>OZ018385.1:40781437-50781437 GCA_963969555.1 Polydrusus pterygomalis | reverse complement strand
ATATTATATTCAATTGTTTTTCTTTAATAATAATAGAATGTAATAATAATAATAATAATAATAAATGTCTTTATTGTAATTAAGGACAAAATTACAAAAGGCGAAGTTGAAGCTAGGCTTCCTCACTTAACCTAACATTATAACTAATAACATGGTAGTAATATTTGACAGTAGTTATGATACTTATAGGTTGAACAAATTACGTAATAAGTAATGATAGTAACAGATTTTACAGTTAAATCCTATTAACTTTAACGTAGGCATGTGAAGGGCATTGAGAGGCAGTACAACTGGACTGATCTAATATGTGTCAGAACATATTTGATGGACAAGAGGACGAATGGCATTTTTAAATGTGTGAATTGGCGCAGATTTTAAATTGACTGGAACTTTGTTGTATATTAAAGACACCTGATAACTAAATGATCTTTCAAATAGTGTGTATTAGAATGCATAGTTTTAATTTATAAAGCTTTTCTAAATTTAAATATCCATTTGGTTCATATAAATTTATAGTTAGTTCTAAAAAAGGAAGTTTATGTATGCATTTAATTATTTTGTTTTGTAGTTTTTTTAATGGCTGAATTGTAGTTAAATTCGCTGATCCCCAAATTAAAATCATATACTGTAATATTGAATAAACCAAAGAATAATATATATTATTAAATATTTTAACGATATATAATTTTAGCTTTAAACAAAATGCCAATTATTGGTAATTAAATATTCAATACTTATATTTTTTCCAACTTAAATTTTCATCAATATATAAACCTAAAAATTTAATTGTATTAAGTACTAGTATATTTAATTAAATGATTATTGAAAGATAGTGAAGAACTATTATTATTTTTTAATTTTTATTTACTTATAAACATAAAAGATGATTTATTAAAATTTAATGATAATTTATTAATTTCAAGCCACTTACATATTATATTTAGGTCGTGGTTAATGTTATTATGAATTTGAGCATAGTGTTAATGAAAATATACAATAGTAGTATCATCAGCAAACAATTTTATTTTACCTTTTAAATTTAATTTTGCTATAGAATTAATGTAGATTAAAAAAAAGTAGGTCCTAAGGTTGATCCTTGCGGAACACCACAAGTTATGTTTTTTTGTGAACTTTTAACATTTTCAATTTGAACAAACTGCTTTCTATTACTTAAGTAATTTTTTTTAAATAAATAAATATTTCCCCGAATTCCAATATTGTAAGTATAGGCAATTAAGTAAAATGTGGTGATTGACTGTGTCAAATGCTTTACATAAATCTAGGGACAGCGGGCAGCATTTTTGGTTGCTATCAACGTTTTGTTGAATATCTTTGATAATATCTGCAGCTAAATTTACGAAAACCATATTGAAATGGAGAGAGTATTTTTTTTTCTTCTAAAAAATTTACTATTCTATTATTTAAAATTTTTTCAAAAATCTTTGAAAATGTGGGTAAAACAGAAATTGGGCGATAGTTACTACTAAAATATTTTTCTGCGTTTTTAAAAACTGGTGATACTTTTACTATTTTTAATTTATCTGGAAATAACCCGGTTTTAAAAGAAATTGTGATTAAATGATGTAATATAGGAAGTTCTTACCAAATGGGAAACTTTTTTATTATTAATTTTACGAAAAAAAATTATTCTTTATAAAAAGCTCTGCATGGTCTAAAACCTAAAATGCAACCATCAAATATCGAAATTTTCCAGTCATATACGAGGTTTGTCAAAAAATGTGAATTTTTCCCAAGAGTAAAGTACCTTTGTTTTTGACATTATCAAAAATTGTTATTAAAAAAAGTTGATCAGAACTAAAAACTACGGCTAAATGTGCAATTATACGCATTTATGTTGAAAAATTATTTTATTGATTTATTATTAATTATTTAATTTTTTAATCATTTAATTAATTTAATGCGTGTTATTGCATATTTAGACGTGGTTTTTAGTTCTGATCAACTTTTTTTAATAACAATTTTTGATAATGTCAAAAATAAAGGTACTTTACTCTTGGGAAAAATTCACATTCTTGGGAAATTCATATTTTTTGACAAACCTCGTATATGACTGGAAAATTTCGATATTTAATGGTTGCATTTTAGGTTTTAGATCATGCAGAGCTTTTATAAAGAATAATTTTTTTTCGTAAAATTAATAATAAAAAAGTTTCCCATTTGGTAAGAACTTCCGAATACACGCTGTATTTTAGAATTTTAATAATTTTGATGGAAATATTATCAAATCCCGTTGCTTTCTTCGAATTAAGCTCATCAATTATTTTGCCTATTTCTTCTTTATTTAAAAACATAGAACTTGAATTTATTTCTACATGTGGGTAATTTTCTTTTTTATTCATTGAAATTTTCTTGGCCCAATTTTCTCCAACTTTGATGAAATGGTTATTTATTTCTTCACAAATTTTACTTGGTCCTTCGATTTTCTTTAATCAGGTAATACATTGTTGTTGATTTTGTTTTATTTGTAGAATTTTAAATAATATAGTTTAAATTTTTCCATATTGTCTTTTGACCTCTTAAAAGAAACTGTTCTTCAAAGTTTTTTTTTGACCAACTTTTTTTTGTTTTTAAGTATACGATTATAGTTATCATAGATGTTTTTAAACAAGTAATTGTCGGGATACTGTTTCTTTTTTACATAATGTTTATTTCGAATCTTCATTATATTTGCTAATTCTTTTGTGAACCAAGGGTTTGAGTTTTCTTTTATTTTAAAAATTTCTTGGTAAGAAGCTTTTATCAAATATTTTTAAAATTTATTCATAAAATAAATCAGGATCTTTAAAGTACAGCTTCTTATTTTCTAATCTAATATTAAATTTTATTTGGTTTATAATTTTAAATTTCATATTACTGGTTACTGAATTGTAATAAATGTGAATAAATTGTAGTTAGTTAGTTACTTATTGGGCTTGTTTCAAAAAATAAGTTGATCTTTTTTGTTGTATTTGTGATAAGGTGGTCAATTACTGTTGCACTCCTACAATTGATACGGTTTATTTTTTTAGCCGAAGCCGACAGTCCCCACGTAGTCTCGGTGATCGAGGACGTGAAGAGAATCAAAGTCTCCCCGCCGAAAGCCGGCCGTTTGTATCCGAACTTATCAGACATAGAGGCGACGACGACCGACCAGGAAACGAGGACGCCGACGCCGAACGAAGAGAACAGGTGGGATAAGATTACGAATTGGATATTGTTCTGTCTCTGTCTAGCATAAGGGTGGGGTTATGTTTGGGATCTGTTCCACGAATTGAAAACGTTTTCTGTGATTTTAGGTTCATTACAAAAAATACTCTTACAAGTGTATCCAGTAAAATATTTGGCAGGGTGTTATATTGTTCAGGTCTGGAATATATTATAGACCAGGGCTGAAGCCTTTGAAAATGGTAAAAAGTGAAAAAAAATAATAGTAGGATGAAACCCGTTGGAAAAGAAAGGGAATATAACAAAAATGAAAGGAAAAATAATTTACGGGCGATCCGAGGTCGGGAAGTGGAAAGGGGTGAGTTTTTAAGGGTAGAAAACGATTTATCTCGATTTCCGGCAAAACTACAAGTCCTATGGAAAAACGTTAAATGGCAAAGTTGTAGGTAATAAAAAGATCTACAACTTTTGTATTTACAATTTTTTCACATAACCTCGCCATTTATGTGAAAAATTCAAGTAACCAAGTTTTTGGTTTTTTATTTTTCTTTTAGAAAAAAAATTTTTTTTTTCACGAAATTTGGTGAAAACATCCTTTTTATGTCCCAAACACACTGTAATTTTTTTGATTTAAAATATTTATTTATTTACCTTATTTTGACTTAATATCGAAAAAGCGCCCTAATTTTCAATCGAAAATTCTCACGTCAAAATATCTGCTTTATTAAAAAAGTCGGTGGGCTTTTGATTTGTAATTTTTTTGTTTATCAATGTAACATGGAATCTTACGTTTTTCGAGTAATTAAAGTATAAATTTTAATAAATAGCTCAAAATTGTACATAATGATTTTAAAAAAAATTTCGTATTCGGGTTTTTTTCGTTTCTTTGCATTTTTTGAGAACATTTACCATAGTAATGTATATTTTTTTACACCATCAGAAAGTAGAGATTTCAACGAACAAAAAGCCCACCGAGTTTTTTAAAAAAGCAGATATTTTGACGTGGGAATTTTCGATTGAAAATTAGGGTGCTTTTTCGATATTAAGTCAAAATAAGGTGAAAAAATAAATATTTTAAATCAAAAAAAGTACAGTGTGTTTGGGACATAAGAAGGTACATTTTCACCAAATTTCGTGAAAAAAAAAAATTTTTTGTAAAAGATAAAAGTAAAAAAACCAAAAACTTGGTTGTTTGAATTTTTTACATAAATTTTGAGGTTATGTGAAAAAAGTGTAAATACAAAAGTTTTAGATCTTTTTATTACCTACAACTTTGCTATTTAACGTTTTTCCATAGGATTTGTAGTTTTGCCGAAAATCGAAATAAATCGTTTTCTACCTTTAAAAACTCACCCCCTTCCACTTCCCGACCTCGGATCGCCCGTAAATTATTTTTCCTTTCATTTTTGTTATATTCTCTTCCTTTTCCATTGAGTTCCATCCTACTATTATATTTTTTGGTTTCAAAAATTATCGACACTGGTCTAATAATGCTTTGTGTCTTTGAGTGATTTAAAAGTTCCCTATTTAAATAAAAGTAAGTCCTGTTGACCCCGTGTACTTGACAGTTCCTATTTATTTAAATGTAGTTTTCGTGGTTGTTGGTTATTCTGTGGTTTTTACGGTTTAACTCACAGTTAGATAATATGAGATAGGCTACTTGTAAATACTGTGATAAGTATGAATTTATTTTTGTAATAAAAGTTTTTTTTTAACTCTCATGCTTTCATTTCATGCGTTCTGAAGGGCTTCGGAGAAGTTTTTACATGTATCAGATTTGGACATTTTGTGCTTTTAGAAGTATTTTTGGATGTAGGATGGTTATTTGTACACGAAATATGTTTTATATCACAGTGTAGATAATTCAAGATTTTCGTTAAAATTGCATAGTCTTTTGTCATTTTTTTCGGCCTTTCCAGCAAATTCTCCGAGTTTTCTCTCGTGTAATATGAAATATATTTGGTGTACAGGGTTATCCAACCAAGACTAGACAAGGCGATTTTTTGACTTTTCCTGTACTTTTATAAAAAAAAACTGAAATAGCCATCTTAAGTCATTTTCTCCCGCGAATTCGAATATCTTCAGCAAAAAACAATTGAACATCAAACAAAAGTACTAGGGGTCACTTTGATATTTTTTTAAATGGAACACCCTGTATATTTTTACATTTTTAAGTTCCACATAAAATTATAATTATTTTTTATTAAATACATTATTGGTCTATACTTCATAGTTTCCGAGATATTGACTCTCGAAAAGTGACATTTTTGAACTTTGACAGCTTATAACTTTCTAACAGTACGTCTTAGAGCAAAACGGCTTACATATCCCTATCTTCAATTTTTATTATCTTCCCAAAAAAATCAACTTCCGGTTAAACCGGATGTAACTCGAAAGAAGGAAATATAGTTGTTCCGGTTTAACTGGAAGTTGATTTTTTTAGGAGATAATAAAAATTGAAGATAGGGATATGTAAGCCGTTTTGCTCTAAGACGTACTGTTAGAAAGTTATAAGCTGTCAAAGTTCAAAAATGTCACTTTTCGAGAGTCAATATCTCGGAAACTATGAAGTATAGACTAATAGTGCATTTAATAAAAAATAATTATAATTTTATGTGAAATTTAAAAATGTAAAAATATACAGGGTGTTCCATTTAAAAAAATATCAAAGTGACCCCTAGTACTTTTGTTTGATGTTCAATTGTTTTTTGCTGAAGATATTCGAATTCGCGGGAGAAAATGACTTAAGATGACTATTTCAGTTTTTTTTATAAAAGCACAGGACAAGTCAAAAAATCGCCTTGTCTAGTCTTGGTTGGATAACCCTGTACAATTATATCCTATATCCAGTTTTGAAAAATATTCTTAATAACAGCACAAATGACATAAAACTAATACATAAATATGTAAAAAAAAATGGCACCGATTTCCTTAATCATACTTCATCCCTCTAAACTAACCCATATTTCATTTGACAGCTCATCTCACTTGATTAAAAGCTACATTCCGTCGCATTACAATAACATCTTTCACTAAATATTTATTAATAAATACAATAATTTTTTTATTCATAGTATTTACAATAGTTATTTCCTAGACTTTTGTCGCAGTGGGTAAAGGACGGTCGCGTTTTGTCGGTAATGCCATCCCAGGAAATTCCTTGAAATATTCTGTTCTAATTAGATGTTTAAATATATACACGCCACAGGAATTGTTTTCTCCCGCGTCGCACAACCCTCGATATGAAACCGACGATTCACTGCCAGAAATATCGGCCTTGTAGTATAGTGAATGGGATTTAAAGGATCTTGAACTCCCTATATAAAAGCTGACAGAATCTGTCTTTGTCCGACGAAGGTAGTAGAAAGAGATGCCCAATAATTCATATAAAACAATCGTTGTAGCGAAGTTCAAAATTACCTTTATTAAAAATAGTCTACCATCTAATTCTCATAATAATATCAAACCTTTTGTAGTTAAAAATGTATTATTTTTTGCAATAGAGAGTAACTTAAGGTGGAATTCTCAACGTCATTCCATCTATTGCCAACCTATATAACCTATTTTGCGTTGCTTTTTTTAGTTTATTATTTGATTAACTAACATTTAAATAAAATCAATATCGTCGGTACAATATTTTTAGGTAATATCTGACATATTACAAAAATATCAATTTATTTCATTGCTAATTTTGGGAGAATTGTATAGTAAAAGAAAAATGCCATAATAATGTTAAAAAAAATCTTACCCGATATTTTTCGCTATACAATTCTCCTAAAATATTTAATGAAATTCCTTGATATTTATTTAATATGTCAATTATTATCTATAAAATATAAAGACGATATTGATTTATTTAAATTTTGTTTAAAAGCTAGAAAAATTAAATAAATATACGCGAAATAGGTTATAGGTTGGCAAGCATGTTGATACTCCCACCTTAAGGTAGGAGAATCAACATGCTTGCCAACCTATAACCTATTTCGCGTAGATTTATTTAATTTTTCTAGCTTTTTTACAAAATTTAAAGAAAATCAGTATCGACTTGATATTCTGTAGGTAATAATTGGCATATTTAATAAATATCAAGGAATTTCATAACTTATTTTAGGAGAATTGTATAGCGAAAAATATCGGGTAAGATTTTTTTTAACATTATTATGTCATTGTCACTCATTGTTCTTTCACTATACAATTCTCCCAAAATTAGCAATAAAATAAATTGATATTTTTGTAATATATCAGATACTACCTAAATAATGTACCGACGAATTGGATTTTCTTTAAATGTTAGTGATTAAAATAATAAAATCAACGCGATATAGGTTATAGGTTGGCAATAGATTGAATGACGTTGAGAATTTAACCTTAAACTCAGTTTTTATCTGACTATTGTAAATAACTAATTTCCCTCCCTGTAATATCTATTAAGTATTTAATGCTTGGGGGTTGGGGGAGTCATGACCCCCATGCCATGTTTACGCGCCTGGAATAGGAAAGGATGCCAACCTTGTCATGTAATACGTTTTTAATTCATAATTTTAATTGGAAGAAAATAATTCTTCAACCTGGTATATTTTTTTGCTTATAAATACCAACAAAGCCGAAAATAAGCTAATTTTTTTGTCAATAGCGACGCAGAGAACCATTACGACTCTGACGATCCCAACACGAGCTTCGGCAGAGAGATTCTACAGACTGTTTGCCAAAACATCACTCCCGCAAGAAAGGTAAGAAATATACCAGACAGAATGGTTTTAGAGGGGACAAAAACCTGCAGGCTGTTACAGAGAAGTTGTCTGATAGCTAGGGCTGGGCAAAAATTCGATATATCGATATTATCGAATTACGATATTTAAAAAATAAAATATCGATATTCGATTGGAATTTCAATATCGTCCAGCCCTACTTATAACACATTTTTAAGGACCAATATTTAATTCAATCTTTTTTCTTCATGTTTTCATAATTAAAGTCTCCCCTTGAAATGAAGGTACGGAGTTTTACAGGGCACATAAGAAAATATTGATATATTTATAATATAATATTTTTATGTTTTATCGATATCGATAATATATATTATCGATATATAGAATAACGATATTTAAACTTTTTAATATCGGTATTCGACATTGGAATTTCAATATGGGCCAGCCCTACTGATAACTATATTACACATATTTTAATTTGAGAGGTTTTAGTAGTAGTACTGTAGCATAGCAATCCATTGGTGTATTCGTATATAATATTATACTATTTTTAATTTAGGTTTCATACAGGGATAGTTCTTCAGGCAGTGAAAACTCGAGTGTAATGTACGAGTTGGATGAAATTTTGGAAGAGATGGAGGACGACAATAGCAGCATCGGACCTACGCCGCCCAAGCAGGGTCGGCGACAGTCGCCGAAAGTAAGACAGTATTTTTTTCTAAAAAAAAACTGAACTCTTATTGTTTTATTTTTAGTTCTTTTTCCAGCCCGAAAGTGTTCTTAACAATATTAGTAGAGGGAGAAGTTTTTTTTTTGTTGGATTGGAGCGTTTTTTAGTTGTTTTAAAAACAAGTAATAAGGAGCTTAAAAAACAGCTACAACCCTCCTCATCCTTAGATCTGTGTAAGGCTTTTGACACCGTAAACCATGATATTTTATTAAGAAAATTAGGTACCTATACAGTATTGGGATAAGGGGAAATACACACAATCTACTTCAAAATTATTTAAGCTATCGTAAACAATTTGTTCAAATTGGGGAAAGAAAAAGTTCGGAAAAAGAAATAATATGTGGAGTTTCACAAGCATTAATATTAGGTCCGTTATTATTCTTAATTTACATTAATTCCGTTTCCAAATTGAACTTAAAGGGCAATATAAAGCTATTTGCAGATGATAACAACAATTATTTATTTTGCTGAAACTCTTGCAGAAATGTATTTTTATATTAATAATGATTTAAAAATACAACAACAACTACAAATTACCACATTTAGAACCAACCATTAATCTATATACCTAGACCAAAGAGGTATTTACACGTTCAAAACATTTATAAATTAAAAATTTGTATTCTAATTTTAATTTTAGGTTGGGGAGGAATAAATAGAACTTTAGTTGAAAAATTAGAAATATTACAAAAAAGGTTTCTAAAAATTATATACAATAAAGATTATCTTTATCCTTCAAAAGAATTATATTCAGAAACAAAAAAGTTGAACATAAGACAACTTTGCATTTATAATATCTTAATATATATATTTAAAAATAAAAACCTTATACAATTTAAAAACCATAATCATAATACACGTCATAAAAATGAAATAACCAATAAACCTAAAATAAATAAGTCCATAGCACAAAAAAATTTCAAATATTTATGTTTTTATTTAAACGATTATTTACCAACAAAAATTAAAAAATTGATTTCACTAAAAAAATTTAAAGTCGAAATAAAAACATGGATATTAAAAACAGACAATTTGAAAATATTTTTAGAAATACTTTAATTAATTAATATTGTACTCAATAATTTATATAAGTAATATTTTTTACTTAAAAATTATAAATTAATAATTTTATTATAGGTAATATATTTCTTCAAAAAAGCTGCGTTTATACTATAAATTAACATTTTTACTTTAAAAAACTTGATTTTTAATGCATATTTATGATTTTACATACTAAAACAAAAAATAAGATTTGCCCCTAACAAGCTCAGCTTCAGGGGATTGAAGAATAAGTTTATCGAAGACAACATAAACATATTTATTATATTATTAAATTTTAAATAAACTTATTATTATTATTATTATTATTAATTCACTCTATTATTTTAAAAGAAAAAAAAATCAAACATAACACTTCAGGAGAATACATTACATGATCATAACACCAGACGTTTTATAAATTATCAAACTATACCAGTAAAAAGTAATTTCGGAAAAAAATCGCTTTTATACGACGGAATAATAAAATATAACAATCTTCCAAAAAATATCAGAAAAATTAAAAAATTGGCAACTTTTAAAAAACAATTAGAGATATATTTACTAAATTAAATTGCATTAACTTCCATATTTTTTTTATTGTTTTTTTTTTAATGGTTATTATTTTCTATATTATCTTGTCACTTTCCATATAACTGTAAAAGTTAGTTTGGAATAAAGACATTTTGAAAGTTAACCCAACTAAAAATAGCTGCGCATGTGCAAAACCCAGAGCGGTAAAATTGGCGGTGAAAATGAAACGTTTTTACGTGTCAAGACATTATTGTAAAGTAACTAAATTAGTGCCAAGATTTCAACACGATGATACTTTGTTTTCAGTCGAAACTCACCAAACCGCAACCGTCCAATTCGTTCCATTACAAGAGTTTCTCGCCTTCGACTTCTTCCATTTCTCCGCCGTCTCACAAATTTCAGTCTCCGAAAAAATCGGCAATATCGCCGAGACAATCGACGGAGCTGCCGTTGGTCGTCGACGGAGACGAGGTGCTGTCGTTGACGCATACCGTTAGCTTTTACAGAAAACAGCAAAACGAGGTAGGTGTTTATTTACAGTCGGTGTTTAGTCTAGTCCACGCCGACGGTGGAAAAATGTTTCTATGTCGCCTTAAATCGTAGGTACACACCCCTGTAAGGCAGATCATAAGGCAGCCGATAATTGAAGAAGCTTCGGATTCCGATAATAGTTCGCAAGTTGACGCGGTTCAAGAAAAAATCAAAGATTTACAGCGAGAGGTAAGAAATTTTTTTATATTTACTCTTTACCGTAAAAGAGCCTTTTTGGCCTTCTTTCAAGGGATTAAAGTGGCACTTTTATTCCTCAGCCCAGTTGGAGACCAACAGGCTTGGACCAACCCGTTTGTTTGGCGCTAAGCCTCCCTCCTCGACAAACCTTAACACCTTTGCATTTAGTATTTTTAGGGAAAACCATAAATATAAATTTAATCCCATGTTTGATTTAGGTTAATAAGCAACAAAACATAATTGCCCAAACGAGCCAAGCGTTGAACCTTTGCAGTAGTACTCCGGAATTCTCGGGATCTACGGAACAGGTGGAGGCAGAGAGGGTACTCCTTGTAGCAAGTAAGAACCGTAAAAATAGTTGTTTAGAAAACTCTGAAGACGGCTAAATAGGTACACGAAATGTCGGCCTAGATAGTTTTCTTCTATAAAACGACATTTTTTTTTTTTACTGTTTACATTTTTTTTCAGACATTACAAAAATTTCCTAAAATCCATAAATTACGATGTTATTCGGAAAGTATAATATATACGACAAAAATGTATAGAACTGCAAAGTTGCATTTTGATAAGATCTTCAAGATTGCTGCTTATGTATTTTTTGTATCTCTTATAGTTTGTGAGATATTGACTGAAATATGGTATTTGCTAATATGTATTACAAAATTGAATTTAAAATAGAAAGTTTCTAAATAAAAAATTTGCGTTTTGGAATTTGCGACAAAAGCGATTATATTCACTTTTCCTCTAAAGCCTAAGTTTGGGAGTTATTTGGAGTAATTAAAAAAACGTTTGAAATAATCGAAATTTTCTTAAAAAAATTATTTTGCAAATTTTTTTTCGCCATTTTTAAGTTTTATGTGATATTTCATGCATATTTATTAAAGTATGGTCAATTTTTTTAAATTTCCGATATATTATCGCCCTCTGCAGGTAAAAACAACACTAATAACCCGACCGAAAATCGGTTTAGTCGATATTTCCTAACTTTTTTGTACATTTTAGTGCATAGAAGACAAGCTGCGCTGCACGAACTACAAAGACTGAAGGTGGAAGGTACCATAAGACCCTTGAGCCAGCACTCTCTGAATGTACCTTTGGAAAAGGGCACTTTGACGATTTCCAACATAGTTTTGCCCATGAAGCAAAAATACGTTAAAGCCCTGGCTGCAGGTACTAGTTTTTGGTGATTTTTTTTTTAACTGTATATTATACAAGTTCATTTTTTAGCTGGAGGTAAGGGTCACCACGTAGTATGCCTCGTGAAATGTGGCGAGCAAGTACTGCCAACGAAACTAGTGTCCACCGTGGCCAGTAGCAGCAAGAATCCCGATGTAGATCTGTACGTACCGGGCAGCGTAACGCTGCACAACATCTACAGCGATTTTACAGTCACGTTTGAAGTTTACTGTCTGCAAGCGCAGGAAGAGAGCTTGCCTCACGAGGTCAAATATCACATCAATAAAAAGGTGAGTTCGTTTAACTGAGTCTGCGACTGTTCTGAGCACGGACATGTTATATAGTCGAATCTAGTCTTATCATGCGGGTCCAAAGGTCACCGATCATATGAATCAATTCGAAAATTCCAGAGCTTATCAAAATGTTGTGAGATTATGTTGGTATCGATATACCCGGAGAAAAGAAACATAGTTTTATTATTTTAACTGTCGTGAAGATAGCACATATAATGTTATTTTTGCAAAAATTATGTACATAATAGTACATACCTTTATGTATTAACGTGCCATTTTTTCGCCATAGACGTGCCGTCAAATTCGTAATATAATAATTCATAGTAAACATTGTGGTCGGTGTCGTGCTCAAAATTTTATCTCTCGTGCCATCAATGGCACCCCAGCCATTGGGACGCCATCCCTGTAAATAGTATATCTACTAAATCTATTTATTAAAAACGACAATAATAATAAACAGTGTAATTTATTTTAGCAATAAAATTACCTAACCTAAAAATACAATGGAATTTAATCGAATTAACTATTTCAAGAAATAAAAAGAGAAAATGGTAATTTGCCAACCAATAAGTAGAAAACAGTAGCAAAAGCACTGGTAATCAATTTAAGGATTGTACAGAAAATTGTTCATAAACGAAAGCATAATTTAATACCGAAGAATAATAAAAAATTTAAACAAAGAAAACCGTTTCTAATTATAGACTAAAAACTTAAATCATCACAGAAATTCTGAAAAGTCCTCGTCGGCGGTACTTCGACATCTAATACTTGTTCTCGATCCCACCAATTCCTTAATAATTTTTCTGTCTGTTCCACCGATTTCTTCCAGTACTCCTGCGTAATATGATCCAACGAATCTTGCCAAACTATCTCTACTTGCGAGGATTTAAGACCATCACCTACATGTTTTTTATAAAAAGATTTTGCCCCAGCCCATATTAATTCGATCGCATTAAACTGGCAATGATACGGCTGCAGTCGTAGAACCTCACGCAATATTTCATCTACAGCGGATATTTTGGGTGATTTGAGAGACTATGCCATTGATAGGAGGTATTAAAGGATTTTGGTTGTGTTTTTCAAGCCACTCAGAAATATCACTTTTTCGCCAAGATGAACTAGGTTGTTTATTTAAAATTCTTGAATGATATGATACATTGTCTTATATAATTAAAGACGACTCATCTAAATTTGGAATTAATTGAGCTTTTAGTCATTTTTTAAACATTTCGCAATTCATATTGTCATGATAGTCAGAACTTTTTGATGTGGAGAAAAAGAAGAAAAAAATTAAGCTTACACCTGGAACATGTCTTGCTACAGAACCGGCATGTAAAATAATAATTATAATGAACCGCTTTCCCGTGCTACATCCCTTTTTTCTTTTCACGCTTTTCACAGAATCATCTTGTCAAGATTTTGAACCACTTCCATTTGAAAATATGCATGTTTCGTCTAAAAATACTACTTTTCTAAATTTTGATTTGTAATTTTCCGTATATTTTTTTAAAAACTGTGGCTGCTCACATAAAAATCTCCGGTTACAGTTTTTTTTCTAGCGAAACCCCAACTTTTTTTATTAATTTTGATAACGATTCAAGTCCGATTTCCAAAACACCTCGAATTTTTAAATTTTCTTTTAAAACTGGAAGAGTTACATTGGGTTTTAATAACTCCCATTTTAATATTTTCGCTCAAATCTTTGACTTTCTTCGTTTACACTTTTTAGTATTCTTCGGTATTATATTAGGCTTTCTTTCATGCACAATTTTCTGCACAGTCCTTAAACTAATTCCCAGTGCTTTTTCTACGGTTTCCTGCATATTGGTTGGCGAATTTTCACTTTTTCTTTCATTCTCGAAATAGTTTAACAAATTAAGCACCATTTTTTTGCTTGGGGATGCAAAAAACCAGAAAATTGCTTTTTATCATTCATATTGTCACATTAAATTAATTGTCAAAGCGACAAAACTGACATCTTTAATTCAAGACGAAGGTGGCAGATACAAACTTTTGTGAATCGCTGAAAATAAAATACATATCCTTTTCTGTCATGTCAAAATTGCATAAGTCTGTCATATTTGTCTCACTGATTTTATTTGGATAGTATGATTAAACGCAATAAAAGAATAGAAAAATTGAAAGTATGTCTTTGTTAAATCGTAATACCCGCACGATAAGACCGGATCTAACATGAGGAGACTAAATTATTTTTATATTGTCAGAGAAGGTAGAAATGTAAATTCTCTTTCTAACAATTCAGGGACTGACTACGCCAAAGAAAAGCAAACAAGACTCGAGATTGGTAAGGCCGCCGAAAGAGTCACCGGCTGGACCTCAGATCGTTCGGACTTCTTCCTTTGCCCTGATGGGTTACGTCGTTTTTTCAGTACAAGCGGTCAACAAAAGAGTTTGGAGCCTTAACAACGTAAGTAATAGTATATTAAAGTACACGTTTTATAAAGCATCATTTTATAGCACGCGTCCATGTTAAAAAACGAGCCGCTTGCGGCGAGTTTTATAACGGGACAAGTGCTTAAAACTGCTTTATATAACACGTACTTTATACTATTTTTTCTAATTTGTAGTTTTTTCAATAGATAATACATATTTAAAAATAAAATAACCCTTCACATTTTGCAAATTTGTATCTCTAAATTTTACGTTGGTAATACTATAAATTTACCATCATAGTAGCCTTGACAATAAATAATTAATATTTTCGTTGTGACCGCCATATTGTCAGTATTGTCATGACATTTGTGTTTTAATATATTAATATTATAATAAATTATGATTAATTTAGTTTCTTATAACTGGTATTTATAAAATTTTATAGTTCTGTGTAAATAAAGTTAGTATTATGTGTTTTTTATAACTAAATTAATAAATGTATTAAAGTAATAAATATAATATATAGATTTCCGCAACCAAACATATATGCTAGGCCACGCTAGGCGTCAATAGAATAAAACATTTGAATATTACTTATACCAACTTTAAAAAAAAAAAAAAACGGTATCGTAACAGACTTGTTTCGATACTGAAAACGGTATCGTAATAGATTTCTTATGAAACAAAATTAGAAAATAGACCCCGATTATTCACTCTTTGGAAGTTGACAGTGTTGTCTAAATGCCTTTATTATCTTGGTAACGAAAGGTACCTACTTGGACTACACCGCGCTTGTTTTGCTAATGATACTCCCCTTTTCGCAGACTCCCCCGATGAGTCCCCTGGAAGGCAGCGTCGAGATGAAGATCCACTGCGAGCTGGCCGTCTCGGTGGAGCACCGAGCCTTTCTCACCATGTTCGAGGACGTGACGGGCTTCGGTGCCTGGCACAGGCGGTGGTTCCTACTGAAGGGGCACCTGCTGAGCTACTGGAAGTACCCGGAAGACGAAAGAAAGAAACCTCCAATAGGTATGTTGAGTTTTGATCGTTAATAATGCTTTTGAGAAACATATTGTCATATAAAAATAAGTTTATTTAAAATTTAATAATATAATAAATATGTTTAAGTTGTTTTCTATAAACTTATTCTTCAATCCCCTGAAGCTGAGCTTGTTAGGGGCAAATCTTATTTTTTGTTTCAGTATGTAAAATCATAAATATGCAATAAAAATCAAGTTTTAAAGTAAAAATGTTAATTTTTAGTATAAACGCAGTTTTTTTTGAAGAAATATATTACCTATAATAAAATTATTAATTTATAATTTTTAAGTAAAAAATATTACTTATATGAATTATTCAGAACAATATTAATTAATTAATTAATTAAAGCATTTCTAAAATTATTTTCAAATTGTCTGTTCTTAATATCCATGTTTTTATTTCGACTTTAAATTTTTTTAATGAAATCAATTTTTTAATCTTTGTTGGTAAATAATCATTTAAATAAAAACATAAATATTTGAAATTTTTTTGTCCTATGGACTTATTTATTTTAGGTTTTATGGTTATTTCATTTTTATGGCGTGTATTATGATTATGGTTTTTAAATTGTATAAGGTTTTTATTTTTAAATATATATATTAAGATGTTATAAATGTAAAGTTGTCTTATGTTCAACTTTGTTGTTTCTGAAAATAATTCTTTTGAAGGATAAAGATAATCTTTATTGAATATAATTTTTAGAAACCTTTTTTATAATATTTCTAATTTTTTAACTAAAGTTCTATTTATTCCTCCCCAACCTAAAATTCCGTAATTTAAATGAGTTTTAACTAACGCGTAATATAATATTTCCATGTCTTACATTAAAAAATTTTTTAATGTTTTTAAAAATCGGTAGTAAACTTCTTAATTTTTTTATTAAGTATTATAAGTAAAAATTCCAATTTAATTTACTGTCAAAAATAATTCCTAAATATCTTATTCTATTAACTTTAAAAATTTGAATGTCTTCATTTATTTGAATACTATTCATATTTTGTGGTAGGTTATTTAGGTTTAAAGTAAAGGAATATAATTTGTTAACAAATTGTTATCAAACCAATTTTTTATAATTTTAAAATCTTTTTTAATTTTATTATTTATTAAGTTGTCCCAATTTGTATTGGTATAAAAAATTGTAGTATCATCTGCAAAACTATGAATTTGTCCATCGCAATGTATACTTAATAAGTCGTTAATATAAATATTAAAAAATAATGGTCCTAAAATTGTTCCTTGAGGAACACCATACCTAAATACTTTTGGATAGCTTTTTTCTTTATCTATTTGAACATAGTTGGTCTATTTTTCAGATAATTTTTAATTAATTCTAATTGCTTTCCTCTGAATTCAATATTTTCAAACTTTTTTAACAGTAAATTATGGCTAACTGTATCAAAGGCTTTTGCTAAATCTAGAAAAATACTAATACAAGGTTTTTATTATCTAGTGCATCATATATTTGTTCTGTTAGATAGCAAAATAGCGTTTTGTGTTGATTTATTTTTTTGTAAACAACTTTGTCAAATACATTTTTTGGATATCTCATTACCTAACCTTATTTTATCAATATAACAAAATTTGACGGGGACAACTCCATATAATTAGTTCTAATGAGTTAACTAATTATATCTTACGGTGTTCCAGATACCATAGACCTGAAAACTTGCATTACGAAGGAAGTAGGACCGGTCAGCAGAGATATCTGCGCAAGACTACATACATTTTTGTTGGAGAGGGAGAGACCGGCTTACCCCCAAGACAAAGACACCTTGGTCGTAGTTAGAAAGGGAGATAAAACGATTATCAGGTATGACCTTTGTTAATTATTATTTTTTACCCGTTAAACATTGTAATAATGAATGAATAAATGTTCAAGAATCACTTTGTTCATTGCATTTCAGACATTTACTGTCGGCGGACACGAAAGAGGAACGAATCGAATGGTGTCACAAGTTGAACGCCTCCCTGACCGCGCTTAGAATGTGGGGTACCGCCCAATAACGACATACCGGAACAAAGCCCAGATCTTGTGCCGTTTTAAGTCTTAACTGCGGCGAAGTGGATGCACGATTCAGTCAATCGCGTACCTGATGCGCAACAGGTTTTTATTTTGTTTTCGACTTTAATCTAACATTTTATAGTTTACTTTAAGTTGGTTCTGTTGCACGAAACAGCTATTTGAAAAATTGAGGCTCCTATTCTTCATTGGAAAGCTTTTCGAAGAGTCGTCTTGAATTATTCTCTACCACCATAGAAAAACAAACCCAAGAGAAACCATCCAATTTTAATATAAACCATGATATTTTATTAAGAAAATTATACAATATTGGGATAAGGACACAAACTACTTCAAAGTTATTTAAGCTTTCGTAAACAATTTGTTCAAATTGGGGAAAGAAAAAGTTCGGAAATAGAAATCATATTACGTGGAGTTCCACAAGGATCGATTTTAGGCCCGTTATTATTCTTAATTTACATTAGTTACTTGCAGATGACACAACAATTATTTATTTTGCTGAAACTCTTGCAGAAATGTGTTTTGATATTAATGATGATTTAAAAATGCTTCTTTTTTGGCTTCAATCAAATAAACTTACGTTAAATTTTACAAAATCTTCTTTTATGTTTATAACGAAAAATAAAATAAATTCTATCATTAACCCCTTAACATTTAATAATGAAAATATTCAAAAACGACAAAATTTTTAGGATTAATTTTAGACGAAAATTGGAAATGCCATATTCAGTATATAATCAACTCGATATCGCCTTTGGTATCTGTTTTGTACAGAGCTAGATATTTTATTCCTTTGAAATACTTTAAAAATATACAGGGTTAGGAAAAATTACCAGAACGGTCGATTATTTCAAAATATACAGGGGTTATCAAAAAACGTCTTATATAAAAAATGTAGGGCTGTTAAAAATCTACATATCGGTGATAAATTGAAATATACAGGGTCGCCCACAAAGTTGTGGAGAATGATAGTTATATTTTTTTAAATGAAACACCCTGTATATTTTTACATTTTTAAATTCCACATAAAATTATAATTATATTTTATTAAACGCATTATTAGTCTATACTTCATAGTTTCCGAGATATTGACTCTTGAAAAGTGACATTTTTGAACTTTGACAGCTTCTAACTTTCTAACAGTACGTCTTAGAGCAAAACGGCTTACATGGCCCTATCTTCAATTTTTATTATCTTCCCAAAAAAATCAACTTCCAGTTAAACCGGAACAACTATAGTTCCTGCTTTCGAGTTACATCCGGTTTAACCGAAAGTTGATTTTTTTGGGAAGATAATAAAAATTGAAGATAGGGACATGTAAGCCGTTTTGCTCTAAGACGTACTGTTAGAAAGTTATAAGCTGTCAAAGTTCAAAAATGTCACTTTTCGAGAGTCAATATCTCGGAAACTATGAAGTATAGACTAATAATGCGTTTAATAAAAAATAATTATAATTTTATGTGGAATTTAAAAATGTAAAAATATACAGGGTGTTCCATTTAAAAAAATATAACTCATTCTCCACAACTTTGTGGGCGACCCTGTATATTTCAATTTATCACCGATATGTAGATTTTTAACAGCCCTACATTTTTTATATAAGACGTTTTTTGATAACCCCTGTATATTTTGAAATAATCGACCGTTCTGGTAATTTTTCCTAACTCTGTATATGTTTCATTAATATATTCAAAATTACAATACTTAGCTTCTGCATAGGGATCTGATTGTTTATCAAACTTAAAACCATTAGAAAAATTGCAAAATAAAGTTATTAAATGTATACACAAATTACCACATTTAGAACCAACTGTTAATCTATATAGACCGAAAGGGTATCCAAACGCAAAATTTTGTAGTTACCTTTTAGTTCACTGTCCTGAAGAATAGGAGCCCTTATTAATATGGAAGGTTCGTGCAGCAACAAATCTGGAGAAGGTTCCGAAGTAGGTTACATTTTTACCGACTTTGTACAGCGAATTACGGACCTTCTTTAAGATTTATGTGTAAATAACAATTTATTTATGTGCTGCCTTTTTAAAACCTGCTTAATAACCCGCTTAATGCAATTTTAGGTATTTTAATGACTTCTTCCATAAAGTATCTGCCCATAAAGAGTTAACTGTAATATGGGTATTGAAGCGGGGAATTGAAACTATTACCGCTCCTTTCAAATTCTAATAAAGGCTATATTATTGCCTACACATATTACAGATATTCTGTCAGTGTCAAGTTCCTCATTTATATTAATGTTTTGTTATTTTTGTATGTAAAATGAAACCGGAACATGCTAGTATTTGATTTACAGTGGAGACTCTAGAGTGTGGTTGTTTAGGTGTGCAACATATGGGCATTTTTTTTATTACCGATTTCTCAGAAAATTTTATTCCTGATAAAAGTTGGTGCATGTTCGATAATCATATTAGGTGCACTTGGAATGGTTGCAAGTCGAACGGCGTACAGGGTGGCCAAAAAATACAAAACATCTACAAGAATAATAAAGGACCCCTATTTCAGAAAATTCAGCAAAATGTTATTAAGAAAAGTTGTTTAGAATTAAAAAATATGCATAGATTCAAAAACGTGACCTCCTAAAATAAAAAAATATATTTTTTATATTCACCATAAAGACCTTCATAAATTAATCAAAATCAAATCAATTTCACATATCTTTGTTCAAATTCAAGCATTTTTGTAAAATTTACTTGAATTTTTAATTTATTAAAGAATCACAAACTTCATGTTTGTTGCAACGATATTAAACACAACTTTAAAATAACCTAAAAATTCTTTTTAAAAAGATAAAACATTAATAATGATAATATGCAAATTAAAAAACTCTCATTTAAACTGTAAATTTTTTATTTTAAATGTTTATTAAAAAACTTTATTTTAACAAGTTTTATATTTTTTGACCTACCCTGTACGCCGGTTGACTTGCAACCATTCCCAGTGCACCTAATATGATTATCGAACATGCACCAACTTTTCTCAAGAATAAAATTTTCTGATAAATCGGTAATAAAAAAAATGCCTATATGTTGCACACTTAAGGTGGGAGTATCAACATGCTTGCCAACCTATAACCTATTTCGCGTAGATTTCTTAATGTTTTCTAGCTTTTATACAAAATTTAAAGAAAATCAGTATCGACGTGATATTCTATAGGTAATAATTGATATATTTAATGAATATCAAGGAATTTTATATTTTATTTTAGGAGAATTGTATAGCGAAAAATATCGGGTAAGATTTTTTTTAACATTATTATGTCATTGTCACTCATTGTTCTTTCACTATACAATTCTCCCAAAATTAGCAATGAAATAAATTGATATTTTTGTAATATATCAGATACTACCTAAATAATGTACCGACAATATTGATTTTCTTTAAACGTTAGTTATTAAAATAATAAACTCAAAAAATCAACGCGAAATAGGTTATAGGTTGGCAATAGATTGAATGACGTTGAGAATTCAACCTTAAACAACCACACTGGATACGATACTTTATGGACTTCTTTGGTACGTCTTTTCGTCCAGAAATAGCGCAAGGGACCTTTCGATTGGCTAGAGGTCGCGGACTATCTGGACTTGAAAGGTGCCAGCCAATCAAAAAATAACTGTAGGTTTCTTACGCTTTTAATTTTTGTACGCGATGACGTAATCTTACACTAGTTAGTTAAACAATTAGGTTGTAAAAGTGTAGTTTTACACTGTTCGCGCCATATAGAGAAAATATATTTTATGTATACAGCAAAATATTGTTTTTTTCTTCCTGTAACCAACCTCTCTTACTCGTGACTAGATCGAATATCGATTAATATCAATAAATATCGTTATTCGATATATCGACAAAAATATCGTTATTCGATATATCGACAAAAATATCGTTATTCGATATATCGACAAAAATATCGATATATCGAATTTTTGCCCAGCCCTACTCGTGACCGTACTAACCATATTCCTGCTTCTGTCTCTTAAATAATAAATATATATATACGTTCTCAATAAATTTATTTTTATATTAGATCTTTGCAGTCATATAAAATCTTTTAATCTTGTGGAAAAATATACAAGTAGTTAAAAAATATCACAATTAAAATCTTATAACGATTTTTAAAAGAGTAGTATTTAAGAAAAATGCCAGGAAGTTCGAAACAATACAAAATAGTCTTAAAAAAAAGAAGCTATTGGTTCGAGCGATTTCTTTTGTTAAACATAGTTTAACTGTAGTTACATCAAATCTACAAAACAGGCCATTAGAATTTTTTTTTTCGAGATCGGGTTTGTTCAATGCGTTTCAGCTTTTGTCTTACGACTCGGCTGTTTGTCCAATCAATGTCGACGTATGCGCTAAAGAGTAGGTTTGTTCGGACTTCTAGAGTAAGCAGAAACTAAATACACAGCGTGTCCAGAAAAGTTCTAGACATATAGGTATGGGAATTTTCTTTATTGTTGATTTTACGAAAAAAAGTTATTCTTTATAAAAAGTTCTGCTTGATGCGCAAATATTATTACAATATCAAATCTTAATATATCATGTACAGGGCGGCAAGAAAATATAGAAACACAGAATTACGTTAAGAGGAAAGTACCCTCGATTTTTATTTTAGAGCAAATTGTTATAAGGAAATTTTACTAAGGACTACAAAACGCGGTCAGATACAATTTTTCGTTGAAGTATTTTATTTACAGGGTACCATCAAAAAGCCTTTGCAAAATATTTTTTTATTTTATTTCTTTAATTTTTACCTGCAACAATTTCGCAACAACTATGTGCAATACAATAGTAACGAATATTGACATGTTAGTCAAAAATCATTTAATATTTTTCGACTTATGAACAAGAGATTTCTGTTTCTTTATTTTTTTGCCGCCGTGTACAGGGTCTTCCAACGAGGACTGAACAGGGGCTCATTTTTGAGCTTCCTTGTATTTAAAGAAAAATCCAAAATAGCCAATCGATGTACTTTTTCCTGCAGAACTCAAAAATGAAACCAAAAATTTATTTGAACCAGAAACAAAACAGTTACGATATGGATAAGGTGTTTTTTAAATGGAACATAGCTTTTTTATACGATTTTTGGAACGAGTGATTTTTTTTTGTCCGTTCTGATTAAAATATTTAATATTGTGACAGCTATTTTTATTAAATTTTAATGTTTTATCCAGTATAATTTAACTTTAACCTGTTTGAAACATACACTAGGTAATAAAGGTATAATCACCTTTGAATCCTTCAAAGTCAAAAAATTTGACAAATTTACTATAATATTGCCGAAATGACTTTGAAGGATTCAAAGGTGATTATACCTTTATTACCTAGTGTATGTTTCAAACAGGTTTAAGTTAAATTATACTGGATAAAACATTAAAATTTAATAAAAATAGCTGTCACAATATTAAATATTTTAATCAGAACGGACAAAAAAAAATCACTCGTTCCAAAAATCGTATAAATAAAGCTATGTTCCATTTAAAAAACACCTTATCCATATCGTAACTCTTTTGTTTCTGGTTTAAATAAATTTTTGGTTTCATTTTTGAATTCTGCAGGAAAAAGTACATCGATTGGCTATTTTGGATTTTTCTTTAAATACAAGGAAGCTCAAAAATGAGCCCCTGTTCAGTCCTCGTTGGAAGACCCTGTACATGGTATCTTAAGTTTTGATATGTCAATATTATTTGCGCATCAAGCAGAACGTTTTTATAAAGAATAACATTTTTTCGTAAAATCAACCATAAAAAAAATTTCCACATGTCTAGAACTTCTCTGGACACGCTGTATACGTACCATGGCCCTCTAGGACGATTAAAAGTAGACGGACAGATATCCGGTCACGGCAAAATGACGTTATTCAATTTAATAATAAAAAAAAACCTATGTCAACGGTAATACCCTCGAACCCTGAAAATTCTGTCCTTGTCTTCACGTACAACGTAGACGGCCATGATACCTACACTGACACTAGCCAACATTGATAAACTTAGTCGCACATTGAATGGATCTTTCCATTGGTTTCCCGCTGAATTTAAATAAAAACTGAAAATAATTTCGTGACATTTTTCGTGAAACTACTTTGGTAATGAAATCCATTTTTATCAGTCTATTAAAACAACAAAGTTAGACCAGAAAACACTTGGACCGATGTTGGCTGAATGTGAAAATAGATGGCGGAAAAAATAGGAGTCCCTTCTTTTAAATGATTTTTTGGAATAGCAAATTTAAATTGATCTTCTTGTTAAGTTGTCTGCTTGGTGTCGTGACTGATGGAAACAAGACGCAAAAAACTGTATAAAAACTCAAAAACGGTCATTTTTAAATTTTTCTACAGTTGATTTAGTATTGTGTAATAATTTTCGAAGTATGTTAAAAGATAATTTAACATCTTTGTCGTTCTTAGTTCGATTTTTTTTTAAATAGACAGCCAGGATCATGAACGAGATTTAAATTTAATACATAGAATTTTACTCTACAAGGATTTGAAATGACAACAGAGGGAGTAATAGTATGTTCACTGTTGCCAACCAACAATGGTCCAGAGGATACGTATCACATTTTAAAACTAAAACTTAATGCATGGCTAGATATTAAGACTTTTCGATAGTTTGGTAAAAAATTGAATTTTTAAGCTTCAATAAAAAATTTACGTTTTATTATTTCGCAGAGTTTAAACGTCGAGAAATGCCTAAAGAAACACTAACAATATTACTGTCAATACCAACAACCTACTACAGATAGATCCAGTTGGCATTTCACATTTATTAGCCCAGATCCTCCAGGGGAATCTTTCTTTTTGATACATGTGCAATTTTAGGTATTTATAGAACAAATATAATAGGGAACTTGACAAAAATTTTAAATGGGAAAAATTTTTTATAAATCATAAGTATATATTGTCATAAAACATAAGGCAGCAAAAAAAACAACATATTTCGTCCCAAAAGACCGCTAGCAAGATTTAAAAATGCCCCAAAATTCAAATTATCCCAAGCGGGTAAAAACGGGTCGTGACGTCACGAAGTATAATTCGTGTGTGACATCCACGAAATAGGTTATAGGTTGGCAATAAATTGAACGACGTTGAGAATTCCACCTTAAAACAACAATACAATAACAAGAACACACGGCAATCCAAATGCACTCGGTCGCTCGGCCACCGGTCAGGATGACGGAAGTCATACTACCTGACGTCATCGGGCTTGGCGCGCTTAAGAGATCGTTTTAAATGCCTTTGACAAGCGCGAAACTTTAAAGAATTTTTACCAAGTTATTACTGATTTTTAAGGAGTAATAATTGGGGAATATTTTTTTAGGCCTAACTAAATCATATTATTGAAAAAAAAAATTGGAAAGTTCCCTATTGGTGACGTTAGCATTGACATTAATATTGATAGTGTGGGGCCCAATATGCCCCAAGAACAGCAGGAATTTGTTGCTTTTTATCTGCATAAATTACAAATTGAACCGAATTTTACAATTAAGGTAAATAACGCCAGGTTCCCGCTCTCTTGACGGTACTTTCCATTAAAATTCTAGATGTAAATGACACTTAACAGTTAACCAGAACTTTAACTAAAAGTGGGAAGTTAAGAAAAATTAAATTTTTGTACAAATTTTAGATTTATCAACTTTATTGTCTTGAGGAGAAAAAATGAAGAAAATTTTGCCAAATTTCGTTTTCTTGCTTTCACTTTATATAGGTACTTGAAACTTTGATCCATTTTTTGGATAAAACGAAGAAGCAAAAATGATTAAAAAACAAAAACCGCGTTTTCTTCACATGTCCATAAAAAAAGGTAGAATGTTTAAACCCCCATAAGACCGGTGGTATTAAAATATCATCCTCTAGGAAAGGCTATCTGGCAAAAAGTTGGCAACCATTTGAAATTATATTAACGCCAACCAAAAACACAAGTCTCGCCGAGCTACGGCGCGCCAATCAAGCCTATTGTTATTAACTTGTTCGCGTATTTATTGTTTACTAGCTATACCCTGCGCGCGTTGCTACGCTACCCGGCATGCGTTGCGCCACTTTTTTTAATGCTGAAATCTTCCTCGGCCTTCACACAACAACTCACCAAGGTTTCATCGCAATCGGATGAATGGTATAGGAACACATACGGAACATACATTCATTTTTATATATTGTATTATACATATAAACCTTCCTCTTGAATCACTCTATCTATTTAAAAAAACCGCTTCAAAATCTGTTGCGTAGTTTCAAAGATTAAGCATACTATAGGGACGGACAGACAGCGACTTTGTTTTATACTATGTAGTGATTAATTTTGTTGAACAAGTTGTTTTTGTTTTTTTTGATATATAAAGAAGTGAGAAAAGTGCGGCAGAGGATATCTCTTTCAACCGGTAATGAATCTCAATAATATCAGACTAGACATTTTTTAAATTGTTTATATTATGATGTCCAGATATTATTAGTTTTTTTTTATTTCAACACACCCAAATAACATATCCCTGTATTTTCAAAGTCGGAATGATGCTGCCAACTAAAATTAGTGGAAGACAACCTATAAAAACCAAAAACCCCATTAGTACAGAGATATTAGTGTGCTATTAATACCCCCTAAGGCATTCTACTTTTTTTTATAGTTCTGTCGTTTTTTTTTATCCACCTTGGAAAAAGTTTCTCAAAATTACCGACAACTAAAAGGTTTGAAACTCAAATTTTGGGACGATAATCAATTTTGTACCGTTTTTTGGGTGTCGTTAAAATTACGGACGAAAGTGAATTAATAAAAAGTACCAATGTAACTTGCGTACCGAATTTTGCCAGTATTTTTTTTTTTGAGATTGTTTAATAGGTATAGTTGTGGTAGACGTTCCAGAGCGCTATGGTACCATCGGCTCCACCTAAAATAATTTTAATAACCGTTAAACAACTTTAAAAAAAAACCAAACGTTTTAAAATTTAGAAAAATAATAATGTTATAATAGTATATTAACGTACACGTTTTATAAAGCATCATTTTATAGCACGCGTCCATGTTAAAAAACGAGTTTTATAACGGGACAAGTGCTTAAAACTGCTTTATATAACACGTACGTTATACTATTTTTTCTAAGTTGTAGTTTTTTCAATAAAAAACACATAGGTATCTAAAAAGAAAATAAATCCTTCAAATTTTGTAAATCTTTGTGTCTAAATTTTATGTTGGTAATACTATTTTTTATCATAGTAGCCTCTGGACAACAAAAATTATTTTGCGAACTGTCATTTTTTGAGTTATTGACCCATTTTCACCACGAGATTCCAAAGCTATTTTAGCGATATGAGATTTGAAATTGGACGAAATACGTTGTGTGATCCTTGTACATTCGGTACATATACAGAGCGTTCGGAAATTCGTGCGATTTTGCTACTTTTTTTCGAATTTCAAAAGACGTGATTTTACGTCACGGCATTGCAATTTAGTATAGGGAAGATGAAAGATTCAAATAAAGTTGAAGTTAAAATCAACATTGGAAGGTTAGTAGATTGAATTTTGGATAGGATTTGGCAGAAAATAATAGCTTGAAACATCTACAAAAGATTGATTTATAGATTTATGCAACCAACATACATGACTGTTATCCACACAGAATAAAAAAGTAAGTTATCAAGCTATTTTTCCTCTGCGAAAAATGGGTTTTCTCGTAAATCACAAAGGCCGCGCAAGTCAATGAAATAAAACATTTAAATGTTACCAACATCAAATAAAGAAAAAACGCGTATGAAAATAGCTTCATTACGATACGCAAATGCGTATCGTAATAGATTTGTCATGATACAAAATTAGAAAAAAACGTTTCAAAATTTAGAAAAAATATAATCATTTTTGGACACCCTGTATGTCAGTTACATTACCTGTGGCGAATATTTTCGAGTCCCAATATCGTACGACGTTCGGCGAAAACTGGATGTCTGAAATTTGCTTCTTGTGCTCCGTTAATATCACCAAGACGCGGAGTGTCCTCCACGAATACACCCTAAAAAAAAACGATGTCAACTTGTGGGCAAAAGAACCGCCATCTCGACATCTCATTCTCTTTAGCGTAACAAGCCGACAAAACGTCAAATGCAAAGCTGCACCGGGTTCCTTGCTAGTTCCATGTGAAAATATACAGACTGTCCGCGGATAGGGTTTATAGCACAAATGGATTAAAAATATCATTTTTCGGGAAAAAGGCATTCTTGATAAAAGGTTTTGCTTGTAAAAAAAATTCAATTCACGAAGAGAAATTTTTGACTTTTTATACAGGGTTCGAAAAAACTTCAAAAACATGATTTTTCTCCAAGAGTAAACTACCTTCATTTTTCTTTTTTGACCAAAATGCCAATTAGAAAACTTATTTAGAATAACGTTTGTAATTTAAATCAGAGATTTAAAATAAATCTTCGATTTTTTTAGTTTTTTATAATTTTTAGAGGTAAAAGAATTTTTTTTTGGATTATTAGCGGTCGAAATACATACATTATCAATGACAGAGGGGTATCAAAAAGTTTCAAAAACTGATTTTTGGTGTTACCATAAATATGTTGTTTTAATTTCACAAATGAAATGACCCCGGAAATAACACAAAAAAATCTTAAAATAACAACAAATAATAATTTACTTTTTTGTAATATTGTCTTCGGAATTCTAAAACGGGGATTATTTTCGCTCCAGTATTTAATATGCGCAGAAGCCACTTTCCCGTTTGTTGAAAATGTCCATTCATCGGAGAACATGATAAATTTTTGAAAATTCCTATTTTCACTTACAATTTTGTTTCCGACCCAAAGACAAAAATCCAAAAGTTTGGCTTCGTCGCCTTCTTTTTGCCCCATACGCAAAGTAATAAAAAGGTAAAAAAATTTCTTGTTTTTACAAAAGATGGTAGGAATGCATTTAAAATAAGATACACACCACCCATTATGAAAATAGAGTCTAATAAAATTTTATATTAACATTTTTATTGAGCAGCAAAATTTCCATTTGCCTCTAAAAATTAAAAAAACTAAAAAAATCGAAGCAAGCTTTATTTTAAATCTCGGATTTAAATTACAAACGTTTTTCTAAATAAGTTTTCTATTTGGCGTTTTGGTCAAAAATTAAAAATAGGGGTAGTTTACTCTTGGAGAAAAATCATGTTTTTGAAGTTTTTGCAAACCCTGTATAAAAAATCAAAATTTTCTCTTCGTGAATTGCATTTTTTTTACAAGCAAAACTTTTTATCAAGAATTACTCTAAAATAATACCCTGTTGCCGAAGACTTCAAAGACTCGCCCCTTTTGGGGTTTTATTTCAGCTTAAGTTGAATAAACTAGAGGTGTGACGATATAACTGTCACGGTTAAAATTAACCGGTTATTAAGAAATAACAGTCGCTATCGGTGATTAAATATGATCTGAAGCAGTTACCAGTTATTCAATATACCAAGCGCTCGCACATCGCACTGCCGACTGAGTTCGCCGGCTCATGGCAGCCTTCTTTCGCTGCACGCTGTTATTTTCTAAATAACTGGATAAAGAATAACATGGTTATTTTAGTAATAGGTAGTGAAGCAACTACTAGTGATTCATATACCAACCGATCGCACAGCACTGCCGCTGCTTAAGTCGCCGGCTCATGCAGCCTTCTCTCGCTGTTAAATAACTGGATATTAAAAAATAACATGGTTATTATTAGTAATCGGATAATTTTCATATCACTTTGTGGGCGGTAACGGTAAGGTATAATTAATTTCCAATGAACGTTATTTCTCTGATATTTGATAGTCCTGGTTTGCAGGATGCTTATGCTTAAAGGAAAGGTGTTAAATAGTTACAAGATAATTTCACGTCTTCACTACTGTTCACGTTTAAAATTGCGAGGGAAATAGTGGATTGGTGGATAGGTTGGCAATTATATATTTTGTAATTCCCCGAAGCGCGTTGTGGCGTTGTATTTAATGTATTTTCTATTTATGTGTGTGTATGTCGTGAGTCGTGACCGTCGTATTGTGTGTATTTACTTAGTATATGATACTACATAGACTTTATTTTTATTGGTAATTTAACTAGAGACTAGGGTGTGTGGTATGTGATGGGTACAGTAACATAATATGCTGAAAATAAAATAGAGAAAACGTTGTTATTTTTCAAAATAACAGCTATTTCCATTTGGCGCCAATAAAATATTTAAAAAGAGAAAAAGTCGATTATTTAAATTGACACCTTCACCTTAGTAAATCTCATTTTTTGAAAATAACTGGTAACTGTTTAAAATAACAGTTAATTTAAAATAACAGTCACCGGTATACCGGTGATTCAAAAATAACTCTTAAGCCCACCTCTAGAATAAACTAACTATTGGGAATTTAAATTAATAATTTAATGGCGACGCATAATTCAGGTTTCAAGAAAAGCTGTCGGCTGGCAGCCAATTAAAAGTACGTTTATGAATGAGATGTGTCGTCTATTTTGGTTTATCGTTGTTGTTTGTTACCAACCTCAATCGTCCATCCCATCCGCCGGCAATCATCAGCTTTTTGTCAGGTCTAAATTTGACAATTTGGCAACCATCATTGGGCAGCGCCAATTCAGCTTGTAGAGTAAATTCAAGGCATTCAGGATCGAGTCTAAAAATATTAGAAAATTACCTACTGTTTGGCAAGTTAGAAAGAGATAGAGACGGAAATGATCCTGCAGTCTTTAATAAGATTTGGCCTAAGTTCCTATTCTACTGGCGTTCTACAATAAATTGCCTGTCAGAGTTAGGGAGCTGCCAGTAAAACAGTTAACAGCGTTGATAAATGGGTATTTATTGAGAAAATGTTTTTAAAATGTAAGTGATTTTCTAGGCTCTGTCGTAAATGAGCAGGAATTCTCTCTCTGATCTGTTTTATTTTAATCTGTCTTATATTAAACTGTCATATCTTAATGTGTTTTATCTTAATGAATTTTTTATTATTGTTTTATCGTAATTGTGATATTAAATGATAAACTTCTTATTGGGCAGAATCTGCTCAAATGATGTCTAAAATCTAAATTTTATTTATTGAGACAATATTGTTGAAACTAATTTTTTTATTTTTAGTCTCTCTTTATTATTATTATTAGTATTTTGTCAATAGCAGTTATTTAAACATGGGTAGGTAAGTATTTTGGATGCACAAATATCATTAGATATTATTTAAAAACGAATATCATCAAGCACCATACACTACCCCATTGATGAGGAAGTTCTTTCTTGGAAATGTCGCGGATTTATTTATTTATTTATTTGCAGGTGTCTTTATAATAATATTAAAAATCAATAACATTGTTTTTTTTAAATAAAAATAAATCCAATGAAAGCATCATTACCAAAACATAGATAATAGATAAACAAATCTGTCCGATTTTGTAATGAAAAAATATACGCCCATTTAGATTATTAATTTTAATCACATCATAAATATATTTAAAAATATAAGCAAGTAATTCAACAATATTTCACCCAAAAAAAAAAAAGAAAAATTATAAATAAGGGAGAAATTATAATAGAAAAATTGTAATATTTAGTATTATTATTACCTATATATAAGTTGGCTTACCTATATATAATTTTGCATAATCCATGATTTTAATTTTCAAATTAGTAGGTAAAATATATTAAAAATTTTGATGCCATAACAAATAAAGCATTATTTTTTAAGAGTGTTAAATTAAAATTATCATAACATAAACATAGATTTATTTTTTGTCTTGTTTCGTATATACAGTGTGTGTATAAAGTCTGGAAACGGCTTAATAACATCACAATTTACTGGCCGATTTAAACCAAATTTGGTACAGTTGTGTAAGAGGATCTAACGCACCGAATGACGATATTGGCGTTGTTGCCAGCTTTTTAGTTTGTCTGGAATTCGAACGAATTTTATATTTTTAAATATAACACCCAGTATATTTTTACATTTTTAAATTCCACATAAAATTATAATTATTTTTTATTAAATGCATTATTAGTCTATACTTCATAGTTTCCGAGATATTGACTCTCGAAAAGTGACATTTTTGAACTTTGACAGCTTATAACTTTCTAACAGTACGTCTTAGAGCAAAACGGCTTACATGTCCCTATCTTCAATTTTTATTATCTTCCCAAAAAAATCAACTTCCGGTTAAACCGGATGTAACTCGAAAGCAGGAAATATAGTTGTTCCGGTTTAACTGGAAGTTAAAATATTGTATCTTTATTCAATTTTTGGTGTAATATAGGAAGTGTACAATTTCTTTACAATCTGTAGAGTGATCTTTGAAAGTCTTTTGCACCATCAAAATAAAACTATTGGCTTTCATTACAATTTTATTAATATGTGCTTCCCATTTTAAATTAGAAGAAATTAGTAACCCCAGATCTGTTTATTCTGTAACACTGATAAGTTAAAGAAGCAAATATATTTCACAAGGGTTATTTGGGCCAATAAGCAATACTGTACATTTTGATACATTAAGCTTCATGCACAACTGGCTCGTCCATGACTCAATAAGCCTCAGATCCCTCCCCGTCTAAGCATAGCTTTTGCAACAATGGATTACAGAATAACTTGGTATCCTCAGCATTGTAAATTGTAACCTTATACCACAATTTATGAGGATTGTAAGACTTTGTTTGTACATGAATAAATTCTGATTCTAATTCTGTGGTAAATTTATGTACTTACTTAAATATTTGTAGTGTATTCGACGAGTTGGCAACAACGCCACGTAAGGTGTTTGGGTCGAAGGTCACAGAAGTGGTAAATTCCTTAAATCTCATCTGGCAACATTGTTTGCCAGTTAAAAAGTCGTATAGTACAACATCACCTACAAAAATCTAATATTAATTATGTTTTTATCATTTTTAAGAGCCTCTATTCTGCCTACTGTATATAATAATAATGATAATAATTTTTATTAAAAGCAAATGGCTAGTGCTACGGAAAAACAGGATATGATTACCAAAACTAAAAACTTCCTTGCTTACCACTTTCATACCCAACCAGCAAGAACTTCGTCCCTCTAATCTCGATGGTCTCAAGACACAAGGCATTTCCGATCTTTTCTGTTTTTTCAGGTACAAATTTTCTGACAGTTTCAAAAGTATCAACGTCCACAGCCTCTATGTGGCTTCTTCCCTGAGGCACTATTAGTTGGTTGTTATAGAGAAGTGTTTTGCAGAAACCGCCGTATGATTCTAAAGTTCTTTGTACCCTGAAAATTGGCATGATATTATCCGGAATAATTTATTTTACAAACAACAGTTTTTTTTAGCATGATGGCTTAGTTGTTAAAGAAAAATGGTTAAGTGCCATTGATAATTTAGGGTGTTTTTACCTATAGCCTGTGTTGTTTTCGATGGACCACAGCTTGACTAAACCGCTTTTCTCTTGTGTTACAATGTCATAATCTATAGAATGAAGTGCTTGGATTGATTCTCCCATGTTCTGTTTGTGCTGCAATCTGTTACACTGGAAATATTTATGCAACATTTATACGATGCTGACCATCATCATACTGCCTAAGCCTAAACTTTCTATGGTTGGTTTTTATTAAATTGAAAAATAAACCGTGAAAATAATAATAAATCGAAAAATTATTCATTGTAATTTATGTACAGCATGGATAGGGACTTCTTCCAGTTTGATATTATTTAAACTATTATTGAGATAAAACTAAAATGATGAGCCAAAGTAAGGGTATGGTCCGAAAGTAACTAGTGTCGTGGTTTAGCGTTCCGTATTTAACCAAATGATAGCGGTAACCAAAAAATAGGTTTATTTTGGAACACGGTTTTCGGATACGACGTCACCCAAATGTCAAAATGCTCACCGGCTTTAAACGCCGGTTACAAGTGGTTTCTCCTGTCACTTGTCATTATAAAATATTGTTATGAATTTAATTTCAAAATATTCGGCCGATGGTTGGTAATTTATTAAGAGAATGAATCTCAATGAAATTATAAGTAAGTGTATTTAGCATTTCTGTAAATTGTCAGTCTGTCGTGAACTTTTCAAAATTAAAGGTTATGATTTTAACGAACATGGTGATTTTTCGTCCCGAATATAACCGGATTTTTATGGTTGATCTGTCATTTGTCGAGGTTAACCGTGGTTACTGGTGGTGATATTCGGACCATACCCTTAAAATAATGTAAACATGTCATTCGAATTAGCTTTGTTTGCCTGTCAAATCTGATTAAAAAAGTTAATACCGAATACATAAATAAACGTTTGTCTCTTTCTATCACATTACTTAGTTCCCAGGACATATGTCCTTATCCTCAATTAAAAAATAAAAACCGAACACACCTGGCATCGTGGAATCAGCTGATAAAAAATCTAAACAAAAGGTCGAATTTACGACGCAATTAAAATGTGGATAGAAAGTATTGGAAGTGAAATTGAAAAATGCAAATACAAATAATGTATAGATCAGGTTTAAAAGACCTAGAATAACATGAGCTTACCTCCAAATCCCAAAAAAAAACGTCTCCTTTCTCATTTCCAGCCAAAAGTAGATCGCAATAGTCGGGGTTTCTTTTCGGAAAACATAACGAATGGATGTGTCCCATATTTTCCTTGAAGCAAAACACGGGATCCGGGGGTAAAATACCAATTCCTGTAGTCATTTTTTGTGAAAAATTAGCCAAATTAACGGAAAAAATGCAAGAAAAGAAAATCACGGTTTAAACTAAGCAGCGACCATCGAGGGACTAATCACAGAAAAAAAAAGGGTTCGTGATGCTTCCATTCCATATCGGTTACACAGAAGAATATTAGATCACAGAATACCAATAAAGATGTTAGATCATAAAACATAAAAATACCTCCGTCCTCCGTAGCTATATATTCTAGTGCTTGGTCTGAGAGTGCTCTAATCCAAACCAATACGCAAATACGTAGAAAAGCCCACAAAAGACCAAGACAAGACTGGTGGTAAACTGCTCTAAGTTTACTTGTTAGTGGAGCAATTAGCGGTCGCCACAAAATTCTGTGAAACATCCATTGGCGAAAAGCAGAACTACACGTTAGTTTGTCTATTATACAATAGGTGGCGGTAAAGTATAAATTATTTAACTAGACAACCAGTCATTTGGCTTACTGTATATTTGGTTGCCTGAATTGCAGTAGGATTAGTGAGGACATCTGTTGACCAGTAGTAATATTACAAGCGAATTCGCAGTCGCCGTTATGGAGGACTTCATTGTGATCTAAACCAAGCCTATGGCAAGAAGCAGAACTACATGTTAGTTTGTCTATTAAACAATAGGTGGCGGTAAGGTATAAATTATTTAACTAGGCAACCAGTCGTTTAGCATTCTGTATATTTGGTTGCCTGAATTGCAGTAGGTTATTGGCGACATCTGTTGATCAGTAGAAATATTACATGTGAGTTCGCAGTCGCCGTCAATTTCCAACATCAACAATTCAACAATACTCAAGGTCATTCCTATGGAGAACTAGTCAAGTCCTCCATAGTCATTCCTTCAGTTTTTGTTTTACCTCCTCCATAGTTTTACACTACTATAGTCAAAATCAAGTAAAGTTTTAACGCGTTTAGATTAGGTTCTGTCATATTTGACATATATTGCACTCAATTTATATATAATTAGAAGGACCATTCACAGACTAGTGGTTTCTTTGTTTAACGACATTGAACCAACAAGGATAAATTTGTTGACATCTGAATCTGAATTTATTCTGGTCTATGTCATATAAATATTTTTCTTGTCTACGTGACTGGCAAATCGGCAAATCCAAATCCAAATCAGCTGATTTTGACACCTTCATGTCCCTGGGACCTTGGGCCTCATGAATTTAAAAAAATTGTAAATATTTTAGGGAAAAGGAAAAGGTCAAATAAATCATGAATTCCTTTTGTTTGATCCAGAGTTTACCGTGAGTAAATTAATATATTATAATATAATGATATAAGTATGTTTTTCCCTTTATCTTAAAAGGTAAGTAAACAAAGAAAACAAAATTGCTTTGGGGTGTATTGATTTTCCACCCACATGATGACCATAATTATTTTCTATATTTTAGCAATGTTCCGTAGTGGCAGCACAAAATGCATATTTTGAGGATACTTTTCTATAATATATAACGTCAAAAAACTCAGTGAATGTGTTTACAATGGAGGCACCAGTAGGGGCAGCTATTGAGAATCTCTATCCAGCCTTACTACAATGTTTTGGTATTATATTATGTGGGTAAGTTTAAACCCGGTTTAATAAATAAACTGTAACCTCGACTGTAACAAATTTTTAATATAGCTTATGCCATTAACTAATAAATTATTGATCCTCTATAGATATTTCATTGTTTTAGCTATGCCGCCGGTCGTATGAACCTAATATCCGAGACCGAAGCGAAAGGGATGAATACTTTTGTAGGGACCTTCTCCTTACCATCCCTAATATTTATGTCCCTAGCTGAGCTGGAACTTGGTTCTGTAAATTGGATATTTCTATTATCCATCTTGATATCGAAAAGTATTGTATTTTTTTCTGTGATAATGGTAACCCTGTTGGTCGGCAGGCCTTTGAACTTAGGAAGGACTGGTATTTTTGCTATTTTTTGTACCCAGAGTAACGATTTTGCTATTGGATATCCCATTGGTAAGTCTATAAATGTACTTCGGTGCACATCGACAGAACTTCAACAGTCCTTACCCATACTTAAGATCAAAATATTTTTTTTTACAGTGGCTGCCCTGTATCAGAACACCCACCCGGAATATGCTTCTTATCTGTATCTCATGGCGCCCATAAGTTTGGCTATTTTGAACCCAATAGCCTTTGTACTGATGGAAATAAACAAAAAGCGACATCTGACGGAAGACGAAGAATCGCTTCTGAATCAAGAAGTGGTGTCTATTAATAGTTCCGTGGTAGTACATAAGAAAAGATGTAAGATGGTGGTTACTATAATGAAGAATATTTTTTTAAATCCGATTATTTTGATGACAGTATTGGGGATTCTTGGAAATTATGTTTTCAAGCATCAGGTTCCACTGTATTTGGGTGGAATTTTGAAGGTAAGTTTGTAAAGCAGTTTTTACAGTCGGCAATACTTCCTGCAAGTTGCAATTCTCTTGCTTGTAAGCTTGCGCAGTTACTATCCAGCTGATCGGATTTGGCAGATATGATCAGCTGGCTCATAACTGCGCATGCTTACAAGCAAGAGAATTGCGACTTGCACGTAAATATTGCCGACTGACTGCTTAAAAGTTGAAGGGTAAAAGTGATAATTTTAACGGGATTGTCATAATATTTATTGCAAAGTTTTATTGACATATAAAGGAAAGTCTTTATATAACTGCCATGGACTAATAACTGATTCCTTGATTGAACTGTTAATAAATCTGATTATTAAAAAAGAAAACATTTTTTTATCAATTTTTAGGTTTTAGGTTCTGCTTTCTCCGCCAGCGCTCTGTTTTTGCTGGGCTTAAGGATGGTGGACAAAATTCACAAATTGACTGGAGCCACCTTGGTAGTTCCTGGCGTTTTAATTATGGTTAAATTGTAAGTGGACCTCTTTTTTTTACATAATTAAACTTCATTAGACCTGGTATTATCTTGTAATATTGTTTTGTTAACTTACACGTAAAAAAATTATTTGTAATATAATATATAACGATGTTAAACACATACTTTCGGACCAGCAACCTGGATTTTTACCCCAGCGCTCAACTATAACTAATATAATAAATTATACATATTCATGCATTCATCTCCTGAAGATGAACGTTTCTACATTCGAAACTTGTGGAGGAAGACTTTGTGTTTTTCTTTCCCTTTTCAGATAATAAAAAGTTTTTAGGACAGCTTCTGTTTAGAATAGGCTTAGTCAATACCAGAACCGCACATGTATTTTATGTTCCTGCACCGAGGACAAATCTGTACAAAAACTCACCGCTTATAAGACTGTGCTCTTATTTTAATAAATATTGTGGAGACAATGACATATTTATATAATTTAAACTGTGAAAAATTCAAACTAAAATTAAGGAATGAAGTGCTTAATCAATTACTGTAATTGCAATACTAATTGAATTAATATTATAGCTTAGGTATAAGCTTTTAGAAATAATGTTTATGTATCTATAATTAACTTGTTAAGTTGTTGATACTATAAATAAAGTAAGGTTCAGTTCAATATATTTTGGTACCTAATATGTTTTTTTAGGTTGGGTTTACCTTTGATTACCAGAGAAGTCATAAACATTCTCCATGCAGGCGCGAATAAATCAGAGACCCTAGATTTGAGTACGTACGGATTTTTTTATGGAACTTTTCCGTCTGCGCCGGGGGCATTTGTTTTTGCCACCCAGTATATGGTGGATGTGGATCTGGTAAGAAAAGCGTACAGTCAGGGTGTCCCCCCCAATTGTATGGGATCCCAGAAATTATTCCTTTTATGATCAATAGTAATTTACGTTACAAATCCGGAAAATACTGTTTTTTTTGGACGAGTCGAGAAAATTCTAGGACGAGCCGTAGGCGAGTCCTGGAAGTCTGCGAGTCCAAAAAAACTGTTTTCGGACGTGTTGCGTACACTATTTTTTCGGCAACCGTGTAGAATAACAAATCAATAAGACACATTTCTTTATTATATTTCTTTGTAGAACAAAGTTTCGAACATTTTAATTCTTATTTGTATTAAATATTGAAATTCGAACAGAAGATAGGTACTAACAGAAACATTCTAATTCTTATTTCTATTAATATTTATATTAAAATTCGAGCAATTGCTAATATTGATGTGATTCTTCCCGGCCTAGTCCGGGAAGTACGTACTACCCGGCGAAATGCTACTTTCTCAAAGGAAAAGCGCCCGGGGAGTGGGTACTTCCCGGACGGTTGCCGAAAAAATTAATTTTCTCGTCGTTTCAGATTGCTAGTGCCATGGTCGCATGTACGTTTCTCAGTGCTCCCCTCATGTTCGTATCGGCAAAAATGATTACTCTGACAAATTGTGACCCGTCAGAATATATCAGAGAATTGGACCAGTTTACTCTGGACGTCAGTATCGTCGGTGTTGTGGCGAGCGTTTGGATCATACTGGTTTTCGTGTTGACGAAAAAAATCTCGAAAATACCTCACAAGGTCACTGCTTGTTTGGTGATATCGCACGTAAGTACACCATATTTGAATTTGTGGTAGGTCTGTCAATATTTATTTATTTATTTATTTGCAGGTTTCTTTATAATAGTATTAAAAATCAATAACATTGTTTTTTTTTAATAAAAATAAATCCAATGAAAGCATCATTACAAAACCATAGATTAACAAATCTGCCCGATTTTGTAATGAAAAAATATACACCCAGTTAGATTATTAATTTTAATCACATCATAAATATATTTAAAAATATAAGTAAGTAGGTAATTCAAAAATATTTCACCCAAAAAAAAAGAAAAATTATAATAGAAAAATTGTAATATTTAGTATTATTATTACCTATATACAGGGTTCCCTATTTAAAACGAAACAGGCTAAATATCTGGTTCCACGTTAATTAAAAAAAAAACGCTCGGACCCGTCGATTTTTATTTCGAGGGGGACATCTTTTGCGTATATTGTCAATCTTGTTACTTCAAGCCCCTAGGAGGGAGGGGGGTAAGATCTAAATCTTAAATGGATACCCCTATTTTATATAATTTTTTTGGATTCTGCATAAAATTCTGAACATTTTTTAATAAAAGCATTATTAGTCTATACTAAACAGTTTCCGAGATATTGACTCTTGAAAAATGAGATTTTTGAACTTTGACGGCGTCAAGCTTTCTAACTGTACGTCTTTAGAGTAAAACGGCTTACATGTCCCTATCTTCGATTTTTATTATCTTTCCAATAGTGTCAACTTCCGGTTAAACCGGAAGTACTATATTTGTTACAACCGGTTTAACTGGAAGTTGAAACTATTGGAAAGATAATAAAAATCGAAGATAGGGACATGTAAGCCGTTTTACTCTAAAGACGTACAGTTAGAAAGCTAGACGCTGTCAAAGTTCAAAAATCTCATTTTTCAAGAGTCAATATCTCGGAAACTGTTTAGTATAGACTAATAATGCTTTTATTAAAAAATGTTCAGAATTTTATGCAGAATCCAAAAAAATTATATAAAATAGGGGTATCTATTTAAGATTTAGATCTTACCCCCCTCCCTCCTAGGGGCTTGAAGTAACAAGATTGACAATATACGCAAAAGATGTCCCCCTCGAAATAAAAATCGACGGGTCCGAGCGTTTTTTTTTTAATTAACGTGGAACCAGATATTTAGCCTGTTTCGTTATAAATGGGGAACCCTGTATAAGTTTTGGCTTACCTTCATATAATTTTGCATAATCCATGATTTTAATTTTCTTTTAAATGCCAAAAAAACCCATAGTTTTCAAATTAGTAGGTAGTATATTAAAAATTTTGATTCCAACAAATAAAGCATTATTTTTTAAAAGTGTTAAATTAAAGTTCATCATAACATAAACATAGATTTGTTTTTTGTCTTGTCTGGTATATATGAGTAATGTTATATAATAAATTTTTATTTTTATATAATACATATATATTATATATAAAATGGAAGTTTTGTATTTTAATAAATTTGTTTTAAAGTCAGAATATTAATATAAATAAATATTATTTTCGAGGAAAGAAAATATTATGTTTATTAAATATTAGTTTTCAAACATATTTTTGTATTGTTATAAGCCGTTTCAAATTCGAGTCGTATGCACTTCCCCAACCAATTATACCATAGGAAAGAATTGATTGAAAAAGTGCATAATAAATATTAAACAAAGTTTTTGATTCACAATATTTTTTAAAAGTCTAAATTTACATAAAGTGTTTCTTAATTTTTTTGTAAGAGTGTTAATTTGATGATCCCATTTTAATTTTATTTTAGCAAGAACAGTAAGTAAGCATAATTAATTCTAACTATATCTGATATTTCTAAACAATTTAAATCATGAATTTTAATTTCTTTTAAACTATTCGGCTGAGTATCTTTATAATAAGAAAAAGTCATAAATTTTGTTTTAGTTAAATTTAAGTTTAATAGGTCATAACTCAAATTTTTTTTTATTATTGAAATGTCTAGTTCTGAATTTAAAACGCATTCATTCCAGGTATTAGCTGGTATTATTAATACAGTATCATCTGCATATGAAAAAAATTTTCCATTTAACTCTGATTTTAATATATAATTAATATAAAGTAATAATAAAATTGGTCCCAAAACAGTACCCTGAGGAACACCACAAATTAAAGTAGTTGTTTTACTACCGAAATTATCTATTTTTACTTTCTGTTCTCTATCTGATAAGGAACTTTTAAATACATTATAATATGCGATCATAGACTTTTAAAAATGTTTGTGGGTGCTGGAGGCTGGAGCATGTCCATTTTTATTTGTTTCTTAAAAGGTGCGCCGCAGTCAATTTTTTTTCAGGTGCCACGCCCTTTTTTGGACTATTAAAACTTAATTTGATTCTACGTTTCGATAGCCCGACCCGAACAACGTAGAAATAAAGAAATTTTGCACAAATCAAACGAGATTTTAAATAAGGGCGTGTGATTAGAGAGTTGGAAAATGTTGCGTTTCAGATTTACTATACACAGTAGTACAGATAGACAGTGGCGGTCATAACAACAACAATTATTAAATTATTAGATGTTATTGTCATTGTGGTGCGGATAAAACAACTAAGTAACGCATGCAATATGTGCGGTTTTAAATAATAGCTTTCGAGGTGATTTTTTTCATCCTTACCTTGACGGAAATTATATTAATTTGTATGGGTGCTCCGCACATAATATATCCAGTATGTTATTATACAGTAAGGACCTAAAGTCCGTCCCCCCCCCTCTAACTTCTAAACCGTTCGGTATTATTTAATGAAATTTTGAACTATAATATTTGAGCAAGTCTTGCACTTTTTGACATACCAATGACAGCTTTAAATGTCAAGATGACAGCTGGGTCCGCTTTTGGAATACTTTTTTAAATGGAACACTCTGTATATTTTTACATTTTTAAATTCCATATAAAATTATAATTATTTTTTATTAAATGCATTATTAGTCTATACTTCATAGTTTCCGAGATATTGACTCTCGAAAAGTGACATTTTTGAACTTTGACAGCTTATAACCTTCTAACAGTACGTCTTAGAGCAAAACGGCTTACATGTCCCTATCTTCAATTTTTATTATCTTCCCAAAAAAATCAACTTCCAGTTAAACCGGAACAACTATATTTCCTGCTTTCGAGTTACATCCTGTTTAACCGGAAGTTGATTTTTTTGGGAAGATAATAAAAATTGAAGATAGGGACATGTAAGCCGTTTTGCTCTAAGACGGACTGTTAGAAGGTTATAAGCTGTCAAAGTTCAAAAATGTCACTTTTTGAGAGTCAATATCTCGGAAACTATGAAGTATAGACTAATAATGCATTTAATAAAAAATAATTATAATTTTATGTGGAATTTAAAAATGCAAAAATATACAGGGTGGTCCATTTAAAAAAATATTCCAAAAGCGGACCCAGCTGTCATCTTGACATTTAATGCTGTCATTGGTATGTCAAAAAGTGCAAGACTTGCTCAAATATTATCGTTCAAAATTTGATTAAAATATACCGAACGGTTTAGAAGTTAGAGGGGGAGGGACTGACTTTAGGTCCTCACTGTATAGTCGGCGCCTATGGACCTCTAACTCCATAAGATTCTAGTTTAGATAACAGTTAATTGTTGTGACACTGTATCAAATGCTTTATGCAAATCTAAGAATATTTTAATAAAAATTCTAAATATATAATACCGACTGACGAGATATTTTCTTTTTCAGTTTATAAGTTGTCTAGGCGCCATCCTTTGGAACACCTTGAAACAAGATGAACAGTCGAGAAGTTATATTCAATTCTCTGTCTTTACCATCGGAGTCTACAGTTCGAGATTGTGGACGGCCATACTGTCCATTACTCTACTGTTTCTACAATGTAGAAGTCTGTGTTTCGTGTTGAAATTACAGCCGTATTTTTACACAATTGGATGGGGGTAGGTTTCAATGTATGATAGTGTGCAGCTTATGAGTAACATAAATCATTTTGAGTGTTATAACGATGGATTTAAATCACAGACTCATATTTGACGTTCCTTGTTTTAGGGTGCCAGTGTTACTTTGCGCCGCGCTGCTAGTTTTTGACAATTCGACGAACCTTCCTTTTGAGAAAAGAAACCCTAACTTCGCTTATGGGGTATCGCAAGCCATTGTTGCCGTTTCGTTACTAGTACTATGTTTTGTAGGTAAGGAAAACGATTTGAAATAAAACTGTTTAATTCAAATTTGCTTTATAAAAGTTATAGAACTAGGAAGTTCAAAATAAAAATATAAAGCTATTTGCTGAAGCTCTTGCAGAAATGTATTTTGATATTAATAATGATTTAAAAATACTTCTTTCTTGGCTTCAATCAAATAAACTTTCGTTAAATTTTACAAAATCTTCTTTGTTTATAACTAAAAATAAAATAAATTCCATCATTAACCCCTTAACATTTAATAATGAAAATATTCAATATTCAAAAACGACAAAATTTTTAGGATTAGTTTTAGACGAAAATTTAAATTGGAAATGCCATATATATCCAGTATATTATCAACTCGATATCTCCTTTGATATCTGTTTTGTACAAAGCTAGATATTTCATTCCTTTGAAATACTTAAAAAATATATTTTTTTCATTAATATATTCAAAATTACAATACTTAGCTTCTGCATGGGGATCTGCTTGTTTATCAAACTTAAAACCATTACAAAAATTGCAAAATAAAGTTATTAAATGTATACACAAATTACCACATTTAGAACCAACTGTTAATCTATATAGACCGAAAGGGTATTTAATTTACACGTTCAAAACATTTATAAATTAAAAATGTGTATTCTAATTCACTCTATTATTTTAAAAGAAAAAAAAATCAAACATTACACTTTAGGAGAATAAGACATTACATGATCATAACACCAGACGTTGTATAAATTATCAAACTGTACCAGTAAAAAGTAATTTCGGAAAAAAATCGCTTTTATATGACGGAATAATAAAATATAACAATCTTCCAAAAAAATCAGAAAAATTTAAAAATTGGCAACTTTTAAAAAACAATTAAAGAGATATTTACTAAATTAAATTATTTATACTATTGATTTTGATATTGATTGATTTTATTAATGAATTAAATTGGATTAACTTCAATTTTTTTTATTGTTATTTTTTTTTAATGGTTAATATTATGTTGTCACTTTCCATGTAATGAACTGTAAAAGTTAGTTTGGAATAAAGACATTTTGAAAGTTAAGTTGTAATCTTTTATGAAATCTTATGAAAGTACGTTAAAAATAATTGTCAATATTTTCAAGTGACTGAAATATTATCATCATAGCATTGTCGTCCGCCCAGTCTCATCTCCAGGAATTCTGTGGCGCTTGACCTTAAGAAATATAGTACTTCCGGTTTGACCGGAAGTTGACACTATTGGAAAGATAATAAAAATCGAAGATAGGGACATGTAAGCCGTTTTGCTCTAAGACGTACAGTTAGAAAGCTAGACGCTGTCAAAGTTCAAAAATGTAATTTTTCAAGAGTCAATATCTCGGAAACTGTTAAGTATAGACTAATAATGCTTTTATTAAAAAATGTTCAGAATTTTATGCAGAATCCAAAAAAATTATATAAAATAGGGGTATCCATTTAAGATTTAGATCTTACCCCCCCTCCCTCCTAGGGGCTTAAAGTAACAAGATTGACAATATACGCAAAAGATGTCCCCCTTGAAATAAAAATCGACGGGTCCGAGCGATTTTCCACATTTTCATTTTAAAGCAGGAAAATCGAGGTGGAAAGTTTTCAAAAGAACACCACCCTGTATACCTAATTATTACAAAACATTTTTTTTTTCAGTTACTGCGGGTTGCTTAATTTTACATCAACGCTATAGAAAACGATATAGTCGTTATCTAGATTTGTCAAATGAAATTGCCTCAGAATTTGACGCCCGGATCGAAGGTAAGACTTGTGGAAGAAAAACGTCGATAACGTCTCCCTTTTTTCAAATCGATTAAAAATAAAGTATCCTAACACTAAGCGATGTTCCAGGTAATTCTTCCTCGGAAAACGATAGCCAATCCAATGGAAGCAACGCCCACTCGAAAACCTCAAAATGTTGCGGAGGGTTGCCTACAATCAACGAAGGTTGTTGCGAAGAGAGAGAAGTAATAAGTCCTGTCGTCGACATTGAAGATATATTAAGTCCTAAGCACGATTCGAAAAGGTAGGCTAACGTGTTTTGCTCCCCCACTGTCTATAGAGGACACGTGATGTCTGTTTTTACTAGTCAAATCTTAAATGTCTTAGAAATTATGCATTATCACTTGAACTCCTCGGTTTGTATTTAGTATAAATTGCGATGAACAAATTCATAGTTTTGCAGATGATACTACAATTTTTTATACCGATACAAATTGGGACAACTTAAATAATAAAATTAAAAAAGATTTTAAAATTATAAAAATTGGTTTGATAACAATTAATTTTAATAAAACAAATTATATTCCTTTTACTTTAAACCTAAATAACCTACCACGAAATATGAATAGTATTCAAATAAATGAAGACATTCAAATTTTTAAAGTTAATAAAATAAAATATTTAGGAATTATTTTTGACAGTAGATTAAATTGGAATTTTCACTTAGAATACTTAATTAAAAAATTAAGAAGTTTACTACCGATGTTTAAAAACATTAAAAAAATTTTAAATGTAAGACATGGAAATATTATATTACGCGTTAGTTAAAACTCATTTAAATTACGGAATTTTAGGCTGGGGAGGAATAAATAGAACCTTAGTTAAAAAATTAGAAATATTACAAAAAGGTTTCTAAAAGTTATATTCAATTAAGATTATCTTTAATCCTTCAAAAGAATTATATTCAGAAACAAAAAAGTTGAACATAAACAACTTTACATTTATAACATCTTTATATACTTATATTTAAAAATAAAAACCTTGTACAATTTAAAAACCATAATCATAATTTTATACCCGTCATAAAATTGAAATAACCATAAAACCTAAAATAAATAGGTTCATAGGACAAAAAATTTCAAATACCTATTTATGTTTTTATTTAAACGATTATATACCAAAAATTAAAAAAAATCGAAATAAAAACATGGATATTATAAACAGACAATTTGAAAATATTTTTCGAAATGCTTTAATTAATTAATATTGGTCCGAATAATTTATATAAGTAATATTTTTTACTTAAAAATTATAAACTAATAATTTTATTATGGGTAATATATTTCTTCAAAAAAAACTGCGTTTATACTAGTATTAATTAACATTTTTACTTTAAAACTTGATTTTTAATGCATATTTATGATTTATGATTTTACATACTAAAACAAAAAATAATATTTGCCCCCAACAAGCTCAGCTTCAGGGGATTGAAGAATAAGTTTATCGAAGACAACATAAACATATTTATTATATTATTAAATTTTAAATAAACTTATTATTATTATTGTGACCTCCCTTATTAATAATTTTTTCCAGCCCAATTCGAAGAAAATCAACGTCGAACCAATCTGCGCATTCCAACGGCAACAATATAGAAAACGACGAAAATACCTCCAGTGCCACATCTCAAGTCGCCACGACCACAAACCATGTCGGCTGCGCAACGAAATTCGGCTGTCAAGGTCCCCAAAGAGAGGCTTGCAGAGCCGTGGTTGGCCAGTACCAACAACCGATCGATGAGGACTTGGAGCCTATTGAGGAGGACCCGGAATCTCATGACCCTCAAATTTTGAGGCATACGGTGTTGCTTATTTTGTTGTTGTGCAGTATGTTTGTGGTAAGTATTCGTCTACTATGTTCCTGATAAAAACGGGCGATAATGCAACACACGGACGTCATCGCAAATCGCAGTCTTGTTTCTAGGTTATGTAACACTTCGGGAAGATTTCAACAAATCACGGAAACTTCAACAAATAATATACTGTCATTGTCATCGGTCTTGCCACGTGACTTGAAAATAAATATACAGTGTGTCTATTTAAGTTGGAACCATATGGAAAACTTTTTTTTATTATTGGTTTTATGGAAAAAAGTTATTCTTCATAAAAAGTTCTGCATGGTCTAAAACTGAAAATATAACCTTTAGTTATCAAAATTTCCCAGTCATATACGAGGTGTATCAGAAATTACGAACTTTGCCCAAGAGTAACGTATGTACAGGGTCATTCCCTATATATTGACCCATATGCTAGCCGCTTTATTAATAGAGATATCAAAAAACTAAAATGAGGAAAGTTGTAGATCTTGATCTTAACTTTTTTTAACAATTATTAGAAAAAACAAAAGGCTGTTGGAACTTTAAAATTTTAGCACAATTTTTTTTTAAATGGGACACCCTGTATATTATTACATTTTTAAATTCCACATAAAATTATAATTATTTTTTATTAAATGCATTATTAGTCTATACTTCATAGTTTCCGAGATATTGACTCTCGAAAAGTGACATTTTTGAACTTTGACAGCTTATAACCTTCTAACAGTACGTCTTAGAGCAAAACGGCTTACATGTCCCTATCTTCAATTTTTATTATCTTCCCAAAAAATCAACTTCCGGTTAAACCGGATGTAACTCGAAAGCAGGAAATATAGTTGTTCCGGTTTAACTGGAAGTTGATTTTTTTGGGAAGATAATAAAAATTGAAGATAGGGACATGTAAGCCGTTTTGCTCTAAGACGTACTGTTAGAAGGTTATAAGCTGTCAAAGTTCAAAAATGTCACTTTTCGAGAGTCAATATCTCGGAAACTATGAAGTATAGACTAATAATGCATTTAATAAAAAATAATTACAATTTTGTGTGGAATTTAAAAATGTAATAATATACAGGGTGTCCCATTTAAAAAACAAAATTTGTTCGAATTCCAGACAAACTAAAAAACTGGCAACAACGCCAATATCGTCATTCGGTGCGTTAGATCCTCTTACACAACTGTACCAAATTTGGTTTAAATCGGCCAGTAAATTGTGATGTTATTAAGCCGTTTCCAGACTTTATACACACACTGTATAATACTAGCGTGTACTCGGCCTGCGTTGTAGCGCTTTCTCTAAGATAATAAGGCGAGTTCACCATCACGTCAAGATTTATAAATACAAACCCGAACAAACCTCTAAATTTATCAGTGTTTCTCTACAACATTATGCATGTATTATAGATAAAAACCTTCCTCTTGAATCACTCTATCTATTAAAAAAAACCGCTTCAAAATCCGTTGCGTAGTTTTAAAGATTTAAGGACATATGAAAGGGGACAGACGGGCGACAGCGACTTTGTTTTATACTATGTTAAGATATTTATGTTTTATCGATAATGTATATTATCGATATATTGACTATATCGATATTTTTTTTAATATCGATATTCGATATTGGAATTTCAATATCGCGCAGCCCTAGCTTCCAGCCTTTTTAAATCATATCTAATTTTTAGGGTTTAGCCCTTTCTATATGGACCCTGATAATGGACGACATATCGGGCATATACGTGGAGCTCTGTTTCCTGGACGTGATCCTTAATTTCGGCCAAAGTTTCATAGTGTTGGTGATCTTCGGCCTGGACGCGAAAGAAGTGGTCCTCCCGATCGTGAAATTCTGGAGGAAAATATGGTTCGGGGCGAACACATTGAGTTTGCCGGCTTGGGACGAACTCAATTCGGAAACGACTCATGTTTGCGACCAGTTCGTGACGCATCATCTGAGGAGTTGTAAGAGTGCCATTGCCAGCGATAAAAGGTGGGTGTTTATTATTAAGGTGGGAGTATCAACATGCTTGCCAACCTGTAACCTATTTCGCGTATATTTATTTAATTTTTTTAGCTTTTACACAAAATTAAAAAAAAATCATTATCGTCTTCATATTTTATAGGTAATAATTGACATATTAAATAAATATCAAGGAATTTCAGAAGTCTGCGGAAAATAATCACTTTTCGCTTCCATCTTATTTTGCCTATTATTCGTCTGTGCAACTGCAACAAACCATTTTCTTTTCTATGGTAACATAACTTCAGAAAATTTATTACAGTTATAAAACGCTTAGGCTGGATCCACAAACATCCGTAATACGCATCCGTTTTGTACCACATGATTAATATGAACCAATGAAATTTTATTCCCTAAAATTTCATTGGTTCATATTAATCATGTGGTACAGAACGGATGCGTATCACGGATGTATGTGGATCCAGGCTAACTCCTTAATGTGGGAGTATCAACATGCTTGCCAACCTATAACCTATTTCGCGTAGATTTATTTATGTTTTCTAGCTTTTACACAAAATTTAAATAAAATCAGTATCGACTTGATATTCTATAGGTAATAATTGGCATATTTAATAAATATCAAGGAATTTCATAAGTTATTTAGGAGAATTGTATAGCGAAAAATATCGGGTAAGATTTTTTTAAACATTATTATGTCATTGTTCTTTCACTATACAATTATCTCAAAATTAGCAATAAAATGAATAGATATTTTTGTTATATGTCAGATATTACCTAAATATTGTACCGACGATATTGATTTACTTTAAATGTTAGTTAATCTAATAAAAAACTAAAAAAAGCAACGCGAAATAGGTTATAGGTTGGCAATAGATGGAATGACGTTGAGAATGCCACCTTAAGGGTGGGTATTAACTGCTGAACGAGGGTTAACTTGTGGAAGATAAGTTGACGAACACAATTAACTTTATTATTGGGTAAAGTAGGTATAGTCAGATCCGGTCTTATCGTGCGGGTCTTACGATTTAACAAAGACATACTTTCAATTTTTCTTTTCTTTTGCTGCGTTTAATCATACTATCCAAAAAAAATTTTTGAATTCTGCAGGAAAAAGTACATCGATTGGCTATTTTGGATTTTTCTTTAAATACAAGGAAGCTCAAAAATGAGCCCCTGTTCAGTCCTCGTTGGAAGACCCTGTACCTGCCACTTTCGTCTTGATTTAACGATGTCAGTTTTGTGACTTTGACAATTAATTTAATGTGACAATATAAACGATAAAAGGCAATTTTCTGATTTTTTGCATCCCCAAGCAAAAAAAATTTTGCTTAATTTGTTAAACTATTTCGAGAATGAAAGAAAACGTGAAAATTCGCCAACCAATATGCAGGAAACCGTAGCAAAAGCACTGGGAATTAGTTTAAGGACTGTGCTGAAAATTGTGCATGAAAGAAAGCATAATATAATACCGAAGAATACTTAAAAAATGTAAAGAAGACGCCATAGACTGAAGATTTCAGCGAAAATATTAAAATGGGAGTTCGGAACGTGATTTATGATTTATATACAGATCAAAAACCAATGTAACTCTTCCAGTTTTAAAAGAAAATTTAAAAATTCGATGTGTTTTGGAAATCGAACTTGAATCGTTATCAAAATTAATAAAAAAGTTGGGTTTTCTCTATAAAAAAACACTGTAACCGGAGATTTTTATGTGAGCAGCCACAGATAGTCAGTCGGCGTGTTCAGTTTTTAAAAAAATATACGAAAAATTACAAATCAAAATTTAGAAAAGTAGTATGTTTAGACGGAACATGGATATTTTCAAATGGAAGTGGTTCAAAATCTTGGCAAGATGATTCTGTGAAAAGCCGAAAAGCGTGAAAAGAAAAAAAAGGATGTGGCACCGTGGCACGTTCATTATTTTACTTGCCGGTTCTGTAACAGGATATAGGTATTATGTTATATTATTAGACAATGTATCATATCATTCAAGAATTTTAAATAAACAACCTAGTTCATCTTGGCGAAAAAGTGATATTTATGAGTGTATTGAAAAACACAACCAAAATCCTTTATATCCAAATATGTTAAAATCCGAACGAACTCCTATCAATGGCAAAGTATCTCAAATCACCCAAAATATCCGCTGTAGATGAAATATTGCGTGACGTTCTACGACTGCAGCCGTATCATTGCCAGTTTAATGCGATCTAATTAATATGGGCTGGGGCAAAATCTTTTTATGAAAAACATGTAGGTGATGGTCTTAAATCCTCGCAAGTGGAGATAGTTTGGCAAGATTCGTTGGATCATATTACGCAGGAGTACTGGAAGAAATCGGTGGAACATACAGAAAAATTAATAAGGAATTGGTGGGATCGAGAACAAGTATTAGATGTCGAAGTGGCGCCGATGATCATTGCTCCATTCGAGGACGACTCAGATGATGAGGACTTTTCAGAATTTCTAAGTGATGATGACATTCTTTATTTAGATTTTTTAGTATTCTTCGGTATTATATTATGCTTTCTTTCATAGACAATTTTCTGTACAATCCAGATTACCAGTGCTTTTGCTACTGGTTTCTACTTATTGGTTGGCAAATTACCTTTTTTCTTTTTATTTATTGGAATAGTAAACCGGATTAAATTCAATTGTATTTTTAGGTTAGGTAATTTTATTGCTAAAATAAATTACACTGTTTATTATTGTCGTTTTTAATGAATAGATTTTGTAGATAAACAGGGATGGCAAACCAATGGCTCGCGTGCCATTGATGGCACGCGACATAAAATTTTGGGCACGCCACCGATCACAAAGTTTACTATGAATTATTATATTACGAATTTGACGGCACGTCTATGGCCTCATTAAACATTTCTTTAGAAAAAATGGCACAATAAAGGTTCGCCACCCCTGTACTATTATGTATATAATTTTTGAAAAAATAATATAATAATATGTGGCTATCTTCACGACAGTTAAAATAATAAAACTATGTTTCTTTTCTCCGGGTATATTGATACCTACATAATCTCACAACATTTTGATAAGCTCTGGAATTTTCGAATTGATTCATATGATCGGTGACCTTTGGACCCGCATGATAAGACCATATTTGACTATATCAGTTAAAAATAACATGGAGAGAAATGACAGTTTTTCGTCGATGTAAACCAATTATTTTGATTTTGTCTGACTATGACTAATTTTCGCATGAAACGAAATAAAAAAACTAATCTCAATATTTTTTTACAGGTGGCGCTTCAAAACTTACAAGAACGTTTTCACGGGCTCCCAGTTCATCAATTGGTTGATCGAAGTCGGTCTATCCAGGGACCGTACAGAAGCCGTGCATTACGGAAGACATCTGATCGAAGGCAAAGTTTTGAAACACATAAACGGGGTGTACCATTTCTACGATAGAAACTTACTATATACTTTCGTGTGATGATCGTATTAGCTAGGGTTTAACAGGAATTTTAGTGAATCTAGTTAGGGCTTTAAGGAACACTAGGCAACAAGGCTTTTTATTTTCAAATAACGACGGAAAAAGCATTTCGGAATTTTTTTTATTATTGATTTTTCGGAAAGGTTTATAAGGATTGTTAGAAGTGGGTTTTTTTTTAAGAAGTTAGATTGATTATTTCGGTTGCACGTCAATGTCGATTGACGTGCTGAGTGGCCTGAGCTGCTAGAGCTGCTGTCCCCTTAGGAAGCCGTTTTTAAGGTGGAATTATCAACGTCATTAAATTTATTGCCAACCTATAACCTATTTCGCCTTGTTTTTTTTAGTTTATTATTTTATTGACTAAGATTTAAATAAAATCAATATCGTCTGCACATTATTTAGGTAATATCTGATATATTACAAAAATATCAATTTATTTTATTGCTTATTTTGGGAGAATTGTATAGTGAAAGAAGAATGACATAATAATGTTAAAAAAAAATCTTAACCGATATTTTTCGATATACAATTCTCCTTAAATAACTTATGAAATTCCTTGATATTTATTAAATATGTCAATTATTACCTATAGAATATCAAGTCGATACTGATTTTATTTAAATGTTGTGTAAAAGCTAGAAAACATAAATAAATCTACGCGAAATAGGTTACATGTTGGCAAGCATGTTGATACTCCCACCTTAAGGAGTTAGCGTTTTATGACTAAAGTAATGTTACCATAGAAAAGTAAACGGTTTGTTGCAGTTGCACAGACGAATAATAGGCAAAATAAGATGGAAGCGAAAAGTAATTATTTTCCGCAGACTTCGTTTTCAATATGGAGAACTATAGGGTAGGAGGCCGATCGACAATGGCAGCATTTTCAAATTCTGTCCCGGTTTTTTGGTTAGTTCGCTATTGGCCGATAGATGGCTCTCGCGTCCGAAGTGGGCTGATGTTTTCTTCTTCTTCTTAGTTTTTAATATGGAAAACTAGATCCTCTAGAGTTTTTAACTTTTACTTAAACCCTTTATTTTTCTGTGCTTTTACTTTTGACAATTGACATTTTATTTTTCGAAATAACAAATAATGTTTGAAGGCAAGACAAGACAAATAACGTTGTATTGTAATTAATTTCCATATTTATAATGAATAATGGTACACTTTATAAAAGTAGAGTTTGCTTTGTGTCGGGGTGTAAGACAGGATCTTTTTCAGAGAGAAAACGAAGCTAAATAAGTCTTTTTCTAGCTCCAAAGGTATAGCTAGAATGTTTAATACCCTGTATTTTAAAAACCAAGCATCGTTGGAACTTTATACAGGCCGAGTTTACTAATAAGTATAACAAAGTAAGTGTAAATTCATATAAAAGTCCTTATTTGTTCTTTAAAGAAATAATTTAAATAAAAATAGTTATTGCGTCCATCAGAAACCATTATTTGATAGCCCACTTCGAACACGCGCGCCATCTTACAGCGACTCGTAAAGCTGAATTAACGATGCTAATTTGGGACCGAATCCAATGCATTGCGATCGGCCTCCTACCTCAAGTCCTCCATAGTTTTCAAAAATCAATAAAAAAAAGTTTTCTATATTATATATACTACAGGATTAGCAGAAATTGAGGTAAAATTAGTTACCTACCTAGTTTCCCAGGTAATTTTTTAGATACCAAAGATACAATTACCAAATATAGATAGTGATTTTTTTGTATTTTAAGGCTTATTTATAGGTTTCTCAGACGCAAACTTTCCGCGAATATTTATATTCGAATTTTGTTTTATTTGGGTAAGTTTAAAGTTGTGAAAGAGTTACTTTTCGTAACTCCGGAATTGATAAGGTTTGCTGTGTGGTGATAAAAAGCGCTGTCTGCTGCTGGAATTTTATTTAGTAGTGACTTTCGCGACAAGGAAAAATGCCGAAACCACTTTTATTAAGTGACTCTTCTACCTACCTAAAAAGGTGTGTTTTTTTTTAATATTACACTTTTGAGCTTTTTATACAATTGATTCTTTCTTTATATAAAAAGAGAAATATTTTATATACATTTTACTATTGATGTGTATATAGAAGTTATATGATGTATTCCAAAACATACGATATACATATCTATCTGTTATCGTTTTTTTACTACCCAGTTAGTTCGTGAAATAATGGTTCCATTCAAGAAACGAAAATAAATTATGGGTGAACATAAAATGAGCACCAAAATCTATTTTTTAGTATTCCAGGTTTAAATTACCTGTTAAATTTCTGTTGCCATACATAATATTTACATTTACAAATATACATGGTGTTCGGATTATACGTGTACAAGGTTTAATGACAGACTGACGTCGAATTTGCTTCGTTTCGCCGGTAGAGGGCGCGAATAATAATTTTTTTATTGCATATAAAAAATCAGAAGGCATGTAATATATCAGGAGACCAAACATTTCAATCATAAAATCATTTGTTTACAAGCAGACATACTTCTAAAGTTTCAGATAAGTTAGAAGGAAATGGCTTTAAAAAATTGCAACACTGTAAGCTGTAAAAAGTCGCTGTTATCCGTACACAATCCAAATATTTATATTTAATTAATTATAATAAATGGCATTAAACAGTTGTATTTCGAAAAAATACAAAAAATCATTCAAAAAACGCAAACGATGACAAATACAACTCAACACTATCGCCACAGAATATATAGCTACGCAAATATTCTGTGCTATCACATTAGATAACGAATGAATATAAAAAATTCTGCGTCACTCGTAGTAAAAACGTCCGTACAGCGTTTCCGTTGTGATTTCCCTGAAGCATTATAATTTATATATCCGGCTACAAAACATCATCATATCGTAAGAGTCCATTTTGCTTCTGTAGCTCCCTCTATAATGCACTTCCAGAGACTCAGAAGCATCTCTAAAGTGAAAAAATTCAAGAACAGGGTGAAATGCTACCTTCTTGAAAACAACTTTTATGATGTTCGTCATTTTTATGACATTATAATTTAAAACTTAAATTTTTTTTTTCCCTGTGACAATGTCATTGTTTACTGTCATTATTATTGATTTCTTCTGATCGGGGCAAAATGTAAACAATTGGGTCTCCTTATATATTACATGACCCTGGTCTACATGCTTACATAAATGACGTGACGTTTATAAAGACATCTTGTACATATATACAGTGTGTCCAAAAAAGTATGCAACATATGGGAAAGTTTTCTATCATTGATTTTTCAGAAAATTTTATTCTTTATAAAAGTTGGTGCATTCCTTAAAACTATAAATGCATATGTCATATTTCACCTGCGGCTAATAGTAGGGGAGCAAATGCCATTTTTTCGAAATTACCTTAAGAGTAAAGTACCTTAATTATTAGAAATGCAGCAAAATTTTATATGGAAATGTTTTTGCAAATTAAAAACTTAGTCCAAATACGAAATTTGAGTTAGGTGTGTCAATTTTTAATTTTTTTTATATGCATTTCTTTAAAATAGGTTTTTGGACTTCAGCGTACTGGGTGAAAATGACAAATAAATTATTAATTATTTCCAGTAATATAAATAGAGTTGGATTCTATCATAATTTTGTTTAGAACATAAGTTGGCTAAAATGTGTTTAAGTAGGCGTGCAACACGCTAATATCTGAACCAACTCGTAACATTGAAAGGTTTTAAAAAGTTTGCAACCATCCATTTTTATTACAAACCCACGTTTAAGTTATTTAATAAATGTATTAAAATTGCGACAAAATAAACAAAAAATCGACCAGAGGTGTACCGTTTAGGGGAAAATAGAGATTAACCAAAAAAAATAAAAAATTGTGACACCTAACTCAAATTTCGTATTTGGACTAACTTACTAATTTGCAAGAACATTTCCATATAAAATTTTGCTGTGCTTCTAATAATTAAGGTACTTTACTCTTAAGGCAATTTCGAAAAAATGGCATTTACTCCCTTACTATTAGCCGCAGGTGAAATATAAAATATGCATTTATAGTTTTAAGGCATGCACCAACTTTTATAAAGAATAACATTTTTCGTGTGATCGGTGATAAAAAAACTTTCACATATCATATTTTCTTGGACACAATGTATACACATATATTATGTTTGAAACTCTTATTATTGAGAAAAATATATAAAAGAAACAACGAAAAACTACTACAAAAAATACATTTGTCCTATATAGCCTATCAGCCATGCTATATAGACTTAGCAGATATGAAATATCTATGTATATCTAACTCTCAGATAAGTGTTGGTGGGTACTCTCTGTTAAAATTCACCCATTCTTCTGGTTGTTACCCATCAACGGTTTATCCAGAGGATGGATATTATCGGCTTTATTTGTTAGTACTGTAAGATAAACTGTTGATAAGTTTAAACGAAATTTTAAAAAGTTGTGACACTATACGTGATGGAAAGAAAGAAAGTCTGATGTAGACAATATAGGTTATCAAAATTGTTGTGAATAAACGTTTAAAAAACGATCTAGTAGTTGTTTTTATTGCCCAGTGTCAAAATTTAAAAAAATAAGGCAAATTGCGCCAAAAAGACCCGCACTTAGTTATTGTTACTGACTCTGTGTTTTCTGTTATGTTTTTGGGGTTCATGATCGTTACCAACCCGATTTAAAGGTACTAAGATACCGTGCGAGCAAAAATTATTTGCATCAAAGAGGGCTTGGATTAAAAAACGTAGGGCTTGGTTTAGATTACAATGATATGGGGACGATATATCTAACCAAATCTAGGTTAAAATTTTGTCAAATTCATATTATGACATGATATGCCAAACTAATGAGTAATAAAATAAGTAGACAAATACAAATTTATTTGTGTTGTTTACAAAATTAACAAAGTAAGAATATACAGAACGAAAAATAAAAATAATTACATGTATTCTGAGAATTCACATAACCGGAGAGGTGGAACCAGGCTTAATTAGAAAAAAATGTCAGGTCTAATAAATCATTTCTTTCCAATAAATTTTGGGTAAACCATTGAGAGTAATTCCTGCGTCTTTCAAAATCTGCGGCTTGTATTTCTTGGAATACTTGCACTTTATAAGGAAATAAATTTAGCTGCTACTTAAGAATAGTCCTGCATGTTCCATAAGATCTTCCCACTTCTTGGGACAGGCGTCTTATACAATTTGTTGGCGTATTTTGCATTATTTCACGAACGTTTGCAACAAGTTCTTCTGTTCTTACAGATGGTCTTCCTGCTCCTTTTTTGTGTTGTATAGAACCTGTTTCCCTAAACACAGCCACGGTTCTTTTCAGGCAATGATAAAAATCCCCAGCAATAAAAGCAACGTTAGGAAAATGTTCGTGAAAATCGTCCATGCACAAACCCGGATTGTATTGACACTCACCATTTACTCTAACCCCGTTTCGAAAATACGCTTCAACCATGAATGTTTTATGCTGTTCCGTAAAACCCATTGTGTGAATTGTTCAAGAAATTGGAAAAATTAGCGATGAATCAAATTACTTGTAACGACTGTCAAAGATGACGGAATAACTGATTGATTGTTAATTCAGGTAGTTACTGACACCCAACAGGAATTAAGCTCTACGGCTAAGCATTACGTCCTTAGATGCAAGGCCCTCGTTGATGCAAATAATTTTTGCTTGCACGGTACTAAGTTGTTCGCGAAGCGTTCCACTTTATCAACTTAGCAAAGCAAAGATATTTATTTTGTTTTGCTGTGTAAAAGAAGCAAAAGGAAAGTACTTACCTAATCAAAAGTTTGGCGTTTCGATGTTTGAACCATATAGAATAGCCGTTCTCTATTTCAAAGAAGTGACTGAGACATCATTATGCAAGCTTCTTCACAAAGGCCCTTTAACGGATCCAGTTAGTTTGTTTGTCAAATCATGACGTCCTAACATAAAAAAAATCGACTGCAATGTTGGTTTGCTTCTCGGCTATTATACATCTTTACTAGCCTAGTAGTAGAAGGACGTCAGAATTTGACCTGCTTTTTTTAGTGATAACAGGGCCTGTATTCTGATAAATGGTAAATTTGAGTTGAAATTGGGGCCCAATAATTCAATAATATGTATTTAAAAACTTGAGATTTCGAATTTTTTTTTTCTGAAAATTGAATATCAAAAAAAAATCTGTAGAAAATCAAAAACGCCATTTATTCATCAAATTAACGATTTAAACAGAATTTAATAATGAAAGATATTAATAAATGCATTTTGTAACGCCTAAAAATTGTTTTTTTTATAACCTATTAACTTTTTACGAAAACTCTTAATTATATAAAGCGTAACGAAGACCATTTTGTACAGTTTAGCTCCTTCCGAGTAAAATACAATAGTAGATGTTTGCCCTCGCTTGGTTCACCCAATTGCGTTTTCTAATTGAAGATATTTAACTTCACAGTGGCGCACTGACGCAAAATATATTTTCCGCAATGTTTATTTTCAAATAATAATCTGCCCTATTTAATTTTTAATGGGTGTGAAACTCCTGATGTCTTTCCGATCTATTCAAACAAAAAGTGACATTAATATCCGCAAAATAGAATTGTTTTGGAGCGCTTATTCACATTAATAACCAACCACACGCCACTGTAATTTCAACAACCATAACCTAGATTTTAAGACGAGTTTTTTCGATCAGAATCAACGATCGTCGTACCAACACATTACCCATCACTACCAGTGTTTTTTACCCATCTAGAGACATATTTTCACAAATAAATTAGTCAAAAACAAAAATTATAAATAAATTAATAAATAGGGGGGATTTAATTCAAAGAGGGAGTTACTCCATCACACCAATTCACTTCCATACTGGGCCATTTCGTTTGTAATACTGTCAACATAGGGTTCGATTCGCACACTGACTTAATGTCCGATTCTAACAAAATGGCGGATCCGATGTGATACTGAACCTAAAACACACACTTGTTAGAATGAAGGAAACCTAAATTCACGCTATGATTGGCTAAATGAATTGTCACTTATAATATCACAGGAGCCTAAATTATTTCCAGGAATAATTTAAGCTCGCGTGGGATTCGGTAAGAAAATTTCACACCAGTTCACACCATAATTTGGAAAAAAAATTATTAATCAAACTTGACATTTTAAACTAATTTCACTGCTTGTCAAGTTGGCCAGAGTATTTTGACATAATATGTTGAATTGTCATTTTTGTTTAACCGGTTCTGTCACAAAGCTTAATAATTACTAGGTATATAGTTTAAAACGTCTGTACGTTGAGTGTTGAGTTTAATAATAAAAAATACATTTCTTTCACCTTTAGTAACCTAAAATTATGAAAGGGCGATAGACTGAACTAATACCCATCTGTGTTATAGCATTTGGTGTAACTAAAGTTGGTATTTTTTTTTTTTATTTAACGAAATAATATGGTGCATATTATATGATTTTTTTAGAATTTATTTCATGGTGAACTAATATACTTTAACAAAAAATAAATTTCTACCACCTTTGGTAACCTAAAATTATGAAAGGGCGATAAACTGAACTAATGCCCATCTGAGTTTAGCATTTGGGGTAACTAAAGTTGGTAATTTTTTTTTATTTAACCAAATAATATGGTGCATAGGTATACCTATATGATTTTTTTAGAATTTATTTCATGGTGACCTAATATACTTTAGCAAAAAATACATTTCTACCACCTTTAGTAACCTAAAATTATGAAAGGGCGATAGACTGAACTAATACCCATCTGGATTTTAGCATTTGGTGTAACTAAAGTTGGTAATTTTTTTTTATTTAACGAAATATGATGGATATACCTATTATGTATATATATTTTACAATTTATTTCATGTTGGAACTAATATCTTCATTGGCAAATCTCTAATGATATCCACTAATAAGCAAAATAATAACGAAATAAATTTAATTATTATAGGTTATATAGACATCTAATTAATTCGTCACCTTCCTATTCACCATTAAGAAGAGAGGATGGGTTAGAATTCAAGTAACATTTAAATCTCGTATTTGTACATCCGACGTTTGTTGAAATATAAATTGTTAATGCATAATAATTAAACAAATTTGTGTTTTCTGTTTAATGAAACGTTATAGCGAATAATAAATAATAATGTTACATAATTCAGATATTTTGCATTATTCACAGGTATATGTACCGTGCGTTCAATTTATCTTGATAACATTTTGATTTACTGTAACTTTTTTGTTTTTAAAGATATGAAAGTAAACAAAAAAACAAAATGTAGGGTTGGTTGCCAAGTTTTTTCCTAAGTTACATATAAAACAAAACACTATCAATTTTCTGACATATAAGTCTACCTTATGTTTTTTTAAATGGAACACCCTGTATATTTTTACATTTTTAAATTCCACATAAAATTATAATTATTTTTTATTAAATGCATTATTAGTCTATACTTCATAGTTTCCGAGATATTGACTCTCGAAAAGTGACATTTTTGAACTTTGACAGCTTCTAACTTTCTAACAGTACGTCTTAGAGCAAAACGGCTTACATGTCCCTATCTTCAATTTTTATTATCTTCCCAAAAAAATCAACTTCCAGTTAAACCGGAACAACTATATTTCCTGCTTTCGAGTTACATCCGGTTTAACCGGAAGTCCATTTTTTTGGGAAGATAATAAAAATTGAAGATAGGGATATGTAAGCCGTTTTGCTCTAAGACGTACTGTTAGAAAGTTAGAAGCTATCAAAGTTAAAAAATGTCACTTTTCTAGAGTCAATATCTCGGAAACTATGAAGTATAGACTAATAATTCATTTAATAAAAAATAATTATAATTTTATGTGGAATTTAAAAATGTAAAAATATACAGGGTGTTCCATTTAAAAAAAACATCAGGTAGACTTATATGTCAGAAAATTGATAGTGTTTTGTTTTATATGTAACTTAGGAAAAAACTTGGCAACCAACCCTACATTTTGTTTTTTTGTTTACTTTCATATCTTTAAAAACAAAAAAGTTACAGTGAATCAAAATGTTATCAAGATAAATTGAACGCACGGTACATTATTTAATGGTTGTAGATCATATGTTTACCTTTTCAACTGTCAAAAAATTTCCACTTAAATATCGTGGCGCCTCGAAAAAATTTCCGGAAATTCTTTTAGTTGCCATGGTAACTAGTCATAATTAAGGTATCTTATTGGTTAAAAAGTACAGGTGTGAAATTTTCAGTCACATTTTTTTTTTTAACCTGAACCCCCCCAAAAAAAAACAAACTTACCTGTCCATTGACGTTGCTCTGAGCTAGCCCATTATAATGGACCAACGTGAACATATCCGGTGTTGACGATTCTTCTTTCGGAAAGAACTCATCCATAAAAGGGTTTAACAAAATAATACCTAAAGATTCGCTATCTAACTTCTTTTTCATTATATCTACGCTGAAAGAAAAAAACTTCATGTAAATTCTAAATATTGTACAGGGTGATCGCGTATAATGTTACCCCCCTTTAGCTTCTTTGTTTCGCATTTAAGAAAAAACTGTTAAATACAAAAGTTGTAGGATTTAATGTAAACTTCTTGCAAAATATATTTTCGTAGATACAGGGTGTTGCATAAAAGCGTGACAGATCAAAATTATATTTTTTTAAATGGAATACCCTGTGTATTGTTGCATAATTGGATTTTACGGACAATTCTAAACATAATTTATATATACCACTATATATCTAAATTGAACCGTTTTTGATTTATTGATGTTTGAAAATTACTATATATTATACAGGGTTGGGAAAAATTACCAGAACGGTCGATTATTTCAAAATATACAGGGGTTATCAAAAAACGTCTTATATAAAAAATGTAGGGCTGTTAAAAATCGACATATCGGTGATAAATTGAAATATACAGGGTCGCCCACAAAGTTGTGGAGAATGATAGTTATATTTTTTTAAATGGAACACCCTGTATACTTTTAAATTCCACATAAAATTATAATTATTTTTTATTAAATCCACTATTAGTCTATACTTCATAGTTTCCGAGATATTGACTCTCGAAAAGTGACATTTTTGAACTTTGACAGCTTATACCTTTCTAACAGTACGTCTTAGAGCAAAACGGCTTACATGTCCTTATCTTCAATTTTTATTATCTTTCCAAAAAAATCAACTTCCGGTTAAACCGGATGTAACTCGAAAGCAGGAAATATAGTTGTTCCGGTTTAACTGGAAGTTGATTTTTTTGGGAAGATAATAAAAATTGAATATAGGGACATGTAAGCCGTTTTGCTCTAAGACGTACTGTTAGAAAGTTAGAAGCTGTCAAAGTTCAAAAATGTCACTTTTCGCGAGTCAATATCTCGGAAACTATGAAGTATAGACTAATAGTGCATTTAATAAAAAATAACTATAATTTTATGTGGAATTTAAAAATGTAAAAATATACAGGGTGTTCCGTTTAAAAAAATATAACTATCATTCTCCACAACTTTGTGGGCGATCCTGAATATTTTAATTTATCACCGATATGTAGATTTTTAATAGCCCTACATTTTTTATATAAGACGTTCTTTGATATGTATATTTTGAAATAGTCGACCGTTCTGGTAATTTTTCCTAACCCTGTATAAGAAAATAAGGTCATTCAAGTCAAGATGTATCGTTTCCATGGATAACAATACTAACAATGGTAACTTTATTCAGTTCAGTATCGTCATCCTGTTATCCATGGAAACGATACATCTTGACTTGAATGACCTTATTTTCTTATATAATATATAGTAATTTTCAATCGTCAATAAATCGAAAACGGTTTAATTTAGATATATAGTGGTATATATAAATTATGTTTAGAATTGTCCGTAGAATCCAATAATGCAACAATATACAGGATATTCCATTTAAAAAAATATAACTTTGATCTGTCACGCTTTTATGCAACTTTTGTATGTGTAACAGTTTTTTCCTAATTGCGAAACAAAGAAGTTAAAGGGGGGGTAACATTATACGCGATCACCCTGTACAATGTGTAAAATAGGCCTACCACGTAAAGTCGCCACAGTGGTTCTTTTCCCGTGCGTCATCACTTTTACGTCATCAAAATCGTATGAATCAAATCAAAATTACGAGACGAAAAAAGTCAAAACTAAGTTAAGTTCATAAAATGGACGTGAATTTGACGTACCTACATAATATCACGAAAAATTATTATTTATTTTAAGTTTTGCCCGGCATTCTCTATTATCTAAAAGAAATTGACAAACAAATGTTTATACATTTAATACTATTTTTAAAGCTTAAAATCTACAAAAGTTTGGTGTTTTATTGAGTATTAAAATCGCAAAAGTCAAATTTTTAACATCCTTTCATTTAAGGGAATTTAGCCACTGCCGGTAAACGTTTCAAAGAACTTTCACGGTTAGAATATTTAAAATAAATAAATTAATTATTATAAAAATCCATAAATACTTACCGCCAAAACAGATGGTGGGTATAATTACCTCTAAAAAGAACTATTTTTAGAAACAGGAACAGTTCTAAGGCACACAGATTTACAAAATACGAATTAGATTGGCAGATCAAAATAAGGTTGACAATGACGTTCTAAAATACAACGGTTGTCAACTAAACAAATAAAGAAAGTAATTAACTGACGTTTATAGTTTTATCCTTGTCTAGCACGTTATATTATTGCGGAATTTTGGAGACGTTCTTTTATGCTTTTATTCAAACTTGTTACTGTAATAAACAAGGATGCAGAGTTATTAACCACGTCGAGTCCTGATCGTTGATTGATGACGCACGGGCAAAGATCCACTGTGGCAACTTTATAAGTGTAATTATTTTTTAAATTAAAACTTACTACTCAGCTTCACTAACTAAATCTAGGGCCTCCAGGACCTCTTGCAGCTTATCTGCGCTAATAAAATTGTTTCCGTCCGGGTCGAAACTTTTGAATATCCTTCGGGCTTGCTCGCTTTTCGTCTCCGGACTTACGAGCCTCCTCTCATCGCTGAACAATACTAAAAATAAAGACATACCTAAGTAATAATAATAATAAGTTTATTTAAAATTTAATAATATAATAAATATGTTTATGTTGTCTTCTATAAACTTATTCTTCAAACCAATTTTTTATAATTTTAAAATCTTTTTTAATTTTATTATTTAAGTTCTCCCAATTTGTATCGGTATAAAAAATTGTGGTATCATCTGCAAAACTATGAATTTGTCCATCGCAATTAATCGCAGATAATTTTTAATTAAGTAATTCTAATTGCTTTCCTCTGAATCCAATATTTTCAAACTTTTTTAACAGTAAATTATGGCTAATTGTATCAAAAGCTTTTGCTAAATCTAGAAAAATACTAATACAAGGTTTTTTATTATCTAGTTCATCATATATTTGTTCTGTTAGATAGCAAATAGCGTTTTGTGTTGATTAATTTTTTTTAAATCCAAACTGTTTATTAGAAATAAAATGTATTTTTTCCAAATAATTTTCAATTCTTAATTTTAAAATTTTTTCAAATACTTTTGCTATCGAAGATATTAATGTTATTGGTCTATAATTACTAACTAGTTTTACTAGAATCTCCATTTTTAAAAATATGTTTTATTATACCAATTTTGAAAGCTTCTGGATCTGGTTTTAAAAATATTATTTATAAGAAATGTTACTGGTCTAGAAATAGTAGTTTTAATAGTTTTTAATATTTCTGTTGTTATACCATGGGCACCAGGAGATTTCTTTAATTTTAAACTATCAATTACATTTTCAACTTCTTTATGATTGGTTTCTTATAAATAAAAAAAATTTATTTTGTTTATTTTTTTGTTTGAAAATGTGTTACATATTACCTTTATTGATTTTGTTTGCTAGCTTTTCTCTCACTTCAGAAAAATAGTCAATAAAGCTATTAGTTATACTTTTCTTATCAGTAATAAGTACCTATGTGATTCATTTTCAATTTTGATTTTGTTTATATTTTTATGTTTTTGATTTTTATTAAGTACATATTTTTTTAATAGTTTTCCACATATCTTGATTGGAGTTTTTACATTTATCAATTAAAAAATCAAAGTAGAAAAACAAAAAAAATTATTGATAACCTACCTGTCAAATGTGTATCAGATCCAATGACCCATACAGGGTGAACAGGATTTTTGTAAAAGGAACCTACTGTACAGAACCTATGGTATTCCATGATGGTTATGAAACCGATCTGGCTCTGTTTTTCGATACCTTTCAATTCTAGAACAAAAAAAACACAGGTAAGTAAAGATCTTGTTTTCCACAAGTACCTAGTTCAATGTTTAATCTGCAAGTAACAAAAACTCTTACTAAGGCCGGCCACATCCTGATAATGGTCCCAAACATAAGTAGTAGCTCTCCCTGTTAACATGAGGTTTATCAATGACTGGCTGCCATAGCCATATGTTTCGTCTATAAGGGGCTCTATAGTATCTCCACATTCAGATTTCACCTGCTGAAGACCCTAAAAACGATTTTTAACAAATTTACAAGTAAATAAAACCTATAAATAAGCTTCTACTTACCCTAGATAATATCACAGAATACAAAAACAACAATATTCCAAAACGCCCCCTCAAACTCGCAACATTTTCAAAATAATACTTGGTTACCTCTCCGAGTGTTGCGAAAGATATCACGTCTAAGTCTTCGTGAAACTTAATTGGGTCTAAACTTTCTAATACATTCTCGTTTTTGTCCCCTTCAAGTTGAGTATCTGACTCACTCTGGGCGCGGTTATTCAAGCGAACAACACAAAACATTTGGGTGCTTACTTGGCTTAATATTTCACTTAGAGAATTGACCAGAATTTTGCTTTGAAATTCAACTCCGACCTGGTAAAAATAAGATATAGTGAGTAAAAAGTTATGATTATTTTAATATCATCTAGTATCATTAAGGTAAGGAAACCAATATACCTTGTCCCTAAAACTTAAGTCCTTGCACTCTAGAAGCAGATTTTTTATCAGAAAGGCCTGTACAGGAGCAATAATAGCACACGGGCCCCCCTCCGCTTGTTCAAGGCTACTTTTTTCATTTGTGCTAAAGTAAAAACCTAAAAAAATACAATTTTAAAAGATATATCCTTAGTAGTAGTTTACATACATAGAAAGGACACAAACAGTTTGTATGAACTATTAAAGTTACGTATGTCTTTGCGTGTGTGTGTGTGTACAAGTTAATAGTTTAAAATCAAAAGCTACATAAACATTTTTCTCCCTACAATTCTGGGAAATATTATTTAAAATTTTACCTTGCGACCACCGTCGAAAAATGTCCTGCTTAATATCTGGGCCCCATAAAAGATTCCTTAACCCCAGCAGCTCTTGCTCTGCCAAAGAAGGCAACATTTCTGCCATTTTTGGCAAGAAGAAGCCCTAAGATTCCTATTTTTTACTTATTATTTGTAAAAATTCGTATCCAAAATAGCTTTCAACATTGGAGGTTAGAAAGAATTTGACATTTACGTTGACTTTTTAGTACCAACCTACAGACAATATTGGCAAGCTTGATTTTTGATGTAATTTTGTTAAAATTAACCCGCGAAAAGGAAATTTGAAAATAAGGGTTTTTCGGAGGTTTTACCTTTTTACAGTTCTACAGCTACAGCTGATCACAAATTTTCTACCTACCATTTAGAGGTTTGACTCGCCTCCATGATACTAAATATTAAAATTGCGGAGGTAAAAGCCAGACAGCGTTTATTTATGGAAATTTCCAAAAATACCATTTTTACGGCAGCGATAGCGTAGCGTGCTATTTTTACCATTTCATAAGCTCATCTGTGGTCCTTTGCTACAAAAAAAGGTGCGCTTAAACGGCTAATTAAGTAGAAAATCGTGACTTATCGTAAGTATTCCCAACTTCCTTCATTGTCCCATGATTTTTCACCAAGAATTTCTACCCTTTCCTTCCCACAACAAAAACGGCACAATTTTATTGATTACCTTCTCCATCCTTGTCTATTTTTAGGTGCCCGAATTAACGACCAGTGGCTCTGAATCGGTTTAACGTCATAGCCGACTAAGCCGACCGTAAGGGGGAGCGAGATGGAGAGAGTCGAGTTTTTAAGGTCGAACAAGGGTGGCCCAAAAATAATTCATGGCGGTTTCACGTACACGGTGCACAGAATAAAAAAGCGAGGAGGTGCTAGGTGGAGGTGTTCGCAAAGAAGGTTTAACTGTAAAGTAATGTTTAATGTTTTTTTAAAAAGCTATGTTACTGATTGCTTCGCGAATAATGAAAACAAATAATAATAAAATGGCCTTAGGTTTAGCCAATTGAGAGGCCTTTACGGAAACGGTTACCTAAATCAGCTGATACAAGCAGAGTTCCTTTAAGTTTCTTTTAAATCGCAAAGCAAAACCAACGGCTAAGTTGAGAGTTCCTTTAAAAAATTTAAGTTAGCACAGCAAATATTTTTTCCTCCATCTCCTTGCCGCGGTTAAGAAGTATGCCCCTCTCTATTTCCTGAGCGGACTATACGAAGTTGCTCGCGACGCGTTCTTTTAACAACTTAGCTAAGCTAAGATTTTTACTTTGCTTTGCTGTTTAATAAAAGTAAATGGATAGTACCTAATAATAAAACGTCCATTTATCTAAAAATATAAAGTTTATTTAAAATTTGAACTGAAACCGCTTTAAAAAGAGTGAATTTTGCTCCACAATTTTTCCTATTTACATTAGATTAGATGCAAGACATACACCAAGTTCATGTGATAAAAATAAGTGTTTTTAAATGAGTAAAATGGCATCAAAGCGCATGCTTACAGACAATTTTGCTTGCACTTGCACCTAATGCAGAAAAATAGCTTTTTATAACGTCTGCAATTTTTTTTTTAAACAGAATAAAATATTTCTACTTATAATAGCGAGGAAAAAGTTCTTTCTTGTTTTCGTCATTATTGTTATAGTGATATTGATATTATAAAGGCCCTATTTGCCACAATATTCCTATAGTTTCTTCCTTATCAAGTTTTTAATGTAAATAATACACGAATAGGAATGGCTTCTGCATTAGATAAAAACTAAACAAAAGCCTACTGAAAAAAAAACATTTTAGGGCAGCATTTCCACTGGAATGGGAGGGGCGAACCCTAGATTAAACATCCCGCATAATCACTGTCCGGACCAGCGATCGATAGCACTAGCGAGACAGAAAATGGACGACCAAACTACCCCGATCCCAGATTTCGTTTCCATTTTCGACTATATGACATCAGATCTGCCAGAATTACCATACGACCCCGAGTTTCCGGTGTTCTCTCCTGGTTCGAACCCCATGGAGCTAAATAGTAAGCAGATTTTTGGCTCCAAGCATCGATGTTTTAAAACTATCTTAGATTGTTTGAGAACCTCTGCTCTGCATTCTGAATTCTAATGTTTCTCAACGAGCCATCGGATAACACGATTTTAAGCTAGCTCCTGTGTTTTTCGATTGTTTTTGTGTGTTTTTAACGATGTGACCTGAAGTAATCTAGTGTGCTTTGCTACTAGTTTGTAAATCCCCCTTTTCTGTAACCTTTTCTGCCACAAATTTCATCATTTTCGATTAAGAAACAGGTTGGGTAAGGTTATGTTTGTTATTAGGTGTCTAAAGTATTTTCCCTGTTATATTTTAAATAAATTGAGGTATCGATTGTACTGGGAATACAAAATACATCCTGTATATCGATTTAATTTCCACTGATCATTCGTTTGTTTATAGAATAACAAATGAAAACTGTCAAGTTAAACTTTTTAGAGCCACTGCCCTAAAGGTGCTATCCATTTGATCGGGGATTGGCGTTTTAGCCCAAAGATTTTCGTTTTTCATTGATTTTTCGCGTTATTTTAGTTTATTTGTGCAATTTTAATGTTTTATAGTGTTTTTAACAGTAAGTTAATGTGTAATAACAAGAAAATTCGACGTGTTTTGTGATAGTTCGGCTTTGGGAGGTCCAAGTCCCGAAAGAGACGAGTGCTAACAAATATGGCGGCCGAGACGAGAAAATCGAGGAAAAGCAACTTTTCCCAGGATGAAATAGACGTTCTGATCACCACTGTAATGCAAAATCACAATATTTTATACGGAGAAACGTCGAAAAGCTTCTTTCACAAAGAAATAAGGAACCAAGTATGGAATATAATTCTGGAAGAAGTCAACAAGGTTTCCTTGGAAAGGAGAACCCTAAACGAAGTGAAAAATAAGTGGAAAAAGTGCCAGTACAGTCTAAGGGCCGCCGACCATGTAGAAACAGTGGACTATGTCGATGGAGACGATCTAGGTACGTATTTATCAAGTAGACTGTGAAATATAACTTTGTTTTGTTTTCATTGATGTTTTTTGTTTGAGAACCTCTGGAAATGCTGTAAATGCATTTATGTGACGTCACTAGGTGGAATATTTTTTGTTTTGGTGGCGGCAAATTTAAAAACTATTGTTTGTTCCTGTGGAAAGAATACCTAATTGAGTTCAAATTAAAATAGGAATATTTGCTAAAAATAGGCCTTATGAGTCTTATGACCAAAGAATTGTTTATTTTGTTTGAGAATAGAAACGCATAACCAATAATTATATAGGGCAGTGGTTTAGCCAGAATTTCTTTTGTAAATTACAAATTTAAGAAGGCTGCGGGGTAAGTTATGTGTTGATTATTTTCAAGAGCTGATGTGACTTATTCCCTTGTCTTTTATCAACCACGTCTCCTTACCTAACCTTACAAAAAATACATAAGGCGAAAAGTAAACCTATAGGTATATATTTAAGTGAATAGTAATGGGATCTCATTTACATAGACCCCATAGGTCTTGTCTCATATAATTTGCCAAAGAAACATCATAATACTATTACATTAGTGCCCTTGTTTCATTCTGTCGTTCAACATGTTTACTTAAATAGTCTTAGTGAAATCAGAATATCCATTGAATCATTGAAAAGTAAAATACCATGACATTATTACTGGTAATACAAAAAGGGGGTATACAGAACGCTGTAGCTCAAAACTAACCCGGTAACCAAGTGCCAAACTAACCAAAAACAACTCCAATCGAAATGAAATCGAGAAAGCATCGTAACCGTAACGTTCCGAACCCCGCCGTTCGGGGGTACCCGGCGGGATACGAACCCTCTTTCAAAAAGTCAGTTATTCTCTTCGCCGAACAAAAAGGCAACAGCGAAGCAAGAAAGAGATACGGAATCAGCGAGGAGACCATACGGAGATGGAGGAAGATCAGGAGGGAGATTTTCGATTTGGCTCAGGCTTGTGTGAGGAGATCCCAGAGGCACGCGTATGTGCCGCAGGCGAGCGGGTCGCAGATGGCTATGGAGACGCCTGCGGGGAAGAAGGGGAAAGACAAAGGTGAAGAGGACGAAGGGATGAACAAGCCTAACACAGATCTAGGTATCTTGTTAAGGGTTTTTGATATTTGACAAAGACAGGGTGAATTTTCAATAGATTTAATTAAAATTTGTATAATTGAACATGAGTAACTGATTTTTGTTTAGTTACTGCTGTTAGAGACCACATATTATATACATACAATATATGGCTAACACCATAGGACTTCGATTTACGTCCCCACTGTGGGGATCCAATCAGGGGAGTCAATCAAGCCTATTATTAATTTTGTTGAACAAATTGTTGTTTTTTGTGATATATAAACCTCCAAAACAATAGTTATTAACAATGCCACTGGGTTGAGTGCATAATTGTTTTAATAGTGAGAAAAGTGGGGCAGAGGATATATTTTTTAACAGGTAATGAATCTCAATAAGTACTATAAGTACCCCACAACACTTTGCTGAATGTAATTTTCATTGTTACTGTGAAAATTTCAAACTTGTCATTCTAAGCCAATCACACACTTTCATTTCGACAGTTACCAATGACAACCTTCAAATTTTTCGGAAATTTTTCTCCTCCTGCCAAGCTAGGCGAACAAAATTAATAAGTGGAAATTTTTTCTTGACAGCTATCATGATCCGAAAATCAGTATTCAGGATCAAATTTTGGTTTTTAATGTTTTTATTCATTTTATAATACTAAATAAATACAAATATTTATTTACGAAATATTTCTTTCATTAAGGCTACTTAAATATTTTTGGAATTCTGGTTCGAACTCTTCTCTTCGTAATGGAGAATAACAAGGATAATGGTTATCTTCCCTTTCCACTTCTATCAGATGTCTATGTTTAATATAATAGATGTAATATTTGGATGCAATTTTGTTCTGCTGAATTCTGGTTTTTCTTAAAAAGGATGGGATATCTTCCTCCAAAATCTTCTGGATAGCTGAGAAAAGGTTTTCTTGATGGGGATTTAATTCAGTTTTTTCCATTAAACATTGCAAATACTTTAAATTTTTATGAGACATATTAATGTCCCCTATTTCAGAGCAAGGTTTACAAACACCGTAGGACTTAAAATTAGTTTCTTGATTGTTTACTGCCATGATTTAATTATTGTGAACTAAAGAAGCACGTTTAAGAAATAAACTGTCGACGTGACGTATAGCAGAGACGATTTTGACATCACAAGCCTAAGCCTGTGCTGACTGTGGTATCTATACTATCTACCTAGATTTTAAAAATTGTTTTATCTGGCATAACTAGCCTAAACTAGACTATACTATGCTTTTCCTTTGTTTTAGTAAATGAAATGTAGTAAAAATAAATAAAAAGGATAATTTTCACTTATATTTTTTGTATTTCGTTTAACTAAACGGTGAGGAAACTTTTTTTTGAAAGTTTAAGTATTCCCATAATTAGGGATAATTTCAATAAAATAATTCAAATAAATTTTAGGTGCGAAATTTTCTTACCGAATCCCCCGCGTCCTTGAATTAATATCCGGAAATTCTTCCTCAGTCACGCATTTTTCTAGAAAATTTTCCCTCGTCTACGACTCGGGAAAATTTTCAAAAAATGCGTTCCTTCGGAAAAATTTCCGGAAATATTTCGAGCACTAGGGAGATTATAAGTGATAATTACTACCAATTTTATCCTCTCGATGTCTTTTTGACAAATACTCAAAATGTTTTTTAAAAAATTTAATAAATTTTTGACACTTTCTTTTTAGAAAGTTTTTTCTTCTTCCCCTGTTTTTTGGATCCCCTTTAGTGACTTCTCACATACTCAGTATGTTTTAACTTTTATTAATTTCTCCATATTATGTATCTTTTACACATCATTTTTTAATTCTATGAAAGCTCCATTAAGGTCCTTCACCATTTTCTCTTCTGCTATTGGTGATGCCAACTTTGCGTTAATCCCGCTAGATTTAGCGTTTTGTTTTCAATTTAGTGGGAGTTTATTTTTACACCGTAGCGCTGTTTGTATCGGCAATATATTGTATGTATGTATATAATATGTGGGTTATACCAAGATAGCTGATAAGCTATGCAATGCAATGCAAATGCCGACGAGTTAACGGGTGGCCACGAGAGCTTCCGAACAAACCCGAACAAACTTCAGTCAAATTTCAGGAACCTCTTAAGTACCTATAGATACTCTAGAAATTATTTTACTTCTTCCAAAGTAATTATTTTTTTTAATAAAAGTTTTCTTTCAGATTCTATGCCTTTGCAGCAACGACTGTCCCAAAACCACAACGAGCAGCCCCCATCGACGCCCGCAACTCAAGAGCCCGTCTTACAGAGTCAGCCTATCTCTCCTACGAAATTAAAGGTAAAAATAAAGGCTCTACAGCAATGTTGGCAGGATACATATCCTGATATATATCTTGTTGAATATCATGATATTTATCGACGATATTTTTTATCCTGATATATATATTTTTTTTTTCTAAAATTCTATTCATCAGTATAAAAATATGGCCCCGCTCTTTCCGAGACGTTGATTACCTGTTGTTCTTTGCCGCGTGGCATTTGCCATTTTCATTTAATTCCTATTTCTGATTGAACGGAGCAATATTTTGCTGTTTGTTTTACGAAATAAAAATTTTACAATGCCAAAAATAAAAAATCTAGTTTGGGTTTATTTTGATTTAATTAACAAGCCCGGTAATTCTGGGTTTTAAGTTGAAGCATAATTAAAAGCAAAAATATATGATGTGTTCATATTCATAAACTTGTATTTTTTTACCTGCATTTTACATTCCTAACATAGGAGTACACAACTTGTTATTGTGATAGCAACTATTATTGAATTGAATGGAATACAAACTTACAGGTTTATAACGTGTTTATATTACAACTCTACTCCATCGAAATTTGTAATCTTAAATCACTCTATGCTCTGACAATTTGTGTGTTCATAAGGAAGAATTATAGCACCCAAACATTGATAGATCATAACTATTTAACCAGAATAAATGTAGGGAGGCATATCATAATACCACAAAGCAATAGATCTATAAGTCTACATTCCATTGTTTATCTAGTTCCAAAATATTATAATTTGTTGCCTGTCAGAGTAAGGAACATGGCGGGGGGAAAGAAATTTGCACGGGAAGTAAAAAAGTTCATTGTAGAAATCAGATACTGCTGTGATTACCTTTGCTATTCTTTCTGTTGCCTTTTTTCTTTTGGTTTCAGCATAGAAAGTATATCAGAACTTACATAATTAAATAACTTAGTTTCTGGGTGTGAGGTGGGTTTACAGTATGGTTTGGGAAGGGAAAAGATAGTATGGTGGGATTTTAAATCTAAATTGTTTATATATCTTTTTATGGATTTATTAGAGTTTGAACGTTTGTGTGATATGGGGAAAAAGGGAAAGAGAAACATATAAATACATATACAGGGTTAGGAAAAATTACCAGAACGGTCGATTATTTCAAAATATACAGAGGTTATCAAAAAACGCTTATATAAAAAATGTAGGGCTGTTAAAAATCTACATGTCGGTGATAAATTGAAATATACAGGGTCGCCCACAAAGTTGTGGAGAATGATGGTTATATTTTTTTAAATGGAACACCCTGTATATTTTTACATTTTTCAGTTCCACATAAAATTATAATTATTTTTTATTAAATGCATTATTAGTCTATACTTCATAGTTTCCGAGATATTGACTCTCGAAAAGTGACATTTTTGAACTTTGACAGCTTATAACTTTCTAACAGTACGTCTTAGAGCAAAAAGGCTTACATGTCCCTATCTTCAATTTTTAATATCTTCCCAAAAAAATCAACTTCCGGTTAAACCGGATGTAACACGAAAGCAGGAAATATAGTTGTTCCGGTTTAACTTGAAGTTGATTTTTTTGGGAAGATAATAAAAATTGAAGATAGGGACATGTAAGCCGTTTTGCTCTAAGACGTACTGTTAGAAAGTTATAAGCTGTCAAAGTTCAAAAATGTCACTTTTCGAGAGTCAATATCTCGGAAACTATGAAGTATAGACTAATAATGCATTTAATAAAAAATAATTATAATTTTATGTGGAACTGAAAAATGTAAAAATATACAGGGTGTTCCATTTAAAAAAATATAACTATCATTCTCCACAACTTTGTGGGCGACCCTGTATATTTCAATTTATCAACGATATGTAGATTTTTAACAGCCCTACATTTTTTATATAAGACGTTTTTTGATAACCCCTGTATATTTTGAAATAATCGACCGTTCTCGTAATTTTTCCTAACCCTGTATATTCCTATTGTTTGTGTGATATAATATGTAATATTGTAAATAACAGTGGTAGGGCACAAGCACACACAGGTATTTATACCTAGGTGAGGTGCTTAAAATAAAGTTTGATGTTCAACATTGTAAATTTTGTTTTGGAAAATAAATTTGATTTGATTTGATTTGATTTGAGTTGATTTGATTTGATTTGAGCCCCAATACTTGTGCCTTATGTTAGGTTACGAGGCAGGGCGCGAAACCTCACCTGCCCCCCGTCAAGCCCCCCACGCCGCCCCCTCCAAACCCGGAGGTATGTCTCAGATGGAACAGTCATCACACGAACATGCAGTCGACATTTCCGAATTTGCTTACCAAAGAACAATACGTGGATGCTACATTGGTGTCCGAAGGGAAGACGCTAAAATGTCACAGGGTTAGTATAGAGTAAGATATTTGTTTTTAAAAATTAATACAATACAACAATATAGGATTTCCAATAGGATTTCCAAAGTTATTATTTTTTAAATACGAAAATTTCCCTCTAGCTTTTTTTTTAAATAATAATATATCTTTATTCTCAACCAACTGAAAAAAGTTTATTACAGAGAATATAACACCAAATATACAATATATAAATTCACAAATAATAAAAACCATGTTTAGTAAAATATAATATATAATAAAATAATAACCATTTACAAAAAAAATTAATATATTATTAGACTTAATAAGTTAAAGTTAGTTACGTTTTAAAAAATATTTTTTTAGTGTTTTTTTTAAAAGTCCATAATTTTGATATTTCTTTAATTTTTTTCGGCAAACTGTTTTAAATTGTTATTCCTTTATATAATATTGATATTTGGCCAAAAGTATTCTTTACCATGGGTGTTTGAATATGATGATTTTGTCTCGTGATGTGAATAATGTTGGTCGAAGGAAATATTATATGCGATTGTTTTTCTTTAATAATAATAGATTAGAATGCATAGTTTTAATTTATATAAAGCTTTTCTAAATTTAAATATCCATTTGGTTCATACAAATTTATAGTTGGTTCTAAAAAATGAAGTTTATGTATGCATTTAATTATTTTGTTTTGTAGTTTTTTTAATGGCTGAATTGTAGTTAAATTCGCTGACCCCCAAATTGAAATCATATACTGTAATTTTGAATAAACCAAAGAATAATATATATTTTTTAAATATTTTAACGATATATAATTGTTAGCTTTAAACAAAATGCCAATAATTATTGGTGAGATGTAACTTCTTAAATATTCAATATGTTTTTTCGAACTTAAATTTTCATCAATATATAAACCTAATAAAATTTAATTGTATTAGTATATTTAATTAAATGATTATTGAAAGACAGTGAAGAAATATTATTATTTTTTAATTTTGATTTAGGTACTTACAAACATAAAAGATGATTTATTAAAATTTAATGATAATTTATTAATTTCAAGCCATTTACATATTATGTTTAGGTCGTGGTTAATGTTATTATGAATTTGAGCATAGTCTTCATGAAAATATACAATAGTAGTATCATCGGCAAACAATTTTATTTTACCTTTTAAATTTAATTTTGCTATAGAATTAATGTAGTTTAAAAAAAAAGTTGGTCCTAAGGTTGATCCTTGCCGAACACCACAAGTTATATTTTTTTGTGAACTTTTAACATTTTCAATTTGAACAAACTGCTTTCTATTACTTACTTAAATAATTTTTTTTAAATAAATAAATATTTTCCCGAATTCCAATACTGTATAGTAGTAGTATAATGTTGTGATTGACTGTATCAAATGCTTTACATAAATCTAGGGACAGTTTGGGCAGCATTTTTGGTTGCTATCAACGTTTTGCTGAATATCTTTAATAATATCTGCAGCTGCAACTTCTGTATCTCTAAATTTACGAAAACTATATTGAAATGGAGAGTCATTTTTTTCTTCTAAAAAATTTACTACCTATTCTAATATTTAAAATTTTTTCAAAAATCTTTGAAAATGTGGGTAAAACAGAAATTGGGCGATAGTTACTACTAAAATATTTTTCTGCATTTTAAAAACTGGTGATATTTAACCATGTTTCTCTTTTATTTTCCAGATGATACTGTCCTCGTGCAGCCCATACTTCGAGCAAGTTTTGGAAGGCATCGGTCCCTTCCAGCATCCCGTTCTGTTCATGAAAGACATACCTTTCTGGATACTGAAAGCGCTGTGCGACTTTATGTACGCGGGGGAAGTACACATTTTTCAGGAAAAACTGCAGGAGTTGTTGAACGTCGCAGAGGCGTTAAAGGTGAGAACGTTTTTCAAACCTGCAAATTTTTTGTTGACTGTTTACTCTGTTAAATTACAGATCAAAGGCTTAGCCGGCAACGCCGATACGAAAGAAGAGATCAAACCGGTCATTACGGAAATAAAGCAGGAGGTCGACGCGACGCCTCCCCCTAAGATCGTCGAGCGACCCCTCAAAGAAGAAAAAGAGGAGGATCTACCCCTTCCTCCCAAGGTAGCCAGGCACGACGTCATGAAGCCCTCCAAGAAGAAGGAGGATAAAAAGTCGAAGCACGCTGCGCAGGTGCCCAAGGAGAAAGAGAAGTTGGGGGAGGAGGCACCCCCTAGGGTGGTACCCAAGACCAATCCGAAGGTTGTGTTGCCCAAGGTACGTATTTACTTTATTCTATTTTTTAGGTTAAAACGCCATTTTTGCCTTTGTCTACTCTTACACATCCCAGAGGGCCATGATTGGGATATATTTTGTAGAGACATATCAAGCAGGGTTCCTTTAAGCTTCTTTTAAATAGCAAAGCAATTACACCGGCTAAAGTCGAGCTTTTTTTTTACAAAATTAACTTCCAACCTTGCCGCGGTTAACTATACAAAATATACGAAGTTGTTCGCGAAGCGTTCCTTTAATACCTTAGCTAAGCAAAGATTTTTACTATGCTTTGCTGTTTAAAACTACCTATTAGCCGAATTCCTTTTAGTCACGTTTTAAATAGCATATCAAAGCCCTTTGCCTTTTACTCTGCTCGGTAAAGATTTGTCCTTCCACGTTGACGCTCAACTGTCTAACTTGTATGAAATTTTCAGTTGACTCCGAAGGTGGTTCTGTCCAAAGTTGTACTACCAAAGGTAAGTTAAGTTACGTTTGGCAAGTACTGTTAATTCTTTGATGGGCAACAAATATATATTTTTCAATTTTGACCTGGTCCTTCATCCTGCTCAATCAGATTTAAAAGATTCCATCGGGAAATTAGTCAAAATGATCGATTTCTATAATGGGGAATTTTTTTTTTCCCTTTATTATCAATAATTTATTGCGTTTATTAGCCGAGTTTCTTTTCATATTTGGATATTATATAGATTAATCTATTTATTCTCAATTGGTCAAAAATAAAAAAAAACATCAATGATTTATCATTTCCGCTTATTTAAATAGAGATTTTTTAAAACCTTTTAACAGTCGCCATTTTGAAATAGCTCGACAGAATCGTGCCAAAATTTATGAGCATACTGTACGGGGCATTAGCTTTGAAATGATGTATCACAAGTTGATGGATGTTTCCATTTAAAAAAAAGATCGATGTCGTCATATCTTTGACAAATGTCTATAAAAAAACAAACGAATAACGTTAAAATGTGAGCGTATATAAAACTGAATCGACGTGTCCGAGCGTTTTGCCCAAAACTTACAGGTTAAGGCTATATTAATTTTATTCCGGACTTTTGGGCAACCCTGTATATAAAGAAGAGACAGTTAAAAAAAATATTCGTTTTGTATAAACGTTTGATTAACTTATTAAGAATAAATTTGCATTAGGAAATATTTTTTTTTAATTAAATTTAAATAAGGGTAATTTTTTTAATGTTTTAATATTTGCGGGTAAAATATTATAATATTAATCCATTATACAGTGACCGGCAAAGAGTTCGCAACATATGGGAAAAATTTTTATTAGCGGAATATTGAAAAATCTTTTTTGGGGGATTGGATGTGCATGTCCCATAACCTTAAAATCGATTTTGACTTACGTCACGTGACCAATGGTATGGCGGGAAAGTTGAAAAAACCAATATGAAATCATCATAAATCAGATAAGTTGATGAGATATCGAAAAAATTCCAACAATAAAAAGTGTTTAGAATTCCATTAGAACCTTGAATACAATGTTTAGAATATCTACTTGAAAAAACATAAAATCGAATATTTTTGTAAATATTTTTTTACCGAATTAAAAATTTCCATATTTTTCCTTTCTTAAAGCTTTATTAAACTAAAACTGACATCTGGTGATCACAACTAGAAATATTCTTTTGTTTTTCTGACAATTTGGAGCAATAATTCAAAAAATTCGTTTACACTTGGATACCAGCTGTTGCAATAGTCTATTTCTAATAACCTTATCGATATTTTTTATATCGAAATATTCTATTATGTTAAGAAATTATTAAATTCATTAATTGTGGGGGTTCTTAAAAAACCAGGTTTACAAAAAGCGGCCCTTTAGAAATGTTGAACATTTGGAACAAATAGTTAGGCACTGTGTAGACCTAATAAGTCCCGAAATGCTCAGAAATGTTTCAAAAGGAATGGTATCTCGAACAATATTATGTATGGAGCGAAATGGCGGTCATACCGAGTTTTAATACTATTAATTTTTTAATTTAGGTTAATTTTCGTGTTATCAGTATTAATAAAATTATTTAATGCTTATTACTAATATAGTTTTTTGACTCAAATTGTTGTTTATTTGGCTCAATAAAATAATTTAAATTTTTATTAATTTTTAGATTTTTTTAAAGATTTCTGCGAAATTCAAAATTATTTTTTTATAAATAAAATTTGCTTTAGATTAATGAATTTAAGGATTTCTTAACATAATAGAATATTTAGATATAAAAAATATCGATAAGGTTATTAGAAATAGACTATTGCAACAGCTGGTATCCAAGTGTAAACGAATTTTTTCAATTATTGCTCCAAATTGTCAGAAAAACAAAAGAATATTTCTAGTTGTGGTCACCAGATATCAGTTTTAGTTTAATGAAGCTTTAGGAAAGGAAAACTATGGAAATTTTTAATTCGGTAAAAAAATATTTACAAAAATATTCGATTTTATGTTTTTTTAGGTAGATATCCCAAACATTGTATTCAAGGTTATAATGGAATTCTAAACACTTTTTATTCTTGGAATTTTTTCGATATCTCATCAACTTATCTGATTTATGATGATTTCATATTGGTTTTTTCAACTTTCCCGCCATACCATTGGTCACGTGACGTATGTCAAAATCGATTTTAAGGTTATGGGACATGCACATTCAATCTCCCAAAAAAAATTTTTCAATATTCCGCTAATAAAAATGTTTCCCATATGTTGCGAACTCTTTGCCGGTCACTGTATAACAACGACCATTTTCCAAAGTTGCTGTTTATTTTAATAGCTTGTCTAGTATACTGTCTGTGAGGATGATGAACTTTTGTAAACGTTATGTTATACATTTTTTGTTTTAAAAGTAAAGAATGAATAATTATGCAAATTTTTAAATTATATAAATTATTTATATCCAGGTATTTATTCGGTTTATATAAATTTGTTGTTGGTTCTAAGTGCGGAAATCTATGAATACATTTAATAATTTTATTTTTTAATTTCTTTAAAGGTTTTAGTACTATTGAATTGGCTGAACCCCAAATAGAAATAAGATACTGAATTTTTGAATGTACTAATGCATGATAAATATTTTTTAAATAATTTAAAGATATACAATGACGAATTTTAAAGAATATCCCAATTAACGGAGAAATGTAAGTTCGAATATGTTCTACGTGTTTTCTCCAGCTTAAATTTTAATCAATATAATAATATAATCCTAAAAATTTTATGTTATCTTTGTAATTAATATTTTCCCCATAATATTATTGGTTGCTTCTCCATATCTAGTCTTTGTTTGTCAATGTATATAAATGAAGGTTTATTAAAATTTAAAGTTAATTTATAAGATTGCACCGAGTCAAATATAATTTTTAAATCTTTTTTAATATTTAATTGGATATCCCTAATATTTTTAGCATAATAAATAATTGTTTTGTCGTCCGCAAAAAGTTTAATTTGTCCATATAATTTTAATTTTGAAATAGAATTGATATAAATAAGAAACAATGTGGGTCCTAGAATAGAACCTTGGGGTACTCCACATCTATTTGTTTGATAGGAACTAATATTAATAAAAATAATAATCTAGGTGCAGTCGACGCCCAAGACAACTGTCAGAAACGTCATGAAAAACGTTCTCCAGAAAGTTCCTAAACCCTCGACGTCAAAGGGTGCTCACGCTTCTCGAAAAAGTGACACTTCGAGAAAAAGTGACAAACATAAGGCTGACGTCATCGCTCAAAAAGAAAAAGACAAGGTAATTGGAACTGGGTCCTATTTGTAATCCACCGGCGTTGCATTAAAACTAACAATATTATTTTAGGAAAAGGATAAGTCACCTCTTAAAAAGGACAATATCAATGACCCGTTGGATCTTCTCCAACCGGTATACGAAGAAATAGCAAAAGAGGACCCTCCTCATATGCCGAAATGCATTAATCCTGCGAAGTTGAAGGAACGAGGGAACATACCCGTGAGGAAAGGGGTAAATAAAAAAGTGAAGAAAAGACGATACGCTGAGTATGCAGAAGAACGAGATGAGGTAGGTTGAAATAATTTTAAATGAATACCCCTATTTTATATAATTTTTTTGGATTCTGCATAAAATTCTGAACATTTTTTAATAAAAGCATTATTAGTCTATACTTAACAGTTTCCGAGATATTGACTCTTGAAAAATGACATTTTTGAAGTTTGACAGCTAGCTTTCTAACTGTATTTCCTAGAGCAAAACGGCTTACATGTCCCTATCTTCGATTTTTATTATCTTTCCAATAGTGTCAACTTCCGGTCAAACCGGAAGTACTATATTATTTACATCCGGTTTAACCGAAAGTTTACACTATTGAAAAGATAATAAAAATCGAAGATAGGGACATGTAAGCCGTTTTGCTCTAAGACGTACTGTTAGAAGGTTATAAGCTGTCAAAGTTCAAAAATGTCACTTTTCGAGAGTCAATATCTCAGAAACTGTTAATATGATATCATAATTTTTTCTAGTCTCCTCCGCCCGTTTTTCCCGCTAGAAAGGGCACACGATCGCGTCCCCACGTGAAAATCCCCAAATTCTTCCACACGCACTACGAAGAAACGCAAAAGGAAACCACCGACGCCACGATCGTCCGGGAGCCGCATACCGACCAAAGCGACCCTCTGATTGGCGTGGAGGAAGTGGAAGAGATCAAAGCTGAACCGCTGGACGTGGAGGAAAATACGATCGAAATGGAGGAAAATTTGGAAAATTATATGCAAGGTACGGAGGCGCTTTGTTCCATGAGAAACGTAATATATTTATGAACATTATTTTGCAGATCAGGAAATGACATCTCAGGAAGGCGAAGAAATAATAGGAAATTACGACAGTCCCATAGTGAACATAAAAAGGGAAGTTACTAAAAGAAATACGCCGAACATATTCAAAAAAATGTTGGATCAACAACCCGTCATCATGAATATTCACACCGTCACAGAAGAAAACCCACAAGAAGTCAGGTTAGCTATTATTTTCCATAAATTACGGAAGACAATATATCTTTTGGACAATAAATTAAACCTTTTTTATTTTACAGGTTACTAAATCTCCACGAAAACACCCTTAAAATCGTCGATATATCCCAAATAAGTGCCTGTCAAAATCGGATAGAAGAAACCATAGTTGGAACCAACAGTTTTGATACCATGGTCAATACTCAAGAGAAAACGTCGGAAATTATGATTAGCAACGTACAAAGTATGGCGGAGATTTGTGAAGATAACCGCCCAAAAGAAAGTGAAGGATGCAAGGATGGTATTACTTCACCTGGAGAAAGTGAAGAGAGATTACAAAGGAATGAAAGTAGTATAATAAGAGAAGAAGAGAATTCAACAAGAACTGTACTATATCCTCAATCAATAGATCCTAGTTTAATAAGAGTAAGTGAAGAACCACTCGGTGCTTCACTAACCTCTTCAGAAAGCGAAGTGAGACCGATGGAAACCGACCAGATTGCTTTCAGGATCAAAGTAGAAACTGTTCAAAGTGAACACTCTCAAGATTGTGAAGAATATGCACACAGACAAGTGGAAAATGAGACTGATTTAAGAAAAAACGATACTAGTTATTTAAATGTACCAGAACAAGAGAGTGCAGTGGCTGGCGCTAGTCTAGGCAGTTTAGAGGTGAGGCTTGGAGCTTGTGATATTGAAAGTCAGCATCTGGAAAGTGAAAACAGAGAAAGGATGGTAGAAGGCGGTAGCGATACCATTTGTAAAAATCAAAATGAAATAGGCCAGGATGTAGGGGAAGAACATCCAACAGATAGATCTTTACCTGTCAATAAAGAGCAATTACAAAACCTAATGCCTGAAAGCCAAAGTGCCATGTCTGTAGATTCTGAGATAGGAGGTGGTAGTCTTGAGTTCGAACCATATGAAGCGAATTGTGGCATTGCAGAGAACGGTACTTCGGAAAAAAATCAAAATACCGCTAAAGACAGTCATGTTGGTACTGAAAACGACACTTTTGCTGCTACAGGTGTAGATGATGTAGCAACCAATGCAACTCATAATGTGATGGACGAGAAGCACAGAGGCGAAGATCAAGGAGTGGATAAATCTTTTGAAACTACTAGAGAAGAGGGTCTGGGAAACTCTGATCCCGAAGATGCCCAACAGTTTGGTGAAAATAAAGAAGCACATGTAGATAGCGGAATAGAAGGATCTAGTATAGAACAGATAAGTTATGCTGATGAGCCAGGGCAAAAAGCTGCGGTTGACAGTGAAGAAATGATGTCTGTAGGTACTGTAAGCCAAGAAGCGATGTCTATAGGAATAGGAAGTCAGGAAGTAGAAGCAAGTGTTCAAAGTACTGCTGAAAATATACCCAATAAAGGCTACAATTTAGTGGTAACTTCGGAAATTTCCAGCCAAGATCCTTTACAAAATTTAGGAGAAATAGAGACTGTTCAAAATGTAGGTGATGCTAATTTGACTGCGCAAGATAGTAGAGAACTTAATGAAGACGGTCTTCAGAGAACTGACTCCTATAACCTGCAGGTAAACTCTGAAGATCAAGAAACATCTATAAATGTAGGTGAAGAAGTTTCAGCAAATGAAGTAACAGAGTTTAGAGACAATACCGAAAATACACCTGAAATTATGTCTCTATGCAGTCAAAGCCAAAACACTGAGCAAGATGTCTGTGAAGCGGCTTTACCAAAACAGGAAAGTGCAGAGGAAAATATGACTGAATCTGTAGGTGTCAGATATCTAAATAATGGTTGTGAAGGATCCACGAATAGTAATGAAATGAAAAAAAAGGTATTTGATGAGACAGAGTATAATGCTGCTCAGCCAGAAAGTACAAATGTTGCCGTCGGTAATACTGCCTTAGCTGGAGAACGTCATATAGAAAGGGAAGTGAATATGAAAGAGATACCAGAAAATATAGAAGAGGAATTGGAACAATGCTTGGCCTCTACATCAAACATTGCCCCAGTACCAAGTGAAGAAAAGTCAAAAGTTGGTTCTGGTGGTTTATCATTTGATGAAGATGAAGACTTTACAAAAGACATTGAGTTTGATACTTTCATAGGAAGGAACAGACCTACTAATTACTTGGGTGACGAGTTTAACGATGATTTTGAGATGGAAGATGTGGGAAGGCCGAAAAGTGGCGATAGATTGGAAGAAGGTGAAGGTAGATTGATGGAAAGTGAAGATAGAAATATTGGAGGTGGAGATACAGAAGCTATAAGTGATAATAACGGTGAAAGGACTGGGGGGGACGACGAAATTATAGTTGAGGAGGCTGATAGTGATAGGGGGGTTGTGAATGAAGATAGGTTAGCTGAGAGTGACAATAAGGAAGTTAGTTGTGAATATAAGGACGATAATATAGTTAAAACAGAAGATGAATTGAATAGGGAGGAAAATATTAGTCGAAATCTGCAAGCAGGTGACTTAACTCATGGGGAATTGGAGAGATTAGATAAAAATACTGTTGAAGACGGCCATAACTTAAACGATAATGTGATACCTACCAATGACGACCGGGATATCTCGGAAACCACTGAATATCGTGGTTCTATTGAAGATGAAGAAAAATTGGAAGAGAGTCTGCTCGCGGATGTAGATGACGATGATGTAGAAATGAGCGAAGCATCAACTAGTAAAACGGCAGCTGATAAGGATAGGGCTGAGAAAACTTTGGAGATGATTGTGAATGATTTGAATGAAAGTTTAGGCGAGCTGAGGAAGTAGTTTTGTAAATTTGTCTGAATTTTTTAACTTCGATTAATTTATGCCTTGTCTCTTTTAAGAGATCGGATGCAGCTATTTAACGTCATCACAGAACTATAAAAAAAGTAGAATGCTGTAGGCTGTATAAATGGCACCCTATATAATATCCCTGTAGGAAAGGGAATTTGGTTTTTATAGGTTGGCAGCATCATTCCAACTAACTGTAACTTCGTAGGGTTATGTTATTTGGGTTTTTTGAAAGGTAAAAAAAACTAACCAATAATATCTGGGCATCACAACGGTTATCATAAACAATTTTAAAATTATTTTAATATATCTCAATAAAACAATCCAGATTTATTACATGTTGAAAGATATATCCTCTGCCGCATTTTTCTTACTATTAAAACAATTATGCATTAAAAACAGTGGCATTGTTAATACCTCTTGTTTCGAAAGTCTATTTATTTCATTCCTTTACAGTATATGTTTACCTGAGATAATAGAATGCAAAATGTTAATATAATAGGTACTTTCCATTTGTTTCTTTTAAACAGCAAGGCAAGGTACAAATATTTGCTTAGCTAAGTTGTTAAAGGAACGCTTCGCGAACAACTTCGTACAGTCTACATGGGAAATACAGACGGGTAAACCTAACCGCGGCAAGGGGAGAGGAAAAAATATTTGCTGTGCTAAGTTCCATTTTTAAAAGGAATGCTCGACTTAGCCGTTGGCTTTGGTTTGCTGTCTAAAAGGAACTCGGCTAATTTCAAAGGGTTGCCAACTTTTTTTAGGGAAAAAAATTAATTCCCCGACCAGACAGCTGTTCCTAGAGATGCTATTTTATTAATACAGGTCTACTTTTTTTATAGGCCTGTGAGAACAAGTTTTCTACTTATTTTTTTAGTTCCGTGTTCGGACAGAGTTTTCCAATAAATATATTTTGTCAGAGTAGCGAATACTTTGATTTGTGTAAAAATGTTTGGAAGTATTTTGTTCTTTTAAGAAAATATACAGGGCGTGCGAGTAAATAGTTGGAAGAATTTGAGTGACCCGCAGCGCTCAGTTTTTATTTTCTCACTGAGAATAAGACTTATTTTTAAAACTTTAAATGTACATTTTAGTTTTAAGAAATATCGTTTTGTCAAAAATAATGTTAGATTACTACTACACTAGTGCGGCCCGTGAGTTTTTTTTTACAAGAGGGGCAAATTTTGTTGCCAGTAACGTGACAAGCAAAATGTAGTTTAGTGCATATTTTAGTCAAGGAATAATAAAACTGTAATATTTTTTGAACTGTTGAAATCAGTGTTATACAAGTCAAAAACACAAACATAAACGAGGGTTTACGGCATACGGACGATTCAGCATCGGCATACCTGATCTAATGAAACGGAACTGTTTATTATGCAAATCAATCCTCATATAGACCAGGACTGAATGAAGCCTTTGAAAATGGTAAAACGCGAAAAAAAAAATAGTAGAATGAAACCCATTGGAAAAGGAAGAGAATATAACAAAAATGAAACGAAAAATAATTTACGGGCGATCCGAGGTCGGGAAGTGGAAAGGGGTGAGTTTTTAAGGGTAGAAAACGATTTATCTCGATTTCCGGCAAAACTACAAGTCCTATGGAAAAACGTTAAATGACAAAGTTGTAGGTAATAAAAAGATCTACAACTTTTGTATTTACACTTTTTTCACATAACCTCAAAATTTATGTGAAAAATTCAATGTCCCAAACATTCTGTAATTTTTTTGATGTAAAATATTCATTTTTTCACCTTATTTTGACTTAATATCGAAAAAGCACCCTAATTTTTAATCGAAAATTCTCACGTCAAAATATCTGCTTTTTTAAAAAAGTCGGTGGGATTTTTGTTTGTTGAAATCTCTACTTTCTGATGGTGTAAAAAAATATACATTACTATGGTAAATGTTCTCGAAAAATGCAAAGAAACGAAAAAACTCGAATCTGAAATTTTTTTTTTTAAATCATGTACAGTTTTGAGCTATTTATTAAAATGTATACTTTAATTACTCGAAAAACGTAAGATTCTGTGTGACATTGATAAAAAAAAATTCGAAATATACTACTATAAATTAACAACCAAATAAGTTAATAAAGTTAATATTTCTTGCATTTTCATACATTTCTTTGCATTTTTTGAGAACCATAGTAATGTATATTTTTTTACACCATCAGAAAGGAGAGATTTCAATGAACAAAAAGCCCACCGACTTTTTTAAAAAAACAGATATTTTGACATGAGAATTTTCGATTGAAAATTAGGGTGCTTTTTCGATATTAAGTCAAAATAAGGTGAAAAAATAAATATTTTAAATCAAAAAAATCACAGTGTGTTTGGGACATAAAAAGGTAAGTTCTCACCAAATTTTGTGAAAAAAAATTTTTTTTTGTAAAAGATAAAAATAAAAAACCAAAAACTTGGTTATTTGAATTTTTCACATAAATTTTGAGGTTATGTGAAAAAAGTGTAAATGTAAATACAAAAGTTGTAGATCTTTTTATTAGCTACAACTTTGCCATTTAACGTTTTTCCATACGACTTGTAGTTTTGCCGGTAATCGAGATAAATCGTTTTCTACCCTTAAAAACTCGCCCACTTCCCACCTCGGATCGCCCGTATATTATTTTTCCTTTAATTTTTGTTATATTCTCTTCCTTTTCCAAAACGTTTCATCCTACTATTATTTTTTTTGGTTTCAAAAATGATCGACCCTGGTCTAATATTTTGTAATTAGTTTTTCGTTATTTAACACAAAGTTTTGCTTGCAATAATAATAATAATATCACGGAGCGGTTCGACTGTGTTTCCATAAATGCCTATTGAACCGCCTGCGATCGAGCACGAAACGACCCGAGATCAGACGAAGACGACGGCCGACAAGCCCGTATGTTTGTTTCGCTCTTGTGGTAAACTTTTCCTAGAAACAAAGCGTTTCAACAGTTGACAGTCACATATTTCTTTAACAGCCGATACTGCTGGGTTCTTCCTAAAAGTTCTCAGTTCAGTTATGGGCCGTATTATAGCAAGCTCATGCGTCAGGCTTCGTCATATTATTTTGTTCTGATTTTGGTGTTTTTTAAGTGTTTCTGTTTCGATCTCTGTCTACTAGCTGTATATCTTGTGAAATAAAAAAGCTCCCCCCGTGCAAAATTTTAGTTGGTCAACTATTACCTCCCCCTTGTTTATTTTAGACTAGAGGTGATTTTTGTGCGATGGGTTTTTGGGTATTTCTGTTTTGGGAGATTCTGGGCGTGGCCAGATATTCCTAAATGTTGTTTTTATGCTTGGGTGATTAGGTTATTTGGCAAGTAAAAGGGAGGGAAAATATAACCTACAAACCTGGTTTATTAAACAGCATTAGGTACTAGATCCCCTGTAAAAACAGACCGATTAGTTTCGTCTGTACAGACAACATGGGTTTTTGTTGATATTATACATTTACTATTATCCATTTTTTAAAACTTTTTAAACAACCGACATAACCAAAGAAATTCAAATTTTAATATGTCACTTGTAAAGTAAAAATCCGCTATTCTTCACCTCGATTCGGGTAAAAGTTGAACTTCAACCAACTTTTGAGGGATTTGGTTATTTGGGGAAAGCGATATTTATTTGCAATCACGTGATAAAAATAAGCCAATCAAATTCATTGCCAAATACCCTAATAACCATCGCACAAAACGCACCTTAACGGTCTATCTTAGGTTTTTTAAAAAAGAAGTATAGTCTTCCTTTTACGTCAGTATCTCGGCTGACTTAAGAGAAAGAAGGAATAAAGGAAAAGGACAGTTACTCAGACGATAAAAAGGAATGAAACTGAATTTATATTGTTTGTACATAGTAGAATTATAACTAAGAGTGATTTTCCACCTATATAACATCTAGTAGGACATACAAATCTTTGTTTTGATTACGTTCCTGTTGTATAAAGTTAAAATTCCTCTCCATCAATCTGTATTGGCTAGAAGTTCTCCTGTAGTCCATCTTTGTATATTATGTGAAAGAGTGAAAGCCTTTTTTTGCCTCCGCCGCCCCCCTGAGAAACGACGGGTCTTTTCACGAATTGTCATCGTCTCCAATGGATTTGCAGACATAAAATTTCGTATAATATTCAAAGATGGATACACTAGTAGCCACGTCACATGCAGTGACCGGCAGAAAGTGCGCAGCATATGGTTTTTATCTTTAAGTTTAGAAAATTAAATTTATTTTAGATAGGTTCTGCATATTCTCAAACCAAAATAACACCCATTAACTCCGGTAAAAGTCTTATGGTATACGAGGTAGGATCAAAAATTTGAAATTCCGCTAAGAGTAAAGTACCTCAGGCATCTTTCATTTTAGAATATTTTTTTACTAAGAATTATTGTTTTAATTTCAAAGTTATGCCCAAATTCAAAAATTTCGCTTATTTTGGACAAAAAAATTACACACGATTAAATCGTGTTTTCTGAATAACCCTGTATAAAAAATAAATGGCAACCGAACAGTACGAAAATAAGATTTTCTGCAGACTTTGTTAGAGATTACCGTCGATCATAAGTCCGATTAGTTTGTTTTCATAATATTATGGCTTTTTAAAATAAAAACATAAAAATATTAAATATTTTTGCTGCACACCGTATTTTATTTTCTGAGGGAACAAGTTAATTTCATCTAACTGATATTTTTTGATTTACATTGACTTAAAGCATCTCCTAAATAGTTTTTTATACATTCATTAAAGTATGCATAGAAAGTTTCCTTTGGATTTATAAAGAAAAAAATTTAAAATAAAAATATATTTAGAACGGATTTTATTCGTCACGCAAAATAAGGAAACTTTCTATGCATACCTACTTCAATGTTTAAAAAACTATTAAGGAGATGCTTTAAGTCAATGTAAATCAAAAAATATCAGTAAGATGAAATTAACTTGTTCCCTCAGAAAAGAAAATACGGTGTGCAGCAAAAATATTGAATATTTTTATGTTTTTATTTTAAAAAGCCATATTATGAAAACAAACTAATCGGACTTATGATCGACGGTAATCTCTAACAAAGTCTGCAAAAAATCTTATTTTCGTACTGTTAGGTTGCCAGTTATTTTTTATACAGGGTTATTCAGAAAACACGATTAAATCCATTTTTTTGTCCAAAATAAGCGAAATTTTGGAATTTGGGTATAACTTTGAAATTAAAAAAATAATTCTTAGTAAAAAATATTCTAAAATGAAAGATGGAGGTACTTTACTCTTAGCGGAATTTCAAATTTTCCCATATGCTGCGCACTTTCTGCCGGTCACTGTAGATGATGGAGAACTGAAAAACTGAATTTTTATGCCTCGAGTGCATGTCATCGGCGGCGATAACCACAAAACTATAAAAAAATAGAACGCTTATATAATAGCCTGTATAAATGGCACATACACTATCATATCCCTGTATTAACGGGGTTTTGGTTTTTGTAGGTTGCCATCCACTAATTTGAGTTGGCAGCATCGTTCCAACTGACTAACTTCGATTTTGAAATTTTGAAAATACAGTATTATGTTATTTGGGTTTGTTGAAAGTTAAAAAAACATCATGTCTTAATAAAACAATGCACCTATTAAGATCCATTACCCGTTGAAAGAGATATTCTCTGTCGCACTTTTTTCACTATTAAAAGTTGTATTGTTTATACAGTGACCGGCAAAGAGTTCGCAACATATGGGAAAAATTTTTATTAGCGGAATATTGAAAAATCTTTTTTGGGGGATTGGATGTGCATGTCCCATAACCTTAAAATCGATTTTGACATACGTCACGTGACCAATGGTATGGCGGGAAAGTTGAAAAAACCAATATGAAATCATCATAAATCAGATAAGTTGATGAGATATCGAAAAAATTCCAAGAATAAAAAGTGTTTAGAATTCCATTAGAACCTTAAATACAATGTTTGGGATATCTACTTAAAAAAACATAAAATCGAATATTTTTGTAAATATTTTTTTACCGAATTAAAAATTTCCATATTTTTCCTTTCTTAAAGCTTCATTAAAGTAAAACTGACATCTGGTGACCACAACTAGAAATATTCTTTTGTTTTTCTGACAATTTGGAGCAATAATTCAAAAAATTCGTTCACACTTGGATACCAGCTGTTGCAATAGTCTATTTCTAATAACCTTATCGATATTTTTTATTTCGATATATTCTATTATGTTAAGAAATCCTTAAATTCATTAATCCAAAGCAAATTTTATTTATAAAAAAATAATTTTGAATTTCGCAGAAATCTTTAAAAAAATGTAAAAATTAATAAAAATTTAAATTATTTTATTGAGCCAAATAAACAACAATTTGAGTCAAAAAACTATATTAGTAATAAGCATTAAATAATTTTATTAATACTGATAACACCTAAATTAACCTAAATTAAACAATTTAACCGAGTATTAAAACTCGGTATGACCGCCATTTCGCTCCATACATAATATTGTTCGAGATACCATTCCTTTTGAAACATTTCTGAGCATTTCGGGACTTATTAGGTCTACACAGTGCCTAACTATTTGTTCCAAATGTTCAATATTTCTAAAGGGCCGCTTTTTGTAAACCTGGTTTTTTAAGAACCCCCACAATTAATGAATTTAATAATTTCTTAACATAATAGAATATTTCGATATAAAAAATATCGATAAGGTTATTAGAAATAGACTATTGCAACAGCTGGTATCCAAGTGTAAACGAATTTTTTGAATTATTGCTCCAAATTGTCAGAAAAACAAAAGAATATTTCTAGTTGTGGTCACCAGATGTCAGTTTTACTTTAATGAAGCTTTAAGAAAGGAAAAATATGGAAATTTTTGATTCGGTAAAAAAATATTTGATTTTATATTTTTTTAAGTAGATATCCCAAACATTGTATTTAAGGTTCTAATGGAATTCTAAACACTTTTTATTCTTGGAATTTTTTCGATATCTCATCAACTTATCTGATTTATGATGATTTCATATTGGTTTTTTCAACTTTCCCGCCATACCATTGGTCACGTGACGTATGTCAAAATCGATTTTAAGGTTATGGGACATGCACATCCAATCCCCCAAAAAAGATTTTTCAATATTCCGCTAATAAAAATTTTTCCCATATGTTGCGAACTCTTTGCCGGTCACTGTATATTACAAAAGTAACAACAAATAATATCAGCCAAATGGAATAAATTCGATAATAAATACATGGGGGCGTGTCCGAAAAAATCGCTCGGACCCGTCGATTGGTATTCCTAGTTGCGTATTTTTTTTAATAAAAACTTTTTATACAGGGTGTGTCATCTAACAGTGGTCAATACCTACTTTCTTATTTTAAAGGTAACACCCTGTATATTATTCAATTTTTGGATTCTTCAGAAAAAACAGACTTATTTTATGTACGAGATATCCTATACCTATCTTCAAGTGTTGTGGAAATATTAAGTGTTTTGAGATTTATTGCTTGCAAAAACTGACAAGTACTTAATACTGTTTATTTATTGATAATGTAAAAAACAAAAAAAAACATTAATGTAGGTAGATGTTGATGTTGAAAATGCTCACCGCGAACGTCTTGGCAATATCCTAATCCTAAATAGAAATTTCTTCTAATGTTGCTGAACATCTCGGGCGTGACTTTTTAGGATATTGCGTATGTTCTTCTCTAATCCATCAGTGAGGATTTTCCCTAGACCAATAGCGGCAATTCTGACGCTTAGCATGACCGTGAAGAGTAAAGGTGCACTCATCAGAAAAAAAAAAACATGGTCTAATTGGATCACATTGTTATCTAACATCACAAAAATACGTTCTCCTATCAAAATCGTCTTCCATGAGCTCGTGAGTAGGTATATCATTTTATAGGGATACATTTTATTTTCTTGTAATGTTCGAATAATCGATGAATGGCTAACATCGAATGTTGGGGCTGTTTTTCGACTAAAAGTATGTGGGTTTTCCTCAAACTCAAGCATAATATCTAATTTGATAATTTTCCCTTGAGTTATAGGCGGCAAATTTGGAAGTTTTTCATGAAATAAGCAAGCAACTTCCATTTGTGTCCGTGTTTTGTCCGTGTTTTATCTTCATAACCAATAATCTGTAGAATTGTTATTTTGTGCTTTTCTGTTAAATAAACAATTTTTCTGATATGCAGTTAACGAAATTCAAACGACTATAATACTGACAACTGTAATGCAGACAGACAACAATTCGCCAAGATCAGGTGTTTTAAACAAAAGTAAACAAAACTATTTTATACCTTTTTTTTATTTCATATCAGTAAAAAGGAATGCTGAAATGCAATAAATCTGAAAACACTTAATATTTCCGAAACAGTTGAAGATGGTAGATCAGTGGCGCAACCAGAAATTTTGTTCGGGGGGGGCTTTAACTTCTTAAAAAAGTTTTGGGTGCCACGCCCTTTTTTGGGTAAAATACGTATGATTGACGAGAGCGACAGCCCCCTAACACTTCTGCAATAATACGCCGCTGGCCCTAACGAAATATTTATGAAAAAAAAATTTAGAGATTTTATTTTAATTAGTAAAAATGTATTTAAAATAAGTAACGCATATATTAAGCATACTTATACTAAAACAAAACAAAAACCTTATACAATAAGTTGTAAGTAATCACTAATAATACTTATATTAAAGTAAAATTCTTCGTTTTGTTTTTGCCATTTCGTCCAGAATTTCTTCCACGGTAATATCAATATCGTGGTTCGCATAAATAGGTAGACCAGGGTCGATAATTTTTGAAACAAAAAAAATAATAGTAGGATGAAACCCATTGGAAAAGAAAGAGAATATAACAAAAATGAAAGAAAAAATAATTTACGGGCGATCCGAGGTCGGGAAGTGGAAGGGGGTGAGTTTTTAAGGCTAGAAAACGATTTATCTCGATTTCCGGGAAAACTACAAGTCCTATGGAAAAACGTTAAATGGCAAAGTTGTAGGTAATAAAAAGATCTACAACTTTTGTATTAACACTTTTTTCACATTGCCTCAAAATTTATGTGAAAAATTCAAATAACCAAGTTTTTTTTTATTTTTATCTTTTACAAAAAAAATTATGTTTTCACGAAATTTGGTGGTAACTTACCTTTTTATGTCCCAAACACACTGTAATTATTTTAATTTAAAATATTTATTTTTTCACCTTATTTTGACTTAATATCAAAAAGCACCCTTATTTTCAATCGAAAATTCTCACGTCAAAATATCTGCTGTTTTAAAAAAGTCGGTGGGCTTTTGTTCGTTGAAATCTCCACTTTCTGATGGTGTAAAAAAATATATATATAGATTACTATGGTAAATGTTCTCAAAAAATGCAAAGAAACGGAAAAAACTCGAATCCGAAATTTTTTTTTAATCATTATGTACAATTTTGACCTATTTATTAAAATTTATACTTTAATTACTCAGAAAACGTAAGATTTCATGTTACATTGATAAACAAAAAAATTACAAATCCATAAAACATAAAGATCGCAAAAAAATATGCGAAAATAGTTCGCGTGACATGAAAAATTAGTTTGCAATTAAACGAATAGGCTGTTTCTAAGCTCGGGGGGGGGGGGGGGGGGGGGGCTGCAGCCCGGCAGCCCCCCCCCCTGGTTGCGCCACTGTGGTAGATATAGGATATACTTATTGTACATGGAATACCTCTATGTCTAAAATTTTCCGAAGAATCCAAAAATTGAATAATATACAGGGTGTTGCGTTTAAAATAAGAAAGTTGGTATTGGCCATTGTTACATGACACACCCTGTATAAAAAGTTTTTATTCAAGAAAATGCTGCCAACTTTTTCTAGGGAAAAAATTAATTCATAGACTGCAATGGACGGCCTTTCCTATAGTAACTCTATGGGGATTAGGCATTCTAATTTTTTTCATAGGTCTTGTGGTGATAACGCCTTTACATTTAGAGGATATATAAAATGAACGAAAAAATGTATTATACATATTATATTAATATACCGAGATGTAAGATTTAAAGTACCTAGAGTAGGCACCGAGAAAGTAGGTTCTGATGGTTTTCTATTGCTTATTTTTATAATTTTTTTTTAATTCCGGAGTTGTGGCGTTCCCTCAGAGAAGTACAATAGTATGAATTTATGGTTTAAGAAGGTCAATAGGGACGTTTTCTTTTTAACAGTAAAACGACATTTTTTTGATAACTTTAACGCATCACTTGCATCCTCTGTGTTCTGCAACAAAAGTTCGCAAAGTGCATAATCTTAAATCGAGGCGTTAGACGAGTTTTAAAAGATACAGGATACCCAAATGACTGTGTTTTTTCTCTTTCCAAAACTATCGGCAACTGAATCAAATGTAAATTTTCCTCTTACAGTTAGGTAATTTTATTTTATTGTAAAATTAAGACGAAACTTTTATTAATTACATACTGTGATTTTTGTATTAATTTACCATTTACCTGTTTTGAAATGTATGATATATATCTAATTTTTATAATTATTAACTGTAAACGTTTTGATTGTTTTATCTTGTGAAGCTTATATATTTGTACTTGACTTTAGTAGAATTTCCCATTAAACAGGTGTTATAAAAAACACTTGTTTTTTTTTATTACATTTTATCCAAAATCAACGTTATCTTATAAATAAGGTTTACCAAACCGACATACAGTGTCCGCAAGAAAGTTCGAATCAAATGGGATTTTTTTTTATTATTAGGTAGTATAGGTAAAAATTGAAAAAGCAGTTAGTTTTTGCTTACCTAAAAACCAAAAACGACGTATACTGAAGCAGCTGCACGACTTGCGTTACCTGTCAAATTTGACATTTTTAATAAAATAGCAAAAATGCCATTATTTATCAAAATATCGAAAAACTTTATTCGAGAAAGTTGTTTATTTAGCCTCTGTGCGAAATTTTGACAGTCTAATATAATTTTTATTTTTTACCAGATTCTTGAAAATTTTGATCAACCCTTGTAGATTAACTTTTATACATCGATGTAAAACCATTTGCCTTTACTTCATTTGTAATCTTAATGCAATTTTGTGTAAATTTTTGTTTCCAATTATTTATTTTGCTTCAAAAACTAAAATTGTTATTGATCAGTATGTAATGTTTGATGCAAAGTTTATCTAATTACATCAGTGTTGCCAAAACCGACGTTTCTCATTTTTCTTAAGTTAGTAAACAGATGTACAAAAAGAAAATATGAGGAAGCTTTCGTTGAAATTTTACTTAATTAATATTAAATTAAATTCATTATATTAAATTATATTTTTGTTGAATAAACTGTTTGAGCGATTAATATTTATTCTTTTTGATCCAATATTAATTAAGTAAAATTTCAACGAAAGCTTCCTAATATTTTCTTTTTGTACATCTGTCTACGAACTTAAGAAAAATGAGAAACGTCGGTTTTGGCAAAACTGATGTAATTAGATAAACTTTGCATCAAACATTACATACTGATCAATAACAATTTCAGTTTTTGAAGCAAAATAAATAATTGGAAACAAAAATTTACACAAAATTGCATTAAGATTACAAATGAAGTAAAGGCAAATGGTTTTACATCGATGTATAAAAGTTAATCTACAAGGGTTGATCAAAATTTTCAAGAATCTGGCAAAAAATAAAAATTGTATTAGACTGTCAAAATTTCGTACAGAGGCTAAAAATGCCTAAATAAACAACTTTTTCGAATAAAGTTTTTCGATATTTTGATAAATAATGGCATTTTTGAACCTATTTTATTAAAAATGTCAAATTTGACAGGTAACGCAAGTCGTGCAGCTGCTTCAGTATACGTCATTTTTGGTTTTTAGGTAAGCAAAAACTAACTGCTTTCTCAATTTTTACCTATACCTAATAATAAAAAAAAATCCCATTTGATGCGGACTTTCTTGCGGACACTGTATATTATAGCGTATTAAAACAATGACACTGGACATGGTGAAAACACAACTGCAAAACTGAACCGGGTACGGTTCTTTTCTTCGTGTAGCACGAATAAAGATTTTTCCTTGCCGCGGTTAAGTATGCCCCTCTATATTTTTCATGCGATTTTACGAAGTGGTTCAGAAAGCGTTTCTTTAACAACTCGGCTAAGCGATGATTTTTACTTTGCTTTGCTGTTTAAAAGTCAAAGGAACCTATCGTATGAGAAATATAGAGGGCATACTTAGCCGCAGCAGGGGAGCAGGAAAAAATCTTTGTTGAGCTTTGCTTTAAATAAAAGTAACTAAAAATTAATGAACTAGGCTATTATATTTTATAAGCCATTAGCTTATTTCTATGGAGGACTTGTCGAGGTAGGAGGCCGATCGCAATGCATTGGATTCGGTCCCAAATTAGCATCGGTAATTCAGCTTTACGAGTCGCTGTAAGATGACGCGCGTGTTCGAAGTGGGCTATCAAATAATGGTTTCTTTATGGACGCAATAACTATTTTTATTTAAATTAGTTCTTTAAGGAACAAATAAGGACTTTTATATGAATTTACACTTACTTTGTTATACTTATTAGTAAACTCGGCCTGTATAAAGTTCCAACGATGCTTGGTTTTTAAAATACAGGGTATTAAACATTCTAGCTATACCTTTGGAGCTAGAAAGAGACTTATTTGGCTGCGTTTTCTCTCTGAAAAAGATCCTGTCTTACCCCCCGACCCAAAGCAAACTCTACTTACATAAATTGTACCATTATTTATTATAAATATGAAAATTAATTACAATACAACGTTATTCGTCTTGTCTTGCCTTCAAACATTATTTATTTCGAAAAATAAAATGTCAATTGTCAAAAGTAAAAGCACAGAAAAATAAAGGGTTTAAGTAAAAGTTAAAAACTATGGAGGATCTAGTTTTCCATATTAAAAACGAAGAAGAAGAAGACAACAACAGCCCACTTCGGACGCGAGAGCCATCTATCGGCCAATAGCGAACTAACCAAAAAACCGGGACAGAATTTGAAAACGCTGCCATTGTCGATCGGCCTCCTACCCTATAGTTCTCATACTTATTTCATAATTTGCACAGAAAGTGAACGAATGTCGTACCATCTTATGGTAATAGAGCAAACTACATATTAAAATTACCCTCTTCTTTTTTCGCAGAGGTTGTGCCATCTACAGGTAATGCAAAGCATCTGCTTAAACGCATGCTTCGTTGGTAGATGTCGTGCGCATCGAGAGTATTTGCATATGCGTCGCCCTTTATTTTTCTGTGTCAGTTCTCAAGGACAGCAAGTAGAGTAGAATAAAAAAGATCGACTCTCGCGATCAGTTTGTTGGATTTGCAAAATGGTGATTTACCTTATACTAGGATACCAGGTGACATTTTATTTTATTATTTTCGCTAATATTTATTACTTGGGAACCTTTGACCATTTCTGAGATTTTTCTCTAAAAAATTGACATTTTCCTCCGTCTTGTCGAAAGATTGAGTTTTAAAGGTTGATAAAATTGATCGTGGGCATTTTATTTATTTATTTTATTATTCATTCGCAGTGTAATTCGTTTCGTTTAAGTCAGGCGTATATAGTTTGAATTTGGTTCTATATGTTTCAAGAAATAGTTGTAAATGTTGTGAAATAATTCAAATAATACTAAAAATCGAGGTTAGTAATACCTAAATACTAGGCATTATATTTACAGTAATTTAAAGCACCCTACAATCCGGGAAAATATAATTTCTTTTGTCAGTTTGCCATTATGGCTGCCACAGCCACTCGTCACGAATCACGATTGCACGCGATTAGGGATGAAAACGATATATCGATCGATATTTAAATATTATTTGTAGTATTCTTATAGTTTGAACTGTTTTATTTAATATATGATATACAGGGCGAGTTTGTAACTTGGAATAAATTCAGTACAAGTCCACGCCGCACTGTATAAGAATGTGATTTATTTTAAACTGCTTTTTATTGTTTAAAATAGATATTTTTTTTAGAAAATTCCAACGGTTTGGTTTACAGTTGTTTAAGTTAAATTTTTCCAATTTTTTTTTCAGTAGTTATAGTAGAACTATGCACTATATGGAAACGCTGTCCTAATTGGGATATACTTTAGACTTTTCTCTTAACCGGGCCATTATTACACTTGCGAATCCAGATACACAGACCGACCTCACTATTGTGTGTTCATGTGGTCATCTTTTCTTTATGCTACACATTTTGGAGATTTTTCATTTATTTCGATGTTGCGATCTTTACAATAAACATCAATGGTATCATAAAATCATCGAAACCAAAACATCGATGTTGTTTATGTTTACCCATCCCTAGATTGGCCATCTTCCCAAGTCCCAACAGTCGGCCATCTTTTGTTAGGCGAGGTTACTGAGGTGACATTTGTACTTGTATTCATTCGTGTTTCAGCACATATAGTCATACTGCGAATCGAATAATCAAAACGCACGTGAAAACCACGATAGTAATCGGGTTTTATCAATAGTTTTACCTCTATTATATAAATAACTTACACAATATAAATTTTGATATTTCTTTATATCTTTTCTTCCATTGGCGTGACATAGAGTTTTGATTAGGGTTGTAAAATATGAATATGTGAACGCAGGTCAGGTCAGGTATGTACAAAATTTTAACAAAATCGTAAGGCCGTTTTAAAATTATAATAAAAAAAACCATTACAAAATTGGAATTTAGGTTGTAGTAGAAGGTACTTAATTTGGCGGATTAAGGGCTAATGGCTGATTTATACCTCAATTAAATTAAACTAAACTAAACTAAGAAAATTAAATTAAGAAATTAAGGCGATGGTTTATATTTCTTCAACTAAGCCACTTAATGAATATACGAGAAAAGAAGAAGGTGCTCCTAACCTAATGAATATTATTGTTTTAAAACATAAATACTGTTGTACTAATTCAATCAATGTATACCGTCGTTAACAACCATCGTGAAACTTTTTGGAATAATCAAAATATCGAAAATATAATTCTAAAATTAAACAAGAATTTAGGGTTATGTGCACAAAATGCACAAATTCTTCTTTATTACATTCATTCATTCACCGAAATGACAAATGACATGACGGATCACGGATTATGCCGATCGCCCCACGAACTATGTCGATTCAACTAAGAAGTTAAAAGTTCGGCAACTTCTTAGTTTAATTTAATTTAATTCCTTAATTGTAGGTATAAATGCGTCCATATGATGGTGGTATTTTAACTTCTTAATTTCTTAGTTTAGTTTAATTTAATTTAGTTTAATTGAGGTATAAATCAGCCATAAAAAATCTTAAGGAAAATGTAGGTTTTTATTAACAAAAAAATTCTTTTCTAGATTTGGATGTTTTAAAAATCTTGCAATGGCCACGACTAACGCTGATACACCTGTGAGTAATTTTTTTGTTGAGTAGGTATATTGCCAGTAGCTAGGGGGGTAGGTAGTACAGTGAGAGGTTTTACCACCACCATAGATTTTTAAGTATAATCTGCTGACGTATGACATGGCCCAACGATAGAGCAAGATAGACATCTCATTGCCTTTATCATAACAAGCCGACAAGATGTCAAATGCAAAGGTCCACCAGGTTCCCAAACCACGTGAAAAACACCAATTTTTATTCTGCAATAATTAGAGTTGGGCATGGTCAATTGACCATGACGTATTTGACCGGTCAAATTCGGTCAAAATATATCAATTTTATTTTATTATTTATGCATTTGTGATCTGTCCAGATTGCCTCCTACCACCCAGGATAATGTTTAGTGTATCGTTATAGCGCCGTTATTTAAGAAAACAATAACACCTGATTCTGGGAATCCCAATAGTCTGTCTCGTTTATTAGTGGTTCCCGGAACGGATTCAATGACAATGAAGGAAAGGAATAGAGAAGTTATTGTTATTCTCTTTTTATACCATTTTCATAGACATTTTCTTCTCAGTCTATTCATTTCGTATTTGCCAGAGTTAGGGTTTGCACTTGCATTGCATTTTTGTGAACTAAGGATGCGACGTCGCATTTACGATGAGTTTGGGGAAGTTCAAAACCAAAATTTGGAATTGTTTTACCGAAATAAGAGAAGAAAACAAAGTAAAAGGAAAAGGTATCTACTGCGGAGCAACTATTGAGATATACACTTATAGAATGAGTACCTGGATGGACCTAACTATATCATCCATTTGACCACCCTGTATAAAATGTAGGTATGGCAATAGACTTTTCAGAACAAGCAAAACTTGATATAAAATATTAATTTTTTCCAAAATACAAAATAAGAAATTTGGCAAGTATAGTTAGGTTCATCCACTACATTGACTGGTCAATTGACCAAAAACAAATTGACCGGTCAAATCCACAACCCTAGCAATAATACGCTATTGTCGAAGACCTTAAATACCACACCACTTTTGAAACATCATAGCCAAGTAAAAAATATTTGCTTAGCTAAGTTGTTAACATGAACCTCATAAAGCAAGATGGACGAATAATTACTAGATAACTTTTTGACCCCCTATAGCGATCATTTATGACTGTGACCAATGAGTTTGGCAACATTGAATTTTTTCAGTTTTGCTTCTATTTTCCATTTGCAACAATGAGTTTTTGATCCTAACCACAGAAAAATAAACCCGAACAAACCCTATAACTTTTCTTTGCACAGAAAGTTCTTGATCCTAACCAAACATTTTTGTTATGTTCTTTTCTTTGGATTTCTATTCGCTTGGCTTTTTACCAAATTAAAAAATTTTGTAGTTGAAACAGTGTTGCCAATCGGCGGACTTTAGTCCGATTTTCGGACTTTTTTTTAAGGCTATGGACTTTTGTCGGACTTTGAAACTATTTCGGACTTTTTGATACCTGACGAAAATATGCTAAATGCACAAATTTGGAAATAAAATCGGCAGGTAACTTATTGTTTATTTACCAAGTGTTGGGTTGTCTTATTACTTATTGCATTAACGTATTTATTATTGTTTTTTTTTGTTATTAAAAAGTAAATGTTTATAGAGTTATCAGTCTTTTTCATTATATAATATACCCCCAACAGTAAAAAATAAATATCACTTATGACGAATGCGCCAGACGAAGCATTTTCCTTTCGACGCGGACTAAATCGGACTTTTTCGTGCCACTGGGCGGACCTTTTCACCTAATGTCATTGGCAACACTGTTGAAATTGTTTATTCCTGTGTTATAACTGGCGCCTAGCAAACCTTATGTTTTAAATTTGCAATATATTTTCAGTAGCCGGTGAATCGTTCCAAAATTAATGTACATACGTTGGGAACACATCGGCAAAATACAGCATCAATGGTCAATGCAGTCTTTTTAAGAACCGTTGCTTATCGCGGCCTGACTCACCAGTGGGGCAACACATATTAGGTGCTTTCATTATCCAGTTTGATTATTTTGTGATTTTTTTAGTTCTCTAGTTCTCCATAAAATAAATAAATATCATTAACCTCGCTAATCATCCAACATTGACTTGACATCGACGAAAGTTCACTTTCCTGTTGCGTTGCAAACTATGCAAACACTCAAAACTCTAGGGAATTCAATGTTGCCAACCACTTTGGTCACAGTTTCTTCAGACGCATAGGGGAGTCAATTTCTCGCAAGACGGCCATATGCATTATTAGTCCATCTTGCTTTATGAGGTTCATGGTTGTTAAAGGAACGCTTCGCGAACAAATCGTACCAATCGTATGAGAAATATAATATAGATGTGTATACCTACTTAACCGCGGCTAGAGAGGAGGTAAATATCTTTGCTGAGCTAAGGTAAATTTTTGAAAGGTACGCTCAACTTAGCCGTTGACTTTGCTATTTGAAAGCAACTAATATTAACTCGGTTATTGTTGATTGTGGGCATTAAATATCAAACTATAAGAAGGCCATATGAGCCGATTTCCTAAATCTGCTTCGTCAAATTCATAGATGGCACAATGAGTTCACCAACAAGAAAGCGACTAACCTTTTTACTGCTAAATTAAAACATTGTTGCCGCCTGTCTGTTTGACTTGCTGCATGAGTTTTTTAAATTTATTTTTATAGCTTATTGTAAAACTTGATTTCACATAAGTACCTATCCTAGATTTAAGTAGCTTACATTTAGTTTCCTACCTATAGTATAGTCTAGACTTAAAAATGTCCCTATTTTTAATTGCTTTGTAACTTATAATATTTTCAACCTTTTGAAGTCCCAGCGTTAATTACATGAAAACATATTGACCGCCATGTATTCTATTTCTAACAGAAATAAATGACGACTCTCACTATTCAATACCTACCTAGGCTACAACGTATATGTTGGGTAAAATATAAATGATGTACCGCGGTTTGTTTATACAACTTGGTTTTAATTTGCAATTATTACTACTTTTCAAAATGGTTAAAATTAGTAGGTTTTACTTTCTTACTTAAGAAACATCCAGTTTGTTTGTATTAGTGTATTACGTATTTTGCTATTTTTCGACGAAATAAAACCTATTTTAGTTATACTTACTGTCGCTTTTTATCTACTTTTATTTGTTTAACATTTAACACCCAATGCAACGGTAAAATCATTGTGAAAATCGGTCCAATTACCCCGGAGTAATCAGCGTACATATTATTATCAAAAACATACATTCGGCTGGAATTGAGAACCTCCTATTTTATTGTCTGTTAAAAATGCTTATATCATTAAAAATTCCAATAAAATACGATATGCGGCAACACCACGACATCACATCAGTGAATTTGAGACATCTGTTGCCGATGCGGTGCATTATAACCACAGACAGGCGACAGATTTAAGGTTAGAGTTACGATCAACTCTACAATGGCGGCCAAACCAGCTCCAATACGTCAAAAAATGGGTTGTTAACTTTTCTCGGACATCCGTCATTCTTATATAGTTTGATATTCAATGTTGTGGGTGTTTAATATTTCGGATTTCTAGTTTTTGGGTAATTTTGTATTGTGTAGTTAAGTGCATTGTGTTTGTGTTATAAACAATGACTGGTAACGAAAACTTTTCCAAATTCTTAATCACGAAATTGTGCTTGAAAATGTTGTTTTACACGTACCCAAGTTTTTGGCAAATTGTTAACTGTTGCCGATTAACATTTGACTTGAGGTTAGGTACGCGATAACATCAACAGGGCAGATTAATTAGACTTGTTCTCTTGCTTTTCGAACTAAAAACACGACGGCACAGAATATATAGAGCTATCTATATATTCTGTGACGACGCGGATCATTTTTAAATAAATTATAGAAGCAAGGCATTAAAAACTATTTTCTAACCTCAAAATTTGATAGGTTGGCATCCACTAAAAACACCAGAAACTACTACCCTTTCCCCCAATATATATACAGGGTGTCCGAAAAGGTTTCTACTATTTAAATAAATTATAACTCATTCAGTTTTAAATTTAGTAAACATTTTTTATTTATAAAATTAACTACAAGATGCGGAAATTTATTTGTGAAAATTACGCCATCGAGATGCTGTCCTCCCACGCACACCGTCTGCTCCTCCAAGCATTCTCTGAAATGGGCAAACAAGCGGACACAGAGTTCTTGTGGAATTGCTCGAATTTCACAGCGAATAATTTGCTTCAACTGATTCAGATTTTCAGAAATTTCAGTGTACAACTTTGCTTTGAGGAACCCCCACAAAAAAATCCATTACAGATAAGTCGGGACTTCTGGGAGGCCAATGGATGTCACCATTTTTCGATATGACCATTCCTGGAAACATTCTTCGAACGACCTGCATGGAAAGATTCGCTGTGTGAGCAGTCGCCCCAAAACCAAGTGTTTTGGTGAAATTCCGAGCGACGCGCTCACGATTGCAACTGATCAGACCCTCTCACTCCTAAACATTCTCGAGAAATTTAACCGAGAAATAGTAAAAACCTTTTAGGACACCCTGTACATACAGCATATATAACAGCTGTTTACACGTGGAAATAAATTGAAGGTCAACTTTTTCAATTGCCAATTTTCCCATTTGTTAAATGAGCAATATTATTCTGCATTTAATTATTCGGTAGAAAAAATAGTATAAATAAGTAGTAGATCTACATGCGTGTTTTATAAAAATGATAGTTTGAGATTTTGACGTTTGGTTATTGGACAAGGTCATGAATGTCATCATCTAATGTATATGTCGTAGTCTTATAGTGAAATCCGTCTTTTCATGAAGAATCTAGTCATATCATGAAGCGTCGGCATATTATGTAAAAACATGAAGCTACACAATCTGCCTATTCTTTTCAAGAAGAGCCCGTAGCACTTCGGCATGTAACGTCGTACAACTGGCTAAATTTAAAGAGCTGCACTTTGTGAAGTACCTATCAGTTGTCGGATTATGTAACGTTATATTATTGAAGCTGTTATTAATTTTGTGAATATATCATGGAAGAAAATAATGAAAAGTTGTTTAATGCACACTACAATAAATATTATGAGTCCTGTTCGAATAAATGACCATGCAACACACAACAGTTAAATAAGGTATGCATAGAAAATAGGTTGAGGTTTATGTTACTGAACCAGGCATAATAATATGTGTTTACTATGTGTTATTCTTCTTATTGAAGTCAATTTCTTTGTTAGAATATGTAGATACTCATATATTACCCACCCCTATATTGAGACTGGTCCACTCTATATAAAGCAACGTCTTAATTACAAGCTTGCAAAGGTCACTTAAACACATATAATAATATGCCTTGCCTTTGTGGAAATTTCACGAAACCGCAATATTTAAAGTTAGGCAGGTTGTAGTATACACAATTCGCCGAAATGTGACGGGCTCTTCTCGAAATGCCTAGGAAGATTGTGTAGCTTCACATTTTTACATATTATGCCGACGCTTCATGATATGACTAAATTCTTCATGAAAAGACGAATTTCACTATGAGACTACGACATACAGGGTGTCTCAAAAGAATGGAATATCGCAAATATCTCCTTAATCAATGCATTGTCATAAAAACGCTCGGACACGTCTATTTTATTTTTATTTTTTACACATTTCAAAAATATTTGTTTCTATACAGGTTGTCCCACAAAAGCTTGGGACACGACAACTTCGTTTTTTCAAATGAAACACTACAATTTCTTTAACATTTTTGTTTTTTACGGGAAATTCTACACAGATTCCATGTAACATAGTATGATGGCAAATATAATACAAGGTGTAAAAAATTACTTTAAACAAAATTCAAAAAATAAGTTTTGAAAATTATATTTAAACTATAATGAAACAAAGCATTCGGCTTTAGCAGATGTTCGAAATGGCTCCTGTGGACTATTTGGCAATATCCTTATCTCATAGAAATGTTATACGGTATGTTGTACGATTTCTGTCGATATGTTCCTCGTTAGTTGGCGAATTCGTTCTAAATCGTCGATATTCTGCGGTTGGTGTTGATACAGCCTTTCTTTTAAGTATCCCCAAGCAAAATAGTCTAGTGGGGTAAGGTCGGGTGACCTAGGCGGCCACTCCACCGCCCCGCTCCTTCCAATCCACCTGTTTGGAAAGAGTGTGTTCAGATATTTCCGAGCTGCATGCCCATTATTGCCCATAATGAGGATGGGCACCGTCTTGCTGTAGCCATATCTGTTGTCCAGGAATATCTAGATCGTGATCATTTGGGAAAATAACTGCCAGAGAAGGAATTAATTCAAATGTTAGAAAATCCAAATATCTCTCAGCCGTTAGTGTTTGTTGAAAAAAATAACCCAACATCCTGTTGTTAATGATCCCCATCCAAACATTTACTTTCTGCCGATATTGTGTGTTGTTTTCTAAGATCCAATGTGCATTAGTCTGAGCCCAATAACGATAATTTTGCTTATTAATGTTTCCATTAAGACAAAAAGTTGCTGCATCGGTAAATAGGATGCATTCTAAGAGATTTGGATTTTGATCACACAATTCCATCATGTGCTCACAAGAATTCAGGCGCCGCACTGGATCATTATTGAAGCTTTTGCACGTAATTCACTTTATTACGGGTGAATTTTCTCTTTTAAAAAATCTGTGGATTAAACTTCTATGCGATTCATTGTTTCTTGATAATAAATTAAGTGAGGAGTGAGGATTTTCATAGATAGATAAAGACAAATAATCTAGTTTTTTATCATCAGTTAAGGAATTTCTTCGCCCGGATTTTGGTAGATTCTTAACATTTCCATATGTTGAAAATTTTTGTACAATTTTGCTCACCGTCGACTGAGTAATCTGCCGGTTCGGATATTTTTCATTAAACAAATAACAAACTTCTTGTTGACTTTGTTTTCGGTCGCCGCTGCCCCTAAATATTAATATTTCGGTTCGCTCATTATCGGTTAAATAACCCATAATGTGCAGTAATATCATAAATTTTTGTAAATATTACAATTCAAACCTATGTCAATTGATTGACAAGCGTGAGACACGAAAATAGAAATAATTAAAACTCATCTTGATTGATTTACTGGTACTTGAACAGGTGTAACTTTTAGCGAGGAATTAGAAAACAAGTATCTTCAATTTTGTTTAAAGTAATTTTTTACACCTTGTATTATATTTGCCATCATACTATGTTACATGGAATCTGTGTAGAATTTCCCGTAAAACACAAAAATGTTAAAAAATTGTGGTGTTTCATTTGAAAAAACGAAGTTGTCGTATTCCAAGCTTTTGTGGGACAACCTGTATAGAAACAAATATTTTTGAAATGTGTAAAAAATAAAAATAAAATCGACGTGTCGGAGCGTTTTTATGACAATGCATTGATTAAGGAGATATTTGCGATATTCCATTCTTTTGAGACACCCTGTATATATTATTATGCTATATACGTAACACATTTTCACTTTTTTGTAGGCTGTTTTAGCACTTGAAACGAGTTCATCAACCAGCCCAACAGAACTTGAAAGTTACTATAACGAACTTAAACTTGCTGCAAGTACCCATGATGTCGAAAAATTTAAGGAAATACTTGAACCAAATGGTATTTCCAATACCAACAAAAGCGTTTTATTTGCGATGAAAGATAAAAATAATGGTAACACAATACTTCATGAAGTTTTCAACTCAATGAATAAAAATACCGATTTAGAAAAACTTAGCGATGTTCTTATATATCTGATTAAAAATGGAGCTCCAACTGATATTGAGAACGGAAACAAACAAACACCCTCAACATTGTTATGTAGGCGAAGCAGAATAACAAAATTACCGTTTAAATACTTACGTAATCTCAAATTTATATTGCGAAGGGGAATAAATGAAGAAAAAAGCCAATCAATAACACCACCATCAAATAAAAAACAAAAAGCTGATGAGACACGTTACCCAGACCTTAATGGAGTGATGCCAGATTATTATGAAGTTAATCAAGGTGCCAGAAATTCATTGCAAGCACATAATTATCAAATAATGATTATAAAGCTTATGCTATTGGCGTGGATTCCTGAAGGAGAGGACTTTCAGCTAGCAACCGAAATGGCTGAGGCTGGCCGCTTTAATGATATAGTTTTAAAGCAGAAAGAAAATGATATCTTGACTTACAAATATTTTCAATTAAAGCATAAAATAAACGATAATCTTCGGATTCAAATAGATGATCTATTTAACTTTCCAGTAAGAAACCTTACAAAACAGGAAAATATTTTTAATGTAAATTATTATTATGACCAATTCAAGAAAATAATGAATAATACAAGATATTTTGAAAGTGGCGAAAACGTCAAGAAAGAGTTTTTTCTTTGTACAAATGTTGATTTTTCTGATACAGATAAAAGCAAACTTTATTTTACTACAGACGATAATTGTAGTTTGGAATTGGTATCTCCAGCATCAGTTTACAAATTAACTGATGCAAAAATTGAAAAGGATTATCCCCAAATTTATAAACGAGAAGGCTTTGCCGATTTCATTAAAAAATTTAGAATAATTGTTAACTTAAACTTTAATGTTATTGCTGAATTAACAGATGAAGCATTGCAAAAACGTTTCCAAATTGACGAAATTGAAATTCATTCGGCTTGTATGGAAAAAGAGGTGCGTACGTATTGTAGGGAATTCTCTAAACGGGGTAAGTTTTGGCAGAAGAAAGACATAATGGAGATCGTAGAATCGGTGCGAAATTCCATACAAGCCTTACAGGATACACAGCTTTCCAGACAACACGTTAAATATCTAAAAGATTCCAAAATTGAATTTAAAACCGACACTTTAACAGATTTATTCCAGCCTTTTCAAAATGAAGAAAAGCATTTATTTATTATAATCACGTCTTGTCCCAAACTTACAGCTGTTAAGCTGTGTCAAATTTCCGATAAACTTGAAATGCAAACAGGCAAGCTGACATTTGTATTATCGAGAAATTTAAAATTTGATAAGGATTACATTGCCCGCTTTGTCCACTATCCTCACTCGAAGTATTTAGCTATTCAATGTGAAAAGGGCGAAACAATCGACATTACCGACTTATCTCTTACAGCCACCAAAGAAAAAAAAATCATTGTTATTTGTCACAGAGACGATTTTTTGAATTTAAGCGAAGAGCATATCGATGATTCCCACAATTCATTCGACAATTTGACCGAAAATTCTAAAGAACAACTGCAGCAACGTGAAGTGGAATTTCAAGGCCAGAAAGTTGCCCTGATTCAAATGCTTAATGGATGTAACTTAAAAGATCTTTTAACGAGTCTAATTTGGGATAACTAGTTTTTTGTAATATTAAAAAATACGAGATGAGTTACTTCCATATGCCCTCTGATTTGTTAATTAGAATTTCGTATAACTACCTGGCTTTGTTGAAGGGTAGATAAAAAAGCTAATAATATCGACGTCATCAAGCAGCACAACATCAGTTTGCCATAAACAATTAGGTATTCTTAAAATTTCTTGTATGGTATTTATAATATATCCTAATAAAACAATAATGCACCTATTGAGTTTCATTACCTGTTGAAAGCGATATATATTCTCTGCCGCACTTTTCTCACTATTAAAACAATTATGTACTAAACACAGTGGCATTGTTAATAATACCTAAGTATATTGTTTTGAAAGTTTATATATATCACAAAAATAACAACAAATTGTTCAACAAAATTCATAATCACCCAGGCGCGTATTCAGCTGTCAGTTTTTGGGGGGGGGGGGGGGGTAAGGAAAAAAACAGCGCCGTAGGCGAAATTTTTTTGGGTGCCACGCCCTTTTTCAACGATGTGACGTGGTTTTAAAGCAGAAAAAAGGAATAGTAACACCGCAGGCAAAATTTTTTTGGGTGTTACGCCTCTTTTTACTGATTTGTTCAGTGTTTATTTTTTGGGATGGGGCGGGGTAATTACCCCCCCCCCCCTCAAATACGCGCCTGTAACCCACACAAGCGAACAAGTCGTTAGTAACAATCATAGATAAAGATTTATACTTTTTATAGGGGTAACAATATTATTCAATATTCTTGACTGACTCGCTCGCCGTAGTTCGGCAAGACTCGTGTTTTCCGTTGGCGTTAATTTAATTTCGAAGGGTTGCCAACCTTTTTCTAGGGGACAAATTTCCAGACACCCTTTCCCATGCTATTTTAATAACGGCCGATCTTATGGGGAATAAGTATATTACTCTTTACAGGCCTTGATTAGTACGTTTTTGGACTAAAAATTAGTAAGTTTTAAAAATTATTCATACTACTTGTTAATTTTTATCAAGAGCATTCACATTTGCCTAAAAATAACTGGCATCGTGTTTATTAAATATATGATTATTTATATTACTCATTTTTCTGTTTCCCTATAAATCGCCTATACGCCATATTCACAGTCCATATCGGATGGATTGCAAATAAGTACATTTTTATAAAGTACCTAGTAATTTTTTTTATCTACAAATCTAGTACCAAACATATAATTTTCTGGCAACCCTGCTTTCCACTGCGTCTCTTTCTTTTTACATACTCGTTCCAGTTCCACAGAAAAAAACAATGACTAGTCAGATTCAGAAACCACCTCATTAGTGGTGGAAAACTATCGATAGTTTTTAAAAAGTTTCGCTTTTTTTGCGTAAAAAAATACACGCTATTAAAAAAAACTTTATTTAGCAAATACATTCAAAAATTTATCTTTGGTTATAAAAATTAACATATTACCTTTACAAGTAGGTACATTGCAATAATTAAAATAATCTCACCGAAGAAAGATAAAGGGAAATAGCAATAAATAATAATAATTTCTAAAAATATTGTAATAATTTATTACGCAACAAAATATAGGGTATTTAATGTAGGTTATGCAACCAGCAATATTAAATTGTCAATAAAAAAGTAAAAGATAGATAAGAGAGTGGAATACTTTATTTTAGTATATTGCAGCCGGAATAGCGCCAATCAGCGGAGCGGCGTTTAAGTTGGACCTGAATAGGTATTTGGAATAGGTTCGAGTTTAGAACAGGTACAGGTATAGGTCACACTAAGTACGAGAAAAAGCTACTATTCCGAATCATCCCTAATATTATCATTATCGATTAATTTGTTTACTGTTTTTTACCCCGTAGGCAATTTTTTCTATGCATCAGTAATGAAAGGTCTTACAGAAAACATATCATATTACTTTTGTATAAAACCGTAAAACGTGATTTCTAATTTCTATTTTTCTAGTCTCTTTTCTCTACTGGTCAAGAGCCGTGTTCGATTGGGAAAGTGATTTGGATCGATCTGATTTTAAAAATCAGTTAGGATCACTTTGACCGTGCGATCACTTACCAATCGAACACAAATCAGATCAGTTGGAATCAGTTAGATCGATCCGGATCGATCTGAACCTGCGAATCGAACACGCCTCTGGTGTCGGATGTCGCTTACTTTTCAAATGAATGATTTTTTAGGGCGGCTATTAAATTACTATCGATAGGTAAACAAAATACTATCGATACCTCGATGGTGAAAGTTTTTACAGATATATCGATAGTCACAATCGATAGTTTTCCACCACTACACCTCATTGTTGGTTGGCAAATGGCAATGATCAGAGCTAGAGGTGTGCTTAAGAGTTATTTTTGAATCACCGGTATACCGGTGACTGTTATTTTAAATTAACTGTTATTTTAAACAGTTACCAGTTATTTTCAAAAAATGACATTTACTAAGGTGAAGGTGTCAATTTAAATAATCGACTTTTTCTCTTTTTAAATATTTTATTGGCGCCAAATTAAAATAGCTGTTATTTTGAATAATAACAACCTTTTCTCTATTTTATTTTCAGCATATTATGTTACTATACCCATCACATACCACACACCCTAGTCTCTAGTTAAATTACCAATAAAAATAAAGTCTATGTAGTATCATATACTAAGTATATACACACAATACGACGGTCACGACTCACGACATACACACACATAAATAGAAAATACATTAACTACAATGCCACAACGCGCTTCGGGGAATTACAGAATAATTGCCAACCTATCCACCAATCCACTATTTCCCTCGCAATTTTAAACGTGAAGAGTAGTGAAGACATGAAATTATCTTGTAACTATTTAACAGCATAAGCATCCTGCAAACCAGGACTATCAAATATCAGAGAAATAACGTTCATTGGAAGTTAATTATACCTTACCGTTACCGCCCACAAAGTGATATGAAAATTATCCGATTACTAATAATAACCATGTTATTTTTTAATATCCAGTTATTTAACAGCGAGAGAAGGCTGCATGAGCCGGCGACTTAAGCAGCGGCAGTGCTGTGCGATCGGTTGGTATATGAATCACTAGTAGTTGCTTCACATCCTATTACTAAAATAACCATGTTATTCTTTATCCAGTTATTTAGAAAATAACAGCGTGCAGCGAAAGAAGGCTGCCATGAGCCGGCGAACTCAGTCGGCAGTGCGATGTGCGATGTGCGAGCGCTTGGTATATTGAATAACTGGTAACTGCTTCAGATCATATTTAATCACCGATAGCGACTGTTATTTCTTAATAACCGGTTAGTTTTAACCGTGACAGTTATATCGTCACACCTCTAATCAGAGCCGTATTCGATTGGGAAAGTGATTGGATCGATCTGATCTTAAAAATCAGTTGGGATCACTTTGACCGTGCGATCACTTACCAATCGAACACAAATCAGATCAGTTGGAATCAGTTAGATCGATCCGGATCAACGAGGTAGATCCGGATCGATCTGAACCTGCCAATCGAATACGCCTCTGGTCAGAGAACTATCTGCCTCTGGTATTAGAGACTTTTTGCACCTCTTAATTCGTCATTCTTTTGTGGTTATCGTTATTCTGAGCATGCGCAATGTCAGAAAGGTGATCCGCTATGGTTAATAACCATAACGGACTCCGTTAGTTACGGAAGGATAAGGAAGAGCTTATCGTTATCCTTATGGTTATGCTTAAACTGCATGGTTGCCGGAATAACATACAAAAGTTATGAAGCATCATTGCTATGAATTAAAATTGTGATAAGCAATTGATTAAAATCCAAAGCAATAGTAGCTTTACATTAAAATATACAACTTAATCAAATTATTGTTAGGTTAGGTATTTTATTTTGTTTGGGTGCGCCGGCGCCAAATTAATAACTACAGACAGAACGTATAGGCGCTGCAAAATCTCTGGTTTTAACAGTGACGCTACTCGTTATGTTTAATAAAGTTAACCATAACGGAGCTAAAAACTGGTATTAATTTAAGAGGTGCAAAAAGTCTCTATTATCTTGAACATTAATAATTATGGATAGGTGAATACAAAGAAAAGAATGTGCAGTGCTTCCTTCAAGAAATGGTTGTTATGACAAAGACGGTAAAATAAAGTAAGTAATAAACCTACTTTGTACTAGGTACTAGGTACAAAGTAGGTACTAAAATTTTATGTAATTTTTAACATAAGAAAACAAAATAATAATAACATAACCTAGAGATGTGTCATTCGTGAATGATTCGATCACGTGGATTCAATCACTTTTAAGTATTGAATGATCGAATCTTGCTCTGCTTAAATCTATCAATCGTCACGTGACTACTGGCACTGACCGATCGGAGATCGAACGATCGAACCGATGGCCGAGATTGGCTTCGCTTCGAAATCAATATAAATGCGCATGCCCATGCATCACCGATTGAAACGACGTCGAACGACGGTGCCGTTCGCGGTTGGCGCGATCGAATTTGAATTTTGAAATTTGAATCAATATACGACAACTGCAACCTTCCACCCACGTTATACCTATTGTTTTTAGGGTTGCATACTTTAAAGGACAGCAGTTCGCGCCATGGCTTTCGAATACCACAAAGTTTCAATACTGTAACTGTACTGGTCAAATGAAGGTCAATCGTTCGTTTAAAAGATTGACACGAGTGGGATCGACAATCAACGACCGGACCGATTCGGACGCGCGAATGTCAATACCAATCGTTTCACCTGCGATTGCCGAAAATGATCGATTGAAACGATCGATTGAAAAGATTCGATCATTTTCAGTATCAATCGCCGATTGATAGAATCCCACTAAAATGAACGAATGACACATCTCTAACATAACCTCTACAGCCAATAAAAATAATGACGACGTCTGCAATAGGGATGAGCATCGAACATCGATGTTTGACATCCATATGTTATTAATATGGCGTTTTTGAAATACCGATATAGATATTTTGGGTATTAGATTTTTTAACATGTCATTAGGTACTTTGCTTTTGCTTCTCTAACAACAAGGCAAAGTAAACATCTTTACTTAGCTAAGTTATTAAAGGAACGGTTCGCGAAAAACATATTCGTATAATAAATATAGAGATTCAGTTTTTCTTAGTCCGCACCAATGATCTGCTAGCTATAGATGAAGCAATAACAAACGAACCTATTGCCAAAATCGTATTCCATTCTGAAGTAACTCCTGTTGCAAATTGCACCCCTCCACTTTGTTTGCCAAACGTAGGTACCTCTTAAAGTAGGTATTAACACTCTTAGAGTACCAATATATAAATTACGGCTATAATAATATTTTAAAAGTAATAATAACAACTTATTTAATAATTTTACATATTATTCATCCCTAAAGCCATAAATCTACAGGTTTTACCTTCCAGAAGAGAAAAAAATATGACGTTATGTGGTAAATTTAAATCTTTGTCTAAAAACCCATAGAAATTTCCCTTAAAAATTATTCAGTTCAGACTAGTGATGGGAAAAATCGAGTTATTTTAATAATCGACTACCGAGAATTCGAGTGATTTAAAAAACCGAATAATAAATCGATTGTTCACTCGAATTCTAAATTAGGGGCACTGAAAAAAAAAGGTCGCCAAAGTAGTAAAAAACCGGTTTTTTTAATCACTTCAATAGTCAACCACATATTTTTTGTAGACTTCTAAAAAAAAAAAAAGGTCGCTAGTTTCGTAATCTAAGTAGTTTTGTGCCGCGTGAGTGATTGGTAATTTATGAATGGCATGCGGATCGTTTCAAAATAAATAATTCGAATTTTCGTCACTCCGAATAATTACCAATGATCCCATCACTAATAAAAACCATATTTTCGTCACTCGAGTTATTTTCGAAGATAATCGAACAATTAAAGTGATTGAAAAAACCGAGAGTTCGGTTATTTTTCACTCGAGTTATCCCATCACTAGTTCAGACGTTTGCGTTAAACCCTTTTTTTTTCTGTGGTTTGCGTTTGGAAGTTCTTTGAAAGTTGTTAGAAATTTTTTTCGGTTTATCGGTTTTGTGTAATAATTGCTGTTTTTGGTGTTTTGTAATATTTTTTTGAAGACTAATTGAGATGGGTCACAGGTGTAAAAGTGTGCAAGACTGCGAACTATAATAATTCTGCAGTTACTTTTCATAGGTGAGTACATAAAAAGTTGGGTTATTTGTAGGTTAGGTTTAACTATTTATAGGCGTGGGTAGGTGGGGAAAAATAATTAAAACTTTACATTTTTATTTTATTATACGTATTATTTATTTAAGGAACATTATTGATAGACTGTATAGGTACAACTTTTGCAAATGGTTTGGCTTATTGAATTCTTTAAACAACTCAGATACACTCTTAGTCTAAAATAAAAAAGGAAGCCACTATTTGATCACCTTTAACTCTTCAATTTTGCATGGGATTTCATAATATTATGTTGTACCAGACAAAATACTTGTGTAAGTTTTCCATATGCGGCCAAATTTTAGCCGGCCACTATATTTTTAGCCCATTATTCCAAAGCAGTATGGCAACAAATATCGTATTTTGGAAAAAGAATGATTTTGTTTCATGGAATAGGAGATTAATATAAGTAATAATTTACAGTCATAGTCTCACACGAATATTTATTTTCCAAACAGGTTACCTACATGTTTCGCTCATACCTGAGCATCATCAGACCAATGATAGGCTTATTTTGCTCTGATGCTCAGGTACCTACGAGCGAAACATGTACCTATACAACCTGTTTGGAAAATAAATATTTGTGTGAGACTATGACTTTGTGAAATTTATTAGTTGTAGGTAAGTACTTAAATCAGGTCTCTGAAAGAAAACTTTTTTAAATTAGGTATTTATGTAGGTATCTAGCCTACCTAGATAATGTTTGTTTTAATAAGTTGTTAATTCTTGTACCTACTTATTATTTGTTAAAAATACTTTACTTGGATATGTAAGCTAATTCCTGTAATAAACTATAGTTACTTGAGAATAAAGATATATACCTGTACCTAATAATTAGGTACCTATGATTATTATTATATGCTGGTTTTATTTCTAAATTTTTTAACATAAGTTAGCCGACATACGAGTTTAGAAATATAACCGTATCAATAAATTGCATTTTAAAGAACAATTTTCATAAAAACCACTTTTAGGTCTACGAACCTTATACGTAAGTCAAAAACTGTTAAAGTAGAGTTTTCACTGACAGAAAAATTAATCCCTGGATAAATTGAAGCTTTTAACTTTATGTTAGCCCACATAAAAGTTTAGGAGTGTAACTGTATCATAACCAACAAATTCTATAAAAACCGTATTTGGGTCTTCGTACCTTACGTAAGTCAAAAACTGTTAAACTGGGGTTTTCATTGAGAGAAAAATTAAATCCCTGGCTAAATTGAAGCTTTTAACTTTATGTTAGCCTACATACAAATTTAAAAATGTAACTGTATCATAACCAACAAATTTCATAAAAACCACTTTTGGGTCTACGTACCTTACGTAAGTCATATATGGGGATTTCCTTGACAGTAAATGTAATATCTGACTGAATTCAATTAATTTATGTTGAACTGTAGGTATTGTATTTTACCTATAGATAGGTATAATATGAAGAAATGAAAATGGAAAATGGGCTTTAGAGGAAACGTAAACAAACTTCTGGAATCGTTTTTAACTGGCAGAAAAATTCGCGTAAAAATAGGTACACTTCTTTCTAATTATAAATCACAAAATTACGGAGTTCCTCAAGGTAGCGTTCTTTCACCATTACTTTTTCTGTTATTTATCAATGACCTGGTCAACTACCTTGAGTTAGGCGAGAATGCTGAAGTGATTCTTTACGCCGATGACACTTCCATAGTGATATCTGGGACGTTGCTTGATATTCTTATACAACGCGCGAATCAAATCCTCAATAAATTTAAATACTGGTGTTCTATGAATGGATTGATGGTTAATGAAAACAAAACACAGTATATAGTTTTTTATAAACGACGAATTATTCCGGAATTTGTTCTTGAGATGGATGGAGTGGAGATTGCGAGAGCGACAGAGGCTAAGTTTCTGGGTTTGCATGTTGATAGCCAACTGACATGGCACGCTCATATCGAACATGTAGCCAGTAAATTAAAATCTGCATACTTTGCCATCATTAACTTAAAAAATATTCTGTCAAGAAAACAGCTTTTAAATGTTTACTATGCCCTGGTTTACTGCCACCTGAAGTATATGGTTTTATGTTGGGGTCAGGCCACTGACCTAAACAGAATTTTCGTCTTGCAAAAGAGAATTATAAGAAAGGTATTTTCCCTAAAACCGTTAGAAACATGTAGACCAACTTTTAAAAATAATAAAATACTAACTTTACCTTCTATTTTGATCATGGAGTCGGCTATCTACGTTAAGAAACATTTATCAGACTTTCCACCTGTTTCTAATGTTCATAACTATGAGACAAGACAAAATGAAGACATTCTAATTACTAACTATAAACTATCCACCTACAAGAAAAGTCCGCATTGCTTTAGTAGTTATATTTTTAATAAACTCCCAAATAATATTAAATCAGAACCCTCTTTTCGTACTTTTAAAAAGTCTCTTAGGTGCTATCTTCTTGAACACTCATTCTATACTATTAATGAATATCTTGGTGGTTAATATTTGTACTTCTACATTGGGGTGTCCACCAATAATATTTTAATTTTTGTCTCGTGTAAGTTTGTTTATAGATTTTGTTACTATAGATTTTGTTACTATACTTTGTGCTACTGAATGTTTTTAAATTTGATAACCAATTTTTATACTAACTATATAGATTTATATTTAAGACATTGTTAATGCTTGTAAGAGTCTTCTTAACAATAAAGGATAAATAAATAAATAAATAAATAAAACAAAAAAATTCTGTTGTAAATATGAGTGACAGAATCCTATTTAAAGTTGCGTTTCAGTTAATTTAGTATTTTCAAGGTTTGGATAAGTAATTGTAATATTATATAGTTTTTAAATCTATTTTGACACTTTATCTTTAAACCATATAAAAACTCATGTTTATTATTAGGTAAAGTCGATTCAGCCAGTAAACCTGCAAGGTGGCCGACATGTCATATGACAAAAGTCATATTCCAGCTAAATAAAATGGATTTTTGCATTTTTAATGACATTTGTCATATGACATGTCGGCCATCTTGCAGGTTTACTGGCTGAATCGACTTTACCTACCTTAAATTATAATATTTATAGAACAAAACCTAAAGAAATTATTATTATTATTTGGCAATATTAAAGCAGCAAAACCGATGAGACTATTGCATCAATTGTTTTAGAAGGTATCACATGTTAAATTTTCAAGTCCAGTCCTGGAATTTATGCCAACTTATAAAAGTTTAATAGACCAAAATTGAAAGAGTGTCACTTGACTTTACCTCCATCTTGCGAGAGTATTCAAAATTTTGACTTTACTTTCCATTTGCTGCTTTTAAATAGCTAAGCAATGTAAATATCTTTGCTAAGCGATGTTAAAGGAACTTTGCAAACAACTTCGTATAGTTCGTAGGTATGATCGGAAATAAAAAGGGGCATCCTGCTTGAGCGCGGCTAGGGGGAAGAAAAAATTATTGTTGTGCTTTTTCGCTATTAAAAAGTACCTAACGTAAAAGGAACTTTGCTTTTGTAAACTTATTTCTTTTAAATTTTAATAAAACTGTAAAAACCGTGTTTTAAGTACATATAGTGTAATTATTTTTAGGTCAGCTCAGTTCACCAAATGTTATAATTATAGCTATCCAAAGTTTCCCTTATAATAATTATTACAATAAATAGTTATTAACTTACATTAAATTTTACTGCTCCGCGGACAATTTAATTATTATATTATATCATCAAGCACCGTAATGCACAAAAGTTTTGAGTTATAACTGCTCAAAGTTATGATCAACTTGGTTTTTAAAGGAGTTTACTTCCTGTAGTCCCCGTCTAAGCATTTCTTTTGCAACAATGGATTACAGAATAACTTTGTATCGTCAGCAAAGAAAATGATGATTTTCTCAATATTCCATGCCAAATCGCTAATGTAAACTAGAAACAGTATATATAATGGTCCTAAATCCTATAATTTATCTGGTTTTCAATATTTCAGTTAATGTGTAGCTGCAGCTGACGCCCATAAAGTATTTTAGCTGAAAAACAAGTCAAGAAACCCATATATATCACGAAAAATCGTTAGGAAACCCTTCGATAATAATCGCCATAGAATAGAAAAATGTCTACGTCCAACACTGATCCACAAGTAAGTATTTTTTTCGGGTGGGGAAGAAAGTAAGGTGATTGAATAATTCCATGATCATAGAAAGACAGCAAACAAATCAACAACAATTTGCAATTTTAGAACCAAAACTACCAACTTAAAACAATCGCGGCAAATTTAAATTTCTGCAAATTTAATTAAGTGACCAAAATGACTTTTTTTGATTATGTATTTTTTTTAATTTTTTTGCCTCATCTAAACTATGCAATGCCAGATTATTATGTTCTATGGTCTGTCTATTTTATCTTGAGAAAAATGACAGAAAATACAATTGAACAACAATTTAGGTTGTCTGCCTATAAAAAACAGTGGTGCTTAAAAATCGATTAAAACAATTAAAACTTTTGTATTTTGAATAATATAAATTGCGGTTGATACATCCAAGGTGATGAGTTTTTAAAAAGGATCACATTTGTGACAAAATTCTCAATAATAATGTGAAACTCTTTCTCATCTTTTACCTATTAATTATTCTTCTGTGCAACTGCATCCATCGACGCTGATGTCATGTAAAGTCCAACCCACAGGCCTAGATAAAAAAAAGTCGAATAAGGATATATACAGTGTCACCAGTACCTAAAGTCCGCATCATATGGGATTTTTTTTTATTAATAGCTTTATTCAAAATTTGACTCTATCATGAAGTTCTGCTTCTATCGAGATGAAAATTAAGCAAAAAAATAGTAGTCACGTGATTCGCATTATCTGTCAAATTTTAATTTTTTCCAAAAAATAATTCAAAAGTGGGGTTATTTCTGAAAATATCGAAAAAAGTTATTAGGAAAGGTTTTTTTTAAATGCAGTTTCTAGCCCACATGCAAAATTTCAGCTGCATAAGATAATTTTGATTTTTTACCCATATTTTGTAAATTGCACCACTTTTGGAAAATAAGACTCAACGCAACCTACATAAAACTTCTTAGTTTTGACAATGCTTTATTTCAGATACATTTTCTTTAAAGTAGCGCCATATTATAAATGTGTGTTTTCTACAAAATCAAAATTGGGCTATTAAAATTTGGTCGCATGTGATGCAAAGTTTATTTGTTTTTGACCCTGTATAAGGTAACTTCATTAAATATCTATTTTTGAAAACGTAGTTTGTGCCTGAAAGTAAAAAAATAAATAATAAAGTAAAGGGGTTTTAAATTAAATCGTTGAAAATAGATAAACTTTACGTTAAGTTTAACTAAAATTTATTTTCCACTTAATTAACACTTTACTGATGACACTGTGTTCTTTTTTCTCATAATATCAAGGTGTATTACGTTCAGACATAAACTACGTTTTCAAAAATACTTATTTTATGAAGTTACCTTATACAGTGTCAAAAACAATTAAACTTTGCATCACATGCGACCAAATTTTAATAGCCCAATTTTTATTTTGTAGAAAAACATTTAATATGGCGCTACTTTAAAGAAAATGTATCTGAAATAAAGTATTGTCAAAACTTAGAAGTTTTATGTAGGTTGCGTTGAGTCTTATTTTGCAAAAGTGGTGCAATTTACAAAATATGGGTAAAAAATCAAAATTATCTTATGCAGCTGAAATTTTGCATGTGGGCTAGAAACTGCATTTAAAAAAACTTTTTCTTATAACTTTTTTCGATATTTCAGAAATAACCCCACTTTTAAATTATTTTTTGGAAAAAATTAAAATTTGACAGATAATGCGAATCACGTGACTACTATTTTTTTGCTTAATATTCATCTCGATCGAAGCAGAACTTGATGCCAAAGCCAAATTTTGAATAAAGCTATTAATAAAAAAAAAAATCCCATATGATGCGGACTTTACTGGTGACACTGTATAAGACCTGTGTTTTTAAAAAAGCATCTCTAGGAAAGGCTCTTACTGGTCGGGAAATTAATTTTTTTCCCTAGAAAAAAGTCGGCAACCATTTGAAATTTTATTAACGCCAACCAAAAACAAGAGTATCGCCGAACCAGGGCGAGTAGGCGAGCCAATCAAGCCTATTGTTATTAATTTGTTGACGTGTTTATTGTGGCGTCTATTGATTTTCTTGAACAATTTGTTGTTATTTTTGTGATATATAAACTTTTAAAACAAGTTATTAACAATGCCACCGTGTTTAATACATAATTGTTTTATTAGTGAGAAAAGTGCGGCAGAGGATATCTCTTTCAACAGGTAACGAATCTCAATAGATGCGTTGTTTTATTAAGATATATAAAAATCATTGTTGTTTGTCATAGAGATGACTTTCTAATCAGCAAAAGCCACATTAATGATTCCCATAATTCATTCGAGAACTTAACCGAAAGCTCTCGGGAACTATTATTGAAACGTTAGATGATCCTTAGAGGCCGGAAAGTTAGCCTCCAACTCCAATGCTTATTGATTGTTCACCTCAGAAAGTTTTCGACGACTCAAGTAGTAATAGTAACAAGGTTTATTTAGCAATGTGCTACAATTTAACAAGTTTTATAAAATACTAGCTAGGTATACCCTGCGCGCGTTGCTACGCCCATAATAATAAGGCGGGTTCACCATCGCGTCAACAAACATTTTATATTATTATTTATTAGTACCCGGCATGCGTTGCGCCACTTTTTTTTATGCCGAAACCTTCCTCGGCCTGCACACAACAACTCACCAAATGTTCATCGTAATCGGATAAATGGTATAGGAACGCATGCGTAACATATAGACAGACAAACATTCATTTTTATATACAGTGTGTCCACGGATAGACCTAACTATACTTGTAAAAAACATTATTTTCAATTTTTCGAAAAAAAGTCATTCTTCATCATTTCTTCTGCTTGTTATAAAAATACAATTCGCGTTGAGAAAATTCGATTTTATTGTACGGGGTGTGTAAAAAATGTTAAAATGTAGATTTGCAAAATTAAAAATTTTTGATCCAACTTTTTTGAATGATCAGAATAAAAGAGATTGGAAAGAGAATTCGAGATGCCGATATTTTATATTAAAACTTTAATCTGTAGGAAAATATCAATAATTTATTTAACTTTGTACAGGGTGTCCAGATTTCGTGTGTATTCATATACCAGCTCCCTTATTATAAAAGATAGAAATATGGGGTTTGCGGCTCACTGTTCTATTTTTTTATGAAACTTTCATTGCCGTAAACAAAATTTTCATAGCCCTCTCAGTTTCTGACATACAGGGCCATTTTCAAATTTTGTCATTTTTGACGCTCCCCTGTATCTCAATTATTTGATAACTTATCAATAAGGTAAAAATGGATTGTTATATAGTTTTTTATGTTGAATTCAGTGGCGTAGTTAGTTTTTTTCTAAAAAGTTTTGTTTATGAGTTATGACCCAAACTTATATTTTTTTTAATGGGACACCCTATATATTATTTATTTTTCTTGTTCCTTTTTTTAAGAGCTTTTCAATAATATATAATAGTCCATATTTTTTTCTTTTAAAAAGGGACAATTTTAACTTTTTTTGTAAAATTAATCATTTTTTATCTAGAATCCAGAAGGCCATGATCAATCATGGATATACATGACAGAAAACAAAGTTTTGTAAATGCGCCATTACAGATTATTGTCAAATATTATAGTATTTGTTTGATTTTGTTAGTTTATTTGAAATTTTAGTGAAAAGTTCGTGGCAATTTATTTTAATTTTCACAGACACGAACCACTTCTTTGTTTTTAATATAATTTCTTAATTGTTGGTTTAAAGTTATGTTTAATAAAAATAATGTTGTTAATTTTTTTTTATTTGCGGGCATAGCCCTCTATTCGAAAAATGATTAATTTTACAAAAAAAGTTAAAATTGTCCCTTTTTAAAAGAAAAAATATGAACTATTATATATTTTTGAAAAGCTTTTAAAAAGAGGAACAAGAAAAATAACTAATATATAGGGTTTCCCATTAAAAAAAATATAAGTTTGGGTCATAACTCATAAACAAAACTTTTTAGAAAAAACTAACTACGCCACTGAATTCAAAATAAAAAACTATATGACAATCCATTTTTACCTTATTGATAAGTTATCAAATAATCGAGATACAGGGGAGCGTCAAAAATGACAAAATTTGAAAATGGCCCTGTATGTTAGAAACTGAGAGGGCTATGAAAATTTCATTTACGGCAATGAAAGTTTCATAAAAAAATAGAATAGTAAGCCGCAAACCCCATCTTTCTATCTTTTATAATAAGGGAGCTGGTATATGAATACACACGAAAATATGACCTGTGGTAACTACGATATTTTATATTAAAACTTTAATCTGTAGGAAAATATCAATAATTTATTTAACTTTGTACACTAAGATAAATAACAAACAGTAACATTCTTGAAACCCTCCAACATCGACACATTTCTCCATCCTTTCTTGAAATTCTTGATAAACATTATGAATTATTATATCTGGTGTCACTGTAGCAATGGCGTCAGTGATTCTAAATCAGGTAAATGCTCTGCTCTAAAGTAAGCATCTTCTTGGAGAAATTAAAATGCGTATTCACTTCACTGTTGACAAAAGTTGACAAATAATGTAGAACTGTCACTTTAGCATTATTTGAACACAGCACTCTTAATATTATTATTCATAAAGTGAGATAGCAGTCCAGTTTTAAAAATAATACACAGTTAATTAAATTAGGTTGGGACCTGAATTAAAAACCTTAATATAAAATATCGTAGTTACCACAGGTCATATCTAAAAACTTTATTCGGCTTTTCGAATTCTCTTTCCAATCTCCTTTATTCTGATTATTCAAAATAGTTGGATCAAAAATTTTTTATTTTGCAAATCTACATTTTAACATTTTCTCAACGCGAATTGTATTTTTATAACAAGCAGAAGAAATAATAAAGAATTACTTTTTCCCGAAAAATTGAAAATAATGTTTTTTACAAGTATAGTTAGGTCCATCCGTGGACACACTGTATATAGATAGATTTAAAATAATTTAACAATATCATCAATGAAGTATAAAAAAAAAATTTTCAGTCACTATTTTGTTTTTTAAATAAATAATTTTTTAATGATTTTTTAAAACTTTTCAAAGAGCTCTGTGATTTAATTGAATTATTCAAGTTGTTATATTCACTGAATCCTTAATGAAAAACAGATTTATAAGTTAAATGTTTTGATACCCTACTTAGACAAAAATCTTTGTTATACCTGGTTGAATAGTGATGATTTTCAAAATTTTGAGTTAAAAAATCTTTTGAATGAGAAGAGAAGGCAGTAAGTTATGTCGTATTTTAAAAATAGAAGTACAAATCAAAAGAAATATTAAATTTTTAACATTTAACCACTGAAGTTTCTCTAACATTAAATTTATTTTCGTATAGTTATTTATCCACATTTAAAATTATACGCATAGCTTTATTATGCAAAACTTGGGGTCTATTAAATACCATTTGCTGTGTATAAAATAGTTGAGCAATATAAAAAATGAGGTAAAATTATAGTGTTATAAATTGTTTTTCGTGAAAATAAACCTAAATTTTGACTATAATTAATTTTTTTTTCAATTTTTAGATAGGTACAAGATTTTTAAAATGTAATTCAAATTTTAATTTAGAATCTAAAATTACTCCCAAATATTTAAAAGATTGTATAATAATTACTAATTTTTCATCATCAACAAAAATATTTATATCTGTATTATTCACTTATTCACAATAACCATAAATTTTGTTTTAGAAACACTTAATTTTAATTTATTTATCTTTAACCAGTTTGATATAGTTTTTATTAAAAATTTAAAATTTCCATACAATTAAGAATATTTTTACCCTTTATATATAATAAAAGGATCATCAGCAAACATTTGAATAAAACTTTGTTTCAAAACATTTGGCATATCATTTATATAAAAAATAAATAATAATGGACCTAAAATGCTTCCTTGTGGTACCCCAATATTATTATATTCCTTTTCTCGATTTTTGACAACTAAATAATTTTTACGTAACCCAATAGGCGTTCTTTATAAAGTACAAACGGATTGGTAAAAATTGTGTTTTGTGATAAAAATAACTTTTTGAAAGTACCTGCGTAGTGACTGATTTGGATAAATTACTTATCACTAAATTTTAATTTTTACCCTCAATCATAGAATCGGGATTGAATATCAATAATAATAACTCCCTTACGAACAGCCATTATTTTGTGATAGACTCGCACAAATACCCTCACCAAATAATAACATTGAGTATGTAGTAAGATGGTAATATTTATTATATTATATTATAATATAAGTACCTATTTACATTTCTGTCTTCTTTATAAAAATTCAAAAAAAAAAAAAAGATTTCTGGCGAAGAAGCCTCGAAAACTAGGATAAGAATTAAAAATACTTCTCTCTAAATAATAAGAGACAACGTCATAGCATACAAACCCGAACAAACTCTCTTGCCTACCTATATATGTATATATTTAATTTTTTTAGGCTGCCTTAGCAATCACCGACAGTCCAACTAGCCCAACAGAACTTGAAATAAGTTACTATAACGAACTTAAACTTGCCGCACGTGCCCATGATGTCGAAAAATTGGAGGAAATACTTCAAGCAAATGGTATTTCCAATACCAACAAACGTGTTTTATTTGCAATGAAAGATAAAAATAATCATAACACATTACCTCATGAAATTATTAGTTCAATCAATAAAAATACGGATTTAGAAAAAGTTATCCATGCTCTCAAATATACGATTAATAATGGAGCTCCAGCTAATGTCCAAAACCGAGCTACCAAAACACCGGTAACTCTGGTAAATCATCGTATGGACATAAAAGTAATAAACCGTAAAAATGGCACAAAAATCAAACATTTGTTGCATAGGATGGCCAATAAAGAAAATACAGCCAGCCAATCAGAAACATCCACTAGGGCAAATAATGGAGCACACGAAATAGATGAAACACTCTACCCGGCTAATAATGGAGAGATGCCAGATACGTATAAAACTACCCAGGGTGCCAAAACGTCAGACCCCGGATACGATTATCAATTTAAGGTAACAGAGATGATGATGTTTGTGTGGATTCCTGAAGAAGACGAGTTCCACCTGGCAGTCAACATGGCAGCGGCCGGAGGCTTTGATGATTCAGTTTTAATCAAAACGGACGAAAATGATATTCCGACTTACAAATTTATTCAAGCCAAGCATAAAGACAATGACAATTATAAGATTAAAAAAGAAAATCTATTTAACAATTCAGTAAATTTTCCAGACAGTGAAAAGACTTATAATATTAAAAGTTATTACAATTATTGGAAGACAATTACGGGTAGGAACAATTTTCAAAAAGGCGAGGTTGACGGGAAAGAGTTTTATCTTTGTACTAATGTGGACTTTTGTGATACGGTGATAAACGAAAGTATTGTTCTTAAAGACAATGATTGTAGTTTAGAATTGATACTTCCGGCAAGAGCATATAAATTAAGCAAAGAAAAAATTGAACAAGATTACCCAGAAATTTACGAGCTAGAAAAATTTGCTGTCTTCTGTCAACAGTTTAGAATAGTTGTTAAATTAGACAATAACGTTATTACCAAACAAAGAAATAAAGCACTGAAAGAACGTTTCCAAATTAACAATAATGCTATACATTTGGCTTTTATGGAAAAAGCGATTCGTACTTATTATAAGAACTTATTTAAAGAGGGTAAGTTTTGGCAGAATAAAGACAGAATGGAGATCGTAGAATATGTACGAAATTCCATACAAACCTTACACTATACAGAGCTTTCCCAACATCATGTTGACTATCTAAGAAGTTCCAATGTTGAATTTAAAACCGACACTTTAACAGATTTATACCAGATTTTTCGAAGTACAGAAAAGTGTTTATTTACTGTAGTAACTTCGTCTCCCAAACTTAGCTCTCTTAAGTTGTGTCAAATTTCTGATGAACTTGGCTTAAAGACCGGCGAGCTGATGTTTACATCATCGGGAAATTTGAAAATGGATGAGAACTACATTACCCGCTTTGTCGACAATCCGGACTGGAAATATTTAGCGATTCAGTGTGAAAAGGGCGAAGCCATTGACTTGACCCACTATTGTCTTAAATCCACGATGGAAAAGAAAAAGAAAATTATTGTTATTTGTCATAGAGATGACTTTAATCCAAGGGAAGAGGATATTGACGATTGCCACAATTCATTTGCGGATTTGACCGAAAAATCTCAGGAACAATTCCTGGAACGTCAAATTCGATGTCACGCCGGGACATTAACTTTAAATCGTATTCTCAAGAAATGTTCAACCCATAAGGTTCTTCACGATTTGGAAGAACTGGTTTTCTGTAATGTTAAAATAAGAAATGATATATTCTTCAAAAATGCAAAATTATATTACGACATTGATGATAATTTAGATTATTTCTGGGTATGGTTTATTTCTTGCCGGATTCCGAACACTGTTGACAACGATCGGCCGCCCCCGATGGCCGTTTAGGTGGGAAGAGAATACAAAAGTTGAGTTTGAAGTTTTATATTCGACCACGGTATCGAATAATAATTACGCGGTATTAACTTTATTCCAACGTTTTTTCGGAAAGAAACTAAAGATTTTTACCAAAAATTACCCTATATTAATAAAATCAGATGGGCTGGAAAGAGTAGTTCTTAAATATAAACCGCCATACGTCGACGTCCGAAGGTGGGGACAGATTCCCTTCAACTGGCTGAGCAAATTTTTTGACATCGTCAAAAAATTTAAAGGTAACTGGAATTTCATTTTGGACGTTCTGCTTACATTCTACTTTATTTTATATCCTTATCCTAACCTTTGTTGGCGTGTTGAGATAATTTTTAAACAATTACTAGTTACGGATTTATTAGATTTTTGCACGTTTATAGAAACTCTGATTATTTTAGTAATAGCCTTAATCACTATCGAAGAAAATTTATTTTACAGACTCCCGAAAATAAATATCTATATGAAAGTACACACGGTATCAAATAAATTCAGATTATTTAAATATAGAGGATTAATAAAGCTAACTTAGCATTCGCGCCCTCTGTAAACCCCGCGCCCTGTAAAATGTGCAATGGGGTTTTTTCCAAGTAGTACCACAAATGAACTGTAGCATGTCAAATTGTGAAAAATGTAATTTTTAAAATCTTTGTGATGGTTTTTAGGTATATTGCTTATTATAAGAGTACTTTTTTACTGTACACTATATTCCGTATTGGCCAACTTGAACTTACAGTGGCATTCTATGTGCGTATGAGAGAGTAAGTAATAAGTTTAGATGCCCGAAATAAGGACAACAAATCAATCAGTGTTGCCGACGTGACCCAACGTATGGCGAGTTGATCCCTCGGTTAAAGAGATGGGATCTTGTGTGCTTGGCACGTTTGACAGAAATTCCGCCTTACCTCGCGCCAATTCCATTTTGTATTCAGTTTTTTACAGCCGCCCTTTAAGTTCAGGCTTGCCAGTATACAGGGTGTCCTAAAAGGTTGGTCAATAATTTGGGATTGAGTAAATTTGTTAAAAATAAAGTAATAAATGCATATAAAACTGTGTCTTATGTCCACTTACTACGAAGCTCCTGCCCCCTAAAGGAGATATTCTGAAGATGGTTTTTTCTAAATATTTTCGAAACCTTTTTTGATACAAATTTAAAATTTATCTTTGGTAAACTTTGAGAGCTGAATAGAACTGTGCATGGTCCTAAAAATGTCGATATTTAAGAAGGGTGACAAGAAATAGGCGAGAGTAGGGTAAAAATAGACATAACTTTTTTATGCTGACATTTATACTATTTTTTTATGTCAAATTAGAAAAACCTGACATATTCTACGACCTTTCTTTTTTCGGACACCCAGTATAATTTTTAATCTTAACAATTATAAATTTTTTATATTTATTTATAAATATTAAATAATTAATATTTTTATTAATATAATAATAAATTATATAAAATTAGGATTAAAAATATTATCTGTGCTGATCAGAGGTGTACCGTTCTGGTTTAAAACAACTTTTTCGGTATTCAACGAGCCAGAAAAGAAGTTATTTTTTAAAATTTGTATATAAAAGTTTCCCGCCCTAACGCATTTATCATCACATTTAAGCTTTAACCCCTCCACGGTACGCCACTGACGACCATTGTCTGTGCTGTGAAGATGTGATACCTATTTAATAATAATAACTTTACCCTTTTTTAGTCTATTGATCAATATACCAATATTATATGTGTAGGTTTATAGAGCTTTTAATTCTAATTGTTAAAAATAAAGCTATACCTTCTTTAACTGTTGTACAAAATTTATATTTTCTGACAAACCTCGTATACAACTGAACATTTTATTAGTGATAATAAGCCGTCTTTTTCTAACGGATCATCTAAAAAAAGATACAACCACTCTGCCTCTTATACGCATATGCTCAGCGGCGCACCCAGGATTTTATGTTGGGGGGGCCCGCCAACCAGTGCAGGAAGCAAATTTTTTAATAAACTTTTAAGTTACGCATTTTTCTAGAACTTTTTGGAGCTTTTTTAACAGGTACTCTTGGAAGATCGCAATAGCCTAGCTCAATCGAGGTAAATATCTAAAAAAATTGACTTTAAAATATCCACTTTAATAATTTATTCCGGACAAAACATACCACTCTTTTTACCAAATAAAATATAGGTAATAGTAATGACGACATATCCATAACACAAATATATTTATTTAAAAATATAAATTAGTACAAAGCACAACAATAAACAATATTTTATAAATAATAGAAACCAAAACTTTTTCATAACACCTTTGCATTTGTTTGTTAAATATGTAAATCTAATTTTCTTCGACCCTTAGAAAGTTTATTTAAAATTTCTTCACAAGAAACAGGAACATTCTAATGAACAAATAAATTTGTCAAACCATTAAGTCTTACTTGCCCGGTGGAATTTCTTTAGTACGATTTTAAGTACTTTGATGTGAAAAATGACCTTTCAGAGGTACTGGTGGTGACGGGAAGGGTAACAAAAACTTGCAAAAGTTTTTTTCTATTGGAAAATATCATACCATTACATTGAATATATAGCTTAAACATATCGGAGGGTATTTCTTTGCTATCTGTAAACTTGTCGTTCCATAATTTAAATTCGCATATTAGAATGCTTTCATTATAAAAATTTTCAAAAAATGAATAATTTGCATAAAAAGAATGAAGGCTAAGAAAGCTTTGCAAATTTTCTACTTGTTTATTGGGACGGGGCAATAAACAGTGGAAATTAAAGTTTTTTTTTCGTGGGTTAGTGGCCTATAGTTGAAGTCAATTTCATTATTGGTTACAGAAAGAGGTTCGTGTTTATTCTGAGAAGTTTTGTAAAAAGGGTCAGTTTTTGCAGAATAAAGACAGAACAGAGATTGTAGAAGAGGTGCGGAATGTGATACGAACCTCATACGATCCACGCTCGTCCAAGCTTAATTTAGAGTAATTTAGACTATCTAAAAAAATTCAAAATTGAATTTAAAACCGACACTTTATAAAAGTTATACCAGCCTTTTCAAAATACAGAAAAGTGTTTATTTATTGTAGTCACGTCTTGTCCCAAACTTACCGCTATTAAGCTGTGTCAAATTTCCGATGAACTTGAATTAAAGACCGGCGAGTTGATATTTGCATCATCGGAAAATTTGAAAATGGATGAGGACTACATTACCCGCTTTGTCGACAATCCGAACTCGAAATATTTAGCGATTCAGTGTGAAAAGGTCGAAACAATAGACATGGCTGACTATTTTCTGGAAGCCACCATGGAAAAAAAAATTATTGTTATATTATGTGATAAAGAAGACTGCTTAAATTTAAAGGAAGAGCATATTGATGATTCTCACAATTCATTCGACAATTTGACCGAAAGTTCTCGGGAACAATTGCTAAAACGTCAAGTGCTATTTCACGGACATAAAATTGGCTTAGATCAACTAATGTCCAATATTGGTTCAGCTGTTGTTCTTGACGACTCAAGTTTGAATGAATTAGTTTTTCACAGTGTTAAAATAGAAAATTGGGAAAAATATTCGTTCCACAACGAAATGAAATCACTCGTCCTGCTAGTTCTTACACTCTTCGTAATCCAAAAAAAACTAGACCTATTGAGCGCGATCGTCACATGGACTTTTAAGCCGGAACAGAAGACACAAGTTGAATTTGAAATTGTCTTTTCAAATAAATGCGGCTGCTTTACCATGTTCCTAAGTGTTTTTGGAAAGAAAATTAAGATTATTGGCAAAAGTTACACCGGATCAGTAGAATTGGAACATAGAACGTTAAAGGACTTGATCGCGTACTGGCTAAACGACAAATTGAACGGGTTTCACGAAATAGCACTTTTGCTGTTTTTCACTTTTTTAAGAATTTATATGGACTTTTTTGAGTTTATTACATTTATTTTTTATTTTATCATCTATTTGTGTTGTGGAACGTGTTGGATTGATGAGCATATTTTTGAAGATTCAATATTACCTTTAGCTTTTCCTCTTGGAGATAGCGCTAGTTCACATGATGAATAATTCAGAATTTAAAGATACGAAAATACAGAGTTATGTAAAGGTTGACACGGTATCCAATAAATTCAGATTAATCAAATATAAAGGATATATCACTTACTTAAAACGTTTGTACCACATATTTTATATACCTACAATATATTTTTATAAATAGTTTCGTACGTTCAATGCAATCATTGTTTATTTCCTTCTCTATTACGAAAAATATGGCCTATTTATCACCATTTTGTCAAGAAATATATTGCATTTCTAACTTCATAAAATAAGTATTTTTGAATTTGTGTCTGAAAGTAATACACCTTAATATTAAGTCAAAAAAGAACACATCAGTGTCTTCAGTAAAGTGTTCATTAAGTGAAAAATAAATTTTAGTTTAACTTAACGAAAAGTTTATCTATTTTCAACGATTTATTTAAAACCCCTTTACTTTTTTTTTCTTTTATTTCAGGCACACACTACGTTTTCAAAAATACTTATTTTATGAAGTTACTTTATACAGGGTCAAAAACAAATAAACTTTGCATTACATGAGGCCAAATTTGAATAGCCCAATTTTGATTTTGTAAAAAAACACACATTTAATATGGCGCTACTTTAAAGAAAATGTATCTGAAATAAAGCCTTTTGTCAAAACTGAGAAGTTTTATGTAGGTTGCGTTGAGTCTTATTTTGCAAAAGTGGTGCAATTTACAAAATATAGGTAAAAAATCAAAATTATCTAATGCAGCTGAAATTTTGCATGTGGGCTAGAAACTGCATTTAAAAAAACTTTTTCTAATAACTTTTTTCGATATTTTTAGAAATAACCCCACTTTTGAATTATTTTTTGGAAAAAATTAAAATTTGATAGATAATGCGAATCACGTGACTACTATTTTTTTTGCTTAATTTTCATCTCGATCGAAGCAGAACTTGATGCCAAGCCAAAGTCAAATTTTGAATACCTAAAGCTATTAATAAAAAAAAATCCCATATGATGCGGACTTTACTGGTGACACTGTATAATATAATAAAATATTACAATGATTTCGGGATTTTTTCTTGTTCATGCCCTGCGTACACATAAAAATGGAGCGTCCCAAGGGCCCTCAGGATACAGGAAACAGACATTTCGCCAAGTCAATCTCCTGCATGGCCCAAATTTAATTCTGGATTCCTTTTAGCGAATTCGGTACGAATGCTCATCGAGTCCCCTGGATGCCATATCCTGTTCCGTGTACACTTTCCTCCGATTGGCTGGGGGAAAGTAATGGCTCGGGCGGTGCCACTTGCCCGTTGCTAGTTTGGCATATTGACGAATTTTTATTTATTCCAATTTTAAACGGGCTTTAGGTACACTCATATATTGACTCGCCTAATCAACATTGTATTAGACTTTTTTAAAGGTCATTTATGGAGTTCTCTTTGGAGGTGCTGACAGCGTTGCCACAGGTGGCTCGTTCGAGCCAGATTTGGCTCTTTTGGACTCAAAGCTATTCGTTGGCTCCTCTTTATTAAAACTGACTCTTTATTAGAATTCGGTTAATTTTTTTGTTGATTTCGAGGTCGATCTGTTGAGTTTGACTATTTTGAGTAATGCTGAAGTGAAATTGAACTGAGTGAACGCAGAATGTCGCAGTACGGATCGTTGTTGGGATGGAGTAACATAACATAACGGTTACGTTTTTGTTATCGTTTGTATGTTAGTACGTTATTATAGGTACGTTAAATAAATGTATTTTATTTCTCTATTTTTGTTATAGCAGCTACTAGTATAGCTGTTTTCAGTAACTGTTACAATAATTTATGTTTTTGTTGTGTGTACCTAACGAATAAAATAAATGTTGTTTGAACTCGTTAATGATTGTTCCTAATTTCTAACAAGACGGTTCATAAACCTGACACGGAAAATCAATTTACAGGTTTGAATTTCCCTCTGAAATAGTTCTGACGTTAGTACGTTAGCGCCACATGACGAACATTTTTAAGCTGTTTTTTTTTAACTTGAAATCGTCCCAATTATAGGAAGCTCCACTTGGTCGAAATCTGTCAAACCGAGGAACAAAAGAATTTACGTCATTCATGGCGTAGTTGGCCACTTTACAATTTAACTTATAATGCAAAAAAAGCATTTGTCAAAGTGACTGAAATCTGATAGGATTTTTTGAAGTCGCGCATTCAGTGTGAAAATGTGTGTACACAACATTCTGGGTTTGCGTGTTGGGTCTGTTCCCTGTAAGGATTTGAGTCTGCGCATGCGTTTATTTCCGAATCCGTTCTGAATACTTACCAAAAACAATAAATTCTGTTGAATATTTACTTGAAATACAAGCTACTCATATGAGTATTAAAAAATATGATATTTCCAATTCCAAAAATCACTGATAAATATTTTTTGTTTGAAAAAGCTCGTTCCGGTATGAATTTGGCTCGTTTTTTTCACATCATCTGACTCGAAAAAAAAATGCTTGTGGCAACACTGGGTGCTGATATGCTTTAAAGGTGTTTAAAATCGATGGTAGATGTCGCCATGCGCTTCATCCTCTCGGCTGATCGCCATATTTACTACATTTAAGTAGTAGTAGTGGTAGTAAGTAGTTAGTGGTGGGCAAGACGGATCTATTTTGGGATTCGGGTCACCAAATCCGAATCACCACAAATAGTGGTGGGCAAGACGGATCTATTTTGGGATTCGGGTCACCAAATCCGAATCAGCACAAAGATCCGACTCAATGAGCCGGATCCCGGGTCTTGTCCCAAAAATCATAAAGAAAATCTTAACGGTTCTCGGCTCGGTTATTCTGAGTCACGATCCGTGTCATTATTAAAAGATACGAAGATTTAATATGGTGGTTTCATAGAAAAAACTTATATTCCAGACTCTATGAAATCATCAAGAAATAAGTGACGCAACCCACAATACAATAAACACAACAGTAATAAATCGCCACGCTTCGTTTGCTTTTCCAACGCTGCGACCCGCATGTCAGGCATCGGAACGACTTTAAAAAATCTTTTAACGGATCCGAGAGCCACGAGCCGCTCTCCATCGCATCGCAGCTCGTGGCGCCGTAGCAGTGAATTCTATCCCTACGCCGAACGTGAACCTATAGCGGTCGACAATCAAATCAAATAGATCCGTCAGATCCGTGATCCGTCTATTTTATTTTGAGAGTCGGATCAGTATGAATCTTTCTTAAGATCCGACTCACCGATCCGGCTCAGATCCGATCCGCCCATCGCTATAAGTAGTAGTAACATGTTTTATTTAGCAAAAAGCTACAAATAAATATTTTTTAAAACATTTTTTTAGATTTATTTTTAATTTTAAAACGAAACCTTCTTTTTAGAGATGGGTCCGACCCGCTATTTTTGTTTAGCAGCTGCTTCTGCTATCGCTAAACAAAAATAACAGTTAGAAATAGCTGCTATTTTAATAGCAGTTGCTATTTAAATTCTCAAACTAAAACCCAAACAATAGTCTACCGTTCGATTGGCCCGACTCCGAACTGGCGTTCGCACTTCGCAGTAAGTAAATCGGAATAGCAGTTTGAAATAGCATAGCAGTGATAACCAAAATCACCTAACCTGACAACCGCTTATTTCGCTCTGTCAGCGCCAGTTCCCAGTAAAGTAAATATTAGGTGCTAAAAATGAGCACCTAATTTTAAAGCTCGTAGCATTTAGCATTATACCGAATCAAATAGCAGTTAAAAAAAGCAGGCTGCAGAAATACAGCTTTAACATTTTCCCCTTTATCAATGGTTCTCTTCCACGACTCAATCACACATTGAATGGCTGTCTCTATAGACAGTATTCAAGAAAAATATAATGATGATTGTACTAATTTAATAAAGGCAAAAATTGGTATCAATAGTAAAACCACAATCTTATATTTCATTCGGGGGCAAATTACTTCGAACGAACTTTCATCCCCAAAACCCTCTACATCCCCAGTCGCCTAGCAACGGGCGGCACCCGCGGCAAGGATCGAAGTTGCCGTGTCAGAGTTACCACCCTACAGTGTACATACGCCGCTGGTATACTCCGCGTTACCGAGGGTCTATTAAGTACAGTCTAAGGCAAGAAATTAAATTTTATTAAACATTTTACGTTGGTCGTAAGAGCTTTTATAATCTAATATCTGTTTATTATAGGTAGTTGCAGGCGTTCGGCTGTCATTGAGTACCGTCAGATGGGGTGAAACCAAACTTCACATTATATATTTTGGCTAGATATGTACCTACCTTTAGATAAGCAAACGAAAGTGACAAATGTATGGCCTCGCGCATGTAAACAAAGCTACACCCGATTAGACATGCGCACTGCAACGTTATCGTTTGACGAATGGGAAAATAGACAGGTCCGGGCTTTAAAATTTAAGTTCTTACTCAAGAAATTGTAAAAGTTGACATTCAATTTATTTTTACGTGTAAACAGCTAAAATTTGCCCCACATTCTTGCCAAAAAATTGGGATTTCTTCCCAATTGATATCATATGATAGAATATGTCCTATGTGACCAGTAAAGTCCGCATCATATGGGATTTTTTTTATTTATAGCTTTATTCGAAATTTTACTTTGGCATTAAGAAATTAAGCAAAAAAATAGTAGTCACGTAGTTCGCATTATATGTCAAATTTAAATTTTTTCCAAAAAATAATTCAAAAGTAGGGTTATTTGTTATTTTTGAAAGTATCGAAAAAAGTTATTAGAAAAAGTTTTTTAAATGCAGTTTCTAGCCCACATGCAAAATTTCAGTTGCACAAGATATCTAATTTTGATTTTTTACCCATATTTTATAAATTGCACCACTTTGGCAAAATAAGACTCAACGCAACCTACATAAAACTTTTTAGTTTTGACAAAGCTTTATTTCAGATACATTTTCTTTAAAGTAGCGCCTTATTAAATGTATGTTTTTCTACAAAATCAAAATTGGGCCATTAAAATTTGGTCGCATGTGATGCAAAGTTTATTTGTTTTTGACCCTGTATATAAGGTAACTTCATAAAATAAGTATTTTTGAAAACGCAGTTTGTGCCTGAAAGTAAAAAAAAAATAAAAAAAAAATAAAGGGGTTTTAAATTAAATCGTTGAAAAACTTAGATAAACTTTACGTTAAGTTAAACTAAAATTTATTTTTCACTTAATGAACACTTTACTGATGACACTGTGTTCTTTTTGTCGTAATATTAAGGTGTATTACTTTCAGACACAAACTACGTTTTCAAAAATACTTATTTTATGAAGTTACCTTAAACAGGGTCAAAAGCAAATAAACTTTGCATCACATAATATCGCACCTTTAAAATTATCTATACTATCAAAAAATAGAGTTTTGCAGAAAACAGGAAAGACTGTAAAATATATTGGACCCCTATAATTCTTTTGTCTCCTAAGCCCAAGTAATAAACTAAATTAAATATTAAATTTGGGGAAACATTAGCTAAATGGTTTTACTAGACGACAATTATTTAAATTTGATATTAAAACCTACTCTTAATAGTAAAAAAAAATAAAAATAAAAAATAAAAAACAAGTTACCTAGGTCTTTTTACTGCCAATTTTTTTTTAACAACGAACGAATTATTTGAAGTTATGCCATTTTAAAATTAAAATTGTTTTTGTACTCAGCGAGTCATTTTGGAATAAGTCCGTTTTTTATTAAATACCAGTTACTTTTTTGTAAAATGTTTGGAATCAAGTCAGTTTAGACTTAAAGCAGTGTCAATTTTCCGTCGCATGCGACAACATACTAAAATGATACTCTTTAGTACTAAAAAGACGCGCGAATACCGTTAATATGAAAAAGGCATAAATATAGGTTCCTCTAACTGGGGAGAAGCGATTTGGTATTAGGTCCAGTGGCAGCTGATAGAGGGCGGTATTTAGTGCCATTTTATGATTAAAGCTAGAAATATACAATTTTCGAGTTGTGTCACTTTAGTTTTAAAGGTGCGATATGCTACCAAATTTTAATAGCCCAATGTTGATTTTGTAGAAAAACACACATTTAGTATGGCGCTACTTTAAAGAAAATGTATCTGAAATAAAGCATTGTCAAAACTAAGAAGTTTTATGTAGGTTGCGTTGAGTCTTATTTTGCAAAAGTGGTGCAATTTACAAAATATGGGTAAAAAATCAAAATTATCTTATGCAGCTGAAATTTTGCATGTGGGCTAGAAACTGCATTTAAAAAAAACTTTTTCTAATAACTTTTTTGATATTTTCAGAAATAACCCCACTTTTGAATTATTTTTTTGGAAATAATTAAAATTTGACAGATAATGCGAATGACGTGACTACTATTTTTTTGCTTAATTTTCATCTCGATCGAAGCAGAACTTGATGCCCAAGTAAAATTTCGAATAAAGCTATTAATAAGCTATAAATTTACTGGTGACACTGCATAATACATGTAGGTACGCCAACTCTTTCTACTGAAACACGGCGGCAGCTTCGAACCCAACAACGATATTTGGTTGTGCTCGAGAATCAACCCCCAGTTAGTTAAAACCACCCATCACAATATCACAAAATACGAAAAGAAGAGATGAGAACAAAGCAAGATATTCAAAGGGAACAAAAGGGAAAAATTCCCGTATTCGAAAAATAGACGTTCGAGTGAAGTTCGAGTGCTATCTTCCCATTCTCCTGGCCCTTTGATTGGGAAACGTTTCAGGATATCTGCTTTTTATCTCTTCAAAATGGATAGTTTTTAGGGCGTTGTGAGGACTTTCCATATATGGCTTGAATTAAAGCTACTACAGGGATGTATCGAGGGCCTGTTCGGGGTTCGACTCCCGGCGGAACAGTTGAAATGTTCATTTTATTATTGCCAAACTCTTAATCCATTCTGAAGTAAATCAACATCCGAAATGCACCCCTCCAAACTTACGTTGTTAAAATAAGTATTCTCATGAGTAATAGATGTGTTTTGGACTTCCATTGCCTTTAGTTTTTCATATCACAACGTTTCAACTGGTTAGTATCTCCAGTCGTCTTCAGGTGTGTACTGTCAGTATCGACCATTTTTAAATGTCCTCGATGCGCCGTTTAAAAACGATACATCGCATTAAAAATATCGATGCATCGATGTATATTAAACATCCCCATTTCCGTATTTTCCGTTTATTGTTTCTTTGCGGTTTCTTTGAGAGCGGTTTGAAATTTTCTTCAGTTTATCGATTTTGTGTAATAATTGCTGTGTTTAACGTGTCTTGTGATATTTTCTGAATGCTAATTAAGATGAGTCGCAAGTAAGTTAGTAAGAGTTAATAGAAAGTTGGGTTATTTGTAGGTTAGGTTTATTCTATAGTAGCAAGGTCACATTCAAAGATAACTCCGGCGTAATCCCTTTACCTGCCCCACCCAGTTCTTTACCTCCTCACTCCTGCAAACGATGTTGTCAATGTCAACACATTTTAATAGCGTTTATCTTATTCATATACGCTCTCTTAATTATTGACCATGTTTGCCACGTTGTATATACATCAAAAAGCGGCAAAATTGGGTTGCTATGAGTCTGCTATCTTTTTTTTCATAAAAAATTACAAAAATAACAAGGAATTTTCTTGTTAATAGACAAAATTACGTTGCGTAGGTACCTATTTAAAAAGACGAAACAATGAAAAACTCGACTTCATTAAATCTCGGGGAAGTCGAGAGAAACTTCAAGAGAAAATACGAAAAATAAACAATTTTCAGCCTTTTCCGGAACTTTTACCGTGTGTGGGACACGGGGATAAAACTACTAGCAGCTGCGTCACGACAGTCACAATTTGTAGCTTTGCCAAGCGTACTAAATAATACCTCGACGATAGCGGTATGTTATAGTGATTTAGTTAAAAACGAGTTTGTGAGATATATTTGGGACATTTGACAGTTCTTTTACTTACTGGCAGTGGCGGATTAAGGGGGGGCGAAGGGGGTTTCGCCCCCACCCGAGAAAGAAAACATCTCGACAAACTCAGCGGGTCAATATTCCAGCTTCAAACGCGGTAGATTATTGGAGGAAAGCAAGTTTTATTCCTATTTTATACTACACTAGCGTGTACCCGGCATGTGTTGCAACCCGCTGGTATAAATACAAACCCGATATATTAGTACCCGGCATATCACTTTCTGAAATTGCACCCGTGCGAAGCCGGGGCGGGTCGCTAGTTATACATAAAAACCTTCCCCTTGAATTGCTCTATCTATTAAAAAAAACCGCTTCAAAATCCGTTGTGTAGTTTTAAAGATTTAAGCATATACAGGGACGGACGGACAGACAGCGACAGCGACTTTGTTTTATACTATGTTAAGATTATATTAGATTTAACCGAAAGATTTTCTGAGAAAACGTTACATTGTTTTTCACTTAATGTATTGCTTCCCACTTCCCATAAATTTACTGCTTTTGACGGACTACAGCATTCTTAAAGAAAATATTACAATAATATGTAATCAGTTTTTAGGATTAACTGAAAGTGTTGAAAATGAGATCGCGAAATTGTTAGGGGAAGTACAAATTACCAAACTGCTATTGAAACACTCGTCAAAATAGATCAAAACTTTTATCCCATTATCGCAAAGTATTTAGTTACGTTGCCAATATCAGTGGCAACTTCTGAAAGAAGCTTTTCCACATTACGAAGGGTTAAGAGTTGGATGCGTTTTCGTATGCCACAAGATCGTTTGGATGGATTGGCCTTGTTGCATGTTCATAGAGACATAGATATTGAAGTTGACAGGGTGATTGATAGATTTGCTAAGGCATCTAGAAAGTTGCAATTTGTTTTATAGTAATGATTATTATCATAAAGCAATTTGTAATAGTTCTACTACTATTTTTTTTGTTTGTTTTGGTTACTTTACTTTTTAGTATTATTTATTTAACTACGATTCCCTAAGTTCGCTTATTTTTTTCTTTAGACTGCTCCATTACAATATGTTACATAGTGTTTTTTTCTTTATTAATTATAAAACTAATGTTATTTTGTCTTTTATGTGTTATGTTTGCTTAAAAGTAAAATAAAAGGTAAAATTAAACTTTGTCATTAAGTTTTTTAATATACTATTTTAGGAGTCAAAAGAATTTTCCGAGCATTGCGTGTATATGTATTTTTAGAATCGCCCCTTCCTGAGAGAAATTCTGGATCCGCCCCTGCTTACAGGTCACATTGGAGGAATTAGATTTATCTTCATCCTTGTCACATTCGGCATTTTGCATTTGACCGATAAAGAGCAATATATTTATTAATTCTGACTGCACTGACGCACTATTTTGTTAAGTACATCTAACAAGAAAATAAAAAATCCTTTACAATAAACTGAAAACAAAATACGAATATTCCGCCGACTAACAACGACGTCGCAAAAACAAATGCCTACTTCGATTACTCACAGAAAATATTTATTTAATTTAAACCAACAAAACAAAACTTTTAATTTTCAATATTAATGGCGATTGATACAACCAAGGGTGATTTTTAAAAAGGTTCACAGTTGTGCCGAAATTCTTTAAAAACAATTTAAAACGCTTCAAATTTTACCCACTTTTCCTTTGTGCAACGGCAGACAAACCATTTTCTTTTCTGTCGCAACATAACCTCAGAAAATTGAATTATTTTATTATCTGATAGGATTATCACTTTTTGAAATTTACTTCTCTTCTAACCTTTTAGTTTTTCTATTGTCTTTCTCAAGGGTATAGTTGGAGGCCCGAACTGACGACCTTCTCTTGCTTATTCTGATTAAGATTTTGAGGTTATGGGTAAGTATAGTATGCTTGAGAATAACCGACAATAGATAGGTAATAAATAATAACAAGGCTGGCAAGGTAGCGTGTTTGATAGCATATTACTAAAATTTGTGACGTTAACGCTTCAGACGATAGCGATAAAAATTCAACCACCCCTCCCTGCACCCCTCGACTTACCCCCGGACCGAGGGTAAACATCGATCCTAAGATAGTCCGTGTTGATTGGACCTTGTGACACCTGGGCGTTGCTAGGCGACAATCTCGCGCCCGGGGTGCCGTTGCCATGGTGACGACGGGGGATTCGGGCCAACCCGACGCCGAGCGGTGACATCTGCTGTGGGGTTGTTTGCCGAGATCCGAGGGGTGTGGGGGGACGCGGGGAGGGGGTTTGGATGCGACATGTTTGAGGGTCGTGTTGTTGTTGATGGGATTGTTTGTTTGATATTGTCGAGTGCTGAAATGGGCATTGGTTTTTTTTTGTTGTTGATTAAAATGGGAAAAAAGTTCTTATAATAGATACCTAATAAAGGGGATTCTTGTGGCTGCAACGCTCCCCCCCCCCACTTTTATAACCAAACCTGAACAAACATTTAGGAAGTAAAATACCCAATATAAGTAACTTGTTTGCTGTTTGGACTAAAGGTCTTTTTAAATGTTTTTTCTATTTTAACATCCTTTTCACTCCGAACGTCCTAAGTGCACTAGGTACCTATACTCGATAGTAGACGAAGTGAAAAGAGTGGCAATGACGCAACTTAACCTAACTTTTGTCTTGAATTTATGTAAACATACCTTAAATTAGTAGAAAATTTAACAACTATACATGTATTTAGTATATTATTTTTACTTACTATAGGTACCTACACGTCACAAATGCCTTTAATATAATTAGTAGAACCCTCGTTTTCTAAACACAGGCGGTAGATCTAGGGAAATCAGTAGAAATTTGGCATCATTGATTTCTGTTAAAAACGATTCCTGATCGGGACAAAATGTAAACAATTTGGTCTCTCTATATTGTATAGTGTTTCTTAGGTCAATTTAATGACATAAAACAGTATGAATTTACTAACCATAGGCGTCCCAAACAAATAATTAAAATGCGTATACACACCTATAAGTTTGTTTTACATTAGTTGTTTGTACATACTACACTTTATACACCCACTGTATATATAATAATATTATATTAAAATAATAAATATAAGGTAACTCAAAAATTCTATACACAAAAGTAAAACCAGAAAAATAAACCTGACACGGCACGACACTGCTCAGAAAATGCTTTAATTTTTTTACCAGAACTTCATTCTCGGACCATTGTCCAGCCCGTCCACAAGTTCCAAATTACGTATATTTTATCTTCGTCTCTTCCCGGCGGTCATTGGCCTATCTCTGTCTGACAGAATCGATCGTTGAACGGGCTGCAGACCGCTTCAGCTTATACCAGCCGCTTTAGCTTGCGCTTGTGTTGCCAATTCTTCAAAATTTTCGGATTTGTAAGCACAATGTAAGTATATACGAGAAAAAAGGGTTTGTTAATTAGTTGTTTTTAAACACTGAAAACACTTTTTGTCTTGATTTCAGTTATATTGTTTCTTAAGGACTAAAGAATGTATTATTATAACAATGAATGGCTTGTTATTTTTTTCTGTCACACTCAAAACTCCTTAAAGTATATTTCCAAACTAGCTTTCAAAGTAAGTTACTGACTAACAATTGAATACCTACTGATATAAAAGAAACATTTTTAATAAAAAAACTTTAAGAATTGAACAAGAAAGATCTGACAACCCTGGTTGTGAGGTCGGTCTCTTTGAGACTGTTTACCGCCGTTTGTATGCCGTATGGAATGATTAGAATGTCATCACACTGACTTTGGATAAATTATATATCTGTGTAGGTATTAATCGACTAACTGCCTTTGGCATCATGTCAATTGTCAAATTTTCAGAACCGATTTCAAAACTACTCGAATTGGTTTCTCCGAATGTAAGTAAGTAAAAATATGTATTGTGTTCTTCGAGAGATTGAGTGCCCAGACAACAGAACTATAAAAAAAATCAGTTAGGCCAATTAACAAAAGACGAATATCTGACGTCATTACGGATTTGACGTTAATAGTTCTGACATATCCGGTCATCTGGAAAATAGACTATTCTTGAAACGTTCATACAATCCGCGTGATGGGGGGGTACCACAAAATCGGTTATTATTTATATAAAAAAGATATTTCTCGAGAGTATACTTCGTGCCACCCTATACAACACAAATTAGCTTCTTTTCACAGTAATTATCCATAGACTAGTAACTCTCCCTCTAAATAAAACCAATTTTCAAAAGAACTAAACATTATTAAACAAATTGCAGTTAATAACACATATAACTCAAATCTAGTTGACCAAATCCTAGAAAAGAAAACTTACAAAAAGGCTATTGACTTAGATTTTCCTAGAAGCAAAAACTCTGACCAATTCAAACTTATCACTCTCTTTGGACAACCAAGCAAAGTAATTGGCAATTTTCTTAACAAACTTGATATAAATTTGTGTTACAAAACTAATAACTCTTAAGTAAATTTATCAAAAACAATAAAACTAAAAGCGATAAAAACAAAAAATCAGGCGTCTATAAATTACAATGCAAAGATTGTCCCAAAACATACATTGTCCCAAAACATACATTTTGACAAAAGAATACAGGAACATTATCATTATAACAGTTTTCTAAAAAATAAAACAGACTCAAACTATGTCAACCATTTACTTGATTATCATCATAATTTCGATCCTTCCTTTAAAATCTTTCATACGGAAAACAAAGGCTTAAAACTAAATTTGTTAGAATCTATGGAAATAAATAAACTTGAAAATACGGACCTGTTACTTAATGATCAATTATATTTAAATAATTCACCTTTGTTAAATTTATTTTGTTGACCATATAGGTACGTGTAGGTGCTTAAGATGTTGTAAATTATCCATATTGTACCTTATTTGATTAATTTTTAAACCCTCTGTTTGATGTTCCCGCTATTGTAACATTGTAACCTTCCATTGTTTTATACATCTTCCATAATTTAATTTTATCACACCCCTTTTTATTTTTTATTTTCACCTTTTATTAAATCATTGTCATCTGACGAAGCTACAGTGTTAGCGAAACATGAAATTTTTCTTGTTAATATATAGTGGAAATTTACAAGTTCAACTTTGTTTTACTGTATCCCATAATACTATATTTTTATTTGGTGGTACCACCCCGAAGCTGTCTGATATCCATCATAAAACTATTGAACAGCTAATAATCAAAATTGTAAAGGTGTATTTTTGAATTCATATATAAAACAGAGGGCATTAGGTAGGAAATAAGGGCTAGGATCTGTTATAGGGCTTATTATTATTTGTGAATACAGATTTCTAAGGAATATAAGGGTGTGGATTTAGAAAAGTAGCTCTATTCTCTATTATTTTTTTTTATTTGAAAGGTCCACCAGCGCGGTAAGTTTTTTTCGACTCGCACTATGCTTTTATACTGTTTACTTAAGTATGTACCTACTTTTTAGGCTACCGGAAACTCAGTAGCGTAACAGAAACTGAGTGCCCCCCCCCGCAAACGTTTTCAGGGGCCCCCTTTCTATACCGAATGGAAAATGATAATTCCTATTTTCATTACTATGAATTCGTTAGTCGTGTAATAATTTAATTAGGCTTAAACCCACATTATGTGTTAAGTACCTACTATTAAAACAGCAAACAATTCGAATTTATTTTATAATCCTAGGTAGACCAGTAGTCCAGTAGACATAACATAGGTAGTTGTTAAGTGATTAGGTATACGTAATGTTCCAGCAAACATGATGCAAAATCAAAATATTAAAACACCACTTATAATGTTGCCTACCATGTATGGTAGATGGTAGTCACGGGGGTAGCAGTGATCGAGCCTCATAGAATCCAAAATACAGAAAACCGTAAAGCAGATGAACACTTAACAATTCTGCACAAACATTATGTCTCTAAGTACTATACAAGGTATTATACAAAACGACCCGATCGTCGAGAGTTTTTTTTTGCAAAATCGTTTATAATTTCGTCGATATTGAATATTTTAACAAACTTGTGTTCGATACTGGTTAAGGACAAATCCGAAAGGCGTTGTTGTCCCATAGTGTTACGTAAATAGGATTTTACTGTTTTAAGTTTGGAAAAAGATCGTTTCGCTAATGCCACACTAACTGGTAAAGTTAGAAACAACATCGTTGCACCAGATACATCTGGAAAATTTGAAGAAATAACACACTGATTTTTTTTTAATAAATGATCCGCAAGTTCATACACTGTTTTTAATTTTGAAATACTATCTCCAAGTCCCTTTCTGAGGCTTCAAATTTGACTACTAAAGTCAATGGACAAGTCTTTATGGTATATCGTTTGTAAATTCCGCGCTTTCACGTATAATTCTTCTTTACTTAACGAAGTTAAATTCTCAGGATATAAAAAAATAAAACTAATTATGAAATGAAATAAGGATGAGAAGGAAAGCTTTCAGCAAATTTTAAAGGGGCCGTCAGTGTGGGCCCCTCCGCGGTGCGGGGTCTGCGGGGTAGTTGTTGCGCCACTGCAGAAAACGTCAAACGTAGATTTTTCTGCGTAAAGGGCATAGGTACCACATTTCCGAAAATCTTTTAAAATTTTTTTCCCTACCTACCTACTTTTTACGGATTTCTAGCTAGAAATTTATTTTTTCCCCAACAAAATTCCATTAAAGGATATCAAATTTATGTGCTGCACACGAGGACCAAAGCTTTCTATAGGAATTCAGGATTAGAGAAACTGACAAAATGGGGGAAAATTAAGTGTCCCGGAGGAGCGGAAAATTCTAAAGGAAAAAAGGAACGTAATCAAATACTAAGGGAATCGAAGAGTCAATATCAAGTGACAGGAAAATGGTCGCTTCACATTTCTTTTTTAACCGACTTTTGAAAAATCGGCAAATACCGTATATTTTGGCACTCTTCTCGCTAACATAATATACAGACTGTCCGCGGATAGGGTTTACAATAGCACAAAAAAATTAATGAAAAATTTTATTTTTCGGGAAAAACTCATTCTTGATTAAAAGTTTTGCTTGTAAAAAAATTCAATTCAAGAAGAGAAAATTTTTGATTTTTTATACGGGGATCGCAAAAACTTCAAAAACATGATTTTTTTCCAAGAGTAAACTACCTTTGACAAATTGGTTTAGGCTTTTGCGGCCAGTCGGTGAGCTAGTGTAGTCATCATTCGGGTCTAAAGGCCGTCGTCGGTTGGAATTGCTTCCTAACGTTTCGCTAGCACGAGTGGCGAGCTTCTTCAGAGGTCCTTCCATCTCCGGTGCTGGAAGTAGATAGTCTAGTCGCATATAATTTAAAAGTTACTTATCAGATAGAGAACAGAAAGTAAAAATAGATTATTTCAGTAGTAAAATAACTACTTTAATTTGTGGTGTTCCTCAGGGTACTGTTTTGGGACCAATTTTATTCTTACTTTATATTAATGATATATTAAAATCAGAGTTAAATGGAAAAACATTTTCATATGCAGATGATACTGTATTAATAATACCTAGAATGAATGCGTTTTAAATTCAAAACTAGACATTTCAATAATAAAAAATTATTTGAGTTATGACCTATTAAACTTAAATTTAACTAAAACAAAATTTATGACTTTTTCTTGTTATAAAGATGCTCAGCCGAATAGTTTAAAAGAAATTAAAATTCATGATTTAAATTGTTTAGAAATATCAGATATAAGTAGTTGGAATTAATTATGCTAACTGTTCTGGCCAAAATAAAATTAAAAAGGTTGAATTTATAATATTTAGGAATATTGGTTGACCAAAATTTAAAATGGGATCATCAAATTAACACTCTTACGAAAATATTAAGAAACACTTATGTATGTAAATTTAGACTTTTAAAAAATATTGTGAATCAGAAACTTTGTTTAATGTTTTATTATGCACTTTTTCAATCAACTCTTTCCTATGGTATAATTGGTTGGGAAAGTGCATACGACTCAAATTTGAAACCGCTTATATTATAACAATACAAAAATATGTTTTAAAAATAATATTTAATAAACATATTTTGTTTCTTTCAAAAATATTATTTGCTTATAATAATATTTTGAGTTTAAAACAACTTTATTACAAAACTTCCCTTTTATATTATATAATATATAAAAAAATAAAAATTTACCAAACAAGACAAAAAACAAATCTATGTTTATGTTATGATAATTTTAATTTAACACTTTTAAAAAATAATCTTTATTTGTTGGCATATATTACCTACTAATTTGAAAACTATGGAGTTTTTTGGCATTTAAAAAAAATTAAAATCATGGATTATGCAAAATTATATAAAGGTAAGCCAACTTATATAAATAGGTAATAATACTAAATATTACAATTTTTCTATTATAATTTCTCCCTTATTTATAATTTTTCCTATTTTTTGGGTGAAATATTTTTGAATAACTTACTTATCTTATATTTTGAAATATGTATATTTATGATGTGATTAAAATTAATAATCTAAATGGGTATATATTTTTTCATACAAAATCGGACAGATTTATTAATCTATGGTTTTGTAATGATGCTTTCATTGGATTTATTTTTATTAAAAAAAGCAATGTTATTGATTTTTAAAATTATTATAAAGAAACCTGCAAATAAATAAATAAATAAATATTTTTTTAATTTGATAAATACTCAATTGGATTTTAAAACAATATACTTTTTCATTTCGACCTGTCACAAGATATTCCATTTGTTCATTTCATGGTAAAAGCGTTTCCAATTTTCTCTCCACGATGAAATATTCCTGCGATGGCAGCAGGCATCAAATCGGAAGCGTACAGCAATATTGACGGGTAAATAATTAAATCCTGCGGTTGACAGTTCAAGGGGGGCGGGAGAGGGGGTCGTTGGGCAAGGAAGCACCCTCTTTGAGCTTTTGTCGATGTAGGATTGCTGTTCTGATTAAATGATAACCAGTGGCGTGTGGAAAAGTTAAAATTCCTTAAGGTGGGAGTATCAACATGCTTGCCAACCTATAACCTATTTCGCGTAGATTAACCTATTTTTTCTAGCTTTTACACAAAATTTAAATAAAATCAATATCGTGTTCATATTCTATAGGTAATAATTGCCATATTCAATAAATATCAAGGAATTTCATAATTTATTTTAGGAGAATTGTAGGTATAGCGAAGAAAAGTAAATTGTACCACTTTTGCAAAATAAGACTCAACGCAACCTACATAAAACATCTTAGTTTTGACAATGCTTTATTTCAGCTACATTTTCTTTAAAGTAGCGCCATATTAAATGTGTGTTTTTCTACAAAATCAAAATTGGGCCATTGAAATTTGGTCGCATGTGATGCAAAGTTTATTTGTTTTTGACCCTGTATAAGGTAACTTCATAAAATAAGTATTTTTGAAAAGGTGGTTTGTGTCTGAAAGTAATACACCTTAATATTAAGACAAAAAAGAACACAGCGTCATCAGTAAAGTGTTCATTAAGTGGAAAATAAATAATAGTTTAACTTAACGTAAAGTTTATCTATTTTCAACGATTTCATTTAAAACCTCTTTATTTTATTTTTTATTTTTTTACTTTCAGACACAAACTACGTTTTCAAAAATACTTATTTTATGAAGTTACCTTATACAGGGTTAAAAACAATTAAACTTTGCATCACATGCGACCAAATTTTAATAGCCGAATTTTGATTTTGCAATTAAATAACTTTTTCTAATAACTTTGTTCGATATTTCAATCAAGCAAGCGCTCAATAGATAAATGAAAATCCAAGTAGGTATTTGCATCTATTATAAACAATTAACTATGTCCCTAAAACAGAACCCTGCGGAACACATTTATACGCGAAAACAGAAAACAAAATTCGTTTGCCTAAAAAACATAAACTATATCCTCAATGCCCACGCTACTGTTTGTATTATCAGCATCTGCGGAGCGTCGCGTCGGCACAAAGGCGTCCCCGTACAAAGGACGCTCTCCATGGCGTCCAATATGGCGGCTGTGCCGGACAGCTCGGGCGCCGGAAGGGAACGAGGGGGTGACATAATGCGAAAGAAGAGCACACGGTAGTGGAGGGCAGGGTCGTGCAGGCCAGGAATGTTATAATAGCTACTTGTATAAAAGATGTATATCAGCACAATATAAAATGGAAAAACAATAAAGAAAATGTGGTAATATAATAGTATTAAATACAGTTTTTTAGAAAATAAACTTAAATTAAAACTGATTCTTTTAAAATAAGCTACTTTTCCGGCAATATTCGACATGAACTTTCAAAATAATTTTAAAAATTTAATTTTGAATCAATGATTATCCCTAAATATATAAAACTGTTTACTAATTCCAATTTTTCATCATCAATTACAACATTTATATTTTGACAATTTAAATTATTACCCATAAGCATACCTACATTTAGTTTTTGAAATATTTAATTTTAATTTATTTACTTTTAGACAATTTAATAATATATTTACCTCAGAATTTAGAGCATTTAGTCCATCAAAAATATTTAAAACATTAATGTAAATTAAGGTGTCATCAGCAAACATTTGTAACTTACACATTTTTAAAACTAAAGACATATCGTTGATGTATAAAATAAATAATAAACTTTTAAAACAATATAGGTATTAACAATGCCACTGTGTTTAATGCATAATTGTTTTAACAGTGAGAAAAGTGCGGCAGAGAATACATTTTTCGACAGGTAATTAATCTCAATAGGTGCATTGTTTTAATATAATTATAATAAATAGGTAATATCATAAAAATTTTAAAAACAATTTTATGATAAACTGTTGGGCTGTCTGGTGATGTGATATTATTAGTTGTTGTTTTTTGACGTTTCAACAAACCCAAATAACATAATCCTGTATTTTCAAACTTGGCGTGCGTCGATCACTACGCAGTTATAGTCAGTTGGAAAGATGCTGCCAACTCAAATTAGTGGTATGGCCCTACTACAGTTCTTTTTGTTTATAAGTAAAAAAAAATGCAAATATAGCATCATATATTATTTCCGAATGTTTGAAAACGATTCAATTCTCACATGACCGGTGCCGTTTAGTTTTTACCAACAACCGCCGCGCCGAGGGAGTTCGTATTTTCAATTTCAAGAGACCCTTTTTATTTTGATAATGGCTTTTGTCCACCGGACCCGGATAGATGTCTCACAAGGCCCGCGGGGCTTTGTTTTTCCGCACGGGCGTTGCCAAATGGTCGCCGACAAACGGCCCGTCGCCATTTTAGACGATCGCTATTGTTTTCGATATTTGTTGCACGCAATATTTGCATGTCGCGAACAATTTTGAAAATGGTCATTCGGTTTTTAGATTGGGAATAACCACATACCTACCAATAAAAAAGAGTAGAATGGGGTTTTGATTTTTATAGGTTGCCATCCACAAATTTGAGTTGGCAGCATCATTCCAACTGACTGTAAGTTTGTAGCGATCGACGCGCGCAAACTGTGAAACTATAGGGTTATGTTATTTGGATTCATTGAAATGTAAATAATAGCTAATAATATTTATCAGAGAAAAACGTTAAAATAACATTGCTTGCGTGTGATGAATACGAAATCATTTTAATTTATTTCCTACCTTAAACAATAGCATAGCAAAGGAAGGAATAATCCATGGAGTTCGTCGGAATTTTTTAAGTAGAATTAATGTATGCATTGAAGAGGAAGGACGTCGGTTTGAACCTTTGATTTGAACGTTTAATTTATTGTTCTAGTAACTTATGTATTTTAAAACTGCAAATCAAATGAATTTTCGAAAAAATGGTATAGGAAGAGATAGCATTTATTTTCGTTGTAGAATTATCCCCTAAATTCTTTGCTAATCATTTCCGAACACCATGTATATCACAAAAATAACAAAGTGTTCACTAAAATTACTAAATAACGCCACAATAAACACGGGAACAAATTAATAACTATACTTGATTGGCTCGCTGTGGTTCGCCGAGACTCGTGTTTTTGGTTGGCGTTAATATAATTTCAAATGGTTGCCAACATTTTTCTAGGGAAAAAAATTAATTCCCCGACCATACAGCCGTTCCTAGAGCTGTTATTTTAATAACATAGATGAGATGAGGAATAGGCATTCCACTTTTTTTATAGGCCTGCAGGAATGACACGTTATTTCCATCACGTCCTTTTTCTATTTAATTTATACAGGGTGTTCATTTGAAAACTTCCCACCTCGATTTTCCTGCTTTAAAATGAAAATGTGGAAAATCGCTCGGACCCGTCGATTTTTATTTTGAGGGGGGCATCTTTTGCGTATATTGTCAATCTTGTTACTTCAAGCCCCTAGGAGGGAGGGGGGTAAGATCTAAATCTTAAATGGATACCCCTATTTTATATAATTTTTTTGGATTCTGCATAAAATTCTGAACATTTTTTAATAAAAACATTATTAGTCTATACTTAACAGTTTCCGAGATATTTACTCTTGAAAAATTACATTTTTGAATTTTGACAACGTCTAGCTTTCTAACTGTACGTCTTAGAGCAAAACGGCTTACATGTCCCTATCTTAGATTTTTATTATCTTTCCAATAGTGTGAACTTTCGGTTAAAACGGATTTGAGAAATATAGTACTTCCGGTTTGACCGGAAGTTGACACTATTGGAAAGATAATAAAAATCGAAGATAGGGACATGTAAGCCGTTTTGCTATAAGACATACAGTTAGAAAGCTAGACGCTGTCAAAGTTCAAAAATATCATTTTTCAAGAGTCAATATCTCGGAAACTGTTTAGTATAGACTAATAATGCTTTTATTAAAAAATGTTCAGAATTTTATGCAGAATCCAAAAAAATTATATAAAATAGGGGTATCCATTTAAGATTTAGATCTTACCCCCCCCCCCCCCCTTAGGGGCTTGAAGTAACAAGATTGACAATATACGCAAAAGATACCCCCTCGAAATAAAAATCGACGGGTCCGAGCGATTTTCCACATTTTCATTTTAAAGCAGGAAAATCGAGGTGGGAAGTTTTCAAATAAACACCCTGTATATTATTTAAACAATGGTTTGCCGGAATAGCGGTATGAAAATATCGAGCTTTATATTCTCATTTATTATTCCTTTGCCCCTCTATACTATTATTTTCACCCCCTGGAAATTACTGTCACAAGAATCCCACTCGCAACACATTAAACCGACATATCGCCCGACATAATCCCCCCCTATTACTTCCAAAATAGAGATTGTACAACGTAGAAGGGAGGATATATTTTTCATCCCCCTAATTAATATTCTCTATCTCCCGGAACGGCTCTACACCGAAATTAAAATCAGGATAAAACCCTTGTAAAACCCTCAGGGAGTATTTTGATAAAACAGGCACCCCATGAGAACAAGGGGTAGATTTCCAACATTTCCGCCTGACACATGTGTCGAGCTCTCATGGAGGGAAGTGGTTTTTCAGTAAGAGGAAAAACTCAATTTGTTTTTTTTTCTACTTTGCGTGTCCGGGAAAGTTGATTAGGGAATTAATTTTGCATGGGTCGTTTCTATAGTGCTTGCATAAAGTCCGCCCAAGACTCCGAAATTTGCCTTTTTAAAAAGGCCATTCGGAAAAAATTATAAAAATAAATTTGGCGGATGTTCGTTCTTTTGAATAACAAAACAGCAATATTTTTATTTAAATGTAGTTATTTAACAAATGATGTTTTTTTTTTAAAACCGATCAGAAAATATACACTTTCTGGACAATTTTTCGTCCAGAAAATAACGTTTTGTCGATCAAGATCGGAAAATGGACGTGAGGGGTCCCTGTTTTTTCATTTTTCCGATCGCTCTTTGATAATACAATCTATCTTGATTTCGTTACTATGATAACAACATTTCGATGTATTGTCTAGTGACAGTTCGTTGATTTTTAATTTGTTGTTTATGTCAAACTTGTTTCGCGATTGCGCAAATTTAAAAATATGAATTCAGATTTTGAATTATCCGACACGGAAAATATGATTCCAAAAGAAATTTTGAAAGCAGCAAGGAAAGCGAATTACGATATATTGCCAGTAAAATCAAAAGCCCGTTACGAGAAGTCATACGACGCATTTAAAAATAATATAAAATAAAATAAAGAATTAAATGTATATCGAAGTGTCGGTCTTAAAAAAAATATTGTACGTCACGCAACCGAAAATTAGTGTTTTGCAGGTCTCTCCAAGCTTTCAGGACTCGCCTACGGCTCGCCCTGGAAATGCTTGTCTCGACCTGAAAAACACCACTTTCCGGTCTTGTAGCGTAAATTACTGACTTCTCGTAACGGGCTTTTGATTTTACTGGCAGTATATCGTAAGTCGCTTTCCTTGCTGCTTCCAAAATTTCTTCTGAAATCTCAATTTCCATGTCGGATAATTCAAAATCTGTATTCATATACAAAAAACAGGGACCGGAAAAATCGTTTCCGGTCTCTAACGTTACTTTTCCGGTCTTAATCAACAAAACGACGAAAAATTGTCCAGAAAGTGTATATTTTCTGGTCGGTTTTAAAAAAAATTACTATTGTGTATGTTTAAAATTTACTTTTTTTTAATCTAGGTATACTATTATAATAATATAAAATAATTGTAAAGTAACCGACTGTATATAATATAATAATATATCTACTTGTTTCGTCAGTTTTTCAAGATTCACTTAGGGGTTGAAAAAAGGGGTGTAGCCTATTTTGAGGGGGGTACCTATAACTGTCTATAATTTCAAGCTATATTGCTAAAAATTGGTAGGTATGCTTACTCTGCTAAAATAAGCAAGTAGGTGCGTGTTTCGATGTTTTGGGAAACTGTGCCCCTAGGGGGTAGAAATGCAAGGGGTAAGTTTCCAACTTAACCGCTTAGAGAAAAAGATATAAGTAAAAAGTATAAGACAAATCGTTTGGTACAAATAAATAAATAAATAAGTATGTGTTTTGGCATTGACGAAAATTTTGCCACTTGATGGTGGAAAAAAAGGTATAAAAGTTTCTATTGGAGAAACATTTTCTTGAAATTTAACAGAAATACTCTACAACACAAATAATGAAACATGTATTTCCCGTTTTTCAGGAAATCGGTCCCTAAAGGGGTGAAAAGGGACTAAAAAAATTTATATTGGAAAACATATTTTTTGATGGCCTTTCTTGAAGCATTGCAATAAATTCTACCCCTAAGGTGTTTATAAACGCCAAGACCATGGAAATGCTCTGTAAGCGTAAGCGTTATTAACGATCTGTAATGAAATAGATTTATTTTTTAATAATGATGCTGAATTTATTATTTTGGTTTTATTTTCGTGAACAAAACTAGGAAATAAATGATATTTTTTTTGAAAGAGAGAGAAATAATGTTAGAAAGCACACTGGCAGATAATATAATATAAAAATAAATAAAATATACCATACCTTAACAGGGTGCCATTAATGACAGGTGATGCGGCAAGTTCTTAGATTAAATTGACTTTATTATAAGTAGGTAAATTCCTATTATTTCAATGTCTTTTAGACACAAATGTTCAGTGAATTATTACAGCATATATGCCCCCTCTCCCCCCCCCCCCCCCCTCAAATCTACGCGCATTAATTAAGATAAAAAATAATTCAAAACAATCATCGAGACAAACAAAAACGAGCAAAACAGACCAATTAAAACTTTTATTCTCGATTTCCCGGGCACTTAGACTGTGCAGGGTATCGCTAATGAAGTCAAATATCCCCACAAAGGGCGCTTTCGCTTCACAAAGGGCAAGTTTAAGGTCTAATTATCGAGCTAATCGAATTAAAAACCGACGGAAATGGTGGCCTTGTCGCGATTAAGATTGAGAGATAAAATTTGAGCAAAGAATTTTTGCAAGGATGCATGTGCGTCGAAAAGGGTTCGTGTCGCGTCCAGGGCAGAACTTTTTACCAAAAAAATTAACTGCCATAGGCCTATTTCTCAGTGGATTTCTTGATATGTGTGAAGTTAGCAATGTTCATCAGCAACGCTTATGCAGCAACGAATTTTTTTTTGGGATACGTGTCAATTCCGCCTGTATATTGTGCGCTAGTGAGGAAATATTGGACAAATTAAAAATTTTACAAAATAAGGCAATGCGGATTGTTTTAAATTGTGACAAATATACAAAAATAAATTTTAAGTTAAAAAATGTAGATTGGTTGAATGTGAGGAATTTAATTTTTTATTTAGTTTGTATCTTTATACATAAAATTAAAAATAATTTATTGCCTGTTTGTTTAAAAAATTTTGTTCTTTTAATCATGACCATCATAATTATAAAACAAGAACGAATCAAATTTTTTTTTGTCGATAGAGTGTCTAAAACATTAGCTTGTAAGTCTATTTTTTACGATGGCTCTGAAGGACCATAGGCGTGTTAAAAAGTATTTAAAATGTCCACTTAATAAGTGGAAATTTCCACTTACTATCTGGAAATTTCCACTTACTATCTGGAAATTTCCACTTACTATCTGGAAATTTCCACTTATTAAGTGGAAATTTCCACTTAATAAGTGGAAATTTCCAGATAGTAAGTGGAAATTTCCACTTAATAAGTGGAAATTTCCAGATAGTAAGTGGAAATTTCCAGATAGTAAGTGGAAATTTCCACTTAATAAGTGGAAATTTCCAGATAGTAAGTGGAAATTTCCACTTAATAAGTGGAAATTTCCAGATAATAAGTGGAAATTTCCACTTAATAAGTGGAAATTTCCAGATAGTAAGTGGAAATTTCCACTTAATAAGTGGAAATTTCCAGATAGTAAGTGGAAATTTCCAGATAGTAAGTGGAAATTTCCAGATAGTAAGTGGAAATTTCCACTTATTAAGTGGAAATTTCCACTTTTTAAGTGGACATTTTAAATACTTTTTAACACAAATATGGTCCTTCAGAGCCATCGTAATTTTTCATAAAGGTTTGATAGAATATAATAATTTGGAAATTCTATTAAATCTCAAACATCATTAAAACTATTTAAAAAAACTTTAAAATTACATTTATTTAAAAAACAAAATGATACATACCTAATATTTGATACAATTTGCAAAATGCTTAACTTTTCTGTATGTTTTTGTTAAAAGAAGGTTCCGTTTTAAAATTAAAAATAAATCCATCAAAATATTGTTAAAAAAATGTATTAAAAAATATTTTATTGTAGCTTTTTGCTAAATAAAACATGTTACTACTACTACTGAAAGTAGCCTGTGTAAACGAATTTTAATTTTTTTATTGGCGGTTGGCGGAGAGATTGAAATTCTACCATTTGGATTTGTCGTCATTAGTAAACTACCCCAAAGGGGTATATTACCTGCTATATAAGAATTTCCAAAACCTCGGTGGAAAAAAATTATAATATGAAAAACTTCGAAAAGTAGCGTCTGTAAACGAATTTTAATTTTTTTAGTGGAGAAGATTAAAATTCTAACATTTGGATTTATCGCCTTTAATAAACTACCCCAAAGGGGTAAAAAATCTGCTATATAAGAATTTCCAAAACCCCGGAGGAAAAAAATTATAATATGAAAAACTTCGAAAAGTAGCGTCTGTAAACGAATTTTAATTTTTTTAGTGGAGAAGATTAAAATTCTAACATTTGGATTTATCGCCTTTAATAAACTACCCCAAAGGGGTAAAAAATCTGCTATATAAGAATTTCCAAAACCCCGGAGGAAAAAAATTATAATATGAAAAACTTCGAAAAGTAGCGTCTGTAAACGAATTTTAATTTTTTTAGTGGAGAAGATTAAAATTCTAACATTTGGATTTATCGCCTTTAATAAACTACCCCAAAGGGGTAAAAAATCTGCTATATAAGAATTTCCAAAACCTCGGTGGAAAAAAATTATAATATGAAAAACTTCGAAAAGTAGCGTCTGTAAACGAATTTTAATTTTTTTAGTGGAGAAGATTAAAATTCTAACATTTGGATTTATCGCCTTTAATAAACTACCCCAAAGGGGTAAAAAATCTGCTATATAAGAATTTCCAAAACCCCGGAGGAAAAAAATTATAATATGAAAAACTTCGAAAAGTAGCGTCTGTAAACGAATTTTAATTTTTTAGTGGAGAAGATTAAAATTCTACCATTTGGATTTATCGTCTTTAATAAACTACCCCAAAGGGGTAAATTACCTGCTATATAAGAATTTCCAAAACCCCGGAGGAAAAAAGTTATATGATAAAAACTTCGAAAAGTAGCGTTTGTATACGAATTTTAATTTTTTTTAGTGGAGAAGATTAAAATTCTAACATTTGGATTTATCGTCCCAAAAGGGGTAAATTACCTGCAATATACGAATCTACAAAAACCGGAGGAAAGAATAAAAACTTCGAAAAGTAGCGTTTGTAAAAGAATTAAAATTTTTTTTATGGAGTAGTTAACTAAAGACGATAAATCCAAACGATAGAATTTCAATCTGCTGGGCATTATTCGCCCCACTTTTACCTTACCATATTTTGTCCATTTTATTAGGAGAAAGATGATAGAAACCCATTTTAATCTTCACAAGCTTTTCCTTTTAATTTTCTCTTTTTCCCAATTACATCGCCTCCAAAGGCACACACTTGAGGACGCAAATTAAACTCCGAGGGCGGGTTTCAACCGAGGGGACACATCCCCCATGTAGGGTGCCATTATAGGCCTTCATTATAAGCCCTCAGACCCTTTAAAAGCGATCTAAATCGGGAATACGCGGGGGTAGGGGGAACGGGGACAAACGCGACTGACGTCTATTATGCGTCACGTCGCGTTCCACTGGCAATTAGAATTTTCATTTAAACGACTTAATATAAGTGGCCCCCGGTATAATAATCGCATGAAAATGGCGACGGCTCGAGGGGAGGGTGGGGTAAAGGGTGTTTTATTTTTGAATGGGTGCAACGAAGTGTACGGAGAAACAAAACTTGAAAAAGGGTTTTGTGTGTTTTGCTGTTATGTTTGTGTACACATGTTTTTGATTAAGGAGTTTTTTCCTTTGGTGTTTGGCTTAGCCTACTATACAGGGTGTCCGGAAATGATGAGCAAAAAATTTAGGGGATAATTTTAGACCACGAATAAATGCTATCTCTTCCTATAACATTTTTTCGAGAATTGATTATTAACGGAGATACAGTGTTTTAAGGTTAAATTTTATTTGCAGTTTTAAAATACATAAGTTACTAGAACTAGTTATTTTTGTATTAAGTGCGCAAAATAGGTGTTTTTTTAATGGCACATGAGATTGTAAATTTTTACCGAGACCGTTAGGTCTAAACATAAAGGAAAATATTGATCTGCGGCGGTTTACTAAATTGGTTCCATTTTTAAAGAGCAAATCCATTGGATATAGAGGAAAGAAGTCTAAAGTATTAACAAAGGAGGATGTAGCAAGATTTATAAAGGAATCCGATGATGAAATACATTTACTTATGAAGGTATACAACATTTACAAGCAAATATTTAAGTAATTTAAATACTCAATTAACTATTTTATTGTAGGTTGTTTTAATCTTCGGGATAAGTGGCGCTTGCCGTCGCGAAGAATTAACCAAGATGACCATTGATAACATTGAAGATGTTGGAACTATATTAATTGTAAAAATACCAGATTCAAAAACCTACTGTGAACGAACCTTTACTATATCCAATTTGGAATATATCGATATCTACAGAAGGTATAAATCTCTGCGACCGTCCCACACTTCAAGTAACCGATTAGTTCTAAAATATGCTAAAGGAAAATGTGTAAATTAACATGTTGGAGTCAATAAAATAGAAGAAATATCAAGGCTTATTGCAAAATGGCTCGGCAAAGAAATGTTCAAAAGTTATACAGGCCACTGTTTCAGAAGAAGTTCTGCGACGCTACTAGCTAATGCAGGGGGCGACCTGATTTCTATCAAACGTCACGGAGGTTGGAAATCTAGTTCAGTGGCGGAGGGTTACATAGAGGATAGTTTGGTGGACAAAGTTGAGATTTCCAATAAAATTTTAGAAAGTTCTTCCAATAAAATCTTAGAAAGTTCATCTGCAGTAAATGTATCGCACAAAATATCTAATAGTTCTTGCGTTTCCGACCAACAATGTGTAACATCGCCTACTGGAATTAATATAGGGAACAATTGCTCTAACTTCACCGTTAATTACTATTCTAATAAAGATTGTTAATTTAATTCAGTTTAATAATAAATTTTTTTATAAAAAAATATTTTGGAAATTAATTTTTGCATTTTTATACGAAAACATCAATCAGCTGAGCTTGCCGTGAAACAATATCATTTTTTCACGGTGAAAAAATGACATTTTTTACGGTGAAAAAATGACATTTTTTTACGGTGAAAAAAAGCGACGTTTTGTGCATCCATAGTAACCAAAAAAAGTCATCTTTTTTTGACAGTTATAGAAAAATAGTATTTTTTTTACGTGAAAGGGATTTAGTGCCAGATTTTTCATTTTATAAGCAAGCGTACAATAAACACAATAGAATGTCCTGTCTATAAACAATGAGTTGTCAATACTACGTAACTTACTTCAACATATTTTTATCATAGTAGGCCCCGTTACAAAATGGTTGTTTACATTTTCCATTTCCTCCGTTGGAAACACGGCAAACGACATGTACGACGAAAAACAAAACCCTTGGAAAGTCCTCTGAGGCATGAAGAAAAAAAATCGCGAAAGAGGGAAATGAAAAGCTTGTCAGAGTTTCCTTTTGTTTGGATTGTTCCGGCCGTCTGTATGTGTCTGTTTTTTTTTGTGGTGAACGTATACAGTGTGTCCAAGAAAGTATGCAACATATGGGAAAGTTTTTTATCGCCGATTTCTCAGAAAATTTTATTCTTTATAAAAGTTGGTGCATGCCTTAAGGTGGGAGTATCAACATGCTTGCCAACCTATAACCTATTTCGCGTAGATTTATTTATGTTTTCTAGCTTTTATACAAAATTTAACGAAAATCAGTATCGACTTAAAATTCTATAGGTAATAATTGACATATTTAATAAATATCAAGGAATTTCATATAGGAGAATTGTATAGCGAAAAATATCGGGTAAGATTTTTTTTAACATTATTATGTCATTGTCACTCATTGTTCTTTTACTATACAATTCTCCAAAAATGAGCAATGAAATAAATTGATATTTTTGTAATATATCAGATATAACCTAAGTAATGTGCCGACGATACTGATTTTATTTAAATGTTAGTTAAAAAAATAATAAACTAGAAAAAACAAAGCGAAATAGGTTATAGGTTGGCAATAGATTGAATGACGTTGAGAATTCAACCTTAAAACTATAAATGCATATTTCATGTTTCACCTGCGGCTACTAGTAAGGGAGTAAATGCCATTTTTTCAAAATTGCCTTAAGAGTAAAGTACCTTATATTAGAAATACAGCAAACTTTTAAATGGAAATGTTCTTGCAAATTAGTAAGTTAGTCCAAATACGAAATTTGAGTTAGGTGTCACAATTTTTAATTTTTTTTTGGTTAATCCCTATTTTCCCGTAAACGGTACACCTCTGGTCAATTTTTTGTTTACGCAATTTTAATATATTGATTAAAAATAACTGAAACGTGGGTTTATAATAAAAATGGATTAAGTAGTTGCAAACTTTTTAAAACCTTTCAATGTTACTGGTTGGTGCAGATATTAGCGTGTTGCACGCCTACTTCGACACATTTTAGCCAACTTATGTGATAAACAAAATTATGATAGAATCCAACTCTATTCATATTACTGGAAATAATTAATAATTTATTTGTCATTTTCACCCAGTACGCTGAAGTCCAACAACCTATTTTAAAGAAATGCATATAAAAAAAAATTAAAATTGATACACCTAACTCAAATTTCGTATTTGAACTAAGTTTTTAATTTGCAAAAACATTCCCATATAAAATTTTGCTGTATTTCTAATAATTAAGGTACTTTACTCTTAAGGCAATTTCGAAAAAATGGCATTTGCTCCCCTACTATAAGCCGCAGGTGAAATATGAAATATGCATTTATAGTTTTAAGGAAAGCACCAATTTTTATAAAGAATAAAATTTTCTGAGAAATCGATGATAAAAAACTTTCCCATGTTGCATACTTTCTTGGACACACTGCATGTAGATGAGTTCAAATTTTAAAAAATCTAATAACAGATATGGTGGACGATAAAAAACAAATTTAATGATTAGAGTACAATTCAATTATATACTTCAACGATGTCAACAAGGATCTACGTCCTAGGGATAACATTTTCGTAAATGCCAAAACGTTCCAAGGGAAGAATGAATAATTTCTATAATTTTTTACTTATATCTGTGATTGAGACGTGGAAGAGAACCATTGACCAATGGGAAAATGTTATAGCTGTATTTTTGGATTTTAAGCTGGCATTCAAAACAATTGACAGCCTGGCTAGATTATTGAGTAAATTGGATCAGTATGGTATTCGCGGAAACGTTTATAAATGGTTTAAAAATTATTTAAGTAACAGGTCACAAAAAACAAAAATATCAAAAACATATTCAAATAAAAATTAAATAATATAGGAGTTCCTCAAGGAAGTATACTAGGTCCAATATTATTTATTTTATACATCAACGATATGCCTTTAGTTTTAAAAATGTGTAAGTTACAAATGTTTGCTGATGACACCTTAATTTACATTAATGTTTTAAATATTTTTGATGGTCTAAATTACTATAAATACTCTAAATTTTAAGATAAATATATTATTAAACTGGCTAAAAGTAAATAAATTAAAATTAAATATTTTAAAAACTAAATGTATGGTTATGGGTAATAATTTAAATTGTAATTGATGGTGAAAAATTGGAATAATTAGTAAACAGTTTTAAATATTTAGGGATAATCATTGATTCAAAATTGAAATTTTTAAATTATTTTGAAAGTATCATATCGACGATTGCCGGAAAAGCAGGTTATTTTAAAATAATCAGTTCTAATTTAAGTTTGTTTTCTAAAAAACTGTATTTAATACTATTATATTACCACCTTTTCTTTATTGTTCTTTCATTTTATATTGTGCTAGTGAGGAAATATATGATAAATTACAAATATTACAAAATAAGGCAATGCGAATTATTTTAAATTGTGACAAATATGCAAAAATAAATTTTATGTTAAAAAATTGAGATTGGTTGAACGACGGAAATTTAATTTTTTATTTAGTATCTGTCTTTATACATAAAATTAAAAATTATTTTTTGCTTGATTGTTTAAAAAATTTTTTTGTTCTTTTAATTATGACCATCATAATTATAAAACAAGAACTAATCCATTTTTTTATGTGGATAGAGTGTCTGAAACATTAGCTTATAAGTCTATTTTTCCTAAAGGTTTGATAGAATATAATAATTTGGATAATTCTATTAAATCTCAAATATCATTAAATTATTTTTAAAAAAAATTTAAAATTACATTTACATTTCTAAAAAACAAAATAATACGTAATATTTGATACAATTTACAAAATGTTTAACTTTCCTGTCTGTTTTTGTTAAAAGAAGGTTGCGTTTTAAAATTTAAAAATAAATTTATAAAAATGTGTTAAAAAAATGTATTAAAATCATTTAATTGTAGCTTTTTGCTAAATAAAACATTGTTACTAAGTACTTATTACTACTATCTTTGTCTCTAACGCTCTTAGTCGCAAATGTGCCAAAAATATCAAAACACAAACTTGCTTACTTTAACAGAATCAGCTTACCAGCGGCGCACCCAGGATTTTATGTTAGGGGGGGCCCGCCAACCAGTGCTGGAAGCAAATTTTTTAATAAACTTTTAAGTTACACATTTTTCTAGAACTTTGGAGCTTTTTTAACAGGTACTCTTGCAGGGAAGATTGCAATAGCCTAGTCATGGGAGTCGTTAAACGGTTTCTTAGGGGGGGGGGGGCATTGGCGGCTTGTGACTTGTTAACTTGGGGGTGTACTAAAAGCTTGCTGTAGGCGAAATTCGCCGCAGGCGAAATTTTTTTAAGACCACGCCCAAATTTGGTCAATAATTATTCTAGTAAATATTTTAAAAATTTATGATTACCTTCTTATTCTATTGAAAATGAAATAAGATAAAAAATAAAAAGGCTAATTTATTTTTCATTAGTGGGTACATTGTTTAAAAGTAAAGTTCATTCATCTGTTTTTATTTGCAGCAAACTTATCAATAACAATAAAGTCCCTAGATTTACACTTTGTGGTATGTATCAAGTTAATTTCGAGAGTTTAGGTCTTCCCTTAATTTTAATTTCAATTTTTTGCTTAATACTTAATGAGCTAAAATTGTTTCTCAAACATTCATAGTCGTTTTGGCATTAAGACTGTTTATTTTTATTAAAATAAGTCTTTACTACCCCAAAATAATAACAAAAATATAAAGGAAAACTCAAAATAATAAATTCATACATTCAATCAAATCATATTAAACCTCAATAAGTCAACTTTTGTCAATAAGTCAACTTCCAGGGGGAGGGGTGGGGCAAATGCCCCACCTGGCCCCCCTCAAACGAGGCCCGTGAGGTAAATCTAAGAAAATTGACTTTTTAAAATACTTATCCACTTTCATAATTTTTCATTTCATTGGGGGTTTTGGGGGGGGGGGGGCAAGGCCCCCTTGGCCCCCCCTCCCTTGGGTGCGCCACTGCAGCTTACCACTAATTTTAAGCAATATATTTTAAAATTATAGACAAAGTAGACTTTCAACGTATAAGTGAATTTTCAAAAATTGACGAAACACCTAGGTATTACCTTATATAGGTACTAATTTTTAAAGCTCTAACAGTTTTAGGTCCTAAGATACAGAAAATCCTATAAAAAGTCGACCCTTGCTAGGGGTGGATTTACAAAAAATCTCTTCTTAGTGGAACGTTATAAAGCAAAGACATCTCGGATGATTCTAGGATTAGGGGTTTAGGCTAGGCCTTAATAAATCTGTTAATCAATCACTTTACAAAAAAAAACAATGCATAACGAGCCCCAGATAAATGCCAAAATATAAAGGAATTTGTTTTTAAAATAATTTTGTAGCATTAACACAAACACTAGGCACATACACTACTACTTAAAACACTAGGTATAGGTACACAATAAAAACAGTTTCCTGCTGACACCTCACGTTATATGTGACCATAGCGTAGGTACCCATTCAGAAATAAGGTGTTTACAACATTACATTCAAAAAGTAACTAAAATCCAACCATGTACAATTTCCCCACAACAACCAGAGTAGCGGAAATTATTATTAAAAGATATACAGTATACATAAAATCTATTCAATTCGACCATATTACTTTCAAAATCTACCCCACTCAAACATTACATAACTGCAGATGTACCTTTCATTATAAACGCCGTACATTTGTCTGTATATATTATTTGTTTGTTCGATCGCAAGAGCGAAATAAAAGAAAGATACGCCTAAAGATATCTTGAACAAAGGCTTTTAAAATGCCGCTTTGTATTTATCTACCTGTATACATAGCTACTGGTTATTAATACCTTCCGTTTAAACTTTGGGTGCACCCTGTAGGTATGAAGATTATTTTAAATTAATAGTTATAGACCAGGGCTGAAGCCTTTGAAAATGGTAAAAAGTGAAAAAAAATAATAGTAGGATGAAACCCATTGGAAAAGGAAGAGAATATAACAAAAATGAAAGGAAAAATAATTTACGGGCGATCCGAGGTCGGGAAGTGGAAGGGGGTGAGTTTTTAAGGGTAGAAAACGATTTATCTCGATTTCCGGCAAAACTACAAGTTCTATGGAAAAACGTTGAATGGCAAAGTTGTAGATAATAAAAAGATCTACAACTTTTGTATTTACACTTTTTTCACATAACCACAAAATGTATGTGAAAAATTCAAATAACCAAGTTTTTGGTTTTTTATTTTTATCTTTTACAAAAAAATTTTTTTTTTCACAAAATTTGGTGAAAACTTACCTTTTTATGTCCCAAATAGACTGTAATTTTTTTGATTTAAAATATTTATTTTTTCACCTTATTTTGACTTAATATCGAAAAAGCACCCTAATTTTCAATCGAAAATTCCCACGTCAAAATATCTGCTGTTTTAAAAAAGTCGGTGGGCTTTTTGTTCGTTGAAATCTCTGCGTTGTTTACAATATAGGGAGGAGAAAAAGTTTTTTGTATAGCTAATTAAATTTGAAAATAAATAATTTCTCCAAATTCTAACAACTTTAATAGAACCACCGAAAGTTGTGCTGTTTTGATCGTTCCCCGTATACGTTTTCGAGTATAAAATTTCACCGACTAATAGGCCTTATCATTATCTCAAATGGCACCAAATCGGTTCTATTGTCAGGCCACTTTAAAAGGTAAAACGGCCTAAAGCACTTATATTATCTGCGCAGGGATTTTAGACAAATCGTACCTTTTATTCGTTATTATTCGAAAAGAAAAATAAATAATAGAAATAAGGAACAAAAGAACGAAAAAAATAGTCCGATTCCGCCCGCAAGAGTGTTTCGAGTTTGTTTTTCTATTGTCAATGAAGACTATAGAAAAAAATAGAAATAAAGAATGACAAGTTTGAAAGGGATGATTCCTTAGAATCGCCATTTAAAAAAAAATGGGGTGATATTAAAACGGAAACCACTTTGTTGTTCTCTCAATCGTCGCTCTTACGTATTGTCCTTATCTTGCATATCTACCGTTATGTAAAAAACGATCAATGCTGTCGAGCTTTATTATAATGCCATAATTATTAAAATTTGTTTTATTGAGAAATACTGCAGAAGTAATTTTTTACGACCTTTCTGCTATTAGGTAAGACTTAAACAACGCATGTAAAATAAACCATTTTTGTCACCGATTTTTTCCGAAACTGCACATACGAATTTACTTTCATTTAAAAAATTAAATGTTGAAAGATCTATCCTTAGGGCGATGACACAGCGGTTTGTGTCGGAGTCGGTTTGTATTCAGAATAATATTCCACACTGGTGTGACAACGTCTGCCTTCTAGCGATAGCAAAAGCAAGTGAAAATATGAAAAGGAAATATAATAATTTTAATATTACAGTAAGAAAAGCTTTTTATTCCTTATAGGAATTATTTACATATATAGATAGGTACTCTTTATTTTATACAACTGTTTAATAATATATGTGACAGCGACGCGCTTTCCTACTGTAAGGCGACGAATATTGCTAGACCGTTGTACAGTGATAATATCACGGTAATTTAGCCGATAGGATATAGGTTATTGCTACCACAGAATGGTTTATAGACATTATTGCTGTGAATACTCACAGTCTCACAGTTATTATCAAGTTCTATTGGGGGTGTAATCTGGTTTTATATACTATATTAGTTCCGACTGGCAGTTATAATGAAACTTGACATTATTCATAATAATAGGTATATTTGTTTGCTACGGTTAATGAAGCATATACTTACCCCTAAAAATCAGTACTGTAGTTCTCAAAAATTTAAATAGCTTCAAGTGTGATATTGTTCTTTTCGTTTAACATTGCATATGATTACCTACCTATTATGCAACATGGTTTACTGAGATTGTAAAATTATTCCATAGATTATAAAGTCCAATAGTAATGACGGGTTGTGCGAAATAATAATATAAGGCAAAAATAAATTTATTGAAACTGTTATTGATACGATTAATAAAATTCAAATTTAGACAGGACAGCTAGAAGACTCCGAACAACGATGTGACTTGCGCAACAAATATACGTTAAAACTAATACTAGGGCGGGCGGCGATTGCCGATCGCTACGAACCCCCACCAACGTCTGGCGGATTACAGGTTCTAACGGATACAATTCGTTTTCGGGGACGCTGTTCTGCTTGCCTAATTGTAGAGAAAACGTTTTACAAGGAACAAAATGCATCGCATTGAGAAGATACAATTTATTTCTTAACAAATTTGCTGTATTAAAAGTGGTTCATTAATCAACAAGACTGTGCTGCGAATGGAACTGATTTCTACCAATAAAAACACTGTTCTAGCAAATCGGGAATTGATATAACACTAAAGCGGGTTTGATACACTAGCAATTTATTTAATATTGGTTAATAAAAAATTTAGGGAATAAGAAAACCAAAAGTCCAAAAAGCTCAAGATTGTCTTTTTCCCTAAAAAATATACCTGGACGTGACTTCTTTTCAAGAATAAAAAACTATTGAGCAAGACTATGGTTTTTTTAAGACACTGAATCATCCTATGGACGGCGCACCACCGAAATTTTGAAGATTTGGCCAAAGACCTACTACAAATAGTCCAAAAAGCTCAAGATTGTCTTTTTCCCTAAAAAATATACCTGGACGTGACTTCTTTTCAAGAATAAAAAACTATTGAGCAAGACTATGGTTTTTTTTAAGACACTGAATCATCCTATGGACGGCGCACCACCGAAATTTTGAAGATTTGGCCAAAGACCTACTACAAATAGTCCAAAAAGCTCAAGATTGTCTTTTTCCCTAAAAAATATACCTGGACGTGACTTCTTTTCAAGAATAAAAAAACTATTGAGCAAGGCTATGGTTTTTTTTAAGACACTGAATCATCCTATGGACGGCGCACCACCGAAATTTTGAAGATTTGGCCAAAGACCTACTACAAATAGTCCAATAAGCTCAAGATTTTCTTTTTCCCTAAAAAATATACCTGGACGTGACTTCTTTTCAAGAATACAAAACTATTGAGCAAGACTATGGTTTTTTTTAAGACACTGAATCATCCTATGGACGGCGCACCACCGAAATTTTGTAGATTTGGCCAAAGACCTACTACAAATAGTCCAAAAAGCTCAAGATTTTCTTTTTCCCTAAATAATATACCTGGACGTGACTTCTTTTCAAGAATACAAAACTATTGAGCAAGACTATGTTTTTTTTTAAGACACTGAATCATCCTATGGACGGCGCACCACCGAAATTTTGAAGATTTGGCCAAAGACCTACTACAAATAGTCCAAAAAGCTCAAGATTTTCTTTTTCCCTAAAAAATATACCTGGACGTGACTTCTTTTCAAGAATAAAAAACTATTGAGCAAGACTATGGTTTTTTTAAGACACTGAATCATCCTATGGACGGCGCACCACCGAAATTTTGAAGATTTGGCCAAAGACCTACTACAAATAGTCCAAAAAGCTCAAGATTTTCTTTTTCCCTAAATAATATACCTGGACGTGACTTCTTTTCAAGAATAAAAAACTATTGAGCAGGACTATGGTTTTTTTTAAGACACTGAATCATCCTATGGACGGCGCACCACCGAAATTTTGAAGATTTGGCCAAAGACCTACTACAAATAGTCCAAAAAGCTCAAGATTTTCTTTTTCCCTAAATAATATACCTGGACGTGACTTCTTTTCAAGAATACAAAACTATTGAGCAGGACTATGGTTTTTTTTTAAAACACTGAATCATCCTAAGGACGGCGCACCACCGAAATTTTGAAGATTTGGCCAAAGACCTACTACAAATAGTCCAAAAAGCTCAAGATTTTCTTTTTCCCTAAATAATATACCTGGACGTGACTTCTTTTCAAGAATACAAAACTATTGAGCAGGACTATGGTTTTTTTTAAAACACTGAATCATCCTATGGACGGCGCACCACCGAAATTTTGAAGATTTGGCCAAAGACCTACTACAAATAGTCCAAAAAGCTCAAGATTTTCTTTTTCCCTAAATAATATACCTGGACGTGACTTCTTTTCAAAAATAAATAAAAAATAGGCTATCAATACAAACTATCTCTTAGCAAACCTGTTCTATTAGATCATTTTCCTCAGTGTAGAAATGTTAGGTTATTGTGAAAATAATGATGAATGAAATTTTAACGTTTTTACTTGTTCTGTAAACATTATAACAAAAGAATATGACAAGACAGTGCCGGAGGTCCTGTAACGTAACCAATTCAGTGCCCGGATTTTTATTTACATTATATTTTTTTACAAGTAAGTGCTTAGAGACATGTCATGTGATAGAATGTCCGCTATAATAAACAGTGATGTCGGCTTGGAGCAACGTTACTGAATGAATAGCTTCATCTATCTTTGCTTGTTTGTCGTTGAACAACGTCGTTGGCAATCCTAATTAATATTTTACTGTATATTTCAGTAATGAAAGGAAATTTCAAAAATCCGTTGCAGGAAAAACATAGTTTAAAGATGCATCTTTCAAAACCTTTAAGGTGGAATTCTCAACGTCATTCAATCTATTGGCAACTTAGGTATAACCTATTTCGCGTTGTTTTTTCAAGTTCATTGTTTTATAAACTAACATTTGAATAAAATCAGTATCGTCGGCACATTAGGTACTTAGGTAATATCTGATATAATATTACAAAAATATCAATTTATTTCATTGTTAATTTTGGGAGAATTGTATAGTGAAAGAATAATGACATAATAATGTTAAAAAAAAATCTTACCCGGTGTTCTTCGCTATACAATTCTCGTAAAATAAGTTATGAAATTCCTTGATATTTATTAAATCTAACCTATAGAATATCAAGTCGATGCTGATTTTATTTAAATTTTGTGTAAAGCTAGAAAAAATAAATTAATCTACGCGAAATAGGTTATAGGTTGGCAAGCATGTTGATACTCCCACCTTAAACTGAAGTCAATCGTATGTCCCAAATATGGAGACAGCGACAGTGACAGCGGAAGGCAAAAAATCGGTTTATTTTTCATGCTATGACGAACTCTTAAAGCTCTGTAGTATATTTTGTCAACAAATCTTAACTCTGTAATCCTCTTATTGTATAAAATGACAAGAAACTTTTATGAATACAAAAGAATGTAAAAGAATTAAAGGGTAGAACTAAGTATATTACCTACCTTGAAAAAATGTCTACATAGGTTTTTATATAATCTTATTGTTGGTTAATTTTAATCCCATTATAGGTTTATTAGGATATCGTACCGAGAAGATAACCGAACCGTTTTAAAATTATTTCATTAGTTTGTAGGACCAACGACGATCAAAAAAAGGTAGACAAATCTTTGGCATCAAGTTCTCTTCGATCGAGATAAAATTAAGCAAAAAAAATAGTAGTCACGTGATTCGCATTATCTGTCAAATTTTAATTTTTTCCAAAAAAAAATTCAAAAGTGGGGTTATTTCTAAAAGTATCGAAAAAAGTTATTAAAAAAAGTTTATTTAAATGCAGTTTCTAGCCCACATGCCAAATATCAGCTGCATAAGATAATTTTGATTTTTTACCCATAATTTGTAAATTGCACCACTTTTGCAAAATAAGACTCAACGCAACCTACATAAAACTTCTTAGTTTTGACAATGGTTAATTTCAGATACATTTTCTTTAAAGTAGCGCCATATTAAATGTGTTTTTTACAAAATCAAAATTGGGCATTTAAAATTTGGTCGCATGTGATGCAAAGTTTATTTGTTTTTGACCCTGTATAAGGTAACTTCATAAAATAAGTATTTTTGAAAACGCAGTTTATGTCTGAAAGTAATACACCTTAATATTAAGACAAAAAGAACACAGTATCATCAGTAAAGTGTTCATTAAGTGGCAAATTATTTTAGTGGTGGGTAAAAAATCAAAATTATCTTATGAAGCTGAAACTTTGCATGTGGGCTAGAAACTGCATTTAAAAAAACTTTTTTCAATAACTTTTTTTGATATTTTCAGAAATAACCCCACTTTTGAATTATTCTTTGAAAAAAATTAAAATTTGACAGATAATGCGAATCACGTGACTACTATTTTTTTTTTGCTTAATTTTCATCTCGATCGAAGCAGAACTTGATGCCAAAGTCGAATTTTGAATAAAGCTATTAATAAAAAAAAATCCCATATGATGCGGACTTTACTGGTCACACCGTATATACAAAATTTGATGATGCTAAGTTTAGAGGCTGAGACTTGGGCGTACATGAAGCCACCCCAGTTGTCTCTAAACAAAATAAATGGAGATTCCCTAGATATTTACTAATCTTTTTAATGTGTTTAAAAACCAGTTGATCAACATTTTTGATAAACTCTGTCTGATGCATGTCATACATTAACAATTTGTGTAGTTTTGTATTTCCACCTCGTTTTACATTAAATTTTATTGCTCTACTCACAAACTCCTATAATTGGACTATGTAGGTTTTATTTACCATACCAATTTCCTGTATACCTCATTATTTCGTACCATTTTCGTTTTTTTTTTATAATATGGGCAATTCCGTGGAAAGTTGGATAAGAACTTTTATAAATGGTTTAAAAATTATTTAAGTAACAGGTCACAAAAAAACAAAAATATCAAAAACATTGATACACTATATGCCAAAGACCAATGACGAATGAATTCGTAAAGAATTCCTGACAATTTCGTTACCGAAATTTTACAGACACCTTTCTAAAGCCGCCTCGTACGAAAAGAATTCTGTAAACTTCGGGATCGATATTACCCACCCAAGTGTATATAGTTGCTGCCGGGCATCGAATTAACTTCACCAGTTTTTGAATAGAGGGCGCTACCGGTGTCTAACAGAAGCAATTTTACCGCTGGAAAATTGGGGTGGAAGCAAGCTGTAAAATTACCCTTTGTTGTCGAAACAGGGATCCTTCTACGAGTTCTATGTATACAAATGATGGTTTTTTTTTTGTAGTATTTATTTATTGGTGTTGTAAGATTTATTATTTATTATATTATTATTATTATTTAGTTCGGCACTCTACCATTTTGGCGCCACGGTACAAATTGGCGGGCCAGTTCAAATCCCTTTTTTCTAATTACTGGTTATTTTTAAATAGTATTTTAATTTTTCTTTTAATATACTTGTGGCGCATTCGCAATTTTGTTTATTGTTTAATATTTCGTTACATCTTCGTTTTATCTAAAAAGAGGCCAAATAGCCCTCTTTGGAGTACAATTACCTTCAGCTTTATATTAAATAAATATAGTTTAAAATAATTCTTGAAATTCTCAATATAGGCAGAAAATAATAATGAACGATAAACATTAGTATTATTGTAAAAAAAGCGTGAGGTGCTCGATATACGAAAAATATAGCACAAAGCGATCGCATCGAATACGACCCCATAATTTGTTTCGTCAAAATCGCTTCTCCGTTTTATACCTGACAACTGTCAAATTTTGACAGGAGAATTTTTTGCGTGTAGATTATTATATTGTCAGCGGTTCTTGATAAGTCTACAAAATTTAAATTAAATCTGACCGTTTAAAGTGGGTCAAAATCGGGTTCAAAGAAGTTGGTTAGGGACAAACAAACAAACATACCTTGAAGCTAATAAAAGCGTTACCAAATTTCGTATATTACTTTTATTAATTTATCAATAAAAAAATCGGGTATTTGTGGCTTTTTGGAGAAAGCTAAAATAAACGAAATATTGATGAGAAAATGAAATGCCCAGTGCAAAAATAATTGAATACCCTTCAAACCAAATTAAAACTATTTAAGCAAGAAATATTCTTTTTTCTGATCACTTTCCTGAGCTTGACACGACTTTTCTCGGCTTTTCTCTAATTAGTTTGAACGCATTCGGTGGCCCGACTGCGACTGCTCATTCTAGTGAAAATTCAATTTGTCTTGGAAATTTCTGCAAGTTCCCAGATCACGCTTCATCTCACTAACGCCCCATTTTTCCAGTTGTCCAGCTAAGTTGCATACGATGACAAACAAACAACCGTTAGTTTAATACAATCGAGTAAAAAAAAAGTTATTTGAATTTTTAAAAGGTAAAAATGCTAAAGATTTATGAAAAATCAAAGAAAGAGTTCAAAATGCAGGTGAAATATAAAATCAAGGCCTTCTAAGATTTATGGAGGAGTAAGTGAAACAAATTCAAAAGGTCTGTTCATTAAAAAAGTGAGGTTGTAACGTTTACCCCGTGAACGACGTAAGTCTCAGCTTTCTACTACTAGGCTAGCAAAGGTACAAACCAACTGTATACAGGGTGTTTCATTAAGGTCGAAGAGCGGCCATATCTCGGAAACTACTGGGCATAGAAACTCAGGAAAAGAAAAATGATAATAAAAGTGGCCATGAGAAAATTCCGCATTTTGCCGCAAGAGGGCGTAATTGAAAAGTAAATTTTTAAATTTTATATAACTCCGAAAATTCCACATTAAGGTATATGTTTGATAACACCATTTTAAAGCTTGGACAATTATGCATCATTTTGGTCTTATGCTCATTGGCGTACCGACTTTAATAAGAGTGGGGGAAGCTGTTGAAAGTGTAATCATTTAAATCGCTGTAACTTATAAACGACTTATCCGATTTTAGCAAACTAAAGACTGTTTGGAAGAGAAATGTATGCACTTTGACCAATCGTATTTATATGTCCATAATAGTTTAAAAAAAAATTGCTAGAGGGCGCAATTTGCAATAACAATACATTTTTTGATTTTCCTCCGAAAAAATAAATCATACGGTATAATTATGATACCATAATCGAAAAGTAGATGAAATTTGCTAGAAAAAATATTAAAATCGCAGCTCGATATCTCCGTTCGTTTCTGAGTTATTGCCAAAACAATAATTTTTAACACAAATTGCGCCCTCTAGCAATTTTGCCCCCCCCCCCCCCCCCCTCCCCCTGGAAGTTGACTTATTGACAAAAGTTGACTTATTGAGGTTTAATATGGTTTGATTGAATGTATGAATTTATTATTTCGAGTTTTCCTTTCTATTTTTGTTATTATTTTGGGGTAGTAAAGACTTATTTTAATAAAAATAAACAGTTTTAATGCCAAAACGACTATGAATGTCTGAGAAACAATTTTAGCTTATTAAGTATTGAGCAAAAAATTGAAATTAAAATTAATGGAAGACCTAAACTCTCGACATTAACTTGATACATACCGCAAAGTGTAAATAGGGACTTTATTGTTATTGATAAGTTTGCTGCAAATAAAGACAGATGACTGAACTTTACTTTTAAACAATGTACCCACTAATGAAAAATAAATTAGCCTTTTTATTTTTTATCTTATTTCATTTTTAATAGAATAAGGAGGTAATCATAAATTTTTAAAATATTTACTAAAATAATTATTGACCAAATTTGGGCGTGGTCTTAAAAAAATTTCGCCTGCGGCGCATTTCGCCTACAGCAGGCTTTTAGTACACCCCCAAGTTAACAATTCACAAGCCGCCAATGCCCCCCCCCCCACTAAGAAACCGTTTAACGACTCCCATGACTAGGCTATTGCGATCTTCCCTGCAAGAGTACCTGTTAAAAAACCTCCAAAGTTCTAGAAAAATGCGTAGCTTAAAATTTTATTAAAAAATTTGCTTCCAGCACTGGTTGGCGGGCCCCCCCTAACATAAAATCCTGGGTGCGCCGCTGCTACATATTATAAGTAGCCGCTAAGCGAACCAAAATGGCAGTCGATTTTTTGATACTTTGACGTCACGATTTGACAAACAAAACTAACCTGAAAATATACCGATGTTAATATCCAGTCATAAAACTAACGTCAAAATACCGTGCGAGCAAAAATTATTTGCATCAAAGAGGGCTTGCATTAAAAAACGTAGGGCTTGGTTTAGATCACAATAATGATATGGGGACGATATATCTAACCAAATCTAGGTTAAAATGTTGTCAAATTCATATTATGACATGATATGCCAAACTAATGAGTAATAAAATAAGTAGACAAATACAAATTTATTTTTGTTGTATACAAAGGTAATACATTTAGCTGCTTCTTAAGAATAGTCCTGCATTTTCCGTAAGATCTTCCCACTTCTTGGGACAGGCGTCTTATACAATTAGTTTGGCGTATTTTGCATTATTTCACGAACGTTTGCAACAAGATCTTCTGTTCTTACAGGTGGTCTTCCTGTTCCTTTTTTGTGTTGTATAGAACCTGTTTCCCTAAACACAGCCACGGTTCTTTTCAGGCAATGATAAAAATCCCCAGCAATAAAAGCAACGTTAGGAAAATGTTCGGTTAAATCGTCCATGTACAAACTCGGATTGTATTGCCACTCACCATTTATTCTAACCCCGTCTCGGAAATACGCTTCAACCATGAATGTATTGTGCTGTTCCGTAAAGCCCATTGTGTGAATTGTTCAAGAAATTGGAAAAATTAGCGATGAATCAAATTACTTGTAACGACTGTCCCTAAATAGGTGTCATAACCGCCTTTCATCAAAACTTATTTAATATTATACTCATGCACCCCTGTCTCTTTCTTGCCCATTACCTCGTTGGTCCACTGTACGTTGTTCCACCATCCATCATAGCCGACTTGGACCGCGCTTTCGACCGTTGGTCACTTGCCAGGGACAAACTACGTATTTGAGACTGTCGTTTGTTATTGCCTAATCGATCACAGCGGGCCGGGACCGAGATATTTCCTGCTGGACGTGGGTATTGGGGTTTTGGGGAATAATAGGAGCTGTTTAACGTCTGGGAGTATACAGGGCGATTCATACATGGGAGGTGTAACAGTGGCTGTCGCAGCGGTTTGTAAAAAGGGTGGGGGGCAGTTAAGTGTATATAAATGTTAATTTGCGTTAAAATAACGTTTATTGTCAAAATATGTAAATTGCGTTAAAATAACGTTTATTCTCTACATATGTCAAAACATGCAATATATAAGGGAGATTTTACAGCTTACATAGTGTTGCCTGTTTTTAACATGCTTTTATTAGCTTCAGCTGTATGTTTACTTGCTTGTTTGCTTGTTTGTCCGTAACCGACTTCTTTGAACCCGATTTTGACCCACTTTAAACGGTCAGATTTAATTTAAATTTTGTAGACTTATTAAGAACCGCTGACAATACAATAATCTACGCGCGAAAAATTCTCCTGTCAAATTGTGACAGCTGTCAGGTATAAAACGAAGAAGCGATTTTGACGAAACAAATTATGGGGTCGTATTGTATTCGATGCGGAGACTTCGGGAAAAATAGGCAAAAATTCTCTTGTCAAAATTTGACACCTGTCAGTATGTCAGAATTATTACAATAACCGATAGTAATGAAACGAACGTGGGGTCGTATAGATATTGTCGCTAAGAAAAGAGAAAAAATTTTAAAAAAATTCTCCCCGTCAAAATAAAATTTTGAAAATTTTTGTCGTTTGTTCGGGTTTGTAGGTATGTATGTTTGTTTGTAACCGACTTCTTTGAACCCGATTTGGACCCACTTTAAACGGTCAGATTTAATTTAAATTTTGTAGACTTATCAAGAACCGCTGATAATACAATAATCTACTTATCTAGCTCAATCTACTCAAAAAAATTTTTTTCTTAACAATAACTTAAACTAAAAAATGAAAAATAAATATAGTTTAAAAAAGGAATGAAAAGTATGTAGGTATGTATGATTGTAAATAAATGGTTTTCGATGAATGCATTGTTTTGTTTCCTTATACATATTATTATATGATATGTGGTCTGGACTTGTTAAAATATTAGGTACGTCTGTAGCTCTACTTTTTGAAGAATCATATCTTATCATCTGGGTATAGACATAGAGTATGTCTTGACTATTATTATTTTTAAATAATAAATTAGTGTAAAGGTACTTAGATCTAAATTGGCTCGACTCTCCCTAGTCTCCCCCCAGTCAATTTCCCGCCGACAAGGTGTGGATTATACGGGGTGTTGTGTCACACGAGGCGCACAAATTACCACGAGTTGACAGCCAAATTGTATTTAAATCGGGTATAACCATCCGTGAAGTGATGCATTAGTTCCGTCCATTGAAAGGCCTTTTGGTATAGAGTCGATTAATGGACGCGCCCATATTATTTTATTAAGCCCATTGAACATGATATATTCCATATTATATATTCTTTTTGCTTACGTAACCTACGTTACTTAAACTAAAATTAGAAAACTTTATTTCGAAAATTTAACATCATAATCAAACATACCGGACAAACCAACGATATACATATTAGTAGGATGTGATATTTAGGTACGTTTCACATTCACGTTTCTATATAGGAATAAATAATGGAAACTAAAAGAAGAACTAAGTTTTCTTTTAAGAACGGTCTAGTTACTCACGCCGTTTATCCGCTTAACTAGAAGAACTAACACCTGAATGCACCGTTTGTGGATTGTAATCCCAGTTCCCCGATCCAGTTTTTGTAATCTTTTGTCCGTAGCTTTGCACAGTCACTAGATTATCTAGTCCAGATTAGAAACGTCGGAATCGCAAGTTTTTTTCGACAGTTGAGGAATAAACGTCAACAATTTTAATTTAATTTCTTCCTCTATGTTTTCCAGGAAGCTGAGAACTGTGGGTTTTGTGAGGTGAAATCTTCGAAAAAATGAATCCATTGAGTCAAAATAATCACTTACTTCGTAGATTCTGCGAGAAAAATGAAAGTTGATGATGTCGGGGATATATAGGTTATCATCAATGAATATTTCGTTCTCTATAAACTCCATTTTATCCCGAAATAATAAAAAAAATTGCAAAAAAATAGTGCAAGAATTTTACTTTGAGGTTAGACGTCGATCTCTAATCCACGCTTCGTTGACCGATTAGATAATCTGAAGCTTAAACAACATTTTTCTTGCGGTGCATGTAAACATTTAACCTAATCCTGGCTTGCCTAACTAATCCGCAAAATTTGCTTACGGTGCATTCGGGTGTAAGTTTTCCATTACGAGAGGTCTAGTTACTCCCGCCGTCTACTCTCGAGCGAAATCCTTCTGACCCATACTTTTTTCTACAGTGTGGCCAGTAAAGTCCGCATCATATGGTATTTTTTTTTATTAATGTCTTTATTCGAAATTTGACTTTGGCATCAAGTTCTGCTTGCATCGAGATAAAAATTAAGCAAAAAAAATGGTAGTCTGGTGATTCGCATTATCTGTCAAATTTTAATTATTTCCAAAAAATAATTCAAAAGTGGGGTTATTTCTGAAAATATCGAAAAAAGTTATTAGAATTTTTTTTTTTTACATTTAGGTTCTATATAGCCCACATGCAAAATTTCAGCTGCATAAGATAATTTTGATTTTTTACCCATATTTTGTAAATTGCATCACTTTTGCAAAATAAGACTCAACGCAACCTACATAAAACTTCTTAGTTTTGACAATTCTTTATTTCAGATACATTTTCTTTAAAGTAGCGCCATATTAAAAATGTGTGTTTTTCTACAAAATCAAAATTGGGCTATTAAAATTTGGTCTCATGTGATGCATGACGTTTATTTGTTTTTGACCCTGTATAAGGTAACTTCATAAAATAAGTATTTTTGAAAACGTAGTTTGTGTCTGAAAGTATATTTATTAAGACCAAAAAAAGAACACAGTGTCATCAGTAAAGTGTTCATTAAGTGGAAAATAAATTTTAGTGGTGGGTTAAAAATCAAAATTATCTTATGCAGCTGAATGCATGTGGGCTAGAAACTGCATTTAAAACCTTTTTCTAATAACTTTTTTCGATATTTTCAGAAATAACTCCACTTTTGAATTATTTTTTGGAAAAAAATAAAATTTGACAGATAATGCGAATCACGTGACTGCTATTTTTTTGCCTAATTTTCATCTCGCTCGAAGCAGAACTTGATGCCAAAGTCAAATTTCGAATAAAGCTGTTAATAAAAAAAAATCTCATATGATGCGGACTTTACTGGCGTATGTATATAGGAATAAGTAATGGTAACTAGAAGAACTAAATTCTCTATTTGAAGCGTTACATTTACTCTCGCCGTTTATCCGCTTAACTAGAAGAAGAACTAAGTTTTGTATTAACAAAGTTCTAGTTACTCTCACCGTCTACCATCGCGCGAAATCCTTGTGACCCATACTTTTTCCATGTAGGAATAAGTAATGGTAACTAGAACTAAATTTTCTATTTTAAGGGTTATATTTTACTCTCGTAGGTTTTCCGCTTAACTAGAAGAATAACTAAGTTTTGTATTAAGAAAGTTCTAGTTACTCCCGCCGTTTACCCTCGCTCGAAATGATGGTCATCGAACAAAAAACCATTAAAATCATTTTTCAAAAAATTTGAAAAAACCCAAAGAAAAATGTAATCTTTGAATTCCTCTACCGGGTTTTACATGCGTTGAAAAACTAATATGATTAAGAAACAGAAAATTTAATTAATCGATCACTTACACTCTTTTCTCGCCCCGCGTATATTTTTATTGTCTAAATCAGCGATCTCGCGAATAAGATCGGCGGAAAAAGAACGAAAAAACAAGCACGAAACCGCCAAAACCGGCCATTTAATGGTACTTTGCGGATGTTAGTCTGAATAGCCGGGACAGAGAACGAAATTCGATCCTCTAATAAAGCGATTTTATGTCTTTTGTGCCTTGATTGTGGTCAAAAGGCGCCGCTTAATATAATTTTATATATATATATATACAGGGCGCATAGAGAAGCGCAAAGGAAGGGTTGCAACGTTGCAACATGTCAACCATCTCGGTTTATCTATGCGGGACCGATTTAGGGTACATACCTACTTAACCTTGTATCCCACAACGTAGTCATGTGAGACACCTTTTGTTATATACCGGGTGTCCGCGAAAGGTGGTTCGCCCCTATAACTTTTTTGGCTTTGAAGATATTGGAATGAAATTTGGAGAATGTGTATACGACATAAAATTACATTTTTTGACGGGTAACTCAATTATATGGCACTTCCGGTTTAACCGGAAGTGACATAAACTTTCGATTTTTAAATGGGACGCCTGGTATATTTTTACTTATTTTATCTCCACATGACATTCTAAACACAATCATGTGTCACTTGTCACTTTGTGTCACCAAAAAAAAATTTTTTTTTTCATTTTAATTTTTTTTTTTAAATTTATTAAAAATTATAGTATGCATTATACCTACTAATTAAATAACCAAACAATTATAACTATCTACATAATATCTATTTATTTTTAACTTTAATTTTGAAGATGTTCAAAATGACCTCCATCTTGTTGCTGACAAAGTCGTACTTTCTCTTTTGTTGCTCTTACAACGTTTCTTAAATGTCGTGGTGAAATTCGATGAATAACTGCCCTTACTTTGTTTTCTAATTCATTTCGTGTGGCAGGGGGTACATCATATATCTCATTTTTAATAGTACCCCATAAAAAAAAATCTAGTGGCGTAAGGTCGGGCGACCTAAAAAGTTTTAAAATGAAATAAAGGTATAAATTAAGAACAATTCCGTTTTACCTTGCCGGCCAACTAACTGGGCCCCTGTTTCCAATCCAATTTTCGTTGTATAATTCATTTAAATATTCCGTTACTGCCCTCAAGTTGTGTGGGGGGGGCACCATCTTGTTGATAAAATAGTCCTTCTCGATTTATTAACGGTATCTCATCCAAGAACTGCTCAATTTCTTGCGTAAGAAAATCTAGATATCTTGCCCCTGTTAGCGAACCGTCAAAAATTATAGGACCTAATATTCTGTCCCCTAAAATCCCAACCCAACAATTGAAACCAAACCGTTCTTGAAAATTTCCTTCCTGCATCAAGTGTAAATTTTCTTGAGACCAATATCGCTTGTTATTTCTGTTAAAATGTCCCAAATTAGTGAAACGGCTTTCGTCAGTATAAAGAATTTTATTGGGAAATGTGTTATCCTCTAAATGTTTTTCTAAAAACCAATTACAATAGCTAAGTCTCCTTTCATTGTCGTTTCCGTACAGGTGCTGGTGTAGTTGGTATTTATATGAGTGATATCCATGTTTATTTAAAATTTTACCTGCAGAAGACTTAGAAATATCACATTCTAGCGCGATCTCTCTGACGGACGCGTTGATATGTACTTGTACGTATGCCAGAACGTCTATTTCTTTTTCTTCGCTCACAACAAATTTAATGTTTTCATTATTATTAGGTCCATTTCGCATTTGCTGAACCACTTTTGGGAAATAGTGCCGGGTTGGGTGATGCCGATCTGGATATCTCTGTGCGTAAAGACGTGCAGCATTAGTTGAGATTTGCCTACACTCTCCGAAAACTAATAACATATCAACTTTTTCACTACTTGTATAAATATTATTATTCTCCATGTTTTTAAACAATAACGTACTGTTGCCGAAGCGATATGCAATAAGATATTGACAGGCCGTAATTTTTTTTCATGACAGCTTCATGTTTTTATTTCACAGGCCTACTCGATTCATTTAAATAATATTTCATTCTCTGAAGACCGTTCATTTTAGAAAAATGTTAGCGTTATATTTTACCAGTATTTTAAACGAAAGTTTGTTTAAAACCCATAAGTGTTTGGTATCAAATTAATCGTAGGAAAATGCTCTCTTTTGTTAACCGGGTGAACCACTATGTTGCCATTTGAAAAAAATGACTTATACAAATTTAAAAATTGAATTTTACACAGCAGATTGGTTTTTGACAAAAAAGAGTAAATTGGTATTTTACTCAAGATTATAAGACAAAATTAGTAATTTAAACGAATTCATAGCCCTCTAGATTTAAAAAAAAAATGAAAAAAAAAATTTTTTTTTGGTGACACAAAGTGACAAGTGACACATGATTGTGTTTAGAATGTCATGTGGAGATAAAATAAGTAAAAATATACCAGGCGTCCCATTTAAAAATCGAAAGTTTATGTCACTTCCGGTTAAACCGGAAGTGCCATAGAATTGAGTTACCCGTCAAAAAATGTAATTTTATGTCGTATACACATTCTCCAAATTTCATTCCAATATCTTCAAAGCCAAAAAAGTTATAGGGGCGAACCACCTTTCGCGGACACCCGGTATACAAGGGAAACTTTCGTAGCTATAATAATCTGGCTAACTCGACCCTACCAATGGCATTTTATGTGTGTATGAGAGAAGTAAGATATTGTACGCTAAGTACGCTGCAGCATAGGGCCCCATGTGCATGGGGGTCCCGTGGGGCCCTCCTTACATTTCAAGAATAAACTCCAAATTCTAAATTTATTAAAAAAATTATGGGGTCGTATAGTATTCGATGCGGAGACTTCGGGAAAAATAAGCAAAAAATTCTCCTGTCAAAATTTGACACCTGTCAATATGTCAAATCGTTTAAAAAAATGCAATTAATGAAAAAACTATAAGGTCGAATATATATTGACGGTGGAAAGTATAAGTATATGTATATTTGCTTGCTTGTTTGTTTGTTTGTCCGTAACCGACTTCTTTGAACCCGATTTTGACCCACTTTAAACGGTCAGATTTAGTTTAAATTTTGTAGACTTATCAAGAACCGCTGACAATACAATAATCTACTAATCTAGCTCAATCTACTCAAAAATTTTTTTTTCTTAACAATAACTCAAACTAAAAAAATGAAAAATAAATATAGTTTAAAAAAACTAAAAAACACGTTTTAATAATTAATCAGACTAAAAAGCGGAAAATAAATATAGTTTAAAATAATTCTTGAAATTCTTAATATAGGCAGAAAATAATAATGAGCCATAAACATTAGTATTATAGTGAAAAAAAAGCGTGGGGCGCTTTGTGCTATATTGTTCGTATATCGAGCACCCCACGCTTTTTTCACAATAATACTAATGTTTATCGTTCATTATTATTTTCTGCCTATATTAAGAATTTCAAGAATTATTTTAAACTATATTTATTTTCCGCTTTTTAGTTTGATTAATTATTGACGTGTGTTTTTTAGTTTTTTAAACTACTTATATTTATTATTTATGCGATTTTGTATCTTATTATGTAGAATTAAAAGAAAAAGAAAATATTGTGAATATTGGAATACACAGGGATCCAAGTTTAATGGATCCCTGTGTATTCCAGTATAAAAAATAGTTAGGTACACACTTGTCCGATATGCCACAATATTTTCTTTTTCTTTTAAGTATTTTCGCGGACACTATCATTATCTTCTAATTATGTAGAATGTACAGTACTGGAGTCTGGAGTTACTTTCAAGTTATTTGATTACGAGCCAAAGTATTTTGGTTTTGATCTCAGATATATTTTTTCTATATTTACTTAATATTTTTTATTTTGTTTTTTAAAACTTTTGTTTTAATTAAGTATCAATAAATTTTAAAATGAAAATATTTGTTTTATTTTGTCCTTTGTATTAACAAAAATTGGGTAGTTATATATTTAAAAAAAATGAAAATAAAAAGTATGGGGTGGGGGCGATGGGCCCCAAAGATTATGTGATTTTATGGCCATGGCGCTGTGGCACTGTGGCCCTGCAACCTTCATTTCCCCGGTAAATGTCAAAGCGTTGCCGAATGCCAGTCATTTCTTAGAATAACCTCGTAAAACTAATAGTTTTCCATATTTATTACTGTCATATTGCGTCCTGAATTATGCAAAACGATCGTGTCCGTCCGTACGCTTGAAACTTCCGTTTTTCTGCAATTATTAATCAAAAACTTTCGAGCGCCGCGACTCGCCGATGTATTTTTACTTCGGAAAGTTCGGAACTTCCTCGGTGGAGTGAAGACTGCAACACATGCAACCTATAAATGCAACCAAGTTTTGTGGTAACGTTGGAGCATCGGAGGGTGTAGAGTACAAGTAATAGGATCCGCCGAAGACGACAGAGCAAGATAGACATGCCATTGTCTTTATAACAAGCCGACAAGACGTCTAATGTAAATATCATGTAAATACGAAAAGGGGGAATTCTTTGGCTTATTTAATGACGAAAAATTCATATAAACATAGGTCCGCAAACGCTTCGTTGCCGATCTACAGGGTGTTGAAATTTCAAGATTTTTTTTGTTTTTTTCTTTATAGCTCTGGTAGTTTTTGAGATATTTAGCTCTAATTTGGAATATCGGTTACGCTGTAGGACTTACATCATTGGGCATACCAAATGATTTTAAGAATCTACAGGGAGATATTTTTTCAGGGGTCATGCCCCCTTTTTCCCCCCATGAACTTTTTTTCGGTGCGCCGCTGGTGGATTCTAAAATACAAAATGCATTTTTTGTTTTGTTCTAAAGCATTTTAATCTCTTGTAGTTTTTTCGTATTTTCCACCGTTATCGATAAAAAAAAATAAAAGGTTTTCTGTGTTTCGTTAGATGAAATTAAATTTTTTTAAATAGCCTAATAAGCTCTGGCTTGATTTAGATAACCTTTTGTTTATATTTTTTTTGACATTTTATTCGTAACCAACTGTTAAAAATTAAAACTAGGATGGCGCCGTTTTTGTAGCAATGATTTATTAAAATACAAAAATATCAAATAATAACAATAACAAGAAAACTACGTTATAAAAATTGTTGAAAGTTACCTTCGCCTATACTCTTATGCATGCGCCCGCTCTTCTTCTCATTGATGGTACTTCTTCAAATAGCTGCGGAGTATTTCTTATGGTTTCAAATCCATCTAATATTCGATTTGGATACACTAGTGTTTTGAGGTGCCCCCATAGGAAAAACTCTAGACTATTTAAGTCAGGGGACCTAGGGGGCAGGGGGCCATGCCTGAGGCCCACCCCGACCTATATCCACTTGTTCTCATACACTTTATTTAAATACTCCCGAGCTAAAATCAAAAAATGTGCTGGGGCGCCATCGTGCATATACCACATTTCATTTATCAGCAAAAGAGTGTTTGAGTATTATAGGCAATTCTTGTTGCAAAAAATGCCTGTATAAGTGACCATTAAGTCGACAAGGCAAAAAGAAAGGACCAATCAAATGGTCCCCAATTATACCACCCCATACCCCATACATTTAACGAGAACTGCTATTGGAAATGTGTTTATACGATTCCATGTGGATTTTCTTCAGCCCATAGGTGGTTGTTGTGAAAATTTTAAATTGAATTCCTTGAAAAATTGGCTCTGTCGGTAAACAGTATTTTACAATCAGAATTATGGTTAACTGCTAGCATATTAGGGTACCACTGGCAGAAATTAATCCTTAAAGAAAAATTTCGAGGAAGGAGCGCCTGCACCCTTAGAATGTGATAAGGGTATAGCAGAGAATCACGCAGGACACGCCAAACAACTTGATGACTAATATTTAAATGTTCACCGATTTTTCTTGTGCTAGTACCTGTATTTTCTTCTATATTTCATTTAGAATAGCTTCTTCGATCTGTGGTGTTCTAACAGTACATGGTCTACCTGCATCATTGGTATTCTTATTAAAAGTTCCAGTTGCCACAAGACGCCTGTGAATATTTGAGAATATTCGATGATCAGGTATCATCCTATCGGGACAGCGTTCCCTATATATCTCAAAAACTACAAGAGCGATAAAGAAAAAATTTAAAAATCTTGAAATTTCAACACCATGTAAATCGGCAACGAAGCGTTTGCGGACCTATGTTTATATGAATTTTTAGTCATTAAATAAGCCAAAGAATTACCCCTTTTCGTATTTACATGATATTTAGGAACACCCTGTATACCAATGTTTACTTTAGATTAATACGCTGTTGCCGAAGACTCCAAAGACCCACCCTTTTCGGCTTTATTGGAGCTTAAATTGACTGAATTTGCAACTATTGGGAGTTTACCAGTGCTAGGGCGACGCATAATGAAGGTTATAAGAAAAGCTGCCGAAGGCTAAATGGGATTTTTCAAAAATCTTTTAATTGGCGTTTCCCAACAATATGGTTGGTACATGTAAGTCACTTTTAACTAATGTAAAAACAATTTTTTACTGACGGTTGTTTCTACAACATTACATGGTCCAAGGACATGTACTTTAAATGCAGTTGCCTGTTAAAACGGCGTAAATAACTTCATCGCCCGATGATTCAAATGATTTATAAAATTTCATTTAATTAATTGCAGTAAAACTTTATTACGGAAAATATTTTATAGATACATTAATAAAAAAATAAAGGATTTATTGAAAAAACAAATGTTTTACAGTAATGCATAGTATTATTATCTTTGAAAATAAACTAGGCATATAATAATATGATATATATCCAAAGATACAGGGTGTTTCATTAAGGGTGGCCACCGGCCATATCTCGGAAACTACTAGGCATAGAAACTTGAAAAAAAAAATTATGAGTAAAGCGGTCATGAGAAAATTCTGGAAATTATTTTTAAGTTCCTCATTTCGCCGCAAGGGGGCACAATTGAATTTTTTTTTTAAATTCTAAATTTCTCCGAAAATTCCCATATTAAGGTATAACCTTGATTACATCCTCCAAAAAGCTTAGACAATTCTGCATCATTTTGGTTTAAGGGTCATTGGCGTACCGACCTTGATAAGAGTGGGGGAAGCTATTGAATGTGTAAACATTAAAATCGCTGTAACTTCTAAACGACTTATCCGATTTTACTAAATTTAAGCTTGTTTGGAAGAACCTTCAATTGTCGTATCTAATGGTACACGATAGTTTCTAATAAAATTGCTAGAGGGCGCAATTTGTATTAAAAATTATTGTTTTGGCAATACCTTTGAAACGAACAAAGATATCGAACTGCAGTCTTCACATCTTTTCTTGCATTCCATCTATACTTTTCGATTATGATGTCATAGGTCATAGTTATACGTTATACCGTATGATTTGAATTTTCGGGATAAAATCGAAAAAACTGTTATTATTACAAATTGCGCCCTCTAGCCATTTTATTAAACACTATCGTGTACTGTTGGATACGGCGATTGAAGATACTTACCTTTCTCTTCCAAACAAGGTTAAATTTAGTAAAAATCGGATGTCGTTTAGAAGTTACAGCGATTTTGATGTTTACACATTCAATAGCTTCCCTCACTCTTATCAAGGTCGGTACGCCAATGAGCCTTAAACCAAAATGATGCAGAATTGTCTAAGCTTTTCGGTGATGTAATCAGAGTTATACCTTAATATGGGAATTTTCGGAGAAATTTAGAATTTAAAAAAAAAATTTCAATTGTGCCCCCTTATTGCGGCGAAATGAGGAACTTAAAAGTAATTTCCAGAATTTTCTCATGACCGCTTTAATCATATTTTTTTTTCCAAGTTTCTATGCCTAGTAGTTTCCGAGATATGGCCGGTTAATGATACACCCTGTATGATTGATATACATCGCCAGAGACTGACCATGGGAAATCCCTTGTAGCTACCCTCAAATATTGGCACCCCTTTTAATTTTACAATAAAATTGTATTAGACTTTTTTGAAGGGTTTTGTATGACGGACTCGAACACGAAATTTTATTATTTTCTAATGAGCCAACTAAAAGTTATTTAAAAAATACTCATCGTAAAATTTAAAAAAATTAAATACTGTTCCATCCATAGTTCAATGAAACCACCAGTAATGTTATGATAATGTCAAATATTACTATACTCTGTTTCTTAAAGCCTGACAGCACAGCTGAGGGTCATGAGTCGTAAAACCTCAATAAACCATAAGCGTAACAATAACAGGTACCTAACCTGATCTTAAGTAATTAAATTATCTATTATTATAATTGCATAGGTATACCTACTATTGTATTTCCAACTTCAAGTGAGGTAGTTTAGTTTTATTTTTAACATGTTATCACAAGCTTGTGTGTATATTATAAAAATAATACAAAAATGGCGAATGATTATTCCCCAGTGTTTTGTAAAGGTGTTCTTGACCTAAAAGCAAAGACAATAGTTTTAAATATATGTACACGATGCACTTGTGCACCAAACACCATCTAGTAGGTACTGTCAGAAACCTAGTATCCGCATGTGCTAATATGACGGGAATTAGTAAATCAACAATCTATAGGCTTCTTAGGGAAAGAAAATCGGGAACTGGAACCCCTCCTAAACAGTGGCCAGGAAGGACACCTATGCAAATTGATGAAGATATCGTAAGAAGAAAAGTGCATAAGTTCTATTTCAATAGAGAAAGCCCATGAACATGAAACAATGAAGATTTCTTATACCTTGTAAAGTAAAAAAAAATCATTGATTTATCATTTCCGCTTATTTAAATAGAGATTTTATTGAACATTTGTAACAGTCGCCATTTTGAAATAGCTTGACAGAATCGCGCCAAAATTTATAAGCATACTGGTTTGTTCGATATTAGCTTATATTGGCGAATATTAGCTTTCAAATGATATATCCCAAGCTGTGTTTCCATTTAAAAAAAAAGATCGATGTCGTCATATCTTTGACAAAATGTCAATAAAAAAACAAACGAATAACTTCAAAAGGTGAGCATATATAAAACTAAATTGACGTGTTGGAGCGAACAAACCCAAAAGTTAAGGTTGAATTCTCAACGTCGTTCAGTTTATTGCCAACCTATATATAACCTATTTTGCTTTGTTTTTTAAGTTTATTATTTTTTAAACTAATATTTAAATAAAATCAGTATCGTCGGCACATTACTTAGGTAATATTTGATTTATTACAAAAATATATATTTATTTCATTGCTAATTTTGGGAGAATTGTATAGTGAAAGAACAATGAGTGACAATGACATAATACTGTTAAAAAAATTTTACCCGATATTTTTCGCTATACAATTCTCCTAAAATAAATTATGAAATTCCTTGATATTTATTAAATATGTCAATTATTACCTATAGAATATCAAGTCGAAACTGATTTTCTTTAAATTTTGTATAAAAGCTAAAAAACATAAATAAATCTACGCGAAATAGGTTGGCAAACATGTTGATACTCCCACCTTAAGGATAAATTAATTTTATTTCGGACTTCTGGGTAACCCTGTATATACTCCCCAATGCAAAAATAGAAATTACACAAAACACATATTTATAACCCCAAAATTAAGCAATTTGAATTCACAGATTCAATTTAATCGCATCACGACAATATAAAATGTCCATTTTATAACGGAACCAAATGACACTTATCAGCTGTCTCACGAAAGGTATCGATTAAACATTTTAGACATACATATAATAAGCGTTCCGTCTTTATGTTGAGGTAAATTGTGAACTGAATGTCCTTAGATTAATATTTAGATAAGGCTATCCTGAAAACCAGGAAAAACGGAGACAGGCCCGGCTTGGAAACACAATATTGCTTTGATTTTTTTTTAACAGTGATTTAGGCATCACTTGTATGCCCTGCTCTCGCGTTTTAACAACTTTTTGGTGACATTTCAGTCTTTAAAATTTGCTGCCAGCTTTGCTTTTCATAGGTATTTCATTTCATAATTAATTTTATCTTTTTATATCCTGAGAATTTAACTTCGTTAGGTGAAGAAGAATTATACGTGAAAGCGCGGAATTTACAAACGATATACCATAAAGACTTGTCCATTGACTCTCCCAGTCAAAATTTAAGCCTCACAAAGGGACTTGGAGATAGTATTTCGAAATTAAAAACAGTGTATGAACTTGCGGATCATTTATTAATAAAAAATCAGTGTGTTCTTCAAATTTTCCAGATGTATCTAGTGCAGTGATATAATTTCTAACTTTACCAGTTAGTGTGGCATCAGCGGAACGATCTTTTTCCAAACTTAAAATAGTAAAAACCCATTTACGTAACACCATGGGACAACAACGCCTTTCGGATTTATCCTCAATCAATATCGAACACGAGTTTGTTAAAACATATATCGACGAAATTATAAACGATTTTGCAAAAAAAAACTCTCGACGATCTGGTCGTTTTGCATAATACCTTGTATAGTACTTAGTGACATAATGTTTGTGCAGGCTTGTTGAGTGTTCATGTGTTTTACTGTTTTCTGTCTTTTGGATTCTATGAGGCTCGATCACCGCTACCCCCGTTACTACCATACATGCATGGTAAGCAACAATATAAGTGGTGTTTTAAAATTTTGATTTTGCATTATATTTGCTGGAATATTACGTATACTGACTTAATAACTACTAACTAAAAGAGGGGCCTTGTCTATGATCCTAATCCATCCCTGACCAAGGCAAACAACAACGCATATTTCATTTATAGAAGCAGGGAGTATTTAAATAATTCACTTGGTACACCTTGACACGCAATCGCAAGATGCGACCGTCTCATATCATTTCGTCATTTACAGACGATAAAATATACAAGTGATTTTAATGATTGATTTAGATAATGAGGTAGTTAATATTGTTAAATTATTATGTCTGTTACGCTACCTTGTTACGGTGGCACGGTAATTTTTCGGCTGCTACTTTAAAGACTTTTATTAAAGGTTATTTGGATAATAAAATCGTTGATCGGGGTAAAGGTTTGACATTTATTTTTGGTCACGAAATCATGGGGACCGTTCTGAAATGGATAAATAATACGTAGCTACCGTTGTTAAATAGAGCAAAGATGGTCCTAAAATTTATTTCCAAATTTCTTATATTATAAGAGGTATAAAACAGGCACATCGATAGCTTTTTTTAATGGGAAGGGGTACATTTTTCGCCTGAAAGTATATATTTTTTAGTAACAATACAGGTAATTTAAATTGCTATTTTTCTGCACAGAGTGCATAATATATTGTTAAGAAAAGAAAAACAAAGACGAAGATATATGACGTGACAAGGGAGAGACCGCAAGAATGCATAGATCGTCAGATGTCTCGACGTTCGTCAAATGTCTATCAGGTGATCAGGGCTGACTGGATTCTTTCTTCGTCCTTTCGTTAGCATTGGAATTTTGCTCAGGAAAATATAAACGCATATTACTATAGCTACCTTAATAATATTTTTTCCTACGATCGTGGGGAAAAGTTACTTTTCGGCACTAGTAACTTTTCCGCACGATTTGTTAAATTAATGAATACCTTATCTAAAACACTCAATAAAGTGAAATACTTGCAAAATAAATATTTTTTTTTGCCAGAAGCTCAATAATTTTTGTAATTACAGTATATTATTACGAACCTAATTGACGTTTATCTGAGAACTATATCGATCGTAGGAAACTTTTGTACCTAACACATGCGGAAAGTGTCTTTTCCGCCCTTGACGGTTTGCCCGAACTCCGCTTCACGTCGTTCGTGCAACTGCCGTCGCGTGCGGAAAAGTACCATTTTCCGCACTTGCTAGGTAAATAACTATTTTTCTCGTTCTATTCCCGTTAGATTTGGTATTATTTTTTGGGCATCCAATTCAAACATTCAAAATGTTTTTATTATTCAGAAACGAGTAATTAGAATTATGTATAAAATGTCATATTTGCAGACGTGTAGAGGAGTATTTAGAAATAAAAATATATTAACGGTAGTTGCTTTGTATATATATGATTCGGTAATGTTTTTTTTATAAGAATAGAGATAGGTTTAACACCAGTATACGGCATGAACACAGCATTCGTTCATACAATATCATTTACCCTATACATTGATTAACTCTGCTTGAGAGGAGTCCATATTATATGTGCATAAAATTATTTAATAAGTTGCCTCTTAATATAAAACAGGCAATCAATGAGAGAATTTTTAAAAATAAGTTAAAACAATATTACTTATAGAATTGGAACCTTGCAGTGTTGATGACTACTTGAACATGTAATTTCTTGCCGTGTATATGTATTTTTGACGTCATTTCATTTTATGTTTGTATTTATATGTATGTATATAATAGTATATTAAAGTACACGTTTCATAAGAAGCGGTTTTAGCGCACGCGGCTATTTTAAAAAACGAGGCACAAAGTGGCGAGTTTTTTTATTGACACGTGCGCTAAAACGCCTTATGAAACATGTGCTTTATACATTTTTTTCTATTTCACCTTTTATAATCAAGAAAAATACATTAAAAAAAAAAAAAAAATCCTTCAAATTTTGTAAATTTTTATGTCTAAATTTTATGTTGGTAATACTATTTTTTATCATAGTAGCCTCTGGATAACAAAAATTATTTTGCAAACTGTAATTTTTTGATTTATTGACCCATTTTCACCACGAGATTCTAAAGTTATTTTAGCGATATGAGATTTGAAATTGGACGGAATACGTTGTGTGATCCTTGTACATTCGGTACATAATAATATACAGAGCGTACGGAAATTCGGGAGATTTTGCCACTTTTTTTTGAATTTCAAAAGACGGGATTTTACGTCACGGCATTGCAATTTAGTATAGGGAAGATGGAAAATTCAAATAAAGTTGAAGTTAAAATCGACATTGGAAGGTTAGTAGATTGAATTTTGGATAGGATTTGGCAGAAAATGATAGCTTGAAGCATCTACAAAAGATTGATTTATAGATTTATGCAACCAACATACATGACTGTTATCCACACAGAATAAAAAAGTAGATTATCAAGCTATATTTCCTCTGCGAAAAATGGGTTTTCTCGTAAATCACAAAGACCACGCAGGTCAATGAAATAAAACATTTAAATGTTACCAACATCAAATAAAGAAAAAACGCGTATCGAAATAGCTTCATTACGATACGCAAATGCGTGCCGTACTGAGCTTATTATGAACGTGAAATAGAAAAATGTATTTATGAATGTAATTTAAAATAAATAAATAAAAAAAAAAAGTTCGGATCTCGATAAAAAAAAGTCAACGCAAAGTTCCGCCACATAACATCCAATCAAATATTAAAACTGCCTCCGAAAAAGACATAAAAATATTACCGCCGGAAGAGGAAAAGGTACGTCCATTATTATAATAAACCTATAGTTGTTTAGTAAGTTTCGAGATAATTGCTCCCATTTACTACGTCAAAAAGTGCCCGAAACAGGTGTGAATCGTGTTGGTATTCATTAGTCCAATAGTTTTCATCGGAATTGGCTGATGCGACTTCCTTTCGCGGCGAGCTTTATGTAATATCGCTTTAAATATAATTACATATTTCTTGTGTCTATACTCGTTATATAAATCAGATTTTAAAAAGTCACGTGTACCAACCACATAACTGGACCAGTTCCACTATAATATCTCTGTACTAATGGGATTTTGGTTTTTGTAGGTTGCCATCCACTAATTTGAGTTAGCAGCATCATTCGAACTGACTAACTTTGTAGCACTTTTTAATAATTTTTTTTTAAACACATTTTTATAGATTTATTTTTAAATTTTAAAACGCAACCTTCTTTTAACAAAAACAGACAAAAAAGTCAAATATTTTGCAAATTGTATCAGATAGTACGTATCATTTTGTTTTTTAATTAAATGTAATTTTAAAGTTTTTTTTAAATAGTTTTAATGATATTTGAGATTTAATAGAATTTTCCAAATTATTATATTCTATCAAACCTTTATGAAAAATATACTTATAAGCTAATGTTTTAGACACTCTATCTACAAAAAAATTTTGATTACTTCTTGTTTTATAAATATGATGATTGAAAGAACAAAAATTTTACACATCGACGTAGCTAGCTTTAGTTTTCAGGGGGAGCCTGGACCCCTTGTTTACATTATTGTAATTGCAATTTTTTTTGTATTGAATATTTCAGGGGGGGCCAGGGCCATCAGGGGGGGAGGCTCCCTGCCCCCTAGCTACGCCGATGCATACAATTTACTCAATAATCTAGCCCTGTCAATTGTTTCAAATGCCCGCCTAAAATCCAAAAATACACCTATAACATTTTCCCCTTGATCAATGGTTCTCTTCCGCGTCTCAATCACACATTAAATGGTTTTCTCTTTAGAGTACCCTTTTCGAAAACCAGCTTGAAAGGAAACCAAAATTTTGATGGCATCAATAAATTCTGATAACTGTTCATATACGACTTCTTTTACTAATTTCTCAACATCCCATAAAACATTTACTGGTCTCATCTCATCCCATCAGTGTTTTTTACTTTTGGCACTGGTGTAATGTAAGAACATTTTAATTTATCAGGTATATTTCCATATTTTGAACAAGAATTTATAAAATTTATTAATGTCGCTATGTCGTCGATGCCGTTTCTATCAGGGAAGGGAAAGCCCCCTTGGAAAGTCTTTCGAGAAGTTGAAAACTATGAATAGGTACCACTTTTTTTTCCATCCGACGTCCGTCCATACCTACAGGCAGCGCCAAAGCGCCACAAAAGGAATTAACATAACGTTCACGGTCTACCGACTTTTGGCCCCCCGACTTTTCAGGCCATGCCCCGAAAGTGTCGTCAGAATTACACAATACGTATTTTTATCCACAATTTAGTAAATAACAATTAAAATAATAAAAGTTGACAGTTTAATGTGACAGCATAAGTGGCCGGTGAATTTGTTACCTTTGCTTGAATACGGGCGAATGTGGGTGAGACGTTTAAAGTCACAGTCGTAGAAAAAACGGCCAAGCGAGCAGGGGCGTACCGACCTGGAGAAGGGTGGGGGGTAGGGGGTTTACACCTCTGTATATATGAGTGATCCTGAATTAGGTACTTACTTTTCGTACACTCCTTCACTTATAGACCAGGGCTGAAGCCTTTGAAAATGGTAAAAAGTGAAAAAAAATAATAGTAGGATGAAACCCATTGGAACAGAAAGAGAATATAACAAAAATGAAATTAAAAATAATATACAGGCGATCCGAGGTCGGGAAGTGGAAAGGGGTGAGTTTTTAAGGGTAGAAAACGATTAATCTCGATTTCCGGCAAAACTACAAGTCCTATGGAAAAACGTTAAATAGCAAAGTTGTAGGTAATAAAAAGATCTACAAGTTTTGTATGTACACTTTTTTCACATAACCTCAAAATTTATGTGAAAAATTCAAATAACCAAGTTTTTGGTTTTTTATTTTTATCTTTTACAAAAAAAAAATTTTTTCACGAGATTTGGTGAAAACTTACCTTTTTATGTCCCAAACACACTGTAATTTTTTTGACTTAAAATATTTATTTTTTCACCTTATTTTGACTTAATATCGAAAAAGCACCCTAATTTTCAATCGAAAATTCTCACTTCAAAATATCTGCTTTTTTAAAAAAATCGGTAGGCTTTTTGTTCGTTGAATTCTCTAATCTAAATGAAAATCCTGGTACTAATGGTTCTGACTGTAAAGTAAAATTTTTGATTGGTTGCCAATCAACAGCATTATGCATCACCATAGCACTGGTAAATTTCCAATAGTCACAAATTGAGTCAATTTAAGCTCAAATGAAAGCGATGAGTATTATTCTAAAGTAAAAATGGGTCTATTTTCACGTGGTTTCGTTATGCAACACCACTGTCAAATTAAACGAATTATACAAAGTAACTAAAGTACGGGTCACTTCACAAGAATAAAAGATCGTTTTGTAAGAGTTGTCGGTGCATATTTTTGTTACGGAAACGAATGACAAATCCAACATGTGTTAAACGGAACACTTTTTTTACGAGGTAATAGATACTATGTTAAAATAGACTATTTTTATATGCTTCAAATTTTTTAGATCGCTTTTACGATAAGTAATGGTGGGTAATGGTGCGTGTGGAGCTCACACTTAAATATGACTTTAGTTTGATTGCAAATTAATTTTATTGCGTGTGATAGATGCACGCCATAGACTTCCTATAGGATAGACTACATTGTTTACGTTCTAAAAATAATTAAAAAAATTCCAGCGTCCACAATTTGTCTATTATAGTTAGCTGTATGGGCCACTATACTTAGCATCCGCATCCAAAGAAGCGCTGTTGCCAAACTTACTGTTAAGTCGCATATTAGCATATTTATAAAATTAATCAAATACATGTTGTACAAGTATAGATCAGATAAATTAAAAAGATTAATAAGATATTATAGGTGGAATAAGCTTGATTTTGTTCGTTGAAATTAAATAAATATGATTATTTCAGGTCTTTGTATTTAGTACCTACTTATTTTTGTTCCATAGTGACAAAATCTAGAATGATAGCGGCAACCTTACTTTCCTCTTTCACGCGTCGGCCATTCATGGGTAGCAACAACAACAGCTGTAGTAATCGAACAAACCCTTTACTTTTGCAAAATAAGACTCAACGCAACCTACATAAAACTTCTTAGTTTTGACAATGCTTTATTTCAGATACATTTTCATTAAAGTAGCGCCATATTAAATGTGTGTTTTTCTACAAAATCAAAATTGGGCTATTCAAATTTGGTCGCATGTGATGCAAAGTTTATTTGTTTTTGACCCTGTATAAGGTAACTTCATAAAATAAGTATTTTTGAAAACGTAGTTTGTGTCTGAAATTAATACACCTTAATATTAAGACAAAAAAGAACACAGTGTCATCAGTAAAGTGTTCATTAAGGGGAAAATAAATTTTAGTGTTGGGTAAAAAATCAAAATTATCATATGCAGCAAAAATTTTGCATGTGGGCTAGAAACTGCATTTAAAAAAAACTTTTTCTAATAACTTTTTTTGATATTTTCAGAAATAACCCCACTTTTGAATTATTCTTTGAAAAAAATTAAAATTTGACAGATAATGCGAATCACGTGACTACTATTTTTTTTTTGCTTAATTTTCATCTCGATCGAAGCAGAACTTGATGCCAAAGTCGAATTTTGAATAAAGCTATTAATAAAAAAAATCCCATATGATGCGGACTTTACTGGTCACACTGTATATAAAAAATTTGATGATGCTAAGATTAGAGGCTGAGACTGGGCGTAGATGAAGACACCCCAGTTGTCTCTAAACAAAGTAAATGGAGATGCCCTAGATATTTCCTAATCTTTTTAATGTGTTTAAAAACCAGTTGATCAAAATTTTTGATAAACTCTGTCTGATGCATGTCATACATTAACAATTTGTGTAGTTTTGTATTTCCACCTCGTTTTACATTAAATTTTATTGCTTTACTCACAAACTCCTATAATTGGACTATGTAGGTTTTATTTACCATACCAATTTCCTGTATACCTCATTATTTCGTACCATTTTCGTTTTTTTTTATAATATGGGCAATTCCGTGGGAAGTTGGATAGGAACTTTTATAAATGGTTTAAAAATTATTTAAGTAACAGGTCACAAAAAACAAAAATATCAAAAACATATTCAAATAAAAAAAATAAATAATATAGGAGTTCCTCAAGAAAGTATATTAGGTCCAATATTATTTATTTTATACATCAACGATATGCCTTTAGTTTTAAAAATGTGTAAGTTACAAATGTTTGCTGATGACACGTTAATTTACATTAATGTTTTAAGTATTGTTGACGGTCTAAATACTCTAAATTCTGAGATAAATATATTATTAAATTGGCTAAAAGTAAATAAATTAAAATTAAATATTTCAAAAACTAAATGTATGGTTATGGGTAATAATTTAAATTGTCAAAATATAAATGTTGTAATTGATGGTGAAAAAATGGAATTAGTAAACAGTTTTAAATATTTGGGAATAATTATTGATTCAAAAGTAATTTTTTAAAATTATTTTGAAAGTATTATAGTTTGTTTTTTAAAAAAACTGTATTTAATAATATAATATTACCACATTTTCTTTATTGTTCTTTCATTTAATATTGTGCTAGTGAGGAAATATTTGATAAATTACAAATTTTACAAAATAAGGCAATGCGGATTATTTTAAATTGTGACAAATATACAAAAATTAATTTTATGTTGAAAAATTTAGATTGGTTGAATGTCAGAAATTTAATTTTTTATTAAGTACCTATGTATATTTACACATAAAATTTAAAATAATTTATTGCCTGATTGTTTAAACATTTTTTGTTCTTTTAATTATGACCATCATAATTATTATAAAACAAGAAATAATCAAAACTTTTGAAGGTTTGATAGAATATAATAATTTGGAAAATTCTATTAAATCTCAAAAATTATTAAAACTATTTAAAAAAACTTTAAAATTAATTAAAAAACAAAATGATACGTAATATTTGATACAATTTGCAAAATGTTTAACTTTTCTGTCTGTTTTTGTTAAAAGAAGGTTGCGTTTTAAAATTTAAAAATAAATCTATGAAAATGCGTTAAAAAAATTTATTAAAACATATTTAATTGTAGCTTTTTGCTAAATAAAACATGTTACTACTACTACTACCGTTTAACATAAAAACGGTCATTTAAAAAAAATATAATAATTCCATTTAAATTTTAGTCGCACAAAACTTAAGTGAATTGTCAGATGGAACGCTAAACGTGATACTATTTCCACAGCATATGTGAGTGCCATTACCGATGTTACAATACATTAGTCAGGGGGAGAATCGGGATCTAGCCTGGATTTGAAATATTATCCCACTTCAATTTAGGGACCCAGTCGAGTCGAGATAATGTCTTTATTTTCTCTATTTGTGAGTCAATAGTCAACAGAGGCTTTTATTATAGATTCGGGAACGGATCAATAGATTTAGGGGTTTAGAGGAATGTTCTTAGAGAGTTTTTAACAAAAAATTATTCGAAGTGGTGGTGATTGCGCAAAAAATGAAGCTATCAAATTTATTTCAAAATATGTGTTTATTGAGAAATCCCACAGACATACAGTGTGACCAGTAAAGTCCTGGAAGTCCGCATCATATGGGATTTTTTTTTATTAATAACTTTATTCGAAATTTGACTTTGGCATCAAGTTCTGCTTCGATCGAGATGAAAATTGAGCAAAAAATAGTAGTCACGTGATTCGCATTATCTGTCAAATTTAAATTTTTTCCAAGAAATAATTCAAAAATGGGGTTATTTCTGAAAATATCGAAAAAAGTTATAAGAAAAAGTTTTTTTAAATGCAGTTTTTAGCACACATACAAAATTTCAGCTGCATAAGATAATTTTGATTTTTTACCCACCACTAAAATTTATTTTCCACTTAATGAACACTTTACTGATGACACTGTGTTCTGTTTTGTCTTAATATTAAGGTGTATTACTTTCAGACACAAACTACGTTTTCAAAAATACTTATTTTATGAAGTTACCTTACACAGGGTCAAAAACCAGTAAACTTTGCATCACATTCGACCAAATTTTAATAGCCCAATTTTGATTTTGTAGAAAAACACACGTTTAGTATGGCGCTACTTTAAAGAAAATTTATCGGAAATAAAGCATTGTCAAAACTAAGAAGTTTTATGTAGGTTGCGTTGAGTCTTATTTTGCAAAAGTGGTGCAATTTACAAAATATGGGTAAAAAATCAAAATTATCTTGTGCAGCTAAAATTTTGCATGTGGGCTAGAACCTGCATTTAAAAAAACCTTTTTCTAACAACTTTTTTCGATACTTTCAGAAATAACCCCACTTTTGAATTATTTTTTGGAAAAAATTAAAATTTGACAGATAATGCGAATCACGTGACTACTATTATCTTGCTTAATTATCATCCCGATCGAAGCATGCCAAAGTCAAATTTCGAATAAAGTTATTATTTTAAAAAAATCCCATATGATGCGGACTTTACTGGTCACACTGTATATTAAGTATATTATTTTTGCTTAATCATCACAAATGCATCTAATATAACCTTCGTTTTCAAACACAGGCGGTAGATCGGGGGCAATCAACCGAAATTTGTCATCACTGATTTCTGCTAAAACGATTTTTGATCGGGACAAAATGTAAACAATGTGATCTTCTTATCTTATATTATGTGTTTGTGAGTCAGCCCAGGCACCTATCATAAGTCACTAGATATTTTGAAAATAATTCGTCCCAATTTGGGGATATTCAGTGACAGTGAAAAAAAAAATCGGTGTTCCTCAGGGCTCCGAATTTGGGCTTGAATTGTATTTATAGTATAAATCGGTCTCTATGCAGTATGCAGACGAGAATAAAAATTATGGGAAAGTAATAATAAGTAAAGATCGACCCTCGTAAATCCATCCGTCGCATTTTCAGCTTTTGCAGAAATTATTTGCGTTTGTTCACCTCGGGCCTGCATTTTTCTGCATTTTTCGCACTTTTTCGTCTTTTTCAAGTCGCGGTCGGCTGTCAATCGCGAACAATCGTCGGTAACCGGTGGCGAGAAAATAACTAACCGACTTAACACGCTCCGCGTCGATCCGATAATTCGTCTTCAAATGTCACATACTTCAGAATAATTGAGATGGACCCGTTTGAGACACACCAGGCCGGAATGCCATATACATATAATATGTACCTTGAGATCCGTATCACTTATGGCGTGCGCAAACTAGATATTGCTGGTCACATCCCCTGCCGCCCTACAGGTATGGGCATGCGCTCAACTCTCTTCTTATTAGGTTTTCCTTCTTTATCGACATCATATAAATACATTTCAGAAGTGGGTCGGTCCCATTTTCGTTGTTGAGTTTTCTCCGTGGATTTCTTGTATTCTTTGCTATTAGATAACTTTCGTTTTTCTTCTTGTAAGCAGCATAGCTAAGTAAAATTATTTGCTTAGCTAAGTTGTCAAAGGACCTCTTTTCGAACAAATCATACGAGTATTATATATAACTTTCAAAATGTCTTTATTCCAAACTAACTTTTACTGTTCATTATATGAAAAGTGACAACATAATATAGAAAATAATATCCATTAGAAAAAAATAACATTAAAAAAAATGGTTAATAATAAAGTTAATCCAATTTGATTCATTAATAAAATCAAAGAAAAAAAATAGTATAAATAATTTAATTTAGTAAATATCTTTTTAGTTGTTCTTTAAAAGTTGCCAATTTTTTAATTTTTCTGATATTTTTTAGAAGATTGTTATATTTTATTATTCCGTCATATAAAAGCGATTTTTTTCCGAAATTACTTTTTACTGGTATAGTTTGATAATTTATACAACGCCTGGTGTTATGATCATGTAATGTCTTATTGTCCTGAAGTGTTATGTTTGATTTTTTTTCTTTTAAAATAATAGAGTGAATTAGAATACAAATTTTTAATTTATAAATGTTTTGAACGTGTAAATACCCTTTCGGTCTATATAGATTAACAGTTGGTTCTAAATGTGGTAATTTGTGTATACATTTAATAACTTTATTTTGCAATTTTTGTAATGGTTTTAAGTTTGATAAACAAGCAGATCCCCATGCAGAAGCTAAGTATTGTAATTTTGAATATATTAATGAAAAATACATATTTTTTAAGTATTTCAAAGGGTTGAAATATCTAGCTCTGTACAAAACAGATGCCAAAGGAGATATCGAGTTGATAATATACTGGATATGGCATTTCCAATTTAAATTTTCGTCTAAAACTAATCCTAAAAATTTTTTCGTTTTTGAATATTGAATATTTTCATTATTAAATGTTAAGGGGTTAATGATGGAATTTATTTTATTTTTAGTTATAAACATAAAAGAAGATTTTGTAAAATTTAACGTAAGTTTATTTGATTGAAGCCAAGAAAGAAGTATTTTTAAATCATTATTAATATCAAAATACATTTCTGCAAGAGTTTCAGCAAAATAAATAATTGTCGTATCATCTGCAAATAGCTTTATATTGCCCTTTAAGTTCAAATTGGAAACGGAATTAATGTAAATTAAGAATAATAACGGACCTAATATTGATCCTTGTGGAACTCCACATAGGGAGGAGGAAAAAATCTTTGCCGAGCGGATTTAAATTATTTTTAAAAGGAACACTCAACTTAGCCGTTGGCTTTGCTTCGCTATTTAATAATAATAATAATAAATTTATTTAAAATTTAATAATATAATAAATATGTTTATGTTGTATTCTATAAACTTATTCTTCAATCCCCTGAAGCTGAAATTGTTAAAGCAACTAAAAGGAGATCCGGTTATTATAGATTGTGGGTATTTAATATTTCGGATTTCTAGTTTTTGTGTAGTTGTGTATTGTGTAGTTAAGTGATTTAACCGTTACTACTTACTACGTAGCCATACAAAATTTGGAAAAAATATGTTTGTATTATTAACGGTTTGCCTCGGCTTTAAACAGTCCGAACAAGGTGGAACGGACAATTCGGGTGAATTATTCTACAATGAAACGCAGTGCGTCTCACATCGTTCGTCGTTGTTGCGGGGTTCTAATCACGCTAGTTCGACACGCACTCGACCGCACTTGTTTTTATAATAATTGGTGACCCAGTGATCTCCATTCCACCTTTTTACATTAAAACTACCTATTACTTACTTTTTTATATGAGATGCCGGATCGTCCGGCCGATAACACTTTTATAGATATAGGCCGAACGTCGGCACCTTTGGTTAAGCTTAACATGTCCACACCTGAGCCGTTAAACTCTCACACCTTGGCTGCTACCAGTTTCACTTCATTTCGCGAATATCTTTACTTCGAGAGAGGCGAAGATTACGGTTTTTTCGACTGTCTAAATCTCTAGATTTGGAATTGGGAACTATTCTTAACGTCAAACTACGATAGATTACCACAGACATATACAAGGTGTCCGGAAAATAAGTGTACAACGTTTGACGACAGACTCCTGACGTCAAAATAGGTCGATCTAAGCCGACTTAGTTATATCCAAAATTGTCTCGTTTAGCCGGTAGAGGGCGTCAAAAATTTGTAAAAATATTGTTTTTTTCTAAATTACGTGAAAACCTGCTAATCGATTTTAATGATTTTTAGTATGTAGACTAATACTATAAAATGACGTTTTCTAGTAGTATAGTCACCGGCTGTAAATAAGTGGAAGTGTTATAAAAGTGATATAATACGTCAACATGTCTCCTCATTTTTTATATGAACGGCGTTATGACAACCCAGATATTTTTGTAGAGTGACTGGATGTATTTGGAAGCTATTTTACCTCTTTAATATTTTCCGTTGAATGAGCTGTTTTGCCAGAAGAAAATATTTACAATTACCTGCATACATCAATTATTAACAATAAAAATAAAACAAAGTTGAAAGTATGTATTGTAAGAAACTAAGTAAAAAAAAACATTACTTAAGCAAATGTGTAAAATGACCGCCTTCTTGCTGAATACACTTATTACTTAGTTTCTTACAATACATACTTTCAACTATGTTGTACTTTGTTTCATCTTTATTGTTAATAATTGATGTATGCAGGTAATTGTAAATATTTTCTTCTGGCAAAATATACATACTTACTGATAAAAAGATAAATTCTTATTTAATTTGAGGAAATAGTTCATGCTTAAAGCGGAGTTGAAAGTATGGAAAAGAAAGAAAAAAACTAACAAAAACAGATTAATAGAATAAAAATTCTTTAGGGGTTTCTACATGTTTAGAACGTAGAAACGTTCATCATCAGGAGACAGAAAATTTATTTAATGCTGATGGTTTAGCAGAAAAGAAACCTTAATGGAACTTTTATGGAATTAAAAATTTGAAGTGTAGAAGTGACATAATATGAAGAAAATTGAGAAAAGTTAAAACTTACGGAGTATTTGAAAAAGTCAGTAAGGGGGTCTAAACCAACCAAATAAACTAGGGAAGAAGAAAAAGGCCTGTGTAAGTATGTTTTAATATTTATGCTTGACGTTAAACGTCAAGCGTTGATCTAACGACGACAAACGTTGAACAGTGTTGTCAGGCAAGGAGAACCCAAGGAGTTCTCTCTTCCACCCACTACTGATTTTCAATAACATTTCAAACAATAACAGATCGACTTTCAGGCGTTTTATGAATGAGATATTGGGTCTAGAGTATTATAAGGTCTTTGTTTAGTATTCCTGGTGACTTTGTGAATCATCTACCAAATTTTTACATATACCTATCTACAACATTTTGCTGACAACCATAACCATAGATTATAGATATCTATTTTTTCATCATATAGAATAATATTTCCATTCCCATAAAAAATGTAGCAGATATCTGCAGCAACAACAACAAAAGTTCTCACAGTTTGCGCCCACATATTTTTACAATCTCTTTAAAAAAATGTCACCTGAATGTCAGATAAAATCGACACCACGTTCACATTCTACGGTGTAAATTAGGTGTAAAACTTACACTTTTGAACGGAACCGTGTCATGAGGACGTGCTTTTTCACGGGCAGATAGTTTTTGAGATAATATGAGCAATAATTTGTATGACTGGTGACTGCTTATGTTCGTGGTATTTGTTTTGATGGATTGCGAAGTCAAGAATTGAATTATAAAGAGTATGATAACTAAATTTGGGTTTAAATTGAATGGCCACCGAGGTCCACAGACTTAACGCCTCTAGACTATTTTCTTTGGGAATATTTAAAAGAAAAAATTTACCAAAATTGGCCAAATAATATTGAAGATTTGAAATACAAAATTAGATTGGAAACACATAACATACCGAATAAAGTCATTCGGAAAGTAGAGGGTGGAGGACATTTCCAGCATTTGCCACGTTAAATCAACTCTTCTTTGTGTTTTGTTTTGCTTCGTTACATTTTTTTTTTACAAACCTCAATGATTTATCATTTCCGCTTATTTAAATAGAGATTTTTTAAAAACTTTTAACAGTCGCCATCTTGAAATAGCTTGACAGAATCGCGCCAAAATGTATGAGCATGCTCTACGAGATATAAGCTTTCAAATGATGTATCACAAGCTGTACGTTTCCGTTTAAAAAAAAATCGATGTCGTCATATCTTTGACAAAATGTCTATAAAAAAAAAACGAATAACGTTATTTTTTTGACGTTAAAAGGTAATTCTGTCAAATCAATAATTAAAAAGTTGACATATTTAGACTTTACGTTTCACGGGTTGTTGATGTTGCTATGGTAACTTTAAAACACGCGCGTTTTTGAAAGTGGGATTTAAACACGCTGAGGCGTACTTTAAATAAGCGAAATAGGGTATCAATAAAAAAAATTATAATTTATTCGAAGTTGCTCGGAAGTTGCTTTGCTAAGTAGTGTTAAGTAATACTTTACCTGAAGAAATTAAAAATGTATGGTCTAACACGACTGGAAAACCAGGTGCTGGCATTGACAGTAAATACTATAATAGTCATTCGCTCTTACATGCATTCTCCACTTTGGTGTTGGGTTGAAAAGATTCAAATTTATTGCCATGGCAGAGAAAGGGCGCTGTGCCAATAACTCTTAGGCCCATAAGACACATTAATTTGATTAAATAAGGGTTTTCTAGGTTGTGTCTGTTCATTTAACACCCTGTAAGTTTCAACGTAGGACCTATACAAGTTAAAAAGTCGAAAGGGAAGACCAACACACAGACATGAAGTTTCCTATAGTTTACCAGCGAAAATAGCATTTTCTAAAACACGTCTCCATAAGTACGTTTCACGGAAATATGGTTCCAAATTATTTCCGAGAGGGTGTCACTGAACGCCTCAAATGACTCGTGAGAGTCGCGTTTAAATTCTTTAAAACGAGTCATTTAACTTCAATTGTCGCTTTTCGCGAAATCTGACACCCTTTTGGTCATAAGCGGAAAACGACGTAAAAGTTTAAAGGGCGCAGTCAATCTGGTCGCATAATGTGGAACGTATATTTCCAATGATCTGCTACCTATAGATGGTACATGCATGTCATTCATGAACGTTATTAAAATGTGTAGACAGCATCGTTTGTAGCAGAGAGGCGGTGAAGAGCTGGGGGTGGGGCAGGGAGTAGGGATTACGGTGAATTTACCTTTGAATGTGATCTTGCTACAATAGTTTAAACCTAACCTAAAAATAACCCTACTTTCTATTTAAGCACGTATGAAAGGTAACTTGAGAAATATTATTTTCTGAATTCTTGCATACTTGGTACTAGGGCTGTGCGATTACCGAAAAAGATAATCGATTTTCGATTATTTGAAATATTCAATTAATTGAAAATAGTTAGTTATATCCGAATAATCGAAAATAATCAATTAATCGATTATTTGAAATAATCGATTAATCAAAAATAGTTAGTTATATCCGATTAATCGAAAATAATCGATTAATCGAAAATCCAAAATTAAAAATAGTCCAATAAGCGAAAATAATCGATTAATCGAGAATAATAGATTATTTGTGATTAATCGAAAATAATAATCGATTAATCAAAAATTAACGATTGATTATTCAAAATAACTTAAAAAGTCGATTCAAATATTAGATCGTTAAGAATATAAATTTTATGAAAGGCGCACAGATTGAAACCTTGTTCAAATTATTTCGTTGATTGTCTTGCAATAGTATGCTATAATATTTTTTAAACCGATTTTCAGAGTATCTAATAGGGTTGCTAATAAATATATAGAGACTTATAGCAATAATAAGTAACTAGCAACTTCAATCATCTAAAAACATACGTATATTTTCGAATAATCAAAAAATAGTTTTTTTGGTTAATTGATTAATCGAAAAACCATTTTTTTCTCGATACTGATTTGGTTAATCGAAAAATCGTTTTTTTTTCGATTACTTAATAATTGATTAATCAAAAATCAATATTCGATAATCGATAAATAAACATATATACCTACCTATATTTTCGATTAATCGAAAAATAGTTTTTTTGGTGAATTAATTAATCGAAAAATCGTTTTTCTTCGATTAATAATCGATTAATCAATACATAGTAAATTTTTTTTCGAATACCCACCTAATTAATCGATTAGGTAATCGAAAAATATTTTTTTGGTTACTTATTCGATAAATAATTTTTTTTCGATTTTGATTTTTGATTAATCGAAAAATGTTTTTTTTTCGATTACTTAATCGATTAATCAAAAAATCGTAAATTTTTTTTTTTCGAATAATCGAAATTTTTTTTTTCGATTAATCAAAAAATAGTTTTTTTTCGATTAATGGAAAAATATTTTTTTTTCGTTTAATGGAAAAATAGTTTTTTTTTTCGATTAATCCAAAATTAGTTTTTTTTCAATTAATAATCGATTAATCGATAAAAAAATTATCTTCAATCGATCTTTTTTGGATTCTTCGGCAACAACGTATTATTCCAGGGTAAAAATTGGAATAGATTTGCACGCGGTACCTGGTGGACCTGTGCAATTGACGTCTTGTCGGCTTGTTGTGATAAAGAGAACGATATGTCCATCTGGCTCTGTCGTCACGGGATAGGTCCCTATCCTGTAACGTTGGTGCAAACGGTCCATGCCCTCCCATTATCGCTCCAGGGTGTAAGATATCCCGTTGACTTCCAACAATGTAAAGCCAAAATAGTCTTCTGTTCTATGTCCCGTTATAATTTGGTTAAATTTACAACTCCAAAACCGGGGATTTGTCATGCAAGCATTTCCTCAATCATGTGACTCTTGGAGCCTGGAGCTTTGATTTTCATAGACGCCCAATGTTACTATGTTTATTACATAGCTTGTTTCTAATTTCTCATTGGTCAAAAATATATCAGCTCTCGCATTCGTTTCGTCACAATAATATGCAAATCTAAGATACCTGAAACTATTCGAATTAACTCCGCTAAAAGACAAAGTAAAGTGAAAATTCCGATCGCCACTTAGAATGTGCCCGAGCGGCTCGGATCAAAGGCATTGCTCAAGAGGATAAGCACATTGTCAAGAAAGTCAATTAACGAATAATTAGTGATTGCAATTAGGTAGGCATCTGCGATTTAGATTGGAGCGAGGGAGATAGAAGATTGCGCGTTTAAGGTCAATAATAGTGCAGGTAAGTGAAGGAGAGCCAATAATAATAATAATCAGCTGATAGAACACATTGAAGAGTAAATGAGGACATAATGTAATGGTTATTAAAATTAATAATTTTATACGATTTTTAGAGTATTTTTCAGTAGTGATCTCTACTTTGTTTAAGATTTTAGACGATAATTTGGTAATCCATTTTTTTAAACTTACAGCAATAGTCGAGTAACCCATACTTTTTTATAGTGACCCATACTTTTTTTAATTTACAGCAATAGTCTAGTAACCCATACTTTGTTAGAACTTTACAGCAATAGTCTAGTAACCAATACTTTTTTATAGAAACCCATATTTTTTTTTTAATTACAGCAGTAGCCCAGTAACCCATACTTTTTATAGTTACCTATACTTTTTTAACTTGACAGCAATAGTCTAGTAACCCATTCTTTTTTATAGTGACCCATATTTTTTTTAACTGTATGTACAGCAATAGTCTAGTAACCCATACTTTTTTATAGTGACCCATACTTTTTTTTACTTTACAGCAATAGTCTAGTAACCCATACTTTGTTAGAACTTTACAGCAATGGTCTAGTAACCCATACTTTTTATAGATACCCATACTTTTTTATAGTTACCCATACTTTTTTTAACTTTACAGCAATAGTCTAGTAACCCATAATTTTTTATAGTGACCCATACTTTTTTTTTAACTGTAGGTACAGCAATAGTCTAGTAATCCATACTACTTTACAGCAATAATATAGTTACCCATACTTTTTTTTTGAAACTTTACAGTAATACTTTAGTAAACCATATTTCTTTTTAGATTCCAAGAAAAATTCCAGTGACCCGTACTTTTTTGCAAACTATAGGATTTTTTAAAAGTTTACACTTCATTAAACTAATTAAAATAAAATATTATTGCGTGATACAAACTAGTTAATTCATAATTTAATTAATGACTGATGTCGATATTGTTAATTAATGTAGGTACTTAGGTATGTCATTTTGAATTAATATTTCTATATTCCTAATGGGAAAAATTTAAATCGCATCTCGTGGCTAAACGTTATGGTCTGCTGATTAAAAACGTGTAAATTTTATTTTGTTAAAGCCAATATTTGTCAGTGGCAGGGGGGCAGGGGCATCCAAAGAGGTCCTAGGTATGCTACTAAAAAGAATAACTCCACTGATGTAATTAATAAATGTAAGGGAATGAATTATTTCGTCTACAATGCCACACTAAAGTGCATAATTGTTTTAACAGTGAGAAATTTAATTGTTTATGATAAACTGTTTTGATGTGGTGATGTCCAGATATTATTACTTATTTTTTTACCTTTCTACAAACCTAAATAACATAACCCAGTATTTTCAAAGTTGGCGCGAGTTGATCGCTACGAAGTTATAGCCAGTTGGAATGATGCTACCAACTCAAATTAGTGGATGGCAACCTATAAGAACCAAGACCCCATTATAGTACAGAGATATTATATAGGGTTCCATTTATATAGCCTATTAAGTATTATACTTTTTTTATATACCTACCGGGTGTTTCAATAAAAACTCACAGGCCAATTATTTCAAAAACTAAAAGTGACTTGTAAATTCTGTAAACGCCACTTTTTAGCGTCTATTATTCGCGTCACAACTGTGTTAAAATGTGTTTGAATAATACTAGATGTAGGTGGCGCCACGGTGCAAAGAATTTTTTTCGATGACAGGAACTTTTAAATGTTATAGTTATTAAAGATAATTAATTTTTGATCAAATTATCTCCCATAAAAATTTTTGATAAATCCAACATAAACGGAGATATTTGGGGTTAAGTTTTTTTTTAAATAATAATATTTTTTATTTATAGTTTATTTTTATTAAATACAAATAATAGTGGCAAAAAATAAGACGCCACTGAGTTTTTGGTAATTTTTATATTTTTTTCGGATTAAGGTAGGAGTATCAACATGCTTGCCAACCTATAACCTATTTCGCGTAGATTTATTTATGTTTTCTAGCTTTTATACAAAATTTAAAGAAAATCAGTATCGACTTAATATTCTTTAGGTAATAATTGACATATTAAATAAATATCAAGGAATTTCATAACTTATTTTAGGAGAATTGTATAGTGAAAAATATCAGGTAAGATTTTTTTTAACATTATTATGTCATTGTCACTCATTGTTCTTTCACTATACAATTCTCCCAAAATTAGCAATGAAATAAATTGATATTTTTTGTAATATATCAGATACTACCTAAATAATGTACCGACGATATTGATTTTCTTTAAATGTTAGTTATTAAAATAATAAACTCAAAAAATCAACGCGAAATAGGTTATAGGTTGGCAATAGATTGAATGACGTTGAGAATTCAACCTTAAGCAACTAAAATATCCTTTTCTTGTCTGTTAAATTGTTTTCATATCTTGCTTCGTTTTGAAGAAATAAAAATAAAAACAATTTTATTGCATATCTCTGGAAAACAAAAAGCATTAAATAATATATTATATTATTAACATTATTAACACTCAGTGTCAGTGTCAGTGTCAGTGTCAGTGTCAGTGTCAGTGTCAGTGTCAGTGTCAGTGTCAGTGTCAGTGTCAGTGTCAGTGTCAGTGTCAGTGTCAGTGTCAGTGTCAGTGTCAGTGTCAGTGTCAGTGTCAGTGTCAGTGTCAGTGTCAGTGTCAGTGTCAGTGTCAGTGTCAGTGTCAGTGTCAGTGTCAGTGTCAGTGTCAGTGTCAGTGTCAGTGTCAGTGTCAGAATTTGCAGTTTCTACATTTTTAAAATAAAAATGGTTCACCATACAAATCAAGACAAATTGAACGTGGTTTTAGTTTATGGAGAATGCTATCAAAATGCTTCAGAAGCTGTGCGCTGCTATCGAGCTTGTTTTCCAGATAGACCAACGCCCGATCGTGAATCTTTGGTAGCTTTGTGTATCAACTTAGCCACATATGGTAGCTTTAAAAGGGAAAGGTTCCAAGAAGGAAGAGGGTTACGAAAAAAATAATTTTTGTTTTCCAGAGAAATGCAAATAAAATTGTTTTTATTTTTATTTCTCGAAAACGACCCAGGTAGCAAGGTGACGTATTTAAGACGTCAATTATTGATCATCAGCGACGTCATAAATTACGTAAATCAAACGTTAAAAAGACGTGCTTAAGTCACAGACCAATAACGTCTTTTTTGACGTAAAAAATACGTCATCTTAGGACGTCTTTTTAGGTGTAGGAAACGTCAATAAACGTCATAATTTACGAAAAACGAACATTTACTAAAAACTTCCTAAAATAATGCATAATAGGGGTAAAAAATACACATAAATATTTTATGTAAAAAATCCTTTTAATGATAATAAATTAACTATTACAACTTTCATGTGTACGCAGAATTGGAAAAATGCTAAGGAATCCTTTAATGGCAGCCAAAATAATTTTTTTTTCGGGGCGTCACCGGCTACTACCCCCCCCCCCCCCCCTATGTCAATTGCCTCGAACTCGATAACCTGGTACATTTATATTCGTTTATAATATCGTAAAATATATTTATAGAAACCATGATAGAAACTAAATCAAAATCACCATAAACTTTTCACTTTCACTTTTGCCGAACTGTCGACTGCCTGACTGCTAGCGCCAACAACATAATACCAATGCGTTCTGCGTTCTGTCAGACAAGTCAGACTGCCAATGTCATAAAACGGAGCGCGGGTAATTTAAATTTGATATTCGCAGACTTTTAATGACAAAATAGGTTTTCGCTTTTGCAAATTTTACATACATGAATGGTTTATTTAAAATGGTAATATTTTAAAAGTTTTATGATACGTACGTGCCTTTAACTATAAGAAAAAGCTATTCTCAGGCGTTTTACTTATTTAAAAGTCTGTCCCACTATATTTTCAAAAAATTTGGTCACTTAGATACTTTTTAATCGTACGTATAATTCAATAAAATGACTAAAAATGGACGTTTTTATTACGTAAAATTATGACGTATAATACACGTGTTAAAAACTACGTTATTTTGACGTCATCTTGCGACCAAAAGACGTCAAGTGACTAAAATTCCCCAATATTCGACGTCATAAAGACGTCATCCTGCTACCTGGGGAAGCAAAATATGAAAACAATTTAATAGACAAAAAAAGGATATTTTTAGTTGCTTAATCCGAAAAAAAATATAAAAATTACCAAAAAATCAGTAGCGTCCTTTTTTTGCTAATATTATTTGTTAAGGCGCCCCCTGTGACGTCACTGGGCGTAATAATTTAGGGCTACACGAGCATTTTATCACTAACATTATCATTACCAAACTTAAATTAGAATGTGCTAAAGGATATTAAAAATATTTGTAATTAAAATAGGTAGGTACTCGTTAAAATTATTAAAAAAAAAAAAGTTAACCCCAAATATCTCCGTTCGTGTTGGATTTATCAAAAAATTTTATGGGACATAATTTGATCAAAAATTAATTATCTTTAAGAACCACAACATTTAAAAGTTCCTATCATCGAAAAATTTCTTTGCACCGTAGCGCCACCTACATCTTGTATTATTCAAACACATTTTTTACACAGTTGTGAAGCCAATCATAGAGGCTAAAAACTGGCGTTAATTGGCCTGGGAGTTTTTATTCAAACACCCTGTATAGTTCAGTGGTTTTACATTGTTCCAAGTGCGCCGCGTCGAGACCGAGACTTTATTAACCAACTATCAGGTACATTACATTAACCAACACAACCACCACCGGCAAAAAGCAATTTAATCTCTTCCTTACACCGCCGCCAGTTACCCACACTTTGCCAACGTAAATCGTACCTAGTAGTAGAAAAAAATCCAAATTACTTAAGAAATTACCTTGCGCTCGAAAACCCGGTGTTTGTCGAAGTTTATTTAAAATACGACTAATTGCGAGGTGAAGTAGCCTTTTGATTTTGCCGCCTACAGTTGACCAATTGATTAGTGTAAGTAGATATGTAGCTACTGGATGGCCACTTAAAACTGGCATGGCGCAGGGCCGGAGTGAAAATGTATATGGACCCATTCGTACGCTCTCTGCAACGGCATGGGGACCACACTGCTTATCATTTTCGCCCTAGAAAATTACGATGACCGGGAGAGGGTATGGGTGCGTGCAGTGCTTCTAATAGAGTCAACGTTTTTTTTTTAAAACAGCGTTTTTATTATAGTGAATGGTTTTTGGCCGTATACCGTGCTAAAATGTCACGAGCCGCCACTGGGTCTGTGGTAGCTTGCTTAATCCATCATTATCCTTACCGATCCTATAACGGTGCCAAATTTTACCTATCCACGTCGAATGTTCATGTAATCAATCGCCCTCTAGACGTTTATAAAAATTAATATTCTTCGCTAATAATGATAGAGCAATGGGATACAAATGAAAGCGTCGTTCTGCAAGTGTTTCCGTGGTGTAGTGGTTATCACATCCGCCTAACACGCGGAAGGTCCCCGGTTCGATCCCGGGCGGAAACAAAACTTTTTTTTGTTTGTGAACGATTTTTTTTCGAACAGGTACATTAAAAATATACCAATATATTTTTTTAAAACCGACGAGAAAATATACACTTGCTGGACAATTTTTCGTCCAGAAAATAACGTTTTGTCGATGAAGACTGGAAAATTGACTTTAGAGACCGGAAAATATTTTTCCGGTCACTGTTTTTTGTTTTTCCAATCGCTCTTTGATAATACAAGCTACCTTGATTTCGTTACTATGACAACAACATTTCGATGTATTGTCGAGTGACAGTTCGTTAATTTTTAATTTGTTGTTTATGTCAAACTTGTTTTGCGAGTGCGCAAATTTAACAATATGAATTCAGATTTTGAATTATCCGACACGGAAAATATGATTTCAGAAGAAATTTTGGAAGCAGCAAGGAAAGCGACTTACGATATATTGCCAGTAAAATCAAAAGCCCGTTACGAGAAGTCATACGACGCATTTAAAAATAATATAAAATAAAATAATTTAATGTAAGTATATCGAAGTGTCGGTCTTAAAAAAAATAATATTGTACGTCACGCAACCGAAAATTAGTGTTTTCCAGGTTTCTCCAAGCTTCCAGGACTTGCCTACGGCTCGCCCTGGAAATGCTTGTCTCGACCTGAAAAACACTACTTTCCGGTCTTGTAACGTAAATTACTATTCTAACACGTTTGGAAAGTGATATCGCTTTGCGCCGAAGCGGAGTTCAGACAGCATCGAGTTTAAACGAAAATATCAATTTATTTCATTGCTAATTTTGGGAGAATTGTATAGTGAAAGAAGAATGACATAATAATGTTAAAAAAATCCTACCCGCTATTTTTCGCTATACAATAATTCTCCTAAAATATTTAATGAAATTCCTTGATATTTATATAATATGTCAATTATTACCTATAAAATATGAAGACGATAATGATTTTATTTAAATTTTGTGTAAAAGCTAGAAAAATTAAATAAATCTACGCAAAATAGGTTATAGGTTGGCAAGCATGTTGATACTCCCACCTTAAAATAAAAATGGTTTCATTGTTTTTAAAGGAAAAAAACCTTAACAAATCTCAGGTTTGCATCTTCTTTACCTCATCAATTATTTATGGAATCCCTTTTTTGCTGAAATAATGCAATAATCTAATTGCAGAGTTCTTCCCATGCATCTACAATTTTTTAAACTACATTTTCCCTATGCATAGGCACCATAAGTTTATTTTAATTTAACAGGCAATAAATATTATATTGTATAGGTAGTAGGTGTCACCCATTTTGTCAACATAATACGGAATATTACAATGTCTGCTACCGTACTTGTACGAATATGGGCATATATATGTTGACATATACCTACATATGTATATAAAACAACACCAACAACAACAAAGGCAAATAAGTTGGGAAAATCCAGCGCAATCTCTTTCACTTTGAAGCAACAAACTTATCAGTAGAGTGCGGAAAATTCATGACATTGTGGCAGTGGCGTAGCCACTGGTTATATAGGAAATATCCCCCCCCCCCCCCCCCATAGATATTACTGAGTTGGTACATACAGAATATTATTCTCTAATAATAATTATATTTACTATACATTATGTGACCAGTAAAGTCCGCATCATATGGGATTTTTTTTTATTAATAACTTTATTCGAAATTTGACTTTGGCATCAAGTTCTGCTTCGATCGAGATCAAAATTAAGCAAAAAAATAGGTAAGTAAGTAAAAAGTAGTCACGTGGTTCGCATTATCTGTCAAATTTTAATTATTTCCAAAAAATAATTCAAAAGTGAGGTTATTTCTGAAAATATCGAAAAAAGTTATTAAAAAAAGTTTTTTTTAATGCAGTTTCTAGCCCACAATTTTAGCTGCATAAGATAATTTTGATTTTTTACCCATATTTTGTAAATTGCACCACTTTTGCAAAATAGGACTCAACGCAACCTACATAAAACTTCTTAGTTTTGACAATGCTTTATTTCAGATACATTTTCTTTAAAGTAGCGCCATATTAAATGTGTGTTTTTCTACAAAATCAAAATTGGGCTATTCAAATTTGGTCGCATGTGATGCAAAGTTGATTTGTTTTTGACCCTGTATTATATATTATTTGTAGCTGAAATGCATGTGGGCTAGAAACTGCTTTTAAAAAAACGTTTTTTAATAACTTTTTTCGATATTTTCAGAAATAAACCCACTTTTGAATTATTTTTTGAAAAAAATTAAAATTTGACAGTTAATTCGAATCACGTGACTACTATTTTTTTGCTTAATTTTCATCTCGATCGAAGCAGAGCTTGATGCCAAAGTCAAATTTCGAATAAAGTTATTAATAAGAAAAAATTCCAAATGATGCGGACTTTACTGGTCATACCGTAAATTTGGTTAAAAATGGAGGTTAGCTCGCATTGCTATTTCTCTTTCCAATAATCACTTTAAGTTCACTCGGATCAAACTATCTTGACTTCCGTTTATGGGCGTCGGAACGAACAACCCAAAACCTCTGTTTTAGCGCCCCAGAATCACCTTTTATTCCACCACAAAAACCTTTAACAAAAATAACAATGTCAAAACGGGAAGATAAACAATCTCTGGCCCATTCTCTCACGAAAAAAACAAATAGGTTATCGAAAAATACCGGACAATTGAATAAGGCAATTAAACAAGGCTACTTTGTCACTGCTGTGCCTTTATCTGGGCAGATACCAAATTTTAATATATGTCTCGTGTCAGAAGAACTAGTTTTTGATAGCTTGGAACGGCCGATACGAAGCTTTGATATAAGAGCTACTGTACTGAAATGGGCCTGAGCAGTACCGAACTCGATACTTATTCTTTGATTTATTTTGGAAATTCTTTTATTGTATACAGGGTCTCCGGAAATGAGCAACAATTTTAGTGGATAATTCTAGACCGAAAATAAATGCTATCTCTTCCCATAACATTTTTTTCGAAAATTGATTATTAACGGACTGTTAAAGTTAAATTTGATTAGCAGTTTTAAAATACATAAGTTACTAGAACAATAAATTAAACATTCAACTCAAAGTGACGTCCTTTCTCTTCAATGCATAGATTAATTATTCTTCTTAAAGAATTCCTTCCAACTTCATGGAATATTCCTTCCTTTGCTATGCTGTTGCTAATGTTTAAAGTTGAAAATAAATTAAAATGATTTTGTATTCATCACATGCAAGCAATGTTATTTTAGCGTTTTTCTCGAAAACGGTTAGATTTATCGAAACAAAAGTAGTATACCTTTTTTATGTCAAAAGGTTAGGAGAATAAAAATGTGCAATCAAAATGAGCATATATACTGTGTAGGACAAACAAGTTGGGATCATTCAAATTAAGGTATACAGTGTCCGCAAGAAAGTCCGCATCAAATGGGATTTTTTTTTTATTATTAGGTATAGGTAAAAATTGAAAAAGCAGTTAGTTTTTGCTTACCTAAAAACCAAAAATGACGTATACTGAAGCAGCTGCACGACTTGCGTTACCTGTCAAATTTGACATTTTTAATAAAATAGGTTCAAAAATGCCCTTATTTATAAAAATATCGAAAAACTTTATTCGAGAAACTTGTTTATGTAGGCATTTTTAGCCTCTCTACGAAATTTTGACAGTCTAATACAATTTTTATTTTTTGCCAGATTCTTGAAAATTTTGATCAACCCTTGTAGATTAACTTTTATACATCGATGTAAAACCATTTACATTTACTTCATTTGTAATCTTAGTGCAATTTTGTGTAAAATTTTTGTTTCCAATTATTTATTTTGCTTCAAAAACTGAAATTGTTATTGATCAGTATGTAATGTTTGATGCAAAGTTTATCTAATTACATCAGTTTTGTCAAAACCGATGTTTCTCATTTTTCTTAAGTTAGTAAAAAGATGTACAAAAAGAAAATATTAGGAAGCTTTGGTTGAAATTTTACTTAATTAATATTGGATCCAAAAGAATAAATATTAATCGCTCGAAACATTTTATTCAACAAAAATATAGTTTAATATAATTAATTTAATTTAATAATAATAATTAAGTAAAAGTTCAACGAAAGCTTCCTAATATTTTCTTTTTGTTTGCTAACTTAAGAAAAATCAGAAGCGTCGGTTGTGACAAAACTGATGTAATTAGATAAACTTTGCATCAAACATTACATACTGATCAATAACAATTTCAGTTTTTGAAGCAAAATTAATAATTGGAAACAAAAATTTTACACAAAATTGCATTAAGATTACAAATAAAGTAAAGGCAAATGGTTTTACATCAATGTATAAAAGTTAATCTACGAGGGTTGATCAATATTTTCAAGAATCTGGCAAAAAAGACTGTCAAAATTTCGTAGAGAGGCTAAAAATGCCTAAATAAACAACTTTCTCGAATAAAGTTTTCGATATTTTTATAAATAAGGGCATTTTTGAACCTATTTTATTAAAAATGTCAAATTTGACAGGTAACGCAAGTCGTGCGGCTGCTTCAGTATACGTCATTTTTGGTTTTTAGGTAAGCGAAAACTAACTGCTTTTTCAATTTTTACCTATACCTAATAATAAAAAAAAATCCCATTTGATGCGGACTTTCTTGCGGACACTGTATAGTCTTCTATGTGGTTCTACAAAATGTGAAAAAACGGTGAGCTAACTTGTATTCCTCGTCCCGAAAAACCCCATATACGAGATGTCGTCAAAATATTATGAGCGTGGCAAAAGGTATTGCCAGAAAAAACTGCAAATAAAAATACACAAAAAAAATACGAACCAAACCTGGCAGAAAAAATATAAAAATTCTATTGATTTTTCCTATTATTTATGAAAACCTTGGCTTTGTTTTCACAATTTTTATAATATCAGAGGAGGGCGCCCCCTCCCCCCTGAATTCGCCACTGGTATGGAGTAGTGATAGTCCTGGATATGTAAAACCAAACACAGATTCCCCAAGTTTACAAAATAACAAGTTGTGGAATCCGACCCTGGCATTTGTCTCATTCCTACAACAATTCTTCTGGCGTTATCGAGACGCATTCCTCGAATTTTTCTCGAAAACCTGAACTGATCAACATCTGACACTTACAGTAGTTTTAAATTAAATATGATAGATATAGTTATTCGGAAAAAGAAAATAAGATACCCGCGGATTCACATGCCTATTAAAATGGTCTGCGTGCTATCGGAAACGGATTTCTATTTATCTGTCATGTCAGTACAGGTGTAACAACAAAAAATAAGTGGTAGCAGAGACTAAACCACAGGTAATTTCGTGAGGGCAATAATAGCGACATTAATCAGAATAATATTTGCTGGCTACGGTTAATAAAGCATAATATACTTACCACCAGAGCTGTCGCAATTACTCTTAAAAAGTAATTCAATTACAATTACCCATTACCCTCCGAAAAAGGCATCAATTACAATTACCAATTACTAACAGTATGATTAAATATTTAAATTACCACTTTCTTGGCAAATAAATTACTCTGAGTAATTTAATTACATTTTGGTAAGTAATTGAATTACATTTTGGTAATTCAATTACATTTTGATAATTGAATTACATTCTGGTAATTGAATTACAGTTTGGTAATTGAATGAATTGAAAAAATTGAATTAGTATAATGAGCAATGGAATCACTTTTTTTTACATTTTACAAAAAAAGAGTTGTATAGGTAAGGTATTATTTTTTTAAATAGTAGTAGGTCCTACTATCACACTTTCTTATAGAAAGAAATTTAAAAAATTTCTAAATTTATAGTTAAACTTGATCTCCTAATTTTGATAAGTACCTACTTACCTTTAACAAATTGACCAATAATAACAACTGTCTTTGTAATTAATATGATTTATTTGTTGAAATAAAACAAACGTAATATTAGGGAAATTAGAAAATATTTTTTTCTTTCTAAAGGAATTATGAAAATTTTTAAAGGAATTGAATTATTTTGGAGTAATTCAATTACTTTTAATCTAATTGAATTAATCGGGAGTAATTAAATTACTTTTTATGTAATTGAATTATTTAAGAGTAATTCAATTACCTACCTTTATTCTAATTTAATTATTTGAGAGTAGGTAATTAAATTACTTTTTATGTAATTGAATTATTTGGGAGTAATTCAATTACTTTTTAAAATAATTGAATTACTTTTAAGTAATTCAATAATCTACCTCAGATTTCTTAAAACCAATTACCAATTACAATTACTTTATCACAGTAATTGAAAAATCAATTAGATACAATTACTATTTTCAAAAAGTAATTCAATTACAGTAATTCAATTACCTACTAAAAAGTAATTGAACACATTTTTTAAATTATTTTAATTCAATTACCGACAGCTCTTCTTAACACCAAAAATCAGTACTGTGGTTCTCAAAAATTTAAATAGCTTCTAGTGTGATATTGTTCTTGTCGTTTAACATTGCATATGATTATCTATTATGCAACATGAATTACTGAGATGATAAAATTCGTCCATAAATTATAAAGTCCAATACTAATCATGGGTTGTGCGAAATAAGAATATTCTATTGCTTTATCTGACATGCAAAGTTTAAAAAAACTTAAATACAAAGTAAATATGAATTAATTGAAACAGGTATTTGTACGATCAATAAAATTCAAATTTAGACAGGACAGCTAGAATACTCCGAACATGCACACATCTTTCTTTGAGCCTTGATCTCCTCTGCAAACACCTCCAAATCAACAACCAACAGGTAGGTACTATTAAATATTTATTTCCAACTTTTGGTACTTCGGTACCATAATACACCTGAAACCAAGGCCTACTAGATCCGTTCCACAGATACCACATGATTAATGGGCAAAAACAAGTGCCTAACAGTATTTGCCGGTGACAGCCGAAGAATGGACCCCTAGGGTAGCGGTCCCCGGGGGGTCATTTACTACCTTCTTTACTGGAATGACGTAAGACATCACGGACCATTAGATATAGGTAAAAATAACATGGTTCTCTTTGGTCGTTAAACAGATTTATGTTAATTAAAAAAGATGAAAATACGGTTTTGGGATTTGTGTTTTAAATATTGTTCGTGTCGTTAATCGTTTGAAAGTTTTAGACTTTTTAGTGTTTAAAGTTATCGTGGATATATCATAGACTATATCACCGTGGTGAGATCATCAAACAATAATGCACGTGTAGATACACATCATGGGCATGCGTACTACAAAATTCTCATTTATCTTTTGCGAAGACAGACAGGTCCGAGCTTTAAAATTGGACGTACAATATACCCACCAATCTATAAAATAAAGCCTCGTTTGATGAGGCACCTTCCAGTGGCATAACAAAAACTGAGCCCCCCCCCCCCCGCAAACATTTTCAGGGGCCCCCTCTCTATAACGAATGGAAAATGATAATTCTTATTTTCATTACTATTAGGTTCGGGTTTATGAATTTTTTAATTCGTTAATCGTGTAATAATTTAATTAGGGTTAAACCCACATTATGTGTTAAGTAGCTACTATTAAAACAGCAAACAATTCGAATTTATTTTATAATCCTAGGTAGACTGGTAGACATACCATAGGTAGCTATTAAGTCATTATACGCAATATTCCAGCAAACATGATGCAAAATCAAAATTTTAAAACACCACTTATAATGTTGCTTACCATGTGTGGTAGTAACGGGGGTAGCAGTGATCGAGCCTCATAGAATTCAAAAGACAGTAAAACACGTGAACACTCAACATACTCAACAAGTCTGCACAAACACTATACAAGATATTTTACAAAACGACCAGATCGTCGAGAGTTTTTTTGCAAAATCGTTTATAATTTCGTCGATATTTAATGTTTTAACAAACTCGTGTTCGATACTGATTAGGGATAAATCCGAAAGGCGTTGTTATCCCATAGTGTTACGTAAATGGGTTTTTACTATTTTAAGTTTGGAAAAAGATCGTTCCGCTGATGTCACACTAACTGGTAAAGTTAGAAATAACATCCCTGCACTAGATACATCTGGAAAATTTGAAGAAACACACTGAATTTTTATTAATAAATGATCCGCAAGTTCATACACTATTTTTAATTTTGAAATACTATCTCCAAGTCCCTTTTTGAGGCTTAAAATTTGACTAGGAAAGTCAATGGACAAGTCTTTATGGTGTATCGTTTGTAAATTCCGCGCTTTCACGTATAATTCTTCTTCACTTAACGAAGTTAAATTCTCAGGATATAAAAAAATATAATTAATTATGAAATGAAATACCTATGAAAAGCAAAGCTGGCAGCAAATTTTGAAGGGGCCGTCCACGTGGGCCCCCCGGCTGGCCGGGCCCTTCCGCGGTGCAGGGTCTGCGAGGGTATGTGTCCAAGAAGACTATATTACTGATGGCAATATAATTGTAACATTGATTTAGTACCCCTTATTTTTTTTCGTGACCAATATTTCTTGTACTGCCAACAATTACTATAGCCCATATATTTTTTTAGCATGACCTACATCACACAGTCCTTAAATTGGCTTCTATTTTGTTTCGATGCGAAAAGTGGCCTTTTTAATAATTAATTCAATTTACTTTATGACCTTTTACAGATGACTGCTTCCTCTGAGATGTATGTGTTGGTTGATGCATCGGAAGCGAAAGGGCACCAGCTCACGCACTCTTACAACGAGAGAAACGCATTAATATTACAGGAAGGGGAGACATATATAAAATAAATGGCCTATCTTTAATACACAGCTTATTAATTATTTTTTACAGGCAATTAAACACGTGATATAGTGATTTTTGCGGGAGAAAATAATCAGAGTTTTGACTTTTTCTTCTTTTTTGTTATCTATCTATCGAAATTAAAAGCAGGTCATTTTGCAACCCATAATATGTCACAAACACTGCTCCCCAACACTGTACCGTTAAAAAATAATAGAATATCAAAAATTCTGCGTCACTCGTAGTAAAAACGTCGGTACAGTGCTTCGTTGTGATTTCCCTAAAACATTATAATTTGATATCATTAGGAAACTATAAATAATTTGACTAGTAAAAAATTTAACTTTCAAAATGTCTTTATTCCAAACTAACTTTTACAGTTCATTACATGGAAAGTGACAACATAATATAGAAAATAATAATCATTAAAAAAAAAATAACAATAAAAAAAAAATGGAAGTTAATCCAATTTAATTCATAAAAAAAATAGTATAAATAATTTAATTTAGTAAATATCTCTTTAATTATTGTTTTTAAATTTTTCTGATATTTTTTGGAATATTGTTATATTTTATTATTCCGTCATATAAAAGCGATTTTTTTCCGAAATTACTTTTTACTGGTATAGTTTGATAATTTATACAATGTCTGGTGTTGTGATCATGTAATGTCTTATTCTCCTAAAGTGTTATATTTGATTTTTTTTTTGTTTTAAAATAATAGAGTGAATTAGAATAAAAAATTTTAATTTATAAATGTTTTGAACGTGTAAATACCCTTTCGGTCTATTATAGATTAACAGTTGGTTCTAAATATGGTAATTTGTGTATATGTCGTAGGCTGATAGTGAAATCCGTCATTTCATGAAAAGCCTAGTCATATCATGCTGCACGCTAAAAGGTATATTTGCAACTGGTTTGTTCGTTGTTCCCCAGAGCATTTTTTTAATTTTTTTTTTAATTTATGTTAAATTTTATTTTTATAAAATAATATTAGTTGAAAAAATTGAAAAAAAAATGCTTTTGGGAACAACGAACAAACCAGTTGCAATATACCTTTTAGCCACGCTTCATGATATGACTAGGCGTTTCATGAAATGACGGATTTCACTATCAGCCTACGACATATACATTGAATAACTTTATTTTGCAATTTTTGTAGTGGTTTTAAGGTTGATAAACAAGCAGATCCCCATGCAGAAGCTAAGTATTGTAATTTTGAATATAATAATGAAAAATATATATTTTTTAAGTATTTTAAAGGAATGAAATATCTAGCTCTGTACAAAACATATACCAAAGGAGATATCGAGTTGATAATATACTGGTTATGGCTTTTCCAATTTAAATTTTCGTCTAAAACTAACCCGAAAATTTTTGTCGTTTTTGAATATTGAATATTTTCATTATTAAATGTTAAGGTAAATGATGGAATTTATTTTATTTTTAGTTACAAACATAAAAGAAGATTTTGTAAAATTTAACGTAAGTTTGTTTGATTGAAGCCAAGAAAGAAGTATTTTTAAATAATTATTAATATCAAAATACATTTCTGCAAGAGCTTCAGCAAAATAAATAATTGTCGTATCATCTGCAAATAGCTTTATATTGCCCTTTAAGTTCAATTTGGAAACGGAATTAATCTAAATTAAGAATAATAACGGACCTAATATTGATCCTTGTGGAACTCCACATATTATTTCTATTTCCGAACTTTTTCTTTCCCCAATTTGAACAAATTGTTTACGATAACTTAAATAATTAAAAAAAAACACACATATATTTAGTATAATACATCTAATATAATATACTAGCGTGTACCCGGCCTGCGTTGCAGCGCTTTCTCTGAGATAATAAGGCGAGTTCACCATCACGTCAGAATTTATAAATACAAACCCGAACAAACCTCTAAATTTATCAGTGTTTCTCTACAATATTATGTATGTATCTTAACATAGTATAAAACAAAGTCGCTATCACCCGTCTGTCCCTATATCCCTTTTTGTGCTTAAATCTTTAAAACTACGCAACGGATTATGAAGCGGTTTTTTTTAATAGATAGAGTGATTCAAGGTTTTTATGTATAACTAGCGACCCGCCCCGGCTTCGCACGGGTGCAATTTCAGAAAGTGGCATGCCGGGTACTAATATATCGGGTTTGTTCGGGTTTGTATTTATACCAGCGGGTTGCAACGCATGCCGGGTACAGGCTAGTTAGGCATAAAAACCTTCCTCTTGAATCACTCTATCTATTAAAAAAAACCGCTTTAAAATCCGTTGCGCAGTTTTAAAGATTTAAGCACATATGAAAGGGGACAGACGGGCGACAGCGTCTTTGTTTTATACTATGTTAAGATTATACAGTCTTCGTTTTCAAACACGGGCGGGGCGATAGATTTAGGCCAATCAGCAAGAAATTTGTCATCATTGATTTCTGTTAAAAACGAAGCTTTTAAGGGTAATTTTCTAATTACTTCTTACTGATACAAACCAAAATGGTATGTCACCCTGTAACCTGAAACACAGTGACATTAAAATAAAACAAAGGGGCTCGAACGGCTTTGCATAAAGAACGGGTGATTTGGCTAAACAGGAGCTGAAAGGGAGTCGAACGGGTCTAAGTAAATGAAGTCCTAAATCACGTTTTGACAGGACATAAAACCATTAAAATCGGAGATGTCACCTGATTGCTCGTAGCGTATCCGCGTACATCGGATAGGAATCTATTTTAATGACGAGGGATGGTTTTGTTATCTATATTATTGATAACAGCGGTTTCCAAACAATAATCGCATTGTATCTAGGTACAGTTCCCTATTATAGACCAGGGTCGATAATTTTTGAAACCAAAAAAAAAATAATAGTAGGATGAAACCCATTGGAAAAGGAAGAGAATATAACAAAAATTAAAGGAAAAATAAATTACGGGCGATCCGAGGTCGGGAAGTGGAAGGGGGTGAGTGTTTAAGGGTAGAAAACGATTTATCTCGATTTCCGGCAAAACTACAACTTAATATCGAAAAAGCACCCTAATTTTCAATCGAAAATTCTTACGTCAAAATATCTGCTTTTTTAAAAAAGTTGGTGGGCTTTTTGTTCGTTGAAATCTCTACTTTTTGATGGTGTAAAAACAAATATACATTACTATGGTAAATGTTCTCAAAAAATGCAAAGAAACGAAAAAAACTCGAAACGAAATTTTTTTTTTAATCATTATGTATCTACAATTTTAAACTATTTATTAAAATTTATACTTTAAAACGTAAGATTCCACGTTACATTGATAAACAAAAAAAATTACAAATCCATAAAACATTTTATTAAATAGCTCAAAATTGTACATAATGATTAAAAATAAAAAATTTCGGATTCGAGTTTTTTTCGTTTCTTTGCATTTTTTGAGAACATTTACCATAGTAATGTATATTTTTTACACCATCATAAAGTAGAGATTTCAACGAAAAAAAAGCCCACTAACTTTTTTAAAGAAGCAGATATTTTGACGTAAGAATTTTCGATTGAAAATTAGGGTGCTTTTTCGATATTAAGTCAAAATAAGGTAAAAAAATAAATATTTTAAATTAAAAAAATTACAGTGTGTTTGGGACATAAAAAGGTAAGTTTTCACCAAATTTCTTGAAAAAAAAAATTTTTTGTGAAAGATAAACATAAAAAACCAAAAACTTGGTTATTTGAGGTTTTCACATAAATTTTGAGGTTATGTGAAAAAAGTGTTAATACAAAAGTTGTAGTTTGCCATTTAATGTTTTTCCATAGGACTTGTAGTTTTGCCGGAAATCGAGATAAATCGTTTTCTACCCTTAAAACTCATCCCTTTTCACTTTCCGACCTCGGATCGCCCGTAAATTATTTTTCCTTTCATTTCTCTTACATTCTCTTCCTTTTCCAATGGGTTTCATCCTACTATTATTTTTTTCACTTTTTACCATTTTCAGCAAAAAATTTGGGGGGTAATTCTAGACCGAAAATAAATGCTATCTCTTCCTATAATATTTTTTCGAAAATTGATTATTAACGGAATTACAGGGTGTTAAATATAAATTTTATTTGCAGTTTTAAAATACATACAGTGAGGACCTAAAGTCCGTCCCCCCCCCTCTAACTTCTAAACCGTTCGGTATATTTTAATGAAATTTTGAACGATAATATTTGAGCATATCTTGCACTTTTTGACATACCAATGACAGCTTTAAATGTCAAGATGACAGCTGGGTCCGCTTTTGGAATATTTTTTTAAATGGAACACCCTGTATATTTTTACATTTTTAAATTTCATATAAAATTATAATTATTTTTTATTAAATACATTATTAGTCTATACTTCATAGTTTCCGAGATATTGACTCTCGAAAAGTGACATTTTTTAACTTTGACAGCTTATAACTTTCTAACAGTACGTCTTAGAGCAAAACGGCTTACATGTCCCTATCTTCAATTTTTATTATCTTCCCAAAAAAATCAACTTTCGGTTAAACCGGATGTAACGCGAAAGCAGGAAATATAGTTGTTCCGGTTTAACTGGAAGTTGATTTTTTTGGGAAGATAATAAAAATTGAAGATAGGGACATGTAAGCCGTTTTGCTCTAAGACGTACTGTTAGCAAGTTATAAGCTGTCAAAGTTCAAAAATGTCACTTTTCGAGAGTCAATATCTCGGAAACTATGAAGTATAGACTAATAATTTAATAAAAAATAATTATAATTTTATGTGGAATTTAAAAATGTAAAAATATACTGGGTGTTATATTTAAAAATATAAAATTCGTTCGAATTCCAGACAAACTAAAAAGCTGGCAACAACGCCAATATCGTCATTCGGTGCGTTAGGTCCTCTTACACAACTGTACCAAATTTGGTTTAAATCGGCCAGTAAATTGTTATGTTATTAAGCCGTTTCCAGACTTTATACACACACTGTATAATAGGCCTGTGCGTTATCCTCGTCCTAAATCAACTATTAAGGGTCTCTGGTTTGATTATTGCTGAAATGAGCCCTATAGAAGGCAGCGATTCATTAATATACCTATTGCATGTCTCGGGATGACAATTCGTGGTCTTAAAACCGACGACTAAATCACAAATGAAATTACCTACTTAACCTGGGATTATTATTATTTGACGTTTAATCTAAAACGATTCCTATGCAAAAAACTTACAAGAAAATAAAACGAATGTCATTTGGAATTGAAATGAGTTGATTGGGGAAAGGCCTAGTTTGCGTTGGAATATATAGGGTGAAAGAAACCGCAAATAACCAGGATTTCTTCTTCTTCTGATGAAAGATTTTAATCTTGAATAACCCAGGATGTTAATATTATGTATATTATTGTATATACGCTATGACTAGGGCTGTGCAATTACCGAAAAAGATAATCGATTAATCGAAAATCAAAAATAATCCATTAATTGAAAATAATCGATTAATCGAGAATAATAGATTATTTCTGATTAATCGAAAATAATCGATTAATCGAAAATCAAAAATAATCCATTAATTGAAAATAATCGATTAATCGAGAATAATAGATTATTTCTGATTAATCGAAAATAATAATCGATTAATCGAGAATAATCGATTAATCGAAAATAATCGATTATTCGAAAATAATCGATTATTCGAAAATAATCGATTGATTTAATCAAGATAAATTAAAAAGTCGATTAAAATATTAGATCGTAAAGATATTAATTTTACGAAAGGCGCACAGATTAAAACTTTGTTCAAATTATTTCGTTGATTGTCTTGCAATAATATGCTATAATATTTTTTAAACCGATGTTCAGGGTAATAGGGTTGCTAATAAATATATAGAGACTTACAGCAATAATAAGTAACTAGCAACTTCAATCATCCAAAAACATACCTATATTTTCGAATAATCAAAAAATAGTTTTTTGGGTCAATTAATTAATCGAAAAATCTTTTTTTTGTATTAATAATCGATTAATCAAAGTATCGTTAGTTTTTTTTTTCGAATACCTAATTAATCGATTAATCGAAATTTTTTTTTGATTAATCAATTAGGTAATCGAAAAATAATTTTTTTTTTTCAATTTTGATTTAGTTTTTTTTTCGATTAATATCGATTAATCGATAAAAAAAATTATCTTGTTGCACACCCCTAGCTATGATTCCAACATTTTTTAAATTCTGGAACCTCTAAGGAGGAGGGATAATTACCCCGTTTACCCCCCCTCGTAGGACCGCCCTTGATATTGATCCCAACGTTAGGAATATCCATTATCCCTGAACAAACGAAAAAGTAGGCAAAATAAGAGATGGTTTTTAGGAGTAACCTCGTCCCCAATCGTCCACATCTAAATTCAAAAAACGTCTTGACAGGCGGTTGCCTTAATAACGCCCGAACGACACAAAATGCCCTGAATTCTTTTTTATTAAGGATTTGTGTAACCACGTGCCGGTGGTTTCAGGATTCAGAATAGAGATAAAAATATGTGAAACTGACCGTCAAATTGTGTTTGAATAGAAGATAATTCAAACGAATTAAATTGAGTGGTGTCAGTTAGTTGTAAAGTTATAAAACTATAATGGACATTATACAGGGTGTTTCAGAATAAGATGCTGGTCCTTAACGGTGTGAATCCTTAGGTGATTTTAAGAAGAAAAGTTCAAATTAATATATATCCTTAACCTATTAACTTTCGAACTACAGGGCGTTAAAGTTTTAAGAAAAAAATCGTTTTTCTATCATAACTTTAAAAACTTTCTAGCTATTTTTATGAATTTTTCACACATGCCCTCTAAGCATCAATAGCCATTTTTTGGTGTAGAAATTTTTAAAAATTTTTTAACCAGTGGCGTCCTGAAAGGGTTTGGACTAGACATTTTGGAAAAATATTATGTACGCCACTGCTTTTTCTCAAGATAAAAATTATTTTTAAAATACTCATTCATTTTAGGCCAAATTTAATATCTTGCCTTTTTTATCGTCCGACAAACAGTTTCCGACAAAAAAAATAAAAACATTAAATGCGCATTCGCTATGTGCCTATGGTTTGTTTTGACACTATCAGAAATACTCCAGGAATTTTTCAAAGGGTACGAGACTCAATGAGGAGAAGAGCTGAAGCATGCATTATTGCATGTGGTGGCCACTTTCAACAGCAAATCCAAATTATTTTCGTTTTTGTTCACACGTTATTTAATGTTAGTTGTTTTAATTTATTGTTAAAAATAAACCATAGGCACATAGCGAATGCGCATTTAATGTTTTTATTTTTTTGTCGGAAACTGTTTGTCTGACGATAAAAAGGCAAGATATTAAATTTGGCCTAAAATGAATGAGTATTTTAAAAATAATTTGTATCTTGAGAAAAAGCAGTGGCGTACATAATATTTTTCCAAAATGTCTAGTCCAAACCGTTTTAGGACGCCACTGGTTAAAAATTTTTAAAAATTTTCTACACCAAAAAATGGCTATTGATGCTTAGAGGGCATGTGTGAAAAATTCCTAAAAATAGCTAGAAAGTTTTTAAAGTTATAATAGAAAAACGATTTTTTTCTTAAAAACTTTAACGCCCTGTAGTTCGAAAGTTGATAGGTTAAGGATATATATTAATTTTAACTTTTATTCTTAAAATCACCTAAGGATTCACACCGTTAAGGATCAGCATCTTATTCTGAAACACCCTGTATACCTCTCTTAAGTCTTAAAAAACGTTTCGTAAGGAACTAAAAAAGTACCCTCATAATAGGTACTGTATAATAATATTTCTTTCTTGTTTTTTTTTTTAGCTGTGTAAAATTAGCATAAAATAACGGTTATAAGGTGACGGCAATTGGATAAAATATGCAGGTGATTATTGCCCACCTCTTATTAATTAAATACAATATTCCAATTAAAATACATTTCAGTTTAAAGTAACGAATTTTAGCGAAGAAACCGTAAATTGAAGAATATTGATACACTGAGGAAAACGATCTAAAACAACAGATTTGCTAAGACATAATTTGTATTGATATCCTATTTTTGTATTAACCCCTATTAAATAAATTGCTAGTGTATCAAACCCGCCTTAGTGTTATATCAATTCCAGATTTGCTAGAACAGTGTTTTTATTGGTAGTAATCAGTCCAATTAGCAGCACAATGTTGTTGAATAATGAACTGCTTTTAATACAGCAATTTTGTTAAGAAATAAATTGTATATTCTCAATGCGACGCATTTTGTTCCCACTAAAGCGTTTTCTCTACAATTAAGAAAGCAGAACAGCGTCCCCAAAAAAGAATTGTATCCGTTAGAACCTATAATCCACAATACATTGGTGGAGGTTCGTAGCGATCGGCAATCGCCGCGTCTTATCTGAATTTGAATTTTATCGATCGTACCAATCAATATCTACCTGTTTCAATTAATTTATTTTTACTTTGCATTTAAGTTTTTTTAAACTTTGCATGTCAGACAAAGCAATAGAAGATTCTTATTTCGCACAACCCGTCATTAGTATTGGACTTTATAATCTACTAGCGTGTATCCGGCATGCGTTGCAACCCGCTGCTATAAATACAAACCCGAACAAACCCGATATATTAGTACCCGGCATGCCACTTTCTGAAATTGCACCCGTGCGAAGCCTGGGCGGGTCGCTAGGTATACATAAAAACCTTCCTCTTGAATCACTCTATCTATTAAAAAAAACCGCTTCAAAATCCGTTGCGTAGTTTTAAAGATTTAAGCATATATAGGTAGGGACGGACAGACAGCGACAGCGACTTTCTTTTATACTATGTTAAGATGAACGAATTTTACCATCTCAGTAAACCATGTTGCATAGTAGATAATCATATGCAATGTTAAACAACAAGAACAATATCACACTAGAAGCTATTTAAATTTTTGAGAACTACAGTACTGATTTTTAGTGGTAAGCATATGCTTTATTAACGGTAAAGTAAATATTATTAGGATTAATGTCAAGTTTCATTACAACTGCCAGTCGGAACTAAAACAGCATATAAAACCTGATTACACCCCCCAATAGAACTTGATAATTACTGTGAGTATTCAGAGCAATAATGGCAATAAACCATTCTATGATAGCATTAACTTCTATTTCCTATTGGCTAAATTACCGTGATATTATCACTACGCAACGGTCTAGCAATTTTCGTTGTCTTACAGTAGGAAAGCGTGTTGCTGTCACATATAGTATTAAACAGTTGTTTAAAGAGTATGTGAATTCTTATGAGGAATAGATGGGTTTTTTTTTCTCAGTGTACATGCATATAAAATAGGTACATTTCTTGCCGTCAACTGTCATTGATTTCAAATACTCAAATTCAACATCGCAGAGCCGGATTAGCGGGTAAAAACTACTTAGGGCGCCTCCATATTCAGGACATTTAGCAATTTTGATGATGGACATTTTTTTGATATATTTATATAGTAAAATTTGAAACAAATGTAGCTGGTTTTTAAAGGTGTAATATTTATTTAAAAAAAATCTTGAGTTGCACCCCTTCGACTGTCACTTAATATCACCAGTAAAATTTAATGAAACCGGTAAAAATATGGATCACTGACAAGCTAAAGGTATTGTTAAAGAGAGGAAGCCCTTTTAGCCACCGTCGTAAAAAAAGGGCATGGCTCCTAAGATTAATGTGTAACACTAGAAGACTTAATTATCATTGGTACTACGTACTTAACTGTCAATTTTAAACAAATGACGTAAATTCCAAAGGTACCTTCATGTATGCCGACGGTACCACTTAATAAGGCTAATGGCTAGTGCCGCAATATTACCTATCTAATAATCCAGGGATGTAATAAATAAAAAAATAACTAAAAATAAAGAACAATGGAAAGCAAAATTTACCTAAATGCCCAAAGACACGTTTATTTGTTCCAATCGAAGAATTTGTTTAAAATTATTTAGATATATCTTTTTTTTACTTACCTCCTCCAATTATTATGATTTTAGGATTGGTGGTTTAGGCGTTGGTCCTTTTACAATTTTATTTCATAGTATAGACAGGAAATTGACTTGAGTCATTTCTAGTTGCCATATTTTGCATCTCTCTCTACTACCTTCGTTGGACAAAGATATATTCACTATGCTCTTACACAGGCAGTGATAGAATTAAATGACTTATTTTTATTCCAAAAGTAGAATTTTTAATATAAGCACTTAAATGATTTGCATTCAAGAATATATTTGTCAACTAATATCTCGAAAACAACAGATCTTAATCCATTTCGATTTACAGATTATTAATCAATTGTCCGTTGTTACAGTGTTTGTCAAATATTTTATTTTAAGGTGGGAGTATCAACATGCTTGCCAACATGTAACCTATTTCGCGTAGATTTATTTATGTTTTCTAGCTTTTACACAAAATTTAAATAAAATCAGTATCGTCTTGATATTCTGTAGGTAATAATTGACATATTTAATAAATATCAAGGAATTTCATAACTTATTTTAGGAGAATTGTATAGCGAAAAATATCGGGTAAGATTTTTTTTAACATTATTATGTCATTGTTCTTTCACTATAGATACATATATATTGTATATACAATTATCCCAAAATTAGCAATGAAATAAATTGATATTTTTGTAGTATATCAGATATTACCTAAGTAATGTGCCGACGATACTGATTTTATTTAAATGTTAGTCAATAAAATAATAAACTTGAAAAAATAACGCGAAATAGGTTATAGACTGGCAATAGATTAAATGACGTTGATAATTCCACCTTAACAAACTATGTTTCTATCAGTCCGGATCTGTCTTTATGATTACAACGCCCACCGATTAATGCAAAAAAGGGTTTAATTAAAAAAAACGCTATAACATAACTTTAGTGCTACCGGAATTACCATCCCTATGTAAAAGACAGTAAAAGTGTGTTATTAATAACCCCCATGCCTGGTGTGAATGCCAAAGTGGCACTGGGAGGGGAAAAAGGGGAATACATGCCATGAATACGGGTGCCGAACTGAGTAGATAATGCTGTAATCCTGTAAAATTATGTAATTTGTCGTAAAAGGTGCAATTTTAAAATTTTATTTTGCATAATTATTGGTTTTAATTTAATCATTTTTAACGATTGGTACATTGCAGTGGCGCATCAAGAGAATTAGGTGTTTAATCCCAGTTCCTCTTTGAAATTATGATTAATATTTCACTCTCGTAGACATCGGTCTCCTGCGAGACGAGACGAGTGTGAGACGAGACGAGAAGAAATTATTTAAAACCGCTAATCCAACGAATATTTATTGAGATGTATAGGTACACTGAGAAAAATTCACAGATTTTGCATCTTACGCAAGTATCATAGGCGTATTGAAAATACCTACCACATACAGTGGCAAGAAGGAAACCATTATGTCACAGCACAGATTACTCCTATCTGTGAGTATGTAACGTGCCGCTATCACGCGTTATTATGACGGCATGGATGCTCCGATTTAGTTTGAAATAAAATTTAAAAAAATAACTCGTTAAGGAGTTATTTGAAAATTATTACTATTCCTTTTAACATTTCAACACCCTGTATCTCCGTAACGAAGTCGCCAAGGACCACTGTTTATAAGAACTTTTCATGTTAAAATATTGCCAGCAATTACCTCCCGAAGTTTGTTAAAGTACTTTTGAATCACCCTGTATATGACGCACAAGCCGGAGCACACCCTGTAGTGTACACCAATACCATCGATAAATAATACACAAATTAAATACCGATAAGGCCAGATAAAAACGTCTATTACCCGAAAAACCCCCAGAGACAAATTGATATAGACCAAAATCCCTGGATTATGGAAAATCGAGGGGAGCCAACATAGATCGGTCAGAGATACACCCCAAAGATATCGGTTACTACCAGCTTAAAAACGGGACCGGGTTTTAGGAGTTTCGAAAGATCCGATCGGCGATACGGGCAATGGTAAAAGGTCATGTCGAATTGTTAGGGAAACGAAAAGAGGACAGGGCAGAGGCGGGGTAACCAGACCTTGATTGAGGGAGGGCTCGAGAAAAATATCTTACCCATTATACAGTAGCGTAACAAAAACTGAGTGCCCCGTCCCCCCGCAATCGTTTTCAGGGGCCCCCTCTCTATAACGAATGGAAAATGATAATTCTTATTTTCATTACTATTAGGTTCAGGTTTATGAATTTTTGAATTCGTTAATCGTGTAATAATTTAATTAGGGTTAAACCCACATTATGTGTTAAGTATCTACTATTAAAACAGCAAACAATTCTAATTTATTTTATAATCCTAGGTAGACTGGTAGACCTAACATAGGTATAGTTATTAAGTCATTAAACCAATACGATATATTCCAGCAAACATGATGCAAAATCAAAATTTTAAAACACCACTTATAAAGTTGCTTACCATGTATTGTAATAACGGGGGTAGCAGTGTTCGAGCCTCATAGAATCCAAAAGACAGAAAACAGTAAAACGCATGAACACTCAACAAGTCTGTATAAAAAATATTATGTCTTTAAGTACTATAGAAGGTATTATACAAAACGACCAGATCGTCGAAAGTTTCTTTTTTGCAAAATCGTTTATACTTTCGTCGATATTTAATGTTTTAACCTTAGACGAGGTAAAGGAGGGAACGCGGCATCATAAACTTGCGATTGTGACCAGAATTTACTGTTTGGCACCAAGAAAATGGCGGTTTGCAAAAATATATTATTACCTGTGAAGCTTATTCCTGGCTCCTTTCGATCGCTACGACTTTTGCACCCGTAAGATGAACAAACGACCATTTTATTCAAAGATAAATACTACTATGTTTTATTCACTTTGCAATCAAAAACACGAAAAACCCGCTTGGTGACAATCGAATGTTTGGCACCAGAATAATGGCCGCCTATCGAATTTTTGGTCACACTTTGCTTCTGTCGCGGTAGATGCGCATGCCGCGTCGCCTCCTTTACCTCGTCTAAGGTTTTAACAAACTCGTGTTCGATACTGATTCAGGATGAATCCGAAAGGCGTTCTTATCCCATGGTGTTACGTAAACGGGTTTTTACTATATTAAGTTTGGAAAAAGATCGTTTCGCTGATGCCACACTAACTGGCAAAGTTAAAAATAACATCACTGCACTAGATACATCTGGAAAATTTGAAGAACACACTGATTTTTTTATTAATAAATGATCCGCAAGTTCATACACTGTTTTTAATTTTGAAATACTATCTCCAAGTCCGTTTCTGGGGCTTAAAATCTGACTATAGACCAGGGTCGATAATTTTTGAGAACATTTACCATAGTAATGTATATTTTTTTTACATCATCAGAAAGTAGAGATTTTAACGAACAAAAAGCCCACCGACTTTTTTAAAAAAGCGGATATTTTGACGTGAGAATTTTCGATTGAAAATTAGGGTGCTTTTTCGTTATTAAGGTTGAATTCTCAACGTCATTCAATCTATTGCCAACCTATAACCTATTTCGCGTTGATTTATTGAGTTTATTATTTTAATAACTAACATTTAAAGAAAATCAATATCGTCGGTACATTATTTAGGTAGTATCTGATATATTACAAAAATATCAATTTATTTCAGTGCTAATTTTGGGAGAATTGTATAGTGAAAGAACAATGAGTGACAATGACATAATAATGTTTAAAAAAATCTTACCGGATATTTTTCGCCATACAATTCTCCTAAAATAAGTTATGAAATTCCTTGATATTTATTAAATATGTCAATCATTACTTATAGAATATCAAGTCGATACTGATTTTCTTTAAATTTTGTATAAATGCTAGAAAACATAAATAAATCTACGCGAAATGGGTTATAGGTTGGCAAGCATGTTGATACTCCCACCTTAAGTCAAAATAAGATGAAAAAATAAATATTTTTAATCAAAAAAATTACAGTGTGTTTGGGACATAAAAAGGTAAGTTTTCACCAAATTTCGTAAAAATTTTGTAAAAGATAAAAATAAAAAACCAAAAACTTCGTTATTTGAATTTTTCACATAAATTTTGAGGTTATGTAAAAAAGTGTAAATACAAAAGTTGTAGATCTTTTTAACGTTTTTCCATTTAGGACTTGTAGTTTTGCCGGAAAACGAGATAAATCGTTTTCTACCCTTAAAAACTCACCTCTTTTCACTTCCCGACCTCGGATCGCCCGTAAATTATTTTTTCTTTAATTTTTGTTATATTCCCTTCCTTTTCCAATGGGTTTCATCCTACTATTATTTTTTTTTACTTTTTACCATTTTCAGAGGCTTCAGCCCTGGTCTACTAGGAAAGTCAATGGACAAGTCTTTATGGTATATGGTTTGTAAATTCCGCGCTTTCACGTATAATTCTTTCTTGACTTAACGAAGTTAAATTCTCAGGATATAAAAAACTAAAATTAATTATGAAATGAAATACCTATGAAAAGCAATGCTGGCAGCAAATTTTGAAGGGGGGTCCGTCAATGTGTTCCCCCCGGCTGGCCGCCCCACCAGTAATAAATATAATTCAGATTTAAAAAAAAAATTACGCTAACTTTTGTTTTGATGTTTGCGTTTAATAAAACTATCGTTGGATCGACAAAATGTCTCTATTGTAATGAAACAAAATCGACCTTTTCCATAAATCCACAAAACAATTTGAAGCATAATAATACGCAAGAGGGGCACTTAGATTTATTGAATTAGATGCCCATTAGATTTGAAATTTACAATGGCTATAGTCGGTTTGTCCTTGCTTTGTTGAAATTGCGATTTATTCGCTGTCAATAAGCGTTGAAACTGCTACTTAATGTGTGGTAAAGTGTGACGAGCTCTATGACACAACATTATGTCTGGTAATACCGGGAAATATGTATAAAGTATGCCTGTACACTGTACAGGGGCTACAATGCGACTCCCCAAAAGGCCGGACCATTTGAAATCTTATTTTTGTTTAACATGGGATCCATATCATCAATTCCAAAAATAGTTTTTTTACTGTCATAAAAAAGCTGTAGTAGCCCTAGATCTACCGCCTGTGTTTAAAAACGAAGTTTATAAACAAAATATAAAGTAAAAATAATATACTAAATATATGTGTGTTTTGTAAATTTTTCACTGGTCAAATTATTTATAGTTTCCTACTAATATCAAATTATATGCTTTAGGAAAATCACAACGGAACGCTGTACGGACGTTTTTACTATGAGTGACGCAGAATTTTTGATATTCATTCATTATTTAACATTACAGGAGGAGATGGTTTGAAAAAATGGCAACACTGTAAGCTGTAAATGCTCACTGTTGTTATATCCTTACAGTGAATTGGCACGTGTTTTTTTTTATGATCAAACACAATCCATATATTTTCTAACATTTACATAAAATACTTACAGAACTTGCTTTCAAGCTAAAAAAACATAACCTCAATAACCTCACATACAGTGTGACCAGTAAAGTTCGCATTATATGGTTTTTTTTTATTAATAGCTTTATTCGAAATTTGACTTTGGCATCAAGTTCTGCTTCGATCGAGATGAAAATTTAGCAAAAAAATATTAGTCACGTGATTCGCATTACTTATATGGCAAATTTTAATTGTTTCCAAAAAATTATTCAAAAGTGGGGTTATTTCTGAAAGTATCGAAACAAGTTTTTGAAGAAAGTTTTTTAAATGCAGTTTCTAGCCCACATGCAATATTTCAGCTGCATAAGATAATTTTGGTTTTTTACCCATATTTCGTAAATTGCACCACGTTTGCAAAATAACACTCAACGTAACCTACATAAAACTTCTTAGTTTTGACAATGCTTTATTTCAGATACATTTTCTTTAAAGTAGCGCCTTATTAAATGTGTGTTTTTCTACTAAATCAAAATTGAGCCATTAATATTTGGTCGCATGTGACGCAAAGTTTATTTGTTTTTGACCCTGTACAAGGTAACTTTATAAAATAAGTATTTTTGAAAACGTAGTTTGTGTCTGAAAGTATTACACCTTAATATTAAGACAAAAAAGAACACCGTGTCATCAGTAAAGTGTTCATTAAGCGGAAAATAAATTTTAGTAGCGGGTAAAAAATCAAAATTATCTTATGCAGCTGAAATTTTGCATGTGGGCTAGAAACTGCATTTAAAAAAACTTTTTCTTATAACTTTTTTCGATATTTTTAGAAATAACCCCACTTTTGAATTACTTTTTGAAAAAAATTAAAAATTGACAGATATTGCGAATCACGTGACTACTATTTTTTGCTTAATTTTCATCTCGATCGAAGCAGAACTTGCTGCCAAAGTCAAATTTCGAATAAAGCTATTATTAAAAAAAAATCCCATATGATGCGGACTTTACTGGCCACACTGTATGTGAGGTTATTGAGGTTATGTTTTTTTAGCTTGAAAGCAAGTTCTGTATTTTAGGTAAATGTTACAAATTATATGGATTCTTTTTCATCCTAAAAAAAACACATGCCAATTCACTGTAAGGATAACAGCAAGCTTTTACAGCTTACAGTGTTGCCATTTTTTCAAGCCATCTCCTTCTAAACAACTCCCCCCCCCTCAGACCAAATCGTAAATCCTCCCCTGTTTAGGTGAAGACACTGAAATCTTGACTTTTCTCGCCGGAAAATCGATGGAAAAAAACACAAATTTTATGAATATTACTTTAATTTATTTCTTAAAAGTATGGGACATATACACGGCGACAATTCACATATTTTCTCATTTGTCTAATTTAATACACTTTCCGTAAATTACATATCAGCGCCTGAGTGTTAGATATACAATTTAAAACAACAAAAAAAAATCAACAACTTATTTGGTTCCATCAAGAGCGTTGTGGGTTACCCAGTGAAGTTTTTGGTATACGTATAAACATAATATACAGGGTGTGACTTTTATAACACTTCCGCTTTTTTATAACAGTTATTGTACTACTAGAAAACGTTATTTTCTAGTATTATTACACCAGATCAGATTGTATGTTTTCAAGAAATTTGGGAAAAATATTTTAATTTTTGAGCTTAAACGCGACAATTTTGATTATAACTATGTGGACATCTAGACTCCCACCCTGCATTTATTACCGAAAACTTCAATTAATATAACCCAAAATAATCTCAAAAAAATAGACCGATGAGCTGATTAATAACGTTATTTAACAAAAAGCCGCTTTATACAATAGTTGCAATTTTTTTATATACACAACCTAAAAAAATCATTATTTAATAATTGCTTTTTAAAAGACGTGATGCAAATTTTCTTTACGTATCACTTGTATGTCTTGTTGTGGTGCCATAGCGGATATTTTCGAAAATTCGTACACAAAATATATACAGAGTGTACCATAGCTAGGTTAGGTTGAAAGTGAGTGGGTTACAGCCAACCCTCTAAGCTAAGGGGGTCATACATAAACAGTACCAAATTTAATGTGGTTAGGTTTTTGAGGGCAAGAAATACGAGTTTGGACAATTCTACCATATATTTTTTTATCTCCCACCCCACCACTTTACCTCAAATTTTAAAAAGGGTTTTTTTCACGTGGGGCTGCTAAATTCCAAAAAAAGTGTACACAGATTTTAAATTAGTTTTGATTTAATCTGATTTAACATGATTTAAATGAAGATACTGTTATGCGTTATGCTGTAACACGCCGATGATTTACCAAATGTAGATGATTTTTGTGGATTTAAATCAGTGCCGTACTGAGGGCGAGGCGACTGAGGCGCTTGCCTCGGGCGCAATCACCGAGGGGGTGCCAAAAATTGACAAAATAATCTGAGATTTAGCAATTTTCAAATTTCGCGGACTTTTTCCCGCTTAACTTAATATAGAATAATTGTATTAAATTTTACAAGCTCCTTCTTTCCATTTGAGTGAAAACCATAGAATATCATAACATTGCGTTAAGCTTGAATGGTGTTGAAAATGTTTGATTTATTTAAAATTCTGGTGAGGGAAGAAGGGGCGAAAAATTTGTAATTCGCCTCGGGCGCCAAAATTGCTGGTTACGGCCCTGATTTAAACCGATTGAACAAATTTAAAGCAATTTTACTTGATTTAATTGATGCTGTTTAAATTGGTAATTGGTTTAAATATCTATAGTGATTTGGGAAATATTTAAAATGCCCCTCGATCTTTTATACGTAAAAAAGATATACCTACTTCATTAATCTCGATATTTACGTTTAAATGCTAGATGGCAAGAAACGTTTAAATAAAGACTTTTTTTTATTAGTTTATTGTAAATTTACCGTGGATCTTTTATCATAAGAAATATAAATTTGCAACTCTACTATCTCCTGTTATGGGACACCTTAAGGTGGGAGTATCAACATGCTTGTCAACCTATAACCTATTTCGCGTATATTAATTTATTTTTTCTAACTTTTACACAAAATTTAAATAAAATCAATATCGTCTTCATATTCTATATATAATAATTGCCATATTTAATAAATTTCAAGAAATTTCATAACTTATTTTAGGAGAATTGTATAGCGAAGAACACCGGGTAAGATTTTTTTTAACATTATTATGTCATTTTTCTTTCACTATACAATTCTCCCAAAATTAGCAATGAAATAAATTGATATTTTTGTAATATATTAGATATTACCTAAGTAATGTGCCGATGATACTGTTGTAATGTTAGTTTTTAAAACAATAAACTTGAAAAAACAACGCGAAATAGGTTATAAGTTGGCAATAGATTAAATGACGTTGAGAATTCCACCTTAACTTCCTAAATCAAATTTTTGAAAATTTTATAGTCGGTATTTATGGCATGAATACAATAGGCATATGTCTGATACATGTAAAAAACTAGCGCGACGTCCTTAAAAAAATCGTGTTCAACACTATAAAAAAAATTTTTTGGCAAAACAAAAACAATTAAAATTTTTTTTGTTTAATTATAATTATATGTTACAAATTAGCTTTTATAATACATTTATTACAAGTTTTCACAGGTATAATTATTTCTAAAATAAATATACAATATTTAAATAAAAGGAACATTTTTCTATTTAAATTCCACATTTATATATATTTAGTATATTCTAGTACAGTTTAAGATACTTTTACTATTTAAAAAAAGGATTTTTGAACGATAATTTAGTATCAACAATATTCAATAAGCTTTGTTGCCTGGTAGTGGGTCTATTTAATCCAAAGACCTTTCAAAGTAGAGACCCAATTGTTTACATTTTTACCGGATCGCTCATCATTCCGTCCTTGTCTTCCATTTTATTGCGCCATTGCCAGATTTACATATTTATCCAACGCAAGGTATTTTGGGAGATTTTTGTGAAAAATCTTGTTCAGTAATAAACAGTCAAGGCCAAAAATGAAGCAACGTTGAGCGATAAGCAGTGTTGCCATGTAGGAAGAACCAAAGGGGTTCTCTCTTTCACCCATTAATGATTTTCAATAACATTTCCAAAGATAATGGATCGGATTTTCAGGCGTTTTATAAATTAAACAGTAGGTCTATAGTTTGTAAGGTCCTTGATTTGACATAAATTCGGTTGAAACGAAACCGTTCCAAAAAGGTTTAGTTACAAAAGTCAAGAAGCACCAACAAATAAGAGTTAAAGAGTAGTCATTATTACTATTTTTTTTATATTATAATATAAACGTTTGTACTTTTGCAATAAGCTTAAATTTTATATGTTGAAAAGCACTTAGAGGTTATATAGATTTTTGTTTTTATATAATATAGAGGTGGTTTTTCTATAGCGAGTTTCACTTCTAAAAAATTTGTTGTTTAAAATCTAGGCGATAAAAAAGTGGCCTCTTGTAGCTACTTTTCCGGAATTTCACCAACTCAGTGACAATGAAACGAACTATAGAAAAGCATGTGATGATGTCATAGACATTTACCTTTAGATACGCACAGCTTATCGCCTGCGCAAACAAAAGTAACGTTTTATGGGTGAAAAAATACGTCCGAGCGCATGACTCGCCGGTCAGTTCAGTTCAGTTCCCTCTGAGCAGCATCGGGCATGCGCACAAACCTCGTGTTATCGGCCTGTTCTTCTTTAGCGACATGCTTAAAATACACTCTAGAACCGGCTCGGCGCCATTTATGCTGTTGTGTTTTAAGGTTTCTCTGTGAATTCCTTGTAGTTTTCTTTGCTATTGTGGATTGTGGTTTTTGTGTAGTTTGGTGAATTGTGTTTGTGCTTTTATTGACTCGGATTGGAATATAAACAATGACTAGTAACAGCCGTTTTGATTTTATTATGCCCAAATGGGGGTAAAATACCGGGTATTTCGTATTTTCAGTAAGTATGGAGTAGTCGATGTATCTTGATATACAGTGTCACCAGTAAAGTCCGCATCATATGGGATTTTTTTTATTAATAGCTTTATTCGAAATTTGACTTTGGCATCAAGCTCTGCTTCGATCGAGATGAAAATTAAGCAAAAAAATAGTAGTCACGTGATTCGCATTATCTGTCAAATTTTAATTTTTTCAAAAAAATAATTCAAAAGTGGGGTTATTTCTTGAAATATCGAAAAAAGTTATTAGAAAAAGTTTTTTTAAATGCAGTTTTTAGCCCACATGCAAAATTTCAGCCGCATAAGATAATTTTTATTTTTTACCTATATTTTGTAAATTGAACCACTTTTGCAAAATAAGACTCAACGCAACTTACATAAAACTTCTTAGTTTTGACAATGCTTTATTTCAGATACATTTTCTTTAAAGTAGCGCCATTTTAAATGTGTGTTTTTCTACAAAATCAAAATTGGGCTATTAAAATTGGGTCGCATGTGATGCAAAGTTAATTTATTTTTGACCCTGTATAAGGTAACTCCATAAAATAAGTATTTTTAAAAAGGTTGTTTGTGTCTGAAAGTAATACACCTTAAGGTTAAGACAAAAAGAAAACAGTGCCTTCAGTAAAATGTTTTTTAAGTGGAAAATAAATTTTAGTTTAACTTAACGTAAAGTTTATCTATTTTCAACGATTTAATTTAAAACTCCTTTACTTTATTTTTTTATTTTTATTTTTTTACTTTCAGGCACAAACTACGTTTTCAAAAATACTTATTTTATAAAGTTACCGTATACAGGGTCAAAAACAAATAAACTTTGCATCACATGCGACCAAATTTTAATAGCCAATTTTGATTTTGTAGATTTACACACATTTAATATGGCGCTACTTTAAAGAAAATGTATCTGAAATAAAGCATTGTCAAAACTAAGAAGTTTTATGTAGGTTGCGTTGAGTCTTATTTTGCAAAAGTGGTGCAATTTACGAAATATAGGTAAAAATTGAAAATTATCTTATGCGGCTGAAATTTTGCATGTGGGCTAGAAACTGCATTTAAAAAAACTTTTTCTAATAACTTTTTTCGATATTTTAAGAAATAACCCCACTTTTGAATTATTTTTTTGAAAATATTAAAATTTGACAGATAATGCGTATCACGTGACTACTATTTTTTTGCTTAATTTTCATCTCGATCGAAGCAGAGCTTGATGCCAAAGTCAAATTTTGAATAAAGCTATTAATAAAAAAAAATCCCATATGATGCGGACTTTACTGGTGACACTGTATAACTTTATTATGATCAACTTAAACACATCAAACCAGGTCTAGGCTACACAACCAAGGTATGAAAATAAAGAGAAACCCACACCAAGACAGATTATCCCGATGCATGTTTTGTATATTTTATTTGCAGCCCTGCAATCTTCAAAAAGTTTAAAAGACACTTTTCTCTATACTTATCTTCTTCTTATCTTCTTCTTATCTTCTTAATCTTCTTAACATATATAAAACAAAGTCGCTGTCGCTGTATGTGTGCTTAAATCTTTAAAACTACGCAACGGATTTTGAAGCGGTTTTTTTTAATAGATAGAGTGATTCAAGAGGAAGGTTTTTATGTATAACTAGCGACCCGCCGGGTACTAATATATCGGGTTTGTTCGGGTTTGTATTTATACCAGCGGGTTGCAACGCATGCCGGGTACACGCTAGTATTGTATAAAAGAAAAAAATGTAAATACCTTGGTAGTTTATATTACTCCCCGGGTCTCGGGCAAAAACTTTTTCAAATTCTTGAACAAGAAATTGTGCTTGGAAGCGTACCCAAGTTTTTGCCAAATTGTAAAAATCAATACAAGTTATAAACCAACTAATATTTGACTTGAGGCTAGGTTCGTGATAACATCGAAGATTGGTTATTTTGCTAGTTTTGTTTGTTTTTATATTCGATTTTATAAATTTTATAGTTTAATTGACTTGTTTCCAACTAAAAACACGACGACGAATAATTTTTAAACAAATTTTAGAAACAAAACATTAAAAACGGGTTTCTATCCTTAAAATCTGATATGTTTGCAACTACTAAAAATGCCAGAAATCACTAACTTATTTCCCAATCTGATCAAAAAAACAGAAGAAATTCCAATTTTTTGGCAAGATTTTAAATTTTAAAGCCCGGACCTGTCTATTTTCCCATTCGTCAAACGATAATGTTAAAGTGCGCATGCCTAATCGTGTATAGCTTTGTTTACATGCGCGAGGTCACAAATTTGCCACTTCCGCGATTATTGTTTGCTTATCTAAAGGTAAATATCTATGGATGATGTGGCTTCATAATTCTTGCTCTTTTAAACAAAACTAAATTTATTCGAATGTTTGTGTATCCAAGCCTTCATACAGGGTGTTTTATTTTTTATCGCTTCAAGTTTTGCATTACTAGATCTTGTCAACAATCTCAAAAATATCTAGGCACCTTCTCTGTCAGTTTGTTTAGTTGATACTATGGAGGACTTGAGGTAGGAGGCCGATCGCAATGCATTGGATTCGGTCCCAAATTAGCATTGGTAATTCAGCTTTAAGAGTTGCCATAAGATGGCGCTCGTGTTCGAAGTGGGCTATCAAATAAATGGTTTCTTATGGACGCGATAACTATTTTTATTTAAATTAGTTCTTTAAGGAACAAATAAGGACTTTTATATGAATTTACACTTACTTTGTTATACTTATTAGTAAACTCGGCCTGTATAAAGTTCCAACGATGCTTCGTTTTTAAAATACAGGAACATTCTAGCTAGAGGGTTTTACCTTTGGAGCTAGAAAGAGACTTATTTGGCTGCGTTTCATCTCTTAAGAAGATCCTGTCTTACCACCCCGACACAAAGCAAACTCTACTTTTATAAATTGTACCATTATTCATTATAAATATGGAAATTAATTACAATACAACGTTATTTGTCTTGTCTTGCCTTCAAACGTTATTTGGTATTTCGAAAAATAAAATGTCAATTGTCAAAAGTAAAAGCACAGAAAAATAAAGGGTTTAAGTAAAAGTTAAAAACTATGGAGGATCTAGTTTTCCATATTAAAAACGAGGAAGAAGAAGACAACATCAGCCCACTTAGGACGCGAGAGCCATCTATCGGCCAATAGCGAACTAACCAAAAAACCGGGACAGAATTTGAAAATGCTGCCATTGTCGATCGGCCTCCTACCCTATAGTTCTCCATAGTTGATACGTACGACAGGCCCGTTCAATCGATGTAGGTTAAACAATTTACCTTGTAATGGTGGGGGTGCTCTATAAGCATAAAGCAATAGGATTGCCCCATGCCCCATGGATACTCAATAATGTTACTAACCCAAAATTATTGTAGGGCGTCTCATGCCGGAACAAGGTACATCGTTTACCTACGCCAATCAGACAGGGCTGTCGTGCTTGGTTCTACTAAATACGTCTTTTTAAAAAAAAACTTTTGCAAGTAAAAACACCGTGTATTATTTTTGGACTGACAATTTTAAACTGTAAAAAAATTAACTTTGTGAATATTACCAAACATTTACACTTTTAAACATAAGAAATGTTTACTGGTATAGAATTCCTAACTAATTAATGGGAATTTTAGTTGCTAACGAGAGCTCCGCACTATAGACATATACCTTGAAATCCGTACAGCCTATTTCGTGCGCAAGCGCTTATTAAAAAATATTTTTGTAAGCACGGTTCACCGGCTTATTTCTAGACGTCCATTAACGGAGGGCATGCGCACGACCCTCTTGTTATCGGCCTGTTCTTGTTTAGCGACATCATCTAAAGACACTTTTTCGTATTTTCAGTAAGCGTGTAGTAGTCCTTGATATATAGTGTGACCAGTAAAGTCCGCATTATATGGGATTTTTTTTTAATTAATAGCTTTATTCGAAATTTGACTTTGGCATCAAGTTCTGCTTCGATCGGGATGAAAATTAAGCAAAAAAAATAGTAGTCACGTGATTCGCATTATCTGTCAAATTTTTTCTTTTTTTCAAAAAATAATTCAAAAGTGGGGTTATTTCTGAAAATATCGAAGAAGGTTATTAGAAAAAGTTTTTTTAAATGCAGTTTCTAGCCCACATGCAAAATTTCAGCTGCATAAGATAATTTTGATTTTTTACCCACCACTGAAATTTATTTTCCACTTAATGAACACTTTACTGATGACACTGTGTTATTTTTTGTCTTAATATTAAGGTGTATTACTTTCAGACACAAACTACGTGTTTAAAAATACTTATTTTGTGAAGTTAATACAGGGTTAAAAACAAATAAACTTTGCATCACATGCGACCAAATTTTAATAGCCCAATTTTGATTTTGTAAAATAACACACATTTAATATGGCGCTACTTTAAAGAAAATGTATCTGAAATAAAGCATTGTCCAAACTAAGACGTTTTATGTAGGTTGCGTTGAGTCTTATTTTACAAAAGTGATGCAATTTACCAAATATGTATAAAAAATCAAAATTTTTTTATGCATCTGAAGTTTTGCATGTGGGCTAGAAACTGCATTTAAAAAAACTTATTCTAATAACTTTTTTCGATTCTTTTGAATTATTTTCTGGAAAAAATTTTAATTTTGACAGATAATGCGAATCACGTGACTACTATTTTTTTTTTGCTTAATTTTCATCTCGATCGAAGCAGAATTGATGCCAAAGTCAAATTTCGAATAAAGCTATTGATAAAAAAAAATCCCATATGATGCGGACTTTACTGGTCACACTGTAGAATTTTATGATTAAAAATATTATTATGCCTCATCAAACCAGGCTGTATATTATAGAGTTGTGGGTATATGGTAAGTCAAATTTTAAAGCCCGGACCTGTCTATCTTCCCAATCGTTAAATGAGAATTGTGCAGTGCGCAATGCGCATGCCCATATGTACTGGGCTTTATTTACACGCGCAAGGCCCTAAATTTCCAACTGATACAAAGGTATATGTCTATGCCCTGCATCGATACGATAAATCTTTTGTCTTGCCTCACGAATATTATAACTACGGTTTACCGTTACCGGATCGATGCAAAGACTCCCTAATGTGAGCGATATTTTTTTTTTATATTGCAGACAAATCCCGGGTTTGGGGTTAATGCGGAATAATAGAACACGTCTTGGTTTCCATAATCACATTGCTAATAACTTTAGATTCGGATATTGACAATAAACAAAACTCACGATCATTGCGAATATACAGGGTGTTTTTATTGGAAATGACTAATCGAATTTATTCCGCATAACCCCTCATAAAACAGCACAACCAAAACCATTCCTTCCCACACACGCATTCGCATTCCTCCTCACTCTGAAGCAGTTTATCACCAAAACTCAACCAAAAATTCACTATAACTATTATTTATCACCATTGCTGTCACCAATCAGTTCACTGTTTTTGTGTTTTACGTCGAGTCCATTCACCATTTTTTCTATACTCTTCAGATCGCTGGGTGAACTTGCCGCCTCAGGTTTCGGTGATACCGTGTTCGCCCTTACGGGAGGTGACAGTGAGGTGCCTCGGATTTTGGTGCTATTGGGTGAATTACTAAGGCTCCTCGTGTGGGAACTTGGAGTGACCGTCTCGAAAGCGCTCCCGAGAGGGGAAGAGTTCATTCCTCCCGACGTCGAAGTGGGGAGTGTGTAAGGGGTAAACCTATGACCCCCCTTAAGGTGATTGTGAATAGGAGATGTTGGGGATAAGTGGTGACTATGGGGATTGGGATGCGCCAAGTTTTGATAGTGACTAAACAACGCTGGGTGTTGAGCGGCAAGCGCCAACTGCGCATTAAACAGAAAGCTGGGGTTCATGCTTGCAGGGGAGTGTCCACCGGTAAACAAACTCAAAGGAGGACCGAAAGGATTGTGACCTCCAGCACCGGGATACATTCCGTGAGGGTAGAAGTACGGCAGTAAATGTGGGGGAGGGTGAATGGGGGGACCGACGCTGATGTTGGGAGAAGGATATTCTCCGCTGGAGGAAGATGGACCTGCAGTGGAGTCTTTGGGAGAGGAGGGGCGCGGTCGGAAGGCTGTGCTTCCAGGGGATTCGCTGCAGGAGGATTCGGAGCCGCTGTCGTCGTGAAGACGGCGACGGATCGAATCGTCTTCAGTCCCTGTAACAAAAAAATACGTTGAGTGACTATACAATTTAAAATACGCAAAATTTTGAATAACGTTTTCCTCTTTTTAAAAGTTTTAGAATTAAAAAACAACTTACCACTAGGGGTGTGCCACAAAATCGATTATAAATCGAAAAAAAAACTATTTTTTGATTAATCAAAAAAAAATATTTTTCGATTATTAGAAAAAAAAATTGTTTTACGATTTTTTTTTAAATCGATTACTAAGAAATCGAAAAAGAAACGATTTCTCGATTAATCAAAAATCAAATCAAAATCGAAAAAAAAATGTATTTTAAATTAATCGATTACCTAACAAAAAAAAAAATGTTTTTCGATTAATCGCATAATTAGGTATTCGAAAAAAAATTACGATGTTTTAATTAATCGATTAATATTTAAAAAAAAAAAAGATTTTTCGATTACCTAATCAATTGGCCAGAAAAACTATTTTTTGATTATTCGAAAAAGGTATGTTTTCGGATGATTGAAGTTGCTAGTTACTTATTATTATTGGAAGTCTCTATATATTTATTAGCAACCCTATTACCCTGAAAATCGGTTTAAAAAATATTATAGCATATTATTGCAAGACAATCAACGATATAATTTGAACAAAGTTTCAATCTGTGTGCCTTTCATAAAATTAATATTCTTAACGATCTAATTTTTGAATCGACTTTTTAATTTATTTTGATTAAATCAATCGATTATTTTCGATAAATCAATTATTCTCGATTAATCGATTATTATTTTCAATTAATCGGTTATTTTTGATTAGCCGAAAATAATCGATTATTTTCGATTAATGGATTATTTTTGATTAATCGATTATTTTTGATTAATCGATTATTTTCGATTAATCGGATATAACTAACTATTTTCGATTATTCGATTATTTTTGATAAATCGATTATTTTCGATTAATCGATTAATAGGAAATAATCGATTATTTCAAATAATCGAAAATCGATTATCTTTTTCGGTAATCACACAGCCCTACTTACCACTATGATTCATACTCGACGCCACCGTCGTAGACGCACCTAAACTCGGCCTAGGACTATCGGCCGTTCCCACTACGTCCAATTCGCTATCGTCCGTTTTCGACACGGTACTACTGTCGGCCGACATCCTTGCCGGAAGTGGATGGGATATTTTGTCGTCCGTGTGCCGTTGTGCCAACATGGCTTGTCTGTAACAATTTTAGAAATAATATTTATAAAATTTGTTGTTCAAACAAAAAAAAAATCAAAATAAATTAATAAATACAACCAGGTTTGGTTCCCCCCATGGAATTGATGCAATAAAATAGTTGCTGCAGGCTAATTTTCAAAGTATTGTTTTAGAAAAAGGGACTGTAAGCAGCTTTAAACAGTTTTTCATTTCTCCGAACAAGCGTTCAGTTTTGTGTGCAAATACTTTCAAGTTTAAAGTGTAGATTAGATTTATAATAAAAAGTCATCCCCATAACGCCTTGTATAAGCAAAATAGCCAGCTTCGATTTCATTCAATTCCTTTTTTTTACAAGAAAGCAGACCTAATGTCCAAGACATTAAAATTCGTAATGTAGAATCGATAAAAAACGAGAATTCGTCCACCCTGCACGAAATTCAAGTCTAACCTATTCTTTATTTTCAATTTAAGACTCCGTAATCGCGTTATCAATCGGGGGTAGTTTGTAGTTAGGGCAAATTTCGACCGACAGTTTCATCCCCCCTTGACGATTGATTGCTGCACTTTGTTCTTTGGGTCGGAAGCTGCTGATTTTAGAGTAAACAAGAGCCGGGGGATGTATTCTCCAGCTTTGCGGAAAATTCAAAATCGGGGGGATTATTCTTCAACATCTAACGAAAACCTGAATGCAGAGGGGGAATATACTGTTGTTGGGGATGCTTGGGGGTTTATTCTTCAATCGTTAGTAACAATATGATTATGGGACTTATTTTCCAACCTATAGAAGCAATTTGAAGGTTACAGTCTGTCAAGTAACCTAAATGCTAATACGGAAATGTTTGACTAAATATGTTAAAAATAAACATCGTTTATTGATTTGCCTGTCAATGACTTAATAAAAATTAAATAAAGACACTTTTTTAAGAATATAATATCTGTTATTACATAAAATTTTGAAAGCGAGGATAAGATCTCTATACCATTTTCTCTTCTGCTAATACCATCGGCACTATATAAATTTTCTGTCTTCTGATGATGAACGTTTCTACGTTCGAAACATGTAGGGACCCCTAAAGAATTTCTATATTCGACGACTTTTACTTTTTTTTCTTTCTTTCCTATACTTTCCTCCTCTTTAAGCATGGACTACTTCTTCAAATTTATTTTTATTGCCAACAAATAACATAAGATATAATTTTTAATTATGATTAGACGCCATACTAGTTACGAGTTTGCAAGTAATCATTTATGCACTGATTATACACCAAATATTCATCAAAATAAAAACCAAAAATAGTGTCATCAGCATAGACTTGTACCTACTTTACATTATTTTAAAGATTTAAGAACGTATACATAAAAAAAGTAACGGCCCTAATATGGAGCCTCGCGGCACTCCAGAAAATTTGCTAACCTGGTTCGAATACTTACCGTTAGAACATATTGTTTGGTAGGTATTTTTTTATCCTGAGAACACACCAACGACAATGACGTGTACCTACATTATATAATTTCAATTTATTTTTTATCTCTTGATTCCCCTAAACCAGTAAATACATTTAGCAGCATTAGCAATCTCATTGTTTCGATTAGAGGGTCAAAAAAAGTGCCCTGTAATTTTAAGGTTAGGCTTTTAACGGTTTAATGCCCTTCTGTTTAATTTAAGGGACAACTTTATCTAACACCAGAAGGGTGGATATTTTATAGGTCAATTTGGTGACAGTGCGTTATTTTACTGCCAATGACGGTCTGATAATAGCGTTGTGGACGAAATGAAGAGATGAATGAAAAAAATAATAATTTTTACAAAACTTTCATCCCTTAATAGATCAGGGCTGAAGCCTTTGAAAATGGTAAAAAGTGAAAAAAATAATAGTAGGATGAAACCCATTGGAAAAGGAAGAGAATATAACAACAATGAAAGGAAAAATAATTTACGGGCGATCCGAGGTCGGAAAGTGAAAAGGGGTGAGTTTTTAAGGATAGAAAACGATTTATCTCGCTTTCCGGCAAAACTACATTTCCTATGGAAAAACGTTAAATAGCAAAGTTGTTGTAGGTAATAAAAAGATCTACAACTTTTGTATTTACATTTTTTTACATAACCTCAAAATTTATGTGAAAAATTCAAATAACCAAGTTTTTGGTTTTTTATTGTTATCCATTACAAAAAAATTTTTTTTTTCACGAAATTTGGTGAAAACTTACCTTTTTATGTCCCAAAGACAATGTAATTTTTTTGATTTAAAATATTTATTTTTCACCTTATTTTAACTTAATATCGAAAAAGCACCCTAATTTTCAATTGAAAATTCTCATGTCAGAATATCTGCTTTTTTAAAAAAGTCGGTGGGCTTTTTGTTCGTTGAAATCTCTACTTTCTAATGGTGTAAAAAAATATACATTACTACGGTATGTTCTCAAAAAATGCAAAGAAACGAAAACAACTCGAATCCGAAATTTTTTCTTTAATCATTATTTACAATTTTGAGCTATTTATTAAAATTTATACTTTAATTATTCGAAAAACGTAAGATTCCATGTTACATTGATAAACAAAAAATTGCAAGTCGAAATAAATAGCTCAAAATTGTACATAATGATTAAACAAAATTTCGGATTCGAGTTTTTTTCGTTTCTTTGCATTTTTGAGAACATTTACCATAGTAATGTATATTTTTTTTACACCATCAGAAAGTAGAGATTTCAACGAACAAAAAGCCCACCGACTTTTTTAAAAAAAGCAGATATCGATTGAAAATTATGGTGCTTTTTCGATATTAAGTCAAAATAAGGTTAAAAAATAAATATTTTAAATCAAAAAAATTACAGCGTGTTTGGGATATAAAAGGGTAAGTTTTCACCAAATTTCGTGAAAAAAAATTTTTTTTGTAAAAGATAAAAATAAAAAACCAAAAACTTGTAAAAACCTACAACTTTGCCATTTAACGTTTTTCCATAGGACTTGTAGTTTTGCGGAAAATCGAGATAAATCATTTTCTACCCTTAAAAACTCACCCCCTTCCACTTCCCGACCTAGGATCGCCCGTAAATTATTTTTCCTTTCATTTTTGTTATATTCTCTTCCTTTTCCAATGAGTTTTATCCTACTATTATTTTTTTTGGTTTCAAAAATTATCGACCCTGGTCTATAAAACGTGTATACAGTCTTCAATACCCTTTCGAAATAAAGGGACACTGCTGTTTCTTTTTAAAGGACAATGTTTCAATCTCGACCCGCATTTTTCTCGTCTCGTTTTCGCCGACGAAAGCGAGACAAGAGTGGTCTGACCTTTGCGAGACGATAGCATTTAGAAAAGTGCGAGATTTCTTCTTTCGTAAAATCCCCTGGAACAATTATGGAAAACCTCAAGGATATAACAGGCGATGGAACACCCTTGAGGAAGGCCTAAGGGCATTAGTGAACTTGGCAACGTCGCGGCGTCATCCCCCTGTGCCCTTTTCGCCCCCCAAGGCGTCACCGCGACCTTAAGTAAATGCCGGGGTTAAATTGAAACGATCGCACGTCTCGGGGATTGCGGTCTCTAATTTAAATATCCCGCTTGTTCCCGTTACGTATACGCTACGCGTCGTATCGGGGATAAATTTGTAATTATTTACACAGGATAAAATGTAATATTTATATACTCTGTCCATTTTATCTTGGAGAAAGCGGAACAAACCCATTTTAGGCCGGGCGCATTTAACATAAATATAAATACACTCTCGTGCAAAAAAAGGGGATCATCAAATTTGGATTAAGTTTAGGGCTTCATAACTTTTTGAAGTGAAAACTTCTTTAGGCGCGTTTAGCACTTTTTGTGGGCACTGAATTAAACTGAGCCGTCACGCGTCACCGTCAGGCGTCAGGTTCGGCTGTGCTACGCTCGAATTCAACTGCTATATTCAATCCGAACTGACCCTGACCCGAATGAACGTTATATGCAAGAGCATGCCGCAAACAGTGTGCGTTGTATAGACACTCGTCTGCGTCTCGGGTATGTTCTGGCATTTTTTAAATTATATATTTACGTAGGGTGAAGTAAGGTTTACCGTAATTGCCTATTCCGTGGACCTAATTTATTATGATTTCTGACTTCTGTTGAAGATGTAAAAATTCAAGGGTTGTTCAATTTTAGGAAATATCTTTTTTCGTATGCAGTAAAATTATCCCGTATTCCAAGTTTATGTTATTTTTGAATTATTATGATTTCTGACTTCTGTTGAAGATGTAAAAATTCAAGGGTTGTTCAATTTTAGGAAATATCTTTTTTCGTATGCAGTAAAATTATCCCGTATTCCAAGTTTATGTTATTTTTGAAGTGAAAACTTCTTTAGGCGCGTTTAGCACTTTTTTGTGGGCACTGAATTAACCTTGTTGAAGTTTTCACTTCTGTCGTGTGGTCTTTAAGCACACACAATTTTTTTATTAAACACAAACTCAAATAATTACAATATTCAAAATTCAATACTACATACAAACTTCGTATTGTTACCGCAAGACGTTTCTTTTTAAGTAGTCAAGTTTCCGTATTGCCAAAACTCTTTCCTAAATGACATACGCGATCGCAACACAAAAGAGTGTCTATCTCGGGGTTTATTCCCGGGATTAATTGACCAACCACCGGGATAATTATACCGAGTAACCTTTTTGAGTGCACAGGGAGAATATGCCAGGCGGTCGCACAATTTGGGAGAGCAAGTTTCGTCGTCATAAAGACAATGCCGTTTTTTAAGAAGGATGCCATCGATTTGCGAAGAGAGAGAACAATCGATAACGTACAGTATAAGTTTGTAATTTGGAATAAATTCAGCAAATCCAATACAGTTTTTTTTTTTTTTTTTTTTTTTTTCGGAAAAATTTTTGGACACGGCTATTATAACATTGTAAGTTGTGGTCTTTTGTATAAAAAAAATATGAAAGCAGTGTGTTCCAAGTTACAAACTCACCAGTGGCGTAAAAAAAACTGCGTGCCCCAGGAAAAAAAACAATGACAGGAAAAAACAACAATGACAAGAAAAAAACAATGAAAAAGAAATAAAACAATGAAAAGAAAAAAAAACAGTGACAAGAAAAAACAATGACAGGAAAAAAACAATGACAGGAAAAAAACAATGACAAGAAAAAAAACAATGACAGGAAAAAAAAACAATGACAAGAAAAAAAACAATGACAGGAAAAAACAATGACAAGAAAAAAAACAATGACAAGAAAAAAAACAATGACAAGAAAAAACAATGACAGGAAAAAAAAATATACAGAATGTGGTACAAAAGTACTTAAATACTTACTTCTTTTCTCGTTTTCCCGCCCCCGTATCTCGGAATCCCTTGGCAAAGGGGTTATTGTCAATTTTTAGTTGAGTAATCTGCAAAAAAAAAGCTATTTTAGAAATTATGCAATAGTAGTAGTAGTAACATGTTTTATTTAGCAAAAAGCTACAATAAAATATTTTTTAATGCGGTTTTTAACACATTTTTATAGATTTATTTTAAAATTTTAAAACGCAACCGTCTTTTAACAAAAACAGACAGAAAAGTTAAACATTTTGCAAATTGTATCAAATATTACGTATCATTTTGTTTTTTGATTAAATGTAATTTTAGTTTTTTTAGACAATTTAAAAGATTTTTGAGATTTAATGGAATTTTTCAAGACTTATAAGCTGATGTTTTAGACACTATATCCACAAAAATTTTTTGATTAGTTCATGTTTTATAATTATGATAATGGTAATAATTAAAAGAACAAAATTGTTTTAAACAATCAGGCAATAAATTATTTTTAATTTTATGTATAAAGATGCATACTAAATAAAAAATTAAATTTCTGACATTCAACCAATCTAAATTTTTCAACATAAAATTAATTTCCGTATACAGTGTCCGCAAGAAAGTCCGCATCAAATGGGATTTTTTTTTATTATTAGGTATAGGTAAAAATTGAAAAGGCAGTTAGTTTTTGCTTACCTACAAATCAAAAATGACGTATACTGAAGCAGCTGCACGACTTGCGTTACCTGTCAAATTTGACATTTTTAATAAAATAGGTTCAAAAATGCCCTTATTTAACAAAATATCGAAAAACTTTATTCGAAAAAGTTGTTTATTTAGGCATTTTTAGTCTCTGTCCGAAATTTTGACTGTCTAAAACAATTTTTATTTTTCGCCAGGTTCTTGAAAATTTTGATCAACCCTCGTAGATTAACTTTTATACATCGATGTAATACCATTTGCCTTTACTTCATTTGTAATCTTAATGCAATTTTGTGTAAAATTTTTGTTTCCTATTATTTGTTTTGCTTCAAAAACTGAAATTGTTATTGATTAGTATGTAATGTTTGATGCAAAGTTTATCTAATTACATCAGTTTTGCCAAAACCGACGTTTCCTATTTTTCTTAAGTTAGTAAACAGATGTACAAAAAGAAAATATTAGGAAGCTTTCGTTGAAATTTTACTTAATTAATATTGGATTAAAAAGAATATATATTAATCGCTCGAAACATTTTATTCAACAAAAATATAGTTTAATATAATTAATTTAATTTAATATTAATTAAGTAAAATTTCAACGAAAGCTTCCTAATATTTTCTTTTTGTACATCTGTCTACGAACTTAAGAAAAATGAGAAACGTCGGTTTTGGCAACACTGATGTAATTAGATAAACTTTGCATCAAACATTACATACTGATCAATAACAATTTCAGTTTTTGAAGCAAAATAAATAATAGGAAACAAAAATTTTACTCAAAATTGCATTAAGATTATAAATGAAGTAAAGGCAAATGGTTTTACATCGATGTATAAAAGTTAATCTACGAGGGTTGATCAAAATTTTCAAAAACCTGGCAAAAAATAAAAATTGTATTAGACTGTCAAAATTTCGTATAGAGACTAAAAATACCTAAATAAACAACTTTCTCAAATAAAGTTTTTCGATATTTTGATAAATAATGGCATTTTTGAACCTATTTTTTTTTAAATGTCAAATTTGACAGGTAACGCAAGTCGTGCAGCTGCTTCAGTATACGTCATTTTTGGTTTTTAGGTAAGCAAAAACTTAGCTTAGCTTTAGCTTTTTCAATTTTTACCTATACCTAATAATAAAAAAAAATCCCATTTGATGCGAACTTTCTTGCGGACACTGTATTTGTCACAATTTAAAATAATCCGTATTGCCTTATTTTGTGAAATTTGTAATTTATCAAATATTTCCCCACTAGCACAATATAAAATGGAAGAACAATAAGGAAAATGTGGTAATATAATAGTATTAAATACAGTTTTTTAGAAAACAAACTTAAATTAGAACTGATTCTTTTAAAATAACCTACTTTTCCGGCAATCTTCGATATAATCCTTTCAAAATAATTTAAAAAATTTAATTTTTAATCAATCATTATCCCTAAATATTTAAAACTGTTATATTAATAAATTATTATATTAATAGATTTCGGAAAATGTGTGTTGGGTTAAAAGAAAGAAGAAAAAAAAATATAATATACGGGTTTTAATATAATAAGCTCTGTATATGTATGCACAAGAACAATGTAAGTAATGTATTCCTTGTAATTCAAATTAATCTATCGTTAAGAGTGATTTATTTTTATTTTTTGTCCATTATAAGAAAATTCCAAAGACAAAGAAATTAATTTAAAAAAAATTAATCTTGTGCAAGTGTCCCCTTTAGGCGCATTTTTAAAAAAATCTTATAAACCTATTGAAATTGTAAATGCAATAATATAAGGACAAACTACTTTAAAATATACGTTTTCTATTAGAGAACGTTGGCAAATCCAAAGGTAGACCATTGTAAAAAACGATCCCTACCAAAAAGGTTTTATTTCCATGGTTACATGGAATATTTCGGCGGTAATTGCCGTTATTCAGGTTTTTCAGCATAAAAACAATCAATAGTGTAGATTGTTTGATGGTAGACAATAAAGTAATATCAAAGAAATTACCTTGTCGGACTTCCATTGTCTTCATTTTGTTGCTTAACACAACGTTTCGGATAGTTAGTACCCCTAACCGTTTTCAAGTGTAAACTAAATTATAATTCTAAGGTCTTGAATACCATCCATGGGCAATGAACCTTGATGACTCCGCCTATACAGGGTGTTAATTAATGTCATGCAGATATTTCAGGGGGTGATAGTACTCGTCAAAATAAGAAAAAAATGTAAACATATGCATGGTCTAAAACGCGTTATTTTCGTTATACAGGGTGGCAAAGTTTCAATTTTTTTTCTCGTATTTTGCGTTTTCTCTCTTATATTCTGCGATAATTATTTCAAATTTGGAACATTAACCCTTTTTTAAAATATCTACAATAAAGTATCAAAATTGCCGGTCGCAGTATACAGGGTGTTACATTTTCTTGAATCGGCTACAATTTTATCTTTCAGAACTTTTTTTTTTGGCTCCCTGTATGAATTCCGATATGAAATTTGAACTCTCTGTTCCTTTGTTTAGCGTTCTGGTCTCTTGCACTATTCTCGTATCTATGACCGTTTTCGATTTATTTGCAAAAATAGCCATCGATGGAAATTAAGTGTCGGCGAAATAACGCAGAGTAAAAAGCTGTGTATCAAAACAATTTATTAGTTAATCAAATAAAAATAAAACAAAATTATAAAAACTGTTGAAAATGGCCGCCTCTTGCTAAAATGCACGAATCAAGTCTTCGCCTCATGGACTGACAGACACTCTATTTTTTCTTATATTCATTATTGCGTTATTTCGCCTACACTTAATTTTCATCGATGGATATTTTTGAAATTAAATTGAAAACGGTCACAGATACGAGAATAGTGCAAGATACCAGAACGCTAAACAAAGGAACAGAGAGTTCAAATTTCATACCGGAATTCATACAGGGAGCCAAAAAAAAGTTCTGAAAGATAAAATTGTAGCCGATTCAAGAAAATGTAACACCCTGTATACTGCGACCGGCAATTTTGATACTTTATTGTAGATATTTTAAAAAATGGTTAATGTTTTAAATTTGAAACAATTATCACAGAATATAAGAGAGAAAACGCAAAATACGAGAAAAAAAATTGAAATTTTGCCACCCTGTATAACGAAAATAAGATGTTTTGGACCATGCATATATTTGCATTTTTTTCCTATTTTGACGAGTACTATCATCCCCTGAAATATCTGCATGACATTAATTAACACCCTGTATACGTGCTTATTGGAGTGTGAAGTTTCAGCTGTTGGTTTAAGACAAAAAGGAGCTTCCAGATATTGGGGATATCTATACTTGATTTACTAAATAAATGGGTATTTTGATTCATGAAAGCTGCTTCTTTGAATTTTCGTTTTCTCCAGCGCTCCGTGTCCAAAACCTTGGCTTCTGACCACTGTATAATATGTTGGTTGGTCCATACATGTTCCGCTATACCTGATCTCAAAGTTTCACCTCTTCGGGTATGTTTCAGATGTTCTTTAACTCGTATGGGAAGAGGTCTTTTTGTTTCTCTAATGTACGATTCGTCACACTCGCAAGGGATTTGATAGATACAATTTTTTATGTTTTTTGTAAGAAAACTTCTAAGCGTATTTCCGGATTTGAAGGCTGCTTTGATATTATAGTTGTTGGTTATCCTTCTAATCTTTTCAGAAATCCCCTTGACATAAGGTATTGTGAGAAATGCTTGCTCCTCTTTCGTTTCTGTATTAGTTTTTACTTCGCGATTTTTAAGTTGTGAGATGGTATTAGTTACAAAGGTTTCAGGGTAACCGTTCTGTTTTAAATCTTTTTTAATGTTTGAAATTTCAATATTAAGGTCTTTCGGATTCAGCGGCGCACCCAGGATTTTATGTTAGTGGGGGCCCGCCAATCAGTGCCGGAAACAAATTTTTTAATAAACTTTTAAGTTACGCATTTTTCTAGAACTTTGTAGCTTTTTAACAGGTATTCTCAGAAGATCGCAATAGCCTAGTTCAATTCAAGTTCAAGTTTCAAGTAAATATCTAAAAAAAATTGACTTTTTAAAATATCCACTTTAATAATTATTCCGGACAAAACATACCACTCTTTTTACCAAATAAAATATAGGTTATATTAATGACGACATATCCATAACACAAATATATTTATTTAAAAATATAAATTAGTACAAAGCACAACAATAAACAATATTTATACTTTTTTATAACACCTTTGCATTTGTTAAATAATGTCAATCTAATTTTCATCGACCCTTGGAAAGATTATTTAAAATTTCTTCACAAGAAACAGGAACATTCTTATGAATAAATAAATTTGCCAAACCATTAAGTCTTACTTGCCCGGTGGAATTTCTTAAGTACGATTTTAAGTACTTTAATGTGGAAAATGACCTTTCAGAGGTACTGGCGGTGACGGGAAGGGTAACAAAAATTTGCAAAAGTTTTTATATTGGGAAATATCATACCATTACATTGAATATATAGCTTAAACATATCGGAGGGTATTTCTTTGCTATCTGTAAACTTGTCGTTCCATAATTTAAATTCGCATATTAGAATGCTTTCATTATAAAAATTTTCAAAAATCGAATAATTTGCATAAGAAGAATGAAGGCTGAGAAAGCTTTGCAAATTTTCTACTTATAATACTGAACAAAAGTAATCAAAATTATATCGATCTTTGTACCGCGCCTGGAAATTAAAGTTTTTTTTAGTGGGTTAAGCCGTTTCCAGACTTTATACACACATTGTATATTCCATGTCAGAGGTACCAACCTCATGGCCGTCAATTTGAATCGTGACACTTTCATATGGGCAGCTTTTTTTTTCTATGTAACGTAACGCTATTTGCACCGGAACGTCTCTAATAATTCTGGTGCATGCATACAGGTGCAAATACGGAGTGACAAACCAAATGCATATTTATAAATACAACGTAGAAACCCATTACACGAGACAATGGGTAATATTTTATTTATAAAGGTAATAACTATGGTGCAAATTAAAAATGAAAAAGAATAAAATTGTATAAAAGATGTATACTTTACTATAAACGAGCTTAACAACGTTTTAATGAAGTCAGGTACGAAATAAATTAACATTCTTTGACGGCAATGGTGGTGACGGTCGTTGTAGAAGCTAAATAAATGGGTGATTTTTGAGTGCATTTGACAGACGTATGTATGTTGGGTTGCAGAAATATCAGGGTTTGGGACAGTGGTGGAACCACAGAATCCTCATTAAAAAGGCAAAACACAAATTTTAGCTTACTGGATGAGTGGATGAACATATTATATTTCGCCTGAAAGTATATCTTTTTAGTAACAATACAGGTAGTTTAAACCCTATATAGATTGGCATACCCCTAATTTTACCTTTCACAATAGGGTCGTAAAATTGTAACGATAGGGCAAGCCGATGATTTAGAATAAATCTTCGGACAGTGGCGGTCGTTTACGTTTTTATTTATAAAATATAAATTCCTTTTGTTTCCTGCCCGTGTTGCAAATAAATTATACATAGTAAAAACTTTATCTGATTTAGTTCTAGCCGATATTATACATTAGCAAAACAAGGTGATAGTGAAATAGTGTATCTATCCAGGTCTGCCAAAAAATTCGACCGTTATAACCCATTTTTTTAATGGAGTTACGTGTCCTCTTAAATTGTAATATTATGGTACGTTCTTATTTTAATTTTTTGCCTGAAATAGATATCTTTCTAAAGTGATATCTCCTCTATCCAATAACATTGATTTTCAGTTGTGTTTTTCCCAAGAAAAATTTAATTGATCTAAAATTTGTCACAATTTTTTTCTTCCTATACGTTGGGTAAACTATCATCTTCTTTTACAGCATTAAAAATTTCATCCAATGTTTGGATCTCTCTATTGAAATAGAAATTATGCACTTTTTTTCTTATGATACTTTTCACATCGTCATCAATTTGTATAGGTATCCTTTCTGACGACTGTTTAGGAGGGACTACAGTTACAGATTTTCTTTCCCTAAAAAGCCTATAGATTGTTCATTCACTAACTCTCGTCATATTAGCACATGCTGATACTAGGTTTCTGACAGTACTAGATGATGTCTGGTGCACAAGTGCATCGTGTACATTTAAAACTATTGTCTTTGCTTTTAGGTCAAACACACCTTTTACAAAACACTGGGGAATAATTATTTGCCATTTTTGTATTATTTTTCGATAACGTTAAAAATAAAACTAAACTACCTCACTTGAAGTTGGAAATATTCTATGACGTAAGCCACCTACCTTTATACCTATGCAATAATAGATAATTTAATTACTTAAGATCAGGTACCTGTTATTGTTACGCTTATGGTTTATCGAGGTTTACGACTCATGACCCTCAACTGTGCTGTCGGGCTTTAAGAAACAGAGTAGGACGACACTGCTTGTGGTTAAAACATTTCGGTTTCGGACAATATTACACTGTTATTTATTAAAAAAACGTTGCAATTAAAAACGAAACACCAACATTTCCAGTCATGTCAAAATATCTAATAGCTCTGTATCCAACGGCGCTGTGCTACGACCATTAGTTAAAAACAAAACATCAACTAATTAGTTCCAGGAAGATTCGTAAAAATGCACCGCAGGAAAAAAAACCAAAAAGACGCCGCCGTGAGCTGTGACAATGGTGATACAGATTACAGCATCTGAGTATCTATGTCGCGCGATAATTAGGAGATATAAAAACGTTTGTTCTAAGAAGTGGCGTCACCGAGAAGGTTGGATAGTTCTACACCAGCGGCGTGCGTTCATTCTTTTTAGGATTTTTCCCTTAAAAATATTATTCCAATCAACCATGATGATAATATACCCAGGTACTGTTCTGACTGTAAAGAGAAAGAGCCTAATGAAGAAAAATGTAGCAATTGCTTTTTCTTATAAAATTGAAGTCATTTCTTGAAAGCCAATGAATAAAAACTAAAGTAATAGCTTTTGCGTCCAGCAATTGCTTAAAAGTGCAGGAATTGCTTCTAGTCAATGCTTTTCCTTAAAAAAAAGAAGCAATTGCTATCGGTAGCTTAAAATGTGATAAATAAATTAAGGAATTGCTTTTTCTAGCATCATGTGCTTGGTAGCAATCAGCTTTAGTTCTACGCGACATGCATGTGCGTCGCTCTTAATTTGTGTCTTCAATTATGGCTGAATATATGAACGTCCGTAAAAGAATAATCTACAGTGTACGTAAAAATTGCAGATATGATATGTTTGGAAGTGGTTGGAAAATTATTTTTTGACTGATACTGGTAAAAGGCGAGGGGGTGCACTGTCGCCTTTATATAAGATTAAATTCTTTCTGCGGAAATTGTCGGATCCGGGCTTTGAAAATTCTGTAGGTGACCTCGCAGACCTCGGTGTTGACCAAACTACTGTCTGTAAGACATACATTTCTGTAATGGATGCAGTTTTGGAGAATATATTTTTACTAAATTTCCTACAAGTGCTGAAGCTGTTGTGGAAGCTAAACGGTTGTGTTCAGAGAGATTTATTTATGTTCCTTTAATTTGTGAACGAATATCAATTGTTTGTCTTTAATTTCTTCATCACTACTATCACTTTCCTCATTTTCACTGAAATCTGCCATATCACAAATATACGTTTCCTATTTTCACAAAACGTAACAAATTACTATTGTAAAGTAGACCAACGTTGTTTACGTTAACCCTTTTGCAAATTAGGCACCAAACTGAACATGAAATCCATAATCTGAACAAGTAGATAGGCCACGTCTGAACTTGTGTTGAATAATCATTGGCTACAGAAATGTAAGAAAAACAGCAATTGCTTCAAATTTTTATTCATATCCAGATATAACAATTGTTTTTACTTATAGCATCTGCTAGTCAAGCAATTGCTTTTACTAATTAGTAATTGCTTCAACTAATTGCTTAATTTTTATTCATTAGGCTCAACAGCTTGCTTTGTTATCGTTCATTCTAATGCATAAGACTAATTAGGAAGATATCAACAGGTAAATAAATAGGTAACCCGATGGTACGTCACCATATTTTGTAAATAAGTACAAGCATATTTTTATGTACGTTGCTTGAAAATTACAGGAACAAATTTTATTTTGTTTATTTATTTTCATCAGTTCTTTATCATTACAATACATTTCCAACTGAGACTAAACTGCAGAGATAACGATACATGACATTAACAATAAACATAAAAAATAATAAACTATACAAAGACCAATTAACCGCTAATAACAAATTAGTGTATATTGATTTATATTAATCAAATTCTAAATATAACCACAGAATATACAGCTACGCAGTAGTTATACATATATTGTGTGATACAACCGACATTACCGTATTTATTGCTGTACCGACCAAACCGCAAAGTCAAATAAAACTATACTATAACTATATAGTATAGTCGTTAATTTTTGTAGTGTGTAAAAAATATAAGTCCCAGGTAGCCAAACAAGAATGGATGTGCGTCGGCCATAGTCACACAGTTATAAAATACATTTTTTATTCTTATTTATCCATTAATATCTTCGAGCAAAATGTATTAAATTATAGTTGTACTGTCATTTCAAAGAATAAAACACTGAAATTTTTCAACTTACATTTAACATATTATCGATAAAAACCCGATAATCTACCTCTAGCGGTCAATTTAGGAACTTGCAAGTAATTACCAGCAATTTCTCTTTTCAATTCCTCACGGTTCCGCAACAAAAAAATTTTTATACGAAAAAATAGTCCTTATGTTTACCATAAGCTCTCTATAGTATATGTCAGTTTGTGATACTGGCAAGTACTACAGGCCGGTTCAATCGGCGTAGGTAAAGGAATTAAGTTTGTATGAATCTTTTAACTGCTCATATAAACATAGAAGCAGCTTTAAATTCATTACTTTGCTTACCTTTTCGTTTTGGTAAGCAGTTACAGCGATAAACTCAGTCTCCTTGAAAACGTACGTCCGAAACGTCGAATAGGGAAGTTTCAAAATGTCATTCGCCCTTACCAAGTGGAACCTGGGTTGGTATTTGTGCATCGAGTTTAATATCGTCTGTAACAAAAAAATTATATTATAAATTGTTAAAAAAATACGCAACAGCTTTGCTACCGTCAAATATTTGCTCCCCTAAAAATTTGACATCAAAATTGTATGATGAACTCGTACATCAAATTTTATTATTTTCAAAATGGCCAATTAAAAGTTATTTAAAAAATAATTCTCGTAAAAGGACACAACAGTTTATCATAAACAGTTTTAAAACGTTCTTTATGATATTTATATCGTAATAAACCAATGCACCTATTGAGATTCGTTAATAATTGTTGAAATATGCATTCTCTGCCGCACTTTTCTCGCTATTAAAATAGTTATGAACTAAACACAGTGGCATTGTTAATACCTATATTGTTTTGAAAGTGTATACAGGGTGTCCCAGATAAGAATGCACTCTACAGGGTTCTCGTAAACCATAGGAGATACAGAGATGGTTAAATTAGAGAAAATTTGCGCATTACTGAATCCTGGAACGTCATGTTTTCAAATTTAAAAAATTCCGAATGCTTCCGAAGATATTTGGATAAAACCGAATTTTCGCGATTTCGTTTTAATTGATTTATGATTCTATTTGAAGAGACATGTCAAAATAAATTTTACATTCTCATTGCCACTTTTTCTCCCCTACAAGATTGTTTAATTACATTTTTGATCCGATGTTTCGTTTAGTCACAACCATCATCAACTTTGTTATTTTAAATAGTCGGAAAATTTTATTTTATGCTTAATAAATTCTACGTTTTATTTTAAATCTAACGGTGTATCACACGTATTATTTATTAGATGTTTCGATATAGAAACACACCTCATCAATGAAAATAGGCACATTATCGAAAATATTTTTGTTTTTATTGTTGTATTTAAACACTAGTTGGATTTTATAATAAAAATAAACACGGATCGGCTCGCCGTGGTTCGGCGAGACTTGTGTTTTTGGTTGGCGTTATAATTTCAAATGGTTGAAGCACGAAGGGTCTAGCAATTTGCCGCTTTAGCAATTTTCTTTTAATTTTGGGTAATTGTCATTCGCGTTATAAATTAGAGACAAAACTATTAAATAATACATTTTCTGAGGTTATGTTAAGACAGAAAAGAAAATGGTTGGTCTGCAGTTGCACAGAGGAACAATAGCTCAAAGATGGAGGCGTTTTCAATTGTTTTGCGGTTTTTTGTCATAATATGTGACCCTTTTCGGCGTATACCTGCTGCTTTGTTTCGACAGCGAATTTATAACAATTGAACTGCGCGATCTAAGTCGTGGATACCCACTTTTTAGTTATAAACAAATCTATGTATGTATTTATCGCATGGCCTCTCCGCACACCAAACCTGAACCCCCTTAATTTTCTTGTTAACATAAAGTGATTCTTTACGACGAGAAGTTCAAAACGGCCGCCCGACGGTAACCGGCGACCGGCGACCGGCGAATACGAACATAATATTAAATTATTATTTATCCATCTATAAAAATCGCCGCACGGTGTGAGGTTGGAAATATTAAAATTGCCTTCGTAAAAATAATTAGCAAGTCCACTCGACTATAAGCCGAGTCATTTAACCTCAAAATGCGCATAATTTTCGCATTTAAATGCGGAATCTTGTGTCTTTCTGCTCTATGTGCCAAGCCGCCTTTAGCTCCGTCCTTTTCCGACTTGTCGGTAAACGCGTCGTGTCCTTGTTCGTCGTTTCATCCTGTCCACCTATGCACGCTGTCTTTTGTTTTGCATTTTTTTTTGTTTTTTGACGTGTTGGATTGATTACTTTATTTTTCCCGTTGATTGTCTTCTTTTGGTACAATTTTTTTAAATATTTCATATTTTTTAATACACTGGAAGTTTATTAAGAGTGCGTGTAAAATAAACGAAAAAAAGGCCTAAATTAAAAAACTGTTGCAAGACGAACAACATTTGAACCTGAAGCTATCCAGTGATACTAAATTTATACGTGTTTAATTAATCTTTAGTGCTGATGTTTGGTGACAGCCGAACGCCTGCAACAATTTTTGAAGTATTTATGTTGGCAATCGTTAATAGTACCTATACAGTGTCACCAGTAAAGTCCGCATTATATGGGATTTTTTTTATTAATAGCTTTATTCAAAATTTTACTTCGGCATCAAGTTCTGCTTCGATCGGAAAATTAAGCAAAAAAATAGTAGTCACGTGATTCGCATTATACAGTATGTCTCTGTAAGTTTGCATCATATGGAAAACTTTTTTATTATTCATTTTACGAAAAAAAGTTATTCTTCATAAAAATCTCTGCATGGTCTAAAACCTAAAATGCAACCATCAAATATCGAAATTTCCCAGTCATATACGAGGTTTGTCAAAAAATGTGAATTTTTCCTAAGAATGTAAATTTTTCCCAAGAGTAAAGTACCTTTATTTTTGACATTATCAAAAATTGTTATTAAAAAAAGTTGATCAGAACTAAAAACCACGTCTAAATATGCAATACCACGCATTAAATTAATTAAATAATTAAAAAAATTAAATAATTAATAATAAATTAATAAAATAATTTTTCAACATAAATGCGTATAATTGCATATTTAGACGTGGTTTTTAGTTCTGATCAACTTTTTTTAATAACAATTTTTGATAATGTCAAAAATAAAGGTACTTTACTCTTGGGAAAAATTTACATTCTTTGGAAAAATTCACATTTTTTGACAAACCTCGTATATGAGTGGAAATTTTCGATATTTGATGGTTGCATTTTAGGTTTTAGACCATGCAGAGCTTTTTATGAAGAATAACTTTTTTTCGTAAAATGAATAATAAAAAAGTTTTCCATATGATGCAAACTTACGGAGACATACTGTATATCAAATTTTTAATTTTTTCCAGAAAATAATTCAAAAGTGTGGTTATTTCTGAAAATATCGAAAAAAGTTATTAAAAAAAGTTTTTTAAATGCAGTTAAATGCAGTTTCACATGCAAAATTTCAGCTGCATAAGATAATTTTGATTTTTTACCTATATTTTGTAAATTGCACCACTTTTGCAAAATAAGACTCAACGCAACCTACATAAAACTTCTTAGTTTTGACAATGCTTTATTTCAGATGCATTTTCTTTAAAGTAGCGCCCTATTAAAGGTGTGTTTTTCTACAAAATCAAAATTGGACTATTAAAATTTTGTCGCATGTGATGCAAAGTTTATTTATTTTTGACCCTGTATAAGGTAACTTCATAAAATAAGAATTTTTGAAAACGCAGCTTGTGTCTGAAAGTAAAAAATTAAAAAATAAAGTAAAGGGGTTTTAAATTAAATCGTTGAAAATAGATAAACTTTATGTTAAGTTAAACTAAAATTTATTTTCCACTTAATGAACACTTTACTGATGACACTGTGTTCTTTTCTGTCTTAATATTAAGGTGTATTACTTTCAGACACAAACTACGTTTTCAAAAATACTTATTTTATGAAGTTACCCAATGATCTTAGGTAGCAGATCATTGAAGTTACCTTATACAGGGTCAAAAACAAATAAACTTTGCATCACATGCACCCAAATTTTAATAGCCCAATTTTGCTTTTGTAGAAAAACACACATTTAATATGGCGCTACTTTAAAGAAAATGTATCTGGAATAAAGCCTTGTCAAAACTGAGAAGTTTTATGTAGGTTGCGTTGAGTCTTATTTTGCAAAAGTCGTGCAATTTAAAAAATATAGATAAAAAATCAAAATTATCTTATGCAGCTGAAATTTCGCTTGTGGGCTAGAAACTGCGTTTAAAAAAACTTTTTCTAATAACTTTTTTCGATATTTTCAGAGATAACCCCAGTTTTGAATTATTTAAAAAAAAAAAAATTGACAGATAATGCGAATCACGTGACTACTATTTTTTTTTTGCTTAATTTTTATCTCGATCGAAGCAGAACTTGATGCCAAAGTCAAATTTCGAATAAAGCTATTAATAAAAAAAAATCCCATATGATGCGGACTTTACTGGTGACACTGTATAAGTCAAATTAAAAAAAAATACTTTATTATTTCTAAATGAACAAATATATCATTAAATAAGTTTGATAGGTTTAGAGTGTTTTGAGTAAATAGTATAAATGTCGCAAGTAAAAGCGATTGTGTAGACTCTTAAGAAATTTTAAAAAAGGTGCTGAGTTATGGTGTATGTAATAACTTATTCTGTATAAAGCTGTCGATAATACATAAGTATTATTCCATCTTTTTTCCTTCACTTAACATCTGGTTTTAAATTTTTCCTAATAAAGATACGATCCATTTATGCAGCATAAATCAAATAAAAAGGAAAAGCTTGGATATAAGTTATGTCAATCGAAGTCAAGTTTCAACTTCTTATAAAACCGTATGTCCACCGAGGTGCCTGGCTTTATCAATGTGCGGTGATTATCGGGAAATACGTGGAATAATTAAAAAGTATAAAATAAAAAAAAAAAATTTTTTTGGTCAGTCATTCGGTCCTACTACCAATTTGTGGATAAACCCCCTCCCCATCAGATAATTTTTAAAGGGACGTTTTCGTGCACAATAATTAAATAAAGTAGTTTTTCTAATTTTGTATCATAACAAATCTATTACGATACGCATTTGCGTATCGTAATGAAGCTATTTCGATACGCGTTTTTTCTTTATTTGATGTTGGTAACATTTAAATGGTTTATGTCATTGACTTGCGCGGCCTTTGTGATTTACGAGAAAACCCATTTTTTGCAGAGGAAAAATAGCTTGATAACCTACTTTTTTATTCTGTGTGGATAACAGTCATGTATGTTGATTGCATACATCTATAAATCAATCTTTTGTAGATGCTTCAAGCTATCATTTTCTGCCAAATCCTATCCAAAATTCAATCTACTCATCTTCCAATGTCGATTTTAACTTCAACTTTATTTGAATTTTCCATCTTCCCTATACTAAATTGCAATGCCGTGACGTAAAATCACGTCTTTTGAAATTCGAAAAAAGTAGCAAAATCGCCCGAATTTCCGAACGCTCTGTATATGTACCGAATGTACAAGGATCACACAACGTATTCCGTCCAATATCAAATCTCATATGGCTAAAATAACTTTAGAATCTCGTGGTGAAAATGGGTCAATAAATCAAAAAATTACAGTTTGGAAAATAATTTATGTTGTCCAGAGGCTACTATGATAAAAAAAATAGTATTACCAACATAAAATTGAGACATAAAAATTTACAAAATTTGAAGGATTTGTTTTCTTTTTAAATATGAGTTTTTTATTGAAAAAACTACAAATTAGAAAAAATAGTATAACGTACGTGTTATATAAAGCAGTTTTAAGCATTTGTCCCGCGCCTGGACGCGTGCTATAAAATGATGCTTTATAAAACGTTTACGTTAATACACTATTTTAGCAAAGCGTATCAAACATGGTCCATCACTGAAAACACACGGCACATTCCTAATTTCAGTGAAATTACCTAAAAAATGGTAAACGAACTGGAAAAATCGTTTTAAAGTTAAGTATAAGGACCAAACTTGAGTGCCGGTTGTTTTTGACACACCCGCGTATAAGAAATTTCCATTTTCTTCTAATGTAACGTATATATTATTCAAAAAACCGGCCTTATTTATACGATTGAAGTAGAATCAGTGATCAAGTGTCGGGAATAAATTTATGTCTAACGATATACGTAGATGCGACAAAATCGCAAAAATAATTGGAAAAAGTTTTGACGTATTTGCCGGCATATGTTCGTGACTTTAAAAAATGGTCAAAAAAATCGATAATCGTCTATACTGGGTGCTACAGCGCTAAACTGGTCACAGGAAACTAAAACGTATACTATAACTCTCCAAAACCTTTCTACAAAGGTCTTTAAACTTCCTAAGGCTTCGAGGAGTAAAATTAAGTAAAATCTCGACCTAATGAATTTAAAAAAAACTCGTAAATAAATACACCATGAAAAGATTTTATTGGCTCATAGAGACCAGATCATTAAGGGGGCATAAAACCGCATTTCTGTCATCGGTGTGAGTGATAAAAATCTCGATTCTTGATTCTAAACAATTTTCATCAGTCTCGATGGCATATAAAGAATTCGAGTAAAATTTTTATTCCCTCCTTTCTGGGAATAATCTTGTTTTAAGATGTGGCTTGAGAATTATAAAGGATGGAATACCTGGGCTATGGTGTGTTGCACGTATTGGACTCGTAATAGTATTCGTCAAATTAATAAGCAAAGCTCATAAAAATTATATTTTTCTATTTCACGTTCATAATGAGTTCAGTACGACCCTCATTTGCGGATCGTAATGAAGCTATTTCGATACGCGTTTTTTCTTTATTTGATGTTGGTAACATTTAAATGTTTTATTTCATTGACTTGCGCGGCCTTTGTGATTTACGAGAAACCCCATTTTTCGCAGAGGAAAACTAGCTTGCATGATAACTTACTTTTTTATTCTGTGTGGATAACAGTCATGTATGTTGGTTGCATAAATCTATAAATCAATCTCTTGTAGATGCTTAATCAAGCTATCATTTTCTGCCAAATCCTATCCAAAATTCAATCTACTAACCTTCTAATGTCGATTTTAACTTCAACTTTATTTGAATTTTCCATCTTCCCTATACTAAATTGCAATGCCGTGACGTAAAATCACGTCTTTTGAAATTCGAAAAAAAGTAGCAAAATCTCCCGAATTTCCGAACGCTTTGTATATGTACCGAATGTACAAGGATCACACAACGTATTCCGTCCAATTTCAAATCTCATATCGCTAAAATAACTTTAGAATCTCGTGGTGAAAATGGGTCAATAAATCAAAAAATGACAGTTTGCAAAATAATTTTTGTTGTCCAGAGGCTCCTATGATAAAAAATAGTATTACCAACATAAAATTTAGACATAAAAATTTACAAAATTTGAAGGATTTATTTTCTTTTTAAAATGTATTTTTCTTGATTATAAAAGGTGAAATAGAAAAAAATGTATAAAGCACATGTTTCATAAGGCGTTTTAGCGCACGTGTCAATAAAAAAACTCGCCACTTTGTGGCTCGTCTTTTAAAATAGACGCGGGCGCTAAAACCGCTTCTTATGAAACTCGTACTTTAATATACTATTAAAGTCTGTTCGGTGACCGCTGACCGTTACGTCACGACTAATGCTCTTATCTCTCTAACATTTGTAAACTAGGTGAGATAATTGCGTCAATAATGAATGTTTTATTGTCATTTTTGACAGCGACATTTTTAATCAACTTTATACGGTATTGTGAAAAAGAACAAGCATTAATTTAAAAAAAAATCTACGACACCTTCTCTCTGGAAGCCCCCCCCCCCTTTTTTTTCTTCCTCATTTAGTTTGGTTGTTTAGACTTCCTGTACTAACTTTCTTCACATGCTCAGCATGTTTTATCTCTCCTCAATTTTCTTATATACGTCATTTCAATACCATGAAAGCTCCATTAAGGTTTTATACCATTTTCTCTTCTGCTAATACCATCAGCAATATATAAAAAAAATTCTGAAGTATCCTGAAGATGAACGTTTCTACGTTCGAAACATGTAGAGAGAAAGTTTTTGGAGGATGACTTTTAGTTTTTTCTTTCTTTCCTATATTAGAAAATGGTACAATTTTGTATGAGGGGGAGGCAATATTTGATGGTAGCAAAATTGACATTGGATTTCCCATAGGCAGTCTGGCGGTGCACGGGTCCCGTATGTGTTTCCCATACATGAAACGCACCATACCATCCACTTCTATTACCCGTTTCTCAAAAGCCGCCGCGCCGTTAAAATTACTTAACTTTTCAACACTTTTTAAGTACTGTATTATCACCACGGTTCCACTAATACACAATTGCACTTAAAAGCTGACAGTTGACCAGTCCGTTACTCCGCCTTACCCTATCCCCGGCCACAATGTCACCGGACTTCTTCTTATTCTTTGCTAATTTTACGGGCGATTGTATTCTTATCTATACGGTAGCTAAAAAGAAGACTTTACATCCTATTAACGTGAAGTTGGGTGCTTTTAGTTCGAAAGGGCAACGACAGAGGGCCACCCGGATTCTTTTGATGTTGTTTCGGCTGAATATTTGGTTTTTACGACGTAAGATTCGGGGAGGAGATATGGTTAGGTAGTCGGGGGTTTTGGGAAATAAGGTGTGATTTGTTGAAATTCTTTTTTAGTGATTAATTTAGCCTGGGTTATTTTTTTACTGTGCCTTCTGTGCAATAACCTGAAAGGACTGACTGTAATGCTTTTTTCATAATATAACAAAATCAGCTTTATGCTTTATACAGGGTGTCCGGAAATGATGAGCAAAAAATATAGGGGATAATTCTCGACCGAAAATAAATGCCACCTCTTTCCATGACATTTTTTCGAAAATTGATTATTAACGGAGGGACAGGGTGTTAAATTTCAATTTTATTTGCAGTTTTTTTTGCAATACCGTTTGCCACTCTCATATTATTTTGACGAAATCTCGTATATGGGGGCTTCTTCGGGATGAGAAATACAAATTTGCCCACCGTTTTTTCGCATTTTGTAGAGGGCGCCACATAGGAGCTTATACTTTAATTTGAATGGTCCCAACTTTTTTGTCCTACACTGAATGCGCATTTTGACTGAATATTTTTATTCTCCTAACCTTTTGACATAATAAAGGTAAGGGAGAGTGGGGGAATTGTGCGCACTTAAGCGGAAATCGTTATAGCACTGATGTCATTGTAGATAATTTAGTCATCAAGTTGAGCAAAGGATACATCTGTATCATAATTCTTCTAGTTTGCCAAATTTCCCGCAAATGCCACAAATTTGGCTCGGTATCCTTGGCTGATTCAAAGGTGGCGGTATGAAGCTAAGCCCAACATTATCAATATTAAAAATTACCATTAGATTACGTGTGAGGGAATCGTGCGCATGCACGCACATCATTACCCCTTTAGGCATTAAATGACAATATTTTATACAGTTAGCAAACTACTTAACCTAACAAAGTAAAACAAGCATCAATAGATGCAGAAGATCATACTTTTAGATAAAATAAATAATTGTGTTCTATCGATTAGGGAAAAAAATTGACTTACCGTCTTATTTTTCGATATCAAAAAATTATAAAAATTTGCTTGATTTCAAATAAACAGTGCTCGTTCCATGTAAACGTTTACAACTGATGTGACTAATGGCGTCGGTGCGCCACAATAGGAAGGCGACAGCGTTGCACTTGTCAGTGGCGGTTAAAAGCCCGCGAACTATGAAATAATTTGATGCGCACGATTCCCCGCTGCGCACGGTTCCCCCACTCTCCCCTATATTACTTTTGTTTCGATAAATGTAACCGTTTTCGAGAAAAACGCTAAAATGACATTGCTTGCATGTGATAAATTCGAAATCATTTTAATTTATTTTCAACCTTAAACATAGCATAGCAAAGGAAGGAATATTCCATGGAGTTCGCCGGAATTTTTTAACAAGACTTAATTTATGCATTGAAGAACAAGGACGTTACTTTGAACCATTGATTTGATTGTTTAATTTATTGTTCTAGTAATTTATGTATTTTAAAACTGCAAATAAAATTTAACTTTAACACCCTGTAACTCCTTTATTAGTCAATTTTCCAAAAAATGTTATAGAAAGAAATAGCATTTATTTTCGGTCTAGAATTATCCCCTAAATTTTTTGCTCATCATTTCCGGTCACCCTGTAGTTTCGGTATTTTTTTAATGGAGGAGGCACCTTTTTTACATTTTTCAAAAATTTTTGTCTATAAAATTTTCCAAAAAAGTCGTTTCCGTATCAATTCTAATATGAAATAAACGAAAAAGACATTCAGTTCGGTCTCAGTCGTCGCGTAATCTTTTATGTTGGTCTATCCAATTAAATAATATTGTATTTTAGTAAAAGAATATCGTAAAATAATGAATTTTCCCCTTTATAAAATATAAATAATAATTATATTCCTAGAACAGAAAGTGGGAACGAAACCTGCGAACTGCATAATGTATGGAAACTCTATGCCATGCCATGGTGATAATTCCAGTGTAAAACATGAAATTACCCGGTTTACAAGCAATGTAAACAATAATAATAAGATTAAGCTATCTCTAGGGTTTATAACAAAACCAAATAGTGCTTTCCAGATTTATTAAGATGTTAACTTTGGGTTACATCTCACCAGTCTACATAAGAGTATAGGTACTATAGGTTGATGTTTTTATACCCCCACCACGAGACAACTCTGGCTACGCCACTGTTCCCCTCCATCAGGTTCCTCGCGAGTTTAGAGATTACTTTCAGACATAAACTACGTTTTTCAAAAATACCTTTTTTATGAAGTTACCTTATACAGTGTCAAAAACAAATAAACTTTGCATCACATGCGACCAAATTTTAATAGCCCAATTTTGATTTTGTAGAAAAACACACATTTAATATGGCGCTGCTTTAAAGAAAATGTATCTGAAATAAAGCATTGTCAAAACTGAGAAGTTTTATGTAGGTTGCGTTGAGTCTTATTTTGCAAAAGTGGTGCAATTTACACAATATAGGTAAAAAATCAAAATTATCTTATGCAGCTAAAATTTTGCATGTGTGCTAGAAACTAGAATTAAAAAAAAAATTCTATTAACTTTTTTCGATATTTTTAGAAATAACCCCACTTTTGAATTATTTTTTGAAAGAAATTAAAATTTTACAGATGACGCGAATCACGTGACTAATATTTTTTTGCTTAATTTTCATCTCGATCAAAGCAGAAGTTGATGCCAAAGTGAAATTTGGAATAATAAAAAAAAGCCCATATGAAGCGGACTTTACTGGTCACATTGTATATGTAGGTATATTATAATTTATAAAAATCTTTATAATAAGAGAACAACTGCCGTCTTACAGATAGATGAAAAGAGAAAAAACATAAGCTATCCTTTTAAATATCTAAGAAAGCAAGACACAATTTGATGAAATAATGATAAAATAGCTGTAAGTAAGTTGTATTTTCCTGCGCCAACTGAAAATTGGACTCAATTTACCCACTTAGATAAATGATCAACATACAACTATGTTTTTATCGGGTACATTCTTACATTCTCTTTGCTTGTAAGCTGGCCAGCTTTCTACACTTTTTAATGTCCGAACATTCTTAAAAAAACACTACAAAGAAAAACAAACTTATGGTATTAGTACCTGTAACAATAAAAGCAGCGGCGGCTCGTACCGTAGTACCATATGGCTCTACCTACCTACTTTTACACCAAACTCATAATTATTGTTTAATCTTTCGACGCTTAAAATTATGTTTGTGAATAATTTAAACTTTAATACGTTAAATTCCATATTATGCCTAGGTCTGGCCAGGCTATCGCATAAAACACAGTGAAGAATAAAATATATCTTCCTCTCTTTACTGGGCACGGTTTTAAAGGCAAGAAGGAGGATTCCATAATGAGTTTTAAGATACCTCTCCTAGAGAACGCTAGCTAGACAATATGAGTTTGATAAATTCTCGCAGATCTTTTTTGTCTCTCACATTTCTGACCGCTTTACCTCAAATTATGAATAGGGATATTTTATACGCAAAAAAGTTGTACTTCATTAAGCTCGATATTTCAATTAGTTTTTAGATAATTGCGTTTAAATGCTAGATGGCAAGAAACATACAAATGAACACCTGTCTTAACATTTATTGAAAATTAACCTTGCGTTCTGAAGCATAAATGACATATTTTCAAGACTTCTATCTCCTGTTGCTGTAGTAATTGCCCCCTTAGTTATGAGACATCCTGTATATAACTATAAGTAAATGGCTTAACTAGGCATTTTATTGATTTGATAATAGATCAGTTAACCAAAATGGTGTTTGCACTCACTATTAAACCTAAATAATAAACACCAATGAAATCTGTTTCTGAAATATATAAAATCACTGCTGATCTGGGAACTTTAACGACGCAACCAGATCAGCTGTTAATGGCAAACGTCGATGTCTTCTGACGAAACGCTTTGTTTGAAGAAGAATTTAACTCTACCAATCGGGTTAGTCCTTCGTCTTTGCTACCCCTACCAGATACCAGATGGCAGTTGTTTTATATACGCGGTTTTCCATGTCGAAATATTAACTTTCAGATATATTTGATCATAATTTAGTTATGTTGCTGGTTGGATTGGATGTTAGGTTAGGTAGGTGTGATATCCGGGGTTTGTTCAATTTGTTTTAATCCTTTATCGCGTTTCATCACTATCACTACATAGTATAAAACAAAGTCGCTGTCGCTGTCTGGCCGTCCCTATGTGTGCTTAAATCTTTAAAACTACGCAACGGATTTGGAAGCGGTTTTTTTAAATAGATAGAGTGATTCAAGAGGAAGGTTTATATGTATAATACATGCATAATATTATAGAGAAACACTGATAAACACTGATAAATTAGAGTAGGGAGAACGAACGACCCAACCTAACCGGTCCCCGGCCCGTTCAACGATCGATCCGAAGCGCCGAAGCCGGAATAGACGAAGACAGACCATGTTTTATGCATGGATGTGAGATTAAGGTTTGTTCGCCTTATTATCTCACGTCGTATAATGCCGGGCTGCAACACAGGCCGGGTACACGCTAGTCATTTATAAAATAAACCAGTTTTATAAAACATTCGCGAACTTCTGAGCAGAGAAAAATTCCAGGTGAAAGAGTTGGGTCATTTCTTGCCCGATTTGTTTATAATAAACACTCAAAGTAGGCAAAAATGATGGCTTCGAAAATTATTAATAGTTGACTCCTTAATATCTTTGTTTCATGTTTGTCCCCTATCGAGCCGCCTATGTCTTCCAAGTGTAGCCGTTCGATAATGATTTGTGGCCAGCATTTTCCAAGACCTTGTGTGGTCTTCTTGAGCGCAATCTTGCAAGAAAAATTTAAATATCACCGCGGAGATGGCTGTACTGATATATTTGCGTTTTGTTTCTTCTTTGCTTATGTATATATTCACCTGTTATGGCAGGGTTTAACATTACCTACAATAACTGCATAGGTTTTTCGAAAAGAAAAATCTCGAATCGAACAAAGCGAGATATAAAAAGTTAAACCAGCGGACCTTTATTTCAATATTACTACGACGTATTGTTATTAATTTTAATTTCCAAAGTAGATACTACCGTTGATCGAGATCAGTTTAATTGATTATCAATCAATTAAAAAGCGAATGGTCATTAAAAAGTCGATTTAAATATTCGAACAATTTGTCAAGCATTGTTGTCAGCTTGTCTATGTGAACATGTTTCTATATCTTGTCATTGGCGTAGCGAGGGCTAAGGAAGGAGAGGGGAGGCGTATCTAGTCTTATTAGCAGAGTAGGTACCAATATAACTTTTCATTATTTCATTGACTTGCGCGGCCTTTGTGATTTACGAAAAAACCCATTTTTCGCAGAGGAAAAATAGCTTGATAACTTACTTTTTTTTATTCTGTGTGGATAACAGTCACGTATGTTGGTTGCATAAATCTATAAATCAATCTTTAGTAGATGCTTCAAGCTATCATTTTCTGCCAAATCCTATCCAAAATTCAATCTACTAACCTTCCAATGTCGATTTTAACTTTAACTTTATTTGAATTTTCCATCTTCCCTATACTAAATTGCAATGCCGTGACGTAAAATCAAGTCTTTTGAAATTCGAAAAAAAGTAGTAAAATCGACCGAATTTCCGAACGCTCTGTATATGTACCGAATGTACAAGGATCACACAACGTATTCCGTCCAATTTCAAATCTCATATCGCTAAAATAACTTTAGAATCTCGTGGTGAAAATGGGTCAATAAATCAAAAAATGACAGTTTGCAAAATAATTTTTGTTGTCCAGAGGCTACTACTATGATAAAAAATAGTATTACCAACATAAAATTTAGACATCAAAATTTACAAAATTTGAAGGATTTATTTTCTTTTTAAAATGTATTTTTCTTGATTATAAAAGGCGAAATAGAAAAAAATGTATAAAGCACATGTTTCATAAGGCGTTTTAGCGCACGTGTCAATAAAAAAACTCGCCACTTTGAGGCTCGTTTTTTAAAATAGACGCGTGCGCTAAAACCGCTTCTTATGAAACGTGTACTTTAATATACTATTGTGGAGGAAGACTTTGTGTTTTTCTTTCCTTTTAATATACCTTAAATAATTATTTACATTAAAAGCACTGAGTTTAATGTTGCCCGTACTGCATAAAGTTTCTAGGAGTTGTTGAGATGGCCCCTTAATTCTTTGATATTAATCAAATATAAACGAGAAATCGGCCTTTTTACATTTTTTAATACGAAAACCTTTTATTATTTTACTGATATATTTTATTTTTATTTAATGAAAAAATTCTTACTCTTTAATTAGGAAAAAATTGTATAAAATAATTATTAACTTGAAGGAAACTCATAAAAAATTTAATAGGTACTGGGATCTATAAAGTAAAAATTAAATCTATGTATATTGAAACACATAAAATCCAATTATTTTTTTATATAAGTACTTGGCTTTTTTTTGTAAATGTAAGTCAATTCGTTTTATAGTAATCAGGGACATTAGAGTCAAAACAATTAGTTCCTGTTCTTAATCAAATATACAGGGTGTCAGCAAAATACATGTACCAAACACTAGCACAAATTCCGGGGGCAAAAATGTGATGACCTAACGTGTGTTTTCTATTGCCTGACAGCTAAGAACCCTCATTATAAATGCAAAACACAAATTTTAGCTTACCGGGTAAACATATTATTTTTCGCCTGAAAGTATATCTTTTAGTAACAATATAGGTAGTTTAAACACTATATAGATTGGCACACCCCTAATTTTACCTTTCACAATAGGGTCGTAAAATTGTGACAATAGGGCAAGCCGATGATTTAGAATAAATCTTCGGACAGTGGCGGTCGATTAGGTTTTAATTTATGAAATATAAATTTCTTTTGTTTCCTGCCCGTGTTGTAAATAAATTATAAATAGTAAAAACTGTATCTGATTTAGTTCTAGCCGATATTATACATTAAGAAAACAAGGTGATAGTGAAATAGTGTATCGTTTTAAGAGAACAGGTCTGCCAAAAAATTCGACCGTTTTAATCCATTTTTTCAATGGAGTTATCAGTCCTCTTAAATTGTAATATTATGGTACGTTCTTATTTTCTTTTTTGGTTTCTATAGGTATGTAAATTTTATTTATAATTTATATTTATTCGTATATCGTTTTTAAGGTGTGCAAAAAAGATTTATATATTTAACTGAATTAATTTTATTTTCTCAATACAAAAACAGTTTATCCTTAAAAGAGTTAACAAATTAAAGATCTAGAAAGGTGTCTTCACTATCACTAAATTCGAAGGATTCATCTGTGAAGTCAACTGAAATAATAAGTGGTTCTAACGTTTCTTCCATCAGGTTGTCTAAGTCCCACATTTTTTTCCCTCTTTTATTACATGTTTTATAGCTTCTTTCCAATTTTCCTTCGTTATAATGTTTATGAAAACTTCAATAACTCACGTACAACTTTTATTTTAAATGTAGTGTTATTCCTTGCTACATAACCTTTCATTTGCGCCCATATTAACTCAATTGGATTTAATTCACAGTGGTAGGGCGGCAGTCTAAGTAAAATGATACCACGTTTTTTAGCTTATGATATTTTTCACATCCTCATCAATTTTTACGCCTCATGACCCTCAGCTGTGCTGTCAGGCTTTAAAAAACAGAGCTTAGTCCAATTTACCCTAGTCCGAAAATTTACAGTTTGAAAATGCACACAAAGTTATATTTTTTTTGAAACATTTTTGTAAATAACTCTTCTAATTATAGCATGATTTGAACGAAATTTGGTACTTAGGGGTTTTCCAGGATGAGAAATCAATGTCTGATTGTAGATTCGAGGTACAATGCAGAGGGCGCCACCAGCGGCACATCGCCTACATCTAAAGCTTCATAACTTTTTTGTGGCTCGGTATATTAAATTTCTAGTTAAAAATTCTTGTTCCTTGATGTCTTTTGTCCAAAAAAGGTATACTTCGTAGGTGTCGCTTCGAGCACTAATTTCTGAGATAATCGAATTTAAATATTGTATTGCGAAAAAAAATTAGGATTAAATGATAAAATGTTAAAAAAAACCTAAATGGAACCTTGAGCTGTCATAATAATAGCATATGTAGGTATACCTATACATTTTAGCGTAAATGTACAAAAATTACATCTTGTTCAAACTATACAACATACAATTAATAAAAGCTCTATTTAATTACCCAATTATTATGTAAATGTCCCAATATCTCTTATTAAAACTGTCACCCTTAATTTAAGGTCCTGCCCTTTCCCCTTGTTAAACGTTAAATATTTGACAATTGACTCGAAATTCTTGCAGTATATAATTAACAGGATCCCGAGGGTTAGCGGGATTTTCCTTTAAGTTCCGATGTCTACATTCCTGGGGTTTTACGCTGGATATTCTTAATTTGGTTAAAGAGATTTGGGGATTGAGTTTTATTAGGTTTTGGTTGTTGGTAAAATTGGAACTATGGGGGTTAGAAGTTTTTTTGCGGGAGCATAGATTTGAATCTACAATAATCAGGGCCGGAGCTAGAGCTGAATAGGCCCCGGGGCAAAACAAATTTTGGGGCCCCTTATTGAAATTAGTTTTGATAATATACCACAGTATTAATGTCGGGTAAGAATAACAGTATTTTGTTAATGTAGATATTTATTGTATCTTATACCAACTTTTTGGAAAAGCTATTAGTATAATCTTCTACACATAGAATCTAAGTAAACACCGCGCTCTCATGTTATTTTGTCACAAACGCAAGAACTTACAACTAAAAACACTTCTTTCTAGATTCTATAGTGGCAAATTCGTTTATCACTTTATTAAAGTCAATTTTGCACGCTTTTCGATTTTCAATGGACAGTAACGCTAAATTACTGAGTCTATTTTGTCCCAGTGAGTAGTTTTTTTATCAACTTTAATTTGGAGAAAGTCCGTTCAGCTTTCGCAGTAGTAACAGGGACAGTAAGGAACATCAGAAGTGCTGTGCACACATCTGGATAACTGGACGACAACGACGCATTCTGAATGATCAAGAAACGGGCTAAATCGTTAACATCTTTCATTGAACTTATCTCTTCCGAAAATGTCGACCATACAGTAAGCGACTGAGAGGAAAAAGAAGGTGACACATCGTCTGAGAAAGTTTTGGACAACAGATCAGCTTCTTGCTCCAACTCGCTTTTCGATGAATTTGTGAGATATTGAGGTTGCAGGATTTTATAAGTATTCAGAACATTTTTCATACCAACAAACCTAGATTCGAGTTGCGATGATATTGTATCTATCATCGGGTAGAAAATGTTCACTCGGAGGCGTTGTTGAGGATCATTTAATCTTTCATCTTGAGACAATTAATCTATTTTGCTTTTTTCTATTACCTGAGCATGTTTTTTAACTTTTTTTTAAAAGTTTGTTGGAGTATTGACAAAAAATTGTTTGCAATGTATTAATGTATTCGAATAAAGCTAAATATTTTCCTCTTCCCAACCCCTGCCGGGGGCCCCTCTGGGTGGGGGGCCCCGGGGCGCCGCCCCGCTGTAGATCCGGCCCTGACAATAATGACACACTTTTAATGCAAAGTAACGAATATAAATCGCTTTTGACTTTAGCTAAAAAACACAATACTTTCTGTTCGCATCAAAGCAACAGCCACAACCACCTTGAAAGAAGCCGTGAAACAGAAACATCGACAACACTGCTTGAAGATCCATGTGTCACGTGACTTTTTTGAGGTTAGCCCTGGTTTAGTATGTAATTTACGCGTGAAGTAGGTGTTAAGGTTTTTCGTATTAATTTGTATTTTTATCCGGTTTTTGATTAATAACTAATAGAAAATTTAAGTGACATTATTGCGAAGAACCCCTATAAAATATTAGTGAACATTTTTGGTGCGCGTTTGCTGTAATAGCATTAATAAAGTGAAAAATCCAACAGCCTGGCCGGCCTGGGGGTTTGTTTACGGGTCTTATAAATGGCGGCAGAATTTTATTTGTTTTAATTTAAAAGTTGTGTTTTTTGTATTCTAGTTAGCTCTTTGGGATAAACTTTATTGTTTTGTGGCTTCAGTTAATTTTTTAAATATTGAAGTGTTTATTTAACTTAACTTTATGCGAATTTAGTTTAAAAATATCACTAGTAGAGATGTTCATAAGTAGGTAGGATACCTCTAGATACCTAGGTACTTAGGTAATTACTATTTTTTTCTTTTAGTTTGTTTATTTATCACCATGCCAAGCCCCTGCTGTATTTCTAGGTGTAACTCTAACTATAAAAGTGTTTTAAAAGCAGGTGAAGAGAGTGTAATATATTTTTATAGTTTAGATTTGACCAATGACTGTATAAATATTGTTAATCAGGTTTCAGTGGACATTGATATGAAGGTAAATTAAAAATGATTTGAAATGGATTTTACCCTTTGAAATGAAACGAAGCAGGTGGTCTCAGCTTGAAAACTTATTGTCTTGGTACCAATTCATACATTGTGAAAGTAACGAAGTTACCCAGATAGTAGGTGACTTTCTTAAGACAAGCCTTAAGCTTACTAAATTTTGAGACTTCAGAAGTCGATAGTCAATCCTGTAATTTAAACGCAGAAGATAATAATTTGTATAATAGAATATTACTTTTGATCGATCAAATAAATCTACTCGTAGTGAATCAAAAACAGCTTCTCGACGCAATATTACTATTATTTAATAATTAGGTAAGTTGTTCTTGTTATCCAAAACTATTTATTGCTTTTTTGTACATTTTTCAATATCAATATAGTGGCAACAGAGCCAAAAAACACAAAAAATATCAGAAAGAATAACAAACTCGCCCGTTGCCGCACGTCATAATAATAGCTTGTGGCACCGCAACTCCCAGTTGATGCGGCGTTGCCCGATGTCACTTCATGGCTTCTTTTCAAGATGTTGTGCAACAGCTAATTGACCTTTGTACATACTACATATTGCGCATGCTCACTATCCCAGTTCCGGTCTCCATATTGGCCTCACAAGCTTGGTTGCATACCTACCATTGGCAATAAACTGGTTTTATAATATATGTGGTTTAGGTACGTCTTAATTAGAATAACCAAAGCCATTTTTTGTACGAAAAGATCCAATAACTTTATCGAAGAGCTTTATCAATATCGAATAAAATCAGCAGGCTTCTGTCGGTCTGACCTCAGTTAGGCTTGCTCTCATTAAAGGTCTTATAAAAGCGATGTTTACTTATATAGAAAATTACTTTGATCTTATTAAAATAGTTGCTAAACATTACAAATAATAATAGTCATTTCATTTCTGCTTGGCGATACTTCGACAGACATTTCCGATGATATATCAAGTTTATAAGTTTATTCTCTTTGTCGGTAAAGATTATTAGGTTGTTTTTTTTGTTTAAATGTGTTATAATTATTTTAATGATTATTATGTGTCCGTTATGGATATTTCTTGATAAGAGTTATAATGAGTTTTTTCTGCAAAGAAATTGTTGTTTGTGTTAGTTAGCTGGTAGACTTGAGGGACGATATAATATGTTTAATGAGATGCAATGATTAATTATTGTTTAATAATGCAAAATACGCCAACAAATTGTATAAGACGCCTGTCCCAAAAAGTGGGAAGATCTTATGGAACATGCAGGACTTTATTCTTAAGAAGCAGCTAAATTTATTTCCTTATAAAGTGCAAGTATTCCAAGAAATACAAGCCGCAGATTTTGAAAGACGCAGGAATTACTCTCAATGGTTTACCCAAAATATATTGGAAATAAATGATTTATTAGACCTGAAATTTTTTTCGGATGAAGCCTGGTTCCACCTCTCCGATTATGTGAATTCTCAATATACACGCATGTGGAGTAGTGAAAATCCCCATTATTCTTACTTCGTTAATTTTGTAAAACAACAAAAATAAATTTGTATTTGTCTACTTATTTTATTACTCATTAGTTTGGCATATCATGTCATAATATGAATTTGACAAAACTGTAACCTATATATTTAGTTAGATATATCGTCCCCATATCATTGTGATCTAAACCAAGCCCCACGTTTTTTAATCCAAGCCCTCTTTAATGCAAATAATTTTAGCTCGCACGGTATACTGTTATATAAAAGTAAGCGAATTGTATAAGTATGGTAATTATATTATGTTAAAAATGTTCTAGTCGGTAAATAATAATGAAGCTTAAAGTTATTTCAATTATTTGAAAATACTATGTAATTAAGGAAAAAATCTTTCACATGTGAGTTTCAGACTTTAAATTGGCGTTAAAATAAAATTTTTTTGAATATTTCTTTATAAAGATTTTCGGTTTTTTTTGCAATATTTGCCATATGCCTTTTTCCAAACACCAGGTTTTGTACTTTATGTAAGATTAAAATAGAAACAATATTGATTCGTCACAACTTGTTACTTGTACTCCTAAATTCTACATAGGTACCCAGTAGGATCTACGATATTTTTTTTTAATTCAAAAAAGTCTACTTTAATAAATCTAATAATTAATAATAAAATTTTTGTACGTACCAGAAAATCAATGGACTTGTCTTTTAACTGAAAATAAAGACATATTTTAGAAATCAACAATAAAATCATTTAAAATAATATAACACATATATTTAATATACAGGGTGTTCCATACCTAAGGGACCACACAGCAACACAGGAAATAAAAATAGGTTATTGATGCTTAATTCCTTATGATAAAATATCAACGGTTAAAGAAATATACACAGGGTGATCCAAGTAAAAAATTATTTTAGAAAAATGGCCATGGTTTGAAAATGGTTTAGCGGAAATGAATCAAATTTGGTGTAGTTATATTTTTGAAAGCAAATTCTCGCATTTATTATTTATCTCGCACATTTGTAACCTCTTCGCCTCCAATTATTATGAAAAAGGGTTTTTTTAATACGTAAAGAAGATCCATACTTCATTAATCTCTATATTTTTCGTGTCTTTGAGATAATTGCGTTTAAATGCAATGATGGCAAGAACATTCAAATAAACACCTTTTTTAACGAAGCATTTATGGAAAATTCACCGTGGAAATTTTATTATAGGAAATTAAGCATTCAATAACCTATCCTCAAGACTACTATCCACTATTGCTGTATGGCACGTTAATTATGGGACACCCTATACAATTCCGAAAAATTTATATTTTCAAAAATATTTTCAATACATTTTTCATATACATCCTACTGAGTATGAATAGATCGTATTATATTAAGATTGAAGAGTACCTATATCGCCGCATCTGTCTAAAATAAACCCAATTTATCCCACCGATATCAGTGGATTTTGTCAAAATGGCACTTAACAATACCTAACAATAAAATTTATTACATAAAACAATCAAAAGATAATAAACAAATTTGGCTTTAAACCAATGATCTAATACCTATAGATGTCACATGTCATTCATAAACGCTATTACCAAGTGTTGACAACATCGTTTGTACGAGAGAGGCGTTGAAGAGCTGGATAGTGGGGCCGGAATAAGTAGGGATTACGGTGGATTTACCTTTGAATGTGACGTTGCTACTGTAGTTTAAACCTTACCTACAAATAACCCAACTCAATTTACTCACCTATGAAAAGTAAGTGCAGAATTATTATTTTCCGAATTTTCGCATACTTGCGACTCATCCTAATTAATCTCCGAAAAATATCACAAAACACAGCAATTAATACACAAAACCGATAAATTGAACAAAATTTTAGACCGCTGTCAAAGAAACACGCAACGGAATTAGGCATGTTCGATATACATCGACACATCGAAAACATCGATATTTATCGATGTATTAAGCCTTAATTTTGTTCGTTAAATAATTATTTTGCCTCTCGATCTTGATAATACGTTTAGTTTCAGTTAGGGCGTGAGCTTAGAATAATTAGATTTGTGATTTGTTTTGTAATTCTAATTCACTTAGATTGTTTTTTTCGATGCATCGCATCCTCGATACATTTTCTGTGGACATCCCTAAACAGAAACGAATGAAACAACGTCATCATGGCCTCAGACCAATGTCGTTGCGGACACATCTTTGGGGACGGATCCTTCCTACTGCGTTGCCATACTGCAGACTTTATAAGGTTTCAGACAAAGAGTTAAATTTCCTACATCACGTTAATACTTTTAACAGCATGCATTAGGCAAACAAAGTGGAGGGGCGCAATTATTTACTTTAGAATGGAATACGACTTGGTCAATATAGGTTCATTTTTTACTGCTTTATCTATAGGTACCGGATCATTGGGTTAGACCAATACCCTCTTATTGTATTTAAGATGGTATTGGTTAGACCGAAAGCCCGCACTAATATTTTTACCCCAAAAATAAAATAATATATTTTGTTTCCAGCCATTTGGTGTTTACCAGTAAAACAAAGCTTCTGTAAACCGTATTAAAATTGCCCAATTAGGTTTCAACACCAATTAATGCAAATTATAATTGAAACGAACAATTAAACAAAATGTGACTATTCGTTTATATCTATACGTTTACTTACAGTCTATTCGGGTTCAGAGTAGGTATTAGTATCGCACTTTCCTACAAAAGCTAATTTGTAAGTTTGTTTTGTTATTATGAGATTCATTAATTGTCCACGCGCTGGCGAACCATTACTGTATCAGCTTAACAACACTGCACCGGCCGAAAATGAATTAACATGAAAAATTCCTAAAATTCGGCGTCACGCGTAGTAAAATCTGAGTAAAATGAAGTAAAACGCCCGTACAACATTGCCACATTGACCTCCCTGAAATATTATAATTTGATGTAGTTTGGAAACAAATGTAGACCTAATCTCTATAACTCTGTTTCAGAGAAATATTAAAAAGTCGAGTAGTTTCGATGCTATGGAATCCTGCGTTGAAAGTGTGCCAAGCTGTATTTGTATTTTATTGGGAAATATTGAAGTAAAGCAATGAATGATATATGACTAAGACTAAACTGAGATTTGTATAATAATTAATCACTGAAATATTCCTTATAATTTAATGGAAAGTTTTCTTTGCAGTTATAGTCAAGTTGTTTTTCGGAATAAGTTCAAAAGATTTGATTACCGGATAAAAATGCACAATTAATTGGTAATTATATTAATTATAATTAAAACAGACATTATTGACACTATCTGAAGATATTTTTAATTGTTGATGTAATAACAATAACGCTTTGTAGTTGTCGCGAAGAAATAAGACGGGATACACAAAGATACGCATTATTTATTTAAGAAATTACTCATCGTTATTTGCTTATTGGGATGACATTTTATCATATTATTAAGTGTTTATAATTTATTGTTACAATTTCTCATTTATTCTTAGGTTTTTAAGTTATTTTAAGATATTGTAAAAGCATATTGAAGAAGTTTAACGATCCCAGGAGCTTCTTTAACTAAATATTTGTAAATCATTGCCATACAAAATTGTGAAATCTTTATAAATTGAGAATCATACTTTATAAAATTGTAAAAATTTTATAAAATGAGAATCATATTTTTTTAAATGGTGGAAACTATAAATCCAGAATCATATTTTATAAAATTGTGAAACGTTTATAAATTGAGAATCAAAAAAAATAAAATTGTAAAATATTTATAAATCGAGAATCATATTTTCTAAAATTGTGAAACGTTTATAAATTGCGAATCATATTTAATAAAATTGTAAACAAATGTAAAAACTTAATGCTTTTTCTCCCTCTCTCCCTTACATAACCCTTGTTCACCGATAAAGAAACATCGCCGTGACCTCACAAATCATCACAGTCATTTTGCACCTACAGGGTCGTGATATAATCGGCGCCACGTCATTCAACCCAACTTCGTGGGGCTCGCGAATATACCAACGAAACATTCAGTGGCTTGCAGGCTATATTTCTTGCGGTGAATTAAAAAAAAATCATTTTTATTTAGAAAAAAAGTGATTATCACTTTTTTTTAGAGTTCCGCAGTTTTCTTTTGATAATGTAAAGTACAATACCTGCAAAGTATATGGTGAATTTTTGACTAGTCTAAAATGTCCAAGACCTTGGACCTTTTCGAGGCTTTAGAGGGATTCCCGCCCACCAGCTAGGTTTTAGCGTATATATACATATTTTAAAACATGTTTTACACAATCCCGAAAAATTACCTATCCATTCTTTTCGCAAACAATGCTTCCATAAGAAACGAAACCTCCACCAATGCCTCGCGTCGATTCGATATCATTTTGGGTGATCAGCGAATGCCTTGTCCGACCAAAGGTGGCCTGTTGAACATCGTATGGTGGTAATCACAGGCTTGGACTATAAACAGAGGTTCATATACATAATTATATGTTTGTTTAGCAGACAGCTTTAGGCGTGGTTCGGCGTGTAGTGATCGATGGCGCCACCGGTCGATCGTATACACACACACACTGTGGTGGTGCCCAATGTCCATTCAAAGGTTCGAGACCGAGTTTGCCCGAGCGAGGCAAGTGTGGGAAAGAGTACAGTGGCGATAAATAGTTATTAAAAAAAAATAAAACAAAAAGTCGAATGCGAGTCGATCTCCCTTAATATGTACGTAGGTCAGTGATAACGTTTAAAGTATGTTTTCTATTGCCTGACAGCTAAGAACTTTCATTAAAAATGCAAAACACAAATTTTAGTTTACCGGGTGAACATATTATGTTTCGCCTGAAAGTATATCTTTTTAGTAACAATACAGGTAGTTTAAACACCATATAGAATGGCACACCCCTTATTTTACCTTTCACAATAGGGTCTTAAAATTGTAACAATAGCCGGTGATTTAGAATAAATTTTCGGACAGTGCATGGAGGTCGTTTAGGTTTCTATTTATGAATATAAATTCCTTTTGTTTCCTGCCCGTATTGTAAATAAATTATACGTAGTAAAAACTGTATCTGATTTAGTTCTAGCCGATACAATACATTAACAAAATAAGGTGATAGTGAAATAGTCGTTTTAAGAGTACAGGTCTGCCAAAAATTTTTACCGTTTTAACCCATTTTTTTAATGGAGTTACCTGTCCTCTTAAATTGTAATATTATGGTACGTTCTTATTTTCTTTTTTGGTTTCTATAGGTATGTAATTTTTATATTTATTTTCTCAATACAAAAACAGTTCATACTTAAAAGAGTTAACAAATTAAAGGTCTAGAAAGGTGTCTTCGCTATCACTAAATTCGAAGGATTCATCTGTGGAGTCAACTGAAATAATAAGTGCTTCTACCGTTTCTTCCATTAGGTTGTCTAAGTCCCACATTTTTTTTTCTCTTTTATTAAATTTTTTATAGCTTCTTTATAATTTTCTTTCGTTATAATGTTTAATGAATATTTCAATACCTCACGTAGGTACATATTTTATTTTAAATGTAGTGTTATTCCTTGCTACATAGCCTTTTTTTGTGTGCCCATATTAACTTAAATGGATTTAATTCACAGAGGTAGTGCGACAGTCTAAGTAATTAAACGCATTTTAGGTTATGATACTTTTCACATCCTCATCAATTTGTATAGGTGTCCTGCATGGTGACTGTTTAGGAGGGGCTACAGTTCCAGATTTTATTTCCCTAAGAAGCCTATAGATTGTTGATTCCCTAACTCCCGTTGTTTCTAACAGTACTCGATGGTGTTTAGTGCACAAGTGCATCGTGTACAGTTAAAACTATTGTCTTTGCTTTACAAAACACTGGGAATAATTATTCGCCATTTTTGTATTATTTTTATAATATACACACAGGCTTTCGATAACACGTTAAAAATAAAACTAAACTACCTCACTTGAAGTTGGAAATATTCTATAACCTAAGCCACCTACCAGTATACCTATGCAATAATAGATAATTTAATTACTTAAGATCAGGTACCTGTTATTGTTACGCTTATTGTTTATTGAGGTTTTACGACTCATGACCCTCAGTTGTGCTGTACGGCAGAGTACAACACTTTTAGCAGTACACAGTTTAATAAAGTATTTTTCTATTTCACCTTCATAATAAGCTCAGTACGATACGCATTTGCGTATCGTAATGAAGCTATTTCGATACGCGTTTTTTCTTTATTTGATGTTGGTAACATTTAAATGTTTTATTTCATTGACTTGCGCGGTCTTTGTGATTTACGAGAAAACCCATTTTTCGCAGAGGAAAAATAGTTTGATAACTTACTTTTTTATTCTGTGTGGATAACAGTCATGTATGTTGGTTGCATAAATCTATAAATCAATCTTTTGTAGATGCTTCAAGCTATCATTTTCTGCCAAATCCTATCCAAAATTCAATCTACTAACCTTCCAATGTCGATTTTAACTTCAACTTTATTTGAATTTTCCATCTTCCCTATACTAAATTGCAATGCCGTGTCGTAAAATCACGTCTTTTGAAATTCGAAAAAAAGTAGCAAAATCTCCCGAATTTCCGAACGCTCTGTATATGTACCGAATATACAAGGATCACACAACGTATTCCGTCCAATTTCAAATCTCATATCGCTAAAATAACTTTCGAATCTCGTGGTGAAAAAGGGTCAATAAATCAAAAAATGACAGTTTGCAAAATAATTTTTGTTGTCCAGAGGCTACTATGATAAAAAATAGTATTACCAACATAAAATTTAGACATAAAAATTTACAAAATTTGAAGGATTTATTTTCTTTTTAAAATGTATTTTTCTTGATTATAAAAGGTGAAATAGAAAAAAATGTATAAAGCACATGTTTCATAAGGCGTTTTAGCGCACGTGTCAATAAAAACTCGCCACTTTGTGGCTCGTTTTTTAAAATAGACGCGTGCGCTAAAACCGCTTCTTATGAAACGTGTACTTTAATATACTATTATACCAATATTCAAAGTAATTCAGTGACAGCGGGAATTAAAGGGGGGGGGGGGGGGGGGGGCAAATGTAAAAGTGTGCAACGTACTTGTCCAACGTTCTTTAAATTAATTTATTTTAATAATTAAGGCGCTCGTTACCGGAACGCTCGTAAACAAGCAAATTAAAAAACGCCTAATAAGTGAGATCTTTTAATTTCAGACAAATTAAAATGCTAAAAGGCCGGGTACCTTAAATTTTAACAAGGTTTGGGCCACCCAATTTTCGTTTTAAAAAATTACCAACCATGTTAAAAATGCGCTTGGTCGTTTGGAAGCAAATTAGGGAGTTTTAGCGGGAGCGACGGTAAAGATAATAATATCCCTAATTGAAGTCTGTCCGATTTATCATGGTTGCGTTCCAGTGTTTCTATTTTTTTAAATATTTTTAAAATTTTAAAAAAATCGGTGCAAAATGCTAGCACGTATTACTGAGGCTAAATTACAAGTATTTGCCTCAATTTACCTTAGTTCAAAAGTTGATGGTTTCCGAAATACAGGGTGTCAAAGTTATTATATTTTTTAAAGTTTTTTGTAAATATCGATCTGAAAAAGGGCATGATTGGCACGAAATTTCGCACTTGGGGTTTTTTTTGGGATGAAGCATCGAAATTTGATCACAGTTTCAATGTATATTTTAGAGGACGCCACCGGCAGCACTTCGCCTGCATCTAAAGCTTCATAACTTTTTTGTGCCTAGGTATATAAAATTTCTAGGTAAAAATTCTTACTCCTTGGCATCTTTAGTCCAAAAAACATAACCAAGTAGGTGTCGCTTCGACCAGCGGTTTTTGAGTTAATCGAAGTTAAATGTTTTTTTGCGTATTAGGTAACTTTCAAAATGTCTTTATTTCAAACTAACTTTTACAGTTCATTACATGGAGAGTGACAACATAATATAGAAAATAATAACCATTAAAAAAAAATAACAATAAAAAAAAATGGAAGTTAATCCAATTTAATTCCTTAATAAAATCAATTTAAAAAAAATTGTATAAATAATTTAATTAAGTAAATATCTCTTTAATTGTTTTTTAAAAGTTGCCAATTTTTTAATTTTTCTGATATTTTTTGGAAGATTGTTATATTTTATTATTCCGTCATATAAAAGCGATTTTTTTCCGAAATTACTTTTTACTGGTATAGTTTGATAATTTATACAACGTCTGGTGTTATGATCATGTAATGTCTTATTCTCCTGAAGTGTTATGTTTGATTTTTTTTTGCTTTTAAAATAATAGAGTGAATTAAAATACAAATTTTTAAATTATAAATGTTTTGAACGTGTAAATACCCTTTCGGTCTATATAGATTAACAGTTGGTTCTAAATGTGGTAATTTGTGTATACATTTAATAACTTTATTTTGCAATTTTTGTAACGGTTTTAAGTTTGATAAACAAGCAGATCCCCATGCAGAAGCTAAGTATTGTAATTTTGAATATATTATTAATGAATAATATATATTTTTTAAGTATTTCAAAGGAATGAAATATCTAGATCTGTACAAAACAGATACCAACGGAGATATCAAGTTGATAATATACTGGATATGGCATTTCCAATTTAAATTTTCGTCTAAAACTATTCCTAAAAATTTTGTCGTTTTTGAATATTGAATATTTTCATTATTAAATGTTAAGGGGTTAATGATGAAATTTATTTTATTTTTATTTATAAACATAAAAGAAGATTTTGTAAAACTTAACGTAAGTTTATTTGATTGAAGCCAAGAAAGAAGTATTTTTAAATCATTATTAATATCAAAATACATTTCTGCAAGAGTTTCAGCAAACTAAGTAATTGTTGTATAAGTTACGAGGCTTGAGATGTAGGCGAAGTGCTACTGATGGCGCCCTCTATAATATACATGGAATCTATGATCAGATTTCGATTTCTGATCCTCGAACAAACCCCCAAATACCAAATTTCGTGCCAATCGTGCAATTATAAAAAAGATTTAAAAATTATAACTTCTTTGTCGGGTTTAACCGGCCCCGTTCCTATGTAACGTTAATCAAAAACTCCCTAAACTAAACACAAAACTCAAGTTCGGCCGAACCTTCCCGAAAAACACGAATAAATAACCATAAACGTATTGTTTTTAATTAATTTTATTCATAAAGATCATTCTCGCATTGTTACTAGGCTCTGTATAAGATCCAGTGGCGGAGTCGCAGAAATTCTGGTCAAAAAACACACTAAAATTACATAAAAACTTTCAGTGCAATTATTAATTCGAATAAATTTATTATTAGGAAGCCTCTTTATTGGCTAAAAAAATACCGAACCACGACTTCGTTTATTTTTAGTTTGGCATACATTTTTTTGTGTCTTCAGGGGGTAGAAACCGCCCCCAAAAAGGGAATATGACCCACTATTTGGTTTTGCATTTCGATAAGCTAGAAAGCCAGAAACCTTTAGCAACATTGATACTACAATTTGGGTTCTGCCAGCGCAGACTGGTTAAGAAATAACTATAGTTTAAAAATACTAAAAAACGCGATTTAATAATTAATCAAACGAAAAAGTGAAAAATAAATATAGTTTAAAAAGCGTGTTTTTTAGTTTTTTTAAACTAAATTTATTTTTCATTTTTTTAGTAGATTGAGCTAGATTAGTAGATTATTGTATTGTCAGCGGTTCTTGATAAGTCTACAAAATTTAAATTAAATCTGACCGTTTAAAATGGGTCAAAATCGGGTTCAAAGGTTCAAGGAAGTCGGTTACAAACAAACATACATACAAACCCGAACAAACCCGATCGTTTATGCCGAATTATAAGAAAATAACGATATTTGCAAATTTTTGAAAATTCTGACAGACTGTCAAATTTTGACAAGAGATTTTTTTGCGTATTTTTCCCGAAGTCTCCGCATCGAATACTATACGACCCCATAATTTGTTTCGTCAAAATCGCTTCTTCGTTTTTTACCTGACAGCTGTCAAAATTTGACAGTAGAATTTTTTGCGTATTAGATTATTGTATTGTCAGCGGTTCTTGATAAGTCTACAAATTTTAAATTAAATCTGACCGTTTAAAGTGGGTCAAAATCGGGTTCAAAGAAGTCGGTTACGGACAAACAAGCAAAGTCCAAACACACAGGTGAAGCTAATAAAAGTGTGTTAAAAAAAAAAGGAAGCATGTTGTAGATAAGCTTGTTTGTTTACTTGATGCCGCATTCCAATGGTCACTTTATTTTCGGTTTAGAAGAAGTGAGTACTTATCTGTTGTAGTACCTCTATAGATTATTTCCTTTGGGGTCACCTAAAAACCAAAGATTACGTAACAAAACCAGAAAATTTACGACTTATACACGAAATTCGCCATATAACCCCGGATATGGTACAAAATGTCAAAAATTATTTTACTTTAGATTAGGGGTTTGTCAAGAAAAAATGGGCAACATTTCCAACAATTTTTACAATAAAGCAAAGGGCCAAAGGGTTTCAAAAACACGTGAAATAATTACTTCCGATAAATTTCTGCTTATGACCGGCAAAATTAAAAAAAGAAAACCTTCATCGTCAGAGAAAAAGTAAACCGCCACCACTGACTGGTTCTAGATTATGCATATAATAAGAATTGCCTTTTGGAAACAAAACCAATAAAAAACACGAGGTCTGACGTAGTAAATTAGACAGAGGCGCCTAACTTTCTCATTTGTGATGCAGAGCTTTTGATTCTCGTACAGGACCGTAATAAACTGTTCTCGTAATTATAAAAACCGTCAGTATAAAAGAATGCGTGATTATTGTATGCAACATGATTTTTTTAAAAAAATACAAGGCGGAACATAAATAATATGCTATGTAGAAATTTGGATTATGTCATGCAAAATTTCAGCTGCATAAGACAATTTTGATTTTTTACCTATATTTTGCAAATTGCACCACTTTTGCAAAATAAGACTCAACGCAACCTACATAAAACTTCTTAGTTTTGACAAGGCTTTATTTCAGATACATTTTCTTTAAAGTAGCGCCATATTAAATTTGTGTATTTCTACAAAATCAAAATTGGGCTATTAAAATTTGGTCGCATGTGATGCAAAGTTTATTTGTTTTTGACCCTGTATAAGGTAACTTCATAAAATAAGTATTTTTGAAAACGTAGCTTGTGTCTTGCATGTGGGCTAGAAATTGCATTTAAAAAAACTTTTTCTAATAACTTTTTTCGATATTTTCAGAAATAACCCCACTTTTGAATTATTTTTTGAAAAAAAATTAAAATTTGACAGATAATGCGAATTACGTCACCACTATTTTTTTGCTTAATTTTCATCTCGATCGAAGCAGAACTTGATGCCAAAGTCAAATTTTGAATAAAGCTATTAATAAAAAAAATCCCATATGATGCGGACTTTACTCGTGACACTGTATATGGACTTTTAACATAATTATGACTTAAACATAGGTAGATTGCATCAATCCTTATTCATTATATTTTTATAAGAAACGCAAATTGCTTGCCTAAAAATGAACTCTATAATAGTTTCCTGACGTGAAAAAATTTTTTTTTTCCTCACGTTAAAACGGCCCATAAATCTAATAAAATATAACTATCCGTGTTTTCTCTGCTCATTTTGGGGCAAATTTGTCAAAACGCGACGTTCGTCGCGACACAAACTCCTTATTTTTCACCCGTTTCCATGAAAAAACTTGTTTTTCACCTTTTCATAGGCATTTTTAGTTTCCTTTGCGTGTCGAGGAGATATTTTATCTTTTTAGACTAGTCGTATAAGAAAAAATTAATGACAATAAGAAAGTTGTAAGTAAACGATTAGTAAAAGTTTTAAATATTATTTTTTATCTTTCTTCTATATTCGTCTATTATCTTCCAATCACAGACATGTAATATGAGGAGACCATATTGTTTACATTTTGTCCCGATCAACAATCGTTTTTAACAAAAATCAATAATGGCAAATTTCTGCTGACTGCCGTAGGTCTACCGCCTGTGTTTGAAAACGAAGGGTATATTAATTATTATATTAGATGCATTTGTCATGTGTAGGTACCGATTAGGTAAAAATAATTTACTATAGTCTATTTCAGAAAGGTGTAGAGTAATAAAATGGGAAATTCCGTCCAGTTCGGCTCTATTTCGGTGTCGGCCATAGGCGTAGGTAAACTTTGTGCATTAAATTATTTATGATAACTAACCAAAAATTTCAGTAAAAAAATAGTATTGTTTGCAAAATTAAAATTTCAAGTAATTGCGTAAGAGGATTAGAAAAGGTATATTTTCTGGCCTGAAGTGTCAAAATCGAAATATTGTGTATAGGTATTAGTTAATTAGTAGATTATAAACTTACGTTTTGCGTTTAACAGGTACGATTTAACAGGTACCGAGTTTGGCTTTGGCCTCATTGGCTGATCATATTATAAATAGGTGGTAATTTGGAATAAACTTCATATATCGTGTGCGTGTATGACCTTAATAAGTATATTTGTTTAGTTTAACGCATCAGTATTTGCTGTTAAGCCGTATATATTGTTCACAGTATTATAAGATTAGTAATCAAATGGCGACATTCACACCAAGAAAAAGATGTTCCAATAATTCTCCACTATCAGTAAGTGAAAAAGTTATTATTTTAAATGTACATGATTGCATAAAATACGATTACCCGACTTTTACTGTACAAGAAACTGTCGACCGATGTTTCCGAATGACTGGAGTTAATAAGGCCACCATTGTTAAATTATTGCGGGAGAGAAAGACAGCAGGTCAAGTAGAACCTCCCAAGAAAAGTCCAGGCAGACCAGTAAAAGTATTTGATGAAGAAACCAAAGGTGTAGTTCGAAGAAAAGTTCACTCTTTTTATTTTCAAAAAGAAATACTCACCCTAGATAAGATTCTAATGGAGCTTGGCCAGGATGACAGTATTCCGTTGATAACAAGAAAACTTTTATGGACCACTTTAAAAAATATGGATTTTGTCTGGGAAAAGCATAACATAAATATAGTGTGTCCACGGATAGAGTTTGGAAGAGGAAAACCGTTTTTATTAGTAGGTGTAGAAGAAAAAGTCATGCTTTATAAAAACGTCTGCTTGTGCTAATACTACAATTTCGAATATCAGATTTGCGATTACTATACAGATTTCGTCAAAAACAACGTTTTTACGTTTTGAGATTTTTTTTTAATTCAAATTTTTAATTCCTTGATTTATTAAATGAATTTTGCTTGTGCTGAAACCACAATTTTAAATATCTCATTTGGGATTACTACACAGGGTTCGTCAGAAACAACATTTTTAGTTTTTTGGATTTCGTTTAAAATAAATCTACGTAAAAACAAACAACTATTGTTGCTTTCTTACTTCGAATATGAGTTTACATCTGACCAAGTAACGATTTTGTTGTAAGAAAACCATTGTTTATTTGCCTAGTTTTGAAGTATTTTTATTATAACATGTCATATTTCTTCAATTCATTCAATCATAAATGATAAAACTTTTATTTAAACGTGGTATCACCGAGTTAGCGCATAGTTCTACTCGACATCTGAATTCCCGATAACAGTTTCTAACTTGTTGAATTCGGATATTTTCAATAACTACTATTATTTTTTCTTTCAAGAGATCTAAGTTATTATTGAAATTGGTCTTATACACATGTGACTCCAGATATCCCCATAAATGAAAGTCGATAATCGTGAGATCTGGACTCCTACATGCCAACTGATTTGGACCATAGGTACCCTCCAATCCATTTGTTCCCAAAGGGACGATTTAGCCAATCATCAATACGAATTGAAAATTAGAATTGAAAAAAAAATCAAAAAACAAAAACTGTTGTTTCTGACGAACCCTGTATAGTAATCGCAAATCTAATGGTTGAAATTATTTATAGTTTCTTAATGATATGAAATTATAATGTTTCAGGGAAATCACTGTGGTCACGCTGTACGGACGTTTTTACTACGAGTGACGCAGAATTTTTATATTGATTCATTATATAACGTTACAGTGTTGGTGTAATTTTTAGTATTTTTCGAAATAGAACTATTTAGTGCTATTTATTATTATTTTCAATGGTTCGCCAGTGCGTGGTGTACCTACCGGTGAGTACCGGAGACTAGAGGTCTGTAAAGCAATCAATTTAGTGCCAGGATTATCATTTTACAAGTAAGGTTAATGGATATGTCAAATGATAGAATGTACCCTAATGAGATGTCGTCTCTGCGCAAAATTACGTTCATAAATGGGACGCATGGTATCATTACTTGATCGTCGTTGAATAATTACCCCCCAATAGGCTACGCCCATTTGGTTATAAGCTTCGGGTGTTTCCGGCAAGCATGTATTTTTTTTTCTTCCTTTATCCGACCGGTTTATAGTTATTTTCGGCAACACTCAACCGTACCCCATGTCTTTTATCCCCTTGGCGTGTTCAGGCCATATTTTATACCTTTTTGGCGTGACAATCCGGCATAAACCAAACACCTAAGAACATTACTGGCCATTTCAATGTTGTATTAACACTAGAAAATTACACACGACACACGAAAACCACCCTAATATCACGTCAGTGTAAGGCGGAACGTCGTGTGAAGAAAAATTCGCTACGAAACACGGATGGCGTTAAAGTTTGAAGTTCGTCGAGGAGAAAAATGAGCCTTAAGGGCGAGGGAAATAGGGGCGATGTGGGAAAATGCGGGAAATTATACGGAAGACATTTCCCTTGGCATGCGATGAGACTTTCTGAGGAAAACGCGGCAGTAAATTTTCTTTTCTTGGTTCTGCGAAATTTTATTGCTAAGGAATAAGTTTGGTTTTATTATTTTTATTTGATGGTATTTTTAGAAACGTAAAGGTTTGGATAATTATGTGCATAACGTTGCCCAACAAAGGTCGAATAAAGAGCTTTTCCGAACATTCTATACAGTGTGACCAGTAAAGTCCGCATCATATGGGATTTTTTTTTATTAATAGCTTTATTCGAAATTTGACTTTGGCATCAAGTTCTGCTTCGATCGAGATAAAAATTAAGCAAAACAATAGTATTGAAAGGAAAGAAAAACACAAGGTCATCCTCCACAAAGTTTAATAGAAAATTAATGAATCATAGGTCTCTACATGTTTCGAACGTAGAAACGTTCATCCTCAGGAGACAGAAATTTTTTTTATTTTGTGCTGTTGTTAGCAAAAGAGAAACTTAAAAATAGAACCCTAATTGAGCTTTTATGGACTCAAAAATTGAAGTTTAGAAGAAACCCGATATGAAGAAAATTGGTGATGGTAAAACCATACTGAGTATTTAAAACATTATTTAAGTGGGCGTAAACAAACCAAGTTACATTGGGAAAAAAGGGGAAAACCTTGTCAGGAAGGTGTCGAAGATAATTTAAAAACTGTCTTCAAAAATCAGACTTATCGAACATAACTAGTTACAACGAGAAAGTTAGAAAAAATAGACACGTACTTTTGAAAATAATAGACGTTTTAAATTTTTTTCATTTAAAGCCAGCGCCCCCCCTGACTCGCTAGTCACGAGCCGCCGCTGCTCGTGAGGAACCTGACCTTTACATTCAACGTCTTGTCGGCTCGTTATGATAAAGTGAATGAGATGTATGTCTTTCTCTGTCGTCGTCGGCTATAACGATGTAAGCTCGTTTTAATTATTTAAAATTTAATACGGATATATTAAAATCTACTTTTTTATTTTAATCACAGCAGGAACCTAACGAAGTAACGAGTTACTCACTGTGCGGTGTTTTATTATAATTTGTTATATCCTTTTTCAAAGTGTTTAGTACTTTGGTAAGACAATTTGTACAATCACAATAATTGCACTTGCATAGAGGGTGTATAATTTATTATATTTGAAGTGGGCAACTCCTCGGGTATCCTAGGGACACTCCATGCTTTGTTTTTAAATTGACCATCTGAAAATTATGGTAAGGGCTTAAATTAAACCCGATGGTCGTCCGCGGGCTAACAGCCGTTGAAAAGTAATTGAAATGTGTCGGAATTATTTAAGCTTTTTGTAAGAAGTAGTTAGGCCTTAAAAGTATTTCTTTAATAATTATTTATTTCTAACACTGTCACTAATGAGAAAAGACCTAACCTGTTTTGGGTAACAGTGTGACCAGTAAAGTCCGCATCATATGGGATTTTCTTTTTATTAATAACTTTATTCGAAATTTGACTTTGGCATCAAGTTCTGCTTCGATCGAGATGAAAATTAAGGAAAACAAATAGTAGTCACGTGATTCGCATTATCTGTCAAATTTTAATTTTTTCCAAAAAATAATTCAAAAGTGGGGTTATTTCTGAAAATATGGAAAAAAGTTTTTTTTTAATGCAGTTTCTAGCCCTCATGCAAAATTTCAGTTACATAAGATAATTTTGTTTTTTTACCCATATCTTGTAAATTGCACTACTTTTGCAAAATAAGACTCAACGCAACCTGCATAAAACTTCTTAGTTTTGACAATGCTTTATTTCAGAATTCAGATACATTTTCTTTAAAGTAGCGCCATATTAAATGTGTGTTTTTCTACAAAATCAAAATTGGGCTATTAAAATTTGGTCGCATGTGATGCAAAGTTTATTTGTTTTTGACCCTGTATAAGGTAACTTCATAAAATAAGTATTTTTGAAAACGTAGTTTGTGTCTGAAAGTAATAAACCTTAATATTAGGACAAAAAAGAACACAGTGTCATCAGTAAAGTGTTCATTAAGTGGAAAATAAATTTTAGTGGTGGGTAAAAAATCAAAACTATCTTATGCAGCTGAAATTTTGCATGTGGGCTAAAAACTGCATTTAAAAATAGTTTTTCTAATAACTTTTTTCGATACTTTCAGAATTAACCCCAGTTTTGAATTATTTTTTGGAAAAAATTAAAATTTGAACTTGATGCCAAAGTCAAATTTCGAATAAAGCTATTAATAAAAAAATCCCATATGATGCGGACTTTACTGGTCACACTGTATTAATTTGCTCCTATATTATAAGAATTTAAAAAATTATATAAATATTCACCAGCTGAGTTCCGTTCGTCTATAAGCACCTATATTATTTCGCATAAAAAAAGACCATCCATTATCGACTTCACGACAGTTTTTTGCACCTGCCGTGACCAAAACTGCAGCCAATTTCGAAAACCAAACAAACCTGCCAAAGCCACAATAATTATCATCTATTATCGTCTATCTATTTCTACTTCTAACAGGTCCGTCATAAAGTGTGGACCTGTGGACTGTTGATTTTTAAAATATCCACCTTTGTGACCATTAAAAGATGAATGATGGGGCTTTAATTGGGTATAACAACTGGGTTCGGTGCTAGGCGCCCATCTTACATTGTTAGATTCTTTGGACAGGACCGTACCTACTTATAATATTTCGTAATACGTCTAGGCACTGACTTAGCTAGGATTTTTATCTTATTATGTACAGGGTTATCCAACCAAGACTAGACAAGGCGATTTTTTGACTTTTCCTGTACTTTTATAAAAAAAACTGAAATAGCCATCTTAAGTCATTTTCTCCCGCGAATTCGAATATCTTCAGCAAAAAACAATTGAACATCAAACAAAAGTACTAGGGGTCACTTTAATATTTTTTTAAATGGAACACCCTGTATATTTTTACATTTTTAAATTCCACATAAAATTATAATTATTTTTTATTAAATGCACTATTAGTCTATACTTCATAGTTTCCGAGATATTGACTCTTGAAAAGTGACATTTTTGAATTTTGACAGCTTATAACTTTCTAACAGTACGTCTTAGAGCAAAACGGCTTACATGTCCCTATCTTCAATTTTTATTATCTTCCCAAAAAAATCAACTTCCAATTAAACCGGAACAACTATATTTCCTGCTTTCGAGTTACATCCGGTTTAACCGGAAGTTGATTTTTTTGGGAAGATAATAAAAATTGAAGATAGGGACATGCAAGCCGTTTTGCTCTAAGACGTACTGAAAGTTATAAGCTGTCAAAGTTCAAAAATGTCACTTTTCGAGAGTCAATATCTCGGAAACAATGAAGTATAGATTAATAGTGCATTTAATAAAAAATAATTATAATTTTATGTGGAATTTAAAAATGTAAAAATATACAGGGTGTTCCATTTAAAAAAATATCAAAGTGACCCCTAGTACTTTTGTTTGATGTTCAATTGTTTTTTGCTGAAGATATTCGAATTCGCGGGAGAAAATAACTTAAGATGGCTATTTCAGTTTTTTTATAAAAGTACAGGAAAAATCAAAAAATCGCCTTGTCTAGTCTTGGTTGGATAACCCTGTACCACTGAGTCAGACTTCCAAAACCAAAAGTTTCTTTAGCTGTAAACAAGTTTAGAAAGCAATTTACAAAAGGAAAATGTTCATAACTACATAAGTGTAGGGATGTTAAACATAAAAGTGAAACTTTATCAAACAGCCGAAACTTTTTAAACAAAATAAAAAAGAAAAATTATACACACATATCTAATATCAGGCACAAATTACCTACCCAAAGTTGGAAAACAAATATTACCAGGCACTATTGTAATAAAGGGCAATTTATGGAAAAATATTTGATATTGTTTTTTTCTGTAATAGGTGTTTTTTGGTCATTTTCTGGAGTGTATATATTTGAATTTGAGGGTTATGTGATGATTGCCGATAACGAAGTATGGGTAAATATGAATTTAGAAGATTTGTTGAAGTTGATAAATTATGAAAAATTATAGGGTATATGCACGGTTTTTACTTTGTATGTATTGGTAATTTATTGTAGCCCAAACGTGCTTATTAAATATATCAATATTATCAATACGTTTTTATTGAGGAAAAAAATTATTTTATTTACATTAACCCCACTTAAGAATTAAACTGCCTTACACACCCCAGAATGTTGCCACGCGGCAGCAATTGATATTGATTGGAATCGCACGGGAAGTGGTGTAGTAGTAGTGGTAGTAGTAGTAGTAGTAGTAGTAGTAACACGTTTTATTTAGCAAAAAGCTACAATTAAATATTTTCTAATACATTTTTTTAACACATTTTTATAAATTTATTTTTAAATTTTAAAACGCAACTTCTTTTAACAAAAACAGACAGGAAAGTTAAACATTTTGCAAATTGTATCAAATATTACGTATCATTTTGTTTTTAATTAAATGCAATTTTAAAGTTTTTTTAAATAGTTTTAATGATATTTGAGATTTAATAGAATTTTTAAAATTATTATATTCTATCAAACCTTTACGAAAAATAGACTTATGTTGCACTCTATCCACATAAAAATTCTGATTGGTTCTTGTTTTATAATTATTATGATGATCATAATTAAAAGAACACATTTTTTTAAAACAATCGGGCAACAAATTATTTTTAATTTTATGTATAAAGATACTTACATACTAAATAAAAAATTAAATTTCTGACATTCAACCAATCTAAATTTTTTAACATAAAATTTATTTTTGTATATTTGTCACAATTTCAAATAATCTGCATTGCCTTATTTTGTAAAATTTGTAATTTATCAAATATTTCCTCACTAGCACAATATAAAATGGAAGAACAATAAAGAAAATGTGGTAATATAATAATATTAAATACAGTTTTTTTAGAAAACAAACTTAAATTAGAACTGATTCTTTTAAAATAAGCTACTTTTCCGGCAATCTTCGATATGATACTTTCAAAATAATTAAAGAATTTTAATTTTGAATCAATGATTATCCCTAAATATTTAAAACTGTTTACTAATTCCAATTTTTCACCATCAATTACAACATTTATATTTTGACAATTTAAATTATTACCCAAAACCATACATTTACTTTTTGATATATTTAATTTTAATTTATTTACTTTTGGCCAATTTAATAATATATTTATCTCAGAATTTAGAGTAATTAGAGAATTAGACCATGAAAAATATTTAAAACATTATTGTAAATTAAGGTGTCATCAGCAAACATTTGCATCTTACACATTTTTAAACTCAAATAAGGCATATCGTTATAAAATAAATAATGTTGGACCTAGTATACTTCCTTGAGGAACTCCTATATCATTTATTTTTTTATTTCAATATGTTTTTGATATTTTTGTTTTTGTGACCTGTTACTTGTGTAGCGACGAGTTTTGAAAGAAAATAAATAATTAATATAGTTTCTTAAGAAATTAGCCTACATTTCTTTTTCTTTTTTTAAACTTTTTCAAATAAATTTTTTACAAATTTAGTCACCCAACCTTACTTTTTGTAAATTCACTTTTAGTCTGCCGCTATACCAATAGCCACGTGACGAAGTCATCTAATAAAATTTTCTCCCATATTATGTTGCGAACTTTCTGTATTATTTTTATACGATAGACGATATTTCTTAAACCCCGCGGACGCCTAATTCGGTTACTCGAATCAAATAAAAACATCCGCACCCCGCAGGCATCGAACCTTCACCCCCCTCCCCCCCCCCCCCCCAAACACCATAAATAACATATCAAATACCCGCTGTCACCGCGTACAAAGAGATGTTAAGAGACAGATAATGGGACTGGTACTCGAGAAGGCTACCACAAACCGTTTAATCCTCTGTAAGTACTCATCGGGGGCATTGTCGAAGGCTTTTTACAGGTCATAATGAGAGGAACCGCATCACAAAGGGACGGCACCTTTGCCAAAGGATAAACGAGGATCTGTTTAACGGGCTTAGATGCGGAGGACCACTTGAGAGGGTCCGGGTTTTATTGGCGGTTTATGAAAATGAGGTGTGAATGATCTGCAAAGTAAAAAAATTAAATATCGTCAGTGATGTGACAATACCTCCTATATCTTCCAAAAAAGCGAATATTTAGTTAATACTATAAAATTATTCCTAACAATACCGCGCATGATTTGAAAATCTTCTAACTTGCGAAAACTACACTGCTGTCAAGTTATAACAATAGACAGTTTTCGTTGTCTTTTAAAAGCGATTCCGATAGCCGCTATTTGACAACTTTGACATTTGAGCTGTCATTTATCGTTATCGTTACGGATAAGTGGCGGGAGCTAACGGACGGAAGACAAAGCCATAGCGGAACGCATGCGTAATGACCATTTTTTTGACAGATGCAATCGCCAGAAACATTATGGTTGCTTTCTGTTATTACGTTATTGGGAATCCTAAGTGCTTCAGCCAGTCTTCTTAAGTGATTTTTTTCAAATCGGAAATAAAGTTTGCATTCAGCATTATTATAGTTTTCTAAATTGAAATTTCCATACAACTGTGCTCGATACTGAATGTCCTGGCGATCAAGCACCTCCAAGCGAAGGACATCATCCGAATCACTGGATGAGTCCAATAAAAGCAACCTTTCGTCTATCATGACGTTTTAGAATTTTGGGTACTAGGAACATAAAACCAAGCAAAAAAGATAGCACAAAACGTATGTGAAAATATGAACACAAACCATTAAAGATAGGTTATGTTATATTTGTTATGTTTACTGTCGAATTCGACTTAACGTTAACGTTAAGCGAATTGAACGAAAACTATTTTTACGATCTGTCAAATAGCGGCTTCGTATTCGTATTCGTTAGAGTTAACCGTTTGAATTTGCCAATACAACGAAAACTCTCTAATACCTCCTATCTGTTTACGCTCATAAATATAGGACTAATAATATCTTTTCAAAAATTTTTAAATATTATTTAATAAGGAGTGCCTATTTTAAAAATCAACGTTTTATTTAAAAACCTTACCAAAATTTTCTTATTTTCTATTGTCAATGATTTTTTAGGAAGATAGGAGGTAGGTGTATTAAAAACATTTATTGAATATAATCTATACATAGGAGGTTTTTTTTTCAAAACGTTTTTATCGTTTCCTGTAAAATCATGTCTAAGAGAGATAGAAGGTATTGTCACATCACTGACGATATTATTATGTTGTTTTATGAGAACTTGTCGTATTCGGGAGTGTGCATGTTTAATTGCACGAGGCTTTCTCCTTCACTGAGGAAAATGATCTAATAGAACAGATTTGCTAAGAAAGAAAAAAATACATTTTTAAAAAAAGTATTAAATGTATCAATACCACCTCAAGGTATCTTAGAAACAAAACCCATAGTAACCCTTAACCGTATATTATATTTAATATTTTCTATGGATTTTCATTTTAGAACGAAAAAACAAAATACTATTCCATAATACCCGCCGCTCCTCTATTAGTTGTTGCGTATTTGTTGCGCAGGTCCAATAGTTGTTCGGAGTCTTTTAGCTGTCCTGTCTGAATTTGAATTTTATTGGTCGTATACCAATACCTGTTTCAATTAATTTATTTTTACTTTGTATTTAATTGCATGTCAGATAAAGCAATAGAATATCCTTATTTCGCACAACCCATCATTATTATATTGGAATTTATAATAAGTATATGGACGAATTTTACCATCTCGGTAAACCACGTTGCATAATAGATAATCACATGCAATGTTAAACGACAAGAACAATATCACACTAAAAGCTATTTAAATTTTTGAGAACTACAGTACGGATTTTTGGTGGTAATGTCAAGTTTCATTACAACTGCCAGTCGGAATTAATACAGTATATAATGCCAGATTACACCCCCAATAGAACTTGATAGTTACTGTGAGTATTCAGAGCAGTAATGCCTATAAACTATTCTATGGTAGCGTTAATTCCTATTTCCTATTGGCTAAATTACCATGATATTATCACTACAAAACGGTCTAGCGATTTTTGTTGTCTCACAGTAGGAAAGCGCGTTGCTGTCACATATAGTTGTATAAAGAGTATGTGAATTCTTATCAGGAATAGAAGGCTTTTTTCTCAGTGTTGTAAACACACGATAAACAAAACAAAAATCAACAAACGATGAGACGCTTTAGTTCATACCTACTTACTGAACGTCCTTAATATATTTTCTTAAGACCCTTGAGAACCACTAAATATTGACAGTCCTCATCAAAACAAGCATTTAAATAGGAAAATGGGGTTAAACAAGAAAATACCGTTAAGCCCATATTCCACAGACCGAGTTTTTGGTCGACAAATTGTAAAATATAACCTTCAACTTATTTTCACGTGTAAACAGCTAACATTTGCCCCAAATTATTGCCACAGTAATTTATTGACAAGATATTGTTAAAGTGATTTTCCTATAGAGGTATAGGAATTTCTTCTGATAACTAAAATAAATTAACCATAAAATATCCGCCGCATTGTTATTTTTAATCGTCAATAGATCCGGCACCATCGACAATCAAATCCAGTCGAATCTATGTCACTAATGTCAACAATGTCAAAAACGTCATCCTCGCGGGCCAATCGTCCGTGCACACGTTCCGGTCGCTATGCGACCAAGAACACGTCGCTATGCGATTAAGAACCCATTGTTTCATGTTAAGCAGACAAAAAACTTCCAAAAATAATTTATTAAAGCTTCTGGGAATACGGCCGCATGGCCAGTCGATTTGTCCGAGATGTTCTACAAAATATTTGAGCCCAGTGTAGCGTCGGTAAAATATGGGGGATATATATCTATATACTACGTATGTCGAAATTAGAAAAATACTTTTACCTACATACATACTTTTTTTTTAAACCGACCAGAAAATATACACTTTCTGGACAATTTTTCGTCTGGAAAATGACCTTTTTCCCATCGCAAGAAAGTGACGTGGAAATAGTAATTTACGTTACAAGACCGGAAAGTAGTGTTTTTCAGGTCGAGACAAGCATTGCTTGGAGAGACCTGGAAAACACTAATTTTCGGTTGCGTGACGTACAATATTTTTTTTAAGACCGACACTTCGATATATTTTATAATCTACGCGAAACAAGTTTGACATAAAGAACAAAATTAAAAATCAACGAACTGTCACTCGACAATACATCGAAATGTTGTTGTCATAATAACGAAATCAAGGTATCTTGTATTATCAAAGAGCGATTGAAAAAACAAAAAACAGGGTGACAGTGACATTAGAGACCGGAAAAGTGACATTAGAGTCCGGAAAAGATTTTTCCGGTCTCTAATGTCACTTTACCGGTCTTGCGATCGAAAAAACGTTATTTTCTAGACGAAAAATTGTCCAGAAAATGTGAATTTTCTGGTCGGTTTTAAAAAAAAGATTTTTTCGGTCTCTAATGTCACTTTTCCGGTCTTGCGATCGGAAAAACGTTATTTTCTAGACGAAAAATTGTCCAGAAAGTGTAAATTTTCTGGTCGGTTTTAAAAAATTGTAATTTACGTTACAAGACCGGAAAGTAGTGTTTTTCAGGTCGAGACAAGCATTTCCAGGGCGAGCCATAGGCGAGTCCTGGAAGCTTGGAGATTAAAAATTAAATAATAAATATTTTTTACGCTTGAAAGGTCACTTTTGTGGTATCATTGGATTCAGAAAATTATGCAGAATTCAAAAATGTAATAATATACAGGGTGTTCCATTTATAAATCGAAAGTTGGTGTCACTTCCGGCGAAACCGGAAGTGGAAAAAAATTATTTGTAGGTAAAAAAGTGCCGCTTATTATGTATACGGGATATCCTAAATTTCAATCAATTACCTCTAAAACTAACGGAGGTGTACCATGATCCTTTACACCCCGTATATAATACAGTCTTGTTGATTATAGGTTCTAACGGATACAATTCGTTTTTGGGGACGCGGTTCTGTTTTCTTAAATGTAGAGAAAGCGCTTTATTGGGAACTAAATGCGTCGCATTGAGAAGATACAATTTATTTTTTAACAAAATTGCTGTATTAAAAGTAGTTAATTATTCAACATGACTGTGTTGCTATGGAACTGATTGCTACCAATAAAAACACTGTTCTAGGAAATCTGGAATTGATATAACACTGAAGCGGGTTTGATACAGAGCAATTTATTTAATATGGGTTAATAAAAAATAGGCTATCAATACAAACTATGTCTTAGCAAACCTGTGGTATATTAGATCATTTTCCTCAGTGTAATTTTTTTGAAATGCCTACTAACTATTTAGGTCTTTTTCCTTCAATCATTAGCTATACCTACTATAAGGTCTTAGAAAGTATACAAAACTTTAAACCTGAATCGCCTAACGCTCATATACGCTTTCCTTTTATAGAGTAGCCCGCATCGCATCACCTTCACCTCTCGATCGTCTCAAAACTTTAAAATCCCCCGAAAAAAGGACCCAAAAGGGTTGCTTCTACTCACGAAATCTTAACTCCACCGGCACAAGAACAAATGCCCATCAGTTCGTCAAGAAAATCGAGTTGACAGGGCGCGCCAAGCCACCTCGATCTTGCATCGAGTGTCGATAGAGGCGAAAATCGACAGTAATCGGATGAATCCGGCCGGGTTCGGGTAAATATCGGCCCGCTTTGACTTTACGGTCCGGTGGAGCAAAAATTAATCGGTTGACAAAAAACTGTCTTTTATGGCACACTAGGATGGGCACGTATTAAGTATTAGTATCAACGGGACTCGGGGACCGGTGTGCGAGATGGCTTTTTTTCTCTGCCTGTGTTATTTAAAAAGATATAAGTAATATGGAAAGATGTATCTAGGTATTTTAAGGAAACAAAACTCTTCAGAACTTTTTAAATAGTAGTAGGGCTTGCATATCAATCATCAAACCCCATTAGAACGTTAGATAATAAATAATTGTCAAAAATTCTGCGTCACTCGTAGTAAAAACGTCCGTACAGCGTTCCCCTTGTGATTTCCCTAAAGCATTAGAATTTGATATAATTTGCCTAAACACACATATATTTATATTGTATTATTTTTACTTAATAAGCCTACCTACCTACTAACCTTCGTTTTCAAACACAGGCGGTGGATCTAAGGCAATCAGCAGAAATTTGTCATAATTGAATTCTGTTAAAGACGATTTCTAATCGGGACAAAATATAAACAGTTTGGTCTCCTTATATTTTACATGTCTGTGATATTAATTCGTATATAGTACTTTGACCAGCAGCCTTCCAAAGAAATACCGTGCGAGCAAAAATTATTTGCATCAAAGGACCTAAGGACGTAATGCTTAGCCGTAGAGCCTAATACCTGTTGGGTGTCAGTAATTACCTGAATTAACAATCAACCAGTTATTCCGTCATCTTTGACAGTCGTTACAAATAATTTGATTCATCGCTAATTTTTCCAATTTCTCGAACAATTCACACAATGGGCTTTACGGAACAGCACAAAACATTCATGGTTGAAGCGTATTTTCGAAACGGGGTTAGAGTAAATGGTGAGTGTCAATACAATCCGGGTTTGTGGATGAACGATTTTCACGAACATTTTCCTAACGTTGCTTTTATTGCTGGGGATTTTTATCATTGCCTGAAAAGAACCGTGGCTGTGTTTAGGGAAACAGGTTCTATACAACACAAAAAAAGAGCAGGACGACCATCTGTAAGAACAGAAGAACTTGTTGCAAACATTCGTGAAATAATGCAAAATACTCCAACAAATTGTATATAAGACGCCTGTCCCAAGAAGTGGGAAGATCTTATGGAACCTGCAGGACTATTCTTAAGAAGCAGCTAAATTTATTTCCGTATAAAGTGCAAGTATTCCTTATAACTTATATAAGTATCTAGTATTAAACAACAAAAATAATGTCTACTTATTTTATTACTCATTGGTTTGGCATATCATGTCATAATATCAATTTGACAAAATTTTCACCTAGATTTGATTAGATATATCGTCCCCATATCATTTGTGACCTAAACCAAGCCCAACGTGTTTTAATCCAGGCCCTCTTTGATGCAAATAATTTTTGCTCGCACGGTACAATACGAACCAAGATAAATAATTGACTAGCTTGCAATTTGGCTTCCCAGGTAAAAGAAAGAAACCCATAACTACTACTAACTCCCGTCGATGGCTGTACTCGTGGTACCCTGTCCACCACCTCATAAATAATCGTAAAAAGTCACTATCACAAAAACCATCGCGGCACATGTCAAAAACCACCCCCCACCGTTACGGTCCTTGTAAATTCTTTATTACCCCCATTATAGTCCATAGTTTTAGTCCCTGTTTTGCCGTTGTCTCGTAAATTTTCTTGATTTTTGCCTTTTGTCATTGAGGGCAGGTGCCCTTTTTGCCGTTATGATATAAAAATAATCGTTTTTTGGAATAAGGGGCTTGTCGTTAAAATTTTTTAATAAAAAGGTATAGGACTTTTCAGGTGTCTTTATAAACGTCGCAAAAGGATACTTATTATAACTATGCATGTTTAACAATCCAAAAAAATCCCAAATCCCAAACTGCTGACAGAGAATCCGGAATTCGCAGAAGCTCAATTGTAACGCAAACGCAAAGCAATAAAATTCCAACCAGTGAAAAACCACGCATGCACAGAGAAAAAATTGGAAGTCGGTGCCAAAAGAGCAAGGGTGTCAGCAGTATTCCCGTCAGTTCGCACGATTAGCTCTAAATTAATAATTTATGTGCAACATTGTGGTGCACAAATTTTTTTTAATTTAATTTTTTTCAACAAAAATTATTGTTTTGGCAATAACTCTGAAACGAACAAAGATATCGAACTGCGATCTTCACGTTTTTCTTGCAAATTTAATCTACTTTCCAATTATGATGTCATAGTTATACCGTATGATTTGATTTGCGGGATAAAATTAAAAAAAAACTGTTATTATTACAAACTGCGCCCTCTAGCAATTTTATTAGAAACTATCGTGCACCATTGAATACGACAATTAAATATACTTACCCTTCTCTTCCAAACAAGCTTAAATTTAGTAAAATCGGATAAGTCGTTTAGAAGTTACAGCGATTTTAATGTTTACACGTTCAATAGCTTCCCCCACTCTTATCAAGGTCGGTACGCCAACGAGCCTTAAACCAAAATGATGCAAAATTTTCTAAGCTTTCTGATGATGTAATCAGAGTTAATATACCTTAATATGGGAATTTTCGCAGAAATTTAGAATTTAAAAAATTAATGTCAATTGTGCCCCCTTGCGGCGAAATGCGGAACTTAAAAATTATTTCCAGACTTTTCTTATGACCACTTTAATCATAATTTCTATGCTTAGTAGTTTCCCAGATATAGCCGGTGGCCACCCTTAATGAAACACCCTGTATAAAACTAAATTGGCCCAAAAAAAAATCATATCCCTTATGTTTATATTTTATACCAAGTCTGGCAACATTGTTAGGAATGACTAACGTAACGGGGAGTTTTCGCATAAAAGTAACTGCCAAACACTATCTTCTTTTCCTTTTTTTTTATAGAGAAAAACAGTCTCGCCCCGGGGTCGGGTGTCCGCCACTGTGCTTGACCCTGGCCACGGTTATCGCCAAATACTCCGAGTATAGTGTTAAAATGTACAGAACAAACACACTTAAAACAATGCCAAGCTCTTTGTTAATAAGGCGGCAAACGAGAAGCTTCCTTACCGCCTTACGTCAACAGCCAATCAATTAACCACCTTTTTTTGAACGTTCGTTAACAGAAACACAATTTTTCATTTAGTTTTTTGTCACAAAACAAACGAAAATCTAAGTAGGCCGATGCTTTAATACCCGATCAAATATTTGCCCGTGGCTTCCTTTGATTCCGGACCGCCATGTTTGCGGAACATTCTTTTGTTTACCTAATAATCAATTTGGAAGCTCCGCTCGAAATGATGTTTTCTCTTCGATTTGTTAGAGAGGTTATGTAGTAAAGGTTTCGCGGAATTTTGCGATAATTGGAAGATCGTTTAAAAGGTCCAGGATGTACCGGGTATCTACGTATGTACTTAATAATGTTTTGTACAGTGGTAGATTAAGATTTTTTTTACCATCAATCCCCAAACATTTTCAATTGGATTTAAATCAGGACTTCTTGAGCACCAAGGCAGACAAATTAATAATTTATGTGCAACATTGTGGTGCACACATTTTTTTTAATTAAATTTTTTTTAACAAAAATTATTGTTTTGGCAATAACTCTGAAACGAACAAAGATATCGAACTGCGATCTTCACATTTTTCTTGCAAATTTAATCTACTTTCCAATTATGATGTTATAGTTATACCGTATGATTTGATTTGCGGGATAAAATAAAAAAAACTGTTATTATTACAAACTGTGCCCTCTAGCAATTTTATTAGAAACTATCGTGCACCATTGAATACGACAATTAAATATACTTAGCCTTCTCTTCCAAACAAGCTTAAATTTAGTAAAATCGGATAAGTCGTTTAGAAGTTACAGCGATTTTAATGTTTACTCATTCAATAGCTTCCCCCACTCTTAGCAAGGTCGGTACGCCAATGAGCCTTAAACCAAAATGATGCAAAATTTTTTAAGCTTGCTGATGATGTAATCAGAGTTAATATACCTTAAGACCCTTTTACCACAATGAAAATTGCCGAACGTTTTGCTGGCAAACGAAAATAAAAATTGGTATTTAGAAAATAAATTCTACTTTAAATACGCCATCCAGAAAAGTAAATGACGATCGAAAATATTCCCAAAATTTTTTTTAGAAATTTTTTTTATTTTTATTAATTTTGTAATATCTTAAACAATTCTTTATTGGTCAAAAGCAAAATTACTTTCCCGGGTGTAGAATGTTGTACCAAACAATTTTTCTTAAAGCCATTTTTCAATATCGGCCTTACTTTTTTCTCAAAAACGTTGGGCGCGTAAATCCACTTTACACTCTTAAATTCACTTTACGCGCCCAACGTTTTTTTCTAAATACCAATTTTTCTTTTTTCTTTTTTCATGTTACGTTGTTTTGTCTAAACCAGTTTCCTATATTTCTTGCAGTATGCACAGGCCAGTTATCCTGCTGAAATATAAAGTTATTTCCTCCAAAAACTCTCGCGGCAGAAGGAAGAAAAAGATTTTCCAAAATCTGAAGATATATATTACTGTTTAGTGTTCCGCCAATATTCCAGCATACACCTGCACCGTAAACACTTATCCATGCCCACACATTAACGGAGAAACGTCCACTGGTTTGCTTTTTTTGAGTATGCTTCTTTCTCATCATATCGGGAATTTGGTGGTCTATATACTCGAATCCTTTCATTATGTAGACTGAAAAGTTTTCTTATCGGAAAAGATAACATTTTGCCAAAAAAAAAATCATTTTCTGGTAAAAATTGCGTAGCAAACCCAATTCTTTGTTCCTTATCACTATTTGTTAACAACGGTTTGGATGCAGCTGCTCGATTTGGAATGTCTTACTCGGCGTTGCGCAGTTCTAGATGAACCAGGGAATCCTGTTAGGTATGTGCATAGCGGATACTGCATTTTCAAATGGATTTTGCCTTAAAAACTCCACCAAATTTCGGTCTTCTTCATTGAATGATTTTCTATTATTTAAACCAAACACAACGGACCTTTCAAGTGTTTGATGATAGCGCCATTTTTTTACAATTTCTTGAACAGTACTTCTAGGTAGGTACTCTAAAATGATCACCTACTTTTCCATAAGACCACCCTATTTCCACTAAATATATTATTTTACTTTGCTACATAGCTGGCTTTGCCAATAAACTGACTTTTTTTGTTAAATAAACCCTCGAATAAACCATTCACCCCTCTAAAAAATATAAAAGCCTAAAAAGTAATTAATAACCTTTAACTCATCTAAACGTCAAATCGCTCAAAATTTAATCGATTTTTATTAAAAAGGAAAGCAAGAAAAATTATTTGAAGTAAAGAAAACAATAATAAAAATAAAAATATAAAAGAAATCATAATTGAAAATGAATCACTTACTGATAAGAAAAGTATAGCTAATTGCTTTATTGACTATTTTTCTGAAGTGGGAGAAAAACTAGCGAATAAAATCAATAAAGGTAATAACACATTTTCAAATAAAAAAATAAACAATATAAATTCATTTTATTTAGAAGAAACTAATCATAAAGAAGTTGAAAATGTTATTGATAGTTTAAAATTAAAGAAATCTCCTGGTGCCGACGGAATAACAACAGAAATATTAAAAACTATTAAAACTTCTATTTCTAGACCACTAACATTTCTTATAAATAATATTTTTAAAACCAGTATATATCCAGAAGCTTTCAAAATTGGTATAATAAAACCTATTTTTAAAAATGGAGATTCTAGTAAAACTAGTAATTATAGACCAATAACATTAATATCTTCGATAGCAAAAATATTCGAGAAAGTTTTAAAATTAAGAATCGAAAATTATTTGGAAAAAATAAATTTTATTTCTAATAAACAGTTTGGGTTTCAAAAAAATAAATCAACACAAAATGCTATTTGCTATCTAACAGAACAAATATATGATGCACTAGATAATAAAAAACCTTGTATTAGTATTTTTCTAGATTTAGCAAAAGCCTTTGATACAGTTAGCCATAATTTACTGTTAAAAAAGTTTGAAAATATTGGATTCAGAGGAAAGCAATTAGAATTAATTAAAAATTATCTGAATAATAGACCAACTTATGTTCAAATAGATAAAGAAAAAAGCTATTCAAAGGTATTTAAATATGGTGTTCCACAAGGAACAATTTTAGGACCATTATTTTTTAATATTTATATTAACGACTTATTTAGTATAAATTGCGATGGACAAATTCATAGTTTTGCAGATGATACTACAATTTTTTATACCGATACAAATTGGGAAAACTTAAATAATAAAATTAAAGAAGATTTTAAAATTATAAAAAATTGGTTTGATAACAATTTGTTAACAATAAATTTTAATAAAACAAATTATATTCCTTTTACTTTAAACCTAAATAACCTACCACAAAATATGAATAGTATTCAAATAAATAAAGACATTCAAATTTTTAAAGTTAATAAAATAAAATATTTAGGAATTATTTTTGACAGTAAATTAAATTGGAATTTTCACATAGAATACTTAATTAAAAAATTAAGAAGTTTACTACCGATTTTTAAAAACATTAAAAAATTTTTAAATGTAAGACATATGGAAATATTATATTACGCGTTAGTTAAAACTCATTTAAATTACGGAATTTTAGGTTGGGGAGGAATAAATAGAACTTTAGTTAAAAAATTAGAAATATTACAAAAAATGTTTCTAAAAATTATATACAATAAAGATTATCTTTATCCTTCAAAAGAATTATATTCAGAAACAAAAAAGTTGAACATAAGACAACTTTATATTTATAACATCTTAATATATATATTTAAAAATAAAAACCTTATACAATTTAAAAACCATAATCATAATACACGTCATAAAAATGAAATAACCATAAAACCTAAAATAAATAAGTCCATAGGACAAAAAAGTTTCAAATATTTATGTTTTTATTTAAACGATTATTTACCAACAAAAATTAAAAAATTGATTTCATTAAAAAAATTTAAAGTCGAAATAAAAACATGGATATTAAAAACAGACAATTTAAAAATATTTTTAGAAATGCTTTAATTAATTAATATTGTTCTGAATAACTTATATAAGTAATATTTTTTACTTAAAAATTATAAATTAATGATTTTATTATAGGTAATATATTTCTTTAAAAAGCTGCGTTTATACTATAAATTAACATTTTTTACTTTAAAAAACTTTATTTTTAATGCATATTAATAATTTATGATTTTACATACTAAAACAAAAAATAAGATTTGCCCCTAACAAGCTCAGCTTCAGGGGATTAAAAAATAAGTTTATTGAAGACAACATAAATATATTTATTATATTATTAATTTTTAAATAAACTTATTATTATTATTATTATTATTAATTGACTTTTTTGCGCAAGGTTTTGTTAATACAAGTGTATTGATGGTTGTCTGCGTTTGAAAAACGAATAAGTAATTTTCACGACACACTGTATACGTCGTTGCAAGTCCGAAAAAAGCCTCTCAGGACATAATTTCAGCCTCTATCGGACCTAATCGAGTGTTAAAAGAACATTATTGTCCATTTATATGAGTTGCCACCCAAATAGTGGCAGCACAGTAGCTAAAAAGCGATAAAAAAGAGTAATTTAGATAGAGGAACATCATTTTCTACTTAGGTACAATAGGCGGCATATATCTCACTCGCATTCGGTTTCTTTTTCTCTATATTTTAACACTTTGGTTTAAGAGGACTTATCTTCTTATAGTATTGCAGATGTAGACATGGGTATCTCTCACGTTCTTTAAAGTAAAGTTTTTATTTCGTACTTTCCTTTATGTGCTTAACGTACACGTTTTATAAAGCATCATTTTATAGCACGCGTCCATGTTAAAAAATGAGCCGCTTGCGGCGAGTTTTATAACGGGACAAGTGCTTAAAACTGCTTTATATAACACGTACGTTATACTATTTTTTCTAATTTGTAGTTTTTTCAATAAAAAACACATATTTAAAAAGAAAATACCTAAATCCTTCAAATTTTGTAAATTTTTATGTCTAAATTTTATGTTGGTAATACTATTTTTTATTATAGTAGCCTCTGGACAACAAAAATTATTTTGCGAACTGTAATTTTTTGATTTATTTACCCATTTTCACCACGAGATTCTAAAGTTATTTTAGCGATATGAGATTTGAAATTGGACGGAATACGTTGTGTGATCCTTGTACATTCGGTACATATACAGAGCGTTCGGAAATTCGGGCGATTTTGCTACTTTTTTCGAATTTCAAAAGACGTGATTTTACGTCACGGCACTGCAATTTAGTATAGGGAAGATGGAAAATTCAAATAAAGTTGAAGTTAAAATTGACATTGGAAGGTTAGTAGATTGAATTTTGGATAGGATTTGGCAGAAAATGATAGCTTGAAGCATCTACAAAAGATTGATTTATATATTTATGCAACCAACATACATGACTATTATCCACACAGAATAAAAAAGTAGGTTATCAAGCTATTTTTCCTCTGCGAAAAATGGGTTTTCTCGTAAATCACAAAGGCCGCGCAAGTCAATGAAATAAAACATTTAAATGTTACCAACATCAAATAAAGAAAAAACGCGTATCGAAATAGCTTCATTACGATACGCAAATGCGTATCGTAATAGACTTGTTATGATACCAAATTAGAAAAAATAAATTTTACAATTATTCGTTTTTAATTATTTTCGCGGACACTATATTATCTTCTAAAAATCGTCTAAGATATTCTTGATAAATGAGACCTCTTAAGCTGCAATCGTAACACACTAAATAACTGAATACTAGAAGCTCGAGAAAATTTCGGTGGGCCACCGGAGAAATAAGACCTTATCTCTTTAATGGTCCACTTATAGCATTTCGTCTATTAGTCTTATCAAAATAGGCTTCATCAATTTTTTCCAAATCGGAGCACGAATGAACTGAATTTTATCTGTCTATTAGGTTTTACACGCCTACTGGTCTCTTGAAATTTTTTTAAAAAAGTTTTATGCAGGAGCGGATTCGAGGTGCTCTCTGCCCCCTCCACCCTGAAAAATATCCACTATACGCTTACAATAGTAGTAGTAGTAGTAACATGTTTTATTTAGCAAAAAGCTACAATTAAATATTTTTTAATACATTTTTTTAACATCATTTTTAATTTTAAAACGGAACCTTCTTTTAACAAAAAACAGACAGGAAAGTTAAACATTTTGCAAATTGTATCAAATATTACGTATCATTTTGTTTTTTAAATAAATGAAATTTTAAAGTTTTTTTTAATAGTTTTAACGATATTTGAGATTTAATAGAATTTTCCAAATTATTATATTCTATCAAACCTTTATAAAAAATAGACTTATTAGCTAATGTTTTAGACACTCTATCCACAAAATTTGTTTTAAACAATGAGGCAATAAATTATTTTTAATTTTATTTATAAGGATACATATTAAATAAAAAATTAAATTTCTAAACATAAAATTTATTTTTGTACATTTGTCACAATTTAACATAATCTGCATTGCCTTATTTTGTAAAATTTGTAATTTGTCAAATATTTCCTCACTAGCACAATATAAAACGGAAGAACAATAAAGACAATGTGGTAATATAATAGTATTAAATACAGTTTTTTTAGAAAACAAACTTAAATTAGAACTGATTCTTTTAAAATAACCTACTTTTCCGGCAATCTTCGATATGATACTTTCAAAATAATTAAAAAATTGTTTAAAAAATATAAATAGATATGTAATTTTTTTTAGGAACCATGAATTTTACGAATCCGAAAATGATTTTTGCAGGAAAACGCGTAGTTTCTGAGATATTCCTTCGTGGTTTTTTTTATATCGAAAAAATCACCCTAATTATAAGTTGATTACTCAAAAATTCATGTAAAAACATTAATTTATTGTTATCGAAAACGATTATTAAAAGTTATAGAGTTTAATCAACATGGAAGATTAAAATGGACAGGGCCGGAGTAGGTTGGTAACCCTTTCTCTTGTCTTCTTTATAACGATTTCTATAACATTAGGTATCATAATTTGAAGAAATAGTCCATGGTTAAAGTGGAGTTGAAAGTATGGAAAAGAAAGAAAAACCTAAAGTCTTCCTCCACAAAATTTAATAGAATAAAAATTCTCTAGGGGTCTCCACATGTTGCGAACGTAGAAACTTTCATCATCAGGGGACAGAAAATTTATTTAGTGCTGATGGTTTTAGCAGAAGAGAAAATGGTGTATAACCTTAATGGAGCTTTATTGGAATTAAAAAAATGATGTCTATGTTTATATTATGCCTCTTCTACACATCAATTTTTTAACTCCATAAAAGCTCCATTAGGGTTCTACACCATTTTCTCTTCTGCTAAAACCATCAGCACTAAATACATTTTCTGTCTCCTGATGATGAACGTTTCTACGTTCGAAACATGTAGAGAACTCTAGAGAATTTTTATTCTATTAAATTTTGTGGAGGAAGACTAGGTTTTTTCTTCCTTTCCCATTATCATAATTATTACTGGTGGTTTCATTACTTTTTTAAAAAAGGCGTACATTTTATTTTGCTTTAATACAATAATTTGTTTATTCCACTATAATACTTTATAACTATTAGGTAATTTTTAACAGTTTAATAAGTTTATTGTTTCCAAATCTCCCCTGTAACCGAATTTCCAAGATTATTATATTTTATTATATCACAATTCAAATTCCCCTCGTAAATACAGGCTCCGTGAACGTAGTCTACAACGTTGACGCAGTATGCAACCCAAAAAACATCGAGGCAAATCGCCATGTATTAAAACATATTCGTTAGGTAAGAAAATGATAGATAAAGTTAAATGGTATAGAAAGGCTAGGCGTGAGCGAAAGGTGCCTAAAAACGATGATGTAGACCCTTATTTTTTCCTGATACGGCCCTGCATTAAATTAAAAACCTCTATCAAACTATAACCAAAGGAAAGCGCCGAAATGTTGAATTTTATGGCCGACCGCGGTGGTCCGAAAATAATTAAAAAAACACATTTACGGCGGCTCTAAAAATCCAAGATGCCTTCCTAATTGCTTATTACGATTTTATATTGATTTCGGTAATGATAAGACAGAGAAGGAATGACGCGTTCGGTAGTAAATGGATTTGTTTTTGGACTTATTTGGAATTCAGAGGGCTTCAGCTGGATGAAAATAAGGCAATAGCTCAGATTAAATAAATACGACCTACTACGATCGAGCAAAAATAGATCCCCAAACCCAATGATGCCGTTGCCATAACGAATAAACAAAAATCGGACAAAACCTAACCTAAAAATGCAAAACACAAATTTTAGCTTACCGGGTGAACATGTTATTTTTCGCCTGAAAGTATATCTTTTAGTAACAGTATACAGTATACAGGTAGTTTAGGCACTATATCTATAGATTGTGGCACACCCCTAATTTTACCTTTCACAATAGGGTCGTAAAATTGTAACAATAGGCAAGCCGATGATTTAGAATAAATCTTCGGACAGTGGCGCTCGTTTAGGTTTTTATTTATGAAATATAAATTCCTTTGTTTGCTGCCGTGTTGTAAATAAATTATACATAGTAAAAACTTTATCTGATTTAGTTGTAGCCGACATTATACATTAACAAAGCAAGGTGATTGTGAAATAGTGTATCGTTTTAAGAGAACAGGTCTGCCAAAAAATTCGACCGTTTTGACCAATTTTTTTAATGGAGTTACCTGTCCTCTTAAATTGTAATATTATGGTACGTTCTTATTTTCTTTTTTTTTTTTTGGTTTCTATATGTAATTTTTATTTTTAATTTATATTTATTCGTATGTGTTTTTAGGGTGTGCAAAAAAGATTTGTATATTTAACTGAATTAATTTTATTTTCTCAATACAAGAACGGTTCATACTTAAAAGAGTTAACAAATTAATGGTCTAGAAAGGTGTCTTCACTTTCACTAAATTCGAAGGATTCATCCGTGGAGTCAACTGAAATAATAAGTGGTTCTACCGTTTCTTTCATCAGGTTGTCTAAGTCTCGCATTTTTTTCCTCTTTTATTACATGTTTTATGGCTTCTTTCCAATATTCTTTCGTTATAATGTTTAATGAATACTTCAATAACTGACGTACATCTTTTATTTTAAATGTGGTGTTATTCCTTTATAATTATTTTTATAATATACACACAAGCTTTTGATAACACATTAAAAATAGAATTAAACTACCTCATCACTTGAAGTTGGCAATATTCTATGACATAAGCCACCTACCTGTATACCTATGCAATATAATAGATAATTTAATTACTTAAGATCAGGTGCCTGTTATTGTAACGCTTATGGTTTATTGAGGTTTTACGACTCATGACCCTCAGCTGTGCTATCATGCTTTAAGAAACAGAGTACCAATATATCTGTAAATATGTGTAATGAAATCAAACATTTATAGTATTTACAAGACGTCGTTAATTCAGAGTTATCTTATTCGGCCGCTCTGTATATGTATATCCTCAACCTCATGGCTGATGCATCGTTTGTTAAGGTACAGTTCCATCAAAAGGGTCCCCCGTTCGGCAAAAGGGCACAACGTAAGCGAATTACACGTCACGCCTCGGGGCGGGGCGCGAATGTTGAATAAGACATGTTGCTCAACATATATTATGCATTTGCCGGGTCTGTGTTTGTGTGTGAAGGAAAAGGTCGTCGAGGGACTTTGAGAAATTACTCTTGTCTACGTATTTGCTCTGATGTGAGTTGTAACCGGGAACTATAGATATATCTAGTCGGAATTGGGAATTCTTGGGTTTATAACGAAAAAAAAAAATTGTGTATTCATTCATTAAAATGTTAAAGCCTATTTCTTAAAACCTGACAGCACAGCCGAGGGTCATGAGTCGTAAAACCTCAATAAACCATAAGCGAAAAAAAATCTGGAACTGTAGCCCCTCTTAAACAGTCGCCGGGAAGGACACCTATACAAATCGATGAGGATCTGAAAAGATCATACGAAGAAAAGTGCACAATTTTTATTTCAATAGAGAGATCCCAGCATTAGATAAAATTTGAAATGCTGTAAAAGGAAACGAGACTTTACCCAACTTAGGAAGAAAAAAATTGTGGCAAATTTTACATCAATTACATTTTTCTTGTATGAACTGTTTTTGTATTGAGAAAATAAAATTAATTCAGTTAAATATACAAATCTTTTTTGCACACCTTAAAAACTACATATTATTATAAATAAAAATTATATATTATAGGAACCAAAAAAAATGAAAATAAGAACGTACCATAATATTACAATTTAGGAGGACAGTAGCACAGAATATATAGCTACGCAGCTATATATTCTGTGACAGTAGTTAATTCCATTAAAAATGGGTTTAAAGTTAAAACGGTCGAATTTTTTGGCAGACCTGGTTCTCTTAAAACGATACACTATTTCACTATCACCTTGTTTTGTTAATGTATAGTATGGGCTAGAACTAAATCAGATGAAGTTTTTACTATGTATAATTTATTTACGACATGGGCAGGAAACAAAAGGAATTTATATTTTATAAATAAAAAACTAAACGACCGCCACTGTCCGAAGATTTATGCTAAATCATCGGCTTGCCCTATTCAATAGGGTCGTAAAATTGTAACAATAGCCTATTGTTACAATTTTACGACCCTATTGTGAAAGGTCAAATTAGAGGTGTGCCAATCTATACATATACAGTGTGTGTATAAAGTCTGGAAACGGCTTAAGAACATCACAATTTACTGGCCGATTTAAACCAAATTTGGTACAGTTGTGTAAGAGGATCTAACGCACCGAATGACGATATTGGCGTTGTTGCCAGCTTTTTAGTTTGTCTGGAATTCGACCGAATTTTATATTTTTAAATATAACACCCAGTATATTTTTACATTTTTAAATTCCACATAAAATTATAATTATTTTTTATTAAATGCATTATTAGTTTATACTTCATAGTTTCCGAGATATTGACTCTCGAAAAGTGGCATTTTTGAACTTTGACAGCTTATAACCTTCTAACAGTACGTCTTAGAGCAAAACGACTTACATGTCCCTATCTTCAATTTTTATTATCTTCCCAAAAAAATTAACTTCCGGTTAAACCGGATGTAACTCGAAAGCAGGAAATATAGTTGTTCCGGTTTAACTGGAAGATGATTTTTTTGGGAAGATAATAAAAATTGAAGATAGGGACATGTAACCCGTTTTGCTCTAAGACGTACTGTTAGAAGGTTATAAGCTGTCAAAGGTCAAAAATGTCACTTTTCGAGAGTCAATATCTCGGAAACTATGAAGTATAGACTAATAATGCATTTAATAAAAAATAATTATAATTTTATGTGGAATTTAAAAATGTAAAAATATACTGGGTGTTATATTTAAAAATATAAAATTCGATCGAATTCCAGACAAACTAAAAAGCTGGCAACAACGCCAATATCGTCATTCGGTGCGTTAGATCCTCTTACACAACTGTACCAAATTTGGTTTAAATCGGCCAGTACAGACTTTATACACACACTGTATGGTGTTTAAGTAATAGTAGTAGTAGTAAAAAGATTTATTTAGCACGTGGCTACATGATACATTTTAACAAGTTTATACCTTTTTTTTTTTTTTTTTTTTTTTGAATTAAATGACCTTTTGAAACTTTATTTGTCCTGTTGAGTTAATAAGAAAGATTTTAAACTTTTTAAAAAGATTTTAAACTTTTTTGATTTTTAATTGACTTGTTTAATTTATTAAATTCAATAAGACCCTTATGAAAAACTGATTTATATGCAATATATTTTGAAAAATTATTAAGAAAAAAATTATTGTTATTTCGTGTTAAATAATTATGTTGATCACTATTTAGAACAGTCAATTGCTTTAAATGTGGCGGTAACAAATCATTTTGAATTTTAAAAATAAATATTAGAACCAAAAATAATACTAAATTTTTTACATTTAACCATTCTAATTTTTTTAACTAGGTACCTGTAGTGTTACTAAAAAGATATACTTTCAGGCGAAAAATAATATGTTCACCCGGTAAGCCAAAAAGTTTGTTTAAAAAAATTAACCCTAACGAGAAATAAATCATTTTGAGAAAAATTATTTTAAGATGCTTAAATCGACTAATTGGAGGAAATTAAGGGTTTTTTCGTATTATACCATTACAGTACAATAAGTTTAGTAGTTTTGTCCTAAAAGTTCATTTAAAAAACATAAACCTAGCTAGTAAATAAATAATTAAGAAAAAGTTATTTTATGTCCCTTTAAAGCAACTAAATGAATGAAATTTGTGATTTTTTTGTATAAACTCAAGACAGCCCAATAAGTTTAGTAGTTTTGTCCAAAAAGATCGTTTAAAAAAATTAACCCAAACGAGAAATAAATCATTTTGAGAAAAATTATTTTAAGATGCTTAAATCGACTAATTGGAGCAAATTAAGGTTTTTTGTGTATTATACCAATACATTACAATAAGTTTAGTAGTTTTGTCCAAAAAGTTCATAGCTGTCAGGAAATAGGAAACAGACTATAGCACCTAAAACGCATTTTAAAAAACACGTAATATGCACCAATCTGACCGTAGAAACAGCGCGTTCGTCGACCGGGTGTACCACGCGTCGTAGTTTTAATAATAATAATAATAAGTTCGATTTCCACGGTCGTCTGCGTCGGCACGACACGTGGAGTATGGTTCGGGGTTCGCAGTAGATGTTTTTTAAAGACCCATTATTAATCCGAGGTCTGGCCGCACAATACCACCCCTAAGAAACGCAAATAGGATTTAAATGTGACATTTTCAGCAAGTTTTAACCTTTCGGCAGACATTACGGTCGGGACGGGGCAATAAAAGACGCCTCACGTAAAATTTTGATTTATCGCCGACACAAAACAATGAAAGTTCGCGTAAATTTATGCCCCGGAGGTGCTAATTAGCGGGGAAATGGCTGGATAATTAGAATATAAAATTTCCCGTGTTATAAAGCAGAAGTTGAAGATTAAGTTTATTATTCCGTATATAAAGTGCAGTGGCGCACGCAAGAATTTTTCTGTATCTGATTTCAAAATCTATATTATGTTAATTCTGGTAAAATAGTCTAATACCATGAGATATGGATTTCGTGTTTAAAATGTATTGCGAACAATGAAGATGAATGATGAAAGTTTTTTTTTAATTTTATAGTTTTTCGGAAAATTGCAATTTTATAGTTTTTCCTCGAGTCTCAAAAATCTGCAAGTTTAATGGATGAATATTCCAATAAAAAATGTGTATATAGGTAAACATTGCGAAATATATTAAACCCCCTCCCCCTTTTAAAGCCGACACAGTTGTACAGGGTGGCCCATTAATAAGGGACGCCGGCTATAATATCTCGGAAACCATTAATCGTACAGCTTTCGGAAAAAAATATTTATTAGTAAAGCGGTCATGAGAAAATTCTGGAAATTACTTTCAAGTTCGTCATTTCGCCGCAAGGGGGCACAATTGAAAGTTAGTTTTTTAAATTTTAAATTTTTCCGAAAATTCCCATATTAAGGTATAACTCTGATTATATCATTGGAAAGCTTAGACAATTCTGCATCATTTTGGTTCAAGGCTCGTTGGCGTACCGACCTTGATAAGAGTGGGGGAAGCTATTGAATGTGTAAACATTAAAATCGCCGTAACTTCTAAACGACTTATCCGATTTTACTAAATTTAAGCTTTGTTGGAAGGAAAAGGTAAGTACCTTTAATTGTCATATCCAATGGCACACAATAGTTTCTAATAAAATTGCTAGAGGGCGCAATTTGAATTAAAAGTTATTGTTTTGGCAATAACTCTGAAACGAACAAAGATATCGAACTGCAGTCTTCACATCTTTTCTTGCAAATTTCATCTATTTTCGATTATGATGTCATAGTTATACTGTATAATTTGAATTTTCTGGATAAAATAAAAAAAAACTGTTATTATTACAAATTGCGCCCCCTAGCAATTTTATTAAACACTATCGTATACTGCTGTATACGACGATTAAAGGTACTTACCTTTCCCTTGCAAACAAGCTTAAATTTAGTAAAATCGGATAAGTCGTTTAGAAGTTACGGCGATTTTAATGTTTACACTTTCAGTAGCTTCCCCCACTCGTATCAAGATCGGTACGCCAACAAGCCTTAAACCAGAATTATGCAGAATTGTCTAAGCTTTCCAATGATATAATCAGAGTTATACCTTAATATGGGAATTTTCGGAGAAATTTAAAATTTAAAAAACCAATTTTCAATTGTGCCCCCTTGCGGCGAAATGAGGAACTTGAAAATAATTTACAGAATTTTTTCATGACCGCTTTACTCATAAAATTTTTTTCCCGAAAGCTGTACGATTAATGGTTTCCGAGATATAGCCGGCGTCCCTTATTAATGGGCCACCCTGTACAGTATAAGTACCTAAATAAATGACAAATATTGCAAAATTGATACAGTTACTATTTTAAATCGTTTATGTAAAAATCTAGACAATCTAGAGGAAGGTGGGGGGGGGGGGGGCATTAAAACTAAAATGGTATGCTAATAGAAGTGTCCAACAACTCACTAGATAAACAAAAAACTCTTCTAAAACAAAAGTCTCGAAATAAGATCAGCGCGGTGGTTTCCATCAAGTGCATAAAACCTGAATTTATTTTTCCCGGAACGAATAAACACAAACACACATACCACGTATCCTCGAGAAAGGCATCTCCGGATTAAAGATCGGCTTCGCCCCCCCAAAGGAAGCCCTGTTTCAAGGGATCGCGAAAAGAGAATATCGTCCCTTAAAGAGGGGAAAACCGTCCCCCAGCGCGTTCCGTTTTACTCTATCTACTATCGTGTATAATGGGATTGAATCCGTCCCCCTCTATATATTTCGTATATTTAAATATTTAAATATGTTAATAGGGCCGAAAGGGAGTGTTACGGCCGAATTTAAAGTGGTTGACGCATCGAAAAATGCATATTTCCTCCTCACTGTGAATATTAACGCATAAAAATATTAAGTAAGTATTAAAAAAATAACTTTTGCCTATTATTCGACGATATGACGCATTAATTAAAGAAATAAAAATAAGGCATGTTGTTTGCCTTAAAGCGCGCTAGGTGGCGCAAGTGTAAAGTTAATGGGCTTTATGTTGAAAATTAAAATTGTTTCGTTGCCCCCCAAATAATTATACGTATTATTTTATTGGCGCATTCAAATAGAGACGTGGATGCATTAAAAATATACATTGACTCATCAAAAAATTTACGAATCAAAAATATACAATGACGCACCAACAAATATACATTTACGAATTAAGAATATACACTGACGCATCAAACTATACATTGACGCATCAAAACATACATTGACGCATCAAAATATACATTGATGCGTCAAAATATACATTGACGCATCAAAAATATACATGGACGCATCAAAATCTGAACTAAAAACTTTAAAATATACTCACAAATCCGTGTTTATCCGAAATGTTATTCGTCAATTTCAGTTTGTGAAAACTAACTACTTTTTGCATCCACTGTTCCCCCGATGAAGGCGAGTCCGGATGGATATACATTCTTTTTGGCATTTCCGGATCCGCTTTACCGGCTACCATCCAACGACTGAAAACGTTAAGAAAAATCGGTAAAATAACTGCATATCCATAATATCTACCGATTATTTTCCACTTGGAGTTACCAAAATCATGCATGAAAATAGTAGGTTGATGCTTATAGGTCGAGTCAAGTTTAACAAAAAATATATATTTATCGCTCAAATCTTAAAAACGTGTTGATACAATCTATACAGGGTGTCCGGGAAAATGTGGGAAATCTCCCGGATATGAAAAAAACACGTGAAAAGAATAACTACAAGTTCATATAACCTTCTTTCGTATCGGCCTCCTCTTCGGAGATATGGGCTCCCAAAGAGCTTCCATGGAATTAAGTTTTTGACACATAATTATTAAACCAACAGGTATATTTCAATTTTTTTTTCATATGATGTATACCAGGTAAGACCCTTTGAATTACTATCCCAGAAAGTGTTGTGAATTACTCATAGCTGCATGGACGGATTAGCTGTGACACTAATGTGCCCATTTTTTTTTCGCCCTGTATGATAAAAACTTTGGACAACGTTTTTTACATACCTTTAACTATTGACTAAAAATTAAGTACTCTTCATTCATGACGCTAATCCTAACCGTTTTCGGAAAAACGTCATTTTATTGCCATCATGTATTAAGCAGTTAAAAGTGAACATTTATAATTTATAGGAACAAAGATGTATCTTTTATTGAAATACGCTAAATATTTGATGTAAATAAAATGAAGTTTTTCCGAAAACGGTTAGGATTAGCGACATGAATGAAGAGTACTTAATTTTTAATCAATAGTTAAAGGTATGTAAAAAACGTTGTGCAAAATTTTTATCATGCTGGGCGTAAAAAAAATGGGCACATTAGTGTCACAGCTGGTGTGAGTCAATTCGCAACACTTTCTGGGATAGTAATTTGAAGGGTCTTACCTGGTAATATGAAAAAAAATTGAAATGTACCTGATGGTTTAATAATTATGTGTCAAAAACTTAATTCCATGGGAGCTCTTTGGGAGCCCATATCTCCGAAGAGGAGGCCGATACGAAAGAAGTTTATATGAACTTGTTGTATTCTTTTCACGCGTTTTTTTCATATCCGGGAGATTTCCCATATTTTCCCGGACACCCTGTATACTTATTTATGAAATAATAAATAATATACGGGATGGTCCATTGAAAAAACAACAGCTTAACGCCACAGTTAATTTGTTTTTACGCTAAATGGCAATTTTAGATTCTACGGTAAAACATAAACCAAATGGCTATCTATATTGGTTTTAATAAAAATACCAGGAATCTTAAAAAAATAGGCCTCTGTTCATTCACCAATGTAACCAACCCTACTAATTTTGCAGAGGGCGCCCTATATTTTTTTTTGCTGTTTCCTATGTTGCACCAGCCTCTGCAACACCCGGTATACAAAAACTTTATATTTAGAAACAAAATTATACAGGTTGCTATAGTTGATAATAAAATTGTGTCAATTTCCAACACTTATCAGTCCAATTAAAAATAATTAATAGTATTTCTATGTAGATAAAAGGCATTAAATTAATTAAAAGTTATCTAAACCTACTGAAGCTAATTTTTTTTCATAAATTGGTCCATTATTTTAATTTTAAACGTGTAATACGTTTTCTTAAATATACCATTATCAAACCACACCATTAATAAAATTATTCTAACCTAACCAATAATATACACATGGAAAAAAATCTCAAAATCTACAAAACGCATGCTTCGTGCCTTCCAAAACACTGCCGGGCGTTTCCTTTGAAAATTTTCGACTCGTTTTATCCGTCTCGGGCGGCCATTTTCAAACAAAACACCCGAAAGTACTTTTTCTTTTGTTTCGCTCTCTACCGTTCGTTAATTTCTTTATTATTAATAAACACATTGATTATTTTAGTTAGTTCATTAAATATCGAGTCAACTTTTATTAAATTTATTTTTGTATGGGCCTAATGGGAAAGCGCCGCATCAAAAACACATTGATTCGTTAACAAAAACATCAACGCGTTAAATTTTGAGTCAACTTTTATCAAATTTATTTTTGAATGGGCCTAATGGAAAAGTGCCGCATCAAAAACATATTGACCCGTTAAGAAAAACATTGACGCATTAAATTTTGAGTCAACTTTTATCAAATTTATTTTTGTATGGGCTTAATAGGAAAGTGCAGCATCAAAAACACATTGACTCGTTAACAAAAATGTTGACGCATTAAATATAGAGTCAATTTTCATCAAATTTATTTTTGTATGGGCTTAATCGGAAAGTGCCACATCAAAAACACATTGACTCGTTAACAAAAATGTTGACGCGTTAAATATCGAGTCACCTTTTATCAAATTTATTCTTGTATGGGCTTAATGGGAAAGTGCCGCATCAAAAACACATTGACTCGTTAACAAAAATATGTATGCATTAAATTTTGAGTCAACTTTTATCAAATACGCGCGCAATCGATAGAGAACGAACCTGAACACCAAAAATGGGAGATAGAAAGTAAAGCTAACCTGTTGTGAAACTTATAACGGCAGTCATCTGCTGCAACGATGTCCATCAGCAGGATATATTTGGATTTTTTGTCTAAACCCGAGACCCGGACTTTATAAGCAGGAAACATGCGCCTGTAACAATTTCGAGAAAATTCTGGATTAAAATTTTTTCAAAAAAAAGTCACCTGTTGTGGAATTTGTAGCGGTAGTCGTCGGCTGCTACAATGTCCAGTAAAAGGATGTATTTGGCCTTAAGGTCCAAACCTGATACTCGAAATTTCATTTGGGGAAACATTTGCCTGAAAAAAGGAGGAAAACTTAAGAAATTGACTCATTAAATTAAAAAAATTAGTATCTCTGCAATGAAAATTGACACAACTAATACTAATACCATCATAAACTCGTTTTTTATTATAGGAAATCGACAAATACCCTTGCCAGGAACTTTCGATGTATTTTTAGTGGTTTACCTATCTATACCCTGTACATTTTTAAAAAGAAATCTTTCATGATATAGTCTGATATAGACACAGAATATATAGTAGCTATATATTCTGTGATATAGATCACCATAAAACATAAAATCATGTTATTCCGACACTGGCAGATATGCGACTCAAGATTAATTGTGTTTGTATCATGTAAAAAAAATAAACAGGGTAAGTTACGGGCGGAGGAGTACCTATATTATGTACCGTAGTGAGATAAATAAATGTGAATTAACTATTTATAATTAATATAATTTATTGATATATGCATTTCTTCTGCAGCTCAAAATCGGTTGGCAGTATTACTCTTTAGAATTTCTGTTATTTTAACTACTTCTATCTATAGCTATGTGTTACCCTCGGATAATATTATCTTAATGATATGCTCTTTCATAATTTTTACCAATATTTCTACAACTTCGACGCCAAAAACATAAACAAAAATTACAATTATCAAATTATTTATTACAGTAGGAAGAACGTTATCAAAAATTGAAACAACAACTCTATTTTTACGTTTAAATGTGTTAACCTTAACATGTGTTTCTAATAATAATTGCTTTATCACATTTATTACAAAAACACAGGCGCAAGCAACATAAAAATAAATTTACTGACAAATCACTTACAATAAATATGATTTAGTTAAAAAATTGTGGAGTAATTTAATCCACGTTAATTAAGAGAAATACTTCTCAAGTTTGACTGATTCATCAACGCCCAATCCTAATCTTAGAATCATGAAATTTCGAGGGGGGTCTTCTCCTTATAACGTAGGCATCCGGCGAGGGAGGATTTTTCGAATATCAACCCCTGAGAGGGGTAAAAACGAAACGTGGGTTGAAATTTTTATAGAAATTTCCGTATTTCAAACACTAAAAGTTGTGGAGGCTTAAAAATTGGTGTATACGTTCCTTTAATAAATTAATAATTTACGTGCTTCGTAATTTTTCCAAAATCCACCTAGGGGTTGAAAAAAGGGTTGTAGCCGATTTTGAGGGGGTACCTGTTATAACTGTCAATAAAGCTATTTTGCTGAAAATCGGTACCTACCTACTATGCTTACTCTTCTAAAATAATCAAGTACGTGTTTTGATGTTTTGGAAAATTTTGACCCTAGGGCCCCTAGGGGGTAGAAATGCAAGGGGTAAGTTTCCAACGCAACCGCTAGAGAAAAATAAACAGTGTCACCAGTTAAGTCCGCATCATATGGTATTTTTTGTATTAATAGCTTTATTCAAAGTTTGACTTTGGCATCAAGTTCTGCTTCGATCGAGATGAAAATTAAGTAAAAAATAGTAGTCACGTGATTCGCATTATTTGTCAAATTTTAATTTTTTCCAAAAAATAATTCAAATGTGGGGTATTTCTGAAAATATCGAAAAAAGTTATTAGAAAACGTTTTTTTAAATACAGTTTCTAGTCCACATGCAAAATTTCAGCTGCATAAGATAATTTTGATTTTTTTACCTATATTTTGTAAATTGCAGCATTTTTGCAAAATAATACTCAACGCAACCTACATAAAACTTCTTAGTTTTGACAACGCTTTATTTCAGATACATTTTCTTTAAAGTAGCGCAGCAGCGCACAGATAATGCGAATCACGTGACTACTATTTTTTTGCTTAATTTTCATCTCGATCGAAGCAGAACTTGATGCCAAAGTCAAATTTTTAATAAAGCTATTAATAAAAAAAAATCCCATATGATGTGGACTTTACTGGTGACACTGTATATAAGTGAAAAATTTTAGAGAAATTTCTCGCCTGGAACCAATAAACATGTATTTAGGCATTTAAGAAAATCTTGCCCTCGGGGGTGTAAAAAGGGGTATAAAAGTTGATAGTGGAAAAACATTTTTGGTCCAAATTTCTTAGTTTTTTTGAACGTCGGGCCCTTAAGGGATTAAAAGGTGTTCTTGACGTATTTCAATATTTCAATAAATTTCACCCCTAAGGTGTATATAAACGCAACCATGAGAATTAACTATTTTTGTAAATTGTATATTATACTCATTTATTAGTCGTGGAATTGTAACCCAGTGTCGCAACCAATGAATAGATTTTGGGGGGCAAGGGAGGGATTGGTTTGACAACAAAGAGCACAGAAAGGGATAAAAATATAATTTTTGGGGTTCGTTCAGTTTTTTCCAAATTGTTTTGCGTCTTCAAATCGAAGTAAGTTTCTTAAATTTTTTTGTTTGTTAAAATTAATTTCTATTATCGACTTTTTGGCTTATCGAAAACATCCTAAAGGTCTCCGAGGTCTATAAGGTCAGAAGGTTACTTTTAAATTTTAGTTTTTAATTTCTTATCAGCTCTATTACACACATATATTACCAATAGAACAGATGTAAGTCCTGTTCTTTATTGTCGTGTTTTTTTCTTGGATGGATTGACAAGAATTAAAAAGTCATTTTTATCGACCCAAAGAAGATAGTGGATGTTATCTCTTGTTTTATCTGTGCGTTTAGGGATGTTTTATGTGTTTTCAAGCCTATATAAGCGACAAATTATCCCGTCTTGTCATAAGATAGTAATATCATATTAAATTTCATAGATCGTTGAGTTTTCCTAATTACACAATTATATCCAATCATTTTTTCTGATATGAAAAAAGTGTATAAAAAATGCATTTTATGAGTAGCCAATAATAAGATAATATTGACATCGGAATACAAGATACAAGATAAAATACTTATGTTTAGATAATACCTACTTATAGACCAGGGTCGATAATAAAATAATAGTAGGATGAATCCCATTGGAAAAAGAAGAGAATATAACAAAAATGAAAGGAAAAATAATTTACGTGCGATCCGAGGTCGGGAAGTGGAAGGGGGTGAGTTTTTAAGGGTACAAAACGATTTATCTCGATTTCCGACAAAACTACAAGTTCTATGGAAAAACGTTAAATAGCAAAGTTGTAGGCAATAAAAAGATCTACAACTTTTGTATTCACACTTTTTTCAAATAACCTCAAAATTTATGTGAAAAATTCAAATACTTAACCAAGTTTTTGGTTTTTTCTTTTTATCTTTTACAAAAAGAATTTTTTTTTCACAAAATTTGTTGAAAACTACCGTTTTATGTCCCAAACACATTGATATTTTTTTGATTTAAAATATTTTTTTTTCACCTTATTTTGACTTAATATTGAAAAAGCACCCTAATTTTCAATCGAAAAATCTTACGTCAAAATATCTGCTTTTTTTTAAAAGTCGGTAGGCTTTTTGTTCGTTGAAATCTCTACTTTATATACCTATATTACTATGGTTCTCAAAAAATGCAAAGAAACGAAAAAAACTCGAATCTGAAATTTTTTTTTAAATTATTATGTACAATTTTGAGCTATTTATTAAAATGTATACTGTAATTACTTGAAAAACGTAAGATTCCATGTTACATTATTGATAAACAAAAAAATTACAAATCCATAAAACATAAAGATCGCAAAAAATATGCGAAAATAGTTGTTCTAAATATAATTAAAGGTAGGATTTAAAGGGGATTTCATCACATTTACCATAGTAATGTAAATTTTTTTACACCATCAGAAAGTAGAGGTTTTAACGAACAAAAAGCCCTCCGACTTTTTTAAAAAAGCAGATATTTTGACGTGAGAATTTTCGATTGAAAATTAGGGTGCTTTTTCGATATTAAGTCAAAATAAGGTGAAAAAATAAATATTTTAAATCAAAAAAAGTACAGTGTGTTTGGGACATAAAAAGGTAAGTTTTCACCAAATTTAGTTAAAAAAAAAATTTTCTTGTAAAAGATAAAAATAAAAAACCAAAAACTTGGTTATTTGAATTTTTCACATAAATTTTGAGGTTATGTGAAAAAAGTGTAAATACAAAAGTTGTAAATCTTTTTATTACCTACAACTTTGCTATTTAACGTTTTTCCATAGGACTTGTAGTTTTGCCGGAAATCGAGATAAATCGTTTTCTACCCTTAAAAACTCACCCCCTTCCACTTCCCGACCTCGGATCGCCCGTAAATTATTTTTCCTTTCATTTTTGTTATATTCTCTTCCTTTTCCAATGGGTTTCATCCTACTTTTTTTTTTTTTTGGTTTCAAGAATTATCGACCCTGGTCTAATAGGGTCATTTAAAAGAAAAAACAGCATTCACGTTTCCCTCCGTGCCGCTGCCAACGATCTTTGTTTACGTCGCTCGTGCATGACTTCCCTGTGCACCGATAATTATCCCCAGACACCCAAAAACAATATCAGAGATGATATAAGCATTAAAAAGAGCCGGGCGACCATAAATCATATCTCGGGAACACGGTGAGTTGAAGAAATAGATAGGCATATAAACGCAGACCCCGATGGGATATTTGTTTTAGGCTAAACTACCGAGAGTGGCGCCTGTCTTGGTCGAGGCGCAGCGTGAGTCTCGTACCGCCTGGATAGAGTTAATTATAGTGAATCTTCGTAGCTCGAAACTGTAAAGATTTGACGGTACGTCATCAAACTACTCGAAGCCGATGCGAAAAGAAATTTTAGAACACATTATTGTTTTAAAAAAATTACCTTCTCGGACTTCCATTGTCTTTATTTTGATACTTAACAAAAAAGTGTAAACTAAATTATAATTCTTAAATACTATCCATGTGCAATGAAGCTTGATGACTGCGCCTACGTGCTTATTGGAGTGTGAAGTTTGAGCTGTTGGTTTTGGACGAGAAGAGGCTTCCAGATATTGGGGATATCTATACTTGGTTTACTAAATATATGGGTATTTTCATTCATGAAAGCTGCTTCTTTGAATTTTCGTTTTCTCCAGTGCTGTCAGAGAATATATCCAACGATCGTTGGATATTCTCTGGTGCTGTTCCGTGTCCAAAACCTTGGCTTCTATCCACTCTATATTATGTTGGTTGGTCCATACATGTTCCGCTATACCTGATCTCGAAATTTCACCTCGTTAAGTATGTTTCAGATGTTCTTTAACTCGTACGGGAAGAGGTCTTTTTGTTTCTCCAATGTACGATTCGCCACACTCGCAAGGGATTTGATAGATACTTTTTTTTGGGGTTTTCATTACGCGGTGGTATTACGTTTGTAAGAAAGCTTTTAAGCGTATTTCCGGATTTGAAGGCTGTTTTGATATTATAGTTTTTTCTTTTCAGAAATCCCCTTGACATAAGATATTGTAAGAAATGCTTGCTCCTCTTTCGTTTATGTATTAGTTTTTACTTCGCGATTTTTAAGTTTTGAGATGGTATGTATTAGGTACAAAGGTTTCAGGGTAACCATTCTGTTTTAAATCTTTTTTGATGTTTGAAATTTCAATATTTAAAGTATTCCGGGTTGTTGCAAACGTTGGATGCTCTGTGATATGGAGTTGGAATGATTCGATCCGTGATTAAGCTATATATTGCCCCGTGTAAGTGGGTTTCCTGTATGCTGAAGTTTTTATGTTTTCAGCACTTCGTCTGACGAGAACATCGAGAAAAGGTTGAGTGGAATGTTTTTATATTTCCATGGTAAATTTAATGGATTGCCAGCTCGCCAGTCACTGGTCTTGCCGCCCTACAGGTATGGGCATGCGCACAACCCTCGTGTTATTAGGTTTTCCTTGTTTAGCGACATCTTCAAAATACACTTCAGAACCGGCTCGGCGCCATTTTTGTTGTTGAGTTCTACGTTTTCTCTGTGGATTTCCTGATATGTGTGATGACTGTGATGTAAGCGATGTTTATGCAGCAACGAGGTATACGTGTCAATTCCGCCTGTAGCGTTTGTAAACGAATTTTAATTTTTTTAGTGACAAAGATTAAAATTCTACCCTTTGGATTCATCGTCTTTAGTAAAGTAAACTATCCCAAATATGTAAAATTCTTCGTTTTGTTTTTGCCATTTCGTCTAGAATTTCTTCCACGGTAATATCAATATCGTGGTTCGCATAAATAGGTAGACCAGGGTCGATAATTTTTGAAACAAAAAAAATAATAGTAGGATGAAACCCATTGGAAAAGAAAGAGAATATAACAAAAATGAAAGAAAAAATAATTTACGGACGATCCGAGGTCGGAAAGTGGAAGGGGGTGAGTTTTTAAGGCTAGAAATCTCGATTTCCGGGAAAACTACAAGTCCTATGGAAAAACGTTAAATGGCAAAGTTGTAGGTAATAAAAAGATCTACAACTTTTGTATTAACACTTTTTTCACGTTGCCTCAAAATTTATGTGAAAAATTCAAATAACCAAGTTTTTGTTTTTTTATTTTTATCTTTTACAAAAAAAATTATGTTTTCACGAAATTTGGTGATAACTTACCTTTTTATGTCCCAAACACACTGTAATTATTTTGATTTAAAATATTTATTTTTTCACCTTATTTTGACTTAATATCGAAAAAGCACCCTTATTTTCAATCGAAAATTCTCACGTCAAAATATCTGCTGTTTTAAAAAAGTCGGTGGGCTTTTTGTTCGTTGAAATCTCCACTTTCTGATGGTGTAAGAAAATATATACATTACTATGGTAAATGTTCTTAAAAAATTCAAAGAAACGGAAAAAACTCGAATCCGAAATTTGTTTTTTAATCATTATGTACAATTTTGAGCTATTTATTAAAATTTATACTTTAATTACTCAAAAAACGTAAGATTCCATGTTACATTGATAAACAAAAAAATTACAAATCCATAAAACATTGAGATCGCAAAAAACATGCGAAAATAGTTCGCGTGACATGAAAAATTGGTTTGCAATTAAACGAATAGGCTAAGTTTCTAAGCTTGGGGGGGGGGGGCTGCAGCTCGGCAGCCCCCCCCCCTGGTTGCGCCACTGATCCCAAATATAGGCGGTAAAATATTTTCATCGCATGGTTGCTCTTGGTTTTATTTTTTAATGATATTCAGTTTGAGTTTGTAACTTGGTTTAAATTCAGTACCTACATTTCAAAAACTCCCAAAACTACTCCTATACATTTGTTTTTGCTTGGGATTCTTTAAATTATTGAGTACCCAATCGTAATCTGCTCAAATTCTGTAAGTTTGATTAAACAAGTAATAATTTTATTTGAAATACTTCTTTTCGGTATTTTTTCTCAAACAATTTCATTAATATTTCCCCTTCTCGACAAGTCTTCGCCGGGAAAGTATTTAGATATATTTCCACATGCAAAAACCTACAAATTCTCGACGGTTGACGGGGTGTTTCATTTTCGTCAATTTGGCGCGTGTTTTCCCGAAAATATGTTCAAATTGGCCGTAAAAATTCACGGGGAAAGCAAAAGGAAAATTCCACGGCACTTTTATAAGAATTACAATATAGACACCGCTTGAAATGGCGCGGCGAGGCGGTTGAATATGAATTTTTATTGTACGAAACACATATTTATATTTTTGGGGGAAAGAAATGGAATCTAAAATATATTTTTTCTCGCAGAGAAAGTCTTATTGTAACCGCTAAAATAAGGTTTAACGTAGTCCCTAGTCCCTATATACAGTGTGACCAGTAAAGTCCGCATCATATGGGATTTTTTTTTATTAACAGCTTTATTCGAAATTTGACTTTGGCATCAAGTTCTACTTCGATCGAGATAAAAATTAAGCAAAAAAAATAATAGTAGTCACGTGATTCGCGTTATCTGTCAAATTTTAATTTTTTCCAAAAAATAATCCAAAAGTGGGGGGTTATTTCTGAAAATATCGAAAAAAGTTATTAGGAAAAGTTTTTTTAAATGCATTTTCTAGCCCACATGCAAAATTTTAGATGCATAGGATAATTTTGATTTTTTACCCAGCACAAATATTTATTTTCCACCTAATGGACACTTTACTGATGACACTGTGTTCTTTTTTGTCTTAATATTAAGGTGTATTACTTTCAGACACAAACTACGTTTTCAAAAATACTTATTTCATGAAGTTACCTTATACTATACAGCAGTGGCGCACCCAGGGGGGGGCCAAGGGGGCCTTGGCCCCCCCCCCCAAAACCCCCAATGAAATGAAAAATTATGAAAGTGGATAAGTATTTTAAAAAGTCAATTTTCTTAGATTTACCTCACGGGCCTCGTTTGAGGGGGGCCAGGTGGGGTATTTGCCCCCCCCCCTCCCCCTGGAAGTTGACTTATTGACAAAAGTTGACTTATTGAGGTTTAATATGGTTTGATTGAATGTATGAATTTATTATTTCGAGTTTTCCTTTATATTTTTGTTATTATTTTGGGGTAGTAAAGAATTATTTTAATAAAAATAAACAGTTTTAATGCCAAAACGACTATGAATGTTTGAGAAACAATTTTAGCTCATTAAGTATTGAGCAAAAAATTGAAATTAAAATTAAGGGAAGACCTAAACTCTCGAAATTAACTTGATACATACCACAAAGTGTAAATATAGGGACTTTATTGTTATTGATAAGTTTGCTGCAAATAAAAACAGATAAATGAACTTAACTTTTAAACAATGTACCCACTAATGAAAAATAAATTAGCCTTTTTATTTTTTATCTTATTTCATTTTCAATAGAATAAAAAGGTAATCATAAATTTTAAAAATATTTACTATAATAATTATTGACCAAATTTGGGCGTGGTCTTAAAAAAATTTCGCCTGCGGCGCATTTCGCCTACAGCGGGCTTTTAGTACACCCCCAAGTTAACAAGTCACAAGCCGCTAATGCCCCCCCCCTAAGAAACCGTTTAACGACTCCCATGACTAGGCTATTGCGATCTTCCCCGCAAGAGTACCTGTTAAAAAAGCTCCAAAGTTCTAGAAAAATGCGTAACTTAAAAGTTTATTAAAAAATTTGCTTCCAGCACTGGTTGGCGGGCCCCCCCTAACATAAAATCCTGGGTGCGCCGCTGCTATACAGGGTCAAAAACAAATAAACTTTGCATCACATGCGACCAAATTTTAATAGCCCAATTTTGATTTTGTAGAAAAACACACATTTCATATGGCGCTACTTTAAAGAAAATGTATCTGAAATAAAGCATTGTCAAAACTAAGACGTTTTATGTAGGTTGTGTTGAGTCTTATTTTGTAAAAGTGGTGCAATTTACAAAATATGGGTAAAAATCAAAATTATCTTATGCATGCGGGCTAGAAACTGCGTTTAAAAAACTTTTTCTAATAACTTTCTTCGATACTTTCAGAAACAACCCCACTTTTGAATTATTTTTTAAAAAAAATTAAAATTTGACTGATAATGCGAATCACGTGACTATCATTTTTTTGCTTTATTTTCATCTCGATCGAAGCAGAACTTGATGCCAATGTCAAATTTCGAATAAAGATATTAATAAAAAAAAATCCCTTATGATGCGGACTTTACTGGTCACACTGTAGGTCCCTAGATCGCGAAAAACATATTTCCTTTTTTTTTGCGGTCTGCTGTCCGTCTTGTGACGCGAAAGTTTAAAAACTACTAGACAGGGAATGACGAAATTTTGCATGTGGATTGGGTATTAAGGCTACTCAACCAGTACACTCAAAAAAATAGATCATTTGCATCAATTAAATCTGACATTTTCCTAAATGAATGAAAATCATACAAGGGGCTTCAAAAGAGTCTAATGCAATTTTGATGTAAAATCAAGGGGGGAGCCAATATTGGTCAAAGGTATTTGCCATTTTTTAAGTATTTTTTGTATTTATTATTCTGTATTTATAAAATGTTCAAGAATACAACCAGTGCAGGAGGCCCAACTACCCACCCCGAGACCCATTTTATTAATTGGTCTTTGTTCGAAACCTTAATTGCGACAAAATTTCTTTAATTTTTTGGAACGAAAATGTTAAGAGGCCTTGTGGCAGTCCATGCATATATAACTAATTTTGAGGAATTTTAACAAGAACGCAGGTATTTTTGGTGAATTCACTATTGACATGGGAGATGGACGTCGATAAGGCCTTTTAAGAGTTAATTTAGACCGAATTTACATGCTTACAATGCAAAGGTCGGATTAAAATGTTTCCTCGACAATAAAAACGTGAAAACAAACAGCGGCGGTGTCGGGGAGGAGGGAGGGGGCTGAATTCTTTATAGGAATGATGAATTGTTGGTCGTAGATTAACGAATCTAAAAACATATACTTTTTTACTGGTACTAAATACACTTTGTGTAGTTAAGTGAATTGTTTGTACTTTGAATTGATTATACTTATTGTCTCGGTTTGGAATATAAATACAAATTATACTTAATACGGAAAGTTGTATGATTTTATTTTGCCCAAATAGGGGTAAAATACCGGGTATTTCATATTTTTAGTAAGTATGGAGCAGGGATAGTCTTTGACATGTAATTTTATTGGTGGAAAAGGAGCCTCATCAAACCATTTTTTATTTTATAAAGTTGTGGGTATATTGAGCCGAACGAATAAAAATTAAGCAATTACTTGAAGCAATTACTTTTTAGTAAAATAATTGCTAGATCTGAATATGAATAAAATTTTGAAGCAATCGCAGTTTTTCTTTCACCTCTGTAGCAAATGTTTATTTAACACAAGTTCAGACGTGGCTTATCGACTTGTTCAGATTATAGATTTCATGTTCAGTTTGGTGCCTAATTTGCAAAAGAGTTGACGTAAATACAACAACGTTGGTCTATTTATTTAGTACAATAGTAATCTGTTACGTTTTTGTGGAAAATAGGAAACTTATATTTGTGACATGGTAGATTTCAGTGAAATTGAGGAGTGATAGTAGTGATGAAGAAATTAAAGACAAGCAATTGATATTCGTTCACAAATTGAAGGAACATAAATAAATCTCTCTGACCATAACCGTTTAGCTTCCACAACAGCTTCAGCACTTGTAGGAAATTCAATAAAAATATTTGCCTTCTCCAAAACTGCATCCATTACAGAAGTGTATGTCTTACAGACAGTAGTTTGGTGAACACCGAGTTCTTCACCACCAGAATTTTGAAAGCCCGGATCCGACAATTTCCGCAGAAAGACTTTAATCTTATTTAAAGGCGACAGTGCACCCCCTCGCCTTTTACCAGTATCAGTCAAAAAATAATTTGCAAACCACTCAACATTTTCGCAGTCAAATCGATATAACTTTCTGAAATCATCATATCTGCAATTTTTACGTTCACTGTAGATTTTTCTTTTACGGACGTTCATATATTCAGCCATAATTGAAGACACAAATTAAGAGCAACGCACGTGTATGCCGCGGAGAACTAAAGTTGACTGCTACCAAGTAAATGATGCAGGGGTCGACCTACCTTAAAAAGTTGAAAGCGATCGCTACAGTAGAAAAAGCAATTCCCTAATTTATTCATCACATTTTAAGCAAACACTTGCTTCTATTTTTTCAGAAAAAGCATTGACTAGAAGCAATTCCTGCACTTTTAAGCAATTGCTGGACTCAAAAGCAACTACTGTAGTTTTTATTCATTGACTTTCAAGAAATTACTTCGATTTTGTAAGAAAAAGCAATTGCTACATTTTATATTCATTAGGCTCATTGTACGTTTTGTACGTTGAATCTTCCCATTTGTGAAATTATACTTTTGCAGTGCGCATGCTCATGTGTTCTGGGCTTTGTTTACACGCACAAGGCCATACATTTGCTCCTTTCGTGATTATCGTTTGCTAATCTAAAGGTATATTATCTATGGGTGCTTTTTACGAGATGATACCATAAACTTGTAATTGTAGGTATAGTTAATGCTTTCATAATCCGAAAATAATAATCGCGAAAAGACGTTCAGATGTCGACGATTGTAGAAATATTTATCGCGAACCTACCAAACTTGTGCGGCGTAATTCCCATGCGGGGAATTTTAACAAGACCTGCCCCGGGCCATGAAGTCTCAGATTAAATTGTCACATTAAAAATTGAACCCGTTCCCTAAAACAAACTCATAACTCTTCTTCGATAGGCGTAACCCATACTTTCGTTGGCGTTCGATTTTGGTCTGTAGGTTCTTTACAGGGTGATCAATAAAGTGGAGAGATAAATCTTGGAAAGGGGGAAAGAAGGCATTTGGAGTTACAGTACCTATAACGACAGACGGACAATTGGTTTTTCACAATAAGTGAATCATGTTATTATTCAGCATTACCATCCTGATTTAAAACCTATTGAAAATACAGTGTGACCAGTAAAGTCCGCATCACATGGGATTTTTTTTTATTAATAACTTTATTTGAAATTTGACTCTGGCATCAAGTTCTGCTTCGATCGAGATGAAAATTAAGCAAAAAATAGTAGTTACGTGATTCGCATTATCTGTCAAATTTTAATGTTTTCCAAAAAATAATTCAAAAGTGGGGTTATTTCTGAAAGTATCGAAAAAAGTTTTTAGAAAATGTTTTTTTAAATGCAGTTTCTAGCCCACATGCAAAATTTCAGCTGCATAAGATAATTTTGATTTTTTACCCATATTTTGTAAATTGCACCACTTTTTCAAAATAAGACTCAACGCAACCTACATAAAATTTCTTAGTTTTGACAATGCTTTATTTCAGATACATTTTCTTTAAAGTAGCGCCATATTAAATGTGTGTTTTCCTACAAAATCAAAATTGGGCTATTAAAATTTTGTCGCTTGTGATGCAAAGCTTATTTGTTTTTGATCCTGTATAAGGTAACTTCATAAAATAAGTATTTTTGAAAACGTAGTTTGTGTCTGAAAGTAATACACCCTAATATTAAGACAAAAAAGAACAGAGGGTCATCAGTAAAGTGTTCATTAAGTGGAAAATACATTTTAGTGGTGGGTAAAAAATCAAAATTATCTTATGCAGCTGAAAAGTTGCATATGGGCTAGAAGCTGCATTTAAAAAAAACTTCTTCTAATAACTTTTTTCGATATTTTCAGAAATAACCCCACTTTTGAATTAAGACTTCTTGGACTGGAATCCGAATCCTTTAGTCCCATAGGCGATTTACATTTTGGTTTCTTGTAAATTATTTTATCAAAAAAACGACCGCCCTGTATCCATTCACAAAAATTACTGTATTTACAGAAGAGATGGGTAATTATAGGTTATGTTGCGAAGGTGAGAAAAACGTTGTTTGGAACCACTTATTACCGGTACAGTCAAGGTTCCTGGGCGCCCTCGAGGTAGATATGCTTGTTTTGCGTACAGTCGGATTCAAGAAAATGTTGGGAATGAAATAAATTATTTTTTAAAAGTTTTAAGAATGAAAGGATGCTTTTATTATATAAAAATAATTGCTGTTTATAATGAAGTTCATGCCAACCAACCATGACAGAAGATGATAGACATAACAAGCCGACAAGACGTCAACGCCTTCTAGCAGTACCTAGCCAGTGAAAGTATGAAAATTAATATGATCATTTTGACATAAGAATGCATGACTATTTCACTTTATCTATAACTAGCGTGTACCCGGCATGCGTTGCAACCTGCTGTTATAAATACAAACCCGAACAAACCCGATATATTAGTACCCGGCATGCCACTTTCTGAAATTGCACCCGTGCGAAGCCGGGGCGGGTCGCTAATTATACATAAAAACCTTCCTCTTGAATCACTCTATCTATTAAAAAAAAAACGCTTCAAAATCCGTTGCGTAGTTTTAAAGATTTAAGCACATATAGGGCATATAGGGACAGATGGGCGATAGCGACTTTGTTTTATACTATGTTAAGATTAAGATATAATTTATATCTTTTTTATCGACTTTGTTTTATACTATGTTAAGATTAAGATATAATTTATATCTTATCGGACAGACTTTGTTTTATACTATGTTAAGATTAAGATATAATTTATATCTTATCTTAACATAGTATAAAACAAAGTCGCTATCGCCCGTCCTGTCCCATATGCTTAAATCTTTAAAACTACGCAACGGATTTTGAAGCGGTTTTTTTTAAGAGATAGAGTGATTCAAGAGGAAGGTTTTTATGTATAATACATGCATAATATTATAGAGAAACACCGATAAACACTGATAAATTAGAGTAGGGAGAACGAACGACCCAACCTAACCGGTCCCCGGCCCGTTCAACGATCGATCCGAAGCACCGAAGCCGGAATAGACGAAGACAGACTATGTTTTATGCATGGATGTGAATTGTGGACGGGCCGGCAAACGGTTGAGTTTGAGGTTTGTTCTCCTTATTATCTCACGTCGTATAATGCCGGGCTGCAACGCAGGCCGGGTACACGCTAGTCATTTATAATTTTAATAGATGTCAGGTAAAAACTATTGTTAGTCTGACAAATGTCATCTTGGTTTGAAAAAGACAAAATGAGCAAGAAATAAAAAAATCGATAGCTGAAAATATTCCACTTAACACACAGAAATCCAAGAACTCAATTTGGGCACAGTTTTCAGAGTGTCTAATGGTAAGAAATTATAAACTGGAAAAATGTACTACTGTAATGGAACTGGCGAAAATCCTCGAACATTACGCCTTTAATATGGAGAAGGGTAATGGCGCAGACTATAAAGAATCTTCTGTAAAGGCTATATGGAACACTACAGCAAAAATGATTCAAGACATGTATTTTACAAAATACGAAATAAACATTGACCCTTTTACGGATATTTCCTTTAAAAATGGGCGAATGGCAAGAGACGCAGAGAGAAAGCAGCTTCAAAGTTGTCAGGAAAAGAGGAAACTAAGTTTAAAAGCCTTATCTACCAAATATTTACTAACAATAATGCAAAGCTACAATGAAGAAAACCCCGATGAAGCACAAAAAAAGTTTTTCCATCTCTGCTCATTTGAAGTAGCTTGGAGAGGCAATGAGGCCCGTATATTGCAAAATTCAATATTTTCAAAAGGAGTTTGATACCATGGGAGAATTTACCGGACGAATTGAATATAACAGCATATTTTCCAAGACAGTTCAAGGTGGGTCAAAAGGATTGGCAAACAGCAAAAGGTTGGTAAGAAATTCATCACACAAAGACTTATGCCCTGTAAGATTATTTTTAAAATTATTGGAAAAAAGAGGACCAAACATTTCCACAGACAGACTATTTCTCTCCGTTCATCCAAGCTGGCAGAAGGGATGTTGGTTCAAAAATACTTCACTAGGAATAAATACAGTATCTAAGTGGACCAAAACTTCAGCGGAAAGAATTGGAATAGATACGAAGAAGCATAAAATAACAAATCATTATCATCGATCTGCCGCTGTGTCTGCCCTATTTAAACAAGGTGTTGGGGAACAAGAGTTGATTAAGTTAACAGGCCACTCAAACGCAAATTCCCTGAAACCATATCTGCAGCTAGATCCTAGTCATCATCTGAAGCTCATCGAAAATCTCAGAACAACAAATGAAGCATGTCATTGTGGACCTTCGACTTCTCAAACGCAAGTCAATCATACCCAAAACCATGTTTTATGCTTTGATAGAAAAGAATGGACAAACTATTACTTATAACAACTGTACGTTTAATATTAGTAATAAATAAACAAAGTTTCTTGTTTGCTAAATAAACAGTGTGTTTTTATTGTTTTCTCGTGAAATAGTCTTGTCGAATATCATTTGAGAGAAAATTTTGTATCGGCAAAATTTTCTTTTGGTATTATTCAATTTTGTTGCTTTTTGGTAATTTCGCTCATGAAAACTTTGTTTGATCGTCGCTGATACCAACGGATGTGAGACGATGTCTTTACTCTCATCATCAGTAATCATTATACAATGTTGTTGTTTAAGTGTGCAACATTTATGGGCATTCTTTTTATTACCGATTTCTCAGAAAATTTGATTCTTGATAAAAGTTGGTGCATGTTCAATAATCATATTAGGTGCACTTGGAATAGTTGCAAGTCAAACGGCATACAGGGTAGGCCAAAAAATAGAAAACTTGTACAAGAATAAAGTTTTTTAATAAATATTTAAAATAAATAACTTTGCACTTTAAATGATAGTTATTTCATTAGCATATTATCATTCTTTTTATCTTGTTAAAAAGAATTTTAAGGATATTTTAAAGTTGTGTTTAATATCGTTGCGACAAACATGAAGTTTGTGGTTCCTTAATAAATTAAAAATTCAAGTAAATTTTACAAATATGCTTCAATTTGAACAAAGATATGTGAAATTGATTTTGATTAATTTATGAAGGTCTTTATGGTGAATATAAAAAAAAAATTGGGAAATTAATAATGTTTTTTAAAAAAATATATTTTTTTATTTTAAGAGGTCACGTTTTTGAATCTATGCATAACTTTTAATTCTAAACAACTTTTCTTTATAACATTTTGCTGAATTTTCTGAAATAGGGGTACTTTATTCTTGTACAAGTTTTATATTTTTTGGCGTGCCCTGTACGCCTTTTGACTTGCAACCATTCCAAGTGCACCTAATATGATTATCGAACATGCACCAACTTTTATCAAGAATAAAATTTTCTGAGAAATCGATAATAAAAAAATGCCCATATTATGTTGCACACTTAAACAACCACACTGTATATGATCGTAATCTCCCAACTCTTATCAAAAGTAAAAATACACACAGAACGATTGAGAATCGTCGTCGAGATATCGGATTTCTCAAACTAGAAATACCACTTCCGCACAAAATTAAATAACAACAGAAAACAAGCCCAGTGGAACTACCCTTAAAAATATAATCTTTCACCCTATAAAAAGCACGGTATGGAGGGCTGTTCTTTCTCTATGATAGATCGATCTATGACAGCTGCCTGAAAAATTTAGGGGGGTGAGAAGTCGCCATTATTATATATTGTGAGTATATTTGTTCAAGTCCGCGAGATTTCGAGCTGTATATTGTTTAGTATACAGGGTATTCCTAAATATCATGTAAATACGAAAAGGGGTAATTCTTTGGCTTATTTATTGATTAAAAATTCATATAAACATAGGTCCGCAAACGCTTCGTTGTCCATCTACAGGGTGTTAAAATTTCAAGATTTTTTTAGTTTTTTCTTTATAGCTCTTTATAGCGTTGTAGGACTTACATCATTGGGCATACCAAATGGTTTTAAGAATCTACAGGGAGATATTTTTCAGGGGTCATGCTCCCGTTTTCTCTGTTTTCTTTTTTTTATATGAATTTTTAGTCATTAAATAAGCCAGAGAATTACCCCTTTTCGTATTTACATGATATTTAGGAACACCCTGTATATCTATCACGTTTGAGCCGTATACGGAGTGTTATGAAACAGACATTGTTCATCTAATCTTAAATTTTTATATGGTAAATTTATTTTCTCGACATGCAGAATTTTTTATAACGAATAACTTTTCGTCGTAAAATCAATAATAAAGATATTTTTCTTCAAATGACATTAAAAGCGCTCTTTTAATGACACCTGACAGGCTCAAAAGGTGTATTTTTTCTGCCTAGTCAGGAAAAATGGACATTTTATGCCTAGGCAGAAAAAATACACCTTTTAAGCCTGTCAGGTGTCATTAAAAATTAAAATTTAAAATGACAAGTAAACACAACAAATTTGGAGAAAAAATTATATGTTTTACTAGGCAGAAATTTTCTAGCCTCGGCTGCGCCTCGTCTATGAAACACCAGCCGCGGCATTAAATCTTGTGCTTTTCTGCCTAGTGAAACAAATAACTATTTTCCTCTTGTCAACTCCATCCGGGGACACACTGATACTCCATACACCATTGATTAGGTTTCTCGACTTCAGCCACGTTCTGAACTCAAGTCGCAATCATTAAAGCATCGACAATGACAATTTACTATTTAAGTTTAGGACGTCAAAAATTGTCAGCGAATGTTAACAAATTTAAATTTTTCTTTGCTGATCTTACATCTAAAATGCGCACGTGCCACTGCCATCAAGATATATTTGTTCATTGCTCCATTTCACTTTATAAAATAGTAATTCTAAAATAGTATCTGTTCTAACTCCCTTAAACTATTCGTACCTACTTAAACAGAAATTTATGAAAATTGCCTAACCTAAAAATGTGTGGTCTTCAAAAATTCGAATGACGGGTCTTCCACCTGTCTCTATGATTATTATACAGCGAGAACAGATAGGAAGTCATATATCAACTCCCAAATAAGCCTTAAATGAGGGGCTATGCCTTTTTGGGAGGCTACAACTATAATTTCTGAGCTTAAGGTAGAGATTAATTTAGTTGTCAAAACTTTGTTAGGAAATGATATAGTAATTATTGGTTAAGCATAGGTATGTGTATTAAAGGGTGATAAATTGCCTGTTTTAGTTTGCTGATTAAAAAATATAAATAAATAATTATAAGTAGAGTCAACTTTTTCTATAAAACAATGCGTTTCGACAGTTGACACCCACACATGACATTAACAGCTGATACTGGTTTCTTCCTTAAAGTGACCAAATTTTCTTGGTGTTTATTATTTAAGTTGAACGGTGAGTGGAATAAACCAGTTTAGGTTAAATAACTCTCCTATTTCAAATAGCAAACATTTAATTTATCATCATTTGCTATTATAAATTTATTATTATTAGTTTATCCATGTTTATTACCGTTGCCAAAACTTTACGCTCGCTGAGAAGTAATTCAGCTGTTTGTATTTAAAAACACATGACATTTTAGCGGCTTTGTACGTATAATATGGCAACGGCAGCATTGAACGCGAGACATGCGCACGGGTACCGCTTGCCGCTTGATTGGCTCGTAGCTACAGTGTTTGGGCGGCGAAACTGTATGTTGTCATGGTTGTTCATAGCGGTTCCCATTTTGAGTGCATGTCAAATGTATTTCTATGTTCTACCAATGAATAACGCCATAACTTTTGAATAAATGTAAATGCGATGGTAGAAGAAGTTAGCCCAGTCTTCATCAGGGTGCCATAAATGACAGGTGAAAACATATTGAAACAGTGTGTCCCAAATGAGAGATATGACGATGAAATAGTAACACAAGATTGACTATTTTTAATGTGCATATTAAGTTAGGTATACATATAACTACCTATACTTCATACAAAGTTAGGTGAGACAACGTAAATATTGGGGGGACGATCAATTTACTGCATCACACACTGAAACTACAATACAAATATAACAAAATTTGTATTGATCGCTCCCTATACAGATGTTCGAAGATAATCCACGTGGATTTGACAAGTCTGTCATCAAATTTTTTTTAGTTTTTTTTGTCTGTCTCAACTAAGATCGTATACAGGGTGTTTCATTAAGGTCGAAGAGCGGCCATATCTCGGAAACTACTGGGCATAGAAACTCAGGAAAAGAAAAATGATAATTAAAAGTAAATTTTAAAATTTTACATAACTCCGAAAATTCCACATTAAGGTATATGTTTGATAACACCATTTTAAAGCTTGGACAATTATGCATCATTTTGGTCTTATGCTCATTGGCGTACCGACTTTAATAAGAGTGGGGGAAGCTGTTGAAAGTGTAATCATTTAAATCGCTGTAACTTATAAACGACTTATCCGATTTTAGCAAACTAAATACTGTTTGGAAGAGAAATGTATGCACTTTGACCAATCGTATTTAGTTGTCCATAATAGTTCTAAAAAAAAAATGCTAGAGGGCGCAATTTGCAATAACAATACATTTTTGATTTTACTCCGAAAAAATAAATCATACGGTATAATTATGATACCATAATCGAGAAGGAGATGAAATTTGCTAGAAAAAATATTGAAACCGCAGCTCGATATCTCCGTTCGTTTCTGAGTTATTGCCAAAACAATAATTTGCCTTATTTCTCAGGCACATTAGAAAACGTATATTACCTGTTAACCATAGGGCATATTTCTTAGTTGTACGAATTTTTCTTAAAAGGGCGTGAATATCGAACAGATGTAATAGAGTATTGTTTAGAAATTCAATTTTTTCATTAATATTTTCAAGCAGAAAAACATGATCGAGAGACGCGGCATGTAAATTCGTGGTAAAAGCATCACCGTCAAAGTGTTTAAAATCCCTAATTATTTTGAAATTTGGCGTTTTATTTGCACAAGTTAGTTTGAGACTGCATTTAGTTAGATCATGATCGGATAGATTGTACACCGGCAGAACCTGGACATCACTAATCAGTTCCAAATTAGTGGTCAAATTGCGCCCTCTAGCAATTTTATTAGAAACTATCTTATACCATTAGATACGACAATTGAAGCTTCTTCCAAACAAGCTTAAATTTAGTAAAATCGGATAAGTCGTTTAGAAGTTACAGCTATTTTAATGTTTAAACTTTCAATAGCTTATCCCACTCTTATCAAGTGAAACTGTAAACATTAAAATCGCTGTAACTTCTAAACGACTTAACCAATTTTACTAAATTTAAGCTTGTTTGGAAGAGAAAGGTAAGTACCTTTACTTGTCGTATCCAATGTACAAGATAGTTTCTAATAAAATTGCTAGAGGGCGCAATTTGTCTTAAAAATTATTGTTTTGGCAATAACTCTGAAACGAACGGAGATATCGAGCTGCGGTTTTAATATTTTTTCTAGCAAATTTCATCTTCTTTTCGATTATGGTATCATAATTATACCGTATGATCTATTTTTTCGGAGGAAAATCAAAAAATGTATTATTATTGCAAATTGCAACCTCTAGCATTTTTTTTGAGAACTATTATGGACAACTAAATACGATTGGTCAAAGTGTATACATTTGTCTTCCAAATAGTCTTTAGTTTGCTAAAATCGGATAAGTCGTTTATAAGTTACAGCGATTTAAATGATTACACTTTCAACAGCTTCCCCCACTCTTATTAAAGTCGGTACGCCAATGAGCATGAGACCAAAATGATGCATAATTGTCCAAGCTTTAAAATGGTGTTATCAAACATATACCTTAATGTGGAATTTTCGGAGTTATGTAAAATTTAAAAATTTACTTTTCAATTACGCCCTCTTGCGGCAAAATACGGAACTTGAAAATTATTTCCAGAATTTTCTCATGGCCACTTTTATTATCATTTTTCTTTTCCTGAGTTTCTATGCCCAGTAGTTTCCGAGATATGGCCGCTCTTCGACCTTAATGAAACACCCTGTACACTTTACCAAGTTTTAAAATTTTATTCCTTGATGATGAACTCTTCACGAAGGTAACAATAATTTACTAATGTGTAATTTTAAATATAAATATAACGCTGGAGTTATTAATAATTTATTAATTCCATACATTATGCATGCTGGTATAATAAGTTCGCACTATACTTTAATGTATGTATATAATATGTGTTAATTGTTGTATTAAATCATTAGTATCTTAATAGTATTAACACCGATTTTGATTGGTTGTCGTGTTCAGTTAGCACAATTTTTTTTTGTTAAAAATGACGGCTTTTATGAGCTTGTTAGATAAATATGGATGAAATAACTTGATGGCTGCCGCACAAAAATGGAGCTATGATAGGTACTTCGTAACTACCTACCGTAACCACTTGAGAATACGTAAGTCCGACCAAACCACCGTTCTAATAGCTACGAAATTTTGTTCCGCCAGTGCCAACTGAAATCTGTTAATCGTTTCCAAATTTGTTATCTTTTGTTTTAATCCCTTTCAATGAGTTCACCTGTCGCGGTCGTTACCAGAAAACGACGTTGTTAACAAACTGATACATCGTCAGAAAAGCCATTATATTCGACCAAGTCGATGGCGGTCAAGTCTGGTAAATTAGGAGGCCCTGTATTGCTCATAATGACAAAATTAAATAAGAATAAGTACAGTAATTTATTAATAGGGTAGATAATAAAGTAAATAATAAAGAATATATTTAACTGACAATATAAGTAAATTAAAGCCAAAAATTTTAATATTTGTAAAATTGGATTTAAGTATATTTATAAAGAACCGATTGCTGTCTCATAATCGTTATTCGTCTGGTCGACTGTACCTACCTCACTGAAAACGTGATAAAGACAAAATTATACCTTATAGCAATATGTTTTAAGAGCCTATAAGGCAAAGCCAAGCAGGGTTGCCAAGTGTACTTAATCAGTGGGCCTCCGATTGTATGGATTTGACTACCTTTTTTGTTTTAATTCAGAGTCCCTCAGGGGATCATTTGCAAATGATAACCAATGGATAGTGGATATTGGGGGCCCAGGGGCGCACTCAAGGGTGGTGATTTGAGGCTCATATCCCATCCCCCCCTGGGGATTCCCCCCTAATTTAATCAAAAAAATATACTTACAAAATTTAAAACCCTTCCTTTGAAGACCCTTTTTCAACTATAATATCGATGACTGTATAAAATTGTTAAAAACATCATTAATTGTTTAGGATAACTAACAACTACTTTTGTAATTCGACCGAATAGTCTTGTCGCTAATGCCTTTCAAGAGAAAGAGAAGAAGAAAGAAGAGTTGTGGCAACGTCGCGTGTGCTTATTGCCTTGGTCATTAACAAAAAAGGAGTATGGATGGTCGAGTATTTGTTTTAGGAGGGAGTTCCTCGATGAAACATATTATTATACATCGTTTTTTTGCTGGTTATGTCGAGACAGCAGTCGCTGGCCTTAGCGCCTGTAGTTTTGGGAATTTTTCTGGGTTTAAGAGCGATCGAACGCAGAGAGAGGTTTGGTTACGGAACTACATTGTTTATTGGTTTAAGAATATAAAAACATATTTATTTAAATATTAGTTTGCTCGTATTACCCTATTTTTGAGAATTGTAGTTTTCCTGGCCGATAATATGTCATTATTTAGTATAATAGCGGAAAACAGGCTATTCGACATAATACTATGTACCTAGTATTATATTACACATCTGCAAAATGCACTTCTGTACAACTAGTAGATAACGTAGGTTACAGTCTGCTGCTGCTCGGGGAGTGAAGAAACAAACCACCTATTAACATCCGAGAATCAAAGTCAAGTCAGGTTGTGTCATATTATTTTCTCCCGATTTTGGTGTTTTTTAGGTGTTTCTGTGGCTGTTTTTTTGTGCAGTGTGTGTTTTAAACATTTTAGTATTTAATTTTATATATTTCAGAGATAGATTTTCTTGGTGTTTATTATTTAAGTTTAATAGTGAGTACAAACACCATTTTAGTTGACTCATCTATTATCAAATCAATAAAGTGCCTAGTTAAACCATTATCGTTATATTCCTACAGGATGTCCTTTAACTAAGGAGATAGTAGATTTGAAAATATGTCATTTATGCTTAAAAACGAACGGTTAATTTTTAATAAATATGTTTCGTTAAGAAAGGTCTTCATTTAAATGTTTGTTGCCATCTAGCATTTAAGCTCAATTATCTCCAAAACTAATTGAAATATTGATGTAAAAAGATCCCCCTTTCAGAATTTGATATAAAGCGGTCAGAAATTTTAGAGACAAAAATATATACGAGAATTAATCAAACTCATATTGTGCAGCTGGCGTTCTCTGGAAGGTATCTTAAACTCATCATCAATCCTCCTTCTTGCCCTCAAAAAAATAACTACACCAAAGTGGATTTATATCCGATCCGATTAACATCAAATCATCGCCAATCTTATAAAGTAAATATTTACTTGGATCACCCTGTATCTTTTTATCCGTATAAGATATGAAATTAAATGACATATCTTCAATAGTCCGTTAGTTACGGAAATCCCTATGTATATCCATATATAAAATTGCCACAAAAGTAACAATACAAAATTGTGCCCAATATGGTGTTTTAATTAGACGTCCACCACAAAGCTTACACCTCGCAAAAACGTATTACTTTTTTCCTTGTATAATAAATACATAAATATCTACTTGCGCTTTATTTCTTAATGATTGCACATACTTATTTTGGTAGGTACGGGTCTGTCAATATTTTATTTTAGAAAATCATTTTTTTTTATGTCGGCTTATTTCCGCAACGAGGCCAATCACCGACGCCAAGGAATTTGTCACACACTATCTGGTAATTTTACCGAATCCCTCTTTGTCGAGGGTAGGGTTCTTTAACGTGCCAACATCCATGACACGGGGCCCACAGTTTAACGTCTCTTCCGAAAGACGGCGCAACCTCTTAAACCAAATTCCAAATTTAACATCGACGTTGCCGGCACCGGGGATCGAACCAGGGACCTTCGATCTGTGAGGCCGCTGCACTGACCACTAGACCACAACGCCGATGAAAATCAAAATTAGTATCTACGCTATATCTTTACAAAATATTAAGACTCCCTTTTAACAGATGGCGAAGGCGATGGTAAAATAACTTAGTCCGGTTCTGTTTCTGTAGCCAACCGCTTAACGAAAAATATACCAGACTTCAACAGGGTGCCATTAATGACAGGTGATGCGGTGAGTTCTTACATTAATTTGATTCTACATTTCTATATACCTTTATTTGAAATTATATTCCTTTCAGCCCTTCCTAAAAAAAATTAATTATCCACTCCCATGTTCGGTCTTCTCACGTACGTATGCCACTGGTTTCGATGGGTATAAATAATGTTCAATGAGGTGGGTGTTGGACACTATAATTTCGTTCTCAAATCAAGACATCGATGGAAATTTGTTGAAACAACCATGGACCATGGTTTAATACGGTGTTTGGGTTTTTTAATCGCTGGGTTGTGGTTCTTTATGGGCTGAGAAACCGGCGTTTTAATATTTTTTTCGGGATATTACGGTCATTTGTGGGGTGGGTAATCACAATAATTTAGTGTCGTCCGACCGCGTATTATAAATTTGTAGCGAGTGGGGATGATTGCGAACGTTGTAAGGAAAGTACAGCAGTCATTACTTTTTTGGAGTTCTATATTTCTGCCTTCTCGTTGTGTAGCTAGGGAAGGTAGTTAGTAGTAGTAGGAGTAGTAACATGTTTTATTTAGCAAAAAGCTACAATTAAATATTTTTTAATATTTTTTTTAACAACATTTTTATAGAATTATTTTTAATTTTAAAACGGAACCGTCTTTTAACAAAAACTGACAGAAAAGTTAAACATTTTGCAAATTGTATCAAATATTGAGATTTAATAGAATTTTCCAAATTATTATATTCTATCAAACCTTTATGAAAAATAGACTTATAAGCTAATGTTTTAGACACTCTATCCACAAAAAAATTTTGATTAGTTCTTGTTTTATAATTATGATGGTCATTAAAATCAATAATAAATTGTTTTTAATTTTATGTATAACTAGCGTGTACCCGGCCTGCGTTGCAGCCCGGCATTATACGACGTGAGATAATAAGGCGAACAAACCCGAACAAACCTCAAACTCAACCGTTTGCCGGCCCGTCCACGATTCACATCCATGCATAAAACATAGTCTGTCTTCGTCTATTCCGGCTTCGGTGCTTCGGATCGATCGTTGAACGGGCCGGGGACCGGTTAGGTTGAGTCGTTCGTTCTCCCTACTCTAATTTATCAGTGTTTATCAGTGTTTCTCTATAATATTATGCATGTATTATACATAAAAACCTTCCTCTTGAATCACTCTATCTATTAAAAAAACCGCTTCAAAATCCGTTGCGTAGTTTTAAAGATTTAAGCACATATAGGGGCAGGACGGGCGATAGCGACTTTGTTTTATACTATGTTAAGAAGATACATACTAAAAAATAAATTAAATTTCTGACATTCAACCAATCTACATTTTTTAAGATAAAATTAATTTTTGTATATTTGTCACAATTTAAAATAATCCGCATTGCCTTATTTTGTAAAATTTGTTATCAAATATTTCCTCACTAGCCATATTAAGAACAATAAAGAAAATGTGGTAATATAATAGTATTAATAACAGTTTTTTTAGAAAACAAACTTAAATGAGAACTGATTCTTTTAAAATAACCTACTTTTCTGGCAATCTTCGATATGATACTTTCAAAATAATTAAAAAATTTTTAATCAATCAATCCCTAAATATTTAAAACTGTTTACTAATTCCAATTTTTCACCATCAATTACAACATTCATATTTTGACAATTTAAATTATTACCCATAATTTATATAATATATTTAGTTTTTGAAATATTTAATTTTAATTTATTTACTTTTAGCCAATTTAATAATATATTTACCTCAGAATTTAGAGTATTTAGACCATTAAGGTGTCATCAGCAAACATTTGTAATTTACACATTTTTAAAACTAAAGGCATATCGCTGATGTATCTAATAAATAAGAGTAAGAGTACCCTGTTCATAAATATGATAGAAAGTCATTTTACACAGCCACTTCAAAGATAGATAACCAACAACACTTGCATTAACAAAACATCAACTTCCCTAGGTTTTATGTGACCTTTGGACCCGCATGATAAGACCAGATTTGACTATATTATAGTGTACACGTAGGGAAAATGTTTGTCCGCCCATCTCTTAGTAATAAGTTAGAATAGTACAAATATGAAGTATCGCAAAGTAAACAGAAATAGGTAGATTATGTTTCCCCCACTCCATTGCATCGGATCTGGCTGGCTCGATGCGTTTTGCTTGATCCTATGATCCTGCTTCGGTTATTTGATATTAAGAGAATCGAAGCGGCGCGGCATGCCACCAGCGAGTGCAATGAGCGAGATGCAATACGATGGAGCGGGGAAACATAATCTAGCTACCTCTGTTTGCTTTGCGATACTTCATATTTGTACTATTCTAACTTATTACTAAGATATGGGCGGACAAACATTTTCCCTACGTGTATATAAAAAATTGAAAAAACACACATTATATTTAGTATATTATTTTTACTTAACAGGTACACATCAGAAATGCATCTAATATAATGAATATAACCTTCGTTTTCAAACACGGTCAATAGGTCTAGGGCAATCAGCAGAAATTTGTCATCATTGATTTCTGTTAAAAACGATTGTTGATCGAGACAAAATGTAAATAATTTGGTCTCTTTATACATTACATGTCTGTGGTACAAACCAACACACTTTCTAGAATGCCTATCCTGAATATCATAATATTATAATCACTTTTATGTAAAAAAAAACTCTCAAAGAAGCGAATCCCATCAGAGAGGTATCGAGAGGGAGCTAGCGAGGTATCACACTGAATTTAATCCTCTTAGTACCGTCCTTTTATGAAAGACGTCTTAATTCATCTGGTAAAATCCCTTTAGAAATGAAAATTTTGGTTGAAATCGCTTTGAATGGGGTGGATGATAATATGTATGTAAAATCGGGATAGGCAGATGCGTTGGAAAATTACGTAAAAGTATTTTTTTTATAGAAAAATATGTTAATATTTATCGTAATAGTTTTTTAAAGGTTTGTACAAAATGCTAGCACACATTTTGTAGGATAAAATATGAAGATTTATGGCCCAAAATACATTGAGTTTTAGTACACCCTTACAAATTTTTAACTAGAAAAAGTTGTGAAGCTTTAAATGTATGCGAAGCACTACTAGTTGAGACCATAGACATTTACCTTTAGATACGTACAGCTTATCTCCTGCGCAAACAAAAGTTACGTGTTATGGGTGAAAAAATACGTCCGAGCTCATGGCTCACCGGTTAGCTGCCTTCCATCTGAGCAGCATCGGGCATGCGCACAAACCTCGTGTTATCGGCCTGTCTTTCTTTAGCGACACGCTCAAAATACACTCCAGAACCGGCTCGGCCGCCATTTTTGTTGTTGTGTTTTAAGGTTTCTTTGTGGATTTCTTGTACTTAGTTTTCTTTGCTATTGTGGATTGTGGCTGTTTAATATTTACGGATTTCTAGTTTTTGTGGAGTTTAGGGAATTGTGTTTGAGCTTTTAACGACTCGGATTGGAATATAAACAATATAGTAACAGCCGCTGTATGATTTTATTATGTCCAAATAGGGGTAAAATACCTGGTATTTCGTATTTTCAGTAAATTTTAGAAACCAAACCTTACAAAACAATTTTGTATCCTCAAAATCTGTTAGGTTTGCAACTAGTAAAAATGCCAGAAATCACTAACTTAATTCCCAACCTGATCAAAAAAATTGAGAAGAAATTCCAATTTTTTGGCAAGAATTTAAATTTTAAAGCCCGGACCTGTCTATTTTCCCATTCGTCAAACGATAATGTTGCAGTGCGCATGACTAATAGTGTCTAGCTTTGGCCATAAAACTGCCACTTCCGTGATTATTGTTTGCTTATCTAGAGGTAAATATCGACGGTAGAGACCCATCGTCCCATCGAAACTGTGAGCAGATCTCGATTTCTCATTCTAAAACCCCCATCAGTCTTTGGGCTAATGTAGCCCAGGGCAAGGGCGTCGCCAGCCAGTGAGCTAGGGAGGGGCAGCATAGAAGAACTGAAGAAAACATTAAGATAGAAACGTTTTAATTAAAAAAAAAATAAAAAACGAATAAATTATTTACATACAAAATCAATTTAAACATAGTCGTCTAGGGTTGCTAGCGAATTTGTTGGTTACTTTGTTTATAAAATCGTCCAAGTTCTTGAAAATGTGTTGCCTGTGTACACTCATCATGGCGAGGCCATTGAGGTGAGTTCCAGTCATCGTGCTTCCAACCAGGTTTTGATTCTCCTCAAGCTACTGAATGACCTTTCAACTGTACAAGTGGTACAAGGTAAAGCAATAAGAATCAATCTATCTCATTCTTGATATCCAAAATACCGTAAAAGTTTCTGAATTCCTCGCATGCTTCTTTAAGGTCTTCCAAAGATATGTTTTTCATTTGCGCAGGGTGTAGTTTTGTTAGGGCAAAGGATGGTCTATTTTCTTCAGAGAACCTTATTTCGAGGGAATTTATACCTAATTGAGGCCGAATAAGGAATTGTCATAGACCTCCGCCAGAATTCTGAAGGGCTTTTTGCCGGGTGATTGCTGCGGTGTTGTTGTCTTTCAACAGTACGGGGTATGGATTTCATATCTTCCGTCAGTCCAATTTTTTCCGCAATAGCAGTAGCATCTTTGATAATATCTTCTGTAACTTTTTCGGGATCGTTACCGTGGTCTTTGATCAGTTGTAAAATGCGACTAATATGCTGGGATGCCTGAACCGTGTCCAAGGATACTGATTGGAGCACGTTTACTGTGGTTTCTATAATACCGGAATATTTGGATATCAATACGAGGCTAAAAATAAATGAAGCTTTGGAAGCTGCCGCATGGAGCTGATACGCATGTTTCCTTGTCGCATTATTGCCATCTCGAGACAATGTTTCTAAAGCCTCCATTATAGCACAAAAATTCTCTTTAAAAACTCTGATGCTTTTGTGTTTTTCGCTCCACCTTGTTTCGCATAACCGGGAAATATTGGGCATTAATTTCCGTCTTAGAACCGATTCTCGAAAAAATGTTATTATATCCTTGATGGTCCCAACGGTATTTCTGATGTCGGGCAGGGCGTTCAGATCATTGATGACCAGATTGAGCTTATGTGACGAGCAATCTTCGCGAACCGATGCAGTGTTGCCGTTGATTCCCGGAAATTAATGGTTATTGTTTCGATTAGCCGGGTGCCCGTAATTTTATTTTCAATTCCAGTAAGCCGTATTTTTAGAACCTCTAGGGGGGGGGCTGCTGCCCCCCACCTGCCCCTCTCTGGCGACGCCCTTGGCCTAGGGCCTATATATAGATCCTCATATTTTGGCTTTGCGGATTTGGGCCAGCGGTTTAATATAAACCTTCAGAGGATATAAAGTTTCGGCGGCCTAAAAAAACAAAAAAGAACCCCGACTTCGGAATAAAAATATCCCTATCCCATCCTAATTGCCCAATAATTTTCAATTTGCCATTTCAAATTGTTAATAAACGTTTTCCTGTCCGTCTGTCACCGCCATTAGGCAAACAAAATGGTGTACATGCATGTAAATTGAACATGGTTACGATTTAAAACCCGGCTCGGACCAAATTGATTTCGTTCGGTGTGCATTTGATTTAAAACAGTTTTTCTGGGTAGTTTGCTCTTTCGCTTTTTGTATTTTTATGTTGTAATTACGCTTGTTAGTCACGTGTACGTAATTTGTCATTCGGCATAGCAAAAAGTCGAATTTTTTCGGTGTTTTTGTGGGACGTTGAAAGCATTTTGTTGTTGCAAGTTTTTGTGAGTTGATATCTATTATTGTCTTACTTATAAAACAGTAGGTATTTAAAATTGAGCCACTTAATTAGTAATTACTGATTAACTATGCACAAAGAAACGGCAATTGTACCGTGCGAGCAAAAATTATTTGCATCAAATAGGGCCTTGCATCTAAGGACGTAATGCTTGGCCGTAGAGCCTAATACCTGTTGGGTGTCAGTAACTACCTGAATTAACAATCAATCAGTTATTCCGTCATCTTTGACAGTCGTTACAAGTTATTTGATTCATCGCTCATTTTTCCAATTTCTTGAACCATTCACACAATGGGCTTTACGGAACAGCACAAAACATTCATGGTTGAAGCGTATTTTCTAAACGGGTTTAGAGTAAATGGTGAGTGGCGATACAATCCGGGTTTGTGCATGGACGATTTTCACGAACATTTTCCTAACGCTTCTTCTATTGCTGGGGATTTTTATCATTGCCTGAAAAGAACCTTGGCTGTGTTTAGGGAAACAGGTTCTATACAACACAAAAAAGGAGCAGGAAGACCACCTGTAAAAACAGAAGAACTTGTTGCAAACGTTCGTGAAATAATGCAAAATATGGTTAAAATGCTGGTTAACACTTTCGAAAATGTGAATTTATGCTTGGAGCGTGGCGGCGGTGGCCAATTTGAGCTATTTCTGTGGGTAATTATTTTTCTTTGTCTTTCTGTATATTCTTACTTTGTTAATTTTGTAAACAACAAAAATAAATTTGTATTAGTCTACTTATTTTATTACTCATTAGTTTGGCATATCATGTCCATGTCATAATATGAATTTGACAAAATTTTAACCTAGATTTGGTTAGATATATCGTCCCCATATCATTGTGATCTAAACCAAGCCCTACGCTTTTTTTTGCAAGCCCTCTTTGATGCAAATAATTTTTGCTCCCACGGTATTTTGTTATTTTTGTCACAGAAAAAAAGGGTTCATTATGCCAAGTCGCGAATTTTGAAGATAGCTAAACCAGGAGTTTACTATTCAGTAAAATAGACAAGGGAGATGCACTTATTATTTAATAGGCATGAACGAAAATCCGTGCAAATGTAAAACCAACATCGAATCCGCTGATTTCGTAAGGTCACGCGGCACAGAATTCATGGAGACGAGACGGGACGGACGGCAGTGCTATGATAAAATGATGATAATATTTCAGTCACTTGAAAATATACTGGAATTAGCGTATAAGAGAACTTGCACACATTTTTTTATTGCATAAATATGTTCAGCCACAACAAAAAATAACATATACAAAATATTACGTCTTAAATATCTCTTTAATTTTTTATAAATAATTAAAGTTCGCCGTGTGACGTCCTGTAGTATGAATAGCCCGCTCTCGCGCTGTGTATTGTGGTACGCGTTGACGTCACAAGCAAATTTTAATCGCTTCTATTTAATCCAGAGAATTAAAAAAAAAACATTTCTTTATGAATAGGGAACTTGACAAAAATTTTAAATGGGTAAAAATTCTATAAATCATAAGTATCTATTGTCATAAAACATATGGCAGGAAAAAACCAACATATTTCGTCCCAAAAGACCGCTAGCAAGATTTAAAAATGCCCCAAAATTCAAATTATCCCAAGCGGGTAAAAACGGGTCGTGACGTCAAGAAGTATAATTCGTGTGTGACATCCACGAAATAGGTTGGCAATAAATTGAACGACGTTGAGAATTCCACCTTAAAACAACAATACAATAACAATAACACACGGCAATCCAAATGCAAACTCGGTAGCTCGGCCACCGGTCAGGATGACGGATGACGGAAAAGTCATACTTCGTGACGTCATCGGGCTTGGCGCGCTTAAAAGGTCGTTTGAAATGCTTTTGACACGCGCGAAACTTTAAATAGTTTTTACCAAGTTAATACTGATTTTTAAGGAGTAATAATTGGGGAATATTTTTTTAGACCTAACTAAATCATATTATTGAAATAAAAGAAATTGGAAAGTTCCCTATTGTGGCTCTTTTAATGATATTAGCTTCCGCTTAAGAGCATTATTTTCAAATTTAATTTTCATGCAAGTTCCCTGCTAGTACAACTCTCTAGTTTTATAACTTTTATAAAGCAACAAGACACTTTTAAATTTGAATTGATAGAAACAGTTATATTAAAAACGCAATTTTTTCATGTACCAACACCCAACACTATATTATTAATGAGTATACCAGTCTTTTACATGTATGGTGGTCAAACAATACAATATCTATATCATTATTTAAATTGCTCATTACCATATATCAATTATTTGCGTGTGCCAGCGTTCCCGCTAACAGGAATTAATTCCGTTTTGAAATTAAGTTTTGTTAATTGAAGCGTACCGATCATAAATATTGATAACCGAATTAAAGAAATTGTATTGTGTGTGAGAACAATTTAAATATTGAATCGAGGACGGTCGTGTTTCGTTCAATCGGTTTTAAATCGATCGCTAATAAGAAATAAATAAAAGTGTTCAGGACATCGGACTATGTTTTCACATGACATGTAGTATCAAATACAGGGTTGCACAAAAGTCCGGAATAAAATAAATAAAAGTGTTCAGGACATCGGACTATGTTTTTACATGACATGTAGTATCAAATACAGGGTTGCACAAAAGTCCGGAATAAAATAAATAAAAGTGTTCAGGACATCGGACTATGTTTTTACATGACATGTAGTATCAAATACAGGGTTGCACAAAAGTCCGGAATAAAATAAATAAAAGTGTTCAGGACATCGGACTATGTTTTTACATGACATGTAGTATCAAATACAGGGTTGCACAAAAGTCCGGAATAAAATAAATAAAAGTGTTCAGGACATCGGACTATGTTTTTACATGACATGTAGTATCAAATACAGGGTTGCACAAAAGTCCGGAATAAAATAAATAAAAGTGTTCAGGACATCGGACTATGTTTTTACATGACATGTAGTATCAAATACAGGGTTGCACAAAAGTCCGGAATAAAATAAATAAAAGTGTTCAGGACATCGGACTATGTTTTTACATGACATGTAGTATCAAATACAGGGTTGCACAAAAGTCCGGAATAAAATAAATAAAAGTGTTCAGGACATCGGACTATGTTTTTACATGACATGTAGTATCAAATACAGGGTTGCACAAAAGTCCGGAATAAAATAAATAAAAGTGTTCAGGACATCGGACTATGTTTTTACATGACATGTAGTATCAAATACAGGGTTGCACAAAAGTTCGGAATACACAGTGACCGGCAAAGAGTTCGCAACATATGGGAAAAATTTTTATTAGCGGAATATTGAAAAATCTTCTGGGGGATTGGATGTGCATGTCCCATAACCTTAAAATCGATTTTGACATACGTCACGTGACCAATGGTATGGCGGGAAAGTTGAAAAAACCAATATGAAATCATCATAAATCAGATAAGTTGATGAGATATCGAAAAAATTCCAAGAATAAAAAGTGTTTAGAATTCCATTAGAACCTTAAATATAATGTTTGGGATATCTACTTAAAAAAATAAAAAATCGAATATTTTTGTAAATATTTTTTTACCGAATTAAAAATTTCCATATTTTTCCTTTCTTAAAGCTTCATTAAAGTAAAACTGACATCTGGTGACCACAACTAGAAATATTCTTTTGTTTTTCTGACAATTTGGAGCAATAATTCAAAAAATTCGTTTACACTTGGATACCAGCTGTTGCAATTGTCTATTTCTAATAACCTTATCGATATTTTTTATATCGAAATATTCTATTATGTTAAGAAATCCTTAAATTCATTAATCCAAAGCAAATTTTATTTATAACCGTAAAAAATAATTTAAATTTTTATTAATTTTTAGATTTTTTTAAAGATTTCTGCGAAATTCAAAATTATTTTTTACGGTTATAAATAAAATTTTCTTTGGATTAATAAATTTAAGGATTTCTTAACATAATAGAATATTTCGATATAAAAAATATCGATAAGGTTATTAGAAATAGACTATTGCAACAGCTGGTATCCAAGTGTAAACGAATTTTTTGAATTATTGCTCCAAATTGTCAGAAAAACAAATCAAAAATGGAACAAGATGCACACTTAATGCCCGCGCGGGCCATAATGTGTACTTTATGCCCGCACGGGCATAAAGTAATCCATTATGTAGATGGTATCTAAGGTATAAAAACACAATAATGTACTGGTATGACATAAATAAATTTAATATTAGAGAAACTTCAGTGGTTAAATGTTAAAAATTTAATGTTTCTTTTAATTTGTACTTTTATTTTTAAAATACAACATGCCTTCTCATTTGAAAGATTTTATAACTCAAAATTTTGAAAATCATAACTATTCAACCAGATATAATAAAGATTTTTGTCTAGGTAGGGTATCAAAACATTTGACATATAAATCGGTTTTCTATAAAGGGTTAAGTGATAATAACTTGAATATTTTAATTAAATCACAGAGCTCTTTGAAAAATTTTAAAAAATCATTGAAAAATTATTTATTTAAAAAACAAAATAGTGACTGATAAAATTAAAAAAAAAATTTTTTAATACTTTAAAGATGATATTGTTAAATTAGTTTAAATATTTTATAAAATTTGTTAAATTGTAGCACATTGCTAAATAAATCTTGTTACTACTACTACTACTACTACTACTACCTAACTACTACTACTACTACTAGAAATATAGAATCTATCTCAAGATATATTTATGTTTATCGAAAAATACCAACGTAACTTCTGCGTTACCTTTTTGTCTATATTCTAAAAAAAGGTGATGTAAAAAGTGCAGGAAAAAATGAAATAAAGTTTGTTATAGAAATTTAAAAACAAAGCGACACGTTTTCATGTCGAAGAGCGTGAAAAACTCTATAAAATGTTAAGTAAAAAAGAATATCGCGATGTGAAGGGCCCTTTTAAATTTGAAGGTGCCGCAAAAACGTTGCAAAGGCTCTTTTGTCACACGGAACGGGATGAGAAAAGAGGAAAAATTGACCTAAAAACCTTGACGTTTCACCTGAAAATATCCGCCTTATATTAACATTGAAAAATCAATTCTGCACACAGTAGAAAATCGAAAAAAATGTTAAAATTGAACATTTGTTTGGGTTATTGCTATTATACAGGATGTTTCATAACTTATAGGCCATACAACAACACAGGAGAGTGAGTATACAGTACCATTGAATATCAAACTATAAGAAGGCCATATGAGCCGATTTCCTAAATCTGCTACGTCAAATTCATAGATGGCACAATAAGTTCCCCAACAAGAAAGCGACTAACCTTTTCACTGCTAAATTAAAACATTGTTGCCGCCTGTCTGTTTGACTTGCTGCATGAGTTTTTTAAATTTATTTTTATAGCTTATCGCAAAACTTGATTTCACATAAGTACCTACACCTATCCACGTCTAGACCTAAAAATGTACCTATTTTTAATTGCTTTGTAGCATATAATATTTTCAACCTTTTGACGTCCCAACGTACATTACATGAAAACATATTGACCGCCATGTATTCTATTTCTAACAGAACTAAATGACGACTCTCACTATTCAATACCTACCTAGGCTACAATATTATATGTTGGGTAAAATATGAATGATTACGGTTTGTATAACTTGGTTTTTATTTGCAAGTATTACTACTTTTTAAAATGGTTAAAATAAGTAGGTTTTACTTTCTTACTTAAGAAACATTCCGTTTGTTTGTATTGGTGTATTACGTATTTTGCTATTTTTCGACGAAATAAAACCTATTTTAGTTATACTTGCTGTCGCTTTTTATCTACTTTTATTTGTTTAACATTTAACACCTAATGCAATGGTAAAATCATTATGAAAGTCGGTCCAATTACCCCGGAGTAATCAGCGTACATATTATTATCAAAAACATACATTCGGCTGGAATTGAGAACCTCCTATTTTATTGTCTGTTAAAAATGCTTGAATTCTTAAAAATTCCAATAAAATACGATATGCGGCAACACCACGACATCACATCAGTGAATTTGAGACATCTGTTGCCAAGGCGCTGCATATTACGACAAATTTAAGGTTAGAGTTACGATCAACTCCACAATGGCGGCCAAACCAGCTCCAATACGTCAAAAAATGGGTTGTCAACTTTTCTCGGACATTCGTCATTCTTATATAGTTTGATATTCAATGACAGTACCTATATCTCCGTAAGTTTGCACTATATGGAAAATTTTTTATTATTCATTTTACGAAAAAAAGTTATTCTTCATAAAAGGCTCTGCATGGTCTAAAACCTAAAATGCAATCATCAAATATCGAAATTTTCCAGTCATCTACGAGGTTTGACAAAAAATGTGAATTTTTCTCAAGAATGTGAATTTTTCCCAAGTGTAAAGTACCTTTATTTTTGACATTATCAAAAATTGTTATAAAAAAAAAGTTGATCCGAACTAAAAACCACGTCTAAATATGCAATAACACGCATTAAATTAATTAAATAATTAAAAAAATAAATAATTAATAATAAATCAATAAAATAATTTTTCAACATAAATGCGTATAAATTTAGCCGTAGTTTTTAGTTCTGATCAATTTTTTTTAATAACAATTTTTGATAATGTCAAAAATAAAGGTACTTTACTCTTGGGAAAAATTCACATTCTTGGAAAAAAATTACATTTTTTGACAAAACTCGTAGATGACTGGAAAATTTCGATATTTGATGGTTGCATTTTAGGTTTTAGACCATGCAGAGCCTTTTATGAAGAATAACTTTTTTTCGTAAAATGAATAATAAAAAAGTTTTCCATATGGTGCAAACTTACGGAGACATACTGTAACATATACCTAAAGTCTGTTCAATGACCGCTTATCGTTACGTCACGACTAGTGCTTACCTTTCTAGCATTCGTGAATTCGGTGAGATAGTAAATTTGCGTCAATGATGAATGTCGTATAATTTTACCAGTCAACAAAGTTTTATTGTCATTTTTACTGTGACATTTTTAATCAAGATTATTTCAAAAAGTAACGGTATTGTAAAAAAGAACGAGCATTAATTTAAAAATTATTATCATTTTCAACTTTAACGCAGTTTACGAGGTAAGTAGATAGATATAATAAAGCAGGAATTGTGAAAACGTAAATAATAAACATGAAAAATATATGGCCATGTTTTTATAAATACCTATATCTGTTTTAGAGAGTTTTTGATGTTGTGGGAGTTTCGTGTTCAACAATCCAACGAATTAAGGCAAAGGGGATAGAGAAGGATGTTGATTTTAAGAATCGCAATAATGTAACTTGGACGAATCTGATGATGATCCTTGCGGAGATGATTTATTTTAAATATTAAAAAACTGTATTTTGTTGTGTTGTCATTTTTTATCATATTTTAGTCTTTATGATTTTATAAATAAGACACAGATGACACTGTGTTCTTTTTGTCTTAATATTAAGGTGTATTACTTTCAGACACAAACTACGTTTTCAAAAATACTTATTTTATAAAGTTAACTTATACAGGGTCAAAAACAAATAAACTTTGCATCACATGCGACCAAATTTTAATAGCCCAATTTTGATTTTGTAGAAAAACACACATTTAATATGGCGCTACTTTAAAGAAAATGTATCTGAAATAAAGCATCGTCAAAACTAAGAAGTTTTATGTAGGTTGCGTTGAGTCTTATTTTGCAAAAGTAGTGCAATTTACAAAATATAGGTAAAAAATCAAAATTATTTTATGTAGCTGAAATTTTAAATGTGGGCTAGAAACTGCATTAAAATATATATTATATATTTATATTTTTTGAAATAACCCCACTTTTGAATTATTCTTTGGAAAAAATTAAAATTTGAGATAATGCAAATCACGTGACTACTATTTTTTTGCTTAATTTTCATCTCGATCGAAGCAAAACTTGATGCCAAAGTCAAATTTTGAGTAAAGCTTTTAATAAAAAAAAATTCCATATGATGCGGACTTTACTGGTGACACTGTATAGATTTGTAGAATTAAAATCCCCTTAAAAATACTACTGAATTATTTCTTGCCAATTTTATGCTAAAAACTGTTAAATAAACCTGATCAAAGAATTTTAAAAAATTCCCGCGCCACTTGTCAGCGATTTATTAAATAAAGTTGGCCCCCCAACTGAGAAATTAATAAATACAGTTAGACCTAAAGTTGAACATTCGCAAAAACGTATATTATTTATTCAAAGACCATTTATGCAAATTAGTTGTCATTTCGTACATACCTACTTACTGATTTGTTTTTTGCCGACAAGGAATAATATAAATATTATTTTATAAATTTATTTATCAATTTAATCAATGACCACAATTTATAAGCTTGGTAATTTTTGTTATCTGTGTTAGTTTTTGAGATATTTGCGGGTTCAAATGCTAAATTTTGCCGACGACACAACAATTATTTATTATGCTAAAAATATTAGGGAGATCCAATTTAATATCAAAAAAGGTTTTAAAATTATATTTGGCTGGTTGCAATCTTATAAATTAACTTTAAATTTTAATAAACCTTTATTTATGTACATTGACAAACAAAGACTAGATATGGATATGGAGAAGCAACCAATAATATTTAACGGGGAAAATATTAATTACAAAGATAACATAAAAAAATTTTAGGTTTATATATTGATCAAAATTTGAGCTGGAGAAAACACGTAGAACATATGTTCTACGTGTTTTCTCCATTTCTTTTCATTTCCTACATTTCTCCGGTAATTGGGATATTCTTTAAAATTCGTCATTGTACATCTCTAAATTATTTAAAAAAATATTTATCATGCATTAGTACATTTAAAAATTTAGTATCTTATTTCTATTTGGGGTTTAACCACTTTTATACTACAAACCTTTAAAGAAATTACAAAATAAAATTATTAAATGTATTCATAGATTTTTGCACTTAGAACCAACAACTAATTTATATAAACCGAATAAATACCCAGATATAAATAATTTATATAATTTAAAAATTTGCATATTTATTCATTCTTTACTTTTAAAACAGAAAATTCCTAACATAACGTTTACAAAAGTTCATGATCTTCACAGACATGATGCTAGACAAACTAATTTTTTACAAACTATTAAAATAAACAGTAACTTTGGAAAACGGTCATTGTTATAATATAATGGATTAATATTATATACCTAATATTTTACCCGAAAATATAAACATTAAAAAAACTACCATTATTTAAATTTCATTTAAAAAAATATTTCCTAGTATAATTTTTTTTCTTAACGAGTTAATCAAACGTTTATCATACAAAACTAATTTCTTTTAACTGTCTTTTCTTTTTACCTACCTATTAAGTTATAAGAGTAAAAATTGTTAGTTATTTTTATATACTTATCCCTGTAATAAACTTGTAAAGTTGGTTGGGAGTAAAGTAAAATAGAAAAAAAAATTGCAGGATGCATTTAATTAAACACCTTTCTTAAGAGTGCATCTCTGCATGTGAAGTAAACCCAACTATGTCACCGAATTTCTCAGAAACCGAAATTTGCACTTCAATAGTCGTTACCCCACGATAACCAATAATTGACAGGACATTTTAATGCCTAGGAATAATTTTTCCCAATGATACTTTACTCGGTTTATAATTTGTACTATTTATTATTAAGTACTATAGGTATATAATTTACCAACCTTAAATCTGGAACAAGATTATTAGTGTTATATTTTTAACCCTTTGTTCTGGTTTTGTTTCAACCCGCCATTAGAAAGTTTTGGGTAAATAAACCTATTATTAGGTAATTTAAGTGGGAAATTTTGTTTGGGATATTTAATATTTTAAAGCGACTGTTTTAGAAGGGTTGTGTTTTACGGAAATTAAGTTATTTTACGTAATGGAGCCACTACGAAAATATAGGATTATTTCAAATAAACAATATTTAATTTTTTATAAATAACCAAAAATGCGTGCTCAACGTTCAACATACAGTGTGACCAGTAAAGTCCGTATCATATGGGATTTTTTTTTATTAACAGCTTTATTCGAAATTTGACTTTGGCATTATCTGTCAAAATTTTTTTTTTTTTTTTTAAATAATTCAAAAGTGGGGTTATTTTTAAAAATATCGAAAAAAGTTATAAGAAAAAGTTTTTTTAAATGCAATTTCTAGCCCAGATGCAAAAATTTCAGCTGCATAAGATAATCTTGATTTTTTACCCACCACGAAAATTTATTTTCCACTTAATATTTACTGATGACACTTTGTTCTTTTTTGTCTTAATAATAAGGTGTATTACTTTCAGACACAAACTACGTTTTTAAAAGTACTTATTTTATAAAGTTACCTTATACAGGGTCAAAAACAAATAAACTTTGCGTCACATGCGACCAAATTTTAATAGCCCAATTTTGATTTTGTAGAAAAAAACACATTTAATATCGCTCTACTTTAAAGAAAATGTATCTGAAATAAAGCATTATCAAAACTAAGAAGTTTTATGTAGGTTGCGTTGAGTCTTATTTTGCATAAGTGGTGCAATTTACAAAATATGGGTAAAAAATAAAATTTATCTTATGCAGCTGAAATTTGGCATGTGATCTAAAAACTGCAATTGAAAAAACTTTTTTCAATAACTTTTTTCGATATCTTCAGAAATAACCCCCCTTTTGAATTATTTTTTGGAAAAAATTAAAATTTGACAGATAATGCGAATCACGTGACTCCTATTTTTTGCTTAATTTTCAACTCGATCGAAGCAGAACTTGATGCCAAAGTCAAATTTTGAATAAAGTTATTAATAAAAAAAAAACCCATACAGGGTGTTTCATTAAGGTCGAAGAGCGGCCATATCTCGGAAACTACTGGGCATAGAAACTCAGGAAAAGAAAAATTATAATAAAAATGGCCATGAGAAAATTCTGGAAATAATTTTCAAGTTCCGCATTTTACCGCAAGAGGGCGTAATTGAAAAGTAAATTTTTAAATTTTACATAACTCCGAAAATTCCACATTAAGGTATATGTTTGATAGCACCATTTTAAAGCTTGGACAATTATGCATCATTTTGGTCTTACGCTCATTGGCGTACCGACTTTAATAAGAGTGGGGGAAGCTGTTGAAAGTGTAATCATTTAAATAGCTGTAACTTATAAACGACTTATCCGATTTTAGCAAACTAAAGACTGGTTGGAAGAGAAATGTATGCACTTTGACCAATCGTATTTAGTTGTCCATAATAGTTCGCAAAAAAAATGCTAGAGGGCGCAATTTGCAATAACAATACATTTTTTGATTTTCCTCCGAAAAAATAAATCATACGGTATAATTATGATACCATAATCGAAAAGCAGATGAAATTTGCTAGAAAAAATATTAAAACCGCGGCTCGATATCTCCGTTCGTTTCTGAGTTATTGCCAAAACAATAATTTTTAACACAAATTGCGCCCTCTAGCAATTTTATTAGAAACTTTGTACCATTAGATACGCAACATATAAGTATAGAGAAACCTATATTTTAAACTTTTTGAAGCAGTACATATTACATTTTGTCTGTGTGGCCTCTAGATGTATTTAAATTGGTGAAACTAAAATAAAATTACGTATCAATAACTAGATATCAGTACTCCATACTTACCAAAAATACGAAATACGCAGTATTCTATACCCTTATTTGAACAAAATAAAATCGTACAACTGTTGGTCTATATACATATAGTCATTGTTTATATTTATATTCCAAACCTACTTAATAAGTAATCAGTTCAAAGAAGAAGAAACACAATTCACTGAACTACACAAGAACTAAGAATCCGAAAGAATAAAGAGGCCATCTTTACATAAGAAAACTATACCAAATAAATAAACTGTAAAATAATAAAATTTGGAAATTAAATAAAATCAAAACATGTGAACAAGTGAAACTAATTTATTCAATTAAAAATAAAATTCAAAAAACAAATACAGAATTGAAGAATGTTAAAATAACACACAGCCATAACATAAGAACAAAAAATCAACTGAAAAGTGAACATGTAAGAACTAAAACTGCACAGGACTCGCCAATTTTCCGAAGCATTCAAGCATTTAACTCCATCCCAGAAATTATAACAACATTATCAACCAAGCAAAGCATGCGTCGTGATCTCAGAAAGTACCTACAATCAAAGACTTAAACCTAAAATAGTTCCTATTTGAATAATTTATAATATGTATATTTTATAATATTTGATTGTAAATACAATAAGTTGTAAATTTAAGGCCCTGGTACCAGTAAACACATTACTGTTTAGGGGTCAGTTATAAATAAAAATTAAAAAAAAAAAAAGAAAAAAAAATCGTATAGGTATATCGCAATTTAAAGAAATTCAGTGAAAGCTTCGGGGTAAAAATGGGTATATTTTACATAATTACGTACCTACTCTTAACTAAACAGATCAAGGTATTGATCCACATGAACTATAAAAAAACTCATCATCATCAGCTTTTACAGGATATTAACATGCTTATGTCATTTACCTCCGACACCTGTATTGGCGTGCTTGAAAGTAATTATAGTAATGAAGCCGAGTGACTAAAACAATTTTTTTATGAAATGTTGTTTACATTCGGCGGGTATGTTTACTTAAATGGCCGTGTTTATAGCCTCGCTATCGTGGCTCTAACTTTTTAAAACTTATATAAAAAAATAAATAAATAAATAAAATAAAACAATGTAGGAGTTCCTCAAGGAAGTATACTAGGTCCAATATTATTTATTTTATACGTCAACGATATGCCTTTAGTTTTAAAAATGTGTAAGTTACAAATGTTTGCTGATGACACCTTAATTCACATTAATGTTTTAAATATTTTTGATGGTCTGAATACTCTAAATTCTGAGAAATATATATTACTAAATTGGCTAAAAGTAAATAAATTAAAATTAAATATTTCAAAAACTAAATGTGTGGTTATGGGTAATAATTTAAATTGTCAAAATATAAATGTTTGTAATTATTGATGGTGAAAAATTGGAATTGGTAAACAGTTTTAAATATTTAGAAATACCTAATCATTGATTTAGAATTAAAATTTTTTAATTATTTTGAAAGTATCATATCGAAGATTGCCGGAAAAGTACGTCATTTTAAAAGAATCAGTTCTAATTCAAGTTTGTTTTCTAAAAAAACTGTATTTAATACTATTATCCTACCACATTTTCTTTATTGTTCATCCATTTTATATTGTGCTAGTGAGGAAATATTTGATAAATTACAAATTTTACAAAATAAGGCAATGCGGATTATTTTAAATTGTGACAAATAGATATACAAAAAATAATTTTATGTTGAAAAATTTAGATTTGTTGAATGTCAGAAATTTAATTTTTTTATTTAGTATGTATCTTTAATCTGTATACATAAAATTAAAAATAATTTATGGCCTGATTGTTTAAAAATTTATTGTTCTTTTAATCAGGACCATCATAATTATAAAACAAGAACTAATCAAAATTTTTATGTGGATAGAGTGTCTAAAACATTAACTTATAAATCTATTTTTTATAAAGGTTTGATAGAATATAATAATTTGGAAAATTCTCTTAAATCTCAAAAATCATTAAAACTGTTTAAAAAAACTTTAAAATTACATTTAATTAAAAAACAAAATGATATGTAATATTTGATACAATTTACCAAATGTTTAACTTTTCTGTATGTTTTTGTTAAAAGAAGGTTGCGTTTTAAAATTTAGTAGTGTCTTAACAGTAAACAAACTGTTTTTCTTCAAAAAAAATTATAAGTTCAAAGGTTGGAAGCTGTGCTATAAAGAATGACTACCTAGTACCGAAAACTTTTTCAAAATATTGATCTATAAATTGTGCTTGAAAATGTTGTTTTACACCCACCAAAGTTCTTAGCAAAATGTTAAATATTACCAACTAATATTCAACTTGATGTTAGATACGCGATAACATCGAAGATTGCTGCTTTGCTTGTTTTTTTTATATTCAATTTAATAAGGTTAGTTTAATTGACTTGTTCTCTCGATTTTCGAACTAAAAACACGTCGGCGGATCATTTTTAAACAAATTTTAGAAATAAAACCTTAAAAACGATTTCCTAACCTCAAAATCTGATAGGTTGGCATGCAACCACTAAAAACACCATAATTCAGTATACCTTTTCCCCCAACGTGGACAAAAAATTAGAACAAGTTCCCGTTTCATGACAGTAAATTGTGGCAAGAACTTGGGGGCAAATTTTAGCTGTTTACACATGAAAATAAATTGACAGTCAACTTTTACAATGTCTTGAGCAATAACTTAAATTTTAAAGTCCGGACCTGGCTATTATTCGCTTAAACGGTGATTTTGCAATGCGCATGCCTATTCCTGTGCATGTCCATGGTTACTGTAGTAACGTTCAGTTGTCCGACTGTGTAAAGTCGATTCACTTAGTAAACCTGCAAGATGGCCGACATGTCATATGACAAAAGTCATTGAAAATGCAAAAATTTATTTTATTTGGCTGGAATATGACTTTTGTCATATGACATGTCGGCCATCTTGCAGGTTTACTGAGTGAATCGACTATAGGCGAAATTAGGTACACATTTTATAAAAACCAAACCATTACAAATGACAAAAACGCCATTACAACAGTAAAATTAAATGTCCATTTAAACCATGTCGATATCCATCCGAATTTTTTCGTTATATTACCTTCGACGAAAAACTATATTAACTAAATTGAAAACTAATGTTTTAGGTTTTCTATCTTTTATAATGACTTATTAATGATATGGTTTTGACGTGGAAGCTTTGCCTTTTGTTTCAGTTTTTTCCTTCGTATTGAAATTGCTTACTTTTAGCGGTAGTACCTACGTTATTATAATTAGGAAATCGTGTCGTTTTTGCCTTTTAATTTTGTGTTTATGTTTCGCAATTACCTGTATATTATTAAAGTTGATATGGCAAAAATTAAAGACTTAATGATAAGGCGAAGCGATGTTTAATTACTTGTTTAGTTGCTTCAGTCGAAATTTATTAACCCTGTTAAAACTATCAGCTATTTAATTGGAAATCTGTAGTTTTTAAATCGGTACTTTTTGCTTTTCATTGGAGCAAGCGGTCGCGACTATTTATTTATTTAATTACATTATCCAACGACAACCAATTATAGGATAAGGACACACAATACATTATAACTGTTTTAATATAACAACAAAATATGATATAATAAAGAAAAAATAAAATAATATAACCAGGTTAGATTTAATGTAATTAAGTCATCATAATTAGCAAAGAAAGAATTGGATGAGTACAATTTATCATCAATGAGAAAGTAGTACCTAGAACGAGTATCAACATACACATATCTTGACACAGTACTAAATGAAAAGTGGGATCATTATTCCCAAGAAATAAAATCAATAATTGCAAAAGCACGAGCAGCTTTCATCCAAATGTCCAAATTTTTCAGAACATTGTTGAATTTAAAATTAAAACTCAGACTGCTCCGATGCTACATATTCTCCATCTTGTTATACGAAGTCTTGGACCTTGACTGATGCCACAACAAAGAGATTAAAATCATTCGAGATGTGGACGTACAGAAGAATCCTCAACTCATCAAATTATGAGAAACGAAACCTGAAATTCATTTTGCAAGGAAAGGTTCAGGGCAAGAGAAGCATCGGCGGGAGACGAATATCCTGGCTAAAGAACTTAAGAACCTGGTTTGAAACATCCACCACAGGACTATTCAGAGCAGCAACAAATAAAATTATCATTGCAAGAATGATTGCCAACTTTCGGTAACGGATAGGTACTAAAAGAAGAGGATCTAATGAATGTTATATATATGACGCGAAGCGTGGAAGCTTGCCGAAACTTCTTTTGGGTTACGGGTTATAAAACCCAATGCTCTCGACGCTTTGGCCAGACATCTCTGAAGCCTAATGCAATCCTCAATAGAACGCATTTCAAATAAAAGTTTGAGATCGTCAGCATAGAGCAAATAATCGGAAAATAAAAATATTTAGTCAAAATGCGCATACAGTGTAGGACAAAAAAGTCGGGACCATTCAAATTAAAGTACCTATAGGTTCCTATGTGGCGCCCTCTACAAAATGCGAAAAAAGGTGGGCAAATTTGTATTCCTCATCCCGAAAAAGTCCCAAATACTAAATCTCGTCAAAATATTATGAGCGTGGCAATAGATATTGCAAAAAAAACTGCAAATAAAGTTTAACTTTAACACCCTGTAACTCTGTTACTAATCAATTTCCGAAAAAATGTTATAGGAAGAGATAGCATTTATTTTCGGTCTAGAATTATCCCCTAAATTTTTTGCTCATCATTTCCGGATATATCGTGCAAAGTTCCAAAACCTGAACAGGCACAGGCCTGGCAGTTCCAATAGTTTCCTTTACTAAGAGAAAATAGTGGCTGCGCCCTTAATCTGCCCTGGAGGTTTGATAATAGTGTTTAAAAATTAAGAATTAGGTATTATCCCGATTTTAAATCATTTCCTAAACATTGCTCCCCTGATTATACCTACCATATATAGTCACCACACCCCGAACTTTTTCCGGTGACTGTATTATTAAGCATGTAGAAAGGGTGGCAATAATTAGCCCTCTTCTGTGCCTAAGTTCCAAGCATTTCCCTCGTCTTTTCACCGGGGTTAAATCTCTCAAAAACATCCCCGCAACGTTTTTTTCCACACAGCCAAAGAACGTTCTTTAACGCGGTGTATTTTAAAATTTCATAAAAGTGTTTTGTCGGGTGGAATTCGAGTTGCACAAGTAATTTTTTAATGAGAAATTCCGTTAAAAGTTTTGTCGTTCTTTTACGAAAAAAAAAATAGCAGTTTAAAATGGCGGTTTTGAACCTGCCTCGATTCTAAATTGTTTTAATTGTTCTCCTAGGTAGTTGTAAGTGCCGAAACACATGTTTATTTTAGCCAAACAAAGAATTTGTCTATAATTTCTGACTTATATACAGTGTCACCAGTACTTACCTAAAGTCCGCATCATATGGGATTTTTTTTATTAATAGCTTTATTCGAAATTTGACTTTGGCATCAAGTTCTGCTTCGATCCAGATGAAAATTAAGCAAAAAAAATAGTATCTAGTCACGTGATTCGCATTATCTGTCAAATTTTAATTTATTCCAAAAAATAATTCAAAAGTGGGGTTATTTCTGAAAATATCAAAAAAATTTATAAAAAAAAGTTTTTTTAAATGCAGTTTCTAGCCCACCTGCAAAATTTCAGCTGCATAAGATAATTTTGATTTTTACCTATATTTTGTAAATGGCACCACTTTTGCAAAATCTCAACGCAACCTACATAAAACTTCTTAGTTTTGACAAGCTTTATTTCAGATACATTTTCTTTAAAGTAGCGCCATATTAAATGTGTGTTTTTCTACAAAATCAAAATTGGGCTATTCAAATTTGGTCGCATGTGATGCAAAGTTTATTTGTTTTTGACCCTGTATAAGGTAACTTCATAAAATAAGTATTTTTGAAAACGTAGTTTGTGTCTGAAAGTAATACACCTTAATATTAAGGCAAAAAAGAACACAGTGTCATCAGTAAAGTGTTCATTAAGTGGAAAATAAAATTTAGTTTAACTTAACGTAAAGTTTATCTATTTTCAACGGTTTAATTTAAAACCCCTTCACTTAATTTTAAATTTTTTTACTTTCAGACACAAACTACATTTTCAAAAATACTTATTTTATGAAGTTACCTTATACAGGGTCAAAAAAAAATAAACTTTGCATCACATGCGACCAAATTTTAATAGCCCAATTTTGATTTTGTAGAAAAACACACATTTAATATTAGGGCGCTCCTTTAAAGAAAATGTATCTGAAATAAAGCATCGTCAAAGCTAAGAAGTTTTATGCGGGTTGCATTGAGTCTTATTTTGCGAAAGTCGTGCAATTTACAGAATATAGGTAAAAAATCAAAATTATCTTATGCAGCTGAATTTTTGCATGTGGGCTAGAAACTGCATTTAAAAAAACATTTCTAATAACTTTTTTCGATATTTTCAAAAATAACCCCACCTTTAAATTGTTTTTTGGAAAAAATTAAAATTTGACAGATAATCACGTGACTACTATTTTTTTTGCTTAATTTTCATCTCGATCGAAGCAGAACTTGATGCCAAAGTCAGCGTTCGAATAAAGCTATTAATAAAAAAAATCCCATATGATGCGGACTTTACTGGTGACACTTGTATATCATTTTCTCAATTGTTTTTTTTTGTATTGACACACTCCGGACTGCAGGAAACGGACGTTTTCTTGATTTCGATGGAGGTAGAGCCATCGAAACATCCGATCGACCCGCGGGCATTCGACTGTAGCCGCTTCAACGGTGACTTCAAAGAAGCCAAATTATTCTCGAAACACCGTCGAAGCGTCTTGATGATGAGCAGGCAAAGTGCCCGACTTCAAGGGGCGCGTTTGCCCGTGAACGATTAAATTCTGCGAGAAGGACTTTGAGTTTCTGGATTTTCGATTTCCCGATGTATTTCCCAAAGGTAAGGGCGAAAAGAGATGTATATCATCGAGGTAGATTATAATATGCAAGAAATTGGAGAAGTAATATGATAATATAGTAGGTACGATACCCAGACATGTAATAATATATATGATTGTTTTATAGATGTTCTACTTACTAGTCAAATTATGTATATTTTCCTAATGATATCAAATTTTAATGTTTTAGGTAAATCACAACGGAAACGCTGTACGGACGTTTTTACTACGAGTGACGCAGAATTTTTGATATTCATTCATTAACTAACGTTACAGTGTTAATGAGCTGTGTTTGTGATCAATTGAGTTTTTCAATAATTCTGAGTATTTTTTCGAAATAGAAGTACCTATATAGTGCTATTTATTATTATTTACAATGGTTCGTCAGTGCGTGGTGTATAAGAGACCCGACTATTCTAACCCTGGATTAATATTTCGACGGTGAGGTTATTCAGGTTATGTTGTAGATAGTTCTGTATTTTAAGTAAATTTTGCAGAATAGGATATGGACAAAAAAGACCAAATTCCTATCTATCTATGTAAGGTGTCCCTATACCTAACTAGAATAGAGGAAAGAAAGAAAAAAATACAATAAACAATACTGAGTATTTGAAAACATTATTAACGGGGGTCTAAGCCAACCAAATAAAATGGGGAAGAAGAAAAAACCTTTCTAAGAAGGTGTCCAAGATTATTTAAATTTTAAAAAACTTATCAAACATAAGTAAGATGTCTAAGACATTATGGAGGATAAAATTGTAGTATCACAATAAGATTACTTAGTAAAAGCGTTTTTGGGGTACTGAGGCTTTTTACCAAGTAATCTTATTGTGATACTACTGTTTTATTCTCATAATGTCTTACAGACATATGTTTGATAAGTTTTTTAAAATTTAAATAATCTCCGACACCTTCTTAGAAAGGTTTTTTCTTCTTCCCCATTTTATTTGGTTGGTTTAGACCCCCTTTAATAACTTTTTCAAATACTCAATATGGTTTAACCATTATCAATTTTCTTCATATCATGTTTTTTAAGTCCATAAAAGCTCCATTAAGGATCTAAGTTCCTCTTTTGCTAACACCATCAGCATAAAATAAAATTTCTCTGGCTCTTGATGATGAACGTTTCTACGTTCGAAACATGTAGATACCTTTGAATACTTTTTTATTCTATTAAATTTTGTGGAGGAATACTTTTAGTTTTTTCTTTCTTTCCCATACGTTTAACTCCACTTTAAGCATGGACTACTTCTTCAAACTAACTAGAATAGTTTTAATTAACAGTTTTTCGCAAAATCCTCCAAGTATCAAGCGCAGTCTTATTGATTTTTGGCAAGAATACCTTGATAAACTATACATGATACTTTTTAATAACAGATATTTATCGTTTTTTTAATTATCATACCTAGGTAGGTACTCTTATGCTTACGTAGGATCATCCATTATACGTGGCAATCGATTTAAAAAACAATCACACGAGAATTGTAACCACACAATGCTGATTTCTGCGCTCGACTAAAGTGTGTTTTATGTGATCCAATCGACACGATTTTAATTAATACAACACAAACACAAAACTAACATTTGATATTTTCAGCGCTCTTTGCTCCTGCAGAGTACAGACTGTGCAAAAGTTTTCCCATTATTTTCAAAGTGTTTATAGTAGATAGGTAACAGTCAGTAACGATTGATGCTGGTTATAGGTACATTCATTCGTTTATATAGCTACAGATTTTGTATTCTGAAAGCTTTATTTACAATTTATGATTATCAATGGTCTGCAAAAAAATTGGAATCATCACTTCGGTGTCTTATCAGTCTATCCGGTGACATGGTAACGTTGGTTATAGTCAACTGGAAAGGCATTTTACATAATATTGTCTAAACCCTTATCCATTTAATTCAAACAAACAATATTGAAAAATAACCTACCTCCCACTTTTCGTTATCACCATTTCCGTCCCTAATTTATGGAACTTTTCCCAAAGATCTTTTCCTTCCAGGGTAACTTTAGGATCATCTACCACTCCATCGTCTTCGGGTTGAATTGCGCGCAAGGGCCTTACCATAGCCGAATGGTGATTATGAACAGCCTGGAATTAAAAATAAAATTTTCATTTTTTTAAATAATGATTACCTAGGTATACTACCTATGTATAATAGAAGCAGGTTATAAAGGTATCTTTCAACTATGTTTCTCATATACTTAACGGATTTTCAAATTTGACTTTTATTATGAAATACCTAGGTACCTACCTACCTAGGTAGGTTGGTACCCATGTTGCTGCGGAATTGAGAGTATAAGCAAGAATACCAGTGATATCACGCAAGAAAAAAAATTTAAGAATACGGTGGAATGAAAAAGAGAAAATCAGGTTTTGGTAGGAGGAAAATCTCGACGGAGGATGATGATACCAAGTTGGTCAGCTTTCTAAAAAAACATCCTTTTAAGACTTTAAGACCCTTTTTAATTGATGAAACAAACAGGGAAGCGTGGAATTTCGTAGAACACATCTCAGCCAGAATCATTTATGGGAAAGAGAGCAGAAAAGCTTCTCAAAAACAGAATTCTGCAAAGCATTTTGAAAATCTTTATCTTCACTAACGTATGACAAGGTGGAATCATAGATACCACTTACCATTTCGAAAGGATAGTCTATAGGAGTAACATATGTATTTTGATTTATTTTTCTTGTACCTACCAGTATTTTTGCCGCAATGGCAGATAATAAAATCAACGTTTGAGTCTCCAGTGATATAACAATTGGTTTATAGCTAATTTAATTAAATTTTATTGGCGACTGAAACGCGCCGGCTGCTCAGACACTTTTGACATTTGTCGAAAGAGTTTTCAATGTAGAATATAATGGTTTAGAGAAGCTCATTTCATTCAACACGTTACATCAAACAGTTTGGTTCTTAGGCAAAAAAATAATAATGCTACTACTTCTACAAATAATGCTTAAGATAGGTAGGTGTGGAAGTGGCACCGATCCCCCAATAGTTTTTAACATACCTACATCGCCTTGTAACTGGCATAATTTTTTTACGTATGATCCACATCTCTTTCTATAACCATTACCTTTCAACCAAAAAAACTACACTCTTTAAAAACTAACGCATTCCTTACCTGTAAAAGAACGTCCTCCGCCGTCGTGTACGGATGCCCGGGCAATGCGTGATGAGGATGAGGTATCTTGGGTATCAACGTTCCAGGATAGCACCCGTGAGGCCCGGCTTGCGAGGCAAGCAACGAAGGAAAGAACGCCCCGGCACCCGGCCCCGTAGGTGACGTGTTAGCGGAATTATTATTGGCCGCTGTAAGTAGAGAAGAGACGCTAAAGTCTGTTTGACGGGGCAACTGGAGGAACGGATGGTAGGCCATTTTTTTCACGGCTTCGGGTGTGTCCAGGGGGCTTTCGAAACGCATTGGGACCGTGGTTTAGCGGTAGAGCTGGTCCACCGCTTCTTTCCGATCATAAAAGAGTGTTTCGATGGGGGGGTGGTGGGCTGGTAGGTCTGGATGGGCCTGTAACAAAAAATGGAATGAATCTTCGAACATTGATGGGACCCCTGAAATTACTTACAACCCATCAAGTGTTTTTGTTTTGAAATGGAAATAACTTTTTGCATTTTTATATTTTTTATACCTATCTATACTATATGGAAGAGTGAGCTCTGTGTGTATGCAAATACACCTTTGCTTAAATGCAGTATTTTTTTTCAACGAACAGTAAGTTAATTCATGTATTTTCTTTTAGTACATTCTTATAGATGCTGTTTTGTTGAAAATAAATAAATAAATAAATAAATATACCTAGAATCTGTAGAACATGGCGAGTACCTATATGGCCCCCAAAGTTCTTCGTTTAAATTTGTCTGACTTTTTTGATATATGCTCAATGCACACGTATATTATAGAATAGGTATCCTTACTCGGTGTACTAACCCACAAAGTTATATGTTTACAATTCTAGAGTTTAATCGTTCGAAGGGATGAATAAGTAAAAAGATAAACCAGATCGATTGTAGCTATGAATAGGTACCTGTCTAAAAGTATAAGATAAGAGCAAAACTCTTATTTCCAACTGTAATTTCATTCTAGTATATTTTTTTTAGTTCTCTAACACACGCAGGTCCTGCTGCAATAGGACTCTCCTTTCTAAAATTTGAGAAGAAAATCTTAAAAGTCAGTACAAATTTATTTAGGAAAATTGACCAAGGATGTCTATATAATATTAAGTAGACACAAGTCTCATAGCTAGAATTACAGTTCGCCGCAGGCTAGCTAACTAGTAAAAGAATGCGAAATGTGAAACGTACCTAGGTTCTTACATTGCTTTTTAGCTGTTGAATCCTGAATCGGTGCTGGACTAGCTAGGTAGGTATACGGAAATTGATCACGGCTTCAAATTAGGGAAAAAAATAATTTTGGAAGGACATAGGTATTTAAAATTAGGGCTAAAGACGCCGTTGCCACATGGTTTATTTATCAATATTTTGTTTTATATGTTAATACTGTAGGTAGGTACCTAATTGTGCTCCCATAACGGCTTGGTCGCTTTTGAATAAAATTATGAGAAATGTAAAATATAGGTATTTGTTATGTTATGGTATATAGGCTACCCAATTATGAAGGCTCTAATCCATAATAATACCTAGAAACCTGGCTATTTCGTAGATACATACGTAGTTTCGACTATAGGTATCATAATTTGGCGTTTTATGATATACAGGTTTCTAAATGCAATAACAATTCGACATTGTATGATATGCATCTTGTGCAATCTTATCTAAATAATACATTTTATAATACTTATAAGCAAAACATACATTTTATGACAAACACATTTTTAAAAGCATTTATTGTAGAATCCCTATAGGTTCGGTACAAATAGGTAACTTTATTTTATCACTTCAGTAGATATAATTTATAGAACATATTATTGTTTATCTATAACTAGGCATAGGAAGTAGATATAGGTAGTTCCTCAAACTTAAAATAATCTAATTTTGATGCCCAAACGAATTGAACCATTCGTTCTTCCTCTTTTTTCGCGAGACTTTCCGACGGCAAACGACCGTTGGAGTCGGGCACACATAATTATTGCGCTTTAAGTTGTCCCAGTCTAAGAGCTATTCAGTAACATCACACAAACTCTACGGTAGTTTGTTACCACAATATTTTGTAACCTAGATAGGTACTTAGATATTTTTTAAAATTTATATATTTTTTTATAATAAAATAAGCTTTTACGTGTACGGATATCTCTATCGATGGTTGTATTCTAATATCCATAAATCCTTACACCTAATAATTGAATTAAAACAGGAGGCAAGCAGTTCTATCGAAAATAGTTTTTTAAACTAGAATTATTGTTAAATTTACTCGTAGCATTGGCCCTTATACCTATTTTTAGTAACACCCTTTATATTTTACTGTATTAGAAAATGATATAGGTACGTTATGGGTGTCTACATGAAGACCTTTAGCAAACGGTTTTTTTACTCTTTTTTTTTGGGGGTGGGCTCAAACAATTCCAAATTTGGGTAAACATGCAGTCTTTTTTTTATGATAGGAAAAATCCTTTAAGGCACTCTGGAAGCGGTGCGTGTGCGAAGAAAGACTTTATGATATATGCCTACCAAATGTAATAGGTATGGGTAGGTACCTATTATGAGTATAAGTAATTTTAAAATATGACTTTAACAGGTTCCCACATTAGAGTTTTATAGCAGTTTAAATTTTACTATTAAGTACCTAGGCACTAGGTACCTAGGTATGCAATTATTTTACTTTGAAAAGGTATGGGTCTAAGCACATACATTACAATGAAGACTAAAATGTGGCAAAACTATAAAAGTAACTAAGAAAATTATTACATTATAGGTAAAAGTAAACTGCATTTTCTTTAAAGAAAAAAGGAAAATGAGCAGAAATGCCTACGTCTATAAATATGTTTCGTTTCTTGATCGGCAAGTATTAATAAAATTAGTTCTATTGTTTAAAAGACGTGAGAAACAATATGAAGACAAAATTATGAGAATGACCAAAATATATTAAGGATTTTAAAAAATAAATAAATATGTAGGTAAGTAAGACGCGGTATTTCCTTGATTAATAATAATAATAATAATAATAATAAAAATAAACAATCTTTATTCAGATAATCATTACAGTAAGTAAAAAAGATAATAATAAAAATAAAAATCCTATTCAATATTATCTGAAAGGGCGAAGTTCATCCCTTGCTAGTAACAAGGGTTGGTCTTCCACTTAACCTCAAGTTAAGGATTAAGTTTTTTTTTAATACCTATCTTTGGTTAAGAAATTAGCTCCACAATCGGTAAGCAACTAGATACCTACCTACCTATAATGATCAGGAATAATAAAATTGATGAAGACTAAATTTATTGAGGATTTAAGATTTATCTAAATATAAATTTATATAATTTTTTGTGAACTAAATGGGTATTGATTTTAGTTAACCAGCATTAGGTACCTAATAAAATCGTATTTTTCTAAGGAATTCTGAAAAGTGCGTTGGTAGGTGGGTAGGCATCATAAATTGTTCCAGTGTTGACACTGAAACAGTTTTTATAGTATAAAGAAAATAGAGAAAAGGGTATCATTGCATGGGAAATATTTATTTAAATTTTTGTTAAAAAATTCATATCCACAATCAGTTTTAAAAAAGTAATACCTTTTTTATTTGGTTAAGGAATCGATTAAATTGGTTGATACGGAAGCAATCGCCCCCTTACATTTCTTTTGACAATAGGAGTTTTCTATAAAATTATTTCGCAAAAAAGAAAAGAAGCAGATTTTGTTTGGCCAATTATCTAGAGTCTAGAGTGTAGCTAAACGCTTTTAATGGATTATTATTAAATTTACATATAAAATTACAAAAAATAAATAACACTTACAAAAACAATATTCTCTAATCCAACTCGTTTGCAGTTCAAAACATACTGTCACTGTCACTTGTATTTTTTTATCTACACTCTAAAATCACAATAAATAGGTAGGTACCGCACTAAATCGACTAGCAGTTATTTCATAGAGCCTCAGTTTTTTCACACAAAAAAGGGTTAAGCAAGTAGAATTTTTAATGTATTTGGTTTCTGCGAAAAAGCAGTGCGAAAAATAATCACTTTCTACCGGTCCGCGAGTCGCGTCTGATACAGAATCACAGTGGACACTGGGGTCCAAAATCCCAAAACTAGTCCGGCACAAAATCCGTGTCAAACCTCGCACCTCGTCGTATAACGAACAACGGACAACTATAGACCTGAACCCGCAAAGTCGACACTTCCTCGCGTTAATGATCCCGACGCTTTCCCATTGGCCGACGAGTTGACACCGACGCGTTGCGGCCAATCGAAGGGCGACAATTCCCCCACTCTTTTCACACTTCCAGTGGGCCGGAGCGTCAGAGTTAGGCCTCGAGGGGTGTGGCTTGCGACGCCTACGTCTGTTCGTCTCTGTCTCCCGAACCAGGGGACATTTTTGGTCTTTTCGATGGTGTCGTCTGCAAAAGAAAATAGAAGGGTTAGATTTGGGGGGTTAATTTTTTCAATCCAAGGTGTGTTGCGGTTGCTGTCGGGGTGGATCGAGAGTTTTGGGTTTTGGTGAAGCAGCAAGGTGTAGAATTTCATCCGACGGGTGTCGTCGTTACATGTCATTGTAGAGACAATGTATGTAATTTACCACAATTTTAGATAAAATGAATGTCGTTATAATTTAGGTCTAAAATGACTCAATACTTTTTTATATTACGTTACCTTGGATTATCCGGCACGCGCGTCGACCAGACAGGGATTCAAGGCGAGTGGTCTGTGGTATAATACGCGACATGCGTGATCATATCTGTTTCGTTTCTCTTTTTATAGAGAAACAATAAGGATAAGACCAGGTACTACAGACAATGTTTGGCTGCTGTAAAATTCAGTGATTTTCTGAGAGGGCTGATTAGTATCTAGAGTGTTGCGATCAAAACTTAATTTTACTGCGGTTTAACCAATCAGTTGTGAGAAGTGGAGTTATTTGTTATTTGGCCGATAAGAATCTGAGTACTGAATATAACAAACAATATTTTATAACAAATAAACTTTCAATAAATATGGTGAATACACACCTGTGCAATATTTGCAGGTGCCATTTTCGGTTCCTTTAATATATTTTTTAAATTATGCTTTTGCGAGAGACCGTTTCTCCAAAATAAAAAGGATGCGATAATTTTGCGTTTATATAATGAACATACTTTACAATGTAGGTTTTCCCCCCATCCCATTTATCTGCTGAAATTCGCCATTTACGAAAATTTTAAGGTCAGTGCCTGACACCTCCCTCCCCCTTCGACCACAGCTAAAAAATATACCTACGTGTTCCCTAATATTTAACGTCAAAATGTCAGCCTTATTTATTTTGTAAGTCTATTTCCCTTGTTAGGTCTAAGCACATAGGTGTAGGTAGTTACCCTACTGGGAGTACTAGGTGCTAATAATAACAAAACATTCAAAATAGTACAGCAAGTAAACTGAATTAATACTAAAGTAGGCAATAAGAGAATAAAATAAAGAAGAAAAAGATTATACATTTATTTATAGCCTACAAATTTATACTTTAGGAAATGGTATAATTAGAAACACTTTTTATGTCGAATTATTATTTCTTATGATTCTTTTAATTTGGGCATTTTTATAAATTTATTTCCTTTTATATTTCACTGACACGCAACATGGCCAGCAGCGTAGTAAGTGCCAACAGGGTGTTAAATGGACTTTTAAACCCGCAGAGAAAAATATTTTTAAAAGTATCTTTTTTATAATTCACCATTTTGCATTTTGAAAATTATTGCCGCCGCTACTGTTTTACCGGTATTTTGACGATCTGCGCAGCCTTATAAAATGTTTACGAAAGGAAGATTTATAGTAATTTATACTTATTTAAATAGACTCTGGTCCGTCTAACGAGTCTGTGGCTAGCGGTCTATCAATATACGTCTATGCCCTATCAGATAAAATTGACTTGTTTACGCTTTTTATCACCCACACACACAGACTAGTATGGCGGACTATACAAGTTCAAAAAACTATTAAAGAACGAATAAGTTTGCAATATAAAACCTACTAAATTTTTAAAATAAAATAGATATCTAACTTCGTCATGCAGAAGCATCATGTTTGGATACGGATCTGTAAAAATAAAATATTTACCCTAAAAAAAACACGGTAGATAGGTACTAATATGAAAGACTTTTTCTTTATTTTTTACCATAATTTTCCTTATTGCCTCTCTAGTTTCCTTCGGCTAGATTAAATAGGTTTTATCTGCTTTTTAATTTGCCCCATTTGACCTTTTTATTACACAAATTAAGTTAAATGAACAGACATTCAGGACAAGTTTTATTTTAATACGATGGGTCGAATTTATCAGAACTAATGGCAAAATTCAGCTTTGAAAGAGAATATCTATTGAATTACCCACTGAGACAACAATTATTATACAACATACGGTCTCGGATAAAAACACGCGAAAAAAGGATAGAGACAGGATCCTCTTTTCCATTGACGACTCTGGGCAAGTGTCTGGGCCCCTCAATCGATGGGGCCCAATATTACCGATAAATAGAGTATTTATTAGCAGTGGCGTGTCGTGGGGTTTGTGTTTGGAGGGGCGCAATAGAAATCCAATACCAAATGACATATAAGCAAATTGCTCGAAGTTATCAAAACAAAGATTACAGTATAATCAGCTGCTCGACTGTCATAAAAGAGTTAGGTTATATGTCGATTTGTGTTCTAGCTGTCTGCTTTCGCGACCTCTTTTTATTGTTTCTAGAAAAGAAAAAAGTAAGATCTCTCTTAAGAATTTATATTTTTGACCATGTTTTTCCATTGCTCCGCCACCAGCACCGTTTATAAACCTTATAATAAAATACCCGGACAAATAATGAATAAATTATGCTTAAACAGTGGCAATATTCCCTTATAGAGAAAAACCGTATCTAATTGTAGTTACGGAATAATTCCAGTAAATGTTCTTTAAGCAGCTAAATGCCCAAGTAAATTGTTATGAACTGTATGGTTGATTATGTTAATTATAATTATTTAAGTAAGTACCTTTTTCTGTTATAGTTGTTTTATATTTATATACATATTATTATAATATAGTACCTATTATCTTCGTCGAGATGTGGGTATTCCTAATGAGGAATAAACGCGTTATTTTTAAATATCACTTTACTACTCAAGTACGGTGGGTACCTATGTGCAGACATCAAGCACTTTGCGACGTTCGACATGCGTTAGAAAAATTTATAACATGTGGAGGAAATACTTAAGCAAATGCGATGACCATATTTTAACTGGAGCGTGCTATTTAACCGACAATGTTGGTTAAGCAACTGCCGACACTAAAAATATGTACCTACAATTTAACCAGATTAGGTATAAAATAGTTCTCGATTATCTAATAGTAAGACCTTACATAATATAGGTAAACCCTGTCCATAGTTTCTATTTTATCTTGAGAACGATAATAGAAACCCATTTTGCACCGTGCATATTTTACATGTCGATTAATAACATTTGAAAAAGTAAGGTTAGAAATAAATATCAAAAGGGGACGAACCTGTCACTAAATAATAGATTTTCTGAGGTTATGTTACAACGGAAAAGAAAATGGTTCGTCTGCAGTTGCACAGAGAGCTTCTTTTAGCGTTACTTTTCATCAAAGGCAAACGACGAACAATACACAAAAATACATCAACATTACAATCAAAATTGTTCATAATGTTAAAAAAAAATCGGATTAAAGTTTTTTTCGTTTCATTGCATTTTTTGAGAACATTTACCATAGTAATGTACCTATATTTTTTTACACCACCAGAAAGTAGAGATTTCAACGAACAAAAAGCCCACCGACTTTTTTAAAAAAGCAGATATTTTGAAGTGAGAATTTTCGATTGAAAATTAGGGTGCTTTCAAAATAAGGTGAAAAAATAATTATTTTAAATCAAAAAAATTACAGTGTGTTTGGGACATAAAAAGGTAAGTTTTCATCAAATTTCGTGAAAAAAAAATTTTCTTGTAAAAGATAAAAATAAAAAACCAAAAACTTGGTTATTTGAATTTTTCACATAAATTTTGAGGTTATGTGAAAAAAAGTGTAAATACAAAAGTTGTAGATCTTTTTATTACCTACAACTTTGCCATTTAACGTTTTTCCCTAGGACTTGTAGTTTTGCCGGAAATCGAGATAAATCGTTTTCTACCCATAAAAACTCACCCCCTTCCACTTCCCGACCTCGGATCGCCCGTAAATTATTTTTCCTTTCATTTTTGTTATATTTTCTTTCTTTTCCAATCCGTTTCATCCTACTATTATTTTGTTTGGTTTCAAAAATTATCGACCCTGGTCTACAATACACTTTCATTAATTAACAAAACATCAGCTTGCCCATAGGCCTAAAAAACGAACTTGGTACTTTTGTGTCAATAAAAATAAGTATTGAATTTTATCGGTCAATGTGACAAAGATGTAAATCTAATTCCTTCAATGTGACCTGTAAGTAAAAAAAAATGACAAATGCCCCAAATATGCCGCAATGTAATTTGATCCGTGGATTGACCAATCAATATGGTGAATTACTGGATTTTCATGCTTTAAAATAGATAACTTTTCTACCTGCATACATATTGATTAACCAGTAAACGTCAAATAAATGTCATTAAATGATACTTAAATATAATCTTTCCTGATTGGTGGACGATGAGGCAAGGGGCTGAAAGTGTGGCCATCTAGATCGGTCGATCTTAATCCGCTGGACCTTTTTTGCGAGGCTTTAAAAATTTAATTTGAAGAAATAGTCCATGCATGCTTAAAGTGGAGTTGAAAGTATGGGAAAGAAAGAAAAAACCCAAAGTCTTCCTCCACAAAATTTAATGATATAAAAATTCTCTAGGGGTATCTACATGTTTCGAACGTAGAAACGTTCATCATCAGGAGACAGAAAATGTATTTAGTGCTGATGGTTTTAGCAGAAGAGAAAATGGTGAAAAACCTTAATGAAGCTTTTATGGAATTAAAAATTTAGTTTTGGAAATCTAAGCCCAACTCGATAGGTAGGTACCTACGCTATTTGACCCCTTTGCCTGGTTATAATATAACATTTCACTATAAGGAAATAATTATTCATGTCACAGTCAAAGTTGCATGGCTAGAGTTAATTGTTGATTAAAATCTTCGTGAAACCCGACACAAGTATACTAAATTCATTATCCTGAATTAAATGTTGTTTCATACTAATGCCGTTATAATTACTGGATCACGTGATCTAGCCCGGGCTTACATAACCTCAAATATCGTACGAAACGCGAAATAACAAACGAGAAAACATCGGTAATGTGATTGTTTTGACGCAAAGCGGCGCTTGAAAAGCAGTCTATCCGAATGGAAACTCGCATTAACATAATAAATATGTAGACACGTCAAATTGTCGCTTATAATAATTAAAAATGTAGGCCAGATTGTACACTTTTACGCCCGCAACACTATTACCTACGCCAACTCGATCAAGATAAGAACGAATAAAGCTATTAAAAATGTCACGCAAGCCACAATTTAATATTAAAAGTTAAAAGCTGCACGTTCTGCGACGCCATAGGCCGATCTGACATAAACTGAAAAGAAAATTGTAGTTGTGTGCTTATAGACGTCATAGTCATGCATGGTGTGCAAAAAACGGGATTGTTCAGTTTAAATTTGATGTAGATAAACATTTTCTGAGGTTCAACACCCCCTTGGGTCTTGTATTTTGATTGGTGGATGTTTGGGATGGCAAAATTGCTGTATTTGGAAAAGTCTATAGGGTTCAAATCGGGATATCTTGACGGACATCGATTTTATTGTTATAGTAAATCGTGTCGTCTTAATTATAATGATTTTCTCACTTAATCGGACGTCCTAAACTGAGCACTAACCAGTACTTATAGCGACGAACCTATAGTTACACCTAAATGAAAAAGCACGAAGGTACCTTGGACTTTTGTACTTAGATATAGAGTTTAAAAAAATGCTGTCGTAGGTACCTACCTATACCTATACCCACCGTATACCCATTACTTGAAAAACATCGCACAATTTTATTTAGAGTGAATCAGAAAAATGTTAAAAAGTCGATTCACAAGCCTCCAGACAAGTTTTTTCAGTTTCCTTAAATTTCACATAAAATATAAACGTTTTCAAACTACTTACAAATAAAATGAAGAAAATGGCTCTCCTACATAAAACAACTTTATCTCTGAGATAAGTTAACCTAAGATAATAGACGCCCGCGACGCTTATTTCGGCGTCCTTTAGCCAAACCGACTACTGAACGAAGAGATAAGGAGCATTGCCAAAAAGGCATAAATCGGGAGCCTGCGCTTTTAATTTCATCGTAATTTTCATCATCAGTGCATTTTTAAACGTTTGATAGAGGTCCCTTTACAACCAAACTGACAAATAGGTTGGTTTTTAAGTCTTAGGACTATACATAAGTATATCTAAATATAGGTAATTCACACGTTCTATGGGTTGTGCAGGCCTGAAAAATCCACTGGAGGTTTCCCCCCAAGCCCGTCAGTGCCCGATAATGTATGTAAATGTAATACTACATATTCATATAATTTTTTCATAGGTAAAAAAATTGTTAAACAAAATAAAATATGGGTCATACGTTATTATGTACTGAGGGATAGATTAAGCGCCTCATCCATATATAAAATGACATATTAACCTACAAAATGACGTTGTTCTATATAGAATAAAGGCGAATACCTACTCCGCTACATGCATATACCTACTTTATCGGTGATAAAAACGAGTAAAAGAACCTGATTTCGCAAACCCTCCGATCTATATTTGTACACAATTTTTCGATCACCCTGTATAACGCACCTCGACTACTTTCCTTATCCTTTCGTCCATCACTAACAGCAATAAGAGCCCATGCACGGCCACATGCATACGCGACGCTGCCACATTTCATACCAAACATATCGTCAATCACACTGCCCGTCTCATCTCGCGGTCCTTCGCCGTTTGACAGCGATCCGACAGTCCGCGTCGTTGGGGGCGTGGCTATCGATCCCGAGCGGGTGAAGGAGGGCGGAAGTAGGTGGAGTTGACTCGATCGGACTAGACGAACGCTTCCGAGGCGGTGTTTTAGGCACGATAGACGATAGCGAAGGTAAAATTGGACGACCGTAAGAGCGAGCAAATTTCTTTATCGGTTCTATCGTGGGTTCTCGCGTATGGAGATTTTTATGTGACGGATTGGCGGAGTCGATGGTTTATGGGTTCGATGCAAATAATGTAACATTATAAAATACAGGGTGTGTAAAATATAATTTTTATAGTTTCTTTTGCGACGACCCGACGACAAATCATTCCATACCATTGCTCCAACTATCCATACCGTTACTTTTAAACTAGAAAAACATAACCTGGGTCCGATCTTTTACACACCACGTACTGGAGAACCATTGTAAATAATAATAATAATAATAAATATCAATTAGGTACATAGTTCTATTTCGAAAAAATACTAAAATTTAATCGAAAAATAGCAATTGATCACAAACACAGCGCGCCAACACTGTAACGTTAAATAATGAATGAATATACAAAATTCTGCGTCACTCGTAGTAAAAATATCCGTACAGCGTTGCCGTTTCGATTTCCCTGAAGCATTACCTAGGTATAATTTGATATCATCAGAAAACTATAAATAATTTGACTATACTCTGTTTTTTAAAGCCTAACAGCACATCTTAGGGTCATAGCGTAACAATAACAGGTACCTGATCTTAAGTAATTAAATTATCTAGTAACCAGATACCGACGTCCAGTTAACTGGACGGCATTTTGGAAAATTTTGAGTGCGAAAAAAATTATCTATAATAGCCCTAGAATCCATAACAAATATTAGTTTTTTGTTATTACCCCCCGTTTTCGATGGTTCCTCAGGAAGTTTCGTATTTTGACTGTCGGTCGTCAATGTGTTAAAAAAAGAGCTTTTAACAATAGTGACATATAGAAACCAAAAAAAAATTAAAATAAGAACGTACCATAATACCTATTACAATTTAAGAAGACAGGTAATTCCATGAAAAAATTGTTTGTTGGTCTAATTTTTTGGCAGACCTGTTCTCTTAAAACGATACACTATTTCACTATCACCTTGTTTTGTTAATGTATAGTATCGGCTAGAACTAAATCAGATAAAGTTGTTCCTTTTTATAATTTATTTACAACAGGGGCAGGAAAAAAAAGGAATTTATATTTATTAAATAAAAACTTAAACGACCGACACTGGTCCGAAGATTTATTCTAAATCATCGGCTTGCCCTATTGCTATAATTTTACGACCATATTGTGAAAGGTTAAATTAGGGGTGTGCCAATCTATATAGTGTTTAAACTACCTGTATTGTTACTAAAAAAATATACCTACTTTCAGGAGAAAAATAATATGTTCACCCGGTAAGTTAAAATTTGTGTTTTCCAATTTAAATGAGGATTCTTAGCTGTCAGGCAGTAGGAAACTAACAGACTATAGTAGAAAATTGAATAAAACACATATATTTTTAGTATATTATTTTTACTTATAATTAATGTAACCTTTGTTTTTAAACACAATCTGCAATCAGCAGAAATTTGTCATCAATTTCTGATCGGGACAAAATGTAAATAATTTGATCTCCTTATATTATATTACATGTCTGTGGTATGAAATGTTATTAAAATTAATTTAAATCGGTATCAATTTGATGTCACAGGATAGGTAAGGATTCAAAGGTTGTTTGTCATGTGACAAATTTTTAATTTACGGTTTTCATTGGTATTGTAAAAAAGTGCCATTCCCGAAGAAGACGTATTGATACTAGCAATTACTGTAGGTTTCAAAAATTAAAGATGCAATATATTAAGTCCCAATTTGGAGACAGTCAGGAAGGAGACAGCGGAGGAAGCTAACAATAAGGATTTATTTTACATGCAGTTGCAATAGCTAATATTAAAAATTATAGGTTAGGTGGGTACCAATTTATTAAGGAATTTTTGATTTTCAAATCTCGAGGTCATGCCAAAAATGACGGACGGCAGTATTTTATTTAATTTAAAATTTTATTTCAGTATACATACATACATACCTACCTACGGACAGCAAGCAATAACAACAAATAGGTACATCCATCATAATAAAGTTACCATTTATTCCTTTAAACACGCCTAAACAAGCAGTTTGCAACCGTCAACAGTATTATTAACACCAATTAGATAGACTTAATACCTACTTGGATAATAATTATACTTACTAGGCATAATAATTTTAATCGTATATCAGTGGCGTCCAAGGGTATAATTTTAAAATCAATATAGGCACTTGCTCGCATTGAACAGTACCTACTATCCATGCAATTCTGGTTAGAACGAGATAGCCGAGATCAAAAGTAGTATTACACAAATTATTATCTTTTGCGATTAAATTACAGGATTAACTATCGCGACTTCTAAAGTCTCAAAATTTAGTAAGCTTAAGGCTTTGTTTAAGAAACCTACGCTTGTCTTAAGAAAGTCACCTATACTATCTGGGTAACTTCGTTACTTTCACAATGTATGAATTGGTAACGAGACAATAAGTGTTCAAGCTGAGACCACCATCCATTTCAAATCATTGTAAGCCAATTCATTACCTTTTAAAAAACCTTTACCTTCAAATCATTGTCCACTGAAACCTGATTAACAATATTTATACAGTCATTGGTCAAATCTAAACTATAAAAATATATTTTTGAGTCACTTACAATTTTTACTTTCCAACATTCAGAAGTATTAATTTTTTGTGAATAATTACTGAGATCGTCAAAACTTTTTATAAAATCTGATTGCTCGAAAGCTTGATTAAGTTGGACTTTTTCTAGGAATGAGAACCGTTTTTGACAAGTAAGCTGGCAAATTGGGATAAAAGCACGGAACAGCTGTTAAATTTAGTCTCACTTTAGTTGGATTTTTTTTTGTGATGCCATCAGAAGATAAGCATAGAGCAAAAGATAAATATCCTCACGAATAATGTCACTGGGGACAAAATGCTTAGCACAAATTACAGAATACTGTGTGGGCGACCGGTTAGCTCTTGGAATGGCTTTTAGCCATAGAATTTTCAGATTTTCATCTTTTGGGAAGTGAAAAATTTATACACTCTTTTCACCTGCTTTTAAAACACTTTTATAGTTAGAGTTACGCCAAGGAATACAGCAGGGGCTTGGCATGTTTATAAATAAACAAACTAAAAGAAAAAAAATAGTACTTACCTAAGTACCTAGGTATCTAGAGGTATCCTACCTACTTACGAACTATATCTACTAATGATATTTTTAAACTAATTCACATATAGGTACCTTCAAGCTAAATAAACACTTCAATATTTAATAAATTAAGTGTAGCCACAAAACAATAAAGTTTATCCCAAAGAGCTAACTAGAATACAAAAAACACAACTTTTAAATTTAAACAAATAAAATTCTGCCGCCATTATAAGACCCGTAAACAAACCGCCCTGGGCCGGCCAGGCTGTTGGATTTTTCACTTTTTTATGGTTATTACAGCAAACGCGCACCAAAAATTTTCACTAATATTTTGTAGAGGTTCTTAGCAATCATGTCACTTCAATTTTCAATTAGATATCAATCGAAAACCGGATAAAAATACAAATTAATACGACACCAACACCTAGTTCGCGCGTAAATTACATACTAAACCATGTCTAACCTCAAAAAAGCCACGTGACACATGGATCTTCAAGCAGTGTTGACGATGTTTCTGTTTCACGGCTTCTTTCAAGGTGGTTGTGACAGTACTGTCCATGCAATTTGGTTAGAACGAAATCGCTCTATAAGAATCGTTGGGATTTGACGCATCGCGGTTCCCAATGTATAGAAGAATATCAGCGTCCATTCTATAGAACGGCTTTTTTTATATAGGTTATGTCATTTTAGATATGAGGCCTCAATCAATCTGTGGCAAACCTATTCGGCGTGTTTTTTTTTAGTTTATTATTTCATTAACTCACATTTAAATAAAATGGTCTGCACATTATTGAGGTAATATCTGGTATCACCAAAATATCAATTTATTTTATTGTTAATTTTGGGAGATTTATTGTATAGTAAAAGAACTCGTCAGTACATAATGAACTATGACATACATTTCCTTTTCTTTTCACAATTTTTTTACGTACGATCTACATCTTTTTAATTTTCTGCTATATAAATGTAGGTAGGTACCCTGGGGGAACAAACCCGACGGGTTTCAGTGTGGGGATTTTATATTTTTTTAAAGAAATAATATACAATATTTCAGTCATATCTTGACGTCTCGAATCATTTAAATTCATCCTTGAGACGAATTTTTACAGCCCCTTTTTAAATGAGCAGGAGCAGACACTGAGCACCGCTTAATAAGAACTACATTGATAATAATTAATATGTGTACCATCGGTGGTACCAGGGCTTATCAGGTCGAATGGAACTTTTTTCTTAATCCCGACTGCCTACCAGCATAATTAAAACAACTTTTTAATTAAACATTCTAATGGGCATCTTAATTAGTTATATAAGGAGTTGCGACAAGATTAACGCGAAAATATGAAAATAACGTTAGGTACTCAAAAGAACGGCCGCAAATAATATAGATACAGTTGACGACATATAAATTCGTACACTCGACCCATACATAACTCAATTACAACAAAATTGGGTAAAACGGGTTTCTCACCTTGCTGCTTATACCTGGATGGAACACCAGCTATATACATAACTGTAAATTATTGTATGTACGATTTTTTTTCATAAGTAATAATGGTTATTTCTAAATATTTTTGTGTTTAAATTACAGCCGCGAAATAAGAAAATTATAAAATACCAGGAAAACTACAAAAGTGTAAAGCCAAAAAGGGTAAATTTATTAACAAACAAAATACTAATATTTAATTGCTGTGCCATTGGATTCTAACACTGATCGTAATCTTCTTGTCATTGACAAAATAATACTTCTGGTGTAATAAGGAGTTAGCCCTTCCCTTTTTCTTCTATTTTATCAAATAACTCTATTTCATTGTGTGGTTTAAAATTTATTTTGTACATTTTTTTTACCATCAATCCCCAAATATTTTCAATTGGATTTAAATCAGGACTTTTTGAGCACCAAGGCAGACATATTACGTTGTTTTGTCTAAACCAGCTTCCTATATTTCTTGCAGTACGCACAGGGCAGTTATCCTGCTGAAATATAAAGTTATATCATTCAAAAACTATCGCGGCAGAAGGAAGAGATACATTTTTCAAAATCTGAAGATTTAAGTATATTACTGTTTAGTGTTCCACCAATATTCCAGCATATACCTGCACCGTAAACACTTATCCATGCCCACACATTAACGGAGAAACGTCCACTGGTTTGCTTTTTTTGAGTATGCTTCTCATCATATCGGGAATTTGGTGGTCTATTACATTCGAATCCTTCTTATCGGAAAAGATAACATTTTGCCAAAAAAAATCCTTTTCTTGTAAATATTGCATAGCAAACCCAATTTCTTGTTCATTATCACTATTTTTTAAAAACTGCTGCTCGATTTCTTAATTCGGAACATTATCTTACTCGGCGTTGCGCACTTCTAGATGAAACAGGGAATCCTGTTATGTGCATAGCGAATATACTGCAGTTTTAAATGGATTTTGCCTTAAATACTCCATCAAATTTCGGTCTTCGTCATTTGATGATTTTCTATTATTTAAACCCAACAGACCTTTCAAGTGTTTGATGATAGCGCCATTTTTTTACAATTCCCTGAACAGTACTTTTAGGTACTTTAAAATGATCAGCTATTTTTCCATAAGACCACCCCATTTCTACTAAACATATTATTCTTGCTTTTTTAATAATACTTAAATGAGGCATTTTTAAATCAAATAAGATAATGACAATACTTGGACAGATATGATAACAATTAACACGTTACAGTTGCAGTTGCATTTACAGTGTCACAGTTTAGTGTACGAAATTATCTGTCGTCAAGTGTTACCTACCAATAATTATACCATTACCTCTGGGTCCTTCAGGGACATTTATTAAGGTACTATAAACAATTTCGCCTCGATATTGCCTAGCCCCCTTTATAAAAAGCGAAAAAACATTCTATATTATCGACGACAACTAAGAAAAATCACTTTTTAATACCTGTCATAAAATAAACAATTAATTTTTCCTTGAGTATATATCCACACAGCTCGCAACGTCGTATTAAGTAATAATACATTTCATAATGACCTACCGGTAAGTACAACATTTACTTATATCCTCTTAAACTATTTACCAGATAATAACAGTTTTCCAACGTTACGGAAGTAACCTAACCTCAAAATTAAATATCCACATTCATCACATGTTCTTGGTGGGCCTAATTACTACCGTCGCGTCGTTCGGTCACATATAAATATAAAGTTTAATATTGTCATTGTGTGTTTTAGGGTGAATCTTAGCGATGTTGGAATTATTTGATGTTCTTATTTTTAACGATTATTATTACAAAAATTAGGTTTATAGGAATCTTTATTGTTGCGATTTCTTCGAGCTTTTTTTGTATCGCGTTTAAAGAAAATTCGTGTAGTTATAGATCGCCGCATATCATCTATCGAGGATAACGTAAATTGCTAGGTCGTTGTGCAGTGATAATATCACAGTAATTTAGCCAATAGGAAATAGGAGTTATTGCTACCATAGAATGGTTTATTGCCATTATTGCTCTGAATACTCACAGTAATGATCAAGTTTTATTGGGGGGTGTAATCTGGTTTTATATACTCTATTAGTTCCGACTGGCAGTTGTAATGAAGCTTGACATTAATCATAATAATATTTGCTTGCTACGGTTAATAAAGCATATACTTACCACTAAAAATCAGTACTGTAGTTCTCAAAAATTTAAATAGCTTCTACTCTGATATTATTCTTGTCGTTTAACATTGCATAAAATTATCTATTATGCAACATGGTTTACTGAGATGGTAAAATTTGTCCATAGATTATAAAGTCCAATACTATTGATGGGTAGTGCGAAATATATATAAAAAAATAAAGTTATTATTAAATAATTATTCATATATAATTTATAAACTTAACATGGCGCAGTCGGTAGTTTGAGAATCGTAAATAGGTATATATTTAATATGTCGCGACCAAAGAAATCGGGAAGAAAAACCAAGGCAATTAACAAAAGCGTGGAACCTCCTGAAGACTTCATTAATGTCGCCCAACGATTGGAAAGTACAGAGAAAGCTATTAAAGATATAGAAAGAAACTTTACTTCACAACTTAATGAACTACAAGGTACAATAACTAGTTTATTAAATAAAAACTTTGAAAATAACACGGAATTGTTAGAAAAATCTACAGAAAATAATAATATAATAATATAAGCTGTTTTTTTATTTAAAACCTATTTATGTAAATATCTAATACCTATTAATAAATCTTGTCGCCATATCAGAAACGTTGTCATAATTTCCTTTCGTTCTCCCAAATTATTTCAACTTGAATAAGATGTTTCGCGCTTCAAACTATTCCGTTAATATATTTAAATTTTTATTCTTGGCGCCTACCCCCACCACGACTATATTTAGTTTCGCCTCCGGTCGCAGGTGGCGCTATCAGGGAACCAATTTAGTATGTTAAGTTGCCTATCTAACTATCTATCCTTGAGAGTGCGCAACTCGCTTGTCTATGTCTATAGTTATCTGATGTTATTAAAAAAATGTTAAGGCAGCCAAAACTGGCCCAACTTCAAAAAACAAATACGCGTACATTTTCAGAAATTATCAAAAATAAAGGCGGAGAACCCTTTTTTCACACGATCATAATGTGCTGTTAAAATTTGAAATAATTTGAAGCGTTGGAACTGCCACAAATCATTTTTAAAAATGGATTGTTTTTAATGTAAAATCCGAACTTTTACGCTTGCATTCTTTATACTATTGCTTTCTTCTTTGCCGATGATGCGTTGGCGCTTTTTATACATAGGCGTAGTTAGACGGTCAACATTGGGGGTGCTGAAGTCCAGTGGCGGCTCGTGACATGTTAACGTGGGGGTGCACAAAAAGCCCGCCGCAGGCGAAATGCGCCCGAGGCGAATTTTTAAGATCACGCCCAAATTTGGTCAATAATTTTTAATAAATATTTTAATGTGATGTTAATAGCAGGTTTAGGTCTTTCAATGTTCTTGACAATCACTTTCTCCTCCAACGGTAACTTGCTAAAAGATTTTTTCAAAAATTCTACGGTGTATTTTATATCCGACGACGCACTCCTTGTTTTTTCGTGTTTATTTAACTTTAAACTTTAACTGAATTCAATAAAACCATATTAAACCTTAATAAACAAAAAAAAAGTCAAAATACCGGCTAAAAATTTCCGCGAATTTGAACGACTACGACTGGTTAAATTTAAATTATCAAATTAATGCAGAATTGCAGAACATGACATACACATGCTATTATGCCGCTCTCGTATTTTACGAGATTTTTATGATCAAATACCCGCTCTGACAAGTAAACTGGGCGTGAACTACACGGTAAACGGAGAGAAATTTTGAACAGAATCCGCAACTACCTAAATATACTTGAATTTGTACCCGAATTCGAATGCTTGAAATATTAATATGAAAAATTCATTAAATATAATGTATATTATAAAAATAGGTTAGTTTTAAAATTAGCCTATATATTGTAAATTTTTTTGGGGGTGCAAATCTAGATTTCGGGGGTGCTTAGCACCCCCAAGTACCTCCCTAACTACGCCTATGTTTCTATAAGGAAATAGGATCTTTAAACTAAAATAAGGTAATAACGGACACCAAAGAATAAGGGTATTTTCCTTATAGCGATTAAGGAATATATCCAAAAACTCTCTAATAATCACATACGTAGTTATAATATACCTTGAGGAAAAAGCATATACAGTAATTCGTACCTACCATATAATTTCATCAAACAAAAGAAACAATCAAGGCTTTAAAGATTTTTCCTGCAAAAAATCCTGTGAAAACATGTGTGCTTTAACATATTGTCCTTTTATATAATTACTGCCAACGACCACGAAGCTGTACCTATATTATATTATAATGTTGTAATTATTTTACCGTTTTTTTCTCAAAGTACAATGGATGGGAGTAAGAAATCTTATCCTTGTGTGGTGTTTTTTTGATTGCTAAATGATTGGTACCTCTTCATAAGTTTTTTTTCTGCCCATATGGTGTTTTCATTCCCATGTATAGACGGTATGTCCCTTATACGATTGCAACCTTCCTTTAAACCGCAAGAAATGATATGTAACATGTAAGAAAAAAGGTTTTTCTACTCCCACGTGTTACGTGTTTATTTTCTGTTTTCTTTACAATCTAAATACTGTATGGATCAGTGGCGGATTTAGAGGGGGGGCACAGGGGCACGTGCCCCCCCTGTCATAATAATTTCGCACGAACCAACCTAAGCGCAACACCCAAAATTTCAAACACAGTGACAAAGCATTGTACTGTAACAACCAAATATTTTTTTAATGCCAAAACTTTACAGCATTTAGAAATGGATATTAAAAATCATGTTTTCAACGTGGTTTGATAATTAGCGAAAAGATGGCGTAAAAGCACGTTAGATAAAAAGCATACATTTTAGGATTTTAGAATTTGTGTTTTGTTACAGAAAACTGTAATCTGTGGTTTTGTTTACAAAGAAAGTGTATTATTTTGGGGTAGTAAGGACTTATTTTAATAAAAATAAACATGCCAAAACGGCTATGAATGTGGAATATTTGAGAAACAATTTTAGCTCATTAAGTATTGAGCAAAAAATTGAAATTAAAATTGAGGGAAGACCTAAACCCGAAATTAACTTGACACAGATCACAAAGTGTAGATCTAGGGACTTTATTGTTATTGATAAGTTTGCTGGAAATAAAATCAGAAGATTGAACTTTACTTTTAAACAATGTACCCGCTAATAAAAAATAAATTGGCCTTTTTTTATTTTTTTTATCTTATTTTATTTTCAATAAAATAAGTAGGTAATCATACATTTTTAAAATATTTACTAAAAATTATTGACCAAATTTGGGCGTGGTCTTGAAAATTTTTCGCCTGCGGCGCGTTTCGTCCGCAGCGGGCTTTTCGTGCACCCCAAGATAACAAGTAAGTGCCCCCCCTGTCAATTTTTTCTGAATCCGCCACTGGTATGGATAAATATAGTGATATAAATTTCATGTCCACTCTTGTTAGGATATGAAACTGATCCATAACAGCTTGTGTTTATAGTATCCTCAGGTTACTATTCGCCAAACTGACCATGGGAAATCCCATGGAAATTTTCCTACCCCCAAAAATATGGCCCTACCAAATTTTATTATTTTTTTTAAAACCGACCAGAAAATTTACACTTTCTGGACAATTTTTCGTCTAGAAAATAACGTTTTTCCGATCGCAAGACCGGAAAAGTGACATTAGAGTCCGGAAAAGATTTTTCCTAATGTCACTGTCACCCTGTTTTTTGTTTTTCCAATCGCTCTTTGATAATACAAGATACCTTGATTTCGTTATTATGACAACAACTTTTCGATGTATTGTCGAGTGACAGTTCGTTGATTTTTAATTTGTTGTTTATGTCAAACTTGTTTCGCGAGTTCGCAAATTTAACAATACGATCAGATCTTAAATTATCTGACAGGGAAAATGAGATTTCAGAAGAAATTTTGGAAGCAGCAAGGAAAGCGACTTACGATATATTGCCAGTTAAATCAAAAGCCCGTTACGAGAAGTCATATGACGCATTTAAAAATAATATACCATAATTTAATGTAAGTAAGTGTCGGTCTTAAAAAATATATTGTAGTTACGTCAGGCAACCGAAAATTGGTGTTTTCCAGGTCTCTCCAAGCTTCCAGGACTCGCCTACGGCTCGCCCTGGAAATACTTGTCCCGACCTAAAAAACTCTACTTTCCGGTCTTGTAACGTAAATTACTATTCTGATACGCCAATTAAAAGGTATACTTAAGTACAGCGTGACCAGTAAAGTCCGCATCATATGGGATTTTTTTTATTAATAGCTTTATTCGAAATTTGACTTTGGCATCAAGTTCTGCTTCGATCGAGTTGAAAATTAAGCAAAAAAATAGTACATAGTCACGTGATTCGCATTATCTGTCAAATTAAAATTTTTTCCAAAAAATAATTCAAAAGTGGGGTGATTTCTGAAAGTATCGAAAAAGTTATTAGAAATTTTTTTTTTAATGCAGTTTCTAGCCCACCTGCAAAATTTCAGCTGCATAATTAAGATAATTTTGATTTTTTACCCATATTTTGTAAATTGCGCCACTTTTGCAAAATAAGACTCAACGCAACCTACATACATACTTCTTAGTTTTTACAATGCTTTATTTCAGATACATTTTCTTTAAAGTAGCGCCATAGTAAATGTGTGATTTTCTAAGAAACCAAAATTGGGCTATTAAAATTTGGTCGCATGTGATGCAAAGTTTATTTATGTTTGACCCTGTACAAGGTAACTTCATAAAATAAGTAAGTATTTTTGAAAATGTAGTTTGTGTCTGAGAGTAACACACCTTAATATTAAGACAAAAAAGAACACAGTGTCATCAGTAAATTGTTCATTAAGATGGAAAATAAATTTTAGTGGTGGGAAAAAATCAAAATTATCTTATGCAGCTGAAATTGCATGTGAGCTAGAAAGTGCATTTAGAAAAACTTTGTCTTATCACTTTTTTCGATACTTTCAGAAATAACCCTACTTTTGAATTATTTTTTGGAAAAAATTAAAATTTGACAGATAATGCGAATCACGTGACTACTATTTTTTTGCTTAATTTTCATCTCGATCGAAGCAATACTTGATGCCCAAGTCAAACTTCGAATAAAGCTATTAATGAAAAAAAAATCCTATATGATGCGGACTTTACTGGTCACACTGTATATAAACTCGTAAAAATTATATACGGCTGGAATACATACAAAGGATCCGGGGGGCGGGGAGAGGGGGGGCAATAGGCAAGATCGTTTAGGCTATTGCCTGGCGCAGTAAACGGAGGACTGTTTGAGCATCTAATTAAAAACATTAGTTTCCAATTAAATTAGTTACTGTCTTAATAGCTATTTTTTAAAAGTGTTGTTTTTCACTTATCTCCAAATGTTGGAATTAATAAAATTCTCACTATTTCGTTTTAAGTAGGTACTTGCGTTAGTACTTAAACATTATTTTTTCTTAAATACTGAAAAATGTCTTGTCAAGTCAGTTAAAAGATTCAACTTACATAATTGAATATTATGTAAAAAAACTTTGGTCGAAACTGTAGAACAAATCCGACATTTTAACACTAATGACTAGGTATCACACTTTGAAATTTTTATCATTAAAACCGATTCACAGACTACACTTTGTCAAAGGGAAACCCTTGTAGTATGGCAAAGGGTTACGCCCTTGAACAAAATGGAGGTGTAGATCAAACTGATACTTTTGTCACGCCGAATGCTTTCGACCTGGTTAAAATGGTAGATTAACAGGGAAAATGTGAAAAGGATTTATCTAAAATTGTGATTGAAAGAAATTAGTACTTGCAGATTCGCAAATAATTTTACTTTTAGAAAACTTGACAACGTTCCTTTAAACTTTCATCAGCGCTTGTAATAAAGCAAACCCATCAATAGTGCACATCAGCATTCAAGTGTTAATATTTCATAAACGGTTGAAGATAGGTATAGGGCATGATTTATGGAAACACCGTGGCGTATATTGAATTAAAAAAAAAGATGACTCTCCACACTAAGAAAAAAGCCTTTTATTTCTTATAAGAATTTACATACTCTTTATACAACTGTTTAATACTATACAGTGTCCGCAAGAAAGTCCGCATCAAATGGGATGTTTTTTTATTATTAGGTATAGGTAAAAATTGAAAATGCAGTTAGTTTTTGCTTACCTAAAAACCAAAAATGACGTATACTGAAGCAGCTGCACGACTTGCGTTACCTGTCAAATTTGACATATTTATTAAAATAGGTTCAAAAATGCAATTCTTTATCAAAATATCGAAACACTTTATTCGAGAAAGTTGTTTATTTAGGCATTTTTAGCCCCTGTACGAAATTTTAATAGTCTAATACAATTATTATTTTTTGCCAGATTCTTGAAAATTTTGATCAACCCTTGTAGATTAACTTTCATACATCGATGCAAAACCATTTGCCTTTACTTCATTTGTAATCTTAATGCAATTTTGTGTCAAATTTTTGTTTTCAATTATTTATTTTGCTTCAAAAACTGAAGTTGTTATTGATCAGTATGTAATGTTTGATGCAAAGTTTATCTAATTACATCAGTTTTGCAAAAACCGACGTTTCTTATTTTTCTTAAGTTAGTAAACAGATGTACAAAAAGAAAATATTAGGAAGCTTTCGTTGAAATTTTACTTAATTAATATTAAATTAAATTAATTATATTAAATTATATTTTTGTTGAATAAAATGTTTCGAGCGATGAATATTTATTCAGGTGCAGGTTGGAGGAGGATATGTAGAATAATAACTTTTCCACAATTGTACATTTTTAATGTTCATAATTTCTATTGTTTCTATAAGAAAATAAAAAAAAAAAATTCAGATTTCAAATTTTGTATTTAGGCTTTATTTTGGATTATAAACAACTTTGTTTCATAAATATTTTGTTTAAAATAATAAATAAGGGTGCTCTTAGAGCATTTTCATGTTTTCCTAATTTATCAGATCTAATATTTTTATATGGTAAATTCATTTCCTCGAGAAGCAGAATTTTTTTATAAAGAATAACTTTTTGCATAGGCGTAGTTAGACGGTCAACACTGGGGGTGCTGAACTCCAGTGGCGGCTCGTAATATGTTAGCGTGGGGGTGCATAGAAAGCCCGCCCAAAGCCAAATGCCAATTTTTTTTTAAACCACGCCCAAATTTGGTCAATAATTTTTAGTAAATATTTTAATGTGATGTTAATAGCAGGTTTAGGTCTTTCAATGTTCTTGACAATCACTTTCTCCTCCAACGGTAACTTGCTAAAAGATTTTTTCAAAAATTCCATGGTGCATTTTATATCCGACGACGCACTCATTGTTTTTTTGTGTTTATTTAACTTTAAACTTTAACTGAATTCAATAAAACCATATTAAACCTTAAGGTGGGAGTATCAACATGCTTGCCAACCTATAACCTATTTCGCGTAGATTTATTTATTTTTCCAGCTTTTATACAAAATTTAAAGAAAATCAGTATCGACTTGATATTCTATAGGTAATAAATTGACATATTTAATAAATATCAAGGAATTTCATAACTTATTTTACAAGAATTGTATAGCGAAAAATATCGGGTAAGATTTTTTTTAACATTAGTATGTCATTGTCACTCATTGTTCTTTCACTATACAATTCTCCCAAAATTAGCAATGAAATAAATTGATATTTTTGTAATATATCAGATACTACCTAAATAATGTACCGACGATATTGATTTTCTTTAAATGTTAGTTATTAAAATAATAAACTCAAAAAATCAACGCGAAATAGGTTATAGGTTGGCAATAGATTTAATGACGTTGAGAATTCAACCTTAATAAACAAAAAAAAATAGTCAAAATACCGGCTAATAATTTCCGCGAATTTGAACGACTACTGGTTAAATTTGAATTATCAAATTAACGCAGAATTGCAGAACATGACATACACAAGCTATTATGCCGCTCTCGTATTTTACGAGATATTTATGATCATAGACCCGCTCTGACAAGTAAACTGGGCGTGAACTACACGGTACACGGAGAGAAATTTTGAACAGAATCCGCAACTACCTAATTATACTTGAATTTGTACCAGAATTCGAATGCTTGAAATATTAATATGAAAAATTCATTACATATTATAATGTATATTATAAAAATTGGTTAGTTCTAAAATTAGCCTATATATTGTAATTTAGTGCTAATTTAGATTTCGGGGGTGCTTAGCTCCCCCAAGTACCCCCCTAACTACGCCTATGACTTTTCGTCGTAAAATCAATAATAAGGACACACTGTATCTCCTTCCAATCTACCACAAAGGGAAGGTACTTTTTCGTTCAACCCAAATTCGGCAACGTAGCAAATCCTTTCCACAATAATTTTTTTTACCGTTAACCCCGCACAAGGACAATTTTCATATACTTTAAGCTGCTTCTACATGAACAAGCACTCTATTCTTGACCTATCAGTTCCAACAACAAGATTACTTGAAGAAATTTGCTCCAAAACTTTAAACGCATTGTCGAATCGTTCTGTCGACAATAGAAATAAAATCTCGACAATGGAAATAAAAGAAACTATGAGTTAAACGGCCTAAACAGTAGGACGATCCTTTTTTCCATTCTATTTCGATTCTTTGGAATAAAAGTAGTGGAAACGGGATTTGTTGCCCAAAGTTTAAGTAAGTGTGGATTTTACGTTTAGTTAGATGCATTAAAAGGCAGGGCCGTCGAGAGCCAGGTCAGGCCCGGGGGCTGTGCGGCATCCTGGGCCCACTCCTAGGGTTGCCAGATTTAAAATATTAAAAAGCGGGAGGTAGGGTCCTAGCCAGTGGCGGCTTGTGACTTATTAACTTGGGGGGTGCAGTAAAAGCCCGCTGCAGGCGCAGGCGAAAAATCTTTAAGACCACGCCCAAATTTGGTCAATAATTTTTGATAAATATTTTAAAAATTTATGATTACCTACTTATGTTATTGAAAATGAAATAAGACAAAAAAAAAATAAAAAAAGGCCAATTTACTCGATATCTCCTTTGGTATCTGTTTTGTACAGAGCTATATATTTCATTCCTTTGAAATACTTAAAAAATATATATTTTTCATTAATACTTATATTCAAAAGTACAATACTTAGCTTCTGCATGGGGATCTGCTTGTTTATCAAACTTAAAACCATTTCAAAAATTGCAAAATATAAAGTTAATAAATGTATATACATAAATTACCACATTTAGAACCAACTGTTAATCTATATAGACCGAAAGGGTATTTACACGTTCAAAACATTTATAAATTAAAAATGTGTATTCTAATTCACTCTATTATTTTAAAACAAAAAAATCAAACATAACACTTCAGGAGAATAAGACAATACCTACATGATCATAATACCAGACGTTGTATAAATTATCAAACTATACCAGTAAATGGTAATTTCGGAAAAAAATCGCTTTTATATGACGGAATAATAAAATATAACAATCTTCCAAAAAATATCAGAAAAATTAAAAAATTGGCAACTTTTAAAAACAATTAAAGATATATTTACTAAATTAAATTATTTATATTATTTTTTTTAAATTGATTTTATTAATGAATTAAATTGGATTAACATATTTTTTTATTGGTTATTAGTTTCTGTATTATGTTGTCACTTTCCATGTAATGAACTGTAAAAGTTTGGAATAAAGACATTTCTAAAGTAAAATGTCTATCTAGCTCTGCCATCGTTGTAAAAAGCAGTCTACAATCTCCAGCTAACGATGCCGCTGCAGACATTTTCATTGCCTATTAAAGAAATAAGAAAATTAGTTATTTTAAATAAATAACCAGCCCTTTACATCACCTCGAGTCCTTTCAAAACCCTTCTGCTAAATATTATCAGATTTAACTCTAAAAATCTGTTCAAAATGGCTCCGTTCGTCGGTCTAGAATCAAAGGACTTACTTTGCCCTTTGTGTTCATGCGATAATTAGTGGAAATCTGATCGCAAGGCCGATTCACAATGGTGATAGGTCGCTTTTCGGCGAGTTTTCTATGGCAACGCCGCTCGAGCAATGTTGCCACGTCTTCAGGTAAATATTATGCATCTTCTCATATATACTATAATAACCCATAGATATTTACCTTTAGATAAGCAAACAATAATCACGAAAGTGGCAGTTTTATGGCCTCGCGCTTGTAAATAAAGCTGGACACTATTAGACATGCGCACTGCAACATTATCGTTTGACGAATGGGAAAATAGACAGGTCCGGGCTTTAAAATTTAAATTCTTGCCAAAAGAGAGGAATTTCTTCTCAATTTTTGATCAAGTTGGGAAAAAAGGTAGTGATTTCTGGAATTTTAAGTATAGAAAATTGTTTTTAAGGTTTTTTTACAATTTGTTTAAAATTGATTCGTCGTCGTGTTTTTAGTTCGAAAAGAAAGAGAACAAGAACAGGTAAATTAAACTAGTCTTATAAAATCGAATATAAAAACAAACAAAACCAATCTACGGTGTTATCGCGTACCTAACCTCAAGTCAAATAGTTGGTATACTTGTGTTGATTTTTACAATCTGGCAAAAACTTGTTTTGTTCAAGAATTTGAAAAAGTGTTTGCTCGAGAACTTGACTCATGGAAAACTTTCACCCTTGGATTATTATAAACATACCTAGGTATTTACTTCTTTCTTTGCATGCATCGGGATAATCTACCTTATTTGTGTAGCCTAGGCCTAGTTAGATGTGTTTAAATTGCTGATAATAAAATAAAGTTATACAATGTCCGAAGAAAGTTCGCATCAAATGGGATTTTTTTTTATTATTAGGTATAGGTAAAAATTGAAAAAGCAGTTGGTTTTTGCTTACCTAAAAACCAAAAATGACGTATACTGAAGCAGCTGCACGACTTGCGTTACCTGTCAAATTTGACATTTTTAATAAAATAGGTTCAAAAATGCCCTTATTTATCAAAATATCCAAAAACTTTAATTGAGAAAGTTGTTTATTTAGGCATTTTTAGTCTCTGTACGAAATTTTGACAGTCTTATACAATTTTTATTTTTTGCCAGGTTCTTGAAAATTTTGATCAATCCTCGTAGATTAACTTTTATACATCGATGTAAAACCATTTGCCTTTACTTCATTTGTAATCTTTATGCAATTTTGTGTAAAATTTTTGTTTCCAATTATTTATTTTGCTTCAAAAACTGAAATTGGTATTGAGCAGTATGTAAAGTTTGATGCAAAGTTCATCTAATTACATCAGTTTTGCCAAAACCGACGTTTCTTATTTTTCTTAAGTTAGTAAACAGATGTACAAAAAGAAAATATTAGGAAGCTTTCGTTGACATTTTGATCAAAAAGAATGAATATTAATCGCTCGAAATATTTTATTCAACAAAAATATAGTTTACAAGTAGTAATATAGGCGATGCATTAATAATTATTCTTTTTGATCCAATATTAATTAAGTAAAATTTCAACGAAAGCTTCCTAATATTTTCTTTTTGTACATCTGTTTACTAACTTAAGAAAAATGAGAAACGTCGGTTTTGGCAAAACTGATGTAATTAGATAAACTTTGCATCATCAAACATTACATACTGATCAATAACAATTTCAGTTTTTGAAGCAAAATAAATAATTGGAAACAAAAATTTTACACAAAATTGCGTTAAGATTACAAATGTACTAAAGGCAAATGGTTTTACATCGATGTATAAAAGTAAATCTACGAGGGTTGATCAAAATTTTCAAGAACCTGGCAAAAAATAAAAATTGTATTAGACTGTCAAAATTTCGTACGGAGGCTAAAAATGCCCAAATGAACAACTTTCTCAAATAAAGTGTTTTGATATGTTTATAAATAAGGGCATTTTTGAACCTATTTTATTAAAAATGTCAAATTTGACAGGTAACGCAAGTCGTGCAGCTGCTTCAGTATACGTCATTTTTGGTTTTTAGGTAAGCAAAAACTAACTGCTTTTTCAATTTTTACCTATACCTAATAATTTAAAAAAATCCCATTTGATGCGGACTTTCTTGCGGACACTGTATATCAAGATACATCACTACTCCATACTTACTAAAAATATGAAATACCCGATATTTTACCCCTATTTCGGCATAACAAAATAATATAACGGCTGTTACTGTCATTGTTTATATTTCAATTGGAATCAGTAAAAGCACAAACACAATTCACTAAACTACACGAAAACTAGAAATCCGTAAATATTAAACACCCACAATCCACGATATAGCTAAGAAAACTACAAGGAATCTACAGAGAAACCTTAAAAACACGACAACAAAAATGGCGGCCGAGCCGGTTCTGGAAAGTATCTTGAGCATGTCGATTATTGTCGATAAAGTAGGCAGGCCGATAACACGAGGTTTGTGCGCATGCACGAAGGTGTCCAGAAGGAAGGCAGCTGACCGGCGAGTCATGCGCTCGGACGTATTTTTTCACCCATAAAACGTAACTTTTGTTTGCGCAGGAGATAAGCTGTACGTATCTAAAGGTAAATTGTCTATGTAATAACAATAACCCCATCGGCACTGTTTGGATGTGACATCTGATAATATTACTAAAGGTTCCCCACCTAAACACGGACTGGCGAAAGCCGAAAGGCCATCCACGACATTAATCTATTCTGTCGTGTCGTTTTAGATTTGACAACCCTGCCGCGCGAAAGCCTTTAATTTCACATCAAGTAAGCCGCGGTAATCCTTTCAAAGATGTTTTGATTTTATGGCCTTTTTGGATCTCGGGTAATTGGCGATTATGAGTTTCAGCCGCAAAGGGTTACCCCCGTTAAAGAGTAGAAGATAAGGTGTGCTTTTGAAAACGGACAATGAGTTCGTTGATGTAGACGTGTCGATATTTATAAGATTTTCTTTCATCGGAAATGGTTAAACATTGACTGGTCAGTCAACAGGGATTGAAACCTTCAATTTTATGCTAACGAAGATGGTTGCATGATTGGAGAAATATGGAGTTAGTTTCTGCTTGATTAGAAGTCCTCCCCTATCGAAGCAATATAGTAGACGTATATTTCCTCTGTGCATCGCTGTCGTCATTGTACTTCTAGTTTTTCTCTGTGGAACAACATAACCTATTCCTATTGTTTGAGATTTAAGGTGGGAGTAGATTTATTCATGTTTTCTAGCTTTTATACTAAATTTAAATAAAATCAGTATTAACATTATTATGTCATTGTCACTCATTGTTCTTTCACTATACAATTCTCCCAAAATTAGCAATGAAATAAATTGATATTTTCGTAATATATCAGATACCTACTACCTAAATAATGTACATGTACCGACGATATTGATTTTCTTTAAATGTTAGTTATTAAAATAATAAACTCAAAAAATCAACGCGATATAGGTTATAGGTTGGCAATAGATTGAATGACGTTGAGAATTCAACCTTAAGAGGTTTATTGATTTCTCGACAAGAGCTAGAGCTTCTGCTTGATTTGAAATGATCCTTAAAATTTGGTTTCTTCGACAAAGTCTAATACTTTCGCCTTCGCCATTTTCCGACCACAGCTAGCATCATTATCAAAAAAGATAGTCACATCATCATACATGACTTACCGGCTTACCGCTCATCATTTACCGGTATTTTTCTAACATTATCTAAAAAAAAGGAAGAGATAGACATCGCGACAGCAATTTTGTTGCAGAGTTCGTATGCTCTTTGAATATGTTGCTGAATATGTTTCCAAATACCTAATACATGTTATACACCCATACCCAAATAAAAAACCTCCATAACCCCCACTATAAACCCCTCCATATTTTATTCCCAGATATTAAATAAGATCTCTTTCCTGTACTCTCTTTGTCTCTTCATTTTTGTCTGTGGTGCCGACTGCCTTTAGTTCCTTTTCGGCAAATATCGAACAAAGGACCACAGGAAGCCATGAAAGCTCTTTATTGGTGACTTTTTTGTGTTTTTTTAAGTCAGCGATGGAAATTTTGTTTATCGCGGTTTGACGCTTCCGATAAAAAATTTTGTTCTCTTTTTGCAATTATTGTTCTAATCAAAGTAAATATACAGAGGTACCTAACCTACTCTCGGGCAAAAATCTTTTATACATTTCCTTGATATAATGTTTCAGAATTTATGTTGTTCTACTTGAACTAGAACACTTTTGAAAAAAACATACGATGTTTCCTGGTAAGTATGTAAGAATTTTGAGTAGGCAATTTTAATGTTTTTAAAGAAAAACAATATTCCATTGTTTAATGTCGTGGAACCATATGTGAGGATGACAAAGACAGATCTTAGATAAGAACCATATGGTACTCTTACTAAGATATCGTATAGGTACTGCCAATTATCTTAATTTTTTAAACAAACATTACACCCACTATATATAGCCCATATTAACTCAATCCCCATTATATAAGCCGTTTGCAAAAGGTTATTCATCAGAGGTAATTTTTTATTAAATAATTTTTAATATATAGAGCGTTGTTTGTAATATAATAGATTGTAGATAATTTAGGGTTTTATTGGAACCGTATACTGGCCAACTTAAACCTACAGTGACATTTTATCTGAGTATTGGTTCGCCATTCCTGTAAATAGTAGGTATATATCTACTAAATCTATTTATTAAAACCGACAAAAATAAACAGAGTAATTTATTTTAGCAATAAAATTACCTAACCTAGAAATACAATGGAATTAATTCCGATTAACTATTTCAAGAAATAAAAAGAAAAAATGGTAATTTGCCAACCAATAAGTAGAAAACAGTAGCAAAAGCACTGGTAATCAATTTAAGGATTGTACAGAAAATTGTCCATGAAAGAAAGCATAATATAATACCGAAGAATACTAAAAAATATAAACAAAGAAAACCGTTTATATAATTATAGACTAAAAACTTAAAAACTCTCATCATCACTTAGAAATTCTAAAAAGTCCTCGTCATCTGAGTCGTCCTCGAATGGAGCAATGATCATCGGCGTCTAATACTTGTTCTCGATCCCACCAATCCCTTATTAATATTTCTGTATGTTCCACCGATTTCTTCCAGTACTCCTGCGTAATATGATCCAACGAATCTTGCCAAACTATCTCTACTTGCAAGGATTTAAGACGATCACCTACATGTTTTTCATAAAAATATATTAATTCTATCGCATTAAACTGGCAATGTGGCGGCAGTCGTAGAACCTCATGGCCATATTCACGCAATATTTCATCTACAGCATATATTTTGGGTGATTTGAGAGACTTTGCCATTGATAGGAGTTCGGATTTTAACATATTTGGTAAAGGATTTTGGTTGTGTTTTTCAAGTCACTCATAAATATCACTTTTTCGGAAGATGAACTTTTCTTTCTGAATTCTTGAATGATATGATGCATTGTCTAATACAATTAAAGACGGCTCATCTCAATTTGGGATTAATTGAGCTTTTAGCCATTTTTCAAACATTTCGCAATTCATATTGTCATGATAGTCAGAACTTTTTAATGTGAAAGAAAAAATTAAGTTTGCACCTGGAATATATCCTGTTACAGAACCGGCCTGTAAAATAATGAACCGCTTTCCCGTGCCACATCCCTTTTTTCTTTTCACGCTTTTCACAGAATTATCTTGCCAAGACTTTGAACCACTTTCATTTGAAAATATCCATGTTTCGTCTAAAAATACTACTTTTCTAAATTTTGATTAGTATTTTTTTTTTAAATTGAACACGCTGACTCACTATCTGTGGCTGCTCACATGAAAATCTCCGGTTACAGTATTTTTTGAATTTTTAAGTTTTCTTTTAAAAGTGAAAGAGTTACATTGGTTTTTGATCGGTAGAAATCATAAATCACGTTCCGCACTCCCATTTTAATATTTTCGCTCAAATCTTCAGTCTTTGGCTTTCTTCGTTTACATTCTTTAGTATTCTTCGATATTATATTATGCTTTCTTTCATGCACAATTTTCTGCACACTCCTTAAACTAATTCCCAGTGCTTTTGCTACGGTTTCCTGCATATTGGTTGGCGAATATTCACTTTTTCTTTCATACTCGAAATAGTTTAACAAATTAAGCACCATTTTTTTTTGCTTGGGGATGCAAAAACCAAAAAATTCCTTTTTATCGTTCATACAAACTGACATCTTTAAATCAAGACGAAGGTGGCAGATACGAACTTTTGTGAATCGCTGAAAATTAAATACATATCCTTTTCTTCTATGTCAAAATTGCATAAGTATGTCATATTTGTCTTACGGATTTTATTTGGGTAGTATGATTAAACGCAATAAAAGAAAAGAAAAATTAAAAGTATGTCTTTGTTAAATCGTAAGACCCGCACGATAAAACCGGATCTGACTTTACATGAGAATTAGTAGTAATTTGTACAACAAGAGTGGTAAAAATCATAGACATAATAAAAAGATATGTATCGTAAAAAAAACTCCCATTTCATACACAGTGTGTAATAGTCACTCTATATAAAACGTATTTTCTCCTGTCCTCCTCGACTCGACAATCAAGAAGAAATTGATTTAAATTGTTTTAACGCACAAGACGGAAAGAATTTACGGAGGGCACATTAAATGAAATAAAAAATAAGGACCACTCTTTTAGATTTATTAAGTGTGGGAAGCTGGGAAGGACCTTATTCTTCAATTGACTAACGAGGATGGGTTAATTTACGACATAATGGTGGTTGTGGCATGAAATCTTATTTAACTTTTAAAATGTCTTTATTCCAAACTAACTTTTACAGTTCATTACATGGAAAGTGACAACATAATATAGAAAATAATGACCATTAAAAAAAATAACAATAAAAAAAATGGAAGTTAATCCAATTTAATTCATTAATAAAATCAATTAAAAAAAAAAAGTAGGTACCTACATAATATAAATAATTTAGTTTAGTAAATATCTCTTTAATTGTTTCTTAAAAGTTGCCAATTTTTTAATTTTTCTGATATTTTTTGGAATATTGCTATATTTTATTATTCCGGCATATTATAAAAGCGATTTTTTTCTGAAATTACCTTTTACTGGTATAGTTTGATAATTTATACAACGTCTGGTGTTATGATCATTGTAATGTCTTATTCTCTTGAAGTGTTATGTTTGATTTTTTTTCTTTTAAAATAATAGAGTGAATTAGAATACAAATTTTTAATTTATAAATGTTTTGAACGTGTAAATACCCTTTCGGTCTATATAGATTAACAGTTGGTTCTAAATGTGGTAATTTGTGTATACATTTAATAACATTATTTTGCAATTTTTGTATTGGTTTTAAGTTTGATAAACCAGCAGATCCCCATGCAGAAGCTAAGTATTGTAATTTTGAATATATTAATGAAAAATATATATTTTTTAAGTATTTCAAAGGAATGAAATATCTTGTCTGTACAAAACAGATACCAAAGGAGATATCGAGTTGATAATATACTGGATATGGCATTTCCAATTTTAATTTTCGTCTAAAAGTAATCCTAAAAATTTTGTCGTTTTTGAATATTGAATATTTTCATTATTAAATGTTAAGGGGTTAATGATGGAATTTATTTTATTTTTAGTTATAAACATAAAAGAAGATTTTGTAAAATTTAGCGTAAGTTTATTAAGAAGTATTTTTAAATTATTATTAATATCAAAATACATTTCTGCAAGAGTTTCAGCAAAATAAATAATTGTTGTATCATCTGCGAATAGCTTTATATTGCCCTTTAATTATTTACTATGATATACTTTGTAGATGTTGTAGGAGTATAAAAAAATGTCAATGTCGTTCTTTTTTTAGTTTGTATTCGTTCTTGCGTGCCTCAAATTACCGAAAATACCGTTTCCGTATATTATCGAAAACCCACAGAAAAAAACAAAAATAATAATCACACGCCACAAAACGTAACATACATTACAGAAAATTAGAACTTCTACAACTAAAATAGGCATCAATTCAAGGTATCCGTACACTTACACATGAAAATTTAATGGAAAAACACATGTTGTCATTTAGACAAATAACAGAGGTAAACTTTTTTTACGCACGCATGAATACCAACACCGCACAGTGTCATTTTCCCAGTACAGAGACATGAATACATAACCTCAAAATTGTTAGTAATTACAATTGGAAACAATAAAAATGCGGGAGACCGTGAACATCTTATGTTTGTGCACGTTACTCGTTCGTGTCAATCAAATGTGTTATTAATTTTAACGTTTTGTCGAGGGATTTCGACTGGAACGATGCGGATAGTCTATTGAGGTAGAGTGCATGCACTCTAATATCGAAACTTTGACGTCAAGATGCCATCAAAATTCCCCCGTACTAAAAACAGTGGCGACAAACACCCCCGCAAACCCCGTACCGTGAGGGGGGGCACGTTGACGGCCCCTTTAAAACTTGCTGCCAGCTTTTCTTTTCATAGGTATTTCATTTCATAATTAATTTTATTTTTTTATATCCTGAGAATTTAACTTCGTTAAGGTTGAATTCTCAACGTCATTCAATCTATTGCCAACCTATAACCTATTTCGCGTTGATTTTTTGAGTTTATTATTTTAATAACTAACATTTAAAGAAAATCAATATCGTAGGCACATTATTAAGGTAGCATCTGATATATTACAAAAATATCAATTTATTTCATTGCTAATTTTGGGAGAATTGTATAGTGAAAGAACAATGAGTGACAATGAAATAATAATGTTAAAAAAAAACTTACCCGATATTTTTCGCTATACAATTCTCCTAAAATAAGTTATGAAATTCCTTGATATTTATTAAATATGTCAATTATTACCTATAGAATATCAAGTCGATACTGAGTTTCTTTAAATTTTGTATAAAAGCTAGAAAAAATAAATAAATCTACGCGAAATAGGTTATAGGTTGGCAAGCATGTTGATACTCCCACCTTAAAGAAAATCAATATCGTCGGTACATTATTTAGGTAATATCTGATATATTACAAAAATATCAATTTATTTCATTGCTAATTTTGGGAGAATTGTATAATGAAAGAACAAGGACATAATAATGTTAAAAAAAATCTTAACCGATATTTTTCGCTACACAATTCTCCTAAAATAAGTTATGAAATTCCTTGATATTTATTAAATATGTCAATTATTACCTATAGGATATCAAGTCGATACTGATTTTCTTTAAATTTTGTATAAAAGCTAGAAAACATAAATAAATCTACGCGAAATAGGTTATAGGTTGGCAAGCATGTTGATACTCCCACCTTAAGTGAAGAAGAATTATACGTGAAAGCGCGGAATTTACAAACGATATACCGTAAAGACTTGTCCATTGACTTCCCTAGTCAAATTTTAAGCCTCAGAAAGGTGCTTGGAGTAGGGGTGTTACAGTGGAACTGGACCTGTTCTTTTGGAATAGGTATCATCTGCCTATTCCGCGTACCTATTACCTATTACCAGGTACCTATTCCAGGTCCGTTGGCACTGTCACATGTTTGATTCTCTGGTTTCATTGGTATTATTTTTCAAGTTGTCAGGTACAGGTACGATATAGTGGAACGGCTACAGGTTTTGCTTTAAATTTATATAATATTATTTTACTATAATATGGCGAATTTGCAGTTGATAATTTTAAACGTTGCCGTTACAAGCACATTGCAATTATTAAAATAATCTCACTAAATAAAGATAAAGGGAAATAGCAATAAATAATAAATATTTCTAAAAATATTGTAATAATTTATTGGGCACCAAAATATAGCGTATTTAATGCAGGATATTATGCAACCAGCAATGAGGAAATAATTAAAAAGGCAATATAATATAGTGCATGCACCTATACCTATTCTTCATGTTTCTTTAAATAATAGGCCTCCGTTACAATCAAATCTTCCAAAAAAGTCTGGTGCGAAAAATATTAATCTGCTGCAAAAATTTATAACGAAATTTAATCCGAATAATCGGAAACTGCTGGTAACGCTGGAGTTCTAGCGGCTTTCTTTAAAAACTCGTGTCGGCCATTCAGCCGGAATAGCGCCAATCGACGGAGCGGCGTCTAAGTTCGACCTGGAATAGTTTGTACCTGTAATAGGTATTTGGAATAGGTTCGGGTTTGGAATAGGTACAGGTCCAACTAGGTACGAGAAAAGGCTATTCCGTAACATCCCTAGCTTGGAGAGAGTATTTCAAAATTAAAAACAGTGTATGAACTTGCGGATCATTTATTAATAAAAAAAATTAGTGTATTTCTTTAAATTTTTCAGATGTGTCTAGTGCAGTCATGTTGTTTCCAATTTTACCAGTTAGTGTGGCATCAGCGGAACGATATTTTTCCAAATATAAAATAGTAAAAACCTATTTACGCAACACCATGGGATAACCACGTTTTTCGAATTTATCCTCAATCAGTGTCGAACACGAGTTTGTTAAAACATTAAATATCGACGAAATTATAAACGATTTTGCAAAAAAAAAACTCTCGACGATCTGGTCGTTTTGTATAATACCTTGTAAACTCACCGACAAAAAAAACCGGCACCTAAATTTTTTTAGTAATTTCAATATGGCATAACTTTTTTTATTTTTGACTTTATTGCAATGGTTTTTCACTGGGCGATAGATCTATTCATTAAAATTACGCTGCAATTTGTTCTGATGTAATTTTGGTCGCTTAAATGTTTATATACCAGGGTAAGTCAAAATGATGTTTTTAGTAGGAAGTTCAAAACGCCCTGTGGAAAAAACACGCCAGAAGACCTTGTTTAAACATGATTTACGATAAGGCTGGATGTATTCCTAGCATTTTGTTTTTTGAATCATCTGGTTATCTTGTTTATTTTACGAGCTACGCATTTTTAATTGAAACGCTGCATTTAAAAAACATTTTTATTTCAAACATTAAAAGTTGTCATTAGAGCACTTAAAATTAAAATAAAATGTTAATAACGAGTGTGTCAGAGAAGGACGTATAAACCTAATATTTGTGAAAAAAGGAGCTCTTAATGCCCACAGATATATTGAAGAGATACTACAGGAAGCTGTCATTCCATTTGCCCGTTTCATTGGAGAATACTTTGTTTATACTCGTGCAAGACAACGCCAGACCACATGTTGCACATGTAGTAAATGAGTTTTTGGATGAAGTTGGAATTCGAAGATTAGAATGGTCACCCTGTAGCCCAAATCTCAACCCAATCGATCATATTTGGGATGAATTAAAAAGACGCGTTCGTCACCGTTCCAACAAACGTACAACTTTACCAGAGCTCAGGTTAGCATTAAATGAAGAATATTAAGCTTTTCCTCAAGAAAAAATAATCACTCTAATTGATTCCATGCCACGAAGGATGCAAGCTGTCATTGCGGCTAGAGGTGGACGCACTCGTTATTAACATTTTGTTTTAATTTTAAGTGCTCTAATGACAACTTTTAATGTTTGTAGTAAAAAATGTTTTTTAAATGCAGCGTTTCAATTAAAAATGCGTAGCTCGTGAAACAAACAAGATAACCAGATGATTCAAAAAACAAAATGCTAGGAATACATCCAGTTTTATCGTAAATCATGTTTAAATAAGGTTCTCTGGCGTGTTTCTTCCACAGGACGTTTTAAACTTCCGACTAAAAACATCATTTTGACTTACCCTGGTATATAAACATTTAAGCTGCCAAAATTACATCAGAACAAACTGCAGCGTAATTTTAATGAATAGATCTATCGCCCCGTGAAAAATCATTGCAATAAAGTCAAAAATAAAAAAGTTATGCCATATTGAAATTACTAAAAAAATTTAGGTGCCGGTTTTTTTTGTCGGTGAGTTTATATGTATAGTACTATTAGTACTTAGTGACAATGTTTGTGCAGACTTGTTGAGTGTTTCTGTGTTTTCCTGTTTTCTGTCTTTTGGATTCTATGAGGCTCGATTACTGCTACCCCGGTACTACCATACATGGTATCATGGTAAGCAATATTATAGGTGCTGATTTAGGGGGGGCTGTAAGGGCTGTAGCCCAGGGCGGCAAATATTAGGGGGCGGCATTTACAACATTAAAATTAAAACAAACCAAACACGCAGACCTTTTTAAAAAACCTTTGTAAGATAATTAGGTTATTAGATACTACTACATCGTAGTGTAGTTTTGAAGCCTCTGCCGCCTCTACCATGATGGCAGTGCCATCGATGCTAAAACATCGAACATCGAAGCCAACAACATCGATTGGGGGGAGATTTACTTAATAGATTTAATATATCAAGTAAAAAACTGCAATCATCTGAAATCAACTTGTCAACAGTAGCACTAGTATATGGATCTCTTTCACAGTATATACGTGATATAAAGGAGATTTTGAAGTAATGGAGCTCTAGCAAAATTGGAAGCGTCTAATTATGAAGACGAAGCAAAAAGGAAGAAGATAAGAAAACTCTGTTCTGATGAAACGAGGCAAGGAGAAATGAAACTGATGGGACCAGAGAATTTTAGAATTAACACATATTAATACTAGACAGATTAACCAACGAAATGGAAAAAAGAAAACATGTTTATGATGAGCTTAACTCAATGTTTGGATTTTTATTTGCAGTGGAAAAGAACCTAATTTAACGGATCAATGCCAAAGCTGTATACTTTGTATAACAAAGATCTTTGTCCTCCAGAAGATTTTGTTACAGAATGTTCTCATTTTTTTGACTTCCTAAAGGAATTCAAAGAAGAAGAACGTCCAAAAAATATTTTTACTATGTATGAATTATTGCATAGTAATGGGCTTGAGGACATATATCCCTATGTTGATTTGGCTCTAAAACTTTTTTTAACGATTCCTGCATCAAACGGCACGGCGCGGCGGAGCGATCATTTTCAGTATTGAAAAGGTTAAAAAGCTACATAAGATCAACTATGTCTCAAACACGTTTGAAATATGTGGCTGTTTTGAATATAGAGTCTGAGATGACAAAAAAAATTAACTTTGACGATATAATAAATGAATGTTCCGACTCCAGTTCTAGAAGAAAGATATTTTAATTGCCATATCATAATCAGTAAGTTGTATAAATGCGTTAATATAATAATGATTTTGTAAAATAAATACAAGTGTTTTATATATTTCAATATACCTAAGTAAATTACGTATTGGTTACAAAATTATTAGTACTTTAATCTCTTTAATTAAAATAAAAGAAAATAATAGTAGCTCTAAAAATTAATATTTCTCTTACGATAAGAGACAGGTAGTAAGTAGGGGTAAGAATTGCCGAACAGGGGCGGCAGATTCTTGTAAGCCCCTGGGCGGCAAAAGCCTAAATACGCCGCTGAACACAGGTCTTTAAAAAAAATAGAACGCTTATAACTCCGGAACTCCCCCCACCCCGAAAGTTTTTCTACTTACGCTACATAATGCAATCTCGATATCAAAATAAACCTTACTAGATGACCAACCAGACGACGTATGAAGTGTCAGCCATCTTGAAAATGTAATAAAGTTACGACTATTACATACCATACAACCATAAATAACATTGTTTCGTACTGTACCATAAAGCATGTAGTTTTAAAACACCATGAGAATGAAGCAGCTCCCAATTTAGCTCTTCTAATAATACATTTTGCTTGTTAGCAAGTAAATTCTGTAAATTTGCAACCATTTACGTAAAAATACAATTTTCTATTGTTTCCTCTTTTCCAGCATAATTGCCTGGCAACTTTATGTAACATGGCGCGTAGGCAACCGTAATTTATTAGCGTCTAAGATAAGACGGTCACGAATTTTATCGCTACGCTTCAAACTACGCTGGGTTGCCAGCTCCACGAAACCACGTGTATGTGAGTCTAAATTGACTGCATTTGCAACTATTGGGAATTTACCAGTGCTATTGGGGCGCATAATGACCCTTTCATAAGAAGCTGTTGGTTGGCTGCCAATTAATAGTGTAACTTAACAGTCGACAATAGGTATTGCAGGTATATTTATTATAGCTCTCGAGTCCGCAAAACATTGCAACGTCTGCCTCCTGGCGGTAGCAAGTAAAAATAAGAATTACGTATGATCATGTTGGAATTTGACATTACTTGACTTGTCTATCTCAACACTGCGCAAGGATGCAAATTTTATTATTAGATATATTATTTTAAATTTTTCGAGTTTTCCCTACTTTAGGGCTGTAATCTTGACGCTCATACCAAATTATAACTCTCTAATAGAGTTGGAGAACATTTCCGGACAAACATAAATATATTATTAAATTTGCTAAAAGTAAATAAATTAAAATTAAATATTTCAAAAACTAAATGTATGGTTATGGGGTACCGTCCTATAATAATTTAAATTTTCAAAATATAAATGCTGTAATTGATGGTGAAAAATTGGAATTAGTAAACAGTTTTAAATGTTTAGGGATAATCATTGATACAAAATTAAAATTTTAAAATTATTTTGAAAGTATTATATCGAAGATTGCCGGAAAAGTAGGTTAATTATTTTAAAAGAATATGTTCTAATTTAAGTTTGTTTTCTAAAAAAACTGTATTTAATACTATTATATTACCACATTTTCTTTATTGTTCTTCCATTTTATATTGTGCTAGTGAGGAAATAATTTGATAAATTACAAATTTCACAAAATAAGGCAATGCTGATTGTTTTAAATTGTGACAAATATACAAAAATAAATTTTATGTTATATTAATTTACGTTACAAGACCGGAAAGTAGTGTTTTTCAGATCGAGACAAGCATTTCCAGGGCGAGCCATAGGCGAGTCCTGGAAGCTTGGAGAGACCTGGAAAACACTAATTTTCGGTTGCCTGACGTACAATATTTTTTTTAAGACCGACACTTTGATATATTTTATAATCTACGCGAAACAAGTTTGACATAAAGAACAAAATTAAAAATCAACGAACTGTCACTCGACAATACATCGAAATATTGTTGTCATAATAACAAAATCAAGGTATCTTGAATTATCAAAGAGCGATTGGAGAAACAAAAAACAGGGTGACAATGACATTAGAGACCGGAAAAGTGACATTAGAGTCCGGAAAAGATTTTTCCGGTCTCTAATGTCACTTTTCCGGTCTTGCGATCGGAAAAACGTTATTTTCTAGACGAAAAATTGTCCAGAAAGTGTAAATTTTCTGTTCGGTTTTAAAAAAAAAAAATCTAGATTGGTTAAATGTCAGAAATTTAATTTTTTATTTAGTAGGTATGTATCTTTATACATAAAATTAAAAATAATTTATTGCCTGATTGTTTAAAATGTTGTTCTTTTAATTATGACCATCATAAGTATAAAACAAGGACGAATCAAAATTTTTATGTGGATAGAGTGTCATTAGCTTATAAATCTATTTTTTTTTATAAAGGTTTGACAGAATATAATAATTTGGAAAATTCTATTAAATCTGAAAAATCATTAAAACTGTTAAAAAAAACTTTTAAATTAGATTTAATTAAAAAACAAAATGATACGTAATATTTGATACAATTTACGAAATGTTTAACTTTTCTGTCTTTTTTTGTTAAGGTTGCGTATAAAAATGTGTTAAAAAAATGGAATTAAAAAATATTTAATTGTAGCTTTTTGCTAAATAAAACATGTTACTACTACTACTACTACTACTACTATTACTGCCTTTTATATATACCTACTTGACATATTTTGAGAATAAACGGTATTTTAACGTAATTTGCGTATATGTATACGTATATGTACCTACATATAATATTTTTATGCAAATTGGCAACGTGCGAAATCGCGACTGTCCCGACGCAGACGCTGGCCCATAATTTTATCGATAGAACCTCACAAGGCGGCGTGATTTTACATATATGGCGTTCAAATAGAACAATAATGCTTTCAGAAGAATAAATAACGGGCCGATAAGATCTTAAGTGTTATTTTCGTGTTTGTATGTTCAGATTTCGTGTTGTACCCACGAAGCTAGTACATTTTTGCGTTTGTATCCGACGTTATTGGTCTGGCAACGTTATATAATATACCGGTTGTCTATTTATTTTACGCTTGTTAACTGCAAATGTTGAAACATGTGACAATTTATTGTCATCAGAAGCGGGATTTCCAGTCGCTAGAGAGTGTGTTTTTTTTGTTGTGAATGACAACAGGTTTATCCCGTATACGGATCATGCTAGTGAATAAGTAAAGATGATAGCAGGAAGCCTATACGCATAGGTATACAACAAACCCCGTATGTAGAGCGAGATAAACCCATGTTCATTTGGACGTACGCGACAAGGATAGTTTACTTACTTACAATCACACCAACTGGCAATCCCGCTGCTGAATCCGAGTTCGTTTTGTTTCTAAATAAATGGCTCGTCATTAAAAGGATGTCGATCGTATCTAGAAAATTGTGTAGATATTATACATCAGGGTACTCAGGGACTTCTGACGTCACAGATCAGATTGTGTTTTATCCCCGCTTTTATCGACAATTATATAACCCACATATCTTAATCATCTTTAAAATCGTATCAAATTTCAGTCAAATTGTCCACCCCCCAACCACTATTTTTTTAGGGGTGCCCTAAACAACAGACTTCCATGAAAAATAACCATTGTTATTAACCATCACTCTTCGTTATAAAACCGCACCATTTCATTCACAATGAAATACCACAAAAACCTCAAATTATGTCCCAAAACAACCAAACTTCCATGTCGATTTCGGTTCTACGTTGAACAAAAACCGTCGAGATACTAAATACGTAAAAATTATAGTGTTATTTGATATACTATTTCTTTATTGCCATGCTATTCCTTTTAAATATAGGTAAGCGTATACGCGACCTATCGGTGCCATATTGAATTTTTAACTTGGGGTAGTTGTAAAGATAGGGGAACGTGGTTTGTTAATGGACAAATTATTTATTTTAATATTACGCAGCGCGTCTATTTATGTCATTGGAAAAAGTAAGGTTAGAAGTAGATTTCAAAAAGGGACGAATATACCTGAAGTAAAAAAAATGTAGAAACGCAGTGAAATTTGGTGCTTGGATTCAAAATGCGATGAATTTTTGTTTAATTATTTTTTTTGTCATCTACCTCTGTCTCTTGCGTTTAGACCACTTCTAGTAAAGTTAACTTTTTTTTAAGACAAAGCGTTTCGACAGCACATGACATTTGACATTTACAGCTGATCTGGTTTTGTCGTTAAAGTTCCCAGATCAACCAGGCCATAGCAAGCTCACGCGCCAGGTTGCGTCATATTATTTTCTTCCGATTTTGGTGGTTTTTAAGTGTTTCTGTGGCTGTTTTTTGTGTAATGTGTGTTTTAAATATTTTACTTTTAGATTTTATATATTTCAGAGACATATTTTTTGGAGTTGATTATTTAAATTTAATAGTGAGTACAAACATCATTTTGGTTAACTCATCTATTATCAAATCAATAAAGTGCCTAGTTAAACCATTTACTTATCGTTATATACAGGATGTCTCATAACTAAGGGGCAAATAGAGCAACAGGAGATAGTAGACTTGAAAATACGTCATTTATGCTTAAGATCGCACGGTCAATTGTCAAAAAATATGTTAAGACGGTAAGAAAGGTCTATTTAAATTTTTTTTTTTTTTTTTTTTAATTGGCATTTGGCTAATTAGCCATGCAGCCAGTCTCAAAGTAAAAAAGAAGAACATTATTATTTAAAACATATAAACAGGGACACACGCTTCACGCCACTGGGGTCTGTCAGGGCGACTTTATTTAAAAACACACAGGGAATGAAGACCACTAAAAAAAGGGGTTTACATATAAGGAAAAAATAGGGCAGGTTTGTTTTTTAAATGATTAAGAGTTACAATTTTAAATTGACCTTATATAAATATGTTACAAGAACATTAAATATTTTTATATTTCCTAGTGACAAAAGGTATAGGATATTAAAAGGGCACTCGACTTTACATTCTTGAATCAATTGCTTGAAGAGGCTATTAATTTCATTTTCATACTTTTTACACTCCAAGAATAGATGGTCCAAATCACATCTGACATTGCACAAATCACATTTGTCCGAAGGGAAAATACCTATTTTATTTAGGTGGGCTGGATAACAAGCATGGCCCAATTTCAGTCGTATAATGGTTGTAATAAACCGTCTTGGAACTATTATCTCCTTATGCCAGTGCTTATTAGGAATGTTTTTTATAAGAAGTGAATATCTAGTGCGAGATGTGGTACAATAGGTTTTCCATCTTACGTTCCATTTATCTAATATTTCTGATTTTAGAAGAGCATCTGCCTCGCTAAGGTTGAGGCTAGAACTAATGGGTGTTCCATTACGAATACTATCCTTTGCTAGAGTATCCACATACTCGTTACCTGTTATACCAGTGTGTGCTTTAACCCAAATAAATGTTATGTGCTTTTTTCTTAACGTAATATATCGTAATAGTTTTCGAATGTTCCATAATAAAGGATTAGTTTTGTAGGACCAAGGTTTAATATTGGTTAATGCTTTTAGAACTGACAAAGAATCAGACAGAATAACAAAATATTGATTGTCATATTCAAGAGCAAAATTAAGTGCTTTAAAAATAGCTAAGGCCTCTGTAGTAAAAATACTACAATTTTTTTCAACTTTAAACTTAAATTCATTGTTGATTTGGGGTATATATATAGCTGCTCCATTGCCTTCATCTGTTTTAGACGCATCAGTATATATAAAGATACAATCTTTATGTTTTATAAGTTCTGCCTTTAAAATATGGTTATTAAGTAACTTGCTATCAGTGAAATAAGGGATTATCAGTGTAACTTCTTGAAAGCCACTATGGTATTCATAATCTGTTATACATAAAGGCGTAATTTGGTTGAGGATTCCATTAAAGTTTCTAAATGCTTCACATAAAGGGGGAGAGTTTTTATGATTCCAATACTTATTAGTTAAATCATAAGTATTTAGTCTAGAAATGTTATGAAGAAGATTAGTTTCAAAAAATTGGTGTTTAAATAAAAATTTAGCACTGAGTGCCTCTCGTCGTAAGCACCATGGGGGTTCCAAAGCTTCCATCTATTTAAATGTTTCTTGCTATCTAGCATTGAAAAGCAATTATCTCAAAAACTAATTGAAATATCGAGATTAATGAAGAATAACTTTTTTACTTATAAAAGATCGTTCTTCCATAATTTTAGGTAAAGCGGTCAGAAATGTGAGAGACAAAAAATATATGCGATAATCTAGGAGGTATCTTAAAAGTCATTATGGGATCCTCCTTTAGGAAGGGGACTGTCAATACTCTATCGCCTTTCTTTATATACGCGCCTATTATCACTATTTTTGATTTAGCAGCAACCAACTCCAATCTGATATGTGTATGATGTGGAATATATTACCACTACGTCCAATATATTCCAACCTTCCCCTCACATAACGCACAGCTGTGCATCAGCACAGAAAACTGCACATACGAACACAATACCTTACAATGAAAGCAAGTACCTACCCCTCGTAAGGGCTTTTTGTGCCTACCTTGTGTGCACCAATAGAATTATCTTGGCGAAATATTGTGAGGCGGCCATGTTTCGTGGGTTGCATGCGTCGAATCAAGTAATTATAACGTCATGTACGGGGTGTTTGTTTGATATTTTTACCTTTTACACCGAAAAAAAAATTATTTGACTTAAAAAAATTAAATTTATCATTAATAAACAATAGTTTGTCAAAAATAAATAAATGTTTGTCTCAAAAATTTCCAATTTATTAAGTTTGAAAATATAGGGTTAAGTTATTTGGCTTGGTTGACAGGTAAAGAAAAATAGCTAATAATATCTGGACATCGCCAGGCAGCACAACAATTTATCTTCAACATTATGTTACCAACCTTTTAAGCTGCATTAATAAATGGACCAAAGCTCTTAAGGTAGGAGTATCAACATGCTTGCCAACCTATAACCTATTTCGCGTAGATTTATTTATGTTTTCTAGCTTTTATACAAAATTTAAAGAAAATCAGTATCGACTTGATATTCTATAGGTAATAATTGACATATTTAATAAATATCAAGGAATTTCATAACTTATTTTAGGATAATTGTATAGCGAAAAATATCGGGTAAGATTTTTTTTAACATTATTATGTCATTGTCACTCATTGTTCTTTCCCTATACAATTCTTCCAAAATTAGCAATGAAATAAAGTGATATTTTTGTAATATATCAGATACTACCTAAATAATGTACCGACGATATTGATTTTCTTTAAATATTAGTTATTAAAATAATAAACTCAAAAAATCAACGCAAAATAGGTTATAGGTTGGCAATAGATTGAATGACGTTGAGAATTCAACCTTAATGAAATGCAACCTAAAGATGTAATATACCTGGATTTCGAGAAAGCATTTGATAAAGTACCACATTCATTGTTGCTCTACAAGCTTGAACATTTTGGTATAAGAGGCAAGCTTCTTAGTCTAATCAATGACTTTCTCACCAACCGCTTCTATCCAGTAAGGGTCAATGGTATTTTATCCAATAAACATCCAGTTATAAGTGGGGTTCCTCAAGGATCTGTTTTGGGACCATTACCGTTTCTGGTTTACATTAGCGATTTGTCATGGAATATTGAGACAATCACGATTTTCTTTGCTGACGATACCAAGTTATCCTGTAATCCATTGTTGCAAAAGCAATGCTTAGACAGGGATCTGAGGCGTATTGAGTCATCGACAAGCCAGTGGTGCATGAAGCTTAATGTATCAAAATGTACAGCATCGCATATATTGGCCCAAATAACCCTTGTGAAATATATTTGCTAAATAATCTTCAACTTATTAGTCTGGGGTTACTAGTTTCTTCTAATTTAAAATGGGAAGCACATATTATTAAAATTGTAAAGAAAGCCAAGTTTTATTTTCATGGTGCAAAAGACTTTCAAAGATTACTCTCTACAGGTTGTAAATTGTACACTTACCTATATTAGACCAAAAATTAAATACGGATACAATATTTGGATCCCCTACTACATCAAAGATATTGAAATTTTGGAAAGGGTCCAAAGGCGGGTTACCAGAATTCCATTTAAATTAAGAGGACTTCCTTGTCCCAAAGACTTAAAAGATTTGGGCTAGCTACTCTGAAGCAAAGAATTACTAGGGGTGATATAATAGAAACTTTTAAAATACTAACGGACTACACTGTTAGAAATCCTGGACGTGAGAATCAAAAAAATTTATAATCAATTAAAATAAATCAAATTTAACTTAAAATGTATAGTTATTTTAACTCTTTTGTGTTTAGTAAAAATCAGATTTTAAGAACTAACTTTTCTAGAAGTCGTTTTAACATAACAGCTAACTAAAATTAACATGCAATACTTTAACGGTTCAAATGGATCAAATACTAGTAACTTTGATTAAGTTTATAGTCATTGTCAATATCTTTTTTAGTTAAAATTTTACACTAAAAGCGATTTATGCAGATTTGTTTCAACGTAACTTTTCGCAAATAGATAATGTAATTTTTTTTTGCAGTTGCTTTAGGAATACGATTTATAAAATAAGTCAATACCAACATAAAAAATGTGTTAAATTAACTAATTAAGTTGTAATATTTACTGCACAATAAAATCAGATTAATGTCAAAATAGTAACATATTTTATGAGTTACTGATTGACTGAAGCGGTTTTAGTTAAATTAACAAAAAAACGGGAGTGGACTTTCTGGGACATAAAAAAAAAGTTAAATTTGATTATTTTCTTTTAACAGTGTACTATTCTTGTAACTTGTGAAATTTGTTTCATTTAAATCAGAATCAACAGCTTCGGGGACACTCAAAAAAATTAAGCAAAGAATAATCCGCGACATTTTCAAGAAAGAACTTCCTCATCAATCGGGTAGTGTACATATTATTATGGAACTTGCTTGAAGAAAGTACAGTCTGCGCAAATAGTGTAAACTCCTTTAAAAACCAAGTTGATCGTAACTGTGAACAGTTATATAACTCAAAAACTTTTGTGCATTACGGTGCTTGATGATAATATATTCGTTTTTAAATATCTAATGATATTTGTGCGTCCAAAATACTGACCTACCCATGTTTAAATAACTTTCGCGCAAGAAAAAGTAATTTAAACTAGCCAAAGGACTTTTAGATAGTTTAAATCACGATGAACAATTCAAGAACAAAAAATCAAAGAGACTAAAACAATGGCTTCATCGGACTTTCCGCTTGCTATTGATAAAATAATAATAATAATATATCAATTCATATATCTTAATAATGCAATGCACCGATTAAGATTCATTACCTGTTGAAAGAGGTATCCTCTGCCACACTTTTCCCACTAATAAAACATTTATGCCCTACACACAGTGGCATTGTTAATACCTATATTGTTGTGAAAGTTTATACAGGGTCACCAGTAAAGTCCGCATCATATGGGATTTTTTTTATTAATAGCTTTATTAGAAATTTGACTTTGGCATCAAATTGTGCTTTGATCGAGATAAAAATTAAGCAAAAAAATAGTAGTCACGTGATTCGCATTATCTGTCAAATTTGGGGTTATTTCTGAAAATATTGAAAAAAGTTATTAGAAAAAGTTTTTTAATATGCTGTTTCTAGCCCACATGCAAAATTTCAGCTGCATAAGATAATTTTGATTTTTTACCTATATTTTTTAAATTACGCCACTTTTGCAAAATAATAAGACTCAATGCAACCTACATAAAACGTCTTAGTTTTGACAATGCTTTATTTCAGATACATTTTCTTTAAAGTGGCGCCATATTAAATGTGTGTTTTTCTACAAAATCAAAATTGGGCTATTAAAATTTGGTCGCATGTGATGCAAAGTTTATTTGTTTAAGGTAACTTCATAAAATAAGTATTTTTGAAAACGTAGTTTGTGCCTGAAAGTAAAAAAATAAAAAATAAAATAAAGGGGTTTTAAATTAAATCGTTGAAAATAAATAAACTTTACGTTAAGTTAAACTAAAATTTATTTTCCACTTAATGAACACTTTACTGATGACACTGTGTTCTTTTTTTACCTTAATATTAAGGTGTATTACTTTCAGACACAAACTACGTTGTCAAAAATACTTATTTATTGAAGTTACCTTATACAGGGTCCAAAACAAATAAACTTTGCATCACATGCGACCAAATTTTAATAGCCCAATTTTGATTTTGTATAGAAAAACACACATTTAATATGGCGCTACTTTAAAGAAAATGTATCTGAAATAAAGCATTGTTAAAACTAACAAGTTTTATGTAGGTTGCGTTGAGTGTTATTTTGCAAAAGTGGTGTAATGTACAAAATATAGGTAAAAAATCAAAATTATCTTATGCAACTGAAATTTGGCATGTGGGCTAAAAATTGCATTTTAAAAAACCTTTTTTAATAACTTTCTTCGATATTTTCAGAAATAACCCCACTTTTGAATTATTTTTTTGAAAAAATTAAAATTTGACAGATAATTCGAATTACGTGACTATTATTTTTCTGCTAAATTTTCATCTCGATTGAAGCAGAACTTGATGCCAAAGTCAAATTTTGAATAAAGCTATTAATAAAAAAAAACCCATAGGATGCGGACTTTACTGGTGACACTGTACAATCACAAAAATAAGAACAAATTGTTCAACAAAATTAATAAGCACGCGAGCAAGTTAATAACAATAGGCTTGTTTGGCTCGCCGAATCGCCGTGGAACGGCGAGACTAATGTTTTTGGTTGGCGTTAATATAATTTCAAATGGTTGCCAACTTTCTAATAATTTCCTGACCTCACGGCCTCTCAATGAGATGCTATTTTAAATACACAGGCCTTATGGGGAAAAGCATTCTACTTTTTTTAATTGTTCGTGGTTACCTACCTAAGTCCTACCGGACTGCATTTTACACGTATCCACCGCGCAACCACCCGTAAAACCCTGAAGCTTTTAACTTTGCCAAAAACGTTTTACGACCAATTTATGACATGATCCATCTTCTGAAATAAATCAGCCTGTCATTAACAATAAAAGATTGCTGAACTTTGCCCTTTTTTATTAGTTACCACACACAAACACAATCAGGAGCGGACTTAGGAGTTATTTAATTCCTTCTAAAATTTAATTCTTCGCATTCTTTTACGTAAAGGACGACCATTTTTTTTCACCCATGCAGAAGAGAGAAGACAAGCTCAATGTTACCAAAAATCTGGCTACACTTATCAAAGTTTAAAAAAAAAATTAAAGGGAATGCCTAGATATTATCATTGTAAAATTCCTGGATAGTATAGTAGGGTCTAGTAATTAGTTGCCTTTTTAGTCTTTGCTTAAAAATCCTGTCATCAATCACCTAACGATAAGCCAGTGGTATGTGCTTATAAATTTTGATGCTCTCAAATATATCAAGGAATTTTTGGTGAGAGTTGTTTTTGGTATAGGATGAGGAATATTATTCACAGTACGCATGTTAGAGGAGCCGTTAATAGCATAATTTTTATATCTTTTTCCTGACAAATAAAAGTTTACAGTGAGTAAGACAACATCACACAAATATTTTAATGCCCTCTTTTGCAAAACCATTGTAGAGCCCAATAAGCCCTTACTACTAAATCCCCCAAAAGCAATACCACATCTCAAGTGACTCTCAACAAGTGAAAAATAAACCATTCTACCCACACTCTTCCCCAAGTCTCTTGAGACAACTCTCATTGCGTAGGAACCGGACGCTAGTCTCCCATCCAATGCAAGAATGTCGTCCTCAAACTCAAGTTTGTCGTCGATTTGAACAAACAAGAATTTAGCAATGCCCGAGTTTTTAACAAAATTATCTCTCAAAGTTAAGTCAGAAAACGAAAACTTAAAGGTGAGAATACTAGTTTTGCTGATATTAAAACATAATAGGGTCGCATCACACCATGGTTTAACCAGCAGTAAATCGCTCTGCACAATTATGAGCGTTAACGCTTCTGCATTTTTTCCACGCCACAAGATAGTAGTATCGTCGGCGAATAAAGTAAAGATAATTAAAACAGTTAGGGTCAAAAGTATCAAATCAAAAAAAGAACAAAATACTTAATAATTATTTTAATTAATTTTTTCAAGTGATTGTTTCACCACAGGTTACAGAATCTTGTAAAAGAGACTGAATATAGATGTATACGGGGTCCGTTACATTAGCCAGGTGCAAATAACTGAATCAATTTTTAGCACCATGTAGACCATACCTAGCAACCAAGTTAAAGAGCTAGCATCATAGTCGTTACGGAGTTATTAAGCACTTTTACCGAAGGGGGGCTAGTGTAACGCTAGCGCCCCCCCCCCCGCCCCGGAGCCCATAACTGCGTAAAATTTTAGCCATATATAGACTATCCTAGCACCCAAATTATAGAGCTAAATACCATATGGTCAAACAAAAATTTGTTATCTAAGACATCTAAAACTGATCTAGAACATAGAGCCTAATGAATAAAAATTAAGCAATTACTTGAAGCAATTACTTTTTAGTAAAAGAAATTGGTTGACTAGCAAACGCTATAAGTAAGAGCAATTGCTAGATCTGGATATGAATACAATTTTGAAGCAATTGCTGTTTTTCTTACACCTCTGTAGCAAAAATGCTTATTCAACACAAGTTGAGACGTGGATTATCCACTTGTTCAGATTATAGATTTCATGTTCACTTTGGTGCCTAATTTGCAAAAGAGTTGACGTAAATACAACAACGTTGGTCTATTTATTTAGTACAATAGTAATCTGTTACGTTTTTGTGGAAAATAGGAAACTTATATTTGTGATATGGCAGATTTCAGTGAAAATGAGGCAAGTGATAGTAGTGATAAAGAAATTAAAGACAAGCAATTGATATTCGTTCACAAATTGAAGGATCATAAATAAAGCTCTCTGACCACAACCCTTTAGCTTCCACAACAACTTCAGCACTTGTATAGGAAATTTAATAAAAATATTGGTCTTCTCCAAAACTGCACCCCTTATAGAAGTGTATGTCTTACAGACAGTAGTTTGGTGAACACCGAGTTCTTCACCTACAGAATTTTAAAAGCCCGGATCCTACAATTTCCGCAGAAAGACTTTAATCTTATTTAAAGGCGACAGTGCACCCCCTCGCCTTATACCAGTATCAGTCGAAAAATAATTTGCCAACCACTCAACATTTTCGCAGTCAAATCGATATAACTTTCTGAAATCATCATATCTGCAATTTTTACGATTTTTCTTTTACGGACGTTCATAATATATATTCAGCCTCAGCCATAATTGAAGACACAAATTAAGAGCAACGCACGTGTATGCCGCGGAGAACTAAAGTTGACTGCTATCAAGCAAATTATGCAGGGGTCGACCTAACTTAAAAAGTTGAAAGCGATCGCTACACTAGAAAAAGCAATTCCTTAATTTATTCATCCCATTTAAAGCAAACGATAGCAATTGCTTCTATTTTTTAAGAAAAAGCATTGACTAGAAGCAATTCCTGCACTTTTAAGCAATCGCTGGACGCAAAAGCTATTACTTTAGTTTTTATTCATTGGCTTTCAAGAAATTACTTCGATTTTATAAGAAAAAGCAATTGCTACATTTTTATTCTTTAGGCTTATAATCTCAATACCGCCCCTGTAAAACACGTAATTTTTATTCTCGAAGACGAATAAAATTTTAATCTCTCCGATTGTTCTCAAGTGTCTGTTTTCGTACTTTAAACGAGCGCCATTTTGATATACGATCAAAAACTACCCTTTTAATGGCGATCATAATCATAAAACCCGAAATTAAACATACTTAAATCAGTCAGAAATATCGTAAAGATGTTATTTATCGGTTTGTTACAGTTTTTATGTTAATGTGATCTCGTCGTATAGATAGTGATACTGTTTTTCTTTAAGTTGTAAACAAACCTTTGCTTTGAAGCCACCGTGTAGTAAAAATCGAGAAGGAATAGACGCAATGTGAATCGACAGAAAGAAAGTAATTTCCTTTTTTTTTCACTATAATACAATAACTCTCAAAGTACCAGAATCCAATCCATCCTCCGCCTGTGCGTCTGCTGGGATTTCCTATGTTGGGCCGAAGCATTTTCTCTAGTTGGGCAGCTAAGGATTCTTCACCATTTCTGTTAAAAACTTATAGTAAACAGAATTCCCGTGTCACTTCGCGTATGTCCTGCACGATACTCCTACCACGCCCACTTTTCATTACTGTCATTTGTTATCAATTGACGAGCGACGAGCGCAAAAATTTAATGACATACAATCTGTTTTACATTTGGTTGGTGAGCGTTACTTCAGGCAGTTTTCGCACGTTATTTTTTTTTAATCGCTTTAAAAATAACTGGTTGTCTGTAGTTACAGGATAATGTAATTTGCAGAATATTTTGACAAAATAATACTAAAAATTAATGGAAAAACGTAAATTCTGCGTCACTCGTAGTAAAAACGTCCGTACAGCGTGTCGTGATTTCCCTGACTAGTAGAAAATTTAAAAATTCACATTTATTATACAGGGTGTTCATTTGAAAACTTCCCACCTCGATTTTCCTGCTTTAAAATAAAAATGTGAAAAATCGCTCAGACCCGTCGATTTTTATTTTGAGGGGGACATCTTTTACGTATATTGTCAATGTTGTTACTTCAAGCCCCTACGAGGGAGTGGGGTGAGATCTAAATCTTAATTGGATACCCCTATTTTATATAATTTTTTTGGATTCTGCATAAAATTCTGAACATTTTTTAGTAATAGCATTATTAGTCTATACTTAACAGTTTCCGAGATATTTACTTTTGAAAAATTACATTTTTGAACTTTGACAGCGTCTAGCTTTCTAACTGTACGTCTTAGAGCAAAACGGCTTACATGTCCCTATCTTCGATTTTTATTATCTTTCCAATAGTGTGAACTTTCGGTTAAACCGGATGTAAGAAATATAGTACTTCCGGTTTGACCGGAAGTTGACACTATTGGAAAGATAATAAAAATCGAAGATAGGGACATGTAAACCGTTTTGCTCTAAGACGTACAGTTAGAAAGCTAGACGCTGTCAAATTTCAAAAATGTCATTTTTCAAGAGTCAATATCTCGGAAACTGTTAAGTATAGACTAATAATGCTATTACTAAAAAATGTTCAGAATTTTATGCAGAATCCAAAAAAATTATATAAAATAGTGGTATCCAATTAAGATTTAGATCTTACCCCACTCCCTCCTAGGGGCTTGAGGTAACAAGATTGACAACATACGCAAAAGATGTCCCCCTCGAAATAAAAATCGACGGGTCCGAGCGATTTTCCAGATTTTCATTTTAAAGCAGGAAAATCGAGGTGGGAAGTTTTTAAATGAACACCCTGTATATTATTCTTAGTTAATAGGTATACATCACAAATTAATGCATCTAATATAATTAATATACCCTTCGTTTTTAAACACAGGCGGTAGATCTAGGGCAATCAGCCCCTACTTTACTGACAAAAATTACTTGGGGATATCACAATAAATAAATATCTCTTGTAATAAATTCGATTTTTGAGTAGAAAAAATGCAAAAAGCGAGAGAAAAATACCTAAAACGAATAGTATATGGATCCTTAATAGTTCCGTTCAAAAACTCTCTATTTACAGGAAACCGAGTACAACAAAAATTATAGGACTGTGACATGTGGGCGGGGAAAATCGGTAAATTAGCTGTAAATTGTTTTTTTTTCTTCGTGTTCGTTTTTTCCGCCGTTTTTTCATGCCGTGTCGATTTCAAGCCGGTGTTTAAAATAAAGGAAAATTACAGAGCGAGTTTTTTCGTCATAAAATATTTAAGACGTTTAATTCAGTAGATGTTTCGTAGAGGAATAATATTACTTGTGTTAACGTGACGTAATTGACCCCTCCACCCCTCCCTAAAGCCCGACAGCACAGCTGAGGGTCATGAGTCGTAAAACCTCAATAAACCATAAGCCTAACAATAACAGGTACCTGATCTTAAGTAATTAAATTATCCTATTATTGCATAGGTATACAGGTAGGTGGCAAAGGGAATTTTTTTTTATTTCAAAACTAACCAATTTTTTTTGGCGGTGGAAAAGTTCTGCATGTTCTTAAACAAGAAAGAGCATAGACAAAATTAGTAAGTAGTGCGCTGTATACGAGGGAGAGGTTAAAACGTTAAATTCACTCAAGAATAAAGTGCCCTTATTTTTCACTGTAGAAATTTTTTTAAATTAGGAAATGTTGCTTTCAATTAAAAGTTGTCCATAAATACCAAATTTCAGCTCGGTAGCACAAAAAAAGTGTTTTTACTTTTTTTTTCACGCCCCTTCGTATAACGAATCGATAGAAGCTATGCGACCTATAAATTCATTTTTTTAACAGCTCGTGGGCAATTAGACACATCACTTACTTAAATTTGTTTAAATACGCGAGAACTGGACGTTTAATAAAATAATTTAAAAAATAATCTAACTTTTTTGGTGCACACCGTACATTATTCTATGGATAAGCGGAATAACTTTATGCAATACAAATGAGGGTTTACTTCATACATTTAACAATATTTTGCCGTTCCCAATTTTTTAAAAACTCTTAAATCCATTGGTTCATGAATTAAAGTTTAAACCCTTACAATAAAATTCGTTTTCATTTAAATCTAGTTGCCATGAAAAATATTTATATTTGTGCTACCGAGCTGAAATTTGGTATTTATGGATAACTTTTAAGTGTAAACAACATTTCCTAATAAAAAAAAAATGCCACAGTGAAAAATAAGGGCAATTTATTCTTCAGTGAATTTAACGTTTTCACCTCTCCCTCGTATACGGCGCAATATTTACTAGTTTTGTCTATGCTCTTTATTGTTTAGGGACATGCAGAACTTTTCCACTGCCAAAAAAATTTGGTAAGTTTTGAAATAAAAAAAAATTCCTATTGGTGCGTACTTTCTGCCGGTCACTGTATATTGTTCAAACTACCTGTATTGTTACTAAAAAGAGTAAAAAGAGATACTTTCAGGCGAAAAAGAATATGTTCACCCGGTAAGCTAAAATTAGTGTTTTTAATTTTTAATAATGGTTTTTAGCTGTCAGGCATTCGTGGTAATTAAGTATAATATTTACAAATAAGTGCTTGATACTCATATTTTATATTTTAGCCTTAGGAATTTGTGCTAGCGTTTCTTGCACGTATTTCGAGACACCCTGTATAATGATTGATTATTTTTCGCGAAATAGAAGGTCCGTAATCGAAAGCGGCACAAAAACTTCGCTCGTCAAACAGAGGTAACACAGATAAACATTTCGTGAATGGAGATAACTTGTTTCACAAGATGGAAAAAAGGAATATTTTGAAAGAGTGGCCTGTATAATATAATTCGTTGAAATGCCCTCTCCCGATAAAAAAGTTAAATGTCGGACAGCTAGTATTCGAAATCGAGACGAACTGAGGAAGGTTTTCGCCATGGGCGCATTTCGGTTTCTGTCATAAAATAATAATAAAAGTTTATTCAAATATTTTTTTGACATTTAATGCTAATATATAATTTTTTTTGTATAAACTATCAATTCCGAACTCAGAAGTAAAATACTTGTTTTGAGTTAAATAATATAATATTTTTGTCAAGAATATATTTCATAATTCAGGCACAACTAGATTATAATATAAAACGAATATGACATGACAATATTTTACTGGTATATTTATACGAACAGGTATATAGTATACGAAGATACAATACGTTATGTATATAATATATTATATTATATATTTATTTACTTTATTCATTATAGCTTGGTATATTTATTATTTATTAATGACGTTCTTGAATATATCTCTTGGATTGAATAATATCCAATTTTTAATTTCAGTTCTATTATTATTTAATGATTTAATTATTTTAATTGACTGTGGTAGCATATCAAAAATATATGGATTGATGTTTAAAAAATGTTTGTGTGCTATTGTTTTGTTTACTCTATTTTTATATGTAATAGTACTTTTATGACGAGTTTCATGTGTGTGATTAATATAATTTATTTTATTTTTATGTTCAAAAATATATATTAACATGTAAGAAAATATTTGTTTAATATCCATTTTTTTTGCTATCTTTAAATAGTAAATCAGAAGAATATTGGTGATCTTTTTCGTAAATAATTTTCAAAATGTATTTTTGAATAGTTGCAATATTATTAAGACAATTCTTATTTCTGCCTCCCAATCCTAGTATTCCATAATTTAAATGGGTTTGTACTAAATAATAATAAAGTATTTTTCTAATTCTTTTATAATATTTAAAAATTGTTTAAGGTGTTTAAATTTTGGTATAAGAATTCTTAGTTTTTTACAAATGTAGTCACTGTGTAAATCCCATTTTAATTGTTTATCAAAAATTATTCCTAGATATTTAATATTTTCACCTTCCTTTATATTATTATTATTGCATATTATTGGACCAATATTTGAAAGTTTATTTTTGTATAAAGTAAATGGAATGTATGTTTTGTTATAATTTATAGTTAATAAGTTTTTATTAAACCAGTTGCTTATTTTTATAAAATCTTTTTCAATAGTGTTTTTTAAAATATTCCAATTTAGATCTTCATAAAAGCTGCATTAAAATTAGAAAAAAATTACGACATAGATACCTTTAAATTGTACGTATTTACCATTGGTGCATTTATCTTCTATATATCGGTCCCATCGGCCGGCAGCCTCTTTGCGAACTCTTTTGGCTCCTTTTTCCATCTCTTTCTGTTTTACCGAAAATACATATAGCTATCTTCATTTTACATATTGAACCGATCGGATACATGAAGATGAAGAATTTTTGCATAGAACTTAAACTAAATACAATTATTTAAAGGATCTAAACTTTTTCAATGGACAAATGGGAAGATGGACAGGTCCAGGCTTTAAAATACAACTTACAATACTCTACAAAATAAAGCATGGTTCGGGTTTGTTCGGGTTTGCTCCCACCCGCCCTAGCCTTTCTAGGACGATTACAGTGATGCTGATGTATATGAATAATTGGTTCCCAGTTGGATTAATATAAACATACAGGGTGTTTTTTAATTGAGTGCCGATACTTAAGGTTGTGAATCCTTGGGTGATTTTAAGAAGTAAAGTTAATATTAACAATATGTCCTAAAGCTCTTCATTTTTGAGCTACAGGATGTTAACGTTTTTAAAAAAATATAACTTTTTTATCATACACTCTTGGATATTTTTATGAAATTTTGTGCACACCTTTTAATCATTAAGGAGCATTTTTTGACTTAAAAGAGTTTTAAATTTTTTACCAGTGACGTCCGTACGGGGTTTGAACTGAATATTTTTAAAGACAAAAATGGTACGCCACTGACTTTTCTAAAAACAAAACATATATTTAAAATTCTCATGTGTTTTGGAGCAAATTTGGTCCATAGACTTACTTTCGTACGATGCACCTTTTTTGCATAAAAAAATAAATACAAAAACAGAATTTTTTTCTTCGGTTCATTGAGACTGCTTTCGATATTTTGTTGAAATTTGGTAGGCACTCACCATGAGTGAAAACACTTTTTTCATGGTTTTATTTTCTACATTCACCAGTGACGTTCACGTAGGCATGATATTGAATATTTGAACAGAAAAAAAAACGGTTCTTTATTTTGTTTTTCTTCTCTTCTCATTTCACTTCAGATTTAAGATTTGGAATTTATCGTTTTACTAAATGAATAGGGAACTTTCCAATTTTTTTTTTCAATAATATGATTTAAAAAAAATATTCCCCAATTATTACTCTTTAAAACTCAGTAATAACTTGGTAAAAATTCTTTAAAGTTTCGCGCGTGTCAAAAGCATTTCAAACGACCTTTTAAGCGCGCCAAGCCCGATGACGTCACGAAGTATGACTTTTCCGTCATCCGTCATCCTGACCGGTGGCCGAGCTACCGAGTTTGCATTTGGATTGCCGTGTGTTATTGTTATTGTTATTGTATTGTTGTTTTAAGGTGGAATTCTCAACGTCGTTCAATTTATTGCCAACCTATAACCTATTTCGTGGATGTCATCATGACAAATGATACTTCGCGACGTCACGACCCGCTTGGGATAATTTGAATTTTGGGGCAGTTTTAAATCTTTCTAGCGGTCTTTTGGGACGAAATATGTTGTTTTTTTTGCTGTTATATAATTTATGACAATATATACTTATGATTTATAGAATTTGTTCACCATTTAAAATTTTTCTCAAGTTCCCAATTGCGATTTTTAAAATAAAATGTTTAAACAATTTTTGGTTTTTATTTTTTTATGCAAAAAGGGTGCATCGTACGAAAGTAAGTCTATGGACCAAATTTGCTCCAAAATAAATGAGGAATTTAAATATAATTTTTGTTTTTAGAAAAATCAGTGGCGTATTTTCTTCTTTAAAAATATTCAGTTCAAACCCCGTACGGACGTCACTGGTAAAAATTTAAAAAAATCTTTTAAGTCAAAAAATACTTCTTAATGATTAAAAGGTGTGTACAAAATTTCATATGTTGGCTGGGAATTTTCGGTCTAAAAATTTTACTTATCTTAAATATTGGACGTTAAAAAATACCGCGTATTTACCAAAACTCCTTATCCTAATTTATACGGGATGTTTACATATGTAAATACGTTTGGCGGGTGCATAATTGTCGGCACAGAACTGTCAAAGGGCGGTCGACGGTGGCGCCACCCGGTTGCAAAAAAACGGAACAGTGCCAACGGGTATTAATCGAATATACGGCTGTACGAATAAGATAAAAAGATAGAGATGTGTGTGTAGTCAAAGTAGTCGAGACAGAGAAGGAATGTGAGCATATTTATATAAAAAAAAATGTTTGTGGCAAGGGGACAAAGGGCAAGTAGACAGGAAGTCCATAAATATATATACCGAGGAACAAAAATCTTATGAATTCGATGTAGGCTAAGTGTTGTTGGTGGCGCCCTCTCCCATCATTTTGATAACGATTCAAGTCCGATTTCCAAAACACCTCGAATTTTTAAATTTTCTTTTAAAACTGGAAGAATTACATTGGTTTTTGATCTGTATAAATCATAAATCACGTTCCGAACTCCCATTTTAATATTTTAGCTCAAATCTTCAGTCTGTGGCTTTCTTCGTTTACATTTTTTAGTATTCTTCGGTATTATATTATGCTTTCTTTCATGCACAATTTTCTGCTCAGTCCTTAAACTAGTTCCCAGTGCTTTTGCTACGGTTTCCTGCATATTGGTTGGCGAATTATCACTATTTCTTTCATTCTCGAAATAGTTTAACAAATTAAGCACCATTTTTTTTTGCTTGGGGATGCAAAAAACCAGAAAATTACTTTTTATCGTTCATATTGTCACATTAAATTAATTGTCAAAGGCACAAAACTGACATCTTTAAATCAAGACGAAGGTGACAGGTACAAACTTTTGTGAATCGCTGAAAATTAAATACATATCCTTTTCATTCATGTCAAAATTGCATAAGTCTGTCATATTTGTCTTACGGATTTTATTTGGATATTAGTATGATTAAACACAATAAAAGAAAAGAAAAATTGAAAGTATGTCTTTGTTAAATCGTAAGACCCGCACCATAAGACCGGATCTGACTTTAAGCAACATTAGGTATAAGTGGTTTTTTAAAATTTTGATTTGGCATCATGTTTGCTGGAAATTAATGACTTAATGTTGTGTCTACCAGTCTACCTAGGATTATAAAATAAATTCGAATTGTTTGCTTTAATAGTAGGTACTTAACACGATTAACGAATTCAAAAATTCATAAACCTGAACCTAATAGTAATGAAAATAAAAATTATCATTTTCCATTTGTTATAGATAGGGGGCCCCTGAAAACGTTTGCTGGGGGGGCCACCCAATTTTTGTTACGCCACTGAATGGACCACCACTGACCAACATCATCATCCATTTACCATTCTCCCAACCGTGTATCTTTTTACGCTACACAACCCCCGATGTCATGGCGCCACGTTTACGTTTTCTTTAACTTTAATAAAAGCCCCAGAAACATTTAAAATAGTAAATACAGGTAGCCAATTGTCAAACCAATTGTCAAATAGCCGAACAATTACAAACCGAGATTAACCGGGCCTCCGTAACGACCCGACTGATGGTCAGTTGATCTTTTTCAAAGGTATCGATTACGGTAATGCGGAGATTTGGCGTTTCGGAGATTGGGGCAAAAGGCCCGGGAGATAAGGCGGGTCTATCACATAAATTGTCTTGTAAACGCACAACAGAATTTGTTTGTGTAGCCGTTGATAGGAATTCTTGTTCTAGAAATTTTGGCGATTTTTCAAAGAATTTGGGTACCAATTCCTCTTAAACGTAGGTTTATGTGTAAAAAAAATTGTCTGCGATTTTCCCCACATCAAAAACAAAACGCTAGATACTCAGTACTCAACTATCTCCCGTTTGTTCGTTTGTTTCTTCTTTCCGCGGCCTGCCATGATTTATTCCGCAGCCGTCGTGCCGTCGGAGAGGCGCATCGCGCGGCTCCGGTAACGAGATGTCCCGGTGGTCCGATCTTCATCTGTCTTCACCGCGATGCTTCGTTGTTTCGAGCAAGGCTGCCGCGATTGTTTTCCAACGGTCATAAGTCATAGTGGGCCAAGGATCTTTCTTCTTTTTCTCTTTTATAAATATTTTATGAGTTGGAATTTCGAATTGTGTCGTGGAAAATATATAACTACAGGTTTTTGGTCATTGATTTTAATGTCTTTTGAGCTACTATAATTTTTTCTTCTCTCCTAAGTCTCGGGGTATTAAAAAATGGCATATTTACAAACCATAAACTATTTTAATTCTTTACCTTATCTGTTCCTTTTATCATCATCTATTCCTATATTATGTTTATTTGTACAATTTACTTTTAGCACGTGATAGGCCATTATTACAGTGTTTGTTAGGTAAATTTACTCTACCTTGTAATATTTACTCTTTTTCATTCGTAATTTTATTTGACCAAATCGTATTTCCGACTACTTGTTCCATTAAACACCAGCAGACTGTGGAATTTCTAACCAGATTTCAAAGTTTGCTTAATAAACTAGTTATATAACAATAAGTATATTTGAGATATATATAGGAACGATGTGTTCCAAAATGGACTTTGAATTGATCAAAAAAGGTACTTATACCATATCATAATTTATGTCAAATTGTTAACCGTTTCTCTGATATTGATGGTCACCATCGATGATCAGGTATATCGTGTATCGTGATAAATTTTTTTTGGACATCTCCAAACGGAAATGAATGAAACAACGTCATGCATTAAAAAATGTAGGGCTTGGTTTAGATCACAATGGTATGGGGACGATATATCTAACCAAATCTAGGTTAAAATTTTGTCAAATTCATATTCTGACATGATATGCCAAACCAATAAGTAATAAAATAAGTAGACAAATACAAATTTATTTTTCTTGTTTACAAAATTAACAAAGTAAGAATATACAGAAAGAAAAGAGAAAATAATGCTCGCCATGCTCCAAGCATAAATTCACACGTCTTTTTATATTTTCGAAAGTGTTGATCAGCATTTTCTTGGAATACTTGCACTTTATAAGGAAATAAATTTAGCTGCTTCTTAAGAATAGTCATCCATGTTCCATAAGATCTTCCCACGTCTTGGGACAGGCGTCTTATACAATTTGTTGGCGTATTTTTCATTATTTTACCATTGTTTGCAACAAGTTCTTCTGTTCTTACAGATGGTCTCCCTGCTCCTTTTTTGTTTTGTATAGACCCTAAACACAGCCACGGTTCTTTTCAGGCAATGATTAAAATCCCCAGCAATAAAAGCAACGTTAGGAAAATGTTCGTGAAAATCGTCCATGCACAAACCCGGATTGTATTGCCACTCAACTCCAACCCCGTTTCGAAAATACGCTTCAACCATGAATGTTTTGCGCTGTTCCATAAAGCCCATTGTGTGAATTGTTCAAGAAATTGGAAAAATTAGCGATGAATCAAATTACTTGTAACGATTGTCAAAGATGACGGAATAACTGATTGATTGTTAATTCAGGTAGTTACTGACACCCAACAGGTATTAAGTTCTACGGCTAAGCATTAGGTCCTTAGATGCAAGGCCCTCCTTGATGCAAATAATTTTTGCTCGCACGGTAGGTACTTTTAACAGCGTAAGTTTGACAAACAAAGTGGAGGGGCGCAATTTGCATATTGATTTACTTCAGAATGAAATACGATTTTGTCAATAGGTTAATTTGTTATTGTTTTTTCTATAGGCACCTACCAGATGAGTTAATTTTTTAAACGTTTTTAGGCTTATTATTTTTGAGCAATATAATTGATTTCGGAACATACCTACTTATTTTCAAAAGTATCGGCATAGGCGCCCTCGTTCACAAACCTCTGTTATATTTTGCAACAACCCGTGAAGAAGGAGCAACGAAGCGGACGGACCCGTCGGCAAAAAAGCGACGTCCCTAAAGGGAACAGACATACTGCCTTATCTGCATCCGAAGCGGTTTCTTCCTGCGACAAGTTTTTTCGGTAATTAGAGCATTTAGATGGTTATTATGCGGATAGAATGGCGCCTGGCGCCTTATTGGCGACGTTTTTTCATTGGTTTTGAACGGGACTAAAGTTCTACCATGGTATGTAGACCAGGGTCGATAATTTTTAAAACAAAAAAAAAATAGTGGGATGAAACCCACTATATAACAATTTACAGGCGATCCGAGGTCGGGAAGTGGAAGGGGGTGAGTTTTTAAGGGTAAAAAACGATTTATTTCGATTTCCGGCAAAACTACACAAAAGTCCTATGGAAAAATGTTAAATGGCAAAGTTATAGGTAATAAAAAGATCTACAACTTTTGTATTTACACTTTTTTCACATAACCTCAAAATTTATGTGAAAAATTCAAATAATCAAGTTTTTGGTTTTTTATTTTAATCTTTTACAAGAAATTTTTTTTTTCACGAAATTTGATGAAAACTTACCTTTTTATGTCCCAAACACGCTGTATTTTTTTTGATTAAAAATATTTATTTTTTCATCTTATTTTGACTTAATATCGAAAAAGCACCCTAATTTTCAATCGAAAATTCTCACGTCAAAATATCAGCTTTTTTAAAAAAGTCGATGGGCTTTTTGTTCGTTGAAATGTCTACTTTCTGATGGTTTAAAAAAAATATACATTACGATGTTACTGGGCACAAAATTCTTTACCACAATTTGACCGATGCCGTATATCTCTTATAGGTTCCTAGTCTAGATTCCCATGATAAGGCGCTTGCATTGGGGACACCCTGTACACGAACGTTCGCGAAACACCCTGTATAATTAAAAATTTCTTATAATGTTTTTTCTTCCGTACGTTCGGATGTCCCATTACTCAGAACGTAGATAAAATATAAGGGAGAAAATAATAAGGCCCATTCTACACGAGAAAAATCCATTGAAATCCATTTGTATTTTTGGCCCGAACACGCGTTTCAGTGGTATCAGCTTACAATAGGGCTGATTTCTTTTATTGCCGCTCGGAATGAGCGGGTCACAGTGGGAGTGAAGTGGGGAAAAACGGCCAAAAATGTAATACCAGCTTGCGCTAGCGCAATTAGGCTACATCATCCCTTTTTTCAACACCTAAGTGAGTTCCGAAAAAATGCCGAAACGCGTATATTATTATTTGATTAAAAAAACTTATACAGTGTGACCAGTAAAGTCCGCATTATATGGGATTTTTTTTCATTAATAGCTTTATTTAAAATTTGCCTTTGGCATCAAGTTCCGCTTCGATCGAGATAAAAATTAAGCAAAAAAATAGTAGTCACGTGATTCGCATTATCTGTCAAACTTCAATTTTTTCCAAAAAATAATTCAAAAGTGGGGTTATTTCTGAAAATATCGAAAAAAGTTATTGGAAGAAGTTTTTTAAATGCATTTTTTAGCCGATACGCAAAATTGCAGCTACATAAGATAATTTTGATTTTTTTAGCCACCACTAAAATTTATTTTCCACTTAATGAACACTTTACTGATGACACTGTGTTCTTTTTTGTCTTAATATTAAGGTGTATTACGTTCAGACATAAACTACGTTTTCAAAAATACTTATTTTATGAAGTTACCTTCTACAGGGTCAAAAAATAAACTTTGCATCACATGCGACCACATTTTTATAGCTTAATTTTGATTCTGTAGAAAAACACTCATTTAATATGGCGCTACTTTAAAGAAAATGTACGTTAATATACAGTGTGTGTATAAAGTCTGGAAACGGCTTAATAACATCACAATTTACTGGCCGATTTAAACCAAATTTGGTACAGTTGTGTAAGAGGATTTAACGCACCGAATGACAATATTGGTGTTGTTGCCAGCTTTTTAGTTTGTCTGGAATGCGAACGAATTTTATATTTTTAAATATAACACCCAGTATATTTTTACATTTTTAAATTCCACATAAAATTATAATTATTTTTTATTAAATGCATTATTAGTCTATACTTCATAGTTTCCGAGATATTGACTCTCGAAAAGTGAGATTTTTGAACTTTGACAGCTTATAACTTTCTAACAGTACGTCTTAGAGCAAAACGGCTTACATGTCCCTATCTTCAATTTTTATTATCTTCCCAAAAAAATCAACTTCCGGTTAAACCGGATGTAACTCGAAAGCAGGAAAGAAAAAAACTCCAATTCATGAAATTTGAAACCTGAACCTAATAGTAATGAAAATAAGAATTATCATTTTCCATTCGTAATAGAGGGGACCCGTGAAAACGTTTGCGAGGGAGGGGGGACGAAAACGAAAAAAATAAACCAAATATTGATAAGAAAATGAAAATGCAATGCAATGGTGTTTGCTTTTCAACTATTTTATTTGATGGTCGTCAAATTTTTTGAGGTTTGGGCCTGATATGTTAAATTTTTGGGACCACTGTCCGCTTTTCCTCCATCGGGTAATCGTTTTAGAAAATTGCACACGGACCGAATTCAGCCGTCCACTGGTCTTTCTTTGTTTGGACGGTTTCTTTATTCCCTTTTATCTTTTATTTTCCCGTATTTTCTCTCTTTTAAAGATACGGGCTTTTTCAAATGGTAATTACATAAAGTAGATACTGGAAAAAATAAAATTGTGTGTAATACGACATACCTTTTGGTTTAAATGCTAAAATTTTCGGGGAATCGACTTCAGCAAAAAAATTAAAAAGACGAAAAGAATTAACTTGGTATACAATAACGGGCAAAAAGTTCGCAACATATCGAATGTCCGATAACCTAACAATCGATTTTGACTACTGGTCTACGGCAAAATAAAATAAAATGTGAATGTAGCAAAAGTGAGGTAAATTAAAATAATAATTTTGAATGAAATTTACTTACCATTATCACATTTACCCCACTTCACATAATAACCATTTACAAAAAAAAAATATTAATACTTATATAATATGCTAAAGTTAGTTCAAAAGTCCATAATTTTGGTATTTCTTTAATTTTTTTCGGCAAACTGTTGTAAATTGTTATTCCTTTATATAATATTGATATCTGGCCAAAAGTACTCTTTACCATTGGTGTTTAAATATGATAATTTTGTCTTGTGATGTGTATAATGTTGGTCGAAGGAAATATTATATTCGATTGTTTTTCTTTAATAATAATAGAGTGTATTAGAATGCACAGTTTTAATTTATAAAGCTTTTCTAAATTTAAATATTCATTTGGTTCATACAAATTTATAGTTGGTTCTAAAAAAGGAAGTTTATGTATATATGCATTTCATTGTTTTTTTTTGTAGTTTTTTTAATGGCTGAATTGTAATTAAATTCGCTCATCCCCAAATTGAAATCATATACTGTAATTTTGAATAAACCAAAGAATAATATGTATATATTCTTTACATATCTTAACGATATATAATTCTTTAAACAAAATGCCAATTATTGGTGAGATGTAACTTCTTAAATATTTAATATGTTTTTTCCAACTTAAATTTTCATCAATATATAAACCTAAAAATTTAATTGTATTAGTATATTTAATTAAATGATTATTGAAAGACAGTGAAGAAATATTATTATTTTTTAATTTTGATTTACTTATAAACATAAAAGATGATTTATTAAAATTTAATGATAATTTATTAATTTCAAGCCATTTACATATTATATTTAGGTCGTGGTTAATGTTATCATGAGTTTGAGCATAGTCTTCATGAAAATATACAATAGTAGTATCATCGGCAAACAATTTTAATTTACCTTTTAAATTTAATTTTGCTATAGAATTCATGTAGATTAAAAAAAAAAAGTAGGTCCTAAGGTTGATCCTTGCGGAACACCACAAGTTATGTTTTTTTGTGAACTTTTAATATTTTCAATTTGAACAAACTGCTTTCTATTACTTAAGTAATTTTTTAACAATAAATAAATATTTGTGTTAAATGTGATAAATATTTTTGAATAAATACGGCCCTGGCATTTAGGTATATTGCGTAGCTATATTTCTGTGCTATTACCCACAGACATGCAATAAAAGGAGACAAAACATTCCATTCATTAAAAACCATTTAGTTAGAAGTTAGAAGGAGATGGCTATAAAAAATGGCAACACTGTAAGCTGTAAAAGTCGCTGTTATCCTTACGGTGCATTAGCATGTGATTTTTTAGAATTAAAAACAATCTAAGTAATTTGCAACATTTATTTAAAATACAGAACTATCTACACCATTGCTTTTAAGCTAAAAACCATAACATCACTTGCCGCCGAAATATTAATCCGGGCTTAGAATGGTCGGGTCTCTTACACACCACGCCCTGCCGAACCATTGTAAATAATAACAAATATAGCACTAAATAACTTGTACATATTTCGAAAAATAACTAAAAATTAATTGAACGAATATTAAAAATTCTGCGTCAATAGCAGTAAAAACGTGCGTACAGCGTTGCCACATTGATTTCTGTTAAAAACAATTTCTGATCGAGACAAAATGTAAACAATTTAGTCTCCTATGCTATTACCCATCTAATTTATAGAGAACGCATTAACAAGAGGGAAGGTACCCAAATGTAAATAAAAAATGTTCATGGCATTTATGTGTTAAATTCCACGGCATATTTCATAATATAAATGACGTACGACTATCCCAGGGTAATTGAAAGGCGCCATATTCACGACATGGCCGGAGAGGAAGTTAAAAATGGAGACCACCTTCGATCATTCTCAAGAATTTCAGTCGTTATGAATTAATATTACTAATTAAAAAATATATTCGTTAATATATGTGTTTGAGAGATCGTTAAGCATAACAAACGATCTGAGAATAAAAAAAAGTTATTTTTGATACGAATGTAGAGGCGATGGCGATGATAAGATGGCGTGTATTTATTTGAAACATAAATTTTCTTATTTTCACTTGCTACCTAATATACGTACTGTTCTCGTAATCTTAAATAGAAATTTCTTCTAATGTTACTGAACATCTCTTTCTTCTTTTGATATAACCTCATAAGGAAAAGTCTAATGGCGTCAGATCAGGGGATCCTGCTGGCCATTTCATCGATCCACGCCTCGTTATCCACCGATCTGGAAATACTAGGTTGAGGTAGGTACTGCCGGACATTGATTTGGTAATAGGGGGCGCTCCATCTTGCTGAAACCATATCATATTCGCTGGAAGTTGTGGGTTTGCTGGATCAGGATATAAGTTTGTCAAAGTTGGCAAGACATTATTTTGGAGCAGTGCTAAATATTTATCGCCATTTAAATTGCCATTTATGAAAATGATATGATCTCCAACTATTCCTGCCCAAACATTAACCTTTTCAGGATATTGCGCATGTTCTTCTCTAATCCAGTGAGGATTTCGCTAAGACCAATAGCGGCAATTTTGACGATTAGCATGACAGTCAAGTGTAAAGGTGCACTCATCAGAAAAACAAAACATGTTCTAAGTGGATCACATTGATATCTAATATTGCCATCATTTGTTCACAAAAATACGTTCTCATATCAAAATCGTGAGTAGGTATTATTTTATAGGGATACATTTTATTTTCTTCTAAGGTTCGAATAATCGATGAATGGCTAACATCGAACATTGGGACTTTTTTTCAACTAGAAGTATGTGCAGGGTTTTCCTCAAACTCCCGCATAATATCTAATTTAGTATCATCACTTATTGCCTTTGCAGCTACTGTTTTTTTATCTGTTTCACATGTCAACAAGGTAAACAAAACTATTTATACCTTTTTTTATTTCATATCAGTAAAAAGCAACGCTGCAATGCAATAAATCTTAAAACACTTAATATTTCCGAAACAGTTGCAGATAGGTATGTATAGGATATTATATATACATGAAATGTCTAAAATGTTCTGAAGAATCCAAAAACTTAATAATAATATACGGTGTTATATTTATAATAAGAAAGTTGTTATTGGCCACTGTTACATGACACATGCATAAAAAAAATTTATTGAAAAAAACGCGCAACTAGAAATACCAATCGACGTGTCCGAGCGCTTTTTCGGACACGGCCCCATGTATTTATTATAGAATTTCTTCCATTTGGCTAATACATCCTCGATGTATTAAATTGGTTAAATATACTACGGTTGTGTTTATAGAAGAGACGTACAAATAGAAGGAGAGAGATAAGTGATAAAGGAATATAACAGGACAGTCGAAGTCTCATTTTAATTATCTTTATTGTTACATATTGAGCATTCAGCACACACACAGTGTGTACCTACTATGTACTTACATGCATGCATGGGCGTCATTCCGAGATATTTGAGCGAGCTAGTGCACCATATAAGCGAAAAGCACTGTAGGAAAAAAGGGAAAGAAGTATTAACTACTACCATCTATCTGCATCAGTTTTGACACCATCTTCTTAATTAAAAACACCTAAATAATCACATTATTACGAATTATTTTGAATATTTACACGATGCTGATGTGCAGGCGCAGGTGTTTTTGCTGCTCGAAAAAGGAGGTAATCCGAATTTTTCCAGAGGCACTTTCTCCAGAGAGGTAACCACTAGAGTTGCCCCTTTCACTTGTTCTACTGTGCTCTGCTTGGGCGGTACCATGACTACTTGCATTCCAGCGCTGAGCGCTGCTTGGACGCCATTCGGGGCGTCTTCGATTACCAAGCATTTTTCTGGCATTGGTTTATCTGGAACAGAAAAATTAAATGATTTTGTATGTCCCCCAATAAAAATAAAATTACCTGGAAATCTACTAGCGGAAACCAAAAAGATATCAGGAGAAGGTTTCCCCTGGTTAATATCTGGATCAGTACTCCCGCATATTATATGATCAAACAATTTTAAAAGTTCTGTATAATTAGCCGTTTTTAGGTCAAAAGTATCTTTGGACGATGACGAGGCTATGGAAATGGGAATTCGATATTTGTGCAGATGTCGTACCAGTTTTTCTGCGCCAGGAAAAATTTTTGGGTTCAAGAGCGTCGTTTTGTATTCCACCAGGAGAAGAGCAGTGTACTCCTGCCAAGTTATCGGTAAATTACACTCGTTTACTATAAATTTGGCCGCTTCATTGCGATGAAACCCCGTCACATTCTCTCTCATCTCGAAAGTGTAGTTTTTTTCAAATTTTTGGACTACGTTTTGGTTGGCTTGGAGGTAAAGCGGTTCCGTATCGAGAATAACACCGTCCAAATCAAATATTACGTGAGTAACTGGTTGGAATTTACTCATATTCAATTATTTTTTGGTGATTTTGATATACCGTGGATTTTTTTAGAAAAACAAGTTGATTAAAGTGGATTTTAGGAAAATAATAAAAATATTTTTCCAATTTTGATATGTAAAGTGACATTTTTCAAAATTGACTGTTACATTTTGACAGACAATTGGGCGGAAACAAATTTTGCAAGAGGTTGTTCTGTAGTTTTACCCTGTTGGGCTAAAGGTTGAACTGATTATATACAGTGAAATAAAGAAATTATCCAGTTAACACAACATTAAACTATAATTTACACTACCTATATTTAAAACATATTACACACATTGTTCACCAAAAAAGATAGGTAAACAAAACGGACTCGTGTTTTTGGAAGTCTGACCTATTATTGCACTTGCGTGCATTTTGTTCCGCCCCATGCAGGCAACCAGCGTTGCCGTTGTGTTACGTGAATACTCAAAAAGGGTCTATATATCGTACTAAATATTCTTAAATTCTATTTTTATATACCTTTGCAACACCTCTCCCCCATGAGAAAATCCTAGCTACGCCCAGTGCAAGGAAGTATTAGGTTTAATATAATAATGTAGTGATTGTTCTGTGTAGGACCCCCACCGAGAAATAAGGCTACATAGGCGCCTGACTACTAATAGGTGGTCCATGAAGAATATTAAAATACGTATAACTTTCAAAATATCTACATCTTTATGCAGTCATAATTCTTTGCCAATATGTCTATGAGCGTATGTGCTTGTGCCGTGGCGCGGCGGCGGTTTTCAAAGTTTGTGGCCAAAAGAAACGAGATAAAAGCGAAAACACAGAGCAAAGCTTTAACAGACCAACAGACATGACATAATTAGCAATTAAAGGAATTAGTTTGAACGACCCGCGATTTCCTCTGAACGTTTCCTTGCACATGTTGCAAGTGCAGCTTGCATGAACGACCGCATGGCGCTACAAACCACATCGAAAGGTTTAAATTAGTATTGGACCGACTGCACCAATAAACTTTTTAGAAATTTAATACACTGATCTTATAGAGTTACGTTGTATTAAAACAAAGCGTTGCGACAGAAGACAACGACATTTGACAATAACAGGTGATCTGGTTTCGTCGTTAAAGTTCCCAAATCAGCAGTGGGACGTAGCAAGCTCAAACGTCATGTTGCGTCATATTATTTTCTTCCGATTTTGGTGTTTTCTAAGGGTTTCTGTGGCTGTTTTTTGTGTAGTGCGCATTTTAAACATGTTACTTTTGGATTTTATTTATTTCAGAGACAGATTTTCTTGGCGTTTATTATTTAATTTTAATAGTGAGTACAAACACCATTTTGGTTAACTCATCTATTATCAAATCAATAAAACGCCCAGTTAAACCAATTACTTAATCGTTATATACAGGATGTCTCATAACTATAGGGGGCAACTACAGCAACAGAAATTTTCAATAAATATTATGTTTCGTGAAGAAAGGTGTTTATTTAAATGTTTCTGGCCATCTAGCATTTAAACGCAATTATCTCAAAACCTAATTGAAATATCGAGATTGATGAAGTACAACTTTTTTACTTATAAAATATCCTTATTTCATAATTTGAGGTAAGCAGACAAAAAATATATGTGAAAATTTATCAAACTTATATAGCTAGCGTTTTCTAGGAGGAATCTTAATCATTATGGAATCCTCCTTCTTGCCCTCAAAAACATAACTACACCAAATTTAATTCATATCCGCTTAACATCAAATCATCGCCAATTTTATAAAGTATTATTATAAAAACATATGAAAGGGGACAGACGGGCGACAGCGACTTTGTTTTATACTATGTTAAGATACCAAAAGAAATAAATGTTGTTTTTTTTCCTTTAGTTTTATAATGTTTTCACATACTTATTTTGGTAGGTACGGGTCTCAATATTTTATTTTATAAATAATAAAATTATTATCTACGCTATATCTTTACAAAATATTAATATTCCCTTACAAAACTTAACAGATGGCAAAGGCGATGGTAAAATAACTTAGTCCGGTTCTGTTTCTGTAGCCAACCGCTTAACGTAAAATATACCAAACTTCAACAGGGTGCCATTATTGACAGGTGATGCGGCGAATTCTCACATTAATTTGACTTTACACAAAGTGTGTAATCACCGCACCTAGTAGGTTTCAGCGTGCAGTCGTTTTTGAGATAATAAAATTTATATGTTTTATTGCGTACTGAAACTCCTCGCGAGGGCGTAGATTGAAGGGGAGGGGTAAAGGCGGTAAATACGCCCCCCAGGACCATGATAATAAAAAATAAAATTCACAAAATATTACCAAATTACGAATACCGAACTGAAAAATATAATTTAGACATAATTTGTGTGGTGATATAACTTTTTAAAAAATATTGATTTTTTTGCCTAAACTGCAAATTACTTTTCAATTTTCAACTAACTAGTCCTTGCAGTTTTCGTTAAGGTTGAATTCTCAACGTCGTTCAATCTATTGCCAACCTATAACCTATTTCGCGTTGATTTTTTGAGTTTATTATTTTAATAACTAACATTTAAAGAAAATCAATATCGTCGGTACATTATTTAGGTAGTATCTGATATATTACAAAAATATCAATTTATTTCATTGCTAATTTTGGGAGAATTGTATAGTAAATGAACAATGAGTGACAATGACATAATAATGTTTAAAAAAATCTTACCCGATATTTTTCGCCATACAATTCTCCCAAAATAAGTTATGAAATTTCTTGATATTTATTAAATATGTCAATTATCACCTATAGAATATCAGGTCAATACTGATTTTCTTTAAATTTTGTATAAAAGCTGGAACACATAAATAAATCTACGCGAAATAGGTTATAGGTTGGCAAGCATGTTGATACTCCCACCTTAAGGGGATTCTATACCTATCATTATTTTTTTTCCAAATTTTCTTCGTTAATATGCATAATATCAAAAAATTATTATATATAAAAGTAGCATAAAATTACTTTATCTAGGGCGCTATAGAGCCCAAAACTATATATTTTTTTTTCTGAATTTATATTTTTTTAAATAAAATATATTTTAAAAAACAGGCTCTATAGCGCCCTAGTGGGTGTTAATTTAGACATATTGGTAAAAAAATGAAAAATTAAAAGTAAATAGTTTGTTCAAAATCCTGGAAAAACGATTTTGCGGAAAATGTCCTCCGCCCTACGTTCTTTTTTAGAGACAAGCCCACTAATCATATCTTGGCGAAACGCTGGCAACGCGATTGACCTTGTCAATATTCGGTGCCCGACCGAAGAAAATAGTAGGAACTATGAATTTATTATTAGCAGGTGCATAATTTTCCATGTAAAGAATAATAATTATCCGTACACATTTTATTAGGGGTTCTTATTTTTGTTGAGGTTGATGGTTGATACATGGTTTATTGTTAGGTAGATTAATAATAATTATGGGATTATCTCATAAATTTCATTACGCCTTTATAATGTATTATTGTAAATAAGTACCTAATATTGTTAGGTTACCTAAATAATTATTATTAGTAATAAAATTACATTACCTTTTTTCATCCGAGGATCTGTAAGTAGGTATTCTCATTTCAAAATATATGCTTATGAATCTTATATGTGTGTGTTCGATTTTTTGTGATTTACTTAGTGCGATCGGTGGTATACAAACGGATTAATTATTATTTATATTTTATTTTCCTATCAATATGGGAAAAAAGAAACAAAAAGAACAATTTCAATCCAAAAGGAAAAGTCTTCAACAAAAAATGTTAATTGTTAGAAAGTCAAGGGGAGAAAAGAATCCAGCAAAAACCATTCACCGTTACAAGGTAAGATGCCGATCCGACGCCACGGCCTTTGGGCAATTTTACAATTTCCAGGGTTGCAGGGCATGGGCAACAGATCATCATTTTAGGGAAGTGTTCACTATTTTGGTTCTTTTACATTTACAGGAAAACATTTCGACATTTTTTGAAAGTATTTAAGTACCCCTAATTTTTTAAGAATAAGGAATATGCAGGATGTCCCACTAAGCTCGGCGGGTATTATGGAAGCCACAAATGTCTTTGAAAACAATATTTATTGACTAAATCGACCAAGAAAAATCGACGGAAAATATTTTCAACGTTCCAAATGGCTGCTAGGGGATGCATTTACTATGATATAACTAAAAATTCAATTTATCTCTGAATAAGCGCTATTGCGGTTATCAGTTAATAATGGAAATAAAAAGATCGATAATTTTTGCGATTATTTGTTTTGTGGACTAATAATTTATATCGTCGATAATAAGGGCGGGGGAATCCTGTAAAAAATTGGTGTATCTTCCATAGCCTCTATCAAAATTTAATCAACTTAGTCTTGTTTTAAAGGTAATTTTACCCTTTTTAAAATACTGAATGCCGTCGGGATGGGGAGTTGATGTTGATACTGCGTCTTCTAGAGGGCGTTGATTTCCCAATATTTGTTTTTTTACAGTTTTCTTCATAAAAGTAAACTTGCAACATTACAACCCTGGAAATTCATATTTTTATATGACCTTGCTTAAAGAGAATGACAATAGCTAAATTCTGGTGCAAACTATAATTTGATATCTTTATTCGTTCTCAAGTTATTTACAAATAACAATTTTATTCATGTGATTTACTTTAAACAAGATATACATGCAAAACAAAATTGCCAACTAATAGGGATTGCTAGGCAACTTTGCCATTAAGTTACTTAATTTTGACATCATTTGGCTATTTAAAAATTTGTTAATTATTTATAAAGTAAGAAACCTTAGTGGGACAGTGTGTCTCCGGCTTATGCCAGCCCAGTAGCGTTTATTAGGATAAGTACCTAGTCATTTTTTGATGTATTTTGCAAATTAGAAAAATATTGTACCTATAGCTATAAAAGCATTTGAGACTAAAGAACAAATGTAAAAGTCGAGCCTTGTGGTTTGTTTGTCCATAAAGAACATTGCTTCTTGGCAGCTAGTCCAGATGGACTTATTCAAGACGAAGGGATAATAGAAGTAAAGTCTCCTTCAACAGCGAAAATGTGAACACCAGAAGAGGCCATTCAACAGAAAAAAATACTTTTGCTACAATAAATAATGGCATATTACAATTAAAGAAAAACCATAATTATTATTATCAAATACAAGGACTGTTCCAAGTAACCAATAATTCATATTGCTATTTTCTGTTGTGGACTACATTAGGATTCCTTGTAGAAAAGGTATGATATTATGCCATACTTTTATACAATATCTGTAATTTACAAAAAAACCTAATTTGTAAAATGTAATGTATTGTTCTGTTGTATCTATAAAGCATAGATATTTACCTTTAGATAAGCAAACAATAATCATGAAAGTGGCAGATTTATGGCCTCGTGCATGTAAGCAAAGCTAGACACTATTAGCCATGCGCACTGCAACATTATCGTTTGACGAATGGGAAAATAAAATAGACAGGTCCGGGCTTTAAAATTTAAATTTTTGCCAAAAAAATTGGAATTTCTTTTCAATTTTTGATCAAGTTGGGAAAAAAGGTAGTGATTTCTGGCATTTTGAGTACTAGCAAACATATGATTTTAAGTATAGAAAATTGTTTTTAAGGTTTTTTTTTCAAAATTTGTTTAAAAATGTTGTTGGTTCAAAAAGAAAGAGAACAAGTTAATTAAACTATAAAACTTACAAAATCGAATATAAAAAACAAACAAAACCAGCAAAATAACGAATCTACAGTGTTATCGCGTACATAACCTCAAGTCAAATATTAGTTGGTATATAACTTGTATTGATTTTTACAATTTGGCAAAAACTTGTTTTGTTCAAGAATTTGAAAAAGGGTTTGCCCGAGAACTTGACTCATAAAATACTTTCACATTAATATAATGTGACGGTTTTTTCTCAGGGTATATTTTACGTGGGTTTAGACCAATAAAACTCTGAGCATGCCAGGAAATTTACTTTTTATTGAGACAGGCTTTCTTGTTTCTTTTACCTGTTTTTGCAAATCTAAAAATACATATAAAAATAAGGTAAGTTCCAGATAGGTAATTATTTGTCTAAGCATAATAAAGAGTGAGTATTTTTAATACAAACTTAATTACAGAGAAATCAAAACTCAATAAAATACCTCAATATTATGAACTGTAACATTTTATTTGAGAATTAGATATTATAAGGAAATTTACCTACCTAGTACTTAGCATGTAACTTTTAATTAGGGTAAATAATTAAATAAGTTTTCAAAGCCGAACAGCTACTAGCTTTGCCAAAGGTTCAAGAAAGAAAGGAATTTGTCGATTTTGGTAGGTATCAACGTAGTACTCGCAGTGAACAAATAGCGCAAAAAAGGTCGCAAAAAAGTACCAGATAAGGTAAGATAAAACGCACGCGATTCTGGGATTATTCAAAGCTAATACTATTAGGTCCCTCTGGTGACAAACCTTTCAAGCGCAAAAATACTCAAGAAGGTAACCTACAAGCTCGGTGTAATTTTAGCTATCCGCAACAACGCCCCCTAGAAGAGAGTAGTTAAACCTTGAAAAACATTAAAAAGAAATCCTACCTGTTGACCGAAAAGAAAACTGCAAAGTGAACAGAAAGTAGATAGTAGATTCCCGTTCACTTGACGTTAGTTCAAAATGGTAGAAAACCAAAACAAGTTAACGGTATATTTGCAAGCAAAATGACAACAAACATTGTCCAGGCTTATAAAACAAGGAAAGCCAAACCAAAGGTAAGAATTAAGGAAATTCTGCCTCAATAAACATACCTAGGTATTTACTTTTTTCTTTGCAAGCATAAGAATAATAATATGTTTTGGTCTGTGTTTCTCATTATTTTCATACCTTATTTATGTAGCCTAGGCCTAGTTAGATGTGTTTAAATTGTTCATAATAAAATAAAGTTATACTTATATCAAGATACATCACTACTCCATACTTACTAAAAATATTAAATACCCGATATTTTACACCTATTTCGGCTTAACAAAATAATACAACGGCTCTTATACTGTCATTGTTTATATTCCAATTGGAGTCATTAAAAGCACAAACACAATTTACTAAACTCCACAAAAACTAGAAATCCGTAAATATTAAACACCCACAATCCAGAAGCTGTACGTATCTAAAGACAAATTGTGTATGCTATAATATAGTGCAGAAAACCGTTTAAACTGACTTAAAATGTTTAAATTTACACAATTTTTTTAGATTGAAAGAAATTATGTGTTTTGGACAGACAAAATGGAGCCATATTTAATAAGGTTTTATTTAAAATGCTTACCACCTGAAATTATTGGCCCTAGATATACAAGAAGACTACAGATTAGGAATCCCTCTTGGGATGATTAATATATTATTACCAAATTATTTAAGTTTTTCTTATTTTTTTTTTCTTATTACTTATTTTGTGTGGAATAATTTAATCAGGTTGCAAATTACTAATAGATACATTTGTTTAAATTGGATTTATTAAGAAAATCACAACTTTTTCCGTTAATTAGTTCATCTTAACAGTTAAAATTTGGTAGGAAGGTAATTAACAAAGTATTTGTTGTTGTTTGTAAATAAACTTTAATATTTAACAGATACTGTACATATTATAAGAACACTGGCAGTTAAAATGTCGAAAATATATCTTCATATACATGAGCATAGAAATTAAAATAATATTTTCCTGGACTAATAATTTTCCTGGACTATTAGTCGTAATTGAATAAATACGAAAATAAACTGTTTTGGCCGAGATTTTGGCCCTTGGAGCGGTCTAGTTCTGCGAATTGTTCATGCTCGGTGAAATTAAACAGCGATGATGCCGGTGCAAAAATATTAGTCAGCGGGTGAACGGGTTTAGATAGAAATATGCCTGCAGATTTCCTCCGGACACCGAAATTTCTGTTCGGTGATGTATCGCCTTAAGCACCAATTGATTCGACCAATATCCTTTTTGGTGCAAACGATCTCCGACCTTACCGGCGCCTCTTCGGTGGTGGCGTCTGCTGATCTCCGTTGAGCCTTTGACACCGCCGAAAAATGCCATCGGACCGCCGATCCTCGGGACGAGATAAGGCCTATTTGGCCCGGGTCGAGATGCCTCAAGTCTGGCGAGAACAGTGGGAATGAAATGTTTAAATCTACAGGTAAATCATTTGTAATCATTAATGTCGTCGATTTTTTGTCTTAAATTATTTTAATTTTGTCTTAGAGCAGCTATAAACGAAGGGATCATTTTATATTGAGGTCGGGAGGAGAGTCTTCGAGGTCATGGTTATTGACTTAGTTAAGTAATAACATTTTGTTCTTATAGGTAACTCAATACAGTGACGTCCTGTGAGGTAAAACCTGTCCTATATACCATCTACAATTATTTATACTCTTATTTTTTAATATTTTCTAAAATTTCCCATTCATCAAATTTTCGCTTTAATAAAACGCAACGAATTTTTGTTGTCCCCCTGCTCTCCCACCACGTAAATACGCCACTGGATTTACACAAAACATTAGTTACGATACGACATCTAAAATGTATTGGCACGTTTCCCTCTCTCTCTCCTTATTCAACTGGTCAGCTTCATTTCTCTTCGACTTTCGTTCACTGAACGAGAAAACAAGAAAATCGATACTTGGAAATTAGCAAGTTAAGTTGGGGTTAGTTTGGCTTAACAGTACGTATATCCAGGGCCGTCAAGAGAAAATCGGGGCCCCCTAACTCTATGATAAAAGTGATTTCTTCTTCGGTGAGACAATTTCAAATTTGTATAAGAAAAGAATATACAGGGTGCGATTTTTAACTGGAATAAATTCAGTATTAAAAAGCCTCTTTATTTACTGAAAAAAATACTACTAGATTCTTAGTCTGTCATACTTGTTTCGTGTCTTTATGAAATTTACCCCTCTTTTGGGGGCAGAAATCGCCCCGAACTTTTTTTCAAATATAAAGGTACTGTGCGAGCAAAAATTATTTGCATCAAAGAGGGCTTGGATTAAAAAACATAGGGCTTGGTTTAGATTATAATGATATGGGAACGATATATTTAACCAAATCTAGGTTAAAATTTTGTCAAATTCATATTATGACATAATATGCCAAACTAATGAGTAATAAAATAAGTAGACAAATACAAATTTATTTTTGTTGTTTACAAAATTAACAAAGCAAGAATATAAAGAAAGAAAAAGAAAAATAATTACATAAATTGCACACTACTCCACATGCGTGTATTCTGAGAATTCACATAACCGGAGAGGTAGAACCATCAGGCTTCATCCGAAAAAATGTCAGCTCTAATAAATCATTTCTTTCCAATAAATTTTGGGTAAACCATTGAGAGTAATTCCTGCGTCTTTTAAAATCTGCGGCTTGTATTTCTTGGAATACTTGCACTTTATAAGGAAATAAATTTAGCTGCTTCTTAAGAATAGTCCTGCATGTTCCATAAGATCTTCCCACTTCTTGGGACAGGCGTCTTATACAATTTGTTGGCGTATTTTGCATTATTTCACGAACGTTTGCAACAAGTTCTTCTGTTCTTACAGATGGTCTTCCTGTTCCTTTTTTGTGTTGTATAGAACCTGTTCCCCTAAACACAGCCACGGTTCTTTTCAGGCAATGATAAAAATCCCAAGCAATAAAAGCAACGTTAGGAAAATGTTTGTGGAAATCGTCCATGCACAAACCCGGATTGTATTGCCACTCACCATTTACTCTAACCCCGTTTCGAAAATACGCTTCAACCATGAATGTTTTGTGCGGTTCCGTAAAGCCCATTGTGTGAATTGTTTAGCGATGAATCAATCTGCTTGTAACGACTGTGAAAGATGACGGAATAACTGATTGATTGTTAATTAAGGTAGTTACTAACACCCAACAGGTATTAAGCTCTACGGCTACAGCTAAGCATTACGTCCTTAGATGCAAGGCCCTCTTTGATGCAAATAATTTTTGCTCGCACGGTATTTATTGTTATAGCTCATTGACAAGGATATATCCAGGCTAGGATAACTTAAATGGTGAAGGTCGTCCCCTGTTCGTTTAATTTAACCCCCGGTCGCTAGTGGCGCTATTGTAGAAATTTTGTTTTATAAGGTTGTTCATCTCCTAAACGTTGGTAGGAACAGAATATTCATTTAGAATGAGCATGGCCAATATTCTGTACCTCTCTCTCTCTGTATTAAACTGTACCAGCATATGTGCGAGAAAGATAAAAATATGGCTTATTGTGACAGATCCTGAAGTCTTACCTGGACTGGTGAAAGATTGTCATTGTCATGTTATGATTGATTTGTAAAATATATAAAAAATAAAGTTATTATTAAATAATTATTCATATATAATTTATAAACTTAACATGGCGCAGTCGGTAGTTTGAGAATCATATATATTTAATATGTCGCGACCAAAGAAATCGGGAAGAAAAACCAAGGCAATTAACAAAAGCGTGGAACCTCCTGAAGACTTCAATAATGTCGCCCAACGATTGGAAAGTACAGAGAAAGCTATTAAAGATATAGAAAGAAACTTTACTTCACAACTTAATGAACTACAAGGTACAATAACTAGTTTATTAAATAAAAACTTTGAAAATAACACGGAATTGTTAGAAAAATCTACAGAAAATAATAATATAATAATTTAAGCTGTTTTTTTATTTAAAACCTATTTATGTAAATATCTAATTATTAATAAATCTTGTCGCCATATCAGAAACGTTGATATAATTTCCTTTCGTTCTCCCAAATTATTTTAACTTGAATCAGATGTTTCGCGCTTCAAACTTTTCCGTTAAGTTAGAAGCGCGAAAATTTGAATTCAAAGTAATAATAAAATTTAAATTTTTATGCTTGGCGCCTACCCCCACCACGACTGTATTTAGTTTCGCCCCCGGTCGCATGTGGCGCTATCAGGGAACCAATTTAGTATGTTAAGTTGCCTATCTATCCTTGAGAGCGCGCAACTCGCTTGTCTATGGATATATCGACAGTTCTGTATATAGGTGGCGTAATGAGAATATTTTGACGATCGCAAAAAAAGTTAGACCTTTTTACCATTATATATCTGCATACAATTTGACAGAGCACCCATTTTCTTCCCTATCTGATCTTATTCCATCACGCATTGCTGCCTTTATATCATTTTCTCAAAAATCGCCAAAGCCATCGTCAAGAAAAATACTTTTCCTACAAATCCGATAAAAGATACTCTGTTCAGGCCCAAATTAGATCGAACCAAAGGCGTCGTCGTAAAATAACCAGCGGACAAGGCCCCGACAAGACCCGACGATCAACCGTTGACAGTGACCGATGGGCAATGTCCACAAGAATGGATGAAAAAAGTAGAAGAGTTGAAGCAAAGCAGTCCAATGACTCGGCATCATGTTCGGCGTAATGTATGAACAACACCTTGCTTGTACACCGCATTTTAATTGGGATTTAGTATTAACACGTTTTGTATAACATGGTCGGCGGTTTTCAGCAAAGGAACGCAGTGACGTCCGTCGAAATAACCACTCTTTTATACTGTGTGACCAGTAAAGTCCGCATCATATGGGATTTTTTTTTATTAATAACTTTATTCGAAATTTGACTTTGGCATCAAGTTCCGCTTCGATCGAGATGAAAATTAAGCAAAAAAATAGTAGTCACGTAATTCGCATTATCTGTCAAATTTTAATTTTTTCCAAAAAATAATTCAAAAGTAGGGTTATTTCTGAAAGTATCGAAAAAACCCACATGCAAAATTTTAGCTGCATAAGATAATTTTGATTTTTTAACCATATTTTGTAAATTGCACCACTTGCAAAATAAGACTCAACGCAACCTACATAAAACTTCTTAGTTTTGACAATGCTTTATTTCAGATACATTTTCTTTAAAGTTATATATATTATATAATATTAAAGGTGTGTTTTCTACAAAATCAAAATTGGGCCTATTAAAATTGGGTCGCATGTGATGCAAAGTTTATTTGTTTTTGACCCTGCATAAGGTAACTTCATAAAATAAGTATTTTTAAAAACGTAGTTTGTGTCTGAAAGTAATACACCTTAATATTAAGACAAAAAGGAACACAGTGTCATCACTCATCAGTAAAGTGTTCATTAAGTGGAAAATAAATTTTAGTGGTGGGTAAAAAATCAAAATTATCTTATGCATGTGGGCTAGAAACTGCATTTAAGAAAACTTTTTCTAATAACTTTTTTCGATATTTTCTGTTGAATTATTTTTTGGGAAAAATTAAAATTTGACAGATAATGCGAATCACGTGACTACTATTTTTTTACTTAATTTTCATCTCGATCGAAGCAGAACTTGATGCCAAAGTCAAATTATGAATAAAGCTATTAATAAAAAAAAATCCCGTATGATGCGGACTTTACTGGTCACACTGTTTATTTCGATACTATCGATTAAGTGAGTTATATAAGGGTCGGGCCGGTGAATTAAATAATACTAATATACTAATATAGTACAAAAGGAGCACTAGCCTAAACGACATATTATATGATCTTTATCTGTTATGTCAGTGTTTTACACGAGAAGAATTATATCCGCCACTGTCGCTATAGGTACTACCTTTTCAATCCTATCAATCTGTCAGTCACAGCAAGCCTTGTAACAATCGCGACCAATGATATAAACAAAAAGACAATCGACGGACGCACCGAACGCTTGTCACTTGTTTTTTTTTTATTATGGCTGTCGACGTTTCCGGACATTCTCCCCGCAATTGTCACTCGGTTGTTGCCGATAAATCGCCGTTAAATCGCCGACGGTGAAACAATTGAAGATATTTCGTTTTAAATGGCGCCCATTTAAGGCCTACTTGGTATTTTTAATTGCGGCGCTCTTTTTACGGCCGATGATGGTGCTTTGTTTATGGGGATGTTCGAACTGATTGACGAGGCGGTGTCTTGATTATATTGAAGGAAATAAGGGAAAACCATATAATTCGTTCTTTTCTCCTTTCGATATAACGGATCCGCCTTTTAAAGTCCAGTGGGTTAAGATCGGGCTATCTGGATGGCCACTCTATTGACCCCTCTACCTATCCCCGGAAAAATTGTATTTAAGTACTCTCTTACATGAGCAGAATAAGGCGGGGAAGCACCATCCTGTTGAAACCATAAGATTCCAATTCCGATGACCCCATTTTCAACAATGCCCGCTCTCCCGCTCATATATTACCCTTTTCACTATACTGGGTGTGATTTTATACAAACCAACGAGGATTTCCCTGTGCCCAGTATCCGTGGTTATGTCTGTTAACCGGACCATTTAAAGAAAACGTAGCTTCATCTGGGAAACAAATTCTTTGGACAATTTGTGCGTGATTATTGTTAGCTCAATTATTATTTCACAAAATTGCTCTCGTCTATCAGGACCATCGTCCAATAACTCTTGTTCAATTACTGGTTTGTAGGGGTGAACCTTCTCCTCACTTCTCTGATCCGTGCCTTTATCATAACGTTGTATATAGAGCTATTTCGGGAGCGTTTCGCCGCATTAAGACTCTTCACCCAGTCTGTGGGGTTTGAGGAGGCGAGGGTATACGCCCCTGCTTTCCTTTACTTTCCCACTTACACGAAAAACAATTTTCCCTTCGGGATGGTGCACTAATGAAGCTACCGTATACGCAAATTCCCCCGATTTAAAATTCCAACATGGTTTGGCCGGGTCTGGATGCGATCCAATTTGACTCGGCAACGGATCTACACCGGTTTCTGGATCATTTTGCATCTAATTATACTGTTAAATCTCGTTTGCTTGCATTGTGCGCTCATTTTCCAGGTTTTTTTCTCGGACGGTGTGGACTTTTTCCACCTGGTGTCGTTCAAGTAAACGAGCAGCTAAAAGGTCGAACCCACAGACATACCTACATATACATACATCATACATAGACCAGGGCTGAAGCCTTTGAAAATGGTAAAAAGTGAAAAAAAATAATAGTAGAATGAATCCCATTGGAAAAGGAAGAGAATATAACAAAAATGAAAGGAAAAATAATTTACGGGCGATCTGAGGTCGGGAAGTGGAACGGGGTGAGTTTTTAAGGGTAGAAAACGATTTATCTTGATTTCCGGCAAAACTACAAGTCCTATGGAAAAATGTTAAATGGCAAATTGTAGGTACTTAATAAAAAGATCTACAACTTTTGTATTTACACTTTTTTTAAATAACCTCAAAATTTATGTGATAAATGCAAATAACCAAGTTTTTGGTTTTTCATTTTTATCCTTTGCAAGACATTTTTTTTTTCACGAAATTTGGTGAAAACCTACCTTTTTATATCCCAAACGCACTGTATTTTTTTTAATTTAAAATATTTATTTTTTCACTTTATTTTGACTTAATATCGAAAAAGCACCCTAATTTTCAATCGAAAATTCTCGTCAAAATATCTGCTTTTTTAAAAACGTCGGTGGGCTTTTTGTTCATTGAAATCTCTACTTTCTGATGGTGTAAAAAAATATACATTACTATGGTAAATGTAATGAAATCCCCTTTAAATCCTACCTTTAAATATATTTACTGTCTGATTAGTAGCTGATACTTATTAGCTAGACTTCGCCCTTTAAGAATTGTAATTTATAATTTATATTCTTAATAAAGACTATTATTATTATTATTATTATTATTATTATTATTATTATTTAGAACAACTATTTTCGCATATTTTTTGCGATCTTTATGTTTTATGGATTTGTAATTTTTTTGTTTATCAATGTAACATGGAATCTTACGTTTTTCGAGTAATTAAAGTATAAATTTTAATAAATAGCTCAAAATTGTACATAATTATTTAAAAAAAAAATTTCTGATTCGAGTTTTTTTTGTTTCTTTGCATTTTTGAGAACATTTACCATAGTAATGTATATTTTTTTACACCATCAGAAAGTAGAGATTTCAACGAACTTTTTTAAAAAAAGCAGATATTTTGACGTGAGAATTTTCGATTGAAAATTAGGGTGCTTTTTCGATATTAAGTTAAAATAAGGTGAAAAAATATATATTTTAAATTAAAAAAATTACGGTGTGTTTGGCACATAAAAAGGTAAGTTTTCACCAAATTTCGTGAAAAAAAAATCTTTTCTTGTAAAAGATAAAAATAAAAAACCAAAAACTTGGTTTGAATTTTTCACATAAATTTTGAGGTTATGTGAAAAAAGTGTAAATACAAAAGTTGTAGATCTTTTTATTACCTACAACTTCGCTATTTAACGTTTTTCCATAGGACTTGTACTTTTGCCGGAAATAGAGATAAATCGTTTTCTACCCTTAAAAACTCACCCCCTTCCACTTCCCGACCTCGGATCGCCCGTAAATTATTTTTCCTTTCATTTTTGTTATATTCTCTTCCTTTTCCAATGAGTTTTATCCTACTATTATTTTTTATGGTTTCAAAAATTATCGACCCTGGTCTAACATACTTACAAAGTTGCAGATAAGTTAGAAGGAGATGGCTTGAAAAAATAGCAACACTGTAAGCTGTAAGAGCTCGCTGTTATCCTTACAGTGCATTGGCATGTGTTTTTTTAGTATCAAAAACAATCCCTATATTTTGGAACGTAACAACAACACTGTAACCTTAGATAATGAATAAATATCAAAAATTCTGCGTCACGGGTAGTAAAAACGTGCGTACAGCATTGTCATAGTGATTTGCCTAAAGCATTAGTATAATACCTCACTATTATGGAAAACGTTCGGGAATAATTATTGATAAGTAAGAGAGGAGTATATTATGTACCTTAGGGAAATAAATAAATGTGAGTACACTATAATATGATATTGAAATTTAACTTGAGCGCTACGTTAACAGACGCGGACTTTAAGTATATTGTTTGCCGTTGGCGAAACGCCACCTCCTCCCCCGCATAAAATCTGGAGCAGCATCACAGTTACAAACTGGCGCGCTATTATTGGGGTTGGAATTAAATCCAGGGAATCCGGCAAAGTGGCTTAAACGGAGTTAGTTTTGCGCCCTGAAATTATCTTTTCCTTGAATTGCATTTTTTTATTCGAATTTATTTATTTTTTTCAAATAACACTACAAGACGAACAAACTCGAACGCTCATAGCATAGACATTATGTATATTTTTCTAATATCAAATTATAATGTTTAAGGTAAATCACAACGGAAACGCTGTACGGACGTTTTTACTATGAGTGACGCAGCATTTTTCATATTCATTCATTATCTAACGTCACAGTGTTGGTGAGCTGTGTTTCTGATTAATTGCGTTTTTCGATTCATTTTTATAATTTTTTCGACATAGAATTATTTGGTGCTATTTATTATTATTTACAATGGTTCACCAGTGCGTGATATGCATAGGCGTAGTTAGACGGTCAACACTGGGGGTGCTGAAGTCCAGTGGCGGCTCGTGACATGTTAACGCGGGGGTGCACAAAAAGCCTGCCGCAGGCAAAAAATTTTAAGACCACGCCAAAATTTGGTCAATAATGTTTAGTAAATATTTTAATGTGATGTTAATGGCAGGTTTAGGTCTTCCAATGTTCTTGACAATCACTTTCTCCTCCAACGGTAACTTGCTAAAAGATTTTTTCAAAAATTCCACGGTGTATTTTATATCCGACGACGCACTCATTGTTTTTTTGTATTTATTTAACTTTAAACTTTAACTGAATTCAATAAAACCATATTAAACCTTAATAAACAAAAAAAAATAGTCAAAATACCGGCTAAAAATTTCCGCGAATTTGAACGACTACGACTGGTTAAATTTAAATTATCAAATTAATGCAGAATTGCAGAACATGACATACACAAGCTATAATGCCGCTTTCGTATTTTACGAGATTTTTATGATCATAGACCCGCTCTGACAAGTAAACTGGGCGTGAACTACACGGTACACGGAGAGAAAGTTTTAACAGAATCCGCAACTACCTAAATATACTTGAATTTGTACCAGAATTCGAATGCTTGAAATATTAATATGAAAAATTCATTACATATACATAATGTATATTATAAAAATAGGTTAGTTCTAAAATTAGCCGAAGTATATATTGTAAATTTGTTTTGGGGGTGCTAATTTAGATTTCGGGGGTGCTTTGCACCCCCAAGTACCCCCCTAACTACGCCTATGGTGATATGTAAGAGACCCGACTATTCTAGCCCTGGATTACTATTTCGTGAGCAAGTGAGGTTATTCAGGTTATGTTTTTTAACTTATAAGCAATGATGTATAAAAGTATTTTCCAAAATACATGGATTGTTTTTGATCCTAAAAAAAACACATGCCAATGCACTACGATAACAGCAAGCTTTTACAGCTTACAGTGTTGCCATTTCTTAAAGTCATGTGGTGACTTTTTGTTCAATCGTTTTGTTTGTTATCTTTTTCAAGAAAAAATGGACAGATAGGGTAGATATATTATGTATTGGTACCTCAATAATTTAACTTCTCTAATAATTATAAATATACAGACAGAGACACAGAGACACAAATGGATGAAAAATTTCATTTTTCGGGAAAAATTCATTTTTGATAAAAGTTTTGCTTATAAAAAAAATGCAATTCACGAAGAGAAAATTTTGATTTTTATACAGGTTTCGCAAAAACTTCAAAAACATGACTTTTCTCCAAGAGTAAACTACCTTTATTTTTCAATTTTGACCAAAATGCCAATTAGAAAACTTATTTAGAATAACGTTTGTAATTTAAATCCGAGATTTAAAATAAATCCGAGATTTTTTTAGTTTTTTTAATTTTTAGAGGTAAAAGAATTTTTTTTTGATATATTAGCGGTCGAAACTCAAACTGAACCAGTTAGCTAAAATTTTCTTAATAATAATTTATGAAGTCCCATTTTTGAGACTGAAACGATAGGGTATCTTTGATTAAATTTCTCCATCACAAAGTTGTAAGAACTTTTGTCCGCATCGTAATATTGAACTAAATAAACCCTTTGTTCTAAGGTCAACATTTTCAAAACACATCAAATTCTATTTGACACCTTCAAATTTTCCCTATACGTAAAACAAAGTATTAAAAAGGTAAAAAACTCCTTGTTTTTACAAAAGATGGTAGGAATGCATTTAAAATTTTCAAATAAGATACACACCACCCATTATGAAAGTAGAGTCTAATAAAATTTTATATTAATATTTCATTCATTCACCTCGAAAAATTAAAAAACCTAAAAAGTCGAAGATTTATTTTAAATCTCGGATTTAAATTACAAACGTTATTCTAAATAAGTTTTCTGATTGGCGTTTTGGTCAGAAATGAAAAATAAAGGTAGTTTACTCTTGGAGAAAAATCATGTTTTTGAAGTTTTTACGAACCCTGTATAAAAATCCAAAGTTTCTCTTCGTGAATTGCATTTTTTTTACAAGCAAAACTTTATCAAGAATGACTTTTCCGAAAAATAAAATTTTTCATCCATTTGTGCTATTGTCAACCCTATCCGCGGACAGTCTGTATACAAAATATAATTTCGTTTTTTTGCATAATCTGTTGCACGGCCACCACAGGCACTTTTCTATATTCCGTTATACCCTCGAATACGAAAATTAATCGATCTTTTCGAAAGGCCCCAATTTCTCTCTGTCATTTTGTTATGTAAACAGAATACCTCACATCTGTCCAATTTTGATTCTGTAATAAGGGGTCCTCTACAACAGATCGGTTGCTAATGTCGGATTTTGTACCTGCCTAGAAAGAAAGGTATCATTTAGAAAAAACAAACACCTTTTGTCTTTGATGCGAGTTAAGAAATTCTGTCCGACGAGTTGAGAATGTGCCGTTTTAATACACATCGAATTTAAGAAAGATGTTTTTATGGCTGGTATTCCAGCTTCATTATAACATGAAATTTAATCCATTGTATATTTTTAAATTATTTAAAATACCTAGTATATTAAAGTACGAGTTTCATAAGAAGCGGTTTTAGCGCCCGCGTCTATTTTAAAAAACGAGCCACGAAGTGGCGAGTTTTTTTATTGACACGGGCGCTAAAACGCCTTATGAAACATGTGCTTTATACATTTTTTTTCTATTTCACCTTTTATAATCAAGAAAAATACATTTTAAAAAGAAAATAAATCCTTCAAATTTTGTAAATTTTTATGTCTAAATTTTATGTTGGTAATACTATTTTTTATCATAGGAGCCTCTGGACAACAAAAATTATTTTGCAAACTGTCATTTTTTGATTTATTGACCCATTTTCACCACGAGATTCTAAAGTTTTTTTAGCGATATTAGATTTGAAATTGGACGGGATACGTTGTGTGATCCTTGTACATTCGGTACATATACAGAGCGTTCGGAAATTCGGGAGATTTTGCTACTTTTTTTCGAATTTCAAAAGACGTGATTTTACGTCACGGCATTGCAATTTAGTAGAGGGAAGATGGAAAATTTAAATAAAGTTGAAGTTAAAATCGACATTAGAAGGTTAATAGATTGAATTTTGTATAGGATTTGGCAGAAAATGATAGTTTGAAGCATCTACAAAAGATTGATTTATAGATTTATGCAACCAACATACACGACTGTTATCCACACAGAATAAAAAAGTAAGTTATCAAGCTATTTTTCCTCTGCGAAAAATGGGTTTTCTCGTAAATCACAAAGGCCGCGCAAGTCAATGAAATAAAACATTTAAATGTTGCCAACATCAAATAAAGAAAAAACGCGTATCGAAATAGCTTCATTACGATCCGCAAATGAGGGTCGTACTGAACTCATTATGAACGTGAAATAGAAAAAATATTTATCATGCATTAGTAGGTACTGGGTCTTCCAACGAGGACTAAACAGGGGCTCATTTTTGAGCTTCCTTGTATTTAAAGAAAAATCCAAAATAGCCAATCGATGTACTTTTTCCTGCAGAATTCAAAAATGAAACCAAACATTTTTTTGAACCAGAAACAAAAGAGTTACGCTATGGATAAGGTGTTTCTTAAATGGAACATAGCTTTTTTTATACGATTTTTGGAACGAGTGATTTTTTTTTGTCCGTTCTGATTAAAATATTTAATATTGTGACAGCTATTTTTATTAAATTTTAATGATTTATCCAGTATAATTTAACTTTAACCTGTTTGAAACATACACTAGGTAATAAAGGTATAATCACCTTTGAATCCTTCAAAGTCAAAAAATTTGTCAAATTTACTATAATATTGCCGAAATGACTTTGAAGGATTCAAAGGTGATTACACCTTTATTACCTAGTGTATGTTTCAAACAGGTTAAAGTTAAATTATACTGGATAAAACATTAAAATTTAATAAAAATAGCTGTCACAATATTAAATATTTTAATCAGAACGGACAAAAAAAAATCACTCGTTCCAAAAATCGTATAAAAAAAGCTATGTTCCATTTAAAAAACACCTTATCCATATCGTAACTCTTTTGTTTCTGGTTCAAATAAATTTTTGGTTTCATTTTTGAATTCTGCAGGAAAAAGTACATCGATTGGCTATTTTGGATTTTTCTTTAAATACAAGGAAGCTCAAAAATGAGCCCCTGTTCAGTCCTCGTTGGAAGACTCTGTACATTAAAAAATTCAGTATCTAATTTCTATTTGGGATTCAGCAAATTCAATAGTACTAAATCCTTTAGAGAAATTACAAAATAAAATTATTAAATGTATTCATAGATTTCCGCACTTAGAACCAACAACAAATTTATATAAACCGAATAAATACCTATAAATAATTTATATAATTTTAAAATTTGCATATTTATTCGTTCTTTACTTTTAAAACAAAAAAATTCTAACATAACGTTAACAAAAGTTCATGATATTCATAGACATGATACTAGACAAACTAATTTTTTACAAACTATTAAAATAAACAGTAACTTTGGAAAACGGTCATTGTTATATAATGGATTAATATTATATAATATTTAACCCGAAAATATTAAAACATTAAAAAAACTAACATTATTTAAATTTCATTTAAAAAAATATCTCCTAGTATAATTTTCTTTCTTAACGTGTTAATCATACTTTTATAATACAAAACGAATTAATTTTTTTTTAACTGTCTTTTTTTATACACCGGCAAAGAGTTCGCAACATATGGGAAAAATTTTTATTAGCGGAATATTGAAAAATCTTTTTTGGGGGATTGGATGTGCATGTCCCATAACCGTAAAATCGATTTTGACATACGTCACGTGACCAATGGTATGGCGGGAAAGTTAAAAACCAATATGAAATCATCATAAATCAGATAAGTTGATGAGATATCGAAAAAATTCCAAGAATAAAAAGTGTTTAGAATTCCATTAGAACCTTAAATAAATGTTTGGGTTTGTTACCTAAAAAAACATAAAATCGAATATTTCTGTAAATATTTTTTTACCGAATTAAAAATTTCCATATTTTTCCTTTCTTAAAGCTTCATTAAAGTAAAACTGACATCTGGTGACCACAACTAGAAATATTCTTTTGTTTTTCTGACAATTTGGAGCAATAATTCAAAAAATTCGTTTACACTTGGATACCAGCTGTTGCAATAGTCTATTTCTAATAACCTTATCGATATTTTTTATATCAAAATATTCTATTATGTTAAGAAATCCTTAAATTCATTAATCCAAAGCAAATTTTATTTATAACCGTAAAAAATAATTTTGAATTTCGCAGAAATCTTTAAAAAAATCTAAAAATTAATAAATATTATTAACAAATGATCCGCAAGGTCATAAACTGTTTTTAATTCTTTGGCTTATTTCATAAATAAAATGTTATCTAAATATGGGACCGAAAAAGCTTCGATTCCGAGATACAGGGTGTTAATGGTAATTAAATGGGTTATGTGTTTCCAGGAATGTGCATTAAAATGATTTTTATTTTTTTACTCGAAAACGGTGCACCGTAAGAAAATAAGTCAAGAATTTGCTCTAAATTAGACGGGAATTTAAAAAATAATTTTTATTTAAAGAAAAAGCAGTGGCGCACCATTTTTTTCTTCAAAAATATTAAATGCAAGCCCCGCACGGACGTCACTGCTAAAATTTTAAAAAATTATTTTAAACCAAAAAATGCCTTTCGATGCTCAAAAGACGTGTACCAAATTTCATAAAAATATCTAGAGTGGTTTGAAAATGGCAATGAAAAAATATTTTTTTAATTAAAATGTTAACACCCTGTATCTCGGAAACGAAGCTTTTTCGGTCCCATGTCCCATTTTATTTATGAAATAAGCCGAAGAATGGCCTACTTTCGGATGTACTATTAATTTAGGAACACCGTGTATTATTTGTTGAAATAAGCGAATGGAATGTTCAAGATGGACATACGTAAAATACAGAAACAACAAAAAAAAACTAGAAAATATTTCACAACCCATCACACTCGATCCAATGATCAATTTTTTAAAGAACCAATGATTCACATAAAATCGTAACGATATCTTTAAGCCTATCAAGGTGTATCATCTCTCCTGAGGACCCAAAAAGTGATTTAAAAACACCAAAGATTAAAATTTTACGTTTCGGTGGACACTTTGATGAGCCGTGTAAAACAATTTGAAATGGTATCTTTTACCTTTTTTTTTGAGCTTGTATATGTTTCTATCTGATTAAACTTGCTTGTCGGTTAACAGGTAGTTTTCAGCCTTTTAGAAGTATATGTCGCTTTCGATTCTATATAGAATATACAGGGTGTTCTCAAAGTTGAGTCATTTATTTTACCAGGTTGTAGAACTCGTAAAAATAAGTAATTGTACCAAAAATCATTTATATAAAAGTTGCAGAATAAAGAAGTTATTAACAATTGAAAAAATGTAAAATTTAAGACCTGCTTTTTGGATATTCTCGACCACTGCGTTATGAATGTTTTGTTTACTGGCGATAAGGTATGCCCTTTTTTTGTAGGATACAAATTACTTATCATTCATTCATTTTACGGGTTTTAGTGCGAATTTCGATTTGACCAGTGCTAAATAATTCGCTAAAGTGCGTGATATTTTTGATTTTTGGGCATTTTGTGCGATAAAAATGGCGCAAGTTTATGAAAACAATGAACTAGTGAACATAATATTAACTTACGGGGAGTGCCAACAAAATGCAGCCGCCGCATGTCGTTTGTACGCGGAAAGGTTTCCTTTAAGAAATCGTCCGGCTCCGCGGATGTTTGTAAATTTAGTTACAAGACTTCGCGACACAGGCTACTTAAAGGAACAACGAGGTGGTCACGCTGGAAGACCTCCTCCACGCGAAATGGTACAGATTGAGGAGGACATTTTAGGAATTGTCGAAAACGACCCAACAACGTCCACTAGGTCAGTAGCAGCTTAAGTTGGAACTGCTCATAGCAAAGTGTGGAAGACTATACGACAAGAACAACTTTATCCCTACCATTACAACGGGTACAAGCGTTACAACCCGAAGATGGTCCTAGAAGAGTTGAATTTTGTCAGTGGCTATTAAATCAATACAACAGAAATGAAAATTTTACCAAATTTATTTTGGCTACTAACGAGGCCACATTTACAAGAAATGGAGTTACAAATTTTCACAACAACCATATTTGGGCAGTGGAAAATCCGCATGCTGTGAAAAGAACCCATTTTCAGGACAGATTTTCAGTAAATGTTTGGGCTGGCGTAGTAAATGGCATGCTTATTGGGCCTTACTTTTTTCCAGCTCGACTGACAGGTGACATTTATTTAGACTTTCATCAAAACACTCTGCCACAATTATTAGAAAATGTTCCTTTAAATGTGAGACAGAATATGTGGCTTTTACATGATGAAGCACCGCCACATTTTAGACGAGAAGTTAGGGAACATTTAAATAATGAGTTTCCTAATATGTAGATGGATAGGGCGCAATGGCTACATTTCTTGGCCTGCACGCTCTCCGGATCTAACGCCCTGCGATTTTTTTCTGTGGGGCTATTTAAAACAGTTGGTTTATCACGATGCAGAGGTAAATACTGTTCAAGAACTACAACAGCGCATCAGAAACGCTTGTGATGTTGTTCGTGGACACCCGGATTTTATTTTTGAAGCGTGTAGTCACTCATGGATACGCCGAGCAAGACTTTGCGCAAACCGAACAAATGGTGATAATTTTGAACAATTTTTGTTACATCGGGATGCATTTTGCCGGTGAGTAATGAATTATTGTGAGTTGCAATAAAAATAAAACGCAGTGGTCGAGAATACCAAAGAGCAGGTCTTAAGTTTTTAAATTTTAAATTTTAAATTTTTCCAATTGTTAATGACTTCTTTATTCTGCAACTTTTATATAAATGATTTTTGGTACAATTACTTATTTTTACGAGTTCTACAACCTGGTAAAATAAATGACTCAACTTTGAGTTGTTGAGTTGTATATCTACTGGATGTGTATTGTTCACAGGCCTATAAAAAACGTAGAATGCTATTTTCCATAGGGCCTGTGTATTTAAAATAGCATCTCATGGAGGGGCTGTGTGGTCAGGGAATTAATTTTTTCCCCTAGAAAAAAATCAGAGCAGAATGATTATCATTCATTGACATTCTTGACGTCTCAAACTTAAATAGCAAATTGTCATTGTCAATCAGTTCGAGTTCAAAACGCTGCTAATAGTCGAGAAACATATCAATGGAGATATCAGCAACAACACATAATCGATCATGTTAGACCATAGACCAAAAATCTTCAGCCGAGGGTGTATCTATTATTAGTACTAAAAATTTGTAATAAAAAATATATTTCCTATTTACTTTTTTTTAATGTTTACTATTGCTTGTTTTTGCCATGGGGAAACATATAGCCACATTGTCATTATAACAACTGACAAAAACTAAAAAATAAAAAAAATGGTGCAAAATTTCCGTTTTCTCGTATAGATAGGTAGTTTTTGCATCGTATAGTGCTCGACGTCTTGTTTCCAATGCCGCCTCGTTTGATTCGCTACGACTTGTCGTTACGGAAATATATGATATTTAATATTATGACATTGATATTGACATTGAACCTGTCAGCACCTGCTCTTTAAAATCACACACGAAAGGTATGCAATGTGGGATAAACTTTTCAAGTTTGTCCTATAAAAATATGTATTCAATCAATTTAAACATAAGGAAAGAAACTATTCTTACATCGATAGCTGATAAATTGGTGAAAATGTTATTGTGCCGAGCCCTTCGGGCACGGCACTGTTCGAGTTCGTTTATTTTATTTCATACTTTTAACAAAACCATTTGCTAGCAACTCCTAATTGTAAAGCATTTCAATTCGCGCTCAAAATAAATATAGTTTCTTCCCAACCCAAGTTCGTTTCAACGGACGCGTTAATCCCGATCTAGAATTATTTACTTCCCATGAATACCAACTAAAATATCCATGTATGGCATTAATAATTTTCTATACCCTAATTTTCCCATTAATTTCGTATATTCGCTAGTGGTGTCATCCCATGGGTCACGTGGCCTTAACAACCAATAACAATTAGCCACAGTTTCGGTACATTAACTTGTGTTTTTTGCAAGTCATATCCGTGATTTCCGCCACCCCTGCCGTTTTTTTCTGGACGGGGTACATTATTTGCGGGTATTTTAGGGAAGTATACCAGGGTGACTGAGTAATAAGTGACTTATCAAACTGGGAACACCTATACAGGGTGTCCGGAAATGATGAGCAAAAAATTTAGGAGATAATTCTAGACCGAAAATAAATGCTATCTCTTCCTATAACATTTTTTCAAAAATTGATTATTAAAGGAGTTACAGGGTGTTCAAGTTAAATTTTATTTGCAGTTTTAAAAGTCTACTACTTACTAAACCAATAAATTAAACATTTAAATCAAAGGTTAAAAGTGACGTCCTTGCTCTTCAATGCATAAATTAAGTCTTGTTAAAAAATTAAATTAAAAAAATATTTATTTTTAAATATTTTCTTTTTATTAAAAAATAATAAATTAAAATGATTTCGTATTCCTCCCATGCAAGCGATGTTATTTTAGCGTTTTTCTCAAAAACGGTTAGATTTATCGAAACAAAGGTAGTTAACCTTTTTTATGTAAAAAGGTTAGGAGAATAAAAATATTCAGTCAAAATGCGCATACAGTGTAGGACAAAAAAGTTGGGACCATTTAATTTAAAGTATAGGGTCCTATGTGGCGCCCTCTACAAAATGCGCAAAAACGGTGGGCAAATTTGTATTCCTCATCCCAAAAAAGCCCCATATACAAAATTTCGTCGAAATACTATGAGCGTGGCAAAAGATATTGCAAAAAAACTGCAAATAAAATTTAACTTTAACACCCTGTCACTCCGTTAATAATCAATTTTCGAAAAAATGTTATAGGAAGAGATAGCATTTATTTTCGGTCTAGAATTATCCCCTAAATTTTTTGCTGATCATTTCCAGATTCTCACTTTATAAATTTAATGTTCAAAAAGCTGCTTTCGCAAAGATACGTGCTTCCCCAGCATTATTAGGTCTAAGGTTCTTTTTTAGTAAAAAGGATATTTTTCTGTCCACTGGAATGTTCGAGAGCGGTGCAGCGAGAATCGAGATCTCCGATGTTCCACTAACTTTGTTGCGGCCGTCTATCCATCGTCAGTGGCGTTATATAGCCTATGTATTTGTCATTTTATTTCATCGTTTATGTGCTTGTATGTATTTTCGTTTTTTACTCATGGGACCGCCGTAACGCATCCAAAAAAAGTCCCATTGGTAAATAGGACGTCTTTTCGGGGTTACTAATAATTGATAGTCCCCTGTATGCCTTAACAAAACGCTACAATACACCGCTATAAGCAAAAATATATATGTTTTCTGGTCCGCGAGCACCGGAGCAATAAAAATTTGTCACATGGAGGGTGGCAGCGCCGGTGGCTCCCTCTCGTTGCGACTATTACATTCGCCACCGCTGTGACGAATCTGTTCTTCCGGTTGAGACGCGAGTGCGATGCCGTTGCTTCCGGTTTTTTCTGTCGTCTTTTATTTTTGCGTCACAATGGAGTGAATTAATTTTTGCTTACATTTGGGAGTTCGCGTTGGATACAGGGTGAACATTTTTGAAGTGAAAACTTCTTTTTCCTACGAGCGTGCGCAAAGTAGTACTTTGCGCACGCATTTTTGTGTGCAAAGTTACACTTTTCCGCACTAGTGCGGATAAGACTTTTATCCGCACTGGGTGCGGAAAAGTGTAACTTTTTAATTTTCTATTATTTTTTTTTGTTATGTAATTTTTAGTTGTAAGTATATTATAGTTCTTTCTTTAAAGTCGAATTAAAAATTATTAAATAAATTATCATATTTTTATTTTTGTTGTTATCTGATATGAAGCTCGTAGGAAAAATGTTGTTCCTAACAAGTGCGCAAAGTGCTTTTCCGCACGCAAGAACTTATCCGAACTCCGCTTCGCGTCGTTCGTCCAACTGTACTTGCGTGCGGAAAAGTATCACTTTGCGCACTTGTTAGGAAAATAACTATAGGCGCGTTTAGCACTTTTTGTGGGCACTGAATTAAAGTGAGCCGTCACGCGTCACCGTCTCACGCGTCGCCGTCAGGCGTCAGGCGTCAGACTCGGCTGTGCTACGCTCGAATTCAACTGCTATATTCAATCCGAACTGACCCTGACCCGAATGAACGTTATATGAAAGAGTATGCCGCAAACAGTGTGCGTTGTATAGACACTCGTCTGCGTCTCGGGTATGTTCTGGCATTTTTTAAATTATATATTTACGTAGGGTGAAGTAAGGTTTACCGTAATTGCTTATTCCGTGGACCTAATTTATTATGATTTCTGACTTCTGTTGAAGATGTAAAAATTCACGGGTTGTTCAATTTTAGGAAATATCTTTTTTCGTATGCAGTAAAATTATCCCGTATTCCAAGTTTATGTTATTTTTATGATTGCTTACGAACCTAACCTAAAAGAAACAAAATTGAAAAATTGTATTTGATATTGTTAATTTCACCTTGTTGAAGTTTTCACTTCTGTCGCAGTGGCGGATTTAGGGGAGGGGCGACGGGGGTTTCGCCCCCCCCTGAGCCTTCTTAACCACACCTAAAGTAAAATACGTCATTCGCGAATTCCAGTGAAATAAATATAAGAAAGACCTTAATTTCAACTTCACATAATTAATAATAAAAATAATAGAATATTTTATAAAACAAGCCAGCCAATGATATAAATAAATTTATTGTCATGTTTTAAAAATAAAAGAAAAGATCAACACTGTTATTTTATGATAAATGCATATGGCTTAACTGGTAGCAGCGGCGGATTTAGGGGGGGGGGCTGTAAGGACTGTAGCCCAGGGCGGCAAATATTAGGGGGCGGCATTTACAACATTAAAATTAAAACAAACCAAACACGCAGACCTTCGCAGAAACTTCATTATAAGCAGCTTTTCAACGATATTTTAGATACTACAAAACGCCAGATTGAACTAAGATTTTCAGATTTGCATGAATTAGGTACAATTTTTTGACTTAATGAATAAAAATATTTTTTTAAGTTTTTCAGAAAATTTCCCAAATAATCTTTCAGATACCTAGTTTAAGTCCAAGGTACAACTTTATAAAAAAAGAGTTTTTAGTTTAACTTATTTTTAACAGTTTTTTATAGTGAATTTTTGAGAAATTTTGGGCGTCATCAAGAAAATTTTTCTCCCGACACTATCCTGCTCGTCTCTTTGTAGGTAGGTAGATATTACAGTTTTTAGTTTAACTTATTTTTAACATTTCTTTTCAGAGTGAATTTTTGATTTTGGGCGTGGTCGCGAACATTTTTCGCCTGCGGCGCATTTTTGCGCCTACAGCGCTTCATTTCTAAAACTTTGTCGCCCCCCCCCTCAGCAAAATCCTGGATTCGCTACTGTTCTGTCGTGTGGTCTTAAGCACACACAGTTTTTTTTTATAGGTTATAATCACTATGCATGTATGTATACAAAAATTGGACTACCCAAAAATCGATTCACAATAATATAATCGATCTAAACACCTGTCTATTCCCCGTATTGAATATCGCATAAGTGACCTGCGATAAAACAACTGAACATATCAGGTCCGATGTCTGATGGTCGTTTGTTTTTTTAGATGATGGCGGCCGCCGATCATTGCGATGGCTTTTATAAATATCATGTCCAACAAGGTATTGGATACCAATTAAAAACTATGAAACAGATATCAGATAATTGACAGACTTCGGTATGGAATTTCATGTAGAACGGGCCTTAGATGGATCCGTTAGGCCGTAGTAATTTTGAATAAGTATGCCCAACGATTGCAGAGCAAGATATACATCTCGTTATCTTTATTATAACAGGCCGACAAGACGTCTAATGTAAATCAGGTTCTTCGCAAGTTCCACACGAGTTAGTGTTCATAGGCATGTCACACGATAGAATATCCTCTATAAACAATAGTGACCGACCAAAGGTTCGGTTTCGGCTAGTTTCGGCCAAAAAATCTAGTTTCGGTGACAGTTTCGGTTTCGGCCAAAAACCGGCCGAACCTTCGGCCATGCCGAAACTTTTTTCTTAATATCTAGCTTTATTCGAAATTTGACTTTGGCATCAAGTTCTGCTTCGATCGAGATGAAAATTAAGCAAAAAAATAGTAGTCACGTGATGCGCATTATCTGTCAAATTTTAATTTTCTCCAAAAAAGTGGGGTTATTTCTGAAAATATCGAAAAAAGTTATAAGAAAAAGTTTTTTTAAATGCAGTTTCTAGTCCACATGCAAAATTTCAGCTGCATAAGATAATTTTGATTTTTAACCTAGGTACCACTAAACTTTATTTTTCACTTAATGAACACTTTACCTACTGATGAAACTGTGTTATTTTTTGTCTTAATATTAAGGTGTATTACTTTCAGACACACACTACGTTTTCAAAAATACTTATTTTATGAAGTTGCCTTATACTATACAGGCTCAAAAACAAATAAACTTTGCATCGCATGCGACCAAATTTTAATAGCCCAATTTTGATTTTGTAGAAAAACATACATTTAATATGGCGCTTCTTTAAAGAAAATGTATTTGAAATAAAGCATTGTCAAAACTAAAAAGTTTTATGTAGTTGCATAGTTGAGTCTTATTTTGCAAAAGTGGTGCAATTTACAAAATATGGGTAAAAAATCAAAATTATCTTTTGCAGCTAAAATTTTGCGTGTGAGCTAGAAACTGCATTAAAAAAAAACTTTTTCTAATAACATTTTTCGATACTTTCAGAAATAACCCAACTTTTGAATTATTTTTTGAAAATAATTAAAATTTGACAGATAATGCGAATCACGTGACTACTATTTTTTGCATAATTTTCATCTCAATGGAAGTAGAACTTAATGTCAAAGTCAAATTTCGAATAAAACTATTAATAAAAAAAATCCCATATGATGCGGACATTACTGGTCACACTCTATATAAATAGCTTTTTTCCCTGTCAACTTTATTTTTTATGGGGGTAGAGGTCAATCCGTTCCCAAGATCCATCTCGTCCTATATAAAATAAATTAAATTTCAGCATGCAATAAAATTTTTAACACGTATAAATAAGTTTCGGTTGCGGTTTCGGCCGAAACTGAGACCCAGGCCGAAGATTCAGTTTCGGCTAAAAATCTTGTTTCGGTCGGACACTAATAAACAGTGAGATGTCGCCCTATATTTTTGATACGATTATACAAATTTTTTCGCGAAGCATTCCATTTACAACTTAGCTAAGCGATGCTTTTTATTTTGCTGTGGTGTTTAAAAGAAGCAGAAGTTTAGTATAGTAAAGTCAAAATAATGTAAGAACTCGCCGTATCACCTGTCATTAATGACACCCTGTTGAAGTCTGGTGTATTTTACGTTAGGCGGTTGGCTACAGATACAGAACCGGACTAAGTTCTTTTACCTTCGCTTTCACCATCTGTTAAATTTTGTAAGGGAGTCTTAATATTTTGTAAAGATATAGTGTAGATACTAATTTTATTATTTATAAAATAAAATATTGACAGACCCGTACCTACCAAAATAAATATGTGACAACATTTTAAAACTAAAGGGAAAGAAGAAAACATTTATTTCATTAAGTATTTATTATAAAAAGCCAAAATAGGTATTTATATATGATATAATACATACATTTTTTGCGAGGTGTAAGCTTTACACCATATTGGGAACCCTTTTGGTACCTACTGTTACTTTTGTGGGAATTTTATACATATAGGGTGTCCCGTAACTAAGGGGCTATAAAGCAACAGGATATAGTGAACTTGAAAAAATGTCATTTAATTTCATTTCTTATACGGTTAAAGATATACAGGGTGATCCAAGTAAATATAAACTTTATAAAATTTGAAATGATTTGATGTTAAGCGGATATGAATCAAATTGGGTGTAGTTATGGTTTTAAGGGCAAGAAAGAGGATTTCATCAGGGTCGGACTGGGCCGGAAGGGCCCGGGTGGCCATGGCCGTCTTTAGGTATGGGGGGCCCCTTTACCATCTTTCTTTCTTAAAGAAAGCGCCGCAGGCAAATTTTTTTTAGGTGCCACGCCCTTTTTTTTGGACTATTAAAATCTAGAAATTTACTTTTCGATAGCCCAACCCCAGAAAACGTAGAAATAAAGAAATTTCCAAATATAAAACGCCAATATTTTTATTTTAAATATTTTTTTTTAAGTGGGGTAGCATTTCTGTCGATGTATTAAGTTTGAAATATTGATTCATGTTGTTAATTATTGCAAATGAATGAAAGATGAATAATTTAATTTTAAGTTTTCTCATTAGTGTTGAGCCGAGGAAGGGAGGGGGCGAATCCCAAATACGCCGATGCCCCTGTTAGGAGATTTTTGAAAACTCAAAAATTTTAAATGATTACTTTTTTTTATGATTTTTTAAATAAACATTTTAGTCAAATTAGTGTTAAGTCCCAGTTAATAGTGTTAATACATAAGAGATTTAATGGCGTAGCTCGTGCCGTCTGGCTTGCGGCAAGTGCCGCAAGAAGCAGGTCAGGCCCATAGGCGCCCGCGTCTGGCTGGGGCCCGGCTGGCAAACGCCACCTCGACTATATGGCCAGTCCGACGCTGGATTTCATAATGAGTTTTAAGATACCTCCTAGAGAAAGCTAGCTACACAATATGAGCTTGATAAATTCTCGCATATATTTTTGATCTTTCACATTTCTGACCGCTTTTCCTCAAATTATGAAAGAGGGATCTTTTATATCGAAGAAAATTGTACTTCATTAATCTCTATATTTCACATCGGCGTAGCTAGGGGGGGGCCAGGGGGGGCCTGGCCCCCCCTGATGGCCCTGCGGCCCCCCCTGAAATATTCAATAGAAAAAAAATTGCTAATAATGTAAACAAGAAACAATAAAAAACAAACGTGTGTAATAATTAATATTGATTAATGAATCCACTAGATCACGGCGCACGCGTTGATTCCCAAAATCGGCACGTGGCGAAATCAGTCAGTCAGTTTTTAACAGAGATTTATAATATCGAGCACAATATACATAATCAAAGATTTTTTTAATGCATATTATATTGTTATGGATCGCCGATAGCCATCGGAATACAATACTGCGCAATTCGTGTTCATATATCACCAACACGGGTTCAAAGATCCCAAGTCTAGATTGTTACGGAATAGAAGAGAAAACAACGCGGGGAATTCCCGAAAAGTCGCGTCTGTTCCTCCGTAGTATTATATAAAGGCAAGCTGGGCCGCTAGAAGTCAGTCAGTTAGATAGTTTGACAGTGTACGGTGTACAGCAAATAATAAAGCGGCGATCGATAGAGTAGTGATACAACAAGTGTATTGTATTTGTATTAGTGAATTAGAGAAGTATTGGAGAACTGTGTTTAAGAATCCTTGGCGTATTACTACTGAAGTACCAAGTAAGTGTAGTAGTTAGTAAATTTGCTTTATTGTAAGTTATCAGTTGTGTTTTTTTATAGAGAATGCTTCTTTTTCTTGGTAGTACCATTCAATCTAAATTTATATTTTTTTGTCTAACAGTGTTAGTAAAAATACGGCAAATTTTGCTTATAATCAGTGGCGAGACGTGGTTTTTTTTTCTGGATAGACATAAAAAATAAAATTCAGCTTTGTTTTAAATACATATAATTTGTTTACCACGAAATTGGTAATTTTGGGTAGACAATCAAGTCTACCTTGTCTACTCGTACGCTTCGCCACTGCTTATAATTCAGCGCTCGTCGGGGTCCATAGCCCGAAGAATAGCAGAATAGCTGTTTAGCACTATTTGGTTATCCTTATTGTATAAGGTATCTTCAGGAGGTTAGGAAATAATTTTTCCATATATATTTATACAATTGTCTTTAGTCTTTCAATTTTTTTTTGTTGCAGATTATGGACATAAGAACATTTTTCAAAAGACAAACGTCTTCACCATCTTTACCGTCTATACAGCCAACTACACTAGAAGAGGATAATAATAATCAGTCTGAACCACAGCCCGGTACAAGCAAGGATCTGGATCAGAACATTCAACCAAAATCAATCATGCACGCTTACCATGTGAAAATAGACGCTTCTGACTTGGGCCAGCTGGAAGAAAACGCATCGCAACCAATTCTTAAAAGATTTCCACAAACTATGTTTGGTAATAAAAAAAGGTCGTTCAGCGCAAACTTTTATAAAGATTTTGATTGGTTGGAATACAGCGTCAAAACAGATTCCATTTCGTGCTATGCTTGTCGTCATTTTGGAGCTGCTATGGATGAAGAAACTTTTAGAATGCTGGGATTCCGCAACTGGAAAAAAACTGGTGAAAAATTAAAAAAACATGGTGTATCTTTGCATCACATTGAAAGTCTCAATAAATGGCATAACTATAAAAAGACAATAAAAAGCGGAAATGTTTTATCTCATCTTTCACAAGCTTATAGCACCCAGATAGAGAAAAATAGGAATTACTTGAGAATGTTGGCCGATATAAGCTTAACACTGGCTCGTCAAGGAATGGCTTTCAGAGGTCATGACGAAAGCGAAAGTTCATTAAATAAAGGAAACTTTAAGGAAATATGTAACCTAATAGCAAAGTATAACAAGGACTTTGACATTCTACATAATTCGCATAAAAACTATACCAGTCCCCAAATACAAAATGAAATTATTGCCCTCTTGTCACGGGCGTCTTTAAAAAAGATACTCGATGAAATTAGGCATTCCGGAACTTTTTCAATCATGTGTGATGAAGCTCGTTCTTTCAAAACGGAACAATTGTCTTTATGTGTTCGCTACGCATCGAAAGATCTAGAAATTCGTGAAAGATTTCTTGCATTTCTTGACTGTTCAGAAGACAGATCGGCCACGGATTTATTTACTTTAATCTACAAAAAATTGGAAGAGCTTAATCTTAGCGACTTGCAGATGGTAGGGCAATCCTATGACGGAGCTGCGGTGATGTCAGGCAATATAAGTGGTCTTCAAACACAAATGCGAGAGAAATATCCAGCTGCAATTTACACGCACTGCTTAGCTCATAGACTTAACTTGGCTCTGGTAGACTCCTGTAAAAATGTTCCATCAATATCGAAATTTTTTTGTACTTTGGAGGCACTTTACGAACATTTTTCAGATCCTCAAAACCATAAAAAATACAAAGAAATATTAAAGGATCTCAAAATTGTCCCCAGGGAGTTGAAAACTTTGTCAGATACTCGGTGGGTGTGTCGATATACAACTTGCCACGCTGTTAAAACATGTTTCGAGGGAATCGTCACAGCACTGGAAAACGAAGTTTCTCATACACGTAGCAAACAGTCAATCACAGCAGTCGGGATATTATCCAGCATTAAACAACCATCATTTATAATTCATCTTTTTGTATTGGACGAGGTGCTAAACATTTTAAATATATTATCAAAGAGCCTCCAGGAGAAAGGTGCAACTCTGGGAAAAGCATTTAAAGTTATTAAAAGTGTTATGACTTCATTAAATGGAATAAGAAATGAACAATATTATACCGATCTTCATACAAAAATATCGAACTTTGCCACAGAATACGAAATTTCATTGGAAATTCCGTCATCCAAAAGAAAAAAGCAAGCCAGTAGCAAGCTCGTTGACTTCGTCACCGATACAACCGTAGGATTGGGTTTGATAGACGCCACATGCTCCAGAGGTAACGTAGAAGTCATTGAGTACTGGAGGGCACACATATTTTACCGAATTATTGATACTGTAAGAGAATTTCTAAACAAAAGGTTCTCACCAGAAAGTATGGCGCTTGCCAATTCAGTAGATCATTTTTTTCAGTTAGATTTTGAAGGTTCAGAGAAATTCATTGAGCAATATCGCAAAATTTTGAATATCAACACTTTTGCCTTAAGAGCAGAAATGACCGTTTTAAAAAATTGTATTTTACAATCTAAAGAAACTGTTGATTATGAATATATCAAAAAAAACTTAATTGACTCAGAAAAAACATATCCCAATCTCTACCAACTTTTTAAAGTAGCGATTATTTTGCCTATTTCAAGCGCTACGTGCGAGAGGTATTTTTCTGCCATGAGGAGGATTTTCAACTGGTTGAGAACGACAATGACTCAAGATAGGCAGTCAGATTTGGCTTTGTTGTATATAGAAAAAGATGTCGATATAGACTTGGAGAGTGTTGTAAATTCTTTTAGCGAGCAGAGTAGGAAATTTCCCTTGTAAGTAATATTTTGTTTTTGTAAATATTTATCGCAGTGTATTATATTATATGTATTAGGTATATAAAAAAAATAAAACCACTATACTATTATAAGGCATTTTTCTATAAATTTTTTCATTGCACGACAAATAAAAAAATATTTTTTTTTAATCCACCGTACACTGGGGCCCAGGCCCCCCCTAAAAACTAAGGCTAGCTACGCCTATGATATTTCAATTAGTTTTTGAGATAATTGCGTTTAAATGCTAGATGACAAGAAACATTTAAATAAACACCTGACTTAACAAAACATATTTATTGAAATTTCACCTTGCGTTCTTAATCATAAATGACATATTTTCAAGTCTACTATCTCCTGTTGCTGTATTTGCCCCTTAGTTATGAGACATCCTGTCTATAACGATATGTAAATGTTTTAACTAGGCATTTTATTGATTTGATAATAGATGAGTTAACCAAAATGGTGTTTGTACTCACTATTAAACTTAAATAATAAATACCAAGAAAATCTGTCTGTGAAATATACAGGGTGTTTCAGAATAAGATGCTGATCCTTAACGGTGCGAATCCTTAGGTGATTTTAAGAAGAAAAGTTTATATTAATATATACCCTTAACCTATCAACTTTCGAACTACAGGGCGTTAAAGTTTTAAGAAAAAAATCGTTTTTCTATCATAACTTTAAAAACTTTCTAGCTATTTTTAGGAATTTTTCACACATGCCCTCTAAGCATCAATAGCCATTCTTTAGTGTAGAAAATTTTAAAAAAATTTTAACCAGTGGCGTTGTGAAAGGGTTTGGACTAGATATTTTGGAAAAATATTATGTACGCCACTGCTTTTTCTCAAGATAAAAATTATTTTTAAAATACTCATTCATTTTAGGCCAAATTTAATATCTTGCCTTTTTATCGTCCGACAAACAGTTTCCGACAAAAAAAATAAAAAGCATTAAATGCGCATTCGCTATGTGCCTATGGGTTTATTTTTTAACAATAAATTAAAACAGCTAACATTAAATAACGTGTGAACAAAAACGAAAATAATTTAGATTAGCTGTTGAAAGTGGCCACCACTTGCAAGAATGCATGCTTCAGCTCTTCTCCTCATTGAGTCTCGTACCCTTTGAAAAATTCCTGGAGTATTCCTGATAGTGTCAAAACAAACCATAGGCACGTAGCGAATGCGAATTTAATGTTTTTATTTTTTTTGTCGGAAACTGTTTGTCGAACGATAAAAAGGCAAGATATTAAATTTGGCCTAAAATGAATGATTATTTTAAAAATAATTTTTATCTTGAGAAAAAGCAGTGGCGTACATAATATTTTTCCAAAATGTCTAGTCCAAACCCTTTCAGGACGCCACTGGTTAAATAATTTTAAAATTTTTCTACACCAAAAAATGGCTATTGATGCTTAGAGGGCATGTGTGAAAAATTCCTAAAAATAGCTAGAAAGTTTTTAAAGTTATGATAGAAAAACGATTTTTTTCTTAAAACTTTAACGCCCTGTAGTTCGAAAGTTGATAGGTTAAGGATATATATTAATATGAACTTTTCTTCTTAAAATCACCTAAGGATTCGCACCGTTAAGGATCAGCATCTTATTCTAAAACACCCTGTATAAAACAAAAAGTAAAATGTTTAAACCAGAAAAAACATCAGCCACAAAAACACTTAAAAACCAAAAAAATCGAAAGAACATAATATGACGCAATCTGACGCGTGAGCTTGCTACAGCCCACTGCTGATCTGGAAACTTTGACGACGAAACCAGATCAGCTGTCAATGTCAAATGTCGTTGTCTTCTGTCGAAACGCTGTGTTTTAGGAAAAAGTTAACTCTACATAGCTAATATCTTAAGGATTCCGTCGGAGACGAGTGTTGAAATTTATTGCTAGTGTTGTTATTTTCCGCTTAAACATGCCTATAAGCACTCTGGGAAGAACATGCTTACACAGATTCAAGTTTACTTGTATCATTCTCCCTAAAGCCCCATTATTTGTCATCATTTCAATCCCTTGACCAAAACTATTAAATCCACCCTTAGCTGTTCGAGTACACAATCAGACACAACTCTGTTATAAGGATAAGGGGAGTTTTCGGCACCAAATAACGTAAACGCAAAAATCTCTGAACGCATCCGTATCTAAGGCCCAAACTATTAATATCATCTGTTAGTACTAACAGGGTTGTTCCAGCAATGGTATCCTTAGAAGCTTCTTTAGTTAGTGTTGACAGGATGTTAATAATTTGAACCTAAGAGGGATCAGTACTATCACTAGTATCAAGCTGGATTTATCACCTCGCTTTGGCGTTGACGTTCGTAATCGGCATTTATTTGACAGCTGTCAACTATCACGTGATACAAATATTGAGCTACTATAGGTTTCAGGACGTCACCGCTACGGATTTGCTACGAACGCCAACGAAGTTTATAAGCCGTTTATTAATAGCTTTATTCGAAATTTGAATTAAGCAAAAAAATAGTAGTCACGTGATTCGGATTATCTGTCAAATTTTAATTATTTTCAAAAAATAATTCAAAAGTTGGGTTATTTCTGAAAGTATCGAAAAATGTTATTAGAAAAAGTTTTTTTTTAATGCAGTTTCTAGCCCACACGCAAAATTTTAGCTGCAAAAGATAATTTTGATTTTTTACCCATTGCACCACTTTTGCAAAATAAGACTCAACGCAACCTACATAAAACTTCTTAGTTTTGACAATGCTTTATTTCAAATACATTTTCTTTAAAGTAGCGCCATATTAAATGTATGTTTTTCTACAAAATCAAAATTGGGCTATTAAAATTTGGTCGCATGTGATGCAAAGTTTATTTGTTTTTGACCCTGTATAAGGTAACTTCATAAAATAAGTATTTTTGAAAACGTAGTGTGTGTCTGAAAGTAATCCACCTTAATATTAAGACAAAAAATAACACAGTTTCATCAGTAGGTAAAGTGTTCATTAAGTGAAAAATAAAGTTTAGTGGTACCTAGGTTTATTATTATTATTGGAAAAAATTCCAATAATAATTCAAAAGTGGGGTTATTTCTGAAAATATCGAAAAAAGTTATTGTAAAAAGTTTTCTTAAATGCAGTTTCTAGCCCACGTGCAAAATTTCAGCTGCATAAGATAATTTTGATTTTTTACCCACCACTAAAATTTATTTTCCACTTAATGAACACTTTACTGATGATACTGTGTTATTTTTTGTCTTAATATTAGGGTGTATTACTTTCAGACACAAACTACGTTTTCAAAAATACTTATTTTATGAAGTTACCTTATACAGGGTCAAAAACAAATAAACTTTGCATTACATGCGACCAAATTTTAATAGCCCAATTTTGATTTTGTAGAAAAACACACTTTAATATGGCGCTACTTTAAAGAAAATGTATCTGAAATAAAGCATTGTCAAAACTAAGAAGTTTTATGTAGGTTGCGTTGAGTCTTATCTTGCAAAAGTGGTGCAATTTACAAAATATGGGTAAAAAATCAAAATTATCTTATGCAGCTAAAATTTTGCATGTGGTCTAAAAAATACATTTAAAAAACTTTTTCTTATAACTTTTTTCGGTACTTTCAGAAATAACCCTACTTTTGAATTATTTTCTCAAAAAAATTAAAATTTGACAGATAATGCGAATTACGTGACTACTATTTTTTGCTTAATTTTCATCTCGATTGAACCAGAACTTGATGCTAAAGTCAAATTTTGAATAAAGCTATTAATAAAAAAAAAATCCCATAATATGATGCGGACTTTACTGGTCACACTGTATATAATTCAATGTTTTAGTTTCTAGCGCCATCTAACGCCAACGCGAATGTAGAGCTTATAAATTCAATTTTATATGGTTTTTATATTTCGTTACGGTTTAAGGGGTAAAACCCAGAAATCGTTTGCAAGCACTCCTTATATTTAACCCTATAGATAAACAGTGAAAATGTATGTACCCTTATTCCATATAGATACTTTTGTTAAGTACTTGGGCACGTGACGTACAGGATGTATTAAAATTTGACATGAGTTGACAATCTATCATTTGCACAAAAGTCACTTCCGGAATTTTGAATTAGGGTTGTCGATAATCAAAAAAGAGGCGATATTTTATGTTTTTTTTTATTTACATGGAACCCATCATTTTTTGCATCAGACGATTTATTTGATAGGGTTGCCATTTAAAAAAAAATCATCGATATCGTCGTATTTCTAATTTGGGACACACTGTATTAATATTTTTTTAAATAAAAAAGACGATAACTTAAAATGTTAATACCTGTGTCCAAGCATTTTTTCAAAAGCAAACTGTACTGGATTTACTGCATTTAATCCAAGTTAAAACTCATCCATGTAAAAAAGTAGCCGGATTATTTCAAAAAACTCCGTAATTTTTTTCATCTTCATAAGAGCAACGTAAACCACAAAAATCCACGGAATTCAAAAAATTTCCCAGAAATCCAACCCAATCTCGAGAAACAGTGTTCCACGATGTTTTACACAGTCTGCTCGATCGGTAATACAGATAACTATCATGCCGAAAGCTTTGTTTCACGTTTATAATTAACAGAATGACAGTACGAAAGTGTCACGACTAAGATCGATCGGTCGTGGTCAGATTATACTGATTTTAGGGATGGCATTTTTGTCATTCTTTGTGCTTCGACGAATCGAATTAGTTTTGATGACATTGTTCCGGAAGATATTTATCAATTTTTGTAGAAACTTATTACAGACGAACCCCCTTAAGCCCCCTTAAGGGGTACACCCACACGACATAGCCCCAAACATTTTCATGTATAAACAGTAAAACATCAAGCATAAATCCGACACATATGTAAAAACGTATCCAATTCCCTTAACAATATTATCATCTCCATCCCAGGAAAAGACGTATCGCCGCTCCCATGGCAACCGATCGGACCCCCAAGATGACCTCTCAACTCCAGAAGCTGGAAACGTCGGGAATTGGGCTCATTTCATGCACGGCTGCCGATCGCGACGATTTTCTGGAAGTGAAACGATCAAAAAACAGTTTTTGAGCCATATAGAAATATGTCATTGACATAATTATGATTGGACGCAGGAGCAGTGGCGGCTGACGATAATTAAAACAGGTATAGGGCCAAAAATAACAAATCAAAAAAAAAATTGGGAAAAAAACGTACCGGACAATTAAATGTAACATAATAAGGAAAATAAAGTGTATTTTTCGATATTCCAAAGAAAAACATAGATAGAATAAACATTCCTATTAAATTTCAAAGCCGTAATTTAATTATTAAAGTAATTTTTATTATTTTATTATTTATTTATATTATATTATTTAATATATTTTGAAACGCGATAAAGATAGCGGTAGCAAACCCGATTGGTACTAGTCAGCTAGGCAAAATAAAGCACGTGAAAATCCGCCAATCGCGGCGCGGTTTAGGATCTGGTCAAGGCGCAAGCTCCCTATGAGCCAGTAAGAGAGGGAGATATATTATTTTATCTAAAAATAAAAATGTGAAATTTGACATTTTTCAAAAAAAAACTTTACTGGATATACTGAATTAAGTTATAAACTTACACTGTATAACTATCTTTGATGGTTTTTGATATACAGTGTGACCAGTAAAGTCCGCATCATATGGGATATTTTTTTATTAATAATTTTATTCGAAATTTGACTTTGGCATCAAGTTCTGCTTCGATCGAGATGAAAATTAGGCAAAAAATAGTAGTCGCGTGATTCGCATTATCTGTCAAATTTTAATTAAGTATTTCCAAAGAATAATTTAAAAGTGGGGTTATTTCTGAAAGTATCGAAAAAAGTTATAAAAAAAAATTTTTTTTAATACAGTTTCTAGCCCACATTCAAAATTTTAGCTGCATAAGATAACTTTAATTTTTTACGCATATTTTGTAAATTGCACCACTTTTGCAAAATAAGACTCAACGCAACCTACATAAAACTTCTTAGTTTTGACAGTGCTTTATTTCAGACACATTTTCTTTAAAGTAGCGCCATTTATTAAATGTGTGTTTTTCTACAAAATCAAAATAGGGCTATTAAAATTTGGTCGCATGTGACGCAAAGTTTATTTGTTTTTGACCCTGTATAAGGTAACTTCATAAAATAAGTATTTTTGAAAACGTTGTTTGTGTCTGAAAGTAATACACCTTAATATTAAGACAAAAAAGAACACAGTGTCATCAGTAAATTGTTCATTAAGTGGAAAACAAATTTTAGTGGTGGGTAAAAAGTCAAAATTATCTTATGCAGCAGAAATTTTGCATGTGAGCTAGAAACTGCATTTAACAAAAAAAAATTCTAATAACTTTTTTCGATATTTTCAGAACTTGGTGCCAAAGTCAAATTTCGAATAAAGCTATTAATAAAAAAAATCCCATATGATGCGTGACTTTACTGGTCACACTGTATTAATTTATTAGTAATTTTTTGAGGCCAAAATATGCTCACTAGAAAGTCAAATACATTTGTTACCAAGGCACCTAGAAAATTAAAATGTTTACAGAAGTTTCCTAAAGTATGGTCATCTTAGAATCTTGACAAATCATTAAAATATTTTTACACAGGGTGTCTCAAGAAAAAAACGTTATATTCGTAATCTAAATAAATGCAATTTTTAAATAGCCCTATATTTAATCTATATACAGGGTGTTTCAGAATAAGATGCTGATCCTTAACGGTGTGAATCCTTAGGTGATTTTAAGAAGAAAAGTTCAAATTAATATATGTCCTTAACCTATCAACTTTCGAACCACAGGGTGTTAAAGTTTTAAGAAAAAAATCGTTTTTCTATCATAACTTTAAAAACTTTCTAGCTATTTTTATGAATTTTTCACACATGCCCTCTAAGCATCAATAGCCATTTTTTGGTGTAAAATTTTTTTTAAATTTTTAACCAGTGGCGTCCTGAAAGGGTTTGGACTAGACATTTCCGAAAAATATTATGTACGCCACTGCTTTTTCTCAAGATAAAAATTATTTTTAAAATAGTCATTCATTTTAGGCCAAATTTGATATCTTGCCTTTTTATCGTCCGACAAACAGTTTCCGACAAAAAAGATAAAAACATTAAATGCGCATTCGCTATGTGCCTATGGTTTGTTTTGACACTGTCAGGAATACTCCAGGAATTTTTCAAAGGGTACGAGACTCAATGAGGAGAAGAGCTGAAGCATGCAATCTTGCAGGTGGTGGCCACTTTCAACAGCTAATCTAAATTATTTTCGTTTTTGTTCACACGTTATTTAATGTTAGTTGTTTTAATTTATTGTTGAAAATAAACCATAGGCACATAGCGAATGTGCATTTAATGCTTTTTATTTTCTTTTGTCGGAAACTGTTTGTCGGACGATAAAAAGGCAAGATATTAAATTTGGCCTAAAATGTGGTGGCCAGTGGCGTACATAATATTTTTCCAAAATGTCTAGTCCAAACCCTTTCAGAACGCCACTGGTTAAAAAATTTTAAAATTTTTCTGCACCAAAAAATGGCTATTAATGCTTAGAGGGCATGTGTGAAAAATTCATAAAAATAGCTAGAAAGTTTTTAAAGTTATGATAGAAAAACGATTTTTTTCTTAAAACTTTAACGCCCTGGAGTTCGAAAGTTGATAGGTTAAGGACATATATTAATTTGAACTTTTCTTCTTAAAATCACCTAAGGATTCACACCGTTAAGGATCAGCATCTTATTCTGAAACACCCTGTATATATAAATGAATGTTTGTCTGTCTGTCTGTCTGTATGTCCGGTATGCGTTCCTATACCACTTATCCGATTACGATGAAAATTTGGTGAGTTGTTGTGTGCAGGCCGAGGAAAATTTTGGCATAAAAAAAGTGGCGCAACGCATGCCGGGATTTGGTGAGTTGTTGTGTGCAGGCCGAGGAAGGTTTCGGCATAAAAAAAGTGGCGCAACGGATGCTGGGATGCCGGGATGTCGGATATTTGTGTAATGTCTTTTCTTCAAATTTATTTTAGTAAGTAACGTATAGCAACGCGCGCGGGGTATAGCTAGTATATTATACTTTTAACGAAAACTGGTATAAATTACCTACTAAATAGTATAATATTTGGGCGTTTCGAGCTTACACAAGGCATTTTAGAAAATTAATAATTAAATAAAAATGTTGAAAAGTATCTTTGTCAGAATTATTGTCGCCGAAAAAAAACAACTATACCGCTTTCATTGGTGATATTTCACGTTTTATTAATTCCGCAGTATAAAGTTTAATAGCTGATTGAAAAGACCGGTACAAGAAGGGGATATCGGGTAGTAAAAGTCAGTGGAGGTCACTGGAGGTACTATAAAAAAAGTATTATTTATTTTCCGTCAGCTCGAGACCATTTAAGAAACAACAACACTATAATCGTGTATTATATAACGAGCGTATAATGTAGGCCGTCAAAAACGAGCAACTTGTTGCTCGTCTTGTAATATTTAGTTGTAAGGTTTCTATAACTTTATAGGTTTGTTCCTACAGCGATCAGAAACAGTCCTTGACAGTCAGGATTCTGCGCAGTAATATTAAAGTGTTCCCACAAAGATTTTGGACAGTTTGAAAACCCAAAGTCGCTGTTCCTACACGTTTCTCTGATAGTTTGCCAACTGTCAGAGCAGTTTGCGAATCTTTTGCCAGTAAAATGTCCGGAGCATGCGCGGTTAAACGCTAGCATAACATGCATAACCTATTTTTGTTAGACGTGTTTTTGCGGTTTTTGCTTTTGTATAAGACTTTTTCTATTATTAAATTGAGAAATGAGCGACATTGCGTCATCTGATGAAGATTCAGAAATGTCTGCTGTTAGATTGGTGTTTAATATTTTATTTACTTCTTGAGCTAAAACTTCCCATAGTCTCTTAATACTTTTGATTTGAAAAGTGCCAATCTTTGGAGGAGATATTAACATTTTTACAACATATTATTTAATATAAGTTACTTATTTTGTTTAAGTTTATTTATTGGGCCGAGCCACACGAGTTTAATTAACGAAATAATAATAAACAATTTTGAGATTTGAATTTATGTCCATCGTTTAAAATTTCTTCAGTTATTAAACACCGAACCGAAGTTAGTTGATTTCGAACGCCTGTTCCTACAAGAGTTTGAAACCGGTCAGAAATCAGACTTGCGCCGTAAAGTTGGTTTGAAAATTGTCATGAAGTTGTCGGGGATTCGCTGTAGGAACAAACCTCATAAAAACCCCAATTTTGCTTTATTTATAGTATTCTATATTTTAAATATCAGATGACGTTTGATTTTATGTCAAGATATACTATTTAAAAAAAAAGGGTATTTTTCCGAAACCCGAAACATGCAGACTAGGGTGGCCCACATTTTGCGACTTTTTTTTTTCTGCGGTCTCACCCTTTAAAAATGTTGTAAATGTCAATAAAATGGCGTGTCCGAAATTTTAAGTCATTTAATTAATCCAAAATGGTGCCGCCGATACCGATGGAATAAAATACAAAGGTTTTTAAATTTTAAAACTTTCATTATCATAACTACCACTGACCTGACTACATAGAAACAGAGTATATTACATAGGTATTATAGGTATATTTATATTAAGAAATTGTACCTAAAAGCTGACCCCATTATCTATTATGTATTTACACAAATAGTTTGTTTTAATTTATTTTAACATCACTCTTAAAAAGTTTTCGCAAGTGTCGGCTTACAGACATCTTTAAATTTTTTCTATATTCCCTTACAATTTGCAGTACATACAGTGAGGACCTAAAGTCCGTCCCCCCCCCCCCTCTAACTTCTAAACCGTTCGGTATATTTTAATGAAATTTTGAACGATAATATTTGAGCAAGTCTTGCACTTTTTGACATACCAATGACAGCTTTAAATGTCAAGATGACAGCTGGGTCCGCTTTTCGAATATTTTTTTAAATGGAACACCCTGTATATTTTTACATTTTTAAATTCCACATAAAATTATAATTATTTTTTATTAAATGCATTATTGTCTATACTTCATAGTTTCCGAGATATTGACCCTCGAAAAGTGACATTTTTGAACTTTGACAGCTTATAACCTTCTAACAGTACGTCTTAGAGCAAAACGGCTTACATGTCCCTATCTTCAATTTTTATTATCTTCCTAAAAAAATCAACTTCCGGTTAAACCGGTAGTAACTCGAAAGCAGGAAATATAGTTGTTCCGGTTTAACTGGAAGTTAATTTTTTTGGGAAGATAATAAAAATTGAAGATAGGGACATGTAAGCCGTTTTGCTCTAAGACGTACTGTTAGAAGGTTATAAGCTGTCAAAGTTCAAAAATGTCACTTTTCGAGAGTCAATATCTCGGAAACTATGAAGTATAGACTAATAATGCATTTAATAAAAAATAATTATAATTTTATGTGGAATTTAAAAATGTAAAAATATACAGGGTGTTCCATTTAAAAAAATATTCGAAAAGCGGACCTAGCTGTCATCTTGACATTTAAAGCTGTCATTGGTATGTCAAAAAGTGCAAGACTTGCTCAAATATTATCGTTCAAAATTTCGTTAAAATATACCGAACGGTTTAGAAGTTAGAGGGGGGGGGACGGACTTTAGGTCCTCACTGTATACATTGACGTCGTTCTTCATATTTTGTTAATATTTTATTATATTCGTCTATGAGTTTAATACCCCTTTCTGCTGTATCATTCACTACTTTAAGCTTTGGGAAGGACAATGTAGAATTTACTATTCGTGCTCCTGGAGCATTCCATCATGCACGCTGGATGACGAAAGCTATTTATATCTTAAAAATATATCTTTATTGGGAAGTCTCAAGTCAGGGAAAAGAAGAGTATCAGAGATGTGTGCATTTTTATCGTCAAAGTTTATGTTAAGGCTTAGTTCATCGCTCCTTGTCCATACAAAGCTCCATATCAAGATCTTCAATTTGCCAAAAATCTTATTAAATATAAAACTATTGATCCACAGATGCTGCTGTTGAAAAAATTAAAAATCTCCTGTGGTAGGTATGTACTTGTCTTCTGAGATTTGCGCAGTATCGTTCTTTGATAACGAAATCCGCTCTAGAAAAAGAAGACTCGCTAGAAGGAGGTGAAAAGCGAGTTAAATTAGGTAATATACACGAGATAGAACATAATGAACTTTGGGAATTAATAATACCTAAAAATACTCTTAGATTTTTTGAAAGGTTAGGGTTATCCACACATTTTTTAAAATATAATCCAGAAAACTGGGAAAGTAATGATGAGTACATAAATAATTTTAATGTAGTGACAAAGCTTAAAGTAGTGAATGATACAGCGGAAAGGGGTATTAAACTCATAGACGAATATAATAAAATATTAACAAAAGATTAAGAATAACGTCAATACTGCAAATTATTGTAAGAGAATATAGAAGAAAATTTAAAGATAAGAAGACACTTGCGGAAACTTTTTAAAAGTTATGTTAAAATAAATTAATACAAACTAACAGTGTAAACATAATAGGGTTAGCTCTTAGGTACAATTTATTAATATAAATATAATAATATAATTATTAATATAAAAATACCCATATTATAATATACTCTGTTTCTATAATAATAAGTAGTCAGGTCAGTGGTAGTAGGTAGTTGTGATAATGAAAGTTTTCAAATTTAAAAACCTTTGTATTTTATTCCATCGGCATCGGCGGCACCATTTTGGATAAATCAATGACTTGAAATTTCGCACACGCCATTTTCTTGACATTTACAACATTTTAAAAGGGTGAGACCGCAGAAAAAAAAAGTCTCAAAATGGGGGCCACCCTAAGCAGACCATTTTTAAAATTAAAAATTCGAATATAAATTACGTACATTTTCCTCTATTTTTGGTCAAAGTGAAATGTAGAGATCCCAAATAACCCATTTTGTTCAATATTTTCGTTCTAAAGGTTTATAGGTAGAACTTTAGAAACTGAACGAATTACGAATTAGTTATCATCTTACCCGCCCTTCCCCTATATTAAAATTCCGACCGATTGATATAAAAGGTTAACTTTTCCGTACGCCATTGGTTTGACACGCAACCCAATCACTTTAAATTAACCCGCTTCCATTATATGGTTATGAGATGGCTCTATAACCGATATAAAATTCATTTTTACCGATCGAGTTGAGAAAAAGAATTTTTTTGCGCCCGATAAAGTGTGAGAAAGGCCAGTCAGACGCCGGTACTGTCGATGAAGTATCGACGAAAGTATTTTTATTCGTCGGACAAGTTTAGCAAAAGTATTTTTATTCGTCAAATTCAATAGGAAATCAGTTTTAATGGGTTTGAAGTGTAAATTTTATGGGCCCGTTTCCTTAGAAATATATTAACTAATCGACACTTGTTGCATTGATTTACAATTGGTAGCGATTTCGTAACAATTTAACGATCCATTCAATTTCAATGAAACATAAATACACGTACACCTATTACACACATCAAAATACAGTGTATACCCCAGTGGCGCACCCAGGGGGGGGGCAATGGGGCCTTGCCCCCCCCCCCCAAAACCCCCAATGAAATTAACTTCAACTATACCCACTAACCCACTAAAAGAACACTTTAGTTTCCAGGCCAGATTCACCAAATGAATACTTTAGATGTTCCATTTTTATTCCGTTTTTAGATTCACTTATTACTTATTACCAACCTAGACGATCGATTCATTAAACACAGGGAAATTATTTTGCTATTTAACTGTTTATTGCCCCGTCCCAATAAACAAGTAAAAAATTTGCAAATCTTTCTCAGCCTTCATTCTTTTTATGCAAATTATTCATTTTTTCAACCTGTTTTTGTACCTAACCTTAAGTCAAATATTAGTTGGTGTACCTATATGTATAACTTGTATTAATTTTTTCAATTTGGGAAAAAGTTGGGTACGTATAAATCATTTTTTAGCACAATTTCTTGTTCAAGAATTTGAAAAAGTTTTTGTCCGATAACTGGACCCGTGTAGTAATATAAACTACCTAGGTATTTACATTTTTTCTTTCATATAATATAAGCATAGAGAATATTGTCTTTTAAACGTTTTGAAGATTTCAGGGCTGTAAATAAAATATACCAAAACATGCATCGGGATAATCAGTCTTGGGGTGGGTTTCTCTTTTTTTTTCATACTTTGTGCAGCCTAGGCCTAGTTAGATATGTTTAAATTGAGCATAATGAAATTACATATATATTAAGAACTATCACTACTTCATACTTACTGAAAATACGAAATACCAGGTATTTTACCCCTATTTGGTCATAATAAAATCATATAACGGCTATTACTAGTCAATGTTTATAGGTATTCCAATCCGAGTCACTAAAAGCACAAACACAATTCACTAAACTACACAAAAACTAGAAATCATATGTGTGAAGTTAACAACATTCTTAGCACCGTTTATGCAGCAACGATTTTTTTTGGGGTACGTGTCAATTCCGCCTATAGCGTTTGTAAACGAATTTTATTTTTTTTAGTGGAGAAGATTGAAATTGTATGATTTAGATTTATCATCATTAGTAAACTACCCCATAGGGGTAAATTACCTGCTATATACGAATTTCCAAAAACCCGGAGTAAAAAGTTACAGGATAAAACCATGTACCTACCTATATGAAAAACCAATAAAATTTTAATTTGCTACCAATTGTAGCAAAACAAATCTTACGTAATACAGAGTCACCAGTAAAGTCCGCATCATATGGGATTTTTTTTACTAATAGCTTTATTCAAAATTTGCTTTGGCATCAAGTTGTGCTGTAGTCACGTGATTTGCATTATCTGTCAAATTTTAAATTTTTCCAAATAATAATTCAAAAGTGGTGTTATTAATGAAAATATCGAAAAAAGTTATTGGAAAATGTTTTTTAAATGCAGTTTCTAGCCCACATGCAAAATTTCAGCTGCATAAGATAATTTTGATTTTTTACCTATATTTTGTAAATTGCACCACTTTTGCAAAATAAGACTTAACGCAACCTACATAAAACTTCTTAGTTTTGACAATGCTTTATTTCAGATACATATTCGTTAAAGTAGCGCCATATTAAATGTGTGTTTTTCTACAAAATCAAAATTGGACTATTAAAATTTGGTCGCATGTGATGCAAACTTTACTTGTTTTTGACCCTGTATAAGGTAACTTCATAAAATAAGTATTTTTGAAAACATATTGTGTGCCTAAAAGTTAAAAAATAAAAAATAAAGTAAAGGGGTTTTAAATTAAATCGTTGAAAATAGATAACTTTACGTTAAGTTAAACTAAAATTTATTTTTATTATTATTATTATTTAAAATTTATTTAATGAACACTTTACTGAAGACGCTGTGTTCTTTTTTGTCTTAATATTAAGTTGTATTACTTTCAGACACAAACTACGTTTTCAAAAATACTTATTTTATGAAGTTACCTTCTACAGGGTCAAAAAATAAACTTTGCATCACATGCGAACAAATTTTAATAGCCAAATTTTGATTTTGTAGAAAAACACACATTTAATACTTTAAAGAAAATGTATCTGAAATAAAGCCTTGTCAAAACTGAGAAGTTTTATTTCAATTTACAAATTCTAAGTAAAAATCAAAAAATTCTTATGCAGCTGAAATTTTACATGTGGGCTAGAAACTGCATTTAAAAAAACTGTTTCCAATAAGTTTTTTCGATATTTTTAGAAATAACCCCACTTTTGAATTATTTTTTGGAAAAAATTTAAATTTGAGAGATAATGCGAATCACGTGATTACTATTTTTTGCTTAATTTTTTTTTCGATCGAAGGAGAACTTGATTCCAAAGTCAAATTTTGAATAAAGCTATTAATAAAAAAAAATCTTATATGATGCTGACTTTACTGGTGACACTGTATGAAATAATGAGCTATGTTAAATATTGAAATAATATTTTTGCTTTACTACAATCGATATTAAAAAAAATATGGCTCTCAATAATTTTAACTTATTATTATAGCATCACAATGCGTTTAGTGGCACTTTAGAAAAATTAAAAAAAAAACTCTTTCTACCAAATGTTGTAAACCAAAATTACGTAACATGAAAAAAATATACTATGCTAAGACCTTAAAATGTATATGCGGCAAATATTTTGATAATTTTGTTAGTGTCAACTTCAAAAAAACGTTTTAACTGTCAATATCATGTCATAAAAACGGTGTTGCACAAAATTCAAAATATTATAACTACGATGTCAACATTAGGTACTGCTTGACCCAAAAACAGTCCCTAACTGTTTTTAACAAATAATGGCAGTATACGGCGGTACCACCCTTATTAGTAAGAACCCAATTACCATGCAAAAGTTGACCATTAAATTACCGAAGTGTATACCGCACGGTCGTATCCCAAATACGCCTTTCTTCCGAAAAAAAAAACAGAATTCCGCAAGTGCTAAAACTTGGCCAAAGTACTACTCGTATGGATTTTAAATTAAATTATTACGATTTTCGCGTTGGTACTTCTGTGTGGCAAATTTGCGCGTTGCCTTCTACGGAGCGACAGTCGCAAATTTTACTGCCATGTTACAAGTTAGGCTATGTTGCCATATCTGTTAGTATTATCAAATCAAATCTCTCCTTTCTAGACTAGGGCTAAAGCCTTTGATAATGGTAAAAAGTAAAAAAAAATAATAGTAGGATGAAACCAATTGGAAAAGAAAGAGAATATAACAAAAATGAAAGGAAAAATAAATTACGGGTGATCCGAGGTCGGGAAGTGGAAAGGGGTGAGTTTTAAGGGTAGAAAATGATTTATCTCGATTTCCGGCAAAACTACAAGTGCTATGGAAAAACGTTAAATGGCAAAGTTGTAGATAATAAAAAGATCTACAACTTTTATATTTACACTTTTTTCACATAACCTCAAAATTTATGTGAAAAATTCAAATAACCAAGTTTTTGGTTTTTTATTTTTATCTTTTACAAAAAATTTTTTTTTTCACGAAATTTGGTGAAAACTTACGTTTTTATGTCCCAAACACACTGTAATTTTTTTGATTTATATACATTACTATGGTAAATGTTGTCAAAAAATGCAAAGAAACGAAAAAAACTCGAATCCGAATTTTTTTTTAAAATCATTAGGTACAATTTTGAGCTATTATTTTAGTTATTTTTTTGAGCTATTTTTTTGTTATCAATGTAACATGGAATCTTACGTTTTTCGAGTAATTGAAGTATAAATTTTAATAAATAGCTCAAAATTGTACATAATGATTAAAAAAAAAATTCGGATTCGAGTTTTTTTCGCTCTTTGCATTTTTTGAGAACATTTACCATAGTAATGTATATTTTTTTTACACCATCAGAAAGTAGAGATTTCAACGAACAAAATGCCCATCAACTTTTTTAAAAAAGCAGATATTTTGACGTGAGAATTTTCGATTGAAAATTAGAGTGCTTTTTCGATATTAGGTCAAAATAAAGTGAAAAAATAAATATTTTAAATCAAAAAATGTACACTGTGTTCGGGACATAAAAAGGTAAGTTTTCGCCAAATTCCGTGAAAAAAATTTTTTTTTTGTAAAAGATAAAAATAAAAAACCAAAAACTTGGTTATGTGAATTTTTCACATAAATTTTGAGGTTATGTAAAAAAAAGTGTAAATAAAAAAGTTGTAGATCTTTTTATTACCTACAACTTTGCTATTTAACGTTTTTCCATAGGACTTGTAGTTTGGCCGGAAATCGAGATAAATCGTTTTCTACCGTTAAAAACTCACCCCCTTCCACTTCCCGACCTCGGATCGCCCGTAAATTATTTTTCCTTTCATTTTTGTTATATTTTCTTCCTTTTCCAATGGGTTTCATCCTACCATTATTTTTTTTGGTTTTACTGTTTCTTAGAAATGAGATATTAAAGATTTTCGATCGATCTGTGCCAATTTTTTGGTAGGAGGCATCTGGCTATCAAACTCTGGATATTTTAACCGCCGCACATGCAGCCATAGAACAACCCATCCTCCGCCTGGCCCATCCGCACCCAATCTGGTTTTTTTATTCAGAACATAAAAAATTTAAATATCTTAAAACTAGTATTTTATACTGAAAAAGTTATAATAAAACAATTTCAGTAATTACCTAAATCGTGGTATTTTTAATGAAACTTGGCAAACCGCAAAATTATTACCGTCACCACGCAGACGCTCGTCATTTGTTTGGCCATCCCGATTAAAACGTTTAAAATACTCCGATGTAATTCAGAGAAACTTATCGTACGTACGTGCAATACCTATTTTGGCTTAAATAAGCCAATGGCAGTACTGCCAGTACCAAATTGGCGGTACTTAAAATACTGAGAAGCAGTCTATGGCGAGTTTAACGCGACTAATTACTGAAAAATGTCGTTGGGAATACTTGCAATTTTTTAGGGCTGTTTTGTCACATACGCGTAATTAAAGCTGAAGACTATTTCGAACTCTATAGACGCCTGAAGGGCCCTCTAGCGGTGACATAATAAACAAACGACAGTAAAACGTAAAGCAGTGTGACCAAGAAAGTATTCAATTTCTCAGAAAATTTTATTCTTTATAAAAGTTGGTGCATTCCTTAAAACTATAAATGCATATTTCATATTTCACCTGCGTAAGTAAGGGAGTAAATGCCATTTTTTCGAAATGGCCTTAAGAGTAAAGTACCTAAATTATTAGAAATACAGCAAAACTTTATATGGAAATGTTCTTGTAAATTAGTAAGTTATTCCAAATACGAAATTTGAGTTAGGTGTCACAATTTTTTATTTTTTTTGGTTAATCTCTATTTTCCCCTAAACGGTACACCTCTGGTCGATTTTTTGTTTACACAATTTTATTATATTTATTAAATAACTCAAACGTGGGTTTATAATAAAAATGGATTAAGTAGTTGCAAACTTTTTAAAACCTTTCAATGTTACGAATTGGTTCAGATATTAGCGTGTTGCACGCCTACTTAAACACATTTTAGCCAACTTATGTTCTAAACAAAATTATGATAGAATTCAACTCTATTCATATTACTAGGTTTTTATTTTTTTTCTCGAAAACAAAGCCAGATATGAAAAAAACTCAAGAAATAAAAGAGTTGTATTTGTAGTTGCTTAATTCTAGAAAAATACATAATTTTAAAAAAAGTCAGTGGCGCGCATTTTTTTTGTCAAAAATATTAGTTAGACTGTCTTCCGTGACGACACTGGACTTAATAATTTTAATATAATTGAGGCTACATTATCCTCTTGTTATTACAAACAGAATTGCCAAATTTCAACAAAATCGAATAAAAGAGTATTGAGATATTTACGAACATCCAATTTTTTCTTAAAAGTTTGACACCCTGTATCGTAAAAACTATGCATTTTCGTACCCATGTTTATATGAACTTTTCTTCTTAATATCACTTAAAGAAGCACCCCTTGGAGTTTGGCCCTGTACATAAATAACACCCTGTATATATAATATAATTATCAAGGTTATACGGGGTGTTTCCGATGATAAGCGATAGAAATATAACATAAAAATGCTTGTATTTATAAATCACCCGGTATATTAAAAATGGATCGTTTAAATTTCGTTATTTTTTTAATATTTTTTGCTGATGGAAGTGTCTTACTTACATGTTTATTATTGATTTTCCTTTTCCTATGACCAGTTCTGGAGCTTTACAGTGTCGAACAGACCCAAAACTAAAAAAAAAAACATATAAAACAGACGCCTGGCGTCAAAATAAGCCCATTCATGTTCGAATTTGCCGGTAGAGGGCGTCGAAAATTAACATTGTTTGCGCCAAATATTATTAATGCACATTTCTCTTATTTGGTCACTAAAGAACATGGTTCACTTAACAAACAAAAGTTTTATAAATTCCCTCTACGAATTTCGTTTATAAAACCATCAAAGTTAATACGAACATTTTTTAATTATTGCATGCAAATAAATACATGGCCCAGCTGTCACGGTAAACCGCAAAATTTATTTTAGGTAATAAATTTTGTTGTATCCCAAAATATTTCATCACTTTAAGGACCAACGTTGGAATATTGAAATTAATAGATGCATAATTGTCACTTATAATCTCCCTAGAGTATGAATTGTTTTAAAATTTCGCAACTCATATAAAATTTGCGGAATTATATACCATAAAGACTTGTACATTAACTTTCCTAGTCAAATTTTAAGCCTCAGAGAGGGACTTGGAGATAGTATTTCAAAATTAAAAACAGTGTATGAACTTGCGGATCATTTATTAATAAAAAATGAGTGGGTTTCTTCAAATTTTCCAGATGTATCTAGTGCAGTGATGTTATTTCTACCAGTTGGTGTGGCATCAGTGGAACGATCTTTTTCCAAACTTACAATAGTAAAAACCTATATTTACGTAGCACCATGGAATAACAACGCCTTTCGGATTTATTCTTACTCTTTTGCAAAAAAAACTCTCGCCGATCTGGTCGTTTTGTATAATACCTTGTATAGTACCTACTTAGTGACATAATTTTCGTGCAGACTTGCAGGGCCGATCCTAGGGTGTCTGCCGCCCGCGTGCAAAGACCTATTATGCCGCCCCTCTAAAGAATTTTTCCTATTTTGAGTAATACTTAACGTTGACGTTATAAACTCATCTACATGTACATAAGAGTAAAAAGTTAAACATTAATAAAAATACAAACTACAAATAAAATTTTACGGGAAAGACTTTATTTTTGGGCCAGCTAATATGTTATATTAGCGAAAACTTTTTTTTTTTTTTTACTTTAACAAAATAATAAACCAACAAAAATATTACTTTTGAAACAAAAATAGACATTTTATAATTAGAAATGTAAAACAACAGTATTTACCAGAAAATATAAAATAACAAAAAGTACTAAGCAGAAATCTCGCGAAACGAAAAGTATATAAATCAGTCCTTCCTCGAAGACTACCTAATAATTAACTATAAAATACTTTTTCTGGCTTTCTGAGAAGCAAATTTGTCAATAATTGCGGTGAGATCAATTTTTTCAGATATTTCGGATTCAATAGAGATCATGGCCAAATCTGAAAGTCTTTCTTGTGTCATATTATTTCTCAAGTAATTTTTAACTTACTAAAACTTCTTTCACCTGAAGCCACAGAAACAAGTAAGGTTAAAAAAATCCTTATTGCTAGAGCAAAATTTGGAAATCAAGGAATGAGATCATTTTCGACTAAAATTTCTAATATCTTAATTGACTGTTTTTTACCTGGAAAAATATCTTTAAATGAAGTTATTTCGTTAAAGAGTTGTATACCGTCTATATCTTTCACAATAGTTCCTTCCTCCTGTACCTGTAACTTAATATCTAAGTCCATGCAGGCTTTCATGAGGTCATTATTAGAAATGGTGTGAAACTCATAGGTACAGAAAGCAGAATATTGAATAGCACTCAGATAATAAGGTAAATCTTTCATTTATCGAAGAGATCGCGTAATCAAGAACTGCAAAATAGAAAGCAATCTTGAATTACAGGAAGGAATTTAAAACTGGTTCATCACTGCCCTTGTAATCAAATAAACTAACTTTTTTTCTGGGCTTCGGGATGGAAAATTCGGGATCAATACCTAAATCTGTAGCAAGTGTTGCTGAATCGACAAATATTTTAAAATTATCGTCACATTTTTGGGAAACTAAATATTTTTTAAGATTATCTAAGCCTTTAATGCATTCCGCGATGTTTAATTTAGGATTTTGAAGCATTTTACTCAATACATCAATTATTGATAATAAATCATGCCAAATTAAAATTGAACCCAAAAACTTAAATGTTTCAAGACTTTTAATTATTGATTTAGCACCAATTTTTGTTTTCGTGTCTCTGGTGGTATCTTCAATTAAGGTCTTTAATGCGGTAATAATGTTTCTTAGCTTTAATTTTAGAGGTCTAATAGCATTGATACGACTTTCCCATCTTGTTTCACTTAACGGTTTTAAAGTAAGAGTTTTCACGTGTTTTTTGAGTAAACCCCATCGATATGGGGACGCAGAAAAGTAATTATATACCTCTTGTACCACATCAAAAAAACTAGAAATTTCACCCCGGCGCTGGCTGGTTTGATTGAAAATCTTTAATAAATAAATCCATTTGAAATAATTCACAAAAATATTGTTTTCTTCTTCGATGTTAATTTAAAGGTATCTTTTATAGTTTGATAAATGTCACTTTATTTTTATTTCGAGAAATTCGTAAAAAGTTTTGCTTGATTGACAGAACTACCTGCGGCCTACGCAGGGCCGTTTCTGAGTGGTGTGCTGGGAGTGCCCCCGCACAAGGGCGGCCAAAGTTATAGGGCGGCGAAAGCCGCCTGCAGTTTCACAGAAAAAAATGTTAGACCTAAAAAAAAATTCTAGGAGTTTTCATAAATATGAAGGGTCAAATAAGAATGGTAAATTCAGTTTTCAAAAAAAATTATGCAGTAGCTGTCAAGAATGAGGCAGCCGCCCTTTGTGTTAATTAGAGATTTCTTTTTAGATAGATAAGTATCGGAAAAATAAGAAGAATTCTTAACGGAGGTGGCCGCCCTGCAACCCACGTCAATTACATTTTGTCTTAGGTTTACTCAAAAAATTAAAACTAATTGATATTATTTGAATAATTATGTAGGTATAGTTAAATTCACATAAAGTTTTAATGCCAAATGTCAAGACTTGTCATTGTCTAGTTACTTTAGATTTCACCAACTTACTAAATTTCTTATACAGCTGAGATTGGTCAGTGTTTTTGATTTTTCTTTTCTGGAATTGCTCGGCCAACTCTTTTTATTTCTATCTCTTTTTAATCGTATGAAATAATACAAGATAGACATACTTTGTGTGCAGTACAATTATACTAATTAAATTTAGCCATTTTAGCATTATTTAGGTCTTATTAATTTGGTAGTAGGGTAGGTGGGGGCACAAATACTCACAGGGCAAAAGAACGCACCCTATTTAAATTTGCCGCCGATGTCCGGTTTCAAATGCTGTTACAAATAACTTTTCCGACGCCGAAAAAAAGTACCCAGACATTTTGATTACGAATTAAAAGATGACCCCATCGTCGAGGCCAAACAGAGTTTCAATGTGAATTTTTATTTTTCGATTTTGGATATATTTTTTTTTTGCCAGGGGAAACCCTTTATGGGCACCGGTTACTTGTTCTTTGGATATTGCGATAGAATCAATTAAGGAGAGATTCGTTTCACTTAATAAGTGTAATGAAACTTTTGGGTTTTTGTCGAACTTCTATGAAGCTAATGCCATAAATGACGAGAAATTGTTAAAATCCTGCAAAGATCTCGATATAGCGCTTCAATAGCAAGAAAGTCCCACAAACATAGATATTGATCGCTCAGAGCTCGACCAGAAAATTTTGTCGTTCCGAGAAATTTTTCCAATAAAACGTACAAAATAATAATTGTAGATACGCTAAAATTTATAGCTGAAAAAGATTTCATCTCATCATTTCCAAATCTTTGTGAAGCGCTGAGAATTTTTATTACTCTGCCGGTTACTGTTGCATCTATGGAACGTAGTTTTTCAAAGTTAAAATTAATTAAAAATTACTTGCGGTCAATTATGTCCGAAGACAGGAGTAGTGGCTTGGCCCTTATCGCCATTGAAAGCCAAATTGATGAGTCCCTCTGTAGGTAAGTATGAATAAAAGAAAAATATTAAAAATAGACACCTATTAAAGATTTATTTTTCTGACAATTGCTTTGCGCCATAATTTCAGGTAGGTAATTGTAAAATAGTAACTGATTTGATTTAAAGGGCAGCCAGTTCATATGTCGCACAAGGGCGGCCAACAGGCCAGAAACGGCCCTGGGCCTACGGCCGCCCCCTATTTGGCGGCCCGCGTGCGGTGCACGCGCTGCACACCTGCTAGGATCGGCCCTGCAGACTTGTTGAGTGTTTATGTGTTTTACTGTTTTCTGTCATTCAATTTCAACATTATAAGTGGTGTTTTAAAATTTGCTGGAATATTACGTATAATGACTTAATTTATACCTATGTTATGTGTACCAGTTTACCTAGGATTATAAAATAAATTCAAATTGTTTGCTGTTTTAATAGTAGGTACGTGTGGGTTTAAGCCTAAATAAATTATTACACGATTAACGAATTCAAAAATTCATAAACCTGAACCTAATAGTAATGAAAATAAGAATTATCATATTGCATTCGTTATACAGAGGGGGCCCCTGAAAACGTTTGCGGGGGGGGGGGCACTCAATTTTTGTTACGCTACTGAACTGATGAGCGCCTTACAGCAACTTTAAGATTCGCGATAGGATGCCATCTAATTCAAACCTGCACGCAGTCAATCAATGGGCAACGACGCTATATACTACTACCTAAAGGTACTGTAAAACATGCTTTCCTTCGGTTTTTGTTCGAAGCACTTACATTTAATTTTATTTTTCCTAGAATTTAAGGAGTTATTCCGTCTCTTCGAACTTTGATCCCTCAACGTCCGGACCCTTAGTTCCTTCATTTTTTACGAAAAACTGACAAAACTGGCTGACAGCAAGATAAATTTAAAAAATGCACTAATAGATTTTTAACGAGCGACCAAACCGTATACAGGACCTCAGGTCTCTGATACGCATTTAATTGTGTTTGAAAGGTTAAACCCCCGAAGTTACGCACTTTAAATAAGGTAAAAATACCTAAAAGAAGGGTAGGTAGGGGGACAAAAGACAGAATATTCATCCTTGAGCATTGGTGTAGCGGGCGTAAGAGTGCTTTCTGGAGGGAGGAAGGTTTGCCTCTATAGAGAACAGACGGTAATAATGAACACGTTCAAATTAAAGTCAAAAGGTGCCAATTGGTGTCCCACAGGGATCCAACCTTGGATTCTATTTATTGCATTTCTCTGTGATATGCCTCCTGCCCTCTCCAGATAAAGAAGCTATTTATGCTGATGATACAAGTTTCTTAATTTCTGACTGCAATATTAGTAAAACCCAATTTATGAGTTTTTTTCCAAACAACGCCACAATTGATCAAAGTTTAGGGTGAATAGTATGTCTATTCCTCAAGCTGCGAACAAGAAGTTCTTGGGTATTGATATATAGTGAGGGGCTAAAATACGGAACAAATTCATTTAAAAATCAGGTATTCATTTTTTGAAAAAACGCTCGGACACGTCGATTATAATTCTTTCTTCCGGATTTTTTGGCTCAAAAAGAAATTATACCGGGTGTGTCAAAAAGTAGATGTAGCAAAATTTTTTTGTTTTTTAATAGAACCCCCCTATTTTTACTTATTACCCTAATTATACGTCAAATTCTGCCCATAATTCATGTAGCATACTCTATCCTTATCTCTAACGGTTTTAGAGAAAAATTACATCATAAAAAAAGTCTTTAAAAACAGGTACATGTACCTACTTAAAGGTAAACAGGTAAATTTAAATGAATTGTTACTACGATAGCAAGTCATGTGTCAATCAAAAATTAAATTAGGTATAATTTTGAAAAACGGTGATCATGGTGCATTTAAATGAAACACAAAGAATCGCAATTTTAATTTTAATTGGATGTGGAGACAAAACAAGAAGTCAAGAAGAAGTTTGTAACTTGTTTAACGCTAAGTATCCAGAACGGCCGATTACAAGATCTACAGTAAGTAAAATTGAGAAGAAATTCAGGGAAACGGGGAATGTAAAGGATCGTCTACGGCCAGGTCGTCCAAAAATTAGTGAAAACTCACAATTGAACATTTTGTTAGAGGTTGAAGATAATCCTCATAGTGCATCCACTGAAGTAGCCCTTAATAATGATGTTAGCCGACGATCTGTGTTGCGGGTATTGAAACAAGAAAAGTACCATCCGTACAAAATTAGGTTGCTGCACGAGCTAAACGAAGATGATCCCGACCGCCGACTACAGTTTTGTGAAACTATGATGGAAATTTGCAACTTAAATCTATTTTTCCGTCGCAACATACTATTTAGCGATGAAGCCACGTTTTGTTTGAATGGTTCGGTAAACAGACAAAATTTTCGGTATTGGAGTACAAATAATCCCCGTTGGATGAGAGAACAGCACACGCAATACCCACATAAAGTAAATGTTTGGGCAGGGATATTAAATGATAGAATTATTGGACCTTTTTTCTTCGATGGAAATCTTACAGGAGACCGGTATTTACAATTACTTCAAAATGAATTAATTCCCACACTAGCAGCGGATTTTCCAAATCCGAATCAGCATCATCTACCAGAAGCGTCTATTTGGTTTCAGCAGGATGGTGCTCCGCCTCATTTTGCTCGACAAGTACGAGAGTATTTGAATACTGTATTTCCTGAACGATGGATAGGTAGAAGAGGACCCATAGAATGTCCAGCAAGATCTCCCGATCTTACACCCATGGATTTCTTTCTTTGGGGTTATTTGAAATCAAAAGTGTATAAGGATAAACCACAAAATTTGGAAGACTTAAAATTTAAAATTATATATGAAATTAGGCAAATTAATGAAAATACTGTAAATAATGTTTTAGAAGGGTTTTTAAGTAGATTAGCATGTTAATGGTTTGCATTTTCAACACTTAATAAACTAATTTTTTAACCTTTTTTTAAAGATTTTTTTTTTATGAAGTAATTTTTCTCTAAAACCGTTAGAGATAAGGATAGAGTATGCTACATGAATTATGCGCAGAATTTGACGTAGAATTAGGGTAATAAGTAAAAATAGGGGGGGTTCTATTTAAAAAACAAAAAAATTTGCTACATCTACTTTTTGACACACCCGGTATAATTTCTTTTTGAGGAAAAAAATCCGGAAGAAAGAATTATATTCGACGTGTCCGAGCGTTTTTTCAAAAAATGAATACCTGATTTTTAAATGAATTTGTTCCATATTTTAGCCCATCACTGTATAGATCAAAAGATGACATGAGAATGTCATATTAACAGTTTGACTTGAAAATTAAGCAAATCTTGTTTTTTACTTAGGTATGTAGGTACTTGAGAGCTTCGGTTTCACTAAATGTTCTTAAAATAACTTACTACGGTCTTGTTTAATCACACCTCTCATTGTCGAAGGCCGTTTATTGATCTGGGTCTCTTGACTTTTCCATCAATTTACATAAAATATACTCAATACAATATGTCAAAAGGAATGAGAGTGAATTTCCAAACAATTCGGATATACATAGTTATAACACAGGAACTCAGAGTCATTTACATTTTTCATACTCTCGTTTAAATGTAGGTCAAAACTCTCCTTTCTTTCAGGGAAATGTTTTTATATTATAAGTTTCTGCAACTTTTTGGTGATCAAACTGTCAGTTTTCGAAGTACCTTGCTCAATTTCTTAGTGGGCTTTTTATGATGCGGACGAGTATTTAGCATTGTAAATTAAGTTTGATTGTCTCTACTTTTATTGTCTTTACTTTTACTGTCTTTACTTTTATCAAAGTTAAGATGTGCATTATTTTATTTTTAAGATATACTGATATACATATTGACAAGTCTAATAGCTAGTTTATATATATGTACAGTGTGTGTATAAAGTCTGGAAACGGCTTAATAACATCACAATTTACTGGCCGATTTAAACCAAATTTGGTACAGTTGTGTAAGAGGATCTAACGCACCGAATGACGATATTGGCGTTGTTGCCAGCTTTTTAGTTTGTCTGGAATTCGAACGAATTTTATATTTTTAAATATAACACCCAGTATATTTTTACATTTTTAAATTCCACATAAAATTATAATTATTTTTTATTAAATGCATTATTAGTCTATACTTCATAGTTTCCGAGATATTGACTCTCGAAAAGTGACATTTTTGAACTTTGACAGCTTATAACTTTCTAACAGTACGTCTTAGACCAAAACGGCTTACATGTCCCTATCTTCAATTTTTATTATCTTCCCAAAAAAATCAACTTCCAGTTAAACCGGAACAACTATATTTCCTGCTTTCGAGTTACATCCGGTTTAACCGGAAGTTGATTTTTTTGGGAAGATAATAAAAATTGAAGATAGGGACATGTAAGCCGTTTTGCTCTAAGACGTACTGTTAGAAAGTTATAAGCTGTCAAAGTTCAAAAATGTCACTTTTTGAGAGTCAATATCTCGGAAACTATGAAGTACAGACTAATAATGCATTTAATAAAAAATAATTATAATTTTATGTGGAATTTAAAAATGTAAAAATATACTGGGTGTTATATTTAAAAATATAAAATTCGTTCGAATTCCAGACAAACTAAAAAGCTGTCAACAACGCCAATATCGTGATTCGGTGCGTTAGATCCTCTTACACAACTGTACCAAATTTGGTTTAAATCGGCCAGTAAATTGTGATGTTATTAAGCCGTTTCCAGAGTTTATACACACACTGTATATTGAAAATGAGCTTGAATGGCGAATAAAGATTAATTTACTTTTTCTAATTTGGTATCATAACAAGTCTATTACGATGAAAATGGGTCAATAAATTTAAAAATGACAGTTCGCAAAATAATTTTTGTTGTCCAGAGGCTACTATGATAAAAAATAGTATTACCAACCTAAAATTTAGACATAAAGATTTACAAAATATGAAGGATTTGTTTTCTTTTTAAAATGTATTTTTCTTGATTATAAAAGGTGAAATAGAAAAAAATGTATAAAGCACATGTTTCATAAGGCGTTTTAGCGCACGTGCCAAATTTTCTAATTTTGTATTATAACAAATTTATTACGATACGCATTTGCGTATCGTAATTAAGCTATTTCGATACGCGTTTTGTTCTTTATTTGATGTTGGTAACATTTTAATGTTTTATTTCATTGACTTGTGATTTACGAGAAAACCCATTTTTCGCAGAGGAAAAATAGCTTGATAACTTACTTTTTTATTCTGTGTGGATAACAGTCATGTATGTTGGTTGCAAAAATCTATAAATCAATCTTTTGTAGATGCTTCAAGCTATCATTTTCTGCCAAATCCTATCCAAAATTCAATCTACTAACCTTCCAATGTCGATTTTAACTTCAACTTTATTTGAATTTTCCATCTTCCCTATACTAAATTGCAATGCCGTGACGTAAAATCACGTCTTCTGAAATTCGAGAAAAAGTAGCAAAATCGCCCGAATTTCCGAACGCTCTGTATATGTACCGAATGTGCAAGGATCACACAACGTATTCCGTCCAATTTTAAATCTCATATCGCTAAAATAACTTTAGAATCTCGTGGTGAAAATGGGTCAATAAATCAAAAAATGACAGTTCGCAAAATATTTTTTGTTGTCCAGAGGCTACTATGATAAAAAATAGTATTACCAACATAAAATTTAGACATAAAAATTTACAAAATTTGAAGGATTTATTTTCTTTTTAAATATTATGTGTTTTTTATTGAAAAAACTACAAATTCGAAAAAATAGTATAACGTAGATACGTGTTATATAAAGCAGTTTTAAGCAGTTGTCCCGTTATAAAACTCGCCGCAAGCGGCTCGTTTTTTAACATGGACGCGTGCTATAACATGATGCTTTATAAAACGTGTACGTTAATATACTATTATAGACTTCTTTTTTAATCTCTTTTCATTGCTTATTGGCGTATCGCTATATCTGTTGCGTTCATGCGTAATTGACACCGACACAATCAAACCAAAATCCAACAAGATAGGGTGTAAATTACCAGTGTTTGTATCAAAATCAAATAAATCTCTTATCTAAACGTTCAATGTTTAGACAACCCCTGCGATTTACAATGCGAGCGGGCCTGAAATATATGAAAGGGGGGCCCAAAGATATAAAATTAAGTTAACTGGTCCATATGTGCTCTTCCGAATACACAGATCAATCCCATCAACTGAATTTTTGTTTTGCAATCAGTTCCCGAGGCCAAACGGTATAAATTACTAATTCTTTTGGCAAACATCTTTGTTTGGAGGCGCTGATTTTGATAAGGATGTCTTAGGGTGGGTTATCTATTTGATATTGGTAAATTTAAGAACGACAGAGCAAGATATACATTTTAATCTCTTTATCATAACAAGTTTTAACCCATTTTTTTACTGGAGTAACCTGTCCTCTTAAATTGTAATTTATATTTATTCGTATATAGTTTTTAAGGTGTGCACAAAAGATTTGGATATTTAACTGAATTAATTTTATTTTCTCAATACAAAAACAGTTCATACTTAAAGAAGTTAACTAATTAAAGGTCTAGAAAGGTGTTTTCACTATCACTAAATTCAAAGGATTCAACTGTGGAGTCAACTGAAATAATAAGTGGTTCTACCGTTTCTTCCATCAGGTTGTCCAAGTTCCACATTTTTTCCCTCTTTTATTACATTTTTATAGCTTCTTTCCAATTTTCTTTCGTTATAATGTTTAATAAATAATTCAATAACTCACGTAGGTACATCTTTTATTTTAAATAGGGTGTTATTCCTTGCTACATAGCCTTTAACACGTTAAAAATAAAACTAAACTACCTCACTTGAAGTTGGAAATATTCTATGACATAAGCCACCTATCTACCTGTATACCTATGCAATAATAGATAATTTAATAACTTAAGATCAGGTACCTGTCATTGTTACGCTTATGGTTTATTGAGGTTTTACGACTCATGACCCTCAGCTGTGCTGTCAGGCTTTAAGAAACAGAGTATAGATATGCTATTCGGAATATTCATCGTATGGTAGTATAATAGAAAATTCCACACCTAATTTGGTGTGTATTAGGGGAAGGTTGCCCATATTGGACCAATTTCCAGATTTCTTATCATAGATCCCGATAAAAACGCAAAATTGATCTTGAAGCTATACCTTAGTATACTTTAGTATGTTGTTCAACTGCAGAATTTTTTGCAGAATTTTATTTCAAAGTATCTATGATATACCAGGCCATAAAAAAACCTCTGCAAGTGGTTCAATATAGGAAACCGGTTGCCTAAATTGCACCTGGGGGTTCCAAAATTGGACCACATGATTTAAATCGGAAGCTTAGGTGTTAAATAAATAAATAAACAATAAAATTGTTGGTATAGGAAGTTTTATACTTATATTTCAAAAAAACATCAAATTTACAATCAAAATTTCGGTAGAATACATCCTAATGCAAAAAAAATACCTATTAGTTTCCTATATTGGACCAGTCATAGTTTCGTTTTTTAACTCAAAGAAAAAAGATTTTAGCAATATTGAAATGGTGTTGGTTTATGACATTAACTTATTTAAAGAGAAAAATTATTTTTGCACAATTTGGAAAAATCGCCTAAATTGGACCGGTTCAATTTTGGCAATCACCCAGTGGTCCAATTTAAGCAACTACCTCGTGTTTAACAAAACCACCCAGGAAAGAAACAAGAAAAAACAAATATGGCATGGTAATAGGAGAAATAGAAAAACTTACTTGATAACTTGCATAAAAAAGATTTTACTTAGAGTTTTATGGTTCTAAGGTAAATCCTAAAAATATTACATTAAAATTGTGTTAATTACGTTTTGCGTTTGTTTAGTTTCGGAGAAATGTACTGTGGTCCAATTTAGGTAGCGGTTCAATATAGGCAACATTCCCCTATTAGTGACAATAGAGAGTTTTCGTTTTATTGGAAAATTCAAACGGTTAACCATAACGAATACGAATACGAAGCCGCTATTTGACAGATCGTAAAAATAGTTTTCGTTCAATTCGCTTAACGTTAACGTTAAGTCGAATCGACAGTAAACATAACAAATATAACGTAACCTATCTTTAATGGTTTGTGTTCATATTTTCATATACGTTTTGTGCTATCTTTTTTTTAAAACATCATGATAGACGAAAGGTTGCTTTTATTGGACTCATCCAGTGATTCGGATTTCGATGATGCCCTTCTCTTGGAGGTGCTTGATCGCCAGGACATTCAGTATCGAGCACAGTTGTATGGAAATTTCAATTTAGAAAACTATAATAATGCTGAATGCAAACTTTATTACGCATGCGTTCCGTTTTCGCTATGGCTTTGTCTTCCGTCCGTTAGCTCCGTAACGATAACGATAAATGACAGCTCAAATGTCAAAGTTGTCAAATAGCGGCTATCGGAATCGCTTTTAAAAGACAACGAAAACTATCTAATGTTTGAATGTTTACATTAGAATGATAAAAAATCATTATGAACGATAGCAAATATAATTCAACCTAATATAAAATTACAGAATTTCGACACAACACTTTTAATGAATGAAAACTCAACAAAAGTCTAAAATTTTGCAATATTTTTCGCAATGACTTCAATGAGTCACCACCGTCACCAAAGAAGCAAGAACCCCATACAAACGATGCACTTACAGCGACTTTTTTTTCATCTAACAAGCGCGTCGTACTTGACATGCCAAATGAAGCGAAACTAGTAGTTCTAAGACTTCTAAGTACTAAGATCTTTATCATTGGCCACTTAATTCTACACGTAGAGCTGGTAAAGAGGCCATTACTATTCAGGAGACATTTTGCGAAATAGTTTTGGACTGGTTCTCTTATACGCGAGTTACGGTTCAGATTATGTTAATTATTATCGTCAATTTTTTTGTTGAATTATGTCTGAAAGATGCAGGATATTGGTTAGTTTGGTTGCAAATTTTAATTATCGAATCAGTTTTTTAACACGCTTTTATTAGCCATATCTCGGAAACTACTGGGCATAAAAACTCAGGAAAAGAAAAATGATAGTTAAAGTGGCCATGAGAAAATTCTGGAAATAATTTTTAAGTTCCGCATTTTGCCGCAAGAGGGCGTAATTGAAAAGTAAATTTTAAAATTTTACATACCTCCGAAAATTCCACATTAAGGTATATGTTTGATAACACCATTTTAAAGCTTGGACAATTGTGCATCATTTTGGTCCTATGCTCATTGGCGTACCGACTTTAATAAGAGGGGGGGAAGCTGTTGAAAGTGTAATCATTTAAATCGCTGTAACTTATAAACGACTTATCCGATTTGACTAAATTTAAGCTTGTTTGGAAGAAAAAGGTAAGTACCTTCAATTGTCGTATCCAATGGTACAAGATAGTTTCTAATAAAATTGCTAGAGGGCGCAATGTGTAGTAAACATTTTTGTTTTGGCAATAACTCTGAAACGAACAAAGATATCAAACTGCGGTCTTCACATCTTGTCTTGCAAATTTCATCTACTTTTCGATTATGGTATCATATTTATACCGTATGATTTATTTTTTCAGAGTAAAATCAAAAAATGTATTGTTATTGCAAATTGCGCCCTCTAGCATTTTTTTTAGAACTATTATGAACAACTAAATACGATTGGTGAAAGTGCATACATTTCTCTTCCAAACAGTCTTTAGTTTGCTAAAATCGGATAAGTCGTTTATAAGTTACAGCGATTTAAATGATTACACTTTCAACAGCTTCATCCACTCTTATTAAAGTCGGTACGCCAATGAGCATAAGACCAAAATGATGCGAAATTGTCCAAGCTTTAAAACGGTGTTATCAAACATATACCTTAATGTGGAATTTTCGGAGTTATGTAAAATTTTTAAATTTACTTTTCAATTACGCCCTCTTGCGGCAAAATGCGGAACTTAAAAATTATTTCCAGAATTTTCTCATGGCCACTTTAATTACGATTTTTCTTTTCCTGAGTTTCTATGCCCAGTAGTTTCCGAGATATGGCCGCTCGTCGACCTTAAAAAAACACCCTGTATGTTTGTCCGTAACCGACTTCTTTGAAGCCGATTTTGACCCACTTTAAACGGTCAGATTTAATTTAAATTTTCTAGACTTATCAAAAATCGCTGATAATACAATAATCTACACGCAAAAAATTCTCCTGTCAAATTTTGACAGCTGTCAGGTGTAAAACGAATAAGCGATCTTGACGAAACAAATGGGGTCGTATAGTATTCGATGCGGAGACTTCGGGAAAAATAAGCGACAAATTCTCCTGTCAAAATTTGACAGCTGTCAATATGTCAAATCGTTTAAAAAAAATGGTATTAATGAAAAAACTATAAGGTCGTATGTATATTGACGGTGGAAAATTGAAAAAAATACGCACAAAATTATCTTGTCAAAATTTTACACCTGTCAATATGTCAAAATTATTACAATAACCGATAGTAATGAAACAAACGTGGGGTCGTATAGATATTATCGCTAAGAATAGAGAAAAAATTTTAAAAAATTCTACCCGTCAAAATGAAATTTTGACAATTTTTTTTTAAATTTTGACAATTTTTTTTTTATTTTGAAAATGTTTGTCTTTTGTTCGGGTTTGTTCGGATTTGTATGTATGTTTGTTTGTAACTGAACCCGATTTTGACCCACTTTAAACGGTCAGATTTAATTTAAAATTTGTATACTTATCAAGAACCGCTGACAATACAATAATCTACCAATCTAGCTCAATCTACTAAAAAAAAATTTTTTTAACAAAAACAAACTAAAAAATTAAAAATAAATATAGTTTAAAAAAACTAAAAAACACGCTTTAAAATTAATCAAACTAAAAAGCGGAAAATAAATATAGTTTAAAATAATTCTTGAAATTCCTAATATAGGCAGAAAAAAATAATGAACGATAAACATTAGTATTATTGTGAAAAAAGCGTGGGGTGCTCGATATACGAAAAATATAGCACAAAGCGCCCCACGCTTTTTTTTTCACTATAATACTAATGTTTATCGTTCATTATTATTTTCTGCCTATATTAACAATTTCAAGAATTATTTTAAACTATATTTATTTTCCGCTTTTTAGTTTGATTAATTATTATTATTAAAGCGTGTTTTTGAGTTTTTTTAAACTATATTTATTTTAATGGAATTTTGCACTAAAACATCTCTATACAATATCCCCGACAATAAACCAGTTACGTTAATAGAAACATCCGAAACTGTTCCGACCAATTTAGACCAGTCTTTACATACGATTTACCTCGAAGGGTGACCGAGAGCACTCGTGCACGAATAACGTCCACCAGCAACCCTAGTGGGGTCTTATGAGAAACGTTACAGGATCTTCAGACTTTAAGGTCCGGTTATTCCTTATCTTGCTGGTATAGTGTTATCAACGGAATAATTCTTAACGTTTTCGTCTTTGGAGCTAGGAAAAACTCCTTTTTCAAATCCCCTATGGAAAATATGTGGAACTTCCATCAGTGAAACCCCGATAAATAATTATTTTTTTAGACGGGTTAAAGAAAACTTATTTTTTTGTTTTCAAAGATATTATTACCAGCAGAAATATCGTCAAAAATTCGATTGAAAGCATAGCAATTTACCTTTAATTACGTACAGCTTATCTCCTGCGCAAAGAAAAGTTACGTTTTATGGGTGAAAAAATACGTCCGAGCGCATGACTCGCCGGTCAGCTGCCTTCCCTCTGGACACCTTCGGCCATGCGCACAAACCTCGTGTTATCGGCCTGTCCTTCTTTAGCGACATGCTCAAAATACACTCCAGAACCGGCTCGGTCGCCCTTTTTGTTGTTGTGCTGTAAGGTTTCTTTGTGGATTCCTGGTAGTTTTCTTTGCTATATTGTAGATTGTGGGTGTTAAATATTTACGGATTTCTAGTTTTTGTGTAGTTTAGTGAATTGTGTTTGTGCTTTTAGTGACTCGGATTGGAATATAAACAATGACTAGTAACAGCCGTTGAATGATTTTATTATGCCCAAATAGGGGTAAATACCGGGTGTTTCGTATTTTCAGTAAGTATGGAGTAGCGATGCATCTTGATATAACTTTATTTTATTATGACCAATTTACACACATCAAACTAGGCCTAGGCTACACAAACAAGGTATAAAAAGAAAGAGAAACTCACACTAAGACAGATTATCCCGATGCATGTTTTGGTATATTTTATTTGCAGTCCTGCAATCTTCAAAAAGTTTAAAAGACACTTTTTTCTATACTTATATTAAGTATATAAAAGAAGAAATGTAAATACTTAGGTAGAGTATATTACTCCAAGGGTCAAGTTCTCGGGCAAAAACTTTTTCAAATTCTTGAACAAGAAATTGTGCTTGAAAATCTTTTATACGTAGGTACTCAAGGTTTTGCCAAATTGTAAAAATCAATACAAGTTATATACCAACTAATATTTGACTTGAGGTTAGATACGCGATAACATCAAAGATTGGTTATTTTGCTGTTTGTTTTTATATTCGATTTTATAAGTTTTATAGTTTATTTGACTTGTTCTCTTTTCTTTCGAACTAAAAACACGACGACGAATCTTAATCAAATTTTAGAAACGAAACCGTACAAAACAATTTGCTATCCTCAAAATCTGATAGGTTTGCAACTACTAAAAATGCAAGAAATCACTAACTTAATTCCCAACATGATCAAAAAAAATTGAGAAGAAATTCCAATTTTTTGTCAAGAATTTAAATTTTTTTAGCCCGGACCTGTCTATTTTCCTATTCGTCAAGTGATAATGTTGCAGTGCGCATGCCTAATCCAGTGTAGCTTTGTTTACATGCGCGAGGCCATAAATTTATTGCCACTTTCGTGATTATTGTTTGCTTATCTAAACGTAAATATCTATGGTATTATTTCACTTAAAAGTAAGTTTGGCAACAGCGCTTCTTTTGATGCAAGTGTTAAGTATAGTGGACCATACAGCTATCCAGACAAATTGTGAACTCTGGATTCTTTGATTGGTTTTAAATGTAAACAATCTGGTATATATATAAGAGACGCTTAGAATGGGCTTCTTATAGGCCATTGGCATTTCCGAGCGTGCCGAGTACGTTTCCACTTACGCACATGAGTGACAGTGGTGCAATTGTCATCATCTCGCCGCCTGGATGAGAAAGGCCGAAATCACCCTCCCGTATAACCCCAAATACGACGGCGGCACGCTGTGACTCCGGAAACGGACGAAGTTTGGCGATTTAGGGGTTGCGTGGGACGAAAAAGAGGAACTCTCTGTACAGGGTGTTTGATAAAACGTTCAATTAAATTTGACTCGTACGAATTTGGTATAAGCAAGGTTTTATCCATTAAAATTCCCCCAAACCGGGGCAATTTGCATGAATGGAACCGTTGTGTTGGAACCGTTCGCAGGCACGGCCCCCCGCGACGTCGAGTGTGCCCTTACGGGTGGTCCAAAACGCTTCCCGCTGGTACCGACGGAGTACCAGCGACCGGGCGGCGGCGGAACCGCGAGAACCCGCGGACAGAGTCGTACCGAGAACCAACGGCGAGAGCTGGTTCTTGGGTTTCTGTGAAAAATTCCGAAAAAGTTCTTGAAATTGTCAATAATTATGAAATAAAATGAAGAAATAGTCCAATGCTTAAAGTGGAGTTGAAAGTACCCGGAAAGGAAATAAAAAACTAAAAATCTTCCTTTAAGAGAACAAAAATGTGTTCAAAGGTCTCTACATGTTTCGCACGAGAAACGTTCATCATCAGGAGACAGAAAATGTATTGCTGATGGTTTTAGCACAAGAGGAAATGATAAGTGGTATAAAACAATAATGGTGCTTTTATGGAATTAAAAATCGGTGTGTCGAAATGCCATAATGTGAAGAAAAATTGAAATATATGTGGAAAAGTTAATTAAAAGGGCCCAAAACGACCAAATAAACTCGGGGAAGAAGAAAAAATCATTTCTAAAAAGAAGAGGTTAAAATAGTATTTTTAAGAGTATGTCTGTAAGACATTGTTAAAATTTAAAATTTGTCATGTCTATAGAAAGTATCGTGAATTTAGATAAACGAATCTTTTTAAGGTATGGAGGTTTGGGGCACTGAGTTAAAACTCAGTCACCCCACATGTTGATGATTACCAACCTTTTCCTAGAGATGCTATTATTATAAATAATTGAGGAGCAACTGTGCAAAACGCATTAAACCCATTTTTTATAATTTTCAAGGTAAATATAAAAATGTAGCGCTTTTTAATCAATCTATCATTAGAACAACCCAGTTCGATCAAAGCGCGTTAAATCCATTAGATATATCCGTACCAAAAACACTCAGCTAAGCAAAACGGATTAATTCCAATGCACGTTTAAGCAAAGTGCAATAAATCCAAAAAAATAATATTAATTTCTGTTTAAAGAATTTACATTTTTTAATTTCAATTATCTTAGGCCGAGTGGAGAAGGATTTAAGAAAGAACACAACAATAAAGCTTAAGGAAGGATATGATGAGATTTATAGCAAGTTTGGAGAAGTTAGGTTTGGGGAAGACTGGCTACTATATAACGTCAAACAGTTACAGATCTTTTTAAAAAAGACCGATGGTATATCTAATATAAAAAGTGTTGTGCTGCGAAAAAATCAAGATGCACCCATCACCATATCCTTTTTCGAAAACTTTCTGTATGAAAGTAGAGCTGAGACATCAAAATCCCTTCTTAAAAAAGGTAAGAAGGACTCCCAGTTAAAAATGGAACTTCTTCAACTTGGATGACCTCTTAAGAAGAAACATAAAAAATCCTTAAAGTATTTATTAACCCAAGAGTTTGGAGCAGAATGGGAGCAAGAAGATCATCTAGCATGGTACAAAACTATTTTAGAAACTACTGCAGTTGAAATAGAAGAAGGCCAACAAGACGAAGCCGAAAAGACCTGCGACTGCCTAGAAGAAGATGTTGGTTTACATATTTAATTGTTCTTTTTCTAATTTTGTTAATAAAATAATTATTTCACTGAAGTTTTAAATTTGATTGGCTTTTTAAAATAATGTAAACTTAATTACTTCAAGCAAAATGCTATAAATCCAAATAAGAACTAAGCAAAAAGGAATAAATCCAACTTGGCAAAATGACATAAATCCACATTCTGGTTAAACAAAATGTAGTAAATCCACTAAAAAATATACCATATTGCCGTGAAAATTGAAAACTTAGATTAAATAAGGAAATATTCCTTTTTAACCCTATTACATAAATTATTCTGCGCCACATGAAAATATTCGTTTTTCTTTAACTTACTTTGTTAGTTTTTTAAGTTTTATTGAAAACAACACATTATGGATTTAATGCGTTTTGTACAGTTGCTCCTCAATTATTCTACACAGCATAACCTTATTCCCTCGTAGTAAAAATACATACTTTTGTAATACAATATTATTGTCTTTTGGAATCCTCTACGACAATGCCTTCTACGAGTTACCCGCCATTTTTTGCCGTCACTCCTTCGTAGCGTCGTAGAAACGCCGCAGCAGCGCCAACTTACGACGTGACGTGTATCGAGATGATAATATGCAGATTTATAGCCGATAATTGCCGAGTGCCCGAGCGCAATCGTTTTGCGTGTGTTACAGCCTTAATAGAATTCTTAGATCGTTGCTCAATGCTCAATTGAGCATAACAACGGGGAATTATGAAATAAACACAAAAACTAGTATTACTAGTACCTAATACTTACCAGTCCTGTGAGCGTAAAAGCCCAATCGAATTGTTATTGCATAAATGCAATCGTGAGGGACGTATTAAGGGGAGACGTGTTCTAGACGCGGTCACCAGGTAGTTGTGAAAACGTTAATGCTAATTGGTGAACATGGGAATGCCGTTTTTTCCTTGGCAAGTCTACTGGGTGACATTTACAATGTCACTTGTTTACCATTATTTTACATAGCGATGTTGTCCTTGCTATCAAGAGCAGGTAGGTCCATCCCGTATTCGATACGTTTATGGCGTTTACAATTGTTATTTAGGTTAGGTACATAGGTACCCTTGTTAATTGACCCCAGAGCCAGTCCAGATGCAATTAGGATATACAGTGTGTCCTCGGATGGAGTTGACAAGAGGAAAGAGATCTGTATTATTGATTTTACGACGAAAAGTTATTCTTTTTAAAAAAATCTGCTTGTCGAGAAAATGAATTTACCATAAAAAAATTTTAGGTCCGATGTACAGGGTTGATAAATTAAGAAAACATGAAAATACTTCAAGAGAGAAGTACTATTATTTATTATTTTAGACAAAATGTTTATGAAACAAAGTTGTCTATAATCCAAAATAAAGCCTAAATACAAAACTTAAAATGTGAATTCTAATTTTTGTTTTCTATTTTTTACAATTGAATGAGCATTCAAAATGAAAACCTGAGAGTGCTGACCTATTTATTTAATTTATTTCTAATTTGGAGACGTGTGTGCAGGTTGGAGGAGAATATGTAGAATAATAACTTTTTCCACAATTGTAGGTACATTTTGAATGCTCATAAATTCTAATTTAAAAAATAAAAAACAAAAATTAGAATTCAGATTTCAAATTTTGTATTTACGCTTTATTTTGGATTATAAACGACTTTGTTTTATAAACATTTTGTCTAAAATAATAAATAATGGCACCTCTCTTTTAAAGCATTTTCATGTTTTCTTAATTAATCAACCCTGTACGTCTGATCTAAAATTTTTATATGGTAAATTCATTTTCTCGACAAGCAGAATTTTTTATAAAGAATAACTTTTCGTCGTAAAATCAATAATAAAGAACTTTTTCCTCTTGTCAACTCCATCTGGGGACACACTGTATAATCAGTCTTGAGAAAGCCTGTGTATTGTGCGTTTGAGAAATTTGTTGAAGTGTTGATTATGTGGTGCATATTTAACCCCATAGAGCATATTATGTGGCACCAAGTAAAATCAAAGGTGAAAGGTGAAAGCAAAAAAATATTTCCTCTACCCTAAGTGCGAGTGTCATAAAACTGATTTATTCTCCTAAAATACGTGTTAGACTGTTTAGTGCAGTCAATATGGTGTAAACATTCCCTTGACCTGGGCAAAATTGCAACACAAATTATTCTTTTTGCATTCTATTCTGTAAAGTGTCTATTTTAACATATTCAAAATCCCCATTAATCCTGGCCCCGGAAATTAGCCAGAATCCAAGATGGCGGCTGAATATTGTATTTTTAATTATAAAATTTATAACTTTGTATTTATAAGGTGTAACTTGGCAAAAATTTGTATTGCATCGCCTGCCATGATGTAATAACAGTACATTCCGGGATATAGCAAGATGTTATGCGATTGTTTCTGAGCTAATTATGGGCAAGCAACTGTTGTTTTTGATGGTTATACATCAGAAAACCCAATAAAAGATATGACCCATAATCGCCGAACAAATATAATTTTCCCCGCCGTGAACTTCACACCAGATATGACATTAAGAGGAATTAAGAAAATGTTTCTCACATAAGGAAAACAAGCAGATAATAATTAATCTAATCGCTGAAGAAATACGACAACATGGTTGTTCAGTAATTCATTCAGTTAATGATGCTGATGTTGACATTGTTAAAACGGCAGTGGAATCTTCAAAAATTAAAAATATACAACAGTGATAGGAGAAGACACTGGTTATTGGTGTAATCAAGCATACCTACCACAAGCTGTTTTTCAGAATTGATAAAAATTCTTTCAAACAGAATAACATTTATGATATCAATGCCATTAGATATTTCCTCGGAAATGACTTAGCGAACAGTCTATTCTTTATACATTCGCATACAGGATGTGACAGCCCCTCCAGAATATTCCATTTTGGAAAGCAATCAGTTTTGAAACGTGTTGTTGAAGATCAATACTTTCGTGAATTTGCACTATCGTTCAGCTTAACAAACCTTAATCCCAGTCAGGGTGAGGAATTTGGAAAGAAGATAATGGTATGTATTTTTGGTGGAAATCCAGATGATACACTAAATACACTTAGGTATAGAACTATTATTGATAAAGTATCGAAGGCAAAATGTTTCGTTCAGCCACAGAACCTTCTCCCAACGGAATCAGCTGTCAAGTAGGCCATAATTTGGAAACAAATCCAAGAAGGCTTAAACCCAACAGACTGGGGATGGAGTATACATGACAATATGTATGTACCGAAAACAATGGATTTGCCACCAGCACCTGAAAGTATATTACGCACAGTAAGATGTAACTGCAAAACCGGCTGTGGTGCCATGAAATGTAGTTGCCGAAGGAATTGTTTGGAATATACCAGTTCATGTGGTCAGTGTCAAGAAACAAATTGTGAAAATAGTCCGCAGCGAATAGAAGATGAAGAAATGGAAAGTACAGATGAAGATTATGATGAATTGTGAAAAAACAACCAAATCATTTTAATTTTTCTTCATGTGTAATAAAGTTTTCTCTAATGTATAATAGGCAATTTGAGTAATTCAATGCCTATCTTACCTATTCAATATCTATGTTATACTTTTATCTTTGTATTTTAAACATTTTTGCCAAGTTACACCTTATAAAAACAAAGTTGTAAATGTTGTAATTAAAGATACAAAATTCAGCCGCCATCTTGAATTTTGACTGATTTCCGGGGCCAGGATTAATGGGGATTTTGAATATGTTAAAATAGACAGTTTTCACAATAGAATGCAAAAAGAATCATTTGTGTTGCAATTTTGCCCAGGTCATAATTTATATTTACTGCACTAGTTGTAAATAATAAATTTTGGCTAAAAGTTCACATTTTGTTAATTGCTGTCAAAATGGTTAGACGATATACTTTACATTTCATCTCAACACCATTATCATCACCCAACAAATCATTATTTTCAAATCAAACCCCGAAATTTGACAAACACCCCTAACGATCCAAAAATATGAATAGAGAATTACCCAAACCAACCAAATAACAGTATTTTAACGTCATTATCCACAGTTGTTATTGTTTTCAACGCTCTCTCGTCGAAATCTATATTATTAAAACACATTTAATTTTGAGACCTATAAATTAGGGCCCTATTGTAGCGTCATCAGATCGTGACGTTATCGCCAATTTACCGTAAGCGATAAGACTTAAAGTTTGGGGTTAAAAATATCGTTGTCAGATAAATTCAAGGAAAGAAAGGGACTTGGAGATAGTATTTCAAAATTAAAAACAGTGTATGACCTTGCGGATCATTTTTTAATAAAAAATCAGGGTGTTTCTTCAAATTTTCCATATGTATCTAGTGCAGTGATGTTAATTCTAACTTTACCAGTTAGTGTTGCATCAGCGGAACGATCTTTTTCCAAACTTAAATTAGTAAAAACCTATTTGTGTAACACCATGGGACCACAACGCCTTTCGGATTTATCCTTAATTAGTATCGAACACGAGTTTGTTAAAACATTAAATAATATCGACGAAATTATAAACGATGTTGCAAAAAAACACCCTCGACGATCTGGTCGTTTTGTATAATACCTATAGTACTTAATGACATAATGTTTGTGCAGACTTGTTGAGTGTTCATGTGTTTTACTGTTTTCTGTCTTTTGGATTCTTTATGAGGCTCGATCACTGCTACCCCCGTTACTACATACATGATAAGCAACATTATAAGTGGTGTTTTAAAATTTTGATTTTGCATCATGTTTGCTGGAATATTACTTAATAACTATACCTATGTTATGTCTACTAGTCTACCTAGGATTGTAAAATAAATTCGAATTGTTTGCTGTTTTAATAGTAGGTACTTAACACATAATGTGGGTTCAAGCCTAATTAAATTATTACACGATTAACGAATTCAAAAATTCACAAACCTGAACCTAATAGTAATGAAAATAAGAATTATCATTTTCCATTCGTTATAGAGAGGGGGTCCCCAAAAACGTTTGCGGGGGGCCCACTCAGGTTTTGTTATGCCACTGGTGTCTAGTTCATAGTACGGATCATGGCCCTCTATGATGTTTATGAGAAAAAAAGGTATGACTGACGCTGCTGCTTAGAAAATGTGTAGTCGTTTTAAAGTCTATACCAAATTGCGTTGTCGGTTGTCGTTAAAGGTCCCATACGATACGTCCCTAAGTTCCTCCGTTAAAATAGATTTAAATTTGTGTAATTTTCGATTTGGCCCGTGTTATTATAGCCGCTTCAATAAACATTGTCATTCGTGGACCTCCATTATTTTCTATTTATTAAAACCAACACAGTAAATTTGGGTTATTTTATGGGTTTTGGCAACCATTAGTCCATATGGTGACGACATGTTTAGAAGTTTCCTGAATACGAACAATAAACATAATCATAACTATCATAATGCAATTTAAATATCATGTTTGCTTTTTAATCATCATCAATAATTACATGAATTGAGGAGATGTAGCTTACAGTGGCATCGAGCGTTGATTTTAAATACTTCTAAAGCATACCAGCACCTCTGTACATGATCGCGTAATAATAATATAAGTATCAGATGCGAGAGAAATTCAAGATCAACAAACTAACTATCTGCCTCACAATCAATTCGATAGCCTTTTCCATAAATCATGCCCCAAAGCTATATTTTCAACCGTTTATCTATCGAGTTGAGTTTAGATTTACAACTACATTTTTTACGTAGCCCCACAAAAAAAAAGTCAAGTGGGTTAAGACCGGGCCATCTGGATGGCCACTCTATATTGAGCCCCATCCACCGCCCCGGGAAAATTGTATTTACGTACAGTTGACGACAGATAATTTCGTACACTAAACTGTGACAATGTAAATGCAACTTTTTTACCTTTATTATCTTTGTAACGTGTTAATTGTTATCATGATATCTGTCAATATTGTCATTATCTTATTTGATTTAAAAATGCCTCATTTAAGTATTATTGAAAAGGCAAGAATAATAATGTTTCAATAGAAATAGGGTGGTCTTATGGAAAAATAGCTGATCATTTTAGAGTAAGTACCTAGAAGTAGTGTTCAAAGAATTGTAAAAAAAATTGTGTGTGCTTAAGATCACACGACAGAAGTGAAAACTTCAACAAGGTGAAATTAATAATATCGAATAAATATATTTCCTAAAATTGAACAACCCTTGAAAAAAATGCCAGAACATACCTGAGACGCAACAAGTGTCTATCTACACACAAACACCGCACACTGTTTCCGCGTCGATACTGAATGCAGTGTTGCCAGATGAAAATTGAGAAATTCACCAGCAATGGGTTTAAAAGGTTGTCAGATTTCACCAGATTTTGCGAATTGAAAAGTTGCCAGATTTCACCAGATTTTGTATGTATTTTTTATTATTATTTTTAACAAGAATAATAATTTTCATCAAATTCTTATTTAAAAGAAAATGAATGCAAACATCAAAAACATATTTTTAATGGAACGAGAACATTAAGTTGAATTTTTAACATAATTTACTAAAATTACTTTAACAAAACACTAGCTTAAATATTATATAAGTTGAAAATATGACTTACCACTCTTACCAGCTTAATAAAACTTTAAACCATATAGATTTTTTTTACAATCATATCATTTTTCATAAATTAGTGGAAAATGTTTATCTAAAACCTTATCTGGAATATTGTAATCAAAGCCAATGTTGGTTATTTTCATTTATTTGTCTTTTCGAATGCAATATATTCCAGATAAAGTTACAGACCAGAGTTAATTTTTAGTTTTTGTTTTATTTAAATTGATCATGGTAAATATACGCTCCACGAAGGCACTACTGTGTGGTAAAACTAAGAGATTACTAACAAATTTTGTCAATTCTGGATAAAGTGCAGTCTTGTCGCCCTTTTTAATATCGCAATTTTGTTTCCAAAACTTAATGCAGTCCAAATTTGTACCAATTTTACAACATTTTCCACCTTCTATCTAAGTTATTTAAATCCATACCTAAATGTGGGAAAGAATATGCAGCGGGGCCAATTTGAACTATGGATTTAATATTTTTTGGAGGCAAAAACGATAAATATTTTAACTGTTAAAAAATCACCAGATTTTGTAGTTTTATTAAAAGTTTTTCATCAATCACCAAAAAGGATAAAAAATCACCAGATCTGGTGAAATTTCACCAGACCTGGCAACACTGACTGAATGCGACTGATGCGGCATGATCTTTCATATAACGTTCATTCGGGTCAGTTCGGATTGAATATAGGAGTCGAATTCGAGCGTAACACAGCCGAGCGTGACGCGTGACAGACACGCGTGACGGCTCAGTTTAATTCAGTGCCCACAAAAAGTGCTAAACGCGCCTAAAGAAGTTTTCACTTCAAAAATGGCGCTATCATCAAACACTTGAAAGGTCTGTTGGGTCTGGTTTAAATAATAGAAAGTCATCAAATGAAGAAGACTGAAATTTGGTGGGGTGGAGTGGAGGCACGTATTCATGCCATACACGATCAAACTTGTACAGATACATGTATATATTATTAAGTATCATAATAATGTCTCACCGTGTACGAACCCTTTACATTCAGAAAAAAACGTTCGAAGCAGAAAAAGAGCTGGCAAAAGCAGTGGCGTAGCTAGCATGGGTGACACCCGGGGCGGAATTCATGGTGTCACCCCAAAAATGAAAACTGATTATTATTTTTTTCTAATTAAAATATAAATGAGTAAACAAAAATATGTAAGTACCTTAAAAGCTCTTTTTTCTAGATTTAACAGCTGCAAACTCACTAATTACGTCCTCAAAATTTATTTTTTGCGTTGCCTCGTGTTCTATTGTTAACATGCTTAGACTGTTGAGTCTTCTTTCGCTCATTGTAGCCCTCAAATAGTTTTTTATTAATTTGAGTTTGCTGAAACTTCTTTCACACGAGGCTACCGATACGCAAATTGTTACAAATAGTTTGAGAGCGACCACAAGATTTGGCACAGATTCTATAAAATCCCATTGCACAATAAACTTTAAAAAGTCTAGAGAAAACCAATTAGACACTGATATATTGGCCGCTTGAATATGTCGGCGGAGTCTTGGTATCTCCAAGAGGAGTTCGGCTTCCGATACTTCATCGTCATAAAAATTACAAAATTTTGATACAGCCAATTTCAATTCATCAGTATTTGCAGAAAGCAAAGTATTTGGCTGTACAACCTCAAACAATGAAGCTACTTCTCGAACAGACTGCAATCTTGTTTAAAGTTCTACGCTGAATCGATCAATGCATTCAAACATTTTTTTTTGCACTTCAGCTCTCAGATTCTTAGATCCTAAAATATAAAAGCAATTTTTGTGTTTATTTTTATAAAATAAAATTGTGATTTGTAAAGTAAAATGAGCCGCATATAAGTAAATAACACATTTTGTATGTATGTTAATAACCACTGAATGATCTTAAAAAAAAATAGAAGTGGCTTTACTCAGTGATTATTATTGTTGATAAAAATTGTCATAATTATGATTTGTGTATTTTTTTCATCACTGTCGGGTTATCGGGTGGGTCGGGTGTCACCCCTAAAAGGGTGACACCCGGGGCGGTCCGCCCCCCCGCCCCCCCTCTAGCTACGCCACTGGGCAAAAGGAAAACGTAATACAATCGAAACAAAATTTTATTTATTTTTCCATCCGAGAGAGGGTAAAACAACCGAAATAAAGACAAAAGAACGCGGAGACAGGGTGAAGATGTCACGCGGCAACGGGAAACGTTGTAAAGTCAGATGCCGGCGGTAAATCTGACAAACGTCTACGTCATGACTGTTACAACTTTACGCGTTGCCAAGTTGTACTGAAAATACCTCAATACCGGTAAATTAGAGAAGATAAGGCCGGTAATAATGTGAGCTAATACAACAGCAATGACAGAGATGTCAAAAAACCAATTTCTCTTAAAATTTGTATAAGCGTATTAAAACTAACAAATGTATCTAGAGCTCTCTAAAAAATCACTTAAATCGGAGTAAAAATAAAAAAGTTAAAAAGTCCTAAACTTAATCCAAATTTTATGATGCCCGTTTTTGAAGTGAAAACTTCTTTAGGCGCGTTTAGCACTTTTTGTGGGCACTGAATTAAAGTGAGCCGTCACGCGTCGCCGTCAGGCGTCACGCGTCAGACTCGGGTGTGCTACGCTCGAATTCAACTGCTATATTCAATCCGAACTGATCCTGACCCGAATGAACAAGAGCATGCCGCAAACAGTGTGCGTTGTATAGACACTCGTCTGCGTCTCAGGTATGTTCTGGCATTTTTTAAATTATATATTTACGTAGGGTGAAGTAAGGTTTACCGTAATTGCTTATTCCGTGGACCGAATTTATTATGATTTCTGACTTCTGTTGATGATGTAAAAATTCAAGGGTTGTTCAATTTTAGGAAATATCTTTTTTCGTATGCAGTAAAATTATCCCGTATTCCAAGTTTATGTTATTTTTATGATTGCTTACGAACCTAACCTAAAAGAAACAAAATTGAAAAATTGTATTTGATATTGTTAATTTCACCTTGTTGAAGTTTTCACTTCTGTCGTGTGGTCTTAAGCACAAAATTTTTTTTTTTGCACGGGAGTGTACATTGACGGTTAAAACTTGTTTTGTTAGATTCCCTATCACCAAAGTCTAGAAGCTACGGAACTAGCAACACAGCAACCCAGCGTGTCCCGTAATAGGGCTGTAAATTGTGACCCATGCGCTTTAGACGAAAGTGGTAAATCCGCCGCCCCGTCGCTTTATTTGACGTCTAACCACCGACGGGTTGGGGAAATTTAATTTCATTGTTGTTGGGGCTTTAGAGCGGTTGATTTAGAGCGACATCCCAGAAAAAGAACATTTACAGGGTGGTTTTTTATACAGTGTCCGCAAGAAAGTCCGCATCAAATGGGATTTTTTTTTATTATTAGGTATAGGTAAAAATTGAAAAAGCAGTTAGTTTTTGCTTACCTAAAAACCAAAAATGACGTATACTGAAGCAGCTGCACGACTTGCGTTACCTGTCAAATTTGACATTTTTAATAAAATAGGTTCAAAAATGCCCTTATTTATCAAAATATCGAAAATCTTTATTCGAGAAAGTTGTTTATTTATGCATTTTTAGCCTTGGTACGAAATTTTGACAGTCCAATAAAATTTTTATTTTTTGCCAGATTCTTGAAAATTTTGATCAACCCTCGAAGATTAACTTTTATACATCGATGTAAAACCATTTGCCTTTACTTTATTTGTAATCTAATGCAATTTTGTGTAACATTTTTGTTTCCAATTATTTATTTTGCTTCAAAAACTGAAATTGTTATTGATCAGTATGTAATGTTTGATGCAAAGTTTACCTAATTACATCAGTTTTGTCAAAACCGACGTTTCTCATTTTTCTTAAGTTAGTAAACAGATGTACAAAAAGAAAATATTAGGAAGCTTTCGTTGAAATTTTACTTAATTATTATTAAATTAAATTAATTATAATAAACTATATTTTTGTTGAATAAAATGTTTCGAGCGATTAATATTTATTCTTTTTGATCCAATATTAATTAAGTAAAATTTCAACGAAAGCTTCCTAATATTTTCTTTTTGTGCATCTGTTTACTAACTTAAGAAAAATGAGAAACGTCGGTTTTGACAAAACTGATGTAATTAGATAAACTTTGCATCAAACATTACATACTGATCAATAACAATTTCAGTTTTTGAAGCAAAATAAATAATTGGAAACAAAAATTTTACACAAAATTGCATTAAGATTACAAATAAAGTAAAGGCAAATGGTTTTACATCGATGTATAAAAGTTAATCTACGAGGGTTGATCAAAATTTGCAAGAATCTGGCAAAAAATAAAAATTGTATTAGACTGTCAAAATTTCGTACAGAGGCTAGAAATGCCTAAATAAACAACTTTCTCGAATAAAGTTTTTCGATATTTTTATAAATAAGGGCATTTTTGAACCTATTTTATTAAAAATGTCAAATTTGACAGGTAACGCAAGTCGTGCAGCTGCTTCAGTATACGTCATTTTTGGTTTTTAGGTAAGCAAAAACTAACTGCGTTTTCAATTTTTACCTGTACCTAATAATAAAAAAAATCCCATTTGATGTGGACTTTCTTGCGGACACTGTATATCTAATTTAAAATGCAAGCCAAAAAAAAAGTAGAATGTTTAAACCCCAAAAGACCTGCGTTATTAAAATATCATCTCTAGGAAAGGCTGTCTGATCGAGAAATAATTTTTTTCTAATTTTGTATCATAACAAATTTATTACGATACGCATTTGCGTATCGTAATTAAGCTATTTCGATACGCGTTTTCTCTTTATTTGATGTTGGTAACATTTAAATGTTTTATTTCATTGACGTGCGCGGCCTTTGTGAGTTACGAGAAAACCCATTTTTCGCAGAGGAAAAATAGCTTGATAACCTACTTTTTTATTCTGTGTGGATAACAATCAAGCTATCATTTTCTGCCAAATCCTATCCAAAATTCAATCTACTAACCTTCCAATGTCGATTTTAACTTCAACTTTATTTGAATTTTCCATCTTCCCTATACTAAATTGCAATGCCGTGACGTAAAATCACATCTTTTGAAATTCGAAAAAAAGTAGCAAAATCGCCCGAATTTCCGAACGCTCTTTATATGTACCGAATGTACAAGGATCACACAACGTATTCCGTCCAATTTCAAATCTCATATCGCTAAAATAACTTTAAAATCTCGTGGTGAAAATGGGTCAATAAATTAAAAAATGACAGTTCGCAAAATAATTTTTGTTGTCCAGAGGCTACTATGATAAAAAAAAAGTATTACCAACATAAAATTTAGATATAAAAATTTACAAAATTTGAAGGATTTATTTTCTTTTTAAATATTATGTGTTTTTTATTGAAAAAACTACAAATTAGAAAAAATAGTATAACGTAGATACGTGTTATATAAAGCAGTTTTAAGCACTTGTCCCGTTAGAAAACTCGCCGCAAGCAGCTCGTTTTTTAACATGGACGCGTGCTATAAAATGATGCTTTATAAAACGTGTACGTTAATATACTATTATTCCCTAAACAAAAGTTGGCAACCATTTGAAATTATATTAACGCCAACCAAAAACACATATCTCGTCGAACTACGGCGAGTCCTCGAGCCAATCAAGCCTATTGTTAGTAACTTGCTCGGGTATTTATTGTCTCGTTTATTAATCTTGTTGAACAATTAGTTTTTTTTTGTGATATATTAATTTTCAAAACAAAATAGGTATTAACATAATATTTATAAATGGTTTAAAAATTATTTAGTTAACAGGTCACAAAAACAAAAACATCAAAAACATATTCAAATAAAAAAATAAATAATATAGGAGTTCCTCAAGGAAGTATACTAGGTCCAATATTATTTATTTTATACGTCAACGATATGCCTTTAGTTTTAAAAATGTGTAAGTTACAAATGTTTGCTGATGACACCTTAATTTACATTAATGTTTTAAATATTTTTGATGATCTAAATACTCTAACTTTTGAGATAAATATATTATTATATTGGCTAAAAGTAAATAAATTAAAATTAAATATTTCAAAAACTAAATGTATAGTTTTAGGTAATAATATAAATTGTCAAAATACAAATGTTGTAATTGTTGCTGAAAAATTGGAAGTAGTAAACAGGTTTAAATATTTAGGGATAAATCATTGATTCAAAATTAAATTTTTTAAATTATTTTGAAAGTATCCCATCGAAGATTGCCGGAAAAGTAAGTTATTTTAAAAGAATCAGTTCTAATTAAAGTTTGTTTCCTAAAAAAACTGTAGGTACTTAATACTGTCATATTACCACATTTTCTTTATTGTTCTTCTATTTTATATTGTGCTAGTGAGGAAATATTTGATAAATTACAAATTTTACAAAATAAGGCGATTATTTTTAATTTACCACAAATATACAAAAATAAATTTTATGTTAAACAATTTAGATTGGTTGAATGTCAGAAATTTAATTTTTTATTTATTATGTATCTTTATACATAAAATTAAAAATAATTTATTGCCTGATGGTAAAAAAAAAAGTTGTTCTTTTAATTATGACCATCAAAATTATAGAACAAGAACTAATCAAAATTTGTATGTGGGAGTCTCTAAAACATTAGCTTATGTCTATTTTTTATAAAGGTTTGATAGAATATAATAATTTGGAAAATTCTATTAAATCTCAAATATCATTAAAACAATTTAAAAATACTTTAAAATTACATTTAATTAAAAAACAAAATGACACGTAATTTTTGATACAATTTGCAAAATGTTTAACGTTTTCTGTCTGTTTTTATTAAAAGAAGGTTGCGTTTTCAAATTTATAAATAAATCTATAAAAATATGTATTAAAAATATTTAATTACAACGCCACTGCGTTTAGTGCATAATTGTTTTGGTAGTGAGAAAAGTGCGGCAGAGGATATCTCTTTCAACAAGCGTAATGAATCTCAACAGGTGCATTATTTTATTAAAATAAATTATAAATATCATAATAGTATATTAAAGTACACGTTTTATAAAGCATCATTTTATAGCACGCGTCCATGTTAAAAAACGAGTTTTATATCGGGACAAGTGCTTAAAACTGCTTTATATAACACGTACTTTATTCTATTTTTTCTAATTTGTAGTTTTTTCGATAAAAAATACATATTTAAAAAGAAAATAAATCCTTCAAATTTTGTAAATTTTTATATCTAAATTTTATGTTGGTAATACTATTTTTTATCATAGTAGCCTCTGGACAACAGAAATTATTTTGCAAACTGTAATTTTTTGATTTATTGACCCATTTTCACCACGAGATTCTAAAGTTATTTTAGCGATATGAGATTTGAAATTGGACGGAATACGTTGTGTGATCCTTGTACATTCGGTACATATACAGAGCGTTCGGAAATTCGGGCGATTTTGCAAATTTTTTTTTAATTTCAAAAGACGTGATTTTACGTCACGGCATTGCAATTTAGTATTGGGAAGATGGAAAATTCAAATAAAGTTGAAGTTAAAATCGACATTGGAAGGTTAGTAGATTGAATTTTGGATAGGATTTGGCAGAAAATGATAGCTTGAAGCATCTACAAAAGATTGATTTATAGATTTATGCAACCAACATACATGACTGTTATCCACACAGAATAAAAAAGTAAGTTATCAAGCTATTTTTCCTCTGCGAAAAATGGGTTTTCTCGTAAATCACAAAGGCCGCGCAAGTCAATGAAATAAAACATTTAAATGTTACCAACCTTTAAAAAAACCGTATCGAAACAGATCTGTTTCGATACTGAAAACGGTATCGTAATAGATTTGTTATGAAACAAAATTAGAAAAAGAAATTTTTAAAATGATAAACCGTTGTGCCTGATGATGTCCAGATATTGTTTTGACCTTTCAATAAACCCAAATAACATACCCTCTGTTATAACCCAGTTGGAATGATGCTGCCAACTCAAATTAGTGGACGGCAACCTATAAAAACCAAAACCCAGTTAGTACAGGGATATTATAGTACATGCTGTGCGTAATATAGACCAGACTTCAATAGGGACTCATAAATAACAAGTAACAGGGCCACGATACAGGAAGATCTTACAAAAATTTTACTTTTTCCCGCGATACCAAATTTATACTTGTTCGGTGTTTGTCCCGTCGAAAATACCAACAAAATTAATTCGGTAATACCAACCGAAACCCCTCAATATAATAAAACTTGTCAAATTAAATTCCTAAGTCCGGACCGAACGTCTGCATTTCCCGCTGTGCCGGGCAAATAATAAAAATGATAAATCCACTCTTGGAATTCCAATAAACAGTCCCAAAACAGTCGGGCCGAATAATTGGGCCCTTCGCCACACTATTAGAAAAAATGCGACTGTAAGGATATACTGGGTAATTTAGAGTTTTAAATGAATAAACATTGAATAAATCGAGTAGTGACACTGACACTACATTATTATTTACTAGCGTGTATCCGGCATGCGTTGCAACCCGCTGGTATAAATACAAACCCGAACAAATCCGATATATTAGTACCCGGCATGCCACTTTCTGAAATTGCACCCGTGCGAAGCCGGGGCGGGTCGCTAGTTATACATAAAAACATTCCTCTTGAATCACTCTATCTATTAAAAAAAACCGCTTCAAAATCCGTTGCGTAGTTTTAAAGATTTAAGCATATATAGGTAGGGACGGACGACAGTTTGTTTTATACTATGTTAAGATTATTACGAATCACGGTGTTTGAATTACACTCGTGGACCGACCAAACGCGGCAACTAAAAAAAACCTTCCGCATCAAACAGTCAACATAAAGTTGGCGCTAGTCGATCGCTACGAAGGTCAAGTATTTTTCACCCTAAATGGTATCGACTTATTGACTGCAATAAAACAACCGGTTTAATCCCATTGTTATACACTATCAACAAGCAAATACACTACAGGGTAGGACTTGAACACTTCCTAAGAAACACAAAGACTGAAAGATGTTATCGCAAGCACAAGATAGTTAAATATTACCTGCTATAATTACAAATTATAATCCGACCCTGACCGACAGTGCATTTTTATGGCCGAGCTCTTGCAAAACGTCCTAGGTAGTTAATCGGAATTAACCATTTATTGTGAAAAATACTTTACAGTCAGTTGGAATGATGCTGCCAACTCAAATTAGTGGATGGCAACCTATAAATACAAAGACCGCAATATATTCTGTTTCTTAAAGCCTAGCAGCACAGCTGAGGGTCATGAGTCGTAAAAACTCAATAAACCATAAGCGTAACAATAACTGGTACCTGATCTTAAGTAATTAAATTATCTATTATTGCATAGGTATACAAGTAGGTGGCTTATAAATATCATAGAATATTATATATTAATTATAAGATTTATTCTAAATCATCGGCTTGCCTTATTGTTACAATTTTACCACCCTATTGTGAAAGGTAAATAAGGGGTGTGCCAATGTGCCAAAAATATCTGCCTGTATTCTACAAAAACTCCCGTTTGATTTCTAAAAAAAAAAAAAAATAAGTCAGCTGTGTACATTATTGCCTTTGTTTATTGTTAGGTTTCTAATCTTTATCATCTCAGAGCCCCCTCCCCTCCTCTGAATGCACCACTGACCGAAACTACCACAAAACAAATCTGGAATATCCAGTTTCCCGATAAAAATGATTTATTCCCGAATATTAGCAAATTTTCTACGGTCAAACCGTGCCTAATGCTCTACTCTGGCAGAAAATCGCAAATGAACGCGGCACCCCAAATATTTTCTACTTCCGAGACCGAAAGTCGCATTGTCCAGAAAAAGGGGAAACGAAGAATGGGACAATATTGTAATGCCTAAGTTAGACTACTTGTAAAATTTGATACATTAGGGGAGACAAGGATGGCTCGCACCAATCTCGTAGGTCCCCGCGTGAAGACGAGCACAAAATGTCTGGTCAATTAAAGTCAAATTTAATTATTCTTAAACCATCAGTTTGACAAGCGTTTGTCGACGCTCAAACATCCTAGAGGGTCATGATCTCAACCACCGTTGATAAATGATCCAATTCTTCTTCTGTGTTGTTAAGAATACAAGCGTTCTTGTGGCCATTGGTGCTGATCACCAAGCTCCCCGTAACATCCAGAGTTTCCCGCATTAAGAGCAATATATTTGTCATGGTGTTGTTATAGGAATGCTAATCTGATCCCGTATGATTTCATATCTCTGTCCGAATGAATCCCGAGCGATTCCCTTCTCTCCCTCTGGACAGGATGCGTCTGTTTTGATAAGGCTTTTGATAAAAGTAAATGTCATGAAAAAGTGGTTTTTATCGGGATAATTGGGGATATTGCTTTCGTGTCTTGTGATGAACGGGCAGGCGGAGACCAAATATCATTTAGATTAGCGGAACTAGGACTAGGAGTACTATCTGAGCGAAAGACTCGGAAGAGTAACAAAACATATGAAAGGGCCTATAAAAAAAAGGTAGAATGCCCATTCCCTAGACCTGGGTTATTGAAATTGAAAAATATCATCGCTAGGAAAGGCTGTATTGCCGGGGAATTAATTTGTTTCCCCAGAAAGAAGTTGACAACCATTTGAAATTACATTAACGCCAACCAAAAATACGAGTCTCGTCGAACCACAGCGAGTCGGCGAGCCAATCAAACCTATTGTTATGAACTTGTTCGCGTGTTTCTTCATTTCAATGAACAATTTGTTATTTTTGTGATATATAAACTTTCAAAACAATAGGTACCGTAAAATGGGGTGAATAGGATCAGCGGGGTAAATAGGATTGAAAGTTACCTTCAAATTTCAAAAATCTGTAATAATTGTTATTTTAAAATGTAGGTCATTTCAATGTACAGATTTTAAGTAACGGTTGGTAAAAATAATTTTTATGACATTAAACTTAAAATAACTTGGCCACATCGCAGGCTAAATAACATGACCTAAAACGTCAAATTTAGCGGTTAAACTGTTGTCATATTATCTTTGCTTTTGTCTTACAAACTTCATATCTCTACAACTCTGCAGCACTTACAAAATTTAGGTAATATTATTTTTAGTAGGTACTCTTTTATATTACTTAAGATAAATTTGTGTGCAAAATTCTATACACCCCGCGGTTGTTTAAATGCGATACAGTCAATAAATCAATTAATGATCCTATTGACACCGCCTGTGGGGTGAACAGGATTTGTGCACAAAAAAAATATATATATATACAACAGGGTACACCCTGTATAAAAAATTATACCACCATTTAAAAGTACCAACCTTAACTCATGTTTTAAGCTATTGAGCAATTTATTCAGGCAGATAGTTTTCAAGTTACAAGCTTTCATTTTACGGTAAGTATTATAAACAATGCCACTGTGTTTAGTTAGTGCATCCTAACTGTTTTGGTAGTGAGAAAAATGCGGCAGAGAATATCTCTTTAAACAGGTAATGAATCTCAATAGGTGCATTGTTTTATTAAGATACAGTATAAATATCATAAAGACATTTTAAAAATTATATGACAATAAATTATAATTAAATATTATTATAGTCAAATCTGGACTTATCATGCGGGTCCAAAGGTCTCCGATCATATGAATCAATTCGAAAATTCCAGAGCTTATCAAAATGTTGTGAGATTATGTAGTTATCAATATACCCGGTGAACATGGTTTTATTATTTTAACTGTCGTGAAGATAGCCACATAATATTATTATTTTTGAAAAATTATGTAGGTACATATTAGTACAGGGGTGGCGAACCTTTATGTATTACCGTGCCATTTTTTCTAAAGAAATGTTTAATGAGGCCATAGACGTTTCTTGATCTGTATAAATCATTATTCACGTTCCGAACTCCTATTTTCGCTCAAATCTTCAGTCTTTGGCTTTCTTCGTTTACATTTTTTAGTATTCTTCGGTATTATATTATGCTTTTCTGCACAGTCCTTAAACTAATTTCCAGTGCTTTTGCTACGGTTTCCTGCATATTGGTTGGCGAATTTTCACTTTTTCTTTCATTCTCGAAATAGTTTAACAAATTAAGCACCATTTTTTTTTGCTTGGGGATGCAAAAAACCAGAAAATTGCTTTTTATCGTTCATATTGTCACATTAAATTAATTGTCAAAGTCACAAAACTGACATCTTTAAATCAAGATGAAAGTGGCAGGTACAAACTTTTGTGAATCGCTGAAAATTAAATACACATCCTTTTCTTTTATGTCAAAATTGCATAAGTCTGTCATATTTGTCTTATGGATTTTATTTGAATAGTATGATTAAACGCAATAAAAGAAAAGAAAAATTGAAAGTATGTTTTTGTTAAATCGTAAGACCCGCCTAACCTTTCAACAATCCCAAATAACATAACCCTGTATTTTCAAAGTTGGCGCTCATCGATCGCCACGAAGTTATAGTCAGTTGGAATGATGCTGCCAACTCAAATTAGTGGATGGCAACCTACAAAAACCAAAACCCGAAGGACCGGGCATACTGTAGTGTGCCTAAACACTTAAAGATATTTGTGGTACTTTTTTCCTTATATATTTATACAAGTACCTAACGCATGACGTTTACCAATGGCAATCGATGCATTAAACATAAAAAACCTTCTACTGTGTAGTTATGGTAAAGACTAAAGACGCGTAATTCAATTCACAAACCATTTACCATGCAGTCAATAAAAAACAAGCTACCTATAGGAAAAAAAAACAAAAGAAAAAAACATCGTCGGTACTACCGAGTACTCGTTCGCGGATCTCCGCGATAACTCTTTGCAACAAGAGTTAAATTACTCCTTCGACCATGCTGTTCGACGCGAACAAGGCTCGCCTGCGAGCGACCATGTCACCGCCTACTTTAATCGTTTTTTGAAAAAACAAAAGACTAACGCCGCCGCCTCTCGCCATTGGTCGCCTAGGTTGTTCGTCATGGGAGGCCGCGGGCATAACTTATGATGTTTGAAGTTGGCCGTGCCTCGAGATGTGTTATTGTTTTGATGTTCGGGTGTTGCCAAGTGGACGGGGTGTGATGGTTTCGGGTGCAAAAATTAGTTTCTTGTACGAACGGGATGTAAAGTGACATTTCCATAATCCATTTGTAGGGTGTTAAATGGTACTTTTCCGATCCACTTCTAAGTAGTCTCATTAGTGGCGTATTTACAATTTTTTTTCAAGCCTTCTACCCCCTCCCCTTGGGTCAGCCATTAAATCTTAATTTTAAGAACAATGGCAAAAAATTGGCAAATTATTCAAGAACAATTTAAAACTCTTCCATCTTTTACGTTATTCCTCTGTGCAATAGGGCAGACAAACCATTTTCTTTTCTATCATAACATAACCTAATTTAATTTCACTGTTTCGTTATCAAATATCCATGAATTATTCTTTTTTACCTATTTTAAATAATATTCGTCTCTCCCCCTTCCAACGCAGAAGCTGTAGCGACGTCCCCGTCAGTAAATACCGTAGAAAAAATTGATATATATGATATAATTGTATAGGTGTCCTTCCTGGCGACTGTTTGGGAGGGGCTACAGTTCCAGATTTTCTTTCCCTAAGAAGCCTATAGATTGTTGATTCACTAACTCCTGTCATATTAGCATATGCTGATACTAGGTTTCTGACAGTACCAGATGGTGATTTGTGCACAAGTGCATCGTGTACATTTAAAACTATTGTCTTTGCTTTTAGGTCAAGCACACTGGGGAATAATTATTCCCCATTTTTGCATTATTTTTATAATACCTATACACACAAGCATGCACGTTAAAAATAATACTAAACTACCTCACTTGAAGTTGGAAATATTCTATGACATAAGCCACCTACCCGTATACCTATGCAATAATAGATAATTTAATTACTTAAGATCCGGTCCGGTACCTGTTATTGTTACGATTATGGTTTATTGAGGTTTTACGACTCATGACCCTCATCTGTGCTGTCAGGATTTAAGAAACAGAGTATACAAATTAAGAGAAAAAAACAGGAAATAAGTATTCTAAATGCTAAAAATCGCCTACTGTTACAAAACAATCCGGTGCTTACTATAAACGATCTATCAGTACCTAATCTTTAAATTATTATAATGGTAGTGTAGTGTTCTGTAGTTAACCACATTACGCTTCGAGCTACTGTCTTGAGAGATGGTAATAAATTATATAACTCTCTGCCCCCATAAATTATACCATAATAACCATAAGAATTTTATAGCAACCGTACGTATACTATAAGCAAAAACAATCAAAATTTTACAACTACAACTTGTTAATATCTAATTATGATTCTTCGAATTAAGAGTCTTAATACGTTCAAAATTTCATGCACAATAACCTAACTTTTTTTTTCAATCTAGTGTCAAAAGTCAAAAATTGTCATTTCATTTTCTTATTTCCACTTCCTACCGCTAGGAGGTAGACGTTGCCAAGTCTTGCAGACTCTACACCAGTGTGTATTTTTGAATGGCTGCCAGCCACCAACTTTTCTTGAAATCGGCATTATGCGTCGCCACAGCACTGGTAAATTCCCAATAGTTACAAATTGAGGCAATTTAACCTCAAATAAAACCCAGAAAGGGGGGAGTCTTTGGATTCCTTGGCAAAAGCGCATTATTCTAGAGTTAAAATTGGTGTACTATATTTTTACGTGGTTTCATTGTGGACTTCGCGAGGATCCTGGTGGACGTTTGCATTTTCTTGACTGCTTCTTATTTATTATTATTATTATTATTATTTCCTTTTTTTTCTCACTTATAATTTTAATCAAGTGGTGTTTCTTTTCTGGGATGACGGGCTGTACCAAGTCGTCTCAGAGTTGCATTATTTTTATTATTATTATTATTATTATTATTATTATTATTATTATTATTATTATTATTATTATTATTATTATTATTATTATTATTTTATCAATAGCAAACGGAACGCCCGATGAAACTATCGTTTTAGTCTCTTTGATTTGTTTTTTTTTCTATCACAGGCCTGCATTTTTTAACACTTTGAAAGTTGATTTTAAAATTTTAACTGTTTTCTAGTAATTGGGTAGCGCTGATTTCAAATCTTTCAGTTTTTTTATATCACGTAAGGTTATTTTTCAAACCGGTAAAATCCACAAATATAGAAAAAACACGATTTATTTCATTTATAAGCTAGTTTTTTTAATATATTAAGGAAAAAAATACAAAAATATACAAAATATACACATATAAACTATTATAAATGGTTATTTATTCCTTACTCTTCTTCAAAAAACGTTTTCTTTTTTCAGAAAAGCGTAGTTTGGTTGTTTCTCTGTTTTAGCTAAAGGAAGATCTCTTCTCAATGTCCAACAGAAATGGGCCATCATTTTTGTGTCCCAGCGCCCCTGGTATCTTTTTTTCATCTCTTTAATATATTGATGAAATCTTTCACCTTGCTCTTCACCCACGTCCCAAAGATTTTCTGGGAATTAGTCCAAATGGGAATGTAAAAAGTGAATTTTTTCTTAGGTTTTGTTGTATGAGCCCATCATATATTTACTGTTACCTATTCAAGGCTCTAAACCACTAGGAAACGAGTAGTTTTTTTTTAGTTTTAGCAAATTACCTATTCAAGGCTCTAAACCACTATTAAACTAGTACCTAGTTATGCTCATATTCTGAAATTCCTGAAATTTTCTAGCATATTTTCAACGATCTCAACATAGTAGTAATTTATGTTCAACTTCTTTAAAAGCATTCCATGCATGTTTTTCCTTATCTTCCATTACCTTTTCAAATTTTGTATCTTTCATCAAGCTGCTAATCTGCGGCCCTACAAAAATTTCCTCCTTTAATTTTGCCTCTGACAGAGCCGGAAATGTTTTACACAAATATTTAAAACAATTTCCTTCTTTGTTTAATGCCTTAACAAATTGTTTCATTGTTTCAAATTTTTAAATCTTCACACACTTCCCAGTTGTGATTTTCATATTGTATTCTTAAAAGTAATTCCTCTAAATTTTCATAGTTTCCCTTTAACTTAACTGTATGGCCGACCGAAACAGAAGCAAAAACATTGTCATTATGTAAAAGAACAGCTTTAAAGCTCCTTTTTGAAGTCGATAAAAAGTCTCCAGTCGGAAGGTGTGTAAGTAGCACCACAGAAAATCATTTTTTATTCATCAATCATTTAGAATTTGAAGTACTACATTCATTTTAAAATGTATTAAAACGCCTATTATAAGTTTTTTTTTATATATTTTTGGGTTAAAGAAGAACATTCAGTACAAAAGATACGGCAAGATAAAAATATTCAAAGCTCTCGTCAAGCATTTATAGAAGGTTTGTCTACTGGTTTGAAAATACCTGCAGGTAAAGGTCGCAGGTTAATAATTACGCATATAGGTAGTGAAAGTGGATTTGTAAACGGTGGTTTACTTGAATTTGAGTCAAAATCAACAAAAGATTATCATAAGGAAATGACCGCTGACGTCTTCGAAGAGTGTTTTGAGCAAATGATAGAATTAATTCCCGAAAATTCTGTCATAGTATATAGATAACGTCAACTACCCTCAAGGCTTTTAGAAAAACTTCCCACGACTTCTTGGGAAAAAAACAGATATTATAAATTGGCTGTTTAAGAAAAATATACCCTTTAAAGATGGCATGTTAAAAAAAGACCTTTTAAAAATGGTGCAAGAAAATAAGTCACGTTTTAAAAAATGTGTAATCGACGAAATGGCTAAAAACGATCAATTTATATTTGGACATTTTTGAAAAATATTTTTTTCACCGGACTTGTATAAAATCCCTTAAGGTTTATACCTACCAGCACAATGTTTATATCGCTACTTAATATTCATCCTTAATCAAAACTGGCAACATTGTATGACCACACATCATGCCAATCGTCTTTTGTTCGCAGATTGGCCAGCTCTAGTCTCAGTAGGCCTCGCGAAAACAAAAGGAACACGTTTACGCGACATCAGCCACTGCGACGCGTTTATCGTTTTTGTTTTTATTTTTCTCTCTTCTTTTTCCCATTATGTCATATCGGTATTTTTGCGTCTGTCTTTTTCTTTTTGGTTTTTGTTTCGATGGTCGCGGGAACGGCCTACTTGTCTTTATTAAAAACGAGTTTCAATTTTATGATTGATACGACTGTCGTTTTTTTTTTGTTTTTCTGATAAAAAGTTGTTCTGGCTATGAGCTTTAAGATCACGTGCTGTTTATTACAATTTTTTGCGGTACATATTTTAAAAATATTAATTCAATTTTTTATTATTTTTGATTTATTTAAAAACCGCTACTTATCTATACAGGGTTAGAAGAAAACATTTTTTATTAACCATAAAATGTTCTAAATTAAGTAAACGATCAAAATAAGTGACAATATACGGGGTGTTCCATTTAAAAAAATATAACTTTAATTCTATTTCTTGTTATAAAGATACTCCGAATAGATTAAAAGAAATTAAAATTCATGATTTAAATTGTTTAGAAATATCAGATAGAGTTAGAATTAATTATGCTAACTGTTCTTGCAATTGACCAAATTGAAAATGGGATCATCAAATTAACTCTCTTACAAAAAAATTAAGAAACACTTTATGTAAATTTAGACTTTTAAAAAATATTGTGAATCAAAAACTTTGTTTAATGTTTTATTATGCACTTTTTCAATCAATTCTTTCCTATGGTATAATTGGTTGGGAAAGTGCAAACGACTCGAATTTGAAACCGCTTATAACAATACAAAAATATGTTAAAAATAATATTTAATAAACATATTTTGTTTCCTTCAAAAATACTATTTGTTAATAATAATATTCTGAGTTTAAAACATCTTTATTACAAAACTTCCATTTTATATAATATTATGTATATATAAAAATAATAATTTATTACATAACATTACTCATATATTATACCAAACAAGACAAAAAAAAATCTATGTTTATGTTATGATAATTTTAATTTAACACTTTTAAAAAATAGTAATGCTTTATTTGTTGGCATCAAAATTTTTAATATATTACCTACTAATTTGAAAACTATGAGTTTTTTGACATTTAAAAGAAAATTAAAATCATGGATTATGCAAAATTCTGTAAAGGTAAGCCAACTTATATATAAGTAATAATAATACTAAATATTACAATTTTTCTATTATAATTTCTTCCTTAATTATAATTTTTCCTTTTTTTTTTGGGTGAAATATTTTTGAATTTCTTACTTATATTTTTAAATATATTTATGATGTGATTAAAATTAATAATCTAAGTGGGTGTTTATTTTTTCATTACAAAATCGGACAGATTTGTTAATTTATGGTTTTGTAATGATGCTTTCATTGAATTTATTTTTATTAAAAAAACAAAAACATTGTTATTGATTTTTAATATTATTACGAAAAAACCTGCAAATAAATAAATAAATAAATTCTCCACAACTTTTTGGGGGAGCCTGTATATTCCAATCTATCAATCAAACCTTACAACTTTTATAAAGGATATTTTTGCTAAACCCTGTATATTTTTAAATAAACGACCGCTCTGGTAATCTATTTATCTCGACAAGGAGAACGCCGCTGCTCGTTTCTTGTAACCGCACCACGGCCCCTCCGAGAAAATCCATCTTTTCCCCAAAACCCCCAAAATATCCCCCAGACCCCCCAGTTTCCTTCAGCTTGCAACGAAATCATCTCCAGTAGCACTTTTTGCAGCGTTGTCGCGTCCGGCTGCTCGCTAGCGGCGTCGACGATGACGCGACGCCCGGCGCCTACAACCGACGCCCCTCCTCGTCGAGAGCGGCGCCGAGCCGAGAGTAGCCGACGCTTTGCTCCTTACACCCCCGGATTCCCCCCTTTCGTCGCTGCCCCCCCGGATTTACCACTATGTTTGCCTCCCCCCTTTCTCCCCATTCCCCGACCGCTGTTTCCGTCTTTTGCAGGACTCTGCGAATATTTCTTGGTGTGTCATTTTCAGCCGTTTTGCGGCGGGGTGAATTGGTAAATTGCTCGGTCAATATTAATTGACATAATTAATTTGAATTATTTGCTTTCAATCAGTAAAATGGGTTATTTATTTATTTATTTATTTAATATCTTACAAACACAAAAAGGTAGTATTAATAAGTAAGAGAGCTTAAAACTACGGACTAGAAGAAGACTAAACAAAATTTCAACATTTTTAAAGAACTTTACTATCTAACATTTAGATCTGTATAGTTATATTATCTAAGGAAATAAGACTTAATTTCTGTAGCGTTGGACTTGAATAAACCAATATTAGTCCTATCAATGAAACGATTACACTGTTCTAACATATGATTAAGTGATGAACAATCCATTGGATTTGTATAAAACAACCTCATACTTTTATATTGTTGATTAAACACAAATCTTGGTACTTAAGATTATTAATGATAGAGAATACAAATAATACAGTCTGCTTAGATCTTCTACTTTCTAAAGTTACAAAATTAAAAGAATGAAGCATACTTCTATACGATATCATATGGATATTTATTATTTTTCCTGACATACAAATAACGCAGGAATCTTTTTTGTACTCTTTCAATGAGATCTATATTCATCTACGATACGATACAATGTGGGTATTAAATTTTAAGTCCGATTGCTCATGAACTCCCTTCGAGTCAACTCTGAATTATCAAGAAAATATTGATTGTTTATGAAATTTTGCTTTCTAGTGAAGGTCACAATAGCACATTTATCAATAATATTGAGAGATATCCCATTCTCCCTAAACCATTTAGTAACCGAGTCTGAATCCTGAAATGAAGTGATTTGTCTGAAGGTCTTAAAGTCATCAGCAAACAGAAGGTCCATTGAATACTTGATGTAGTTGGACAGGTCACTTATAAAAATAGCAAAAAGAAGAGGCCCTAAATTACTTCCTTGGGGCACACCAGAAGTCACCAGGAATTCCCTAGATTCTAGATAAACATTGGCCAACTTTAACCTGTTGCATGGTACCTAAACATACGATACGACCTCATAGACACGCATGCACTGCTAGAGAAACCGAAATCTCTTAGCTTTCCCAACAATATACCATGGTCAACCTTGTCAAATATCTTTGCACAGTCTGTCATAATCACGTCAATCTGACCTTTGCCAGCTATATAATTAGTAAAAACATATAGATTGGTTACAGTAGATCTATCTTGCAAAAACCCATGCTGTTGCTGAACGAAATTATATGCTTTAAATTGTCCAATATGTCATTACAGAGAATTGATTCAAAAATTTTAGTTAAAGCGTTGAGTATACTTATTGGTCTGTAATTTTCAATTTTTACTTTTTCATTTGCCTTAAGAGGTTCAACAAATATGTCAATTCCAAAGGACTAAAGTAGTATATTTATATAAGTATTATCTAATAATTCTTGAAATTCTTTTAAACTATATTTAGTTTCCGCTTTTTAGTTTGATTAAATATTAAAGCGTGTTTTTTAGTTTTGTCATCCACGGATTTAGTATCGTGGCCACTGTGTACTCTGGAAAAACTTTTATGTTTGTGTAAACTCTGGCAGTTATCTTAAACTGAGGCGTCGTCTGGAGTCGATATTTTGGAAGTAAAAGCGCAAATTGCTCTCTTGATAGAAATAACAGTTTTATCGCTTTGTTTTTGTGCTGAAAATGATCAGTTTCACAAATTATAACATACAGGGTGTCCCGAAACTGACTCGTTATATGTAAACCCACGAATCCTGATATGAAAACAAACTGCAAAAAAAATCGCAGCATTTTAATTTGAACTGGAGCGTGGTAGACATAACATAGATAGTTATTAAGTCATTATACGTAATATTCCAACAAACATGATGCAAAATCAAAATTTTAAAACACTACATATAATGTTGCTTACCATGTATGGTAGTATAGCGGGGGTAGCAGTGATTGAGCCTCAGAAAATCCAAAAGACAGAAAACAGTAAAACACAAAATCGTTTATAATTTCATCGATATTTAATGTTTTAACAAACTCGTGTTCGTTACTGATTAAGGATAAATACGAAAGGCGTTGTGGTCCCATGGTGTTACGTAAATGGGTTTTTACTATTTTATGTTTGGAAAAAGATCGTTCCGCTGATGCCACACTAACTGGTAAAGTTAGAAATACCATCACTGCACTAGATACATCTGGAAAGTTTTAAGAACACACTGATTTTTTATTAACAAATGTTCCGCAAGTTCTTACACTGTTTTTAATTTTGAAGTACTATCTCCAAGTCCCTTTCTGAGGCTTAAAATAAGTCTTTATGGTACCTATATCGTTTGTAAATTCCGCGCTTTCACGTATAATTCTTCTTCTTCACTTAACGAAGTTAAATTCTCAAGATATAAAAAAATAAAATTAATGAAATGAAATACCTATGAAAAGCAAAGCTATTTTCTTTACAGTTCTGTGATTTTGAACGAAATTTATTTCTCGCCCTTGGTGCCCTTTTACATACACAAAGCTAAAAACGTCAACATAAAGACACCAAGTGGTCAGTCAACCGCACCCCACGTGTTACAATCTCCTTTCAAAGATCAAAAAGGGTGAAAAAAATATGAAAAAATAATTTTTCTTTAAAAGAAAACGATTCTCTGGCCGAACGAATATTTGTTTTTCATATCTGAATTTGAAAGAAACATGTTTGACGATGTCCAGTAAAGTGTGATGGTTTTTTGTTTGCTCGCGGAATGCCCGAACGCAGAAAAGGGGCGTTTTGTCCTTTTCAAATGATCATTGAAGGGTGGCTGAGCGAAGGATGTTTTGTTATGTTTTACGTTGTGTTGTATTATAATGTTCACTAGTATCATATATTTTTTGGGACCACGCCCTATTGTAGTATAGTAAATTCTGTAACGAGGTTGGAATGAAAATTCGATCCGAGTGGAAGATTCCGAACGCGAGCGTAGCGAGCGTGAGGAACCACGAGTATCGAATTTTCATTCTAACCGAGTAGCAGACTATATTTTCTCCACGACCATCCAGTTCCATATCTGATTCATCCGATTTTTCACTCATTTTTTGACTTGCACTAAAATTTGTCTGAAAATAATTATTACAACGCGGCCATTTTTATCTGACACTGACAGTTTCGAAATTCATGGCAACCTATGTCGTTTATATCAATTACAGAATATCCATTCCGTATCTTGTTATGGAATGAAAATACACGCAAAACGCATGAGAAGCAAGTGTTTCAGAATAAATATTCCAACTCAAGAGCGAGAATTTTTACATTCTATTATCAAAAATGATTTTGGAATTATTGTATTCAGTAATGGTCGTGGAGAAAATAATTTATAGATATTATTTATACCTTTATATACACTTTATTTCGTGCGCAAACAATGTTGAAACCCCCTTGAATTTTTCACTGGCCCAATATACGGTTAAATATACGGTTTTTCTTCTAACAATTCCAACAGTCTAATATTTCAAAGGACCAAAACGTTTTGATGTATGAATAAATGAAGAGTTGCCGTTACGGCAGTTACCTAATTACTACTTGTGCTGTAATTAGCTTTATTTTATCTTAAGATTTCAACGTTCAAACAGTTCATTAGACACAGCTGTATAGATCCTAAATAAAAATCCATGACCGTGCTCTTGATATAAGTATTATAATCATATCTAAGGGTTAAGTACCTAATATTTACCTACTTCTAGACATTTTTAGGAATTACTTAACTCTGAAATTCGGTAAGAAAATTTCATAAATTGGAGTTTTTTCTTATTGTTATTTTTTTGCTAAAATGCTACAAAAACATATTTCCGGCGCTGCTTTAGTTAATTGTAACTAATTAGAGTTTTAGAAATGAAGTTCATTTTAGCCGTTAGTAACTCATTTTTATTACTAAAATGTGAGAAACATTAAATAACAAATTTGTTATCTGAAATCCAATGTATTTATAGTTTTAAATTCAAATAAAACTTTAAAAAACTTCCGCTGAGTTTGGTTAAATATGACTCACTCTATTTTTACAATATAAGTTGATTTTACTTGTTAATAGGTAACCAGAGCTGGGCAGTAGCTAGCTACTAAGTAGTTAAGCTACTAGCTAGCTACTTTTTTGGTAGCTAATAGCTTTATTCGAGCTACTTTTAAAACCAAATAGCTTGTAGCTGTAGCTTATACATTATTTTTTAGTGTATTCATGAAGCTACTTTTAAAAGTAGCTAGTTAGTCGAAAAAGCTACTTTCGGTAGCTTAAGCTACTTTCGGTTATATGTAATATTTTTATTACTAAACTCTTTTAATGTCGAAGAACGTAGTTTTCAAAACTGCATTCACTGACATAAAGTGAAGTAACCTTCGCAGGAGTAGCTTATAGAAGTAGCTTTAAAAAAAGTAGCTTGTAGCTTAGCTACCAGTAGCTAAGCTACTTTTATTTAAAAGTAGCTTGATTACACGGTAGCTTAACTACTTTGATTTTAAGTAGCTTGTAGCTTGTAGCTAGCTATTTTTTTCAAGTAGCTTGCCCAGCTCTGTAGGTAACTAAGGTTTATTACTAAAATTTCAGAAACAATAAAAACATTAATTCGTTTTCAACCATAACATCTGAAATTAGGTACATGTCTACATAGTTTCAAATGAAACTTAAAAAAACATATTTCCGATGAGTTTAGTTAAATTTTTAATCTACGACCTACGACAATGCCATTATGACGTATTTAGCATTATTATTTAGATGTCATTATGACCTTTATAATAGCACTCAGTGCCATTATATGAATTCATAATAACATCCAAATGTTAAGATACAAAAACAAAAAGAAAGTCGGTGCAAACTATTTATTTGTTATTATTAGTTACTTAGAAAACCGGATTGCATTTATTTATTGTAAACATCCGAAGGGACACTTTTGGATTCAGAATTCAGAATCTCCCATATTTAAATTATTTTTGGCCAACACTTTGCATACCTACAATATAAAATTAGACGGCAATAATGACGTTGTCAAAATCGAAATTGAAACAATCCAAAATGCGGTTACCATGATATCGACTAATATGGACACCAGGACACCTGAAAATTTTAAAAATTACGAGAACGTTATCAGAATTCTGATATCAATGAAATTTAGACGAATAAAATCTATTTGCAGTGTCGTAGATTAAATTTTGAATTTTGTTAATGAAACTTGTGCAATTAAACCACTCGGCTAACGCCTCGTGCTTTAACGTTACACACGTTTCGTTATAGTGTTCATATCGAACTAGTATCATTAATAACTATAATGTGTCTCTTTAAGCAAAATAACACCAACTAACCAAGTACAACAAAATATTGCGAATAAATCTCGTTTTGTTCTACTCATGCCGATCGCTAACTAAAAGCCACAATTCCGGCCAGACCAAACAACATCAAACTTTCGTACGATCCGCCATTTTGTTGGTCAAGTCACGACCGGTCAACCTAACTATACGTCTGTTTGTTTTCCGTTTGTTTGTCCTAACGATCAGCGTCGTTAGCTTCGCAAATATCCTAAATTCGACCGGTGGTCAGGACGGCCAGAGGTTAACCCTGTTACTGGTCATTGTAATTCCTGAGAGATAGGTTTCCTGGCTGGCGGACTACGGCCCTTTGAATAATGTTAACTAGGATGGTCCTTATTATTTACATAATTAAGAGAGATTCGCGGCAAGGACAAATCGGCTTATAGGTGGATATAGTCAAATTTCTCTAAGAACACTCCGCATCGTGACTAAGTCACCTGTCATTTAAGGCACCCTGTTGAAGTCTATTTTACGTTATAATGTTGTCGACAGGACTGGGCTAAGTTCATTTACGCATCTCATTCACCATATTTTTGCTTTGAATTTGCTTAACGAAGATTTAAGCATGTTAAATCAACTTTCTCTGGATCACAATCTAAGGAAGTCATCCTGGATGCTTTTTGGAAATAAGAACAAAATTGGCTTTTTGAATGATAATATCGATATAGTTATTGATGGTGTTAGTCTCCCCGTAGTTAAAACAGCTAAAAATCTGGGTATAATTCTGGATACTGAACTAAGGTTTAGGGAGTACCTATGTCAAAAAACTAATTCAAAAGTCATATATTATGTCTTTAAGAGTATTACTTATACAACAACCGTCATGTCCTAAATTTGAAATTGCCTAAAATGCTCTGTGAAAGTCGCGTTTTATCCAGCTTTAACTACTGTGATTTCATTTATGGACCTTGCCTTGATGTAGCAGACAGGAATAGGATACGAAGGGTATAGAATACCTGCTTACGCCTTATTTTTGGACTTCGAAAATTTGATCATATTTCTCATATAGGTTTAAAAATCTCAAGTGGCTAGTAATGAACAACCGTAGAACTTTACATTTGGGGAATTTTTTTGGTTAAAACTCTAAATAATCCGGCTCTGCCTCTTTCTTTAAAAAGTAGGTTTGTATTTCGTGAAAACTATACCTACATTCCCGTGATATGAGATTTCCTAATAGATTGACGGTGCCTCAGCATCAGGGTGCCATGTTTCAGAGATCATTTACCTACAACTCTGTTAAATTGTAAATGGTTTTCCTTGACATTAGGTAACAAATTTAAATTGCAATATAAAAAATATCTACTCAGTTTTCAAAATGAAAAACTCCGTTAATTATTCTTGTTAAATTGTTATTTTTATCAATGTCTTGCAGGTTATTCTTCGAATCATGTAATTGTCATCTTTTCCATCAGGTTCGAATGTAGCGTATTTTTCTTTTTTCTGGAATATTAATTTGAACCATTTCTTTTTTTATTTCTCTAGATATTTATACAGTGTGGTTGTTTAAGTGTGCAACATAGGGGCATTTTTTTATTACCGATTTCTCAGAAAATTATATTCTTGATAAAAGTTGGCGCATGTTCGATAATAATATTTGGTGCACTTGGAATGGTTGCAAGTCAAACGGCGTACAGGGTAGGCCAAAAATTATAAAATTTGTACAAGAATAAAGTACCCCTATTTCAGAAAATTCAGCAAAATGTTATTAAGAAACGTTGTTTAGAATAAAAAGTTATGCATAAATTCGAAAACATGACCTCATCAAATAAAAAAAAAATATTTTTCAAAAAACATTAATAATTTCCCAAAAATTTTTTTGTTTATATTCAGCATAAAGAGACCTTCATAAATTAATCAAAATCAAATCAATTTCACATAATATCTTTGTTCAAATTTAAACATATTTGTAAAATTTACTTGAATTTTTAACTTATTAAGGAATCACAAACTTTATGTTTGTTGCAACGTTATTAAACACAACTTTAAAATATCCTAAAAATTCTTTTTAAAAAGATAAAACATTAGTAATGATAATATGCAAATTAAAAAACTCTTATTTAAAGTGCAAAATTTTTATTTTAAATATTTATTTAAAAACTTTATTCTTGTACAAGTTTTATATTTTTTGGCCTACCCTGTACGCCGTTTGACTTGCAACCATTCCAAGTGCACCAACTTTTATCAAGAATAAAATTTTCTGAGAAATCGGTAATAAAAAAAAATGCCCATATGTTGCACACTTAAACAACCACACTGTATAAATATCTGTACATTCATATTTTTTTAAATGTTTCGCGCCCAAAATGCCATGTGTTTTTAAATACAAAAAGTTGGATTAGCTTCTCAGTAAGCGCAAGGTTTGGCAACCTATTGTACAGTAATTAAAATGGATGAACTAATAATATTAAATTTAATTGATGATACATAAAAATTTGTTATTGGAAATGGGAGGTTCCCCAGGCGAATTTTCTAGCTGATGCGCCACTGCCCAACTCCGCATCTCGCGAAGTAAACTTATTATTTACAAAAACGGCTCTTTTCTCTGTAAAATAAACACTTCTAAACCATCTCTTTGCTTTGGCTTTGCCAACTAAACGTAATAACTCTTCAGAGTTATTAGAACGAATATTGGACGATCTCCAAGTCGGAGGCCAAATAATTTTCGCGACAGTCGTCATTTATTCCACTAAGAGATGATATTTTCTACGCGATTAAATCGCCATAAGTCTGTAAAATTGTTTATTAATAACTCAAAATAAGACAAACCTGCTGTCAGAGCCGTATCATTTTAAGGAAGCCGTGACGGGAGCATAGAGGATAAAAACATATGGAGTAGGGAACGTTTAAAAAATCGGCAGGTACCACAGCCCTATAAAAAAACAGTAGAATGCTTTTTTCTCATAAGTCCTGTGTTATCAAAACAGCATCTCTAGAAAAGGGTGCCTCTAATTTTTTCCCCTAGAGAAAAGTTGACAACCATTTGAAATGATATTAACGCCAACCAAGAGCACGAGTATCGCCGAACCAAGGCGAGTCGGCGAGCCAATCACGTCTATTGTTATTAACTTGTTTTATTAATTTTGTTAAATAATTTGTTATTTTTGTGATATTATACAAACTTTCAAAACAACACGTATTAACAATGCCACTGTGTTTAGTGCATAATAATTGTTTTAATGGTGAGAAAAGTTCGGCAGAGAATGCCTCTTTCAACAGGTAATTAATCTCAAAAGCTGCATTGTTTTATTAAGATATATTATAAATATCATAAAGAAATTTTAAAAATTGTTTATGATAAACTGTTGTGCGGTGATATCTAGTATTTTAAAATTGCTGTATCTTTCATATCCTTTATCCAAATTTAATCAACATGGGCTGGTTTTAAAGATAATTGCGCACTTATTGATGCTAGTTTACACTGCATCTTCTAGATGGCACTGTTTACCCGAAATTCATTTTTTAAAATTCTGTGAATAAAATTAAATAGCATGACGTCATTTTTTATTACTGTGCTTATTAGAGGGCAATGTAAATTAACAACGACGATAGCATTTAAAAAACTATTATCAAGACTAAAACAACATTAAAAACAAAGAAGTTCAAAAAGGCTAAACGAAACAAAATGATGAAAACAAAAAAGTATTTTAATGCATAAAAAAATTAAAATGAAAATCTCGAAGGTAATCAAACTTACTTTTATGGTTATTTGTAAATAACTCGAGAACGAATAAAGATATCGAATTAAGGTTTGCGCCAAAATGTACCTTCTTTTGTACTCTTTAAGCGCAGAAATAAAAGAATGTGCCATTCTATTTAATTTTATTAAGAAAATTTGAAAGAAAAACTGAATCTTGGGTAAACAGCGCCACCTAAAAGATGCAGAGTGAACTAGCGATCTACATTATAAATAAGTGTAAAATTTTAAAACTGCTGAATAAATTTGGACTTTTTGCATTGATTGATTGATTTTGCAATCCTTTTATTTAAAAGAAAATTGTAATTTTGAATTTAAAAAAAATCTATTCACCCATAAATTTATTTTCAGCGTCGTCTAAATAATTTTTTTTAAATTTAAGCAAAAAAAATATTTTGAAAAAAAAATGATCTAAAGGATTTTGCAATCATTTTATTTAAAGAAAATTGTAGTTTTGAATTAAAAAAAAAACTATTCACCCATATATTTATTTTCAGCGCCGTCTAAATAATTTTTTAAAAATTTAAGCAAAAAAAATATTTTGAAAAAAAAAGAGTAAAAAAAGTACGGTAGGCCCCGACGAGATTCGAACTCGTGATCTCCTGTTTACTAGACAGGCGCTTTAACCAACTAAGCCACGGCGCCGACGATATAGTTTTGCTGTGGACGGTATTTTACGGCACCGAGTGAATATTTACGATACGCGGCAATTTACGACGGGCAAGTGTGAGTCCATATCGGATATTTTTTAAATTATTGTAATAAATAATAATTAATACATTTCTCTTTACGTATTTTTATAATATGCTACGGTAATGGGAAATGTCCACCCAACGTTTTATGATCTTATTATTATAGGATCTTATATAGGTACATCCGGTTAGAGAGCAGGTGCATGCAGATTATTTAAAAGTAAAATTAATATAAGTTTTAAAACAGTAATAATTTGGCGGTTCCTATCAGGCACCCTGCGCGCTTGACTTAATGCCTTTGCATCAATTTTAACATTATGTTTTTTATTAATTTGTTTTTTTTTATCTACCTATATCTATAACTAATTTTGGTTTGTAGCAGCCCAGCAGTGAAATTTTAACGTGTGCCCTGTAGATGCTATAATATCTCTGTACTAACGGGAGTTTTGGTTTTTATAGGTTTTACCATCCACTAATTTGAGTTGGCAGCATCATTCCAACTGACTATAACTTAGTAGTGATCGACGCGCGCCAAGTTTAAAAATACAGGGTTATGTTATTTCGGTTTATTGACAGGTCAAAAAATTGGACAACAAATGCACCTATTAAGATTCATTACGCCTGTTGAAAGAGATATCCTCTGCAGCGCTTTCTCGCTATTGAAACAATTAATTACTAAACACAGTGGCATTGTTAATACCTATTGTCTTGAAAGTTTATATATCACAAAAAACAACTTTTTCTTAAAACAAAGCGTTTCGACACGACGTGGCTGGTGTTTTTTGTGTTTTTAACATTTTACTTTTAGATTTTATATACAGTGTGTCTACTTAACTTGGCAACATAAATATGGAAAACTTATTTATTATTAACCTTATGAAAAAAATATATTCTTCATAAAAAGTCCTGCATGGTCCAGAACCTAAATTGCAACCATCAGATGTTACATTTTTTCAGTCGTATACGAGGTTTGTCAAAAATATGAATTTTGCCCATCAAGAGTAAAGTACCTTTATTTTTGACAATATCGAAAACTGTAATTATGAAAAGTTGTTCGGAATGTAAAACTATATTTTAATATGCAATTACATTCTTCTTCTCAAAACTTTTTTTTACAAATTTTTTTCAAATTACGGATACCGAACATTTATCTTTTTATTAATTAAAAAAATTATGATAACCTTTCTATTTTGTTCAGAAAATAATAAATCTCGAAACAAAATTTATTTTTAGAAATTTAATTAATAGGCCAGGGCTGTGAAGCCTTTGAAAATGGTAAAAAGTGAAAAAAAATAATAGTAGGATGAAACCCATTGAAAAACGAAGAGAATATAACAAAAATGAAAGGAAAAATAATTTACGGGCGATCCGAGGTCGGGAAGTGGAAGGGGGTGAGTTTTTAAGGGTAGAAAACGATTTATCTCGATTTCCGGCAAAACTACATACAGTAATGTATATTTTTTTACACCATCAGAAAATAGAGATTTCAACGAACAAAAAGCCCACCGACTTTTTAAAAAAGCAAATATTTTGACGTGAGAATTTCCGATTGAAAATTAGTGTGCATTTTCGATATTAAGTCAAAATAAGGTGAAAAAATAAATATTTTAGATCAAAAAAATTACAGTGTGTTTGGGACATAAAAAGGTACCTAAGTTTTCACCAAATTTCGTGAAAAAAAAAGTTTTGTAAAGGATAAAAATAAAAAACCAAAAACTTGTTTATTTGAATTTTTCACATAAATTTGGAGGTTATATGAAAAAAATGTAAATACAAAAGTTGTAGATCTTTTTATTATCTACAACTTTGCCATTTACCGTTTTTTCATAGAACTTGTTGTTTTCCGGAAATCGAGATAAATCGTTTTTTACCCTTAAAAACTCGCCCCCTTCCACTTCCCGACCTCGGATCGCCCGTAAATTATTTTTCCTTTCATTTTTGTTATATTCTCTTCCTTTTCCAATGGGTTTCATCCTACTATTATTTTTTTGGTTTCAAAAATTATCGACCCTGGTCTATTTATATACTGCGGAAGGCCAAAAATCGGTTAATTCTACATGCGGTGACGATAACCTCTTAGAATATTGAAGTCAGTTAAAAATAGTAAAAATATCCGTTCTAATTTCCTTTCCCAACAGTAGCCTATCTCCTATCTGTTCCCAAAGAGAGATTTATCGTCCCGAATGCTCGCTCAACACATGGCTCGTACACAAGGTCCCTAAAAAGGTGGGTTTAACAAAATTGTCGGGTGTAATTTAGTGTCGCAACACTAGTGTCTACGGCACGACCGGCACAATTTCGCATGTTGCCAAGTTGCGTCGAAACTACCGCAAGAGGGACAACTTTCGGTTGAAGAGCACACAAACACTAATCTAATAAGTCTATATTAACGATTTTTGAGTTAGACATTTATTTGTCATAATTCTGCTTGCAAGTGTCTATCGGCTATGCTTTCCACGCATTCAAGCTTATAATGCTTCCCATTCAAAATAAATACAAAATTCAGGAAATTCAAGCAATAATTAATATTATTTCCTCTATATTAGGGGTGGTTTCACCGAGGGTATGCATCACAGCCGTATTTAAGTTTTAAGAATTTTACGAAAGGTTTTTGGAAATATCTTTTAATTGACTTTTTCGAAAATAGGTATCTATACTCAGATTTGCGCTACTTTTTGAAGTTTCTATCCTGTAACTTTTTTCCTCCGGGTTTTTGGAAATTCGTATGTAGCAGGTAATTTACCCCTATGGGGTAGTTCACTAAAGACGTCCAAATGGTAGAATTTCAATTTTCGCCACTAAAAAATTAAAAGTCGTTTACAAACGCTATAGGCGGAATTGACACGTACACCAAAAAAAATTCGTTGTTGCATAAACCGAAACGGTGCTGATGAACGTTGTCGCTAACTTCACACATATGATTTCTTGTTATTTTCTTTGCGATTGTGAATGTTTTATATTGTTGGATTTCTAGTTTTTGTGTAGTTTAGTGTTTGTGCCTTTAGTGACTTTGATACAATACAATGACTAGTGAAGATGATTTTATTATGCCCAAATAGGGCTAAAAATACCGGGTATTTCGTATTTTCAGTAAGTACCTATGAAGTCGTAATAGTTCTTGATACCTATGCAGTAATTTTATTTTATTATGATCAATTTAAACACATCTAACTACAGAAAAAAGAAAGGCACAAAAGCTTTCTCCACATTTTTTTTATTAGAATAACTAGGCGAACCTAGAATAATTCATAATAATTAAATTCGACATGTTTCGAGTGTAGATACACTCATCATCAGGAAAACAAAGTGAAAGGTACAATGCTGATGTTGTTAGCAATAGAGAAAATAATAGTGGGATTGAGCCGTAATGGAGCTTTTAATGGTGTACAAGAGGTGTAAAATTGAATAGTCAAAAGACCGACAATCAAGACTTCAGCATACTGAAAAGTCAAGGGTTAGTGCAAAGGCACTGTCGTGGGCAGAAAAATGAGGAGAGCAAAAGAAAAATTAGGGAGTTTTAACAGACTTATTTGTGAAAATCATTTATTAAGTAGTAGTGAAAAATCTTGAGTTTTATTTAGCTTTGTCAGAGACATGTCTCTATACATACATCTAACTAGGCCTAGGCCACTCCAACAACATGTTAAACCCCGGACCTGTCTATTTTCCCATTCGTTAAACGATAGTTTAGCAGTGCGCATGTCCTATTCCTGTGTGGGTTTGCTTACACAGGAGATTAAGCGTGCTACATTCTTTGATAGACCGGTGATATACACACAGTATAACCCATTTGGCAACGTAGTATAGATCCTAACATGACTATTGAACTTATGACCGTCAAGCATTAGACGAAGAATCTAGCAACCCGCAGCTTGTTAACCCTTGATTAATTCGGGTGGATACGCCCTTTTGGTCTACTGTTTTGTACGATTTGTTTTATTGCTACGATTTAATTTGTTTGGTTTCGATTAAACATGCGGTAAAAGTGGTGTTTTTTTTTAAATTAATTGAATTAGCATTTTTAGAGTGGAAAAAAGTGAGTGTGTTTTTTTAATGTGTGAAATGTAGGTAAAGTCAAATTAATGTAAGAACTCGCCGCGTTACCTGTCATTAATGGCGCCCTGTTGAAGTCTGGTATATTTTACGTTAAGCGGTTGGCTACAGAAACAGAACCGGACTAGGTTTTTTTAACTTCGCCTTCGCCAGCTGTTAAATTTTGTAAGGGAGTCAACATTTTGTAAAGATCTAATGTACCGGGTGGTCAAATAAGCGAGGACGTCGGCTTTATCTCGGAAACCATTAATCGTACAACTTTCGGAGATAATTTTTTATGAGTAAAGTGGTCAAGAGAAATTGCTGGAAATTACTTATAAGTTCCTCATTTCGCCGCAAGGGGGCACAATTAAAATTTTTTTTTTTAATTCTTAATTTCTCCGAAAATTTCCATATTAAGGTATAGCTCTGATTACATCATTGGAAAGCTTAGACAATTCTGCATCATTTTGGTTCAAGGCTCATTGGCGTACCGAGCTTGATAAGAGTGGGAGAAACTATTGAAAGTGTAAACATTAAAATCGCTATAACTTATAAACGACTTATCCCATTTTACTAAATTTAAGCTTGTTTGGAAGGGAAAAATAAGTGTCTTCAATTGCCGTATCCAACAGTACACGATAGTATTTAATAAAATTGCTAGAGGGCGCAATTTGTAATAATAACAGTTTTTTCGATTTTATCCCGAAAATTCAAATCATACGGTATAACTATGACATCATAATCGAAAAGTAGATGAAATTTGCAAGAAAAGATGTGAAGACCGCAGTTCGACATCTTTGTTCGTTTCAGAGTTATTGCCAAAACAATAATTTTTAATACAAATTGCGCCCTCTAGCAATTTTATTAGAAACTATCGTGTACCATTAGATACGACAATTGAAGGTACTTCCAAACAAGCTTAAATTTAGTAAAATCGGATAAGTCGTTTAGAAGTTACAGCGATTTTAATGTTTACACTTTCAATAGCTTCTCCCACTCTTATCAAGTGAAAGTGTAAACATTAAAATCGCTGTAACTTCTAAACGACTTAACCGATTTTACTAAATTTAAGCTTGTTTGGAAGACAAAGGTAAGTACCTTCAAATTTGTATTAAAGATTATTGTTTTGGCAATAACTCAAATACGAACAAAGATATCGAACTGCAGTCTTTACATCTTTTCTTGCAAATTTCACCTACTTTTCGAATATGATGTCATAGTTATACCGTATGGTTTGAATTTTCGGGATAAAATCGAAAAAACTGTTATTATTACAAATTGCGCCCTCTAGCAATTTTATTAAACACTATCGTGTACTGTTGGATACGGCAATTGAAGATACTTATTTTCCTCTTCCAAATAAGCTTAAATTTAGTAAAGTCGGATAAGTTGTTTAGAAGTTACAGCGATTTTAATGTTTACACTTTCAATACCACTTCCCCCACTCTTATCAAGGTCGGTACGCCAATGAGCCTTAAACCAAAATGATGCAGAATTGTCTAAGCTTTCCAATGATGTAATCAGAATTATACCTTAATATGGGAATTTTCGGAGAAATTTAGAATTAAAAAAAAAACATTTTTTAATTGTGCCCCCTTGCGGCGAAATGAGGAACTTAAAAGTAATTTCCAGCAATTTCTCTTCACCACTTTACTCATAAAAAAATCTTTCCGAAAGTTATACGATTAATGGTTTCCGAGATAAAGCCGACGTCCTCGCCTATTTGACCAGCCGATACATACTTATTTTAATATTTATAAAATAAAATATTGACAGACCCGTACCTACCAAAATAGGTATGTGAAAACGATATAAAACTAAAGGAAAAGAAGAAAACAACATTTAATTTCATTTCTTATATGGTTAAAGAGATAAAGGGTGATAAAGGTCAAAATTCGGATATGAATCAAATTGGGTGTAGTTATGCTTTTGGGGGCAAGAAGGAGGATTCCATAATGAGTTTTAAGATATCTCCTAGAGAACGCTAGCTACATAATATGAGTTCGATAAATTCTCGCCTATATTTTTTATAAAAATATAAATTTTTTATTAAAAGGGATCTTTTATACCTAAAAAAGTACTTCATTATACCCGATATTTCAATTAGTTTTTGAGATAATGGGCCTTTTCACTAAATTTTGATTTTGGTAGTAGTGTATAAAGGAACAAAAAATAAAATTTTCTGTGTTTTTACTTTTCTATACTTTTAAGCCATAACTGAGAAAATAAATAAATAAAAAAACTCCTTGAATAAAAACACGGACTTAAACATACCTACGTCATCGCGCCGGAAGATTGATGCACAGAGGAATGATAGGAATAGCCGAGTCGCTGGCTTAAAATATCAAGAATTTACAAAATCAGCAGCTTGACAGTGTTGCCGATACTCTCAAAAATCATATATTATAGTACCAGTGTAATGGTAATTGACTAGCAATTAGTAATTATAATATACCAGTTTTCCATTCAATAGCAGCGGAATGAATTATTTTACCAGTATTATGTTTATATTTATTTAAAGTATCCAAATAAAGTTCTAAGAAGAAAGTATATTATTAAGATTGTAAAACTTTCTACATATGACAACAGCGGCTTAATTTGCCGATGACAGTTCGACAGATCAGCATTTACGCGTGTGCGAGGTTAAACGCATGCGCTCTAGCAAGCTTTAAACATATCTACGTCATGAGTCGCGCATGTTTTGAGATTTTCAAATTGGTTGAATTTTACCCGGCTTTTACTGTGCTGAAATAAATTAATGTTATGACCTAGCAATAATTTTATTGATGAAAAACACTTTATTATAGCACCGACTAAACAATTCAAATGCCAAATGTATCAAATTTAAGAATAGTGAAAAGGCCCATTGCGTTTAAATGCTAGATAGCAAGAAACATTTAAATTAACACCTATCCTAAAGAAACATATTTATTGAAAATTAATCGTGCGTTCTTAACCATAAATGACATATTTTTAAGTCTACCATGTCCTGTTGCTGTATTTGCCCCTTAGTTATAAGACATCCTGTATATAACGATAAGTAAATGGTTTAACTAAGCAGTTTATTGATTTCATAATAGATGAGTTAACCAAAATGGTGTTTGTACACACTATTAAGCCTAAATAATAAACACCAAGAAAATCTGTCTCTGAAATATATAAAATTCAAAAGGAAAATGTTTAAAATACACACTACACAAAAACAGCCGCAGAAACAATTAAAAAACACCAAAATCGGAAGAAAATAATATGGCACAACCTGACGCGTGAGCTTGCTACGGCCCACTGCTGATCTGGGAACTTTAACGACGAAACCAGATCAGCTGTTAATCTCAAATGTCGTTGTCTGCTGTCAAAACGCTTTATTTTAAGAAAAAGTTAACTCTACCAATTGGTTTATTTCACTGGCCTATAAGAAAAATATAATGCTTATTATCCATAAGATCTCTGTTATTTATTAAAATAGCAACTCTAGGAACGGCTGTATTATCGGGAAATTAATATTTTTCCATAGAGAAACCATTTGACATTAGGTATATTAACGCCAACCAAAAACAAGAGTCTCGCCGAATTACGGCGAGCCAATCACTCTTATTGTTTTTGACTTGTTCTCGTGTTCATTGTGGTATTCGTTCATTCAATTTGTAACTATTGAGACTTTACCAGTACTCTGGCGGCGCATAAATCCCATTAAAAAAAAATCTCATAGTGAGCACTTGCATCGCCAGCTCCATATCCCCCTAAAAGCGCCACTGAATGTAACATAAATGTGTGTCGCACGACACCTACTTTATTCATAACCGAGAGAACCAAGATAGATGCATATAGTCGTTCTTTATTTGCCTAATCTCGAAATCTAGCATTACATTTATCAACTAGCTCGTACTTGTATGCAAATTGTACGACCAACGAGAGACGCAGTATCGCGTTATTCTATCTCTTTTTTGAATAAGTTGACTCTTACTCCCACGAGGGAGGTCTAAGGTCCATTCGAAAAGGATGTGCTGCGTTCGAGAATTTCTTTTGAAACAAATAATATCTACTTTCAACGGCACCTCTAATGCAGTGGCGTAGCGTGCAGGGGGCCAGGGGGGGCGACCGCCCCCCCCGCCCTTTGAGCCCTGTCCCAAACGGCGCCCCCTTCCCACTCTCCCAGTTCCCAGAGGCAAAAGTGTACAGTTGGCCATTTGGCAATATGGTAATATTTTAATATTTCATTAGCAGATCTTTTATTTTTGGTTGTTAAAATTTAAAATTATTTTATTTATTACTATTCTTATTATTATTATTATTAAGAACCCCCCCCCCTCCCCCCAGGACCCATAATGAGCCATGAAAACGAAGAACTTTTTTTTTACTTTATCAATTTTTTTGTGATTTTCTTGAAAATCTTGTGTATTTTATATTTTTCCTACTTGAAAATCAGGCAACATCATTGAGAAAAGGGCATGGCACCCTAAAAATTTTCGCCTGCGGCGCTATTTTTTCCCCTATTTTAACCTATAAGGAAAATTTACGCCCTGACCTTTGAAGCTTTCGCCCCCTCCGCCCCTTCAACCACGCTACGCCACTGCTCTAATGATGTACTTTGGCTTATTTTGTGCTGTATGTTGCCAGTTTACAAAACAACCGAAGTCCAATCCAACCAATGAAAAGGACAAGACCATTTTGTATACTTGGACAAACTTCTAGGGAACTACTTACAGGTGGTCCAAAAAACTACTATTTAAGAAATTCTAAAACAAAATAATATGCGTCCCTACAAACCGCATTATAACCACACATTAGAAGAGGGCGTATACAAGGGGGGGGGGGGGGGGGTTAATGGGGGTATTTACCCCCCCCCCCCAGATTACTTAAGCGTTGTTTAATTTTTGTCCTTACTCCTTAAAGTTGCTATGATCTAGTATCCTAGCCGGGCACGTAGCTAGGGGGGAGGGTACAAAGCCCCTCCCTCCCGAAACTCGAGCTCTGATTTCGGCAATATAGGCAACACATTAAACATTTCCTACACTATTACATTTTCTTCACCTCAATTATTACCGGGTTTGTTTTTGTACTTTTCTTGAGGATTTTGTGTTGTGTTTTTTATTTTTCCCACTTGAAAACCAAGCACCATGATTCAAAAAAGGGCGTGGCACCCAAAAAAATTTCTTTTTTTTGCGCCTTTGGCGCGATCTCGACGGGCCCCCCCGGGAAGAAATCCTGGCTACGAGCCTGATCCTAGCCAATCGAGATTACCCCCCCCCCCCCCCCCCAGACACTTGCTGGATACGGCGTTGAGGGCGATGATGGCAAAAGATTGGATTTTTGTTTATGGATAGGGAGTAAAATTTTAGGTGGTTATAGAGGATTCCATAAACTTATAATGTTCTCGGATGAGTCCACGTTTTCGACGAATGGAACTGTAGCATGGTAACATGTTCGCTATTGGAGTGATATTAATCCTATGTTCAGAATCCCAATCCGACGTCAATATTTAAAAAAAGTTAATGTTTGGTGCGCTGTTTCTTACTATTTCTACTTTTTTTTCTGATCATTTGGCACAACTGCCATTAGATTACCTACGAAATATGTACTTCCAGCAAGATGGATGCCCGGCCCATTTTGCTAGAGAAGTAAAGGAATGGCTTGATTTGAAATTTGAACAAAAATGGATCGGGCGAAATGGTCCAGTTTTATGGCCCCCAAGAAGTCCCGACCTTACGTTGGCAGATATGTATTTATGGGGACGCCTAAAACAGTTAACTTATGCCAATCCTCTGCCAAATGATGAGAACATAATTTTTAAGTTTTTGGACACCCTGTACAGGGTCTTCCAACGAGGACTGAACAGGGGCTCATTTTTGAGCTTCCTTGTATTTAAAGAAAAATCCAAAATAGCCAATCGATGTACTTTTTCCTGCAGAATTCAAAAATGAAACCAAAAATTTATTTGAACCAGAAACAAAAGAGTTACGATATGGATAAGGTGTTTTTTAAATTGAACATAGCTTTTTTTATACGATTTTTGGAACGAGTGATTTTTTTTTGTCCGTTCTGATTAAAATATTTAATATTGTGACAGCTATTTTTATTAAATTTTAATGTTTTATCCAGTACATATATATATGATTATATAATCACCTTTGAATCCTTCAAAGTCATTTCGGCAATATTATAGTAAATTTGTCAAATTTTTTGACTTTGAAGGATTCAAAGGTGATTATACCTTTATTACCTAGTGTATGTTTCAAACAGGTTAAAGTTAAATTATACTGGATAAAACATTAAAATTTAATAAAAATAGCTGTCACAATATTAAATATTTTAATCAGAACGGACAAAAAAAAATCACTCGTTCCAAAAATCGTATAAAAAAAGCTATGTTCCATTTAAAAGACACCTTATCCATATCGTAACTCTTTTGTTTCTGGTTCAAATAAATTTTTGGTTTCATTCTGCAGGAAAAAGTACATCGATTGGCTATTTTGGATTTTTCTTTAAATACAAGGAAGCTCAAAAATGAGCCCCTGTTCAGTCCTCGTTGGAAGACCCTGTACACAATATGATTTTTTTTCGTCGACAATGGTATTTTTTCAGCAAGCAAATTTTTTTGTAAAGAATGACTTTTCCTCGAAAAATGAAATTTTTGGTCTGTTTGTCCTCTTGTCTACCACATCGTCGGCCATACTGTAATATTTTTTACATTCCTTCATGTAAGTGGCACTTGGGCCCTTCGGTGCTGATGATGGCACTTTCTAGTACCGAAACACCCCAATAAACTGACTTATAATATATTTGTGGAGATCACTGTGAACTGTGAGTTTTTTCCCTAAATACATAAATACCTATTTTGCTTTTTATAAATAAACTAGCGTGTATCCGGCATGCGTTGCAACCCGCTGGTATAAATACAAACCCGAACAAACCCGATATATTAGTACCCGGCATGCCACTTTCTGAAATTGCACCCGTGCGAAGCCGGGGCGGGTCGCTAGTTATACATAAAAACCTTCCTCTTGAATCACTCTATCCATTAAAAAAAACCGCTTCAAAATCCGTTGCGTAGTTTTAAAGATTTAAGCATATAGGGACGGACAGACAGCGACAGCGACTTTGTTTTATACTATGTTAAGATTATACATAAAAACCTTTCTCTTGAATCACTCTATCTATTAAAAAAAAACTCTTTAAAATCCGTTGCGTAGTTTTAAAGATTTAAGGACATATAGGGATATAGGGACAGATGGGCGATAGCGACTTTGTTTTATACTATTAAGATACTAAAAGAAATAAATGTTTTCTACTTTTCCTTCAGTTTCATAATGTTTTCACTTATTTTGATAGGTACGGATTTGTCAATCTTTTATTTTATAAATAATAAAATCCATGGGACATACTTTGCTATCTGGACTGTCATTGATTTCGGAACACAGTCGTTAAATAAACTGAGATAAGACATCGTCACGTCTTCAAGTGTGAGCGAGAGATCATCAAAAACGTGGCGGAGTCAAACGATATAAAAAATAATATTCGTGGGAAGCCTCGTCGTGTGCAACACACTTCTCGCATTTTGATGGTACCTGATGATGCGGCAAAGTTCAACTAGTTTGCATTTTATCTTCATTTTAAGGGTTTACGGATCCGGCCAAGTGCGACACCGAGTATTGTTATGGCTCGTATAGTCGGTCAAGGAGATAGTATACAGGGTGTCCGGAAATGATGAGCAACAAATTTAGGACCGAAAATAAATGCTATCTCTTCCTATAACATTTTTTCGAAAATTGATTATTAACGGAGGGACAGGGTGTTAAAGTTAAATTTTATTTGCAGTTTTTTTTTCCAATACCTTTTGCCACGCTCATAATATTTTGACGAAATCTCGTATATGGGGCTTTTTCCGGACGAGGAATACAAATTTGCCCACCGTTCTTTTGCATTTTGTAGAGGGCGCCACATAAGAGCCTATACTTTAATTTAAATGGTCCCAACTTTTTTGTCCTACACTGTATGCGCATTTTGACTAAATATTTTTATTTTCCTAACCATTTGACATAAAAAAGGTATACTACTTTTAATTTGAAGAAATAGTCCATACTTAAAGTGGAGTTGAAAGTATCAAAAGGAAAGAAAAACACAAAGTCTTCCTCCACAAAGTTTAATAGAAAAATTATTAAATCACGGGTCTCTACATGTTTCGGACGTAGAAACGTTCATCCTCAGGAGACAGAAAATTTTTATTTTCTACTGTTGTTGTTAGCAAAAGAGAAACTTAAAAATAGAACCGTAATTGAGCTTTCATGGACTCAGAAAATTTAAGTTTAGAAGAAACACGATATGAAGGAAATTGGTGATGGTAAAATCATACTGAGTATTTAAAACATATTAAAGTGGGCGTAAACCAACCAAGTAAAATGGGGAAAAAAGGAAAACCTTGCTAAGAAGGTGTCGAAGATTATTTAAAAATTCTTTTTTCAAAAATAAAACTTATCGAACATAACAATGTCTTAAGAGGAAGTAACCCCTTTTACCACAATGAAAATTGCCGAACGTTTTGCTGGTCAAACGAAAAGAAAAAATAAAAATTGGTATTTAGAAACTAAATTCTACTTTAAATACCCCATCCAGAAAAGTAAATGACGATCGAAAATATTCCCAAAATTTTTTTTATTTTTAGTAATTTTGTAATATCTTAAACAATTCTTTATTGGTCAAAAGCAAAATGACTTTCCCGGGTGTAGAATGTTGTACCAAACAATTTTTCTTAAAGCCATTTTTCAATATCGGCCTTACTTTTTTCTCAAAAACGTTGGGCGCGTAAATCCACTTTACACGCTTAAATTCACTTTACGCGCCCAACGTTTTTGAGAAAAAAGTAAGGCCGATATTGAAAAATGGCTTTAAGAAAAATTGTTTGGTACAACATTTTACACCCGGGAAAGTCATTTTGCTTTTGACCAATACAGAATTGTTTAAGATATTACAAAATTACTAAAAATAAAAAAAATTTCTAAAAAAAATTTTGGGAATATTTTCGATCGTCATTTACTTTTCTGGATGGGGTATTTAAAGTAGAATTTATTTTCTAAATATCAATTTTTATTTTTTCTTTTCGTTTGACCAGCAAAACGTTCGGCAATTTTCATTGTGGTAAAAGGGGTTACTTCCTCTTAAGACATTGTGAAGGTGAAATTGTGGTATCATAATGATATATTTCGTAGAAAAGTGTCTTTGGGGTACTGAGGATTAAACCTCAGTAACCCAAAAACACTTTTCACACTTTTCTACGAAATATATCATTATGATACCACAATTTCACCTTCACAATGTCTTAAAGATTTGTTATGTTCGATAAGTTTTATTTTTGAAGAAAGAATTTTTAAATAATTTTCGACACCTTCTTAGCAAGGTTTTTCTTTTTCCCCATTTCACTTGGTTGGTTTACGCCCACTTTAATATGCTTTAAATACTCAGTATGGTTTTACCATCACCAATTTCCTTCATATCGTGTTTCTTTTAAACTTAAATTTTCTGAGTCCATGAAAGCTCAATTAAGGTTATATTTTTAAGTTCCTCTTTTGCTAACAACAACAGCACAAAATAAAAATTTTCTGTCTCCTGAGGATGAACGTTTCTACGTTCGAAACATGTAGAGACCCGTGATTTTATAATTTTTCTATTAAACTTTGTAGAGGAAGACTTTGTGTTTTTCTTTCCTTTTGATATACTACTTTTGTTTCGATAAATCTAACCGTTTTCGAGAAAAACGCTAAAATAACATTGCTTGCATGTGATGAATACGAAATCATTTTAATTTATTTTCAACCTTAAACATGGCATAGCAAAGGAAGGAATATTCCATGGAGTTCGTCGGAATTTTTTAAGAAGAATTAATTTATGCATTGAAGAGGAAGAACGTCACTTTGAACCTTTGATTTAAATGTTTAATTTATTGTTCTAGTAACTTAACCTATGTATTTTAAAACTGCAAATAAAATTTAACTTTAACACCCTTTAACTCCGATAATACTCAATTTTCGAAAAAATGTTATAGATAGAGATAGCATTTATTTTCGGTCCAGAATTATCCCCTAAATTTTTTGCTTATCATTTTCGGACACCCTGTATATTAAATATCATGTATTATAATATACGTACCTACGACCTACCCCTTTTCTCACTATGCTCATCGCGTAGCTATAAACTCGTTAGTATATAACTGACTGATATGTTGTTCTTTGACGTTCATTTGTCTTGCGACCGCAGCGCCATGGGTGGCGGCGCTAGCGGCGGGGTGTTCATCTTTTGTTTTAACGGTCGCCGCCGCCTTGACTGCAACACACTTTAAATGGCCGATTAATGACGTTTTTGTGCCGACAATGACATTGCTTGTTTTCGGTCTGCGTATGGGGTGACGGCGATCGTCCTTATGAAGGTCATACAACCTTGTATAATGCATTATAAAAAAGCTAAGGCGACAAATTAAACATAATATAAGATATGCATATCAACAATACTGCGAAAATGAGGAAAATCGTATTTGGTCTGACCCATCCAACTTTTGGAAATTAATAACCAATAAGAAACATAATAAACAACTTTGGGACATAAAGATCATAGTGAAATTGCAAATGCTTTCGCCACGTTCTTTTAGAATTCATATGTTTTACCAACTCCGATCTTCGATGAGGTAACTTTTAATTCCACTGATTCTCTCTCAATTAACAGCGCTATACCGAGGACGATGTTTTGCGTTGTTTAAAAAAGATTAAGCCTAAAGCAACTGTGGGTCCTGATAAAATACCGTCTATCCTCTTACGCGATTGTGCATACGTCTTTGCAAAACCTCTTTGTAAAATATTTAATTTGGACCTAAAAACCTCATGCTATCCTGATACTTGGAAAATATCCAAAATAACTCCTGTGTATAATAAAGGGGATAAAACCAGAATCGAGAACTACAGACCAATAAGTGTATCATCAATAATTTTACAAATGTTTCTTCATGAAAATTTGTACTTTCAAGTTATGAGTAAGCTGTCGGATAAACAACACGATTTTGTTAAGGGCAAATATACAACACCCACCTTAATTTGTTTTACACAATTTGTGGCTGAAGCCTTTGATGTTATTTTTACGGATTTTTCTAAGGCATTTGATAGATTGGACCATAGAATTTTACTTAATAAACTCAGCTCGTTGGGAATCTCAGATAATCTCTTATAAAGTTTTTCCATTCTTATTTAAATGAACGACAACAAATAGTGGAGTGCGGTGGCCAATCATCTGTGCCATTGGATGCTACATCGGGTGTACCACAGGCTGTGGTACATCCGATGTAGCATCCAATGGCACAGATGAACCACAGGGGTCCATTTTGGGTCCTTTAATGTTTATAATATGTATTAATGATATAGTTAATAATCTTGACAGTGATGGTCTTCTTTATGCCGATAAAAAGAAAATCTTCGTATTCGTAACCTGGGCAGACTGTGAAAAACTTCATTTGTCAATTGACATGATATATACAGTGTGGCCAGTAAAGTCCGCATCATATGGATTTTTTTTATTAATAGCTTTATTCAAAATTTGACTTTGACATCAAGTTCTGCCTCGATCGAGATGAAAATTAAGCAAAAAAATAGTAGTCACGTGTTTCGCATTATCTGTCAATTTTTAGTTTTTTTCAAAAAATAATTCAAAAGTGGGGTTATTTCTGACAACATCGAAAGAAGTTATTAGAAAAAGTTTTTTTAAATGCAGTTTCTAGCCCACATGCAAAATTTCAGCTGCATAAGATAATTTGGATTTTTTACCCACCACTAAAATTTATTTTCCACTTAATGAACACTTTACTGATGACTGTGTTCTTTTTTGTCTTAATATTAAGGTGAATTACTTTCAGATACAAACTTCGTTTTCAAAAATACTTATTTTATGAAGTTACCTTATACAGGGTCAAAAACAAATAAACTTTGCATCACATTGCACAACAGCCCTATTTTGATTTTGTAGAAAAACACACATTTAATATGGCGCTACACTCTAAAAATAAATCTTGTAAAACTACAGCAATAATAATTGGTTATTAATTTCCAGCAATCGTCTTTATTAGTGGGCAGCACCCCCTAAAAGGTAAACGTTTATTTACATTTTTAATATAAATTTAAAGTTTTGCGATTATTAGTTGATCTAATGTTTGTATTGTTTTCATGACTTCGAAAATTATGTGATTTAAAGGCAGCATAACAACTTAACTCCAAAAAACAAACTTTAACACACACATCTAAACGGAATTGGTGTTGAATTTCTGAGGAAAAATTGATGTAAATTGTAAATACTTATGGATCCACACATAAAACCACAAAATGAGCATTTAGACATAGTAAAACTATACAATACTTACTTGTTCAGTACTTTCTTAATCACAAAATAAAACACATAGGTACAACTAACTAGTTAGTTCTCTGGGTACAACTGTATAAGAGGGAAAAAGAACAAACCGATGCCGGCAAGTGTGCATCAAACCAAACAATGGACGCGACGGCCGCGCCTCGTTCGTTGTGCCGAAAAGTGACGGGGAATCCCACAATTCCCACAGATTGATGCCGTAAATTCACAGCAGAATCACATAATTTTTACAGTGGCGTGTAATATTTATGTGATTTTAATATTTTATATGTATTTTTTTGTGATATCACACTACTTACTGTAAAAATGATTTAAACATTATTAAACACACACAATTTAAACACATTAACGTGTATTTTTAAAGATAATGTACAGAGTGCATATTAAATTACAGCATAATATGTAAAAATTTACCATTATTTTACCTGTAAATATCTATTAAAATTACCCCTAATTTTTAGAGTGTACTTTAAAGAAAATGTATCTGAAATAAAGAACTGTCAAAACTGAGAAGTTTTATGTAGGTTGCGTTGAGTCTTATTTTGCAAAAGTGGTGCAATTTTACAAAATATGGGAAAAAAGAAATATGAAAATAAAAAAAAATTACATTTCCTAAATCAAACTTTTGTACAAAAGGTTGTTGCTGGCATCTGGGTTCGTGACTATATCAGTGCATTAAGTGAACCCCTCCACTCTCGGTACGCCACTGGTACGTTGTAACTACATACGTGCATTGATCGACATTACGTCACACCATTTTTTGCCTCCGTCTGCACGTCTGTCTGTCATAAAAGTCGCTTGTAATATTCGCTAAAGAATTTAAGAATACGGGCCCTATTCGAAAAAATTAGACAACGCAAGCTTACGTCCCTAAATAGTATCATATCTATTAATCATCTGCCAGAGGAATCCTTTGATGATGATTATACAGCAATTTTATGAAATAGCTAATTAAAAACGCTGATGCTTATAACTTTGGCGTCTGTTTCAGCGCTCCATGGTGGCCGTCGCCGTAGGCCGTCCTTTCAGTAACATAGACGTCCATCGCTGAACTTGTGACGATAATCTCTGCCGTAAAATGGAACAGCGGCAACGTCGTCGTCATGTATTACAAAGAAAACAAAACGTCATTACATTCGTCTAAAACCATTTTTTTACACAGACTTACTCCAAAGTTTCAGGTAAGTTAGAAGGAGATGGCTTGAAAAAATGACAACCAGTGTTGTATTACAGTTAATATGTAAAAACTCGCTGTTATCCTCACAGTGCATGGCATGTGTTTTTTTAAGAATCAAAAACAATCCATATACAGGGTGTCCGGAAATGATGAGCAAAAAATTTAGGAGATAATTCTAGACCGAAAATAAATAGTGATGTAAATTTAAAAAAAACATTCTGTTTTTTTAAAAAAAAACAATGCGGTTTGTTTTTTTCAAAAATGTTTTTTTTTTCAGAATCATTGATTTGGCTTTATAGAAACGAGTAAACTTTTTTTTAATGTAATAATTTTATAAAATATAATAAAGTAATCTCTATTCTATTCTCTATATATTTATTAATAAGGGTACATATTTATTTTATTATTCCTATTTTTAAGAAAAAGGGTTTTCCCCGAAAATAGTTCCGGCTCCGGCAGATGACGGCAGAAGGCGCTGTAGTTTGCTTTGTTGCGCAAATTCATCTCATGAAAGAAAACATTGTTTTGCTGGCTACTGGAATACTTAACCCTAACAGTAGCTGTCGCTGTCGTATGATGATTTTAAATAATTTTATTAGAAATATAAAATCTCCCATTTTTCTTGTGTATTTTCAAGAATTTTGGTCCAACCGGGCACAACGCACAAGCAATAAATATGTTTATTTATTTTTTTCATAAAAAACAAAAAAAATATTTCTTTTTTAATTAATATGATTTTTTTTTAATTAAAAAAAAAACAATGTTTTGTTTTTTTTCAGGAAAAAAAACGTTTTTTTTACATCACTAAAAATAAATGCTATCTCTTCCTACAACATTTTTTCGAAAATTGATTATTATTAACGGAGTTGCAGGGTGTTAAAGTTAAATTTTATTTGCAGTTTTAAAACACATAAGTTACTTAAACAATAAATTAAACGTTCAAATCAAAGTTTCAAAGGGACGTCCTTCCTCTTCAATGCATAAATTAATTCTTCTTAAAAAATTCCTACGAACTCCATGGAATATTCCTTCCTTTGCTATGCTATGGTTAAGGTGATGTCCGGTCGTAGCTCAGTGGTAGAAATACCGCTTACGGTCGTGGCGATCCGGGTTCGATTCCCGGAGTGGGCATACGCATAATAAAAAAAGTATGACCGAATTTTAGTTGGTTGGTGTAAGATCGTCTTTCGGAGGAGAAGTAAAGCTGTCGGTCCCGGCCATCTCCGGTCGTTAAGTCACGCTAGAGGCGCTTGCGCGACCTGAAAACTCTAGCGCCACAAGTTACACGAACTTTACTTTTTTTTACTAAAAATTAATCGAAAAATGCAAGCGATGACAAATACAGCTCAATGCCTACTATAACGTTAGATAATGAATGGATATAAAAGAGTCTACGTCACTCGTAGTAAAAACGTCCGTACAGCGTTGCCGTTCTGATTTCCCTAAAGCATCATAATTTGATATTATTATGAAACTATAAATAATTTGACTAGTAAAAAATTTTAAAAAACACATACAGTGTGTGTATAAAGTCTGGAAACGGCGTAATAACATCACAATTTACTGGCCGATTTAAACCAAATTTGGTACAGTTGTGTAAGAGGATCTAACGCACCGAATGACGATATTGGCGTTGTTGCCAGCTTTTTAGTTTGTCTGGAATTCGAACGAATTTTATATTTTTAAATATAACACCCAGTATATTTTTACATTTTTAAATTCCACATAAAATTATAATTATTTCTTATTAAATGCATTATTAGTCTATACTTTATAGTTTCCGAGATATTGACTCTCGAAAAGTGACATTTTTGAACTTTGACAGCTTATAACTTTCTAACAGTACGTCTTAGAGCAAAACGGCTTACATGTCCCTGTCTTCAATTTTTATTATCTTCCCAAAAAAATCAACTTCCGGTTAAACCGGATGTAACTCGAAAGCAGGAAATATAGTTGTTCCGGTTTAACTGAAAGTTGATTTTTTTGGGAAGATAATAAAAATTGAAGATAGGGACATGTAAGCCGTTTTGCTCTAAGACGTACTGTTAGAAAGTTATAAGCTGTCAAAGTTCAAAAATGTCACTTTTTCGAGAGTCAATATCTCGGAAACTATGAAGTATAGACTAATAATGCATTTAATAAAAAATAATTATAATTTTATGTGGAATTTAAAAATGTAAAAATATACTGGGTGTTATATTTAAAAATATAAAATTCGTTCGAATTCCAGACAAACTAAAAAGCTGGCAACAACGCCAATATCCTCATTCGGTGCGTTAGATCCTCTTACACAACTGTACCAAATTTGGTTTAAATCGGCCAGTAAATTGTGATGTTATTAAGCCGTTTCCAGACTTTATGCACACACTGTATATTAAGTATATTATTTTTACATAATAGGTAGATAGATACACATCACAAATGCATCTAATATAATAATATTTAATATAACCTTCGCTTGCAAACACAACCGGTAGATCTAACGCAATCAGTAGAAATTTGTGTTTATATATTACATGTCTGTGCTTATAAACTAATAATATCATAAAAATAAATGTCGGAAAATAACGTTTTTAACGTTACGATATTCGGCTAGCGATCGCCCCCTATCGGTGGTACCCAGAGTGCGCCACGTCCGTGACGTCACACACGTTGATGATTTCGCTAACAAGGTGCTCGGGTCCAATGGGCCGGCCCGGACGCGATAATCACGGGGTACCAACAGGCTATATTTCAATCTGGGAGGTCTGCTTATTGGTACTCTCGATCGTCGTGGTACTCCTGGGCTCTTTAGATGATAAATCATTAAAAATTGATGGTATTTTTTTTTGAAATTGCCTCTTGATATTTACGTCTATGATTGTCGTTGGTTCTATAGGCCGATTTTGGTAAGTTTAGAAACGATGTAAGTATTCGAAAATATAATTATTTCTTTTTGCAATACTGGCTCAGGACAGGGTACTTCTGAAGTACCTACTTCAAGGTGCTGTAGCTAATAAACCATTCAAAAACATCGTATTTTTTAAATTTTTTACTTGGTTGAGATTTACATCTCTGTTTGTTCTCGGTTCCAGGAGTTCCAGGCTGATGGAGTCAAAAGGTAAATTTCATCACTATTTTCACAATAACCTAACATTTCTAATTCCAAAATAATTGTCATATTTCAGTTCTCAAGGTTCACTTGCTAGCTCTAGGAAGCATACGTTAAGTTAAATATTTTATGGACAGTCAAAGTAAATTGGACTTTAACAGCTGATGTCAGCAATGACATATTAGTCCAGTATCTGCATGTTACCTTCTTGCATATAACGCTGCCATTGGTATATCAATAAATTAAAAATAAAACCATAATTAATAAAATAAAAGCCTTGCCAATAAAAAACCTATTTGTTTTAACGCTTAGAACTTCCTCTGTAGTTAATTGTCTATTCGGTTTACCTCGATGGTGCAAGCAAGATATCTTTAACGACATTAATATTTATGACTACGTTTATTCGGTAAAACTTAAATTGGATACAAGAAAATGCGTCGCTTACATTCATGCCAAGAGTCTCATCTCCTAGACCTGTCTATTCAGAGTCATCCCCCTTCCTTCTCCAGAACGAATATTTTCGAAACGAGTTCTAGGCATGGTACAATTTATTGTACCATGAGTTCTATAGGTACTAAAAAAACATCTAAAGGCAATCGATGTTTGCGCAGAACCTTTGGCATCGATGATCATAACGTCAAACATTTACAACGAAACATCGCGGTTTTAAAAACGTACATACTTAGGGTAAACCCGGTAGAGATGGCGCACGTTTTTTGAAAGTCGCGTAAAAAATCAGATTTACAATTTTTAGGTAGGAATTATTTTTTATATGATTATACTGAGTAAAATAAAAGTAGAGGGTACAAAAAACAAAACCTAATTTAATTTTAATGACCATAAAATGTATTTAAAAAAAACAGAAAAAAACCATCTCACCCTATGGGTATGGGTGAGATGGCGTAAACACATAATGTAGGTAAACAAAACAATTTTTTTGGGAAAAATAAAAGTGGAGTATACGAAAAAAAATCATTTAATTCAACTGAATAAGACATGGGTTCTCTTTTTTTTCAAAACAAGAGAAAAGTTTATCTCTGGGTGAGATGGCGCTCACACAAAATATAAAAAAAAATAACTAAATATTCAAATTTTGTCTCGTGCCACATAGTGGGCATCTATAAAAATAAAAAGTTAATCTGATCAGCTTCAAGCTAATTATTTTAGCAGTTTAATCTAATAGATTGGGTGAGAACATAGGGTGGTATGGCGCGCGCCATCTAACCCAACTTGCATTTGGTGAGATGGCTCGGTAACGTGCTCGGGAACCAATAACAATGTGAATGATTTTAAGGTTAGAAAACAAACTATATGCTCATTTCAAAGCGACAATGTTACAACTAGTAAAAATTTTGGCTAGTTTGACACCCAAATAATTAGATTACTTACTTACCATCTAACCCGCTGCGCCATTTCTACCGGGCTTACCCTATATAGTAAACGGCACGAATTTTGTGTTTCAAGAAAAATAAGTAGAAATTATTTCTCTGACTTAGGTAGGCAGGGGAGAGTTGGACAAAACCGGGTAGGTTGATAAAACCGGGTACCGCTTAGTTCTGCCAAATGTCTGTTGCCATCAATCGGACTGATATCTGATTTTGTCCAACTCTCCCCTACCTACAACACCGCTGGCACAACCGTATAGTCCTAAAAAATAAAAACAGCTTTCCATATTATTAACCTTTAAAAATCAGCTAATTGATTTCGAAGGAATTATTTTTATTATTATTATTATTATGATTATTATGGTTTGGCAATAGTGAGGTTGAAATAAACTATTTAACATTATGTTAGCCTATATTATAGTAGTTTAAAAAGGTAACCATAGTAATATGTGATAGAATAGCGAACAAATTAATATATAATTCTATTTTCTGGGTCTACGTAACTTACGTAAGTCAAATAGGGGGATTTCCTTGATAGTAAATGTAATATCTGACTGAATTCAATTAGTTTATATTGAACCGTAGGTATAGTATTTATTTAGGTATACTTAATCTGAATAAATAAAACAAAAATACCTAAATTAATTTATAATATTTATAAAACAAAACTTTCAAAATAAATTATTATTATTATTATAATTATTTCGCAATATTAAAGCGGTAAAACCGATTAGACTATTGCATTAATAGTTTTAGAAGAATTAGAAGGTATCACATGTATAATTTTCAAGTCCGGTCCTGGAATTCATACCAACCTATCAAAATTAAATAAATATACCGTAAAAATAACAATTGCTTTCGTTTGGTTGCGGTGTAAACACAGCTCTTTCTATTAAATTTTACTGAAAAACTGTAATAACCACAAGGTGTAACGCCATACCGTAGATATTTATCATATCTAATAAACTTTGCTGCCTAGTCCAATAAAATTTATTACTTATGGAAATTAAATGTGATGAATAAAATAATGTAGCGTATTAAACATTGCGCCGAAGGCGTAGTCTCATAATTTATTAGAGAATTAACCAGAAACTGCTGGTGCCGGGTTGGGTGTAAAATTATATTAGACAATACAAAATACCGCTTTGTGTTTTAATACTTAATATACGTACTGCACTTTTTTAGATACATTTCAGTCAATGCATGAATAATTGAACCGTAATATCCACAGATTTTAATAAGGGAAGACAGGTCCCATTTATCAAAAACGGTTTGTTTGCAGTCGGACATACTTTCAAAGTTTCAGATAAGTTAGAAGGAGATGGCTTTCAAAAATGCTGTAAAAAATTACAACACTGTGTTATTTTGACGAAATCTCGTATACGGGCTTTTTCGGCATGAGGAATACAAATTTGTCCACCGTTTTTTCGCATCTTGTAGAGGGCGCCACATAGGAGCCTATACTTTAATTTGAATGGTCCCAATTTTTTTGTCCTACACTGTATGCGCATTTTGACTAAATATTTTTATTTTCCTAACCTCTTCACATTAAAAAGGTATACTACTTTTTTTTCAATAAATTCAACCGTTTTCGAGAAAAAAGCTAAAATAACATCGCTTGTAAGTGATGAATAAGAAATCATTTTAATTTATTTTCAACCTTAAACATAGCATAGCAAAGGAAGGAAAAGGAATATTCCATGGAGTTCGTCGGAATTTTTTAAGAATAATTAATTTACGCATTGAAGAGGAAGGACGTCACTTTGAACCTTTGATTTGAATATTTAATTTATTGTTCTAGTAACCGAACAATTGTAAATAATAATAAATAGTTCTATTTCGAAAAAATACTGAAAATTAATCAAAAAAACGCAAACACAGCTCACCAACACTGTAACGTTAGATAATAAATAAATATTAAAAATTCTGCGTCACCCGTACAGCGTTTCCAGAGTGATTTCGCTAAAACATTATAATTTGATATAATTAGGAAACTATAAATATAAATAATTTGACTAACAGAAAACTTAAATCAGTTCTTTACATAGGTACGTTTGGTACTGTGTAATATTGTTTTGTTATAATGTGCGCAAAACACGTAAAAACGTTTAAATTGTCATCACTATACAGTGTGGTTGTTTAAGTGTGCAACATATGGGAATTTTTTTTATTACCGAATTCTCAGAAAATTTTATTCTTGATAAAAGTTGGTGCATGTTCCATAATCATATAAGGTGCACTTGGAATTAGAGTTGTTAAGAAAAGAACCGAACAGGTTCTTTAGAACAGGTTACAGATAGCCTGTTCAGTGAACTGTTCTTTGTAAAAGAACTGAACCGGTTCTTTAGAGATATACTTATGACAGATGATTGCGTTCGAGTGATGTTAAGAGTAGGTAAATTGCTGAACACTTGTTTAGCAGTTCTCACTCGGGAACCTGTTCGATCATAAAGTATTGTCACTCAGTTGGTAAAAAAAGGTAAACAGTCGCCAAAGTAGTAAAAAACCGGTTTTTGTTAATCACTTTCTAAAAAAAAAAAAAAAAGGTCGTCAGTTCCGTAGACTACCCACATACAGCACCGCTGCATCCGCGGGAGTGCTCTCACTGCTCCCTGTTCCCTGTCTCCAAAGAAAGGAGAAACAAAGAACACTTCTTTTTATTGTACCAAACGACGACCCGCATACCATCATTCATTAATCACTCATAAAAAAGAACAGGCTGTTCTTTGTTTCTTGTATTCTTGGAGGAGCAGACATGCGGATGTAGGTTCTCTATGTTGGTTGTTTATGGAACTGGCGACCTTTTTTTTTTTTTTTTTTTTTTTTTTTTTTTACTTTGGCGACCTTTCACCTTTTTTACCAACTGAGTGACAATAATTTTTGATCAAAAGAACAGGTGAACAGGTTCCCGAGTGAGAACCGAACTGTTCGAACCTGTTCAGCAATTTACCTCTTCTTTAACATCACTACTTGGAATGGTTGCAACTCCAACGGCGTACAGGGTAGGCCAAAAAATATAAAACTTGTACAAGGATAAAGTACCCCTATTTCAGAAAATTCAGCAAAATGTTATTAAGAAAAGCTGATTAGAATTAAAAGTTATAAATATATTCAAAAAGGCGACCTCCTAAAACAAAAAAAATATTTTTTTTAAAAACATTAATAATTTCCCAAAAAAATATTTTTTTTTGTATACCTATTCACTATAAAGACCTTCATAAATTAATCAAAATCAAATCAATTTCACATATCTTTGTTCAAATTCAAGCATATTTGTAAAATTTACTTGAATTTTTAATTTATTAAGGAATCACAAACTTCATGTTTGTTGCAACGATATTAAACACAACTTTAAAATATCCTAAAAATTTTGTTTAACAAGATAAAACATTAGTAATGATAATATGCTAATTAAAAAACTATCATTTAACGTGCAAAATTTTTATTTTAAATGATTATTAAAAAACTTTATTCTTGTACACAAGTTTTATATTTTTTTGCCTACCCTGTACGCCGTTTTACTTGCAACCATTCCAAGTGCACCTAATATGATTATCGAACATGCACCAACTTTTATCAAGAATAAAATTTTCTGAGAAATCGGTAATAAAAAAAATGCCCATATGTTGCACACTTAAACAACCACACTGTATATGTTCACAATAACCTAACTATACAGTGCGTCCATAAAGTATTGCACAAATTCATTTAACATTCAGGGATTTACTATTTTTTTAAACGCTCGGACACGTCAATTAGTGTTTTTATTTGCGCATTTTTTAAGGTAAAATGTTGTTATACAGGATGTCCCACGTAGAAAGTATGACGTCATCGATGACTTTTTTAAATGGAACACCCTGTATATTATATTAACTCACGGTTTCTAAAATTTTTACGTTTGAAAATTTAAATGTATTCTAATATTATTCAAATAAATCAGCATTATTTCAATAAATGTTTTTAAAGTAAATTTTCAATTGTGAATATTTTAAAAACCGTGATTTACAGAGGTATGATTGGTTATATAAAAAGTTTTAAGTTTTCATCATAGAATTCAAAATTGATATAATATACAGGGTGTTCCATTTGAAAAAATCATCGATGACGTCATACCTCCTACGTAGGACATCCTGTATAACAACATTTTACCTTAAAAAATGCGCAAATAAAAACACTAATTGACGGGTCCGAGCTTTTAAAAAAATAGTAAATTCCTGAATGTTAAATGAATTTGTGCAATACTTTATGGACGCACTGTATAGAGAAGGCATTCAAAATTTAAATTTGCAACCTTTTTGTTAACTTGCTAGCATAATTTTTCACTGAACCCCTATATATACGCATTGATGGTACCACGAACCCCGATTTTTATTTGTAAATTTGATAATTATTGTCTCTTGGGCATGCCAAATGTTCAAACCGCCTAACCATGTGTATTTTACCTTTTTTCTCTCAATACAACAAAAGTTTACTGTACAAAGGTAGTCGGTGCACAATTATCTCGAAAATTGATGAGTTTTGAGGTTGCACGAACTAAAAAGATCGCGGAAATTGGTTGTTAACCATTTGGTGATGTGGTTTTTCAGGCATTTTTCGGTGAGCTAAGTGGATACCATTGTTATAGGTATTATAAGAGAATAAAAATCTAAAGTTTAACTAGATATACCGACCATAGACATATACCTTTAGACCCATACAGGTTATTTCGTGCGCAAAAGTTTCATGGGTGAAAAAATACGCACGCTCACCGGTCATTTATAGTTTCCTAATGATATCAAATCATAATGCTTAAGGAAAATCACAACGCCAACGCTGTACGGACGTTTTTACTACGAGTGACGCAGAATTTTTTATATGCATTCATTCTTTATCTAACGTTATAGTGTTGAGCTGAATTTGTCACCCTACCCTGTTTTTTGCAGCCAGTTTTTCAAGCCATTAACTTATCTAAAACTTAGATGTAAACAAATGGATTTAGATGAATGAAATGTTTTGCCTCCTTTTATTCCATGTCTGTGGTTCTTACATCTTATTATGTAGGTGGACATTACAAATAGCACCTTCCTATACATCTTAAACAAATTAGCGCACAATGTTTCGACGACATGCCATAAAAACATTTGATTCATACCGGGGATATTCGATTACAATACAACCTGCTGCATGCTGTTTGTATAACTGTTCTTGATGAATCTCGATAAAATAAGAAACTAACATAAGGGAGAGCATGCAACGTGAAAAATACCGCGACACAGGGCCGTATTTAGCCGTTAGGTAATCGTTAATCGGTAATGTTAATATTTACAACACTTGAATGTATATAACGTGTAATGTACCTACGTAAAGTATTTTTCACCCTAAATGGTATCGACTTATTGACTGCAATAAAACTACCGGTTTAATCCCATCGGTATACACAATCAACAAGCAAATACACTACAGGGTAGGACATTAGATATTTAATTCGTTATTAATAACACAAAGACAGAAAGAAGTTATCCCAATCACAAGATAGTTAAATATTACCTGCTGTAATTACAAATTATAATCCGACCCTGACCGACAGTTTATTTGCATTTTTATGGCCGAGCTCTTACACAACGTCCCAGGTAGTTAAACGGAGTCAATTATTTATTGTGAAAAATACTTAAATTCAATTTACCTTATACCGAATAGGACGCCTTCTAAAATAGGAATTAAATGTTTCTAATATTTATATCAGATTTTCATTTTACATGAAAGTGTTCATACACGTGTCTCATATGATAGAATGTCCTCTATAAACAATGAGATGTCTGCTCGACCCAAAATTACGTTTATAAATGAAATGCATTATCTATCTTTACTTGATCATTATTTGATTTAATCATATAATAATATTAATAATAATAATAATAGGTGTATTTAAAATTTAATAATATAATAAATATGTTGTCTTCGATAAACTTATTCTTCAATCCCCTGAAGCTGAGCTTGTTAGGGGCCAATCTTATTTTTTGTTTTAGTATGTAAAATCATAAATCGTAAATATGCATTAAAAATCAAGTTTTAAAGTAAAAATGCTAATTTATAATTTATAGTATAAACGCAGTTTTGGAGAAATATATTACCTATAATAAAATTATTAATTTATAATTTTTAAGTAAAAAATATTACTTATATAAATTATTCAGAACAATATTAATTAATTAAAGCATTTCTAAAAATATTTTCAAATTGTCTGTTTTTAATATCCATGTTTTTATTTTGACTTTAAATTATTTTAATGAAATCAATTTTTTAATTTTTGTTGGTGAATAATCGTTTAAATAAAAACATAAATATTTGAATTTTTTTGTCCTATGAACTTATTTATTTTAGGTTTTATGGTTATTTCATTTTTATGACGTGTATTATGATTATGGTTTTTAAATTGTATAAGGTTTTTATTTTTAAATATATATATTAAGATGTTATAAATGGAAAGTTGTCTTATGTTCAACTTTTTTGTTTCCGAATATAATTCTTTTGAAGTATAAAGTAGGTAATCTTGATTGAATATAATTTTTAGAAACCTTTTTTGAAATATTTCTAATTTTTTAACTAAAGTTCTATTTATTTCCCCCAATCTAAAATTCCGTAATTTAACGGAGTTTTAACTAAGGCGTAATATAATATTTCCATAGGTCTTACATTTAAAATTTTTTTAATGTTTTTAAAAATCGGTAGTAAACGTCTTAATTTTTTAATTACGTATTCTAAGTGAAAATTCCAATTTAATTTACTGTCAAAAATAATTCCTAAATATTTTATTTTATTAACTTTCAAAATTTGAATGTCTTCATTTATTTGAATACTATTCATATTTCGTGGTAGGTTATTTAGGTTTAAAGTAAAAGGAATATAATTTGTTTTATTAAAATTAATTGTTAACAAATTGTTATCAAACCAATTTTTTATAATTTTAAAATGTTTTTTAATTTCATTATTTAAGTTGTCCCAATTTGTATCGGTATAAAAAAATTGTAGTATCATCTGCAAAACTATGAATTTGTCCATCGCAATTTATACAAAATATACAAAAAATAAGAATTAAAATCCAAATTGCGTGTGTATAGGACCGATTAAAAAAGTGTTCTGTGTTATTGTTATCATCAATTTGTAACGCGCGGGCCAGTTTTCACCGCAGTCCACCCCTGCGAAAAATAATCCGCGTTGATTTATTTAAGATGTGTTCCGTCCGGCCTCCCACATTGAAAGAAGCTGTGGCGGCCATTTTTGATCTTTGCCGAGTAATTAATAAAGAGTTGATTAGCCATAAATTCGGATGTGAGAACAAAGGTTGATGGTTTGGCCATAAACAATCGGTTTTTAATCGGACGGAGTCATTAATTTCCGTTAACTAACGCAATGTAGAAAAAATTGGTTGCGTGCGAGTTGCGTTCGCGCTAAATGTCCTTTTCCTTATAAAAGTTGTTAATTTCTTTTATACAGGGTGTCCGAAAATGATGGGATAATTCTAGACCAAAAATAAATGCCATCTCTTCCTATAACCTTTTTTCGAAAATCGATTATTAAACGGAGTTGCAGGGTGCTAAAGTTAAATTTTATTTTCAGTTTTCAAATACCTAAGTTACTAAAACAATAAATTAAACATTCAAATCAAAGGTTCAAAGTGACGTCCTTCCTCTTCAATGCATAAATTAATTCTTGCTAAAAAATTTAATTAATTAAATTAAAAAATAATAAATTAAAATGATTTCCTTTTCATCACATGCAAGCAATGTTATTTTAGCGTTTTTCTCGAAAATGGTTAGATTTATCAAAACAAAAGTAGTATATCTTTTTTATGTCAAAAGGTTAGGAGAATAAAAATATTTAGACAAAATGCGCATACAGTGTAGGACAAAAAAGTTGGGACCATTCAAATTAAAGTATAATAATTATCCCCTAAATTTTTTGCTCATCATTTCCGGGCACCCTGTATATCGACATAAATAATCTGGTACGTATAGATGGCACATAATATCATTCATAAACGTTATTAAAATGTATTGACAACATCAGTTGTAGGAGAGGGGCGGTGAAGAGCTGGGCGGGGGCCGGGAGTAGGGATAACGGTGGAAATACCTTTGAATGTGACCTAGCTACTATATAGTTTAAACCTAACCTACAAATAACCCAACTTTCTATTTACTCACCCATGAAAAGTATCTGCATTTCCGAATTTTCCCATACCTACTTGACATTTGCAACTCATCTTAATTAGTCTCCAAAAAATATCACAAAATACTAAAAAGCCAGTAATTATTACACTAAACCGAAAAAAATTTCAGACCGCTGTCAAGGAAACACCAAACGAAATAGGGATGTTCGATATTTATCGACGCATCGAAAGGATCGATATTTTCAATGCGTTTTTAAGCGGTGTATCGAGGCCATTTGATATTTGTCGAGGAATTGATGTATTTGGCCTTAATTTTATTCGCAAAATCCTTATTTGCCGTTGCCTCTTGAACTCGATACCTTTGGTTTCAGTAAAGGTGCGAGCTTAGAACAAATGGGTTTGTGATTTGTTTTGTAATTCTAATTCTATTAAAAAAAAATGTCAATGCATCGCAAACTTTGATCGTTAGGGGGCGGATCTTTAGTAAGCCTAATAACAAGAGGGCTGTACGCATGCCCTGTAGGGCGCACCAGATATAAGCTGTACGTATCTAAGGGTAAATGTCTATGGGAGAGACGCAACTATACACACACACACACACACACACACACAAGTCTTATAATTACAAATAACCGGCCGTTTTGTTTGTCGATGATAGTAATTTCGCGGTTACGTGTTCGAAACACCGTATATTATCGTGTAGTTGTGTGTATAACAACTGTAACATATGGCTACCAGTTTTGCTGGGACAAATAAAATTAACAAGATAGTTTACCTTTTTAGACGAGAAGGTTTTGCAAAAAAATAAGGTAAAAAAATTTTTCATCAACCGCAAAAATCCTCCTGCGTAAAATCCTGTTTGTTCTATAGACATTCATATAAGTATACGTTTCGACCCGTACAGCATGCGCACATCCCTCTTGTTATCGGCCTGTCCTTCTTAAGCGACATCATCTAAATACACTCCAGAACCGGCTCGGCGCCATTTTTGTTACGATTTCTTTATTGTTGTGAATTGTGGGTGTTTAATATTTACTGATTTCTAGTTTTTCTATAGTTAGGTGAATTGTGTTTGTGCTTCCTTGAATTGATTAGGTACTCATCGACTCGGTTTAGAATATTATAAGCAGTGTGACCAATAAACTCTGCATCATATGGGATTTTTTTTTATTAATAACTTTATTCGAAATTTTACTTTGGCATCAAGTTCTGCTTCGATCGAGATGAAAATTAAACAAAAAAATAGTAGTCACGTGATTCGCATTATCTGTCAAATTTTAATTTTTTCCAAAAAAGAATTCAAAAGTGGGGTTATTTCTCAAAGTATCAAAAAAAGTTATAAGAAAAAGTTTTTATAAATGCAGTTTCTTAGCCCACATGCAAAAATTCAGCTGCATAAGATAATTTTGAATTTTTACCCATATTTTGTAAATTGCACCACTTTTGCAAAATAAGACTCAACGCAACCTACATAAAACTTCTTAGTTTTGACAATGCTTTATTTCAGATACATTTTCTTTAAAGTAGCGCCATATGAAATGTGTGTTTTTGTACAAAATCAAAATTGGGCTATTAAAATTTGGTCGCATGTGATGCAAAGTTTATTTGTTTTTGACCCTGTATAAGGTATAACTTCATAAAAAAGATATTTTTGAAAACGTAGTTTGTGTCTGAAAGTAATATACCTTAATATTAAGACAAAAAAGACACAGTGACATCAGTAAAGTGTTCATTAAGTGGAAAATAAATTTTAGTGGTGGGTAAAAAATCAAAATTATCTTATGAAGCTAAAATTTTGCATGTGGGCTAGAAACTGCATTTAAAAAAAAAAAAATCGATATTTTCAGTAATAACCCCACCCCACTCGAATTATTTTTTGGAAAAAAATTAAAATTTCACAGATAATGCGAATCACGTGACTACTATTTTTTTTACTTTATTTTCATCTCGATCGAAGCAGAACTTGATGCCAAAGTCAAATTTCGAATAAAGCTATCTATTAATAAAAAAAATCCCATATGATGCGGACTTTACTGGTCACAATGACTATAGTACCGAAAGTTGTAAATTTTTTTTCAAAAAGGTCGTTTCCTTATCAAGTGAGTATGAATGAACGAAAAAAAACATTTATTTCGGAAAATATTTTTTTTCAAGATTTTTTCGGAAAAATGAAAAACCGCCCTTTGAGAAAATCGGCCGTAAAAAAATACCGCGATAACGTAGCGTGTTCTAGTTTGCGCAGATAGATAGCTAAAAGATCAGTCTATAACATATTCCAAATTCAAATTATAGTTGTAGTTAGGTAGTACCTATTATATTATTCCAAATTCCAAGAGGCATTCACCATTCACTATCAACCTACAAATACAAGTAGGTATAATAAAAGTACTGTGCCATTATGACTACAGAGAAGCCTTTTTTTCAATTTTTGTACGAAACACTACAAAATCGCAACTCTAAAAACATAAAAAAACAATTGAAAGCCCTTACGGTCCTTTCAAGACCTTTTGTTCGAAACAACACACTTTCTGTTATTTTAGATCGCGCATAAATTTTTAAGTGTATACCTATATCTACTTTGTCACGCCCAATTTCTGGTCTTTCGTGGGAAAAAAATTAGTGGTTTAGTTGGAAAAGCCAGTTAGGCACACGCAAGGTGGCATCCTTTGATACCTGGCCGTCCAAAAAGTATATTAATATTAATATTTCGGAGTGATTTTTAACGTAATAAATCCAAATGGTAGAATTTCAATCTTCGCCACTAAAAAATTTAAAATTCGTTTACAAACGCTACAGGCGGAATTGACACGTACCCCAAAAAAATTTGGTTGCTGATAACCGTTTTCTATAACGAATGGAAAATGATAATTCTTATTTTCATTACTATTAGGTTCAGGTTTATGAATTTTTGAATTCGTTAATCGTGTAATAATTTAATTAGGCTTAAACCCACACTACTATTAAAACAACAAGTTTTATATTTTTTGGCCTACCCTGTACGCCGTTTGACTTGCAACCATTCCAAGTGCACCTAATATGATTATCGAACATGCACCAACTTTTATCAAGAATAAAATGTTCTGAGAAATCGGTAATAAAAAAAATGCCCATAATTGTTGCACACTTAAACAACCACAGTATACCTACTTGCCGATTTTAATAATCAAAGTTTTTACTGAACATTGAAGTGTTGTCGGTGGTGGGTCCGTTGGTTCTCCACGCAGGGCGCCATCGCACCGTCCACTTTGATCTACTTTCCTGATACTCCTGATGGAGATCGCCCGGTCAAGATTTATGTAACGGGCTTTTTAAGAGACGCCACTAAAAACAACAGTTGGCCTCGGCCGCTTTCGGTCTTCGTCGGGATATTATAAGCCCCGGACATGCGCATTAGGTAAACGCCATTGTTCAGAGCACAGAAAAATAAAGGGTTTATGTTCAGAGAACCTACCTCTTCTCTGTGTTGAGTGGCCGCGTAGGCTACCGGCCTAACACACAGGTGTGTTAAGGGTAGACGATATTTTTCAGATGTTGATAGTTTAAAAGAAATTAAAATTTATGATTTAAAATGTTTAGAAATAATTTTCAGATATACTTATTTAGAATTAATTATGCTAACTACTTATAGGTGTTTTACTTTTTATTCAAAGCGATATTTATTTCCCAAAGTGGGATATTTTGTTCTGTACAGCTTTGCGGACTATACTTTAGATAATTGACTTGAAAAAAAACACAGGATTTTGAAAAAAAAATTTAATATGAAAAATCCGCAGTTTCGATTACTCTTGCAAGAAACTTGCAAGTGTTTTTTCAACAATATAAAATAAACTAAAATTAACAAGAACTTTGTAATATTATACCTACTATTTCTGACAGTTAAAAATATAATATATTACACATTTAAAATATATTTCAGAATACAAGATGTAAAAAGTTTAAATACCACCCACTTTAAAAGTAAAATACAATATAATTCATAAATTATTATTTTCGTCCAGGCATTGTAGTATTTAGGATCATCATCCGTCATAAAATACTTTGGGTTGTATTATACCTACCCCACCAATCTTCTCTTGAAGAGCACCTAAAACTATTTCTTGTACAAGCTGGTCTAATCTATTAGTTTAAAAAAATGCCACAGGAAAACCCATATCTTTGTCATCCTTCACGAGCACGATTGTCAAATCCATTCCTTTTTGGTTTGTACAGTGTGTCCCATCCATGCATTATTGTGCTGACGTCCTTTAGTTTACGTTCCAGGTTGTCATTCACAAATCTTACACTTAGGAGTGGATGATTTTCACCTAATAAAAATATACTTATTATTTCAGCCAAAAGTCCTTTATACTTCCAGATTATCATGAAATGAATGGCAAATCTACTATAAGCAAAATTTTTTTTTTCACTTTAGAATAACAAACTTTAAATAAAAACACTGCAAGAACATTTCTATGCATTTTTTATGTCTGTCTGTATAGGTTTAAGATAATTTTAAAGACATTTTAATTTATTTAACATACCTACTCACTTTAAATTTGATACACGTCATATGTATAAAAGGTTTTCCCAGCCTCAAAAATAGTTTGAATTGTTCAGAAAAGTAAAATATGGCTATATTATTACAATAGTGTTTAACAGTCATGCATTTACCCACCTTGTGGTTTAAAAAACAACAGTAATTTTTTTCCATTAGCATTCCATTCACTAACTTTTAAGCTAACAGCTATGATAGTATTTTCATCCTTCCTCTTTTAATATTGTGTTTTTTCACTAAATAGGCTATGTCTTTTCTCTGAACCATGTTAATTCTTTGAAGACTATCTGTAGTAATTTTCCTGGCATCTAAAATAACTCTCTCTACAGTTACACCACTAAAAAGTTTTTGAACTATAACTTCTTTCTCTTCATTGGATAGGTGTTGGCTTCTGATTTTCTCATCATGACCGACATAAGTTTTCCAGAAGGTTACACTGACATGACCTAAAATTAAAAACATTTGTTCTTGCTGTGCAGTCAGCATAAAGAAGTGTTTTTTTTATTTTGTTTAACTGTTATTAACTTAATATTTGTATTAACTATTAATTTTTATAATTCATTGTAATTTAAAAACGTTTAATTTGTAAGGAGAGAAGTAATAAGTATAATTTATTTACATACCTGTTTCAAAAATTTTTACTGTCAAGCGAGAAGGACATACCCTATTAATTTTTATAATACCTCCAGCTTTTTCAGTTCTGTTAGTATAGTTGCTTTTATATCCTAAAAATAGTATTCATACAGATTTTTCTGCATAATATTACGTTATATAGTCATACCAGTCACATTACTTCGGTTACTATTTTTCCACACTATCAGATGTTCTATTTGTTCTATGTATTGAATAGTTTGATTCAATTTTATACTCTTTCATCCACTGTTCGCACGTTTGTTGCCTAGAAAAATTAACAGCTCGCAGTTAATACTTCTATTGTAATAATTTATGACCTACCTCTAAATGTGTTTGGAGCATTGTAGGTTCTACACATAAATTGATTTTCTTTACAAAGGGGACAAATTATGAGACATGTTCTATTGTTCTGAATCGGGGTCGACTTTTTATGGATATTTCGGATGTTTATTTTTTGTATAAGTAAAGTGTAGAAAACTCCAATTCGCAGAATGGGCAAATTCTGTTCCCAGTTTCTCCATGTTCAATCTGACCGGAAAATACTATGTAAATGAAAAACCATACACTCTTTAAACCACAAATATTGTCTTGATACACTAGTATAATCAGTAATGATCACAAAAAATTGCGCTACTTAGCAGATCGTTCCACAATAATTCGACAGCACAATAATAATAAAATTGTGAACTGGCGAAATCGGGCGCGCAATTTAAAAATTAGACGACATGTTCCGAGCCAGAACGAAATCGGCCGAGGCCAACTGTTGTTTTTAGTGGCGTTTAAGGCGCTCCCGGCCGAAGTTCAGATCTCGAACGCGATTATTTGCTCTCTTTTTATTCTCGTCCTGTTATGATTCTCGGTATAAGATGTCAAACAGACCGTCTAGAAGGTTTTTAGTAAACGAAACGACTGATTCAGCCACGCACAGCCTAACTCCCAATCCTAGATATACTTGAAATTTCGGGGATGTCTCTTCTTTACAACATAGGCATTCACAAAAAGAGATTTTTCTTAAACCAACTCCTAAGTGGGTAAAAATGGGGATTAAAATATTTTTTTTTTAATAACGTTTTGTCGATCAAGACCGAAAAATGGACGTAAGGGCCGGCAAAAGATTTTTCCGGTCACTGTTTTTTCATTTTTCCAATCGCTCTTTGATAATACAATCTACCTTGATTTCGTTACTATGATAACAACATTTCGATGTATTGTCGAGTGACAGTTCGTTGATTTTTAACTTGTTGTTTATGTCATAGTAATTTACGTTACAAGACCGGAAAGTAGTGTTTTTCAGGTCGAGACAAGCAAGCTGGAAGCTTGGAGAGACCTGGAAAACACGAATTTTCGGTTGCGTGACGTACAATATTTTTTTTAAGACCGACACTTCGATATACTTAGTAACGGGCTTCTGATTTTACTGGCGTAAGTCGCTTTCCTTGCTGCTTCCAAAATTTCTTCTGAAATCTCATTTTCCGTGTCGGATAATTCAAAATCTGAATTCATATTGTTTGTTAAATTTGCGAACTCGCGAAACAAGTTTGACATAAACAACAAATTAAAAATCAACGAACTGTCACTCGACAATACATCGAAATGTTGTTGTCATAGTAACGAAATCAAGGTAGCTTGTATTATCAAAGAGCGATTGGAAAAAGAAAAACAGGGACCGGAAAAATATTGTACGTCACGCAACCGAATATTAGTGTTTTACAGGTCTCTCCAAGCTTCCAGGACTCGCCTACGGCTCGCCCCATTCCGAGAGAGAGCCAGAGGGCGGCAATAATGCATAACGCTTTTAAATTTGCGATTGGGACTTGAGGCAAATTTTTGTGTCAATTTTAAAATAGCATAGGAGTGTATGGTATCAAATTGTTGGAAAAAAATGCTTGTTTTAAATATATCTTAGTGAACAACCATCGTTCCATTTGGAAAAATGGAGTAAACGTCAAGAAAACAAAATTTCAATTTAATATTATTTATAGGTAATTATATTTTCTGAACAATCCTAAATAAATATCCGTCGGTAACGTTCTAACCGGCGAAAAACACGCCGTCCATTATTTCGGTCAAAACGATGTTCCCGTATCTCGAAGCCTAATTTGAATATGGGTGGCAGCGTCCTCATACACGGCACGATTTGTATGCAGAAAGCGCCGGAAAGTAATAACTTTAAGAAGACGAAGATATTTTTGTCTCTAAGAATTTTAATAATAATATTCGTATATATATTTTATTGTGTTTTTAGTGACACTAAATGTGGGAGACCGGTTTCGTCTTTTGTGGCGTCACCTGCAAAGAAGGGTTTCTGATAGGGTATATAATAAACAGGGTGAAATTTTTAATTGGAATAAATTCAGTATTAGGAAGCCTCTTGATTTGCTGAAGAAATACAGAACTACGGCTGCGTTTATTTGTAGTTTGGCATACTTTTTTCGTGTCTTCGTAAAATTTACCCCTCTTTATGGGGTAGAAACCGCCTCCAACTTTGCAACAAGTGCGGAAATCTATAAATACATTTAATAGTTTTATTTTGTAATTTCTTTAAAGGTCTTAGTACTATCGAATTGGCTGAACCCCAAATAGAAATAAGATGAATTTTTGAATGTACTAGCGCATGATAAATATTTTTTAAATAATTTAAATATATACAATGACGAATTTTAAAGAATATCCCAATTAACGGAGAAATGTAAGTTCGAATATGTTCTACGTGTTTTCTCCAGCTCAAATTTTAATCAATATAATATAATCCTAAAAATGTTATGTTAGATATCTTTGTAATTAATATTTTCTCCATTAAATATAATTATCCTACTCCAGTATACAAAAACAAAGCAAAATACAACTTTAATATAAAATTAATAGGGGCGCCAACGTTTTCTTTCCCATGACCAGTCAGGCGATGTACCACACGGTACACTATAAAAATTTCGGGCGGATTCCCTGGCTGCCAACCATTGGAACCTATGACATCACCCCCATATTAAAATAACATTGTCGACGACGATAATAAAACAGTAATTCGCCAATCAGTCCAATCCCAATCGATAAAATCAATTTCCCTGGGGAAACAATCTCGCATCGTCCAATAAGTCGGAGTAGGTTGCGTGACGGACCCGAACTATCCATCATAATATTATAATCTAATTGGCCTTGCTCGGGCCGACAAAAGAACGTCGGCACCGAGTCAAAGCCTGCTTCGCACCCCGTGTGGGTACTCCTGCGGGTCTTGCGTGCCTAGCAGTGAAGTTTATGGCTTTGATAGGCCATAATATTGGTTATGAAAGCAACAAATAGCGAGGAAGAGCTTGAAAAAGGCAGAGAATTTTAGTTTTATGAATTTTTTTGATGAAAAATTGGAATATCCAACAAATATAAAATATTATTATATTATTATGTTGTTTGTACTCCATAAACCAGGGTTTAATAGTTAGAGTTGTCGGTTTAGTAATGTTAAATATTACAGCCCGGACCTGTCTATCTTCCCAATCGTTGAACGGGCTTTATTTACATGCAAATTCGAAATTTTAAATTAAATTAAATTAAATTAAATTAAATTAAATCGTAAACAATTTGTTCAAATTGGGAAAAGAAAAAGTTAGGAAAAAGAAATAATATGTGGAGTTTCACAAGGATCAATATTGGGTCCTTTATTATTCTTAATTTACCTTAATTCCGTTTCCAAATTGAACTTAACGGGCAATATAAAGCTATTTGCAGATGATACAACCATTATTTATTTTGCTGAAACTCTTGCAGAAATGTATTTTGATAATAATAATGATTTAAAAATACTTCTTTCTTGGCTTCAATCAAATAAACTTACGTTAAATTTTACAAATTCTTCTTTTAAGTTTATAACTAAAAATAAAATAAATGCCTTAACATTTAATAATGAAAATATTCAATATTCAAAAACGACAAAATTTTTAGGATTAGTTTTAGACGAAAATTTAAATTGAAAAGGCCATATCCAGTATATTATCAACTCGATATCTCCTTTGGTATCTGTTTTGTACAGAGCTAGATAATTCATTCCTTTGAAATACTTAAATTTTTCATTAATATATTCAAAATTACAATACTTAGCTTCTGCATGGGGATCTGCTTGTTGATCAAATTAAAAACCATTATAAAAATTGCAAAATAAAGTTATTAAATGTATACACAAATTACCACATTTAGGACCAACTGTTAATCTATATAGACCGAAAGGGTATTTACCATAGGTATTTACACGTTCAAAACATTATTTATAAATTAAAAATTTGGTATTTTAATTCACTCTATTATTTTAAAAGAAAACAAATCAAACAACACTTCAGGAGAATAAGTCATTACATGATCATAACACTAGACGTTGTATAAATTATCAAACTATACCAGTAAAAAGTAATTTCGGAAAAAATCGCTTTTATATGACGGAATAATAAAATATAACAATATTCCAAAAATATCAGATAAATTAAAAAATTGGCAACTTTTAAAAAACAATTAAGGAGATTATTTACTAAATTAAATTATTTATACTACTTTTTTTAAATTGATTTTATTAATGAATTAAATTGGATTAACTTCCATTTTTTTATTGTTATTTTTTTTTAATGGTTATTATTTTCTATATTATATTGTCACTTTCCATGTAATGAACTGTAAAAGTTAGTTTGGAATAAAGACATTTTGAAAGTTAAATTAGCCATTTTCATGATTATTGTTTGCCGATCCAAACGTATATGTCTATGGCTATTATTGGATACGCATGTCTGATGTCGAAAGCTTAAAAACTACTTGACGGTGAGTGAAGAAATTTTGTAGGTGCTAGCTTACCCACATTCGTTTCTTTTAAAATTAAGTAATTCTTATTTATATCTATAACATCGTTTTAACGCGTTAAACACATCACGTATTTCTGGGTAAAACGCCTGAAATAAAGATGTGCGTCGGCCTTTTTGTTGTCGAAAACGGTCGGAATTATGGAAACAAGTCGCGCTCTTTAAAACAAGTATAAATGAATTTAAAAGTGTTTAATGCGACAATTACGTATTTTTCGGAATTACAGGTGACCACGGGAATTATATAAATAAGTGATTAGGTCTGTGTAATGATGAGAATATAAAAATTGTCCTTATTACGTGTCACGTTTATCTTAGGAGACAAATCATTCAATCATTGCATTATACAGTGTCACCAGTAAAGTCCACATCATATGGGATTTTTTTTTATTAATAGCTTTATTCAAAATTTGACTTTGGCATCAAGTTCTGCTTCGATCGAGATGAAAATTAAGCAAAAAAATAGTAGTCACGTGATTCGCATTATCTGTCAAATTTTAATTTTTTCCAAAAAATATTTCAAAAGTGGGGTTATTTCTAAAAATATCGAAAAAAGTTATGAGAAAAAGTTTTTTAAATGCAGTTTCTAGCCCACATGCAAAATTTCAGCTGCATAAGATAATTTTGATATTTTACCTATATTTTGTAAATTTGCACCACTTTTGCAAAATAAGACTTAACGCAACCTACATAAAACTTCTCAGTTTTGACAAGACTTTATTTCAGATACATTTTCTTTAAAGTAGCGTCATATTAAATGTGTGTTTTTCTACAAAATTAAAATTGGGCCATTAAAATATGGTCGCATGTGATGCAAAGTTTATTTGTTTTTGACCCTGTGTGTAACTTCATAAAATAAGTATCTTTAAAAACGTAGTTTGTGTCTGAAAGTAATACACGTTAACGTTATTATGACATAGCTTAAAAATAAATTATAATATGGGTCTTAAATTAAATCGTTGAAAATAGATAAACTTTACGTTGTTAAAATAAAATTTATTTTCCACTTTAAAAACACTTTACTGAAGACACTGTGTTCTTTTTTCTTAATATTAAGATACTTATTTTATGAAGTTACCGTATACAGGGTCAAAAACAAATAAACTTTGCATCACATGCGACCAAATTTTAAAGGCCCAATTTTGATTTTGTAGAAAAACACACATTTAATATGGAGCTACTTTAAAGAAAATATATCTGAAATAAAGCCTTGTCAAAACTGAGAAGTTTTATGTAGGTTGCGTTGAGTCTTATTTTGCAAAAGTGGTGCAATTTACAAAATATGGGCAAAAATTAAAATTATCTTATGCAGCTAAAATTTTGCATGTGGGCTAGAAACTGCATTGAAAAAACTTTTTTTTTGATACTTTCAGAAATAACCCCACTTTTGAATAATTTTTTGGAAAAAATTTGACAGATAATGCGAATCACGTGACTAGGTACTATTATTTTGCTTAATTTTCATCTCGATCGAAGCAGAACTTGATGCCAAAGTCAAATTTCGAATAAATATTGATAAAAAAAATCCCATATAATGCGGACTTTACTGGTCACATGCAGTAGGGTAAAAATCATAAATTTTCAACATTTGACATTATCATAAATATTACTGATGGCTTCATTGAGATATGTGTATCAAAGCAGTATTTAATTTTCAAGAAATTTACGACGAGCCCTTTCTAAATAACTTTTAATTGGCTGATTAGAAAATACTGAAATTTGATGTGCTCGTCCATCATACAAGTACCTTCAAAAAAGTCTCATACCATTTTTATGTAAAATTAACAGGAGAGCTAATATTTGACGGTAGCAACACTTAGGTACATGGGATTTTCCATTCCCATGGTCGGTCTATTCGGTGCACCATCACCTGGTACCTGTAATAATATGATTCCTGTTGGATTGTTCTCTTTACGGGCCAGCCAATAGTAATCTCCCAAGGACAAACTATGCCCAATAATTGTCTTTGTAACCTTCGTTAAAACTTTCGCGCGGTCCCGGGTTCAAATCCACGTCATACATACAAATGAGGCGGTCATGATTGTGCGCGACAAATCTAAATAATTTGTATTCCGACACGGTCTTTTCCACAATGTTCCAAAATAAATTTAAACCGGTGTTACTCTCGTATGGAATCCTAATCAGTGCGGGAATGAATTTACCGCACTTAGAGGTGAGCAAGTGGTACGTGATCGTTTTATTTTTTCCGTAGGTGGAGTAATATTGGCTAATCGTCGTTTAATCTAAGAAATGGCCACCTTTTTACTTACGTCCATAGATCTTTACCTTTAGATCAGCTATACTCTAAGTGTGTTCCGCGGAACCCTAGGGTTCCGCGATACCTCTGTAGGGGTTCCTCAAGAATTTAGAAAAAAAATCAAAACACCTCTCTCTGGTCGAACGTTTTGACTCCGCGGCCGCGCGTAGGTATATTTATTTGTATTTGCATAAACATGTGTTACAATAGCTGGTACAATATCTCATAAGTTTGGTATCAACATGTATACTTGTATACTTGTGAGCGCGCAGTCCCTTTGATAAAAGCCGCCTCTGAATTGTTTACAACGCAATTTTTATATTTCTCTTTTTATTTTTGCTTTTTGTTTATCAAAGGCGCCGACTCGAGTATTTTCGAGAATATTCGAGAACGAGTCTAGGAAGTATAAAAGCGGCGATCGCGCGTCGCGCCTCGTCAGTCAGTTGACGATTAGCGTTCGGAGCGATAAGTTCCTACCTACCTACTTACAAGCTCGCTAGCGAGAAACTAGTGTTCATTGTTCTACTGCCTGCTGTATTCTGTTGTCTCAGTTTTATACATTTCTTCATTGTACGCTAAATTTAGTCTTTTATACGCAGTAACGATTGTGCATTATTTAGACCCCACCATCCTGACGTGTAACATTATAAATAAAGAAGAATGGAACGTTGGCTTAAAGGTGTTAAACGTGTTGCAACAACATCTTCTAATGACGCTGAATGTTCAAAAGCAGTACGCGCGGAGAATATAGCAATTACCGATCCAGACGATGATGCCACGACGTCAAGCTCGACGGTTTCAAAGACGAAAAAAAGGAAGTATGATGAATCATATAACAAAATATCGCAATAAACAGGACGCCGAACCTGATATGAGACTTCAACCGTCTTTTATCAAACCTGATATCAACCAATTGATGAAAAATAAAAAACAGTTTCATACCTCCCATTAGTTAGATTTTTTCTTTTTTAATATCTTCTATTATTGTACTTGCCATGTGGTAAAGTAAGTAATAATTAGTAACTGTTACATTGTACTTTTATTATGCTTATTAATAAAGAATACACTTTTAAAAACTATTGTTTTATTGTAGGGTTCCATCAAGTATTTTGCTTCCCAAAAGGGTTCCGTCACCAAAAAAGTTTGAGAACCGCTGCGATAAACAAACAATACTCACGAACGTGGCTAATTTATGGCCTTGTGCATGTAAACAAAGCTACACACGATTAGACATGCGCACTGCAACATTATCGTTTGACGAATGGGAAAATAGACAGGTCCGGGCTTTAAAATTTAAGTTCTTGCGAAAAAATTGTAATTTATTCTGAATTTTTTTTTTCAGATTGGGCATTAAGTTTTGGACCAAAAATAAAACGTGGCATTTTTAACGCGTTTTTATTAGCTTCGCCTGTATGTATGTTTGTTTGTAACCGACTTCTTTGAACCCGATTTTGACCCACCTTACAAGGTCAGATTTAATTTAAATTGTGTAGACTTACCAAGAACCGCTGACAATACAATCTACACGCAAAAAATTCTCCTGTCAAATTTTGACAGCTGTCAGGTTCAGGTATAAAACGAAGAAGCGATATTGACGAAACAAATTATGGGGTCGTACGGTATTCGATACGGAGACTTCGGGAAAGATAGGGAAAAAATTCTACGGTCAAAATATGACAGTTGTCTAAATGTCAAATCGTTTAAAAAAAATTATATTAATGAAAAAACTATAAGGTCGTACGTGACGGTGGAAAGATGAAAAAAATACGCAAAAAATTCTCTTGTTAAAATTTGACACCTGCCAATATGTCAGAATTATTACAATAACCGACAGTAATGAAACAAACATGGGGTCGTATAGATATTGTCGCTAAGAATAGAGCAAATTTTTTAAAAAAATGTTGTTGAAAATTTTTGTCGTTTGTTCGGGATTGTATATTATGTATGATGTTTGTTTGTAACCGACTTCTTTGAACCCGATTTTGAATCTACTCAAAAAAAAAATTAAATATAAATATAGTTTAAAAAAACTTAAAAACACGCATTGATAAATTAATCAAACTAAAAAGCAGAAAATAAACATAGTTCAATATAATTCTTGAAATTCTTAACATAGGCAGAAAATAGTAATGAACGATAAATATTAGTATTATTGTGAAAAAAGTGTGGTGTGCCCGATATACGAAAAATATAGCACAAAGCGACCCATGCTTTTTTCACAATAATACTAATATTTATTGTTCACAGTGGCGTAGCGTGCAGGGGGCCAGGGGAGTGACCGCCCCCCCCCCCCCGCCCTTTCCCAAACGGCGCCCCCTTCCCACTCTCCCAGTATAGTTCCCAGTTCAATTTCACTTCACATGATAATAATTGATAATATTGTTTACCTATCGCAGCAAGAAAAAATTTACTATGTTTATGAATATAAATAATATTTATATAACAAAACCCTTATCTTATTATTATTTTATTTTCACTACTTAATTTAATTAATAATAAAAATGTTTTGCCACGATCAATAATTTGTATTTTTTCAGTTATTTTGCTTTAACAATTAAAAATTGCTTGAAATCTTTAATTTACTAGAGACTAAATTTTATCTTTTTAAAAGTGTGGTATTGGCGCCAATGAAAATATATGCTCATATTATTATGTAATATGCATAAAATATTTTAGAGTTTTAACAAAATTCCCCTTGTCGTAAACATATTCTGTTTTCATGTGACCATTTTAGACATGACGAAACAAAAACTTTATTTCTCAGGCCAAAATTTACTAATAAACGAAATTATACATTATACATACAAGGGCGTAGATAAGGGGGTTAAGGGGGTAATTACTCCCCCCTCCCCCAAAGACCCATAATGAGCTATGAGAACGAAGCACTTTTTTTTTATTAATCAATTTTTTTGTAATTTTTTTAAGGATCCTGTGTATTTTATATTTTTCCTACTTGAAAATCAGGCAACATCATTGAAAAAAGGGCGTGGCACCCAAAAATTTTCGCCTGCGGCGCTATTTACGCCCCCCCCCCTATAAGAACAATCTACGCCCTTACCTTTGAAGCTTCCGCCCCCTCCGCCCCTTCAACCACACTACGCCACTGATTGTTTATTATTATTTTCTGCCTATATTAAGAATTTCAAGAATTGTTTTAAACTATATTTATTTTCCTCTTTTTAGTCTGATTAATTATTAAAGTATGTTTTTTAGTTTTTTTAAACTATATTTATTAGTAGTTGCAAACCTATCAGATTTTGAGATAGAAAATTGTTTTGTAAGGTTTTGTTTCTAAAATTTGTTTAAAAATGATTCGTCATCGTGTTTTTAGTTCGACAGGGAAGAGAACAAGGCAATTAAACTGTAAAACTTATAAAATCGAATATAAAAAACAAACAAAACCACTAAAACCAGCAAAATAACCAATTTTCGATGTTATCGCGTACCTAACCTCAAGTCAAATATTAGTTGGTATATAGCTTGTATTGATTTTTACAATTTGGCAAAAACTTGGGTACGTGTAAAACATTTTCAAGCACAATTTCTTGTTCAAGAATTTGTAAAAGGTTTTGCCCGAGAACTTGACCCCTAGAGTATCCAATATATATAGGCATAGAGAAAAGTGTATTTTAAACTTTTTGAAGATTGCAGAACTACAAATAAAATATACCAAAACATGCATCGGGATAATTTGTCTTGGTGTGGGTTTCTCTTTATTTTCATACCTTGTTTGTGTAGCCTAGGCCTAGTTTGATGTGTTTAAATTGATCATAATAAAATATAGTTATATATCAAGATACATTACTACTCCATCCTTAGATACTGAAAATACGAATTACCCGGTATTTTACCCTTATTTGGGCATAACAAAATCATACAATGGTCTTTACTCGCCTATGGGACGCCCTGTATACCTAAAGGTAATAAAAAATTAAAATTATGATTAGGTACGTTCTATTTAAGCGAGTTGTAAAAAGCAAACCAAACACATTCACAACGGTTTTTTGTGGTTTCAACAGCTAAAATTGGTATTATTAACCGTAAATAGGGCTCCTGTCCCTCGGCTCACGCACACTGTGAAATTATGGGTTGTTAGAGCTTAGAGCTGGTCACAGTTCAGCAGAATGGCATAACACTATTAGACGTGCGGTAGGTGCCCACTTAACAGTTTCTTTTAACCATTTTTTTTCTTTTTAACACGTTTTTATTAGCTTCACCTTCACCTGTATGTTTGTATGTATGTTTGTTACCGACTTCTTTGAACCCGATTTTGACCCACTTTAAACGGTCAGATTCAATTTTAATTTTGTAGACTTATCAAGAACCGCTGACAATACACGCAAAAAATTCTCCTGTCAAATTTTGACAGCTGCCAGGTATAAAACGAAGAAGCGATTTTGACGAAACAAATTATGGGGTCGTATAGTATTCGATGCAAAGACTTCGGGTTTGTTCGGGTTTGTTCGGGCTGTCAATATGTCAAATCGTTTTAAAAAAATGATATTAGGGTAAATCTACTCAAGTAGGGAAAAACGAAATTCTAATTTAATAAATTTTTTTTGTTGTTGTTTTGATTAATTTTTTTTATGTAAATTCTATTACCTACTATTATCAATACAAGGTGAAGGGCTATACATTAAAACGATTATTTAAAAAAAAATTAAAAAGTGTTTCACGGATTTGAGACATGTAGTAACGGTACTGAGATATTTAAACAATAGTTATATTGTCTAACAATTTTATTAACCATTTATATTAAAGTAAGAAATACAGAGTAGTAAGAAGAAAGAAATACAACGGTTTATAATGTAACAGATAGGTAAGCATAGTATAGGGCTTCGTAAGGGTATTAAAAACATTTCAGTTTATATTTGTAATGTTGGGTAACTCAAAGAAATATTGACCACGTCTATTTTTAAGTGGGTAATTTAAAAACCGATGAAATATCATCATTGTTAATGACGGATATCATCAATGACTGGAAATGTAAAATAATATTCTTTTGAGCTTAGTACTGACAATACTTCGGCTATATAATTTTTTTATTTTTTCTTGTTAATAACTGAACTACAACAAAATAATGCATGTTAAGGGAATGGGAGTTATTAACCAAGTCGCTTAAAGGAAGATCGTCTTCATCGCTGTCAGAATAAACATTTTGGTAGCGAAGCCTCTGATTTATACCTATTTGTATTTCCATCTATAAAAAAATAATTAATTAAAATTATGTTCCAAACAAATCAAATAAATTAGTCACCAATTGGTGAGAAGACCATATTGCTCGTTATTCCAGTTTGTTGCTTCATGGATAAATCTAGGTAAAGCGTTAAGAAGTGAAATAAATCGAAATTTGGCACTGAAAGCCATAAAAGTAAACTAATCATTTCTTCCCATTCGAATTCCCGAACTTTCATTTCTAACTACTTACTTTAACTGTTAGTTAACCTTGCTATACCTACCCGATTTTAATACGCATATGAATGAGTCTAGAGCTCTGGTAATTATACATCTCCAATCACATGCAAATGCCATATTACAACGCAAGTCTGAAAGTGCCAATTAGGAATGAAGATTATCGCGGGGCTTGTATTTTCTTTATCTACTTGTTAAGACCCTCCAAGAAGAAATGAGTGGCCTATCAATACATAATATGTATTTTTTTAAATTATATATGAGCCCTGGAAACCTTTTAACCCGGCAGAGGAGGAGGAGCCCAAAAAGCTATTTTTCGTGTTATATTCAATTGTCTAATCGACCATTATCAAATCCATTGTCCACTTTGATTAAGTATAAACGCACAAACAACCGACCGGGGCGGTTACAGCGAAACGGGGTATACCGGGGAGCCCGGGGACCACTGCTCCTACCACTCCTGCTACAACAATATCAATTAACGGCGTCCTGCAGTCGTTAAGGAACACTTAACGACGCTTGACCGATGTTGGCCAAACAATGGTCCTATGCGACATACGTAATTCAATAGGGCAATATAAGATACAAAGGGGACAATAGGAACGAGCAGGAATATAGCAGGAATAACAATTATTAGAGTCTAGTGCATGACTGTCATTAATTTCACTGCCGCGTTGCCAAATCCGTTGTTCTGGAACCGGAAAACGGAAGGAAAAGTTGTGGGTAAAGTTGTAGGTACCTTAAAAGTGGCCCGACCAACCTTAAGCCATCCAGGAATGCTAAGGAGAGAGTGAAAAATACCCAATCGCAGTATTTTTAACGGAATTTGGCAACGCGCCAAATTATGACTGTCATAACGCAGTGCTAGTGGACTAGCAAGACTGTCGCAGGATCTGAGGACGTATGCGTGCGTTTAAAGACAATGAAGGCACAGGGTGATTGATTCGCTCGGGTCACGTGATTTGCTGTTTGTGTTTGATTTAATAATGCAAGAGGAATGACTTGTTAATCGGTGACATGATTAGAAAAGGACAACGATAGATTGAAATTCGAATCAGAATTTTATACAAATACTATAGCAAATTTGATACATAATATTATTGACAAAATTGAAATTTTAGGTCTCCGTAAGTTGGAACCATATGGAAAACTTTTTTATTATTAATTTTACGAAAAAAAGTTATTCTGAATAAAAAGTTCTGCATGATCTAAAACCTAAAATGCAACTATCAGATACCGGCATCGGTGGCTCCGTGGTTAACGCGGTAGTCGCTGAGAACTCTAGGACGAGAGTTTGTGGGTTCGTATCCCACTGCCGGCAAACTGGTTCGAGCCCAGTGGATTTTAGCGGTATAAGTCTTGACGTGGGTCCAGCGTCGAGCAAAAATTAGGGAAGAGTGAAAAAATGTATCATCCCCCAAAACCACCCCATTCACGCCGGTAACCAGGCCGGATGAGATCGGATATCTCGTGGGGTGGAGGGGGAAGGAACACACTCCCCAATCGGTAGGTCATAGAAAGCACGAAACCAAGGGTTGATAGCCCTTGGGGGGTGCTTCTAATGACTGAGGATCGTGGTTCGGAGCCCACGTTAAACCGTAGGTCCCCTCGGGAATGGCCCTGGCAGCGAACGAAGAGGTAAAAATTGGAAAAAAAAAAAAGCAACTATCAGATATTAAATTATTTTAATCGTATACGAGGTTGGTCAAAAAATATGAATTTTGCCCAAGAGCAAAGTACCTTTATTTTTGACAATATCGAAAATTATTATTAAAAAAAGTCGATCAGAACTAAAAACCCCGTTCAAATATGTAATTACACTCATTTACGATGAAAAAATAGGTTTTGTTATTTTTTAATCATTTTTCTGCATTATTAATTAATTATGAATGAACATTTATCTCTTGTAATTGTTAAAAACATTATAGATAACCTTTTCGTTTCTTAATTTCATCTAACAATGTTGCAATTTAAACAAGTTCGTAATAAATACATATACAGGGTGTCCCGAAATTAGCGTGCAATATTTCTAGGGCGTAAACTATATCCAAAAATATGACAAAAATGTCCTATAAACATACCCCGAGAAATGCTCCTTTAGGGGGCTAGAGCCCCTCAAAGATGGTCCGGAAGGAAGTCTTTTTTTATAATAGTATGGAAACCCTTAAAGATAATGACATGAAAATTGGTACGTGCCTTCCAACCGATAAACTGTACATAACAGTTAGTTTAGAATGAAAATATTTCTTCCAGTGGCGTCGCACGGAGTGGGGCTGAGGGTAAATATTATCCTATATTTTTTATTTCTAGGATTTTTTAATTTTAAGTACAATATTTTAGGAACCTCGAGTTTTTTCTTTAAAAAAGTACCCCTTGTTTTATTTCGATAGGAGGTGCCGTTTTCAAGTAAAATTAATTTTAAAATAAAACGTATTTTTCAAAAGAAAGGTTAGTCCATATGAGTTCAGGTAAATCCGAAAGTTAGCGTGCAATATTCCTAGGGCGTAAAGTACATCCAAAAATATTACAAAAATGTTCTATAAACATACCCTCAGAAATGCTCGTGTAGGGGAATAAGAGCCTCTCAAAAGGGGGCAACAGAGAACTCACAGATATTCATTTTGTGTATGGATTTTGTAATGGTAATGGTAGTTCTACTGCCGCTGTAATAGAGTACAGGAGGCGATTTCCGCATAGAAGAATACCTAGCCGTAGAAGATTTGCTACGGTCCATCGAAATTTAATAGAAAATGGATCATTTCAAAGACTTCATGCTATTAGGAAAAAAATTTGCCCCCATTTGAGAGGCTCTAGTCCCCTAAAGGAGCATTTCTGAGGGTATGTTTATAGAACATTTTTGTAATATTTTTTGAAGTACTTTACGCCCTAGGAATATTGCACGCTAACTTTCGGATTTACCTGAACTCATATGGACTAACCTTTCTTTTGAAAAATACGTTTTATTTTAAAATTAATTTTACTTGAAAACGGTGCCTTCTATCAAAATAAAACAAGGGGTACTTTTTTAAAGAAAAAACTCAAGGTTCTTAAAATATTGTACTTAAAATTAAAAAATCCTATAAATAAAAAATATAGGATAATATTTACACTCAGCCCAACTCCGTGCGACGCCACTGGAAAAATATTTTCACTCTAAACTAACTGTTATGTACAACTTATCGGTTGTAAGGCACGTAACAATTTTCATGTCATTATCTTTAAGGGTTTCCATACTATTATAAAAAAAAGGCTTCCTTCCCGACCCTCTTTGAGGGGCTCTAGCCCCCTAAAGGAGCATTTCTGAGGGTATGTTTATAGAACATTTTTGTAATATTTTTGGATGTACTTTATGCCCTAGGAATATTGCACGCTAACTTTCGGATTTACCTGAACTCATATGGACTAACCTTTCTTTTGAAAAATACGTTTTATTTTAAAATTAATTTTACTTGAAAACGGTGCCTCCTATCAAAATAAAACAAGGCGTACTTTTTTAAAGAAAAAACTCGAGGTTCTTAAAATAAAATTAAAAAATCCTAGAAATAAAAAATATAGGATAATATTTACCCTCAGCCCCACTCCGTGCGACGCCACTGGAAGAAATATTTTCACTCTAAACTAACTATTATGTACAACTTATCGGTTGGAAGGCACGTACCAATTTTCATGTTATTATCTTTAAGGGTTTCCATACTATTATAAAAAAATACTTCCTTCCCGATCCTCTTTGAGGGGCCCTAGCCCCCTAAAGGAGCATTTCTCGGGGTATGTTTATAGGGCATTTTTGTCATATTTTTGGATATAGTTTACGCCCTAGAAATATTGCACGCTAATTTCGGGACACCCTGTATATGCATTAATGCATTGATATTGCAAATAAGAAAATATACATCCTAGATTACATGCAACTACTGTACAGTTAAATTTGAATAAATTTTAGTGGGGGGTAAAAAATTAAAATTATCTTATGCAGCTGAAATTTAACATGTGGGCTAGAAACTGCATTTAAAACAAATTTCTAATAACTTTTTTCGATATTTTCAGAAATAACCCCACTTTTGAATTATTTTTTGGAAAAAATTAAAATTTGACAGATACCTAATGCGAATCACATGACTACTATTTTTTTGCTTAATTTTCATCTCAATCGAAGCAGAACTTGATGCCAAAGTCAAATTTCGAATAAAGCTATTAATAAAAAAATCCCATATGATGCGGACTTTACTGGTCACACTGTATATATAAAAATAAAAATTACATTACATTACTCATATATACAAAACAAGACAAAAACAAATCTATGTTTATGTTATAATAATTTTAATTTAACAATTTAAAAAAATAGGTAATGCTTTACTTGTTGGCATTAAATTTTTTAAGATATTACCTAATAATTTGAAAATTTTTGGCATTTAATAGAAAATTAAAATCATGGATTATGCAAAATTTTATAAAATTAAGCCAACTTATAGGTAATAATAACAAATATAAAGGTAAGCCATCTTATAATAATATATAGGTAATAATAATACTAAATATTACAATTTTTCTATCATAATTTCTCCCTTATTTATAATTTTTCCTTTTTTTTTGGGTTAAATATTTTTGAATTACTTACTTATATTTTTAAATATATTTATGATGCGATTAAAATTAATAATCTAAATGGGTGTATATTTTTTTATTGCAAAATCGGACAGATTTGTTAATCTCTGGTTTTGTAATGATGCTTTCATTGGAAAACCTATGTTATTGTTTTTTAATATTATTATAAAGAAACCTGCAAACCTGCAAATAAATAAATAAATAATAAATATGTATAGTATATTGGCAACACCGTCAAGATACCGTTGTCATGAATTTATATGACAGCCTGATGTCTGAGAAAGTCCTTTTCCTTATTCCTCATTATCTTCGTTATTATCCTAGATATATACATTTACGGCCACCACATAGACCTGACAACGTCGCAACCCATGGGTGTCATACACCCATTAGTCGAGACTAATGTAAATGGACCTATCAAGCCCATTTTTACCGGCCGAGGTCCGGTCGTATGGCAGATTTAATTAAATCAACCCTTTGACGTAGACGTACGTACGCCCATGGGATGCCCATCTTGATAGGTGCGTGGCGCCAAGACCACGGATGGTTCGAATTCCAACCCGGAGCGATCGGAGATGGATATTCAATTTAAAGAGATTTTTTTTTAATAATTGTTTAGTTTGTTTTTCTTTCGCGCTGTGTTACAGGAGCGTATCTATCTATGGTCTGCCTATTTTTTCTTGAGATGGATGACAGAAAAAACAATTTGTACAAAGATTCATCATATTTAGGACGTTTGCCATTTCTTTTACTTTCCAGGAAACAATGAATTAGATTCATCTTTGTCTATTTGCATATAAATAACGAAAATATTATGATCGCCCGTTAAGTCCCCAAACCAAAATATAGGTTGGTTTTTAACAAATTTTATATATTGTGCGAGTTTGCAGGACCAGGAGCGTAACAAAAATTGAGTGCCCCCCCCCCCCCGCAAACGTTTTCAGGGGCCCCCCTTTCTATAACAAATGGAAAATGATAATTCTTATTTTTATTACTATTAGGTTCAGGTTTATGAATTTTTGAATTCGTTAATCGTGTAATAATTTAATTAGGGTTAAACCCACATTAGGTATGTGTTAAGTACCTACTATTAAAACAGCAAACAATTCGAATTTATTTTATAATCCTAGGTAGACTGGTAGACATAACATAGGTAGTTATTAAGTCATTATATATGCAAGGGCGTCCATAGAGCGTTTTTCAGGGGGGGGGGGGGGGCAAAAACTTAAGCAATATTTTTTTATATATGACTAATCATTTAACATATAGGTACCTTATGCCTAACGGAACCTACAGAATTCGTAAAAAATAAACACAAAATTACAATTTATAAGTTTTCATCATAAAATAAAAATGTTAAATTCCTAGACGTCTTGCCAAACTCGTTGATTACTTTTTTATTAAAGTTTCTTCATTTTTTTGTAAATAATCATAATCAGTTTAGTGATTTGTTGGTCTCTACTAACTAACCACTGTACTATTTAATATTTACAGGCGCGGATCCAGAACTTTGCTTTGGGGGGGGGGTCATCATGATATAAATGAAGTTAAAAAGCGCCGCAGGCGAAAATTTTTTGCGACCACGCCCAAAATTTGACAGAGAATGCGCTATAGGCGAGAAAATTTTCAATGATAATTTTTACATTAAAAAGGATAATATATGCATGTAAATTAATGTTAAAGTGAATTCAAAAAAAGAAAAAATATAACTAATTTATGGTATAGTAATGTTGTCATGAATCTTGTGAAAAAGCTGCAGAGGTAGTCAAACCCGAACAAACCCGGACGCCCTTGTATATATGGTAGTAACGGGGGTAGCAGTGATCGAGCCTCATAGAATCCAAAAGACAGAAAACAGTAAAACACATGAACGCTCAACAAGTTTGCACAAACAGTATGTCTCTAAGTACTATACAAGGTATTATACAAAACGACCCGATCGTCGAGAGTTTTTTTTTTGCAAAATTGTTTATAATTTCGTCGATATTTAATGTTTTAACAAACTCGTATTCGATACTGATTAAAGATACATCCGAAAGGCGTTGAGGTCCCATGGTGTTACGAACCCAAAGGTTTTTCCTATTTTAAGTTTGGAAAAAGATCGTTCCGCTGATGCCACACTATATTATTTAGTTAGAAAAAACTTCACTGTAGATACATCTGGAAAATTTGCAGAACACACCGATTTTTTATTAATAAATGATCCGCAAGTTCATACACTGTTTTTAATTTTGAAATACTATCTCCAAGTCCCTTTCTGGGGCTTAAAATTTGACTAGGAAAGTCAATGGACAAGTCTTTATGGTATATCGTTTGTAGATTCCGCGCTTTCACGTATTATATAGTTCTTCTTCACTTAACGAAGATAATTTCTCAGGATATAAAAAAATTAAATTAATTATAAAATGAAATACCTATGAAAAGCAAAGCTGGCAGGAAGTTTTGAAGGGACCGTCCATGTGCCCTCCCCCCCCCCCCCCCCGCGGTGCGGGGTCTGCGGGAGTGTAAAGTATGCTAAACGTTTTCTGGATCGCTACTTGCAGGCGTCAGACGCAGATCTTTTGTAATCTCACCCTTATACAGGTTTGTTACTTTTAACCTTATTTTTCTTGTTCTAATATCACAACGTAATAAATCCGAGGACCTACCTAGGTGATAGAATACCTAAGGAAGGAGTAAAGGACCTTTATCGACAGCTTCCCTTTTAACGTTGTTACGTTATCAGCGAATTAAAAAGGCAATAAAAACTTAAACTTTGGAAGCGCGGTTTCCTCTGACCAATCATCGGACGTTTTAACCAATTACCGCCGATACGTAGTAAACAATCCTTTTAGAAGTACCGCCGTCCATTGCAAATAATCACAAATTGATAAGCAGAGCATTAAAAGTCGTGGAGTAATAATAGAGGCTTTAAAGGTCCATTACCACGCAGGGAATAATAGATATAAATAGAAAAGAAAAAAATCATTAAGTATGCCATTATAGGCAACTGCATTGCCTATGATGGCATACTCCAGTAAAATGCAAAAATCTGAAGGACGCATACATGTCCATTTTTATTGTTAAAAAATTCAAGCACATAAAACTGTTTAAAAAAACTTAAAATAATATATTACGTTCTAGGGAACATGTCTAAAACTTTTAAAAAAGATAATGAAAACATTATCAGGAAAGTACAATCTTAAGAGTCTTAAGACATATTAAAAACTTTAAAAAGCATATAAGTAGTGACATATCTAAAAGAAAAGTAAAAGTAGCGCCGTTTTGAATATGACGCCTATGATGGAATACCAATTTATATGTATTTATAGGTATGCCATAATAAGAAACCAATGGATATGCCATCTTAGGAATATGTCACACTTCTAGTAAATAAATTATAAAAAATTAGGTAAAACCACAACTTGGATTTAAAATAATCATAGCAAAGTATATCCTATAGTTATCAAAAAAAATCGTGCATTCTAATTTAATGCACGTCACATAATAAATTTTTGGTTTAAAAACTGGCTAATATTACTTCGGCACTTAACAATTTTTGTTCTATTAAATAACTTTACATAAAAACGTCAGTCACGACTGAAATTCGACTCACAACAACTGAACGGTCAATACGCGCGCATCATGTCTAACTGTGCGGGATGACGCAAAACCGGTTTATGCCAAAGATACCTGTGGTATGCCATCATGGGAAGTATGCCATCAAAGGCGACCTTCCCCTACTTTAATGAAAACTTTCTTAATTATCACCCTACGCCGCTAGTGTTGACTAATCGCTCCGAATCCTTGAGCCATTACAACAATTCCGCACGGAGTCGGAAATATAACGCTATCTCTATCTTCTGTCTTTGTTCGTACACGTACGAATGTTTGATGCAAACAAACAGTCTATTCTATAAGAAGTCTATGGGGCTAAACTTAAAACCATTACAAAAATTGCAAAATAAAGTTATTAAATGTATACACAAATTACCACAGTTAGAACCAACTGTTAATCTATATAGACCGAAAGGGTATTTACACGTTCAAAACATTTATAAATTAAAAATTTGTATTCTAATTCACTCTATTATTTTAAAAGAAAAAAAAATCAAACATAACACTTCAGGAGAATAAGACATTACATGATCATAACACCAGATGTATAAATTATCAAACTATACCAGTAAAAAGTAATTTCGGAAAAAAGTCGCTTTTATATGACGGAATAATAATATATAGGTAACAATCTTCCAAAAATATCAGATAAATTAAAAAATTGGCAACTTTTAAAAAACAATTAAGGAGATTATTTACTAAATTAAATTATTTATACTACTTTTTTTTTTAATTGATTTTATTAATGAATTAAATTGGATTAACTTCCATTTTTTTTATTGTTATTTTTTTTAATGGTTATTATTTTTTATATTATGTTGTCACTTTTCATGTAATAAACTGTAAAAGTTAGTTTAGAATTAAGACATTTTGAAAGTTAATATTTATACCCCTTTTCCCACCCCCTAGGGGCAAAGTCAGTCAGTCGCTCACTTACAATGTTATAACAAACTTTTTCTATTTCACGTTCATAATAAGCTCAGTACGATACGCATTTGCGTATCGTAATGAAGCTATTTCGATACGCGTTTTTTCTTTATGTGATGTTGGTAACATTATTTTAAATGTTTTATTTCATTGACTTGCGCGGCCTTTGTGATTTACGAGAAACCCCATTTTTCGCAGAGGAAAAATAGCTTGATAACTTACTTTTTTATTCTGTGTGGATTACAGTCATGTATGTTGGTTGTATAAATCTATAAATCAATCTTTTGTAGATGCTTCAAGCTATCATTTTCTGCCAAATCCTATCCAAAATTCAATCTACTAACCTTCCAATGTCGATTTCAACTTCAACTTTATTTGAATTTTCCATCTTTCCTATACTAAATTGCAATGCCGTGACGTAAAATCACGTCTTTTGAAATTCGAAAAAAAGTAGCAAAATCGCCCGAATTTCCGAACGCTCTGTATATGTACCGAATGTACAAGGATCACACAACGTATTCCGACCAATTTCAAATCTCATATCGCTAAAATAACTTTAGAATCTCGTGGTGAAAATGGGTCGATAAATCAAAAAATGACAGTTTGCAAAATAATTTTTGTTGTCCAGAGGCTACTATGATAAAAAATAGTATTACCAACATAAAATTCAGACATAAAAATTTACAAAATTTGAAGGATTTTTTTTCTTTTTAAAATGTATTTTTCTTGATTATAAAAGGTGAAATAGAAAAAAATGTATAAAGCACATGTTTCATAAGGCGTTTTAGCGCACGTGTCAATAAAAAAACTCGCCACTTTGTGGCTCGTTTTTTAAAATAGACGCGTGCGCTAACACCGCTTCTTATGAAACGTGTACTTTAATATACTATTTTATGCTTGGGTTTATACCCCTTTTCCCACCCCCTAGGGGCAAAGTCAGTCAGTCGCTCACTTACAATGTTATAACAAACTGTTTGGTGCCCGGTTTATCTACTCTAGAACACGATATACTCGCCGAAAACAACTAAAACGAAGAATTTAATCATAATGGACTAATTTGCATTCGAGCAGGCCATGGACAATTAAAATCGGCCCGTGGCGGCATCGGCCGATTTTAATATTTAAGACAATTAACTTTGTTTCGGACCCACCGCGACGATTTCATAATTATCGGTCGTGAGAGAGGAAATTTATTGGTCGGAGGTGACGATTAAGAAATTAACAGCCATGTCCGGTCGAAAATTGACTATAAATTTTGGAAAATTTAATCGATGAATATTCCGTAATGGCAAGCCAGGAGTTACAGGACGGCATATATTACAAAATCGACTTTTTTGTCTATTTGTTTTAAGGTAATATTTCGTAAACGGTTAAATATACAGGGTGGCCCAGAAGTCCGGAATAAAATTAAGGTAGCCCCTTAACATGTAACTTTTGGGGCAAACGCTCGGACACGTCGATTTAGTTTTATATATGTTCACATTTTGACGTTATTCGTTTGTTTTTTTATAGACATTTGTCAAAGATATGACGACATCGACCTTTTTTTTTTAAGGGAAACATACAGCTTGTGATACATCATTTGAAAGCTAATATATCTTGTACAGTATGCTCATATATTTTGGCAGCTGAACAGTACCTGGATTTCTTAACCTTCGAGTTGATGCCTGCTCTAGCTGTAATTTTTCCCAACGAAGTAGATCCAGATATACCTAATGAAACAATTTGGTTTCAGCAAGATGATGCTCCTCCGCATTTTGGTGTCAATATGAGAAGATAATTAGATTAGATATTTCCAGGTCGCTGGATTGGAGACGTGGTACAATTGAATGGCCACTAAGGTCCCCAGACTTAACGCCTCTAGACTATTTTCATTGAGGATATTTAAAAGAAAAAGTTTACCAAAATAGGCCAAATAATATTGAAGATTTGAAATACAAAATTAGATTGGAGACACATAACATACCGGCTGAAGCCATTCGGAATTCCGTCGACGGATTTTACCATCGTCTGATCGATTCCGGACTTCTGGGCAACCCTGTATATATAGGTATAAGGCGTGATTTATGAAAAATGTCTAGAATTGATGGTAGAATGTAAAAATATGCAGTAGGTATGTTTCGTTTGCATCTTTTTTGTAAAAAAAAATAGCCTTTCTAAAAATGAATTTGACGGGTCCGAGCGACAGGCTGATCCGTTTCTTTATCACAACCCTGTATAATATGTGGAATACCTTGTTTTATATTATTTGTTTATTTTTATTACAATAATTACAATAATTGCAAACTGTGATAATAGTTTTGATTTGTAATAACTACGGAACTATGCTTGATAATGTGTTTTATATTTTATAAAAGATACCTACGTAGGATGATGGTTTATGTTCATATAGGTATTTTTATCCAATATTTCCTCACTATGGGCACCAAATTTTTACAAAATCCACGGAAACTCTACGTAATAAATTATACAGGATGGGCGTGAATAAGCTGTCAACAGAGGGGCACACGAAAAAGCCCCCTGTGGATGTTTTATTTTGAAAACGTAAATATATAGGGACCCCAGGTATAAACCCGGTGCTCCAACATTTGGATGAGTCAATTTTCGCCAAGACATTCATTAATTTCGTGTAATTTATGAGTTTTCAAAAGCTACGTTAGGTATTTATGATAAGGGTCAGTTGGATTTTAGAAACGGAACCTAAATTTTTAATTTACGAAAGGATCTGTTGCGAAAAAATTATGATGCCAAAAACTGTGATTTTGTTAGGTTTGACGTAATTTTCACGCGTTGATCACGAATCTAAAAACGAAATTTGGCGGGAAAGATTACTTTTCCGGATATTTTTTATTTAAAATGCTAATTTTCCATAGTTTAGAATTTACACAGCTTTTCCTTCAGATTTTTCCCAAAAAACTATACATAGCAACATAGGTACTTTACCATCTTCTTTCAAAAAATCCATCATAATAAAGGAAAAGCAATTTTTTCTCTAAGAACTTAAACTTTCTCGACGAGGTACCGTAAAATGGGGTGAATAGGATCAATTTTCCACTTTGAAAGCTTGTAACTTGAAAACTATCTGCCTGAATAAATTTCTCAATAGCTTAAAACGTGAGTTAAGGTTCGTACTTTTAAATGGTGGTATAAGTTTTTATACCGGGTGTACCCTGTTGTATATATTTATTTTTTTGTGCACAAATCCTATTCACCCCGCAGGCAGTGTCAATAGGATCATTAATTGATTTATTGACTGTATCGCATTTAAACAACCGCGGGGTGTATAGAATTTTGCACACAAATTTATCTTAAGTAATATAAAAAAGTACTAAAAATAATATTACCTAAATTTTATAAGTGCTGCAGAGTTGTAGAGATATGAATTTTGTAAGACAAAGGCAAAGATAATATTATGACCAACAGTTTAACCGCTAAATTTGACGTTTTAGATTATGGTATTCAGCCTGCGATGTGGCCAAGTTATTGTAAGTTTAATGCCATAAAAATTTGTTTTAACAACCGTTACTTAAAATCTGTACATTGAAATGACCTACACTTTAAAAATACAATTATTACAGATTTTTGAAATTTGAAGGTAAATTTCAATCCTATTTACCCCGCTGATCCTATTCACCCCATTTTACGGTATATGGGTAAATTTGTTTTTAAGCTGGTACTAATTGGGGCAATAGTCAAATAGTAAAATTTTAGTCCTATAGATTGCCCAAAACCCTGTATATTATATAAAATGGAAGTTTTGTAATAAAGTTGTTTTAAACTCAGAATATTATTATAAACAAATAATATTTTTGAGGGAAACAAGCGGTTATAAATTCGAGTTGTATGCGTACAAACGTATTTTTTCGCCCATAAAACTTAACTTTTGTTATCGCAGGAAATAAGCTGTAAGGGTATGTATATTAAGCTGTAATAGGTATGTATATTATGCGTTATAAAAGGTATTTATCCATAAAGGGGTAGTAAGTAACTGTAATGTGGGGATGTTAGCAAAAAGAAGCACCAACAGACCTTACTCATAATATATTGAGGCAGGTCGTTTAAAACATCATTCTGCTTCTCTCAATAATAATTAATATCAATAAAAACAATTTTGGAATTTTTCCAAGATGAAAATTAGTTTTGTTAAATCATTTTGACCTTGAGATCACATCATCAGCCTTCTTGGACGATTTGCAATTAATTAATAATGTCCATAAATCGGATCAGCATCAGAACACACTGGCCAGGCAGGCAATAGGCATTCCTTCCCGGGAATCGGCGACCGGCCCGCTCGCATAAATTTGGCTGCCGAAAATGCCTTTGCCGCATCTCGATGGATGATCGTTTATCTCGGGCGGCCGCGATCGACGGTGGCGCCGTCTGGCATTTGTTTTAACTGTTCGGCCCGCCCTCTGTCCCATTATCATAACGGCCGCGCGGTCCGGCCGTTTTTTCTCATCTTCTTCTTCTTCTTTTCGGTCTCGGCGGGCGAGGAGATCGCGGCCGGCGTCTCGGAACTTTTTCTTTTGTTTTTCGTCTTAATAGGATATTATAGGTTGAATAATCATCGAGTCGCCTTGGCTTTTTGTCTTTTGTTTCTGAAAGTTAAGCCTTGAAGGACTTTATAATGCTCGATTTATACACAACAAGTATAATATAAATAATTGTTAAGAAATGGTTGGGATGCCCCTCTGTTCTCCACAGGGGCGTCATTTCACATTTCTCTTGAGGGGGCATAACTAATTTCAAATAAAAAAAACAACAACGACGAAAAAAACACTTTGATGCCAATTTAAGAAAAATAAACATAAAAAACACCTACGCATTTTTTCTGCAACAAAGTGTATCGTGTATCTACAAACTATATGCGATGTGGTAAACCGCAGTAGGTATATTTAAGTTAAGTTAAAAGGTGTTTTTATTTGTAAAAGCCAAATTTTGATTTTTTGTGTGTGAATACTCCTCAATAGCATTTTCCAATTTCTATTGACATCTGTTTAATATCAAAAACTTTTTAAAGTTTCAGCTTACCCATTTATAATATAGAAAATAAAATTTGTACTCAGTGGGCGTCTAAAAAAATCGTTTTCATTGTGTGATTCTAAATGCAATTTAACTGACGAAAACGGTCTCTGGAATTATAAACCTTTATTATTATTATTAGCTGAATTCACGAGCCCATTGTTAATATTTGCCGTTTGGTTACTAGAAAACGATAAAATATTTCTAGTGGAGATGTTTTTCTTATTATTTTCGTTTGCTTATCATGTCGCCCTCTTCCGGTAGAAAAGGAAACTATCTCTAATTTAAAGAAAATTCCTGTTTTGCCGATGCCAATTTTGAAGCTAACTATAGCTACTTACAACTAGATGGCAGTCTAGGACCAATAAAATTTCTGTTTTGACGATCGAGTACTGAAATAAGCTACAGCTATTTACAAATAGATGGCGCTATAGTAGAAATGAAATTTCTGTTTTACCGATACGAATTCTGAGATTAACTACAGCTACTTACAACTAGATGGCGTTCTAGCACAAATAAAATTTCTATTTTACCGATACGAATTTTCAAATTATTTACAGCTACTTACAACTAGATGGCGGTCTATACAAATGAGATTTCTGTTTTATCTATTGAATTTTTGCAGATAAGTACAACGATTAAAAGCTAGATGGCGCTTAAGTAGATGTTTCCGATGAACATCGACATAATCTATCAGTCTTATTTAAAGCCAATATGGGAAACCCGTTTTTTTTTATCTTTACATGACAAGCCTATAAAAAAAAGTTTATAACTATGGACTTAAAACAGAATAAAACAATACATGTTAACAAAACCCTTTTAATAATGCATTCTGCAAACATATCAAATAAATAATATGTTAAAACTAGAGATTTAAGAAACTAGCCTAACTAATAATCACAATATACAATATATTTATCAATAGTGTCTATTACAAACTACACAGTATTCTTCCTGTTCCTCTTCGCCTTGGCTCCCTTCCGAGCTCCACTTCTAGCCCCCTTAACAATACTTTTTAACTGCCCCATACCTTTAGCCTTTTTCCTCTTGTTCAGCGCACTCCTCTGAAGGGGCACATACGCGTACGGATCAAACTTCTTCCCTTTCGTTTTAACATCCCCAACAGACTTTTTACTTTTGTATTCTGCCCCCAAAGTACTTGAATTAGACACCCCACTCTTAACGGATGTACCCGAATTTACTTGACGATGTATACCGACTCCTCCTGCTTTGTATTTTGAAGGAGGGGCTGTGGATACACTAAAACCACTTTTAATGGATAAAGGACGTTTTCTTTTACGATTTGCAAGGAGTAACGTTTCAGCTACACTCGTAGCCTCATCTTCAGTGTCTGAACTATCACTGTTCAAGTTTATTTTGCCGGATTTTTTCTTATCGCCGTCGTCATCGCTTGAATCATTGTCTTTATTGATTATTAATCTGCCATCTGAAGATGTCTTAAAGCCTCGATTTTTCTGCTTGGAATTCTTTTGAACTTGTACTTGTCCAGCTGGCCGAGGCTTGGTAGCACTGATTTTACTGGTCACTGAAGGGTCAGTGAAGTCCACTATGCTCTCAGCATCTTCTTCGATCCACGTGTGTACTTGTTTCTTTGTTTTTGTTGGGTATTGATCAGTGTCCATTTCATCCAAATCTGAATCACTGTCTGCCAGAATCTCTTCAACAGTCTTGGGCTTAGACTTGACAGCAAAGTCTTCAACACTATCTTCCTCATCTTGTCCTTTGCCCTCTTTTCTCTCTTTTTTCATTCTATTCTTCCTGTCGTTTAATTTTCTTAAATTCTTGATCCTCTTAAACATAATTTGATCATCTGCAGACACAAAAGGAGTTATACTTTCCGCCCCATATTTCCGCACTAATCTATCTAGTATATCCCTTACTTTAAGCCTGAAATGCCTCTTACAATCCTCTGTCATGCCGGTTAGAGCTTTCATGACGTTCTCCAAAGATGCTTGCACCATTATTGTAGGTAAAGTGGTACAATACACTTTCACAAAACTGAGACAAGACGTCACAATCTCTCTCGTAGGACAACTAGCAAGTGTAGCTATGTTCTCTAAGATAAGTTTTATGTTTTCTTGCCCTAGAGCGCCCGAAAAGTTATGTAAAACCGACGCGAGGGCTAAGATAGTGCAGGAAATCATTTGGGCAGTTCCTGCCAATCCTGCTGTAATCATAACCACAAACTGTTGCATCTGATCGTGGCCCATAAGAGTCTCTCCAATGGTGTTAAGCAGAGCATAGGCAGTTTGTCTGCATTTTTCGTTGATATCCTTGCAGCATAAAACTGCTTCAGGAATGACAGACCTTATAAGTTTACTTTCATGGTCTAATTGAGGCTGTGCTTTTATAAGATAGTTCATACATCTCAGCCTAGCTCCTTTGCTAGACGTGGCTGCAGTATCCAAACTCTTCACCAACAGCCTCTGTACATCCTTCCTGTTCGATTTAACGAAATTCTTACAGCCCTCAGAGTCGCTAGAAACGATTTCTTCTAAAAGCCTATAGGCTTTCTTTTGTTCTTTGTTGTTTTTGATTTCAGGGAGGTTCTTGACGCATTGACTGTAGATAGTGCCTATGCTTTCAGTGTTTTGATAGGGTATCAAAGCCCTAATTAGATCTAGAATTGATTCTTTGATAAAGTGGTCCTCTGGTTCGTCACTTGACGAGTTTAGACGTTCCAAGGCGTTAGTGAAGAGTTGGTGAGTTAGCTCTGGTCTAGCTATAGTAAGGTAAGTTTTAATAGTTTCTAGAGAAGCCAAGTGTTGACCTTCTTCATCAGATCCTATGGGTTTGGTGGTGTAGACATTAAAGAGGATAGGAAGATAGTTTTTGTCGAATCTCGCCAGCTCAGTTAAGTCTTCTTTATCGTCACTTTCAGCAGCGTTTTGTATAAGTTTCCTGACAGAAGCCATGACAGCTAATCTCAGCTCTTTCCTATCGGAAATCGCCATACCCAAAAGCTTCGCCATACTCTTGAACTCCGTTTTAATATCTCTCGGGTGGTTGCAAAAACACGGCAACAAATTCCACAGTTGCAAATACAGCAACTCGCTACTATGCGCTCCGATACCGTCGTTGTTCTGAGCCAGCTGCGTCGCTCTTTGCTGACAAAATCTAGCTAACGGAAAAATGGAGTCTCTGAAATAGCCGAGCGTCGAACACCTGATGTTCTCTTTGAGAACCGGGAGTAACCACGAACGGTCGATGTTGAGGTCTCCGTTGTCTTTTTTGAGGGGAATTACGCTCAGGACGTTTTCGGGGCCCATGGATCGAATTGCTGAGCCTACGGCGTATTCGAGTTCGTTGTTGTAACTGAAAGAATTAGAAAATAATAGCAATCACAAGCCTCTATATAAAAAAGTAGAATTATATACACATAAGACCTGTGTTATAAAAATTGCATCTCTAGAACAGGCTGCCTAGAAGGGGAATTAACTTTTTTCCCTAGAAATAAGTTGGCAACCATTTGAAATTACATTAACCATTGAATATAAAACTATACATATATTTATAGTTTGATATTCAATGCATTAACACCAACCAAAAACACAGTTTCGTCGAACCACGACGAATCGGCGAGCCAACCAACACCTTTTTTTTATTTACTTGTTCGCGTGTTTATAAATAAAAAATTAAATTTCTGACATTCAACCAATCTAAATTTTTTAACATACAATTTATTTTTGTATATTATTTGTCACAATTTCAAATAATCCGCATTGCCAATTTTTTTAACCCATTTTTATACGCAACCTTCTATTAACAAAAAAAGACAGAAAAGTTAAACATTTTGCAAATTGTATTAAATATTACGTATCATTTTGTTTTTTAAATAAATGTAATTTTTTAAAAGGCATTAGGTATTTGTTTTTTATAGTAACGTGGTAGTAAATTAGAAGTAAAATATAATCTAGTATTTCTATTAAAGCAAAATTGAAAAAAAGAAAGCTAAGTAATTATGTACTTTAATTTAAGGCCATTATTTCCTCTCTTACCTAAATTTATAAGAATCCCTCAACTCCGCCAGACTCCTCAACGTGTCCACAAACAAATCGCTACAATTTGCGCCGGCCACCTCAAACATGACTCCGATAATGTGCAAGACCTGGTGCCAGGCGGCATTGTACTGGTAACTGAGACAGGAATGTATGACATTGAAGCATTTCTCCAGTTTCGAGCGGTGTTGTCCGACAATTTCTGGACTTTCACACGCTGGGGCAATAGCGTCTTTTAATAGAACCTGTAAAATCGGACATTTAAAAAATGATAGTTTATTTTTCGGTTCCATAGTATTTTGGGGCTTCATAATTTGGTGAAAAAAGATTGTAAATATTCCGAATACTTTCGGGGCTACACGAAAAAGACGAAATTTTCAGTTTTGGTTTTTGAATTTTTGTCTTAGAAAAAAACCCGGAAAAAACAAAAAAAAAAAGCTACCTACCTAGTGATTGTGGAGAAAAGTAAAAATTTTATTATAATACCCATCCCAAATACAAGAATTAGAGAAATCACAACCATAAAAAGATATAGAACTACGTTTTATCCCTAATTGAAGTAAAAAGTGTCAAACAATACTAAAAAAAAAAGGTTGAAACTCACCTCTAAACAATGTGTAGCCCCAGCCATAACTTCCGCCTTTCCACTCAACCACATCTGAGACACATTTGCAATGAACTTAGGCAACAAACTGACAGCCATACCAACATCTCCATCTGCCAAATGTACGTGACCTTCCTGCATAACCACCAACCAAGCTAAAGTTGGTTGAACATCAGTGTTACTGGGTTGGTATTCATACAAAGCAGCAATTAATTTGGCATTTAGATCACTTGAAATTACAGACTTTTGTGCAGAAAATAGAGAATGTAGCACTTGTAGGCCACAAGAAGTTACTATTGGATAGTTTAAAGTCATTAAACGGAGTATAGTCTCACAGCATTTCTTCATATGAGTCTTGGAGAAGCTTTGAATTGTTTCTTTCAACAGCCCCAGAGTGTGTAAAATTGTCGTTTGCCCAGACTGAATAGAATTTACAGCCACCTTTCCTGAACCTCCTCCTATACACTCTTCCAAAATTCCTTCACAAAACTCGGCACACTTATCAGCAGCTATATTGTGATTAGGGGCTTTCTCAAAGCAAGGAGCTTTTACAATTGCAGCTACAGAATGCTGTGCTGTTTTTCTCCATTTAGGCTTGGAATGAATACAAAACGGATTCAAAATGGCACCGAATACTTGCTTGGTAGAGTCATGGGTCCACACTGCCAGCTCCTGGGCTCGTAGCAGGGATGTCAGAATACCCAGGGTGGATTTAATGATAATATTATTCTCTGCTGAAGCAAAATCCCTCAGTATATGCATCATTTTAAGAGTGACATTGCTAAACTGCTTCCGAAGAACTGCTTCTGGCACAGTTTTAATTCCCATGTTCAGCAGAGCTAACACTGCTGTTATCTGGTCTTCGTTTTTATCTACACTGTTATAAATAGTCTCTAGGGTAGTTAACAAAGCGCAGTAATACTCGGTGGATGTCTCGGAACCTCCACTCTGTTTAATAACTTCTGTTATAGCTGCTAAAATAGCAAGCATTTCTTTATGTAAAGCGGAATCTGCTTGAAATGTTTTCATAAATTTGCCAAATGACATGTTACTGCAATCCGACCAGTCTGATGCAAAAGATTTCATGGATTGAAATGATCCTCCAAAACTACTCTCTGACTCCATGTCGTAGCTTTCCTCTTCCATGTCAGCGTCTTTCTGAATCGGGGGACCCTTAAACAACTGCAGAGCATCGTGCTTTTTTAACGAGTCAGTAGTAAGAGAGCTAGGCCCCAAGTTCTCTTGGAAAAAACGACTTTTTGCCTGATCTCTGTGCTTACGGGTTTCCGGATTGGAACTGGAGCTTTGTCCCTTGGGCCAGCGTTTTCCTTTGCTCTGGCCTTTTAATTTGCTTCGAAATTTACCCATATTTTAGTGTGTAGTGGTGTTCTTAAACCTAAAAATAGGTATATTATTATTATTAACGAATAATTTATACTAAAACTTTTTTGACGAGTACAAATATTTAAAAGGAATAAAAACTAACCTGTTGTTCCAAATTAAACGTTTGGAAAAGCGTATTTTTTCAGAAAAACTGGATAATGCCCAAAATTTTTTGGGAAAAATTTAAGGTTACTTCACAATTTGACATTAGAAAGCACGTGGATTGTAGATTTCGATTTTCGCTTACGGATTTCTGTTTTTTAAGATAGGAACTGTTAAAAACCTGATTCGACAGTCATCAGCTGAGTTCCTTTTAGTTACTTTTAAACAGCAAAGCCAACGGCTAAATTAAGTGTTCCTTTTAAAAATTTATCTTAAGCACAGCAAGGATTTTTTCCTCCCCCCTTGCCGCGGTTAAATATGTCCCGCTCTATTTCCCATACCGAACAAACCCTATAAATTTTCTTTGACATACGATTATACGAAGTTGTTCGCGAAGCGTTCTCTCCGTGATCCATTTAATCTTAGTCTTCCTAGAGGGCCATGAGTTATTAAACCATTCTTTTCTGTGGCATCAACAAATCCATAAATCCAACCAAACCGTTTTTCGTCTGTGGTATAAATTATCCCTTTTTCCAAGTTTTGTTTGATTTTAATCATTTTGTGTGTGTATAATATTGAAAACTGTGAGAAGGTAAGAAGAAATACTTTTATATTTGGAATTAGTATTTGCACAACGATTAAACCTTTTTTATACGAAAATTTGAAAATTGTTTTTCAGGTTAGAGTTGGACAGTTATTTCAAAATTATGTATGGGAAATTTAAAAAATATCCATATTTAAAAAGTACTAAAGCACATTGTTCGTTTCTTTACTTCTTTAGTACCCTAAGGTGTTTGTTGTATAATGGTATTTTTTTTCAAATTAAATAAAAAATGGCCCTACGTGCATTTTTCATTAAAATAAATTAAAAAATAGGTACCTACCCCAATTACCTACTTATACCCTATGGCCTATATGGGGAAGGATTAAAAATAATTAAGTGCCAGTTTTCTTATACAAACATTTATTTTACAGCAATATACCAATAGTAATTGTAATTTGTAACAGTTAACAATAAAATTATGCACTCTAAACATATTTACTGTATATTTCTTGTTATTTTGTTCGTTAAAAACTAAGTTGTATTTATTTAATGCCTTTTTGGAATTGCCATTAAATAACATCAGTAATATCTATAAATATAACCTTTTTGTAAGATAATTACGAATTTATAAGAAGTACCTACCTAAAGGTTCAGGACAAAGTACAAGAAAAGAAAGCATGCGGCAAAATGAAAAAAACTGTTTGTTGTATCATTATTGTTTCCCTTGTATAACATAATAATAGGTATCTTACTATAAAGAGATTTTAAAGAATACGTGTAATACTCCATTATTTTAATATTCTACAGCATTACTTAATAGGTAATAGTTTCGTTCATACGTTTTTCTATATTTATTGAGCACATAAATATATACTTATCGAACAGGGGAAGAGGAAATTATTAGAGGTTATTTATTATAAGAAAATTTTCCCTAAAATATAAATGGGTTTTATCACAAAAATCAAGGAAGTTTTCTGTATAAAAATTGGTGTTCTAAAAATAAGGTATTTACTTCATTTTTCGTTCAGTACGACGACATTTTGATTTCCATTCGACCAACCAACCACAGACCAATTAAAGTATCAACTTGTATATGATGTTTTTTTCCATAAAAAGCCCTGGAAAATAGCTACTAGGAAACACCCTAATGCGATCAACAAATCATTAGACTATTTCGTATAGAGTAACTGCCCATGTTCTTTTTTTATTGGTACAATAATATAATACAATGCTTATATTGGCGCAAGCACAGGAATTGGTGGTCCGCTTCGCTTTCAACTTGCACTAATAGCCTGACCAATATTTTTTATTGCGGAAACTTGGTATGCATTACTCTGCGGTCAAGATAACAGTCTAAACACATATGTATACGATTTATGGCTTAGGCTGTGATGACTTTAAAAGACGCGTCGAAAAAAATGAAGTAAACACTGTCTTTCAATAAGCAATTCAACATTTCTATAAATATAATTTTTTTTTGGGTAACTTTGTATAATATAAATACCTTTGCCGTATAAAATAATTAGTCATTTCTCTACAAAAAAAAAATACCATTTACCGTACGAAGAAAGTATATACTTAGCATACATCTTATAGGTAGGCATTATTCAGGTCTGGCCCCTCTTCGCACGGCGCTGCTTTAACTACAGGGTGTTTAAAAAGTTGATTATATTGCCAATTTGAAGGGCGTCCATTTTTGAAGATTCAGGAACACAGTTAGTGTTGTGTAATGTTAATGTTGAAAAATTTCTCCAGTTAAACTCACCTTTTCGTACAGGTACAGTTGTATTCATAAAAAAAGCGTACAAGAATTAGAATGAGAGGTAAGTTTTGTCATATTTGCGTAAAACCGGCTTGTCTAAATGATTGTTTATTGGAGGTTATCACACGTCATAGATTATCAAAACTGCAAAGCATTGGCGTCGTCGGTGTAATTAATTTTGAAACTGCATGGTGGTAACGTTTGATAAACTTTGACAGAAGAACATAAAAATGCCTCGTCAGTTGTCTGAAGTTGAAAGGGCTTAAATTGTATCAAGAATCGAAGAAGGATGGTCAATCCGTGCTGTAGCGCAGTAGTATAATAGAATTTAAAAAAACTATACAAAATTCAGAAGATTTATGGGAAATAATACATGCGTGCTGGAAAGAGCTTGATCCAAATATTGTATCAAATATAATTCAGTCACTTCCGAATAGACTGGCTCAAGTAATAGAAAAACAGCGATAAATGACCAAATATTAGATTTTATTTATTCTTGTTAAGCGTTTTTTGTTTCTATTGTAATTTATTTACAGTGTGTGTATAAAGTCTGGAAACGGCTTAATAACATCACAATTTACTGGCAGATTTAAACCAAATTTGGTACAGTTGTGTAAGATGATCTAACGCATCGAATGACGATATTGGCGTTGTTGCCAGCTTTTTAGTTTGTCTGGAATTCGAACGAATTTTATATTTTTAAATATAACACCCAGTATATTTTTACATTTTTAAATTCCACATAAAATTATAATTATTTTTTATTTAATGCATTATTAGTCTATACTTCATAGTTTCCGAGATATTGACTCTCGAAAAGTGACATTTTTGAACTTTGACAGCTTATAACTTTCTAACAGTACGTCTTAGAGCAAAACGGCTTACATGTCCCTATCTTCAATTTTTATTATCTTCCCAAAAAAATCAACTTCCAGTTAAACCGGAATAACTATATTTCCTGCTTTCGAGTTACATCCGGTTTAACCGGAAGTTGATTTTTTTCGGAAGATAATAAAAATTGAAGATAGGGACATGTAAGCCGTTTTGCTCTAAGACGTACTGTTAGAAAGTTATAAGCTGTCAAAGTTCAAAAATGTCACTTTTCGAGAGTCAATATCTCGGAAACTATGAAGTATAGACTAATAATGCATTAAATAAAAAATAATTATAATTTTATGTGGAATTTAAAAATGTAAAAATATACTGGGTGTTATATTTAAAAATATAAAATTCGTTCGAATTCCAGACAAACTAAAAAGCTGGCAACAACGCCAATATCGTGATTCGGTGCGTTGGATCCTTTTACACAACTGTACCAAATTTGGTTTAAATCGGCCAGTAAATTGTAATGTTATTAAGCCGTTTCCAGACTTTATACACACACTGTATAAAACTGTTAAGATATACTTATTATAAAATAAAAAAAAATATTTTTGTTATTCTATTGAACTAACGCCCAACACCGATGCTTTGCATTTTTAATAACCTTTAACATGCGATAAGCCGGTTTTACGCAAATATGGTTAAGGTTTCCTCTCATTCTAATTCGCGTACGCTTTTTTTATGAATACAACTGTAGCTTTTAAGATATGGACACCATTATGTAGTTTCTGCAACATTCTATAGAATTTTGACACACCCCGTATATTTTAATTATGTTCTCCACATTTATAACATCAACGTTTAATTAAGTAAATAGTTATAATTATCAATAACATTTATGCATCTATTATTTATATTTTTGTTTATGGTACTGCTATTTATTTTATCAACAACATTTAAAAATTCCCTAATAATAATTATAATTTTTCGTGCCACTACAGAAAGTACCCCTTTTTTAAAATGACGGGGAACAACTGAAAACGTGACTTTATAAATATGTTTTTATAAAAACTCTTCAGTCTACTTTACATATAAATATTAACTATATAAACTGGCCAACAGCTGAAGTGATTCGCTCGGTGCTCGAAAAACGTTCGGAGAAAACCATCTCAACTGTCGAGCAGTTACAATATACACTGTGAACCAGTTTATAGGATGATAAACTATTGGTGTAATTTAATCTTTGCTATACAGGGTGTTTCATTAAGGGTGCATGGCCACCGACCGTATCTCGGAAACTACTAGGCATAGAAACTTGAAAAAAAAAATTAGGATTAAAGCGGTCATGAGAAAATTTTGGAAATTACTTTTAACTTCCTCATTTCGCCGCAAGGGGGCACAATTAAATTTTTTTTTTAAATTCTAAATTTCTCCGAAAATTCTCATATTAAGGTATAGCTCTGATTACATCATCGAAAAGCTTAGACAATTCTGCATCATTTTGGTTTAAGGCTCATTGGCGTACCGACCTTGATAAGAGTGGGGGAAGCTATTGAATGTGTAAACATTAAAATCGCTGTAACTTCTAAACGACTTAACCGATTTAACTAAATTTAAGCTTGTTTGGAAGGGAAAGGTAAGTATCTTCAATCGCCGTATACAACAGTACACGATAGTGTTTAATAAAATTGCGAGAGGGCGCAATTTGTAATAATAACAGTTTTTTTGATTTTATCCCGAAAATTCAAATCATACGGTATAACTATGACATCATAATAGAAAAGTAGATGAAATTTGCAAGAAAAGATGTGAAGACCGCAGTTCGATATCTTTGTTCGTTTCAGAGTTATTGCCAAAACAATAATTTTTAATACAAATTGCGCCGTCTAGCAATTTTATTAGAAACTATCTTGTACCATTGGATACGACAATTGAAACTTACCTTTCTCTTCCAAACAAGCTTAAATTTAGTAAAATCGGTTAAGTCGTTTAGAAGTTACAGCGATTTTAATGTTTACACATTCAAAAGCTTCCCCCACTCTTATCAAGGTCGGTACGCCAATGAGCCTCGAACCAAAATGATGCAGAATTGTCCAAGCTTTTCGATGATGTAATCAGAGTTATACCTTAATATAGGAATTTTCGAAGTAATTTAGAATTAAAAAAAAAATTTTTAATTGTGCCCCTTGCGGCGAAATGAGGAACTTGAAAGTAATTTTCAGAATTTTCTCATGACCGCTTTAATACTATTTTTTTTTTTCCAAAATTCTATGCCTAGTAGTTTCCGAGATATGGCTGGTGGCCACCCTTAATGAAACACCCTGTATATGTATGTAAAAATACACCTATTAAAGCTATTACAGTGTAAGTTCGTAAATTCAGTACAGTTGTTTCTTGGAAAATTATTCGGGCACGGGTAAAAACTGTACCGGATTTACTGAATTAATTCCAAGTTACAAACTCCCAATTCCCACTGTATAAATATCCGAACAAAAAACATCGGTACCCTGGAGTTTAATCGTTTATAACTTTTTTGTTTGTAATCTGATTTTAACAGTTCGTTCACCATTTTATAGACAATTTGATAAGGAATGTGCCGGTCTTTGAATTAATAAATTTGGATTAAAAACGAGAAAGGTATAAAGGACCAAAGTTGGCAAATAATTCAGTGTTCCGATATTTTTTCTGGGACTTTATTTCTCATCTTCTTTTCTTTACTTAGTAAATATTCTAGTATTTAGGTATAGATTGAATTGTTTGGTCCACAGAGTAAATTCACATATTGACACATAAATTTGACACTTTAGAATTGCTATGAGTAAGTAGGTAGATTATTTTACGCGAAAACGAACAAAAAAATATATAAAAAATGCTGGGAAATATTTCGAGGCTTCCTTAAACTGCAAACAAAGGTTTTATGAGACATTTCTTTAAGCGTGAAAATTTTAAAAATTCCAAAAAATTAGTTTGTTTACGCAGAAAATAAAATATACTGGTCTAAAGGTATTTGGGTAGAGCAAGCAAAATGGTTGGTGTTTGTTCGTAATGACGTTTTTGATTAATTATACGCAATTTTATTTCATTGTGCGTGTAGCCGTTGGCATGGTAGTACACCTAACAAGCATTTGTTTATGTAACTAAATCAAATGTAACTGTTAATGTACTCAGTCTTGGGTAACTTACGTAGGAAAAGCGGCAATTCTCGACGTCACCGACTTATAATATAATATTTAAAGCCACCAAAATTATACGATTCCTTTATAGGCCTCTAAAGTAGGCGTCAAGGACCCTATAGTCCCTTTTTCAATGCGCAACAGCCAAAATCCAACCTATCTTCCGCGAACGCAACTTCGTAAATTATATTTTATATTATAACTCTGGCAATGTATTGAAATAAAACATACTTTTAGGGACAGGTATGTAGGTGTAACTTAAAATCGAGTTTTTATACCCTGTAACACTGCGTTATTGCCTTAATTGGTTTCTTCAGTTTTCCTCGGACTTGTCCACCGTGGCATAGACTGGTTTATACAGAACAATGGGCTCTCTAAAAACAACAGATACATATTATATCGCAAACGGACTTTGATCATTTTTGGCATTAATTGAGTAAAAGGTGTTTGAAAATGTGACCCAACTCTAGCATTGCGATGCTGTCATTTGTCATATTATCATAAACAGGACGTTTTTCTTTAAAGTTACCTTAAATAATGTTCATTTCCGTCGTATACTTGTCCCAGTAGGAAATCGGGTGCCAAATATTGTCCACCTTCCACGTGTGAACAGGCATGTTCTGAAATTAAAATGAATTTTAAAAATTTATTTCTAATAAACAGTTTGGGTTTCAAAAAAATAAATCAACACAAAACGCTATTTGCTATCTAACAGAACAAATATATGATGCACTAGATAATAAAAAACCTTGTATTAGTATTTTTCTAGATTTAGCAAAAGCCTTTGATACAGTTAGCCATAATATACTGTTAAAAAAGTTTGAAAATATTGGATTCAGAGGAAAGCAATTAGAATTAATTAAAAATTAACTGAAAAATAGACCAACTTATGTTCAAATAGATAAAGAAAAAAGCTATCCAAAAGTATTTAAGTATGGTGTTCCTCAAGGAACAATTTTAGGACCTTTATTTTTTAATATTTATATTAACGATTTATTTAGTATAAATTGCGATGGACAAATTCATAGTTTTGCAGATGATACTACAATTTTGTATACCAATACAAATTGGGACAACTTAAATAAGAAAATTAAAAAAGATTTTAAAATTTTAAAAAATTGGTTTGATAACAATTAATTTTAATAAAACAAATAATATTCCTTTTACTTTAAACCTAAATAAACTACCACGAAATATGAATAGTATTCAAATAAATGAAGACATTCAAATTTTTAAAGTTAATAAAATAAAATATTTACCACCGATTTTTGAAAACATTAAAAAAATTTTAAATGTAAGACATGGAAATATTATATTACGCGTTAGTTAAAAATCATTTAAATTACGGAATTTTAGGTTGGGGAGGAATAAATGAAACTTTAGTTAAAAAATTAGAAATATTACAAATAAGGTTTCTAAAAATTATATTTATTAAAGATTATCTTTATCCTTCAAAAGAATTATATTCAGAAACAAAAAAGTTGAACATAAGACAACTTTACATTTATAACATTTTAATATATATATTTAAAAAGAAAAACCTTATACAATAATTTAAAAACCATAAAAATGAAATAACCATAAAACCTAAAATAAATAAGTCCATAAGACAAAAAAAATTCAAATATTTATGTTTTTATTTAAACGATTATTTACCAACAAAAATTAAAAAATCGATTTCATTAAAAAAATTTAAAGTCGAAATAAAAACATGGATATTCAAAACAGACAATTTGAAAATATTTTTAGAAATGCTTTAATTAACTAATATTGTTTTGAATAATTTATATAAGTAATATTTTTTACTTAAAAATTATAAATTAATAATTTTATTATAGGATTTAAAAAAAAAAAAACTGCGTTTATACTATAAATTAACATTTTTACTTTAAAAAAACTTGATTTTTAATGCATATTTATGATTTATGATTTTACATACTAAAACAAAAAATAAGATTTACCCCTAACAAGCTCAGCGTCAAGGTATTGACGAATAAGTTTATAAAACGTCAACATAAACATATTTATTATATCATTAAATTTTAAATAAAATTATTATTATTATTATTATTAATGCGTAGCTCTTAAGAATCAATGACTATAATAATAATAAAAAACAGAAATAATATTTACCATATTTTATAACTGGATTTTTGTCTCTGTTGGGTATTCTAAAAGGTACCGTCGCTATGGTAAGGGGAGTACTGACTGATACAAGGTCTGGTTCTTTCTGTGTGTCTAAACTTACCTAAAAAGTTGAATAGAAAAAAATCAAAATACTTATATTGATAATAAATAGAAGTTAAAAACTAAAAAATAGAATCTTAGTACTTCTTTGTATATAAAATATGACTTACTGTTAATATATAGTATATCTGTATCAAACGACAAATATTTACTAATGTAGTTGGTACTGGGGGAATCACCAACACGTTCCCACTGTCCCATTTAATTCGTTTGTGAGGTTTAACCGGGTTTCCCCTAAAATAATATATATAAATAGCAACAATTTTACGTAGACAAAATAGGTTTCTTCTAAATTTGACGTTTCAAGTTTCAAGTGGTACTTTTTACAACCAAAGGAGCGCGGCAATGCACAGTGGTGTTCTTTAATGCCCTTATACAAGAATAGCAGATAACCATTGGCTATAAAATTTTGAAAATCTGTTATAAAGGAAAATAAATAAATAATTAACAATTGAAACGTTCTTCACTTCCTTAAGTAGTGATAAATGGGGGATTTTTGCATCCTCCGTCCCCTAAACTTACTTGTATTCAAAAACCACCTGTTTTTGGTCTTTTGACACGCCTAGGACACCTCTGTCTATAAAATATTCACATATTTGCTCCAACCTGCAACGAAAAAAAAACATTTTAGTCAGCGAGTAGGAGGGGCACAACGGGCAAGAAGAAAAATAACATGAAATGTCCAAAGATTCATTTAACGTTCGCAATGTACAGTTAATTGTATCCATAAAAAAGCGTAGACTAATTAGAATGAGAGGAAGCCTTAACCATATTTGCGTAAAACCGGCTTATCTCATGTTAAAGGTTATTAAAAATGCAAAGCATTGGCGCTGGGCGTTAGTTCAATAGAATAACAAAAATTAATTTTTTTTATAATATATCGTCACCTTAGAGTTATACTGTTGTATGTCGCATTTTTTCTGAAATTGACTTTTCGGTGTTAATAAGTTGTATGTACCTCAAACTTGCCTTCCAAAGAATTACAATGTTGTACGTTACACCATATGTCATTGGCAACCATAAATACATTGTTGTATCAACGTGAATTGCAATTTTTAGAGTATCATAGTTGTATATGTGTCACATACACCTTTGTAATTTTATATTTTATTCCTATGGTCACAAATAATACACATACAACTTTGTTTTTATTTGGTTGGGTCGTTGAGTTAGTGTGCTAGTGGATTCCTGAGGTGGATAAGGCATACTATATGGCTATACTTGCCAAAAATGATAATGCCTAACATATTTATTTCTCTAGTTCTGGATTATATTCTTATTTGTAGTTATTTTGTTTTTTTGTAACGTTACAGAGTTGTATGTTTACATAATTAATAAAAAAAAAGAGTTACATAATTGTATGTGTTTTTCCTAGTGCCCAAAATATAGAAAAAATTTATATATATGTGTATATTTTTTCTAAAAAACCGTAATAATTATAATGAAACTAACTAAGTACAAATTTTCTTAAGTGTAGGTCTGTCTATAGCACTGTAACAAAAAGCCAATTTTTCATAACGCTTTTTCTCAAAACTTGGTTTACTGTACATACCACAGTATAACTCTAAGGTGACGATATCTTAACAGTTTTATAAAAACAAGAATAAATAAAATCTAATATTTGGTCATATATCCGTTTTTCTATTACTTGAGCCAGTCTATTCGGAATTAACTGCAGAATTATATTTGATACAATATTTGGATCAAGCTCTTCCCAGCACGCATGTATTATTTCCCATAAATCTTCTGAATTTTGTGGCCTAACATTTCGATTATATATTTTTTTTACGATCATACCCCAAATATTTTCAATTGGATTGATATCGGGACTATAAGCGACCCAAGGCAGCACTTCCACATTATGGATTTGAAACCAGTGGGTTACAGCATTGGAAGTGTGGACTGGACAAATGAAATGATTGTTGAAATATGAAAGTATTATTGGGATATATTTGCTCAGCAGATGGTAACAATATATTTTCTAAAATGTTAATGTAATTTCCGGCATTAAATCTTCCCTCTATTCGCCAGCAAACACCAGGTCCATGAACACTTATCCAGCCCCATACATTAACAGAGAAACGCCCATGTCTGGAAGTGCGAGGGTTAGTATAATCGCTCTTCAAACTTGGTATTGTTTGGACGGTACACACGAATTTGTCCGTTATAAGTCGACTGGAACGTCTTTTCATCAGTAAAAATGACCCTGTTCCAAAATTGAGGATTGCGGTATATATAATTTAAAACAAAACAAAAATAATCCTTGATTGTCGCTGTTCTTCGATATGAAACATTTTTTTCGCAGCTGGGCGACATTTTTGTTCAGATTCCTTGACTCTCTTGCTGGTGGTAGGTTGGGAGGCAAGAAATGCTGGATCAATAACAGCATCCCTTGCAGTTGCAAATCGATTATTTCTTAAATATCCCAGAAAAGCAGCTTCCTGTTCAGGGTTGGAACGTTTGGACGACCTGAACCAATTTTCCTCTTTAGGGATTCTTCTTGTTCCCAGCGTTGCTTCATTTTCAATATAGTTTTTTTTTTAATTTCTATTATACAACTGCGCCACAGCACGGATTGACCATCCTTCTTCGATTCTTGATACAATTTGAGCTTATTCAACTTCAGACAACTGACGGGGCATTTTTATGTTCTTCTGTCAAAGTTTATCAAACGTTACCACCATGCATTTCAAAATTAATTACACCGACGCCAATGCTTTGCATTTTTGATAATCTATGACGTGTGATAACTAACCTCCAATAAACAATCATTTAGACAAGCCGGTTTTACGCAAATATGACAAGACTTAAAGTCGCCACAGTGGATCTTTGCCCGTGCGTCATCAATCAACGATCAGGACTCAACGTGGTTAATAACTCTGCATTCTTTATTACAGTTTATTACAGTAACAAGTTTGAATAAAAGCATAAAAGAACGTCTCCAAGATTCCGCAATAATATAATGTGCTAGACAAGAATAAAACTATAAACGTCAATTAATTACTTTTTTTATTTGTTTAGTTGACAACCGTTGTATTTTAGAACGTCATTGTCAACCTTATTTTGATCTGCCAATCTAATTCGTATTTTGTAAATCTGTGTGCCTTAAAACTGTTCCTTTTTCTAAAAATAGTTCTTTTTAGAGCTAATTATACCCACCATCTGTTTTGGCGGTAAGTATTTATGGATTTTTATAATACCTAATTTATTTATTTTAAATATTCTAACCGTGAAAGTTCTTTGAAAAGTTTACGGCAGTGGCTAAATTCCCTTAAATGAAAGGATGTCAAAAATTTGACTTTTGCGATTTTAATAGTCTATAAAACAGCAAACTTTTCTAGATTTTACGCTTTAAAAATAGTATAAAATGTATTAACATTTGTTTGTCAATTTCTTTTAGATAATAGAGAATGCCGGGCAAAACTTAAAATAAATAATAATTTTTCGGGATATTATGTAGGTACGTCAAACGGTAGGCAAGCACGTCCATTTTATGAACTTAGACTTAGTTTTGATTTTTTTCGTCTCGTAATTTTGATTTGATTCATACGATTTTGATGACGTGAAAGTGATGACGCACGGGAAAAGAACCACTGTGGCGACTCTACCTCTCATTCTAATTCTTGTACGCTTTTTTTATGAATACAACTGTAAGTCAAAAACTAAACCCAATAGCGGGACCTCGAGACCACATTGTATGTGATATGTTAACAAAAGAGAATGATTTTTAAATTTATCGGGTGAGATCGACTTGCTTTTTTAACAAACAACTTTTCTATGAAACTAACCTCACTCTTAGTTTGACTTCCTCCTCCCCCTGATTGTCAATGGTAGCCTTTAGTTTGATGCTTTCTTTGCATACGTAGGCCGATCGTTCGAGAACACATCGGAGAGAGACTGTGCCTTTTTTGCAACACCAGCAACAGGTTGAACGTCTGTTTTCTAACACCGTCGGTTTCTAACATTGAAATAATAATAATAATATAATAACAAAATATAACTTTTATGGTTCTATATACAGTGTTTGTAACTTTGTAACTACATATTATTAAGATATTAAAGAAAGGTACGTACTAAATATTGTTCTTCCATACAGTCGATGTGCGGTCCAATAACAGTGAAATATTTCATGCCCTGTGGAGGGCTGGCATAAGGAATGTCCACGATGACTTTAAAAAAATACCTTACTTGCCCGGCCCTGCTCTCAAATGAACATGGTAAAGACGATTCTGGAAGATTAAATCTAAAAAAAGCCAAAAAAAACTTCAAAAAAACAATACGTATCTTAACTTTCAAAATGTCTTTATTCCAAACTAACTTTTACAGTTCATTACATGGAAAGTGACAACATAATATAGAAAATAATAAACATTAAAAAAAATAACAATAAAAAAATGGAAGTTAATCCAATTTAATTCATTAATAAAATCAATTTAATTTATACAACGTCTGGTGTTATGATCATGGAATGTCTTATTCTCCTGAAGTGTTATGTTTGATTTTTTTTCTTTTAAAATAATAGAGTGAATTAGAATACAAATTTTTAATTTATAAATGTTTTGAACGTGTAAATACCCTTTCGGTCTATATAGATTATCAGTTGGTTCTAAATGTGGTAATTTGTGTATACATTTAATAACTTTATTTTGCAATTTTTGTAATGGTTTTAAGTTTGATAAACAAGCAGATCCCCATGCAGAAGCTAAGTATTGTAATTTTGAATATATTAATGAAAAATATATATTTTTTAAGTATTTCAAAGGAATCAAATATCTAGTTCTGGACAAAACAGATACCAAAGGAGATATCGAGTTGATAATATACTGGATATGGCATTTCCAATTTAAATTTTAGTCTAAAACTAATCCTGAAAATTTTGTCGTTTTTGAATATTGAATATTTTCATTATTAAATGTTAAGGGGTTAATGATGGAATTTATTCTATTTTTAGTTATAAACATAAAAAAAGACTTTGTAAAATTTAACGTAAGTTTATTTGATTGAAGCCAAGAAAGAAGTATTTTTAAATCATTATTAATATCAAAATTAATTTCTGCAAGAGTTTCAGTTTTTCTTTAGATGAAGATCTTATGGTATCTAAGAATTACAACAATTGGAACACCCCGTATAAAAATGTACGTTACTTACCTAAATGGAAATTTATGTACGCCCCTTGGCAAGATGGGTATGGTCGTATCCAGGTTTTTCTCGCCCCATATGGTCTGTCGTTGATCCACGAAGTATTGTTCTTCTTTTACCTGAGGAATTAGTAGCGGTAAACTTACGATGAGCAAAAAAGTTATCTGTTTCATATTTAGGGAGAAAATTAAACTTAATTACAAAAACTCACCGTCCTTCTATCGCCAGAAAGCAGCACTTTCCATTCTGCATGGGCTTTTCCTCTTAAAATGACTCTTATAGCTGGTGGAACAAAACGTTTTTTATTATGTAGTAGTAGTAGTAAGTAGTAACATGTTTTATTTAGCAAAAAGCTACAATTAAATATTTTTTAATACATTTTTTTTTACACATTTTTATAGATTTATTTTTAAATTTTAAAACGCAACCTTCTTTTAACAAAAACAGACAGAAAAGTTAAATGTTTTGTAAATTGTATCAAATATTACGTATCATTTTATTTTTTAATTAAATGTAATTTTAAAGTTTTTTTTAAACAGTTGCAATGATATTTGAGATTAATAGAATTTTCCAAATTATTATATTCGGTCAAACCTTTATAAAAAATAGATTTATAAGCTAATGTTTTAGACACTATCCACATACAAATTTTGATTAGTTGTTGTTGGTCCTATGCCTATGCATATGATGGTCATAATTAAAAGAACAAAAATTTTTAAAAACTCAGGCAATAAATTATTTTTAATTTTATGTATAAAGATACATACTAAATAAAAAATTAAATTTCTGACATTCAACCAATCTAAATTTTTAACATAAAATTTATTTTTGTATATTTGTCACAATTTAAAATAATCCGCATTGCCTTATTTTGTAAAATTTGTAATTTATCAAATATTTCCTCACTAGCACAATATAAAATGGAAGAAGAAGAACAATAAAGAAAATGTGGTAATATAATAGTATTAAATACAGTTTTTTTAGAAAGCAAACTTAAATTAGAACTGATCCGTTTAAAATAACCTACTTTACCGGCAATCTTCGACATGCTACTTTCAAAATAATTAAAAAATTTTAATTTTGAATCAATGATTTATCCCTAAATATTTAAAACTGTTTACTAATTCCAATTTTTCACCATCAATTACAACATTTAGTTTTTGAAATATTTAATTTTAATTTATTTACTTTTAGCCAATTAAATAATATATTTATCTCAGAATTTGGAGTATTTAGACCATCAAAAATATTTAAAACATTAATGTAAATTATCGATAAAAAAAAATGTTAAAACGCGATAACCAATGATCTGGTACCTATAGGTGACAAAAGACAGTAACAAATGAACCTATTGACAAAATCGTATTTTATTCTAAAGTAAAATCAACATCTAAATTGCCCCCTTCCATTTTGTTTGTCAAACTTACGCTGTTAAAAATACTAACATGATGTGGGAAATTTAAATCTCCGTCTAAAACCTTATAAAAAGTCTGCAGAATGGCAACGCAGCAGTAAGAGATCCGGCCCCCAAAGATATGTCCGCCACGACATTGGTCCGAGGCCATGATGACGTTGTTTTATTCATTTCCGTTTAGATATGTCCACAGAAATGCGATGCATCGAAAAAATTTAATTGAATTAGAATTACAAAACAAATCACAAATCTAATTATTCTAAGCTCACACTTTAACTGAAACCAAAGGTATAATCAAGATTGAGCAACAGAAAAATAATTATTTTATGAATAAAACATCGCTTCCATATATGATATCGAACATCCCTATTTCCGTTTGGTATTTCTTTGACAGCGGTTTGAAGTTTTCTCCGCGCCCGTCTTTAGGTACCAGATCATTGTTAGATACACTCTTAGTCTAAAATAAATAAGGGAGCTAATATTTGACCACCTGAAATTTTGCATGGTTTTTTTTTACGTTGGGCCAGTCCAGGCACCACCACGCACACATATTATTACTTACTTCTTAGTTTAAAGTTTTCTACAGTATCCAAAATAACATTTCCACTGACAGACTCTCCAGCATAGTAGTATTCTTTTTCCAATTGGATGTCGAATTCTCTGATGTAATCCATCATTGTTATGTTAGTTAGACTTTTTCGGAGATCTTGTATATTTTGGCACAATTATCTTTAAAAAATCTAAAATCTATATTTATGTGTCAAGAGTAAGATAGATACCGTGCGAGCAAAAATTATTTGCATCAAAGAGGGTCTTGCATCTAAGGACGTAATGCTTAGCCGTAGAACTTAATACCTGTTGGGTGTCAGTAACTACCTGAATTAACAATCGATCAGTTATTCCGTCATCTTTGACAGTCGTTACAAGTAATTTGATTCATCGCTAATTTTTCCAATTTCTTGAACAATTCACACAATGGGCTTTACGGAACAGCACAAAACATTCCTGGTTGAAGCGTATTTTCGAAACGGGGTTAGAGTAAATTGTGAGTGGCAATATTGTATTGCCGGGTTTGTACATGGACGATTTTCACGACAATTTTCCTAACGTTGCTTTTATTGCTGGGGATTTTTATTTGCCTGAAAAGAACCGTGGCTGTGTTTAGGGAAACAGGTTCTATTCAACACAAAAAAGGAGCAGGAAGACCATCTGTAAGAACAGAAGAACTTGTTGCAAACGTTCGTGAAATAATGCAAAATACGCCAACAAATTGTATAAGACGCCTGTCCCAAGAAGTGGGAAGATCTTGTGGAACATGCAGGACTATTCTTAAGAAGCAGCTAAATTTATTTCCTTATAAAGTGCAAGTATTCCAAGAAATACAAGCCGCAGATTTTGAAAGACCCAATGATCAACACTTTCGAATATATGAAGAGACGTGTGAATTTATGCTTGGAGCATGGCGGTGGCCAATTTTAGCAATTTTTATTTTTCTTTCTGTATATTCTTACTTTGGTAATTTTGTAAACAACAAAAATAAATTGGTATTTTTCTACTATTTTATTACTCATTAGTTTGGCATATCATGTCATGACGTGAATTTGACAAAATTTTAACCTAGATTTAGTTAGATATATCGTCCCTATATAATTGTGATCTAAACCAAGCCACACGTTTTTTAATCCAAGCCCTTTTTGGTGCAAATAATTTTTACTCTCACGGTATAATAACATTATTTTTATCATAACAAGGCGACAAGACGTCAAATGCAAAAGTCTTTATTGCTTACCATGGGGTGATAACTTTGTTACATCACTGTCTATAACGTAATTTGTAACATATTTTGTGTTCAAATAGCCCTATACCTAGTTTTCAAAAATGGAATATGTCTGAAAAATTGTACTTAATTTTGTCGAGTAGGTACCTAACCCATATAAAATTTTTAAAAACCTTTATTTGACCTAAAAAAAAACTAAAAGTACCAAATTGACCCCAATTTTTCAGTTGTAATTAGCTTTACAAAATAAATTGAGAAAAATGTTGCATCTAACCCGTTAAATGGGAGGAACCGACACCACGCACTACTTTAAATGTGGGTACTGTAAATAAGATGCCGTTAGCCCTTTACAGCATTTAAAGCATATTGTCAACGAAGCCAGTTCGAAATTAAAATAAATACGACAAAAATACAGATGTAAAAATCCCCTTTTCTCTATGCTTCCGTAAAAATCTTAACTTTTTCTTACCTTAGCACAAACTAGATCCACCACCTAAAAACACTTCCGCCGTTAAATGTGACACCCACGCACACACCCCCCGATGCATCTAACTCGCTATAATTTTTTTCCGGAAATTTGGCACTGATTTAAAATAACCCCACCCACCCTCTTACATTGATAAACCTTAAAAAATTCAGTCTCTTCGGTTTAATTCCTTCAGCTCATCTTGGTAACGATTTTTCGAAAATCAAACATAGGATCTCTTGAATATTGAGATAAATCGGAGTCAGCTGTTTTTTCTCCCGTATTGATTGAGACGGGAACGCATGCCTGTGATTGGCCGTTTGCCTATACGCGGCGAGAGGGCCGAATGATGAGAAGGAATTTGTATCATTTCGGGGTGAGCCAAGACAACCTTACCACGTTGGAAAATACAAGTCTATATACATATCTAAAGGGTGGACTGTGGAAATGGGTATATTTCGTCACATTGCATCGCCCCTTATCTTTCTCACTTCCGTTAATACTTCTCAAAATAAATATTTGCTTTGTCACTTTCACAGTTCCATCAGTAACCCAGTACTACGTGTGCTATCCTATTTTCGGATGTAAAGTAATTTTTAAATAAATTTATCTAGAAAACGGGCATCCAATCATACCAATAATACCTTATTTTCGTAAAATATGTCAGGTTTTTCTAATTTGACATAAAAAAAGTATAAATGTTGGCGTATATTTTTACTCCATTATCCCCTATTTCATTTATTAATACTTTAAGGCGGGAGTATCAGCATGCTTGCCAACCTATAACCTATTTCGCGTATATTTATTTAATTTTTCTAGCTTTTACACAAAATTTAAATAAAATCATTATCGTCTTCATATTTTATAGGTAATAATAATTGACATATTAAATAAATATCAGGGAATTTCATTAAATATTTTAGGAGAAGTGTATAGCGAAAAATATCGGGTAAGATTTTTTTTTAACATTATTATGTCATTCTTCTTTCACTATACAATTCTCTCAAAATTAGCAATGAAATAAATTGATATTTTTGTAATATGTCAGATATTACCTACCTAAATATTGTACCGACGATATTGATTGTATTTAAATGTTAGTTAATTAAATAATAAACTAAAAAAAGCAACGCGAAATAGGTTATAGGTTGGCAATAGATGGAATGACGTTGAGAATTCCACCTATAACCTATTTCGCGTTATTTTTTCAAGTTTATTATTTTATTGACTAACATTTAAATAAAATCAGTATCGTCGGCACATTACTTAGGTAATATCTGATATACTAAAAACTATACCTATAACTAAAAATATCAATTTATTTCATTGCTAATTTTGGGAGAATTGTAGGTACCTATAATGATAGAACAATGACATAATAATGTTTAAAAAAATCTTATCCGATATTTTTCGCTATACAATTCTCCTAAAATATTTAATGAAATTCCCTAATATTTATTTAATATGTCAATTATTACCTATAAAATATGAAGACGAAAATGATTTTATTTAAATTTTGTGTACAAGCTAGAAAACAAATAAATCTACGCGAAATAGGTTACATGTTGGCAAGCATGTTGATATGATACTCCCACCTTAATGAAAACATTTTCAATTATTACTTATTTATTGTATTAAAAATCTTTGCCACGTCCTACGCCGCTGGTGTGGACTGGTCGCTCGGAACCCTTGATAACGCGCGAAGTCGGAATTTTAATGCGCTCTCTCTCTCTCAACAGCACATGTATGACTTGGAAATAACACTAATCTCTTGTTCTAGAATATTATTTATTTAAATAATCACATAATTATGTATAAAATAAATGGTAAAAAATACAAATCGGTAGAAATAAATGTTTTTAATATAGATAAAAAAGGGTACCTATATGTCGGTAAAGTGTATACATATTAATTTTCTTATATATTCGGGGTAAAACCACGGGTACACAAAATGTGATAAAACCTGCTTAAAAAAAATACCGAACATTAAAAAAATATGTGACAGTTAAATATACCCTTTAATAATTAAACTAGAAAAATACCTAAAAATATTTTAAATATACTTGGAAAAATAAAAATATAAAAACACATAAATGTACAAAAATATTTTTTATTGGCGCTAGGCCTTGAATTAACTTATTATCGAAATTTGAGACACTCTGTATACTTTTTTAAGTACGTCATTTAATAAAACACAGACGGTTCGTAAAAAACGGTCAAGTGTTTAGCTGCAGCTATTTTTCTGTCCAATTTTTATAAACTGGAATTAAATACATAAAACTTTTTTTTATCGTTAAAACCTTTAGAGGGGCTTCATTCGCCTTTTTTCTGGTAAGAAAGTATAAAAAGAAAAGGCGAACTCCTGCTCCTGCTCCTATGTACGGCAATATTCTGGACGCATATCACAAAATAACAAAATAATTTTCCCCCTCCCTTGAACGCAGTATCTACGCTACTGTCATATTGTTAACGCTGTTCTGCCATTTTTCTTTATGTTGATCCAAACCAAAGGCGGAATCGTAATTACCCTTGGAAATGAAGAGCCTTTTAAAGTGGGGTGTACAATAAAGAAGTCCTTGGTTGTAAGAATACGAATCCATTCTAAAATTAACGTAAAAAACGGGTCATTAAAAATTATGGTATCGACTTATTGACTGCAATAAAACTACCGGTTTGATCCCATTGTTACACACAATCAACAAGCAAATACACTACAGGGTAGGACTTTAGATATTTAATTCGTTATTAATAACACAAAAACTGAAAGATGTTATCCCAAGCACAAGATAGTTAAATATTACCTGCTATAATTACAAATTATAATCCGACCCTGACCGACAGTTTATTTGCATTTTTATGGCCGAGCTCTTGCAAAACGTCCAAGGTAGTTAAACGGAGTCAACCATTTATTGTGAAAAATACTTTAATTTAATTTACCTTATACTATGAAGAACTATAGGGTAGGAGGCCGATCGACAATGGCAGCATTTTCAAATTCTGTCCCGGTTTTTTGGTTAGTTCGCTATTGGCTGATAGATGGCTCTCGCGTCCGAAGTGGGCTGATGTTGTCTTCTTCTTCTTCGTTTTTAATATGGAAAACTAGATCCTCCATAGTTTTTAACTTTTTCTTAAACCATTTATTTTCTGTGCTTTTACTTTTGACAATTGACGTTTTATTTTTCGAAATAACAAATAACGTTTGAAGGCAAGACAAGACAAATAACGTTGTATTGTAATTAATTTCCATATTTATAATGAATAATGGTACAATTTATAAAAGTACAGTTTGCTTTGTGTCGGGGTGTAAGACAGGATCTTTTTCAGAGAGAAAACGCAGCCAAATAAGTCTCTTTCTAGCGCCAAAGGTATAGCTAGAATGTTTAATACCCTGTATTTTAAAAACCAAGCATCGTTGGAACTTTATACAGGCCGAGTTTACTAATAAGTATAACAAAGTAAGTGTAAATTCATATAAAAGTCCTTATTTGTTCCTTAAAGAACTAATTTAAATAAAAATAGTTATTGCGTCCATAAGAAACCATTATTTGATAGCCCACTTCGAACACGCGCGCCATCTTACAGCGACTCGTAAAGCTGAATTACCGATGCTAATTTGGGACCGAATCCAATGCATTGCGATCGGCCTCCTACCTCAAGTCCTCCATACCTTATACCAACTTCCCTACTTCATTTCATTCGTCAACACCAAAGACGACAGGACAAGATAGACATCCCATTATTTTTATCGTAACAAGCCGACAAGAGGTTCGTTTTACTTTACAATAATGCGCTGTTGCCGGAGACTGCAAAGACTCACCCCTTTTGGGTTTATTTGAGCTTAAATTGACCTAATTTGTAACTATTGAGAATTAACCAGTGCTATGGCGACGCATAATGCCGATTGGCTTGCAGGCAATCAAAAATGTAACTTTACACTCAAACCAGAATTATTTGGAATATTCGACACTGGTTAGAGCGAGACGTGGCGGCAACTTTGCGGCAAGTAAAAATAAGAAAATGGAGTGACAATTTTGACATTTAGAATTAGATGCGTAGTCTATCTTTGCTTTATCGTCATTGGTCAACACATACAGGGTGTCCGGAAATGATGAGCAAAAAATTTAGGGGATAATTCTAGACCGAAAATAAATGCAATCTCTTCCTATAATATTTTTTCGAAAATTTATTATTAATTGTTTAAAGTTATATTATTAATTATTTGCAGTTTTAAAACACATAAGTTACTAGAATAATAAATTAAACATTCAAATCAAAGGTTCAAAGTTACGCTCTTCCTCTTCAATGCATAAATTAATTCTTCCTAAAAAATTCCGACGAACTCCATGGCATATTCCTTCCTTTACTATGCTATGTTTAAGATTGAAAATAAATTAAAATGATTTCGTATTCATCACATGCAAGCAATGTTATTTTAGCGTTTTTCTCGAAAACGGTTAGATTTATCGAAGTAAAAGTACCTTTTTTATGCCAAAAGGTTGGAAGAATAAAAATATTCAGTTAAAATGCGCATACAGTGTAGGACAAAAAAGTTGGGACCATTCAAATTAAAGTATAGGCTCCTATGTGGCGCCCTCTACAAAATGCGAAAAAACGGCGGGCAAATTTGTATTCATCCCGAAAAAGCCCCATATACGAGATTTCGTCAAAATATTATTAGCGTGGCAAATGGTATTGCAAAAAGAACTGCAAAAAAATTTAACTTTAACACCCTGTATCTACAAAAACGTCATTACTATTTTAATTGTAGCATCAACGATTGGCGAGATATTTCGCATTAAAAATTCCGAAGGGCCCTGCAAATCACTTTACGCCTACAATGTAAAAAATGGCCCTTTGAAAAAAAAATACTTCCACTCTACGCCCTAGGACTGGAAAATGCAACTTTACAATCATTCCAACTACCCCCCCCCCCCCCCCCCCCCCCCCCAAAGGATCACTTTACGCACGGCATGACAAACCTGACTATTTTCTTACCGTAAGACACAAGAACACTCCATACACTTGAAACAGCTTTTGTGGTAGACGTTGCCGTGGATAGAAATCTTTTCTAATGGATACACTTTTCCATTACAGCTTTGACAGGTTTCTGTAATAGCGGCCGACATTTCCTTTAAAAAAAATGGGCCTAAAGTATTTAATTCAAAAAGCGTACCTTCTATTGACAAGCAGCAGGACCGAGTTCCTTTTAAACAGCAAAGCAAAGCCAACGGCTAAGTTAAGCGTTCCTTTTAAAAATTCATTTTAGCACAGCAAAGATTTTTTCCTCCCCCCTTGCCGCGGTTAAGTATGCCCCTCTCTATTTCCCATGCATACGAAGTTGTTCGCGAAGCGTTCCTTTAACAACTTAGCTAAGCAAATATATTTACTTTGTTTTGCTGTTTAAAAGAAACAAATCTGTACCTCAGAAGGCGATTTTTACTTTTAAATGTTAAGTCCTCTTTCTATGGATATTTTTTCATTATCTCAACTCGTTTAAAAGTTAACACTTCTAAAACTATATTAAGTCATAACCCAAAAAAAAGGCAAAGCCGGGGTTATAATCATTCATAACTTTAATGCATAGTTCATAAACGTAAACTTAATACGTAACGTAATACGTAAGACACAAATATAGTTTATAATGATTTGTAATTTTTAACCTTTTTTAAACTGACACTTACACTCAGTAGACATAACGTCAACTAGGTATTCACTTAAAACCCACAAAAGGGGATAATTTTCGATCAAATTGCATAAAGCCTCCTCATCAATTGAACTTGAATTCAGTATCTCTGAATGATTTTAATGAAAATGAACTTTTGTTGACATGAAAATTTGGAGTTATGTCATTACATCTGTCATTTCATAATTTTTAGTCTTTAACGTTAAAAGTTAAGCATATTTCAAGGTAGCATGTTAGCCAAAAAAGTTATGTTTTATGCATTACAAATCCTTATAAGCTGGTTCATATGATCCTGTGATTTAAATCTTAAGCTTATGCACTAAAGTTATCACTATCAACTAAAGTTATGTTTATGAATGATTATAAATCCGGCTTTACTAGCTTAAGTCATGTTAATATAGTCTGGCTTTGCAAGTTGGCAACAATGCGTTATGTTAAGTCACGGAACGGATTATTTTCATTGGTTCCAATTAACTTACTTAACATTTTTTGGGCTATGCTATGAATTAAGAAACAAAGTGACTTAATATACTAACTCTCATTGGAACAAAAACAAAAAAAACTTTACCAAGCTCTAGTGAAAAATCAAAATTTTTGACTTAACATACTTTGCTTCTGAGGTACAGAAATGGAAAGTACCTTTTGTGTCATATTTGTTTTGTATTCATAACTTAGACAGGAAAACCTTAGAAACGACTAAACCCGTACGTTTCTATTAGTTTTTTTTATTACACAAAGCAATAATTGTGGTTACAAATATTATGGAATACACAGTACTGGAATGCTCGTCTTACCTCTTCGTAGCTCTAGTAGGACAGATGATTACCTTACAAGATTATTATGTACTTATTATTCAAAAATTTCATTTCAACGACTCGGATACTTGTGTGTTTGTCCTATTTATTACAATATTTACAACTAACAGCTAAAATAAAACCACCCAAATGGAAGATAAATAATGTTTATTAAAATCACTCAACATATTTTTAAAAATTGGCACAATAGTACAATCTAAAACATCAATAATAAATATAATCATAAAAGTCGGCATAACAAATATTTTTCGAAATCATTTACCGTTTACAGTGTGAACCGCGAAAAACTGAGATTTTTCTATACAAAAGAACAACTTTGATCACACGGTATATCGCGGTGCTTCCTTATGTTCGAACTAGTTACCATCCGTTACGTCCAAATACGTTATTTCATGTAAAAAGGAAACACCCTGTATCGGAAGGGAGACAGGGTCGTAGCCAGCAGAGGGAGCTGGCCAGGACTGAGCCCTGGTAAAAAAAATTGAGCCCTGAGGAGTGCGCGTAATTCAGGTATCCCGGACGGTACACCGCCAGAGCCGTATTAAATATTTAAGAATTTTACGAAGAGTTTTTGCCAAATAAATTTTAATTGGCTCATTAGAAAATAGTAACATTTGGTGTGAGAGTCCATCATACAAGTACCTTCAAAAAAGTCTAATACAATTTTATTGTAAAATAATAGGTGTGCCAATATTTGAGGGTTGCAAAATTTACATGGGATTACCAATGGCCAATCTGGCGGTGGACCACCCGGTATACAGTGTGGTTGTTTAAGTCTGCAACATATGGGCATTTTTCTTACTACCGATTTCTCAGAAAATTTTATTCTCGATAAAAGTTGGTGCATGTTCGATAATCATATTTGGTGCACTTGGAATGGTTGCAAGTCAAACGGCGTACAGGGTAGGCCAAAAAATATAAAACTTGTACAAGAATAAAGTACTCCTATTTCAGAAAATTCAGCAAAATGTTATTAAGAAAAGTTTTTTAGAATTAAAAGTTATGCATATATTCAAAAACGTGACCTCCTAAAATAAAAAATATATATTTTTTTAAAACATTAATAATTTCCCAAAAAATTTTTTTTTAATATTCACCATAAAGACCTTCATAAATTAATCAAAATCAAATCAATTTCACATATCTTTGTTCAAATTCAAGCATATTTGCAAAGTTTACTTGAATTTTTAATTTATTAAGGAATCACAAACTTCATGTTTGTTGCAACGATATTAAACACAACTTTAAAATATCTTAAAAATTATTTTTAACAAGATAAAACAGTACTAATGATAATATGCTAAATAAAAAACTATCATTTAAAGTGCAAAATTTTTATTTTAAATGCTTATTAAAAAACTTTATTATTGTACAAGTTTTATATTTTTTGGCCTACCCTGTACGCCTTTTGGCTTGCAACCCTTCTAAGTGCACCTAATATGATTATCGAGCATGCACCAACTTTTATGAAGAATAAAATGTTCTGACAAATCGGTAATAAAAAAAAATGCCCATATGTTGCACACTTAAACAACCACACTGTATATCTAAGATATTTTACGCTGGCTATAACCCTGAAGGGAAGATATATTTATAATTATCTAAAACTTTCTAGAAACAGATAAATTAACAGTAACAAATATAAGCTAAGAAAACACAGCAACGTATTTTTAAAAAAAAATTTGGGTTTATTTTGGGGCAATTTTATCAGACCTAGACATTGAGAATCAAAATAGTTCTTATTAATAGTGCCTAGATAAAAGGTCGACGCCACAATATTTAGTAAAATTACACTGGGTAACTTTTTTTGTTTGGGATTTGTCGTAAGGTCGACGCCACAATATTTAGTAAAATTACACTGGGTAACTTTTTTTGTTTGGGATTTGTCGTTTGCGAACGAAGCTACTATAAAATTACTGCCAGACCCTATAAAAAAAGGTCACCCTGTATATTTTGAGATAACAATAATTAACCAAATCGAAGAACACATGAATAAAATTCACAATAACGATAGAAATATAAAGATGCGCGTGTAAAAAAGCGGTAATAGTCCATTTTCCCAAATAATAAATACTAATATAAACTATTTAAACTTTAGTAGAAACAACAAGCATTTAAAAATAGCTAACATATCTAAAAAATTGAGAAGTCTATGCTACTATACAGGGTGTGCCAAAAACCTGAACCTGACCTGTTTAGCGTTCAGTTCAGTTAAAACCTTCTTTAGTCACAAGTGTACACCCCACCCCTTATTAAAATAAAATTTGTGACTTTTTCAGCTATATTTTTTTTGTAATGTTTTGCTTTAAAAAAGGAGAGTAAAGTTTGGTGATAACGTAGCCTGCAACACCCTGTATTATACGGCAAGGTAAAAAAATACAAGACATTATAACATATTTTAAGAACGATGATATTTAAAAGTGACTTCTGTCGTTCATGGGAAACCCCAAACTTTGTTTTTGTATTTTTTTACCCTTCCAATCCAGATAAACAATAACACCTAAACTTGTTAAAAAAAGACACGAACGTTTTCCATGTAAAATGTAAAAATTGTTGTCTAACTAAATATTTTTCACCTAAAAACATTTTCTAATAAAAATCACTGTATATATCAAAAAGGAAGTCCTATAGTTTGTATCCTATTGCCTCTTTTTTTATTACATTTTTATATACACACACATAAGACGACAAGAAGGTCAACATTTTAAAACAATAAGGTACCATGAGAAAGAAAGCCAAGATAAATCATCCTTAACCGAAAATAATATAACAGTACCAATTGCTTTTGGAAAGAAATTTGCTTAGGTTTGTTAATACTGATTCTTAAATTTTGCTCTCGTACCTTCTTTCCCTTGTACCCCCCTTCATAAGAACTTAAGTGTTAAGGTAAAATCCTAATCGAAATATAGTAGAGTAAAGAGAGACAAAATAAGTTTCGATCAAAATAGGTAGACTGGATAGACGTGGTGGTAGAGGATGACCTCACAAGTAAATTGGTGTTTTTTAAGTTTAAATTTTTATTTGACTTTACATTGACACATGATTAGGACGACACTGGGGGGATATTTCTTTAATTCACTAAAAAGAGAGAGAGAAAGCGATCAGTTTTTTCTTTCGATCGGAATTCGAATCGAAAAACCTCCTAGACCAGAATCTACGTCTTAAAAAATACCTCGCATACATGGGAGGTTTTTAGATCCAAATCAATCCGACAATATACAGGTCTGGCGGGCGATCCTTAAAGTGGGAACTTTCACGCGAGCAAGTGAGTAAGTAAGGAATTATGTGAGAGACTACAATGCGTTGTTGCCGTGACGTAGCGGCAAGGATCACTGTTCCACGACGTTCTCTAGACTGTTCTCTCGTATTTGTCTCGTAATGCTCGTTACTCTTTTCTATTGACCACGTGTAAATTCCCACCGAATGGGTCGTCCTTACCAGTCCTGTACACCTACAGGCTGTGTGGAAAATACGGGTACAATGTGTAAAGGCACACCCCTTACGTCAAAATAGGTCAATTCAAGCCAACTTTATTATACAGGGTGTCCGAAAATGATGAGCAAAAAATTCAGGGGAAAGGCGACCGAAAACAAATGCTATCTCTTTCTATTACATTTTTTCGAAAATTGATTATTAATTGTTAAAGTTATATTATTATTTATTTGCAGTTTTTAAATACATAAGTTACTATATTATAGAACAATAAATTAAACATTCAAATCAAAGGTTCAAAGTGACGTCCTTCCTCTTCGATGCATAAATTAATTGTTCTTAAAAAATTAAATTAATTAAATTAAAAAATAATAAATTAAAATGATTTCGTATTCATCACATGCAAGCAATGTTATTTTAGCGTTTTTCTCGAAAACGGTTAGATTTATCGAAACAAAGGAAGTATATCTTTTTTAGGTCAAAGGGTTAGGAGAATAAAAATATTCAGTCAAAATGCGCATACAGTGTAGGACAAAAAAGTTGGGACCATTCAAATTATAGGCTCCTATGTGGCGCCCTCTACAAAATGCGAAAAAACTGTAGACCAATTTGTATTCCTAATCCCGAAAAAGCCCCACATACGAGATTTCGTCAGAATATTATGAGCGTGGCAAAAGGTATTGCAAAAAAAACTGCAAATAAAATTTAACTTTAACACCCTGTATTTCCGTTAATAATCAATTTTCGAAAAAACGTTATAGGAAGAGATAGCATTTATTTTCGGTCTAGAATTATCCTCTAAATTTTTTGCTCATCATTTCCGGACACCTTGTAAACGAAATTGGCTGGTTTAGCCGATAGAGGGCGTTGAAAATACCAAATTTAAAAAAAAATAACACATTTTAAGGCGTGGTCACACAACGAGGCAGTGAATCAACCGACCTATTTTGACGCCAGGCGTCCGTCATGAAACACGTATTTTCTGGACCCCCCGTAAAGTTACTTATATACTAACATTCCAAATGTATGTGTTAAGGTCAAAACAAAATCACACTAGACATGCTGACACAGTTAAAAAAAAAACTAGTAGTTATACAAATTGTAAACGCTAAAACATCTAATCCAAACTGTTCAATTTTTCTGCAAGAAAAAATATATTTTGTGTAAATGGGGGCCATGCAGTTGGCATACGATCTAATATTTTTCCTATAAAAAATGTTTCAGTTTTATCCGATTGATATCGATGTTCTACAAATAGTTTTCTTCTTAAAAAAAAAAATTTAAGTCTGCCAAAACTCTCCCAACTTTAAAAAATAATTAAGGGTATGTATATTATAAATTATTAAACAATTAAGGAAGAGAACGCTTTTTACAGATGTTCGCAATGTCCTGGTAAAATTTGATGCGTTTCAAGTTCATAATACCTAATAAAACGAAAAATTGTTTCACCGAGCTTTACATATTACATTTTTTATAGGAAAAAAATCATTAACTGCAAAAATGGACGAACTTTTTAACCATTTTTACAACTAATAACCTCAAAAATTGAACTTCTAGAACCGGCCTCGGGGGGGGGGGGGGGGGGTACTAATCTAGGGAAATTACCCCCTCAGGAGGGAGATTTCGGAACATTCCACGTTGGTGTAGAGTTGGTAAAAAAATGTTAGGTTACTGTGAAAATAATAATGAAATTTAAACTTTTTCCGTGTTACAGTTACCAGGTTTGTAAAATAACTGGTTTAGTGACAGGATTTTATTTTACAAGTAAGTGTTCATAGACCTGCCATATGATAGAATGTCCTGTATAAACAGTGAGATGTCGGTTCGGCGCGAAAGTGCGTTTATGAATGAGATGCATGGTCTATCTTCGCTTCATTGTCGTCGGTTTGTATACAAACAATATACCATAATAAAAATAATAATAATAATAATAATAATAAAGGCATTTATTCAAAACACTATAACCAATGTATTACAATGATTTTATGTATGATGGGCGAGGTTCAGTTCGTCGTGTCTACATTACTGCAACACGACGTCTGATCCTCGAACATCGCAAATTGTTTATATACAATTCTAGAAGTTCAATTTTCGAAGGCAGATAATAACAATCATTGTTATGCGCAAAACAACCAACAAAAAAAAACGCAAAAATAAGACAAACACAAAAGTACGCAGGAAAAAAAACGAATTAAAAAAATATAACGTGAAAAAAGCAGCAAAAATTCTGATACGGTGTCCTTTTTTTGAGGTGTGAAAGTAAGAACAAGTAGGTATTGTTAGCGTTATACGTGCTCCCTAACAGATCAAACGTTAAAACTTTAACTAAAATATGGGGGGGTTCGATTTTTTAAACACAATTAATAATAAGTTGGCCCGGACTCACGTCTCGACTAGCTCAGCGCCTCCCGTGATTCGTTTCGGAAAAGCTTAAAGCTCTAGAGATGGGTTTATTCGTTCCTTCTAATGACCCAGGAAACCGTAGCAAAAGCACTGGGAATTAGTTTAAGGACTGTGCAGAAAATTGTGCATGAAAGAAAGCATAATATAATACCCAAGAATACTTACTAAAAAATGTAAACGAAGAAAGCCAAAGACTAAAGATTTGAGCGAAAATATTAAAATGGGAGTTCCGAACGTGATTTATGATTTATACAGATCAAAAACCAATGTCAACTCTTTCAGTTTTAAAAGAAAATTTAAAAATTCGAGGTGTTTTGCAAATCTGACTCGAATAGTTATCAAAATTAATAAAAAAAAAGTTGGGTTTTCGCTATAAAAAAGACTGTAACCGGAGATTTTTATGTGAGCAGCCACAGATAGTGAGTTAGCGTGTTCAGTTTTAAAAAATTAATAAGGAATTAGTGGGATCGAGAACAAGTGTTAGATGTCGAAGTAGCGCCGATGATCATTGCTTCATTCGAAGACGACTCAGATGACGAGGACTTTTCAGAATTTCCAAGTGATGACAGTTTTGACAGATGAAGTTTTTAGTCAATAATTATAAATGGTTTTCTTTGTTTACATTTTTTAGTATTCTTCGGTAATATATTATGCTTTCTTTCATGGACAATTTTCTGTACAATCCTTAAATTGATTACCAGTACTTTTGCTACAGTTTTCTACTTATTGGTTGGCAAATTACCATTTTTTTTCTTTTTATTTCTTGAAATAGTTAATCGGATTAAATTCCATTGTATTTTTAGGTTAGGTAATTTTATTGCTAAAATAAATTACACTGTCCATTATTGTCGTTTTTAATAGATAGATTTAGTAGATAATAGTATACTATTCACAGGGATGGCACGCGACATAAAATTTTGGGCACGCCACCGATCACAAAGATTACTATGAATTATTATATTACGAATTTGACGGCGCGTCTATTGCCCCATTAAACATTTCTTTAGAAAAAATGGCACGTTAATACATAAAGGTTCGCCACCCCTGTACTATTATGTACATAATTTTTGCAAAACTAATAATATTATATGTGGCTATCTTCACGACAGTTAAAATAATAAAACTAGGTTTCTTTTCTCCGAGTAGGTATATTGATATACCTACATAATCTCACAACATTTTGATAAGCTCTGGAATTTTCGAATTGATTCATATGATCGGTGACCGTTGGACCCGCATGATAAGACCAGATTTGACTATAGCTATATATTCGGAGACAATAGGAACGATGAAAGAGACACAAACTAGTTCGTTTTAGGTTTGCGAACTGGTTAGTCTAGTTCACTTTAAATAGTTCGTTTGCGAACTACACTACCCATCTCTACCCAGCACGTTAATCAATTCGACGCGTTTGAAAAATCGACCCCGTTGTGGAAAAAAGATAGGAAAAATCAAAGGTTATAACTTCGAGCTATCTATCGACGGATGTACTAGCGTTTAAAAGGCACTTACCACAAAACGATTTGGCTTTATTTTCTGTACTTTGGTCGACTCGGTGGTAGTTGAATCTCGCATCTGTTCGAATCGTGCTCTTAACCTACAAAAAAAATATAAGGTGATATAGTTAACTTTTTTTTAAATTTATTTATTATTCTCAACCAACTTAAAAAAGTTTATTACAGAGAATATAAATAAAAATATTATATAACCTTTTACAAAAAAAAAATATTAATATATTTTTATTACGTTAAAGTTAGTTCAGTTTTAAAAAATATTTTTTTAATGTTTTTTTAAAAGTCCATAATTTTGATATTTCTTTAATTTTTTTCGGCAAACTGTTGTAAATTGTTGGTTATGTATGCATTTAATTATTTTGTTTAGTTGTTTTTAATGGCTGAATTGTAGTTAAATTCGCTGATCCCCAAATTAAAAACATATACTGTAATTTTGAATAAACCAAAGAATAATATACACTCCCGTGCAGAGAAAACGGGCACTCCAAAATTTTGATTAGGTTTTAGCCTTGATAACTTTTTTATTTTTCATCCGATTTGAGTGATTTTTTTATAGAATTGCAGATACAATTGTCAGCTTTAACGTGTATTTTACTAGTCCTAAGTAACTTTGGTTATTTCACATATTATACAAGGATAATCGAAATGCTGTTTTTTTCTCTAATTTCAAAACGCCCTGTGGAATAATTAAGTAACAAAATTATTTTAAATTACCAATTTTAATGTAGAGTCATCTATTCTTTACATTTTATTTTTTGGTTTATGTCAATACATGCATTCAGTCTCACACAATTTAAATTTAAATAAAATAATTTAAATTTTTACATAATTTCTTTATTGTTAAAACGAAAACAAACTTAACAGCTACAAATTAATTAAGTATGCGTCAATACTTTGTATTGCCTCCTCTAGCGCTAATTACTGCCTGTACACGTCGGTTCATACCATCAATAAGCCCGCGAATATCGTCTTGCGGAATACTCCCCCATTCCTCAAGTCCCGCACGAAGCTCGTTTAATGTCGTTGGTACCACTAATCGACTTGTAATTCGTCTTCCGAGCATGTTCCACACATGCTCTATAGGGTTTAAATCTGGAGAACATGCTGGCCAGTTCATTTTATCAATCCCAACTTCTACCAAATATTGAGTGACGCATATTGCGGAATGTGGTCGGGCTTTATCTTGCATCAAGATAAAATCATCGCCGATAAATGGAGCAAAAGGAACTACATGATTCTCGATAACCTCCTCAATATACCTCTGTGCGGTCAGCGATCCTCTATTAATAAAAATACTAATTCAGTACAGGCCTCCTGTGATATTCCTGCCCAAACCATCACTGAACCTCCTCCATAACTGAGCCGGGGGCTGAACGAACATTCAGCAAATGTTTCGTTCATCTCCACACTCGCTCTCGTCCATCTGGTGAGTTTAGGCAAAATCTAGACTCGTCGGTAAAAAGTACACTGTTCCATTGTGCCAAATTCCAATTTACATGTTCACGAGCAAATTGTAATCTTGCTACTTTACGACGTGGGAGTAATCTAGGGCCTGTTGCTGGTCGGCAAGAATTCAAACCTACATCCTTTAATCTTCGACGAACGGTCCAAGAACTGATACTTTTACCTTGAACTTCTCTAAGATGATTTTTCGCCTGTACTGAAGTCACTCGGCGAGTATTACGTTGCGTACCACTACCTGCCCTTCGTGAATTGCTATCTCTAAAACGTTTAACTACTCTTTCGATGGTAGAGCGGCTGGTATTAAGTACTCTAGCCACATACCCATAATTTCGCCCGTCCTCCACTAAAGCTACAGCTTTTGCGCAATTTTCAGCACTTAAGACCATTGCCAATACACAAATTTACTGCCAAACTGACAACAAAGTCTCAAACAACAAATTACATAGCCACCCTGTAAAAAAATTCTGAATTCATATTGGAATAGAAATTATGTAAAATTTTAAATTATTTTATTTAAATTTAAATTGTGTGAGACTGAATGCATGTATTGACATAGACCAAAAAATAAAATTTAAAGAATATATGACTCTATATTAAAATTGGTAATTTAAAATAATTTTGTTACTTAATTTTTCCACAGGGCGTTTTGAAATTAGAGAAAAAAACAGCATTTCGATTATCCTTGTATAATATGTGAAATAACCAAAGTTAGTTAAGATTAGTAAAATACACGTTAAAGCTGACAATTGTATCTGCAATTCTATAAAAAAATCACTAAAATCGGATGAAAAATAAAAAAGTTATCAAGGCTCAAACCTAATCAAAATTTTGAAGTGCCCGTTTTCTCTGCACGGGAGTGTATATTTTTTAAATATTTTAATGATATATTATAATTTTTAGCTTTAAACAAAATGCCAATTATTGGTGACATGTAACTTCTTAAATATTCAATATGTTTTTTCCAACTTAAATTTTCATCAATATATAAACCTAAAAATTTAATTGTATTAGTATATTTAATTAAATGATTATTGAAAGACAGTGAAGAATAGTTATTTGTTTCACTAGGCAGAAAAGCAGAAGTCTGGTTTCCTAGCCTCGGCTGCGCCTCGTCTATGAAACACCAGCCGCGGCATTAAATCTGCTTTTCTGCCTAGTAAAACATATAATTTTTTCTCCAAATTTGTTTCAATTTTTACGCAAAATCGTATTTTTTATATTTATGTATGCTATTTATGACATTTATTGAATTGTTGTGTTTACTTGTCATTTTAAATTTTAATTTTTAATGACACCTGACAGGCTCAAAAGGTGTATTTTTCTGCCTAGGCATAAAAAGTCCACTTTTTCTGACTAGGCAGAAAAAATACACCTTTTGAGCCTGTCAGGTCTCATTAAAAGACCGCTTTTAATATCATTTGGAGAAAAATATTATTTTTTAGTTTTGATTTACTTATAAACATAAAAGATGATTTATTAAAATTTAATGATAATTTATTAATTTCAAGCCATTTACATATTATATTTAGGTCGTGGTTAACGTTATTATGAATTTTTAGCATAGTCTTCATGAAAATATACAATAGTAGTATCATCGACAAACAATTTTATTTTACCTTTAAATTGTATTTTGCTATAGAATTAATGTAATTAATTTGACTATACGCTTCTTCATTGAAGAGCTAACCGCCGCCACCATTTGGATGACATATCAAGTGTCGGTCATCTCGACAAACGTTCAGTGCAATCACTATACTTACACCCTCGTAGATTCGATCTGCGACTGTTCCTCTCCGGTCTCTTCTACAATATTAACGGCATTTTGCTGTTCCCTCTTGATTTCGTTGACTTCCCATTTTTCGAATTTGGCGCGCAGTTGCTTGGCTCTTGCCGCTTTCTGTGCCTAAAAAAAAATGCCGTTAATTTAAATTAGCATTTTTGTTTTAGAAAAAATGTAAACCAATGTTCACGTACTTCGATAAGATCTTCAGGAAGTTTCCCAGGTTGTTCGACTTCCTCCTCCTCTTCCTCCTCGTATTCGGAAGATTCCTCCTCGCTTCGCGATTCAGGTCTGGTAGGTTCAGGCGGCGGAGTAAAACATTTTAATGGTTTGAGGCCTAAAAAGGCATATATTAGGATGCTATTCTTGCCCTGTTCATAAAACGGCGACTTGTGCAAAAACAACGTCCATGTCGCAACGAAACGATGTGCAATTTTTTGAGCGAACCTGGTAGCACGCGTCATTTGAACTATCGCTGCTACAGGGAGCGATCAAAAACATTATAACTTTGTATCAATTTTACTGTTTTATCAATATCAATTTGTCAATTTATTTTGACAAATCGTGATATTGTCACTTATTTAAACCCGTCCCGTACCTTGAGGTTCTGGCTCCTTGGCTAAATTTTCCTCCATTTCCCTGAATTTGTTCAACATTTTCGAAGCGGTGTGTGTTTCTTTGGCGATCTTCGAATCGTCGATGTACTCCTCCGACCTCACCACGTCCGGATCCCTGTAGATTTCTCTGTCCGGCGTTTCAGTCTACAAGTAACAAAAAGTAATTTTAGATAAAGTCGAAATATGAAATTATTAAATGATGTACAAAGGAAACTGTGCAAAAATCATTGACATTGAAATATACCTTTAGACCCATACAACTAAGTTTGTAAGCAAACACAAATAATTATTTGGATATAGAAAATTTATATAAATTAAAAGTAGGTATATTAATTCACTCAATCAATGAAAAGATTAAAAATTCTGAAATAAAATTTATTGATAGCACAATATTTCATGAACACAATACAAGAAAAAATAAAAATTTAAAAACTGTAAAAATAAAAACTAATTTTGAAAAAAAATCAATTCTTAATGATGGTATAAAAATGTATAATAATATTCCAAAAAAAATTAAAAATACAATCAATATAAAAAAGTTCAAATATTTATTTAAAAAACATTTATTAAAAATATAACATATTATTGTTTTCTTTTCTTTTGTTGTTATATATGATACTACACTGCGCGACATATTTAACGCATAACGAAAAAATTGCCTCAATTTTGATGTTATATATTTTCCAAATTTGTGGTTCGTTTTTAATGATTTTTTTTTCAAAATGTAGGTTTTTTCCTTAAGCATATCACTGCCTTTGTTGTTTTACTTGAAAAAGTAACTTTGGTATTATACCGGGTGTTATAAAACTGTTATGTTAATTTTATGGAAATTCAAAACACCCTGTAGGATTTACTAGCCATTGCAAGCTATCGCAATTCCAGCCAAATTTAAGTCCCATGTTTCCTTTACATTTTCTTTTTTGATTCATTGGTTTATCTCTGTTTTTTTATGAACTATTCAATTTTTAGTTCAACGTGATTTTCATAAAAAAATCTTTAGTTAAAAAATACAAAATAAACTAAATGCTTTGATTAATGCAACAGCAAGAAAAAACAAATTATAAAGTAAATAAAGAATCAATATCTGGTATTAATTTACTGAATCCACAAAACAGGGCAAAAAAAATACAGGGAAAAAAATTGTAATTTCTAAATGTATTAAAAAAATCACATATGAATAATTAGTAGCGAGTATTGCCTCTCCTTGCTCTAATGAATGCTTCGCATCTTCTTGGCATACTTAAAATCAGATTTCTGATTTCATCTTGAGTAATCTGATTCCATATTTCCATAAGCCTCAATGACAGATCGTTTAAGTTTCTAGGAGGAGGAAGCAAGGCTCTAAGATTCGTCGGCAATACTCGCTACTAATGATTCATATTTAATTTTTTTGAATACCTTTAGAAATTGCAATTTTCTTTCCTGTATTTTTTTGCCCTGTTTTGTGGATTCAGTAAATTAATACCAGATATTGATTCTTTATTTACTTTATAATTTGTTTTTTCTTGCTGTTGCATTAATCAACGCATTTCGTTTATTTTGTATTTTTTAACTGAACATTTTTTTATGAAAATCACGTTGAACTAAAAATTGAATATTTCATAAAAAAACAGAGATAAACCAATGAATAAAAAAAGAAAATGTAAAGGAAACATGGTACTTTAATTTGGCTGGAATTGCGATAACTTGCAATGGCTAGTAAATCCTACAGGGTGTTTTGAATTTCCGTAAAAAAACATAACAGTTTTATAACACCCGGTATAATACCAAAGTTACTTTTTCAAGCAAAACAACAAAGGCATTGATATGCTTAAGGAATAAACCTACAATTAGAAAAAAAAATCATTAAAAACGAACCATAAATTTGGAAAATATATAACATCAAAATTGAGGCCATTTTTTCGTTATGCGTTAAATATGTCGCGCAGTGTATAATTATTGTATAATTTTGACTCTTAATCTTAATTAATTAAATTTTTTTTTATTAGAAATTTCCCTGTAATAAACTTTCGTAAAGTTGGTTGGGAAATTAAATAAATAAATATAAAATATAAGTTTTATGGGACGTCGAACACAGATGGGCATGCGCACAACCATCTAGTTTCAGCTGTCGTCGCTCCTTTAGCGATATTAGGTACTTTCCATTTACTTCTTTTAAACAGCAAAGCAAAGTAAAAATATTTGCTTAGCTAAGGTGTTAACGCGCATGAAATGAGACTTTATTTACATCCGCAAAACCATAAATTTGCCACTTTTGCGATGATTTTTTCCGGTCTAAAGGTATATTTATATCTATGGCCAAAAACACATAGGTTTAAGAATTCAAAAAATGGGAAAGATATTAGCTTTAAGAATAGAGAACAGCATGGCAACACGGCAAAAAGAAAACAGTCTGACTGAAAAAAATAGGGAGGTTAATATAAAATCGGGTGCTATTAATGGAGAAAACTGCATGTCTTATGATTTTGTTAGATGGTGCTTTTGTTTAGTAAAACAGTCTGCAATAAGCGTTCTTTCTAACAACCTTGACTTGCGACGGGTCTCTGGGCGGAGTTATCCTGAATTGTTTCCTGTTTTGCTCCGGCTCTTTGTACGTTTCGAAAAATTTAAACCTCTCCTGAATATCGGCCGTCCTCACTTCGATCTCTTCCATTTGCTCGGTGGATTTGATGGTGTCCTCTTTAGACGATTTCTCCAGATATGCCTGAGGGTGTAGGAAAGAAAAGGTACACAAAGGATCTCATCCGGGGTAATGGTGGGCGAAAAGGTTGATACGATACACTTTGGTTAAATATTTGATTTTATTATAAATTGTTCCAAGGATCCTCCTATCCACCGAAACAGCATTAACTTTTTGTAGAAACTTACTATCTTTATAAATTTGTACCCAGAGCTATTTCCGTAGAACAAATCAAACTTTGATGAGCTGTAACTTGTGAACGACTTATTCTATTAAAATTTGCTTCATAACTAAATTATAGACAATTTGATGCTCTACGAAAAAGGTCACTACAGTTTTTGTCGAGATATTCATTTCAAACTCGCAGGAGACAACTTGGAGCAATTTAGAATAAAAAATATGACATAATATGCGAACCTACATTTTCACCATAAATATTTTATTATACAGTACTCACTTCTCTAGCTTTTTTGACTTCTAACTTGGGCGGGGTAACGGGGGAGACCTGCGGAGGTTTCGACGAGTTGGCGTCGAGCTCCAGGAACAACGACCTTGATTTTTTGCTAATTTCTGCAAAAGAAAACACGCACATGGTCATGTAGTCGCTTGCGTTGCGTCGCGCTGTACAGAGGCCGATGGGAAAACAAACGAGCGTCGATTAAATCAACTACAAGTAAACAAATACTTACCGCTTTCATACACCTCCTCCTCCTCATCCTTGCTGACCTCCCTGTTGACCCTCTCGTTGGAAACCTGTCCCCTCTCCCAGCGGTCCTTAATAGACTTGGTATCACAGACTTCGATTTTTTCGGAGTTATTTTTGTTTCTCAGATTTGTGCTCGATTCACTTTCCATTATCGCGTTCTGATAGGCTTCTTTCATTTTCTCTTGTTTTCCCTGAAATATATCGATAAGATGAATACGAGAAGGTAAAAAGTAAGTGCCTGTAATAATACAGTTTATCTAATCATTTATATTTCATAGGTTGTAGTGTTATTTACCATAAATAATCTGGTTCTAATATTTTGAATTTCTTGTTTCGTTTCCTCTCTCCTTTCTTCCCTCGCGTGGTCCCCTTGTTCCCATCTCTTTTTGACATCTACCATGCCGGTAAAGTGGAAAGGTTTCTCTTTTTGGATTTTTTTAGCCCTGGAATACAAAATAAAACATTCCTGTGTACCGAGTATTACCAACTTTGTTGCATCGAATTATTGGCATTCTTGGGGAAAAAATAGTGTTCCTATGCTTTCATCAATGACAAAATTGGCAATAAATATGTGCGTTCAAGTTCAAACCTTTCGGAACTTATATGCGACAAATAATTTACTGAGATTGTTCGACAACTCTCTTGTCACTGATGACAAGCGATAACAAAATTATCTAACCGCATATTTCTGGTAAGTTTGTTACCTAAAATACTGTGCTAACAAATAAAACACCATTAAACTATCTGGAAATTATTGTTTACAATTCCATATAATATTATCTCAAGACCTTTTGGGATTTGGGGAGTAAGTAAGACAGAATACAGACCCCGTTTATTAAAAAAATGAGGTAAAATTGAATGCCTTTATGAAGAGGCTAGTATATGCTGTCTCACACACTTCTTTAAAATCGCGAAGGCTATAGTATGAACTCTTACTTCTCAATAATACTGTTAATAGGTCCAAAATATTACCTGGCCGTTTACAAAAATATTTGTAGCATCTCTTTAAATTTAAAACAACAAAACTTACCTAACCAAATCGGAATCTTCACCTTCTGCGACTTCCTCTTCCGCTTCTTCTTCAGAAGAAGATGCTTCGATCGGAATACCATCCAGAGCTTCATTAGAAACGCCTACATCCATACCATGTTTTTGAAACCTTTGAAAGAGTGTACAAATTAGCACTAAATTAGTGTTTTACTTGACAAGCTAGCAACGCTGTTCTCGTATAAGCTGAAACCTTCCCTTGTAAACTTACCTGGCTAACTTGGACAATATACTGGGCGACCTCTTGACATTCTGACCTCCCCTTTCTATTTCCGAAGACTCGGTTTGTTGAGTTTGATAGTGTTCGAACACCTGAAACCTTTCTTTGACGTTTAGGCTTTGTAATTCTTCTAGGCCAAGATCGGGCTTGTCGCTTGCTAGAAAAATATCTTTTGTTATACAAGATGAGTATATTTTACAGGATACAGACAATAAGTTAATTGCAAAAACAATAGGCAGTTATTGGGAGCATGGTGAGTGCTTATTCGTATTCATTGTCACGATAAAAAATGGACCTACATTCCGTAAACATAATTATATCGATAGGAAAAATACGTTTTCGAAACGAATATATTTTTAAATTTCGTTATACTATTTTAAAGTTAAACGCGGTCAGGGTTAGTCAAGTTTACTAATTCAACAGACATTGACATGTTGGCAGCAAACTAGTGTTTTTCGATAAATGCAATTTCGAATTGTATTTTTAGATAAAAATGTTAGAACACAGAGGACATGAAAAAAGGTTTGTTCGCTTGTGTTGTACGCTCTCCTCTAGTGGGGGAAATTAATTTTAAAGAAAGGAAGTGCTATTGTTTGCGTCAACCTGAAAACAAATCGGAAGGTTTTGACGGGAACAATGCATTTTTCCGTCACAAACGAATAAACCAAAAATTAGTACGGATCTAAAAAATCATCACAACAAACACGCTGTTCTGTTCTACCTCTTGCTACACCAGGAGGCAACTCTACGGGTTGATTTTCACGAATTATAGGTTCGTGTCTTCGAGGTTTAGCTGTAAAAAATTAATATTTATTTATTTATTTATTTATAGTATCAACAACTTAACAAGTTATACAGAGATACATAAAACCCTATTTCTAAAAGCTTATACCTAAGCTATAATAATTCAATTAATATTGCAATTACAGTAATTGACTAAGCAGTTCATTCCTTAATTTTAATTTGAATTTTTCACTGTTATGTCAATGTCTCCACAATATTTATTAAAATAAGAGCACAGTCTTATAAGCGGTGAGTTTTTGTACTGATTTGTCCTCGGTGCAGGAACATAAAATACATGTGCGGATCTAGTATTGACTAAGCCTATTCTAAACGGAAGCTGTCCTAAGAACTATTTATTATCTATTTTGTCTCTAATTCTTTTATATAGGTAAATAATTCCTGCTTCTATACGCAATAGTCTTAAAGAAGGGAAATTAAACAAATAACACAAAAGCCTTTGATCTGTAAGTACCTCTTGGCGGATACACTGAAAATGACATGTAGTACCTACAACATTTTTTAAAATTTACGATGAACAGATTCCAAAATAGCAATCCTATTGGCATACTGAGGATCCCAAATAGTGCATGCATACTCAAGTTTTATAACTACCAGGGATTCATATAAAGTTATTATGGCGTTAACATTTTTACAAGTTCTATAATAAAAATACTAGCATTTATAAAGCGCTGGCAGTAATATTATCAATATGCCCAACAAAACTCAACTTAGAATCAAAATAGACACCAAGATCTCTGTGAAAATCAGTTCTCTTTAGAGGCACATTATATCAATGCAGTAATTAAAATTAATATTTTGATATTATGTTCTCTACACCAAGGCACAACTAAATTCAAATCGTTTTGTAGGGTCCTTGCATCAAGTTCATCCACAATAGTATGAAATAGCTTATAATCATCAGCAAAAATAAGACCTTTGGTGAAATTAGCGCTCATTCAGACGCTCAACAGAAGTGGTCCAAGATTTGAACCCTGGGGCACCCCTAATGTGGGTGAATATATTTGTGAAGTGTAGGCCTTAAGTTCAACGAATAATGATCTTTTATGCAAATATGATGATAATAACGAAATAATGTTTTGATCCACTGAGAAGTCTTGAAGATCTGTAATTATCCCGCAAGTCCACCTTGTCAAACGCTTTTACCAAATCGGTGAAAATAACATTAACTTGTTGACCGTTTTTACAAGAATTATGAATAAATTGTGTAAAATTTATTAAACTAGTTATAGTTGAGCACAAATCTATAAGAGATGAATCGTAGGCAACGTTGTCAAACCCTCGATATTTCTTCATGTCAAAGAAATAACGTAAACTTGGCATCATTGCATACGATTTTGCGTGGGGAAAATGCATGGTACTTACGAGGTCCCTCGTCCTCCACTGCTTTCGGAGCGAACAATGCCTTGAAGTGGGGTTTACAATACAGGGAGCCGTCGTTACTTTCATATGTGTCCACCCTGTAATATTGATTAAATTAGAATAGATATTCGACATTCATAAAAAGTATAAAAATCGATATTGCACAAATACACTTACGTCAATTGTTTACTACACGCCGTGCATCTAAAACAGTTCTTGTGCCACAGAGCCTTCTCCGCTTTGATTTGCTCCATTTGGAAAACTTGTTTTCCGCACGATTTGCAATTGGTGCACAGTTCAATTTGCGTACCCTGGAATAGTAATAATATTAGGTACCTACATTTTCTTCTTTTAAACAGCACCACATGTAAAATAAACCCAATTTTAGCCTACTAGACCAGAGCTGAAGCCTTTGAAAATGGTAAAAAGTGAAAAAAATAATAGTAGGATGAAACCCATTGGAAAAGGAAGAAAATATAACAAAAATTAAAGAAAAAATAATTTACGGGCGATCCGAGGTTGGGAAGTGGGTGAGTAGAAAAGGGTAGAAAACGATTTATCTCGATTTCCGGCAAAACTACAAGTCCTATGGAAAAACGTTAAATAGCAAAGTTGTAGGTAATAAAAAGATCTACAACTTTGGTATTTACACTTTTATCACATAACCTCGAAATTTATGTAAAAAATTCAAATAACCAAGTTTTTGGTTTTTTATTTTTATCTTTTACAAGAAAATTCTTTTTTTCACGAAATTTGGTGAAAACTTACGTCTTATGTCGCAAACACACTGTAATTTTTTTGATTTAAAATATTTATTTTTTTACCTTATTTTGACTTAATATCGAAAAAGCACCCTAATTTTCAATCGAAAATTCTCACGTCAAAATATCTGCTTTTTTAAAAAAGTCGGTGGGCTTTTTGTTCGTTGAAATCTCTACTTTCTGATGGTGTAAAAAAATACACATTACTATGGTCAATGTGATGAAATTCAAATCCCCTTTAAATCCTACCTTTAATTATATTTAGAACAACTATTTTCGCATATTTTTTGCGATCTTTATGTTTTATGGATTTGTAATTTTTTCGAGTAATTAAAGTATAAATTTTGATAAACAGCTCAAAATTGTACATAATTTAAAAAAAAAATTCGGATTAGAGTTTTTTTCGTTTCTTTGCATTTTTTGAGAACATTTACAATAGTAATGTACATTTGTACATATATGTATATTTTTTACACCATCAGATAGTAGAGATTTCAACGAACAAAAAGCCCACCGACTTTTTTTTAAAAAAGCAGATATTTTGACGTGAGAATTTTCGATTGAAAATTAGGGTGCTTTTTCGATATTAAGTCAAAATAAGGTGAAAAAATAAATATTTTAAATCAAAAAAATTACAGTGTGTTTGGGACATAAAAAGGTAAGTTTTCACCAAATTTCGTAAAGAAATTTTTTCTTGTAAAAGATAAAAATAAAAAACCAAAAACTTGGTTACAGTAGAACTCCAATTATCCGAACTCCGGCTATCCGAATCGCCGATTATCCGAATCACAAACAACTGCTCACCGTCAAGCGAATGCGTGACCTGGCTGCCCGAAAACGGTTGAAGACCGCAAAACAGCTTACATTGACGGAGATGTTTAAAAAACAATGATTTTTATTTCTAAACTTGTACATAAGTACATTTTATTTATACTATTTAAAACATGTGAAAATTTCATTTAGTACATAATTCAATAAAAAAATAGTGCAATATCAAAACGTAGCTTTTATTCTCTCCAATGGCAATTTTTTAAAAAAAAATCCGATTATCCGAATATTTGATTATCCGAATGGGTCCCGGTCCCCATTAATTCGGATAATTGGAGTTCTACTGTATTTGAATTTTTCACATAAATTTTGAGGTTATGTGAAAAAAGTGTAAATACAGAAGTTGTAGATCTTTTTATTACCTACAACTTTGCCGTTTAACGTTTTTCCATAGGACTTGTAGTTTTGCCGGAAATCGAGATAAATCGTTTTCTACCCTTAAAAACTCACCCCCTTCCACTTCCCGACCTCGGATCGCCCGTAAATTATTTTTCCTATCATTTTTGTTATATTCTCTTCCTTTTCCAATGGGTTTCATCGTTTCATCCTACTATTATTTTTTTTGGTTTCAAAAATTATCGACCCTGGTCTATACCGCTGCCACCGAATTTCTTCAAATGCGATTTCATTCAAAATAAAAATTGTCGCATTATGCGACGCATTATACTCTTACTATCAGGTGTATTATGCTCCTATTATTGTAGATAAATAACTTTTTCATACCTCGAAACGTTTTATAGCATCTGAAGTAGACATGTTTACAGCGACAACTTGACAATAACAATTAAACTGAACTGATTGCGAAACGAATCTTACAAATACAGCTTTTGTACGAGTTTCTTATCGAAGTTGTCTCACCACAAAAGGGCAAAATTTCCGGACTTCCGTCACTCTTATCGCGTTAATATAAAGAAAACATTAAATTAAACATCTATTGATGTCACTAATTTATTATTATTTGTAATGTGTACTGAACGCAATTTTATTGTAAGTACATAAAGACACTAGATATTTTTTTATAATTGTGAATTTAATATTAATCATCGAAGTTCCCGGATGGGAAGTACTTACTAATATTGATCGAAAAGGGGAAATTTATTAGAAATATTACTAAATAAGGTAGCGAGCAGAAAACAGATAAAAAACGGCGTGTCAAACGAATCGATTGATGAAAGATGATTTTGATAAAACAATATTGCTTGTTAGAGGTGATTGTCCAGCTATTTTGCCTTGTTTAGATTTTTTTCGTAAGGACGTTTGCTTACTTTTAAAAAAAGGTATACATTTGGGACGATTCTCGACAAGGAATTGTATACAGTGTCACCAGTAAAGTCCGCATCATGGGATTTTTTTTAATTAATAGCTTTATTCGAAATTTGACTTTGGCATCAAGTTCTGCTTCGACCGAGATGAAAATTAGGCAAAAAAATAGTAGTGACGTGATTCGCATTATCTGTCAAATTTTAATTTTTTCCAAAAAATAATTCAGAAGTGGGGTTATTTCTAAAAATACCGAAAAAAAAGTTATTAGATAAAGTTTTTTTTTAATGCAGTTTCTAGCCCACATGCAATATTTCAGCTGCATAAGATAATTTTGATTTTTACCTATATTTTGTAAATTGTACCACTTTTGCAAAATAAGACTCAACGCAACCTACATAAAACTTCTTAGTTTTGACAATGCTTTATTTCAGATACATTTTCTTTAAGGTTGAATTCTCAACGTCATTCAATCTATTGCCAACCTATAAACTATTTCGCGTTGATTTTTTGAGTTTATTATTTTAATAACTAACATTTAAAGAAAATCAACATCGTCGGTACATTATTTAAGTAGTATCCGATATATTACAAAAATATCAATTTATTTCATTGCTAATTTTGGGAGAATTGTATAGTGAATGAACAATGAGTGACAATGACATAATAATGTTAAAAAAAATCTTACCCGATATTTTTCGCTATACAATTCTTCTAAAATAAGTTATGAAATTCCTTGATATTTATTAAATGTCAATTATTACCTATAGAATATCAAGTCGATACTGATTTTCTTTAAATTTTGTATGAAAGCTAGAAAACATAAATAAATCTACGCGAAATAGGTTATAGGTTGGCAAGCATGTTGATACTCCAACCTTAACAAAGCAGAATTTGCCATCAGCCGCCATTCTTGACACATCGTTGAATTCAAAGTGACAAACCTTAAATAAATTTTTTGAGGTTAGATAAAAGTACAAAGACTCTATAGAAGAAATGTGAAGGTTATTGTGAAAGAAATGATGAGTCTTTAATAGATTTAACCTCTAAACTAAATCGTATCTATCCAATTTGGTACATCCAGTGACAGCGGATGGAAAAAAAGGGTTTATGAAATATAAACTCACATTGCTAAACTTTTCTTGCGCCTTCGTCGAATCGGATGATCTCACATGGAGCACGTTTTTCTTCTGCAGAGCATCGAACTTGGAAAAACTCGATTTCTAAAAAATTAAATAAGGTTAAGTAAAAAAATCCCCTTTAATTGTCGTATAAAAAAAACATTGTCAATAGTGGCAGGCAGAAAGTAAGCGACTTGCAAAAACCCATTTCTCGATCTTCTATTCACAGATATGGCGTAGTAAAGGTTTCCATATGGTGCATACTTCCTGCCTGTATTGTATTTTATTGTATTATATGTCTCTATAAGGTGTGTATAAAACTCTACTATAAATTCGTGAGGCTAAAATATGGTGATATTCGAAGAGTATTTTGGCAAATGATAGAGCTAATTACCGAAAATTCTGCAATAGTATTAGATAACGCCAGCTACCATTCAAGGGTTTTAGAAAAACTTCCTACGACTTCTTGGAAAAAAACACATATTATAAATTGGCTGTCTAAGAAAAATATACCCTTTGACGATGGCATGTTAAAAAAATAGTGCAAGAAAATACGTCACGTTTTAAAAAATGTGTAATCGACGAAATGACTAAAAAACGTGGTATCATTTTACTTAGACTGCCGCCCTATCACTGTGAATTAAATCCAATTGAGTTAATATGGGCACAAATGAAAGGCTATGTAGCAAGGAATAACACTACATTTAAAATAAAAGATGTACGTGAGATTGAAGTATTCATTAAACATGATAACGAAGGAAAATTGGAAAGAAGCTATAAAATATGTAATAAAAGAGGAAAAAAAATGTGGGACTTAGACAACCTGATGGAAGAAACGGTAGAACCACTTATTATTTCAGTTGACTCCACAGATGAATCCTTCGAATTTAGTGATAGTAAAGACACCTTTCTAGACCTTTAATTTGTTAACTCTTTTAAGTATGAACTGTTTTTGTATTGACAAAATAAAATTAATTCAGTTAAATTTACAAATCTTTTTAGCTGTCAGGCAATATAGGAACCTATTAGTTCAAAAGTTGATAGTTTCCCAAATACAGGGTGTCAAAGTTATTAATTTTTTTAACTCTTTTGTAAAAATTTATTTTAATAACATAACGCCTTGTATTTTGGAAACTTTCAACTTTTGGACATAGGTAAATTGGTCTAGATCTTCATATTTAAGCCTCAGGAATATGTGCTAGCATTTTGTATATTTACACCGTTTAGAAAAAAAAACTTTTTTTGCTCGATTATTAAATAAAACTTTACTGAAAAGTTCAAAACTACACTTACCAACAGTGGATCTGTAAAGGGACATTTATGTGTGTTATTTCCAGCGCTGTTAAACCTCTGTTTCTACATTTTTGGCGTACATGCAAAAAACGAAACATGCAAAAAACTAACTGTTAGTCACTAAACATCTAAATCAAATGTAAAATGCGACGTTTCGATTGTTAGTTATATACTCTATGCAACGTAAAAGATTTTTTAGCTACACCACATACAGTATGACCAGTAAAGTCCGCATCATATGGGATTTTTTTTTTATTAATAGCTTTATTCGAAATTTGACTTTGGCATCAAGTTATGCTTCGATCAAGATGAAAATTAAGCAAAAAAATAGTAGTCACGTTATTCGCATTATCTGTCAAATTTTAATTTTTTCCAAAAAAATAATTCGTGGGGTTATTTCTGAAAATATCGAAAAAAGTTATTAGAAAAAGTTTTTTAAATGCAGTTTCTAGCTCACATGCAAAATTTCAGCTGCATAAGATAATTTTGATTTTTTACCTATATTTTGTAGTGCACCACTTTTGCAAAATAAGACTCAACGCGACCTACAAAAACTTCTTAGTTTTGACAATACTTTATTTCAGATACATTTTTTTTAAGTAGCGCCATATTAAATGTGTGTTTTTCTACAAAATCAAAATTGGGCTATTAAAATTTGGTCACATGTGATGCAAAGTTTATTTGTTTTTGACCCTGTATAAGCTAACTTCATAAAATAAGTATTTTTGAAAACGTAGTTTGTGTCTGACACAAAAAAATTCAAAAATACTTATTTTATGAAGTTACCTTATACAGGGTCAAAAACAGATAAACTTTGCATCACATGCGACCAAATTTTAATAGCCCAATTTTGATTTTGTAGAAAAACACACATTTAATATGGCGCTACTTTAAAAAAAATGTATCTGAAATAAAGCATTGTCAAAACTAAGAAGTTTTATGTAGGTCGCGTTGAGTCTTATTTTGCAAAAGTGGTGCACTAGAAAATAGAGGTAAAAAATCAAAATTATCTTATGCAGCTGAAATTTTGCATGTGAGCTAGAAACTGCATTTAAAAAACTTTTTTCGATATTTCCAGAAATAACCCTACTTTTGATGAATCATTTTTTGGAAAAAATTAAAATTTGACAGATAATGCGAATCACGTGACTATTTTTTTTGCTTAATTTTCATGTCGATCGATGCAGAACTTGATGCCAAAGTCAAATTTCGAATAAGGTGATTCCTTTAGGGGGTCAGTTTATACCAATATCAATTCTAGGGGATAGTCTAGAGTGAAGTGAATAAAAAAAAATCCCATATGATGCGGACTTTAATGGTCACATTGTAGTTGCATTAAAAAAAATCGCTTGCATTTGCTTTGACTCGAACCCGCGACTTGTAGCGTTAAGCCTAGACTACATGTACGGTTATTCCATGACATAAATTAAAATTAAAAGCAATAGCTAATGATGGGATAGAGTTTAAGCAAAGCAAATGTTTTTTTAAATTTTAAACGGATCTCTTAAAAAATTTAGGATGCCAAACGTTTACTTAACTGCACAGTCTAATGTAGCAACATATTATGGCAATGTTCAAAATTGTGTTTCTATTGGTTTTGTATAGATTTTGACGCGGTGAATTCCAAAAAGGTGTATTTAAACCTAAACATAATACAAAACCTAATAGAAGAACACATAATTCGACATACAAGTAATATTGTTGAAACTCTGGCCATCGCGTTTATTAATATTTCTTTAGTGCTTTTTTAAAAGTCCATAATTTTGATATTTCTTTAATTTTTTTCGGCAAACTGTTGTAAATTGTTATTCCTTTATATAATATTGATTTTTGGCCAAAAGTACTCTTTACCATAGGTGTTTGAATATGATGATTTTGTCTCCTGATGTGAATAATGTTGTACGAAGGAAATTTTATATTCGATTGTTTTTCTTTAATAATAATAGAGTGTATTAGAATGCAAAGTTTTAATTTATAAAGCTTTTCTAAATTTAAATATCCATTATACAAATTTATAGTTGGTTCTAAAAAAGGAAGTTTATGTATGCATTTAATTATTTTCTTTGTAGTTTTTTTAATGGCTGAACTGTAGTTAAATTCGCTGATCCCCAAATTGAAATCATATACCGTAATTTTGAATAAATCAAAGAATAATATTTTTTAAATATTTTAACGATATATAATTGTTAGCTTTAAACAAAATGCCAATAATTATTGGTGAGATGTAACATCTTAAATATTCAATATGTTTTTTCCAACTTAAATTTTCATCAATATATAAACCTAAAAATGTAATTATTGTATTAGTATATTTAATTAAATGATTATTGAAATAAAGTGAAGAAATATTATTATTTTTTAATTTTGATTTACTTATAAACATAAAAGATAATTTATTAAAATGTAATGATAATTTATTAATTTCAAGCCATTTACATATTATATTTAGGTCGTGGTTAATGTTATTATGAATTTGAGCATAGTCTTCATGAAAATATACAATAGTAGTATCATCGTTAAACAATTTTATTTTACCTTTTAAATTTAATTTTGCTATAGAATTAATGTAGATGCGGAACACCGCAAGTTATGGTTTTTTGTAATTTTTAAACATTTTCCATTTGAACAAACTACTTTCTATTACTTAAGTATTTTTTTAACAATAAATAAATATTTCCCCGAATTCCAATATTGTATAGGCATTTAAGTAAAATGTTGTGATTGACTGTGTCAAATGCTTTACATAAATCTAGAGACAGTAGATTATTATTATTATTATACTACCATACTAAGTTTGTCAATTTTCTTGACGTCTCGATAAACTTTACGGAGGTCCAATGCATAGACAAGCGAGTTGCGCACTCTCAAGGATAGATAGGCAACTTAACATACTAAATTGGTTCCCTGACAGCGCCACGCGCGACCGGAGGCGAAACTAAATATAGTCATGGTGGGGGTAAGCGCCAAGCATAAAAATTTAAATTTTATTATTACTTTCAATTCAAATTTTCGCGCTTCTAACTTAACGGAAAAGTTTAAAGCGCGAAACATGTGATTCAAGTTAAAATAATTTGGGAGAACGAAAGGAAATTATAACAACGTTTCTGATATGGCGACAAGATTTATTAATATAAGATATTTACATAAATAGGTTTTTAATAAAAAAAAAACAGCTTATATTATTATATTATTATTTTCTGAAGATTTTTCTAACAATTCCGTGTTATTTTCAAAGTTTTTATTTAATAAACTAGTTATTGTACCTTGTAGTTCATTATTGTGAAGTAAAGTTTCTTTCTATATCTTTAATAGCTTTCTCTGTACTTTCCAATCATTGGGCGACATTAATGAAGTCTTCAGGAGGTTCCACGCTTTTGTTAATTGCCTTATTGCCTTGGTTTTTCTTCTCGATTTCTTTAGTCGCGACATATTAAATATATACCTATTTACGATTCTCAAACTACCGACTGCGCCATGTTAAGTTTATAAATTATATATGAATAATTATTTAATAACTTTATTTTTAATATATTTTACAACTCAATCATAAAATGACAATGACAATCTTTCACCAGTCCAGGTAAGACTTCAGGATCTGTCACAACAAGTCATATTTTTATCTTTCTCGCACATATGCTGGTACTGTTTAATATGGAGAGAGAGAGGTACAGAATGTTGGACATGCTCATTCTAAATGAATATTCTATTCCTACCAACGTTAGGAGATGAACAACCTTAAAAAACAAAATTCCTACATTAGCGCCACCAGCGACCGGAGGCTAAATTAAACGAACAGGGGACGACCTTCACCATTTAAGTTATCCTAGCCTGGTCCAATGCGCGGAGATTTACTCTGCCAACGAGAGTTCCTCGTGAAAATTGCGTTGGCCAGAATGCAACAATATTACCTGTACGAATGTACTATTTGTTGGTATTGTTTTTAGTATATCCTTACCAAATTCCTCACTGAAACTCCGGTAAACACGTTTTCGATGATTTTTAGGTTAGAATGATACACCATGTCTGTCAATGATTTAGTACGCTACAAATTAAAACAAGCAAAAATAAAACGACATTAAAAGGCGTTAAGGGCATGCGAAAACGGATCCAGCTGTTACATTGTACAGGGTGTTGTGAAACTAACTTATTATTATACAGTATGTCTCCGTACGTTTGCACCATATGGAAAACTTTTTTATTATTCATTTTACGAAAAAAAGTTATTCTTCATAAAAAGTTCTGCATGGTCTAAAACCTAAAATGCAACCATCAAATATCGAACTTTTCTAGTCATATACGAGGTTTGTCAAAAAATGTGAATTTTTCCCAAGAATGTGAATTTTTCCCAAGAGTAAAGTACCTTTGTTTTTGACATTATCAAAAATTGTTATTAAAAAAAGTTGATCAGAACTAAAAACCACGTCTAAATATGCAATAACGAGCATTAAATTAATTAAATAATTAATAATAAATTAATAAAATAATTTTTCAACATAAATGGGTATAATTGCATATTTAGACGTGGTTTTTAGTTCTGATCAACTTTTTTTAATAACCATTTTTGATAATGTCAAAAATAAAGGTTTACTCTTGGGAAAAATTCACATTCTTGGGATAAATTCACATTTTTTGACAAACCTCGTATATGACTGGAAAATTTCGATATTTGATGGTTGCATTTTAGGTTTTAGACCATGCAGAGCTTTTTATGAGGAATAACTTTTTTTCGTAAAATGAATAATAAAAAAGTTTTCCATATGGTGCAAACTTAAGGAGACATACTGTATATCCTGATACGAAAACAAATTATATGTTTCGGTCCACTAGATTTAATAGATGGGGGCGGGAGGACTCAAAACAATTTGGCCTCCACAGAGAAACAATCCCTGATTAGTTCTAGATTTCGGAATTAAGCATCTTCTCGCATACCCGAGTCATGCATGAGCAAAAGTAATCGACAGGGAACATGCGACAAATCAGGGTCGATAATTTTTGAAACAAAAAAAATAATAGTAGGATGAAACCCATTGGAAAAGGAAGAGAATAGAACAAAAATTAAAGGAAAAATAAATTACGGGCGATCCGAGGTCGGGAAGGGTGGGAGGGGGGGTTTTAAGGGTAGAAAATGATTTATCTCGATTTCCGCTAAAACTACAAGTCCTATGGAAAAACGTTAAATCGCAAAGTTGTAGGTAATAAAAAGATCTACAACTTTTGCATTTACACTTTTTTCATATAAACTCAAAATGTATGTGAAAAATTCAAATAACCAAGTTTTTGGTTTTTTATTTTTATCTTTTACAAAAATTTTTTTTATCCACGAAATTTGGTGAAAGCTTACCTTTTCATGTCCTAAACACACTGTAATTTTTCTGATTTAAAATATTTATTTTTTAACCTTATTTTGACTTAATATCGAAAAAACACCCTAAATTTCAATCGAAAATTCTCACGTCAAAATATCTGCTTTTTTAAAAAAGTCGGTGGGCTTTTTGTTCGTTGAAATCTCTACTTTCTGATAGTGTTAAAAAAAATATACATTACTATGGTAAATGTTCTCAAAAAAATGCAAAGAAACGAAAAAAACTCGAATCCGAAATTTTTTTTTTAGATCAATATGTACAATTTTGAGCTATTTATTAAAATGTATACTTTTTTTTATCAATGTAACATGGAATCTTACGTTTTTCGAGTAATTAAAGTATAAATTTTAATAAATAGCTCAAAATTGTACATATTGATCTAAAAAAAAAAATTTCGGATTCGAGTTTTTTTCGTTTCTTTGCATTTTTTTGAGAACATTTACCATAGTAATGTATATTTTTTTTAACACTATCAGAAAGTAGAGATTTCAACGAACAAAAAGCCCACCGACTTTTTTAAAAAAGCAGATATTTTGACGTGAGAATTTTCGATTGAAATTTAGGGTGTATTTTCGATATTAAGTCAAAATAAGGTTAAAAAATAAATATTTTAAATCAAAAAAATTACAGTGTGTTTAGGACATGAAAAGGTAAGTTTTTACCAAATTTCGTGGATAAAAAAAAAATTGTAAAAGATAAAAATAAAAAACCAAAAACTTGGTTATTTGAAATTTTCACATACATTTTGAGGTTATATGAAAAAAGTGTAAACACAAAAGTTGTAGATCTTTTTATTACCTACAACTTTGCAATTTAACGTTTTTCCATAGGACTTGTAGTTTTACCGGAAATCGAGATAAATCATTTTCTATCCTTAAAACCCCCCCTCCCCCCCTTCCCGACCTCGGATCGCCCGTAATTTATTTTTCCTTTCATTTTTGTTCTATTCTCTTCCTTTTCCAATGGGTTTTATCCTACTATTATTTTTTTTCACTTTTTATCATTTTCAAAGGCTTCAGCAATGGTCTAAAAGCGATAATGTCTATTTAAATTTGACAATAAAAAAACAATAAAAACCTTAATTTACATTAATGTTTTAAATATTTTTGATGGTCTAAATACTGTAAATTCTGAGATGAATATATTATTAAATTGGCTAAAAGAAAATAAATTAAAATTAAATATTTCAAAAACTAAATGTATGGTTATGGGTAATAAATTAAATTGTCAAAATATAAATGTTGTAATTGATGGTGTAAAATTGGAATTAGTAAACAGTTTTAAATATTTAGGGATAATCATTGATTCAAAATTAAAATATTTTAATTATTTTGAAGTATCATATCGAAGATTGCCGGAAAAGTAGGTTATTTTAAAAGAATCAGTTCTAATTTAAGTTTGTTTTCTAAAAAACTGTATTTAATACTATTATATTACCACATTTTCTTTATTGTTCTTCCATTTTATATTGTGCTAGTGAGGAAATATTTGATAAATCACAAATTTTACAAAATAAGGCAATGCGGATTATTTTAAATTGTGACAAATATACAAAAATTAATTTTATGTTGAAAAATTTAGATTGGTTGAATGTCAGAAATTAAATATTTTATTTAGTATGTATCTTTATACATATAATTAAAAATAATTTATTGCCTGATTGTTTAAAAAGTTTTTGTTCTTTTAATCAGGACCATCATAATTATAAAACAAGAACTAATCAAAATTTTTATGTGGATAGAGTCTCTAAAACATTAACTTATAAATCTATTTTTTATAAAGGTTTGATAGAATATAATAATTTGGAAAATTCTATTAAATCTCAAAAATCATTAAAACTGTTTAAAACAACTTTAAAATTACATTTAATTAAAAAACCAAATGATACGTAATATTTGATACAATTTACAAAATGTTTAACTTTTCTGTCTGTTTTTCTTAAAAGAAGGTTGCGTTTTAAAATTTAAAAATAAATCTATAAAAATATGTTAAAAAAATGTATTAAAAAATATTTAATTGTAGCTTTTTGCTAAATAAAACATGTTACTGTTACTACTACTACTACAAAGCTGACAGAAAACGCAGGTTTGTGATAAAACAGCATGTTCTACCCTGCCAATCACTTTTGCTTACCTGCGCCTTATCTTTAAATGGATACGAAAATGTCTATTGAAATGAACGAAATATTATTCTAAACAGTGTTAAAAATTCAGGATTTTTGAGTCGTCTACAGGATAATAGGGGAAATTCAGTTTTTCTACTAGGGTTTTTACCATTAAAAAAAAACGTAATATCTAGCAAGCTATTAATTCTCTACCAACAGGGACAAAATAAGCATTCCTTGTACCTAGGAAACCCACAGACGTGTAATACATAAGGAGATCCAAATTACATAAAATTATAATATTTTAGGGAGATCAATGTGGCAACGTTGTACGGGCGTTTTACTTCATTTTTCTCACATTTTACTACGCGTGACGCCGAATTTTAGGAATTTTTCATGTTCATTCATTTTCGGACGGTGCAGCGTTGTTAAGCTGATGGTTGTTACATACTGTGGTCTTCGATAAGTATTTTTGTGAAAATATTACTATTTGGTGCTAGTTATTAGCTTACAATAATGGTTCGCGAGTGCGTGGTGTGTAAAAAACTGAACTTTTCTAACCCCGTATTAATTTATTAATACAGTGTGATCAGTAAAGTCCGCATCATATGGGATTTTTTTTATTAATAACTTTATTCGAAATTTGACTTTGGCATCAAGTTCGAATTAGATCGAGATGAAAATTAAGCAAAAAATAGTAGTCACGTGATTCGCATTATCTGTCAAATTTTAATTTTTTCCAAGAAATAATTCAAAAGTGGGGTTATTTCTGAAAGTATCAAAAAAGTTTTTAAAAAAAGTTTTTTTAATGCTGTTTCTAGCCTACACGCAAAATTTTAGCTGCATAAGATAAGTTTGATTTTTTACCCATATTTTGTAAATTGCACCACTTTTGCAAAATAAGACTGGACCAACCTACATAAGCCTTCTTAGTTTTGACAATGCTTTCAGATACATTTTCTTTAAAGTAGCGCCATATTAAATGTGTGTTTTTCTACAAAATCAAAATTGGGCTATTAAAATTTGGTCGCATGTGATGCAAACTTTATTTGTTTTTGACCCTGTATAAGGTAACTTCATAAAATAAGTATTTTTGAAAACGTGGTTTGTGTCTGAAAGTAATACACCTTAATATTAAGACAAAAAATAAAACAGTGCCATCAGTAAAGTGTTCATTAAGTGGAAAATAAATTTTAGTGGTGGGAAAAAATCAAAATTATCTTATGCAGCTGAAATTTTGCATGTGGGCTAGAAACTGCATTTAAAAAAACTTTTTCTAATAACTTTTTTCGATATTTTCGGAAATAACCCCACTTTTGAATTATTTTTTGGAAAAAAATAAAATTTGACAGACATCTAATGCGAATCACGTGACTACAATTTTTTGCTTAATTTTCATCTCGATCGAAGCAGAACTTGATGCCAAAGTCAAATTTCGAATAAAGCTATTAATAAAACAAAATCCCATATGATGCGGACTTACTGGTCACACTGTATATTGGCGGTAATTGAGGTTATTTAGATCAGTGCTACTCAAACTGTGGTCCGCGAGCCGATAGTAGCTGGTCCGCAGCACAGCCCACACTAAGTATAGGTACATATTATATTCTTTTAAAAGATACGCTATTTACTACAAAAATGAGAAATAAACCATATTTTCAAAGTAAATTTCTACTTATTTTGTTTGCAAAAGTAATCCTGGGCTCTACTCTGGTAAAAAAATAGCACTTTTGGTAGTCTTGTAAATATTCAATAGAAAAAAAATTGCAAATACAATAATGTAAACAAGAAACATTAATATTGATTAATTAATTAAAATAAATTACATAAAAATTTTAAGGCGTGGGAGGCCCAGGAGCTTTATGTTATGATATTTTTGACTAAATATCGATATCGGATATCATTAAAACGCCCAAAAAAGGGGCGTGGCACCCGAAAATTTTTTCGCCTACCGGCGGGCTCACTCTGGTCCGCGGATAACATGATAAAATAATTACTAGTCCGCGACTCAAAAAGTTTGAGTGGCACTGATTTAGATTATGTTTTTTAACTTGAACAGTGGGTATACGCGCAGCCTACAGTGTTGCCATTTCTTAAAGCCATTTCCTTCTAACTTATCTGAAACTGTAAAAGTATATACGATTGTAAATAAATTGCGTTTCACGCGTGAAATGCTTCGTCTCCTTATACATTACAAGTCTGTGAGAAAAACGTAGCAGTTCCTGAAATTTTTAATACCTTTTACAAAAAAAAATCTTTAAAAACAAGATCTTACCGTTCGGTCAGTATTCTTTTTATTATTTCGTTCCTTGTCGATTTTTGTTAAATCACCAAACGATCTACACTAATAAAACAAAAATAGAAAAGCAAATATTAATAAAAAATGCCGAATAGCCATGCAGAAAATATGTCAAACTAAGAGTCCATCGAGAAAATTGCTCTTAAAGCCGAATCACATACATAATGTTAATGTTTGAAGGTGGTAGACAATGAAGTAATATCAAAAAAATTACCTTGTCAGACTTCCATTGTCTCTATTTAGCAACACAACGTTTTGGTTAGTTAGTATCTCTAACCGTTTTCAAGTGTAAACTAAATTATCATTCTAAGGCTACTGTCTTAAATAATATCCATGTGCAATGAAGCTTGATGACTCCGCCTACGTGCTTATTGGAGTGTGAAGTTTGAGCTGTTAGTTTTGGACAAAAAGAGGTTTTCAGATATTGGGGATATCTATACTTGGTTTACTAAATATATGGGTATTTTGATTCATGAAAGCTGCCTCTTTGAATTTTCGTTTTCTCCAGTGCTGTTCTGTGTCCAAAACCTTGGCTTCTGACCACTGTATATTATGTTGATTGGTCCATACATGTTCCGCTATACCTGATCTCGAAGTTTCACCTCTTTGAGTATGTTTCAGATGTTTTTTTTTTTAACTCGTACGGGAAAGAGGTCTTTTCGTTTCTCCAATGTACGATTCGCCACACTCGCAAGGGATTTGATAGATACAATTTTTTGTGTTTTCATTACTTTTCTAAAAAAGTTTCTAAGCGTATTTCCGGATTTGAAAGACTGTTTTGATATTATAGTTTTTGGGTATCCTTCTAATCTTTTCAGTTGTGTTAGGTAACAAAATAAAGACAATGGAAGTCCGACAAGGTCTTTTTTTTTGATACTTAATTGTCTACCACCTTCAAAAAATATACCTCCTGTTCTGACAGTAAAATAAAATTTTTCTATTTCACGTTCATAATAAGCTCAGTACGATACGCATTTGCGTATCGTAATGAAGCTATTTCGATACGCGTTTTTTCTTTATTTGATGTTGGTAACATTTAAATGTTTTATTTCATTGACTTGCGCGGCCTTTGTGATTTACGAGAAAACCCATTTTTCGCAGAGGAAAAATAGCTTGATAACTTACTTTTTTATTCTGTGTGGATAACAGTCATGTATGTTGGTTGCATAAATCTATAAATCAATCTTTTGTAGATGCTTCAAGCTATCATTTTCTACCAAATCCTATCCAAAATTCAATCTACTAACCTTCCAATGTCGATTTTAACTCCAACTTTATTTGAATTTTCCATCTTCCCTATACTAAATTGCAATGCCGTGACGTAAAATCACGTCTTATGAAATTCGAAAAAAAGTAGCAAAATCGCCCGAATTTCCGAACGCTCTGTATATGTACCGAATGTACAAGGATCACACAACGTATTCCGTCCAATTTCAAATCTCATATCGCTAAAATAACTTTAGAATCTCGTGGTGAAAATGGGTCAATAAATCAAAAAATTACAGTTCGCAAAATAATTTTTGTTGTCCAGAGGCTACTATGATAAAAAATAGTATTACCAACATAAAATTTAGACATAAAAGTTTACAAAATGTGAAGGATTTATTTTCTTTTTAAAATGTATTTTTCTCGATTATAAAAGGTGAAATAGAAAAAAATGTATAAAACACATGTTTCATAAGGCGTTTTAGCGCACGTGTCAATAAAAAAACTCGCCACTTTGTGGCTCGTTTTTTAAAATAGACGCGTGCGCTAAAACCGCTTCTTATGAAACGTGTACTTTAATATACTATTTCGATTGGCTGCCAATCAACAGCTTTATTGAAATCAGCATTATTCGCCGCCAAAGCGCTGGCAAATTCCCAATAGTTACAAATTAAGTCATTTTATGGTTAATTGGTGTATATTTTCATCACGCGTTTCAACTAGCTCTGGCAATACTATACATGATACAACTAACTGAACTGACGTGACGTTTGATCTCTAGTTTGGTTTAAAAAAATTAAATTTTTATGTTTTGGAATAAAAATGTCATTAAAAAAAAAAAAATTTCTATGCCTCGAGGACCTTTACATTTAGTGTCGCTAATAGGTACCTGAATTTCTTGGACTTTTTCGCCAAACAATAAATTGTATATAATTTTGTCAACATCTTATCGTGAATCACAGAAAATTTCCAATATGTAGTTTTTTTTTACAAATTTAAATGTCAAAACGTAATGTAACCTAAAAATGTATTTCAATTTTTGACGTTTTGACATTTCAGTAGTCACAAAAAGATTATTTTCCCGCAAACTGTTTAATATCTTGATGGAAACTTGAGTTTTCGATACGTAGCTATGGTAGTAGGTATCTATTGTTTTTGGCAAGCAAAAATTACGCAAAACAAACTATACTATACTTAGCAATTTTAAACTTCCGTTGTGTTATTTTAACTCAAAAATGCTGATTATATTGAAATGCTTAACGAAATTATTAGCTAAAATTTAGTAGGTATAGATGGAAGGTTAACAAACAAAAAATATCTTACCAAACTTTTGACATTAACATTGTAAAAGCTCTCCCCCTCTACGGTTCCGTTCTGAGTCTAAAATTAAATAAGCAAAAAACACAAACAATAACAAAACACAAAACAAGGCATTACTTTAAAAAAAAAAAACAACAACAAAAATGCACTACACAAAATAATACAAAGTTACGAAAAGTATGGTTTTTCTAACGCCTGAACATTTTATTTAGACAACTAAAATACCAGGCTACATGATCATTTAAAACAAGGCTGTTCAACCAAGTGGCCCAAAATGTTTCGTATGCAACTTAAGGTGGGAGTATCAACATGCTTGCCAACCTATAACCTATTTCGCGTAGATTTATTTATGTTGTCTAGCTTTTATACAAAATTTATAGAAAATCAGTGTCGACTTGATATTCTATAGGTAATAATTGACATATTTAATAAATATCAAGGAATTTCATAACTTATTTTAGGAGAATTGTATAGCGAAAAATATCGGGTAAGATTTTTTTTAACATTATTATGTCATTGTCACTCATTGTTCTTTCACTATACAATTCTCCAAAAATTAGCAATGAAATAAATAGATATTTATGTAATATATCAGATACTACCTAAATAATGTACCGACGATATTGATTTTCTTTAAATGTTAGTTATTAAAATAATAAACTCAAAAAATCAACGCGAAATAGGTTATAGGTTGGCAATAGATTGAATGACGTTGAGAATTCAACCTTACCCGATATTTTTCGCTATACAATTCTCCTAAAATAAGTTATGAAATTCCTTGATATTTATTAAATATGTCAATTATTACCTATAGAATATCAAGTCGATACTGATTTTCTATAAATTTTGTATGAAAGCTAGAAAACATAAATAAATCTACGCGAAATAGGTTATAGGTTGGCAAGCATGTTGATACTCCCACCTTACAAATTACTGAAATCACAAAAATCTTGTTTGTAAAATTATTTTTCCTCTTCCAAAAAATAACAAATTTATAAAAAAAAATTAGTAGGAAGTTTGGGGAGTTTTTGAAAGGCTGCCTTCGCAAGTTGAGGTCACATTCTCCATAAACAAGTCTAATCCTTGTTCGGTTCTTCCCCGGTAAAAATGATATTTTTCTGTTTACGAGTCTCTATTCCACACGTTCTACCGGTACCGCTCGAATGTTCGAGAGGCGAGAATCGAGATCTTCAATGTTCCAGTAACTCTGTTGCGGCCTTCTATCCATCGCCGGTGGCGTCACATAACCTGTGTGTGTTATTTTATTTTATCGTTGGTGTAGGCACGATCAGCTTGTGTATATTTTCGTTATTTAGGCACACTTCTATATTTTTTTTGGTTCGCAGAATGTCATTTTGGACAGCCTTGATTTAAAATATAATTTAATTTAAATATAAACAAAACGAAAATTGTTTTTTGACACTTTTTCCTAACTTTGTAGATACTACAGACATACAACATATACACTACAGTTCGACGTTACATAACAAATGCAATAACCAAAATTAATACACTCCCAAAAAATAATTTAAACAAACGGAACACGCAAAAAAAAAACAAATGACTTACGACGGAGATATTTTCTTTTTCCTCCTTCCTAGTTTTTTTCACTTTTTTCTTTTTTATACATTTTTCCCCGGGAGCGCTTGTCTCTACAATTGTTTCTGAATATTCGGTACTCTAAAGTAAAAAAAATAACAAAAATCATAAAAAAAGAAAACAATAATAAGAAAGATACAAAAAAATATAGAATAATATAAAAGCAAAACCAACAACACGATAATAAATTTAAATAATACAAAATTTAAAAACATGTTTTTAACAAACAAACAGCCAAAAGTAGCCCATATACTTGAGAATTAGAAGGTTAACTAAAAAAATAGGATTTAAAAAAAAAACATCTAACTATTAAAAAAAGTCAACACCAATAACACAGAGCTACATTTATAAATAAAACTGCATGCCTCTATTCAGACAGTGGTACCTGAGAACATCGTTTAATTTTCTTCTGCATGCCGTCTTTACTAAACTATTCTTGGTTTTAAAAATACATTGCCATAGATTACAACCTGACAATAATAAAATGAATCACTGGCATAACCTTCGAACACGTACCCTCTAGAACTATAATTCAAACAAACCCACAAAGGGGACAGAATAAAGGACAAGAACCAGGGTGTAATTTATGGCCCTTGATACCGATAAATGTGACAAATACATCCAATTCTAGAGGTTCATAGTTCAAAGGACGTACCAGTCAAAATATAACAATTTTTTAGATAAAACGTGACAAAAACTTACTTCAACGATCTTTTTTCCATCGCCACCCTCTGTTCCAGCCTCAAACCTCGTCTTGATCTGATTAATAATATTAGCGCCCTTCGCATCCGTAACACTATTTTCCTTTTTAGCTCCTCCCCCTTTCTTCACTATCCCCACCACCTCGGCCCCCGCCTTACTTTGAAATTGACTTTTCAAATTTTTCACTATTTCCGCGGGAACCGTTTCGGTATCTTTTTCTCTATTGCTTATGATGTCGTTTTTGGAACTCTTTGACACAACCTCGGTATATTTTTCACAATAATTTGAGTTTGTTTCCAACTTTTGATGATAAATAAGCTCCTTGTAAGTTTCTTTAGACTCCTTGGTAGACACCTTTTGGATTGACTCTGTGGTGTCTCTGTCCTTTTGGCTTATCTCTGCAGATCCTATATTCTTTTGTCCGTTCGTAATAACGGATAAATTACTTGTATTCTCGATTTTTTTGACATCCTGTCTTCTTTCAATAACCTCATATTTTTTATTCGTAGATTCAACAATCTCTTGTTCGAATGCCTTCCTTTCCTCTATACTCCCAACATATTCGTGACTACTTTTACTTAAATCTAACAGCATCTCTTGAGTTTCCAACCTCACTACCTCATTTTGAACTCGATCTAAAACATCCTGTTCACAGACCTCCTGCTCTACCAACTCAACATCTACATTGGGCTTATAACTAGCTTGAGAATCCACATTATCCTCCTCTTCAACTTTAGAGGCCTTGTGGTTGACCAAAAAGCTTTCAGAAACTTCCCGTTCGTTCCTAATGAATTCCTCAAGACTTCCATCATCAGTATCTTGACTTTTACCTGCATTTTTGAGGGCAATTTGATCCTCACCGTTCTCTAAACACTCTTCAATGTTCTGATAGATGCCCTCTATTTCCCCAACATCGTATTTCTTCTCATCCAACTTCTGCACCTCACTTTTAATATCATCAAGGTGTTCATATATATTTTCTGTTTTCTCTAATTCGTTTCTATCAAACATAAGGTTCTCGTACATATTTTCTGGGGTGGTAATCTTATGGTATTCAGTATTCTCGTAAATATTATCATTTTCAAGGGGTTTTTCCTCTTCTAGAGGGTCTGACACCTCGGGGCTAGTTTCGGTAGCCTCTAATTTGTCTTCCAACTCTTTTGGAGGGCTGCTATTTGACACGGTGCTTTCAGAAATTGTGTTGTCCCTTTGGAATCCTTTGAGAAAGTCTATATTTTCCTCACTGGGGGTGAGCATTGGGGAGGTAACGGTTTGAGTAAAGAGAAGAGTAGACGTCTCGTCACTTAAAAGCATTCTATCTTTGGCGGAGCATTTCAACTCAGCATCTGGCGATTTTCGTTCGGAATAGTCTGTGAATAAGGTGGTAGGCAGATTTAAAGTAGGGGTGAGTTTCTTGGGTTCTGCAGGCTCTATGCTTTGGGGCTTAAGTTCTACGCTTTCGTAGAGGTTCGAGCTTGCGTCGTCAAGCCCCATGGGTTCGTATTCCGCGTGCAGATACTTCGGCGAGCTTAAATCTACATTTTGGGAGTATTCAACCTTATTTTCTACCATTTGAACATATTGGTCCAGATTTTCAGTCTTCTCAGGAATATTTTCGTAAATTTCTTCTTCGTGAGGCTCACTAGTGACGTCATCGTGGCCATTTTGCCTCGTGCCGTTATTAAGGAGGCTTCTAGGCTCGTCGTAATAATTGTCTTGTTTTATTTCCGTCTGTAAAAACGATTCGGTGGCCAAAATGTAATTTTTAGGCGAGGTTTTTTGAGGCAACGTTTTTGGAGGTGAGGTTTTGGTAGGCGAGGGTATGCTTTCGTAAATTTCGTCCGGTTCGGGGGGGTCGGCGTCTTTCTGGAGATCGTCCTAAAATTGAGGTTAGTGAGCACACAAAAAAACACTCTAAAGCGTGAGTTAAAAAAATGAAGGTGGTCTCAAACGCATTAAATAATTTTACCCAATTCTATAATTTAAATTCTTCATTTGATATAATTTTAATAAAAGTTGGAATGTTGTGCCAGGGTGGCATTCGCAATTTCGTTTTTTACTTTAATTATTAATTCATCAATTAAATTTTTTTAACGTAAAACTGTATGTAATTGCACTCCAAAGAGGGGTATCGGACCAATTTTTGGATAAAACAAAGATGTAACGAAATATTAATCAAAAAACGAAATGGCGAATGCGCCACTAGTGTTTGTTCTTAACTTCTAATAAAATCTAAGATGGTGGATTGAATATTTGATACTCTTATCGCTTTTTAAGAAGGAATTTTTAGAAATCGAAATGGTAATTAAAAAAAATTGCGCCTAGGACCACTAACAAAAAAAAAAAAAAAAGCAAATTATACACACTTGGCTCATGCAGTTTTTTAGTCTGAGGTTAAATTCTTCGAGTAAAGCCTCTTCAAGATCTTGGTCTTCGCCACTTACTATTCTCGATTTTTTTACTGTGTCCGCCATCTGCAAAAAAAACAATTATTTTAGTAAACTAAAAAAACTCTGAAAAGCATTTTACCTAGCCGCGGCTTAAAAAGTACCCCGGAAGATTAAAATTAACATTTTAGTCCTTACATACAGAGTAACCAGTAAAGTCCCGCATCATATGGGATTTTTTTTTATTAACAGCTTTATTCGAAATTTGACTTTGGCTTGGCATCAAGTTCTGCTTCGATCGAGATGAAAAGTAAGCAAAAAATAGTAGTCGCGTGATTCGCATTATCTAAATTTTAATTTTTTCCAAAAAATAATTCAAAAGTGGGGTTATTTCTGAAAATATCGAAAAAAGTTATTGGAAAAAGTTTTTTTAAATGCAGTTTCTAGCCCACGTGCAAAATTTTAGCTGCATAAGATAATCACGTGACTACTATTTTTTTGCTTGATTTTTATCTCGATCGAAGCAGAACTTGATGCCAAAGTCGAATTTCGAATAAAGTTATTGATAAAAAAAAATCCCATATGATGCGGACTTTACTGGTCACACTGTATAGGCAGTAAAACAGTATTTTTAGCTACTGTTAGTGAGTCCACCCCTGTTTTTAGACCGCCTCGGCCTCTCTGCGTATTTTATACTCCAATTCCTCTCGGACAAACCTCCCATTGATACCCGTCTAAACGTTTCCACCATCCCGACTTTGTATGTATGTTTATCTTTTTTCATCGCAAATAAAACAAACAACTTTCTCCTTCTCTTTTTCTCTTGTACACATCGTTAACTCGTATATATCCATTTCCTTTCTGCGTCACACTCAATATAAAACGCATATTGGATCCCTCTCTTTATCTATATGACTTCTCGATTTAAATTACCATTGTATGAAGAAGTTAGTTTCTTGTTTTTCGAACATGTGTGGTATTTCTGTGTATTTCCGTTCCGTGAAGTTTTTAGTACGTAACGTACGTCATCGCAGTCAGCGTGTGTATCGAGGTATGAATGACCTTTAAGATTTTTAACTTTTACTAGGTTTAAATATTTAAGGTTGTTTTTGGGGTTCCTTAATAACCAAAAAGCAAAATTGCATTTGTAAAAAGATTGTTTTCGATGCATGCAAAAGTGTTTTAAAAGCCCAAACCACTGACATAAAATCCGGCGTTCGTAGAAGCCAAATTGTAACGTAAATAGTGCCGAGACAAGAAATTCTCGTGTCTCGTCTCGACGAGACGAGAGTGAAATTTTTTTCTCGAGAGAAGTCACGAGACGAGACGAGAGAAGACCGTTTTTTCTCGAATTTTCTCGTTTGTTAGAACACTGAATTTTAGGTATCTCCTAATATATAGACAGAAAAATAATGTGTTTAACGTTCTCCCTCTATCGTATTGTGAAGGCATTTACCTTAAAACAGATATTCAAGAGAACAGAATCAAATTGTCTAGCCTCTTTCTTCTGTCTACGGTTAGTAGTTGACATTTTAAAATAATGAACCAAATCTGAAAGAAAGCATTTTCGATTGAAAACACAATATCGAAAAGGACCCCAGTCAAATTTCATTCACAAGGCGAAAGGCGATAGATTTTGACTAAATTTAACAATTTTGTATCAAAAATTTGAAATTCGCCAAAAACTTCTCACACAAAAATCATTAATAAAAGTGTGAATTTCATTTCATATCTCTCTTACCAGTTTTAATATTTGACATTACTTTCATAACACCCTGTATATCAACCGAAACTTTATTAGGAAATCACAGATAAAGACAACGGAGGGCCATGAAACTAGTGTTATTGAAACAATAGCATTAAGTTAATAGTCTCAATTATGACATTAGTAAATAAATTAAAAATAAAAAGTCTAATATATAATAGGTAAAGTGACATTCAGTACGAATGATTCAAGTGTACGCCTTATTTTGCCTCATTTTATTACACAGGTCTCAGACATAAATTTGGCTATTGAAAATAATTATTAAGTGCGGTAAATGATACTTTTCCGCACGAGGTGGCAGTTGCACGAACGGCTCAAAGCAAGTCCGGGCATGCCTCTAAGTGAGTCTGGAAACGGAACTTTTCGCACATGTTACTTACAATATTGTTCCTAATTGCGTAAAATTAAGCTTGTTCGTAATAAATTTTTGTATTTTTTGGGTAAAAGGAGCAAAAAATAAAGTGAATTTTTAAATTTTGATATGTCAAATAGAGCATTTTCGGAAATACTTCTTTAAGTTCTTTCTCTTGCACCTTCTATTAATGTAATAAAAAAATTAAGGTTTTTCCCCGGATGACATTCTGGGCTAATCCCTTTATTTAGTCGAATATTTTCCAAACTATTGCAGTTAATTATGCCCCGAATTATGCCAAAAAATAAATAATAAAAGAAGGATAGTTCCATTATGAATCAATTATTATTATTATAAATCGTTCTCTATTCTGTATCTTTTACCACCCCGTATATTTTGGACTGAAAATACCTCGGTGCCAAGCCTATTACATTACGTGAATTATGTCTTATGGCCTCTTGCAATATTTTGTTGATCTAAGAAAAATAGTTTCTAAGTCACATGACTAACAAACCGACTTCTATTAAACCCTTCTGCGAGACGACCAGATACTTTTAAATGTTTACCCCCTTTAAGATTCGTATAAAAAAATATTTTTTATGATTCCCTACTCACGAGAAAAAACGAGACGAGACGAGACAATGGCACTCTCGAGCGAGAAAAACGCGTTTCTCGTCGAGACGAGATAAAAAAAAATTCTCGCCTCACGAGACGAGACGAGAATGGGCCAATTCTCGTTTCGTCTCGTCTCGCGGCATCACTAAACGTAAACGCAAAGAACAAAATTTCCAACCAGTTCGCCAGCACGCTCGCAAATGTTGGGTCGAGCAAAGCAATGAGAAAATGCTTGCCAACGATTCTTACCCCGTTAAATTTAGTTCTGATGATGATCCAGACCCGCGGTGTCGAAACGTCGATAATTATTATAAATATATGCACGACGTCCATTCACAAAGCAACCTTCTGGCAACCGGTGTAAATTGCTTTCGATCGCAACCCGATTCAACCTTCCTTCTGGTAAATCAAATAATCGCTCGTCAACCAAAATATCGCTTGCAATTTGATTGATATCGCCCATTAACCAATTTTTTGGAAATTCGATCGCAAGCAACTAAATTGTCAATATGGTTGCTCGGTAATCGCATAGTGAATGGGCTCCTTTACATAGGTATAGATAATTTCGTACACTAAACTGTGTCACTATAAATGCAACTTTTTTACCTTTATTACCTTTGTAACGTGTTCATGATATCTGTATCTTTATTTGATTTAAAAATGCCTCATTTAAGTAAATTATTGAAAAAGCAAGAATAATATGTTTAGTAGAAATAGGGTGGTCTTATGGAAAAATAGCTGATCATTTTAGAGTACTTTATTTACCTAGAAGTGCTATTCAAGGAACTGTAAAAAAATGGCGCTATCATCAAACACTTGAAAGGTCTGTTGGGTCTGGTTTAAATAATAGAAAATCATCAAATGAAGAAGACCGAAATTTGGTGGAGTATTTAAGGCAAAATCCATTTGAAACTGCAGTATCCGCTATGCACATAACAGGATTCCCTGCTTCATCTAGAACTGCGCAACGCCGAGTAAGACAATGTTCCGAATTAAGAAATCGAGCAGCTGCATCCAAACCGTTTTTAAAAAATAGTGATAAGGAATAAAGAATTGGGTTTGCTATGCAATATTTACGAGAAAATGATTTTTTTTTGGCAAAATGTTATCAAGTGTTTACGGTGCAGGTGTATGCTGGAATATTGGTGGAACACTAAACAGTAATATATATCTTCAGATTTTGGAAAATGTTTTTCTTCCTTCTGCCGCGATAGTTTTTGAAGGAAATAACTTTATATTTCAGCATGATAACTGCTCTGTGCATACTGCAAGAAATATAGGAAACTGGTTTAGACAAAACAACGTTACATGTCTGCCTTGGTGCTCAAGAAGTCCTGATTTAAATCCAATTGAAAATGTTTGGGGATTGATGGAAAAAAAATTTACGAAATAAATTTTAAACCACAGAATGAAATAGATTTAATTGATAAAATAAAAGAAATTTGGCAAGGGCTAACTCCGGATTACACCAGAAGTATTATTTTCTGAATGTCAAGAAGATTACGATTAGTGTTAGAACCCAATCGCGCAGCAATTAAATATTAGTATTTTGTTTGTTGTTTGTTAATAAATTTACCCTTTTTGGCTTTATACTTTTGTAGTTTTCCTGGTATTATTTTCTAATTTTCTCATTTCGAGGCTGTAATTTAAACACAAAAACATTTAGAAATAACCATTATTACTTATGGTAAAAAATCGTACATACAATAATGTACAGCTATGTATTATATAGCTGGTGTTCTATCCAGGTATAAGCAACAAAGTGAGAAACTCGTTTTGCCCAATTTTGTTGTAATTGAGTTATGTATGGGTGGAGTGTACGAATTTATATTTCGTCAACTGTACATGCATGTTTTAATAAAAAGAAAAATGGTGAACGAAATGACGCGCTCAAATTTTTGAAAAAATTGGTGTCAAGTCAAAATTAAACAAAAAAAGGAAAATGCATTATTTCTCCATTGCACATGACGTATCGAATCGGGCTCTCTCAGGTACGCTGAACTTTCCCAAACACCTTATTTTAATTCGGATTCTGCATTATAAATAGGCCGTCTGGCATTCCGGGCTGGGAACACACCTCACGCGGCAACATGGCGACACCCAAGTTACGAAATATTAAGCTGGCTCGAATTCCTCGTTCTTTTCCATCGAGCATTTTTTTATCTGCTTATTTTTTTTATGAGCGCGAATATTCTAAAGTACAGCTTTTTGCCACCTACACTGATCACAGAAAGGGAAAAAATTATTTTCAATAATCGTCTTGGGACCACAGGCCCAAAAAAAAAAGAGAAACCCTTATTGTTCCCCAATAAGACCTGTGTTATTGAAATAGCATCTCTAGGAAAGGCTGTCTGATTGAGAAATTAATTTTTTTTCATAGAAAAAAGTTGGCAACCATTTGAATTAATAATGATACATTCATACATACAGCGTTGTCTTCGGAAGTTCTTACCAAATGGGAAACTTTTTTATTATCAATTTTACGAAAATAAATTATTCTTTATAAAAAGCTCTGCATGGTCTAAAACCTAAAATGCAACCATCAAATATCGAAATTTTCCAGTCATATACGAGGTTTGTCAAAAAAAGTGAATTTTTCCCAAGAAAGTGAATTTTTTCCAAGAGTAAAGTACCTTTATTTTTGACATTATCAAAAATTGTTATTAAAAAAAGTTGATCAGAACTAAAAACCACGTCTAAATATCGAATTATACGCATTCATGTTGAAAAATTATTTTATTGATTTATTATTAATCATTTAATTTTTTAATTATTTAATTAATTTAATGCGTGTCATTGCATATTTATTCGTGGTTTTTAGTTCTGATCAACTTTTTTTAATAACAATTTTTCATAATGTCAAAAATAAAGGTCACATTTTTTGACAAACCTCGTATATGATTGGAAAATTTCGATATTTGATGGTTGCATTTTAGGTTTTAGACCATGCAGAGCATTTTATGAAGAATAACTTTTTTTCGTAAAATGAATAATAAAAAAGTTTCCCATTTGGTAAGAACTTCCGAATACACGCTGTATACAGGGTGTCCGGAAATGATGAGCAAAAATTTTAGGGGAAAATTGATTATTAACCGAGTTACAGGGTGTTCAAGTTAAATTTTATTTGCAGTTTTTTTGCAGTACCTTTGCTCATAATATTTTGACGAAATCTCGTATATGGGACTTTTTTGGGATAAGAATACAAATTTGCCTACCGTTTTTTCACATTTTGTAGAGGACGTCCCATAGGAGTCTATACTTTAATTGGAATGGTCCCAACTTTTTTGTCCTACACTGTATGCGCATTTTGACTGATTACTTTTATTCTCCTAACCTTTTGACATAAAAAAGATATACTACTTTTGTTTTGATAAATCTAACCATTTTCGAGAAAAACGCTAAAATAACATTGCTTGCATGTGATGAATACGAAATCATTTTAATTTATTATTTTTTAATTTAATTAATTAAATTTTTTAAGAAGAATTAATTTATGCATTGAAGAGGAAGGACGTCACTTTGAACCTTCGATTTGAACGTTTAATTTATTTTTCTAGTAACTTATGTATTTTAAAACTGCAAATAAATAATAATATAACTTTAACAATTAATAATCAATTTTCGAAAAAATGTTATAGGAAGAGATAGCATTTATTTTCGGTCTAGAATTATCCCCGAAATTTTTTGCTCATCATTTCCGAACACTCTGTATATTAGAATATAGTTGATTATTGATTTTACAGATCAATTATTTTGTATGTATATTATTAAATTTTCAGCCGGTCCTGTTCAGTGTTTACATGATCCACAAAATGATGTGAACTGCGCAAATCCTCAATCCCGCTTTAGTCCACCATAGTGGTGGCAATCTTGTAATATGACATTAGCAACATACTAGTTATATATGTTTATGTGGCTAAAACCCGAACAAACCCTCTCTTGTGTATACAGGTAGGGGTAAATTTAAAAAAAAAAATCGCCTATCAGCATTAGAGCGTTATATTCCATCCACTCTGTACATACTGGCACTGAAAACGGCACCATAACCGAGTACCGGGTTCAAGGTGAAACCGTCGTGCGAAAGAAAGAGAAAGATTACAGAAAAAAGTATTATAACTGGTTATAGTATAGTAATAATAATATTAATAAATAATTTGAATAGTGAAAATAATAGCCAGTCTATTTACTATGGGGTAATTAGTGTTATTATGATGGAATTGCTTTGACCACGGTTAATGGCTGTTGAGCTCGTATACAGGTGCAGATACTAACAACATTGTTGCCGAGGGCACGTATAAGTTTTAGGCAGTGGTGTATCTAGGGGGGTCAGAGGGCACAGTCCGCCCCCCCGATCACAACCAATCGTATCGAAAATTGGCAATGGGTAAAGCACTTAGAGGCAGCTTCAAGAGTGTTAAGCGGTCCTCGCTTTCTTTTAAAGCAAGCTTTTGTTTTGACCGATTAAGAGCAATATAAAGTCGCCACAGTGGTTCTTTTCCCGTGCGTCATCACTTTCACGTCATCAAAATCGTATGAATCAAATCAAAATTACGAGACGAAAAAAGTCAAAACTAAGTTAAGTTCATAAAATGGACGTGCCTGCCTACCGTTTGACGTACCTACATAATATCCCAAAAACTTATTATTTATTTTAAGTTTTGCCCGGCATTCTCTATTATCTAAAAGAAATTGACAAACAAAATAATGTTAATACATTTAATACTATTTTTAAAGCTTAAAATCTAGAAAAGTTTGGTGTTTTATTGACTATTAAAATCGAAAAAGTCAATTTTTTGACATCCTTTCATTTAAGGGAATTTAGCCACTGCCGTAAACTTTTCAAAGAACTTTCAGGGTTAGAATATTTAAAATAAATAAATTGGGTATTATAAAAGTCCATAAATACTTACCGCCAAAACAGATGGTGGGTATAATTAGCTCTAAAAAGAACTATTTTTAGAAAAAGGAACAGTTTTAAGGCACACAAATTTACAAAATACGATTTAGATTGGCAGATCAAAATAAGGTTGACGATGACGTTCTAAAATACAACGGTAGTCAACTAAACAAATAAAAAAAGTAATTAATTGACGTTTATAGTTTTATTCTTGTCTAGCACGTTATAATATTGCGGAATCTTGGAGACGTTCTTTTATGCTTTTATTCAAACTTGTTATTGTAATAAATAAGGATGCAGAGTTATTAACCACGTCGAGTCCTGATCGTTGATTGATGACGCACGGGAAAAGATCCACTGTGGCGACTTTACTTATCGACAAAAAAACGCACAATATCGTTTTTTAAACGTAGGCGAGTTGATGTTTTGTTAATGCAAGTGTATTCTTGGTTGTCTGTCTTCGAAGAACAGTGATACCGTTGTAAAACGGGTTTCTAGAAATTTTTCGGGAGATAAAATGGGTAGAGAGACTAAACCAGGGCCGAAGCCTTTGAAAATGGTAAAAAGTGAAAAAAAATAATAGTAGGATGAAACCCATTGGAAAAGGAAGAGAATATAACAAAAATGAAAGGAAAAATAATTTACGGGCGATCCGAGGTCGGGAAGTGGAAAGGGGTGAGTTTTTAAGGGTAGAAAACGATTTATCTCGATTTCCGGCAAAACTACAAGTCCTATGGAAAAACGTTAAATGGCAAAGTTGTAGGTAATAAAAAGATCCACAACTTTTGTATTTACACTTTTTTCCCATAACCTCAAAATTTATGTGAAAAATTCAAATAACCAAGTTTTTTATTTTTTACAAAAAATTTTTTTTTTCACGAAATTTGGTGAAAACTTCCCTTTTTATGTCCCAAACACACTGTAGTTTTTTTGATTTAAATGATTTATTTTTTCACCTTATTTTGACTTAATATCGAAAAAGCACCCTAATTTTCAATCGAAAATTCTCACGTCAAAATATCTGCTTTTTAAAAAAAGTCTGTTGGCTTTTTGTTCATTGCAATCTCTACTTTCTGATAGTGTAAAAAAAATATACATAACTATGGTAAATGTTCTCAAAAAATGCAAAGAAACAAAAAAAAACTCGAATCAGAATTTTTTTTTAATCATTATGTACAATTTTGAGCTATTTATTAAAATTTATACTTTAATTAAGTACTCAAAAAACGTAAGATTCCATGTTACATTGATAAACAAAAAATTACAAATCCATAAAACATAAAGATCGCAAAAAACATGCGGAAATCATTGTTCTAAATATAATTAAAGGTAGGATTGTTTGCGTTTTTTAAGAACATTTACCATAGTAATGTATATTTTTTTACACCATCAGAAAGTAGACATTTCAACGAACAAAAAGCCCACCGACTTTTTTAAAAAAGCAGATATTTTGACTTGAGAATTTTCGATTGAAAATTAGTGTGCTTTTTCGATATTAAGTCAAAATAAGGTGAAAAAATACATATTTTAAATCAAAAAAATTACAGTGTGTTTGGGACATAAAAAGGTAAGTTTCACCAAATTTCGTGAAAAAAATTTTTTTTTGTAAAAGATAAAAATAAAAAACCAAAAACTTGGGTATTTGAATTTTTCACATAAATTTTGAGGTTATGTGAAAAAAGTGTAAATACAAAAGCTGTAGATTTTTTATTACCTACAACTTTGCCATTAACCGTTTTCCATAGGACTTGTAGTTTTGCCGGAAATCGAGATAAATCGTTTTCTACCCTTAAAAACTCACCCCTTTCCACTTCCCGACCTCGGATCGCCCGTAAATTATTTTTCCTTTAATTTTTGTTATTCTCTTCCCTTTCCAATGGGTTTCATCCTAGTATTTTTTTTTTTTCACTTTTTGACATTTTCAAAGGCCCTGGTCTATGCCTAGAAAATGCTATTTAAAAATACGGGTGCTTATTGGAAATAATTATTCGACTTATTTTTTAGTTCCGTGGTTTACCCGCGTAATCCAAAATAAGATACGACCGTTCGTAATTTGCAATGAATACATTTTTTTTTAAATAAATTTATTCGTAACGAACGACTGACCCCAAATCAGATAATCGCAACTTTTAACAAGTCCAATTTAGCGCTTCATTTAGAAAGGGAACGATTCTAGATTAAATGATTACAAAAGAAATGGAAAGAAAAGAGCAAAAATGTATTGCAATCATTCGTACTTTATTTGTGGACAAAATAACTATCTACCGGATGTCCCAACCGAAGATTTTAAAGATCAGACTCAGACTACCATTCTGCCGGTTTCAAGAAAAACTGTTGACTGGGTAGCCAATCAAAAATGTAACTTTACAACCAGAACAATATGTATATTGTTCAGAATAGTTCACACGGGCGTAGAGTCCGGTATATACATAATAACATTGACTATGAACTATGTATGCAGTTATGAAGATAGTGCGAAATACTAATATACATAATACTTATGCAAACAAATGTAAGTGCCAGTTTATAGATGACGCTGGCTCTTAAGTTGAGGCAGTACAGTCATCAAAAACACAATAACTTTTCAAAGAAAATTAATTTGCAGATAAAAACGTGGTTTACATTCCGACGTTATCCGTTCTCTTATCTTCTCTTTGACTGAATCATCTGCACTAATGCAGTCATTTATTTGTATTTCCCAAGTCACAAGGATGGATGTAACGCAGGGGCGGGATAGGAAAAAGGCATTTAACCCACCAAGTTGAGATATGCAAATTTCAGTAAAAATGTTTCTATTTGTTAGTTTTATAAAAAATTTCTTCCAAAACTATTGAGTTGGAAGCGATATACCTAACTGTTAAGTGTTTATTACATTTTCAGCCTATCGAAGAAAAGCACTAATTCTTGTGCTTGCTCCGTGTTCGTCCGTACCTATTTTAAATTAACATATTATATAGTGTGACGAGTAAAGTCCGCATCATATGGGATTTTTTGAAGTGAAATCTTCTTTAGGCGCGTTTAGCACTTTTTGTGGGCACTGAATTAAACTGAGCCGTCACGCGTAACGCTCGGCTGTGTTACGCTCGAATTCGACTCCTATATTCAATCCGAACTGACCCGAATGAACGTTATATGAAAGAGCATGCCGCATCAGTTGCATTCAGTATCGACGTGGAAACAGTGTGCGTTGTTTGTGTGTTTAAGATCACAAGATAGACACTTGTTGCGTCTCAGGTATGTTCTGGCATTTTTTTCAAGGGTTGTTCAATTTTAGGAAATATATTTATTCGATATTATTAATTTCACCTTATTGAAGTTTTCACTTCTGTCGTGTGGTCTTCAGCACACACAATTTCTTTTTTATTAATAGCTTTATTCGAAATTTGACGTTGGGTTTGTTCGGGATGAAAATTAAGCAAAAAATAGTAGGCACGTGATTCGCTTTATCTGTCAAATTTTAATTTTTTCCAAAAAATAATTCAAAAGTGGGGTTATTTCTGAAAATATCAAAAAAAGTTATTAGAAAAAGTTTTTTTTAATGTAGTTTCTAGCTCATATGCCAAATTTCAGCTGCATAAGATAATTTTGAATTTTTACCCATATTTTGTAAATTGCACCACTTTTGCAAAATAAGACTCTACGCAACTCAACTCAATATTAAGGTGTATTACTTTCAGACACAAACTACGTTTTTAAAAATACTTATTTTATGGAGTTACCTTATACAGGGTCAAAAACAAATAAACTTTGCATCACATGCGACCAAATTTTAATAGCCCAATTTTGATTTTGTAGAAAAACACACATTTAATATGGCGATACTTTAAAGAAAATTTATCTGAAATAAAGCATGTCAAAACTAAGAAGTTTTATGTAGGTTGCGTCGAGTCTTATTTTGCAAAAGTGGTGCAATTTACAAAATATGGGTAAAGAATCAAAATTATCTTATGAAGGTGAAATTTTGCACGTGGGCTAGAAACTGCATTTAAAAAACTATTTTTAAAAACTTTTTTCGATATTTTCAGAAATAACCCCACTTTTGAATTATTTTTTGGAAAAAATTAAAATTTGACAGATAATGTGAATGACGTGTCTACTCTTTTTTTGCTTAATTTTCATCTTGATCGGCCCCTTAAAAAAGAAACATACACGTGTTTTAGGACTTTAAAAGAAGACAAACATATCTAATACCTAGTATTTGTCTTGACGATGGCTTGAACAACGTATTTCCTTATTTTAAAAAAACACAATAACGGTACCTATACTGTTTCCGCAACCTTGACATGGTTCTAACACAACAAAAAAATATTCGCTGATTTATCTGTATTCCTGTGGAAACACAAATTCGCAATTTGAATTACAGAATTACTCATACATACTCAAAGGTCAATAAAACTAAATTATTATTGTAGTATTACTCCGTTAGAAACTATTACTAATTAAGTAGGTGTACCTATTGTTATTGAATTTAATTGTTTGGATTTTAAAGATACAAAATGGTCATGCTGCATCGTGGCTAAGTCACCTGTCATTTATGGCACCCTGTTAAAGTCTGGTCTATTTTACATCAAGATGTTGTTAACAGGACTGGGCTAAGTTTTTTTACCGTCGCATTAACCATATTTTTAACTTGTATGGGAATCCGAATGGTTTATTAGCATAATGACATAGGCTTAGTTAGACGGTCAACACTGGGGGTGCTGAAGTCCAGTGGCGGCTCGTGACATGTTAACGTGGGGTGCACAAAAAGCCTGCCACAGGCGAAATGCGCCGCAGGCGAAAAAATGTTTAATACCACGCCCAAATTTGGTCAATAATTTTTAGAAAATATTTTAATGTGATGTTAATAGCAGGTTTAAGTCTTTCAATGTTCTTAACAATCACTTTCTCCTCCAACGGTAACTTGCTAAAAGATTTTTTCAAAAATTTCACGGTGTATTTTATATCCGACGACGCACTTATTGTTTTTTCGTGTTTATTTAACTTTAAACTTTAACTGAATTCAATAAAACCATATTAAACCTTAATAAACAAAAAAAATAGTCAAAATACCCGCTAAAAATTTCCGCGAATTTGAACGACTACGACTGGTTAAATTTAAATTATCAAATTAATGCAGAATTGCAGAACATGACATACACAAGCTATTATGCCGCTCTCGTATTTTACGAGATTTTTATGATCATAGACCCGCTCTGACAAGTAAACTGGGCGTGAACTACACGGTACACAGAGAGAAATTTTGAACAGAATCCGCAACTACTTAAATATACTTGAATTTGTACCAGAATTCGAATGCTTGAAATATTAATATGAAAAATTCATTACATATAATGTATATTATAAAAATAGGTTAGTTCTAAAATTAGCTTATATTGTAAATTTTTTTTGGGGGTGCTAATTTAGATTTCGGGGGTGCTTAGCACCCCCAAGTACCCCCCTAACTACGCCTATGCATAATGGCTTGCAAAAATACAGCGTTAATTTTATTTACAATGAAACATCGAACTCAACGTGCGATAGATTAAAAGTTATGTTGTTATTCATTGGTAAAACGTAGAAATACATTTTATATGCACTAAAGTTACCAATGAAAAACGCTATGAACAACCTTGACAACATACAAGAGTTTCGCCGCCCAAATATTGTAGAAGAGCCAATCAAGCGGCAAGCGATGCGCCTGCGCATGTTACGCGTTCAATGCTGCTGTTGTGTTTTTAAATACTAACGACTGGGTTAGTTCTCAGTGAGCGCAAGATTGGGCAACTTATTGTACAGTAATTAAAATGGATAAACTAATAATATGAAAGTTATAATAGCAAATGATTATGAATGAAATGTTTGTTATATTGGAAATAGGAGAGTTAATTAACCTAAACTGGTTTATTCTACTCACCGTCCAACTTAAATAATAAACACCAAGAAAATTTAGTCTCTGAAACTTGTCGCGTGAGCTTGCAACGGCCCACTAAGGAACTGGGAACTTTTAGAAAGAAACCAGGATCAGCTGGTAATGACACATGTGGGTATCAACAGTCGAAACGCTTTGTGTTTAGAATTTAGAAAATTTTTTCTCACAGTCAGTTGTGGTTACACAAACTAGATCTGGCAACCCTGCGGCAAAGCAACCAAAGCGTGCAAAGGCATTGTATCTAGGGCTGTGCGATTACCGAAAAAAATAATCGATTTTCGATTATTTGAAATAATCGATTATTTTCTATTAATCGAATATAATCGATTTATCAAATATAATCGATTAATCGAAAATCAAAAATAATCCATTAATCGAAAATAATCGATTGATTTAATCAAAATAAATCAAAAACGCGATTTAAATATTAGATCGTTAAGAATATTAATTTTATGAAAGGCGCACAGATTAAAACTGTTCAAATTATTTCGTTGATTGTCTTGCAATAATATGCTATAATACTTTTTAAACCGATTTTCAGGGTAATAGGGTTGCTATAAGAATAATAAATATATAGACTTACAGCAATAATAAGTAACTAGCAACTTCAATAATCCAAAAACATACCTATATTTTCAAATAATCAAAAAATAGTTTTTTTTGGTCAATTGATTAATCGAAAAATCGTTTTTTTTATTAATAATCGATTATTCAAAACATCGTACATTTTTTTTAGAATCCCTAATTGGCCTAATAGACCAGTGCTGAACCTTTGAAAATGGTAAAAAGTAAAAAAAATAATAGTAGGATGAAACCCATTGGAAAATGAAGAGAATAGAACAAAAATAAAAGGAAAAATAAATTACGGAAGATCCGTGGTCGGGAAGGGGGGGAGAGGGGGGTTTTAAGGGTAGAAAACGATTTATCTCGATTTCCGGTAAAACTACAAGTCCTATGGAAAAACGTTAAATCGCAAAGTTGTAGGTAATAAAAAGATCTACAACTTTTGTATATACACTTTTTTACATAACCTCAAAATTTATGTGAAAAATTCAAATAACCAAGTTTTTGGTTTTTTATTTTTATCTTTTACAAAAATTTTTTTATATCCACGAAATTTGTTGAAATCTTACCTTTTTATGTCCTAAACACACTGTAATTTTTTTGATTTAAAATATTTATTTTTTAACCTTATTTTGACTTAATATCGAAAAAACACCCAAATTTTCAATCGAAAATTCTCACGTCAAAATATCTGCTTTTTTAAAAAAGTCGGTGGGCTTTTTATTCGTTGAAATCTCTACTTTCTGATGGTGTTAAAAAATATATACATTACTATGGTAAATGTTCTCAAAAAAAATGCAAAAAAACGAAAAAAACTCGAATCCGAATTTTTTTTTTTTATTCTTTAATTACTCGAAAAACATAAGATTCCATGTTACATTGATAAAAAAAAGTATAAATTTTAATAAATAGCTCAAAATTGTACATATTAATTTAAAAAAAAATTTCGGATTCGAGTTTTGTATGTATGTATATATTTTTTAACACCATCAGAAAGTAGAGATTTCAACGAACAAAAAGCCTACCGACTTTTTTAAAAAAGCAGATATTTTGACGTGAGAATTTTCGATTGAAAATTGTTTTTTTTTCGATATTAAGTCAAAATAAGGTTAAAAAATAAATATTTTAAATCAAAAAAATTACAGTGTGTTTAGGACATAAAAAGGTAAGATTTTACCAAATTTCGTGGATATAAAAAAAATGTTGTAAAAGATAAAAATAAAAAACCAAAAACTTGGTTATTTGAATTTTTCACATAAATTTTGAGGTTATGTGAAAAAAGTGTATATACAAAAGTTGTAGATATTTTTATTACCTACAACTTTGCGATTTAACGTTTTTCCATAGGACTTGTAGTTTTATCGGAAATCAAGATAAATCGTTTTCTACCCTTAAAACCACCCCCTCCTCCCTTTCCCGACCTCGGATCGCCCGTAATTTATTTTTCCTTTCATTTTTGTTCTATTCTTTTCCTTTTCCAATGGGTTTCATCCTACTATTATTTTTTTTTGTTTCAAAAATTATCGACCCTGGTCTATAATTAATCGATTAATCGAAAAATATTTTTTTTGGTTAATCGATTAATCGAAAAATCATTTTTTTTTTCGATTTTGATTTGATTTTTGATTAATCAAAAAATCATTTTTTTTTCGATTAATAATCGATCGATCGATTTTGTTGCACACCCCTAATTGTATCTCCTTTGTGCTAAAGCATAATCTTCGAACGGGTTTTTGTTTCCTCTCAAGTTGGTACTTTGTTTTTCTTTAAGGCACCGTATTATATTTGTTTAGGATCAAAGGGCTTCCTTTCGTAATAGTTCTTAGGTATCTTTGTTTGGAGGTTAATTTTATATTAATACTAACGGCATTTGCAGTTTCGTGTGACTAGTACAATAAACTAAGTAAACCTAGACACACCTTTAGATGAATATTCGCATTTGTTAAGGTGGAATTGTCAACGTCATCCAATCTATTGCCAACCTATAACCTAATTCGGGTTGATTTTTTGAGTTTATTATTTTAATAACTAGCATTTAAAGAAAATCAATATCGTCGGTACATTATTTAGGTAGTATCTGATATATTACAAAAATATCAATTTATTTCATTGCTAATTCTGAGAGAATTGTATAGGGAAAGAAGAATGACATAATAATGTTAAAAAAAATCTTACCCGATATTTTTCGCTCTACAATTCTCCTAATAGTATATTAAAGTACACGTTTCATAAGAAGCGGTTTTAGCGCACGCGTCTATTTTAAAAAACGAGCCACGAAGTGGCGAGTTTTATAATTGACACGTGCGCTAAAACGCCTTATGAACCACGTGCTTTATACTATTTTTTCTATTTGTAGTTTTTTCAATAAAAAATACATATTTAAAAAGAAAATAAATCCTTTAAATTTTATGTCTAAATTTTATGTTGGTAATACTATTTTTTATCATAGTAACCTCTGGAGAACAAAAATTATTTTGCGAACTGTCATTTTTTGGTTTATTGACCCATTTTCACCACGAGATTCTAAAGTTATTTTAGCGATATGAGATTTGAAATTGGACGAAATACGTTGTGTGATCCTTGTACATTCGGTACATATACAGAGCGTTAAGAAATTCGGGCGATTTTGCAAATTTTTTTTTAATATCAAAAGACGTGATTTTACGTCAATTTTTCAATTTTTCAATTTCAATGTTACCAACATCAAATAAAGAAAAAACGCGTATCGAAATAGCTTCATTATGAACTTCATTTCAAGTTCATAACGAACTTATTATGAACGTCAAATAGAAAAAATAATTTATAAAATGCCTTAATATTTATTTAATATGTCAATTATTACCCATATGCAGTCGATATTGATTTTATTTAATTTTGTGTAAAAGCTAGAAAAATAAATAAATCTATGCAAAATAGGTTAAAGGTTGGCAAGCATGTTGATACTCCCACCTTAAATGTTTATCACAGGGAACGTTCTGCGTAACACGTTACAGAATTTCAGATACGTCGTACAAAACTATGAGCGGTAAAATATTGTCATTGCATAGTTTCTCTTGGTTTTGTTTCTCTATGCTAGTACTTATTATTTTAGTACATTTTTGCATCGATTACAACCCTGTCTATACTTGCTTATTACTTATTAACACAAATAACTTTAAAGTGGGGAAAGTGGAGAGTTAGAACAAAGTGATATACGGATGCTGTATAGGACAAAACGCAATTAGTACATCCTTTGATGCAAGTTGCGCCCAGAGCTGTCGGGTAATGAAAATGCACTTTGACTTTGAAACAAGTTCACTATTATATTTAATGGTGTTACGAATAAGTAGAGTAATTTCCATTTCTTCGACTTCTGACATTTACATTAAATTTAAGTTATAAGAAAAAAGATAACAAGAATCTACACAGACTAGACAGACAGCAACGAAGAGCTGATACGGTTTTTGGAACATATTAATAGTATTAGAGAATCCATTAAATTTACCATGGAAACAGAAAAACGTTCCACTCTACCTTTTCTCGATGTTCTCGTCAAACGAAGTGCTGAAACATAAAAACTTCAGTGTACAGGAAACCCACTCACACCTTAATCACGGATCGAATCATTCAAACTCCATAAAACAGGGCATAATTCAAACTCTTTATCACATCTAACGTTTGCAAGAATCCGGACGACCTTAATATTGAAATTTCAAACATCAAAAAAGATTTAAAACAGAATGGTTAATGGTTACCCTGAAACCTTTGTAACTAATACCATCTCAAAACTTAAAAATCGCGAAGTAAAAACTAATACAGAAACGAAAGAGGAGCAAGCATTTCTTACAATACCTTATGTCAATGGGATTTCTGAAAAGATTAGAAGGATAACCAAAAACTATAATATCAAAACAGCCTTCAAATCCGGAAATACGCTTAGAAGCTTCCTTACAAAAGTAAAACCCCCCCGTAATCAAAACACAAAAAATTGTATTTATCAAATCCCTTGCGAGTGTGGCGAATCGTACATTGGAGAAACAAAAAGATCTGTTTTTCGTACGAGTTAAAGAACATCTAAAACATACTCAGAAAGGTGAAACTTCGAGATCAGGTGTATCGGAACATGTATGGACCAACCAACATAACATACAGTGGTCTGAAGCCAAGGTTTTGGACACGGAACAGCACTGGAGAAAACGAAAATTCAAAGAAGCATGAATCAAAATACCCATATAATTAGTAAACCAAGTATAGATATCCCCAATATCTGGAAGCCTCTTCTGGTCCAAAACCAACAGTTCACACTTCACACTCCAATGAGCACGTAGGCGGAGTCATCGAGCGTCATTGCACATGGATATGGGTAGTATTTAAGACAGTAGCCTTAGGAATTATAATTTAGTTTACACTTGAAAACGGTTAGAGATACTTACTAACCGAAACGTTGTGTTAAGTAGAGTCCGCAAGACGTAGCAACGTCTGCCTCCTGGAGGCAGCAAGTGAAAATAAGAAAATGAAATGACAATTTTGACGTAATATAGAATTAATGCAGTGCCAGGATTTTAATTTTACAAGTAGATAAGTGTTCTTAGACATGTCATATGATAGATTGTCCTCTATAGACATGCTTTATCATCATTGCCGTTACTGGAAATATTTATTTTGTTGTTCCTATAAAAGATTTTCTATTTATACACTTGGAAGTATATTTTCTTCGGTTTTGTTTAGACAAACTAGAAACGCAACTCGTAAAAGTCGAGATTATGTAAACCAAAAACGAAATTAATATACTTTTACTTAGAACTATGTAGTGTTCGGGATTTCGAACCAATTGAAAGTAGAGTTAACTTTGTTTTTCTTAAAACAAAGCGTTTCGACAGAAAACAATGACATTTGACATTAACAGCTGATCTGGTTTCGTCGTTAAAGTTCCCAGATCAGCAGTGGGCCGTACACTGTTAGAAATCCTGGACGTGAGAATCAAAAAAATTTATAATCAATTAAAATAAATCAAATTTAACTTAAAATGTATAGTTATTTTAACTCTTTTGTGTTTAGTAAAAATCCGATTTTAAGAACTAACTTTTCTGGAAGTCGTTTTAACATAACAGCTAACTAAAATTAACATGCAATTCTTTTACGGTTCAAATAAATCAAATACTAGTAACTTTGATAAAGTTTATAATCATTATCAATATCTTTTTTAGTTAAAATTTTAAAAGAAGTTAATACTAACATAAAAAATGTGTCAAATTAACTAATTAAGTTGTAATTTTTACTGCACAATAAAATCAGATTAATGTCAAAATAGTAATAACATATTTTATGAGTTACTGATTGACTGAAGCGGTTTTAGTTAAATTGACAAAAAAACGGGAGTGGACTTTCTGGGACATAAAAAAAAAGTTAAATTTGATTCTTTTCTTTTAACAGTGTAGCAAGCCCACGCGTCAGGCTGCGTCATATTATTTTCTTCTGATTTTGGTGTTTTTTAAGTGTTTCTGTGGCTGGTGTTTTTCGTGTTTTAAACATTTTACTTTTGGATTTTATATATTTCAGAGACAGATTTTTTGGTGCTTATTATTTAAGTTTAATAGTGAGTACAAACACCATTTAGGTTAGCTCGTCTATGAAATCAATAAAGTGCCTAGTTAAACCATTTTCTTATCGTTATATACAGGATGTCTCCTAACTAATGGGCAAATACAGCAACAGGATATAGTAGACTTGAAAATATGTCAGTTATACGTAAAAACGCACGCTTAAATTATGGAATCCTCCTTCTTGCTCTCAAAAACATAACTACACCCAATTTAATTCATATCCGCTTAACATCAAATCATCGCCAATTTTATTAAGTATATATTTACTTGGATCACCCTGTAGATCTTTAACCGTATAAGAAATGAAATATTTTCAAGTCCACTATCTCCTGTTGCTGTATAGCCTTTTAGTTACGGGACACCCTATATATATCCATATATAAAATTCCCACAAAAGTAATAATATCAAAAGGGGTCCCAATATGGTGTTTTAATTAGACGTGCACCACAAAGCTTACGAATATATGCAACTTGCGTACAAGGATTATTTCTTCCAACTTGCGTACACGGGTAGGTAGGTCCCGCGAACCAGGTAAAACTGCAAGAGTACATTAGTCCAACTTGCGTACATACACAAATATTAGAAGCTTATAAACAAACTAAGGACATAAAAAAATGCTCTGATAACAACGAACAAACCGGTTGCCAATACACCTTTCAGAACAGATTGGAGAGGGCGTATTATTATGGTCCGTTTAAAACTCTGTGTATGTAAAGACATCAAAAAATGCTCTGATAACAACGAACAAACCGGTTGCCAATACATCTTTCAGAACAGATTGGAGAGGGCGTATTATTACGGTCCGTTTAAAACCCTGTGTATGTGAAGACATAAAAAAATGCTCTGATAACAACGAACAAACCGGTTGCCAATACACCTTTTAGAACCGATTGGAGAGGGCGTGTTATTACGGTCCGTTTAAAACCCTGTGTATGTGAAGACATAAAAAAAATGCTCTGATAACAACGAACAAACCGGTTGGCAATACAACTTTTAGAACCGATTGGAGAGGGCGTGTTATTACGGTCCGTTTAAAACTCTGTGTATGTAAAGACATAAAAAAATGCTCTGATAACAACGAACAAACCGGTTGGCAATACACCTTTTAGAACAGATTGGAGAGGGCGTATTATTACGGTCCGTTTAAAACACTGTGTATGTACGCAAGTTGAAATAATGTACTTTTACAGTTTTACCTGGTTCGCGGGACCTACCTACCCACGTACGCAAGTTGGAAGAAATAATCCTTGTACGCAAATTGGACGTACGCAAGTTGGAGGACAAAGCTTACACCTCGCAAAAAATGTATTACTTTTTTCCTTGTATAATAAATACATAAATACCTATTTTGCTTTTTATAAATAAATACTAAAAGAAATAAATGTTGTTTTCTTCTTTTCCTTAGAATGTTTTCACATTCTCATTTTGGTAGGTACGGATCTGTCAATATTTTATTTTATAAATAATAAAATTAGTATCTACGCTATATCTTTACAAAATATTAAGACTCCCTTACAAAAATTTAACAGAATGGCGAATGCGACGGTAAAAGAACTTAGTCCGGTACTGCTTGTGTGGTGTAGCCAACCGCTTAACGTAAAATATACCAGACTTCAACAGGGTGCCACTAATGGAATGTGCATGACATGTTCTTAGATTAATTTGATTATCCCAGGAATGAAAGGAAAAATAAAAGTTTAAAACCTGCTTTTTTTTTTTAATTTGTTGCTATATATCAGTAGTTGTAACGTGACGTAGGTACGTCAAAATATATAACAGTTTTTTCGGTTCTCTACAAATAAAAATGTTGCCAACTTTTGTCGGTTACCGTATAAACTTTTCCAAAACAACTGTCGCTTGTTATTTCGTTCTATCCATCTGTCGCTTAAAAATGCATATTAACTTAAAAAAAGAAACCATAGAAAGACCAGAAAACGAGCGATTTTCGACCTGACCTACTGAATACATCGAAAAAACAACCCGTACGTGATGTGAAGAAAGATTTTCTCATTTTAATGCGATTAAAACAGAAAAATCAGAATCGGAGTATAAAGTGTGCATTGGCTACGTGAGACAAGGTATAAATATTACATTAGAACGGAACACAGTACTAAAAATTAAGTTTATTACTGTTATTGCAGCTGAAGAGTATTGGTGCGATTTTGTATTGAAATTTTCATTGTCTTAAATTGCGCCTTGGGCTAGATAATAGTATATTAACGTACACGTTTTATAAAGCATCATTTTATAACGGGACAAGTGCTTAAAACTGCTTTATATAACACGTATCTACGTTGTACTATTTTTTCTAATTTGTAGTTTTTTCAATAAAAAACACATATTTAAAAAGAAAATAAATCCTTCAAATTTTGTAAATTTTTATGTCTAAATTTTATGTTGGTAATACTATTTTTTAGCATAGTAGCCTCTGGACAACAACCATTATTTTGCGAACTGTCATTTTTTGAGTTATTGACCCATTTTTACCACGAGATTCTAAAGTTATTTTAGCGATATGAGATTTGAATTTGGACGGAATGCGTTGTGTGATCCTTGTACATTCGGTACATATACAGAGCGTTCGAAAATTCGGGCGATTTTGCTACTTTTTTTCGAATTTCAAAAGACGTGATTTTACGTCACGGCATTGCAATTTAGTATAGGGAAGATGGAAAATTCAAATAAAGTTGAAGTTAAAATCGACATTGGAAGGTTAGTTGATTGAATTTTGGATAGGATTTAGCAGAAAATGAGAGCTTGAAGCATCTACAAAAGATTGATTTATAGATTTATGCAACCAACATACATGACTGTTATCCACACAGAATAAAAAAGTAAGTTATCAAGCTATTTTTCCTCTGCGAAAAATGGGTTTTCTCGTAAATCACAAAGGCCGCGCAAGTCAATGAAATAATATATAATATATCTGGACATCGCCAGGCAGCCCAACAGCTTATCATACATAATTTTCAAAACTTCTTTATGATATTTTTAATACATATCTTAATAAAAAAATGCACCTATATTGAGATTCATTACCTGTTAAAAGAGATATCCTCTGCCGCATTTTTCTGACTAATAAAATAAGTAGGTATGCAGCACTAAATACGGTGGCTTATTTGAAAGTTTGTATATCACAAAAATAACAAGAAATTGTTCAACAAAATGTGTTTTTGATTGGCTTTAATATAATTTCAAATGGTTGCCAGATTTTTTCTAGGGAACAAAATATTTCCCTGGCAACACAGCCTTTTCTAGAGATGCTATTTGGGTAATAAAAAAACGTTTTTTTTTTAGTTTTTTCAAATAAAAAAAAAGAGTTTTTTTACATCACTGGGAATAGATTTAGTATTCTACTGTTTTGTATGTTCTGTGCGGTACTACTATGTACAGGGTTTTTCCGTATATTTTGGAGCACCACTGGAGCTTTTATTTGAAGACCTAGAAAAAATTTTAAATTACCAAAGTTGCATGATTTCTCCTGAACTGCCAGCATTTGTTATCGGACAAAACAAATGAACATCGTAAATTTGTTTAATAATGCCAATGTCAATTTTTTTAAATGGAACACCTGTATATTAATTTTTTTTTAACTCCTCACTCTTTTCTGATTCCAAATATGTATATATGTTATATGTTTACTTTAGTCGTTTAGGCAAAATTTCATTTCAAAATATTGCGGATTAGAAAATCTATATTGGTATGAGGAAAACATGCTAGAACATAATGCTTATTCAGTAACAATAATTAATATAAATAATGATAATAATTTATGAAACAAACATATAACATATATACATATTTGGAATCAGAAAAGAGTGAGGAGTTAAAAAAAAATTAATATACAGGGTGTTCCATTTAAAAAAATCGACATTGCCATTATTAAACAAATTTACGATGTTCATTTGTTTCGTCCGATAACAAATTCTGGTAGTTCAGGAGAAATCATGCAACTTTGGTAATTTAAAGTTTTTTCTAGGTCTTCAAATAAAAGCTCCAGGGGTGCTCCAAAATATACGGAAAAACCCTGTACCTAATCTCTAAAAAAAAGGAAGCGCTTTTCACGATTTCCACATATTTATAATAAATCATAAATATTTTTCGTTAATAACCAAAAATCCTTCGCAAAAAACATGGCTACTGATTTAAAGTTTAGGCAATTAAAAATACATAAACAGAAGTATAGACTGTACAATGTCAATTAAATATGCATATAAATCTTAATAATAGGTTTTAAACCACTTAAATGTTTAAAATTGAAATCACAAATTCTTTTAAGTCTCCTAATGACATTTAATGTTTTCGTTTGTAATTTGAAATACATTCAGTAAATCCTGTACAGTTTTTTTTTGGAAAAATGCTTGGACACTATAAACATTTTTTAAAAATTTACTGTGTCCATAGACATTTACCTTTAGATACGTGTACAGCTTATCTCATGCGCAAACAAAAGTTACGTTTTATGGGTGAAAAAATACATCCGAGCGCATGACTCGCCGGTCAGCTGCCTTCCTTTTGAGCAGCATCGGGCATGCGCACAAACCTCGTGTTATCGGCCTGACCTTCTTTAGCGACATGCTCAAAATACACTCCAGAACCGGCTCGGTGCCATTTTTTTGTTGTGTTTTGAGGATTCTCTGTGAATTCCTTGTAGTTTTCTTTGCTATTGTGGATTGTGGGTGTTTAATATTGTAAGGATTTCTAGTTTTTGTGTAATTTAGTGAATTGTGTTTGCGCTTTTAGTGACTCGGATTGGAATATAATCATTGACTAGTAACAGCCGTTGTTGTATGATTTTATTATGCCCAAATAGAGGTAAAATACCGGGTATTTAGTATTTTCAGTAAGTATGGAGTAGTGCTGTATCTTGATGTATAAATTTTATTATGATCAATGTAAACTCATCAAACTAGGGCTAGACTACACAAACAAGGTATGAAATTAAAGAGAAACCCACACCAAGACAGATTATCCCGATGCATGTTTTGGTATATTTTATTTGCAGCCCTGCAATCTTAAAAAAGTCTAAAAGACACCTTTCTCTATACTTATATTATATAAAAGAAAAATGTAAATACCTATGTAGTTTATATATTAATCCACGGGTCAAGTTTTGCAATCAAATTAATGTAGTGTACTATAATATGTAAGTAATTTTTACTAGCTATGTTATTGTTAGTAGTTTTTTATTATCGTTATCTATACTATTAGGTACATTATGTCTACCAACCTTCCTTTTCACATTATTTGAAACGTTTTTAAATGGAAATAGATTGGATTTTTTTAGAGTTAGAGTTGTAACTAATTAACTTTTTTTCCCATAGAACTATTTGGGATAAAAATTTTATACTATCAGGAAATGGTAATGTTGATGGGAGGAATCGAATTCAATAAAAAAAAGAGTGGTGTTACATTTGAAAAAAAAATTCCTTGAGTTAGAGAAAAAACTAAAAATCTAGCAACGTCGCAATTGTCAATTTTCAATTCAATTTTTTAAGTTATCCACCTATACCAAATTTCATTGATTTAGCCTTGGTCATTTTGAAGAAAATTAGCCGTTCCAGTTATTTCAACTAACCCTGTATAGGTTCAATCCTCAATGAACTCGGAGACCTAATGATTGTTAGTTTTATTTTCTTTTAGACACCCACACTTAAGCATCGCCCAGCCCGGTCCAGGGACCCTTAAGGAAGCTATCAATTGTAAAAATCGCTAAAAATACCCTTTTGTTGACATCATCCAAATATTTCAACATAAAATATTTGACAGTTATTTATTTTACTCCATTTTGCCAAGCACTTCTCCGCGTTAGTCCCATTTAATGTTTAAGTAATGGGCACTTCAATTAACTCCTTAGTCATAGTCACTGACCCAATGACGAATCAGCATAGTCTTACAAACGAGCGGGGGAAAATTAATTAATTAAAACTAATTATTTAGTGTTCGAAAATATATAAAACACTAGTGGCGCATTCGCCATTTCGTTTTTAAAAATACATAATTCGTTATTGCTTCGTTTTATCAGAAAATCGGTCAAATACCCCTCCTTGGAGTCAGTGTGTCACCAGACGTGAAATCTCGCACTTTTTGAAACGCGTGTTTACACATCCAAAAACTGTATTTCGCCGCTTTTTAGAGAAAACGAAACATTGATACGAAAAATAATGTTTCATCTTAATAATAGCACAAATGACATAAATCTGCTACCTATTATAGTACATATTATTAAAGAATAAATCGACCGTCTGGCGTCCCCTTAAATCCCAAGAATTACGACATTTTATTACTTCAAAGATTTTCGGCGGTTTCCTGCTTTTTCCGAAAATAACCTCGGCGGAATTCGCAGAATGCGAAAAGACCAGGGAGACGACAAAAATGAATGCGGACTCACGGCGAAAAGATGTAAGACAGTGAAAGGACCAAGCAAGATATACAAACCCGACTGAATTTGCGAAACTACGATCTTGTGAACTATCTTATGGTGTTGCAGGAAAGCTATAGCTGGAGCACACCGCCAGACTGCCCATGGGAAATCCCTTGTAAATTTTGCTACCCTCAGTTGATTCAGTATTCAAGAAAAAATTAAAGAATTGGTGAAAAATTAGGAGACATAGCTGGCCAATTTATGAAGTAATTTAAACCTATTGTGAGTCCATCGAAAAATTTTGGGCATATCCCGCACATTGTGCTCAGGACAACCGTTGAATACAAATATTTTCATTCTCAGGAGCAACATATTCTTTCTAATACAGGTCCAATTTTGTAAAATTTTCAAAAAAAAATCTTTTTATTATCACCAGACAGGTCAGCTACGTCCTTGGACCGTTCACACCTCCTTGGCCAAAACGCGTTTCGGGAACGACTTGAATTATGCGAAGAATCGTCCTCATCCAGTAAAATATTTGTTTTGAACCAAAAGTTACGGTCTCATGTTTGTAATGTATCCGCAACGCTTCCTACAACTTTTGCCAATATTTTTATACACAGGGTGTTGACGCTATTAAAACGTGTTGACAACATCGCTTGTAGGAGAGTGGCGGTGAAGAGCCGGGTGGGGCAGGGAGTTGGTGGATTTACCTTTAAATGTGATGTTAATATACATTTTCTGTAAACATCCCTAAACGGAAATGAATGAAACAACGTCATCGTGGCCTCAGACCAATGTCGCGGCGGATCTCCTACTGCTGCGTTGACTGCAGTTTTTTTTATAAGTTTTTAGACAAAAATTTAAATTTCCCACATCATTGATAATACTTTTAAGATCGTAAGTTTGAGAAACAAAGTGGAGGGGCGAAATTTGTATGTTGATTTACTGCAAAATGGAATACGATTTTGTCTATATAGGTTCATTTTTTATTGTTTCATCTAGTAGTAGTAGTAGTAACATGTTTTATTTAGCAAAAAGCTACAATTAAATATTTTTTAATACATTTTTTTAACAACATTTTTATAGATTTATTTTTAATTTTAAAACGGAACCTGCTTTTAACAAAAAACAAACAGAAAAGTTAAACATTCTGCAAATTGTATCAAATATCATGTATCATTTTGTATTTTAAGAGGAAGTAACCCCTTTACCACAATGAAAATTACTGAACGTTTTGCTGGTCAAACGAAAAGAAAAATAAAAATTGGTATTTAGAAAATAAATTCTACTTTAAATACCCCATCCAGAAAAGTAAATGACGATCGAAAATATTCCCAAAATTTTTTTATTTTTAGTAATTTTGTAATATCTTTAACAATTCTTTATTGATCAAAACCAAAATGGATTTCCCGGGTGTAGAATGTTGTACCAAACAATTTTTCTTAAAGCCATTTTTCAATATCGGCCTTACTTTTTTCTCAAAAACGTTGGGCGCGTAAATCCACTTTACACGCATAAATTCACTTTACGCGCCCAACGTTTTTGAGAAAAAAGTAAGGCCGATATTGAAAAATGGCTTTAAGAAAAATTGTTTGGTACAACATTCTACACCCGGGAAAGTCATTTTGCTTTTGACCAATAAAGAATCGTTTAAGATATTACAAAATTACTAAAAATAAAAAAAAATTTGGGAATATTTTCGATCGTCATTTACTTTTCTGGATGGGGTATTTAAAGTAGAATTTATTTTCTAAATACCAATTTTTATTTTTTATTTTCGTTTGACCAGCAAAACGTTCGGCAATTTTCATTGTGGTAAAGGGGTTACTTCCTCTTAACTACTTAAATGTAATTTTAAGGTTTTTTTAAATAATTTAATGATATTTGAGATTTAATAGAATTATCCAAATTATTATATTCTACCAAACCTTTATGAAAAATACATTTATAGGCTAATGTTTTAGACACTCTATCCACACAAAAATGTTGATTAGTTCTTGTCTTATAATGATGGTCATGATTAAAAGACCACATTTTTTTTTTTAAATCAGGTAATAAATTATTTTTTTCTATTTGACGTTCATAATAAGTTCATTATGAACTTGAAATAAGGTTCATAATGAAGCTATTTCGATACGCGTTTTTTCTTTATTTGATGTTGGTAACATTGAAATTAAAAAATTGACGTAAAATCACGTCTTTTGAAATTCAAAAAAAATGAGCAAAATCGCCCGAATTTCCGAACGCTCTGTATTTGTACCGAATGTACAAGGATCACACAACGTATTCCGTCCAATTTCAAATCTCATATCGCTAAAATAACTTTAGAATCTCGTGGTGAAAATGGGTCAATAAATCAAAAAATGACAGTTCGCAAAATAATTTTTGTTGTCCAGAGGTTACTATGATAAAATATAGTATTACCAACATAAAATTTAGACATAAAAATTTGAAGGATTTATTTTCTTTTTAAATATGTATTTTTTATTGAAAAAACTACAAATAGAAAACATAGTATAAAGCACGTGGTTCATAAGGCGTTTTAGCGCACGTGTCATTTAAAATAGGCGCGTGCGCTAAAACCGCTTCTTATGAAACGTGTACTTTAATATACTATTAATTTTATGTATAAAGATACATACTAAATAAAAAATTAAATTTCTGACAGCAATCTAAAATTTTTAACATAAAATTTATTTTTGTATATTTGTCACAATTTAAAATAATCCGCATTGCCTTATTTTGTAAAATTTGTAATTTATCAAATATTTCCTCACTAGCACAATATAAAATGAAAGAACAATAAAGAAAATGTGGTAATATAATAGTATTAATACAGGTTTTCTTGAAAACAAACTTAAATTGGAACTGATTCTTTTAAAATAACCTACTTTTCCAGTCAATCTTCAATATGATACTTTCAAAATAATTAAAAAATTTTAATTTTGAATCAATAATAAAATTATCCCTAAATGGCCTAAATATTTAAAACTGTTCACTAATTCCAATTTTTCACCATCAGTTAGGTACAACATTTATACTTTTACAATTCAAATTATTACCCATAACCATAAATTTAGTTTTTGAAATTTTTATTTTAATTTATATACTCTTAGCCAATTTAATAATATATTTATCTCAGAATTTAGAGTATGTATTTAGACCATCAGAAATATTTAAAACATTAATGTAAATTAAGGTGTCATCAGCAAACATTTGTAACTTACCCATTTTTAAAACTAAAGGCATATCGTTAATGTATAAAATAAATAATATTGGACCTAGTATACTTCCTTGAGGAACTCCTATATTATTTATTTTTTTATTATTTATCTATAGGTACCAGATACATTAATAATGGATCGTGTATTATTCTAGTGGTTCGTATCAAACTTTTTTGACGGTCGAATTTTACATAACCATAAAATTTTAAGCTGCTAACTAACTACCTACTATTCATTTCTTAATAACTGTCTGCACTCTGCAGTTATCGTTATCATTATCCGGACTATAATAAGTAAGAAAATACGATTAATAAGAATACTACGAAGCGGTTTTCACACAGCACACAAGGTCGTGTTACTTATTTCTATGATTTATTATAATTTTACTGTTCCATACGTGAGCCTCATTAAACTACTAGTCGGGGGCTTTGCCTTTGCATACCAAGCAAAAAAGATTAGTAAAGCGATAGAGATTAGGCAGTGTATGAGTAAATTACGGTCAAAACGATGATAATAACAGGCCTTATTAACATCCTGAATTATTAGAGCCTATTGAACATACATTCCAATAATAAAAATCTTCCTAGACGGTCACAAACCTTTCCTATAAGACAATTAAAAAGACGCCGCGAAAGCAGAAAGTTTAAAAACACGAGATCAAAGCCTTATTACGTCATACCATTATTCGCTCAATTCTTTTATTCGGCAGCCTCGACGGATTATATTGCTATCTCTGTTTGGATAAAGTAAATAGACAAAAATAGATTAAAAATAGAAAACGACCCGCCCGATATTCAGATAGACGCGTGCGTTCGACCTTCAGCTGAACAACTCGGTACCATGGGTCGAGGCAGATGTGACGTCAGTTATTAAAGACCGTATCTTGTTTATTTATTTTCTCGGTAAATAATTGGAAATTTTAAAAACTGAAAGTGTAGAAAATTGTATTTTAATTTTAGAGTTACATAAATGTGTAGTTTTAAATATCTTTCCAATTTTATACCTTCTCTTCAGCCCTTTAGTGGACAATATCCAAGAAAATAAGAAATAAGTGTTTCATTTTAGGGTATTCATGCTGAGTAACTTTTATACCCCTTTTTCCATTACCTAGGGGCAAACTTTCGTAAATACATAAACAACTCCCTCCATTTCTACCCCCTAAGGGATAAAATTTCCCGAACACCAGCTATACTCTATATACATAGCTGTAAATTATTGTATGTACGATTTTTTACCATTAGTAATAATGGTTATTTCAAAATATTTTTGTGTTTAAATTACAGCCGCGAAATAAGAAAATTATAAAATAATACCAGAAAAACGACAAAAGTATAAAGCCAAAAAGGGTAAATTTATTAACAAACAACAAACAAAGTACTAATATTAAATTGCTGCGCCATTGGATTCTAAAACTAATCGTAATCTTGGCACTGGCAACATAATACTTCTGGTGTAATCCGGAGTTAGCCCTTCCCAAGTGTCTTCTATTTTATCAAATAACTCTATTTCATTCTGTGGTTTAAAATTTATTTTGTACATTTTTCTTACCATCAATTCCCAAACATTTTCAATTGGATTTAAATCAGGACCTATATTTCTTGCAGTATGCACAGGGCAGTTATCCTGCTGAAAATGTTTCCTTCAAAAACTATCGCGGCAGAAGGAAGAAAAACATTTTCCAAAATCTGAAGATATATGTTACTGTTTAGTGTTCCACCAATATTCCAGCATACACCTGCACCGTAAACACTTATCCATGCCCGCACATTAACGGATAAACGTCCACTGGGTTGCTTTTTTTGAGTATCTATACTTCTAATCATATCGGGAATTTGGTGGTCTATATACTCGAATCCTTCCATTATATGTAGACTGAAAAGTTTTCTCATCGGAAAAGATAACATTTTGCCAAAAAAAAAATCATCTTCTGGTAAATATTGCATAGCAAACCCAATTCTTTGCTCCTTATCACTATTTTTTTAAAACGGTTTGGATGCAGCTGCTCGATTTCTTAATTCGGAACACTGCATTGTCTTACTCGGCGTTGCGCAGTTCCAGATGAAGCAGGGAATCCTGTTATGTGCATAGCGGATACTGCAGTTTCAAATGGATTATGCCTTAAATACTCCACCAAGTTTCGGTCTTATTCATTTGATGATTTTCTATTATTTAAACCAGACCCTTTCAAGTGTTTGAGGATAGCGCCATTTTTTTACAACTCCTTAAACAGTACTTTCAGGTACTCTAAAATAATCAACTATTTTTCCATACGACCACCAAGTACGTAGCCAGGAAATGTATTCGGGGGGGGGGGGGGGTCCGGCAGTGGCGTATTTCGGATTTTGATGAGGGTGGCCTTTCTTTATTTCTTTCTTAAAAAATGCGCCGCAGGCAAAATATTTTTAGGTGCCACGCCCTTTTTTTGACTCTCGAAACTTGGAAATTCTTAGTTTCGATAGCCTAACCCGAAAAAACGTAGATATTATATATAGAAAATTTAAAATTTTTATTTTAAAAATTATTTTCTTTAAGTTATGTATAATATTATGTGTTATTTTCCTATTTTGCTGAAAAAAAATATATTTTCTGAGAATTTCGGGGGGGGGGGGGTCCGGACCCCCTGGTCCCCCCCTCCCCCTGGCTACGTGCTTGACGACCACCCTATTTCTACTAAACATAGTATGCTTGCTTTTTCAATAATACTTAAATGAGGCATTTTTAAATCAAATAAGATAATAGACAGTTTTCGTTGTATGTATTGGCAAATTCAAACGGTTAACCATAACGAATACGAATACGAAGCCGCTATTTGACAGATCGTAAAAATAGTTTTCGTTCAATTCGCTTAACGTTTACGTTAAGTCGAATTCGACAGTAAACATAACAAATATAACATAACCTATATTTAATGGTATGTGTTCTTATTTTCATATACGTTTTGTGCTGTCTTTTTTGCTTGGTTTTAATTTCCTAGTACCCAAAATTCTAAAACGTCATGATAGACGAAAGGTTGCTTTTATTGGACTCATCCAGTGATTTGGATCATGCCCTTCTCTTGGAGGTGCTTGATCGCCAGGACATTCAGTATCGAGCACAGTTGTATGGAAATTTCAATTTAGAAAACTATAATAATGCTGAATGCAAACTTTATTTCCGATTTGAAAAAAATCACTTAAGAAGACTGGCTGAAGCACTTAGGATTCCCAATAATGTAATAACAGAAAGCAACCATAAAATGTTTCTGGCGTGGAAGGGCTTTGCATTTTGTTAAGAAATGGTCATTACGCATGCGTTCCGTTTTCGCTATGGCTTTGTCTTCCGTCCGTTAGGCTGGATCCACATACATCCGTGATACGCATCCGTTTTGTACCACATGATTAATATGAACCAATGAAATTTTATTCCCTAAAATTTCATTGGTTCAGATTAATCATGTGGTACACAACGGATGCGTATCACGGATGTTTGTGGATCCAGCCTTAGCTCCCGTCACTTATACGTAACGATAACGATAAATGACAGCTCAAATGTCAAAGTTGTCAAATAGCGGCTATCGGAATCGCTTTTAAAAGACAACGAAAACTGTCTAATGACAATACTTTGACATACCTATATCATGATAACAATTAACACGTTACAAAGGTAATAAAGGTAAAAAAGTTTCATTTAGAGTGTCACAGTTTAGTGTACGAAATTATCTGTCGTCAACTGCATGTAAATAAACTGGGTTCATCTGTAGAGTAGGCATTTTCTAAATATGACAGAAAATGTTAACCAAAAAAAGTCCGGGACTTTTCGTCCGTAACTGTATGTTGTATGGATAAGGATGATGCATTATGTATAAGTTCTCGACACAATACGCGTAAGTAAAAGATAGTCTGAGATTTTTAACACGAATTAAACGAAACTGTACGTTTCCTTTCAATTATAAACACATAAACCGATTTCAGAGCGGAAACGAGATTAGTATCTCAAACAAACTCTCCTGACCGACCATCAAACCACAACTTTGAAATTAAAAAAAAAATAATTGAAATTTAAATTCGCTTATTATCATTATAATTAGTTGCTCTTATTTTTAATCCTTATATATATACTTCATATAAATATAATTCGGGTAATTATATATACAGGGTGATACAAATTCGGCGCTCACCATTCATAATTTGGACATGACTAACAGGCCGTCAAATTTTTTTCAAAATTCCTAGTACAAATATGACAAACCAGAAACGAACTAAATACGGGCCTGCCTCTCCATCGGGCATGCGGTGCGTCGCTTAAGGTGGAATTATCAACGTCATTCAATCTATTGCCAACCTATAACCTATTTCGCGTTATTTTTTCAAGTTTATTATTTTATTGACTAACATTTAAATAAAATCAGTATCGTCGGCACATTACTTAGGTAATATCTATCTTACTACAAAAATATCAACTTATTTCATTGCGAATTTTGGGAGAATTGTATAGTGAAAGAACAATGACATAATAATGTTAAAAAAAATCTTATCCGATATTTTTCGCTATACAATTCTCCTAAAATAAGTTATGAAATTTCTTGATATTTATTAAATATGTCAATTATTACCTATAGAACATCAAGTCGCTACTGATTTTATTTAAATTTTGTATAAAAGCTAGAAAACATAAATAAATCTACGCAAAATAGGTTGGCAAGCATGTTGATACTCCCACCTTAAAAACGATGCACCGCATTGAAAATATCGAAGTTCTCGATGTATATCGAACATCCCTATTTTCGTTTGGTGTTTCTTAGACAACGGTCTGAAATTTTTTTCAGTTTATCGATTTTGTGAATATAATAATTGAAGTGTTTTGTGATATTTTTTGGAGACTAATTAAGAGTTGCAAGTATGCGAGAATCCGGAAAATAATAATTTTGAAGTTACTTTTCATAGGTGAGTAAATAGAAAGATGGGTTATTTGCAGGTTAGGTTTCTTCTATAGGATTAGGATATGTGCAAGGCCACATTCAAAGGTAAATGCACCGTAATCCCTACTCCCGGCCCCCACCCAGCTCATCACCGCCCCTCTCCTACAAACGATGTCGACACATTTTAATAGGTTTATGAATGACGTGCGACATCTCTTTCTACCAAACGTGTTTATTAACTACTACCCTAATGCGGTCACCTCGTATCTGTACACGGAATAATTATGTAAATATTCAGATGTGTTCGGTTTTCCAATTTTGAAAAACTGTTTTTTGCAATAGCTCTAGGTGAAAATGAAAAACGCATCTTTTATTATTAGTTTTTATTTATTTTTTTCCTCAAAACAATCTATTTTGGAGACCAGCCGCGTGGGTTGGTGTAACTCCCAAAAATACTTATATACTCATTCTAAATCGAGTCAAATTTTTAAATTAAACGTATAAAAACGAAATATACGATGAAATGCTGTTAATGCGTTGAAATATCAACACAACATGTCACTGAGCATTACTTATATTTGATTATAAACGGGTTTAATGCCTGATCGTCCCCGTCATGTAGTTTTTGAGCTTACAAGCCAACAGGACTAACAGGAGATAATGCGAAACATGCTTTTTATGATCTACAACCCACATTATCATTACAATCTTCATCATTAAATAAATATCATCGGGGGCTTCACACAGGAATTAATTTACATCTTCCCTGTCAAACACATTAGATTTTTTGGGTTTATATCAGTCATTTTTTTTTTTTAAATGCTCCAAGTTTAGGATACTTGGAAATATCTATGTTTTCCTCTATGAAAAGGGTGGACTTCAGCGTGGAATATTTACACCATAAGCTAGATGGAGACTTTAATATAGCAGATTTTTCGCGAAAATACGCCAAAAGCACGGTTTCTGAAACTGCAGTAGCAGTCTTTGTTCAGACAAGCGATATTTGCTAATTCTTCTAAATATATCCATTTGGCTGTTATACAAATCAATGATTTCAATTTCTCTCAATTTTTGATAATAAACTGTCAGCTTGATATTGTTGTTAAAATAACAATGCTTATGATGCTATTATAGAAATCGGTCAAAGCTGTCCATAATTTCATACGAAAAGTATGGAATTAAATTTAAAAAAATCCAAGAATAAATTCTGCGGGGAGGAGAAAAAATGTTACATACTTCACGGGATGTAAAGTAAGTATATTTACTTACATCCCTTGTAGTATAAATAACTATTCTTCATTGCCTATGCCTAGGGCTGTGCGATTACCGAAAAAGATAATCGATTATTTTCTATTAATCGAAAATAATCGATTATTTCCTATTATTCGATTTATCAAAAACAATCGATTAATCGAAAAATAGTTTTTTTCGATTAATAATCGATTATTAATCGGTTAAACGATTTTGTTGCACACCCCTAGCAATAATGTGCTATAATATTTTTTAAACCGATTTTCAGGGTAATAGGGTTGCTAAGAAATATATATAGACTTACAGCAATAATATGCAACTTCAATCATCCAAAAACATACCTATATTTTCGAATAATCGAAAAACCGTTTTTTTTTCCGATTACTTAATAATCGATTAATCAAAATCGTAAATTTTTTTTCCAATACCTAATTAATCGATTACTTAATCGAAAAATATTTTTTTTTTTCGATTTTCATTTGATTTTTGATTAATCGAAAAATCGTTTGTTTTTCGATTAATCAATAAATAGTTTTTTTTTCGATTAATAATCGATTAATCGATAAAAATATTATCTCTAATCGAATAATCAATTTTGTTGCACACCCCTACCTATGCCTACCATGGGGGTGATAACGTTGATACGCCACTGCGCAATGCTTTCAATATCTCCCGATAAAAAGTTCCTCGACACGAAATTTCAATTTGTCAATAATATCTCTACTATCGTTCCACAAAGAAAGTTTGTATATTGTCGCAACCTCCGACGCCTTTATTTCGCAATAAGTCAACTAAAGTCACTCAACCATAGAAAATAAACACGAAAATAGAACCAAGTAAATACATATCGGGCAGTGTAAAAGCCGCGCTTTCAACGAATAAGTTTGCAATAAAAGTTTTATTTTGGATACCTATAAGATACGAGATGTTGCCAGCACCGGCGCCGGCGGACAAAAAGACATTATTATTGCTTAACATTTTAAATATGTCTATCTTCCCATTCTTTAAGGTGGGAGTATCAACATGCTTGCCAACCTATAACCTATTTCGCATAGATTTATTTATTTTTTCTAACTTTTACACAAAATTTAAATAAAATCAATATCGACTGCATATTCTATGGGTAATAATTGACATATAAAACAAATATTAATGAATTTTATAAATTATTTTAGGAGAATTGTAGAGCGAAAAACATCGGGTAGGATTTGTTGTTTCAATATACAATTTTCCCAAAATTAGCAATGAAATAAATTGATATTTTTGTAATATATCAGATACTACCTAAATAATGTACCGACGATATTGATTTTCTTTAAATGTTAGTTAAATTAAATAAACTCAAAAAATCAACGCGAAATAGGTTGGCAATAGATTGAATGACGTTGATAATTCCACCTTAAGGTTGAATTCTCAACGTCATTCAATCTATTGCCAACCTATAACCTATTTCGCGTTGATTTTTTGAGTTTATTATTTTAGTAACTAACATTTAAAGAAAATCAATATCGTCGGTACATTATTTAGGTAGTATCTGAAATATTACAAAAATATCAATTTATTTCATTGCTAATTTTGGGAGAATTGTATAGTGAAAGAACAATGAGTGACAATGACATAATAATGTAAAAAAAAATCTTACCCCATATTTTTCGCTATACAATTCTCCTAAAATAAGTTATGAAATTCCTTGATATTTATTAAATATGTCAATTATTACCTATAGAATATCAAGTCGCTACTGATTTTATTTGAATTTTGTGTAAAAGCTAGAAAACATAAATAAATCTACGGGAAATAGGTTACATGTTGGCAAGCATGTTGATTGTTGATACTCCCACCTTAAAAACGATGCACCGCATTGAAAATTTCAAAGTTCTCGATGTATATCGAACATCCCTATTTTCGTTTGGTGTTTCTTAGACAACGGTCTGAAATTTTTTTTAGTTTATCGATTTTGTGAATATAATAATTGATGTGTTTTGTGATATTTTTTGGAGACTAATTAAGAGTTGCAAGTATGCGAGAATCCGGAAAATAATAATTTTGAATTTACTTTTCATAGGTGAGTAAATAGAAAGATGGGTTATTTGCAGGTTAGGTTTCTTCTATAGGATTAGGATATGTGCAAGGCCACATTCAAAGGTAAATGCACCGTAATCCCTACTCCCGGCCCCCACCCAGCTCGAAAACATAAATAAATCTACGCGAAATAGGTTATAGGTTGGCAAGCAAGGTGGTACTCTCACCTTAAATGAAAATTTCCAGTGCGCTTGCCCATGTGTACTGGGCTTTAGTGGCGCAAAAAAAAAACTGAGTGACTATTGTCTGCATATCTAAAGGTACCTGTCTATGGTTTTCACCTAAATATGTTCTATCATATACATGCTCTCAGGACGGGAAACTTAACGTTTAAAATAAAACTTTTTTGTCAACAAAATTATACATCTCATCGTTACACATACTTTCTCTAGTCTTCTGTGTAAATGGAAGTAAAAAACGTGTCCTTGTTAAGTTGACGACATCCTGCATAATTTATTATTTTAGCTATACAGCTATTATCAATTTTGTATTGCTCAGGGGACTCCATATAATGTTAATAAAATTGTAAATTATATTATAAACATCGTAAGTTAATAAAATAATAAACAGAAACGATTGCCGATGGCCTCATCGCCTAATCGGTCCCAACATTTTTCCTTGATCTTAAAGAATGAAGTTTATTATTATAGACCAGGGTCGATAATTTTTGAAACCAAAAAAAATAATAGTAGGATAAAACCCATTGGAAAAGGAAGAGAATATAACAAAAATGAAATTGTAAATAATAATTAAAAAAAAAGATTCGGATTCGATTTTTTTTCGTTTCTTTGCATTTTTTGAGAACATTTACCATAGTAATGTATATATTTTTTTCCACCATCAGAAAGTAGAGATTTCAACGAACAAAAAGCCCACCGACTTTTTTAAAAAAGCAGATATTTTAACGTGACAATCTTCGATTGAAAATTAGGGTGCTTTTTCGATATTAAGTCAAAATAAGGTGAAAAAATAAATATTTTAAATCAAAAAAATTACAGTGTGTTTGGGACATAAAAAGGTAAGTTTTCACCAAATTTCGTAAAAAAAATTTTTTTTTTTGTAAAAGATAAAAATAAAAAACCAAAAACTTGGTTATTTGAACTTTTCACATAAATTTTGAGGTTATGTGAAAAGAGTGTAAATACAAAAGTTGTAGATCTTTTTATTACCTACAACTTTGCCACTTAACGTTTTTCCATAGGACTTGTAGTTTTGCCGGAAATCGAGATAAATCGTTTTCTATCCTTAAAAACTCACCCCTTTCCACTTCCCGACCTCGGATCGCCCGTAAATTATTTTTCCTTTCATTTTTGTTATATTCTCTTCCTTTTCCAATGGGTTTCATCATACTACTATTTTTTTCACTTTTTACCATTTTCAAAGGCTTCAGCCCTGGTCTATTAGGAAATTTTTGAAATTTATTTTATTATACGCTATATATGCGTAAATATCAATTAAATTGTGTTTTGAACGGTGTAATTTTATCGGTACAAACGTAATTAAAGGAAAATAATATGTGGGCCATACAAAACTGTGGAAACATACTTTGAAGGGTAATAAGCGCACCTGTTGATCGACATACCACTTGAAACAACAATAGGGTTTTCCGTTAAACTAACAGAGTTTAGTGACGGTCATTCAGTATAAATAAGTGGATTTTATATATACAGACTGTCCGCGGATAGGGTTTACAATAGCACACATTTTTTCGGGGAAAAGTCATTCTTGATAAAAAGTTTTGCTAGTAAAAAAATGCAATTCACGAAGATAAAATTTTGATTTTTTATACAGGGCAAAAACTTCAAAAACATGATTTTTCTCCAAGAGTAAACTACCTTTATTTTTCATTTTTGACCAAAATGCCAATTAGAAAACTTATTTAGAATAACGTTTGTAATTTAAATACGAGATTTAAAATAAATCTTCGATTTTCTTAGTTTTTTTAATTTTTAGAGGCACTTTCTAATTTTGATTTTTTACCCACCACTAAAATTTCTTTTCCACAAATGAACACTTTACTGATGACACTGTGTTCTTTTTTGTCTTAAGGCAGGAGTATCAACATGCTTGCCAACCTATAACCTATTTCGCGTAGATTTATTTATGTTTTCTAGCTTTTATACAAAATTTAAAGAAAATCATTATCGACTTGATATTCTATAGGTAATAATTGACATATTTAATAAATATCAACGAATTTCATAACTTATTTTAGGAGAATTGTGTAGCGAAAAATATTGGGTAAGATTTTTTTTAACATTATTATGTCATTGTCACTCATTGTTCTTTCACTATACAATTTTCCCAAAATTAGCAATGAAATAGATTGATATTTTTGTTATATATCGGATACTACCTAAATAATGTACCGACGATATTGATTTTCTTTAAATGTTAGTTATTAAAATAATAAATTCAAAAAATCAACGCGAAATAGGTTATAGGTTGGCAATAGATTAAATGACGTTGAAAATTCAACCTTAATATTAAGGTGTATTACTTTCAGACACAAACTACGTTTTCAAAAATACTTATTTTTATGAAGTTACCTTATACAGGGTCAAAAATTGGGCTATTAAAATTTGGTCGCATGTGATGCAAAGTTCATTTGTTACTGACCCTGTATAAGGTAACTTCACAAAATAAGTATTTTTGAAAACATAGTTTGTGTCTGAAAGTAATACACCTTAATATTAAGACAAAAAAGAACACAGTGTCATCAGTAAAGTGTTTATTAAGTGGAAAATAAATTTTTGCTTAACCCAACGGAAAGTTTATCTATTTTCAACGATTTAATTTAAAATCTCTTTATTTTATTTTTTTACTTTCAGTCACAAACTACGTTTTCAAAAATACGTATTTTATGAAGTTACCTTATACAGGGTCAAAAACAATTGAACTTTGCATCACATGCGACCAAATTTTAATAGGCCAATTTTGATTTTGTAGAAAAACACACATTTAATATGGCGCTACTTTAAAGAAAATGTATCTGAAATAAAGCATTGTCAAAACTAAGAAGTTTTATGTAGGTTGCGTTGAGTCTTATTTTGCAAAAGTGGTGCAATTTACAAAATATGGATAAAAAATCAAAATTATCTTATGCAGCTAAAATTTTGCATGTGGGCTAGAAACTGCATTAAAAAAAACTTTTTCTAATAACTTTTTTCGATACTTTCAGAAATACCCTACTTATGAATTACTTTTTGGAAAAAATTTGACTGATAATGCAAATCACGTGACTTCCATTTTTTTGCCTAATTTTCATCTCGATCGAAGCAGAACTTGATGCCAAAGTCGAATTTCGAATAAAGTTATTAATAAAAAAAATCCCATATGATGCGGACTTTACTGGTCACACTGTATTATCATATATTTTCTGGTAGTATAAAAAAAGTGTATGCAATTCGTGCGTCAAGTGCCTTTTTTTACTCATGAGATTTGGGCACTCGCCTGCGGCTCGTGCCTTGTTGCATGAAAAACTCTAGTTTACCAATATAAAATTTTAAGTTTAAAAATAAAAACGAATGACTCAGTTGTTCACCTAGTTGTAGAGAAGCGCATTAGGATCAATAATTCTCAAGTTCACCTACTTCGCGATACCTACATAATCTAAAAATACCTTTTTTACTTTATTTTCATTGTCATTCGACGTGGAAATCATTGAAATCGAAAATAAATAGTTTCAGCTTTTCACCAAGTCCCCAATCTGTCAATACGCCAGACGAAAAGCCGGCCCGAACGTTCGAACTCATTTGTAAATACATATAGCAAAAGCATAATGTAAATGTAAACATATACAGCTACTACGTCATCCAATCTTCAATTTCGACCGCCCCGAAGGCGTAAACATAGCTCGTGCAAAATTTATTGTTCATAAGTTCAGTCGTTTTGTTAGCAGGAACTTAAAACGTAAAAATATTGAAGGCCGGTATATAATGCAAGTACTCAGTTAAGTATTTGGATTGTTTCAAATAAAAAAAATATACAGTGATGGGCTAAAATATGGAACAAATTCATTTAAAAATCAGGTATTTATTTTTTGAAAAAACGCTCGGACACGTCGATTATAATTCTTTCTTCCGGATTTTTTGCCTCAAAAAGAAATTATACCGGGTGTGTCAAAAAGTAGATGTAGCAAAATTTTTTTGTTTTTTAAATAGAACCCCCCTATTTTTACTTATTACCCTAATTCTACGTCAAATTCTGCGCATAATTCATGTAGAATACTCTATCCTTATCTCTAACAGTTTTAGAGAAAAATTACATCATAAAAAAAAATTCTTTAAAAAAAGGTACATGTACCTACTTAAAGGTAAACAGGTAAATTTAAATGAATTGTTACTACGATAGCAAGTCATGTGTCAATCAAAAATTAGTTTAGGTATAATTTTGAAAAACGGTGATCATGGTGCATTTAAATGAAACACAAAGAATCGAAATTTTAATTTTAATTGGATGTGGAGACAAAACAAGAAGTCAAGAAGAAGTTTGTAACTTGTTTAACGCTAAGTATCCAGAACGGCCGATTACAAGATCTACAGTAAGTAAAATTGAGAAGAAATTCAGGGAAACAGGGAATGTAAAGGATCGTCTACGGCCAGGTCGTCCAAAAATTAGTGAAAACTCACAATTGTACCCACAAAAAGTAAATGTTTGGGCAGGGATATTAAATTATAGAATTATTGGACCTTTTTCTTCGATGGAAATCTTACAGGAGACCGGTATTTACAATTTCTTCAAAATGAATTAATTCCCACACTAGCAGCGGATTTTCCAAATCCGAATCAGCCTCATCTACCAGAAGCGTCTATTTGGTTTCAGCAGGATGGTGGTCCGCCTCATTTTGCTCGACAAGTACGAGAGTATTTGAATACTGTATTTCCTGAACGATGGATAGGTAGAAGAAGACCCATAGAATGGCCTGCAAGATCTCCCGATCTTACACCCATGGATTTCTTTCTTTGGGGTTATTTGAAATCAAAAGTGTATAAGGATAAACCACAAAATTTGGAAGACTTAAAATTTAAAATTAGATATGAAATTAGGCAAATTAATGAAAATACTGTAAATATTGTTTTAGAAGGGGTTTTTAAGTAGATTAGCATATTGTCAAGAAGTTAATGGTTTGCATTTTCAACACTTAATAAACTAATTTTTTAACCTTTTTTTAAAGAATTTTTTATGATGTAATTTTTCTCTAAAACCGTTAGAGATAAGGATAGAGTATGCTACATGAATTATGAGCAGAATTTGACGTAGAATTAGGGTAATAAGTAAAAATAGGGGGGTTCTATTTAAAAAACAAAATTTTTTTGCTACATCTACTTTTTGACACACCCGGTATAATTTCTTTTTGAGGCAAAAAATCCGGAAGAAAGAATTATAATCGACGTGTCCGAGCGTTTTTTTCAAAAAATGAATACCTGATTTTTAAATGAATTTGTTCCATCTTTTAGCCCATCACTGTATACACTAACTTAAATAATTATTATTACAAAAATCGAACGAATTAATGTAATTCCCTTACAGCATCGGTATTACATATGCATTAATATTTACGTTGAAGTTTATCAAAAGTCCAATTCGGTCGATAGTTTGTTGTTGGAGAATAATTATGCACCAGATGTAAAAATAAACCTCTACTGGGATACATAAGAAGTCGAAAAAACCAGGTTCCAAAAATAGACGGCGCAAGTGTTACAGTTACCTACAGAGATTACAATTACAGGGTGGCCATGTGACACCAAAACATTTTAGGAATTCATCGTGTGCTGGCTGCATACCAAATAAACACATTGTTGCTCAGAAACACAGCAGTATTTCTCAACAAGCCAATATCAATTCGATCGCTAAGAAATTTGACAAATTTACTATAATATTGCCGAAATGACTTTGAAGGATTCAAAGGTGATTATACCTTCATTACCTAGTGTATGTTTCAAACAGGTTAAAGTTAATTTATACTGGATAAAACATTAAAATTTAATAAAAACAGCTGTCACAATATTAAATATTTTAATCAGAACGGACAAAAAAAAAATCACTCGTTCCAAAATTCGTATAAAAAAAGCTATGTTCCATTTAAAAAACACCTTATCCATAGCGTAACTCTTTTGTTTCTAGTTCAAATAAATTTTTGGTTTCATTTTTGAATTCTGCAGGAAAAAGTACATCGATTGGCTATTTTGGATTTTTCTTTAAATGCAAGGAAGCTCAAAAATGAGCCCCTGTTCAGTCCTCGTTGGAAGACCCTGTACCTGTTATTGCTACGCTTACGGTTTAATGAGGTTTTACGACTCATGACCATCAGCTGTGCTGTCAGGCTTTACGAAACAGAGTATAAGGGCATAGTTCTTGAGGTCAAGCATACATAAAAGATACCTATAAATGGCTTCAATGCAGGGGTAAATTCCGGAACCTTGCAATTATTAAAAAAAAAATAGTATCTAATTTTGGACGGGCTATTCGGGGAGGCATTGACGAATATTATGCCGGTGTTTTTTTTTTTAATAAATACACAGAAACTTTTAAAAAAGCAGTTTTTTGAAACCACTAAAATTGTCACAATTTACCTTAAAATCCTTGAAAGCAAACACGTCGATTTTCAGAATTGAAGTAAAAACAACAATTGTTCTATCTAGATGTCATCTATCCTAAGAATTCAAGAGAATATGTGTTTGTTTTAACAGGAAAGGGGTCGTAATTGCACAAAACACGAAAGTAAACAAACCTATGACCGGCTGACGAACACCTGCCTTGCTCTACCAGCTCCAGAATATGTCTGTCTTTTTTCTTCGTATGCCAAAAGCATAAAATAGCTACTCTGATCAACATAGCACTGCAGTGCGCATGCGACTCGTCAATAGTAAGGCAAATCGAATTTAATAGTCAAAAGCTAGAAAATGGCGTCGTTAATCCCACCTTAATAAAATCAAATGCATATATAACTAACAAAGGACCAATAACAGTTCCTTAGGGAACTTTTCGTGAAATTCATTCTACAAACCACGCGCAAGTATGTCGTGTATTTAAATGTTGTTACTAATATTATTCATGTCATGATCAACAAAGTAGAGTTTATTTTCGAAAAATAGTGATGTTGCTTCACCTTGTATGGTCGTTCGGTTCTTATAAAAATAGACATTCCTTCTGTAACTGCTTTGAAATAGTTGATGAAGTGTATCGCGGTAGCTTTTTAAATGTTAATTGAAAAATTGGGTTTCTTACTCTGAAGTGTTTATTGATAAGAATAGATATATTATGCTAAAATTAATTACATCTGGTGAAGGGGAGGGGGTTATTTGGGAATTATTTTTGTCGACAGGCCTACCAAGTCAATCTACAAATAGGTAAGTATACCTTTATTGTTTGCTTATCGAAAGGTATTATTATGTCTATGGTGAAACCACGGAATGAACCTTCATCTACAGTAAATCCCTCATTTTCAGGAAAAATACGAACAGTTACAACACCGCATAATTTAGCAAGAAAATCACGGCAGGCGATGTATGGTTCCGGTCGCGGAATCCCCAACAAAACACTGACGTTCTTTGGTTCTTTCGCACGAAAAAAATGAATTATTAAAAGGAACTTTGTGTATATCGTGACTAAACATTGCAGGATAATATGCGATAACACCGTTTGTTTTTTACTTGTGGTGGGTATTTTTAATCAACTGAAACATTTTAGACACATAATAGTATCATTTGTTAATCACGGATCGAATCATTCCAACTCCATTAAACAGGGCATAATTCAAACTCTTTATCACAGAGCATATGACGTTTGCAACAATCCGGAAGACCTTAATATTGGAATTTCAAACATCAAAAAAGATTTAAAACAGAATGGTTACCCTGAAACTAGTGTCCGACCGAAACAAGAGTTTCAGCCGAAACCGAATATTCGGCCTTGGTCTCAGTTTCGGCCGAAACCGAAACCTGTTTATACACGTGTTAAACATTTTATTGCATGCTGAAATTTAATTTATTTTATATAGGACGAAATCGATCTTGGGAACGGATTGACCTCTTCCCCCAAAAAAAAAAAGTTGACAGAGATAAAAATCTATTTATATACAGTGTGACCAGTAATGTCCGCATCATATGGGATTTTGTTTTATTAATAGCTTTATTCGAAATTTGACTTTGGCATCAAGATCAAGTTCTGCTTCGATCGAGATGAAAATTAAGCAAAAAAATAGTAGACACGTGATTCGCATTATCTGTCAAATATTAATTATTTTCAAAAAATAATTCAAAAGTGGGGTTATTTCTAAAAGTATCGAAAAAAGTTTTTAGAAAAAGTTTTTTAAATGCAGTTTCTAGCCCACATGCAAAATTTTAGCTGTATAAGATAATTTTGATTTTTTAACCATATTTTACTTACACACACCACTTTTGCAAAATAAGACTCAACACAACCTACATAAAACTTCTCAGTTTAGACATGGCTTTATTTCAGATACATTTTTTTTAAAGTAGCGCCATATTAAATGTGTGTTTTTCTAGAAAATCAAAATTGAGCTATTAAAATTTGGTGGCATGACTGGCATGTGATGCAAAGTTTATTTGTTTTTGACCCTGTATAAGGTAACTTCATAAAATAAGTATTTTTGAAAACGTAGTTTGTGGTTGAAAGTAATCCACCTTAATATTAAGACAAAAAAGAACACAGTGTCATCAGTAAAGTGTTTATTAAGTGGAAAATAAATTTTAGTGTTGGGTAAAAAATCAAAATTATCTTATGCAGCTGAAATTTTTGCATGTGCGCTAGAAACTGCATTTAAAAAAACTTTTTCTTATAACTTTTTTTGATATTTTCAGAAATTACCACACTTTTGAATTATTTTTTGGAAAAAATTAAAATTTCACAGATAATGCGAATCACGTGACTACTATTTTTTTGCTTAATTTTTAACTCGATCGAAGCAGAACTTGATGCCAAAGTCAAATTTCGAATAAAGCTATTAATAAAAAAGTTTCGGCATGACCGAAGGTTCAGCCGGTTTTTGGCCGAAACCGAAACTGTCACCGAAACTAGATTTTTGGCCGAAACTAGCCGAAACCGAACCTTCGGTCGGTCACTTCCTGAAACCTTTGTAACTAATACCATCACAAAACATAAAAATCGCGAAGAAAAAACTAATACAGAAACGAAAGAGAAGCAAGCATTTCTTACAATACCTTATGTCAAGGGGATTTCTGAAAAGATTAGAAGGATAACCAAAAACTATATTATCAAAACAGCCTTCAAATCCGGAAATACGCTTATATTGACTCAATTTGTAACTATTGGGAATTTACCGGTGCTATGGAGGCGAATAATGCCGGATTCACGAAAAGCGGTTGCAGCAATTAAAAATGTAATTTTACAGACAGAACAGTCAACGTCTGCCCCCATCACGGGGTTCTGATTAACTAATAAAATGTAAAAACCGCAATGTAGCTAACCATTTTCGTTTTTTTTTTGACATTGACATTATTATTTTATAGTAAAAACCGAGATTTTGGCCGACCCTGTAAATGTAAGTTCTACAGCGTATAGTCTAGACGGCAAATCCGATTCGCAGAAACGACGGCCAGAGATTATTCGCGCCTTAAAACATTCTATTCGAAATGGTTCGGCTAAATAATAATGACCTAATAGCGATCCTTGAACCCGCGCACAGTCTCTACGCTTTACAGTTTCTTTCTCTTTCTATTGTACGAGGATTTATTATGATTGCAAAGCGCGCACCACGTCTTTCGCTTATTTTCTACTACAAAATCACAAACTGTTTTTTTTTTACATTGTAACTGGTTACTCATTCCCTCCACCCCCCATCATTCTTTTGTTTTATAAAATGTCCATATTCAACTGTCAAAAAGCGAATATTAGTCGGTCATTTATAACGATGCACAAAGCCTTGTCGCAATCGTTTCTTTATATGCACAGCACACTTTGTGTAAAACGTTTCATGTTGTCGTTCTTGACCACAAAACAATAATTGAAGAACACACTTCGAGACAATTAAGCGGCGGTCAAGGGCCATATTGTTTTAATAAATAAAAATGCAGGATGGAGTAACAAATCAAGGCAGACTGGATGCATGTGACGGACATCTTTGATACCATAAACAATTGATTGTACTTTTATTTAACACACACTTGAAATATCATCTATTAATTCATTTTATGAATCTCCTACTTAATAATACTGGTAATTATTATGTATTCTGCGTAGGTACCTACGACAGAGACCGTAAACATTAAATCGATAATAAACAAACAAATTGATTTAGCGATGTGGTAGTTAATGGAAGATTAGGAGGCTTTGCTTTGACTTGTGTTCTGCTTTTGTTTGTTGATTCTCAGAACGGTCAAACGCTTGAACATCGTTGGAGGAAGTTAAAACATTTGTTTATAGATTTTATGACTCGTTTGATTTGCTTGACATAATTTGAGAAGAAATTTAATAATCGTCGTAAAAATTGAAAAAGCAGTTAGTTTTTGCTTACCTAAAAATCAAAAATGACGTATCCTAAAGCAGCTGCACGACTTGCGTTACCTGTCAAATTTGACATTTTTAATAAAATAGGTTCAAAAATGCCCTTATTTATCAAAATATCGAAAAACTTTATTCGAGAAAGTTGTTTATTTAGGCATTTTTAGCTTCTGGACTAAATTTTGACAGTCTAATACAATTTTCATTTTTTGCCAGGTTCTTGAAAATTTTGATCAACCCTCGTAGATTAACTTTTATACATCGATGTAAAACCATTTGCCTTTACTTCATTTGTAATCTTAATGCAATTTTGTGTAAAATTTTTGTTTCCAATTATTTATTTTGCTTCAAAAACTGAAATTGTTATTGATCAGTATGTAATGTTTGATGCAAAGTTTATCTAATTACATCAGTTTTGCCAAAACCGACGTTTCTCATTTTTCTTAAGTTAGTAAACAGATGTACAAAAAGAAAATATAAGGAAGCTTTCGTTGAAATATTTTATTTTATATAGATACGCCTACTTGTAAACTATATTTTTGTTGAATAAAATGTTTCGAGCGATTAATATTCATTCTTTTTGATCCAAGATTAATTAAGTAAAATTTTAACGAAAGCTTCCTAATATTTTCTTTTTGTACATCTGTTTACTAACTTAAGAAAAATGAGAAACGTCGGTTTTGGCAAAACTGATGTAATTAGATAAACTTTGCATCAAACATTACATACTGATCAATAACAATTTCAGTTTTTTAGGCAAAATAAATAATGGGAAACAAAAATTTTACACAAAATTGCATTAAGATTACAAATGAAGTAAAGGCAAATGGTTTTACATCGATGTATAAAAGTTAATCTACGAGGGTTGATCAAAATTTTCAAGAACCTGGCAAAAAATGAAAATTGTATTAGACTGTCAAAATTTCGTACAGAGACTAAAAATGCCTAAATAAACAACTTTCTCGAATAAAGTTTTTCAATATTTTGATAAATAACGGCATTTTTGAACCTATTTTATTAAAAATGTCAAATTTGACAGGTAACGCAAGTCGTGCAGCTGCTTCAGTATACGTCATTTTTGATTTTTAGGTAAACAAAAACTAACTGCTTTTTCAATTTTTACCTATAACTACCTAATAATAAAAAAAAATCCCATTTGATGCGAACTTTCTTGCGGACACTGTATTTATTTTATTCCGGACTTCTGGGCAACCCTGTATAAATCCGTAAACGAATAATTAAAATCGATTTCAAGTTAAAAAAGTTGTAAAGTATTACAATAAATCAAAATTTTATTCACGTCAGAAGCGCCCCCGTATGATTTACATATTTCTAATAAACAAATAAAAACCGGACGTACGCCACTGGTATATAAAAGATTCGCTATTTTACAGTTCCGCTGCGGTCTGAAGAATTCCACGTTTTTATTATGTCTAAATTTATAAGGAGGTGCAAAACAGCGAAATTTCTTTTATTTTCGCATACTTTTCTGAAGATTTTTGTATTGATAATAAAAAAAAATCCGACGACCGGAACTAAGAACGAATTTAACAGTTTTGTAGATAATTGGCGGTGGTCTAGATTTTCGGTAATGTATTGTTTAAATTTAATTATTTTATTAGAAAACTTTTATTATAATATAATATACAAATCCGGTCAAAATTGACTATGTTTGTTCAGGCTTATTTAACTTGTGCAAACTAACATCCTCCTTAGAGTTTTGCACAATCGGTCACTCGCATTACATCTCGGTCCTTTTTTCCAGGATTGTTTGACAAAGGGAGCTGAAATTTGGCTTTTTTTGCTACGTTACGTACTTACTTAAATACACAAATGTGTAGGTACTACGTACAAATTTAGCATTTTTTCAAATTTACAACCCAGAAACATCGAGTTTAATCGTGTTTAGTAATAGAAAAAAATAAACGCATAAATGAATTTAAAATAACTACAAAAGTGCAATTTTTATGCAAGGATTACCTAAAACCTTACTTCTGTTTAACGTACCGTACAACACGCCAATTGAACACGTTGAGAACGGTTGTGTGGCTACATGGCAGTGGTCAGTATAATATCTACGGGAAAATAATTCTCAAAGATGACCTATCTATACTAAAATGCTTATAGGTACCTGTCAAATTAGGAAAATCGAGTGAAATAAATACCGGAATTTTGAAATTTGAAATTGCGTTTTATAACCACGACGATAGAGCAAGAGATAGACATCTCATTGTCTTTAGTAGGTACTATACAAGGTATTATACAAAACGACCAGATCGCCGAAAGTTTTTTTTTGCAAAATCGTTTATGATTTCGTCGATATGTAATGTTTTAACAAACTCGTGTTCAATATTGATTAAGGATAAATCCGAAAGGCGTTGTTGTCCCATGGTGTTACGTACATGGGTTTTTACTATTTAAGTTTGGAAAAAGATCGTTCCGCTGATAACATACTAACTGGTAAAGTTGGAAATAACATCACTGCACTAGATACATCTGGAAAATTTGAAAAAACACACTGATTTTTTATTAATAAATGATCTGCAAGTTCATACACTGTTTTTAATTTTGAAATATTATCTCCAAGTCCCTTTGTGAGGCTTAAAATTTGACTAGGAAAGTCAATGGACAAGTCTTTATGGATGGTAGGGTCAACTGGGGCTATTATGATACAAAATTTAAAACTTTAACAAAAAAAAAATATAAATTTTAGTTTTAAAAATCTCTAAAAATTCCTAGTTGTAAGCAATGAGGTTCTCTACCCAGTTTTGAGGGAAAAATACAAGAAAAACAATAGTTGACCGTAAAAAAACAACAAAATGATGTATCAAAATAGCCCCACGTTTGGGGCTATTGTTGATACACAGGGCTGACAAGAGGGGGGGGGGGGCAAATTTCCCGGGCCCACGTCTCTTTTAAGGGCCCGTGCTCGGGCTGCGCAGTTAAAAAAATATGATAAATTATAAAAAAAAATATAAAATCTCTGTTGACAAAAAATTACTTTGTAAACATTACATAGGTATGTAAATTGTTAGGCGAGTTGGCGAATAATTAATGTGCTAAGTATCAAATATCGATACATTTTGTCCTCGCCCGTCCGGCCCAATATTTGTATTAACATCGATTTATTATTCGAAGAATTTATGAAACTTTCATCTTTTTTGGAGAACCTACCCGAAAATTTTGTACATTTTAGAATTGACCAACAATGGGTTTCTTATTTAAAAATTATATTTTTGTTATTATTTTGGGGTAGTAAACACTTATTTTAATAAAAATGAACAGTTTTAATGCCAAAACGACGATGAATGTGGAATATTTGAAAAACAATTTTAACTCATTAAGTATTGAGCAAAAAATTAAATTTAAAATTGAGGGAAGACCTAAACTCGAAATTAACTTGACACAGAGCACAAAGTGTAAATCTAAGGACTTTATTGTTATTGATAATTTTGCTGCAAATAAAAACAGAAGAATGAACTTTACTTTTAAATAACGTACCCACTAATGAAAAATAAATTGACCTTTTTTATTTTTTTTAACTTATTTAATTTTCAATAAAATAAGTAGGTAATCATAAATTTTTAAAATATTTATTAAATATTATAGACCAAATTTGGGCGTGGTCTTAAAAAAATTTCGCCTGCGGCGCATTTTGCCTGCAACGGGCTTTTAGTGCACCCCCAAGTTAATAAGTCACAAGCCGCCACTGGCTAGGACCCTACCTCCAGCTTTATATTTTAAATCTGGCAGCCCTAGGAGTGGGCCCGGGATGCCGCACAGCCCCCGGGCCTGACCTGGCTCTCGACGGCCCTGTTGATACAGCAAGGGGCTATTGTGATACAATGCTTTAATTCTGTAGTGGAGATAGATTTAAAATATGCGGGGCTAATATAATACACTATTGTCCTTTATCAGTTGATCCTGCAATTTTGACAGCCATCTTTCAAGTATGTTTTACGTTAGATACAGGAAAGTAATTTCATGTTTTTTTTTCACTAAAGCTACTGATTGATATTTTGATATTTATAAAATTATAATTGGTAGATGTGGGATTAATATCTAATTAAATATTCTTTCAGTTTTTCTTTTAAAAATTGGTAAATTCCGAGGGTCAAAGTGCACCACTTAAATCAAAGCCACTTTGTAAACAATATCCAAAGGTATAAACCGAAAAATATTCAATAAACCCTCCCATACAATTAAGTATATTTAGATCCGATTTTTTTTTGGACGCAATCCAAGTGTTTAAAATTTCATCGTTTAATGGTTGGTTTGTAGGTGCGCTTTTACACGCTTTAATTTTGAATGATTCGCCACGCATTCCACTTCTCGGCCCGACAACACACAATAATTATTTTATAAAAGTACCTACAATAATTCGATTATAATAATTTGTTGTCCAAGTAAGAATAACGGTATACGACCGAATGTCTCTATTAACAAAAGGCACAACAATAATCGGCAAATCGCGTTAGCCGTGAAGAATGTCGGCGCGAAATAAAAACACCACAAAACAAAAGAGGTTTTTGACACGAAAAGGAAAACAAAACATCGCAGGCGGCCATGCCCATAATGCCGCAGAGAAAATGGGAATTTTTAATTGTTTAATAAATATTATACAATAAACTGAATTGGTAGTTTAACGGTCTGTTACCCAACCCGCACAAAAAAGGCCTTAGGAACGTCTGCAATTTGATTTTATACAACGCACCTGCAAGGTGCACTTGCTTTATGCACGGCCCCTCCATCTTCGTAGTTTTGTGTTTTTAAAGTCGTAAATAAATGTAAAACTAACAATCTACTAGCTAGAAAACGTTGATTTTCCAAATATTACATAAAATAAACAAGGATTTCACTTACCTTTTCGTCGTTTTTTTCGGGATTTGACAGTTTAAGGGCACAGCACTGATTTAAACGCACAACAACACCCCACCGCGTACAACACCAGACTGGCTGAAAAATTTTCAAGAAATTTGATCCTGAATCGGGCTAAGAATAACTTGCGCTTGCGCGGCGCTCACGACGTTGACTTTCTTTTGGATTTTTGTGAATGTACGGAAATATTTTGTGTTTTCCACATGGAATTGTTAAAATTACGGTTGTGTTAAGTCATAAAAATGGTAGAAATAAAATAAAAACGTAAATTTTCCGAGTTTTTAAAGGGTTAAAGAAAATTAAATTTGACAGGAACGTTTTGATTGCGCTTGCGCATGTCGACAAGGAAGCGGCTCATGTCAGGGCGGATATAACATAGGGAGGTATTGCAAATAAATATGTTACATCTTTGCCGTATTTTAGTGAAAATTTCCACGGTCGTCTACAATGTATCTGAAGACAGAAAATAATGACTAGGGGATGATAGATGCCCGGGATTTATTAATTAAAATCAAATTGACCAGAAGTTGGCATTCATTTGTTTAGCATAGGAATTCCAATGTAAAAGTATTGTGTTTATCATGGCCTTCAAGTATGTTTAATAAAAGACAAGGACAGACACCCGGCCTCGGCAAAATGATGTTTTAACGGACCCCCCGTATCGATAAAACATCGTAACGGTAAATATAGCGGTATGTTACGATATCTCCCTCGGAAGTTCCTGCTTTGGCCTCTTCCAATTATTTGTTTTGACGTTTGACTGCCTCAAGTTCTGACATTGACACACAAGTCAATTTTTGTTAATAAAAAAATGTCAGAAAATTTGCAAAAAAGGCCTGCAAAAGGCATTTTGAAAAATTCCAGTAGTTTTGATAAGCAGGAAACACACTCTTCGGCCAAGTAAGTAATACAGCTTTGCCTATAAATCGAAATTAACCAGATTGTAGGCTAAAAAATCATATGTTTTGGTTTAAAATTTTTAGAATATTTTTCGAAATGTGAGTCATGTGCAGTAATTTATATGGATTTTTTAATCTGTTTTGAATGACTAAATTGATGAGCATGTACACTCCCTAGAACCCATGAGATAATCGTGCTTTTTATAGTTTTGTTTGCATGACAATTACACTGACCTATATTGAATGTTTTGCCAAAAGAATTTTGCTTTTTGTATCTATATGTAGATGTTTTTAGTGAGAAACTTAGTAATCTCCAAATTTAAGTTATTACATCCTCTTCTATAAATATTTGAACTAAATAGGAACCTTATTTAATTTGAACGAGGGAATCTATAAGACATCCAACTATATTATTGTTGTCTTTGTGCCTGGGCCCCCTTGTTAATCCCCTAAATACACAGAAGCACTTCGTTTTGTATATCTATAAATAATATTCCCTGGCAATTAAAATTAACAAGCTTATACCTACAAATGAACACATTTCTCTCTACGTATTTAGTAATTAACTTTTTTACTTATACCTTCTTATTTTTATCAATGTAGAAGATCAAAAGAAACGAAATGGGACGAAATGAACATTATAGCGACCTATCATCCACCAGGGAAAGACTACGGTCACATGAAGATAGATGAGCCGAAAACCCCATATAATTACGATGTCGACATGGATCATGTTGATGGATTAAATCCTGAAGAACTTGCTAAAAGGTAAGCTATGAGGATAAGGTCCTCCGAGTCGTAATGTACACAAATGCACCTGAAAATATCTCAACAAAGGATATTGTACGTAACCTTTAAAAGAGACTTGTTGTAAAAATGGCTAAAATAAAATATTTGCATTTTTTTTGCCTGACTGACACAGAAGAAGTGAGGATAAATCACAGCAAATGTATGTAAGCTTGTTTGATATGTATGTATTGTGGCCTTAGGACCAGATTGTTATATGTGCATTTAAATAAATAATAATAATAATAAGTTTATTTAAAATTTAATAATATAATAAATATGTTTATATTGTCTTCTATAAACTTATTTGTCAATCCCCTGAAGCTGAGCTTGTTAGGGGTAAATCTTATTTTTTGTTTTAGTATGTAAAATCATAAATCATAAATATGCATTAAAAATCAAGTTTTATAGTAAAAATGCTAATTTATAGTATAGTAAAAATGCTAATTTATAGTATAAACGCAGTTTTTTTTGAAGAAATATATTACCTGCCTATAATAAAATTATTAATATATAATTTTTAAGTAAAAATATTAAGTACCTACTTAAGTACTTATATAAATTATTCAGAACAATATTAATTTATTAAAACATTTCTAAAAATATTTTCAAATTGTCTGTTTTTAATATTCCTGTTTTTATTTTTACTTTAAATTTTTTTAATGAAATCAATTTTTTAATTTTTGTTGGTAAAAATAATCGTTTAAATAAAAACATAAATATTTGAAATTTTTTTGTCTGGACTTAGTTATTTTAGGTTTTATGTTTATTTCATTTTTATGGCGTGTATTATGATTATGGTTTTTAAATTGTATAAGGTTTTTATTTTTAAATATACAGTATGTCTCCATAAGTTTGCACCATATGGAAAACTTATTTATTATTCATTTTACGAAAAAAAGTTATTCTTTATAAAAAGCTCTGCATGGTCTAAAACCTAAAATGCAACCATCAAATATCGAAATTTTTCAGTCATATACGAGGTTTGTCAAAAAATGTGAATTTTTCCCAAGGGTAAAGTACCTTTATTTTTGACATTATCAAAAATTGTTATTAAAAAAAGTTGATCAGAACTAAAAACCACGTCTAAATATGCAATAACACGCATTAAATTAATTAAAAATTAAATAATTAATAAAATAATTTTTCAACATATATGCGTATAATTGCATATTTAGATGTGGTTTTTAGTTCTGATCAACTTTTTTTAATAACAATTTTTGATAATGTCAAAAATAAAGGTACTTTACTCTTGGGAAAAATTCACATTCTTGGGAAAAATTCACATTTTTTGACAAACCTCGTATATGACTGGAAATTTCGATATTTGATGGTTGCATTTTAGGTAGGACCATGCAGAGCTTTTTATGAAGAATAACTTTTTTTCATAAAGTGAATAATAAAAACAGTTTTCCATATGGTGCAAACTTACGGAGACATACTGTATATTTAAAAATAAAAACCTTATACAATTTTAAAACCATAATCATAATACACGCCATAAAAATGAAATAAACATAAAACCTAAAATAACTAAGTCCAGACAAAAAAATTTCAAATATTTATGTTTTTATTTAAACGATTATTTTTACCAACAAAAATTAAAAAATTTATTTCATTAAAAAATTTTTAAGTCAAAATAAAAACAGGAATATTAAAAACAGACAATTTGAAAATATTTTTAGAAATGTTTTAATTAATTAATATTGTTCTGAATAATTTATATAAGAACTTAAGTAGGTACTTTTTTGTTTCTGAATATAATTCTTTTGAAGGATAAAGATAATCTTTATTGAATATAATTTTTAGAATCCTTTTTTGTAACATTTCTAATTTTTTAACGAAAGTTCTATTTATTCCTCCCCAACCTAAAATTCCGTTATTTAAATGAGTTTTAACTAACGCGTAATATAATATTTCCGTATGTCTTACATTTTAAAAAAGTTTTTAAAAATCGGTAGTAAACTTCTTAATTTTTTAATTAAGTATTCTAAGTGAAAATTCCAATTTAATTTACTGTCAAAAATAATTCCTAAATATTTTATTTTATTAACTTTAAAAATTTGAATGTCTTCATTTATTTGAATACTATTCATATTTCGTGGTAGGTTATTTAGGTTTAAAGTAAAAGGAATATAATTTGTTTTATTAATATTAATTAATAACTTATATTTAAATTAATACAATAACTTCTGTTATAGTTATTGCTAATAATATTAATTCAATAAATAAAAATGACAGCCAAAATTTTAAGTAATCTTGTGTCAAGTGTATAAGCAGTATTATTGAAAATGCAATATCTAATAGGTACCTACATCTAGATAACCATACCTACAGATAATAAACTTATTCAAAATTTTAATTATTTTAATCTATGAGGATCAAATTTGCTTTCTTTTTGTGAAGTACCTCCATGCAAAACTTCTTTCTAGACAAATGTCACACATGACACTATGGTTTTAAGGCGGCAATGTGTTACCAACTTATAGAGAATTTGTTGATTGACTGTATGTATATTTTTTCCCGATTTCAATTCTAGTTTCGTATTTTTCACAAAATAAGAATTTTCACTTTTAGAATAACAATAGGAGCAGATAAACCCCCGAAAGTTCTAGAACCAGAGTCGGACAGTTCGGAGGACGAAGAAGAGTTGACAGAAGAAGAAAAACAGAAGCGTAAACAATTTGAACTGAAAAGGTAAATTCTCGGTATTTTTATTCCACAAAAATATTATTTTAATAATTTTTGTCTCGATTTATTCAGAAAAAAACACTATAACGAGTTCCACGCGCTCCAGCTGGCCAAAAAATTGATGGAAGAAGAGGAGGACGACGACGACGACGATGATAACGAGAAATCCAGCAGCGGCAATAACGGCCGGTCGTCGACGACCTCGTCGGAACCCCAGGTCTAGTCAAAGTAACGATATGCCAAAATTTTGATTTTTTTTTTTTGGGTAGGATATGTTCATAGAGTTCTAGGGGACGTTTTCTGGTAAAAAGGATACTAAACCTGGATACTACAAAGATTTAACACTCCCGTTCTTTTGTAACCAAGTTTTTTATCTTTTTGACTGGAATAAGATTAATAGGGATAAGTCGTTACGGAGATCCGAGAAAAACGTTTCAATTTATTTGCTCCGAGTTACTCTGAGACCCATTAGCATGGTTGCCAAATGTACAATATTATTATTTTATTTTAATCAGGTATTGCCTTAGACCATGCAGGACTGAAGCCTTGGAAAAAGGTAAAAAGTGAAAAAAAAATTATAGTTGGATGAAACTTATTGGAAAAAGAAGAGAATATAAAAAAAATGAACGGAAAAATAATTTACCGTCGATCCGAGGTCGGGAAGTGGAAAGGGGTGAGTTTTTAAGGGTAGAAAACGATTTTTCTCGATTTCCGGCAAAACTACAAGTCCTGTGGAAAAACGTTAAATAGTAAAGTTGTAGGTAATAAAAAGATCTACAACTTTTGTATTTATACCTTTTTCACATAACCTCAAAATTTATGTGAAAAATTCAAATAACCAAGTTTTTGGTTTCTTATTTTTATCTTTTACAAAATATTTATTTTTTCACCTTATTTTGACTTAATATCGAAAAAGCACCCTAATTTTCAATCGAAAAGTCGGTGGGCTTTTGGTTCGTTGAAATCTCTACTTTCTGATGGTGTAAAAAAATATACATTACTATGGTAAATGATCTCAAAAAATTCAAATAAATCCTACCTTTAATTATATTTAGAACAACTATTTTCGCATGGTTTTTGCGATCTTTATGTTTTATGTATTTGTAATTTTTTTGTTTATCAATGTAACATGGAATCTTACGTTTTTCGAGTAATTAAAGTATAAATTTTTATAAATAGCTCAAAATAAATTTGAATTTGAATTTTTCACATAAATTTTGAGGTTATGTGAAAAAAGTGTAAATACAAAAGTTGTAGATCTTTTTATTACCTACATCTTTGCTATTTAACGTTTTTCCATAGGACTTGTAGTTTTGCCGGATATCGAGATAAATCGTTTTCTACCCCTAAAAACTCACCCCCTTCCACTTCCCGACCTCGGATCGCCCGTAAATTATTTTTCCTTTCATTTTTGTTAGATTCTCTTCCTTTTCCAATGGGTTTCATCCTACTATTATTTTTTTTGATTTCAAAAATTATCGACCCTGGTCTACCTGTGTATTGTGAATATTTGTGTCATTCGCCTTCTACAGGATCTCCGTAGGGACGTTTTTATAGGAGGGATAAGTTTTGACTACTTCTGACCGAATGTGATCAGGAAATCAAGCCTTATCCAACATGATTATATACAAGGAGCTCGGAACGGATTATAAAAATGTATTTGAAATTATACAAGCATTAAATGCTTGCTTCAGAATAATTTGGTTCAATTTTTATTTAGCTAGAGCCGTATATTATTAATTATTACTTACCTTTTATATACAGTTCTGGCGGAAGGTCCTTTGTGTGGTCGATTGTATTTGCAATTGCAAATTGCAGCGTTGTCACGTGTTGCAAATTCTCGGACAATTGTGGAAAAAAAACATTACTTATAGTGAGAAAAAAGTGGACATTATCGGTAATTTTTATTAGCTTTATTTTACCATACATTAAAGTTAATTTAAAAATTAATTTCTCCCGTCGTTTGAGCGTGTTCAAAAATGTTTAACAATCGTTGAATGTTCTTCCAGAAAATATTGATGTCAAATTTTTATTAACGTTAGAACGTGTAGTTTTTTTGTAAATAAAAGAAAAGGCCTATGAATTTAACATAACTGAAATAAGTTTCTCGTGGGTTGGAAACATCCGGCAACCTTGTGTGAGCATTTGCGTGTGTAGGAGTGAATGAAAGGAACATTTAATGCACTGGACAAAGACCCAAAAATGTCGACCAGTCCGCACGGGCGTAAATTTGACCAAGTAAGTGTGACGTAATTGTCGCAGGCCTATAAGAAAAAGTGGAATGTCAATGCCTATCATAAACAATTAAAAAAATTGTTTATGATGGCCTGTTGGGGATGTCCAGATATTAGCTGTTTTTGTTACCTTTTAACAAACCCAAATAAACATAACCCTATATTACAGGTTACAGTCGGTTGGAATGATGCTGCCAACTCAAATCAGTGGATGGCAACCTATAAAAACCAAAACCCCTTTTTTTTATTTATTTATTATTCTCAACCAACTTAAAAAAGTTTATTACAGAGAATAATATGTTCATAAATTCTATTTTAAAAAATAAAAAACAAAAATTATATTCACCTGAAGACGACTAGAGATACTTACCAGTTGAAACGTTGTGATATGAAAAACTAAAGGCAATGGAAGTCCAAAACACATCTATTAGACTATTACTCAATAAACAACTTTGTTTCATAAACATTTTGTCTAAAATAATAAATAATGGTACTTCTGTTTTAAAGCATTTTTATGTTTTCTTAATTTATCATACATCTGATCTAAAATTTTTAAATTCATTTTCTCGACAAGCAGAATTTTTTATAACAAATAACTTTTCTTTAAGTGTTTTTTTAAAAGTCCATAATTTTGATATTTCTTTAATTTTTTTCGGCAAACTATTAAATGTTATTCCTTTATATAATATTGATTTTTGGCCAAAATTACTCTTCACCATTGGTGTTTGAATATGATGGTTTTGTCTAGGGATGTTACGGAATAGCTTTTTCTCGTACCTAATTGGACCTGTACCTATTCCAAACCCGAACCTATTCCAAATACCTATTACAGGTCCAAACTATTCCAGGTCAAACTTAAACGCCGCTCCGTCGATTGGCGCTATTCCGGCTGCATGGCCGACACGAGTTTTTAAAGAAGGCCGCTAGAACTCCAGCGTGGCCAGCAGTTTCCGATTGTTCGAATTAAATTTCGTTATAAATTTTTGTAACAGATTATTTTTCGCACCAGACTTTTTTGGAAGATTTGATTGTAACGAAGGCCTATTATTTAAAGAAACATGAAGAATAGGCATAGGTACATCCACCATATATGTTGTCTTTTTAATTAATTCTTCATTGCTGGTTGTATATCCTACATTAAATACGCTATGTTGCCCAATAAATTATTACAATATTTTTAGAAATATTTTTTATTTATTACTATTTTCCTTTATCTTTATTTAGTGAGATTATTTTAATTATTGCAATGTGCTCGTAACGGCAACGTTTAAAATTATCAGCTGCAAATTCTCCATATTATAAACATATTATATGAATTTAAAGCAAAACCTGTAGCCGTTCCATTTCCTATATCGTACCTGTACCTGTCAACAGTGACAACTTGAAAAAGGAATAACAATGAAACCAGGGAATCAAACATGTGACAGTGCCAACGGACCTGGAATAGGTACCTGTTAATAGGTAATAGGTACACGGAATAGGCAGATGATACCTATTCCAAAAGAACAGGTCCAGTTCCACTGTAACACCCCTAGTTTTGTCTCGTGATGTAAATAATGTTGGTTGAAGGAAATATTGTATTCGATTGTTTTTCTTTAATAATAATAGACTGTTTTAGAATGCATAGTTTTAATTTATAAAGCTTTTCTAAATTTAAATATCCGTTTGGTTCATACAAATTTATAGTTGGTTCTAAAAAGGAAGTTTCTGTGTGCATTTAATTATTTTGTTTTATAGTTTTTTTTAATGACTGAAATGTAGTTAAATTCGCTGATCCTCAAATTGAAATCATATACTGTAATTTTGAATAAACTAAAGAATAATATATATTTTTTAAATATTTTAACGATAATATATAATTTTTAGCTTTAAATAAAATGCCAATTATTGGAGAGATGTAACTTCTTAAATATTCAATATGTTTTTTCCAACTTAAATTTTCATCAATATATAAACCTAAAAATTTAATTATTGTATTAGTATATTTAATTATATGATTATTGAAAGACAGTGAAGAAATATTATTATTTTTTTTTTTTGGATTTACTTATAAACATAAAAGATGATTTATTAAAATGTAATGATAATTTCTTAATTTCAACCCATTTACATATATTATTTAGGTCGTGGTTAATGTTATTATGAATTTGAGCATAGTCTTCATAAAAAATGCAATAGTAGTATCATCGACAAACAAGTTTATTTTACCTTTTAAATTTAATTTTGCTATAGAATTAATGTAGATTAAAAGAAAGTAGGTCCTAAGGTTGATCCTTGCGGAACACCACAAGTTATGTTTTTTTGTAAACTTTTAACATTTTCCATTTGAACAAACTGCTTTCTATTACTTAAGTCATTTTTTAACAATAAATAAATATTTCCCCGAATTCCAATATTGTATAGGCATTTAAGTAAAATGTTGTGATTGACTGTATCAAATGCTTTACATAAAACTAGGGACAGTATATATATTATATATTTATACAGGATATTGAGCATTCTACTTTTTTTATAGGCCTGTGCCTGGGGTGCGTTCAGGAAACGTTACAAAGTACACATTTCTTACTTTTTTGTGACCAAGTTCGTTCATAAATTATGTAACATGATACTCTGTAACTTCTGTTTCAGCGTTCATAAATTCATTTTGACTTTACCGAAGGAGTCCATTTCTTACCATGGTCTAGAGCATGGCTATAAATGACCGAGTTTGCGCGTTTTAAATCTTGTTGACAGCTTTGAAAAAAACACAGAATAAAGAATGGAAAAAAACGTTGTATAACTAACCTACAATTTTAGTTCTCTAATAAACCCTTTATTTTTCTGTGAGTTCTCGGCATACAAATACAATCAAAAGCAACGAACACCAAGAAACAAAACAACAGTCAAAAGTTATAGGTTATGTTGAAACGAATTTTGACATTTGAACAAATGAGGTGCAAAATTCGTTCACAAATCTGGGCTGACTCTGGGATCTACTTTAACAAACACAAAACACAACAAGTTCCATTACAGTGTAAAGTATTCCTTTCCTTGTTGTTTCCTGAACGCACCCCTGTATGGTCGATTAAAGCCGCCATTTTAAAAATGGGTGCTTAGCAACCATCAGCCAATCAACTCTTTGATAATAAGTACGCTGTCAAATTTACGCCCGTGGGAAACCGGTACGCTTGCTTTGAAGGATTGCCGGATTTGCTGGCATACAATAATACTTATTGTACACCTTCTTCAATTGTTTACTGTCATTGTCAATGTTAGAATATTGTTAGCAGCCTTGAATAAGCAGTGAAAAAGGCCACGTGTGATCAAGGAAAACGGGTCACTTAGAATCGAGTTACCTTATTTTCTCTGATAGTACAAGAGAGAATGAGTAAATAAGAACGTTTTGCAATTTAAAATTGCTAGATTGTACGCATGCGCAGTGCAGTAGAACGGCCTATTTTTGGGTTCGGTTGTAGTTGGTTTCTTTATTAGTGGTAGCTGAAAAAATACGTTGCAATATATACAGGGTGTGGACGTATTGTAAGAATTTTGGGGGTTCAGATTAAGTATGCCTGCTGAGATAACCGATCATTTTGCTTCGATTCAAAATAATCTGTTTTCAAAGTTATTTTTCAGTACGTCAGTGTGACCAGTATAAAGTCCGCATTATATGGGATTTTCTTTTATTAGTAGCTTTATTCGAAATTTGACTTTGGCATCAAGTTCTGCTTCGATGGAGATGAAAATTAAGCAAAAAAATAGTAGTCACGTGATTCGCATTTTCTGTTTTTTTCTAAAAATATCGAAAAATGTTATAAGAAAATGCCCACATGCAAAATATCAGCTGCATAAGATAATTTTGATTTTATACCCACCACTAAGATTTATTTTCCACTTAATGAACACTTTACTGATGAGATGACACCACCGTGTTCTTTTTTGTCTTAATATCAAGGTGTATTAGTTTCAGACACAAACTACGTTTTCAAAAATACTTATTTTTTGAAGTTACCTTATATAGGGTCAAAAACAAATAAAGTTTGCATCACATGCAACCAAATTTTAATAGCCCAATTTTAATTTTGTAGAAAACCACACATTTAATATGGCGCTGCTTTAAGGAAAATGTAGCTGAAATAAAGCTTTGTCAAAACTAAGAATTATTTTTTGGAAAAAATTTTAATTTGAGATAATGCGAATCACGTGACTACTATTTTTTTGCTTAATTTTTATCTCGATCGAAGCAGAACTTGATGCCAAAGTCAAATTTTGAATAAAGTTATTAATAAAAAAAAATCCCATATGATGCGGACTTTACTGGTCACACTGTATATGTATATAAATACTTACCACTTGGTATATTATGTATATTTTTCTTATTTATTTGCTTATTTCCAACTAGTTTTCAGATAGTATTTTTTTAGAGGACTGCCCAAAATCCTATTTTTTTTTTAATTCTACTTTATAGTGCATACAATAATTTTAATTGCCATTTTTTGTTCAGGTTTGTTATCTAGTGCTTTTTAGCTCTCAAATAGAGGACAGGACCCTCTGCAGTTTCTACTGTCCGCAAACTCTAAAAATCTTTTGGAAAATTGTATGGTTTTCACAAATAGCTTTTCTTTAGGTCTGTATACACCTAAGCGTTGGCTGCAGTATTCTAGAACCACTCTAGAACTAGTGATGGGATAACTCGAGTGAAAAATAACCGATCACTCGGTTTTTTCAATCACTCGAATTATTCGATTATTTTCGGAAATAATTCGAGTGACGAACATAATAGTTTTTGATAGTGATGGGATCACTCGAGTTAAAAAATAACCGATCACTCATTGCGGGGCTACACAAAGTAGTTAGTTTATGGAACTGGCGACCTTTTTTTTTTTTTTTTAGAAGTCTAAAAATATATGTAGTTGATTATTGAAGTGATTAAAAAAAATGAATTTTTTACTACTTTCGCGGCCTTTGAGTGAACAATCGATTATCATTCGGTTTTTTATATCACTCGAATGCTCGGTAATCGATTATTGAAATAACTCGATTTTTCCCATCACTATCTAGAACCACCAATTCATAGGCACAAACACAATAAAAAAAAAAGGGGCGTTGCCCTATCATGGCCGTCTACGATGTATACGTGAATATTAGGCGTGGTGGTTGTTGACGATCAACGTTCGGAGATCCGTAAAAACGTCATTTCGTGGTCGGATATTTGTCTTTTTGTCCACATTAACTGTGCTAATGCAGCAAAAACGTTTATTTATAAATATACCCTAACTTTATAAAAGGCAGTCCTCTTTCGTAGAAAATATAAATATTTGGCTGTGCATATATTTAATTATACCTACCTAAACATATTACAATTTCCTTAAATAGTTATTATTAAGAACAGACAATATATTTTAAACAAATATCAAAAATTCAAATGTTTTTTACCCACCAACGCCTTCTCTGGGACTTAAAAACGAGTAAGTGAAACATAATACTGACCTGTTCATAAAATCAAACAAGTGAATCCTCTCGGAAACGCCTCCGCATCTAGATTTATCAAGGTGCCGAAATATAGTGGCTAGAAATGTTATTAGAGACTTTTTGCGCCTCTTAAATTAATACCAGTTTTTAGCTCCGTTATGGTTAACTTTATTAAACATAACGAGTAGCGCCACTGTTAAAACCAGAGATTTTGCATCGCCTATACGTTCTGTCTGTAGTTATTAATTTGGCGCAACATACCTAACCTAACAATAATTTGATTAAGTTGTATATTTTAATGTAAAGCTACTATTGCTTTGGATTTTAATTAATTGCTTATCACAATTTTGATTCATAGCGATGATGCTTCATAACTTTTGTATGTTCCGGCAACCATGCAGTTTAAGCTTAACCTTAAGGATAACGATAAGCTCTTCCTTATCCTTCCGTAACTAACGGAGTCCGTTATGGTTATTAACCATAGCGGATCACCTTTCTGACATTGCGCATGCTCAGAATAACCATAACCACAAAAGAATAGAGACTTTTTGCACCTCTTAAATTAATATCAGTTTTTAGCTCCGTTATGGTTAACTTTATTAAACATAACGAGTAGCGCCACTGTTAAAACCAGAGATTTTGCAACGCCTATACGTTCTGTCTGTAGTTATTAATTTGGCGCCGGCGCACCTAAACAAAATATAATAACTAACCTAACATAATTTGATTAATTTGTATATTTTAATGTAAAGCTACTATTGCTTTGGATTTTAATTAATTGCTTATCACAATTTTAATTCATAGCAATGATGCTTCATAACTTTTGTATGTTTTCCGGCAACCATGCGTTTAAGCATAACCATAAGGATAACGATAAGCTCTTCCTTATCCTTCCGTAACTAACGGAGTCCGTTATGGTTATTAACCATAGCGGATCACCTTTCTGACATTGCGCATGCTCAGAATAAACATAACCACAATGGAATGACGAATTAAGAGGTGCAAAAAGTCTCTAATGACGAATTCAGAGGTGCAAAAAGTCTCTAGTCTCACTCACTTCGTTAAAATCGAGAAGGGTATATGGTATGTATCCATGATACTAAAGGTGGTAGTCTAGTATCATGGTATATGTACCTACCATAGAGTACCTACCTACAAAGCACACAGTTTTATAAAATAAAGTTTACGGAACCACTGTTTTAAAACAAGTCACCAGAGGTCGTATACGTTAAATCTCGGATAGACGTTCGCTTTTAATGTATGGTGACGAATTAATTCAATTTTTTTTTAATTGCTGGCTTTGACGATAGCTATATAGCAGTAATAGTCGTTAAAAAATCCATTATATAAAAATAAATGTGCGTAAATAATTTAGATTTTATTGTTGTTACTTTAAATATACACAATTAAGAAAATAATAGCTAGAAGACAGAGAAAAACTTATTTTATTTTTATAGTTTTGACTGTACAATTTTACTATAAGAGTACAATAATTTTATTGACATTTTATTGTATGTAGTGAAAGAATAAAGTATCTATTTAAAACTGTATTCGTTTTAATCCACAAAAATTGAATTTTTTTATATTTCGACTTTAAAGTTTTCTTCTTTTTAAGATTCTGTAACCAAAAACTCGGTCTGGGTACTTCCCCGGATTACATCAAAGGTTTCGACAAGAGAGATTTCTCGAATTTAGGGTATCATATTTTATAACCGAACCGCATCGAAAAAAGTACTAAAAGTAGTATTGCCAACTGTTATCGGTGAAAACAAAAAACCCCACACACGGATCGCCATTTTCCTTTATCGCTGTCATTACGCAGTAAAATTTTTCCAGTGTTTTTCGCAGTTTTTTAGTGTATTTTGGAAAGTTATTTAAAGTAAATTATACAATCAGTAAGTAAAAACTGTTTTTGTTGTTAATGTAGTGTTTTTCAAGGCGGAATCTATTGGTAAATATGTCTATTTATCCAGAGAAAATCAGCTGACTTTTGTATTTAATTTTCATTGTGCAGCAAGATGAGTCAGTTCTATGGTTTTTTTATTAAGATTTCCGCCCCCATTTATTAGTTTTACTATTAAAAACCACTTTACTACGCCATAAAGTTACCATACGAGTAATCATTTGTAATATTTCCGATTTTACAGTAAAAAGTTATAATGTGGCTCTAGTGGCAATGATAACAACAAAATAGACAACAAAAGAAAGGCGCAATTCGCATTACTTTGTATTACAATAGTCGCCTCTTGCCCCCGAGCAATTTGATTGTGGCTAAAGGGCAACTGAAGTGGTTCTAAAAACATTTTTATAATTCCAGAAAATGTCTTCATCACGCAAGAAGGTTCTTCTCAAAGTAATCATCCTCGGGGACTCTAGTGTCGGTAAGACGTCTCTTATGAACCAATATGTCAATAGGAAATTTTCCAATCAGTATAAGGCAACGATCGGAGCAGATTTTTTAACCAAAGAAGTCACAGTAGACGATAGGTGAGCATCAATTAGAAAATAGGGTTATTTAAGAGGTGCTAAAGAGGCCTAAACTGTAGGTCAGACATTTGTGTAGTGAACAGTTAAGGTTGAAACGTGATTGGTTAATTTATATATTTTTTTTATTTGTAGGACTGTAACAATGCAAATTTGGGATACTGCGGGTCAAGAAAGGTTTCAGTCTTTGGGGGTAGCTTTTTATAGGGGAGCAGATTGTTGTGTACTAGGTAAGTGCAAGTTGTACTTATTAAGATTCTGAAATGTGATAAAGACTTCAAACATTCGCAAAAAGTATTGAACTTTAACAAGGTCTTTATGTAAATAGATATTGGTGCTTTAACTTTCAAAATGTCTTTATTCCAAACTAACTTTTACAGTTCATTACATGGAAAGTGACAACATATAGAAAATAATAACCATTAAAAAAAATAACAATAAAAAAAATTGAAGTTAATCCAATTTAATTCATTAATAAAATAAATTTAAAAAAATAGTAGTATAAATAATTTAATTTAGTAAATATCTCTTTAATTGTTTTTTTGCCAATTTGCCAATGTTTTAATTTTTCTGATATTTTTTGGAAGATTGTTATATTTTATTATGCGGTCATATAAAAGCGATTTTTTTCCAAAATTACTTTTTACTGGTATAGTTTGATAATTTATCATCATGTAATGTCTTATTACATAATATGCCGACGCTTCATGATATGACTAGATTCTTCATGAAAAGACGGATTTTACTATATAAGACTATGACATATACATTTAATAACTTTATTTTGCAATTTTTGTAATGGTTTTAAGTTTGATAAACAAGCAGATCCCCATGCACAAGCTAAGTATTGTAATTTTGAACATATTAATGAAAAATATATATTTTTTAAGTATTTCAAAGGGATATAATATCTATCTCTATACAAAACAGATACCAAAGGAGATATCGTGTTGATAATATACTGGATATGGCATTTCCAATTTAAATTTTCGTCTAAAACTAATCCTAAACATTTTATCGTTTTTGAATATTAAATATTTTTATTGAAGTGAAAACTTCTTTAGGCGCGTTTAGCACTTTTTATTAAATAATGTTTCTATATAAAAGCATTTAAGTATGTTATTTAAACTGGTTTTGCTTCATATTTCATTGTTTTGAAGGCACTAAACATTGTTTTCAAGTCTTTGTTGTTTCGGTGTTTGTCTGTCTGTTCCAACCTGTTTTGTTAGGAACAGTAAAAGTAAATAAACACAAATTGAGTATGTAATTTGCAACAGGTTATAAAAGTCCTGTAGAAACAGTACCTTCTATCTAGGTATTTATACACAGGTCAGGATATTTGATTATAATATGGGGAAATTTCTGTCTAATCTTTTAATAACAAATATAAATTAACCACATTGTAAGTTATCAAGTTGATAACTCATATTATGCTAAATCGATGAGTCAACAAAAATATGAATTTATTTATGTCTGATTGATAACAGATCTACAGGGTGTATTAATATCCTCTGCCCCCACATTGAGATTTCAGAGAAAAATATATGAGATGCATATTAGGGTGGAGTGAAGTTATACGTGTCGAAAAAAAAATCGTTTTTCAAATCGGAATAGCTGCAAAAACATGCTCCACTACTTAACTAAGAGCTATGCGAAAGATGGTTTCTCTAAAATTATATTTTGAGGTGCCCCAAGAATTTTTAAAATAAAAAAAAAAATCAATGATCATGAAAAAAAAAATTTTAGTTTTTCAAAACGGAGCTGCAAAAACCTGCTAGATCATTTTTCTTACATTATATTTCAAGGTTGGCAGGATCCCTGATAAATATCCTCATATATATCTTGATAAATATCATGATGCGCCGATTTTGATTCTGATATATATCAATATTTTTTTTTTTTAATTCTATTCATCAGTGTAAAAATATGGCCCCGCTGCCGCTGAGCCGGCAACAGCGTATTATGCTGCTTACGATGCGGTGATTCCCCATCTTTCGGAGACGTTGACCACCTGTTGTTCTTTGCCGCGTGGCATTTTTATTTAGTTCCAATTTCTGACAATATTTTGCTGTTTGTTTTGTGAAATAAAAATTTTACAATGCCAAAAATAAAAAATCCCATTTGGGTTCATTTTGATTTAATTAACAAGCCCAGTATTCTGGGTTTTAAGTTGAACCATAGTTAAAAAAGCAAACATATATGATGTGTTCATATTTATAAATTTGTATTTTTTACCTACATTTTACATTCCTAACAGAGGAGTACTAAAAAAATAGAATTATGAATAGAATTGAAATACAAATTTACCTGTTTATAACATGTTTATATTAAATTAAGTGATTTTGAATTTTTAAAATATATCTTTACAGAAAATAGATGCAATAATTTAAAAATATACCTAAATAAATATCCAAATTTGGATATAGGTATATCGGATATCTTAACATAGTATAAAACAAAGTCGCTGTCGCCCGTCTGTCCCCTTATCCGCTTAAATCTTTAAAACTACGCAACGGATTTTGAAGCGTTTTTTTTTTAATAGATAGAGTGATTCAAGAGGAAGGTTTTTATGTATAACTAGCGACCCGCCCCGGCTTCGCACGGGTGCAATTTCAGGAAGTGGCATGCCGGGTACTAATATATCGGGTTTGTATTTATACCAGCGGGTTGCAACGCATGCCGGGTACACGCTAGTATATTATATATCGATGTATATCGGATATTTAGATATTTATATAAATCTCATGATATTTGCCAACCCTGTTATATTTCAAGGTGCCCCAAGCCTTTTTAAATTAGAAAATTTTCGCGAAAATTGAACACTAATTTTTTTATGCAACTAATGCTTATTTTAAATTTTCATTTCTGTTTTAGTTTGTATACTTTTTTTTGCCAAAGAGTTTGTTTTCTTTCTAACTTGATTATTTTATTAAAGGAATATTATAATATATTATAATTAAATATACTTATATAATTTAAATAAAAATCATGTTTTTTTTTTTAATATAATACCTTTGGGGCACCTCGAAATATAATGTTAGAAAAATGATCTTTCGCATAGCACTTAGTTAAGTAGTGAAGCAGGTTTTTGCAGCTATTCCGTTTTGAAAAACTAATATTTTTTTTTCATGATCATTGATTTTTTTTTTTTTAATTCTTGGGGCACCTCAAAACATAATTTTAGAGAAACCATCTTTTGCATAGCTCTTAGTTAAGTAGTAGAGCATGGTTTTGCAGCTATTCCGATTTGAAAAAGGAATTTTTTTTTCGACACGTATAACTTCACTCCACCCTAATGCATATATGAAAATTATTTGTACTTTTTTATCAGTTTTCGACGTGACAGCGCCAAACACCTTCAAATCGCTAGACAGTTGGCGAGACGAGTTCCTGATCCAGGCATCGCCCCGTGAACCCGAGAACTTTCCCTTTGTGTTGCTCGGCAACAAGGTGGACTTGGAACCGAGAGCCATCAGCGCGAAAAGGGCGCAACAATGGTGCCAGAGCAAGAACAACATCCCTTATTTCGAGACATCTGCGAAAGGTAGGTCGGAAGGAAATTCTAATACTGATCAAAGATTGAACTACACAATTTGTAGGATTATCCTTATATAGGTGATCCATAAAATATTTAAATGTGAATAGGAATTTGGTCAAAGGTCTCTACATGTTTCGAACGTTGAAACGTTCATCATCAGGAGACAGAAAAATATATTGCTGATGATTTTAGCAGAAGAGAAAATGATAAGCGGTATAAAACCTTAATGGAGGGTAGGAGGTAGGTGGAATTATCAACGTCATTCAATCTATTGCGAACCTATAACCTATTTCGCGTTATTTTTTCAAGTTTATTGTTTTATTGACTAAATTTAAATAAAATCAGTATCGTCGGCACATTACTTAAAGTCGCCACAGTGGTTCTTTTCCCGTGCGTCATCACTTTCACGTCATCAAAATCGTATGAATCAAATCAAAATTACGAGACGAAAAAAGTCAAAACCAAGTCTAAGTTCATAAAATGGACGTGACCGTTTGACGTACCTACATAATATCCCGAAAAATTATTATTTATTTTAAGTTTTGCCCGGCATTCTCTATTATCTAAAAGAAATTGACAAACAAATATTAATACATTTAATACTACTTTTAAAGCTTAAAATCTAGAAAAGTTTGGTGTTTTATTGACTATTAAAATCGCAAAAGTCAAATTTTTGACATCCTTTTATTTAAGGGAATTTAGCCACTGCTGTAAATTTTTCAAAGAACTTTTACGGTTAGAATATTTAAAACAAATAAATTGGGTATTATAAAAATCCATAAATACTTACCGCCAAAACAGATGGTGGGTATAATTAGCTCTAAAAAGAACTATTTTTAGAAAAAGGAACAGTTTTAAGGCACACAAATTTACAAAATACGAATTAGATTGGCAGATCAAAATAAGGTTGACAATGACGTTCTAAAATACAACGGTAGTCAACTAAACAAATAAAAAAAGTAATTAATTGACGTTTATAGTTTTATTCTTTTCTAGCACGTTATATTATTGCGGAATCTTGGAGACGTTCTTTTATGCTTTTATTCAAACTTGTTACTGTAATAAATAAGGATGCAGAGTTATTAACCACGTTGAGTCCTGATCGTTGATTGATGACGCACGGGAAAAGATCCACTGTGGCGACTTTAGGTAATATCTGATATAAGTACTACAAAAATATCAATTTATTTTATTGCTAATTTTGGGAGAATTGTATAGTGATAGAACAATGACATAATAATGTTAAAAAATCTTTGGCGTCGGTGATTGGCCTCGTTGCGGAAAAAGGCCGACGTAAAATAAATAAATAAAAAAAAAAAAAAAAATCTTACCCGAAATTTTTCGCTATACAATTCTCCTAAAATAAGTTATGAAATTCCTTTATATTTATTAAATATGTCAATCATTACCTATAGAATATAAAGTCGATACTGATTTTCTTTAAATTTTGTATAAAAGCTAGAAAACATAAATAAATCTACGCGAAATAGGTTACATGTTGGCAAGCATGTTGATACTCCCACCTTAAGTCATAGTATAATATAGAAATTAGGTATGTATTCGCAGTATCATGCATTTAAAATGAAAAGATCTTTCAAAAAAGGGGGTTTGTTGTACTGCATGTTAATATTCATTCATTCATTGCTAATACCTAATTTCTATATTTTACAATGTCTTAAAGACATTTATTTTTATTAAAAAAACCCTTTTTGACATCTTCTTTTTAGAAGTGTTTTTTCCGCTTCCCCGGTCTTTTTGGTTGTTTTAGACCCTTTCAACTGACTTTTTCACATACTCAGTATGTTTTAACTTATTTCTATTTTTCTTCACATGCAATTCTGACACACCAATTTTTGATTCCATCAAAGCCCCATTAAGGTTTTTTGCCACTTATCATTTTCTCTTCTGGTAAAACCATCAGCAATATATTTTTCTGTCTCCTGATGATGAGCGTTTCTACATTCGAAACATGTAAAAACCTTTGAACAAATTTTTATTCTATTAAATTTTATGAAGGAAGACTTTTAGTTTTTTCTTTCCTATTCATACTTTCAACTCTACTTTAAGCATGGACTATTTCTTCAACTATTTAAATGTGTTTTCAGAGGATTTTAATGTAGAAATGGCTTTTGTGGATATCGTAAAAAATGCGGTAAAGCAACAGGATGTTTTTCCGCCTATGACAGATTCGATACCAAATATACATTTACGACCTGGCGGTCGTCAATTGAGGGAAAGAGATGACACTTGCAACTGTTAAAAATATATACTATTCTGACAAACTGTAGGGTTAGTCTTTTCACTTAAATATCCGCTGATGCCAATTGCCAATTCTGTATATACAGTGTGTCCAAAAAAAGTATGCAACATATGGGAAAGATTTTTATCACCGATTTCTCAGAAAATTTAATTCCTTATAAAAGTCGGTGCGTTCCTTAAAACTATAAATGCATATTTCATAATATTTCACCTGCGGCTAATAGTAAGGGAGCAAATGCCATTTTTTCGAAATTGCCTTAAGAGTAAAGTACCTTAATTATTAGAAATACAGCAACATTTTATATGGAAATGTTTTTGCAAATTAAAAACTTAGTCCGAATACGAAATTTGAGTTAGGTGTGTTAATTTTTAATTTTTTTTTATATGCATTTCTTTAAAATAGGTTTTTGGACTTCAGCGTACTGGGTGAAAATGACAAATAAATTATTAATTATTTCCAGTAATATGAATGGAGTTGGATTCTATCATAATTTTGTTTAGAATATAAGTTGGCTAAAATGTGTTTAAGTAGGCGTGCAACACGCTAATATCTGAACCAACTCGTAACATTGAAAGGTTTTAAAAAGTTTGCAACTACCTAATCCATTTTTATTATAAACCCACGTTTAAGTTATTTAATAAATATATTAAAATTGCGTAAACAAAAAATCGATCAGAGGTGTACCGTTTAGGGGAAAATAGAGATTAACCAAAAAAAAATTAAAAATTGTGACGCCTAACTCAAATTTCGTATTTGGACTAACTTACTAATTTGCAAGAACATTTCCATATAAAATTTTGCTGTATTTCTAATAATTAAGGTACTTTACTCCTAAGGCAATTTCGAAAAAATGGCATTTACTCCCTTACTATTAGCCGCAGGTGAAATATGAAATATGCATTTATAGTTTTAAGGCATGCACCAACTTTTATAAAGAATAAAATTTTCTAAGAAATCGGTGATAAAAAACTTTCCCATATGTTGCATACTTTCTTGGACACACTGTATACTGTCTTGTTCATAATCATTATCTTAAAAGTATCAAAGGTACCCACAAGCAATCCTTGTAGCTTGGAATTCATAAATTCCATCACAGTGCTTGATTCGTCATGCTGGTACTTACCGCATTTGTATAAAAAAAAATCATTGCCCAGCCCTTCTGGAATTCAAGGAGCGAGTGAAACAAAATATAGGTCTGTTCATTAAAAAAAAACAGTGAAATTTTGTTGTTTACTTCTATAGGACGATGTAGTTTACAGCCTGTAACTTCTAGACTAGTCAAGATACAAGTCAAATATCTAGCTTAGAAGCAGACTAAAATGGTAAAGTCGGATCCGGTCTTATCGTGCGGGTATTACGATTTAACAAAGACATACTTTCAATTTTTCTTTTCTTTTATTGCGTTTAATCATACTATCCAAATAAAATCGGTTACAAATATGACAGACTACAGACTTATGCAATTTTGACATGAAAGAAAAGGATATGTATTTAATTTTCAGCGATTCACAAAAGTTTGTACCTGCTACGTACCTGTCTTGGTTTAAAGATGTCAGTTTTGTCACTTTGACAATTAATTTAATGTGACAATATGAACGATAAAAAGCAATTTTCTGGTTTTTTGCATCCCCAAGTAAAAAAATGGTGCTTAATTTGTTAAACTATTTCAAGAATGAATGAAGTGAAAATTCGCCAACCAATATGCAGGAAACCGTAGCAAAAGCACCGGGAATTAGTTTAAGGAATGTGCATAAAATGGTGAATGAAAGAAAGCATAATATAATACCGAAGAATACAAAAAAATGTAAACGAAGAAAGCCAAAGACTGAAGATTTGAGCGAAAATATTAAAATGGGAGTTCGGAACGCGATTTATGATTTATACAGATCAAAAACCAATGTAACTTTTCCAGTTTTAAAAGTAAATTTAAAAATTCGAGGTATTTTGGAAATCGGACTTGAATCGTTGAATTAAAATTAATAAAAAAGTTGAGTTTTCGCTATAAAAAAAGACTGTAACCCGAGATTTTTATGTGAGCAGCCACAGATAGTGAGTCAGCGGGTTTAGTTTTAAAAAAAATATACGAAAAATTAGAAATCAAAATTTAGAAAAGTAGTATGTTTAGACGGAACATGGATATTTTCAAATGGAAGTGGTTCAAAATCTTGGCAAGATGATTCTGTGAAAAGCATGAAAAGAAAAAAGGGATGTGGCACGGGAAAGCGGTTCATTATTTTACATGCTGGTTCTGTAACAGGATATTATGTTTCAGGTGCAAGCTTAATTTTTTCTTCCACATCAAAAAGTTCTGACTATCATGACAATATGAATTGCGACAGTTTTAAAGTTTTTTATAATTATAAACGGTTTTCTTTGTTTACATTTTTTAGTATTCTTGGATATTATATTATTCTTTCTTTCATGGACAAATTTCTTGAAATAGTCAATCGGATTAAATTCCATTGTATTTTTAGGTTAGTTAATTTTATTGCTAAAATAAATTACACTGTTTATTATTGTCGTCTTTATTAAATAGATTTAGTAGATATACTATTTTCAGGAATGACGAACCAATGGCACGCTACATAAAATTTTGAGCTCGCCACCGATCACAAAGTTTACTGTGAATTATTATATTACGAATTTGACGGCACGTCTATGGCCTCATTAAACATTTCTTTAGAAAAAATGGCACGTTATTAATACATAAAGGTTCGCCACCCCTGCACTATTATGTACAGGGTCATCCAACCAGGACTGAACAGGGGCCTATTTTTTTAGTTTCTCTGTATTTTTATTTAAACCAATATAGCCATTTAGTTTATGCTTTGCCGTAGAATCTAAAATTACCATTTAAAAAGCGATCTGACTTAAAACAACGGAAGTGTGGCGTAAAGTTGTTGTTTTTTCAATGGAACACCCTGTATATTACTTATTTTTATGAAACGCCCTTCTTTCCTGATTCCATAAATATATAGTTTGTCCCGAGGTTTGTCCATATTAGCTCAAACCGTTTTTAAGATATGAGCAATCAAACATTTAAAAAGCTGTATTTTAATGCATCGCCATTACGGGGATTTTTTTGCCAAGGCATTCTAGACGTATTAAGCTCAAATGAATACAGCTTTTTAAATGTTTGATTGCTCATATCTTAAAAACGGTTTGAGCTAATATGGACAAACTATATATTTATGGAATCAGGAAAGAAGGGCGTTTCATAAAAATAAATAATATACAGGGTGTTCCATTGAAAAAACAACAAATTTACGCCACAGTTCCTTTGTTTTAAGTCAGATCGCTTTTTAAATGGTAATTTTAGATTCTACGGCAAAGCATAAACTAAATGGCTATATTGGTTTAAATAAAAATACAGGGAAACTAAAAAAATAGGCCCCTGTTCAGTCCTGGTTGGATGACCCTGTACATAATTTTTGCAAAAATAATATTATATGTGGCTATCTTCACGACAGTTAAAATAATAAAATTATGTTTCTTTTCTTCGGGTATATTGATACCTACATAATCTCACAACATTTTGATAAGCTCTGGAATTTTCGAATTGATTTATATGATCGGTGACCTTTCGACCCGCATGATAAGACCAGATTTGATTATATACAAAATATCACCGCCTTGTCATAATTTGACAAGCCAAACTAAGCTCAAATTATTTAGTTAAACTCCTTACCTCTAACGGAAAGACAGTAGTATATGTTGTCTCACTCACTCCTTCAAAGTCGAGAAGGCTATGCCTAAATCAACCTATGCCTGTCCAGTTTATTTTGAGAAATTGACAGACAAAACGTTTGTACAAAAATTTACCCGATTGGGTCAATCCACTGAAAAAATTGCACTGTTTCTGTTGTAACATAACCTCAGAAAAAAAATTGAAATTTATTCCTAACCTTACTTTTTCTAATGTCATAAAAGGACTCGTAAAATGGGTTTCTATCATCTTGCTCAAGATAAAATGGGCGGGGGTATAGCATCGACCACCTCCCCTAGTTTCGCCAATTGAAATCGGCAATTCTCTTCCAGAGGGCCTCAACGTAGAGCAAGCCTTCCTGGCCATAGCAAAGAACGCCTTGGCGCAACAAAACTCTACCGTGGACCTGTACAACGAGTTTCCCGATCAAATCAAACTTACCCAGACGCAGAAATCCAGCGGCGCGGGGGATTCGTGTGCCTGCTAGAAGAATTCTGATACTGAATGTGGATTTTTAGGTTAGGAGTGGATGGTATGATGGGGGAGGGGTGTAGTGGGGGAGGAGGGAGACCGGACCCTGGTTTGTGGATATGGGAATGTACTATAGGATTCCGCACGATTCGGTGTGTTGTTAGATTTTAACTAACATCAACTCTTTGACAACGTTTATGGATGGTTTGAAAGTTACATTTATTGCATTTGATTATCTAGACCTTCTCTATTTGTCGTTTTGTTACGTTAACACGAACGATAGGCCTATGCAATATAATATTAAGGTAAATTATTTTACCCCCTCCTATTGCACAGGCCGGTCTTACTTGTCAACCTAAGAAACCGACAAATAGAGAGGTCGTAAATCGTATTTTTATACTGCGTTTACACGTGCAAAAAAAGTTCTGCATAAATATTCGGAAGTTACTGATAAAGATCTCATTTTTCCCAGTGTAAACACACTTATCCTGCCGCCGAGTGCAGGTTGTCGCAATTTCTTGCAGGAACGGTGTAAACAGAGATTTTTAATTTGAGCCAAACCTTTTATCTACAATCGACATAAAACGTGGCCAGAAATTGTGACGGGATATTTGTATATCTGCGAGACAGGGTCGCATCCGCCCCCCAGATCGTATCATTTTAGTGTCAATGCATTGTCGTAAACTTTATTTTGTTATTAATTTGACAGGCACCTACTCTATGATTTATTATTTGAGGCCTGTTAAACGTTGCTCTAACTTGTTTTAATATCATAAAAAATGATCCCCCTCTCTCACAAAGTTTGCTATGAATTATTTTATTACGAATTTGACGGCACGTCTATGGCCTCATTAAACATTTCTTTAGCACAATAAAGGTTCGCCACCCCTGTACTATTATGTATATAATTTTAAAAAAAATAATATAATATGTGGCTATCTTCACGACAGTTAAAATAATAAAACTATGTTTCTTTTCTCGGCGTGTATTGATACCTACATAATCTCACAACATTTTGATAAGCTCTGGAATTTTCGAATTGATTCATATGATCGGTGACCTTTGGACCCGCATGATGAGACCAGATTTGACTATAGTTGATATTTTGATGTATTGTCATGATTTGACAAACAAAACTAACCTGAAAATATACCAATGTCAACGTCCTGTCATAAAACTTACCTCAAAATATTAAATTAATATACAAAATGTCAGCGCCTTCCTTGTCATAATTTGACAAGGAAAACTATTAGTCTAACTGGAAAACGCCGTTGCGGAGTGGCTTGAGTATGTTGTCTCACTCACTCCTTTAAAATCAAGAAGGCTATGCCTAAATCAAACTATTGTCTGTCCGTTTTATTTTTTTGAAATTTACAGAAAAAACAATTTTACAAAAAATTTACCCCATTGTTCAATCCACTGACCAAATTACACTGTATCTCTTGTAACATAACCTCAGAAAAAAAAATTTGTGTGTCGTGGGTTTTTATCATCTTGCTCAAGGTAAAATGGACAGGGTATAGCATTGACCACGTGTCGCCTTTAAATCGGCAATTCTCTTCCAGAGGGCCTCAACGTCGAGCAAGCCTTCCTGGCCATAGCAAAGAACGCCTTGGCGCAACAAAACTCGACCGTCGATCTGTACATTAATGAGTTACCCGATCAAATCAAACTTACCCAGACACAGAAATCCAGCGGCGCGGGGGATTCGTGTGCCTGCTAGAAGAATTCTGGTACTGAATGTGTATTTTTAGGTTAGGAGTGGACGGTATGATGGGGGAGGGGTGTAGTGGGGGGGGGGGGGGATAGACCGGACCCTGCTTTGTGGACATCTTAAAACAACGTTTAACGGACCTGATGCGCAAGCAACATAATTTAGTAAAATTTTATTTTAAGGTCTAGATTATTCTGAAAAAGGTAAAAATGTGATAAATATAAGGAACTTTAATCGTAGTTAAGGATATCAAATTTTTAGAAACGCTTTTTTAATAAAACTAGTTTCAATATCAATATATCGCACATCTAATGGAAAAAAGACCTAACTGCAAAATTGGTTGTTTTGAGAAAACGCGCTTTTAAAAATCGAATTTGAATTATTTTAATTTTTAGGGTACAAAGTTTGGTTTAAAAACAAAATATAAACATCAGCGACTAGGTTTGTTCATTAATTATTAATAATGATCAAATTACTGAGTTTTTTTTTAATTGCTTTAGTAAATAACAAAAATATGTAATTGTGACACTTTTATTCTTAAAAAATTAACGATTGTTTCTTAGTTACACTAAAATAAAACGACATTATTATATGTTTTTGTATTAAAAATAAACAAGGAACTTTAAACTATAAAAGTAACCATAAACAAGAAACTTTAAACTATAAAAGTAATGGTAACTTTATAAAATAAAAACTATAATATACTTGTATTTTACCTAACAAAAAATAACGAGAATAAAAGAAAAGTGACCTAAACTACAATTAAGTCAATTTCAAAAATAAAAATATTGCCAAATTTAGAGGAAAAACGTCTTAACTGGTACTTACGTCATTTTTCTGTTGAAATTGCGTGCATCTGCGTCGAAGGCTAAAGCCGAACTGATAGTTTGGTCACTGTTCCAATTAAAAGTAGCGCGAAAGAAAGGTGACACTTCCGCCATCTCGCGTTTGTTTGCTTCAACACAATAATGTCGTTATTCCATTAGAAAGAATATAGCATTAGGACACTTATGACGCTTATAACTTAAAAATGGAATTTTTTGCAGTTAGGTATTTTTTCCATTAGATGTGCATATTATGCACATACAAAAATATAACAGTCCAAAATTATACCAACAACTTTTAAATTTATTTCGTCCTCTTGAGTATGCATATTACTTCTAAACAACTTTATTGTAAGCAAAGTTACAATAATAATAACGAAGCAACGTCAACTTTATATTATAAATTCAAAAATAAGTACCCACAATCGAGTTAAAAAAGCATCAAAAATATTAGTGGCTGTTGTTTCACCTCCCGAACAATTAGTGTTACCCGTATCGTCCCGTCCGCGGGGGTGTTTAAGAGTGTCCGTGTTCCGCCTGGTGAAACTTGAGTCACTTCCACGAAAACGACGTGGTAGATAATTCTATCTCTGTCCGTTTTGCTAATATAAAGATTTATTCGCAATAGCTTTATATTTTTCTGTATATTATATTAGTATTTAGGTAAAATAGTTAAGTGGTATAATTAGCGATAGTGATAACGTCCTCATTTTTCCACTGTTAGGGTTGGTTTCGATAGCTTTTTTTTGTTTCGAAAAATAATTTGTTAAATTAGGACTATAGGAAATTTCTTTATTAACTTGTTAATAACGTGAAGGGTTTGAAAACCAGACATTATACAGGGTTGTGATAAAGTCGAGAATTACCCGAACCCTACTTTTGTATGACCCTGTATTTTAAACATTTTTATTGGTATTAATGTATTTTTTGAGGTGGTCGTGCGTTTTTTTAATCGACATTTTCTAAAATATTTATTTCTGGTTGTTTTTAGGTCTACTTGCAGGAATTTCCCTATATGTATTTTAAGCCATGTAAAGTGATGATTAAAAAAGTGCATGCAAACACACCCTGTATATAGAATATTATCGATTATATTGCCTATTATAAACCATATATTTAAAAATTTGTATATTATAGAGTATTGGCATAACAATAAAACACTAAATAAAACGTTTTCGGTTGTGTTTATTTGCAAAATAAATATGTCTACAAAAATAATTTAATCTTAAACCTTACAATATATTTTTGAAATATTACATACATTATTAATTTGTGGGCTAGCGAAAGAAAGAAAAAACACTTTGTGTTTACATAGGTTTGCCCGCTTTGTTGGGCTACACTCTACATCGACGACTCTACATTGTAGACAAGTTTTATATCATTCGGTTCTAATTCAGACGTTAGTGTTAAATACAGTGAAATTCATAAAACCCGTTTACCCAAACCTCCCGCTTTCTTCTAATACGTAATGGCCTTTTTAATAAAATCTAAATACTTCGCGATATCGGTAAAAACAACGTAGTGGGAAGAATCGCAACGAAACCTATTCTGCAGTGCCACGCTGATCGAAACGAGCCCCCTGATCTGCCACACGGGATTGTTCGGATCCGACCCTGCCTTGGGTAAGATGAGACCGCCTCCTGAGTCTCCGTTGCATACCGAGGTACCTGGAAGAACATGGATAAAACAAATATTTTTTTATGTCCATGTACTGGCTAATAATAAAATAAAACTCGACAATTTTTTTAAATATACATACAATACTTATTTTTTTTTTTTTTTTTTTTTTTTTTTTTTTTTATTTATTTATTTATTTAACTCAGATTTAGACCAGGGTCGATAATTTTTGAAACCAAAAAAAATAATAGTAGGATGAAACCCATTGGAAAAGGAAGAGAATATAACAAAAATGAAAGGAAAAATAAATTACGGGCGATCCGAGGTCGGGAAGTGGAAGGGGGTGAGTTTTTAAGGGTAGAAAACGATTTATCTCGATTTCCGGCCAAACTACAAGTCCTATGGAAAAACATTAAATGGCAAAGTTGTAGGTAATAAAAAGATCTACAACTTTTGTATTTACACTTTTTTCACATAACCCCAAAATTTATGTGAAAGATTCAAATAAACAAGTTTTTGGTTTTTTATTTTTATCTTTTACAAAAAAAAATTTTTTTACGAAATTTGGTGAAAACTTACCTTTTTATGTCCCAAACACACTGTAATTTTTTTGATTTAAAATATTTATTATTTCACCTTATTTTGACTTAATATCGAAAAAGCACCCTAATTTTCAATCGAAAATTCTCACGTCAAAATATCTGCCTTTTTAAAAAAGTCGGTGGGCTTTTTGTTCGTTGAAATCTCTACTTTCTGATGGTGTAAAAAAATACATTACTATGGTAAATGTTCTCAAAAAATGCAAAGAAACGAAAAAAACTCTTAATCCGAAATTTTTTTTTTAATCATGTACAATTTTAAGCTATTTACTAAAATTTATACTTTAATTACTCAAAAAACGTAAGATTCCATGTTACATTGATAAACAAAAAAATTACAAATCCATAAAACATTAAGATCGCAAAAAACATGCGAAAATAGTTGTTCTAAATATAACTAAAGGTAGGATTTAAAGGGGATCAGATTTACCATAGTAGGCAATGTATATTTTTTTACACCATCAGAAAGTAGAGACTTCAACGAACAAAAAGCCCACTGACTTTTAAAAAAGCACTTTTTACCATTTTCAAAGGCTTCAGCCCTGGTCTAATTGATTTCTTACCATTTTTGAATCCTGCGCAAAACGTCGTGGCACTGGTAAACCTCGAGTAAAAGTCTGGGAACGAGTAGATGCAAGTCTCCTGGGACACAATGGGCATGGAGGCTTTCGTCAGCTGTTCAGTTACTTTTCCCGTTTCGTCAAATCCCCAACCAACCACTGTACCTGAGGAGAAAATTTTTTTATTAAACCTGAAACTTTTATATCATATATTTTTGTTGCCCAAATGTTAAACAGTTTTCACTTACCAACTTTTCCAACAACGTGCTCTAATTGAGTGTACCCTTCCCACACGCATATAGGTCTGACGTAATTGGTCAGTTTAGCGATCTCGCTGAGTTTTAAAACGGCGATGTCGCTACTAAAAGTTTGAGGATTGTATTTCGGGTGGACTAGGATGGTATCCACGCGTTTGTCTTGGATTCCGGGATTCTTCCATACTCTTAAATAGAATTTTCCTAAAAAAAAAAAGATATTTTAGTGATATATTTATATTTTTCGCAAAAGTATCACCAGTTTATAAAAATTCAGAAAAATATTTTAGTAGTAACTCTATCCGTTTCAATATGGATTTCGTTAATTTAGAGATACAGAAGTTGCAGCTGCAGATATTATCAAAGGTATTCAACAAACCTTTGATAGCAACCAAAAATGCTGCCTACTGTCCCTAGATTTATGAAAAGCATTTGTACAGTAAATCACAACATTTTACTTAAATGCCTATACGATATTGGAATTCGGGGAAATATTTATTTATTGTTAAAAAATTACTTAAGTAATAGAAAACAGTTTGTTCAAATGGAAAATGTTAAAAGTTCACAAAAAAAACATAACTTGTGGTGTTCCGCAAGGATCAACCTTTACTTTTTTTTAATCTACATTAATTAAACAATCGAATATAATATTTCCTTCGAGCAACATTATTCACATCACGAAACAAAACCATCATGTTGAAACACCTATGGTAAAGAGTACTTTTGGCCAAAGATCAATATTATATAAAGGAATAACAATTTACAACAGTTTGCCGAAAAAGAAATTAAAGAAATATCAAAATTTTGGCTTTTTAAAAAAAAACTAAAGAAATATTTTTTAAAACTAAACTAACTTTAACGTATTATATATTATTAGGTATTATTTTTTTGTAAATAGTTATTATATATATATATATATATATATATTTTTGAATAATTTCGATGGAGCTATTAATAATTTTATTACAAAATATGATTTTTATTATTTGTGATTTTAAATATTGTATATTTGGTGTTATATTCTCTGTAATGAACTTTTGAACTTTGTAAGTTGGTTGAGAATAAAGATATATTAATAGTAATAATAATAATAATTTAGGTATTAGCAAAGCAAAATCTTATAATAACTTACCCAAGTAAACAACCAAATTGTCAGGATTCACAGTTGAAGTACTTTTTCTTCTCGTCACACAATGAGCTACTGTGATCAGGTGCTGCAGACTGATTAGCGAAGCCCCACAAATATATGTCAAATCTATCCCTTGAGAGTGATACAAAGCCGCGTGCCACGGAAATTGGCCTTCTTGGGTTGCTTGTCCGTGTGTAATTAAAGGCCTAGGCTCTTTCTATAAAAAAAAAATCATTTCGTACACATACATGTTTAAATTTGATCTAAAAAAAAACTTACTATCACAGTGCCACAAGTAGCTGCGTCTAAAATATTATTTGGTCTGGAACCTTGGGGTTTCAGCAACTCGAAATAGTCGCCGTGAAAAAAGTCCTCTTCATTACCTGGTCTTTGTCTGCAATGGAAGATACAATATAGATCCAATATACAGGGTGTTTTTTAAGCATGTGGCCAAACTCCAAGGGGTGTTTCTTTAAGTAATTTTAAGAAGAAAAGTTCATATAAACATGGGTCCGAAAATGCATAGTTTTTAAGTTACAGGGTGTCAAACTTTTAAAAAAAAAACGGATGTTCGTAAATATCTCAATACTCTTTTATTCGATTTTGTTGAAATTTGGCAATTCTATTTGTAATAACAAGAGGATAATTTAGCCTCAATTAGATTAAAATTATTAAGTCCAGTGGTGTCCCGGAAGACAGTCCAACTATATATTTTTGACAAAAAAATTGCGCGCCACTGCCTTTTTTTAAAATTGTGTATTTTTTTGAATTAAGCAACTACAAATACCACTATTTTATCTCCTGGCTTTTTTTCATATCTTGCTTTGTTTTCGAGAAAAGAAATAAAAACCACTTTATTGCATGTCCCCGGGACAATAAGAGTAAAAAATTTAAACTTACCAAACTATCAAGCAATTAAAATTACACGAAAGTCCTCTTTTGAATTTTTTTGCACAGATTAAAACTGTTTTCAATAAAACAAATTACCATAAAATAATCGCATAACGTAACAATTTATTACTGCAATGTTTTAAAAGTAACAACGGTAGCTCTTATTGTCCCGGGGACATGCAATAAACTGGTTTTTTTTCTTTCTCGGAAACAAAGCAAGATATGAAAAAACTCAAAAGATAAAATAGTTGTATTTAAAGTTGCTTAATTCGAAAAAAATACATAATTTTAAAAAAGTCAGTGGCGCGCAATTTTTTTGCCAAAAATATTAGTTGAACTGTCTTCCGGAACGCCACTGGACTTAATAATTTTAATCTAATTGAGGCTAAATTATCCTCTTGTTATTACAAACAGAATTGCCAAATTTCAACAAAATCGAATTGAGATATTTACGAACATGCATATCCGATTTTTTTTTTAAAGTTTGACACCCTGTATCGTAAAAACTATGCGTTTTCGGAGCCATGTTTATATGAACTTTTCTTCTTAAAATCACTTAAAGAAGCACCCCTTGGGGTTTGGCCACATACTTAAATGACACCCTGTATTTACAAATGAGGAAAAATGCAATGCTAACTTACACAGAACTGCCGATGTTAAAATCACCTCCAGCCGGCGAAGGTGGTGGTTCCACTATATCAGGCTTGTTGGTAAATAATTGCCCGGATTCTTGGGGACTCTCTGTAGTTATGTCACTAAGAGGACAGATCTGCCTAAAACAACAAAAAGAAAGTATAGATATCCCTATGGAGAACTAGAGGGTAGGAGGCCGATCGACAATGGCAGCATTTTCAAATTCTGTCCCGGTTTTTTGGTTGGTTCGCTATTGGCCGATAGATGGCTCTCGCGTCCGAAGTGTGCTGATATTGTCTTCTTCGTTTTTAAAATGGAAAACTAGATCCTCCATAGTTTTTAACTTTTACCTAAACTATGGAGAACTATAGGGTAGGAGGCCGATCGACAATGGCAGCATTTTCAAATTTTGTCCCGGTTTTTTGGTTAGTTCGCTATTGGCCGATAGATGGCTCTCGCGTCCGAAGTGGGCTGATGTTGTCTTCTTCTTCTTCGTTTTTAATATGGAAAACTAGATCCTCCATAGTTTTTAACTTTTACTGAAACCCTTTATTTTTCTGTGCTTTTACTTTTGACAATTGACATTTTATTTTTCGAAATAACAAATAATGTTTGAAGGCAAGACAAGACAAATAACGTTGTATTGTAATTAATTTCCATATTTATAATGAATAATGGTACAATTTATAAAAGTAGAGTTTGCTTTGTGTCGGGGTGTAAGACAGGATCTTTTTCAGAGAGAAAACGCAGCCAAATAAGTCTCTTTCTAGCTCCAAAGGTATAGCTAGAATGTTTAATACCCTGTATTTTAAAAACCAAGCATCGTTGGAACTTTATACAGGCCGAGTTTACTAATAAGTATAACAAAGTAAGTGTAAATTCATATAAAAGTCTTTATTTGTTCCTTAAAGAACTAATTTAAATAAAAATAGTTATTGCGTCCATCAGAAACCATTATTTGATAGCCCACTTCGAACACGCGCGCCATCTTACAGCGACTCGTAAAGCTGAATTACCGATGCTAATTTGGGACCGAATCCAATGCATTGCGATCGGCCTCCTACCCACCACCACCGATGTTATCGGTGGTGGTGTCCTACCTCAAGTCCTCCATAACCTAAACCCTTTATTTTACTTTTGACAATTGACATTTTATTTCTCGAAATAACAAATAACGTTTGAAGGCAAGAAAAGACAAATAACGTTGTATTGTAATTAATTTCCATATTTATAATGAATAATGGTACAATTTATAAAAGTAGAGTTTGCTTTGTGTCGGGGTGGTAAGACAGGCTCTTCTTCAGAGATGAAACGCAGCCAAATAAGTCTTTCTAGCTCCAAAGGTAAAAAACTAGCTAGAATGTTCCTGTATTTTAAAAACGAAGCATCGTTGGAACTTTATACAGGCCGAGTTTACTAATAAGTATAACAAAGTAAGTGTAAATTCATATAAAAGTCCTTATTTGTTCCTTAAAGAACTAATTTAAATAAAAATAGTTATCGCGTCCATAAGAAACCATTTATTTGATAGCCCACTTCGAACACGAGCGCCATCTTATGGCAACTCGTAAAGCTGAATTACCGATGCTAATTTGGGACCGAATGCAATGCATTACGATCGGCCTCCTACCTCAAGTCCTCCATAGATATCCCTAAACATAGTGACGCACTTTGCAGTCCATAATAGTGAATACATTCGGATTCATCCGTGCCATGCCATATCCCTCAGTTCCCCACTGTTTGCATTTATACTAATACTCACTTGGCGTTCAATCTCAATCCCACTAGTCTTGGTATGGGCTCATTTGGGTTATATCGAATATAAAACCGGACACTTACAGGGGTATTCGCTTTAAGCTTGTGTCTGGGGTTCTTTATAATGTACCCAGTGTTGTTGTCTCGGAATGCCACTTCGCCAAACCAGTTCTGAAACCGAAATGTACATTTTTAAAACTGTACAAATAATATATTTGTTTTTTTTTTTTTTTTTTTTTTATTTATTTATTTTACGTCGGCCTTTTTCCGCAACGAGGCCAATCACCGACGCCAGGGAATTTGTCACACACTATCTGGTAATTTTGCCGAATCCCTCTTTGTCGAGGGTAGGGTTCTTTAACGTGCCAACATCCATGACACGGGGCCCACAGTTTAACGTCTCTTCCGAAAGACGGCGCCACCTCTTAAACCAAATTCCAAATTTAACATCGACGTTGTCGGCACCGGGAATGGAACTCGGGCCTACGATCTGTAAGGCTGCTGCGCTAACCACTAGACCACAACGTCGACTAATATATTTGTTGCTCAAGTTTCTTACACATTTATGGTGAGAGTATTCATTGATTTACAAAAATGAATTTTTCGCAGTGGAATATATCTGGGTACTTTCAATATTTACGAAGAATAGGGTACCGAAGTGAAAAGTTTTAAATGTTGCGTCTAATACAAAGGAACAACCTTTTTGCGCACTAATTCTACCAACGGAAAACGTCGCTAGAGCAAGAAACGCGAAAAACCCTTTATTTCTCTGTGCTCGAACTACCTTCCGCGTTAAGTTAGCAGCAGAAAGAAAAAAAAATGTTCATAGGATTATGGAGAACTATAGGGTCAAGTCCTCCATATATAGGATGTTTATTATTTTATTGGAACTTTGCAAAATAGTTGTATTTAGACACCGTAGACGAGGGAGACGCGCACATAAAAAAAACCAATTTTTTACAAGAATCTTTATTAAGAATCTTAAAACTCACAAAGCTAAATACCTAATACATTTATAAACGTAAAGTATTTCTGACCATACTGATTCACATAAAAATTGTAATATTATTTACGTAATATACCGCAATTCGTCTAACAAATGCATATTAATTGAACACCAAACATTAATTGTGAACAATTATTTCATATTAATGTCAATTTTATTAGACAGGAATGTTTTTATTTAAAATATCAGAAATTGGACATTATTTTAAATTCATACACATCCGAGAAAATGAATGGTTCCTCAGTGACGTGACATTGACATAGTGACGTCATGATATTTTTTTTAGTGAACCTTAAGGTTAATGAATTCTCAACGTCATTCAATCTATTGCCAACCATAGACAATTTACCTTTAGATACCTACAGCTTATCATCTCCTGCGCAAACAAAAGTTACGTTTTATGGGTGAAAAAATGCGTCCGAGCGCATGACTCGTCGGTCAGCTGTCTTCATTCGGGGAACCTTCGTGCATGCGCACAAACCTCGTGTTATCGGCCGTCCTACTTTATCGACAATAATCGACGCGCTCAAGAATATTCTCCAGAACCGGCTCGGCCGCCATTTTTGTTGTTGTGTTTTAAGGTTTCTCTTCTCTGCGGATTCCTTGTAGTTTTCTAAAGTTTTCATCTATCGGATCGGCTATCGTGGATTGTAGGACTGGTGTTTAATATTTATGGATTTCTGGTTTTTGTGTAGTTTAGTTAGTGAATTGTGTTTGTGCTTTTAGTGACTCGGATTGTAATATAAACAATAACTAGTACTAGTTGCAGCCGTTGTATAATTGTATTATGCCCAAATAGGGGTAAAATAAACCCTCTATGGTGGCATATGAGCAAGAATTTAAATTTTAAAGCCCGGACCTGTCTATTTTCCTATTCGTCAAACGATAATGTTGCAGTGCGCATGTCTAATAGTTCCCAGTTTTGTTTACATGCGCGAGGCCATAAAACTGCCACATTCGTGATTATTGTTTGTTTATCTAAAGGTAAATTGTCTATGTTGCCAACCTATAACCTATTTCGCGTTGCTTTTTTGAGTTTATTATTTTAATAACTAACATTTAAAGAAAATCAATATTGTCGGTACATTATTTAGGTAGTATCTGATATATTACAAAAATATCCATTTATTTCATTGCTAATTTTGGGAGAATTGTATAGTGAAAGAACAATGAGTGACAATGACATAATAATGTTAAAAAAAACCTTAACCGATATTTTTCGATATACAATTCTCCTTAAATAACTTATTAAATTCCTTGATATTTATTAAATATGTCAATTATTACCTATAGAATATCAAGTCGATACTGATTTTCTTTAAATTTTGTAGAAAAGCTAGAAAACATAAATAAATCTACGCGAAATAGGTTATAGGTTGGCAAGCATGTTGATACTCCCACCTTAATGACTTTATTTTTTAAATAATTATTGTTAACACAATTTAATTGAGAAGGCACACATATAAGCTGCAAATTTACCATTGAAAAAATTACTTTTAAAAATTTTTTTAAATCGTAAAACTTAAAAATATGACGATACTGGATGATTGTAGAAATTCCAAAACTTTAGGACAGAGTCCTCACGAACGTAAATATGTATAATTCGGTGTTTTGTCGTTTTAACAGGGTTGGCAAATATTATGATATTTATATAAATAACCGATATATATCCAATACCCAAATTTGGATATTTTTATTCATGTTTTAAATTATTTCATCTTTTTTTTGTAAAGATAAATTTTAAAAATTCAAAATCACTTAATTTAATATAAAGAGGTAAATTTGTATTTCAATTCTATTTAATGATAGTTGCTATCACAATAACAAGTTTTTTAGTACCTACTCTCCTATGTTAGGAATGTAAAATGTAGGTAAAAAATACAAGTTTATGAATATGAACACATCATATATTTTTGCTTTTAACTATGGTTCAACCTAAAACCCAGAATTAGGTACTGGTCTTGTTAATTAAATCTAAATGAACCCAAACTGGATTTTTATTTTTGGCATTGTAAAATTATTAATTCATAAAACAAACAGCAAAATATTGCTCCGTTCAATCAGAAATCGGAATTAAATAAAAATGCCACGCGGCAAAGAACAACAGGTGGTCAGCGTCTCGGAAAGATGGGGAATCACCGCATCGTAAGCAGCATAATACGCTGTTGCCGGCTCAGCGGCAGCGGGGCCATATTTTTATACTGATGAATAGAATTTTAGAAAAAAAAATATTGATATATATCAGGATATTTATCACGGATATATATCCTGCCAACCTTGCGTTTTAATACATAATATAGGAACCAATAACTTGAAGATCAGAAGCAGAAAATATACCTTTTTCTTTCAAGGCATACTACAAACTATAGGTTTAATTTTATCTCAAAAACTGGAAGAAAGCTTAGTAACTTTTTTTCCCAGCAATGAACAATCGTCTATTGTACTTAAGGAATTCTTATCTACCTTATTTCTTTTTATACATGTCTGGCAGATAATAATCCTTAAGGTTATATACAGGGTATTCCTAAATTAATGGTACATCCGAGAGTAGGCGGTTCTTTGGCTTATTTCATAAATAAAATGTTATATAAACATGGGACCGAAAAAGCTTCGTTTCCGAGATACAGGGTGTTAACATTTTAATTGAAAAAATATTTTCTCATTGCCATTTTCAAACCACTCTGGATATTTTTATGAAATTTGGTACACACGTCTTTTGAGCATCGAAAGGCATTTTTTGGTGTACAATATTTTTTTTTTATTTTAGCAGTGGCGTCCGTGCGGGGCTTGCATTTAATATTTTTGAAGAAAAAAATGGTGCGACACTGCTTTTTCTTTAAATACAAAGTATTTTTGAAATTCCCGTCTAATTTAGAGCAAATTCGGTCTTTTGACTTATTTTCTTACGGTGCACCGTTTTCGAGTAAAAAATAAAAATCATTTTATTGCACATTCCTGGAAACAAAAAACCCATTTAATTACCATTACCAGTATCTCGGAAACGAAGCTTTTTCGGTCCCATGTTTATATAACATTTTATTTATGAAATAAGCCAAAGAATCGTCTACTTTCGGATGTACCATTAATTTAGGAACACCCTGTATAATTAACTGTTTCTGAGTTTCCTTAAAATTCCAAAAAATAAAAACTAAAAGGCACGCCAAGTTATATGTTAATCACACAAACACAGGGTCGATTAACTACCGATGAAAGATTTATTTTCAAATCTTTAAATATTTAGGAAAACAAAAATAATTTAATATATCTATACAGAGCATTCAGCCTGTTTTAATAATCATAATTGATAATACAAATATCATAAATATTTAACATGTACAAATCAAATTATCAAATCATTTTGGAAAGAGATAGTATATACAGTGTGTCCAAAAAAGTATGCAACATATATGGGAAAGTTTTTTATCACCGATTTCTCAGGAAATTTTATTCTTTAGAAAAGTTGGTGCATTCCTTAAAACTATACATGCATATTTCATATTTCACCTGCGGCTAATAGTAGGGAAGCAAATGCCATTTTTTCGAAATTGTCTTAAGTACCTTAATTATTAGAAATACAGCAAAATGTTATATGGAAATGTTTTTGCAAATTAAAAACTTAGTCCAAATACGAAATTTGAGTTAGGTGTGTCGATTTTTAATTTTTTTTATATGCATTTCTTTAAAATAGGTTTTTGGACTTCAGCGTACTGGGTGAAAATGACAAATAAATTATTAATTATTTCCAGTAATATGAATGGAGTTGGATTCTATCATAATTTTGTTTAGAATATAATTGGCTAAAATGTGTTTAAGTAGGCGTGCAACACGCTAATATCTGAGCCAACTCGTAACATTGAAAGGTTTTAAAAAGTTTGCAACTACTTAATCCACTTTTATTATAAACCCACGTTCAAGTCATTTAATAAATATATTAAAATTGCGTAAACAAAAAATCGACCAGAGGTGTACCGTTTAGGGGAAAACAGAGATTAATCAAAAAAAATTTAAAATTGTGACACCTAACTCAAATTTCGTATTTGGACTACTTACTAATTTGCAAGAATATTTCCATATAAAATTTTGCTGTATTTCTAATAATTAAGGTACTTTACTCTTAAGGCAATTTCGAAAAAATGGCATTTGCTCCCTTACTATTAGCCGCAGGTGAAATATGCATTTATAGTTTTAAGGCATGCACCAACTTTTATAAAGAATACAATTTTCTGAGAAATCGGTGATAAAAAACTTTCCCATATGTTGCATACTTTCTTGGACACACTGTAAACAGATAGTGGTGCATGGGCTGGCCTAATGACGTTAGAGCAAGATAAACAATATCATTATCTTCATCATAAGGCCGGCGACAAGACGTCAAACGAAATGGTCCAGCAGGGTTCCTTTCGAATTTTGACGCTGTCGCGAAGACGCGTTTTGTTTGAGCTTTAATTGACTCAAACTGTAAACTATTGAGAATTTACTAGTGCTATGGTGACGCATACTGCCGGTTTCGAGAAACTGAACACTTGAAATTTTGCATGGGATCTTCTATGTTGCCCCAGCCGACGCACCACCCTCTAGGAAATCAAGCGAATATACAGGGTGTCCGGAAATGAGAATTTAGGGGATAATTCTAGACCGAAAATAAATGCTATCTCTTCCTATAACATTTTTTGGAAAATTGATTATTAACAGGGTGTTAAAAGTTAAATTTTATTTGCAGTTTTAAAATACACACATAATTATTCTTAAAAAAATCCGACGAACTCCATGGAATATTCCTTCCTTTGCTATGCTATGTTTAAGGTTGAAATTGAAAATAAATTAAAATGATTTCGTACTCATCACGTGCAAGCAATGTTATTTTAGCGTTTTTCTCGAAAACGGTTAGATTTATCGCAACAAAAGTAGTATACCTTTTTTATGTCAAAAGGTTAGGAGAATAAAAATATTCAGTAAAAATGCGCATACAGTGTAGGACAAAAAAGTTGGGACCATTCAAATTAAAGTATAGGCTCCTATGTGGCGCCTCTACAAAATGCGAAAAAACGGTGGGCAAATTTGTATTCCTCATCCCGAAAATGCCCCATATACGAGATTTCGTAAAAATATTATGAGAGTGGCAAGAGGTATCGCAAAAAAATGCAAATAAAACACTGTATAACTCTGTTAAATATTAATTAAATTTTTTGCCCATCATTTCCGGACACCCTGTATACAGGGACAGACAGAAAGTAATCTCATATAAAAAGAAACTTCTTTTTATAGATTTCTCGAAAAAAAATTGAATAATAAAACTCATTGTTCAATTTACCTGCCTCTCCCTGTAGATGTTAATTACATTTCCAAAAGTTACTTTATTTTGACAATATTATACTAAATAGCCAACATCATTTAGTTGCTTTAATATGTAGACCAGTTTTACAGATACGTAAGTGACAGAAAAAATATTAGCTTGAGCATATTATTCCCAATACCTTAGTTGGGAACGCCTCATCGTGCCTTTCAAAAATTGTCTGGTATTTTATTTCGTATTTTATTCTGTAAAACAAGTCTAAATATAAAAATAATAACCGTGTAGAGTGTTCACTGATCAGATCACTAGTTCTAGTTCAGATCAAAACAATGCAAAAGGAGTATCAATAAGAACATAATCAAAACTTACTCTAGAATACTGCAGACAGATCATTAAAATAGAGAGTGGGGGAGTTATAGACCAGAGTCGATAATTTTTGAAACCAAAAAAAATAATAGTAGGATGAAACCCATTGGAAAAGGAAGAGAATTTAACAAAAATGAAAGGAATAATAATTTACGGGCGATCCGAGGTCGGGAAGTAGAAGGGGGTGAGTTTTTAAGGGTAGAAAACGATTTATCTCGATTTCCGGCAAAACTACAAGTCCTATGGAAAAACGTTAAATGGCAAAGTTGTAGGTACATAATAAAAAGATCTACAATTTGTAGTTACACTTTTTTCACATAACCTCAAAATTTATGTGAAAAATTCAAATAACCAAGTTTTCAGTTTTTTATTTTATCTTTTCCAAAAAAATTTTTCTCACGAAATTTTGTGAAACTTACCTTTTTATGTCCCAAACACACTGTAATTTTTTTGATTTAAAATATTAATTTTTTTTACCTTATTTTGACTTAACATCGAAAAAGCACCCTAATTTTCAATCGAAAATTCTCACGTCAAAATATCTGCTTTTTTAAAAAAGTCGGCGGGCTTTTTGTTCGTTGAAGTCTCTACTTTCTGATGGTGTAAAAAAATATACATTACTATGGTAAATGTTCTCAAAAAATGCAAAGAAACGAAAAAAACTCGAATCCAAATTTTTTTTTAAAATCATTATGTACAATTTTGAGCTATTTATTAAAATGTATACTTTAATTGGTACTCGAAAAACGTAAGATTCCATGTTACATTGGATTTATATTTGAATTTTTCACATAAATGTTGAGGTTATGTGAAAAAAGTGTAAATACAAAAGTTGTAGATCTTTTTATTACCTACAACTTTGCCATTTAACGTTTTTCCATAGGACTTGTAGTTTTGCCGGAAATCGAGATAAATCGTTTTCTACCCTTAAAAACTCACCCCTTTCCACTTCCCGACCTCGGATCGCCCGTAAATTATTTTTCCTTTCATTTTTGTTATATTCTCTTCCTTTTCCAATGGATTTCATCCTACTATTATTCTTTTTCACTTTTTACAATTTTCAAAGGCTTCAGCCCTAGTCTATGTCTATTACTGGTTATGTCAAATAAGTATCACTGATAAAGAAAAAGCAAGCTTTAAACATAAAACAGATGCTACATTCCCCATTTCACTAAATTAATTTAAAATAAATTGAATAAATAAGCCACCGAAATTGACTGCCCAACTGCAAATAATGTAACTTTACTTTTCCAACGACACTTATTCAAACAAAACCATCCCCAGAGAATCCTCAACCCTACTCACAAGCCAACTTGCCATCGAAGCTACTTAAAGCTATGGCGAAGGCCTGCAGGGCGCACAGAGGATACCTAAAGTCCATAGTAAAGGCATCGTCGGCCACCCGCCCGAATTGCATTACTACATATTCCGGATCGCTATCGTGGACAATTTGAAAATTCTTTACTGAAGCCTGTGTAACGCGTCCGTGAAAATTCAGGACGTAAGATTGGGTATCGTCGTTCCAAACGGGCGTTTTATTCCGTAAAACTACCAATCGATCTGTTCGACTGGACTTCCAGGCTTCGACCAGGGGTTCGTCCGGCCCTGAGCGGTGCCCCTCCGCTAGAGCGGGGACTAGGACGGTCATGCGACGGGGCCCCTTGAAACCTAGAACGTTTGCGTCGTATAAAACGGCAGCCAGTTCTTCTTTTAGGGGGCCGTCGGGACCATCTTCATCTATTTTCGTCGCTCCTAAAACAGACATGGAAGGAAAGGTTAATATAGAGGCGAAACACATATTTCAAAATATTATTATTATTATTTATTTGCAGGCTTTTTTTATAATATCTAATATTAAAAATCAATAACATTTTTTTTTTTTAATAAATCCAATGAAAGCATCATTACAAAAACCATAGATTAACAAATCTGTCCGATTTTGTAATAAAAAAATATAAAACCCATTTAGATTATTAATTTTAATCACATCATAAATATATTTAAAAATCTAAGTAAGTAATTTAAAAATATTTCATACAAAAAAAAGTTATAATTAGGGAAGAAATTATAATAGAAAAATTGTAATATTTAGTATTATTATTATATTACCGATATATTATAAGTTGGTTTACCTTTATATAATTTTGCATAATCCATGATTTTAATTTTCCATTAAATGCCAAAAAACTCAAAAAGTTTTCAAATTAGTAGGTAATATTATATTAAGAATTTTGATGCCAACAAATAAAGCATTATTTTTTAAAAGTGTTAAATTAAAATTATAATAACATAAACATAGATTTGTTTTTTGTCTTGTTTGGTTTATATAAGTAATGTTATGTAATAAATTTTTACTTTTATATATACAGTGGGACCAGTAAAGTCCGCATCATATGGGATTTTTTTTTATTAATAGCTTTATTCGAAATTTGACTTTGGCATCAAGTTTTGCTTCGATCTAAATGAAAATTAAGCAAAAAAATAGTAGTCACGTGATTCGCATTATCTGTCAAATTTTAATTTTTTCCAAAAAATAATTCAAAAGTGGGGTTATTTTTGATAATATCGAAAAAGTTATTAGAAAAGTTTTTTTTAATGCAGTTTTTAGCCCACATGCAAAATTTTAGCTGCATAAGATAATTTTGATTTTTTACCCATATTTTGTAAATTGCACCACTTTTGCAAAATAAGATTCGACGCAACCTAAATAAAACTTCTTAGTTTTGACAATGATTTATTTAAGATACATTTTCTTTAAAGTAGCGCCATATTAAATGTGTGTTTTTCTACAAAATCAAAATTGGGCTATTAAAATTTGGTCGCATGTGATGCAAAGTTTATTTGTTTTTGACCCTGTATAAGGTAACTCCATAAAATAAGTATTTTTGAAAACGTAGTTTGTGTCTGAAAGTAATACACCTTAATATTAAGACAAAAAAGAACACAGTGTCATCAGTAGGTACCTAAAGTGTTTATTAAGTGGAAAATAAATTTTAGTGGTGGATAAAAAATCAAAATTATCTTATGCAGCTGAACTTTTGCATATGGGCTAGAAACTGCATTTAAAAAAACTTCGTCTAATAACTTTTTTCGATATTTTCAGAAATACCCCAACTTTTGAAATGTTTAAAAAAAAAAAAAAAATGGACAGATAATGCGAATCACGTGACTACTATTTTTTGGTCTTAATTTTCATCTCTATCGAAGCAGAACTTGATGCCAAAGTCAAATTTTGAATAAAGCTATTAATAAAAAAAAATCCCATATGATGCGGACTTTACTGGTCACACTGTATTCAAAATGGAAGTTTCGTAATAAAGTTGTTTTAAACTCAGAATATTATTATTAACACGCAAAATAACAAAAAAGAACTTACCCCCGCTCCTGCCAGCCCACGCTTGGAACCTCGTTCCCAAGGCGTTACTCCTCAACTTCCCCACTGCTCCTGAGCCTCTACGAGACAAGTCTGTGGGGTCGGCGCTGATCACATAATGGCTGGTGGCGCTCTTTTTTCGTTTACGAGCTGCTAAAAGTAGGGCTCTTCTACCCCTGGGTCTTTCTAGTTGAAGGAAATAGGTAGGGAAGAGACCCCTGTCGACGCCGCGGCGGTCTCTGGCGATGCGACAACGAAATAAGACCTAAAATTCACTGTCGATTAGTAGATATTTATTTTGACACTTAATATAATAAAATAAAAAGCCTGGCACCAAATCAGTATTGTCTTACAATATTGTTTTGTATTAATGTTCACTTAACAGGTAAAAATATTAGGCACCAGCGATTCCAAGAACAAAATTAAATATACAATCATGTTTCCCACTGACAATACCAGATTTGAAAATGACCTTCATCAGTGTAATCCTTATAGATCAAAATAATTATATAATAGCTAAATCCTTTGATTTAGCAGGTACATGAGGGACAGGTTGTTATAATAACTTTTTTTTATTTTAAGAATGAAAGTGTAAAAACTATATACAAGCCTAAAATAACGCGCAATTAATTTTTTTTAACGATAACTTTGACTTTTTACGGTACCAACTTACTTTATTTAATGAATATCACTTACTCTAGGGGGCGCAGGCTCCAACACAAAAGTGGCCACATCATCATTCGGCATATCCCCTTCAATCTCTAAATTCCCTGAACCTCCAGTCTCATTGCCGTTGGCAAGGTCTAAAGAATTGTCTGTAAGGGGATTTACAGGGACAGTGAGGTTGCCATTTTGGTTAGGGGATACTGGGGAGGATTCATCGTCCTCTACATCAAGGAGGTCACTGTTTATTAGGTTATTAGTTGTAAGGTCTTGGACCAGGGTATCATCTAAAATATTTAATGAATTTTACATTATATAGTGGCTAGCTACCCATCTTACATAGACATTTGTTGCCTAAAACATTTATAAATTATACTTACTTTGGTAGTTTACCATTCTAAAATCTACCTACCTAAACTATCCACACTGGACATGACTATAATCTGATCAGGATTATTATCCCGATTCATTGCATACTGTAACGGTCCATCGTACCCATGCAATTCCCTCCCGCTACTGCCGCTACTATCTCTGCTCTTCCCGGAATTGTTTCTTGCGTCCGATAGTTGCACCATCCCGGAAGTGAGCCGCTTTTGCTTCATTTTTTGCTCCAGAATCTGCCTTTGCTGTTCTAACTTTTGACTCCTCGCGTCCATGACTCAAAACTATCATGTCCTCGTTCCACTTCTTAATTTATTTGTAGTTGAATGTTTGTTGTTGCTCTGGGAGATTCAATAAATCGATATTCGCGACGGGAATATTTGATATCATTTTTATTTGTATTTCCACTGAATGTTTTATTTTGATTGATGTAACCTCACTTTTTGACGTAACTCACTTAACGGAGAACGGGCGCGTGACGTTTGGGGACGGACGATTAGAGATTGGGTTGACTATCGATTTTTAATGTATCGATTACTTCCGCTTAAAGTAGTGATGGGCAATGAACCGGTTAATAAAAAAAATAATATGCGGCTAATTAGCCGGTTAATGGTGTTTTATTTAAATTCGTCTATGATGTAATTAACAATCACCTTTTAACCTTTAGTTTTTATAACAAAGATACAGTAGTTCTTTTCAATATACCTACTTTACACCCGAATGCACCGTATTACCGTATATACTGCTTTGCAGAGTTGATCTGGATTATATTCGATCTGTATGATGCACTGTTAAAAAATAACGACAATAATCGAGATTAACCTGATCCCAGAAAGTCGACCGTTTAAGCCGAGTTTTCTAACCTAAAAAAGTAGATTTTGAATAAACACAGCATTTTTAACATCTCAAATTAAAAGTTTAACCAAATTAGAACAGGTTGGTTTGGTTTAATAACTTTTGCCGTACATACCTAATCATGGAAATTTTGAAGACGATATTTGTTTAGATGACGACCAGGATATTTTAGATATAATAAACTTTGGGTTTCCTAGAAAAAATTTTGAACGGAGCGAATATTTTGATACTATGGACGAGCTTTAATTTTTTTCGACGATTTCGCCTTACAAGAATTACTGTACTTAATTTGTTGGAAGAGATATTTAAAACTTCAAAAATAAAATCGTTTTATAAATTAAGAGCTGACAAAAAGTGAAAAGGTAGGGTTATAACAATCTGAAATCCTATTTGAATATAGAACGACATATTTAAAGGAAATCCTCCCTCTTTTTCTAGAAATCCTAATAAACCCTTTTTTTCTGTGGAAATTCAGTTATGCCAAATTGTCTCCATATGGATTACCTAATCCGACATCGTTGCTTAAAGAAACAGCCAGAGATAACTAATCCAGATATACTAATCCAGACAAGACTTAAAAACGGTGCATTTATGTGTTAGTCGATAAGCTACTTAAAAGTAACTAAAAGGAACTCTGCTAGTATTTTCCGGGGGTATAACAAGTTTCTCAAATGGAAAACGTTATAACAGTTCGCCACGGTTCAACCAACTTTTCCTCTGTGCATTCATTGTGTTGACCAATGGAAAACACTATTTTTGACTGTTCATTGAATGTAAATGTATTTAATTGTTTGAAAGCTGGCGAAATTCAAATTTCTAACGCAGTTAACGTGAAAACCGGTTTCAAATAAAATAAAGAAGTATTAACATTTACATAACTAAAAAAAGGAACAAAAAATATGTAAATCTATATCTAGTTTGGTGTTAAATAAAGCGTTATAATAAGATAATTATAATGTATAGGACCTAATCAATGCAAAACACTATAAATTTTTATTGTATTGCTCGTTATGCTAATTTCTTTTTTGTTTATCAAATAAACCTGATTTTGAATAATTACGTCTAAGGATATATTTGGAGATTGTTAAAATGTTATGGTTGACGGTGTACGCGCTATCATCGTTTTTATATAGTTGAGTTCACAATAATTATATATTATACGTAGTCAGGGCGGCCTTCCCGATCTTGTAAAATAAGGTCTGTATTATAAAAGCAGGCCATATAGTTTTATTAAGTACCGAAACTTTGAGTAATAAAAAATAAACTATTTTACATTATATATTCTCATGCATATACCAAATATATAGGTATACCCTATATCATTATATAATAATAATATATCTAATGATATTCCGATCACTATATGACTGCTGACATATTCTGGCTTCAATGCTGCTCAAATTGTTATGGACATACTTAATTTCGGATTATATTTACGTAAAAGTGAAGGCTGTGTATGCTGCGGCGCTGTATGGTCAAGATTCATGATAATATATTTTTAATTTTTGTGTTGTTGCCGAAAAGTGCATAATTTAATTATATGAAGGATAAGGCCATCAGCTATATATTATGAGTTTATAAGTTAAAGGTACCTATATGTATAAAGTAGATTCGTAGATATGCATGTATATATATGTACTTGTTATAAAAAAGACCACAACTCAAAATGTTCATACCCGTGTCCCAAGTATGTTGCCAAAAGGAAAACTCCTGGATTTACTGAATTCATTCCAAAAGTTACAAACTCACACTGTGTATACAGGGTGTCCGGGAAAATGTGGGAAATCTCCCGGATATGAAATAAACAGGTTAAAAGAATACCACAAGTTCATATAAACTCCCCTTCGGAGATATGGGCTCCCAAAGAGCTCCCATCGAATTAAGTTTTTATTTAAATTTTTTTTTCATATGATGTATACCAGGTAAGACCCTTCAAATTACTATCCCAGAAAGTGTTGCGAATTACTCACAGCTGCAGGGCGACGGACTATATACTTAGCTATGACGCTAATAATATGCCCATTTTTTTACGCCCTGTATGAGAAAAACTTTGGACAACGTTTTTTACATACCTTTAACTATTGACTAAAAATTAAGTACTCTCTTCATTCGTGTCGCTAATCCTAACCGTTTTCGAAAAAACGTCCATTTTATTGCGATCATATTAAGCAGTTAAAAGTGAACATTTTACCATTTATAATTTATAGGAACAAAGATGTATCTTTTATTGAAATACGCTAAATATACATGATGTAAATATGTTAAAAATTACGTGTTTTTTTTCATATCCGGGAGATATCCCTCATTTTCCCGGACATCCTGTAGAATAGGGACTTACCCCTAGTTGTATAGACGGTCTATCCAAAAGTATCCTAAACCAAGTTCCCGACAAATCAGAATCTGATATTAACGTCGCCGTGCCGTACCACCTGTCAGTCTCACCCGGCTTCTGTTCGTACTGGAAGGTACCCGGACATGGGGATACCAGTTTCTGAGATATGGCGAATCTCACGAGAAGAGAAATTAGAAGGATCGGGAGGGCCAGCATAGCTCTATTTAGTAGCGTCGACACTGAAACACATAACGATTTTTTTCAGGACCAGTTTTATATATTTTACAATCGGCATCATGCAGATTTAAGGTGTCCATATTATGTATCTCTGTTATTGTTTATTTTGATAAAAGCGAAATTTTTAAGCGTCCGAATATTTATATAAGTAATGATATGCTGGCTTCGGGTGTTGTTGTTTCAAAAGTATACGCGACTTCGAAAATTGAACGGTTGTCACGGTTCATAGTGAAAAAATAAATATAGTTTAAAATAATTCTTGAAATTCTTAATATAGGCAGAAAATAATAATGAACGATAAACATTAGTATTATTGTGAAAAAGCGTGGCTCGATATACGAAAAATATACAAAGCGCCCCAGGCTTTTTTCACCATAATACTAATGTTTATCGTTCATTATTATTTTCTGCCTACCTCTATATTAAGAATTTCAAGAATTATTTTAAACTATATTTATTTTCCTCCTTTTAGTTTACTTAATTATTAAAGCGTGTTTTTTAGTTTTTTTAAACTATATTTATTTTTCATTTTTTAGTTTTATTAGTTTTATTGTTAAGAAAAATTTATTTTTAGTAGAGATAGTCATAGAGAGGTCCGGAGTAGAGATAGAATACTGTCACTAATTTAACAATGACTTTTTGAAATGGCTAGATTTAAAGCAGCGGATCCATTTTTTTTTTATTAAATGGCTAGATTCCAGGGGCGGATTTACAAATTTGTCGCTAGTAGGCTATTCAATTTTTGCCGCCCCTATACCAGTGACGGCTTGTGAGTTGTGAAACAGGTGAAGTGTTCGGGAAAAAAACCCGCTGCAGGCCAAATGCGCCGCAGGCGAAATTTTTTTAAGACCACGCCCAAATTTGGTCAATAATTTTTAGTAAATATTTTAAAAATTTATGATTAGGTACCTACTTATTTTATTGAAAATGAAATTTCTTTCTGCAAAGCCAGTAACAACTACCTTTTTTTATCCCCATTAACAAATACGGCCAACAATAAAGTTTATTTAAAAAAATACTACCCGTCGAGCATGAATAAAGATTGTACCATTTATTTCTGTAAGACAAAAAAAAATTTTGGGCCAAATTTGCCGCCCCCTAAAACCTGCCGCCCTAGGCTCCAGCCTACTCAGCCTAATGGTAAATCCAGCACTGCTAGATTCAAAGCATTGGATCCACAAACTAGAGATGGGTCCGACCCGCTATTTTTGTTTAGCAGCTGCTTCTGCTATTGCTAAACAAAAATAACAGTTAGAAATAGCTGCTATTTTAATAGCAGTTGCTATTTAAACTCTCAAACTAAAACCCGGTTCGATTGGCCCGACTCCGAACTGGCGTTCGCACTTCGCAGTAAGTAAATCGGAATAGCAGTTCGAAATAGCATAGCAGTGATAACCAAAATCACCTAACCTGACAACCGCTCATTTTGCTCTGTCAGCGCCAGTTCACAGTAAAGTAAATATTAGGTGCTAAAAATTAGCAGCTAATTTTAAACCTCGTAGCATTTAGCATTATACAGAATCAAATAGCAGTTAAAAAAAGCAGGCTGCTATTTAGCGACCCATCTCTACCACAAACCCGAACAAACCCGTTCGGCCAACGGACCAACTGATAGCGAAAGAATGTACCAACACTATTAAGCCGAGTGCTCGAGCCGAAAAATATAGCCTACACTTTCATACAGAGGATCTGTAAGGAAATGATTTAATTTCCGGCGATCCTGACCAGGATAATGAGATAAACTTATCAAATTATTGTATTGTCAGCGGTTCCTGATAAGCCTACAAAATTTAAATTAAATCTGACCGTTTAAAGTGGGTCAAAATCGGGTTCAAAGAAGTCGGTTACGGACAAACAAACAAACAAACAAACAAACAAACATACAGGTGAAGCTAATAATAGCGTGTTAATAAAATGCTGGTATGTTGATCGGCTTCTTAATAAATCTATCAAAAATATTTAATTTAAGTTTTGCGTGTCACGTCGCGTCGTCCGTGCACTCTCCAGCCTTCGCATTAAAAATAAGTTTTTGTTCTTGCGAATAAACCATTTCTCAATATATCAGCAGGATTTCACCATATTTACGCATACCTGAAAAATTCAGCCAAGATAGGAAACGAAAACATTTGACATCGCGGTGCATGGGTGCTTCGCTATCGAAACGTATTTACTGCTATATGGAGGGGGAATGTTGCGAGAGTGAAATGGGAATGAATTGCGCTCGAACAGAAATTGGCATCGTTTCAATCGATCTATTTTTAACTCTTGCAATACTTAAAAAATATATATTTTTCATTAATATATTCAAAATTACAATACTTATTAGCTTCTGCATGGGGATCTGCTTGTTTATCAAACTAAAAACTATCACAAAATTGCAAAATAAAGTTATTAAATGTATACACAAATTACCACATTTAGAACCAACTGTTAATCTATTTCTATATAGACCGAATGGGTATTTACACGTTCAAAACATTTATAAATTAAAAATTTGTATTCTAATTCAGTAATTCACTCTATTATTTTAAAAGAAAAAAAATCAAGCATAACACTTCAGCAGGAGAATAAGACATTACATAATATGATCACAACACCAGACGTTGTATAAATTATCAAACTATACCAGTAAAAAGTAATTTCAGAAAAAATCGCTTTTATATGACGGAATAATAAAATACAACATCTTCCAAAAAATATCAGAAAAATTAAAAAATTTGGCAACTTTTAAAAAACAATTAAAGAGATATATTTACTAAATTAAATTATTTATAATTTTTTTTTTAAATTGATTTTATTAATTAATTAAATTGGATTACCTAACTTCCATTTTTTTTATTGTTATTTTTTTTAATAGTTTATTATTTTCTATATTATGTTGACACTTTCCATGTAATGAACTGTAAAAGTTAGTTTGAAATAAAAGACATTTTAAAAGTTAACTCTGGTTTTCTTTATGATTTAGTATACTTTCCAATACGTAAAACTGTGTAGTTTTATAACCTAAAACCATCAGTTATTACATCAGATTATTGTAACTATACTTTTTAACGGCTCTTTATTAAATAAATAACATCCGCAACATTGCTTATAAATAATTTAGTATATTCCATTCGACGGATTAGACCCCTTAACAAAATATTCAAATAATAAAAGAAAAATAAAACAATTATAAAAATACTCGAAATTATAGACTCTTCTAAAAATGTTGTTGTTTAATGTAATATAAAAGTGTTGTTTTTCGGGAAATTACGAATGTTTGCGAAAATAACGCAACCAATATAAAAAAGGAGTTTTTGTTTACAAGTTCATCACCGCGGCGTACAAAATGAACGTTATATTTCGTCCACTGTCGTCATAGGGAATTTCTTCCAATTAAAAATCTATTTAAAGTAATGACAATAAAGTGGATAAAGTGTGCAAGACGTGGCAACGTCTTCCTCCTAGCGGTAGCAAGTTGAAGTTGTAGAAGCAAATGAAATACCTACGACAATTCTGGCATTTTGACATTAGAAATAAAAAAAAATGTTAGGTTATTGTAAAAATAGTAATGAAATTTCAACGTTTTTAGGCATTGTTACAAAACAATATTATTTAATAATAAGACAGTACCAAAGGCCAGAGCTCTCTAAAGTATAACTGGTTTAGTACCAGGATTTTCCTTTTACAAGTAAATGTTCATCTATACAGGGTTGGGTAAATGTTCCGGAACGGCTTAATTACAGGCGAACGAAAAGTGATATCGGATCCGGGTTTTGGGCTATCTATAGGACTAAAATTTCACTATTTGACTATTATACCATATGTCAGTAATGTCACCAACTGTCAAGTGTTGGCGTTATTTTTTTTTAAATGGAACACCCTGTATATTTTTACATTTTTAAATTCCACATAAAATTATAATTATTTTTTATTAAATGCACTATTAGTCTATACTTCATAGTTTCCGAGATATTGACTCTCGAAAAGTGACATTTTTGAACTTTGACAGCTTATAACTTTCTAACAGTACGTCTTAGAGCAACATATGTCCCTATCTTCAATTTTTATTATCTTCCCAAAAAAATCAACTTCCGGTTAAAGCGGATGTAACTCGAAAGCAGGAAATATAGTTGTTCCGGTTTAACTGGAAGTTGATTTTTTTGGGAAGATAATAAAAATTGAAGATAGGGACATGTAAGCCGTTTTGCTCTAAAGGCCGTATTACAGTCGGCAATATTTACGTGCAAGTCGCAATTCTCTTGCTTGTAAGCATGCGCAGTTATGAGCCAGCTGATCATATCTGCCAAATCTGATCAGCTGGATAGTAACTGCGCAAACTTACAAGCAAGACAATTGCAACTTGAAAATAGTATTGCCGACTGTAAAAAGGCTTTAAGACGTACTGTTAGAAAGTTATAAGCTGTCAAAGTTCAAAAATGTCACTTTTCGAGAGTCAATATCTCGGAAACTATGAAGTATAGACTAATAGTGCATTTAATAAAAAATAATTATAATTTTATGTGAAATTTGAAAATGTAAAAATATACAGGGTGTTCCATTTAAAAAAAAAATAACGTCAACACTTGACAGTTGGTAACATTACTGACATATGGTATAATAGTCAAATAGTAAAATTTTAGTCCTATAGATTGCCCAAAACCCGGATCCAATATCACTTTTCGTTCGCCTGTAATTAAGCCGTTTCGGAACATTTGCCCAACCCTGTATCGTCATGTCATATGATATAGAATGTCTTCTATAAACAGAGAGATGTCGGCTAGGCCTCTCTCTCTCTCGCTCTCTCTCTATATATTTAAAGGTTCCTCAAAATTAACACCTTTCATTATTGTAAATATTTTCTTTTATTTGTTTTCAAGAAATATTTGTTATAATATGACTTTCGGTCAACCATTGATGACGGGTCAATTAATATATATAATTTGATAATCATTTGAACAAACTATTATTGAGAATTGTTTTGTTGCGCTTCTGTTGCTTAGAAGAGGCAAATTTAAATAAATAATACGTAAAAAATAGTGGACTCCCGGAATTTTCGCAGGTAAAATCAAAATATTTGTTTAATCACTGTCTACCTTTTATTTCTTATGAATGTTTTCGATGTATACTAATGAGATGGACATTATTGAATAGTGTATAGGCGCCACAAGTGATATAAATTTCTAGCAGAGCAGGGGGCAGGGGGGCCTACCCCCAAGTGGGGGATCAATCTGTCTGCTCGTTCACTTAAATCAAGCAAGAAAGTTGGTTTGGTAAATGCAAAAATTACAAAAATAAGATGCATTGAGTCGTATTATTTTGACCTCTGCGGTCGAAAAGAACAATACTGGTTTTAGGCTATATTAGAATAAACCAAGCATATATATTATAGTAGCTATATTATATTTAGGTACATTTTACATAAATTATACAGTATACCTAGTAATTTACACAATATTCCAATCTTCTTATAGAAAATCCAACAAGCATATATTATCCACTTTTAATGTGTTTGCTTGACAACTTATACATTAGACATACATACAGTGACGGATCCAAGAGGAGGGGCAGAGGGCGCCCCACTTGAGATAATAAAAAATATTTTACAAGACTATAAATCAGCTATATTATATGGATATTATCAATGGCTATTTTTAAAAGTCAAATCTGGCTGACGCAATATCGAGCGCACGCAGAATTAATTTATACATCGTATACAATAAACACATGGTTTATTGTACCTGCTTCACAAAAAAATTGACACTTTTATTTCCCCCTCCCCTACAGGACCCGCGCCGTTAAGTCTTCGGCTTAATGAGACACTTATACACGCGAGATACACGCGGGGTGTGTCCTTTTTTTTCGGACTTCAAAAGTTGTCCTACTTCCCAAACAACATAAAATATTGGGACTTTGGGAGTATAGGTATGTATTACTATAATAATAACTATAGGGGGTTCTTTTTGGATTTTAAATTTTGCAGTTTTCCAATAATAAATCACTGATTCATTATTTTTTGTCATCTAACATTATGTATGTTATAAAAATTATTCATATTATCATGTAAACCCGAAAATTATGATTACGAAAACAAATTGCAAAAAATTTTTGAAATGTCGCTTTGTTGCCATAATAAAGAGAAAATTCACTAATTGTATTTTAATATTTTACGGGCGCCGCTACTGATGGTGCATGCATGAGTTATAAACAAACCGCGTCGCGTCGGTGGGATAAAAATTGACAAGTAAAACAATAAACGCTTGGTAATTGGCGAGCGGCGCGCGTTCGGTCTGATTTTAAGGGTCCTATACCTAATTTTTAATTTAAAATTAAAAATTTAAAATTCTATTAAATCTCAAAAATCATTAAAACTATTTAAAAAAACTTTAAAATTACATTTAATTACAAAAAGATACGTAATATTTGATACAATTTACAAAATATTAAACTTTTCTGTCTGTTTTTGTTAAAAGAAGGTTGCGTTTTAAAATTTAAAAATAAATCTATAAAAATGTGTTAAAAAAGATGTATTAAAAAATATTTAAATTGTAGCTTTTTGCTAAATAAAACTTGTTACTACTATTACCAAGGGTTGGGCTGATTTAAATCAAGTGATTTAAATCAGGATTATTTTTTAATCACTTTTATCACTTTATTTTTTTTTTTTTTAATCATGATTTAATGAAACTATTTATTTTTAATTCAGAACAATAAACAATATAACATTAAAAAAATATTTTCAAAAATCAATAACAGGAATCGACAGGAATTTTCTTGCAATATTTTGGGTAGAATTTAGACCTACTAGGTATTGTTAGACCGACATTAAAATAATTTGTATTAATTTGAAAAGAGAGAAAAATGTTAATTTTTTAATAAAATCAATAAAAAATCAATAAAAATTTTAAAAAAATCAAAAAAATAATCAATAATTTTTGATTTTTGATTTTTTTGATAAAAATCAAATTTTGCCCAACCAAACCAAAAAAAAAAACTACTACTACGACCCATAATGTAAGTATGAATGTTTTCTCTGTATTATAAAGAGGACACCCAATAACAATAAGTCACCCCCATTTAAATATAATAAAGGTTTTCCATAACCCTGTTATTTTACGTTTACCCATCTAAAAAAAAACTTACTTCCCTTCCAGTTTCAAATCACAATCGCGATGACCTCTACACTTTTCGCACGTTGCTAGGCAAAACAAATAAAAAAAAGCACGAGGGACAATTTAAATTAAAAATTTTATAATAATTATATATGATTAATAAAATCTCATCGTTTTTAATTATTGATGGTCATCCTCTCTACTGAATTTTGGGATTTTATAAAACCAGTTTTAAATTTTTTAATGGTTCTACGTCACACTTATTCTATTTCGTTAAAAAAACGCAGAGTCGAAGAGAAGAAGAATCATAAACGCGAAAACTAATAACTTATTCTTCGTGCAAAGAATTCGCGGTGAATGATTTTAGATCGGATAGCACCAGACCATAATATAACAAATAAAAATCAGAAATCCGCTATTTATTCATAAAAAACAAATTCTTCTTCGTCAAAACAAGTTGTTCGCATTTGCGTCAAGGTAATTCAAGAAGAATCATTTAAGAAACGTGTTGGCCGACTAGGAAATAAGGAATCCCCAGCCATGATTGCGGTCATTCCAGGTCAAATATTTTGCGCGCGTTTGAAAAACCCGCAAAATTTTTTAAATAATATGCGGTTCTTTATCAGGCCAGTCCTAAACAAGGAAAATACTTAAGGTCGGTAAATTATGTAGTTCGGTTTAAGAAAAAAAATATCTTAAAAATTAAAATCTTAATTGTCGAAAACCAATAAACTGGATGTTAAAAGTTAAAATTAGTAAATTAGAAAGAGGTAACAGAACGATGCATTGCTTTCTCATACGTTCTTTAACCGTAAGAAATAAAGTTCAAAATCTTGTTGGCTTTAATGAGCCCTATTTCGAGTTTTAGATTGGATCCAGATTCGTTGTTCGAAATTGTAAAAAGCAAAAAGCACCACCGCAAAAGTAAGGTTGGGTCTTTCTATTTCTTTCTAACCTAACTTTTCTAAATGACAAAAGTTCCTTGAAAACGTAATAAATTGTTACAAACTGTACTTTTCTTGTCGCCAAAACGATGTCTTTGCTCGTTAGAATGGTACCCAGCTTTATTAACCCCGCCATGTAGGTAATTTAAGGATTATATTTATACCATCCTAAACATTAACACTAAGAAACTAATAATAAATCTTTCAGCAAATGTGCGGCATCGAGGATGGCTCAAAATACCTCAAATTTCCATTCCTTGACGTGCACAGCTATCAAAGGAACTCCAGAGGTAAAGTCTATCAACACTGGGGGTATTTTTAATCAAGCAATAAGATCCATGATTCGATGCCACTTTCCGAGACCTTCTGAAAGGAAACGAGTGAAAACACATGGGTATAAGACGCGCATGAGCACTCCAGCAGGTAGAAGAGTTCTTATGAATAGGATTTTGAAAGGAAGATGGGTATACTCCCATTAATATATGGTTTATAGGAGTTTAATTTAGGTATTTAGGTATAGCTTTTCTATGTAGATACTTTGTAGATAAAATAAAACAAGATAGTACTAAAATATATAATTTGTGTGAGGTCGTTCATCTGACTAAAGTTCCATTTTTATGCATCTTAGGTGAGACATATTCTAATATAAAAAAAACTTTGCAATAGTTTCAAAAAACATTTTAAGTTTGTAACCTTTCTTTAATCCACTGCACATATTTCCCTGCATCTGTAAAAACAGTAAATTGCTTCGTATTACACACTCCCTGCCCTTGTAGGGCCACCCCCACTGACACTATACCCCTCAGTTGCCACAAGTTGTTCAGCCCCCTGGCAGAGAATTGTTTAATAACCAAGCCTCCTCCAGAGTCCCCATTGCAAACTGATGTACCTGAAAACAATAGAATCTTTAGTAAGTGTCATTTATAGAAGTGATATTTTTATATAAAAAAATTGTCAGTATAGACATCGGAAATATGTGGGGCGCATCAGCTGATTTCTTACCGTTTGTATATCCAGCACAGAAGTTTTTTTCAAAAATAATCTGTGCAAAAAAGTCTCTATTCGAAAAGAGACATGTGCTTGTTGACAGTATGGGCATTTGGGCTTGCATGAGAGTCTTCGACAGTTGTTGGTTTTCGTTGAAGCCCCAACCAACTACTGTCCCTAAAAACAATAAATTTGAATCTTACCATGATTTCTTTATTTGAAGAGTATACTTTGTGTATATAGTATGTAGGTACCTACTTCCATTACAAGGATAGTTAAAGTAATATTCATTGGGGTGTATGCGTTCCATGTTGTGTACTTACCTTGCTTCCCGACAAGATTTTCGATTTCGTTACCGTCAGTATCATCCCAAAGACAACATGGACGGACAAAATTATTCAATTCAGCTTCATAGTTCAACTTTAAAAGGGCGATGTCATTGTAAAAAAAAGTGTAGTTATATTCTGAATGAACGATAATTCGGTCTACTTCTCTGGTTTGAACATCTTTGTTAAAGTTGATAAGGCTGTGTTTTCCTAAAATTTTTATAAAAAACTGGTTAAATGCGAACCAATGCCCATCTAAATTAAATCAAATCAAATTTATTTCCAAAATAAAATTTACAATGTTGAACATCAAACGTAATTTTAAGCACCTAGGTATAAATACCTGTGTGTGCTTGCGCCCTACTACTGTTATTTACAATATTACATCTTATATCACACAAACAATAGGAATATATATATGTTTATTATACGAAAATAATTACGCTTTTCTCTTTCCCTTTTTCCCCATATCACACAAACGTTCAAACTCCATAAAAAGATATATAATCAATTTAGATTCAAAATCCCACCATACTATCTTCTCCTTTCCCAAACCATACTGTAAACCCCCTCAGACCCAGTAACTAAGTTATTTAATTATGTAAGTTCTGATATATTTTCTATGCTGAAACCAAAAGAAAAAAGGCAACAGAAGAATAGCAAAGGTAATCACAGCAGTATCTGATTTTCTACAATGAACTTTTTTACTTCCCGTACAAATTTCCTTCCCCTCGCCATGTTCCTTACTCTGACAGGCAACAAATTATAATATTTTGGACCTAGATAAACAATGGAATGTAGACGTATAGATCTATTGCTTTGTGGTATTATGATTTGCCTCCCTACATTTATTCTGGTTAAATAGTTATGATCTATCAATGTTTGGGTGCAATAATTCTTCTTTATGAACACACAAATTGCCAGAGCATAGAGTGATTTAAGATTACAAATTTCGATGGAGTAGAGTTGTGTTGTAGGGTAAAGTCTGGGTCTCTTAAAAATAATTTTAATTACAGTATTTTGTATTATTTTCAAAGATTCTAAATGTGACTCATATGCTCCACCCCAAACTGAAATTCCATACCTAAGTAGTGGCTCTATTAGTGTTTTATAGAACATTATAAGTAGTTTTCCTGACAAAATTTCTCTTAGTAGAATATAAGATGTTTGTTACAATTTAACGCTGTTTTACAGTTAACATTAAAAATCTAATAACTTATGGCTGGTACAGTTGACGACAGATAATTTCGTACACTAAACTGTGACACTGTACATGAAACTTTTTTTACCTTGATGACCTTTGCAACGTGCTAATTGTTATCATGATATCTGTCAAAGTATTGTCATTATCTTATTTGATTTAAAAATGCCTTATTTAAGTATTATTGAAAAAGCAAGCATAATATTTAGTAGAAATAGGGTGGTCTTATGGAAAAATAGCTTGATCATTTTAGAGTACCTAGAAGTATTGTTCAAGGAATTGTAAAAAAATGGCGCTATCATCAAACACTTGATGGTCTGTTGGGTCTGTTTTAAATAATAAAAAATCATCAAATGAAGAAGACCGAAATTTGGTGAAGTATTTAAGGCAAAATCCATTTGGAACTGCAGTATCCGCTATGCTCATAACAGGATTCCCTGCTTCATCTAGAACTGCGCAACGCCGAGTAAGACAATGTTCCGAATTAAGAAATCGAGCAGCTGCATCCAAACTGTTTTTAAAATTAGTAATAAGGAACAAAGAATTGGGTTTGCTATGCAATAGTTACCAGAAAATGATTTTTTTTGGCAAAATATATGTTATCTTTTCCGATGAGAAAACTTTTCAGCCTATATATGTATAATGGAAGGATTCGAGTATATAGACCATCAAATTCCCGATATGATGAGAAGTATACTCAAAAAAAGCAAACCAGTGGACGTTTCTCCGGTAATGTGTGGGCATGGATAAGTGTTTACGGTGCAGGTGTATGCTGGAATATTGGTGGAACACTAAATAGCAATATATATATCTTCAAATTTTGGAAAATGTTTTTCTTCCTTCTGCCGCGATAGTTTTGGAAGGAAATAACTTTATATTTCAGCAGGATAACTGCCCTGTGCATACTGCAAGAAATATAGGAAACTGGTTTAGACAAAATAACTTAACCTGTCTGCCTTGGTGCTCAAGAAGTCCTGATTTAAATCCAATTGAAAATGTTTGGGGATTGAGGGTAAAAAAAATGTACAAAATAAATTTTAAACCACAGAATAAAATAGAGATTTGATAAAATAGAATAAATTTGGGAAGGGCTATCTCCGGATTACACCAGAAGTATTATTTTGTCAATGCCAAGAGGATTACGATTAGTGTTAGAATCCAATGGCGCAGCAATTAAATATTAGTATTTTGTTTGTTGTTTGGTAATAAATTTACCCTTTTTGGCTTTATACTTTCGTAGTTTTCCTGGTATTATTTTATAATTTTCTTATTTCGCGGCTGTAATTTAAACACAAAAATATTTAGAAATAACCATTATTACTTATGGTAAAAAATCGTACATACAATAATTTACAGCTATGTATATAGCTGGTGTTCTATCCAGGTATAAGCAGCAAGGTGAGAAACCCGTTTTACCCAATTTTGTTTTAATTGAGTTATGTATAGGTGAGTCTACGAATGTATGCCGTCAACTGTACATTGTTAGGTCCTGTACAATGGACTAGTTGGTATAGGTGGACAAATACATACTAAATAAAAACGTCTCAGAGACGTTTAAACAATTTTTTTATAGCTTTGCTCATTAATATTTTATGTAAGGCGATGTAGACAATTACAGCAGGTTGTGAAAAAATGTTACTTCTTTTAACGTACCTAAATAAACGACCAAATTTTCTTTATCCACGTGTCTATTAGTCCGGGGTTCAGTCACACAGTGTGCGGCGGTGACTATAAACCGCTCGGAAATAAGGGTCCCCCCACACGTATAGCTAAGTTCGAACCCTTTCAAACGGTAGAGGGCGATGTGCCATGGCCACTGGCCTGAAATATAAATAGATATTAATAGAATGTTAAAAACACTCCGTTTCCCAAAGCTGACCTGGTGCAGTCTTCTGTCCATTACTGATCAATGGATTAGCCCTCTCTGCGACTGTACCGCATTGTATCGGTTGTCGCGCCACCGTGATAGGACCGAAAGCTGGTTTTTCAGATGGGACAACATGAAAATCGCCACTGAAAAGTTTGTCGTCTTTCGTCGGCGGCGGCATATTCGTGGAACTGTCTTTAGTCCTAAAAGTGGTACATTGTAGCCATGAGATAGACGAGAGGGAGGTAAAGTAGAGGGTGGGAAAAAAATAGAATGTTTTCTAGAATGACACGATCATACTATCATACATTCCGAAATAAACTCGTAATAGATTTTATTGTCTTAAATTAAATAATGTATCTGAGTAAGTAATAATATTTCCATATTTTATCAATTCGGAACAAAAGAATGAATTACCCATTTTCTTCCGTACTACCAGTAACAGTAGTCGGTCTACTCGTGCTAGTGCTGGTTGTAGGTTTACGTCGGTATTCTGATTGTGCTTGGGCGCCATATGAACGTGATTTATAAATAGATGTTGACGGGGGTCTACGTCGGTATCCTATTTGTACTTGTCCGGGTTTGCTCATAAACAACATATTGGGGGGAGTGGGACTAGTGGGTATAGGTGGACATATTTGTTTACCTACAAAAAAAGATGATCAGTAGTGACCGACCAAAGGTTCGGTTTCGGCTAGTTTCGGCCACAGTTTCGGTTTCGGCCAAAAAGCGGCCGAACCTTCGGCCATGCCGAAACTTTGACTTTGGCATCAAGTTCTAGTTCGAGATGAAAATTAAGCAAAAAAATAGTAATCATCACGTGATTTGCATTTTCTAATTTTTTCCAAAAAATAATTCAAAAGTTTCTGAAAATATCGAAAAAAGTTATTGAAAAAAAAACCTTTTTAGAAAGTGCGTTTACTATGCAAACTAAAGCTTATTTATCGGTCGATATGGTGGATCAAGAAAAAAATCAAAAAATTATATATATAGACACTTGCAGAAATATTTAGGCAAACCAGTGCGACGCCATCAGAAATTACGGGAAAAAAATTCATAAGCTGCCGTTTTTTCCGTATTAAAGATAAAGAAACGAAAAAATATCTCTAAAATACAATTTGATGAGCTCTATCCGCTAAAGTATACAACGTTTCGATCAAAAGTCGTTTTCCGTACGAAAAAAAATAAAAACTGCGAAAAAATCACGCCTTACTCTGTGGTTTCCAGTTTCTTACAATTTTTGATCATTTCCATTCCAGTTAGGTATAGAACGATGTATTGCAAAAAGGTAGATTTTGAGATGGCCTAACCGATTATCCAAACCGAATGTCGATCGGATGCATCCAATTCGACTTATTAGCAATCCAAGCGGTATCATTTTTGACCAATTTTCAACTTTAAAAAAATCAAAAAAATTACTTCCAATATCTCGATCGTGCTCACAAACAATAGGCTTCTGTAACTCGCGGTCCTCTACACGTCCAAAAAGTGTGAATCGATCAAGTTCATTCCTGGGACCACGGTGTGGCACACGTGAAACCCGACTTTTTTCGACGTTGGGGTTTAACACTCTAACCGTTTCCGAGAAAAAAAATCGCAAGTGTGAAAATGTCGAAACTGACAACTACAACTACAACGCCAACATACATACATTATTTTCACCGAAGCGCCTAAAGTCGCCACAGTGGATCTTTGCCCGTGCGTCATCAATCAACGATCAGGACTCAACGTGGTTAATAACTCTGCATCCTTGTTTATTACAGTAACAAGTTTGAATAAAAGCATAAAAGAACGTCTCCAAGATTCCGCAATAATATAATGTGCTAGACAAGAATAAAACTATAAACGTCAATTAATTACTTTTTTATTTGTTTAGTTGACAACCGTTGTATTTTAGAACGTCATTGTCAACCTTATTTTGATCTGCCAATCTAATTCGTATTTTGTAAATTTGTGTGCCCTAAAACTGTTCCTTTTTCTAAAAATAGTTCTTTTTAGAGCTAATTATACCCACCATCTGTTTTGGCGGTAAGTATTTATGGATTTTTATAAAATCGAATTTATTTATTTTAAATATTCTAACCGTGAAACTTCTTTGAAAAGTTTACGGCAGTGGCTAAATTCCCTTAAACGAAAGGATGTTAAAAATTTGACTTTTGCGATTTTAATAGTCAATAAAACACCAAACTTTTCTAGATTTTAAGCTTTAAAAATAGTATTAAATGTATTAACATTTGTTTGTCAATTTCTTTTAGATAATAGAGAATGCCGGGCAAAACTTAAAATAAATAATAATTTTTCGGGATATTATGTAGGTACGTCAAACGGTAGGTAGGCACGTCCATTTTATGAACTTAACTTAGTTTTGACTTTTTTCGTCTCGTAATTCTGATTTGATTCATACGATTTTGATGACGTAAAAGTGATGACGCACGGGAAAAGAACCACTGTGGCGACTTTATATAGAGCGAAATTTTCGGGAGAGTCGACAGGGGTTCTAGCTGTTCGTACCGAAGCGCCGTATAACATATCGCGTTTTTGCGCGATATGTAATTAGAAATTAAAGTTTAAAAAGTTTTAAATGTGAACTGGAGCTAACAGTTCTGAAAAGACAAAGTAAAAAAAAAATTAAAAGTGTATTATATTATTAATTTAGTGTTTAGGTCAGAACGACACGTTTTTTTTAAATGTATTTTTTACCAAAAAATGTGTTTTGTTTTTTATATTTATTTTTGTTAATTTGGCATCAATAAAGTGTATTTTTTCGTCCATAACAAACCCGAAACTGAGACCAAGGCCGAAGATTCGGTTTCGGCCGAAACTAAAAACCCTGTTTCGGTCGGACACTAGTAATAAGTGTTTTTTTTTCAAAAATACCCTTCTTTGTGTAACTATGTTTTTATCAACTTTTTCGTTTCGCTTTGTCGACGTCGCGTAAAATTAAATGCTTGAGGAAATTATTACCGTTACTAGACCTTCAATTACCATTTAATAATATTTGCTTTAGAATGGGACAGGAAGTGGTGGAGCAATCAACCAAGAAGGGCACCACAACGTCTAAACTATAGGACTTTCTAATATAATATTCTATGCCGTCTTTTGTAGTTGCTTCTGCAATCCAATTCTAAAATTGAAAAAAAAATCATATTTTAGAGTTAGAGCCTAGCTATAGAGACTAAGGACGATAAATCCAAAATGTAGAATTTTAATCTTCGCCACTAAAAAAAAAAATGAAAATTTGTTAACAAAAAAAGTAAAGTAAAGTTTCGTGTAACTTGTGGTGCTCAAATCTGGTGCTAGAGTTTTCAGGTCGCGCAAGCGCCTCTAGCGTGACTTAACGACCAGAGTTGGCCGGGACCGATAGCTTTACGTCTCCTCCGAAATACGATCTTACACCAACAACCAACTAAAATTCGGTCATACTTTTTTTTATTATGCGTATGCCCCCTCCAGGAATCGAACCCGGATGCATATACAGTAACAGCACGCGGGCTAGAAACATCGTTTAAGCTCGGATCGCCGAAATCATAATCAGTAATGGCAGGTGTGCTAGACAGCAGAATGCGTAACAGCACGGGGGCTAGAAAATCTGACTTCCTCAAGTGGTGGCTAGTAACGACACTCGCGCTAGCAGCAGTTACAGTAATAGCACGCGAGGTATAAAAAGGTATATGGGCAATCGGTTTGTTCGTTGTTAGCAGAGCATTTTTTAAAATTTAATTAATATTTTATGAAATGAATTGGATTAAAAAAAAAATGCTCTGCTAACAACGAACAAACCGATTGCCGATATACCTTTTTATACCTCGCGTGCTATTACTGTAACTGCTGCTGGCGCGAGTGTCGTTACTAGCCAGGACTTCGGAAAGTCGGATTTTCTAGCCCGCGTGCTGTTACTGTATATGCAACCCGGATCGCCACGGCCGTAAGCGGTATCTCTATCACTGAGCTACGACCGGGCTTATTTTGGTAACAAACGCTACTTTTCGAAGTTTTTATCCTGTAACTTTTTTTCTCCGGGTTTCTAGAAATTCGTATATAGAAGGTAATTTACCCGTATGGAGTAGTGTAGTTTAGTGAATTGTGTTTGTGCCTGTAGTGACTCGGACACAATGACTAGTAAAAACCATTGTATGATTGTATTATGCCCAAATAGGGGTAAAATACCGGGTATTTCGTATTTCCAGTATATGAAGTAGTGATAGTTCGTGATAACATGTAATTTTATTTTAAATTAATTGATTCAGCCGATACTAGGTGGAAATCCATAATTATAGTATTATGGGATAGAGTAAAACAAAGTTGAACTTGTAAATTTCCACTATATTAACTAGAAAAATGACATGTTTCGCTAACACTGTAGCTTCGTCAGATGACAATGATTTAACAAAGATGAAAAATAGAAATTGGGTGCGATAAAATTTTAACTATTGAAGATATAAATAAAATAAAACGGTGGGAGGGTTACAATAGCGGAAAAATCCAACAGAGGGTTTAAAAATTAAATTAAATTGGGTACAATATGGGTATTTACAAAATCTTAAGTAGATAGGTATATGGTCAACAGAATAAATTTAACAAAGGTGAACTATTTAAATCTAATTGATCATTAAGTAACAGGTCCGTATTTTTAAGTTTATTTATTTCCATAGATTCTAACAAATTTTATCGCACCCAATTTCTATTTTTCACCTTTGTTAAATCATTGTCATCTGACGAAGATACAGTGTTAGCGAAACATGTCATTTTCTAGTTAATATATAGTGGAAATTTACAAGTTCACCTTTGTTTTACTGTATCCCATAATACTTACTATAATTTTATTTCAGTGGCGTAACTACGCTGGGGCGGCAGTGTGCGGCGCACAAGGGCCCTTGAGCTTGAGGGGCCCTTAAGGCCTCAGGCATCCGAACTCTATAGTTTGCTTCACAAACCAATTCATTCAAATAACAAACTTGATCAAACCAGAAATTAACAAAGATATGTCAGTTCGCAGTCTATTTGAAACTCTGATGAACAAGTATGGGTTTATAGAAAGCGATTTTTCAGAAGTATACACAGTATTTCTGCTCTTTTTCACCTTGCCAGTAACAGTGGCTAACGTTGAAAGATCGTTTAGCAAGCTCAAAATCATAAAAAATTATTTAAGGGCAAAAACAGGTCAAGAAAGACTCTGCAACCTTGCGCTGCTCTCCCTAGAGCACAAAGTTGCGTCATCACTACATTTAAGAGAAATCATAAATAGTTTTGCCAACTCAAAGGCTATGAGGAGAAACTTTTAGTATATTTAAAGTACCTATTTATTTGAGCGATTTCAAGAAAGACTTCGCAACCTTGCGCTGCTCTTCATAGAGCACAACCTTGCGTCATTACTAGAATTAAGAGAAATTATAAATAGTATAGCATTTAGTTTAGTTAAGTGTTGTACTTGTTGTTTGAGTTTACAAAATAGAAACGTATTAAATTCATTTGTTTTATTGTACTGCGATAATTCGGCCGACAGATCCGATAGTAATGTACAGTATTTTTAAAGCAATAATTAACTAGATACTTTGATACTTAATAAAGGGGGAGGGGGGCCCTAGAAGATTTCTGCACAAGAGCCCAAAAATCCTAGTTACGCCACTGTTTTATTTCATTATGATTAATTTAAACACATCTAACTAGGCCTGGGCCACACAAACAAAATGTTAAAGCCCGGCGACCTGCCTATTTTCCCATTCGCTAAATGATAATGTTGCAGTGCGCATGTCTAATCGTGTGTAGCTTTGTTTACATGCGCGTGGCCATGAATTTGCCTCTTTCGTGATTATTGCTTGCTTATTTAAAGGACTATTAATTGTAATCGCAATTGTAATAATTGTTCCTAGAAAAGTTGTGTGACAGCCTGGGAAAATTTTTATTATTGGGATAATTATGCTGAATATAATGAATTCGGTGAAAACTCCCATTTACAAGAACAACAACAAACGAGCCTATATTTAGTGGCTTATAAACACCCCAGAACCGCGGGAGGGGGGGGGGGGGGTACATCGACCGCCCGTTCAAAATATGTTGCCGAATTTGCTTTTCATAGGTATTATTTATCCAATCTCAGTTTGAGGACATTCCAATCATTCCATACGGCGGTAAACAGTCTCAAAGAGACCGACCGCACAACCAGGGTTGTCAGATCTTTCTTCTTCAATTCTTTAAGTTTTTTTTATTAAAGATATTTCATTTATATCAGTATTCAATTGTTAAGTCAGTAACTTTCTTTGAAAGCTAGTTTGCAAATATACTTTAAACCGAGGAGTTTTGAGTGTGACAGAAAAAAAATAACAAGCCATTCATTGTTATAATAATACATTCTTTAGTCCTTAAGAAACAATATAACTGAAATCAAGACAAAAAGTGTTTTCAGTGTTTAAAAACAACTAATTAACAAACCCTTGTTTCTCGTATATACTTACATTGTGCTTACAAATCCGAAAATTTTGAAGAATTGGCAACAGCATGTAATTTGTTGCGGTTGGAAGCGCCAGGATATAAGCTGAACCGGTACCCGGCCCGTCTAACGATCGATTCTGCCAGAAAGAGATAGGCCAGTGACCGCCGATGGCGTGGAAGAGACGGAGATAAAATATACGTGGTTATGCCTTGATGAACGGGCCGGAGTCTGGTTGACGAGAATGAAGTTCTGGTAAAAAAAATTAAAGCATTTTCTGAGCAGTGTCGTGCCGTGTCAGGTTTATTTTTCTGATTTTAGTTTTGTATATAGAATTTTTGAGTTACCTTATATTTAGTATTTTAATATAATATTATTATATATACAGTGGGTTTATAAAGTGTAGTATGTACAAACATCTAATGTCAAACAAACTTATAAGTGTGTATACGCATATTAATTATTTGTGTGGAACGCCTATGGTTAGGAAATTCCCACAGTTTAATGTCATTAAATTGACCTAAGAAACACTATAATACTATAAATTAAAAAAAAAATTGTGTGTGCTTATTAAGACCACACGACAGAAGTGAAAACTTCAACAAGGTGAAATTAATAATATCGAATAAATATACTTCCTAAAATTGAACAACCCTTGAAAAACATGCCAGAATATACCTGAGACGCAACAAGTACGTGTCTATCTTGTGATCTTAAACACACAAACAACGCACGCTGTTTCCACGTCGATACTGATACGGCATGCTCTTTCATATAACGTTCATTCGGGTCAGTTCGGATTGAATATAGGAGTGGAATTCGACCGTAACACAGCCGACCGAGCGTTACGCATGACAGACACACGTGACGGCTTAGTTTAATTTAGTGCCCACAAAAAGTGCTAAACGCGCCTAAAGAAGTTTTCACTTCAATAAATAAAACGTGACAACATCTGCCCCCCTAGCGATAGCAAGTGAAAATATGAAATGATCATTTTGACGTTAAAACGCCTTACTTACCCCTATGGATTCTGCTGGCTTATCGAAAATAATCTTCAACGATAACTCTTTAAAATCTCGTTTCGGTAATTTTATTATCCCGTCCCAGCTGTCGTAATATAAGGTTATGTATTCGAACACATCTGGACACGGGGAGTTTGGTAGCTGTCCCTGGCCTGTACTTATTATGACCAATAAGAAGAAAGTGAAACAGTTGATTAACATAGTTTGAATAGTGGATAAATGTAACTGTAAAAAAATATAGTTGAAACCACATATACGAGGGTGTGTCAACAAGGTGTTCGCCTTCGATAGCGCCTAAACTATAAGAGATTTATTAAAAAAGTTATAGGATTTACAATGGAGCATATATGGTCAAAATATTTTGTAATATACAGGATGGCTTAAAACATTGGAACTAAAAAAAAAAAATTTAAATGAAACACCGCGAAGCGTTCCTTTAACAACTTAGCTAAGCAAAGATTTTTACTTTGCTGTTTAAAAGAATTTGTTGTTAATTTTTGACAATATATAGCCCGATGCCGAAGGCAAAGTAACGTGTTTTCATGTATTAAAATTATTTCTTAGTTATCAATGCTTTTGGGATAATATAGATGAAAATCATCGATTTAAGCGTGCCGTATCTTTAACAGAAAATTATCTCAAATAATGTTACTTACTTACCCGTCATTAGTTTCAACCAAACTAATTAATTTAGGCTATATCATGCACCTTGCTTATATTACGCTAACAGCATAAAAGCTTACCATAAAACCAACTAAACCGCAGAAATACAATATTTATTCATAAAAACAAATTTTCTTTGTCTAAACAAGTTATTAGCATTTGCATCAAGGTAGTTCCAAACCAAAAGATTTATTTAAGAAACTTGTTACTCGACTAACGAATCCTCACGCCCGGGGGCCCGGGTCAAACATTTTGCACACGTTTGAAAAACAAACCGTTGTCAATAGCCGAGTCCCTCCTTTTACGTTACTTTTAAATAGCAGTAGTAGTGGTAGTAATTGAGGTTCGATGTTCCGAAACCTGGCAAGTAGACCAACGGCGATCTTTTTTTGCCTATACCTCAGACCTCAGAGTCTTCCTCCAAACACTTTAGCCCTAGTAAGTATGTCGCTCTGGGCCGGGGACGTGATTTATTTCTTTTGGAGAACCGCCGATTCTAGCACCTGATGCCTGCGTTTTTCCAGGGCCTCGCAGATGCCCAGAAAGTGCAACGGGGTCTCCGGTCTCCTCCCGGCATACAGCACATATTGGGTCTTCTTTGACACCGATCAGTGTTAGGTGCTTCCTCAGCTTGCAGTGTCCTGTCAGTATCCCAATAAAGGGAATTATAGTCATTTGGTGAGACACAAGACCACTCTATAAACAAGATTATTATTTTATAGTTTATTTTATTATAGTTTATAAAAAAAAGCAAGATATATTATTTTGGTACGGTTTTGCCGTTTTTTGGGAGATGAGTAGGAAAAATAAATTATTTTGAGTTTGTAAATGAAATAAAACAAGACGATTTTAAAATAGGTATAATTTGTGATAACTCCATTTACTGTGTCTATTGACATTCATCTGACCAAAGTTCAATTTTCTCTTTACGTGTGGTACACATTGTAACATAAAAACAATGTTCAACAATTTCCAAAACCATTTTAAGTCTGCTGTAAAATTTCTTTAATCCACTGCACATATTTTCCTGCGTCAGTAAAAATAGTGAATTGCTTTGTATCACACACTCCCCGACCTTGCAGAGCCACCCCCACTGACACTATACCCCTCAGTTGCCACAAGGTGTTCTGCCCTTTGGCCGAGAATTTTTTAAAAACCAAGCCTCCTCCGGAATCCCCATTGCAAACTGATGTATCTGAAAATAATATGATCTTTAGTAAGTATATTTTTTATAAAATTATGTTTGATTACAGGAGCTTGATATTTTTATATAAAAAAACATTGTCAGTTGACATAATATATGATATATCTGGGGTGCACCAGCTGATTTCTTACCGTTTGTAAATCCAGCACAGAAGTTGGTTTTAAATATAAACTGTGCGAAAAATTCTCTATTCGAAAACAGACATGTTCTGGTTGACAATATGGGCATTTCAGTTTGCATGAGAGTATTTGACATTTGTTGGTTTTCATCGAAGCCCCAGCCAACCACTGTCCCTAAAAGCAATGATATTAACCTAAACATGTTTCTTTTATTTGAAGGGTAATTTGTGAAGATAGGTACTTCTAAGCTATTAGTAAAATTAGATAATAGCACAGCAAAGATGTTTTCCTCCCCCTTGCCGCGGTTAAGTACGTCCCTCTACATTTCCCATACGATTATATGAAGTTGTTCGCGAAGCGTTCCTTTAACAACTTAGTTTAGCAAATATATTTACTTTGCTTTGCTGTTTTAAAAGAAGCAAATGGGAAAGTACCTATTATATGAGAAATATAAAGATGTTCCTCAATCTGGTGTGAATTATATGAATTATATGCAATTCTGCATGCGTATAGTTACCTTGTTGCCCGACGAGTTTTTCAATATCGTTACCATCATCAGTATCATCCCAAAGACAGCATGGACGGACGAAATCATTCAATTCAGCGTCAAAGTCTAACTTTAATAGGGCGATGTCATTGTAAAAGAGAGTGTAATTATACCCTGAATGGACGATGATTCGGTCTATTTTTCTGATTTGAACATCGTTGCCAAAGTTGGCAAGAGTGTATTTTCCTAAAATATAGATTAAAAAAACTGGTTAAGTGCCTCCATCTTGCCTCCAAAAACATAACTACACCAAATTTGATTTACTGATATCCGCTCAACACCAAATCATCGCAAATTTTATTAAGTAAATATTTACTTGGATCACCCTGTAACTCTTTAACCGTATAATAAATAAAATTAAATGACTCATTTTTAAGTCCACTATCTCCTGTTGCTGTATAGACTCTTAGGTACAGGACACCCTATCATATCCATACATAACATTTCTACAAAAGTTACAATACCAAAAGGGTTCCCAATCCCAATATACTGTTTTAATTAAATGTACACCACAAAGCTTACACCTCGCAAAAAATGTATTACCTACTTTTTTCCTTGTATAATAAATACAAAAATACCTATTTTTGCCTTTTTAAAATAAATTAATAGTAAAAGAACTAAATGTTATTTCCTTCTTTTCCTTTAGTTTTATAATGTTTTCAAATACTTTTGGTATAGGTACGGTAGGTACTGTCAATATTTTATTTTATAAATAATAAAATTACTTTCTACACTATATCTTTACAAAATATTAAGACTCCCTTACAAAATTTAACAGTTGGCGAAGGCGGAGGTAAAATAACTTAGTCCGGTTCTGTTTGTATAGCCAACCGCTTAACGTAAAATACACCAGACTTCAACAGGGTGTCATTAATGACAGGTGATGCGGCTAGTTCTTACATTAATTTGACTTTACGCAGAGCGTTGTATAGACAGCATATTTTGAAAAAAATTAACTTTTTGTAACATACCTAAATAAACGACCAAATATTCCTTATCGACGTGTCTATTAGTCTTGGGTTCAGTCACGCAGTGTGCTGCGGTGACTATAAACCGCTCGGAAATAAGGGTCCCCCCACACGTATAGGTAAGATCGATTCCTTTCGAGCGATAGAGGGCGATGTGCCACGGCCACTGGCCTAAAACAAAGAAATTATATAAAACATGTTTAAGGTGGCATTCTCAACGTCATTTAATCCATTACCAACCTATAACCTATTTAGTGTGGCTTTTTTTTAGTTTATTATTAGATTAACTTGCATTTAAATAAAATCAATATCGTCGGTACAATATTTAGGTAATATCTGACATATTACAAAAATATCAATTTATTTCATTGCTAATTTTGGGATAATTGTATAGTGAAAGAACAATGACATAATAATGTTTAAAAAATTCTTACCCGATATTTTTCAATATACCATTCTCCTAAAATATTTAATGAAATTCCTTGATATTTATTTAATATGTCAATTATTACCTATAAAATATGAAGACGATGATGATTTTATTTATATTTTGTGTAAAAGCTAGAAAAATTAAATAAATCTACGCGAAATAGGTTATAGGTTGGCAAGCATGTTGATACTCCCACCTTAAACAAATAATGAAAATACTTTTATTTTGTCCGCGGAGGTACTAAAAAAAGTATATTAATGGAAAGTTAAAACCAAACCATTTCCCGAAGCTGACCTGGTGCAGTGTTCTGTCCATGACTGATCAAAGGGATGGCTGTCTGCGCGATTGTACCGCATTGTATCAGCTGTTTCGCCGTTGTGACAGGCCTGGAAGTTGGGTTTTCAGGTGAGACAATGTGAAAATCGCCATTGAAAAATTTGTCGTCATTCGTGAAACTGTCTTCAGTCCTAAAAGTGGTACATTGAAGACATTAGATAGATAAGATAACGAGTAGAGGGTGGGAAAAAAGTACGATGTTTCGTATAAATATGTAGGTACCTATTTAAAAAAGTTACCCACCTATTATACTTGCTAGTCTGTGCAGGGCGTCTGGAGCTAGCCGTTTTGATTCTACATATTTCCCGACCTACAAAAAAAGTGTTAATTTTTCAAAAATACTTTATCTGGGTGACTATTTTTTGGTGTCCGGTCAGAAAATTCCAGAAAAAAATTTCCCACTTATTTTTAGCTCATCCAAAATACCCCAAAATAGAAAATAACCTAACAAACATAACTCGCTACAAAAACATCTCCATCACAAATATCCCATGCCGAAAAGTCCCTGCAAGAAAGTCACAAGACAAACAATTGTAGGACCAGTAAATAGTACACGTCAGTCAAACCTATAACGTCATTTTAATTCTATAATAAATAGGTACCTACTTAGTACTCATCGTTATTTAGATTTTAGTGAATAATATTTAAAAATGCCTTTGGAATTTATTTTCAACTAGCGTGTACCCGGCCTGCGTTGCAGCGCTTTCCCTGAGATAATAAGGCGAGTTCACCATTACGTCAAGATTTATAAATACAAACCCGAACAAACCTCTAAATTTATCAGTGTTTCTTTACAATATTAGGCATGTATTATACATAAAAACCTTCCTCTTGAATCACTCTATCTATTTAAAAAAACGCTTCAAAATCCGTTTCGTAGTTTTAAAGATTTAAGCACTAATGAAAGGGGACAGACGGGCGACAGCGACTTTGTTTTATACTATGTTAAGAAGATCATGCAGAAAGGTGGTAGTCGTGGTAAAAACCTTAATTTGGAGGGATTTATATACACGTTTCACCGCAAATCAGACGAAAAGTAACAGGGCGATGTGTTAATTACAATACAAAGAAATGCATAGCACGTTTGATATTGTTATAATATATTTTGTTTGTTTTGTAGGCCCCCCACTCTAAACAGAACTTTTTTTGATTAGGTTAGGTTAGTTATTGATTAGATGTAATAGGACATTATTGTTGTGGGATATTTTTGTAATAGGATATTTTTGTAGATTGATGTTTTTGTATGGGATATTGATGATCAGGATTTATTGACTGGGATTTTCTGACCGGGATTCCTTTTTTTTTCCAGGCAAACTCAATCAAAGCTGTTAAGCTGTTTAAAAGAAGCAAAAGGAAAGTACTTAATCTCTTTGTTTAGCAAAGTTATTCAAGGAACGCTTCGTGAACAACTTCGGATAACGTATTACAAATATAGAGTGGCATACTTAACCGGGGGGGGCAAGGAGGTAGGTATATTTCTTGACATCACCATAGTGTACGTATGACATCACAGAGTGAGCACGCAAAACAATGGTTTTATTGTTTGGGGGAATTATTTCCGGTATTAAATATTTACTTACCATTAAATATTATTTTCTGCACAATGGGAGCATCATCAGGCTTGTTGTATGTAACGAAAAATCTTACTGGTATCAGAACACCAGCGACTATCTGATAGTCTGGCATTCTTATAGAATATTCTATGTTGTCTTTTGTCATAACTATTGAAAACCAACTCTAAAATAAAATGAAACGATGTTTTTTAGAGTTAAAGTTGATGGCAACAATAAAAATAATTAAACGATAAAATACGATCACGAAAACCCATACACAACACGTCATAGCCGATCCTAATCTGATCCAAAATCTTTGGAAATTTTAAACTGGTATTTATTATTAATTTTTTGAGCTAATTTAAAATGCTGTTATTGTTCGATTTTTTCCACCATTAAAATTTATTTATGCCCGTTGCATTTTTGAATTTTCTAAATATTTATCCTCAAATCATTGCAACTTATCCAGCAGAATTAAAAATATCGATGTTTTAGATACTTCGCTGTATATCGAACATCCCAATTACCGTTTGGTGTTCCTTGGACAGTTTATCCAAAGAAAATTTATAGGGTTTGTTTGTTGTTATACTGTTTGCTTGCAGTAGTATTCATAGACATGTCATACGATAGAATATGTCCTCTATAAACAAACAGTGAGAATATGTCGGCTTTTGGCCCAAAAGTAGGGGAGACCGGGGCCAGTTGTCACAATTTTAAGAAATTATTTTTTTATAATTAAATATGAAACATTATGTGCGCATTTAGTGCATCACTAGCATGTTTCATGCTTTGGAAATACTATTTAAAATCTATAAGACTGTACATGAATTCAAAGTGTAAAATTTGAATTTTTCAAAAAATAGACACAACTGTGACAACTTGCCCCTTGTTGGGGCTGGATGTCACATTACTGGGGGTTGGTTGTCACGACGTATAATTCAGGATAAATAAGTTATAAAATTATTTTAAGAACATATATTAATACAAAATGTTATTATTCTAAAGTTTTTAAGGAAAAGTAGAAAAGTGATTTTAAAATCATTCACTTTCGCAGTTATGGCAAATATAAAGTGGTTGTCTATCAGCGCACGCATCATGGGACCAACCACCACAGGATCTGCATTTTACCCACTCTTCATTCGGCACACTGTTGGAAAATGGTTCGAGACAAATTAAACAAAAACATTCTTCTTCATCAGTTTCACTATTCAAATTGGTGGTCTCTCGGGTGGTCTTAGGTTTTCAATTTTTTTCGGTTTCTTCTCTTTTTTCATCAAAAACGCTTTTTTTACTGTTTCCCTCTCAGACTCTGGAATTTTTTTACAGTATCTTGCCAAAGTACGGTAATTTAAGTTAAAATCATCTGATGATCCATTTAATTTTACCAACCTAGCAGCTCTTAAAAGTACATCAGCTGGCGTTTTTCCCTTCTCAGTCTTCCTTTTAATATTTCGAACCATGATTGTGTAACCTAAAAACAATAAAAAGCAAATAGACTTATAATATCTACCTAAGTGGAGTGGTGTGGAAAGTGAATCGTCTAGCGGGACTGGTTGTCACATGTGACAATCGACCCCGGCTTATTTGAGAAAACTTGCCCCACTACACTATTAATTTTCAAAGCTCAATTAAGCCACTAATTACACAAATAGAAATTCAATACTTACGGTAAATCAAAGCCAGCCAAGTGAAAAACAAAATGTATTCAACAGTTTTTGTATATTATTAACTGCTGTCTTCAAAACAAACAGTTATATGACTAGCGCAAAATTTAGTTAGCTAAACGATTTATTTACTTTCGTCCGCGTGACCCTAACTCATCGGTGGCAATTTTTATACTAAATCCACGGTAATCCACCTGCTCTCTAACATAGACAATTTGCCTTTAGATACCTACAGCTTATCTCCTGCGCAAACAAAAGTTACGTTTTATGGGTGAAAAAATACGTCCGAGCGCATGACTCGTCGGTCAGCTGTCTTCATTCGGGGAACCTTCGTGCATGCGCACAAACCTCGTGTTATCGGCCGTCCTACTTTATCGACAATAATCGACGCGCTCAAGAATACTCTCCAGAACCGGCTCGGCAGCCATTTTTGTTGTTGTGTTTTAAGGTTTCTCTTCTCTGCGGATTCCTTGTAGTTTTCAGCTATCGGATCGGCTATCGTGGGAATGTGGGACTGGTGTTTAATATTTATGGATTTCTGGTTTTTGTGTAGTTTAGTTAGTGAATTGTGTTTGTGCTTTTAGTGACTCGGATTGTAATATAAACAATGACTAATAGTACTAGTTGCAGCCGTTGTATAATTGTATTATGCCCAAATAGGGGTAAAATAAACCCTCTATGGTGGCATATGAGCAAGAATTTAAATTTTAAAGCCCGGACCTGTCTATTTTCCCATTCGTCAAACGATAATGTTGCAGTGCGCATGTCTAATAGTTCCCAGTTTTGTTTACATGCGCGAGGCCATAAAACTGCCACATTCGTGATAATTGTTTGTTTATCTAAAGGTAAATTGTCTATGCTCTCTAAAGACACGAGAATGCTTTGTGACCTACCAGGCAACAGGATCTTTCAGCGTTGCCAAGTTGTAAGCCTTGTGACAACCAACCCATGTGACAACCAGCCCCGGTCACCCTACCTTTATGAATGAAATGCGTGGTCTATCTTTGCTGTGCTGCGTTTTTGTTACTTACCCCCAAATTATTTACTCTCCTATCCAAAATAATATTCAACCTTAATCCAGTTGAATTGCGGGAGCTCTTTAATGTTATGTCCCCGAACCACTTGTCATAATGTTTAAGGCTGGTGTCATATTTGAAAACATCTGGACACGGGGAGTTGGGTACCTGTCCTTGGACTGTACTTATTATGACCAATGAGAATGGAGTAAAAAAGTTGATTAACATAGTTGAATAGTGGATAAATGTAACTATAAAAAATATGGAAAAAAAATAAGTTATAAATAGTTATTTTTGTATTAAGTGCGCAAAATAGGTGTTTTTTTAATGGCACGTGAGATTGTAAATTTTAACCGAGACCGTTAGGTCGAGGTTTAAAATTCAATCAAATGTGCCATAAAAACACTTTTGCGCGCGAAATAAAAAAAATATTTTAGGCGCGCATCCATGTGTATCTTCCGACGAACTAGAGGACTTGATCAATGATATTGATAAATTTGAATATATAGGTACTTTCCATTTGTTTCTTTTAAACAGCAAAGCAAAATGAAAATCTTTGCTTAACTCAGTTAAGATTTTAAAAGGAACGCTCAACTTTGGCTTTGCTTTGCTAATTAAATAATGTATCTGTCTACATTTTCTTGCCACACCTAAACTGTAGATAGAAGTATTAAGCTTGTAACAACGGCTTCTCTAGCTGTTTCAGGCCAAGCAGAAGCTAAAGACGGATTCCTTAGGACCACAATGTAGTCTAGGAACAAGTTTCCATATTTTAATATATCTTCCAAACGTGATTTTGTTTCGTCTGTCAAGTAAAAAAACTATAATTTATTTAAAGCAGGGGAACCTACATAGATATTTATTTAAAAAACTTTTTCTACATAATAGATGCTACAAATAACGATGATTTGGCGTATTCGGCCAAGTAAAATATTCAAAGAAGAAATGTCTGTAATTTTTTCTCAAAAAATTGTCAATTTCCCTAAGCTTTGACGACGTGAAGATGATGTTCGAAAATTCTGAGACTTTGCTAAAATAATCTTGTTACCCATTGACAACTTCTGACAGGTAAGGTCAACTGAAAATCCAATAAAAGCTTTTTTCATTCTATAACCTACTTATAGCTACAAAATACAGAATTCATGAGAAAACCATCAATTTTGCCGTTCCGGATCTCTAACAGAGAATTATCTCATCTCAACTAATGTTACTTAACTTACCTGAACAAACCCAACCACAATAATTAATTTAGGCTTTACGCACCTTGCTTATATGTCTTGCACTCTATAACTTCATATTCAAATATCTAAATATCGATAAGAAGAAAAAACAACTTTAAAAAAAGAGATCGGACCATTAAAACTTCCGAAATCTGATATCTTATCACAAATACAAATTAATGTTTATGATGATCTTTTCTTCTAAACGAGTTATTAGCATTTGCATCAAATAAGTAGTTTTATTTCAGGAACTTGTTAGTCGACTAACGAATTCTTTCGAGGTCAAACATTTTGCATACGATACGTTTAAAAAACAAACCGATGTCAATATGATTTTTATTAATGATCACTGGGCGTCTCACCCCGGGATATTTTTATTCAAGCAACAAATTTCATAATTCGATGTCACTTTTCGAGACCTTTTGCATAGGCGTAGTTAGACGGTCAACACTGGGGGTGCTGAAGTCTAGTGGCGGCTCGTGACATGTTAACGTGGGGGTGCACAAAAAGCCGCGCCGCAGGCGAAAATTGTTTTAAGACCACGCCCAAATTTGGTCAATAATTTTTAGTAAATATTTTAATGTGATGTTAATAGCAGGTTTAGGTCTTTCAATGTTCTTGACAATCACTTTCTCCTCCAACGAACTTGCTAAAAGATTTTTTCAAAAATTCCACGGTGTGTATTTTATATCCGACGACACACTCATTGTTTTTTCGTGTTTATTTAACTTTAAACTTTAACTGAATTCAATAAAACCATATTAAACCTTAATAAACAAAAAAAATAGTCAAAATACCGGCTAAAATTTTCCGCGAATTTGAACGACTACGACTGGTTAAATTTAAATTATCAAATTAATGCAGAATTGCAAAACATGACATACACAAGCTATTAATATTATGCCGCTCTCGTATTTTACGAGATTTTTATAATCATAGACCCGCTCTGACAAGTAAACTGGGCGTGAACTACACGGTACACGGAGAGAAAGTTTGAAAAGAATCCGCAACTACCTAAATATACTTGAATTTGTACCAGAATTCGAATGCTTGAAATATTAATATGAAAAATTCATTACATATAATGTATATTATACAAATAGGTTAGTTCTAAAATTAGCCTATATATTGTAAATTTTTTTTGGGGGTGCTAATTTAGATTTCGGGGGTGCTTAGCACCCCCAAGTACCCCCTAACTACGCCCATGACCTTTTGAAAGGAAACGAGTCAAAACACATGGATATAAGAAACGTATCTTCAACAGGAAGAAGAGTTCTTATGAATAGTATTTTGAAAGTAAGATGCTTGGGTATATTCAATAGGGAAATTTAATTTAGGTATTTATAAAACGACGACAAGAAAGTACTAAAATATATAATTTGTGTCAACTCCATTTATTGTGTCTATATTAACATTCATCTGACCAATAAGGTTCAATTATCATCTTACGTGTGGGACACATTCTAACATAAAAAAAATTTCCACAATTTCCAAAACCATTTTAAGTCTGCTGTAAAATATCTTTAATCCACTGCACATATTTCCCTGCGTCAGTAAAAATAGTAAATTGCTTTGTATCGCACACTCCCTGCCCTTGAAGGGCCACCCCCACTGACACTATACCCCTCAGTTGCCACAAGATGTTCAGCCCTCTGGAAGAGAATTTTTTAATAACCAAACCCCCTCCAGAGTCCCCATTGCAAACTGATGTACCTGAAAACGATATAGAATCTTTAGTAGGTGTCATTTATATAAAAAGATATTTAGTTTACATGAGCTAGATATTTTTATATAAAAAAACAATTTCATCGGAAATATTGCGCACCACCGCACCAGCTGGATTCTTACCGTTTGTATATCCAGCACAGAAGTTTTTGTCAAAAATAAACTGTGAAAAAAAGGCTCTATTCGAAAACAGGCATGTGTTTGTTGACTGTATGGGCATTTGGGTCTGCAAGAGAGTCTTCGACAGTCGTTGGTTTTCATCGAAGCCCCAGCCAACCACTGTTCCTAAAAACAATGTCCTTCAATATGTACACGGTTAGGAAAAAAAACCAGAACGGTCGATTATTTCAAAATATACAGGGGTTATCAAAAACATTTTATATAAAAAATGTAGGGTTGTTAAAAATCTACATATCAGTGATAAATTGAAATATACAGGGTCGCCCACAAAGTTGTGGAGACTTATAGTTATATTTTTTGAAATGGAACACTCTGTATATTTTTACATTTTTAAGTTCCACATAAAATTATAATTATTTTTTATTAAATGCATTATTGGTCTATACTTCATAGTTTCCGAGATATTGATTCTCGAAAGGTGACATTTTTTAACTTTGACAGCTTCTAACTTTCTAACAGTACGTCTTAGAGCAAAACGGCTTACATGTCCCTATCTTCAATTTTTATTATCTTCCCAAAAAAATCAACTTCCGGTTAAACCGGATGTAACTCAAAAGCAGGAAATATAGTTTTTCCGGTTTAACTGGAAGTTGATTTTTTTGGGAAGATAATAAAAATTGAAGATAGGGATATGTAAGCCGTTTTGCTCTAAGACGTACTGTTAGAAAGTTAGAAGCTGTCAAAGTTAAAAAATGTCACCTTTCGAGAGTCAATATCTCGGAAACTATGAAGTATAGACCACTAATGCATTTAATAAAAAATAATTATAATTTTATGTGGAACTTAAAAATGTAAAAATATACAGGGTGTTCCATTTAAAAAAATATAACTATCATTCTCCACAACTTTGTGGGCGACCCTGTATATTTCAATTTATCCCCGATATGTAGATTTTTAACAGCCCTACATTTTTTATATAAGACGTTTTTTGATAACCCCTGTATATTTTGAAATAATCGACCGTTCTGGTAATATTTCCTAACCCTGTATGGTGTGAATTATAGCTTTTTATTCTACGGTTAATGCTTAATGCTGGCATTAGTGGCATTATCGTTTTTTTATAGCAAATCTAACAAATATTGATGATGACAATATATACAAACTATACATAGGAAAATTTAGAAAATTTGACAGTATGTTAATGTCAGTGGCGTGTCGTGGGGTTTGTGTTTGGAGGGGCGCAATAGAAATCCAATACCAAATGACATATAGCCAAATTACTCGAAAAAGTATCTATTTATAAAATAATTTTTATGTAAATTAATACATACATTTATAAATGTCTTTTGAAAACCGACGCGTAAAAGATCGGTTTTCGGCCCGTCGTTCACAAGTTTGTGATAACTTTATATCTGGCAACGGCCTTCCCAGTTCTTTAATTTTAAGTTTATCCGTTAATGGCAGCCTACAAAAATTTATTTGATATATTATTGACGAAATTCATTTTTATTAGTTCGAACTCGACGCGCGCTTACGCCACAACAAAGTCCGAAATGTATAAAGCAATGCAGGCGCTAAAATAATGCGGCCCTAGAGTCCCTAAATAAATCGGATATAACCGGGTGACGTTCGGGTTCGTTCGGCATAATTTATATACGCCAGGCGAGATTCACCGTCCGTCGCAGCGTTTCAACGACGGAATTCAATTATCTAAAATTCGCAGGAGGAGGCTTGCTTATCGTTGGTCAACGAAAACGGACAATTAGAGATGAGTTCAGAATTGATGAGTTGCTCTGGTTTTTTAAAATTTAGAAATTTTAACTACCTATATGAATAATAATAATAATATTAGTATTAAAATGAATAGTAATAATAAATATTTAAATAAACATTTAATTTTTGTGTTATGTTAAAATTCCTAGGAGGGGCGCGCGGCCACGCGGCCTTATAGAGCAACCGCCACTGGTTAATGTTAGGTAATAGGGGTAACCTGAGGCGTGTTTAATTTGTTGGTTTAGATCAGAGAACTACCTAGGTAGTTCTCTGGTTTAGATCGATACGGATCGATCTGATTCTAACTGATCTGACATGTGTTCGATTGGCAAATGATCACTCTGTTCCTCCACTACCGTCAAAGTAATATCTCAAGTGAACCTGGGAAATTGCAAATCACCAAAATCAGATCAGTTGTTTGTTTTGTTTACTTTATGGTTATGGAAGTTCATTCTGTCCCTTTTTTGTATTTTTCGTTGGGTATTTATTAGTATATTCTTTGATTATGTCCTTTCAAGAAAATTAAACCGTGATGTAGAAGTAGAAATGGATAAATGATGTATTTTTGAACATTAAATAAGGTTAAGTCTAAATCGAAACCTAAACGAACAACTGACATAAAAATCCGTTTTCACATTGGATCTTTAAGATCAGATCGATCCAAACCTCTGTCCCAATCGAATAGGTCGCTGGCTAAAATGTTTTTAATATCGTGGTACTTCCGGTTATACCAGAAGTACCTATGTGTCGGATATTTTTGTATTGCATACAAGATTCTAGGCAGATTTTGTATATTATGTCCTTTAGCTAAGTCTTTATCACTTAATTTATTTTTTTATTGAGAGAAAATAATATCTCTTGCAACCTATTCGAAAACTTAATAGTTTTTGAGATACGTGCAAAAACCTAAAAAAATTAAAACCTATTTCCAACTTGCCATGGTCAGAATCTATGGGACTTTTAATATGTCATTTGGGGCCCTATTTTTCGTACGTTTCTCACGATAAACATTTGTATGTATTTTGTTCAGAACTTGGATCTTAATTCCGACAATTTGACTACATTACTACTCCTTGGGGTGCGGGCGTACTTACCTTGCTGTCCGACGAGATTTTCAATATCGTTACCATCGCTGTCATCCCAAAGACAGCATGGACGGACGAAATTATTAAATTCGGCGTCAAAGTGCAACTTTAATAGGGCGATGTCATTGTAAAAGACAGTGTAATTATACATAGGATGAACAAGGATGCGGTCTACTTCTCTGGTTTGAACATCGTTGCTAAAGTCAATAAGGTTGTATTTTCCTGAAATATTGATAAAAAAGAAACTTGTAGCGAGCCAATACCGTAGATATTTACCTTTAGATAAGCAAACAATAATCATGAAAGTGGCAAATTTATTACCTCGCGCATGTAAACAAAGCTACACACGATTAGACATGCGCACTGCAACATTATCGTTTGACGAATGGGAATATAGACAGGTCCGGGCTTTAAAATTTAAAGTTTTTCCAAAAAAATTGGAATTTCCTCTCAATTTTTTTGATCAGGTTGGAAATTAAGTTAGTGATTTCTGGCATTTTTAGTAAGTAGTTGCAAACCTATCAGATTTTGAGGATAGAAAATTGTTTTGTAAGGTTCTTTTTACATTAAAAATATTCTATTAACGTATGGCCATTACGTACGTTATTGTAACGTAGCAGAGGAAACGTCTCAGACATGTTTAAACAATTCTTTTATATAGCTTTGCTTATTAATATCTTATGTATGCGATGCGATGTAACTTTTTTTTAACGTACCTAAATAAACGATCAAATTTTCCTTATCCACGTGTCTATTAGTCTTAGGATGGGTCACGCAGTGCGCAGCGGTGACTATAAACCGCTCAGAAATAAGGGTCCCCCCACACGTATAGCTAAGTTCGATTCTTTTCAAACTGTATAGGGCTACGTGCCATGGCCACTGACCTGGAATAAGAAACAATATAATGGTGTTTTTAAAATGTTCGTATCAAAAATTATTTTAATTGAAAGTTAAATAGGTAGGTATTTGTCAAAGCTGACCTGGTGTAGACTTCTGTCCATGACTGATCAATGGATTGGCCCTCTGCGCGACTGTGCCGCATTGTATCGGTTCTCTAGCCACTGGTACTGTGACTGGTCTGGATGTGCTATATGATTGCGACTGTGCAGGGATACTACCTGACGACTGCTGTTTAGATGGTGGTTCGGGTTTGGATTTACTTGGGTTCGATATGGGTTCAGTGGAGCTACTCGTTTTGGTTGGACATATTTCTTTACCTACAAAAAAATATTATCAGTCTTATTTGCGTAATGATGGTCGAGTGTTCATTTTTTGTTACTGTCCTTGAATGTTTGTGTGTGATAGCACGTAGAACAATGTTTTTATTAGGAAAGAAAGAAAAAACTAAAAGTCTTCCTCCACAAAATTTAATAGAAATAAATTCTTTACATGTTTCGAACGTAAAAACGTTCATATTCAGGAGACAGAAAAAAATTATATTGTGCTGATGGAGCTTTTATGGCAATAGAAAATTTAAATTTATAATCAAAAAATTCAGGAGAGATAAAACATGCTGAGCATGAGAAGAACGTTGGTGAATGAAGTATATTAAACAACCAAACTAAAAGAGGAAGAAAAAAGGCCTTCTAAAGAGAAGGTGTCAAAGATTTTTAAGTCATTTAAGTATATAAAAAATTTTTGTAAAATCATTAATAATATGTTTGTAGGAGAGTATAAAGTTAAGAATCTAAGGTAGGTATGATATCAGAATTTTGAAAATAGTTTTTGGGGTATTGGGGGTTAAAGCCCAATAGCCCCTCGAGGGGCACCTTCTCTTTAGAAGGCCTTTGTTCTTCCTCTTTTAGTTTGGTTGTTTAATATACCTTATTTACCAACGTTCTTCTCATGCTCAGCATATTTTATCTCTCCTAATTTTTTTTTATATACGTCACTTTCAAATTTTTCATTGCCATAAAAGCTCCATTAAGGTTTTATACCATTTTCTCTTCTGCTAATACCATCAGCACAATATTAATTTTTTTCTGTCTCCTGAAGATGAACGTTTTTACGTTCGAAACATGTAGAGACTCCTAAAGAATTTATTTCTATTAAATTTTGTGGAGGAAGACTTTTAGTTTTTTTTTGTTTTTCCTACATTTGCAACTCCACTTTAAGTATGGACTACTTCTTCAAATTAATGTTTTTATTGCTTGATGGCGAATCTATTACCATTATTAAATCTTTGCTTATGTACCATTTAATAATATTTGCTTCACAGTGGGAATGTCAGTGGTGGGGAAGTTAGCGTTTTGTTTAACGAAAAATCTTACTTGCGCCGGAACACCAGCGGCTAAGGTATAGGATGGCTTTTTAATAGAATATTCTATGTTGTCTTTAGTAATGGCTTGCGCAATCCAATTCTAAAATTTAAAAACATCATGTCTTTAATAGTTAAGTGACAAACGATAATAATAATAATAATAAAGCAATATACGCGCTCTAATAAAAACACGCGAAAACCCATACACACGTACGGTGTAGGGCTCGGAATTGTATTTGAATAATTCGAATATTCGACTATTCTAAATTCGAATTTTTTAGTTAAAAAATTCGACTATTCAAATATTGACTATTCGAATATTCGACTAGGTATTCAAATATTCGACTAATCAAAATTCGAATATTTGACTATTCGAATATTCGACTATTCAAGTATCTATTCGACTATTTGAATATTCAACCATTCGAATATTTAACTATTTGACTTTGTTTGAATATTTATATGTTCGACTATTCGTGTTTTCTGTGAAACTGTAAATTTTAACGTGAAAAAGAAAAACAAAAAGAAAATTATATAGTCTTATTTATTTAAATAAACATAGGTACTATTATTACTATTATTAGTTTAGTTAAAAACTGATTTTATTTTGATCATTTTACAAAGAGTTTTAAATTAGAAATATCGAATAATTTTATAGGTTTTATTCGATATTGCTATCAAATAGAACATCTGGAACGAAATTAAAAAGAAATTTATTTCATGATTTTACATGAGTTGTCAGCTGAAGAATAACGAAAGCAAACAAAAGCAGAAAATTCCAAGTTTTGTCGCCTTTCTACCGTGATTAAACGACTGTATTTCGATATTTAAATAGACGACTATTCGAATATTTGGCTATTTAAATATTCGACTATCTAAATATTCGACTATTCAAATATTCGACTTTCGAAATTCGAATATTTGACTATTCGACTATTCGAATAACATACCAAACGACTATTCGAATACTTATATTTTTAAAATTCCTAGCCCTAGTATGCTAGTAGCTCCTAATCTGACCCTATATATAAAGTATACCAGCGCTTTATTTCGCACTGTTCACATTTATTTGAACTGTCCAATTGTCGAATCGCAAAAGAGGAGACAAAACATGTTTCAGCTTAGAAGGAGGTGAATGAATATTAAAAATTCGGCTTCACGCTTAGCTAAAACGTCCGTACAGCGGTTCCACAGTGATTTCCCTAAAACATTATAATTTGTTTGCATACACATAAATAATTATTATACCCTTCGTTTTCAAACACCGTTGGTAGATTCAATCAGCAGAAATTTGTCATATAACTGATCTCAAAATGTAAACAATGTGGCAATATACGGTCTTCTTTTATTACACGTCTGTGGTGTGCGTGGGTTCTAGAGTTTTTAAATACTTATTTATCCTGAAATCATTGCAGATTTTCCTGCGGACTGTCCGACGTGTCAGCAGGCGTAACTTACCCCTAACGATTCTGCGGTCCCATCCAAAATAATTTTCAACCATAACCCTTTTATATCTTCGGATGTGTTTAATGTCATAACCCCGTACCACCTGTCGAAATATATAGTTTTGGTTTCGTATTTAAAAACATCTGGACACGGGGAGTTTGGTAGCTGTCCCTGGACTGTACTTATTATGGCCAATGAGAAGAGAGTGAAAATGCTGAATAACATAGTTGAATAGTAGATAAATATAACTGTAAAAAAATAAGAAAGAAAACAAGTTTTAAAATATAACTACATTTATAGGTATATAGTATTTGAGGGCGGAAATAAATGTGTTGAAACTAGATACAGTAGCGTTCGGATTTCTAATGGAAAAGTGCCAATGATCTGGTACTTACAGGTGGATTCCAGAAAAAACGAAACACAACATTCCATAGTTCAAAATAGGGAAATAAATAAAATAAGTTTTTGTAAATTCTTTTAAAAATAAATTTTAAAAAAATGTATGATCTTAAAAATTAAAAACTTACCAAGAAATGAAATTTAGGAACAAATTCATCCGGTAATAAAGAAAATATATCTAGTATAGTTCAAATGTCGACATAAACAATTAGCTTATGGAACAAAAAAGCGGAATGATGAGCGATCAGTGGCGTAGCGTGCAGGGGGCCAGGGGGGGGGGCGGTCAGGGGGGGCGACCGCCCCCCCCGCCCTTTGAGCCCGTTCCCAAACGGCGCCCCTTCCCACTCTCCCAGTAGTTCCCAGTTCCAGGTTTTAATTAGGTTATTATTATTTGTTTATAACTTTAAGAGTAAAGAAAAAAATAAACCTGTTACCTATTTCGAGATTCTATTTTATTTTCACTACTTGATTTAATTAATATTAAAAATATTTTGCCACGATCAATAATTTGTATTCTTTCAGTTGTTTTTGTAACAATTAAAAAATTTTTGAAATCTCTAATTTACTAGAGACTAAATTTTATTTTTTTAAAAGTGTGTTATTGTCGCCAATGAAAATAATTATGTAATATTATGCATAAAACACTTTGTAGAGTTTTAACAAAATTCCCCTTGCCGTGTTCATATTCTGTTTTCATGTGACCATTTTAGACATGACGAATCACAAACTTTATTTCTCAGGCCAAAATTTACTAAACAAACGAAATTATGCATTAGCAGTGAGGCGCCCTTTCAACATGGGCGTAGATAAAGGGGTAATTCCCCCCCCCCCCCCCCAGGACCCATAATGAGCCATGAAAACGAAGCACTTTTTTTTACTTGATTCATTTTTTTGTGATTTTCTTGAGGATCTTGTGTATTTTATATTTTTTCCACTTGAAAATCAGGCAACTTCATTGAAAAAGGGCGTGGCACCCAAAAAAATTTCGCCTGCGGCGCGTTTTTTTTTTCGACCTCTTTTGCCGTCTCTCTCATAAAGAAAAACCGCCCTTGCCTTTGAAGTTTCCGCCCCTTCATCCACGCTACGCCACTGTGAGCGATCGGTACCTATTATAAGTCTTTGAGTAGTAGAGTTTAGGAATGAAACAACAAATTATTGGTTCCTTTGAGAAATTGAACCCACTATATAATAATAAGTTTATTTAAAATTTAATAATATAATAAATATGTTTATGTTGTCTTCTATAAACTTATTCGTCAATCCCCTGAAGCTGAGCGTGTTAGGGGCAAATCTTATTTTTTGTTTTAGTATGTAAAAGCATAAATCATAAATATGCATTAAAAATCAAGTTTTAAAGTAAAAATGTTAATTTATAGTATAAACGCAGTTTTTTTTTTGAAGAAATATATTACCTATAATAAAATTATTAATTTATAATTTTTAAGTAAAACATATTACTCATATAAATTATTCAGAACAATATTAATTAATTAAAGCATTTCTAAAAATATTTTCAAATTGTCTGTTTTTAATATCCATGTTTTTATTTCGATTTTAAATTTTTTTAATGAAATGAATTTTTTAATTTTAGTTGGCAAATAATCGTTTAAATAAAAACATAAATATTTAAAATTTTGTTTTCCTATGGACTTATTTATTTTTGGTTTTATGGTTATTTCATTTTTATGACGTGTATTATGATTATGGGTTTTAAATTGTATAAGGTATTTTAAAATATATATATATATATATTAAGATGTTGTTATAAATGTAAAGTTGTCTTATGTTCAACTGTTTTGTTTCTGAATATAATTCTTTTGAAGGATAAAGATAATCTTTATTGAATATAATTTTTAGAAACCTTTTTGTAAGATTTCTAATTTTTTAACTTAAGTTCTATTTATTCCTCCCCAACCTAAAATTCCGTATTTTAAATGAGTTTTAACTAACGCGTAATATAATATTTTCATGTCTTACATTTAAAATGTTTTTAATGTTTTTAAAAATGGGTAGCAAACTTCTTAATTTTTTAATTAAGTATTCTAAGTGAAAATTCCAATTTAATCTACTGTCAAAAATAATTCCTAAATATTTTATTTTATTAACTTTAAAAATTTGAATGTCTTCATTTATTTGAATACTATTCATATTTCGTGGTAGGTTATTAAGGTTTAAAGTAAAAGGAATATAATTTGTTTTATTAAAATTAATTGTTAACAAATTGTTATCAAACCAATTTTTTATAATTTTAAAATATTTTTTGATTTTATTATTTAAGTTGTCCCAATTTGTATCGGTATAAAAAATTGTAGTATCATCTGCAAAACTATGAATTTGTCCATATAATAGAAAAATTACTTTGTAAACTATCAACCAATAGTGTAAGTGGATGTGGCACTCAACATAATTTAAGGCGTATTTTAAACCTTCATTCCAGTACTTTTTACCTCAGTCTAATATATATACTTATACACACACATAAACACAAACATCACAACAAGTTTTGAATTGGCATCAATGATAAGAAAGGTCAAGTTTAATAACTTTTGCTTTCAAACTAAATGTATTAATATCTAAATTATATTTCCCAACAGCAAACCAAAAGCGACTTATACAAGGCAATCTAAATTTGAACTTCTGTGCTGTTGTAGCGAGACAATGCCAATGGTTGGACCGTAATCTATCGAAGCTAGTTGAGTGGCCGCCAAGATCACCTGATCTTACCCCGATCGACTGCTTTTTTATGGGGTTACATTAAATCGCTAGTTTACTAAACCCAGTCGGTTTCTCTGAAAGAACATTTTTCGGCAAGTTAGGAAAGAGATTGATATAATAGTGTTTCAATTTAGGTTTGGGAACAAATTATTTTAACGTGGAAACGTCTGCCTCCTAGCGGTAACAAATGAAATGACAATTCTGACGTTAGAATGATAAAAAAAAAATAGTAGGTTGTGGAAAAGCGCGCCAGAGTGTTTCAATTACCACTTACATTCCAGAACCTTGTGAAAAATTAACGAGTGAAAAGATATGGATATAAAGCGTATGAGTACTCCGCAGAAGGAAAACTAGTTATTACGAATGGGATTTTGAGTTTTTACGTAGGTAAGGGAAGTTTGTAAATAAAATAAAACAATATCGTACTAAAAAATTTAATTTAATTTTTTCACGATACACTCTGCTTACAAGTCTAAAATTACTAGTATAGGTATCACATACATAACATTAGGTATGTTCGTAGAAATACATTAATCAATTAAGAGTAGGAAGGACTCGGAGATAAATATCTATTGGATTGTCTACCTACAACACTATTCAGTCCATACAAGGTTTTAGGCAGCGGCGCACCCAGGATTTCATGTTAGGGGGGGCCCGGGAAGCAGTGCCGGAAGCAAATTTTTCTAGATCTTTGTAGCTTTTTAACAGGTATTCTCAGATCGCAACAATTTTTTTTATGTAGGAAGAAGTAATCATTGTTGTATTCAAGTTTGGCGAGCTTTTTTTTTTTTTTTTTTTTTTTAGAAGTCATGAATTAAAATTTGTCACCAGTAATGTAATACTGCTGTAAAATGTGGGGGGATAATCACTGTGCCATTGAACTGGTGACCTTTTTTTTTTTTTTTTTAAGAACAATGAAGGTTGCGACAGCTTTGCAAATATTTTATAATCCTGAAGAAAAATAATAAAAATTATATCGTTCTTTGTATCGCGCCTGGAAATTTACGTTTTTTTTAGTAGTGGGTTAGTGGGTATAGTAAGTTGAAGTTAATTTTATCGGGGGTTTTGGGGGGGGGGCCGAGGCCCCCGTTTTTTTTAGTGGCTTAGTGGGTATAGTAAGTTAAAATCAATTTCATCGGAGGTTTTGGGGGGGGCCAAGGCCCCCTTGGCCCCCCCCTGGGTGCGCCACTGGTTTTAGGTGCCCTTATAACGTTGGCTATTAAGTTATAAAGTAGGTAGTTCATTCATCCAAGAAATAATACAAAACAAAAATACAATGTAGACGTATTTTCCAGCCACCCTGTATATTATAGACCTGTTCCTATATTATAATATAATAGACGAGAGTGATATTTTTTGAGAGATCAACAATAAGAGAGCTTCAATGTTATCGGTAGGATTTTGTTTGTACAAATATATTATACCGGATGTTGCACCGCCAGAGTGACTATAGGAAATCCCATGTAAATTTTGCTGTCCTGAAATATTGGCTCGCCTATTAAGTTTACATCAAAATTGTATTAGACTTTTTTGAAGGACCTTGTATGATGGACTGGCACACCAAATTTGATTATGTTCTGATAAGCCAATTAGAAGTTATATAGAAAAAACTCTTCGCGAAATTCTTAAAAATTAAATACGGCTCTGACTGAAACATAGGTATACCTGAATAAAAAATATAATGTCAGATAGTACTAGCTAATATAGTGATTGGTATTCAAATCAAAATTGTTTTATCATCAAAAATCCTAATAGATTCTCACCTTACACACTATAGTCTGTAAAAAGCACTTTTTAACAGTTTCCAAAATCATTTAAAGTCTCGTGCTTGCTGTATTATTTGCTTAATCCATTGCACATATTTCCCTGCATCCGTGAAAACGATATATTGATTTGGATCACACACTCCCTCCCCTTGTAGCGCCACCCCCACTGACACTATACCCCGTAGTTGCCATATGGTGTCTTGCCCTCTAGTTGAGGATTTTGGAATTACCATGCCCCCTCCAGAATCTCCATTGCATACTGAAGTACCTGAAAATAATATAATAGGTGTGTCTTTTGGTAACTATATGTGTAATTTATAAAAATGTTGATATTTCTGTCGCACCAGCTTGGTACAGGGTTATCCAACCAAGACTAGACAAGGCGATTTTTTGACTTTTCCTGTACTTTTATAAAAAAACTGAAATAGCCATCTTAAGTCATTTTCTCCCGCGAATTCGAATATCTTCAGCAAAAAACAATTGAACATCAAACAAAAGTACTAGGGGTCACTTTGATATTTTTTTAAATGGAACACCCTGTATATTTTTACATTTTTAAATTCCACATAAAATTATAATTATTTTTTATTAAATGCACTATTAGTCTATACTTCATAGTTTCCGAGATATTGACTCTCGAAAAGTGACATTTTTGAACTTTGACAGCTTATAACTTTCTAACAGTACGTCTTAGAGCAAAACGGCTTACATGTCCCTATCTTCAATTTTTATTATCTTCCCGAAAAAATCAACTTCCAGTTAAACCGGAACAACTATATTTCCTTCTTTCGAGTTACATCCGGTTTAACCGGAAGTTGATTTTTTTGGGAAGATAATAAAAATTGAATATAGGGACATGTAAGCCGTTTTGCTCTAAGACGTACTGTTAGAAAGTTATAAGCTGTCAAAGTTCAAAAATGTCACTTTTCGAGGGTCAATATCTCGGAAACTATGAAGTATAGACTAATAGTGCATTTCATAAAAAATAATTATAATTTTATGTGGAATTTAAAAATGTAAAAATATACAGGGTGTTCCATTTAAAAAAATATCAAAGTGACCCCTAGTACTTTTGTTTGATGTTCAATTGTTTTTTGCTGGATATTCGAATTCGCGGGAGAAAATGACTTAAGATGGCTATTTCAGTTCTTTTATAAAAGTACAGGAAAAGTCAAAAAATCGCCCTGTCTAGTCTTGGTTGGATAACCCTGTACAGTACCAGCGACATTTCTTACCGTTTTTAAATCCGGCACAGAAGTTTTTGTCAAAAATAAACTGCGAGAAGAAGTTTCTGTTTGAGAAGAGACATGTGCTCGTCGACACTATGGGCATCTTGGCTTGCATGAGATTCCTAGACAATTGTTTGTTTTCGTCGAAGCCCCATCCAACCACAGTCCCTAAAAATTCACAGTAATATGGTAAATTTCAATTAAAATTATATTAACTCCAGTGTCTCCTATCAACTAATAATAATAATAATAATAAGTTTATGTAAAAATTTAATAATATAATAAATATGTTTATGTTGTCTCCTATAACCTTATTCTTCAATCCCCTGAAGCTGAGCTTGTTAGGGGCAAATCTTATTTTTTGTTTTAGTATGTAAAATCATAAATCATAAATATGTATTAAAAATCAGGTTTTAAAGTAAAAATAATAATTTATAGTATAAACGCCGTTTTTTTGAAGAAATATATTACCTATAATAAAATTATTAATTTATAATTTTTAAGTAAAAAATATTACTTATATAAATTTATTATATATTATTTATTCAGAACAATATTAATTAATTAAAGCATTTCTAAAAATATTTTCAAAGTGTCTGTTTTTAATATCCATGTTTTAATTTCGACTTTAAATTTTTTTAATGAAATCAATTTTTTAATTTTTGTTGGTAAATAATCGTTTAAATAAAAACATAAATATTTGAAATTTTTTTGTCCTATGGACTTATTTATTTTAGGTTTTATGGTTATTTCATTTTTATGTGTATTATGATTATGGTTTTTAAATTGTATACCTAATGTTTTTATTTTTAAATATATATATATATGTTATAAATGTAAAGTTGTCCTATGTTCAACTTTTTTGTTTCTGAATATAGTTCTTTTGAAGGATAAAGATAATCTTTATTGAATATAATTTTTAGAAACCTTTTTTGGAATATTTCTAATTTTTTAACTAAAGTTCTATTTATTCATCCCCAACCTAAAATTCCGTAATTTAAATAAGTGTTAACTAAAGCGTAAAACTGGAGTTTCCATATTATATGTCTTACATTTGAAAATTTTTTAATGTTTTTAAGACCTTTTTTGTAATATTTCTAATTTTTTAACTAAAGTTCTATTTACTCATGAAACTGTATCACTCGCCTGCGGTGCATGCGTAACTTACCTTGTCGCCCGACAAGACTTTCAATATCGTTGGTTCCATCTTCCCAAAGACAACATGGACGGACAAAACGATTGAATTCAACTGCAGAATTCAGTTTTAAAACTGCGATATCGTTGTAATAGACGGTATAGTTGTACTCTGGATGGATAAGGATTTGTTCTATCTCTCTGTCTTGGACCTCGTTGCCGAAGCTAATAAGGTTGTATTTTCCTGAAAGATTAATAACGGCTTTTTTCACTAAATTTTCATTTTGGTTGTACGTAGTGTACAAAAAATTAAATTTTTGAATGAAATATGAAAAAGTAGCAAAAATAAGCAAAAAATTCTCCTGTCAAAATTTGACAGCTATCAATATGTCAAAGCGTTTAAAAAAATTATAATAATAAAAATACTATAAGGTCGTATGTATATTGAACGTGGAAAGTTAAAAAGAATACGCAAAAAATTCTCCTGTCAAATTTTGACAGCTGTCAGATATAAAACGAAGAAGCGATTTTGACGAAACAAATTATGGGGTCGTATAGTATTCGATGCGGAGACTTCGGGAAAAATAAGCAAAAAATTCTCCTGTCAAAATTTGACAGCTGTCAATATGTCAAATCGTTTAAAAAAATTATATTAATGAAAATACTATAAGGTCGTATGTGTATTGACGGTGGAAAGTTAAAAAAATTCTCTTGTCAAAATTTGACACCCTGTCAATATGTCAGAATTTTCAAAAATTTGCAAATATCGTTCTTTTCTTATAATTCGGCATAAACGGTCAGATTTAATTTAAATTTTGTAGACTTATCAAGAACCGCCGACAATACAATAATCTACTAATCTAGCTCAATCTACTCAAAAAAAATTTTCTTAACAATAATTCAAACTAAAAAATGAAAAATAAATATAGTTTAATAAAACTAAAAAACACGCTTTAATATTTAATCAAACTAAAAAGCGGAAAATACCTAAATATAGTTTAAAATAATTCTTGAAATTCTTAATATAGGCAGAAAAACGATAAACATTAGTAATATTGTGAAAAAAGCGAGGGGTGCTCGATATACGAAAAATATAGCACAAAGCGACCCACGCTTTTTTCACAATAATACTAATGTTTATGGTTCAATATTATTTTCTGCCTATAGTATTAAGAATTTCAAGAATTATTTTAAACTATATTTATTTTCCGCTTTTTAGTCTGATTAATTAAAGCGTGTTTTTTAGTTTTTTTAAACTATATTTATTGCTTACCTAAATAAACTACAAAGTGCTGCTTGTCCACGGGACTATTCGTTCTGGGTTTAGTCACGCAGTGCGCGGCGGTGACTACAAACCGCTCAGAAATAAGGGTGCCCCCACACGTATAGATCAGTTCAGTGCCCCTCAAACGATAGAGGGCTGTATGCCAGGGCCACTGACCTGAAACAGCAAAAATTAACATCGAAATTTTCAAGGGAAACAGTTCCCATCCTAGTTACAAAAACAACCATTTTCCAACTCACCCGGCGTAGTGTTCTGTCCGTGACTGATCAATGGACTGGCCCTCTGCGCGACCGTACCGCATTGTATCGGTTGTCTCACCGTTGTGACAGGCCTGGAAGTAGGTTTTTCAGATGAGACAACGTAAAAATCGCCATTAAAAAATTGGTCGTCCTCTTTTGATAGCGCCGAAGACGACAAGAGACTGTTTTCAGCCCTGAAATGATTACATTATTGGGGCTATTATTAGATAAGAGGGAGAAAGAAAAGAGAGATCAGAAAAAACAATAGGGAAAAGAGAAAATGCGGTTTTCCAATGGCCATTAGTTCATAAAAAGATAAAAGTACCAGAAAGACTGATTTTTGCTTTTTTAAATTACCTATTTGCTTCATCTTTGGTAATAACATCAGACTCCCCTATAGCGACACTCCATTTATTCGGTCTAGTCGTACTAGTGCTGGTGCTAGTACTAGGCCTAGATCCGCCCGTGTTGACTCCAGTGCCGATAGATGGCGACGGGGGTCTGGGTTTACTAATGTGTAATGTGGGTTCCGTGGGGCCAGATATCTTGGTTGGACATATCTGTTTACCTACGAAAAAAAAATGTCGAATGGTATGGTTACAATTTATGTATTAAATTATTTATTAATTTAACCCACATTGTTTCTTATTTACAAAATTAAAATTATATGGACAAATTAAACTTTTTGCCGACGACACAACAATTATTAATTATGCTAAAAATATTACGGACGTCCAATTAAATATGAAAAAAGATTTAAAAATTATATTTGACTGGTTGCAATCTTATAAATTAACTTTAAATTTTGATAAATCTTCATTTATGTACAGGGTCTTCCAACGAGGACTGAACAGGGGCTCATTTTGGAGCTTCCTTGTATTTAAAGAAAAATCCAAAATAGCCAATCGATGGACTTTTTCCTGCAGAATTCAAAAATGAAACCAAAAATTTATTTGAACCAGAAACAAAAGAGTTACGCTATGGATAAGGTGTTTTTTAAATGGAACATAGCTTTTTTTATACGATTTTTGGAACGAGTGATTTTTTTTGGTCCCTTCTGATTAAAATATTTAATATTGTCACAGCTATTTTTATTAAATTTTAATGTTTTATCCAGTATAATTTAATTTTAACCTGTTTGAAACATACACTAGGTAATAAAGGTATAATCACCTTTGAATCCTTCAAAGTCAAAAAATTTGACAAATTTACTATAATATTGCCGAAATGACTTTGAAGGATTCAAAGGTGATTATACCTTTATTACCTAGTGTATGTTTCAAACAGGTTAAAGTTAAATTATACTGGATAAAACATTAAAATTTAATAAAAATAGCTGTCACAATATTAAATATTTTAATCAGAACGGACCAAAAAAAAATCACTCGTTCCAAAAATCGTATAAAAAAAGCTATGTTCCATTTAAAAACACCTTATCCATAGCGTAACTCTTTTGTTTCTGGTTCAAATAAATTTTTGGTTTCATTTTTGAATTCTGCAGGAAAAAGTCCATCGATTGGCTATTTTGGATTTTTCTTTAAATACAAGGAAGCTCCAAAATGAGCCCCTGTTCAGTCCTCGTTGGAAGACCCTGTACATTGACGAACATAGACTATAGACATGAACCAATAATATTTAATGGGGAAAATATTAATTACAAAAATTACATAAAATTTTTAGGATTATATCATATTGATCAAAATTTAAGCTGGAGAAATCACGTAGACCATATTCGAACTTACATTTCTCCGTTAATTGGGATATTCTATAAAATTCGTCATTGTACATCTTTAAATTATTTTTAAAATATTTATCATGCATTATAGTACAATCAAAAATTCAGTATCTTATTTCTATTTGGGGTTCAGCCAATTCGATAGTACTAAAACCTTTAACTGAAACTGCATAATAAAATTATTAAATGTTAGATTTCCGCACTTAGAACCAACAACAAATTTATATAAACCGAATAAATACCAAGATATAAATAATTTATATAATTTAAAAATTTGCATATTTATTCATTGTTTACGTTTAAAACAAAAATTTTCTAACATAACGTTTACAAAATTTCATGATCTTCACAGACATGATACTAGACAAAGTAATTTTTTACAAACTATTAAAATAAACAGTAACTTTGGAAAACGGTCATTGTTATATAATGGATTAATATTAAATAATATTTTACCCAAAAATATTAAAACATTTTTAAAAAAAACCCTTATTTAAAAGTTATTTAAAAAATATTACCTATATTATTTAGTATAATTTTCTTTCTTAACGAGTTAATCAAACGTTTATACAAAACGAATTTTTCTTTAACTGTCTTTTTTTTAATATATACCTAGTAAGTAATAATTGCTATAAAGTTGGTTGGGAGTAAAGTAAAATAAAAATAATAACAAAAAAAAATGAGAAATAATATAATTTTTGGTTCTCAAATGTTTGCTTACCATTTAGATATATTTTTTTTACAATGGGAACTGTAGTAGCTGCGTTATATTTAACGAAAAATCTCACTAGCACCGGAGGCCCAGCTTCTAACGTATAGGATGGATTTCTTATAGAATATTCTATGTTATCTTTAGAAACTGCTTCAGCAAACCAATTCTAAAACGAACAAGAAACACCATTTCACACAAACATCTAACAATCATCTTTAAATATTCAGGTTTATATTTGTCAAACCAATGGGCTCAATAAATCAGGAAAAGATAGAAACTTTTAATAAGAATAAAATTTTCTAAGAAATCGGTAATAAATAAATTTTCCATGTGGAGCAAGACTTCCTTGGTCGATAGAAAATCATCGACCAGGGCAGACATACTTCTTAATAGATCAGGGCTGAAGCCTTTGAAAATGGTAAAAAGTGAAAAAAATAATAGTAGGATGAAACCCATTGGAAAAGGAAGAGAATATAACAAAAATGAAAGAAAAAATAATCTACGGGCGATCCCAGGTCGGGAAGTGGAAAGGGGTGAGTTTTTAAGGGTAGAAAACGATTTATATCGATTTCCGGCAAAACTACAAGTCCTATGGAAAAACGTTAAATAGCAAAGTTGTAGGTAAGAAAAAGATCTACAACTTTTGTGTTTACACTTTTTTCACATAACCTCAAAATTTATGTGAAAAATTCAAATAACCAAGTTTTTGGTTTTTTATTTTTATCTTTTACAAAAATTTTTTTTTTGACGCAATTTGGTGTAAACTTACCTTTTTATGTCCCAAACACACTGTAATTTTTTTGATTTAAAATATTTATTTTTTCACCTTTTTTTGACTTAATATCGAAAAAGCACCCTAATTTTCAATCGAAAATTCTCACGTCAAAATATCTGCTTTTTTAAAAAGTCGGTGGGCTTTTTGTTCCTTGAAATCTCTACTTTCTGATGGTGTAAAAAAATATATACATTACTACGGTAAATGTTCTCAAAAAATGCAAAGGAACGAAAAAAACTCGAATCCGAATTTTTTTTTTAAATAATTATTTATAATTTTGAGCTATTTATTAAAATTTATACTTTAATTACTCAAAAAACGTAAGATTCCATGTTACATTGATAAACAAAAAATTGCAGGTCGAAATATACTACTCAATTGTACATAATGATTAAAAAAAAATTTTGATTAGAGTTTTTTCGTTTATTTGCATTTTTTGAGAACATTTACCATAGTAATGTATATTTTTTTTTACACCATCAGAAAGTAGAGATTTCAACGAACAAAAAGCCCACCGACTTTTTTAAGAAAGCAGATATTTTAACGTGAGAATTTTCGATTGAAAATTAGGGTGCTTTTTCGATAATAAGTCAAAATAAGGTGAAAAAATAAATATTTTAAATCAAAAAAAAATTACAGTGTTTGGGACTTTCGTGAAAAAAAAAATTTTTTTGTAAAAGATAAAAATAAAAAACCAAAAACTTGGTTATTTGAATTTTTCACATAAATTTTGAGGTCATGTGAAAAAAGTGTAAATATTAAAGTGGTAGATCTTTTTATTACCTACAACTTTGTCATTTAACGTTTTTCCATAGGACTTGTAGTTTTGCCGGAAATCGATATAAATCGTTTTCTACCCTTAAAAACTCACCCCCTTCCACTTCCCGACCTGGGATCGCCCGTAAATTATATTTTCTTTCATTTTTGTTATATTCTCTTCCTTTTCCAATGGGTTTCATCCTACTATTATTTTTTTTGGTTTCAAAAATTATTGGCCCTGGTCTATAAGACTACTCTGCATGTATGTACCTATATTACCCAAAGTATGTCTAGAAGAGGAACTGGAATTTTACAATAACAGCAAAATAGCTGTTTAGTAGGTTTATCTGATGCCTCGGAAAATACCGGTTCATTTAAATAGATTCTAGACGATCTTATGTATGGGTTTATATGTTAATTATTTATTAATTGGCTTATTTGCTATTGTCCTTGTGTATTTTGTGGTTGACATGCCGCCACAGACTGCAAAGTAAAGGTCTATAAGCGGAAGAAACACGTTTGAACTTTTCTTCACAAGCGGAATATTTTGATTAGGTACGTAAAATATCTATAGGTTGTTATTAGATATTATTCAATTGCTTTTTTTCTATTTCTTTTTTTTCTTCGGCCAAAAAAATTAGATACTTCAGTTGCCGCAACCAATGATCTGATTTGGTACCTTACCTATAGATGGCACAGGTCATACATAAACATTAAAATGTGTTGACAACATCATTTGTAGGAGAGAAGCGGTAAAGAGCTGGGAGGGGCCGGGAGTAGGGATTACGGTACATTTACCTTTGAATGTGACCGTGCTACCATAAGGTAAACTGAACCTACAAATAACCCCAGTTTTCTATTTACTCATCCATGAAAAGTAACTGCAGAATTATTATTTTTCGAATTCTCGCATAATTGACTTTTGCGACTTGTCTTAATTAGTCTTCAAAAATAAGCCGATAAAATTAAGGAAATTTTAAGCCGCTGACAAAGAAACACCAAACCGAAATTTTAAGTTATTCAAAATGGAATACGATTTTGTCCAAAGGTTCATTTGCTAGGGCAGTGTGACCAGTAAAGTCCGCATCGTATGGGATTTTTCTTATTAATAGCTTTATTCGAACTTTGACTTTGGCATCAAGTTCTGCTTCGATCGAGATGAAAATTAAGCAAAAAATAGTAGTCACGTGATTCGCATTATCTGTCAAATTTTAATTTTTTCCAAAAAATAATTCAAAAGTGGGGTAATTTCTGAAAATATCGAAAAAAGTTATTAGAAAAAGTTTTTGAAGTGAAAACTTCTTTAGGCGCGTTTAGCACTTTTTGTGGGCACTGAATTAAACAGAGCCGTCACGCGTCGCCGTCACGCGTCAGGCGTCAGACTCGGGTGTGCTACGCTCGAATTCAACTGCTATATTCAATCCCAACTGACCCTGACCCGAATGAACGTTATATAAAAGAGCATGCCGCCATCGGTCGCATTCAGTATCGACGTGGAAACAGTCAGTGTGCGTTGTCAAGACACTCGTGTATTTGATATTGTTAATTTCACCTTGTTGAAGTTTTCACTTCTGTCGTGTGCTCTTAAGCACACACAATTTTTTTTTGAAGTGAAAACTTCTTTAGGCCCGTTTAGCACTTTTTGTGGGCACTGAATTAAACTGAGCCGTCACGCGTCAGTTTCGGCTGTGTAACGCTCGAATTCGACTCCGCTGCCGCATCAGTCGACGTGGAAACAGTGTGCGACACTTGTTGCGTCTCAGGTATGTTCTGGCATTTTTTAAATTATATATTTACGTAGGGTGAAGTAAGGTAATTAGTTTTACCGTAATTGCTTATTCCGTGGACCTAATTTATTATGATTTCTGACTTCTGTTGAAGATGTAAAAATTCAAGGGTTGTTCAATTTTAGGAAATATCTTTTTTCGTATGCAGTAAAATTATCCCGTATTCCAAGTTTATGTTATTTTTGAAGTGAAAACTTCTTTAGGCGCGTTTAGCACTTTTTTGTGGGCACTGAATTAACCTTGTTGAAGTTTTCACTTCTGTCGTGTGGTCTTAGGCACACACAATTTTTTTTTAATGCAGTTTCTAGCCCACACACAAAATTTCAGCTGCATAAGATAATTTTGATTTTTTACCCACCACTAAAATTTATTTTCCACTTAATGAACACTTTACTGATGACACTGTGTTATTTTTTGTCTTAATATTAAGGTGTATTACTTTCAGACACAAACTACGTTTTCAAAAATACTTATTTTATGAAGTTACCTTATACAAGGTCAAAAACATTATCATAAACTTTGCATCACATGCGACCAAATTTTAATAGCCCAATTTTGATTTTGTAGAAAAACACACATTTAATATGGCGCTACTTTAAAGAAAATGTATCTGAAATAAAGCATTGTCAAAACTAAGAAGTTTTATGTAGGTTGCGTTGAGTCTTATTTTGCAAAAATGGTGCAATTTACAAAATATGGGTAAAAATCAAAATTATCTTATGCAGCTGAAATTTTGCATGTGGGCTAGAAACTGCATTAAAAAAAACTGTTTTTAATAACTTTTTTCGATACTTTCAGAAATAACCCCACTATTGAATAATTTTTTGTCAAAGTCAAATTTCGAATAAAGTTATTAATAAAAAAAATCCCATATGATGCGGACTTTACTGGTTCACACTGTAGGTACCAGATCATGGCATGTCTATGAAAATTTCAGGTTGCCAAAATTGTTAAATACTTACCCCTAACAAATCGGCTTTCCTATCCAAAATAACCTTCAACCATAATCCCTCCAAATCTTCGGTGGTGGTCAACGTGATTACTCCGTACCATCTGTCCGTGTCCTGTTGATTTCTGGGTTCATAGGTCAAAACGTCGGGACATGGAGACTCTAGCTGACCTTTCACGATACTTATGACCAATGAGGATAGAGTTAACAGGTGGATTAGCATCTGTAAAAAAATATTGACAAAATTAACTTTCAAAATGTCTTTATTCCACACGAACTTTTACAGTTCATTACATGGAAAGTGACAACCTAATATAGAAAATAATAACCATTAAAAAAAATAACAATAAAAAAAATTGAAGTTAATCCAATTTGATTCATTAATAAAATCAATTTAAAAAAAAATAGTATAAATAATTATTTAATTTAGTAAATATCTCTTTAATTGTTTTTTAAAAGTTGCCAATTTTTTAATTTTTCTGATATTTGTTGGCAGATTGTTATATTTTATTATTCCGTCATATAAAAGCGATTTTTTTCCGAAATTACGTTTTACTGGTATAGTTTGATAATTTATACAACGTCTGGTGTTATGATCATCTAATGTCTTATTCTCCTGAAGTGTTATGTTTAATTTTTTTTCTTTTAAAATAATAGGCCAAAACGTCGGGACATGGAGACTCTACCTGACCTTTCACGATACTTATGACCAATGAGGATAGAGTTAACAGGTAGATTAGCATCTGTAAAAAAATATTGACAAAATTAACTTTCAAAATGTCTTTATTCCACACGAACTTTTACAGTTCATTACATGGAAAGTGACAACCTAATAGAGAAAATAATAACCATTAAAAAAAATAACAATAAAAAAAATTGAAGTTAATCCAATTTGATTCATTAATAAAATCAATTTAAAAAAAATAGTATAAATAATTATTTAATTTAGTAAATATCTCTTTAATTGTTTTTTAAAAGTTGCCAATTTTTTAATTTTTCTGATATTTGTTGGCAGATTGTTATATTTTATTATTCCGTCATATAAAAGCGATTTTTTTCCGAAATTACGTTTTACTGGTATAGTTTGATAATTTATACAACGTCTGGTGTTATGATCATCTAATGTCTTATTCTCCTGAAGTGTTATGTTTAATTTTTTTTCTTTTAAAATAATAGGCCAAAACGTCGGGACATGGAGACTCTACCTGACCTTTCACGATACTTATGACCAATGAGGATAGAGTTAACAGGTGGATTAGCATCTGTAAAAAAATATTGACAAAATTAACTTTCAAAATGTCTTTATTCCAAACGAACTTTTACAGTTCATTACATGGAAAGTGACAACCTAATATAGAAAATAATAACCATTAAAAAAAATAACAATAAAAAAATTGAAGTTAATCCAATTTGATTCATTAATAAAATCAATTTAAAAAAAAATAGTATAAATAATTATTTAATTTAGTAAATATCTCTTTAATTGTTTTTTAAATGTTGCCAATTTTTTAATTTTTCTGATATTTGTTGGCAGATTGTTATATTTTATTATTCCGTCATATAAAAGCGATTTTTTTCCGAAATTACGTTTTACTGGTATAGTTTGATAATTTATACAACGTCTGGTGTTATGATCATCTAATGTCTTATTCTCCTGAAGTGTTATGTTTAATTTTTTTTTCTTTTAAAATAATAGGCCAAAACGTCGGGACATGGAGACTCTACCTGACCTTTCACGATACTTATGACCAATGAGGATAGAGTTAACAGGTGGATTAGCATCTGTAAAAAAATATTGACAAAATTAACTTTCAAAATGTCTTTATTCCAAACGAACTTTTACAGTTCATTACATGGAAAGTGACAACCTAATATAGAAAATAATAACCATTAAAAAAAATAACAATAAAAAAAATTGAAGTTAATCCAATTTGATTCATTAATAAAATCAATTTAAAAAAAATAGTATAAATAATTATTTAATTTAGTAAATATCTCTTTAATTGTTTTTTAAATGTTGCCAATTTTTTAATTTTTCTGATATTTGTTGGCAGATTGTTATATTTTATTATTCCGTCATATAAAAGCGATTTTTTTCCGAAATTACTTTTTACTGGTAGAGTTTAATAATTTATACAACGTCTGTTATGATCATGTAATGTAATGTCTTATTCGCCTGAAGTGTTATGTTTGATTGTTTTTCTTTTAAAATAATAGAGTAAATTAGAATACAAATTTTTAATTTATAAATGTTTTGAACTTGTAAATACCCTTTCGGTCTATATAGATTAACAGTTGGTTCTAAATGTGGTAATTTGTGTATACATTTAATAACTTTATTTTGCAATTTTTGTAATGGTTTTAAGTTTGATAAACAAGCAGATCTCCATGCAGAAGCTAAGTATTGTAATTTTGAATATATTAATGAAAAATATATATTTTTAAAGTATTTCAAAGGGATGAAATATCTAGCTTTATACAAAACAGATACCAAAGGAGATATCGAGTTGATCATACCATACTGGATATGGCATTTCCAATTTAAATTTTCGTCTAAAACTAATCCTAAAAATTTTGTCGTTATTGAATATTGAATATTTTCATTATTAAATGTTAAGGGGTTAATGATAGAATTTATTTTATTTTTAGTTATAAACATAAAAGAAGATTTTGTAAAATTTAACGTAAGTTTATTTGGTTAAAGCCAAAAAAGAAGTATTTTTAAATTATTATTAATATCAAAATACATTTCTGCAAGAGTTTCAGCAAAATAAATAATTGTTGTATCATCTGCAAATAGCATTGTATTGCCTTTAAGTTCAATTTGGAAACGGAATTTATGTAAATTAAGAATAATAACGGACCTAATATTGATCCTTGTGAAACTCCACATATTATTTCTTTTTCCGAACTTTTTCTTTTTCCAATTTGAACAAATTGTTTCTGTATCCTTAGATTTGCGAAAACCATACCGGTTAGCAAAAAGTAAATTTTGGCTTTCTAGAAAGTCGCATAATTTATTATTTATTATTTTTTCTAATGTTTTTGAAAATATTGGTAAAACAGATATTGGGCGATAATTGCTGCATTTATATTTTTTATCAGTTTTAAATACTGGAGTTACTTTAGCAATTTTCATTTTTTCTGAAAAAATTCCTGTTTTTAGAGATAATTTAGTTAAATGAAATAAAATTGGAGTAACTTAATTTTTTTTTAGGTGGCGTACGTTTCTACAAAAAGGGAGAAAAAAAATGGTGTCCTTGTGAAACCTGGTTGACCTTTGTTTGGCTGTACCGTCGTTCCCGTAAATCCCGATATGAAAACAATAATTGCAGAATAGTAAAAATTACGTAACGAAAGTCAGGGAAGAACATTTTCCGGCGTGTGGCATACGCTGTATTTTTTTCGGCAACCATCGAGCAAGTGAAAACTCGTACACATCTCCTGGACACTTTTATATTTCCCGGGCTAGAAATTTTTTTTTTTCAAGTGTCTATCATAGGCAAGAAGTTCACCGTTTTTGTCTTTTGCAATGGTGTAACAAAAACTGAGTGCCCCCCCCCCCGCGTTTTCAATGGCCCCCTCGAATGGAAAATGATAATTATTATTTTCATTACTATTAGGTTCAGGTTTATGAATTTTTGAATTCGTTAGTCGTGTAATCTTGACATATTATAAAACAAAGTCGCTGTCGCTGTCGCTGTCTGTCCGTCCCCTACCAGCTATACAGTGTGTGTATAAAGTCTGGAAACGGCTTAATAACATCACAATTTACTGGCCGATTTAAACCAAATTTGGTACAGTTGTGTAAGAGGATCTAACGCACCGAATGACGATATTGGCGTTGTTGCCAGCTTTTTAGTTTGTCTGGAATTCGAACGAATTTTATATTTTTAAATATAACACCCAGTATATTTTTACATTTTTAAATTCCACATAAAATTATAATTATGTTTTATTAAATGCATTATTAGTTATAGTTTCCGAGATATTGACTCTCGAAAAGTGACATTTTTGAACTTTGACAGCTTATAACTTTCTAACAGTACGTCTTAGAGCAAAACGGCTTACATGTCCGTATCTTCAATTTTTATTATCTTCCCAAAAAAATCAACTTCCGGTTAAACCGGATGTAACTCGAAAGCAGGAAATATAGTTGTACCTATTATACAATTTTTCTTCACTTAATTAGGAAAAACAAAGCTGGCAGTAAATTTTAAAGGGGCCGTCGATGTGGGCCTCCCGGTTGCCCCCCCCCCCCTCTGTTACGCCACTGGTATTTTGAAATTTACGAGCTTCTCATTGCCCTCCACCCTGACTCACGCGATATCTGATCGATCGATGATTGATAGGTATTGGTTTTTCTATTTTGAATTTAGTTCATAGAATATTTTAGTTGTTTAGTAAATGTACCTAATTTATTATTAATTATTCTTATGTGTAATATGCTTATCGAAGTGATAACCCAAACCAAACAAGTTATTATTTATTATACTTATTTGAACTTTGTTTTCGATCTATATGTGGCAGATATTTTTCTTAAGTGTTTAAAAGTATAGTAAAAGCTAATACAGTGTTATGAAAAAGAAACGAATATCGTCGCACTCAATCAAGAATCGCTCGGACCGGTCAAATAAATTTTTTTGAAACATATTTAGGTATATTTTTACATTCTAGAATCACGTCTAAACATTTTAAATGAATCATGCCTTATACCGGGTGTCCACGGAAGGTGGCTCCGCCCCTCTAACTTTTTTGTTTTTCGAGATAATGAAATAAAATTCGGGGGAATTGTATACGACATAAAACTGCATTTTTTGACAGGTGACTCAACATTATGGAACTTCCGATTTAACCGGAAGTGACATAAACTTTCGATTTTTTAATGGGATACTTGGTGTATTTTTACTTTTTTTGACTCCATATGACATTCTAAATACAACGATGTGTCACTTGTCACTTTTTGTCACCAAGAAAATATTTTTTTTCAACTTTTTCACTCCTTGTAAAACTATTATTTTCCATGTTTTTTAAACAACAAACTAATTTACTTTGGCAGAAGCTGTTGACATTTCAATTTTCTTCAAGGCATGATTTTGTTTTATCAGTTTTGCTAGTCACAGGCTACTTGATGCATTTAAATCTAAATTTATTCTCAAAAGATGCTTCATTTTAGGAAAGTTCTAAGTTAACTTTTTAAAATACCTAATAGTGTATGGTATCAAAATAATCGTAATAAAATCATATTTTTTCTTAACCACAATATCACAAAGTTGTAAGAACTTTCGCCTGCACCGCAACATTGAACTAAATAAACCCTTTTGTTCTAAAGTCAACATTTTCAAAACACATCAAATTCTATTTGACAACTTCAAATTTGCCCCATACGTAAAGTAAAGTAATAAAAAGGTAAAAAAATTCCTTGTTTTTACAAAATATGGTAGGAATGCATTTAAAATTTTAAAATAAGATACAACACCATGCACCCATTATGAAAATAGAGTCTAATAAAAAATTTTATTAATATTTTTATTGAGCAGCAACATTTCCATTTACCTACCTCTAAAAATTAAAAAAACTAAAAAAATTATTATATTATTTTAAATCTCGGTTTTAAATTACCAAGAATGACTTTTTCCCGAAAAATGAAATTTAAGCAAAAAATAGTAGTCACGTGATTCGCATTATCTGTCATATTTTAATTTTTTCCAAAAAATTATTCAAAAGTGGGGTTATTTCTGAAAATATCGAAAAAAGTTATTAGAAAAAGTTTTTTTTAAATGCAGTTTCTAGCCCACATGCAAAATTTCAGCTGGATAAGATAATTTTAATTTTTTACCTATATTTTGTAAATTGCAACACTTTTGCAAAATAAGACTCAACGCAACCTACATAAAACTTTTTAGTTTTGACAATGCTTTATTTCAGATACATTTTCTTTAAAGTAGCGCCATATTAAATGTGTGTTTTTCTACAAAATCAAAATTGGGCTATTAAAATTTGCTCGCATGTGATGCAAAGTTCATTTGTTTTTGACCCTGTATAAGGTAACTTCATAAAATAAGTATTTTTGTATACCCTAGTTTCGAATTATTTTTTGGAAAAAATTAAAATTTGACAGATAATGCGAATCACATGACTACTATTTTTTTGCTTAATTTTGATCTCGATTGAAGCAGAACTTGATGCCAAAGTCAAATTTTGAATAAAGCTACTAATAAAAAAATTCCCATATGATGCGGACTTTACTGGTCACACTGTATAGCACGTCCTTTCCACAACACCCTGTATATTAGCCCCTAAATACCCAAAATATTGTAAAGTAATTACTACCTCGAAATTCACCGCCTATAGTCCAGCTAATTTAAATAAAATACCTTTTTAAATTTACATGTTTTATTATTATTTTATTATATTCATTCCACAGTGGCGTACATCTATTTTAGTATCAATTAATATTCTAAAACAAACCCTATCCGCGGACAGTCTGTAAGTAAGATGTTTAAAATATGTCCTTCACCAACCGTTCTGCAATAGTACAAAAAAATGTCCAACGGGTTAAGATTGGGTCATCTGGGTGGCCGTCTATTGACTACCCTCGTTCGTATACCTATATCCACCGCCCGGGAAAAATTGTATTTACTTATTTATTATTACTCCCTTTACATGAGCAGCATAATGCGGGGAAGCACCATCCATGTTGAAATCATGAGGTTTTATAAGCTTGGTAAATCGGGAGAATTATCACCTGGAAATGGAGTGGCAAAAGATAGGAACCAGATTATTTTAAAGAAAATTTAGATATCTTTCTCCAGGGACTGGGACTATACTGGGAGGCTCTCATTAGTCAATTAAATAGATTTTGGTTTATAGGCACCCATGAGGTGGGTTCATTTATATTTTATGTTCAAATCGTGTGTTTACTTTTTAAAAAAGGCTGCAGGTAGGAGGATTTGAAATTTGAAGGATACCTTATTCCCTACCAGTAATAAAATTCAGAGAAACATCACAAAATACATTGCTTTTTAATAGTTTAATATAACCAAAACCCAAAATAAGATAAGCAGGTATAAGAATAAATTAAAATTCAATTAGCCATGGTATGTGCACAGTCACAGTGCCATATTATCTACATTATAAACATTTAGTAAGGTACCTAGGTACTAATAATAATATTGAAAAATAACAAATGATTTATGGGGAATATAAAGTAAAAGATACACCATAGTCACCATACATTGGGAGTGATAGTGCTCCTCAAGACAGGAATAAAATACCTATAAACATGGGGCCAAAAAGGCTACAGTTTTGATAAACAGGGTATCAAAGTTTAAATTTAAATAAATATCCTGACATTTAAAAACTATTCACATCTAACACGTAATTAATTTAATTTACTTCAGGGCTAATCTTAACGACACAACGTTGATTATTGATATTTCTAAACAACAACAATAACAAAAATTCTCACTGTTAAAATGCAATATAATTAAAACTAATAAAACCACACGCAGTAATGGTGATTTTTCTCTCGCCTATAAAAAAAGTCTTCACAAAAACTCACCTTATTTTAATGATATCCCAAATAGCGGACCGCCGTTCACTTTTCGAAAATATACACTGGAATGTAAATTTCAAATTTCCCCGTAGAAAAACGTTTAAAAATACCCGAAGAAGCTCAACTGGAACTGGAGGTGAATAAACAAAACATAAATTATCAGAACCAGTTTATACGGTGTTATTGGCAGGAAATTCCAAGTCTGAAATGAAATTCCCGGCTAGATTTAAATTCTACATCGACATACGCCATCTATTCGCAGAACTGGTAACTAAAATTTATATTAGTTTGTCTTTTGTAAGAAGTGTCCTTTATGAAATTTCTAGTATAAAAATAGACAATGAATATAGAATATGATGGAATATAGATAATGAATAGCAATAGTTTGATATTATTCAATGATATAGTTTTAGCTCTTTATTAGCAACATGTCTTCAAATTATAGAAATCTAAAATAGATTTTATTCTGTGGAATGTAGATTCTATACTTTGCCACCAGATGTCACGCGTATCACGAAATGCTAACCCTTAACCTCACTTTTCCGAACTACTGATATTTTTTGCCAAAAAGCGATTTCCTAAAGTTACTTGGAAAACGAGTAAGCATGCCTCTAATCAAGCGAAGAAAATGCTGTGTACCATACTGTAACAATATGCAAGAAATTTCAAAAAAGCAATTCTTCAAGATAGGCACCAATTTACAGGGTAGAGAGAAATGGCCCTCTCTTGTAGGGAAGACAATATCAGCTAAATCACAAGTCTTATTTTGTTGTGAAGATCATTTCGATGTAAGTAAATAAATGCGTAGGTAGCTTGCAACCTACAACTAGCTAAACCCGTTCTTTACAAATTCCCTTCGCAAATATAAGGATCAAAATTACACACTAATGTTTTCCATTTTTTACAAAGAAAAATAGTTTTGCTTTAAATTGCCCAACTACTTGACCAATATTTATTTATTGTTCTAGCTTCCCAACGATGCAGAAAACTACATAAGATATAAATACATTCCAAAGACCAAATTGAAACTACGGCCCAATGTTTTACCCCAGAAAAAACTGCCAGCGAATGTTTGTCGATTGTGTCTCAAACTTATTTACAACGGAGATGATTTTGTTGAGATTTCCGAGAAGAAAGGGGCTAACAATGCTAAGATAATTGCAGCGGCTCTACCAGAACTTGTAAGCATTTTTTAATATACCTGTCTGATTAGGTTTATAGGCTAAAATTTACCATACCATTCCTAAACATTTTTTTTCCTTCTAAATTTTATATTTTATTTTTAGGACCTATCCATAACCCTAGAACCGGTTGCTTGTTTAAAATGTTTTGAACCTCTCGAAAAGTATTATGAGATTAAACAAAATGCTTTAAATAGTGAGATGGTTGTGGTCAATTCTATTAAATTGATAGTGAAAAGGTCACCGTCAAGACTGGTCAAAAATTGTGAAATAGACTTGTTTGAAGAATATAGTGATATTGTGGACTTGTTAGAGAAAGAAAAAGGTAAACGTTGGGGTATATAAAACAACACTTTTTATAACTCGTATTATTAGGTTAAGAGTTAGGGCTAGGGACAAATTTACCATTTCATTTTTTAATTGAGGTTTTGTTCCTTTTTGTTTTGTCCAAAGTACAGGGTGGCCCATTAATAAGGGCTTTATCTCGGAAACCATTAATCATAGGTACAGCTTTCGGAAAAAAAATTTTATGAGTAAAGCTCATGAAAAAATTCTGGAAATTACTTTCGAGTTTCTCATTTCGCCGCAAGGGGGCACAATTGAAAATTAGTTTTTTAAATTTTAAATTTCTTTGAAAATTCCCATATTAAGGTATAATTCTGAATACATCATTGGAAAGCTTAGACAATTCTGCATCATTTTGGTTTAAGGCTTGTTGGCGTACCGACCTTGATAAGAGTGGGGGAAGCTATTGAATGTGTAAACATTAAAATCGCTGTAACTTCTAAGCGACTTACCCGATTTTACAAAATTTAAGCTTGTTTGGAAGGGAAAGGTAAGTACCTTCAATCGTCTTATCCAGCAGTGCACGATAGTGTTTAATAAAATTGCTAGAGGGCGCAATTTGTAATAATAACAGTTTTTTGATTTTATCCAGAAAATTCAAATCATACGGTATAACTATGACATCATATTCGGAAAGTAGATTAAATTTGCAAGAAAAAATGTAAAGACCGCAGTTCGATATTGTTGTTCGTTTCAGAATTATTGCCAAAACAATTTTTAATACAAATTGCGCCCTCTAGCAATTTTATTAGAAACTATTGTGTACCATTCAAATCAAATCAAATCAAAATACACTTTATTGTCAGAAGAAGTACATCTTGTTAACAAAGCTATTATTATGTATGTAAATTACAATGTTCACTATATAAAGTAAGAATAAGTAATCCAATAAACAAATAAATAGATAATCACACATTATAAGACAATAAAACAATAATGGTAAAAAAATGTACACACAAATCAATTTAGGACGAAGACAAGCTCAATCCTACCAAAAAATCTGGCAGGAATATCATCAGTTTTAATGAAACACAATTAAAAATAAAAAATCGAAGGAAATGCCTAGATATTATCATCGTAAAATTCCTGGATAGTATAGTATTGGATAAAACAATTAAAGGTACTTACCTTTTCCTTCCAAAAAAGCTTAAATTTAGTAATATCGGATAAGTTGTTTAGAAGTTACAGCGATTTTAATGTTTACACTTTCACTTGATAAGAGTGGGAGAAGCTATTGAAAGTGTAAACATTAAAATCGCTGTAACTTCTAAACGACTTATCCGATTTTACTAAATTTAAGCTTGTTTGGAAGTACCTTCAATTATCGTATCCAATTGCGCCCTCTAGCAATTTTATTAGAAACTATCGTGTACCATTGGATACGACGATCGAAGGTACTTATCTTTCCCTTCCAAACAAGCTTAAATTTAGTAAAATCGGATAAGTCGTTTAGGAGTTACGGCGATTTTAATGTTTACACATTCAATAGCTTCCCCCACTCTTATCAAGGTCGGTACGCCAACAAGCCTTAAACCAAAATGATGCAGAATTGTCTAAGCTTTCCAATGATATAATCAGAGTTATACCTTAATATGGGAATTTTCGGAGAAATTTAAAATTTTAAAAACTAACTTTCAATTGTGCCCCCTTGCGGCGAAATGAGGAACTTGAAAGTAATTTCCAGACTTTTCTCATGACCGCTTTGCTCATAAACATTTTTTTCCGAAAGCTGTACGATTAATGGTTTCCAAGATATAACCGCCGTCCCTTATTAATGGGCCACCCTGTACATAAGTAAGTAGGATTTCTTATATTTTCCATTTTTATTTTGTGCTTCTATTAATCTAATAACGAAACCATTTTTAACTTGAAACATTAGTGACGACATATTTGATTTGCCTGAAAAATAATGAACTATTGATCAAAAAGTAAAATATTCGTCACCAACTTCTCAACAGTGCTAATGTATTTTAGAAAGAACTAAGGCGAGTGAAAGGTCTACCTCAACACAAGACACATTAGACATTATAGAGGAAAAAGTAGACACTGACCAGAGCCCAGAAAAAATAATTATTCAGATAGAAGAACCAAACGATGACTTATACAAACCAGAAATCAATGATAAGAATATCGAAAGTTCACAATATAATTTCAGTACTGTATTAACGGTAAGCAACTGAACTGTTCGGTCGGGGAAAAAGAGGGAGGGTGGCAAGAAGAGCCATCCAACTTTGCATCTATTTTTTATACGATACAAATTGGGACAACTTAAATAATAAAATTAAAAAATATTTTAAAATTATAAAAAATTGGTTTGATAACAATTTGTTAACAATTAATTTTAATAAAACAAATTATATGAATACTTTAAACCTAAATAACCTCTACTACGAAATATGAATGGTATTGAAATGAAGATTTTTTTGATGATTAATTTTTAAAGTTAATAAAATAAAATATTGAGGAATTATTTTTGACAGTAAATTAAATTGGAATTTTTACTTAGAATACCTACTTAATTAAAAAATTAAGAAGTTTACTACTGATTTTTAACAAGAATTTTAAATGTAAGACATATGGAAATATTATATTATGCGTTAGTTAAAACTCATTTAAATTACGGAATTTTAGGTTGAGGAGGAATAAATAGAACTTTAGTTAAAAAATTGGAAATATTACAAAAAAGGTTTTTAAAAATTATATTCAATAAAGATTATCTTTATCCTTCAAAAGAATTATATTCAGAAACAAAAAAGTTGAACATAAGACAACTTTACATTTTTTATAACATCTTAATATACAGGGTGTTCCTTAATGACGTGCTAATATTTTAGGGTGTGATTCCTCAAGTTATTTTATAAAGAAAAGTTCATATAAACATATGTCGTAAACGGCTTAAATTTTTTGCTACAGGGTGTTGAAATTTTTCTTTTTTAATGAGTTTTTCGTAATATCTCCGAAAGTACTTTAGATAATATTTTCAATTTTGGCATGTGCTAATAGGACATAAAACCACATGTTTTAGTTATAAAAGTTATTTTTTGTCCCACCAGTGGCGTCCCTGCAAACATGTCCTCTGATATTTTTTAGAAAAAAGTGGTACGCCACTGACATTTTTCCATGTGAATATTATTTCTGATTAGCCTGATCAATTCTACATAAAAACGGTCTCTTGAGTTTTTCTCCTCAGGCACACTGTTCTTAATTAAAATAATTAAATTAAATTAGCTTCATTTTGCAGTATTGACGTATAATTTTTGATCACATAAATCTAGTTATCCTGGAACGGTGACGTTCTTAAAAACATAATTAACGCCTTAACGGCAGTCTTATCTGCATTTCCTCTAAGAAGAACTACCTGCGTTACTTGAAGATGTACCATATACGCTGAGGAATCAAATGTGGCACATGCATGATGGAGCTCCTGCTCATTTCAGTGTAATAGTTCGCGACCATTTAGATGCAGAGTTTATCCGAATCGTTGGATAGCTCGCGGAAGAGCTCAACAATAACCAGCAAGATCCCCAGATCTTAATAGTTTGGATTTTTTCTTGTGGGTCATCTTAAAACTCTAGTGTATAAAACTCCCATTAACACTTTAGAAAATTTAAGGGAGCGAATAATTGCCTTCTGTAAAACAATACGGAATTTGCCTGGAATATTTGAACGAGTGCACTCAATATTCGATGCAAAGACGGGCGAAAGCATGCCTATTAAGTGAAGGTGGTCATTTCCAACAATTTTTATAAAACAAAATTTTGCATTATCAATGTTAATAATAATAAATAGTAGAACTAATTTAATTTAATTATTTTCATTAAGAACGGTGTGCCCGAGGAGAAAAACTCAAGAGACCATTTTTATGTAGAGTTAACCAGGCTAATTGGAAATAATATCCACATGGAAAAATGTCAGTGGTGTACCACTTTTTTCTAAAAAATATCAGAGGACATGTTTGCAGGGACGCCACTGGTGGGACAAAAAAATAACTTTTATAATTAAAACATGTGGTTTTATGTCCTATTAGCACATGCCAAAATTAAAAATTTTATCTAAAGTACTTTCGAAATATTACAAAAAACGCATTAAAAAAGAAAAAATTCAACACCCTGTAGCAAAAAATTTAAGCCATTTAGGACATATGTTTATATAAACTTTTCTTCATAAAATGACTTGAGGAATCACACCCTAAAATATTAGCACGTCATTAAGGAACACCCTGTATATATATTTAAAAATAAAAACCTTATAGAATTTAAAAGCCATAATCATAATACACGTCATAAAAATGATGAAATAATCATAAAACCTAAAATAAATAAGTCCATAGGAAAAAAAAATTTCAAATATTTATGTTTTTATTTAAGTAAACGATTATTTACCAACAAAAATTAAAAAATTGATTTCATTAAAATTAAAGTTGACATAAAAACATGGATATTAAAAACAGACAATTTGAAAATATTTTTAGAGATGCTTTAATTAATTAATATTGTTCTGAATAATTTATACAGTGAGGACCTAAAGTCCCCCCCCCCCCCCCTCTAACTTCTAAACCGTTCGGTATATTTTAATGAAATTTTGAACGATAATATTTGAGCAAGTCTTGCACTTTTTGACATACCAATGACAGCTCTAAATGTCAAGATGACAGCTGGGTCCGCTTTTGGAATATTTTTTTAAATGGAACACCCTGTATATTTTCACATTTTTAATTTCCACATAACATTATAATTATTTTTTAATAAATGCATTATTAGTCTATACTTCATAGTTTCCGAGATATTGACTCTCGAAAAGTGACATTTTTGAAATTTGACAGCTTATAACCTTCTAACAGTACGTCTTAGAGCAAAACGGCTTACATGTCCCTATCTTCAATTTTTATTATCTTCCCAAAAAAATCAACTTCCAGTTAAACCGGAACAACTTTTTCCTGCTTTCGAGTTACATCCGGTTTAACCGGAAGTTGATTTTTTGGGAAGATAATAAAAATTGAAGATAGGGACATGTAAGCCGTTTTGCTCTAAGACGTACTGTTAGAAGGTTATAAGCTGTCAAAGTTCAAAAATGTCACTTTTCGAGAGTCAATATCTCGGAAACTATGAAGTATAGACTAATAATGCATTTAATAAAAAATAATTATAATTTTATGTGGAATTTAAAAATGTAAAAATATATAGGGTGTTCCATTTAAAAAAATATTCCAAAAGCGGACCCAGCTGTCATCTTGACATTTAAAGCTGTCATTGGTTCGTCAAAAAGTGCAAGACTTGCTCAAATATCATCGTTCAAAATTTCATTAAAATATACCGAACGGTTTAGAAGTTAGAGGGGGGGGGGACGGACTTTAGGTCCTCACTGTATAAGTAATATTTTTTACTTAAAAATTATAAATTAATAATTTTATTATAGGTACCTAATACATATATTTCTTCAAAAAAGAACTGCATTTATACTATAAATTAACATTTTTACTTTAAAACTTGATTATTAATACATATTTATAATTTATGATTTTACCCCGGATTTTACATTGGTACTAAAAGAAAAAATAAGATTTGCCCCTAACAAGTCCAGCTTCAGGGGATTAAATAATACGTTTATAGAAGATAACATAAACATATTTATTATATTATTAAATTTTAAATAAACTTGTTAGGTATTGTTATTATTAAACTTAAAAATATACTACTTATATTTTTAGAGTAAAAATACCAACGTACCCTCAGAAGATACTCAATTTGAACAAGAAAGCTTCTCTGCAGTTGGAGGTGTACCCCCAGACAAGGTTCTTGAGGAGGGAAGCAGCTTTGAAACTTCTCACGTGGACTCTCTGAAAGTTCTGCCCGATGACGTTAATATGCAATACGAACTAGCAGATGCTCCCATGGAGCTTTCAAGCGAAAATATGTATATTCACATCGAAAAAGAGTCTTTGGAAGATGTTGAAATAGTGACTGCACACTTGTAGGGGGTAGTTGATTTTGATGGAAACGAATGGAGTGTTTTTGAGTTCATACAAGTAATTGTTAAGGTAAATTTTTAAATTTTATACCTACTGCCCTTTTTGTAAATATACAGTGTGACCAGTAAAGTCCGCATCATATGGAATTTTTTTTAATTAATAGCTTTAATCGAAATTTGACTTTTGAATAATTTTCTGGAAAAAATTAAAATTTGACAGATAATGCGAATCACTTGACTACTATTTTTTTGCCTAATTTTCATTTGATCGAAGCAGAACTTGACGAATAAAGCTATTAATAAAAAAAATCCCATATGATGCGGACTTTACTGGTCACACTGTATGTCTATAGGAAATGCCAAGAAGCATTAACATGCTTACTAAGAGTATAATATAAAACAAATTTAATAGTTTTTCAGCTTTATTTTTATTTCGACATAAATATTATACATTATTTACAAGTTATAAAACAAAAACTGATTTTTTCAATACCAAAAAAAAATAAATCTATCTTACAAATTAAGAATTTAACCTAAAATTCGACTAAGTAATTTTCTACAAGTAAGTACTTACATTGAACGTAACTACGTAACATCTATTTTTTTCCTATGAAAAGATATTATATAAAATTTAAAAAAATGTTACCGACAAAATCTCATCGGTATAAGTCAGTATCAAGGAGGCCACAGACGACTAGACACAGAACAAATGTATGTTTCCATCAGTAATCTATCGTCCGTCTATCTAGAGTCTCCATTTGACTTTGCCGTTAGTTTTATAGGAAAAAAACAGTGTGTATGTATGTTTTTAGGAACAAAAATGGTTTAAAAATAAATAAATAAAATACGAAAAAATAAAGCGGTTCGAAATTATTGAGCTACGTGAAGAATGGGTGTTTCCGTTCTTCTATTGTCTGTATTTTTTCCTGATAAATAAATAAAACTATAAAAAATATACCTATCATTAATTAATCTAAATAAAAAAACACTGACTTCCTTTAAAATAATACCAAGACATAACAGAGTGATCATTGAACAATTTCAGTCGGAAAATGACGATGAATTTTAAAAAATTATTTTAATTTTTATAGAAAACTATAGGTATGCAAACTACAATTTTTTTTTAATCAATTTATTGCACTTCCATGTTATTCTCTTTGTTGTCGCCCCCTCCCCCACTTGCTTATCTGTCAGTTGCAATGCGTTAAATGTCATTTTGACTTATGTTTAGTTTGAGATAAAGATTGAATGGTTTATAATCAATTATAATTAAATTTCATACATTACCTACTATTCTTTGTAAGTAATGTTTTAAAAAATATATTTCCGTTTCGGTTTCTACAAAAATTTAGTAATACTAGACCAGGGCTAAAGCCTTTGAAAATGGTAAAAATTGAAAAAAAAATAATAGTAGGATGAAACCCATTGGAAAAGGAAGAGAATATAACAAAAATGAAAGGAAAAATAATTTACGGGCGATCCGAGGTCGGGAAGTGGAAAGGGATGAGTTTTTAAGGATAGAAAACGATTTATCTCGATTTCCGGCAAAACTACAAGTCCTATGGAAAAACGTTAAAAGGCAAAAATGTAGGTAATAAAAAGATCTACCACTTTTGTATTTACGCTTTTTTCACATAATCTCAAAATTTATGTGAAAAATTCAAATAACCAAGTTTTTGGTTTTTTACTGTAATTTTTTTGATTTAAAATATTAATTTTTTCACCTTATTTTGACTTAATATCGAAAAAGCACCCTCATTTTCAATCGAAAATTCTTACGTCAAAATATATGCTTTTTTAAAAAAGTCGGTGGGCTTTCTGTTCGTTTAAATCTCTACTTTCTAATGGTGTAAAAAAATAAACATTACTATGGTGAATGTGATGAAATCCCCTTTAAATTCTACCTTTAATTATATTTAGAACAACTATTTTCGCATATTTTTTGCGATCTTTATGTTTTATGGATTTGTAATTTTTTTGTTTATCAATGTAACATGGAATCTTACGTTTTTCGAGTAATTAAAGTATAAATTTTAATAAATAGCTTAAAATTGTACATAATAATTTTAAAAAAAAAATCGTATTAGAGTTTTTTTCGTTTCTTTGCATTTTTTGAGAACATTTACCATCGTTTTTTACACCATCCGAAAGTAGAGATTTCAGCGAACAAACTTCCCACCGACTTTTTTAAAAAAGCAGATATTTTGACGTGAGAATTTTCGATTGAAAATTAGGGTGCTTTTTCGATATTAAGTCAAAATAAGGTGAAAAAATTAATATTTTAAATCAAAAAAATTACAGCGTGTTTGGGACATAAAAAAGCAAGTTTTTACAAAATTTCGTGAAAAAAAATGTTTTCTTGTAAAAGATAAAAATAAAAAACGAAAAACTTGGTTATTTGAATTTTTCACATACATTTTGTGGTTATGTGAAGAAAGTGTAAATACAAAAGTTGTAGATCTTTTTATTACCTACAACTTTGCCATTTAACGTTTTTCCATAGGACTTGAATGAATCGTTTTCTACCCTTAAAAACTCACCCCCTTCCACTTCCCGACCTCGGATCGCCCGTAAATTATTTTTCCTTTCATCTTTGTTATATTCTCTTCCTTTTTCAATGGGTATCATCCTACTATTATTTTTTTTTTGTTTTAAAAATTATCGACCCTCGTCTATACCTACTTATACTTCATACAGGGATCTTTAAGTCAACATTTTTTGACATTTAAACTACAAGAATAACTATTTTTAAAACCCTGATCTGTACTTACATATTATTAACTATCGACTTATACTAATATGTATAGTATATATTATTATCTTTTTCAATTGCCTATTTACTCTATTTTACACTAACTTATTCATTTCACCAATGGTTTTATTCGTTTACCTAAATTTTAGGTAAAACGGACCTCATTTTAAAACGATATGATTCCTTTCTATCTACTTATTTAGTTTACCTATCTACAACCATTTAATAACGGGCGCATAATACTATACTTCTGATAGTAAGAGCATTATGATATGCATAATACAACTAGTGTAATTATGAGTTCGTAGTTCGCTCGCGTATAATGAACCATAATATACTCTGATGATTATATCACTCGTCGCACACTACTCGTTTATTATGGCCTACATTATAAGCCTGTTAAATAAAATACTATATTATACAGTGTCCGAAAAAGTATGCAACATATGGGAAAGTTCTTTATCACCGATTTCTCAAAAAATTTTATTCTTTATAAAAGTTGGTGCATTCCTTAAAACTATAAATGCATATTTTATATTTCACCTGCGGCTAATAGTAGGGGAGCAAATGCCATTTTTTCGAAATTGCCTTAAGAGTAAAGTACCTTAACTATTAGAAATACAGCAAAATTTTATATGGAAATGTTCTTGCAAATTAGGAAGTTAGTTCAAATACGAAATTTGAGTTAGGTGTAACAATTTTTTTTTTTTTGGTTAGTCTCTATTTTCCCCTAAACGGTGCACCTCTGGTCGATTTTTTGTTTACACAATTTTAATATATTTATTAAATAACTTAAACGTGGGTTTATAATAAAAATGGATTAAATAGTTGCAAACTTTTTGAAACCTTTCAATGTTACGAGTTGGTTCAGATATTAGCGTGTTGCACGCCTACTTAAACACATTTTAGCCAACTTATGTTCTAAACAAAATTATGATAGAATTCAACTCTATTCATATTACTGGAAATAATTAATAATTTATTTGTCATTTTCATCCAGTACGCTGAAGTCCAAAAACCTATTTTTTCTATTTCACGTTCATAATAAGCTCAGTACGAACCGCATTTGCGGATCGTAATGAAGCTATTTCGATACGCGTTTTTTCTTTATGTTGGTAACATTTAAATGTTTTATTTCATTGACTTGCGCGGCCTTTGTGATTTACGGGAAACCCCATTTTTCGCAGAGACAAACTAGCTTGATAACTTACTTTTTTATTCTGTGTGGATAACAGTCATGTATGATGGTTGCATAAATCTATAAATCAATCTTTTGTACATGCTTCAAGCTATCATTTTCTGCCAAATGCTATCCAAAATTCAATCTACTAACCTTCTAATGTCGATTTTAACTTCAACTTTATTTGAATTTTCCATCTTCCCTATACTAAATTGCAATGCCGTGACGTAAAATCACGTCTTTTGAAATTCGAAAAAAAGTAGCAAAATCTCCCGAATTTCCGAACGTTCTGTATATGTACCGAATGTACAAGGATCACACAACGTATTCCGTCCAATTTCAAATCTCATATCGCTAAAATAACTTTAGAATCTCGTGGTGAAAATGGGTCAATAAATCAAAAAATGACAGTTTGCAAAATAATTTTTGTTGTCCAGAGGCTCCTATGATAAAAAATAGTATTACCAACAGAAAATTTAGACATAAAAATTTACAAAATTTGAAGGATTTATTTTCTTTTTAAAATGTATTTTTCTTGATTATAAAAGGTAAAATAGAAAAAAATGTATAAAGCACATGTTTCATAAGGCGTTTTAGCGCCCGTGTCAATAAAAAAACTCGCCACTTCGTGGCTCGTTTTTAAAATAGACGCGGGCGCTAAAACCGCTTCTTATGAAACTCGTACTTTAATATACTATTAAAGAAATGCATATAAAAAAAATTAAAAATTGATACACCTAACTCAAATTTCGTATTTGGACTAAGTTATTAATTTGCAAAAACATTTCCATATAAAATTTTGATTTATTTCTAATAATTAAGGTACTTTACTCTTAAGACAATTACGAAAAAATGGCATTTGCTCCCCTACTATTGGCCGCAGGAAATATGAAATATGCATTTATGGTTTTAAGGAATGCACCAACTTTTATAAAGAATAAAATTTTCTGAGAAATCGGTGATAAAATACTTTCCCATATGTTGCATACTTTTTTGGACACACCGTATACTTATAATATCGATATGATTTGGTTTCCATGATTAGACCTTATATTTACGAAATAAAGCCACAAAGTTTAACAGAGTCCCCGATACATATTGTATGTAAGATGCAATAATTTTTCAGAAGAAAAATAGCATCTGAAAATATTTAAAAAAAACATGTGCAGCCAATACCTTAATACTTACTACATACTACAGTTTAACGTTAATACAGTCTTTATTTTTCTACATCGCGAGCGGCGACTTGGAAAATCAAATTTTAAATATTAAACATTCCAATTTGTTCAGAAATATTTAATTACGTGGCAACAACGCACATTATACAGTCACGTGATGCATACTTAAAGAGTATTAAAGGAGGACCACGTGACACCAAATTACCCACTGGGCCTGGACCGTATTCCGGTGAAGAAGACAATAAAATTCGTTACGTCGACAATTTAGAATTATCTCTTTTACGTTTACACAGGCTTATAAAAAAAAATAGAATGCTTATTCCCCGTAAGACCGGCGCCGGTATTATTAAAACAGCACCTCTAGGAACGGCTGTCTGGTCGGGGAATTAATATTTTTCCCTAGAAAAAAGTTGGCCACCGTGTTTAAACTCTGTTTCCTATTGCTTGACAGCTAAGAACCCTTATTAAAAATGCCAAACACAAATTTTAGCTTACCAGGTGAACACGTTATTTTTCGCCTGAAAGTGTATCTTTTTAGTAACAATACATGTAGTTTATTATAGATGGGCACACCCTTAATTTTACCTTTCACAATGGGGTCGTAAAATTGTAACAATAGGACAAGCCGATGATTTAGAATAAATCTTCGGACAGTGGCGGTCGTCTAGGTTTTTATTTATGAAATATTAATTCCTTTTGTTTCCTGCCCCTGTTGTAAATGAATTATACATAGTAAAAACTTTATCTGTTTTAGTTCTAGCCGATATTTTACATTAACAAAACCAGGTGATAGTGAAATAGTGTATCGTTTTAAGAGAACAGGTCTGCCAAAAAATTCGACCGTTTTAACCCATTTTTTTTTGGGGTTATCAGTCCTCTTAAATTGTAATATTATGGTACGTTCTTATTTTCATTTTTGTTGGTTTCTATAAATGTAATTTTTATTTATAATTTGTATTTATTGAGATTCGTATGTAGTTTTTAAGGTGTGCAAAAAATATTTGTAGGTATATTTAACTGAATTAATTTTATTTAAGGAAGGGCTACAGTTTCAGATTTTCTTCCCCTAAGAAGCCTATAGATTGTTGATTCACTAACTCCGGTCATATTAGCACATGCTGATACTAGGTTTCTGACAGTACTAGATGGTGTTTGGTGCACAAGTGCATCGTGTACATTTAAAACCCTTTACAAAACACTGGGGAATAATTATTCGCCATTTTTGTATTATTTTTATAATATGCACACAAGCTTTCGATGATAACTAGTGATGCCGCCGAGACGAGAAATTCTCGTGTCTCGTCTCGTCTCGACGAGACGAGAGTGAAATTTTTTTCTCGAGAGAAGTCACGAGACGAGACGAGAGAAGACCGTTTCTCGTCGAGAAATTTCTCGTTTTTTCTCGAATTTTCTCGTTTGTTGGAACACTGAATTTTAGGTATCTCCTAATATATAGACAGAAAAATAATGTGTTTAACGTTCTCACTTTATCGTATTGTGAAGGCATTTACCTTAAAACAGATATTCAAGAGAACAGAATCACATTGTCTAGCCTCTTTCTTCTGTCTACGGTTAGTAGTTGACATTTTTAAATAATTAACCAAATCTGAAAGAAAGCATTTTCGATTGAAAACACAACATCGAAAAGGACCCCAGTCAAATTTTATTCACAAGGCGAAAGGCGATAGGTTTTGACTAAATTTAACAATTTTGTATCAAAAATTCGAAATTCGCCAAAAACTTCTCACACTAAAATCATTCAAGTGTGAATTTCATTTATATCTCTCTTACCAGTTTTAATATTTGATATTACTTTCCTAACACCCTGTATATCAACCGAAACTTTATTAGGAAATCACAGATAAAGACAACGGAGGGCCATGAAACTAGTGTTATTGAAACAATAGCATTAAGTTAATAGTCTCAATTATGACATTAGTAAATAAATTAAAAATAAAAAGTCTAATATAATAGGTAAAGTGACATTCAGTACGAATGATTCAAGTGTATGCCTTATTTTGCCTCATTTTATTACACAGGTCTCAGACATAAATTTGGCTATTGAAAATAATTATTAAGTGCGGTAAATGATACTTTTCCGCACGAGGTGGCAGTTGCACAAACGGCTCGAAGCAAGTCCGGGCATGCCACTAAGTGAATGTGGAAACGGAACTTTTCGCATATGTTACTTACAATGTTTTTCCTAATTGCGTAAAATTAAGCTTGTTCGTAATAAATTTTTGTATTTTTTGGGTAAAAGGAGCAAAAAATAAAGTGAATTTTAAAATTTTTAAGCAAATCCCATTATTTTATCAAAAACACAAAACTGAAAGATTATTTTTACAAAAAGATAGCGTGCGTAAAAAAAATTCCAACAAAGTGTGTAGATCACTTTTTTCCGCACGCAAGTAGGAAAAAAAATCAGGCGCTCTGAATTTTTCTCTTTATTTGTAAGTATAAATAATAAATTATTATTATTACTATTACATTACGTGAATTATGTCTTATGGCCGCTTGCAATATTTTGTTGATCTAAGAAAAATAGTTTCTAAGTCACATGACTAACAAACCGACTTATATTAAACCCTTCTGTGAGACGACTTTTAAATGTTTACCCCCTTTAAGATTCGTATAAAAAAATATTTTTTATGATTCCCTACTCACGAGAAAAAACGAGACGAGACGAGACGAGACGAGACGAGACAATGGCACTCTCGAGCGAGAAAAATGCGTTTCTCGTCGAGACGAGATAAAAAAAAATTCTCGCCTCACGAGACGAGACGAGAATGGGCCAATTCTCGTCTCGTCTCGTCTCGCGGCATCACTAATGATAACACGTTAAAAATAAAACTAAACTACCTCACTTGAAGTTGGAAATATTCTATGACATAAGCCACCCACCTGTATACCTATGCAATAATAGATAATTTAATTACTTAAGATCAGGTACCTGTTATTGTTACGCTTATGATTTATTGAGGTTTTACGACTCATGACCCTCAGCTGTGCTGTCAGGCTCTAAGAAACAGAGTATAGTGCATAACTGTTTTAATAGTGAGAAAAGTGCGCCAGAGGATATATCTTTCAACAGGTAATAAATCTCAATAGGTGCATTGTTTTATTAAGATACTAGCGTGTACCCGGCATGCGTTGCAACCCGCTGGTATAAATACAAACCCGAACAAATCCGATATATTAGTACCCGGCATGCCACTTTCTGAAATTCCACCCGTACGAAGCCGGGGCGGGTCGCTAATTATACATAAAAACCTTCCTCTTGAATCACTCTATCTATTTAAAAAAATCGCTTCAAAATCCGTTGCGTAGTTTTAAAGATTTAAGCACATAAGACAGGATAGCGACTTTGTTTTATACTATGTTAAGATATTATAAATAATATCATAAAGAAATGTTTAAAATTGTTTATGATAAACTGATGTTGATGTCCAGATATTATTAGCTATTTTTTTTTACCTTTCAAAAAACCCAAATAACTGAATTTTGAAAGTTCGCGCGCGTCGATCGCTACGAAGTTACAGTCAGTTGGAATGATGCTGCCAACTCAAATTAGTGGATGGCAACCTATAAAAACCAAAACCTCATCAGTACAGAGATATTATAGTGTGCATTATACAACCTGTTAGGCTTTCTACTTTTTTTATGGTTCTGTGTTCACGACTCGAGCATCGGTTTGACGTAACGCCGTTTATCTTCTTGACAAGAATACGACCCACAGTCTTAACTATATATTTTAGTGATATGTATCTAATAATACTTTTAGAGGTCATTGCAGTGCAAATGTTGAAAGTTCAGAATAAAATCTTCATAGAATGGTTTTACCAAAATTCCAACGCATCGCTCATAAAACTAACCTTAAATACCAAAATATTTAATTAAAATTTTACCGGTTTAACCCCCTGTTTCTTTGAAACTCCTCCAACTCCTCCCTAGTAAACAATATTTGCTTATTATTAATGCTACTCCGTAAACTACTCTCCAACTCCGTCATCTGACGGTCCGGCACCGCCATTTTACCGAAATCGTCCGCCATCTTGAGATTGCCGACGTCGACGCCGTTCAGTTTGCTCTGGCGGTGTTGCCGCTGATGACGGATGTGCCGGGCGCTCGGGAATTGCAACGTCGTCAATCGTTCGACTCGTTCGCGTTCGGCGAGACGTTGCGTTTCTTCGTGTATTTTACGGAGGTTGCAGGCGTTGATCCGCGCGCTGTTGTAGTGCGAGATGTCGGTGCTGTCGGGGAATTCCAGATAACAGATGTCTACGGTTGGGAGCAGAAATACGTCACTGAAATGGAAACGTCATTTAGTAATGTTGTCAAAATTGCTTTTAGAGTTTTGATTGGCCCTCTAAAGAGGTTGCCTTGGACATAAGATAGTTTAAAAATTCTTTAACTACATTTAGTATAAATTAGTTATTTACCTAACAAGTCTGCCGTTCACCGAACGACGCGTAGCGGAGTTCGGTAAAGCAGCCGAGTGCAGGGAAAACATTTTCCGCACGTGTTAGGTACAATAGTTTTTCTACAGACAATATGTGCACATAAGTAACACATATTTCAAAGAAATTTAATAATTTTTAATTAACTATAACAATCACATACATATATGTAACAATAACTAATTTTGAGAAAAAAAGTAATAACTACAAGTTATAATTGATATACTTATTATTGATTTTGACATAATCGTGCCGAAAAATTTTTCCGCACTAGTGTGGAAAACCAATTTTCCGCACGGATTTTTGACATAATCGTGCCGAAAAATTTTTCCGCACTAGTTTGGAAAATTGGTTTTTCCACACGTCTGTAGAAAAAATTAGTTTTATAACAATAGACAGTAGTCAAAATTATTTTTTAATATTTATATTAACGACTTATTTAGTATAAATTGCGATGGACAAACTCATAGTTTTGCAGATGATACTACAATTTTTTATACCGATACGAATTGGGACAACGTAAATAATAAAATTTAAAAAAATTTTAAAATTATAAAAAATTGGTTTGATAACAATAATTTGTTAACAATTAATTTTAATAAAACAAATTATATTCCTTTTACTTTAAACCTAAATAAACTACCACGAAATATGAATAGTATTCAAATAAATGAAGTCATTCAAATTTTTAAAGTTAATAAAATAAAATATTTAGGAATTATTTTTGTCAGTAAATTAAATTGGAATTTTCACTTAGAATACTTAATTAAAAAATTAAGAAGTTTACAACCGATTTTTAAAAACATTAAAAAAATTTTAAATGTAAGACGTGGACATATTTTATTACGCGTTAGTTAAAACTCATTTAAATTACGGAATCTTAGGTTGGGGAGGAATAAATAGAAATTTAGTTAAAAAATTAGAAATATTACAAAAAAATTATATTCAATAAAGATTATCTTTATCCTTTAAAAGAATTATATTCAGAAACAAAAAAAAGTTGAAATAAAAACATGGATAATAAAAACAGACAATTTGAACATATTTTTAGAAATGCTTTAATTAATTAATATTGTTCTGAATAATTCATATACCTAAGTAATATTTTTTACTGAAAAATTATAAATTAATAATTTATTATAGGTAGTATATTTCTTCAACAAAAAAACTGCGTTTATACTATAAGTTAACATTTTTACTTTAAAACTTGATTTTTAATGCATATTTATGATTTTACATACTAAAACAAAAAAAAATTTACCCCCAACAAGCTCAGCTTCAGGGAATTGAAGAATAAGTTTATAGAAGACAACATAAACATATTTTTTTATTATATTAATTTTAAATAAACTTATTCTTATTATTGATTTTTTAAATTAAGAATTACCTATAAACGGCTGTCGTTGAATTTCTTCCAAGTAGGCTATGAATTCGGTCAAGTTCGTCTGCTTGGACGTGGGAGGCGTCACGGACAATGGTGGGGATAGGTTTGGGGGTTGCTAAAAAAAATTTAATTAATTGCTATTTCAATTATTTTTCAAAATTTTGAAATTGAAATAATTTTCTGCGTGATCACGACAGTAGGGTAAAAGCTTGTAAACTCATAAATACTTGCAATTTATACCATAGACAATTTACCTTTAGATAAACAAACAATAATCACGAATGTGGCAGTTTTATGGCCTCGCGCATGTAAACAAAACTGGGAACTATTAGACATGCGCACTGCAACATTATCGTTTGACGAATGGGAAAATATACAGGTCCGGGCTTTAAAATTTAAATTCTTGCTCATATGCCACCATAGAGGGTTTATTTTACCCCTATTTGGGCATAATACAATTATACAACGGCTGCAACTAGTACTAGTCATTGTTTATATTACAATCCGAGTCACTAAAAGCACAAACACAATTCACTAACTAAACTACACAAAAACCAGAAATCCATAAATATTAAACACCAGTCCCACAATCCACGATAGCCGATCCGATAGCTGAAAACTTTAGAAAACTACAAGGAATCCGCAGAGAAGAGAAACCTTAAAACACAACAACAAAAATGGCGGCCGAGCCGGTTCTGGAGAGTATTTTTGAGCGCGTCGATTATTGTCGATAAAGTAGGACGGCCGATAACACGAGGTTTGTGCGCATGCACGAAGGTTCCCCGAATGAAGACAGCTGACCGACGAGTCATGCGCTCGGACGTATTTTTTCACCCATAAAACGTAACTTTTGTTTGCGCAGGAGATAAGCTGTACGTATCTAAAGGTAAATTGTCTATGATTTATACACTATAACAATTATTGACTAAAAAAAAAGTAGAATGCTTTTTCCCCATTAATCCTGCGTTATCAAAATAGCATCTGTAGGAAAGGCCTTAACGGGGAATTAACTTTTTTTCTCTAGACATAAGTTGGCAGCCATTTGAAATTATATTCACGCCAACCAAAAACACTAAGCATTGATTCAAAATTTAAAAAAATTTAATTATTTTGAAAGTATCATATCGAAAATTGCTGGAAAATAGGTTATTTTAAAAGGATCAGTTCTAATTTAAGTTTGTTTTTTGAAAAAACTGTATTTATAAAACTGTTATATTACCACATTTTCTTTCTTGTTCTTCCATTTTATATTGTGCTAGTGAGGAAATATTTGATAAATTAGAAATTTTACAAAATAAGGCAATGCGGATTATTTTAAATTATGACAAATACTTATACAAAAATTAATTTTATGTTCAAAAATTTAGATTGGTTGAATGTCAGAAATTCAATTTTTTATTTAGTATGTATCTTTATACATAAAATTACAAAAATGTTTTGTTCTTTTAATCATGACCATCATAATTATTATAAAACAAGAACTAATCAAAATTTTTTTGTGGATAGAGTGTCTAAAACATTAGTTTATAAGTCTATTTTTAATAAAGGTTTGATAGAATATAATAATTTGGAAAATTCTATTAAATCTCAAATGTCATTAAAACTATTTAAAAAAACTTTAACATTACATTTAATTAAAAAACAAAATTATACGTTATATTTGATACAAGTTGCAAAATGTTTAACTTTTCTGTCTGTTTTTGTTAAAAGAAGGTTGCGATTTAAAATTTAAAAATAAATCTAGAAAAATGTGTTAAAAAATGTATTAAAAAATATTTAATTGTAGCTTTTTGCTAAATAAAACATGTTACTACTACTATAGTCGATTCACTCAGTAAACCTGCAAGATGGCCGACATGTCATATGACAAAAGTCATATTCCAGCTAAATAAAATCAATTTTTGCATTTTCAATGACTTTTGTCATATGACATGTCGGCCATCTTGGAGGTTTACTCAGTGAATCAACTTTACTACATTAGTACCGAGATCGCGTTCCACTTTTTTTTTTGTAGTTGTGCGCTTTGGATGCACTAAATAGTTATGAATTTAAATTCTACCCTTTAAAGGTTGAGAATTACTTTTTAAACATGTGGGATAGTTGTTATATATACGTGCTATATCTACATCGAGCAACATTTTCTAGTAATTTTAGCGTATGTATTTGGAACCAATGGGCTTTCACACTAAATTTTAATTTTTATTATTTGTATCCTTTTCAGTTTTTAAAATTTCGATTTTTTTATTGAGAAAATAAATAAACAAGATTCGCTCTTTAATAAAAACACGAGAATGAACTCACTGACGTCACATCTGCCTCGACCTGTGGGTCCCAGTGATTCAGCTGAAGGTCGAACGCCCGCGTCTACCTGAATATCGGGCGGGTTGTTTTCTATTTTCAAGCTGTTCTTGTCTATTTAGTTTATCAAAACAAAGATAGCAATATAATCCGTCGAGACTGACGATTAAAAGAATTGCGCGGATAACGTAATACGGTTTTAATTGTCTCTGGGAAATGTTTGTGTCCCTCCAGGAAGCTTTTGATTATAGGGATGTATTTTTAATAGGTTCTAATTCAGGATGTTAATGCTGAATATGAAAGTGAAAAGGCCCATTATGTTTATAAAGACTGATTTGTGGGTTAGCTTTTTACGACGTCCACGCTCTACACGCTTCTATCTAAAATGATGACGATGAACAATCGGATCGGTCTTTATAAACAGGCAGTATTAGTATGTTAATAAGCACACTCACAAACTCCAACCGTGCATGAAGCTCCCTTGAAGAACTTGTCGGCTCTCAACGCCTTGCCCTCTTGGTCTTCCACCAGAATGGCCAGACCTAAGTTCTTGGTGGCCGCTCGGTTCCACGCCTTGGTCGCCGGCTTTACGCTCAATTCCACCCAGCGGGAGTTTTCGGTGACCACTTTGCTGTCGGAGAGACGGCGTTTTACTGGAATGAGAAATTATATTAGAAAAGTATGTTTACGGGAAATATTGCTCGCGTTTTACCTCGGCGTTTCTTCTGCAACTTCGTATACCAATACACGGACACCCTCAGTAGTTTGTCTTCCTCGACACCATCGACATTGTCGCAGTCGTCGTTTTTCGTATTGACCTTGCTCGTACCGTTCTGAGGAAGCCGGTACAGACGTAACGTGGCCGAAGCGATGTTGCTGTTCTTGTTGTCGGTGTTGTAGTCGAAGTCGAAGAAGAGGTTCATGATGTCCTCGGCGTCCTTCCAGATGTCTTGGTCTTGATGTTGAGGGGTTTCGCCTGGAAATACGAGGTTTAGTATAATCAGAATACGGCGTTAGCTTTATCGGGAGTTGAAACTCAATATCTACAAAATAGACCAGGGCCTTTGAAAATGGTAAAAAGTTAAAAAAAATAATAGTAGGCTGAAACCCATTGGAAAAGCAAGAGAATATAATAAAAAGGAAAGGAAAAATAATTTACGGCAATCCGAGGTCGGGAAGTGGAAGGGGGTGAGTTTTTAAGGGTAGAAAACGATTTATCTCTATTTCCGGCAAAACTACAAGTTCTGTGGAAAAACGTTAAATGGCAAAGTTGTAGGTAATAAAAAGATCTACAATTTTTGTCCTTACACTTTTTTCACATAACCTCAAAATTTATGTGAAAAATTCAAATAACAAAGTTTTTGGTTTTTTATTTTTATCTTTTACAAAAAAAAAATTTTTCACGAAATTCGGTGAAAACTTACCTTTTTATGTCCCAAACACACTGTAATTTTTTTGATTTAAAATATTTATTTTTTCACCTTATTTTGACTTAATATCGAAAAAGCACCCTAATTTTCAATCGAAAATTCTCACGTCAAAATCTGATTTTTTTAGAAAAAGTCGGTGGGCTTTTTGTTCGTCGAAATCTCTACTTTCTAATGGTGTAAAAAAAATATACATTACTATGGTAAATGTGATGAAATCCCCTTTAAATCCTACCTTTAATTATTGAGAACAACTATTTTCGCATGTTTTTTGCGATCTTTATGTTTTATGGATTTGTAATTTTTTTGTTTATCAATGTAACATGGAATCTTACGTTTTTCGAGTAATTAAAGTATAAATTTTAATAAATAGCTCAAAATTGTACATAATGATTAAAAAAAAATTTCTTCTTCATTTTCTGAGAACATTTACCATAGTAATATGTATATTTTTTTACACCATTAGAAAGTAGAGATTTCAACGAACAAAAAGTCCACCGACTTTTTTTTTAAAAAAGCAGATATTTTGACGTCAGAATTTTCGATTGAAAATTAGGGTGCTTTTTCGATATTAAGTCAAAATAAGGTGAAAAAATAAAAGTTTTAAATCAAAAAAATTACAGTGTGTTTGGGACATAAAAAGGTAAGATTTCACCAAATTTCGTGAAAAAAAAAATATTTTTTTATAAAAGATAAAAATGAAAAACCAAAAACTTGGTTATTTGAATTTTTCACATAAATTTTGAGGTTATGTGAAAGAAGTGTAAATACAAAAGTTGTAGATCTTTTTATTACCTACAACTTTGCCATTTAACGTTTTTCCATAGGACTTGTAGTTTTGCCGGAAATCGAGATGAATCGTTTTCTATCCTTAAAAACTCACCCCCTTCCACTTCCCGACCTCGGATCGCCCGTAAATTATTTTTCCTTTAATTTTTGTTATATTCTCTTCCTTTTCCAATGGGCTTCATCCTACTATTATTTTTTTTGGTCAAAAATTATCGACCCTGGTCTAAAAGCACTGATGATAAATATTCCCCTCGTAGTCAATGGGAGATATCGCTATAGGTAAAAACAACTTGTAGAATAATAATATTTTATTATACCTATTACTTACAAGATGGATAAAAACTTCTGATTTTTTCCGTAATCTGATCGTCGTCCAGGGTCGTGCTGTTAAATATCTTCGGAATAATGTCGGTTATGTTAAAGCCCGACAGAGGAGGATCTTCTGGGGGCTTCGTGAACGTAGAATTACCCCTCCCTAAGTGGCTAAGGATTTGTAACTTGAGGTATTCCACCCAGTTTTCCTTTCGTAATCTGTAAATAAATAACACTTCTATTAATCTAATAAGTTTAGCTACAAGCATTCCATAATAGGCGTATAATACAGCGATAATCGGAGAATTATTAAAACTTCAGTTTCTAAAGTTATACAGTGTGACCAGTAAAGTCCGCATCATATGGATTTTTTTTTTATTAATAACTTTATTCGAAATTTGACTTTGGCATCAAGTTCTGCTTCGATCGAGATGGAAATTAAAAAAAAATAGTAGTCACGTGATCCGCATTATCTGTCGAATTAAAATTTTTTTTTAAATAATTCAAAAGTGGGGTTATTTCTGAAAATATCGAAAAAAGTTATTAGAAAAAGTTTTTTTAAATGCAGTTCCTAGCCCACATGTAAACTGCAAAAGATAATTTTGATTTTTCACCCACCACTATAGTTATTTATGCAACTAGTGCAAAAAGTGTATGTTTATAGCACAAGGCACAGAAGTTATTCACCGAGACGTAGTCGAGGTGAATAATATTTCCATATGAATATGTTTCCTAGGTAATTTATTTTATTGCACTAAGGCAAAAAGTACTTTTTCTATTTCACGTTCATAATAAGCTCAGTACGATACGCATTTGCGTATCGTAATGAAGCTATTTCGATACGCGTTTTTTTTTTATTTGATGTTGGTAACATTTAAATGTTTTATTTCATTGACTTGCGCGGCCTTTGTGATTTACGAGAAAACCCATTTTTCGCATAGGAAAAATAGCTTGATAACCTACTTTTTTATTCTGTGTGGATAACAGTCATGTATGTTGGTTGCATAAATCTATAAATCAATCTTGTAGATGCTTCAAGCTATCATTTTCTGCCAAATCCTATCCAAAATTCAATCTAATAACCTTCCAATGTCGATTTTAACTTCAACTTTATTTGAATTTTCCATCTTCCCTATACTAAATTGCAATGCCGTGACGTTAATTCACGTCTTTTGAAATTCGAAAAGAAGTAGTAAAATCGCCCGAATTTCCGAACGCTCTGTATATGTACCGAATGTACAAGGATCACACAACGTATTCCTTCCAATTTCAAATCTCATATCGCTAAAATAACTTTGGAATCTCGTGGTGAAAATGGGTCAATAAATCAAAAAATGACAGTTTGCAAAATAATTTTTGTTGTCCAGAGGCTACTATGATAAAAAATAGTATTACCAAATAAAATTTAGACATAAAAAATTACAAAATTTGAAGGATTTATTTTCTTTTTAAAATGTATTTATTATGATTATAAAAGGTGAAATAGAAAAAAATGTATAAAGCACATGTATCATAAGGCGTTTTAGCGCACGTGTCAATAAAAAAACTCGCCACTTTGTGGCTCGTTTTTTAAAATAGACGCGTGCGCTAAAACCGCTTCTTATGAAACGTGTACTTTAATATACTATTATTGCATAGTATGCAATAAAGACCAACTTTTGTCATTAGAAATTCATACACAAAATGATATTTTTTGAACGATCGTAGAAAAAATTTATTTTCCACTTAAGGAATACTTATTTTATGAAGTTACCTTATACAGGGTCCAAAACAAATAAACTTTGCATCACATGCGAACAAATTTTAATAGACCAATTTTGATTTTGTAGAAATACACACATTTAAAGAAAATGTATCTGAAATAAGGCATTGTCAAAACTTAGAAGTTTTATATAGGTTGCGTTGAGTCTTATTTTGCAAAAGTTAATAACTATTTTCAATACTTTCAGAAATAACCCCACTTTTAAATAATTTTTTGGAAATAATTAAAATTTGACAGATACCTAATGCAAATTACGTGACTACTATTTTTTTGCTTAATTTTTATCTCGATCGAAGCAGAACTTGATGCCAAAGTCAAATTTCGGATAAAGTTATTAATAAAAAAATATCCCATATGATGCGGACTTTACTGGTCACACTGTATGAACGTTTCAAACGAAAATGTTGAACGAAATGATTTTATCTTTACAATTTAGAAAATCGAATCCAAATGGTAAAATTTCAATCTTCGCCACTAAAAAAAATTAAATTCGTTTACAAACGCTATAGGCGGAATTGACACGTACCCCAAAAAAAATTCGTTGCTGCATAAACGGTGCTGCTGAAGCGTCGCTTACTTCACACATATCATTTCTTGTTGGTTTCTTTGCTATTGTAGATTGTGGTTGTTTTATATTTATGGCTTTCTAGTTTTTGTGTATATAGTATAACTTTATTTTATTATGATTAATTTAAACACATCAAACCAGGTCTAGGCCACACAAAATGTTTAAGCCCGGACCTGTCTATTTTCCCATTCGTTAAACAATAATTTTGCAGTGCGCATGCTTATTCCTGTGTGATTTTGTTTACATCCATAAGGCCATAAATTTGCCACTTTCGTGATTATTGTTTGCTTATCTAAAGGTCCATGTCTATGGTAAAAGGTCGTCTGACGTCATCTCTAATCGTAAGGTCAACAAACTTTTAATCCGCCGAATAAAAAAAAAGAAAAGAAAATTCTTCAGTTGCAAAACAAGATAATAATTTGCATTTCGAGTGCGAAAAATGACCTTTTTAGAGCGCTACCGGTTTTTACAGACACGTCGATAAGATTACTAACGTCTAAGTCGCGACCGTCACGAATTTCCTTGTTGCCAAGTTGTGTCAAAGATACCGGAATAGCTGATATTACAAGAATTTGTGAAAGTAGGTCCTGATTGTCGTCAAAAGAGGTTTGTTCCTACAGCGATCAGAAACAGTCCTTGACAGTCACGATTCTGCGCAGTAATATAAAAGTGTTTCCATGCACAAAGATTTTGGACAGTTTGAAAACCCAAAGTCGCTGTTCCTACACGTTTCTCTGATAGTTTGCCAACTGTCAGAGCAGTTTGCGAATCTTTTGCCAGTAAAATGTCCGGAGCATGCGCGGTTAAACGCTAGCATAACATATGACATAACCTATTTTTGTTAGACGTGTTTTTACGGTTTTTACTTTTGTATAAGACTTTTTCTATTATTAAATTGAGAAATGAGCGACATTGCGTCATCTGATGAAGATTCAGAAATGTCTGCTGTTAGGTTGGTGTTTAATATTTTATTTACTTCTTGAGCTAAAACTTCCCATAGTCTCTTAATACTTTTGATTTGAAAAGTGCCAATCTTTGGAGGAGATATTAACATTTTTACAACATATTATTTAATATAAGTTACTTATTTTGTTTAAGTTTATTTATTGGGCCGAGCCACACGAGTTTAATTAACGAAATAATAATAAACTATTTTGAGATTTGAGGTTATGTCCATCGTTTAAAATTTCTTCAGTTTTAAACACCGAACCGAAGTTAGTTGATTTCGAACGCCTGTTCCTACAAGAGTTTGAAACCGGTCAGAAATCAGACTTGCGCCATAAAGTTGGTTTGAAAAATGTCATGAAGTTGTCGGGGATTCGCTGTAGGAACAAACCTAAGGTTATCGCGTGTTATTAATACTAGGTGTGAGACGTCGTTGAATTTGGAATGAGGAAGGGGGGGGGGGGGGGGGGGGATTTAAAACTCATAAAATTTTCCGATTATTAAAAAAAAAAAAAGTTGATGGTGGTTGTGAGAAAACGAAACGTCGGATTGGAAATCTAATTACACCAACTTGTAAAGGAGAAAAAATGCCAATGAGAATATATTTCAAATTTTGATTTTGCATCATGTTTGCTGGAATATTACGTTTAATGACTACCTATGTTATGTCTACCAGTCTGCCTAGGATTATAAAATGAATTCGAATTGTTTGCTGTACTTAACAAATAATGTGGGTTTAACCCTAATTAAATTGAATTATTTTTCTCTAATTTATTAAATGAATATTTTAAATTTAATGATGACAATTAAATTTTACTTGATTGTCTTTGACTGGTTCAGTAGAGTAGCTACAACAGCTAAACTGCGCCAGGATTTGACATTTATTTTCAGATTTATTAATTGTAAATTTTATATTTTATTAAAATAAAAGACGTATATTATTATTATTTTTATTATTATTTTTCTTTTTCTCACATAATTGTGGTTTTATTTTGGACTGACGGGCTATGCCAAGTCAGTGCATATTCTATTATTACTATTCTAAATTGAGACATGATCTAACAATATGGCATGTTTTTAGAATGACTGTTTTCTGAAAGTTTCGATGTATGTTTGTGTTGATTCCTAGTTGTTGCAGGTGTGATTTGAATGTTCCTGGTGTGAGGCCTGTCACTGACATAATAAGAGGGATAATAGTGACTTTTTCTTGCTTCCAAAGCCTTTTTATTTCCATTGCCAGGTCTGTGTATTTAGAGATTTTCTCATTGTATTTCGTTTGGATGTTTGTATCATTAGGAATGATGGCTATGTCAATTAGGTATGTGGTTTTTTCTTTTTTTAACTGAAGAGTGATATCTGGTTTATTTGCGGATATTGTTTTGTCTGTTTGAATATTTATATCCCAATACAGTTTGAAATCTTTGTTTTCGAGTATGGATGTTGGCGTGTATTTGTAGTATGGTTCTGAGTTTTCTACGAGCTTACACGCTGTGGCCAGTGCTTGGTGAACTACTTTTGCTGCTGCGTTGTGTCTTGCTGTGTATTCTTGGCCAGCAAGAATTTTACATCTACTTGTAATATGGTCAATTGTTTCCTTCTGGAGGTGGCATTTTCTGCATATGTCGTCTGTTATAGCCGGGTCTTTGATTATATGTTTTTGATAATTCCTTGTTGCTATAACTTTATCTTGAAGAGCGAGTAAGAACCCTTCTGTTTCGCAAAAGAGCTGACCATCTTTTAACCATGAATATGATGATCCTTTGTCGATGTACTCTTGTTTCATGTGGTATCTATGCTCTCCATGGAGGATTTTCTCTAACCAGGTATTCATTTTTTCTTGTTGTAATTGTGTACCATTGTATGTATCTGCTGGATGGTTTGTTTGGGATAGGTCGAGGGGCATATAGTTTTTATCTGCATTGCTTATCGCTGTGTGGAGATAATATTATTATTATTATTATTATTATTATTAAATTTCTTGATTTTCTCGATTTCGTCTGGCAACGCGCACCATACCTCGTAGCTAATAACATTTGTTACTGGCAGGCGGTAGACGATGACAATAATTAAATAACCCAGGTGTCGTAATAATTTAACGATATTTAACTGTAAAAGTCGCTGGGAATTAAGTCCGGCCGTTTGTACGGGCGCGCAGGGTCGGATTTAAGCATTTCGTTCAAAATAAGGTAAAATGTACTGAGGACTGTCCTGCTACAGCGTAGAATGTCCACTGCCATCGGTCAAATATATCTTCTCGCATTAAGAGCAAATTACTAGTGGCAAATCTGGCACTATTACTATACAGACCTGCTACTGTCTTTAATATTATGACATTTAAAATTTATCACTATTTTCTCAATAACCTAAGATTTCTATGGTCAAAATTGTCATATTATTTCTCTCTCTCTATCGTTATTGCGTATAATCGTTGGTCACAGTGACTTAAACAATTTATTTTATTTAAATCGAAAACACAGAACGAAAAAGTTTAAAATATCTGCCACACGGCCCTGATCTCGTTGCATTAAACAATATTTTACAACATTTTTACAGACAGTTCGTATTTTTACAACTAGTAGACTGGTAAACAAGCATAGTTGTGGCCATGTACGGGAGAGGCTAGTCCAGCAGCGGCCAAGCCGGGCTATTACTTTCTTATTCTAACAATTCTTCTATCACTAATGTCTAGGTCTGGTGCATAGGATGGCCGAACGGTGATCGTGTACGGGCGAATTTGCTTAAACTTTTGTTATTGTCGTATCTAATGGTACACGATAGTTTCTAATAAAATTGCTAGAGGGCGCAATTTGTATTAAAAATTATTATTTTGGCAATAACTCTGAAACAAACAAAGATATCGAACTGCGGTCTTCACATCTTTTCTTGCAAATTTCATCTACTTTTCGATTATGATGTCATAGTTATACCGTATGATTTGAATTTTCGGGATATAATCGAAAAAACTGTTATTATTACAAATTGCGCCCTCTAGCAATTTTATTAAACACTATCGTGTACTGTTGGATACGGCAATTGAAGATACTTATTTTCCCCTTCCAAACAAGCTTAAAGTTAGTAAAATCGGATAAGTCGTTTAGAAGTTACAGCGATTTTAATGTTTACACTTTCAATAGCTTCTCCCACTCTTATCAAGGTCGGTACGCCAATGAGCCTTAAACCAAAATGATGCAGAATTGTCTAGGCTTTCCAATGATGTAATCAGAGTTATACCTTAATATGAGAATTTTCGGAGAAATTTAGAATTTAACAAAACAACTTTTAATTGTGCCCCTTGCGGCGAAATGAGGAACTTAAAAGTAATTTCCAGCAATTTCTCTTGACCACTTTACTCATAAAAAAATCTTTACGAAAGTTGTACGATTAATGGTTTCCGAGATAAAGCCGACGTCCTCGCTTATTTGACCACCCGGTACATGCCTGTGTAGATATCATATGAAATAAAGAAATTGTTCACCAAAATTGGCCAGTTTATGGTCACCTTTACGGCCGTTCTGCAGACTTCCTGGTCTGTCGGACAAATACATGTTTCTACTGATTAGTAATCGCTTATTAGTGGACTTGCACGTTGCTGTTTTGATTATCTTTGTCTAGACGAGACCTGAAAGGTGTAAACGACCTTAGGAATGGGATAGGTCCGGTCGCCTCAGAGTTCTTGGAGATAATAAAGTTGATCAGGGAGATCCTCTGACAATTTTTAAAAATATTTAATAAAAGGTATAGCAAAGGTCAAACAAAAGGTTTTCTGTATCTATACTCTGTTTCTTAAAGCCTGACAGCACAGCTGAGGGCCATGAGTCGTAAAACCTCAGTAAACCATTAGCGTAACAATAACAGGTACCCGATCTTAAGTAATTAAATTATCTATTATTGCATAGGTATACAGGTAGGTGGCTTAAAAATTAGTAACTTTTTAAAAAATGTGTAATTGACGAAAGTGGCTAAAAAAAAGTGGTATCATTTTACTTAGACTGCCGCTCTACCAGTGTGAATTAAATCCAATTGAGTTAATATGGGCACAAATGAAAGGCTATCAGCAAGGAATAACAATACATTTAAAATAGAATATGTACGTGAGTTATTGAAGTATTTATTAAACATTATAACGAAAGAAAATTGGAAAGAAGCTATAAAACATGTAATAAAAGAGGAAAAAAATGTGGGACTTAGACAACTTGATGGAAGAAACGGTAGAACCATTTATTATTTTAGTTGACTCCACAGATGAATCCTTCAAATTTAGTGATACTGAAGGCACCTTTCTTGACTTTTAATTTGTTAACTTTTTTAAGTATGAACTGTTTTTGTATTGAGAAAATAAAATTAATTCAGTTAGATACAAATCTTTTTTGCACACCCTAAAAACTACATACGAATAAATAAATTATAAATAAAAGTTACATATAGAAACTAAAAAAAAAATGCAAATAAGAACGTACCATAATATTACAATTTAAGAGGACAGTTAACTCCATTAAAAAAAAATGGGTTAAAACGGTCGAATTTTTTGCCAGACCTGGATAGATACACTATTTCACTATCACCTTGTTTTGTTAATGTATAATATCGGCTAGAACTAAATCAGATAAAGTTTTTACTATGTACATATAATTTATTTACAACACGGGCAGGAAACAAAAGGAATTTATTAGTGATGCAACGATTACTGTTAAACGATTACGATTGCGATTACGATTAAAACCGAAATAATCGTACGATTACGATTACGATTATCAAGTAAAAAACGTAAAAATATATATTTCATATAATTTATAAAAGAAACTTTAACAAAAATAGATACAAACTGAAAACAAAATATAGATTCACAACAAAAATATTAAAAATCTAAAATAAACAAGCAAACTAAATCCCAGGCCTGTTTTTGGTATAACATAATATTTAAATTTAATATTGAAAATTAAGTGATATTAAATTTTTATTAAGAAAACATAACATTTTTAAGTTTTCAGAACCCAGTCGATTTCTCTTCGGAGTTTGAATGTTTTTGCATCCCTCGCATCGAGGTCAAAGTCCTAACGCATGGCCGGGGAATTACCAGTGGTTTTAAAAGTTTATATTACAATAATCGAATCAATAATCGTCCAAATAATCGGCGGTTACGATTAATCGGAAAACCTAATAATCGGCGGTTAATCGGAATCGAAATCGTTTCATCACTACTTAAAAGGAACTTAAAACAAAATTACACAACAGAAAAATAAGTCAGTATGAAAACAAGACAATTATCTTTTAGAATGAACTTCCTTCCTTAAATAATGTATTATTTTGTTTACCCACTCTGTCTTACATCGTATACCGGGGAGGCCTATAAACTGTTGTATTTCGTTGATAGAAACTTTGAAAATGAGATATAAACGTTTATATTTAAATTGATCATTGTTTGATCGTTTCCGACAATCATTAATTAACAATTCAACAAAAAATCAACCGATACAGTTAATACGGAACGGGGGAAAGGAATTCGAGAGGCTAATTCAGAGGTGCAATCAAGCAAATACACGCGACTCGCGGAACATGAGTTGCACCAGACTGCACTGCAGGTCATTTGGTTATAGTCTGTTCCGTAGAACAGTTTCTACCGTCCTGCGGTCCTCTTCAGTATAAGACGATTCAAGAGCAGCGTTGACAGCTTTTCTTGAAACCGGCATTATGTGCCTCGATAACACTAATAAATCCTTAATAGTTACAAACTGATTTAATCTCAAATAAAACCAAAAAGGGGTGAGTTTTCGGAGTCTTCAGCAACAGCGTATTATTCTGGATCAAAAATTGGTATATAGGGGAAGGTTGCCTATATTGAACTTCTACCTAAATTGGACCACAGTACATTTCTCCGAAACTAAACAAGTGTCATATCATCTGGTAACACTGTAACATACTTTCACCCAGAATCTTTGGTTTGGCAACAAACTCAACTAGTTGGCCGTTAGTGCTTGGCGTGTACAGAGCAAAATGTACTTTACACAATTTCAATGTAATATTTTTAGGATTTTCCTAAGAATTTACCTTAGAACCATAAAACTCTAAGCAAAATCTTTTTTATGCAAGTTATCAAGTAAGTTTTTCTCGTTCTATTTCTCCTATTACCATGCCATATTTGTTTCTTTCCTGGGTGGTTTTGTAAAACACGTAGTAGTGGCTTAAATTGGACCATTGGGCGATTGCCAAAATTGAACCGATCCAATTTAGGCAATTTTTCCAATTTGTGCACAAATAATTTTTCTCTTTAAATAAGTTAATGTCATGAATTAACAACATTTCAATATTGCTAAATGTTTTTTTTTTTGAGTTAAAAAATGAAACGATGACTGGTCCAATATAGGAAACTAATAGGTACTTTTTTTGCATTAGGATGTCTTCTACCGAAATTTTGATTGTAAATTTGATGTTTTTTTGAAATATAGGTATAATACTTCCTATACCAACAATTTTATTTATTTATTTAACACCTAAGCTTCCGGTTTAAATCATGTGGTCCAATTTTGGAACCCCCAGGTGCAATTTAGGCAACCGGTTTCCTATATTGAACCACTTGCAGAGGTTTTTTTATAGTCTGGTATATCATAGATACGTTGAAATAAAACTCTGCAAAAAATCTTGCAGTTGAGCAACATACTAAAGTATACTAAGGTATAGCTTCAAGATCAATTTTGCGTTATTATCAGGATCTATGATAAGAAATCTGGAAATTGGTCCATAATGGGCAACCTTCCCCTATTTTCACGTGCTTTCATTGCGGAACTCGTGAGGAACCTGGTGGACCTATGACCTATGCATTTGACGTCTTGTCGGCTCGATATGATCAAAAGAATGATGTCGTCGATGTGGAAAGCAGAAATTTGGCATGGTTATAGTCTCTTACAAAAGGCCCAAACAAATCGAAAATTTACTAGTTAAATCAGGTAGTTTAGGGAACAGTGGCGTGTCGTGGGGTTTGTGTTTGGAGGGGCGCAATAGAAATCCAATACCAAATGACATATAAGCAAATTGCTCGAAAAAGTATCTATTCATAAAAAAAAATTTAGGTAAATTAATACATACATTTATAAATGCCTTTTGAAAACCGACGCGTAAAAGATCGGTTTTCGGCCCGTCGGCGTCGTTCACAAGTTTGTGATAACTTTATATCTGGCAACGGCCTCCCCAGTTCTTTAATTTTAAGTTTATCCGCTAATGGCAGCCTACAAAAATTTATTTGAATTATAATATTATTGACGAAATTCATTTTTATTAGTTCGAATTCGACGCGCGCTTACGCCACAACAAAGTCCGAAATGTATAAAGCAATGCAGGCGCTAAAATACCGCGGCCGTAGAGTCCCTAAATAAATCGGATATAAACGGGTGACGTTCGGGTTCGTTCGGCGAAATTTATATACGCCAGGCGAGATTCACCGTCCGTCGCAGCGATTCAACGACGGAATTCAATTATCTAAAATTCACACGAGGAGGCTTGCTTATCGTTGGTCAATGAAAACGGACAATTAGAGATGAGTTCAGAATTGGTGAGTTGCTATGGTTTTTTAAAATTTAGAAATTTTAACTACCTATATGAATAATAATAATAATATTAGTAGATATTAAAATGAATAGTAATAATAAATATTTAAATAAACATTTAATAATAATAATAATAATAATAATAATAATAATAATAATAATAATAATAATAATAATAATAATAATAATAATAATAATAATAATAATAATAATAATAATAATAATAATAATAATAATAATAATAATAATAATAATAATAATAATAATAATAATAATAATAATAATAAAAGACTTTATTGTAAATAAGTTACAAAAGGCGAAGTTGAGGCAGAACCTCCTAGCTTAACCTAAAAATATAACCACTATTAATTAATATAACTGTCTATCCTGTTATACACCAGCGGCCTGGCCTGCTAGATTAAAAAATATTGAAACTGAAATGTGCTGTTTTGTAAAAATTACTTTTAATTTGTGTGTTATGTTAAAATTCTTAGGAGGGGCGCGCGGCCACGCGGCCTTATAGAGCAACCGCCACTGTTAGGGAAACTTATTTGTACTACTACAGGCGAGGATTATTTGCATCGATAAAGTTGAAGTTTGAGCGGAATGGACTCTACCAGAAATGAAATAAGCCAACTGTGAGCGGCCGGTTACACAATCACTTAAGATGAAAATCGCCGTCTAGCCTAGCTAGGATTTGGAATGCACTACAAAAAGAGTGTTAAAAAGTGTAGACACAAACCAGACAGAAATGTGCCGAGATTGAACCATTCAAACGTATAGAATCGAAAACGAACACACAAAGACATATAAATAAATATAAAATCTCGTATAATATTTGTCATTGTAATAGGGTTGGTGCTACCGAGATAAAGTTCCCAAATCCGAGGTGACTTCTTTTCATCCTGCCTGGGACCAGGGCCGGATCTACAACGAAGCGGCGCTCCGGGGCCCCCCCGGCAGAAAATTCAACGCTTAGGAGGAAATTTCGATTCATTACTGGTAAATGTGTCAGAAATTTGCGATAAGTGGAAAATTGACAGAAAGTTTATAGACAAGAGATCACGTAAGGTAAAGTCTCTTTGATGAATTGTCTCAAGATGAAAGATTAAATGATCCTCAACAACACCTCCGAGTGAACATTTTCTACCCGATGATAGATACAATATCATCGCAACTCGAATCTAGGTTTGTTGGTATGAAAAATGTTCTGAATACTTCTAAAATCCTGCAACCTTAATATCTCACAAATTCATCGAAAAGCGAGTTGGAGCAAGAAGCTGATCTGTTTTCCAAAACTTTCTCAAACGATGTGTCACCTTCTTTTTCCTCTCAGTTGCTTACTGTATGGTCGACATTTTCGAAAGAGATAAGTTCAATGAAAGATGTTAAAGAGTTAGCCCGTTTCTTGATCATTCAGAATGCGTCGTTGTCGTCCAGTTATCCAGATGTGTGCACAGCGCTTCTGATGTTCCTTACTGTCCCTGTTACTATTGCGAAAGCTGAACGGACTTTCTCCAAATTGAAGTTGATAAAAAACTACTTGCGTACCTCAATGGGACAAAATAGACTTAGTAATTTAGCGCTACTTTCCATTGAAAATCGAAGAGCGCGCAAAATTGACTTTAATAAAGTGATAAACGAATTTGCCACTATAAAATCTAGAAAGAAGTGTTTTTAGTTGTAAGTTCTTGCGTTTGTGACAAAATATCATGAGAGCGCGGTATTTACATAGATTCTATGTGTAGAATATTGACAGATTATAGTAATAGCTGTTCCATCAACTTGGTATAAGATACAATAAATATCTACATTAACAAAATACTGTTATTTTTACCCGACATTAATACTGTGGTATTATCAAAAATAATTTCAATAAGGGGCCCCAAAATGTGTTTTGCCCGGGGGCCTATTCAGCTCTAGCTCCGGCCCTGCCTGGGGCACATTTTGGAGGCCAAATTCTAAGTGGGAGGAGCTGGTCAACCAGAGCGTCATCCCCCATCAAACAAACCACAGTATTATAGGAACTATGGTGGTAAAAACCAGTGTGGTTAGACTAAGAATTCAAAAGGAATGAAGAACGTATACTGTATAATAGCCCTAGTCGCTGCTGAAGCCAATGAACAAAAAAAAAACTGTTAATAATGGCTATAGTTCCTCTATAAGCTTCGATACCCGAACGTTGCAATTGTGGCAAAACTACTACTAAGATCAAGTTTCGTGATTTTTTCTTTCTGTCTGCATATTGAGGCCAAAAAATGTACATGCTTTGCAGGGTGTCGGCGTGGCCGGACCCCGTTTTGCATGATTTTTTTTTTGCAAAAAAGCGCCGCGTTTCTCCTTGTTCGGGTTTCTATTCTGTCGCTGCATCTCTTTTCCCGGAGGCCGTTTGAATTTGAAATAGACAACGTAAATTTGGCAGGATTATAATGGGACGAAAAAACAATCGAAAGGTAAAGGTTCTATATAGTCTACTTTCTATTGCCTGACAGCTAAGAACGAATTAAAACACACATTTTAGCTTACCGGATGAACATATTATTTTTCGCCTGAAAGTATACCTTTTTAGTAACAATACAGGTAGTTTAAAAACTATATAGATTGGCACACCCCTACTTTTACCTTTCACAATATACCCCTTTACGAGGTTTTAAAACCAAAAAAGATTTGCAAAATATCTGATAAGGTAAGAGTGTTCACTATTATGCATTGTACGCTATTTCGCGTTTTTTAAAAACCTTACTACAGAATTTTTTTTTTTGTAAAAAATCCGTCGAATTCAGCTAATTTGTTTAGTCTAGACATACGGACATGATATTATTAATTGAGTCTGAAAAATGTTCTACTTGAAAATTTGAACGCATGATTTTTACCTAGAACATTGGTTTTTAGCAAAATAAACACAATTTTCTGCTGCCTAATGTGTTTTATACGGGGTGTTTAAAGGTAAATCACGTTCTATACAAGATGGTCAAAACTAGGAACTACACTTTTTAATTCTACAACTTCTTGGAGTGCATTGCACTCGACCGATAAAGACCAATATACAGTGTGACCAGTAAAGTCCGCATCATATGGGATTTTTTTTATTAATTACTTTATTCGAAATTTGACTTTGGCATCAAGTTCTGCTTCGATCGAGATGAAAATTACGCAAAAAATAGAAGTCACGCGATTCGCATTATCTGTTAAATTTTAATTTTTCCAAAAAATGATTCAAAAGTAGGGTTATTTCTGAAAGCATCGAAAAAAGGTATTAGAAAAAGTTTTTTTAAATACAGTTTCTAGCCCACATGCAAAATTTTAGCTGCATAAGATAATTTTGATTTTTTACCCATATATTTTGTAAATTGCACCACTTTTGCAAAATAAGACCCAACGCAACCTACATAAAACTTTTTAGTTTTCACAATGCTTTATTTCAGATACATTTTCTTTAAAGTAGCGCCATATTAAATGTGTGTTTTTCTACAAAATCAAAATTGGGCTATTAAAATTTGGTCGCATGTGATGCAAAGTTTATTTGTTTTTGACCCTGTATAAGGTAACTTCATAAAATAAGTATTTTTGAAAACGTAGTTTGTGTCTGAAAGTAATACACCTTCATATTAAGACAAAAAAAGAACACAGTGTCATCAGTAAAGTTGTTCAAATGAATTTTCGTGGTGGGTAAAAAATCAAAATTATCTTATGCAGCTGAAATTTTGCATGTGGGCTAGAAACTGCATTTAAAAAAACTTTTTCTAATAACTTTTTTTCTATATTTTCAGAAATAACCCCACTTTTGAATTATTTTTTGGAAAAAATTAAAATTGACAGATAATGCGAATCACGTGACTAGTAGAGATTTCAACGACCAAAAAGCTCACAGACTTTTTTAAAAAGGCAGATATTTCGACGTGAGAATTTTCGTTTGAAAATTAGGGTGCTTTTTCGATATTAAGTCAAAATAAGGTGAAAAAAATAAATATTTTAAATCAAAAAAGTTACAGTGTGTTTGGGACATAAGAAGGTAAGTTTTCACCAAATTTCGTAAAAAAAAAAAATTTTTTTTTGTAAAAGATAAAAATAAAAAACCAAAAACTTGGTTATTTGAATTTTTCACATAAATTTTGAGGTTATGTGAAAAAGTGTGAATACAAAAGTTGTAGATCTTTTTATTACCTACAACTTTGCCATTTAACGTTTTTCCATAGGACTTGTAGTTTTGCCGGATATCGAGATAAATCGTTTTCTACCCTTAAAAACTCGTCCCTTTCCACTTCCCGACCTCGGATCGCCCGTAAATTATTTTTCCTTTCTTTTTTGTTATATTCTCTTCCTTTTCCAATAGGTTTCATCCTACTATTATTTTTTTTGGTTTCAAAAATGATCGGCCCTGGTCTAACAAGGAAGCAGTTTGGTAGAACCTTCCTCCTCTACTATACCGCCAATAATCCTGGTTTAATAAAAAGCCCGGCAAATAATGGCAAACTCTTAAAAGAGTCGCTCAATTTTTTGCCAGTCTAGCCGTCTGGCCCGGGAAGTCCTTATTTCAAGGCCCTGAAAAAGTTTTAAGTTGAAACACGTGACGCGAAACGAGGCCATTTTTACCGGGTTTTGAGACTAATCCCGTCTGAAGTTCGCTTTTCCGTTTTTACCGGCCTTTCAGACGTCTCGAGCAGTTTCATTGAGGAGAAAAAAGTTCGTGAAGTAGGGTGATTTTGTAACGAATACGGAACGCGAATGGAAGCTTATTTATCGGTAACTAAGTGTGTATTATTTTTCCCTTTAAAAAAATCGACGAGATCCTTTGCCCCTTTTTCTCTCTTCCCCAACATACAGTGTGACCAGTAAAGTCCGCATCATATGGGGGGGGGGGGGAGATTTTTTTTATTAATAGCTTTATTCGAAATTTGACTTTGGCAAGTTCTGCTTCGATCGAGATAAAAATTAAGCAAAAAAATAGTAGTCACGCGGTTCGCATTATCTGTCAAATTTTAATTTTTTCCAAAAAATAATTCAAAAGTGGGCTAATTTCTAAAAATATCGTGGGGTTAATTCTGAAAATATCGAAAAAAGTTATTAGAAAAAGTTTTTTTTAATGCAGTTTCTAGCCCACATGCCTATTGGTAGTGGCTAGTGGCGTTATCTCTCTCTATCTTCGTCGAAATATTCAGGCATGGGCATTTGTAGATGATTATTTAACGACCCCTCGTACGTGGGATATAATAAAAAATAACACGCAGCTACGCATGGCGTACCTATAGTATTTTTTATTGACCGTAGTAAACATGTTAATTTGGACGCACATATACGTAATTTAATTTAAATTGCCAAATAAAATAATCTATGTAGGTTCGCTGGCGCTGGAGACAAACAACCTGGATGACCCATGCAAGCACGCCGTGAAATTTTAAATAAATTTAAAATAGCCGAGGGGTACTGAGTCGGGCGAGGGAGCCGGTGAAATTAATGCCCTTTGACCTCAAAAAACGTTTGACATAGAAAGCTTAAATTTGGCACAGTTATACATAAACATGAACCGGTTCCTAGCGACATGCTAAGATAAATAGAACCATTTTTTGGTTTGTTTATTTTGAAGGACCTTCTTTACACACATACAGTGTGACCAGTAAAGTCCGCATCATATGGGATTTTTTTTTTATTAATAGCTTTATTTAAAATTTGACTTTGGCATCAAGTTTTGCTTCGATCGAGATGAAAATTAATCAAAAAAAATAGTAGTCACGTGATTCGCATTACCTGTCAAATTTTAATTATTTTCAAAAAATAATTCAAAAGTGTGGTTATTTCTGAAAGTATCGAAAAAAGTTACTAGAAAAAGTGTTTTTAAATGCAGTTTCTAGCTCACATGGAAAATTTCAGCTGCATAAGATGATTTTGATTTTTTACCCATATATTGTAAATTGCACCACTTTTGCAAAATAAGACTCAACGCAAATCAAAATTGGGCTATTAAAATTTGGTCGCATGTGACGCAAAGTTTATTTGTTTTTGACCCTGTATAAGGTAACTTCATAAAATAAGTATTTTTGAAAACGTAGTTTGTCTGAAAGTAATACACCTTAATATTAAGACAAAAAAGAACACAGTGTCATCAGTAAAGTTGTTCATTAAGTGGAAAATTGATTTTAGTGGTGGGTAAAAAATCAAAATTATCTTATGCAGCTGAAATGCATATTGCAATTGCATGTGGGCTAGAAACTGCATTTAAAAAAACTTTTTCTAATAACTTTTTTCGATATTTTCAGAAATAACTCCACTTTTGAATTTGTTTTTGAAAAAAATTAAAATTTGATAGATAATGCGAATCAAGTGACTATTATTTTTTTGCTTAATGTTCATCTCGATCGAAGCAGAACTTGATGCCAAAGTCAAATTTCGAATAAAGCTAGGTATCAATAAAAAAAATCCCATAATATGATGCGGACTTTACTGGTCACACTGTATATACTTTTAGACCCGTACCTATACAGCTTATTTCGTGCGTACACAAAAATTAAGTAAATATCTAATGTAATCGGCCTAGAACGGTTAGGGCGGGTGGTAGGCAGCCTTATTAAACCATTTATAAAGTTGTGAGTATATTGTAAGTAAAAAATGTTAAAGCCCGGATCTGTCTATATTCCAATTCGTTAACTGAGAATTTTGCACTGCGCATGTCCGTCCACTGGGCTTTATTTAATATGCGTATAAATTTGCCACTTTTGTATTTATTGTTTTATCGAATTTATTTCAAAAAGTTGTGAAATTTTAAATAAAAATGTTTGCCTATTTCAAATCCGGTAAACTGGTTGTCCAGACTGTTATTTTAATTTATTAACGTAGTAAATTTTTTTGGTTACTATTTGATACTCGTTTCACACCTACCACAAGCAATTAAATGGCGATATCGATATGTTGTAAGTCGAATCGATTAGAAATCAAGGCCTCAATTGCGCAATTTCTCACTAGGCGTCAAAACATAATATGTTATTGAATTTAAGGAGACCTTACGTTTTCTGAAAACGATTTTTGCCGCAAAACGCTTAATTTTGTGAATTGGAAACTTACTATAAATGGCTATGTCAAATTAAACTTACTACTCACACCGAAAAGACGGTGTATATGATTTTAAAACAAAAAAAAATAAACAGCAAATCAAGCTAAACATCAAACTAAAAAAAAATTATGTGTGCTTAAGACCACACGACAGAAGTGAAAACTTCAACAAGGTGAAATTAACAATATCAAATACAATTTTTCAATTTTGTTTCTTTTAGGTTATGTTCGTAAGCAATCATAAAAATAACATAAACTTGGAATACGGGATAATTTTACTGCATACGAAAAAAGATATTTCCTAAAATTGAACGACCCTTGAATTTTTACATCTTCAACAGAAGTCAGAAATCATAATAAATTAGGTCCACGGAATAAGCAATTACGGTAAACCTTACTTCACCCTACGTAAATATATAATTTAAAAAATGCCAGAACACACCTGAGACGCAGACGAGTGTCTATACAACGCACACTGTTTGCGGCATGCTCTTGCATATAACGTTCATTCGGGTCAGGGTCAGTTCGGATTGAATATAGCAGTTGAATTCAAGCGTTACACAGCCGAGTGTGACGCGTGACGGCTCAGTTTAGTTCAGTGCCCACAAAAAGTGCTAAACGCGCCTAAAGAAGTTTTCACTTCAATAACGCAGTTCTAAAGAAAGTTACACAGTACAAATACCTAGGCCTAATCATTTCGAATGACTTAACTTTTAACCCACACATAGATCACGTCATTAAAAACTGTCTCCCATTGTTGGAAATATTAGAAGATGCGCTCATCAATTAAACAGAAATACACAAATACCTCTTATACAATTGTTTTGTTGAACCACATTCAAGGCACTTAATACCTACCACGTTGGGGGAACACAGGCGAATATAATATGTTGGACAAGCTGCAGAGGTATCAAAATAGGACTATAAAAAGTATTTTTTCTTTAAACTACTATACGACGACTAGCTATATTAATAAACGTTATCCGTTCCTAAACATCAGACTATTAAAAAAACTAGAACAAGCAAAACTAATACACTGTTTACTAAATTACTAAAATCAAGTGTAGTGTTGAGCAAAAATTTGGACTTTCATAAGTACAACTTAAGAACAAACATGAACCTTAGAAATAATTTCTCTAGAAGCAAAAAGTGTCGAGACTCTCCAATTTTCCGAAGCGTCCAGCCTATAATGAAATACCGAAAGTCGCCATTAGTGAAGCAGCCAAAAAGACTTACGTAAATTTTTTAAAATTATATTAAAACTAAAGTCCCCCAAAGAATTAACATAATTATATTACTATCTATATTTTAGCGACTGTTAGTAGTAGTATATTATAGTAACTAGAGTTGGGCATGGTCAATTGACCGCGGTCAATTGACCATGACGTATTTGACCGGTCAAAATATATCAATTTTATTTTATTATTTATGCATTTGTGATCTGTCCAGATTACCTCCTACCACCCAGGATAATGTTTAGTGTATCGTTATAGCGCCGTTACTTTACGGCTCGTAATAATTCAGCTACCTAATTACCCGAGTCTGATATTTTATTTTAAGTGTTCATGTTTTCATGGTTAAACTATTGAGATATAGACTCATAGAATGTGTACCTGAATGGACCTAACTATATCATCCATTTGACCACCCTGTATAAAATGTAGGTATGGCAATAGACTTTTCAGAACAAGTAAAACTTGTTATAAAAAATTAATTTTTTCCAAAATACAAAATAAGAAATTTGGCAAGTATAGTTAGGTTTATCCACTGCATTTTTAAATTTTAATTTATTTCAGTCAATTGACCAAAAACAAATTTTCCGGTCAAATCCACAACCCTAAAGTAACATGTTTTATTTAGCAAAAAAGCTACAATTAAATATTTTTTAATACATTTTTTTAAACAACATTTTTATAGATTTATTTTTAATTTTAAAACGGAACCTTCTTTTAACAAAAACAGACAGAAAAAGTTAAACATTTTGGAAATTGTATCAAATATTACGTATCATTTTGTTTTTTAAATAAATGTAATTTTATAGTTTTAATAATATTTAAGATTTAATGGAATTTTCCAAACTTTTATATTCTATCAAACCTTTATGAAAAATAGACTTATAAGCTAATGTTTTAGACACTCTATCCATAAAAATATTTTGATTAGTTCTTGTTTTATAATTATGATGGTCATGATTAAAAGAACAAAAAATTTTTAAACAATCAGGCAATAAATATTTTTTAATTTTATGTATATAGATACATATTAAATAAAAAATTAAATTTCTGACAGTCAACCAATCTAAATTTTTTAACATACATTTTTTTTTTGTACAGGGTGTTTCATTAAGGTCGAAGAGCGGCCATATCTCGGAAACTACTGGGCATAGAAACTCAGGAAAAGAAAAATGATAATAAAAGTGGCCATGAGAAAATTCTGGAAATAATTTTCAAGTTCCGCATTTTGCCGCAAGAGGGCGTAATTGAAAAGTAAATTTTTAAATTTTACATAACTCCGAAAATTCCACATTAAGGTATATGTTGGATAACACCATTTTAAAGCTTGGACAATTATGCATTATTTTGGTCTTATGCTCATTGGCGTACCGACTTTAATAAGAGTGGGGGAAGCTGTTGAAAGTGTAATCATTTAAATCGCTGTAACTTATAAACGACATCCGATTTTAGCAAACTAAAGACTGTTTGGAAGAGAAATGTATGCACTTTGACCAATCGTATTTAGTTGTCCATAATAGTTCTCAAAAAAAATGCTAGAGGGCGCAATTTGCAATAAAAATACATTTTTTGATTTTCCTCCGAAAAAATAAATCATACGGTATAATTATGATACTATAATCGAAAAGTAGATGAAATTTGCTAGGAAAAATATTAAAACCGCAGCTCGATATCTCCGTTTGTTTCTGAGTTATTGCCAAAACAATAATTTTTAACACAAATTGCGCCCTCTAGCAATTTTATTAGAAACTATCTTGTACCATTAGATACGACAATTGAAGGTTCTTCCAAACAAGCTTAAATTTAGTAAAATCGGATAAGTCGTTTAGAAGTTACAGCGATTTTAATGTTTACACTTTCAATAGCTTCTCCCACTCTTATCAAGTGAAACTGTAAACATTAAAATCGCTGTAACTTCTAAACGACTTAACCAATTTTACTAAATTTAAGCTTGTTTGGAAGAGAAAGGTAAGTACCTTTAATTGTCGTATCCAATGTACAAAATAGTTTCTAATAAAATTGCTAGAGGGCGCAATTTGTCTTAAAAATTATTGTTTTGGCAATAACTCAGAAACGAACGGAGATATCGAGCTGCGGTTTTAATATTTTTTCTAGCAAATTTCATCTACTTTTCGATTATGATATCATAATTATACCGTATGATTTATTTTTTCGGAGGAAAATCAAAAAATGAATTTTATTGCAAATTGCGCCCTCTAGCATTTTTTTTTAGAACTATTATGGACAACTAAATACGATTGGTCAAAGTGCATACATTTCTCTTCCAAACAGTCTTTAGTTTGCTAAAATCGGATAAGTCGTTTATAAGTTATAGCGATTTAAATGATTACACTTTCAACAGCTTCCCCCACTCTTATTAAAGTCGGTACGCCAATAAGCATAAGACCAAAATGATGCATAATTGTCCAAGCTTTAAAATGGTGTTAATGTGGAATTTTCGGAGTTATGTAAAATTTAAAAATTTACTTTTCAATTACGCCCTCTTGCGGCAAAATGCGCAACTTGAAATTTATTTCCAGAATTTTCTCATGGCCACTTTTATTATCATTTTTCTTTTCCTGAGTTTCTATGCCCAGTAGTTTCCGAGATATGGCCGCTCTTCGACCTTAATGAAACACCCTGTATATTTGTTACAATTTAAAATAATCCGCATTGCCTTATTTTGTAAAATTTGTAATTTATGAAATATTTCCTCACTAGCACAATATAAAAGAAAGAACAATAAAGAACAATAAAGAAAATGTGGTAATATAATAGTATTAAATACAGTTTTTTTAGAATACAAACTTAAATTAGGACTGATTCTTTTAAAATAACCCACTTTTCTGTTACCTATAAAAGAATTTTTATTTTGATTGTACGTGTAGGCCTCGGTGCCAGTATCTCTGTACTAAGTTAGCTATATCCATCACATCCTACATCCCGAACTTGTAACGCAAATAATACCGACCGCAGTATCTTCGATAAAAAAAAATTGCGGACTCCTTAACATTATTCTTAAAATAAATTCCGAGTTTTATTTATTTTTTCAAAAATTGAACATTCAAGAGGCCCCCGACTACCCAACCGGCTAGACGGTCGTTTCGAAATCATGAATAATTATTCTTGTTCAGCCTAAATTTAAATAATCGTTTGGTGTTTGCACGATTCGTGTAGGTACTCGATTTTTGGCGCGTTTTTCCCGGGTCGTTTTTTTTTATAACCTTTAGTTTGTCCTGTTCTAACCAACGGCGATCAACTAAGATAGACAATTATTCCTTCTATATCCTATGACGTGTCTACAGCGCGTCAAAATTTTTAAAAAGTATTTCATACAGTAAGGGCATTAATGACGGTTGACCTAACGATTGAGGATGCCGGTCCACTCACTAGAGGCAGTTTTTTTTACGCCGATAGAGAGGTGCGTTCCCCCCGCACCCCCCGAATCCGTCAATATTTCGTGACCCGTTCAAATACGGTCCTGCCAACACCGATGGGTCGGTGACGCGTAGGTTTTGGGTCAAGTATAATACGTGGAAAGCGAGTTGATTTTTGCATCCTTTTACGTTACTATAATATACTACGTTCCTAAATATCATGTAAATACGAAAAGGGGTAATTCTTTGGCTTATTTAATGACTAAAAATTGATATAAACATAGGCGCACCGAAAAAAGTTCATGGGGAGAAAAGGGGACATGACCCCTGAAAAATACCTCCCTGTAGATTCTTCAAACCATTTGGTATTCCCAATGATGTAAGTCCTACACCGTAACCTATATTCCAAATTAGAGCTAAACATCTCAAAAATACAAGAGCTATAAAGAAAAAACTAAAAAAGTTTTGAAATTTCAACACCCTGTAGATCGGCAACGAAGCGTTTGCGGACCTATGTTTATATGAATTTTTAGTCATTAAATAAGCCAAAGAATTACCCCTTTTCGTATTTACATGATATTTAGGAACACCCTGCATTATAGGTTGAAAAACCTGGCTAAATGCGGTCCTGTCCGCTTTCAATCGAAATTTATGAATGAAATCGCAGCCCGCTCGATTACGACGGAACCGGGCCCCGTTTACAACTACGCATCGTCGACGTTATTTGCGTGAGCTGTGAAGTCTTCCGATTTTCGATCGTTCGTTCACCTTCGTTTGTAATAAATAAATTGAATTATTTTTTTATTTATTTGTTTGGTTTTTATTACGCGGAAGGGGCGGGGGAGGGGGTTTATTCTACGTGGGGTACCAGACAGCTTTTGTAATACGCAAGATCTAAGAAATGTAAAAAGTTGAATCTTCACCTATAAAAAAAGTAGAATCAGTTACAAACTGAGTAAACATAGACGTAAAATACCACGTAAATGGTCGAAAGCGAGGGATATTCGCGATTGCCAAAAATGTCTATCACAGGCTCGTTACAGATTTGTACGCCGTACAAAACTATGAGCGGTTAAATGTTTCCATTGCATGGTTTCTCTTGGTTTTGTTTTTCTATGGAAGAATGCTTAATAGGCACACTTTAAAATCTCTGTAGCAGTGGCGGCTCGTGACTAGCGAGTCAGGGGGGCGCTGGCTTTAAATAAAAAAAAATTAAAATGTCTATTGTTTTCGAAGGTACGTGTCTGTTTTTTCTAACTTTCTCGTTGTAAATATTAATTTCATCATCATAAGCACTACTTAAACAAGTTAAAATATTAGTTTGTCCTAACATCTCAAAACTTACCACATTATGACGATGTTTTGCACTATTTTCATGTAATTTTATTTTCTCTGAAAGATGGTTTAAGTCCTGCACCCCATTTATAGTCCAATTATCATCCCCGTCAAAAAGAACACACACGAAACAAAAAATTTGTTCTCACAACCGCATATCCAGAATTTTTATTATATATTTCTTTGTCAAACTTAAGCGTAAACTGTGCCTTACTTTTATATTTTGATTGCATTTAATATTGGTAGTGGCCGCCCTGCGGTTTTTCACTTAAGCTCAGAGAACTAAACACAAGCTTCTGTAAAACACTGACCTTCATATTACACGAAATTTTCCAACTTTATAACGTAACTAATAAATCAAATCAAAACAAATAAACAAAACATCAGCGGCATCGACAGGTCGTCTCGTCAGAGTACATAATATTAATATATCGATTATTCTACCGTGGCATCGCGATTCGCGAACAGCTGTTGGGCGCGGAAAATTGGAGCTCATCCGTGGCCGCTCGTTGTCAATAAAGCCTATCGAGGGGTTATTGCGAGGGGTTATTGTCGTTGTGCGATGTGTAGGTGACGTCACGCCTCCGTCGTCATGGCAACTCATCGAGAAGTCGCGTGGAATCGGGACGAATAATCGGTCGCCCGCGCTTATTATAATCTTGAGAGCGTGCAAGTCGGTTGTCTATGAGTATAACCTGCCCGTTGGCCCTATAGCCCAACATAGCTATGTTTGATTTGAATTATGCCCGCGCTTAGTATAACCTACCCGCTGGAATAGGGCTATGTTTGGTTTGAATTATTTTAATGGATCGCTTACATACATTGCTTTATTGGTTTTCTAAGTAAAGTATTTTTGGATTCTGTTTCAAATAATTGCCGGGAGGGCGGCGCCCCAGAGCCCTTCATTAACGAGCCGCCACTGCTCTGTAGTCTGTACTAATGGGGTTTTGGTTTTTATACCGTGCGAGCAAAAATTATTTGCATCAAAAAGGGCTTCGATTAAAAAACGCAGGGCTTGGTTTAGATCACAATGATATGGGGACGATATATCTAACCAAATCTAGGTTAAAATTTTGTCAAATTCATATTATGACATGATATGCCAAACTAACGAGTAATAAAATAAGTAACAAATACAAATTTATTTTTGTTGTTTACAAAATTAACAAAGTAAGAATATACAGAAAGAGAAAGAAAAATAATTAGATAAATTGCTGAAATTAGCCACGGCCATGCTCCAAGCATAATTTTGGGTAAACCATCGACAGTAATTCCTGCGGCTTGTATTTATTGGAATACTTGCACTTTATATTTGTTGGCGTATTTTGCATTATTTCACGAACGTTTGCAACAAGTTCTTCTGTTCTTACAGATGGCCTTCCTACTCCTTTTTTGTGTTGTATAGAACCTGTTTCCCTAAACACAGCCACGGTTCTTTTCAGGCAATGATAAAAATCCCCGGCAATAAAAGCAACGTTAGGAAAATGTTCGTGAAAATCGTCCATGCACAAACCCGGATTGTATTGCCACTCACCATTTACTCTAACCCCGTTTCGAAAATACGCTTCAACCATGAATGTTTTGTGCTGTTCCGTAAAGCCCATTGTGTGAATTGTTCAAGAAATTGGAAAAATTAGCGATGAATCAAATTACTTGTAACGACTGTCAAGGATGACTGAATAACTGATTGATTGTAAGCATTACGTCCTTAGATGCAAGGCCCTCTTTGATGCAAATAATTTTTGCTCGCACGGTAGGTTGCACTCATTTGCGTTGGCAGCATCATTCCAACTTTAAAAATACAGGGTTATGTTATTTGGGTTTGTGGAAAGGTCAAACAATAATAACTAATAGTATCTGGACATCGCCTGGCAGCACAACAGTTTATCGTAAACAATTTTTGAAATTCATTACTTGGTGAAAGAGATATTCTCTGCCGCACTCTTCCCACTCTTGCCCCCTAGCGGCAGCAAGTTACAAAATTATCTACACCATTGCTTTTAAGCTAAGGAAACCTGAATAACCTCACTTACCGCCAAACTATTAATCCAGGGTTAGAATACTCTGGTCTCCTAAACACCACGCACTTGCTAACTATTGTAAATTATAATAAATAGCACTAAATTATTCTATTTCGAAAAAATACTAAAAGTTAGTCGAAAAACGCGATTGATCAAAAACGCAACTGAATATAAAAAATTCTGCGTCACTAGTAGTAAAATCGTCCGTACAGCGTTGCCGTTGTGATTTCCCTAAACCATTATACATAATTAAATTTGTCATCATTGATTTTTGATCGGGAGAAAATGTAAACAATTCGGTCTCCTTATACATTGAATATCAAACTATAAGAAGGCCATATGAGCCGATTTCCTAAATCTGCTACGTTAAATTCATAGATGGCACAATGGGTTCATCAACAAGAAAGCGACTAACTTTTTTATTGCTAAATTAAAGCATTGTTGCCGCCTGTTGACTTGCTGCATGAGTTTTTAAATTTATTTTTATAGCTTATCGTAAAACTTGATTTAACATAAGTACCTACACCTATCCTAGATTTAAGTAGCTTACATTTATTTTCCTACCTATAGTATAGTCTAGACTTAGAAATGTCACTATTTTTAATTGCTTTGTAGCTTATAATATTTTCAACCTTTTGACGTCCCAACGTTAATTACATAAAAACATATTAACTGCCATGTATTCTATTTCTAACAGAATTAAATGACGACTCTCACTATTCAATACCTACCTAGGCTACCTACAACGTATATGTTGGGTAAAATATGAATGAAACCTATTTTATTGTCTGTTCAAAATGCTTGAATTTTTAAAAATTCCAATAAAATACGATATGCGGCAACACCACGACATCACATCAGTGAATTTGAGACATCTGTTGCCGAGGCGCTGCATTATAACGACAGATTTAAGGTTAGAGTTACGATCAACTCCACAATGGCGGCCAAACCAGCTCCAATACGTCAAAAAATGGGTTGTCAACTTTTCTCGGACATCCGTCGTTCTTATATAGTTTGATATTCAATGCCTTATATTACATGTCTGTGTAGGCGACCTCCCGTCGACTTTTCGACCAATAGTATCGATTTTTCGGAGGGTCAATGTGACCTACACGGTTTATCGCCCGATACTAGGACTATTATAGTTATATAAAGGCTATAATAGCCTCTACTATAAATGAAATACTCTTAGTTATTTTCCGATGTTTTTCACGAGGTGACGACCGCGTAATTGGCCAAAAAAGTTCGACGCACCGTCCCGCGTCTCGTAATCAACCGATGACCTGTCTGGCGCACCGGGTGGTCGACACACTGGCACATCCTTAACGAAGTGCTCTAAATCTTCTGGGATTTTGGCTTTCCTGGCAGGTAAAGTACCACGAAATTTTGTATGATTTTTGAATAAAACGAAGACGTAACGAAAATATTGATCGAAAAACGAAATGGCGGATGCGTCACTAGTGTTTGCTCTTAAGATTCTTACCAGTGGCGTAGCAGAAACTGAGTGCCCCCCCCCGCAAACGACGTTTTCAGGGCCCCCCTCTCTATAACGAATGGAAAATGATAATTCTTATTTTCTTCATTACTATTAGGTTCAGGTTTATGAATTTTCGAATTCGTTAATCGTGTAATAATTTAATTAGGCTTAAACCCACATTATGTGTTAAGTAGCTACTATTAAAACAGCAAACAATTCGAATTTATTTTATAATACTTGGTAGACTGGTAGACATAACATAGGTATTTATTAAGTCATTATACGTAATATTCCAGCAAACATATAGCCCAGTACGTGGGGGTTTTTTGAATGCAAAAGGTGGTGTAGCAGCGATTTTTTAGTATGTTGTTAGGCTTGGGGCCCTTATGAAAAATCCAAGTTTTCGACCTCCAGGCGCATGCGCTCGAGCCGCCATCTTGGATTTTAGGTACAAAATTTTTTTTGTAGCTCACATATGTTAGGAGTTACAGCTCCGTGAAGTTGCATGCGCCATGCACAGTTACCGAAGATAGTGTTCTCAAAATGCGCGTATGTGCGCGATTACCTCGTAACTCACTCGATTTTAAAAGTGTCTTTACACCTCTTTCCTTTACAACGACAACGTCACTTTCACTTAAAGTTTTCTCACAAATAAAGCACAAATCAACTTGGAAATTTTCCATTATAACAGCGTAACCTTCTGCAATCTAGACATGACACATGACACACTGACGCATACAGGCTCGATGCACGGAAGGTTATTTATGACCCTCTCTCAATAGAGTCTCTTTAAAAAATATGATTTGTATTTGTTTAAATTATTTATAATCTTTCACAAAATTTTGTGGAGGAAGATTTTTAGTTTTTTCTTACTTTTCTATACTTTCAACTCCACTTTAAGCATGGACTACTTCTTCAAATTATTTATTTTAGTTATTAACAGCCAATTTTTTTTTTCAAACAGAGTAACTTCACGGAGCTGTAACTCCTAACATAGGTGTGCTAAAAAAAATTTCTACAAAAATGTAGGTAATTTTGTCCTCTTTAACTTTGTATAGAATATCTTTTGTCGTAAAAGCCACCGTTTTTGAGTTATTGTCAAAAAATCAAATTTTTGTACCTAAAATCCAAGATGGCGGCTCGAGCGCATGCGCCTCGAGGTCGAAAACTTGGATTTTTCATTAGGGCCCCAAGCCTAACAACATACTAAAAAATCGCTACTACACCACCTTTTGCATTCAAACACCCCTTTTTGATACCCACGTACTGGGCTAATAATGCAAATTCAAAATTTTAAAACACCACTTATAATGTTGCTTACCTTACCATGTATGGTAGTAACGGGGGTAGCAGTGATCAAGCATGATAGAATCCAAATGAACACTCAACAAGTCTGCACAAACATTATGCCACGAAGTACCTTACAAGGTACCTATTCTACAAAAGGACCAGATCGTCGAGAGTTTTTTTTTTGCAAAATCGTTTATAATTTCGTCGATATTTAATGTTTTAACAAACTCGTGTTCGATACTAAATAAGGATAAATCCGAAAGGCGTTGTGGTCACATGGTGTTACGTAAATAGGTTTTTACTAATTTAAGTTTGGAAAAAGATCGTTCCGCTGATGCCACACTAACTGGTAAAGTTAGAAATAACATCACTGCACTAGATACATCTGGAAAAGTAGAAGAACACACTGATTTTTTATTAATAAATGATCCGCAAGTTCATACACTGTTTTTTAATTTTGAAATACTATCTCCGAGTCCCTTTCTGAGGCTTAAAATTTGACTAGGAAAGTCAATGGATAAGTCTTTATAGTATATCGTTTGTAAAATCCGCGTTTTCGCGTATAATTCTTCTTCACTTAACGAAGTTAAATTCTCAGGATATAAAAAAATAAAATTAATTATGAAATTAAATACCTATGAAAAGCAAAGCTGGCGGCAAGTTTTGAAAGGGCCGTCAGTGTGGGCGCCCCCCCCCCCCCCCGCTGTGCGGGTATATGTTACGCCACTGCTTCTTACCGGTACTCTTAAATTGAGTTATAATATCAATGGGTTCGGGCGTTTTCTCGCACTATATCGAAAGGTTAAAAAAAAATGCGCATTTTTGCATTCATAATATTTTTTATAAATTATAATGTCTGCCAGGTGTTCAAATTGCGTTGTACTGCGTAATTGAGAAAAAAAAAACATTCTCCCACATCTTACGTAGTGTCTGGCTTTCACTAGAGTAAATATTTTTAAAAAAATATTATTGACGCGTTCCTTTCGTGTCCTTGCAGGTGTTCAAATCGCTAGTTTTCGAGATAATTGTCCCATTATGACGAGGCGAGGAAAAATGCGGAGCACTTCCTGAAATTTTGCCGTTCCATGAGGCGACTGAAAATGTACGGGGGGCGTGGTAAAAATAATGAAGTATTCTTGGAAGGAATGAGCGATGGTCATGACCGACAAAACTGGTCCTCCTCGAAATTTATTTAGTTTTAACGACAAGGGCAACCGACTAGATTATTTTTTGATGTTAGTCTAGTAGTTTTGTCAGCTGCTTGCTTTTGTTTTAACAGCAATTTTATTTTAAGCATTTTTCAATAGATATACAGTGTGTCCAAAAAAGTATGCAACATAGGTATCGTAATCGTATTTAGTTGTCCATAATAGTTCTCAAAAAAAAATGCTAGAGGGCGCAATTTGCAATAACAATACATTTTTTGATTTTACTCCGAAAAAATAAATCATACGGTATAATTATGATACCATAATCGAAAAGTAGATGAAATTTGCTAGAAAAAATATTAATATACCAACTAATATTTGACTTGAGGTTAGGTACGCGAGTAATAACATCGAAGATTGCTGTTTTGATTGTTTTTTATTTTTGATTTGATAAGGTTAGTTTAATTGACTTATTTTCTTGCTTTTCGAATTATAAACACGACGACGAAACATTTTTAAACAAATTTTAGTAGAATTTGGGGCAAATTTTAGCTGTTTACATACGTCAAAATAAATTTAAGGTCAACTTTTACATTTTTTTGACCAAGAACAGTTTTTGAAATATTTTTATTTTTAGGGATTTTTTGTTCTCATTGGAGGGGACCAGTTCTCTCGGTCCTCTTGCAACGATCCTCACCGTAAAATTAATGATCAGTTAATCGATTTTGCTTTTTTTCACAGAACTACCGAGAATCTACCCATTCATCCTATATAACCGAATTTTACAATTCATCATTAAAATGATCAGTAGGTAAAATGTTTTGATGCTAATAATTTCCAAGAGATTCATAGTTCTAATAAATGGCTGCTGTCCGGGAGGTTCTTTCTTCTTCTTCTACGAAAGTAGATAGGTATCTAATTATGCCTTTTTCAGCGAAATAATTAAAAAATGGCGTATTGGCGCCTATCTATTTATCCGGGTATTAGGATACAGGGTGTTATTTAAGTATTTGGCCAAACTCCAAGGGGTGCTTCTTTAAGGGATTTTAAGAAGAAAAGTTCATATAAACATGGGTCCGAAAATGCATAGTTTTGACGATACAGGGTGTCAAACTTTAAAAAAAAAACGGATGTTCGTAAATATCTCAATACTCTTATATTCGATTTTGTTGAAATTTGGCAATTCTATTTGTAATAACAAGAGGATAATTTAGCCTCAATTAGATTAAAATTATTAAGTCCAGTGGCGTCCCGGAAAACAGTCCAACTAATATTTTTGACAAAAAAATTGCGCGCCACTGACTTTTTTTAAAATTATATTATTTTTCGAAGTAAGCAACTATAAATACAACTATTTTATCTCCTGAGTTTTTTTCATATCTTGCTTTGTTTTCGAGAAAAAAAATAAAAACCACTTTATTGCATGTCCCCCAGACAATAAGAGTAAAAAATGTAAACCACTTACCAAACTATTAAGCAATTAAAATTACACAAATGGCCTCTTTTGAATTTTTTCGCACAGATTAAAACTGTGTTCGATAAAAGAAATTAACATAAAATAATCGCATAACCTAATAATTTATTACTGGAGATAAAATAGTTGTATTTGTAGTTGCTTAATTCGAAAAAAATACATAATTTTAAAAAAAGTCAGTGGTGCGCATTTTTTTTTCAAAAATATTAGTTGGACTGTCTTCCGGGACGCCACTGGAATTAATAATTTTAATCTAATTAAAGCTAAATTGTCCTCTTGTTATTACAAATAGAATTGCCAAATTTTAACAAAATCGAATAAAAGAGTATTGAGATATTTACAAACATCCGATTTTTTTGTAAAAGTTTGACACCCTGTATCGTAAAAACTATGCATGTTTACATGAACTTTTCTTCTGAAACTCCCTTAAGGTAGGAGAATCAACATGCTTGCCAACCTATAACCTATTTCGCGTAGATTTATTTATGTTTTCCAGCTTTTATACAAAATTTAAAGAAAATCAGTATCGACTTGATATTCTATAGGTAATAATTGACATATTTAATAAATATCAAGGAATTTCATAACTTATTTTAGGAGAATTGTATAGCGAAAAATATCGGGTAAGATTTTTTTTAACATTATTATGTCATTGTCGCTCATTGTTCTTTCACTATACAATTCTCCCAAAATTAGCAATAAAATAAATTTATATTTTTGTAATATATCAGATACTACCTAAATAATGTACCGACGATTTTGATTTTCTTTAAATGTTAGTTATTAAAATAATAAACTCAAAAAATCAACGCGAAATAGGTTATAGGTTGGCAATAGATTGAATGACGTTGAGAATTCAACCTTAAAGAAGCACCCCTTGGAGTTTGGCCACATACTTAAATAACACCCTGTATAGGATATGGTGAGACAATCATTCTGCTGCTGTCATTGACGCCAAATGTTTGTCTGTCTGTCAGTCTGAATAATATACATTCAGCAATATTTATGTTGCATTTGATTAAAAATGATCTATAATAAACGTAACAGTAGCATTGTAATAATGTTATTGAAAAATAAATAATAATTTTGGATTGTTACAGTTTTCATTATCAATAATTTATCAATGTAGTAAAAACTGTTTGTTTAACCTAAATTAGCATGATTTTGATAACGATGGTATAGTATTTGAAAGTTCATTCATAAATTCTTGTTAGTACAAACAAACAGAAATAATATGTACAATCAACAAGCATTTGTTATTGTCAAACCAAAACTGTTATTGATATACAAAAATTTAATGGTAAAATTTCGAATCAAGATAATTTTCTTATTTCTTGTTTTTATTTGAATTAAACCCCTGGAATTTTCCTTCGAAATATAGGAAATAGCTACTAGGGCAGCGTTGCCAGAAATTACTTTTATTTGGTACTAGATAATGGCTACAAAAGACTTGATTTTTGAGTTGGGGATTTTAGATTGGACAGAAAAAATTCAATTAATATAAAACACGTTCTTCGTCTTCTGGTAATATAAATGATAAAAAAACCCTGGTGGTTATTATTTAGAATGTTTTGAAAACGTACTAGTTTCTAGTCAAAATGTACTAAATGTATTCACAATGTACAAGATCTAGTACAATCGTACTAGACTGGCAACACTGTAGCGGGGGTTCAAAGGCCTGGGGGGCCAAGAAGCGAATAGATAACTTTGAGGTTTATTATTATTTTTGTAAATAATAAAATAATTTTTAGTTCAAAAAACAAAAACACACACATTTCTAAAAGCAACTCTTAACAATTTACCTTTCATCTTCATCCCGTCTAAGTGTTTGAAACGCCAAAGAAAAAATAGAATATTAATAAATTATGTCTCAACATAACAAAGCAATAATAAAAAATAAATTTGTGATCTTAAAATATTAGTATTTGGGCCTATTTTCATACTAACAGTTATACAAGTTATAGTATATTTTAAAAATGAAAGAACGGGTAATCGGCAAATCTGCTTCATGGGTGAGGTCTTTCTATATTTTTTAATTTATGTCCATCGTACGTGCAAGATAGAAAATAATTTGTAATATAATTAGAATCGAAATTAACGGCGAAAATATATTTAACATTTTATGGCACGATACGATAAAAAAAAGTAAAAAATCGGGTTTTTCATTTCCTAATTATTTTCGCACAGTCACAGTCTAGTCATAAAGTTTTAAAATAAATTTCGGACTCGAAGTGCAAGCTAATTTTAGATTTTTATTGCCCTCAAACTTTTATTTTTGTACCTATATAACTTTCAGCGAATAATAAAATATTTTTACTGATTTATAATAGTCTTGTTAGAAATCGGGGTCACGGTGGTCAGCTATTTTTTTTTTTTGAAAATATTATTGTTTTAAAGCCAATGACTTCCCTAGGTTATGCTTATTTTAAAAAGTGCGGTATGCTTTACGTTATACCCTAATAGACCAGGGCTCTGAAGCCCTTGAAAATGGTAAAAAGTTAAAAAAAATAATAGTAGGATGAAACCCATTGGAAAAGGAAGAGAATATAACAAAAATGAAAAGAAAAATATTTACGGGCGATCCGAGGTCGGGAAGTGGAAAGGGGTGAGTTTTTAAGGGTAGAAAACTATTTATCTCAATTTCCGGCAAAACTACAAGTCCTATGGAAAAACGTTAAATGGCAAAGTTGTAGGTAATAAAAAGATCTACAACTTTTGTATTTACACTTTTTTCACATAACCCCAAAATTTATGTGAAAAATTCAAATAACCACGTTTTTGGTTTTTTATTTTTATCTTTTACAAAAAAAAAATTTTTTTTCGCGAAATTTGGTGAAAACTTACCTTTTCATTTCCCAAACAGACTGTAATTTTTTTGATTTAAAATATTTTTTTTTCGCCTTATTTTGACTTAATATCAAAAAAGCACCCTAATCTTCAATCAAAAATTCTCACGTCAAAATATCTGCTTTTTTAAAAAAGTCGAGGGGCTTTTTGTTCGCTGAAATCTCTACTTTCTGATGGTGTAAAAAAAATATACATTACTATGGTAAATGTTCTCAAAAAATGCAATGAGACGAAAAAAAACTCGAATCCGAATTTTTTTTTTAAATCATTATGTACAAATTTGAGCTATTTATTATATTATTATACTTTAATTACTCGAAAAACGTAAGATTCCATACAAAAAATAGCAAGTCGAAATGTACTACTATAATTTAACAACCAAATAAGTTAATAAAGTTAATATTTAATAAGACGTTCGTTTCTCGCATTTTTTGAGAACATTTACCATAGTAATGTATATTTTTTTTACACCATCAGAAAGTAGAGATTTCAACGAACAAAAAGGCCACCGACTTTTTAAAAAAAGCAGATATTTTGACGTGAGAATTTTCGATTGAAAATTAGGGTGCTTTTTCGATATTAAGTCAAAATAAGGTGAAAAAATAAATATTTTAAATCAAAAAAATTACAGTGTGTTTGGGACATAAAAAGGTAGGTTTTCACCAAATTTCGTGAAAAAAAAAATTTTTTTGTGAAACAAAAATAAAAAACCAAGAACTTGGTTATTTGAATTTTGCACATAAATTTTGAGGTTATGTGAGAAAAGTGTAAATACAAAAGTTGTAGATCTTCTTATTACCTACAACCTTGCCATTTAACGTTTTTCCATAGGACTTGTAGTTTTGTCGGAAATCGAGATAAATCGTTTTCTACCCTTAAAAACTCACCCCCTTCCACTTCCCGACCTCGGATCGCCTGTAAATTATTTTTCCTTTCGTGTTTGTTATATTCTCTTCCTTTTCCAATGGGTTTCATCCTACTATTATTTTTTTTGGTTTCAAAAATTATCGACCCTGGTCCATAATACCTAGAAAATTGAACCTAAATAATCGATGTTACAAAAATAAATCGACTCACCTCTCCCTATTTATAATAAACTGATCCGTCATATTTCTAATCCCATCGTTGTAGTTCAAAATTACCCCATTATCCCCTAGCGCTTCGTCATTCACCGGCTGGTCCCCTTGCATTTGATCATAGATGTCCCCGACAACATCCCCATCAGCTAGCACTTGTTTCTTATTGGTCGTGCTCCCTTCTACGTCATGTACCATCGTTTTAGCACGTTTCGACCTTGCGGCATCATCGGGATTTGTAGATTTATAATGCTCGTGATTTTCAAGGTGTTTGGAAATTATTTCGTCATAGTATGCGTCAAGAAAATTGTCCAGGGCTGATTCGAATTCTTGTTTCGGATCTTCAAGGTGTCTGCGGTTCGAACTTGGGGCACAAGTCACTTGAGGTAGGACGTTGAGGAGGAGTAGTGTACATAGGATGGTGGTGGGGGATAACGACGACATAGTCCTTTTCGAGGATTGAGGTAGAACGGTTTTTGTGGTCATTCTTAGGATCTTATATGGTAAATGGTATTTTTATATTTTATTTCACTTGCATCAAGTCGTATGGAAATGTACCTATCTGTTTTTTGTTTCAGGAAACCTGCAAAAAGGAAATAAACCACATACAGTGTCACCAGTAAAGTCCGCATCATATGGGACTTTTTTTATTAATAGCTTTATTCAAAATTTGACTTTGGCATCAAGTTCTGCTACGATCGGGATAAAAATTAAGCAAAAAAATAGTTGTCACGTGATTCGCATTATCTGTCAAATTTTAATTTTTTCCAAAAAATAATTCAAAAGTGGGCTAATTTCTAAAAATATCGAAAAAAGTTATTAGAAAAAGTTTTTTTAAATGCAGTTTCTAGCCCACATAGAAAATTTCAGCTGCATAAGATAATTTTGATTTTTTACCTATATTTTGTAAATTGCTCCACTTTTGCAAAATAAGACTCAACGCAATCTACATAAAACTTCTTAGTTTTGACAGTGCTTTAATTGAGATACATTTTCTTTACAGTAACGCCATATTAAAGGTGTGTTTTTCTACAAAATCAAAATTGGGCTATTAAAATTTGGTCGCATGTGATGCAAAGTTTATTTGTTTTTGACCCTGTATAAGGTAACTTCATAAAATAAGTATTTTTGAAAACGTAGTGTGTGCCTGAAAGTAAAAAAAGAAAGTAAAGGGGTTTTAAATTAAATCGTTGAAAATAGATAAACTTTACGTTAAGTTAAACTAAAATTTATTTTCCACTTAATGAACACTTTACTGAAGACACTGTGTTCTTTTTTGTCTTAATATTGAGGTGTATTACTACGACCAAATTTTAATAGCCCAATTTTGATTTTGTAGAAAAACACACATTTAAAGAAAATATATCTGAAATAAAGCCTTGTCAAAACTGAGAAGTTTTATGTAGGTTGCGTTGAGTCTTATTTTGCAAAAGTGGTGCAATTTACAAAATATACCTAGGTAAAAAATCAAAATTATCTTATGCAGCTGAAATTTTGCATGTGGGCTAGAAACTGCATTTAAAAAACTTTTTCTTATAACTTTTTTCAATATTTTCAGAAAAAACCCCACTTTTGAATTATTTTTTGGAAAAATTAAAATTTGACAGATAATGCGAATCACGTGACTACTATTTTTTTGCTTAATTTTTATCTCGATCGAAGCAGAACTTGATGCCAAAGTCAATTTTGAATAAAACTATTAATAAAAAAAAATCCCATATGATGCGGACTTTACTGGTGACACTGTATGGTGTACGCATACACTTAGTTTTTATTATTTAGTGTTCAAAATTCTATTCTGCTAAAATCAGCGAGGTACGAGTATCGATGTTTTAGGAAATTTTGCCCCCAAGGGGTAAAAACAAAGGGGGTAAATTTCCTACGTAACCGCTAGAGAAAAGAAATATAAGTAAAAACTGTCAGACAAATTCTTCGCTTGGAAGAAATAAACATTTTGCTCCATATGGGGTGAGAGAAAGGGGTATGAAAGTTTGTATTGAAAAAAGTGTTTTTGACGGATTTTTTTGGCGTATTTCAATAAAATCTACCCCCACTACCCCTAAGGTGTTTGTAAACGCAAGCTCCATGGAATTAAAGGTTCTATGAGCGTTATTAACGATCTGTTATGAAATATCTAGATATATTTTTTAATATTGATATACAGTGTGTCCAAAAATGTATCCAACATATGAGAAATGCACCAACTTTTATAAAGAATAAAATTTTCTGAGAAATCGGCGATAAAAAACATTCCCATATGTTGCATACTTTCTTGGACACACTGTATACAGGGTGATCCACGAAGGGTGGCGAGCGACTGTATATCCAAAACTATACAGGGTAAAAAATTTATTATGAAATATGAGCAAAAAAAAACTACTGGAAATGATTTTTAAATTCGTAATTCTACCGCTATGGTGCGTTGTCGCTACAAAGCCCTTAATTTCTGCCAATAATTGCAATACAATGTTGGTCAGGAATTCATTTTTTATATTCTCTGTAATATCCTCTATAAATTTTGTGATAAATTTTTTTTAGTTACCATGGTAACAGCGTGGAGAAGGGTAACGACTAAAAGTACTTAAAAGGCTGTAACTTCGGTCTGCGTTAACCGAATTTAACAAACTATGACGTATTTTAAAGAACGCTTTATTCTGTTCGAACTTTTGTATAAATATTATTAAAAATAATATTCTATAAAAAAATATATATTTCTAGCTTCGATTTTTTTAAACATTTCAATGCAACCATCAAACCATTTTAACTCTATTCTATAGCCAGCTAGTTAGTAAAGGGAACTGCAAAAACCGCAAGTCGTTTTCTCTCGTCTATAAAAAGTTATCGCAAAAATAGTAGAAGAGTGTAATTCGATTTGAGCTTTTAGCGATGTTTTGCAATTTTCCTTTTATTAAAACGTTGAAATCCTACTACAGGACTAGCTTTTTTAACAATATTTTATTAATTTCAGGCGTTTTAAAAAAATGAATGATGATATTTCGTTATTGATTTTGGTTATTTAGTCTAAAAAATGCAATAATAATCTAAAAGTTTGTAAAAATGTTACCCAAAATTAACCTTACATTTTTTCAAGGCAAATTAAAAAAAAACCGCAGTGTAAAATTTGATTTTAAAAATTATTAATTTAAATTTTTTTTTTAATTTCATAAAATTTCCAGCTTTTCCATAAAATTTGGTAGAACGGGGACAACTCGGGTTTTTGTAAAACACCTTTTAGCAAATAATGGATTGAATAATTTAGGGAAAATATTATTACGATTCTTGGTTAAATTAAACTGTTACCTTTGGAAAATACGTCAAAACAGCTTGCACCAGTGTTCACAAAACTACACAGACGTTTTAACTTTCCTTATAGAAAAAACAACACTATTAGTTTTTAATTAATAATTAGTTTATATTTTATTTCACACTGTATCGATTTCCGCTCTATTTTTGGAAAAAAATATTTTGTTTAAAAACGAAAATATTATTTGTCCCAAAAAAATTTTTTTTTAAATATTTTTTGTTCCAGATCGCCTGGTTACAATTTCCACGATAATCGGACGAATAATTTCCCGAATTAATTCCCGATTTGCAACAAATCTTTGATATTACCCGAACGAAACCGATTTTGAACGCGGTTAGTTCAAAACTAAGCATCTTGCCGCCTTTTATTAATAGACACTAGACGTGTGCGAGAGACAGAGAGGGCACGCGTATCCGCGTCCTTATCTAGTCGTGCTAGGCTCTCTAGACAGTTGGGCGACATCGACAACGCGTCATTGGTAGAAAAAAATGTCGCGAGAACGCGTAGAAGGTGTAAAAAATGTCGCGAATATTTAGTGTATACGGGGTGTGCTAAGAATTTATTGGGGCGTAGCAAAAATAGTTTGGAGAAAAATTATTGTCTAATTTATGTCCCCAAATTATGGAATCGCAGCTAGGCAACGCCGCGCCGCAGGCGAATATTTTCGTGGAATGTGGTAAATTTAATTAAGCCATTAAGAAATTTAGTTTAGAATTCGTTTGTAACATCCAACATGTTAATTCTGACGTTTCGTCCTTCGGGTACCATCATCAGGAATGAATTTAAAAAAATTTCTTGGACCTCGATGTCTCAATGCAATAAAACTTTAGACAAATATGAACGTTTCGACCCCAATAATAACATTTTCACACCCTATCTTTGTTCACGGTGCGCAAAACATTTAATATTAAATGGCGGCATCGTTCAACTAACATGCCTATCGATTTCTTTCGAAGGTATTCGTAAAAGACCGAATCCTGATGATATCACCCAGAAGACGAAACGTCTGACTCACTCTGATAGGCCATAAAATAACAATGAAAATGTAAAAACTTTTTGTGCGTCTTCTTTGTAAATATAATAACTTTATGAAATAACACAAACCAATTTTCGGTCTTTTGCGATAATCTTCGGTCCTACTAGGAATTTTCCAAAGGCCAAAGTTTGATTGTTGAAAGTTATTTTGATTATATTATACTGGCGTGTACCCGGCCTGCGTTGCAATGCCAGGCATTATACGCCTCTGAGATAATAATAAGGCGAGTTGACCATCACGTCAAGATTTATAAATGCAAACCCGAACAAACCTCTAAATTTATCAGTGTTTCTCTACAATATTATGCATGTATTATACATAAAAACCGTCCTCTTGAATCACTCTATCTATTTAAAAAAACCGCTTCAAAATCCGTTGCGTAGTTTTAAAGATTTAAGCACATATAGCTGGGGACCGACGCGACAGCGACTTTGTTTTATACTATGTTAAGAAGAATGGGAAGTCACCAAGACATGAAGTAACATGTGTACAAAAAACTTTCATAATTATGTGGTTGTTAAAATTTAGAATTATTTAATGTTCGAATCAAAACAAAAAAGGTCACAAAAAAATACTTTGCAATGGTAAATCACAGTCTTAGCAACAGTATCATATCAGAGCTGCTGGATAGGGAGTTAGCGGTTAGAATGTGAGTTAGTTAACGGTTTGTTTGGGTGTTTAAGGGTTAAGTACCCTACTCAAAATCTGAAATTTGGTTTTAAAGTTTTTTTTTTAAATAAATACTTGTAAATGATAAATTCTAAAATCCTACAAAAATAGGGACTACATATATATATTTAACATTGTAACGTACCGCAACAGAAACAAAAAATAATCGCATACCTGTATTTTTTCGAAAGTTTTTCGGACAGCGCGTCCAGTTCACTAAAGAAAAAGTAAAGTCTTTTCACAGCCACAAAAGGTGTCACTGATCTTGGTTATTTTTATTTGTTGCCTTGATAGTTTGGCAGTTTTCGGATAAATAACAAATTTATTGAAATAGATGAAAATTTATAGCATATTGTACGCGCAGGTCCGTACTTTGGATAAATAAAAATCTTACAAAGAAATAATTAATAAAATATTTCGGCGCTCTAATAATTTAAATAATACAGTGTGACCAGTAAAGTCCGCATCATTTATGGGATTTTCACGTGATTCGCATTATCTGTCAAATTTTAATTTTTTTCCAAAATCATGTTTACCCTTATTTTGTAAATTGCACCACTTTTGCAAAATAAGACTCAACGCAACCTACATAAAACTTATTAGTTTTGACATTGCTCTTTATTTCGGATACATTTTCTTTAAAGTAGCGCCATATTAAAGGTGTGTTTTTCTACAAAATCAAAATAGGGCTATTAAAATTTGGTCGCAAGTGTTGCAAAGTTTATTTGTTTTTGACCCTGTATAAGGTAACTTCATAAAATAAGTATTTTTGGAAACATAGTTTGTGTCTGAAAGTACCTTAATATCAAGACAAAAAGGAACACAGTGTCATCAGTAAAGTGTTTATTAAGTGGAAAATAAATTTTAGTGGTGGGTAAAAAATCAAAATTATCTTATGCAGCTGAAATTTTGCATGTGAGCTAGAAACTGCATTTAAAAAACTTTTTCTTATAACTTTTTTCGATTGTTTCAGAAATAACCCCACTTTTGAATTATTTTTTGGTAAAAATTAAAATTTTACAGATAATGCGAATCACGTGACTACTATTTTTGCTTTATTTTCATCTCGATCGAAGCAGAACTTGATGCCAAAGTCAAATTTCGAATAAAGCTATTAAAAAAAAAATCCCATATGATGCGGACTTTACTGGTCACATTGTATATTATTTACTGTAAGTAGGTGTTAATGTGTTTTCTGTCTTTTGGATTCTATGAGACTCGTTCACTGCTACCCCCGCTACTACCATAGGTACATGGTAAGCAACATTATGTGGTGTTTTAAAATTGTGATTTTGCATCATGTTTGCTGGAATATTACGTATAATGACTTAACCTATGACGTTTGCGGGGAGGGGGCACTCAGTTTTTGTTATGCCACTGATCTGGAACGGCCTTTAAGGTATTACTTTTTAGTGTTAGCTCAAATTACAAAATGACCTTTCCTTTTAAAATTACCAGCAGACGCCACCGAATGTTAGGCACCTTTACACAGCATATCCGACAAAATCGTATTCTATAAAAAAACGATCCGAGTCCGTCCCTGTCCAAATAAATCCAAGTTCGTAGAAAATTTGTCCGAAATTTTCGATTTATACAGTCGGCAGATTTTAAATTTCAAATTTGCCGATCTGTCTGTCTGCGATGAAAAAATATGAGAAAACCTTCAAAATCAAAATATAAATAAATAATGGGATATAGTAAAAGGTCGTAGTATCTCAAGTATTTACCGACTCGGCCATATTATAAATAGGTATGAAAAATATAAGCAGGTAAATATGTATAATCCGTGTTGTTGTATCTTTTCTGTTATACAAGTCTACTAGACTAGACTAGATTCTTTGAGAATGTAGACGTTTTAGTGCCCGTAGGTCTAGGGTTGCACCAGTCCCTTCAGGCCGGACCTATAGGCTCCAGCCTATTGGCCACAGACATGTAATACCGTGCGAGCAAAAATTATTTGCATCAAAGAGGGCTTGGATTAAAAAACGTAGGGTTTGGTTTAGATCACAATGATATGAGGACGATATATCTAACCAAATCTAGGTTACAATTTTGTCAAATTCATAGTATGACATGATATGCCAAACTAATGATTAATAAAATAAGTAGACAAATACAAATTTATTTTTGTTGTTTACAAAATTATAATACTTGCACTTTATAAGGAAATAAATTTAGCTGCTTCTTAAGAATAGTCCTGCAGTCCTGCATATTCCATAAGATCTTCCCACTTCTTGGGACGCGTATTTTGCATTATTTCACGAACGTTTGCAACAAGTTCTTCTGATGGTTCTTTACAGATGGTCTTCCTGCTCCTTTTTTGTGTTGTATAGAAGTAGAACCTGTTTCCCTAAACACAGCCACGGTTGTTTTCAGGCAATGATAAAAATCCCCAGCAATAAAAGCAACGTTAGGAAAATTGTCGTGAAAATCGTCCATGCCCAAACCCGGATTGTATTGCCACTCACCATTTACTCTAACCCCGTTTCGAAAATACGCTTCAACCATGAATGTTTTGTAACATTCCGTAAAGCCCATTGTGTGAATTGTTCAAGAAATTGGAAAAATTAGCGATGAATCAAATTACTTGTAACGACTGTCAAAAATGACGGAATAACTGATTGATTGTTAATTCAGGTAGTTACTGACACCCAACAGGTATTAAGCTCTACGGCTAAGCATTACGTCCTCAGATGCAAGGCCTTCTTTGATGCAAATAATTTTTGCTCGCACCGTATTAGATCATGTTCATCAGTGTAGATCAATTCTTAGTCGTCATTGCTGCAGAGGATTGAGTCAAACAAACTAATTATTGATACCCGTTTTGGGATAATTGCAGCACTTCAAAACTTAGCAGAAACATTAATTTAACAATGACTTAACAATCAATTGAGAAATGAATTGATTCAGTCCAAGTGTTTCAAGAAAATTACTACGAAAATGAGAAATGCATTAGTCACGGGAGGTGGATGTATAAACGAAGAAAAAACGTTAAGGGCTGTTTTCCTAATATTGAGATTGCCTTAAGAATGAAAAATAAAAGAAGTTGATCAAAAACCGGCTTCGAACCTCCATGTTGGAAGACAGGCATTACCTTCACTCAACATTGAAAGTGACACTTTAAGACAACAAACTTATGATGGCATGATAAGTAGCTTCATTAATATGAAGTGTAGGCGTACCTGAACTAACTAGCCATAAAGTTATAGTTACATTGTTTGGAAGGTGTTTGTATTTGAATTAAATAATATATTATAATGTATTTTACAGATGTTTAGTCATCTAGGTGTATTTTGTATTAAGTTTTTGGAACACTAGTTAAAATCTTACATCTATTTGTACTTATCTGTATATTATTTAAAGTTGTTGATGATTGATTGATTGATGTTGTATTATAATATATAGGTTCAGTAAATTTTGCTTATTCATTACATTCCTCTTTGTTGTCTTGCATTTTGCATTTTTTTAAATGTTTCCCTAAAAATACGATATGTCTATTATATTATGTTTAAAATCGTAATACTCATCCCATCCGACAATGACATGGTCATTCATCTTAGGAAATTAGCAAATTAGAAAAGTTAAAAAGGTCATCAAACTGTTAAAAAAAACCGCAAAGCTCAGGACAATCTGTAAATCAAATGGGACAAAAGAGCATCTTTATGTATTTTAAGTAGGTGTGTTCCTAATATCACAGTCTGATGTGCATTTCATTTGCAATGGTCGGGCGGAATTCGTAATGGTCGTTATGCAAAGTCTAGAGGTCTTTGTTTGTTCCGGATGACGGAAATAGCAAGCAATTTCGTATGTGCAAATCAATAAAGCACTGCTTTCTACTACCGCAAGCGACCAGTGTTATAATCATCCGAGTGTGTTATGGTTCATTATACGCTGGTTAAAAACTGGGCTTTATCTATATTCTTTTTTGGTATACAGCGTGTCCAGAGAGGTTCTAGACATATGGGAATTTTCTTTATTGTTGATTTTACGAAAAAAATTATTCCTTATAAAAAGTTCTGCTTGACGGGCAATATTATTGACAACTTAAGATATCATGGGGTGGTCAAATAAGCGAGGACGTCGGCTTTATCTCGGAAACCATTAATCGTACAACTTTCGGAAAGATTTTTTTATGAGTAAAGTGGTCAAGAGAAATTGCTGGAAATTACTTTTAAGTTCCTCATTTCGCCGCAAGGGGGCACAATTAAAAATTGTTTTTTTAATTCTAAATTTCTCCGAAAATTCCCATATTAAGGTATAACTCTGATTACATCATTGGAAAGCTTAGACAATTCTGCATCATTTTGGTTTAAGGCTCATTGGCGTACCGACCTTGATAAGAGTGGGAGAAGCTATTGAAAGTGTAAACATTAAAATCGCTGTAACTTCTAAACGACTTATCCGATTTTACTAAATTTAAGCTTGTTTGGAAGGGGAAAATAAGTATTTTCAATTGCCGTATCCAACAGTACACGATAGTGTTTAATAAAATTGCTAGAGGGCGCAATTTGTAATAATAACAGTTTTTTCGATTTTATCCCGAAAATTTAAACCATACGGTATAACTATGATATCATAATCGAAAAGTAGATGAAATTTGCAAGAAAAGGTGTGAAGACCGCAGTTCGATGTCTTTGTTCGTTTCAGAGTTATTGCCAAAACAATAATTTTTAATACAAATTGCGCCCTCTAGCAATTTTATTAGAAACTATCTTGTACCATTGGATACGACAATTGAAGGTACTTACCTTTTTCTTCCAAACAAGCTTAAATTTAGTAAAATCGGTTAAGTCGTTTAGAAGTTACAGCCGATTTTAATGTTTACACTTTCACTTGATAAGAGTGGGAGAAGCTATTGAAAGTGTAAACATTAAAATCGCTGTAACTTCTAAACGACTTATCCGATTTTACTAAATTTAAGCTTGTTTGGAAGTGTATAGGCTTTTTAAGTCGAAACTGACAAATGTATCTTGTGGTTCTAATTGACGGGTTTCAGAATATTTACAAAGTGGTTAGAGTTCTGAACAAAAGAAAATGACTTACCCTGTAACGGTTTAAACGTTGTGTTAAGTAACAAAATAAAGACTATGGAAGTCCGACAAGGTATTTTTTTTTGATATTATTTCATTGTCTACCACCTTTAAACCAACAGAAGCCAGTACCAGGGTGTGTAAAGTAGGGCTCGGAATTTTAAAAATATAAGTACATATTCGAATAGTCGTTTGGTATGTTATTCGAATAGTCGACTAATTCGAATAGTCGAATAATTCGAATAGTTGAATAATTCGAATAGTCGAATAATTCAAATAAATAGTCGAATTATTCGAATAATTCGAATAGTCGAATAATTCGAATAGTGGAATAATTCGAATTGTCGAATAATTTGAATAGTCGAATAGATACTTGAATATTCGAATTTCGAATAGTCGAATATTTGAATAGTCGAATATTTAAATAGTCGAAGTCGTCTATTTCGAAATACAGTCGATTAATCACGGTAGAAGTGGTTTAACTGCTTGCTGACTATATAATTTTATTTTTGTTTTTCTTTTTTACGTTAAAATTTACAGCTTCACAGAAAACATGAATAGTCGAACATATAAATATCCGAACAAAGTCAAATAGTTAAATATTCGAATGGTCGAATATTCAAATAGTCAAATAGACACTTGAATAGTCGAATATTCGAATAGTCAAATATTCGAATTTCGAATACTCGAATATTTGAATAGTCGAATATTTAAATAGTCGAAATTTCGAATAGTCGAATATTTGAATAGTCGAATATTTAAATAGTCGAAGTCGTCTATTTCGAAATACAGTCGTTTAATCACGGTAGAAGTGGTTTAACTGCTTGCTGACTATATAATTTTATTTTTGTTTTTCTTTTTTACGTTAAAATTTACAGCTTCACAGAAAACATGAATAGTCGAACATATAAATATCCGAACAAAGTCAAATAGCTAAATATTCGAATGGTCGAATATTCAAATAGTCAAATAGAACTTGAATATTCGGATAGTCAAATATTCGAATTTCGAATAGTCGAATATTTGAACAGTCGAATATTTAAATAGTCGAAAGTTCGAATAGTCGAATATTTGAATAGTCGAATATTTAAATAGTCGAAGTCGTCTATTTCGAAATACAGTCGTTTAATCACGGTAGAAGTGGTTTAACTGCTTGCTGACTATATAATTTTATTTTTGTTTTTCTTTTTTACGTTAAAATTTACAGCTTCACAGAAAACATGAATAGTCGAACATATAAATATCCGAACAAAGTCAAATAGCTAAATATTCGAATGGTCGAATATTCAAATAGTCAAATAGAACTTGAATATTCGAATAGTCAAATATTCGAATTTCGAATAGTCGAATATTTGAACAGTCGAATATTTAAATAGTCGAAAGTTCGAATAGTCGAATATTTGAATAGTCGAATATTTAAATAGTCGAAGTCGTCTATTTCGAAATACAGTCGTTTAATCACGGTAGAAGTGGTTTAACTGCTTGCTGACTATATAATTTTATTTTTGTTTTTCTTTTTTACGTTAAAATTTACAGCTTCACAGAAAACATGAATAGTCGAACATATAAATATCCGAACAAAGTCAAATAGCTAAATATTCGAATGGTCGAATATTCAAATAGTCAAATAGAACTTGAATATTCGAATAGTCAAATATTCGAATTTCGAATAGTCGAATATTTGAACAGTCGAATATTTAAATAGTCGAAAGTTCGAATAGTCGAATATTTGAATAGTCGAATATTTAAATAGTCGAAGTCGTCTATTTCGAAATACAGTCGTTTAATCACGGTAGAAGTGGTTTAACTGCTTGCTGACTATATAATTTTATTTTTGTTTTTCTTTTTTACGTTAAAATTTACAGCTTCACAGAAAACATGAATAGTCGAACATATAAATATCCGAACAAAGTCAAATAGCTAAATATTCGAATGGTCGAATATTCAAATAGTCAAATAGAACTTGAATATTCGAATAGTCAAATATTCGAATTTCGAATAGTCGAATATTTGAACAGTCGAATATTTAAATAGTCGAAAGTTCGAATAGTCGAATATTTGAATAGTCGAATATTTAAATAGTCGAAGTCGTCTATTTCGAAATACAGTCGTTTAATCACGGTAGAAGTGGTTTAACTGCTTGCTGACTATATAATTTTATTTTTGTTTTTCTTTTTTACGTTAAAATTTACAGCTTCACAGAAAACATGAATAGTCGAACATATAAATATTCGAACAAAGTCAAATAGTTAAATATTCGAATGGTCGAATATTCAAATAGTCAAATAAATACTTGAATAGTCGAATATTCGAATGATCAAATATTCGAATTTCGAATACTCGAATATTTTAATAGTCGAATATTTAAATAGTCGAATAGTCAAATATTCGAATTTCGAATAGTCGAATATTTGAATAGTCGAATATTTAAATAGTCGAATATTCGAATAGTCAAATATTTGAATTTCGAATAGTCGAATATTTGAATAGTCGAATTTTTTAACTAACAAAAAATTCGAATTTAGAATAGTCGAATATTCGAATACAATTCCGAGCTCTAGTGTAAAGTAACTGATTCAGTGCCAGGATTTTCATTTTACAAGTAAATGTTCATAGTCATGTCAATCTGAATTTCTACGTATAAAGCAGCCAATTATCATAAATAACTGCCCCGCCTGGGGTAACGGTAGATAGATTCCCCAGTTTCTACGTCTCTGCCCACCGTTTAAAGTGTATTAACATCGATACCCATCAATGAATACACATCGAATGCAAAAAACTCTTTCCAGACGAGAAATTTCTTAAATAACCAAAAAAATTCCGTTCCTCTTGGTAGTCACCTTTTACACCCGCTTGGATCGATCAAAAATTCACATATCGCCAATCTGAATTTTAAATTCCCGTATTTTTTTTGTGGATGTCTGCAAGACGTACACAACACACAACTTTGGAATTGTAATTGTCGCTTTGAGCTACATTTCGATGGCCGCGGAACCTCTTAATCTTTATAGATCGTAAGAAAATGGAAATGTTGACCCTGTGGAACTGTGGCTGTAGACAGTGCGTTGGCCAGACTCTGGGGGGCCGAGGGGACATAACTTCAAAACAAATTTGCTGTTTGTGTTTTATTAGCCACACTTTTCCTTAAACCCTCATGTTTTCAATATTTATACTTATGTAATTTGCGATGTAATATCGAAATGTAGATAACTAAATAAACCACGAAGTGCATCACAATCCAGTATAGGGAACGCTATTTGCGTTTTCACCGGAACATCTGCCGTTTCACAGATTAGAAACAGATCAACCACCCACTAGAATGCGCGTAATCCGTTTAAGAAAAACCATAACAATGTTTTTTTTTTTTTTTTATGATCGAGCACAAGCACTATAGGAAAATCCTTTAAGGCGCTCTGGGAGCGGTGCGTGTGCGAAGAAAGCGATTCACGTTTTTCTTGAATCGTTGGAGGTTATATTCGGTTGGAAACACGGTCTCAGAAAGGCCGTTCCACAAAGATGACGTCCTCCAAATGAAAGAGTTCTGAAACAATGATGTTCGGGGTGTACTAAGTTGAACCACATAGGGATGGGCGGCAGTGGTTCGTCGTGTGTTTCTGCTATGCATTACTCTAGGTGGAAACGAGCGGGCAATATCTGTCGAACACTTGCCATGAAAATATCTGTAGAAGAGTGTCAAATCACCAACCTGTCTTCGATGTTCTAAGCTGTCGAGGTTCTTAGTCAGCTCGTGGTCGCCGATTAGACGAACGGCTCTCCTTTGGATGGAATCCAACAACCGAAGGGTATGCTTCGGTGCAGAACTCCAGATATGAGAGCAGTATTCCAGTGATGGTCGAATCTGGGCTTTATAGAGTGTCAAAAGTTTAGAAGATAATATAGTGTCCGCGAACCAGTGTGACTGCCTTTTATATTGGAGTTAATTCCGCTGGGATGGCGCTACGGTGTATTGATGGCCGCTTTGCTTTTGTAAAAAGGCTTCTAATAAATTTTACCGCTGTGCGGGGTTATGGCTGCCCGTAGAGTCCTAACAAGGACGAAACGGCCGTGGTCTACCCGACCCAAAGTATCCATTGTGCGTGGATCCCTGTGTATTCCACAATATAAAAAAACAGTTACACACTTGTCCGATATGCCACAATAATCTCTTTTATTTATTATTGCGGACACTATATTAACTCCTAACGTTCCCTTGCTTTTTTTACACAGGGTTTCCCATTTAAAACGAAACAGGCTAAATATCTGGTTTCACGTTAATTTAAAAAAAAAACGCTCGGACCCGTCGATTTTTATTTCGAGGGGGACATATTTTGCGTATATTATCAATCTTGTTACTTCAAGCCCCTAGGAGGGAGGGGGGGTAAGATCTAAATCTTAAATGGATACCCCTATTTTATATAATTTTTTTGGATTCTGCATACAATTCTGAACATTTTTTAATAAAAGCATTATTAGTCTATACTAAACAGTTTCCGATAAATTGACTCTTGAAAAATGAGATTTTTGAACTTTGACAGCGTCTAGCTTTCTAACTGTACGTCTTAGAGTAAAACGGCTTACATGTCCCTATCTTCGATTTTTATTATCTTTCCAATAGTGTCAACTTCCGGTTAAACCAGTTGTAAGAAATATAGTACTTCCGGTTTAACCAGAAGTTGACACTATTGAAAAGATAATAAAAATCGAAGATAGGGACATGTAAGCCGTTTTACTCTAAGACGCACAGTTAGAAAGCTAGACGCTGTCAAAGTTCAAAAAGCTCATTTTTCGAGAGTCAATATCTCGGAAACTGTTTAGTATAGACTAATAATGCTTTTATTAAAAAATGTTCAGAATTTTATGCAGAATCCAAAGAAATTATATAAAATAGGGGTATCCATTTAAGATTTAGATCTTACCCCCCCTCCCTCCTAGGGGCTTGAAGTAACAAGATTGACAATATACGCAAAAGATGTCTCCCTCGAAATAAAAATCGACGGGTCCGAGCGTTTTTTTTTTTTAATTAACGTGGAACCAGATATTTAGCCCGTTTCGTTTTAAATGGGGAACCCTGTATATAGAAATCGGATACAAATTGTAAATAAAGGACTCTCAAAATTCAGTGGCGCACCCAGGATTCGATCGCGGGGAAGGGGGGGGGGGGGGGGGGGCACAATATCAATGCATTATATTGTTATATCTATGGAGAAGGTCTGAGGGGTGCACGTGGCCCCGGTGCCCAAAATTTACATGATATTTTTAATTGCCCCCCTTATAGCTACGTCACTGGCTATAGATAGTGGGCCTGGGGCTTCGCCCACGTGATCTTTTACCCATCATTGTCCCTGCATAAACGAGCAAGTGCGAGATAAGATAAAAGAAATAATAACATTCTCGACACAGGGTCTGTTGGAGAGCCGTGGATGATCCATATTTATAAATTTAAAATAGTCTAGACACCTTACATAATTCACATTAATTTATATGTGGTCGCCGGGCAACGCGACGGCACGTTGCCGCTGCTAAAAATTTAAAGGAACGATTATACAGGGTGTCTAAAAAAGTTAAATAATTAGTAAGAAACTAAATGTGATATATTTTCGTTTTTCGAGCGAATTACCAAATTTTTTTCACGAAATTTGGTGAAAACTTACCTTTTTATGTCCCAAACACACTGTAATTTTTTTGATTTGAAATATTTATTTTTTCACCTTATTTTGAGATTTCAACGAACAAAAAGCCCACCGACTTTTTTAAAAAAGCAGATATTTTGACGTGAGAATTTTCGATTGAAAATTATGGTGCTTTTTTGATATTAAGTCAAAATAAGGTAAAAAATAAATATTTGAAATTTAAAAAATTACAGTGTGTTTGGGACATAAAAAGGTAAGTTTTCACCAAATTTCGTGAAAAAAAAATGTTTTTGTAAAAGATAAAAATAAAAAACCAAAAACTTGGTTATTTGAATTTTTCACATAAATTTTGAGGTTATGTGAAAAAAGTGTAAATACAAAAGTTGTAGATCTTTTTATTACCTACAACTTTGCCATTTAACGTTTTTCCATAGGACTTGTAGTTTTGCCGGAAATCGAGATACATCGTTTCCCACCCTTAAAAACTCACCCCTTTCCACTTCCCTACCTCGGATCGCCCGTAAATTATTTTTCCTTTCATTTTTGTTATATTCCCTTCCTTTTCCAATGGGTTTCATCCTACTATTATTTTTTTTCACTTTTTACTATTTTCAAAGGCTGGACTACAAATGAAAATGGTATTTACCGCTTTGTTTAAATAACTATGGTTATTATATCCGTGACGTCATTAATCAGCTGTTAAATGTCAAAGTTGTCACCGAAAAATTGTATCTATATATCCGTCCAAGAAAAGGATTTTCAAATTAAATTCCCTTTAATCCGGTCCAGACCATGGAACACTAGACGTGTGGATATATTTTTGGCAAAATTAAATTTTGGACGTCTGGTTAACTCTTTTAGAAATTGCGCTAACTTAAGTTTTTTGCCAAAAAGTTGGAAGCCAAACTCGTTTGCCCATAACTATACTTTGTGGTTACAAATTAAACAATAACTGAGAGTTAAATATAACTGAACCCGTGTACCTAGGAATAGTAATGTATTTTTTGCGATGAAAGACATAAAGTCGCCACAGTGGATCTTTTCCCGTGCGTCATCACTTTCACGTCATCAAAATCGTATGAATCAAATCAAAATTACGAGACGAAAAAAGTTAAAACTAAGTCTAAGTTCATAAAATGGACGTGCCTGCCTAACCGTTTAACGTACCTACATAATATCCCGAAAAATTATTATTTATTTTAAGTTTTGCCCGGCATTCTCTATTATCTAAAAGAAATTGACAAACAAATGTTAATACATTTAATACTATTTTTAAAGCTTAAAATCTAGAAAAGTTTGGTGTTTTATTGACTATTAAAATCGCCAAAGTCAAATTTTTGACATCCTTTCATTTAAGGGAATTTAGCCACTGCCGTAAACTTTTCAAAGGACTTTCACCGTTAGAATATTTAAAACAAATAAATTGGGTATTATAAAAATCCATAAATACTTACCGCCAAAACAGATGGTGGGTATAATTAGCTCTAAAAAGAACTATTATAAGGAACAGTTTTAAGGCACACAAATTTACAAAATACGAATTAGATTGGCAGATCAAAATAAGGTTGACAATGACGTTCTAAAATACAACGGTAGTCAACTAAACAAATAAAAAAAGTAATTAATTGACGTTTATAGTTTTATTCTTGTCTAGCACGTTATATTATTGCGGAATCTTGGAGACGTTCTTTTATGCTTTTATTCAAACTTGTTACTGTAATAAATAAGGATGCAGAGTTATTAACCACGTTGAGTCCTGATCGTTGATTGATGACGCACGGGAAAAGATCCACTGTGGCGACTTTAGTTTAAACACTATATAGATTGGCACACCCCTAATTTTACCTTTCACAATAGGGTTGTAAAATTGTAACGATAGGGCAAGCCGATGATTTAGAATAAATCTTCGGACAGTGGCGGTCGTTTCGGTTTTTATTTATAAAATGTAAATTCCTTTTGGTTCCTGCCCGTGTTGTAAATAAATTATACACAGTAAAAACTTTATTTGATTTAGTTTTAGCCGATAACATCAACCGAACAAGGTAATAGTGAAATAGTGCATCGTTTTAAGAGAACAGGTCTGCCAAAAAAATCGACCGTTTTAATCCATTATTTTAATGGAGTTACCTGTCCTCTTAAATTGTAGTATTATCGTAGGTTCTTAATGTTCTTATTTTAATTTTTTTTGGTTTCTATATGTAATTTTTATTTATAATTTATATTTATTCGTATGTAGTTTTTAAGGCGTGCAAAAAAGATTTGTAAGGGAAGGCTATACCCAGGTAGCAAATACACGTCATTTGCACGCAGAAAAGACGTACCCATTCTCGTCGAAGTCACCAAAAAAGTGACGGGCAATCAACGTTTATATGACGGCAATATGTCACAGCGAATTGACGTCATTCCGGACACGTTAATAAGACGTATATTGTTCACCTCAAAAAGACCTATTCCCGAGTAGGGATAGCATGGTGAATTATTGGTTTTAACCTTGTCAAAGTAATAAATGCTGACATTTTTGCTCCGATTGCAGGGTCTTCAGCGTTCTTTACTTCATTGAATTCAAAAATAATGATACCTGAATCGAAGGCAAGCTATTCAAATTTTGACATGGTTGAAACTCGAGCTTCCATTCTAGGATGTTTGATAAATTAAACACATAAATAATCTGTAAAAACGACAGTTTTTTTTTATTTTTACTACACTAATGACCTCAAAATCAGATTACATAACTATGCCATCATTACGGTTATGATACAAAGGAATTGAAACACTTATAAAACCGAAAACACCAATATTAAAACACAAAAGAAACGAATAAACAAAATGTCGCGCATGCCACCAAACTAAAGCGGTAAATGAGACAAACGTCTACGTGGGTGACAAGCGTGGGCGAGGGCAATGTCAATTGTCAATTTTTAGCGGGAAATTCAAATATTTAGAAATTAGTTATTTGTCATGGTACCTACTGTTATTTGTATACCTGCATCGCTAATAGTATCTGAACATTTGTGTTTGTGCATATATATGATACGTATACCTTTTTTGTGATTGTGCTTTTTAGGAAGACAAGTAAATTAAATTTTATAGCATTCGACTAATTACAAAAATATGTCTTAAAGTTATCTTATAAAAATATTCTAAAATACTTATGTATTGCTTGTTTGACATCTCCATATTATTTATCGTTCAATATATAGGTACCTATTTACAATATTTACGATGATCAATCTGATATTTTTTTTCTATATACCTGTATGTATACTTATTTCAGTTAAATTTACGTACCTATATTATTAAGTCATTAAATTAAGCTTTTATAGAAATAAATTAGGGACGTTATAATGACGTGATATATACGAACTATTTCAACATCTCTAAAATAGGTATCAAATTCGACGTGTAAATGACGTAACTTAAGACCCGTGATAATTTTCGACCAAATATCACCACATATCGACGTCAAAATCAGGTGAATTCACGTGACTCTGCTACCTGGGTATTAGTTTCATTCTGGACTGCTGGGCAACCCTGTAGATAAGGAACTTTAAAAAAACATTTCCATGTTTTCTATTAATTTGCTTTGATAATGACATAATATCTTGCAAGTTGTTTTATATTTTCTATTGATAAATATTTTTTTATTATTAATAGTGGTTCATTAACATATCGGATGATCATTGTTGAAATTCAACAACTTGTGTTGATGTTTACCATAGTAAAATAATTGTACAACAAAAACTATTAATATTTTTTGTAATTTATTTACCGTTTTTAAAAGCCGCCGTTTTTCATTTGTTTTTAAACAACTGAAATAAACAATTGAACGCATAGCCATCCTACATAATAAACAAAGATTATGTGCGATGGCATGACTACTTTTTTGATCCAGTGTGATGTTATGTCGTGTGGATTCCCCCCATTGGCTTAACTAAGTGGGGGGGGGGGGGTGCCAGGTGGGCAGTGTCCACCCCGGACTGTCCTATTACTCCTCCCCCCCTGCAGTTAGTAAAAAAAATGTTTTAAATTTTCTTCAGTTTGACAAAAAAAGAAGTATTACGCCAAATTTGCTAATTATTATTATACCCAACGTTTTCCGAGAATAAAATCGTACACCTGTATACGCAGACGTTTACGTACGAAACAGTTTTACCGAGAAAAAAAATGGACGGACGGACTCAGCGTAATAAAATTGCTTGGCACAGGCACAGTCGAGTTTATTCACCGACAATTAATTGTTTAATTTTATTGTTTATATGGGTTAGTAGTTTTCGGGCCTATGAGGCAATATTTATTGGATATTTATTGCGTCTAATTTTATAGTCGTTGAAGTAATTCCAATAATTGATTTATATTTTTACGTGCTGGTTTTATGGTGGAACCCATGATAAACCTATGGTGAACCTTTGCTGCAGTTTATATCGAATCCTGCGCAAGGACGTCCATAGAGCGTTTTTCAGGGGGGGGGGGCAAAAACTTAAACAATACTTTTTATATACAGTGTCTCCAGTAAAGTCCGCATCATATGGGATTTTTTTTTATTAATAGCTTTATTCGAAATTTGACTTTGGCATCAAGTTCTGCTTCGATCGAGATGAAAATTAAGCAAAAAAATACTAGTAACGTGATTCACATTATCTGTCAAATTTTAATTTTTTTCAAAAAATAATTCAAAAGAGGGGTTATTTCTGAAAATATCAAAAAAAAGTTATAGGGAAAAGTTTTTTTAAAAGCAGTTTCTAGCCCCACATGCAAAATTTCAGCTGGACAAGATAATTTTTATTTTTTACCCATATTTTGTAAATTGCACCACTTTTGCAAAATAACACTCAACGTAACCTACATAAAACTTCTTAGTTTGGACAATGCTTTATTACAGATACATTTTTTTTAAAGAAGCTGTGAGCAGAAATGTGTGTTTTTTTACGAAATCGAAATTGGGCTATTAAAATTTGGTCGCATGTGATGCAAAGTTCATTTGTTACTGACCCTGTATAAGGTAACTTCACAAAATAAGTATTTTCGAAAACATAGTTTGTGTCTGAAAGTAATACACCTTAATATTAAGACAATAAAGAACACAGTGTCATCAGTAACGTGTTCATTAAGTGGAAAATAAATTTTTGCTTAACCCAACGGAAAGTTTATCTATTTTCAACGATTTAATTTAAAATCTTTTTATTTTATTTTTTTACTTTCAGTCACAAACTACGTTTTCAAAAATACGTATTTTATGAAGTTACCTTATACAGGGTCAAAAACAATTGAACTTTGCATCACATGCGACCAAATTTTAATAGCCCAATTTTGATTTTGTAAAAAAACACACATTTAATATGACGTTAGTTTAAAGAAAATGTATCTGAAATAAAGCATTGTCAAAACTAAGAAATTTTATGTATAGGTTGCGTTGAGTCTTATTTTGCAAAAGTGGTGCAATTTACAAAATATAGGTAAAAAATCAAAATTATCTTATCCAGCTGAAATTTTGCATGTGGGCTAGAAACTGCATTTAAAAAAAATTAATAATTTTTTCGATATTTTCAGAAATAACCCCACTTTTGAATTATTTTTTGAAAAAAAAATTAAAATTTGGCAGATAATGCGAATCACGTGACTACTATTTATTTGCCTAATTTTCAACTCGATCGATGCAGAACTTGATGCCAAAGTCAAATTTTAAATAAAGATATTAATAAAAAAAATCCCATATGATGCGGACTTTACTGGTGACATTGTATATTATTTACACTGTATAAGACTATTTATTTAACTTATGCCTAATGTATTAATTTATTGATATGTTTTTATTATGTACCTAATTGTTCAGTTTAGTGATTTGTTGGTCTACTAACTAACCACTGTACTATTCAATATTTATACTGAATTATGAAATAAAATAGTAATGTGGGCGCCTAGGGGGGGGGGGGGGGGCAAGTGCCCGTTGTGCCCCCCCCCCCTATGGACGCCCTTGATCCTGCGTTGAAATTGGTTCTCCAAGAGACCCGTTTCTATTAGACAAATCAAAATAACACAAAGCCAGCGTCGCGTTCTGCTTATTCTTATTAACTAAGTTGTTTAATTGTTAATATGTAAAACACATCTTAACTTAAATGGGTCTTAACAAATCTTTAATTGTCGACAAATTGACTACACATTCCTCAAGAGTCTTAAGACAATCAACCAATTATTGATACAATATGTAACACATGTATGCGTCACCAAAACACTTCAATAAAAATGTAAAAATATGTAATTAAGGTTTAACGGTTCAATTAGACAAGAAATATTAACAATTACGAATTATTGTTTAATAAAAAAAGTATAGACAAAATCCATAAAATGCTTGGAGGTTTTAAAATGAAATTGCCTATTGTTTTTTTACGATTCATTCATAAAGGTATGGTTCTATTTTCCATTCATACATTTAGAGAATGGTACTCGACCGGCATGCTTTTGACATGAGTGAATAATTATCAGATTTCAATAAAATTTTTATATGGGATATCAAAAAAATCTGGAACATTGTAAATATTTCGAAAACCTGTGAAATAACGGGCCTCTCAGGAATCATCGCAGAAAACATTCCGGATTATCTCTTATTCCTTATCAGTTCAAGTATGAAAAGAACGAAAAATAAACTCAGTCGTCGGAAATAGTTATTTTTGTATTAAGTGCGCAAAATAGGTGTTTTTTTAATGGCACATGAGATTGTAAATTTTTACCGAGACCGTTAGGTCGAGGTTAAAAATTAGTGCACTGTTAGTCTATACTTTATAGTTTCCGAGATATTGACTCTCGAAAAGTGACATTTTTGAACTTTGACAGCTTCTAACTTTCTAACAGTACGTCTTAGAGCAAAACGGTTTACATGTCCCTATCTTCAATTTTTATTATCTTCCCATAAAAATCAACTTCCGGTTAAACCGGATGTTACTCGAAAGAAGGAAATATAGTTGTTCCGGTTTAACTGGAAGTTGATTTTTTTGGGAAGATAATAAAAATTGAAGATAGGGACATGTAAGCCGTTTTGCTCTAAGACGTACTGTTAGAAAGTTAGAAGCTGTCAAAGTTCAAAAATGTCACTTTTCGAGAGTCAATATCTCGGAAACTATAAAGTATAGACTAATAATGTATTTAATAAAAAATAATTGTAATTTTATGTGGAATTTAAAAATGTAAAAATATACAGGGTGTTCCATTTGAAAAAAGTACATTTTTTCTTGTTCCGCTTTTTTGAGCCACCCAATAGAGTTAAAAATAATTTTACGTTATAAGTCACTTACTGCCCTTCAACTTTTGTATTAATATTTTTAATGTATTTGAAATAGTAACGGAGCTATTGTACTTTGCCACACTAAAGGGCCACCCTGTATATACTCGAATCCTTCCATTATATGTAGACTGTAAAGTTTTCGCATCTGAAAAAATAACATTTTTTGGTATATATCATGCATAGCAAACCCAATTCTTTGTTCCTTATCACTATTTTTTAAAAACGGTTTGGATGCAGCTGCTCGATTTCTTAATTCGAAACATTATCTTACTCGGCGTTGCGCAGTTCTAGATGAAAGATGAAGCAGGGAATCCTGTTATGTGCATAGCGGATACTGCAGTTTTAAATGGATTATGCCTTAAATACTCCACCAAATTTCGGTCATCTTCATTTATATTATTTAAACCAGACCCAACAGACCTTTCAGGTGTTTGATGATAGCGCCATTTTTTTACAATTCCTTGAACAGTACTTCTAGGTACTCTAAAATGATCAAGCTATTTTTCCATAAGACCACCCTATTTCTACTAAACATATTATGCTTGCTTTTTCAATAATACTTAAATTAGACATTTTTAAATCAAATAAGATAATGACAATACTTTGACAGATATCATGATAACAATAATTAACACGTTGCAAAGGTAATAAAGGTAAAAAAGTTTAGTGTACGAAATTATCTGTCGTCAACTGTACCCATGTATATTATCCGGAATATTCCACATTGGTTTAGGAATAAGATGCGTTGCTTGATCGTCGTCGGGTGGGGGAACGGGGGAACCCCATCACAAAGTGGAAAAACTTTAAATAGTGACGACATACCTGTTTGTCCGTTTGGCAGACTGTCAGCGGTGAACGGCCAAAACTGTTGACAAACTACGTTTCGATCGATCAAAAAGTTTGATCGATACAAGTTTGCCGCAATGGAGCGTCGCGAAATGCAAAATAAACTTGCTGATTTAGGAAAAATGGATGAAGAATTTAATAATTTTATGCATAAAGTAACCGAGGTATTGGTGATATTTTTATAAGAGATTGTTTCTTTTGAATGGTTCAAGTTTGAACCAGGCCAAAACTGTGAAGGAGAAAATCCAAATCGATTACATGCATTTTTTTGTTACAGGTTGACAGTATAGTGAGAAAACTTGCATCCAATAATAAGGAAACCCAACAAATCGGAGATGCGGAAGCCAAACGGTATTTGGGAGAAGACAAGGAAACCATCTTGGAAACTTTGGACGAGGAAAAGTTAACGTTAAAGATTTCCACCAACAGAACTGTTATAAATAAAAAGGCTTTGATGAAGGAAGATCGAAGTTCAGACGTTATGTCTCAAGGTAAATAAATAGATAAAAATCTGTGTAGGTAGGTTTGAAGAATATATTATTGTTCGGTACAGAAAAAATTACATAATTACGTATTTTTCAGAGGCTTTCATGGATGAGGTTTCCAAAGACGCAGATAAACGTTATAGAGATCGCCTTGTACGAACAGAAAAAATGGAAACCTTTAAAAAACAAGCTACTTTGGCGTTTCGGAGGGAGGAATACGAACGGGCACTGGTTTTGTATAATAAGGTAAAGAAATGTTCAAAATATACCGTTGGCTTTTACTGCCACAAATTAACTACCTGATTGTACCCCATTGTGTTGGTCCCAACATCTTTAAACTACAATGAATAGGCGCAGGGGTGGATTTTGTTTTTATGTGTATACATATTCTCTTATTTCAAAATTATTTATTCATGTTAATATACCTACACAGCACTTACATACGTCAAAAATCCAATAAAACAAATACAATCGTATAAGTCTAAAATACATACAGGGTGTTCATTTAAAAACGTCCCACCTCGATTTTCCTGCTTTAAAATGAAAATGTGGGAAATCGCTCGGACCCGTCGATTTTTATTTCGAGGGGGACATCTTTTGCGTATATTGTCAATCTTGTTACTTCAAGCCCCTAGGAGGGAGGGGGGGGGTAAGATCTAAATCTTAAATGGAGACCCTATTTTATATAATTTTTTGGATTCTGCATAAAATTCTGAACATTTTTTAATAAAAGCTTTATTAGTGTATACTTAACAGTTTCCGAGATATTGATTCTTGAAAAATTACATTTTTGAACTTTGACAGCGTCTAGCTTTCTATCTGTACGTCTTAGAGCAAAACGGCTTAGATGTTCCTATCTTCGATTTTTATTATCTTTCCAATAGTGTGAACTTTCTGTTAAACCGGATGTAAGAAATATAGTACTTCCGGTTTGACCGGAAGTTGACACTATTGGAAAGATGATAAAAATCGAAGATAGGAACATTTAAGCCGTGTTGCTCGTGACGTACAGTTAGAAAGCTAGACGCTGTCAAAGTTCAAAAATGTAATTTTTTAAGAGTCAATATCTCGGAAACTGTTAAGTATAGACTAATAATTTTATTAAAAAATGTTTAGAATTTTATGCAGAATCCAAAAAAATTATATAAAATAGGGGTCTCCATTTAAGATTTAGATCTTACCGCCCCTCCCTCCTAGGGGCTTGAAGTAACAAGATTGACAATATACGCAAAAGATGTCCCCCTCGAAATAAAAATCGACGGGTCCGAGCGATTTTCCACATTTTCATTTTAAAGCAGGAAAATCGAGGTGGGAAGTTTTCAAATGAACACCCTGTATAAAATACCCAAGAAAATACATTATAAAACAATACTACATTTAATAAATTATTTATAAAGGAGACAGATTAGTTATTTATATTAAGCGCTTAAGTTACATGTAATTTTAACAGTTTTTTCCCAAAATGAATTGGAAAATAATAATCTTAACAATTGGTATAATTCATGTCACAGGTTCGGCCAGCCGGGTCTGAGAAGAATGGACAGTTGTGAACTTTTATGGCCTAAAACATCATTAAGGATTTATTGCAGCCAAAAAGTCAACGGTATATTTTGAACCCTACTTTAAGCAAAGATCATTAGTAGTACGCATGCCATTTCTATATAACGCCCTGTATACATATTATTACGTAAGTTAATTTTTTTAGGCAATTGAACAAATTAAAGACAGTACACTGCTGTACAACAACAGAGCACTCACCTATTTAAAATTGAGGCTCTACGAAAAAGCGAAAAAAGACCTCAAAGAATGGGCCCTTAAAATCAACGAGGACTGCCTAAAATCGTGGTTATTGCTGGCCAAGGCCCATTTCTTGAGCGGAGAGATCGAGGACTTTGAGAGATGCGTTTTGGAGGCGAAGAAACGGAACGTTGAACAGATCGACTTTATAAAAAGTAGGTAATTTGTGAATTTATTTTTTAACAAACCACTTGAGGCATATAATAAATTATAAGTCACAATAAATATATCTCCCTCCCTTACTGGCTAATAAGGAATTTTGTGCGTCGGCCAGATCCCCCAGTCAGACCGCCGATCGGCGGATTTTTACGTTCTTTATTTTGTTTAGCCGGCTAGGACCAATCGTGTTAGTCCTTCGTCGTTGCTAGCGCTACCAGGTGGCAACTGTTTTAAAATACGGCTATCCTGTCGAAATATCAAACTTTCAAATCATAGACCCAATTTCTGTTTTACCCGCATTTTCAAAGATTTTTGAAAAAATTTTAAATAATAGAATAGTAACTTTTTTAGAAGAAAAAAAATTACTCTCTCCATTTCAATACGGTTATCGTAAATTTAGAGATACAGAAGTTGCAGCTGTAGATATTATCAAAGAAATTCAAGAAAACGTTGATAGCAACCAGAAATGCTGCCTACTGTCCCTAGATTTATGTAAAGCATTTGATACAGTCCATCACAACATTTTACTTAAATGCCTATACGATATTGGAAGTCGGGGAAATATTTATTTATTGTTAAAGAATTACTGAAGTAATAGAAAGCAGTTTGTTCAAATTGAAAATATTAAAAGTTCATAAAAAACATAACTTGTGGTGTTCCGCAAGGTTCAACCTTAGGACCTACTTTTTTTTTTAATCTACATAAATTCTATAGCAAAATTAAATTTAAAAGATAAAATAAAATTGTTTTCCGATGATACTACTAATAGACAGTTTTCGTTTTATTGGCAAATTCAAACGGTTAACCATAACGAATACGAATACAAGCCCCTATTTGACAGATCGTAAAAATAGTTTTCGTTCAATTCGCTTAACGTTAACGTTAAGTCATATCGACAGTAAACATAACAAATATAACATAACCTATCTTTAATGGTTTGTGTTCATATTTTCATATACGTTTTGTGCTATCTTTTTTTTAAAACATCATGATAGACGAAAGGTTGCTTTTATTGGACTCATCCAGTGATTCGGATGATGTCCTTCTCTTGGAGGTGCTTGATCGCCAGGACATTCAGTATCGAGCACAGTTGTATGGAAATTTCAATTTAGAAAACTATAATAATGCTGAATGCAAACTTTATTTCCGATCAAAAAAATGGTCATTACGCATGCGTTCCGTTTTCGCTATGGCTTTGTCTTCCGTCCGTTAGCTCCCGCCACTTATCCGTAACGATAACGATAAATGACAGCTCAAATGTCAAAGTTGTCAAATAGCGGCTATCGGAATCGCTTTTAAAAGACAACGAAAACTGTCTATTGTATATTTTCATTAAGGCTATGCTCAAATTCATAATAACATTAACCACGACTTAAATATAATATGTAAATGGCTTGAAACTAATAAATTATCATTAAATTTTAATAAATCATCTTTAATGTTTATAAGTAAATCAAAATTAAAAAATAATAATATTTCTTCACTGTCATTCAATAATCATTTAATTAAATATACTAATACAATGAAATTTTTAGGTTTACATATTGATGAAAATTTAAGTTGGAAAAAACATATTGAATATTTAAGAAGTTACATCTCATCTCATCAATAATTGGCATTTTGCTAAAAATTATAAATCGTTAAAATATTTAAAAAATATATATTATTCTTTGGTTTATTCAAAATTGCAGTATATGATTTCAATCTGGGGATCATCGAATTTAACTACAATTCAGACATTAAAAAAACTACAAAACAAAATAATTAAATGGATACATAAATTGCCTTTTTAGAACCAACTATACATTTATATGAACCCAATGGATATTTAAATTTAGAAAAGCTTTATAAATTAAAACTATGCATTCTAATACACTCTATTATTAAAGAAAAACAATCGAATATAATATTTTCTTCAACCAACATCATTCACATCACGAGACAAAACCATAAGATTATTCAAACACCTATGGTAAAGAGTACTTTTGGCCAAAGATCAATATTATAATATAAAGGGATAATAATTTACAACAGTTTGCCGAAAAAAATTTAAAAAATATCAAAATTATGGACTTTTAAAAAAACTAAAAAAAATATTTTTTAAAACTGAACTAACTTTAAACGTATTATATATTATTAGTATTTTTTTTTGTAAATATATGTTACGGGTAAAGTTAGATAAGCGAGTAAACCTAGGTTTACCCGGGTAAACTGCGCAAAAAAAATGCTCTGGGTAACAACGAACAAACCGGTTGCCTGAATTTACCCGGGTAAACCTAGGTTTACTCGCTTATCTAACTTTACCCGTAACATATATATTTTTTAAATAATTTCGATGATTTCGATTAATAGTTACTAAACATGATTTTTATTATTTGTGATTTTATATATTGTATATTTGGTGTTATATTCTCTCTAATGAACTTTTTTAAGTTGGTTGAGAATAAATAAAGAATTTTTATAGAATAGATCAAATATTCGTACGTGTAAAACAAAGACAGAAGAGAGAGATAGCGATAAATTTCCGACTTCGTTGGCCCTGCCTGTTTCAATAAATACCAGCCGTCACTGCTTTTACCTCCGGGATACAAATTATTTTACCCATTTCTTGTTTTTAGATTACGTAAAGGAAATTCAAGGAGACCGGGAAGGATAGGTATTTTTAACAACGAACAACGACAAGTGGTATTTAATTTGTTATTTTTAATCATTATATTTGTAAAAACAATTTATTTATTACGAATCTCTGTCAAATATGCAAAAATATAACTGCCTAGAATATACCTAATACTTTTTTTTGGGTCTGTGTCTATTATGGTATAGAGTAACTACCTATAAAGATAAAAACAAAAGGAAATTGTTACAAACACAACACTATTGAAAGTTTGATCGTTGGTACTAGACGACACAGGTCAAGCTCAAAATGGAAAAGCTTCCAGATTAAATCAGAACCCTCGATCTCCACCAGGGAAATGTATATTTTATGACCAGTTAAAGAGGCATTGAAATACTAGAACTACCGTTGTGCAGACACGTCCAAAGCACAAACAATTAAACCTAAAATTCTTTCAGTTTGATCTCATCGCATCCCGCTTCATTAAAACGTTTATAAGTCAAAGTCTCGATCCTATACGTTTATTTATTTTTAATTAACGGTACATTCTCGCTCTTTTTACTCCCCCCGTCATCCTGTTCTATACCCTCGATCGGTAACACCCCGCTGTTCGCTCCCTCAATTGCCGATCTCAATTCCTTCACCCCTACTACCCCCACCAATTTTCCTATGGCGCAAACGTAGGCCACGTTAAGGGACATCATGGAAAAAAGCGAGTGTACTTTGAGGAGAGATGTCCGCTCTACCAGCTGGAAGGGTGCGGGGTCCACGTGGCTGTTGGAGAAATCTACCTCTTCGTCCAGTCGTTTTTCTTCCCAGGCGTGTTGTTCTGCGCGCGGTAGGTCGCAGATACGTACGACCGTCAACTGGAATCATAGGGAAAAATACTGTCATGATTAAGCAGGTCTACACGGAAGAGATTGCCTACTTTTTTAGGTTTTGTCGCACACTGCCCTCGCTTAATCGATGTTCCTTACCTTTTCTCTGATAAGATCCTTTTTTCTTTGAGATCTTCTTGAGAAACTCATTTTGGTGACGTTATACCTATCAAAGATATCCTTCCTTATATCTTCTTTTTCCTACAAACGAAAAACAACCAACATCATATACCACATTAAACCAGTCCAAAAATATATAGGTTCTTATTGCATTAATCCAGTCGATTTATCTAATAAATTAAAATATGAAACAGGAATTACCCACCTCTTTTTGTTTCTCACTACTATCCTCGTCGTTCCCATTGCCATCTTCCACCTCCTTTTTCACTATTTCCAACCTACGTTCATACCCTACTTGCTTTTCGATCAGGTTGATCAGTTCAGTACGCGATACACTACCCAATAAGATCATGTTGTGGACGTTGTCCACCAATGGGAACACTTTTAACTCCCTGTTGGATTTCAGTAAGTTTTTGACCTCCCTGTATGTGATCCCCAGGTGGATTGACTTGACGTCTTTTATCATGAAATCTTCGACGAATATTTGATAGATTGCTGAAATATGTTTTTTTTGTAAGCGAGTGATTTCAAAATGGCTAGAATTGTATTAAGTAGTTATGCAATTAGTTGCAAAAAGTAGCTAACTTTATAAATAAAAAAAGAAGAAAAATTAAATACTTAATTATATCGTACCGCTGCTACTCGGCAACAAATCGGGTAAATACGGCAACTTCTGCGCCTGTATGACCAGATCGTACATGCTGGGAGTGAAGAACCTGGCTATCCCATTGGCTATCAGGTTCGAAATAAGAACTGGAATGACGTGGCTAATCTGCGACGTCATCTCGAAGAGGATAACGCTGGTGGAAAGGGTGTGCGTCACGGCACCACTGAAGGCTGCAGCGCCCACAGTGGCGTAGGCGCCGGGGAGGATTTTGGTTACTTTCCCTTTATATCGCACACCTAAAAAATGTATTAATTTAATAAATGTGCCACCCCTTCAATTTATACCGAAAATTTATAAAACGGTTATTTATACCTGCAGGAAACCATGTCGCCATTAGTTCTCCCGCTATTCTGCCGAGGGCAGCACCAGATCTGAAGTTTGGAATAAAACATCCGTTTGGAATCGGCATCGAAGCAGCCAAAATGGAGGCGATAGCCTAAAATACACAATAAACAAATTAAAATGTTCTAAAGAAGTATTATATCTTCGTAGCCAATATACTTACTTGATACCAAATAAATATCACCAAGTTACCATAGATATTGGTCCACTTCGTCCTCCAGTGACTGAGCACCTCGTTTTGGGCCACCGTATGGTTTCCCTGGGTCCATGTGAAGTTACTGAATAGTTGAACCACTTGGTCTCTCGGTGACAGGTCGGCCGCCATGAATTGACCAATGCCGGGGGGCCACGTCACACTGGATATGAAGAGAACGATGAAGAATGGGTAGATGAATCGACTGAAAAATGATAAATTATTGAAATATGAAGAAAAACTTTCTACTTTTAAAAATCACGAACTTCTGGTTTTTGATCCAGTTCAATCTTTTGTTGTCCTTGGCCCATCTCGAGAATGCTCTTGTACAGAATATGTAGAATGAACCACCCACGCCGCAAAGCACGCTAGAAAAGAAGAAATTTAGAAGGAACATTTTTACGCAATTTTTTGTTTACTTATACCCTAAAATTGCGAATGATATAAGCTCCAAAGGGTCATACGGAAACTCGTTAATAAAACTGGTTGGGAAGACGACTCTTATGGTGTCGATACCGTCGATCCAAACGTATAGTAACCTACAATTAAAGAAAAAACGCAAAGAAGATAAAATTCAAAGAATTTGGAAGAAATTGGCTTGAATCTGTGTTTGTAAAATATTACCTACCTGTACACAGTGGCGCCCCACACTGCAGCGAAAAATCCTCTCCAATAGTTCCTAACAGCGTAATACGCAGTGGATATTTCTACACTAAAAAGAACTCCTAAAACAATAATAATCCAATAAATAATTGACAAATATACAAAAATAAATTTTCTGTTGAAAAATTTAGATTGGTTGATGTTAGAAATTTAATTTTTTATTTAGTATGTATCTTTATACATAAAATTAAAAATAATTTATTGCCTGATTTTTTAAAACAATTTTTTTCTTTTAATTGGGATATACTATTAAATCTCAAACATCCAAAAAACTATTTAAAAAAAGTTTAAAATTACATAATGATACGTAATATTTAATACAGTTTGCAAGACGCCTAACTTTTCTGTCTGTTTTTGTTAAAAAAAGGTTGCGGCAGCAAGTGAAAATACGAAAATGAAACAATATCATTTTAGAATTTTGACATTACTTAGAACTTTTAGGTTATTGTTAGAATAGTGATGAAATTTAAATTTTTTACACATTGTGTGAACATTATCACAAAACAATGTTATAAGACAGTACCAGGACCAGGTGTGTAATGGAAATTATTTTGTGCCAGAAATTCATTTTACAAGGAAATGTCACACGATAGAATGTCGTCTTTGCTTTATTATCATTGCTTATACCCAAATACCCACCTCCAATTGGCGCATTAAATGTACAAGCCACGCCCACCGCGTAGGCAGCACCAATCAGCTCGAGCTTCTTATTTTCGTTCAAGTAAACACTCTTAAAACTTGACAAGTACTTGCTCATTTTCGTCACTAGAATACTCGACATTTGTATGAGGGGGCCCTCTTTGCCTAAAGGCATACCGCTACCCAGGGAGGCAGTGATACCCATCCATTTGGCTATGAGGACCCTAAAGGTGAGGAATTCTTTGAGGTAGACGCCTCTGAGACACGTTTTGATTTGAGGTACACCTGAACCTAAAAAAAAACGACGTTTAAAAAGTAATTCATTAATCTTGAGCAACTTTTTCATTGGCTCAACCAAATTACTCTCAACCAATTATTCGATTTGCTCAACCCATAGACATTTACCTTTAGATCGACACTAACTAAAGTGGCAAATTTATGGCCTTGCGCACGTCAATAAAGTCTATCTTAGATGTGCATGAGCATTACAAAATTCTCATTTAAAGAATGGGAAGAAAGACAGGTCCGGGCTTTTTTTTTTTAATTTTACTTTACGCCCACCCGACTTTACAAGTTTATTACAGGGATAAGTATATAAAAATAAGTAACAATTATTTATTACTCTAACTTCTAACTTAATAGGTAGGTATAATATATAAAAAAGAGACAGTTAAAAAAAATCGTTTTGTATAAACGTTTCATTAACTCGTTAAGAAAGAAAAATATACTAGTAAATATTTTTTTAAATGAAATTTAAATAATGGTAGTAGTTTTTTTAATGTTTTAATATTTTCGGGTAAAATATTATATAATATTAATCCATTATTAGACCAGGGCTGAAGCCTTTGAAAATAGTAAGTATAAATAATAGTAGGATGAAACCCATTGGAAAAGGAAGAGAATATAACAAAAATGAAAGGAAAAATAATTTACGGGCGATCCGAGGTCGGGAAGTGGAAAGGGGTGCGTTTTTAAGGGTAGAAAACGATTTATCTCGATTTCCGGCAAAACTACAAGTCCTATGGAAAAACGTTAAATGGCAATGTTGTAGGTAATAAAAAGATCTGCAACTTTTGTGTTTACACGTTTTTCACATAACCTCAAAATGTATGTGAAAAACTTAAATAACCAAGTTTTTGGTTTTGTATTTTTATCTTTTACAAAAAAAAGATTTTTTTCACGAAATTTGGTGAAAACTTACCTTTTTATGTCCCAAACACACTGTCATTTTTTTGATTCAAAATATTCATTTTATCACCTTATTTTGACTTAATATCGAAAAAGCACCCTAATTTTCAATCGAAAATTCTCACGTCAAAATATCTGATTTTTTTAAAAAGTCGGTGGGCTTTTTGTTCGTTAAAATCTCTACTTTTTGATGGTGTAAAAAATGTACATTATCGACCCTGGTCTATATATAACAATGACCGTTTTCCAAAGTTACTGTTTATTTGAATAGTTTGTAAAAAATTAGTTTGTCTAGTATCATGACTATGAATATCATGAACTTTTGTAAACGTTATGTTAGACATTTTTTGTTTTAAATGTAAAGAATGAATAAATATGCAAACTTTTAAATTATATAAATTATTTATATCTAGGTATTTATTCGGTTTATATAAATTTGTTGTTGGTTCTAAGTGCGGAAATATATGAATACATTTAATAATTTTATTTTGTGGTTTCTTTAAAGGTTTTAGTACTCTTGAATTGGCTAAACCCAAATAGAAATAAGATACTAAATTTTTGAATGTACTAACGCATGAAAAATATTTTTTAAATAATTTAAAAATATACAATGACGAATTTTAAAGAATTTCCCAATTAACGGAGAAATGTAAGTTCGAATATGTTCTACGTGTTTTCTCCAGCTTAAATTTTGATCAATACCTATATAATCCTAAAAAGTTTATGTTATCTTTGTAATTAATATTTTTCCTATTAAATAATATTGGTTCTAAGTGCGGAAATATATGAATACATTAAATAACTTTATTTTGTAATTTCTTTAAAGGTTTTAGTACTATTGAATTGGCTGAACCCCAAATAGAAATAAGATACTGAATTTTTGAATGTAGCTACTAATGCCTGATAAATATTTTTTAAATAATTTAAAGGTATACAATGACGAATTTTAAAGAATATCCTAATTAACGGAGAAATGCAAGTTCGAATATGTTCTACGTGTTTTCTCCAGCTTAAATTTTGATCAATATATAGGTAATCCTAAAAATTGTATGTTATCTTTGTAATAATATTTTTCCCATTAAATATTATTGGTTGCTTCTCCATATCTAGTCTTTGTTTGTCAATGTACATAAATGAAGATTTATTAAAATTTAAAGTTAATTTATAAGATTGCAACCAGTCAAATATAATTTTTAAATCTTTTTTGATATTCAATAATTGGATGTCCCTAATATTTTTAGCATAATAAATAACTCTCGTGTCGTCGACAAAAAAGTTTAATTTGTCCATATAATTTTAATTTTGAAATAGAATTGATATAAATAAGAAACAATGTGGGTCCTAGAATAGAACCTTGTGGTACTCCACATCTAATTGTTTGATATGAACTGATATTACTTCCTATTTTAACGCACTGTTTTCTATTATTTATATAACTTTCAAACCAACGATAAGTTTTTCCTCTTATGCCTATATCAAATAATTTAACTAATAGTATATTATGGTTTACAGTATCAAAGGCTTTACACAAGTCTAGAGATAAAATGCCGCATTTTTTTTGGTATCTATATTTAATTGAATATTAGTAATAACATCCATAGCTTTAATTCCATGCTAACTGAAAATATGGTACCCGGTATTTTCCACCTATACCATTTGGCTGTTCTTCGTTAATAATAAACTAAACACAAACTGAAAATTCAACCGCATTGTTTCCTCTTACCTACAGCCTTGGGTGCTATTAAAGACGTGATTCCGACATCCCATAGTATTAAAAGAACTGGAAGACAAACCCATGCTACCCATTTGGCAAAGTATCTATCAGTTAGCTCTGTATACAGCATTATTCTTGCTAAAAAAACATTGGGGAATTTAAGTTATCAAACATCCTGACATTTTTCTGGCTAATCTTCTCGCTGGTCAAAACGACCAAAGTGTTTACCTTTGGTACACATGAGGACACCCTGGTCGATGGTATAACTTATGATTGCCACGAATATACCCAAGGCGGCTAGAAAAATCCAGTCTTCGCCGAACTGCCCGAAAGTTCCGCGCCATATTTTCGCACAAACCCTGTAGAATTTGCCTAAAAAGAGGACAGACGAAAATTATAAAAAAATTAATACATATTTTCATATGCAGATGATACTGTATTAATAATACCAGCTAATACTTGGAATGCATGCATTTTAAATTCAGAACTAGACATTTCAATAATAAAAAAATAATTTGAGTTATGACCTATTAAACTTAAATTTAACTAAAACAAAATTTATGACTTTTTCTTGTTATAAAGATACTCAGTCGAATAGTTTAAAAAAAATTAAAATTCATGATTTAAATTGTTTAGAAATATCAGATATAGTTAGAATTAATTATGCTTACTGTTCTTGCCAAAATAAAATTAAAAAAGTTGAATTTATAAAATATTTAGGAGTATTGATTGACCAAAAATGGGATCATCAAATTAACACTTTATGTAAATTTAGTCTTTTAAAAAAAAGATTGTGAATCAAAAACTTCGATTAATGTTTTATTATGCACTTTTTTAATCAATTCTTTCTTATGGTATAATTGGTTGGGGAAGTGCATACGACTCGAATTTGAAACCGCTTATAACAATACAAAAATATGTTTGAAAAATAATATTTAATAAACATATTTTATTTCCTTTAAAAATACTATTTGTTAATAATAATATTCTGAGTTTAAAACAACTTTACTTTATTACAAAACTTCCATTTTATAGTATATATAAAAATAAAAATGTATTACATAACATTACTCATATATACCAAACAAGACAAAAAACAAATCTATGTTTATGTTATGATAATTTTAATTTAACACTTTTAAAAAATAATGCTTTATTTGTTGGCTTCAAAATTTTTAATAACCTACTAATTTGAAAACTATGAGTTTTTTGACATTTAAAAGAAAATTAAAATCATGGATTATGCAAAATTATATAAAAGTAAGCCAACTTATATATAGGTAATTTTCTATTATAATTTCTCCCTTATTTATAATTTTTTTTTTGGGTTAAATATTTTTGAATTACTTACTTATATTTTTAAATATATTTATGACGTGATTAAAATTTATAGTATAATTGGGTGTATATTTTTTCATTACAAAATCGGACAGATTTGTTATTGTATGGTTTTGTAATGATGCTTTCATTGGATTTATTTTTATTAAAAAAAAAACAATGTTATTGATTTTTAATATTATAAAAAAAACCTGAAAATAAATAAATAAATAATAAGAAAACAGTAAAATAAGAAATAAAACAAAAACAAAAATAACAAAAGAAAATGTTACTACAAAGTAGCAAGTCAAAATACCAGTTGTTTTCTAACAAACCTTGATGCGTTTCGAATTCCTTTCTTCTAATCTTTTGTAATTCCTTTTGCTTCCTTTTGTCTGCTATTTTTTTGTCTCGCAATGATTCATAAAGATTTTCCAGGGATTTGTTGTAGTACTAAAATAGGTATAAATGTACTAAGCAAGAGTTAATCATTATTTTGACCAATTTAAACAGTAATACAAATATTCAAATTAAGGTAAAAATGAAATAAAAAAAACTAAAATTAAATTGAAAAATAAAATTATTTAACAAAGTTGCAACAGAAATTTCAATACCTGAACAGTATTATATTTGGAGTCGTAAACTTGAGAACTGGGCAAAAGTTTGCCTCGCCGGCTCATTTTTTAAATTTGATTAATTCTTTGAAACTATCGCTTCATTCCAAAAAATGTCTTTGCTAAATATTTTTTATCTACATTCTTATCGCCATCGTTTTAGAAGTTCGATAATTAAGGTAATTAACTGTTTGATATGCGGTAATGTGTTACTATTGTAAACTACTAAGAGTACCAGGAATAGGTATACACTGTATGTTCCTAAATTAAATAAATAAAACAAAATTCTACCTCTAATTAAGTCGTGTTACGAATATACCTTTTCCAGTAACGTAGATGTTGATTTTGCTATAATACGTTTTTGTAATGGACTAATGTAGCACCCGACAACGACAGAGCTAGATAGACATCTCGTTCTCTTTATCATAACAAGTCGACATGACGTCAAATGCACAGGTCCATTTGCCCATTGCCGAAGAATCCAAAGATTAACTCTTTTGGCTTTTATTGGAGCTTAAATTGACCCAATTGGAAACTATTGAGCATTTACCGGTGCTATGGCGACGCATACAGCCAGAACAGTATAGGTATTTTATTTAACTTAGATTTTCTCATTCATTATACTTATTTTTCAAAGGTATTTGTCATATTGTCTACTGACATTGAATATCAAACTATAAGAACAGCGGATCTTCGAAAAAATTTGACAACCCTATTTTAGACTGTGTTGGAGACGGTTTGGCCGCCATTGTGGAGTTGATCGTAAATCTATAGTAAATGCAGCGCCTCGGCAACAGATGTCTCAAATTCACTGAGTTGATGTCGTGGTGTTGCCGCATATCGTATTTTATCGGAATTTTTAAGGATTTAAGCATTTTTAACAGACAATAAAATATAAGGTTCTCAATTCCAGCCGATCGTATGTTTTTGATAATAATATGTACGCTGATTACTTCGGGGTTTTTGGACCGATTTTCATATTGATTTTACCGTTGCATTTTGCATTAGGTGTTAAATGTTATCCAAATAAAAGTAGGTAGATAAAAAGCGACAGCAAGTATAACTAAAATAGGTTTTATTTCGTCGAAAAATAGCAAAATACTTAATACAAACAAACTGGATGTTTCTTAAGTAAGAAAGTGAAACCTACTTATTTTAACTATTTTGAAAAGTAGTAATAATTGCATTGTATGTATGTATGTATTGAATAGTGAGAGTCGTCATTTAATTCTGTTAGAAATAGAAAACATGGCAGTCAATATGTTTTCATGTACCTATTTAACGTTGGAACGTCAAAAGGTTGAAATTATTATATGCTACAACTTCGTCGGCATAACATCATTGCACATTTTTTTAATAAATCACTTTAAACTTCGCCATTTCTTAAAACTGGGTTTTACTCAAAACTGTCAATTTTGACTTAATGAATTTTTGCACTAAGCCGACGATATATTATGCCAGTGCAAGGCAATCCAGGCACCGCGTTGCGCGTGACGGTATGGTTATGGTAGTGGGGGAGAGGATCATGCAGCAAGTCAGACAGACAGGCGGCAACAATGTTTTAATTTAGCAGTGAAAAGGCTTGTCGTTAGTGGCTGCATCAACACGCTTTATTGTTGGTGACTCATTGTGCCATCTATGGATTTAACGTAGCAGATTTAGGGAATCTGCTTATATGGCCTTCTTATAGTTTGATATTCAATGCTACTGACCACTAAAAAAACTACGCCACTGGATACCTACCAACCACCAACATAGAAGCCAATTTAACCTAATAACAATATTAACCAACCATAAACACCGTCAATATTTTTCCACCGCTTTTTTTGAAGATTTTTCTATTTTTGGCTAGGTAATTATTAGTACTTATTTTACCACTGTGCCTGTGTTGGTACCAGATATGTATTGGTAAATATTGTAAATACTATGCGTTATACATTGGACGGTACATAGTTACCTACCTAATTGCTGTTTGCTTCCAAATATTTGATTGGCTTTTAGCAAACAGTAGTATTGCGTACCTATGTACTCTGTATGCGATAGTTCCAATATATAGACGACAAATTATGGACATAAACGAATGGTATAAAATTTTTAAAAATATTTTACAAGATTGATGTGGATTAGGCATTACGCATTAACACTGTTTGGAGGTTGGAATGCCTGTTATGCCTGAATAAAGAAACCCAAGGTAGGAATGTGCAAGCGTTTTTTCTCCAAATTTTACCATAAGGCTCCTTTTATACTGGGATTCTGAATGCGAGATTCAGTATCTGGGATTCAGAATCTCACGTATACTTTTCTAATCTTGCGCGGTTTCGGCAATTTTGTGAAGAGGCGATTTATTCCAGGGCCGCACGCTTCTGTGCAGTGTTAAAATGAAATGCAGTAAAAGAAGCGTTGTTGCTATATTATTATCAGATCGTGTGTAAAAATAAGAAAAAACTTACGTAGAATGTGGGTTCATCCAATAATACAGCAAGAGGATATGTTTTACTGTATAAAAATTTGAGAGAACACTCTGAGAAATTTTTTAACTGTTTCAGAATGTCAGATCGGTCTTTTGACGAGCTACACAATATCCTAAAAGACAAAATTTCTTTAGCCACTTGCCTGTTTTATTGTTTTATTCGAATACTCTTCTGCCGAAGTATCCCATAAGCTTGGACGTGCCTGTGTTGACGATATGAACTTGTCAGTGTCGAAAGGAGTTTTTAAAACATTCATATTGTCATATTGAATTCTTTATTCGTAAACCTAACAGAAACGACCCTTAATGCAGAGCTGGCAAGAGGCTGCTGAACGAGAATCGCAGTAAAAATGCTTCTTAACATAGTATAAAACAAAGTCGCTGTCGCCCGTCTGTCCCCTTATGTGCGTAAATCTTTAAAACTACGCAACGGATTTTGAAGCGGTTTTTTTTTAATAGATAGAGTGATTCAAGGGGAAGGTTTTTATGTGTAACTAGCGACCCGCCCCGGCTTCGCACGGGTGCAATTTCAGAAAGTGGCATGCCGGGTACTAATATATCGGGTTTGTTCGGGTTTGTATTTATACCAGCGGGTTGCAACGCATGCCGGGTACACGCTAGTACATAATAAACCAATGCTAGACCTGTCGCCGATTCGAATCCCGTAGCCGGGCGGCTGCAATTACTGCGATCCCAAAATTTAGAATCGCGATTCTGTTTCCGAGAAGACGCGTTGCTTAATTGCTACGTTAAATGTGAAGCCGAGATTCAGAATCCCAGTATAAGGCTGGCCGTGCACAGCCGGAATGTTTATCTGAATTCAGGAACGGAATCCAGAATCTGAATTCCGGCCCATTGAAAATTTGAAAAATTCATAATCTGAAAAAATCAGAATGTGTGTGCTCTATAATAAAAATATATACAATTCCGTACGTTCTGAATTCAGATTCTTAACTCCTTTTCTGAATTCAGATAGACATTCCGGCTGTGTACGGCCGGCCTAAAAGGAGCCTAAATGAGTAGCTTGATGTCCAAAAAAAAAGTAACTGTTCAAATACCAGTCTCTTGTTAAGGGCGAAAACAGACGGAGCGGTTTTTGTCGACTCGGCTGCCGACTCGACAAAAACCCTTTTTCGCCCTAATGGTGGGTTTTAGGTAAATAAAAAAACGCATCCCTGTATTTTATATGTGTATTCGTATTTTTTAGCGCGTGTTGCAAAACATTTTTAATCCTGGCTTAGCAATAATTTTTTTTAATAAGGATATTGATGAATCGGTTTTCTGTTAGGTATGTAATTCTGTCACCGATCTCAATAAGCTAATAAGTTGCTTGGCGATTAACCATGTTTAAATCGCATTATTGGAGATCAATAAGACCGAATAAAAAAAATTATCTTACGGGTACTTATCCTATATACACGTTGTATTATAGGATTATCGCCAATTAATTATTAGACATTCATGAGAAATTAACTATAACAGTTATTTATGTATCAAGGGTACTAAGTAGATGATTATGCCCTGAGGGCGACAGTCTTGCAAAGCCGAGGGCCTCTGGCCCGAGGGTTCGTAAGTCGCCCGAGGGTATATATCTATTAGTACCCGGGGTGCATACAAAATTTTATGTCATACCAGTTCGTTTTGAATAATAATTTTTTTTTTATTTAATTTGATTTACCAATTTTTTATTTTTACCTGCGACATTACCTTGACATTATTAAAATGTTTAATGTGTCAAAGTCAAAAATGGAACAAGATGCACACTTAATGCAACACTTAATGCCCGCACGGGCATAATATAGATGGTATCTAAGGTATAAAAACACAATAATGTACTGGTATGACATAATAGTAAGTACAAGTTTCATAAGAAGTAGTTTTAGCGCACGCGTCTATTTTAAAAAACGGGCCACAAAGTGGCGAGTTTTTTATTGACACGTGTGCTAAAACGCCTTATCAAACATGTGCTTTATACATTTTTTTCTATTTCACCTTTTATAAACAAGAAAAATACATTTTAAAAAGAAAGTAAATCCTTCAAATTTTGTAAATTTTTATGTCTAAATTTTATGTTGGTAATACTATTTTTTATCATAGGTAGCCTCTGGACAACAAAAATTATTTTGCAAACTGTAATTTTTTGATTTATTGACCCATTTTCACCACGAGATTCTAAAGTTATTTTAGCGATATGAGATTTGAAATTGGACGGAATACGTTGTGTGATCCTTGTACATTCGGTACAAATACAGAGCGTTCGGAAATTCGGGCGATTTTGCTACTTTTTTTCGAATTTCTAAAGACGTGATTTTACGTCACGGCATTGCAATTTAGTATAGGGAAGATGGAAATTCAAATAAAGTTGAAGTTTAAATCGACATTGGAAGGTTAGTAGATTGAATTTTGGATAGGATTTGGCAGAAAATGATAGCTTGAAGCATCTAAAAAAGATTGATTTATAGATTTATGCAACCAACATACATGACTGTTATCCACACAGAATAAAAAAGTAGGTCATTATGCTATTTTTCCTCTGCGAAAAATGGGTTTTCTCGTTAATCACAAAGGTCGCGCAAGTCAATGAAATAAAACATTTAAATGTTACCAACATCAAATAAAGAAAAAACGCGTATCGAAATAGCATAAACACCTTTCTTAACATATTTATTGAAAATTAACCTTGCGTTCTGAAGCATAAATGACATATTTTCAAGTCTACTATGTCCTGTTGCTGTATTAATTTGCCCCTAAGTATAAGACATCCTGTATATAACGATAAGTAAATGGTTTAACAAGGCACTTTATTGATTTGATAATAGATAAGTTAACCAATATAGTGTTTGTACTCACAATTAAACTTAAATAATAAGCACCAAAAAAAATCTGTCTTTGAAATATATAAAGTCTAAAAGTAAAATGTTTAAAACACAAGCAGTGGCGGATCCAGGGGGGCAAATGGGGCCCGCCCCCCCCTAAAGCTCGTTGAAACAGTGGAAATTATTTTTTGTTTACCTGTTACAAAAATTTGTGTTACATTTTTCACAAAATAAAATATAAATATACTGATTTATTTTGATTTTTTGCATACGGGCCCCCCCTTAGGAGTATTTCTGGATCCGCCACTGAACACAAGCCACATATAAAACAGCCACAAAAACACTTAAAAAACACCAAAATCGAAAGAAAATAATATGACGCAACCTGACGCGTGAGCTTGCTACGGCCCACTGCCGATTTGGGAACTTTAACGACGAAACCGGATCAGCTGTTAATGTCAAATGTCGTTGTCTCCTGTCGCAACGCTTTGTTTTAAGACAAAGTTAACTCTACATTCAGGATTCAATGGGAATTATATTGCAATTTGTTCCAAAAAGATTAGGTTTGGTATCTGTACGATTTGGTGAAGGACCTGCTAAATTATAGCGTCTAACTGAAGCGAGCCCTACAGATCCATCTATGCCAGTGGCGGATCCAGAACTTCTCTAAGGGGGTGGGGGTTTAATATCAATTTTTTTGCTATCTTTAAATAGTAAATCAGAAGAATATTGGTGGTCTTTTTCGTAAATAATTTTCAAAATGTGTTTTTGAATAGTTTTAATATTATTAAAATAATTCTTATTTATGCCTCCCCATCCTAGTATTCCATAATTTAAATGAGTTTGTACTAAAGAATAATACAATATTTCTAAATCTTTTATATTTAAAAATTGTTTAAGGTGTTTAAATTTTAATATAAGAATTCTTAGTTTTTTTACAATGTAGTTTATCAAAAATTATTCCTATATAAATATTTAATATTTTCACCTTCCTTTATATTCATATTATTATTGCATATTATTGGACCAATATTTGGAAGTTTATTTTTGTATGAAGTAAATGGAATGTATGTTGTTTTGTTATAGTTTATAGTTAATAAGTTTTTATTAAACCAGTTGCTTATTTTTATAAAATCTTTTTCAATAGTATTTTTTTAAATAATAGAGAAATAATTTAGACCTTCATAAAAAATGACCGTATCAGCAGCAAAACTATGTAGTTTTCTTTGACAGTTTAAATTAAAAATATCATTTAGATAAATATTAAAAAGTATTGGTCCTAGGACTGTACCATGTGGTATTCCATAATTAAATATTTTAAATAAATTATCTCGCCTTTTTCAACTTGACATAAAAGGGTGTGTGATATCAAATTGTTGGAAAAAAAGTGCTCCATCTTTGGACCCGAGTCGAGTGAGGAGCCATGTTTCCAAAAAATTGAGTCCTCTGGGAAAAAGCGTTTTTAAAAAGTTAAGATGTTTGTAAAAAATTTGAAACACTTAAAAAATGCATTTTTATCAAGATTTTGGGTCAGAAGTAAACCATTTTAGAGAGTGCATCGCAATCTAGATGAAAAATAAAAAGAAAAATTATTTAAAGTGTCAAAAAGTAACGTATATAGGGTGTCGTTGAATTTGGAATGGTGTTCCGAATCGATATAGCCAAAAATAGGGTGTTCCTTTTACAAACGGACGTGGTAAAATGGAGCGTTTCTCCTAAAACACCCAGTATGTTGAATGACGTTGAAAATTCCACCAATAACCAAATTTTTAATCTAAAATAACAGCATTAAGACCTCATTTTACCACGTCTATTACGTACGTCACCTGATGACGACTTGGGGAACCCCTTTACTACAGTCCAGGCAATGAAATTGCGGATTTTTTAAAATGACAATTTAAAGAACAGAACCAAAAACTTTACATTTTTCGACGGTGTAATTTTGATGTCACCGGATAATAAATAATAATATCGAATTTCCGCTTATTTCGACATTGAAACCTGAATTATATTATTTCTTATGAGAAACACAGTATAAATTGTTGCAATTTGTACTATTATTGGATAGGTTTATATAAAATGTAGTCCTTCCTTCTTCCTTCCAGAAGTTTAAGTTTCTGTGTCCTCTTTCCAGATATGTACTGTATTTTTAAGAAAGGTAAACGATTCGCCACTATTTTCATTTTGAAGGCAAACCTAACTGGACTAGTATAGTGGTACCACAACCAATCCTAGAAAACTATCGTAGACAGGTATAGGTATTTAAGCGGTCTTAAATTTTGATATAACAAATCTGGCGGCGCGTTCAGATTGAGGTTAAAACCCTTTAAAAGCGCACGCTTTTTTTAATAAATAATACTTTATTTCAATCTGGTCTACCTTTACGTTTAACCACAATCTATACATAAAACAGTATAAATTTTATTATTGCCTGATTATTACCTCCAAATCAAGCCAAACATTATATATTATTGCATTATTGTAAATCTTAAGTGTCAAAAGTGTATTTGTCAAAAGATAACACTTATCTTGAAAAATATTGTTTACTTTTGAGTGATGAATTGCTGAGATTTTGAGATTATTCGTGATTTTAGTTTCGTGTGAAAACTTTGTGATTTGTTTTTCGTCCTGCGAGAAGATTTTTGCGTTCGACTACTGCATTGAGGATTTGGGTAAGTGTATTTTGTTCCTCATAAAATCGTTTAATTTTACATGTTTATTAACTACTTACTTTTTAATTTATATATACAGCGTGATCCTTGTTTAAAGTTTAACAACTCCTTTATTTTCTACCAGAATTGAATAATTTTTGGATAATATGCAATTTTTTTACAAAAACATTGCTATAGATTTTAGTATTATATACAGGGTATACCAAGAATGATGCTCTCCTCTTATTTATGTGTAAACAATAATGATACTTATGTCGAATCACATAAGGAATTGAGTAATACTAGAGATGCTGATATTTTTATAGGTTTAAAGCGTTTATTCAAGTGTTTTTTTTTAAAGTTACACAATCATTATTGTATTAAGTGTTTTTACGATAAGAACTCGCATATACATAAAGTATAGTTAGCACACGACAAGTGTAAGGTATTTGAGTATCGTATGTTGTTCCAAATAAAAATCATTGACCCAAATTTTTATTAACATTACATTACATATTAGTGAAACTGGAAAATGTGGATAGAGTGGGGCGCAGACAACGTTTTTTTTTTATTGAAAAAGCAGAACCTCCCGATCATCGCTCTGCCAATAGCGCTACTGAGATTCTCTCACCAACTCCGGCCCTATCCCTATAAAACTCGCTCTATTCAATTTTATTGTTAACTAGCGTGCATCCGGCATGCGTTGCAACCCACTGGTATAAATACAAACCCGATATATTAGTACCCGGCATGCCACTTTCTGAAATTGCACCCGTGCGAAGCCGGGGCGGGTCCCTAGTTATACATAAAAACCTTCCCCTTGAATCACTCTATCTATTAAAAAAAAACCGCTTCAAAATCCGTTGCGTAGTTTTAAAGATTTAAGCATATACAGTGTGTGTATAAAGTCTGGAAACGGCTTAATAACATCACAATTTACTGGCCGATTTAAACCAAATTTGGTACAGTTGTGTAAGAGGATCTAACGCACCGAATTACGATATTGGCGTTGTTGCCAGCTTTTTAGTTTGTCTGGAATTCGAATGAATTTTATATTTTTAAATATAACACCCAGTATATTTTTACATTTTTAAATTCCACATAAAATTATAATTATTTTTTATTAAATGCATTATTAGTCTATACTTCATAGTTTCCGTGATATTGACTCTCGAAAAGTGACATTTTTGAACTTTGACAGCTTATAACTTTCTAACAGTACGTCTTAGAGCAAAACGGCTTACATGTCCCTATCTTCAATTTTTATTATCTTCCCAAAAAAATCAACTTCCGGTTAAACCGGATGTAACTCGAAAGCAGGAAATATAGTTGTTCCGGTTTAACTGGAAGTTGATTTTTTTGGGAAGATAATAAAAATTGAAGATAGGGACATGTAAGCCGTTTTGCTCTAAGACGTACTGTTAGAAAGTTATAAACTGTCAAAGTTCAAAAATGTCACTTTTCGAGAGTCAATATCTCGGAAACTATGAAGTATAGACTAATAATGCATTTAATAAAAAATAATTATAATTTTATGTGGAATTTAAAAATGTAAAAATATACTGGGTGTTATATTTAAAAATATAAAATTCGTTCGAATTTCAGACAAACTAAAAAGCTGGCAACAACGCCAATATCGTCATTCGGTGCGTTAGATCCTCTTACACAACTGTACCAAATTTGGTTTAAATCGGCCAGTAAATTGTGATGTTATTAAGCCGTTTCCAGATTTTATACACACACTGTATAGGTTATAGGGACTGACGGACAGACAGCGACAGCGACTTTGTTTTATACTATGTTAAGATGTCTATAAATAGTTTGAAATTCCCCGCGATTTTAAACCGGGGAGGGGGTGATTAAGGTAAAGTAACTCACTCATGATCACTCTGATCATTAAGATCTTTTTCATCGTTCATCCAAATGCTTCGTCGACATACAGCGACATATTCCGCAGGAACCCGTTGTTAGACCTCTGAGAGATCTTAAAAATCGGTGGTCATGAGTGAGTTTCTTTCATTTCATAACACCCTTCCCGGTTTAAAATCGCAGGGCAGGGTATTTCATGCATTAGAAGAAGTTGCTCCTGAGAATGAAAATATTTGGTTTTGATGGACGGTTGGCCTGCTCACTAAACACTAGAATTATTAGAAATAAGGAAGTATGTCCAGAACGTTTACAATCGACGCACAATAGAATCAAATTAATACACCATAGTCCATAAGTCAGCTAGGTCTCCTGATTTTTCACCAAACGACGAAAAACCAAGAATCATTTTTTCTTGAATACGGTAAAACAGAAATAATATAATTTTCATTTTCTTTAAGATGGTGGCCTATGATTGACCGGTTGAAAAGTCCATAGTCAGACTCTAGACGCTTTTGAATTTCAGTATACTGCACATTAGGGCTGGGCGATTTGAAATTTCAATATCGAATATCGATATTTTAAAAAATATCGATAATATCGAATTTTTGTCCAGCCCTACTGCACATAGCTTAAAAATTTACGTATTTTCAACGACCCCAAGTATACAGAGTGGCCATTTATTTGGTACCGCTAATGTTTCGAAAACATCAGTGTCACCAGTAAAGTCCGCATCATATGGGATTTTTTTTATTAATAGCTTTATTCGAAATTTGACTTTGGCATCAAGTTCTGCTTCGATCGAGATGAAAATTAGGCAAAAAAAATAGTAGTCACGTGATTCGCATTATCTGTCAAATTTTAATTTTTTCCAAGAAATAATTCAAAAGTGGGGTTATTTCTGAAAATATCAAAAAAAGTTGTTAGAAAAAGTTTTTTTTAATGCAGTTTCTAGCCCACATGCAAAATTTCAGCTCTATAAGATAATTTTGATTTTTTTACCTATATTTTGTAAATTGCACCACTTCTGCAAAATAAGACTCAACGCAACCTACGTAAAACTTCTCAGTTTTGACAAGGCTTTATTTCAGATACATTTTCTTTAAAGTAGCGCCATATTAAATGTGTGTTTTCTACAAAATCAAAATTGGGATATTAAAATTTTTGTCGCATGTGATGCAAAGTTTATTTGTTTTTGACCCTGTATAAGGTAACTTCATAAAAGAAGTATTCTTGAAAACGCAGGTAGTGTACTGACTGTCCCGAAGCAGAACTTGATGCCAAAGGCAAATTTCGAATAAAGTTATTAATAAAAAAAATCCCATATGATGCGGACTTTACTGGTGACACTGTATTTAATTATATATTTTTATTGTTTGCAAATTTGCGGCTATTGCAACTTGCATACACCATCAATAATTATTATAACAACTTTTTTCGAAATAATTATAGGTCAAAGACCCATCATGACTTTCATCCAAGTCATCATCAATGTCAAAGGGGATTCCCAACAAAAATACGTACAAAAGCTCTACGTCTGGATCCACTATTTCATCAAACATATGTGATTAAAAAAATACCTTACTATCGTTTACCGGAGTTAATTGGTTTATTTTATATTATTTGCATACATTAGATATATTTATAATTTATAAAATTCGAAAAAAAAGTGTTGTCAATAATTAATATTATTAGATGGAAAAACAACGTCATTTTTCAGTATACATAGACGTAACATGGGGTATATAATTTGGTATTAAAACTTGTGTTTTTTTTACCTCCTCCCCAGTAGCATATTAGACACAAATTCATCAATATAAATAATAATAAAATTTTTTTATTAATTTTAAAAACCTTCCGTCAACTAATCATTAAAAATGAAGTAATAAATGTGTAATAATTAACAATAATTAATAAAATGATATATTAGGAGGGAATTTTCACATGGAATATATTACAAATTATTATTACCTAGAAACCAAGATACATTTGGTAAAAAAAGATATAATCTTTATGTAAATATTATGTATACTTAGGTACTTATCTTGAAAATGGCAGATAAATTTTTGTTATGAAATATTTCATGTAAAAACCTACCGCAAAAGAAAATATTTCCTTTTTTGTTAATTTGACGAGGTGTCGATGTCGTTTTAAAACGAGTCGGCAGTGACGGCGGCCAACCCCAAAATGACCGAAACGCTATACAGGGTGTCCGGAGATGATGAGCAAAAAATTTAGAGGATAATTCAAGACCGAAAATAAATGCTATCTCTTCCTATAACATTTTTTCGAAAATTGATTATTAACGGACTTACATGGTGTTAAAGTTAAATTTTATTTGCATTTTTTTTTGCAATACCTTTTGCCACGCTCATAATATTTTGACGAAATCTCGTATATGGGGCTTTTTCGGGATGAGGAATACAAATTTGCCCACCGTTTTTTCGCATTTTGTAGAGGGCGCCACCTAGAAGCCTATACTTTAATTTGAATGGTCCCAACTTTTTTGTCCTACTCTGTATGCGCATTTTGACTGAATATTTTTATTCTCCTAACCTTTTGATATAAAAAAGGTATACTACTTTTGTTCCAATAAATCTAACCGTTTTCGAGAAAAACGCTAAAATAACATTGCTTGCATGCATGTGATGAACACGAAATATTTTTTATTTTTTTAATTTAGTTTTTTTAGGAAGAATTAATTTATGCATTGAAGAGGAAGGACGTCACCAGTGGCGCAACCAGAAATTTTGTTCGGGGGGGGGGGGCTTTAACTTCTTGCGCCGAAGGCGCTTTTTTGTGCCGCAGGCGAAAACATTTTTGGGTGCCACGCCATTTTTTGGGTAAAATACGTATGATTGACGAGAGCGACAGCCCCCTAAAACTTCTGCAATAATACGCCGCTAGCCCTAACGAAATATTTATGAAAAAAAAATTTTGAGATTTTATTTTAATTAGTAAAAATGTATTTAAAATAAGTAACGCATATATTAAGCATACTTATACTAAAACAAAACAAAAACCTTATACAATAAGTTGTAAGTAATCACTAATAATATTAATATTAAAGTAAAATTCTTCGTTTTGTTTTTGCCATTTCGTCCAGAATTTCTTCCACGGTAATATCAATATCGTGGTTCGCATAAATAGGTAGACCAGGGTCGATAATTTTTGAAACAAAAAAAATAATAGTAGGATGAAACCCATTGGAAAAGAAAGAGAATATAACAAAAATGAAAGAAAAAATAATTTACGGGCAATCCGAGGTCGGGAAGTGGAAGGGGGTGAGTTTTTAAGGCTAGAAAACGATTTATCTCGATTTCCGGGAAAACTACAAGTCCTATGGAAAAACGTTAAATGGCAAAGTTGTAGGTAATAAAAAGATCTACAACTTTTGTATTAACACTTTTTTCACATTACCTCAAAATTTATGTGAAAAATTCAAATAACCAAGTTTTTGTTTTTTTATTTTTATCTTTTACAAAAAAAATTATGTTTTCACGAAATTTGGTGATAACTTACCTTTTTATGTCCCAAACACACTGTAATTATTTTGATTTAAAATATTTAATTTTTCACCTTATTTTGACTTAATATCGAAAAAGCACCCTTATTTTCAATCGAAAATTCTCACGTCAAAATATCTGCTGTTTTAAAAAAGTCGGTGGGCTTTTTGTTCGTTGAAATCTCCACTTTTTGATGGTGTAAAAAATATATACATTACTATGGTAAATGTTCTCAAAAAATGCAAAGAAACGGAAAAAACTCGAATCCGAATTTTTTTTTAATCATTATGTACAATTTTGAGCAATTTATTAAAATTTATACTTTAATTACTCGAAAAACGTAAGATTCCATGTTACATTGATAAACAAAAAAATTACAAATCCGTAAAACATTGGGATCGCAAAAAACATGGGAAAATAGTTCGCGTGACATGAAAAAATGGTTTGCAATTAAACGAATAGGCTAAGTTTCTAAACTCGGGGGGGGGGGGGGGGGCTGCAGCCCGGCAGCCCCCCCCCCTGGGTGCGCCACTGGACGTCACTTTGAACCTTTGATTTGAACGTTTAAATTTATTGTTCTAGTAACTTTTGTATTTTAAAACTGCAAATAAAATTTAACTTTAACACCCTGTAAGTGTAAAATAATTAATCAATTTTCGAAAAATTGTTATAGGAAGAGATAGCATTTATTTTCGGTCTAAAATTATCCCCTGAATTTTTATCATTTCCGGACACCCTGTATAGATGAGGTGAATCGAAATAAAATATCGATATTTACAACACCGGCCACACATATTTATTCAAAAAATATATACGTAACATACAGTGCTGGACATAAAGTTTGCCCCATATGTGGGGAAAATTCCTATTGAGTTTATATTGAAAAAACTTTTTTGCCGATTAGCTTTGCGCAATCACTGTATAAGGTTAATATTGTTTGCTAATTTGGAAAATTAACACAACATCACATGCACGCGAAAGTTGTAAAAAAACATCATCAAGAAAAATGGCGTCATCCAGTACCTTACACAAAAGGTGTTAACGAGGATATAACCAAAAAAACAAACTCGAAACGTGGGGAAAATGAGTTCAAAGCGTATTTTTTTGGCCTTTTGAATGACACACGCGCATATTGTGAATTTTTAGAGCAAACAAAAATATATCTAATTGATTGGGAAATGAAATTCCGTAAATTCGATAAATCATTTTTATTTGTCACCTAACAAATGAAATAATATACAGTGTGTGTATAAAGTCTGGAAACGGCTTAATAACATCACAATTTACTGGCCGATTTAAACCAAATTTGGTACAGTTGTGTAAGAGGGTCTAACGCACCGAATGACGATATTGGCGTTGTTGCCAGCTTTTTAGTTTGTCTGGAATTCGAACGAATTTTATATTTTTAAATATAACACCCAGTATATTTTTACATTTTTAAATTCCACATAAAATTATAATTATTTTTTATTAAATGCATTATTAGTCTATACTTCATAGTTTCCGAGATATTGACTCTCGAATAGTGACACTTTTGAACTTTGACAGCTTATAACTTTCTAACTACGTCTTAGAGCAAAACGGCTTACATGTCCCTATCTTCAATTTTTATTATCTTCCCAAAAAAATCAACTTCCGGTTAAACCGGATGTAACTCGAAAGCAGGAAATATAGTTGTTCCGATTTAACTGGAAGTTAATTTTTTTGGGAAGATAATAAAAATTGAAGATAGGGACATGTAAGCCGTTTTGCTCTAAGACGTACTGTTAGAAAGTTATAAGCTGTCAAAGTTCAAAAATGTCACTTTTCGAGAGTCAATATCTCGGAAACTATGAAGTATAGACTAATAATGCATTTAATAAAAAATAATTATAATTTTATGTGGAATTTAAAAATGTAAAAATATACTGGGTGTTATATTTAAAAATATAAAATTCGTTCGAATTCCAGACAAACTAAAACGCTGGCAACAACGCCAATATCGTAATTCGATGCGTTAGATCCTCTTACACAACTGTACCAAATTTGGTTTAAATCGGCCAGTAAATTGTGATGTTATTAAGCCGTTTCCAGACTTTATACACACACTGTATAATTCAATCGATAATAAAATAAACAGTATATGCATATTTTTAGATTTAGCTAAAGCCTTCGATACTGTCAGTCATAAAATTCTTATTAACAAATTAGAAAAACTTGGCTTTTGTGGTCAAATATTAATAATATAGGTAACAGAGCACATCATGTTAAAATTGGTGAAAATATTAGTTCACCAAAAATATTTAATTATGGAGTACCACAAGGTACAGTCCTAGGACCAATACTTTTTAATATTTATCTAAATGATATTTTTAATTTAAACTGTCAAGAAAAATTACGTAGTTTTGCTGATGATACGGTAATTTTTTATGAAGGTCTAAATTGGAATATTGTAAAAAATACTATTGAAAAACATTTTATAAAAATAAGCAACTGGTTTAATAAAAACCTATTAACTATAAATTATAACAAAACAACATACATTCCATTACTTCATACAAAAATAAACTTCCAAATATTGTTCCAATAATATGCAATAATAATATTAATATAAAGGAAGGTGAAAATATTAAATATCTAATAATAATTTTTGATGAACATTTAAAATGGGATTTACATAGTGACTACATTATAAAAAAACTAAGAATTCTTATACCAAAATTTAAACACCTTAAACAATTTTTAAATATAAAAGAATAAGAAATACTTTATTATTCTTTAGTATAAACCCATTTAAATTGTGGAATACTAGCATGGGGAGGCATAAATAAGAATTATCTTAATAATATTGAAACTATTCAAAAATTCATTTTGAAAATTATTTACGAAAAAGACCACCAATATTCTTCTAATTTACTATTTAAAGATAGCAAAAAAATGGATATTAAACAAATATTTTCTTACAACATGTTAATATATATTTTTAAACATAAAAATAAAATAAATTATATTAATCACACACATGAAACTCGTCATAAAAATACTACTACATATAAAAATAAAGTAAACAAAACAATAGCACACAAACATTTTTTAAACATTAATCCATATATTTTTGATATTATGCTACCACAGTCAATTAAAATAATTAAATCATTAAATAATTATAGAAATGAAATTAAAAATTGGATATTATCCAATCCAAGAGATATATTCAAGAACGTCATTAATAAATAATAAATATATCAAGCTATAATAAATAAAATAAATAAATTTATATATTATATACATAACGTATTGTATCTTCGTATACTATAGTCATAGTGATATAAAATATACCAATAAAATATTGTCATATTCGTTTTATATTATAATCTAGTTGTGCCTAAATTATGAAATATATTCTTGACAAAAATATTATATTATTTAACTCAAAACAAGTATTTTACTTCGGAATTGATAGTTTATACAAAGAAATTATATATTAGCATTAAATGTCACAAAAATATTTGAATAAACTTTTATATTATTATTATTTATTTAAATCAATGTAATGTTATTTGGTTGATTTCTACCCGACCGCACCTGAATAACATCTCGCGTCTATTCCTGTTGTTCACCTCCCCCCCCCCCACCGGTGACCAATTGCTTGGATTGTAAAAAGAACTATATTTTTTTCGTAGAAACAGAAAAATAAATAAGCCTTCTGCACCTAATCGTCGTCATGTGACAGATAAATCAATAATTGAAATTTAGCGCAAACGATTAATTTTTTACAAAACCGTTGATATTTGTATTTATTATTAACAACTATTGTTCTTATTGTAATAGAGTAAAGTGGGGTAATGATGGCCGGTAAAGTCACACCGATAACGCCGGTCAAAAATACGATGAACAAAGGTACCCAAGTGTCCCCCGTTCCCCTATTCGCCCCCAATTTTTTTAATTAACGACGTGTTATCTCTTAACAATTTTCTTGGCCTGAATCCAAGAAAACACAATCACAGTCTCCTCTATTTTAGTATCTTTAAAGTCTGCCGGACTCGAGTCTGGCGAAAACGGTGGCCAGCCAGCCCAGCCAACTTTGTTTTGATGGTTTTCAAAACAAACCAACTTTTATTATTGTCCGAAAATAATGAGTGGAGTGTAATGATTGTAATGGCTAGTATAAGTATCTAGTTATAGTGTTATTATTTCGATTTAGTATCATTAGCTGCCGAGTGTTTTTCTATGAAGTACCGATTGTGAAATCTCAGGTGAGGTTCATTTTTTGTTTTTGCGTTTGTTAGTGAATATTAGGAACTGAGTAGCCATATTTTGCTATAGTCCAGTCGGTTGGAATGATGCTGCCAACTCAAATTAGTGGATGGCGACCTAACCTTAAGGATTCTCCTTTTTTTATAGTTCCATGATCGAAACTCGAAAATACCAGTGGCGTACAAACAACCCTGCACCGCGGTGGGCGGGGGGGCACACTGACGGCCCCATCAGAACTTGCTGCCAGCTTTGCTTTTCATAGGTATTTCATTTCATAATTAATTTTAGTTTTTTATATCCTCAGAATTTAACTTCGTTAAGTAAAGTAGAATTATACGTGAAAGCACGGAATTTACAAACTATATACCATAAAGACTTGTCCATTGACTTTCCTACTCAAATTTTAGGCCTCAAAAAGGGACTTGGAGATGGTATTTCAAAATTAAAAACAATGTATGAACTTGCGGATCATTTACTAATAAAAAACAGTGGCGGCTGGTTAATGAAGGGCTCTGGGGCGCCGCCCTCCCTGCAATTATTTCAAACAGAATCCAAAAATACTTTACTTAAAAAACCAATAAAGCAATGTATGTAAGCAATCCATTAAAATAATTCAAACCAAACATAGCCCTATTCTAACGGGTAGGTTATACTCATAGACAAGGGAGTTGCGCGCTCTCAAGATTATACACTGTCCGCAAGAAAGTCCGCATCAAATGGGATTTTTTAAAATTATTAGGTATAGGTAAAAATTTAAAAAGCAGTTAGTTTTTGCTTACCTAAAAACCAAAAATGACGTATACTGAAGCAGCTGCACGACTTGCGTTACTTGTCAAATTTGACATCTTTAATAAAATAGGTTCAAAAATGCCCTTATTTATCAAAATATCGAAAAACTTTATTCAAGAAAGTTGTTTATTTAGGTATTTTTAGCCTTTGTCCGAAATTTTGACAGTCTAATACAATTTTTATTTTTTGCCAGATTCTTGAAAATTTTGATCAACCCTCGTAGATTAACTTTTATACATCGATGTAAAACCATTTGCCTTTACTTCATTTGTAATTTTAATGCAATTTTGTGTAAAATTTTTGTTTCCAATTATTTATTTTGCTTCAAAAACTGAAATTGTTATTGATCAGTATGTAATGTTTGATGCAAAGTTTATCTAATTACATCAGTTTTGTCAAAACCGACGTTTCTCATTTTTCTTAAGTTAGTAAACAGATGTACAAAAAGAAGCTTTCGTTGAAATTTTACTTAATTAATATTGGATCAAAAAAAAAATATATTAATCGCTCGAAACATTTTATTCAACAAAAATATAGTTTAATATAATTAATTTAATTTAATAATAATAATTAAGTAAAATTTCAACGAAGGCTTCCTAATATTTTCTTTTTGTACATCTGTTTACTAACTTAAGAAAAATGAGAAACGTCGGTTTTGACAAAACTGATGTAATTAGATAAACTTTGCATCAAACATTACATACTGATCAATAACAATTTCAGTTTTTGAAGCAAAATAAATAATTGGAAACAAAAATTTTACACAAAATTGCATTAAGATTACAAATAAAGTAAAGGCAAATGGTTTTACATCGATGTATAAAAGTTAATCTACGAGGGTTGATCAAAATTTTCAAGAACCTGGCAAAAAATAAAAATCGTAGTAGATTGTCAAAATTTCGTACAGAGGCTAAAAATGCCTAAATAAACAACTTTCTCCAATAAAGTTTTTCGATATTTTGATAAATAAGGGCATTTTTGAACCTATTTTATTAAAGATGTCAAATTTGACAAGTAACGCAAGTCGTGCAGCTGCTTCAGTATACGTCATTTTTGGTTTTTAAGTAAGGAAAATCTAACTGCCTTCAATTTTTACCTATACCTAATAATAAAAAAAAATCCCATTTGATGCGGACACTGTAGAGAGGGGGCCCCTGAAAACGTTTGCGGGGGGGGGGGGGGCACTCAGTTTATGTTACGCCACTAGAAAATACTGATAAAAATAGACCTTGATACTTCACAAAAAATATGTAAACGTTTTTTCGGCGTACTTTCATTTAGGTATTTTTATTTAAGCTATTTACCCGGAACATTCAAAAAACACCAAATGTCGGTTATTTTTTTTTTGATCCTTTTTATCGATAACTCTTAAAAAAGGTTTTGGATCAAATCGCATTATAAATCCGCTAAATATAATCCGTCCAAAATCCCTTTTGCATTCCGAAATATTCGTAAAAATTTTTATTATCAATTCCTCCTGAATATCTATTAATTCGCGACGTATTATTGTTGTCTGAGGTATTTTCATTCTCAATCATTGATCTCTAATAATCCAACGACATAGAATTGTTTAATCCTCGAGCAAACTTATAGCTTATTGAGATCGCTGACAAAATCACACACCTAAGAGACAATCGATGATGAATCAATAGCCCAGCCAAGATTAATAATGTTTTGCAACACGTGCTAAAAAATACGTAGGTATGCATATACAGGGATGGACGAAAGGTCGGATCCAACTAAATGGAAGCGAAACCCCGTAGCATAAAACCAACGGCTGTTAAGCATTCTTGCTCTTTATTTTTTATAATTTAAACGTTTTTTCCTACAGACGTGTGGAAAAATCAATTTTCCGTACTGATATCCGTGCGGAAAATTAGTTTTTCCACACTAGTGCGGAAAAATTTTTCGGCACGATTATGTCAAAATCAATAATATATCAATTATAACTTGTAGTTATTACTTTTTTTCTCAGAATTAGTTACTGTTACATATGTATGTGATTGTTATAGTTAATTAAAAATTATTAAATTTCTTTAAAATATGTGTTACTTATTTCCACAAGTCTGTAGAAAAACTATTGTACCTGACACGTGCGAAAAATGTTTTCCCTGCACTCGGCTGCTTCACCGAACTCCGCTACGCGTCGTTCGGTGAACGGCAGACTCGTGCGGAAAAATTAATTTTCCGCACTTGTTAGGTAAATAGCTATTTCCTACAGACGTGTGGAAAAATCAATTTTCCGCACTGATATCTGTGCGGAAAATTGGTTTTTCCACACTAGTGCGGAAACATTTTTCGGCACGATTATGTCAAAAATCCGTGCGGAAAATTGGTTTTTCCACACTAGTGCGGAAAAATTTTTCGGCGCGATTATGTCTAAATAAATAATATATCAATTATAACTTGTAGATATTACTTTTTTTCTTAGAATTAGCTACTGTTACATATGTATGTAATTGTTATAGTTAATTAAAAATTATTAAATTTCTTTGAAATATTTGTTGCTTATTTCCACACGTCTGTAGAAAAACTATTGTACCTGACACGTGCGGAAAATGTTTTCCCTGCACTCAGCTGCTTCACCGAACTCCGCTACGCGTCGTTCGGTGAACGGCAGACTGGTGCGGAAAAATTAATTTTCCGCACTTGTTAGGTAAATAGCTATTACGTATACAGCGTGTTCAGAGAAGTTCTAGACATTTTTTTTATTGTTCATTTTACGAAAAAAAGTTATTCTTTATAAAAAGTTCTGCTTGATGCGTAAATATTATTGACATATCGAATCTTAATATATCATGTACAGGGCGGCAAAAAAATATAGAAACACAGAATTACGTTAGGAGGGAAGTAGGTATACCCTCTATTTTTATTGCGAAAATTTTTTGGGTGCCACGCCCTTTTTTGAGTATATATTTGTAATTTGTCAAATATATCCTCACTAGCACAATATAAAATGGAAGAACAATAAAGAAAATGTGGTAATATAATAGTATTAAATACAGTTTTTTTTTAGAAAACAAACTTAAATTAGAACTGATTCTTTTAAAATAACCTACTTTTCCGGCAATCTTCGATATAATACTTTCAAAATAATTGACAAATTTTAATTTTGAATCAATGATTATCCCTAAATATTTAAAACTGTTTACTAATTCCAATTTTTCACCATCACATCCAATCACAACATTTATATTTTGACAATTTAAATTATTACCCATAACCATACATTTAGTTTTTGAAATAATTAATTTTAATTTATTTATTTAGGTATTATTATTTTTAGAATTTAGAGTATTTAGACCATCCAAAATATTTTAAACATTAATATAAATTAAGGTTTCATCAGCAAACATTTGTAACTTACACATTTTTTAAACTAAAGGCATATTGTTGATGTATAAAATAAATAATATTGGACCTAGTATACTTCCTTGAGGAACTCCTAATATTATTTATTTTTTTATATGAATATGTTTTTGACATTTTTATCATCCAATAAACTTGAGAATTTACAAAACGTGGCAACACTGAGTAACGCTTATTTTTTCAAGGACGAACAAATATTTTTTACGCCTTGTAGTTGTTGCAGGCAACCAAAATTACAAAGACTCTTAACAAAGAAATGTTAGGTTATGATAGAATGTCGTCTATAAACAGTGATATGTTCGCTTGGCGCAAAGGTATATGCATATAATAATATTTTTTGTCTGTCTTAGTTGGTCGTCGCTGCGTCACGCGAACTTCACTTTTACTTGACCGCTTCATATTAAAACAGCTGATTATTACTTATTTTATTAGTATTAGCATTTATGGCCGTTGGCAGTGTTGTGAATCTGTCGCGAACAATGAATAATTAAAAATATAAATGCAGATAAGTGGGCATGCATATTTTACAAGTTATTGTAATTATATTTTGCCAAACATGTGCGATAACAATCGTCTTGGGAAAATTACCAGACTTGAAGTTTACGGAAAAATCTCGGTAAATAATTACATTGATGAATTTTTTAACGGCGTCTTGATAACAGGCTTAGGTACACTTACAATTACAATAGAGTACCTAATTTGCCTAAAAACAATTTAAAAAGTTTATTAAAAAATGGCTGATAACCATGGGAAAATTTAATTGAAATACAATGCAATTATTGAAGTTCTTTAGTGGTGATATGCTACAGCCTTCTTATAACCTCCCAGGTGCGTATTTGAGAGGGGTGGGGGGTAATGGGGGTAGTTACCCCCCCATGAGCCATTTTTTTTGCCTAAATTTGTTTTTAATTGGACAGGTGGAAATCGAGAGCAATAAATTTTGGTTGATTTTCTTGTAAAAAAAAACTGTATCATTAAAAAAAAATTTTATAACCCCCCACCAGAATCATTCATTACTCCCCCCCCCCCTCCAGTTACGCGCATGTAACCTCCCTTTTACATAATATATTAGTGTGTAGGGTCTATAGATATTTACCTGTAGATAAACAAACAATACTCACGAACGTGGCTAATTTATGGCCTTGCGCATGTAAACAAAGCTACACACGATTAGACATGCGCACTGCAACATTATCGTTTCACGAATGGGAAAATAGACAGGTCCGGCCTTTAAAATTTAAGTTCTTGCTCAAGAAATTGTAAAAGTGGACCGTCAATTTATTTTTACGTGTAAAAAGGTAAAATTTGCCCCAAATTATTGCCGAAAAATTGGAATTTCTGATCAAGTTAGGGAAAAAGGTAGTGATTTCTGGCATTTTTAGTAGTTGCAAACCTATCAGTTTTTAATAATAATAGTTTATAATATCTTTATTCTCAACCAACTTAAAAAGTTCATTACAGAGAACATAACACCAAATATACAATATATTAAATTAAATCACAAATAATAAAAATAATGTTTAGTAATCATTATTAATAACTCCATCGAAATTATTTTTTTTTAAATATATACATTTAAAAAAAAAGAAAATTATTACCCATGTAATACGTTTAAGTTAGTTTAGTTTTAAAAAATATTTTTTTAGTTTTTTTTAAAAGTCCATAATTTTGATATTTCTTTAATTTTTTCGGCAAACTTGTAAATTGTTATTCCTTTATACAGGGTGTTCATTTGAAAACTTCCCACCTCGATTTTCCTGCTTTAAAATGAAAATGTAGAAACTCGCTCGGACCCGTCGATTTTTATTTCGAGGGGGACATATTTTGCGTATATTGTCAATCTTGTTACTTCAAGCCCCTAGGAGGGAGGGGGGGGGGTAAGATCTAAATCTTAAATGGATACCCCTATTTTATATAAATTTTTTGGATTCTGCATAAAATTTTGAACATTTTTTAATAAAAGCATTATTAGTCTATACTTAACAGTTACCGAGATATTGACTCTTGAAAAAATACATTTTTGAATGTAAGAAATATAGTACTTCCGGTTTGACCGGAAGTTGACACTATTGGAAATATAATAAAAATCGAAGATTGGGACATGTAAGCCGTTTTGCTCTAAGACGTTCAGTTAGAAAGCTAGACGCTGTCAAAGTTCAAAAATGTAATTTTTCAAGAGTCAGTATCTCGGAAACTGTTAAGTATAGACTAATAATGCTTTTATTAAAAAATGGTCAGAATTTTATGCAGAATTCAAAAAAATTATATAAAATAGGGGTATCCATTTATGATTTAGATCTTACCCCCCCCCCCCCTCCCTCCTAGGGGCTTGAAGTAACAAGATTGACAATATACGCAAAAGATGTCCCCCTCGAAATAAAAATCGACGGGTCCGAGCGATTTTCCACATTTTCATTTTAAAGCAGGAAAATCGAGGTGGAAAGTTTTCAAATGAACACCCTGTATAATATTGATCTTTGGCCAAAAGTACTCTTTACCGCATGTGTTTAAATATGATGGTTTTGTCTCGTGTTGGTGAATAATGTTGGATGAAATATTATATTCGATTGTTTTTCTTTAATAATAATAGAGTGTATTAGAAATTAGAATGCACAGTTTTAATTTATAAAGCTTTTCTAAATTTAAATATCCGTTTGGTTCATACAAATTCATAGTTGGTTCTAAAAAAGGACGTTTATATATGCATTTAATTATTTTGTTTTGTAGTTTTTTTAATGGCTGAATTGTAGTTAAATTCGCTGATCCCCAAATTGAAATCATATACTGTAATTTTGAATAAACCAAAGAATAATATATATTTTTTTAAATATTTTAATGATATATAATTTTTAGCTTTAAACAAAATGCCAATTATTGGTGAGATGTAATTTCTTAAATATTAATATTTTGAGGATAGAAAATTTGTTTTTAAGGGTTTGTTTCCAAAATTTGTTTAAAAATGATTCGTCGTCGTGTTTTTAGTTCGAAAACGAACAAGTCAGTTAAACTAATCTAATAAAATCGGTAGAAAAGGTATTTTTGGTTTTCTGATATCTCCTTTAGTGTAGCTCATTTTATATATTTATTGTAAGTATTCAAAAATTCACTATGTATATGTGGCGCTGGCGCGCTGGCATTGTCGACCACATAATTCGTTGCAAAAATCTGTACTGTGTATAATATAAGGTTTGTATAAGACTAAAGCAAAGCTTCGCTGCACCTTCTTAAAGTTATCATTTTTTATAGCAGTAATTAAAGTACCCTGTTTACAACACCTAACCCAACCTTAAAAATTGGCTGAGCGAATATTAAAAAGATAAGACGAAATCGCGAAACATACATATTCTTGGGAAAAATCGTCACAAAACGAGTGTGTTGCATTTAAATAAACGACTTTTTTAAACCACATCTTGTGACTATTTAGTGAATGGTACTGGAAGAAATTTTTATGTAGAAATAAGGTGCATCTATCTATGGGTACTATTAGCGACAGGTTAACAATAATTCTAATTATAGACCAGGCCTTTGAAAATGGTAAAAAGTGAAAAAAAATAATAGTAGGATAAAATCCATTGGAAAAGGAAGAGATTATAACAAAAATGAAAGGAAAAATAAATTACGGGCGATCCGAGGTTGGGAAGTAGAAAGGGGTGAGTTTTTAAGGGTAGAAAACGATTTATCTCGATTTCCGGCAAAACCATAAGTCCAATAGAAAAACTTTAAAGCGCAAAGTTGTAGGCAATAAAAAGATGTACAACTTTTGTATTTACACTTTTTTCACATAACCTCAAAATTTATGTGAAAAATTCAAATAACCAAGTTTTTGGTTTTTTATTTTTATCTTTTACAAAAAAATATTTTTTTTTCACGAAATTTGGTGAAAACTTACATTTTTATGTCCCAAACACACTGTAATTTTTTTAATTTAAAATATTTATTTTTCACCTTATTTTGACTTAATATCGAAAAAGCACCCTAATTTTCAATCGAAAATTCTCACGTCAAAATATCTGCTTTTTTAAAAAAGTCGGTGGGCTTTTTGAGTGAAGAAGAATTATACGTGAAAGCGCGGAATTTACAAACGATATACCATATAAAGACTTGTCCATTGACTTTCCTAGTCAAATTTTAAGCTTCAGAAATGGACAGTGGCGTATTTAGGGGGGGGGGTCCGAGGGGTCTGGACCCCCCCCGTGGACTCAACATAAAAAAACTCAGAACAAATCAGATGCCTTGTTGCATTTAATGTAGACAGGGTGAACTGAACCTCGCCCGATAACAAAATGTAATAATTTTCTATTTTACAATTTTTGAATAAAGACCTTTATTATTATTATTATTAAATAAAATTATTCATCATTCAATTATTTTCTTGTTTTTTACCTGCGTGTCTAATTTATTTAATTTTAAAAAATTGAAATGATGTTCACTTAGTTTTGTAATTTTTTTTGCAAACTAGAACTATTAGCAATACTTTGTTTTTACAAATAATTAAGTAACTGTGTCACAGATAACAAAACAACATGGCCAAACTTGGCAAAAAAAAAATGGCAAAAATAACTTGAAAACCAATCATTTTCGGAATCGGTCATATTATGTAGAAATATATATTTTTAAACATAAATATTTAAAAAAATATATATTCCCATTATTGCGTTTATATTTAAAAATTTCTTAATTTCTTCCTTTTTTGGGTTCAGCTATCAAAACATAAAAAATAAAAATTTTAATAGTTCAAAATAGGGCGTGGCACCGAACATTTTTTCGCCTGCGGCGCTTTTTTAAAAAAAGAAAGAGAGATAAAACGAAAGGTATAGACCTAATACCCTCTGAAATACAGAGGGTATTGATAGACCCCCCCGTGGCAATATTCTAAATACGCCACTGGAAATGGACTTGGAGATAAGTAGTATTTCAAAATTAAAAACAGTGTATAAATTTGCGGATCATTTATTAATAGAAAATCAGTGTGTTTCTTCAAATTTTCCAGATGTATCTAGTGCAGTGATGTTATTTCTAACTTTACCAGTTAGTGTGGCATCAGCGGAACGATCTTTTTCCAAACTTAAAATAATAAAAACCCATTTACGTAGCACAACAACGCCTTTCGGATTTATCCTTAATCAGTATCGAACACGAGTTTGTTAAAACGTTAAATATCGACGAAATTATAAGCGATTTTGCAAAAAAAAACTCTCGACGACCTGGTCGTTTTGTATAATACCTTGTATATATAGTAAGTAGGTACTTAGTGAAATAATGTTTGTGCAGACTTGTTGAGTGTTCATGTGTTTTACTGTTTTCTGTCTTTTGGATTCTATGAGGCTCGATCACTGCTACCCCCGTTACTACCATACATGATCAGCAACATAATAAGTGGCGTTTTAAAATTTTGATTTTCCATCATGTTTGCTGGAATATTACTTATAATAACTTAATAACAACTACCTATGTTATATCTACCACTACCAGTCTACCTATAGGATTCTAAAAGAAATTCGAATTGTTAGCTGTTTTAATAGTAGGTAATTAACACATAATGCGGGTTTAACCCTAATTATTAAATTATTACACGATTAACGAATTCAAAAATTCATAAACCTGAACCTAATAGGTGGTACCTAGACAATGAAGTAATATAAAAAAAAAATTACCTTTTCGGACTTCCATTGTCTTTATTTTGTTACTTAACACAACGTTTCGATTAGTTAGTATCTCTAATCGTTTTCAAGTGTAAACTCAGTTTAATTAATTTTTTTTTCTGAACCTAATAGTAATGAAAATAAGAATTATTATTTTCCATTCGTTATAGAGAGGGGGCCCCTGGAAAACGTTTCCGGGGAGGGGGGCACTCAGTTTTCGTTACGCCACTGACTGGCCTAGAGATCTTTAGCATCACTGCGATCGCATATTTGTTCCATAATATTATTAAAACTTATTTGTTTTTCAGGGAGCCCAAAAGAAAATCGACGTTTTTCCGGAAACCACCGAACAATATCTGTTTTATAAATAATAGAAATATACAGGGTGTAAAACCTAATACAAAGGCCCAGTCGTTTTGAATCGAATTGCACTAGCACAGGTATAGATAAAGCTACAGGACGATCCAACGTTAAATTTGATAATCATCAGCTTGTTTTTGGATGGAGAGTAAAACTATCAACGACATTGATGGTATCGGAAGTTCCGAAGGCAAGAATAATGAAAAATATGGCTTGGGATACCAAAATACCTTGGTGAGTACATATTTTTTAACTTTAAGTGATAAAAAATTTACCTATTTAAAACAATAATAATATTATATTTCTACTTTCTTGTCTTTTCCAATAATTTTTCGAAATTATCTATTATACTATGATATGAAACATATTTTGTGTACATACCAAGGCATCTTTTAACGTACTCTTGTGTATCCATTTGGCTACGCGGGCCTTTCATTTGGATACCCAGTAAACATGAAATGGATACAGAAATTTTTAGGCCTCATGACTTATACAAAAAAAGTCAACTACCTACCGAAAAAAATAATGTTTAATTCTTTAGAAACGTAAAACAAAATCAAAATTAAAAATCACCTCTTTTTAGTCTAATACAAAAACATAACATACTACGACTAATGCTGGAAATCTAACTAAATAGGACACTCTTTGGTAGAGTCTATTCTGCCAGTAAACCTGCAAGATGGCCGACATGTCATATGACAAAAGTCATTGAAAATGCAAAAATTAATTTTATTTAGCTGGAATATGACTTTTGTCATATGACATGTCGGCCATCTTGCAGGTTTACTGAGTGAATCGACTTTATTAAGGTATTTTAAAATAAAAGTACCTAATACAGTTAGTACATAAAAATAAAAAATACCACAAATTAAAAGGAAAAGGAACTCGTTACGTACTCATTTTCATTGTAAAAGGAACTTCATTAATAAGATTATAGTTTAGGATTATCTCTATAAAATTGTATATTTCAGGAGTTGGTTCTCTAAACCTACGTTCTTTTTTTATTAAAAACTCGGCGACTGCCGGCCGGTCTTGGATCAAAATGGGCTGTTCCAACTCCATTATTTAATGACACTAACAGGCGATCATTCATTGTATCTTCATTTAAGGCAGGAGTATCAACATGCTTGCCAACCTATAACCTATTTTGCGTAGATTTATTTATGTTTTCTAGCTTTTACACAAAATTTAAATAAAATCAATATCGACTGCATATTCTATAGGTAATAATTGACATATTAAATAAAAAATATCAAGGAATTTCATAACTTATTTTAGGAGAATTGTATAGCGAAAAATAACGGGTAAGATTTTTTTTAACATTATTATGTCATTGTCACTCATTGTTCTTTCACTATACAATTCTCCCAAAATTAGCAATGAAATAAATTGATATTTTTGTAATATATCAGATATTACTTAAGTAATGTGCCGACGATACTGATTTTATTTAAATGTTAGTTAAAAAAATAATAAACTTGAAAAAACAAAGCGAAATAGGTTAGGTATAGGTTGGCAATAAATTGAACCTTAATGAAATTCTTCCTGGCGTTTTTATTTTGTTGTAATGGGAAATAATCCTCTCAGTAGTCATTGAATGAGGACTTATTAGGGGGTCATCGGGTCCGGATCCCCCCAGGATAGTATTAGAATAGTGGACAAAACTAAAATTTTGGCGTAGCCTCTAAAAATTTTCGCCTGCGGCGCTATTTTTGCACCTTCCGTGCTGTTTGACCCGCCCCCAGAATTAATTTCTGGATCCGCCACTGCTATTATATTATTTTTGTCAAAACCAAATATGTTAAAAAGTAGGGCCTTTTGAATACATGGATACGCAGTAAAAAATCACTAAAAGATGCCTTGGTACATACGTACATACATCATATACAGAAAGAATCTATTGTTTTTTAAACAACACAAAATTTTTGGAGCTGAGACCACATGCTGGCATAATTCGACATGTAAGTATCTATTTGACAAATGGCCTTCAAGCTTTTTAAAAAAAATATCCCATTGTTTGTGAGATTGTCGAGACATACTATATAACTTATAATCAAAAATAATACCGGTAATGGTACAACAATAATAGCATTTTAATAATTTAAATTCGCGTCATAGCAGTATAATATCATTGTTTTATTATAATGGTTTTATTATATACGTATACGCTAAAAAAGAGCATTGTTATAAAATCATTAAGATAATTTTATTTTATTATCCTCTAATATTTTAAATGTAACCACTAATGAAGTTAACAACAATGGGTCGAGTTAAAGCATCCTCCTGTGAATAATATATGTTTATCTACCATACCAGTTGATAATGGGTGCATAATACGTGTGATATAATAACATCTTTATGCTATGCATACTATACCATGGACATGTACCTTTAGATTAGAAAACAATAATCACGAAGGTGCAAATTTATGACCTCGCGCATGTAAATAAAGCCATACAGGAATAGGCATGCGCACTGCAACATTCTCATTTAAAGAATGGGAAATGAACGATAGCTATGATGGCAATAGCTCCTCAGTGCAGCAGTGGCGGCTCCTCGAAGGAGGCAGAGAGGCTAAGCCTCCTCAGCATTCTTGCCCTCCTAAATATTTGATTTACTTAAATATTAACAATAACTTTTAAATCTTTTAATTTACAACGGGCAATTGTAATTTCAATATTATCCCCATTTAATATTTTCTTCACAGTCTGACAACAGCGCAGGAGGCTGTTTTTGAATTTTATCACCATGATTCCCTAAGTGATGTGTATTACGCAACAAAATTGTGTCAAACGCATATCAATTTCTAACTTATTTAGTAAAATTGGCAACATCTAATGGAAAACAAGCTCAACCAATAACAATAACGTGTCTTCTTGACGTCAGACGTCCGACCTCGACCGAAAAGTGCAGCATCCCCACCCGACACCTGTTCGTTTTTTAGTTTAAAGTTTAAAGGGCGTGTGATGTCAGTATTGTCATCCCGCGCATTTCGGCATTTACTGGAAATTGCATCGGTTAGATATTTTATTTGTTTTTAAAATAAGACAATCTATAATATAGTGCAAAATGAGTGCGGTCGGTAATTTAGAGTGTAATCTCGATTGTAATTTAGTGGAACATTTCTTAACAGACTCAAACGCGTTTAATTCCCTGAGTTACGAAAACAAACTCATAGTAAAAAATGGACGCCAACAGCCAGAATTACGAGGTCTAGGAAGTACAGGTAAAGAAAAACAAACTCGTCGATTTAAAACAGACCATTACAAAAATTATTTATGGCTGACTGGATCCGAGGTAAGAAATAAGTTATTTTGTTGGTATTGTTTACTATTTTCTCCTGATATTTCGTCCTTCTGGGGTAAGCTGGGGTTTAACGATTTAAAAAATTTAACACGCGGCCTTGAAAGACACGATAAATCACAGGAACATATATCGTCAAGTGTTAAATTTAAGTTATTGGGAAAGCAAAATATTATAAATGTTATTGATTCCGCTCGATTACGTGAGATAGAAAATCATAATAATAAGGTTAAAGAAAATCGGGAAATCTTAACAAAATTAATCGATTTTATTTTATATTTATCATGTCAAGATTTAGGTTTTCGAGGACACGACGAATCTGAGGGATCTTTAAATAAGGGTAATTTTAAAGAATTAATAGATTTGTTTTGCAAGTACGATAATAAACTACGAGATTTTATGAGTAGTTCTTCGGTGTTTTCAGGAACATCAAAGACAATTCAGAATGAACTAATATATTCAATTAACTGCATTTTGCAAAATTTTATTGACGAGGAATTACTAAATGTACCTGTATTTTCGTGGCAAGTTGACGAAACAACAGACATAACTTGTAAATCTCAATTATCTATTGTTTGTCGTTATGTTAAAAACGGCGGTATTATAGAAAGATTTTTGGGTTTTCACGATGTAAGTTCGGGAAGAACGGCCGAAGATTTGTTTAATCTTTTAAAAACAAAATTCCAAAAATTTGATTTTGAGCACAAACTGGTTGCTCAGACTTACGACGGCGCATCTGTAATGGCGGGACATTTAAGTGGATTACAAACAAAAGTAAAGTCCGTTGCGCCTCAAGCTATTTTTACGCACTGCTACGCACATAATATGAATTTAGTTTTGAGTAATGCTTGCAATTTTATTAAAGAAGTTAGAATTTTTTTTTCAAATGTGTCAGCTTTTTCAACATTTTTTTCAAAGTCAACAAAACGTTCAGAAGTTCTAAATAAGATAGTGGAGAGTAGAATACCCACCAATGCTCCAACAAGGTGGAATTTTACGTCACGGGCGGTCTTTACAATTTGTCAACATAGGGAAAAATTAATAGAAGCATTTGATTACATACTAAATAGCGATGAGTTTAATACAGACAAAATTACTATTAATGCCGCATCAGGCTTAAAATCGTATTTAGAAAACGAAGAGTTTTTATTTTTTCTTAATACTTTTAAATTAATATTTGAGCAAACAGATATTGTTTTTCAAATTTTGCAGCATAAGATGACTGACATTGTTTATTCAAGAAACCGTTTAAAGTCTCTTCTAGAAAAAATTTCCAGTTATCGCAATGATGAAAATTGTTTTAACTCTCTGTTTTATACTTTTTTTACTGAAAATACAAGCCATGATGCAAAAAGACGAAAAACGTATAATTTTGAAGATAAGAAACTTCATTATAAGCAGCTATTCAATGACATTTTAGATACTACAAAAGGCCAGATTGAACTAAGATTTTCAGATTTGCATGAATTACAATTTTTTGACTTAATGAATAAAAATCTTTTTTTAAGTTTTTCAGAAAATTTCCCAACTAATCTTTTAGATAGTTTGTGTCTAAGGTACAACTTTATAAAAAAAGACATATTAAAAAATGAACTTTCTGTCATATACTCAGACAAGGATATGTTAGGTCAATTTGAGAATCACGCAGATACAATAAAATACATGTTTGATAATGACCTACAGCAAGTTTTACCACAGACTTATGAGCTGCTCTGTTTGATTGTTACTATACCTGTTACTTCAGCATCAGTTGAAAGATCATTTTCGACCCTTAAGAGAATAAAAACTTATTTACGGAACACCATGAGTCAAGATCGCTTATGCAATGTTAGTATAATATCCATAGAAAAAGAATTTATTAAACGTTTAAAACTAGACAACTCATTTTACGAAAAAATTTTAGACCATTTTGCAGGTACAAAAGAGCGAAGAATATCACTATTATATAAAAAAACTTAAGAAAAGAACGTAAGTAGGTACTTAGGTATGTAGGTATTTATTAAAATTCTTTGTTTCTGAAATTTGGTTCTTTTTTCAAGCGGCATACCTACCTATGTAAAGTAGTGTTTAAACTTAACTTTATGGATATATTTTTAAATGATTTTTAGTCTCAGTGTGTGCATGGTAAAAACAACCAATCCAGCGCCAAAAACCTAATTACTTTTATTAAATAGTAATTTTTCATAATTAAAACCCGAAAAGCGACAAATAATCCGATTATGACATAAAATAGTTATTTTCTATAACTAAATAAAACCCGATTTGCGACAAATTACCCTATTGTAAAAAACCAGCTATTATAATAGCTGAGGTAAAAGAAATTCGTAAGAAGGCAAGAAGAAAGAAAATGATAGTGAGTGTAGTTTGCGTAGTATTCGAGTGACTACGTAGTTAGTAAACAAAAAATAAAAAATGCCTACCAAAAAAATTTTCCTACCACACAAGAACTTACTACACACAACACTGCACCAATACACACACCTACACCAACATAAGTAAGTTCTTAGCTAGTAACAGATCACATAAAGCTTACTTCTGCTCAGACCAGCGCTGTTGGTACTCTCCCAGAAATAGCGGGGTCCCCATTGCGGAAATGCGTGGGCACCAAATATCTCAGCTGGGCACAAACAACACAAACATAAACACTAACACGCTACTGCCCAGATCAGCACCGTCTCATCTGAGCACAAACATCGCAAACACAAACACTAACAAAGTAAGCTTATTATTTAGTTAGACGACAAAGCCAGCTTAAGTACACCGTGTGCCCAAAGCGTTGGCGAGTATGACGCAAAGTACGCACTAGGCGTGCAGAGCCGAAATACCGAACCGAGTGGTCTGAAGGTTTGTACGCTCGGAAACGCGCGAAAACCGCAGGAACACGGTGAGTTTAGTCGGTAGGCGGCTGTCCTTCAGGGGGTTGAATCCGACACTCCTCTGCTAGTATCCCGCAGGGGGTTAGTCTTTAGAAGATTCTCATCGAAAACAAAAAAAAAAAAAATTGTAGGTAGGTATTTGATTTTTAGTGTAGCTTATTTTTAACAGTTTTTTTTTATAGTGAATTTTGAGCGTGGTCCCGAAAATTTTTCTCCCTACACTATCCTGCTCGTCTCTTTGTAGGTAGGTAAATATTTTAGTTTTTAGTTTAACTTGTTTTTAAAATTTTTTTTCAGAGTAAATTTTTGATTTTGGGCGTGGTCCCGAAAATTTTTCTCCCGACACTATCCTGCTTGTCTCTTTGTAGGTAGGTAGATATTTCAGTTTTTAGTTTAACGTATTTTTAAAAATAATTTTCAGAGTGAATTATTGATTTTGGGCGTGGTCGCGAAAATTTTTCGCCTGCGGCGCAATTTCGCGCCTGCGGCGCTGTTTCGCGCCTGCGGCGCTTCATTTCTGGAACTTAGCCTCCCCATCTAAATCAGTCACGAGCCGCCACTGCAGTGCAGGAGTTAATTCTTGGCAATTACCGGCAAAACGACAACATTGTTGTACCGGGTGTTCCACCTAAGGAGGTAATCGGCTATATCTCAGAAAGTTAGGACTTTGGGAAAAATATGCATCGATAAAAGCGGCCAAGAGAAATTGCTGGAAATTATTTTCAAGTTCGAAAAATGACCGCTAGGGGGCGTAAGAGAACATTCAAAATAGAAATGCCGATTTTCTCTTGATTTTTCTTAATAAAAATATGTTAAAAATATAAGTATTATATTCTTCATAAAATTATGCAACTTTATGTTAGGAATCGTTTTTTTCTATTTTCAGTAATAAAGTGGTGGGAGAAGGTCAAACCTTTTTCTTTCAAACGTTGATATCTCTGCTTTGGATAAACCGATTTTATTCAACTTGGTCTTGAAAAAAGCCCTTCTTTTTCTCTACACGTAAATCTATTAACTATACTATATTGATTCTGATGGGGGCCACTAGATGGCGTTTTTCCGTAATTCCTCAATGAATAAGGATTTTCTCAAAAAAATCAAATGTTATGGTATGACTTTTTCATCATATTTTATTTTAGGCTTATAAAGGCTATTAAATAGATGAATAAAAAATCCAGGTCCGTATTTAAAATAAAAAAGTTGATGATGGTCGCTCGAATACGAAACGTCGGATTAAAAACTAACCCCATCAGCTTGTAGAGGAGGAAAAGTTATTACTGAAAATAGAAAAAAACGATTCCTAACATAAAGTTGCATAATTTTATGAAGAATATAATACTTATATTTTTAACATATTTTTATTAAGAAAAATCAAGAGAAAATCGGCATTTCTATTTTGAAAGTTCTCTTACGCCCCCTAGCGGTCATTTTTCGAACTTGAAAATAATTTCCAGCAATTTCTCTTGGCCGCTTTTATAGATATATTTTTTTTCCCAAAGTCCTAGTGTTATTACTTTCTGAGATATAGCCGATTACCTCCTTAGGTGGAACACCCGGTACGTTATTATTAGACATATTATGCGACAAAGGTCTAGTTAAATCACGAGTCACATAAAAAAAATCATTACCAGCAGTTTTATAACGATAAATTTGGTTTTCGAAACCACAGTTTTTAACACTTCGTTGGGTTTGATTGAATAGGTGTTCATTTTTATTAAAATGATATATTTTTAGAGGAGTCTTGGGTTTCGATATAAAGTTTTTATTTGTTTGTCATTGGTCAGCAGCTTGTGACTCATTCAAAATTTCGTTTTTAGATTAATAAAAGCTGGTACCAGCAGGTACAAATTTTATTTTTACTTTACTCCCAACCAACTTTACAAGTTTATTACAGGGATAAACAAGCATATAAAAATAACTAACAATAATTATTACTCTAAACTTAGTAGATATATAAATATATAAAAAAAAGACAGTTAAAAAAAATTCGTTTTGTATAAACGTTTGATTAACGAATTAAGAAAGAAAAGTATAATAGGAAATATTTTTTTAAATGAAATTTAAATAAGGGTAGTTTTTTCAATGTTTTAATATTTTCGGGTAAAATATTATATAATATTAATCCATTATAATAACAATGACCGTTTTCCAAAGTTACTATTTATTTTAATATTTTGTAAAAAATTAGCTTGTCTAGTATCATGTCTGTGAAGATCATGAACTTTTGTAAACATTATGTTAGAAATTCTTTGTTTTTAAAGTAAATAATGTATAAATATGCAAATTTTTAAATTATATAAATTATTTATATCTAGGTATTTATTCGGTTTATATAAATTTGTTGTTGGTTCTAAGTGCGGAAGTCTATGAATACATTTAATAATTTTATTTTGTGGTTTCTTTAAAGGTTTTAGTACTCTTGAATTGGCTGAACCCAAATAGAAATAAGATACTAAATTTTTGAATGTACTAACGCAGGAAAAATATTTTTTAAGTAATTTAAAAATATACAATGACGAATTTTAAAGAATTTCCCAATTAACGGAGAAATGTAAGTTCGAATATGTTCTACGTGTTTTCTCCAGCTTAAATTTTGATCAATACCTATATAATCCTAAAAAGTTTATGTTATCTTTGTAATTAATATTTTTCCTATTAAATATTATTTGTTGTTTCTCCACATACAATAGTCTTTGTTTGGCAATGTACTTAAATGAAGATTTATTAAAATTTAAAGTTAATTTTTAGGATTGCAACCAGTCAAATATAATTTTTAAATCTTTTTTGATATTTAATTGGATGTCCGTAATATTTATACCATAATAAATAATTGTTGTGTCGCCGGCAAAAGGTGAATCTGTCCATATAATTTTAATTTTGAAATAGAATTGATCTAAATAAGAAACAATGTGGGTCCTAGAATAGAACCTTGTGGTACTCCACATCTAATTGTTTGATAGGAACTAATATTACTTCCTATTTTAACGCACTGTTTTCTATTTTTTTATATAACGATAAATTTTTCCTCCTATGCCTAGATATACAGGGTACGCCAAACTCGATGGCCCCTTAGAAGTATCTAGACAATGAAACAAGTTAGGAATTTAAAATTTAGGATTTGTCTATAGGAGGTCATGATCTCCAATTTGAAAATAGTTTTAACATTGCGGCGTTGCCAGATCTACTCTTACTACATACCAACTTTGTTATTTCAAATGGAATGCCCTGTATATTTTCACATTTTTGGATACCGCTGGACATTCTAAAACTTTTCTGTATAACCGATAGTATACCTATCTAGAGCCGTTTGACAAATAAAAATTATTTATTAAGAAATTTAGCAACACGCATCCCTCAATAAAAAAATAAGATTTTTCGCAACGGACAAAGGCAACCGACTGAGATTTTGGCTGTTGTTCCTTAATAGGTTGTTTTGTATATCAAATAATTTAAGTAATAATACAGGGTTCCCCATTTAAAACGAAACAGGCTAAATATCTGGTTTCACGTTAATTTAAACAAAAAAACGCTCGGACCCGTCGATTTTTATTTCGAGGGGGACATCTTTTGCGTATATTGTCAATCTTGTTACTTCAAGCCCCTAGGAGGGAGGGGGTAAGATATAAATCTTAAATGGATACCCCTATTTTATAAATTTTTTTTGGATTCTGCATAAAATTCTGAACATTTTTTAATAAAAGCATTATTAGTCTATACTTAACAGTTTCCGAGATATTGACTCTTGAAAAATTACATTTTTGAACTTTGACAGCGTCTAGCTTTCTAACAATGCGTCTTAGAGCCAAACGGCTTACATCTTCGATTTTTATTATCTTTCCAATAGTGTCAACTTCCGGTTAAACCGGTTGTAAGAAATATAGTACTTCCGGTTTAACCGGAAGTTGACACTATTGGAAAGATAATAAAAATCGAAGATAGGGACATGTAAGCCGTTTTGCTCTAAGACGTACAGTTAGAAAGCTAGACGCTGTCAAAGTTCAAAAATGTTATTTTTCAAGAGTCAATATCCCGGAAACTGTTAAGTATAGACTAATAATGCTTTTATTAAAAAATGTTCAGAATTTTATGCAGAATCCAAAAAAATTATATAAAATAGGGGTATCCATTTAAGATTTAGATCTTACCCCTCCCCCCCCCCCCTCCCTCCTAGGGGCTTGAACTAACAAGATTGACAATATACGCAAAAGATATCCCCCTCGAAATAAAAATCGACGGGTCCGAGCGTTTTTTTTTAAATTAACGTGGAACCAGATATTTAGCATGTTTCGTTTTAAATGGGGAACCCTGCATATCATGGTTTACAGTATCAAAGGCTTTACACAAGTCTAGAGATTTTTTTTTGGTATCTAAATTTAATTGAATGTCAGTACTAACATCCATAGCTGCTGATTCTCAAAAAGTAAATTTTGTCTTTCTAAAAAATTCGTTATTTTTTTTTTCCAAAATTTTTGACAGAACAGGCAAAACATATATTGGACGGTAATTATTAGGATTATTAGTTTTATCGCTTTTAAAAACTGGTGTCACTTGAGCAAATTTCATTGTTTATCACAATTATTATTTTATTCCTCTTGTCCTGTTTCACAAGGCACCGCGCACGCCACTGCGATGATTGCATGAAGAAAATTTAAGAATTAATAGTTCTGTTCCTATTTTTTTTTAAGAATCAAGAGCCGGGTTGAACTGCTTTTAGTTACGCACGTGTTGGAATTTCCACGTTATTTTAATACTTATAATCCAGGTTAATATTATTTCAATTAAAAAAAACCGTGTTATTTACGCAAAATATTCATGTTCACTTACGTAACATGTTACTTTGGTGAGATGGTGATTAAATAAAATGAGAAAAATAGCGGCAAAGCGTCAGCAGTCAGACGCTTATACAAAGGGGAGGAGGACTTGACTTTGGCATCAAGTTCTGCTTCGATCGAGATCACGATCACGTGATTCGCACGATTTTTTACCCACCACTAAAATTTATTTTCCAGTTAATGAACACTTTACTGATGACACTGTGTTATTTTTTGTCTTAATATTAAGGTGTATTACTTTCAGACACAAACTACGTTTTTAAAAATACCTATTTTATGAAGTTACCTTATACAGGGTCAAAAACAAATAAACTTTGCATCACATGCGACCAAATTTTAATAGCCCAATTTTGATTTTGTAGAAAAACACACATTTAATATGGCGCTACTTTAAAGAAAATGTATCTGAAATAAAGCATTGTCAAAACTAAGAAGTCTCATGTAGGTTGCATCGAGTCTTATTTTGCAAAAGTGGTGCAATTTACAAAATATGGGTAAAAAATCAAAATTATTTTATGCAGCTGAAATTTTGCATGTGGGCTAGAAACTGCATTTAAAAAACTTTTTCTAATAACTTTTTTCGATATTTTCAGAAATAAACCCACTCTTAAATTATTTTTTGGAAAAAATTAAAATTGGACAGATAATGCGAATCACGTGACTACTATTTTTTTGCTTAATTTTCATCTCGACCAAAGCAGAACTTGATACCAAAGTCAAATTTCGAATAAAGTTATTAATAAAAAAAATCCCATATGATGCGGACTTTACTGGTCACAATGTATACGTACCTACAAGACTACACGTAGAAAAATGGGATTTTTTTTGTTTGAACAGCTGCTAGCTGTTAAAGGTATTTTATTCATTTCCCTTTGAAAAAATTATCAAATAAGGCCTAACTAGATCGAATAGATTAAAGCATGGACAATTTGAAGTAATCTTTCAATTGTTTTAATAAAAATGATTTTGATCTATGAATGTGCCCGCCGCGAAAGAGGACAAGCTTGTCCCAATTATTGCACATTTTTAAATGTTAAATGTGTTAATTTCAAGAGATCAACAGAAAAAATAGCTAATAAAATAAATACGGTGTTAATATAAACTTCGTATCTCCTACTTTGAGTTCAAAAATGCAATTTATTTTATTGGTTGGCGTTCAGTTTCTTAAGGGGCCCACAGATTGCGGTTTTTGCCAAAGCCGCAATCTGTGGAACACTTAAGTACTCAATTAGATATCTGGTTTTCTGCCAAATAATTTGGAGAATTATTGTACTGCAACCTGCAACAATAATGTTAGGTACCTACCTTAAAAACCTAATTAATAATAGTAAAAATATTTTAATTTTCTGGCGACGAAAAAATGTCTTGACCATTTAAATTATAGTAAAACCAGTGCCAGATATTTCGACATCTTTCAACAATGTAAATATTTTCACAATAAATAAATCTGGTGTTTTCCCGGAATTTTTTGGAAAATTTATTATTGTTTTTATATACCTAGGATATTTTTGAATTTAGATTCTGGGATTGTCCAGATATTTCCCCATTATTCTAATCGAGGTCGGGGACGAAAATTACGTGCTAAATATTTGGTCGCCGATCCCGAAGTGAAAGGGGAATGAGCGAATGTTTTTTTTTTCTTATTTATGTTCCAGTTAGGAAAGTGATGAAGCAACCGATTTATGTTTTAATAAAAATTGTCGTAAGTAATTACATAAGTGCATCAAAATTACCGATACTTTTTTATGAAAGCATGTTGTCTAAAAACTGGATGGGTTTATTTTCATATTTTGGCAAAAGAGCCCGACACCGAAGGTGGAGGGCTCTTTAAACAAAATATGAAAATAACCGAATCCAGTTTTTTACTGACAACATGCTTGAATGAAAAATTATCAGGTCTATTTTGATGCACGAATGTAATTCGGTAGAATATTTCTCGAGTACGTGAAATGAAAGCACAAAATTTAATATTTTTATTTAAACGTTATATTTAATTATATGAAAATAAACAAATTAAAAATTGCATGAATTGCAGTGGAAAACACAAATATTGTAAAAATTACTATTTTTGGAGTCTGCTGCATTACTTGTTAATGTATGTGAGTTTGCCATTGAATTAGAACTTGTAGAACTTGTAGAACCTGGCATTAGTTTCTAAGTTATGATTAGCCTTATCATCGTCTTCCCTCATTTTTTCTACTATATTAGAGTGGTGTTCCTCGTCTAGTTGAAGATACGGCTTTATGGATTTTGGGTTGGAATGTCCAGTAATTTTTATTAGCGTATTTTCTTCAACCCCTTGCTTTGCTAATTTCGAAACAGCTGTTGCACGCAGTGAATGGTTGGTGATTTTAACCTTTTCAGTCGCTAAACCTGACTTTTTTGCTTCCGTTGAGGTCCACCGAGTGATTATATTTTTTCCGACTGGGATATTCTTATACCACTTGCCCAATTTCCAGAAAGGCTTAACAGTTAAAAACAATCGCGGAATATTTATGTTATTTCTTTTTTCTAAGAACTTTTTAAACAACCTTACTGGACACAAATTCGGATTAATTTTGTTTTTAACTAGCCACTTGGATGGTGCACAAGGTTTTTCTCCTCCTTGTGTTGTTTTGTCGAATATTGGGTTGGATTCCATTCTGCCTGTTTTTTTCTCCTGCGTTATTAATATCGTCTTTGAAATACGAAATTAAACATTTTACTCCCTCTCCTCCTCGCCATGCTAGTTCGTATGACAAAACAAAGAACAATTTTTTTGCAAGCCATCAGGCGTTTCTTCATCACAATTCTGTACCATATTTTTAAACTCATTGTATTTAAGTGATACAGCGCTTTCCTTTCTTTTCTGCGGGTCTGTCTGCAACTGCTTCCTTTTGGCATCTTTTGCTTCGCGGGCTGTTTTAAATTCCGTATCAGTAAAGGGATTAAATTTAATTTTATATTCGTTTTGATATTTTTCCATTAATAATTTTGACGTAACGTTCCAAATAGTCTTTACAGTAAAATCTTTATAATCCTCACCATTTTTCTTTTTCATATTGTAGGCCCAGTCAGTCAGAATATTGGCCAGCGTCGGTATTAAAGTATTTTCGTTTAAACTATAATTTCTCTCTTTAATAAAATCCATGAACTGTCTCCATATATACTGGTGGTTTAGTAATGTATTTTTAGGGTTACTTTCGGTAACTTTCTCTAAAATTAAACTTAATGAATCACTTCCAAATCGCGACATTTTTACGACTTTTTAAATTTGATTTATGTATGTCAAATAAATAATATCAACACAATAATACACCTACAAGGTGCCATTGTAAATATTAATTATTGTTACTTAGATACGGACCTGTAGGGCAATTTTCGGCGGGACATTTTCGCACCTACTGGGCAATTTTCGTCGAAAAGTTCCCGTTTCATATGGTAGTTTTTTCACATGAGAGAAATATTCCGGGTAATGATAGGATCTTTTTCACTTCAATAAACAGTAAGAAGATAACTTAGAACTAATTAAATCACAGTCCTTGATTATTAAATGATAATTCGTCAAAAACGTCATATTATTATATCTCAGCAATATTTAATAATATCGGAGCCTATTTTGTTTATGAACAAAAATTTTTCATCGGCTATCTGAAAATTTACGTAAATAAATGTCTAGTGGGTTGGTCCCAGTTATTTTGACAGCATAATTATAGAATATTTTATAACAGAATAAAATCAACTCTGATTTACGAACAAAGCATATTCTTAGAGTAGCCCATTACGTTAGTTTATTATCAAGTGTGCATCCCGAGCCACCAACGAGAGATTTTTTAGTTACATTACGTTTTTTCAAGTAAAGTATGACATATACTCGTTTTTACCGGACCTACAGTCACAGTCGCCCTGTAGGCTTTGAGGAAATATGCATGTCTACGTTTAAAGATGTAAGTAAACATTTACTAGTGATTTACCCACGTGCTATTTCCTTTTTTTTAATAATATGTTGTTATTTTTTGTTGTAAGGGTACAATGTACTTACTTTCCTTTGTAATATATTAGACCATTGCACTGGCCTACTCCAGGGGGCAAAGGGGGGTTTAAGTTGAACAAAAGGGTACCAAGGAATAAGAATTTTTAACTAGAAATTTGCATAGATATTTACCTTTAGATAAGCAAACAATAATCATGAAAGTGGCAAATGTATAGCCTCGCGCATGTAAACAAAGCTACACCGGATTAGGCATGCGCACTGCAACATTATCATTTGACGAATGGGAAAATAGACAGGTTCGGGCTTTAAAATTCAAAATTGCCAAAAAATTGGAATTTATTCTCAATTTATTTGATCAGGTTGGGAATTAAGTTAGTGGTTTCTGGCATTTTTAGTACCGTAGAACCGGGTGACTTAGGACATCCGGGTGGCTTGAGACAAAACTTACAATCGATTTGTTAATTGATCTGGCAACATTGTGTATAAAAATGACAGAAAGCAGAAGGCGCCACGCGGAGGCCAACGGTTGGAACTGGCGTTTAGTATACTTTCAGCTGCTTTGAGACATCTAAGTACCTACTTATTTTTTACCAGGGCCATTTTGTTCTCATAAATTCGCTATAAATATGTGGTGGAAAACTTTATACATATCTTCAATACTATTTCTGATTGCAAAGCGTGACTTTGGTTATTAATTAATCAATGTTTAGTACAGTTGTTTCCTTAGGCAGCACTTCATAATATTATTTTTTGGTTAAAATATTTTATTAAACACCCAAAAATGTGTTTAGTGCGGATTACTTGAGACTATACTATTACGTTGTTTATAAGTTGTTTGTTTTTTAATAAATATCATGTTTACTTGCCATATTTTCTTTATTTTTTAATAAATTCATAGGTAAAATTTTTTTAAAAGTTTATTTTTCTCTCCCAAGTCGTCCAAAGTGAAGTTTATTTGCGTTATCCCTTTAAAACCACGACCGTCCCAAGTCACCCGGAAGAGCGGGTGACTTGAGACACTCGAAAAAACAAAAAAAACAAATATTTCTAATCTTATTTATTAAAATTTAAGTACGGTAACTCATTCTACTAGTCACGACTCACCGATTGCTACCATCTGTAGCCCAATCGGATAAATGGTTCTCGCGATATCGTCTGGCAAATTTTAAAAGTGTCTCAAGTCACCCGATTCTACGGTACCTAGTTGCAAACCTATCAGATTTTGAAGATAGAAAATTGTTTTGTAAGGTTTTGTTTCTAAAATTTGTTTAAAAATGATTCGTCGTCGTGTTTTTAGTTCAAAGGATAAAGAATAAGTCAATTAAACTATAAAACTTATAAAATCGAATATAAAAAACAAACAAAACCAGCAAAATAACCAATCTTCGATGTTATCGCGTACCTAACTTTAAATCAAATATTAGTTGGTATATAACTTTATTGTAAACTTGGGTACGTGTAAAACATTGTCAAGCACAATTTCTTTCTTGTTTAAGAATTTGAAAAAAATTTTGCCCGAGAACTTGACCCGTGGAGTAATATAAACTAAAGTGGATCTTTTCCCGTGCGTCATCACTTTCACGTCATCAAAATCGTATGAATCAAATCAAAATTACGAGACGAAAAAAGTCAAAACTAAGTCTAAGTTCATAAAATGGACGTGCCTGCCTACCGTTTGACGTAGCTACATAATATCCCGAAAAATTATTATTTATTTTAAGTTTTGCCCGGTATTCTCTATTATCTAAAAGAAATTGACAAACAAATGTAAATACATTTAATACTATTTTTAAACCTTAAAATCTAGAAAAGTTTGGTGTTTTATTGACTATTAAAATCGCAAAAGTCAAATTTTTGACATCCTTTCATTTAAGGGAATTTAGCCACTGCCGTAAACTTTTCAAAGAACTTTCACGGTTAGAATATTTAAAATAAATAAATTAGGTATTATAAAAATCCATAAATACTTACCGACAAAATAGATGGTGGGTATAATTAGCTCTAAAAAGAACTACTTTTAGAAAAAGGAACAGTTTTAAGGCACACAAATTTACAAAATACGAATTAGATTGGCAGATCAAAATAAGGTTGACAATGACGTTCTAAAATACAACGGTAGTCAACTAAACAAATAAAAAAAGTAATTAATTGACGTTTATAGTTTTATTCTTGTCTAGCACGTTATATTATTGCGGAATCTTGGAGACGTTATTTTATGCTTTTATTCAAACTTGTTACTGTAATAAATAAGGATGCAGAGTTATTAACCACGTTGAGTCCTGATCGTTGATTGATGTGTCCACTGTGGCGACTTTACCTAAGTATTTACATTTTCTTTTATATTATAATACTAGCGTGTACCCGGCCTGCGTTGCAGCCCGGCATTATACGACGTCGCTTTCTCTGAGATAATAAGGCGAGTTCACCATCACGTCAAGATTTATAAATACAAACCCGAACAAACCTCTAAATTTATCAGTGTTTCTCTACAATATTATGCATGTATTATACATAGAAATCTTCCTATTGAATCACTCTATCTATTAAAAAACACCGCTTCAAAATCCGTTGCGTAGTTTTAAAGATTTAAGCACATATAGGGACAGACGGGCGACAGCGACTTTGTTTTATACTATGTTAAGATAAGTACAGAGAAAAGTGTCTTTTAAACTTTTTGAAGATGGCAGGGCTGCAAATAAAATATACCAAAACATGCATCGGAATAATCTATCTTGGTGTGGGTTTCTCTTTATTTTCATACCTTGTTTGTGTAGCCCAGGCCTAGTTAAATGTATTTAAATTGATCATAATAAAATAAAGTTTTATATCAAGATGTATCACTACTCCATTACTCTATACTTACTGAAAATACGAAAAACCAGGTATTTTACACCTATTTGTGCATAATAAAGTCATACAACGGCAGTTACTAAACATTGTTTATATTCCAATCCGAGTCACTAAAAGCACAAAGACAATTCACTAAACTACACAAAAATTAGAAATCCGTAAATATTAAACACCCACAATCGACAATAGCAAAGAAAACTACAAGGAATCCACAGAGAAACCATAAAACGCAACAACAAAAATGGAGTGTATTTTCAGCATGTCGCTAAAGAAGGACAGGCCGATAACACGATGTTTGTGCGCATGCCCGATGCTGCTCAGAGCGAAGGCATCTGACCGGCGAGCCATGCGCTTTTTTCACTCATAAAACGTATCTTTGTTTGCGCAGGAGATAAGCTGTACACTGTACGTATCTAAAGGTAAATGTCTATGGAAATTTGATTTAACGAGGCTCAAAAACGTTATGAAGCTTTTGATATAGGCGAATGGCTATATACTTGTGATGCTAACGTTTTGTACCTGTATAATAAATATAGGTACCCATTTAATTTTTTCTGAATTATTATGACATGACGAGACTGTACGCTCCTGTATAAGACTTTCGTGCAAAATTTCAATGTCACTTGATATCAATTGAAAGATTACCGTACACTTACTCATACTCGGAACAAACTTCAAACGTCAACCCACCAGAACTCGAGATTGACCCATGCTAATAGAAAAATTGGACAATTTTAAATTGTTTTAAACAATTTAGAACCCCTGCTGGTATACATGTTAAATAAAATAGTCTATGTGAATATTTTGCGAGAAAAGATTCGCGAAAGGCTCGCCACGTTTTTCCAAAGGTTTCGCTCGCGATAGTGTGCATTTTGTGCGTATAATTTTGTTATAAACACTTGTACATTGTAACCTAAAAGTTATTATCAGTTTCGCTACAAGTGTCCTAAAATAATACGTTTTTACCTTTTTCGTTGTTTAAAATCTAACCAAAAACCTTGTATGTACACATATTTTTCCCGTAACAGGAAAAAATCATCACAAAAAGCTGAACTAAACAAAAATAATTGTTTTCCAACGATAATTTCGTCCGTTATACATACAAACCTGTATTTAATCAATGAAAAAAAAAATTGTAGACGAATAATTCTTTGTAGAATCGTTAAAAAGCAATTTGTCCGATAATTGTTAGTGTTTTAATTATTAAGTCATATTTTGTTTTTTAATAAGCATCGTTCGAGATTTGAAGTCATCACTAAAAAAAGGAATTTAATGAAAAATCCTCGGCGCATATGTCAGATTGATACCTACAGGGTTATGAAAAAGAAAGGGATTGCCTTTTTATATAGAAAACCTACCACTTAATCAAGAATTGCTCGGACCCGTCAAAATTAGTTTTTTGAAATGCATTTTTTTTTTTTTAAAAGGTTTAAGTATAAAAAGCTACGTGTATTAACTTAATGAAACATATTGTATATTTTGACATTCTACAATCAAGTCTTCACAATTCATGCACTATACCATAGAGGTAATTGACGTAGCCCCACAAAAAAAAAAGGTCCAACGGGTTAAGATCGGGCGATCAGGGCGGCCACTCTATTGACCCCAGTATACCTATATCCACCGCCCCGGAAAAATTGTATTTCGCTGCATAATGCGTGAGAGCACCATCCTGTTGAAATCGTAAGGTTAATCGGGATCATTATCATCTGGAAATAGAGTGGCAAGATTTGAAACCAGATCGTTTCGAAGGACATTTAGATATCTATCCCAAGTGGGCATTATTCGATAGAAAAGGCTGCTTATTTTTTATGAGAATTTTGTATTATTTGTCTTCACGTAGTTAAAACGTAGTTAACTATAACGTCACTGACATTTGCAAAAACGATTGGCTCACGGGCGAGTTTAGGATGATTTTCAATTTTTTTTTATCAGGCCTCCTATTGATTTTTTCGTATATAATATCATAAGAGAGAAAATTTTGCCGGTAAAATTTTCGACTGATATGAAAGTTTGTAGGCGAGTGATTTTCGTCAAAAATTTCATGGGCAAAAGCAACAAAATTGACTAAAACCAAGAATGATATTCGACAAGACTATTTCACGAAAAAACAATAAAAACACACTGTTTATTTAGCAAACTAGAAACTTTATTTATTTATTACTAATATTAAACGTACAGTTGTTATAAGTAATAGTTTGTCCATTATTTTCTATGAAAGCATGGTTTTGGGTATGATTGACTTGTATTTGATAAGTCGAAGGTCCACATGCTTCATTTGTTGTTCTGAGATTTTCGATGAGCTTCAAATGATTACTAGGATCTAGCTGCAGACATGGTTTCTGCGAATTTGCGTTTGAGTGGCCTGTTAACTTAATCAACTCTTGTTCCCCAACACCTTGTTTAAATAGGACAGGCACAGCGGAAGATCGATGATCGATGAGAATTATTTGTTATTTTATGCTTCTTCGTATCTATTCCAATTCTTTTCGCTGAAGTTTTGGTCCACTTAGGTACTGTATTTATTCCTAGTGGAGTATTTTTGAACAAACATCCCTTCTGCCAGTTTGGATAAAGGGAAATAGTCTGTCTATGGAAATGTTTGGTCCTCTTTTTTCTAATAATTTTAAAAATAATCTTACAGGGCATAAGTCTTTGTTTGATGAATTTCTTACCAACCATTTGCTGTTTGCTAATCCTTTTAACCCACCTTGCGCTGTCTTGGAGTCTTGGAAAATATGTTGTTATATTCAATTCGTCCGGGAATTTCTCCTTTGGTATCAAACTCCTTTTGAAAATATTGAATTTTGCAATTTACGGCTCCATTGCCTCTCCAAGCTAGTTCAAATGAGCAGAGATGGAAACACTTTTTTGTGCTTCATCGGGGTTTTCTTCATTGTAGCTTTGCATTATTGTTAGTACATCTTTGGTAGATAATGCTTTTAAACTTACTTTCCTCTTTTCCTGAGAAGTTTGGCGCTTCTTTCTTTTTGCGTCTCTTGCCATTCGCGCATTTTTAAAGGAAGTATCCGTAAAAGGGTCGATCTTTACTTCGTATTCAGTAAAATACATTTCTTGAATCATTTTTGCTGTAGTGTTCCATGAAGATTCTTTATAGTCTTCTCCATTACCCTTCTGCAGGGGGGAGGATTTTCGCCAGTTCCATCACAGTAGGTACTACTTAGTATATACATTTTTCCAGTTTATAATTTCTTATCATTAGTAACTCTGAAAACTGTGACCAAATTGAGTTCTTGCATTTCCGATTAAATTGCTCATTTTGTCTTTTTCAAACCAATATGACATTTGGCAGACTAACAGTAGTTTTTACCTGACATCTATCAAAATTATGCCGCTGAAAAACCATTTTGTTGATTTTGTCCAGGTGTATATATTTAGGAGTTTTTCCACTAGAAAATAGATCGATGTTTGATACCTAGAATTAAAAAAATTAATCAAAAAAACTTTGAAACATAAAATAAAAGTAACTATAAAAAAAAGAACAATGGATAAAGCGTCAGATGGATTTTCCGAAGAAAATGAAGTCGAAGCGACAGACCGGGATTGGGAAGATTTCGAAAAATTTCTTCGGAAAAAGAAGAAAAGCGACAAGTTCGACCATTACACCGCTTTTTATCCCTTACCACCGCAAGAGGAGGAATACCAAGGCACTATAGTAAGCTTACATTACACTAAGTTCGCTTACCATTATTAGCAGGTTTACTTATTTTTAGTAAACTCCTTGTTAATATTGATACGCTTATTTTACTTAAGTACCAATATCAAGTACTCGTAAACGGTAGAAGATACAGAGATACAGGTTCGGGGGCCCACAGATCCTAAATCCGGGCCTGCGTATTTACGTACTTACATAAAAAAAAAACTCCAAGTATTGTTTACACGACAGGGGTAGCATCACTAGCATCTATATATTATTTTTAAGTATTAATAATTGTATTTGACAATTGGATATAATTTCAAGCACTTGTTAAAGAAAATGTATCACTTGAATTTGACGGTCAAATTCCAAAATTGACGTCAAAATGTAAAACAATGGAATTAGACAATGAAAATTCTTCAGAATGGCAAAAATTGTCTCATATAGGTTAAGTATCGTCTATTGTGCTAAAAGAAAAATAAATCATTGAATTTTTTTTTAGTAGTTCATTGTCTATACAGGGTGTTAATTAATGTCATGCAGATATTTCAGGGGGTGATAGAAAAAAATGCAAATATATGCATGGTCTAAAACGCGTTATTTTCGTTATACAGGGTGGCAAAGTTCCAATTTTTTTTCTCGTATTTTGCGTTTTCTCTCTTATATTCTGCGATAATTGTTTCAAATTTGGAACATCAACCCTTTATTTAAATCTCTACAATAAAGTATCAAAATTGTCGGTCGCAGTATACAGGGTGTTAGATTTTCTTGAGTCGGCTACAATTTTATCTTTCAGAACTTTTTTTTTGGCTCCCTGTATGAATTCCGGTATGAAATTTGAACTCTCTGTTCCTTTGTTTAGCGTTTTGGTCTCTTGCACTATTCTCGTATCTGTGACCGTTTTCGATTTATTTGCAAAAATAGCCATCGATAGAAATTAAATGTCGGCGAAATAACGCAGAGTAAAAAGCCGTGTATCAAAACAATTTATTAGTTAACCAAATAAAAATAAAACAAAATTATAAAAACTGTTGAAAATGGCCGCCTCTTGCTAAAATGCACGAATCAAGTCTTCGCCTCATGGACTGACAGACACTCTATTTTTTCTTATATTCATTATTGCGTTATTTCCCCTACACTTAATTTTCATCGATGGATATTTTTGCAAATAAATTGAAAACGGTCACAGATACGAGAATAGTGCAAGAGACCAGAACGCTAAACAAAGGAATAGAGAGTTCAAATTTCATACCGGAATTCATACAGGGAGCCAAAAAAAAAAGTTCTGAAAGATAAAATTGTAGCCGATTCAAGAAAACGTAACACCCTGTATACTGCGACCGGCAATTTTGATACTTTATTGTAGATATTTTAAAAAAGGGTTGATGTTCCAAATTTGAAACAATTATCGCAGAATATAAGAGAGAAAACGCAAAATACGAGAAAAAAAATTGAAACTTTGCCACCCTGTATAACGAAAATAAGGCGTTTTGGACCATGCATATATTTGCATTTTTTTCTTATTTTGACGAGTACTATCATCCCCTGAAATATCTGCATGACATTAATTAACACCCTGTATATAAGTAATTGGAGATCAAGGTATAATACTTATGTAGGCTACTTAATTAGTGAAAACAAAATTTCGCTTAAATTTACAGGATTACTAGTAGTAGGGAACATAATAATAGAAAAAAATCTGCTCAGTTTTTTTCCGTTTAATTTTTTCGTTGACATATTTTTGTTGTCCTTTTAGATGTATGGTCGGTACAGTCGGCAACTAGGAGAATTTGCAAAACTAGAAGGTCTAAAAGCGCAAGAAAAAAGACGAATTAAAGAGGAGAAAGCGAGAAAAAGAGAATTGAGAGGATATCAAGGTAATAATTGAAATGATATGAATGATTTCATACAGAAAAGATTACATACAAACTATACTAAATTACATACGTCACATTCATATTTCTAGTTGCGCATTTTTTTCAATAAAAACTTTTTATACAGGGTGTGTCATGTAACAGTGGCCAATATCACCTTTCTTAATTTAAATGCAATACCTTGCATGTTATTCCTGCCCAAACATTAACCTTTTCAGGATATTGCGTATGTTCTTCTCTAATCCAGTGAAAATTTTCCCTAGACCAATAGCGGCAATTCTGACAATTGGCATGACCGTGAAGTGTAAAGGTGTACTAATCAGAAATCAAAACATGTTCTAATTGGATCACATTGTTATATAACATTGCCATCATTTGTTTAAAAAAATACGTTCTCCCATCAAAATCGTCTTCCATGAGCTCATGAGTAGGTATCATTTTATAGGGATACATTTTATTTTCTTGTAATGTTCGAATAATCGATGAATGGCTAACATCGAACATTGTGGCTGTTTTTCGACTAGAAACATGTGGGTTTTCTTCAAACTCGAGCATAATATCTAATTTGGTATCATCACTTATTGCATTGGCAGCTATTTTTGTTTTATCTGCTTTACATGCCCAAGCTGGCGAAACTGCTTTTCTATTTTACTAATTTTCCCTTGAGTTATAGGCGGCAAATTTGAATATTTTTCATGAAATAAGCGAGCAACTTCCATTTGTGTCCGTGTTTTATCTCCATAACCAATCATCTGTCGAATTATTATTTTGCGCATTTCTGTTAAATAAACCATTTTTCTCATATGCAATTAACGAAATTCAAACGACTATAACACTGACAACTACTGTCATGCAGACAGACCACAATTTGCTAAGGTCAGGAGTTTTAAACAAAAGTAAACAAAACTATTAAATTTTAAATTTATACTTTCTTTTTAATTTCATATCAGTAAAAGGAAACGCTGAAATGCAATAAATCTGAAAACACTTAATATTTCCGAAACAGTTGAAGATAGGTATAGGATATTGGACATGAAATATGTCTTAAATTTTCTGAAGAATCCAAAAATTGAATAATATACAGGGTGTTGCATTTAAAATAAGAAAGTTGGTATTGGCAACTGTTACATGACACACTGTGTATAAAAAGTTTTTATTGAAAAAAATGCGCAACTAGAAATACTAATCGACGAATTTATTCCATTTGGCTAATACACACTGCATGTATCAGAGCCGTCTATAATTTTTAAGAATGACTTGTTACTGGCTTATTAGAAAATAATAAAATTTTGTGTCATAGTCGAGAAAACAAAAAAGAAACGAAATATTAACAAAAAATAAAATGGCGAATGCCAATGCGTCACTACTGTTTGTTCTTAAGATAAAAATATTTCCTGTGTACGTTCAACTGCACAATATAAGAATGTATCAAAATCAAATCATATGACTTGTCCGGCAAAAATCAACAGATAACTAAATTATTTCGTAAAAGTGTAGATTATGATGTCTCATTAATAGACTATAATTAATTTTATTAAAACCAATATTTGCCGCAGTTTTCAACTTTTCGATTGAGAACGTGGTTCTGTGCACTCTATGTGCAGTGCGGCGGGTCAAATTCGAGTGCGGAAAAATGGTTTCCTGAATCGTATACATTATGTTCGTAATCACAGCCATTAAAATGGTCGCTGTTAAAAAGCGTTTACATGATATTTGTAAGTGACTTTAATTGCAATTTTCTAAAATAATCGGCAATTTTTACATTTATTTTTCTAATTTCCAGGGAAACTAGCAAAGAGCATATCGTTTCTATGGAAACACACATTTGCAAGGCTAGGGGAAGATTGGGTCTTCTTGGCCCTCTTAGGTATAATTATGGCTATTATAAGTTTTATTATGGATACTGGCATATCTATGTGTAATACAGGTACGTACTGATCTCTGATCTACCGGGTGTTTCTCAAAAGACGTTCACCCCTATAACTTTTCTGTATTTATAGATATTAAAATGAAATTTTGAGATTATGCATAAGAGATGAGTCTGCATTTATTGGCATAATTTTCAATTTGTTAGCACTTCCGGTTTGACCGGAAGTGACCTTGACTTTGATATTTTAATTGGGACATCTTGTATATTTTTACTTACTTGGGTTCAGTATAACATTATGAGTAAAATGACACCTCACTTGTCATTTGTTATAACATTTTTATGTTTATTTTTATTTTCAATCTAGAGTGCTACAAATTAATTAAATCTGTTAATCAATAGTCAAGTGGTATATGAAAATTAAATTGATGTATATTAATGGTACGATGGTACGATGGTAGTTCACTAGGATATTTAAAACGAGCATTTTTTTTCCAACAATTTGATACCATACACTCCTATGCTATTTTAAAATTGACACGGAAAAATTTGCGTTAAAAATGAAAGGAAAAAATTCTGAAATAAAAATGTGTTTAGGCATGTTGACATCCCATTACTTCGATTTAATTTTTAAACTGGGAGGAGTTGGAAAAGAATTAAAATTCATAAGGAAAAGACAACTTTTATGTTTTTAAAATTTTTAGCAAGAATATGGTTATACAACGATTTGACATACCACCCCGCAGCTCAGTACGCCTCATGGATTTGTCTACCAATAACACTGATACTTTTTAGTGCAGGATTTGTACACTTGGTGGCGCCACAATCAATAGGTAACAGACAGTACTAACAATAACGTTTTTAAGTCGAGAAATGCGAAAAAAACCTACCGCGATTTTGCTCTAGACTCTAGAGGGAGATGATAAATGAAAATTAACTATTGTTGATCGTTTTTAGGTTCTGGTATACCTGAAATGAAAACAATATTGCGAGGGGTTGCCCTCAAAGAATATCTGACATTTAAAACTTTGGTAGCTAAAATTATAGGACTTACGGCTACCCTAGGTAAGTAGGTAACAATTTTGAGTACCTAATAGTAAAATTTAATTAAGTTCAGTAGACGCCATTTTGTATGCGCCATGTTCGGCAATAAGTAAACATACACGATTTTAGAACCGCTTTCTTTGTACTTGTCCCTAAATATTTTGTAAAAAAACAAAAAGTAATAAATGTATTATTCTCACATTTTTAGGCAGTGGCGTCCCACTAGGAAAAGAAGGTCCTTTTGTACACATAGCCAGTATTTCAGCGACGCTACTGAGTAAACTAGTAACAGGTTTCCAAGGGATCTACGAAAATGAGAGCAGGACGACCGAGATGTTAGCAGCGGCGTGCGCTGTTGGGGTGGCCAGTTGTTTTGCTGCCCCCGTGGGAGGTAAGAAAGTAATTGATATTAAATACTCACTAAATTTTTTTTATATACGAAAATTAAATGGTTTGCTATATTACATCATTTAATCACAATTTCTTTAGAAACCGGGTTATTTCCAGATAAATTAAAAATAGCAAAAGTATCACCAGTTTTTAAACATGCAGAAAAATATTTTAGTAGTAACTATCTCCCAATTTCTGTTTTACCCACATTTTCTAAGATTTTTGGAAAAAAAATTAATAATAGAATAGTAAATTTAGAGATACAGAAGTTGCAGCTGCAGATATTATCAAAATTCAACAAAACGTTGATAGCAACCAAAAATGCTGCCTAAACTGTCCCTAGATTTATGTAAAGCATTTGATACAGTCAATCACAACATTTTACTTAAATGCCTATACGATATTGGAATTCGGGGAAATATTTATTTATTGTTAAAAAATTACTTAAGTAATAGAAAGCAGTTTGTTCAAATGGAAAATGTTAAAAGTTCACAAAAAAACATAACTTGCGGTGTTCCGCAAGGGGTCAACGTTAGGACCTTCTTTTTTTTTTAATCTACATTAATTCTATAGCAAAATTAAATTAAAAAGTTAAAATAAAACTGTGTGTCGATGATACTACTATTATATATTTTCATGAAGACTATGCTCAAATTCATAATAACAATAGTAATAATAATAAATTTGAATAAATCATCTTTTATGTTTATGAGTAAATCAAAATTAAAAAATAATAATATTTCTTCACTATCTTTCAATAATCATATAATTAAATATACAAATACAATTAAATTTTTTTATTGATGAAAATTGAAGTTGGAAAAAACATGTTGAATATTTAAGAAGTTACATCTCACCAATAATTGGCATTTTGTTTAAAGCTAAAAATTATATATCATTAAAATATTTAAAAATATATATATTATTCTTTGGTTTATTCCAAATTACAGTATATGATTTCAATTTGAGGATCAGCGAATTTAACTACAATTCAGCCATTAAAAAAAAAACTACAAAACAAAATAATTAAATGCATACATAAACTTCCTTTTTTAGAACCAACTATAAATTTTAAATTAAAATTTAAAGCTTTATAAATTAAAACTATGCATTCTAATACACTCTATCATTATTAAAGAAAAACAATCGAATATAGTATTTCTTTGAACCAACATTATTTACATCACGAGACAAAACCATCATATTCAAACACCTATGGTAAAGAGTACTTTTGGTCAAAGATCAATATTATATAAAATAATAAGTTTGCCGAAAAAAATTAAAGAAATATCAAAATTATGGACTTTTAAAAAAATATTTTTAAAAACTGAACTAACTTTAACATATTATACAGGGTGGTCCTTAAGTACATCAAGAAAATCTAGGATATGATTCCTGGCATCAATTTAAGTTGAAAAGTTCATATGGACTTATGCCCCAAAATGCTTACCCTCTAAGATACAGGGTGTTAAAATATTTTCCATTTTCCTTTAAAACTACCATTTTTTTCAAAAACATAGTAGAGACAACTTTTGTTCCGCTTATATCAGTAATGCATAAAAATGCATCAGAGTTTAAAAAAAACAGTGGCGTATCACATATTTTCACAAAAAAAATATTGATGGTATCTTCATGCACGCCACTGGTGGAAGTAGGCAAACCCTTTTTTAACCAAAAAGTGCAGTTTAATACGAAATCAAACGACATCAATTTTCAATACCGTATCTTCAAGGAGTTTCGAAATTTTAAAAAAACAATTATTTTTTAAAAATATTTTAACACCCTGTATCTTAGAGGGTAAGCATTTTAGGGCATAAGTCCATATGAACTTTTCAACTTAAATTGATGCCAGGAATCATATCCTAGATTTTCTTGATGTACTTAAGGACCACCCTGTATATTATTAATATTGTTTTTTGTAAATGGTTATTATATTTTTTTTTAAATAATTTCGATGGTGTTATTCTAAACATGATTTTTATTATTTATGAATTTATGTATTGTATATTTGGTGTTATATTCTCTGTAATGAACTTTTCAAGTTGGTTGAGAATAATGATATATTATTATTATTATTATTAACTATATTTTTTTAAGGTGTACTTTTTAGCATAGAGGTAACGACAACATACTTCGCAGTGAGAAACTACTGGCGCGGCTTTTTCGCTGCCGTTTGCGGAGCCACCACGTTCAGGCTGCTGGCCGTGTGGTTCCAAAGCGCAGACACTGTCACTGCTATTTTCAGGACCAATTTTTACATGGATTTTCCGTTTGATCCCCAGGAATTATTTGTTTTTGCTCTGATAGGGTGAGTGTTTTCTGTCGCCCAGTTTTACCTGAAATCGTTGTGAGTAAACTACGTCAGTGTGCCTGTGGGAGGAGGGGCGAGGGGGGAGGGGGGGTTTGTGAAAATGAAAGAACGAATGTGTAAATTGTGAAAAGTATAATTAAATGCGGGGTGACCATACTGGGAAACATACTCATTACTGCTTTATAACGTATAAATATTTTTCACAGGGCGTTTTGCGGTTTAGGTGGCGCCTTCTACGTGTGGGTCCACAGACAATACGTCATGCTAATGAGAAACAGCAAAGCAATCAACAGCTTTCTACAAAAAAAGTGAGTTTAGAGTTACCTCCTCATATATACCTTAAAATCGTATCAAATAGTACTAAATATTTTTCAGCCGGTTTCTCTATCCTGGAATCATTGCTCTGATAGTGTCCACTTTGACGTTTCCTCTCGGAACTGGACAGTTTATGGCAGGTAACTTACACATACCCTAATATGATCAGTAAAGAAATTCTGAGAATAAACTTATTTTAACGCGTCAAAATAACTTTTATTCTCAAAGTTTGCCAAGCGGGTAGTTTTATTTAAATTTTGCAACCGTGTAAGCCTGCTCTACTATTTTTTAGGGGATTTAACAACGCACAACCAAGTCGTCGCCTTGTTTAGCAACTTCACCTGGACCAAAACTAACCACACGCCGTACGAGGAGAATTTAATTAAACATTGGAAGACTGAATATTCCGGAGTTATTTTTAGTTTAAGTTGTTACGTACTTTTTACGGTAAGTTATTTATATATTTAAATGGTTTCGCGATACGAAGTTACGTAGAAAAATAATTTTTAAAATTTCGTAATTTTTTTTCTCTTAAGTTTATAGCCTCGATAGTGTGTTCGACCATACCAGTCCCTAGCGGTAGTTTCATACCCGTTTTCAAAATAGGAGCTGGTATCGGCAGGATAGTAGGGGAACTGATGCATATTTGGTTCCCTAATGGTAAGTGTAACAACGACATTTTTTACATTATCTACAGTCTGTCCACGGCTAGAGTTTGGAAGAGGAAAAACTTTTTAATTAGTATAGGCTTAGAAGAAAAGTCATTCTTTATAAAAACGTCTGCTTATTGTGCTGAAACTACAATTTCAAATAACAGATTTGCGATTGCTATACAGGGTTCGTCAGAAATAACAGTTTTTGTTTTTTGGATTTTTTCTATTCTAATTTTCAATTCCTTTTGATGATTGGCTAAATCATCACTTTGGGAACAAATGGATTGAAAGGTCCAAATCGGTTGGCACGTAGGAGTCCCGATCTCACAATTATCGACTTGCATTTACGGGGATATCGAACGCCACATGTGTATAAAACCAATTTCAATAATAACTTAGATCTCTTGAAAAGAAAAAAAATAGGAGTAGTTATTGCAAATATCCCGATACAGCAAGTTAAGAACTGTTATCGGAAATTCGGTGTCGTATGCGCTAAATCGGCGGTACCACGTTTGAATAAAAGTTTTATAATTTATGATTGAATGAAATGAAAAAAATATGACATGTAATAATAAAAATACTTCAAAAGTAGGCAAATAAAAAATGGTTTTCTTACAACAAAATCGTTACTCGGCCAGATACAAAATCATATTCGAAGTAAAAAAAAACAACAATAGTTGTTTGTTTTTACGTACCTACATTTATTTTAAACGAAATCCAAAAAACTAAAAATGTTGGTTCTGACCAACTCTATATAATAATCACAAATGTGATATTTAAAATTGTAATTTCAGCACACGCAAAATTCATTTAATAAATCACGGAATTAAAAAAATTAGAATTGAAAAAAAAATCCTAAAAAGTAAAAATGTTATTTTTGACGAACCCTGTATAGCAAATTCAATGTGATATTCGAAATTGTAGTTTCAGCACAAGCAGACGTTTCTTATAAAGAATTACTTTTTCTTCTATAGGTACTACTATACCTACTATTAAAAAAGTGTTTCCTCTTTCAAACTCTATCCGTGGACATACTCTATATACAGAGTGTCCGGAAAATATGAGTTAAACGTTCGACGACAGACCCTTTACGTCACAATAGGTCTTCAATCTAATTATTCTGACATCAGGAATCTATTATAAAAAGTTTTACGTGTATTTTCCGGCCTGTATTGCATATTAGTAGGTCCCCCGTTAAAGCTTGGAAAGCGCTAATGCAATTTGAGCCTACTATACGATATGGACAGGCAGTTGTACTTTTAAAAACGTCATTTTACTTAAAATTTTTTATTTCCTTATTTAGGTATGAGATATGGAGGCAACATAGCCCAAATCATCCCCGGGGGCTACGCCACAGTAGGAGCGGCCGCTTTTTCGGGCTCTGTGACTCATACCATATCAGTGTCTGTGATAGTTTTCGAAATGACTGGACAAATCACCCACATCATACCTATCATGATAGCTGTGCTGATTTCCAACGCCATAGCTAGCTTGTTAGCGCCCAGTCTGTACGACAGTATTATTCTAATTAAAAAGTTACCGTATTTACCAGATTTGTTGCCTAGTAGTAGCGGTAAGTTTTTTAACGAGAACATTTGCTTTAACATTGTTATTTAAAAGTGTTCCATATCGACACTAGATGGAGCTTCGCGCTACATCCTTTTGACTCCTTCCTCCTTCTTCCCAACTTGTCATATTTATTAAGTGTTACTAGGCGTTGCCATCTTTTGTAGATTCTCTTATTATTCTAGCATAAAACTTTGCTAATATTTCATGGTTTTTTCATCTTTTAGGTATGTATAGCGTTTATGTAGAGAATTTTATGGTTCGAGATATTAAATACATATTTTATGGAATAACTTATGAAGAATTGAAGCAAGTTTTAAAGGAAAACAGGAGGTTACAGAGTTTCCCTCTGGTGGACAAACCTCCAAGCATGGTTCTTCTGGGTAGTATTCAGAGGCTGCAACTCATACAGGTTAGATTATCAACCCAATTTCTTCGGCGTAAATAGCTTATCGTTTTTTTCTCGTTCAGCTTATAGAAAAGCACATAGGAAAAGAAAAGAGATTACAAATCGCGGCGATAAGACAAAGAGAAGCGGAAGAGAAGGCGCGCGAAGTGGAGAAGAAACAGGCGGAAGAAAGAAAGAGGAGACCGTCCAGGTTCCAAGTCAGTCCTGCCCCGGATATGTTGCAAAGGCAGTTGTCTGAGAACCATCTGGACCAAAATCAGGTAAAAACATTGAATTAGAATAATAACTATACACTTTTGTGGTGTTGTTATTATTATTATTATTATTATTATTACAATACATGATCATTTTTTTAGCACACATACCATAGTCCATGTTTCGGTACCCAACCGAAGAAATCCATCCTCAAGAAAACGAATTCTTTCACATTGAAAGGGTTTTCTCCGTTTCTCGGTACCAGCCCCGGCAGTACCCCTTACACTACGGTTACTGGGGCTGAGAGTAGGATTAGGTCCGCTTTCGAGGCTATATTTCGGTGAGTTTTTATCGACGACGAACCAGGAAGATAGGCAACCCATTTTACTCATAAACGTTCTATATAATATTAGTATTTTATTTGTCCTACTCGAATATTATTGTTTTATAATACCATAGTTACCAGACACTTTAAATAGTATAAAATACCCTAGGCCGCCCTAGGGCATTAAGGAATTTTCTAATGCCGTCGGGCATTAAGAGAAATAAATAGGAAAAATCAAAGTAACAACTTGTTATTAACGAAAAAACTTATTTATCATTTATATTCAATGAACAGTTATGAAAAGACCCAGTAAAAACGAATTTACCGGCTTTTGATAAGTCAATGTTTTCTATTATTTCGTGATTTTCACTAACACAAATTGACGATGATTGAACGTTTTTTGATGTTGATGGTCTGGTTGATGATACTCCAGCTATCAATTTCGAAACTTTGTTTTTAGAAGACATACACTGTCTTCCAAATATCCCTCAATCACAGCTGAACTTTTTCAACCGCCATGTCTTTTCAATGTGGTCATGTTTGCCCCGCGTCCCTCAACAAAGTTGCAGCAGAGGTTCTGCGCAAACAATGACCAGTATATTTGTCCGCATCGCTTAGACCCAGGTATTTTGCAATAATGGAAGGAATCTTGCCTATAGTGTTCTTCCCAACTGGCTGTGAAAAACAACGACCGTTACGGTAACACAAAAAGAATCTAGTGATGTTGCAGTTCGTCGGGCGTAAAGACCAATAAAGTTCTCAGTAGCTTTAAACAACCCATCTCCTTCGCATCAATAATTGTGAAGACACGCTTTTTATCGGTCTTTGTATCGGGAATATTAACTATTACTACGGATCCTCTATCCTCTATAGTCTATAGGTTCAACCAACATATGAACTAGCTCTTGGCGTCGGCACCCACCAAATACACCAAATAACAGAACCACTTTGTAAACTAAAAAAGTTTCATTGGGAGCTTCACGGAAGATTTCAGCACATCTTCTCGTGTTTAAATTTTCAGTTTCTTCGCTTTATATCCTTTGGATGCTTGCTTTAGATACCTACTGGCTTAACAATATTTGGCAATGTCTATATTTTTATTAACAATTAATGTCTTCTTTAACATTGAATATTTCGTCCATAGGGAATTAGGAGTGAATGTTCCCGACTATAATCGATATACATAATTAATATTTTAACATAATTTACAACTGCAATTTTAACATACCAATTCCTGGAAATATCCGAGTAGCACCGTCTCGTTGATAATTTTTACATCATTATTTTTCATCCAATCCCCAAAACTTTGATATTCCTTATCTAAGGCGTCTTTAGACTTCTTTGGGATAAGATTATCCAAAGCTTTGGCAGCATATATTCACAGCAATTCTATTCGGAATCAACAGAAAATCCATTATTTTATATGAATTTCAGTTTTGACATGGTTTTGACTTTGACACAGCATAACAATGAACATTTATTACCTTTGTTTATTTAGCAACTTTATAGGTAAAAAACCTTTCGTGATTTTGAATTTTCTTGTAATTTAACTTGGAATTATCTGAAGTAGGACATACAATATTGTATGTACCACGAGCATTACTTGATGTCTATACCCTCCGGCAACTTACAAACCGCCGGGCCAAAGGCCCTCGGCTTTGTGAGATACTGTTGCCCTCGGAGGCTTAAACATCATCATAATGCCCTTAATACATAAATAACTATAACGGGCTTATAATATAGTAGTATAATATAATAGACGAGCTGCGACGTTGTAATGAAAATTCTGACACTTTTTTGTAGAAAATCCGCCCAATTACAAGACGTCGAAAATGTTGACAGTCAACAGATTTTCAATCACTCGGGATCCCTGGAAAATAAAGCTCAAATTGTGCCGATGAGTCCTACGACAGCAAAAAAAGTACAATTGGTAAGTATACCGACCTATTTATCGGACCATATGCGTGCGAAAAACGTTTTTTTCTGCATTCCTGTAAAAAAACCGTTTTTGAACAAAGCAAATGGTTTATGTTTTAGCCTAAAGAAAGGGTGTGCGACATGAGCCCGGAAGATCAAAGGAAGTGGGAAGAAGAACAAATGCAACAACCTGTTGACTTTGCGACCTGTCACATCGACCCAGCTCCCTTCCAATTGGTCGAGAGGACATCACTATTAAAAGTCCACTCGCTGTTTTCGATGGTGGGGGTAAATCATGCATACGTTACTGCTATTGGTAAGGATATATTCATATTTTACGGCACTGATACGTAGCTCTCGTACGTTTCGGTCTTATATTGCTTCCTGTCATCAGACAAAATGTAAAGATTATATAGAACAATATTTTCATATGCAGATGATACTGTATTAATAATACCAGCTAATACTTGGAATGAATGCGTTTTAAATTCAGAACTAGATATTTCAATAATAAAAAATAATTTGAGTTAGGGCCTATTAAACTTAAATTTAACTAAAACAAAATTTATGAATTTTTCTTGTTATAAAGATACTCAGCCGAATAGTTTAAAAGAAATTCAAATTCATGATTTAAATTGTTTAGAAATATCAGATATAGTTAGAATTAATTGTGCTAACTGTTCTTGCCAAAATAAAATTAAAAAAGTTGAATTTATAAAATACTAGCTATACCCCGCGCGCGTTGCTACGCTACTTACTAAAATAAATTTGGAAAGACATTACACAAATATCCGACATCCCGACATCCCGGCATCCGTTGCACCACTTTTTTTTTATGCCGAAACCTTCCTCGGCCTGCACACAATAACTCACCAAATCCCGGCATCCCGGCATGCGTTGCGCCACTTTTTTTTATGCCAAAATTTTCCTCGGCCTGCACACAACAACTTACCAAATTTTCATCGTAATCGGATAAATGGTATAGGAACGCATACCGGACATACAGACAGACAAACATTTATTTTTATATATATAGATTTAGGAATATTGATTGACCAAAATTTAAAATGGGATCATCAAATTAACACTTTTACAAAAAAATTAAGAAACGTTTTATGTAAATTTGGACTTTTAAAAAATATTGTGAATTAAAAATTTTGTTTAATGTTTTATTATGCACTTTTTCAATCAATTCTTTCCTAGGGTATAATTGGTTGGGGAAATACATACGACTCGAATTTGAAACCGCTTATAACAATACAAAAATATGTATTAAAAATAATATTTAATAAACATATATTTTTTTTTCTTCAAAAATATTATTTGTTAATAATAACATTCTGAGTTTAAAACAACTTTATTACATAACATTACTCATATATACCAAACAAGACAAAAAACAAATCTATGTTTATGTTATGATAATTTTAATTTAACACTTTTAAAAAAGAATGCTTTATTTGTTGGCATCAACATTTTTAATATATTACCTAATTACTAATTAAAAAACTATGAGTTTTCATTTAAAAGAAAATTAAAATCATGGATTATGCAAAATTATCTAAAGGTGGGCTAAATTATATATAGCTAATATAATAATAATACTAAATATTACAATTTTTCTATTATAATTTCTCCCTTATTTATAATTTTTCCTTTTTTTTTTAATGGTGAAATATTTTTAAATTACTTACCTATATTTTTAAATATAGTATTTATGATGTGATTAAAATTAATAATCTAAATGGGTGTGTATTTTTTCATTACAAAATTGGACAGAATTGTTAATCTATGGTTTTGTAGTGATGTTTCATTGGATTTATTTTTATTAAAAAAAAAAACAATGTTATTGATTTTTAATTATATTATAAAAAAAATCTGCAAATAAATGTCTATAGTTTACCTCCAGTTCAAGTTGCTGATCTATAGTTTCACACTTTAAAAATAACCTTTTAGTACTGAACGGCGGCCCATAATAATGGGTGAACGCCCGAAAAGGGGTTTTCGCCACAGTGCTATAAAAATAAATAGAATTGTTATTCTCCACAATACCCCAGAAGGTTTTGCTACATGATTTTTAAACGACCCTTTCCTCTGTTTCCTTAGGTAAGCTGGTGGGTGTCGTCGGCCTCAAAGAGCTACGAAAGGCCATCGAGGACGCCAACAGCGGAAATCCGCCCCTGCCGAACACGGACGTCAGTTCCGGCGGAACGGTTAGTGTGAACGATATTAAGGAACCTGTAGACGATGACGTAGATGCCAGTACGCAACTGGTTTCAAAAGTTTGAATAGAGTTTTTTGCGTGACAATATATTTTTTACCGCGTATTATTGCCGAGAAACGATGGATTTTCTAGGGCTTGCGAATTGCAAATTGCGAACCGAGTGGTCCGTAAGATCCCTAGCGCACCTGCAACCTTTCATTGCTTAACTGGCGTTGTCAATCTGAAATGCTATGTGTAAACAAACTGGGTTCAAACCTTTGCAACTTGTACATCTGGATCAGAACTTTCTTTCTTCTATTGCCATCTACAGTAATTGTTTTTCTGTAACTTTACTATCAAAGAGCTAGTACCGCGCGAGCAAAAATTATTTGCATCAAAGAGGGCTTGGATTAAAAAACGTTGGTTTAGATCACAATGATATGGGGACGATGTATCTAACCAAATCTAGGTTAAAATTTTGTCAAATTCATATTATGACATGATATGCCAAACTAATGAGTAATAAAATAAGTTGACAAATACAAATTTATTTTTGTTGTTTACAAAGTTATAATACTTGCACTTTATAAGGAAATAAATTTAGCTGCTTCTTAAGAATAGTCCTGCATGTTCTATAAGATCTTCCCACTTCTTGGGACAGACGTCTTATACAATTTGTTGGCGTATTTTGCATTATTTCACGAACGTTTGCAACAAGTTCTTCTGTTCTTACAGATAGTCTTCCTGCTCCTTTTTTGTGTTGTATAGAACCTGTTTCCCTAAACACAGCCACGGTTCTTTTCAGGCAATGATAAAAATCCCCAGCAATAAAAGCAACGTTAGGAAAATGTTCGTGAAAATCGTCCATGCACAAACCCGGCAATACAATATTGCCACTCACATTTACTCTAACCCCGTTTCGAAAATATGCTTCAACCATGAATGTTTTGTGCTGTTCCGTAAAGCCCATTGTGTGAATTGTTCAAGAAATTGGAAAAATTAGCGATGAATCAAATTACTTGTAACGACTGTCACAGCTAAAGGAATAACTGATTGATTGTTAATTCAGGTAGTTACTAGCACCCAACAGGTATTAAGCTCTACGGCTAAGCATTACGTCCTTAGATGCAAGGCCCTCTTTGATGCAAATAATTTTTGCTCGCACGGTAAAATTGTTGCATGTACAAGGGTGGTGCGGTTGAGATGGGAGTTTTGCTGGGGGGCAGCTCAAATAGCTTGGTATTTTCAGGATTAAAATAAAAACTAAAATCCCTATAAAAACAGTTACACTGTCTAGGGAGCCAGGCCACGACCAAAAAGTACTCCCATTAGTCCCAATTACTGCAATGGTTAATATCTATTTTTAAGATGGGAGTATCAACATACTTGCCAACTACGCGAAATAGGTAATGCCAACCTCTATAACCTATTTCGCGTAGATTTATTTATTTTTTCTAACTTTTACACAAAATTTAAATAAAATCAATACCGTCTTCATATTCTATAGGTAATAATTAACTTGTTAAATAAATATCAAGTTATTTAAGGAGAATGGTATATCGAAAAATATCGGGTAAGATTTTTTTTAACATTATTATGTCATTGTTTTTTCATTATACAATTCTCCCAAAATAAGCAATGAAATAAATTGATATTTTTGTAATATATCAGATATTACCTAAATAATGTGCAGACGATATTGATTTTATTTAAATCTTAGTCAATAAAATAATAAACTAAGAAAAACAATGCGAAATAGGTTATAGGTTGGCAATAAATTGAATGACGTTGATAATTCCACCTTAAATCGATTACATTGATGATACACTATCTCCGAATCGCGATCGACCACCCTGTATATTCCAGCAATGCTCAATTTGTAAGTGTGACTTGTGTTTGAGTCTGTAGATATAGTTTAGATTGTATTGTCTGCCCATGTATAAAATTTTAGCATTTACTTTTGGTATAGTTTGTAGATGTTTTTAAAGAACTACTATAGGTCTTTATTGTAGACTCTTTTTTGTATTGATATTGACCATTATTTGTATAGCCTCTGTAGACTGTATTAAGCCCGTGTAGTATTCGTTAGATCCAAATTAATAAGTATTTAGTATGTTATATTTTACTTTATTAATTTTATGCTATTAGAAAAATTAGATAGGTAATGTTTTATTCATTTTGCTGTTAATTTTATTCTACAATGAATAATAAAAAAATACTGACATAATTTTTTTGTAGCTTAGGACACGGTTGACTTTGTTTGGAAAAAAATACGTCTACAAGTTTAACAGGAATGCAAATATACAGGGTGAAACAAAAATACCCACTAATTAAATATTTTTAAAATAGATTCGACGTAGTCAATATTTAGATTTTATAGACGGCGAGGCAATAAGTATATCTGTTATAAGTTAGAAATTAATTAAAGGAGAAAGAATATATTGTACTTTATTGTAAAATTGACTTTAAAACGTTATTTATGTGAATGGTTTTTTATAAATGTATTGCGGCACTAGTTTCCACAGGGTCGTTGGTCCAATATTAAATGCAGCCTCAAATATCTGGAGGGTTTTGTTACAAAAACACTTATAGTCTGTTTTCTATTGCCTGACAGCTAAGAACCCTCATTAAAAATGCAAAACACAAATTTTAACTTACCGGGTGAATACAGTGTCCGCAAGAAAGTCCGCATCAAATGGGATTTTTTTTTATTATTAGGTATAGGTAAAAATTGAAAAAGCAGTTAGTTTTTGCTTATCTAAAAACCAAAAATGACGTATACTGAAGCAGCTGCACGACTTGCGTTACCTGTCAAATTTGACATTTTTAATAAAATAGGTTCAATAATGCCCTTATTTATAAAAATATCGAAAAAGTTTATTCGAGAAAGTTGTTTATTTAGGCATTTTTAGCCTTTGTACGAAATTTTGACAGTCTAATAAAATTTTTATTTTTTGCCAGGTTCTTGAAAATTTTGATCAACCCTCGTAGATTAACTTTTATACATCGATGTAAAACCATTTGCCTTTACTTTATTTGTAATCTCAATTTTGTGTAAAATTTTTGTTTCCAATTATTTATTTTGCTTCAAAAACTGAAATTGTTATTGATCAGTATGTAATGTTTGATGCAAAGTTTATCTAATTACATCAGTTTTGTCAAAACCGACGTTTCTCATTTTTCTTAAGTTAGTAAACAGATGTACAAAAAGAAAATATTAGGAAGCTTTTGTTGAAATTTTACCTAAGTATTATTATTAAATTAAATTAATTATATTAAACTATATTTTTGTTGAATAAAATGTTTCGAGCGATTAATATTTATTCTTTTTGATCCAATATTAATTAAGTAAAATTTCAATGAAATCTTCCTAATATTTTCTTTTTGTACATCTGTTTACTAACTTAAGAAAAATGAGAAACGTCGGTTTTGGCAAAACTGATGTAATTAGATAAACTTTGCATCAAACATTACATACTGATCAATAACAATTTCAGTTTTTGAAGCAAAATAAATAATTGCAAACAAAAATTTTACACAAAATTGCATTAAGATTACAAATGAAGTAAAGGCAAATGGTTTTACATCGATGTATAAAAGTTAATCTACGAGGGTTGATCAAAATATTCAAGAACCTGGCAAAAAATAAAAATTTTATTAGACTGTCAAAATTTCGTACAAAGGCTAAAAATTCCTAACTAAACAACTTTCTCGAATAAAGTTTTTCGATATTTTGATAAATAAGGGCATTTTTGAACCTATTTTATTAAAAATGTCAAATTTGACAAGTAACGCAAGTCGTGCAGCTGCTTCAGTATACGTCATTTTTGGTTTTTAGATAAGCAAAAACTAACTGCTTTTTAAAATTTTTACCTATACCTAATAATAAAAAAAAAATCCCATTTGATGCGGACTTTCTTGCGGACACTGTATATTATTTTTCGCCTGAAAGTATATATTTTCAGTTTAAACACTATCTATCCTCTTAAATTGTAATATTATGGCACGTTCTTATTTTCATTTTTTTTAGTTTCTATAATATGTAATTTTTATTTATAATTTATATTTATTCGTATGTAGTTTTTAAGGTGTGCAAAAAAGATTTGTAAATTTAACTGAATTAACTTTATTTTCTTAATACAAAAACAGTTCATGCTTAAAAGTGTCAACCGAAATAACACGTTAAAAATAAAACTAAACTACCTCAATTGAAGTTGGAAATATTCTATGACATAAGCCACCTACCTGTATACCTATATGCAATAATAGATAATTTAATTACTTAAGATCAGGTACCTGATGTTATTGTTACGCTTATAGTTTATTGCGGTTTTGCGACTCATGACCCTCAGCTGTGCTGTCAGGCTTTAAGAAACAGAGTATAACCAGATCCACCAATTTAAAATTGAACAAAATAGTCACTGTAGCAGCTATATATTGCGTCTTTGACAGTTCTGTGTAGTAAATTACATAGTACATAGTATATGTATTTAAATAAAAACCAATATATTATAATAATATGTGAGAATAAGAGCCACCAAGTGATAAAGATTTTCCAAGGAAAATTTAGATATTTTAAGTGATATAATGTCAAATTTGTGATAGTATTTATTTAAGTACTAAGATATTTATATAATATATATTATGTACATTACATATAGATTTCTTTAAAAATAAAGATATAAAAGCATGGTTTCATTTTTTTAAATTAAAAGTCTATCACCTACTTTTTGAACTTCTTGTGATGATTTTTTTCCAGGAATGATGAATTTTAAGGCATAGATTACAATTCTGTAAACGATTTGCCGAAGTAGAAACGTACCTTAAGAAGGAATATCTTAAAAATTAAGCGTTTCCGGCAAAAATCGTTATCACATTCGTAATCTGCGCTTCAAAATTCATTATTCCTGAAAAAAATCATCAGATTTGGCGTGATAAGCGTATAATAGATTAATGAAATTGCTTTATAGATAATATTTAAATAAATACCCTAACTCTGACGGACCAGAGCAAAGCGACTACAGTCAAAATCACGAAAAGTTTTAACGCGTTTAGATTAGGTTCTGTCATATTTGACATATATTGCACACAATTTATGTCAAATATGACAGAACCTAACCTAAACGCGTTAAAACGTTTCGTGATTTTGACTATAGCGACTATTTTGTTGCCGACACTTTTTCGACAGAACAAATTTTCGATAAACCCCCGTAAGATTAGATTGCTTCTTATCTCTCTTTAATTAGGGTCATTTAATTCAGCTATCTCGCTCTAAAGTCCTGGACCATTTGACTTCAATCCACCTACCTTGGCCTTAACGGACATTGTCGTTTTGCATAAAACTTATTGATAATTATAAGGGGTTAAAGGTTATAAAGCCATAGTCGTAAAGGTAAATTATTTCTGTTTAAATTTATGCATTTTTTTTAAAGTTCCACAAAGTTTTCTTTAATGAATTTTAAAAATATCCGCAATGCACGAGTCAAGCTATTGCGAACGAGAAAAGCAAGTGATAGGCAAATTCAATATGGCGATATTTTGTCGTGTTGATTACGAGACGCAGTCGGAATAAAACGGTTTCGTGCAGTGTTTTTTGTAAAAAAATAGTGTAAAGACTCATAAACTGTACAGGTAAACCCTAAAAGGTAAGAATAGTAATTAATTCAAGTGTTTCTATAATAGGTTATTGTGACAAAACGGTAAAGCGTAATTAAAAGTCACAAAAAAAATAAATCGATTCTTGTGAGGTTAGGTAAGAAATCTACCTGAAATTTGCTATGATAAATTTAACTAAAACCCGTTGGGTCTGTAGGTAATTATAATTAATTCAAAGAACAAGAAACTTTCGTTATAAAACGGCTTTTTACAGAAAAAGTCGCCATGTTTTTGTTCACAAGAACGAACCCATCGAAAAACCTGTCATTTTTTTCAATTGTTTTTCGGAATTTTTCTCATAGCACCCTGGTTTGTTTGATAAAAACGATAACGACAAACTCCAGTGGCATTATGTCATAATTCGTAGGTATAAAATAATACAACATAATAAATAAGTAGATATCCTTATCTCTGGTTGCAAGAGACTGGCACAGTGCAGTTGGCCAGTTGATAATGAAATTTAAAAAATGTGACAAAGGTTGTTGCACTATGCAGGACGTTTATTTACACCTAAGTCGATAAAATGGTTATATTTATTTGACGAGGGTGAAAATGCCCTTTTATTTACTCGTATTAGGCCGCCCTACCTTAAACTTGCATGCTGAAGGGTGATAAACCCTAATTTTCCTATAGTATTGGGTTGTCTTTGTCAAATGGAAATTTCGTTGTGGTTCAAAGGACTTTGTAGCTAGAAAAAGCTATTTTTAGGGTTTATACTGTCACTTTTAATCCCTCAATATTTTGTTAATTATTACCAGTTAGATGAGAATGTGACAGAAGCTACCTAAATTAAATGCTACTCTGATTAGTATAATGAAATCTACAAGTTAGATTTTAAAGAATTTAAATGTGCTTAAAACTCAAAATCAAAGATCTATCTACGTAATAAAATAGACCCCGTACCGCGGGCTAGCCGGGGGGCCCCCACACTGATGGCTCCTTCAAAACTTGCTGCCAGCTTTGCTTTCATAGGTAGGTATATTTCATTGCATTGGAGATAGTATTTCAAAATTAAAAACACTGTATGAACTTCATCATTTATTCATAAAAAATCAGTGTGTTCTTCAAATTTTCCAGTGTAAGTATCTAGTGCAATGATGTTATTTCTAACTTTACCAGTTAGGTAGTGTGGCATCAACGGAGCGATCTTTTTCCAAACCTAAAATCAGTAGCAACATCAACCACGAGTTTGTTAAAACATTAGGTAAATATCGACGAAATTATAAACGATTTTGCAAAATAAAACTCTCGACGATCTGCTCGTTTTGTATAATACCTTGTATAGTACTTAATGACATAATGTTTATGCAGACTTGTTGAGTGTTCATGTGTTTTACTGTTTTCTGTCATTTAATTTCAACATTATAATTGGTGTTTTAAAACTTGATTTAGCATCATGTATGCTGGAATCTGGAATATTACCTATAATGAATTAATAATTACCTATGTTATGTCTACCAGTCTACCTAGGATTATAAAATAAATTCGAATTGTTTGTTGTTTTGATAGTAGGTACTTAACACGTAATGTGGGTTTAACCCAAATTAAATTATTACACGATTAACTAATTGAAAAATTCATAAACCTGTACCTAATAGTAATGAAAATAAAAATTATCATTTTCCATTCGTTATAGAGAGGGGGGCCCTGAAAACGTTTACGGGGGGGGGGCACTCCCAGCCATTGTCTTAACCAAAGGTTTTTGCCACAATATACAGGGTTGGGCAAATGTTCCGGAACGGCTTAATTACAGGCGAACGAAAAGTGATATCGGATCCGGGTTTTGGGCAATCTACAGGGTGGCCCTTTAGTGTGGCAAAGTACAATAGCTCCGTTACTATTTCAAATACATTAAAAATATTAATACAAAAGTTGAAGGGCAGTAAGTGACTTATAACGTAAAATTATTTTTAACTCTATAGGGTGGCTCAAAAAAGCGGAACAAGAAAAAATGTACTTTTTTCAAATGGAACACCCTGTATATTTTTTCATTTTTAAATTCTACATAGAATTATAATTATTTTTTATTAAATACATTATAAGTCTATACTTTATAGTTTCCGAGATATTGACTCTTGAAAAGTGACATTTTTGAACTTTGACAGCTTCTAACTTTCTAACAGTACGTCTTAGAGTAAAACGGCTTACATGTCTCTATCTTCAATTTTTATTATCTTCCCAAAAAAATCAACTTCCAGTTAAACCGGAACAACTATATTTCCTGCTTTCGAGTAACATCCGGTTTAACCGGAAGTTGATTTTTTTGGGAAGATAATAAAAATTAAAGATAGGGACATGTAAGCCGTTTTGCTCTAAGACGTACTGTTAGAAAGCTAGAAGCTGTCAAAGTTCAAAAATGTCACTTTTCAAGAGTCAATATCTCGGAAACTATAAAGTATAGACTAATAATGTATTTAATAAAAAATAATTATAATTTTATGTGGAATTTAAAAATGAAAAAATATACAGGGTATTCCATTTGAAAAAAGTACATTTTTTATTGTTCCGCTTTTTTGAGCCACCCTATAGAGTTAAAAATAATTTTACGTTATAAGTCACTTACTGTCCTTCAACTTTTGTATTAATATTTTTAATGTATTTGAAATAGTAACGGAGCTATTGTACTTTGCCACACTAAAGGGCCACCCTGTATAGGACTAAAATTTTACTATTTGACTATTATACCATATGTCAGTAATTGTCACCAACTGTCAAGTGTTGACGTTATTATTCTTTTTTTAAATTAAACACCCTGTATATTTTTACATTTTTAAATTCCACATAAAATTATAATTATTTTTTATTAAATGCACTATTAGTCTATACTTCATAGTTTCCGAGATATTGACTCTCGAAAAGTGACATTTTTGAACTTTGACAGTTTATAACTTTCTAAGAGTACGTCTTACAGCAAAACGGCTTACATGTCCCTATCTTCAATTTTTATTATCTTCCCAAAAAAATCAACTTCCGGTTAAACCGGAACAACTATATTTCCTGCTTTCAAGTTACATCCGGTTTAACAGGAAGTTGATTTTTTTGAGAAGATAATAAAAATTGAAGATGGGGACATGTAAGCCGTTTTGCTCTAAGACGTACTGTTAGAAGGTTATAAGCTGTCAAAGTTCAAAAATGTCACTTTTCGAGAGTCAATATCTCGGAAACTATGAAGTATAGACTAATATTTAATAAAAAATAATTATAATTTTATGTGGAATTTAAAAATGTAAAAATTTATATAGTGTTCCATTTAAAAAAAAAATAACGTCAACACCTTGACAGTTGGTGACATTACTGACATATGGTATAATAGTCAAATAGTAAAATTTTAGTCCTATAGATTGCCCAAAACCCGGATCCGCTATCACTTTTCGTTCGCCTGTAATTAAGCCGTTCCGGAACATTTGCCCAACCCTGTATATGATTTCATTTTTACTTATATTTTTAGGGTTACGTGATAAAAATATAGGTAAAGGCAAAAGCATATATACATAATATGTACATAAGTAATTTTATACGGAGATAAATGAAACTTGTAGAGTTAAATTACCATTTCAAAGCAAGGTTGTATTGACTAATTAGCCACTATGTGACATACGACCTTTGACTATTAAAGTCGTGTGAAACGTCTTTGTTTTTGTTAGGTTTTCCTCGAGTTTTTCCTATCATTGTTGTCGGATGTTAAAAAGGGCAAATACCCAATTTCATACGGGAAAAGTGTTTGATATCGTACTTTTCTTTATAAAATAGAAATGCCTGTTTTCGTCACTTTTTACCACTACCAGGCCCACTGTCATAAAGTACGAAATAACCACCATGACGTTGTTGTCCCATGGTGTTACGTAAATAGATTTTTAATATTTTAAGTTTGGCAAAAGATCATTCCACTGATGCCACACTAACTGGATCACTGCACTCGATACATGCATCTGGAAAATTTGAAGAACAAACTAATTTTTCATTAATAAATGATCCGCAAGTTCATACACTGTTTTTAATTTTGAAATACTATCTCCAAGTCCCTTCCTGAGGCTTAAAATTTGACAATGGACAAGTCTTTATGGTATATCGTTTGTAAATTCCGCGCTTTCACGTATAATTCTTCTTTTCTTCACTTAACGAAATTGGATTCTCAGGATATAAAAAATAAAACTAATTATGAAGTGAAATATCTATGAAAAGCAAAGCTGAGAAATGAGATGCGAGATCTATCTTTTCTTGATCGTCGTCGATTTGTTGTATGCACTAAGAGCATCACATTAAAAAAAATGGCGTGGGCTATTTACATGTACATAAATCAGACTTTGTAGTGCTAAAAATAAGAGTTACACACGTATCTAAAATTTACTGTCTTTTTGAGTGGTTATTTCATCTCATTTGCAAATCAAAGTAAATGAAAATTTATTCTAAATAAACAATGTTAACATTGGAAGATTTCGCAAGGTTGAATATTTTTTTTAATTAATTTTTTTTAAAGATTACTTACAAGGTAGACAATGTTGCTAGCTATTGATCACGTAAGGATCTACATATTGTTAGATTACCACGTCATGGCTACAAACAAAATGCTATTTATTCTGTTGCTTCACTACGAAGCCTGTTTACCTTAGGTGCAAGTACTGCATGCAAGTTTATGCGATGCAATTAAATGGTATGAGTAAAATTACATCAGCTGATTGAAAAGTCATCAAAGCGCATACTTATACAGGGTGGTCCTTAAGTACATCAAGAAAATCTAGGATATGATTCCTGGCATCAATTTTAGTTGAAAAGTTCATATGGACCTATGCCCTAAAATGCTTACCCTCTAAGATACTTATTTTCGGTCTAGAATTATCCCCAAAATTTTTTGCTCATCATTTCCGGACAGCCCCGTATAAACGGGCCAAAGGGTTTTAGATATTACCTAAAGAAAAAATATATTGGCTAGAATCTAGAATGGCAAAATTAAATGTGACGTTATTATTATTATTATTATCAACATTTTTATGCTATGATAGTTCCAAAGAAAAATAACACGGAGGAAGATAATAATAGATGTTAAATTTTATAGTACGTAGATATGAATATTTACTTATAGTACTTTTAAAAAGCATTTAGACAAATAATGGTATACCGGGCGCGGCGGTACAAACCACCTATAATTTCGTCCGGTAGCGGCTATTCTTTAGCGCTGATGCGGTTCAATTGTTATTTAGATTTAAACTGTTTGGACTATTATTAGTGCAGCGGTGTTGCGGGGCGAGGGGGGCAGTTACGCTCCCGAAAGTGTCTACAAATTTCGCCTGGGACCCAGACTTCGCCATGTAGACCAGGGTCGATAATTTTTGAAACAAAAAAAAATAATAGTAGGATGAATGAAACCCATTGGAAACGGAAGAGAATATAACAAAAATGAAAGGAAAAATAATTTAGGGGCGATCCGAGGTCGGGAAGTGGAAAGGGGTGAGTTTTTAAGGGTAGAAAACGATTTATCTCGATTTTCGGCAAAATTACAAGTCCTATGGAAAAACATTAAATGGCAAAGTTGTAGGTAATAAAAAGATCTACAACTTTTGTATTTACACTTTTTTCACAAAACCTCAAAATGTATGTGAAAAATTCAAATAACCAAGTTTTTGGTTTTTCATTTTTATCTTTTACAAAAAAGTTTTTTTTTTTAGGAAATTTGGTGAAAACTTCCCTTTTTATGTCCCAAACAAACTGTAATTTTTTTAATTTAAAATATTTATTTTTTACCTTATTTTGACTTAATATCGAAAAAGCACCCTAATTTTCAATCGAAAATTCTCACGTCAAAATATCTGTTTTTTTAAAAAAATCGGTGGGGTTTTTGTTCGTTGAAATAACTACTTTCTGATGGTGTAAAAAAATATATACATTAACATTACTATGGTAAATGTTCTCAAAAAAGCAAAGAATCGAAAAAAACTCGAATCCGAATTTTTTTTTTAATCATGTACAATTTTGAGCTATTTATTAAAATTTATACTTTAATTACTCGAAAAACGTAAGATTCCATGTTACATTGATAAACAAAAAAATTAAAAATCCATAAAACATAAAGGTCGCAAAAAACATGCGAAAATAGTTGTTCTAAATATAAAAAGGTAGGATTTAAAGGGGATTTCATCACATTTACCATAGTTATGTATATTTTTATTACACCATCAAAAAGTAGAGATTTCAAAGAACAAAAAGCCCACCGACTTTTTTAAAAAAGCAGATTTTTTGACGTGAGAATTTTCGATTAAAAATTAGGGTGCCTTTTCGATATTAAGTCAAAATAAGGTGAAAAAATAAATATTTAAAATCAAAAAAATTACAGTGTGTTTGGGACATAAAAAGGTAAGTTTTCACCAAATTTCGTAAAAAAAATTTTTTTTTTGTAAAAAACCAAAAACTTTTTGAATTGTTTACATACATTTTGAGGTTATGTGAAAAAAGTGTAAATACAAAAAATGTAGATCTTTTTATTACCTACAACTTTGGCAATTTAATATTTTTTCATAGGGCTTGTAGTTGTAGTTTTGCCCGAAATCGAGATAAATCGTTTTCTGCCCTTAAAAACTCACCCCTTTCCACTTCCCGACCTCGGATCGCCCGTAAATTATTTTTCCTTTCATTTTTGTTATATTCTCTTCCTTTTCCAATGGGTTTCATCCTACTATTATTTTTTTTCACTTTTTACCATTTTCAAGGGCTTCAGCCCTGGTCTAATGTACCTCTAACACCTTTTCGGATTATAGCAGTTTTTCTATCCGATTCCCACCCGACGATCTTACTGTTTATTACAGAGTATCATAATATGAATGTCTATGAACCTTTACTTATAAAATGATAATTCTGGCATTGATAACAGACCAAATACCGGTATTTTGGGGGCGAGTCTTTGGATTTTTCGTATTGGTGTATATTTTCACGTGAAACCATTGACATTTTGATAAATCTAATCCAGGTAACATTTAAATTAAAACTGTTCTTATTTTTTGTAATTATAGCCAAAGTCATTGAACGGTGATGATGCCCTGATTTTATAAAGTGCATTAAAAGTATTACGTCATTAGGTTATGTTTTGTAACCCACCTATAAATGGATTGTAAATTGATATACAGGGTGGTGTTCCGAAGTTACGGATTGCGAGAGATGTATTTAATCATAGTAATCACGATCCGATGAAAGAAATCGCCACATTACCCCCCTGTAAAATGTCACCGATACGCTGCTGTTGCTTTAAGGAATTTTTAAGGCGGAATGAGTTGTTTATGGCATTATTTTCGTATTATATGACGAAACTAAAGGTAATAATCTGCGCCCAATTGAGCATTCACTGGCATAATCGCTATATTTACGATGGTATTCTGATGTCGGTCGGTTAGAATGGATATGACGTATTTAATTTTTATAGGTAACTTTTTCTTAAAACGAAGCGTTGCGACAGAAGACAACGACATTTGACATTAACAGCTGATCTCGTTTCGTCGTTAAAGTTCCCAAGGAGTTTTGAGTGTGACAGAAAAAAATAACAAGCCATTCATTGTTATAATAATACATTCTTTAGTCCTTAAGAAACAATATAACTGAAGTCAAGACAAAAAGTGTTTTCAGTGTTTAAAAACAACTAATTAACAAACCTTTGTTTCTTGTATACTTATACATAATATATTAACAAACCAGAAAATTTGGTAGAACTGGCACCCGTTCACAATTTATGCACGTTGTCAGGGGTGATAAGCGCCAGCTACCTGCAGCTGGTATAGCAGAAGCGGTCCCCGGCCCGTTCAACGATCGATTCTGTCAGACAGAGATAGGCCAGTGACCGCGGATGGCGTGGAAGAGACGGAGATAAAATATGGAGTTCTGGTAAAAAAATTAAAGCATTTTCTGAGCAGTGTCGTGCCGTGTCAGGTTTATTTTTCTGGTTTTAGTTTTGTGTATAGAATCTTTGAGTTACCTTATATTTATTATTTTAATATAATATTATTATATATACAGTGGGTTTATAAAGTGTAGTATGTACAAACACCTAATGTTAAACAAACTTAAAAGTGTGTATACGCATTTTAATTATTTGTTTGGGACGCCTATGGTTAGGAGTTTCATACTGTTTTATGTCATTAAATTGACCTAAGAAACACTATACAAACAGCATTTTGGTTAATTCAACTACATATTATCAAATCAATAAAGTGCCTAGTTATAGTATATTATTTAACGAGCGTATAATGTAGGCCATAATAAAACGAGGATGAAGTTTACGGCACGAGCCAAAGGCGAGTGTTGTAAATCATCCGAGTGTATTATGGTTCATTAGACGCGAGTCAAATACTATACTTTATCTAAAACCATCCATTTATACAGTGCCTGAAAAAAAGTTGAGTTCATATGGGAAATATAATAATTACACTTGTTGTTTTATGATAATATAATTACACTTGTTGTATTATGGATAGCATAATGCTCTTATTATCAGAAGTATTATGCACCTATTATTAAATGGTTGTAGATAAAACCATTTACTTATCTTTATATACAGGATGTCTCCTAACTAAGGGGCAAAAGTATCCACGCTATATCTTTACAAAATATTAAGACGTCCTTACAAAATTAAACAGATGGCGAAGGTAAAATAACTTAGTCCGGTTCTGTTGCTGTAACCAACCGCTTAACGTAAAATATATCAGACTTCAACAGGGTGCCATTAATGACAGGTGATGCGGCGAGTTTTTACATTACTTTGACTTTTACAATTAAGTTTATACAAGACAAATTAAGTGTATCTTCTAATTACCAGGTCTAAGAAAAATAACTAGACTGGCACTCCACCAATTTTTTATTTTATCTATCTTTTATTCTATTAAATTGTCAAGACAATTCATCGTAGCAGAGAAACTAATCTTTCGCTAAAAGCTACCGATAAAATGTAGATCACAACAAAATAATATTATCTTTTGTGGGAAAGGAATTATTCATATTAAATTGTAGTAATTTTTGTAAACAATGGATCTTTGTCTTTTTAACTGTAATATATCGGAAGGTTCATTTAGTTTTCTTCTTGTCGTGGTCTAGTTTTCATTGTTTTTAGCAAGTGTCTAAAGTTAAATATTAAATAGAAAATCTTTGAAATAAATAAATAATTATTGGAATTCTAATTTAGGTTCTTAAAAATCGACTTGTTCAATAAAGTTTACTGCATTTTAAAATATAATTTTTTAAATGAAAGCAAATTTTAAAAGTGCAACTTCCTTATTTACAAATCAATTTGTTTGAAAATTAATACCTAATCCTTGAAACGACTGTGAACTATTATTCTTTCTCGCTACTCCCATTTCATATTGATATTTAAAATTCAAATCAACATTTCTATGCAAAGAGTAAGTGCAAGACAATTTAATAGAATTTATGAAATGTAACGAAATCTACATTGTAGATGCATTCTTAGTTTATGAAATAATCTAGATAAGGAAACACAACAATATCGTTTATAAAACCTAGGCAAGTTGATGTTTTTTTAATGCAAGTGTATTGTCGGTTGTCTGCCTTGAAGAACTATGACGTTAAAAATATCGAGAAAACAATAAAATACTTTTTCGTTATAACATTTGTGCCAAAATTCATCCGTCTTTTACCTATTATTCCTCTGTGCGACTACAGAAACCCCATTTTATTTTCTATCGTAACCTAACCACGAAATATTTATTAGTCATTGTCACTTTTTGAAATCACTTCTAACGTTACTTTTTCTACTGTCATGAAACGATACGTAAAACGTGTAAAATGGGTTTCTATCACTTTTTTCAAGACACAATGGACGCCTTAAAAAAAACAGCAGAGCTGAGGGTCGTGAGTCGTAAAACCTCAATAAACCATAGGCGTAACAATAACAGGTACCTGATATTAAGTAATTAAATTATCTATTATTGCATAGGTATACAGGTAGGGTAGGTGGCTTATGTCATAGAATATTTCCAACTTCAAGTGAGGTAGTTTAGTTTTCTTTTTAACGCAAGGAATAACACTACATTTAAAATAAAAGATGTACCTACGTCAGTTATTGAAGTATTCATTAAACATTATAACGAAAAAAAATTGGAAAGAAGTTATAAAACATGTAATAGAAGAGGAAAAAAAAATGTGGGACTTAGACAACCTGATGGAAGAAACGGTAGAACCACTTATTATTTCAGTTGACTCCACAGATGTATCCTTCGAATTTAGTGATGGTGAAGGCACCTTTCTAGACATTAATTTGTTAACTCTTTTAAGTATGAACTGTTTTTGTATTGAGAAAATAAAATTAATTCAGTTAAATATACAAACCTTTTTTGCACACCTTAAAAACTACATACGAATAAATATTAATTATAAATAAAAATTACATAAGTCGACGTTGTGGTCTAGTGGTTAGCGCAGCAGCCTTACAGATCGTAGGCCCGAGTTCCATTCCCGGTGCCGGCAACGTCGATGTTAAATTTGGAATTTGGTTTAAGAGGTGGCGCCGTCTTTCGGAAGAGACGTTAAACTGTGGGCCCCGTGTCATGGATGTTGGCACGTTAAAGAACCCTACCCTCGACAAAGAGGGATTCGGCAAAATTACCAGATAGTGTGTGACAAATTCCCTGGCGTCGGTGATTGGCCTCGTTGCGGAAAAAGGCCGACGTAAAATAAATAAATAAAAAAAAAAAAAAAAAAAAAAAAAAAAAAAAAATTACATAACATAGAAACCAAAAAAATAATGACAATAAGAACGTACCATAATATTACAATAAGAACGTACCATAATATTACAATTTAAGAGGACAGGTAACTTCATTAAAAAAATGGAATAAAAGGGTCGAATTTTTTGGCAGACCTGTTCTCTTAATACGATACACTATTCACGAATGTTTCGTTTCTAGGAGACACATGGTCGCACGTGTTCCATGACGAAATGTTACATTTTTCTTAAAACGGGTATAACAGGAACGTTTGGTCTCGGAAAATATTAGAACTACTACTTTATGCTAAGTTAACTGTCACAGAGGAACGTGGTTGTAAAACGATATATAACGCATTTTATAGCAAGTGGTAAACTAAGTACGTAACTTTAACTTATCATGGCGCAAAAGAGTAGGTATACATAACTAAAAATGTTTCAAACTGCCAAATCGTGCCAGAAATACCAGAAATTGTCCCAAGTTTTGAAAAGCTTATTTAAAATAAAAATAAATGTTTGATGTAGTTTTAGAAATATTGGGATTTCTTGCGGTTTATGATTGAATATAAGTGTAGGAAAGCAATGGATATTTTTTATACTGGAAATCAAAAAAAAATTCACAGATCTTGCATCTTACGTAAGTATCATAGGCGTATTGAAAATACCTACCACATACAGTGGCGAGAAGGAAACCATTATGTCACAGCACAGATTACTCCTATCTGTGAGTATGTAACGTGCCGCTAGCACGCGTTATTATGACGGCATGGATGCTTCGATTTAGTTTGAAATAATAATTAAATTATTATACTTAGAAATGTGTAAATTATACTTAGAAATGTGTAAATTTGACTGTTTTGTTAAAATAAAAAATATAGGATAATCTGTATATTAGTACATATTGAAGAGAGCTCAATAAAACCACATTTTCAAAAATAGCGACAAAATTATTTCTTTAGCTATACACAGCCATTTACCTGCTGGTCCTTGTACTCTTTGTTCATAAAATGTCTAAATCTTAAGTCGGCTATGAAATGTTTTGGATTGGTATATCCATTCTCCCCCAACTTTCTGTGTAATACGCCAAGACCGCCGCGCTATTTCGCTTTGTTTGTAAACATCCGAAGGGACACTTTCGGATTCAGAATCTCCCATATTTAAATTATTTTTGGCCAACACTTTGCATACAATAGAAAATTAGACTGCAAAAATGACGTTGTTAAAATCGAAATTGAAACAATCAAAAATGCGGTTACCATGATATCGACTAATATGGACACCTGAAAATTTTTAAAATTACGAAAACGTTATCTGATATCAATGAAATTTAGACGAATAAAATCTATTTGTACTGTCGTAGATTAAAATTTGAATGATACACGTTCGATATGAACTTTGCGAGAACCTTGTTAATGAAACTTGTGCAATTAAACCACTCGGCTGCTTTGTTAATGAAACTTGTGCAATTAAACCACTCGGCTGACGCCTCGTGGTTTAACGTTGCACACGTTTCATTATAATGCTCATATCGAACTAGTATCATTAATAATGTAAGAATGTAGAACAATAATAAAGATAATCTACTTTTTATTATGTCCAAATAAAGTTATATATTCAAAATTCAAACACACAGTATAATATTTAAATAGTAATAATATACGCAACCAGAAGTATTTTCAATACTAAAAACGTAAACCGTACAAGTACTGGCCGATTCAATAATAGGTACTAACTACTAACTGTTAAATGCCCAAACCCAAAACAATATTAACACTTAGCCACCGAACTTAGCAGATGATGTCATCGATCCTGTGCTGCTCGGATGTTTACCTATCCATATGCGCTGGTATATTATATACTAATCTATATATAGTAAAATAGTAATAATATTTGGTCTAAATAAACATCCTGTTAAAGCCGACGCCGCTTGTGTTTATTTATGTCCTTAATTTTGGGCTATGCAACCTTGACCTACCCACACCGCAGTCGAGGTCGAGTCTAGCGTGACGCTCTTGCATGTCGTTTATTTTTCATGAAACAGACCCGTATATACGAACCGAGTAGTATTTTCAAATTCTGTGTTTTCAATACTAAAAATCTGTTACAGAAACTCAGGAAATGCCCCATGCGGCAGGCGAATAGAAGACAATCTGAAATAAAATGTAGCCAAAAGGAAGAAACCAATATTAGGAATTGATAAAAGAAAATAGACAAAACTCTGAAGGGGGCCAGAAAAGAAAGAAACTATGGATGAAGTAGAGGGGGGGCATGGAAAAGTCATCAGGGCCAAATCTTTGAAGCGGGGGAAACCGGAGGAGCGAATTACAGATCGGGTAAGTGTTATTATTATATACAGGGTGTTTCATTAAGGGTGGCTACCGGCCATATCTCGGAAACTATACTAGGCATAGAAAAAAAAATTATCATTAAAGCGGTCAGGAGAAAATTCTGGAAATTATTAAGGGGACAAATTAAATTTTTTTTTTAATTCTAAATTTTTCCGAAAATTCCCATATTAAGGTATAACTCTGATTACATCATCGAAAAGCTTAGACAATTCTGCATCATTTTGGTCTAAGGCTCATTGGCGTACCGACCTTGATAAGAGTGGGGGAAGCTACTGAATGTGTAAACATTAAAATCGCTGTAACTTCTAAACGACTTATCCGATTTTACTAAATTTAAGCTTGTTTGGAAGGGAAAGGTAAGTATCTTCAATCGCCGTATCCAACAGTACACGATAGTGTTTAATAAAATTGCGAGAGGGCGCAATTTGTAATAATAACAGTTTTTTTTATTTTATCCCGAAAATTCAAATCATACGGTATAACTATGACATCATAATCGAAAAGTAGATGAAATTTGCAAGAAAAAATGTGAAGACCGCAGTTCGATATCTTTGTTGGTTTCAGAGTTATTGCCAAAACAATAATTTTTAATACAAATTGCGCTATTTAGCAATTTTATCACAAACTATCGTGTACCATTAGATACGACAATTGAAGGTTCCTCCAAACAAGCTTAAATTTAGTAAGATCGGATAAGTCGTTTAGAAGTTACAGCGATTTTAATGTTTACAAATTCAATAGCTTCCCCCACTCTTATCAAGGTCGGTACGCCAAGGAGCCCTAAACCAAAATGATGCAGAATTGTCTAAGCTTTTCGATGATGTAATCAGAGTTATACCTTAATATGGGAATTTTCGGAAAAATTTAGAATTAAAAAAAAATTAATTGTGCCCCCTTGCGGCGAAATGAGGAACTTAAAAATAATTTCCAGATTTTTCTCATGACCGCTTTAATCATAATTTTTTTTTCCAAGTTTCTAGGCCTAGTAGTTTCCGAGATATGGCCGGTAGTCACCCTTAATGAAACACCCTGTACATGGTATGCCAAATAATGTCTATGGACTATGATCGTGACTTCCTGGAAGGAAATAAAGGAAAAAATTCTTTATTTTGACGTAAACGAAAGTTATTTTTCCTTATTATTGTTAGCGATTCAAATGCCTGTTATGTCAGTACAAAATTATATTTTTAAGGGCATCAAATATTTTGCAAACAAGTTGAAAGGTGTCTAAAATCGACGCTGGACGTCATACATTTAAGTAGTACACACTTTCCTTTATTTCGTTAGATCCCTAGAGCCTTACTGATGACGCGCCTGAGGATGGGTCTGACGAAATTAATGGACACATTTTCTTTCGAAATTTTTTTATTAAAAAAGTTTAATCCGCATCGTGTATTACGTTCGCCAGAATGTATCGCGTCGAAATTGTAAAAACCTTCGGTAGTTTCGGCATTTTTACAACTCGATTCGGTTTCCTGGGAGACCGGCTGTAGTAGCTCTCGGCAAAATAAATTCTCCTAAAACTTATTTTATTGGTTTTACAAGCACGTAGTAAGATAAAGTTTTCCCCAATTTGCCTAAAACGGTTTGGATAATTTTCGTACGTGGCATTCGAAAATTGACAAAAATAAGTAAACATTTTATATAAAATATATACAGGGTGTCGAGAAACTACGTGTACAACATTTGATGACGACTCTTTCTTGAAAAGGAAAAACTGATTTTTAATGATTTTTGTGTGTGTATGGCGTTTTCTAATAGAATACTGTCTATACAGGGTGTCCGAAAATGACGAGCAAAAAATTTAGGGGATAATTCTGGACCGAAAATAAGTGCTATCTTTTCCTATAACATTTGTTAAAGTGTTAAAGTTAAATTTTATTTGCAGTTTTTTTTGCAATATCTACCTTTTGCCACGCTCATAATATTTTGACGAAATCTCGTATGTGTGGCTTTTTCGGAATGAGGAATACAAATTTGCCCACCGTTTTTGCGCATTTTGTAGAGGGCGCCACATAGAAGCCTATACTTTAATTTGAATGGTCCCAACTTTTTTGTTCTACACTGTATGCGCATTTTGACTGAATATTTTTATTCTTCTAACCTTTTGACATAAAAAAGGTATACTGCTTTTGTTCCGATAAATCAAACCGTTTTCGAGAAAAACGCTAAAATAACATTGCTTGCAGGTAATGAATACAAATTAAATCATTTTAATTTGTTATTTTTTAATTTAATTGTTTAAGAATTAATTTATGCATTGAAGAGGAAGAACGTCACTTGGAACCCTTGATTTGAATGTTTAATTTATTGTTCTAGTAACTTATGTATTTTAAAACTGCTTTTAACACCCTGTAGGTAACTCCGTAAATAATCAATTTTTGAAAAAATGGTATAGGAATAGATGGCATTTATTTTCGGTCTAGAATTATCCCCTAATGTCAAAAGAGTAAAAATAGGTAGATTAAGTTCCCCCTACTCCATTGCACGTATCGCATCTCGTTGATCGTTCGCCTGGTATCACGCCTCCCGCGACTTTAGCCGCCCAGTGTGCCGCCGCACTTAAATGTGCACAGGTACACGCGAGATTAATCCCAGGCATATCGCATTATCCGCGCTATGAATAAAATAGTTTAAACAAACGAACAACACCTTGCCCATGCCAAAACAAACGAAGAGAGCGGGAAATAATATGGCAACACATAGGAAAGCAGCGTTGCCGGCGTGTAAATTTTTTTGTTCCATACAGGTACGTGGGTAAAATATTATTTTAAATTTAAAAATAGGAACAATGTAAAAGTTGGGTTCAAACGAGAAACCAAAAATTTTGTTGGGTATTAAAGCAATCCGAGCAAGTAAAGGAAAAATCAAAACTTTCGGTCAATTTTCAAATAGGTAATATTGTATATTTTATTACCTATTGTATATTATCTAAAACGTAAATAAAAAATTCATTACAACTCGTATTTTTTTCTGAAACTTTACTACATCTGACAACGTCGCCTCCATAGCACGCTAGATATCGCCGCCGGCTATGTTTGACCATTTCTTTGGCGCGTAGGATTTTTTTAACAATATTATTCCACACGACCAACATTCAGTTGTTTTTCGATTCGAGCGATATAAGGTGCACGTAACGTTCTTTTGTTTTGCCACCTTTGCGATCTGTCTTTTTTCTGTGCGTGTGAGTGTTGTTAATCGGTTTTTAATTTTCTGTTCTGGGAGTACGAATTAAAACAAATTAATACATTAAATTTTTTTTAACATTCTGCTGCTGCGCGCTAGTGGGAATGACCGGTCGGGATATCCTTTTGATTTTTCAAATTTTCGAATCTTAAAAACGGTTTGAGGGTGTGTGTACCATGTATAGAGGGGCGTATTTCGTTCTTGTAGTGTAGTTTTTTTTTTTGGAATGTTATAATGAGTTATCATCAGGTAAGTAGTTTTTTTGTCTGAAAAATATACAGGGTGTTTTATGTTTAAAGGGAACTGTGTAACAGCATAGTGCAGTAGTGCACACCGTAAAAGGCATGGTATAACGTAAATAGTATATAATGGGCACTTGTGTTTTAGGGGTAGTTACGACGCGTGCGAACGTGTTTTAAAACCACAAATCTTAAATCCCAAACCGCTGACAGAAAATCCTGCGTTCGCATAAATTTCCAACCCGTTATACATCACGCTTGCGCAGAGAAAAATTGGAAGTCTGTTGATAATTGCTTGTGTATGAACGAAGCTAATACCGTGCGAGCTAAAATTATTTGGATTAAAAAACGTAGGGCTTGGTTTAGATCACGATGATATGGGGACGATATATCTAACCAAATCTAGGTTAAAATTTTGTCAAATTCATATTATATGATATGCCAAACTAATGAGTAATAAAATTAGTAGACAAATACAAATGTATTTTTGTTGTTTACAAAATTAACAAAGTAAGAATATACAGAGAGAAAAAGAAAAATAATTACATAAATTGCTGAAATTGGCCACCGCCATGCTCCAAGCATAAATTCACAGGTCTCTTCATATTTTCGAAAGTGTTCACCAGCATCTCTGGAGAAATGTTACCACATTCTTGGATAATTCTTTCTTGTAATTGTTCTAAATTTGCAACTGGGGTTTTAAAAATAGTGTTCTTTAAATGAGGAAAAACGAAGTAATCCATAACCGTTAAACAAGGTGATCTAGGTGGGAATTCAATGTCTGATCGAAAACTAATCAATCTGTCGTCGAAAAAATTGCGTAAGTAGTTAATAGTTTCGGCGGCTGTATGGGCGGTTGCACCGTCCTGTTGAAAATATCCAAAAAGTAGTTCGTCGTCAAGTAATTGCTCCACAAATGAATTCAAAATATTGTCTCTATACCGCTGTGCTGTAACTGTGTCATGGAAAAAAATAGGACCAACAATTCTTCGGGAAACAGCTAACCAGACACCAATTTTTTGAGGGTGCAATGTGGACTCTACAAAAAAATGGGGATTTTCACTACTCCACATGCGTGTATTCTGAGAATTCACATAACCGGAGAGGTGGAACCAGGCTTCATCCGAAAAAAATGTCAGGTCTAATATTTATTTTCAATAAATTTTGGGTAAACCATTGAGAGTAATTCCTGCGTCTTTCAAAATCTGCGGCTTGTATTTCTTGGAATAAGTACTTGCACTTTATAAGGAAATAAATGTAGCTGCTTCTTAAGAATAATTATACAATTTGTTGGCGTATTTTGCATTATTTCACGAACGTTTGCAACAAGTTCTTCTGTTCTTACAGATGGTCTTCCTGCTCCTTTTTTGTGTTGTATAGAACCTGTTTCCCTAAACACAGCCACGGTTCTTTTCAGGCAATGATAAAAATCCCCAGCAATATAAGCAACGTTAAAACAATGTTCGTGAAAATCGTCCATGCACAAACCCGGATTGTATTGTCACTCACCATTTACTCTAACCCCGTTTCGAAAATACGCTTCAACCATGAATGTTTTGTGCTGTTCCGTAAAGCCCATTGTGTGAATTGTTCAAGAAATTGGAAAAATTAGCGATGAATCAAATTACTTGTAACGACTGCCAAAGATGACGGATTAACTGATTGATTGTTAAGTCAGATAATTACTGACACCCAACAGGTATGAAGCTCTACGGCTAAGCATTACGTCCTTAGATGCTAGGCCCTCTTTAATGCAAATAATTTTTGCTCGCACGGTATCTTGATTGCCATTTTTGACGTTCCATGTGTCCTAAAGAATTTTATTATCTTCGAGATCACAATACGGCTTAAATGCACCCTGTTGTTCTTTGAGTGAAATTTAAAATGACAGAAGCAGATAAATCAGACTAGGTTATGTTTTTTACATAGTCGATTTAATATTTGTTTTGTAAATTTTTCTTTGTTTTAATAATTCTCACACCTAAAATAATGAACTGTGTCCGTACAACCGAGAATCAAAGATGAAGGAAAGGTTGCTTTCACTTTTTTTTTTTCGACAACACATGATATTGAACTTGAGATTGGATATTCTCCCACACCCATTCAATTAAAAAATAATTACGATTTCAGAACGTGCCTCATTTTTTTCAGTCATTCTTCTTTATAATACGAGATTCTTACTTTTATTTTTATCGGGACCATATTAATATAATGGTATGACGACCATGACGTCAAGCATGTGTGGTATCCTCCTTATATGGATCTGTGTTTAGCACAATACAACAATGATGGTTTACAGACAATAGTATATCATGAAATAAGTGACACTAGCGACGAAAATGTGGTTTAAAATACTTTAAAAGCAATTTGTACCCTCTTAACTTGATACAGAGACAGCTAAGGAAACGTATCTCTTTTATATAATACTAAATTTTGGTTAGTTTTATGTTGGATCATAGACATTTACCGTTAGATACGTACAGCTTATCTCCTGCGCAAACAAAAGTTACGTTTTATGGTTGAAAAAATAAGTCCGAGCGCATGACTCGCCGGTCAGCTGCTTTCCCTCTGAGCAACATCGGGCATGCGCACAAACCTCGTGTTATCGACCTGCCCTTCTCTAGCGACATGCTCAAAATACACTCCAGAACCGGCTCGACCGCCCTTTTTGTGGTTGTGTTTTAAGGTTTCTCTGTGGATTTCTTGTAGTTTTCTTTGCTATTGTCGCTTGTGGGTGTTTAAAATTTAAGGATTTCTAGTGTTTGTGTAGTTTAGAGAATTGTGTTTGTGTAGTTTAGAGAATTGTGTTTGTGCTTTTAGGGACTCTGATTGGAATATAAACAATGACTAGTAACAGCAGTTGTATGATTTTATTAGGCCCAAATAGGGGTAAAATAACGGATATTTCGTATTTTCAGTAAGTCTGGAGTAGTGATGTATCTTGATATATAACTTTATTTTATTATGATCAATTTAAACACATGAAACTGGGCGTAGGATACACAAACAAGGTATAAAAATGAAGAGAAACCCACAACAAGATAGATTATTCCGATGCATGTTTTGGTATATTTTATTTGCAGTTCTGCCATCTTCAAAAAGTTTAAAAGACACTTTAAATGTAAATACCTAGGTAGTTTATATTACTCAACGAGTCAAGTTCTCGGGCCAAAACTTTTTCAAATTCTTGAACAAGAAATTGTGCTTGAAGATGTTTTGCACGTACCCAAGTTTTTCCCAAATTGTAAACATCACTACAACTTATATACCAACTAATATTTTAGTTAAGGTTAGTTAGGCGATAACATCGAAGATTGGTTATTTTTGTTTGTGTTTTATATTCGATTTTATAAGTTTTATAGTTTAATTGACTTGTTCTATTCCCTTTCGAACTAAAAACACGACGACGAATAATTATTAAACAAATTTTAGAAACAAAACCTTACAAAACAATTTTCTATCCTCAAAATCTGATAGATTTGCAACTACTAAAAATTCCAGAAATCAACAACTTAATTCCCAACCTGATCAAAACAAATTGAGAAGAAATTCCAATTTTTTGGCAAGAATTTAAGTTTTAAAGCCCGGACCTGTCTATTTTCCCATTTGTCAAATGATAATGTTGCAGTGCGCATGCCTAATCCGGTGTAGCTTTGTTTACATGCGCGAGGGCATAAAACTGCCACTTTCGTGATTATTGTTTGCTTATCTACAGGTAAATATCTATGTGTTGGGTACCGTAAAACGGGATGGATATGATCAGCGGGGTAAATAGGATTGAAGTTACCTTCAAATTTCAAAAATCTGTAATAATTTTAATTTTAAAGGGTAGGTCTTTTCTATGTACAGGGTTTTTCCGTATATTTTGGAGCACCCCTGGAGCTTTTATTTGAAGACCTAGAAAGAACTTTAAATTACCAAAGTTGCATTATTTCTCCTGAACTGCCAGAATTTGTTATCGGACAAAACAAATGAACATCGTAAATTTGTTTAATAATGCCAATGTCGATTTTTTAAAATGGAACACCCTGTATATTAATTTTTTTTTTAAACTCCTCACTTTTTTCTGATTCCAAATATCTATAAATGTTATATGTTTGTTTCATAAATTATTATCATTATTTATATTAATTATTGTTACTGAATAAGCATTATGTTCTATCATGTTTTCCTCACACCAATATAGATTTTCTAATCCGCAATATTTTGAAATGCAATTTTGCCTAAACGACTAAAGTAAACATATAACATATATACATATTTGGAATCAGAAAAGAGTGAGGAGTTAAAAAAAATTAATATACAGGGTGTTCCATGTAAAAAAGTCGACATTGGCATTATTAAACAAATTTACGATGTTCATTTGTTTTGTCCGATAACAAATTCTGGCAGTTCAGGAGAAATCATGCAACTTTGGTAATTTAAAGTTTTTTCTAGGTCTTCAAATAAAAGCTCCAGGGGTGCTCCAAAATATACGGAAAAATCCTGTACAGATTTCGTAACGGTTGTTAAAGTAATTTTTATGACATTATACTTAAAAAAACTTGGCCACATCGCAGGCTGGATACCATAACTTAAAACGTCAAATTTAGCGGTTAAACTGTTGTCATTTTATCTTTGCTTTTGTCTTACAAACTTCATATCTCTACAACTATGCAGCACTGGTAAAATTTAGGTAATATTATTTTTGGTACTCTTTTATATTACTTAAGATAAATTTGTGTGCAAAATTCTATACACAAACACCTCGCGGTTGTTTAAATGCGATACAGTCAATAAATCAATCAATGATCCTATTGACACGGCCTGCGGGGTGATAGGATTTTTGCACAAAAAAAATATATATACACTGCGTTTTTTTTAACGCGGGCCGTAGGGATTTACATGGTAAATCTTTAAGCCTATGTTAGGCACATTTGTATGAAACAAATAATATTAAAACTTGAAAATAGATAAAATATCAGATGGGAGGAAGAAGTTAACATACAATCTGTTCAAAAAATCTCCAAGAGATACCCAAAAAAGCTCTTTTTATTTTTTTTAAATTACACTTTTTTACCCCTTTGTAATTTATGTAATTAACTACCTTAGATAAAGAAAAATATTGACACGGCTGTCACTATTTCCCTGACTCTAATGCTAATGAAATTAGTTTAAATTATTAAACTTTATTGAAATAAAAGTTCTGCTTTAGAATTATTAAGAAAATTAATACATTTTAAACCACTTAAAATAAAACATATTTGATACAAACTAAATAATCATCAACATTGTATAATTTCTGTACAACTTGCCAAATATTATAAAAATGTCACATACCAGTTTATGTCAAATATACTTAATATACAGGGCTGGGCAAAACAGCGTAATATTATAATAACTTAAAATGGTATTTTTCAATATTTTGCGTTAGTAAAGTAATACAAACATGGTCCTAAATTGGATATGAGACCACAAGAAATATTTGTGTAAAATTTCAACTCGTAGTTCTCAATAGAAATGTGCCTAACATAGACTTAAAGATTTACAACGTAAATCCCTATGGCCCGCGTTAAGAAAAACGCGTTGTATACAACAGGGTACACCCTGTATAAAAACTTATACCACCATTTAAAAGTACCAACCTTAACTCATGTTTTAAGCTATTGAGAGATGTATTCAGGCAGATAGTTTTCAAGTTACAAGCTTTCAAAGTTGAAAATTGATCCTATTCACCCCGTTTTACGGTACTCGGGCACGAAAAACTGTTTTCTCTTAAATTTTTCAAATACTTTATCGTTAATAATTCGTCCTTATTGTTAGACGTTAAATATGACTTACGTTAACGAGCAAAGAAGTTAAAAGTTCGTTTTAAATAAATTACGTAATGTAACAGTAGTTGTTTAATAATAATTACTTAGTATTTTCAAGTAGACTTGCGACCTTATATGAAAGTTCTAATGACAAGAGTACCGTTTAACAAACTTGGTATTCTTGGTAAATACAAACACATACTGGAGTGAAATGTACGTAGGTACTGTACAGTGTTGCCAATTGGTTCCGGGAATGCTATATATCCGAACAAAAACGTAAGACAATAAAAATAATAAAAATTTAATTAATACTATAATATCAAAGGCTACTTAAACTTAACCCAAACGGACGTTTTTCTCTATCTAAATGTTGACCTAGAGGGTTGAAATTTGGCATGGCGACATGATGATTGATGATTATCGAATTATGACCCAAGCGCAGTCCGAAAAGATAAAATATAATTTTGTAATTGCTTATTTACTTTTTGTTTTATACCGCAATATCTATAAATAATTGTGGTGTTTATAAATTCCATCACACCTGTCAGAAGGCGTTAATACATTGTTTAAATAATTATCTACACTATTTACACAAAATGTTTTGTAAACGAACGCGTATCCAAGTAATAACAATAAAAAAACCTTACACAATTAGGGATTATACAACTAATGCGTTGCCTAATTTGATAGTAAATATACTACAATAACTTTGCTGTGTAAATGTTGTGAATAAGGATAAGAAATAATAGCTTTATTGCTACAAGCAAATTGTCAACCGATTTTCAATTTTTTTTGTGCTCACTTTTAAAACTAAAGGGCATATCGCTGAGTTATAAAATAAATAATATTTTTTACCTAGTATACTTCCTTGAGGAATTCCTATTTTATTTGAATATGTTTTTTAATATTTTTGTTTTTTGTGTTACTTAAATAATTTTTCTTAGTTAATAATTTTTTCGGGCCGCGTCAATGTCTTGGTTGCCGGGCCGAGTCGGGTCGGGCCGTACAATTCCGGCCCATGCAGATCTCTAATACAGAGACTATCCTAGACCCTACCATCAGGGGTATTTGCAAAAAATATATTTTCGGTAAATTCTAGTAGCTAAACTTAAATTAAAATGGATTGTTTAAGTTTCTGTTAATTTTTCTTTAACTGTTTAAACTACTAAAGGTCAAGAAAGACATTTTATTTAAGCCATAAATTTCACTAGACATTTTCCTTTAGGAAACTATTTTGCAAAGAATTTGTTAGATATTTATCTATTCTACTTGGTAGTTTTAGTTTTCTAAAAGAAAATGTCATATAATTTATATATTATATATACAGGATGTTTCAGAATACGATGCTGATCCTTAACGGTGTGAATCCTTAGGTGATTTTAAGAAGAAAAGTTCATATTAATATATATCCTTAACCTATCAACTTTCGAACTACAGGGCGTTAAAGTTTTAAAAAAAAAATCGGTTTTCTATCATAACTAAAAACTTTCTAGCTATTTTTAGGAATTTTTCACACATGCCATCTAAGCATCAATAGCAATTTTTTGGTGTAGAAAAATTTTTAACCAGTGGCGTCCTGAAAGGGTTTGCACTAGACATTTTGGAAAAATTTTATGTACGCCAGTGTTTTTTCTCAAGATAAAAATTATTTTTAAAATACTCATTCATTTTAGGCCAAATTTAATATCTTGCTTTTTTATCGTTCGACAAACGGTTTTCGACAAAAAAAATAAAAACATTAAATTCGCATTCGCTATGTGCCTATGGTTTGTTTTGACACTATCAGGAATACTCCAGGAATTTTTCAAAGGGTACGAGACTCAATGAAGAGAAGAGCTGAAGCATGCATTCTTGCAAGTGGTGGCCACTTTCAATAGCTAATCTAAATTATTTTCGTTTTTGTTCACACGTTATTTAAAGTTAGCTGTTTTAATTTATTGTTAAAAAATAAACCATAGGCACATAGCGAATGCGCATTTAATGCTTTTTATTTTTTTGTCGGAAACTGTTTATCGGACGATAAAAAGGCAAGATATTAAATTTGGCCTGAAATGAATGAGTATTTTAAAAATAATTTTTATCTTTAGAAAAAGCAATGGCGTACATAATATTTTTTCAAAATGTCTAGTGCAAACCCTTTCAGGACGCCACTGGTTAAAAATTTTTAAATTTTTTCTAGACCAAAAAATGGCTATTGATGCTTAGAGGGCATGTGTGAAAAATTCCTAAAAATAGCTAGAAAGTTTTTAAAGTTATGATAGAAAAACGATTTTTTTCTTAAAACTTTAACGCCCTGTAGTTCGAAAGTTGATACGTTAAGGATATATAATAATATGAACTTTTCTTCTTAAAATCACCTAAGGATTCACACCGTTAAGGATCAGCATCTTATTCTGAAACACCTTGTATATTTTTTATATTATTTTGATGTGAAATTTTATCTCCGGTAGTAATTCGAATACTAGAGAGATTACTGTGATAAAACAAGCAAAAAAATTAAAAATCTCTCACTATCCACCGGTCAGGAAAAACTTCATTCAAAATAAAGCTGTCGAAGCTGGAATAAAGTCCCCTATTAAGCTTCCCTTGCTGGAATCTGGTTTGTATCCGCATTCAATGGTCGATTCAGAATTATTTATAATATTTTATCAAGGTAACTAACCTCAATAACTCATTATATTACAGTAAAAAAAACTATCTTTTCCGTCAATGTTCACACAAATCATTCAAACTGCATAAAAACGCATCTATTGACAGTCGAAAACAACTATAATAAGTCCTTATTTGTAATGAAAATAACCGATTCTCTTGAACTTACAAGCAGATAAACATGGCCTGTGTGTATAGAAATCGAACGCTGCATGGTCTTGTGTGTCGAGTATCTTCAAAGTGGTCAACAAGGTATATATACAGAGTGTTTCACTGCGATCTGTGCTACAATATACACCGAAAAATGTATACAAGGTTGTGCAATGTGCATGACCTGGCCTAATATCAAATATTGGTTCCAACGACGTTACAGTAACGATCGATATAGGTCCACCTGAAATTTTGCATAATATGATTTTCTATCTTGCTCCAGCCCATGTGGGACACGCTGTATAATGACTCGAACCCGAACGAATATCGTCACAATGGTCAACCAATTACGTGTGTACTGAAACGTGTACAGACCAAATATGAACAAGGTAACTAATCAGCAAGAAAAATAAGAGTGTTTTTCCTGTTAGCCAAATAGAGAAAATCTCTTAGAAACGAGTTTTTAGCGGTAGAATACCGTAAGAAAGGCGCAGAGTGAGTTTACTCGCATTACCAGTTCAGCGGCGGACCTAGGAGTCTCTTGCTTAGTAGTAAGCTTAATAGCATTAAATTTTAACACCAGAGGATCTTGCTAAATTAAAAAGTCAACGGGCAAAAGCCAAACGGGTATAACTAGAGTTAACACATATATTCACGGCTCCACTCTGAGATAATGGACTACTTCCGTAAAACATATATGAGTAATAACAAGAACAATTTATCTTGGTCCTTCGAGCCGGATCGGGGGGGGTTTGTATTTACAAACTTGAACACTGATTTTCTCCTGTGCAGTGTGCAGTCTAAAGGTACAAAATCGTTGATTGACAAGTTTGTATTTGGGTATGATTGGGTGTTTCTTTAAAGGGTATTGACTGACGTCCGCTGTAATACCTTATTGGTGAAAGTTATATTATTATTCGGACTTATCTATCGAATTATGTTAAACTATTTTAATTGGGTTTTGGTGCCCTTAAAAGGTGCTCCGGGCAATCGAAGAAAGTTGTTCTGAGATAATATTATTAATTATTACCGGCATTATTACCGGTTTACCGGGAATCGTTTTGAAATTTGAAGGAAAAGGTATTTCCTTTAAATTTAAACAGTATAATGATCTTACATTATTATTGTAACGTATGTGAGTGAGTTCAGTCAATCCCACGACGATAGAGAAAAAAAACCCTTCTAATCTCCGACACCTTGTTAGAAAGGGTTTTCTTCTTCCCCATTTTATTTGGTTGGTTTAGACCCCCGTTAGTAACGTTTTCAAATACTCAGTATGGTTTAACCATTATCAATTTTCTTCATATTGTTCTTTCTACACAGTCCATAAAAGCTCCATTAAGGTTCTAATTTTCTCTTTTGCTAACACCATCAGCATAAAATAAGTTTGTCTGTCTCCTGATGATGAACGTTTCTACGTTCGAAACATGCAGAGACCTTTAAACAAGAATTTTTTATTCTATTAAATTTTGTGGAAGAAGACTTTGTGTTTTTCTTTCCTTTTAATATTAGAAGAGTTACAAAGTTCGTTTATAATAATTTTTCGTGGATCCCGAGTAGGGAGGGAGGGAGGGGGCGTAGCTTAAAAATCACTTTTCCAGCGACCCTGGTACTTTCTTGTTTTTTTTTTTTAATCAAAGAAATCTGCATTTTTTCCGGAAGGCGCCGATATCTTACATCAATTCCTATATGATTAAAGCTATGTCATTGAATTTATTACAAATTGGTTATTATTAAAAAAATTTGGTTTATTTTAACAATAGGTTCTCTATATTATAATTTTTTATTGTTAATAAATGATAGTTTAAGGTCTTAAAACCGTTTATTGTACAGGGTCTTCCAACGAGGACTGAACAGGGGCTCATTTTTGAGCTTCCTTGTATTTAAAGAAAAATCCAAAATAGCCAATCGATGTACTTTTTCCTGCAGAATTCAAAAATGAAACCAAAAATTCATTTGAACCAGAAACAAAAGAGTTACGCTATGGATAAGGTGTTTTTTAAATGGAACATAGCTTTTTTTATACGATTTTTGGAACGAGTGATTTTTTTTTCTCCATTCTGATTAAAATATTTAATATTGTGACAGCTATTTTTATTAAATTTTAATGTTTTATCCAGTATAATTTAACTTTAACCTGTTTGAAACATACACTAGGTAATAAAGGTATAATCACCTTTGAATCCCTCAAAGTCATTTCGGCAATATTATAGTAAATTTGTCAAATTTTTTGACTTTGAAGGATTCAAAGGTAATTATACCTTTATTACCTAGTGTATGTTTCAAACAGGTTAAAGTTAAATTATACTGGATAAAACATTAAAATTTAATAAAAATAGCTGTCACAATATTAAATATTTTAATCAGAACGGACAAAAAAAAATCACTCGTTCCAAAAATCGTATAAAAAAAGCTATGTTCCATTTAAAAAACACCTTATCCATAGCGTAACTCTTTTGTTTCTGGTTCAAATGAATTTTTGGTTTCATTTTTGAATTCTGCAGGAAAAAGTACATCGATTGGCTATTTTGGATTTTTCTTTAAATACAAGGAAGCTCAAAAATTAGCCCCTGTTCAGTCCTCGTTGGAAGACCCTGTACATATTATAGGTATTATTTTCCTACAGTACAGTATTCAGGGGGGCAGAGGGACGAAATATACAACACCAAAAAACCAGCGGCATTTCAAGCGGCCTAAGCATTGTTATTTGTTATGGAACCTTTTGTCACAGATACAATGTGTATTTTTTTTCGGTGCCCACGTTTGAATGAAAAATGAACGCAAGTTAATCATTCAGATATTTTTTGTGGCAAGGTCGGTGCGTTGTTTCTCGGGTATTTTAAAATTTGCATTTTTTACGTAACCGCGGACACACCGTTTGCATAAAATACCGATATAAATTTTCGCCAAAGGCGCAGATGTTTTTCTAAGATAAATCATTCACGCCACTGTATTATGTGACAGAAAAATTAAGTAAAATGGTGACTAGAAGTATATGGTTGGTGACATTTTTTTTTTTAAATTGAAAAAAAAAAATTTTGCGTCAAGTTTTGGAAGCGAGCATTTAGTCAATTTTAGGTCAAATAAAACCCAAAAGAGGTGCGTCCTTGGCGTCTTCGGCAACTGCGTATTATTATAGAGTACAAACTGTTATATATTTTCACGTGGTTTCATTGTAGAATTTGCGAAGAACCTGGTGGTCCTATATATTCAGGCTGGTTGTTTAAGTGTGCAACATATGGGAATTTTTTTTATTACCGATTTCTCAAAAAATTTTATTCTTGATAAAAGTTGGTGCAAGTTCGATAATCATATTAGGTGCACTTGGAATGGTTGCAAGTCAAACAGCGTACAGGGTAGGCCAAAAAACATATAAAATTTGTATAAGAATAAAGTACCACTATTTCAGAAAATTTAGCAAAATTTTATTAAGAAAAGTTGTTTAGAATTAAAAGTTATGCATAGATTCCAAAACGTGACCTAAAATAAAAAAAATATATTTTTTTAAAAAACATTCATAATTTAATTTATTAAGGAATCACAAAATTCATGTCTGTTGCAACGATATTAAACACAACTTTAAAATATCCTGAAAATTATTTTTAACAAGATAAAACATTAATAATGATAATATGCTAATTAAAACACTATCATTTAAAGTGCAAAATCTTTATTTTAAATGTTTTTTAAAAAGTTTATTCTTGTACAAGTTTTATATTTTTTGGCCTACCCTGTACGCCGTTTGACTTGCAACCATTCCAAGTGCACAAAATATGATTATCGAACATGCACCAACTTTTATCAAGAATAAAATTTTCTGAGAAATCGGTAATAAAAAAAATTCCCATATGTTGCACACTTAAACAACCACAACGTATATTATGTATATCCACTATTGTACAAACGGCTATTACGCACTTCTCTTTTACATATTAAGATTGACCAAACACCCTGTATATTTTCTTCGCACTATTTATGATTAAGGCATGTAACATTCGTTATCCATTTTTGACATATACTATTTTGTTAAATTTAATCAAATCCAGGGTAATCCGTACTACGGCAAATTTATTGTTTATTATCATCGATTATGACTATATTTATTTTGTCATTAAAAATCTATAAAATTACGCCTATCTGGCCTTTAAAATATTCTCTAGGTGGGCGACGAAAGCGATAAAATGTACAAACGATTTAACATCTCAATACAGTAACTACATCTGCATAAAGATAGACAGTTGTTGAAACTGAAAACTGCCTTGAGTGCCTCTAGAGTGAACAAAGACACTAGACACCAGAGCTGTCGGGAATTGAATTAAAATAATTGAAAAATCGTGTTCAATTACTTTTTAGTAATTGAATTACTTTTTGAAAATAGTAATTGCAATTTTTCCAATTATTGTGATAAAGTAATTGTAATTGGTTTTAAGAAATCTGAGGTAATGGAATTACTTAAAAGTAATTCAATTATTTTAAAAAGTAATTTAATTACCCCCAAATAATTCAATTCGAATAAAGGTAATTTAATTACTCCCAAATAATTCAATTACATAAAAAGTAATTTAATTACTCCCGAATAATTCAATTAGATTAAAACTAATTGAATTACTCCAAAATAATTCAATTCCTTTAAAAATTTTCATAATTCCTTTACTCTAGAAAGAAAAAAAATATTGTTTGGTTAAATCGCGGCTAAGGCTAACAGTAGGTTTCCTACAGGTTTCCTACGTTTGTTTTATTTCAACAAATAAATCATATTATATAAAAAGAACAGTCGTTATTATTGGTCAATTTGGTAAAGGTAAGTAGGCACTTATCAAAATTAGATCAAGTTTAACAACTATAAATTTCGAATTTTTTTAAATTTCTTTTTATAATAAAGTGTGATTGAAGGACCTACTGCTAATAAAAAAAATAATATCTTACCTATACAACTATTTTTTTTGTAAAATGGTAAAAAAGTAATTCCATTGCTCATATACTAATTTAATTTTGAATATGTAATTTAATTACCAAACTGTAATTCAATAATCATTGAATTACCAAAATGTGATTCAATTACTTACCAAAATGTAATTAAATTACTCAGAGTAATTTATTTGCCAGAAAAGTGCCTATAATTTATAGATTCAGAGTAATTCAATTACTTTTATGGTAGTTCCATAACTATAAAGTAATTAAATTAGTATAAAAGTAATTGAATTAAGCTCAGTCATTCGAATGCGGAAATTGATCAAGGAATCAATTACTTTCAGTGAGTAATTGGTAATTTAAATATTTTTATCATACTGTTAGTAATGGGTAATTGTAATTGATGCCTTTTTCGGAGGGTAATGGGTAATTGTAATTGAATTACTTTTTAAGAGTAATTGCGACAGCTCAAAATCAAGATCTATAAACTGATTATATGGTCTTTCCGTTTTATATATATATTTCTCTCCCTTCCTCCCTCCCCCCACCCCCCACTGTCAGTGTTATCCAAAAATAGTTGACCTGATAGTAGCATTAATTTACAGTTTTAACGTAACGTATACCTTTGATAGCCATAACACTCTATTTTTGTATATTTTCAACGCACTATTTGACTAATAGACCAGGGTCGATAATTTTTGAAACAAAAAAAAATAATAGTAGGATGAAACCCATTGGAAAAGGAAGAGAATATAACAAAAATGAAAGGAAAAATAATTTACGGGCGATCCGAGGTCGGGAAGGGGGGGAGGGGGGGGGGGGGGGGTTTAAGGGTAGAAAATGATTTATCTCGATTTCCGGTAAAACTACAAGTCCTATGGAAAAACTTTAAATTGCAAAGTTGTAGGTAATAAAAAGATCTACAACTTTTGTATTTACACTTTTTTCATATAACCTCAAAATGTATGTGAAAAATTCAAATAACCAAGTTTTTGGTTTTTTATTTTTATCTTTTACAAAAAAATTTTTTATCCGCGAAATTTGGTGAAAACTTACCTTTTCGTGTCCTAAACACACTGTAATTTTTTTGATTTAAAATATTTATTTTTTAACCTTATTTTGACTTAATATCGAAAATTCATTCAATCGAAAATTCTCACGTCAAAATATCTGCTTTTTTAAAAAAGTCGGTGGGCTTTTTGTTCGTTGAAATCTCTACTTTCTGATGGTGTTAAAAAATATATACATTATTACTATGGTAAATGTTCTCAAAAAAATGCAAAGAAACGAAAAAAACTCGAATCCGAAATATTTTTTTTAGATCAATATGTACAATTTTGAGCTATTTATTAAAATTTCTACTTTTTTTTATCAATGTAACATGAAATCTTACGTTTTTCGAGTAATTAAAGTATAAATTTTAATAAATAGCTCAAAATTGTACATATTGATCTAAAAAAAAAATTTCGGATTCGAGTTTTTTTCGTTTCTTTGCATTTTTTTGAGAACATTTACCATACTAATGTATATATTTTTTAACACTATCACAAAGTAGAGATTTCAACGAACAAAAAGCCCACCGACTTTTTTTAAAAAGCAGATATTTTGAAGTGAGAATTTTCGATTGAAAATTAGGGTGTTTTTTCGATATTAAGTCAAAATAAGGTTAAAAAATAAATATTTTAAATCAAAAAAATTACAGTGTGTTTAGGACATGAAAAGGTAAGTTTTCACCAAATTTCGTGGATAAAAAAAAATTTTGTAAAAGATAAAAATAAAAAACCAAAAACTTGGTTATTTAAATTTTTCACATACATTTTGAGGTTATATGAAAAAAGTGTAAATACAAAAGTTGTAGATCTTTTTATTACCTACAACTTTGGAATTAAACGTTTTTCCATAGGACTTGTAGTTTTAACGGAAATCGAGATAAATCATTTTCTACACTTAAACCTAAACCCCCCCCCCCCCCCCCCCCCCTTCCCGACCTCGGATCGCCCGTAATTTATTTTTCCTTTCATTTTTGTTCTATTCTCTTCCTTTTCCAATGGGTTTCATCCTACTATTATTTTTTTTCACTTTTTACCATTTTCAAAGGCTTCAGCACTGGTCTATAAGATGTTTCTCATATACCTAATTCGCCAGATAACCATTCATCATGAAAAACAAATCCAAGGTCTGTCGCCATGGAAACCGATACTTTATGTATTTTTTCTTTGTAGGTGTTTATGCATGGTACTATGATACAGAAATAGATGGTCACTTGACACCCGTCAAACGCATACTATTTGAAAACCGATCTGTCTTTTTCGAAAAGCTGCACGTTTTATATAAAACTCATTCTTATTGTTATTGATTATCAGAGCAACGTTTTTCTTTGTTTTTAATAACCGGGTTGTTCGGATTGTTTTGTGGAAAATAATAATTAGAACAACCGATTTCTCGATATACTGGGTGTTATACGGGGCAAGACAAACGCACTTGCATTTTGCAATTTCATGGAGTGTATCCAAAGTTATTTAAGTAGCAAATAACCAGAACATTGACTTAATATTTATTGATCACCCTATAGATATACAGGGTGCCCAGTAAAGTCCGCATCATATGGGATTTTTTTTTAATAGCTTTATTCGAAATTTGACTTTGGCATCAAGTTCTTCTTCGATCGAGATGAAAATTAAGAAAAAAATAGTAGTCACGTGATTCGCATTATCTGTCAAATTTTAATTTTTTCCAAAAAATAATTCAAAAGTGGGGTTGTTTCTGAAAATATCGAAAAAAGTTATTAGAAAAAGTTTTTTTAAATGCAGTTTCTAGCCCACATGCAAAATTTCAGATGTATAAGATAATTTTGGTTTTTTGCCCACCACTAAAATTTATTTTCCACTTAATAACACTTTACTGATGACACTGTGTTCTTTTTGTCTTAATATTAAGGTGTATTACTTTCAGACACACACTACGTTTTCAAAAATACTTATTTTATGAAGTTGCCTTATACTATACAGGGTCCAAAACAAATAAGCTTTGGATCACATGCGACCAAATTTTAATAGCCCAATTTTGATTTTGTAGAAAAACACACATTTAATATGGCGCTACTTTAAAGAAAATGTATCTGAAATAAAGCATTGTCAAAACTAAGAAGTTTTATGTAGGTTGCGTTGAGTCTTATTTTGCAAAAGTGGTGCAATTTACAAAATATGGGTAAACAATTCAAATTATCTTATGCAACTAAAACTTTGCATGTAGGATAGAAACTGCATTTAAAAAAACTTTTTCTAATAACTTTTTCGATACTTTCAGCAGTAACCCTACTTTTGAATTATTTTTTGGAAAAAATTAAAATTTGACAGATAATAGGAATCACGGGACTACTATTTTTTTGCTTAATTTTCATCTCGATCGAAGCAGAACTTGATGCCAAAGTCAAATTTTGAATAAAGTTATTAATAAAAAAAAATCCCATATGATGCGGACTTTACTGGTCAGATTGTAAGACATTGATTTTATTTTTTTAAATAGACAACGATGATAATAAAAGTGTTAGTTAACGTATCGTATTAGTGATACGTTATTTTTAACATTACTCGGAAAATAATTAACGTCCAAAGAATTTTTTTGCTACAAAATGATGCCAAGAAATTCGTCGCCGATCATTGAGAAGGAAATCCTTTGTACCTACAAGGTAATTTTTCCAAAATAACCGTACTAAAACATTTTCTAACACGTAACGTCGGTAAGAGGACCATTAATAATAATTAATGACTGAAATTATTTCAGTTATGAAAGAAAAACTAATAAAATTAACTAAAATTGTACTAATGAGCTTAATAAATAAAAATGTAGCGATCGCTTTTTCTTATAAAATCGAAGTAGTTTCTTGAAAGCCAATGAATAAAAACGAAAGTAATTGCTTTTGCGTCCAGCGATTGCTTAAAAGCCAGGAATTGCTTCTAGTTAATGCTTTTTCTTAAAAAATAGAAGTAATTGCTATCATTTTCTTAAAATGTAATGAATAAATTAAGGAATTGCTTTTTCTAGTGTAGCGATTGCCTTCAACTTTTTAAGGTAGGTCGACCCCTGCATCATTTACTTAGTAGCAGTCAACTTTAGTTCTCCGCGGCATACACGTGCGTTGCTCTTAATTTGTGTCTTCAATTATGGCTGAATATATGAACGTCCGTAAATGAAAAATCTACAGTGTACGTAAAAATTGCAGATATGATGATTTCAGAAAGTTATATCGATTTGACTGCGAAAATGTTGAGTGGTTGCCGGTTGGCAAATTATTTCTTGACTGATACTGGTAAAAGGCGAGGGGGCGCACTGTCGCCTGTAAATAAGATTAAAGTCTTTCTGCGGAAATTGTCGGATCCGGGCTTTTAAAATTCTGTAGGTGAAGAACTCGGTGTTTACCAAATTACTGTTTGTAAGACATACACTTCTGTATTGGATGCAGTTTTGGAGAAGGCGAATATTTTTATTAAATTTCCTACAAGTGCTGAAGCTATTGTGGAAGCTAAACGGTTGTGGTCAGAGAAATTTATTTATGTTCCTTCAATTTGTGAACGAATATCAATTACTTGTCTTTAATTTCTTCATCACTACTTTCACTTTCCTCATTTTCACTGAAATCTGCCAATCTGCAAGATGGCCGACATGTCATATGACAAAAGTCATATTCCAGCTAAATAAAATAAATTTTTGCATTTTCAATGACTTTTGTCATATGACATATCGGCCATCTTGCAGGTTTACTGGGTGAATAGACTTTAGCAGCAAACAGCTGCTTATTTCCCCCCTATAACGAGCTTTCCAATTCCGAAAAGTTTATTCACATCAAAAAAGTTCATTTTTCTTCAAGAAAAGAACATATTATTTTCGTTAAATTTCTTGTTTTTATTTTAGTTCGCTTTTCAGGTTACTTTACTCTAATTGATGTTGTTTATTATTAACATTTATAAAAAGTGTTACACCTGATTTAGTCCCATGTTATACTTTTTACAAATTACTACCAGCTAAATGATTTATATTTATAATGCATAAAAGAAAAAAATTAATGGGGTTTTATTATTAATGTGCGAATGTTAATTTTTAATGGAAATCGACTTTCCATTTTAGAGGAATCTTGCAAAAACAATGTTTTTAATTGATCGGGATTTATCGGAAAGAAATAATGTTTTTTACAATCTACAGGGTTGAGACAACAACTTCTATATTATGTGCCAATACCTGATTTATCGATTATACAGTGTCCGCAAGAAAGTCCGCATCAAATGGAATTTTTTTTTATTATTAAGTATAGGTAAAAATTGAAAAAGCAGTTAGTTTTTGCTTACCTAAAAACCAAAAATGACGTATACTGAAGCAGCTGCACGACTGCGCTTGTTAAATTTGATATTTTTAATAAAATAGGTTCAAAAATGCCCTTATTTATCAAAATATCGAAATACTTTATTCGAGAAAGTTGTTTATTTATGCATTTTTAGCCTTTGTACGAAATTTTAACAGTCTAATACAATTTTTATTTTTTGCCAGATTCTTGAAGATTTTGATTAACTCTCGTAGATTAACTTTTATACATCGATGTAAAACCATTTGCCTTTACTTCATTTGTAATTTTAATGCAATTTTGTGTAAAATTTTTGTTTTCAATTATTTATTTTGCTTCAAAAACTGAAATTGTTATTGATCAGTATGTAATGTTTGATGCAAAGTTTATCTAATTACATCAGTTTTGTCAAAACCGACGTTTCTCATTGTTCTTAAGTTAGTAAACAGATGTACAAAAAGAAAATATTAGGAAGCTTTCGTTGAAATTTTACTTAATTAATATTGGATCAAAAAGAATAAATATTAATCGCTCGAAACATTTTATTCAACAAATTATAGTTGAATATAATTAATTTAATTTAATAATAATTAAGTAAAATTTCAACGAAACCTTCCTAATATTTTCTTTTTGTACATCTGTTTACTAACTTAAGAAAAATGAGAAACGTCGGTTTTGCAAAACTGATGTAATTAGATAAACTTTGCATCAAACATTACATACTGATCAATAACAATTTTAGTTTTTGAAGCAAAATAAATAATTGGAAACAAAAATTTTACACAAAATTGCATTAAGATTACAAATGAAGTAAAGGCAAATGGTTTTACATCGATGTATAAAAGTTAATCTACGAGGGTTGATCAAAATTTTCAAGAACCTGGCAAAAAATGAAAATTGTATTAGACTTTCAAAATTTCGTACAGAGGCTAGAAATGCCTAAATAAACAACTTTCTCGAATAAAGTTTTTCGATATTTTTATAAATAAGGGCATTTTTGAACCTATTTTATTAAAAATGTCAAATTTGACAGGTAACGCAAGTCGTGCAGCTGCTTAAGTAGACGTCATTTTTGGTTTTTAGGTAAGCAAAAACTAACTGCTTTTTCAATTTTTACCTATACCTAATAATAAAAAAAATCCCATTTGATGCGGACTTTCTTGCGGACACTGTATACATAGTCTCTTAGAACACTCCGCACCGTGTCCAAAGTCTAACAGAAACACTTAAAAAAAGACCAAAATTAGAAAAAAATAATATGAAACTGAGTAGGCCCCCCTACAAACGTTTTTAGGGGCCCCCTCTCTATACCGAATGGAAAATGATAATTCTTATTTTCATTACTATTAGGTTCAGGTTCGTGAATTTTTGAATTCGTTAATCGTGTAATATTTTAATTAGGCTTGAACCCACAGTATGTGTTAAGTACCTACTATTAAAACAGCAAACATTTCAAATTTATTTTATAATCCTAGGTAGACTGGTAGACATAACATAGGTAGTAATTATACGTAATATTCCAGCAAACATGATGCAAAATCAAAATTTTAAAGCACCACTTTTAATGTTGCTTACCATGTATGGTAGTAACGGGGGTAGCATCAGTGATCGAGCCTCATAGAATCCAAAAGACAGAAAACAGTAAAACACATGAACACCCTACAAGTCTGCACAAACATTATGTCTCTAATTACTATACAAGGTATTATACAAAACCATCAGATCGTCGAAACTTTTTTTTTGCAAAATCGTTTATAATTTCGTCGATATTTAATGTTTTAACAAACTCGTGTTTGATACTGATTAGGGATCATTCCGAGAGACGTTGTTGTCCCATGGTGTTGCGTAAATGGGTTTTTACTATTTTATGTTTGGAAAAAGATCGTTCCGCTGATGCCACACTAACTGGTAAAGTTAGAAATAACATCACTGCACTAGATACATCTGGAAAATTTGAAGAACACACTGATTTTTTATTAATAAATAATCCGCAAGTTCATATACTGTTTTTAATTTTGAAATACCATCTCCAAGTCCCTTTCTGACGCTTAAAATTTGACTAGGAAAGTCAATGGACAAGTCTTTATGGTATATCGTTTGTAAATTCCGCGCTTTCACGTATAACTCTTCTTCACTTAACGAAGTTAGATTCTCAGGATATAAAAAAATAAAATTAATTATGAAATTAAATACCTATGAAAAGCAAAGCTGGCAGCAAGTTTTAAAGGGGCCGTCGATGTAGCCCCCCCCCCACAATCGTCTAAAAAACTATAGTTAACTCATGTGCATAATTTCGTTGTTGTTCAGCAAATCACCGTCTTCTACGACCACAGTCATAAAGTTTTGTTAAACAAATACAAAGAAAGTGTGCATTTTACAACAATATAATTTCCCGGATTTCCTGGTGCCCGTAAATCATGTTAAAGCAACTCGTAAAATTTTTGTATAAGCCTAGAACGAGTAGGCTTACCGCTTAGTTAAAAAGTACTTAAACCAACTTTTAGCACAATAATTCAGACGTACTTTTTGCCAAAATGCTTTCACTTCTGCATTGCTTATTAGTATTACATTTGTTATCTGTAATTAATCGTTTAAACTAGGCAGGTGATAAAAATCTTTTCCTTTTTTAATTCTATTAAAAACGCTAATCCTTTCAAACCTGTTTACCAACACTGTTAGCAATAATTAAATATCGTTACAATCAGAAACGGTATGGTTTGGGATTTGGGTTCGTATAATAAGTTAACTTTTTCTTAAAACACAGCGTTTCGACAGAAGACAACGACATTTGACATTGACAGCTGATTTGGTTTTGTCGTTAAAGTTTCCAGATTAACAGTGGGGCGTAGCAAACTCACGCGTCAGGTTGCGTCATATTATTTTCTTCCGATTTTGGTGTTTTTTAAGTGATTCTGTGGCTATTTTTTGTGTGGCGTAGGTTTTAAACAATTTTTTTTTGATTTTATACAGTACTAGCGTGTACCCGGCATGCGTTGCAACCCGCTGGTATAAATACAAACCCGATATATTAGTACCCGGCATGCCACTTTCTGAAATTGCACCCGTGCGAAGCCGGGGCGGGTCGCAAGTTATACATAAAAACCTTCCCCTTGAATCACTCTATCTATTAAAAAAAACCGCTTCAAAATCCGTTGCGTAGTTTTAAAGATTTAAGCGGATATGGAAGGGGACAGACGGGCGACAGCGACTTTGTTTTATACTATGTTAAGATGTCTCCGGAAGTTTGCACCATGGAAAACTTTTTTATTATTCATTTTACGAAAAAAAGTTATTCTTCATAAAAAGCTCTGCATGGTCTAAAACCTAAAATGCAACCATCAAATATCGAAATTTTCCAGTCATATACAAGGTTTGTCAAAAAATGTGAATTTTTCCCAAGAGTAAAGTACCTTTATTTTTGACATTATCAAAAATTGTTATTAAAAAAAGTTGATCAGAACTAAAAACCACGTCTAAATATGGAATTATACGCATTTATGTTGAAAAGTTATTTTATTAATTTATTATTAATTATTTAATTTTTTAATTATTTAATTAATTTATTGCATATTTAGACGTGGTTTTTAGTTCTGATCAACTTTTTTTAATAATAATTTTTGATAATGTCAAAAATAAAGGTAGGTACTTTACTCTTGGGAAAAATTCACATTTTTTGACAAACCTCGTATATGACTGGAAAATTTCGTTATTTGATGGTTGCATTTTAGGTTTTAGACCATGCAGTGCTTTTTATGAAGAATAACTTTTTTTCGTAAAATAAATAATAAAAAAGTTTTTCATTATATGGTGCAAACTTACATACTATATTTCAGAGACACATTTTCTTGGTGTTTAGTATTTAAGTTTAATAGTGAGTACAAACACCATTTTGTTTAACTCATCTATTATGAAATCAATAAAGTGCTTAGTTATATATGCAGCATATGTCATTTATGCTTACACGCACGGTTAATTTTCAATAAATGTTTCGTTAAGAAAGGTGTTTATTTAAATGTTTCTTGCCATCTAGCATTTAAACGCAATTATCTCAAAAATAATTGAAATATCGATAATAATGAGTACAACTTTTTTCCGTTTAAAAGATTCCTCTTTAATAATTTGAGGTAAAGCGGTCAGAAATGTGAGAAACAAAAAATATATACGAGAATTTATCAAACTCATATTATGTAGCTAGCGTTCTGTAGAAGATATCTTAAAACTCATTATACAAAATTAAATTTGCTTGAATCCTTCGAAATAAATAGGCTTAAAAATAACAATACTCTTTTAATGATCAGATGGATTTAAACGGATCACCTCTTTTGATTTTCTTTAATTAGTCTGTAAACATTATTATTGGGTTTTCCAACAATTTTAACAACCTAAAAATTACCTGCAATTTTATTGTTACACCTAAGTTATAACTTTTAAAATACCATTTTTAAGTACCTACTCCTTTGAAGAAGCAGCTGTATTGCGAAACATGTCGAGTCAAAATAAAAATTTATGGAAAGTAATTCATTTTTTTTTACCATTTATTTAACACAATTAATAATGGATTTCCACCAAGTGCCCTCAAAAACATAACTACACCAAATTTAATTCATATCCGGTTAACATCAAATCATCGCCAATTTTATGGTAAATATTTACTTGGATCACCCTGTATCTCTTTAACCGCATAAGAACGCTATATATTTACAAAATATTAATACTCCCTTATAAAAAACAGATGGCAAAGGCGAAGGTAAAAGAACTTAGTTCGGTTCTGTTTGTGTAGCCAACCGCTTAACGTAAAATATATCAGACTTCAACGGGGGTGCCATTAATGACAGGTGATGCGGCGAGTTTTTGCATTACTTTGACTTTTACAATTAGGTTTAATAAAACTATAATAATTGTGTATCTTCTGATGACCAACTTTAACCCCGAATATAAATTTTATTTTTCTACTAAATGCAGACAATTTACAACATCAATGTGTTAATGAGAAAAACACATATTATACTATCCGGTTACAAATAATTATTCAATCTTATAGTAGGTATTATATAACTTATGTTTTTATTTTTTACGTTAAATAAAAAGTTACTATAATAACTGTACCGATTGTTGCTATTTATTAGATACCTTATTAATTGTTGCGTAAAACATGTCTTAATATTTTTAAAATTTGTAATAATTAGTACTGTTATTATTATAACGACCTGTACATATTAGTATATATACAAGGTTGCCAGAAGTCCGGAATAAAATTAATATAGCCTTAACTTTTTTGGAAAACGCTCAGACCCGTCAATTTAGTTTTATATATGCTCACATTTTGACGTTATTCGTTTGTTTTTTTTTATAGAGATTTGTCAAAGATAGGACGACATCGATCTTTTTTTAAATGGAAACATACAGCTTGTGATACATCATTTTTTGAAAGCTAATATCTCGTATAGTATGCTCGTAAATTTTGGCGCGATTCTGTCAAGCTATTTTAAAATGGCGACTGTTAAAAGTTTAAAAAAAAACTATTTAAATAAGCGGAAATGATAAATCATTGATTTTTTACCTTTCAAGGTAAAAAATCTTCATTGAGAAGATATTTAGTTGAGATATTTCCAGGTCGCTGGATTGGACGACGTGGTACTATTGAATGACCACCGAGGTCCCTAGACTTAACGCCTATAGACTATTTTCTTTGGGATATTTAAAAGAAATAGTTTACCAAAATAGGCCAAATAATATTAAAGATTTAAAATACAAAACTAGATTGGAGACATATAACATACCGGCTGAAGCCATTCGGAATTCCGTCGACGGATTTTACCATCGTCTGGGAGCATGCCAAGTGGTGGACATTTCAAGCGTAGAGATTTTGAAAAAAATTTTATCAGTCGCCATTTCGAAATAGCTTGACGGAATCGCGCCAAAATTTATGAGCATACTGTACGAGATATTAGTTTTCAAATGATGTATCACAAGCTGTATGTTTCCATTTAAAAAAAAATATCGATGTCGTCATATGTCTATAAAAAACAAACGAACAACGTCAAAATGTGAGCATATATAAAACTAAATTGACGTGTCTGAGCGTTTTCCTCAAAAGTTACAGGTTAAGGGTATATTAGTTTTATTCCGGACTTCTGGGCAACCCTGTACACAGCGTTATGATAAAGAAACGAATCAGCTTTTTATCGAACAGAAGAAAATTTTTCCTTTAATTTCGTCAGATCCATCCTTAGACGCGTTTCGCCCTATCATGGTTCATGGTTCATCCAGTAAGGCTAGAATCTAACGAAACAAAGGAACGTGTGTACTACTTAAGTGTGATAAATATGGCCGAGAGGATGAACCGCATGGCGACATCTATCGTCGATTTTAGACACCTATATAGAATACCGACAACTTAATCATTAGAATGTAAAATTTTAGCGGTTTGTTATGATAAACAAAGAGAATGCAAGGTTTTTCTTTGACGATCCTCGTTGGTTTGAACGTATTGCTATTTACTGATGGTAAAATTTGTACTTGTTAATATACAGGGTTGGGCAAATGTTCCGGAACGGCTTAATTACAGGCGAACGAAAAGTGATATCGGATCCGGGTTTTGGGCCATCTATATGACTAAAATTTTACTATTTTACTATTATACCATATGTCAGTAATGCCACCAACTGTCAAGTGTTGACGTTATTTTTTTTTTAATGGAACACCCTGTATATTTTTACATTTTTAAATTCCACATAAAATTATAATTATTTTTTATTAAATGCACTATTAGTCTATACTTCATAGTTTCCGAGATATTGACTCTCGAAAAGTGACATTTTTGAACTTTGACAGCTTATAACTTTCTAACAGTACGTCTTAGAGCAAAACGGCTTACATGTCCCTATCTTCAATTTTTATTATCTTCCCAAAAAAATCAACTTCCAGTTAAACCGGAATAACTATATTTCCTGCTTTCGAGTTACATCCGGTTTAACCGAAAGTTTATTTTTTTGGGAAGATAATAAAAATTGAGGATAGGGACATGTAAGCCGTTTTGCTCTAAGACGTACTGTTAGAAAGTTATAAGCTGTCAAAGTTCAAAAAGTCACTTTTCGAGAGTCAATATCTCGGAAACTATGAAGTATAGACTAATAGTGTATTTAATAAAAAATAATTATAATTTTATGTGTTATTAAAAAATGTAAAAATATACAGGGTGTTCCATTTAAAAAAAAAATAACGTCAACACTTGACAGTTGGTGACATTACTGACATATGGTATAATAGTCAAATAGTAAAATTTTAGTCATATAGATTGCCCAAAACCCGGATCCGATATCACTTTTCGTTCGCCTGTAATTAAGCCGTTCCGGAACATTTGCCCAACCCTGTATACTATACCAGTGATCTCTGCAACTATTAAACATTACTATAGAAGAATAATACTTATAACCAATTTACTATAATACTAATAATTTCCTAACTCATTGTTTCATTTCTATACTGGCAAACGATTAATTTCTAACGTGGGTCACATAGGCAATAATTATCATTAAAGTATCTCAAAATCTATTAGCGAGTTTTTATTACCTTTTAACGGAAGAACGCAAAAATCTCAACGGTTGACTTTATAACGCGCAACCGAAAGCTTGCCGTTTTATCTCTAAAAATAATTGTGTACCAAAGATCTTATAATCTCTACAGATACAAAGGCGCTAAGGAAAAAGAAGTATAATCGGACTTCCAGTCTAACGACATTTTCATAGAGTACTTAGCAGCTGCAATTTGAACTGAGGTTTTTTTGGCTAAGGGATGCAATCAGTTCGTTGGAAGCAATCGTTTTTAACTGTCTATAGACAGTTCTTGAGATATTGGCTTTATTAATACGTTATTTGGTAACTGAAGCTCTCTATTATTTATATGCGCCTAAAATAACCACGGATTAAAATGGCGATTAACCTCTTAAGGCTTCCAATAAATCGATATATATTTCAAAGGTTTTTATTTGGTAGTTATTTTAGTGGTATGAGCAAGATTTTGTTGATTTTTTTGTTATTTTTTATGATTAGTTATGTCATTGCCAGTTATATAGTGTAATATATCATTATACATACTACGATTAAGCAGAGATAGTTATAATGTTCACAAAACACCTCCTTCTACTGGAAAAACTTATTTTAATTTATTTATTTTTTTGTTTAGATAAAATTGGAAAAGGTCCTGGGAGTGACAGTCCCCAGCAATGCCGCTTTAGGAACTGATAATAATGGAATTGTGGCCTATCCAGCAGGGTAAGTTCCTAACGTTCCAGGGTTGGGCAAAATTTGATTTTTAATAAAAAAATCAAAAATCATTGATTTTTTTGATTTTTATTGATTTTATTAAAAATTTAACATTTTTCTCTCTTTCTAAATTAATACAAATTATTTTAAAGTCTGTCTAACAATATGGTAGATCTAAATTCTATATACCCAAAATATTGTCAGAACGCGCTTCTAAAGTTTATATTATGTACTAGCGTGTACCCGGCCTGCGTTGCAGCCCGGCATTATACGACGTGATAATAAGGCGAACAAACCTCAAACTCAACCATTTGCCGGCACGTCCACAATTCACATCCATGCATAAAACATAGTATGTCTTCGTCTATTCCGGCTTCGGTGCTTCGGATCGATCGTTGAACGGGTCGGGAACCGGTTAGGTTGGGTCGTTCGTTCTCCCTACTTTAATTTATCAGTGTTTCTCTATAATATTATGCATGTATTATACATAAAAACCTTCCTCTTGAATCACTCTATCTATTTAAAAAAACCTCTTCAAAATCCGTTGCGTAGTTTTAAAGATTTAAGCACATATAGGGACAGGACGGGCGATAGCGACTTTGTTTTATACTATGTTAAGATTATATAGGTACACCTACTAATTTTTTTATTTCTTAAAAGCGCGAGTTCTATAAATACTTATACTGTTGATTTTGAAAATATTTTTTTAATATGTTATATTGTTCATTGTTCTGAATTAAAAATAAATAGGATCATTAAATCATGATTAAAAAAAAAAAAAGTGATAAGTATTATACCTAAGTGATTTAAATCATGATTTAAAAAAAAAAATATCAAGTGATTTAAATCGTGATTTAAATCACTTGATTTAAATTAGCCCAACTCTGCAACGTTCTAAACCAAAATGTTTTTGTTTTCCCATCATCCCTGTATCTTGGACAATAATAATGCGGGAAATTTAAAACATGACGTCGTATTTTCATTGTCTAAGCTAGCATTTGCCCGATTTTACTGCGCCATAAACAAAAAACGAAAATGACGCGAAAAATAGTATTTTATTAATGACTTCCACTTTGTTCCTAAAATCAATCTCCTTACCAAACAATGCATCTTGACACGTTTCCATTTAATCCACTTTATTTCATCGAACAAGCGAATTTCTTGAAATAAGGCTGGCATTTTTCCAAGGCCTATGTCGGATTAAAGTCGAACAAATAACGTAAATGGCCTTAATACGACGTATTAGTTTGCTGAAAGTTATCGTTCGCTTTGTATTTGGCAAACTTACACACATCGATGTTGATATTGGAGATAATGCCTTATTATTTATTGTCAAATAATTATTAGAAAATAAATTGCAGAAAAATGTTTATCTACAAACACTATTATTAAAAGTAGGTTTATTATCAATGAAATTTTATGACAATAGTGTTAAAAATTAATACAAGGGTCTTTTTAACTTTTATCATTAACATTTGCTGTGCAATTTAAACAACCAGAACTATTAATTCCTTATGGTTAAGACGCTTTTCTCTATACTTATATTATATAAAAGAAAAAATGTAAATACCTAGGTAGTTTATATTACTCCACGGGTCAAGTTCTCGGGCAAAAACTTTTTCAAATTCTTGAACAAGAAATTGTGCTTGAACATGTTATACACGTACCCAAGTTTTTGCCAAATTGTAAAAATCAACACAAGTTATATACATACCAACTAATTTAATATGACTTGAGGTTACGTACGCGACAACATCGAAGATTGGTTATTTTGCTGGTTTTGTTTGTTTTTTATATTCGATTTTATAAGTTTTATAGTTTAATTGACTTGTTCACATAACCTTACAAAACAATTTTTTATCCTCAAAATCTGATAAGTTTGCAACTACTAAAAATGTCAGAAATCACTAACCTAATTCCCAAACTGATCAAAAAAATTGAGAAGAAATTTGAATTTTTTGGCAAGAATTTAAATTTTAAAGCCCGGACCTGTCTATTTTCCCATTTGTCAAACGATAACGTTGCAGTGCGCATGTCTAATCGGGTGTAGCTTTGTTTACATGCGCGAGGCCATACATTTGCCACTTTCGTGATTATTGTTTGCTTATCTAAAGGTAAATATCTATGATAAATATCGAAAAACAAAATGGTTCATATAATAAACAAAGCAGCAGCTGTTGAGAAGTAATAAATCAACATAATTGATCCATCCTTAATAACAGTAATTTATTAAAATTAAAAACCTTGAACGACCTTTGTTTAACGTTTATTTAAAAAATTATAATACTCGCTCCTGCTGATTTTATGTCGGATATGTCACTCATTACTAGTCATTACTTTATTTTGACTAATGTTTCCTTTTTGTATCTAATACACTGATAAATTTTCAATAGTTACAAATTATTGAGTCAATTTAATAAAAAAAAAAAAACCCAAAAGGGACGATTACGTTAACACTAAATATCCTATAGTGTAAGCAAGGCAAACAAGATATAGACCAGGGCTGAAGCCTTTGAAAATGGTAAAAAGTGAAAAAAATAATAATAGTAGGATGAAACCCATTGGAAAAGGAAGAGAATATAACAAAAATGAAAGGAAAAATAATTTACGGGCGATCCGAGGTCGGCAAGTGGAAGGGAGTGAGTTTTTAAGGGTGGAAAACGATTTATCTCGATTTCCGGCAAAACTACAATTCCTATGGCAAAACGTCAAATAGCAAAGTTGTAGGTAATAAAAAGATCTACAACTTTTGTATTTACACTTTTTTACCATAACCTCAAAATTCATGTGAAAAGTTCAAATAACCAAGTTTTTGGTTTTTTATTTTTATCTTTTACAAGAAAAATTTTTTTTGCACGAAATTTGGTGAAAACGTGCCTTTTTATGTCCCAAACACACAGTAATTTTTTTGATTTAAAATATTTATTTTTTCACCTTATTTTGACTTAATATCGAAAAAACACCCTCATTTTCAATCGAAAATTCTCACGTCAAAATATCTGCTTTTTTAAAAAAGTCGGTGGCCTTTTTGTTCTTTGAAATCTCTACTTTCTGATGGTGTAAAAAAAATATGCTTACATTAAGTACTATGGTAAATGTTCTCAAAAAATGCAAAGAAACGAAAAAAACTCGAATCAGTTTTTTTAAAAATTATTATGTACAATTTTGAGCTATTTATTAAAATTTATACTTTAATTACTCGAAAAACGTAAGATTCCATGTTACATTGATAAACAAAAAAATTACAAATCCATAAAACATAAAGATCGCAAAAGATATGCGAAAATAGTTGTTCTAAATATAATTAAAGGTAGGATTTAAAGGGGATTTCATCACATTTACCATAGTAATGTATATTTTTTTACACCATCAGAAAGTAGGGATTTCAACAAACAAAAAGCCCACCGACTTTTTTAAAAAAGCAAATATTTTGACGTGAGAATTTTCGAATGAAAATTAGGGTGCTTTTTGGATATTAAGTCAAAATAAGGTGAAAAAATAAATATTATAAATCAAAAAAATTACAGTGTCACTAAATTTCGTGAAAAATTTTTTTTTGTAAAAGATAAAAATAAAAAACCAAAAACTTGGTTATTTAAATTTTTCACATAAATTTAGCCGATTATGTGAAAAAAGTGTAAATACAAAAGTTGTAGATCTTTTTATTACCTACAACCTTGCCATTCAACGTTTTTCCATAGAACTTGTAGTTTTGCCGGAAATCAAGATAAATCGTTTTCTACCCTTAAAAACTCACCCCTTTCCACTTCCCGATCTCGGATCGCCCGTAAATTATTTTTCCTTTCATTTTTGTTATATTCTCCATCTTTTCCAATGGGTTTCATCCTAACATTTTTTTTTTTGGTTTCAAAAATTATCGACCCTGGTCCAATAATCTAATTGGCAGAAATGAAAGGTGTATATCCCCGAATACAAATGAAAAATCATAACGCGATTTATGATAAGTAGAAAAGTGCCGATATTCTGCAAGAATAAAATTGTTCGTGAAGGGTTTCCGCGCCAGTGCGCAAAAATTATGCATAAAAGAAAACATTTAAAATTCCGTCTTGGTTGGCATAAATGGGGTTAAAATGTATCAGTAGGTATATAATTTGCAAGTTAATTTAAAATACATAGTTCTTGTAGGCCCACTATGTTGGTATAATTTATCCAAAGTCAGTGTGATGACATTCCAATCATTCCATACGCATACAAACGGCGAACTCTTTGAGACTGTTTACCGCCGTATGGAATGTCATCACACTGACTTTGGATAAATTATAAAAGGCGAATCGACACTTCTCATCCAATGGTAACTAGGTTAGTCAGGACCTAGTATGTGTGCACATACTCATCCTGACAACAAGATTACTTAAATACAAAACTATTGCTTTTAAGCTAAAAAAACATAACCTATACTTATAACCTCACTAAAATAGTCGAGATTTTTACACACTACGCACTGGCGAACTTTTGTAGATAGCTAATAAATAACACTAACTACATAGTTCTATTTCAAAAAATTTAAATTACCAACATTGTAACGTTAGATAATGAATAAATATTAATAATTCGACGTCACGCGTAGTAAAAACGTCCGTACAGCATTTCCACAGTGATTTCACTAAAACATAATTTAATATCATTAGAAAAATATAAATATTTGACGCTTTACGCCAACGTTATTTTAATATTTGCTGTGCGAAATATCGACGTATCGATATAATATGTATTTCCGGCAATAATCGTAAATATCCTATTATTATACTTGTATTACGTGCCACAGTAATAACATGGAAAATTAATTGCCCTGTTTTTAATAAAGTGAGTACATAGAAGCAAATAATACTGATGACAACTAACAGTCCGTTTTGTTTTAACAACTTTGGTGTACCCTGGTGAAAATTCAACGTTCCCCCCTCCCCCTGTTTTAGTTTCTAGTCGCTATTGTTACCCACTTTAGGGCAAGCGGTATCTCCCTGCAAAATATGAGCTTTCTAGGCCTTTTCGCGATATTTTTAGTAGGAAATCCGACTTTGTACATCAGAACGGCTTATTATTATAATATAGATAATAATAATTGTGGAATTATGAAGAAACATTTTGTTATACATTTTAAGCCAATATGGACATTGGACATACTATATTATTCTAGATTGTTACAGCTGGTTTGGTTTCCGCAACACAATTTTTCCATTATAGAGTTTAAAGTTTTTAAAGGATGGAAGTTTGCACAGCTTTCCCAAACTCCAACTTTTAACTTTGAAATTCAGTTTAACCTTATAAAATATTAAGCCCAATTTTTGAAGTGATTTCCTTTACAATGGCCGCTCTCCTGTCTTTTCTAAAGAAATATAAAGGCGGCTTTGAAAAACAATGGACTGGTTTTGAAAACGAATATGGTTTTAAATTAAAATTGTAATGGCATTCGTTTATTAAAGTTACATTGTAAATCAGATAAAATGGTTAGTTTTACTAGAAATTGACAAATTGATATGCTCCTAATTTTTGGAGTGACCAGAAAAATTCTTCTGAAGCCGCAAGATTATATGTATTGTATGTTTTATAAACTAATGACATTACAACTTTAACTTAAGGCCATATTGCTTTTCAAAACCATTCCATTGTTTTTCAAAGCCACCTTTATATTTCTTTAGAAAGAGAGGACGGCAATAATGCATAACACTTTTAAATTTGCGATTGGGATTTAAGGCAATTTTTTTCGTGTCAATTTTAAAATAGCATAGGAGTGTATGGTATCAAATTGTTGAAAAAAAATGCTCGTTTTAAATAATATAGACAACATAGACAGTATTATGAAGAACTATAGGGTAGGAGGCCGATCGACAATGGCAGCATTTTCAAATTCTGTCCCGGTTTTTTGGTTAGTTCGCTATTGGCCGATAGATGGCTCTCGCGTCCGAAGTGGGCTGATGTTGTCTTCTTCTTCTTCGTTTTTAATATGGAAAACTAGATCCTCCATAGTTTTTAAGTTTTACTTTTGACAATTGACATTTTATTTTTCGAAATAACAAATAACGTTTGAAGGCAAGACAAGACAAATAACGTTGTATTGTAATTAATTTCCATATTTATTATGAATAATGGTACAATTTATAAAAGTAGAGTTTGCTTTGTGTCGGGGTGTAAGACAGGATCTTCTTCAGAGATGAAACGCAGCCAAATAAGTCTCTTTCTAGCTCCAAAGGTAAAACCCTCACCCTCTAGCTAGAATGTTCCTGTATTTTAAAAACGAAGCATCGTTGGAACTTTATACAGGCCGAGTTTACTAATAAGTATAACAAAGTAAGTGTAAATTCATATAAAAGTCCTTATTTGTTCCTTAAAGAACTAATTTAAATAAAAATAGTTATCCCGTCCATAAGAAACCATTTATTTGATAGCCCATTTCGAACACGAGCGCCATCTTATGGCAACTCGTAAAGCTGAATTACCGATGCTAATTTGGGACCAAATCCAATGCATTGCGTTCGGCCTCCTACCTCAAGTCCTCCATCTATACCTACTATCACCAACTTGACAATTAATTTTCTCTCCACCAGAATATGGGTATGTGGTATTGAAAACTAAAGACGTGAAATGTGGCTGATCTTGCGGGAATCTCTTCGTCCGATAATAATTATCCATTATCTTTAGAAACGGTACGTTCTTTGCATCCGCGAAAGTTTTTAATAACTCTGATGCAAAAAAATTGATTATAATTGATTTAAAAATCAAATTTTTATTAAGTCATTAAGAAAATACGAAAAATATGAAGATTCACTTAACGCTAATTTATTTTCTTAATTGCTGTGTTTTTTTTAAATAATTCTTAAATATAATTTGACCGAAATAATTGGCGAATTAACCAATTACAGTAATGGGATGGTTCCATTTACTATTTTTGGTAAATTAAGAAATTGTTTAGGTAGGCGGCACTCTTCCTGCTAAGAAACGGGCGTTGTGGACAAGTGCTCGTACGCTCATTGACGTAAGGGGGGAGGGGGGTGCCCACCCCCAGATTTTCGCAAACAACCCATAGACACATTTGGATCAGGGACCAATAACCACAAACGTGGCAAATTTGTTTCCTTGCGCATGCAAATAAAGCCCTGTACACATGGACATGCGCACTGCACAATTCTCATTTAACGAATGTGAAGATGGACAGGTCCGGGCTTGAAAATTTAACTTACAATTATACCTTAACACATCAACAAAAGAATAGAAAATGGTGTTGGTTTGCGGTTTTGCGCAAGCGCTGACTCTCTACTCTGTAAAAATGTTCAGATCTAAAAAGAGCACACTTAAACGGATTCAGAGTAACCAGATTTGTAAATCGAACGTGCTACTCCGAGTGAGAGCAGTGGATTTTGATAACCGAACACGCAAATCTCTGGGAGAGCACTCTCAGAGTGCGCGAGAGCAGTAAATCGAAATCGCTATAAGTCACGTTTTAAAAAATGTGTAATCGACGAAATGATAAAATTTCTACCGATTATAAAATCCCAGAGCTGGCACTCAAAAGAGGTTCATCGTTCGTTCATCAGCTTTCACTCTTCTTTCGCAACTAAAACTAATATTCCAAAGTAGTTTTTCATTTTAAGCGAATTTCCTCCAATTTCCTCGACGCTCTCGGGCGTTATTTTCCAATTTAACAACTCGGCAAAATCTGAAAATCTGTTTTCAACTGATAAAGGGAATATTAACGATCTCTGTAACGTGCACCAATGTAACCTAGATTTTTAGCGATCGCTACGATACAGGGTGGTCAAAAATATTTGCGACTATGAAAAATAGTGAATTCATATTGTACAACAAACGCGAAATATCGGCCTCTGTATAACGGTACCAAGTCCTACGCAAAAGTGTCCACATCATTCACCGAACTCTTTTCCAAGAATTCCCCAGAAGGAACCGGCCAGAAAGGTAGAGAGGAATAAATAATTATTGTTTAAAGATATGTCGGAACGAAAATTTCGAATAATTTTGAATATATTTCGGTAATATAGTCGGGCAAGTCCATTGTTATATTTTTTAATGACAACCCACCTGTCTGAAAATCGAGATGAGACAAATAGCTTGTGTCCTATGTGACGGCTCTATTAAAGGAAATGGAGTTATGAAATCAACGATGATCCAGCAAAGGTAGACAAATTATTTCGTTCATAAACGTACATCTAACTGTTTATGGAGGACATTCTATCATATGACAGGTCTATGAACACTTAAGTACTTGTAAAATAAAAATCCTGGCACTAAATATGTCTGGTCATATTGTTCTGTTATAATGTTCCCGTAAAAACGTATAAATAACCTAAGATTTCTAATATCAAAATTGTCATATTTCGTTTTTTTTTATTTTCACTTGGTACCGCTAGGAGGCAGTCGTTGCCACGTTGTGCTGACTCTCGGACTAATATACCTACTGTTGTGTACTGTTATAATTTTTTTATTTTAATTTTTTTTTTCATTGTTTTAGGTGTACCGTAGTGCTTTTTAACTCTAGAACAGAGCAACAAAATCACATTATTAACATAAGTAGAAAAACCATAACGTCCTTGGCCTACTCCTCATGTGGCAGATACATAGTGACAGGTAAGAAGTTATGAAAGTAGGTACTTGTCAAAAACAAGCGATTTCTCACTAAAAGATGCTTAAAATAATAATTATTGTTTCGGCACATTGGCATTGGTCGCAATGTTTTGATCGTCCTAGAGCTTGATTACTGTAACTTTAAGACAGAGAAGAGATACTCCTTTGAAACACTGTGAAGTAAAGTCGATTCATCTTGTGACATTTTAATACTTCCGAGACAAATATACACTTAGGAACACGTCCATAAAGTACCTATCTATCCATCACCACTCACTGAAATGGCCAACTTCAAGCGCTATTTAGTTCTTAGTCCTGCCATGCTAGCGCTTCGATCGCGTTCGGTTTATAGGTTCGGATTCGTTCGGGTTTGACGCCATAAAATAACCCGAACATAACCTAACAAATTAGACTCTCGTATTTTCTTTCCCAGGCGAATGCGGCCACCAGCCCGCGGTTCGTGTTTGGGATCTCTTGTCGGAGCCCCAATCGGGACATCCCGGTCTAGCCCCGCAGCCCCAACAAGTGGCCGAGTTTCTTGGACACAAGTATGGCGTGAACTGCGTGGTAAGTACTTGTAGATAGTTGTAAGATTATAAAATGAAAGTTACTGCTAATAAATTCACTCTTTATATATATAATATGATGTCGGTATTGTAAACCTTTTTTCCTAATTGAAACTCTTTTTAGGCTTTTTCTCCCAACAACAAATACGTAGTGAGTATAGGCACCCAACATGACATGATAGTTAATGTATGGGACTGGAAAAACAACATTAAGGTACATAACATCCTTTCTTATATCGATAGATAAACAGATACCCTTATTATTGTCGTTTTAATCACTCAAATTATTGTTATTATTATTAATAATACCTGTCTATTTTTTTTTAGATCGCCAGTAATAAAGTTAGTACCAAAGTAAAGGCGATAGCGTTCGCTGAAAATGGCAGTTATTTTGTCACTGTCGGCAATAGACATGTAAAGTTCTGGTTTTTGGAAACTGGGAAAAATAAGGTGAGAAAAAAAACCTTCATATGTATATACTCGCAAAAACTACACGAACTTCGCGGTAATTTTTTTCCACAAAAGCAAATATAAACATCAACATCTGTTTATTTATTTTTTTAGTACAAAGAAGCGGTTCCCTTAATGGGCAGGTCGGCCATTTTGGGAGAGCAAAGGAACAATTATTTCTGTGATGTAGCGTGTGGTAAGGGAGAGTGTGGAGATAGTACGTATGCGATTACCAGGTAAGTTGTTGCGGTATATACAGGGCTATGGAATATAAAACTATTTTCTTGATATCCTGCCAAGGGAGCTAAGCAAATACTTTTTTTTTGTAAATAACTTTCAATAATTGGCTTATTAGAAAATAATAAAATTTGGTATGCGAGTCCATCATACAAGAACCTTTAAAAAAAGTTTGATACACCATACGATATATCAAAAAAATTAAACGTAAGAAATGTTACTGAATATTTATAATTTTATTTTTTAGGTCAGGATTGTTGTGTGAATTTAATAATAGAAGACTTTTAGATAAGTGGGTAGAATTAAGGGTAAGTAATAATAATAATATATAATCTTTATTCTCAACCAACTTAAAAGTTCATTACACAGAATATAACACCAAATATACAATATATAAAATCACAATTAATAAAAATCATTTTAGTAACTATTAATAACTCCATCGAAATTATTTAAAAGAATATACATATAATAACCATTTACAAAAAAAACTAATAATATACAGGGTGATTCATTAAGGGTGGCGACCGGCCATATCTCGGAAACTACTAGGCATAGAAACTTAAAGAAAAAAAAATTATGATTAAAGCGGTCATGAGAAAATTCTGGAAATTACTTTTAAGTTCCGCATTTTGCCACAAGAGGGCGTAATTGAAAAGTAAATTTTAAAATTTTACATAACTCCGAAAATTCCACATTAACGTATATGTTTGATAACAACATTTTAATGCTTGGACAATTATGCATCATTTTGGTCCTATGCTCATTGGCGTACCGACTTTAATAAGAGTGGGGGAAGCTGTTGAAAGTGTAAACATTTAAATCGCTGTAACTTCTAAACGACTTATCCGATTTTAGCAAACTAAAGACTGTTTGGAAGAGAAATGTATGCACTTTTACCAATCGTATTTAGTTGTCCATAATAGTTCTCAATAAAATTGCTAGAGGGCGCAATTTGTAATAATAATAGTTTTTTTGATTTTATCCCGAAAATTCAAATCATACGGTATAATTATGATACCATAATCGAAAAGTAGATGAAATTTGCTAGAAAAAATATGAAAACCGCAGCTCGATATCTTTGTTCGTTTCAGAGATATTGCCAATACGTTAATTTTTAATACAAATTGCGCCCTCTAGCAATTTTATTAGAAACTATCTTGTACAATTAGATACGACAATTGAAGGTTCTTCCGAACAAGCTTAAATTTAGTAAAATCGGATAAGACGTTTAGAAGTTACAGCGATTTTAATGTTTACACTTTCAATAGCTTCTCCCACTCTTATCAAGTGAAACTGTAAACATTAAAATCGCTGTAACTTCTAAACGACTTAACCGATTTTACTAAATTTAAGCTTGTTTGGAAGAGAAAGGTAAGTATCTTCAATTGTCGTATCCAATGGTACAAGATAATTTCTAATAAAATTGCTAGAGGGCGCAATTTGTATTAAAAATTATTGTTTTGGCAATAACTCTGAAACGAACAAAGATATCGAACTGCGGTCTTCACATCTTTTCTTGCAAATTTCATCTACTTTTCGATTATGAGGTCATAGTTATACCGTATGATTTGAATTTCCGGGATAAAATCGAAAAAACTGTTATTATTACAAATTGCGCCCTCTAGCAATTTTATTACACACTATCGTGTACTATTGGATACGGCGATTGAAGATACTTACCGTTCCCTTTCAAACAAGCTTAAATTTAGTAAAATCGGATAAGTCGTTTACAAGTTACAGCGATTTTAATGTTTGCACATTCAATAGCTTCCCCCACTCTTACCAAGGCCGGTACGCCAATGAGCCTTAAACCAAAATGATGCAGAATTGTCTAAGCTTTTCGACGATGTAATCAGAGTTATACCTTAATATGGGAAATTTCCGAGAAATTTAGAATTTAAAAAAAAATTTAATTGTGCCCCCTTGCGGCGAAATGAGGAACTTAAAAGTAATTTCCAGAATTTTCTCATGACCGCTTTAATCATAATTTTTTTCCCCCAATTTCTATGCCTAGTAGTTTCCGAGATATGGCCGGTCACCACCCTTAATGAATCACCCTGTATAATACGGAGTTAGTTCAGTTTTAAAAAATATTTTTCTTAGTTTTTTTAAAAGTCCATAATTTTGATATTTCTTTAATTTTTTCGGCAAACTGTTGTAAATTGTTATACCTTTATATAATATTGATCTTTGGCCAAAAGTACTCTTTACGTTAGATGTATGAATATGATGGTTTTGTATCGTGATGTGAATAATGTTGGTTGAAGGAAATATTATTTTCTATTGTTTTTCTTTAATAATAATAGAGTGTGTTAGCATGCATAGTTTTAATTTCTAAAGCTTTTATAAATTTAAATATCCGTTTGGTTCATACAAATTTATAGTTGGTTCTAAAAAAGGAAGATTATGTATGCATTTAATTATTTTGTTTTGTAGTTTTTTTTATGGCTGTATTGTAGTTAAATTTGCTGATCCCCAAATTGAAATCATATACTGTAAAAATAATATATATTTTTTAAATATTTTAATGATATATAATTTTTAGCTTTAAACACAATGTCAATTATTGGTGAAATGTAACTTCTTAAATATTCAATATGTCTTTTCCAACTTAAATTTTCATCTATATATAAACCTAAAAATGTAATTGTATTAGTATATTTAATTATAATGATTATTGAAAGACAGTGAAGAAATATTATTATTTTTTAATTTTGATTTACTTATAAACATAAAAGATGATTTATTAAAATGTAATGATAATTTATTAATTTCAAGCCATTTACATATTATATTTAGGTCGTGGTTAATGTTATTATGAATTTGAGCATAGTCTTCATGGAAATATACAATAGTAGTATGGGCAAACAATTTTATTTTACCTTTTAAATTTAATTTTGCTATAGAATTAATGTAGATTAAAAAAAAGTAGGTTCTAAGGTTGATCCTTGCGGAACACCACAAGTTATGTTTTTTTGTGAACTTTTAACATTTTCCAGTTATTATTATCTATAAGTATTACCGTTACTTCGAATTACTATAATTATATCGTACATTTTCTGTATATTTATTTGTGGAATTTCTTTAAAATGTGCTCTCGAATATTTTCGATCAATTCCTATACACGTATCGACGAGCTATTTGAACCAAAGAGTAATGCACTAATTAGTACATTACTCTTTGTTTGAACTACCCGATAATCTACAGGGTACGCTCAAAACATATGTAGAATATTTCCGGCGATTTAAGTTTTATTATTTACCAAGATTTGTTTGTTTATAATTTACTTCTTTTTTCAGACAACCAGTGCCAATTGTATAACGGTAGGACAAAAATATATTTTCGTAGGATGCGCTGAAGGTATAATACGATGTTTCGATCCCTCCACCCTTAGATTTGTGACCACGTTGCCTAGATGTCACTATTTGGGTGTAGACGTCACCCTTGGGACAAATATACAGTAAGGAAACAATTATTTATCATTTAAAAAAGGTTTTCGTTCAAATAACTGTTTATCATTGATTTTTCCTAATATTATTCTCATCCATCAATTATTTTTTAGACATATGGCATCACCGCCACCAGACGCCAAATACCCCGACACTACAGCGGTGTCATATGACGAAGCTAACAACAAACTAACAGCAGTATACAACGATCATTCCCTATATATTTGGGATGTTTTTAACATTCAGAGAGTAAGCAACAGAAAGCATTTTCCTATTAACTCTTATAATTATAACGTTTTACTATTGACAGGTGGGTAAGTCGTGTTCGTTCCTCTACCATTCGGCCTGTATTTGGGGGGTTGAAATGGCGCCCCCCAACAGCCCGTTCCCCCCAGGAAGCTTCCTAACTTGTAGCTCAGACGACACCATCAGGGTGTGGAGTTTGGACAAAATAAGCGAGAAACGCAAGAAAGACATGTACCAGCAGAATATTTATAGCAACGTATGTATAAATATAATTACACGAACTTTGACAGTTCTTGCACTAAATTTATTGCTATTGTGCACTAGAATACCAGCCAAAAGGGTTTACGCAAATTTTATTTAGATTAATTTTGATCGCTCCTTATATATTCGGGTCATTCGAACTACCGAGCTTACGAGGTGCGCTCGAAAGAATAAATCCCCCAATCTGTATTATATCGTAACTTAATTTAATAGGAGCTTCTGAAAGTCGTCTACGTAGACAAAGACCTATCCTACATAAAGGACCTAGATATCTCTGGAACGGTTAGCAACGAGAAACAGCCCGATCAGACGTCGTACGATGGCAAAAATGGCGTCCGATGTATCAGGGTCAGTCCCGATGGAAAACATTTGGCAAGCGGCGATAGATCAGGTAAGAACGGTGGATGGTGGATGTTTTGCTAATGTTTTTACGAAGAGGTGTTTAATTTTTTTTTATAATACGTAGTGAAGTTTTTTTGTACAGATAATATTTATTGTTCGTAGGGAACATTCGGATACACGACACTTCTCAAATGAAAGAACTTTTCAAGATAGAGGCTCACGACAGCGAAGTATTATGTTTGGAATATTGTGCCAACGACAGTGTGTACAATATGCTAGCTAGCGCTAGCAGAGATCGCCTCATTCATGTTTTTGATACCAAACATGTAAGTATTCGTTAACATTAGAAATATAATTACAGCATTAGAACATATTTACAATCATGTTTAAGGAAACGTAGTTAGCTTTTCGCATGAAAGAAACCGCGTACCGTGTTTTAAACCAATAAAACATCATACAACTTAATACTTTTAGGGATACGATTTTGTTCAAACCTTGGATGATCATTCGTCGAGCATAACTGCGGTGAGATTTTTAAATCATTCGAACAACATTCAAATGGTTTCATGTGGAGCCGATAAAAGTCTGATATTCCGTTCTCTGGGAGACGTAAGTAACGGTTGTTTATTTAACTATAGTTTGGAAACGTCTTGTAATGCCTGAAGAAGATCTTAGGCCTGGGTTTTACACTTGTGATTTAATTATCGGTTGAAAAACCAGGACTGAGAGTCATATTTTAATACTGGACCAGGGTCGATAATTTTTGAAACCAAAAAAAATAATAGTAGGATGAAACCCATTGGAAAAGGAAAAGAATATAACAAAAATGAAAGGAAAAATAATTTACGGACGATCCGAGGTCGGGAAGTGGAAAGGGGTGAGTTTTTAAGGGTAGAAAACGATTTATCTCGATTTCCGGCAAAACTACAAGTCCTATGGAAAAACGTTAAATGGCAAAGTTGTAGGTAATAAAAAGATCTACATCTTTTGTATTTAAACTTTTTTCACATAATCTCAAAATTTATGTGAAAAATTCTTTTTGGTTTTTTATTTTTATCTTTTACAAGAAAAATTTTTTTTCACGAAATTTGGTCCCAAACACACTGTAATTTTTTTGATTTAAAATATTTATTTTTTCACCTTATTTTGACTTAATATCGAAAAAGCACCCTAATGTTGGTAAATGTTCTCAAAAAATGCAAAGAAACGAAAAAAACACTAATCCGATTTTTTTTAAATTATTATTATGTACAATTTTGAGCTATTTATTAAAATTTATACTTTAATTACTCGAAAAACGTAAGATTCCATGTTACATTGATAAACAAAAAAATTACAAATCCATAAAACATAAAGATCGCAAAAAATATGCCAAAATAGTTTTGCTCTAAATATGATTAAAGGTAGGATTTAAAGGGGATTTCTTCACATTTACCATAGTAATGTATATTTTTTTTACACCATCAGAAAGTAGAGATTTCAACGAACAAAAAGCCCACCGACTTTTTAAAACGCAGATATTTTGACGTGAGGATTTTCGATTGAAAATTAGGGTGCTTTTTCGATATTAAGTCAAAATAGGTGAAAAAATAAATATTTTAAATCAAAAATATTACAGTGTGTTTGGGACATAAAAAGGTAAATTTTCACCAAATTTCGTGAAAAAAAAAAATTTTCTTGTAAAAGATAAAAATAAAAAACCAAAAACTTGGTTATTTGAATTTTTGACATAAATTTTGAGGTTATGTGAAAAAAGTGTAAATACAAAAGTTGTAGATCTTTTAATTACCTACAACTTTGCCATTTAACGTTTTTCCATAGGACTTGTAGTTTTGCCGGAAATCGAGATTAATCGTTTTCTACCCTTAAAAACTCACCCCTTTCCACTTCCCGACCTCGGATCGCCCGTAAATTATTTTTATTTACAACCATGTATGTAATAATGACATTTCACCTATCTTTGAAAGGTGGAAAGTTGACGTTTCTTGACTTTTACTTTCCACCCGGGTGGAAAGTGAGCACTTTCCACCCGGGTGGAAAGTAAAATTGTTATTTTTTGTAATTTTATTAAAAATCGATATCTCAAAATAGTAAATTTTTTTTTTTTTAAATTTTAATAAAAATCGATATCTCAAAATAATATACAAACACACCAACACACAACTCATTACACAAATTCAACAACAATAATTTTATTTTTTATTTCTTTAAATGAATTATACCTAAATGACATTTATAAAAAACAAAAAATTAACATGGTTTATGTTTTACTTATTTACATTAAATATTACATTGGCATTATTGTAGGCAGTCACAGATATGTTTAAACCTTGCTGAAATTCTTCTTTTGAAAGGTTTATTTCATGATTATTTGAAGTTAAAGTAGTGTTAGTAAAACTTGAACTTGGCTTTGAAATCAATTTTGCCGTATTAACCTGAGTAGAAACCGAACTGTCTATGTATCCCTCAGCTACTGTGCTAGATTTCCAGCCTCCTAACCGCTTTATTTGCATAAGATCGCCACCGTTATTTGCGAGCAAAGTAGCCGCTGTTCTTCTGAAACAGTGACCAGTAAAACCTTCAGTATTCAGCTTCAGAAAAGCTGCAATTTTTTTTGGAAACTGACTTAAAGTGTTGTGCCCAATACATTGTTTACTAATTTTTCCATATCTTATTTGCATAAAAAGCTTTCCATCCTGTATATTTTTCCGTAAAGTTATGTACTCCTTAAGTGGTGCAATCCATTTATTATCAGTTATCATAAATGATCGTGGCTGGTACGTTTTGCTATTTTGTATTTCAATCGCGACCTTTTCTTCTAAAAAGTGAACGTCTGTTGTTTTCATTTTGTATAATTCATCTGATCGGCAGGCGCCTGAGACACCAATAACCAATGCGACCTACAAATGTATAAAATAATAAGTTAATATAGAAATAGTCAACCTTTTAGCCTAAAATACCTTTTGAACAAGAAATTCCATAGGTGCTTGTTCCAAAAATGTTTCAATATTATCCATAGACAGTGTGGTCGATTTTTTCGGCTTGTATCCTTTGTTTTGCTTTTTTAAAAATGCTAATAGCTTTGCGTGTTTAGATATGTCTACTTTTTCCCTAATTGATAGAGTGGTCCTCAACATTGAATATATTGACCAAAGCGTTGATATTTTCTTTGTCTTGGCATTTTCACTAAAATAAGCTAGTAGCGCCGATTCAGAACCAGGATTTTGAACTTTGTTTCCAATACACCATTCTTTAAAACAGTTATATGCCTTGTCATATCTCGGGCGGCTTTTAGTTGGCAGAAGATCTTCTTCTACTATTTTTGCTGCTTCTCGAATTTCTGGGGGAGTAGCAGCCAAATCAAATTCCTCATCTGAGAGCATTTTTTTGGTGTTTTGTAAAAACTTTGACACTAACGTTTTAAAAAAATAATATATTGTTTAGTGACATGGAAACCATATTCCAAAAATGATATTTGCCATCTTGATGTGTATTATTACCTACGTTATTTTATCACCTGCGGTTATTTGAAATTCTAAATGTCTGTCTACTTTTGCAATGGAAAAGTCAAAATGACATTTACCTTTTAATAATTATTTGAACTCAAAATAATAAGAAGTGGATGTTGGATGTGGTTGTAAATAAAATAGTATACAAACCTCGGTGAAAAGTTTCATTACTGTCTCTGAGATATAGTTTACCTCGACGCTTCGCGTCTCGGTAAACTATCTAATCTCTCGACAGTAATGAAACACTTTCCACCTCGGTACGTAATATACTATTCCTTTCATTTTTGTTATATTCTCTTTCTTTTCCAATGGGTTTCATCCTACTATTTATATATTATATTTTCAAAGGCTTCAGCCCTGGTCCATACCCTTATCAATTTGGTCTTGTTTTTTAGTTTAATGGCAAAGCTCAATTTTCCCGAGACAACAATGCCACTGGTAAAACGACGCTCTACGACATGGAAGTGGACACGGGACAGAAGCACATTTTGACAGCTTGTCAAGACAGAAACGTCAGAATATACAGCGTCACCACCGGCAAGCATACGAAAACGTTTAAAGGCAGCACTGGCGACGATGGATCGCTCATTAAGGTACAGTTGACGTATAAATTCGTATATTCCAGCCATACATAACTCAATTACAACAAAATTGGGTAAAACGGGTTTCTCACCTGGCTGCTTATACCTGGATAGAACACCAGCTATATACATAGCTGTAAATTATTGTATGTACCATTTTTTACCATAAGTAATAATGGTTATTTCTAAATATTTTTGTGTTTAAATTACAGCCGCGAAATAAGAAAATTATAAAATAATACCAGGAAAACTACAAAAGTATAAGGCCAAAAAGGGTAAATTTATTAACAAACAACAAACAAAGTACTAATATTAAATTGCTGCGCCATTGGATTCTAACACTTATCGTAATCTTCTTAGCATTGAGAAAATACTACTTCTGGTGTAATCCGGAGTTAGCCCTTCACAAATTTCTTCTATTTTATCAAATAACTCTATTTCATTCTATGGTTTAAAATTTATTTTGCACATTTTTTTTACCATCAATTCCCAAACATTTTCAATTGGATTTAAATTAGGACTTCTTGAGCACCAAGGCAGACATGTTACGTGGTTTTGTCTAAACCAGTTTCCTATATTTCTTGCAGTATGCACAGGGCAGATATCCTGTTGAATTATAAAGTTATTTCCTTCAAAAACTATCGCGGCAGAAGAAAGAAAAAACATTTTTCAAAATCTGAAGATATATATTACTGTTTAGTGTTCCACCAATATTCCAGCATACACCTGCACCGTAAACACTTATCCATGCCCACACATTAACGGAGAAACGTCCACTGGTTTGCTTTTTTTAATATACTTCTCATCATATCGGGAATTTGGTGGTCTATATACTCGAATCCTTCCATTATGTAGACTGAAAAGTTTTCTCATCGGAAAAGATAACATTTTGCCAAAAAAAAAAATCATCTTCTGGTAAATATTGCATAGCAAACCCAATTCTTTGCTCCTTATCACTATTTTTTTAAAACGGTTTGGATGCAGCTGCTCGATTTCTTAATTCGGAACATTGTCTTACTCGGCGTTGCGCAGTTCCAGATGAAGCAGGGAATCCTGTTATGTGCCTAGCGGATACTGCAGTTTCAAATGGATTTTGCCTTAAATACTCCACCAAATTTTGGTCTTCTTCATTTGATGATTTTCTATTATTTAAACCAGACCCAAGAGACCTTTCAAGTGTTTGATGATAGCGCAATTTTTTTACAATTCATTGAACAGTACTTCTAGGTACTCTAAAATGATCAGCTATTTTTCCATAAGACCACCCTATTTATACTAAACATATTATTCTTGCTTTTTCAATAATACTTAAATGAGGCATTTTTAAATCAAATAAGATAATGACAATACTTTGACAGATATCATGATAACAATTAACACGTTACAAAGGTAATAAAGGTAAAAAAGTTGCATTTACAGTCTCACAGTTTAGTGTACGAAAGTATCTGTCGTCAACGGTACATGTAATGGTTATTTTTATGGGATAAATCGACAATGAAAAAGTACCGTGTTAAACGTATGTGTTTTGTTTAGGTTGTTTTGGATCGATCCGGTATCTACCTCGCCACATCGTGCACGGACAAAAGTCTGTCCGTGTACGATTACTACTCGGGCGAGTGCATGGCAACGATGTGCGGGCATAGCGAGCTGGCAACAGGGCTCAGGTTTACCAACGACTGTAGGAGATTGATTAGTGCCAGTGGAGACGGGTAAGTGCAATCGGAACCGGTGTTTTGTTGTCTAATGGTGGTTTTCAATTAAACTCTTTAATAAAGACAACTGGTTCCAGAGTTACCTGAGTGAATATGGACAAAAAGCTGCTAAATGCATTTTACTCGCATACTCTTACGTTTAGTGAACAAAATATTAAAATTATTTGTTTTTAGGTGTATATTTGTTTGGAGGATACCGCATGATATGGTTATAACAATGCAGGCAAGGCTAAGTCAACAGGCCATGAGGCAAGGGAAAATGTTGGAAACGGAGTTGTTCAATGACAGTACGAATTTTGATATGTACGATGGAAACTCCAATGTAGATACTAATTATAGGTAGGTAGGAAAGAACAAAAAAAATGTTTAATTGTCCCTTGTCCATTCAGGTTTGTTTGGTAATGCAGATATAACAACAATTGTTTATTATGCTAAAAATATTACGGACATCCAATTAAATAACAAAAAAATTTTAAAATTATACTTGACTGGTTAGAATCTTCTAAATTTACGTTAAATTTTAATAAATCTTTGTTTATGTACATTGCTAAACAAATACTTTGGAGAAGCAACCAATAATATTTAATGGGGAAAATATTAATTAGAAAGATAACAACATTTTTAGGTTTATATATTGAACAAAATTTAAGCTGAATAAAACACGTAGAACATATTCAAACTTACATTTCTCCGTTAATAGGGATATTCTTTAAAATTCGTCACTGTATATCTTTAAATTATTTAAAAAATATTTATCATGCGTTAGTACATTCAAAATTCAGTATCTTATTTCTATTTGGGGTTCAGCCAATTCGATAGTACTAAAACCTTTAAAGAAATTACAAAGTAAAATTATTAAGTATTCATAGATTTCCGCACTTAGAACCAACAACAAATTTATATAAACCGAATAAATACCTAGATATAAATAATTTATATAATTTGAAAATTTTCATATTTTAAAACAAAAAAATTCTAAAATAACGTTTACAAAAGTTCCTGAAATTCATAGAAATGATACTAGACAAACTAATTTTTTACAAACTATTAACAGTAACTTTGGAAAACGGTCATTGTTATAATATAATGGATTAATATTATATAATATTTTACCCGAAAATATTAAAACATTAAAAAAACTACCCTTATTTAAATTTCATTTAAAAGAATATTTCCTGATGTAAATTTCTTTCATAATGAGTTAATGAAACGTTTATACAAAACGAATATTTGTTTTAACTGTCTTTTCTTTATATAGTTGGAGTAATAATTGTTAGTTATTGTTAAATACTTATTTATCCCAGCAATAAACTTGTAAAGTTGGTTGGGAGTAAAAAAATCAAAAAGTCGGGTCATGTGTTTCATAATATTATTATCTTCTTAACCCAGGATACTTTCATTTATATTTATAACACGTGTGTTTTTCCGTAGGTTTAGCATTGGTCAGCTGCCCCAGTGGGCCAAGAAGCAACTCACCGAAGAATCTAGTCAACCGCCGATGCTTAATAAGGGGGTGGCGGCGCCCAAGGGGCGTTGGGCGCAGCGTGCGGAAACCAAAACGGGAGTACAAACGTTTTATAGCAGTCAGCCGTTGCCTTTTCCTGTTATGGGTATGTTTTTTTTTATTAAATATTTTTTTCATATGGCTCGTACCTTTTGCCCGTCCCTGTATAAGAATTTGAACCCAATCGTTTTTTAATTGTTTGTTTTTTTCAGATAAAAGGTTCGACTCGGACGGTTCCAAGGATAGTTCTCTGGATAGCGGCACCGAAGTTAAATTGTATCAAGAAAGTAGAAAGGAAACCATGACAACGCCTTCAAAGGTTAGTTAGTAGAGGCTCTTATTCATTTGATCCATAAAAGAAAAATTTTCAAAAAAAATTACAATATTATTTTTTGTTACTTTTTACATTTTTTGCAGATATCACCAAACGTGACAATAAGAGATAAAAGTAGGAGAGGGGTTATGACTGACGACAGCGCCATCGGCGACGCAGAGTCCACTGCGCACGACGGCGATCTAGATAGCGATAGTGAATATAGGTAAGTTGCGAGGAAGACAGAGGTAGATAGACATCTTTATCAGAACAATCCGACAAGACATATGACAATATTGACATTAGAAGGATAACAATAAATGTTTGGTTATTATGAAAATAGTATCGAAATTTGGAAGTTGGAATAATTTTTAGATTTTTGAAAAATTTTTAAATAATAGAATAGTAAATTTTTTAGAAAAAAAAATTACTCCATTTCAATAGGGTTTTCGTAAATTTAGAGATATAGAAGTTGCAGATATTATAAAAGATATTCAACAAAACATTGATAGCAACCAAAAATGCTGCCTAGTGTCCCTAGAAAGCATTTGATACAGTCAATCACAACATTTGACTTAAATGCCTACCTATATAATATTGGAATTCTGGGAAATATTTATTTATTGGTAAAAAATGACTTAAGTAATAGAAAGCAGTTTGTTCAAATGGAAAATGTTAAAAGTTCACAAAAAACCATAACTTGTGGTGTTCTGCAAGCGTCAACTTTAGGAGTACTTTTTTTTTAATCTACATTAATTCTATAGCAAAATTAAATTTAAAATGTAAAATAAAATTGTTTGCCGATGATACTACTATTGTATATTTTCATAAAGACTATGCTCAAATTCATAATAACATTAACGCCGACCTAAATATAATATGTAAATGGCTTAAAATTAATAAATTATCATTAAATTTTAATAAATCATCTTTTATGTTTATTAGTATATCAAAATTAAAAAATAATAATATTCCTTCACTATCTTTGTATAATCATATAATTAAATATACTAATACAATTAAATTTTTAGGTTTATATATTGAATTTTATTTAAAGCTAAAACTTATATTGTATCATTAAAATATTTAAAAAATATATATTATTCTTTGGTTTATTCAAAATTACAGTATATAATTTCAATTTGGGGATCAGCGAATTTAACTACAATTCGGCCATTAAAAAAACTACAAAACAAAATAATTAAATGCATACATAAACTTCCTTTTTTTAGAAGCAACTATAAATTTGTATGAACCAAACGGATATTTAAATTTAGAAAAGCTTTATAAATTAAAACTATGCATTCTAATACACTCTATTATTATTAAAGAAAAACAATCGAATATATTATTTCCTTCGACCAACATTATTCACATCACGAGACAAAACCATCATATTGAAACACTCATGGTAAAGAATACTTTTGGCCAAATATCATTATTATATAAAGGAATAAACGTTTGCCGAAAAAAATTAAAGAAATATCAAAATTATGGACTTTTAAAAAAAAACTAAAAAAATATTATTCTCTGTTGAACTTTTTGGGCTGGTTGAGAATAAAGATATTATTATTATCATTAATAAAAAAACGTAACGCTCGGCGTAAAAGTACGTTTATGATTAAAATTATTTGTCTATCTTTTCTTTATCGTCGTTTGGTAGGTTTATTCCATCCAAGAGTTAATTTTATACGTTCGGCCTTCCATTTATTTCTCCTTTCGGTTATGTTTAATGCTACAGAAATAATATCTCCATCCTTTTCCAGACATAGGCCGCTGTATTATCCATCCCTAGCAGATTCGCCGAGCGGGAACGAGTTCACCGTAACAAACATGGACGCGGACGAGCTGCGAAAGTCACAGAGAAAGAAGAAGACGCCTCAAATCGTCATTCAACAGCCTGCCACTGGCAGTTACGATTCCGACGATGACGAAGACGACGTAAGTCTGGAAAGCTTTATAACATAACCTTTTAGTCCAATAAATTCCCATTCTAAATGATAGTAATAACAATAACAATTTTGCGGATTTTTTTATAAGAACAATATTTGTTATTGCAGGCATCTACACCCAGTGGCGAAAATACAGACAGGAACCCAATGTCTCTGTTTTCAGTCAGCTCGGAGTCCTTGGATCAGCTGGTGACCAGAGAAAGGTACTTGCAGTCTACGTTTGAAAGTATGTCTGGAGCTGAAACTGAACATCATACACCTAGTAAGTGTTGTAAATAATAATCATAAGTTTTTTTACTATAATCTAAAACGCTATATACGCTGTTGTGTTTTGCCAGACTGACTATGGGAAATCCCATGTAAATTTGCTGCTCCCCTATTAATTTTACATCAAAATTGTAATAGACTTTTTTGAGGGTACTTGTATGATGGACAACCACACCAAATTTTCTTATTTTCTAATAAAGCAATTATAAGTTATTTAAAAAAATACTTTTTTTTAGGTAGTAAGTCATCGTTTTCATCCAAATTCCTCACGAACAGTGGAAACAGAAATATAGAGGCCATCAACGCCGTTAAGCAAACAAGAAGTGATCCTGAGGCCATGAAAAAAAGGCAGGAATTAAGCAAGAGGATAGCTGAAACCAAGAAAAAATTAGAAAGTGTAAGTGAAAGGTTTAGGTTTAATTTTAAACCTTCACCAGGACGATTTAATAATAAACAAATAAATACTAGGATACTTACCCGTTTTTTGTTTAGGTTGGCCATTCTAGTCCACTAAAATACAGCCAGTCGATACACGATTTAAGTCACATACCGGAGCGAGACAAGTGGTCGAAAAAACAAGGTAAGACAGCTTTGGTTCCTGTAGTTTGGTGGCACTAACAATTATTTGTTGTAAAATGGTAGCAAGTTGGTTAAAGCAAATTTTGTTTTTACAAGGACGTTTTTGATTCGACCCGGTATATTCGAGTCATTTAAACTACCGCTTGTACGAGGTACTATCCGATGTTATCGACTCTAAATTTGTCTGGTATAATAGGTACAAGTTGAACGTAAAATGATTTGAAGATAATTTTCAGTCTCTTTTATACGGACTTACCCAAAAAAGATCACAACAAAGTAATTTCTTTATTTTTTAAAACAAATTTATGCTCTAACCAAAAAACTGCCCCCGAATCCTTACTAACACGTAACTATGTTCCAATTCACCCCACTACCATCAAATAGCAGATTCGACTAACATGCCAACTAACAGCACTACTGACTCAGCAGCCTGCAGCGTGTGCACTGTCGATAGGGCGGATTACGTCTTCCCCGCCGGTAAAACAGTTTCCTATACCCCCGCCGGTAAAACAGTTTGTTACAGTAGAAGCGTACCTACCGATTTGCAGCTGTGCGGCTGTTACATGAGTGATATTGAACGGAACACGAGTAATTTGAGTCAGATGTTGGGGTTGAGTGAGTTTGAGGGGAGTAGTGCGAGTAATTCGACGAAAATTACCAAGTTTTTGAACTTGAGTCACTTGACGAGCTCGAATTTCGATCCGGAAAGTAAGACTTTCCGGGAAAGTCTCGAACAAGCGACTAAAAGTCCCGAAAAAAGCCTGATTGAATTCATAAGGCCGAGGAAACTCAAGCTGGATAAAACGTTGGCTAAGTATAAGATGCACAAGAGTTTGCCGGTGAGTCCGGTGAGTGAGGAGAGGCGGTTTGCCGATTTTGTGGAACAGAGCAAGGGCGGTGATGGTGCGCACCAGAGGCAAAGTTTTAGGTAAGTAGAATTTGATACCCTTTGGAACCTTTACTTAAAAATCATATCTAATCGAAGCTCTAAATATTTAACTGTAAATTTTTCAGCTATTTTTTGGATTTTGACTCGAAATCGACCGACGAAGGCTTCAAACAAGTCTGCAGCGATATCGAAAAATTCAGTCAAGATTTTAGCAAAAAATACGATCAAATTGAAAAGAGTTTTAGCGATAAAAGCGTGGAGAATGCTCAAAACGTACAGAATGGCGATAAGTTACAAGATAGTAAAACCAACGAAGACGATGAGTCGAATTTCAGCTCCGATTCTTTGGAAGACTATAATTTCTTTACGTACGGCACGAAAAAGACTAAAAAGACTGTTCCTCCTAGGAGATGTGTGTCTAACAATGAAATATATCTGTATCAGGAAGAGTATATAGGTAAGTAATGGACAGAAACAGAAGAAACGTATACCTATTTCTGCAACATGTCCCTTATATTTTAGAAGAAATACCGAAAAGCGAATCGTTTTACCTGAACCAAAACTTCTCGATACAGGGTAGCCAAGAAAGTCTCCTCTCCGACGAAAATAACCTGGAATATAACGACTTTTATACGGGAAGGCCCAAGAGTTACTGTAACAGTTTGGAAAGCGTTCTTTCTAACGAGAGCGATTGTAAAAGCGCTCCGTTAGAGGCGCTGTTCGAGGACAAGAGAAAGCAGTTGTTAAGTGAGGTGAGCGATCTCATGATTTGTTGGGTTCTTTTCAGCAAGCACTTTTAAACACTTTCCCTAGCTTTAGTAACGAAAGAAGTGTTGGTGGGTATTTTCTTATAGTGTTTGATGCACTGCCAGACTGGCAGTGCCACCCAGTGTACAGAGTGTCTGAAAGAAAAAAAATAACGTAATGTTGATTTTAGGGATATGTCATCAAACGTTGTATAGGTATCTTCTGGACACCCTGTATCTGGATACCCACCAACGGTTTTGCCTTATGTCGAATTATTATATTTCCAAAAACTGTCAACCTTTTACATAATACTATATCTTTATTCTCAATCAAATTAAAAAGTTCATTACAGAGAATATAACACCAAATATACAATATACAGTGACAAAGAGTTCGCAACATATGGGAAAAAATTTTATTAGCGGAATATTGAAAAATCTTTTTTGGGGGATTGGATGTGCATGTCCCATAACCTTAAAATCGATTTTGACATACGTCACGTGACCAATGGTATGGCGGGAAAGTTGAAAAAACCAATGTGAAATCATTATAAATTAGATAAGTTGATAAGATATCGAACAAATTCCAAGAATAAAAAGTGTTTAGAATTCCATTAGAACCTTAAATACAATGTTTGGGATATCTACTTAAAAAAACATAAAATCGAATATTTTTGTAAATATTTTTTTATCGACTTAAAAATTTCCATATTTTTCCTTTCTTAAAGCTTCATTAAAGTAAAACTGACATCTGGTGACCACAACTAGAAATTTTCTTTTGTTTTTCTGACAATTTGGAGCAATAATTCAAAAAATTCGTTTACACTTGGATACCAGCTGTTGCAATAGTCTATTTCTAATAACCTTATCGATATTTTTTATATCGAAATATTCTATTATGTTAAGAAATCCTTAAATTCATTAATCCAAAGAAAATTTTATTTATAACAGTAAAAAATAATTTAAATTTTTATTAATTTTTAGATTTTTTTAAAGATTTCTGCGAAATTCAAAATTATTTTTTACGGTTATAAATAAAATTTTCTTTGGATTAATGAATTTAAGTATTTCTTAACATCATAGAATATTTCGATATAAAAAATATCGATAAGGTTATTAGAAATAGACTATTGCAACAGCTGGTATCCAAGTGTAAACGAATTTTTTGAATTATTGCTCCAAATTGTCAGAAAAACAAAAGAAAATTTCTAGTTGTGGTCACCAGATGTCAGTTTTACTTTAATGAAGCTTTAAGAAAGGAAAAATATGGAAATTTTTAATTCGGTAAAAAATATTTACAAAAATATTCGATTTTATGTTTTTTTAAGTAGATATCCCAAACATTTTATCCAAGGTTCTAATGGAATTCTAAACATTTTTTATTCTTGGAATTTTTTCGATATCTCATCAACTTATCTGATTTATGATGATTTCATATTGGTTTTTTCAACTTTCCCGCCATACCATTGGTCACGTGACGTATGTCAAAATCGATTTTAAGGTTATGGGACATGCACATCCAATCCCCCAAAAAAGATTTTTCAATATTCCGCTAATAAAATTTTTTCCCATATGTTGCGAACTCTTTGCCGGTCACTGTATATATTGATTTTTGGCCAAAAGTACTTACCATAGGTGTTGGAATATGATGGTTTTGTCTCGTGATGTGCATAATGTTGGTTGAAGGAAAATTATATTGGATTGTTTTTCTTTAATAATAGAGTGTATTAGAATACATAGTTTTAATTTATAAAGCTTTTCTAAATTTAAATATCCGTTTGGTTTATACAAAATTATAGTTGGTTCTAAAAAAGGAAGTTTATTTATGCATTTAATTATTTTGTTTTGTAGTCGTTTTAATGGCTGAATTGTAGTTAAATTCGCTGATCCCCAGATTGAAATCATATATTGTAATTTTGAATAAGCCAAAGAATAATATATATTTTTTAAATATTTTAATGATATATTATAATTTTTAGCTTTAAACAAAATGCCAATTATTGGTGAGATGTAACTTCTTAAATATTCAATATGTTTTTTCCAACTTAAATTTTCATCAATATATAAACCTAAAAATTTAATTGTATTGGTATATTTAATTATATGATTATTGAAAGATTGTGAAGAAATATTATTATTTTTTAATTTTGATTTACTTATAAACATAAAAGATGATTTATTAAAATTTAATGATAATTTATTAATTTGAAGCCATTTACATATTATATTTAGGTCGTGGTTAATGTTATTATGAATTTGAGCATAGTCTTTATGAGCAAACAATTTTATTTTACCTTTTATATTTAATTTTGCTATAGAATTAATATAGATTTTTAAAAAAGTAGGTCCTAAAGTTGACCCTTGCGGGACACCACAAGTTATGATTTTTTGTGAACTTTTAACATTTTCCATTTGAACAAACTGCTTTCAAGTAATTTTTTATCAATGAATAATTATTTCCCCGAATTCCAATATCGTATAGGCATTTAAGTAAAATGTTGTGATTGACTGTATCAAATGCTTTACATAAATCTAGGGACAGTAGGCAGCATTTCTGGTTGCTATCAGCGTTTTGTTTTACATAATTTTTAGGCCAAATACAACATGCCTCATTCACAAAGCCTCCCGAAGAACATATCCTACGATATAGAACTATCATCGAGTCTTCCGAAAAACTTTGTCGAGCATCCCTATAACATACCCATGGAACACTGTAACCCCGGCTACCATCCCAACACGAAACGTGGCATCGCTGGTGGTAAAGTGACTGATAATATGGATTTTATTGCCAAACAGAGTGGCGTGAGTACCGGTGATGCGACGGGGAAAAGACTGAGAATGAGTGTAAAAACGTGTCAGACTCAGACGGACTTCGAAACGCCTCACGAAATTGTGGCTAAAAAGTCGAGGGGGTCCGAGGATTTCCAAAAGAAGCTGTTGAAGTTTGAGTGTGGTATTGCGCAGGCGTCGGGGAAGAAACCGGTAAGTTTTCCAATGCAAATCAAATCAAAATACACTATCTTGTTAATAAAGCTTTGGACAGTATTAAAACTGTTATGGAAATTACAATGTTTGCTATATAAAGTAAGAAAAAGTTATCCAATAAATAGATAAATAAATAATCACACCTTATGAGACAACAAATGGTCAAAAATTTACACACAAATCAATCTTACAAGAAATCTGGCAATAATATACACTAATCAAAGTTTAAAAAAAATTAAAGGGAATGCCTAGATATTATCATTGTAAAATTCCTGGATAGTATAGTAGGGTCTAGTAATTAGTTGCCTTTCTAGTCTTTGCTTAATTAAATATCCTGTCATCAATCACCTGCCGATAAGCCAAATATCAAGGAATTTTTGGTGAGAGTTGTTTTTGGTATAGGAAGTGGAATATCATTCACAGTACGCATGTTATAGGAGCTGTTAATAGCATAATTTTTATATTTTTTATGGATAAGGCAGGCCGTTTCCAAGATTAAAAATTCCAATTAAAGTTAAATGGTTTTCCCCGACAAATAAAGGTTTACGGTGAGTAAGACAATTAACACCACACAAGTATCTTAATGCCCTCTTTTGCAAAACCAATATAGAGCCCAATAGGCCCTTACTACTTAATCCCCAAAAAGCAATACCAGACCTTAAGGTGGGAGTATCAACATGCTTGCCAACCTATAACCAATTTCGCGCAGATTTATTTATGTTTTCTAGCTTTCATACAATATTTAATAAATATCAAGGAATTTCATAACTTATTTTAGGAGAATTGTATAGCGAAAAATATCGTGTAAGATTTTTTTTAACATTATTATGTCATTGTCATTCATTGTTCTTTCACTATACAATTCTCCCAAAATTAGCAATAAAATAAATTGATATTTTATTTTTTATTTAATCCAAATGAAATCCCAAAAACATCCGTTTATGCGGGATTCTCTACTAGTATAGTCTATTCAGCGAGTAAACCTGCAAGATGGCCGACATGTCATATGACAAAAGTCATTGAAAATGCAAAAATTTATTTTATTTAGCTGGAATATGACTTTTGTCATATGACATGTCGGCCATCTTGCAGGTTTACTGAGTGAATCGACTATAACAACATGTATAAAGATAATTGTTAAATATAACTAATTAAATACAAAGTAAGTCAAAATAACAGGTACTTAAATGTTAATCAATAAAAAATAAAAATATTCAAATATGTATGTATAAAATTATTCAATTATTATTCTTTTAATAAAATAATATAATGAATAATATGGTTGAGATATCATTTATAAATAATTATGAAAGTAATAGTTAATCATAAAATAAAATAAGTGCATGTTTAAATATTTTTTAATTTAAAATTTAGCTTCCCCTTTTTTAAGTATTTTCTTTGTTATCATTTTAAAACGTTTTATATTTAAAAATTTCAATTCTTCGGGTATTTCGTTATAAAATTTCATACCTTGATAATAAATGGGGTTCTGACCTGCCCTAGTGTGTATTAAAGGTAAATCAATATTGAAAACAGTTCTAGTCAAATGATATTTTTGTAATATATCAGATACTACCTAAATAATGTACCGACGATATTGATTTTCTTTAAATGTTAGTTATTAAAATAATAAACTCAAAAAATCAACGCGAAATAGGTTATAGGTTGGCAATAGATTGAATGACGTTGAGAATTCAACTTTAAGTGATTCTCAACAAGTGAAAAATAAACCATTCTATCCACACTCTTCCCCAATTCTCGTGAGACAACTCTCACTGCGTAAGAACCGGACGCTAGTCTCCCATTCAATGCAAGAATGTGGTCCTTAAACTTAAGTTTCTCGTCGATTTGAACACTCAAGAATTTAGCGACGCCCGAGTTTTTACCAAAATTATCTGTCAAAGTTAAGTCAGAAAACGAAAACTTAAAGGTGAGAATACTAGTTTTGCTGATATTAAAACATAATAGGGTCGCATCACACCATGGTTTGACGAGCAGTAAATCGTTGTGCACAATTATTAGCCTTAACTCTTCTGCATTTTTTCCACGCCACAAGATAGTGCATTTATATCGCCTTAAGATCCTTAAACTTTTGAAATATATTGATCAAAGTTTCGAACATTTCGGATCCTCTCCGAAAACTATTTTCCATGTACCATTTACCTTGAATACTGTAAAACATGTTGAAACTAAGTGACCGGCATGCGTTGCAATGCCAGGCATTATACGCCTCTGAGATAATAATAAGGCGAGTTCACCATCACGTCAAGATTTATAAATGCAAACCCGAACAAACCTCTAAATTTATCAGTGTTTTTCTACAATATTATGCATGTATTATACATAAAAACCTTCCTCTTGAATCACTCTATCTATTTAAAAAAAACCGCTTCAAAATCCGTTGCGTAGTTTTAAAGATTTAAGCACATACAGCGGGGGACAGACGCGACAGCGACTTTGTTTTCTACTATGTTAAGATATCTCGGTAACGAGTCTCATAGTGGCCTCACTTTTCAATAGCCCGGTTATCTAATTTTTTAGGTGGCGTTTTTTGTCGAAACTACAAATACCAAACACAAATCGAGCAAGGAGAACGTCCCGCTCAAAACGGCCAAAACTCAAAAGACAAATAACGCGAGCGTCGCCGAGATGTTCATTCCGAGCATGGCTCAAAAAAATAAACAATACAAGAGTAAATTTTGCAATGTGCTCAACAACAAGCCCGATCAGAATTTCGAAATTTTTGAGGAAAAAGGGCACAACAAGAATAACAGTTTCACTCTGTCGACGATCAATTTCGAGAAAAATACTAATAGGAATAATATTCAGGTATGTAAAATATATTCAGTGGTTTTTAAAATCTACAATATAATATCTTGACAACCTGTATAAATAATATAAGATACGGAGTGCGTCAGAACCAGGGTTGGCAAATATCGTGATAGTTATTTATATTTATAATTATTTTTAAATTATTTCATCTTTTTTTTGTAAAGATATATTTTAAAAATTCAAAATCTTAACTTAATTTAATATAAACCTGTAAATTTGTATTTCAATAATTCTATTCAATGATAGTTGCTATCACAATAACAAGTTTTTTTAGTACTCCTATGTTAGGAATGTAAAATGTAGTTAATGAATATGAACACATCATATATTTTTGCTTTTAACTATGGTTCAACTTAAAACCCAGAATTACTGCGCTTCTTAATTAAATCAAAATGAACCCAAACAGGATTTTTTATTTTTGGCATTGTACATTTTTTATTTCATAAAACAAACAGCAAAATATTGCTTCAATCAGAAATCGGAACTAAATAAAAATGCCACGACGCATCAAAGAACAACAGGTGGTCAGGGGAATCACCGCATCTTAAGCAGCATAATACGCTGTTGCCGGCTCAGCAGCAGCGGGGCCATATTTTTATACTGATGAATAGAATTTTAGAAAAAAAAATATTGATATATATCAGGATAAATATCGGCGCATAAATATTCTGCCAACCTTGGTAAGAATCATATTCGGACTAATTAACATTTTCAGGAAACTTCAAGTTTAGACAGACATCTTTTTGCCAAAGGGCTTTTGAATAACAGCGAGAAAATCACTCACAAACCGCCGAAAGCGGTGAGGAGGAACAGCTCGAAAGCCAAAAAGAACAAAACTACGTACGAATACATTCGTAAAGAAGACTTTTATAAAAATAATAGTAACAGTAGTAAAGATGTGGTTGGTATAAAAACAGGTAATTTTAATAACAACACATGGTGATGGACCCTAGGAATTTCACATTTTTTGAGAAAAACCTGAAAAAGTATTTAATTTTGAGTACTTCTACATTAAAAAAATTATGGATGAACCTTCTTATGGAATATTTCTTAACTTTCAAAATGTCTATTCCAAACTAACTTTTACAGTTCATTACATGGAAAGTGAAAACATAATATAGAAAATAATAACCACTAAAAAAAAACAATAAAAAAAAATGGAAGTTAATCCAATTTAATTCATTAACAAAATCAATTAAAAAAAAATAGTATAAATAATTTAATTTAGTAAATATCTCTTTAATTGTTTTTTAAAAGTTGCCAATTTTTTAATTTTTTTGATATTTTTTTGGAAGATTGCTATATTTTATTATTCCGTCATATAAAGCGATTTTTTTCCGAAATTACTTTTTACTGGTATAGTTGAATAATTTATACAACGTCTGGTGTTATGATTATGATCATTCTCCTGAAGTGTTATGTTTGATTTTTTTCTTTTAAAATAATAGAGTGAATTAGAATACAAATTTTTAATTTATAAATGTTTTGAACGTGTAAATGTCCTTTCGATCTATATAGATTAACAGTTCGTTCTAAAATGTGGTAATTTGTGTATACATTTAATAACTTTATTTTGCAATTGGTTTAAGTTTTATAGGAAATAGGCTATGGAAAATCAAATTAAAGATTAAAGTTTTAAAAACGTCTATTTGCCTTATTGTAAGAACCACTCGGAAAGCACGCCAGTATAATACTACAATGTCTTTCTAGAAAAACCAAACAAACGCTCTAAAGACTTACGTAATTATTTTGATACTTAAGAATATTTATGTGCTTATATTTGGTTACACTGTGCCTCGTATAGGATACAGTTTTGAGACAACAAAGACTCATTGATTAGGTTTTTGCCTTTACACATATTGGTGACGCTATATTCTAACACGCCCCCTCAAAAATTAATCAATAATCTAAAAAAAATTTAAATCTAAACTTATATATTATATATATAATCAACCTATATAAGAACAAAGTACATTCTAATCTAAACTATACTCTTGATATAGCAGTATCTCAATAACCATGCTTTCCTCGTGTTTTCTGGGGTAATGACAATAATGATCCAACATTTGTTGCTAGGATTGGGGAAAACCCAGAAAAACCCAATCAGATCATTTAGTTACTTATTTCTACAAGCCCTAGTCCTGCTCTAAATTCTTGAAATTTAGCTGCTGGTAGTGGCTTTGTCAATACATCAGCTATCTGTTTATCTGTGGAAAGATATTCTAATTTTAGTACACCTTTTACTATCTGTTCTCTGGAGAAATGATATTTAATACTAATATGCTTCGACTTTTTGTGATTTGTTGGATTATTGGCGATACTAATACAACCGTTATTATCCTCATAAATTATAATTGGCTCTGTAATATTTATGTTAATACTAATTGCCAATGATTTTAACCAAAGTGCTTCTCTGACAGCTTCATAGAGAGCCATATACTCAGCTTCTGTCGACGAAGCCGCTACTGATGTTTGCCTTTTTGTATTCCAACATATCACACATTGATCGAATAATTTAAACAAATATCCTGTGGTACTTTTTCTATTTCTTTCATCATCACCTCCCCAATCTGAATCAACATAACCACTTAAAATATTTTTGTAATTACCTCGTATATAGGTCAGCTTAAAATTAATTGAACCTTTAAGATATCTAAGAACCCTTTTTAGGCATTGCCAAAGTTCTTTGTTATTATTATTAAGATATCGACTTAAAATATTAACAGCAGTGCTTAAATCGGGTCGTGTGCACAGCATGACATACATTAAACACCCTAAAAGGTTCCGACAAGGAGTATCATATTTCTCTTGAGAATTTAGACTTGTATAATCTAATTTATTTGGGAGAGGAGTGCTGACAGATTTACAATCTTGCATATTAAACTTATTTAAAATTGTTTTTATATATGCCCGTTGATCTAAAGTTATTGAATTATCAGTTCTTTCAATTTTTATTCCCAAAAACAATTTAATATCTTTTAAATCTACCATAGAAAACTTGTTTGCCAAATAATTTTTAAAATTTATCATTGTTTCACTATTTGCAGTGGCGATTACAAGGTCATCCACATAAAGTACTACATAGATATTTTTAGAAATATCTTCTCTGTCTAAAATATAAATACAATGATCTACTGAGGAATTTCGAAAACCTTTTTCTTTAAGAGCCCTTTCAAAAATTTCAAACCAACATCTTGCTGACTGCTTTAAGCCATATAATGCTTTATTTAATTTACATACTTGATTAGGCTTACTTTTTACACCTTCTGGAATTTTCATAAAAATTTCCTCTTTTAATATTCCGTTTAGAAAAGCTGTTTTTACGTCCATATGGTGAATTAAAAGGTTAAACTGATTTGCAAACGCAAGTACAAATCTAAAACTCGAAATTCTTGCGACTGGTGCAAAAGTTTCGTTATAATCTGTTAAATATTCTTGACTAAAACCTCGAGCAACAAGACGAGCTTTATATTTTGATGGGTTTCCAAATTCATCATTTTTAAGAGCAAATACCCATTTACAATCTACTATATTTTTATTTTCAGGTTTTGATACCAAATACCATGTATTGTTTATTGCCAAAGAATTAATTTCATCCTGAATAGCTTCTTCCCACTTAATTCTATCAGTTCTATTTTGAATTTCCTGATATGATGTAGGAATTTTACATACTATAGATTGAGCGCACATAAGATAATCATTTGATAAATCATTTTCATTATGAGAAATAGACATACGATCTTTAATCCTGTCACTCCTCCTCAGTTCAGAATACAAGGGAATCTTATTTTGACTATTTTCAGGTAAAGGTAAACGTATAGTCTTAGTATCAGAGGGCTTATCTGTTGCAATTACAGATTCATCAAATTTTACTACTGATTTTGACGGAACGTCAGATGCATCAGTTTCAGTTTCCACATTTATACGGGAGTTTTTAAAATTAACCCCTTCAGGCTCAACTGTAGGCCTGGACATCAAAAAATTTGTCTCGTCTACAATAACGTCTCTAACGACAACAAATTTTTCAGTTTGTACGTCCCACACTTTATAACCATTCGGTTCGTACCCAACTAAAATCGCTTTCCAGGATTTTTCATCAAATTTTGTTTTCCTGGTTTTATTATGCACATATACAGTAGAACCAAAAACCTTTAAATATCTAAGTTGTGGCTTTTTACTATGCCACAATTCATATGGTGTTTTAAATTGTCTTAAGGCTTTAGTGGGTGTCAAATTAATTAAAAACGTTGCAGTAAGAACTGCCTCACCCCAAAAAGCTTTTTCTAACTTAGCGCCAGATATCATGGCACGACCTTTTTCAGTAATAGTTCTGACCATTCGCTCTGATACACCATTTAACTGTGGGGTTCGTGGAACTGTCAAATGATAACTTATGCCCCTTTCTACACAAAAATCTTTCATTTCGTTTGACAAATATTCCCTTCCGTTGTCACTATATAAATTGACAATTTTTAAATTAAAATGAGCTTCGCTTTTTGCAACATAATCTCTGAACATTGAAAACACATCTGATTTATGTTTTATTAAATATGTAACACAGTAGTGTGTATACTGGTCAACAAAAAATACAAAATAATTTTTATCGTCAACCGTTGTAGGAGTGATAGGACCGCAGACGTCAGTATGAACAATAAATAATGGTCGTTTAACATAACTTTTATTTTTAGCCTTTTGAAAAGGTAGACGTGTTTGTTTACCATTTATACACGCTTCACAAAAATAATTTATGGGTGTAACCTGATCTATTTGACCCATATCTTCGACCATTTGTCTATTCTTCATTTCTAAAAAGTTAAATTTACCAATGTGCCCCAAACGTTCATGCCATAATTTATAATTGGGTATTTTTGCATTATTATTTACTTGAACAATAGAATTTACTACATTTGTATTAATCAAAAAATCAATACCTATCAAATTATTATTGTTCAAAGACTTACCCATCATTATGGTTTTACTACCTTTGCTTACAGTTACCCCATTTTGACCAAAAGTAATTGTCATTCCAGCCTCTTGCATTTTTCTGACGGACAATAAATTGTACGGGACATCTGGACAGTACAGGACATCCTCGAGTAGCCCTTGAATACCCATATTACTGGTCACGTGAATGGTTCCCTTCTTAATTGCAGTTATGTATGTTTCATTCTTCGCTACAGAAATTTTCATTGGTGCTTGTAAATTGACGGAACTATGAAATAAATCATCTCTGTTGACAAGGTGGTCAGATGCGCCAGAATCCAGTAGAAAAGTAATTTTATTACTCTCTTCCTCGAGTTCAAAATTTCCTGCCATAAAAGCAAAACCAGACGGATTGTCATTTGACGTAGAAGGCTGATGTAATACTTCTATATTTTGGACAGTTCGGTTTCTGTGAAAATTTTGATGTTGGATTGTTTTCTTGTAAAAGAAACAATTTTTCTTTAAGTGACCTTTCCTGCCGCAATGGTGACACTTTGTATTTGATAATTTATTATTTGGTTTACATTTTCGTGCCTTATATTTTGCTTGATAATGATTTTTAGTACATTCAAAGCTTTGCTTCTTTGGTGCGTCTCTAAACTCTGCATGAAGAACTTTTGCGCTTGTGTCTCTATTGTCATGTGTTAACTTGACTTCGTGGTCCAAAAGTCTTGTTTTGACAAAAGGCAAAGTTAAATTATCCTCAGATAACGTTTCTATAGCTGTTATAACGCCATCATAGGATTTTGGAAGAGTCAGCAATAAATGAGATACTTTATCGGTTTCCTCCAATTTTGCACCAGCTGCCATTAATTCCGTAATAAGGTCATCGAAAACTGTGAAATGTTTTATTAACGATGCGTGAGTGTCTAACTTCAATCCCAGTAATTTCTTTCGTAAAGCTAATTGCGTGGCAAGGCTTTTGCGTTCATAAATATTATCTAAATTGTGTAAAACGTCTCTTGCAGTATTGTCTAACTTTACAAAACTTAGAAAAGAGTCCGATAAATATTCCACAATAATATTTTTAGCTGTACGTTCTGATTTTATCCATTCGTCAGTGAGGGGATCCGGAATATCCTCATCAATAACTTTAAGAATGTCAAGTTCAGTTAATAAAGCACGAATTCTGAATTTCCACACACCGTATCTATCACCATCAAAGGGTTTAATGTTTCTTTTCACTTTTAAATTTTCCATAGTCACTGCACAAATAAACACCCTGTATTCAGTTCACAAAATGCAACTAACACGCGGCGTACACTGGGCCCATAACCTATAGGAAATAGGCTATGGAAAATCAAATTAAAGATTAAAGTTTTAAAAACGTCTATTTGCCTTATTGTAAGAACCACTCGGAAAGCACGCCAGTATAATACTACAATGTCTTTCTAGAAAAACCAAACAAACGCTCTAAAGACTTACGTAATTATTTTGATACTTAAGAATATTTATGTGCTTATATTTGGTTACACTGTGCCTCGTATAGGATACAGTTTTGAGACAACAAAGACTCATTGATTAGGTTTTTGCCTTTACACATATTGGTGACGCTATATTCTAACAAGTTTGATAAACTAGCACATCCCCATGCATGCGTATTGTAATTTTGAAATATATTAATGAAAAATATAGATATTTTTTAATATTTCAAAGGAATGAAACATTTAGCTCTGTACAAAACAGATACCAAAGGAGATATCAAGTTGATAATATACTGGATATGGCATTTCCAATTATCCATTTCTGTTTTTCCAAAACTGTTTTCTTATGACCACAAAATTGGACCAAAAAAAGCAAATGCTGTATGAATTTCTTATCAATTTATATTTTATACCAAGTCTGGCAACATTGTTAATGACTATCGTAACGGAGAGTTTTCGCATAAAACTAGCTGTCAAAGACTTCTTTTCCTTTTTTTTTAGAGAAAAACAGTCTCGTCCATACATGTTTTGCCATTAATGTATTCTATACAAACAGGTATTTCCATTGCACTCTAAATAATTATGAAATTCTGAGAGTCCCAAAACCCAAAGAAAAACAAAATTATTACTCCACATTACTGACGGTTCATTTTCTAGGTGGCGCTAGGAGCAATGCCAATTTTTTGAACAACCGAAAAAGAGAGTTTCAAGAACTAGTTCTAACCGGAGAGAATACCATAGAATTATGTTTCAAGGAGAATAACGTCGATTGTGAGGTCGAAGCCAGCTCGAGCTACGCCAAGAGCAACATTTTCGGTTCAGGAAATAGCTCTGAAAGGTATTTTTATAACGAAATTAAATGTTGCGTTAACTTAAAAAAACATTTTCAGCACTTCCAAAGAATTCTTTCAAAAAACCGACCAGCAAAACACGATACTAACCGAACTGTACGACAGTTTGGACAAAAAGTCCCCTCCCTCGAAAATGGACCTGGACTCGCTGGATGTAAACTTAAACACGCAGAGTCACAACTACACCTCGGACTGCGAGTCCACCAGGAATCTCTTCGACAGTTTGGAGGTGAACGTGTGGAGTAAGGGATCGTGTATGAATAAAAACACGGCGCTACAGTTGGAGAACGTTTTGAAAAAACAGGCACATCATCAGGGTATTAATGAGACTGACGAAGAGGTAGGTATGGTTTTACTCTTCTCACTTATTACTAGGATATGGAGAACAAATGTATATTAACAAGTTAAACTATTTTAGCCGGAAAAATCCGAAAGAAAACACTCGCCCCAAGATAAAATAGCTATCGCTCTGCATAACATAAAAATCCTCAACGAAATACAACGAAAAATACACAAAATAAATACCCTCGTAGATATTTATCGCAAAAACGTCTCCAAAAGCAAAGTCAAAGCGTTATCTTCCATGTACGAAAGCATGACAACGTCGCAAAGCTACTACAACGACCTGACGAAACTGCAAGCGACGCCCGTCAAATACAGAAGGAGAAATCTCAGTTTGCCAACTTTCGTCGAAAGAAGATTGAATTTCGAGAGTAAAAGTGGCAACGGTGTCAAATTAAAGAGCGATATGGCAACGGTGCAGAGTGGGGATGCCAAGATGACCGAAGGTGACGATAAATGTCAAATGAGTGTCATGATATTATGGCAGAATTGCATCTATGTTGCATGGAGGAATGTAGATGTCAAAGCTTTGCTGGCATGTCACATATCGATGTCTTATAGTTTAGTTTTAGTTATTGGACCGTATTCTAGTCAAGAAGATACGGGAATTCGTTATCATAAGGAAGGTAACTTTTGCTTCCAATTTTTGTACTAAATTGACATTCCTCAAAGCTTTTTGACGTAAGGAAATTTATTATCTTCTTGATAAAAGTACGCCCCATTGTGCCCTATAATGTATCATTTTATGAAATGGTAATTTCTTACAGGGTTTTTGACATTTACTGTGGCTGGCGCAACGGAAACCCATGCAAAATTTCAGGTTGTCAAATATTGGTTCCCTTGTTTATTTTAGACTAAGAGTGTATCTAAGTTTAAAATTATTTAATAAAATTTTTACAATTTTACATTTTTGTAGATAACTCTTCAATTACTAAATAAATTATGTCGAAATTTCGCAAGATAGTGCGTCAAATTATGCCTTGTAATAAATAAAAATACTTAATCGGTCTAAAATAAACAAAAGAGGCAATATTGGATCCCCTTAAATTTTGCATGGTTGCATTTCTTATTTGGCGTGTGATACATTCGCAGGACTGCAAAAACTTTTAGTGTCAGCATGTTACAGAGTTATAGGAACTAATGAAACAGACATATTCTTTAAAATCCAACTCAAACAAGGTCCTTTTGGATTTTATGTTAATTTTGTTTACGCCTCTGCTTATGATGATGATGATTTATATAATGTAAATATGCTTCTAATAAAATACATATATTCAAATACATTTAATGTTTTGAAACTACCATTGTTTGTTTTATTATATTACCGCACTGCAATTAATGTGCTTTATCCCCTACCATCTTTTATTGACTAATTTAAAATTTTTATCGATTTAATCCGCATAAAAATATCAATCTGCTTGAACATAGTGCTGGCATGGCCTTTTGATCCCCCGTTGCATGTTTTTTTTTAATTTCAGTTTTTGTTTTTGTATTGGGTGTCTCAAAATTACGTAACTTTTAATTTCAGGTAATTTTTTTGTTACAGAAAAATTGGATTTATTTATGTTCTGGTTCTGAGTATTCACGAATTGCGACATATTTGCATTGAATTTTTCGTGCCAATTGATTTTAATGATTTTTGGTGTATAGTCTACAGTTTTGTTGGCTACTTTGTTCGACGAGGCGCTCGACGAACAGTCTGTTCGACCAAAAATGACACACCGTGTCTTATAGTTTAGGTTACAGTAGCTTAGAAGCCCACATACTTCAGATTTAAAGTACATAACATATAATAATAATAAGTTTATTTAAAATTTAATAATATAATAAATATGTTTATGTTGTCTTCTATAAACTTATTCCTCAATCCCTTGAAGCTGAGCTTGTTAGGGGCAAATCTTATTTTTGTTTTAGTATGTAAAATCATAAATCATAAATATGCATTAAAAATCAAGTTTTAAAGTAAAAATGTTCATTTATAGTATAAACGCAGTTTTTTTTTGAAGAAATATATTAGCTATAATAAAATTATTAATTTATAATTTTTAAGTAACAAATATTACCTATAGAAATTATTCAGAACAATATTAATTAATTAAATCATTTCTGAAAATATTTTCAAATTGTCTGTTCTTAATATCCCTGTTTTTATTTCGACTTTAAATTTTTTTAATGAAATCAATTTTTTAATTTTTGTTGATAAATAATCGTTTAAATAAAAACATAAATATTTGAAATTTTTTTGTCCAATGAACTTATTTATTTTATGTTTTATGGTTATTTCATTTTTATGACGTGTATTATGATTATGGTTTTTAAATTGAAAAAGGTTTTTATTTTTAAATATATATATTAAGATGTTATAAATGTAAAGTTGTCTTATGTTCAACTTTTTTGTTTCTGAATATAATTCTTTTGAAGGATAAAGATAATCTTTATTGAATATAATTTTTAGGAACATTTTTTGTAATAATTCTAATTTTTTAACTAAAGTTCTATTTATTCCTCCTCAACCTAAAATTCCGTAATTGAAATGAGTTTTAACTAACGCTAATCGGAAGCCGAGGACAACGACTTACCGAAGCAATTTCGAATAAGTCGTCTTGAATAGACCGATTTTGGCTTCAGGAGTTTTATCACCACGAACAAGACAAAACTTACCATTTTATAATACCAGCCCCGTAACTTGTCGCCGTTATTTGAGACGCCCAATCGTACCCCCACGTTTTTTTACATTCACCCCTCATTACCATAGATTTTTTGCATGTTTTGCAGTTTATTTAGACGACACCTCTAGTCCTGACTCGAGCCTGCGCAGGTCTTGTAGTTTGTCCGATTTAAGCATGCAGAATGTACCGGTTGTGCCTAGAAGGAAACAGTCCGAACCTAGTAAGTATAGAGGGGACGAAAAGTGCCCCTTTGGTGCATGCCCTCCGAACAAAACTTGTTTGTGTAAGTGTTTCGTACCAACAGTTTTACCTGAAATAGTGTTTATCTTTCGTTAATTTTGTGCATGGTTTCTTACATTAATATCTACTAATTTTAATCTACTTACTAAAATCGTAACACGAATATTCCTATTTGTTGTAATTGTAAACGTTAGCCACCGATCTAACAACGTATTATTTTCCTCCAAAGGCAAAAAGCCAGCTCCGCCCGCGAGGATGACCCCCAGGTACGTGAAGAACAACTCGATGATGCGCAGCAAGTCCAGCGTCGTCCTGAACCGTGACCACTCTGACTCGGAGAACGATTCGCAGGACAAGAAGGTGTCCAGGTTGATGAGGCCGACGATCAGTTCGCATAATAAGATCAGGGATCAGAAGTCGTTGCAGAGCAGGAAAAAGCAGAGTTATTCTACGAGTAAGTTTTCAGTTGTTAGAAATTGTTTGTTGGCGATGCCGAAGGCAGGATTGCTTAAATAAGATCCTGCTTTTACTTGCTACCCCCAATACTCTTTCTTGTTTAGGGTAGAATTCAGGTGATCTAAGAATGGTAGTGTAGTTGAATTAACCGAAATGTATCTTGACCATTAAATATACTTTTCCTTTAGGTAATCTTAACCAAGTCGGCGTAGACAACATATCGACGTCAGACGAAGAAGAGGCGGCGCCCAAGAAGCCCCAAGTGCCCCCCAGGATGAGCAGGCAGCAGAGCTTCGAAAATGGGCAAAATTCGAAGAGACATATGAACAATAAAGATCAAAAACGAGGTAAGGAAGAAGTTCTTTAATAAAGTGGTCAATTTTATAGGTGCTTTATTTTATATAATACATACAAATCGCTTCTTATAAAAATTTTTCTCAGGACTCTAACAACCTTATATAACTCAACACGAATCATTTACCACCATCATCTTCGCCTTAACCCATTAACACGACTAAGATCGCCATGTTTTCTAATTTTTAGCTTCACGGCACTCGATACACTTCGACGACACTCTGACAAACGAAGATGTTGACCTGTCGAGTGAGAGTATAGATCTGTCGTCTATTGAGTGTAAGTGGTTTTATTTTTGTTGCATGTACCCCGTAGTTATATCACTTGTTAGTTATCATACATGTAGTAAATTTGATAATATTATATTGGTATAATTGGGTATATATTTATTTGCAGGTTTCTTTATAATACTATTAGAAATCAATAACTTTGTTTTTAAATATACACCCATTTAGATTATTAACATCATAAATATATTTAAAAGTATAAGTAAGTAATTCAAAAATATTTCACCAAAAAAAAAAGGAAAAATTATAAATAAGGGAGAAAAATTGTAATATTTAGTATTATTTATATTACCTAGATATAAGTTGGCTTACCTTTATAAAATATAATTTTGCATAATCCATGATTTTAATTTTCTTTTAATGCCAAAAACTTTTTAAATTAGTAGGTAATAAATTAAAAATTTTGATGTCAACAAATAAAGCATTATTTTTTAAAAGTGTTAAATTAAAATTATCATAACACAAACATAGATTTGTTTTTTGTCTTGTTTGGTATAATATATGAGTAATGTTATGTAATACATTTTTATATTTATATAATAATATATAAAATGGAAGTTTTGTCATAAAGTTGCTTTAAACTTAGAATATCATTATAAACAAATAATATTTTTGAAGGAAAAAAAAATAAGTTTATTAAATATTATTTTTAAAACATATTTTTGTATTGTTATAAGCGGTTTCAAATTCGAGTCGTATGCACTTCCCCAACCAATTATACCATAGGAAATAATTGATTGAAGAAGTGCATAATAAGACATAAAACAAAGTTTTTGATTCACAATATTTTTTAAAAGTCTAAATTTACATAAAGTGTTTCTTAATTTTTTTGTAAAAGTGTTAATTTGATGATCCCATTTTAAATTAATGGTATAGTTGGGTACATAATATAATAATAACGAATTCTATTAATCGCATATGCCGATTGATAGAATCCGTCTTGTATGTCAATTAGGTGTGTAAATCACGGAACTGCCCATGAGATAATAGGCTATCCATTCGCTATGGTACCAGCTACCAGCAAAATAATTGATTTGTAAAATTGATGCAAAAGTAACTTTACTATATTTTTTTGGCAGTTTCGAATCAACTGTGTGAAGACGTCAGTAGACAGCTAGTTTCAACGGCCGATAACGTCGTTAAAATTTACCAGAAACTCAAAGAAAACGAAGAGTCCGGAGACTCGCAATCCGAGGCTTTGGATTGTATCAAGATGTCTCTTATACGAACACATAAGGTAGGTTTAATCTCATATCTAGCAGGTCTATTTTAACGACAAATACACGCTTGACGATAGATTTAACCGTCCGTTTCGTTTTTAGGTCGTCCACGACTGTATCTTCAACGAATTCAAGCAGAACAACGGCAACATCGACGTGAACCAAACCGACGCGATCAAGAAATTGAACGACCTGGTGTCAAAGGGCGCCAGCGGTTCCGGTTCCGTCATCGATCTGATGCAGCAATACTCAGACATACTACTCGATATGATGCAACAGAAAATACACTCGGCGAACATTTGATGTTCGCCCGGGATATTTTTCGAATTGATTGTGTGATTTAAAAAAGGGGATATAATTAAGAAAATAGGAGACTTCGCGTGTCTTGGCGAGCTTGGTGGCTCCTATGGAAGCAGATCTATGCCTGTGACTCTTGAAAAGTTATGTTGAGAGTTTTCCCATAGGAGTCCAGATGCCAGGTTACATCCGCAAAATGAACTACCTAACAAATAAAGGGAGTTTTCGAAAGAACAACTTATGTCAGATGTTCTAACAAACCTGTTTTTAATTTGATTTATCTTTGGAAACACCGCTTCATAGTCATGCTCAAGATACGTAGGATTCCCGACCCCAGACAATGCGTTCTGGCGTTATAACACACGCTGTTCTTCTAGTAAACCCTTCCAAAATTGTCTTTACGTGGTCTAGAACATAGTACGTTTGAAATACCCCTCGTACGCGAGGGTCATTTGAACTACTTCGTTTACGTGGGGTAGTCAAAAACTAACCTAACTAATTGTAGTATTTCTCGACTGATCCGGCGAATGGGTGTAAGCGCCGTAAAGAATAACTTTATAATATTAAAAATCTTACATTATGAATTGTAGAGTGTGACTGTAACTTGGAATATAAATTCAGTTAATAAAAAATTAGGGTTGCCATTTAAAAAATTATAGATATCGTCATAACTTAAAATGTTAAACAAAACTGTACTGGATTTGCTGAATTTATTCAAAGTTACAAAATATTTGCAAAAGCGATGATATCACCGAAAGGTGGCGCTTACACCGTTTTGCCGCTGTATCGTCGCCCATTAAATAATAATGTTTATATCAAAAAAAGCGAACTTTTTTAATACACTGTGATTTTTAACTACATTTTGTTTATTGTATTAATAATGTATTAACTTTAAAAATAATCGATTGATTAGTAATTAAGTGCAACCTTTTGGCTTTAAATTTGTGTAGTTATATTGTTTGTTTTTAGGATGTTGTATGTTAATGTTAGTATGCGCATGGTCAAACGTTATTGTTGGGTATAAACAGGGTGTAATGAAAAAGATTGTTAATGCATCACAGAAATTACATTGATTATGGGGAATCGGGCCGCCTACTGCAGGCACTAGAAACGTCTCCTACCTAACAAAGAGGTAAGTCAGAAATGTCCTTTTCACTTGACAAGCTCATGAGACAGTCAAACCGCTCATTTACGTACTCATTAGTCGAACGCTCAACATTTTCTTATATATTTCAACAGGCTACATTTTTCGCTCAATTAGTCGCGACTGAATATCCGTTGTTTAAAAGTAAATGTATTTTCATTTTAGATAGTTTAAATAATTATACTAACTAAATTAAAATTTGAATTACATTTAGAAAATCTTTGATCTAAAATTGTTTTTAAATAATTAATTTTTTTCCCAATTTTATATATATAAATTCTTTTGAATTAGTCAAAATTTAGGTTTATTTTCGTCGGCTTAGTGCAAAAGTCAAATACAGCTTTATTATCACAAGAATATACTCTCATTGACAAAGCATTGTTTAAATTTAACGTAAAATTATATAAAAAGTCTTAAATTAATTTGGTACAAACATTTTAAAAATCAGAACACAACTACACCTAAAATTCCTCAATATAGCAGCTGGAAGCTGGCCATTTAGTTTCACCCAGCGCCACTAAGTCAATATTTCCAGGTTTTGAGATTATTGTAAATTTCACTAAGTCTTCTACCGATACAATATTTGAAAAAATATCACAAAAATAAAAACTCAATAAGCGTCTAAAAATACCAATATAAAAATCAAACTAAGTCATTTTAGCTATTTGTAGTTGGGTCGAAAACTCACTAAGTCACTTAATGGATTGTGCATATAATAAATACTATTTTATAAAAATATATTGAAAAAAAGTTTGTACATATGCACATGACAACTTCGTAGGCATAACATTATTGCACATTTTTTTAATAAATCACTTTAAACTTCGCCATTTCTTAAAACTGGGTTTTACTCAACTGTCAATTGCATTTTTGCACTAAGCCGACGACATAGTGAGGTCTTTAATAGACTCCAAGTTTTGCAAAATAAAGCTATGCGTATAATTTTAAATGTGGATAGATTAAAAAATATAAATTATCAAACTATACCAGTAAAAAGTAATTTCGGAAAAAAATCGCTTTTATATGACGGGATAGTAAAATATAACAATCTTCCAAAAAATATCAGAAAAATTAAAAAACTGGCAACTTTTAAAAAACAATTAAAGATATTTACTAAATTAAATTATTTATACTATTTTTTTTAAATTGATTTTATTAATGAATTAAATTGGATTAACTACCATTTTTTTTATTGTTATTTTTAAATTATACGTATATTAAATATACGAAAATAAATTTAATGTTAGAGAAACTTCAGTGGTTAAATGTTAAAAATTTAATATTTCTTTTGATTTGTACTTTTATTTTTAAATACAACAAACTTAATGCCTTCTCATTTAAAAGATTTTATAACTCAAAATTTTAAAAACCATAACTATTCAACCAGGTATAATAAAGATTTCTGTCTTAGTTGGGTATCAAAACATTTGACATATAAATCGGTATTTCATAAAGGATTAAATGAATATAACAACTTGAATATTTCAATTAAATGACGGAGCTCTTTGAAAAATTTTAAAAATTATTTATTTAAAAAACAAAATAGTGACTGATAAATTTTTTTAAAATAATTCAAAGATGATATTGTTAAATAAATCTTGTTACTACTAATTACTTGTTTAAAAAAAACCTGCTTTCATATATTTTTTATAATAGTTTGATAACTATTAATAGTGTGTTCAAACAATTCGATTAAAAATGAAATTGATAAAACTGCAACAAATTGTTAAGTTGGGTAAGGTGGTTGTCCATTCCAAAAAAATTTTAGTTTTTGAAACATTGCCAATTTAATATTTTTATGACGATTTTGCTGCGGATTATTTCTCCTAGTTGGCTATTATGGTTGCTGAACACTCTGTACATACATATATTCGTTTCAAAATATTATAAAAATCTATTAATAAAGGCTTCCTTCCGGTATAACCGGAAGTGCTACCATATTGAAGATATTTTACTCGAATTGTCCCCATCATTACTAGCATACTGCCACATTTTCAAAAATTTTCCTATGTATAGTTTTTCATATTATATAGAGTATTATATAGATTGAAACGGTTTCTGATTATATCTTAACATAGTATAAAACAAAGTCGCTATCGCCCGTCCTGTCCCTATATGTGCTTAAATCTTTAAAACTACGCAACGGATTTTGAAGCGGTTTTTTTTAATAGATAGAGTGATTCAAGAGGAAGGTTTTTATGTATAATACATGCATAATATTATAGAGAAACACTTATAAACACTGATAAATTAGAGTAGGGAGAACGAACGACCCAATCTAACCGGTCCCCGGCCCGTTCAACGATCGATCCGAAGCACCGAAGCCGAAATAGACGAAGACAGACTATGTTTTATGCATGGATGTGAATTGTGGACGGGCCGGCAAACGGTTGAGTTTAAGGTTTGTTCGCCTTATTATCTTACGTCGTATAATGCCGGGCTGCAACGCAGGCCGGGTACACGCTAGTATCTTATATAATTTAAAATTATTCAACTGTTGTTTTCGTTATGTGTGGTAGCCGACTCAAATCAGATATAGCCTATTATTTGGATGACCAATAGGAATTAGTGCGAGTGCGTTTGGGTTAAGGTCGATAATGTTTAAAAAAAACTCAAAAAAAACATCCGTTTTACTTTTAAGAAAAAGACGTTTCTGGTGCCTCGTGCCCTTTTCCCTGTATGTATATTAAATAACAATTTTTTCAGAACTTATTTTTTTAAAGCGGAAATGGTACCTACATCACAACATACAGGGTTGTTCCCGGATAAAAATGCACTCAAAATTGTAAACCATACAATATACAAAGACGGTTCAATTAGAAAAATGTTGCGCAGTTTAAATTTGAAAACACAACATTGCAGGATTTAGTAGGCGCAACTTTTTTTTCATCTTTTATGGTTTACGAGATCCATATCCGGGACACCCTGTATACTATGTTTAAAAACTTAAAGAAAAAATAGATTTTCAATTTTGGCCATTCTCTAATCTTATGATATGTATAACAATATCTAGTACTAACTATTGTAAATTAAAAAAAATCATTCCATATTTTCAAGAGCTTATTTATTTGGCGGTTTATTAGGTCGACGCGTCAGACAGACAGGCTTGTTTAATGTTTAATCGCCGTAAGTAAAAATTGACCTTATATTATACGGGATAAGACGCCCTATGTAGGGTACCAACCTCAGAACTATATTAAAAAAAAGTAGAACGCTTAACAGGCTGTATAAATGGCTTACTATAACGATTATCTCTGTACTAACGGGGTTTTTCATTTTTATAGGTTGCCATCCACTAATTTGAGTTAGCAGCATCATTCCAACTAACTACTATTATCTGGGATTGTTGAAAGATCAAAAAAAAATAGCTAATAATATCTGGACATCATCAGGCATCACAACAGTTTATCATAAACAATTTTAAACATTTTTATTTATACATAACAATAGGCATGATAGATTGGTCGTGGTTCGACAAGACTCGTGTTTTTGGTTGCTGTTAATGTAATTTCAAATGGTTGCCAATTTTTTTCTAGGGAAAAAATAAATTTCAATAACCCAGGTCTTAGTACCAACCGATGTTGTACAAAGTAAATTTCTTGAAGGTCTGTCGTACGTGTCAACCTAACAAAACTGACAAATAAGTTGAGATCTTGTATTTTTCTATGGCTGTCTCGTTACTATTTTACATAGATAGGTAGAATAAAATGTACTGAAAAGCGGTTTTGGTGAAGTAGTTGCCAAAATATTGACATTTACTTTTAGGGAATGTTAAAAAAATGGTAGGAATGTTACACTACAAGCTAGTTTTTTACCCAGTGTAGTTAGTTGCCCCTGATATTTATGTAATGCCCTGTGTTTTGAGAGCGCCAAATAAAATTAGCTAAATAGTTGTGTGCAAATGATGAAAACTAGTGTACAATACAGGGTGGCGAGGGTAAGAGTTAGCAAGACACACTCTGTATACAAAAATGGAATTTTTTTAAAGGAATTTGGGAATTGGTGTGCTTCCTATTTATTCTAGGTGTTTTTTATATTACCTATGTGTATACCTTCACAGGGTCTTTAGATAAACGAAGCTTGTTGAGATAATAGTTTCGCTAGTTCACAATTTATACAGGGTGGTCCAACGAAAACTTAGCACCTCGATTTTCCTGCTTTAAAATGAAAATGTGGAAAATCGCTCAGACCCGTCTATTTTTATTTCGAGGGGGACATCTTTTGCGTATATTGTCAATCTTCAAGCCCTTAGGAGGGAGGGAGGTAAGATCTAAATCTTAAATGGATACCGCTATTTTATATAATTTTTTTGGATTCTGCATAAAATTCTGAACATTTTTTAATAAAAGCATTATTAATCTATACTTAACAGTTTTCGAGATATTGACTCTTGAAAAATTACATTTTTGAACTTTGACAGCTTTTATAGCTTTCTAACTGTACGTCTTAGAGCAAAACGGCTTACATGTCCCTATCTTCGATTTTTATTATCTTTCCAATAGTATCATAGTATCAACTTCCGGTTAAACCGGAAGTACTATATTTCTTACATCCGGTTTAACCGAAAGTTCACACTATTGAGAAGATAATGAAAATCGAAGACAGGGACATGTAAGCCGTTTTGCTCTAAGACGTACAGTTAGAAAGCTAGACGCTGTCAAACTTCAAAAATGTCATTTTTTAAGAGTCAATATCTCGGAAACTGTTAAGTATAGACTAATAATGCTTTTATTAAAAAATGTTCAGAATTTTATGCAGAATCCAAAAAAATTATATAAAATAGCGGATCCATTTAAGATTTAGATATTACCCCCCCCCCCCCTCCCTCCTAGGGGCTTGAAGTAACAAGCTTGACAATATACGCAAAAGATGTCCCCCTTCGAAATAAAAATCGACAGGTCTGAGCGATTTTCCACATTTTCATTCTAAAGCAGGAAAATCGAGGTGTTAAGTTTTCGTTGGACCACCCTGTATTATTTTTCCTTTTATGATTCTGGACTATATTTCGTTTAGACCGCCTGAATTTTTAAATTTTCGTCTATACTTTATTTGTACGGGTTGAAACGATGATCGCCCCAGACCTCTTTTAATTATTATTTTAATATTTTTTGCGTCTTTTTAAGGGAAATACGTTCACCTTTGTTAATTTTTAGTTATTTTGTTTATTGCAATAACAGAATTAACCACAGGCCTATGCAAACAAGTAGAATGCTCTACTCTAAGAGGTTTTGGTTTTTTTTTCAAATGTTATTTGAGTTATTTGTTGAATGATCATCAATTTGGACATCACCACGACAGCACAACAGTTTATCATCAACAGCTTTTAAATTTTCTTTATTATATTTATAAAATATCTTAATAAAACAATGCACCTATTGAGAATCATTACCTGTTGAAAGATATATCTTCTGCCGCACTTTGCTGACTGTAACACAATTATGCACTGAACACAGCGACGACCAATGTTTTTAAAGTTTATACAGTGTGGTTGTTTAAGTGTGCAACATATGAACATTTTTTTATTACCGATTTCTCAGAAAATTTTATTCTTGATAAAAGTTGGTGCATGTTCGATAATCGTGTTAGGTGCACTTGGAATGGTTGCACGTCAAACGGCGTACAGGGTAGGCCAAAAAATACAAAACATCTACAAGAATAAAGGACCCCCCTATTTCAGCAAAATGTTATTAAGAAAAGTTTTTTAGAATTAAAAGTTATGCATAGATTCAAAAACGTGACCTAAAATAAAAAATTATATTTTTTTAAAAAACATTAATAATTTCCAAAAAATTTTTTTTTTATATTCACCATAAAGACCTTCATAAATTAATCAAAATCAAATCAATTTCACATATCTTTGCTCAAATTCAAGCATATTTGTAAAATTTACTTGAAATTTTAATTTATTAAGGAATCACAAACTTCATGTTTGTTGCAACGATATTAAATACAACTTTAAAATATCCCAAAAATTATTTTTAAGAAAATAAAACACTAGTAATGATAATATGCTTATTAAAAAAACTATCATTTAAAGTGCAACATTTTTATTTTAAATGTTTATTAAAAAACTTTATTCTTGTACAAGTTTTATATTTTTTGGCCTACCCTGTACGCCGTTTGACTTGCAACCATTCCAAGAGCACCGAATATGATTATCGAACATGCACCAACTTTTATCAAGAATAAAATTTTCTGAGAAATCGGTAATAAAAAAATGCCCATATGTTGCACACTTAAACAACCACATCACTGTATATCAAAAAAAAAATAACAACTTGTTCAACAAAATTAATAAACAATAAACACTCTTGATTGGCTCGCCGTGGTTCAGCGAGACTTGTGTTTTTGGTTGGCGTTAATATAATTTCAAATGGTTGCCAACTTTTTGTCAGACAGCCTTTCCTAGAGATGCTATTTAAACAACACCGGTCTTATGGGGGGGGGGGGGGGGGGAATAAGCAGTCTACTATTTTTTTATAGGCCTGTGGAATTAACCGAGGTGAAGAAGGTACTTTCGGAGCTCGAAGCTCATTATTTAAGCCAAACTTTGTATAACCTCATTGCGTTTCACTTTTTATTTACATTTATATTTTTTTTTAGTTTAACTGTTACGTTTATTGTATTTTTATTTATAACGATTAATTTTATTTGGTATATTTGTTTATCCTGTATAGAATTTATATTTTTTGCATATATGGTAATGCTTCAACACTTGTCCGATATTTTAACGTGTTTAAGTTTAAAAGTATGTCAATTTTATGATAACATTTTGGCCGTGATCCGTCAATTGAGCATGAGCGTCATAATATTATTATACTAACGTGATATATAAGGTGTCACGAAAAGCAGCAACATTTAAATAGTTTTTTATGGTTCAGTTTTTGTACTTTTTTATAAATGTTGTATAGCAATATTTCTTTTTCAGTATGTCTTGTTAAATATGATGTTTCGTCTGACAAACTTATCTGTAATATTTGCATTATTGACGCTTACGCCCATTTGGCTTATCAGCGACGATTTATAGGAAATGCAGTTGTTAATATATCTGTAACCTTCCAGACTGTATTAATGTAATTTCGTAAGTGTAGTTTCAATAATAAAGTTGTATTAATGAAATTATTTGATTTTGTTACTAAACTAACTACCCTACCACCAATGCAAATGTCAATGCCTTGCAGTTATTATTTGGTCTTGTATGTTTTGCTTTGTAAAATTTTGAGGAAAGTTATACCCCCTTATAAAGGCAACCAAATATACACTTGGATGAATGTTTAGTTGTCTAATTATATACATCCTGGCGACATCTATCGGATAAAGCAAGCTACTAAAACTACACTATCTTTTAAACAGATGGCGCTGAGCCTTGACCATAGACAAGCGAGTTGCGCGCTCTCAAGGATAGATAGGCAACTTAACATACTAAATTGGTTCCCTGATAGCGCCACGTGCGACCGGTGGAAAAACTAAATATAGTCGTGGTGGGGGTAGGCGCCAAGCATAAAAATTTAAATTTTATTATTACTTTGAATTCAAATTTTCGCGCTTCTAACTTAACGGAAAAGTTTAAAGCGCGAAACATGTGATTCAAGTTAAAATAATTTGGGAGAACGAAAGGAAATTATAACAATGATATGGCGACAAGATTTATTAATATTAGATATTTACATAAATATGGTTTACATAAAAAAAACAGCTTACATTATTATATTATTATTTTCTGTAGATTTTTCTAACAATTCCGTGTTATTTTCAAAGTTTTTATTTAATAAACTAGTTATTGTACCTTGTAGTTCATTAAGTTGTAAAGTAAAGTTTCTTTCTATATCTTTAATAGCTTTCGCTGTACTTTCCAATCGTTGGGCGACATTAATGAAGTCTTCAGGAGGTTCCACGCTTTTGTTAATTGCCTTGGTTTTTCTTCCCGATTTCTTTGGTCGCGACATATTAAATATATACCTATTTACGATTCTCAAACTACCGACTGCGCCATGTTAAGTTTATAAATTATATATGAATAATTATTTAATAATAACTTTATTTTTTATATATTTGACAAATCAATCATAAAATGACAATGACAATCTTTCACCAGTCCAGGTAAGACTTCAGGATCTGTCACAACAAGCCATATTTTTATCTTTCTCGCACATATTATGCAGGAACAGAGAGAGAGATAGAGAGAGGTACAGAATGTTGGCCATGCTCATTCTAAATGAATATTCTGTTCCTACCAACGTTAGGAGATGAACAACCTTATAAAACAAAATTCCTACAATAGCGCCACTAGCGACCGGGGGGCTAAATTAAACGAACAGGGGACGACCTTCACCATTTAAGTTATCCTAGCCTGGCCTTGACCCCTATATTTAGATAATTAAACGTGTATTGCCTAATAACTGTAGCGCCATCTACCAAATTAGACGAGAACCAAAAATTAAATATTATGTTAATAGATGGCGTTAAAAATTACGTCTATATTTAGGCAACTAATTATACATCTTTGTGTATGTTTAGTTACCTAATAAAATTAGTGGCGACATCTACAGCTAAGACAAGTAAACATAAACTTATATTTTTAACTAATAGATGGCGATAAAGTTTGCCCCGTTTTGAAACAACCAAATATACAAGTTAGAGGATGTTTAGTTGCCTATGCAGATCTAATTTGCGAGATCTAGCGAAAACCCAATCTATTAAGATCTCCAAATAGCAAGGGAATAATATTTATCTTTATCGATAACAGTCGGCATACCGAAATTCCAGTCATGTAGGCAACACACATTGAAGCTCGTTGCCATTGGGGGTATCTCAGACCAAGCACTATGGTCTGAGTATAGTACTAAGGGCAGTTAGATTCTCTTGTACTCTCCGAAAATGGCTTTATTTAATTAAATACAGTTAATATTAATAATAATCAAGTCTATTTTTTTTAGTTGGCACCTGTAAAAAAATTAATAGGCAAAGGGTAGGTATAAAGTCAGACATTTGCAAGTCATCCATATTTTTTTATAAAAAGGTACTATTAATTAAAAATGGAACTAGCCTTGCAACTTTGTATCTACTCTTGACACTCCCGCCACCATCTACGTTTTTCTAGAAAATACTATGAAACAAAAAAAAATTTTACAGGAGAAAATATTTCTTTGGTTTTATATCACAAAAATAGAACAAACCTACTGACGGTCATAGAATAAAATTTTATCTTTTCCTGCTGCTTCTATTTGATTTTTGTTACAACACAGGAAAAGGTAAAAACTATGGAGGACTTGAGGTAGGAGGCCGATCGCAATGCATTGGATTCGGTCCCAAATTAGCATCGGTAATTCAGCTTTACGAGTCGCCGTAAGATGGCGCTCGTGTTCGAAGTGGGCTATCAAATAAATGGTTTCTCATGGACGCGATAACTATTTTTATTTAAATTAGTTCTTTAAGGAACAAATAAGGACTTTTATATGAATTTACACTTACTTTGTTATACTTATTAGTAAACTCGGCCTGCATAAAGTTCCAATGATGCTTCGTTTTTAAAATACAGGAACATTTTAGCTAGAGGGTTTTACCTTTGGAGCTAGAAAGAGACTTATTTGGCTGCGTTTCATCTCTGAAAAAGATCCTGTCTTACACCCCGACACAAAGCAAACTCTACTTTTATAAATTGTACCATTATTCATTATAAATATAGAAATTAATTACAATACAACGTTATTTGTCTTGTCTTGCCTTCAAAAGTTATTTGTTATTTCGAAAAATAAAATGTCAATTGTCAAAAGTAAAAGTCACAGAAAAAAAAAGGGTTTAGTAAAAGTTAAAAACTATGGAGGATCTACTTTTCCATATTAAAAACGAAGAAGAAGAAGACAACATCAGCCCACTTCGGACGCGAGAGCCATCTGTCGGCCAATAGCGAACTAACCAAAAAACCGGGACAGAAATTGAAAATGCTGCCATTGTCGATCGGCCTCCTACCCTCTAGTTCTCCATAGTAAAAACGTAGAATTGAATGGGTCGCCCGAAAAACAATGTAAGCGATAAAGGTTATAATGTCCGTATGTACCATATTACGACTTAATCAGGGTTAAACTTTAACCGTGATTTATGACAAAAATCGCTATGGACCAGCAAGTTGTAGAGAATTGACCGTGATTATAATTGACCCGACCATTTTGCCTGGTCCATAGCGATTTTTTAATCTTAACATAGTATAAAACAAAGTCGCTATCGCCCGTCCTGTCCCTACATGCGCTTAAATCTTCAAAACTACGCAACGGATTTTGAAGCGGGTTTTTTTAATAGATAGAGTGATTCAAGAGGAAGGTTTTTATGTATAATACATGCATAATATTATAGAGAAACACTGATAAATTAGAGTAGGGAGAACGAACGACCCAACCTAACCGGTCCCCGGCCCGTTCAACGATCGATCCGAAGCACCGAAGCCGGAATAGACGAAGACAGATTATGTTTTATGCATGGATGTGAATTGTGGACGGGCCGGCAAACGGTTGAGTTTGAGGTTTGTTCGCCTTATTATCTTACGTCGTATAATGCCGGGCTGCAACGCAGGCCGGGTACACGCTAGTTTATCATAAATCACGATTAAGGTGTAACCCAGATTAAATAGTTATGGTGCATACGGATATTAGTCCGACAAAAATACGCCAAAATGTCAATTCTTAACATTTTGGCGCTTATAACGTTGTTTGCGTCAACCTTATTCATTAAGAGACTGACCTATACTGTTCACTGTTCGGTAGTGGTCACAAACAATATACACTGCTCAACGGAATGACGTGGAATAATAAAAATACAAAAACTATGGTCGTTTACGTTCCTTTAAAAGTGTACCCCATTTGCCTACCGGTGTCTCCGACAATGTCAATGTCACTTTCGCAATCGCTGACGTCAGAATTCGTGCCGGAAAGACCCGAACTGCTCGGCGGTCGTTCACGAACTGTCGATGGCAGCGAAATCGTAGCGGAAGCTACGGAAGATAGTACGTCCTGTGTTGCTTGACTACCTGTCAAAAAAATTTACAATTTATCTTCTAATTAATTTAATAAATATAGTTTAAATTAATTCTTGAAATTCTTAATATAGGCAGAAAATAATAATAAACGATAAACATTAGTATTATTGTGAAAAAAGCGTGGGGTGCTCGATATACGAAAAATATAGCACAAAGCGACCCACGCTTTTTTCACAATAATACTAATGTTTATCGTTCATTATTATTTTCTGCCTATATTAAGAATTTCAAGAATTATTTTAAACTATATTTATTTTTTATTTTTAGTTTGAATTATTGTTAAGAAAAAAAAAATTTTTTGAGTAGATTGAGCTAGATTAGTAGATTATTGTATTGTCAGCGGTTCTTGATAAGTCTACAAAATTTTAATTAAATCTGACCGTTTAAAGTGGATCAAAATCGGGTTCAAAGAAGTCGGTTACAAACAAACATACATACAAACCCGAACAAACGACAAAAATTTTCAAAATTAAAAAAAAAAATTGTCAAAATTTTTCTTTATTCTTAGCGACAATATCTATACGACCCCACGTTTGTTTCATTACTATCGGTTATTGTAATAATTCTGACATATTGACAGGTGTCAAATTTTGACAAGAGAATTTTGTGCGTATTTTTGTTAACTTTCCACCGTCAATAATATACATACGACCTTATAGTTTTTTCATTAATATCATTTTTTTTAAACGATTTGATATATTGACAGCTGTAAAATTTTGACAGGAGAATTTTTTGCTTATTTTTCCCGAAGTCTCCGCATCAAATACTATTATACGACCCCATAATTTGTTTCGTCAAAATCGCTTCTTCGTTTTATACCTGACAGCTGTCAAAATTTGACAGGAGAATTTTTTGCGTGTAGATTATTGTATTGTCAGCGGTTCTTGATAAGCCTACAAAATTTTAATTAAATCTGAACGATTAAAGTGGGTCAAAATCGGGTTCAAAGAAGTCGGTTACGGACAGCGGCGCACCCAGGATTTTATGTTAGGGGGGGGCCGCCAACCAGTGCTGGAAGCAAATTTTTTAATAAACTTTTAAGTTACGCATTTTTCTAGAACTTTGGAGCTTTTTTAACAGGTACTCTTGGAAGATCGCAATAGCCTAGTCATAGGAGTCGTTAAACGGTTTCTTAGGGGGGGGGGGCATTGGCGGCTTGTGACTTGTTAACTTGGGGGTGTACTAAAAGCCTGCTGTAGGCGAAATGCGCCGCAGGCGAAATTTTTGTAAGACCACGCCCAAATTTGGTCAATAATTATTATAGTAAATATTTTTAAAATTTATGATTACCTTCTTATTCTATTGAAAATGAAATAAGATAAAAAATAGAAAGGCTAATTTATTTTTCATTAGTTGGTACATTCTTTAAAAGTAAAGGTCATTCATCTGTTTTTATTTGCAGCAAACTTATCAATAACAATAAAGTCCCTAGATTTACACTTTGTGGTCCGTCAAGTTAATTTCGAGTTTAGGTCTTCCCTTAATTTTAATTTCAATTTTTTGCTCAATACTTAATGAGCTAAAATTGTTTCTCAAACATTCATAGTCGTTTTGGCATTAAAACTGTTTATTTTTATTAAAATAAGTCTTTACTACCCCAAAATAATAACAAAAATATAAAGGAAAACTCGAAACAATAAATTCAATCAAACCATATTAAACCTCAATAAGTCAACTTTTGTCAATAAGTCAACTTCCAGGGGGAGGGGGGGGGGGGGGGGGTAAATGCCCCACCTGGCCACCCTCAAAAGAGGCCCGTGAGGTAAATCTAAGAAAATTGACTTTTTAAAATACTTATCCACTTTCATAATTTTTATTTCATTGGGGGTTTTGGGGGGGGGCACGTGTTAAAAATGCCCTACTTGCATGTCAAGCCATTGGGGTAGAAAATTCTACAAGGCCAACCCTTCTTCCCCATTCCCCCCGAATTCTCCCCAATTTTCCTAAACGAATTAACCAAACAACCCCATCTTATCGAAGTTTTCAGAGTTCACTTCCGTCTTGCCGTCCTTCCTTGCCCCTCCAAGAAGGAGAATCGGACCCCCTAATGGATGTTTAAGATGCTCCCGAGTACGCGGAGAAATTTAGACAAGTTCGCAGAGACTTCGACTAATTGCCCTTTGATTGCCCCCAAGATCGCTGAAATCTTGGGGTAAATGTTAAATTGCGACTTTTGAATGCGTCAGTGGCGTATCGTCGAACCAATGGGGGAATAATAATTTGAAAAATATTGGCATTGATACCTACGTTATATCTGCTATTGTTTCATACCGTATACGGTACCACTGCAAATAATAAGGGTAGAAAACGATTTATCTCGATTTCCGGTAAAACTACAAGTCCTATGGAAAAACATTAAATTGCAAAGTTGTAGGTAATAAAAAGATCTACAACTTTTGTATTTACACTTTTTTCACATAACCTCAAAATGTATGTGAAAAATTCAAATAACCAAGTTTTTGGTTTTTTATTTTTATCTTTTACAAAAAAATTTTTTTATCCACGAAATTTGGTGAAAACTTACCTTTTTATGTCCTAAATACACAGTAATTTTTTTGATTTCAAATATTTATTTGTTAACCTTATTTTGACTTAATATCGAAAAAACACCCTAATTTTCAATCGAAAAATGCAAAGAAACGAAAAAAACTCGAATCCGAATTTTTTTTTTGTACAATTTTGAGCTATTATTAAAATTTATACTTTAATTACTCGAAAAACGTACGATTCCATGTTACATTGATAAAAAAAGAGTATACATTTTAATATATAGCTCAAAATTGTACATATTGATCTAAAAAAAAAATTTCGGATTCGAGTTTTTTTCGTTTCTTTGCATTTTTTTGAGAATATTTACCATAGTAATGTATATATTTTTTAACACCATCAGAAAGTAGAGATTTCAACGAACAAAAAGCCCACCGACTTTTTTAAAAAAGCAGATATTTTGACGTGAGAATTTTCGATTGAAAATTAGGGTGTTTTTTCGATATTAAGTCAAAATAAGGTTAAAAAATAAATATGTGAAATCAAAAAAATTACTGTGTATTTAGGACATAAAAAGGTAAATTTCCACCAAATTTCGTGGATAAAAAAAATTTTTTGTAGAATTTAAAAAAAAAAAAAACCAAAAACTTGGTTATTTGAATTTTTCACATACATTTTGAGGTTATGTGAAAAAAGTGTAAATACAAAAGTTGTAGATCTTTTTATTATCTACAACTTAGCGATTTAACGTTTTTCCATAGGACTTGTAGTTTTACCGGAAATCGAGATAAATCGTTTTCTACCCTTAAACCCCCCCCCCCCCCCCCTCCCCCCCTTCCCGACCTCGGATCGCCCGTAATTTATTTTACCTTTCATTTTTGTTCTATTCTCTTCCTTTTCCAATGGGTTTCATCCTACTATTATTTTTTTTGGTTTCAAAAATTATCGACCCTGGTCTATAGGTAACTTATGTATTTTAAAACTGGAAAAAAACTTTAACACCCTATAACTCCGGAGATAGCATTTATTTTCGGTCTAGAATTATCCCCTAAATTTTTGGCTCAGCATTTCCGGACACCCTGTATATTACATGTCTGTGGTGTAGAGAAAGTATAAATACTTGCAATGTAACTAATTTAGTACCAGGATTTTCATTTTACAAGTAGGTACTTACAGGCATATTTTTTTTATACTTGTTCATAGACATTAGACATGTCATATGATAGAATGTCCTCTAAGCGCGTTTATGGGTGCTCTATCTTTGCTTGATGGTCATTGATTCTAACAACAGCTCAACATTTCTTGGAGCCCAAATATCAGAAATCTCCTCGTGTATTTGAGATTACCGGCGCACCCGGTATATAAACACCCCGTCTGATCCCACCGAAGTCCTTAAATTTCTCATTACCTAATTTAAAAAAATTAACATGTATCGACCACAGTCGTCGTCGATCGTACAGACAAATCGGCTTAAAAATCTCCAGTTCGTCCCGGTTCTCGTATCTAACAAGTCCCGCGGGACCCCATTAAATCCGTATTATAGGACGGGAACGGACCGGTGACGTCGGCGAGTCGTCACGTGACGTTAAGTCGCCAATTAAGGCGGTATTTTCGTCCAAATTGTTCCTCGGCACGGAAATACGAAACGGGATAGATTTTTCGACGTGAAACAGACGTGATTGGAGAATAACCTTTTCGTTGAATTTAGCTTCACAATTCTTTGGACTGTGACTAAACCCCTAATTCTAGAATCATGAAATTTCGAGCATGTCTTCTCCTGATAACGTACTAGAAGGGATTTTTCGAAAATCAACCCCTAAAGGGGCAAAAACGGGGGTTGAAATTTGCATAGGAATTTCTGTATCTCGGAAACTAAAACTGGTGATAATCTAAAAATTGCTATACAAGTTTCCTTAATAAAATAATAATAGTGCAGTGGAGTAAGTGGGGATCTGGGGCAAGTGGGTTTTTTGGAAATATTTTTGCATTTAATTACGAAAAAATCCAAAATTATTATAAAATAGTTTTCACAGCTGTATAGGCCCCAATATATTATTAAAAATGCATAGATATTTATTTCTTCAGGTTACACTGCTTTATTTAAAATGTGTCCAATCTTTATCGATTATGTCAAGTCACGGAATAAAATTTCAAAAAATTGTATCTCTACTAATTAACAACCTAGGATTAAAATTTTTACATTCTTAAAGACGTAATCACTTATGTTGTCCCTTATATTTTTTCAACAGTTTTATTTTTTCAGGGTTTTCGTTTGAGTGAATCTTGAAATATAATAATACCCATCCGAGGAATTAAGAATTTATTTTTTTACCAAAACTTACCAGGTAAACCGCCCCTACTCTTTTCCCCGCTCTCAGCCTTCTTGACGCCGGCGCTCGTTTTATCTTCCTGCATCTTCCTCATCTGTTTTTTGTGCTTCATTCGTCTGTTTTGGAACCACGTTTTCACCTGCGTCTCGCTGAGACTAAGGGCGCTGGCCAATTCGACACGTTCGGGGGTCGACAGGTATCGTTGGGCCGAAAATCGCTTCTCTAGACCTGTGGATTAATGGTTAATTGTTTGACGAACTTATAAATGTAGGGTATAAAAAACGAACGATGCTTTATCTACATCCAGTGGCGACTCGTAATGAGGGGCTCTGGGGCGCCACCCTCCCTGCACTTATTTTAAACAGAATCCAAAAATACTTTACCGTAAAAACCAATAACGCAATGTATGTAAGCCATCAATTAAAATAATTCAAACCAAACATAGCCATATTTCAACGGGCAAGTTATACCGAATGAACATTTTCTATTCGCACAGGCAAGCGCGGATGGTGCTCTAAATTTTCCGTCCTACAACACGACGCGACGCGACCTTTGTCGATGCCGCTGATGTTTTGTTTTGACTAATTGATTAATTATGTTATAAAGTTGGAAAATTTCGTCTATTATGCAGCTTTAGCAATGCTGTCAATCGAAAAAGCGATGGTTCGGGACATAAATAATTTTAATAACAAAGTCACCGAGAAGTTTATTTCTGAAAAAAAAAGATTTGACTTTCACTTCAAAAAATAATATTTGTTAGTGTTACAATTTGGTATGTTTAACAAAAATAAACGATTTGATTATAGTTATCCACATTATTTAAAGCCAGCTGCCTGACTTGCTAGTCACGAGCCGCCACTGTCTACATCTTTGAATATCATTGATATTCAAAGACTACCATTCGCCTAAAATGCCTAAAAAAAAACAGGTTTTGCTTTATTTTGACTTTTTTACATTTTTACTATCAGCTATTTAAAAACACCCGAAAATTGTGCACATTTTAGCTTTTTACAAGTAAAAATAAATTGGAGGGCACCACAGCTTTCAGTATAACATTTTTAATTTTAAAGCCCGGACCTGTCTATTATCCCACTCGTTCAATGAGAATTTTGCAATGCGCAACAGGCTATAAATTTACCATTTTTCTTTTTATTAAAACATGCATGTACAGGGTTATCCAACCACGACTAGACAAGGCGATTTTTTGACTTTTCCTGTACTTTTCTAAAAAAACTGAAATAGCCATCTTAAGTCATTTTCTCCCGCGAATTCGAATATCTTTAGCAAAAAACAATTGAACATCAAACAAAAGTACTAGGGGTCACTTTGATCTTTTTTTAAATGGAACACCCTGTATATTTTTACATTTTTAAATTCCACATAAAATTATAATTATTTTTTATTAAATGCACTATTAGTCTATACTTCATAGTTTTTGAGATATTGACTCTCGAAAAGTGACATTTTTGAACTTTGACAGCTTATAACTTTCTAACAGTACGTCTTAGAGCAAAACGGCTTACATGTCCCTATCTTCAATTTTGATTATCTTCCCAAAAAAATCAACTTCCAGTTAAACCGAAACAACTATATTTCCTTCTTTCGAGTTACATCCGGTTTAACCGGAAGTTGATTTTTTTGGGAAGATAATAAAAATTGAAGATAGGGATATGTAAGCCGTTTTGCTCTAAGACGTACTGTTAGAAAGTTATAAGCTGTCAAAGTTCAAAAATGTCACTTTTCGAGAGTCAATATCTCGGAAACTATGAAGTATAGACTAATAGTGCATTTAATAAAAAATAATTATAATTTTATGTGGAATTTAAAAATGTTAAAATATACAGGGTGTTCCATTTAAAAAAATATCAAAGTGACCCCTAGTACTTTTGTTTGATGTTAAATTGTTTTTTGCTGAAGATATTCGAATTCGCGGGAGAAAATGACTTAAGATGGCTATTTCAGTTTTTTTATAAAAGTACAGGAAAAGTCAAAAAATCGCCTTGTCTAGTCTTGGTTGGATAACCCTGTACAGTTGACGACATATAAATTCGTACACTCCCCGGCCACCCATACATAACTCAATTACAACAAAATTGGGTAAAACGGGTTTCTCACCTTGCTGCTTATTCCTGGATAGAACATCAACATCAGCTATATATATAGCTGTAAAATATTGTATGCACGATTAGTAGGTAATAATGGATATTTCTAAATATTTTTGTGTTGAAATTACAGCCCCGAAATAAGAAAATTATAAAATAATACCAGGAAAACTACAAAAGTACCTATAAAGCTAAAGAGGGTAAATTTATTAACAAACAAAAAACAAAATACTAATATTTAATTGCTGCGCCATTGGATTCTAACACTAATCGTAATCTTCTTGGCATTGGGCATTGACAAAATAATACTTCTGGTGTAATCCGGAGTTAGCCCTTCCCAAATTCCTTCTATTTTAATCAGATAACTTTATTTTATTCTGTGGTTTAAAATTTATTTTCTACATTTTTTTTTACCATCAATCCCCAAACATTTTCAATTGGATTTAAATCAGGACTTCTTGAGCACCAAGGCAGATATGTTACGTTGTTTTGTCTAAACTAGTTTCCTATATTTCTTACCGTATGCACAGGGCAGTTATCCTGCTGAAATATAAAGTTAGTTCCTTCAAAAACTATGGCGGCAGATACTTAAATGAGGCATTTTTAAATCAAATAAGATAATGACAATACTTTGACAGATATCATGGCAACAATTAACATGTTACAAAGGTAATAAAGGTAAAAAAGTTGCATTTACATTGTCACAGTTTAGTGTACGAAATTATCTGTCGTCAACTGTACATGTCTATGGTTAAAAATCTATGAAATGACAAAGTAAACTTACCGGTTAACTGTGGATCACTAAACACTGTCCGGGCTTTTCTTCTTCTACAATGCTTCAAAGCATTTAAGGATATCTCACTGGCGGAACTGCCGAACAAAGTATGGTGAAAAGGTATCCCTTAAATAAAAACAGAAGAGTGATATTAAATGGCAATTAAATGGTCGAATTAGTACAAAATTGCAATTGCATCGGCAGTCATAGAAGCGCATGTTGATAGACAATGGGGTTTTTTCACTAAATTTTGATTTTTACCCTGGCGTCTAGAAGAAGAAAAAATATAATTTTTTACTGTTTCAGTTTCAGCGAAGAAGAGGTATATACAGGGTGTCCGGAAATGATGAGCAAAAAATTTAGGAGATAATTCTAGACCGAAAATAAATGCTATCTCTTCCTATAATATTTTTTCGAAAATTGATTTTTAACGGAGTGACAGGGTGTTAAATTTTATCTGCTGTTTTAAAATACGCAATAGAACAATAAATTAAACATTCAAATCAAAGGTTCAAAGTGACGTTCTTCCTCTTCAATGCACAAATTATTTCTTCTTAAACAATTCCGACGGAATCCATGGAATATTCCTTCCTTTGCTGTGCTATGTTTAAGGTTGAAAATAAATTAAAATTATTTCGTATTCCTCACATGCAAGCAATGTTATTTTAGCGTTTTTCTCGAAAACGGTTAGATTTATCGAAACAAAAGTACTATACCTTTTTTATCTCAAAATCTCCCTAGTGCTCGAATTATTTCCGGAAATTTTTCCGAAGGAACGTATTTTCTAGAAAAATGCGTGACTGAGGAAGAATTTCCGGATATTAATTCAAGAACGCGGGGGGGATTCGGTAAGAAAATTTCACACCTAAAATTTATTTGAATTATTTTATTGAAATTATCCATAATTATGGGAATACTTAAACTTTCAAAAAAAAGTTTCCTCACCGTTTAGTTAAACGAAATGCAAAAAATATAAGTGAAAATTATCCTTTTTATTTATTTTTACTACATTTCATTTACTAAAACAAAGGGAAAGCATAGTATAGTCTAGTTTAGGCTAGTTATGCCAGATAAAACAATTTTTAAAATCTAGGTAGATAGTAGATACCACAGTCAAGTAGGCTTAGGCTTGTGATGTCAAAATCGTCTCTGCTATACGTCACGTCGACAGTTATTTCTTAAACGTGCTTCTTTAGTTCACAATAATTAAATCATGGCAGTAAACAATCAAGAAACTAATTTTAAGCCCTACGGTGTTTGTAAATCTTGTTCTGAAATAGGGGACATTAATATGTCTCATAAAAATTTAAAGTATTTGCAATGTTTAATGGAAAAAACTGAATTAAATCCCCATCAAGAAAACCTTTTCTCAGCTATCCAGAAGATTTTGGAGGAAGATATCCCATCCTTTTTAAGAAAAACCAGAATTCAGCAGAACAAAATTGCATCCAAATATTACATCTATTATATTAAACATAGACATCTGATAGAAGTGGAAAGGGAAGATAACCATTATCCTTGTTATTCTCCATTACGAAGAGAAGAGTTCGAACCAGAATTCCAAAAATATTTAGCCTTAATGAAAGAAATTTTGGTAAATAAATATTTGTATTTATTTAGTATTATAAAATGAATAAAAACATTAAATACCAAAATTTGATCCTGAATACTGATTTTCGGATCATATGATAGCTGTCAAGAAAAAATTTCCACCTATTAATTTTCTTCGCCTAGCTTGGCAGGAGGAGAAAAATTTCCGAAAAATTTGAAGGTTGTCATTGGTAACTGTCGAAATGAAAGTGTGTGATTGGCTTAGAATGACAGGTGTGAAATTTTCCCCTAAATTTTTTGCTCATCATTTCCGGACACCGTGTATATATGCTGTCCCACACACTTCTTTAAAATAGAAAAAAAAAGTTAGCCAAGCAAAGATTTTTACTTTGCTTTGATGTGTAATAAAAACAAATGGAAAGTAGGTACCTATTACCTACCCTGTGTTAAAAAATACGGATCCCCCATATTCTTATAGGGGGCCCCTAAATATGCCCCCAACGCTCCCATAACCTGAATGTATCCACTTTCGGGAGCTTGAAAACTCTGCATACTTCCCCCCTGCACCAAATTCGACTGAAAATACCCCGTCTGAGGGGGCCCGTAATCCTTACAATTGGAACTGTTTAAACACGGTCCGGTATCTGGATGTTTACTGTTGTGTTCCTGAATTTTTTGTGGGGCATGGAACGCTCTTGGATGGGTAGCGATTTCCGAGGGTTTCGGGGGTGTTTTGAGATTGTTATTGTTGAAATTCGATGGAAAATCGACGTAGGAAGGATCACTGTCAGGGTTACCGCACTCTTTTTGCCGATATAGAATGTCCTCGATCAAGAAACTTGTTCGGTTTTGTTGGGATATGTTCGTGGATTCTTGAACGTAGTCCTTACGGTTCATTTTTAAGAGTAGACCACTACCTTTACGCCTTGCCGGTAACTTTAATACAAAATTCACTTTTAAGCACGAGACTTTAATTTTATCAAATTTTATAGCTCCTATAAAAAAACTTGTCAAATAATGAAACAATTAAACCGCTCCGAACAAATCACAGCCCACTTTGGTTCGTGTTTCACGGCACACTAAGATCGACGAAAAACTATGTTTTTTTGTTTTATATTACATTATAATATAATACGAAAAAAAATTATCAAAAATTCCCATGAATGACGAACTGTTTACCAGCGAATTGGACAATTTATCGGACTATTTTCCAACGTCCAGAACGTCAGATCGCTTAATAACAAACGCCAAACGCTAACTGGCCGCTATTTTGGCCAAAGCCATCTATGATCGCGCGAGTTACCGCCCCATTTTCTAGTTTGCTACCCCTAAACGGGGGAAGGAAGTTTTGATGTTCGCAGGTATTCGGGATGATTTCGCCCCGATTTTGTCATTTTGGGGTGGATTATTTGAGTTGATGTCACGCGGCGGCGGCACGAGCCGGGTAGAACGACGATAATGCCCCAAAGGTTGTGGGGGATAAAAGCGCGGTTGTCGGATTTTCGCTTTTTTAAATCTAATATGTGGTATATGGGAAAATAAACTCACAGTCGTCTCCACAAATAATATGTGAAAAGTCAATTTATTGGGGTGTACGCGTTTCGATACTAGAAAGTACCATCATCAGCACCGAAGAGCCCAAGTTCCACTTACACGAAGGAATGTAAACAACTATTAAAAACATGAAAAGGACAAGAACATACAGGGTGATTCATTAAGGGTGGCGACCGGCCATATCTCGGAAACTACTAGGCATAGAAACTTGGAGAAAAAAAAATTATGATTAAAGCGGCCATGAGAAAATTTTGGAAATTACTTTTAAGTTCCTCATTTCGCCGCAAGGGGGCACTATTAAAATTTTTTTTTTAATTCTAAATTTCTCCGAAATTTCCCATATTAAGGTAAAACTCTGATTACATCATCGAAAAGCTTAGACAATTCTGCATCATTTTGGTTTAAGGCTCATTGGCGTACCGGCCTTGACAAGAGTGGGGGAAGCTATTGAATGCGCAAACATTAAAATCGCTGTAACTTGTAAACGACTTATCCGATTTTACTAAATTTAAGCTTGTTTGGAAGGGAAAGGTAAGTATCTTCAATCGCCGTATCCAATAGTACACGATAGTGTTTAATAAAATTGCTAGAGGGCGCAATTTGTAATAATAACAGTTTTTTCGATTTTATCCCGGAAATTCAAATCATACGGTATAACTATGACATCATAATCTAAAAGTAGATGAAATTTTCAAGAAAAGATGTGAAGCCCGCAGTTCGATATCTTTGTTCGTTTTAGAGTTATTGCCAAAACAATAATTTTTAATACAAATTGCGCCCTCTAGCAATTTTATTAGAAACTATCGTATACCATTAGATACGACAATTGAAGGTTCTTCCAAACAAGCTTAAATTTAGTAAAATCGGATAAGTCGTTTAGAAGTTACAGCGATTTTAATGTTTACACTTTCAATAGCTTCTCCCACTCTTATCAAGTGAAACTGTAAACATTAAAATCGCTGTAACTTCTAAACGACTTAACCGATTTTACTAAATTTAAGCTTGTTTGGAAGAGAAAGGTAAGTACCTTCAATTGTCGTATCCCATGGTACAAGATAATTTCTAACTACACACCATGTACATATTGTACACTAACGTGTATCCGGTATGCGTTGCAACCCGCTGGTATAAATACAAACCCGATATATTAGTACCCGGCATGCCACTTTCTGAAATTGCACCCGTGCGAAGCCGGGGCGGGTCGCTAGTTATACATAAAAACCTTCCTCTTGAATCACTATATCTATTAAAAAAAACCGCTTCAAAATCCGTTGCGTAGTTTTAAAGATTTAAGTATATATAGGTAGGGACGGACAGACAGCGACAGCGACTTCGTTTTATACTATGTTAAGATGATCAATAATGTAAACACATCAAACTAGGCCTAGGCTATACAAACAAGGTATGAAAATAAAGAGAAACCCACACCAAGACAAATTATCCCGATGCATGTTTTGGTATATTTTATTTGCAGCTCTGCAATCTAATTAGGTAGGTACGCCTATTTTTCGGGCAATATATTGCTTCAAAAGGTGTTTAAAAAACACTTTTCTCTATACTTATATATTACATAAAAGAAAAAGTAAATACCTAGGTATGTTTATACTAATCCAAGGGTGAAAGTATTCCACGAGTCAAGTTCTCGGACAAAAACCTTTACAAAGATTGGTTATTTTGCTGTTTTTTTTTTGTTTTTATATTCGATTTTATGTTTTATAGACTTGTTCTCTTCCTTTTGGAACTAAAAAAAACGACGCCGAATCATTTTCAAACAAATTTTAGAAACAAAACCTTAAAAACAATTTTCTCCACGACCATTACTGAATGCAATAACTCCAAAATCATTTTTGATAATAGAATGTAAAAATTCTCGCTCTTGAGTTGGAATATTTATTCTGAAACACTTGCTTCTTATGCGTTTTGCGTGTATTTTCATTCCATAACAAGATACGGAATGAATATTCTGTAATAATTGATATAAACGACATAGGTTGCCATGAATTTCGAAACTGTCAGTGTCAGATATTTTCAGACAAATTTTAGTGCAAATCAAAAAATGAGTGAAAAATCGGATAAATCAGATATGGAACTGGATGGTCGTGGAGAAAATATAGTCTGCTACTCGGTTAGAATGAAAATTAGATACTCGTGGTTCCTCACGCTCGCTACACTCGCGTTCGGAATCTTCCACTCGGATCGAATTTTCATTCCAACCTCGTTACAGAATCTACTATTCTATCCTCAAAATCTGATAGGTTTGCAACTACTAAAAATCACTAACTTAATTCCCAACCTGATCAAAAAAATTGGGAAGAAATTTCAATTTTTTGGCAGAATTTAGGTCAAATTTTAGCTGTATAAAATAAATTGACGGTAATCTTTTACAATTTCTTGAGTAAAAACTTAAATTTTAAAGCCCGGACCTGTCTATTTTCCTATTCGTCACATGACAATGTTGCAGTGCGCATGCCTAATCCGGTGTAGCTTTGTTTACAGGCGCCAGACCATAAATTTGCAACTTCCGTGATTATTGTTCGCTTATCTAAAGGTAAAGGTCTTTGTTAAGTACATTTTTACATTTCAGTAACAAATTTCGCTCTACACTTGACAACATCGCATTTTAAGAAGCAAAAGGGCCAAATCTAAGCCCTAATAGACTTGATTAAGGCTAATTCTGTTACGTCGCATAACTTTATTAAGGCGGCATTCTATTATGCCTACCAGTAGGTGGTTGTTTCTGATGGGGGGGGGGGGGGGATCACGGGATGCGGGGGGGGGATTTAGTAGGAGACCAAAGCGCGCTTTGATAGCGCTTTAGTGCTGATTTTCGGGGTTATTAGTTTACGTGGGTTATTTCGTTTAGTTCGGGGTCAAATGTAGGTATGCGACGAGTTTGGAATGAAATAATATACTTAATAATTAGTGTTGGGAAAAATCGACTTATTTTAATAATCGACTACCGAGTATTCGAGTCATTAAAAAAACCGAATGATAATCGATTTTTCACTCAAATGCTAATATTAATATTGGCATTGGCGGTTCATCGTTCATGTTGATATACAGCATTTGTATTGGGAATAACTGACTCGGTGTTGTTAATCGATTGATTTTTTGCGGATTATTAAATGTGGCGGAAATATTTGTGGATTTTTTGGCATGGATCCCAGTTCCCAGATCTTACAATTTAACAACTTGACTACTTGACCTTTAGATGTCACGATATTGCATAACTCATGATATTTATGAATACTGAATACTCACCACTAAATATTAAGTTTTCAGTAGACGCCGACGATTTAAATCTAAATAAAATAATAAATCCTATTATCCTACGCAGGCAACCCGTAATGCAGTATTTAAATCTAAATAATAAATCATAATATTATCTTACACAGATAACCCGTAATGCAGTATTTAATTTGAATTATATCGCCAATAACCGAAACCACTCGGTGTAGCCACTCGATTGGAGATGGCTCTGGCCGCAGTGAGTGATTGACATGCGGGCAGCAACTTTGGAGACGCGTTGGAAAATAAAAACATAATAATAATAATAATATGATTTATGGTGTCCAATGTAGGTATCTTGAGAAAGAAGACAGAAAAAAAAACAATTAAACAAAAATTCACCTCGTTGGTCAACCAAGGACCAATTTGCACTGCGACATAAGTAATTGTGGAATTTGCCATTTCTTTTCTGTTGTAATACTGACCGGTTTGTCACTTTTAAAATTTACTTCTAACCTTACTTTTTCTAATGTTAAAACGATGCGTAAAATGAGCCCAACAAAAAGATGTACTAAATATAGTACCGTAAAACGGGGCTACTTGAAAACGCGGAGGTAACTTGATAATTTCAGCCGCTACTGTTTAAGTCACGTGCCACCGACAGCTGGTGTGAAATATAAAGTGCGCATGTAAGGCGAGCGTGTCGAGACCTGTTAGTTGGTAGGTTGGATTATACGCGGGAAGTTTTTTGTGCTGGTTAGTAGTGATTTTGTAGCGTTAAAAAAAGTAAGTTTTATATATTTTTTATATACCTGTATACATCCTATTACACAAAGACACATATGAGTTATATAACACAGCCATATTTTTTTTTCGGAAGAGACTGGTATTTCCTTTGACACCCTAACCTCAAAACATATATTTCGTGTTTTACTAGCCAGTGGTGTAGCATTTTATTTTTTATTGTCATTTCAGGGGCTACTTGAAAATAGTGCGATTTTACAAAAGAAAGCCAGGAAATTGAAAATATCGAGACTACGATGAAGAATCACTCCAGCGTGCGGTATAGACAGGGTGGCAACTTAAGAGATTTAAGTGAACAATTCGATATTCCCTATATAATTTTATATCAAAAAGTTAAGGGCTTGCACACAAAATCGTTTTTTTTTAGAGTTTTCTCTTAGTTTGTAAAAAGTGGTTGATTTTTCAATGTTTTGTTGTTTTTGCAATATGTATTTATTAAAACGGAAATAAAACTATTTTTGGCCATAAATCCAATATTTTTTAATTAAATTACTAACTGCGGGTTTTATTAAAAGACAATTTGTGTTTCAAGTAGCCTCAATTGTGAGTATACTTGCATTTTAGATGCGATTTTCAAACAAATTTCATTTAGCCCCATCACTTGAAAAAATGTTTCAAAATTTTTTTTCTCCAGTATGGCGAGAGCTGGATTTTTTTTCAGTGTTACACCTGATAGCCCTTACCCCAAAGTAATCTAAAATAATTTTAGTTTCGATAAACGTAGCTTTGTTGCAACGAGGTAGGACCTAAAAGTGGAAAAAGTGTATCAAGTAGCCCCGTTTCACGGTACCGCAATCCTTTTTTTACCTAAAGAATATAAGTACTTACTCTTTAAATTGTAAACATGAATAAAGGAATTTTAATTAGTTAATTTTTTTTCGCAGCTTTTAAGACATATTGAGGAGTAGGTAGGTAGCATATCCTTTTTAATATCTATTAAAATAGACGATGTATGTATACAGTGAGGACCTAAAGTCCGCCCCCCCCCCCCCCCCCCTTTAACTTCTAAACCGTTCGGTATATTTTAATGAAATTTTGAACGATAATATTTGAGCAAGTATTGCACTTTTTGACATACCAATGACAGCTTTAAATGTCAAGATGACGCTTTTGGAATATTTTTTTAAATGGAACACCCTGTATATTTTTACATTTTTAAATTCCACATAAAATTATAATTATTTTTTATTAAATGCATTATTAGTCTATACTTCATAGTTTCCGAGATATTGACTCTCGAAAAGTTACATTTTTGAACTTTGACAGCTTATAACCTTCTAACAGTACGTCTTAGAGCAATACGGCTTACATGTCCCTATCTTCAATTTTTATTATCTTCCCAAAAAAATCAACTTCCGGTTAAACCGGATGTAACTCGAAAGCAGGAAATATAGTAGTTCCGTTTCCATCTTGACATTTAAAGCTGTCATTGGTATGTCAAAAAGTGCAAGACTTGCTCAAATATTATCGTTCAAAATTTCATTAAAATATACCGAACGGTTTAGAAGTTAGAGGGGGGGGGGACGGACTTTAGGTCCTCACTGTATAATATTGATACATCAAAAATGTCCCCCTAAAAGCATACGGCAAATCCCTTCCCCCCTTTTCCCCAATAGCCCCCCCCCCAAAAAAACTCCACACAATACACCTTAAGTGTAACCCTCACCTAACAACCTGGGCATAGGAAACCTTATAACGGGTAGATTTGCGTTGCCCGGCAACGCATCCAGGGGGCGGAGTTCGTCTCGACCAATGGCAACGCTCCGTTACTCACCCCCTGGAGAGATTCGGTGGGTGGCGAACGGGATTTCGAGGCTAAATTGCCCGTTAAGCGAACAATATGCGGTATATTAGAGGAAGTAAGGTTTGATATGAGGGGGTTAGAGGGATGATACGTGGAGGTGGACGGCCTGCACCACCGCTGGAGAACATTCTATCCGCTCGATATGTAAAGGTCTAAAAATAGATACATAAGTTTCTTACTCTGTTAAAAAGCGCGTTAAGCGCGTGTTTTGGAGAATCTTGCTCCTAAGGGGTAGAAAAGAAGGGAGTAAGTTTCTAATGCAACCTCTAGAGAAAAAAATATATATAAAAAAAATTAAAGGAAATCTTCGTTTGGTACAAAAAACAAAAATATTAAATACACGTTCAAATAAAAAAATAAATAATATAGGAGTTCCTCAATTTTAATTATTTTATATATCAACGATATGACTTTAATTTTAAAAATGTGTAACTTACAAATGAGGCGTTTATTTTAAAAACAACAGATGTCCATAATTGTAATTTTTTAGGAGATGGAAAAAACGCATTATCTAGTTTTTTAACATAATTTAAGTACCACTTGTATCATAAAGTAATATATATCACCTAAATGAAGAATTTTAGACTGGTAGATTTAGAAAAAAACATCGCATTTTTAAGAAAAAAAAATAAAAAAAAACCTGGACATATTATGCTGTTTTTAAACGAAAAAAATAAAAAATATATATTTGGGCTGATTTTAACAACTTTATTTTTACTATATTTTCTGTTTTAAGCTTACTTTAACAAATTTATTTTTTTATTACATTTGTAGAATTTACATGGTACTAAATTTAATTTTTCTATTTCACGTTCATAATAAGCTCAGTACGAATGAAGCTATTTCGATACGCGTTTTTTCTTTATTTGATGTTGGTAAATTTAAATGTTTTATTTCATTGACTTGCGCGGCCTTTGTGATTTACGAGAAAACCCATTTTTCGCAGAGGAAAAATAGCTTGATAACTTACTTTTTTATTCTGTGTGGATAACAGTCATGTATGTTGGTTGCATAAAGCTATAAATCAATCTTTTGTAGATGCTTCAAGCTATCATTTTCTGCCAAATCCGATCCAAAATTCAATCTACTAACCTTCCAATGTCGATTTTAACTTCAACTTTATTTGAATTTTCCATCTTCCCTATACTAAATTGCAATGCCGTGACGTAAAATCACGTCTTTTGAAATTCGAAAAAAAGTAGTAAAATCGCCCGAATTTCCGAACGCTCTGTATATGTACCGAATGTACAAGGATCACACAACGTATTCCGTCCACTTTCAAATCTCATATCGCTAAAATAACTTTAGAATCTCGTGGTGAAAATGGGTCAATAAATCAAAAAATGACAGTTTGCAAAATAATTTTTGTTGTCCAGAGGCTACTATGATAAAAAATAGTATTACCAACATAAAATTTAGACATAAAAATTTACAAAATTTGAAGGATTTATTTTCTTTTTAAAATGTATTTTTCTTGATTATAAAAGGTGAAATAGAAAAAAATGTATAAAGCACATGTTTCATAAGGCGTTTTAGCGCACGTGTCAATAAAAAAACTCGCCACTTTGTGGCTCGTTTTTTAAAATAGACGCGTGCGCTAAAACCGCTTCTTATAAAACGTGTACTTTAATATACTATTTCGCAACCGCTGCTATTATCGTCTTCATCAATTTCCAGTTCGTCATTCCTATTTAAATCTTGTGAAAAAATTTTTTCATAAAATTTTCGGTTTTCTGCATTTTTTATATTTAGGGATAAATAATCATTGATTCAAAATTAAATTTTTTAAATTATTTTGAAAGTATCATATCGAAGATTGCCGGAAAAGTAGGTTGTTTTAAAAGAATCAGTTAAAATTTAAGTTTGTTTTCTAAAAAAACTGTATTTAATACTATTATATTACCACATTTTCTTTATTGTTCTTCCATTTTATATTGTGCTAGTGAGAAAATATTTGATAAATTACAAGCTTTACAAAATAAGGCAATGCGGAATATTTTAAATTGTGACAAATATACAAAAATTAATTTAAGGTTGAATTCTCAACGTCATTCACTCTATTGCCAACCTATAACCTATTTCGCGTTGATTTTTTGAGTTTATTATTTTAATAACTAACATTTAAAGAAAATCAATATCGTCGGTACATTATTTAGGTAGTATCTGATATATTACAAAAATATCAATTTATTTCATTGCTAATTTTGGGAGAATTGTATAGTGAAAGAACAATGAGTGACAATGACATAATAATGTTAAAAAAAAACTTACCCGATATTTTTCGCTATACAATTCTCCTAAAATAAGTTATGAAATTCCTTGATATTTATGAAATATGTCAATTATTACCTATAGAATATCAAGTCGATACTGATTTTCTTTAAATTTTGTATAAAAGCTAGAAAACATAATTAAGTCTACGCGAAATAGGTTATAGGTTGGCAAGCATGTTGATACTCCCACCTTAAGGTTGAAAAATTTAGATTGGTTGAATGTCAGAAATTTAATTTTTTATTTGTATGTATCTTTATACATAAAATTAAAAATTATTTATTGCCTGATTGTTTAAAAATTTTTTGTTCTTTTAATTATGACCATAAAACAAAAACTAATCATAATTTTTATGTGGATAGAGTGTCTAAAACATTAGCATATAAATCTATTTTTTATAAAGGTTTGATAGAATATAATAGTTTGGAAAATTCTATTAAATCTCAAAAATCATTAAAACTGTTTAAAAAAACTTTAAAATTACATTTAATTAAAAAACAAAATGATACGTAATATTTGATACAATTTACAAAATGTTTAACTTTTCTGTCTGATTTTGACATACAATACATACAATCTTGCGGTTTCAGAAGAATTTTTATGGTCACTCCAAAAATTAGAAGCATATCAATTTGTTCATTTCTAGTAAAACTAACCATTTTATCTGATTTACAATGTAAGTTTAATAAACGAATGACATTACAATTTTAAATTAAAACCATATATTGGTTTTCAAAACCATTCCATTGCTTTTAAAAGCCTCTATTATATTTCTTTAGAAAAGACAGGGCGGCAATAATGCATAACGCTTTTAAATTTGCGATTGGGACTTAAGGCAAATTTTTTCGTGTCAATTTTAAAATAGCATAGGAGTGTATGGTATCAAATTGTTGGAAAAAAAATGCTCGTTTTAAATAAATCCTAGTGAACCACCATCGTTCCATTTGGAAAAATGGAGTAAACGTCAAGAAAACTAAATTTAATTTTTTAGACGCTTGTGAAACTTAGAAAGTCAATTATTATGACATAATTTTAATTTTCATATACTACCTACTTGACTATAAATTAACAGATTTAATTAATTTGTGGCACAATAGATTGAAAATAAAAAATAAACATAAAAATGTTATAACACGTCAAAAAATGACAAGTGAGGTGTCATTTAACTCAGAATGTTATGCTGAATCCCACTAAGTAAAAATATGCAAGATGTCCCATTTAAAATACCAAAGCCAAGGTCACTTCCGGTCAAACCGGAAGTGCCAACAAATTGAAAATTATGCCAATAAAAGCAGACTCATCTCTTATGCATAATCTCAAAATTTCATTTTAATATCTATAAATACAGAAAAGTTATAGGGGTAAACGTCTTTTGAGAAACACCCGGTATATTTATAATCAAGATAAGATATTATTATTTCTGCCTCCCGTGACGAACTGCCACCGCCTTATCTTATAATTAATAAATTAATTACACAAAAGTAGCAACTTATAACTTCGCTGCATGTATTGGTGCGGATCGCCCATATCCGCTCCCGAAAACTACCCCCCCTCTCTCTATGTCGCTGTCGAAACAGCGTTTGAGGCTTCTAGAACGGCATTCGACGCTGTAATTGGGCGAACAATGTGTTTCATTAAAGTTGTTAAGTTCAAAATTAACAATTATTTCAATAATAACTCCCTTTAATTACCGAGATTTTAGTAGAACGGGAGAACGAGGAGGAGGTTAATATGCCGTTAGCCGTATTAAAATCAATTTTGGGTTGAAGAGCGGAAAAAAAATGGGTCCGCAACACAGACCTATTATAATAGTACTTATATTAAAGTACACGTTTCAATGTTTCATAAGAAGCGGTTTTAGCGCACGCGTCTATTTTAAAAACGAGCCACAAAGTGGCGAGTTTTTTTATTGACACGTGCGCTAAAACGCCTTATGAAACATGTGCTTTATACATTTTTTTCTATTTCACCTTTTATAATCAAGAAAAATAAATTTTAAAAAGAAAATAAATCCTTCAAATTTTGTAAATTTGTATGTCTAAATTTTATGTTGGTAATACTATTTTTTATCATAGTAGCCTCTGGACAACAAAAAACATCTTCTTAACATAGTATAAAACAAAGTCGCTATCCTGTCTTATGTGCTTAAATCTTTAAAACTACGCAACGGATTTTGAAGTGGTTTTTTTTAATAGATAGAGGGATTCAAGAGGAAGGTTTTTATGTATAATTAGCGACGGGTGCAATTTCAGAAAGTGGCATGCCGGGTACTAATATATCGGGTTTGTATTTATACCAGCGGGTTGCAACGCATGCCGGGTACGCGCTAGTTTCCATATAAAATTTTGCTGTATTTCTAATAATTAAGGTACTTTACTCTTAAGGCAATTTCGAAAAACTGGCGTTTGCTCCCCTACTATTAGCCGCAGGTGAAATATGAAATATGCATTTATAGTTTTAAGGAATGCACCAACTTTTATAAAGAATAAAATTTTCTGAGAAATCTTAATAATAACATAGTATAAAACAAAGTCGCTATCCTGTCTTATGTGCTTAAATCTTTAAAACTACGCAACGGATTTTGAAGCGGTTTTTTTTAATAGATATAGTGATTCAAGAGGAAGGTTTTTATGTATAACTAGCGACCCGCCCCGGCTTCGCACGGGTGCAATTTCAGAAAGTGGCATGCTGGGTAATAATATATCGGGTTTGTATTTATACCAGCGGGTTGCAACGCATGCCGGGTACACGCTAGTTTCCATATAAAATTTTGCTGTATTTCTAATAATTAAGGTACTTTACTCTAAAGGCAATTTCGAAAAAATGGCGTTTGCTCCCCTACTATTAGCCGCAGGTGAAATATGAAATATGCATTTATAGTTTTAAGAAATGCACCAACTTTTATAAAGAATAAAATTTTCTGAGAAATCGGTGATAAAAAACTTTCCCATAAATGTTGCATATCTTTTTGGATGTAGATGTCATAAAAAAAATATAAAAATTCTAATATTAATTTTATTCCGGACTTCTGGGCAACCCTTTATTTTTAACCCTTTTTCTAAATTATAAGAAAAGTATTATATGGACGTGGGACACAAACATAAAGCAAATACACCACGTCATTATTTTCGCGTCTTAAACAGAGATAGAGCACGTCAGCGCGTCCAAACAAACACCACTCTGGCGCTCTAGTTCTTTGTTTAAATCGTGATAGAGTTTAGAGTTGCAAAGTTCAGAGTTGCATTCTTTAAGGATCTCATTATTTTTCTAGAGATACGGGCGCCTTCTTATAAAGTTTACCACGGATGTTTTCGCTTATCTATGCGAATAATGATTGTGGGAAGAGGCTTAATTAAAATGTTTTAAAGGTGGATTTGTGCCAAACTCTACAGACCCAATGTTTGATTCATAAAATAGTTTGAAATGTAATTGAAAAGCAATAATGGGTTGAAGACAGTGGTGTAACAAAAACTGAGTGCCCCCCCGCAAACGTTTTCAGGGGCCCAATCTCTATAACGAATGGAAAATGATAATTCTAATTTTCATTAATATTAGGTTCAGGTTTATGAATTTTTGAATTCGTTAATCGTGTAATAATTTAGGGGATAGCAGTGATCGAGTCTCATAAAATCCAAAAGACAGAAAACAGTAAAACACATGAACACTCAACAAGTCTGCACAAAACTTTATGTCGTTAAGTACTATACAAGGTATTATACAAAACGACTAGATCGTCGAGAGTTTTTTTTGCAAAATCGTTTATAATTTCGTCGATATTTAATGTTTCAACAAACTCGTGTTCGATACTGATTAAGGATAAATCCGAAATGCGTTGTTGTCCCATGGTGTTACGTAAATGGGTTTTTACTATTTTAAGTTTGGAAAAAGATCGTTCCGCTGATGCCACACTAACTGGTAAAGTTAGAAATAACATTACTGAGATACATCTGGAAAATTTGAAGAACACCCTTATTTTTTATTAATAAACGATCCGCAAGTTCATACACTGTTTTTAGCCAAGTCCCTTTCTGGGGCTTAAAATTTGACTAGGAAAGTCAATGGACAAGTCTTTATCAGTGGCGTAGCTACCATAATGCCAAACCCCGCGGTGGCGGGGGCCCGAACGGACAGGGGGCCCGTTATTTTAATAAGACCTTTAAAAGCAACCCCAAACCTTAAAAATATAGAATATAGTTAATTTAATTCTAGTTGGGCCCCTGTTTTTAATTTTAATTACATTTGTTGACTATTCTTTTCGACATCGTTATTAATCAATTAAACAACCATTTTAAAGGCGCAAAGGACACAGTTACCACATTTAGTTTCTTAAGTCCCCCCATTTTGGTATCAATGACGGAGAAAGAATTATTTGAATCAGCTGAAGCTTTGCAACATTTGCGATATTACCTCAGAATTTCCATTAAAAATTATTGCCTTATCTCAGCCTCTAAAAGACAAAATAGGTACATTTAAAGACATTAGGGAGGTCGCAAATTTTTTAATTGTAGAAAATGATACCCTAGCATCAAATTTCGCAGAGGTATGTACTGCTCTAAAATTATTCTTGACGCTCCCTGTCTTCAGAACGATCGTTTTCGAAATTAAAATTAATAAAAACTATCTAATAAATTCCTGTGCCCAAAATCGACTAAGTAATTTGGCATTGCTTAGTATAGAGGCAGCGGACGCTGCAGTAATGGACAAAACCGAAATAGTTAGGGTTTTTGCGGAAACTAAGTCCAGAAGGAAGCAATTTCTTGGATAGTTTGAATAGTTTGATGTTTTATGCGAGGCTTTTTTTTTATAATTTATAATAAAATATATACGACTATTTTACTTCATGAAATATACAGGGTGTTTCAGAATAAGATGCTGATCCTTAACGGTGTGAATCCTTAGGTGATTTTAAGAAGAAAAGTTCATATTAATATATATCCTTAACCTATCAACTTTCGAACTACAGGGCGTTAAAGTTTTAAGAAAAAAATCGTTTTTTTATCATAACTTTAAAAACTTTCTAGCTATTTTTAGGAATTTTTCACACATGCCCTCTAAGCATCAATAGCCATTTTTTGGCGTAGAAAATTTTTAAAAATTTTTAACCAGTGGCGTCCTGAAAGGGTTTGGACTAGACATTTTGGAAAAATATTATGTACGCCACTGCTTTTTCTCAAGATAAAAATTATTTTTAAAATACTCATTCATTTTAGGTCAAATTTAATATCTTGCCTTTTTATCGTCCGATAAACAGTTTCCGACAAAAAAAAAAAGCATTAAATGCGCATTCGCTATGTGCCTATGGTTTATTTTTTAACAATAAATTAAAACAGCTAACTTTAAATAACGTGTGAACAAAAACGAAAATAACTTAGATTAGCTATTGAAAGTGGCCGCCACTTGCAAGAATGCATGCTTCAGCTCTTCTCTTCATTGAGTCTCGTACCCTTTGAAAAATTCCTGGAGTATTCCTGATAGTGTCAAAACAAACCATAGGCACATAGCGAATGCGCATTTAATGTTTTTATTTTTTTTTGTCGGAAACTGTTTGTCGAACGATAAAAAGGCAAGATATTAAATTGGCCTAAAATGAATGAGTATTTTAAAAATAATTTTTATCTTGAGAAAAAGCAGTGGCGTACATAATATTTTTCCAAAATGTCTAGTCCAAACCCTTTCAGGACGCCACTGGTTAAAATTTTTTTAAATTTTTCTACACCAAAAAAATGGCTATTGATGCTTAGAGGGCATGTCTGAAAAATTCCTAAAAATAGCTAGAAAGTTTTTAAAGTTATGATAGAAAACCGATTTTTTTCTTAAAACTTTAACGCCCCGTAGTTCGAAAGTTGATAGGTTAAGGATATATATTAATATGAACTTTTCTTCTTAAAATCACCTAAGGATTCACACCGTTAAGGATCAGCATCTTATTCTGAAACACCCTGTATATTTATTTTGTGTTGTTTGTTTTTGTTACCTTATATACGGTAAAAATGTTCCGTTATGTATTTTTTAATTATCTGTTTTTGGTTTGTTTACTTTTTGATTATATTTTTAGCTACAATCATCAGTACTGACAAGCACGCCTTTGTCGTTGTAGCTACTTATTAATTGTTATGAATTAATGTTTTATTTAATATGTTATTAATACACGTTATTTAAGAATCCTCTCCTCTTACTTGTTTATTTTCTACCCTTGTCCAAATGGAAAATGAAAGTGGGAGGTTATATTTTGAATGTTATTGCTATCTTGAAACTTGACTAATTTTGGGGTAATAAAATTTTGAAGGGGGGAACAAAAGTTAGGTTTGGCGGGGGACAGGGCCGATCCTAGGGTGTCGGCCGCCCGCGTGCAAAGACCTATTATGCCGCCCCTCTAAAGAATTTTTCCTATTTTGAGTAATACTTAACGTTGACGTTATAAACTCATCTACATGTACATAAGAGTAAAAAGTTAAACATTAATAAAAATGCAAACTACAAATAAAATTTTACGGGAAAGACTTTATTTTTGGGCTAGCTAAAATATGTTATATTACCGACACCTTTTATTCTTTTTACTTTAACAAAATAATAAACCAACAAAAATATTACTTTTGAAACAAAAATAGACATTTTATAATTAGAAATGTAAAACAACAGTATTTACCAGAAAATATAAAATAACAAAAAGTACTAAAGCTTAAATCTCGCGAAACGAAAAGTATATTATATAAATCAGTCCTTCCTCGAAGACTACCTAATAATTAACTATAAAATAATTTCTCTGACTTTCTGAGAAGCAAATTTGTCAATAATTGCGGTGAGATCAATTTTTTCAGAGATTTCGGATTCAATAGAGATGATGGCCAAATCTGAAAGTCTTTCTTCTGTCATATTATTTATTTCTCAAGTAATTTTTAATTTACTGAAACTTCTTTCACCTGAGCCACAGAAACAGGTAAGGTTAAAAAAAATCCTTATTCCTAGAGCAAAATTTGGAAAACAGGGAATGACATCATTTCTGACTAAAATTTCTAATATCTTAATTGGCTGTTTTTTACCTGGAAAAATATCTTTAAATGAAGTTATTTCATTAAAGAGTTATTGTATACCGTCTATATCTTTCACAACAGTTCCTTCCTCCTGTACCTGTAACTTAATATCTAAGTCCATGCAGGCTTTCATGAGGTCATCATTAGAAATGGTGTGAAACTCATACAGAAAGCAGAATATTAAATAGCACTCAGATAATAAGGTAAATCTTTCATTTATCGAAGAGATCGCGTAATCAAGAACTGCAGAATAGAAAGCAATCTTGAATTGCAGGAAGGGATTTAATACTAGTTCATCACTGCCCTCGTAATCAAATAAACGAACTTTTTTTCTGAGCTTTCTGATCTGCGAACCGCGTGCCGTCGGCCGACCGCGGCCGTTTGATTGAAAATCTTTAATAAATAAATCCATTTGAAATAATTCACAAAAATATTGTTTTCTTCTTCGACGTTAATTTAAAGTTATCTTTTATAGTTTGATAAATGTCACTTTATTTTTATTTCGAAAAATTCGTAAAAAGTTTTGCTTGATTGACAGAACTACCTGCGGCCTACGGCCGCCCCTTGTTCTGGACGCCCGCGTGCGGTGCACGCGCTGCACACCTGCTAGGCCCTGGCTATACGATAAAAACAACCAATAAATGAAAATTCGCATTACGATTAAGAGTAATCTAATCATTTAATCATCTATGAATGTCGTGTCATTTTCCTTCTTCCTCAAATTCGATGGCGAAACAAAATGCCCCAATATTTACACCGCGATATTATTATCTACTGATAAGGAAATATTATTAGTCAGGTTCCAGCAAATACAGAAACACTTATCTTATTAAGTTGCCCGTTTAGTTTCCTATCGAACCTAATTTTTTTCGGCTTTTGTCTGGAATTAGTACGAACATTTTCACATTTTTCGCGATATGAATTTTTAGTGATCAAAAAGGACCATAGAGTGTTTGGTTTGTACTGAAATAGTGCGTCAAAATAGTGTTATTTATAAAAAAAAATGAGGTTAGTATATATATATATGGGTGCAAGCAGGCACTGTTTGTTCTAATGTGGCAGCAGTTACTGATAAGGAGTTGGTAGCAGGATTGTGTTTTTCTACAGGAAAAATTGAATATTATTATGGTGCGGTACACCTACCTACGGCGGCGTAGCCGGTGGGGGAAGGGGGGCGACCCTCCCCTGATACCAAACCAACGTGGTGACATCAGTATTACGCTTGAACCTATTTATACCTACCAATGGCAATAATAGCAATAAGCATCTCAGTAATTTTTTTAAAATTTAAATAAATCTAATGTCGAATTGCACATTGAAAGAAGTGACAATCTATCTATATAATATTACAAAATGTTTCACACTTAAGTGCTGCTACCAACCATAGATATTTACCTTTAGATAAGCAAACAATAATCATGAAAGTGGCAAATTTATAGCCTCGCGCATGTAAACAAAGCCACACAGGAATAGGCATGCGTACTGCAACATTATCATTTGACGAATGGAAAAATAGACAGGTCCGGGCTTATACATATTGTTTATGTGGCTTAAGCCTAGATAGATGTGTTTAAATTGATCATAATAAAGTAAAATTACATCATCATCAAGAACTATCACTTTCATACTTACTGAAAAGACGAAATACCCGGTATTTTACCCTATTTGGGCATAATAAAATCATACAATGGTCTTTACTAGTCATTATACAGGGTTGGGCAAATGTTCCGGAACGGCTTAATTACAGGCGAACGAAAAGTGATATCGGATCCGGATTTTGGGCAATCTATAGGACTAAAATTTTATCATTTGACTATTATACCATATGTCAGTAATGTCACCAACTGTCAAGTGTTGACGTTATTTTTTTTTATATGGAACACCCTGTATATTTTTACATTTTTAAATTCCACATAAAATTATAATTATTTTTTATTAAATGCACTATTAGTCTATACTTCATAGTTTCCGAGATATTGACTCTCGAAAAGTGACATTTTTGAACTTTGACAGCGTCTAGCTTTCTAACTGTACGTCTTAGAGCAAAACGGCTTACATGTCCCTATCTTCAATTTTTATTATCTTCCCAAAAAAATCAACTTCCGGTTAAACCGGATATGTAACTCGAAAGCAGGAAATATAGTTGTTCCGGTTTAACTGGAAGTTGATTTTTTTGGGAAGATAATAAAAATTGAAGATAGGGACATGTAAGCCGTTTTGCTCTAAGACGTACTGTTAGAAAGTTATAAGCTGTCAAAGTTCAAAAATGTCACTTTTCGAGAGTCAAAACTAATAGTGCATTTAACAAAAAATAATTATAATTTTATGTGGAATTTAAAAATGTAAAAATATACAGGGTGTTCCATTAAAAAAAAAAAAATAACGTCAACACTTGACAGTTGGTGACATTACTGACATATGGTATAATAGTCAAATAGTAAAATTTTAGTCCTAAAGATTGCCCAAAACCCGGATCCGATATCACTTTTCGTTCGCCTGTAATTAAGCCGTTCCGGAACATTTGCCCAACCCTGTATATCCAAGTCACTAAACTACACAAAAACCATAAATATTAAACATTCACAATAGCAAAGAAAACAACAAGAAATCATATGTGTGAAGTTAGCAACGTTCATCAGCACCGTTTATGCACCAACGACATTTTTTTGGGATATGTGTCAATTCCGCCTGTAGCGTTTGTAAACGAGTTTTAATTTTTTTAGTGGTGAAGATTGAAATTCTACCATTTGGATTTATAGCCTGTAGTAAACTACCCCGTAGGGGTAGAATTTCAATCTTCGCCACTAAAAAAATTACAATTCATGCATTTACAAACGCTACTTTTCGAAGTTTCTATCTTGTAACTTTTTTCCTCCGGTTATTTGGAAATTCGTGTATAGCAGGTAATTTATATCCCTTTGGCGTAATTTACTAGGTAATTAATCCAAATGGTAGAATTTTAATCTTTGTCACTAAAAAAATTAAATTCGTTTACAAAGGCTACAGGCGGAATTGACAAGTAACACGTGACAACGTTGCTAATAAAGATTGCTAACTTCACACAATATTATCAGAGGAAACGTAAAACACAACAACAAAAATGGCGCCGAGCCGGTTCTGGAGTGTATTTTGATAATGTCGCAAACCATGACCTAATAACAAGAGGGTTGTGCCGGAGCGCATGCCCGTACCTGTAGGGCGGCAAGGAACCTGACTGGTGAGCTTTGCGCACTAACGCATTTTTGCATACGAGATAAGCTGTAGGTTATGCTACCAACCAACCAACCAACATGTTGTATAAACATGAACCAAAATTGTTGGAATAATTCCTCTTTTTTTTTTAGTTTATTTTCCCAGTATCACGTTGACTAATCTTTTAAATATAAATGTATATTGGCCCTGATAAAGATATAAATTATCTACCTACAGGGTGGTTATATAATATTTAGTACAAGAATGTATATACAGTGTGTCCAAAAAAGTATGCAACATATGGGAAAGATTTTTATCACCGATTTCTCAGAAAATTTTATTCTTTATAAAAGTTGGTGCATTCCTTAAAGCTATACATGCATTTTTCATATTTTACCTGCGGCTAATAGTAGGGAAGCAAATGCCATTTTTTCGAAATCGCCTTAAGAGTAAAGTACCTTAATTATTAGAAATACAGCAAAATTTTATATGGAAATGTTTTTGCAAATTAAAAACTTAGTCCAAATACGAAATTTGAGTTAGGTGTATCAATTTTTAAATTTTTTTTTATATGCATTTCTTTAAATAGGTTTTTGGACTTCGGCGTACTGGGTGAAAATGACAAATAAATTATTAATTATTTCCAGTAATATGAATAGAGTTGGATTCTATCATAATTTTGTTTAGAGCATAAGTTGGCTAAAATGTGTTTAAGTTGGCGTGCAACACGCTAATATCTGAACCAACTCGTAACATTGAAAGGTTTTAAAAACTTTGCAACTACTTAATCCATCTTTATTATAAACCCACGTTTAAGTTATTTAACAAATATATTAAAATTGAGTCAACAAAAAATCGACCAGCGGTGTAGGTACCGTTTAGGGGAAAATAGAGATTAACCAAAAAAAATTAAAAATTGTAACACCTAACTCAAATTTCGTATGTGGACTAACTTACCAATTTGCAAGAACATTTCCATATAAAATTTTGCTGTATTTCTAATAATTAAGGTACTTTACTCTTAAGGCAATTTCGAAAAAATGGCATTTACTCCCTTACTATTAGCCGCAGGTGAAATATGAAATATGCATTTATAGTTTTAAGGCATGCACCAACTTTTATAAAGAATACAATTTTCTGAGAAATCACTTTCCCATATGTTGCATACTTTCTTGGACACACTGTATAAATAAATAAAAAAGGTAAAGGCCTAGATATTTTTGAATGAAAAAAAATAGTCGTGTGAGAGAGAGAACGAGACATCTATCTTGCTTTGACGTCGTTGGATAAAACTTGAACTTATAATTTCAGATCAACGATTTTACCATCCCTCCTCGTACTCCTCCTCTCCCTTACCGCCCTAGTCTACTCGCAGACCCCCAAGGTCCCCCTCTGCAACTCCTGCAACTGCATCTTCCTCAACAACTCGTCCCCAGCCAAGGTGACCTGCGACAATGACGTGAAAAACCTGGTCACCGACCTGGCAACGTGGATCAATCCGGCCGACAACCAATCATATCCCTACGTCGAAATCACGCTGACCAATCAGGACTTTATCGAGTTGAATTTCACGTTTCCAAAAAGCGATTTGACGTTTTTGAGTCTCGCTAATAATGACATTTACAGGATTACCGAGAGCGTTTTTAAGAATTTGCAGAGCATGCAGACTCTGATTTTAAGTAAGAACGATTTGGAACTGCTTACGCCCGACGCTTTTAAGGTAAGACAATGTTTAGTTTTAGAGGGTGTGTCAGGTAAGTACCAAAACCACTGCTAGAAAGTAACATTTTACTATGTTAGGAAAGCCATCAACACATTCAAAATAATGTACAACAATGTACAAATAAAACAAAAATTAAAATTAAAAGGAGAAAAGAATGGATTACGAACGGCTTACTTAATTCTATTAAAACAAAAAATGAACTTTATAAAAAATTATAAAAAAATAATGACCGATTTTTATTATTTTTTTAATATAATATTTTTATTTTATATACAGTGTGTCCACGGATGGACCTAACTCTGTACCTCAGAAGCAAAGTATGTTAAGTCAAAATTTTTGATTTTTTTTCAGGAGAGCTTGTTAAAGTTTTTTTTTGTTTTTGTTCCAATGAGAGTTAGTATATCAAGTCACTTTGTTTTTTAATTCATAGCATAGCCCAAAAAATGTTAAGTCAATTTGAACCAATGAAAATAATCCGTTCCGTGACTTAACATAACGCATCGTTGCCAACTTGCAAAGCCAGACTATATTAACATGACTTAACCTAGTTAGCCTTTTTTTGTGTTCTGACTTAATATAGTTTTAGAAGTGTTCACTTTTAAACGTGATGAGATAATGAAAAAATAAAAATATCAACAGAAAGAGGACGTGCCACTGATTGACTTAACATTAAAAAGTAAAAATCGCAAATGTGTGACTTAACATAGTTTGCTTCTGAGGTACAGAACTATACTTGTAAAAAACTTTATTTTCAATTTTTCGAAAAAAAGTCATTCTTCATCATTTCTTTTGCTTATTAAATAAATATAATTTACGTCAGAAAATTTCCATTTTTTTATACAGGGTGCACAAAAAATGTAAAAATGTAGATTTGCAAAATTAAAAATTTTTGATCTTTTGTTTTTTGAATGATCAAAATAAAAGAGATTGGAAAGAGAATTCGAAAAGCCGAATAAAGTTTTGAGATATGACCTGTGGTAACTACGATATATTATATTAAAACTTTAATCTAAAGAAAAATATCAATAATATATTTAACTTTAATATAAAATATCGTAGTTACCACAGGTAACTTTATTCGGCTTTTCGAATTCTCTTTCCAATCTCTTTTATTTTGATCATAATTTTGCAAATCTACATTTTTACATTTTTTGTGCGCCCTGTATAAAAAAATGGAAATTTTCTTACGTGAATTATATTTATTTAATAAGCAAAAGAAATTATCAAGAATGACTTTTTTTCGAAAAATTGAAAATAAAGTTTTTTACAAGTATAGTTAGGTCCATCTGTGGACACACTGTATATTTCTCGGTATATTTATTATAAAATTTATAAAAAACAAACCGACTAAACTAATTAAAAAAACAAAAACCAATTTTTATAAACGTCATTACACATTTTATTTCTAATAAACAGTGTGGGTTTCAAAAAAAGAATCTTGCTATCTAACAGAAAAATATATGATGCACTAGATAATAAAAAACCTTGTATTAGTATTTTTCTAGATTTAGCAAAAGCCTTTGATACAGTTAGCCACAATTTACGGTTAAAAAAGTTCGAAAGTATTGGATTCAGAGGAAAGCAATTAGAATTAATTAAAAATCATCTGAAAAATAGACCAACTCATGTTCAAATCGAGGTTCAAATAGATAAAGAAAAAAGCTATCCAAAAGTATTTAAGTATGGTGTTTCTCAAGGAACAATTTTAGGACCATTATTTTTTAATATTTATATTAACGACTTATTTAGTATAAATTGCGATGGACAAATTCATAGTTTTGCAGATGATACTACAATTTTTTATACCGATACAAATTGGGACAACTTAAATAATAAAATTAAAAAAGATTTTAAAATTATAAAAAATCGGTTTGATAACAATTTGTTAACAATTAATTTTAATAAAACAAATTTTATTCCTTTTAATTTAAACCTAAATAACCTACCACGAAATATGAATAGTATTCAAATAAATGAAGACATTTAAATTTTTAAAGTTAATAAAATAAAATATTTAGGAATTATTTTTGATAGTAAATTAAATTAAAATTTTCACTTAGAATACTTAATTAAAAAATTAAGAAGTTTACTACCGATTTTTAAAAACATAAAATTGTTTTAAATGTAAGACATAAATATTATATTACGCGTTAGTTAAAACTCATTTAAATTACGGAATTTTAGGTTGGGGAGGAATAAATAGAACTTTAGTTAAAAAATTAGAAATATTACAAAAAAGGTTTCTAAAAAGTATATTCAATAAAGATTATCTTTATACTTCAAAAGAATTATATTCAGAAACAAAAAAATTGAACATAAGACAACTTTACATTTATAACATCTTAATAGATATATTTAAAAATAAAAACCTTATACAATTTAAAAACCATAATCATAATACACGTCATAAAAATGAAATAACCATAAAACCTAAAATAAATAAGTCCATAGGACAACAAAATTTCAAATATTTATGTTTTTATTTTTAAACGATTATTTACCAACAAAAATTAAAAAATTTAAAGTTGAAATAAAAACATGGATACTAAAAACAGACAATTTGAAAATATTTTTAGAAATACTTTAATTAATTAATATGTTTCTGAATAATTTAAATAAGTACTACTATTTTTTACTTAAAAATTATAAATTAATAATTTTTTTATAGGTAATATATTTCTTCAAAAAAAACTGCGTTTATACTATAAATTAACATTTTTACTTTAAAACTTGATTTTTAATGCATATTTATGATTTTACATACTAAAACAAAAAATAAGATTTGCCCCAAACAAGCTCAGCTTCAGGGGATTGAAGAATAAGTTTATAGAAGGCAACATAAACATACTTATTATATTATTAAATTTTAAATAAACTTAATATTATTATTCAAAAATTGTTGTTTTACTCCTGTATTTCCTATAATCATAATATAATTAAGGAATTTGAGGACGTGCTTGACCGGTTTTCCTCTTTTTAGGGACTTTACCTAGAAGAACGTCTCTTACCTTTAAGATCCCTAAAAGAGCTGAGGCTGGACCATAATAAGCTTCACTCGCTTAACATGGACCTCTTTGAACACACCACCGACTTGGAGATTCTGGACCTCAGCTACAATCCATTGCAAATGATCGATAAGCATACATTGATAGCTATCGATTCTTTGGCATTCCTAAAAGTAAGTTTTTATTTATACAGTATGTCTCTGTAAGTTTGCATCATATGGAAAACTTTTTTATTATTCATCTTACGAAAAAAAGTTATTCTTTATAAAAAGCTCTGCATGGTCTAAAACCTAAAATACAATCATCAAATATCGAAATTTTCCAGTCATATACGAGGTTTGTCAAAAAATGTGAATTTTTCCCAAGAATGTAAATTTTTCCCAAGAGTAAAGTACCTTTATTTTTGATATTATCAAAAATTGTTATTAAAAAAAGTTGATCAGAACTAAAAACCACGTCTAAATAGGCAATAACACGCATTAAATTAAATAAATAATTAAAAAATTAAATAATTGATAATAAATTAATAAAATAATTTTTCAACATAAATGCGTATAATTGTATATTTAGACGTGGTTTTTAGTTCTGATCAACTTTTTTTTATAACAATTTTTGATAATATCAAAAATAAAGGTACTTTAATCTTGGAAAAAATTTACATTCTTGGGAAAAAATCACATTTTTTGACAAACCTCGTATATGACTGGAAAATTTCGATATTTGATGGTTGCATTTTAGGTTTTAGACCATGCAGAGCTTTTTATGAAGAATAACTTTATTTCGTAAAATGAATAATAAAAAAGTTTGCCATATGATGCAAACTTACGGAGACATACTGTATAATAGGACCAAAGATAAATAATTAAAAAAATATTTAGTATCTATGACACATTTATGCCAAAATTCCATTAAAATAATTTAAAACGCTTCAATCGTTTACCTATTATTTCTCTGTGCAACGGCAGACAAACCATTTTCTTTTCTGTCGTAACAGAACTACAGAATAGTATATTAAAGTACACGTTTCATAAGAAGCGGCTTTAGCGCACGCGTCTATTTTAAAAAACGAGCCACAAAGTGGCGCGTTTTTTTATTGACACGTGCGCTAAAACGCCTTATGAAACATGTGCTTTATACATTTTTTTCTATTTCACCTTTTATAATCAAGAAAAATACATTTTAAAAAGAAAATAAATCCTTCAAATTTTGTAAATTTTTCTGTCTAAATTTTATGTTGGTAATACTATTTTTTATCATAGTAGCCTCTGGACAACAAAAATTATTTTGCAAACTGTCATTTTTTGATTTATTGACCCATTTTCACCACGAGATTCTAAAGTTATTTTAGCGATATGAGATTTGAAATTGGACGGAATACGTTGTGTGATCCTTGTACATTCGATACATATACAGAGCGTTCGGAAATTCGGGAGATTTTTCTACTTTTTTTCGAATTTCAAAAGACGTGATTTTACGTCACGGCATTGCAATTTAGTATAGGGAAGATGGAAAATTCAAATAAAGTTGAAGTTAAAATCGACATTGGAAGGTTAGTAGATTAAATTTTGGATAGGATTTGGCAGAAAATAATAGCTTGAAGCATCTACAAAAGATTGATTTATATAGATTTAGGCAACCAACATAAATGACTGTTATCCACATAGAACAAAAAAGTAAGTTATCAAGCTATTTTTCCTCTGCGAAAAATGGGTTTCTCGTAAATCACAAAGGCCGCGCAAGTCAATGAAATAAAACATTTAAATGTTACCAACATCAAATAAAGAAAAAACGCGTATCGAAATAGCTTCATTACGATACGCAAATGCGTATCGTACTGAGCTTATTATGAACGTGAAATAGAAAAAATGTATTATCTGACAGTTGTTGATCTGACAGGTTTCTCACTTTCTGATATTTACTTCTAACCTTACTTTTTGTAATGTCATAAAAGGATGCGTAAATAAGCCCGGTGAACACTAGGGCTGTGCGATTACCGAAAAAGATAATCGATTTTCGATTATTTGAAATAATCGATTATTTCCTATTAATCGATTTATTAAAAATAACCGATTAATCGAAAAATAGTTTTTTTTTCGATTTTGATTAATCGAAAAATCGTTTTTTTTTTTCGATTAATCGATAAATAGCTTTTTGTCGATTAATAATCGATTAATCGATAAAAAAATTATCTCTAATCGAATTTCACACCCCTAGTGAACACCAGGATCCGTCAAAGTGCCTTTATGAAAAGGCTACAGTCAAATCTAGTCTTATCATGCAGGTCCAAAGGTCACCGATCATATGAATCAATTCGAAAATTCCAGAGCTTATCAAAATGTTGTGAGATTTAGATATACTATAACGGATTAACCGTATAGTATGATTAAACGCAATAAAAGAAAAGAAAAATTGAAAGTATGTCTTTGTTAAATCGTAAGACCCGCACGATAAGACCGGATCCGACTTTATATTATGCTGTACTATTTTTGTAGGTATACCTATGCATACCAAAATATTAATGTTATTTTTTTTCAGGAACTTTATTTGGGCTACACGCAAATAAAAACATTGCCAGATCAAATGTTGCACACGCCGAAATACCTGTCAATTTTGGATCTTAGCGGAAACCCCATCGAGAAAATACCCGACACTCTGGCCGATTCGCACAATTTGACAACCCTGTATTTGAACGACACCGGATTCGTCAATATGACCAAAAAAAAGTAAGAATAATAATTTATTTAGGAAATCGTAATTAGTAAAAATGTTCCGCGAAAATGGGTAGGTATACAGGAACAGGAAAATAAAAAAAAAAACTTTTTAGTGGTTTCCCGGACATCCCCTCCCTTAAAATCCTCCACATCTGCCAAATGACCAATCTCGAACATATAGAAAAGGAAGCCCTGTCCGGTTTGTCGGGTCTCGAGCAACTCCGCATATGCGACAACATAAAATTGACATCCATCGATGCGTTCGCCCTGCCAAAGTTAAACCAACACAACGGGGGTGCCATTTGGCCACTCATAAAAAAAGTAAGTGTTATTCATATCATCAGAAATGATACAATGTCCTTTTTTTATTGATAGTTTTAACCCCCCCCCCCAAATATATCTACGCCCTTGCACAATTTACAAGACTTAAAAAAAATTTTTGTTCATCCTTAGAAAGACTTGCGTTACTCTACGTTGCCACGTTTTGTATTGTAGAATTATCAACTTTCCAAACTTCCAAGTAAGTTGCATTTAGTAAAACATTGGAACTTTGACTGTGAGCTGATGTTGTCTTGCGCTTATAAAGAGAATGATATATCTATATGCTTGAAGTTATTGGTTTTGAAGCTATATGAATTTTTTTAGATAACTGATTTATTTTAAACTTATTTTCTTGACTATTGTTTAGCTAAAACTGTACAAACTTTTTAGCTAAATCTAGCTAACAATAAGTTAGCTTACTTGGACGGGGACTTTCTAGCTAGATGGGACGCCCTGACCGAACTGGATATCACGTCGAATCCGTGGACTTGCGAGTGCGAGAATCAATGGATGATCGACGATCTGACGCCGATCCATCTCAAGATCGAGACGGAGAAAGCTTCACAAGTGAGGTGAGTAAGACAAGGAAAAATATACCCGAGATGGTATTTGAATTGAACCCAATGTTAAAAGTATGTTTTAGACTCGTTCGGTTGTTGTATCTGAAGAATAACTAAAAACACCTTATTGTTGTAGATGTGGCGCCCCCATAGAAATGGTAGATTACACGTTTGTAGAGCTGTTCGAACGAGAATATAAAATGAGATGCCTAGATGTATATGGCGCCGAGCCAGAAAAGGATGCAGCTATGTTAGTGGGAATTTTGGCAGGTTAGTTGACATTTCAGTAGATAAAACCGCTATAGAAAAATTGAAAGTATGTCCGGATCTGACTATATATACCTGATTTTTCAATTTTACAAACGTCAGTCGTTTTTTTTTCAGGTGTCTTAATAGCCATACCTGTTATTCTATTTGGAATATTCGCATACCAACGAAGGTGGTTTGGCGTTATTGGAATATTCGACAAGTCGCCGGCGTCTTATTCCAGAAGATTCTACAGTGCCACCTCCAAAGATGAAGATTTTTAAATAGTACTTTATTTTAAGGTGTTCATAAACGTGGACAAATTAATATTATCATAGAATAAATAGCTTATGTCAAGTACGTCAAATATAAACGTAAAATTATCGCATCCTTAATGTTTTGGAGAAGGACAAAGTCTCTTGCAAAAACACCACGTAAAATTATTCGATATAAAATGTTGAAAAGAAATATTTTTTGGCAGTTTGCAATTTTCTAGTAAGAAGGAATTGATGTTTTCTTGCACCAGACTATCAAAAATATAATATATAGGTATAATAGATATAGATACTAAATTTAACATAGAACACCAATTTAAAAGTATGGAATTTTTTTATATAGGATAGGCATAGAGTTTCGTTTTTTGTATATTTAATTATTGTATATTACATTTGCTGCGGTGTATACAGGGTGTTATAAAAATATTGTTAAATGTCGCTTTGCAAGAATAAACGAGAAAATTCACAATTTGTCTGTTGAAATTTATGGCCCGCCGCCACTGGTGGGTTATAAAAAATGGCCGCATAGGATGAAATGACAAGTAAACACTTGTGTTGACGTACGACGCATGCGTTCTGAATTTAGGGGTAGTTGTCCAAGCTTTAAGAGGATCAATTAAAAAAACAAGGACCAAGGCGAGTTGCCCATTTAAATATATTATGTTATAATAAGTAATTTCCATAACATCTTTTATGTACAGGGACATTTTTTTAACCGATTAACACTTTTTCTACTGAATACGTATAGTTGAATTCACATAAACTTTTAACGCCGTGACATTTCAGTTCTGTCATACTTGTCAAATACTGCAGCAACTCATAAAATATAAATTTCTAATGGCTAAATTTAATTAGTATAATTGTACTGCACACAAAGTATGTCTATCGTGTATTATTTCATACGATTAAAAAGAGATAGAAATAAAAAGAGTTGGCCGAACAATTCCAGAAAAGAAAAAGAAAAAACACTGACCAATCTCAGCTGTATAAGAAATTTAGTAAGTTGGTGAAATCTAAAGTAACTAGACAATGACAAGTCTTGACATTTGGCATTAAAACTTAACTATACTCCTTAATGGTTTTTTGCGAAGAAGCCAAATTTAACGTCAAAAATTTCATAGGTTTACATATTTGACAGATAAAACGCCATATTGGATTTTTTTAAATGTCAACCCTACTTTATTATAAGCCCAATGCATAGTTTATTTTCAGTCGTTCCGGAGACAGTAAACTTCGAAGTTTTTGGCCATTTAAAAAAAAAAAACAGCGTCTTATCTGTCATTTTTTGAGATCTGTCATATTTGACAAAAGCGTAATTAGCTCGTTCATAAAAATATTGTAAGGTGAAGTGGGGTAAGTGTAACCGCAAAGCATAGTTGCTCTTCTAAGACCCAGTACAGAGAAACAAATGGCAATAGGATGACAATTTTTTTTACAGGTACCTTATAGGCTTACCAACACGTTACAAATATTAACTTTTTAAAAATCTGATATTTCTTTATTCAGTAAAAAAAAATGGTGTCGATATCAAGGTGTTACACTTACCCCGCAATTTGGGGCAAGTGTAACATCCAACGATCATTTACATACAAAATGTGTATTAAAGGAACTGGGGCAAGTGTAACATACTCATGAAAAATACCTTTTAAACAAAAAAAAAAGCAAGATAATATCACTTATAATAACAAAGTTAAAAGCTTTTTTGTAAATAAGAACCCGATTAAAATTTAAAGCGCATAATTTAATAACTGAACGTGAATATTTTTGCATCAAATGAAAGTGGAAAGGTTAATAATTCTCCAAATAGGTCGTATTTGAGATTCTGGTAGTTATTTTTTCTACATCTCTGACTCGTCCATTGTATCAGGCCAATTTGATTGATTGGGGTAAATGTAACTAACCCTATTACACTTACCCCGAGCAAATTTTTACACTTACCCCCTCTATTAATATAGAAGGGGTAAGTGTAAAAGTCATTTTAGAGCGGTAGGAGTTTTCTGTAACCGGCTTTTAACACAAAATATGGATTCCTGGTGAAAAAACACCCCTGATGGCAATATTGGGTTTAAAATTTATTACCTATGTCACAATTCACAATAATTACAAAAAATCGATAAGAACCAAGTTACACACTCCATATTTAAGGAAATCTACATGACGTTAGTAAAACTCCTGTAAAAAATATCTAGTTAATTGAAGAAAAAAAAATGTTTATACAATATATAAGATATATACTCTAAACTAAACCTTTTAAATAATATACAAAAACCTTACTTTAAAAAAATGGCAGACTGTACACTTCCCCCAGTATTACACTTACCCCACTTTACCTTAAGTGTAAAAAACTTGGATTATCAATCTTAGAAGATCTATCTTTTAAACGGGTAAGACTCAGAACAAAATCAAACGGCTGAAAACAAATATTTACAACTACATATATATTTTTGAAGTTAAAATAAAACATGGAATAAACTGGACTTATAACAAAGTAGGGTTGACATTTAAAAAAACCAATATGGCGTCTTATCTGTCGAATTTGTGAACCTATATAAGTACCTGTACACGGACACCAATTTCTATTCTATAAAATCGCTAGCTTAGAGTATAGTTTCATAATATAAAAAAAATAATTAAAAAATTCTGCTCCCGTATCACTGTGAGCAGCAGTATTAAGTGAATTAATTTAAAATTTTGTAATAAAAATTTAAATAAAATATGTATGTTCTAAGCCATTGCATTATATTTAAATAAGTAGTTCTTTGAACAACAACCTTTTACTACTAAATTTGTAAATTTAATCTTAAAATGAAAGGTATAGCCGATCCCGCTGTATCATTCTGAAAGAAAATCACATTTTCAATTTTCCATTTTTCCTTATTTTCTGGATATCCGTCATTTTTCCCATCCGTACGCCGCAAATTGCTCTAACGAATGCTATTCTGTCCTTAATTTTTCCAATAACGTTCAATTTTCCGACGATACGCTTCGCATTACCGCCCCCCTCCCTCCCCTTTCCCCGCCCTTCGTTCCCTGCGATCCCCGATCGTCCTTTTTGCAGGTTATACAGCGCTTCCGTTTTGATTTTTATTACACGTAGAAAATGGAGACGGCGGGAACAATATTTATGAAAATATATCAAAAGAACGATCAAGCAAAGCTAGACAAATCATTTCATACGTGAAAGTACGCTGTTTATAGAGAACATTCTATCATATGACATATCTACGAACACTTATTTATAAAACGAAAATCCCATAGACATTTATTACCTTTAGATACGTAGGTACAGCTTATCTAGTGCGCAAACAAAAGTTACGTTTTATGGGCGAAAAAATACGTCCGAGCGCATGGCTCGCCGGTTAGCTGCCTTCCCTCTGAGCAGCATCGGGCATGCGCACAAACCTCGTGTTATCGGTCTGTCCTTCTTTAGCGACATGCTCAAAATACAGTCCAGAACCGCCATTTTTGTTGTTGTGTTTTAAGGTTTCTCTGTGGATTCCTTGTAGTTTTCTTTGCTATTGTGCATTGTGGGTGTTTAATATTTACGGACTTCTAGTTTTTGTGTAGTTTAGTGAATTGTGTTTGTGCTTTTAGTGACTCGGATTGGAATATAAACAATGACTAGTAAAAAGCCGTTGTCTGATTTTATTATGCCCAAATAGGGGTAAAGTACCTGGTATTTCGTATTTTCAGTAAGTATGGAGTAGTGATGTATCTTCATATATAAGTTTTTTTTATTAGGATTAATTTAAACACATCAAACTAGGCCTAGGCTACACTAAAAAATTGTGTGTGCTTAAGAACACACGACAGAAGTGAAAATTTCAACAAGGTTAATTCAGTACCCACAAAAAAGTGCTAAACGCGCCTAAAGAAGTTTTCACTTCAAAAATAACATAAACTTGGAATACGGGATAATTTTACTGCATACGAAAAAAGATATTTTCTAAAATTGAACAACCCTTGAATTTTTACATCTTCAACAGAAGTCAGAAATCATAATAAATTAGGTCCACGGAATAAGCAATTACGGTAAAACTAATTACCTTACTTCACCCTACGTAAATATATAATTTAAAAAATGCCAGAACATACCTGAGACGCAACAAGTGTCGCACACTGTTTCCACGTCGACTGATGCGGCAGCGGAGTCGAATTCGAGCGTTAACACAGCCGAACCTGACGCCTGACGCGTGACGGCTCAGTTTAATTCAGTGCCCACAAAAAGTGCTAAACGCGCCTAAAGAAGTTTTCACTTCAAAAAAAAAATATTTATGGAAAATCATGGCACTTTACCTCCGGTACCGTCTAATAATAACCTAACATTTCTCATGTCAAAATGGTCATCTTTCTTTTTTTTGTTTCCCCAAGGACTCTACACCATTGTGGAATATTCCGAATCATATAGGGGCGGGTGGGGCAAGTGAGTCATAGGGGGCAAGTGCGTCTTTTTGAATAATTCGTACTAGTGGCAACACCGGCGAAAACAATGAAGACAGCTTAGTTCCGTACCGGCAGCCCCATCGTGTCTGTGAAAAAGTCGCCGAAAAATATTAAAAAGAAGGTAAATATATTTTTTTTTTGTTTTTATCATATTGCAGTGTAATATTTACGATGTGTTGCATAAGGGGTTTTCACAATTTAAACGCATTATCCAGATATTCTATTATAAGCACCATATAACCTAACATTTTAGCAATACCGCGTGATACCTATATAGACTGTTGCCAAATTTACTAGTATTCTTTTACATTAATTTTAAAGATTTTGAGGTCAGGCTGGGGCAAGTGAGTCTTAGCTATGACTCACTTGCCCCACGTTTGTGCGAACAGTATCTACGATAATTAACTATAAATTTGTCTTCCGAAAATTCATCAAATCAACCTAATCTTGAGTTACCTGTAGAGAAAAAACCTGATACAAAGTATCCTGAAGAGGAAATCGATAGCGAACCTAAGATATTACCACCTTCTTTAGAGCCTACAGAATAACCGTCATGCAGTGCTGCTTTTGTTCTCAATTTAGGTAAGTTCAATCTCAAAACCCTTTCAAAATACCTACCTAAAAGTATTTCTTAACTATTTTAGAGCTTGATGAGCCGTCGCCGTCGTGCAGTTACGTCCCAATTTCGAAATTCAGTCACAAACCCAAAACCATCTGAGGAGAAAAAAATACCAGAAAGGTGTCCAGAAACATCGAAGGATCCAAAATAATTACCAGTTCCCCTTACAAGGACCAACTAGAAGAGAAGTTGAAAGAGAAATTGAAAACACCTAAAGTTAAATTGGTCAAAAAGAATCTTGGTAAACCAGAGCCGAGTTCAGGTGTTGAAAAATTCATAAAAAATAAAAATTGGAAAAAAAACCATGAAAAGTGCATCAGCAGTGCCAGCAATGATATCAGAAGAAGAGAAAGCCATACTATTTGTGTTTTGTCACGAAACGTATGGTGACACTTTTCACGATGAATGGATCAGTTGCATAAAATGTAATTCCTGGATGCACGAGGAGTGTTCAGATAACGAACCAGGTTCCAATAGTTATGTTTGTGACAACTGCCGTTAACAAAGTGCATAAGGACTCACTTGCCCCGTATTAGTGACTCACTTATCCCATTCCCTGGGGCAAGAGAGTCGTTTATTTTTTTTTAATTCAAAGAATCTTTTTTTATAAAGACTTGATATTTTGTTTGGTTTTTAGTGATGAGTTGATTGTTAAAGCATTGAAGATTTTTCCATCCAAAACGCGTTGTTTAATTTATAGAGATAAAAAAGTTATATGCCGTCAAACCTTAAGGTGTCTCACTTGCCCTCCCCTACTTACTGTTCGGACTGAAAACTTAAATTTTTCCTGAAACCGGCATTACGCGCCTCCATAGCACTGGTAAATTCCCAATAGTTACAAATATAACCCAAAAGGGATAATTCTTTGCACTCTTCGGCAACAACGTGTTATTCTATAGTAAAAAATGCCAAATTTCACTCGTCTCTTATCAAAAACGTCCCGAGTAAAAGGGCAAGATTTTCCTTTAAGCGCAAAACCTGCGTAATTGAAGGTGCATTGTTACGTCAACTTTTAAGGGTCTTTTATCTCTGACAGCCCTTTAAGGGCGAAATCTAAAAGATGTCACTTTTGAACTGAATAATAGCCGAGTGTCGAGGCCGCTGCCGCCGTTCTGTATTTAAATTTAAATGGTGGGCCTACGCAACGTATCTACCGGCCAAAATAAACATGAACTCGGCAAAGCAAATCCGTCTATACCACAAACATGTTATATAGATATACTAGCGTGCATGTATCCGGCATGCGTTGCAACCCGCTGGTATAAATACAAACCCGAACAAACCCGATATATTAGTACCCGGCATGCCACTTTCTGAAATTGCACCCGTGCGAAGCCGGGGCGGGTCGCTAGTTATACATAAAAACCTTCCCCTTGAATCACTCTATCTATTAAAAAAAACCGCTTCAAAATCCGTTGCGTAGTTTTAAAGATTTAAGCATATACAGGGTGGCCTTTTAGTGTGGCAAAGTACAATAGCTCCGTTACTATTTCAAATACATTAAAAATATTAATACAAAAGTTGAAGGGCAGTAAGTGACTTATAACGTAAAATTATTTTTAACTCTATAGGGTGGCTCAAAAAAGCGGAACAATAAAAAATGTACTTTTTTTAAATGGAACACCCTGTATATTTTTTCATTTTTAAATTCTAGATAAAATTATAATTATTTTTTATTAAATACATTATTAGTCTATACTTTATAGTTTCCGAGATATTGACTCTTGAAAAGTGACATTTTTGAACTTTGACAGCTTATAACTTTCTAACAGTACGTCTTAGAGCAAAACGGCTTACATGTCCCTATCTTCAATTTTTATTATCTTCCCAAAAAAATCAACTTCCGGTTAAACCGGATGTTACTCGAAAGCAGGAAATATAGTTGGTCCGGTTTAACTGGAAGTTGATTTTTTTGGGAAGATAATAAAAATTGAAGATAGGGACATGTAAGCCGTTTTGCTCTAAGACGTACTGTTAGAAAGTTAGAAGCTGTCAAAGTTCAAAAATGTCACTTTTCAAGAGTCAATATCTCGGAAACTATAAAGTATAGACTAATAATGTATTTAATAAAAAATAATTATAATTTTATCTAGAATTTAAAAATGAAAAAATATACAGGGTGTTCCATTTAAAAAAAGTACATTTTTTCTTGTTCCGCTTTTTTGAGCCACCCTATAGAGTTAAAAATAATTTTACGTTATAAGTCACTTACTGCCCTTCAACTTTTGTATTAATATTTTTAATGTATTTGAAATAGTAACGGAGCTATTGTACTTTGCCACACTAAAGGGCCACCCTGTATAGGTATATAGGGACGGACGGACAGACAGCAACAGCGACTTTGTTTTATACTATGTTAAGATTAGGAGACAAAACATTCCATTGTAAATAAAAATAATCAGCACTAAATAGTTCTATTTCGAAAAAATACAAAAAATTCATCGAAAAACGCAATTTAAACGCAAGATTTTAGATAATGAATGAAAATTCGACGTCACGCGCAGTAAAAATGGCCGTACAGAGTTGTACTCTAAAACATTTTATTTTCATTTTATTAGAAAATTATAAATAATTTGACTAAAGTCGGATCCGGTCTTATCGTGCCGGTCTTACGATTCAACAAAGACATACTTTCAATTTTTCTTTTCTTTTATTGCGTTTAATCATACTATCCAAATAAAATCCGTAAGACAAATATGTCAGACTTATGCAATTTTGACGTGAAAGAAAAGGATATAATGTATTTTATTTAATTTTCAGCGATTCACAAAAGTTTGTACTTGATTTAAAGATGTCAGTTTTGTGACTTTGACAATTAATTTAATGTGACAATATGAACAATAAAAAGCAATTTTCTGGTTTTTTGCATCCCCAAGCAAAAAAAATGGTGCTTAATTTGTTAAAATATTTCGAGAATGAAAGGAAAAGTGAAAATTCGCCAACAATATGCAGGAAATCGTAGCAAAGGCACTGGGAATTAGTTTAAGGACTGTGCAGAAAATTGTCAATGAAAGAAAGCATAATATACCTAATACCGAAGAATACTAAAAAATGTAAACGAAGAAAGCAAAAGACTGAAGATTTGAGCGAAAATATTAAAATGGGAGTTCGGAACGTGATTTATGATTTATACAGATCAAAAACCAACGTAACTCTACCAGTTTTAAAAGAAAATTTAAAAATTCGAGGTGTTTTGGAAATCGGACTTGAATCGTTTTCAAAATTAATAAAAAAGTTGGGTTTTCGCTATAAAAAACACTGTAACCGGAGATTTTTATGTGAGCAGCCACAGATAATGAGTCAGCGTGTTCAGGTTTTAAAAAAATATCAGGAAAATTACAAATCAAAATTTAGAAAAGTAGTATTTTTTTAGACGAAACGTGGATATTTTCTAATTGAAGTGGTTCAAAATCTTTGCAAGATGATTCTGTGAAAAGCGTGAAAAAAAAGGGATGGGGCACGGAAAAGCGGTCCATTATTTTACATAATTACATATAATTTTTTCTTCCACATCAAAAACTTCCGACTATCATGATCATGAGAATATGAATTGTGAAATGTTTGAAAAATGGCTAAAACCCAATTAATCCCAAATTTAGATAAGTCGTCTTTAATTGTATTAGACAATGCATCATAATATCATTCAAGAATTTTAAATAAACAACCTAGTTAATTTTGACGAAAAACTGATATTTATGAGTGGCTTAAAAAACACAACCAAAATCCTTTATCAAATATGTTAAAATCCGAACTCCTATCAATGGCAAAGTCTCTCAAATCACCTAAAATATACGCCATTGATGGCACGCGACATCAAATTTTGGGCACGCCACCGATCACAAAGTTTACTATGAATTATTATATTACGAATTTGACGGCACGCCTATGGCCTCATTAAACATTTCTTTAGAAAAAATTGCACGTTAATACATAAAGGTTCGCCACCCCTGTACTATTATGTACATAATTTCTGCAAAAATAATATTATATGTGGCTATCTTCACGACAGTTAAAATAATAAAACTTTGTTGTTGTGTATATGGGTATATGGATACCTACATAATCTCACAACATTTTAATAAGCTCTGGAATTTTCAAATTGATTCATATGATCGGTGACTTTTGGACCCGCATGATAAGACCAGATTTGACTATATCTATTTTCATTTAAACATTGCATATATTTTACACAAATTTGATACCAAAAATCGAATTTCCCGGCCTACGACACACGTAGCAGGTCCGCCCTCTTAAACCAAGCTTTTCCTCCCGACCTCTTCCCGTAGGAGCACTCGACTTACAAAGCCGGGCAACAAAACAAAAGATAAGCAGGATAAAGCTGGATAAAGGTGCTAATATAGCAGGAAGATGTCGCGCTGTTTGAACTATGCGTCCCATTGTTGTTTAATGCATTTTTGCTCAATAGGCTGATCCCCGATCCCCGAGTTATTTTTTAATTTAAATATTATAAAGATCCGATTGTATTATGGTTCATTATACGCGAGTTAAATAATAATAATATGCTTTATCTATAATCTGACTGTACTGTATTTCATTTTCTCTATTTAAAATCCATTATTGTTTATTGTTAATAACGAAAATGCGGCGCGCAGGACTATGACGTTATATAGTCCGGGAGTCCGAGAGTGATTTTGAGCAGATATTTCGTCGTAGCTTATTTTTAGTTATAACGCATTAATGTTATAATGAAGCTGGAACAACAGCGCGGTAGGTTGGACTACGGCTGTTTGATATATAGGTACAGTGTCACCAGTAAAGTCCGCATCATATGGGATTTTTTTTTATTAATAACTTTATTCGAAGTTTGACTTTGGCATCAAGTTCTGCTTCGATAGAGATGAAAATTAAGCAAAAAAATAGTAGTCACGTGATTCGCATTAGTATCTGTCAAATATTAATTTTTTCCAAAAAATAATTCAAAAGTGGGATTATTTCTGAAAATATCGAAAAAGGTTATAAAAAAAAGTTTTTTTAAATGCAGTTTCTAGCTCACATGCAAAATTTCAGCTACATAAGATAATTTTGATTTTTTACCTATATTTTGTAAATTGCACCACTTTTGCAAAATAAGACTCAACTCAACCTACCTACATAAAACTTCTTAGAATTGACAATGCTTTATTTCAGATACATTTTCTTTAAAGTAGCGCCATATTAAATGTGTGTTTTTCTACAAAATAAAAATTGGGCTATTAAAATTTGGTCGCATGTGTCGCAAAGTTTATTTGTTTTGGACCCTGTATAAGGTAACTTCAAAAAATAAGTATTTTTGAAAATGTATTTTGTGTCTGAAAGTAAAAAAATTAAAAATAAAGTAAAGGGGTTTTAAATTAAATCGTTGAAAATAGATAAACTTTACGTTAAGTTAAACTAAAATTTATTTTCCACTTAATGAACCCTTTACTGATGACACTGTGTTATTTTTTGTCTTAATATTAAGGTGGATTACTTTCAGACACAACTACGTTTTCAAAAATACTTATTTTATGAAGTTACCTTATACAGGGTCCAAAACAAATAAACTTTGCATCACATGCGGGCATGCGGCCAAATTTTAATAGTCCCATTTTGATTTTGTAGAAAAACACACATTTAATATGGCGCTACATTAAAGAAAATGTATCTGAAATAAAGCAAGAAGTTTTATGTAGGTTGCGTTGAGTCTTATTTTGCAAAAGTGGTGCAATTTAAAAAATATAGGTAAAAAATCAAAATTATCTTATGCAGCTAAAATTTTGCATGTGGGCTAGAAAATGCATTTAAAAAACCTTTTTTTAAATAACTTTTTCCGATATTTTAAGAAATAACCCCACTTTTGAATTATTTTTTGAAAAAAATTAAAATTTGACAGATACCTAATGCGAATCACGTGACTACTATTTTTTTGATTAATTTTCATCTCGATCGAAGCAGAACTTGCTGCCAAAGTCAAATTTCGAATAAAGTTATTATTAAAAAAAATCCCATATGATGCGGACTTTACTGGTCACACTGTATAACTTGGTCAAAAAATTAGAACAATAAATTCGAGTTTCTTGATGGTAAATTGTGGCAAGATATTGGGGCAAATTTTAGCTTTTTACAGGTGAAAATAAATTGGCGGTCAACGTTTACAATTTCTTGGCAACACATTTTAAATTTTAAAGGCCGGACCTGCCTATTTTCCCATTCGTTAAATAAGAATTTGCAGTGCGCATGCCTATTCCTGTATGGCTTTGTTTACATGTTCAAGATAAGTGTCTATGTAAAAATAGGTTTATGCTATTTGTTGTCGTATAAAATCAGGATTTGCAGATTTGTAAATATACTTAATAAGCTATTTCCGAAATGTATATTGTTAAATCTCCTGCTACATTAATAACAATAACCGGCTAGTGGTAGTGACATTCAGTTGACATTAAAGGGCGAAATTATGCGGTGGACGAATAAAACGATTAACCTTTTCGAAAGCCTTTAATGCTCTGTTTGATGATCGACCCATTATGAAACCTTATAATGTCTATTGTTAAAAAGGGTAATAGTGAAATTACGAGGGGGTAGAAGTTAGAAGTATCAGTACGGAGGATTCTGCTGCAAAAATAAAAATTAATCCTCTGCTGGCTTTTCATTTTTTTATATTGGGGTCGATAATATAAATAAGTACCCTCATTAAAAATTAAAAACACCAACAATTTTAGCTTACCGGATGAACATATTATTTTTCGCCTGAAAGTATATCTTTTTAGTAACAATACAGGTAGTTTAAACGCTATATAGATTGGCACACCCCTAATTTTACCTTTCACAATAGGGTCGTAAAATTGTAACAATAGGGCAAGCCGATGATTTAGAATAAATCTTCGGTCGTTTAGGTTTTTTTTTACGAAATATAAATTCCTTTTGTTTCCTGCTCGTGTTGGAATTAAATTATACATAGTAAAAACTTTATCTGATTTAGTTCTAGCCGATACGAAAATTTTTTGGGTGCCACGCCCTTTTTTGGGTAAAATAACTGTAAAGCTTAATCTGCGGAAATATGCCAGACTTTAAAACACTCTTTTAATTTAAAAGAAATTCGAAATTTGAAAGGTCGATCGACTAAATAAACAATAAACTATTTATTTTACCAATTAACATGTCTCTTATATTAAATCATAATCATATCTAAGTATAATAATTATTATAATAAATTATATTATGTAATAATAAGATCAAAAACAAAATAAGAATAAAAACGAAAAATAAACAATAAGAGCTAAAAAAATATCTGAAGTACCTACTTACTTTGTACTAAATTACAAAATCAAGTTTCCTGTTCTTAGAAGAAAACATATTTATGATTTTGTTTATATCTACGTTTATATCACGGTGGACATATAGGAAAGCCAGACCATTAAGGCGATCTGCAGCCATTGTAGCCCGTAAATAAGATTAACTATTATGTTGTGTAACAACAAAGTGAGACGGGCGGGTTAGACTTATTAAAAGTCTAAAATAAATATATTTTTTTTATTTCGGGGGGGGGTTACAACCCCCCCCCCCTTGGCTACGGCCCTGCACACAAGCTTTCGATGATAACACATTAAAAATAAAACTAAACTGCCTCACTTGAAGTTGGAAATATTCTATGATATAAGCTACCTACCTGTATACCTATGCAATAATATATAATTACCTGTTAATGTTACGATTATGGTTTATCGACTCATGACCCTCAGCTGTGCTGTCAGGCTTTAAGAAACAGAGTATAATAAAGATAAAATCGAAATTTAAGTCATTATTAAAATAGCAAGATTAGCAAGTACCCAGGCAAAAAGTATACAGTGTGTCCCAGATAAGAATGCACTCTACAGGGATCTCGTAAACCATAAGAGATACAGAGATGGTTAAATTAGAGAAAAGTTGCGCATAACTGAATCCTGTAACGTCATGTTTTTAAATTTAAAAAATTCCGAATGCTTCCGAAGATATTTGGATAAAACCGAATATTCGCGATTTCGTTTTAATTGATTTATGATTCTAATTTGAAGAGACATTTCAAAATAAATTTGACATTCTCATTGCCGCTTTTTCTCCCCTACAAGATGGTTTAATTACATTTTTGATCCGACGTTTCGATATACGAAAAATATAGCACAAAGCGACCCACGCTTTTTTTACAATAATACTAATGTTTATCGTTCATTATTATTTTCTGCCTACATTAAGAATTTAAGAATTTTTTTAAACTATATTTATTTTTTATTTTTTAGTTTGAGTTATTGTTAAGAAAAAAAAAATTTTTTTAGTAGATTGAGCTAGATTAGCAGATTATTGTATTGTCAGCGGTAGGTACTTGATAAGTTTACAAAATTTAAATTAAATCTGACGGTTTAAAGTGGGTCAAAATCGGGTTCAAAGAACTCGGTTACAAACAAATATACATACAAACCCGAACAAACACGAACAAACGACAAAAATTTTCAAAATTAAAAAAAAAATTGTCAAAATTTTATTTTGACGGGTAGAATTTTTTTTTAATTTTTCTCTATTCTTAGCGACAATATCTATACGACCCCACGTTTGTTTTATTACTATCGGTTATTGTAATAATTCTGACATATCGACAGGTGTCAAATTTTGACAAGAGAATTTTTTCCGTATTTTTTCAACTTTCCACCGTCAATATACATACGACCTTATAGTATTTTCATTAATATAATTTTTTTTAAACGATTTGACATATTGACAGCTGTCAAATTTTCACAGGAGAATTTGTTGCTTATTTTTCCCGAAGTCTCCGCATCGAATACTATACTATCCCATAATTTGTTTCGTCAAAATCGCTTCTTCGTTTTATACCTGACAGTTGTCAAAATTTGACAGGACAATTTTTTGCGTGTAGATTATTGTATTGTCAGTGGTTCTTGATAAGTGTACAAAATTTAAATTAAATCTGACCGTTTAAAGTGGGTCAAAATCGGGTTCAAAGAAGTCGGTTACAAACCAACATACATACAAACCCGAACAAACACGAACAAACGACAAAAATTTTCAAAATTAAAAAAAAAATTGTCAAAATTCTATTTAGACGGGTAGAATTTTTTAAAAAATTTTCTCTATTCTAAGCGACAATATCTATACGATCCCACGTTTGTTTTATTACTATGGGTTATTGTAATAATTCTGACATATTGACAGGTGTCAAATTTTGACAAGAGAATTTTTTCCGTATTTTTTTCAACTTTCCACCGTCAACACAATACGACCTTATAGTATTTTCATTAATATAATTTTTTTTAAAACGATTTGACATATTGACAGCTGTCAAATTTTCACAGGAGAATTTTTTGCTTATTTTCCCGAAGTATCCGCATCGAATACTATACTATCCCATAATTTGTTTCGTCAAAATCGCTTCTTCGTTTTATACCTGACAGTTGTCAAAATTTGACAGAAAAATTTTTTGCGTGTAGATTATTGTATTGTCAGTGGTTCTTGATAAGTGTACAAAATTTAAATTAAATCTGACCGTTTAAAGTGGGTCAAAATCGGGTTCAAAGAAGTCGGTTACGGACAAACAAACAAACATACAGGTGAAGCTAATAAAAACGTGTTAAAAATACAACTTCCAGTTTTCTCTATGCGAGGTAAGTAAAAACGATAAGGAACAAACTTAAGGTTGAATTCTCAACGTCATTCAATCTATTGCCAACCTATAACCTATTTCGCGTTGATTTTTTGAGTTTATTATTTTAATAACTAACATTTAAAGAAAATCAATATCGTCGATACATTATTTAGGTAGTATCTGATATATTACAAAAATTTCAATTTATTTCATTGCTAATTTTGGGAGAATTGTATAGTGAAAGAACAGTGAGTGACAATGACATAATAATGTTAAAAAAAATCTTATCCGATATTTTTCGCTATACAATTCTCCTAAAATAAGTTATGAAATTCCTTGATATTTATTAAATATGTCAATTATTACCTATAGAATATCAAGTCGATACTGATTTTCTTTAAATTTTGTATAAAAGGTAGAAAACATAAATAAATCTACGCGAAATAGGTTACATGTTGGCAAGCATGTTGATACTCCCACCTTAATGATATTTTCTATTTTGTAACCGTATGACTAAGCGAAGAGGCAGTTCCCCGGCTAATACCATCAAATATGTTTCGACTATAACCTTTTGATACTCAATAAGAAGCTCTTATGAAAACAGAAACCTATTGACAATAAACCACCCTCTCGAAACATTTCACCCTCTCATTCCGGGCCTATTCATCCGGTTGCGACAACAAAGTGCGCGGATTAATAAAGTTAACTGCGCCACACCCCCATAAGTGTTCCGAATACTCCCTTAATAACGTCTATACCCCCTTAATGAAAACAAATCTAATAAAAGTACACCCTGTAATAAGGAGATAGGTATGTTCGAGATAATTTAATTTGTTTACAGTTTGTGTCGTCGCCGAGCATGGGCGATGAATCGTGAATCATGCGTGAGAAATTTTTTGGAAATATTAATTTCAGAGACGTCAGGTTTTCATATATTATTTTTCTTTTAGTGTTTTGTATCAAAACTTTCGTGAAGAGTGACCTAAATTTTTTAACACTTAAGGTTGAATTCTCAACGTCGTTCAATTTATTGCCAACCTATAACCTATTTCGCTTTGTTTTTTCATGTTTATTATTTTTTAAACTAACATTTAAATAAAATCAGTATCGTCGGCACATTACTTAGGTAATATCTGATATATTACAAAAATATCAATTTATTTTATTGCTAATTTTGGGAGAATTGTATAGTGAAAGAACAATGACATAATAATGTTAAAAAAAATCTTATCCGATATTTTTCGCTATACAATTATCCTAAAATAAGTTATGAAATTCCTTGATATTTATTAAATATGTCAATTATTACCTATAGAATATCAAGTCGAAACTGATTTTCTTTAAATTTTGTATAAAAGCTAGAAAACATAAATAAATCTACGCGAAATAGGTTATAGGTTGGCAAGCATGTTGATACTCCTACCTTAAGGGTGGGAGTATCAACATGCTTGCCAACCAATAACCTATTTCGCGTATATCTATTTAATTTTTCTAGGTTTTACACAAAATTTAAATAAAATAATTATCGTCTTCATATTTTATAGGTAATAATTATTGACATTAAATAAATATCAAGGAATTTCATACAATTATCCCAAAATTAGCAATAAAATGAATAGATATTTTTGTTATATTATGTCAGATATTACCTAAATATTGTACCGACGATATTGATTTTATTTAAGGTGGAATAATCAACGACATTCAATTTATTGCCAATCTATAACCGATTTCGCCTTGTTTTTCTTAGTTTATTATTTTATTGACTAAGATTTAAATAAAATCAATATCGCCTGCACATTATTTAGGTAATATCTGATATATTACAAAAATATCAATTTATTTTATTGCTAATTTTGGGAGAATTGTATAGTGAAAGAACAATGACATAATAATGTTAAAAAAAATCTTATCCGATATTTTTCGCTATACAATTATCCTAAAATAAGTTATGAAATTCCTTGATATTTATTAAATATGTCAATTATTACCTATAGAATATCAAGTCGAAACTGATTTTCTTTAAATTTTGTATAAAAGCTAGAAAACATAAATAAATCTACGCGAAATAGGTTATAGGTTGGCAAGCATGTTGATACTCCTACCTTAAGGGTGGGAGTATCAACATGCTTGCCAACCAATAACCTATTTCGCGTATATCTATTTAATTTTTCTAGGTTTTACACAAAATTTAAATAAAATAATTATCGTCTTCATATTTTATAGGTAATAATTATTGACATTAAATAAATATCAAGGAATTTCATACAATTATCCCAAAATTAGCAATAAAATGAATAGATATTTTTGTTATATTATGTCAGATATTACCTAAATATTGTACCGACGATATTGATTTTATTTAAGGTGGAATAATCAACGACATTCAATTTATTGCCAATCTATAACCGATTTCGCCTTGTTTTTCTTAGTTTATTATTTTATTGACTAAGATTTAAATAAAATCAATATCGCCTGCACATTATTTAGGTAATATCTGATATATTACAAAAATATCAATTTATTTTATTGCTAATTTTGGGAGAATTGTATAGTGAAAGAACAATGACATAATAATGTTAAAAAAAATCTTATCCGATATTTTTCGCTATACAATTATCCTAAAATAAGTTATGAAATTCCTTGATATTTATTAAATATGTCAATTATTACCTATAGAATATCAAGTCGAAACTGATTTTCTTTAAATTTTGTATAAAAGCTAGAAAACATAAATAAATCTACGCGAAATAGGTTATAGGTTGGCAAGCATGTTGATACTCCTACCTTAAGGGTGGGAGTATCAACATGCTTGCCAACCAATAACCTATTTCGCGTATATCTATTTAATTTTTCTAGGTTTTACACAAAATTTAAATAAAATAATTATCGTCTTCATATTTTATAGGTAATAATTATTGACATTAAATAAATATCAAGGAATTTCATACAATTATCCCAAAATTAGCAATAAAATGAATAGATATTTTTGTTATATTATGTCAGATATTACCTAAATATTGTACCGACGATATTGATTTTATTTAAGGTGGAATAATCAACGACATTCAATTTATTGCCAATCTATAACCGATTTCGCCTTGTTTTTCTTAGTTTATTATTTTATTGACTAAGATTTAAATAAAATCAATATCGCCTGCACATTATTTAGGTAATATCTGATATATTACAAAAATATCAATTTATTTTATTGCTAATTTTGGGAGAATTGTATAGTGAAAGAACAATGACATAATAATGTTAAAAAAAATCTTATCCGATATTTTTCGCTATACAATTATCCTAAAATAAGTTATGAAATTCCTTGATATTTATTAAATATGTCAATTATTACCTATAGAATATCAAGTCGAAACTGATTTTCTTTAAATTTTGTATAAAAGCTAGAAAACATAAATAAATCTACGCGAAATAGGTTATAGGTTGGCAAGCATGTTGATACTCCTACCTTAAGGGTGGGAGTATCAACATGCTTGCCAACCAATAACCTATTTCGCGTATATCTATTTAATTTTTCTAGGTTTTACACAAAATTTAAATAAAATAATTATCGTCTTCATATTTTATAGGTAATAATTATTGACATTAAATAAATATCAAGGAATTTCATACAATTATCCCAAAATTAGCAATAAAATGAATAGATATTTTTGTTATATTATGTCAGATATTACCTAAATATTGTACCGACGATATTGATTTTATTTAAGGTGGAATAATCAACGACATTCAATTTATTGCCAATCTATAACCGATTTCGCCTTGTTTTTCTTAGTTTATTATTTTATTGACTAAGATTTAAATAAAATCAATATCGCCTGCACATTATTTAGGTAATATCTGATATATTACAAAAATATCAATTTATTTCATTGCCTATTTTGGAAGACTTGTATAGTGAAAGAATAATGACATAATAATGTTAAAAAAAATCTTAACCGATATTTTTCGATATACAATTCTCCTTAAGTAACTTATGAAATTCCTTGATATTTATTTAACATGTTAATTATTACCTATAGAACATGAATACGACATTGATTTTATTTAAATGTTGTGTAAAAGATAGAAAAAATAAATAAATTTACGCAAAATAGGTTATAGGTTGGCAAGCATGTTGATACTCCCACCTTAAATGGTTAATCGAATAATAAACAAAAAAAAAAAGAAACGCGAAATAGGTTATAGGTTGGTAATGGATTAAATGACGTTGAGAATGCCACCTTAACTGTGAAATATCTAGGGATCTAGGATCTTGGAATCTGCAAAGGTTTTTTGGATTGGCTTATATTTTTAAACTATGTATATTATTTTCACGTCTACAGTCTCTTGACCAAGTACCAACTTTCTTATTTTAAATGAAACATGCATATATATTTTTTATTTTCGAATTCTACATTCAATAATTACCAGCAATGTACATAATTATACAGCGAGGCCACGGATAGAGTTTGGAAGAGGAAAAACTTTTTTATTAGTAGGTATAGAAGAAAAAGTCATTCTTTATAAAAACGACTGCTTGTGCTGAAACTACAATTTCGAATATCAGATTTACTATTACTATACAGGGTTCGTCATAAACAACATTTTTACTTTTTTGGATTTTTTTTTCAATTCCTTGATTTATTAAATGAATTTTCCTAGTGTTGAAACTACAATTTTAACTATAAAATATATTAATAAAGTAAGGGGTTGCCGAGGTAACCCGATACGCAGAATAATTGAAGCCGCGCGCGTGCTTCTCCAAAGCGACTAGATTTATCCATCCCCAATTAGGGGCAGACGAGGGCGTTGGGCCGACGATTAGTGCTTGTCAAACTTAAGTGACAGCAGTGATACGCGCCCGAAATAACATTCGGGTGGTGCGTATGGTCGAGTTATTGGAGGGATAATTCTATTTACGGGTCAATATTAACCATTGTTGTGGAGGTATTTATTTATTTGGTCTGGGAATAATAAATAAAATTTAATTATTCATTCATTCATCACATCAGCATCACTTAGACATTTGTCAAAGATATGACGACATCGATCTTTTTTTTGAATGGAAACATACAGCTTGTAATACATAATTTTGAAAGCTAATGTGTCGTACAGTATGCTCATAAATTTTGGCGCGATTATGTCGAGCTATTTCAAAAGGCGACTGTTAACAGTTTTTAAAAAATCTCTATTTAAATATGCGGAAATGATACATTATTGATGGTTTTTTACCTTTCAAGGTAAGAAATCTTCATTGTTTCACGTTCTGACATTTTGTGACATTGTGAACTTGTAATAGTATATTAAAGTACACGTTTCATAAGAAGCGGTTTTAGCGCACGCGTCTATTTTAAAAAACGAGCCACAAAGTGGTGAGTTTTTTTATTGACACGTGCGCTAAAACGCCTTATGAAACATGTGCTTTATACATTTTTTTCCATTTCACCTTTTATAATCAAGAAAAATACATTTTAAAAAGAAAATAAATCCTTCAAATTTTGTAAATTTTTATGTCTAAATTTTATGTTGGTAATACTATTTTTTATCATAGTAGCCTCTGAACAACAAAAATTATTTTGCAAACTGTCATTTTTTGATTTATTGACCCATTTTCACCACGAGATTCTAAAGTTATTTTAGCGATATGAGATTTGAAATTGGACGGAATACGTTGTGTGATCCTTGTACATTCGGTACATATACAGAGCGTTCGGAAATTCGGGAGATTTTGCTACTTTTTTTCGAATTTCAAAAGACGTGATTTTACGTCACGGCATTGCAATTTAGTATAGGGAAGATGGAAAATTCAAATAAAGTTGAAGTTAAAATTGACATTGGAAGGTTAGTAGATTGAATTTTGTATAGGATTTGGCAGAAAATGATAGCTTAAAGCATCTACAAAAGATTGATTTATAGATTTATGCAACCAACATACATGACTGTTATCCACATAGAATAAAAAAGTAAGTTATCAAGCTATTTTTCCTCTGCGAAAAATGGGTTTTCTCGTAAATCACAAAGGCCGCGCAAGTCAATGAAATAAAACATTTAAATGTTACCAACATCAAATAAAGAAAAAACGTGTATCGAAATAGCTTCATTACGATACGCAAATGCGTATCGTACTGGGCTTATTATGAACGTGAAATAGAAAAAAATTGATTTAGGTATTTCCGAAGTATTATTTTACAATTTTCTAAACAAAAATGGGTTTGTCGGAAAGACAGCGTCTTGATATTGTTAGGATGTGGAGGTAAAATAAGAATGCAAAGTGAAGTGTGCACTTTATTTAATGCTAAATATCCGGATAATCACATTTCACTGGGCACTGTTAGTAAAATATTCCACAAATTTGATGAACATGGCACAGTAAAGGAATTGCCTAGGAATGGACGGCCACGTGTTTTAGGCGACGATCAAAAATTGGATATTGCATTATCTCTGCAGGATAATCCGCATGTTTCAACAGTTTCATTGGCTCAAAATCATGATACATCTAGCTAGAGGTACTATTGGAATATTTTTGAAAGCAGAAAATTACCACCCTTATAAAGTATATCTTGTCCAAGAGCTTTTAGAATATGACTATGACAGGCTGAAGCCATTCGGAATTCCGTCGACGGATGTTACCATCGTCTGGGAGCATGCCAAGTAGAGGGTGGAGGACGTTTCCAGCATTTGCCACGTTAAACCACCTTTTTGTTGTGTTTTGTTTTGCTTCGTTAAATAAATAACAAATAAACCATAACTATTGTTGAGTCACAAATTGTCAGAATGTGAAACAATGAAGATTTCTTACCTTGAAAGGTAAAAAAAAACCATCAATGATTTATCATTTCCTTATTTAAAGAGTTTTTTTTTTAAATGTTAACAGTCGCAATTTTGAAATAGCTTGACAGAATCGCGCCAAAATTTATGAGCAGACTCTATGAGATATTAGATATTATAACGTCAAAATTAATTTTATTCCGGACTTCTGGGCCACCCTGTATGTATAAGAACAATTAAAAGAAAAATTATATAATAAAATAGTAAATTGCTTCAAAGCTGAAGGTTAACCTTCTTGAGAAAACAACATTTAAAACTATGCAAACAAAGTCGTTTGCTCGCCTTTTACTTTGACTCACAAACAGATAATAAAACATAATGCAGTCTGCGTTTGCAAGTGCTAAAGATACACCAACATTTGAATTCCGATATTAATCAAACTGCAAATATTATTTTCAAAAAGTAGTGACAGGAATATGAAGACATTGCATTAAGTAATATAATAATAATATTAATTTTGTAACACTAACAAAAGGATTTTTAAGGATTCAAAAACAGAATAAGTTTTAACCTTTCGAGTAAATATACATAATACCAATGGTGCTGTCTTTAGATCAATGGGTTGGTAAGGTTGCTGTTGTCACCGGTGCTAGTGCAGGCATCGGTGCCGAAATATCAAAGACTTTAGTCGAAGCCGGTGTAAATGTAAGTAAAGATAAATTTCCAATAAGGTGGCATAAATATCCATTTATAGACCAGCGAGGGTCGATAATTTTTGAAACCAAAAAAAATAATAGTAGCATGAAACCTATTGGAAAAGGAAGAGAATATAACAAAAATGAAAGGAAAAATAGTTTACGGGCGATCCGAGGTCGGGAAGTGGAAGGGGGTGAGTTTTTAAGGGTAGAAAACGATTTATCTCGATTTCCGGCAAAACTACAAGTCGTATGGAAAAACGTTAAACGGCGAAGTTGTAGCTAATAAAAAGATCTACAACTTTCGTATTTACACTTTTTTCACATAACCTCAAAATTTATGTGAAAAATTCAAATAACCAAGTTTTTGGTTTTTTTTATTTTTATCTTTTACAAGAAAATGTTTTTTTTTCACGAAATTTGGTGAAAACTTACCTTTTTATGTCCCAAACACACTGTAATTTTTTTGATTTAAAATATTTATTTTTTTACCTTATTTTGACTTAATATCGAAAAAACACCCTAATTTTCAATCGAAAATTCTCACGTCAAAATATCTGCTTTTTTAAAAAAGTCGAAGGGCTTTTTGTTCGTTGTACTTTCTTGTAAAAGATAAAAATAAAAAACCAAAAATTTGGTTATTTGAATTTTTCACATAAATTTTAAGGTTATGTGAAAAAAGTGTAAATACAAAAGTTGTAGATCTTTTTATTACCCACAACTTTGCTATTTAATATTTTTCCATAGGACTTGTAGTTTTGCCGGAAATCGAGATAAATCATTTTCTACCCTTAAAACTCACCCCTTTCCACTTCCCGACCTCGGATCGCACCTAAATTATTTTTCCTTTCATTTTTGTAATATTCTCTTCCTTTTCCAATGGGTTTCATCCTACTATTATTTTACCATTTTCAAAGGTCTATAGGTACCTACCTACTACAAAACATTAATAATTTGGACCTAAAGTCGTTACAATGTTTTGTTAGTATCGACATTGACAGTAACACTAACACATAATATATAATTTTGATCGTGTAAAGCGACCTTTGTATGTTTAATAGGTAGTGGGACTGGCTAGACGCGCAGAAAAAATTCAAGAACTCTCAGGGAAGCTGTCAAATCAAAAAGGGAAGTTACACGCGATAAAGTGTGACATAACCAGCGAACAAGATGTGAAAAGGGCATTCGGGGAAATCGAGAAAATTGGACCGGTGCACATTTTGATAAATAATGCCGGTACTTTGGCGCATACAACGTTGTACGATGGAGACGTGAGCGATTGGAGAAAAGTGCTGGGTAAGATAGAAAAAATAGAATTCATCGCGTATCATTTAACCCAAGTGAAAAATACCCAATACCCATTGGGGTCCTTAAAAACTCTATACCTTTTAATTAACTATTTTAGAAACCAACATTATGGGCCCCTGCATTGTATCCAAAGAAGCAATCGGAATCATGTCCAAGCATAAAATAGCAGGTCAAATTATCAACGTTAACAGCATTTTGGGACACTTTGTATACGACATACCCAGGGTCAACGTATATCCGGCTTCGAAGCATGCATTGACAGCTTTGACGGAAACTCTACGACTCGAATTGATTGGAATCGATTCGAACATTAAAGTTACAGTAAGTTTTAACCTTAAGGTGGCAGTATCAACATGCTCGCCAACCTATAACCTATTTTGCGTAGATTCATTTATTTTTCTAGCTTTTACACAAAATTTAAATAAAATCAATATCGACTGCATATTCTATGGGTAATAATTGACATATTAAATAAATAATATAATTTTATAAATTATTTTAGGAGAATTGTAGAGCGAAAAATATCGGGTAAGATTATTTTTAACATTATTATGTCATTGTTGTTTCAATATACAATTCTCCCAAAATTAGTAATGAAATAAATTGATATGTTTGTAATATATCAGATACCACCTAAATAATGTACCGACGATATTGATTTTCTTTAAATGTTAGTTATTAAAATAATAAACTCAAAAAATCAACGCGAAATAGGTTATATGTTGGCAATAGATTGAATGACGTTGATAATTCCACCTTAAATTAACCCAAGATCTATACACTGACGAGGTTGCTTCATAGAGCAGCATTAGGGTAAACACTGAACAAGCGTCTAGCTAGAGTCTGGCTGTGGACTTTTCAACCGCCCAATTAACGTTCGCAATAAAGCGCGGAAACTTAAAAATAATGTGTTAGAATGCGCACATAAAGATCATTGCATTATTTCCTATTAAATTGAGGCGAAAAAAATTGATGAAATAAAATAATTCAAATTACAAAACTTAAATTGAAGATTTAAGATCAGTGAAAAAGTCTATGCATTAGGTGTAGGAATATTTTTTTACTCTCATTTTTGATTTCCAGAGTCTCAGTCCCGGACCAGTAGACGACACTGAATTTTTCGTAAAGAAAACCATCGGAGAAGAGGGAGAGGGCCCCATCAAGCATTTAATTAAACCGACAGATGTCGCTGATGCTGTCGTCTATATATTGTCGACGCCGCCTCATTTACAGGTTAGAATACACGTCTGGCAAACAAAAGTCGACTTATTTTAGACACCTATGAAGAGGTAGCATTTATTTTCGGTCTAGAATTATCCCCTAAATTTTTTGCTCATCATTTCCGGACACCCTGTATATTATAACTCATTTTGGGACTCTATACGTCACTACTCCCAAAAAAGGTTTACTATTGTTATAGGTGCAGATACGTTACCCGATGGTTTTTTAATTCAATTTTTGTTCCTTTCAGGTCGCTGAGCTTATGTTAAGACCAGTTGGAGAACGCTTATAGCACGCTTACAAGTGACTATAAATAAAGCATTTACCCACAAAGCTTTTATATTTTTCTAGAGGTTAATAAAAAATATATATTTGATTACATTGTTCATGTATTTTATTTGTTCGTGACAATAATTATTGAGCATCCCTTGCATATACAGGGTTCCCTAAAAAGTATGGTTAATAATTTGGGATTAAGTAAATTGGCCTATTGATAATATATTCCGATAAAAAATCTTTCTAAAGGGTCACAAACATTTCCTAGAGACAATTAAAACCTTATTACGTCATCCCATTACTCGACGGATTATATTGCTATCTTTGTTTTGATAAAGTAAATAGACAAGAACAGCTTAAAAATAGAAAACAACCCGCCCGATATTCAGGTAAAAGCGGCGTTCGACCTTCAGCTGAACAACTGGGACCCATATAGGTCGAGGCAGATGTGACGTCAGCGAGTTTATTATCGTGTTTTTGATTAAAGAGCGTATAGCTTGTTTACTTATTTGCTCGGTAAATAATTCAAAATTTTAGAAACTTTTTCTTTGTCTATGCGATAGCGTAAAAATCAAACTTTAGTGAAAAAGCCCATCACCTAAATTTTCGGATGCTGCCCTGATAAGAGTCTACGTATTTCTACAGAATTAACAACTGCGCAAGTGAAAGAACTACCGGTTTCCTTTTCTATTGTATGTAGTACGTGATTTAATATTACAAACAATAAGTAACTATTCAAATAAATTTTTTTCGGAACCCGAAACACAACAGACATAATAATGTGTAATGAGTAATTTATTTAAAAAAATTGGTACGATATTAATATTTTCGTCTTTTTTCGACGACACGACATGTTGCATGTTAAGCAAGCTTTTTCTAGTACAGTGTTATAATCGCTACCTACTTACTTATAGGTAATACTTATAATGGTTTACAAAACTTGTTTTTTTAACAATGTTTTGAAGGCCGCACTGAAAAAAAACCATGTATATATTACGAAAACTAGGTTCAGTGATGGTCTCACGAAAGCAGGTTAAGCCCCCTGCACCTTGTCCGCCCCTGTTACTACCAAAATCATTGAAAACATACCAATCTTTTTGGATAATTCATATCCTGCCCCTGTAAAATACTTTTATTGTTACTTACCGAAATCCAATCCACTCGATGTATATCTGTCAGTCTGCCGACACATTTTACCCAGGGGCCGCTTGAAGTAAAGAGCAGAAATTCGGCACAGGTTTAGTTGGTACAATTGGCCAAATATCAACCTATAAAATATATACCAATAAACTAATTTTTAGAAACTTTTTTTGTAATATTTCTAATTATTTAACTAAAGTTCTATTTATTCCTCCCCAACCTAAAATTCCGTAATTTAAATTAGTTTTAACTAACGCGTAATATAATATTTCCATGTCTTACATTTAAAAATTTTTTAATGTTTTTAAAAATTGGTAGTAAATTTCTTAATTTTTTAATTAAGTATTCTAAGTTAAAATTCCAATTTAATTTACTGTCAAAAATATTTCCTGAATATTTTATTTTATTAACTTTAAAAATTTGAAGGTCTTCATTTATTTAAATACTATTCATATTTTGTGGTAGGTTATTTAGGTTTAAAGTAAAAGGAATATAATTTGTTTTATTAAAATTAATTGTTAACAAATTGTTATCAAACCAATTTTTTATAATTTTAGAATCTTTTTTTATTTTATTATTTCAGTTGTCCCAATTTGTATCGGTATAAAGAATTGTAGTATCATCTGCAAAACTATGAATTTGTTCATCGCAATTTATACTAAATAAGTCGTTAATATAAATATTAAAAAATAATGGTCCTAAAATTGTTCCTTGAGGAACACCATACTTAAATACTTATGGATAGCTTTTTTCTTTATCTATTTGAACCTCGATTTGAACATAAGTTGGTCTATTTTTCAGATAATTTTTAATTAATTCTAATTGCCTTCCTCTGAATATGGCTAACTGTATCAAAGGCTTTTGCTAATTCTAGAAAAATACTAATACAAGGTTTTTTATTATCTAGTGCGTTATATATTTGTTTGGTTAGATAGCAAATAGCGCTTTGTTTTGATTTAATTTTTTGAACCCCAAATTGTTTATTAAAAATAAAATGTATTTTTTCCAAATAATTTTCAATTCTTAATTTTAAAATTTTTTCGAATACTTTTGCTATCGAAAATAATAATAATAATACCCGAAAAGTCCGGCCCTGGATCTTGTTATAGTATAAAAGCAAAGTACGAAGATTAGGATCGAACTCACAAAAATTTCGTTGTACAAGATACACAAGATCGTCCGAACTTAAACAATTTTTTAACTTACTATACCTACCTAAAAGTGCCAAACTTTTTACTAAATAGTTCTTCAAAATTAATTTTAAAAATCTGTGAATGTCTCTCTTGAATTATAAATAGCTATTAAATGGTCATTGTAATTATTTTTTGAAAAATGGTCGTGTCGATGGATAGATGGATAGGAAAAGTCGCCGTTGTCACTGGTGCCAGTGCCGGAATAGGCGCTGCTATTGCCAAAAAGTTAGCAGAAGATGGAATGATTGTAAGTATGTATAATATAGGTGCCTCTATTTTCACGGCCTAACCGTTTTTAGCTACACTTTTTTTAAAAGTTTATCCTGCCCCTGTATGCCATATCATAAAGAACAATAATATCAGAGTTATTTTTAGTTACTTTTAAATAGCAAAGTAAAGATTTTTCCTCTCCCCTTTTCGCGCGGTTAAGTATACAGGGTTGGGCAAATATTCCGGAACGGCTTAATTACAGGCGAACGAAAAGTGATATCGGATCCGGGTTTTGGGCAATCTATAGGACTAAAATTTTACTATTTGACTATTATACCATATGTTAGTAATGTCACCAACTGTCAAGTGTTGACGTTATTTTTTTTTTAAATGGAACACTATATATATTTTTACATTTTTAAATTCCACATAAAATTATAATTATTTTTTATTAAATATTAGTCTATACTTCATAGTTTCCGAGATATTGACTCTCGAAAAGTGACATTTTTGAACTTTGACAGCTTATAACTTTCTAACAGGACGTCTTAGAGCAAAACGGCTTACATCTCCCTATCTTCAATTTTTATTATCTTCCCAAAAAAATCAACTTCCAGTTAAACCGGAACAACTATATTTCCTGCTTTCGAGTTACATCCGGTTTAACCGGAAGTTGATTTTTTGGGAAGATAATACAAATTGAAGATATGGAGATGTGGGCCGTTTTGCTCTAAGACGTACTGTTAGAAAGTTATAAGCTGTCAAAGTTCAAAAATGTCACTTTTCGAGAGTCAATATCTCGGTAACTATGAAGTATAGACTAATAATGCATTTAATAAAAAATAATTATAATTTTATGTGGAATTTAAAAATGTAAAAATATACTGGGTGTTAAAAGATAAATATTTTTAAAAGGAACGCTTAACTTAGCCGTTAGCTTTGTTTTGCTGTTTAAAAGAAACTTAAAGGAACTCTTTTTATATGAGAAATATAGAGGGGCATTATTTACTGTGGCAAAGGGTGGGGTACGGACTTTACTGAGCTTTGCTTTGTGTTACATTTTTTTAAAAGAAGCCAAAGGAACGTATATAAGTAGGTAGGTACCTATTTTGCAGGCAGATAGCGCGTCCCCTATATAGGGGGGCATCAATATAAATAACGACATGAAACTTACACAGAGGAAGAAGGGGAGACTAAGCTAACACGTTTTTAACAAGGTATACCTACTGGAATTAATAAATAATAATGGTAGGTACAGATAAATCTGAAAATAATCAAGTACGATGTGTTTCCTAGGTCGCGGGCTTGGCTAGGCGGAAAGAAAAAATCGAGCACCTATCCAAGACCCTACACAATCAAAAAGGACAACTGCACGCCGTCGCGTGCGACATAACAAAAGAAGCGGACATTCTAAGCGCTTTTAAATGGATTACCGAAACATTGGGACCGGTCCATGTGCTAGTGAACAATGCTGGAATTCTGCAAGGAACAACTTTGGCCAATGGAGATAGTGACATGTGGAGATCTGTTCTAGGTAAATAAAAGAGCTTATCATCAAATGGACAATATTATACTCTATTAATTTGCCTTGCAGATACCAACGTTATGGGTCTTTGCGTATCAACCCGCGAAGCAATTCAAATAATGAAGTCCAACAACATAGACGGGCATATCGTACACGTCAACAGTATTTTGGGACACTCTATACCGGCGATTTTCGCAGGCCTCAACATGTACCCCGCCTCAAAACACGCCGTTACGGCTCTGACTGAATCTTTGAGGCTAGAATTGGCCCAAGAGGACAGTCGTATTAAAATAACGGTAAGAGACAATCGACCATAATATAGAGACCCTTGTAGAAATTAAAATTTTACAAAATGACCAAAGATTTTTTAATTATTTTTTAGAGTATTAGTCCGGGGGCCGTTGAGTCCGAAATAGTCCAAGCCGCAGGCCTAAAAACCGAAGGTTTTTCCTCAATTTTTGTCAAAAATAAAATACTGTTTGGCGAAGATATAGCTGATGCCGTTATATACATCTTATCAACACCACCTCATGTACAAGTATGTATAGATATTGAAATTCAGCTTGGCAAACAAACTCTATTATAAATCAAATAATGATACACAAATTTATAAAAATACTTATAGAGGAATTAATTTTTTTTCAAAACGTGATCCTATTTTATTTTAGATTAAAGAATTGACAATCAAACCGGTTGGAGAAAAATTCTAATATATGGGCCGCTCAACGTGCAGTAAATTAAACCAGCAAATCGAACAAACCCGAACAAACCTGTGCATCAAATCATCATCAAATTTAGGTGGAATTTTCAGTGTCATTCAATCTGTTGCCAACCAATAACCTATTTTGCGTTGTTTTTTTTAGTTTATTATTTTACTAACTTTTAAGTAAAATCAATAATATCGTCGGCCTATTATTTATATAGGTAATATCTGATATAGGTACTTATTACAAAAGTATCCATTTATTTCATTGCTAATTTTAGAAGAATTGTACAGTGACAGAATATGACACGACAATGACATAATAATATTTAAAAAAATCTTACTCAATATTTTTCGTTACACAATTCTTCTAAAATAATTTATGAAATTCCTTAATATTTATTTAATATATCAATTATTACCTATAGAATATGCAGTCGATATTGATTTTATTTAAATTTTGTATAAAAGCTAGAAAAATAAATAAAATCTGCGTAAAATAGGTTATAGGTTGGCATGCATGTTGATACTCCTACCACAGTGATCTTACAAAGTAAAGAGGAATGGGCTCCTACCTTAAGTGTAAAATAAAAATAGGTACTTACAAGATTTATATTTTTAGTTATATGTTAAAATAAACACTTTAATAATATTATGTATATAATATGGAGAACTAGAGGGCAGGAGGCCGATCGCAATGCATTGGATTCGGTCCCAAATCGCATCGGTAATTCAGCTTTACGAGTCGTCGTAAGATGGCGCTCGTGTTCGAAGTGGGCTATCAAATAAATGGTTTCTTATGGACGCAATAACTATTTTTATTTAAATTAGTTCTTTAAGGAACAAATAAGGACTTTTATATGAATTTACACTTACTTTGTTATACTTATTAGTAAACTCGGCCTGTATAAAGTTTCAACGATGCTTGGTTTTTAAAATACAGGGTATTTATTAAACATTCTAGCTATACCTTTGGAGCTAGAAAGAGACTTATTTGGCTGCGTTTCCTCTCTGAAGAAGATCCTGTACACCCCGACACAAAGCAAATTCTACTTTTATAAATTGTACCATTATTCATTATAAATATGGAAATCAATTACAATACAACGTTATTTGTCTCGTCTTGTCTTCAAACGTTATTTGTTATTCCGAAAATAAAATGTCAATTTGTCAAAAGTAAAAGTAAACAAGCCCACTTGCGACGCGAGAGCATCTATCGGCCAATAGCGAACTAACCAAAAAACCGGGACAGAATTTGAAAATGCTGCCATTGTCGATCGGCCTCCTACCCTATAGTTCTCCATAGTATATAAGTATATTATAGTAGCATAACACTAACAGAATGGTAATCCACTTGGTTATTTAATAAAAAAAAATAGTACTATTGTTCCCCATCTGGCACATGCTTTCTCTGTTTAAATTAATGCAATAGAGAAGAATAGCTGTAATAATAGTCCGTATAACCAGCAAAAAAAAAATCTCTTGACGTCGTTACTATACATATAATGTCAGTGTACGTTTTGAATTATTCCAGCGCCACCTCTTTATCGGTAGCGGCACCGAGTTGTCGATAAAACAGGAATCTTATTGCTAAGCAATTTCAGATGCAATTGGTAACGGTTCTGGTATTGTGACAACCGGTTATTAATTTCTATCCGAAATCGCTTAATACAATTTTTGACATTTGTGTTAAATTTTGTCGGCTTTGCAACCCAGTTTCTCCGATTTTTCAATTTTCCCCTGGAAAATCGGTTTAAAACAAAATGCAGGCGACTGCAGACGGAGAATTTTATCCAGGTAAATCTGTTCAATGCAACAATCTGCTTGATAATCCCATAGTTTTGCCAAAAAATCCATTAAATAACACCAAAAATGTAGGGTTTAACTAACTAAACGATCTTATTTGTTTGATTGATAATATTGAGTTTTATGTCTTTCAGCGTTAATTGGCAACTTGAACTCAATATACTATTGTTCAAGGGTTTATTAAGTTCTCATTGTTACAAATATTAAGTAATAACAGTTTTATTTTAACACTTCACCTAGCTAGAGGTTTAACTCTAATTTTAAGTATCTTTTATTCATTTACTTTTTCGTATTTCACAGAGAAAGATCTGGATAAAAATTATCGAATACCCAAGCGTCCGAACCCTCCTCAGTCCGGTGGTAGAAACTTTAACAATGCCAGCTCGACTATAGCCAACTCGCAGTATAACACTTCACAAGGTGCTGCACAGACTCCTTTAGCTAACTCGTATTACAACTATCCATATGACCCCAGTGCTGCTTCGGCTTACTATCAGAATTATTCACAGTATTATCAACAGTATGGACAAGGTATGTTTACTAACATTTGAAATAATATGCCTTATTTTTTATTAAGCGAATTGAGAAACATCTAGGTATATTATGTTTAACAAAATACATTACTTAACTCATTTAAAAATGAACAATATAGGTACTAACCCATATTTTGATAAAACTTGTCATCATACATACTTTATATTTTTATTGTCCCTTAAGGTAGGAGTATCAACATGCTTGCCAACCTATAACCTATTTCGCGTAGATTTATTTATGTTTTCTAGCTTTTATACAAAATTTAAAGAAAATCAGTATCGGCTTGATATTCTATAGGTAATAATTGACATGTTTAATAAATATCAAGGAATTTCATAACTTATTTTAGAAGAACTGTATAGCGAAAAATATCGGGTAAGATTTTTTTTAACATTATTATGTCATTGTCACTCATTGTTCTTTCACTATACAATTCTCCCAAAATTAGCAATAAAATAAATTGATATTTTTGTAATATATCAGATACTACCTAAATAATGTACCGACGATATTGATTTTCTTTAAATGTTAGTTATTAAAGTAATAAACTCAAAAAATCAACGCGAAATAGGTTATAGGTTGGCAATAGATTGAATGACGTTGAGAATTCAACCTTAAGTACTATGGGTTATTTTGGTTTATTTAATATTTTTGTTACAATTTGCTTTTGTTTTCTGATCTTTTTAGCATATCCTACTAATGATAATTCCAACTATGCTAACCAAGGCCATATTGCAAATAACCAAAATAGAAATAATACACATGCAAATAGTAATTTGAATAATACAGGTAAATTGAAATTGAGTACCTACCTTTATTTATTATTATGGATCCATTCTTTTCCTTATCATTTGAAGGGTGCAAAGAAAGAAAGAGTGGGATGTCCATAATGTTTCACGAGAGCATATTATTTATTTAAAACACATAAAGCTTGTAAATTGGTTATACCAGAGGCACTGCAGAAGTTATCTTCCTATTCCTTTACTATTATTATTTCTCAAAGAATATTTTCTCTAAATAACAACACCTTTAGTGAACAAGTGTAGGCTTGGCTGGGTTCATAAAGAAATAAACAATTAAATCTAGGACTATTCAGATTCCCTTACCTATCTACCATCTCCTATTTTCTCCCTTCTAGCCTTCCACAATGCTAGCAATCCCAATAACATAAACAGAGGATATATTAAGAACAACCAAAAACAATTCAACAAAATGCCCTTTTCTACAGGTAATTTTTTTGAAATACATATATCTATACACTGTTTCTTAAAGCCTGACAGCACAGCTGAAAGTCTGACCGCACAGCTGAGGGTCATGAGTCGTAAAACCTCAATAAACCATAAGCGTAACAATAACAGGTAAGGTGCAGTGGGGTAAGTGGGTACTACAAATATGAAAGATCGAGTTTGAAACCATATATCTTTACGAAAAATCGAGATACAGAGGTGCGCTTTAGACAGGAATTAGTTAGTTATGTTTACAATATATCCTAATATTGTAAAACTATTTACGAAAAAAACATTAAAGAAAAAAATTTTTTTTCGTTAAAGTGTACCCATAGGACTCACTTGCCCCAGGTACTGGGGCAAGTGGGTTTTTTGATTTGCAAATCACGTTTGAACAGCGTTATATTAAACTGGGACAAGTGGGTCGACCTATACGTCGTCATCCACAAGAAACTTTTTTAGATATAAAAAAAAGTCTTCAAATACAGAAGTTACAAACTTTTTAAGGTACAAGGGAATTTAAAAAGAAAATTACACAACAAACCTGAAAAAAGTATTACCTATTTATTGTTAAACATAAGAACAATTTAAAGTTGAGTCTTAAACGCGAAAAAAAAAGTTAGGTTTACATATAGGTATCAAAAAGAACGCAAATATAAGCTTGATCTAGCTTAGGTTATAGTTAGGAAAATACTAACAACAATGTGGGAACTAATCCCCACTTTCCCTAAAACAGTAGTGCCCACTTACTCCGCTAGTAGGAAAAGCGGGGCAAGTGGGCACTATGGACCTAAAACGAACACCCTGAAAAATAAAACTGTTGAAAAAATATAAGGGACAACATAAGTGATTACATCTTTAAGAATGTAAAAATTTTAATCCTAGGTTGTTAATTAGTAGAGATACAATTTTTTGAAATTTTATTCCGTAACTTGACATAATCGATAAAGATTGGACACATTTTAAATAAAGCAGTGTAACCTGAAGAAATAAATACCGATGCATTTTTAACAATATATTGGGGCCTATACAGCTGTGACAACTATTTTATTATACTTTTGGATTTTTTTCATAATTAAATTCAAAAATATTTCCAAAAAACCCACTTGCCCCAGATCCCCACTTACCCCACTGCACCTTATGTATTATATAGGTACACCTACTAATTTTTTATTTCTTAAAAGCGCGAGTTCTATAAATACTTATACTGTTGATTTTTGAAAATATTTTTTTAATGTTATATTGTTCATTGTTCTGAATTAAAAATAAATAGGATCATTAAATCATGATTAAACAAAAAAAAATAAGTGATTTAAATCACTTGAAATCAGCCTAACCCTGTTGGATAGAGAAGATATCATTTTTTGGAGACGACAGTAACTAAGAGATATGAGCAGATATAGAAGTGAAAAAAGGACCATTTTTTATTTAGACGAAACCTGGGTTAACGAATGACATTCAGTACAAAAGATATGACAACATAAAAATATTCAGAGCTCTCGTCAAGCATTTATAGAAGGTTTGTCTACTGCTTTGAAAATACCTGCAGTTAAAGGTCGCAGGTTAATAATAACGCATATAGGAAGTGAAAGTGAATTTGTAAACGGTGGTTTACTTAAATTCGAGTCAAAATCAACAAAATATTATGAAGAAATGACGGTTTTTTTTTTTTTTTTTTTTTTTTTTTTTTTTTTTTTTTTTTTATGATCGAGCACAAGCACTATAGGAAAAATCCTTTAAGGCGCTCTGGGAGCGGTGCGTGTGCGAAGAAAGCGATTCACGTTTTTCTTGAATCGTTGGAGGTTATATTCGGTTGGAAACACGGTCTCAGAAAGGCCGTTCCACAAAGATGACGTCCTCCAAATGAAAGAGTTCTGAAACAATGATGTTCGGGGTGTACTAATTTGAACCACATAGGGATGGGCGGCAGTGGTTCGTCGTGTGTTTCTGCTATGCATTACTCTAGGTGGCATCGAGCGGGCAATATCTGTCGAACACTTGCCATGAAAATATCTGTAGAAGAGAGTCAAATCACCAACCTGTCTTCGATGTTTTAAGCTGTCGAGGTTCTTAGTCAGCTCGTGGTCGCCGATTAGACGAACGGCTCTCCTTTGGATGGAATCTAACAACCGAAGGGTATGCTTCGGTGCAGAACTCCAGATGTGAGAGCAGTATTCCAGTGATGGTCGAATCTGGGCTTTATAGAGTGTCAAAAGTTGTTGAGGTGTATACAACTTTTTGGTACGGAAAAGTATACCGAGCTTCTGAGAAGCTGCCCTGGCGATTGCCACAACGTGATTATGCCAAGACATATTTCCTCCCAGGTTGACACCCAGTAAATTAATAGACGAAGTCAGTGGAATTGCGTGTCCTGCCATAACGATATCGGGTTCTGCAATGTTGACCTTCTTAGAGAAAACTGCAGCCTGGGTTTTTTGAGCGTTAAATTCGACTTGGTTACTGTCACCCCAAGACAAAATTTCTTCCAGGTCTTTATTGAGGCGTGATACCTCATGTTGTCTGCGAAGATGTGCGTCAGCAGCCGATGTTTGAGATTTCAAAGTAAAAGATGAGATAAGTGTGCTGTCGTCAGCAAAGCAATATAATGGATTTTCTGTTTTCGCTAGAAGGTCGTTAATGTACAGTAAGAAGAGAGTGGGGGATAATATGGACCCTTGAGGAACACCAGCATTGATGGTGAAGGTGTCTGAGAGAAACCCGTCAATCGCCACTTGCAGAGAGCGGTCCTTGAGGAAGCTAGACAACCATGAACAAAATCGGCCGGGCATACCATAAGAACGCAGTTTGCTTAGGAGCCCCTCGTGCCAGACACGGTCAAAGGCTTTAGAGATGTCCAGTGCAATAGCCCGGGACTCCCCATGATGTTCGATTGCGTTGCTCCAAAGATGAGTGACATAGGCTAGCAGGTCTCCTGTTGATCTGGACTTACGAAAGCCATACTGATGGTCGCTGATAATTTTAAGGCCTTTCAGGTATTTTAGAAGTTGTTGGTTAATAGCTTTCTCCATCACCTTTGATATAACTGAAAGCAATGCGACTGGTCGATAGTTGTTTGGCAGGGTTTTCTTGCCTTTCTTTGGTATAGGCTGGACTCGCGCCTTTTTCCAGCAAGATGGAAATATTCCTTTTTTGTAGGATAAGTTAAAAAGTCTACAAAATACTGGTGTGAGTTCATCGGCGCATTTCTTGAGCACTATAATAGGAATTTCATCTGGACCAGAAGCTTTTTTGGCATCGAGCCCCTTCAGAATTCGTTTGACAGGACGCTGACGGAATACGATATCAGTCATTTCCGATCGAACTGCTGGAATGTTCGGGGGTATTTTTCCCTGAAAGTCCACCGTGGAGTGTGAAGCAAAGAGTTCTGCGAGTAAGTTCGCTTTATCTTCAGCCGTGGTTGCTATTGTGCCGTCAGAACGTGTTAGCGGTGGAATATTTGATTTGGTAAAATTTTGACTGACGGCCTTAGCGACTGACCAAAAGGACCTAGATCCGTTAGGACTGGCGAGAAGTTTATTTTTGATCCTCATGTTGTGAGCCTCTTTGTTTTGATCTATCGTTTGCTTACACTGGTTTCGAGCGGTAACAAAGATGGTGCGATTCACATCGGTAGGATTTTTACGCCATTGTCGGTAAGCTAGTTTTTTAGCTCTGACAGCACGCTCGCAGTTCTTGCTAAACCAGGGCTTGCCATTAGAAGGGCGCTTCTTGGAGAAAGGAATAAAGGCTTCCATGCCAGTAAGAATGACATCGGAGACCTCTTGAGCACAAGCGGATGGATCATCTGAAGAGAAGCATACTTCCAGCCAAGGAAAAGTGCGAAAATGGTTGGCTGATGTCTTTGAAGAGTATTTTGAGCAAATAATAGAATTAATTCCCGAAAATTCTGTCATAGTATTAGATAACGCCAGCTACCATTCAAGGCTTTTAGAAAAACTTCCTACGACTTCTTGGAAAAAAACAGATATTATAAATTGGCTGTCTAAGATAAAATATATCCTTTGAAGACGGCATAATAAAAAAATAGCTTTTACAACACGGGCAGGAAACAAAAGGAATTTATATTTCATAAAGAAAAACCTAAATGACCGCCACTGTCCGAAGATTTATTCTAAATCGTCGGCTTGCCCTATCGTTACAATTTTACGACCCTGTTGTGAAAGGTAAAATTAGGGGTGTGCCAATCTATATGATGTTTAAACTACCTGTATTGTTACTAAAAAGATATACCTACTTTCAGGCGAAAAATAATATGTTCACCCGGTAAGCTAGAATTTGCGTTTTGCATTTTTAATGACGGTTCTTAGCCATAGACAATTTACCTTTAGATAAACAAACAATAATCACGAATGTGGCAGTTTTATGGCCTCGCGCATGTAAACAAAACTGGGAACTATTAGACATGCGCACTGCAACATTATAGTTTGACGAATGGGAAAATAGACAGGTCCGGGCTTTAAAATTTAAATTCTTGCTCATATGCCACCATAGAGAGTTTGTTTTACCCCTATTTGGACATAATACAATTATACAACGGCTGCAACTAGTACTAGTCATTGTTTATATTACAATCCGAGCCGCTAAAAGCACAAACACAATTCACTAAGTAAACTACACAAAAACCAGAAATCCATAAATATTAAACACCAGTCCCACAATCCACGATAGCCGATCCGATAGCTGAAAACTTTAGAAAACTATAAGAATCCGCAGAGAAGAGAAACCTTAAAACACAACAACAAAAATGGCGGCCGAGCCGGTTCTGGAGAGTATTCTTGAGCGCCTCGATTATTGTCGATAAAGTAGGACGGCCGATAACACGAGGTTTGTGCGCATGCACGAAGGTTCCCCGAATGAAGACAGCTGACCGACGAGTCATGCGCTCGGACGTATTTTTTCACCCATAAAACGTAACTTTTGTTTGCGCAGGAGATAAGCTGTAGGTATCTAAAGGTCTGTCTATGTTCTTAGCTGTCAGGCAATAGGAAACAAACTATAACTCCATATGGCTATTTTAGAAGAAGGTAACTTTTTAAATGTAGTTTTCTTAGAGTTTATAGACGGTGCTTGCTATTCTTCCCCTTACAAGAGCTAAATATTTTTTCTACTTCTTTTTATTATTATTTTCTTATTTTTATTTACTTCCTTTTGGTGTGGTCCCCTTGCAGGCTACAATAACTATAACACGAATGCAAATTTGGTAGGAGCCGTGCGGAATTTCAACCACCCGCCGCCGCCCCCTCCGCCCCCCAGTAGCGGAGTAGAGCCCATCAAGCAAAACATCTACAATACGTTGAAAGACATCAAGGAGAAGCCAAAGAATTATGGAGCTAATATTTGTAAGTGGGGATTTTTACCAAATTCAATATGTATTAACTTTGAAATTTCATTTGTAGTAAAAACGACCGTACAGCGTTACCGTTGTGATTTCCCTAAATTATTTTAATTTCATATCATGAGGAAACTATAGATAATTTGACTAGTACAAAATTTCAAAAACACACATTTATTTAGTATATTATTTGTACTTAATTTATTTATTTATTTGCAGGTTTTTTTATAATAATATTAAAAATCAATAACATTGTTTTTTTTAATAAAAATAAATCCAATGAAAGCATCATTACAAAACCATAGATTAACAAATCTGTCCGCTTTTGTAATGAAAAAATATACACCCATTTCATTGAATATCAAACTATATAAGAATGACGGATGTCCGAGAAAAGTTGACAACCCATTTTTTGACGTATTGGAGCTGGTTTGGCCGCCATTGTGGAGCTGATCGTAACTCTAACCTTAAATCTGTCGCCTGTCTGTCGTTATAATGCAGCGCCTCGGCAACAGATGTCTCAAATTCACTGATGTGATGTCGTGGTGTTGCCGCGTATCGTATTTTATTGGAATTTTTAAGAATTCAAGCATGTTTAACAGACAATAAAATAGGAGGTTCTCAATTCCAGCCGAATTTATGTTTTTAATAATAATATGTACGCTGATTACTCCGGGGTAATTGGACCTACTTTCATAATGATTTTACCGTTGCATTAGGTGTTAAATGTTAAACAAATAAAAGTAGATAAAAAGCGACAGCAAGTATAACTAAAATAGGTTTTATTTCATCGAAAAATAGCAAAATACGTAATACACTAATACAAACAAACGGAATGTTTCTTAAGTAAGAAAGTAAAACCTTCTTATTTTAACCATTTTGAAAAGTAGTAATAATTGCAAATAAAAACCAAGTTATACAAACCGCACATCATTCATATTTTACCCAACATATAATATAGTCGCTTTCTTGTTGGTGAACTCATTGTGCCATCTATGAATTTGACGTAGCAGATTTAGGAAATCGGCTCATATGGCCTTCTTATAGTTTGATATTCAATGCCCATTTAGATTATTAATTTAAATCACATCATAAATATATTTAAAAATATAAGTAAGGAATTCAAAAATATTTCACCCCAAAAAAAAAGGAAAAATTATAAATAAGGGAGAAATTATAATAGAAAAATTGTAATATTTAGTATTATCATTACCTATATACAGTGTGTCCCAAAAGTATGCAACATACGGGAAAGATTTTTATTACCGATTTCTCAGAAAATTTTATGCTTGATAAAAGTTGGTGCATGCCTTAAAATTATAAACGAATATTTTATATTTCACCTGCGGCTAATAGTAAGGGAGCAAATGCCATTTTTTCTAAATTGCTCTAAGACTGGACTTGACCATACTAGGTGAAAATGACAAATAAATTATTAGTTATTTCCACTCGTATAAATAGAGTTGGATTCTGTTATAATTTTTATTGGAACCCAAGCTGGCTAACATGTGTTTAAATATGCGTGCAACACGCTAATATCTAAACCCACCCGTATCATTGAAAAGGTTTGCAACTACTTAATACATTTTTATAATAAACACATGATTAAGATATTTGATTAATATATTAAAATCGCCAATATAAAATATCGACCAGAGGCGTACCGTTTAGGGGAAAATAGATATTAAGAAAAAAAAAAAAAATTGAGACGCATAACTCAAATTTCGTATTTGGACTAAGTTTTTTATTTGCAAAAACATTTCCATACAAAATTTTGTTGTATTTGTACTAACTAAGGTACTTTACTCTTAAGGCCATTTCGAAAAAATGGCATTTGTTCCCTTACTATTAGCCGCAGGTGAAATATGAAATATGCATTTATAGTTTTAAGGCATGCACCAACTTTTATCAAGAATAAAATTTTCTGAGAAATCGGTTATAAAGACGTTTCCCATATGTTGCATACTTTTTTGGACACACTGTATAAGTTGGCTTACCTTAATATAATTTTGCATAATCCATGATTTTAAATATCAAAAAACTCGCTAGTTTACAAATAAGTAGGTAATATATTAAAAATTTTGATGCCAACAAATAAAGCATTATTTTTTAAGTGTTAAAATAAAATTATCATAACATAAACATAGATTTGTTTTTTGTCTTGTTTGGTATATATGAGTAATGTTATGTAATAAATTTTTATTTTTATATATAGATAAAATGGAAGTTGTTGAAGTGTTTCTTAATTTTTTTGTAAGAGTGTTAATTTGACGATCCCATTTTAAATTTTGGTCAACTCATATTCCTAAATATTTTATAAATTCAACTTTTTTAATTTTATTTTACAAGAACAGTTAGCATCATTAATTCTAACTGATATTTCTAAACAATTTAAATCATGAATTTTAATTTCTTTTAAACTATTCGGCTCAGTATTATTATAACAACAAAAAGTCATCAGTTTTGTTTTAGTTAGATTTAAGTTTAATAGGTCATAACTCAAATTATTTTTTATTATTGAAATGATGAAATGTCTATATAGTTCTGAATTTAAAACGCGTTCATTCCAAGTATTAGCTGGTATTAATACAGTTATCATCTGCATATGAAAATATTAGTAATAAGTACACATCACAAACGCATCTAATATAATTCATATTACCTTTGTTTTCAAACATAGGAGGTATATATAGGGCAATCAGCAAAAATCTGTCATATTTGATTTCTGTTGAAAACGATTTTTGATCGGCACAAAATGTATGTGGTTGTACCTCGGGATCTAGAGGGGGCATCTAAAAGAAACATTCTTTGCAAAACAGGCTGAAAACCATCCTGTATCTTGTACTTTTCAGTTCGAAACACCGTCCCGGACCTACAAGACGAAACTCTGCCCAAAGAACTGAAGGCCCTTTTTCAGCCTCTCTACTGCAAACTATGCACTGCTCAACTGTCCAGCAACCAGACGGCCAAGATGCACTACAAGTCGAAAAACCACGAGAAGCAAATTCGCAAATGGCTGGTCGCGTATTGCGAGAAAACGGGGGAACCCCTGCCGAAAAGAGCAATAGCTTCTGGTGAAAAAACACCAGAGGTGAGTGGAAAATGTCGTGAAAGTATGTGTCTCAATAATTGAATCTTTTAAATTACTAATTTAAAAAAATCTGTTGTGAGAGGAAGAGACCTGACGTTCAAATTAACATAATCCTGTAACCATGTCCTAGTGACAAGGTGTTTGATAGAAACGTTTTTTTTATAGGTTGCCGATAAAAACCCTACATGGTTCCACTGTGACGTGTGTGATCTTGATTTGACTGGCAAGTTGCATGCTGAGTCGCATTACATGGGTAGAGCGCATCAGAAGTAAGTATTATGAAACAGAGGTTACAGAGGCTAATGAAGTAATAAACAACAATTTAATACTGATATAAAAAAATACCTTGTCAGACTTCCATTGTCTTTATTTTGTTTGATTCACACCCTATTAACACTGCCAAGATTAAACCTAAACTTTGGCTTAGATATGTGGATGATACCTTTATTATCTGGACAGACAGCAACGAAGAGCTGATACAGTTTTCGGAACAGATTAATAGCAAAAGACAATCCGTTAAATTTACTTTCTACCTTTTCTCGATGTTCTCGTTAAACGAAGTGCTGAAAACATAAAAACGTCAGTGTACAGGAAACCCACTCACACGGGGCCATACCTTAATCACGGATCGAATCATTCAAACTCCATAAAACGGGGCATAATTCAAATTCTTTATCACAGAGCACCTGACGTTTGCAACAATCCGGAAGACCTTAATATTGAAATTTCAAACATCAAAAAAGATTTAAAACAGAATGGTTACCCTGAAACCTTTGTAACTAATACCATCTCAAAACTTAAAAATCGCGAAGTAAAAACTAATACAGAAACGAAAGAGGAGCCAACATTTCTTACAATACCTTTTATGTCAAGGGGATTTCTGAAAAGATTAGAAGGATAACCAAAAACTATAATATCAAAACGGGCTTTAAATCCGGAAATACGCTTAGAAGCTTTCTTACAAAACACCCATATATTTAGTAAACCAAGTATAGATATTCCCAATATCTGGAAGCTTCTTCTTGTCCAAAACCAACAGCTCAAACTTCACACTCTAATAAGCACGTGGGCAGAGTCATCAAGCTTCATTGCACATGGATAGTATTTAAGACAGTAGCCTTAGAATTATAATTTAGTTTACACTTGAAAACGGTTAGAGATACTAACCAACCGAAACGTTGTGTTAATTAACAAAATAAAGACGATGGACGTCCGACAAGGTAATTTTTTTGATATTACTTTATTGTTTACCACCTTCAAACAAACAATTAATACTGACATTATGCTTTCAGAGCTATTATGGGTTGGAAAGCTCCTGCCGGACAAGGTCACTATGACGATAGCGGTAAATGGGTGCGCACCAAGTAAGTCGATCAAATTGTAAAATGCTTTTACTAAAATAGACCAGGGTCGATAATTTTTGAAACCAATTTATAGTAGGATGAAACCCATTGGAAAAGAAAGAGAATATAACAAAAATGAAAAGAAAAATAAATTACGGGCGATCCGGGGTCGGGAAGTGGAAGGGGGTGAGTTTTTAAGGGTAGAAAACGATTTATCTCGATTTCCGGCAAAACTACAAGTCCTATGGAAAAACGTTGAATGGCAAAGTTGTAGGTAATAAAAAGATCTACAACTTTTGTATTTACACTTTTTTCACATAACCTCAAAATTTATGTAAAAAATTCAAATAACCAAGTTTTTGGTTTTTTATTTTTATCTTTTACAAGAAAAAAATTTTTTTTCACGAAATTTGGTGAAAACTTACCTTTTTATGTCTTAAACACACTGTAATTTTTTTGATTTAAAATATTTATTTTTTCACCTTATTTTGACTTAATATCGAAAAAGCACCCTAATTTTCAATCGAAAATTCTCACGTCAAGATATTATCTGCTTTTTTAAAAAAGTCGGTGGGCTTTTTGTTCGTTGAAATCTCTACTTTCTGATGGTGTAAAAAAATATACATTACTATGGTAAATATTCTCAAAAAATGCAAAGAAACGAAAAAAACTCGAATCAGAAATTTTTTTTTTATTATGTACAATTTTGAGCCATTTATTAAAATTTATACTTTAATTACTCGGAAAACGTAAGATTCCATGTTACATTGATAAACAAAAAAATTACAATTCCATAAAACATAAAGATCGCTAAAAATATGCGAAAATAGTTGATATAATTAAAGGTAGGATTTAAAGGGGATTTCATCACATTTACCATAATAATGTATATTTTTTTTACACCATCAGAAAGTAGAGATTTCAACGAACAAAAAGCCCACCGACTTTTTTAAAAAGCAGATATTTTGACGTGAGAATTTTCGATTGAAAATTAGGGTGCTTTTTCGATATTAAGTCAAAATAAGGTGAAAAAATAAATATTTTAAATCAAAAAATTACAGTGTGTTTGGGACATAAAAAGGTAAGTTTTCACCAAATTTCGTAAAAAAAAAATCTTCTCGTAAAAGATAAAAATAAAAAACCTAAAACTTGGTTATTTGAATTTTTCACATAAATTTTGAGGTTATGTGAAAAAAGTGTAAATACAAAAGTTGTAGATCTTTTTATTACCTACAACTATGCCATTTAACGTTTTTCCATAGGACTTGTAGTTTTGCCGGAAATCGAGATAAATCGTTTTCTACCCATAAAAACTCACCCCTTTCCACTTCCCGACCTTGGATCGCCCGTAAATTATTTTTCCTTTCCTTTGTGTTATATTCTCTTTCTTTTCCAATGGGTTTCATCCTACTATTATTTTTTTTTCACTTTTTACCATTTTCAAAGGCTGGTCTAAAAGCCCAATAGTTAACGACAAAAATAAATAATTTTTAGAACGCCGAAACCGAAATCCTTCAATTTTGAAAACGGCGAAGACAATTTCGGATCGACGTTCAAAAGAGAGGCCTCCAGTCAAGAAAGCGCGGGGCCCCCGCCGGCCAAAAAGAAGAAGGAAGCGCAGCCGCCCCAAAAGTTCCACTGTGACGTTTGTGATATCAATACCACGTGTCAGGAACAATTGGACAATCACTTTCGGTGAGTATATTTGAGAAAGGAACAAGGAAATCGTTGTAGATATCTATTATAGAAACGTCACTCCAAAATTGATGATTTTTACAGGAATTAAATCAAATCAAAATACACTTTATTGTTATAAGAAGTACATCTTGTTAAAAAAGCTTTGGACAGTATTAAAACTTATGGAAATTACAATGTTCACTATATAAAGTAAGAAAAAGTAATCCAATAAATAGATAATCACACCTTATGAGACAACAGAATAGTCATGGTCAAAAATTTACACACAAATCAATCCAAGACGAAGACAAGCTCAATCTTACAAAAAAGCTGGCAAGAATATACACTAATCATAGTTAAAAAAAAATTTAAAGGGAATGCCTAGATATTATCATTGTAAAATTCCTGGATAGTATAGTAGGGTCTAGTAATTAGTTGCCTTTTTAGTCTTTGCTTAAAAATCCTGTCATCAATCACCTAACGATAAGCCAGTGGTATGTGGTTATATAAATTTTGACGCTCTCAAATATCAAGGAATTTTTGGTGAGAGTTGTTTTTGGTATAGGAAGAAGAATATCATTCACAGTACGCTTGTTATAGAAGCTGTTAATAGCATAATTTTTATATTTTTTATGGATAAGGCAGGCCGTTTCCAAGATAAAAATTCCAATCAAAGTTAAATGCTTTTCCCTGACAAATAAAGGTTTACAGTGAGTAAGAAAATTAACACCACACAAGTATCTTAATGCCCTCTTTTGCAAAACCAATGTAGAACCCAATGGGCCCTTACTACTAAATCCCCAAAAAGCAATAACATACCTCAAGTGACTCTCAACAAGTGAAAAATAAACCATTCTATCCACATTCTTCCCCAATTCTCGTGAGACAACTCTCACTGCGTAAGAACCGGACGCTAGTCTCCCATTCAATGCAAGAATGTGGTCCTTAAACTTAAGACGTTTGTCGTCGATTTGAACACCCAAGAATTTAGCAATGCCCGAGTTTTTAACAAAATTATCTATCAAAGTTAAGTCAGAAAACGAAGACTTTAGGGTGAGAATACTAGGTTTGCTGATATTAAAACATAATAGGTTCGCATTACGCCATTGTTTGACAAGCAGTAAATCGTTCTGCACAATTATTAGCCTTAACTCTTCTGCATTTTTTCCCCGCCACAAGATAGTATCGTCGGCGAATAAAGTAAAGATACCACTGATATCAATGGAAGGCAAATCATTAACTATACGTATCTTATAGTGTTTTTTTTTTAATTTCAGAGGTCAAAAGCACATGAAAAAGCTTAAACAAGTGGGGCTGAATAAGTATAGTGAACAGAGAGACTTGATTGAACAAGCAGGTATGAAATTGGTTATTTTTAAATTTTACTATTATTTGGTTTTATTATTTATTTTATTTTATTATTTTATTCACAGGCCTAAAAAATAGAATGCTCAATAGGTTATATAAATGGCACACTATAATCTCTGCACTATAATGGGGCTTTGGTTTTTATAGGTTTTATTAGTTTGAGTTGGCAACATCATTTTAACGTTGAAAATACAGGGTTATGTTGTTTGGGTTTGTTGAAAGGTGATAAAAAAACAACTAATAATATCTGGACATCGCCAGGCAGCACAACAGTTTATCATAAACAATTTTTTAAATTTCTTTATGATATTTATAATATATCTTAATACAACAACGCATCTGTTGAGAATCATTACCTGTTGAAACTGTTGAAAGAGATATTCTCTGCAGCACTTTTCTCACTATTAAAACAAATATGCACTAAACATAGTGGCATTGTTTGTACCCATTGTTTTGAAAGTTTATATACAGGGTGTCCGGAAATGGTTAGCAAAAATTTAGGGGATAATTCTAGACCGAAAATAAATGCTATCTCTTCCTATTATATTTTTTTTTCGAAAATTGATTATTAGCGGAGTTACAGGGTGTTAAAGTTAAATTTTATTTGCAGTTTTAAAATACACAAGTTACTAGAATAATAAATTAAACATTCAAATCAAAGGTTCAAAGTGACGTCCATCCTCTTCAATGCATAAATTAATTCTTCTTAAAAAATTCCGACGAACTCTATGGAATATTCCTTCCTTTGCTGTGCCATGTTTAAGGTTGAAAATAAATTACAATGATTTCGTATTCATTACATGCAAGCAATGTTATTTTAGCGTTTTTTTGAAAACGAATAGATTTATCGAAACAAAAGTAGTACCGTAAAACGGGGTGAATAGGATCAATTTTCAACTTTGAAAGCTTGTAACTTGAAAACTATCTGTCTGGATCCATTTCTCAATAGCTTAAAGCATGAGTTAAGGTTGGTACTTTTAAATGGTGGTATAAGTTTTTATACAGGGTGTACCCTGTTGTATATATATTTTTTTTGTGCAAAAATCCTATTCACCCCGCAGGCGGAGTCAATAGGATAATTGATTGATTTATTGACTGTATCGCATTTAAACAACCGCGGGGTGTATAGAATTTTGCACACAAATTTATCTTAAGTAATATAAAAGAGTACCTACTAAAAATAATATTACCTAAATTTTATAAGTGCTGCAGAGTTGTAGAGATATGAAGTTTGTAAGACAAAAGCAAAGATAAAATGACAACAGTTTAACCACAGATTACATTTATATTATTATTTCTTTTCTGTAATCTGTGCAGTTTAACCGCTAAATTTGACGTTTTAGGTTATGGTATTCAGCTTGCGAAAAATTACTTCAACCGTTACTTTAAATCTGTACATAGAAAAGACCCACCCTTTAAAATTAAAATTATTACAGATTTTTGAAATTTGATGGTAACTTCAATCCTATTCACCCCGCTGATCCTATCCACCCCGTTTTACAGTACTTATACCTTTTTTATGTCAAAAGGTTAGGAGAATAAAAATATTTACACAAAATGCGCATACAGTGTAGGACAAAAAAGTTGGAAACATTTAAATTAAAGTATAGGCCCCTATGTGGCGCCCTCTACAAAATGCGGAAAAACGGTGGGTAAATTTGTATTCGTCATCCCGAAAAAGCCCCGTATACGAGATTTCGTCAAAATAATATGAGCGTGGCAGAAGGTATTGCCAAGTTAATAATCAGTTTTCAAAAAAATGTTATAGGAAGAGATAGCATTTATTTTCGGTCTAGAATTAATTATCCTATAAATTTTTTGCTCATTATTTCCGGACACCCTGTATATCGGCGAGACTCGTGTTTTTGGTTGAAATTGGTGCCAACTTTTTTCTAGGGAAAAATATGAATTCCCTGACAAGACGGCCTTTCCTAGAGGTCTTATGGGGAATTAATAATAATAATAATAAATAAGTTTATTTAAAATTTAATAATATAATAAATATGTTTATGTTGTCTTCTATAACCTTATTCTTCAATCCCCTGAAGCTGAGCTTGTTAGAAGCAAATCTTATTTTTTGTTTTAGTATGTAAAATCATAAATAAATGTGTATTAAAAATCAAGTTTTTTAAAGTAAAAATGTTAATTCATAGTATAAACGCAGCTTTTTTGAAGAAATATATTACCTATAATAAAATTATTAATTTACAATTTTTAAGTAAAAAATATTACTTAAAGTCGCCACAGTGGATCTTTTCCCGTGCGTCATCAATCAACGATCAGGACTCAACGTGGTTAATAACTCTGCATCCTTATTTATTACAGTAACAAGTTTGAATAAAAGCATAAAAGAACGTCTCCAAGATTCCGCAATAATATAACGTACTAGACAAGAATAAAACTATAAACGTCAATTAATTATTTTTTTTATTTGTTTAGTTGACAACCGTTGTATTTTAGAACGTCATTGTCAACCTTATTTTGATCTGCCAATCTAATTCGTATTTTGTAAATCTGTGTGCCTTAAAACTGTTCCTTTTTCTAAAAATAGTTCTTTTTAGAGCTAATTATACCCACCATCTGTTTTGGCGGTAAGTATTTATGGAGTTTTATAATACCTAATTTATTTATTTTAAATATTCTAACCGTGAAAGTTCTTTGAAAAGTTTACGGCAGTGGCTAAATTCCCTTAAATGAAAGGATGTCAAAAATTTGACTTTTGCGATTTTAATAGTCAATAAAACACCAAACTTTTCTAGATTTTAAGCTTTAAAAATTGTATTAAATGTATTAACATTTGTTTGTCAATTTCTTTTAGATAATAGAGAATGCCGGGCAAAACTTAAAATAAATAATAATTTTTCGGGATATTATCTAGGTACGTCAAACGGTAGGCAGGCACGTCCATTTTATGAACTTAGACGTAGTTTTGACTTTTTTCGTCTCGTAATTTTGATTTGATTCATACGATTTTGATGACGTGAAAGTGATGACGCACGGGAAAAGATCCACTGTGGCGACTTTATATAAATTATTCAGAACAATATTAATTAATTAAAGCATTTCTAAAAATATTTTCAAATTGTCTGTTTTTAATATCCATGTTGTTATTTCGACTTAAAAAATTTTTAATGAAATCAATTTTTTAATTTTTGTTGGTAAATAATCGTTTAAATAAAAACATAAATATTTAAAAAAAATTTATTTTAATTAAGCATTCTATTTTCTTTAGGCCTGTGAGCTTTATATTATGCCACGTCAAATTGTTATTTTTTGTTCATTTTCAAGATACGCAACCTCCTTTAGGTTACGTAGCCCCGACTCCGAGTATAACCGAGTCGTCCCGCTCGATAACCGAAAACGAGCTCAACTTGTCAGTGTACCGGACGCCCTCCGGCGACTACTACTGTCCCAATTGCAACATAACCTCAAATTCGGACGCCCAATTCATACAACACATGAAGAGTAAAAACCACGCCAAAAAGGCGGCGCAAAAGAAATCCGGTAGTAACTAAGGATTGGCATGTTCTCTTCTTTTTTTTTTGTGGTGAAGGTGAAGATTGTATTTTTTTTTTTTGAAATGTTGATTTATTTCGTTCACCCCACGACTGTTTTCTTTTTGTTGTAACAAATAGTATTATCTTCTTGAATAGAATAAGGCCCAGTGAAGATTTGATTGACAAGAGAAAATATAATTAGGCCATGATTGTTATCAGGACCTTTTCCGTGTGCAATTTTGTTGGGTTAACACCATGGACATATGAGACCTTTGGATCAGGAAACAATAATTACGAAACTGGCAAATTTATGGCCTTGCGCATTTAAATAATTGCGTAGGCATGCGCTTTGCAAAAGTCTCCTTTAACGAATGGGAAGATAGACAGGTCCGGGCTTTAAAATTCACCTTACAATATAGTACAGTTGTATTCATAAAAAAAGCGTACGCGAATTAGAATGAGAGGAAACCTTAACCATATTTGCGTAAAACCGGTTTATCGCATGTTAAAGTTTATTAAAAATGCAAGGCATTGGCGTTGGGCGTTAGTTCAATAGAATAACAAAAATTAATTTTTTTATTTTATAAAATGTCTTAACAGTTCTTTAAAAATTACAATAGAAACAAAAAACGGTTAACAAGAATAAATAAAATATAATATTTGGTCATGTTATATCCCTGTTTTTCTATTACTTGAGCCAGTCTATTCGGAATTGATGAATATTTGATACGATATTTGGATCAAGCTCTTACCAGCACGCATGTATTATTTCCCGTAAATCTTCTGAATTTTGTGACCTAAAATTTCGATTATATATTTTTTTACGGTTATACCCCAAATATTTTCAGTTGGATTGATATCGGGACTATAAGCGACCCAAGGCAGCACTTCCACATTATGGGTTTGAAACCAGTGGGTTGCAGCATTGGCAGTGTGGGACTGGACAATTATCTTGTTGAAATATGAAAGTATTATTGGGATATAATATTTGCTCAGCAGATGGTAACAATATGTTTTCTAAAATATTAATGTAATTTCTATTCGCCAGCAAACACCAGGTCCATGAACACTTGTCCAGCCCCATACGTTTACAGAGAAACGCCCATCTCTAGAAGTGAGGGAGTTAGTATATCGCTCTTCAAACCTGGTATTGTTTGGACGGTACACACGAATTTGTCGGTTATAAGTCGACTGGAACGCCTTTTCATCAGTAAACATGACCCTGTTCCAAAATTGAGGATTGCGGTATATTTAAAGCAAAAATAATCCTTGATTGTCGCTGTTCTTCGGTAAAAAAACATTTTTTTCGCAGCTGGGCGACATTTTAGTTCAGATTCCTTGACTCTCCTGCTGGCGGTAGGTTGGGAGGCAGAAAATGCTGTATCAATAACAGCATCTCTTGCAGTTGCAAATGGATTATTTCTTAAATATCCCAAGAAAGCAGCATCCTGTTCAGTGTTGGAACGATTGGGACGACCTGAACCAATTTTCCTCTTTAGGGATTCTTCTTGTTCCCAGCGTTGCTTAATTTTCAATATAGTTTTTTATTTCTATTATACTACTGCGCTACAGCACGGATTGACCATCCTTCTTCGATTCTCGATACAATTTGAGCCTTATTTTCAACTTCAAACAACTGACGAGGCATTTTTATGTTCTTCTTTCAAAGTTTATCAAACGTTACCACCATGCAGTTTCAATATTGATTACGCCGACGCCAATGCTTTGCATTTTTGATAATCTATGACGTGTGATAACCTCCAATAAACAATCATTTAGACACGCCGGTTTTACGCAAATATGACAAAACTTACCTCTCATTCTAATTCTTGTACGTTTTTTTTATGAATATAACTGTACATACAGTATTTTATCCTTATTTGGGCAATAATTCCATTGTGTAGTCCTGTGTTACCTTTTACTGGTAATGGACGGCCTGCTACTATAAAATCACCAAAGGTCTTGTTTTTAATATTTCTTTGTCAGTTTTAAATATTCATTTGGAAATACTCGTGATAAACAAATATCTATTTTAGGCTGTTCAACGTTAATAATTATTTTAAATAGATAATTATTTTTTCTCTTTAAATTTTGTTATAATTTTATTTTTATAACTTTAAAAGTTTCATTTTAATACGGGATGTTTCCTCGCGATGAAACTATGAGTAAACCCGTATATTTCGTTAAATATTTACCCTTTTTTTAAGGAACACCTCGTATAATCATCGGCATTCGAGTGTGACTAAAATGGCGAAGTAAATATTAAAGTTGTTCTCAATTTGTGTCGTATTGTCTCTCAACAAACTCCACGAATACTTATTGAGCCATTTTTTAAATAAAGCATATTTGGGTGGCATAATCGAGGCCCTCTTTGATGTGCGAGGAGAGACGGTTTCGTGTAGATACACTTCACCATCAAAGATCTTTATTTCATTATACATTAAGAATGTATGACGTAACAAATTATAATATAAAAGTATAAAAAATGAATTAAATTAGCACAATTGCACACTACCTTTGCAACGTCTTTTAACACTGCTGTCAATAATTGATATAATAAATTTGCATATTTGTTGAACGAGGGGTCCAAGAAGCGTCAACGTTAGAAAAGGAAAGAGTCTAGTTTTAATAGAGACACTATAATAGCGGCCTTTAATTTGTAACTCTGGTAAAGTTACCTAAACTACCTTTGCTATCATATTATGTAATAGACTAGTGTTTTAAAAAATAGTTAAATCCATTTTAATCCGGTCCTGTTCAGTGTTTACATGATCCACAAAATGATGTGAAATTATCGATAATCTCTATGTCTGTTTCTTATTGTCTGACAGCTAAGAACCCTCATTAAAAATGCAAAACACGAATTCTAGCTTACCGGGTGAACATATTATATACCTAATATATTATTTATAAATAGTTACAGATAGCACAAGATAGTTAAATATTACCTGCTATAATTACAACTTATAATCCAACCCTGACCGACAATTTATTTGCATTTTTATGGCCGAGCTCTTGCAAAACGTCCCAGGTAGTTAAACGGAGTCAACCATTTATTGTGAAAGATACTTTACATTTTTTTGCTTGGCCCCCGACGATCTCATACATATTATGTAAGTTATTTTATCAATTTTTGCATTAACACGTTTTATTTTATTTTTAAATCAATAGTATCAGGCATCACGTTTTGTATAAATATTAAAATATATTTGGTTATAATGTATTAGTCGTAGATAGAGGAAAACTATTAGTATATTGTGAGCTTCTCAATGGGTGCAAAACCCTATACCTACTACCCTACTAGGTAATAATATGTCTGCCTGTTGTCTCAAGCAAATTTCTACAGTTATTTTTATGGTTCCGGATTAAAACGGGAATCACTTCGCCTGTATTTATTACTGATTTTTTTTTCCGGTTCTATACCACATGACTTTTAAAAAAGTAAAACGCTTTATAGGCTGTATAAATGGCACACTATAATATCTTTGTACTAACGGGGTTTTGGTTTTTGTAGGTTGCCATCTACTAATTTGAGTTGGCAGCATCATTCCAACTGACTATAGCGATCGACGCGCGCCAAATTTGAAAATACATGCTTTTTGGGGTTTTCAAAAAAAAAAAACTAATAACAACAGTTTTCCATAAAAATTTTCTTTACGATATTTATAATATACTGTGTATCAACCAAATGGAATAAATTCCACAATAAACACATGGGGGCATGTCCGAAAAAACGCTCGGACACGTCGATCGATAAAAACTTTTTATACAGGGTGTGTCGCGTAACAGAGACCAATACCAAATTTCTTATTTTAAATGCAACACCCTGTATATTATTCGATTTTTTGATTCTTCAGAATATTTTAGACATCTTTCATGTACAATATCCTATACCTATCTTCAACTGGTTCGGAAATATTAAGCGTTTTCAGATTTATTGCAAAAATTAACAACACACTCAAAACCTAACTGTTTATTTCTTGATGATGTAAAAAACAAAAAGAAACATTAATGTAGGAGATGTTGAAAATGCTCGCCGCGAACGTCTTGGCAACTTCTTAATTTTAAATAGAAATTTCGTCTGATGTTATTGAACATCTCAGGCGTGACCGATCTAATCGCAAGCGTTATTCGGTCAGCTAAGTCGAGGGGTTTAGTTTTGTATACAATATTTTTGACATAACACCCCATAAGAAGAAGTCTCATGGCGTTAGGTCAGGGGATCGTGCTGGCCATTGTTCACAAAAAGACGTTCTCCTATCAAAATCGTCTTCCATGAGCTCATGAGTAGGTATCATTTTATAGGAATACATTTTATTTTCTTGTAATGTTCGAATAATCGATGAATGGCTAACATCGAACATTGGGGCTGTTTTTCAACTAGAAGTATGTGGGTTTTCCCCAAACTCGAGCATAATATCCAATTTGGTATCATCACTTATTGCATTGGCAGCTGCTTTACATGTCCAAGGTGGCGAGACTGCTTTTCTATTTTACTAATTCTGAAAACACTTAATATTTCTGAAACAGGTACCGAAGATAGGTATAGGATATTGTACGTGAAATATGTCTAAAATTTTGTGAATAATTCAAAAATTAAATAATATGCGTTGGTGTTGCGTTTAAAATAAGAAAGTTTGTATTGGCCACTGTTACATGACACACTCTGTATAAAAAGTTTTTATTGAAAAAAATGCGCAACTAGAAATACCAATCGACGTGTCCGGGCGTTGTTTCTGACACGCCCCCATGTATTTATTATCGAATTTATTCCATTTGGCTGATACACACTGTATATCTTAATAAAATAATGCATCCATTGAGATTCATTACCTGTTGAAAGAGATATCCTCTGCCGCACTGTTGTCACTATTAAAACAATTATGCCAACTTTTTCTAGGAAAAAAAATAATTCCCTGACAAGACAGCCCTTCCTAAAAATGCTTTTAATAAGTATTCTACTTTTTTATATAGGCATGTGTGTTCTATACCTAACATAGGTCTATTGTAGATGGTTATTGAATAAAATTTAGTAAAAAAAATTCATTTACCTACCTAAATACTGGAATAAATTACATTTTTGTAATAAAATTATTGCAGAAAATACATTTATTTGAGGTGTGAGACAAACACCATGACAAATTTTAATTTTTCAATAAAAAATGGAATGACATTGTATTTGTGGTTTCACACATGGTTAATGTGATTGGTTAGTGTAATTTGAATAAAGATTGAAACTATAGATCAAGCTCGTTATTTAACTTCGACCTGAAATATGTTGATCCTAAAAAAATTGATCAATTTTCATGTATTTTTAAAATTATTGGTTATACCCACGACATTTTTGAATACTACGAATACGAATCTGAAAGCCTTGGGAGTGCCTGTTCGTAAAGCTTAGGTTTTTGAAGCATAATTTTGCATTTATCGTGATAAAAGTATTAAGAAAATCAGTGGCGTAGCAAAAACTGAGTGCCCCTGCAAACGTTTACGTTTGCGGGGGCCCCCTCTCTACAGTGTGTTTTTTTTAAGTGTGCAACATATTATGGGAATTTTTTTTATTACCGATTTCTCAGAAAATTTTATTCTTGATAAAAGTTGGTGCATATTCGATAATCATATTAGGTGCACTTGGAATGGTTGCAAGTCAAACGGCGTACAGGATAGGCCAAAAAATATAAAACTTATACAATAATAAAGTACCCCTATTTCAAAAAACTTAGCAAAATGTTATTAAGAAAAGTTGTTTAGAATTAAAAGTTATGCATAGATTCAAAAACCTGACTCCTAAAATAAAAAAAATATATTTTTTTAAAAAACATTATTTTCCCAAAAAAAATTTTTAATAAACATTTAAAATAAGAATTTTGCACTTTAAATGATAGTTATTTAATTAGCATATTAAATTATCATTACTAATGTTTTATCTTGTTAAAAAGAATTTTTAGGATATTTTAAAATTGTGTTTAATACCCTTGCAACAAACATGAAGTTAGTGATTCCTTAATAAATTAAAAATTTAAGAAAATTTTACAAATATGCTTGAATTTGAACAAAGATATGTGAAATTGATTAGATTTTAATTAATTTATGAAGGTCTTTATGGTGAATATAAAAAAAAAAAATTTGAGAAATTATTAATGTTTTTTAAAAAAAAATATTTTTTATTTAGGAGGTCACGTTTTTGAATCTATGCATAACTTTTAATTCTAAACAACTTTTCTTAATAACATTTTGCTAAGTTTTTTGAAATAGGGGTACTTTATTCTTGTAAAAGTTTTATATTTTTTGGCCTACCCTGTACGCCGTTTGACTTGCAACCATTCCAAGCGCACCTAATATGATTATCGAATATGCACCAACTTTTATCGAGAATAAAATTTTCTGAGAAATCGGTAATAAAAAAAATTCCCATATGTTGCACACTTAAAAAACCACTGTATAACGAATGGAAAATGATAATTCTTATTTTCAATACATGTCAGTATTATGCAAGGTAGTATACAAAACGACCAGATCGTCGAGAGTTTTTTTTTTTGCAAAATCGTTTATAATTTCGTCGATATTTAATGTTTTAACAAATTAACTTTTTTTTTTACTAATTTAACATTGAAAATAGATCGTTCCGCTGATGCCACACTAACTGGTAAAGTTAGAAATAACATCACTGCACTAGATACATCTGGAAAATTTGAAGAAACACACTGATTTTTATTAATAAATGATCCGCGAGTTCATACACTGTTTTTAATTTAAAATATTACCTCCAAGTCCCTTTCTAAGGCTTAAAATTGGACTAGGAAAGTCAATGGACAAGTCTTCATGGTATATCGTTTATAAATTCCGCGCTTTCACTTATAACTCTTCTTCACTTAAGGTGGGAGTATCAACATACTTGCCAACCTATAACCTATTTCGCATAGATTTATTTATGTTTTCTAGCTTTTATACAAAATTTAAAGAAAATCAGTATCGACTTGATATTCTATAGGTAATAATTGACATATTTAATAAATATCAAGGAATTTCATAACTTATTTTAGGAGAATTGTATAGCGAAAAATATCGGGTAAGTTTTTTTTTAACATTATTATGTCATTGTCGCTCATTGTTCTTTCACTATACAATTCTCCCAAAATTAGCAATGAAATAAATTGATATTTTTGTAATATATCAGATACTACCTAAATAATGTACCGACGATATTGATTTTCTTTAAATGTTAGTTATTAAAATAATAAACTCAAAAAATCAACGGGAAATAGGTTATAGGTTGGCAATAGATTAAATGACGTTGAGAATTCAACCTTAACGAAGTTAAATTCTCAGGATATAAAAAAATTAAATTAATTATGAAATGAAATACCTATGAAAAGCAAAGCTGGCAGCAAGTTTCGAAGGGGGTCGTCAATGTGGGCCCCCCGCGGTGCGGGGGGCCCACGAAATAAGCTGTACAGGTTCAAAAGTATATGTCTATCAATAATATGAATAAAACACTTGATATATTTAACTATAAACTTTATTTTGAGAAAATAATAAATCTTTTACAAATATAGTTTATAATTTACAGTTTGCTTAAACATATTTATTTTGTTTTTGGTAACGAAGGCACAGTTTTTCTAACTTTTTTCATAAAAGATAATATGTAAAATAAAACGTGAAAATAAATTATACGTAAGGTACTCTGCCTCTTAGAGAAGTATAACTGGAAAACGGTATATTATAACATAGTATAACAGAAGATTTAAACCTTAAAAAAGGTTTTTTTTGAAGCCAGTAACAGTTGTTTACTTGCTTTTTTGAAAAATAAAACATTTTTTTAACCATACCGAGCAAAGCAGTCCAGCAAAGCCCTTAAAACATTATTAAAGAACGTATAACTATTATAAAATTGAACTTTTTGTGCCAAAACTGATCATTACCCCAGGCGGAACCTTTCTTTTTAAATCACGTTCACCGTAAACCGCTAAAAACATAATTGAACGCCGTTATTATTCACTAAAAAATTAAAAGAAAAACCCCCTAATTAAAAAAAATCTAGAATACCAAATATGTATACGATAGATAAAATGGAAAATCATCTTATAGACCAGGGTCGATAATTTTTGAAACCAAAACAAATAATAGTAGGATGAAACCCATTGGAAAAGGAAGAGAATATAACAAAAATGACAGGAAAAATAATTTACGGGCGATCCGAGGTCGGGAAGTGGAAGGGGGTGAGTTTTTAAGGGTAGAAAACGAATTATCTCGATTTCCGGCAAAACTACAAGTCCCATGGAAAAACGTTAAATGGCAAAGTTGTAGGTAATAAAAAGATCTACAATTTTTGTATTTACACTTTTTTCACATAACCTCAAAATTTATGTGAAAAATTCAAATAACCAAGTTTTTGGTTTTTATCTTTTACAAAAATTTTTTTTTCACAGAATTTGGTGAAAACTTACTTTTTTATGTCTTAAACACACTGTAATTTAATATTTATTTTTTCACCTTATTTTGACTTAATATCGAAAAAGCACCCTCATTTTTAATCGAAAATTCTCACATCAAAATATCTGCTTTTTTAAAAAAGTCGGTGGGCTTTTTGTTCGTTGAAATCTCTACTTTCTGATTGTGTAAAAAAAATATACATACTATGGTAAATGTTCTCAAAAAATGCAAAGAAACGAAAAAAACTCTAATCAGTATTTTTTTTTAATTATGTACAATTTTGAGCTATTTATTAAAATGTATACTTTAATTACTCGAAAAACGTAAGATTCCATGTTACTTTGATAAACAAGAAAATTACAAATCCATAAAACATAAAGATCGCAAAAAATATGCGAAAATAGTTGTTCTAAATATAATTAAAGGTAGGATTTAAAGGGGATTACATCACATTTACCATAGTAATGTATATTTTTTTACACCATTAGAAAGTAGATATTTCAACGAACAAAAAGCCCACCAACGTTTTTAAAAAACCAGACATTTTGACGTGAGAATTTTCGATTGAAAATTAGGATGCTTTTTCGATATTAAGTCAAAATAAGGTGAAAAAATAAATATTTTAAATCAAAAAAATTACAGTGTGTTTGGGACATAAAAAGGTAAGTTTTCACCAAATTTCGTGAAAAAAATTTTTCTTGTAAGATAAAAAAAAAACCAAAAACTTGGTTATTTGAATTTTTCACATAAATTTTGAGGTTATGTGAAAAAAGTGTAAATACAAAAGTTGTAGATCTTTTTATTACCTACAACTTTGCCATTTAACGTTTTTCCATAGGACTTGTAGTTTTGCCGGAAATCGAGATAATTCGTTTTCTACCCTTAAAAACTCGCCCCTTTCCACTTCCCGACCTCGGATCGCCCGTAAATTATTTTTCCTTTCATTTTTGTTATATTCTCGTCCTTTTCCAATGGGTTTCATCCTACTATTATTTTTTTTCACTTTTAACCATTTTCAAAGGCTTCAGCCCTGGTCTATTATCCTACCAACCGAATAAAAAAAATTATACCTAGTATTTCTCTGTATAATACAAAAGTAATCGAATTTATATTTACACAAAACCTCGCATACTTTTCTGCATAGAAATCGGTTTAACACACTCTTATTATTTCTTCCACGTTCTGATTAGCCGTGTCTAGAGTGGTCTAGCAACGTCGCGAGGCACCTCCGAGTACGGCGAGGCATTGCGACGCGAGGCCGCCTCGACCGGTCTGTACCAGACTAACGGCGATTACTTTTAGTCAACGACGATCGAGCGAAGATAGATATCGCATTATTTTGATCACAACAGGACGACAAGAGCTAACTTTTTGATACTATGACGTCTCGTCATGATTTGACAAGCAATCTTTGTTTGATCGTCGTTGCTGTTTACATTTTATACAAATACCTTTACTAAAGAATCAACTAAACATAATATACTAGTTATCCATATGTTATATTATATTCCGTAATAAAAAATCACTATACTTTTCTTATGTATGCTTTAAAAATATTTATTAAATTCGTAGAAAACTATACTTTAGGTACATTGAGACCTTTAGACACCACCCTTTTAGCCGTAATTTCATGACGTGACGTTCTATGTGCCTAGTATAATTTCAGTCGGTTCTTGCTTTAAAAAAATACTAATTTTTAAATCGGGCGATATAAATTTTTACCCGCGTAGTCGAGACACTTTGACCTACCGGACAAATCACAAAGCTACGGTACAGTAAATCAAAAGTAACTGCTTCAAAACCCAACCTAGACTTAAACGAGATGTTCCGACACACTTTACGGCGCAAAAATTCGGCATTTTGACAGCCTATTGACATACTTAACTTGATTTTCTTAAAACCGTTCTCCTTAACGTTTTAGTTTTGTCCTGTATCCTTTGTCTCAGCGTATTCTTCTTCGGCGACTGGTTCGTGAGCGGTTTGTGTTTGGAGGAACTTATTTTTAAATCTAAAAGACATTGATTATGTTACAGTTGTATTTATAAAAAAAGCGTACAAGTCATATTTGCGTAAAACCGGCCTGTCTAAATGATTGTTTATTGGAGGTTATTTTACACGTCATAGATTATCAAAAATGCAAAGCATTGCGCGTGGGTGTAATTAATTTTGAAACTGCACGGTGGTAACGTTTGATAAACTTTGACAGAAGAGCATAAAAATGCCTCGTCAGTTGTCTGAAGTTGAAAAGGCTCAAATTGTATCGAGAATCGAAGAAGAATGGTCAATCCGTGCTGTAGCGCAGTTGTATAAGAGAAATAAAAAAACTATATTGAAAAGTAAGCAACGCTGAGAACAAGAAGAATCCCTAAAAGAGGAAAATTGGTTCAGGTCGTCCCAAACGTTCTAACCCTGAACAGGATGCTGCTTTTTTGGGAAATTTAAGAAATAATCGATTTGCAACTGCAAGGAATGCTGTTATTGATACAGCATTTCCTGCCTCCCAACCTACCGCCAGCAAGAGAGTAAAGGAATCTGAACTAAAACGTCGCCCAGCTGCGAAAAAAAATGTTTCTTACCGAAGAATAGCGACAATCAAGGATTATTTTTGCTTTAAATTATATAAACCGCAATCCTCAATTTTGGAACAGGGTCATTTTTACTGATGAAAAGACCTTCCAGTCGACTTATAACGGACAAATTCGTGTGTACGGTCCAAACAATACCAGGTTTGAAGAGCGATATACTAACCCTCTCACTTCTAGACATGGACGTTTTTCTGTAAATGTATGGGTCTGGATAAGTGTTCATGGACCTGGTGTTTGCTTGCGAATAGAGGGAAGATTTAATGCCGGAAATTACATTAACATTTTAGAAAACATATTGTTACCATCTGCTGAGCAAATATATCCCAATAATACTTTCATATTTCAACAAGATAATTGTCCAGTCCTCACTGCCAATGCTGTAACCCACTGGTTTTAAACCCATAATGTGGAAGTGCTGCCTTGGGTCACCTATAGTCCCGATATCAATCCAATTGAAAATTTTGGGGTATAATCGTAAAAAAAATATATAATCGAAATTTTAGGCCACAAAATTCAGAAGATTTATGGGAAATAATAGATGCATGCTGGGAAGAGCTTGATCCAAATATTGTATCAAATAAAATTCAGTCAATTCCTAATAGACTGGCTCAAGTAATAGAAAAACAGGGATTCTATGTCCAATTATTAGATTTTATTTATTCTTGTTAAACGTTTTTTGTTTCTATTGTAAATTATATAAAACTGTTAAGATAAGTATATTATAAAATAAAAAAAATAATTTTTGTTATTCTATTGAACTAACGCCCAACGCCAATGCTGTGCAATTTTTAGTAACCTTTAACATGCGATAAGCCGGTTTTACGCAAATATGGTTAAGGTTTCCTCTCATTCCCATTCGTCTACGCTTTTTTTTATGAATACAACTATACATTACGCATGGGAAAAACAAACATATTTAAAAATATGTCTAATGTGTGACCAAGATATCTAAACTGACTGAGCAATGTAAGATAGATATCTTGGGCATAATTCATGTAAGTACCTTTTGCTTTTGGAGTCTCTCTTTTAACGACTTCTTTGGTATTGATCTTCTTAGCCCCACCCGAGGCCCTCGTAGAGCTCCTCAGCGCACCATTACTGCCCAGTGAGCTTCTTGTTTCTCGCGTACCCCTCGTTTCATTCAATTTCACCTTTTTAGGAGTTTTAGATACGCTTTCACTTTTCGAGGGTGCCTTTGCTACCTTTGGATTCGTTTCTTTTGATGTAGGTTTTGTGGTTTTTGAGATATCACGTTTCTTTGCAGGGCTTTTGTTGGCTGGCTTAGCTATGAGGGTATTTTTAGTAGGTCTGCCACGTGGTTGAACGGCGACAACTTTGTCTTTGGGCCTGATTGAGGCGTTTTTGACGGATTGTCGTTTGAAATTATGTAAATTAACTTTTCCTGAAAATGCCATAAAATGGATAAGTATTTATAGACTAGGTACGGTCGATAATTTTTGAAACCAAAAAAAATAATTGTAGGATGAAACCCATTGGAAAAAGAAGAGAATATAACAAAAATGAAAGGAAAAATAATTTACGGGCGATCCGAGGTCGGGAAGTGGAAGGGGGTGAGTTTTTAAGGGTAGAAAACGATTTATCTCGATTTCCGGCAAAACTACAAGTCCTATGGAAAAACGTTAAATGGCAAAGTTGTAGGTAATAAAAAGATCTACAACATTTGTATTTACACTTTTTTCACATAACCTCAAAATTTATGTGAAAAATTCAAATAACCAAGTTTTTGGTTTTTTATCTTTTACAAAAAAAATTTTTTTTCACGAAACTTGGTGAAAGCTTACCTTTTTATGTCCCAAACACACTGTAATTTTTTTGATTTAAAATATTTATTTTTTCACCTTATTTTGACTTAATATCGAAAAAGTACCCTAATTTTCAATCGAAAATTCTGACGTCAAAATCTCGTTTTTAAAAAAGTCGGTGGGGTTTTTGTTTATTGAAATCTCTACTTTCTGATGGTGTAAAAAAAATATACATTACTATGGTAAATGTTCTCAAAAAATGCAAAGAAACGAAAAAAACTCGAATCCGATATTTTTTTTTTAATCATGTACAATTTATGTAAGTAGTATATTTCGACTTGCAATTTTTTGTTTGTCAATGTAACATGGAATCTTGCGTTTTTCGAGTAATTAAAGTATTATAAATTTTAGTAAATAGCTCAAAATTGTACATAATGACTAAAAAAAAATTCGGATTCGAGTTTTTTTCGTTTCTTTGCATTTTTTGAGAACATTTAGGTACCATAGTAATGTATATTTTTTTACACCATCAGAAAGTAGATATTTCAATGAACAAAAAAGCCCACCGACTTTTTTAAAAACGCAGATATTTTGACGTGAGAATTTTCGATTGAAAATTAGGGTGCTTTTTCGATATTAAGTCAAAATAAGGTGAAAAAATAAATATTTTAAATCAAAAAAATTACAGTGTGTTTTCGACATGAAAAGGTAAGTTTTCACCAAATTTCGTAAAAAAAAAATTTTTTTGTAAAAGATAAAAATAAAAAACCAAAAACTTGGTTATTTGAATTTTTCACATAAATTTTGAGGTTATGCAAAAAAAGTGTAAATACAAAAGTTGTAGATCTTTTTATTACCTACAACTTTGCCTTTTAACGTTTTTTCATAGGACTTGTAGTTTTGCGGGAAATCGAGATAAATCGTTTTCTACCCTTAAAAACTCACCCCCTTCCAGTTCCCGACCTCGGATCGCCCGTGATTTTTTTCCTTTCATTTTTGTTATATTCTCTTCCTTTTCCGATGGGTTTCATCCCACTATTATTTTTTATTTTTCGCTTTTTACCAGTTTCAAAGGCTTCAGCCCTGATCTATTAATTAAATACAGAAATTAGACAATAAATTACAGAAAAATTGCAAACCAGTTTTGGTTCATTTTATTTCACCAAATCTTGTTCCAATTATCCTAAAATAAATACTTATTAACTTACCTGGGACAACTTTCCTGTCCATTTTTGACCTTCCAACAGGATTTTTTATTTTCTCTGGTATAATTTGAACCATTTCTTCCTTCTTCAATAACTTGGGGGTTTTTGCTTCCCTCTTTGGCACCGTGGGGGTCTTCTCTCGCGTTTTCATACTTGTCTCAGGATTCTTCGAGTGTTTTGCCGGCGTTTTTACGACTACTTCCTTGACTTTGACGGGACTTTTCTCGCTTTTGTCTTGTTTCGTTTCAATTTTCTTCTGCTTAATCGCGACCTGTGGAAGTCCCTTTCCCCTGGTAGTTTTACCCAGCATCGTCCCCAAAACATTCTTCAGCTTTTTCTTGGTTAACTGGCTCTTCAATATCGACTTTTTCTTTAGATTTACCTTTTTGCTCTTCAAAATTTTTTGAGTAATGCTTAGTTTTCTAGTCACAGCGCTATCTTTAGAATTATTATCGGTTTTTAGTTTATCAGATTTACTTTTAGCTTCCAGAATCTGATTTTCGGTCACTTTTTTCCTTTTCTCAGCTTCCTCTGCTAATTTTTTCAATTTTTCCTCCGCCAAAGTACAGGGAGCAGGTTTTTTCCTGTCTTCAAGAAATTTCTGGGTTAGACTCAATCTCAAACTTTTCCTCTGGTTATGGCCACCTTCCTCCACTTCCATCTTACGTTTAGGCGCCTTCTTTTCCTCGCTTTCTATATTTTTGACCAATTTTTTCGAGCTACTCCTAAGTACGCATTTACTCTCTTTCTCACTTGTCTCTGATTTTTCAGTATGCACCTCATCTTCTGAATTGCTCTCTTCAATATTACTACTGGAAATTTCATGGATTTGAATTGTATTGTCTTCGATCCTGTCGGTACTGTTTTCTTTACCAGAATCGGATAGTCGAGGTGACTCTCTCGGGTCAAAACTGGTACTTTCTCTTAGTTTCGGTACGAAATTTCTCTCTTTTAGAGGAAGACTACTTAATAAATCGCTAGTAGATACTGGAATACTGCTGTTTGTACCTTCTAAACCTCCTTTCTCCCCAGATTTATTAACTCTATCCTCAATTTTCTCTTTATCTGGGCTTTTCGGTATAGGAACATTGTCAGTACTCTCGAGAAGACTAGGTTTGGCTGCATCGTCAAGGGAAGTAGTTTCAGAGACCTCTGAGGTTTGAACACTTCGGGAGCAATTGCTTTGGTCACTACCAGAGGATTCTTGTGAGGTGTTACCATCATATCTAGAACAGAAAATTTTTATTTAGGATTTCAAAGAAATATGTATACCTAAAGTTGCCACAGTGGATCTTTGCCCGTGCGTCATAAATCAACGATCAGGACTCGACGTGGTTAATAACTCTGCATCCTTGTTTATTACAGTAACAAGTTTGAATAAAAGCATAAAAGAACGTCTCCAAAATTCCGCAATAATATATCGTGCTAGACAAGGATAAAACTATAAACGTCAGTTAATTACTTTCTTTATTTGTTTAGTTGACAACCGTTGTATTTTAGAACGTCATTGTCAACCTTATTTTGATCTGCCAATCTAATTCGTATTTTGTAAATCTGTGTACCTTAGAACTGTTCCTGTTTCTAAAAATAGTTCTTTTTAGAGGTAATTATACCCACCATCTGTTTTGGCGGTAAGTATTTATGGATTTTTATAATAACTAATTTATTTATTTTAAATATTCTAACCGTGAAAGTTCTTTGAAACGTTTACGGCAGTGGCTAAATTCCCTTAAATGAAAGGATGTTAAAAATTTGACTTTTGCGATTTTAATAGTCAATAAAACACCAAACTTTTGTAGATTTTAAGCTTTAAAAATAGTATTAAATGTATAAACATTTGTTTGTCAATTTCTTTTAGATAATAGAGAATGCTGGGCAAAACTTAAAATAAATAATAATTTTTCGTGATATTATGTAGGTACGTCAAACGGTAGGCAGGCACGTCCATTTTATGAACTTTGACTTTTTTCGTCTCATAATTTTGATTTGATTCATACGATTTTGATGACGTAAAAGTGATGATGCACGGGAAAAGAACCACTGTGGCGACTTTACTTATCTCATGATAATTAGCAATTAGCAATTTCATACCTAGTCATAATTTTAAGGCCACTTTCAGGTAGATTCTTCTTGCGGTCCTTCAAAACTTGAGCTCTAGGGGGGCCAGGGGGGTCTAACATTAGGGTTACTACAGAAGTGTTGTCGGCCCTCATTTTTGTTGCGTGCCACCTTGACAAAATGGAACATGGATTAGTAGAATTGCAATATTTAACTAAAAAAGTCATTATCTACCTGTCCAAAGCTCTTTCAACCAGTAGTTTGCTTGGATTAAGCCATACTTTGTTGACGGCATCGCTAAGAGCTGCACATTCGTTATGACGCTCAGCTTGTTGAACAATGTGAACTGCCATTGCGGGACTTAACATATTAAAAAGACCGTCGGTACCTATGGAAAAACATTTTAAATTATTAAAAAATAACTTATATTAAAATATCGTATACAGTACTAGAGCGACCTAAAATGTGTTTATTTACGACATCACATTACAAACCTCTAAATTTATCAGTGTTTCTCTACAATATTATGCATGTATTCTACATATAAACTTTCCTCTTGAATCACTCTATCTATTAAAAAAAACAGCTTCAAAATCCGTTGCGTAGTTTTAAAGATTTAAGCATACATAGGGACGGACAGACAGCGACTTTGTTTTATACTATGTAGTGATGTCTCCGTAAGTTTGCACCATATGGAAAACTTTTTTATTTAGTGGTATCCATTTTACAAAAAAAGGTTATTCTTCATAAAAAGCTCTGCATGGTCTAAAACCTAAAATGCAACCATCAAATATCGAAATTTTCCAGTCATATACGAGGTTTGTCAAAAAATGTGAATTTTTCCCAAGAGTAAACTACCTTTATTTTTGACATTATCAAAAATTGTTATTAAAGAAAGTTGATCCGAACTAAAAACCACGTCTAAATATGCAATAACACGCATTAAATTAATTAAATATAATTAATAATAAATTAATAAAATAATTTTTCAACATAAATGCGTATAATTGCACATTTAGACGTGATTTTTAGTTCTGATAAACTTTTTTTAATTTTTTTTTGATAATGTCAAAAATAAAGGTAGTTTACTCTTGGGAAAAATTCACATTCTTGGGAAAAATTCACATTTTTTGACAAACCTCGTATATGACTGGAAAATTTCGATATTTGATGGTTGTATTTTAGGTTTTAGACCATGCAGAGCTTTTTATGAAGAATAACTTTTTTTCGTAAAATAAATAATAAAAAGTTTTCCGTATGGTCAAGTATGGTGCATACTGTATATAAAAATAAAAATTATTACATTACATTTATTACTCATATATACCAAACAAGACAAAAACAAATATATGTTTATGTTATGATAATTTTAATTTAACACTTTTAAAAAATAATGCTTTATTTGTTGGCATCAAAATTTTTAATATATTATTACCTACTAATTTGAAAACTAGAGTTTTTTGGCATTTAAAAGAAAACTAAAATCATGGATTGTGCAAAATTTATAAAGGTAAACCAACTTATACTTATATAGGTAATAATAATATTAAATATTACAATTTTTCTATTATAATTTCTCCCTTATTTATAATTTTTTTTTGGGTTAAATATTTTTGAATTAGGCCCTACTTACTTATATTTTTAAACAAGTACCTATATTATTTATGATTTGATTAAAATTAATAATCTAAATGGCTGTATATTTTTTCATTGCAAAATCGGACAGATTTGTTAATCTATGGTTTTGTAATGATGCTTTCATTGAATTTATTTTTATTAAAAAAAAAACTATGTATACTAAAAAATAACAGCATTATCGGTTTTTAACGTTTTCACTTACCAAAGACAAGGCATCTGTGTATATTTGTATCAATTGGTAACACTGAGCAATCTGGATCGGGCGAAACTACAAACTGATTGATCTGTGAGTTGTAAGACCACAAGTCTCCAAGACTCCTAGCAACAGCCAGAAAAGGTATTTCGTCTATTGCAGTGGATCTTCTTACGGGTCCTTGGTGGCCTATTTTTGGTCTGTTCCATACTACTCTTGGAACTCCTAAAAAACAGGCATCAACGTTTAAACAACATTCATCCAGATGGTTCTGTCAGGCAAATAAATTTTAAAAAAAGCAATTATCAAGGGTCCATAATACCTGACTTAGCAACAACTTTCCCCCCACAACTTTCAATTCTCTTCATTTCATCAGGATTTTCAGGTTTGTGGTCATAGGTAAGAGGTTTTGCTCTCCATTCTGAGCTACCAGGCTCTTGATAACCTATTAAATATTAGCAAAAATTAGTAGGTATAATAATATTTCCCCATACCATTTATTAATATGAATTAATTTCTGGATTAGAATACACAGAAACTAACCTAAAATAATTCCAGAGTCTCCTACATGTCCAATATATATTTTTCCTCTTCTTATAAAGGCTACTGACGCTGTTGTTCCTGCAGTACTTGGTAAACCAGAGCTAGTCCTCGGCCAATTGGCTAAAAAAAATTAAATTTTGGGTTTAGACAATCCAGCAAGGTATATTTCATTCCTTGCAAAGTTTAGAAGGCCAAAGTATCGCAATAACTTACCTTGCTCCCTCCACATGGCATAATGTGTAGCAATGTATCCGTCCTTGATAGCTCGTAGCACATCTTCATCGTTATCACTCCAGAAGTTCTTGTGCTTGATTATGGTTTCCATGAGATGCTCCTTAGCAAAAGCGGCTGCTTCTGCGCCCCCATGACCATCGTAGATGCCAAAAAAGGCATATTCCAGGTCTTTTTCATCTTCAGTTTGCTAAAATGTAACCTAAATTTTAGATGTATGGTAAAACTAGAATGATTAATTTATTCATAAAAGTTTATTTGATCTTGATGATGTTATATCTTGATAAATTTTATTTAAACAATAAAATATGCTGAATTCCCGCTAAATAAGCAAATTCCTACCTGGTAAGCAACAGAGAAAAAATCCTCCATATACTTGCGACCACCTTGGCGGCAGTTGCCAGTTACCCGTAGGTTCACACCTATGGAAGCGGGCATTTTATGTTTTTTCACATTTATAGAGTTTATTAATTACTTTAAAACACTTTTTCCTCAAAGTTTCACCTTTTAAACGGGTTTATTTATTCAAATTAGAGGGAAATGTTTGTGCCTTAACTGTCATAAATGACTTTTTGGAAGTGTGTCAAGTGCTACGTCAAATGTGACGTAACCGCGCAAAAAAAATTGCCTGAATTGAACAAAGATAGAGAATGGAAGTAAGTCCGAGCTTGGGTTGAATGAGAGTGCGTCATTGTCCTTGTCAATTATATTGGAAGTCGGTAAGGTAGGGAACTATAGCGATGGAGGGAAATTTGAACATTGTTGACAAGAGAAAAATATTCTCGACTTGTACACGTACCTTTTAAAAATTTTAAAAGTTTGTGGTCTCATGGAAAAGCGGTAAACTAGGTATTAGAAAGTATTAATAAAGTTCAACTGGTATTTTTAATTCGTATTTATTCGAGTACATCTATACATTATCTATATACCATAAAACATATTATAACTTAATGCAGTACAAAGACTAGGGCATCATGGCTTGGAGCTCGGAGTATTCTTTGGTTAAATAAATAAATAAAAGTCCTACAGTCACAGTTTTACACCTAAATTCTACCAATTTGCACTTATAAATCGTAAACGGAGTTGGTGAAAAACTCAGGCTTATCGATACCCAATTCCTCCAGAGTGCAAATTCCAAGTTCAGTCAACGTGGGCCGTAACTCTTGAATAACCCAGGGGTAGATATCTGTCCTGGAACCACACTTGTCTTTTACGGCCTCAAGAATCCTTGTGGCCATGGCATAGTCGTTGACTCTACGACACGCCTTCAAGGCGGCGGCAATGATCTTGGGTTCGGCTACCAAATCGTGGCCCCACAAATCTGTGATCCCCCTACGGATGTCCCAACCGTCGATGTCTTTTTGGTTGAAAAATTTTTCGTACCTTTGATCGAATTGTTCATCGGTCTCGGTGGAGTGGCTGCTCAGAAGTTTCTGTGTCGTGGCGATGGTTCTAGCAGTTGCAGGTTGCACGGCAGGTTTCAGGAGGCCCTGGGCCCGGATTACGGCACTACGGAACATCTTTTTGAGTTTTTCAGGGCTTTTTTTCAACGGACAAGGTGTTATGTAAAAGGTATGGTATGTAATTAAACTATTTATAACCTTACTTTTTTTGTTAAAATTCCTTTTGGATAAAAAAAGGAAGTTATCTAAGCGAAACTGTATTCGTTTTTGTTTATCAAATGTGTAAAAAAAGGACAACCGAATATTAAATATGAGGAAACCAACTAATACTTACACCAGGGAGGAAATTATAATACTTGTTAGGGATCTACATCAACTCATCCATAACGATATTACTGTTTAAATATAATTTTAAAAGATGACGCTAGTAGCGAATTGCTTAGGTTGTTCAGGTTCGTTCGGAGGGCGCCACTTACTTAAGTACAACGAAGGTATTCCGACGCAACAATGCAAGTCGTACATTGATTTTCACTCTATTAATACGGTCCTACGATGAATAGTCTATCCAATGTTTTCAAATGATTCGGAATACTTTTTTATACAAATTTTTCCAACTCATGGAAGAAAAGGTCTAATTAGTTTGATTACTTTACTTTACTAATTCAATAAATAACCTACACTCTAAAGAAGATAAATTAATATAAACGACGTAGTCACAAAATTACTTACTGCCACAAATAATATATAAGTTCCCTTAACAGTTAGGTGACTTTAAGGTTTTCCTATATAATTAACTTATTAGGCGGATCTTCATAGAAGTGTGTAGGTTGAGCACTTATCGATTTTCATTTTTTCTTTATTATTTTTAAGGATTCATAGGGCAAAACTGTGGATTCCCACATTAAAGATTTATATTTAAAATGGACTAGTAGAGTAGTAATAATTATGCGGTTTATTTTGACGTTCTTACGTCATATCGTCTTAAAAGTAAAGGTTTTCTGGCAAAAATATCTGGGTAATTTTATAAGCAAAAAATGAAACATGTGTTTTTTAGGAAATAATCTTATTCACAAATTCGCTTTCACGTCATACAGCAATACAAACAAAAAGGCACTTATATTTTAACGTTACAAAGTAGATTTACAATTAAGAGTCCATTACAACCGTTGTGTTTTCCCATTCGCGCGTGGCGTTCGCAATTTACGGTATTTTTCAAAAATGAAAAATATTCTTTAACTTAATTAGAAGATAGATTACTTTACTCGGTGAAAGCGGACACCGAAACAGAAGTTTATTTTAGATGCAGCAATGGACCCTTAAAGGGTACGATGGTATATATGTTAAGGATTTATATTATGAACACTCCCAAACAGTAGATGACGTGGAGTTTCGTTTTCTGCTCACCACCTCTACATGAGCATCGAGTCCATCTGATAGTCTGCTGAGTCGACGTGCCCAAGAGCCGCGAATCCCTATAAAAGAGAAATACCTCATTCGTTAGCTTTCCTCGTACCTTTGAGGCTATAAAGTTGCTCTCTTTACAGTCCTTTTAAACTAGGTACTAATACTGTGAAAATTAAGTAAATACCTATTCGTCCCTCGTTGTTCCTGTAGGTAGTATCATTTTCACGAATGGTGTTCAACAACTCGTCATAGTCGTAGTCCGTTTTCTTTAATCCGTGTTCGTATTTTGCTTCTTTGGCCAGAAGGGCTTCTCTCTGCATTTCAGTCTTTAACTAATGGAAGAGGCAAGAAAATATTTTAATAGCCACACAGCCACAGTAAACATAAATAATTGATAGATAGAGATAGATAATATCATACGAAGCGGCATAAATGAATGTTTTATAACGAATATATTCTTACCTCTGATGGAACATCTGGAATCACATACTGCATTATTCCTACTAAGGCAAAGACAACATGCTAAAAAAAGTTTTTTTAAGAATTTTTTTTATACAGTAACTAATTAAAGCTTACTTCAAAAATTACTACAAACGCCAGCCTGGCAGCAAACACGTGCCAATATTGAGGACTTAGCCCGTAAGCGTCAGTATCGTTTGGACCATTTCTATATCCTGAAAAATAAATTATTTAAAACTCGTTTTTTTAATTAATACTTTTACCGAAGAACTTTACCTCGATATTGACAGGAATCAGGGGTAGCTTCATCATCGTTACCGCCCATATTATCATGATAATGGGAAGTATTAAACACTAAAAAAATACAGAAAAATGTATTTTATTTGCATTGTTTTCCAAATTTTTACAGGCAACTACGGCCTGGTAATAACCAATAGTAGGCCGAACTTCTACAAGTCTTTACTAAGGACCCTACACAAACCTACTATAAAAATTACTTGGCCGGATTGCCTTTATTTGTTAAATGAAATATTTCAACTATATTTTTAGAGGACCATTGTTTGAAGGTAAAAATAAACAAACCTGATAAAGAAGAGTCTATATATCCCACCAAATCCTCGTTGAGGGAGTATTTATATTTGTAAACCATTCTAGGTATAAAATCACTCGTATAAGCGATCACGAACGCCTGTAACGATAGATAACATTAAACCTATATTTTTCCTCTTTTTGTTTCATTTTACTTACATTTGACACTACGGCTGCATAGGTTATAGCCCTCAAAATCCCATACCACGCCCCTATATCTTCGACTCTCTCCGCTAGAGGGCGCCGGGCTTGCGTCACCATTTTGTAGGCATCCAAACGTATTTCAGCTATATTATTTAATAAGGCACAGAGAGGGGCTAAGGGGAATGCTGCTACAAAAAGGGTTACGAAGCCATATTGGAGAACTAAAAAGAATAAATATTTTCTATTATATAGTCTGGTTAAAATAGACGATACATATCGTTACTCATGAATATGGATATAGAGAACTGTCAAATTTTAATATTTTGATGTCCATCTTTTTTTTTTTGAGATGACGAAGTTTGTGGGTATTAACCTCCGCTCTATCTGCACTTATAATATGTCTTACTCATTTCCAAGTATTCATCAAAGAGGGCCAGTCTACCGGGATCTTGTAGGTGGTAATCTTGTTCCCATCTTGTATGCTTCCTTGTTAAGTCTTTAGTGTTAGATCTATGAGATCTATATCTCCACCAATTATAAAATTTTCTAGAAAAAATATTAAGATATTTTATTGTTTTTCCAATAGGAATCTTTAGTTTTTGTCCGATTTTTATTCGCCTTGGCATATTTGGTTTAGGTACTTACGGGTTGAATATTTCGACAAAATTATTAAAAACTTGTTTCCCCATCATTATGATGGCTAATTGGATGCACAATTCACTAAGGCATCCAGCTGGGTCACAAATGTCCCCCTTAACCCGAAAGAATTCGGATTTTCTACTTATAAGGTCCCCTGGATAATCATAAAATCTACCCTAAAAATGTCGAAATAGTTAAATGTATGCAGATAAACCATTCTATAGTGAAAAAGACAAATCTCGTTATGTCAAATACGCGAGAGAAACTTCTGGTTAGTTACCGTACTTTCGACGCTTTGTTCTTCCCTAGAAATTATCTTATATAAATTCTGTGATATAACCCAATGAATTTAGTCTATTTTCTTTCAAAATTATTTTAAAATAATCTTTTTTTAATATCGAATATACTTACTTTAAAAAACGCAATATATATCAAAGACGAGTAGAAGTTCATAAATTCAAATAAGAATATTTTAAATGTATAAGAATCTTCGTATTCGGTATCTGTCCTGGGACTTTCCAGATTTGTTAAATATATCGCCAATCTATGGTATAACTAAAAAGGTAAAATTATATTAGTGGTCAGTTTTTACTTAAGGTACAGGTCAATTTTTTTAGGCCTACTGTATACTTTACTTACTCTGGTTAAGGACATAATAAAAATAAGATTCATCAGCGCGGCACTAACAGAAGTGACGATTTTGGCATGACTTTTAAGGAACAGATTTCCGCTTCCATAGATAATCGTAACGAGGGACAGCCTGTATATTATTGTTCCGAGAACCGCGCACAGAACTACAAAGAGCTGGAAACAAAATATACTTTACTAAAAGACACTTGGGATGATCTAAATAATAACAGAAAACTTTTATTATTTTTTTGAGAGGTTGAGAGAAAATACTTGCCATAAAAAACACAGCACTTCCCGTAATAACAAACCGAGTCACTCTCAGCGATAGCGGCAGATAAGGTTCTTTTTCTCTGGTCACAGGGTTAGTTCTAAAAGTTTTCACGCTTGTTTCAAACTCTGAAAACACAAAGAAAACGTATTTTTTACCAAAATATTTATAAAAGTTTTGGAATTAAAGAAATACCTGGTCTTGGTTCCTCGTCTTGCTCTGTGCCTTGTAGATCCCACTCCCATTGAATGACACTCTGTTTTCTTCTCCACATCTCCAAAAATACGGTTGCTAAAAAATGTATTAAATGTTTACAACAGTTCTACGGCCGGGTAAAGTTCAATAGTAGGTACAAGCTTAGGCTGTAGGACCATAATATATATTATTATTATATTATTATAGACATTCGGTAATCGGACCTACTATGGAACCAACCAGGCCAGAGTCATAAAACCAAATGAGAACATTTTTATTATTCTTTATTTATTTATTGTTTTAAAGCATAAACATGAATGTATTAACAATAACAACAACAGATACTTTTAATAATGATGAGTATATAATATATTCTAATTTAGTACAGACTTACCCCATAAACTCATAAAAATGGCAAAAAACACGGTTGCCGGATTGTCAAATAAATAGGTAAGTTGGGCAAATTTGCAACTACTAGATAATTTCGTATAACTACACGCTTTGTCGCACAAGGGGCATAAAGTGATGTTTCCTGGCCCATTTTGATCACATATTTCCCGTCTAAAATATAACGTAGACAATTTACTAAGCATATATATTTCTGTGAATTTCATGCTTACAGTAATTACAGGCGAGAAAAAAAGTAACAACTAACGCAAAGCGGCCTTAAAGACGTTTTGTAAGTTGGCTTTTTCACTATGATTTTTGGCCCTAGATTGAGGGTTTATGTTTAGATGAGTCAAAAAAGAGGCATTACCACCAGGAAGACAATTAATTGTGGTTTACACTGTGAGTAAGTTGAAACTTTATTTTTTATTTTGCTGGACCCGTATGCACTGGCAAAGATTAGAAAAACAAATGTATTTACTTACTTAGCTTTCTATCGAGGGTTCCTGCAAATACTGAGTGCAAACAGTCCAAAATCACACTGCAGTGCTAGACAGACAAGTAAAGATAAAACAGTTTGGTACGGACAAAACAAAATGGACTAAAAATAATCGAAACAAGTAGTAATTTAAAAAAAAAATTAAAAAATTACGATAAGCGTTAATGTTGATGAGGTACTAAAAACTTAAGAAACAGTTGAAAGGCAATTTTATTATTATTATTAAATGTAAATATCGGATGAAGAAGAAGAATTACTTTTAAGTCCATTATCCACTACATTTAAAGCACATTATATAAAATTTTAAAATATCGTCGAAATAAAAAAAACAGCAATTTACTTACGTCGGTATATTGTCATCAGTGTCCATGGTAAATACTCCATACAAGAAACACAAAAGACCTACTATCGCTGGCGATATCAGCATTTTTGTGTAAAAACCCAACCAACAAAAGTAAAGTCCAATTTTGTCACCGAAATACTTCCTTATCATGTTGAGTGGCTGACGTTTCAACATTCTTCCGAAATTCGCCCATTCTAAATATAATAACTGAAAAAAAAAACGTCAAAATTAAACAAGCATTTGTTAAAATAACGCCAATCAAAATAAAGGAAATATATTTAAGATATTCCTATTATCTAATAAAAGCTTGAGAATCTAAAGAACATGGCAACGCCGAGTAACGCTAGTATTTTCAAGGACGAACAAGCGTAGTTAGAGTATGCAACCAAACATACAAGGACTTTATGGATAAAATGTTAGGATTGTGAAAATAGTGGAAATTTAAATGTTTTACCCGTCTATCTAGTTGTGTTCCATCCGCCTCTGGTCGGTCCCATCTCCCTTCATGTAAGGGAAAACAAGCTAGGAATGTGTTATTATTTAAAAGTCGTCTAATTCCAACCTGAAAATAAAAAAAATATATTAAATTTCTAGCCTTAAAAAGCATTTATCGATACAATAGGTTCAGGGATATTTGTTTCTCACCCGATTAGCGATTTTCCTACTCCTACAATAAAAAAAAAACAATTACATACTCCCTAAATAAAAGTGTGTAACTGGTTTTTATATTGGAATACACAGGGATCCAAGCACAATGGATGCCCTGGGGCGGGTAGACCACGACGGCCGTTTCGACCTAGTTAAGACTCTAGGGGCAGCCATAACATAAGCAATCCCGACAACACCGGTAAGATGTATTAAAAGCCTTTAACAACAGTAAAGCGGCCATAAATACACCGTAGCGCCATCCCGACGGAATTAACTCCAATATAAAAGGCAGTCACACTGGTAATATCGAAAGGTAGACAACTAAATAAACCACGAAGTGCATCACAATCCAGTATAGCGGACGCTATTTGCGTTTTCACCGAAACAATCTGCAGTTTTGCAGATTAGAAACAGATCACGCAGCGGCAAATAGCGTTCCCCATACTGGATTGTGATGCACTTCCTGGTTTATTTAGCTACTAAGCTGGCTAACTTTCGATTAGTACCTGTATGACTGCCTTTTGTATTGGAGTTAGTTCCGTTTGGATGGCACTACGGTGCATTTATGGCCGCTTTACTTTTGTAAAACGCTTTTAATACATCTTACCGCTGTTGTTGGCATTGCTTGGGTTATGGCTGCCCGTACAGTCCTAACAAGGACGAAACGGCCGTCGTGGTCTACCCGCCCCAGGGTATCCATTGTGCTTGGATCCCTGTGTATTCCAATATACAGTGAGTCCCAGAAGTAATGTCTAAATTCATTTAAAATTCAGCGGTAAGTTTTTTGAGAAAACGCTCGTACCCGTCGATTTTTATTTTTTAATGTGTTTTTTTTGTGTGGTAATTTCATGTATACAGGGTAGCTCAAAAATAAGTTACCACCATCAACTTCATTTTTTCAAATGAAAACATATATTTTTAATTTCATTTTTGAATTTTGCATTGAATTCTAAGCATGTTTCATGTACCATGTCCTATACATAAACTCAACAGTTATTGAAAAAATTAGGATTGAACATATCATTTAGGGAATCCAACGATCTATCAAATCTTTTGGCAATATGGCATTTTGGGCTCCCTAATAAGTAAGAGTGTACTGTCTGTCACTGTACTCACTGTCACCGTTTATTTCCATAAAAACTGTATGACAATTTTATTTCAAATAAGTATAATTATTGTCAAGCGTAGTTTCAAAGTTGCGGTTTTCACAATAATGGTGAAGTTAACGGAACGGGAAAAAATTGAAATTCTATGCATGGTTGGGTTTGGTGATAAAACACGTACTCAAATAGAAACAGCCCAATTATTTAATGAAATCCATCCTGATCGTCCTCCCATATGTCAAAAGATGGTGAGTAGAATAAAGGCTAAGTTTAGAGAATTCGGTCATGTTAGAGATTTGCCTAAATCTGGTTGTCCTACTCGAGATGAAAATGAACAACTTGACGTTTTGCTTTCCTTGGAAGAAAATCCATGTACTCCCCTGTCGCACATTGGGGCCGATTTACACATGCCGAAATCTGTTGTTCAACGAGTAGTTCAAAAGCACAAATATCACCCATACAAAGTTATTCCAGTGCATGAGTTATTTGAAGATGATTTCGATAGGCGAAATGAGTTTTGCGAACGCATGCAAAATATGTGCAATCTAGATAATAATTTAGTAAAAAATATTATTTTTTCGGATGAAGATACGTTCTATTTGAATGGTAATGTGAACAGACAAAATTGTCGATATTGGGCAACAGAAAATCCGCATTGGATGATAGAGGTTCACAGCCAGTACCCTAAAAAAAATAAATGTTTGGTGTGGAATCGTACGCGAAAGAGTAATTGGTCCATTTTTCTTTGAACAGTCTTTAACTGGACAAGTATATCTCTAATTTCTCCAACTTGAATTAATTCCAGCATTAGTGGCTTTATTTCCGAAACCATTGGATCCAGACTCCCTTGACGAAGAACTGATATTCCAACAAGATGGTGCTCCTCCGCACTATGCTGCCACTGTGCGCACATTTTTGGATGAAACCTTTCCCAATCGGTGGATAGGAAGTAGAGGACCTATCGAATGGCCTGCTAGGTCGCCAGACCTAACTCCGCTGGACTTTTTTTTGTGGGGTTACCTCAAATCAAAAGTATTTGTTAACAGGCCAAACAATATACAGGAGTTGAAAGAGAGGATCCGAAGAGAAGTGCGTGTCATAACTCCGGAAATGGTTGGAAACGTGCAAAGAGAGTTTATTGATCGTCTTGGATATTGTCAAGCCGTAAATGGCGCACATTTTCAACATTTAATTTGATTTTGTTGTGTTTTTTTTTAATAAACAGGTCTTACTTATAGATATGTTCAATCCTAATTTTTTCAATAACTGTTGAGTTTATGTATAGAAACATGGTACATGAAACATGCTTAGAATTCAATGCAAAATTCAAAAATGAAATAAAAAATATATGTTTTTATTTGAAAAAATGAAGTTGATGGTCGTAACTTATTTTTGAGCTACCCTGTATACATGAAATTACCACAAAAAAAACACATTAAAAAATTAAAATCGACGGGTACGAGCGTTTTTTCAAAAAACTTACCGCTGAATTTTAAATGAATTTAGACATTACTTCTGGGACTCACTGTATAAAACAGTTACACACTTGTCCGATAAGTATGCCACAATATTAGCTTTTTAATTATTTTTGCGGACACTATATCTTCTATACTCCCTAATGTTTTTTTGCGAAGAAGCTAAATTCGATGTCAAAAATTATATAGGTTAACAAATTTAACAGATGTATAATATAATATATATTCTGTACTCTACACTACTACACCAGGGACCCAAAGTAAACAATCGTTCACTGCTTTCAGATCTTCCTACAGGATTAAGTAAGATGCATGCCATTTACAACGTCTATTCCCAAACAGGATATATATCAAACTGCTACTTATTAATAGTCTTAATAGTGGTGGATTCCAAGAATTTGCATATTGAATTTTTTTTATAGATACCTAATACCTAATTATTGCTATTACCTTATCTGTGTCATCATATTTTACTCTCAATAATATTTGCATCACTATCAAACTTCTCTGTGCACTAGAATACGTAGTCGCTCGATCCTTAACAACAAACCTAAACAAAAAAAACAACAACAACATTTTGTATTAGCATACAGAGAGATGTTTTTTGCAGTTTACTTTTATTTATTATTCGCAACCAACTTAAAAAAGTTTATTACAGAGAATATAACACCAAATATACAATATATAAATTCACAAATAATGAAAACCATGTTTGGTAATTATTAATAACCCCATCGAAATTATTTTAAAAAAATATATACAATAAGCATTTACAAAAAAAAATATTAATATATAATACGTTAAAGTTAGTTCAGTTTTAAAAAATATTTTTTTAGTGTTTTTTAAAAGTCCATAATTTTAATATTTCTTTAATTTTTTTCGGCAAACTGTTGTTACTCTTGTTTGTTATTCCTTTATATAATACTAGCGTGTACCCGGCCTGCGTTGCAGCCCGGCATTATACGACGTGAGGTAATAAGGCGAACAAACCTCAAACTCAACCGTTTGCCGGCCCGTCCACAATTCATATCCATGCATAAAACATAGTCTGTCTTCGTCTATTCCGGCTTCGGTGCTTCGGATCGATCGTTGAACGGGCCGGGGACCGGTTAGGTTGGGTCGTTCGTTCTCCCTACTCTAATTTATCAGTGTTTATCAGTGTTTCTCTATAATATTATGCATGTATTATACATAAAAACCTTCCTCTTGAATCACTCTATCTATTTAAAAAAACCGCTTCAAAATCCGTTGCGTAGTTTTAAAGATTTAAGCACATATTAGGGACAGGACGGGCGATAGCGACTTTGTTTTATACTATGTTAAGATTGATCTTTGGCCAAAAGTACTCTTTACCATATTATAGGTGTTTAAATATGATGGTTTTGTCTAGTGTCGGTTGAAGGAAATATTATATTCGATTGTTTTTCTTTAATAATAATAGAGTATATTAGAATGCATACCTAGTTTTAATTTATAAAGCTTTTCTAAATTTAAATATCCATTTGGTTCATACAAATTTATAGTTGGTTCTAAAAAAGGTAGTTTATGTATGCATTTAATTATTTTTTTTGTAGTTTTTTTAATGGCTGAATTGTAGTTAAATTCGCTGATCCCCAAATTGAAATCATAATATAATATAATAATATAAATATAATATTACTAGCGTGTACCCGGCCTGCGTTGCAGCGCTTTCTCTGAGATAATAAGGCGAGTTCACCATCACGTCAAGATTTATAAATACAAACCCGAACAAACCTCTAAATTTATCAGTGTTTCTCTACAATATTATGCATGTATTATACATAAAAACCTTCCTCTTGAATCACTATCTATTAAAAAAAACCGCTTCAAAATCCGTTGCGTAGTTTTAAAGATTTAAGCACATATGAAAGGGGACAGACGGGCGACAGCGACTTTGTTTTATACTATGTTAAGATAGTTGACTGCTAGATGAATGCCACTATATAATAACGCGGAAAAATAACGCAAAGTATTTTTTTATCAACTTACTGTTCTTCTCTGTCTCCACCTTCGGTGGCATCGTAAAAGGACGGTTCCTCGGGTATCAAATCGTGATCATATTCGAAAAATGTTCGCCAACGCTGCTGCCATCTTTGGTAGACTGACTTGCCTTTATTTTGGTCTTTTTTGTCGTCCTGGAAGAACAACTTATTAACAGTACGTTTTAAAATTTACTTAATTACAAAAATGCTATTGTAATTTAGAGTTTGCTAGTAATAATAAATGTCTTTATCGTAATTAAGGATAAAATTACAAAAGGCGAAGTTGAAGCTAGGCTTCCTCACTATCTGGATTTGCTCATATAGTCATATAGGTGATTTGTCTTATGTTATACTTTGTTTCTTAAAGCCTGACAGCACAGCTGAGGGTCATGAGTCGTAAAACCTCAATAAACCATAAGCTTAACAATAACAGGTACCTACCTGATCTTAAGTAGGTAATTAAATTATCTATTATTGCATAGGTATACAGGTAGGTGGCTTATGTCATAGAATATTTCAAGTGAGGTAGTTTAGTTTTATTTTTAACGTGTTATCGAGTAATTATTTCAGTTGACTCCACAGATGAATCCTTCGAATTTAGTGATAGTGAAGACACCTTTCTAGACCTTTAATTTGTTAACTCTTTTACGTATGAACTGTTTTTGTATTGAGAAAATAAAATTAATTCCATTAAATATACAAATCTTTTTTGCACACCTTAAAAACTACATACGAATAAATATAAATTATAAATAAAAATTACATATAGAATCCAAAAAAAATTAAAATAAGAACGTACGATAATACTACAATTTAAGAGGACAGTAACTTCAGTGGCGGCTCGTCAGGGGCGAATTAAGAAAATATACATTCCCATTTCCATACTTAAAAAATTCTGTATTTTAAATATTAATTTAAGCTAATGGTTCAGTTAATTTTTTAATTTAACTGTTTGCTTCAATTTAAAAATTTATTAACTCTTTTTCCGGCCGGTCACTTCCATATTAAACAATGTCTACGGCCGAAAGTAATAGTAGCAAGTCTTCTCACAGATGACGAACTATCGGCTAGCCGCCGAAAAAAGGCAGCAAAATAGGCAACCAAACATACGTATAACGTATATTCCCAGCAGTTCAACGCCATGTTTCAATTTTACCGTGCGGCAGTTCTGTATTTGCCTCACGTTGCCGATTTGCGCGGTTTTTCTTCGTGAAAAATTTATATTGATTATTGGTTTCAATTCAATCAAGTGAAAAAACTTGGACTTTGGAATAAGAGCAAATATTAATTTAATTATAATTTAATACGTAGTGTATAATAATATTATTGATTGTTTTAATGTGAAGTGGTTTTCTGGTTTTTATTTATTTTCCTAAAATTATATTTACAATTTTCAACGTAAAATGCAACTGCGGAAATTTGCCGCGATGCCTGGGTAAGTTATTAGGAATGCGAATGACAGAGTGGGTAAATCGGTTAGTGTTTTTCGCTAATTTTACTTTTTCGTACGTGGATTTCGTGATTATAAAATAAAATATTAACTAATTTATAAACATTAATAATAAAATTTCAAAATTTTTGAAGGTATAGTGACATGTTTAACGAAATTTTATGTTCGTTGCGTGGTGCCGTGGTGTGGTCTAAATTTCCTTTTCTCTCTTTTTATTTAGGTAAATAAGAGAAAGTAAGGTATTATGATAAATAATCATAGGAAAAATTAGGTACTATATCAGGTAATTCCGTTTGGTTGTAGGACTTCCAGGTTATTTCAGTCGCGGTCGCACCGTTCCTATATAGGCGATTACGATTATAGATAATAGAAAAATTATACGTACATTTTAAAAGTTTTAAGGTGGCTTTTGGGTTTTTTAAAATTATTCATTGCTTCAATACCTAATAATAATAAATGGTTCAAAAAAATTATAATAATTATTATTGCGGTATTTTTTTTCTTTTATAAGTGATAAAGTAATAATATTAACATTAAATTATTGATAAAATTTGGGCGTGGTCCAAAAATTTTTTCGCGCCTCGTATCCGTCGCCTACCCGCATAAATAGAGCGCCAGCCGCCACTGGGTAACTCCATTAACAATATGAAACTATTTCACTTTCACCTTGTTTTGTTAATGTATAATATCGGCTAGAGCCAAATCAGATAATGTTTTTACTATGTATAATTTATTTACAACAAGGGCAGGAAACAAAAGGAATTTATATTTCATAAATAAAAACCTAAACGACCGCCACTGTCCGAGGATTTATTCTAAATCAGTGGCTTGCCCTATTGCTAGAATTTTACGACCCTATTGTGAAAGGTAAAATTAGGGGTGTGCCAATCTATATAGTGTTTAAACTACCTGTTACCCGAGTCAAGATAGCATTTGACCTAGACAAAAATAATATAAAGCTGATTTTTGGTAGAGATCATGCCTGAGGGCTAAATTGCAATATACTAAAAGTCCTGGGGAATTCTCCTTCCGCAACCCCCTTTTTTCGCCCCCCAACCCCCCCTTTTTTAATATTTTGGTGATTTTTTTGAAAACTATCAACTTTACGGAAAAATGTCAAGTAAGCATTTTTGAAGCTGATAAAATTCCTCTTCCAATGTCGTATCGCAATCTATATTAAGTAGCACATGGCACCCACCAGTGGCGTATCAAATGAAAGGTTACTTTTAAAAAATATACTTTTTGCTATTTATTCTAAGTTTTTTTGATCTAAGCATAATTTTTTTAGAAGAAACACATTTTTCTCTAAACACCCATTAAAAGGTTGTATACTTGCGAATCTTTTAGAAGTTCATCGAAATTACTTCAGCCAAAAAAAATAAAAGTTTATCCGAGACTTCTCAGCTTTACGTAAATCTGGAGCAAATTAATTTTTACTACCAATATTAAACCTTTTTCGGTCTGATATTCAATTTTCTATGTATACAATGTATGCTTAGCAAAATATTAAAAGTCACTCTAACCCCCGTTTTACTCCTATAATATAGAATTTCCAAGTCCGCCCCAAGATTATTAATTTGCAATATCCTTGTCGTTTATAAGTGGCACAGTAAGAATTCAAAATGCAATCGTCCCGGTTTCGACTCATGGATTTTGTGATTGACGGTGGCTTTCTGCTGTATATTGTAGTATGGCCAAAGCTTGGCAACTTCAAGGATGTTTTTAATGCATACGTCCGATATGTGGTCAAACATTATCAAAAATCAATTGTTGTTTTCGACGGGTACACAGAGGGAGCAACCACAAAATCGGAAGTGCAGAGAAGACGTGGAAAAAATAAGTGTAGTCCAAATATTATATTTAACGAAAACACCATTATAAATACTGCTCAAGAAGAATTTCTTTCAAATAACGAGAACAAGGGCCCGCCTTATATCTCTGTTAGACGCATATTTGAAAGATGCGGGGGTCAACGTCATTCAAGCTGTAGATGATGCAGATGAACTAATTGTCTGTACAGCTCTCAAATTAAATAGCAGCAATAAAAATGTAATGGTTGTAGCTACGGATACAGACATTCTTGCAATGCTCATTGGTAGAGCACCACAAAATAATAGCATAAGTGTACTTCATTCAGCCACGAGCCGAACGGCTGGAAAAGTATATACAATACTGAGGTACAAACCGCAATAGAAGATATTATGAAAGAAGTTATTCTCTTTGCTCATGCAGTTTCTGGCTGCGATAAAACATCTGCCTTATACAGAAAAGGGAAAAAATTAATATACCTGCAGTTACAGAAAAATCCCAATTTAAGGAATAAAGTTTGCAAGATATTTAATGTACCTAATCAATTACAAGAAAATGTGATTCGGTGTGGGGAGGAGTTTGTCAGATCTCTTTATACTGATGGCCTAAAATTTGGAGATATTAATGACCTTCGCCATCATCTTAATAATAAAGCAATAGCAAGACAATCACCTTCTGCACTCCTAGAGCTATCCAGTTTGCCGCCCACAAAAGCAACCTGTGCCCAATATTCACTGAGAGTATACCTGCAGGTGAGCAACAAATAAATATAAATTAATCTGTGTCTTTATATTTCTATTGGTTTTTAAGGTACAAGAGCGGTTGCGAAACCGTTTACCGCCTACTGAATGGGGCTGGAAGTTAGTCGAAGGCCAATTGTTGCCTGTCAAAACTCCCGCACACTTCTCTCTCTGGTTTACTGCCACTGCAAAACCAATTGTGCTGGTAGATGTTCATGTAGACACTCAGGCCAAAAGTGTAGCACATTTTGTTCCCCTTGCAATGGCGAAACATGCAATAATATTGTGGAAACCGTTACACAAGATTCTACTCTTAAGAGAGATGTTTAAAATGTTGTTTTGAAACTAAATAAAAAATAAATTAAACAACAGTTTCAATATTTTTGGTTCTAAGGGGTTGTTCCGAAATATCGTTACCTATTTTTTTGTAGGTGATAAAATTTCAAATCCATTGATGTATCGAATAACACGATATTTTCCGCCAAGCTTATAGTTTTTGGTTAAAATTTTCGAGCATTGGAGTAAATTGGACGTGTCCTTCAAAAAATGTCAGTTAATCTCGGGCGGACTTTCTTTTGATACACCACTGGTGTGTACCACGTGGTACTATATGCACTCGCAATACGTCGCTGGAAAGGAAATTTTGTCAGCTTCAAAAATGCTTACTTGACATTTTTTCTTAAAGTGGATAGTTTTTGAAAAAATTACCAAACTATTAAAAGGGGGGGTTTGGGGGGGCGAAAAAAGGGGGTTGCGGAAGGAGGATTCTCCAGGACTTTTAGTATATTACTATTTAGCCCTCAATTATGATATGTACCAAAAATTAGCTTTATATTATTTTTGTCTAGGTTTACCCCAAATTTGAACTATCTTGACTCGGGTATGTATTGTTACTAAAAAGATATACTTTCAGGCGAAAAATAATATGTTCACCCGTTAAGCTAAAATTTGTGTTTTGCATTTTTAATTAGGGTTCTTAGCTGTCAGGCAATAGAAAACAAACTTTACTTATACAGTGTGTGTATAAAGTCTGGAAACGGCTTAATAACATCACAATTTACTGGCCGATTTAAACCAAATTTGGTACAGTTGTGTAAGAGGATCTAACGCACCGAATGACGATATTGGCGTTGTTGCCAGCTTTTTAGTTTGTCTGGAATTCGAACGAATTTTATATTTTTAAATATAACACCCAGTATATTTTTACTATTTTAAATTCCACATAAAATTATAATTATTTTTTATTAAATGCATTATTAATCTATACTTCATAGTTTCCGAGATATTGACTCTCGAAAAGTGACATTTTTGTTAAGTTAAACCGGAACAACTATATTTCCTGCTTTCGAGTTACATCCGGTTTAACCGGAAGTTGATTTTTTTGGGAAGATAATAAAAATTGAAGATAGGGACATGTAAGCCGTTTTGCTCTAAGACGTACTGTTAGAAAGTTATAAGCTGTCAAAGTTCAAAAATGTCACTTTTCGAGAGTCAATATCTCGGAAACTATGAGGTATAGACTAATAATGCATTTAATAAAAAATAATTATAATTTTATGTGGAATTTAAAAATGTAAAAATATACTGGGTGTTATATTTAAAAATATAAAATTCGTTCGAATTCCAGACAAACTAAAAAGCTGGCAACAACGCCAATATCGTCATTCGGTGCGTTAGATCCTCTTACACAACTGTACCACATTTGGTTTAAATCGGCCAGTAAATTGTGGTGTTATTAAGCCGTTTCCAGACTTTATACACACACTGTATATTTTGCTCATAATTTGTATGATTATGATTACGATACATATTTTGTTTGAGAACAGTAATTTTTTCGTGTTTTTGCGTCCTGAATTTTATTATTAGCAAATACATATATTTCCACGTAGTTAGGTATATTTTTAATAACAAGTTGCGTTAATTTCAGGTTTTTTTACATTTATTTTATTCGGGCAAATCAATACTATTTATTAATTATTCAATTATTAACAAATCGATAAATATTTTTTCTTACCCAAGCTTTTACTGAGATGGTAATAAACCGCTTGACGGGAAGTTTTAGGTTCATGAGCGCCGCATATCTCGTGGTCGTTTTCCATGGCAGATGGATCTTTAGAAACCACGTCCTACCATCGAACGATAAATCTTTGTGTTCGAGTTCTAGTTCCAATCCTTCTTTTACCAGATTTTCCTATAATAACAAAAATACAAATGTTATACGACTACATGGCTGTGTGTTAAACGACGCGTTTACAGTTGGAACCTAAGACCTTTCTAAAGAGGTACCCAATCGTTACAACTTTACGACATTTATAGCAAATAGCTTATTCCTGTGATTACTGTTTTTATAATATTTATACATATAAAAGTTTTCCATTAACCTGAAATATTCTTCTGTTATCCCTCCTTTTTGCCTCTGCCTCTGTCATCACTCCTAACTCCTCCTCTTCGTACACCAGCACCATGTCGATTTTTCTTCTTCCATCGCGAAAGAACAAACTATCTGGGTCTAGATTCTGAAATAAAAAAGGATATACAAATCGAATGCTTGTGTTGACTACGAGAGAATTCTTAATCTTCATAAGATATGTGTTATTAAAATAGCATAAATATCTATACTGTGTTTCTTAAAGCCTGACAGCACAGCTGAGGGTCATGAGTCGTAAAACCTCAATAAACCATATTCGTAACAATAACAGGTACCTGATCTTAAGTAATTAAATTATCTATTATTGCATGGGTATACAGGTAGGTGGCTTATATGTCATAAAATATTTCCAACTCCAAGTGAGGTAGTTTAGTTTTGTTCTTAACGTGTTATTGAAGTATTCATTGAACATTATAACGAAAGAGAATTGAAAAGAAGTTATAAAACATGTAATAATAGAGGGAAAAAAATGTGGGACAACCTGATGGAAGAAACGGTAGAACCACTTATTATTTCAGTTGACTCCACAGATGAATCCTTTGAATTTAGTGATGGTGAAGACACCTTTCTAGACCTTTTCACCTTTAATTTGTTAACTCTTTTAAGTACGAACTGTTTTTGTATTGAGAAAATAAAATTAATTCAGTTAAATATACAAATCTTTTTTGCACACCTTAGAAACTACATACGAATAAATATACATTATAGATAAAAATTACATATAGAAACCAGAAAATTGAAAATAAGAACGTACCATAATATTACAATTTAAGAGGACAGGTAACTCCATTAAAAATATTGGGTTAAAACGGTCGAATTTTTTGGCAGACCTGGACCCCTATTCTCCAACTTAAGAGAAGTGAATACTCTCTCGAGAGAAGGGACAATAATTCACATCATATGCTCACATCGTATGGAAATGAATAGCTATTTTAAGTTTCAAGAATACAGTTTAAACATTTTCTAGAGAAAAAGTAATCACTTCTCTTGAAATGATCATTCGCCTATTTCGAGAATAGACGTCCTGTTGTCTTAAAACGATACACTATTTCACTGTCACCTTGTTTCGTTAATGTATAGTATCGGCTAGAACTAAATCAGATAAAGTTTTTACTATTTTAGGAATTTTAGGTTGGGGAGGAATAAATAGAACGTTAGTTAAAAAATTAGAAATATTACAAAGAAGGTTTCTAAAAATTATGTTCAATAAAGATTATCTTTATCCTTCAAAATAATTATATTCAGAAACAAAAAAGTTGAACATAAGACAACTTTACATTTATACATCTTAATATATATATATATTTAAAAATAAAAACTTTATACAATTTAAAAACCATAATCATAATACACGTCATAAAAATGAAATTATAAAATGAATGGTACATTGTTTTATTAAGATACTAGCGTGTATCCGGCATGCGTTGCAACCCGCTGGTATAAATACAAACCCGAACAAACCCGATATATTAGTACCCGGCATGCCACTTTCTGAAATTGCACCCGTGCGAAGCCGGGGCGAGTCGCTAGTTATACATAAAAACCTTCCCCTTGAATCACTCTATCTATTAAAAAAAAACGCTTCAAAATCCGTTGCGTAGTTTTAAAGATTTAAGCATATATAGCTGGTAGGGACGGACAGACAGCGACAGCGTCTTTGTTTTATACTATGTTAAGATATTATAAATAGCATGAAGAAAGATAATATTAGCTATTTTTTTTTTGACCTGTCGATAAACCCAATCCCATTCTGTGGTTTACACCCAGCAAATAGTGTGTGACTACATTTTTTTACAAAAATCAGGGGTAACATTTAAACGAGACAATAAAAAAAGGCTTTCTTAAAATTAGTAATGGGGGTAGAGCGTGGCTTAAGTAAACACATTACGACCAGAACTATATAGTAAATACATATTTTCGTTATTTGTTTTCGTTTCATTTGCTTTTTATAAAAGTTAATGTATGATAAAATACTGCCGCATTTATTCACAATTCCAATTTGACCGAAACAGTCAATAATTTTCTTTTTCTCGACCCCTTAACCATAATAGGTATTTTTCTAAGTTATAATCAAGTCAAACTGAACAGACAAGTTGAGTAAAACTTTTCTTAACAACTCGTAATTTTGATAATTTAATAGCTGCTTTGTCGTTTATAAATAACTAAATAATGATTTATATTTAGTTGTTTGTATGCTTTTTCTATTTGCGAAGTATCGATTGGCAATTTTATTATTTCGAACCGTTAAATTATAATATTTATTTTATTATATAGGGCAGAGTAGAAAATTTAAGTGGGAAAACTTAAATAATAAAATTAAAAAAGATTTTAAAATTATAAAAAATTGGTTTGATAACAATTTGTTAACAAGTAATTTTAATAAAACAAATTGTATTCCTTTTACTTTAAACCTAAATAACCTACCACAAAATATGAATAGTATTCAAATAAATGAAAACATTCAAATTTTTAAACTTAATAAAATAAAATATTTAGGAATTATTTTTGACAGTAAATTAAATTAAAATTTTCACATAGAATACTTAATTAAAAAATTAAGAAGTTTACTACCGATTTTTAAAAACATTAAAACATTTTTAAATGTAAGACATATCGAAATATTATATTACGCGTTAGTTAAAACTCATTTAAATTACGGAATTTTAGGTTGGGGAGGAATAAATAGAACTTTGGTTAAAAAATTAGAAATATTACAAAAAAGCTTTCTAAAACTTATATTCAATAAAGATTATCTTTATCCTTCAAAAGAAGTATATTCAGAAACAAAAAAGTTGAACATAAGACAACTTTACATTTATAACATCCTAATATTATATTTAAAAACAAAAACCTTATACAATTTAAAAACCATAATCATAATACACGTCATAAAAATGAAATAACCATAAAACCTAAAATAAATAAGTCCATAGGACAAAAAAATTTCAAATATTTATGTTTTTATTTAATTACCAACAAAAATTAAAAAATTGATTTCATTAAAAAAATTTAAAGTCGAAATAAAAACATGGATATTAAAAACAGACAATTTGAAAATATTTTTAGAAATGCTTTAATTAATTAATATTGTTTTGAACAATTTTTATAAGTAATATTTTTTACTTAAAAATTATAATTAATAATTTTATTATAGGTAATATATTTCTTCAAAAAAGCTGTGTTTATACCATAAATTAACATTTTTACTTTAAAACTTGATTCTTAATGCATATTTATGATTTTACATACTAAAACAAAAAATAAGTTTTGCCCCTAACAAGTTCAGCCTCAGGGGATTGAAGAATAAGTTTATCGAAGACAACATAAACATATTTATTATATTATTAAATTTTAAATAAACTTTATTATTATTATTATTATTATTATTATTATTATTATTATTATTATTATTATTATTATTATTATTATTATTATTATTATTATTATTATTATTATTATTATTATTATTATTATTATTATTATTATTATTATTATTATTATTATTATTATTATTATTATTATTTACTTACTTACTTATCTGAAGCAGAGGGTGGTTTTTTTCTTTCGTTTCGTCACATCACGGCTCATTCGTATTTTTAGAATAATACGCTGTTACTCGACCCTTTTGAAACTATTGTAAAATTATCAGCGCTATCGCAGCGCACAATGCCGATTTAAAAAAAAAAACAGTTGACACTTACCATAGTTTTTTCCGCATCGGATGCAGAGATTGGTATATCGGTGGTACAATCGTCATCGATAGAATCTTGTACCAAGGATGGAAGTGGGGTACCGGGCAGTGTCACGTTAGCGTCGCTGTCCAATTGGGGGCCGAAGGCGTCTTTGATTGACAGGAGGGTGCTCAAAGTTGGCTAAAACAGCAACATTTCTTTGAAGGCGGTATATAGACAATGAAGTAATATCAAAAAACTTACCTTGTCGGACTTCCATTGTCTTCATTTTGTTACTTAACACAACGTTTTGGTTAGTTAGTATCTCTAACCGTTTTCAAGTGTAAACTAAATTATAATTATAAGGCTACTGTCTTAAATACTATCCATGTGCAATGAAGCTTGATGACTCCGTCTACGTGCTTATTGGAGTGTGAAATTTGAGCTGTTGATTTTGGACAAGAAGAGCTCCTATAGGCTTCCAGATATTGGGCATACCTATACTTGGTTTACTAAATATATGGGTATTTTGATTGATGAAAGCTGCTTCTTTGACTTTTCGTTTTCTCTAGTGCTGTTCCGTGTTCAAAACCTTGGCTTCTGACCACTGTATATTATGTTGGTTCCGCTATACCTGATCTCGAAGTTTCACCTCTTTGAGTATGTTTCAGATGTTCAAACATCAAAAAAGATTTAAAACAGAATGGCTACCCTGAAACCTTTGTAACTAATGCCATCTCTAAACTTAAAAATCGCGAAGTAAAAACTAGTACAGAAACGAAAGAGGAGCAAAAATTTCTCACAATACCTTATGTTTCTAAAAAGATTATAAAGATAACCAAAAACTATAATATCAAAACAGCCTTCAACTCCGGAAATACGCTTATATAGAAGCTTTTTTACAAAAGTAAAACCCCCCTGTAATGAAAACACAAACAATTGTAGCTATCAAATCCCTTGCGAGTGTGGCGAATCGTAGGTACATTGGAGAAACGAAAAGACCTCTTTTCCGTACGAGTTAAAAAAAAAACATCTGAAACATACTTAAAGAGGTGAAACTTCGAGATCAGGTATAGCGGAACATGTATGGACCAACAAACATAATATACAGTGGTCAGAAGCCGAGGTTTTGGACACGGAACAGCAGCAGCTTTCACAAATCAAAATACCCATATATTTAGTAAAATAAGTATAGATATCCCCAATATCTGGAAGCCTCTTCTTGTCCAAAACCAACAGCTTAAACTTCACACTCCAATAAGCACGTAGGCGGAGTCATCACATTGCACATGGATGGTATTTAAGACAGTAGCCTTATAATTATAATTTAGTTTACACTTGAAAACGGTTAGAGATACTAACTAACCGAAATGTTGTGTTAAGTAACAAAATAAAGACAATGGAAGTCCGACCAGGTACTTGTTTTGAACTTCTACGTTCTACGTAGTATAACGTGAAGTATGTCTAACAATCAATTTTTAAATTGCCCTCTGACGTAAATGACGTGGTGTTACCTGCGTTCATTGAAACATCGTTGTTAAATATTAAAGGGTTTTTTTTTACGTGACCAAGAATAGATTGAAACTCTATTTTTAGCTCTATATGAAGATATACACTTGTCCGCCTATACGAGCATGTAATAGATATTTATTTATAGAGCGATTCATAAGTATAGAGATTTTAAATTAAGTGATTTGTAGCTGGGTTACTTTTGTTGTTTACTCATATACAAAATATCCGCGGATAGGGTTTACAATAGCACAAATGGTAAAAAAGTAATTCCTGATAAAAAGATTCGCTTGTAAAAAAAATGCAATTCACGAAGAGAAAATTTTGATTTTTTATACAGGGTTCCCAAAAACTTCAAAAACGTGATTTTTCTCCAAGAGTAAACTACCTTTATTTTTCATTTTTGACCAAACTGCCAATTAGAAAACTTATTTAGAATAACGTTTGTAATTTAAATCCGAGATTTAAAATCAATCTTCGATTTTTAATTTTTAGAGGTAAATGGAAATTTTGCTGCTGAATAAAAATATTAATTAAATTTTATTAGACTCCATTTTCATAATGGGTGGTGTTGTAAGAACTTTTGTCCGCACCGTAATATTGGACTAAATAGACCCTTTGTTCTAAGGTCAACATTTTCAAAACACATAAAATGCTATTTGACAACTTGAAATTTGCCCCATACATAAAGAAAAGTAATAAAAAGGTTAAAAAAAATTCCTTGTTTTTACAAAATATGGTAGGAATGGATTTAAAATTTTAAAATAAGATACACACCACCCATTATGAATATAGAGTCTAATAAAATTTTATATTAATATTTTTATTCAGCAGCAAAATTTCCTTTTAGGGCTTACCTTTAATAATAAAAAAAAATAAAAAAAATCCAAGATGTATTTTAAATCTCGGATTTAAATTACAAACGTTATTCTAAATAAGTTTTCTAATTGGCATTTTGGTCAAAAATGAAAAATAAAGGTTTATTCTTAGAGAAAAATCATGTTTTTGAAGCTTTTGCGCACCCTGTATAAAAAATCAAAATTTTTTTACAAGCAAAACTTTTTATCAAGAATCACTTTTTCCCGAAAAATGAAATTTCTCATACATTTGTGCTATTTGTAAACCCTGTCCGTGGACAGTTTGTAGACGTGGAAGTGGACATTTACAACTTACAACTTACCCTTACCCGTTCTTGTTGCCAGGACCCCCTTCTATAATTATTAAACTTCGGACTTTCTTCGATATCCCCCAGCCCGTCGTGTTCATAACTGGGGCTTCTGGTCCTCCTCGATATATTTACCAGCGATTTCGATCTGGTTTTCGATGTTTTATCGACCAGGTCGATTATTGTGGTCGATCCTTTACCGTGAGGGTGAGGAGTGAGTTCCCTCATCAGTTCTCTTCTCGGAGAGGTGGGTTCCAATGGGAGGTTGACGCTTTTTACGCTGTCGGTGCTCGGACGTCTTGAAGACGCTGGAAAGGAAGAAAGGGGATCGACGGTTAGGTGGACGGAAAACGGTTTTCTGTCGTCAATAAGAAAATCGTACATTTTCCATTACTATACCTACCTTTATTTAAAAAAGAAAACAGTTCTAATTATAAAGAAAATGTAAAAATTCGGACCTGCAAATCATTAAAACTTATAAATGTATAACTCGCCATTATTTGCTTAAAGCGATAAAATTTATGAAAGTATGATACGCATATTTTGATGAAATTATATCCACCAGCGTTGTTAAGTTGTTTTTAAGCCTTTTTTGCTGTTTTTGAACCGTTTTTAGTCGTTCCAACCCGTTCATTAGCCGTTGGAATCTTTGAATGATTTAAAACGTAATTAATATGGTCTATATCTATTTTTTAAATGTAAGACATATTATGGAAATATAATATTACGCGTTAATTAAAACTCATTTAAATTACGGAATTTTCGGTTGGGGAGGAATAAATAGAACTTTAGTTAAAAAAATATAAATTTTACAACAAAGGTTTCTCAAAATTAGGTTCAATAAAGATTATCTTTATCCTTCAAAAGAATTATACTCAGAAACAAAAAAGTTGAACATAAGACAACTTTACATTTATAACATCTTAATATATATACATTAAAAAATAAAAACCTTATACAATTTAAAAACCATAATCATAATACACGTCATAAAAATGAAATAACCATAAAAACTAAAATGAATAATTATAATTTCAAATATTTATGTTTTTATTTAAACGATCATTTAAAAAATTGATTTCATTAAAAAAATTTAAAGTCGAAATAAAAACATGGATAATAAAAACAGACAATTTGAAAATATTTTTAGAAATTAATTAATATTGTTCTGAATAATTTATATAAGTAATATTTTTTACTTAAAAATTATAAACTAATAATTTTTTATAGGTAATATATTTCTTCAAAAAAAAACTGCGTTTAAACTATAAATTGACACTTTTATTACTTTAAAACTTGATTTTTAATGTATATTATGATTTATGATTTTACATACTAAAACAAAAAATAAGATTCGCCCCTAACAAGCTCAGCTTCAGGGCATTGAAGAATAAGTTTATAGAAGACAACATAAACATATTTATTATATTATTAAATTTTAAATAAACTTATTATTATTATTATAAGAGGTCTTGAGTCATTGACTCTATACCCTGCAACTAAACGCCCAGTTAAGATTGTTGTAAAAAAATTATTGTTAAAATCAAGTACATTCAATTTCTAAAACTTTTACACGGATTTACTTACAATTAGAACTCGGGAATTTTTCATTTTCTATAAACATTTGGCTCAAATCTTTCCCGTTGGAATTAACACAAGCGTGGTCCATTTTGTCAGGCTGCAAAACACTATTTAGTCTCATTAAAGTCATGTGACACACTATACACTAGAATCTTTCTGCGTCGGAATATTTTACACGACGTTATAGGTTATGTTTACGTATTTTTTCAAAGGGGTTATTTGTAAAGGTTGTTTTATTAAGTTATTTTCATAAACAAATATCCAGTTATCTTATTTAGGAATCATTGTAAAAGCCTATTTCGTTACTTGTTTTTATTAGAAACTTTGTCAAAAAAAAAAACCCATGGGAACCCAACTATACAATTAAAAAAAAGTACAAGCTTTTAATATAAAAGCTTGTTATCGTGGTCGGAAAATGTAACTTTTTTTTTATCCGAATCAAAATCTACTCTAGTAAAGTCGAAAAATCAAGTGCCGCCTGGGAATGTTTGGACAAAACTGACCATATCCCTACAGGGGCAAATAAATGACGTATTGAAACACTATTGGACAATTTGTTGTTTTATCGATTGGTGAAACGAAACGGACGTAGCATTTATAGCCAAAATTGCTACCCACAACCCTGCGATAGGCACGGGTAAAAGCAGTCAAGGCGTCTAGTGAGAGTCAAACTCGCGTGATAAGGGTTGACTCTGACGCAAACGTTTTTAGGGGCCATCTCTCTATAACGAATGGAAAATGATAATTCTTATTTTCATTACCTACTATTATGTTCAGGTTTAAGAACTTTTGAATTAGTTAATCGTGTAATAATTTAATTAGCATGTAATAAACATGTGCATAAAAAGGGAAGCAGGTCCCCTTCGTTTACACCTCGTTGAAAGATGCCTATCGTTCAAAAAGACAAATTCATAATTGATGTATATCCATAGAAACGCATCATATAAACAAATGAAAATCAATTTTAACCTATTTTTCGGACTGAAAGATGAGTGATAGCAATATATGGAACGTGTCACAGGAAACTGTGCCATATTCCTGTTAAATTTGACCAATTATCGCCGATTCGATGTGGCCCATGTGAAAGCCAAAATATAACATTGAAATTTAATTTTTAGAAAAACCCATTAAAAACCGAAAGAGAAAAGATTTTCAAATGGAAAATTTTTGTAATTTACAATTTTATACAGCGTGTCCAAAGAAGTTCTAGACATATAGGAATTTTTTTTATTGTTCATTTTACGACAAAAAGTTATTCTTTATAAAAAGTTCTGCTTAATGCGCAAATAATATTGACATATCAAAACTTAAGATATCATGTACAGGGCGACAAAAAAAATATAGAAACACAGAATTACGTTAAGAGAGACGATTGTTGACGTACGTAAGGTTATATTTTTCAGTCTTAATTTTTAGGGACTAAACTATTTTACCGTTGGTAACGTTGTTTTATAGGTTACACATTTTACCAACTGTAAATTTATTGTACTGCTTCGTCCGACTGGATGACTCTATCGTCATTGGCTTCGTCCTATGCCGTACAAGGTAAATTATTTTATACCTACGTCAATTGAGCAGACCTGTGGAATTTGAAAATATTCAGCAATTTAACAATGAAGTTTAAAATTTAAAAACTATGAAACCGTAATTTTTATGTAACCAGAGACCTTTTAAACTCTAGACCAAATGGTTCATTTATAAAACACCTAAAGGGCCGCTTCGTTATTGTTTGAAAATGGTACGACAGTAATGGGTGAAAGAGAGAACTCCTTGGGTTCCTCCGGCATGGCAACACTGTTCGACGTTTGGCGTCAGACTCTCGGACATAAAAATATTAAATTAAAACTAGTGTCCGACCGAAACAAGATTTTCAGCCGAAATTTAATTTATTTTATATAGGACGAGATCAATCTTGGGAACGGATTGAACTCTTCCCACAAAAAAAAAGGCGACAGAGAGAAAATCTATTATTTATATAGACCACACTGCCTACGAACCCACCCAAAGTTAGCCGAACGGTGCGCGACAATGAACGAACACTGAGTTTCGGCCGGTTTTTGGCCGAAACCGAAACTGTCACCGAAACTAGATTTTTTGGCCGAAACTAGCCGAAACCGAACTTTCGGTCGGTCTCTAATTAAAACATAACCATACTTACCGATGAAAAGGTAAATTCCTATTTATTTGGCCCACTTTTTTAGCGTGCATGCATCATGATTGTTTATTACTGAACAACCGGGAATCACCAAAAATAGCCACTCAATAACTTAAATTGCGTTGGACTAATCCATCAACGTCGCAACAACGACCTGCCGTCAATTCCATTCTTTTAGATGTTCAAATAGTAAGCGATACTCGTTAAATAAAATGCATGTTGCCAGAGTGCCGGATACAATATAGAAATAATTTTAAAAATTCTCTTATTGGCGTTTTACAACGTAGTAGAATAATAAAGCAATAATTACGGATTATTATTTTATTAAAGCAATTACTAGAGCTATGTTGGCATGGCCAAATTATCATATTTTTTTGGAGATTTTGCATGGTCCTTTCGACAAATATGTAAATCTGGCTATGGCGCAATGGATTGAAAGAAAAGGACGGAATGATGAGGGATCGGGTAAAAATGTAAACAATTAGGTCTCTTTGCACCGATCAGGTTTTTAGATTGCATTTTCTTTTTCGAAAGGTGCAGGAATTTATGTTGTTATAAATAGTCGCTAATTTTTTGTCCAATAAAAGCCCCAAATTAACAATCTGATACGTGACAAACAACATCTCAACATTTAGCTATCCAGTGATATAATATCAAATCTTATTTATTTGTTTAATTATACTTTACTGGTGATACAATGTTTGTTTTTTAGAACCATTGTTAACTTATATTATTTTTTCAGTGGGGACCTGACTTTTAGATTTTTTTAAAGTCTTGAATTATGTGTCAAACTTGAGAACTTAATACGTATAAAGTATGTTCATTGACCGTTGACCGTTACGTCACGACTAGTGCTTTTCTTTCTAACATTCGTGAACTAGGTGAGATAGTAAGTTTGCGTCAATAATGAATCTCCTATAATTTACCGGTCAAAAAGTTTTATTGTCATTTTTGACACTGACATTTTAATCAATATTTCCAAAAGTCACGGTATTGTGAAAAAGAACAAGCATTAATTTTAGAGGGAAAGAGTGATGCCGAAAAGATTTTTCTACTCTTTAACGCACTTTACGGGGTAAGTAGGCTTAATAAAGCAGGAATTGTGAAAACATAAATAATAAACATGAAAATTATATGGCCACGTTTTTATAAATTCCTCAGTTTTAGAGAGTTTCTTTTGCTTGGCAGTTTTGTGGTCAACAATCCAATGAATTAAGGCAAAGGGGAGGCAAAAGGGGATAGAGAAGGATGTAGATTTTAAGAATCGCAATAATGTAGCTATTTTGTCATCCCGCATCCCGTGGTCGACAACTTCACCAAATTCATAAACACCAGAAGAGAGCGTATTTATGGGATGTGTAGAGCAGGTAAAAAGACTAAAATTAAAAGGTGTAATTGCACTGTATCAAACAGGCGTTTTTTAATAATGCAATTAATTATTTTTGTTTTATTTTAATAGTTTGGACGAACTAGCATTGCAACATGGACATCGAGTTTTAAGACTTCTTCCATATCATTGCCACTCTAATCCTATGGATATGATTTGATCGGAATGTGAGCGCTATTATGATGCAAAAATAAGTTTTATGCATCCTGTAACCAAATGACGTAGTTTTGGGGGAATGAAGCTATAGAAAAGGTGACAGTAAAAAAAAGTAAAAATTATGTAACACAACACTAATAAAATTATAAATGATGTGTGGGAACGGGAAAGATTTATCAATGCTGCAGATACTTTTCCCCCTTTTAATAACTTGGACGAAGCTAATGAAGAAGATCCTTGCGGAGATGATTTATTTTGATTATTAAAAAACTGTATTTTGTTGTGTTGTCATTTTTGATTATGTTTTCTTCTTCATGATTTTCTAAATAAGATGAATATATTTGAAACAAAATTTATAGATTGATGCACTAGACCAGTGGTTCCCAAATTTCGCAAAATCCCGGACCCCCATGGCCAGTTAATCTTTAAAAGTACTAAAACAACCGTTTTGTAGTCTGACGCCAAACGTCGAACAGTGTTGCCATGCCGGAAGAACCCAAGGAGTTCTCTTATCCTCTCATTACTGATTTTTAGAGACCGACCGAAGTTTCGGTTTCGGCTAGTTTTGGCCAAAAAATCTAGTTTCGGTGACAGTTTCAGTTTCGGCCAAAAACCGGCCGAACCTTCGGCCATGCCGAAACCCAGTGTTCGTGAATTGTCGCGCACCGTTCGGCTAACTTTGGGTGGGTTCGTAGGCAGTGTTGTCTATATAAATAATTATTTTTTCTCCGTCGACTTTTTTTTTTGTTAGTGGGAAGAGTTCAATCCGTTCCCAAGATCGATCTCGTCCAATATAAAATAAGTTAAATTTCAGTAATACAATAAAATTTTAAGTTTCGGTTTCGTCCGAAATGAAACATTTGGTCTAGAGCAGTGGTTCCCAAATTTCGCAAAATCCCGGACCCCCGAAATCGGATTATAGTAACATGCGGACCCACATGGCCAGTTAATCTTTAAAAGTACCAAAACAACCGTTTTGTAACTTATTTAAACAACATTTTATTTATCAATACAACGTATTTTCCTTAAAAACAATAATAAACTAAAAAAAATTTTTATTGTTTTATTATTAGGTGAGTTATTTAGTTATTTTTGTTTTATTTTCCCTTTGTGCTCCGTGGGTTCGCGGACCCCCAAAAAATACGCCGCGGACCCCAAGGGGTCCGCGGACCACTATTTGGGAACCACTGCACTAGACAAAAAAATATATGATTCAGTTTTAAATTTTATTTATTTTTCAAAAATTTAAATTAATTAAAAATTTCATACTAATTTTCAAAAATGAAATGTTTCATCCCATGATAGCTTTTACCCTAAATAAACTACTTATTTCTGACTTAATTAACAGTATAAAACTAATAATTAAAAATTAAAAAAAAACACGCATGTCATTGTATTTTACTTGTTCAAATAAATCCGTCTTTATGTAGATCAAGCCTAAGATCATAACATTTACCACCGGTAAGTGAAACTGACTGAATTAATTTACGACGTACCGCAAATATGAAGATGACCTAACGGTCAGCAGTCATTGAACATACTTCACTTACCATGAATATTAAGGTTAAAATACTTTCGAGATAAAGTATGAAAAATTAAACAACAAAGAATTATTGCTTTTATAGCAAAATATGTTATGAAACGGTAATATATTGGACAATGATACATAAATACCGAATATAAGCTAAAAAATATAAGTTTTTCCAAGACAATCCGTTATTTCTCTCTGTTCTACAATCTACATTATTTTCAAATGAAAATTCATCTTTTCCCATTTTTATTTAGGACGAACATTTTGTTAAGATTCCCTTAATGGGATTGATGCAATTTTTCTACAAATAAAAATCGGAAAAAAAGGATGACACCGAAAATTTCAAGAATCTATGTTTTGGTCTGGGATCATAAATAGATATAAAAACTCTTCTCCCACATCGCTCTGAATATTTTTTGGTGTGTTCATACCCCAGCTGGTTTTCTTCTATACAGGGTGTCCGGATATTCTGTACAGATTTCAAAGGAAGATTCTACATGTAAAATATGTTGAAATAAATGTAGGTCCTGAAATGTCGTATAAGAAAGCCATTATAAACTATACACAATTCGATAATAGTTTATGTAATGATTTAGATAAATTGTATTTTCTCCTAAATTATTAGCATTTAGAAATAGAGCCAAGAGAGACCATCTAATATAAACATTTTACCACTCATAATTGTTACGACGCCAAACGTTGCCTGTGATATACATTCCGTCCAGAGTACTTCGCAAATACCTTTATTGTATAAAAAAGACCTTGGAATCATAATCGGAATCATGGGTCAAAGTTTAAAAATGAGTTATTTAAAAAATTATGAATTACTAAACTAAGAGTCCCCCAAGAAAGCCTCTGACTAAATTTGACGTAAACTCTCAATATTAAAAATTAGCATTTCTTCACCGGTTCTAGAGCGGTTGCCAAAAAAACATTCATATGCACATTTCTTATGTTTTTATATGTAGAATCTCCCCTTAAAATATACATACGGAATTTCCGGATACCCTGTATACAGTTACTGGTTCTTGCAATCTTTTTGTGCAAAAAAAAAAATTATTGTGGAAAAATTGCTCCGATGTAGCAGATAAACTATAAAACCCCCTTAATTAAAAAACAACGCACTGAATACAGCTCCTATAAATAGTTCTACAAGAGGTGTTATTGTGCCTCCCGTATTTTCCTTCCAGTTTCTTATTCGGACCCCGGTTTTCTTCTCCAACCAAACGGTGTACGACGAAACTCTTGTAAAAACTGAAGGCAACTTAGCTTCACAACTACTAGCTCCAAAGGATACTATTCCTACTTGTTTGTCATTAACCATTAGGGGGCCCCCGGAGTCTCCTGAACAGGCGCCTGCTTCTACACCTAAACAAGCAGCGTCGCAATTAAATATATTATTAATAATAGGTACCTATCATTTTATTTTCGCGTCCTACCGCTAGAAGACGTATTGTAGAAAATTCCAAATAATATATTTACTGTTCTGACTGTAGGGTTAAATTTTTAATTGGCCACCAGCCAACAGCTTCTCTTGAAACCGGCATAATGCGCCGCCACTGCACTGGTAATTGCCTAATAGTTACAAATTGAGTTAATTTAAGCTCGAATAAAACCCAAAAGGGGGATCTTTCGATTGTTCGGAAACAGCGTATCACTCTAGACTAAAAATTGGAGCATATTTTCACGTGGTTTCATTGGGGAACTCGCGAGGAACCTAATGGACCTATGCCTTTGACGTCTTGTCGGCTTGTTACGATAAACAGAATGAAATGTCTATTTGCTCTGTTGTCGTTGATGCCCGCCCATATATTAACCTTAAAAAGTAGCTTTATCTGAAAAACAAATTCTTTGCACAATTTGTGCGTGATTATTTGTTAACTCGATCATTATTTCACAACATTGTTCTCGTCTATCAGAATCATCGTCCAATGACTTTTAAGATTACTGGTTTGTAGGGACAACACTTATTTTTTTATTTTTATTTTAGATACGGTGGTTTTCTGAGGGTCTTGGTCACGCCAAAGTTGTGTGCTTGAGCTTAGAGAATCTTCCTCTAGTGATAATAGTATGTTTATTTTTTTTGTCCTCAGGTACACCAGGACGACCACTTTTACCACTATCTTTAAGAGTACTTACGGGAAGTTCTCCATCTTAATTGCTACCCTAGAAACTGTTGATTGGCTAATAGGCGGGCAATTTGGATATTTTTCATTAAACATAATGTCACTTACTTCCCTGACTTCTACTTTTATCTCCATAACTCAACATAATTTAAATTTCTGTGCGTTCATCTTTCCGCGAGGTTTTATTAAAAAAATTAAAATTGATACCGAGCGATTCTTGATTCAGTGGACGGTATTCTATATAAAAGAACTAAACCGTTCCTTTATCATAACGCTGTATATGTTGCTGATTATTTAAATTTGACGGTGGAATAATGGTTCGTAATAGAAAAAGCCTATCGCATATGAGATTTCGAATATTTGCATCAGTTACCTGAAGTGCATAGATGGCGTCCAGTAATGTACGACTTGAATTCGTCATACTTGCGACATCGTCCATTTGATATTATCTTCAAGTCCACAAATCTCAGTTTTCTTGTACTTCCTAAAAATAACAATGGCATATATATTTACCTTCATTTCGATTGCCAAGACTATATTAACGCATCGAATCTGCTTAACGAAGATTTAAGCATGTTAAATCAACTTTCTCTGGATCATAATCTAAGGTTGAATCCATTAAAGTCATCCTTGATGCTTTTTGGGAATAAGAACAAAATGGCTGTTTGAATGATAGTATCAATACGTATAGTTATCGATGGTGTTAGGCTCCCAATAGTTAAAACAGCTAAAAATCTGGGTATAATCCTGGATCCTGAACTAAGGTTTAGGGAGTATGTTAAAAAGCGAATTCAAAAGTCATATATGTCTTTAAGAGTATTATACAACAACCGTCATGTCCTAAATTTTAAATTGCGTAAAATACTCTGTGAGAGTCTCGTTTTATCCAGCTTTAACTACTGTGATTTCATTTATGGGCCATGCCTTGATGTAGCAGATAGGAATAGGATACAAAGGGTACAGAATACATGCTCACGCCTTATTTTTGGACTTTGAAAACTTGATCATATTTCTCATATGTTTAAAAATCTTAAGTGGCTAGTAATGAACAACCGTAGAACTTTACATTTGGGGAATTTTTTGGTTAAAACTCTAAATAATCCGGCTCTGCCTCTTTCTTTAAAAAGTAGGTATGTATTTCGTGAAAATATACATTTACGTGATATGAGATTTCCTAATAGGTTAACGGTGCCTCAACATCAGAGTGCTATGTTTCAGAGATCATTTACATACAACTCTGTTAAATTATACAACTCCTTACCTAATGAAATGGTTTCAGTAGAGGGAGATGATTCCTTCACCATCCTCCATTCCTCCACGGCTCTGCGCATGCGCCAGGCAGTGCGCAGGCGCGTGTCATCTGTCATACGTCATCTGTCAAATGTCATACGTCATCTGTCAATGTCAATGTCAATGTCAATGTCAATGTCAATGTCAAATGTCATCTGTCAAATGTCATCTGTCCAATGTCATCTGTCAAATGTCATCTGTCATACGTCATCTGTCAAACGACATATTGTCGGGCGCCATCTGCATTAGGCCTTAGGTACTTGGGGGGATGTTAGCTACATGCTTAGGATGACGTAATGAGTTATTATGAACCATCCCGAGACCCTCAGGTCGAGGTGTACTAAAGATATATGCCCGCCTACGACTCGTTAAGATTGTTAGGGATAATATAGCATGTAATTCGTATTTAGGGTAAATAGCAAGTTATTTTGAAAAATCCCGAGACCGCAGGTCGAGGTGTACTAAGGATATATGTTCGCCTACGGCTCGTTAAGATTGCTAGGGATAATATAGCATGTGACTCGTATTTAGGATGACGTAACAAGTTATTATGAAATATCCCGAGACCGCAGGTCGAGGTGTACTTAAGACATATATTCGCCTTCGGATCGCTAAGGTTGTTAGAAATAACGTAACATATGAATTGTATTTAGGGTGACGTAACAAGTTATTATGAAAAAATCCCGAGACCGCAGGTCGAGGTGTACTAAGGATATATGTTCGCCTACGGCTCGTTAAGATTGCTAGGGATAATATAGCATGTGACTCGTATTTAGGATGACGTAACAAGTTATTATGAAATATCCCGAGACCGCAGGTCGAGGTGTACTTAAGACATATATTCGCCTTCGGATCGCTAAGGTTGTTAGAAATAACGTAACATATGAATTGTATTTAGGGTGACGTAACAAGTTATTATGAAAAAATTCCGAGACCCTCAGGTCGAGGTGTACTAAAGATATATGCTAGCCTACGGCTCGCTAAGGTTGTTAGGGATAATATAGCATGTGGTTCGTATTAAGGATGATGCAACAAGTAAATATGAAAAATCCCGAGACCGCAGGTTGAGGTGTACTAAAGACATAGGCTCGCCTACGGATCGCTAAGGCTGTTAGAAATAACGTAACATATGAATCGTATTTAGGGCGACGTAACAAGTTATTATGAAAAAATTCCGAGACCCTCAGGTCGAGGTGTACTAAAGATATATGCTAGCCTACGGCTCGCTAAGGTTGTTAGGGATAGCATAACATGTGATTCGTATTTAGGATGACGAAACAAGCTATGAAAAAATTCCCGAGTCCGCAGGTCGAGGTGTACTAAAGACATATGCTCACCTACGACTCGTTAAGGTTGTTAGAAATAATGTAACATGTGATTCGTATTTAGGGTAATGCAACAAGTAAATATGAAAAATCTCGAGGTCTGCAGGGGTGAGGTATACTAGAGTTATATGTTCGCTCGTTAAAGTCGCTAAAGATATGTGAATTGTATTACGGATGACGTAACAAACCATTACGAAAAACCCAGAAGTCGATGATCTAACTGATTTGGGAGATATAGTTTTTGCGATTAGGACCCTTATGACTAAAGGTAGAGAGAGGCGAAATTTGGTAAACAGATAGATGATGGGCATACCTATCGACTAGTGAAGCAATATTTCAAAAATATCAAGTAAAAAACAGCGCTAGAGGTATAAAACCATAGAGTCCTAGCAGCAGACAAGATCATCCGGTTTGGAATTAATATAGTAGCTGCTGGAAATCTAAACGGCATGGATAAGAATAACTAAGTATTGCATCAGAAAATATGTAATTATTTCGCGAATGTAGTAAGCAATTAATAATTAATGTCAACTGACATGATCGAAGTAAATAAGCAATTAATATGCGTCAAAATTATGGTATATACGATAGGATTCCAATGGGTAGAGACCTCATATAATCGACAAACCACGAAAAAATTAGTCGTTTCCGTTACTAAACAAGAGAAGAAAACAGATAAAAGCTAACCTATACATCACCTACTTTGTTAATACCTATAATCTATACCATGCACAGCACAGTTTAAATATTAAACAACAAATAACCTTTCTGATGGGATAAAAACTTCGAATAATCCATTAAAGTACCTAAAAAATGGTATTTGAACATATAAAACCCCCTAGTATACCTATACAACCACCTATACATACCAATACAAGTTCTGTCAGACCTATACTTGGCTTATGGGCATGCTTATTAGTGCCCTATAACAGTAGGTAGGTTTATGATTGTCGTTTGGATATATAAATAGGCCAGTGCATGATAGCATATTTAACAGCACCCATATATACAAAATAAACAACCAATAAATACTCTGATAGGATAAAAAAACATACAATTAACCATTAAAGTACCTAAAAAAGGACTTTGAACCCATAAAACCCTATTTAACAGTCTATACAAAACAAACAACCAATAACATTTCCGATAGGGTAAAAACATCAAATAATCCACTAAAGTAGCTAAAAATGGTATATGAACCCATCAAACGGCTATTTAACAGCTCCTATTCAATAATAAGTAGCCAAAAACAGCTCTGAACTGATCGGGATCGAATAAAAACATACAATAACCCACTAAAGCAGATGCTTGCGAATACAGCTGCTAGATAATATTAAATATTATGGATACGAATAATTTTGTATTGCATCAGAAAATATGTAATTATACATATCTCTGAAAATGCAGCATCTAATTAATATCCAACATTATTACTAGCTCTCTATCAATAGGCTAGTGACTAGCTAGCATCCTATCTATGAAAGTAAAACGCAAGAACTTAAACTTATGCGAATATCGGGTTAGAGTCCTTATGCCTAATAAGCAGCTAATGAAAAGCTTTGAAAAGATATAAGCAGTTATGAACGTCTAGGAACAGCAAATAAGACGTTATCCAACCACCAATCAACCACTAATCATCCACTAACCAGCCATTATTAGGGCAATTAATGAACACCTTTGAACCAACAAAACGCCTATTTAGCATAATAAACAACTAAAACATCTCTGTTCTTCATAAGGCAAAAACTAAAAACTATTAAAACAAACCACTAAAGTAGCACAAAAACAGCCTTTGAATCTATAAAACGACTATTCAACAGCTCTTAAACCAGACAAAAAAACGTTTAATACACATCTAAGAACCTAATAGGTAGCTGAAGCAGCAAAAGTTCGTTTTCACACCTCGCCTACGGCTCATCAGGATCATCATCATCATATAGCAGAATGTCCCGGTATAACACCTTAAGTCGCTAGAAAAAGCCGACGATGATTCTTCGAGCGGACGATGTTAAAGATATGAAGTCCCAAACCACCAAAACGAGATATTCGAGACATACCAGACATACGTTTCAGTAAAATTGAGAGGAGGGCAGGAGTCTATCATAGACGCAGAATATATTAAGTTTAATATAGTGGACCAAACCAAGCTCATAAAGATTAAGTGTTAAGGAATGATTAAGTGTAAATTAAGCGGTCAAATATAAAAAATAGCCTACTTGGGAACATATAGCTCTAAGTGATCATATACAAAACATCGAGGTTAGACAGAGAACTCACAACACCCCATAAAAATAAATCTAAAATCTGGTATACATATCTGTTTATTTAACAACACGTCTATCAATAGAAAAACACTTAGCGTTACAGGTATGAACAGCAAATAAGACGTTATTCAACTACTAATCAACCGCTAATCATCCACTAACCCATCACTATTAGGGCAATTTGAACCAATAAAACAGCTATTTAGCAGCTCCTATACATAATAAACAACTAAAACCTCTCTGTTCTTCATAGGATAAAAACTAAAAACTATTAAAACAAACCAATAAAGTAGCACAAAAAACAGCCTTTAAATCTATAAAAACGGATATTCAACAGCTCTTAAGCCAGGCAAAAACGCTTAATAAACATCTAAGAACCTAATAGGTAGCTGAAGCAGCAAAAGTTCGTTTTCATACCTCGCCTACGGATCATCGAGCATATTATCAGACTATAGTAGAATGCATGGTATAACACCTTAACTCGCTAGAAAAAACCAAGGATGATCCTTAGAACGGGCGGTGTTAAAGATATGAAGACCTAAAAACCCAAAAACGAAATATTTGAGACATATAGACACAAAGATAGGCGTTTCAGTAAAATTAAGACGAGGGTAGGAGGTTATCATAGACGCAGAATATATCAAGTTTAATATAGTGAACTAAACCGAAGTCATAAAGATTAAGCGCTAAGTAATGATTAAGTGAAAATCAAGCGATCAAATAGTCTACTTGGGAACATATTGTTCTAAGTGATCATATACAAAACATTAAGGTTAGACAGAGAACTCACAACACTCCCATAAAAATAAATCTAAAATCTGTTATACATATCTGTTTATTTAACAATATGTCTATCAATAGAAAAACACTTAGCGCTATACTAAATTAGAGGGTTATAATTCTTAAAAGCAATTTGGCAGCTCCGAAATTGTGGGCATTGTTGAGGAGCAGACTTAGTAAAGATATTATATACACCAAGTAATAAATTAAACTAATAATGGTAGCAAATGCACAAGTGTTACTCATTCAAATAAATAATATAACAACAACCGACGGTTCTAGGTTAAAAACTATCCATTAATCTGAAGGCAGGGCCATTAAAGTTCCTTAACAGTCAATGTAAAATGCTGTAATACAGGGATTCGCAAGAAGTCGATTGCAATCGGGTAATTACGTCAAAAAGACGTAGCCGAACGATTCAACTTGCTGAAATCTAACGCAAAAGTATGGTTAAGTTATACGCTGAGTACTAAAATTCAACTGCTAAGATCAAAAACACACACCATATAAAATTATTATATAATACATTATTGCAGGGGCAGTCGAATTACTGAAAATCAATTGGGATAGGGATGGCAGAAAAAGAAGCAGATAGGCATTGACTACTATTACGATGTTAACGACGAGAAATCAATAACTAACATATGAATCAGCTACATACAGCCACCTATGATAGTACCTCACATGAAATCAAATTATCCACCCCAATATTAAAAAAAACACCTTAAAATCTAGAAAAATTAAAAGCGAAAGAACTCGATGAAAAACAACTAAATAAAACAATAAAATGAACGCCACCTACATTTAATTTGTAAATAGGCAAGAAATAATAAGCCAAATAGCCGTAAATCGAAAGACATTAGAGACAACGAATAGCTGCTGGGTAGATCCTTATCCACCAAAAACACCCCCGCGATGCTAAAAAAAATCAGAATAAGTAGGAAAAAATTAGGGTAATATTGTCTTAAAGGCTCGGTAGTTCCTACAAAAGTATTTAAGTAACACGAATGCAGGGGCAAACCTAACCAAACTTCTTGGGTGTGGTTATTATATATAAAGACCAGCTAACACCAAAAAAGAGACCTGTACGTCAAAAAAAAGTATACATATACGATCAACCCTAATATTAGGAATACCGAAGGATGATACTATACAACTACTAACAGGAATCAAATTAAAGCTAATCGAATGATCGTTCAAATAAATAAAATTCTCATTTAAAATGTTATGACAACTACATGACATGAGGTTAAATGTATAAATTTGGAGACTTCAGGGCGATCAGACTCATCTAATCGATCCTACAACATATGAAAAAATAAATCAATTAATTAGATAAATGGTTTCATAGCGGGGCTTTCAATAGACTAGTGGCTAGATATCATCTAAACTATCAAAAATAAAGCACAAGAGTTGTAAAAATTATTTATCGAATCACAAAATTTGACGCATAGCACATGAGGAGAATACCTTCTAATACCAATTCGTGAATGTTCGAATACAATCGTATAACTATCAAAAGCAAATATTGGGATACGGCTCGTTAAGACTATTTGGTAATACTTGATGATAGATGCATGTGTAGCATAGCACCACAAGACACCTAAAAAACCCAAAAACCTCATCAGACAACTAGTTCGCGAGTTACGATTAGAGCTGCTATGTCGGGAAATATGGGAAGGGAGGGGGTATAGTAAACGGCTAGAGGGTAAAAAAAAAGCTCCAACAACTAGTAAAAAATTATTTCAAAACCTTAAGTCATAAATGTATTAGATTGTATAAAATCATTAATGTCTTAATGGTAGTGATAGTGAATATTTTTGCAATAGGTAGATACTGAAAAAATACCTATGGAAACGATTAAAATCATTAAAATAATACAAGAATCATCAATGGGAGACATATAAAATGCAGTTTTAAAGGGAAAAAATTCGATAATATACCAATAGAAACTAGCGCGCTAGGCATTCAAAACGATGACCAACTAAGCTGTTTAAATAATATAAAAGTGTCACTATGAGGACGTTAAGATGATCAAGAGAGGGACAGGAAATAAATTTGACATTGAGCAAGAAGGAGAGGCGACTGCAGATATAAAATTTAACAACTATTGGTAAAATATACGGAAAAATATCAAAAATACCATCAATTTCACCAGAATGCTATTGTCAAAACCTTAGAACTCAAATATACATTTAAAAAATTAAGCCAGCATTAAATGTAAATGAGGCGAAGTGCTATTATAAATGTTGTCTATATCAAGCTCAATACCGTTACCATATTAAACCCAACTTGCAAGAGTAATAAAACTAATAATTAAGTGTAACTCATGAGGCAACATAATATAAAAAATAGATGGTTGGGATACATAGGAATTCTAAGTCGCTGGCAGAACCCTGCTTAGTCAATCTCAACAATATTTTAAATGGACGGAGGGTGAGAATCATGTATATTACTATGATTATCAAGAAAAAAGGAGGAGTGTATATCGAATGGCTATAAAAATGCAATTTCCAACACAAACGATCTTTAATTAGAATGGAATAGAACAAGAAGCAGTAGCAGACGTTGGTTCTTCTGTACTCTATATAAATGTAATATAAGGTACAGGTAACAATCATCAGCCTATTTTATAGCATCTAACTTTGCTAGTCATTTAATAACACACAAGTTCATATTATTTTAAATAACTTAATTATTTCTCAGCATCTATAATATGTTGAGTTATCTAACCATACTTCACGTCTTGCATAAATAATTGCTTCTCGTATCTCAGGATCTTCAAAATACCCGTATAAGCGCTGAACTTCTTCAAAATTCCCCAACTTGTTCATGTCGCATACAAATCTTAAGGCATCTGGTTCTTCAAAGTATCGCTCGCATATATCCAAAGCTCTAACTATATTTTTCATAGCCACCGACCGAATTCCCCATTCTTCTTTACGTTTGTATTATATATATATCCCGAATTACATGATGTGCATCATTATTTACTATATTCTGTGCTTTATCCATGATATCTAATTGATTGCAGGTATTGTAAGTAATTAGGACAGCGTTCTGACTTAAAATAAGCTTCAGTGCTTCTGCTGATAGTAAATATATCAACAAGGCTAATTACTCGATGAAACCTAAATCTATAGAGGATTATTCGGGTTTTCGGGGTTACTCGGGTTCATTAGGATTTTGAGAATGTATTTTGCTTGACGTAGTTTTTTAACACAGCCACGGCCTTCTCCCAAAATTTTGCAAATTTCGTGAGCCTTTGGCCGTGGCTGTGTTAAAAAACTACGTCAAGCAAAATACATTCTCAAAATCCTAATGAACCCGAGTAACCCCGAAAACCCGAATAATCCTCTATAGATTTAGGTTTCATCGAGTAATTAGCCTTGTTGATATATTTACTATCAGCAGAAGCACTGAAGCTTATTTTAAGTCAGAACGCTGTCCTAATTACTTACAATACCTGCAATCAATTAGATATCATGGATAAAGCACAGAATATAGTAAATAATGATGCACATCATGTAATTCGGGATATATATATAATACAAACGTAAAGAAGAATGGGGAATTCGGTCGGTGGCTATGAAAAATATAGTTAGAGCTTTGGATATATGCGAGCGATACTTTGAAGAACCAGATGCCTTAAGATTTGTATGCGACATGAACAAGTTGGGGAATTTTGAAGAAGTTCAGCGCTTATACGGGTATTTTGAAGATCCTGAGATACGAGAAGCAATTATTTATGCAAGACGTGAAGTATGGTTAGATAACTCAACATATTATAGATGCTGAGAAATAATTAAGTTATTTAAAATAATATGAACTTGTGTGTTATTAAATGACTAGCAAAGTTAGATGCTATAAAATAGGCTGATGATTGTTACCTGTACCTTATATTACATTTATATAGAGTACAGAAGAACCAACGTCTGCTACTGCTTCTTGTTCTATTCCATTCTAATTAAAGATCGTTTGTGTTGGAAATTGCATTTTTATAGCCATTCGATATACACTCCTCCTTTTTTCTTGATAATCATAGTAATATACATGATTCTCACCCTCCGTCCATTTAAAATATTGTTGAGATTGACTAAGCAGGGTTCTGCCAGCGACTTAGAATTCCTATGTATCCCAACCATCTATTTTTTATATTATGTTGCCTCATGAGTTACACTTAATTATTAGTTTTATTACTCTTGCAAGTTGGGTTTAATATGGTAACGGTATTGAGCTTGATATAGACAACATTTATAATAGCACTTCGCCTCATTTACATTTAATGCTGGCTTAATTTTTTAAATGTATATTTGAGTTCTAAGGTTTTGACAATAGCATTCTGGTGAAATTGATGGTATTTTTGATATTTTTCCGTATATTTTACCAATAGTTGTTAAATTTTATATCTGCAGTCGCCTCTCCTTCTTGCTCAATGTCAAATTTATTTCCTGTCCCTCTCTTGATCATCTTAACGTCCTCATAGTGACACTTTTATATTATTTAAACAGCTTAGTTGGTCATCGTTTTGAATGCCTAGCGCGCTAGTTTCTATTGGTATATTATCGAATTTTTTCCCTTTAAAACTGCATTTTATATGTCTCCCATTGATGATTCTTGTATTATTTTAATGATTTTAATCGTTTCCATAGGTATTTTTTCAGTATCTACCTATTGCAAAAATATTCACTATCACTACCATTAAGACATTAATGATTTTATACAATCTAATACATTTATGACTTAAGGTTTTGAAATAATTTTTTACTAGTTGTTGGAGCTTTTTTTTTACCCTCTAGCCGTTTACTATACCCCCTCCCTTCCCATATTTCCCGACATAGCAGCTCTAATCGTAACTCGCGAACTAGTTGTCTGATGAGGTTTTTGGGTTTTTTAGGTGTCTTGTGGTGCTATGCTACACATGCATCTATCATCAAGTATTACCAAATAGTCTTAACGAGCCGTATCCCAATATTTGCTTTTGATAGTTATACGATTGTATTCGAACATTCACGAATTGGTATTAGAAGGTATTCTCCTCATGTGCTATGCGTCAAATTTTGTGATTCGATAAATAATTTTTACAACTCTTGTGCTTTATTTTTGATAGTTTAGATGATATCTAGCCACTAGTCTATTGAAAGCCCCGCTATGAAACCATTTATCTAATTAATTGATTTATTTTTTCATATGTTGTAGGATCGATTAGATGAGTCTGATCGCCCTGAAGTCTCCAAATTTATACATTTAACCTCATGTCATGTAGTTGTCATAACATTTTAAATGAGAATTTTATTTATTTGAACGATCATTCGATTAGCTTTAATTTGATTCCTGTTAGTAGTTGTATAGTATCATCCTTCGGTATTCCTAATATTAGGGTTGATCGTATATGTATACTTTTTTTTGACGTACAGGTCTCTTTTTTGGTGTTAGCTGGTCTTTATATATAATAACCACACCCAAGAAGTTTGGTTAGGTTTGCCCCTGCATTCGTGTTACTTAAATACTTTTGTAGGAACTACCGAGCCTTTAAGACAATATTACCCTAATTTTTTCCTACTTATTCTGATTTTTTTTAGCATCGCGGGGGTGTTTTTGGTGGATAAGGATCTACCCAGCAGCTATTCGTTGTCTCTAATGTCTTTCGATTTACGGCTATTTGGCTTATTATTTCTTGCCTATTTACAAATTAAATGTAGGTGGCGTTCATTTTATTGTTTTATTTAGTTGTTTTTCATCGAGTTCTTTCGCTTTTAATTTTTCTAGATTTTAAGGTGTTTTTTTTAATATTGGGGTGGATAATTTGATTTCATGTGAGGTACTATCATAGGTGGCTGTATGTAGCTGATTCATATGTTAGTTATTGATTTCTCGTCGTTAACATCGTAATAGTAGTCAATGCCTATCTGCTTCTTTTTCTGCCATCCCTATCCCAATTGATTTTCAGTAATTCGACTGCCCCTGCAATAATGTATTATATAATAATTTTATATGGTGTGTGTTTTTGATCTTAGCAGTTGAATTTTAGTACTCAGCGTATAACTTAACCATACTTTTGCGTTAGATTTCAGCAAGTTGAATCGTTCGGCTACGTCTTTTTGACGTAATTACCCGATTGCAATCGACTTCTTGCGAATCCCTGTATTACAGCATTTTACATTGACTGTTAAGGAACTTTAATGGCCCTGCCTTCAGATTAATGGATAGTTTTTAACCTAGAACCGTCGGTTGTTGTTATATTATTTATTTGAATGAGTAACACTTGTGCATTTGCTACCATTATTAGTTTAATTTATTACTTGGTGTATATAATATCTTTACTAAGTCTGCTCCTCAACAATGCCCACAATTTCGGAGCTGCCAAATTGCTTTTAAGAATTATAACCCTCTAATTTAGTATAGCGCTAAGTGTTTTTCTATTGATAGACATATTGTTAAATAAACAGATATGTATAACAGATTTTAGATTTATTTTTATGGGAGTGTTGTGAGTTCTCTGTCTAACCTTAATGTTTTGTATATGATCACTTAGAACAATATGTTCCCAAGTAGACTATTTGATCGCTTGATTTTCACTTAATCATTACTTAGCGCTTAATCTTTATGACTTCGGTTTAGTTCACTATATTAAACTTGATATATTCTGCGTCTATGATAACCTCCTACCCTCGTCTTAATTTTACTGAAACGCCTATCTTTGTGTCTATATGTCTCAAATATTTCGTTTTTGGGTTTTTAGGTCTTCATATCTTTAACACCGCCCGTTCTAAGGATCATCCTTGGTTTTTTCTAGCGAGTTAAGGTGTTATACCATGCATTCTACTATAGTCTGATAATATGCTCGATGATCCGTAGGCGAGGTATGAAAACGAACTTTTGCTGCTTCAGCTACCTATTAGGTTCTTAGATGTTTATTAAGCGTTTTTGCCTGGCTTAAGAGCTGTTGAATATCCGTTTTTATAGATTTAAAGGCTGTTTTTTGTGCTACTTTATTGGTTTGTTTTAATAGTTTTTAGTTTTTATCCTATGAAGAACAGAGAGGTTTTAGTTGTTTATTATGTATAGGAGCTGCTAAATAGCTGTTTTATTGGTTCAAATTGCCCTAATAGTGATGGGTTAGTGGATGATTAGCGGTTGATTAGTAGTTGAATAACGTCTTATTTGCTGTTCATACCTGTAACGCTAAGTGTTTTTCTATTGATAGACGTGTTGTTAAATAAACAGATATGTATACCAGATTTTAGATTTATTTTTATGGGGTGTTGTGAGTTCTCTGTCTAACCTCGATGTTTTGTATATGATCACTTAGAGCTATATGTTCCCAAGTAGGCTATTTTTTATATTTGACCGCTTAATTTACACTTAATCATTCCTTAACACTTAATCTTTATGAGCTTGGTTTGGTCCACTATATTAAACTTAATATATTCTGCGTCTATGATAGACTCCTGCCCTCCTCTCAATTTTACTGAAACGTATGTCTGGTATGTCTCGAATATCTCGTTTTGGTGGTTTGGGACTTCATATCTTTAACATCGTCCGCTCGAAGAATCATCGTCGGCTTTTTCTAGCGACTTAAGGTGTTATACCGGGACATTCTGCTATATGATGATGATGATCCTGATGAGCCGTAGGCGAGGTGTGAAAACGAACTTTTGCTGCTTCAGCTACCTATTAGGTTCTTAGATGTGTATTAAACGTTTTTTTGTCTGGTTTAAGAGCTGTTGAATAGTCGTTTTATAGATTCAAAGGCTGTTTTTGTGCTACTTTAGTGGTTTGTTTTAATAGTTTTTAGTTTTTGCCTTATGAAGAACAGAGATGTTTTAGTTGTTTATTATGCTAAATAGGCGTTTTGTTGGTTCAAAGGTGTTCATTAATTGCCCTAATAATGGCTGGTTAGTGGATGATTAGTGGTTGATTGGTGGTTGGATAACGTCTTATTTGCTGTTCCTAGACGTTCATAACTGCTTATATCTTTTCAAAGCTTTTCATTAGCTGCTTATTAGGCATAAGGACTCTAACCCGATATTCGCATAAGTTTAAGTTCTTGCGTTTTACTTTCATAGATAGGATGCTAGCTAGTCACTAGCCTATTGATAGAGAGCTAGTAATAATGTTGGATATTAATTAGATGCTGCATTTTCAGAGATATGTATAATTACATATTTTCTGATGCAATACAAAATTATTCGTATCCATAATATTTAATATTATCTAGCAGCTGTATTCGCAAGCATCTGCTTTAGTGGGTTATTGTATGTTTTTATTCGATCCCGATCAGTTCAGAGCTGTTTTTGGCTACTTATTATTGAATAGGAGCTGTTAAATAGCCGTTTGATGGGTTCATATACCATTTTTAGCTACTTTAGTGGATTATTTGATGTTTTTACCCTATCGGAAATGTTATTGGTTGTTTGTTTTGTATAGACTGTTAAATAGGGTTTTATGGGTTCAAAGTCCTTTTTTAGGTACTTTAATGGTTAATTGTATGTTTTTTTATCCTATCAGAGTATTTATTGGTTGTTTATTTTGTATATATGGGTGCTGTTAAATATGCTATCATGCACTGGCCTATTTATATATCCAAACGACAATCATAAACCTACCTACTGTTATAGGGCACTAATAAGCATGCCCATAAGCCAAGTATAGGTCTGACAGAACTTGTATTGGTATGTATAGGTGGTTGTATAGGTATACTAGGGGGTTTTATATGTTCAAATACCATTTTTTAGGTACTTTAATGGATTATTCGAAGTTTTTATCCCATCAGAAAGGTTATTTGTTGTTTAATATTTAAACTGTGCTGTGCATGGTATAGATTATAGGTATTAACAAAGTAGGTGATGTATAGGTTAGCTTTTATCTGTTTTCTTCTCTTGTTTAGTAACGGAAACGACTAATTTTTTCGTGGTTTGTCGATTATATGAGGTCTCTACCCATTGGAATCCTATCGTATATACCATAATTTTGACGCATATTAATTGCTTATTTACTTCGATCATGTCAGTTGACATTAATTATTAATTGCTTACTACATTCGCGAAATAATTACATATTTTCTGATGCAATACTTAGTTATTCTTATCCATGCCGTTTAGATTTCCAGCAGCTACTATATTAATTCCAAACCGGATGATCTTGTCTGCTGCTAGGACTCTATGGTTTTATACCTCTAGCGCTGTTTTTTACTTGATATTTTTGAAATATTGCTTCACTAGTCGATAGGTATGCCCATCATCTATCTGTTTACCAAATTTCGCCTCTCTCTACCTTTAGTCATAAGGGTCCTAATCGCAAAAACTATATCTCCCAAATCAGTTAGATCATCGACTTCTGGGTTTTTCGTAATGGTTTGTTACGTCATCCGTAATACAATTCACATATCTTTAGCGACTTTAACGAGCGAACATATAACTCTAGTATACCTCACCCCTGCAGACCTCGAGATTTTTCATATTTACTTGTTGCATTACCCTAAATACGAATCACATGTTACATTATTTCTAACAACCTTAACGAGTCGTAGGTGAGCATATGTCTTTAGTACACCTCGACCTGCGGACTCGGGAATTTTTTCATAGCTTGTTTCGTCATCCTAAATACGAATCACATGTTATGCTATCCCTAACAACCTTAGCGAGCCGTAGGCTAGCATATATCTTTAGTACACCTCGACCTGAGGGTCTCGGAATTTTTTCATAATAACTTGTTACGTCGCCCTAAATACGATTCATATGTTACGTTATTTCTAACAGCCTTAGCGATCCGTAGGCGAGCCTATGTCTTTAGTACACCTCAACCTGCGGTCTCGGGATTTTTCATATTTACTTGTTGCATCATCCTTAATACGAACCACATGCTATATTATCCCTAACAACCTTAGCGAGCCGTAGGCTAGCATATATCTTTAGTACACCTCGACCTGAGGGTCTCGGAATTTTTTCATAATAACTTGTTACGTCACCCTAAATACAATTCATATGTTACGTTATTTCTAACAACCTTAGCGATCCGAAGGCGAATATATGTCTTAAGTACACCTCGACCTGCGGTCTCGGGATATTTCATAATAACTTGTTACGTCATCCTAAATACGAGTCACATGCTATATTATCCCTAGCAATCTTAACGAGCCGTAGGCGAACATATATCCTTAGTACACCTCGACCTGCGGTCTCGGGATTTTTTCATAATAACTTGTTACGTCACCCTAAATACAATTCATATGTTACGTTATTTCTAACAACCTTAGCGATCCGAAGGCGAATATATGTCTTAAGTACACCTCGACCTGCGGTCTCGGGATATTTCATAATAACTTGTTACGTCATCCTAAATACGAGTCACATGCTATATTATCCCTAGCAATCTTAACGAGCCGTAGGCGAACATATATCCTTAGTACACCTCGACCTGCGGTCTCGGGATTTTTCAAAATAACTTGCTATTTACCCTAAATACGAATTACATGCTATATTATCCCTAACAATCTTAACGAGTCGTAGGCGGGCATATATCTTTAGTACACCTCGACCTGAGGGTCTCGGGATGGTTCATAATAACTCATTACGTCATCCTAAGCATGTAGCTAACATCCCCCCAAGTACCTAAGGCCTAATGCAGATGGCGCCCGACAATATGTCGTTTGACAGATGACGTATGACAGATGACATTTGACAGATGACATTGGACAGATGACATTTGACAGATGACATTTGACTTTGACATTGACATTGACATTGACATTGACATTGACATTGACATTGACAGATGACGTATGACATTTGACAGATGACGTATGACAGATGACACGCGCCTGCGCACTGCCTGGCGCATGCGCAGAGCCGTGGAGGAATGGAGGATGGTGAAGGAATCATCTCCCTCTACTGGTTTCTCTTGACAGTAACAAATTTAAATTGCAATATAAAAAATATCTACTCAGCATTCAAAATGAACAACTTCGTTAATTATTTTCGTGAAATTATTATTTTTATCAATGTTTTGCAGGTCATTCTTTAAATTAGGTTTTGTCTCCTCCATCAGGTCAGAATGTAGCGTACTTTTCTTTTTTCTAGAATGTTAACTATTTAAACCAATCTTTTTTTTCTTATTTCTTCTTTCCACGATATTTATATAATATCTGTAAATTCAGAATTATTTACATACTTTTTTTTATTATTATTTTAGCAAGCAGTGTGGGGTTCAGTAGAGTAGCCTTGTGGCTAGACTGCGCCTCGCTTTTGCTTGTCTGCCTATTATTGTTAGTTTTTGTAATTGTTTTCTTTGTTTATCCTAATAAAAGACGTTTATTATTATTATTATTATTATTTATATAAAAACTATTTTGGAATTTATTTTAAAAAATATGATTTTAAGGCCGTATTAATGGGCATTTTCATTAAATGTTAATTTTTACCCGATCGCATAAAGTAAAATAGAAAAATTGTCTATTTCGGTTTTTAAAATTTTCAATTATTTACTGAGATAATAAATAACCAAGATACGCTCTTTAATAAAAATACGGGAATAAGATCACTGACGTCACATCTGCCTCGACCCATTGGGCTCAGTGATCAGTGTTGCCAACACAAACAACAAATCAAATTTCCTACGAGAAGGATGAGAATTTCCCTTTTTTAAAGAAAAATCCCACGTTTTCCTTTAAGTTACTTTTAAATAGCAAAGCAAAGCCAACGGCTAAGTTGACATGGCTGCAGCCAGGGGGGAGGGGGTAGGCAGGGCGCCGCCCTTCCTAGAGAAAAATTCGCCCTTCCTGGAAAGAAACAACAATTGTGCCTTAACGGCCATTAATCGCCCCCAACGTATGGCAATGGAACATCAGAGGATGTCTGACCTGATCTTTCTGGCCTTTGAAAGAAAACAGACGGAAAAATTAGATTTTGAACACTTTTTAAAAAAATTTAATGAAAGAGGCAACATAAAATTACAACTGTTTTAAGTGTTAAAACAGTTGTAATTATCTAAACGTGTTTTAAAATATTTTTTGATCTATTATGTAATTTTTTTTTCATTTTTATATAAAATACTTACCTATGTAAATACTACCTACTAAAATTTAAAAAAAGGTTTAATAAGTTCGCCCTTCCAGAAATGTTAACGGCCCTTCCTAAAATTTAAGCCTGGCTACGGCTCTGTAAGTTAAGCGTTCCTTTTAAAAATTGAACTTAGCAAAAAATATTTTTTCCTCTCCCCTTGCCGCAGTTAAGTAGGTCCCTCTACATTACTCATCCAAACAATCCACATTCCTAAACTGATTGCAACTTCGATTGGTGGAACGACAGCAAAAAAAAATTTATCTTTGCTTTTACTTGCTAATAATGAATAATGCTAAATGACAAATTAAGTTAGGGTATGGTCCGAAAGTAACTAGTGTCGTGGTTTAGCGTTCCGTATTTAACCAAATGATAGCGGTAACCAAAAAATAGCTTTATTTTGGAACACGGTTTTCGGATATGACGTCACCCAAATGTCAAAATGCTCACCGGCTTTAAACGCCGGTTACAAGTGGTTTCTACTGTCACTTGTCATTATAAAATATTGTTATGAATTTTAATTTCAAAATATTTGACCGATGGTTGGTAATTTATTAAGAGAATGAATCTCAATGAAATTATAAGTAAGTGTATTTAGCATTTCTGTAAATTATCAGTCTGTCGTGAACTTTTCAAAATTAAAGGTTATGATTTTAACGAACATGGTGATTTTTCGTCCCGAATATAACCGGATTTTTATGGTTGATCTGTCATTTGTCGAAGTTAGCTGTGGTTACTGGTGGTGATATTTGGACCATACCCTTAATGTTATCGTTTAGGTTAAGTGCATATTAACTTTTATCTCATTTCTTTGAAGTGAAAGTGTTGTGTTGTTGACGAGTTGTCTAGAGTGTATTCTTATTCGGTATATGGAACTAACCCGATTCCGTTCTCCCCCATCCTAAGCATATAGACATTTTTCCTATGTGTAAATCTGATCCATACGCGACCTTTACAGTCTTGATGTATCTATTGAGCCTGGTTTTTGAGGATAATTTCAGTAATCCGATGTCGTTGTTGAAAATATTTGGGCGATTATATTCTTCGTGAATAATGAATTGATAAGACATTATTAGACTCGAGAGAGATTCCAACTTGTACTTCTCGTGTATACCTAGGTATGCTTCAACATATTCGGCACTACAATGAATTTAGAATTAGTACGACTCAGTTGTTTGGGTTTGTTATTCACCCCGTCTAAATGTGCGAGTGGTTTTTGTTTCCAAGTTGTATCCACTGGCCTATAAAAAAATAAGAATTAATCCCAATAAGGTGAAAAAATTTTTTAAACTTAGCATAAATACTATACTTACAATACAAAAAGATTGTATCACGTATTTCTTATTTTTTCGAAATATCGGCCCCTAAAGGGGTGAAAGGCGGGTATAAAAGTTTCTACTGGAAAAACATTTTGGTCAGATTATCTTTGAAACTCATCATAAATACACAAGAAAAATGCATTTCTTATTTTTTTTTTAAATGAAAGGACTTACTCTTTAAGGCAATGGGCAGCCGTCAATATCCACTCGTGACTAAGCAACGAACCTCCACAATAAGTGGAATTTCTTTTTTTATTCTTGATTGCTAGAAACACTATAAAGGGGTACGCGTGAGGTTCCGCCTCATACCCCCCGATGATTCGGGGATCCTGGTCGGGAGGCCTATCCATGGGGAAAACAAGGCTCTGTTCTAGGGTTTCCTTCTGAAAAACTAGTCGGTAATAATCGAAAACAAAAACTGCAAAAAGCATTTAATTTCTTTGTCAATGGTCGTGCATTTATATGAAATTTTTACTTGTTTTACCTACCTTCTCATGTCCGTTTCTTGTTTCTGTTTGTTCTGTATATATAAAAATACACAATAACAACAATAAACCAACAAAAAAACTTCGATTTTTCATGAATTTTTTGCTTATCATTAGTCAAAGTCAAAAAATCCAGGTTGGTTGTTAAAAATCTAAGGCCTCTTACACAGGACATAAGCTCGCGGATTGTTGACGTACGTAAGGTTATATTTTTCAGACTTAATTTTTAGGGACTAAACTATTTTACCGTTGGTAACCTTGTTTTATAGGTTACACATTTTACCAACCGTAAATTTATTGTACTGCTTCGTCCGACTGGATGACTTTATCGTCATTGGCTTTGTCCTATGCCGTACAAGGTAAATTATTTTATACCTACGTCAATTGAACAGACCTGCGGAATTTGAAAATATTCAACAATTTAATAATGAAGTTTAAAATTTAAAAACTATGAAACCGTAATTTTTATGTAACCAGAGACCTTTTAAACTCTAGAGACCAAATGTTTCATTTATAAAACGCAGGAAAAACCTATCCGTTAATATTTAAAATGTTATTGAAAATCAGTAGTGTCCGACCGAAACAAGATTTTCAGCCGAAACCGAAACCGAATCTTCGGCCTTAGTCTCAGTTTCGGCCGAAACCGAAACTTAAAAATTTTATTGTATTACTGAAATTTAACTTATTTTATATTGGACGAGATCGATCTTGGGAACGGATTGAACTTTTCCCACTCACAAAAAAAAAGTCGACAGAGAAAAAATCTATTATTTATATAGACAACACCAACCAAAGTTAGCCGAACGGTGCGCGACAATTCACAAACACTGAGTTTCGGCATGGCCGAAGGTTCGGCCGAAACTAGATTTTTTGGCCGAAACTAACCGAAACCGAACCTTCGGTCGGTCTCTACAAATCAGTAATGAGAGGATGAGAGAACTCCTTGGGTTCTTTCGGCATGACAACACTGTTCGACGTTTGGCGTCAGACTCTCGGACATAAATATTGAAACATAACCATACTTACCGATGAAATGGTCTGTTCCAATTTATTTGGCCCACTTTTTTTGCATGCACTTTACCGCGAATCACCCAAAATAGCCACTCAATGACTTAAATTGCGTTGAACTAATCCAGCAACGTCACAACAACTATACCTGCAGTCGATTCCATTCTTTTAGATGTTCAAATAGTAAGCGATACGCGTTAAATAAAATGCATGTTGCCAGTGATAAGAAAGTGATGCCGAAAAGAGTTTTCTACTCTTTAACGCAGTTTACGGGGTAAGTAGGCATAATAAAGCAGGAATAGTGAAAACATAAATAATAAACATGAAAATTATATGGCCACGTTTTTATAAATTCCTCTCTGATTCAAAAGAGTTTCTTTTGCTTGGTAGTTTCGTGGTCAACAATCCAATGAATTAAGGCAAAGGGGAGGCAAAAGGGGATAGAGAAGGATGTAGATTTTAAGAATCGCAATAATGTAGCTATTTTGTCATCCCGCATCCCGTGGTCGACAACTTCACCAAATTCATAAACACCAGAAGAGAGCGTATTTATGGGATGTGTAGAGCAGGTAAAAAAACTAAAATTAAAAGGTGTAATTGTACTGTATCAAACAGGCGTTTTTTAATAATGCAATTAATTATTTTTGTTTTATTTTAATAGTTTGGACGAACTAGCATTGCAACATGGACATCGAGTTTTAAGGCTTCCTCCATATCATTGCCTCTTTAATCCTATTGAAATGGTTTGATCGAAATGTAAGCGCTATTATGACGCAAAAATAAGTTCTATGCATCCTGTAACAAATGACGTAGTTTTGGGGGAATGAAGCTATAGAAAAGGTGACAGTGAAAAAATGTAAAAATTATGTAACACACACTAATAAAAGTATAAATGATGTGTGGGAACGGGAAAGATTTATCAATGCTGCAGATACTTTTCCCCCTTTTAATAACTTGGACGAATCTGATGAAGAAGATCCTTGCGGAGATGATTTATTTTGATTATTAAAAAACTGTATTTTGTTGTGTTGTCATTTTTGATTATGTTTTCTTCTTCATGATTTTATAAATAAGATGAATATATTTGAAACAAAATTTATAGATTGATGCACTAGACCAGTGGTTCCCAAATTTCGCAAAATCCCGGACCCCCGAAATCGGATTATAGTAACATGCGGACCCCCATGGCCAGTTAATCTTTAAAAGTACTAAAACAACCGTTTTGTAGTCTGACGCCAAACGTCGAACAGTGTTGTCATGCCGGAAGAACCCAAGGAGTTCTCTCATCCTCTCATTACTGATTTTTAGAGACCAACCGAAGTTTCGGTTTCGGCTAGTTTCGGCCAAAAAATCTAGTTTCGGTGACAGTTTCAGTTTCGGCCAAAAACCGGCCGAACCTTCGGCCATGCCGAAACCCAGTGTTCGTGAATTGTCGCGCTCCGTTCGGCTAACTTTGGGTGGGTTCGTAGGCAGTGTTGTCTATATAAATAATTATTTTTTCTCCGTAGACTTTTTTTTTTGTTAGTGGGAAGAGTTTAATCCGTTCCCAAGATCGATCTCGTACAATATAAAATAAGTTAAATTTCAGTAATACAATAAACTTTTAAGTTTCGGTTTCGTCCGAAATGAAACATTTGGTCTAGAGCAGTGGTTCCCAAATTTCGCAAAATCCCGGACCCCCGAAATCGGATTATAGTAACATGCGGACCCACATGGCCAGTTAATCTTTAAAAGTACCAAAACAACCGTTTTGTAACTTATTTAAACAACATTTTATTTATCAATACAACGTATTTTCCTTAAAAACAATAATAAACTAAAAAAAAATTTTATTGTTTTATTATTAGGTGAGTTATTTAGTTATTTTTGTTTTATTTTCCCTTTGTGCTCCGTGGGTTCGCGGACCCCCAAAAAATACGCCGCGGACCCCAAGGGGTCCGCGGACCACTATTTGGGAACCACTGCACTGGACGAAAAAATATATGATTCAGTTTTAAATTTTATTTATTTTTCAAAAATTTAAATTAATTAAAAATTTCATACTAATTTTCAAAAATGAAATGTTTCATCCCATGATAGCTTTTACCCTAAATAAACTACTTATTTCTGACTTAATTAACAGTATAAAACTAATAATTAAAAATTAAAAAAAAACACGCATGTCATTGTATTTTACTTGTTCAAATAAATCCGTCTTTATGTAGATCAAGCCTAAGATCATAACATTTACCACCGGTAAGTGAAACTGACTGAATTAATTTACGACGTACCGCAAATATGAAGATGACCTAACGGTCAGCAGTCATTTAACATACTTCACTTACCATGAATATTAAGGTTAAAATACTTTCGAGATGAAGTATTAAAAATTAAACAACAAAGAATTATTGCTTTTATAGCAAAATATGTTATGAAACGGTAATATATTGGACAATGATACATAAATACCGAATATAAGCTAAAAAATATAAGTTTTTCCAAGACAATCCGTTATTTCTCTCTGTTCTACAATCTACATTATTTTCAAATGAAAATTCATCTTTTCCCATTTTTATTTAGGACGAACATTTTGTTAAGATTCCCTTAATGGGATTGATGCAATTTTTCTACAAATAAAAATCGGAAAAAAAGGATGACACCGAAAATTTCAAGAATCTATGTTTTGGTCTGGGATCATAAATAAATATAAAAACTCTTCTCCCACATCGCTCTGAATATTTTTTGGTGTGTTCATACCCCAGCTGGGTTTCTTCTATACAGGGTGTCCGGATATTCTGTCCAGATTTCAAAGGAAGATTCTACATGTAAAATATGTTGAAATAAATGTAGGTCCTGAAATGTCGTATAAGAAAGCCATTATAAACTATACACAATTCAATAATAGTTTACGTAATGATTTAGATAAATTGTATTTTCTCCTAAATTATTAGCATTTAGAAATAGAGCCAAGAGAGACCATCTAATATAAACATTTTACCACTCATAATTGTTACGACGCCAAACGTTGCCTGTGATATACATTCCGTCCAGAGTACTTCGCAAATACCTTTATTGTATAAAAAAGACCTTGGAATCATAATCGGAATCATGGGTCAAAGTTTAAAAATGTGTTATTTAAAAAATTATGAATTACTAAACTAAGAGTCCCCCAAGAAAGCCTCTGACTAAATTTGACGTAAACTCTCAATATTAAAAATTAGCATTTCTTCACCGGTTCTAGAGCGGTTGCCAAAAAAACATTCATATGCACATTTCTTATGTTTTTATATGTAGAATCTCCCCTTAAAATATACATACGGAATTTCCGGATACCCTGTATACAGTTACTGGTTCTTGCAATCTTTTTGTGCAAAAAAAAAAATTATTGTGGAAAAATTTGTCCGATGTAGCAGATAAACTATAAAACCCCCTTAATTAAAAAACAACGCACTGAATACAGCTCCTATAAATAGTTCTACAAGAGGTGTTATTGTGCCTCCCGTATTTTCCTTCCAGTTTCTTATTCGGACCCCGGTTTTCTTCTCCAACCAAACGGTGTACGACGTAACTCTTGTAAAAACTGAGGGCAACTTAGCTTCACAACTACTACCTCCAAAGGATACTATTCCTACTTGTTTGTCATTAACCATTAGGGGGCCCCCGGAGTCTCCTGAACAGGCGCCTGCTTCTACACCTAAACAAGCAGCGTCGCAATTAAATATATTATTAATAATAGGTACCTATCATTTTATTTTCGCGTCCTACCGCTAGAAGACGTATTGTAGAAAATTACAAATAATATATTTACTGTTCTGACTGTAGGGTTAAATTTTTAATTGACCACCAGCCAACAGCTTTTCTTGAAACCGGCATAATGCGCCGCCACTGCACTGGTAATTGCCTAATAGTTACAAATTGAGTTAATTTAAGCTCGAATAAAACCCAAAAGGGGGATCTTTCGATTGTTCGGAAACAGCGTATCACTCTAGACTAAAAATTGGAGCATATTTTCACGTGGTTTCATTGGGGAACTCGCGAGGAACCTAATGGACCTATGCCTTTGACGTCTTGTCGGCTTGTTACGGTAAACAGAATGAAATGTCTATTTGCTCTGTTGTCGTTGATGCCCGCCCATATATTAACCTTAAAAAGTAGCTTTATCTGAAAAACAAATTCTTTGCACAATTTGTGCGTGATTATTTGTTAACTCGATCATTATTTCACAACATTGTTCTCGTCTATCAGAATCATCGTCCAATGACTTTTAAGATTACTGGTTTGTAGGGACAACACTTATTTTTTTATTTTTATTTTAGATACGGTGGTTTTCTGAGGGTCTTGGTCACGCCAAAGTTGTGTGCTTGAGCTTAGAGAATCTTCCTCTAGTGATAATAGTATGTTTATTTTTTTTGTCCTCAGGTACACCAGGACGACCACTTTTACCACTATCTTTAAGAGTACTTACGGGAAGTTCTCCATCTTAATTGCTACCCTAGAAACTGTTGATTGGCTAATAGGCGGGCAATTTGGATATTTTTCATTAAACATAATGTCACTTACTTCCCTGACTTCTACTTTTATCTCCATAACTCAACATAATTTAAATTTCTGTGCGTTCATCTTTCCGCGAGGTTTTATTAAAAAAATTAAAATTGATACCGAGCGATTCTTGATTCAGTGGACGGTATTCTATATAAAAGAACTAAACCGTTCCTTTATCATAACGCTGTATATGTTGCTGATTATTTAAATTTGACGGTGGAATAATGGTTCGTAATAGAAAAAGCCTATCGCATATGAGATTTCGAATATTTGCATCAGTTACCTGAAGTGCATAGATGGCGTCCAGTAATGTACGACTTGAATTCGTCATACTTGCGACATTGTCCTCTTGATATTATCTTCAAGTCCACAAATCTCAGTTTTCTTGTATGTCCTAAAAATAACAATGGACTGGATTTATGGCATATATATTTACCTTCACTTCGATTGCCAAGACTATATTAACGCATCGAATATGCTTAACGAAGATTTAAGCATGTTAAATCAACTTTCTCTGGATCATAATCTAAGGTTGAATCCATTAAAGTCATCCTTGATGCTTTTTGGGAATAAGAACAAAATTGGCTTTTTGAATGATAGTATCAATACGTATAGTTATCGATGGTGTTAGGCTCCCAATAGTTAAAACAGCTAAAAATCTGGGTATAATCCTGGATCCTGAACTAAGGTTTAGGGAGTATGTTAAAAAGCTAATTCAAAAGCCATATAAGTCTTTAAGAGTATTATACAACAACCGTCATGTCCTAAATTTTAAATTGCGTAAAATGCTCTGTGAGAGTCTCGTTTTATCCAGCTTTAACTACTGTGATTTCATTTATGGGCCATGCCTTGATGTAGCAGATAGGAATAGGATACAAAGGGTACAGAATACATGCTCACGCCTTATTTTTGGACTTTGAAAACTTGATCATATTTCTCATATGTTTAAAAATCTTAAGTGGCTAGTAATGAACAACCGTAGAACTTTACATTTGGGGAATTTTTTGGTTAAAACTCTAAATAATCCGGCTCTGCCTCTTTCTTTAAAAAGTAGGTATGTATTTCGTGAAAATATACATTTACGTGATATGAGATTTCCTAATAGGTTGACGGTGCCCCAACATCAGAGTGCCCTATTTCAGATATCATTTACCTACAACTCTGTTAAATTATACAACTCCTTACCTAATGAAATGGTTTCCCTTGACAGTAACAAATTTAAATTGCAATATAAAAAATATCTACTCAGTATTCAAAATGAACAACTTTGTTAATTCTTTTTGTGAAATTATTATTTTTATCAATGTTTTGCAGGTCATTCTTTAAATTATGTTTGTCGTCTTTTCCATCAGGTCAGAATGTAGCGTACTTTTCTTTTTTCTAGAATGTTAACTATTTAAACCAATCTTTTTTTTCTTATTTCTTCTTTCCACGATATTTATATAATATCTGTAAATTCAGAATTCTTTATATACTTTTTTTTATTATTATTTTAGCAAGCAGTGTGGGGTTCAGTAGAGTAGCCTTGTGGCTAGACTGCGCCTCGCTTTTGCTTGTCTGCCTATTATTGTTAGTTTTTGTAATTGTTTTTTTTTGTTTATCCTAATAAAAGACGTTTATTATTATTATTATTATTATTATTATTATTATTATTATTATTATTATTATTATTATTATTATTATTATTATTATTATTATTATTATTATTATTATTATTATTATTATTATTATTATTATTATTATTATTATTATTATTATTATTATTATTATTTATATAAAAACTATTTTGGAATTTATTTTAAAAAATATGATTTTAAGGCCGTATTAATGGGCATTTTCATTAAATGTTAATTTTTACCCGATCGCATAAAGTTAAATAGAAAAGCTATTTCGGTTTTTAAAATTTTCAATTATTTACTGAGAAAATATATAATAAATAAACAAGATACGCTCTTTAATAAAAACACGGGAATAAAATCACTGACGTCACATCTTCCTCGACCCATTGGGCTCAGTGATCAGTGTTGTTGCCAACACAAACAACAAATCAAATTTCCTACGAGAAGGATGAGAATTTCCCTTTTTTAAAGAAAAATCCCACGTTTTCCTTTAAGTTACTTTTAAATAGCAAAGCAAAGCCAACGGCTAAGTTGACATGGCTGCAGCCAGAGGGGGGGGGGGGGGTAGGCAGGGCGCCGCCCTTCCTAGAGAAAAATTCGCCCTTCCTGGAAAGAAACAACAATTGTGCCTTAACGGCCATTAATCGCCCCCAACGTATGGCAATGGAACATCAGAGGATGGCTGACCTGATCTTTCTGGCCTTTGAAAGAAAACAGACGGAAAAATTAGATTTTGAACACTTTTTAAAAAAATGTAATGAAAGAGGCAACATAAAATTACAACTGTTTTAAGTGTTAAAACAGTTGTAATTATCTAAACGTGTTTTAGAATATTTTTTGATTTATTATGTATTTTTTTTTTCATTTTTATATAAAATACTTACCTATGTAAATACTACCTACTAAAATTTAAAAAAAGGTTTAATAAGTTCGCCCTTCCAGAAATGTTAACGGCCCTTCCTAAAATTTAAGCCTGGCTACGGCTCTGTAAGTTGAGCGTTTCTTTTAAAAATTGAACTTAGCAAAAAATATTTTTTCCTCTCCCCTTGCCGCGGTTAAGTAGGTCCCTCTACATTACTCATCCAAACAATCCACATTCCTAAACTGATTGCAACTTCGATTGGTGGAACGACAGCAAAAAAAAAATATCTTTGCATTTACTTGCTAATAATGAATAATGCTAAATGACAAATTAAATGTTATCGTTTAGGTTAAGGTTGAATTCTCAACGTCATTCAATCTATTGCCAACCTATAACCTATTTCGCGTTGATTTTTTGAGTTTATTATTTTAATAACTAACATTTAAAGAAAATCAATATCGTCGGTACATTATTTAGGTAGTATCTGATATATTACAAAAATATCAATTTATTTCATTGCTAATTTTGGGTTTGTTTGTAACAATGAGTGACAATGACATAATAATGTAAAAAAAAATCTTACCCGATATTTTTCGCTATACAATTCTCCTAAACTAAGTTATGAAATTCCTTAATATTTATTAAATATGTCAATTATTACCTATAAAATATCAAGTCGATACTGATTTTCTTTAAATTTTGTATAAAAGCTAGAAAACATAAATAAATCTACGCGAAATAGGTTATAGGTTGGCAAGCATGTTGATTCTCCCACCTTAAGTGCATATATTAACTTTTATCTCATTTCTTTGAAGTGAAAGTGTTGTGTTGTTGACGAGTTGTCTAGAGTGTATTCTTATTCGGTATATGGAACTAACCCGATTCCGTTTGCCCCCATCCTAAGCATATAGACATTTTTCCTACGTATAAATCTGATCCATACGCGACCTTTACAGTCTTGATGTATCTATTGAGATTGGTTTTTGAGGGTAATTTCACTAATCCGATGTCGTTGTTGAAACTATTTGGGCGATTATGTTTTTCGTGAATAATGAATTGAGAAGACGTGATTACATTCGAGAGAGATTCCAACTTGTACGTCTTGTGTATGCCTAGGTATGCTTCAACATATTCGGCACTACAATGAATTTAGAATTAGTACGACTCAGTTGTTTGGGTTTGTTATTCACCCCGTCTAAATGTGCGAGTGGTTTTTGTTTCCAAGTTGTATCCACTGGCCTATAAAAAAATAAGAATTAATCCCAATAAGGCGAAAAAAATTTTTAAACTTAGCATAAATACTATACTTACTTACTTAATTACAATACAAAAAGATTGTATCACGTATTTCTTATTTTTTCGAAATATCGGCCCCTAAAGGGGTGAAAGGCGGGTATAAAAGTTTCTACTGGAAAAACATTTTGGTCAGATTTTCTTTGAAACTCATCATAAATACACAAGAAAAATGCATTTCTAATTTTTTTTTTAAATGAAAGGACTTACTCCGTAAGGCAATGGGCAGCCGTCAATATCCACTCGTCACTAAGCAACGAACCTCCACAATAAGTGGAATTTCTTTTTTTATTCTTGATTGCTAGAAACACTATAAAGGGGTACGCGTGAGGTTCCGCCTCATACCCCCCGATGATTCGGGGATCCTGGTCGGGAGGCCTATCCATGGGGAAAACAAGGCTCTGTTCTAGGGTTTCCTTCTGAAAAACTAGTCGGTAATAATCGAAAACAAAAACTGCAAAAAGCATTTAATTTCTTTGTCAATGGTCGTGCATTTATATGAAATTTTTACTTGTTCTACCTACCTTCTCATGTCCGTTTCTTGTTTCTGTTTGTTCTGTATATACAAAAATACACAATAACAACAATAAACCAACAAAAAAACTTCGATTTTTCATGAATTTTTTGCTTATCATTAGTCAAAGTCAAAAAATCCAGGTTGGTTGTTAAAAATCTAAGGCCTCTTACACAGGACATAAGCTCGCAGATTGTTGACGTACGTAAGGTTATATTTTTCAGACTTAATTTTTAGGGACTAAACTATTTTACCGTTGGTAACCTTGTTTTATAGGTTACACATTTTACCAACCGTAAATTAATTGTACTGCTTCGTCCGACTGGATGACTCTATCGTCATTGGCTTTGTCCTATGCCGTACAAGGTAAATTATTTTATACCTACGTCAATTGAACAGACTTGTGGAATTTGAAAATATTCAGCAATTTAATAATGAAGTTTAAAATTTAAAAACTATGAAACCGTAATTTTTATGTAACCAGAGACCTTTTAAACTCTAGAGACCAAATGTTTCATTTATAAAACGCAGGAAAAACCGATCCGTTAATATTTAAAATGTTATTGAAAATCAGTAGTGTTCGACCGAAACAAGATTTTCAGCCGAAACCGAAACCGAATCTTCGGCCTTAGTCTCAGTTTCGGCCGAAACCGAAACTTAAAAATTTTATTGTATTACTAAAATTTAACTTATTTTATATTGGACGAGATCGATCTTGGGAACGGATTGAACTCTTCCCACTAACAAAAAAAAAAGTCTACAGAGAAAAAATCTATTATTTATATAGACAACACTGCCTACGAACCCAACCAAAGTTAGCCGAACGGTGCGCGACAATTCACAAATACTGAGTTTCGGCATGGCCGAAGTTTCGGCCGGTTTTTGGACGAAACTGAAACTGTCACCGAAACTAGATTTTTTGGCCGAAACTAACCGAAACCGAACCTTCGGTCGGTCTCTACAAATCAGTAATGAGAGGATGAGAGAACTCCTTGGGTTCTTCCGGCATGACAACACTGTTCGACGTTTGGCGTCAGACTCTCGGACATAAATATTGAAACATAACCATACTTACCGATGAAAAGGTCGGTTCCAATTTATTTGGCCCACTTTTTTTGCATGCACTTTACCGCGAATCACCCAAAATAGCCACTCAATGACTTAAATTGCGTTGAACTAATCCAGCAACGTCACAACAACTATACCTGCCGTCGATTCCATTCTTTTAGATGTTCAAATAGTAAGCGATACTTGTTAAATAAAATGCATGTTGCCAGTGATGAGAAAGTGATGCCGAAAAGATTTTTCTACTCTTTAACGCAGTTTACGGGGTAAGTAGGCATAATAAAGCAGGAATTGTGAAAACATAAATAATAAACATGAAAATTATATGGCCACGTTTTTATAAATTCCTCTCTGATTCAAAAGAGTTTCTTTTGCTTGGTAGTTTCGTGGTCAACAATCCAATGAATTAAGGCAAAGGGGAGGCAAAAGGGGATAGAGAAGGATGTAGATTTTAAGAATCGCAATAATGTAGCTATTTTGTCATCCCGCATCCCGTGGTCGACAACTTCACCAAATCCATAAACACCAGAAGAGAGCGTATTTATGGGATGTGTAGAGCAGGTAAAAAAACTAAAATTAAAAGGTGTAATTGCACTGTATCAAACAGGCGTTTTTTAATAATGCAATTAATTATTTTTGTTTTATTTTAATAGTTTGGACGAACTAGCATTGCAACATGGACATCGAGTTTTAAGACTTCTTCCATATCATTGCCACTCTAATCCTATGGAAATGATTTGATCGGAATGTGAGCGCTATTATGATGCAAAAATAAGTTCTATGCATCCTGTAACCAAATGACGTAGTTTTGGGGGAATGAAGCTATAGAAAAGGTGACAGTAAAAAAAAGTAAAAATTATGTAACACAACACTAATAAAATTATAAATGATGTGTGGGAACGGGAAAGATTTATCAATGCTGCAGATACTTTTCCCCCTTTTAATAACTTGGACGAAGCTAATGAAGAAGATCCTTGCGGAGATGATTTATTTTGATTATTAAAAAACTGTATTTTGTTGTGTTGTCATTTTTGATTATGTTTTCTTCTTCATGATTTTATAAATAATTTTTGAATATTTGAAACAAAATTTATAGATTGATGCACTAGACCAGTGGTTCCCAAATTTCGCAAAATCCCGGACCCCCATGGCCAGTTAATCTTTAAAAGTACTAAAACAACCGTTTTGTAGTCTGACGCCAAACGTCGAACAGTGTTGCCATGCCGGAAGAACCCAAGGAGTTCTCTTATCCTCTCATTACTGATTTTTAGAGACCGACCGAAGTTTCGGTTTCGGCTAATTTCGGCCAAAAAATCTAGTTTCGGTGACAGTTTCAGTTTCGGCCAAAAACCGGCCGAACCTTCGGCCATGCCGAAACCCAGTGTTCGTGAATTGTCGCGCACCGTTCGGCTAACTTTGGGTGGGTTCGTAGGCAGTGTTGTCTATATAAATAATTATTTTTTCTCCGTCGACTTTTTTTTTTGTTAGTGGGAAGAGTTCAATCCGTTTCCAAGATCGATCTCGTCCAATATAAAATAAGTTAAATTTCAGTAATAGAATAAAAATTTTAAGTTTTGGTTTCGTCCGAAATGAAACATTTGGTCTAGAGCAGTGGTTACCAAATTTCGGAAAATCCCGGACCCCCGAAATCGGATTATAGTAACATGCGGACCCCCATGGCCAGTTAATCTTTAAAAGTACTAAAACAACCGTTTTGTAACTCATTTAAACAAGATTTTATTTATCAATAATACAACGTATTTTCCTTAAAAACAATAATAAACTAAAAAATAATTTTATTGTTTTATTATTAGGTGAGTTATTTAGTTATTTTTGTTTTATTTTCCCTTTGTGCTCCGTGGGTTCGCGGACCCCCAAAAAATACGCCGCGGACCCCAAGGGATCCGCGGACCACTATTTGGGAACCACTGTACTAGACAAAAAAATATAGTATTCAGTTTTAAATTTTATTTATTTTTCAAAAATTTAAATTAATTAAAAATTTCATACTAATTTTCAAAAATAAAATGTTTCATCCCATGATAGCTTTTACCCTAAATACTTGTTCACATGAATCCGTCTTTATGTAGATCAAGCCTAAGACAATTCATAACCTTTACCACCGGTAAGTCAAACTGACTGATTTAATTTACGACGTACCGCAAATATGAAGAAGATGACCTAAGGGTCAGCAGTCATTGAACATACTTTACTTACCATGAATATTAAGGTTAAAATACTTTTGAGATGAAGTATGAAAAATTAAACAACAAAGAATTATTGCTTTTATAGCAAAATATGTTATGAAACGGTAATATATTGGACAATGATACATAAATACCGAATATAAGCCAAATAAAAAATATAAGTATTTCCAAGACAATCCGTTATTTCTCTCTGTTCTACAATCTACATTATTTTCAAATGAAAATTCATCTTTTCTCATTTTTATTTAGGACGAACATTTTGTTAAGATTCCCTTAATGGGATTGATGCAATTTTTCTACAAATAAAAATCGGAAAAAAAGGATGACACCGAAAATTTCAAGAATCTATGTTTTGGTCTGGGATCATAAATAGATATAAAAACTCTTCTCCCACATCGCTCTGAATATTTTTTGGTGTGTTTATACCCCAGCTGGTTTTCTTCTATACAGGGTGTCCGGATATTCTGTACAGATTTCAAAGGAAGATTCTACATGTAAAATATGTTGAAATAAATGTAGGTCCTGAAATGTCGTATAAGAAAGCCATTATAAACTGTACACAATTCGATAATAGTTTATGTAATGATTTAAATAAATTGTATTTTTTCCTAAATTATTAGCATTCAGAAATAGAGCCAAGAGAGACCATCTAATATAAACATTTTACCACTCATAATTGTTACGACGCCAAACGTTGCCTGTGATATACATTCCGTCCAGAGTACTTCGCAAATACCTTTATTGTGTAAAAAAGTCCTTGGAATCATAATCGGAATTATGGGACAAAGTTTAAAAATGTGTTATTTAAAAAATTATGAATTACTAAACTAAGAGTCCCCCAAGAAAGCCTCTGACTAAATTTGACGTAAACTCTCAATATTAAAAATTAGCATTTCTTCACCGGTTCTAGAGCGGTTGCCAAAAAAACATTCATATGCACATTTCTTATGTTTTTATATGTAGAATCTCCCCTTAAAATATACATACCTACGGAATTTTTCGGATACCCAGTATACAGTTACTGGTTCTTGCAATCTTTTTGTGCAAAAAAAAATTATTGTGGAAAAATTGGTCCGACGAGCAGATAAACTATAAAACCCCCTTAATAAAAAACAACGCACTGAATACAGCTCCTATAAACAGTTCTACAAGAGGTGTTATTGTGCCTCCCGTATTTTCCTTCCAGTGTCTTATTCGGACCCCGGTTTTCTTCTCCAACCAAATGGTGTACGACGTAAGTCTTGTAAAAACTGAGGGCACCAGATCTGTACAGTTCTTAGATCCAAAAGCTACTATTCCTACTTGTTTGTCATTAACCATTAGGGGGCCCCCGGAGTCTCCTGAACAAGTGCCTGCTCCTTCACCTAAACAAGCAACGTCGCAATTAGATATATTATTAATAATAGGTACCTATCATTTTATTTTCGGGTCCTACCGCTAGAAGATAGACGTATAGTAGAAAATTCCAAATGATATATTTACTGTTCTGACTGTAGGGTTAAATTTTTAATTGGCCACCAGCCAACAGCTTTTCTTGAAACCGGCATAATGCGCCGCCACAGCACAGGTAATTGCCTAATAGTTACAAATTGAGTTAATTTAAGCTCGAATAAAACCCAAAAGGGGGATCTTTCGATTCTTCGGAAACAGCGTATAGACTAAAAATTGGAGCATATTTTCAAGTGGTTTTATTGGGGAACTCGCGAGGAACCTAATGGACCTATGCCTTTGACGTCTTGTCGGCTTGTTACGATAAACAGAATGAAATGTCTATTTGCTCTGTTGTCGTTGATGCCCGCCCATATATTAACCTTAAAAAGTAGCTTCATCTGAAAAACAAATTCTTTGCACAATTTGTGCGTGATTATTTGTTAACTCGATCATTATTTCACAACATTGTTCTCGTCTATCAGAATCATCGTCCAATCACTCTTTTACAATAACTGGTTTGTAGGGACAACACTTATTTTTTTATTTTTATTTTAGATACGGTGGTTTTCTGAGGGTCTTGGTCACGCCAAAGTTGTGTGCTTAAGCTTAGCTTAGAGAATCTTCCTGTAATGATAATAGTATGTTTTTTTATTTTTTTTCTCCTCAGGTACACCGTCAGGACGACCACTTTTAACACTATCTTTAACAGTACCTACGGAAAGTTCTCCATCTTAATTGCTACTCTAGAAACTGTTGATTGGCTAATAGGCGGGCGATTTGGATATTTTTCGTTAAACATCATGTCACTTACTTCCCTGACTTCTAATTTTATCTCCATAACTCAACATAATTAAAATTTCTATGCGTTCATCTTTCCGCGAGGTTTTATTAAAAAAGTTAAAATTGATACCGAGCGATTCTTGATTGAGTGGACGGTATTCTATATAAAAAAAACTAAGCCGTTCCTTCATCATAACGCTGTATATGTTGCTGATTATTTAAATTTGACGGTGGAATAATAATGGTTCCTAATAGAAAAAGCTTAATTATATGAGATTTTGAATATTTGCATCAGTTACCTGAGGTGCATAGATGGCGTCCAGTAATGTACGATTTGAATATGTCATACTTGCTACATCGTCGATTTGATATTATTTTCAAGTCCACAAATCTCAGTTTTCTTGTCTTTCCTAAAAATAACAATGAACTGGATTTATGGCATATGCAGATGATACACAAATTTACCTTCATTTCGATTGCCAAGACTATATTATAAATGCACCGAATCTGCTTAACGAAGATTTAAGCATGTTAAATCAACTTTCTCTGGATCATAATCTAAGGTTGAATCCATTAAAGTCATCCTTGATGCTTTTTGGGAATAAGAATAAAATTGAATTTTTGAATGATAGTATCAATACTTATAGTTATCGATGGTGTTAGGCTCCCCGTAGTTAAAACAGCTAAAAATCTGGGTATAATCCTGGATTCTGAACTAAGGTTTAGGGCTTAGTAGGTAACCTGAAATTGGTGGTGCCTGACATTATTATATCGCAACAAGGCCGAAAAATAAACCAAACTTATCAGCGACAAAGAGAAATAATATTATTTCTCGAGCACGTACGAAATGGGAAATAGGGGAATACCCGAATGCAAATCTAAAGCGGGGCTGGACTGGCTGGTGGGGTGGAGGTAAAATAAACACACAGTGTTGCCAACACTAAAATATTTTCATTTAACACAGGGACGTGTTCGCATTGCCAGTAGTAAGAAGGGTATTTTTACTAAAAATAAAAACCCAAATGCCAATAATAAAAATTTAAAAAAAGAAATGGGTTTTTGGTTTAAACCATCTTGGTTTAAACCAGCCAACCCTGGTTTTAAGTATAGTAATGAACAACCGTAGAACTTTACATTTGGGGAATGTTTTGGTTAAAACTCTAAATAATCCGGCTCTGCCTCTTTCTTTAAAAAGTTGGTTTGTATTTCGTGAAAATATACATTTACGTGATATGAGTAGCGTACTTTTCTTTTTTCTAGAATGTTAACTATTTAAACCAATCTTTTTTTTCTTATTTCTTCTTTCCACGATATTAGGTATATATTTTTTTATTATTATTTTAACAAGCAGTGTGGGGTTCAGTAGAGTAGCCTTGTGGCTAGACTGCGCCTCGCTTTTGCTTGTCTGCCTATTATTGTTAGTTTTTGTAATTGTTTTCTTTGTTTATCCTAATAAAAGACGTTTATTATTATTATTATTATTATTATTATTATTATTATTATTATTATTATTATTATTATTATTATTATTATTATTATTTATATAAAAACTATTTTGGAATTTATTTAAAAAAATATTATATTAATGGGCATTTCCATTAAATGTTAATTTTTACCCGATCGCATAAAGTAAAAAAGAAAAATTGTCTATTTCGGTTTTTAAAATTTTGAATTATTTACTGAGAAAATAAATAAACAAGATACGCTCTTTAATTAAAACACGGGAATAAAATCACTGACGTCACATCTGCCTCGACCCATTGGGCTCAGTGATCAGTGTTGCCAACCTTTAATAAAAATCAAATTTCCTACGAGAAGGATGAGAATTTCCCTTTTTTAAAGAAAAATCCCACGTTTTCCTTTAAGTTGCTTTTAAATAGCAAAGCAAAGCCGTGCTTTTAAATAGCAAAGCGTTCCTTTTAAAAATTGAACTTAGTAACAAATATTTTTTCCTCCCCCCTTGCCGCGGTTAAGTAGGTCCCACTACATTACTCATACGATTATACGAAGTTGTTCGCGAAGCGTTCCTTTTAGAACTTAGCTAAGCAAAGATTTTTACTTTCTTTGTTGTTTAAAAGAAGCAAATGAAAAGTACCTATTAGGGTAATTTCCCAAATCCAACTTCCTAAACTGATTGCAACTTCGATTGGCTGAACGACAGCAAAAAAAAATTATCTTTGCTTTCACTTGCTAATAAATGAATAATGCTAAATGACAAATTAAGGTGCAAATTAACTTTTGTCTCATTTCTTTCAAGTGAAAGTTTTGTGTTGTTGACGAGTTGTCTAGAGTCTAGAGTAGTGATGGGATCACTCGAGCGAAAAATAACCTATCATTCGGCTTTTTCAATAACTTGAATTATTCGATTATCTTCGGAAATAATTCGAGTGACGAAATGAGTGACGAACATATGGTTTTTATTTTCCAACGCGTCTCCAAAGTTGCTGCCCGCCTGTCAATCACTCACTGCGGCCAGAGCCATCTCCTAGCGAGTGGCTACACCGAGTGCTTTCGGTTATTATTGGCGATATAATATAATTCAAATTAAATACTGCATTACGGGTTACCTTCCTGTGTATTGTGATTTATTATTTAGATTTAAATACTGCATTACGGGTTGCCTGCGTAGGATAATAGGATTTTTTTATTTAGATTTAAATCGTCGGCGTCTACTGAAAACTTAATGTTTAGTGGTGAGTATTCAGTATTCATAAATATCATGCATGAGTTATGCAATATCGGAATATCGTGACATCTCAAGGTCAAGTAGTTACATTGTAAGATCTGGGAACCATGCCAAAAAATCCACAAATATCTCGGCCACATTTAATAATCCGCAAAAAATCTATCGATTAACAACACCGAGTCAGTTATTCCCAATACAAATGCTGTATATCAACATGAACGATGAACCGCCAATATTAATAATTAATATTAGAATTTGTGTGAAAAAAAAATCGATTATAATTCGGTTTTTTAAATCACTCGAATACTCGGTAGTCGATTATTAAAATAAGTCGATTTTTCCCAACACTAGTCTAGAGTGTATTCTTATTCGGTATATGGAACTAACCCGATTCCGTTTGCCCCCATCCTATGATTGTAGACATTTCTCCTACGTATAAATCTGATCCAAAGGCGACCTTTACAATCTTGATGTATCCATTGAGCGTGCTTTTTGAGGGTAATTTCAGTAATCCGATGTCGTTGTTGAAAAGACTTGGGCGATTATATTCTTCGTGAATAATGAATTGATAAGACGTGAATACTTTCGAGAGAGATTCCAACTTTTTCTTCTCGTGTATACCTAGGTAAGCTTCAACATAATTGGCCCTACAATGAATTTAGAATTAGTACGACTCAGTTGTTTGGGTTTGTTATTCACCCCGTCTAAATGTGCGAGTGGTTTTTGTTTCCAAGTTGTATCCACTAGCATATAAAAAAATACGAATACTTAATCCAATAAGGTAATCGTTATTTACACTACAAGGGAGACTGGTCAAGAATACTGCCTCCCGAGTTTTGTATTATATTTTTTCTACTCCAGTTCCCTAAAATTTAAAAAAAAATGTTTTTTAATTTTATAATTTGAGCTATCCAACTGAAATACCCTGTAACGTGTATGTTGACACGTTGATTGCTATGGAATTAATAATGTTCATAATCAAACAAACGTTCTGTCAGTATCAGTTTTTTTAAGAAATCGAAAAAATGGATATCGATGCAGAGTTGCGAATGCAGCTTGCGCTGCTCTATTACCTCAGAAATCGAAGGAACGGTACAATCGGTGTTACAAGGACTTCAAGGATTGGTGCAGTATTAATGCAAGTGATGAAAGAGTCATCGAGAATTCTATGCTGGCGTACTTTGTACTTCCCTAGGGAGGTAAGTATTTACTTACCTCCCTATAGGGAGGTAAAACGTACTTACCTCCCTCAAATCAGTATCAAAAGAAGTACTTACCGAGTAAGGAGTAGAAAATTTGTTTTTTTAAACTTAGCATAAATACTATACTTACAATACAAAAAGATTGTATCACGTATTTCTTATTTTTTCGAAATATCGGCTCGTAAAGGGGTGAAAAGGGGGTATAAAAGTATCTACTGGAAAAGCATTTTGGTCAGATTATCTTTGAAACTCATCATAAATACACAAGAAAAATGCATTTCTTATTTTTTTTTTAAATGAAAGGACTTACTCTAAAAGACAATGGGCAGCCGTCAATATCCACTCGCGACTAAGCAACGAACCTCCACAAGTGGAATTTCTTTTATCATTCTTGATTAATAGAAACACTATAAAGGGGTACGCGTGAGGTTTCGCCTCATCCCCCCCGATAATTCGGGGATCCTGGTCGGGAGGCCTATCCATGGGGAAAACAAGGCTCTGTTCTAGGGTTTCGTTCTGAAAAACTAGTCGGTAATAATCGAAAACAAAAACTGCAAAAAGCATTTAATTTCTTTGTCAATGGTCGTGCATTTATATGAAATTTTTACTTGTTCTATCTACCTTTTCATATATGTTTCTTGTTTCTATTTGTTCCATATATTCAAAAATACACAATAACAACAATAAACCAACAAAAAAACCTCGATATTCCATGAATTTTTTGCTTATCATTAGTCAAAGTCAAAAAACAAGGTTGGTTGTTAAAAATTTAAGGCCTCTTACACACGACATAAGCTCGCGGATTGTTGACGTACGTAAGGTTATATTTTTCAGTCTTAATTTTTAGGGACCAAACTATTTTACCGTTGGTAACCTTGTTTTATAGGTTACACATATTACCAACCGTAAATTTATTGTACTGCTTTGTCCGACTTACTCTATCGTCATTGGCTTCGTCCTAAATGCCGTATATACAAGGTAAATTATTTTATACCTACGCAGGCGTGTATTTGAGGAGGGGGGAGGGGGGGGGGGGTAATTGTGGGTAGTTGCCCCCTCCGATGAGCCATTTTATTGCTTAAAATTTTTTAAATGGGACAGGTGGAAATCGAGACCAATAAATTTTGATTGATTTTCTTGTAAAAAAAACCGTATCATTAAAAAAAAAATTTCATAACCTCCCCCCAGATACGCGCCTGTACCTACGTCAATTAAACAGACTTGTGGAATTTAAAAATATTCAGCAATTTAACAATGAAGTTTAAAATTTAAAAACTATGAAACCGTAATTTTTATGTAACCAGAGACCTATTAAACTCTAGACCAAATGTTTCATTTTTTATAAAACGCCTGAAAAACCGATCCGTTAATATTTAAAATGTTATTGAAAATCAGTAGTGTCCGACCGAAACAAGATTTTCAGCCGAAATCGAATCTTCGGCCTTGGTCTCAGTTTCGGCCGAAACCGAAACCGAAACTTAAAAATTTTATTCTATTACTGAAATTTAACTTATTTTATATTGGACGAGATCGATCTTGGGAACGGATCGAACTCTTCCCACTAACAAAAAAAAATCGACAGAGAAAAAATCTATTATTTAGGGGAAGGCTGCCCATATTGGACCAATTTCCAGATTTCTTATCATAGATCCTGATAATAACGCAAAATCGATCTTGAATCTATAACTTAGTATGCTTTAGTATGTTGTTCAACTGCAGGATTTTTTGCAGAATTTTATTTCAAAGTATCTATGATATACCAGGCTATAAAAAAAACCTCTGCAAATGGTTCAATATAGGAAACCGGTTGCCTAAATTGCACCTGGGGGTTCCAAAATTGGACCACATGATTTAAATAGGAAGCTTAGGTGTTAAATAAATAAACAAAAAATAAAATTGTTGTTATAGGAAGTTTTATATTTACATTTCAAAAAAAACATCAAATTAACAATTAAAATTTCGGTAGAAAACATATCCTAATGCAAAAAAAAGTACCTATTAGTTTCCTATATTGGACCAGTAATATTTCATTTCTCATGACATTAACTTATGTAAAGAGAAAAATTATTTTTGCACAATTTGGAAAAATTGCCTAAATTGGACCGGTTCAATTTTGGCAATCACCCAATGGTACAATTTAAGCCACTACCACTTGTTTTACACAACCACCCAGGAAAGAAACAAGAAAAAACAAATATGGCATGGTAATAGGAGAAATAGAAAGAGAAAAAGTTACTTGATAACTTCTATAAAAAAGATTTTGCTTAGAGTTTTATGGTTCTAAGGTAAATTCTTAGGAAAATCCTAAAAATATTACATTAAAATTGTGTAAATTACGTTTTGCTCTGTACACGTCAAGCACTAACGGCCAACTAGTTGAGTTTGTTGCCAATGAAAGGTTCTGGCTGGAAGTATGTTACAGTGTTGCCAGATGATATGGCACTTGTTTAGTTTCGGAGAAATGTACTGTGGTCCAATTTAGGTAGCGGTTCAATATAGGCAACCTTTCCCTATACAGTGTGTCCGAAATTCAAGTCTCTATATGCCTATCTCGCTTAATAGATGAGATAGAAAGTTGGTTAAATGGGGAATATTTTAGAGAATCTAATGCCGATCTCGAATCCTTTTTCAAAATTATAAAAAGTTTTGTAGTTTTTCACTTATTAAACAAAAACTAAAAATGGCGCATTTCGTTTTTTTTTAAAAAGGGGCTTAACGGTTAATTTGACATATCCCAAAGTGTTACATTCTTAAAGACACTTTTTAAGGAAGAACATTTCTGTGCAAAAAGAAAATGCAGAATGTCTTTTGTTTGTGAGTTACCCACAGTAACTTTGTTATTTCCTATGGCGGCCATCTTGAATTTGTACATAAAATTATTTCTCTTTGAATTACCTTTTAAACGATGTGTCACATGCTACCAAAATTTTGGAGAAATACTCTTAAATTATTAAAATACCAGTTTTATCGTTAACTTGGCAACAGCGCATGCATCTAACATAGCAGATAGTAATTAAACCATTTAAAGCACCTCTTAAACTTTTAATTTATTAGAATACAGTTTCTTACAAGATCCTTAAATTCTAAACCTGACCTAACCTAACCAAAACCAAGTAGGATAACTTAAATTAAATTAAATTAATTTCCTGTAATAGGTTTTATGCGGTTTGATGTCTTTCTGGATACAATTCCAAATATCTAGCAGAAGTTAGTTCTGCATTTCGGTGTGATTGCAAATAAAGTGCCAACATATCAAATTTTTCTTCATTTAAAATTTGTGCCATTTTCAAAATAAGATAAGATGTAGGTAATATCATACAATTTAAACCACTTTTTAGAATCTTGAATGACAAATAAATAGGCACTTCATTTTTTCTAATATTGCATATCATGGCCTACCATGTAAAAATATCATGGCCTTTTTTTACCATGCAAAAATATCACGGAATACCATGTAACAATAATTCTTTTGTTATTATAATAATTTGATTATACCAAATAATTTTAACGTAATAAAACTTAGGTTTGGCAAAATTAAAAAAGGTTTGCATTTTTTTTGTTTGTAAGTTTTTATTCTGATCTATTTTTTCTAATATTTTAACTAAATGTAATTGCAAACAAATAAAGACGCGATTTTTAGTTGAAAGCCCTATTTTTTCTAATTGAATTCTTTTTCGTTTCATTTCGATTAAGATTTTTTTTATCGCGGCGTTGCCAAACCTATTTAAGACCGTAGACAAAAAATGCGTTAATTATTTTATTGGCTAGAAAACAATGATTATTTGGGGCAAAAAATGTTTTTGTTATTAAACTAATACCCTTGGATGTACCCACATGCTATATTAGATGCATGCGCTGTTGCCAAGTTAACGATAAAACTGGTTTTTTAATAATTTAAGAGTATTTCTCCAAAATTTTGGTAGCATGTGGCACATCGTTTAAAGGGCAATTCAAAGAGAAATAATTTTATGTACAAATCCAAGATGGCCGCCATAAGAAATAACAAAGTTACTGTGGGTAACTCACAAACAAAAGACAATCTGCATTTTCTTTTTGTACAGAAATGTTCTTCCCTAGAAAGTGTCTTAAGAATGTAACACTTTGGGATATGTCAAATTAACCGTTAAGCCCCTATTTAAAGAAAACGAAATGCGCCATTTTTAGTTTTTGTTTATTAAGTGAAAAACTACAAAACTTTTAATAATTTTGAAAAAGGATTCAAGATCGGCATTAAATTCTCTAAAATATTCCCTATTTAACCAACTCTCTCATCTATTAAGCGAGATACCCATATAGAGACTTGAATTTCGGACACACTGTATAGACAGCACTGCCTACGAACCCACCCAAAGTTAGCCGAACGGTGCGCGACAATTCACGAACACTGAGTTTCGGCATGGCCGACGGTTCGGCCGGTTTTTGGCCGAAACTGAAACTGCCACCGAAACTAGATTTTTTGGCCGAAACTAGCCGAATCCTACATCATTTGAAAGCTAATATCTCGTACGGTATGCTCATAAATGCTGGCGCGATTCTGTCAAGCTATTTCAAAATGGCGACTGTTGAAAGTTTTTAAAAAATCTCTATTTAAATAAGCGGAAATGATAAATCATTGATGTTTTTTTTTACCTTTCAAGGTAAGAAATCTTCATTGTTTCACGTTCTGACAATTTGTGGCATTGCATGTGAACTTGTAAAATTAATTTAGGTATTTCCGAAGAAGGTAGAAAAACCATCAAGGATTTATCATTTCCGATTATTTAAATGGAGGTTTTTTTTTTAATTTTAACAGTCGCCATTTTGAAAAAGCTTGACAGAATCGCGTCAAAATTTATGAGCATATCCACTGTACGAGATATTACCTTTCAAATGATGTACATACATCACAAGCTGTATGTTTGCAATTAAAAAAAAGATCGATGTCGTCATATCTTTGACAAATGTCTATAAAAAAAAAGGGATAACGTCAAAATGTGAGCATATATTGACGTGTCCGAGTGTTTTCCCCAAAAGTTACAGGCTAAGGCTATATTAATTTTATTCCGGACTTCTGGGCAACCCTGTATACATTCTTATCGCTTTCATAATAGTATGTTATTACTTATTATTATCCCCATAACCTCTTATCCCCTTTTTATATCATTTCGTGAGATAAGAATCGCTTTTATTAACAAAATAACGAAATAAACCATTTTTGTTCCAATGTTATTAACAATAATAATTAATAATGAAGCTATTAAACTGTCAAATGTTTTGGTAAATAATTGAATCTATGCCCAATTACTTAATTCTGTGGGAAACGAAATGTGTTTTCAAGAATAGCTGACCCATTCTAAGTTAATATGGGATTTGTGTCCCCCTTATTTTTTTTCAACGACAGCATCACGTGCCGGGTCATCAAAGCAGTAGTCATCATCTTATTATTTCTATCATTTAGACCTAAATAACCTACCACAAAATATGAATAGTATTCAAATAAATAAAGACATTCAAATTTTTAAAGTTAATAAAATAAAATATTTAGGAATTATTTTTGATAATAAATTAAATTGGAATTTTCACATTAATCACATCTTAATTAAAAAATTAAGAAGTTTACCACCGATTTTTAAAAACATTAAAAAAAATTTAAATGTAAGACATTATGGAAATATTATATTACGCGTTAGTTAAAACTCATTTAAATTACGGAATTTTAGGTTGGGGAGGAACAAATAGAACTTTAGTTAAAAAATTAGAAATATTACAAAAAAGGATTCTAAAAATTATATACAATAAAGATTATCTTTATCCTTCAAAAGAATTATGTTCAGAAACAAAAAAGTTGATCATAAGACAACTTTACATTTATTTTATAACATCTTAATATATATATTTAAAAATAAAAACCTTATACAATTTAAAAACCATAATCATAATACACGTCATAAAAATGCACATAGCATTGTACCAAAAATAGTAAAATTGTATTTTTCCCAAGATTAACGAACTGAAATAAGTGATTTTAAGGTATTCATAGCCCTCTAGAGTGACAAAAAGTGACAAGTGACACATCGTTGTATTTAGAATGTCATATGGAGTAAAAAAAAAGAAAAAATATACCAGGTGTCCCATTTAAAAATCGAAAGTATATGTCACTTCCGGTTAAACCGGAAGTTCCATAATGTTGAGTCACCTGTCAAAAAATGCAGTTTTATGTCGTATACAAATCTCCCGAATTTTATTTCATTATCTTGAAAAACAAAAAAGTTAGAGGGGCGAGCCACATTCCGTGGACACCCGGTATAAATGAGATGCCTGGCGTCGTTGGTACTTATAATTGCACTTGTTTTGTAGATAGCATAATGCTCTTCTTACAAACCCGAACTTCGAACAAACCCGAACAAACCCAATATTATATTTCCCTTCTACAGCTATAAAAAAATTATATTATCCAAGAATAACTCTTTTTCCTATTTTAGGACACTGGACGATTCAAGATTGTAGGTTTGGAAAATCGACAGAGAATCAAATATTAACAAAAAAAAACATTTAATAAATTCTCTATTGGCGAGTGGGTCGACAAAACTGTGGGTTTTTCTGTGACATTTAAAGGAGCTATAGGGAACACGTGGGACGATAAGAGGGTTAAAACGTAAAGGTTTAGAATGTAACTTATCGATAAAGATGTCATTGCTAACGTGGAATATTTCCAGTGTATGGGCGCGAATAAATAAAAAAAAATGGTTTGCATGACAAAAGTATTCCGTGTCAGGGACTGGGTTGTTAAATTTTACCACGTCCTTTAATTTTCAGTTATTTTTTTACTGTTGTCTAGGTACCAAGCAGGTACTTTAAAAAATACAGGGGTCGGTAAAAATGATTGAGTGACGATACGGCCCCTATAATTCCCAATTCCATTTATACTCTACTAAAGGATTTGGCCAATTTCTACCTATAAAGTATACATTGTGGAATTTTAAACTGAAATAAATTCTGTATTAAACTAAAAATAAACTTAGCCGTATAGTTATGTATTTTTGTATCAAATAAAGAGGCTTCCTAATACTGAACTTATTCCAGTTAAAAATTCCACTTTGTATAATAATATCCTAAATTTCCCTTCTCTACATCTGATTGCCTGTGTAATATACGCTCTAAAATAACTAGAACTTCTTTGCTGTCAAGACGTTATTATGTCTTCGACATTTTGATTTTATTCAGGGTATTTGGGAGGTTCCATTTAGTAACAAACTTTGAACAAATAATCAAACTAATAAATTTTCTACGTAAACATAGTTTATTTTTAATACTTACATAGGTAGGTACATATAAAAAGATATAAAAAAAAATAATTAAGTAAAATAAATAATAGATAGAAACAATAAAACACAAAAACTTGACCAAGCAGGAATAATGACTATTCTTTCTTGCCTACGTGCATGCCAAATGAGTACTACAACACCAAGACAAGGTCTATAAACTAACTAGGTTGTCTCATTCGATGCTGACCTACCTCAACACGACGGCCGCTCCGCATCGTCCTTCCCCCTGTACACACGTTAACTGATAAAGCAGCTCACCCGTACATTTTAGCCGATTGCTGTTCTATGAGGCAACCTATAGTTCGTTTATAAATCTCGCTATAATAATACACACTAACAGCAGTACAGGGACTCATTCAGACGATTATCGAGCAAAACCAGCTTGACAGATTGCATGGTGATCGCCCAACGAATGGGTCCATTATTTAAATACCAACGAACTGCTATTTTAGACCAGGGCTGAAGCCTTTGAAAATGGTAAAAAGTGAAAAAGAACAATAGTAGGATGAAACCCATTGGAAAAGGAAGAGAATATAACAAAAATAAAAGGAAAAATAATTTACGGGCGATCCGAGGTCGGAAAGTGGAAAGGGGTGAGTTTTTAAGGGTAGAAAACGATGTATCTCGATTTCCGGCAAAACTACAAGTCCTATGAAAAAACGTTAAATAGCAAAGTTGTAGGTAATAAAAAGATCTACAACATTTGTACTTATACATTATTATGGTAAATATTCTCAAAAAATGCAAAGAAACGAAAAAAACTCGAATCCGAAATTTTTTTTTAATCATTATGTACAATTTTGAGCTATTTATTAAAATGTATACTTGCTTGCAATTTTTTGTTTATCAATGTTACATGGAATCTTACGTTTTTCGAGTAATTAAAGTAAACAAATTTTAATAAATAGCTCAAAATTGTAATAATAATTAAAAAAAAATTTGGATTCGAGTTTTTTTCTTTTTTTGTTGTATTTTTTGAGAACATTTACCATAGTAATGTATATTTTTTTATACCATCAGAAAGTAGAGATTTCAACGAACAAAAAGCCCACCGACTTTTTTAAAAAAGCAGATATTTTGACGTGAGAATTTTCGATTGAAAATTAGGGTGCTTTTTCGATATTAAGTCAAAGTAACGTGAAAAAATAAATATTTTAAATCAAAAAAATTACAGTATGTTTGGAACATAAAAAGGTAAGTTTTCACCAAATATCGTGAAAAAAAAAATTTTTTGTAAAAGATAAAAATAAAAAACCAAAAACTTGGTTATTTGAATTTTTCACATAAATTTTGCGGTTATGTGAAAAAAGTGTAAATACAAAAGTTGTAGATCTTTTTATTACCTACAACTTTGTCATTTAACGTTTTTCCATAGGACTTGTAGTTTTGCCGCAAATCGAGATAAATCGTTTTTCACCCTTAAAAACTCACCCCCTTCCACTTCCCGACCTCGGATCGCCCGTAAATTATTTTTTCTTTCATTTTTGTTATATTCTCTTTCTTTTCCAATGAGCTACATCCTACTATTATTTTTTTTGGTTTCAATTATCGACCCTGGTCTATTTTGCTACAGTCGCTTTTATTTTGCTTGAACTTTGGCTCCAGTCCAGCCGACGAAATGAGTTAAATTTCACATAAAGATTAAATATATTCGAAGTATCTTCTTTAATTATTGAAACTTGCACTAAATTTAAAAAGTTATGGCTTCTACATCTAGATAAATAAACGTTCTTTCACTCTGCAGTGTCCGGACATGGATTTTGAGTATAATAGAGCTTGAATCCCAAACCGGTGACATTGTTGTTCGTCCGTACGTTCAGTACAATCGGACCAGCACTTGAATCTAAAGAAAACAGGTGTGTATTTTTCTTAAAATGTAGGCATCCATTAAGGAGGGATTTTTCGAAAATCAACCTCTAAGGGGGTAAAAAGGGGGGTTCCATTTTTATTCCAAAGAGGGTATAAACGTTTTAAGAGGCATTGGAAAGAATATTTTTATATATACGAAAGAGAAATAAATAATGTAAGAAAACACCAAAGATATGTATTTTATTGTACCCATTAAGCTGGAATTCTCAACGTCATTCCATCTATAACTTATCCAACCTATAACTTATTTCGCGTTGTTTTTTTTTAGTTTATTATTAGATTAACTAACATTTAAATAAAATCAATATCGTCGGTACAATATTTAGGTAATATCTGACATATAACAAAAATATCCAGTGACTGAAGGGCTCTGGGGCGCTGCTCTCCCTGCAATTATTTCAAACAGAATCCAAAAATACTTTACTTAAAAAACCAATAAAGCAATGTATGTAAGCAATCCATTAAAATAATTCAAACCAAACATAGCCCTATTCCAGCGGGTAGGTTATACTAAGCGCGGGCATAAACCAAACATAGCCCTATTCCAGCGGGCAGGTTATACTCATAGACAAGCGAGTTGCGCGCTCTCAATGTTTTTTATACAAAGCGCGGGCGGGCGACAGATTATCCGTCCCGATTCAACGCGGCTTCTCGATGAGTTGTCATGACGACAGAGGCGTGACGTCACCTACAAATCGCACAACGAGCGGCCACGATGAGCTCCAATTTTCCGCGCCCAACAACAGCTGTTCGCGACGCCACGGTAGAATAATCAATATATTATGTACTCTGGCGAGGCGACCTGTCGATGCCGCTCTAGGCGCTAACGTTTTGTTTATTTGTTTTGATTTGATTTATTAGTTACGTTGTTGTTGTTGTTGTTGTTGTTGTTGTTGTTGGAAAATATCGTGTAATATGAAGGTCAGTGATTTACAGAAGCTTGTGTTTAGTTCTCTGAGCTTAAGTAAAAAAATTGATTTAAAAAATGCAGGGCGACCACTAGAAATTGAACATAGTACAAGTGCAATCAGAATGTAAAAGTAAGGCACAGTTTACGCGTAAGTTTGACAAAAAAATTATATAATAAAAAATCCTGGATATGCGGTTGTGAGGGCAAAAAATTTTTTTTTTGTTTCGTGTGTCTTCTTTTTGACGGGGATGATAATTGGACTATAAATGGGGTGCAGGATTTAAAACATCTTTCAGAGAAAATAAAAAAACATTAAAATAGTGCAAAACATCGTCATAATGTGGTAAGTTTTGAGATGTTAGGACAAACTAATATTTTAACTTGTTTAAGTAGTGCTTGCTGATGAAATTAAAATTCACAATGAGAAAGTTAGAAAAAACAGACACGTACTTTTGAAAATAATAGACATTTTAAATTTTTCTTATTTAAAGCCAGCGCCCCCCCTGACTCGCTAGTCACGAGCCGCCACTGAAAATATCTATTCATTTTATTGCTAATTTTGGGATAATTGTATAGTGAAAGCACAATGACATGATAATGTTAAAAAAAATCTTACCCGATATTTTTCGCGATACAATTCTCCTAAAATAACTCATAAAATCCCTTGATATTTATTTAATATGTCAATTATTACCTATAAAATATAAAGACGATAATGATTTTATTTAAATTTTGTGTAAAAGGTAGAAAAATTGAATAAATATACGCGAAATAGGTTATAGGTTGGCAAGCATATTATGTTGATACTCCCACCTTAGAGCAAAGCTTCTATTGGGTAGAATTTATAACGAGTAAATAAATACAGAAAATACCAACCTGAAACTGGTGAATTCAAACTAAAATTCCTCACCGTAGAACCATCATTGAATCTATCGCCACAAAGGCGGGTTCCATCAACGATGACGTAGTCATCTGGGCAGTTTAGAATGTCTACCCCAGCTTGACCTACCGGAATGGTCAATTGTCCATCTAAAACGAATGCCTTTAGTGTCTATCTCTAGAACTCTGATTGGACCACCGTAAACTCCCTAGCTGTGAATACATTGAGGTCAATGCACCCTTCCCTCCCAGAAAGTATTTCTAGCTATGCCAATGGTGTGCATTACAGTACATTACTGTACATTACTGTACATACTTACTAGATAATCGGTTAACCAACTGGAATGGATTCGTCTGACCATTTCTGACATTCGAATAAGTTATCGAGCAGTAACCAGCTTCTCTTCTGATACATATGGCATAGTTGAGATTGTTCTAGAACAGAAATGATTTATATAGACCAGGGTCGATAAGTTTTGAAACCAAAAAAAATAATAGTAGGAAGAAACCCATTGGAAAAGGAAGAGAATATACCAAAAATCAAAGGAAAAATAATTTACGGGCGATCCGAGGTCGGGAAGTGGAAGGGGGTGAGTTTTTAAGGGTAGAAAACGATTTATCTCGATTTGCGGCAAAACTACAAGTTCTATAAAAAAAAACGTTAAATGGCAAAGTTGTAGGTAATAAAAAGAGACTTTTGTCTTTACACTTTTTTCACATAACCTCATAATTTATGTGAAAAATTCAAATAACCAAGTTTTTGGTTTTTTATTTTTCTTTTACAAAATTTTTTTTTTTCACGAAATTTGGTGAAAACTTACCTTTTTATGTCCCAAACACAATGCAATTTTTTAAATTTAAAATATTTATTTTTTCACCTTATTTTGACTTAATATCGAAAAAGCACCCTAATTTTCAATCTAAAATTCTCACGTCAAAATATCTGCTTTTTTAAAAAAGTCAGTGGGCTTTTTGTTCGTTGAAATCTCTACTTTCTGATGGTATAAAAAAATATACATTACTATGGTAAATGTTCTCAAAAAATGCAAAGAAACAAAAAAAACTCGAATCCGATTTTTTTTTAAATCCTTATGTACAATTTTGAGCTATTTATTAAAATTTATACTTGCTTGCAATTTTTTGTTTATCAATGTTACATGGAATCTTACGTTTTTCGAGTAATTAAAGTATAAATTTTAATAAATAGCTCAAAACTGTACATAATGATTAAAAAAAAATTCTGATTCGAGTTTTTTTCGTTTCTTTGCATTTTTTGAGAACATTCACCATAGTAATGTATATTTTTTTACCCCATCAGAAAGTAGAGATTTCAACGAACAAAAAGCCCACCGACTTTTTAAAAAAAGCAGATATTTTGACGTAAGAATTTTCGATTGAAAATTAGGGTGCTTTTTCGATATTAAGTCAAAATAAGGTGAAAAAATAAATATTTTAAATCAAAAAAATTATTGTGTATTTGGGATATAAAAAGGACAAGTTTTCACCAATTTTTTTTTTGTAAAAGATAAAAATAAAAAACCAAAAACTTTGTTATTTGAATTTTTCACATAAATTTTGAGGTTATGTGAAAAAAGTGTAAATGCAAAAGTTGTAGATCTTTCTATTACCTGCAACTTTGCCATTTAACGTTTTTCTATAGGACTTGTAGTTTTGCCGGAAATCGAGATAAATCGTTTTCTACCCTTAAAAACTCACCCCTTTCCACTTTCCGACCTCGGATCGCCCGTAAATTATTTTTCCTTTCATTTTTGTTATATTTTCTTTCTTTTCCAACGGGTTTTATCCTACTATTATTTTTTTTCACTTTTTATTATTTTCAAAGACTTCCGCCCTGGTCTATTAATACATGACGGCCGTTCCCCCTGAACCACAACTGCCAATAACAACTTACAAAGTATCCTGGTTTACTCCTGTTAAACATGGCAGGTTGGTCATAGTTAAAACTTTGTATCGTTCCACGGACCCCGGTATAATACTGCAGGCAGTTACTTTGTGACGTGCTGCAGGAATCGGTGTACTGACAGATACGAAGTTTGAATCGTTTACGCGCCCCTGTGGATGACAGAACCATCAACTGAAGAGGATCGGCTAGGTCCGAAACGTCTACATATACTAAAATTTTGAAAAAAATGTCTCTGGTTTTAATATATTTTTTATATTTTGATAACTATTAATACAGGGTGTTCAAACATCATTTGACAGTAAATTAAACTGGAATTTTCATATAGAATACTTAATTAAAAAATTAAGAAGTTTACTACCGATTTTTAAAAATATTAAAATTGTAAAAAAATGTAAGACATATTATGGAAATATTATATTACGCGTTAGTTAAAACTCATTTAAATTACGGAATTTTAGGTTGGGTGGGAATAAATAGAACTTTAGTTAAAAAATTAGAAATATTACAAAAAAGGTTTTTAAAAATTATATACAATAAAGATTATCTTTATCCTTCAAAAGAATTATATGCAGAAACAAAAAAGTTGAACATAAGACAACTTTACATTTATAACATCTTAATATATATATTTAAAAATAAAAACCTTATACAATTTAAAAACCATAATCGTAATACACGTCGTAAAAATGAAATAACCATAAAACCTAAAATAAATATGTTCATAGGAAAACATTTTTTTAAAATATTTGTTTTTATTTAAACGATTATTTACCAACAAAAATTAAAAAATTGATTTCATTAAAAAAAATTTAAGTCGAAATAAAAACATGGATATTAAAAACAGACAATTTGAAAATATTTTTAGAAATGCTTTAATTAATTAATATTGTTCTGAATAATTTATATAAGTAATATTTTTTTTCTACTACTGTATAAATAAATTAACTTTCTGGCCCTAGCAACACGAAAGAAAACGAAAGTAAATGTTACAGTTACCTGAATATTATCCGTTGCTAGCTACGAAAGTAGGTTGCTAGCTACGAAAGTAATACTTTCGGTGCCAGGACAAAAAAAAACGAACTGACAGACTCTGACAGTACTCAAATAACTAGTTGTCAACAATACTCAAATAACTAGTTGTCATGGATTATTTTATAGGTGAAAAAAAAAAATTATTTTATCATTTTAATTTGAATAAAATCAAAGTTTATTACCTAATAATATATTGATCAGAGAACAGTAGTAAAAAAACTTTAATACATTACACGATTCGAAAGCCTTTTTTGGTGGTCGGAGGTATTAAACACCTCGGCTTTGCCTCGGCAATTCAAAAACCTCCTTACACCAAAAAATTAACTTTCGCATCTACTAATGTAAATAACTATTACTTAAAAATTATAAATTAATAATTTTATTATAGATACTACCTATATTTCTTCAAAAAAGCTGCGTTTATACTATAAATTAACATTTTTACTTTAAAAAACTTGATTTTTAATGCATATTTATGATTTATGATTTTACATACTAAAACAAAAAATAAGATTTGCCCCTAACAAGCTCAGCTTTAGGGGATTGAAGAATAAGTTTATCGAAGACAACATAAACATGTTTACTATTATTTTTATTAAATTTTAAATAAACTTATTATTATTATTATTAAACGATGAGATTAAAAATGAAATTGAAAAAACTGCAAAAAATCTAAATTTTATAATTATTTCTTATTTAGCAATTTTAGCATTAAAAATAAGGGACGAATTATCAACATTCTCCTATGTAAAGCTTTCCATACACGGATCAAAACGGTTCCCGATGGGTTACAATTTTTTTTTAACTTTTCCTACCGTGTTGACCTGTGTTATATCCACATATAACAGGAATTTGGTCGTTGGAATTTTGTCCGCTAATTACAAGTCTCTCATCCATACACGTTCCATTGGTTGGACCTGCTAACTAAAATATAAAAAAAATACTATTACAGGAAAACTGTTAGTTTAATTTTTTATTTAAAGTATGTATCTTTATACATAAAATTAAAAATAACTTATTGTCTGATTGTTTAAAAAAATTTTGTTCTTTTAATTATGACCATCATAATTATAAAACAAGAACTAATCAAAATTTGTATGTGGATAGAGTGTCTAAAACATTAGCTTATAAATCTATTTTTTATAAAGGTTTGATAGAATATAATAATTTGGAAAATTCTATTAAATCTCAAAAATCATTAAAACTGTTTAAAGAAAAATTAAAATTTCATTTAATTAAAAAACAAAATGATACGTAATATTTGATACAATTTGCAAAATGTTTAACTTTTCTGTCTGTTTTTGTTAAAAATAGGTTGCGTTTTAAAATTTAAAAATAAATCTATAAAAATGTGTTAAAAAAATGTATTAAATAGTAATTTACGTTACAAGACCGGAAAGTAGTGTTTTCCAGGTCGAGACAAGCATTTCCAGGGCGAGCCATAGGCGAGTCCTGGAAGCTTGGAGAGACCTGGAAAACACTAATTTTCGGTTGCGTGACGTACAATATTTTTTTTAAGACCGACACTTCGATATATTTTATAAACTACGCGAAACAAGTTTGACATAAAGAACAAAATTAAAAATCAACGAACTGTCACTCGACAATACATCGAAATGTTGTTGTCATAATAACGAAATCAAGGTATCTTGTATTATCAAAGAGCGATTGGAAAAACAAAAAACAGGGTGACAGTGACATTAGAGACCGGAAAAACGTTATTTTCTAGACGAAAAATTGTCCAGAAAGTGTAAATTTTCTGGTCGGTTTTAAAAAAAATATTTAATTGTAGCTTTTTAAAGCTAGTAGCTGTAGCTAAATAAAACATGTTACTACTACTAGTAGTAGGTAATTAAAGTGTGATGGTTATTTATAAAGATAAAGAATGTACTGGAGTGGTATATAAAAATGTTATACATCATATATAGGATATGTCTATTTATAATTCCAGTACTACACCTTTACTTACATCCAGATCAATAAAATCAATTCTTATTTGATTCACTTCCTCGTCACTTTTTTCAACGGAAAAAACACAGGACAACGTTTCTGGTGCCTGTTTTCCCCTCATCAGGTTATCTAGCTCCTCGTCGCCATCGCCATGGTTGTAGTAATACCAATAAAGTCTAAAAATACGGATAATAATAATAATAATAATAATATTAATAATAATAATAATAATAATAATAATAATAATAATATTAATAATAATAATAATAATATTAATTCTAATAATAATAATAATAATAATAATAATAATAATAATAATAATAATAATAATAATAATAATAAAAATATATATCTTTATTCTCAACCAACTTAAAAAAGTTTATTACAAAGAATATAACACCAAATATAAAATAAATAAATTCACAAATAATGAAAACCATGTTTAGTAACCTATTAATAACTCCATCGAAATTATTCAAAAATATATATATATATATAATAACAATAACCATTTACAAAAAAAATATAATACTTTAAATTTATTTCAGTCTTAAAATATATTGTTTTTGTGTTTTTTTAAAAGTCCATAATTTTGATATTTCTTTAATTTTTTTCGGCAAACTGTTGTAAATTGTTATTCCTTTATATAATATTGATTTTTGGCCAAAAATACTCTTTACCATTGGTGTTTGAATATGATGATTTTGTCTAGTGATGTTGCTCGAAGGAAATATTATATTCGATTGTTTTTCTTTAATAATAATAAAGTGTGTTAGAATGGATAGTTTCAAATTATAAAGCTTTTCTAAATTTAAATATCCGTTTGGTTCATACAAATTTAAAGTTGGTTCTAAAAAAGGAAGTTTATGTATGCATTTAATTATTTTGTTTTGTAGTTTTTTTAATGGCTGAATTGTAGTTAAATTCGCTTATCCAAAATTGAATCATATACTGTAATTTTGAATAAACCAAAGAATAATATATATTTTTCTAATATTTTAATGATATATAATTTTTAGCTTTAAACAAAATGCCAATTATTGGTGAGATGTAACTTCTTAAATATTCAACTCAAATTTTCATCAATACATAAACCTAAAAATTTAATTGTATTAGTATATTTAATTAAATGATTATTACAAGGCAGTGAAGAAATATTATTATTTTTTAATTTTGATTTACTTATAAACATAAAAGATGATTTATTAAAATTTGTTGATAATTTATTAATTTGAAGCCATTTACATATTTTTTTGTAGGTCGTGGTTAATGTTATTATGAATTTGAGCATATTCTTCATGAAAATATACACTAGTAGTATCACCGGCAAACAATTTTATTTTACCGTTTAAATTTAATTTTCCTAATAATAATTTGCTTTTTTTTACAAGTGATGCAGCAAGAACTTTAGGGGAGACTCGGGCAAGAAGAACCACTTAATTTTAAATGCCTGCCAAAATGTTCCGATTGTTCTCATATTTTCAGGAAAATGAAATAATTTAAAGCATATCTTTAGAAACAAAACTTATTTATTAAAAACACAAAAGAAAATATGTTTTCCTTTTAAAAACAACATAAACCAAAACTCTGCGTTTGGTTCCTTTTGCCCAGACTTGCGGGCATACAGAACCTTTGTCTTGGGCAAAATGAACCAACATATAAAATGCCTTTGGGCAACACCAAACTTAAAAATAATATTATTATATTTTATTGTTTTTAATGAGCTTAAAACCGTACCCTTGCAAGTGTCACAGATATAGACACCAGTATATGGTAGTCGGCACATAAGTGATGCGCCCACTTTTGACAGAAATTACACTGAATCCATCAGTTCCTTTTGCCCGGTTCTTTTTGCCCTATTTGTAAGTTAAAATATATCAATCCGTTTAAAATAAATGGATTTCAGATACCGCGGAAATATTTTGAGGATAATTAATAAGGCGAAAGATCCTTTTTTCATATATTCAATCATGATGTTACACATTTTTACTGTTTAGAAATAGTTTCAAAACTCCTGAACCCTGTTAAATAATTCAGAACGTACATATTTCTATATTTACTGTAAAATATGAAAAAAACAACTTACCGTAATATATTTCACAACAAACACTGCAGAAATGCGGCGGCTATCGAAACTAGATGACAAAATTAGAGCGGCAAATTTAAATTTTAAAATATTTGATTGATTCCTTTTGGCTATATGGTTCTTCTTGCCCGAGTCTCCCCTATATATTTTTTTTTATTAATTTCTCGAGTAGTAGGTAGTAGTAGTAGTAGAGAAAACGCAATCGCTAAATATTAATTAGGATATATATACAGGGAGAGCAAAAAAGAAAAGAAACTAGTTACGTATCCAAAATTTAATTTAGAAAAATCTCACCTTGGATCGGGTGTAGGAAAACTAGTAGAAGCTCCGGGTGCTCTAGTCGTGGTTGGGGGGATAATGACATCGCCGTCTGAGGGATAATAGTCGGGGTAGTTCGGACTTTTAAAGTAAGAACAGTTGCCACTAGACGTATCATCACAGGTGCCTCTAACTAAAAAAGTATAAAATATCAACGCGATTGTACCAGACGTTGTACCGGGCACACGTATATTCCAGACACCCTGTATATGTAACTACGACCTGGTGGTAGCTTATAGTAGGCCGAAATTGTATAGTTGCTTATAGACTAGATACTGACCAAAGACCCACTATGACAATATCCAGTCCGGAGTAATTTTTATAATTTCCTATTTTGTCGTGATATTATTAAAAAAAAAAAATACTTACAAACACAACACACCCCAAACCCATTAGCACAGTTGCCCAGTGCAGTGCCGTTCATTAAACCGCACTCGATGGAAGTGAAGCACGTTCCTTGCCAAGTGCCCGCCCAGTTGGTGGCGTTACATTCCACGTTCTCGAATTTTATGACGGTGAAAATGCTGAAAAGATTTTTGATTTTCGTCAGCGTTTTGTTTTTTAGATCCCAGAGGGTGTCGGTGGTGAAAAATTTCGATTCTTGATCGGTTTTCGGGTTTTTCGGGTGCGCAGATGTGGTGTTTCGTGCTCTGAAATCAATAAAGAATGGTTTTACCTTTTTGGTACGTAGTAAATGGATTTGAAATGATTTCATTATACAGTGTCACCAGTAAAGTCCGCATCATATGGGATTTTTTTTTATTAATAGCTTTATTCAAAATTTGACTTTGGCATTAAGTTCTGCTTCGATCGAGATGAAAATTAAGCAAAAAAATAGTAGTCACGTGATTCGCATTATCTGTCAAATTTTAATTTTTTTCAAAAAATAATTCAAAGGTTTTCTGAAAATATTGAAAAAAGTTATAAGAAAAAGTTTTTTTAATTGCATGCAAAATTTCAGCTGCATAAGATAATTTTGATTTTTTACATATATGTAATATAAACTTCTTAGTTTTGACAATGCTTTATTTCAGATACCTTTTCTTTAAAATAGCGCCATAATAAATGTGTGTTTTTCTACCAAATCAAAATTGGGCTATTAAAATTTGGTCGCATGTGATGCAAAGTTTATTTGTTTTTGACCCTGTATAAGGTAACTTCATAAAATAAGTATTTTTCAAAACGTGCATGGTTTATTTTTAAAAACGTAGTTTGTGTCTGAAAGTAATACACCTTAATATTAAGCCAAAAAAGAACACAGTGTCTTCAGTCAAGTGTTTTTTAAGTGAAAAATAAATTTTAGTTTAACGACGTAAAGTTTATCTATTTTCAACGATTTAATTTAAAACCCCTTTATTTTATTTTTTATTTTTTTTTCTTTCAGACACAAACTACGTGTTCAAAAATACTTATTTTGTGAAGTTAATACAGGGTCAAAAACAAATAAACTTTGCATCACATGCGACCAAATTTTAATAGCCCAATTTTGATTTTGTAAAAAACACACATTTAATATGGCGCTACTTTAAAGAAAATGTATCTGAAATATAGCATTGTCTAAACTAAGAAGTTTTATGTAGGTTGCGTCGAGTCTTATTTTGCAAAAGTGGTCCAATTTACAAAATATCGGTAAAAAATCAAAATCATCTTATGCAGCTGAAATTTTGCACGTGGGCTAGAAACTGCATTTAAAAAAACTTTTTCTAATAACTTTTTTCGATATTTTCAGAAATAACCCCACATTTGAATTATTTTTTAAAATTAAAATTTGAGAGATAATCCGAATCACGTGACTAATATTTTTTTGCTTAATTTTCATCTAGATCGAAGCAGAACTTGATGCCAAAGTCAAATTTCGAATAAAGTTATTAATAAAAAAAAATCCCATATGATGCGGACTTTACTGGTGACACTGTATTGCTGTCGACCGGCTGCGTTCCCACATTTAACGGGGGGGGGGCTTTGGGAACAACGATTTCTCCTCTTCTTTAAAGATTCTATTTCTTTTCTTCTTATTTCTTCTCTCTCTCTTCTTTCTTCTCTATTCTCTTCTTTTATTCTTTTATCTTTAAAGACGGGCAACTATAGAAGCAGCACATATTGATATACAGTGGCGTATCCATCCGGTTTAACCGAAAGTTCACACTATTGGAAAGATAATAAAAATCGAAGATAGGGATATGTAAGCCGTTTTGCTCTAAGACGTACAGTTAGAAAGCTAGACGCTGTCAAAGTTCAAAAATGTCATTTTTCAAGAGTAAATATCTCGGAAACTTTTAAGTATAGACTAATAATGTTTTTATTAAAAAATATTCATAATTTTATGCATAATCCAAAAAAATTATATAAAATAGGGGTATCCATTTAAGATTTAGATCTTACCCCCCTCCCTCCTACGGGCTTGAAGTAAAAAGATTGACAATATACGCAAAAGATGTCCCCCTCGAAATAAAAATCGACGGGTCCGAGCGATTTGCCAGACATTTTCATTTTAAAGCAGGAAAATCGAGGTGGAAAGTTTTCAAATGAACACCCTGATGACAGTTCTGTGAACACGAACGCGTCTGGTCGGCTTATTATAATAAATATGCGATGTCTATCCGTCAACATGAATTTTTATACCTCCAAACTTACCCTTTAGTATATGGATCTTCATTCCCTACGCCAATACTGTTTTCCAAAATTGTTTTATCTTGATCGACTTTTTCGTTGGAATAATTTTCCACGAATATTTGGGTAACGTATTCTTTCAAAAGGTCGCCTATACGTTTTTTCGTGTTCGGAATTTTTAGCTTCTTGTTTTTGATCTTTTCGCCGCCCGATGACAGTTCGACTTCTTCATATCTGTTTGTGTGAGAGTCGGAAACTTCTGGAGAAATAGTTGTAGACCTAAAAAAGTAGTGCCAAGTTTTAAATAGTAGGACGAAGTTATTATTTATTTACGCATACAGGGTGTTCATTTGAAAACTTCCCACCTCGATTTTCCTGCTTTAAAATGAAAATGTGGAAAATCGCTCGGACCCGTCGATTTTTATTTCGAGGGGGACATCTTTTGCGTATATTGTTAATCTTGTTACTTCAAGCCCCTAGGAGGGAGGGGGGTAAGATCTAAATCTTAAATGGATACCCCTATTTTATATAATTTTTTTGGATTCTGCATAAAATTCTGAACATTTTTTAATAAAAGCATTATTAGTCTATACTTAACAGTTTCCGAGATATTGACTCTTGAAAAATGACATTTTTGAAATTTGACAGCGTCTAGCTTTCTAACTGTACGTCTTAGAGCAAAACGGCTTACATGTCCCTATCTTCGATTTTTATTATCTTTTCAATAGTGTCAACTTCCGGTCAAACCGGAAGTACTATATTTCTTACATCCTGTTTAACCGAAAGTTCACACTATTGGAAAGATAATAAAAATCGAAGATAGGGACATGTAAGCCGTTTTACTCTAAGACGTACAGTTAGAAAGCTAGACGCTGTCAAAGTTCAAAAATGTCATTTTTCAAGAGTAAATATCTCGGAAACTGTTAAGTATAGACTAATAATGCTTTTATTAAAAAATGTTCAGAATTTTATGCAGAATCCAAAAAATATATATAAAATAGGGATATCCATTTAAGATTTAGATCTTACCCCCCCTCCCTCCTAGGGGCTTGAAGTAACAAGATTGACAATATACGCCAAAGGTATCCCCCTCGAAATAAAAATCGACGGGTCCGAGCGATGTTCCACATTTTCATTATAAAGCAGGAAAATCGAGGTGGGAAATTTTCAAATGAACACCCTGTATATTAGTGTATATTTAACTGGAATAAAATGTACCTTTTCTTAAGCGGTGGTATTTTTTGAACGTGAGAATGCCATCCAGTTACGTTAAATTTATAATTCAAATTTTCCTGTGAATTTTGAAACCCTTCAGACAAATTAAACTTTTTCGTCGGGAAATTAGCTGACGTATTGTCGTACTCAGTATGATAATCAGAAGAAGCGTGAAAACTTCCATAATTATCGGCGTCCGGTACTGCCATCTGACTTTGTAAAAAAACAAAACTCTGTCTGTCTCCGTCTTGAGGCAGCTTGCTTTTTTCATTATCTCTGTCGATTTCGGTGTGAGCGATGCTATTTTTGGTTATAAATGGTGAGTTGGGTGGGTAACGGTATGTGTTCCTATCTAAAAAAATATTTACTTTACCATGCGCTAACCCACAACCACCTCGAAAAGAAGCCATGAAGTGACATCGGGCAACGCCGCATCAGCTGGGAGTTGCGGATCCACAAGCTATTAATATAACGCTCGGCAACGGGCGAGTTTTTTTATTCTTTCTGATATTTTTTGTTTTTTTTTGGATCTGTTGCCACTATATTGATATTGAAAAATGTACAAAAAAGTAATAAATAGTTTTGGATAACAAGAACAACTTACCTAATTATTAAGTAATAGTAATATTGCAATGAGAGGCTGTTTTTGTTTCACTACGAGTAGATTTATTTGATCGATCAAAAGTAATATTCTATTATACAAATTATTATCTTCTGCGTTTAAATTACAGGATTGACTATCGACTTCTGAAGTCTCAAAATGTAGTAAGCTTAAGGCTTTAATATAATAATATATTAAAATATATTACACTCTCTTCACCTGTTTTTAAAACACTTTTATAGTTAGAGTTTCACCCAGGAATACAGCAGGGTATTGGCATGTTGATAAATAAACAAACTAAAAGAAAAAATAGTACTTACTTAGGTATCTAGAGGTATCCTACCTACTTACAAACTATCTCTAATAGTGATATTTTTAAACTAATTCACATATACCACCAAGTTAAATAAACACTTCAATATTTAATAAATTAACTGTATATAGCCACAAAACAATAAAGTTTATCCCAAAGAGCTAACTAGAATACAAAAAACACAACTTTTAAATTAAGACAAATGAAATTCTGCCGCCATTTATAAGACCCGTAAACAAACCGCCAGGCCGGCCAGGCTGTTGGATTTTTCACTTTATTTATGCTATTAAAGCAAGTCCGCCTAAAAAATGTTCACTAATATTTTGTAGAGGTTCTTAGCCAATCATGTCACTTAAATTTTCTATTAGATATCAATCAAAAACCGGATAAAAATACAAATTAACACGAAAAACTGCAAAGTTAACATCCACTCGCGTGTAAATTACATACTAAAGCATGGATAACCTCAAAAAAGTCACGTGACACATGGATCTTCAAGCAGTGTTGTCGGTGTTTCTGTTTCACGGCTTCTTTCAAGGTGGTTGTGACTAACCACTAAACCCATGCAAAGAGCAGCCAAATACCCATATCTTAGCAAATACCGATGATCTGGTACTTATTATAGATAAAACAATAACAAATTAACCTATTGACAAACTCGTATTCCATTCTGCAGTAAATCAACATTGAAATTTCGCCCCTCCAATCCAATATCCAATTTTTAATTTTATTTTTATAATTATTTAACGATTTAATTATTTTAATTGACTGTGGTAGCATATCAAAAATATATAGATTGATGTTTAAAAAATGTTTGTGTGCTATTGTTTTGTTTACTCTTTTTTTATATGTAATAGTATTTTTATGACGAGTTTCATGTGTGTGATTAATATAATTTATTATATTTTTATGTTTAAAAATATATATTAACATGTTGTAAGAAAATACTTGTTTAATATCCATTTTTTTGCTATCTTTAAATAGTAAATCAGAAGAATATTGGTGGTCTTTTTCGTAAATAATTTTTAAAATGTATTTTTGAATAGTTTCAATATTAAGATAATTCTTATTTATGCCTCCCCATCCTGGTATTCCATAATTTAAATGGGTTTGCACTAAAGAATAAAAAAGGATTTCTAATTCTTTTATATTTAAAAATTGTTTAAGATGTTTAAATTTTTGGTATAAGAATTCTTAGTTTTTTTTATAATGTAGTCACTGTGTAAATCCCATTTTAAATGTTTATCAAAAATTATTCCTAGATATTTAATATTTTCACCTTCCTTTATGTTAATATTATTATTGCATATTATTGGACCAATATTTGGAAGTTTATTTTTGTATGAAGTAAATGGAATGTATGTTGTTTTGTTATAATTTATAGTTAATAAGTTTTTATTAAACCAGTGGCTTATTTTTATAAAATCTTTTTCAATACCTAGTATTTTTTTAAATATTCCAATTTAGACCTTCATAAAAAATGAATGACAAGTACCAGATCATTGGCAAATATCTACAATTTTAAGTTGACAAAAAGGCCGCTATACTTTTAACTAAGTAAAACGTTACCGTCAGCATCATATATGTTGTCGTCAAAATATTGGAGATCATGGTCCCCAAAATGTGACCCGGAATCAAAAATTCGATCCGAGTTTATATCTCCGTGTTCCGATTCCAAAACGTTCGTATTTTGGGACGACAACACGTCATCTAAATTCTGGAAACTCAGAGTATCTTTTCGGTCCACGGGTCCCTGGTGGTGAATTTTTTGGTTGCGCGGTGGGATGTAATTTTTGTAAATTGTTTTTTCCACCTCCTGCAAAAATTTATCATTACCCTATCTGTAATCGCTGACTGTAACTTATTTATTTTTGGACTGGACTTACCTGTATGTTTGGGTAGTTGGTGTACACGTCTATAAATTTATTTGGCCTTCTGAAACTTCGTCTAAAAAATTCGGAATCTTTTTTTCGGTCGCCATCGTAATAGACTGATGATAAATCCTTATCATAAGTAGATATTAGATCAACACTAATGCTGAAGATAGCCAACACTAAGCAGAACATGTTTATGAGAAAAATGTCTAAATAGGGATTTTTTGTGTTTTCAAAATTTAGTATATCTTTTAAAACTCATATAAAGTTAAATTGTTATCTGTGTAAAAGTGTTAACTTGATAAATTTAATACTATATAACGTTGCTTAAGCCAAATAATCTGCCAAGTAAGACAGGGGGCAATCTTTGTGTGAAATTGTGTGGAAATAGTCATCTCTCAGGTAAAAGAGCGTAATTTTCTTGTTCGTTAAAAGAGAGTTTTTCGATGAACAACATTATTTTTTTATATATCTTGAATGAAGTAGTTTTTTTAGCGTTCCATGTTAAAATAAGGCCCAACGACAACATAACAAACATAACTCACTCCTTTATCATTGATATTTTCATATAGGTATTTTATTTCATAATTAATTTTATTTTTTTATATCCTGGGAATTTAACTTCGTTAAGTGATGAAGAATTATACGTGAAAGCGCGGAATTAACAAACGATATAGGTACCATACAGACTTGTCCATTGTCTTTCCTAGTCAAATTTTAAGCCTCAAAAAGGGACTTGACGATAATATTTCAAAATTAAAAACAGTCAAAACAGTGTATGAACTTGCGGATCATCTTTTAATAAAAAATCAGTGTGTTCTTCAAATTTTCCAGATGTATCTACTGCAGTGATGTAATTTCTAACTTTACCAGTATACCAGTTAGTGTGGCATTAGCGGAACGATCTTTTTCCAAACTTAAAATAGTAAAAACCCATTTACGTAACACCATGGGACAACAACGCCTTTCGGATTTATCCTTAATCAGTATCGAACACGAGTTTGTTAAAACATTAAATATCGACGAAATTATAAACGATTTTGCAAAAAAAAACTCTCGACGATCTGGTCGTTTTGTATAATAGGTACCTTGTATAGTACTTAGAGACATATTGTCACTTGTCTAGGCAAATGCTATATGCATTCCATCTAAAAGGTATATCGGCAACGGGTTTGTTCGTTGCTAGCAGAGCATTTTTTTTTAAATCCAATTAATTTCATATTTCATAAAATGATAATTAAATTTAAAAAAATGCTCTGGGTAACAACGAACAAACCGGTTGCCGATATAGCATTTGCCTAGACAAATGCCATTTGCCTAAAACTACCATTTTAGCCTACAACATATTTATGGGCCTCTAAGCAATGAATTGTGGTTTTAAAGCATTGAGTTTTTCGTTGGCAGTTGCTTTTAAAAAATAGAAAACAATTTACTAAATAGTTGAAAATTCAATCTCAGAAAGAAAAAAATTTAATTACGGTACTATACCTCATTGCAACAATTCTCTATGTACCCATATCATCAAAAAATTACCAGACCGCACAGAGCAATAAATATGCCCTACATCTTGAAAATTGTCTTGACGTTAAGGTCAAAGAAGAATAATGCACTTCACAATGGATTGTAGAGTATACATTTGTCAGGTACAACAATTAAAAATTTTAAGTACCTATACCTACTTTTCTAATTGAACTATAATTGTGATTTATTAATACCTACCTACAAGTTGAACGTTCCTTTTACAAATTTAACTCAGTTCAGCGAATATTGTTTTCACCCGCCTTGCCGCGGTTAAGCATAATATGCCCCTCTCTAATTCCCATACGAACTATACGAAGTTGTTCGCGAAGCGTTCCTTTAACAACTTAGCTGATGAGCAAAGATTTCTACTTTGCATTGCTGTTTAAAAGAAGCGAAAGGAAAGTACCTACCTATTTACTATTAAAAATAAGAAATAATAAGAGCAACAATGTAGAATGTATATTTTTCAAAATCTTATCATAATTTAGCTTATATGTACAGGATTATCCAACCAAGACTAGACAAGGCGATTTTTTGAATTTTCCTGTACTTTTATAAAAAAAACTGAAATAGCCATCTTAAGTCATTTTCTCCCGCGAATTCGAATATCTTCAGCAAAAAACAATTGAACATTAAACAAAAGTACTAGGGGTCACTTTGATATTTTTTTAAATGGAACACCTTGTATATTTTTACATTTTTAAATTCCACATAAAATTATAATTATTTTTTATTAAATGCACTATTAGTCTATTCTTCATAGTTTCCGAGATATTGACTCTCGAAAAGTGACATTTTTGAACTTTGACAGCTTATAACTTTTTAACAGTACGTCTTAGAGCAAAACGGCTTACATGTCCCTATCTTCAATTTTTATTATCTTCCCAAAAAATCAACTTCCAGTTAAACCGGAACAACTATATTTCCTTCTTTCGAGTTACATCCGGTTTAACCGGAAGTTGATTTTTTTGGAAAGATAATAAAATTTAAAGATAGGGATATGTAAGCCGTTTTGCTCTAAGACGTACTGTTAGAAAGTTATAAGCTGTCAAAGTTCAAAAATGTCACTTTTCAAGAGTCAATATCTCGGAAGCTATGAAGTATAGACTAATAGTGCATTTAATAAAAAATAATTATAATTTTATATGGAATTTAAAAACGTAAAAATATACAGGGTGTTCCATTTAAAAAAATATCAAAGTGACCCCTAGTACTTTTGTTTGATGTTCAATTGTTTTTTGCTAAAGATATTCGAATTCTCGGGAGAAAATGACTTAAGATGGCTATTTCAGTTTTTTTTTATAAAAGTACAGGAAAAGTCAAAAAATCGCCTTGTCTAGTCTTGGTTGGATAACCCTGTACATACATAATTAGGAATTACAAATCAAAAAAAAAATTATAATCACATATTAAATATCTATATACCGGGTGTTTTTCAAAAGACGTTCACCCCTACAACTTTTCTATATTTATAGATATTAAAATGAAATTTTTGTGAATATTATAAGAGATGAGTCTGCATTTATTGGCATAATTTTCAATTTGTTAGCACTGCCGGTTTGACCGGAAGTGACCTTGACTTTGGTATTTTAAATGGGACAACTTGTATATTTTCACTTATTTGGGTTCAGCATGACATTATGAGTAAAATGACACCTCACTTGTCATTTATTGACGTGTTATAACATTTTTATGTTTATTTTCAATCTATATATAGTGCTACAAATTAATTAAATCTGTTAATTTATAGTCGAGTTAGTATATGAAATTTAATATATTGTCATAATAATTTACTTTCGCAAGCGTTTAAAAAATGAAATTTTGTTTTCTTGACGTTTACTACATTTGGCAAATGGAACGATGCATGGTAGTTCACTTGGATATGTTTAAAAACGAAATTTTTTTTTCCAACAATTGGACACCATACACGCCTATGCTATTTTAGAATTGACACTGAAAAATTTGCCTTAAGTGCCAATCGCAAATTTAAAAGCGTTATGCATTATTGCCGCCCTGTCTTTTCTAAAGAAATATAAAGGCGGCTTTGAAAAACAATGGAATGGTTTTGAAAACCAATATATGGTTTTAAATTTAAATTGTAATGTCATTCGTTTATTAAACTTATAAAATGGTTTAGTTTTACTAGAAATGAACAAATTGATATGCTCCTAATTTTTAGAGTGACCAGAAAAATTCTTCTGAAGCCGCAAGATTGTATATATGTATTGTATGTTTTATAAACTAATGACATTACAACTTTAAATTAAAGCAATATTGCTTTTCAAAACTATTCCATTGTTTTTCAAAGCCACCTTTATATTTCTTTAGAAAAGATAATAATGCATAACGCTTTTAAGGCAAATTTTTCAGTGTCAATTTTAAAATAGCATAGGAGTGTATATGGTATCAAATTGTAGGAAAAAAAATGTTCTACCAAAATACCAATGTCAAGGTCACTTTCGGTCAAACCAAAAGTGCTAACAAATTGAAAATGATGCCAATAAATGCAGACTCATCTCTTATGCATAATCTCAAAATTTTATTTTAATATCTATAAATAGAGACAAGTTATAGGGGTGAACGTCTTTTGAGAAACACCCGGTATAGAAAAAATAAGCATATACAACTATATTGCTAGTTTCTACATGAAAAAAGGAAGTTTGGACAGTAGAAAAATAACAGGCTAAATATTAGCGAATTTATATAAACATAAATATTTTAAAAACTGGGTTTGCCATACTCATATGAGGCTGTATTCAAGTCGAAGATAGATAGGATATTTCACTGTCTAGTATAAAGTATATAGGTATAATTACATCAAAAATATAGAGGACACGCCCCCCCCCCCCCCCCCCCCCCCCCAAAGTAAATGCATGCTCACCAATGCACCCCAGTACTAACATATGACTTGATAAAACAGCATGGAATCTGGCAAATCCTGTTCGAAACACGAAACTCAATGATGTAAACATAAACATTATTTAATGGGTTCAACTTTGAGCAAATCACACAACTTTTCATAAACCCTTTCAAATATCTTCGTATATCCATTGTTAGTCAAGTGTAAATAATCGTGCATCACGTGGTGACTGATAGTCTGATCGTTACCCACAATATTCTCGTGTATGATCACCACGTAGACATTCTCTGTCAGTTCGTCTTTGTTTGCTTCATTGGAAAATTTGTCTATGAGGAAGGTGTTCACGTGATCGTTGCGTTCTCTGTAGGGATTTGGGAATTGGCCTCTTGGGAGAAGTGTCTGAAAAAAAATAAAACATTGTATCCTTATTGGTTCGTTATTTATATTCAGAGAAAATCACTTACAGGAATAACAATGAACACATTTCCCAACATGTGTTTTATTTCTTTAATAATTTCCAAAATTCCTTCAAAAATTTCGTGTGGAGTACAGTCCGTGTTATTGGTTCCGACGAACAGCACTACTGCCTTTATTTTAGTGTTAAAATCGAACTCTCCATTTTTGATTCTCCAAAGAACATTTTCAACCCTAAAAATTATTTTAATAAATAAATCATATTCACCGCCGTCTACAATGTATACGCCACTGGGTTTCCGAAGATGAGAACAGCGTTGCCAGTTGATCTGGCGTATAGGCTCCGCCTTCTTCCTACGTCACTGATGACGTTACGGAAGTATGTTGACTACAGCTTATATGGCTTGAAATTAAAGTGAGGGTACTCTACCTGTCTCCTCCTATTCCGAAATTAATACAATGTAAGGCACTAATTTTGTCAGTCCACAAGGAACTGAATTGAAGTTGCTGAATTATACTGTCCCCAATAAAGACAACTTCCGGTTCACTTGTTTTGGCTTGCTGGAAGAATCTGTTGTGCTGGAAAAGAGAAAATCAATGTATATTATATAGGTACTTTCCATTAGTTTCTTTTAAACAGCAAAGTAAAAATCTATGCTAAGCTAAGTTGTTAAAGGAACGCTTCGCGACTTTGATTTTAGCATTTATTTTCGGTCTAGAATTATCCCCTAAATTTTTTGCTCATCATTTCCGGACACCCTGTATATAATATCCTTTTATGCCTGATGTCTAGGTATACGTTGTAGTTCGCCTAATCGGGGCAATTGCAATTTGATAGAATGACTTTAATAGTTCCTTTAAACGATTTTATTCGTTATTTCCGGCGTTACACCATATTAAGTACCTACTCTAGATTTAGGTATGTCCCATCATGAAAACATTTTGGGCTTGGCTTATGAAAATAATTGTTCAGTAAATATTTTTGAATGAATTATTATTTTGTCAGTAGTTTCGGCATTTATTGGGTGGCTCTAAACCTATCGAGTAATAAAATCTGTTAAAAATCGAATAATATTGCGCCCTAAAAGTTGTACCGCTATCACTGCATCATATACAATTTTTAAATTTCAGTGAAAAATGCTTAAAACAACCACCGAACAGTTTTCTGAGGCAATAATTATTGTTAGTGCAAATATCCACCGCAACCATGATACATTTGTATCATATGCACGCACCGCAACCACCCCATTTACCAGTGGCGGACCCAGAACTTCAGTAGTGGGGGGGAGGGGGCACATGACATGACCTAAAAATGTGTTTTTTTTTAAATCTAAATGCACAAGTGGATCCGCCACTGCCTTTTTTACCACTTAAAAGCAAAACTGAACAAAAAACCCGAACAAGCCAAATTCGCCTATAATTAATTAGCCTACCTGTTCATTGAATCATTAGGAGTGAAGTATTAAAACCATTAATGAAATTTATGAAAATTAAATTAAATGATGTTTTTATTTTAAAAAAATTATTCTAATAAGGTCAACAATTATAAATAATTTGTAAAAATTAAAATCTTACCATAGACATCCATCTACCATCCCCCACTGTATCCTCAGAGGGCGTTGGAATCACACATGGATTCATTTGTGGTTCGAAACAAAAACGGTATAATAACGTCGACGGTTGTTTATTAAATTATTTAAATATAGTTTGCTGTAAAAATATTTAAAACTATAAATGAAAAAAAGAGGCAAATGCTGTGTTTTTAACTTGAAAATTATCAAAAAATTAATATACAAAAGATGATTTAAAACTATAAACAAAAAATTAAAAATCTAGTGGCTCGGTCCTACATACGACTCTGATAAAACAAAAGACGATTTTGCGGTTACTGTCTGTGGACTGTGGGTCAGTTTCCGCTTTACTATTGTACTTGACCGGAATTCTAACCTATATTTTTTTTGTTTGTAAAAAATCATAGTGCTTCTCTCAATCTTAATACTCCTCCGAGAAGTCTTTGTCGAGAAGGGTAGGTACATACAAATTTACGTTTAAAGGAGAAAGATGGATATAAAACTCAGCATTAGAACAATAATATAGGTACGACCGTTTAAATTGTTCTTCAAAAACGGAGCATTGTACAATAATTACAAATACTCCAGCTGCGAAACGAACTAGAGTTGTGTAGTTCGCGAACGAACTAGTTCAAAAGATCGAATCTGCCAACTGAACTAAAAGATTCAATCAGTAATTACTGAGAGATTGAAACAAGGCGAACTAAAGTCTAAACGGAATGTACTACGCAAGCGAGAGCGAGACGACCGAGATTATAGGTTTTGTCACCTGACCGACCGATGCATGCGGCGATATGCCAGTATAAATCAGTGAACTAAATGAACTAAACGAACTAGTCTTTTGAACTATTCACTTTATTGAACGAGAACGAAAGATTGAAATCGGCAAAGTGAACTAAACTTCCCAGCACTAAAACGAACCACCTCTTTTTTATTTTAGAACGACTTGTGGTATATCATATTTGCCATGTTTTATTTTCTAATGGGCTCTGTGTATATTTCCATCTTTTACGGTTTTATATAAATAATGAGAGAAAGACTAGGATGGCATGGAGTGGACACCCAGTTAGTTGGCACTAGTTTTACCAATGATAAATGTCGCTATTCTCAAATTCTGTGCACGCCAATCACATCACGATACAACAACAAAAACTTGTCGTCCCTGCTTGTACAAAGACACTCAAGGATTTCTAGTTTTAGGATATTTATTGAAACCGCATATAACAGTTATCTGTAATATTCTTTAAATATCCCACCTGCATTTCACAATTGAGCACAAGATGGCGACAATAGTTCTATAGCTTAAGCCTTGTTTGCATTTTTATTTATTTTTTAGGTAAATTTTGAAATTTATTTTGAAATAAATTGTTTCAGATGCTTTAAAAAATATAGAGATCAAAATGCACTCAGCTCTTTTATGCTGGCTTTTCAAATAGAAGGGGAAAACTAATTTTCTTCTGGGTATTGGTTTTTGACCTATTAAACAGAGTATTTAGGAGTAAAACGTAGTTGGAAACTCATGGAAAGATTCCTTTTTAAATTTTCATATTAATTGCTTGAGTAACTAAAAGAAAATTAATAAAAATTCTTATGTAAGCTTAGCATAAGGTCGAAATTGGCGTGAAGAGTTACGTGTCAGGCAAAATATGCGGACGCTAGAAGGTCGAAAACCTTCGAGATGTTGATGCAGCTGTGCCGTGATTGGTGCAAATTACCAACCGCCACGCGCTGATTGGTCGGTTTCTGGGACGACGGGCTCAATAATCCAAATTCCACGGGAGAAAATCATTTGTGGTCTCCTCGCCAAAGAGAACAGTCGGTTAAAATATGAAAATATGAGTAATTTAAAATAATTATGTCTGTCCCATGAGCTGCTCAGGACAGATTTCAGTGAATGAGTGACTTTTTCATGCCATTTCATAACATATTCCTGCCTAGTGAATATAATTAGGTCGCAATGGCGCTCGTATGTGATATTAAAAGGTTTGCATTAATTTTTACGCCAGCAATTTCAAAATCTATCCGTTTCGAGGCCAGAAATATGTTAAAATTACGTTTAAATCGATTTGATCGCGAAAAATGCTAGAAACGTCAATTTCTAGCGTAGTTTGATAAGTCGATGGGCGTAGGCGTGGACAACTAACACCTAATTTTGACCAGAAAATACTCTTCAACGGGGCCAAAACTTGGCAAAAATACGGCTAAGTATTCGCTTCATCTTTTCCACTAAAAAATCGCGTGGAAAAGCATGAGAAAAAAGCGAAATAGCCGGATTTTAGGCCATTTTCTGTAACAAAGAAAATGTGCGTCATTTCATGACGTACAATGTTGCCATTCTTATTCCATAAAAGGTAAAAAATCATGTTTATTGTTAGATTTTTAGGTATAATTAACTGTTTACATCTATTTTCTATCGTTTTGCAACCTAATATTAGCATATTTCTTTACTAAATCTCGCTATTTATAATAATTCTTCAAAAATTTATAAATTCAAAATTATTTTGACCTCCATTGAGAGATGATTATGTGGCCGACTGTGTTCCAGTTTTAGTTTTGCTGCCCTTTCAATTTCAATTGTAAATTTTTGTACAAAACTTCAATATCGATAAAACAACATAATATTTATTCGTATTATTTAAATTTAACTCAACCAGAACGTAAAATTTTCGGTAAATTACTGTATTACAATAAAGAGGGCGACCTTGCTTCCATAAAATATTTAAAATAATTAGGTATAATATACGTACTCCATTATCGTTAACTGTATTTGCACGATTCGATAAAAAACCATTAAATATATTTATGGTGTTGGGATATTTACATAAAAACAGTACAGGGACTAGGTGCCTGATAATACTTTTTTGAAATTTTTTAGTCGAGCATCTGTTCTTTATAATTTAAAGTACCTATATAAATTTAAATCAGCTTTAGTTACATATTCTGTGGTTACATGTACATTTACTTTCTCTCGGGCTCCTTTTGCTTTCAAATTTCGCCCACTTTCCCTTGCCTAAATCTAAAAATAAATATCCCATCCCAGCAGAACAAAATTGGAACGCAGTTACCTAATGACGTCATTTTTACGTACTTTGCACGGCCTGGCAACAACAGCAGCCATATTATCATAAATAGGCCGTTGCCAACGTGGTTAGCCTTGAATGATATCGATTTTTCTTTTGTTTTTTTTTTGTCAAGACGACGAGGTGAGGTTGCTCCATCTTACGCCCTTTTGTGCAAGTTTACGAAAAAGCGGGGATTTTAAAATATCAAGCTTGAAACGTTTTAACTACAACTGCCTCTCATTATAAGGGTTTTGGTTGATTTCAACATGGTTTCCAGGTTTGTATTTTAAATAAGCAATCATAGAACAGACCTAAGCAGGGCTTTATCTAAAAGCCCCATTTTTTTACATATTAAACGACATATTTAACAAAAAATACAAATGAAATGGTAAGAAAGGGACACTCTGTATACTCTCCCCCTAACTAGCCGTGATATGGTGGGTAAGCCAAAAATATATGATGAAATTAGAAATATTAAAAATAGGAATTAGAAAATAAATGCTATAGTGTATATTAATATTTTAATTATAGAATTCTGAGAACAATACGTATTTAGGTACGTTACCGCAATCAGGAAGTAGGTAGAACATAATCACTGATAAAAAAGTATAAAACATGTTAAGTTTTTGCATAACAACAATTTAGTGGAACGTTAATGTTCCCTTATAAACGATGACTTTTCAGAAATTTTTGCCTGATCCAAAGCAAAATTTATGGAACTTTGTTTGCTCTTACAAGGGCCTATGGGTTTTTTCATAACACAACAGCAATATTAGCCGTTGAAATTGACATTTTCCCAGGAATTTAAGAAAGAGTTTTCGGACCGACACGCTAATATTTTGTCTAACGTTATTTTATAGCAAAGCTGCGTTCTCGGTTTATATAAATCTGCATATATATAATGTGGATCCAGAAAACAAACTTTATAAACGGCGAGAAAATAGTAAACTTCTTGTGGTATTGAAATTGTTTTTTTCTGAGAAAAAGAGCAAAACACCATTTCGTTTTTTGATCAATATTTCGTTGCTTCTTCGTTTTATTCAAGAATCGGCCAAATACCCCTTTTTGGAATACCATTACATACAGTTTTACACGAAAAAAGGTTGAATTTATAAATTAATAAAAGCAGAAGAAGAATTATGCGCAGATTTGATAAAATTTCATTTTATGCTTTAATCAATTAAATGTTTTTTAACTTAAAACTGCTACCCAAAGACTGGTATTATGCGTCACTATAGAAATATAAGTTCTTAGAAATCAAACATAATTTAGTAAACAGCTGTTCGTATTCAGGGGATCGGGGGGTAAACAAACATTGAACATCCTTTTGAGCGAACTAAAAATCTTGTCAAAGAATGAAGGTATAGGTATTATAGAATTTATTTTAGGACAATCTTTATCTCTGGCGGCATGAAAAATCATTATTTTAACACTATTTCTGTTCTAAATTGGAAATTTGGCCACCATTTATCTTTGCGTTCACTATTTGTCGATCTTTGGAAGTAAGAAAAAGGTTTTTTCCAATCCCCTAGAAAAATTTAGAAATCCCACGCTTTTTATTCGGGGTGGGTTGGAAAATAAATTTCCATCTAATATTAAATATCTAGGAATAATTTTTGATAAACATTTAAAATGGGATTTACATAGTGACTACATTATAAAAAAACTAAGAATTCTTATACCAAAATTGAAACATCTTAAACAATTTTTAAATAAGTATAAAAGAATTAGAAATACTTTATTATTCTTTAGTACAAACCCATTAAAATTATGGAATACTAGGATGGGGAGGCATAAATAAGAATTATCTTAATAATATTGAGACTATTCAAAAATACAATTTAAAAATTATTTACGAAAAAGACCACCAATATTCTTCTGATTTACTATTTAAAGATAGCAAAAAAATGGATATTAAACAAATATTTTCTTACAACATGTTAATATATATTTTTAAACATAAAAATAAAAATACAGTAAACAAAACAATAGCACACAAACATTTTTCAAACATCAATCCATATATTTTTGATACGCTACCACAGTCAAATAAAATAATTAAATCGTTAAATAATCATAAAAATAAAATTATCTAATCCAAGAGATATATTCAAGAACGTCATTAATAAATAATGAATAAAATAAATAAATATATATATTATATACATAACGTATTGTATCTTCGTATACTATAGTGATATAAAATATACCAATAAAATATTGTCATATTCCTTTTATATTATAATCTAGTTGTGCCTGAATTATGAAATATATTCTTGACAAAAATAGTATAATATTATTTAACTCAAAACACGTATTTTACTTCTGAGTTCGGAATTGATAGTTTATACAAAATTATAAATATATTATTAGCTTTAAATGTCAAAAAATATTTGAATAAACTTTTATTATTATTATTATTTCTCCAAAGACGAACAACTAGTAAGCACAGAGATGGACGGTGGCCACGTTTCAATTTAGGGACAAAAAAATCGTCAATTATTTCTTATTAACAGCCAATAACAAAAAAAATGAAGAAAGGAAGCCAAATGTCATACAATTAGGTTCAAATATTTAAAAAAAAAAATTAAACATGATCCAAAATAAGCTCTGACTAATAAATTATTGGGGATGGGGCTGGTATCTTACTTATAAATACCCACAGAACATTAAAAAAAAGACTTGCCAGATGACGGAGTTAAGTCGTTAAAAATGCCCTCCTGTTGGGTGGTTTAGGCCAGCAAAAGGCACTTCCGTCAGAATGAGGCAAAATGGAGCGAAATAGAAAAACCATTAGGTCAAATAAAATAGGGTATCGTGCCTCCCGATAAAAGCTCTCTCAATCTCCGAAGTCGACAATATATAGCGACATTATTAAATATATAGGTATAAATAATAGGGTCAAATTGTAATCCAAATGATAATAAACCTTCGTTTACTAACGTGACTTCTCCATATCGATTAACTAGCTATTTTACGTAAAGTAGTTTAATTTTTTTTACCGTATAATAATAATACATACCATCGGATTTTCTAATAATATGATGTGTTTTTCGTATAAGAAAAATACCTAGGATAGCCCACATGATATAGAGGAAGATTATACAGAGTGTACCGATTATATCGTATATAAAAAGGAAATGTATTAGACATAACAGAAAAAAAAATGTACACAAGTTAAATTACAATTTAATTTTCCTGTTCGCAAAAACATCAGGGTACCATAGTACCATTACCATAATGTTTCAACCTTGCCACTGACAAAAGCAAGCGAGAAGAGATACGACAAAAATTTTATTCCTTAAATGACCATTATGAATATGATGCGATAAAATATTGTCGGGTTTATATTAATTTATTTTATTGTCACGATCTTCTTGAAACTAACTGCAATTGTAGGTGGAGGGTAGGTACCTATACCTATAATAATACCTGTCCTGTAATATACTCGTTTATTCTACCCATACTTTTCTTCTAAGGTTAATACCAAGAAACCCCTTGTTAAAGATATACACGGGGTCTGATTACAGTTATTGCAATAATCCAAAACCTACCTGTCTTGCATGGGTTGTTTGTATATTGACTGGAGCCTAATTAAATACAAGTGACTGAGGGAACGCCAGAGAAGTATTATTTCTTCCTTATAATGATCGAAACAAAGTGGTTTTTTCTCCCCAATCATTAGTAGTTTTAAATTAAAGATGTAAGCATAAGACAACTAAAAAGTCTTGTTAATAACAAACTATATATTCCACCCTAAGAAGTGACAGTTAAAAGGTACCATTTATTTCGTTACTACGGGTAAAAAAACCTTTATTTTTGGCCTAGAATGGATATTTTCCAATCATTAGAAAACGGTAGTAATTTTATTTTTAATTTAACCTTTCCCATTATTATAGTACCCCTTCCAGTCAAAATACCTCAACGGAAAAACCCCCCGAAGACATAGAAGACGGCGAAATAACGGACGACGATGAGGAACTTACCACTTCAGAACCTATACCACTTGCCGAACCTACCCCTACGCCCCTCCCCACTGCCGCCGGCGCCCAACCCACCGTCCCTATCATCAAAAAATCCCACGGAAACGCTTCTGATAGCGACAGCCACGGCGCGTCTACCAGAGAGGCGAAAGAACCTACCGGTAGCGACAAGGACCGATTTTCGGACGAAAAGGAGCGCTTTCCTGATGGCATCAGAGATAAAAAGGGACGGGATAGGGAGGGTAGAAGGGGTAAAGACAAAGCAGGGAGGCTCGAGAAGGGGCATAAACACATGACTGAGGCAGAGCGCAGTATATTGCACTTAAGGAAGAGGGAGAAAATGTTGAGGGAGCGAGAGAAGTGGGAGAAACAGACTAGGAAAGATGTGGAGCCAGTGGGTGAGTGGTGGTTTTTTAAATATCACATTTTACGCACTTCGTGCGATAATAATGGCTTTTATAGAACGCGATTTGAATTTATTTTGCTATAAATAGAGAGGTTTAAAACGGTTGAACTTTATATACTCCAAAAATAAGTGTTTCTATTCCAGTCTCGGCTATTTATTTGTTTGTATGTCATCTAGGATCAACGAGGATAAAGTAAAGATATTGCACAGGAAGAAAAAATAATGACTACTTGTTATGTTTCACCTTCTTGTACTCCTTTGACAATGACCCGCAAGGGCCGAAACACGTCAGGAAACTGATCAAATTTGTGAAACATAACAAGTAGTTATTATTTTTCTTCCTGTGCAATAACAGTTTCACCAAGCATGTAGCCCAACACAAATTAATTATATAAAGTAAAGATAGACCAATCATTTTATTTGTAAAGGTATTTTTGCGACGAGCCGCATCTCACTGTCTATATAATAGACCAGGGTCGATAATTTCTGAAACAAAAAAAAATAATAGTAGGATGAAACCCATTGGAAAAGGAAGAGAATATAACAAAAATGAAAGGAAAAATAATTTACGGGCGATTCGAGGTCGGGAAGTGGAAGGGGGTGAGTTTTTAAGGGTAGAAAACGATTTATCTCGATTTCCGGCAAAACTACAAGTCCTATCGAAAAACGTTAAATGGCAAAGTTGTAGGTAATAAAAAGATTTACAACTTTTGTATTTGCACTTTTTTCACATAACCTCAAAATTTATGTGAAATATTCAAATAACCAAGTTTTTGGTTTTTTATTTTTATCTTTTAAAAAAAAAATTTTTTTATACACGAAATTTGGTGAAAACTTTCCTTTTTATGTCCCAAACACACTGTAATTTTTATGATTTAAAATATTTATTTTTTCACCTTCTTTGACTTAATATCGAAAAAGCAACCTAATTTTCAATCGAAAATTCTCACGTCAAAATATCTGCTTTTTTAAAAAAGTCGGTGGGCTTTTTATTCGTTGAAATCTCTACTTTCAGATGGTGTAAAAAAAATATACATTACTATGGTAATTGTTCTCAAAAAATGCAAAAAAACTCGAATCCGAAATTTTTTTTTTAATAATTATGTACAATTTTGAGCTATTTATTATAATTTATACTTTAATTACCCGAAAAACGTAAGATTTCATGTTACATTGAAAAGCAAAAAAATTACAAATCCATAAAACATAAAGATCGCAAAAAACATGCATCATTTTTGTTATATTCTCTTTCTTTTCCAATGGGTTTCATCCTACTATTATTTTTTTTCACTTTTTACCATTTTCAAAGGCTTCAGCCCCGGTCTATAGAGGACATTCTATCGTTTTACATGGCTATATGAATACTTACTTGTAAAATGAAAATCCTGGTACTAAATTACATACCTCTGGGTATTGTCTTGTAATATTGTTTTGTTATACCACAACACTTAGACGTCTTTGTCGGCTTGTTATAATAAAGAGCATGAGATGTCTATCTTGCTCTATATCGTTGTCCATTTTAACTAAGTATAGTTGAAGGTTCTTGTTGGGTAAATTTATTCTACAGTCTTTACCTACATCAGAATATACAGGGTGTTGTAAATGACTTTATTATATCAACAACAACAAATCAAACCTTGATATAAAAACAAATTTTACGGAAGTAGTCCATTATCTCAAAGTGAAGCTGTTTAGATATAGGGAAAAAACCCACAGTCGTCTCTATATTAAAAGAGTCAAATTAATGTGGTGTACATGTTTCGGTACTAGAGAGTACCGTCTGCTTAAGCAAGGAAATAACTTTATATTTCAGCAGGATAACTGCCCTATGCATACTGCAAGAAATATATAGGAAATTGGTTTAGACAAAACAACGTAACATGTCTGCCTTGGTGCTCAAGAAGTCCTGATTTAAATCCGATTGAAAGTGTTTGGGGATTGATGGTAAAAAAAATGTACAAAATAAATTTTAAATCACAGAATGAAATAGAGTTATTTGATATAATAGAAAAAATTTGGGAAGGGCTAACTCCGGATTACACCAGAAGTATTATTTTGTCAATTCTAAGAAGATTACGATTAGTGTTAGAATCCCATGGCGCAGCAATTAAATAGTAGTATTTTGTTTGTTGTTTGTTAATAAATTTACACTTTTTGGCTTTATACTTTTGTAGTTTTCCTGGTATTATTTTCTTATTTCGGGGCTGTAATTTCAACACAAAAATATTTAGAAATAACCATTTATCGTAAAAAATCGCACATACAATAATTTACAGCTATGTATATATAGCTGCTTCCTTAGCTCTCGGGTCCTTCGGTGCTGATGATGGTACTCTCTAGTACCGAAACATGTACACCACATTAATTTGATTTTGTTTAAATATATTTTAAGAAACGACTCTGGGTTTTTTCCCTATATAAAAAGAAATTGCCGAAAAATATTGAATAATAATGGGGAAAATCCCATAACATGTTCTTTCAAAGAATGAAAAAAAATGCTTGTGTCGTGATTTCTAGATGACGATTTTGCCAAAACCATCGAAAAAACCCTGGCAACAATTTTGAACAAAAAAGAAAAAGAAGCGGCCGCACTCAGCGGCAGCGAAGAACAACCGCCTCCTCCTCAGCCCAAAGAAGAAAAAAGGGGGAAGAAACGAAAGAAGGATGACCGGGATAAAGATAGAGCGAAGGTAGGGGTAGATAGAGTAAAACAATGACATAATGTACATAATTGTTGAAAAATATCGTTAAAGTCTTTGACACACTACAAAAACGTCGATTTTCTTGCCGATCCTGATTTCTTTTTATTATACAGGGTAAGCACAGAAGAGTCCAAGATTCGCCGCGTTCGGAAATCGACGAGAACGAAATGTTGAACGTCAGAAGCGGATCTCCCGGAGCCGATATGAGACTGCATCCCCCCGGTCCCGTCTATGGACCCAACGTGGATCACGGGAGGTCGAGGAGCTTGTCCAAATCGGAAGAAAGTTTTCATTCCGAGTATAGCTCAGATGAGAGAGAAGACAGGTGAATATCTTTTGCATCTGATTCTGTTAAATTGGTGATGGTATTTACATTGTGCGTCAGCTGATTAATTTTGTTTGTCATATTTTGACGTTTCGACGAACAATGCTACCAACATAAACATATTTTGTGGTTAGGTTTTTTTTTACATTAATTCCGTTTCCAAATTGAACTTAAAGGGCAATATAAAGCTATTTGCAGATGATACAACAATTATTTATTTTGCTGAAACTTTTGCAGAAATGTATTTTGATATTAATAATGATTTAAAAATACTTCTTTCTTGGCTTCAATCAAATAAACTTACGTTAAATTTTACAATCTTTTTTTATGTTTATAACTAAAAATAAATTAAATTCCATCATTAGCCCCTTAACATTTAATAATTAAAATATTCAATATTCAAAAACGACAAAATTTTTAGGATTAGTTTTAGAACGAAAATTTAAATTGGAAAGGCTATATCCAGTATATTATCAACTCGATATATTCTTTGGTATTTGTTTTGTACGGACCTAGATATTTCATTCCTTTAAAATACTTAAAATCTATATATTATTTTTCATTAATATATTCAAAATTACAATACTTAGCTTCTGCATGGGGATCTGCTTGTTTATCAAACCTAAAACCATTAGAAAAATTGCAAAATAAAGTTATTAAATGTATACACAAATTACCACATTTAGAACCAACTGTTAATCTATATAGACCGAAAGGGTATTTACACGTTCAAAACATTTATAAATTAAAATTTTTTTTCTAATTCACTCTATTATTTTAAAAGAAAAAAAATCAAACATAACACTTCAGGAGAATAAAACATTACATGATCATAACACCAGACGTTGTATAAATTATCAAACTATACCAGTAAAAAGTTATTTCGAAAAAAAAATCTCTTTTAGGTATATGACGGAATAATAAAATATAACAATTTTCCAAAAAATATCAGAAAAATTAAAAAATTGGCGACTTTTAAAAAACAATTAAAGAGATTTTTATTCTGAATTAAATTGGATTAACTACATTTTTTTTTAATGATTATTATTTTTATATTATGTTGTCACTTTCCATGTAATGAACTGTAAAAGTTAGTTTGGAATAAAGAAATTTTAAAAGTTAGGTTATAGTTTTTAGTTGTAGCTTATACATGCGAACTATGTTCGTCCTTACACAGTAGACAGCTACAGCAACATGTCTACTAATCGCTGCTCTAGCTGTTTGTTGTTGACATTTATAAACATAACCCAACTTTTAACCAACTGCTCAAAAAGTTTGTATGTATTTACTTCAGATCAAGGCGAAAATCGAACAAAAACAGAAGAAAGAAGGAAGCTAGAGACAGGAGGAGAGAAAGAGAACAGAGACGTTCGAACCGAGAGGAGCAACCGAAAATTCAACTCCAAGATTCTCAGGGTGTATGCGTTTTTTACATGCAGGGAAAATGCCAAAAAGTAAGTAACTTTAGGGGCAGTGAACATTTTCATTATAGAGCTAGGCGTGCCTAAAAAGTAAAGCACTTGACTTTTTAGTTGACTACATTTCCAAGGATAGAAGGCAACTAAAAAAAAACATTGAATATTTAAGAAGTTACATCTCACCAATAATTGGCATTTTGTTTAAAGCTAAAAATTATTATCGTTAAAGTATTTAAAAAATATATATTATTCTTTGGTTTATTCAAAATTACAGTATATGATTTCAATCTGGGGATCAGCGAATTTAACTACAATTGAGCCATTAAAAAAACTACGAAACAAAATAATTAAATTTATACATAAAATTCCTTTTTTAGAACCAACTGTAAATTTATATAAACAAAACGGATATTTAAATTTAGAAATGCTTTATAAATTAAAACTATGCATTCTAATACACTCTATTATTATTAAAGAAAAACAATCGAATATAATATTTCCTTCTAGCAACATTATTCACATCACGAGACAAAATCGTCATATTCAAACACCAATGGTAAAGAGTACTTTTGGCCAAAAATCAATAATATATAAAGGAATAACAATTTATAACATTATTATATATAATTTATTGCCGAAAAAAATTAAAGAAGAGAAATATCAAAATTATGGACTTTTAAAAAACACTAAAAAAATATTTTTTAAAACTGACCTAACTTTAACGTATCATATATTAATATTTTTTTTTATAAATGGTTATTATAATATATATTTTTTTGAATAATTTCGATCGAGTTATTAATTTCTCTGTAATAAACTTTTTTAAGTTGGTTGAGAATAAAGATATATATTATAAAAAAAAAAACTATTATTTATTAGGATTAATTTTCTTTTGCAGAACGACTGTCCGTACTCGCATGAAGTGAGCCCCCCAATGAAACTGGAACTGTGCAAGTTCTACCTTATGGACTGTTGCGCCAAAGGCGAAAATTGTTCGTACATGCACAGCGAATTCCCCTGCAAGTTCTACCATACGGGACTGAAATGCACTGCCGGGGATGATTGTAAATTTGCCCACGGCACGCCTCTGTCTGAAGGTAAATCCTCGCATTATTTTGTAAACATATATATAGTGAACCGCGTAGCAGAGATGTCTCGATAGTGTGACAAAGTTAAATACCTAGGTCGCTAGAAACATTCTGCAATACACAGTTATTTAATTCGACCACACTTATTTATACACTTTCTTATAGAAACAAACCAGTAGTTAGAAATTCTCTTCCGTTCTTCTTCTGGTTTGCTTGGCCTTGTCACTGATCTTTTAACTCATAATTACGGAAGGAAACAAACCGAAGTCACACCGCTTCGAAAATGTCATAATAATATAATAATATAACAATATAATATATAAGTAATACGGAATAACAACAGAAATATTAAAAACTACTATTTCTAGACCACTAACATTTCTTATAAATAATATTTTTAAAACCAGTATACAGTGTGTCCAAGAAAGTATGCAACATATTATTATGGGAAAGATTTTTATCACAGATTTCTCAGAAAATTTTATTCTTTATAAAAGTTGGTGCATGCCTTTAAACTATAAATGCATATTTCATATTTCACCTGCGGCTAATAGTAAGGGAGTAAATGCCATTTTTTCGAAATTGCCTTAAGAGTAAAGTACCTTAATTATTAGAAATACAGCAAAATTTTATATAGAAAAGTTCCTGCAAATTAGTAAGTTAGTCCAAATACGAAATTTGAGTTAGGTGTCACAATTTTTAATTTTTTTTGGTTAATCTCTATTTCCCTGAACGGTACACCTCTGGTCGATTTTTTGTTTACGCAATTTTAATATATTTATTAAATAACTTAATCGTGGGTTTATAATAAAAATGGATTAAATAGTTGCAAACTTTTTAAAACCTTTTAATTTTACGAGTTGGTTCAGATATTAGCGTGTTGCACGCCTACTTAAACACATTTTAGCCAACTTATGTTCTAAACAAAATTATGATAGAATCTAACTGTATTCATATTACTGGAAACAATTAATAATTTATTTGTCATTTTCACCCAGTACGCTGAAGTCCAAAAACCTATTTTAAAGAAATGCATATAAAAAAAAATAAAAATTGACACACCTAACTCAAATGTTGTATTTGGACTAATTTTTTAATTTGCAAAAACATTTCCATATAAAATTTTGCTGTATTTCTAACAATTAAGGTACTTTACTCTTAAGGCAATTTCAAAAAAATGGCATTAATTTGCTCCCCTACTGTTAGCCGCAGGTGAAATATGAAATATGCATTTATAGTTATAAGGAATGCACCAACTTTTATAAAGAATACAATTTTCTGAGAAATCGGTGATAAAAAACTTTCCCATATGTTGCATACTTTTTTGGACACACTGTATATCCAGAAGCTTTCAAAATTGGTATAATAAAACCTATTTTTAAAAATGGAGATTCTAGTAAAACTAGTAATTATAGACCAATAACATTAATATCTTCGATAGCAAAAGTATTCGAAAAAGTTTTAAAATTAAAAATCGAAAATTATTTGGAAAAAATACATTTTATTTCTAATAAACAGTTTGGGTTTCAAAATAATAAATCAACACAAAACGCTATTTGCTATCTAACAGAACAAATATATGATGCACTAGATAATAAAAAACCTTGTATTAGCATTTTTTTAGATTTAGCAAAAGCCTTTGATACAGTTAGCCATAATTTACGGTTAAAAAAGTTTAAAATTATTGGATTCCGAGGAAAGCAATTAGAATTAATTAAAAATGATCTTAAAAATAGACCAACTTATGATCAAATAGATAAAGAAGAAAGCTATCCAAAAGTATTTAAGTATGGTGTTCCTCAAGGAACAATTTTAGGACCATTATTTTTTAATATTTATATTAACGACTTATTTAGTATGAATTGCGATGGACAAATTCATAGTTTTGCAGATGATACTACAGTTTTTTTATGCCGATACAAATTGGGACAACTTAAATATGAAAATTAAAAAAGATTTTAAAATTATAACAAATTGGTTTGATAACAATTAATTTAATTTAATTTTTAAACCCTCTGTTGGGTTTTTTCCGCTATTGTAACCCTTCCACTTTTTTATTTACATCTTCAATAATTTAATTTAAATGCACCCCAATTTTTAATTTTCACCTTTATTAAATCATTGTCATCTGACGAAGCTACAGTGTTAGCGAAACATGTAATTTTTCTAGTTAATAGGTATAGTGGAAATTTACAAGTTCAACTTTGTTTTACTGTATCTCATAATACTATAATTATGGATTTCCACCTAATATCGGCTGAATCAATTAATTTGCTTTATAGTGTTGCCATTTTTCAAGCCATCTCCTTATTATTATCTAAAACTTTGGAAGTATGTTTAATTTTGTCTCCGTCCTTTTATTACATGTCTGTGATTTTAATTGCAAAAGGAGTCATTTCGCTTTGTGTCACTATTGAAACAACCTGTATGCGTATAGTCTATACCCTAAACCCAAAAATATAGGCAGTGACGTATCTGTCATAACCATGGAAACGGCCAAAATACTGTATTGTCATTGGTGGTTTGCATTGGTTTCCATGGTTATAATAGCTACGTCACTGCCTATATTTTTGGATTTGGAGTATAGTTAGTAGACAGAGAACAACCTACTCTGTATATTATATAATACAACAAAAAAATATATATAAACACCTATAGTTATAGTCTTCTTACCTCCGATCTGTTACATCATTCTCCAATCTTTCCTTTCCAGGCCTAAAACAAATCCTCTTCAAACACATCGAGACCGCGCCCCGGGACATCCTGCAGGGCTTCCCCCGCCTCTCGCGGGACGAGGCACTCAACCTCATCAACCAATCGCAGAAAAAGCTGGTTGAACAGTACAGCGACAACGGCACCGCCCCGTCGTCGCAAAGTTTCGGCTCACAAAGTAGCGCTTCCGGGGGTCCAGGAATGTACCGGGACGAAAGTTTTGGGGACGATAAAAAGGAGAGCAACGAGAGGGAGAAAGAGGGAACTAAAGGTGGGATACCGTCCTTGTTTGATATTAGTGTCCCGGTGCCTCGAGAATTGGCCCAGGGGTTAGATTTTGGTTAGTTTTTCCTATTTTTATTTTCTTGTTGGGGGTGAGGTTATGGTTTGGTTGGTTTTTTTTTGGTAATTTTGTGTTTCCGTCTTTGGTTTGTTTACTTTCTAACGTGTGGTGGAGCTTGATTGGTCGAATTTTTACTAACACAGGTGGGTTCCAGAGTGAGTTACGCTGGTCCATATTTCGTACTTTTGGCTCTACGGTATTTTTTAAGGTATATTCGCAATGACTTCGTGCGCTTCTCATCTGGCAGACGATTTGAGTGGGCAAAAGAAAGAAAAACTTGGGTTTCAGCCACGAAGTGCACGTGACATCAGACATATTCCACTTTAACTTTGAAATAATTCATTATACCTATACATTTATTGCTAATACACCTTTAAAAATAAAATACCGTCGGCCAAAAGTTTGAGAAACATTGGGCCTCATGCAAGAATGTAACTTATTACTGGAGCCTTCTTAACATGTTGCAATAACATAATACGCATCATATCTCAGAGGTTACACAAAACACACATCATCTTCATATTCATTTTTATTAATACTTTTCAAACGCTTTTATGGGACAAAAACTTTAACCCTTTTTTGCACTCACGTAACAAAATCACGTATAACAATATGTAGTCACCTTAAAAAAGATTCAGTTAAAAATACTAATCGACCCGTTTTTTTTTCGTAGAACTCAAAGTTCCGAAAGTTAACAGGAATAGAGACAAACAATCCCGCTGGCAGCAGGAGCAGGAGGCCGCCAATTTGGCAGCTGGTTTCCCTATGAAAAATTTCTCGTACGGGACCGATCAGGATATGAGGATAAATAGGTAAGATTAACGACGTTGATTTTCGTAAATTTAGAGATATAGAAGTTGTAGGTGCAGATATTATCAAAGATATTCAACAAAACGTTGATAGCGACCAAAAATGCTGCCTACTGTCCATAGATTTATGTAAAGCATTTGATACAGTCAATCACAACATTTTACTTAAATGCCTATACAATATTGGAATTTGGGGAAATATTTATTTATTGTTAAAAAATTATTAAATGCACTATTAGTCTATACTTCATAGTTTCCGAGATATTGACTCTCGAAAAGTGACATTTTTGAACTTTGACAGCTTATAACTTTCTAACAGTACGTCTTAGAGCAAAACGGCTTACATGTCCCTATCTTCAATTTTTATTATCTTCCCAAAGTTCAAAAATGTCACTTTTCGAGAGTCAATATCTCGGAAACTATGAAGTATAGACTAATAGTGCATTTAATAAAAAATAATTGTAATTTTATGTGGAATTTAAGAATGTAAAAATATACAGGGTGTTACATTAAAAAAAAAAAAATAACGTCAACACTTGACAGTTGGTAACATTACTGACATGTGGTAAAATAGTCAAATAGTAAAATTTTAGTCCTATAGATTGCCCAAAACCCGGATCCGATATCACTTTTCGTTCGCCTGTAATTAAGCCGTTCCGGAACATTTGCCCAACCCTGTATACATATATATTTTTTTTAAATAATTTCGATGGAGTTCTGGTACCGTCTTGTAATATTGTGTTGTTATAATGTTGCCCTTGCCCTGTCATCGTTGGACTAATGGCTCCAAAAACAAATCTATTATATTGTTACAGCTTATAATTGACAGTTGGTAACATTACTGACATGTGGTAAAATAGTCAAATAGTAAAATTTTAGTCCTATAGATTGCCCAAAACCCGGATCCGATATCACTTTTCGTTCGCCTGTAATTAAGCCGTTCCGGAACATTTGCCCAACCCTGTATACATATATATTTTTTTTAAATAATTTCGATGGAGTTCTGGTACCGTCTTGTAATATTGTGTTGTTATAATGTTGCCCTTGCCCTGTCATCGTTGGACTAATGGCTCCAAAAACAAATCTATTATATTGTTACAGCTTATAATAATATCTCTCCAACCGAAAATATGTGTCCATTTTTTTCAGCAATGGGGACATAGATATGAGAACTCTATCTACGATTCCTACAACTACTCCAAGTGTCAGTATAAACTCGGGAACGTCGGAAAAAGCGAAGATTTCTCTCGAGACCGACCACTACAACAAAGATGTTGATATTCGATCGACGAATGTGTTGCCGTTTACCAAAGACGTCGATATTAGGTAAAAATGTGGAATAAAAGAATTTTAAATGATAATTCTTATTTTCATTACTATTAGGTTCAGGTTTATGAATTTTAGTACCTACTATTAAGATAGCAAACAATTCGAATTTATTTTATAATCCTAGGTAGACCGGTCCGGTAGACATAACATATGTAGTTATTATTAAGTCATTATACGTAATATAATATCAGAGTACATATAATTCTACCGTGATAATATAAAGGTATTTGCAGATGATACAATTATTTATTTTGCTGAAACTCTTGCAGAAATGTATTTTGATATTATTAATGATTTAAAAATACTTATTTCTTGGCTTCAATCAAATAAACTTACGTTTAATTTTACAAAATCTTCTTTTATGTTTATAACTAAAAATAAATTAAATTCCATCATTAACCCATTAGCATATAATAATGAAAATATTCAATATTCAAAAACGACAAAATTTTTGGGATTAGTTTTACACAAAAATTTAAATTGAAAATGCCATATCCAGTATATTATCAATCAATCTTCTTTGGTATCTGTTTTGTACAGAGCTAGATATTTCATCCCTTTGAAATACTTAAAAAATATGTATTTTTCATTAATATATTAATAATAATAATAATAATAATAATAATAAATGTCTTTATTGTAATTAAGGACAAAATTACAAAAGGCGAAGTTGAAGCTAGGCTTCCTCACTTAACCTAACATTATAACTAATAACATGGTAGTAATATTTGACAGTAGTTATGATACTTATAGGTTGAAAAAATTACGTAATAAGTAATGATAGTAACAGATTTTACAGTTAAATCCTATTAACTTTAACGTGGGCATGTGAAGGGCATTGAGAGGCAGTACAACTGGACTGATCTAATATGTGTCAGAACATATTTGATGGACAAGAGGACGAATGGCATTTTTAAATGTGTGAATTGGCGCAGATTTTAAATTAACTGGAACTTTGTTGTATATTAAAGACACCTGATAACTAAATGATCTTTCAAATAGTGTGGTTTTGTGTGTGTATTCAAAATTACAATACTTAGCTTCGGCATGGGGATCTGCTTGTTTATCAAACTTAAAACCGTTACAAAAATTGGAAAATAAAGTTATTAAATGTATACACAAATTACCACATTTAGAACCAACTGTTAATCTATATAGACCGAAGAGGTATTTACACTTTCAAAACATTTATAAATTAAAAATGTGTATTCTAATTTACTCTATTATTTTAAAAGAAAAAAAAATCAAACAACACTTCAGGAGAATAAGACATTACATGTTCATAACACGAGACGTTGTATAAATTATCAAACTATACCAGTAAAAAGTCATTTCGGAAAAAATCGCGTTTATATGGCGGAATAATAAAATATAACAATATTCCAAATAATATTAGAAAAATAAAAAAATTGGCAACTTTTAAAAAACAATTTAAAAAAAATTTATGTACTAAATTAAATTGTTTATACTATTTTTTTTAAATTGATTTTATTAATGAATTAAATTGGATTAACTTCAGCGCTTTCACGTATAATTCTTCTTCACTTAACGAAGTTAAATTCTCAGGATATAAAAAAATAAAATTACTTATAAAATTAAATACCTATGAAAGGCAAAGCTGGCGGCAAGTTTTAAAGGGGCCGTCGATGTGCCCCCCGCAATGCGGGGTTCGCGGGAGTGTTTGTTACGCCAATGTAGATATGTATGAGGAATACAGTTGAAACGATTGCATAATTAACACAATTCTTTATAATTAGGCAAACACCAATGGCCCGGTATACCTCTCAATCGATGGACGTCGATATACGACAACAACTGCCAAAATCATTCGAAGAGAAACCTCAAAGTCAGACCGATACTGAGGATGAACTTCATATAGACACGGGAGAAGACAAGAAGGAGAGTGATTCTAAGCACAGCGTTGTGGAAAATTTCGAATTACCAGCGGTAAGAAACGACAAAGAGAATATTTACTACCGAGCTGAAAGTTCCAAGTTTCACAAGGTTTATGTGATTTAAATAAACATCAGGGCACCATATTTTATATATTTTTTAGGCGACCAGAGATCTCCTTGCCCGCATAACAGCCAATCAAAAGGACAACACCATAGAAGCGCAAAGTTCGTTACAGAGTCAATCGGCTGCTTCTCAATCGGTAAGTTCAGTATATATTTGTGAATCGGAAATACGAGGGGCAGCAAAAACGTTTTTCTCCGAACCACCCCTGCCGGAAAATGGGTATTTTCTGCACGCAAATTAAAGAACGAATTATATTTTAGAGCAATTATGATGTGGACGTGCAAAACATAAACTGGTACTCGGACGACGACGATGACGACGAAAATCGTTTGACGATCAAAGTCGAGGAGGAGGAGACGAGTAGGAGAGAAAGAAACGACAGTATAGACAGCGGCGGAACCGTGGAAAAGGATAGGGCTAGCCAGGGGATGGACCAGAGTAGCCTCGAGAGTTTGAAGTAAGTGACTATATTATTGTAGGTCGTAGGTATACTTTGTACTGATGCCTAAGGGTGTTAGGTAATGACTAAAAGTATAAATAGTAGTAGTAGTATCATAGTAACATGTTTTATTTAGCAAAAAGATACAACAGACACTATGCACAATAAAATTTTGATTAGTTCTTGTTTTTTAATTATGATGGTCATGATTAAAATAACAATATTTTTTTAAACAATCGGGCACTAAATTATTTTTAATTTTATGTATAAAGATACATACTAAATAAAAAATTAAATTTCTGACATTCGAGCAATCTAAATTTTTTAACATAAAATTTATTTTTGTATATTTGTCACAATTTAAAATAATCATTATTATAATTTATCAAACATTTCCTCACTAGCACAATATAAAATGGAATAACAATAAAGAAAATGTGGTAATATAATAGTATTAAATACAGTTTTTTTAGAAAACAAACTTAAATTAGAACTGATTCTTTTAAAATAACCTACTTTTCCGGCAATCTTCGATATAATACTTTCAAAATAATTTAAAAATTTTAATTTTGAATCAATGATTATCCCTAAATATTTAAAACTGTTTACTAATTCCAATTTTTCACCATCAATTACATTTATATTTTCACAATTTAAATTATTACCCATAACCATACATTTAGTTTTTGAAATATTTAATTTTAATTTATTTACATTTAGCTAATTTAATAATATATTTATCCCAGAATTTAGAGTATTTATTTAGACCATCAAAAATATTTGAAACATTAATATAAATTAAGGTGTCATGAGCAGACATTTGTAACTTACACATTTATAAAACTAAAAGCATCATTGATGTATAAAATAAATAATATTGGACCTAGTATACTTCCTTGAGGAACTCCTATATTATTTATTTTTTTATTTGAACGTTTTTGAAATTTTTGTTTTTCGTGACCTGTTACTTAAATAATTTTTAAACCATTTATAAACGTTTCCGCGAATACCATACTGATACAATTTACTCAATAATCTAGCCAAGCTGTCAATTGTTTCGAATGCCCGCTTAAAATCCAAAAATACAGCTATAACATTTTCCCCTTGATCAATGGTTTTCTTCCACGTCTCAATCACACATTGAAATGTCTGTTTTACATGTAAATCATTCGAATATTTAATATTTCTTTTAGCTCCTCATTCCTTTCCCCTCCCCAGTTCAACACAAAGACAGCCGATATAGTGGGAAAATTAGGCGACCTGTCAAAAATCGATATATCCGCCGAAGTAACGAAACTTCTGACATCGATGAGCCAAAATAAAAACTTACCAGTCTCCGAGAGTAGTAGAGGTGGCCCCAGTAGCAGCCCCAGTTCGAAACCCGAAGGGGGCTATAGCCCCAAAGCTAGTGTTTCCGTACAAGATCCCAGGCTATCTAGAATGGTAATTTTATCTTGGTGTTTTTCACCAAGAAAGTTTATAACGTATTTTTTTTTTAATTCAGGACCCGAGATCTTCAAGTCAGTCGTCGTCGTCGTCTTCCCAGGAACTAAGCGTATCGAGGCAGGACTCGAGGTCGGACCCACGACTTACTGACCCCAGGCACAGATCTAGGCAGGGTTCCACGGATAGTCAAGAAAAGGCGAAGAAAGCCGAAAAACTAAGTATATATGAACAAGGCGGGTTGGACATGAAGAAAGCGGCTTTGAAGATTGAAAACGATGAATATAAAGGTACATAATAGCAGACAGAAATGAAATTATTATTATTATCAAGTAGAAAAATATAAAAGTTCACAAAAAACATAACTTGTGGTGTTCCGCAAGGGTCAACCTTAGGACCTACTTTTTTTTTAAATCTACATTAATTCTGTAGCAAAATTAAATTTAAAAGGTAAAATAAAATTGTTTGCCGATGATACTACTATTGTATATTTTCATGAAGACTATGCTCAAATTTAACCACGAACCTAAATATAATATGTAAATGGCATGAAATTAATAAATTATCATTAAATTTTAATAAATCATTTGTTATGTTTATAAGTAAATCAAAATTAAAAAATAATAATATTTCTTCACTATCTTTCAATAATCATTTAATTAAATATACTAATACAATTAAATTTTTAGGTTTATATATTGACGAAAATTTAAGTGGGAAAAAACATATTGAATATTTAAGAAGTTACATCTCACCAATAATTGGCACTTTGTTTAAAGCTAAAAATTATATATCATTAAAATATTTAAAAAATTATATATTATTCTTTGGTTTATTCAAAATTACAGTATATGATTTCAATTTGGGGATCAGCGAATTTAACTACAATTCAGCCATTAAAAAAACTACAAACAATCGAATATAATATTTCCTTCAACCAACATTATTCTCATCACAAGAGGAAACCATCATATTCAAACACCTATGGTAAAGAGTACTTTTGGCCAAAAATCAATATTTTATAAAGGAATAACAATTTACAACAGTTTGCCGAAAAAATTAAAGAAATATCAAAATTATGGACTTTTAACACTAAAAAAATATTTTTTAAAACTGAACTAACTTTAACGTATTATATATTAATATTTTTTTTTGTAAATAGTTATCATATACAGTGTGGTTGTTTAAGTGTGCAACTTATGGGCAATTCTTTTATTTCCGATTTCTCAGAAAATTTTATTCTTAATAAAAGTTGGTGCATGTTCGATAATCATATTAGGTGCACTTGGAATGGTTGCAAGTGAAACAACCACACTGTATATTTTTTAAAAAATAATTTCGAGGGGGTTATTAATAGTTACTAAACATGATTTTTATTATTAAATTTGTGATTTTATATATTGTATTATTGGTGTTATATTCTCTGTAATGAACTTTTTAAGTTGGTTGAGCATAAAGATTTATATGATTATTATTATTATATTGTTTTTTTTTCTTCTAATTGTTACAGGCTCTTTAAGGCCGGATGTGGACTTACGTCACATGGTCCTGCCGTTCAAGGGGATGCAAAATTACACCCCCGCTACGGAGATAGATGCCTCTATCAACTCCCACCTACCGATGATATGGAAGGTGACAATAGTCGAAATACCCAGACCGGATTATACCGGTTTAAAGCTCAGTATAAACGACGCAGAGAAAACCGGCGATCCACGATTGAGGAAGATTTTCCGTTTGAGCGTGGACGAAAAAGACAGTCCCGCATCGCCGAAAGCCAGTCCGAAGCAGAGCGGTGGCATTAGGGTGGATCCCAGGTGAGTTTCTTTTAATTTTAACGTATATAATCAGTTTTACCATAAACTTAGTAAACCTATGGTATTACCGACGTAAAAACATTGTGTCACAATAACGTTTTTCCTATTTGTAAAACTCTCTCTAACCCACACACCCGTCTTCATTCAGACTTCGCAAATTGGAAGAAAAATCTCAGGAATCCCAGCAGCAGATGAGCTACTCTCAGCAACTAAACATGCTCCAGTCGTCCCAGTTCTATCAGAGCTTGACCAGCAACCAGAAACTCCTCCTCAACCAGGAGCTAGCACGATGCGACCAGAGCGGCGGGGGAGGTATGAACGACCCGGTTCTAAACAATCTTCTGAGCAATTTGAACTTGCTACCTCAGGTTTGTTCCATTTTTAAACTGTTATTTTTGCATATACACAGACTACATAGCCCCTAAAAGAATTCCTTGTATTTAAATGCATCATCGATACATAAAACCCTGAGTTAATCTGTTTAATTTTCCTACAGGCTGTCACAAGTCAAGCTCCCTTAGGTTCCACCACCCATGGAGGAGACGTACTCTCCATCCTCGCCAACATCACCAAAATGAACCCGCTAATGCCCAACCAGCCTCTAGTGGGTCAGCAAGGACTTCTAGGAGCCGCCCCTGGAATACCTCACATTCCCACGTCTCTACCTCAAGGATTATCTCAAGAATTCCCTATTAATTTTGACCCTAGAAACGGAGGTCTTCTAGGGAACGCCCCGCCCGGTACCTTCGGCCCGTATGGAGGTATGGAGCAACAGTTTGGAGGTTACAATGAGGAATACTACGGATACGACGACCCAGGAAATATGGGACACCCAGGAGGTAACATGGGGCACCAGGGAGGTGGCATGGGTCACCAAGGTAGCATGGGTAACATGGGACCGCAAGGAGGCAACTTCAGACAGGGAAGAGGATATAACAACAATAATAGAGATGAAAGACGCAGGGGTAATAGGGACGGCTTTAGGGGTCGTCGGGGCAACAGAAACTTTAAGAGAGGTGGGGGAAGAGACGGTAGGGGTGACCGAGGTGATAGGGGCGACAGGGATAGGGACGGTAGTAGGGGAAATAGAGGACATTCGCCTTCGTAAAAGTTGTGGGAGAACCTTGGAAACTTTACATGACTGTTATTCTGTTCCACTGTTACCTGTATATTATTAAGGACTCTTGAACTATATATTTAAGTTTCTTAAAATGCAGTTTTATAAAAGCAGAACAAAAATTACTAATAATTATTGTTGCTGGTAATGCATTTTGAGGCATTTAAAATAGTATATATAATAACATGAAATTAAATTTAAATAAAAATAAAAGGTATTGCGAAGAAAATACCATGTACAGTTTATGAGTCTTGTGCCAAAGAGACACAATATTTGTACATGAGGAATAAAATGTAAAATAGGAGGGGTTTGAATGAGTTTATTCTGCTGCAATATAATTCTAAAAGGTTGTAAATAAATTTGTATTGATATATTATAGTAAATAATTAATTAATTTAATATTATTCACTTTATATATTTTCGAAGAAGACTGAACGGTATTCCAAAGTTTAACCTAAGATTTTTTTATTTATAAATAAAAAAATATCGGTAAATTTTGTTCGAGGCGCAAAAGTGGCGTGTTGGTTCCGAAATCCCTCTGCTTCCAAGAGAATGACTATTTTGACTGAAAAACCTTTTTTAAAAGGTAATTTTTTACCTTGTACATAGACGAAACTGTACTGTGTGTATTTTTCACTCCTAAGATTGTACATAGTATGTGGAAGATAGGAAATACGGCTTTTATTTAAATTAAATTTGTATAATAATTTATCTTAAGAAATTATTTATTTTTGTTAATGACTATCTTAAATTATTTTTAGGTTTATGTTAAGAGTTGGGGCTGGTGTGGTCACTATCCCTAGCTCAGAAGGCTGTTTTGCGGGTCTGGAATGTTATTAAAAGACAGCCTTTCAAGGTTATGTTTAAGCTTTTTACCCAGTAATATTGTTAGCGCTTTTTTATACTCGTAATATTTTTTTTTGGGAACACCAGGTATATGCAGTCGTGGGCAGAGAAATTTAATACACGGAACTGTTTTTTAACCAAACTTTGTAATGGAATTTTTAATGAAATATGACAGTGGTTCCAGTAAAATTTATTACAAAGCCCCTCATTTTAAAATGCCCTAAATCTTATCCTTTACCTTGATTAACTGCCGTCATTTTTTATTAAAAATACCATGGATTGATGACAGATTGATTCCTCAGAAATTAATTATTAATTTCCTATCTTCAGTACAGTGGTGGGGAAGAAACGGATAGTCCTCTTCAGCGTTATTTTTCGTTCCAAAAAAACTCATAAATTACCTAATAATGTAATAATCTCGTTTTCTGCTTGCCGTCAATTATTTTTCTATAGTTTACCTTAAGATCTAGGGCTAGTAACACGGGATTGGTCGATGCGGTCGGTAGGTGGCCCCCTTAAGACTGATCGACCAATCTCTATGCAGCTAATATTAAAATGCCGCTTCCGCCACTGTATATAGATATCTATAATTATGTAAATTATTGTAAATAATGTATTAAATAAATGATTTTGCAGTAAAAATACTTCCTTTTACTTATTACTTTTTTTTTAATACGATAAGACCCAATTGAATTCGCTGGGTTTTCACTTATTATTATTCAATTTATACATCAAGAACTAGAATCAAACAAGGTGGTTGTCGGAATGTTCTTTGATTTTTTCTTTTTTTTTTTTAATAATAAAATATATCTTTATTCTCAACCAACTAAAAAAATTTATTACAGAGAATATATCACCAAATATAGAATATCTTAACATAGTATAAAACAAAGTTGCTATCGCCCGTCCTGTCCCTATATGTGCTTAAATCTTTAAAACTACGCAACGGATTTTGAAGCGGTTTTTTTTAATAGATAGAGTGATTCAAGAGGAAGGTTTTTATGTATAATACATGCATAATATTATAGAGAAACTGATAAATTAGAGTAGGGAGAACGAACGACCCAACCTAACCGGTCCCCGGCCCGTTCAACGATCGATCCGAAGCCGGAATAGACGAAGACAGACTATGTTTTATGCATGGATGTGAATTGTGGACGGGCCGGCAAACGGTTGAGTTTGAGGTTTGTTCGCCTTATTATCTCACGTCGTATAATGCCGGGCTGCGACGCAGGCCGGGTACACGCTAGTTTTATATAACATCACAAATAATAAAAATCATGTTTAGTAACTATTAATAACCCCATCGAAATTATTTAAAAAATAATATATACAGGGTTAGGAAAAAATTACCAGAACGGTCGATTATTTCAAAATATACAGGGGTTATCAAAAAACGTCTTATATAAAAAATGTAGGGCTGTTAAAAATCTACATATCGGTGATAAATTGAAATATACAGGGTCGCCCACAAAGTTGTGGAGAATGATAGTTATATTTTTTTAAATGGAACACCCTGTATATATATACCAAATATGTTTAGTAACTATTAATAACTCCATCGAAATTATTCAAAAAATATATACAGGGTGATCTTTAAGTACATCAAGAAAATCTAGGATATGATTCCTGGCATCAATTTAAGTTGAAAAGTTCATCTGGACTTATGCCCTAAAATGCTTACCCTATGGCCTATAAGATACAGGGTGTTAAAATATTTTTAAAAAATATTTATTTTAGTTAAATTTCGAAAATCCTTAAAGATACGGTATTGACAATTCGTGCTTATCTATTCTGGATCAAACTACACCTTTTCATTAAAAAAGGTTTTGCTTCCTTCCACCAGTGGCGTGCGTACCATATACCATCAATATTGTTTTGGTGAAAATATTTGATACGCCACTGATTTTTGTAACTCTGATGCATTTTTATGCATTATTGATACAAGGTGAACAAGAGTTGTATCTACTATGTTTTTGAAAAAAGCAGTAGATTTAAAGATAAATGGAAAAAAAAAATAAAACTTAATTTTGTCCCATACGGCATCAGAGTTATCTTTAAATCTACTGCTTTTTTCAAAAACATAGCAGAGACAACTCTTGTTCAGCTTGTATTAAAAATGCATCAGAGTTTAAAAAATCAGTGGCGTATCAAATATTTTCACCAAAACAGTATTGATGGTATCTGGTACGCACGCCACTGGTGGAAGGAAGCAAAACCTTTTTTAATGAAAAGGTGTAGTTTGATCCAAAATAGATAAGCACGATATTTCAATACCGTATCTTAAAGGATTTTCGAAATTTAACTAAAATAAATATTTTTTAAAAATATTTTAACACCCTGTATCTTAGAGGGTAAGCATTTTAGGGCATAAGTCCATATGAACTTTTCAACTTAAATTGATGCCAGGAATCATATCCTAGATTTTCTTGATGTACTTAAGGACCACCCTGTATAATATTGATTTTTGGCCAAAAGTACTTTTTACCATAGGTGTTTTTCTTTAATAATAATAGAGTGTATTAGAATGCATAGTTTTAATTTATAAAGCTTTTCTAAATTTAAATATCCATTTGGTTCATACAAATTTATAGCGGGTTCTAAAAAAGGAAGTTTACGTATGCATTTAATTATTTTGTTTTGTAGTTTTTTTAATGGCTGAATTGTAGTTAAATTCGCTGATCCCCAAATTGAAATCATATACTGTCATTTTGAATAAACCAAAGAATAATATATATTTTTTAAATATTTTAATGACATATAATTTTTAGCTTTAAATAAAATGCCAATTATTGGTGAGATGTAACTTCTTAAATATTCAATATGGTTTTTCCAACTTAAATTTTCAACAATATATAAACCTAAAAATTTAATTGTATTAGTATATTTAATTAAATGATTATTGAAAGACAGTGAAGAAATATTATTATTTTTTAATTTTGATTTACTTATAAACATAAAAGATGATTTATTAAAATTTAATGATAATTTATTAATTTCAAGCCATTTACATATTATATTTAGGTCTTGGTTAATGTTATTATGAATTTGAGCATAGTCTTCATGAAAATATACAATAGTAGTATCATCGGCAAATAATTTTATTTTACCTTTTAAATTTAATTTTGCTATAGAATTAGTGTAGATTAAAAAAAAAGTAGGTCCTAAGGTTGATCCTTGCTATGTCAAAGGATGGAAGTCCAAGTTATCTTTTTTTGTAAACTTTTGACATTTTCAATTTGAACAAACTGCTTTCTATTACTTAAGTAATTTTTTAACAATAAATAAATGTTTCCCCGAATTCCAATATTGTATAGGCATTTAAGTAAAATGTTGTGATTGAGTGTGTCAAATGCTTTACATAAATCTAGGGACAGTAGGCAGCATTTTTGGTTGCTATCAACGTTTTGTTGAATATCTTTGATAATATCTGCAGCTGCAATTTCTGTATCTCTAAATTTACGAAAACCATATTGAAATGGAGAGAGTAATTTTTTTCTTCTAAAAAATTTACTATTCAATTATTTAAAATTTTTTCAAAAATCTTTGAAAATGTGGGTAAAACAGAAATTGGGCGATAGTTACTACTAAAATATTTTTCTGCATTTTTAAAAACTGGTGATACTTTCGCTATTTTTAATTTATCTGGAAATAACCCGGTTTTAAAAGAAAAAAAACTACCAGAAGAAATCAAACAATCCACAACAAGAGGTAAGGTAAACTGCCTCCTAGGTTAGTTAATTTTATATGACGAACCTCAAATCATAATGTACGTATAATCCTTGGTAGAATAAATTTAATTCGAATTTGAATTATACTGGTTTAGTTTCACTATCTTCTAACGTCACAGTAGGTATAACAAAAACTCTTTCCAATTGGGGATCACCCTATAAACATCTTTATTTGTACCTATCCTTGTTAGCCTATATATAAACACAACTAAAAAAAATTATTTATAAAACTTTAAAAGCAGAAACTGAACAGTTCGAACGACAAACATAACTTAAGACTAGTGACAACGCATATCATGATTACTCGAAGACGTAGGTTCCGCAAACTTAATTAGTTATTTAAAAAATGTATAGAAAATAATCGTATAACTCTTTGTGCACAGTAAAACACAAGTTAAAAATCCGTACTGATAATTTTACTTTTGTCATCCTAAATAAAGTTAAAGATTGATAAATCTGCGATGACATAAAAGTATTTTTCCTGGGCTAAAACTTCTTATAAAAAAAATCAATTGATAACAACAATGAACACTTTCGTAATTGTTGTTTATCACAGTCAAGAAGAACACTCTTAAAAAATTGATGGCTAAAAATGCAAGATTCTATTCTAGACCAGGCCTTTGAAAATGGTAAAAAGTGAAAAAAAATAATAGTAGGATAAAACCCATTGTAAAAAGGAAGAGAATATAACAAAAATGAAAGGAAAAATAATTTACGGGCGATCCGAGGTCAGGAATTGGAAAGGGGTGAGTTTTTAAGGGTATCTCGATTTCCGGCAATACTACAAGTCCTATGGAAAAACGTTAAATGGCAAAGTTGTAGGTAATAAAAAGATCTACAACTTTTGTATTTACACTTTTTTCACATAACCTCAAAATTTTGTGAAAAATTCAAATAACAAAGTTTTTGCTTTTTTATTTTTATCTCGATTTTTATCTTTTACAAAAAAAAATTTTTTTTACGAAATTTGGTGAAAACTTACCTTTTTATATCCCAAATACACTATAATTTTTTTGATTTAAAATATTTATTTTTTCACCTTATTTTGACTTAATATCGAAAAAGCACCCTAATTTTCAATCGAAAATTCTCACGTCAAAATATCTGCTTTTTTAAAAAAAGTCGGTGGGCTTTTTGTTCGTTAAAATCTCTACTTTCTGATGGTGTAAAAAAATATACATTACTATGGTAAATGTAATGAAATCCCCTTTAAATCCTACCTTTAATTATATTTACTATATTAACTATTTTCGCATATTTTTTGCCATCTTTATGTTTTATGGATTTGTAATTTTTTTGTTTATCAATGTAACATGGAATCTTACATTTTTCGAGTAATTAAAGTATAAATTTTAATAAATAGCTCAAAATTGTACATAATAATTAAAAAAAAAAAATTTCGGATTCGAGTTTTTTTCGTTTCTTTGGATTTTTTGAGAACATGTACCATAGTAATGTATATTTTTTTTACACCATCAGAAAGTAGAGATTTCAACGAACAAAAAGCCCACCGACTTTTTTAAAAAAGCAAATATTTTGACGTGAGAATTTTCGATTGAAAATTAGGGTGCTTTTTCGATATTAAGTTAAAATAAGGTGAAAAAATTAATATTTTAAATAAAAAAAATGACAGTGTGTTTGGGACATAAAAAGGTAAGTTTTCACCAAATTTCGTGAAAAAAAAAATTTTCTTGTAAAAGGTAAAAATAAAAAACCAAAAACTTGGTTATTTGAATGTTTCACATACATTTTGAGCTTATGTGAAAAAAATGTGAATACAAAAGTTGTAGTTCTTTTTATTACCTACAACTTTGCCATTTAACGTTTTTCCATAGGACTTGTAGTTTTGCCGGAAATCGAGATAAATCGTTTTCTACCCTTAAAAACTCACCCCCTTCCACTTCCCGACCCCGGATCGCCCGTAAATTATTTTTCCTTTTATTTTTGTTACATTCTCTTCCTTTTCTAATGGGTTTCATCCTACTATTATTTTTTTTGGTTTCAAAAATCATCGACCCTGGTCTATTCGTTAACCAAACTGACAAAAGAACTATCGACACGACACAAACCCTACCGAAAAACTATGCTAAATAAAAAAATGTCAGTAACGTCTCCTAGTCATCAATCCAATAAATTTACGCACGTTCTCTATTCGCAAACTTACAAGAAGTAATCTCTCTAGAGCCCTATATAGTTCTCCGCGTAGCTTATGTTCCCTTGTTGAAGCTCCTCTAGTTCAGGCCAAGGCTTCTCGGACTGCACTTTAAAACCGGATTTGGCCAATCCGTAGAATTCTTTAGGCGTCAAAGCGTTACTAGTGAACTTCCATCCCAGGTGGTTGTTGCAATTGGTGCATTGCATTATGGTCCAGGCGTATCTTAAAAATAGGTACGACGAGGATCGATTAGTAAAACGTTTTTTCGTGAAGCTTTTCTTTGTAAGCGGCGTTTTTTAGGGCAGATTGAAAATAAACTTACCCGGGAAACCATGAAAATTGCCTTGAAGGGTTCCCAACCAACTGGAACCCCGTGGCCGACAGTACGGTTACTGTTTCGTACACGTGTCCCCCTAAAAAAAAGTTGAGTATTTATTTAGGTAAACATATTTGTAAAACCGAAATATACTTCTGTTAAAGACTTATAAAAAAAATTGTAAAGTCTATTAAAACTCTGTTTCTTAAAGCACAACACAGCGGAGGGTCATGAGTCGTAAAACCTCAATAAACCATAAGCGTAACACTAACAGGTACCTGATCTTAAGTAATTAAATTATCTATTATTGCATAGGTAGGTATACAGGTAGGTGGCTTATGTCATAGGATATTTCCAACTTCAAGTGAGGTAGTTTAGTTTTATGGTGCAAAAAATTAGTCACGTTTTAAAAAATGTGTCGACGAAATGGCTAAAAAACGTGATATTATTTTACTTAGACTGCCGCCCTACCACTGTGAATTAAATCCAATCGAGTTAATATGGGCACAAATGAAAGGCTATGTAGAAAGGAATAACACTACATTTAAAATAAAAGATGAACGTGAGTTATTGAAGTATTCATTAAACATTAACGAAAGAAATTGGAAAGAAGTTATAAAACATGTAATAAAAGAGGCAACAGGAAACAGACTTTAAGTGTTCTACTTTTTTTTAGTTATGTGGTCTATCCTGATATACAAATAAGCGGGAAACATTATTTTGTACTAAGGCCTCAATATAAAAAAACCTACCTGGGTTCACATAGTTTGACTGTATTCCATCCTTTGACATGGCGAAAACTTTGGTTGGGTCCGTTATCTGTGCCTCACAATTTTCACAACACATAACCCTGCCCTACAAGTAAGAAAACACCTTTGACACAGCGAGTCCTTCATACAAGGAAAGTCTAATACAATTATAAACATAATTAAATATTTTTTAATACTAATATTCAATTATTTTCCTTTCAAAACTAATGCTATATAATTCGACTGATAATTGTTAAGAGCTGTCAAAAAATATTTACCAACTTTAAATAAATACACTCCAATTTCAGCCTCTCCAAAGTACTTCTCAGACCCAAAATTTTCAGTCTTTCTTTGTGACTCAACTGGTAATTCTGTACAAACCAGTAAGATAATTTTTCTGGATCGCTCGGTATATACTCTAAAACAATTCATACACCAATGAAAATAATATAGGAAGTTTCTTAACAAAATTAAAATTTGCATATTGTGGAACAATAAAAAAATGGTTTTATACCTTGGCCATACGAACTGAGTCCCTCCATGAGGGTCCTGGTGTAATAGCTGACTTCATTTAACTCGTACACCCAACTAGGCAAGGGAAACTGAGCTGTGTGGTATCTAAAAAACAAGTTTACTATGTTTTAAGATTGGTTATTAGCATTTCAGACATTCAAATTTTTAAAGTTAATAAAATAAAATATTTAGGAATTATTTTTGACAGTAAATTAAATTCGAATTTATACTTAGAATACTTAATTAAAAAATTTAGAAGTTCACTTACCGATTTTTAAAAATTGTTTTAAAATTTTAAATGTAAGACATATGGAAATATTATATTACGCGTTAGTTAAAACTCATTTAAATTACGGAATTTTAGGTTGGGGAGGAATAAATAGAACTTTAGTTAAAAAATTATAAATATTACAAAAAGCTTTCTAAAAACTATATTCAATAAGGATTATCTTTATCCTTCAAGAGAATTATATTCAGAAACAAAAAAGTTGAACATAAGACAACTTTACATTTATAACATCTTAATATATACAGGGTTGGGCAAATGTTCCGGAACGGCTTAATTACAGGCGAACGAAAAGTGATATCGGATCCGGGTTTTGGGCAATCTATAGGACTAAAATTTTACTATTTGACTATTATACCATATGTCAGTAATGTCACCAACTGTCAAGTGTTGACGTTATTTTTTTTTTAAATGGAACACCCTGTATATTTTTACATTTTTAAATTCCACATAAAATTATAATTATTTTTTATTAAATGCACTATTAGTCTATACTTCATAGTTTCCGAGATATTGACTCGCGAAAAGTGACATTTTTGAACTTTGACAGCTCATAACTTTCTGTACAGTACGTCTTAGAGCAAAACGGCTTACATGTCCCTATCTTCAATTTTTATTATCTTCCCAAAAAAATCAACTTCCAGTTAAACCGGAACAACTATATTTCCTGCTTTCGAGTTACATCCGGTTTAACCGGAAGTTGATTTTTTTGGGAAGATAATAAAAATTGAAGATAGGGACATGTAAGCCGTTTTGCTCTAAGACGTACTGTTAGAAAGTTATAAGCTGTCAAAGTTCAAAAATGTCACTTTTCGAGAGTCAATATCTCGGAAACTATGAAGTATAGACTAATAGTGCATTTAATAAAAAATAATTATAATTTTATGTGGAATTTAAAAATGTAAAAATATACAGGGTGTTCCATTAAAAAAAAAAATAACGTCAACACTTGACAGTTGGTGACATTACTGACATATGGTATAATAGTCAAATAGTAAAATTTTAGTCCTATAGATTGCCCAAAACCCGGATCCGATATCACTTTTCGTTCGCCTGTAATTAAGCCGTTCCGGAACATTTGCCCAACCCTGTATATTTAAAAACAAAAACGTCATAAAAATTAAATAACCATAAAACCTAAAATAAATAAGTCCACAGGACAAAAAAATTTCAAATATTTATGTTTTTATTTAAACGATTATTTACCAACAAAAATTAAAAAATTGATTTCATTAAAAAAAATTAAAGTCGAAATAAAAACATGGATATTAAGAACAGACAATTTGAAAATATTTTTAGAAATGCTTTAATTAATTAATATTGTTCTGAATAATTTATATAAGTAATATTTTTTACTTAAAAATTATAAATTAATAATTTTATTATAGGTAGGTATACCTATTTCTTCAAAAAAAAAACGCGTTTATACTATAAATTAACATTTTTACTTAAAAACTTGATTTTTAATGCATATTTATGATTTTACATACTAAAACAAAAAATAAGATTTGCCCCTAACAAGCTCAGCTTCAGGGGATTGAAGAATAAGTATATAGAAGACAACATAAACATATTTACAATATTATGAAATTTTAAATAAACTTATTATTAGTATTATTATTATTATTATTATTATTATTATTTCCATTCTATTATTGTTGTCAAAGCTCTTATTTTCCAGAGAGCTGGATGTTGTACATACATAAAATTTAGCACAGTCATAGTGAGTAATAAAGCAAAAGTTATTATCATTATGTTCATTACCTTCTAAATTTTTTACACTGTTTTAAATCATCAAATGTGTCCATTCTCCATTTTCGTTTGTTCTTCAAGGCATAAAGTTGAGTGTCCTCAAGGGGAGCTACGATAGGAGGCTCAGCAAGCATCTTGACAGTGACCAGCTTGATTCTACCTAAGAACACAAAGACAGTGCTTGAACAACCAGATTTAAAGACTCTTAAAACCAGTCTTATGTGTAAAGAGCTCCGGTACCTGCAACATTTTCTATTTTAGAGTCTGCTACTCTCTTGCACCTTTGTCTACCTCTGGCTTTGATGTGTAACATGTTGTTTCTAAGGTTAGTCTCGAAGATTTCCATGGTAACACCGTATTCATACAGCCCACTGTATCCCGAACTAAAAGATTTTATAATTTTTGTAAAACCAGTTTTCCGGCTTTATTGAAAAAAACTTACTTGGCACATAACAATACAAAAACTTTATTGTGTTCTTCTATAAATTTTATCATAACTCTATTTTCAAAATGATTGTTCATTACTAAAGGTAGGGTGAAACCTGGGAACACCAGGGTATTGGTATAAATTGCAAATATATTACGAAGAACATCTCCATCTTCAAAAAGGCTATAGCCACTTAGGGGATTTAGTTTTCCCAGATACTAAAAAAATAGGAAGGAATTATCTAACCAGATTTGACCAGATTGCTTGCAGTTTTTTAAAATAATTATTATTTAATGGTCGAAAATGTATATACATATATTCTATTACCCCATGGGTGGTAGGCAGGTCCCTATCGTATTCACCAGTAGTTGCATTTACAAGTTGCAAGTTTTCATCTTCTAAAATTGAAAAACAAAATTAGTATTTTAAATATTTTGGTAGATTTGTTTTATAAGTAATTTATCGACACTTTTGTATCTATATACCAGATGTCTATGTGGGTTCAATTCATTTTGATGCCTCATACATACATAATGGTATAAAAGAAACTTCAGTTTAGTTAAAAAATACTCTAATTGTAACACGACTTTTCCTACCAGAACTGTCTCCTTCAGCTCCAGAATTCGAGTCCGTTATATGACCATTTTCTATTTCCATAGGAAAATTCTGATCTTCTTGGTCGTTATCTTGATTTTCCGGCTCCGCCATGCCTTAAAACTCGAGATTTCCACAAAAATTCCGAAATTTTTCAGTTTATTTTTATTCACACCAAAATAAAAACAAGGCGATATCTTTGACATAAATCATATGTTTTCTGTTAGCGCAATTCATGTGAAGCAGTCTTTAGATAAACAGGATCGTACTTTCATTTTTTTCATTAACTGTAGGTTTTTCCATTTTTGTGCAGTAGATACATACAGGTTAGGAATCAAAGAAAATAAAAATCTCAAAGCTTAAGTTAAACTCTATTATTTTGACTAGGGAACTTTATATTTGGGGTCAGGCTCATTTCTACAAATTACACTTATTCGTCTATCTTTAAACACTTTTTCTCCCTTGAACACGCTGTTATCGTTGCTCAAAATTTCATGGGTATAGTCAAATCTTGCTGTGCCTTTCATGATATACAAGGACTTTCTTTTCAGTAAAATATCAGCATAAAGACTTTTCTCTTTATCGTGAACTAAACGCATAATACTATCCGTTAAAAGGCTAAGACCAGCGATTGTATCACCACAAAACTAAAAAAAAAGTCTTGCAATAATATTGGAACCAACCATACTTTAAAATTCTATAAAAACATTCGATGTGGGCAAAATAAAAATTAGATTAAAAATGTATATAAATACGGTCCTGTTTTAACTTTGCTACCACAGAAAAGAATAAGGGAATCTGTGGTTTGCCTGGTTGTTACGAAGCTACCAAAAATCAAATGAAATAAAACGAAGAAATTCTAAGGTTATATCCTTTCAAGTGACATGTTTTGCTTTTATAACAGCTTAAATTAGTAAAAATGGCAATTTCTAGCATTAAAAGAAAACGTGTATCTAAAAAATCTAAACTAGCATGGAGAAAACACACAAAAGTCCAGGACATCGAGGAATTTCTAGATGAACAACGCGAGGAAGAGCGTCTGGGACCTCTTTTAGAAACTGTTCCAAACGAACAGCTTTTTATAGTCGACACTAAACCCAGAGAAGAACCGGTTTATTCACGCCAAATACGGAAACAACGAGCAACAAGGCCCCTTAAAGGTTTTTCGGCGTTACAACCCAACACAAACGTGCCAGACCCCAATAAAAAGCGAAATCGAGTCAGGACCCCAGAGGAACGTAAAAGTGAATTAGTGAAGAAAAAAGTGATCGAAAATAGAAAGAAAGGAGTGCTTAAGGCTAAAGAAATCAACGCAATAGCTGAAAGAAGATTGGATGAGATAAAACGAGAAAAAAAAGAAAAACGTGGCGAGATATCAAAAGATGTTTGGGATGATGATAAAGTGTATTCCATTGAAAGGGATCCTTGGGCGGAGACCATCACTAAGGTGCACAATTTAAGAAATACTGGTATGTAATGTCTGGAAAGTCATTGCTGACTGTGTTTTTTTGTTTGTGTATACACATTTATTAACTTAATTTTTCTATTTTCAGGAGTTCCTGTGAAAGCAGTGGTAAAAGATGTACAACTAAAGAAGAGTCCACATCCTGCCGTAGAAATACCACATCCAGGAATGTCATATAACCCCTCACTTAAGGACCACCAAGATCTATTGAGAATTGTTGCAGAAAAAGAAGTAAAACTTATAAAGGAAGAGGAGCATATAGCTAGGTATAAAATACATGATGAAAATAATAAAATATATTTTGTAAATATATTTATTATTTTTTAGAGTTACAAGAAATATGTTTAGAAAAATTTCACCCGATCAGAAACAAACTGAATGGATGGTGGAAATGTCGGAGGGTATACCATCTAAAAAAAATGATGAAGAAGTAGAAGTAAAAGAAGAAGATGACTTAGATCGTATAAGTATTAATCCTCCAGTTAAAAACAAGAAAAAGACCTTGCAACAGCGTAGAAAACAAAAGGAGCAGTTAGAGCTGGAAAAACAACGAAAAGAACTAAAAATTGGTAAGAAAAAAATTGGAGACATACACCAAATAAAGCTATTAAAGAAGAATTTAGAAAATATGGAAAAGAAACAGGAAAAGTTAAGGAAAATAAGGATCATTAGAGCTGAAAAGAAGAAACTAGAACCCAAGGTGTTAAGTTCAACAAAGTTTGAAGCACCTGATGCAGATTTTCAAATGGGGGAAGATATATCTGGAAATCTGAGGTCTTTGAAAAAAGAAGGGAACTTGTTGAGCGACAGGTAATAAGAAAATTGTATTTGTGTAAGTTTTGTATGACATTTTGCTATTTTTAGATTTAAGAGTCTTCAAAAACGAAATATTTTGGAACCTTCAAAGAGAGCTCACAAGAAAAAACCCAAAGTTAAGAAATTCACCAAGCCAGGGCATAAGGAAGACTGGGAAAAAACAGTGGCCAGGACTGGCAGTGTTATTAAAAAGAAATAAATATTATTATAATGTTTTGTAAATCTAGGCATAAATATTAAATACAAGAATTTAAATAAGTTTAAAGTTAGTTTGTATAGATGTAACAAAAAAAATTCTTACCCTCACAGCATCAATGTGTGGTTTAATCCACCCTTTTTTCGCCAAATCCAAGATGTGCACAAATTTTAATGGGGCAACGTCGGGTGGAAAAGCAATTGCCCTAACCCTGTCTAAAATTTTTGTATTCTCTTCATTCCATTTAAGCCTTTCTGTTTCCCTATACCCATGAATAGCCTTAAAAAAATTATTTCTTATAAACAGGAAACAGGAACCTACCAATAATACATACATCGTCCCAGTGGTCAAACTCATAGTGCAATTTCTTCATATAGGGATCTAATTCGTTCATAAGGCTAGTTTCTTCATTATCATTTAAAAAATCATAATGTACACAAATAGTACTGACTAAGTTTTCTGCTTCTTTGGGATTGTTAGCCAAATTATCACATAAGGAAAAGTACGGTGGAATATCAAGGGTAGCTAGGAAAAAATCAGGTTAAACTATTGAAAGTGGGTTTTAAATCCGAGAAAAATGTTAAATTTACCATCTTGAGCTGCTGTCTTGAAACTTAAACTTCGAAAAATATAAATACTTCGAACACCTCGTAATATATGTTTCACTCCATGTATTACACTCATTTTTAGGTTAAATGATGTAAGTATTCGTTGTGTAGGACTGTAGCACACCGGCTTCTAATGTAATCATAATCTAACTATATACATCTATATAGATAAAAATAATAGCCTGGAGCACTTCAAAAATATAATGTTTTAACATTTTTGACAATTATTCAAAAGTAAACAAAAATTTTTATGTAAACGCAGCTTAAAGATGCCTAGTTTTATGCACAGAGAAATAAGAGGTCGATGTTGTTCTCGGTCTGCTACACCATCTCGTAATGAAAAGGCACACGAAAATTAAGTTCTATCCTTGTCGTTTTTAAATCATCGAACCCAAGGACTGGAAAGAGACGTCCGATGTATTGTATTATTGGTAAAAAATCAAACTGTTTTTCCCACTCAACATGTCAAAGTCAGATGATCCAAAAACAACTGTTCATAGAATATTGTACAGGTTGTTGTTATGTAATTTACCAAATTTTTACAAAAATGAGTGGAATAGATGCGATCGATCTAAAATCATCGAGAACTAGCGGCAAATTTCAGTTGTCGTTTACAGGCAAAATATTAGTCGGCGTTACAGGTAAATAACATGAGCTAGACGTGAAATATCAACTATATAAATAAACATTTATTTTAAAATTCAAACTTGCAATTGACTCTATGTTTATCCAATATTAATGTTCAGGTGGTGTAGCAGTAGGCCTCACAATAATCTGTGCCCCATTTATCAGCCCAGCATTAAGAAAATTTTGCTTACCGTACATCCCAGCTACAAATGATCAACTTACCAATATTTTATTCGCCCTAAGAGGGAGAAACGGTAGCGTATTGGATTTGGGCTCAGGAGACGGACGCATAGTATTAGGTAAACGAGATTTATCTCAAACATTGCCAATTCTACCATTAAGTTTTGATATTCAGTCATGTTTCCTTGTAGAATCGGCCAGAAAAAACTTTTTGTCACACGGAGTGGAACTAAACCCTTGGTTAGTGTTGTATTCAAAAGTTAGCGCTTTAAAAAATGGACTGGGTGCCAAAACGAAGTTCTTTAGGAAAGATCTTTGGAAGTATGACGTCTCTAAATATGATAACATTGTGATTTTCGGAGTTGAGCAAATGGTAAGATTATTGTACCTATAGCTTATTTGCAGCAGAGTGAAAGCGTTGGTATGAGGTACCTAATATCTCTTAGACTGTTCCACCGCTTTTTATTTCTAACTATTCTTATTTATTTATTTATTTTATTTATTTAGGTATTTATTTGCAGGTTTCTTTATAATAATATTAAAAAGCAATAAAATTAATTTTTTTTTAATAAAAACAAATCCAATTAAAACATCACTACAAAACCATAAATTAACAGATCTGTCCGATTTTGTAATGAAAAAATATACACCCATTTAGATTATTAATTTTAATCACATTAGAAATATATTTAAAAATATAAGTGAGTAATTCAAAAATATTTCACCCAAAAAAAAGGAAAAATTATTATAAATAAGGGAGAAATTATAATAGAAAAATTGTAATATTTAGTATTATTATTATATAAGTTGGCTTACCTTTATTTAATTTTGCAAAATCCATGATTTATTTTTCTTTTAATTTTAAAATGCCAAAAAACTCATAGTTTATAAATTAGTAGGTAATATATTAAAAATTTTGATGCCAACAAATAAAGCATTATTTTTTAAAAATGTTAAATTAAAATTATCATAACATAAACATATATTTGTTTTTTGTCTTGTTTGGTATTATATATGAGTAATGTTATGTAATAAATTTTTATTTTTATATAATATAATATATAAAATGGAAGTTTCGTAATAAAGTTGTTTTAAACTAAGAATATTATTATAAACAAATAATATTTTTGAAGGAAACAAAATATGTTTATTAAATATTATTTTTAAAACATATTTTTGTATTGTTATAAGCGGTTTCAAATTCGAGTCGTATGCACTTCCCCAACCAATTATACCATAGGAAAGAATTGATTGAAAAAGTGCATAATAAAACATTAAACAAAGTTTTTGATTCACAATATTATATTATTATCTACATATTTTTAGATGTTGGATTTAGAGAAGAAATTCCTTAGGGAATGCAAACCTGAGTGTAATATCTTAGCTTGCAGATTTCCCCTGCCCAATATGACACCTGTCAAAACAGTAGGACAGGGCATAGACACAGTATGGGTTTATGAAATGAGGAAATCATGACAGTTGGAAAAAAAACAGTTTTCACCCTATGAGACTTTCATGTATTACAGTCCTATATTGTATTGCATTTTTTTGATTTATTCATTGAGATAAATAGGTAAGCTTTTTTCGCTAAGTACCTAGGTATACTTATTGTTGATTGGTAAAATTTGAAAAATAATAACATTTTCTAACAAATTTTTAGACAAAATATGTTTATATTTGCTGTGTTTTCAATAGAAATATGAATAAATATGTTCAGCTATTCTTTAATCTACTTCCAATTTTTTAAACGTTCCATCAAAACCAAATAGACTGTCGGCGTTTTTTCTGGGTCCTATTCGTTTGCTTTCGTCTACTACATTAGTCTCTTGGTAATTATAGAACCACTGGTACTCATAGATGGAAGTTTTACTTTTTTCTGCAAAGAAATAACAATATTTTAGGTAAGTTATCAGGAAAACCACGACAGAGCAAGATAAACATATCATTCTCTTTATAATAACAAGTCGGGTCTGTAAAGTAGATTTAGTGCCACGATTTTTATTTTACAAGTAATTATAATACATCCTGCAATCCTTGCAAATGTCTAGAAAAAATCACAGCTACAGAATTGACTGACTTCCTACTTAACAACAAAGTTCTATCAGATTCACAACACGGTTTTATATCTAAGCGCTCAACAATTACCAACCTTTTAAGCTGCGTTAATAAATGGACCAAAGCTCTCTATGAAATATATATACAGTGTGTGTATAAAGTCTGGAAACGGCTTAATAACATCACAATTTACTGGCCGATTTAAACCAAATTTGGTACAGTTGTGTAAGAGGATCTAACGCACCGAATGACGATATTGGCGTTGTTGCCAGCTTTTTAGTTTGTCTGGAATTCGAACGAATTTTATATTTTTAAATATAACACCCAGTATATTTTTACATTTTTAAGTTCCACAAAAAATTATAATTATTTTTTATTAAATGCATTATTAGTCTATACTTCATAGTTTCCGAGATATTGACTCTCGAAAAGTGACATTTTTGAACTTTGACAGCTTATAACTTTCTAACAGTACGTCTTAGAGCAAAACGGCTTACATGTCCCTATCTTCAATTTTTATTATCTTTCCAAAAAATCAACTTCCAGTTAAACCGGAACAACTATATTTCCTGCTTTCGAGTTACATCCGGTTTAACCGGAAGTTGATTTTTTTGGGAAGATAATAAAAATTGAAGATAGGGACATGTAAGCCGTTTTCCTCTAAGACGTACTGTTAGAAAGTTATAAGCTGTCAAAGTTCAAAAATGTCACTTTTCGAGAGTCAATATCTCGGAAACTATGAAGTATAGACTAATAATGCATTTAATAAAAAATAATTATAATTTTATGTGGAATTTAAAAATGTAAAAATATACTGGGTGTTATATTTAAAAATATAAAATTCGTTCGAATTCCAGACAAACTAAAAAGCTGGCAACAACGCCAATATCGTCATTCGGTGCGTTAGATCCTCTTACACAACTGTACCAAATTTGGTTTAAATCGGCCAGTAAATTGTTATGTTATTAAGCCGTTTCCAGACTTTATACACACACTGTATATATATATATATATATATATCATCTGGATTTCGAGAAAGCATTTGATAAAGTACCACATTCATTGGTTGCTCTACAAGCTTGAACACTTTGGTTAAGTTGGCTAAAATGTGTTTAAGTAGGCGTGCAACACGCTAATATCTGAACCAACTTGTAACATTGAAAGGTTTGCAACTACTTAATCCATTTTTATTATAACCCACGTTTAAATATATTAAAATTGCGTAAACAAAAAATCGACCAGAGGTGTACCGTTTAGGGGAAAATAGAGATCAACCAAAAAAAATTTAAAATTGCGACACTTAACTCAAATTTCGTATTTGGACTAACTTACTAATTTGGAAGAACATTTCCATATAACATTTTGCTGTATTTCTAATAATTAAGGTACTTTACTCTTAAGGCAATTTCGAAAAAATGGTATTTACTCCCTTACTATTAGCCGCAGGTGAAATATGAAATATGCATTTATAGTTTTAAGGCATGCACCAACTTTTATAAAGAATAACATTTTCTGAGAAATCGGTGATAAAAACTTTTCCATATGTTGTATACTTACTTGGACACACTGTATATATGTTCCTCATAACCAGTGAGATGCCGGTTTGGCCCAAAAATAAGTTTATGAATGAAATTACCGTCTATATTTGCTTGATTGTATTCGGTTATCAGCAGAGAAAAAACCATATTTTTTAATCGGTTATATTTTGTTAAATATTGCGTTTTTTTTTATTTCTTTTTACCTACCAAAAAGTACATCCACTGGATCTCCTTGGCCACCATATTCAGCTGGCATTACCTCTTGTGGTATGTATTTGTACAAATTTTTGTTGTTTGAGTGAAATATAAACTAAAAAATATTATTCAATTATACAGTAAAGTCCGCATCATATGGGATTTTTTTTATTAATAGCTTTATTCGAAATTTGACTTTGGCATCAAGTTCTGAAAATTAAGCAAAAAAATAGTACTTAGTCACGCGATTCGCGTTATCTGTCAAATTTAAATTTTTTTCAAAAAATAATTCAAAAGTAGGGTTATTTTTAAAAATATCGAAAAAAAGTTTTTTTAAATGTAGTTTCTAGCCCACATGCAGAATTTCAGCGGCATAAGATAATTTTGATTTTTTACCCACCACTAAAATTTATTTTCCACTTAATGAACACTTTACTGATGACACTGTGTTATTTTTTGTCTTAATATTAAGGTGTATTACTTTCAGACACAAATACGTTTTCAAAAATACTTACTTTATGAAGTTACCTTATACAGGGTCAAAAACAAATAAACTTCATCGCATGCGACCAAATTTTAATAGCCCAATTTTGATTTTGTAGAAAAACACACATTTAATATGGCGCTACTTTAAAGAAAATGTATCTGAAATAAAGCATTGTCAAAACTGAGAAGTTTTATGTAGGTTGCGTTGAGTCTTATTTTGCAAAAGTGGTGCAATTTACAAAATACGGGTAAGAAATCAAAATTATCTTATGCAGCTAAAATTTTGCACGTGGGCTAGAAACTACATTTAAAAAAACTTTTTCCAATAACTTTTTTTGATATTTTCAAAAATAACCCCACTTTTGAATTATTTTTTGGAAAATATTTAAATTTGACATAATGCGAATCACGTGACTACTATTTTTTGCTTAATTTTCATCTCGATCGAAGCAGAACTTGATGCCAAAGTCAAATTTTGAATAAAGCTATTAATAAAAAAAATCCCATATGATGCGGACTTTACTGGTCACACTGTATTCAAATCAAAAATATAACTTATTATATTACAAGACAGTACAGACAGATTTAGTGCCAAGACGTTTATTTTACAAGTAATTATTCAAATACATTATGTCATATGATAGAATGTCCTTTAATAAACAGTGAGATATGTCGGCTTGGAGCAAAAGTACATTTATGAATGAGATGCGCAGTTGTACCGTACCTTTTGAAACATTTCCTTATTGATGAATGGTTTCAGTAAACTCATAAGTCTGTCCAAGAACGGAACCAGGTTGATGAAATGGACAGCCATCAGCCGAATGGGCATGGCAGTCTAAAAAATGGATAATTAAAGTATCATTTTACTGGTCTATAATATAATAATAATATTAATAAGTTTATTTAAAATTTAATAATATAATAAATATGTTTATGTTGTCTTCTATAAACTTATTCTTCAATCCCCTGAAGCTGAGCTTGTTAGGGGCAAATCTTATTTTTTGTTTTAGTATGTAAAATCATAAATCAGAAATATGCATTAAAAATCAAGTTTTAAGTAAAAATGTTAATTTATAGTATAAACGCAGTTTTTTTTTGAAGAAATATATTACCTATAATAAAATTATTAATTTATAATTTTTAAGTAAAAAATATTAAGTACTTATATAAATTATTCAAAACAATATTAATTATTTAAAGCATTTCTAAAAATATTTTCAAATTGTCTGTTTTTAATATCCATTTAATTTTTGTTGGTAAATAATCGTTTAAATAAAAACATAAATATTTAAAAAAATTTTGTCCTATGGACTTATTTATTTTAGGTTTTATTGTTATTCCATTTTTATGACGTGTATTATGATTATGATATTTATAAAAAAAATTGAATTTTTTTAAAAATCGGTAGTAAACTTCTTAAAATTCCAATTTAATTTACTGTCAAAAATAATTCCTAAATATTTAATTTTATTAACTTTAAAAATTTGAATGTCTTCATTTATTTGAATACTATTCATATTTTGTGGTAGGTTATTTAGGTTTAAAGTAAAATGAATATAATTTGTCTTATTAAAATTAATTGTTAACAAATTGTTATCAAACCAATTTCTTATATTATTGAAATATTTTTTAATTTTATTATTTACTAGCGTATACCCGGCCTGCGTTGCAGCCCGGCATTATACGACGTCGCTTTCTCTGAGATAATAAGGCGAGTTCACCATCACGTCAAGATTTATAAATACAAACCCGATCAAACCTCTAAATTTATTAGTGTTTCTCTACAATATTATGCATGTATTATACCTAAAAACCTTCCTCTTGAATCACTCTATCTATTTAAAGAAACCGCTTCAAAATCCGTTGCGTAGTTTTAAAGATTTAAGCACATATGAAAGGGGACAGACGGGCGACAGCGACTTTGTTTTATACTATGTTAAGAAGTTGTCCCAATTTGTTTGTATCGGTATGAAAAATTGCGGTGCTGGTAAATTCGGGATTTAATCTTTTTAGGGTAGGTAAATTGGGGCCAAGCGAATCTAAGGATTGAAATTGTCGCAGGTAAACTGGGGATAATGTATAAAGATAGGTAGGTAGAATTCAAAAGGGCTGTATTACAAGTAATTTTATTAACATTTACCTTCCACCTCTCCAATCGGTTCTAAAAGGTGTATTGGCAACCGGTTTGTTCGTTGTTATCAGAGCATTTTTTTAAATTTTAAATATTTGTTTTTAAAGGGTAGAACAATATATTTTTTTACTATAAAATTGACTTTTATTTAAATATCTAAGTTCTGAATAGTAAATAAAATATTGCCTATAAGTACCTATTTGCTCTCCCCAATTTACCTGCTACATGATGAGATGTTTCTCCCCAATTTACCTGTACCTTTTTTGACCATCAATTATTTTATTGCTCTTTCTCCCCAATTTACCTTCCACCAAAAATTGTAGTATCATCTGAAAAACTATGAATTTGTCCATCGCAATGTATACTTAATAATATTAAAAAATAATGGTCCTAAAATTGTTCCTTGAGGAACACCATACTTAAATACTTTTGGATAGCTTTTTCTTCATCTATTTGAACATATGTTGGTCTATTTTTCAGATAATTTTTAATTAATTCTAATTGCTTTCCTCTGAATCCAATATTTTCAAACTTTTTTAACAGTAAATTATGGCTAACTTTATCAAATATTACCTAGGTCAAATAATAATACAAATTGTGAGTTTGCTACTTGGAATAAAACCTACTGCATTTACTGAATTTATTCCAAGATAATAAACTCACTGCATACCTGTAAGTAGACCAAAAACTTCCTGAATTCCGTTAAATTGATCTTGGTTAAATGGCCGAACAAACCCCCTTTCATGTCCAGGATCACCACGATACCGTTAGCGGGACCTTCCGTATGGATCATCCTCATCGCCTGCATATCGAACAATTTGTTGCCCAACTGGGGATTATAGATGTCGGGATTGGTTTCCATGAGTTTCGTGAAAATTATTCTGTATCCTTCCGGCGTTTTTTCCGGGAGGAACGCTAACAGTCTAAAAAGTTTAAGGAGGACTGAATGATTCAGTTGTGGCGGTTTCGAATTAACTTTCAAAATGTCTTTATTCCAAACTTTAACAGTTCATTACATGGAAAGTGACAACACAATATAGAAAATAATAACCATTAAAAAAAATAACAATAAAAAAAATGGAAGTTAATCCAATTTAATTCATTAATAAAATCAATTAAAAAAAAAATAGTATAAATAATTTAATTTAGTAAATATCTCTTTAATTGTTTTTTAAAAGTTGTCAATTTTTTAATTTTTCTGATATTTTTTGGAAGATTGTTATATTATTTTATTATTCCGTCATATAAAAGCGATTTTTTTCCGAAATTACTTTTTACTGGTATAGTTTGATAATTTATACAACGTGTGGTGTTATGATCATGTAATGTCTTATTCTCCTGAAGTGTTATGTTTGATTTTTTTTTCTTTTAAAATAATAGAGTGAATTAGAATACACATTTTTAACTTATAAATGTTTTGAACGTGTAAATACCCTTTCGGTCTATATAAATTAACTATTGGTTCTAAATGTGGTAATTTGTGTAAGGTGAAGTGGGGTAAATGTGACATAGTTTTGGAATAGTTCGCAAACAAAGTAATAGATCTTACACTTTTGATGGAACAAAAAAAATTAAAATATACTAAATACCTCAGATATAGTACTGAATTGATTCTAGAATTGACATCTTTTCAGCTTCTTTTTGAAATATGTTAGGAATTTTTTTTTTTAAACCATGTCAGTATATCACATTTACCCCGAAGTTTGGGGCAAATGTGATAATGCTGTCTAGCTACCTATTAAAAAGGTGCTTGAAATAAAATGGGGCAAATGTATAACAATTGTAGTTTGTTCATTATTTTGCTTTTTACAAAATCAAATTATATCAAGAGGGCAAAAAGTTATCAACTTTATTCAGAACTGACACGCAAAAACTAAAAAATTAACTTCCTCTGTAGTCAAAACAAATGCTAAAGGGAATGTAAGTAAAAACTTTTGGCCATAAAAATGTGTTTTTTGAAAATTTTACTGCCAAAGTTACATTTTCTTTTGTATATTTCATATCAGCTTCATTTCTTTTTTTGATATATGTTCGCACCATAATGTATCTAGAATAACGGGGTAAATGTATTATGTACTTCACAATTGCCCCAACGTCATATATCACAATTGCCCCAAAAATCATTTTTTACGGGGCAAATGTGATATAGTAAAAAAAAGTACGACGTCGTGATTGTTTAGTCATTATGATTTGTACACACGCTATATAACTATAAAGACTAAGTTTTAAAATACTAAAGCAGGCTTAATCTCAGAAAATATTAATTTCACTTAAAAATTGCTAAACACGTGTCAACTGGAATGTTGGGTTATATTATGACGAATCCTTGTGCGGCCGCTTGCAGCTACATTGGCTGGAAATTAGGTTCGCTCTAGTGTTGCGCCTATTGGTATTCAAGGTTAAAGAGGTGTGCGGTAGATGGCAGCACTACTCACAATTTTGAATGAAAATTATGAACCATTATCACATTTGCCCCTTTATCACATTTACCCCACTTCACCTTACACATTTAATAACTTTATTTTGCAATTTTTGTAATGATGGTTTTAAGTTTGATAAACAAGCAGATCCCCATGCAGAAGCTAAGTATTGTAATTTTGAATATATTAATGAAAAATATATATATTTTTAAGTATTTCAAAGGAATGAAATATCTAGCTCTGATAAACAGATACCAAAGGAGATATCGAGTTGATAATATACTGGATATAGCCTTTCAAATTTAAATTTTCGTCTAAAACTAATCCAAAAAAAATGTCGTTTTTGAATATTGAATATTTTCATTATTAAATGTTAAGGGGTTAATGATGGAATTTATTTTATTTTTAGTTATAAACATAAAAGAAGATTTTGTAAAATTTGACGTAAATTTATTTGATTGAAGCCAAGAAAAAAGTATTTCTAAATCATTATTAATATCAAAATACATTTCTGCAAGAGTTTCAGCAAAATAAATAATTGTTGTATCATCTGCAAATAGCTTTATATTGCCCTTTACGTTCAATTTGGAAACGGAATTAATTTTGTATTTAATTTATGTAATTCTGAATTTATGCACCATTTGATTGGCCATGCGAAATCCCATGGAATTTTTGCCACCCTCAAATATTGGTTTTTTCTAAACAACTTTCGATTGAGTCATCAGAAAATAATAAAATTTGGTGTACGATTCCATCGTACAACGACCTTCAAAAAAGGCTAATACGATTTTAATGTAAAATTAATAGAGAGAGAGGGGCAACATTTAAAGGTATCAAACTTTACATGTGATTTCCCATGGCAGTGCGACCATCCCGTCTACTTTAATCTACTTACGAAACTTTCATTGCTACCTTCAAAGCTGGATCTTTTTCAGGGTTATAGCTAGAAAATATATCTGGAACCATGGTCCTTATCGTGAAGTAGTTCTCTATGCACGTTTTCGCTTGTTCCACGCTGTAGAAGCACGAGTGAAGTACAAGAGCTGCCTGAAGTTCTACAACAGAACAGTATTAAGTGTGATTCGGACATCAGCGACATCTTTATTCATGTGGAACGTCTTCGTACGCACCGAGCAAATAAAAAAAAAGGAAAATGCACGCATAATTTATAAATAACTAGCGTGTACCCGGCCTGCGTTGCGATGCCAGGCATTATACGCCTCTGAGATAATAATAAGGCGAGTTCACCATCGCGTCAAGATTTATAAATACAAACCCGAACAAACCTCTAAATTTATCAGTGTTTCTCTACAATATTATGCATGTATTATACATAAAAACCTTTCTCTTGAATCACTCTATCTATTAAAAAAACCGCTTCAAAATCCGTTGCGTAGTTTTAAAGATTTAAGCACATATATAGGGACAGCCGGGCGACTTTGTTTTATACTATGTTAAGAAGTTGTCCCAATTTGTTTGTATCGGTACGACAAACTTAAGTTGGACCACATTCTCGCCTTGAATGGGAGACCAGCGTCCGGTTCTTACGCAGTGAAAGTTGTCTCAAGAGAATTGGGGAAGAGTGTGGCTAGAATGGTTTATTTTTCACTTGTTGAGAGTCACTTTTGAGATATGGTATTGCTTTTTGGGGATTTAGTAGTAAGGGCTATTGGGCTCCACATTGGTTTTGCAAAAGAGGGCGTTAAGATACTTGTGTGGTGTTAATTGTAACTCACTGTAAACCTTTATTTGTCAGGGAAAATATTCTAACTTTGATTGGAATTTTTATCTTGGAAACGGCCTGCCTTATCCATAAAAAATCCATCCTATAACGTGCGTACTGTGAATGGTATTCCTCTTCCTATACCAAAAACAACTCTCACCCAAAAATTCCTTGATATTTGAGAGCATCAAAATTTATATAACCACGTACCACTGGCTTATCGGTAGGTGATTGATGACAGGATTTTAAAGCAATAACTAAAAAGGCAACTAATTACTAGACCCTACTATACTATCCAGGAATTTTACAATGATAATATCTAGGCATTCCCTTTAAATTTTTTTTTTAACTTTGATTAGTGTATTCTTGTCAGATTTTTTGTAAGATTAAGCTTGTCTTCGTCTTGGATTGATTTGTGTGTAAATTTTTGACCATGACTATTCTGTTGCCTTATAAGGTGTGATTATCTATTTATTGGATTACTTTTTCTTACTTTATATAGTGAACGTTGTAATTTCCATAACAGTTTTAATACTGTCGAAAGCTTTGTTAGCAAGATGTACTTCTTATAACAATAAAGTGGATTTTGATTTGAATATACAGGGTGTGGGAAAATACGATTACAAAAATGTTTAAAAAAATTATAATTTTTTGAACTAAGGTAAATTATTTTAGCATCAGGAATTTATGCTATCGTTTTATACACGTATTTTGCGGACATCCTGTATAAAAAAATTTATTATTTATAATATAATGATTAAGAACTTTAGCCGAGTTTCTTTTAAATAGAAAAGCAAAACACAACAAAGATTTTTTTCCTCCCCCCTTGCCGCGGTTAAGTATGCCCCTCTATATTTCCCATACTGTAAGTTGTTCGCGAAGCGTTCCTTTTAAAACTTAGCTAAGCAAAGATGTTTACTTTGCTTTGCTGTTTAAAAGAAGCAAATGGAAAGTACCTTTTGTCTATATGTTTCGATACGTACCTTCAACTTTTGGAAAATGTCTCTGCTGTCGACACCACGTTAGAAGAATTTCTACGTCATCTTTCGTTAATTTCGGATCATCCTTGTACAGTTTGTTTACATCCAAACATTTATCCATGTTGATAGCTAGATGAATCTTTGTATAAATTTAATTATAGCGAAGTAATAATGTGGAAAAATTTTATTGTTTTTAGTGCACGTTCCTATTGTTTCAATTTCGGAAAATTTCACTTGTAAGTTATGGGTAACAATAAAACGCTATACCTGATAATAAAAGTGTACGTTACAAATTGGATAACAGAAACCTATAATATCCAAAAAACCATTAAGTTTCAATTAAATTTAATTATATAGCATTTAGCAGTGGTAGCGCAGCGGGCGTCGTTTGACACAGGCTCCCATATTTGATCGGGTTTTTATGTTAAGTTGCCAAGAAAATACTTTTTTAATAAATCAACACTTTGGGTAAAATATACAGTGTCCGCAAGAAAGTTCGCATCAAATGGGATTTTTTTTTATTATTTTAAAAATTGAAAAAGCAGTTAGTTTTTGCTTACCTAAAAACCATAATTGACGTATACTAAAGCAGCTGCACGACTTGCGTTACCTGTCAAATTTGACATTTTTAATAAAATAGGTTCAAAAATGACCTTATTTATCAAAATATCGAAAAACTTTATTCGAGAAAGTTGTTTATTTAGGCATTTTTAGCCTCTGTACGAAATTTTGATAGTCTAGTACAATTTTTATTTTTTGCCAAATTCTTGAAAATTTTGATCAACCCTCCTTGATTAACTTTTATACATCGATGTAAAACCATTTGCCTTTACTTCATTTGTAATCTTAATGCAATTTTGTGTAAAATTTTTGTTTCCAATTATTTATTTTGCTTCAAAAACTGACATTGTTATTGATCAGTATGTAATGTTTGATGCAAAGTTTATCTAATTACATCAGTTTTGCCAAAACCGACGTTTCTCATTTTTCTTAAGTTAGCAAACAGATGTACAAAAAGAAAATATTAGGAAGCTTTCGGTGAAATTTTACTTAATTAATATTGGATCAAAAAGAATAAATATTATAAGTATTTTTATTGTTAATAATTCATTTATGCAGGTAATTGTAAATATTTTCTTCTGGCAAAACAGCTCATTCAACGAAAAATATTAAAAGAGGTAAAATAGCTTCCAAATACATCCAGTCACTCTACAAAAATATCTGGGTTGTCATAACGCCGTTCGTATAAAAAATGAGGAGAAATGTTGACGTATTATCACTTTTATAACACTTCCACTTATTTACAGCCGGTGACTATACTACTAGAAAACGTCATTTTATAGTATTAGTCTACATACTAAAAATCATTAAAATCGATTAGCAGGTTTTCACGTAATTTAGGAAAAACCAATATTTTTACAAATTTTTGACGCCCTCTACCGGCTAAACGAGACAATTTTGGATATAACTAAGTCGGCTTAGATCGACCTATTTTGACGTCAGGAGTCTGTCGTCAAACGTTGTACACGTATTTTCCGGACACCCTGTATAAAACGACGAGATCGTCGAGAGTTTTTTTCACAAAATCGTTTATAGTTTCGTCGATATTTAATGTTTTAACAAACTCGTGTTCAATATTGATTAAGGATAAATCCGAAAGGCGTTGTTGTCCCATGGTGTTACGTAAATGGGTTTTTACTATTTTAAGTTTGGAAAAAGATCGTTCCGCTGATGCCACACTGACCGGTAAAGTTAGAAATAACATCACTGCACTAGATACATCTGGAAAATTTGAAGAACACACTGATTTTTTATTAATAAATGATCCGCGAGTTCATACACTGTTTTTAATTAAAAATATTACCTCCAAGTCCCTTTCTAAGGCTTAAAATTTGACTAGGAAAGTCAATGGACAAGTCTTTATGATATATCGTTTATAAATTCCGCGCTTTCACTTATAATTCTTCTTCACTTAACGAAGTTAAATTCTAAGGATATAAAAAAATAAAATTAATTATGAAATAAAATACCTATGAAAGGCAAAGCTGGCCGCAAATTTTGAAGGGTCCGTTACAGAGGTTCTAGACCCAGTTCAAAATAAACACGAGCCACCACTGTTTTCAAACAAAAAACTGTCGTATATATAGTCGATTTTAATTACCATGCATATAAAAAAATTGAGGTATCATTACCGGCCCATACGTATTCAGTTTAACATTAATTGAAAATCAATTAGTGAAACAAATTAATTTTAGTGCACATTTTTTTTACGAGGGTCAGTTAGGTATCATTAAAAATATTGGCACAAGGTCGTCGATAGTTTCGTGGACATTACGTATACACGTCTTTCAAATAAAAGTGGGAAACATACATAGATTATTCGGGAATAAATGTATCTCCAATAATTGGAGTTTTATACGGTGTCCGGTTTAAATTTGGCCACATAGTGGGAAAAAAAATTATCTTGATTATACAGGGTGGCCCAGAAGTCCGGAATAAATTTAATATAGCCTTAATATAGAAAATAATAACCATTGAAAAAAAAATGGAAGTTAATCCAATTTAATTCGTTAATAAAATCAATAAAAAAAAATAGTATAAATAATTTAATTTAATAAATATCTCTTTAATTGTTTTTTAAAAGTTGCCAATTTTTTAATTTTACTGATATTTTTTGGAAGATTTTTATATTTTATTATTCAGTCATATAAAAGCGATTTTTTTCCGAAATTACTTTTTACTGGTATAGTTTGATAATTCATACAATGTCTGTTATTATGATCATGTAATGTCTTATTCTCAAGTTTTATGTTTGATTTTTTTTTCTTTTAAAATAATAGAGTGAATTAGAATACAAATTTTTAATTTATAAATGTTTTGAACGTGTAATAAATACCCTTTCGGTCTATACCTATAGATTAATAGTTGGTTCTAAATGTGGTAATTTGTGTATACATTTAATAACTTTATTTTGCAATTTTTGTAATGGTTTTAAGTTTGATAAACAAGCAGATCCCCATACAGAAGCTAAGTATTGTAATTTTGAATATATTAAGCAAGAGTTAAAAAGAAATCGATCCAGATTCAGCGTTATATAACAGCTGTGATATAGTCAGTTATTGTTTAGCTTTCCTGTAATGTTGTAAATTATTTAATTAAAAAAAATTATTTTTTACAATTTTTGTAGGAAATAATGTAGAACTGATAAATATCTCACTATAAAATGTACAGTTAAACACCTATTTTACAGTAAAAATACTTAATTGGTTCACTTACACTTACTTCCGATTTATAATAAAATGTCAGAACGATATCGTAATTATTTTGATATTATAACTAATTGAATTTCTCTGCATCTATTAAAAGTATCTAATGGGTTGGATCGTCATGACGTAACACTACTTACTTATGACTTTGAATATAAAATAATAAATAAAAATGCATGACACGTTTCATTAAAGCGATTGCATTAATTTAAAAACCTGTTTTTAATAGCGACCAGCTCAGCAGGTCTTCCATCCAAGTGCGTTTATGTACAGAATTGCAGTTTTTCTTTATATTATTTGTATTTTATACCTTTCAATTCGTTATGTCCTGGCCGTGAGCGATACTGCTGAATACTGTGTGGGGGACATTTCTTGGACGGAAAAAGAAAGTATTCGGAAGTTCTTACCAAATGGGAAACTTTTTTATTATTAATTTTACGAAAAAAATTATTCTTTATAAAAAGCTCTGCATAGTCTAAAACCTAAAATGCAACCATCAAATATCGAAATTTTTTAGTCAAATAAGAGGTTTGTCAAAAAATGTGAATTTTTCCGAAGAATGTGAATTTTTCCCAAAAGTAAAGTAGGTAGGTACCTTTATTTTTGACATTATCAAAATTGTTATTAAAAAAAGTTGATCAGAACTAAACACCACGTCTAAATATGCAATAACACGCATTAAATTAATTAAATAATTAATAATAAATCAATAAAATAATTTTTCAACATAAATGCGTATAATTGCACATTTAGCCGTAGTTTTTAGTTTTGATCAACTTTTTTTAATAACAATTTTTGATAATGTCAAAAATAAAGGTACTTTACTCTTGGGAAAAGTTACATTCTTGGGAAAAATTTACATTCTTGGGAAAAATTCACATTTTTTGAAAAACCTCGTATATGACTGGAAAATTTCGATATTTGATGGTTGCATTTTAGGTTTTAGACCAAGCAGAGTTTTTTATAAAGAATAATTTTTTTTCGTAAAATTAATAATAAAACAGTTTCCCATTTGGTAAGAACTTCCGAAGACACGCTGTATATTATTAGGAGTATTCCACACTAGCGTAGCGTCCGCTAGACGTAGCAACGTCTGCCTTCTAGCGGTAGCAAGTCAAAATAAGACAATGTAATATGACAATTTTTTAATTTTTACATCAAAATGATAAAAAAAAAACTACTTTTTTATAAAAGTTTAATGCCTTATTGTTTTATACAATACCTTATTTAACGCCTTACAAAAATTTAAATTAATTTTTTTATCCACCAGGCTTGTCTGCCAGCTGAGCTTGTTTCTTCTTCTCCGCCTCTTTTGCCCGTGTTATCTGCATATTTCTCTGTTGATTCAATGCTTGCCTGAATGCGTTTTCTTCTTCTATATTAGTTTCATCTAAAACAATTTTAAAATACCATGATAAAAACTTAGGAAAACTAGGTTTATTTAGATACTAAAAAAACTTTTTGCAGAAAAAAGAATTAATAGTTAACATACACAGACCTTTAGGTAGTAGAGGTCGATAATTTTTGAAACCAAAAAAAAATAATAGTAGAATGAAACCCATTGGAAAAGGAAGAGAATATAACAAAAATGAAAGGAAAAATAATTTAGGGCGATCCGAGGTCGGGAAGTGGAAGGGGGTGAGTTTTTAACGGTAGAAAACGATTTATCTCGATTTCCGGCAAAACTACAAGTCCTATGGAAAAACGTTAAATGGCAAAGTTGTAGGTAATAAAAAGATCTACAACTTTTATATTTACACTTTTTTCACATGACCTTAAAATTTATGTGAAAAATTCAAATAACCAAGTTTTTGGTTTTTTATCTTTTACAAAAAAAAATTTTCACGAAATTTGGTGAAAACTTACCTTTTTATGTCCCAAACACACTGTAATTTTTTTTGATTTAAAATATTTATTTTTTAACCGTATTTTGACTTAATATCGAAAAAGCACCCTAATTTTCAATCGAAAATTCTCACGTCAAAATATCTGTGTTTCTAAAAAAGTAGGTGGGCTTTTAGTTCGTTGAAAAAAAAAAATGTTTGTAAAAGAAATATAAAAAACCAAACACTTGGTTATTTGAATTTTTCACATAAATTTTGAGGTTATGTGAAAAAAGTGTAAATACAAAAGTTGTAGATCTTTTTATTACCTACAACTTTGCTATTTAACCTTTTTCCATAGGACTTGTAGTTTTGCCGGATATCGAGATAAATCTTTTTCTACCCTTAAAAACTCACCCCTTTCCACTTCCCGATCTCGAATCGCCCGTAAATTATTTTTCCTTTCATTTTTGTTATATTCTCTTTCTTTTCCAATGGGTTTCATCCTAATATTATTTTTTTTCACTTTTTACCATTTTCAAAGGTCTGGTCTATAGGTATTACCCAAAATTAAAAATGCAAAAAAAAAAGTTTCAAATCCTAAATAATTTCCCTCACCAGTAAACGGTGCCTCCTCTCCTTCACTGTCTTCAGAACTTTCCCCTCCGGGATTTCTCAAGTAAACATCTGACAGCTCTACCCCTATCGGCTTAGATGTCAAAAGAGAGGGGTGTTCGTCTTTCTCTACCTCGCTAGCGGCAATCTCTGCCTCTTCTTTCACCTTTGCTTCTGTTTCCTTTTTTATTCGTTCCCATTCTGCACGATATTCACTAAAAACAGAGGGAAATATTTATTATTATTATTTAAGGTATATTATTCAAGTATTTCTATTTAGGTACTATTAAATTAAGAAATTGTCTATACAGAGAATTTTTTAGATTATTATAATACTACATACTTTTCATATTCCAGCCGACATTCTTCTATCAGCTCGAATAGTTTGTCTATTCCCTGCCCTGTGGCAGCACTCACACCACAAACTTTAAGGTTTTGGTAAAATTCGTCCAGAGCCAAAGCCATGGACCTTGTAAGATTACTAACATAGCTTTCATCTGCCTCTATAAAACAATTTTGTTTAAAATTAATTTTTTGCCCGTACATATTACGTATGTATATTCCAAAAATCTTACCCAGTGCTTCTTGAAAACTCTCAAAGTCTGTCATCCAATCCTTGGCATAACTGGCATCGACAATATCAACCTTGTTCATGCATATTATGAAAGGTAGACGAGTCTTGTACAGTATAGAACATGCATACAGCATGTTTGACATAAAAGTTACTGGTGCTGTACTTCGCACACAATCTACGACATACAGGATCACAGTTGGGAATGTGGAAGCTAATGTTTCTGTAATTATTGAGCCTGAAAGCGAAATATGTATGAGAATTTTTGTTTAACTAATGCACAGTACCGTACAGTGATAAGTACCCCAATAATAACTTTAAATATATCAGAATTCTAACCTGAAACGCTCCAAGCAAAAACTTCAATTTGTCCTGGAGTATCCAAGACACAATGTTCATTTTTACACTTTCCAATAAAATCGATGACTTCGGGAAACTTTGTAGAAAACAGATTCAGACTTGTGACTATTGCACCGTTAGGCCCTAGTTTATACTGCTTCATTACTTCTTTGTAATTAACGGTGTCTCTAATATCAATGTTGGCGAAGTATGGCAAGTTTATACAGGCTGGGTCTAGATTCATCACGTAGGGCTTCTTTCCTTGGAAACCGTCAGCTAGCCGGGTGACTAAGGACGTTTTACCGCTTCCTGCCATTCCTAGGACTAAAAGGCATACTGGAGGTTGTTTCGGGCCTTCTTCAGGAGGTGCTGAAGCTGTTGCAGCTTCTGCCATTGTATGTTAGTTGTTTTAAAACAAAAATATAAAAATATTTGTAGGATTTCTTACAAAACATAACCTTCAAGCACAAAACTGACTGACACTTGACAACAAGAAATTATATCGGATTTATAGCAACAAAAGCACAGAGGAAAATTAGGTTGCACCTATTGCTTATGGAGCATTGTCCAGTCTTTATCGAAAGGGGACGCATTTTTCCTAAACATAACCTCAGAAAATTAGTGATTTTTCAAATTTTGTTTACACTTCGTAAAAAAACGTTTTTTTCAAAGAATGGCTTCAGGACTGGATAGTTTTGTCAACCGTATCCTTTTTTACCTTATTTTCAGCAAACCCATTGATATTATACCATATTTTTTCCTTAACTTTAGCTTCAGATACTGTTTCCATTATAACTTCCGATGGTAGAAACTTTATTGTAAGTTTAGCCCCAAAAGTGGGAATCTTGGTGTATTCATTTAATTAAATTAGTGATCCCGTGCCAATTCGGCACATCTATAAAATCTAAAGATCCTCCATTGATTATATAAATTCCAGTTTTAAAAATTATTTTCGTTCGTTCAATCGTATATTTGTTTGTTTTTAGGGCACACTCAAAGGCTTCGACCAAACAATTAACATAATTTTAGATGAGTCTCATGAAAGAGTATATTCCACGACTGCTGGAGTGGAACAAGTCATGTTAGGACTTCATATTATACGAGGGGACAATGTGTAAGCTTTTTTATAAATTTTAGTTACACAGGCAAGTTTATTTAAAAAAACGGAAAGCTTTTTAAATTTAATAAGTGAGTTTTAAAACCCTAATAGCAATTTTTCTCCTTTTTTTAGGGCTATTATAGGACAAATAGATGAGGAAATTGATAACAGACTAAATTTAGCAAATATTAAAGCTGAACCTTTGAATCCTGTGGTACATTAGTTAGTATAATAAAAATAATTTTAGGAAAAACCTATTGCGTATTTTTGTACAACATTCTAGCTTTTTGTGAAGTCTAGTCTAGTCTCTTAAGAGATTTGTGGTTTAAACGCAGTCAAACATTCCGTTCAGATAAGGATTGTTTTCAAAAAGACAAACTGCATTCTTATCTTTGCAAAGGAGAAAACTGGACTTTTACACCACCCGTCATTCCGATGTCTTTAAACAACTCTTGCCTGTCCCAAAATTTTGGCGTTGTAAACGTGTCTTTAGCATTAATCGATTACAACTCTGCTTAGCTACATGTCAATCCCGACTACCCCTAACATATGACTTCATATGCAAGGTCACATTAGTTAGAGTGAAATAGGCATATAATTGGATCAGTAATGACGAATGAAATGATCACGTGATAAGAGATTAGGCGCATTGCGTCGGTTTCTGCGCAAGGATTTTAGATCAAAGTCGCCATATTGGTAACTGTCTAATCAGAAATTTAAAGTAAGTAAATACAGGAATTTCATACATATTACCTGTGATTTTTTCTGGTTTTTCTATTTTAAAAGAAAAGTGCAGACCTTAGCGCGTAAGTAGGTGTATAAAAACCCGAAGTTACATCCCAAATAATCCCGAAAACACTTTCGCGAAATCCTGAAGTTATTGCATAAAAATTCACACAATAGTTTTTTGGCTCGAAATTTTTTACTTATAAGGAAGGGTTGTGTCCAGTAAATTTTTGTCCATGTTTTCGTGAATTAAAGCAAGGAAAATCGAGGATTTTGAATAGGTTTCTTTATAGGAACAACTTCCATGAATTTCATGAAAAAAATTAATACTTGGCAGCAGTTTGACAGATGTTCTAATTTTTTTGACATTTTATCTAATTTTGAGGTGAATCCTGCCAGAAAACAGTTACTTTTAACTGTTTCAAGTACTTTAAACCATATTTTACAGGTGAAATGAATTCAAACACTTTTAAATAGTTTTTCTGGTTTTGATTTTATCCTAGGGAAGTCCTTGATCTACAACAAAGGATTCCAGGAAATAATTTGATGACCTATGATGGGATTATCCTACCTTATCAATGTTTTTACGGTGAATTATGTGAAAATTTCGGTTTCATTACATGTTTTTAGTCACATTTATTTCTTAATACAGGATATAATATAAAAGTGGATCTAAGGCAGCTTCGTTGGTTATCATGTTCTCGAGTATGTTTTTTACAAATGCATGCTTATTCTTGATATATTTTAGTATATTACATTTTGGTATCCCCCTTTATCCTCTTATAAGGTCCTTAAAAATCATTGCAGTTAAATTTCCATATGGGACCACCTCTAAATTTGACAGATATATTGATTTTTTTATGTACTTCTTGCAGAGGAGTAGTAGGAGCATACAATTATTTGGAAATTAGTTTATATTCGAGATCGTCATCAGTCTTTGTTGTAAATTGTTTTTTAGGGCTATTTTTAGTTGGATTTATTGATTTATCTAAACATTCCAGTATTTATTGTCGTTAAGATGATAATATGAAGAGGGAAATTCGTAATTTTTAAGACTATTTTTGTTTTAATAACAATGCTTTATTGTCGCTTATTCACAATAAAGTTTGTAGATTTATATCATTACATGCTGTTTTCACTTACAAATTGATAATTTGTATTTTTATAAAATGGAAATATTGGGGGGATATTGTGGTCAATAATTTAAGCGACTTATGTTACTTAAGTCTTTAAAATATTGCTTTGCTATTATTGTTTTAAATTACAAAAATGATTGCTATTTGTGTGATTTGAAAAATCCTTTGTACGTTTTTTCTTTATGTGGTTAAAATTAGGAATCTCATTGTGTGGAAACTACATTTTAAAAACTCTTGTAACCACTTTTTATTATTAATTCTCTTGTTCAAAAACCACTTTTGGAGTCCATTGACTCTATAATAATTTGCTATAATTATCTCAATTGTTTTGTGTAGCAATATCAGATGAAAAGGATTAATATTGATATCTAATATAAAATTTTTGGTTCTAAGGATTATTATTGTTTGCCCACACCTTACAACATGGTTTTTAAACAAAATGTAATTCATCCTCCCTTAATAGGATATGATAAACAAAGATAGTAAGAATAGAAATAACTATTTGTCTCTGCCGTACACCAACTCATCAAATAAAAAGTAATTTAAGTAAATGCTTCATTTAAACAAACAACATACATTTTTAAAGTTACTTTTATTAAAATATACGTATAGGTAGTTATAATAAATATATTTTTTTAATCTTAGGCCAAGCGTAAGGTTTTGAAAAGCAGAGAGCAAAGTTTCAAGCAAGCGAGATGTCGGTGTTAAATCAGAGCGGCGAGGAGCAGGTGGAGTGTCCGCTGTGCATGGAGCCACTGGAGGTGGACGATTTGAATTTTTTTCCTTGCACTTGCGGCTATCAGGTAAGACAAAAAAATACTCCAGCAAATCAAGCTAAACATCAAACTAAATAACGCAGTTCTAAAAGAAGCTACACGGTACAAATACCTAGGCCTAATCATTTCAAATGACTTAACTTCTAACACACACATACATCAAGTCATTAAAAAATTGTCTCCCATTATTGGAAATATTAGAAGATGGGCTCATCAATTAAACAAAAATACACAATACTTCTTATACAATAATTTTGTTGCACCACATTGAAGGTACTTAATACCATGTTGGGGGAACACAGGCGAATACATGTTGGACAGGCTGCAGAGGTATTAAAATAAGACTATAAAAATTATTTTTCTTTACACTACTAGCTATATTTATAAACGTTATCCGTTCCTAAACATCAGACAATTAAAAGAACTAGAACAAACAAAACTGATACACCGTTTAGAAAATAAATTACTAAAATCAAATGTAGTGTTGAGCAAAAATTTGGACTTTCATAAGTGCAACTTAAGGTGGAATTCTCAATGTCATTCAATCTATTGCCAACCTCTAACCTATTTCGCGTTATTTTTTTTAGTTTATTATTTTACTAGCGTGTACCCGGCATGCGTTGCAACCCGCTGGTATAAATACAAACCCGATATATATTAGTACCCAGCATGCCACTTTCTGAAATTGCACCCGTGCGAAGCCGGGGGTCGCTAGTTATACATAAAAACCCTCCTCTTGAATCACTCTATCTATTAAAAAAAAACGCTTCAAAATCCGTTGCGTAGTTTTAAAGATTTAAGCACATATAGGGACAGGACGGGCGATAGCGACTTTGTTTTATACTATGTTAAGATTTACTAACTTTTAAATAAAATCAATATCGTCGGCCTATTATTTAGGTAATATCTGATATATTACAAGAGTATCAATTTATTTCATTGCTAATTTTGGGAGAATTGTATAGTGAAAGAACAATGACATAATATTAAAAAAAATCTTACTCAATATTTTTCGTTACACAATTCTTCTAAAATAATTTATGAAATTCCTTGATATTTATTTAATATGTCAATAATTATTACCTATAGAATATGCAGTCGATATTGATTTTATTTAAATTTTGTGTAGAAGCTAGAAAAATAAATAAAATCTGCATAAAATAGGTTGGCAAGCATGTTGATACTCCCACCTTAAGAACAAACATGAACCTTAGAAATAAGTTCTCTAGAACCAAAAAGTGTCAAGACTCTCCAATTTTCCGAAGCATCCAGGTGTATAATAGTATAATGAAATACCATAGTAAAGCAGTCAAAAAGACTTATGTAAATTTAAAAAATTATATTAAAACTAAAGACCCTCCAAAGAATTAACGTATTTATATTACATTGTGTGTACTATCTATATTTTAGCGACTGTTGCCTATAAAAGATTTTTTATTTTGATTGTACGTGTAGGCCTTGGTGCCAGTATCTCTGCGCTTATTTAAGGTCATAAATAAATAAATAAATTAATAAAAAAAAAATAATCTGCCATTTTGTTTTGTTTTAAAATTCATTTCAAATTTGTAATTTACCATGTAGGTATCTTGAAAACATCAACTTTTAAGGCGCTATAATTGGATTTTTATTTTGAAGCAGAAATATTGTCTAAAACTGAATTTTTCTGTTCTCAATATATGTCTGATAAAAAATGTGTTCTCTTCTCGTTTTATTAGCATGTAAAATTACCAAACTTATTGTGAAAGTTGAATATGCATAATCAACAACGCTTAAATCCATTTTATTTGTTTTGGTTCTGTTTTATGCTGGATACTCTTTGTTGACCAACCTACTTTTTCTATCAGAAATTATGTAAAAAATACATAACTTATAATATGTATAATATGCATGTATAAATAATTATCATTATCCTTTATTGGATATTGTAAAGTTAATAAATAAACAATAAAATAATAGAAAATATTATGTTTTGCTTAATCTCATACACCTGCATAAATGATAATATAATAACACGAAATTTTGTTGTAAAAATGTTTATTTTACTCAATATTTATTATGTCCTCCCACACAGTGTTTAAAAATAAGTGGAACACCTTTGAAAATCTTAAATAATGTTTGAATGGTTACTAACGCCAACCGACATTAAAAAAAAACGAATTTTTATGGTTTGGGTTTGATGTTGGGTCGAATTTTTCAATACTACCTAATATGGGTCTGTGAGTAAAATTGTTTACTGTTTTTAAGGAAGTTTTCAACTCTTTTAATTTAAAAAAAATTAATTTCGTTAGTGCTTTACGATTTTTGAATGTTTATTCTCGTAGACATTACGTGTCGTGTACCCTCGTTAAACGTTTTGAATTATTACGGAAATAAATAATCTAATCAATATGTGTTTCTGATAATAACAATAATAATGTTATTTATATTTTTTTAATTGAAATTTTAATTGGATACTCTGGCTGGATACCAAAATGTAACTAGCGAATGTTTTTAGGCAATTGACTTTTTTCATTATTCTCAATTTCAACGGAGTAAATTCACCGAGACAGCTGCATTCCAACTTATTCAATTTATACAATATCAAGAACTAGAATCGAATAAGGTGGTTGTCGGAATGTTCTTTGATTTATCGCGGGCCTTTGATACTTTTGAACCTAAAGTTTGTCAAACAGAAACTCTATGCTGTTGGAATAAGGGGAAACGCACTGTCTTTAATAATGTAATTTTTAACCGAAAGAAGGCTGTTAGTCAAAATCGGAAATCGTACCTCCTCAGAATATGAACTAAACATCGGAGCTGCCCAAGGATCTGTCCTTGCACCTCTCATATTCCTATTATTTGTGAACGATCTATCACTACCTGGATTGACCATCAAATTTGCCGACGATACCACGGTTGCCCGTAAAGTAACAGAAAAAATGAACAGATTGTGTTTTTCGAATCAACTAATACTAAACGAGGACTAAACGGTTCACATTCATTTCTACAAAACTTCTCCCAAAATGCAATTGAACCAGGCGGCATCCTCTTCCAAATTTCTGGGAACGTATCTTGATTCCGAACTATCGTGGGAACCTCAACTGCATCATATGCTCAAAATTGGCACAAGCTTACTACGCTATACTAAAGTTAAGATACACAGTTCCTGTCCCTACTCAAATAACATATCTTACCACGCATTAGCCTATCCTCATCTCGGCTATAATATTTTACTGTGGGGACAAGCAGTAAACATAAACAGAGTATTTCAAGCAAACGTCTAATAAGGCTTATCTTTGGATTGAAACCAATACAAACATGCAGAGAAATATACAAAAAACACAAAATCCTCACAGTCACTTCAATATACATCCTTAAGTGCTCCACATACGTGTACAAGAACAAGAACGAATTCCAAGAAAACAGAAACGATCACAACTATCCTACAAGAAACGCAAATGGCCTTATAGTCCCTAGACACACGTCAACACGATATGAAAAATCTCCCCATTATGCCTGCATCAAAATTTTTAATAAACTACCAGAAGAAATCAAACAATCCATAACAAGGGGTATATTTGGAAGACAACTAAAGGAATTTCTTATAAAAAATGCATTTTACACACTTAAAGACTTCTTGAACGCCTAATCGATGTCATATTTGCGTAAGAGGTTTTGACCTTCTAGATTTGTCTCTGAAATTTAATGCTAGTTGTCTGAAATTTAAGGTAAACTAAGTTAGCTAATTTTATAGTTTCATAGGACAAACCTCAAATCATGATGTATGATCCTTAGTAGAATAAATTTAATTTGAATTTTATAGTATACAGGGTGTTCATTTGAAAACTTCCCACCTCGATTTTCCTGCTTTAAAATGAAAATGTGGAAAATCGCTCGGACCCGTCGATTTTTATTTCGAGGGGGACATCTTTTGCGTATATTGTCAATCTTGTTACTTCAAGCCCCTAGGAGGGAGGGGGGGTAAGATCTAAATCTTAAATGGATACCCCTATTTTATATTATTTTTTTTTGGATTCTGCATAAAATTCTGAACATTTTTTAATAAAAGCATTATTAGTCTATACTTAACAGTTTCCGAGATATTGACACTTGAAAAATGACATTTTTGAACTTTGACAGCGTCGAGCTTTCTAACTGTACGTCTTAGAGCAGAACGGCTTACATGTCCCTATCTTCGATTTTTATTATCTTTCCAATAGTGTGAACTTTCGGTTAAACCGGATGTAAGAAATATAGTACTTCCGGTTTGACCGGAAGTTGACACTATTGGAAAGATAATAAAAATCGAAGATAGGGACATGTAAGCCGTTTTGCTCTAAGACGTACAGTTAGAAAGCTAGACGCTGTCAAAGTTCAAAAATGTAATTTTTCAAGAGTAAATATCTCGGAAACTGTTAACTATAGACTAATAATGCTTTTATTAAAAAATGTTCAGAATTTTATGCAGAATCCAAAAAAATTATATAAAATAGGGGTATCCATTTAAGATTTATATCTTACCCCCCCTCCCTCCTAGGGACTTGAAGTAACAAGATTGACAATTTACGCAAAAGATGTCCCCCTCGAAATAAAAATCGACGGGTCCGAGCGATTTTCCCCATTTTCATTTTAAAGCAGGAAAATCGAGGTGGGAAGTTTTCAAATGAACACTCTGTATATTAATTGGCATTTGAATTGTTAAATCCGACTACTCCATAGCACCGGTAAATTCCCAATAGTTATAAATTGAGTCAATTTAAGATTAAATAAAATTGAAAAGAGCGAGTTTTTGAATTCTTCAGCAACGGCGTATTCTTCTAGATTAAAAATTGGTGTATATTTTCACGTGGTTTCATTTTGGAACCCGCGAGGAACCTGGTGGACCTGTGCATTTGACGTCTTATCGGCTTGTTATGATCAGGGGTATGAGATATCTATATTGCCCTGTCTTCGTTGCTGCAAACAACCAAAATAAGAATTAGAGCTACATAACCCTGCTTCTTTTTTCCAGATATGCCGTTTTTGCTGGCACCGAATTCGTCTGGACGAGAACGGAGGCCTGTGCCCGGCGTGCCGAAAGGCGTATTCCGAGAACCCGGCCGATTTCATCCCCTTGTCCCGCGAACAGGTAAAAAAATATACAAACAGTAACCCGCCTGCGAGGAGTCGTTGTTTAGACTTTTATGGAAGGTATAAAATATTCTAACTATATATCGTTAGCGACCCTACCATGCTTCTACACCTGTTACAACACGTAATACTTCCCCATTAAAAACTCCCAAGTTTCATATTTTGCTTCTAATATTTGACAATATACGAGACTCTCTTTTGTCAAGGTGAGTTCTTGTAGAATCTTTTAAGCCTGTTTGCCAAATAGTGCTGGCGAAATATAATAATTGGAGTTTTAATCCCGAAAGGGAGGGGGGGGTTGTTGTAACAGATGGGGAAGCATCATAGAGCTGATTATAAGCTATAGTTTAACTCTACACAAGACATTAAATATCAGTGTGTTAATAATGTGTATCTTACAATGGGTCAGTTTGTAACAAATACCTCTTCTTTGGTTTGTAATCTGGCATTGCTCTCAAAATAGAAACGTCAGAATGTAAACGAGTCAAAAGTTTTGACGCTTACAACGTCGTCGATGTAAATATTACTATACTCTGGTACCAAAATAATTGGCAGTGACTCATTTTTACCGGGGTGTGTAAGACGTAAGGGGAACGCCAATTCCAGAGGCGTGTCGTAGTGCTGCTGAAGATTTTTCTTTGATACGTTATTCCATCGTTGGACCAGGGTCGATAATTTTTGAAACAAAAACCAATAATAGTAGGATGAAACTCATTGGAAAAGGAAGAGACTATAACAAAAATGAAAGGAAAAATAATTTACGGGCGATCAGAGGTCGGGAAGTGGAAGGGGGTGAGTTTTTAAGGGTAGAAAACGATTTATCTCGATTTCCGGCAAAGCTACAAGTCCTATGGAAAAACGTTAAATGGCAAAGTTGTAGGTAATAAAAAGATCTACAACTTTTGTATTTACATTTTTTTCACATAACCTCGAAATGTATGTGAAAAATTCAAATAACCAAGTTTTTGGTTTTTTATTTTTATCTTTTACAAAAAAAAAAATTTTTTTTCACAAACTTTGGTGAAAACATACCTGTTTATGTCCCAAACACACTGTAATTTTTTTGATTTAAAATATTTATTTTTGCACCTTATTTTGACTTAATATCAAAAAAGCACCCTAATTCTCACGTCAAAATATCTGCTTTTTTAAAAAAGTCGGTCGGCTTTTTGTTCCTTGAAACCTCTACTTTCTGATGGTGTAAAAAAATATACATTACTATGGTAAATGTTCTCAAAAAACGCAAAGAACCGAACGTCTTATTAAATATTAACTTTATTAACTTATTTGGTTGTGAATTATAGTAGTATATTTCGACTTGCAATTTTTTGTTTATCAATGTAACCTGGAATCTTACGTTTTTCGAGTAATTAAAGTATAAATTTTAATAAATAGCTCAAAATTGTACATAATGATTAAAAACAAATTTCGGATTCGAGTTTTTTTTGTTTCTTTGCATTTTTTGAGAACATTTACCATAGTAATGTATATTTTTTTTACACCATCAGAAAGTAGAGATTTCAACAAACACGGACATTTTTAAAAAAGCAGAATTTTCGATTGAAAATTAGGGTGCTTTTTTGATATTAAGTCAAAATAAGATGAAAAAATAAATATTTTAAATCAAAAAAATTACAGTGTGTTTGGGACATAAAAAAGTAAGTTTTCACCAAATTTCGTAAAAAAAAAATATTGTAAAAAATAAAAATAAAAAACCAAAAACTTGGTTATTTGAATTTTTCACATAAATTTTGAGGTTATGTGAAAAAAGTGTAAATACAAAAGTTGTAGATCTTTTTATTACCTACAACTTTGCCATTTAACGTTTTTCCATAGGACTTGTAGTTTTGCCGGAAATCGAGATAAATCGTTTTCTACCCTTAAAAACTCACCCCTTTCCACTTCCCGACCTCGGATCGCCCGTAAATTGTTTTTCCTTTCATTTTTGTTATACTCTCTTCCTTTTCCAATGGGTTTCATCCTACTATTATTGTTTTTCACTTTTTACCATTTTCAAAGGCTTCGGCCCTGGTCTACGTCTCATTTATGTAAATAATAATGATCTTTCAGTACTATATAAATGACATGTCTGTCAATGTTTAGGTGGCCAAGTTGAAAGCGGAAAAGAGGCAGCGCGATCAACAGCGCAAGGCCAAATTAACAGAGAGCAGAAAGCATTTGGCCAGCGTGAGGGTAGTGCAGAGGAATCTGGTGAGTTATCCGACATGATAAATAAAACGTGCCTTAAATTAGTCTTTCTTTGGTGTAAGTTGTGTTCCGAATTATAATCGACTTTAATATATTGTATTTGTTATCGTTCCGTAGGTGTTTGTCGTTGGTTTACCGCCAAGACTAGCAGACCCAGAGATCCTGAAGCGCCACGAGTACTTCGGGAAGTTTGGGAAGATCCACAAGGTGGTGATAAACCAATCGACGTCCTATGCGGGCTCGCAGGGTCCCAGTGCAAGTAAGTATAATAATAATAATAATAATAATATATATCTTTATTCTCAACCAACTTCAAAAGTTCATTACATCACAAATAATAAAAATCATGTTTAGTAACTATTAATAACTTCTTCGAAATTATTAAAAAAAAAATATAGACAATAACCATTTATAAAAAAGAATAATAATATATAATACGTTAGTTAGTTCAGTTTTAAAAAATATTTTTTTAGTGTTTTTAAAAGTCCATAATTTTGATATTTCTTTAATTTTTTTCGGCAAACTGTTGTAAATTGTTATTTCTTTATATAATATTGATTTTTGGCCAAAAGTACTCTTTACCATAGGTGTATGAATATGAGGGTTTTGTCTCGTGATGTGAATAATGTTGGTTGAAGGAAATATTATATTCGATTGATTTTCTTTAATAATAATAGAGTGTATTAGAATGCATAGTTTTAATTTATAAAGCTTTTCTAAATTTAAATATTCATTTGGTTCATACAAATTTATAGTTGCTTCTAAAAAAAGGAAGTTTATGTATGCATTTAATTATTTTGTTTTGTAGTTTTTTTAATGGCTGAAATCCCCAAATTGAAATCATATACTGTAATTTTGAATAAACCAAAGAATAATATATATTTTTTAAGTATTTTAATGATATATAGTTTTTAGCTTTAAACAAAATGCCAATTATTGGTGAGATGTAACTTCTTAAATATTCAATATGTTTTTTCCAACTTAAATTTTCATTAATATATAAACCTAAAAATGTAATTGTATTAGTATATTTAATTAAATGATTATTGAAAGATAGGGACGAAATATTATTATATTTTAATTTTGATTTACTTAAAATTTCATGATAATTTATTAATTTGAAGCCATTTACATATTACATTTAGGTCGTGGTTAATGTTATTATGAATTTGAGCATAGTCTTCATGAAAATATACAATAGTAGTATCATCAGCAAACAATTTTATTTTACCTTTTAAATTTAATTTTGCTAAAGAAATAATGTAGAAAAAAAAGTAGGTCTTAAGGTTGACCCTTGCGGAACACCACAAGTTATTTTTTTTTTTTGTGAACTTTTAACACTTTCCATTTGAACAAACTGCTTTCTATTACTGAAGTAATTTTTTAACAATAAAAATGAATATTTCCCCGAATTCCAATATCGTATAGGCATTCAAGTAAAATGTTGTGATTGACTGTATTAAATGCTTTACATAAATCTAAGGACAGTAGGGTGGGTTAACCAACCCTACATTCGACCAATGAGACACTAACTATAAGAATCCTGTGTTACCCCATGTTTACCCTTACTCCAAACTCCGGCCTCTTGTTAGTATATCCATCCGGGACAGCCGACCGGAAAACTAAATATCCTACCCAGTGTCCCAGTGATAACAAAAAAAAAAATATGTAATTAAAAAAAAAAAAAAGTAATTAAAAAAAAAAAGAATAAAAAAAAAGAATTATTAAAAAAATATACATTATACATAATATATTATATAATGTAAATAAAAAAAAAAGATAAAAATACAAAAAAAAAGGAAAGTTTATATACTTAATCTGATTGTTATTAAAGATTATTAATTAGGTTAAATTATTGTTATTAAATGAATCAAGACCAACGAAAAAAAAAAAAAAAACAACAAGAATGACAATATTAAGTAGTCAACCTACAAAAACCGGCTGGCCTGTTGGAAGTTTTCCAGTGCCATTGAAAATTACGTACACACACACATAAGGACAGTAGGCAGCATTTTTGGTTGCTATCAACGTTTTGTTGAATATCTTTGATAATAAATCTGCAGCCGCAACTTCTGTATCTCTAAATTTACGAAAACCCTATTGAAATGGAGAGAGTAATTTTTTTCTTCTAAAAAATTTACTATTCTATCATTTAAAAAATTTTCAAATATTTTTGAAAATGTGGGTAAAACAGAAATTGGGCAACAGTTGCTACTAAAATATTTTTCTGCATTTTTAAACACTGGTTATACCTTTTTTATTTCTTCCAGGTGCCTATGTAACGTATCTGAAAAGCGACGACGCATTGAAGGCCATCCAGGCCGTGAACAACGTCACGATAGACAGTAGGGTGATCAAATCGAGCTTGGGAACGACCAAATACTGTTCCCACTTCATGAGGAACCAGCCTTGTCCAAAGCCCGATTGCATGTATTTGCACGAATATGGTGAGTCTCGGGAAGATTCGGTTTAGTATTAGCCACTGACATGTAATATAAGGAAACCACACTACTGTAAGCTGTAAAAACTTGCTCTTTTCCTTACAGTGCATTGGCATGTGTTTTTTTAGAAACAAAATAATAAAATTATAAAAGATTGGTTTGATAACAATTAATTTTTATAAAACAAATTATATTCCTTTTACTTTAAACATAAATAACCTACCACGAAATATGAATAGTATTCAAATAAATGAAGACATTCAAATTTTTAAAATTAATAAAATTAAATATTTAGGAATTATTTTGACAATAAATTAAATTGGAATTTTCACTTAATTAAAAAATTAAGAAGTTTACTACCGATTTTTAAAAACATTAAAAAATTTTAAATGTAGGACATATGGAAATATTATATTACGCGTTAGTTAAAACTCATTTAAATTACGGAATTTTAGGTTGGGAAGGAATAAATAGAACTTTAGTTAAAAAATTAGAAATAGTACAGAAAAAGTTTCTAAAAAATTATATTCAATAAAGAGTATCTTTATCCTTCAAAAGAATTATATTCAGAAACAAAAAAAGTTGAACATAAGACAACTTTACATTTATAACATCTTAATATATATATTTAAAAATAAAAACCTTATACAATTTAAAAACCATAATCATATCATAATACACGTCATTGCATGTATTTGCACGAATATGGTGAGTCTCGGGAAGATTCGGTTTAGTATTGGCCACTGACATGTAATATAAGGAAACCACACTACTGTAAGCTGTAAAAACTTGCTCTTTTCCTTACGGTGCATTGGCATGTGGCAAAATAATAAAATTATAAAAAATTGGTTTGATAACAATTTGTTAACAATTAATTTTAATAAAACAAATTATATTCCTTTTACTTTAAACATAAATAACCTACCACAAAATATGAATAGTATTTAAATAAATGAAGACATTCAAATTTTTAAAATTAATAAAATGAAATATTTAGGAATTATTTTGACAATAAATTAAATTGGAATTTTCACTTAATTAAAAAATTAAGAAGTTTACTACCGATTTTTAAAAACATTAAAAAATTTTAAATGTAGGACATATGGAAATATTATATTACGCGTTAGTTAAAACTCATTTAAATTACGGAATTTTAGGTTGGGAAGGAATAAATAGAACTTTAGTTAAAAAATTAGAAATAGTACAGAAAAAGTTTCTAAAAAATTATATTCAATAAAGAGTATCTTTATCCTTCAAAAGAATTATATTCAGAAACAAAAAAAGTTGAACATAAGACAACTTTACATTTATAACATCTTAATATATATATTTAAAAATAAAAACCTTATACAATTTAAAAACCATAATCATATCATAATACACGTCATAAAAATGAAATAACTATAAAACCTAAAATAAATAAGTCCATAAGACAAAAAAATTTCAAATATTTATGTTTTTATTTAAGGTGGGAGTATCAACATGCTTACCAACCTATTTTGCGTAGATTTATTTATTTTTCTAGCTTTTACACAAAATTTAAATAAAAGCAATATCGACTGCATATTCTATTGGCAATAATTGACATATTAAATAAATATTAAGGAATTTTATAATTTATTTTAGGAGAATTGTAGAGCGAAAAATAACGGGTAAGATTCTTTGTAACATTATTATGTCATTGTTGTTTCAATATACAATTCTCCCAAAACAAGCAATGAAATAAATTGATATTTTTGTAATATATCAGATACTACCTAAATAATGTACCGACGATATTGATTTTCTTTAAATGTTAGTTATTAAAATAATAAAGTCAAAAAATCAACGCGAAATAGGTTATAGGTTGGCAATAGATTGAATGACGTTGATAATTCCACCTCAGAATAAGGACTATATGGACTATATGGTCCTTTATTCTGAGATTCCACCTTAAACGATTATTTAACCAAAAAAAATTAAAAAATTGATTTCATTAAAAAAATTTTAAGTTGAAATCAAAACATGAATATTAAAAACAGACAATTTGAAAATATTTTTAGAAATGCTTTAATTAATTAATATTGTTTTGAATAATTTATATACCTAAGTTATATTTTTTACTTAAAAATTATAAATTAAATATTTTATTATAGGTAATATGTTTCTTCAAAAAAACTGCGTTTATACTAAATTAGCAATTTTACTTTAAAACTTGATTTTTAATGCATATTTTTTATGATTTATGATTTTACATACTAAAACAAAAAATAATATTTGCCCCTAACCAGGGGATTGAAGAATAAGTTTATAGAAGACAACATAAACATATTTATTATATTATTAAATTTTAAATAATCTTATTATTATATATTTTGCAACATTGCCTTACACTTAATATAATTCATATAACCTTCGTTTTCAAACACAGGCGGTAGAATTTTTTTCTCTCTCTCCACTTAATCGTCAGTTCATCTCTGTCCCACCCCTTTCACCTTAATAGTCGTCTTTTCGCTTTGTTTCAAGGAGACCCTGACGCCAGCTTCACCAAGGAACAGATGCACGCCGGGAAGCACCAGGAGTACGAGAAGAAGCTGCACGAGGAGCTGCTGGCCAGGGCGAAGGTGCAGGGCGCGCAGACCGGGATCGTCGAGGGCAAGGGAACGCAGGGCGGCCTGAAGGGCACGAAAGACGGGACGATTGGGGTAAGCGCACATATTTTTTTTAATAGGGTCCTTGCACAATTTTTTTTATTGTTTCTTTAACTCTTTATGCGTTCATATACAGTTAGGGAATTCAATCCCGGGATCCCGGACATTTTTTCGATCTCGAAATCCCGGGATTGTCGTTTATTTAATCCCGGGATTTTCGATATTTATCTTTGCATTTTTCATTAATTTATATCGTGCACAAGGTCTAGGTTGAGTGATCAACTTATTTTTTTAAGAAATTTTTTTAAAAAACAAGTTTAGAATACCTTTTTTCCTTTTATAAGAATCGTTTTTATGTTATGTTTTAACATTATTTTTATTTATATGTTATATTATTATGTTATACCTAGTGTATTATTATGTTCATTGTTATTTTTTTTTAGTTATTAAAATTAAATGAAGAGAGTATGTTTTAGTCTCTTGGTTTTGTATTAATGTTCTGATGAAGAAATAAATGTTTTTATTTATTTAATAGGAAAAACTCCAAGGAAAATTATTTTTCTATAAATCCCGGAACCAATGCCGGGATTGAAAAATTATAATCCCGAAATCCCGGAATTGAAAATTTCCTCCGGGATTGAATTCCCTATATACAGTGTGACCAGTAAAGTCCGCATCATATGGGATTTTTTTATTAATAGCTTTATTCGAAATTTGACTTTTGCATCAAGTTCTGCTTCGATCGAGATGAAAATTAAGCAAAAAATAGTAGTCACGTGATTCGCATTATCTGTCAAATTTTAATTTTTTTCAAAAAATAATTCAAAGGGGTTATTTCTGAAAATATCCAAAAAAGTTTCTTAAATGCAGTTTCTAGCCCAGGTGCAAAATTTCAGCTGCATAAGATAATTTCGATTTTTTACCCACCACTAAAATTTATTTTTCACTTAATGAACACTTTACTGATGACACTGTGTTCTTTTTTGTCCTAATATTAAGGTGTATTACATTCAGACACAAACCATATTTTCAAAAATACTTATTTTATGAAGTTACCTTATACAGGGTCAAAAACAAATAAACTTTGCATCACATGCGACTAAATTTTAATAGCCCAATTTTGATTTTGTAGAAAAACACACACTTAATAGATAACTTTACAGAAACCATATCTGAAATAAAGCATTGTCAAAACTAAAAATTTTTATGTAGGTTGCGTTGAGTCTTATTTTGCAAAGTGGTGCAATTTACAAAATATGGGTAAAAAATCAAAATTATCTTATGCAGCTAAAATTTTGCATGTGGGCTAGAAACTGCATTAAAAAAACTTTTTCTTATAACTTTTTGCGATTCTTTGAGAAATAACCCTACTTTTGAATTATTTTTTGGAAAAAATTTAAATTTGACAGATAATGCGAATCACGTGACAACTATTTTTTTTGCGTCTTAAAGTATTTAATGTCGCATTCAAATTTACCTAATAAAGATATAATTATAGCATTTCACAAAAATAAATATGAGTAATGTTATGTAATAATTTTTTATATATAAAATGAAAGTTTTGTAATAAAGTTGTTTTAAACTCAGAATATTATTAACAAATAATATGCTTATTAAAAAAAATAATTCGATTATTTAAATTTTGTGCAAGTACCCTATTAATTGGGGTTCGAGGTAAATAGCTTTGCAATACTGTACTAACATGATTTATATTTCAGGCAAACGGTAACACATCTAACAAAGACAGTAGCGGTGGAACAAATAAAGAAAATTGGCCACAGTTAGATAAAGATAAGAAACAAGAAAAAGAAAAGGGCAGAAAGGGAAAGACGAAAAGTAATTCCGGAGGAGACAGCAGAACGAAAGACAAGAGAGAGTACGGCAAAAATAGCTTCGGTAGCGATAGCAAGGCGTCACAAGATACTAGGACGAATAGTACAAGTAGTAGCAGTAGTCAACCCATAATAAATAGTAAAACGGAAGGTACGTCGAATCAATACAACATTTGTGTGTTTAAAACGTTTATAAAAATACCGTTTTCTTTTCAGCAAAAGAAACGGACACATTCTCCTCGCCCGGGCTCTCCTGCGAGCCCAGCCCCTCCTCTTCACCGCCGAGCACACAGTCGCCGTCTCTACTCTCGGTTACGCCCCCCTCGTTGACCGACACGCCGCCGGCGTTTAACTCTCTACCCGCCGGCATCTACCAGACAAACAGCAACGCTTCGTTCGCCGCGAAGTTGCCGCCCAGTCTGGTGAGCGGCCACGCCGAAGATAACAACTCGTACTTCAGTTCGAGCGGGTTCAACAAGTTGCAGAACGCGCTGGATAACGCGAGGAGCAAGGAGGATAGGGCGGACGATAGGTTGGACGGGGAGATGGGCGTGGCCAGACCGTTGGGGGAAGGCATGCAGGACGAGCAAGGTCACCAGGTGAGCGAGGATAAGTTCTGGAAAGTGTTTGTTTGAAGGTTGTAGACAATGATGTATCTTGAGTAATATATGTGTTTTGGACTTCCATTGCCTTCAGTTTTTCATATCACAACGTTTCAACTGGTAAGTATCTCCAGTCGTCTTCAGGTGAATACTAAACAAGTTACAGGCTCGTAGCTTTGTAACTTGTTTAGTATTCACCTGAAGACGACTGGAGATACTTACCAGTTGAAACGTTGTGATATGAAAAACTAAAGGCAATGGAAGTCCAAAACACATATATTACTCAAGTTCTGGAAAGTTTCGCAAATTTCTCCGCGCTTATAATGAAAAAATACATAAAATCCTGATTTTCAACATCTTCCGTTCAGTAAAAAGGGTTGCAAAATCAGACTAATATACAGGGTGTCCGGAAATGAAAAGCTAAAGCTAAATTTTTTGCTCATCATTTCCGGACACCCTGTATATACAGTCCAGTAAAGTCCGCATCATATGGGATTTTTTTTTGTTAATAGTTTTACTCGAAATTTGACTATGGCATCAAGTTCTGCTTCGATCGAGATGAAAATTAAGCAAAAAAAATAGTAGTCACGTGATTCGCATTATCTGTCAAATTTAAATTTTTTCCAAAAAATAATTCAAAAGTAGGGTTATTTCTCAAAGAATCGAAAAAAGTTATAAGAAAAATTTTTTTTAAATGCAGTTTCTAGCCCACATGCAAAATTTTAGCTGCATAAGATAATTTTGATTTTTTACCCATATTTTGTAAATTGCACCACTTTTGCAAAATAAGACTCAACGCAACCTACATAAATTTTTTTAGTTTTGACAATGCTTTATTTCAGATATGGTTTCTTTAAAGTAGCGCTATATTAAGTGTGTGTTTTTCTACAAAATCAAAATTGGGCTATTAAAATTTAGTCGCATGTGATGCAAAGTTTATTTGTTTTTGACACTGTATAAGGTAACTTCATAAAATAAGTATTTTTGAATACGTAGTCTGTGTCTGAAAGTAATACACCTTAATATTAAGACAAGAAAGAACACAGTGTCATCAGTAAAGTGTTCATTAAGTGGAAAATAAATTTTAATGATGGGTAAAAAATCAAAATTATCTTATGCAGCTGAAATTTTGCAGGTGGGCTAGAAACTGCATTTAAAAAAACTTTTTCTAATACCTTTTTTCGATATTTTCAGAAATAACCCCACTTTTGAATAATTTTTTGGAAAAAATTAACATTTGACAGATAATGCGAATCACGTGACTACTATTTTTTTTTGCTTAATTTTCATCTCGATCGAAGCAGAACTTGATACCAAAGTCAAATTTCGAATAATGCTATTAATAAAAAAAATCCCATATGATGCGGACTTTACTGGTCACACTGTATTTAATCGTGCTTTAAAAATCTTGGAGCTTATCTTTGATTTTACGTATTGTACTATACTGTATTTTTTAGGTTCTGACAGATACACTACCAAATATAAACACGACGGAAGACTGGGCGGCAGCATTCGGATTCGCTGGACAGCAATCGAGGGACCACGAACTATTACAGCAAAAATTGCAACAGAGAGATATTAGTAAATTGCCCAGTTACGCGGGATTCGGTGGACCGTTGGGAACACACGAGGCCGGATTTGGAAAAGGTCGGTGTTCTTCTGTTATTATTTTTATGTCGATATCGAGGGGACCGATAATATTATTGTTATTTTTAGGTGTAGACAATTTTAGTGGGTTCTACGAAATGTCCAAGTTGCAAGAGAACCTCATGGACGCCCTGGCTAGTAAAACGAATGGATATAACATGAGACCGCACGACACGAGTACCCAGCAAGCCCCTGCACACATTTCGAATGGCCTTGATCACAATATGTCGAAGTTCTTTAGCGATTTTCATAAATATAATTCAAAGGTGAGGAATTTTAGTTACTTTTGTTTTTAGACCCCCCCCCCCCTCCCCCAAGGCTCAATAATAAAAATAATTAAATCACATCCATTCATTGGGATATTCTTTAAAATTCGCCAGTGTATATCTTTAAATTATTTAAAAATATTTATCATGTAAAGTCGCCACAGTGGATCTTTGCCCGTGCGTCATCAATCAACGATCAGGACTCAACGTGGTTAATAACTCTGCATCCTTATTTATTACAGTAACAAGTTTGAATAAAAGCATAAAAGAACGTCTCCAAGATTCCGCAATAATATAACGTGCTAGACAAGAATAAAACTATAAACGTCAATTAATTACTTTTTTTATTTGTTTAGTTGACTACCGTTGTATTTTAGAACGTCATTGTCAACCTTATTTTGATCTGACAATCTAATTCGTATTTTGTAAATTTGTGTGCCTTAAAACTGTTCCTTTTTCTAAAAATAGTTCTTTTTAGAGCTAATTATACCCACCATCTGTTTTGGCGGTAAGTATTTATGGATTTTTATAATACCTAATTTATTTATTTTAAATATTCTAACCGTGAAAGTTCTTTGAAAAGTTTACGGCAGTGGCTAAATTCCCTTAAATGAAAGGATGTCAAAAATCTGACTTTTGCGATTTTAATAGTCAATAAAACACCAAACTTTTCTAGATTTTAAGCTTTAAAAATAGTATTAAATGTATTAACATTTGTTTGTCAATTTCTTTCAGATAATAGAGAATGCCGGGCAAAATTTAAAATAAATAATAATTTTTCGGGATATTCTGTAGGTACGTCAAACGGTAGGCAGGCACGTCCATTTTATGAACTTAGACTTAGTTTTGACTTTTTTCGTCTCGTAATTTTGATTTGATTCATAAGGTTTTGATGACGTAAGACGATGACGCACGGGAAAAGATCCACTGTGGCGACTTTACCTACTAAGTTAAAGTATCTCAAATTGACGATTTTATTTTTCACTATTTTTTTTTTTTAGGAACCACCCAGCCCCACGCCCTATCAGAACGGTTTTAATGGTTTACATAGCTCCTATCATCACATATTACAACAGAAACAATTGGAAGAGCAACTCATGAATCTCGGACTGAAGCAGAATAATTTCGGAGGCGCACAAACGGTAGGTTTTTTTAGAATGCTATTTTCCTGTGTGTCGCAGGTCGCTGGTACGCAAAGTACGCGTTTTATGCATAGACATTTACCTTCAGATACGTACAGCTTCTCTCGTGCGCAAAGAAAACTTTTATGGGTGAAAAAGTGCGTACGCACGGCTCACCGGTCCTATCTCTCGACGTTCAGCAACGATGGACTTGCGTACAACTCTCCGGTCGTTGTCATTAAAGTAAACTCCTACGTTTATATTAAAGTCTGAACCAACAACTTAAAAAGTTCATTACACAGAATATAACACCAAATATACAATATATAAAATCACAAATAATAAAAATCATTTTTAGTAACTACTAACTACAAAAGAAAAATATATACGTTACAGTTAGTTTAGTTTTAAAAAATATTTTTTAATTTTTTTTTTTTTAAAAGTCCATAATTTTGATATTTCTGTAATTTTTTTCGGCAAACTTTTATTCCTCTATATAATATTGATCTTTGGCCAAAAGTTACCATAGGTGTTTGAATATAATGATTTTGTCTCGTGATGTGAATAATGTTGGTCGAAGGAAATATTATATTCGATTGATTTTCTTTAATAATAATAGAGTGTATTAGAATGCATAGTTTTAATTTATAAAGCTTTTCTTAATTTAAATATCCGTTTGGTTCATATAAATTTATAGTTGGTTCTAAAAAAGGAAGTTTTATGTAGGTATGCATTTAATTGTTTTGTTTTGTAGTTTTTTTAATGGCTGAATTGTAGTTAAATTCGCTGATCCCCAAATTGAAATCATATACTGTAATTTTGAATAAACCATTTTTTTAATATTTTAATGATATATAATTTTTAGCTTTAAACAAAATGCCAATTATTGGTGAGTTGTAACTTCTTAAATATTCGATATTTTTTTTCCCAACTTAAATTTTCATCAATATATAAACCTAAAAATTTAATTGTATTAGTATATTTAATTATATGATTATTGAAAGATGGTGAAGAAATATTATTATTTTTTAATTTTGATTTACTTATAAACATAAAAGATGATGTATTAAAATCTGACGATGATTTATTAATTTCAAGCCATTTACAAATTATATTTAGGTCGTGGTTAATGGTATTATGAATTGGAGCATAGTCTTCATGAAAATATACAATAGTAGTATCATCGGCGAACAATTTTATTTTAAAATTTAATTTTGCTACAGAATTAATGTAGTTTTTTAAAAAAGTAGGTCCTAAGGTTGACCCTTGCGAAACACCACAAGTTATGTTTTTTTGTAAACTTTTAACATTTTCCATTTGAACAAACTGCTTTCTATTACTTAACTAATTTTTTAACAATAAATAAATATTTCCCCGAATTCCAATATTTTATAGGTATTTAATAAAATGTTGTGATTGACTGTATCAAATGCTTTTCATTTCATCAATTATTTTTTTTTCAGACTGTCTACCAGAAAGGAATACCCACACCCACATATTCAAATGGCGACACATCTTTGTTAAATGGTGGAATCGGCTCTTTACACAACTTATATGCAAAACCACAGGTTAGTAGGGAGGGCGCGGAGTTTTTAGCGCGAAACGAGCAAAAAAAAAAAAATATTAAAAAATTTAAAAATTTAGGTAGTTCCCCCAACGCAAAATTCCAGAAATTCAGAGGCAGAGTTAGATTTCGACCCCTTCCAGGAGACACAAAAGGCGTTAGCGGAAATGATGGCAAACGAGCAAAATCACAAAACACACGGCATTGGTTTAAATAGTACAGGTAGGTACAAAAATACTTTCTTGAATTAAATTACAACTAAATGCTTTACAGGGTGCGCTAGCTACACGATAGGAGTTTGATAAATTCTCGCATATATTTTTGTCTCCCACATTTCTGACAGCTTTACCTCAAATTATGGAAGACGGATCTTTTGTACCTAAAAAAAGTACTTCATTAATCTCGATATTCCAATTAGTTTTTAAGATAATGGCATTTTAATGCTTGATGGCAACAAATTGAAATAAACACCTTTCATAACTGAAATATATTTATTGAAATTACGTATTTTAAAGTCCACTATCTCCTGTTGCTGTCTTTGCCCATTAGTTATGAGACATCCTGTATACAGTGTGGTTGTTTAAGTGTGCAACATATGGGCATTTTTTTTATTACCGATTACTCAGAAAATTTTATTCTTGATAAAAGTTGGTGCATGTTCGATAATCATATTAGGTGCACTTGGAATGGTTGCAAGTCAAACGGCGTACAGGGTAGGTCAAAAATATAAAACTTGTACAGGGTTATCCAACCAAGACTAGACAAGGCGATTTTTTGACTTTTCCTGTACTTTTATAAAAAAACTGAAATAGCCATCTTAAGTTATTTTCTCCCGCGAATTCGAATATCTTCAGCAAAAAACAATTGAACATCAAACAAAAGTACTAGGGGTCACTTTGATATTTTTTTAAATGGAACACCCTGTATATTTTTACATTTTTAAATTCCACATAAAATTATAATTATTTTTTATTAAATGCACTATTAGTCTATACTTCATAGTTTCCGAGATATTGACTCTCGAAAAGTGACATTTTTGAACTTTGACAGCTTATTACTTTCTAATAGTACGTCTTAGAGCAAAACGGCTTACATATCCCTATCTTTAATTTTTATTATCTTCCCAAAAAAATCAACTTCCGGTTAAACCGGATGTAACTCGAAAGAAGGAAATATAGTTGTTCCGGTTTAACTGGAAGTTGATTTTTTTGAGAAGATAATAAAAATTTAAGATAGGGACATGTAAGCCGTTTTGCTCTAAGACGTACTGTTAGAAAGTTATAAGCTGTCAAAGTTTAAAAATGTCACTTTTCGAGAGTCAATATCTCGGAAACTATGAAGTATAGACTAATAGTGCATTTAATAAAAAATAATTATAATTTTATGTGGAATTTAAAAATGTAAAAATATACAGGGTGTTCCATTTAAAAAAATATCAAAGTGACCCCTAGTACTTTTGTTTGATGTTCAATTGTTTTTTGCTGAAGATATTCGAATTGGCGGGAAAAAATGACTTAAGATGGCTATTTCAGTTTTTTTATAAAAATACAGGAAAAGTCAAAAAATCGCCTTGTCTAGTCTTGGTTGGATAACCCTGTACAAGAATAAAGTACCCCTATTTCTGAAAATTCAGCAAAATGTTATAAAGAAAAGTTTTTTAGAATTAAAAGTTATGTATAGATTCAAAAACATGACCTCCTAAAATAAAAAAATATATTTTTTTTTAAAACATTAATAATTTCCCAAAAAAAAAATTTTATATTCACCATAAAGACCTTCATAAATTAATCAAAATCAAATCAATTTCACATATCTTTGTTCAAATTCAAGGTAATTGGTTTAACTAGGCACTTTATTGATTTCATAATGGATGAGTTAACCAAAATGGTGTTTGTACTCACTATTAAACTTAAAAAATAATAAACCCCAAGAAAATCTGTCTCTGAAATATATGAAATCCAAAAGTGAAATGTTTAAAAAACACACTACACAAAAAAACAGCCACAGAAACACTTAGAAAACGCCAAAATCGGAAGAAAATAATATGACAACCTGACGCGTGAGCTTGGTACGGCCCATTGCCGATTTGGGAACTTTAACGACGAAACCAGATCAGCTGTTAATGTCAAATGTCGTTGTCTTCTGTCGAAACGCTTTGGTTTAACAAACGGGTAACTCATGTTTATCTTGACCGACGTGATGCTGCCATCTATTGAATACAAGTCAAGATTGTACAATTTTTTAGGTCGTACAGGACAAATAAATGGTCTAGTTCACAATAATCAAAATGGCAGTCACATACCCCCTCCCCCTCCAGGATTTTTAACGCAACAACAACAGCAGCAGCAAGCGGCACATATGAATTCTTTTGGTAAGTTTTGTCATAATTTTTTTTTATTAAGTTTGTATGAAAACTTTCTACGTGCTTATGTAACAAGCGTAGACATATACCTTCCTCAAAAGTGGCAAATTTATAGCCTTGCGCATGCACAAAGCCGAATCGAATCGAAATTATTCAAAAAAAAAAAAATATATAATAACCATTTACAAAAAAAAATATTAATATATAATACGTTAAAGTTAGTTCAGTTTTAAAAAATATTTTTTTAGTGTTTTTTTTTAAAGTCCGTAATTTTGATATTTCTTTAATTTTTTTCGGCAAACTCTTGTAAATTGTTATTCCTTTATATAATATTGATTTTTGGCCAAAAGTACTCTTTACCATTGGTGTTTGAATATGATGATTATGTCTCGTGATGGGAATAATGTTGGTCGAAAGAAATATTATATTCGATTGTTTTTTTTTAATAATAAAATAATAGAGTGTATTAGAATGCATAGTTTTAATTTATAAAGCTTTTCGAAATTTAAATATCCATTTGGTTCATACAAATTTATAGTTGGTTCTAAAAAAGGAAGTTTCTGTATGCATTTAATTATTTTGTTTTGTAGTTTTTTTAATGGCTGAATTGTAGTTAAATTCGCTGATCCCCCAAATTGAAATAATTTACTGTAATTTTGAATAAACCAAAGAATAATATATATTTTTTAAATATTTTAACGATATATAATTTTTAGCTTTAAACAAAATGCCAACTTTTTGGTGAGATGTAACTTCTTAAATATTCAATATGTTTTTTCAACTTAAATTTTCATCAATATACAGGGTGTCCCATAACTTATGGGCCGTAGAGTAACTGGGTATACTAGACATCAAACTAAGCCGATTAAGTCATATAAGTTTTTTCGGATTGTTACTCGTTCTAGAGATACAGGGTGTTGAAAGTAAAAGTTTATTATTATTATTTATTTAGTTAAAAGTTTAATAAAGTGTATTGAGGTCAACGGTGGTCACTTTCAACATTTACTAAAGTGAGCTTCTTGTTTTTCTCTCTTTCTCTTCTGTTTCGAATTTATTGCGTTGTGATAATTAAAATATTAATTTAATTATGTACTATGTTTTTTTTATGCTTTGGGATGTTTAAAGGGAAATATCTCGAAAACCGTTAAAGATATTAAGATCAATTAAGTACACATTTTTGACTCAGAAAATGCCCTTCTTTAAGAAACTTTAATTAAAAAACACCTAATATCACAGGTAAGAAAAAAAATCATAGATTTATGAAGCCCAGTGTATGCAACTAGCGCCCTCTAGTGTGAAACTTAAAAATTTCTACAAATTCTTATTTCTTGCTCATAAAAACATAATACTGCCAACTTTCAATTCGATTCATTAAACCGTTTTAAAATTAGGGCTTATTTTCGAGAATAAACTTTTACTTTCAACACCCTGTATCTCTAGAACGAGTAACAATCCGAAAAAACTTATATGACTTAATCGGCTTAGTTTGATGTCTAGTATCTCCAGTTACTCTACGGCCCATAAGTTATGGGACACCCTGTATAAACCTAAAAATTTAATTGTATTAGTATATTTATTTAAATGGTTATTAAAAGACAGTGAAGAAATATTATTATTTTTTAATTTTGATTTACTTATAAACATAAAAGATGATTTATTAAAATTTAATGATAACTTATTAGTTTCAACCCATTTACATATTATATTAAGGCCGTGGTTAATGTTATTATGAATTTGAGCATAGTCTTCATGAAAATATACAATAGTAGTATCAACAGTATTACAATTTTATCTTTTTTTTTCAGGTAGTAAAATTTTACCCTTCCTAAGTATGTCAAATAGTCAACAACAACAACAAATAAATAGTTCCACGAATAATTGGCCTAGTAGTTATAATTCTCAAATGCCACCACAAAAAAGTGAGTATTCCAAGTGCTACCCATTCGAAATTTGACAGTTACGCTGTCTATAAATTATGTTTTGCTGTAAAAGGTCACTTTAGCTCAGCGACTATAGAACAAGATAGACATCTCATTTTCGTTATCATAACACGCCTACAATAAGTTCCGCCAACCAGCAAAGGTCCACGTGGTACCTCACAAGTTCTAACAACTTGCTCTGTTTGGGTTATTGTTGGACTTAAAATGACTTAGTTGGTAACTATTGGGAATTTACCAGTGCTATGTCGATGCATAATGAAGGTTCCAAGAGAAGCTGTTTTTCCTTTTTGCAAGTCAATGTTCATAGAAGACATGCCATATGATAGAATGTCCTCTACAAACAGATAGATGTCGGCTCGTCTATAAATGAAATGGTTTGTCTATCTTTGCTTGATCGTTGTCGTTTTTTTTAGCTCCTATTTATAGGTACTAAAGTGACACGAATAGTTTTTTCGTCAGTTCTATATTTAAACCGATCAACATTTTGAACTCCCGTTATATTTTCCAGATGTCTCAACATGCAACGACTGGAAAGTCCTAGACCCGGCCATCGTCTCGTCTAGCCGAAGCTACCACGTACCCCAGTTGCCCCCTTCAGCCCGGGACCCGTACGCCGCGACTCTTCCCCCCCTAGGAAATCAACAAATTACACAAAACGGTCCGCTGAGGCCATTCGATTATCCCCCAAACACGACCCCCTTCTCTACGTTCACACAACAAATACAACAGCCCAACGTCAACGCTTTTACACACATAAATACTCCCCCCAACTTAAATAACCTCAATTGGTTTACAAACGACATAAATACACAAATCTCGAGCCCTCCGGGGTTCAGGAATAGCCAGACTACGAAGCAGCAGGAGTGTTAGATTCAGATTGGATAGTTAGCCTGTATGGATCACACGTTTATGAAAAAGAAAGATTTAAAATAAAATGGCATTTTTAGTTTATTTTGTGCAATATTTCGTTAGTTACGTTGAGGTATGTTTTTTTTTTTAACGTTTGGTGGTGAGAATTGGCATAAAGTTGACGCGTGTGTGGTTATAGATTCGGGTTCTATCAAGTTGTTTTATAAGTCCTTATGGGGTGATCGAGGCCTATAAGAAAACTAGAATGCTTAACTGGTATCGTCGTCAATTCTGACCCAACATTTTTTAAGTATATAAAAAAAATACTAAATCAAATTGAAGTTGTTATACAGGGTGTTCATTTGAAAACTTCCCACCACGGATTTTCCTGCTTTAAAATGAAAATGTGGAAAATCGCTCGGACCCGTCGATTTTTATTTCGAGGGGGACCTTTTAACGTATATTGTCAATCTTGTTATTTCAAGCCACTAGGAGGGAGGGGGGGTAAGATCTAAATCTTAAATGGATACCCCTATTTTATATAATTTTTTTGGAATCTGCATAAAATTCTGAACATTTTTTAATAAAAGCATTATTAGTCTATACTAAACAGTTTCCGAGATATTGATTCTTGAAAAATGAGATTTTTGAACTCTGACAGCGTCTAGCTTTCTAACAATACGTCTTAGAGCAAAACGGCTTACATGTCCCTATCTTCGATTTTTATTATCTTTCCAATAGTGTCAACTTCCGGTTAGACCGGTTGTAAGAAATATAGTACTTCCGGTTTAACCGGAAGTTGACACTATTGGAAAGATAATAAAAATCGAAGATAGGTACATGTAAGCCGTTTTGCTCTAAGACGTACAGTTAGAAAGCTAGACGCTGTCAAAGTTCAAAAATGTCATTTTTCAAGAGTCAATATCTCGGAAACTGTTTAGTATAGACTAATAATGCTTTTATTAAAAAACGTTCAGAATTTTATGCAGAATCCAAAAAAATTATATATGTAAAATAGGGGTATCCATTTAAGATTTAGATCTTACTCCCCCTCCCTCCTAGAAAGCTTGAAGTAACAAGATTGACAATATACGCAAAAGATGTCCCCCTCGAAATAAAAATCGACGGGTCCGAGCGATTTTCCACATTTTCATTTTAAAGCAGGAAAATCCGTGGTGGCAAGTTTTCAAATGAAATATTTATTATTATATCCTTATGTAAGAGCATTTTTTAAACAAAGAGCTGGCTGCAAAAGTTTAACATAAAAATGTACTGATCTATAATAATGTACTAAAACTAAAAATGTAAATTATTCAAAATTTTTTTGTTAGTTCAAAGAAAGTGCTGTTCTTTCAAATAGTTAAAGACTTATTGATATAAAACCAAAAACAAAAAATGTGCAAGGACCGTTTAAGACATATTACCAGATTAGACACTAGAACCGCCGACTTAGAGTGCTATTAATGGACTGCCACTTAGGCTAACGCATCTGCGTGTTTTAGGAGAACTTCCGATAGCTGTGATTATTTCGCGCTTATTTGGAAAAAATACGATGGGAAATTTATCAGCTCGGGTCCAAAGTGACCCGACGATACCAGTTAAGGGATAAGCATTACATTTTTTTATTTGCCTGTGGGTGAGCCTACGGTGCAAAAAAAACGGGAATCATAAAATTTGAATTAAGTTTATGGCTTTATAACTTTTTTATTTTTACTCCGATTTAAGTGATTTTTTAGAGAGCTATAGATACATTTATTATTTCTAATATGCCTATACAAATTTTAAGAGAAATTGGTTTTTCGACATATTATACAAGGATAATCGAAAAGTTGTTTTTTCTACCTAGTGTCAAAACACCCCGTGGAATAATAATCTTCGACGAACTGTCCAAGAACTGATATTTTTAATTCGCACCTCCCGATGTTGGTTTTTCGCCTGTACTGACGTCAAACGACGATTCCGAAGAGTTTTAAGTACAAGAAATCGGTCATCAATAGTTTTAGTTTTGATGCGTTTCCTAAGTTATTGTCATCATCAAGATCATTTTGCATTTGGGTGAGAACAAATGCACGTATTGACATGAACCAAAATGCAAAAAATATTTGCCGCTTAAGGTGGGAGTATCAACATACTTGCCAACCTATTTCGCGTAGATTTATTTATATTTTCTAGCTTTTATACAAAATTTAAAGAAAATCAGTTTCGACTTGATATTCTATAGGTAATAATTGACATATTTAATAAATATCAAGAAATTTCATAGCTTATTTTAGGAGAATTGTATAGCGAAAAATATCGGGTAAGATTTTTTTAACAATATTATGTCATTGTTCCCATTGTTCTTTCACTATACAATTCTCATAAAATTAGCAATGAAGTAAATTGATATTTTTGTAATATATCAAATATAACCTAAGTAATGTGCCGACGATACTGATTTTATTTAAATGTTAGTTTAAAAAATAATAAACTTGAAAAAATAACGCGAAATAGGTTATAGGTTGGCAATAAATTGAACGACGTTGAAAATTCAACCTTAATGAAAACTGATATTTTTAAGTAATTTTGCTTCTTAATTTCACAGGATGTTTTGACACTAGGTAGAAAAAACAAATTTTCGATTATCCTTGTATAATATGTCAAAAAAAAAACAAATTTCTCTTAAAATTTGCATGGACATGTTAAAACTAATAACTGTATCTAGAGCTCTCTAAAAAATCACTTAAATCGGAGTAAAAATAATAAAGTTATAAATCCCTAAACTTAATCCAAATTTTATGATGCCCGTTTTTTTGCACGGGAGTGTATTATTGTTTCCGGTTTGATTTTTACAAATTTTCGACGCCCTCGTGACTTGAGAGCGTCCATACTATTACTGCTCGCGTGTGACTGGCGAGAATTTGGAAGAAAGTGACGAGAAAATAACTAATTTTGCCATACTAAGAATTCATTTCTATTGTAACATCAATTTGGGACCGCAATTCTAATCGCTAGATGGACAGTACGTGTACGCGGACTAAATTTATGCCTTGAAGATAAAATTTGTTGATTATAATCTCGTGTTATGGTATGGTTGGATATTTTGCACGAGTGAACTCAAAACGTAGGGGGTTGCTGCCCTAAATTAAAGTATATTTGCATTGCTTGTATAGGTAACCCACGGTATTTCCTGAAATGTCCTTTAATAGAAACACTTTGGTACGTCATATTTATATATCGGGGTTTATCACCAATGAGAAAGATTTTACAGGCTTTTGCGTGCGATAATACTAATCTAGTTTCCGTATGGCACGAACTAGTTGTACCAATGACGATTAAGCAAAGATAGACCATGTATCTTATTTATCAACCTACAACTCGCCGGTTATAGAGACATTCTATCATATTAACAACATTGTATATAACTATTAAGTTGCATTCTAATGAGATCTGAACTTTTTATTTTTATAAATTTTTTGTAAGTCTTATAGTTTTCGAGGTATTGACTGAAAAGTGGTTTTTACATTATTGCAAATATCTCGTAATTGATAGAACTTAGAAACAAACTCTTCAAATAAAAAAGTGGTCTTTTTTTATTGCCCATATAAAAGGTTATATTTACTTTTGTTCTTAAAGCGATAAGAAGAGACGTATTGAGAAAAATGTAGAAAACGATGAAAAAATTTGAAATTTTTAAATTTTTTAAAAAAATTCATAAAACCGTTATATTCAATATTTTCTTATCTATTATTGAGTTTTACGTGATATATAACGCATACTTATTGAAAACTTGTCATATTTTCAAGTTTTAATAGAAAATGAAATTTTGAGTAAATCCATAAAAAATCTTATCTTATCTATGAACACTTACTTGTAAAATGACAATCTGGCGGTAAATCAGTTACTTTACAGGCAACATTTCTTGAAGCCTGCATTATGCGCCACGATAGCATTGGCAAATTCCCAATAGTTCCAAATTGAGTCATTTTAAGCTCAAATAAATCCCATAACTGGTGAGTTTTACGGGCAAATATTTTATATTTTTATCTGTGGTTTGAGGTTAGGCTACGCCAAGAATCTGTCAAAACAGTCAAAACAACTCCCACCTTTTACTTCTGACCAGTTCACTTTAAGTGATCGAAATTTGCGGGTGGTGCAGTTAGGGGCAAAGAGGGAAGTGACCGGGTCACTTACAAATCAGATCAGTTTGTAAATAAAACATCCTAATTGTCAAATTTTAGTGATCTGGGTCAAATTGACCTGATCCAAGATGCAAATAAAAAGCAGCTATTTATTAACCTTTACCTGCAGGTATTTTCAGACCAGTAGACAAACCTTCCATGAATGCTTGACGAGAGCTTTGAATATTTTTATCTTGCCATATACAGCGTGTATTCGGAAGTTCTTACCAAATGGGAAACTCTTTTATTATTAATTTTACGAAAAAAAATTATTCTTTATCAAAAGCTCTGCATGGTCTAAAACCTAAAATGCAACATCAAATATCGAAATTTTCCAGTCATATAAGAGGTTTGTCAAAAAATGTGAATTTTTCCCAAGAGTAAAGTACCTTTATTTTTGACATTATCAAAAATTGTTATTAAAAAAAGTTGATCAGAACTAAAAACCACGTCTAAATATGCAATAACACGCATTAAATTAATTAAATAATTAATAATAAATCAATAAAATAATTTTTCAACCTTTCACACCTTTACAAAACACTGGGGAATAATTATTCGCCATTTTTGTATTATTTTTATAATATACACACAAGCTTTCGAGAACACGTTAAAAATAAAACTAAACTACCTCACTTGAAGTTTGAAATATTCCACGACATAAGCCACCCACCTGTATACCTATGCAATAATAGATAATTTAATTAGGTACTTAAGATCAGGTACCTGTTATTGTTACGCTTATATGGTTTATTGAGGTTTTACGACTCATGACCCTCTGCTGTGCTGTCAGGCTTTAATGGTTTTATTGTGAAACCTGGTATGTGGACCTATGCATTTGACGTCTTGTTGAGATAAAAATAAAGAGATGTCTATCTTGCTGTATCGTCGTCGAGTCTTGCCAATGGAAACATTAAAAGTGTATTGAATTTTGAGGTAGTTTTGGTTATTTTATATTTAAATTCTAACTCACTAGAATTGTTAACCATTTCTGACCTAGGTGGGCTAATAATAATGAAAATATTGTGATATTCTTTTTCCGCGTAGTATAACTACGCTGTTAACTTGATAATTTCGTTTTAATTATTCAGAACAATTATTGACAACTTGTTTTCAACTTCACCAAAGTGTAATAAAATATTCAACTTATTTTTCGCTTTATGTGAATTTTCATCACCACCTGTGCTCGTGGGGGCAACATTATTTGGTAAATTCTCGCCCCAAAAAATCCACTGAGAAGACCGAAACGTATCTTTTTTAAGTTGTGCCATTTTTTTCAATAATAAGACAGGTAAAGTTGGTATTTAAAAAAAAATTGTCATTTTAAAAAGCTACTTTTTGGTTCTTTTAAAGGTGATTGGCGGGTATCGATGTGATAGGGTGTCCTATATAAAAACGTCTGGCATTGGATACTCTTAGAGCATTTAATAAGTCGTTATACATATTTCTAGAAATGATTTTGCAACTTTCAAACATGTGAACACGGTTTATATCACATTTAATTATACAGTTCCGAAAGACAATCTTTTTGGAAGGACATGTGCGCTAGAAGCAGTAAAAGCAAACGCTTCGTATCATAAACTTTCACACCGCCTCAATTTGTCGAATTACTCGGGGAGATTCGACTTTACCGTCTGTGGGTTTTTTATATGGGGCGCCCTGTATATTATTGTATTGAGCGTTCGATCCATAGCAAGCTCTAAAATCGTTCATAACTACCATTTACGATTAATTTAATTTAAAATTTTGAACTAAACGCGGGTGCTTGGCCACAAGAAAGTATAATCTATCCATTTCAGTATATTGAAAGTAAAACAGCTAAATATAATGTATTACAGTACTTTTGTGTTTTGTTTTTCTTCTTTTCCCCCCGGTCTAAAATATTTAATTATTCCTAAGTAGGTAATCGCTTTCTAGTTGATCGCCGGAGGCATGCTTCCCCTAGGCTCGACGTCTTTAGGATTTTTTTTTTTGCATATTTTTACGATTTCTGAAATGTGGAAGGTGTAATGGATTAATTGAGGGTGAAAGAGGATAACTTTTTTTTTAGAACGGAATTAAATGGTTTGGATCGACGAAGATAAACATCACGTTTCCACCAGTTTCCTCACAAGTGCCACAATGAAAGCATAGGTACACCAAATATTACTCTATAATAATACGCTGTTGGAGCGAAGAATTCATAAACTTGCCCCTTTATTTGAGCTTAAGTTGAATCAATTTGTAGCTATTGAGTATTTACCAGTGCTATTGCGGCGTATAATCCGGTTTCAAGAAAATCTGTTAACTGGCAACCAATTAAAAATTTAACTTTAGGTACAATCGGAATAGTTATATTATTTGGTATATTCCGCAAGACGCAAGTGAAATAAAAAGCCGATGCATTCTTTTAAAAAAATTACTTTATTATTTACAAACGCGGAATCTTAGGACCTAATATGTTTACAATATTTACACTTGTTTAGAAAACTTACAAGGCCAACGAATGAAAGTGATTAAAAAATAGGTATGTGGTGTGTATCTATGGATTTCTCTATATTTGTATGAAATGAAAGAGAGTAAGAACATACACACATAAAGTAAACAAATACACAGTGGCGGCTCGCGGTTGTAAAAAATGGTGAAGAGCTTAGAAGCAGTTTGTGCTCAGAAGTATAAAGCCCGCCGCAGGCGAAAATCCTTTTGGACCACGCCCAAATTTGGTCAATAATTTATTACTTTGATACTTATAAACGAAAAAAAATTACCACAATAATAATTAATATAATTTTTTAGACCTACAAAACAATTTTAGTAAGGCGGCACTACTACATAGCCAATTATACTCTGAAAACCAGGAACACTTAAAATTAATCTTATAGGATCTGCCACTTTTTTCAATTCTTTTTTAAATCTATGTTTAAGATTCCAGTAGGTCGCCCGTGTACTAAAACGTCTCTCTTATCCTCATCTGTCCCACGACTGAATGGAGTTTCTAACAAATTACAAACTATGTCATTAATTGGATTTATTTTTAAAACGCACAATAAAAATGAAACTAAGTATTTAGGTCTACTGAATTAACTGAAAAATAAAAACAAAACCTTCTAATCACACAATAAAGCACGTAAAAAGGATATCTATAGCCGTAAGTTTCGCGAAGCCTCAAAATAAATACCCGAACCAATACTTAAAACAATAGTGCATATGACTGATCTATTTTTAGATGCACTTCAATCACGAGGCACATGCTGTCGCGTACCTGACGTCACGTAACCATAGCGACGGTGGAAATCAAAGCCACTTGACTGTACGTTCAGTATGTTGGGTTTTCGCCAACACTTGCTGCTTTGACCTTTCGATGCGACGGCGCCGGACGGCGGTCGGCTGGGGCGCGCCAAAATGCACGAGTGTTTATAAAAAAATTAGTATCCATCATAGTTAGCCGTGGTCCTATTATGCATAGCTATATTCGGATTAAATTAATATTATTGATTCGAACATAATTATTTTTTAAGGTAGCTGTATTGGTACATTTAATATTTAATATTGTCGAAAAAATTTCCTCCTGGTTTTATTTTTATTGGTGAAGGGCCCCTTCACCTGACGAGCCGCCACTGCAAATACATTTATAAATTTTCAACAAAAGTTTTTTTAAACTTTCAAATAAGCAAGTACCTATCGGTGGGTGTGCTAAAATATATTAGTTTTACTGTCATTACTAAGCCAAAGTTTTTGCGGGAGTAAATTTGACAGCGTAAGTGTAGTGTGATTGGTCGAATAGGCCGCCATATTGGAAAATGGTGGCTAATTAACCAATCACCACGTAAGGTGGGAATATCAACATGCTTACCAACCTATTTTGCGTAGATTTATTTATTTTTCTAGCTTTTACACAAAATTTAAATAAAATCAATATCGACTGCATATTCTATGGGTAATAATTGACATATTAAATAAATATTAAGGAATTTTATAAATTATTTTAGGAGAATTGTAGAGCGAAAAATATCGGGTAAGATTTTTTTAACATTATTATGTCATTGTTGTTTCAATATACAATTCTCCCAAAATTAGCAATGAAATAAATCGATATTTTTGTAATATATCAGGTACTACCTAAATAATGTACCGACGATATTGATTTTCTTTAAATCTTAGTCAATAAAATAATAAACTAAGAAAAACAAGGCGAAATAGGCTATAGGTTGGCAATAGATTGAATGATGTGGATAATTCCACCCTAATGAAAAGTACGCTGTCAAATTTACGTCCATGGGGATCCGGTCTAACTATAAATTCAAGAAGAGAAGAGAAGAATTTACAGATGTACAGACCGCTTTACAATGTCATTATTTTGTTGAGTTAGTATTGACAGTAATTTTGGATAGGTAACGGTTTAAATTTCAATTCCTTCAATTTCTTGTATATTATTATCCACAACGACGACAATGCAAGATGCTCATTCTCTTTATAACAACAAGCCGCAAGAGGTCAAATGCAACGGTCCACCGGGTTCATCATAAAACTATGTCAAAATATACAGGGTGTTCATTTGAAAACTTCCCACCTGGATTTTCCTGCTTTAAAATGAAAATGTGGAAAATCGCTCGGACCCGTCGATTTTTATTTCGAGAAGGACATCTTTTGCGTATATTGTCAAGCTTGTTAGTTCAAGCCCCTAGGAGGGAGGGGGGTAAGATCTAAATCTTAAAAGGATACCTGTATTTTATATAATTTTTTTGGATTCTGCATAAAATTCTGAACATTTTTTAATAAAAGCATTATTAGTCTATACTTAACAGTTTCCGAGATATTGACTCTTGAAAAATTACATTTTTGAACTTTGACAGCGTCTAGCTTTCTAACTGTACGTCTTAGAGCAAAACGGCTTACATGTCCCTATCTTCGATTTTTATTATCTTTCCAATAGTGTGAACTTTCGGTTGAACCGAATGTAAGAAATATAGTACTTCCGGTTTGACCGGAAGTTGACACTATTGGAAAGATAATAAAAATCGAAGATAGGGACATGTAAGCCGTTTTGCTCTAAGACGTACAGTTAGAAAGCTAGACGCTGTCAAAGTTCAAAAATGTAATTTTTCAAGAGTCAATATCTCGGAAACTGTTAAGTATAGACTAATAATGCTTTTATTAAAAAATGTTCAGAATTTTATGCAGAATCCAAAATTATATAAAATAGGGGTATCCATTTAAGAGTTAGATCTTACCCCCCTCCCTCCTAGGGGCTTGAAGTAACAAGATTGACAGTATACGCAAAAGATGTCCCCCTCGAAATAAAAATCGACGGGTCCGAGCGATTTTCCACATTTTCATTTTAAAGCAGGAAAATCAAGGTGGGAAGTTTTCAAATGAACACCCTGTATAACAATTTATTAGAATAAAACGCCGTTGCCGAAGACTTCAAAGACTCGCCCCTCTTGGGTTTAATTTTAACTTAAATTTGGAACTATTGGGAATTTATTAGTGCTATGGCGACGCATTATGCCGGTTTGAAAAAAGCTGACACTTGCACAAAGTCCGCAAGACGTCTGCCTTCTAACGATAGCAAGTGAAAATAACAGTATAAAATATGACAATTTTTGAATTTTGACATTTAGAATGATAAAAAAGTTAGGTTATTGTGACAGCTTGACCCAAAAGTACTTTTATGAATGAAATATTTAGTATAGCTTTGCTTCATCGTCGTCGGTTATCCAAGTAAAACTTATATAAAAATACATAAATGGTATATGGAAACCTTCATTCTTTGGTCTTAAAACTACTTTACAATCTTAGAAAAATAAAATGTCACCGTCTCATCGTTTCTAAATCACAATACACTTTTATTACTTAAACTTATAAAACGTAACCCAACGCACACGGTCATGCGCAATTTTAAACGACCACAGTGCCATTCATTCAATGAATTAGGTACTTTCCTTTTGCTTCTTTTAAACAACAAAGCAATGGAAATATATTTTTTCTACTACTGTATAAATAAATTAACTTTCGGGCCCTAGCAACACGAAAGAAAACGAAAGTAAATGTTACAGTTACCTGAATATTATCCGTTGCTAGCAACGAAAGTAATTCTTTCGTTGCCAGGACAAAAAAATCGAACTGACAGACTCTGACAGTACGCAAATAACTAGTTGTCAACAATACTCAAATAACTAGTTGTCATGGATTATTTTATAGGTGAAAAAAAAATTTTATTTTATCATTTTAATTTGAATAAAATCAAAGTTTATCACTTAATAATATATTTATCAGAGAACAGTAGTAGAAAAAAATTAATACATTACACGATTCGAAAGCCTTTTTTGGTGGTCGGAGGTATTAAATCACCTCGGCTTTGCCTCGGCAATTCAAAAACCTCCTCACGCCAAAAAATTAACTTTCGCATCTAGTAATGTAAATAACTATACTTAGCTAAGTTGTTAAAAGAACGCTTCGCGAACAACTTCGTATAAATCGTCTTTGGTGTTTAAAAGTAACGTAAAAGAAATTCGGCTATTTATAGAGTGTGGTTGTTTAAGTGTGCAACATATGGGCATTTTTTATATTACCGATGTCTCAGAAAATTTTATTCTTGATAAAAGTTGGTGCATGTTCGATAATCATATTAGGTGCACTTGGAATGGTTGCAAGTCAAACTGCGTACACGGTAGGTCAAAAAATATAAAACTTGCACAAGAATAAAGTTTTTTAATAAACATTTAAAATAAAAATTTTGCACGTTAAATTTGATTTGATTTTAATTAATTTATGAAGGTCTTTATGGTGAATATAAAAAAAAATTTTGGGAAATTATTAATGTTTTTAAAAAAATATATATTTTTTTATTTTAGGAGGTCACGTTTTTGAATCTATGCATAACTTTTAATTCTAAACAACTTTTCTTAATAACATTTTGCTGAATTTTCTGAAATAGGGGTACTTTATTCTTGTACAAATTTTAATTTTTTGGCCTACCCTGTACGCCGTTTGACGTGCAACCATTCCAAGTGCACCTAAAATGATTATCGAACATGCACCAACTTTTATCAAGAATAAAATTTTCTGAGAAATCGGTAATAAAAAAAAATTCCATATGTTGCACACTTAAACAACCACGCTGTAGAGTAGAAGCTGAAACCGTACACGCAATCAATAAATAACTGACATGTAATTTGAACCACCCTGTATAGCACATACTTGACTTGACATCTTTGCTTATTACATCTAAAAATTAAACATAATTCTCAAATTTTATAAAAACTCCAGTCATAAAAAGGCTGCTTTATTTTATTCGCCCCCACAGAACCCCCCCACCCGACTGTTTTATCCTTTTCTAACTCACTCTGTGTGAGTGTACGAAACGATGATAGAGTGTTGACTAGAGGACTGGAGGTTCTCCGTGTGAATAAAATGATTCTTCCCTACCGTATTTACTTATCACCAAAAACAAAAAAAAAATAATTTGTAAAATTTATGTTGTTACACAGTAACATTCGAATTAAATTATACAAAGTATATATACAATCACTGGTTAGATTGAAAAAGAACTAACTAAAATAACTATATTTGGTTTTTACAAGGTAGATTTTTTTGTTGGTTCTTAACTAGTATGTACAAAATATTCCTGAAAATAAAAAAAAAAAACATTTCAGTACATTGATTCAATTCATTTTTAAAGTTTCGAGACCTCATCCTCCCCTTGCAGGTAAGACACAAATGCTTATTGCGGTAATGGGGTAAAAGAACTGTAGCGCAATACGACTTTTCCCCATGAGACCTGATGGGGCATTGACAAATAGTATGCCGCTGTTTTTTTTTAAATAAATGCACAGAAACTTAAAAAAAATCAGTTTTTTGAAACCACTAAAATTGCTACAATTTACCTTAAAATTCTTGAAAGTAAACACGTCGATTTTCAGAACTGAAGGAAAAACAACAATTTTTACTGGTAACACGATATTTTCTAGTCTATCTAGATGCCATCTCTTCTAAGAATTCTAGAGAATATGTGTTTGTTTTAACAGGAAAGGTTCCGTAATTGCAAAAAACACGAAAGTAAGCAAAACTATGACCGGCTGACTAACATCTGCCTTGCTCTGTCAGCTCCAGAATATGTCTGTCTTTCTTCTTCGTATGCCAAAAGCATAATGATAACTACTCTGATCAACACAGCACTGCAGTGCGCATGCGAATCGTCTATAGTTAGGCAAATCGAATTGACAGTTAAAAGCTATAAAATGGCGTCGTTATTTTTTTGATATATATAGAGATATCATAAGGAAATTTTAAAAATTGTTTATGATAAACTGTAATGTTAGTTATTTTTTTTACCTTTCAACAAACCCAAATAACATAACCCTGTATTTTCAAAGTTGACGCGCGTCTATTGCGACGAAATTACAGTCAATTGGAACGATGCTGCCAACTCAAATTAGTGGATGGCAACCTATAAAACCAAAACCTCATTGGTGCAAAGGTGCATGCGTCTTTTATACAGCCTATTAATGCTCTACTATTTTTCATAGTTGTGTGCGTGTAACTACAAATTTTGGGTTGGTAACGTTGTTGCATAGGTTTTACCACGGCCCTCTAGGATGTTGAGTAGACAAAGACGGCAAACTGAGACCTGATAATTGTCTTTGTCTTCACGTACATCGTAAACGGCCCTGAGTTACACATACGCTACAATATTACCAATCGTAAATTTATGCCGTACCTGCACAGCGTTGCCAGATGTGTATTTTTTTATAACGGCAGAGTCGAAGATGCTAAGAACTATCTTACTCACCCACTATTAATCAGTATATACAATGTATTCGGGATCTGCTACCTCCACTTGAACGAAAGGAGACTGTATGAGTTGGATGTTGTTGGAGGATCTACTTTGTACATTGTTTCTTGATCTAAAAAGAAGTACTAACACTGAATAGAATCAATTATTATTATAAAAACGAGTGGCGGCTTTTAGCTTTAGGTTCGTGCAACAACAAAAAATGAAACGTACACACCAAATTATTATTGCCTATCCTGTAATTCGCCTATTATGCTTATTCTAAACGACAACAGAGCAATATATATTATCTCATTCTCTGTATCATAACAAGCCGTATGTTGTATAAACATTATAACAGAACAATTAGACAAAAGAACACCAGAGGTCAAATCAAATCAAATCAAAATACACTTTATTGTTATAAGAAGTACGTCTTGTTAACAAAGCTTTGGACAGTATTAAAACTGTTATGGAAATTACAATGTTCACTATATAAAGTAAGAAATAGTAATCCAATAAATAGATAATCACACCTTATGAGACAACAAAATAGTCATGGTCAAAAATTTACACACAAATCAATCAAAGACGGAGACCAGCCCAATCTTACAAAAAATCTGGCAAGAATATACACTAATCAAAGTTTAAAAAAAAATAAAGGGAATGCCTATATATTATTATCATAGTAAAATTCCTGGATAGTATAGTAGGGTCTAGTAATTATGTAGTTGCCTTTTTAGTCTTTGCTTAAAAATCCTGTCATCAATCACCTGCCGATAAGCCAGGTAGGTGGTTATAAATTTTGATGCTCTTAAATATCAAGGAATTGTTGGTGAGAGTTATTTTTCGTATAGGAAGAGGAATATCATACACAGTACACCTGTTTTATAGGAGTTGTTAATAGCATAATTTTTATATTTTTTTATGGATTTTCCAAGATAAAAATTCCAATCAAAGTTAAAATCTTTTCCCTGACAAATAAAGGTTTACAGTGAGTATGACAATTAACACCACACAAGTATCTTAATGCCCTCTTTTGCAAAACCAACGTAGAGCCCAATAGGCCCTTACTACTAAATCCCCAAAAAGCAATACCATATCTCAAGTGACTCTCAAAACGTGAAAAATAAACCATTCTAACCACACTCTTCCCCAATTCTCTTGAGACAACTCTCACTGCGTAAGAACCGGACGCTAGTCTCCCATTGAATGCAAGAATAATTTTCTAAGTTTGTCGTCGATTTGAACACCCAAGAATTTAGCAACGCCCGACTTTTTAACAAAATTATGTGTCAAAGTTAAGTCAAAGAACGAAAACTTAAAAGTCAGAATACTAGTTTTGCTGATATTAAAACATAATAGGTTCGCATCACACCATTGTTTGACAAGCAGTAAATCGTTCTGCACAATTATTAGCCTTAACTCTTCTGCATTTTTTCCACGCCACAAGATAGTAGTATCGTCGGCGAATAAAGTAAAGATACCTACCACTGATATCAATGGAAGGCAAATCATTAACATACAATAGGAATAAAACCTATAAAATATATGATAGAATCTTAACATAGTATAAAACAAAGTCGCTATCGCCAGTCCTGTCCCTATATGTGCTTAAATCTTTAAAACTACGCAACGGATTTTGAAGCGGTTTTTTTTAATAGATAGAGTGATTCAAGAGGAAGGTTTTTATGTATAATACATGCATAATATTATAGAGAAACACTGATAAATTAGAGTAGGGAGAACGAACGACCCAACCTAACCGGTCCCCGGCCCGTTCAACGATCGATCCGAAGCACCGAAGCCGGAATAGACGAAGACAAACTATGTTTTATGCATGGATGTGAATTGTGGACGGGCCGGCAAACGGTTGAGTTTGAGGTTTGTTCGCCTTATCTCACGTCGTATAATGCCGGGCTGCAACGCAGGCTGGGTACACCCTAGTAATCTATAAACAGTGAAATATTGGTGATTCAGATGCGTGGTTTGTCTTTGCTTTATCGTAGGTTACAATCAATAAATAAGCATTTTGGTTTGGTGTTCCTCTTATCCTTAAAATTAACAAAATTACTATACTTACTTAGCTTTGGCGTGTGTCAATATATGGCTCTTGAGATTCGTCGATTGGGCGAATTTCTTATTGCAACCGTCAAACGGACAGACATACGGCCTGTCACCCGTGTGTATTCTTACATGTGTCCTAATAAGTAAAGAAAAATTATCAATTAACTTTACCAGCACTTTTGTTAGAGTAAGATTTTAGCCGAAGGAATAGGGAGAGCATTTAGGCTTATTAAAGTATATTTACTGAAATTTCTAGCAATTTGAGCGGTAAGGCGCTAGCCTTAGGACCAGTAGGTCGCTGGTTCGAATCTTGTCAGGGGTAATTTTTTTTAAATTTTAATTCTGGTTTTTTATTTTCTTTTATTGCGTTTAATCATACTATCCAAATAAAATCCGTAAGACAAATATGACAGACTTATGCAATTTTGACATGAAAGAAAAGAATATGTATTTTATTTAATTTTCAGCGATTCACAAAAGTTTACACCTGCCACGTTCGTCTTGATTTAAAGATGTCAGTTTTGTGACTTTGACAATTAATTTAAGGTGACGATATGAACGATAAAAAGCAATTTTCTGTTTTTTTGCATCCCCAAGCAAAAAAAATGGTGCTTAATTTGTTAAACTATTTCGAGAATGAAAGAAAAAGTGAAAATTCGCCCACCAATATGCATATGCAGGAAACCGTAGCAAAAGCACTGGGAATTAGTTTAAGGACTGTGCAGAAAATTGTGCATAAAAGAAAGCATAATATAATACCGAAGAATACTAAAAAACGTAAACGAAGAATGCCAAAGACTGAAGATTTGAGCGAAAATATTAAAATGGGAGTTCGTAACGTGATTTATGATTTATACAGATCAAAAACCAATGTAACTTTTCCAGTTTTAAAAGAAAATTTAAAAATTCGAGGTGTTGTGGAAATCGGACTTGAATCGTTATGAAAATTAATTAAAAAAGTTGGGTTTTCGCTATAAAAACACTGTAACCGGCGATTTTTATGCGAGTAGTGTGTCGTGAGTCGGCGTGTTCAGTTTTAAAAAAAATATACCTACGGAAAATTACAAATCAAAATTTATAAAAGTAGTATTTTTAGACGAAACATGGATATTTTCAAATGAAAGTGGTTCAAAATCTGCTACTGTTTTCTACTTATTGGTTGGCAAATTACCCTTTTTTCTTTTTATTTCTTGAAATAGTTAATCAGATTAAATTTCATTGTATGTTTAAGATAGGTAATTTTATTGCTAAAATAAATTACACTGTCTATTATTGTCGTTTTTAATAAATAGATATAATAGATATATTATTAACAGGGATGGCAAACCAATGGCTCTCGTGCCATTGATGGCACGCGACCTAAAATTTTGGGCACGCTACTGATCACAAAGTTTACTATGAATTATTATATTACGAACTTGACGACACGTCTATGGCCTCATTAAACATTTCTTTAGAAAAAATGGCACGTTAAAAATAATATATCTGGCTATCTTCAGGACAGTTAAAATAATAAAACTATATATTATGTTTTTTTTTCCCCCGTCTATTGATACCTACATAATCTCACAACATTTTGATAAGCTCTTGAATTTTCGAATTGATTCATATGATCGGTGACCTTTGGACCTGCATGATAAGACCAGATTTTACTATAGGTAGGTATATTCATAATATTAAACATTTTTATTATCATTATTTTTGTGAAATGCTATAATTATATCTTTATTAGGTAAATTTGAATGCAACATGCAACATTAATACTTTAAGACGCATAGATAAAATAACAAAAGTAAATAAACCATAATAAAAAGTAAGGTTATATACTTTAGTACACTTGATTGTACGTGAATTAAATTGTACTAACGGCATTCTTGGCAAAATTGCTTATTACTGATTTTTTACGTCACGTATAGGTAGGCGTTTTTACTATAGCAAATATCAAGTTTAAGTAGTTTGGCAACGCCGCTCTTGGCTGTCCCCATTCCTACGAAAAACAAGGACACCTAGAGATCCTTAATATGGGCAAAATGTAGACTTACCTTAAATTAAAATCAAGACTAAACCTTTTACCACAGCCTTCAAAGGTACATTGAAATGGTTTCTCCCCTGTATGGACCAACTGAAAATACCGAAAATGTCATAAATTAAATAATTTTTTACTTATATAAATTATTAAAAAGCAAAAATTTGCAAAATCTTACTATCTACAACGCCCCATAAATTACCTGATGCCTTTTCAATTTGCTACTTTCTACGAATGCTTTGCCACATTCCGCACACACGTGTACTCTGGGTCCGTGTGTATGGAGGTGCTTCCTCATTGCTGAATTGTCCCTGAACATTTTGTTGCAACCTTTATGTGGACAAGCTAAAAAAATAAATACTTATACAGCAACAAGCACAAAAAAATATGAAACTTATTATACAGGTGGTTATTTTTCAATAAAGAATAAAAAACTTGATAGCCGACACTCTCCAAGTTGCTGCTGTTTTTTCTTACCAATAGTCCTCTCCGACATATCTTGATTCGGTCTCCTGACTCTGGGGCTCTTCAGGCCAGGTCTCGCAAACTCTGCAAGCTGTTTGGGATCCGAAAGATCAAGGCCTGGCATTCCTTCGTGTTGCATCTTTTTACCGGTCATGTATTCCGTATAATCAGGATCCGGCTCAGGATTGGAACCTTCGTCTAAAGAACATGATAATATAAACATAACTATGGAAAAGTATATATATATTATAATTATTTCTAGGACCAAGTGGTAGAGCACTCTTTCTTTTCTCTTAATAGTAAACTTCACCTCATTTGTAAGATAATGTAACTTTTCTTTTTTTTACCAAATAAAGGCATTAATAATAATAACCGTAAAATGTGAGTGTATTGTTACTAAGATAAGGGCACAACCACCAAGGCGATTGTGATATTATAAGGGCCCTGATTTAAATGTTTCTGACGGCACAGATTTTCCCAATGAAAAACGTTAGTACCAGTCCCGATTATCAAGCCCATTTCAAACTTTGAACCGTTTATCATAAGGTCGCGAGTCACCACACTAACGAAAACCGTCTTTTTCTAGTAAATATCGACAGAAAGAGACAAAAAACAACCGGTTCGTGAATTATGAAATTCATGACACTTACCGCTCACCGCCACGTTTAAAGAACGGTCAAATTTGAAACTACGTCTTAAAATAGAACGAAAATTAATAAACGAATATTTTTGTTCTCTCTGCCTGATGAAATTAATTTTAAATTGTCGATCGTTTTTAATGGATATTCCATCCCGATTTTAAATTTTGTTTCCGAAAGAATTAACAAGTTTTAAACCAATGTTCTAATTTTTCAACCAACAATTTCAAATTCAAGCGGCGACCGCCGCCATGATTGTCCTCCATTGCTAAATCATGCGGCCATTTAAAACATGGCAGAAAATTTAGTATGGCTGCCTTTCGACCAAAACAAACAACGGTTTCCAGAGTATTTTTCATTAAAAAACACATTTTTAATAAAATTTCGTGTCCCAAAGGCTATAATAGTGTTCGTACATGGTGACCTTATTGACCTTCAAGCCCGTCGACCAATAGAATCGCTGTATCAACGGAAAATTACTTGGAGGTGATTGCCAGGGTATTTCAGTAATTATTTGATAAATAAAATAATCAAGAGACCTACCGTCACTGGCCCCCGAAGCCCACATGGTAACGGAAAACTCGCCTTCCATTGTTTTGATTTGCACCTGTTTCTGTTCCCATTTTCTGGGTTTCGTTTCAACGTGCATATCGCTAAGCAAAAACTCGTTTTCTCGCCTAATTATTCCGCGATTTTTTATGTGTTTTCGTTTTTTCGAGGGCCCAGCTATTGCCTCGACGTACAGATCCCCTTGATCGGGGACCGGGACATCGTACAGATTCAGAGGGTCCCCGGAATCGTCGATAATCTCTTCGTGTGTTTCTAAAATAAGCTCCCGGCCTTCAAGGCCTTGTGGGGTCATCATGGGTTCCCCGTATTCCACTATGGTTTCAACTGTATCGGTCATATCGATGGGAATCGTCTCTATTTCTACGCATTCTTGGATATCCGGATTTATTTCCACCTCGCACATTACGTTAGGATGGTCCGCCATAATTTAAGAGTTGTTTATAAAAGATGGACGAACAAATATGGCCACTCGTAACCACAATGGCGGACGCGGACTGACTAATGGACGCCAGTCGGCCATCACCCCAGGGGGGTGTCACAAATATAGGAGCCTATGACAACAAACGAATTACCCGGCAGGACTAACGAAGCGGGGCAGGGGGGACTACGTATCAACTAGGGAATTGTGTTTTTACACTAAAAGTTTAGTTTTATTAATAATTCTCGTTGTTTATGCAACTTTTTGCAAAATTATTATTATTCGCGTTATTAGAAATTATAATCAATTCTTTTTAGCGAATTTACAAGATTTCTGTTGTAAATTTTATTAAAATCTCAACTTCTTTAGTGACAAAGGTGTTGGTTGGTCACACTGTTTTTAGCATCGCCTTATCGATCGCCTATTCAGCATTCAGCCATTTTCTTAGTTTGTTTATGGTGTGTTTATGTCCGCTGATCGCTTATTTGTTGGAATAAGTAGACTGTTTCAAATGGAAGGAAGTGTTATGTTTTTAAGTAAGTTTAGGTGACAATTTTTTTAAAATTACTTTATGGTAATTGAAGTTTATCTGTTGTAGTTCAATGGTAAATGGAATTTTTATGGGAGACGCTACGCCACACCACGCCATCCTGGGTCTAGTTTTTGGTAGTTTGGATATTTTCTTGGGCAGGTAATGTAAGCATACCTTATATTTATTAATTTTTAAGGGTTTTCTTCACTACTCTTCCACAAAATGGCTTATTAAACCTTTAAGGTCAGTGGGTCAAAGTTTCAAAATACATAACAGGAACAGGTATTCAGCCTTCTTTAACTACATAATATCACCATCACAATCTAATTAACAGTTTCTTAATAAAGTTTCCTTTACAATCTATAAATTATTCATACAATTTTTGACCGAAGGTACACTTGGGTACCAGATTATTCTCATAAGAATAGTAACTTCTGTATAGACATGGACAAACTGAGGTCTGATTTATCGATGGTATACATCATAGTAGTTCTTATTATTATTGCAATTTATACTCATATACATCAATTCATTTGCACAATAACAAGTAATTTGAAATTATTTTATTTAGTGTTTTTTATAATTCATTTGGGGGCACCAGTCAGACATGGCTATTAAAATGAAGACTGTATAGTATCAAAAATGCTGGGTTTACCAGTATAAATAAAAGAAAACTACGGACTTTATGGTTATAGCAATCTGTGCAGTAACTTCTTATTTCAATAATCTTTTATAATCTTTATGGGAAAATCACATAATAATATTTATTATAATAATTACAAACAACAACAAATTAGTGCCTGGGTTGGGCTGTCCAACTGTACTTGTGTTTTTAGTCATTATATTTTCTTGTGTTTGGCAGGAACATTGAAATTATTTACCAATGACCTTTATATACTTGGGTTTGTCACGTTTACACTATGCAATTAAATATTTTACCTATATAAAAGGTGTGTGTGTGAGGGTGTATATGTATGTGTTCGTAGTATACAGTTGTACAATGTATTGTCTGGGGCACCCCATTGTTGCCGTTGCATTAAATTGTATCGGTTTGAAAAGAAATCAAGTGTTGGATGTTCACTGACCATTCTGCCTGACCTTAATATAAAATTATTTTGGCCATAGTTAGTTCTTATAATATTTCAAGACCTTTTATATTTATCCCGTCGTTGGCAAAGTGTTCTGATCTAAAAGTTAGATTTCAGCTGAGAAGAATACCTAGGTCAGTTGTGGTGCATTAAGTATGAAAGCTATGTATTTTATGAATTTATGTTGTACCGTTTCTAAATTCTGAATGTGTTTACCCTTTTGTACTAAAACTTACATATTCTTTCATTTTTATGTTACATTGTAAATTTTTTAGCATGGCACCTGTGATCTCATTAAACTGTTGTTACATTTATAATAATAATTTTCTCACTGACTATAGGTATGGTTGGGGATCTTGCATGGGTTGAAGCGGGATAGGTTGTATAGTAATAAGATATTTGTGTACCTTTTAAGCAAAATCTTAAATAATCTGAATTAGCATTGATTTTGGTTTCATCAAACTTTTGCATTTACTTTCGGGCTGTGTTAACTTACATTTTGCATAAGAGGCACACAAATCTAAAATCAAAAAAGTTTTAACATCATGGCGAAGGTAGGTAGAGCCAGGTATTCGTGTAAATTCCCAAATTGTCTGAGTAAATATTTAAGTTATCGCCCAATGTTTATTGAAAACTACGTTCATATAAATTTTTTTTCTTTTCCTGAAAAAAATAAACACCTGTGCAAAGTTTTATGTTTGCGAATACCCCTTTTTGCCATCTGATTTTTACAGCTCGATACGAATAGATACTGCTTTTGTTTTCCCTTTTTTTCAGGATACTTCCACTGCCCTGAGTGCCGCTGCTGCTGGCCCTGGCCCCTGGGACCATTTGGTGTCTGGTGGCTGTTGCAGTCAACAGAACTGCATGATTTTGCATACATAATTTTTGATCTGAGATTAGACTTTACGAATGGAATTTATAATATACATAGTAGTTGTTTTTAAAATGCTAATAAATGTTTTTTCTATATAGTCCTTGTTTCGTTTAGGATGTTTGTAAATATATTTAAGTAATAATTTATAGTCATAATAAGTAAAATAGGTTTTGTTTGTAATATCATAATTATTGAATTTTGAAAAATATTTCTTTAAGTAATTGTTTCAAAATAAGAAATGGGCACGCCTATACATATTTTAAAGAAGAAAAAAATTAAATTAACATTTAATTTTTTTGTTTTATAAAGCATAATATGTAGTCTTGTCCGTAATTATTTTGAAACAATTACTTAAAGAAATATTATTCAAAATTCAATAATTATGATATTACAAACTAATCTTTTTAAATATTCCCGCCAGTATCATTCGATAAAAACGCTATCTTTTTTACCGATACTGTCACCTGCTAAGTTGGTAAAGTCACTTGCCATTGTACCGATGATACCGACAAAATTAATAATGCAGGTGGCTCATAGATGGCCTATGATTCGACGCAATAGCATTAACGCGACATTTCTTAAACCCTTTTTTTTTCTGTGCATCACCCGTCTGCAATACTAATCGTTTTTCTATTCGCTCCGATAGACCGCTTGTTTTTTTCTTTCTTCATAAATATCACGTAAGTCAGACAAAGTTGACACGATACTCCGTGTTAACCGGGCCAAATAAATTGTTTTCGGGAATGGTAATTTAGTAATGACGTACGTCTAGCAGATGTTGGAAGGCGTGGTGAAAGGTTGCCATGACGACGAAGACGCTTTGCCCGTGTACGACAAAGACGAAGAGTACAAAAGAGTGTCTGAATTCAATATTTTGAGCCGCTGGCGACCCCTTTTGATTTTGCTCAAAGAGCGGGTGATTCGAAAATATGACTGACGTCTGACTATAGTGAACTTTTGACAAAGAAATAAAACGATTATTAGAAAATATAGAAAAACTTTTATTTCTTAAAAACTTACCAATAACAGGGCTTACAACTAATTAATATTAATATCCTTTGACTTTTGTCATGTAACAACTAAAATATAGAGTCTATAAAAAATATTACAAATAATAGTGTACTGGGATGACAAGAAAAAATGGTAGGGATCAAAGGGCGGTTCGGAAAACGTAAGTCTTAGATAATACATTATGTTATAACATACATTAATACATTTAAATGTCACTCCGATGACATATAAAACATGGTATCCAGGGCCTACCTTTTCCATTTCAGGGCTGCCTTTGATCCATAATTGTTGATGTCCCAGTAGAAAATGACAGCTTTCAAAATGAGATTCGTGGATTTAAAAATTTTTTTTTCACACTACTTCAAATTGAAGCCTCCTTGGCTAACTTTTTGTGACAGCAGTGCGTTAACTAAAAGAAAAAAATTAATAATTTAAAAAAAATACCTATTATAATAATATAATCAAATTAATCCCATAAGCCACTAAAGACATAAAAAAAATCTTACTTTTACTCAGTTTCCGAATCTCCTCCTCCGAATCCCCAACCCTCTTCATCGACATCAGAAGATCCCTTCTTATATCTTCAAACTTCTCAGCATTAAAAGTCCTTCTGTAGTCTTCGAAAGACTTCAGAATCTCCCGAACTTGGCACTTTTGCTCGGACAACATTTTGTCTTTTACCAGCAGAGCTTCTTGCAGTTGTTCTACCTTAAACATAAAAACCAATCAAATAAGACTTAAACACGTGATGGAGTGTTAATTTACTATATTCATGCCAAATTATAGCTCACTGTATCAAACGATTACTGAGAAAACTGGCATTGACATTTTTTCCTGGAATAAAACTTACTTGGTGTGCTTTGGTATCATAGCGGTTATTAAATCCTACTAGCATGTTATTTGCTTGCACTAAATCTTTTGACAGCTCATCTATTTTGCTCTCCCTTTGGGTAACGATAATGCTGAGCTGTTCTAGATCTTTTTCGAGTTCTGCCTGAAAAATGAGGATAAACTATAACCCTTTTAAAAGGCTAAGGTACTTGAAACAGTTCTTTAACATGCAGTGTGTGCATTAATATACCTTCTTTATTTCTAACCCACGATTAACACATTCCATATCATCTACACATCTCTTCAAATCGGCAATATTATTTTCCAAATTTACTCGTAAAATACCCAAAGAGCTGTTATCCTTTTTCAGTTCTTCAATAAGCAGTGAATTTTCCATCGTTTCAAGTCTGAGGCTCTCCATGGTCTTGATTAGTCGATCACTCGAGTCTGTTTTTAAATTATTTTCTTGCTTCAGAATGTCGATGCTCCTTTGGAGTTCAGAAATTTGAAGTTTGAAGGTTGATATTTTTTGTAGAACTTGGTTTTGAATGTTGGTGAGTTTGGATGTGAATAGATTTTCGATATTACGAAATTCCTAAAAATATTTTTTAGTAAATTATTTCTTACACCTACTAGTAACATGTAAGTAATTGAAAATGGTTAATTTGCATGTTATTTTTGATAACACTAAAAGAAAAATCTTCAAAAATTAACAATATAATATTTTTATACCTTAAAAAACTGCTCCACCACTGACTTTTTGGCAATTTCAAGATCTTCAACCACCAGTTCCATTTCTTGGACAACTTTTTTGGTTTTGGAAAGTTGTTTTTGAAGTCTTTGGTTTGTTTCCTTAAAATAAAAATGATATTTAAATATTTCTAGAGTGCACTAATCCTATGGAATTATGTACCATACAATGCCTCTAATACACACTATAAACTTTATAGTAATGTATTTTACACTGGGAATTAATAGGAACTTTTTTTTTGTATCTGATAATATGTACCTACCTGTAGATCATGTATTTCAATATGCATCTCTGAAATTATTTGTTTTTGATCAGTCAAGTGTAAATCTACGGTAAGGTAGACAATGCTTTTTATTTTGGACTTTGTATAGAAAATCAGTGTGCAGCTGTTTTCGGATAAGTGGCATTTTATAAACCTAAAAGTTACATATATATACCATATTAATACTTAGGTAAAAACTATTATTTAATAATAAAAAATACATTTGCTAGCCTTACATTTCCTTCTTTTGGAACTGAAACAACATCTCGACAATATTGGCCTTAAACTCTGCGTAGTTTATATCCAGAGACTGATTCACGCGGATAATTTCAAAATCACCCAGATCTATAGACTCCGTGTAGTTAAAGGAGTATTCTGACAAGTCTCTTAACTTGATTTGCTAAAAATCATACAGAACAATTGCCCCCCAATTATTAATAAATAATATGATTTACTTACCAATTTGTCCCCAACATCACAAATGTTAATGTTTAAATTCCTATCCTCGGAAATGTTTCGTTGATAAATGGGAATTATGTGATTCCCATTGTAAAGACGCAGCTCGTTCTGTCCCATTTTATTAATCTCTTACTTTAAAGGTACATAAAACTACAAAAAATATAAAATTGCTTTATAAACAGAAAATTGTGTTACCGGGAACGAAGTTTTTTTATAGGTTAGGAATTCAAAATGGTTCTTTTATAGTCGTGCATTTAATGTAAAAGAGATGGTGTGTGTTTCTGTTCTATTCTTTCCCATGCATATGTAAGTGACAGACATAGATTCAACAATGAACTATACGTTATGTTAATTTAGATGAATGGGGGGTGTGTGACAATGGACTTAACGATGTAGCAACAATAGCCGAATTCCTTTTAAAAATTTATAGGTACGAGGGCGAACATTTTTATTTTATTGATGCTGTTTTAAACGAAGCAAAAGGACTATTTCGTATTACATCGGTAAAATTAGTTGCGTACTGAATTTATTTTCTAAATTCCCGACTGAAAACCTGTGTTTTTTTTTAATGAATGATGGTATTAATTATTCAAAGGTATTTTTCGCATATTGGAAAAGAAAAAGCACATTTGATATATAGAAAATACATTTAATTATTACTTTGTTTCACTGGGAAGGTACGATAACACATTACAAAAAAGGTTTTTTACAACAAAAAAATAATTTTTAGTTTAGACTAGGGACTAGGGAATCTACAATTTATATCTGAAACACCGAGTAAAAAAATAAATTATATAAACACGAGTACTATCTATTCTAGGGTCTAATAAACATTACTGTTCAAAATATAGCGTTTTTGTTAAATAAATGTTACCCGTTAATTTAAAATAGTTTCCACTATTTCGTCATAATTATCAACTGCAATGATCGACACTATTTTTTTTTAAACAGTAATATTCTAGCTTCAAACACAACAAATCACAAAAATCGAAACACTCTTATGTTCTATCATCAAATACTAAAATTACTGGTAAATAAGTATTTCTCATAGAAGACTTTTAATACTGTGGATATTTTGTTAAATTTATTTTGTTCTCAAAACAGGTAAACTGTAAAAAATAGACAGGTAAAGTATTTTTCACCCTAAATGGTATCGACTTATTGACTGCAATAAAACTACCCCTTTAATCCCATTGTTATACACAATCAACAAGCAAATACACTACAGGGTAGGACTTTAGATATTTAATTCGTAATTAATAATATATTATTTAATGACATGAAATATCCTAAATAAAATCCCCAAGATAGTTAAATATTACCTGCTATAATTACAAATTATAATCCGACCCTGACCGACAGTTTATTTGCATTTTTATGGCCGAGCTCTTGCAAAACGTCCCAGGTAGTTAAACGGAGTCAACCATTTATTGTGAAAAATACTTTATACTATAAGGTATAGTATGCAGGTAGACGTGTAGTATATTTGTCGATCTTTGAAGATAAGAAAGCCCAAAGGCGGTCCTGGGGCGGAAATTGGCAGAATGCTCATTTTCAGCACTACAGCTAATTAAAACATATTTAATATCAACTGTGCAACACTATAGACTTAATTGTTTGACAATTTTACATATACCGAGTGTTTCTCAACAGACTTATATATAACTTTTCTGTATTTATAGATATTAAAATGAAATTTTGAGATTTAGCATAAGAGATGAGCCTGCATTTATTGGCATACTTTTCAATTTGTGAGCACTTCCGGTTTGACCGAAAGTGACCTTGACTTTGCTATTTTAAATGGGACATCTTGTATATTTTTACTTATTGGGATTCAGCATAACATTCTGAGTAAAATGACACCTCACTTGTCATTTTTTGACGTGTTATAACATTTTTATGTTTTTTTTTTAAACTTTCAATGTAGAGTGCTACAAATTAATTAAATCGGTTAATTTATAGTCAAGTAGTATATGAAATTAAAAATTATGTCATAATAATGGATAATTGAAGTTTAACAAGCGTTTAAAAAATGACATTTTGTTTTCTTGACGTTTTCTCGCCATTTTTCCAAATGGAACGATGGTGCTTTACTAGGATATTTAAAACGAGCATTTTTTTTTCAACAATTTGATACCATACACTCCTATGCTGTTTTGAAATTGACACTGAAAAATTTGCCTTAATGCCAATTGCAAATTTAAAAGCGTTATACATTATTGCCGCCCTCCTTGTCTTTTCTAAAGAAAATATAAAGGCGGGTTTGAAAAACAATGGAATGGTTTTGAAAACCAATATGGTTTTAAATTAAAATTGTAATGTCATTCGTTTATTAAACTTAAATTGTAAATCAGATAAAATGGTTAGTTGTATGAACAAATTGATTTGCTCCTAATTTTTGGAGTGATCAGAAAAATTCTTCTGAAGCCGCAAGATTGTATGTTTTATAAACTAATGACATTACAACTTTAAATTGAAGCCATATTGCTTTTTAAAACCATTTCATTGTTTTTCAAAGCCGCCTTTATATTTCTTTAGAAAAGAGAGGGCGGCAATAATGCATTATAACGCTTTTAAATTTGGGATTGGGATTTAAGGCAAATTTTTCAGTGTCAATTTTAATATAGCATATAGGAGTGTATGGTGGTAAAATTTTATTTTAGTATCTATAAATACAGAAAAGTTATAGGGGTGAATCTTTTGAGAAACACCCGGTAGAATTAGGGTCATTGATGACTTTGCCAAAAAGAAAGTAAGTATGAGTTCCTAGGCGTTGTCCACAATAATTCTTAATTTATATTAGCTTTCATATTATATTTACTAGTTTTATGTACATTGTACATAGAAGCACCAGCAGATAATCCTTTGAATATTGAAGTTTTCTACAAAAATAGAAAAATTTGGTATTTTTGGTACCTACTAAGACGAAAAAATTCAAGATCCGGGGCTCAACAAAACATCCACAATACAATTTTTTCGTTATGACGTCAACCTAAATCTAATGACTACAATTAAAAAAAAACTCTTAATATATTTATACTGTATGGCAAAAAAATCACAATAAATTTATCAAACTTGGTAAAAATTCTAAAAAAAAAAATCAATGGAATGTGCGTAATAAATTAAGGCAGTCTTCCAAAGTTTTTGGCAACAAAACAGCGCTAAAAGATATACAGGACGTCCAAACGCTGCGAAATCTCAAAATCCATTCTATTTCGACAGTTGACTTTCTTGTATGTAACACACCACGTAAGGAAGTCGAAACATCGCTCAAAACAATCAATGTTATTCCCAATTTACGAAGTGACTAGATTATAGCAGAAAAACACAAAAAACTTGTTAAACAAAATTGCTACAAACTTTTTTCGTTCGTACCCAAACCTCTCTGTTTGTCGGTGCGTCAATTGACCTCGTACGGTATAGGATGTGTATGTAGGGAGGCTTCTGCTTACTTAGCCTTACCATCCTGTTAATAGTGTTGACTAAGGCTGGGCAATAATGAAATTCCAATATCGAATATCGATATTAAAAAAATATCGATATGGTCGATATTATATCGATATTTTATTTGTTAAATATCGTTATTCGATATATCGATAAAACATAAAAATATTATATTATAAATACAGTGTCACCAGTAAAGTCCGCATCATAAGGGATTTTTTTTTATTAATAGCTTTATTCAAAATTTGACTTCGGCATCAAGTTCTGCTTCGATCGAGATGAAAATTAAGCAAAAAAATAGTAGTCACGTGATTCGCATTATCTGTCAAGTTTTAATTTTTTCCAAAAAATAATTTAAAAGTGGGGTTATTTCTGAAAAAATCGAAAAAAGTTATTAGAAAAAGTTTTCCCACATGCAAAATTTCAGCTGCATAAGATAATTTTGATTTTTTACCCATATTTTGTAAATTGCACCACTTTTGCAAAATAAGACTCAACGCGACCTACATAAAACTTCTTAGTTTTGACAAGGCTTTATTTCAGATACATTTTCTTTAAAGTAGCGTCATATTAAATGTGTGTTTTTCTACATAATCAAAATTGGGCTATTAAAATTTGGTCGCATGTGATGCAAAGTTTTGTTTTTGACCCTGCATAAGGAAACTTCATAAAATAAGTATTTTTGAAAACGTAGTTTGGGTCCGAAAGTTAACGTTATAATGGTATAGCTTAATAATAAATTATAATATAGGGGTTTTAAATTAAATCGTTGAAAATAGATAAACTTTACGTTGTTAAACTAAAATTTATTTTCCACTTAAAAACACTTTACTGAAGACACTGTGTTCTTTTTTGTCTTAATATTAAGGTGTATTACTTTCAGACACAAACTACGTTTTCAAAAATACTTATTTTATGAAGTTACCTTATACAGGGTCAAAAACAAGTAAACTTTGCATCACATGCGACCAAATTTTATTAGCCCAATTTTGATTTTGTATATCTGAAATAAAGCATCGTCAAAACTAAGAAGTTTTATGTAGGTTGCGTCGAGTCTTATTTTGCAAAAGTGGTGCAATTTACAAAATATAGGTAAAAATCAAAATTATCTTATGCAGCTGAAATTTTGCATGTGGGAAAACTTTTTCTAATAACTTTTTTTGATTTTTTCAGAAATAACCCCACTTTTAAATTATTTTTTGGAAAAAATTAAAACTTGACAGATAATGCGAATCACGTGACTACTATTTATTTTTATGCAGCTGAAATTTTGCATGTGGGCTACAAACTGCATTTAAAAAAAACTTTTTTCTAATAACTTTTTTCGATATTTTCAAAAATAACCCCCGTTTTGAATTATTTTTTGGAAAAAATTTTAATTTGACAGATAATGCGAATCACGTGACTACTATTTTTTTGCTTAATTTTCATCTCGATCAAAGCAGAACTTGATGCCACAGTATATTAATATTTTCTTATGTGCTCTGTAAAACTCCGTACCTTCATTTCAAGGGGAAACTCTAATTATGAAAACATGAAGAAAAAAGATTAAATTAAATATTGGTTCTTAAATGTGTTATAAGGACGATATTGAAATTCCAATCGAATATCGATATAGTCGATATTTTATTTTTTAAATCTCGTTTATCGATAAAAATATCGATATATCGAATTTTTGCCCAGCCCTAGTGTTGACGTTAACCCATCTTCCTATAAATATTCAACCTGGAGGTGGATACATTTATAAAAAATTAAGCCTATTATAAATTGGAAGAAAAAAACGTTGTAAATAAGAAAACAGCTTAACCTAGAGAATACTACCAACGGCATTTTCAATCTCCGTCTCATTGAGGCAGTTGTTCGACTGTATTGGCTCAGAAAAATCATTGTAATTCACGAGGACGACCGGCTCCGTGCAAGGATCGCTTATAGATTTGATGGCCGAATCCAATTCTTCAGGTTTTAGTCTAAAAGAATAAAGACAAAATAACTATACATTATACGGTCCAACGAAAACTTAACACCTCGATTTTCCTGCTTTAAAATGAAAATGTGGAAAATCGCTCGAACCCGTCGATTGTTTTTTCGAGGGGGACACCTTTTGCGTATATTGTCAATCGTGTTACTTCAAGCCCCTAGGAGGGAGGGGGGTAAGATCTAAATCTTAAATGGATACCCCTATTTTATATATTTTTTTTGGATTCTGCATATAATTCTGAACATTTTTTAATAAAAGCATTATTAGTCTATACTTAACAGTTGCCGAGATATTGACTCTTGTTTAAACTTTGACAGCGGCTAGCTTTCTAACTGTACGTCTTAAAGCAAAACGGCTTTCATGTCCCTATCTTCGATTTTTATTATCTTTCCAATAGTGTCAACTTTCGGTTAAACCGGATGTAAGAAATATAGTATAATACAGTGAATCACAACATTTTACTCAAATGCTTATACAATATTGGAATTCGGGGAAATGTTTATTTATTGTTAAAAAATTATTTTTAAGTAATAGAAAGCAGTTTGTTCAAATGGAAAATGTTAAAAGTTCACAAAAAAACATAACTTGTGGTGTTCCGCAAGGGTCAACCTTAGGACCTACTTTTCTTAAAATCTACATTAATTCTATAGCAAAATTAAATTTAAAAGGTAAAATAAAATTGTTTGCAGATGATACTACTATTGTGATGAGGACTATGCTCAAATTCATAATAACATTAACCACGACCTGAATATAATATGTAAATGGCTTGAAATTAATAAATTATCATTAAATTTTAATAAATCATTTTTTATGTTTACAAGTAAATCAAAATTAAAAAATAATAATATTTCTTCCCTATCTTTCAATAATCATATAATTAAATATACTAATACAATTAAATTTGTAGGCTTATAAATTGATGAAAATTTAAGTTGGAAAAAACATTTTGAATATTTAAGAAGTTATGTAATAGCTCTTGATAAATACTAACTTTATCTTCTTAAAATGTTTATTAAAATGATGTTCTTGGTAATTCATCATTTTCAAATGGTCGAATTGGTTGCATAGAAAAATTACATTTGAATTATTTATTGCAGAAGTTTACACTCTTCCCGTTACAATGTAACCAAAAACAGTATTTTGAAGCAAAAGTTAATGTTTTCCTAAACAAATACTACCTTCCGTAAGTATACTACAAAACAAATGTGCACCAATTAGCATATTAATTTTACCATTGACATTAAATGAATCATCTGCTAACACAATATTTGCAGGTATTTGTATATTACGAATATCAAACGTACAACTTGGTAAATTGTCAGTACCTAATTGTTGGCACCACAAAACAGTCTATCACAGAAGAAAAATTATTGAATTGGGAACCAATTCTCACCTGACATTTCTTGTTTAAAGAAGATGTGGAGTTATTAATACCTGTGACACAAATGTTAGTACTTTTTGTATGCAAATCAAGAGTTTTTTAAAAATCTTTACTTATAAAGCATGACTGACTGCCTGAATCTAAAAGTATACTTACGCGCTAAATGAACGTTGCCTGAATTATCATATACTTAGCTGTGCTTAACAAAACATAATATGTAATAAGAATTGCTGTTTGCTAAGACGAGATTGGGTTGTTGAGAATCATCAAACTCATTACTATATACCTGAATTGATAACAATCGTACTACTTTTAGTAGAATTGTTAGTAGGTGTTTTATTTTCATGCAAAAGAGAACTGTGAACTGTGTTTTCTTTTACAAATCTTACAACCAAACTTTTGCAACATAACTTTAAACTTTTAATCTGTTCCCAGCGCTGACATATAGAGAGCTTAAGAAAATTTTCACAATGGACTTGCTTACCACAAAAATTGCAATTGGCATTTTGTTTAAAGCTAAAAATTATATATCATTAAAATATTTAAAAAATATATATTATTCTTTGGTTTCTTCAAATTACAGTATATGATTTCAATCTGGGGATCAGCGAATTTAACTACAATTCAGCCATTAAAAAAACTACAAAACAAAATAATTAAATGCATACATAAACTTTCTTTTTTAGATCAAACTATAAATTTGTATGAACCAAACGGATATTTAAATTAAGAAAAGCTTTATAAATTAAAACTTTGCATTCTAATACACTTTATTATTATTAAAGAAAAACAATCGAATACTTATAATATTTCCTACAACCAACATTATTCACATCACGAGACAAAACCATCATATTCATACACCTATGGTAAAGAGTACCTTTGGCCAAAGATCAATATTATATAAAGGAATAACAATTTACAAAAGTTTGCCGAAAAAAATTAAAGAAATATCAAAATTATGGATTTAAAAAAAACACTAAAAAAATATTTTTTAAAACTAAACTAACTTTAACGTCGTATATATTATTATTTTTTTTTGTGAATGGTTATTATATATATATTTATTTTTTTAAATAATTTCGATGGAGTTATTAATAGTTACTAAACATGATTTTTATTATTTGTGATTTTATATATTAGCGTTTACGAATGACACGTTCCATCTATAGGTACCAGATCATTGCGTTGGACACAGTCCAGACTCCCTAGTGTGCAAAAAATCGCTTATACAGAAAAGGAGGTTCACGTTAGGTAGAAACATACCGTATAGCCATATCCTCACCTTAAAAGATTTCTAGAAACGCCTCCATCTTGCATCAGAACCTTTCTGTCGACAGTGTCGACACTACCGTCAATTTCATGCGATTCCTGCTGGGTCAAATCTTCCACTAAAACTAAACTCCGACTACTCAGCGCGCCATTACTTTGACTATGCTGACCGCCATCTTGACTATTATCGCCGCCATTCCGTTCACAGTCGCTCATGCTCGAGGAAGATTCCTCACTTAAGTAGCTATGTTCCATATACTGGGTGTTTTGAGCATAATTACCGGTATCATAAGCGTGAGTGCCTAAATTTTGAGCATTATTACGTAAACTAGTTGAGATTTTACTCAAACTAGCATATCTGTGATCCAATTCGTGAATCTTAGTGGTGGGAATCTGTAAAATATTACTTGAAGCTTTGTTTGGCATACTGTTGGAAGCGCTATTGGAAATATTAGTTTCCGAAGGATTGGCAACACTGAGCACAGACTTCTTATCGATCTGGTTTAAGATTTGGAACTGATTGTGGTTTTTTAGGGTTTGTAAAAGGTTGCTGAAAGAAAGGGTGTTTTCGGTAGTTTGGGGAGTCTTATTTTGGCAAGTTGTATCGAATGATTGTGCGGGGACAGCGTTGTTATCTTCCGATTCGGAAGTAGAATCTGAAAGAAAATAAAAATTACAAAAATATATCAAAAATATGGTTTAAAAAACTACCTTGGGGTTTAATTGTCGTCTCTGTTTCGCTAGAAGAGGTGGATTCTTCTACCTGTTCTATCATATCGTCATACATTTCATCATTTTCGATATCAACTTCGTTTTTTACCTAAAAAAAAATTATTTGAAGTTTCTACATACATACCTACAGGACAAAAAGTAAGGGAAAAACGTCAGTTTCAGCAGTTCGTCAGTATTTAATTACCTTTTCAGGCTCATATTTCAATCCGTTTCCATTAACAACCTTGCCATTTCCATTTCGTTTCAATCCGTTTTGTTTCGAGACGTTTTTGATGTTTGGCTGTTGTCTCAGAATGGGCGGAAATCGATCCAGCAACTTCCAGTCGAAATTTTCATGAATAACCATGTGAAGACTTAGTTTCGAGCTTGCGTTGTGATACCTACAATTTATAAGTACTATCATAATACCATACCGACGCAAAGCCCTCGCGAAACTTTCCCAACAGTCCTGGTACGAGCGGTAGTTCAAATAACCCATTATTACAAGGCCCGATCAAAAAATATTTAACAAAATTACAATAAATCTGTTCCAATTTGATATAACATAAAATAAATGAAAATTCATCACCATGTCTTGAATAACAATGAAACCTGATGACGCTATACAGGGTGTGATATATGACAGTGACTACGGCGGTTAAATATGTTACCTTCCACAAATCCTGCAAATAAAATTCGATCCAACCCCTTGTCCGTGTAATAGAGTAGGATGTGTTTCTCTGAGATGCACTTGCAGACTTTCGTAGTTTTTGTTTGTTTTAAGACAGATTCCGCAGACGGTAGCAGCAATTTTCTTATGACATCTAGAAATTAAAAAAAAAAACCAAGAAATAATAGTGTTATATACAATGACAACCAAATTATATTCTTAGAGACTCTAGCTGGTAATACTAGAGTGAACATACCACTATTGTCTAAAATACTACCTAAACTATCACTATTTGCAGAATAAATTTTTTACCTGATGTAATGCTGCCACAAATGCTTCTTTGCAGGCCACGTTTTGTGACATATCTCGCAAAAAGAAGGATCGTTACTATTCACATAGACAGTTCTTTTTGAGTGATGAATCAAATTATTGCTATAGCTTTTCCTGTAGCTTTTGAAATTATCCTCATTTTTAATATCGAGTAATCCTGCGTTTACTTTCTTAATATCACCTGATAAAAAAAGTGGAGCTTAAAGAACAACAGTTAAATAATCTAAAAAATACGGAACTATTCTGTAATGACTGAAGAGAATAAAATAAGTTCTCTCATAACAAACTCAGTCATTTTGGGCATTGATAACGAATAACTCTTGTCAATATTACAATAGTTCTTATTAGGCGTCTTACCGTTGTCAATTGGATACTGCTTGCTGAGGGACTTGCCTCCAGCTAATTTTTCATTGGTAATATTGCTTTGGGTGACTGTTTTCCCTGTAAGTCTTCTTTCGAGTAAGGAAATCTTATTTTCTTGGCTTGGACTGGTTAAAAAATTATTATCTACAGGTAATTTTCCCACGCCCGGTTGGTCTGGTCCGCTGTTCTCTTCATCTAGAAATATAAAACAACAACCACCATCAAAATCTCTTAAATAATTATGTTTAGGTTTCCGTATTTCCTACTTACCATCACTATCACTACTCTGAGTGTTATTCTCTGTCTCCTCGGTATTCCCCTCAGTATCGCTCTCAAAATCATTGCGATTGTTGTTTAAATTACACACAGGCACCTCATCTTTAAAAGGAGCATTCAAAATGGCAACAGGATTTGGTTTAACTTGACTACTCGTCGAAATCTGTCGATTTAAGTGGGTTGTTTTAATGTGAGATTCAAGTTCCGATTCGGTCTCGTATATTTCCAGACATATCTGTAAAAAAAAATTGTTAAAACTTGTCGATCGTCCCTCGTACGCGCAGTAGTTCGAATGGCGCGGATGTACGAGGACAACTCGAAAGATATGTAGGTCGGTAATTTTTAAGCAGCGAACTGGACGATTTTGAATAATTGCATTGCATAAAACGTACCTTACAGGCCTTAAAAAGTCTTCCGTGACTCTTGTTAACGTGATCGAACGTTTTCCATTTGGAACCGTAGTTTTTTCCGCAGATCGGACAAGACGTGAGAGAATCCAGTTGATCTTTGTGAACCAAAGTGACGTGATTTCTTAAAACGTGCTGGTTTTCAAACAGTTTGAGGCATATTCCGCAGCTTAGACTGAGGATTTTTCTGTGGAGGCTTAGGATGTGCATTTTTAGTTTTACCTAGAATAATTAATATAACATTGATTTCAGCAAGGTTCTAAACGTTAAAAAAATACGCAAGTTTTAAAGAAATGTATTATGTATGATTGCTGTACTTTTAATAATAATAATAATAATAATAATAATAATAATAATAATAATATATATCTTTATTCTCAACCAACTTAAAAAGTTCATTACAGAGAATATAACACTAAATATACAATATTTATATAAAATCACAAATCATAATAAAAATCATGTTTACTAACTATTAATAAAAAAAATATATATAATAAAATAACCATTTGCAAAAAAAATATTAATATATTATAATAAGTACGTTAAAGTATTTTTTTAGTGTTTTTTAAAAGTCCATAATTTTGACATTTCTTTAATTTTTTTCGGCAAACTGTTGTAAATTGTTATTCCTTTATATAATATTGACCTTTGACCAAGAGTACTCTTTACCATAGGTGTTTGAATATAATGGTTTTGTCTCCTGTTGTGAATAATGTTGGTCGGATGAAATATTATATTCGATTGTTTTTCTTTAAAAATAATAATGTATTAGAATGCATAGTTTTAATTTATAAAGCTTTTCTAAATTTAAATATCCGTTTGGTTCATACAAATTTATAGTTTGATCTAAAAAAGGAAGTTTATGTATGCATTTAATTATTTTGTTTTGTAGTTTTTATAATGGCTCAATTGTAGTTAAATTCGCTGATCCCCAAATTGACATCATATACTGTAATTTTAAATAAACCAAAGAATAATATAATTTTTTAAAATATTTTAATGATATATATAATTTTTAGCTTTAAACAAAGTGCCAATTATTGGTAAGATGTAACTTCTTAAATATTTAATATGTTTTTTCCAACTTAAATTTTCGTCAATATATAAACGTAAAAATTTAATTGTATTAGTATATTTAATTATATGATTATTGAAAGATAGTAAAGAAATATTATTATTTTTTAATTTTGATTTACTTATAATAAACACAAAAGATGATTTATTAAAATCTAATGATAATTTATTAATTTGAAGCCATTTACATATTATATTTAGGTCGTGGTTAATGTTATTATGAATTTGAGCATCGTCTTCATGAAAATATACAATAGAAGTATCATCAGCAAACAATTTATTTTACCTTTTAAATTTAATTTTGCTATAGAATTAATGTAGATTAAAAAAAAAAGTAGGTCCTAAAAGGTTGACCCTTGCGGAACACCACAAGTTATGTTTTTTTTGTGAACTCTTAACATTTTCCATTTGAACAAACGTTAGGAGTAATTTTTTTCTTCTAAAAAAATTGACTATTTTATTATTTAAAATTTTTTCAAAAATCTTTGAAAATGTGGGTAAAACTAAAAATATTGGGCGATAGTTACTACTAACGGGTGATACTTTTGCTATTTTTAATTTATCTAGAAATAGCTTAATAATAATGATACTTACTTTGCTGGATAAAGTATCTCCACAGAACTGACATACATTGGAATTCTCATGGTCTCCTAGATGGTCAAGCAAGTCCTTCTTGCACCTCAAGATATTTTCGCAAACGCTGCAAACCAGGTGACTTGAAGGATGTTGAAATCTAAAAAAAATAGTCTATATTGGCAATGTAAGCAACATTACAGCAAAAAGCTGGTTAATACGACACTTAGACTGTGATTCACACGGATGTTGTTTTGCCCTGTGAGGTTACCTTATATGAGTGACAATTTCACACTTGCTAGGCACTTTCTCGCTGCATATTTCGCACACGTAGTCGGAATGATAGTTGATCAGATGCTTGGCGAGACTCTGGCGATCTTTGAAAATCCTCGCGCAGGATTTGCACCTTGTAAGAAGGTCTTTTTGTAATTTTGGCCTAAAAGCAATTGGAAATAAAATTAGTCAAATATTTTCCGAACTTGTTTGCACGCAAAATCTATTCACCTGCAATTTTTCTTGTGTTTTCTCAATAACATTCTTTTATGAAACCCTTTAGAACATTTAGGGCACTTGAAAGTCCCCTCATTCTTGGGGGGATTGTAATTCGTTAGAATGTTAGTGTACAAGTCGTGAGAAGGATCAATCTCCTTAGGCGACATTTTGACGTCCAAAGAAAGGTCGTTTTCCGATTGGCTGAATTGATTTAGAGAGTTTTCGTCATAGGAACTGTTTTGTGGTTCTTGGTCGGATGTGAAATCCTGCAAATGCAGAAAATCGTCTTGATACAAGTGGAAATAATGATCCAATAATAAATGGGTATGTACCTATTTAATTTTCAAAATTTCTTTATTCCAAACTAACTTTTACAGTTCATTACATGGAAAGTGACAACATAATATAGAAAATAATAACCATTAAAAAAAAAATAACAATAAAAAGAATGGAAGTTGATCCAATTTAATTCATTAATAAAATCAATTTAAAAAATATAGTAAGTATAAATAATTTAGTTTAGTAAATATATCTTTATTTTTCCAAAAATTTTTTGGGAGGTTGTTATATTTTATTATTCCGTCATAAAAAAGCGATTTTTTCCGAAATTACTTTTTACTGGTATAGTTTGATAATGTATACAACGTCTGGTGTTATGATCATGTACATAATGTCTTATTATTCTCCTGAAGTGTTATGTTTGATTTTTTTCTTTTAAAATAATATAGTGAATTGAATACAATTTTTTAATTTATAAATGTTTTGAACGTGTAAATACCCTTTCGGTCTATATAGATTAACAGTTGGTTCTAAATGTGGTAATTTGTGTATACATTTAATAACTTTATTTTGCAATTTTTGTAATGGTTTTAAGTTTAAGAAACAAACAGATTCCCATGCAGAAGCCAAGTATTGTAATTTTGAATATATTATTGAAAAATATATATTTTTAAGTATTTCAAAGGAAGGAAATATCTAGCTCTGTACAAAACAGATACCAAAGGAGATATCGAGTTAATAATAATATACTGGATATGGCATTTCCAATTTAAATTTTCGTCTAAAACTAATCCTAATTTTGTCGTTTTTGAATATGGAATATTTTCATTATTAAATGTTAAGGGGTTAATGATGGAATTTATTTTATTTTTAGTTATAAACATAAAAGAAGATTTTGTAAAATTTAACGTTAGTTTATTTAATTGAAGTCAAGAAAGAAGTATTTTTAAATCATTAATAATATCAAAATACATTTCTGCAAGAGTTTCAGCAAAATAAATAGTTGTTGTATCATCTGCAAATAGCTTTATATTGCCCTTTAAGTTCAATTTGGAAACGGAATTAATGTAAATGAAGAATAATAACGGACCTAATATTGATCCTTGTGGAACTCCACATATTATTTCTTTTTCCAAACTTTTTCTTTCTTATTTTATTTATTTTTTATTTTTGCTTACTTGTTTTTTGAAAGTTATATTTGCACTCTTCATAAATTCTATTTCATCGAACTTTTTAGCCTCGTTGTAACCATTTTCGCAATCGGTCTCTTCCCTTTTAGCGGTCGTTTTTAGTTGGTGAATTTTCGCGAAATGTTGAGCCAAATGATACTTGGACGCGCTAGTTTTAAAACAGATTTGACAGGTGATACTTGGATGGCCCTTGTGAAGTCTGTGGACATGTTTCCAGAGGTGTGAATTGCGTCCATAATACTATAAACACAATAGGAAAAATACTTTAGATCATTGCAAGATTGTCATTGTCAAACATCAGGTACAAGGTACAAGTATATGATAATTACCTTACTACATAAGTCACAGTGGTAGATAGAATGCACGTTTCTTTTGTGAATCGAAAGCTTCCTAAACGAATCAAAATCCGACGTGCCACATTCCAAACAGGAAAAGTTTTTTATTGATGCCCCACCTTTTTGCTGGAAACTTGTGTTTATCTGAATGTAGTCCTCTGGGTCGAAATTTTTTACCTAGAATAGAAGTAAAGTAACCTTTTTTTTGCCCTAACAAAACATCAACTAATCTTACCTCTTTTCTACAGTTCTCCAACAAAAACCCATGCACTAATACGTGGCTCTCCAAATTCCTATAGTTGTCGTCTCCAAAACAACAGATTCCACACAAGTACCTCTCCAAGACAGGCTTACTCTGAGAACAATTCTGAACATGGCTTTTCAGATTCGTTACCGAGTTTACTTGTTCGAGACAAATCCCGCAAAGATAAGTAGAAATATCAAAATGGTTCAGTTGTAAATGTACGAAAAGATCGTTTTTAGCGGTGAAAGATTTTGGGCAGTTTGGACATATGATTTTAAGGGATTCCTCTGAGGAGTGGCTTGATATTGGCGCATCATCTGTAAAAGATTAAATGTGCGAAAACATTGAGATTTATTTATTTATAGTAGGTATCAACAACTTAACAAGTTAATTATAGATACATAAACCCTATTACTAAAAGCTTATACCTAAGCTATAGTAATAACAATTCAATTAGTATTGCAATGTTCATTCCTTAATTGTAACTTGAATTTTTCACAGTTTAAATTATATATGTCAATGTCCCCACAATATTTATTTATTAAAATAAGAGCACAGTCTTATAAGCGGTGAGTTTTTGTACAGATTTGTCCTCGGTGCAGGAATATAAAATACATGTGCGGATCTAGTATTGACTACGCCTATTCTAAACGGAAGTTGTCCAAAGAACTCTTTATTATCTATCTTGTCTCAAATTATTTTATATAAGAAAATAATTCTTGCTTCTATACGCAATAGTCTTAAAGAAGGAAAATTAAACAACTTACACAAAAGCCTTTGATCTGTACCTCTTGGCGAATAAACTGAAAATTACTGGTAGTAGTTTTTTTTTTAATTTACGCTGAACAGATTCCAAAAGAGCAATCTTATTGGCATACTGAGGATCCCAAATAGTGCATGCATACTGAGATTTTGTAACTACCAGTGATTTATATAAAGTTATTATGGCGTTAACATTTTAAAAGTATTTACAAGTTCTTATAATAAATCGTAGCATTTATAAAGCGCTGGCAGTAAAATTATCAATATGCCCAACAAAACTTAAATTAGGTGATCAAAATAGTCACCAAGATCTCTGTAAAAATCAGTTCTCTTTTAGAGGCACATTATCAATGAAGTAATTAAAATTAATATTTTGAGTTCTACATGTAAAGGATATTATCGCACATTTCCCTACATTTACATTTAAATTATGTTCTCTCCACCAACGCAAAACTAAATTCAAATCGTTTTGTAGGATAAAAATTAATGTGTACTTAATACGTAAGTACTATTTTTTTTATTTTCAAAAATACATTTTGAAAATTATTTACGAAAAAGACCAGCAATATTCTTCTGATTTACTATTTAAAGATAGAGCAAAAAAATGGATATTAAACAAATATTTTCTTACAACATGTTAATATATATTTTTAAACATAAAAATAAAATAAATTATTATATTAATCACACACATGAAATTCGTCATAAAAATAGTAGGATCACATATAAAAATAGAGTACCTAAACAAAACAATAGCACACAAACATTTTTTAAACATCAATACATATATTTTTGATATGCTACCACAGTCAATTAAAATAATTAAATTGTTAAATAATTTTATTATAGAAATAAAATTAAAAATTTGATATTATCCAATCCAAGAGATATTATATTGAAGAACGTCATTAATAAATAATAAATATACCAAGCTATAATGAATAAAATAAATAAATATATATATTATATACCTACATGACGTATTGTATCTTTGTATACTGTAGTGATATAAAATATACCAATAAAAAATTGTCATATTCGTTTTATAATATTATAATCTAGTTGTGCCTGAATTATGAAATATATTATTGACAATAAATATTATATTATTTAACTCAAAACAAGTACCTAGGTATTTTACTTCTGAGTTCGGAATTGATAGTTAATACAAAAGTTATATATTAGCATTACTTAAATCTAAAAAAAAAGATTTGAATAAACTTTTATTATTATTATTTCTTACCAATTGATTCACTCCTTTTTAAATCAGAAATCTTAACCAAACTTGGCAAATTTCTCTTCTTTTTCTCAGCAGTCACCTCATTGCCACTATACAATGTTTCTGTGTTCCATTGACGATATTCTCTTGCATGGGTTTTTACAAAATGTTCTGCCAAATTTGTGGTACCATCAATTTGAAAGTTACAGAGGAGGCAAATCTCATTAGGCATTGGTACATTGTTCTAAAAATAAGTTCTGTACAAAACCTGTTTTAAATTACCTTTCTGGAAAACCTACTTACCATTTCATTTTTGGTCGCATTTTTTTTGCTATTCAAATTCACATCATTATCTACTTGATTCTCAAACTCATCGGTTTCCAACTCAATTTTAATTTCAGCGACTTGCATTTCATTGTCTTCCCCACTTTTCTCGAAAGCTTTTTCAACTTTTTTTGGTTTACTACATTTCCTTTTATTACCAGAATCAAATTTACAAATTTTAATTAATGAATTTTCAATGCTTTCATTTCTACGCTTTTTTAAGTTCTTTCTTTCTGATATCTCTGAGATGAGACTTTCTTTGTCTGTCTCGTAATAAGGCCTGTAAAAATCTGTAGGCTTACTACTGAACAATAAATTATCAACTAAATTGTTAAAATGATTCAGACTTTTTATTTTTTCCCCAAAAACTACTTGGCCAGCGTTTGAACTATCATCATCAACAGAGTTTGAGTCGGAAAGTACTTCATAATCTACAAGGATGTTATTATGAGAGTTATATTTCTTGACTTCTCTATGGAGAAACTCGGTTGTCAGAGGAAAATCTTGCTCACAATCCTTAAATACTGACTTATTTCCTAGTAGAACATCCAGAAAATCCTCAGTCTGTATGCTTTTACTACAGTTAGAAAGGGGCAGATCAACAGAGCACCCCTTATCCTTTTTTCTTTTTGTTCTTAGACATGAATCTTGTATATCCAGTTGAGATTCAAGTATGATAATGTTCTGAAGGCAATTTCTCAAAAAAACATAAAAGTTTTCAATATTTTTTAGGCATTCTGGGCATAAAGTTTCTGGAAGTAGGCAATGTGGAGAAATCTGTAAAAAAGGACATAGTTAGGTATATTAAGTGAATGCAGCAAGGAAATTTACTAAATTTGTATCGACTACTTTTAAGCAGTGTTCTAAAATATTAAAAGCATCAAATTGCCGTAGTGTGTAAGTAGTTCTACAGTTAATTTTGAAATAAAAACTATGTGAAAACATACAATTATCGGAAGGCATGTTTCTATCTTATTTTTTAATCCTTCTGTCTTGAATATGTGTATGAAGTCGTGACCACTTTGTCCACATATCCTACAAAGCTTCACTTCCATCTTCAGAACCTGGGGGTCCTTAAAAATTACATTTTTTATTCAGGAAATTTAAAAAAGTGTATTGATGTTTCTGGATGCACACTGGCCCCTGTTTGAATTTACCGCATTGTGTGCGGTTTTACCGCCTATTTCTTCCTATTTGAATTTGCGCTTAATGAATTAAGGTATATTAACTTTATGGTACATAAAAATAAGTTAAATGTTGTGGGTTACTTTCAATGTTTTTGCAAAAAATCACAAACATTGCGACGCCATTCCATTTTGCCAATTTTTTTTGACATTAACATGAGGGCCCTTTTGAGAGAGTTGATTTCGCCACCCGCTAGATGGCGGTACAACAGTGCCCTTATACTTATAGTGTTGACAAAGCTTAAGGGATTCCTAGATTTTAGGACCGAATATTAACAAAACTTCCAAACTTCAATGTCACTTGTTGTTTATCTAACCTAACCTCAAAATATTATCTAAACAAAGGGCGTAAAGTGTATATAATAATAATCAAATTTTTAAAAGTTTTTGGACTAAAAATGGCTTTAAATAACTTCCTAGACTTCTTCCAAAAAGGAAAGGTAACTATCCTAATGAAACACATAACCTATCTACACCTACAATTTTTTATTACAAAAATAGAGATGCTGTAATCTGGGAGCAAATATTTATTTTATCAATTTCCGAATTTTAGACGTTTAGACCGAAAAGGAAGTTTCCTCAAGGGACAATAAGGTACAGTTTACACAAGCAGGCTTGTGCTAGCCTTAATTCTGGGATAAATCTAAGATCTGCTGTTAAGTTGCCTCCAGGTGAAGACTTGAATGATTGGATCGCTGTACACGGTAGGATTTTTCTTATAATTAAGGTGGCAGTACTATTTTTAATGTAAACTGTTTTAGTTGTGGATTTCTTCAACCGGATAAACTTGATTTATGGCACAATCTGTGAATACTGTACTGAACAAACCTGCCCTACCATGTCAGGGGGCCCCAGATTTGAGTACCTCTGGGCTGACGGTGATAAATTTAAGAAACCCACGCCCTTGCCGGCAAGAGAATACATAAGTTACCTCATGGATTGGATAGAGATGCAGATAAATAACCAGGCGTTGTTTCCTTGTACCAGCGATTTACCTTTTCCGAAGAATTTTTCAAGTCATTGTAGCAAAATACTTGCTAGATTGCACAGGGTTTTTGTGCATGTGTATATTCATCACTTTCAGAATGTCGTAGCCATATCAGCAGTAAGTAGATTTAAAAAGAAACCTTTCTTTAAAATATATTATTAAGTTCTTTATTGGTTTCCTACCCAAAAAGCCACACTACCTTACATATATATTAATATTAACAATCTATGTTATCTGATAATGTTTAAGGTTCACATACAGTTTAAAAAAAAAAACAGAGCAGGAAAAAGAAAGCAAGACAACAAAAAATATCAGAAACAAAAAAAATCAGAATTATTTGAAGTAATTTTATAGTTTTTTATTTCTCTGTATTATCTCTTAAAATGTCCAATATTGTTTGTTCTGGATACCAATATCTAGATTCGTGGTTATTTCTGGTTAGACACTGCTCCTCTATGAGTTTGAGGATTTTCTGGTTGGCTTTGAATTTTCTAGTTAGTTGAGTTAGTCTTTGTTCAATGGGTTGCGTGTGTTTGTTGTTGTTATATAGGTATAAAATATATTTACCATTTAGGCAATAATTTGGCCATATTGAGTCTTGGCATTGATGTTGCTTAATGTCTTCCTTATTTGGAATTCCAATTGGGACCATTTTTCAATAGAAACAGTACCATTAGTACCATTTTTATTGCCATTTGGTAATAATTCCAAAAATTAGGATTTTTGGATTGTTGTTAGCAGTCAAAATATTTATGTTAATATTTACTTATAATTTTTTGTAGGAGGCACATGTAAACACTTGCTACAAACATTTCTATTACTTTGTCACTGAGTTTGATCTAGTAAGTAGAAAAGAACTAGAGCCTCTGCAAGAAATGGCTTCAAGAATATGCAAAGATGCTGCTTAAAGAGCACTCACAGAATCAATTGTAAAAATACTTGTAGGTTAGAACAAGTGATGGTAAGTATATTTAACAATTACAATTATGTTTATTTTGTAGTAGTGCTAAACATTTACAGGTCAGAGCAGTCATATAATATGTTTAGTTAAATAGGTATATCATTATTACCTAAAATTTAAATACTGACTGTCATAGGTGTTTCCAGAATCTCTGATAGAAAATTTAAGAATAAACTTTTTATCACTTAACATTTCTAGCACTACTACAAATATATCTATTTATTTACTTAATTTGCTCTCACAATGCTCATTACTAGAATATAAGAATAATTCGACATTATATTGTTAGACTGATTTTTGCTGAAAGGATATCTGAAACCAATCTTTTGAACAGTATTCTAGTGGAAACAATGAAAATACACCCTTGTAAAAAAAGTCTTTTTATACTAAAGTTTGGAGCGTTTTACTCGTTTTTATACTAATATGCCAGTATTTGGGCTTTAGTTTTTATTAATATTAAGCATTTAGCATATAGGTAAAAATTAAGTATACATGTGGTTGTTTAAGTGTGCAACATATGGGCATTTTTTTTATTACTGATTTCTCAGAAAATTTTATTCTTGATAAAAGTTGGTGCATGTTCGATAATCATATTAGGTGCACTTGGAATGGTTGCAAGTCAAACGGCGTACAGGGTAGGCCAAAAAATATAAAACTTGTACAAGAATAAATTTATTTAATAAACATTTAAAATAAAAATTTTGCACTTTAAATGATAGTGTTTTAATTAGCATATTATCATTACTAATGTTTTATCTTGTTAAAAATAATTTTTAGGATATTTTAAAGTTGTGTTTAATATCGTTGCAACAAACATGAAGTTAATAAATTAAAAATTCAAGTAAATTTTACAAATATGCTTGAATTTGAACAAAGATATGTGAAATTGATTTTGATTAATTTATGAAGGTCTTTATGGTGAATATAAATAAAAAAATTTTTTTGGAAATTATTAATGTTTTAAATTTTTTTAAAAAATATATTTTTTATTTTAGGAGGTCACGTTTTTGAATTAATGCATAACTTTTAATTCTAAACAACTTTTCTTACTAGCATTTTGTTGAATTTTCTGAAATAGGGGTACCTACTTTATTCTTGTACAAATTTTATATTTTTTGGCCTACCCTGTACGCCGTTTGACGTGCAACCATTCCAAGTACACCTAATATGATTATCGAACATGCACCAACTTTTATCAAGAATAAAATTTTCTAAGAAATCGGTAATAAAAAAAAATTCCATATGTTGCACACTTAAGAGGAAGTAACCCCTTTTACCACAATGAAAATTGCCGAACGTTTTGCTGGTCAAACGAAAAGAAAAAATAAAAATTGGTATTTAGAAAATAAATTCTACTTTAAATACCCCATCCAGAAAAGTAAATGACGATCGAAAATATTCCCAAAATTTTTTTTTTGAAATTTTTTTTATTTTTAGTAATTTTGTAATATCTTAAACAATTCTTTATTGATAAAAAGCAAAATGACTTTCCCGGGTGTAGAATGTTGTACCAAACAATTTTTCTTAAAGCCATTTTTCAATATCGGCCTTATTTTTTTCTCAAAAACGTTGGGCGCGTAAATCCACTTTACACGCTTAAATTCACTTTACGCGCCCAACGTTTTTGAGAAAAAAATAAGGCCGATATTGAAAAATGGCTTTAAGAAAAATTGTTTGGTACAACATTCTACACCCGGGAAAGTCATTTTGCTTTTTATCAATAAAGAATTGTTTAAGATATTACAAAATTACTAAAAATAAAAAAAATTTCTAAAAAAAAATTTGGGAATATTTTCGATCGTCATTTACTTTTCGGGATGGGGTTTTTAAAGTAGAATTTATTTTCTAAATACCAATTTTTATTTTTTCTTTTCGTTTGACCAGCAAAACGTTCGGCAATTTTCTTTGTGGTAAAAGCGGTTACTGCTCTTAAACAACCACACTATAATATTTGTTTTTAGTCACAAATGTCAGTAATTTTGGCCGTGTTTTTATCGAATTTATTTTTCGTAGCTTTAGTGTATCGTTTAGTACATAATATATTATTACTCTGGGATAATCAAATTTTGCGAACCAGGTTTATCTGGGAAATCCCTATTGTGAACTTTATTCGTTGTAATTTTATGTTTTATAGAATTTAGAATTCTACCAAATATTGTTTTTATTACCTCTCAGTACGCCATTTTGTTGATTAGTTATTTATTTAACACTACTATTATACGATTGATCAAATTTTGTGAAAATAAAGTACAAACAGATCTAAAAAAAATAGACGTTTGTTTTACTATTTTTAAAAATATTTTCCTCAAATAAATAAAAGAACCTTTAAAAAATTATATTTTTAATAACCACTGCTAAAAATAGAGAGGTATACAAAAATATCTAGGCGGTACTAGTACTATTAATAATTTGTTTACTATATAGTATTTACTTATTTGGTATTAGAAAGAACAAGGTTTTGGATTTGATAGGTACGGTTTGCATTCATAAAAAAAAGCGTACAAGAATTAGAATGAGAGGTAAGTTTTGTCATATTTGCGTAAAACCGGCTTGACTAAAATGATTGTTTATTGAAGATTATCACACGTCATAGATTATCAAAAATGCAAAGTATTGGCGTAGGTGTAATTAGTTTCGAAACTGCATGGTGGTAACGTTTGATGAACTTTAACAGAACATAAAAATGCCTTGACAGTCGTCTGAAGTTGAAAAGGCTCAAATTGTATCAAGAATCAAAGAAGGATGGTCAATCCGTGCTGTAGCGCAGTTGTATAATAGAAATAAAAAAACTATATTGAAAATTAATCAATGCTGGGAACAAGAAGAATCTCTAAAGAGGAAAATTGGTTCAGGTCGTCCCACATGTTCCAACCCTGAACAGGATGCTGCTTTCTTAGGATATTTAAGAAATAATCTATTTGCAACTGCAAGGGATGCTGTTATTGATACAGTATTTCCTGCCTCCCAACCTACCGCCAGCAGGAGAGTCGAGGAATCTGAACTAAAATGTCGCCCAGCTGGGAAAAAATGTTTCTTACCGAAGAACAGCGGCAATCAAGGATTATTTTTGCTTTAAATTATATATATCGCAATCCTCAATTTTGGAACAGGGTCATTTTTAATGATGACCAGGTTTGAAGAGCGATATTCTAACCCTCTCACTTCGAGACATGGGCGTTTCTCTGTAAACGTATGGGGCTGGATAAGTGTTCATGGACCTGCTGTTTGCTGGCGAATAGAGGGAATATTTAATGCCGGAAATTACATTAATATTTTAGAAAACATATTGTTACCATCTGCTGAGCAAATATTATATCCCAATAATACTTTCATATTTCAACAAGATAATTGTCCAGTCCCACACTGCCAATGCTGCAACCCACTGGTTTCAAACCCATAATGTGGAAGTGCTGCCTTGGGTCGCTTATACTCCCGATATCAATCCAATTGAAAATATTTGGGGTATAACCGTAAAAAAATATATATTCGAAATTTTAGGTCACAAAATTTAGAAGATTTACGAGAAATAATACATGCGTGCTGGGAAGAGCTTCATCCAAATATTGTATCAAATATAATTCAGTCAATTCCGAATAGACTGGCTCGAGTAATAGAAAAACTGGATATATGACCAAATATTAGATTTTATTTATTCTTGTTAAACGTTTTTTGTATCTATTGTAATTTTTATAAAACTGTTAAGATATATTATAAAATAAAAAAATAAATTTTGGTTATTCTATTGAACTAACGCCCAACGCCAATGCTGTGCAATTATTAATAACCTTTAACATGCGATAAGCCGGTTTAACGCAAATATGGTTAAGGTTTCCTCTCATTCTAATCCGTGTACGCTTTTTTATGAATACAACTGTATATTGAAATGAAAAGCAAAATTGTATATTTTTCTTTACCGGCAGCCTCCCGAGGCTGCTCGTCCAGCCTATAAATTTCGATTTTTAGACAGATGGACATCCGATACTTATTATGGTCGAATTCGCTCTAGTGTTGTAATTAAAATTTTTTTTATTTATATATAAATATAATATCTTCATCTGTACCATAACTTTTCCTGGCCTCTTCTAGATTTGATATGGCCATTACACATACATCTAAAAAAGTAAAAGACATGCTTATAATTTATAGAATAGCTATGCATGTAATGTCTTAGATGGCGAGAAGGAACTTTTATTTTTGGCCTTCTCTGTACATATACAGGGTTACCCAGAAGTCCGGAATAAAATTAATACAGCCTAACAAGCTGTATGTTTCCATTTAAAACAAAAAAAAAGATCGATGTCGTCATATCTTTGACAAATGTCTATAAAAAACCAAACAAACAACGTCAAAATGTGAGCATATATCAAACTAAATTGACGTGTCCGAGTGTTTTCCCCAAAAGTTACAGGTTAAGGATATATTAATTTTATTCCGGACTTCTGGGCAACCCTGTATATTATGTCGTATTATCTATGGTACTTACGATCTCCGAACGACGGGTTCCGATAAAAGACCTTCTGACTGTCCATATCGTATCCGCAGAGAACGATGTAGTGTCCCTGGTACGACGTGGGCCACGGGAGACACTTCCTCAGTTCGTTTGAGATCTTGTTGAATTTGCAAATATCACAGCACAAAAGGCGGGCGTTCGTTAGAATAATGACGGGACCGTCGAGGAGATGTTCGAGTATTGGGAGTATGGAGACCGAGGATTTTTTTACTGGTATGTTGTTTTTGGTGGCTTCTTGGAATTTTTGGTTTACTCTGGTTTCGTCCTGAAATAAGTAACTTAAAAGTTACCTAACTAACCCTGTAAGGTGATATAGAATCTGTTTAGCTAGCAGGTGTGCCTTTTGAACTATATATGGATGTGTCAATTTAATTACTGTACTTATACCTATATGTGTGACCAGTAGAGTCCGCATCATATGGGATTTTTTTTATTAATAGCTTTATTCGAAATTTGACTTTGGCATCAAGTTCTGCTTCGATCGAGATGAAAATTAAGCAAAAAAATAGTAGTCACGTGATTCGCATTATCTGTGAAATTTTAATTTTTTCGAAAAAATAATTCAAAAGTGGGGTTATTTCTGAAAATATCGAAAAAAGTTATTAGAAAAAGTTTTTTTAAATGCAGTTTCTAGCCCATATGCAAAAGTTGAGCTGCATAAGATAATTTTGATTTTTTACCCACCACTAAAATTTATTTTCCACTTAATGAACACTTTACTGATGACACTGCGTTCTTTTTTGTCTTAATATTAAGGTGTATTACTTTCAGACACAAATTACGTTTTCAAAAATACTTATTTTATGAAGTTACCTTATACAGGGTCAAAAACAAATAAACTTTGCATCACATGCGACCAAATATTAATAGCCCAATTTTGATTTGGTAGAAAAACACACATTTAATATGGCGCTACTTTAAAGAAAATGTATCTTCTTAACATAGTATAAAACAAAGTCGCTGTCGCGTCTGTCCCCAGCTATATGTGCTTAAATCTTTAAAACTACACGCAACTGATTTTGAGCGGTTTTTTTAAATAGATAGAGTGATTCAAGAGGAAGGTTTTTATGTATAATACGTGCATATAATATTGTAGAGAAACACTGATAAATTTAGAGGTTTGTTCGGGTTTGTATTTATAAATCTCGACGTGATGGTGAAGTCGCCTTATTATTATCTCAGGCGTATAAAGCCTGGCATTGCAACGCAGGCCGGGTACACGCTAGTCTGAAATAAAGCATTGTCGAAACTAAGAAGTTTTATGTAGGTTGCGTTGAGTCTTATTTTGCGAAAGTGGTGCAATTTACAAAATATGGGTAAAAAATCAAAATTATCTTATGCAGCTAAAATTTTGTATGTGGGCTAGAAACTGCATTTAAAAATACTTTTTTTTAATACTTTTAGAAATAACTCCACTTTTGAATTATTTCTTGGAAAAAATTAAAATTTGACAGATAATGCGAATCACGTGACTACTATTTTTTTGCTCAATTTTCATCTTGATCGAAGCAGAACTTGATGCCAAAGTCAAATTTCGAATTTATTAATAAAAAGAAATACCCTATGATGCGGACTATACTGGTCACACTGTATGTATTTGCAATGTTCCAGATTTTTTGCCACCCTCTATATTATGTAAACTTACTTTGGTGAGAATATGATGATAGAAACTATTTCCTCGGTAGCCTTCATGAACACCAATGGTGATGGTATAAAAGACATAGTCTACGTCATACCTTTTTAAGAGATAGCACAGATCTATGGTCCAAGTACTAAAAAGATAAATAGTTTTAGTGTAGATACTGACCACTGACTATGACAACTAGAATAATACGGTGTTGCCAAATGCTTCAAAGACTCACAACCCCTGTTGGTTGCACTATACAGTGTCCGCAAGAAAGTCCGCATCAAATGGGATTTTTTTTTATTATTACGTATAGGTAAAAATTGAAAAAGCAGTTAGTTTTTGCTTACCTAAAAACCAAAAATGACGTATACAGAAGCAGCTGCACGACCTGCGTTACCTGTCAAATTTGACATTTTTAATAAAATAGGTTCAAAAATGCCCTTATTTATCAAAATATCGAAATACTTTATTCGAGAAAGTTGTTTATTTAGGCGTTTTTAGCCTCTGTACGAAATTTTGACAGTCTAATACAATTTTTATTTTTTGCCAGGTTCTTGAAAATTTTGATCAATCCTCGTAGATTAACTTTTATACATCGATGTAAAACCATTTGCCTTTACTTCATTTGTCATCTTAATGCAATTTTGTGTAAAATTTTTGTTTCCAATTATTTATTTTGCTTCAAAAACTGAAATTGTTATTGATCAGTATGTAATGTTTGATGCGAAGTTTATCTAATTACATCAGTTTTGCCAAAACCGACGTTTCTCATTTTTCTTAAGTTAGTAAACAGATGTACAAAAAGAAAATATTAGGTAGGTTTTGTTGAAATTTTACTTAATTAATATTAAATTAAATTAATTATATTAAACTATATCTTTGTCGAATAAAAGGTTTCGAGCGATTAATATTTATTCTTTTTGATTCAATATTAATTAAGTAAAATTTTAACGAAAGCTTCCTAATATTTTCTTTTTGCACATCTGTTTACTAACTTAAGAAAAATGAGAAACGTCGGTTTTGGCGAAACTGATGTAATTAGATAAACTTTGCATCAAACATTACATACTGATCAATAACAATTTCAGTTTTTGAAGCTAAATAAATAATTGGAAACAAAAATTTTACACAAAATTGCATTAAGATTACAAATGAAGTAAAGGCAAATGGTTTTACATCGATGTATAAAAGTTAATCTACGAGGGTTGGTCAAAATTTTCAAGAACCTGGCAAAAAATAAAAATTTTATTAGACTCAAAATTTCGTACAGAGGCTAAAAATGCCTAAATAAACAACTTTCTCGAATAAAGTTTTTCGATATTTTGATAAATAAGGGCATTTTTGAACCTATTTTATTAAAAATGTCAAATTTGACAGGTAACGCAGGTCGTGCAGCTGCTTCAGTATACGTCATTTTTGGTTTTTGGGTAAGCAAAAACTAACTGCTTTTTCAATTTTTACCTATACGTAATAATAAAAAAAATCCCATTTGATGCGGACTTTCTTGCGGACACTGTACTATGATTAAGTAGTAACCTAATATTTTAAGAAAAACAAGTGAAAAGTCAGTCGTATACGCAACAACGTACCTTTTGTGAAATCCCTCACTCTTACATATTCTACTCAAATTTTTCACCAAATGTTGTCTGTGCTTGTTCGGCAGAACCATAATAACGCACGATACTCCACAGTCCCAGTTTGATTTTTGTTTGTAGTGGCTCAATTGTATAACGTGTTTCTCTGGAACGTCTATAAGATAAAATAAAAGTTATATCAAAAAACGTAAACGCACTGGCGTAACAAAAACTGAGTGGGCAAACGTTTTCAGGGGTCCCCTTTGTATAACGAATGGAAAATGATAATTCTGATTTTCATTACTATTAGGTTCAGGTTTATGAATTTTTGATCTCGTTAATCGTGTAATAATTTAATTAGGGTTAAACCCACATTATGTGTTAAACCTACTATTAAAACAGCAAACAATTCGAATTTATTTTATAATCCTAGGTGGACTGGGACTAAGTTATTATACGTAATATATATTCCAGCAAACATGATTCAAAATCAAAATTTTAAAACACCTGCACTTATAATGTTGCTTACTATGTGTGGTAGCGACGGGGGTAGCAGCGAGCGAGCCTCATAGAATCCAAAAGACAGAAAACACATGAACACTCAACAAGTCTGCACAAACATTATGTCACTAAGTACTATACAAGGTATTATACAAAACGACCAGATCGTCGGGCGTTTTTTTTTGCAAAATCGTTTATAATTTCGTTGATATTTAATGTTTTAACAAACTCGCGTGTTCGATACTGAGTAAGGATAAATCCGAAAGGAGTTGTTGTCCAATGGTGTTACGTAAATGGGTTTTTACTATTTAAAGTTTGGAAAAAGATCGTTCCGCTGATGCCACACTAACTGCAGGCCCGGTTCTAGACCTCCTGGCGCCCCCGGGCAAGGGTCTTATTTAGCGCCCTCGAAATTTTTATTTCATATTTTTTCCTGAATATATACAGTGTCACCAGTAAAGTCCGCATCATATGGGATTTTTTTTTATTAATAACTTTATTCAAAATTTGACTTTGCCATCAAGTCCTGCTTTGATCGAGATGAAAATTAAGTAAAAAAATAGTAGTCACGTGATTTGCATTATCTGTCAAATTTTAATTTTTTCCAAAAAATAATTCAAAAGTGGGGTGAAAATATCGAAAAAAGTGATTAGAAAAAGTTTTTTTTAAATGCAGTTTCTAGCCCACTGGCAAAATTTCAGCTGCATAAGATAATTTTGATTTTTTACCTATATTTTGTAAATTGCACCACTTTTGCAGAATAAGACTCAACGCAACCTACATAAAACTTCTTAGTTTTGACAATGCCTTATTTCAGATACATTTTCTTTAAAGTAGCGCCATATTAAATGTGTGTTTTTCAGTTTTTCTACAAAATCAAAATTGGGCTATTAAAATTTGGTCGCATGTGATGCAAAGTTTATTTGTTTTTGACCCTGTATAAGGTAACTTTATAAAATAAGTATTTTTAAAAACGTAGTTTGTGCCTGAAAGTAATACACCTTAATATTAAGACGAAAAAAGAACACAGTGTCTTCAGCAAAGTGTTTTTTAAGTGGAAAATAAATTTAAGTTTAACAACGTAAAGTTTATCTATTTTCAACGATTTAATTTAAAACCCCTATATTATAATTTATTATTAAGCTATGTCATAATAACGGTAACTTATATTACGTTTTCAAAAATACTTATTTTATGAAGTTACCTTATACAGGGTCAAAAACAAATAAACTTTGCATCACATGCGACCGAATTTTAATAGCTCAATTTTGATTTTGTAGAAAAACACACATTTAATATGGCGCAAGTTTAAAGAAAATATATCTGAAATAATGCATTGTCAAAACTAAGAAGTTTTATGTAGGTTGCGTTGAGTCTTATTTTGCAAAAGTGGTGCAATTTACAAAATATGGGTAAAAAATCAAAATTATCTTATGCAGCTGGAATTTTGCATGTGGTCTAGAAAATGCATTTAAAAAAACTATTTCTAATAACCTTTCTGGATATTTTCTGAAATAACCCCACTTTTGAATTATTTTTTGGAAAAAATTAAAATTTCACAGATAATGCGAATCACGTGACTACTATTTTTTGCTTAATTTTCATCTCGATCGAAGCAGAACTTGATGCCAAAGTCAAATTTCGAATAAAGCTATTAATAAAAAAAAAATCCCATAGGATGCGGACTTTACTGGTGACACTGTATATACATATACTTATACAGTGACCGGCAAAGAGTTCGCAACATATGGGAAAAAAATTTATTAGCGGAATATTGAAAAATCTTTTTTGGGGATTGGATGTGCATGTCCCATAACCTTAAAATCGATTTTGACATACGTCACGTGACCAATGGTATGGCGGGAAAGTTGAAAAAACCAATATGAAATCATCATAAATCAGATAAATGATGAGATATCGAAAAAATTCCAAGAATAAAAAGTGTTTAGAATTCCATTAGAATCTTAAATACAATGTTTGGGATATCTACTTAAAAAAACATAAAATCGAATATTTTTATAAATATTTTTTTGCCGAATTAAAAATTTCCATATTTTTCCTTTCTTAAAGCTTCATTAAAGTAAAACTGACATCTGGTGACCACAACTAGAAATATTCTTTTGTTTTTCTGACAATTTGGAGCAATAATTCAAAAAATTCGTTTACACTTGGATACCAGCTGTTGCAATAGTCTATTTCTAATAACCTTATCGATATTTTAAAATAATCGATGTGGGCCCCCCGGCTGGCTGCCCCCCCCCCCCCCCCCGTAGTGCGGTGGTGTTTGTTACACCACTGGTTACAGAGGTTCTAACCGCAGTCCAAAATAAACTCTAATAAATCGTACGGTGGGGAGAGAGATTGCGTGCCCTATAAACCTTTATCTATGATTCATCAGAGTGACGGGCTGATGCCGTAATAATATGGGTTAACCTGTACGTAGGAATAAAAAGAAAACTCACCACTTTTCAGCTCGATTCGTCTTCTCATCGCGAAATTAATCCCGTAGGTACAACTTCTAGTAATTCACAGATTCTGACACATTCGAAATTATTATTGACATAAAAGTAACCACATAAAAATTACCGTAATTATAACAACATAAAATGTTATTGCTAATTGTACTAGTTTACACGTTTGTTAAATGTTGTGGTTTTTAACATTTTAAGGTAATAATCGTGTTTTATTTCATAAACCTTTAGATACGACGATATTTTTAACTCCAATGTCGATCAATTGACATAATATAGTGACACCAACAAAATTAATTAGAAATAAATTTAATAATGATCGAATTAACAAATATTATCTACTATAGATTAAAAAAATATATAATTTCATTACTTGCATACCATATTATACACAACGACTTTTTAAATATTATCACTGTTATTAGGCAGATACAAAACTTCGTCACCTCCGTAAAATCTAATCTTAGTTTTAAAGTAGGTAATACTTTTTCGCGGTAAAGTGCTGATAACGCCGTTTTATCTGGTTATGGTGGCTGTGGAATGGTGCTAAAACAATAGAAATTATTCGTAAAGTCTACAAGCGCATGGCGATAACCCAGAGATAACCCCAATACGTAACATTTTAAAGCCTTACTGTGAGTTGTGATATCGCCCAATAAGTTTTTCGAAATGAATGAGATAGACTAAGAGCAAATTGCTTAAAGTGATTAAGGGAGGGGGGCAGCCCCCTTAGCTTTCCCCCTGGAATGGCCACTGTTAGTGATTGCAACATAAAAAATAAAACAAATGCAGTAGTACCTATGTGTATTGTTTGGTATCTATCAGTGCATTCTTACAATTATTATTCTTATCAATATATCAGCAATCGGATTACGTACTACAATTTATTATTTATTTATAAGGTACCTTGAAGTTAATAAATTGGTAATCATTTCGTGTAAAAAAAAATTATGCGTATTTCGATAAGAAATACATCTTTGTTCCTATAAATTAATTATAAATGTTATTCACTTTAACTGCTTAACATTAATACATAATGGCAATAAAATGACGTTTTTCCGAAAACGGTTAGGATTAGCTACACGATTGAAGAGTACTTAATTTTTAGTCAATAGTTAAAGGTATGTAAAAAAACGTTGTCCAAAATTTTTATCATACAAAAAAAATGGGCACATTATAGTGTCACAGCTAGTCCGTCCCTGCAGCTGTGAGTAATTGGCAACACTTTCTGGGATAGTAATTTGAAAGGTCTTACCTGCTATACATCATATGAAAAAAAAATTGAAATATATACCTGTTGGTTTAATAATTATGTGTCAAAAACTTCATTCAATGGGAGCCCATATCTCCAAAGAGGAGGCCGATACGAAAGCAGTTTATATGAACTTTTCGCGTGTTTTTTCATATCCGGGAGATTTCCCACATTTTCCCGGACACCCTGTATTATTTATAAGTAATTTAACAAATTTGTCATTATGCTGATCTGATACTGTCTCATTTAAGGCCGTAGCTATAGGAGGAGGGGTGAATGGAGTTTAACCTGCTCCCACTCCCTAAATGTTTATTGGGTTTAAAGAGCTAACACACGACTGTATATTTAAAAAAATTTAATGTTAATGTCTATAATAAGGAGCCTGGTTATTGGCTGAATTATCAATAATTTTGGGCGTGGCCCGAAAAATTTTGGCCTGTGGCGCGTTACCTGTGGTTCCAACATCATTCTGACCTCCCCCCCCCCCCCCCGAAATTTCTCGCTGACTATGGCCTAGATGTGTCATAAAGAATATATGTATTTTTTTTGGCCTATTATATGTATCTATTTTGTTTCGGTATAGAGAGGACGAAACAAAAGAGAAACTAGAATTTAACAAAAACCAATACTCACCTTTAGACTGTATAAAATTGATTTTTCCTATAAGATCTAATGTGTGATTCTCCATGCCCATATATAATATAAGTAAGTAAAAACAAATTTACAACATAAATTCAGTAAAAATCTATTTTCTTTTAACACGTTTGACACAAAAGAGGTGTATTTTTATTTTTAGCATTTAATTGGGGACGAATCGATGCAGACGCCCAAAATGCATGCGTCGCGACGTTTCACTATCAAACTTTACCGGGAATTACACGCAGTACAGGAGCTTATTGTTGTTCTGTACAAAGTAAACTTTATAAATATCTCGAACGCCAATATACAAGTTAACCCTGAATTTGTCCAAAGAAGCAAGGCTGAACTTTAATAAACAATAAATAAAAAAAATAGACTTAACGAATAACCTCGGCGTCATATTAATTTAAAAAAAACTGGTTCGGTGCTTCAAGTTCAGGTTTAAATTGGAAATCGCATTGTAATTTGAATTTGTTGCGATTTGATTGGTCCGAAAAGGCGGTATTGTTTAGGTGCTCAAAACTGATTTCTATATAGTTTCTTTGGTGAACGTTGTAAATTTTTGACAGGTATGGAATGCAGTATCGATGATGGATATTTTTTTGATCATAATTTTACCGCTGAACCATAGACAATTTACCTTTAGATACCTACAGCTTATCTCCTGCGCAAACAAAAGTTACGTTTTATGGGTGAAAAAATACGTCCGAGCGCATGACTCGTCGGTCAGCTGTCTTCATTCGGGGAACCTTCGTGCATGCGCACAAACCTTGTGTTATCGGCCGTCCTACTTTATCGACAATAATCGAGGCGCTCAAGAATACTCTCCAGAACCGGCTCGGCCGCCATTTTTGTTGTTGTGTTTTAAGGTTTCTCTTCTCTGCGGATTCCTTGTAGTTTTCTTAAGTTTTCAGCTATCGGATCGGCTATCGTGGATTGTGGGACTGGTGTTTAATATTTATGGATTTCTGGTTGTTGTGTAGTTTAGTTAGTGAATTGTGTTTGTGCTTTTAGTGACTCGGATTGTAATATAAACAATGACTAGTACTAGTTGCAGCCGTTGTATTATGCCCAAATAGGGGTAAAATAAACCCTCTATGGTGGCATATGAGCAAGAACTTAAATTTTAAAGCCCGGACCTGTCTATTTTCCCATTCGTCAAACGATAATGTTGCAGTGCGCATGTCTAATAGTTCCCAGTTTTGTTTACATGCGCGAGGCCATAAAACTGCCACATTCGTGATTATTGTTTGTTTATCTAAAGGTAAATTGTCTATGCGCTGAACCTGTGATAAAGTTTCCCTGACAATAAAAAAATGGCTTGCGCTTCTGATAACTAAAGGTAATGCCCTATATTAAAATGTCAAATATTTCTACTTTTATTAATTATACTACATGCCAAGGAGCGTACTTAATAAGGTCGCGACATTTTAATTCGAATTACAATACTTACTTTCCTTATCTAATCTATGAAGATAATCGATCCATCCTTGTCCGAGAATCATCATGAGTTTGGGAATGACGCACATTCGTTTTATTGTATACCTGACCCGAGATTAGCGCTTGTCCTCGTCGGATAAATGAATTTATGTAGTAATAAAAAGTGATCTGCATTGGGGTAAATTGAAAACGAATTGTGTAAACAAATCGAGGGAAAATTTAATATAAATGACAATCAGCTGTTAAGGAACAATAATAGTAGCAATAAATCTCAAGTGAAAAGTACTGTTTCTAAAAGTTTCTCTTGAGGATTAATAATTAAAAAAAAATTTAACGATATTTGTGACGTTTACTGTGCAGAACTGTGGCTCGAGTTAAATTATTTTCACTAAAAAATCTATTTTCTTCTAAATTTTTGCTGTGAGTAAAGTCCAAAAAACAAATTAAAGTATCTGTTTTTAATTAAGTATCTACTTATAACTTATTAAAAGTTATCATACCGTTGTACAATATCAATGTTTATAACTATAGGTATTCTTTTGATCTAGGTAGTTCAGAGAACACTTTAACAATGTGTATATTATTTCTTCACACGAACCCTGATCCTCAAGATAATGAATATAGACTTATAGTGGCTACGAACAGAGATGAATATTACGTAAGGCCTGCCAAAGGAGCTTTTCGATGTCCGGACACCGGTATTATAGCTGGTAAGTAGGTAGGTCCAAGTACTTTTGTTGGATTAGCCAATAATGATTTTAATGTTTTTATGATGATAGGCACATTCTTGAGTTTATTTCTATTTTGTAGCGAAATTGAGAGAACTGAATGTTTCTGGAATTACTTAAGTGCCTGTTTATTACAAATTAAATCACTCCTTATTCTTTGTAGGGTGGCACAGGAAGCAGTGGTATTTTTACATACAATATAATTAATAAGTGTTTTTTTCAAGTTGTTTCTGTTATAAAGTCGTGACATCAACTTTATCTTTGTATTTTATGAGGTTATTCAACCTTAAACAATTATTGATTTATCAAATTGATTGTTACAATAGTTAATTTTATACAAATGATTATTAATGCCTATCTGTCTGTTGACTTTACTAATTGGTATATTTTACACCCCAGTCAATAGTGTTTCACAAATTGTTGGCAATTAAATTTATTTGGAACGATTTCAAAAAAAAAATTCTTACCTATAGGTACATCTACCTATACCTACAATTAAAATGTGGAAACCCTGTTACTATTTTTAGGAAGAGATATGGAACCTGGTAGAGAAGGTGGCACCTGGTTGGGTTTTAGAACCAAAACGTTCCCGGAAAATGGAAAAACCACAAAACACTGTTTTTCGTGCCTAACAAACATTGCAGGACCCAAGGTGGAAAACGCTAAGGGAAGGGGCGACCTAATTGTTAACTACTTGGAGGGGTCCTGGGACTATACCGAGTATGTGAATGATTTAAGGAAAAGAGGACATCAGTACAGTGGATATAATTTTATTGTAGTAGAATTGAGGTAAGAATATTTGAGTGTATTTTATCACCTACAGGAGACATAAAATAGTTCTAATAGTCGTATCATTTTGCAACAAAATGAATGGCGTGAACTACTTATGGAAACTATATAAACATATAAATACTACAGTGTGTCCAAAAAAGTATGCAACATATGGGAACGTTTTTTTATCACCGATTTCTCCGAAAATTTTATTCTTTATAAAAGTTGGTGCATTCCTTAAAACTATAAATGCATATTTCACCTGCGGCTAATAGTAGGGAAGCAAATGCAATTTTTTCGAAATTGTCTTAAAAGTAAAGTACCTTAATTATTAGAAATAAAGCAAAATTTTATATGGAAATGTTTTTGCAAATTAAAAACTTAGTCCAAATACGAAATTTGAGTTAGGTGTGTCAATTTTTAAATTTTTTTATATGCATTTCTTTAAAATAGGTTTTTGGACTTTAGCATACTGGGTGAAAATGACAAATAAATTATTATTTATTCCAGTAACATGAATAGAGTTGGATTCTATCATAATTTTGTTTAGAACATAAGTTGGCTAAAATGTGTTTAAGTAGGCGTGCAACACGCTAATATCTGAACCAACTCGTAAAATTAAAAGGTTTTAAAAAGTTTGCAACTACTTAATCCATTTTTATTATAAACTCACGTTGAAGTTATTTAATAAATATATTAAAATTGCGTAAACAAAAAAATCGACCAAAGGTGTACTTAGGGGAAAAAAGAGATTAACCAAAATAACGCAAATTTCGTATTTGGACTAACTTACTAATTTGCAAGAACATTTTCATATAAAATTTTGCCGTATTTCTAATAATTAAGATACTTTACTCTTAATTAAGGCAATTTCGATAAAATGGCATTTACTTCCATACTATTAGCCGCAGGTGAAATATATGAAATATAAATTTATAGTTTTAAGGCATGCACCAAATTTTATAAAGAATAAAATTTTCTGAGAAATCGGTGATAAAAAACTTTCCCATATGTTGCATACTTTCTTGGACACACTGTATACAGGGTGTTTCAGAATAAGATGCTGATCATTAACGGTGTGAATCCTTAGGTGATTTTAAGAAGAAAAGTTCATATTAATATATATCCTTAACCTATCAACTTTCGAACTACAGGGCGTTAAAGTTTAAAGAAAAAAATCGTTTTTCTATCATAACTTTAAAAACTTTCTAGCTATTTTTATGAATTTTTCACACATGCCCTCTAAGCATCAATAGCCATTTTTTGGTGTAGAAAATTTTTTAAAATTTTTAACCAGTGGCGTCCTGAAAGGGTTTGGAGTAGAGATTTTGGAAAAATATTATGTACGCCACTGCTTTTTCTCAAGATAAAAATTATTTTTAAAATACTCATTCATTTTAGGCCAAATTTAATATCTTGCCTTTTTATCGTTCGACAAACAGTTTCCGACAAAAAAAATAAAAACGTTAAATGCGCATTCGCTATGTGCCTATGGATTGTTTTGACACTATCAGGAATTCTTCAGGAATTTTTCAAAGGGTACGAGACTCAATGAAGAGAAGAGCTGAAGCATGCATTCTTGCAAGTGGTGGCCACTTTCAATAGCTAATCTAAATTATTTTCATTTTTGGTCACACGTTATTTAAAGTTAGCTGTTTTAATTTATTATTAAAAAATAAACCATAGGCACATAGCGAATGCGCATTTAATGCTTTTTATTTTTTTTTGTCGGAAACTGTTTATCGGACGATAAAAAGGCAAGATATTAAATTTGGCCTAAAATGAATGAGTATTTTAAAAATAATTTTTATCTTGAGAAAAAGCAGTGGCGTACATAATATTTTTCCAAAATGTCTAGTCCAAACCCTTTCAGGACGCCACTGGTTAAAAAATTAAAAAAATTTCTACACCAAAAAATGGCTATTGATGCTTAGAGAAAATTCCTAAAAATAGCTAGAAAGTTTTTAAAGTTATGATAGAAAAACGATTTTTTTCTTAAAACTTTAACGCCCTGTAGTTCGAAAGTTGATAGGTTAAGGATATATATATTAATATGAACTTTTCTTCTTAAAATCACCTAAGGATTCACACCGTTAAGGATCAGCATCTTATTCTGAAACACCCTGTATAGTGGATCATGCGAAAAAAAAATAAAAAATCTTTGAAAACAATTCACAATTAAATTTACTATGTAAACAACTTTTGTCAATATCAAACTCTGTTTAATTTAAGCTTCATGACCATTATTATTTTGTTCTAAATTCTAACTGGGTAAAATTATCCTCCCCTCTCTTTCCCAAAACTATATATAATGTCTGTTTTTTTAAAGTTGTTGTTGTAACATAGTGACAGACACTATTCTGATATCTATGATTTATACAATGTAATTAATATTCATATTATATAGGAGTTGCTATGGAAATTACTTATTCAAATCAGCACATGGAGTCTTATAGTAATATTAATCTAATAAATACATAAGTACCTGAGGTGTAAACAGTCTAAAGGTTAATAAAAAATGGCGTGATGAACTCTGGCAGAAATACAATTCCAGTTAGGGATATATTATAAGACGACAGCAAGATAGACATATAATATATTCTATCTCTTAAGTGAAGGTCCTTTAGGCTCCTCGTGAGTTTCACAATGAAATCACGTGAAAATATCCACCAATTTTTACTGTAGAATACCTAATAGGCTGTTGCCAAAGACTGCAAAACTATTAAGAATTTACCTGTGCTATGGGGGCGCTAATGCCGATTTCAAGAAAAGCTTTTGAGCATCGAAATTATTTAAACAAAAATATATATAATAACCATTTACAAAAAAAAAGAATAATAATATACAGTGACCGGCAAAGAGTTCGCAATAACATATGGGAAAAAATTTTCTTAGCGGAATATTGAAAAATCTTTTTTGGGGGATTGGATGTGCATGTCCCATAACCTTAAAATCGATTTTGACATACGTCACGTGACCAATGGTATGGCGGGAAAGTTGAAAAAACCAATATGAAATCATCATAAATCAGATAAGTTGATGAGATATCGAAAAAATTCCAAGAATAAAAAGTGTTTAGAATTCCATTAGAACCTTAAATACAATGTTTGGGATATCTACTTAAAAAAACATAAAATCGATTATTTTTGTAAATATTTTTTTACCGAATTAAAAATTTCCATATTTTTATTTTTCCTTTCTTAAAGCTTCATTAAAGTAAAACTGACATCTGGTGACCACAACTAGAAATATTCTTTTGTTTTTCTGACAATTTGGAGCAATAATTCAAAAAATTCGTTTAACACTTGGATACCAGCTGTTGCAATAGTCTATTTCTAATAACCTTATCGATATTTTTTATATCGGAATATTCTATTATGTTAAGAAATCCTTAAATTCATTAATCCAAAGAAAATTTTATTTATAACCGTAAAAAATAATTTAAAGTTTTATTAATTTTTAGATTTTTTTAAAGATTTCTGCGAAATTCAAAATTATTTTTTACGGTTATAAATAAAATTTTCTTTGGATTAATGAATTTAAGGATTTCTTAACATAATAGAATATTTCGATATAAAAAATATCGATAAGGTTATTAGAAATAGACTATTGCAACAGCTGGTATCCAAGTGTAAACGAATTTTTTGAATTATTGCTCCAAATTGTCAGAAAAACAAAAGAATATTTCTAGTTGTGGTCACCAGATGTCAGTTTTAAATATGGAAATTTTTAATTTGGTAAAAAAATATTTACAAAAATATTCGATTTTATGTTTTTTTAAGTAGATATCCCAAACATTGTATTTAAGGTTCTAATGGAATTCTAAACACTTTTTATTCTTGGAATTTTTTTGATATCTCATCAACTTATCTGATTTATGATGATTTCATATTGGTTTTTTCAAGTTTCCCGCCATACCATTGGTCACGTGACGTATGTCAAAATCGATTAAGGTTATGGGACATGCACATCCAATCCCCCAAAAAAGATTTTTCAATATTCCGCTAATAAAAATGTTTCCCATATGTTGCGAACTCTTTGCCGGTCACTGTATAATTTATAGCTTTAAACAAAATGCCAATTATTGGTTAAATATTCAATATGTTTTTTCCAACTTAAATTTTCGTCAATATATAAACCTAAAAATTTAATTGTATGATTATTGAAAGATAGTGAAGATATATTTTTATTTTTTAATTTTGATTCATGAAACATAAAATATGATTTATTAAAATTTAACGATAATTTATTAGTTTCAAGCCATTTACATATTATATTTAGGTCGTGGTTAATGTTATTATGAATTTGAGCATAGTCTTCATGAAAATATACAATATTAGTATCATCGGCAAACAATTTTATTTTGCTTTTTAAATTTAATTTTGCTATAGAATTAATGTAGATTAAAAAAAAAGTAGGTCCTAAAGTTGACTCTTGCGGAACACCACAAGTTATGTTTTTTTGTGAACTTTTAATATTTTCCATTTGAACAAACTGCTTTCTATTACTTCAGTAATTCTTTAACAATAAATAAATATTTCCCCGACTTTCAATATCGTATAAGCATTTAAGTAAAATGTTGTGATTGACTGTATCAAATGCTTTACATAAATCTAGGGACAGTAGATGCTTTACCGTCATTGATTGAAAAAAGAGGGTTTGTTGTAAAAAAAGGGTTGATATTAAATAACTATTTTCTCTTTAGTAAAGACGGCAGTCCCCTAACTTACCATCATAGCAACACACCTCAAATAGACTCGGTTTATACGGGAAAGCACACGCTCAGTTTCGGAAACAGCGGCATTTCATCTCCTTTGATGAAAGTTGTGCACGGAAAGGAGAAGTTCTCGGAAATTATCGAAAGAGGCTCGAAGAAAGAAAAGCTGAAGGAGGAGCTTGTAGCGTTGCTAAAGGATGTAAATAAGTAAGTTAGATGTTTTTATACGATTTTTACAATGAAACTGGAGAATATTTCGATTTTTTTTTTCAGATATTTGCCAGATAAAGAATTGGAACGAAGGGGACCTGGAGCGGAAGAAAAACTGTCTTCAATATACGTCGATTACTCTGAGGCTGGCTATGGAACAAGGTAGCTGGGTCTAGAATAAATTTGAGAGAAAAACAAAAAAACACGTCTATTTTCTTTTGTTTTAACATGAAAAGAAGTTAACAAAAAAGTATATGTCAATCTGTCAAAATTTGACAGCTGTCACATAAAATCACGTGTAACTTTCTTATTCGAAGAGATAACAATTTTTTGATTTCGGATTATTGCATATACTATCCTCGATGAAAAAATAGTCGTTCAAAATTTGATATTGACAGCTGTCAAAATTTGACAGGAGTGATTAAAATTTTATTTTATTAAAATTTTTCATTTGGCAATATTGTAGCTACTATCTCGGACGAGAAAAAAATGTAAAAAAAATTTACTTTTAGGTACCTGTCAAAATTTGACAGGTGTGATTAAAAATTTTTTTAATTAAAAATTTTTACCTAGCATTTATTTATTAATTTATGCTTTAAAAGTGAAACAAAATTTTATACAGATTTTTTTTTAGAACTCATACCATCATTTTGATAGACAAGGACTGGAACCTAGAATTTACAGAAATAACTATGGAGGAACCCATCGATATAAAGAACCCCAAATGGAATACAACCGTCATCAAATCTGAGTTATAGTTGTTAAGTAAAAAAACCAACACACAGGTCTATAATTTGTAACAAAATGTATAGCGTTATTATAAGCTTACAGAAACGCAACATTGTAACCTGCTGTTCTGCATTCATTCAAAAAAGTACTGTCTTAAATTTGTAACCCTGTAAAATCGGTAAGAAATTCTAGTAAGCATAAACAATTTGTATTAGAGCCTGTAAAACTAGACCTATTTTGTGATAAACTATTTTCTATTTTAAAACAATATTTATGAGTTTGTTATACAATGTGAAAGCTTATACATTGTTACGTAAAGTCAATATAAAGCTTAGAAGGGTTTTTGAAGCGAATTTTTTGTAAATATATTTGGATGATTTGTATTTTTATTCCACTATTGTATTGTTGAGGTTTTAAAATGTATTATGTTCAAATCCTATATATTTTTATATGAATACAGTTATATTGTGACGTTAATACTGGGCTTTTATTTTATGGTTATCAATAGACAATCATGAAGGAGATCAGACGTCTGCTGTGATTTTTTCCGGCTAAAATAAATATACTTACCCAAAGTTGAAATTTTTATTTCTATTTCTACATTCTATAAATAAGCTGTATGTTAAGGATTCGATTAAAGAAGGTCGCGACATATTTCCTTTACGTGTGTAGAAGTTGGCAACCAATAATACGCTATACGTGTATTATTAGTTGCCTACTATAAACGAATATTTTTTCCTTGTCAGCGTTATATTGGGATTTTGTCTTTGTTGTGGCGTGTTGTCTAGTGCCAGCAGCAAGTAAATTCAAATATTTATTGTGTGTTTTACCGTTGTTAGAAAGTTGTGTCGATTTTTTTAAAAACGTTTGATTTAACGATTTAACTCGAGGACATACCTACCTTATGTACTCCACGTAATAACCATTAGCTACTCTACTATTCTATAACAGTAGGTATGCATCGAGGCTTCCAATTTGATCCCATAGTCAAGCTATATACGAATCTATGTATATGTATCGAATATCGACAAGAAAGCCAGCACGTTTTCCTTTTTTAAATAAAAACAACAAGAATTAACCAGCCTTAAATAATATTTTAGAAAATAAACTGTACCTACAATCCTACAAATAAAGATAAAGTGCTCAACCCCTTAAAAGAATTATGAATTTATCAAAACCCCCTAAAAAAAATTATGAATTTGTAAGTCCCTAGTAAAGTGATAAAACTCTCTCAAATATACAGTGTGTCCACGGATATTTTGAAGAGAAAAAACTTTTTTTTTAGTAGGTATAAGTATAAAGAAGAAAAAGTATTTTTTTATAAAAACGTCTGCTTGTGCTGAAACTACAATTTCGAATATCAGATTTGCGATTACTATACAGGGTTCGTCACAAACAACAGTTTTTGTTTTTCTGATTTTTTTTTCAATTCGAATTTTCAATTTCTTTTGATGATTGCATGGCTAAATCATTACTTTTGAAACAAATGGCTTGGAAGGTATATATGTACCTATGGTCCAAATCAGTTGGCATGTAGGAGCAGTCCCCCGATCTCACAATTATCGACTTTTATTTATGGGGATATCTGAAGCCACATAATATGTGTATAAAACCAATTTCAATAATAACTTAAAATTAGATCTCTTGAGAGAAAAAATAAGAGTAGTTATTGCAAATATCCCAATACAGCAAGTTAGGAACTGTTATCGGTAATTCAGATGTCGGGTTGAACTATGCGCTAACCCACAAAACACCAAGACAAGACTGGTGGTAAACTGCTCTAGGTTTACTTGTGGAGCAATTAGCGTTCGCCACAAAATGCTGTGAGACATCTATTGGCGAAAAGCATAACTACACGTTAGTTTGTTTATTATACAATAGGTGGCGGTAAAGTAGAAATTACTTAACTAGACAACCAGTCATTTCGCGTTCTGTATATTTGGTTGCCTGAATTGCAATAGGATTATTGTGGACATCTGTTGACCAGTAGCAATATTACAAGCGAGTTCGCAGTCGCCGTCAATTTTCAACGTCAACAATACTCAAGGTCATTACTTCCGTTTTCGTTTTACTTACTTGTAATTAGGAGCATGCACAGAATAGTTGTTTCTTTGTTTAACGACGTTGAACCAACAAGGATAAATATGTTGACTTTTTCTATGGACTCCGGGACTGTCAGTTCGGCAAATCCAAATCAGCTGATTTTGACACCCAGGGGTAGTGGGATTCATGAAAATAAACTATCTTCTTTTAATTTTGTGTTTAACGTTTAAGAAATTAAATAAATAAGTCTCTAAACAGTATTTTCGCTGGGTAAGTACACATTACCATTTATTAAATTGTTCTGAAATTTTTACCAATACCACAATCAGTATTGAATTAATACTTATTTGTACCATGTCCTATTATAACCCTACATTTGTATGTAATTTTTCGTGTAGGTATAATTAATAAATAATTATAATGTGCATTGTATTTATCCATGCCAATCCAGAGCCACAAGAAAACGAATACAGACTTATAGTAGCTTCGAATAGAGATGAATTTTTCCGAAGAGCTGCCAGAGGGGCTTTCCGATGTCCAAAGACTGGAGTTATAGCTGGTAAGTAGCCTAGCACCTTAGTAAAGCTTTGTTTTAAAAACCGATTAATTCCTTTTAACTAAAATTAGACTTTTCTTTGTTTTTCATATCTATGTAGGCATGTATTTCATATATGTGGTATTTACTGATAATGATAAAGAACTGTGGAGTGTTTCCTTTATTTCACTCTCACACTGTTAAAAAATATGTTATTTAAAATGGTAAAACCACAGATAAAAATAATTTTTTGTTATTGTATTAAACCATAAACCACTTGTATTTGACAGATCTTTGTTTGCCATCTTATATAAGTCCTAAATATCCTATTTTTTTTAGGAAGAGACCTAGAAACAGATAAAGTAGGAGGCACATGGCTGGGTTTTGCTACCAAAACCCATCCCAAACACGGAAAGACAACCAAACACTGTTTCTCCTGCCTTACCAACATTGCAGAGTCCAAAGTGGAAAATGCAACCGGAAGAGGCCAGCTTGTTATAGACTATTTGGAGGGGTCCCAGGACTATCCTGAGTATGTGAGGGATATGAGAAAAAAGAGGTTATTACGAAGTGGTTATAATTTCGTGGCGGTGGAGTTAAGGTAAGAATTACTAACAATAAAACGACAATGACATATTGAACTGATACATTTTTTAGTAAAGATGGTAAGGTGGTAACATATCAACACAGCAACACCCCTCAAATAGACTCTGCGTACACTGGGAAGCAAACTCTGGGTTTTAGCAATACCATCGTATCAACGCCGTTAATGAAAGTAGTTAACGGACGAGAAAAATTTATTGAAATAATTGAAAAAGGCTTGAAAAAAGAAGAACTTAAAAAGGAGCTTGTAGAGTTGCTAAAAGACAGAACTAAGTAAGTGAGAACTCGAAAATCGTACAAAATACAGAAACGAATCGTAAGAATATTATAAAAAGTAATATTTAATTATTATAGACACGTGCCAGATAAACAGTTGCAAAAAAGAGGACCGACAGCAGAAGAGAAGTTTTCTTCTATATATGTCGACATATCAGAGGTTGGTTATGGAACCAGGTAAGAATTTTTTTTAAAAATAATTAATTTTTCTCATAGACAATATTACATTCGACGGAACGAGGAAAGACGTAAAAAGTGTACTATTTATTTTTAGAACTCACACTATCGTTTTGATCGACAGAGATTGGAATCTGGATTTTACAGAAATTACAATGGAAGAACCAATCGATTCGGAGAATTTTAAATGGAACACCACTGTCATAAAGTCACATTTGTAGTTGGGGTTTCTATTATTTTGCTCAAAATAAAATTGATACCAATATACATAATTTATTATGTAGGCAGGTACAGTTGTATTCATAAAAAAAGGGTACACGAATTAGAATGAGAGGAAACCTTAACCATATTGGCGTAAAACCGGCTCATCGCATGTTAAAGGTTATTAAAAATGCAAAGCGTAGTTCAATAGAATAACAAACATTTTTTTTTTATAATATATCTTAACAGTTTTATAAAAATTACAATAGGAACAAAAAAAACAAGAATAAATAAAATCTAATATTTGGTCATATAGCCCTGTTTTTCTATTACTTGAGCCAGTCTATTGGGAATTGACTGAATGATACAATATTTGGATCAAGCTCTTTCCAGCACGCATGTATTGTTTCCCATAAGTCGTCTGCATTTTGTGGCCTAAAATTTCGATTATATATTTTTTTTACGATTATACCACGAATATTTTCAATTGCATTGATATCGGGACTATGCATTTTTCCGTTATAAGTCGAATGGAACGTCTTTTCATCAGTAAAAATGACCCTGTTCCAAAATTGAGGATTGCGGTTTATATAATTTACAGCAAAAATAATCCTTGATTGTCGCTGTTCTTCGGTAAGAAACATTTTTTTCGCAGCCGGGCGACATTTTAGTTCAGATTCCTCGACTCTCCAGCTGGCGGTAGGTTGGCAGTAGTGATTTAACGCTTCGGAAAAAAACGGGAAAAATTGGAAAAAAACACGGTTTTTTACCGTTTTTTTCACATAACTTGGAAAAATTGAAAAACCACAAAATATATTTATAGAAGCACAAATAAACGTAAATTAACCAAATTATACATTCTTGTGGGATCAATAGTCAAAATCAAATAAAATTTTTCTTCTTATAATATAAAAATAACTGTGGTTTCAAGTTTTTAAACAAAATAAATTTAAAAAATATTAAAAATCAAACTTAAATTATCCTTTCAAAAAACAGAAACATTATTTAGCAAAAAAACTAAGAGGAAGATCTTCCTCCGAGTCCGATCCTGAGTCTTCGGCTTCTGAGTAAGCATCGGCATTATTTTAAAAAATTAAAAAATTTTTGTATAAGTATTTATGAGGCTTATATGGGCTAATTTCCTTATCAGACTACTCTACACTGATTTTTAACACAATTTCAATTTTTCCGTTTTTTTCCGGAAAAAAAACCGGTTTTTTTCCATGACTCAATTTTTCCGGATAATTTAAATCACTAGTTGGGAGGCAGGAAATGCTGTATCAATAACAGCATCCCTTGCAATTGCAAATGGATTATTTTTTAAATATCCCAAAAAAGCAGCATCCTGTTCATGCAGGATTGGAACGTTTGGGACGACCTGAACCAGTTTTCCTCTGTTCACAGCGTTGCTTAATTTTCAATATAGTTTTTTTTATTTCTATTATACAACTGCGCTACAGCACGGATTGACCATCCTTCTTCGATTCATGATACAATTTGAGCCTTTTTAACTTCAGACAACTGACGACGAGGCATTTTTATGTTCTTCTGTCAAAGTTTATCAAACGTTACCACGCCAGGCAGGTTCAAAATTAATTACACCGACGCCAATGCTTTGCATTTTTGATAATCTATGACGTGTGATAACTTCCAATAAACAATCATTTAGACAAGCCGGTTTTACGCAAATTTGACAAAACTTACCTCTAATTCTTGTACGCTTTTTTTTATGAATACAACTGTACGTATTTTTTACGGTTAGATTTTAAAGTGATACGTTTGTAAATATTTTATTTTATTGTTGATTCTTATAAAGGTTTTTGAAATTATAGATATTTTTATGTGGAAATTGTTTTGTGATGTTCATACTGATTAATACCCGCATAAGGGGGAAAAATACAAATACAAATTTAAAACAAAAATCTTTTTATTCAAATCAACTAACCCAAATTCTCTTGGTTCCAACGCATGTATGAAAAACGGCGTTTTCCATAAATTCTATGATTATTAACAAAAAATAAATTACTGACTGGAACTTGGTATTTTTTTAAATCTCAAAAACAAAGCGGTATTACGTATTCTATCCCCCATATCTTAACCCGATAGAGAATCGTATGTGTTTCTTGTAAACAAAAAACTATTGGTTCGAGAAATATTTATAGCTACATTTGTAATAGTGAAAATGTTTATAAAAAATAACATTTTTATTATAATCTTGTAGACAACGAATATATTTTATGTTGGTCTGTTGGATAGAATACGATCGGGTCCCCATAGGCGTAAGTGACGTGACTGGTCGATAAATGTCTGTCTATCAACCAATCACCTCTTAGAGCTATCAAATATGTGCTCGCCCATGGAGATACGGTCCAAGGATTTACCGCTCTTTACGAGTACTTCCACGTGGTCTGGCAAAGTCTTAAGACCGCTATTTCCGCCCGGCCTTTTACAGACGAATTTAAAGACACGTTGTAACATTGAAAAAATATACGCCACTCTGCAAATACATCATATTCTTGAGATAAAAATACCGAGTCCGCCAACAAGCTCTTTAATCACAAAAAAAACAGTCGTCAATTAAAAAAAAAATTTAATCGACTTAAAATTTTAAAAACGATGTATGACCTAAAATTCAGATATCAACAACTTCATTACCGTGACAAAGCCTTTTAATCATTACAGTATGTTTCTGTTTATAATAGTAAAAAGTAGCGTAAAAACTTATACTGATTTACCGAAATTCGTAAACGTTTTTCTGGGAAAAATAAACACATCTAGCTATTTACAATATAATATACGTTAAAATAAACAACGTGGCGATTCCTTATACACTGTGACCAGTAAAGTCCGCATCATATGACATTTTTTTCTATTAATAGCTTTATTCAAAATTTGACTTTGGCACCATGTTCTGCTTCGATCGAGATGAAAATTAAGCAAAAAAAAATAGTAGTCACGTGATTGGCATTATCTGTCAAATTTGAATTTTTTCCAAAAAAATAATTTAAAAGTGGGGTTATTTCTAAAAGTATCGAAAAAAGTTATTAGAAAGTTTTTTAAATGCAGTTTCTAGCCCACATGCAAAATTTTAGCTGCATAAGATAATTTTGATTTTTTACCCACCACTAAAATTTATTTTCCACTTAATAAACACTTCACTAATGTGTTCTTTTTTGTCTTAATATTAAGGTTTATTACCTTCAGACACAAACTACGTTTTTAAAAATACTTTATTTTATGAAGTTACCTTATACAGGGTCAAAAACAACTTTGCATCACATGCGACCAAATTTGAATGAATTGTAGAAAAACACATAATTATTTAATATGGCGCTACTTTAAAAAAAATGTATCTGAAAAGCATTGTCAAAATTTAGAAGTTTTATGTAGGTTGCGTTGAGTCTTATTTTGCAAAAGTGGTGCAATTTACAAAATATGGGTAAAAAATCAAAATTATTTTATGCAGCTGAAATTTTGCATGTGGGCTAGAAACTGCAAAACTGCGATATTTTCAGAAATAACCCCACTTTTGAATTATTTTTTGGAAAAAATTAAAATTTGACAAATAATGCGAATCACGTGACTATTTTTGCTTACTTTTCATCTCGATCGAAGCAAACTTGATGTCAAAGTCAAATTTCGAATAAAGCTATTAATAAAAAAAAATCCCATATGATGCGGACTTTACTGGTTACACTGTATACTGTATATACATTACAGAAAAAAATATATTCAGCTATCTTATAAAAGAAAACATTCTGCTATGTGCATGGCGCTAGGAATAATAAGCAGTCTTTCCTTTTATTGCTATCATAACTGGATCTGCTCGAGCACGCCTTGAAGGCCTTTGTATAGGCCTTCCCGAGTTCTAATTCCTGATAATAGATGGAGCTTAGGAAAAAAGAAGTGTAATTGGTTTTCACACTAAAAAACTGTAACAACCTCAACCACAATTTTTTCTATCAACGTACTACCAACATCTCAAACAAAAGGACCAAATATGTAGCCTAGTATTTCGGTAAATCAACATCATATTTTAACATTTTAATATCCTATAACGAAAAGTATCACATATTTTTAACAATATTATGATATTTCCAACATAAATATGTTTAAAGTACAACTCTTGATTCCCATGATATTTTTATACAGTTATATTATACACGTTTGTACAGGGTGTTGAAAAAATAATTTTTAATTTACTAAAACATACATGGGTAGCGACCGATTCGGAGACGAACAAAAAAATCATAAAAATTTGAAAGTAACGGGCTCACCCTGTATAAAGCTTAAAAAGCAAATGTATACGGGGCTACTAAAAAGATCCGTAACAAATATTAATACCTGAAACTAAAAACGGATCACACGGACTGCTAAAAATACAAGAAAAATTATTTACTGCACACCCTGTACAAAACTCAAATCACTGGACCTGGTCTAGCTAATAATTTTCTACAAAAAAAAAATCGACACTAGTCATTTGAATACCCTGTGACATCAAAAATAAATAAAAATCTTTATCTAATTTGAAAAAAAAACCTACGTCTCGAGAAAAAAACATTAACAGAAACACACTGGATAAGAAATAATTTAAAAAATCCTAGGAAGTACACATTTATATAACGAATTATTTAGTTCATTGGCTGAAGGTGCTCCCTGTATACAGGGCGTTGTTAGAAATTGATGGCTAGAAATGTACGGTTTTTGTCTATCCCACTGCAGTGGTTTAAATTTATTTCATCCAGATATGTAGATTGTGTAGTTTTTTACACAGTATCATTGTTGTGTTATGCCATAGGAATCTGTCATTATAACGTCATATTTGTATAGGTTATGTAATATCAAAAGTATCATTTATCACCCCAAATTTTCACTAGGTAACATCAGTACGTGTGTACATATTTTGGGGTTTAGAAAATTTGATCCTTGGGTCATAATTTGGGGATCAAGTTGTATATTATATACAGGGTCCTTCCTTCAGTACTGGACTAAACAATTTTGCTTCAACCTGCGCGTTATGCAATTTTCTTAAAGCTTTTTTGTTCTCCGGGGGTATATCTAGCTAAGAATAATTTACAGACCTTTTTTTACATTATTCATATGAGTTCAATATTTTTGTCAATTTTCGTTCCACAGTTTTATATAAAAAGGCGAAAGGTACGCATGTTTTTAGAAAGCTGATTTTCCCTCCGGCTAAACGTTACAACGGACTTGCTTTCTATTCTAATTCTTATCACAAAAATATCTATCGCAAAACACGTAGGTACCTTTTTGAAAAATCATTTTTCTAAAAAATGCATTTAAAAATTCAGAACTTATTAGTTTTTCTCTGGGGGGCATGTTTTTAAACCTAGGTTAATATTTGATTCAACGAGTTAAACAATAAGGTTCAATATCCTTTTAAAAACTCAGTAAATTTATATTTTGCTTTAAACATTGATCATAATATGCAACTTTTTTTTATAAACGATTAAGTACATAATATGTATAGATGTTTATTTAGTTTTTATGACCTTATCGTTTGAGGCGACTGTAATACCGGTTTGAATTATTGCATTATGTTTTAACAATTGCTTTCCCCTGACTATACTTAAGGCGAGAGACTGGTTAAATTAAATATTAACAGAGGTATATAAAGATTCCCCTAAAAATATGACGGTTTCCATAACATTTTATACATAAAAACAACTAGAAAAGTAACGATTTTTTTGAAATAAATTATACATTTTTTTTGCAGGTTCTTTAAGATTCATTAAGGCTAGTAGTAGTTTTTTTTATAAGGATTTTGCGAGTTTTTGGTTGAGGGGAATTACTAACAGTGTGATCCACGGAGTTTGCCAATAGATAGGGACATTTATGATATAGAAAAATTTATTTTTAATAAAGATGTCGTAAAAAGAATTACATATATTAAACAATGGGAAAAATATATATAGAAAGGTCCACCAGGTTCCACAAAAAAACCAAAGACACACTTACACAGTAGATGTATTACTCGGAATATTCCACACTGCCTACTAACGGTAGCAAGTGAAAATAAGAAAATAAAATGACAGTTTTGGAATTTCGCCATTAGAAATGTCTATCATATGATAGAATGTTCCTCATTGACGGTGAGATGTTGGAACGGCGCGAAAGTACGTTTATAATTGAAATGATTTGACTACGTTGATCCTTAGTAGGTTTCAACCAAAGTTTGTTTGATTATGGACAATTTATACAAAAATTTCCGTTAAAAATGAAGTCCCTTGATTTTTAAGCGTAATAAATTTGTACAAATCATAACGATAGAAAGGTTTTTGTTCATGTATTTAAAAATACCAATCTTCTTTTATTTTTTGGACACACTCTACAAAAACTCAAAAGTGTTGTCGCCATTGAAAGCGTTTGATAAGAAACCAAAATGTCTAGCTCGCTAAGCAGCGTTGCCTTTAGTAGCCTTAAAGTATGCACAACCTTCGCTCAAAAACCGATGCAAACCAGTACACTTTTCTTTCGATTAACATTCTTTAATAGGTTTGAAAACACGATTTGATTCGTTTCAACGTGGTTTTAACGTCCCAGACAAAAATGCCACCGTTCGGTAAACTAAGTGAATCTGTTAAACTAGTTTAACACGTATTTCGCTACAAATAAGGTGACATTTTTGGTTAGAATTCCATTTTTTCCAAGACCTTTTAGCTAAATAAAACTGAAATTAACGCGAGGAACTGAACATATTATTTTGGCACTACATTTGAAAAATCATCCCCTCGTACCAAACAACAAACACGCAAAATCTATTTAAGAGAGGCCCTTAGTGAATTACCGGGCGATTTTATTAACAGAAGATAAAACGCGAAAATAACTCACTTTCAGAGCCTTCTCAACATCAAAATGATTCGCTTTGTTTCGTTAACAAACAAATAAATAAAGCGGCCCCAAAATGCTTCAAGTCCGTTTCAGGGGGGGCATTTTGGGGCCATGACCGTTAGCTACTTCTCGATATTGCTGTTTTCGGTGACATTTTTCGGTATCTCCTATCCATTTCCGTCTTAAGGGGACCGGTATGTGTTTGCCTATTTATAAAAGTCTTCGTCTTTGTCTAGCACACTTTTTTCGCACTATTATTTCACTTTTTCACTCCATTCACTGGTGTATGAACGTTCTTTCTTCGTAAATATTTTGACAATATTTACTCTTGCTGTTATAAAATATATGCATCTATTATCGTAACGTGTCCTGTCTATAATTATAGGAAAAAAACACTTCTTTATCTTGATATACACATAGATATATCAGGTTTTGACTAGTATTTATATTATCCTTTTTTTAAAAATAAATTAAAAGTATTAAAAGTACGTTTTTTTTTAAATTACTAAAATTAGTTTTTAAGCACTTTTCTTTAGACTATATTGTCAGAATTTTTCTCACTTGTTCACTGTCGCGGGGAGGGGTCCCTAATTTTCCTTATAAACTATCTGAATAGTACTGTATTTTTTGGTTAATTACGGCCTCCCATGCTGGAAAAAAAATGCTTTTATAAAATCAACGTAACCATTATTACAGTGCGAGCAAAAATTATTTGCATGGATTAAAAAACGTAGGGCTTCATTTAGATCACAATGATATGGGGACGATATATCTAACCAAATCTAGGTTAAAATTTTTTCAAATTCATATTATGACATGATATGCCAAACTAATAAGTAATAAAATAAGTAGACAAATACAAATTTATTTTTGTTGTCTACAAAATTAACAAAGTAAGAATATACAGAAAGGAAAATAATTACATAAATTGCTGAAATTGGCCACCGCCATGCTCCAAGCATAAATTCACACGTCTCTTCATATTTTCGAAAGTGTTGACCAGCATCTATGGAGAAATGTTACAACATTCTTGGATACTCATTTTTTGTAATTGTCCTAAATTTGCAACTGGTATTTTAAAAATAGTGTTCTCTAAAAACGAAGTAATCCATAACCGTTAACCAAGGTGATCTAGGTGGGAATTCAATGTCTGATCGAAAACTGATCAATCTGTTGTCGAAAAAATTGCGTAAGTAGTTACTAGTTTCGGCGGCTGTATGGGCGGTTGCACCGTCCTGTTGAAAATATCCAAAACGTAGTTCGTCGTCAAGTAATTCCTCCACAAATGGATTCAAAATATTGTCACTATACCGCTGTGCTGTAACTGTGTTATGGGAAAAAAATAGGACCAACAATAATTATTCTTCTTCGGGAAACAGCTAACCAGACACCAATTTTTTGAGGGTGCAATGTGGACTCTACAAAAAAAAATGGGGATTTTCACTACTCCACATGCGTGTATTCTGAGTTCACATAACCGCAGAAGTGGAACCAGGCTTCATCCGAAAAAGTCAGGTCTAATAAATCATTTATTTCCTATAAATTTTGCGTAAACCATTGAGAGTAATTCCTGCGTCTTGTATTTCTTGGAATACTTGCACTTTATAAGGAAATAAATTTAGCTGCTTCTTAAGAATAGTCCTGCATGTTCCATAAGATCTTTCCACTTCTTGGGACAGGCGTCTTATACAATTTGTTGGCGTATTTTGCATTATTTCACGAATGTTTGCAACAAGTTCTTCTGTTCTTACAGATGGTCTTCCTGCTCCTTTTTTGTGTTGTATAGAACCTGTTTCCCTAAACACAGCCACGGTTCTTTTCAGGCAATGAAAAAAATCCCCAGCAATAAAAGCAACGTTAGGAAAATGTTCGTGAAAATCGTTCATGCACAAACCCGGATTGTATTGCCACTCACTATTTACTCTAACAAGAGAGTTCAAGAAATTGGAAAAATTAGCGATGAATCAAATTACTTGTAACGATTGTCAAAGAACTCAAAGATCACGGAATAACTGATTGATTGTTAATTCAGGTAGTTACTGACACCCAACAGGTATTAAGCTCTACGGCTAAGCATTACGTCCTTAGATGCAAGGCCCTTTGATGCAAATAATTTTTGCTCGCACAGTATTATTAATAGTATCAAAAATTTCACTGTACACATCAGTGTGATGTCAAAGGAACATTCAGAACACTTACCGGTTGAAATAAAACTAACGATTTTATCGTGATTATGTTTCGGGGATCCTTTGTCGTTGGATGGAGCCTTAAATCTCGTCGCCCATTCTTCGCCCCTACATGGTAACATCTCTATATGATTTTCAGTTAAAATCTAAAAAAAAAAAATTAACAAAGATATTATTTGTCAAGAGAGGAATAAAAACCTTATTAAATCAATAAATACTTAATGATTAGGCCTTATTATCAGTATTGTTACTGTTTCAAGGTCAGAAATAAATAAATTAGAGAGAAAAAAAAACACTCACATTCTCACTAACATTTTGTCCACTAACTACGATACAGCCCGCGTCGCCGCCCCCACCCGAGTCTTCTAATAACAGCTGCTCGTTTATGTCGAACCCGAATATCAGTCCCAGGGGGGCGTCCTTCGAATGGCCGGACAGGATGACTACCGGAGGGGGACTCAACTCGGGCTGCTGGTTCGGCTCGGGCGACGAGAAAGTGTCGTCCGAGATCCTGGAAGGAAATTATTAAATTAGGTTTACTAGTTCAGGTATATGGGAAAACGGGGGGATTTCCATACCTTGGACAAAAGAAGGATAATCTAGAGCAAATATAAGGTATATTTATTTGCAGGTTTCTTTATAATAATATTAAAAATCAATAATTTTTTTTTAATAAAAATAAATCCAATGAAAGCATCATTACAAAACCACAGATTAACAAAAGGGAGAAATTATAATAGAAAATTTGTAGTGATGTAAAAAAAACGTGTTTTTTCCTGAAAAACCGAATTTTTCAAATTAAAAAAAAAATTCATAGTAATTAAAAAAGAAATTATTTTTTTGTTTTTTATGAAAAAAAATAAATAATAGTATATTAAAGTACGACTTTCATAAGAAGCGGTTTTAGCGCCCGCGTCTATTTTAAAAAACGAGCCACGAAGTGGCGAGTTTTTTTATTCACACGGGCGCTAAAACGCCTTATGAAACATGTGCTTTATACATTTTTTTCTATTTCACCTTTTATAATCAAGAAAAATACATTTTAAAAAGAAAATAAATCCTTCAAATTTTGTAAATTTTTATGTGTAAATTTTATGTTGGTAATACTATTTTTTATCATAGTAGCCTCTGGACTCTGGACAACAAAAATTATTTTGCAAACTGTCATTTTTTGATTTATTGACCCATTTTCACCACGAGATTCTAAAGTTATTTTAGCGATATGAGATTTGAAATTGGACGGAATACGTTGTGTGATCCTTGTACATTCGGTACATATACAGAGCGTTCGGAAATTCGGGAGATTTTGCTACTTTTTTTCGAATTTCAAAAGACGTGATTTTACGTCACGGCATTGCAATTTAGTATAGGGAAGATGGAAAATTCAAATAAAGTTGAAGTTAAAATCGACATTAGAAGGCCAGTAGATTGAATTTTGGATAGGATTTGGCAGAAAATGATAGCTTGAAGCATCTATAAAAGATTGATTTATATATTTATGCAACCAACATGCATGACTGTTATCCACACAGAATAAAAAAGTAAGTTATCAAGCTAGTTTTCCTCTGCGAAAAATGGGTTTTCTCGTAAATCACAAAGGCCGCGCAAGTCAATGAAATAAAACATTTAAATGTAACCAACATCAAATAAAGAAAAAACGCGTATCGAAATAGCTTCATTACGATCCGCAAATGAGGGTCGTACTGAACTCATTATGAACGTGAAATAGAAAAACATATTTATTGGTTGTGCGTTGTGCCCGGTTGGACCAAAATTCTTGAAAATACACAAGAGAAATGGGAGATTTTATATTTCTAATAAAATTATTAAAAATCATCATACGACAGTGAAAGCTACTGTTAAGGTTAAGTATTCCAGCATTTTAAATAGGTAATAAAATAAATATGTACTTTTATTAATAAATAGAGAATAGAATAGATATTACTTTATTATATTTTATAAAATTATTACATTAAAAAAAAGTTTCATCTTTTCTATAAAGCAAAAACAATGATTCTGAAAAAAAAACATTTTTGAAAAAAAAAACAAACCGCACTGTTTTTTTTTCTAAAAAAAAACACTTTTTTTCTAAAAAAAAAACACTTTTTTTCTAAAAAAAACACGTTTTTTTTTAATTTACATCACTAAAAATTTGTAATATTTAGTATTATTATTATTACCTATATATAAGTTGGCTTACCTTTATATAATTTTGCATAATCCATGATTTTAATTTTCTTTTAAACGCCAAAAAACTCATAGTTTTTAAATTAGTAGGTAATATATTAAAAATTTTGATGCCAACAAATAAAGCATTATTTTTTAAGTGTTAAATTAAAATTATCATAACATAAACGTAGATTTGTTTTTGTCTTGTTGGGTATATATGAGTAATGTTATGTAATAAATTTTTATTTTTATATGTAAACTCGGAATATTATTATAAACAAATAATATTTTTGAAGGAAACAAAATATGTTTATTAAATATTATTTTTAAAATTATAAGCGGTTCTTTTTTTATTATGTATTATTCATTTAAATGCATCGCTAAAATGTTACAAGACAGAGATTAACTAATTGAAAGGTTATCAAGTGTTCAATAAAAATAAGAGATTACTGTTTATTATTAAATATTGATAAAATGTAAGAAAATTAAAAAAAACTGTATCATTTGTACTATGTAAAGTTAGTTATAAGTAGTTATAAGTTTGGAAAGAGTAAAAAATAAGTTGAGGTAGATGGAAACGATTACATTGTATTTGAAAGTATTTTTATTTTAATGGTGTATTAATTAAATTTTTAGATTTTAGAGGTTTATTATTTTCTGAACGAAACAGAAAGGTTATCATGATTTTTTTTTAATAAATGAAAAAGATAAATGTTCGTTATCCGTAATTTAAGAAAAATTTGTAAAAAATAAAAAAAAATGTAAGTAGAAGGATGTAATTGCATATTAAAATATAGTTTTACATTCCGAACAACTTTTCATAATTACAGTTTTCGATATTGTCAAAAATAAAGGCACTTTACTCTTGGGCAAAATTCATATTTTTTGACAAACCTCGTATACGATTGAAAAAATTTAACATCTGATGATTGCATTTTAGGTTGTGGATCATGCAGAACTTTTTATAAAGAATAACTTTTTTTTCGTGAAGATAATAAAAATTTTTACCAAATGTTGCCAAACAAGGGTGGTTTATCCGTCCATCCTGGGTCATGAAAAACACACTTTTTTTTTCTTTTTTTTTAGTGCTACTCACCCGTTAACCATCCCGCCACCCCCTTCCCTCTCGTCCAAACTACTATCACAGACAGAACTACTGACGAAGTCTACGTCGCGCGGCTCGCTATTCCTCGAAGAGCTGTTCCCCCCTCTCCTCCTCTTTCCCTTGCCGCCGGCGTGCGAGGGTCCGTCGGGGTGCCCGGCACAGCTAGGCGTCTGCGCGTAGGACACTTGGGTGGCGTTAAGCTGGGATCCCTGAAAAAAGAGGTACATGTTTCATTTCACCAAAGTTGAAGAAAGTTTGGCCAAGAAAATTCCAATGAATCAAAAAGAAAATTATCCCGATGTAGAAATAAATTCAAGTTCTATGTTTTTAAATAAAGAAGATATCACATTTGAAGAAATAGACAAAATAATTGATGGGTTTAAGTCGAAGAAAGCAACGGGATTTGATAATATTTCCATCAAAACTATTAAAATTCTTCTAAAGTATAATATAATTCCTATATTACATCATTTAATCACAATTTCTTTTAAAACCGGGTTATTTCCAGATAAATTAAAAATAGCAAAAGTATCACCAGTTTTTAAAAATGCAGAAAAATATTTTAGTAGTAACTATCGCCCAATTTCTGTTTTACCCATATTTTCAAAGATTTTTGAAAATTTTTTAAATATTAGAATAGTAAATTTTTTAGAAGAAAAAAATTGCTCTCTCCATTTCAATATGGTTTTCGTAAATTTAGATACAGAAGTTGCAGCTGCAGATATTATAAAAGATATTCAACAAAACGTTGATAGCAACCAAAAGTGCTGCCTACTGTCCCTAGATTTATGTAAAGGATTTGATACAGTCAATCAATCAATCAATCATTTATTAGCAACTTTAAATAATATACAGATACAAATAGATGTAAGATTTTAACTAGTGTTCCAAAAACTTGTTACATCATGCACCTAGATGACTAAACATCTGTATGTGCCAAGATCCATAAACATGGTGGTATCCAAAACCTTAGAATTTAATAATTTTTTTATATCAAAAACCTACTCGAGGATAAAAACTAACTTTAACGTATTATATATTATTATTATTATTTTTTTATAAATGGTTATTATATATAGTTTTAAAAATAATTTGGATGGGGTTATTAATACATAATTTTTATTATTTGTGATTTTATATATTGTATATTTGGTGTTATATTCTCTGTAATGAACTGTTTAAGTTATATATATATTATTATTATTAAGTGTCAATTCTTATACTACTTACGCTTTGCGTCGACGCCGTGGCATTCGCCGTCGAACCCGAATAGTTCATAAACTGCATCTTCTCCAACGTTGCCACGTCCACGATGTCGGGCGGCATCCTCTGAACGGCGTACTGGGCGGGGTCCTTCATGATCTGCGCAAAGAACTGGAATAAGGTTGAGTGGGTGGGTTCATGATCGATGGGCGTTTGTTAGTTTCGGGTTGGTGGTGGTTAGATTTATTTATGCACGATGCCATTGATGGTAAGAGTAGGTTGGTCCACCTTATTAAAGTATTTTTCACCCTAAATGATATCGACTTATTGACTGCAATAAAACTACCCGTTTAATCCCATTGTTATACACAATCAACAAGCAAATACACTACAGGGTAGGACTTTAGATATTTAATTCGTTATTAATAATATATTATTTAATGACATGAAATATCCTAAATATATCTAAAATAAAGTTAAATATTACCTGCTATAATTACAAATTATAATCCGACCCTGACCGACAGTTTATTTGCATTTTTATGGCCGAGCTCTTGCAAAACGTCCCAGGTAGTTAAACGGAGTCGACCATTTGTTGTGAAAAATACTTTACCTATATGTCCATTTACTTTACAAGCACAGCGTTTTCGTAAATAAAAGAGATAGAGGTTATATAACTACATATTGTAAAGGGTTCAAACAATTTATTACATTATCTGATATTAAATTAAATATTATTTTTAGGAACCACTGTACTCTTTCCTCGAATGGCGTATAATTTTGGATGATTATGATTTATTTTGAGTGGAATGATAGTTATTTTTGCTTGTGATACGAATGATATGATGAAAGATGATCACATTTGGTGAGTGTTGGACCTGTAAAAATGAATGTCAACAAGTGGGTACCCAAGTCATCATGTCAAGAAATATACGAGAGGCACTAAAGAAGTCTCTCTAGCAATGACAAAAAGAGTACCGAAGAAGCTAGAAAAAAACCGATAAAAATTAAACGATGTATCAAATCGATATGCAGATGTATAGGAATAATAAAGGATAGCATTCTCTAGCAAATAATAAATATATTTTTAAACGTACTAATCCATAGAGATAAAAGTGACCTATATAAAATATTTTAATTAAAATATACAAATACACAAAAGTGTGACTTTTTATTTTTTACTAAACAACTTAAAATAATTGACCCTAACATTTTCGGGTGATAAATTACACTCACCAATACTCACCGAGTTAAAAAAACATAATCGACATAATACAATGTGTGATTAGTTATTTTTAACTTCACTAGCATTACTTTTAACAAAATCTTACCTTTGCAGTCTTTAATAATTCCCGTTGTATTTCCGTGGCGACAAATAACCATTGGTTAAAATTTTGTGATAAACTAAAGCAAATTTCTCAAATGATATTCAAAACAGAAATATTCCAATTATTTACCGTATATACATAATGTTGTGAAGTAGTTTTGTATGTAACAAATGCAGAAAAAAACCTTTCCAAAAGCAAACACAACTAGGCAAAAGTAATGTAATAAAATGTTTTTATCTACGACTATTTAATAATAGAAGCATAATGTGTTTGTTAGTACATATACAGCGTGTCCAGAGAAGTTCTAGACATATGGGAATTTTCTTTATTGTTGATTTTACGAAAAAGTTATTCTTTCAATACTATAGTAACGAATATTGACATGTTAGTTAAAAATCATTTAATATTTTTCGACTTATTAACAAGAGATTTTTTGATGGTACCCTGTAAATTAAAATATTTCAACGAAAATTTGTATCTGACCGCGTTTTGTAGTCCTTGGTAAAATATCTTATAATAATTTGCTCTAAAATAAAAATCGAGCGTAATTCTGTGTTTCTATATTTCTTTGCCGCCCCGCCCCGTACATGATATATTAAGATTTGATAATGTCAATAATATTTGCGCATCAAGCAGAACCTTTTGTAAAGAATAACTTTTTTTCGTAAAATCGACAATAAAGAAAATTCCCATATGTCTAGAACTTCTCTGAACACGCGGTATAATGTGGTTCATATTACCATAGTTACTCATAATCTACAACCATGGATTGGTCCCAACAATGAAGGTTATATTGCTGATTCAAAAAAAACTAAAATAGACGCTGCTAAGGAAATTTTAAAACAAATAAACTCAAATTTATGCCCATCTACATCTACCACTGTAAATAATGTTAGCTCCGAAACTTTTTCCATTAGTAATAAAAACGATATGAATATAAGTAATATTCCTGCTCCCATTCATTTTCATAATTGCTCTTATGTTACAATCAATTTCATGAAAAATTAGAAATAAGTAATTTTGTTTAATTATTGTTAACATTGTTGAATTGTATTTTTTAGTTAAGAAATACCATTAATAATATTACCTTCTAATGTAAAAATATCTTATTGTAATAAAATTTGTTGCTCTGAATGCATTCTCTAATTTTTTGAATACTGAATAGTCGTAGATAAAGTATAGTGTTTGACTCGCTTATAATGGCTACATTACACTCGGATTCTGGCTCGTGTTTTAAAATCTCGTGTAATATAGCCTACATTATACGCTCGTTAAATAATATACTATTAAAAATCACCCTCTCCTTACCTTTTCTTGTAATACACGATCAACACTAAACATTTTGACGTCGGATCGTCGGAAAAACCCAGTGGTATAATAAAGGCGTGGCAGAAAAACTGGTAGGTACTTATATAATATCAGCTACCTACGGTCTAAAATATTCAACAAGTTTGGTCCAATACTTGGACGGGTATCAACCGAAATAATCAAAACAAATAAAACTATCAAAATTTTGTGCTTTGAAAGATTAGATGATATTGAGGTTAAGTGGGCGATTTTCAGAATAATACGTAAATAACGTTGTTATCGAAAATGTTGTTATCAATTACCTATTTGTGAAATTATAAATGCAATTTTTAGCCAATGACTAATACGAATATTGTAATTTATTAACAAGAATTGTTTTGTTTAGCACTTGCATTTGATGACGTCATTTAATAGCAAAAATGATCACTAATATTGACAAGTTGAGTGATAAGTTTCCTAATTAAAGCCCGCAGGAGTATGATACAAAGAAGATTCAAAATTTGCCGCCAGCTCTGCTTTTCATAGGTATTTGATTTCATAATTAATAAAAAAAATTTTTATATCCTGAGAATTTAACTTCTTAAGAGCAGTAACCCCTTTTACCACAATGAAAATTGCCGAACGTTTTGCTGGTCAAACGAAAAGAAAAATTAGTATTTAAAAAATAAATTCTACTTTAAATACCCCATCCAGAAAAGTAAATGACGATCGAAAATATTCCCAAAATTTTTTTCAGAATTTTTTTTTATTTTTAGTAATTTTGTAATATCTTAAACAATTCTTTATTGGTCAAAAGCAAAATGACTTTCCCGGATGTAGAATGTTGTACCAAACAATTTTTCTTAAAGCCATTTTTCAATATCGGCCTTACTTTTTTCTCAAAAACGTTGGGCGCGTAAAGTGAATTTAAGCGCGTAAAGTGAATTTAAGCGTGTAAAGTGGATTATATAATAAATAATATAAACTTTAGAAGCGCGTTCTGACAATATTTTGGGTATATAGAATATAGATCTACTATATTGTTAGACAGACATTAAAATAATTTGTATTAATTTAGAAAGAGAGAAAAATGTTAAATTTTTAATAAAATCAATAAAAAAAAAATAAAAATCAAAAAATCAATGATTTTTGATTTCTTTAATAAAAATGAAATTTTCCCAACCCTGCTACTGCTACCTATACTGTAAAACATTGAGCGTCGCCGACCCGCTCGTCGACCAAAGCTGCCTGCCGAGTAACCATATTGTGCCTTGTTAGGGAATAAAGAACCTAAATTAAAGAATAACTAACAATTCAGTAGACAGCCTACAATCGGCGATCAACGAGCAGCTTAAACCTGTACCCCTACTATGGATATCTTATTGTAAGTATTTATTCTACCAATTGTTGTTTTGCAAACATCGTTAATATAACAGACATGCAATTTAAGAAGACTAAATTGTTTACACTTTGTCCGTGGTCAGAAATCCGTTTTAACAGAAATCAATGATGCCTAATTTCTGCTGATTTCCCTAGATCTATCGCCCGTGTTTGAAAACGAAGGTTATATTAACTATATTAGATGCTTTTTTAAAAACATTAAAAAAATTTTAATGTAAGAGATATGGAAATATTATATTAGGCGTTAGTTAAAACTCATTTAAATTACGGAATTTTAGGTTGGGGAGGAATAAATAGAACTTTAGTTAAAAAATTAGAAATATTACAAAAGAGCTTTCTAAAAATTATATTCAACAAAGATTATCTTTATCCTTCAAAAGAATTATATTCAGAAACAAAAAAGTTGAACATAAGACACCTTTACATTTATAACATCCTAATATTTAAATTTAAAAATGAAAACCTTATACAATTTAAAAACCATAATCATAATACACGTCATTAAAATGAAATAACCATAAAACCTAAAATAAATAAGTCCATAGGACATAGGACAAAAAAATTTCAAATATTTATGTTTTTATTTAAACGATTATTTACCAACAAAAATTAAAAAATTGATTTCATTAAAAAAAATTAGTCGAAATAAAGACATGGATATTAAAACGGACAATTTGAAAATATTTTTAGAAATGCTTTAATTAATTAAATTGTTCTGAATAATTTATATAAGTAATATTTTTCACTTAAAAATTATAAATTAATAATTTTATTAAGTATAGGTAATATATTTCTTCAAAAAAAAAAAATATGTTTATACTATAAATTAACATTTTTACTTTAAAACTTGATTTTTAATGCATATTTATGATTTTACATACTAAAACAAAAAATAAGATTTGCCCCTAACCCCTAACAAGCTCAGCTTCAGGGGATTGAAAAATAAGTTTATAGAAGACAACATAAACGTATTTATTATATTATTATTGTTATTAAATTTTAAATAAACTTAACTTACTTATTTGTGATGTGTACCTATCAAGTAAAAAATAATATACTAAATATAGGGAAATCACAACGACAACGTTGTACAGACGTTTTTACTACGAGCCATCTCCTTATAACTTATAATAGGTATAGGTCTGATTGTAAACAAATGTTTTTTGATGAATGGCATGTTTTGTCTCCTTATATAGCTACATGTCTGTGGTTAATATCACATGCTAATCGATAGTTCTGTAAATGCACTACGCTACTAAGCATATAGCTCTTTTTAATCGCATATCTTATTATTTTCTATATCGAGGACTGTTATTAGGTCCTTTAATTAATTAAATACAAACTAAAAGTTAGTAAAAAAACCATTTCTTTAACGAACGGTGTAAAAAGTAAGTAAAAAAGCGTAAGACAAAAATAAAAAGCCACACATTTTTTAAATAATTGCAGCGCAAACCCAATCAAAACCATAACCAAGCAAAAAGCGGAAGGTGTTATATATATATATACAGTGTGGTTGTTTAAGTGTGCAACATATGGGCATTTTTTTTATTACCGATTTCTCAGAAAATTTTATTCTTGATAAAAGTTGGTGCATGTTCGATAATCATATTTGGTGCACTTGGAATGGTTGCAAGCTAAACGGCGTACAGGGTAGGCCAAAAAATATAAAACTTGTACAAGAATAAAGTACCCTTATTTCAGAAAATTCAGCAAAATGTTATAAAGAAAAGTTTGTTTAGAATTAAAAGTTAAGCACAGATTCGAAAACGTGACCTAAAATAAAAAAATATATTTTCTTAAAAAAACATTAATTTTTTTTTTATATTCACCATAAAGACCTTCATAAATTAATCAAAATCAAATCAATTTCACATATTATTATATTTGTTCAAATTCGAGCATATTTGTAAAATTTACTTGAATTTTTAATTTATTAAAGAATCACAAACTTCATGTTTGTTGCAACGATATTAAACACAACTTTAAAATATCCTAAAAATTATTTTTAACAAGATAAAACATTAGTAATGATAATATGCTAATTAAAAAACTATCATTTAAAGTGCAAAATTTTTATTTTAAATGTTTATTAAAAAAAATGTATGTACAAATTAAGCGACAAACATGAAATCCTACTCAAATAATCGCAGATAACTATGGAAAAAAACAAATAAGGGCTAAAAGTAAACATTATTATATGGTGCCCATGGTTGTACCAATTTTTATCGGCTTTTTTTATTATAACTAGATTAATTTATGAAGGTCTTTATGGTGAATATATAAAAAAAAAAAATTTTTTGGAAATTATTTTTAAAATTTTTATTTTTTATTTTAGGAGGTCACGTTTTCGAATCTATGCATAACTTTTAATTCTAAACAACTTTTCTTAATAACATTTTGCTGAATTTGCTAAAATAGGGGTACCATATTCTTGTACAATTTTTATATTTTTTGGCCTACCCTATACGCCGTTTGACTTGCAACCATTCCAAGTGCACCAAATATGATTATCGAACACGCACCAACTTTTATCAACAATAAAATTTTCTGAGAAATCGGTAATAAAAAAAATGCACATAATATGTTGCACACTTAAACAACCACACTGTATATATAAAGTTAAATCAAAAGAATTTCCGTTGCACGTCATACCTTCGAGTATCAGCAGTGTTGCCAGTTTGTAATCAAAATACCCCAGTAAGGAAATGCTTCGGCATTTTTCAATAAAGGTAAACAACGTAATCAACAGAAATGTGTATGAATCCCTTTGTTGTTTTTAAAAGATCAGTTTTTAATCCTATTTATAAAAGGATTTGCAGTTTTAGTTAAAAACGACTTAAATAAACTCACGAAAACACGAAATGAAAACAATAAACGTCAATCAAAATTCGCCAAGAAATAAACTGGCATCACCGATGCGTTGACACTTCTATTGCCAACTGTCAGCCCAAAAAATTCAAGTGATATTAATTTTTAAAAGGTTAAATTTAAAAAAACATCTCCTTTAAGCGGCTTAGCATCAAAGAAGAATACATTAAGTTCCTTTTACATTCAATATCGCATGAAATTTATATATTTTTTGCCCAAATTTAATTTTCTTATGTTTCCTTACCGATTTTCAATTATCAGCTGATTGATGACGTGCAACGGGAATTCTATTGATTTAACTATAGAGTATTAGTGTATAGAGTATTTTTATCATCCAAAAAAAATTCATTTTTACCAAAAAACAGATAAACTTACTCCATTTTTAAGCAACAAAAAAAAACAAAGCCAACTCACCGACAGCTCGCTCTGAACGTCACCCTGCCCTCCGAAGAATCCTTGAACCGCGCTAAATTGCGTTCCGCTAGTTTCCCTGCTCGGCACGCCCCCTTTTCCACCGTCCTTACCCATTTTGCTCTTTCCTACGTTGCTATTGGGCGAGGCCTGCCTCTTGTTCCCACTGGGCGGTGTCAGGATCGCAGTAGTGCCGCTGCAGTGAGTACTTTGCGCCAAAGCACTTCCCTGAGTTCCCTGCAACGTTTCCACGGGTACGGTTTGTAAAGCGACGGGCGTCTTTTCACGCGCGAACGTTTCCTCGTACGTTAAAGTCGATTGCACAGCCTTGTCACTGGTCGTGGTTACGTTTTGAGTGTGATAACTCACGGTGGTGCTTATCGCGGGGGGAGAAGTCTTCGTTAAACTTCCGGTAATGGCCGGAAAACTCTTAATGTTATGTACGTCGGGTACGACACTTTTAACCGCGGTACAACTATTCGGAGAGGCGTTATTCGACAAACTGGGGGTCTTTTCTTGGGGACTTGTTACTAGAGATGCGTTGTGAGAGCTTATGGGGGTCTTTGGATCGTTTTCCGGGAACTTGAGGGACAGAGGCGACTTTTCTTTGTTGGGCGGGTTAGGTCGGTCTTGCTTCTCCGGGCTAGGTTTCTTCTTTTCAATGTTTTTGGCTGAAAACGAGAATTATGACGTTAAAAAAATTAAACCCTGGTTATAATTTTTTTTTTAATAATATATATCTTTATTCTCAACCAACTCAAAAAGTTCATTACAGAGAATATACCACCAAATGTATAATATCACAAACATAATCACAAATAATAAAAATCATGTTTAGTAATTATTAATAACTCCATCGAAAATATTTTAAAAAAAATATATATGATAACAATAATAATATACATATAATACGTTAAAGTTAGTTTAGTTTTAAAAAATATTTTTTTAGTTTTTTTTTAAGTCTATAATTTTGATATTTCTTTAATTTTTTTTGGCAAACTGTTGTAAATTGTTCTTCCTTTATATAATATTGATTTTTGGCCAAAAGTACTCTTTACCATAGGTGTTTGAATATGATGGTTTTGTCTCGTGATGTGAATAATGTTGGTTGTAGGAAATATTATATTCGATTGTTTTTCTTTAATAATAACAGAGTGTATTAGAAAGCATAGTTTTCATTTATAAAGCTTCTCTAAATTTAAATATCCGTTTGGTTCATACAAATTTATAGTTGGTTCTAAAAAAGGAAGTTTATGTATGCATTTAATTTTTTTTTGTAGTTTTTTTATTGGCTGAATTGTAGTTAAATTCGCTGATCCCCAGATTGAAATCATATACTGTAATTTTGAATAAACCAAAGAATTATATATATTTTTTAAATATTTTAATGATATATACTTTTTAGCTTTAAACGAAATGCCAATTATTGGTGAGATGTAACTTCTTAAATATTCAATATGTTTTTCCAACTTAAATTTTCATCAATATATAAACCTAAAAATTTAATTTATTAGTTTATTAATTAAATGATTATTGAAAGACAGTGAAGAAATATTATTATTTTTTAATTTTGATTTACTTACTTATAAACATAAAAGATGATTTATTAAAATTTAATGATAATTTATTTATTTCAAGCCATTTACATATTATTATTTAGGTCGTGGTTAATGTTATTATGAATTTGAGAATAGTCTTCATGAAAATATACAATAGTAGTATCATTGGCAAACAATTTTATTTTACCTTTTAAATTTAATTTTGCTATGGAATTACTGTAGATTAAAAAAAATTAGGTCCTAAGATTGACCCTTGCAGAACACCACAAGTTATGTTTTTTTGTGAACTTTTAACATTTTCCATTTGAACAAACTGTTTTCCATTACTTAGGTAATTTTTTAACAATAAATAAATATTTCCCCGAATTCCAATATTGTATAGGTATTTAAGTAAAATGTTGTGATCGACTGTATCAAATGCTTTACATAAATCTAGATAGCATTTACCTATATCAGCGTAAGAAATAGGTCCGTCCATCGGTAAAGAGTGCACAGAATCCACGTCCGATGAGGAATCGTTGCTTTTTTCGCTGTGAGGCATCGATCGGGTAGTTTTTAGGTGTGACACTCCTTGAAATAAAGAAAAAAAAGCATAAAAGGCCTGAAAATAGGTGGAAATTATTAAACAAGAAGAATGGTGCTACCTTTACATAAAACCAAGCATTGTTGTAATACAGGTTGATACATACCCACTACCATAACACCCAAATCAGGTGAGGGAGCTCTCCTAGATCTACGATCTTCATTGCTGATTGTAGACGAGACCCCACTGGCGGACGAGTTCTGTCTCGCACCGCTTGCGCTACTCACGCTAAAAAACCACAATTTAGGTTAAAAAACAAATAATGAGTATTATTTTCTTTATACAGTGTGTCCAAAAAAGTATGCAACATATGGGAAAGTTTTTTATCACCGATTTCTCAGAAAATTTTATTCTTGATAAAAGTTGGTGCATTCCTTAAAACTATAAATGCATATTTCATATTTCACCTGCGGCTAATAGTAGGGGAGCAAATGCCATTTTTTCGAAATTGCCTTAAGAGTAAAGTACCTTAATTATTAGAAATAAAGCAAAATTTTATATGGAAATGTTTTTGCGAATTAAAAACTTAGTCCAAATACGAAATTTGAGTTAGGTGTGTCAACTTTTAATTTTTATTATATGCATTTCTTTAAAATAGATTTTTGGACTTCAGCGTACTGGGTGAAAATGACAAAAATGAATTATTAAATATTTCCAGTACCTTATATGAATAGAGTTGGATTCTATCATAATTTTGTTTAGAACATAAGTTGGCTAAAATGTGTTTAAGTAGGCGTGCAACACGCTAATATCTGAACCAACTCGTAACATTGAAAGGTTTTAAAAAGTTTGCAACTACTTAATCCATTTTTATTAAAAACCCCAGATTAAGTTATTTAATTTATTAAAATTGCGTAAATAAAAAATCGACCAGAGGTGTACCGTTCAGGGGAAAATAGAGATTAACCAAAAAAAAAAAAAAAATTGTGACAATTAACTCAAATTTCGTATTTGGACTAACTTACTAATTTGCAAGAACATTTCCATATAAAATTTTGCTGTATTTCTAACAATTAAGGTACTTTACTCTTAAGGCAATTTCGAAAAAATGGCATTTACTCCCTTACTATTAGCCGCAGGTGAAATATGAAATATGCATTTATAGTTTTAGGGCATGCACCAACTTTTATAAAGAATAAAATTTTCTGAGAAATCGGTGATAAAAAAACTTTCCCATATGTTGCATACTTTCTTGGACACACTAGATATTTCCAGTTATGTATTTTCATAACATTATTTTTAAAATTATACATTTATTTAGTTAGTCAAACTGGACGGATATTATTGTTACCTGTTTCGGCGCTTTTTGCTCTTTTTCTTTGGCCTAGTGACTTCCCAGTTGTCGGTCGTTTCCAAATTCTCTAACGACGAGGCATTGTATAGAGTTTGGAAAGATGGAGCCTACAAATAAAAAAGTTATAATACATATTTTAAACAGTCAATAATTTGGTACCAATAGATGAACCAATCGACAAAATCGTATTACATTCTGAAGTAAATCAACATGCAAATTGCGCCCTTCCACTTTGTTCGCCAAACGCTGTCAATTTAAATATTTGTCTAAAACCTTATAAAAAGTCTGCAGTCTGGCAACGCAGCAGTAAGGATCCGTCCCCAAAGATGTGTCCGCAACGCATTGAAAATATCGATGCTTTCGATACGTCTACAGGGTGTCCCAGATAAGAATGAACGCTACAGGGATCTCGTAAACCATAGGAGATACAGAGATGGTTAAATTAGAGAAAAGTTGCGCATTACTGAATCCTGTAACGTCATGTTTTCAAATTTAAAAAATTCCGAATGCTTCCGAAGATATTTGGATAAAACCGAATTTTCGCGATTTCGTTTTAATTGATTTATGATTCTATTTGAAGAGACATGTCAAAATAAATTTTACATTCTCATTGCCACTTTTTCTCCCCTACAAAATGGTTTAATTACATTTTTGATCCGACGTTTCGTTTAGTCACAACCATCATCAAATTTGTTATTTTAAATAGTAGGAAAATTGCATTTTTCAGATAAGTTTTATTAGATATTATGTTTTGTTTTAAGTTTCTTTTAAAAAAATGTTTTAAAATCCAACTAGTGTTTAAATACAACAATAAAAACAAAAATATTTTCGATAATGTGCCTATTTTCATTGATGATGTTTTTAAATATCGAAACGTCTAATAAATAATAAGTGTGATACACCGTTAGATTAAGAATAAAGCGTAGAATTTATTAAGCATAAAATAAAATTTTCCTACCATTTAAAATAACAGAGTTGATGATGGTTGTGACTAAACGAAACGTCGGATTAAAAATGTAATTAAACCCATCTTGTGGGGGAGAAAAAGTGGCAATGAGAATGTCAAATTTATTTTGACATGTCTCCTCAAATAAAATCATAAATTAATTAAAACGAAATCGCGAAAATTCGGTTTTATCCAAATATCTTCGGAAGCATTCGAAATTTTTTAAATTTGAAAACATAGTTACAGGATTCAGTAATGCGCAACTTTTCTCTAATTTAACCATCTCTGTATCTCCTATGGTTTACGAGATCCCTGTAGGGTGCATTCTTATCTGGGACACCCTGTATATATAAAATGGAAGTTTTGTAATAAAGTTGTTTTAATGTTAGATAAAATATATACCTCAACGTTACCCCACGATCTCCGTTCCCTCGCCCTGTCCACCGAAGGTTTGTGCCCCCTCAAAACAACATTCTCCTCCTCTTTTTCCTGTTTGTTCTTCTTGACGCTGCTGAATGCTTCAAACTCTCTGTCCAATTTCATTCCAGAAATTTCACCAAGAGAATTACTTTTCTAAAAAATAAATATTAATAATGTTAAAGAAATAGTCTTCAAGACGTCGGTAAAACAGGTTACTATTTTGTCGGCCGGTATATCGAAAATGGTCCGACCTGTCAAATATTGAACAGTAAAGAAAGACAGATGGTTATATATGTCACAGACCCTATAACTGGAACTGACAAAATGAAATGTTTGAAGCTTATACTACCCGTCACACAGTACTTGAGGGATGCGGGCCCTTGAGCTTCAAAAATACGTTTATCTAGCATTTTAGTCAAGTCCCAACTGATAAAAATTTGAGCACAGTCGAGAACACTTTGTCGACTAAGATGCAAAAAATGCTACTTTACGCCCTTCCGTAGGACAAAAACTATATTGCACTCACCTTCAATTCATGCCTTCCCTCACCAGCCCCGACCACGTCGGGCTCCTTCACTCCCGACTTCGAGTGCCTCTTCTTGCTGGGCTTCGAGCCACCATCTTCCGAAGCGTGTTGCTTATGCAACTGCTTCGACTTGGACGACTGTACAGGACGAGGCTTCAGGTTCTCGGTGGTGCCCTCTATGTAGTGGAGCAGTTGATCGACGTTGTTAATGATTTCGGACTTGTGGCCTTCGATCTGGAATTTGGGTAAGTTGGAATATTATGAATTTATTTATTTTATAAAGCCAAATAAAAAACTAATTGAAATATCGAGATTAATGAAGTACCTACAACTTTTTTCCGTATAAAAAATCCCTTAAACTCATATTGTGTAGCTAGCGTTCTCTAGGAGATATCTTAAAACTCATATATACAGAGGGTGTCCGGGAAAATGTGGGAAATCTCCCGGATATGAAAAAAACACGTGAAAATAATACTAATAGTTCATATCGTATCGGCCTCCTCTTTGGAGATATGGGCTCCCAAAGAGTTCCCATTGAATTAAGTTTTTGACACATAATTATTAAACCAACAGGTATATTAAAATTTTTTTTTCATATGATGTATACCAGGTAAGACCCTTCAAATTACTATCCCAGAAAGTGTTGCGAATTACTCACAGCTGCAGGGACGGACTAGCTGTGACACTAATGTGGCCATTTTTTTTATGTCCTGTATGATAAAAACGTTGGATAACGTTTTTTACATACCTTTAACTATTGACTAAAAATTAAGTACTCTTCATTCATGTCGCTAATCCTAACCGTTTTCGGAAAAACGTCACTTTATTGCGATCATGCATTAATATTAAGCAGTTAAAAGTGAACATTTACAATTTATATTTATAGGAACAAACATGTATCTTTTATTGAAATACACTAAATATACATGATGTAAATATGTTAAAAATTACGTTTTTCCGAAAACGGTTAGGATTAGCGATATGAATGAAGGGTACTTAATTTTTAGTCAATAGTTAGAGGTATGTAAAAAACGTCCAAAGTTTTTGTCATACAGGGCGTAAAAAATTTTTCACATTAGTGTCACAGCTAGTCCGTCCCTGCAGCTGTGAGTAATTCGCAACACTTTCTGGGATAGTAATTTGACGGGTCTTTCCTGGTATACATCATATGAAAAAAAAATGAAATATACCTGTTGGTTTAATAATTATGTGTCAAAAACTTAATTCCATGGGAGCTCTTTGGGAGCCCATATCTCCGAAGAGGAGACTGATACGAAAGAAGTTTATATGAACTTGTAGTATTCTTTTCACGTGTTTTTTTTCATATCCGGATATTAATGATAATTTATTAGTTTCAAGCCATTTACATATTATATTTAGGTCGTGGTTAATGTTATTATGAATTTGAGCATAGTCTTCATGAAAATATACAATAGTAGTATCATCGGCAAACAATTTTATTTTACATTTTAATTTTACTATAGAATTAGTGTGGATTAAAAAAAAGTAGGTCCTAAGGTTGATCCTTGCGGAACACCACAAATTATGTTTTTTTGTGAACTTTTAATATTTTCAATTTGAACAAACTGCTTTCTATTATTTCAGTAATTCTTTAACAATAAATAAATATTTCCCCGACTTCCAATATCATATAGGCATTTAAGTAAAATGTTGTGATGGACTGTATCGAATGCTTTACATAAATCTAGGGACAGAGGGCAGCATTTTTGGTTGCTATCAATCTTTGAAAATATCTGCAGCTGCAACTTCTGTATCTCTAAATTTACGAAAACCATATTGAAATGGAGAGAGTAATTTTTTTTCTTATAAAAAAATTACTATTCTATTATTTAAATTTTTTTCAAAAATCTTTGAAAATGTGGGTAAAACAGAAATTGGGCGATAGTTACTACTAAAATATTTTTCTGCATTTTTAAAAACTGGTGATACTTTTGCTATTTTTAATTTATCTGGAAATAACCATAATAATTAAACATCATTTACGTTCGACTTACGTTTTCAGACTTTAATACAACGACGTTCTTGTCGCTCTGCTTCTTCTTCTTTTTCTCTTTGGTCTGGTGGAGGGCGTTTCCGTTTTCGTCCACTTTCTGAAAATAGAAAAACTATTTTACGTAACAAAAGCTTTTTCACACCCCTAAAAAAAATTAATCAACAAAAGCAAGCATTAAAAAACGCAAATCAGTGGAAACTTTTGACCCTACCTTTTTTGGACAAAAAATACCGAGGAACAAGAATTTTTTACTAGAAATCTAATATACCGAGGTACAAAAAAGTTATGAAGCTTTAGATGTAAGCAAAGTGCTACTGATGACGACCTCTGCAATGTACATAATATCAATAAATAAATATAAAGCATTGGTAAGACCAACCTTCTCTTCGACACCCGTAGCCTTGGCCGGGTACGCTGGGATGATGACTTGGTACTTGCTGTGCTGCACCACCTTGGCCAGCGTGTTCGCGTCGATTGTCTTTTTGTCCGAGGACGCGTTGTCCAAGTCCAGAGGTAGCGGGTCGTCGACATTTGAGGCACGGTTGGCTAGAAAGAGGAAAAAACGTGAATCAAGAAGTGTACTTTAAAGCTAGGACTAGTGACGCCCTTTGAAACAGATATTTGACTTGCAAAATGCCTTTATTCCAAACTAACTTTTACAGTTCAGTTAATCCAATTTAATTCATTAATAAATCAATTAAGAAAAAAAAATATAAATAATTTAATTCAATACATATTATTATCTCTTTAACTGTTTTTTAAAAGTTGTCAATTTTTTAATTTTTCTGATATTTTTACATTGTTATATTTTATTATTGCGTCATATAAAAGCGATTTATTTCCGAAATTACTTTTTACTGGTATAGTTTGATAATTTATACAACGTCTGGTGTTATGATCATGTAATGTCTTATTCCCCTGAAGTGTTATGATTGATTTTTTTTCTTTTAAAATAATAGAGTGAATTAGAATACAAATTTTTAATTTATAAATGTTTTGAACACGTAAATACCCCTTCGGTCTATATAGATTAATAGTTGCTTCTAAATGTGGTAATTTGTGTATATATTTAATAACTTTATTTTGCAATTTTTGTAATGGTTTTAAGTTTTATAAACAAGCAGATCCCCATACAGAAGCTAAGTATGTATTGTAATTTTGAATATATTAATGAAAAATAAATATTTTTTAAGTATTTCAAAGGAATGAAATATCTAGCTCTGTACAAAATATATACCAAAGGAGATATCGAGTTGATAATATACTGGACATAGCCTTTCCAATTTAAATTTTCGTCTAAAACTAATCCTAAAAATTTTGTCGTTTTTGATTATTGAATATTTTCCTTATTAAATGTTAAGGGGTTAATAATGGAATTTATTTTATTTTTAGTTATAAACATAAAAGAAGATTTTGTAAAATTGAACGTAAGCTTATTTAATTGAAGCCAAGAAAGAAGTATTTTTAAATCATTATTAGTATCAAAATATATTTCTGCAAAAGCTTCAGCAAAATAAATTATTCTTGTACATCTGCAAATAGCTTTATATTGCCCTTTGGGTTCAATTTGGAAACGAAATTAATGTAAATTAAGAATAATAACGGACCTAATATTGATCCTTGTGAAACAAGACACACAGATCTAAGGATAGTAAATTAAAAAAAAATATTTAGGGTTGGTAATCTTGTTATTCCGTAACTGTAAGTTTTGCAACAATATTTTCTGTATCAAACAGAATTGTGGTATGGTACGGTACCTAACAAACTGACAAATCGAGAAGGTAATAGTTACTAAAATAAACCCAGTACCTAGTTCACAACACACTTCAAAAAATGGCCACATATTCGGTATAAGAAAAAGCACGCCAAAACACTAAAAAGAAATATGGAACTATTACGTCTGTTATTTTGTGCCTCGATTCTATGCTTCTTAACGGTATGTGGCCAATTTGAACAATGTATTGACGGTGGGTATTTTTTTTTTAAAAGGCATTATCTGCTCTCCTATTATCTGAGGTTTAACACAAATTAAAGAACATGTCGTTATCTAACCAAACCAAAGGTATTTTGTTGATGTTTAGGAATTTATAAAATTGCTTTCACATTCTGGGAATTTATATATCTAAATGAATTCAACAGGTTCAGCTATGTTTCTTAAAGCCTGACAGCACAGCTGACGGTCAAAATGGCGAATAATTATTCCCCAGTGTTTTGTAAAGGTGTGCACACGATGCACTTGTGCACCAAACACCATCTAGTACTGTCAGAAACCTAGTATCAGCATGTGCTAATATGACTGGAGTTAGTGAATCAACAATCTATAGGCTTCTTAGGGAAAGAAAATCTGGAACTGTAGCCCCTCCTAAACAGTCGCCAGGAAGGACACCTATACAAATTGATGGGAATGTAAAAAGTACATAAGAAGAAAAGTGCATAATTTTTATTTCAATAGAGAGATCCCAACATTAGATAACATTTTAAATGCTGTAAAAGAAGACGAGATATTACCCAACGTAGGAGGAAAAAAAATTGTGTGTGATGACTGTGATTAAGATCACACAACAGAAGTGAAAACTTCAACAAGGTTAATTCAGTGCCCACAAAAAAGTGCTAAACGCGCCTAAAGAAGTTTTCACTTCAAAAATAACATAAACTTGGAATACGGGATAATTTTACTGCATACGAAAAAAGATTTTTCCTAAAATTGGACAACCCTTGAATTTTTACATCTTCAACAGAAGCCAGAAATCATAATAAATTAGGTCCACGGAATAAGCAATTACGGTAAAACTAATTACCTTACTTCACCCTACGTAAATATATAATTTAAAAAATGCCAGAACATACCTGAGACGCAGACGAGTGTCTAGACAACGCACACTGACTGTTTCCACGTCGATACTGAATGCGACCGATGGCGGCATGCTCTTTCATATAACGTTCATTCGGGTCAGGGTCAGTTCGGATTGAATATAGCAGTTGAATTCGAGCGTAGCACACCCGAGTCTGACGCGTGACGGCTCAGTTTAATTCAGTGCCCACAAAAAGTGCTAAACGCGCCTAAAGAAGTTTTCACTTCAAAAAATGCCAGAACATACCTGAGACGCAGACGAGTGTCTAGACAACGCACACTGACTGTTGCCACGTCGATACTGAATGCGACCGATGGCGGCATGCTCTTTCATATAACGTTCATTCGGGTCAGGGTCAGTTCGGATTGAATATAGCAGTTGAATTCGAGCGTAGCACACCCGAGTCTGACGCGTGACGGCTCAGTTTAATTCAGTGCCCACAAAAAGTGCTAAACGCGCCTAAAGAAGTTTTCACTTCAAAAAATGCCAGAACATACCTGAGACGCAGACGAGTGTCTAGACAACGCACACTGACTGTTGCCACGTCGATACTGAATGCGACCGATGGCGGCATGCTCTTTCATATAACGTTCATTCGGGTCAGGGTCAGTTCGGATTGAATATAGCAGTTGAATTCGAGCGTAGCACACCCGAGTCTGACGCGTGACGGCTCAGTTTAATTCAGTGCCCACAAAAAGTGCTAAACGCGCCTAAAGAAGTTTTCACTTCAAAAAATGCCAGAACATACCTGAGACGCAACAAGTGTCGCACACTGTTTCCACGTCGACTGACGCGGCAGCGGCATGCTCTTTCATATACATCTTCAACAGAAGTCATAAATCATAATAAATTGTGCCCACGGAATAAGCAATTACGGTAGAACTAATTACCTTACATCACCCTACGTAAATATATAATTTAAAAAATGCCAGAACATACCTGAGACGCAACAAGTGTCGCACACTGTTTCCACGTCGACTGATGCGGCAGCGGCATGCTCTTTCATATAACGTTTACGAATAAACAGACCGGAAGGTCAGGGTCAGTTCGGATTGAATATAGGAGTCGAATTCGAGCGTAACACAGCCGAACCTGACGCTGACGGCTCAGTTTAATTCAGTGCCCACAAAAAGTGCTAAACGCGCCTAAAGAAGTTTTCACTTCAAAAAATTGTGACAAATTTTACATCGATTAAATTTTTCTTGGGAAAAACACAACCGAAAGTCAATGTTATTGGATAAAGAATATATTATTTGTTGGAGACGAAAGGTAACTCCAATAAAAAAAAATGGGTTAATACGTTAGAATTTTTTAGCAGACCTGTTCTCTTAAAACGATACACTATGTCACCATCACCTTGTTTTGTTAATGTATAGTATGGGCTAGAACTAAATCAGATAAAGTTTTTACTATGTATAATTTATTTACAACAGGGGCAGGAAACAAAAAGAATTTATATTTCATAAATAAAAACCTAAACGACCGAAACTGTCCGAAGATCGATTCTAAATCATCGGCTTGACCTATTGTGAAAGGTAAAAATTAGGGGTGTGCCAATCTATATGGTGATTAAACTACCTGTATTGTTACTAAAAAGATATACTTTCAGGCGAAAAATAATATGATGAGGGTTCTCAGCTAGCCTAATGTTCGCACCCTTAAAATGAAAAAAAAAATTATAAAACAATCCAGATAATATGTACTTACATTGAATTTGCAATGTAGCTTTACTAGTATACTTAGCAGGTCCACCGACAGGGCCCAGGCTCACAGTCTCCACCTGATTCGAGGGTCCTCCTCTGCTGGGGCCCCCGCCGTCGATGAGTCTTTCCTCATAACCCCTAAACAAACAAAAAAAAAACGTTAGCAAGCTTGTATACATATTTTAAATAAAAATTTATATAGGTACCATCAACGAAATAGAGCAAGATAGACATCTCGTTCTCCTAATCATAACAAGCCGACAAGACGTCAATATACAGACTGTCCGCGGATAGGGTTTACAATGGCACAAATGGATGAAAAATTTCATTTTTCGGGGGGAAAAAGTAATTCTTGATAAAAAGGTTTGCTTGTAAAAAATGCAATTCACGAAGAGAAAATTTTGATTTTTTATACAGAGTTCGCAAAAACTTCAAAAACATGATTTTTCTCCAAGAGTAAACTACCTTTATTTTTCATTTTTGACCAATATGCCAATTAGAAAACTTATTTAGAATAACGTTTGTAATTTAAATCCGAGATTTAAAATAAATCTTCGATTTTTTAGTTTTTTTAATTTTTAGAGGTAAAAGAATTTTTTTTTGGATAGCAGCATTAGCGGTCGAAATACCTACTTACGTACATTATCAATGACAGATGATATCAAAAAGTTTCAAAAACGCATTTTTGGTCTTACCAGAAATATGTATTTTTAATTTCATGAATGAAATGACCCCGGAAGTAACACAAGAAAATCTTAAAATAACAACAAATAATAATTTTATAATTTGCTATTCAAACACTCTCCCCCTTCATATTCAACACATTTTTCTAGCTGTAAACGAATGTGGTCAAAACTTCTTCGAATTTCTTTAATGGAAATTGTTTGAATAGCTTCAACAATTCGCTGTTTTAGAAGCTGCACGTCGTTCTCAATTGGACGAGAGTACACTAATTGTTTGAGGCGCCCCCAAAGAGTTAATTAATTATACATTGTCACCAGTAAAGTCCGCATCATATAGAATTTTTTTTTATTAATAGCTTTATTCAAAATTTGACTTTGGCATCAAGTTCTGCTTCGATCGAGATGAAAATTAAGCAAAAAAAATAGTAGTCACGTGATTCGCATTATCTGTCAAATTTTAATTTTTGCCAAAAAATAATTCAAAAGTGGGGTTATTTCTGAAAACATCGAAAAAAGTTTTTTAAATGAATTTTCTAGCCCACGTGCAAAAATTTCAGCTGCATAAGATAATTTTGATTTTTTACCTATATATTGTAAATTGCACCACTTTTGCAAATTAAGACTCAACGCAACCTACATAAAACTTCTTAGTTTTGACAATGCTTTATTTCAGATACATTTTCTTTAAAGTAGTGCCATATTAAATGTGCGTTTTTCTACAAAATCAAAATTGGGCTATTAAAATTTGGTCGCATGTGATGCAAAGTTTTTTTTTTGACCCTGTATAAGGTAACTTCATAAAATAAGTACTTTTGAAAACCTAATTTGTGTCTGAAAGTAAAAAAAACAAAAAATAAAATAAAGGGGTTTTTAATTAATTCGTTGAAAATAGATAAACTCTACGTTAAGTTAAACTTAAATTTATTTTCCACTTAATGAACACCTCACTGATGACATTGTGTTATTTTTTTCTTAATATTAAGGTGTTTTACTTTCAGACACAAACTACGTTTTCAAAAATACTTATTTTATGAAGTTGCCTTATACCGGGTCAAAAACAAATAAACTTTGCATCACATGCGACCAAATTTTAATAGCCCTATTTTGATTTTGTAGAAAAACACACATTTAATATGGCGCTACTTTAAAGAAAATGTATCTGAAATAAAGCATTGTCAAAACTAAGAAGTTTAATGTGGGTTGCGCTGAGTTTTATTTTGCAAAAGTGGTGCAATTTACAAAATTTAGGTAAAAAATCGAAATTATCTTATGCAGCTGAAATTTTTGCATGTGGGCTAGAAACTGCATTTAAAAAAACTTTTTTATATAACTTTTTTCAGTATTTTCAGAAATAACCCCACTTTTGAATTATTTTTTGGCAAAAATTAAAATTTGACAGATAATGCGAATCACGTGACTACTATTTTTTTGCTTAATTTTCATCTCGATCGAAGCAGAACTTGATGCCAAAATCAAATTTTGAATAAAGGTATTAATAAAAAAAAATCCCATATGATGCGGACTTTACTGGTGACACTGTATAGTTTTATATGACGAACCTCAAATCATAATGTATGATCTTTGGTAGAATAAATTTAATTTGAATTATCCTATCTAGGTATTTCCTTTCCGACCCAACCTCGCTCCACGTACCAACCATCACCGAAACTCAAAACATGTCTGATTTTTACCATACGATGTACCTGGCAAGAAGGTCGTTCTCCAGCAATCGCTCAGTCTCCATGTCGACGGTAGCGTAGTCCTTGTCCCTCATCTCCCTGGTCCGTTTGGCCTCTTCCAGAAAATCCCGGGAGGTGTCTCCGGAGTTTACGTTGCACGGCAGGCTGCCTGCGAATGGAAAAAAAAATTACGTTTCGCGTGTTATGTATAAATTGATTTTAAACCGATCTAGGTACTTTTTTCGTTAGAACGTTTCATATTTGGTAAATATGTGTTATTTATTTTACAGCTTATTTCGTGCGCAATCAAAAGTTAAGTTTTTTTTTATGTTTAATGTTTTATTATGCACTTTTTCAATCAATTCTTTCCTATGGTATAATTGGTTGGGGAAGTGCATACGACTCGAATTTGAAACCGCTTATAACAATACAAAAATATGTTTTAAAAATAATATTTAATAAACATATTTTGTTCCCTTCAAAAATATTATTTGTTTATAATAATACTAGCGTGTACCCGGCATGCGTTGCAACCCGCTGGTATAAATACAAACCCGAACAAACCCGATATATTAGTACCCAGCATGCCACTTTCTGAAATTCCACCCGTGCGAAGCCGGGGCGGGTCGCTAATTATACATAAAAACCTTCCTATTGAATCACTCTATCTATTAAAAAAAACCGCTTCAAAATCCGTTGCGTAGTTTTAAAGATTTAAGCACATAAGACAGGATAGCGACTTTGTTTTATACTATGTTAAGAAGATTAAGAAGATTCTGAGTTTAAAACGACTTTATTACAAAACTTCCATTTTATATAAGTATATAAAAATAAAAATGTATTACATAACATTACTCATATATACCAAACAAGACAAAAAACAAATCTATGTTTATGTTATGATAATTTTAATTTAACACTTTTAAAAAATAATGTTTTATTTGTTGGCATCAAAATTTTTAATATATTACCTACTAATTTGAAAACTATGAGTTTTTTGGCATTTTAAAGAAAATTAAAATGATGGATTATGCAAAAGTGTATAAAGGTAAGCCAACTTATATATCGGTAATAATAATACTAAATATTACAATTTTGCTATTATACGTTCTCCCTCATTTATAATTTTTCCTTTTTTTTTTTGAGGTGAAATATTTTTGAATTACTTACTTATATTTTTAAATATATTTATGATGTGATTAAAAGTAATAATCTAAATGGGTATTACAAAATCGGACAGATTATTTGTATATGGTTTTGTACTTAATGATGTTTTCATTGGATTTATTTTTATTAAAAATTTTTGTATTGATTTTTAATACTTATTATTATAAAAAAACCTGCAAATAAAAAAAAATAAATAAAAATAAATTTGTTTTTTTGATTTTTGACATTTTTTATAAACAATGCACACCTTTCTATCCTTTTTAAATTATTTGGCAATCGATTAAAAACCTTAGAGGCATGTCAAGTCAAGTCAAATATGCTTTATTGTCCAAGACAAAATCTTATTGACAAAGCTGAAAATAATTTACAGAAAAATAAAAAATAAATAGGTAATAGCAATACTTAATAATAAAAATATTTAAATATAAAATAATAAAAAGCAGGTAATCCAAAATTGGAAACCCAAAAAGGAGGAACATTAAAAGTAATCACTAAAACAGATGCGAGTACACACAGTTCTGTATATAAAAAGAAAACGACAAATAATGTAAAATAAAAAATGCGAATCACAGACAAAATAGTATTTATTATTTGATATTCTTTTTATTATTTTATCAATAGCAAGCGGAAAGTCCGATGAAGCTATTGTTTTAGTCTCTTTGATTTGTTTTTTTTCTTGAATAATTGTTCATTGTGATTTAAAATGTCTAAAAGTCCGTTGGCTAGTTTAAATTAGTTGTTAAATTCTTACGCGAGAGTTATTTGAACATGGGTAGGTAAGTATTTGGGACGCACAAATATCATTAGATATTTAAAAACTAATGTCATCAAGCACCGTAATTCACAAAGTTGTGAGTTAATTTCTCAAAATTACGATCAACTTGGTTTTTAACGGAGTTTACACTGTTTGCGCAGACTGTACTTTCTTCAAGCGAGTTCCATATGTACACTACCCGATTGATGACGAAGTTCTTTCTTGGAAATGTCGCGGATTTTTCTTTGCTCAATTTTTTTGAGTGTCCCCGAAGCGGTTGATTCTGCTTTAAATGAAACAAATTTCTCAAGTTACAAGAATAGTAGCCAGTCAGTATTTTAAAAGTTTCTATTATATCACCTCTAGTTCTTCCTTGCTTCAGAGTAGTTAGCCCAAATATTTTAAGTCTTTCGGGATAAGGTAGGGTGAACTGGGGCTAATGTGATACGGTCAAAATAGTGGGGGTATTATGATACAGCTACTTTAAAAATACTTACAGTCATCAAATTAAAGTAAGAAAAATTAGTAAAGTAGAGAATTATATACTTAATTATAAGTCATATTCACTTTTACATTAATGTAAAACGTTTAATAAATAAAAAAATATTTCTACTTCAGCCACAATTTTTGCTTAGTAAACTTTAATTTTTTTAGTGATAACTTTCACTGCAGGCAAAACTATCGATAATAATGTATGTGTTTATGGTTCCCGTCATATAAGGCCGACTTAGAGCTTTAATCTAAGCCTTGTTTGTTAAATTTGAGCAATGTTGAAGCAGGTATATTCGACGTTAAAGTGAAGGGGCTATTGTGATACAGCAACTGGGGCTTTTCTGAGACAACCACTGGGGCTTTTATGATACATTCTTTAGTTTCTTCTCTTTGGTGCAGGTGGTATAATTAAAGAAAGGGACTAATGAAAACAATCAGTAGCAATACAAATATATTATAAAGATGGTTCGAAAGTATGCAAATACAGGGACTCGCATATATTGTATCCTTATTTTGTTCAGTATTTCGTTGTCTGTCTATGTTATTTTTGTTGGTATTTCATAATACTTAGACCTTGTGAGTTGTAGTTGGTTGCCATTCGATGGAGCTAATATTTTTATTATATTATCATAAAACCCTTCATTTGTGAAATAAAATTTAATTACAATAATTGTACTTTTTTTTTAACAATCCCACATCTAACAGTCACATTACCAATTATAATTTTATAAATATCAATCAGTAGCTTTAGTGAAAAAAAAACAGGAAATTACTTTCCTTTATCTAACTTAAAATATACTTGAAAGATGGCTGTCAAAATTGCAGGATCAACTGATAAAGGACAATAGTTTATTATATTAGCCCCACATATTTTAAATCTATCTCCACTACAGAATTAAAGTGTTGTATCACAATAGCCCCTTGCTGTATCAACAATAGCCCCAAACGTGGGGCTATTTTGATACAGCATTTTGTTGTTTTTTTACGGTCAACTATTGTTTTTCTTGTATTTTTCCCTCAAAACTGGGTAGAGAACCTCATTGCTTACAACTAGGAATTTTTGGAGATTTTTAAAACTAAAACTTATATTTTTTTTTGTTAAAGTTTTAATTTTTGTATCATAATAGCCCCAGTTGACCCTAGTCCTCTTAATTCAAATGGAATTCTGGTAACCCGCCTTTGGACCCTTTCCCAAATTTCAATATCTTTGATGTAGTAGGGGTTCCAAATATTGTATCCTAATTCAATTTTTGGTCTAATATAGGAAGTGTACAATTTCTTTACAATCTGTAGTGAGTGATCTTTGAAAGTCTTTTGCACCATGAAAATAATACTATTGGCTTTCTTTACCATTTTAATATGTGCTTCCCATTTTAAAATAGAATAAATTAGTAACCCCAGATCTGTTTGTTCTGGAACACTAATAAGTTAAAGATTATTTAGCAAATATGTTTCTCAAGGGTTATTTGGGCCAATGTGCAATACTGTACATTTCGATAGATTAAGTTTCATGCACCACTGGCTTATCCATGACTCATTACGCCTCAGATCCCTGTCTAAGCATTGCTTTTGCAACAATGGATTACAGAATAACTTGGTATCGTCAGCAAAGAAAATGATGATGATTGTCTCAATATTCCATGACAAATCGCTAATGTAAACCAGAAACGGTAATGGTCCCAAAACAGATCCTTGAGGAACCCCACTTATAACTGGATGTTTATTGGATAAAATACCATTGACCCTTACTGGATAGAAGCGGTTGGTGAGAACGTCATTGATTAGACTAAGAAGCTTGCCTCATACCAAAATGTTGAAGCTTGTAGAGCAACAATGAATGGGGTACTTTCTCGAAATCCAGGTATATTACATCAATAAACATTAATAATTCGTGATTTATAATAATAATTGTGAACTTTGCATCAGAAATAAGGCACTTGAAGAAATCTCCCAAAAACAAGCATTTCTGGAGAAAATCGTTTTCAGATTCGTAACTTACGCCCCAAAATTCATCATTCCTGAAAAAATCACATTACCCTAGTTATTTTTAGCGGTTATGTCACCGCTGCAGGATTTTCCAATTTTTCAAGAATTAATTAAATACATAATTTAATAAAATATTCTTTCGTTTAAGAGGTTAATTTTTCAATTGTTTTTAGTTTGTCATAGCCTGCCATGCAAAATAATTTTGTGATATATTTTGATTAAAAAAAAGCTCCAAAGAGCGAAAAATAGAGAGAAAAAAGTACCAAAGCATGGAATATGACTGATTTTAGTACATTTTTCTTAATCCTTATTAAGAAACCAATGTAAATACGAATTTAGCCCGAGAAACCTAACCTCTATGAACAGGGACTTTAAGAAGGAATATCTCAAAAACTAAGCTTTACTGACAGAAACGGCTCTAGTTACACTCATAATCTACATCGTTCTGGATCATCAATATTGGAATAGGTACACTACCTAAATTGATAATTTTTTGCGGTTATCTTACGGAGTTTTTTAACTTTTATTTTCCTAATGCCATTAAGGAGGGGAAATATTCATTTATTTTTAAAATGTCCCTGTTCATCATAGCCTTTTTTATTTTGTTGCCATGGAGAAAAGAAGGTTATTATGGGAAAAAATACCAAACTGTAGGAAACATAACCACACATTCATTCTTCAATCAGAAAAGGATAAATGGAAAAGCATGCATCAGAAACTTAAGAGAAATATCTCAAAAACTAAATTATTTTGGTTCAGAATCGTGAATCGTAATCTACAATCCAAAATCTATCACTCCTGAAAAAACTATCAAATTCTTTGGGGTGTAGCTACCTATATCCGATAAGATACTCGAAACCTTAAGTTCAGCGAAGCCCCTGCAGTTCAAGATACATTTCATATTTAATTATCTGTCCCAAACATCCACTGGAATGAATGAAAAATTAACAGGAATTAGTCAAATGACTCATGGTTAAAAATTTTTAAAACTAAAATAATAATGAAAAAAGAAATTAGTCTCCATTACCCACGTAAGTACTTTTTATTTTAATGAAGCTAAAACCGCTTCGAAACGGTTAATTTACGACAAAAATTCGGAATCGTAAGAATGTAGAATCTCATTATTATCGTTATCAGCTGTTCGCGGCTGTCGCAACGACAAAATCACCCTATGCCGATTTGTATCAAATTTCTTACGAAATCGAATCGAAATATTTCGAATTTCAATCCTTAAGGATCGATTTCAAAAATAAAACAAAAGAATCCCCCGCGACCGAATTGCATAAGCGGAAAAAAAGCGAAAATCGGCGGCCTCGACGAAAAAACTGGGTGACACGGCTGACCAAAAATCGATCAAGTCGCCCGAGGAGCAACACACGGCGACTGCCAAATGGTCAATTATGGGACCGCGGGGGCCCTTTTTCACTTACATCTCACTTGATTTCCTGCTATGGACCTCAATAGGCCGTTTCGCCCTTGTTCTTCCTTGGAATTTTTCAACAAGTTGGGAATGGGAAGGCTCTCCGCCATGACGTTTCAATTTCGGTTAAGATCCAACCTTGCAACGACCGAAAAACACTGAAAATTTCTGTAAATTACGCGATTTCTACTCACTAGAACGCTTCGACTAGTCCTTTATCACATCCTAAATGTATCTGAGGCCCTCAAAAGGGCCGAAAACTAAAAAAATAGCGCTGGGATGACACTAAAGAAAAGGGCGAAAAAAGTGAACTTTGAGGTTAGGATTCCTCCGAGGCGCGGTTGCCAGGTCGTGAGAGGAACTGACGACATCGCATGGAAAAGCGAATCGACTCCGGTGGCCTTGGATTTTGCGGCGATGTTTTGTTTTCGTCGATACGGGGTGGATCGAAAAAGTGCGCACTAAGAGACAAAGGGAGTGACCCAAGAAAAATGTTTTTAAAGTATTTTATATTCAAATATAGCATTTCTAGGGTCTATTATACGCTCACCACGCCAAAATTGATGCATTTTGGTGCGTAGATTACGAATCTAAAAATTTGATGTCGATTCTTTAAATTCATTTGACCACAAAAATGTGTTATTTGCAATAAAGAAAAAGTAAGTAAAACAGGTCAAGTTTCACGCAGTTTAGTAATTTTTCCTCTGATTTTCCTTATTTAGGGCTAAAAATAACCAAAATATAACCTTTGGTTTGTGGTTCCGCCAACACAACAAAACCATATTGCATAGTATACGCTATGACCTATGACGAACTAAAAACAAATGAACAACTGGCGTCCGAAATGGCAAAATATAAAGTAGGTAATTAATTTAATAATTCGTTATTAAAGTAAATATTTAATTGAAAAACCAATACACTGTGCTCTTTTTTCACATTTTTATGTGGAAGATTTATATAATATCATTATTTAAAAGATGATATATAGTGTCCCCGAAAATAATTAAAAGAAAAAGAAAATATAGTGGCATATCGGACAAGTGTGTAACTATTTTTTATATTGGAATACACAGGGATCCAAGTTCAATGGATACCCTGGGGCGGGTAGACCACGACGGCCGTTTCGTCCTTGTTAGGACTCGACGGGCAGCCATAACCCAAGCAATTCCAAGAACGACGGAAAAATGTACTAAAAGCCTACTTGTAGAATCAAGGCGGCCCTCAACAAGTAGGCTTTTAGTACATTTTTCCGTCGTTCTTGGAATTGCTTGGGTTATGGCTGCCCGTCGAGTCCTAACAAGGACGAAACGGCCGTCGTGGTCTACCCGCCCCAGGGTATCCATTGAACTTGGATCCCTGTGTATTCCAATATAAAAAATAGTTACACACTTGTCCGATATGCCAGTATTTTTTCTTATAATATCATTATGTAACATAAAAAGAGTGATTCATTTGAAATAAAGTAGAACAATTGGAAAATTCTGCGCTGGTGACATAATCTATTGAAAATAGCACTTTTTAAGAGTAGAGGTTAGAATATTTTCTGTTTTTCAATATAAATTTTCATCTTTACAAATAATACCTATCATTTAAGGAAGCTGGTTTGTTTTTGGACTATCACAGTCTACTATGTCACTATATAAAAATACCTTATTCAAATGGATTGTTTATATTTTACTTACCTTATCAAAATATGGAAAATAGATAGCCAGGATAGGAAAACACATAACGAATAAGGAAATAAAACACAAAATACATGTATTTATTAACGTAAAAACGTTCTTCCCAAACTTATGGGTTATAAATATTTCTATTCCTATTGACCATTCCGTAATGACGTCATCGACAGTTCGATAATGTTTGCTGGAGGGCACACAGTCGTCAGTAGTCGCACTTGATTACATGCGTTTAGATGTAAACAAGCAGATTATTTTAAAAATTCAGCAAAATAATGCCAGAAAAATAACTATTTATCACAAGAGCAATCGAAAACACAATTATATATACGCGTGCCCTCCAGCAACCTGTCAAGGTAGGGAGTTCTGGAATGATCGATTTATTAGGTAGTTTTCTTTTGCTTCGTATAGTTTGTATGGGAAATAGAGAGGGGCATACTTAACCAAGGCAATGGGGAAGGTAAAAATCTTTGCTGTGCTCAACGCTCAACTTAGCCGTTTAAAAGAAGCTTAAAGGAACTCAGCTATTGTATTGTCAACCAAATTTTGGACATTATGGGGTCTTAGATTGTAGCCAAATTAAACAATATTAGACAGGGTGTCCGGAAATGATGAGCAAAAAATTTAGAGTATAATTCTAGACCGAAAATAAATGCTATCTCTTTCCACGGAGTTACAGGGTGTTAAAGTTAAATTTCATTTGCAGTTTTAAAATACATAAGTTACTAGAACAACAAGTTAAACATTCAAATCAAAGGTTCAAAGTGCCGTCCTTCCTCTTCAATGCATAAAATAATTCTTCTTAAAAAATTCCGACTAACTTAATGGAATATTCCTTCATTTGCTTAGGCTATGTTAAAGGTTGAAAATAAATTAAAATGATTTCGTATTTCTCACAATACATGCAAGTTATTTTATCGTTTTTCTCAATAAAGGTTATATTTATCGAAACAAAAGTACGATACCTTTTTTATGTCAAAAGGTTAGGTGAATAAAAATATTCAGTCAGAATGCGCATACAGTGTAGGACAAAAAAGTTGGGACCCGTTAAATTAAAGTAAAGGCTTCTATGTGGCGCCCTCTACGCAATGCGAAAAACGGTGGGCAAATTTGTATTCTTCATCCCGAAAAGCCCCATATACGAGATTTCGTCAAAATATTATGAGTGCGGCAAAAGGTATTGCAAAAAAAACTGCAAATAAAATTTAACTTTAACACCCTGCAACTTCGTTAATAATCAATTTTCGAAAAAAATGTTATGGGAAGAGATTTCATTTATTTTCGTCTAGAATTATCTCCTTAATTTTTTCCTCATCATTTGCGAACACCCTCTATAATATAAACATGACATACCGTTTTCTTTTCTGTCCTAAAGCTGTATTTTCTCGGTAAGACTGTCTAACCAGGTCTAGCAGTCTGGCTAACAGGCATCTATTAGAATGACGTCATTAAAAGTTTAGACCGCGAAAATGCCATGTCTAACAAATGACCTTCGAAGGAACATAACCAAACAAATTTTGAACGGAAATTCGACGTTTTAAGTTTGTTGACGAAATGGATGAAGAAGAAATGTTTGTTGTGATGGCTCTCTGGCAACAGGAAAATGTTGTCACTCTCGACAAAATTTTTCGGTTGGTTTTTGGTTTTAAAAGCATACATAACCTTATTTTTCAACGATTCGACTCGTGTTTTTCGGCGGTAAATTTTAAAGTTATGACAGTTTCTCTCAATCTTCTTTCCTTTTTTAAAAAAGAGACTTTTAAGAAATTTTTAGCGACATATCGTTAACAACCGCCTATAATCGGTGCGGTTACTACCCCACTCTAAAAAAATTCCCTCTCTTTACCTCCTTTATCCGGAGTTCCAAGTGAGCGCCAAAATGACTTCTTGTAAAATATGCGGTTAACTGGTGTGACCAAAAGTGAGGTTATTGTGATTTGTCTATCTCTTGTAGATTTGTTTTGTAGTTTATCTTTTCATATTTAATAAAGTAAAGCAGAAAAATGTCATTACTGCTGTACCAATTTCTATATCTGTCTGAATAAGCCTTAATATTTTATAGCAATCATCAAATAATAATTCTTTTTATGCGAGAAGCGTATAAACTAACTCTCTATTTTATATTGAGGGAGTCCCACAAGAGGCCATATTAATGGATTATATTGTGTGGATTGATAAATATAATGAAATAGTATTCTTTCAGCTATTTCGATTGAAAACAAAAACGTTTAAAGCACTCCTGAATAACCTAAAGCTGAGCCAAATTCGAGCGATGAACCAAACAGATTGATTTATACCATTTTTCAGATTAGTATTAACCATTACGTTCGAGCGACCTTGGTAGATAAATATCTCGGTTATGTTTCCGTGACGTCATGAATCAGCTGATTTACGCCAAAGTTGTCACCATTAATTTTGTGGTTTTAACCTTACTCCGGAGCACTTGTCGAACCGCGGTTGATAAAATTTGACATTTTTTAAATTCGCATAAACGGTCAAAATCTTCATCAAAAATCCCTTCCGTTTCTGCACATAATAACAAACGTCGCAGGTCAGCAACTCTCATCTTCCAACATTTACGGAGAGGAAGAAAAGAAAACTTTACCAAATAGTTCTGTGTTTACAATTATTATTCTCATTTCGACTATTATGTAGTATGATTTGATCTCGATCGACAAAAATCAACATCAAATCAAAACACATCTGCAAAACTAAGGTTAAAGTTAAAGTGTTTTGTGGTTAAAACCATTTCATTTGAGCGGATTCCAATGGTCGAGACCTGTGACGTTATTATAACTACCCCCACCATCTATTTTGAATAACCACATATGAAAATCGTAGTTAAAACCAATTCTGTTTGGTTCATCGCTCGAATTTGGCTCTGAAATGATTCGACAGAAGGCAAAATTTGATACTTCACGTCAATCAACCGGTTAACCGGCAGTAACTCTCCCTCAGACCTGTGTTACAGAAACAGATACCGTTTTACAAAACGGTGACGTAATTGGGCGACGTCATAACACCTTCCCCTATTACCGGTCTGTCGCAAAAACGAAACGGTTACTGATATTCTGTTACCGTTCATAAAACGGTATCTCGCTAAAAATTGCTTTTTTTTGCTTGACACCTCGCTCGGTGGCAAACCAATGCGACCAGACGCCGTAAGACGTGACGTCATTAATCAACACAGAAAATGCATAATCTATCAGCTGCGACTAGCTTCTGTTAGACGTCTTACCGACAAAATACAGCTTAAGGTTGAATTCTCAACGTCCTTCAATTTATTGCCAACCTATAACCTATTTTGTTTTGTTTTTTCAAGTTTATTATTTTTTAAACTAACATTAAAATAAAATCAGTATCGTCGGCACATTACTTAGGTTATATCTGATATATTACAAAAATATCAATTTATTTCATTGCTAATTTTGGGAGAATTGTATGGTGAAAGAACAATGAGTGACAATGACATAATAATGTTAAAAAAAATTTTACCCGATATTTTTCGCTATACAATTCTCCTAAAATAAGTTATGAAATTCCTTGATATTTATTAAATATGTCAATTATTACCTATAGAATATCAAGTCGATACTGATTTTCTTTAAATTTTGTATAAAAGCTAGAAAACATAAATAAATCTACGCGAAATAGGTTATAGGTTGGCAAACATGTTGATACTCCCACCTTAAGGTAACCACAAGAAAATTATTATCTGACATTTGTCACTATTTGAAATTTACTTTTTATTTGTTTATTAACGTATCAACAATTGGATACATGTTAATTACATGTTTACCATAAACCTTATTTTTTCTAATGTCATAAAACGAAGCGGGAATGTGCCAGTTCCTATCATCTTTCTCAAAATAAAATGGGACAGGGTATAGAGGTGATAGTGGAATTTAAAATAAGTAAAGTATTGCAAAAATGATACCTAGGGCTGTGCCTGGTCAATTGACCGAGATTTTTACCGGGTCAAATTCGGTCAAAACCTTTTGCAGCATTTTGTGAGAGAAATTGGTCCTCATGGGGCATTGTACATAGCAAGCTTCGCAACCGATTGAAAACCACTCACTCAGGAAATAATTTATATAAAGTACAACTTAAAGCTGTTAAGTGGCAGTGGAAATAAAAAAAAATGGAAATTCGGAGGAACCAGCGCTAAATTTCAGTAGTGAAGATAAAACGAGTGATTTAGATTCTGAGGAACATAAAGGCAATGCCGGGGGTGAGTTCAGTGACGAAGATGATGTACCTTTATCTAAGCTATCTACCAAGACCAGTACTGCCAGCAGTCTCTCATTTCATCATCAATCAGTCACTCACTAATTACTTCATTGATAATTTAGTATTGTTAGATTAATATTTATGTGTCATTTTTGTGTTTTTTTGTACCTCAGAATGGTTTCTTTTTTTTTTGTTAGCTGTTTTTTAAGAAAGACACGTTTCTATGTAATTACTCATGGTTTTATTTCTTTTTACAAAACTGAGGAATTTGACCGGGGCTTAGTCAATTGACCGGTCAATTGATCACAAAAGATTTTGAGGGTCAAAATCCCAACCCTAATGATACCTATATTTAGGGTAGGTATTTATTTGATAAGTTGACTTCCTTGCAAGCGAAAAGGACAATATAAGCACAATATGGGATATTAAAACCGGTATTTTTTTGGTAAATTACTCGAATTTTTTTTTATAGCATCTTTGTTGATATATTCACAACTCTAAGTTATATCTATTGTTTTTTAAACAGAAATGAAAATCTGTCAGTCATTTAAGTTTTCTCTGCACGATGTTGACTATTTGTCCTTAAAATAGTACCCATCACATGGGACAATTGATTTAAAATTTAATTTAAAAAGCGTTTTCAGCGAATCTTTTAAAAAAATGTAAATTTGGACGATATACCGAATAGGCCATGACTAATGTAAAATTTTAACCCAATATTTTCGATAGACGCTGTAGAAAAATAAACTTTCAACTTACCTCCCTCCCTTTGTCTAGCGCTAACTCGAACTTGATTACCACCGTAACTAGACGAAGCACCGCTAGAACTGGTGCTGGATTTCCGGGCGCCCCTGAGTCGCCTACAGGTCGCTTCGTACAGTTCTTCCTTGGCTAGGTTATCCAGAGATCCGCCGTGTGTACCCCTAAAGAAAAACAGTTAAAATTAAAGCGTTCCCAAAAAAACTATTACTGACAACTTGTAGCTTTGTCAAAAACAATCCCTATCGCTTACCTTTCGCTAACGCTCCTGCCCATCAACCCCGAGCTAGCAGGGCCCCCGTATCGACGGCCCCTAGGCCCCCCGCCGTGACGTTGCCTGCGCGCCGCCGGGTTGCAGTGCCGTACCAACTCGGAACCACCGGCCGAAGTGGCCCGGGCGATCCGTTCGGTTTCTTCCGCCTCGAGTAGCAGGTCCTGTGGTAAAAGGGATATGTATTTCAAATTTTCAACCATATCTTAGTTTAACAGAGGAAAGTAAATCCTTTTTTATTGGTCACTCAAGCAACTTATTAACTAAATTATGATAATAAAAATATCATCAACCAGAGTAAGCTATTAGAATCTTATAAAAGTGCTTTTTGGAACGCATTTTCGCTGACGAGATTCACAATGGTCACTGCTCTGGCCGAAATATAATCCACCGAAATTAGAAAGTATAAAGGATTAGGAATGATTGGCAAGTGATAACTTTTATCTACCTACTGCCCCATTATTTATACAGGGTGTGTTGGTTAACTCCAACTTAGGTATAAAGGAAAGAAAGGAACTTGACGTTTGCTACCTGAAATATTTCATAATCTAGCCACCCTTTATACCCACTTAACTTAATGACCTTTTTATTACCCAAATAACAAAACAAAACCTTATAGGTACCTACTGGCTTTTTTGATTAAGGTGGACCTGAATTATCAATGGCATTCAATTTATTGCCAACCTATAACCTATTTCGCCTTGTTTTTCTTACCTTATTATTTTATTGACTAAGATTTTGTTATAAATAGATCAAGAATGCTACTTTTAATACTACTAGCGCCATCTGTTAATAAGATGCAACATTTGTCTATGTCATGTATATCCGGCAACAATGTGTGCAAATAAACAAAACTTTAGTACGATGACTAAACTGAAATAGAACGTGTCTTATTTTTCCCGTTGCCTAAAATAATCACTTATTCAAAGCAGATCCAAGCGAATTTTATCAGGTTATTGGCCCAGTGCTATGCCTGTTGTTGAACAACGTGTAAATGTTTTAATTTGGGAAATTTCGTAAATCGCGAAAGTTTCAAAAGTATCGTGCTCCCGTTGTGTCGTGCTCAGCTCGTGTGTGCAACAATGGCGGTTAATTACCTAACCAGCGTACCTCGATTGCTCGGTCGCGAGAATTATTCCGAATGGTGTTTTGCCGTCGAAAACGTGTTTGTTTTAGAAGGGTTGGCAAAATGCATCGATGGTACAGAGACTGACACGGTTTTATTAGGCAAAGCCAAAGCCAAATTAATTTTAACTCTGAACCCATCTATTTATGTCCATATTAGAGATAAAACATCGTGCCAAGATGTTTGGGACACTCTAAAGAAAATGTACGAAGATAGTGGCTTCACCAGAAAAATTGGGCTTTTGCGTACCCTGATTTCTTTACGTTATGAAAACTGCAGTTCAATGGAAACATACGTAACGCAAGTTATCGAAACTTCCAGAAAATTGGACAGAACGGGTTTTAAGATAAGTGAAGAATGGATTGGCTCACTTTTACTGGCGGGGTTGCCAGAGCGATTTGCGCCAATGATTATGGGTATTGAGCATTCGGGAATTGCAGTGACAGCTGATCAGATCAAAACGAAGCTTCTCGACATGGAAACAGATGGCGATGCAAACGCAGCAAGCGCCCTTGCAAGTAAAGCCAGAAGAAGACCGAAAGATGGCGGCACAGGTGTAAATGTCAGAAACAGAATTGACATAACCTGTTACCGATGTAAACAGAAGGGTCATTTTCAAAACAAATGTCCAAATGATGAGCAAATTCAGCAAATTAAGAAGAAAGAAAATAAAAACAATGCTTTTAGTGTGATTTTTCTTAATGGAGACTTTAACAGTGGCGATTGGTATATCGATTCTGGTGCAAGTAATCATGTTACTTCCAAAGAAGATTGGATTACAAACAAGAGGGAATCAGATATCAAAGAAATAACTGTTGCAAATAACGAGAAACTGGCGGTCAAGTGTTTGGGACAAGTGAATATCACCACAATTGTTGACAAAAAGCCTATTGACATTGCTGTGAAGGACATTCTATATGTACCAAAACTTACAACCAATTTATTATCTGTTGGACAGTTAATTAAAAATGGAAATCGTCTTATTTTTAATGAGAATGGTTGTCAAATTTTTAATAGTTCAAGTGAATTAGTGGCAACAGCTAATTTAAAAAACAATATGTACAAGTTAAATTTGCAAAAACCAGAGGAACATTTTGTGGCAGCTGTAGTAAATCCAGAAATATGGCATAGGCGTTTTGGACATACAAATTACAAAGACCTTTCACTTACAAGAAATATAGTAAGTGGCATGGATTGTCAAGGTAATTTTAACGCTAAGCAGACGTGTCAAGTATGCTGTGAGGCAAAACAGTGTAGGTTACCCTTCAAGCATGTAGGTTTACGTGCCACAAAGTTATTGGAAGTTATTCATGCAGATTTATGTGGGCCGATGGAAGTTAACTCGCTAGGTGGTTCAAGATACTATTTGGTTTTGGAAGATGATTTTAGTAGGATGGTGTTTGTTTATTTTTTGAAACACAAAAACCAAGCTCTAAATTGTTTTAAGGAATTTAAAATAATGGCTGAAAACCAAACGAATGTTAAAATCAAGACTCTCCGAACAGATAATGGGGGTGAATTTTGTAGCCTAATATTTGAAAAGTTTTTGACTGATAATGGAATTATTCATCAAAAAACGAACCCCTATACGCCACAGCAAAACGGCATGAGCGAAAGAATGAATCGGACACTAGTAGAGAAAGCTCGTTGTTTACTTTTTGATGCAGAACTTGACAAATGCTTTTGGGCTGAAGCGGTAAGCACGGCTGTATATTTAAGGAATAGGTCAATTGTATCAGACTTAAAGAAAACACCTTATGAAATGTGGTCACAAAAACAACCAGATGTAAGTAATCTTAAAATTTTTGGAAGTGAGGTTATGATGTTGATACCTACTGAAAAGAGGCGAAAATTTGATAAGAAATCTAAAAAGATGATACTGATTGGTTTCTGTGAAAATATCAAAGGCTATAGGTTGTTTGATCCAATAACAAAGTCAATTGTTACGAGCCGTGATGTCATAGTAAATGAAAAAACACCAAAAAGTACAGACATTTCTGATTTAATCTTGGAAAATGACAGTTATGATGAAATATCACCTTCAGTGGGGGATACGAGTGAAAACCTTGGTGAAAACAGTAGCCTGAACGAACCAAGTGAAGTGTTTTCAGATAACTCGGAAGAATATAACCCACAGGAAGATTTGCCTGAAAGTGATACCTCGTCATCTTTTCAAGATGTATTAAATGAGACTGCAGATGAACTAGAAACTCCAAGAAGGTCAATTAGACAAAGGAAAATCAAGAACTTTGATGATTATGAAACATATGCATGCCAAGCTGACGTCAAAGTAGAGGATGTTCCATTAAGTGTGTCCGATGCATTGTCAAGATCAGACAGTGACAAATGGAAACAAGCAATTGAAGTGGAGCTGGCATCCTTTGAGGAAAATGACGCCTGGGAAGTGGTGGAAAAACCAGAAAATGCGACGCTAGTGAAGTGCAAATGGGTTTTCAGAAAAAAGTTTGATAGTGAAAATAATGTTCGGTATAAGGCTCGGTTAGTAGCCAAAGGCTTTACTCAAAAGCCAGGAGTGGACTATGATGAAACATTTTCACCCGTGGTTAGACATTCAACATTGAGATTTTTGATTGCATTGTCTGTTCATTTAAATTTAAAAACCACTCACCTTGATGTAACAACTGCTTTCTTAAATGGTTCTTTAACTGAGACAGTTTTCATGACGCAACCAGAAGGTTTTGAAAAATCATTAAATAAAAATCAGGTTCTCAAGTTGAAAAGAGCTATTTACGGTTTGAAGCAAGCTTCAAGGGTTTGGTATGAGAAAGTCGAAAATGTTTTAACTAATTTAGGTTATAAAAAATCGAAATATGAGCCATGTGTTTATTTAAAATATGAGGGTAATTTTAAAACTATTATAGCTCTGTATGTGGACGATTTTTTTATATTCTCGAATTCTGTTATCGAAACAAATTTTTTGAAAAAGGAACTTGGTTCAAGGTTCAAAATAAAAGATTTGGGTGAAATGAAACAATGTTTAGGGATGAGAGTTAAATATGATCATAGTAGAATGTCAATAACTTTGGATCAAGAGCAATATATTGATGAATTATTGTTACGTTTTAGTATGACAGATTGCAAACCCGTGAGTACACCTATGGAAAATAATTTGAAGTTAATTAAAGGTGAAATTCAAAATAATATTAATTTACCCTATCAACAATTAATAGGAGCGTTGATGTACTTAGCTGTGCTCACGAGGCCCGACATTTCTTTTTGCATTAGTTATTTAAGTCAATTTAACAATTGTTTCAATGAATCGCATTGGAAATGTGCAAAAAGAGTTTTACGATATTTAAAGGGTAGTAAAAGTAATGGTTTAATATTTACTAAAACAGAAAGTTTAAAATTAGAAGGTTTTGTTGACGCAGATTGGGCTGCAGATGTAATCGACAGAAAATCTTTTACGGGATTTTGTTTTAAACTTTCTGATTCTTTGGTGTCTTGGGAATGTAAAAAACAGGGGTCAGTGGCTCTTTCAAGTACAGAGGCTGAATATGTTGCTATATCGGAGGCCTCTAGGGAAGCCATTTATCTGTATAATGTGTTTGGGGAGTTTGTAGGGAATACTGAATGTATTACAATTTTTAATGATAATCAAAGTGCACAGGTATTATGTGTTAATCCTGCATTCCACAAGCGAGCCAAACATATTGACATTAGGTATCATTTTGTCAGAGAGGCTATTTCTAATAAGTTTATAAATGTTAAATATCTTCAGACAAACGATATGCCTGCTGACATTTTGACAAAAAGTCTAAGTTTAATTAAGCACAATAAATTTTGTGAAAAGTTAGGCATTACAAATGTTAAATAATATTTTGTTATTATTTTTGATCTAGTGGGGGTGTTATAAATAGATCAAGAATGCTACTTTTAATACTACTAGCGCCATCTGTTAATAAGATGCAACATTTGTCTATGTCATGTATATCCGGCAACAATGTGTGCAAATAAACAAAACTTTAGTACGATGACTAAACTGAAATAGAACGTGTCTTATTTTTCCCGTTGCCTAAAATAATCACTTATTCAAAGCAGATCCAAGCGAATTTTATCAGATTTAAATAAAATCAATATCGTCTGCGCATTATTTAGGTAATATCTGATATATTACAAAAATATCAATTTATTTCATTGCTTATTTTGGGAGAATTGTATAGTGAACGAAGAATGACATAATAATGTTAAAAAAAATCTTAACCGATATTTTTCGATATACCTACAATTCTCCTTAAATAACTTATGAAATTCCTTAATATTTATTTAACATGTTAATTATTACCTATAGAATATGATATTGATTTTATTTAAATTTTATGTAAAAGTTAGAAAAAATAAATAAATCTACGCGAAATAGGTTATAGGTTGGCAAGCATGTTGATACTCCCACCTTAAGGCTTCTCAAAGCAAAACATAACAATTAAAAATACTAATTGTAAGGTCTTACATACTTACATTAAAAAGTTCACTTTTTCCTTCCCTATCTTTGGGATTCTTGTAGTTGATTGCTTCGTCCAGCAAAGCCTTCAATTCCCTGTCGTTTAAGTTTGATAAGGTCTATAGAAAAAAAAAGGCTAACTGAAATGATAAGCATAGACACTACCTAACACTTATATGTTGTTATTGCAAATGAGAAAACCCGAATAGTTTCCCTATAGCAATACATACTTTATTTGTATACATATGTACAAGAGATTTACAAGCTTTATGTTGTTTTGAATCCTTGCTTTTTTTCTTTATAGGTACCCCTTATAATAATATGTTAAGACTGTTAAGAGAACAGGTTTTTAGTAAAGACACAATTTATAAGTCTATATCTAGAAAAGAACGTCAATAATGATGTTTCATATACCTATCTGTTTTAAATTAGTCACAACAGAGTGAACAGTGCACTTATTAAACTGTACAAAGACAAAGGATACTTAAGTAGGTACCCTTTTAAAGTATATACTTTATAAGTATCTTGATACATATTGCAACATAAGATGCCAAACTAAAATGTATTTTGTTAAATAAATATATTTTAATTGAAAAAATAAATTGTTTTAAAATATTTGCAGCTGCCTTACAAACGTTAAAAAAGTAAATAATAACCCCCAAAAAACGAAAACAGCAGACAAACATTTGGATAATTGTCTAAACGTAAAATGATATGTATTAATAACTTCAATTTTCCACCCACACAAGATTGCAATGCGCCAAATTAAAATTTATTTTAGAAGAGCCGATAAAGAATTTGGAAAGGCAGGTTGTAGAATGTTGGAACAAATATTGAATCAACGATTTTCAGGCCAATTCGACATAAAAAAGTATAATTTTTGCATGAAATATCAACAATAATTAAAAAGACCTTGAATAAGGTTGGAATTCAAATTGGTCAAAAAAAGTGACCATGTCATTTCTATTTGGGTTATTTTCGTTAGAAACAAGTACACTGATTATCGATGGATGGATAACGTTCTTAAAGTCATTTATAATTACTATCCTAAGGAAACTATAATCAAAAATGTTATTGAACGTTCTAAACTAAAATTTTGCTTAAAAACTGGGAAACAAAATAAACCCGTGAGTTTTAGGACGGTACTTACTTTCTCGTCTTTCTGGGACTCCTTGGGGCTGTCTTCATCTTTATCCTGCTTATTTTTGTCTGTTTTGTCGGGGGCTTTATCATTATCAGGCAGTGGGGCCATGTCCAATAGCCCAATTACACAAAAATAAGCCCTCGCTTACAACGTAAATTATCTATTTGAAATGTTTTTGGGGCATATTTAGGGCAATTTTTTATACACCACACGTTCGCGCAAAGTTTTCCCGAGACCGTTTAGTGCAGTTTAAAGTCTAAATTGTCGAAATTTTCGCGAAAATTAGAAAACTCACATTTTCACCATCCGCCATTATCATTAGCAAACTTCTGAAAGTGACAGTAGTTCGTGGCGACATCATGCGGTAAACGGGCGAATTTCATCCATGTAATTTTTAATTTTATCATCAATTTTGGAATAAATAAGTATTTTTCATTTATTTTAAAAATCCAAAAATTCCATTATATTTTCTATTTCTGCACAAATTGGAATGGTAATGAAAGTAAAAGGTTAATTATATAATTAATTATAAAATTTCAAAAAAGTGTGGAGAGGATAGGCAACCAACATTATTGGACGTTGCCAACTCTTTATGAAGTCAGCAGAATTTACGATGACAGTGTAACAATTTAAAGGCAGTTCTCAGTTCCTCAATTTTTACCAATAAATTATTGCCTCTCAACTTCTCTTGCATTTACAGAAATATTATAATCTAAAATTTCCTTACCTTTATGAAGCATTATAAGTACCGTGCACAATTTGTCAACATAGCATAACTTGTCAACTTGACAGTTGCTTTCGGCGCATGTTATGAATTTTTCGTCAATAAACTAAAAACCGACTATTTATTAATTTCAAAAAATCAAGAAAATCACAAAATGACCCAAGAAACCGAAGAAAATATCTTTCTCTTTGTACCTAATATAATTGGTAATATTTTAGTAAATTAAACAATAAGTTACACGTCACGTTTTTGAGAGAATCATGGTTTAAAAATGTTTTTATATTTAAACTGTTTATTTATGTAATTTTATGTTTCAGGATATGCCAGAGTAATATTGGCATTAATAGCTTTCTATTTTATGCCCACAAATTATATTATAGCCACTGTTTGCTACGTCGTTTCTGCATTGCTCGATGCCTTTGATGGCCATGCAGCTCGGTATGTATAACCTACAGGTTTTATGTAAAACACATCTTTGCGTAAATATCTTAAAAGTTATGGCAATATTCGTAGTTACACTTGATGTAAATTTTATTCATTTTACATCAAGAAATCTAATTTTTCTGCTAGATAGATAATTATTAAAAAAAAAACACATTATTTACATTATTATGATAATGTTAATTTAAGTTTTTTTAATATTTTAAGGTATTTTAATCAAGGGACGAAATTCGGAGCAATGCTGGATCAACTAACAGATAGATGTGGTACTATGGGGCTTGTAGCAGTCCTGGCCCACTTGTATCCCAAATATATGTTCCTTCTTCTGCTTTCCATGTGTATTGATATATGGTGTCACTGGATTTACCTCCATTCGTAAGAAAACTAATTTTTACTTAGATTTGTTTATTTTAAAAAATTATAGAGCATGAACTCTGTTATTCTTCAACAATAGAAAATACTGTATGATAAAAAAATTCAAATGTCTTAAAAATTTTTTGACTTACCCTTCTAGGTTAGGCTGGTTAGGGTCACATGAACTACTGATATTACAGGGGTTGATCGAAAAATATGTTATTAGTTTTTAACAGTAAATTAGTGGTGATTTTGTTTTCAGGTCCATTTTACAAGGAAAGCAAAGTCATAAATTTATTGACATGTCAGAAAACCCCATAATGAATATTTATTATACAAATCGTACAGTTTTGTTCGTTATGTGTGCTGGTAACGAGGCTTTCTTTGCTTCTTTGTACCTCCTATATTTTACTCCAGGACCTATAGGTAAGATAACACATTCCTTACATAAAAAATAATTCTAAATATTTTTTTTTGTATGCTGCTTTATTTAGGGTAACCTATACTTACTAATACTAATGCAATTATTTTTTTTTAGTTTTTGGATTAAGTATCTTCAGGATTGTACTTTATCTCAGCGCCCCTATAATGATAGCAAAGACCTTTATCTCTCTCCTACACTGCGCAGTTGCTTCCAAAAATCTGGCAATAATCGACATTAATGAACGCAAGGAACTTTTAAAAAAGAAAGAATAAGATTTCTTATAGATATATATATTTTCTGGCATCAGTGCCAATTACTGTCTTATTCGAATTTTACACCAAAGTAAAACACATTTAACTAAACACAGCCAGAAAAAATAATTTTGTTTTTTGCATGAAGTGAATTAGGTAGATACTTGCCTATGATATAACATTCTATACTTTTATATAATGAAATATCTGCACCAACCCCATATTTAAAAATAAGTAAGTGTTAAAAGCCCTGTGAGGGTGTTACCAAAGTCCTATATATGTATAAATATGTTTAAGTACCTTTTACTTATTGGTTGTTTTGCTAGTCAGTTTTAACTTTGTAAGTAACTATGTGATGTTATGCATTTTGTTTAGATGTCTGCAAATATAATATAATAAAGTACCAATATTTTTTAAGGTAGAGTTTGCTTAGGACGCCTTGAAGGCCTATTCCCCAGCCTGTATGAAAGGCCAGGGAAGCCACAGTCTTTGTATTCGGCGAGGGAAGCCTTCCACGCGTTCTTGAGTGACTCTGCAAACCAAAACCATCCTTATTTTTTTTAGTACCTAGTTCTTTTATATACAGAGTATTCCACCTTCACCATTGGGATCTCATAAGAGTGCCGGCAAAGGTTGAATTTGTAATACCCTGTATACCTATATACAGTGTGTCCAAGAAAGTATGCAACATGGGAAAGTTTTTATCTCAGATTTCTCAGAAAATGTTATTCTTTATAAGAGTTGGTGCATGCCTTAAAACTATAAATGCATATTTCATATTTCACCTGCGGCTAATAGTAAGGGAGTAAATGCCCTTCTTTCGAAATTGCCTTAAGAGTAAAGTACCTTAATTATTAGAAATACAGCAAAATTTTATATGGAAATGTTCTTGCAAATTAGTAAGTTAGTCCAAATACGAAATTTGAGTTAGGTGTCACAATTTTTGAATTTTTTTTGGTTAATCTCTATTTTCCCCTAAACGGTACGTACACCTCTGGTCGATTTTTTGTTTACGCAATTTTAATATATTTATTAAATGACTTAAACGTGGGTTTATAATAAAAATGCATTAAGTAGTTGCAAACTTTTTAAAACCTTTCAATGTTACGAGTTGGTTCAGATATTAGCGTGTTGCACGCCTACTTAAACACATTTTAGCCAACTTATGTTCTAAACAAAATTATGATAGAATCCAACTCTATTCATATTACTGGAAATAATTAATAATTTATTTGTCATTTTCACCCAGTACCGCTGAGGTCCAAAAACCTATTTTAAAGAAATGCGTATAAAAAAAATTAAAAATTGACACACCTAACTCAAATTTCGTATTTGGACTAAGTTTTTAATTTGCAAAAACATTTCCATATAAAATTTTGCTGTATTTCTAATAATTAAGGTACTTTACTCTTAAGCAGGCAATTTCGAAAAAATTGCATTTGCTCCCCTACTATTAGCCGCAGGTGAAATATTTATTTATGTTTTAAGGAATGCACCAACTTTTATAAAGAATAAAATTTTCTGAGAAATCGGTGATAAAAAACTTTCCCATATGTTGCATAGATACTTTTTTGGACACACTGTGTGTAATAAATAAGTTTTTTATGTGCTTCTGCTATTTGTTTTACCTACTTTTTAATATATATCTTTAACCGATTAAAAATGTAATATTTTAGATGAAAATAAATGGTTAAAATTACGTTTTTCTTATTATGGTTCCTCTGTACATTTGGTATGCGAAGTTGCTGAATGATTTCAGTTTAAAGTTACCTCTTTAAAAATGCGTTTCTCAGGTTGCGGATTTTTAAATAGTTGAAATGACTCAAAAAACACTAATTATTCAAAATAGCCTTTATTTTTTAACAATTTGACAAACTTATAGGTACCATTTTTATGAAGAACTATAGGTATAAAAAAGAACCAAAAACTACACAATACTTTAATAACGTGGAATTATGCATTTTTCTACAAAAAAACATTTTGTACTTAAGTAAATAAAAAAAAGTAAATCTAATTCGTTGATAAGCAATACCTATTTTAATAAGTAATTTGTTGAAGTCAAAAGCACTAGGCTTTTTGTGTACCTACCTATGTTAGAGAAAGGATCATCATGCAAAACCACCCTTCATAGTGACTACGTTTCGCTTTTTCAACCTCATCAGAGACTAGCGAAGGTATCTTGCGCGTATCTGCATGCAGAAGTCATACGAATACGAAATATTACAAAATTTCATTCGGACAACTGGTTTTTAAATTCAAGAAACAATATCTTCCAATAAAAATCAATTCAAGAAATTAAAATATTCGGCGCCTTAGTCTTAGATGACGTTAAAAATGTAGGATATTATGCTATGATATACTCAACGACGATGTTCGGGTTTATTCGTCACTCTATTTGTATCCTTTCTTTCTATATAATGTTCAATAGGGACAAACATTACTTTCCTAACATTTTTTTCCAATAGGAACCGTATTCATGCATGACAAAATAAATAGTTGATAGCCTTAAATAAAAAAAAAATAATTAAGTATAAGAAAAAAAAAACAGATGTTTACAAAATCTGGTGGAAAATAACGGTAAAAAAGTGTAAATTTTTAGTCATCTTATAACTAAAAACTCCTTAATCTCTGAGAACTCTTATAGACACGTTTTCGTCGAACTTCAAATCGTTTTTCGCGGGAAAAACAAGTTTCAGTTTCTCTTCTTGATCCAGGATTTTCACTTGCTGCACCTCAAGGTCTTGGTCGAATAGATGTACCATTTCTCTTAAAAGATCGGACAAAACGGTCTTGCAAACGACTTGGGAGAGGGAGCTCGTCACTTCTATGAACATCTGGGATGTTGTAGGTTCAATCTAAGAAAAAAAAACTAGTCTAAGGAAAATGGTTGTGAAAGATTGTCAGACCCCAAAGAGGCTCAGTGAATGTTGTTGCAGTTAGGTTAGGCTACAAGTGCTAGTGTATAATAGTACCACTATATGCTACAACTTACCTTAGAAATATCGGAATTTGTAATAGGAGGAAAAGAAATAACATCTCCCTTATCATTCAACAGTAACAGACAAGGATATTCCGGTTTGCCTTCAATCAAATAGAGATACTTGTGAATTCCTGAGTATGTGCTTCTTTTTTTATCTTTTCTTAAGTTATTTGCTTCGGTTTGAAGTTTAGAAAAAAGCTCTGTACCTGTCAGTTCATTAGGCCTATTCAGTGGTTGTATTTTAAGTTGATTGGGTGGAAAAGTTGTGTATTTGATTATAGCAGTGCCCTAAAATCAAATATATACTTATAAAGCGCTCCTATATCAAAAAAAACATAGTTTTTCTATTTTTAATAATATTTCTTACCAATTTTTTTGAGTCGTGAGTAGCAATAGTGGCTGCATTTCTTTTTTCACAGACCCCATCGTGTAATTTATTCTGTAACTTGATAAAATCCCTATAACTGTTTTCGGTAAATGCCACATTGTTGACAATACAACAAACTATATGCTCCCTTACAGCTTTGACAGAATTGTCTACTATTACTTTATTACTGTCATTTGCAAGTTTAACTGTTATAGTATACTTATAGGAAGCCTCATCAGATTCATTATTTTGACTGTTTTCAGAATCCCCACTTTTCTTTCTCGATTTGCCCCCCTTTTTTCCTTTTTTGGGTATGGCATTTTCACCATTTGATGCTTTGGGGCAGTTCTGTTTAACATAGTCCATAATTTGCTTTGTTCCACACTGATCTATTAGCTTTAAGAGTCTTCTGTCACTTATGGGGTTTGATTTTAGGTATAACTCTAAAAGAAATAAAGTTTGGTGCAAATCAACAATTAATAGATAAGTAGGTATTAATAACAAGAACTTATATTCAAAAAATGCATACCTTTCAATTTATGACACTCTGCCAACTCCCCAGGTAACACTTTAATTTTGTTCTCACTGATATCCATTATCTTTAAAGCTGGTAATACACTGATGTTGCTCGGAATCTCCTCTATTTTGTTACCATGTAATTTTAACTCGCTTAAGTTTGATAATTCTCCACTACATATATTTGGAAAAGCTGTTAAATTGTTATTTGACAAATCCAGGACAATCAGCTTAGCGGTATTGGTCAAAGTTGGAAAGCTTTCCAACTTATTGTTTGAGATATTTAGCATAGCGATTTGGGATAGCAAAGCTATGTCATCAGGCAGTGTTTTAATTGAATTCCTGGATAAATCCAACGTTTTTAGCTTTGAAAGTCGTGTTGCGGCTTCGTTCAATGATTCTAGTTTGTTAGAATGTAAGATTAAGGTTTGTAAATTTACCAATTTGGAGATATCGGAAGGCACCTGGGACAGACATGTATCCGTTAAACTAAGGTAATTCACGTCTGTCAAGCGGTATATCATTTCGTCCAAGCCATCTTTTTTTATTCTTTCACTGATTTCGGAGCCGCTGAGCACTACTTCTCTTCTTTTCTCATTTTTTGCGATTTCAATTTCGGGCCACATTTTGACTATAAAATTTGAAGGTTAGAACTAATAAAATAACTGAAAAAATCTTGTGCAATATCTTGAAAATTATTGCAAAATAGCAAATTTATAAAAATAGTTACCACAAACGTCGATGATTTACCTAAAACTAATTTCAAGAAAATTATTATCAGTAAATTACCTTTTTTATCAAAGGATTTTTTTGTTTACAACAGCAGCTGTATTTTATTAAAAAAAGGAATATCGTTTGCGCTGTCGACATACAGTTCTCTAGACAGCGATATCGAAATATGAAAATATTTATTCTATGTTGGGATATAATAAATATTTTCAACGTTCCCCTGTTAGCTTTACGGTTACTTTATTGTATGTGTTTGCTAAATTTAGTAAAAAGTAACTTTTCAATAGATTTTTATGTTCTAACGTTTAGTATGTCAAGGGTAGACGTCTTATTGATCGGTATTTCACGTATGATACAATCGATGTAGCCACTGCAGCAAAAACAAAAAAACTAGAAATTTTTAATGAGCCCTCTAGCGGCGAGACTGCGAATCAGGCTAATTAAAAAGTCCCTAACTTTTTGGTGTCTTTCGCTGTCTTTTCTTCTTTTCTCCCTAGAAATCAATGTTGGCAACCAGAGACTCGTGTTGCCAGATGTTACAATTAATCTGAAATTCCAGAAATGGTTTCAAGGTGTGCTGTTAATTTCGGGAATACCTAAATGTAAAACTAGAGTTTTAACTAATTTTTAATAAGACCTTAAAAAGGTCTATTCCTAAACCAATTATGGTTTAAGTTGACTTGCAAAATTAATATTTTTGGTGTTTTACATAATTACCTTGTGAAAATGAACTATCGCAATTTGGCATTGCGGGTGCAAAGCATTATGGGTAGTTGAATGGCGTTTTGGCGTGTTTTGCAAAGGCCCTTCGTTGTGTTTCTCTTTAAAAATTAAAAAATGCCCCGTTTTAAGAAAGTTGTAAGTTAGTTATTGCATTTAAAGTGAAGTAGACCACATAGACTTTGTATTCTAGCTAAAATTTGAGCGCTTTACTTCGATTTTGCATGATAAATAGTTGACCGAAAAAAATGGTAATGTCATTTTTTTTGTCATTGTCGTTCTTTCCCCTGCTTTAATCTGTTTATTTTTGCGTTTTTCTTTGCGATTTTCTTTTAATTTTCCCTTTGGTAGCCGCTTTTCTATTCCCTTAAGTAGCTGCAATCATTGATTTTTTATTTTTCCACGTTTTTTTCCTTTTTTACCTTGGGACTTGCGTTTAAAAATTCATAACCAAAAAATACAAAAAAACAACTTTCAATTTTTAAGGATTTGGGGCCTTATACCGATCTAGCTTAAGTCTTTTAGGGCCTAGGCCTAAGTTATAGATCGAAGACTGCCATTAGGGCGTTGGTTTACGCCATATTTGTCTTAAAATAAAAATCTTAAGCATGGATTTCTTAGACATGTCCTAAATGATCTTATCTAGGTTCCTTTTTTGAATTATTTTTCACGTTTAGCCTAGATTATTTTAACTTTTTTAATAATTTAGCTTAAATAATTTAAGGTTTGAGGATTAAAAAAACCTTTCTTAGTAAGACTACTTATTAAATGGGTACCTACTCATTTTCTAATGAAAATTGAAAATAAAATATTTTTATGTGTCATACCTACAAATGATTAAAAGTAATTTTAGTTTCGTACTTTTAAATTCGTACCTACCAAGTTGTAAATATGGGATTTACCTACCTAATTTTTTAAAAATTCTGCATAGAGCAGTGAAAAACCATTCTAGAAAAAAAATTCCATTTTTCTCTATACTTTTTCTTTAAAACAACAATTCCTAAAATAATTTTTGCTATTACTTGGACTGTATAAAAGCAAACGGGGGTTAGGAATGTTTTTTTTTTTGGTAAAATAAGTCTATTTTTAGTGGTAAATGTATTATTACAAGTTACAACACCTCTTGTAACCCAAACAGATTAAAACAGGGCCCTCCCTCTTCATTTCAGTAGATTGTATTAACACCCAGTATTTTAAATTTTTTACAGATATTTTAATATAACTCTTATTGAAAAAGTAACATTGTTTTTGACTTATTTCGCTAGTCAAAACAAGCCATGGATGAAGAGGAGCTGTCAGGAAGTGACTTTGACGACGATGAAGATCCCGATAAGATTGAGGTGCCGGGTAAGTTGACTAGAAGTTTACTGGAGGTTAAAATACCTTCAAATTTTTATTTTTAATATTAACATTTTGACTTTTTTTACATTTTTTTTTAAATTTTTATTTATAACTGACCCCTAAACAGTAATGTGTTTACTTTTATTTATTTTATATGTATTTTAAGGTGGCGGTAAGGATCTTGCAACTGCTGCTGCTATTGGTGAGAACCGAGACATCAAACTGAAGCAGGAGAAAGATATTAAACCGGAAATGAAAATGGGGCCCATGGGGTCGATGGCGTTGAACAGTAAGATGATGGCGGGTATGCCCGGGATGAATATTCATCCCAGTGCTTATGATATGATGAGGCAACCAAGTAAGTTATTGAACATTTTTTGGTGGTATCGATGGCACCTATACACTTTGATTTGATACCTAGTACTGGTGACGGTACACTTTAGGACCCTCGAGATTTCACAATTTCTTTGAAAGAAAACTAAAAGAGTATTTATTTATTTATTGGTATCAATTGGCCATTGACCGAAGCTATTTTTAAATGGAAAAATATGCATCCAAAAAAAAAAAAAAAAAGAGTAAGTTTTAATTTTGAGTAAATCTACAAAAAAAAAATTATGGATGAACCGTTATTAGCAAAAGTTCATTGAAGATTGTGTGGGAGTGTATGTGAAGCTTTTTACAGCAAGCGCACTTTATTATGAAATATTTTTTACCCATTTACTCTCCATAGGGACTACTAAAGTATTTCCAAGACAAAAAAGGGCTGATTATTATTTAAAAAATCGTTTTTAATGATAAAATGAAACAACAACCTTGGTATTAATTTATTATATCAAAACTGCTTTCTTTCAATCACAAAATATCGATACTGTTTTTGACAGCTTGACGGTTGTCATATTAAAGAAGCAACGTTGTCAAATATATTCGCAATTTAAACATTAAAAGAGACATAACATACTCTCCAATCTGCTTTAAAAGGTGTATACTTTTTAACTTTTGTTTTCCATATATATTAATGGTCTTGCTAAAGCAATACCAAATGTTAAAACTGTATGTTTTGCGGATGATACAGTTCTTCTTGTAAAGGGGCTATCTTGGCATGACGTTTTTAAGAAGGCTGAAAGGGCTGCTACTAATGTCAAAATTTGGATGGATTATAGCTTTTTAACATTAAACATACACAAAACAAATTTTATGTGTTTCTCTATGAATAGGATTGGTTTGCCAAATGTCAGTAAAATTAAGGTTCATTCTAACAACTGTGACTTCTCTGATGATTGTGGTTGTACGGGTATGGTTAGGTCTGTTGAAAGTACCAAATATTTGGGTGTTTACTTTGATCAATTGTTGAAATGGTCGGTTCATGCAGATTATGTTAAGAATAAAATAAAAAAATTAGTTTACAAATTTTACGAGTTACGTCATATTTTAAATAGAGATGTCATAATTAATGTATATAAAGCATTAACAGAATCTTGCCTAAAGTATGGAATAATATGTTGGGGATCAGCTCATAAGAATGTACTGACTAACATTAACATTGCACAGAAGTATATTTTAAAAATAATTTTGTTTAAATCAAGACGTTTTTCCTCTGACCAATTATTTCGGCAATCCAGAGTCTTCACTATTACTCAATTGTATATTAAAAGTATACTTACATTTTCTCTTACTAGAAATACTTTTCAAAATTACATAGGACATGACATCATGACTAGAGCCAATGTTAATCGTCATTTAAACATACCTAACCCCCACTTTGATGCCACTCAACGATCCATTTCTTATATAGCTCCAAAGATTCTAAACATATTACCAGAGCATTTTAAAAGAAAAAAATTTCAATACGTAAAAAAGGACCTAAATAAATGGATTAGACTTAATACCCAGAATATTAAGAGCAATATTAGGTTTTTGTAATGTCTTGTGATATGTATTGTCATACTTAGTATATTGTATATTGTCTATTTTCTTAGGAAATAAAACTATAATTGTTATTTGTTAAAATAGTTTAGTTTAAGTGTGTTATAGTGTACACAACACAGACTTTTAGTCCATAGTGCTTACACTATATTTGTATTTTTATTACTTTTGTGATTGAGTTAAATAAATAAATAAATAAATAAATAAATAAATAAATAAATAAATTGATTGAACTGAATTGGCTCACAAAAAGTCAAATCCTTTATGAATTTCCTAGCAATTTATATTTTATACAAAGTCTGGCAACATTGTTAGGAATGACTAACGCAACGGGGAGTTTTCGCATACAAGTAGCTGTCAAAGACAAACTTCTTTTTTTTTTAGAGAAAGACAGTCTCGTCCATAAATGTTTTGCTTTTAATGTGTTCTATCCAAACAGGTATTTCCATTGCACTTTCAAAAATTGTGAAGTTCCAAGGGTCCTAAAGTGCACCAGACCCCTCAGTATTTATTATCTAGGTGTGAAATAAAAATAAACAGAATTAAGAGATTTTATAAAAAGAAAATTACTGCATTTTTTTTTTGTTTATTTGGTGTAAATAAATATTTGTAGGTTCTATGTGGGTTTGTTTGTTTGGGTTTCGCAAAACTCCGTTACTTTAGCAATGAATATTTTTGAGGGCTGACAGGAAGAATGTAGGATGTAGGTCCTGGAACACAGATAAACCAATCCTTTCTTAGAATTTTTTTATAAGTTTGTTTAGATTTAATTTTTTTTAAATAAATGTGGTTTACTTATAACCTGTTTACATTGGGTGCAATAACTGCCTGCAACTTTATGCGACGCAATTAAATTGTCGTCTTTAAATGAGCAAACTTGCATCAGCTGATTAAACTGTCATCAATGAGCATGCTTACACAGGCAATTTTACTTGCAATTGCACCTAACGTAAACAGGCTTTTCGTTTTTTTATGGGTTTTTGTGTTTTATGTATAGAATTTACATTATTTTTAGGTTTACTTAAGTTTTATTATTAGAAACTATTTTTGGATAATATTGAGTTTTAAGGAAATCGGTGCAATTTCTCAATTGTATTGTTATGTTATGGTATTTTAAATATGTTCCTAAACTGGCTAAGGTGTAATTATTTGTATTATTTTTGTTGCTGTTGCTTGTGCTCCACGAAAATTCTATTCCAACAAAAGCAACGCTTGGTGCATAATAATGTTTTATCATTAAAAAAAATTGAAGTATTTGAAACGAGTTTATAGTTTTTCCTAAATGGGCTTTTTCACTGTTCACTATCATATTCAGCATTAACATCTCGAATTAGAACCTATCGAAAATACATCCCAATAATTAAATTCTTCCTACAGGGTCACAAACCTTTCCTAGAGACAATTAAAAAGACGCCGCGAAAGCAGGGAAGTTTAAAACCTTATTGCGTCATCCCATTATCCGCGCAATTCTTTTGTTCGTCAGCCTCGACGGATTATATTGCTATCTTTGTTTTGCTAAACTAAATAGACAAGAACAGCTTGAAAATAGGAAACAACCCGCCCGATATTCAGGTAGACGCGCGGCGTTCGACCTTCATGAATAACTGGGAGCCATAGGTCGAGGCAGATGTGACGTCAGTGAGTTTGTTCCCGCGTTTTTATGAAAGAGCGTGTCTTGTTTATTTATTACCTCAGTAAATAATTTAAAATTTTAAAAACTGAAACCCTAGAAAATTTTATTTTTATAATATTTAATAATAATAAGTTTATTTAAAATTTAATAATATAATAAATATGTTTATGTTGTCTTCTATAAACTTATTCTTCACTCCCCTGAAGCTGAGCTTGTTAGGGGCAAATCTTATTTTGTTTGTTTTAGTATGTAAAATCCAAGGTTGGCTGGATATATATCGGTGATAAATATCCTGATATATATCTTGATAAATGTCATGATATTTATGCGACGATATTTATCCTGATATATATATCAATATTTTTTTGTGTAAAATTCTATTCGTCAGTATAAAAATATGGCGCCGCTGAGCCGGCAACAGCGTATTATGGTACTCACGATGCGGTGATTCCCCATCTTTCCGAGACGTTGCCACCTGTTGTTCTTTGCCGCGTGGTATTTTTATTTAGTTCCAATTTTTGATTGAACGGAGCAATATTTTGCTGTTTGTTTTATGAAATAAAAATTTTACAATGCCAAAAATAAAAAATTTAGTTTGGGTTCATTTTGATTTAATTAACAAGCCCAGTAATTCTGGGTTTTAAGTTGAACCATAGTTAAAAGCAAAAATATAGATGTGTTCATATTGATAAACTTGTATTTTTTACCTACATTTTACATTCCTAACATAGGAGTACTAAAAAAACTCGTTATTGTGATAGCAACTATCATTGAATAGAATTGAAATACAAATTTTACAGGTTTATAACTTGTTTATATTAAATTAACTGATTTTGAATTTTTAAAATATATCTTTACAGAAAACAGATGAAATAATTTAAAAATAATTAAAAATATAAATAAATATCCAAATTTGGATATATAGGTACCTATATCGGATATTTGGATGTTTATATAAATATCATGATATTTGCCAACCCTGGTAAAATCATAAATCATAAATATGCATTAAAAATCAAGTTTTAAAGTAAAAATTTTAATTTATAGTATAAACACAGTTTTTTTTAAGAAATATATTACCGATAATAAAATTATTAATTTATAATTTTTAAGTAAAAAATTATTCAAAACCAATATTAATTATTCAAAGCATTTCTAAAAATATTTTCAAATTCTGGTTTTAATATCCATGTTTTTATTTCGACTTTAAATTTTTTAATGAAATTAATTTTTTAATTTTTGTTGGTAAATAATCGTTTAAATAAAAACATAAATATTTGAATTTTTTTTGTCCTATGCACTTATTTATTTTAGGTTTTATGGTTATTTCATTTTTATGACGTGTATTATGATTATGGTTTTTAAATTCTATAAGATTTTTATTTTTAAATATATATAATAAATAAAAGTTCCTAAATTAATGGTACATCCGAAAGTAGGCGATTCTTTGGCTTCTTTCATAAATAAAATGTTATATAAACATGGGACCGAAAAAGCTTCGTTTCCGAGATACAGGGTGTTAACATTTTAATTAAAAAAATATTTTTTCATTGCCATTTTCAAACCACTCTAGATATTTTTATGAAATTTGGTACACGTCTTTTGAGCATCGAAAGGCATTTTTTGGTGTAAAATATTTTTTTTAAATTTTAGCAGTGGCGTCCGTGCGGGGCGTGCTTTTAATATTTTTGAAGAAAAAAATGGTGCGCCACTGCTTTTTCTTTAAATAAAAATTATATTTGAAATTCCCGTCTAATTTAGAACAAATTCGGTCTCTTGACTTATTTTCTTACGGTGCACCGTTTTCGAGTAAAAAATAAAAATCATTTTAATGCACATTCCTGGAAACACATAACCCATTTAATTACCATTACCAGTATCTCGGAAATGAAGCTTTTTCGGTCCCGTGTTTATATAACATTTTATTTATGAAATAAGTCAAAGAATCGCCTACTTTCGGATATACCATTAATTTAGGTGTTAGTATATGATGTTAGTGAAAGGGCCCATTGCAATTCCGAGTTATCTACATGTATAATGTGATATTACACCAAGCACGAATCTGATATATGGGAAACGATCCCCTTAAAGCTATTTTGTTCTGGAATCCCTATTTTAAAACATAACCTCTCCCACAACATCTATAACAATCACTGAAATCGCTTGACCGAAATAATGAAAAATAAACTAGGGATTCCAGTTTTTCCTAAACATCCATTTCTATACAATTACCGTCTTCCCCCTATCAACAGTGGCGCCACCGTACGGCGGCCCTGCGAACGCCTCCAACATGGGCAACCTCGCCGCCATGGCGTCGATGCTGAGCAGTCTAACGGGGGGGCCTATGGGCAACATGTTCGGTGCGGGACCCCAGGGGGGCGCTGGGGGCTCCTCTGCTGCTTCGGCGTCAGCGGCCGCTTTTAATGCTGCCCAGTTTTTGCAGCAGAGTAAGTGGACAGAGAGGGTTTGATGTATTTCCTATTTTTTCCTATAAAAAAAATGTGTAAAGTTTTTTCTAGATGGTATCGTGATTTTTTAATGTCGTAACCTATCTAGTAACGTTACCGACACTACATTTTTTTCTTGTAGAAGTCAATTTTGTCTCTTTATGTAAAAGAAAAACAATGATATCAACAAAGTTTGCCTTTGACAATTTTTTTTATAGGAAAGGAACAGTGTTATAGACAATGGTAGCGATTGGTAGATGTAGTAGAGCTAAATTAGAGTTATAATGTATAAATAATGTTTTTAAATAGAGGTTGTGTATTTGGTGATTGATGTTCGCAATATTTGGGGCTTTTAGTCATAGGGTTTTAGATTATTGGTGCACTTGGTTGCTATTGATTGTAGGCCCTATTTTAGGGGGTAATTCAATTCAAGTTGCTTTATTTATTAATTGATTCAGCCGATACTAGGTGGAAATCCATAATTCTAGTATTATGGGATACAGTAAAACAAAGTTGAACTTGTAAATTTCCACTATATTAACTAGAAAAATGACATGTTTCGCTAACACTGTAGCTTCGTCAGATGACAATGAGTTAAGTTAAAGTTAAAGAGTTATTAATTTTTTAAAGTAAATTTATCAAAAATAATAAAACTAAAAGCGATAAAAATAAAAAATCAGGCGTCTATAAATTAAAATGCAAAGATTGTCCTAAAACATACATTGGTCCAACGGGTAGACATTTTAACAAAATAATACAGGAACATTATAACAGTTTTCTAAAAAATAAAACAGAGTCAAACTGTGCTAACCATTTACTTGATTATCAACATAATTTCGATCCTTCCTTTAAAATCTTACATACAGAAAACAAAGGCTTAAAACTAAATTTGTTAGAATCTATGGAAATAAAAATACGGACCTGTTACTTAATGATCAACTAGATTTAATTAATTCACCTTTGTTAATTTTATTCTGTTAATCATTATCATTATATCAACTTTTTGACTCCTTGTAAAACTCAAACAAACCCGAACAAACTAATTTACTTTGGCAGAAGCTGTTGGCATTTCAATTTTCTTCAAGGCATGATTTTGTTTTATCAGTTTTGCTGGTCACGGGCTACTTGATGCATTTCAATCTAAATTTATTCTCAAAAGATGCTTCATTTTAGGAAAGTTTTAACTTAACTTATTAAAGTTTTTTAATGGCAGCTTTTCTAAAACCTAATAGTGTATGGTATCAATAAAATCATCTTTTTTCTTAACCCGACGAGCCACCATGTTGTCATTTACAAAAAATGAGTTATACAACTTTAAAGATTAAATTTTACATAGCACATAGCATTGGATCAAAATAGTAAAATTGTATTTTTCCCAAGATTAGAGAACTGAAATAAGTGATTTTAAGGTATTCATAGCCTTCTAGATAAAACCATAAATTTGGAAAAAAAAATATTTTCTTGGTGACAAAAAGTGACAAGTGACACATCGTTGTATGTATTTAGAATGTCAATGGAGTCAAAAAAAGTAAAAATATACCGGGTGTCCCATTTAAAAATAGAAAGTTTATGTCACTTCCGGTTAAACCGGAAATTCCATAATGTTGAGTCACATGTCAAATAATGCAGTTTTATGTCGTATACAAATCCCCCGAATTTTATTTCATTATCTTGAAAAACAAAAAAGTTAGAAGGACGAGCCACCTTTCGTGGACACCCGGTATAGTGGAAATTTACAAGTTCAACTTTGTTTTACTGTATCCCATAATACTATGCTTTATTTATCTTAAAAATAATTTACAAGTTATAAGACTAGTCATACTAAGTGGTCATTTGAATCCTTCCAGGTTAAAAAATAATAAAATCATGTGTAATCTCTCTACAAGCAACAATGTACCTCAACAACCAAAACATTTTTAAGTCTACTTTATATTTTTTATAATACTGTTGTCAATAACTGCTTTTTAATCAAATTTCTGGGAAAACCAGAACTGCATGTGCTTCAACTTACTATTAGATGCTTTTTTACACTATAATATAGCATATTATGCAATAAATGTTTTTGTTAAACATGTTATACACTCAGTGGCGGTTGCTCTATTAGGCCGCGTGGCCGCGCGCCCCTCCTAGGAATTTTAACATAACACACAAATTAAATGTTTATTTAAATATTTATTATTACTATTCATTTTAATACTAATATTATTATTATTATTCATATAGGTAGTTAAAATTTTTAAATTTTAAAAAACCGTAGCAACTCACCAATTCTGAACTCATCTCTAATTGTCCGTTGTATTTTTCGTTGACCAACGATAAGCAAGCCTCCTCGCGTGAATTTTAGATAATTTAATTCCGTCGTTGAAACGGTGCGACGGACGGTGAATCTCGCCTGGCGTATATAAATTTCGCCGAACGTCACCCGGTTATATCCGATTTATTTAGGGACTCTACGGCCGCGGTATTTTAGCGCCTGCATTGCTTTATACATTTCGGAGTTTGTTGTGGCGTAAGCGCGCGTCGAGTTCGAACTAATAAAAATGAATTTCGTCAATAATATAATTCAAATACATTTTTGTAGGCTGCCATTAGCGGATAAACTTAAAATTAAAGAACTGGGGAGACCGTTGCCTGATATAAAGTTATCACAAACTTGTGAAGGACGGGCCGAAAACCGATCTTTTACTCGTCGGTTTTCAAAAGACATTTATAAATGTACCTATGTATTAATTTACCTAAAATTTTTTTTATAAATAGATACTTTTTCGAGCAATTTGCTTATATGTCATTTGGTATTGGATTTCTATTGCGCCCCCTCCAAACACAAACCCCACGACACGCTACTGTTATACACATTATTTTTTTTTATTTCTCAATGGGCTTTGCCCAATTACATATTATAAAGTGCCAAGAAGTGATTTAATTTAAACGATTTTAAAGCAAATTAAACGACATTACAGTTGTCATTTAGACCCGGAAAATGGCATAGCTTTCGCAAATTATAATGTTTCAGATTTAGTTTTATCATTCAGATAAGCAAACAATAATCACGATAGTGGCAAATTTATGGCCTTGCGAATGTAAATAAAGGCCAGAACACTTGGGCATGCGCACTGCAAAATTATCCATTCAGATAAGCAAACAATAATCACGATAGTGGCAACTTTATGGCCTTGCGAATGTAAATAAAGGCCAGAACACTTGGGCATGCGCACTGCAAAATTATCATTTAACGAATGGGAAGATAGAAAAACAATTTTTTCTTTCTTTAGTGGAGATGGCAGCCTTTGGAATGGGTGGCAATCCCTATGGGAACCCTTTTCTGCAGAACCTGTCTGCCATGTTGTATAATACCGGACCCATGACTCCTTGGGCAGGACAGCTTAGCAATAAAGTAAGTATTTTTCTGCAGATATCAAAGATATTCAACAAAACGTTGATAGTAACCAAAAATGCTGCCTTCTGTCCCTAGATTTATGTAAAGAATTTGACACAGTCAATCACAACATTTTACTAAAATGCCTATACAATATTGGAAGTAGCTCTGTACTGATTTGAGGTCATAAATAAATTAATAAATAAAAAAAAAGTTTGTTCAAATTGAAAATATTAAAACTTCACAAAAAAACATAACTTGTGGTGTTCCGCAAGGATCAACCTTAGGACCTACTTTTTTTTTAATCTACATTAATTCTATAGCAAAATTAAATTTAAAAGGTAAAATAAAATTGTTTGTCGATGATACTACTATTTTATATTTTCATGAAGACTATGCTCAAATTCATAATAACATTAACCACGACCTAAATATAACATGTAAAGGCTTGAAACTAATAAATTATCATTAAATTTTAATAAATCATCTTTTATGTTTATAAGTAAATCAAAATTAAAAAATTATAATATTTCTTCACTATATTTCAATAATCCTTTAAGTAAATATATTAATACAATTAAATTTTTAGGTTTATATATTGATGAAAATTTAAGTTGGAAAAAACACATTGAATATTTAAGAAGTTACATCTCACCAATAATTGGCATTTTGTTTAAAGCTAAAAATTATATATCGTTAAAATATTTAAAAAATATATATTATTCTTTGGTTTATTCAAAATTACAGTATATAATTTCAATCTGCGGATCAGCGAATTTAACTACAATTCAGCCAATAAAAAAACACAAAACAAAATAATTAAATGCATACATAAACTTCCTTTTTTAGAACCAACTATAAATTTATATGGACCAAATGGATATTTAAATTTACAAAAGCTTTATAAATTAAAACTATGCATTCTAATATACTCTATTATTATTAAAGAAAAACAATCGAATATAATATTTCCTTCGAGCAACATTATTCACATCACGAGACAAAATCATCATATTCAAACACCAAGGGTAAAGAGTACTTTTGGCTAAAAATCAATATTATATAAAGGAATAACAATTTATAACAGTTTGCCGAAAAAAATTAAAGAAATATCAAAATTATGGACTTTTAAAAAATCACTAAAAAAATATTTTTTAAAACTGAACTAACTTTAACGTATTATATATTAATATTTTTTTTTTAATAATTCCGATGGAGTTATTAATAGTTACTAAACATAGTTGGTGTTATATTCTCTGTAAAACTTTTTTTTAAGTTGGTTGAGAATAAAGATATATAATATTATTATTATTATATTACCTTTTCATATTTTTTTATTCAATCACGTTGTAATTATTCTATTTTACAGGCTGTCCAACAAATGTGGATGAACCAAATGGATAGCAAGCCATTGCCGCATCACCAAGAGGAAGAGGAGGTGGACGACGAAGAATTAGGTGTGGCGGAGACGTATGCAGATTATATGCCTTCGAAATTAAAATTAGGTAATCGTCAATCACAGCACTTAATTAGGGTTGTGGATTTGACCGGTCAATTTGTTTTTGGTCAATTGACTGAAATAAATTAAAATTTAAAAATGCAGTGGATGAACCTAACTATACTTGCCAAATTTCTTATTTTGTATTTTGGAAAAAATTAATTTTTTATAACAAGTTTTGCTTGTTCTGAACAGTCTATTGCCATACCTAAATTTTATACAGGGTGGTCAAATGGATGATATAGTTAGGTCCATCCAGGTACACATTCTATAAGTGTATATCTCAATAGTTGCTCCACAGCAGATACATTTCCCTTTTATTTTGTTTTCTTCTCTTATTTCGGTAAAACAATTCCAAATTTTGGTTTTGGACTTCCCCAAACTCATCGTAAATGCGACGTCGCGTCGTTAGTTCACAAAAATGCAATGCAAGTGCAAACTCTAACTCTGGCAAATACCAAATGAAAATAAATAGACTCAGAAGGAAATGTCTATGAAAATGGTATAAAAAGAGAATAACAATAACTTCTCTATTCCTTTTCTTCATTGTGATTGAATCCGTTCCGGGAACCACTAATAAACGAGGCCGACTATTGGGATTCCAGAATCAGGTGTTATTGTTTTCTTAAATAACGGTGCTATATTGATACACTAACTAAACATTATCCTGGGTGGTAGGAGGTAATCTGGACAGATTACAAATGCATAAATAATAAAATAAAATTGATATATTTTGACCCGTCAAATACGTCATGGTCAATTGACCATGCCCAACTCTAATAATAATTAATAATAATAATATATAATATAATATTTAAAATTTAATAATATAATAAATAAGTTTATGTTGTCTTCGATAAACTTATTCTTCAATCCCCTGAAGCTGAGCTTGATAGGGCCAAATCTTATTTTTTGTTTTAGTATGTAAAATCATAAATATGCATTAAAAATCAAGTTTTTTAAAGTAAAAATGTTAATTTATAGTATAAACGCAGCTTTTTTGAAGAAATATATTACCTATAATAAAATTATTTATTTATAATTTTTAAGTAAAAAATATTACTTATATAAATTATTCAGAACAATATTAATTAATTAAAGCATTTCTAAAAATATTTTCAAATTGTCTGTTTTTAATATCCATGTTTTTATTTCGACTTTAAATTTTTTTAATGAAATCAATTTCTTAATTTTTGTTGGTAAATAATCGTTTAAATAAAAACATAAATATTTGAAATTTTTTTTATGATTATGGTTTTTAAATTCTATAAGGTTTTTATTTTTAAATATATATATTAAGATGTTATAAATCTAAAGTTGTCTTATGTTCAACTTTTTTGTTTCTGAATATAATTCTTTTGAAGGATAAAGATAATCTTTATTGAATATAATTTTTAGAAAGTTTTTTTGTAATATTTCTAATTTTTTAACTAAAGTTCTTTTTATTCCTCCCCAACCTAAAATTCCGTAATTTAAATGAGTTATAACTAACGCGTAATATAATATTTCCATATATCTTATATTTAAAAAATGTTTAATGTTTTTAAAAGTCAGTAGTAAACTTTTTAATTTTTTAACTAAGTATTCTATGTGAAAATTCCAATTTAATTTACTGTCAAAAATAATTCTTAAATATTTTATTTTATTAACTTTAAAAATTTGAATGTCTTCATTTATTTGAATACTATTCATATTTTGTGGTAGGTTATTTAGATTTAAAGTAAAAGGAATATAATTTGTTTTATTAAAATTAATCGTTAACAAATTGTTATAATTGTCACCATTTTCTTCTATTCTTACGTAATTTTCTTTTAGGGAAAAAACATCCGGATCCGGTAGTAGAAACGGCCTCTCTCTCATCGGTAGCCCCGGTTGATGTCTGGTATACCATCTCCTTACCCGAAGACACCATAAAAACGGGCGCCCTTTCGGCCCTGCAGTTGGAAAGTATAACTTATGCGTCCCAAGCGCACGAGCACATCTTGCCTGGAGGTAGTCGAGCTGGATTTTTAATAGGTAACAAACTACTGAAAATCACTTTTATACCGTTTTTTCTATTTACTTTATTATTATCTTTATAAATAATAAATAACTGAATCGTTTATTGTTAAAAGACGCCAAGTAACATTTTCGGGCATTTCCGTTTTTTGTCGGAAATACACATTTAGTTTATAGACGCATCGTTTAGTGCAGAAAGAAACCAAGTACTCATATCCGATATGCTCTTTTTCGATGTGTCACTCAAGCCGTTTGTTGCAGAAATAAGCCAAGTACATACAAGTAATACAAGTTAAACATTTTCTCAATTTCGAAAGCTAAACGTTTTTTTCATTTACTGAAAAGTTTGCAAAATGTCACTTAGCCTGTTTTAATAATAAACGATTCAACTATATTTTTAATAGATAACTTCTGTTACATTTGATACAGTCAATCACAACATTTTACTTAAATGCCTATACAATATTGGAATTCGGGGAAATATTTATTTATTGTTAAAAAATTACTTAAGTAATAGAAAGCAGTTTGTTCAATTGGAAAATGTTAAAAGTTTACAAAAAAACATAACTTGTGGTGTTCCGCAAGGGTCAACCTTAGGACCTACTTTTTTAAAAATTTACATTTAATTCTAGACTAAAATTAAATTAAAAGGTAAAATAAAATTGTTTGCCGATGGTACTACCATTGTATATTTTCATGAAGACTATGCTAAAATTACTAATAACATTAACCACGACCGACGATAATATGTAAATGGCTTGAAATTAATAAATTATCATTACATTTTAATAAATCCTCTTTTATGTTTATAATTAAATCAAAATTAAAAAATAATAATATTTCATCACTATCTTTCAATAATCATATAATAATTAAATATACTAATACAATTCAATTTTTAGGTTTATATATTGATGAAAATTTAAGTTGGAAAAAACATATTGAATATTTAAGAAGCAACATCTCACCAATAATTGGCATTTTGTTTAAAGCTAAAAATTATTATCATTAAAATATTTAAAAAATATATTATATTATTCTTTGGTTTATTCAAAATTAAAATTACAGTATATAATTTCAATTTTGGGATCAGCGAATTTAACTACAATTTAGCCATTAAAAAAACTACAAAACAAAATAATTAAATGCATACGTAAACTTCCTTTTTTTAGAACCAACTATAAATTTGTATGAACCAAATGGATATTTAAATTTAGAAAAGCTTTAAAATGAAAACTATGCATTTTAATACACTATTATTATTATTAAAGAAAAACAATAGAATATAATATTTCCTTCAACCAACATTATTCACATCACGAGACAAAACCATCATATTCAAACACCAATGGTAAAGAGTACTTTTGGCCAAAGATCAATATTATATAAAGGAATAACAATTTACAACAGTTTGCCGAAAAAAATTAAAGAAATATCAAAATTATGGACTTTTAAAAAAACTAAAACTAAACTAACTTTAACGTATTATATATTATTTTTTTTTTGTAAATGGTTATTATATATATTTTTTAAAATAATTTCGATGGAGTTATTAATAATTACTAAACATGTTTTTTATTATTTGTGATTTTATATATTGTATATTTGGTGTTATATTCTCTGTAATGAACTTTTTCAGTTGGTTGAGAATAAAGATATATAATATTATGATTTAGTTCAGAATGGAATACGATTTTGTCAATAGGTTCATTTGTTATTGTCCATGTGGCAGTTTGTAACGTTTTATTTTGAAACAAAACGTCAAGTTTTACTTGTAGTTTCGCCAAATTTATCGTTAACGTTCCATCTAGAACCGAAAATGGTATAATAAGGTTATATATTGTAGGTGATGGTGCTGGTGTAGGCAAAGGACGAACAATAGCCGGCATAATTTTCGAAAATTACCTGAAAGGTCGCAAGAGGGCCATATGGGTGTCTGTATCAAATGATCTGAAGTACGATGCTGAGAGGGACCTGAAGGATATCGGAGCTGGTAGAATCGAAGTACACCCTCTCAATAAACTTAAGGTAAATCCTGTAAAAACCGGTTTCGGATGAGAAATTCTGGCCAACCATAATTCTCCTGGACCTTATCACCATATACATATACAGTATGTCTCCGTAAGTTTGCACCATATGGAAAACTTTTTTATTATTCATTTTACGAAAAAAAATATTCTTCATAAAAAGCTCTGCATGGTCTAAAACCAAAAATGCAACCATCAAATATCGAAATTTTTCAATCATATACGAGGTTTGTCAAAAAATGTGAATTTTTCCCAAGAGTAAAGTACCTTTATTTTTGACATTATCAAAAATTGTTATTAAAAAAAGTTGATCAGAACTAAAACCACGTCTAAATATGCAATAACACGCATTAAATTAATTAAATAATTAATAATACACTACGCCCATTAATTATCGATTATTAAAAAATGCACCCTCAAATTAATAAGCTGTAATTTCGTTAATAATGAACCAATTTTGAACTTTTTTTTTTTAAATTATAGATATAAGATTCTCGTGTTTAGCGCAGAGTAGTTTGCGTCCTGGCACGTCTTATTGTACGGGGTAGCGCATAAACTCTAGATGCATGTAAATTTCCTTAAATTTAAAACTGACATATCTTACATAAAAATTGAATTTAATTTATTTTTTAAACGAAAGCAATTAGACATCTATCTGCGCTAGAAACTGGCCAAAAAGTTTCGCCATGCCACTAGAGGCAAAGAAAAAATTCCATTTCTTCGAAATAAATTCTGTTGCCGAACAAATGTTTCGTAAATAATCAATGAGTCATTTTATCACTTTTGGCTTTTAAAGTTAGAATAAAAATTATGTCAACAAATAAAGTCTATAATACAGAGTGCTACGGAAATATCTAACCATTTAATTAAATTGCTTAAAATTAAAAATACAAAAATACAAATACAAATTCAGGGATACATTCTGTGAACGAATTAAATGGATAAGTTTTTGCGTGCCACCCTGTATTATAGACTTTATTTGTTGACATGTTTTTTATTCTAAATTTAAAAGTCAAAAGTGATAAAATGACTCATTGATTATTTACGAAACATTTTTCCGGCAACAGAATTTATTTCGAAGAAATGGAATTTTTTTCTTTGACTCTAGTGGCATGGCGAAACTTCTTGGCCAGTTTTTAGCGCAGATAGATGTCTAATTGCTTTCGTTTAAAAAATAAAATAAATTCAATTTTTATGTAAGATATGTCAGTTTTAAATTTAAGGAAATTTGCATGCGTCTAGAGTTTATGCGCTACCCCGTACAATAAGACGTGTCAGGACGCAAACTACTCTGCGCTAAACACGAGAATCTTATATCTATAATTTAAAAAAAAAAGTTCAAAATTGGTTTATTATTAACGAAATTACAGCTTATTAATTTGAGGGTGCATTTTTTAATATTCAATAATTAATGGGCGTAGTGTATATTAATAAAATAATTTTTCAACATAAATGCGTATATTGCATATTTAGACGTGGTTTTAGTTCTGATCAACTTTTTTTAATAACAATTTTTGATAATGTCAAAAATAAAGGTACTTTACTCTTGGGAAAAATTCACATTTTTTGACAAACCTCGTATATGACTGGAAAATTTCGATCTTTGATGGTTGCATTTTAGGTTTTAGACCATGCCGAGCTTTTTATGAACAATAACTTTTTTTCGTAAAATGAATAATAAAAAAGTTTTCCATATGGTGCAAACTTACGGAGACATACTGTATATGTACATACTTATCACCTGTTTTTTTTTAGTATGCAAAAATTTCGTCGGCCGTAAACAACAACGTAAAGAAAGGCGTTATATTCAGTACGTACTCCGCTCTGATTGGCGAGAGCAATTCCGCAGGCGGAAAATACAAGTCGCGTTTGAAACAGCTCCTGCAATGGTGCGGGCAGGATTTCGACGGTCTCATTGTTTTCGACGAGTGCCACCGTGCGAAAAATTTGTGCCCGGTGGGGTCATCGAAACCCACCAAAACGGGTAAGGATGTATATTAAATTCCCGCGGGCTATATGTTAACAAAAACGTTTATTTTTGACAGGTTTGACAGTCCTAGAAGTACAAAACAAACTCCCAAAGGCGAGGGTGGTGTACGCGTCCGCCACCGGCGCCTCTGAGCCCCGAAACATGGCTTACATGGTACGTCTCGGTCTGTGGGGCGAGGGGACCCCGTTCAAGGAATTCGCCGATTTTATTGGGGCCGTAGAAAAACGAGGGGTTGGTGCTATGGAAATAGTTGCCATGGATATGAAGTTACGAGGTATGGCTTTTATCTTCTTAACATAGTATAAAACAAAGTCGCTGTCGCGTCTGTCCCCAGCTATATGTGCTTAAATCTTTAAAACTACGCAACGGATTTTGAAGCGTTTTTTTTTAATAGATAGAGTGATTCAAGAGGAAGGTTTTTATGTATAATACATGCATAATATTCTAGAGAAACACTGATAAATTTAGAGGTTTGTTCGGGTTTGCATTTATAAATCTTGACGTGATGGTGAACTCGCCTTATTATCTCAGAGGCGTATAATGCCTGGCATTGCAACGCAGGCCGGGTACACGCTAGTTTATTTATAGTATCAACAACTTAACAAGTTAATTATAGATACATAAACCCTATTTCTAAAATCTTATAGCTCAGCTATACAGTGTGTGTATAAAGTCTGGAAACGGCTTAATAACATCACAATTTACTGGCCGATTTAAACCAAATTTGGTGCGGTTGTGTAAGAGGATCTAACGCACCGAATGACGATATTGGCGTTGTTGCCAGCTTTTTAGTTTGTCTGGAATTCGAACGAATTTTATATTTTTAAATATAACACCCAGTATATTTTTACATTTTTAAATTCCACATAAAATTATAATTATTTTTTATTAAATGCATTATTAGTCTATACTTCATAGTTTCCGAGATATTGACTCTCGAAAAGTGACATTTTTGAACTTTGACAGCTTATAACTTTCTAACAGTACGTCTTAGAGCAAAACGGCTTACATGTCCCTATCTTCAATTTTTATTATCTTCCCAAAAAAATTAACTTCCGGTTAAACCGGATGTAACTCGAAAGCAGGAAATATAGTTGTTCCGGTTTAACTGGAAGTTGATTTTTTTGGGAAGATATGAAAAATGTAAGCCGTTTTGCATTAAGACGTACTGTTAGAAAGTTATAAGCTGTCAAAGTTCAAAAATGTCACTTTTCGAGAGTCAATATCTCGGAAACTATGAAGTATAGACTAATAATGCATTTAATAAAAAATAATGATAATTTTATGTGGAATTTAAAAATGTAAAAATATACTGGGTGTTATATTTAAAAATATAAAATTCGTTCGAATTCCAGACAAACTAAAAAGCTGGCAACAACGCCAATATCGTCATTCGGTGCGTTAGATCCTCTTACACAACTGTACCAAATTTGGTTTAAATCGGCCAGTAAATTGTGATGTTATTAAGCCGTTTCCAGACTTTATACACACACTGTATTAATAATTTAATTAGTATTGCAATTACAGTAATTGACTAAGCAGTTTATTCCTTAATTTTAGTTTGAATTTTTCACAGTTTAAATTATATATACAGTGTGGTTGTTTAAGTGTGCAACATATGGGCATTTTTTTTATTACCGATTTCTCAGAAAATTTTATTCTTAATAAAAGTTGGTGCATGTTCGATAATCATATTAGGTGCACTTGGAATGGTTGCAAGTCAAACGGCGTACAGGGTAGGCCAAAAAAATATAAAATCCGAAAAAGGTCCGAAATTATGTGTTTAACGTCGTTATATATTCTATTACAAATAATTATTTCTAAAACCTTTGAGCAAGCCGAAACAAGACTAACAGATCTACTGTTTTTAATGTCATTCCTATCACCACACTTAAATATCGGAATAACCTTACTTTCTTTCCAGTTTGTGGGATATATTCCTTTTTTTTTTAGACAAAGGTTAAAAATATGTTTAAGGGGCTTTAAGAACATATGCAGGTAAATTATCTGTTGCTACGGACCTGTTAACTCTTAATTTTTTAATTGCTTCCCTAATTTCGACCTCGGTAATTTCTTCAAAAGCAAAACTGCAAAAGGTAGTAAAATTATTGGTTTAGGGTTGATTGTTATTATTATATACAGAACTAAAATATTCGGCAAAAGCATTTACAACCCTTTGAGCTTCGTTTATTTCGGTTTTGTATTGAAGCAATTAAAATTAACTTTGTCCCATAAGGAGCTATGTTACAAGTTTTATTTTTGGTTGTAGGAATGTATATCGCGCGTCAGCTGAGTTTTCACGGGGTGGCATTTAAGATTGAGGAGGTACCGCTGTCAAAAGATTTTGAAAAAGTATACGATGCTAGTGTTAAATTGTGGGTGGAGGCGATGCAGAAGTTCCACGAGGCTGCCGAATTGGTGGACGCCGAAAATCGCATGAGGAAGACCATGTGGGGACAATTCTGGTCCGCCCATCAAAGGTAACGCAGCTATTATTTGAAATGCTCCCACTTGCAAATAAACCAACCAGTAGAGTTTTAAACAATATTTATATTTTGGTAGTTTTTCTTAAAAACGGGCATCATAAAATTTGGATTAAGTTCAGGCCTTCATAACTTTTATTTTTACGATTTATGTGATTTTTTAGAGAGCTCTAGATACATTTATAAGTTTTAACATGCCTATACAAATTTTAAGAGAAATTGTTTTTTTTTTACATATTATACAAGGATAATCGAAAAGTTATTTTTTTGCCTAGTGTCAAAACACCCTGTGAAATAATTAGGAAGCAAAATTACTTCAAAATATCAGTTTCCATTAAGCCGCAGATATTCATTGCATTTTGGTTTTTCGTTCATGTCAATACGTGCATTTGTTCTCACCCAAATGCAAAATGAACTTGATGATGTCAATAATTTAGGAAACGCAAAACTAAAGCTATTGATAACCGATTTTTTGTACTTAAAACTCTCGGAATCGTCGTTTGACGTCAGTACAGGCGAGAAACCAACTTCGAGAGGTTCGAATTAAAAATGCCAGTTTTTGGACAGTTCGTCGAAGATTACACGAAGGTAATTTAAACTCAAGCAGACCAGCAACTGGACCTAAATTACTACCGCGTCATATAAGAGTCAAGAATGGAGGAATATTACCCAGGATGATATTCGCGGGCCAAAGGCATGAACCGAAGTGAACAGGCAGTAGTAAAGGCTAGAGGAGGCAATAGAAATAATAGATATGTGTTTAAGTGAAAAAGTTGTTGGTACCTGTCAGTGGCGGTTGCTTTATAAGGCCGCGTGGCCGCGCGCCCTTCCTAGGAATTTTAACATAACACACAAATTAAATGTTTATTTAAATATTTATTATTACTATTCATTTTAATACTAATATTTCTAAATTTTAAAAAACCATAGCAACTCACCAATTCTGAACTCATGTCTAATTGTCCGTTTTCGTTGACCAACGATAAGCAAGCCTCCACGTGTGAATTTTAGATAATTGAAATCCGCCGTTGAAACGCTCCGACGGACGGTGAATTTCGCTTGGCGTATATAAATTTGGCCGAGCGAACCCGAACGTCACCCGGTTATATCCGATTTATTTAGGGACTCTACGGCCGCGGTATTTTAGCGCCTGCATTGCTTTATACATTTCGGACTTTGTTGTGGCGTAAGCGCGCGTCGAGTTCGAACTAATAAAAATGAATTTCGTCAATAATATAATGTGAACGCGTCGGTTTTCAAAAGTGATTTATAAATGTATGTATTAATTTACCTAAAATTTTTTTATAAATAGATACTTTTTCGAGCAATTTGCTTATATGTCATTTGGTATTGGATTTCTATTGCGCCCCTTCAAACACAACCCCCACGAGACGCCACTGGTACCTGTTAAGTTTGTTTTGCGAATATGTTAGTTTTTAAAAGGTATACGCACCTTTTCCCGTAAATTTATTTGTTTATTAAATCTTCATTATTACAATAACATTTGTTTCTTTATTTTGAATGCAATGACAATGATAAAACTGGAAAAATTTTAATCATTGACATCATCAAGATCATTTTGCATTTGGGTGAGAACAAACGCACTTATTGACATGAACCAAAAACTAAAATGCAAAGAATACTTGCCGCTTAATGAAAACTGATATTTTGAAGTACTTTTGCTTCTTAATTATTCCACAGGGTGTTCTGACACTAGGTAGAAAAAACAACTTTTCGATTATCCTTGTATAATATGTCAAAAAACAAATTTCTCTTAAAATTTGCACGGGCATGTTAAAACTAATAACTGTATCTAGAGCTCTCTGAAAACTCACTTAACTCGGAGCAATAATAAAAAAGTAAGCCCTAAACTTAATCCAAATTTTATGATGCCCTTTTTTTTGCACGGGAGTAGTAATAGTTATTCTTTTAGGTTCTTCAAATATCTGTGTATAGCAGCCAAGGTTCCCCATGCGGTAGCAGTGGCCCACGAGGCAATAAAAATGGGAAAATGTGTGGTTATAGGTCTACAGAGTACGGGCGAAGCAAGAACTTTGGAACAATTGGAACGGGACGATGGAGAATTAACAGATTTTGTGTCGACGGCAAAGGGTAGGTCAAACGAACTATATCCGCTCGTATTTTTACTAATACAATGTTGCTTTCGAATAGGTGTGTTCCAAACGTTGGTGGAAAAACATTTTCCAGCTCCCGATAGGAATCGAATCCATAAACTGCTCGGTATAGGCAGCGAGTCTTCTAAAAAATCCGTCAACGGTAATTCGGAAGAGGGTAGTTCTGCGGTGAAAAGGAAGCCCGTGAGACAGGCAGCGCAAAGGGCGGTAAAGAGGAACAAGTGGTCGACTTCAGATAGTGAGAATAGTATAAAGAGCGACTCGGATTTTCAAATGTCTGACAACGAAAGCGAGATTTCGGAGGAACGCAGCGACTCGAACCAGTCGAGCGATTTTAATCCGTTTAATTCGGATAGGTAGGTCAAATGCTTATTAATTAATAATAATAATAAGTTTATTTAAAATTTAATAATATAATAAATATGTTTATGTTGTCTTCGATAAATTTATTCTTCAATCCCTTGAAGCTGAGCTTGTTAGGGGCAAATCTTATTTTTGTTTTAGTATGTAAAATCATAAATCATAAATATGCATTAAAAATCAAGTTTTTTAAAGTAAAAATGTTAATTTATAGTATAAACGCAGCTTTTTTGAAGAAATATACATATTACCTATAATAAAATTATTAATTTATAATTTTTAAGCAAAGAATATTACTCATATAAATTATTCAGAACAATATTAATTAATTAAAGCATTTCTAAAAATATTTTCAAATTGTCTGTTTTTAATATCCATGTTTTTATTTCGACTTTAAATTTTTTTAATGAAATGAATTTTTTAATTTTTGTTTGGTAAATAATCGTTTAAATAAAAACATAAATATTTTAAAAAATTTCGTCCTATTGACTTATTTATTTAATTGGTACGGTTCTGTATTGTAAAGGTGCGCTTTTTAAATATTTTTGTGTAAGGCTTTTGACACCGTAAACCATGATATTTTATTAAGAAAATTATACAATATCTGGATAAGGGGAAATATACACAAACTACTTCAAAGTTATTTAAGCTATCGTAAACAATTTGTTCAAATTGGGGAAAGAAATAGTTCGAAAAAAGAAATAATATGTGGAGTTCCACAAGGATCAATATTGGGTCCGTTATTATTCCTAATTTACATTAAAGATGATACAACAATTATTTATTTTGCTGAAACTCTTGCAGAAATGTATTTTGATATTAATATTGATTTAAAATACTTCTTTCTTGGCTTCAAAACTTCCGTTAAATTTTACAAAATCTTCTTTTATGTTTATAACTAAAAATAAAATAAATTCCATCATTAACCCATTAACATTTAATATTGAAAATAGTCAATATTCAAAAACGACAAAATTTTTAGGATTAGTTTTAGACGAAAATTTAAATTGGAAATGCCACATCCAGTATATTATAAACTCGATATCTCCTTTGGTATCTGTTTTATACAGAGCTAGATATTTCATTCCTTTGAAATACTTAAAAATATATATTTTTCATTAATATATTCGAAATTACAGTACTTAGCTTCTGCATAGGGATCTGCTTGTTTATCAAACTTAAAACCATTACAAAAATTGCAAAATAAGGTTATTAAAAGCATACACAAATTACCACATTTAGAACCAACTGTTAATCTATATAGACCGAAGGGGACATGTTCAAAACATTTATAAATTAAAAATTTGTTTTCTAATTCACTCTAATATTTTAAAGAAAAAAAAACCAAACATAACACTTCAGGAGAAAAAATCGCTTTTTTATATGACGGAATAATAAAATATCACAATGTTCCAAAAAATATCAGAAAAATTAAAAAATTGGCTATTTTTAAAAAACAATTAAAGATATATTTACTAAATTAAATTATTTATACTATTTTAAAAAAAAAGATTTTATTATTGAATTCAATTGGATTAACTTCCATTTTTTTTAATGGTTATTTTCTATATTATGTTGTCACTTTCCATGTAATGAACTGTAAAAGTTAGTTTGGAATAAAGACATTTTGAAAGTTAAATGTAGAAGACGTTAATACTTTAGGATCAACTTTTTTTTTTTCTATGAAAAGTTATTTTTTTATATTCCCCTTTAATATTTTAGTGACTCAGATAATGACCCGTGGAGTAGGAACAAAAAGAAGGGAAAGAAGCAAAAGAAATCGCCGAAGAAACGCCAATCCACCCAGGATAAGCTTTCTCTACTATTGACGCAGAAAACTAACAAAGGTATACAAAATATCTAGTAATATTTAAAAAAAAAAAGTGTAACCATGGCTTTACCTCACTTTGACAGTACTTTTACTAACTTGGCGTTTCGTAACGCTCTCTGTAAATTTATTTGACATACCTAATAAAGTTTATTATCGTTTTTCATTTGTTGACACTTAAATCCGTAGACATATGCCTTTAAATCAGCAAACAATAATCATGAAAGTGGCAAATTTATGGTCTCCTAACACATGCTCACTGCAAAATTCTCATTTAATGAATGGGATAATAGACAGGTCCGGGCTTTAAAATTTAACTTACAATATACCCACAACTCTTTGCGCACGAAATAAGCCGTGAATATGTCTGCGCTTAAAATCATGTTAGATACTTTCAAACTTTTTCTCTTGTGTTTTTTGCAGCAAAGGCTAATGGTGGATCTGAATTAAGGACGACGGCGCCACCTATGGATGCCATAGAGAGGGCGTGCAGTATGAAGGAGGAGCTGTTGTCGGCCATTGAAAGGCTGGGCGACAAATTGCCGCCGAATACGTTGGATCAGCTTATAGACGAGCTGGGTGGACCGGAAAACGTTGCCGAAATGACAGGTAAAGGAATATAAAGTCAGTTTTTGTGGGATTTTAACCAAATAGTGTCACCAGTAAAGTCCGCATCATATGGAATTTTTTTTTATTAATAGCTTTATTCAAAATTTGACTTTGGCATCAACTTCTGCTTCGATCGAGATGAAAATTAAGCAATAATAAACAATAGTAGTCACGTGATTCGCATTATCTGTCAAATTTTAATTTTTTCCAAAAAATAATTCAAAAGTGCATCTCCAAGCAAAAAAAAATGGTGCTTAATTTGTTAAACTATTTCGAGAATGAAAGAAAAAAAGAAAATTCGCCAAACAATATGCAGGAAACCGTAGCAAAAGCACTGGGAATTAGTTTAAGGACTGTGCAGAAAATTGTGCATGAAAGAAAGCATAATATAATACCGAAGAATACTAAGAAATGTAAACGAAGAAAGCCAAAGGGTGAAGATTTGAGCGAAAATATTAAAATCTGAGTTCGGAACGTGATTTATGATTTATACAGATCAAAAACCAATGTTTAAAAGAAAATTTAAAAATTCAAGGTGTTTTGGAAATCGGACTTGAATCATTATCAAAATGAATAAAAAAGGTGGGTTCTCGCTATAAAAATACTGTAACCGGAGATTTTTATGTGAGCAGCCACCGATCACAAAGTTTACTATGAATTATTATATTACGAATTTGACCGCACGTCTAAGGCCTCATTAAACATTTCTTTAGAAAAAATGGCACGTTAATACATAAAGGTTTGCCACCCCTGTACTATTATGTACATAATTGTTGCAAAAATAATAATATTACATGTGGCTATCTTCACGACAGTTAAAATAATAAAACTATGTTTCTTTTCTCCGGGTATATTGATACCTACATAATCTCACAAAATTTTGATAAGCTCTGGAATTTTCGAATTGATTTGGTGACCTTTGGACCCGCATGATAAGACCAGATTTGACTATATCACAAAAATAACGGTGCCAACTTTTTTCTAGGGAAAAAAATAATTCCCCGACAAGATATTACGAGGAATAAGCATTCTATGTTTTTTATAGGCCTATGTAGTAATGCCTCATAGTTAAACGTTAAAAAGAAAGGTTTACTTAATCTTTTAAATCTGATTTATTTTTGTTATTAGGTAGAAAAGGTAGGGTGGTTCAAACAGAGGACGGAGGTATCCAGTATGAAAGCCGATCGGAAGTAGACGTGCCACTGGAAACGCTGAATTTAACCGAAAAACAGAGGTTCATGGATGGAGAGAAAAATGTCGCTATTATTTCGGAAGCAGCGTCCAGCGGTATTTCACTACAGAGGTAACTAAAAAAATATTTCGTATATGTCTCGTGCTTTATCGTAATTGTTTTTGTTTCAGTGATCGTCGGGTAAAAAATCAACGCCGTAGGGTACACATAACCCTGGAACTTCCCTGGTCTGCCGACAGGGCCATCCAGCAGTTCGGCAGGACCCACAGGAGTAACCAAGTGAACGCGCCCGAGTATATTTTCCTCATCTCCGATTTGGCTGGTGAGAGGAGGTTTGCTTCTATAGTTGCCAAAAGGTATGGTGTTTTTTTTAACACGTTTTTATTAGCTTCACCTGTATGTTTGTTTGTCCGTAACCGACTTCTTTGACCCGATTTTGACAACTTTAACAGATTTAATTTAAATTTTGTAGACTTATCATGAACCGCTGACAATTCAATAATCTACACGCGAAAAATTCTCCTGTCAAATTTTGACAGCCGTCAGGTATAAAACGAAGAAGCGATTTTGACGAAACAAATTATGGGGTCGTATAGTATTCGATGCGGAGACTTCGGGAAAAATAAGCAAAAAATTCTTCTGTCAAAATTTGACAGCTGTCAATATGTCAAATCGTTTAATATATTGAAAAAACTATAAGGTTGTATGTATATTGACGGTGGAAAGTTGAAAAAAATACGCAAAAAATTCTCTTGTCAAAATTTGACACCTGTCAATATGTCAGAATTATTACAATAACCGATAGTAATGAAACAAGCGTGGGGTCGTATAGATATTGTCGCTAAGAATAGAGAAAAATTAGTTAAAAAAAATTCTATCCGTCAAAATAAAATTTTGACAAATTTTTTTAAAAAGTTTTCAAAATTTTTGTCGTTTGTTCGGGTTTGTATGTATGTTTGTTTGTAACCGACTTCTTTGAACCCGATTTTGACCCACTTTAAACGGTCAGACTTAATTTAAGTTTTGTAGACTTATCAAGAACCGCTGACAATACAATAATCTATTAATCTAGCTCAATCTACTCAAAAAAAAAAAAAAATTAACAATACCCAAACTAAAAATGAAAAATAAATATAGTTAAAAAAAAACTAAAAAACACGCTTTAATAATTAATCAGACTAAAAAGCGGAAAATAAATATAGTTGAAAATAATAATGAACGATAAACATTAGTATTATTGTGAAAAAAGCGTGGGTCGCTTTGTGCTATATTTTTCGTATATCGAGCACCCCACGCTTTTTTCACAATAATACTAATGTTTAGGGTTGTGGATTTGACCGGTCAATTTGTTTTTGGTCAATTGACCAGTCAATTGACCGAAATAAATTAAAATTTAAAAATGCAGTGGATGAACCTAACTATACTTGCCAAATTTCTTGTTTTGTATTTTGGAAAAAATAAATTTTTTATAACAAGTTTTGCTTGTTCTAAAAAGTCTACTGCTATACCTACATTTTATACAGGGTGGTCAAATGGATGATATAGTTAGGTCCATCCAGGTACACATTCTATAAGTATATATCTCAATAGTTGCTCCACAGTAGATACATTTCCCTTTTACTTTGTTTTCTTCTCTTATTTCGGTAAAACAATTCCAAATTTTGGTTTTGGACTTCCCCAAACTCATCGTAAATGCGCCGTCGCGTCGGCGTCGTTAGTTCACAAAAATGCAATGCAAGTGCAAACCCGAACTCTGGCAAATACGAAATGAAAATAAATAGACAGAAGGAAATGTCTATGAAAATGGTATAAAAAGAGAATAACAATAACTTCTCTATTCGTTTCCTTCATTGTGATTGAATCCGTTCCGGGAACCACTGATAAACGAGGCTGACTATTGGGATTCCCAGAATCAGGTGTTATTGTTTTCTTAAATAACGGCGCTATAACGATACACTAAACATTATCCTGGGTGGTATAGATTATCCAAACTCAGTGTGTTGACATTCCAATCATTCCATACGCATACAAACGGCGGTAACCTTTGAGACTGTTTACCGCCGTATGGAATGTCATCACACTGAGTTTGGAACAACAATAGGAGGTTATCTGGACAGATCACAAATGCATAAATAATAAAATAAAATTGATATATTTTGACCGAATTTGACCGGTCAAATACGTCATGGTCAATTGACCGGTCAATTGACCATGCCCAACTCTACTAACGTTTATCGTTCATTATTATTTTCTGCTTATATTAAGAATTTCAAGAATTATTTTAAGCTCTATTTATTTTCCGCTTTTTAGTTTGTTTTTTAAACTATATTTATTGACAGTACTTTTTGATTACTTGATTATTGTTAACTGGTTACACTGTTAGAATTATTGATTTTTAATTTGGTTTGTTTCTTTATAGGTTAGAGAGTTTAGGCGCCTTGACGCATGGCGATAGGAGAGCGACGGAAACCAGAGATCTTAGCCAATTTAATATAGATAATAAATACGGTAGAGCGGCGCTCGAGGCGACAATGAAAGCTGTCATGGGGTGGGTACTATGAAGTTATAATTTTTGTTCAGATGAGAGATATTTGTATGTTTAAAGTATGTTTCCTATTGCCTGACAGTTAAAAATGCAAAACACAAATTTTAGCGTAGCGGGTGAACATATTATTTTTCGCCATCTTCCATCAGGTTGTCTAAGTCCCACATTTTTTCCCCTCTTTTATTACATGTTTTATAGCTTCTTTTCAATTTTCTTTCGTTATAATCTAATGAATACTTCAAAAACTTACGTACATCTTTTATTTTCAATGTAGTGTTATCCTTTGCTACATAGCCTTTCATTTGTGCACATATTAACTCAATTGGATTTAATTCACAGTGGTAGGGCGGCAGTCTAAGTAAAATTACACCACGTTTTTTAGCCATTTCGTCGGATTACATATTTTTTAAAATGACTTCAAGAAGTCGTAGGAAGTTTTTCTAAAAGCCTTGAAGGTAGCTGGCGTTATCTAATACTATGACAGAATTTTCGGGAATTAATTCTATCATTTGCTCAAAATACTCTTCGAAGACGTCAGCAGTCATTTCCTCATGACAATCTTTTTTAAACTACCTCACTTGAAGTTGGAAATATTCTATGACATAGGCCACCTACCTGTATACCTATGCAATAATAGATAATTTAATTACTTAACATCATGTATATTATATAATATATATCAACTCGATATCTCCTTTGGTATCTGTTTTGTACAGAGCTAGATATTTCATTCCTTTGAAATACTTTAAAAAATATATATTTTTCATTAATATATTCAAAATTACAATACTTAGCTTCTGCATGGGGATCTGCTTGTTTATCAAACTTAAAACCATTACAAAAATTGCAAAATAAAATTATTAAATGTATACACAAATTACCACATTTAGAACCAACTGTTAATCTATACATATAGATCCAAAGGGTATTTACACGTTCAAAACATTTATAAATTAAAAAATTGTATTTTAATTCACTCTATCATTTTAAAAGAAAAAAAGTCAAACATAACACTTCAGGAGAATAAGACATTACATGATCATAACACCAGACGTTGTATAAATTATCAAACTATGCCAGTAAAAAGTAATTTCGGAAAAAATCGTTTTTATATGACGGAATAATAAAGTATAACAATCTTCCAAAAAATATCAGGAAAATTGAAAAATTGGCAACTTTTAAAAACCAATTAAAGAGATATTTACTAAATTAAATTATTTACACTATTTTTTTTAAATTGATTTTATTAATAAATTAAATTGGATTAACTTCCTTTTTTATTGTTGTTTTTTTTAATGGTTATTATTTTCTTTATTAGGTTGTCACTTTCCATGTAATGAACTGTAAAAGTTAGATTGGAATAAAGACATTTTGAAAGTTAAAGTTAGGTACCTACCTGTTATTGTTCCGCTTATGGTTTATTGAGGTTTTACGACTCAGCTGTGCTGTCAGGCTTTAAGAAACAGAGTATAAATGCGTTTATAATTTTTTTAAAAATTTGTAGCTATGAGACACCTGTGGTGCCTCCTCCAAAAGACTACAAGGGAGACTTCTTTAAGGATGTCGCTGGAGCTTTAGTAAGTAACATACCGGGTGTTGTACCGCCAGACTGACCATAGCAAATCTCAAATTGACCCCTATTAATTTTACATCAAAGGTGTATTAGATTTTTTTGAAGGAGTTTGTAGGATCTTATTATTTAATAAGCCAGTTCAAAGTATGATTTCAATTTAAGGATCAGCGAATTTAACTACAATTCAGCCATTAAAAAAACTACAAAACAAAATAATTAAATGCGTACATAAACTTCCTTTTTTAGAACCAACTATAAATTTGTATGAACCAAACGGATATTTAAATTTAGAAAAGCTTTATAAATTAAAACTATGCATTCTAATACACTCTATTATTATTAAAGAAAAACGATCGAATATAACATTTCCTTCAACCAACATTATTCACATAACGAGAAAAAACCATCATATTCAAACACCTATGGTAAAGAGTACTTTTGGCCAAAGATCAATTTTATATAAAGGAATAACAATTTGCCGAAAAAAATTAAAGAAATATCAAAATTATGGACTTAAAAAAAAAAACTAAAAAAATATTTTTTAAAACTAAACTAACTTTAACGTATTATATATTATAATTATTTTTTTTTGTAAATGGTTATTATATTTTTTTTTAAATAATTTCGATGGTGTTATTAATAGTTACTAAAAATGATTTTTATTTTGTGATTTTATATAGTGTACATATTTGTTGTTATATTCTCTGTAATGGATTTTTTAAGTTCATTGAGAATAAAGATATATTATTATTATTATTATTAAGTTATTTAAAAAAACTATTCGTCTAGTAAAAATAATTTAATTGAAGCAAATGATGATACTAAACCATCGATGCACACAATAAATGAACCCTTTATGTTTCAGATTGGCGTGGGTCTAATTGTGAATAGTGAAAACATGCCGGGTGTGCTATCTTTAGATAAAGATTACAATAATATGTCCAAGTTCCTTAATCGCATACTGGGTATGCCCGTAGAGTTACAGAATAGGTTATTCAAGTAAGTATACCTAACCAACGAACTGACCGACTGAGTTTTATAAACAGAGGGACAGAGTCCGCACGGGCGTACATTTAGCAGCGTCATTGTGACGTGATTGGTTGATTTGACTGCCTCAGGAGGATGCTGTCAAATTTACGCCTTTGGGTTTGTTCGGATCGTGAAGTTTTTTTTAATGAAAAACCTTTTTTTTTTAGATATTTCACGGACACTTTGGCTGCCATCATAACTCAGGCAAAGCGAAGTGGCAGATTTGATTTAGGTGAGTTTCTTTTTAGTTTTTAATAATAATTGATGAGCTTCATTCGAAGAAAGCGACGGGATTTGATAATATTTTCATCAAAATTAGTAAAATTCTAAAGTATAATAATTCCTATATTACATAATTTATTCAAAATTTTTTCTTTTAAAACCGGGTTATTTCCAGATAAATTAAAAATAGCAAAAGTATTACCAGTTTTTAAAAATGCAGAAAAATATTTTAGTAAGTAGAAACTACCTCCCAATTTTTGTTTTACCCACATTTTCAAAGACTTTTGAAAACATTTCAAATAATAGAATAGTAAATTTTTTAGAAGAAAAACAATTATTCTCTCCATTACAATATGGTTTTCGTTAATTTAGAGTTGCAGCTGCAGATATTATCAAAGATATTCAACAAAACCTTGATAGCAACCAAAAATGCTGCCCAAACTGTCCCTAGATTTATGTAAAGCATTTGATACAGTCGATCACAACATTTTACTTAAATGCCTATACAATATTGGAAATGTTGGAGAACAGTTTGTTCAAATGGAAAATGTTAAAGTTCACAAAAAAACATAACTTGTGGTGTTCCGCAAGGGCCAACCTTAGGACTTACTTTTTTTTTAATCTACATTAATTCTATAGCAAAATTTAATTTAAAAGGTAAAATAAAATTGTTTGCCGATGATACTACTGTTGTATATTTTCATGAAGACTATCATATGCACAAATTCAGAATAACATTAACCATGACCTAAATATAATATGTGAATGGCTTGAAATTAATAAATTATCATTAAATTTTAATAAATCATCTTTTATGTTTATAAGTAAATCAAAATTAAAAAATAATAATATTTCTTCACTATCTTTTAATAATCATATAATTAAATATACTAATTAAGTTAGAAAAAACCTATTGAATATTTAAGAAGTTACATCTCACCAATAATTGACATTTTGTTTAAAGCTAAAAATTATATATCATTAAAATATTTAAAAAAAAAATATTATTCTTTGGTTTATTCAAAATGACAGTACATGATTTCAATTTGGGGATCAGCGAAATTAACTACAATTCAGCCATTAAAAAAACTACAAAACAAAATAATTAAATGCATGCATAAACTTCCTTTTTTCGAACCAACTATAACTGTATGAACCAAACGGATATTTAAATTTAGAAAAGCTTTATAAATTAAAACTATGCATTCTAATACACTTTATTACTATTAAAGAAAAACAATCGAATATAATATTTCCTTCGACCAACATTATTCACATCACGAGACAAAATCATTATATTCAGACACCTATGGTAAAGAGTACTTTTGGCAAAAGATCAATATTATATAAAGAAATAACAATTTACAACAGTTTGCCGAAAAAAATTAAAGAAATTCAAAATTATGGACTTTTAAAAAAAAAATTAAAAAAATATTTATAGGTTATAGTTTCTTTATTATTGTGAATTGTGGGTGTTTAATATTTACGGAGTTCTAATTTTTGTGTAGTTAAACGAGGTATGTTTGTGCTTCTTTGAATTGATTACTTATCGGCTCCATTTGGAATATAAATATAAATAATGGCTTTAGTACCGAAGGAGGTATGATTTTATTATGACCAAATAGGGGTATAATAATACCGGGTGTTTCGTATTTTCAGTAAGTATGAAGTAGTGATAGTCCTTGATATATAATTTTATTTTATTACGATCAATTTAAACATATCCATTATCCAATAATCAAAACAAATAAGATATAAAAATAAAGAGACAAAAGCAGATTATCCCAATGCATGTATTGCTCAAAAAGTTTAAAAGATACTTTTCTGTATACTTATATTTATAAGAAAAAAGTAAATACAAGCGTAAACCAATTATTTTATTTGAAATGATTAGTCTGGAGGGCTTTAGGCAGTAAAAGTATACATCAACATCATTGTAATCGACCTAGAAAGATTAAGGCTGGTGGGAGACATCCTCATCAATCCAGACTTTATTTTATAGTCTTCCCATTCGTTAAATTATTATTTTGCCGTGCGCATGCCCGTGTATAGTGGCTTTATTTACATGTACAAGGCCATAAATTTGCCACTTTCGTGATTGTTTGCTCATCTAAAGGTATTTTGTGTCTATGGAACAGAACCAGGAGTAAAAGAAATTTATTTTTAGGTATATTGGATTTGGGTGCAGGCGGCGAAGTAGTAAAACGAGTAAGATGCGTTACATTCCTTAGGAAACATGCTACTGGTACGGCCCCAACCGAATTCCACACGGTACACGTGGAGAGAGGCATGTCGTGGCCGGAGGCTCTCGACAAATTCTCGGATCTGGCTGGAGAAAATGAAGGATTTTGGCTGTCGCATCAGGTAAAGCATTCGGCAACATATTTTGTCCATATCCGTTTTTAAACAATCAATAATTGTCCTGTTTTGGCAATAACAGTCTTTTTTCTTTGTTAATAAAGCTATGTTTGCGTCAAGACGCGTTTAAGAATTTTTCTATTTCACGTTCATAATAAGCTCATACGCATTTGCGTATCGTAATGAAGCTATTTCGATACGCGTTTTTTCTTTATTTGATGTTGGTAACATTTAAATGTTTTATTTCATTGACTTGCGCGGCCTTTGTGATTTACGAGAAAACCCATTTTTCGCAGAGGAAAAATAGCTTGATAACCTACTTTTTTATTCTGTGTGGATGACAGTCATGTATGTTGGTTGCATAAATCTATAAATCAATCTTTTGTAGATGCTTCAAGCTATCATTTTCTGCCAAATCCTATCCAAAATTCAATCTACTAACCTTCCAATGTCGATTTCAACTTCAACTTTATTTGAATTTTCCATCTTCCCTATACTAAATTGCAATGCAGTGACGTAAAATCACGTTTTTTGAAATTCGAAAAAAAGTAGTAAAATCGCCCGAGTTTCCGAACGCTCTGCTCTGTATATGTACCGAATGTACAAGGATCACACAACGTATTCCGTTCAATTTCAAATCTCATATCGCTAAAATAACTTTAGAATCTCGTGGTGAAAATGGGTCAATAAATCAAAAAATTACAGTTTGCAAAATAATTTTTGTTGTCCAGAGGCTACTATGATAAAAAAATAGTATTACCAACATAAAATTTAGACATAAAAATTTACAAAATTTGAAGGATTTATTTTCTTTTTAAAATGTATTTTTCTTGATTATAAAAGGGGAAATAGAAAAAAATGTATAAAGCACATGTTTCATAAGGCGTTTTAGCGCACGTGTCAATAAAAAAAACTCGCCACTTTGTGGCTCGTTTTTTAAAATAGACGCGTGCGCTAAAACCGCTTCTTATGAAACGGGTACTTTAATATACTATTAAAAACTGTTTGCAGGTTCGAAATAGCAAACACACTGCTATACTAGCTATAGCGGTCGACGTGGGCTCGGCGAGCGCGAACAAAAAGAAATCGGACAGCAAGAAGGACCAAATGTTTTCAGTTTACAGGCCGAATACTGGGTTGCAGTTTAGGCAGGAGAGCCTGGTCGAATTGGACAAGAAATACAAAAAGGTAACGTTGTTTGGAAAGACGAAAAGAATAAGTATCGAAGCGTTCAAGGCAAGCAAGTTGTTTCGTTGGAAGTTTTTTGAACGGACCCCGTATTGTGGTTCATTTAAACTACCGCTTATACCAGGAACGACCACAAACGTTTTCGCTTATCGTTATGTTAGCTATAGACTTGGAGACATGGACGGCGCCACAGTCGTAAATATGACAGCGTAAGTGTGACGTTTGGTCGAGTAGGTCGTCATGTTTCAAAAATGGCGGGTTATCAACCAATTACCTCTTTAAAAATAGGTACGCTATCAAATTTATGCCTGTGGGAACCTGGTCTTAATAGACATACAATCTGTGGTGGTGGTTGTTAGAAATTAGGATTAGGTATATTTATTATCTTGTACACATTATTGGAAAATGTTTTTGTAGGTGGAGTCTGCCGACGCGGAAAAATCATGGACGGAACAGTACGACTCGTCGGTGAGTACGTGCTCGCACGCGTACTGGAGAGGTAACTGTCGAAACGCTACTGCTGGTCACGAATGTGAAGTCGGTGAGTGCTGTAAACCGTACGACCCATAATATAAATAAGTAGATATGTGGGATGATTAAAACGTTAAATTGTGTATAAAATTATTCCATGTATATTTGCAGATGATACAACAATAATTATTTATTTTGCTGAAACTCTTGCAGAAATGTATTTTGATATTAATAATGATTTAAAAATACTTCTTTCTTGACTTCAATCAAATAAACTTACGTTCAATTTTACAAAATCTTTTTTTATGTTTATAACTAAAAATAAAATACATTCCATCATTAACCCAACATTTAATAATGAAAATATTGAATATTCAAAAACGATAATTTTTTTAGGATTAGTTTTAGACGAAAATTTAAATTGGTAATGCCATATCCAGTATATCATCAACTCGATATCTCCTTTGGTATCTATTTTGTACAGAGCTAGATATTTCATTCCTTTGAAATACTTAAAAAAATATATTTTTCGTTAATATATTCAAAATTACACTACTAAGCTTCTGCATGGGGATCTGCTTGTTTATCAAACTTACAACCATTACAAAAATTGCAAAATAAAGGTATTAAATGTATACACAAATTACCACATTTAGAACCAACTGTTAATCTATATAGACCGAAAGGGTATTTACACGTTCAAAACATTTATAATATAAAAATTTGTATTTTAATTCACTCTGTTATTTTAAAAGAAAAAAAATCAAACATACACTTCAGGAGAATAAGACATTACATGATCATAACACCAGACGTTGTATGAATTATCAAACTATACTAGTAAAAAGTAATTTCGGACAAAAATCGCTTTTATATGATGGAATAATAAAATATAGCAATCTTCCAAAAAATATCAGAAAAATTAAAAAATTGGCATTTTTTAAAAAACAATTAAAGATATATTTACTGAATTAAATTATTTATACTATTTTTCTAAATTGATTTTATTAATGAATTAAATTGGATTAACTTCCATTTTTTTTATTGTTATTCTTTTAATGGTTATTATTTGCTATATAATGTTGTCACTCGACATTTTGAAAGAAAGTTAAATATTCGCTTTGTAGGTTTGAGGAGGCGAACATATCATGTAGTGAGTGGCAGCGTGTTGTCCGTGTGGAGTCGTGTGGAAGGGGTGTTGGCGGCACGAGGCGGAGCCCAGAACAAGATGCAAGTGATTAGGTTAAGGACGCAAGAGGATTTGAAAATTGTGGGTGAGTTCATTTCCGTGTTGTTTTCAAACCAAAGATCTCTGATAGAAATACCATTCATTGGCAGCAGCTATTCTTTTGGTGCATGTGTTAAATATAGTGGACCATAAAGCTATATGACCAGATCAATTGTGATCCTTTAAATCTTTGATTGTGTTAAAAGGTAAACAATCTGGTCTAAAAGGTCTTTGATTTAGGTTCATTTTGTTTTGTGCTTATAAAGAAAACATTGTTCCATTGTATCTATATAAATAATTATGTACAGTTGTATTCATAAAAAAAGCGCACACGAATTAGAATGAGAGGAAACCTTAACCATATTTGCGTAAAACCGGCTTATCGCATGTTAAATGTTATTTAAAATGCAGGGCATTGACGTTGGGCGTTAGTTCGATAGAATAGCAAAAATTAATTTTTTTATTTTATAATATATCTTAACAGTTTTATAAAAATTACAATAGAAACAACAAACGTTTAACAAGAATAAATAAAATCTAATTTTTGGTCATCAATCCCTGTTTTTCTATTACTTGAGCCAATCTATTCGAAATTGTATTTAACACAATATTTGGATGCTCTTCCCAGCACGCATGTATCATTTCCCATAAATCTTCTTAATTTTGTGGCCTAAAATTTCGATTAAGTATATATTTTTTTTACGATTATACCCCAAATATTTTCAATTGGATTGATATCGGGACTATAAGCGACCCAAGGCAGCACTTCCACATTATGGGTTTGAAACCAGTGGGTTAGAGCAATGGCAGTGTGGACTGGACAATTATCTTGTTGAAATATGAAAGTATTATTGGGATATATTTGCTCAGCAGATGGTAACAATATGTTTTCTAAAATGTTAATGTAATTTCCGGCAATAAATCTTCCCTCTATTTGCCAGCAAACACCAGGTCCATGAACACTTATCCAGCCCCCATACATTTACAGAGGAGCGCCCATGTCTAGAAGTGAGGGGGTTAGTATATCGCTCTTCAAACCTGGTATTGTTTGGACGGTACACGCGAATTTGTCCGTTATAAGTCGACTGGAACGTCTTTATCAGTAAAAATGATCCTGTTCCAAAATTGAGGATACCTATATAATTTAAAGCCAAAATAATCCTTGATTGTCGCTGTTCTTCGGTAAGAAACATTTTTTTCGCAGCTGGGCGACATTTTAGTTCCGATTCCTTGGCTCTCCTGCTGGCGGTAGGTTGGGAGACAGGAAAAGCTGTATCAATAACAGCATCCCTTGCAGTTGCAAATGAACTATTTCTTAAATATCCCCAAAAAGCAGCATCCTGTTCAGGGTTGGAACGTTTGGGACGACCTGAACCAATTTTCTTCTTTAGGGATTCTTCTTGTTTCCAGCGTTGCTTAATTTTCAATATAGTTTTTGTATTTCTATTATACAACTGCGCTACAGCACGGATTGACCATCCTTCTTTGATTCTTGATACAATTTGAACCTTTTCAACTTCAGACAACTGACGACGAGGCATTTTTATGTTCTTCTGTCAAAGTTTATCAAACGTTACCACCACGCAGTTTCAAAATTAATTACACCGACGCCAATGCTTTGCATATTTGATAATCTATGACGTGTGATTTGGTGATAACCCCCAATAAACAATCATTTAGACAAGCCGGTTTTACGCAAATATGACAAAACTTATTTCTCCCTCTCTCTAATTCTTGTACGCCTTTTTTTATGAATACAACTGTTTATTACATTATATTTTCGTTTTAGGCACGGTCATTCCTAAAAACTGCGTGGAAGCGTTGATCGAAGCGCTTTCGACCGACGCCGAGAAAGTAGAAGAAAAAAATCTGGACGAGAATAACTAAGAGACTGAGTCGACGGAAAAGCGGGCTTTTAAGTTTTTAATTTTGTAACCGTTTACAGGGCGAAAAAAGTATTTTCAAAAAAAAAGGGCACTCTTTTGCTTGAAAAAATAATGACTGTTACATAGCGTAGGGTAGACTCGGAGCGAGCGAGAAGCAGACAGAGTGTGGGGTATTTAACATAAAATCCGTGTAAAAAGTATGTTTGTTATCTTTGGTTATAGATTGGGCGGTCTTCGTACAGGGAGGGGACTTTCCGTTCGGTTTTTAGACCAGGGCTGCCTTTGAAAATGGTAAAAGTGAAAAAAAATAATAGTATGATGAAACCCATTGGAAAAGGAAGAGAATATAACAAAAATGAAAGGAAAAATAATCTACGGGCGATCCGAGGTCGGGAAGTGGAAAGGGGTGTTTTTAAGGGTAGAAAACCATTTATCTCGATTTCCGGCAAAACTACAAGTCCTATGGAAAAACGTTAAATGACAAAGTTGTAGGTAATAAAATGATCTACAACTTTTGTATTTACACTTTTTTCACATAACCTCAAAATTTATGTGAAAAATTCAAATAACCAAGTTTTTTATTTTTATCTTTTACAAGAACAAATTTTTTTTCACGAAATTTGGTAAAAACTTACCTTTTTATGTCCCAAACACACTGTAATTTTTTTGATTTTAAATATTTATTTTTTCTCTTTATTTTGACTTAATATTGAAAAAGCACCCTAATTTTCAATCGAAAATTCTCACGTGAAAATATCTGCTTTTTTAAAAACGTCGGTGGGCTTTTTATTCGTTGAAATCTCTACTTTCTGATGGTGTAAAAAAAATATACATTACTATGGTAAATGTTCTCAAAAAATGCAAAGAGACGAAAAAAACTCGAATCCGATTTTTTTTTAAAATCATTATGTACAATTTTGAGCTATACAGTGTGTTTGGGACATAAAAAGGTCAGTTTTCACCAAATTTCGTAAAAAAAATTTTTTTTTGGTAAAAGATAAAAATAAAAAACCAAAAACTTGGTTATTTGAATTTTTCACATAAATTTTGAGGTTATGTAAAAAAAGTGTAAATACAAAAGTTGTAGATCTTTTTATTACCTACAACTTTGCCATTTAACGTTTTTCCATAGGACTTGTAGTTTTGCCGGAAATCGAGATAAATCGTTTTCTACCCTTAAAAACTCACCCCCTTCCACTTTTTCACATTTTTCCTTTCATTTTTGTTATATTCTCTTCCTTTTCCAATGGGTTTCACCCTACTATTATTTTTTTTGGTTTCAAAAATTATCGACCCTGGTCTATTTAGGTACTTTCCTTTTGCTTCTTTTAAGCAGCAAGGCAAAGTAAAGATATTTGCTTAGCCGAGTTGTTAAAGGAACGTTTTCGCAAACAACTTCGTATAGTCGTATCAGAAATATAGAGGAACATCCTACTTAACCGCGGCAAAGGAGGAGGAAAAGATCTTTGGGCTTTGCTATGCTATTTAAAAGTACACATTCAGATTTCAAAGAAAAAGCTTATTAAATGAAATTGACTAAGACTAGGCGCTAAAAAGTTGCAAGTACCCTTACACCGCTTAAACTATAACTAGTACCTTTGTATACCATAGAATTTAAATCGCCAAGACTTCATATAATCTTCAACATCTTCTAGAAATCTTAGCTAGATTCGTAGGAAGATAAGAAACATGCAATTTATGTATAGAATCAACTTTTCTACGAAGCTGCGTCTATACTAAAGACCGTTAAGACGCCTTGTCTAAGCACCGTTCTTGTTCCACCAGTGCCGCAAAGTAATAGAACATTTTTGGCATTATACAGTGGGTCCAAAAAAGTATGCAACATATGGGAAAGTTTTTTATCACCGATTTCTCAGAAAATTTTATTCTTTATAAAAGTTTGTGCATTCCTTAAAACTATAAATGCATATTTCATATTTCACCTGCGGCTAATAGTAAGGGAGTAAATGCCATTTTTTCGAAATTGCCTTAAGAGTAAAGTACCTTAATTATTAGAAATACAGCAAAATTTTATATGGAAATGTTTTTGCAAATTAAAAACTTAGTCCAAATAAGAAATTTGAGTTAGGTGTGTCAATTTTTAATTTTTTTTTATATGCATTTCTTTAAAATAGGTTTTTGGACTTCAGCGTACTGGGTGAAAATGACAAATAAATTATTAATTATTTCCAGTAATATAAATAGAGTTGGATTGTATCATAATTTTGTTTAGAACATAAGTTGGCTAAAATGTGTTTAAGTAGGCGTGCAACACGCTAATATCTGAACCAACTCGTAACATTGAAATTTGAAAGGTTTTAAAAAGTTTGCAACTACTTAATCCATTTTTATTATAAACCCACGTTGACGTTATTTAATAAATATATTAAAATTGTGTACACAAAAAATCGACCAGAGGTGTACCGTTTAGGGGAAAATAGAGATTAGCCAAAAAAATTAAAAATTGTGACACCTAACTCAAATTTCGTATTTGGACTAACTTAGTAATTTGCAAAAACATTTCCATATAAAATTTTGCTGTATTTCTAATAATTAAGGTACCTACTTTACTCTTAAGGGAATTTCGAAAAAATGGCATTTACTCCCTTACTATTAGCCGCAGGTGAAATATGAAATAAGCATTTATAGTTTTAAGGCATGCACCAACTTTTATAAAGAATAAAATTTTCTAAGAAATCGGTGATAAAAAAACTTTCCCATATGTTGCATATTTTCTTGGACACACCTGTAAACTCGAAAATATTTGCTATAAAAGGATTGTGGGTTAAACCCTCCACCGAATATTGTATTACTCGGGAAAATCGCACAATAGCTTAACTGCACCCTTACTTGGTTTAAAACCTAAAAAGGATTCAAACAGCTACAACTGGATACTTTATTTGCAAAAGTAGGAGTAGCATTTTAAACGGCGAATCGAGTTATTACATTTTACTTTGTAGCACTGTTCGGACAATCCGTATTACGTGTCGAGACAACACGCCTTAAAAACCAGAAAATATTAGAAATATGTATTTTAGAAATACCAATGTAATTTATATTAGTAATAATAGTTTTTTAAATTTATTTCATTTTTTTTAGTTTGTTGTTTTCCTCTGTTTTGTTGGTTGTTCTTTGCGCGTGCAAGAAACGGTGTTTTCCTGAAATGGAGAGAAAAATTTTGACAGTCGGTTCGATTGGCAAAAGATCGGAAGGAGAAGGTTGTGTAGGGATCGGTTCCTATTGGTTGATTTTTTAATTGGCCTAGCTAGTGACGCGCATAAAGGACGCACCTAATTAGAAACAAGGGGAGCGTATAGGGAAAACTTTGTTAGGTACACAGTCATTCTTTTCGTCCATTTCTCCGGCCGATTCAAATTAGTCCATCGCGTTACTTAGCTGGTCACTGTATAAATTATTATACCAGGGTGTCCTAAAAATACGTGAGCAAAACGATAGCACAAATTCCTGTGGCTAAAATATCTAGGCTAGTCTCAGAAATTTGTGCTAGCCTTTTGTACCGGGTGGTCAAATAAGCGAGGACGTCGGCTTTATCTCGGAAACCATTAATCGTACAACTTTCGGAAATATTTTTTTATGAGTAAAGTGGTCAAGATAAATTGCTGGAAATTACTTTTAAGTTCCTCATTTCGCCGCAAGGGGGCACAATTAAAAATTGTTTTTTTTAATTCTAAATTTCTCCGAAAATTCCCATATTAAGGTATAACTCTGATTACATCATTGGAAAGCTTAGACAATTCTGCATCATTTTGGTTTAAGGCTCATTGGCGTACCGACCTTGATAAGAGTGGGAGAAGCTATTGAAAGTGTAAACATTAAAATCGCTGTAACTTCTAAACGACTTATCCGATTTTACTAAATTTAAGCTTGTTTGGAAGGGGAAAATAAGCATCTTCAACTGCCGTATCCGACAGTATACGATAGTGTTTAATAAAATTGCTAGAGGGCGCAATTTGTAATAATAACAGTTTTTTCGATTTTATCCCGAAAATTCAAATCATACGGTATAACTATGACATCATAATCGAAAAGTAGATGAAATTTGCAAGAAAAGATGTGAAGACCGCAGTTCGATATCTTTGTTCGTTTCAGTTTATTGCCAAAACAATAATATTTAATACTAATTGCGCCCTCTAGCAAATTTATTAGAAACTATCGTGTACTATTATAGATACGACAATTGAAGGTACTTCCAAACAAGCTTAAATTTAGTAAAATCGGATAAGTCGTTTAGAAGTTCTAGCGATTTTAATGTTTACACTTTCAATAGCTTCTCCCACTCTTATCAAGCGAAAGTGTATACATTAAAATCGCTGTAACTTCTAAACGACTTAACCGATTTTACTAAATTTAAGCTTGTTTGGAAGAAAAAGGTAAGTACCTTCAATTGTCGTATCCAATGGTACGAGATAGTTTCTAATACAATTGCTAGAGGGCTCAATTTGTATTAAAAATTATTATTTTGGCGATAACTCTGAAACGAACAAGGATATCGAACTGCGGTATTCACATCTTTTCTTGCAAATTTTATTTACTTTTCGATTATGATGTCATAGTTATACCGTATGGTTTAACTTTTTGGGATAAAATCGAAAAAACTGTTTTTATTACAAATTGCGCCCTCTAGCAATTTTATTAAACACTATCGTGTACTGTTGGATACGGCAATTGAATATATTTATTTTCCCCTTACAAACAAGCTTAAATTAAGTAAAATCGGATAAGTCGTTTAGAAGTTACAGCGATTTTAATGTTTACACTTTCAATAGCTTCTCCCACTCTTATCAAGGTCGGTACGCCAACGAGCCTTAAACCAAAATGATGCAGAATTGTCTAAGCTTTCCAATGATGTAATCAGAGTTATACCTTAATATGGGAATTTTCGGAGAAATTTAGAATTTAAGAAAACAATTTTTAATTGTGCCCCCTTGCGGCGAAATGAGGAACTTAAAAGTAATTTCAAGCAATTTCTCTTGACCACTTTACTCGTAAAAAAATCTTTTCGAAAGTTGTACGATTAATGGTTTCCGAGATAAAGCCGACGTCCTCGCTTATTTGACCACCCGGTACACGTGTTTTACAGAGACCCCGTAGATTTCCAAAAAATACGTACTAATTTTTTTTTAGGATATCTGTTTATTTGTTATTATTATGCTTTGGTTTTTCTGTGCCACAAATGATTTTTACGGATTATAGGAAAAAATCGCAAGTAAACATTCCTTTTAAAACTTGACTATGTATACCGGATTTTTCTCAAAAGACGTTCACCCCTATAACTTTTCTGTATTTATAGATATTAAAATGATATTTTGAGGTTATGCATGAGCAGGGGCGGATCGTGATTTTTTGGGGCCCTAGGCTGATTCAATTTCTGGGGCCCCCAACCCCCCGAAATGCTTTTTTTTTATTTCCATGATGTAGTTTTTTGTTATAAAACAAATAAAACTACTAATGTCAAAAATTAAAATCTATTCTATTTAAACTAAAAAAATAGAAGAACATTATTAAAATTAAAGCTTATTACATAGCAATAACAAATTAAAAAAAAAACTGTTTTCTTGTGCACTTAACTGTGACGTTTTCGCGGATTGCTTCTTCATATAAAATAGATTGAAGAGATATTAAAAAATTTAATTTGTCTGCAAGTTCTTTGTATACACTACTTCTTTTTTCAAGTTCTACCCCCAATTTATCTAAAAGAACATTGAATACCTCTGTTCGAAATTTTTCCTTTCCGGTAAGAATATTATCTTTTTGTTTTTCTCCATCTGGAAATATTTTTGTTCTTACTCTTTTATATGCATCACTAAAATTTTCTTTAACTTCTGCACTTAAGTCAGTTGCTTTGTTTTCCAAATCCTTAAATTGTTGCTCAGTATCTTGACGTAAAGATTTAACAAACAACTGCAGTGAAGGGAGTAAAGTGTATCCTTCGCGCAAATCTAAACCTGTAGTTTGTAATATTTTGTTCATCCTATTAAAGCGTTCTAAAACTACTTTCCATATTATAGAAAGAATTGCTGTTTCGCGCTTAGTGAGTTTTTTATATAAACTATTTGCTTCTAATTTGCAATCTGCTTTTTCCTTGCTTTCATCAAATATTTATGTATTTAAGAGTATCAAGTATTTTTTGATAACTTACATTAACCGCGTGAACTGATTCATGATGATGATGCTCTTTCAGTCAAAATTTTCCAACGGTGTGGGGATGCAGAAAAAAAGGTGTAAATCTGTTGAATAGTTCCGAAATATTCTGTATGTATGCAAGCGGTCATGAGATCGGTATTTGGTACAGTTTTCCATTGAGGCCCCTGCGGGGCCCTTTTTGCCGGGGGCCCTAGGCTTCAGCCTACCCAGCCTAATGGGAGATCCGCTCCTGTGCATGAGAGATGAGTCTGCATTTATTGGCATCATTTTCAATTTGTTAGCACTTCCGGTTTGACCGGAAGTGACCTTGACTTTGGTATTTTAAATGGGACATCTTGTATATCGTTACTTATTAGGATTCAACATAACGTTCTGAGTAAAATGCCACCTCACTTGTCATTTTTTGACGTGTTATAACATTTTTATGTTTATTTTTTATTTTCAATCTAGAGTGCTACAAATTAATTAAATCTGTTAATTTATAGACAATTGGTATATTATTATGAACACCAACACACACACACATGAACACAATTTCATTTTTTAAACGCTTGTGAAACTTAGAAAGTCAATTATTATTACATAATTTTAATTTTCATATACTATACTTCACTATAAATTAACATATTTAATTAATTTGTAGCACTCTGGATTGAAAATAAAAAATAAACAAAAATGTTATAACACGTCAAAAAATTACAAGTGAAGTGTCATTTCACTCATAATGTTTAATGTTATGCTGAACCCAAATAAGTAAAAATATACAAGATGTCCCATTTAAAATATCAAAGTCAAGGTCACTTCCGGTAAAACCGGAAGTGCTAACAAATTGAAAATTATGCCAATAACTGCAGACTCATCTCTTATGCATAATCTCAAAATTTAATTTTAATATCAATAAATATAAAAAAGTTATAGGGGTGAACGTCTTGAGAAACACCCGGTATTGTTGAGTAATGTAATATTAAATCTTCAAATTGTCGATTTTTAATTTATCTAAATTATTATTCATTTCTTATTGATATTTGATGCATTTGCAAAATTTTTCTCCCCATTTTAACTTTTGTTAAATTATTTACCGAATTTTAGCGAACAGTTTCGCTTGTAATTTCTTTTAAATTAATTTGTGTTCAGTTAAACTAAGAGAAAAAGAAAAATATTATCAACAAACATTTTTTATTTATTACAAAAATCACCCTAGACTAGATACACTAACAATTTTAGGTAACGACAATAAGGACAAATGCTAAAATAAGAATACCAACTCCGTATAAAAATACGTTTTCATACAATTTCAAAAGGGACAAAAGTATGGCCTTACAAAAATGACTTGAAGAATTTCTAGAATATATTATGGTACAGTACCTTGACCTTTTTAGGTTTGATTGTTGCGTGGAATTTACTCCTACAGCAGCGTTTAGATTATTTTTGTAAAGTTATCTAATCCCAATAATTACAGTAATGTAAAAGTGACTCATGCACCGCTTAGTTCTTTAATCGGTATTTTGGTAAATTTGAATTTTTAAACCAATATTCATTTCTGCTTTTTTACAACGACATTTTGACTGTGTGTGTTTTGACAAAGACCTATTTCTTATGTAGTTTGTTAGACTGACTCAAACGATAGGCCTGTTTAATTGACGTTGCTGGTTAACACATTTACCCTGTACGGCATGGGATGCCCCTACAGGTAAAAATGTAGGGTTGGTAACATCGGTGGCAATGTTACCGACCGGAACCCTGAGTAAATTATTTTATATGTTTGTTGCAAAGGCCACGATAAGCTGACAAATCGAAAAGGTTCTTGAGAAACCAACAAAACTTAGTATTATTGCGATTATATATTTTAAAAATCAGCAATTTAAAAAATTGATACGCTAAAAAAAATATATCCTGATTTTATAGGAGTACCTACCTATATGTACTGTAGACTATACTGTACCATAAAATTGTTCAAAGACATTATTTTAAAGCCATTTTTTAAGGCATACCTACTATACACTGAATTACATGGTATTTATGTTTTTGGTAATAAGTTCCTTTTCTTGGCGTCTTTGCTTGCTTGTCTCTGTAAATACGGTTTGACGTTGTTGATTAGGTAGTTGACATCTTCGGTGAAGCGTTCAGACGAGTTGAACTGCAAAGCGATTTCTTGTAATCTCTGTAGACCCGTTTTCATTTTATCGATTTGTTCTAATAGATTGGATATTTGATCTTTTTCTAGAAAAAAAATGTTGTGTTTTCAAACAGTTTACATACATATACTAGACCAGGGCTGAAGCCTTTGGAAATGGTAAAAAGTGAAAAAAAATAATAGTAGGATGAAACCCATTGGAAAAGGAAGAGAATATAACAAAAACGAAAGAAAAAATAATTTGCGGGCGATCCGAGGTCGGGAAGTGGAAAGGGGTGAGTTTTTAAGGGTAGAAAACGATTTATCTCGATTTCCGGCAAAACTACAAGTCCTATGGAAAAACGTTACATGGCAAAGTTGTAGGTAATAAAAAGATCTACAACTTTTGTATTTACACTTTTTTCACATAACCTCAAAATTTATGTGAAAAATTTAAATAACCAAGTTTTTGGTTTTTTATTTATATCTTTTACAAAAAAAAATGTTTTTTCACGAAATTTGGTGAAAACTTACCTTTTTATGTCCCAAACACACTGTAATTTTTTTGATTTAAAATATTTATTTTTTCACCTTATTTTGACATAATATCGAAAAAGCACCCTAATTTTCAATCAAAAATTCTCACGTCAAAATATCTGGTTTTTTAAAAAAGTCAGTAATCTTTTTGTTCGTTGAAATCTCGACTTTCTGATGGTGTAAAAAAAATATACATTACTATGGTAAATGTTCTCAAAAAATGCAAAGAAACGAAAAAAACTCGAATTCGAAGTTTTTTTTTAAATCATGTAAAATTTATACTTTAATTACTTGAAAAACGTAAGATTCCATGTTACATTGTTAAACAAAAAATTGCAAGTCGAAATATACTACTATAATTAACAACCAAATAAGTTAATAAAGTTAATATTTATTTTTGAGAACATTTACCATAGTAATGTATATTTTTTTTACATCATCAGAAAGTAGAGATTTCAACGAACAAAAAGCCCACAGACTTTTTTAAAAAAGCAGATATTTTGACGTGAGAATTTTCGATTGAAAATTAGGGTGCTTTTTCGATATTATGTCAAAATAAGGTGAAAAAATAAATATTTTATATCAAAAAAATTACAGTGTGTTTGGGACATAAAAAGGTAAGTTTTCACCAAATTTCGTGAAAAAAAAAAATTTTTTGTAAAAGATATGTGAAAAAAGTGTAAATACAGAAGTTGTAGATCTTTTTATTACCTACAACTTTGCATTTAACGTTTTTCCATAGCACTTGCAGTTTTGCCGGAAATTGAGATAAATCGTTTTCTATCCTTAAAAACTCACCCATTTCCACTTCCCGACCTCGGATCGCCCGTAAATTATTTTTCCTTTCATTTTTGTTATATTCTCTTCCTTTTTCAATGGGTTTCATCCTACTATTATTTTTTTTTGTTTCAAAAATTATCGACCCTGGTCTATACACCTTATAACAGCGTAACAAACCAAACTATGGGTTCTTTGTATTTTTCAGTTGACGTTTTCCGCGCTACAAACCTTTTGAAGAGAATTCCATCCGTTTTGTTGGGAAATGTTGAAGTAGAGCCTTAACATTAGGCTGTAACTCCTCGTCTGGATCCTTAGCGTCGCTTTTTTCTTCCCGCTTGTTTGAAAATACAACCCTGTTTGAGACCTGCTCTTTTTCAAGTTTTTTCTGTCCTTTCGGTACTATGTTCACGTTGGCGTCGTGGCTACACGTGACGCTATCTCCCTGCTCGGTTTTAACCGAAAACAGTTTCTTTTTGTGAGCGATAGACGCGTTTTCTTTATGTTGAATGTTTTTCATGGCTTTTCGCCGCTTCCCGTCTATTTCCAAATCCATATTTACTGTGTTATCAGGATTTGTAAAACAGTAGATCACCGCTGCCGATTTCGTGTTGTTGTACTTCTTATCTGAATCAATTATTCGCTGAATTAAGCTGAAAAAGTGAAGTTGTGAGATGTTAGGAAAGGTAAGTTTAAAAAAATCATTATCCGTACCTGAATATGCTACGTAACATCGTTCAAGTATCAAATAACCATTTCTTCGAGTTTTCACGCTCTAATAACTAGTTTTGTCCCTTACATTTACCGAAAATTTGAATTTTTTTGAAGTATTTTCGACTTTGGCAAATCTATTTACAAAGCCCACTTTAAAAGTTCAAATTTTCCCGCATTTTATTTGTGGTCAATAAGAGGACGACATGTACAAATCACCTATTCCTTCTCTGTTAACATTTACCGCCTTTATTTTCTCTGTGATGAAAGGCAATTTTGGGTTACCACAATTTTTTTTGTTGCTAAAGGCACAGAGGAATGATAGGTCGGTTCTTGTCACTGGACAGAGGGGGACACTATAATCGAATACATTTTGACATGGTCAGGTTGCTGGCACTTTTGATGTGACCAGTGCTAAAAATTATCTGCCAATTTAGTTAGTGATGTTGTATAATATTATTGTCTTACGTAGCAAGCGCCTTTTTATTGAAAAGAAGAGAGAAGCAGACAATGTTGCCGTCGTTAGCTAAATTTACGCGATTTTAATTGTATTTTTCCCAGAAAGTAGATATTATTTTTAATAAAGTTTAGATGTGATAATATCAAAATGACGGTTTGTAGGTTTCCTTATTTTAGGAATTTATAATAATTTATATGATTTATATTTTATATATTGATTGTAAATATTATTAATGCATGTCATATTTCATTCGGTTTGTGTTACATTTATTTGACATGTGGCAACAGCGATTGGTTTGTAATTTTTTTTTCTGCGAGATAGGTAAAGGTAAGATGGTTTTTATAATTTTCTTTATTAAAAATTTGCAAGAATGAGTGAGAAAACCTTAAAATTTGTATTAAAATATGTTTGTGTTGCTTTTCTACAGAAATATTGACCAAACAATGCAAATTCACGATGAATAGGTAGTATTTATATTACCGAACATGGATCAATGAAATGTGTTTTTGTTTAACAACCTGCGAATAGTGCCAATATTAATTTAATTGATATTGGGTTAAGCGGTTATATTATTCTAAACTTGGCTATGCAAAATGAAACCAATATAATAATATACTTTCTTATTTGTCACTATATTTAAAAAAGTTTTGTCGGTACCTACAGCCTACAGCAGTTTCGTACTACTTAGTTTCGTTTAGTCTATGTTAGCGTCATGAAGATGTAGTTGTACTAAATGGTGGATAAAGCTGCTTTTTTAATTATTATGTTTATTTAACGAAATATCCACAAATGTATAGAAAACTGTCATCGACCACTGTACCTAAATGATACCTAATACCTATTCTGATAATACAGGAACCCTTGCTGTTTTTATATTGGGTATAAAAAAAGACCTGACAACAGTATCACTTACACTTTATTATAAAATTATTACAGTTATTTATATGCAACTTCGTATAACAGTAAAAACAAATCGATTTGGTCGTTCACACACTTCTTCACATACATACAGTCAAACAGAAAATTACTATTACTTGTTATTATATTATGTTGTACTTGTATGTTTTAGGAATTACTTAATGCTTGTTTATACCTGTGAGATTCTGTTACTTAGTTATAGCATTGTATTTTAGGTCAGTAATTATAGAACCTCCTTTTTTAATCGGTAAGTTTGAAAAAACAATAATAATACAATTTCAACAGTAGGTACACTTACATCAAGCACTCATAGAGACGCTTTTAAGCAAAACATATTAGGAACAGTTGATATAAAAGAAAAACGCAAATCTAACAATATTAAAACAGTCTTTTTTGATCAATCTCCCTTCTTAATATCACGACAAACCGACAAAACATAGATTTTTGTTTATAATATCTGGAAGGCATTGTGTATAAATGTTGGCCGTCATTTCCTGAATACTTTCTGTAAATATTTGAGTTCCTTCAAATTTTCTTTCGCTTCTAAATTCGTCTAAATGGTCCATGTCATCACCGAAAACTTCCTGAGAGGCGTAGGTGATGTACAGAAAGCCGTTTGGTCCAGCGTGGTCGGTGTATATTTCTCCTAATGTAAGTGAGAGGCTAAGCATTGATCTTTCGTTTACGAGAAGGTAAAGGGCTTGATTTTGGTTCATTCTCATTCGGTTTCTGAAAAATGGTATCAATTTACCAAATATACCAGGTGTTTCTCAAAAGACGTTCACCCCTATAACTCTTCTATATTTATAGATATTAAAATAAAATTTTGAGATTATGCATAAAAGATGAGTCTGCATTTATTGGCATAATTTTCAATTTTTTAGCACTTCCGGTTTGACCGGAAGTGACCTTGACGTTGATATTTTAAATGAGACATCTTGTATATTTTTACTTATTTGGGTTCAGCATAACATTATGAGTGAAATGACACCTCACTTGTAATTTTTTGACCTGTAATAACATTTTTATGTTTATTTTTTATTTTCAATCTAGAGTGCTACAAATTAATTAAATCTGTTTATTTATAGTCAAGTAGTATAATATGAAAATTAAAATTATGTCATAATAATTGACTTTCTAAGTTTCACAAGCGTTTAAAAAATTAAATTTTGTTTTCTTGACGTTTACTCAATTTTTCCAAATGGAACGATGGTGGTTTACTAGGATATTTAAAACGAGCATTTTTTTCCCAACAATTTGATACCATACACTCCTGTGCTATTTTAAAATTGACACTGAAAAATTTGCCTTAAATCCCAATCGCAAATTTAAAAGCGTTATGCATTATTGTCGCCCTCTCTTTTCTAAAGAAATATAAAGGCGGCTTTGAAAAATAATGGAATAGTTATTAAAAGCTATATGGCTTTAATTCAAAGTTGTTTATTAAACTTAAATGGTTAGTTTTACTGGAAATGAACAAATTGATATTCCTAATTTTTCTAGTGACCAGAAAAATTCTTCTGAAGCCGCAAAATTGTATGTATTGTATGTTTTATAAACTAATTACATTACAACTTTAAATTAAAGCCATATTGCTTTTTAAAACCATTTCATTGTTTTTCAAAGCCGCCTTTATATTTCTTTAGAAAAGAGAGGGTTGGCAATAATACATAACGATTTTAAATTTGCGATTGGGATTTAAGGCAAATTTTTTCGTGCCAATTTTAAAATAGCATAGGAGTGTATGGTATCAAATTGTTGTAAAAAAAATGCTCGTTTTAAATATCCTAGTGAACCACCATCGTTCCATTTGGAAAAATTGAGTAAACGTCAAGAAAACAAAATTTCCTTTTTTAAACGCTTGTTAAACTTAGAAAGTCAATTATTATCATGACATAATTTTAATTTTCATAATAATATACCAATTGTCTATAATTAACAGATTTAATTAATTTCTAGCACTCTAGATTGAAAATAAAAAATAAACATAAAAATGTTATAACACGTCAAAAAATGACAAGTGAGGTGTCATTTTCCTCAGAATGTTATGCTGAATCCCATTTAAAATACCAAAGTCATGGGCACTTCCGGTCAAACCGGAAGTGCTAACAAATTGAAAATTATGCCAATAAATGCAGACTCATCTCTTATGCATAATTTCAAAATTTCATTTTAATATCTATAAATACAGAAAAGTTATAGGGGTGAACGTCTTTTGAGAAAGACCCGGTATAGGTATAGGGGATGTCACAAAAGTCTGAATAAGATTTAATAAAAATTGGCAAATCCAAGTAAATAATCATGGCATACCCAGGAAGGGCGTGGACCTATGCATTTCTACTGGTAGAGGGCGCTCAAGGTACATTTTTTTACTTAGGCTAATTAAACAGAAAACAGATCCGCGGTAAGTGTTAATCTAACACATATAGAAGTTTGATTTCTTCAATCTTGCAACAATATTTTAAAAGTATGTCAGGATATCCACATAATGAACGTGTACTGATTATTCCAAATTATTTAAAATTGTTTATTTTCTTGCAAAATAAAGTACTTATATAAAACTAAAAATAATTTATTTTATCATGTTGATTACACCTTTTTGGCCTTACTTAGTATTGTTAAGATTATGCAGTTTTGACATACTATATGACTTTGCAGGATTAACGAGGACAATAAATGTACTGTGGTTGTTGGGCAATATTTTACAATCTTTGATTTGTAAAAAACACCAATGATTTTTAGTACTTATCTGTATTATATATTATACAATTACAATGGGGGTTTGTAATTTGGAATAAATTCAGTAAATCCAGTAGCTACAGTCAGTGGCGTAAAAACACGAAAAAAAAGGTGATTATACCTTTATTACCTAGTGTATGTTTCAAACAGGTTAAAGTTAAATTATACTGGATAAAACATTAAAGTTTAATAAAAATAGCTGTCACAATATTAAATATTTTAATCAAAACCGACAAAAAAAAATCACTCGTTCCAAAAATCGTATAAAAAAAGCTATGTTCCATTTAAAAAAACACCTTATCCATAGCGTAACTCTTTTGTTTCTGGTTCAAATAAATTTTTGGTTTCATTTTTTAATTCTGCAGGAAAAAGTACTTCGATTGGCTATTTTGGATTTTTCTTTAAATACAAGGAAGCTCAAAAATGAGCCCCTGTTCAGTCCTCGTTGGAAGACCCTGTACCAGTCTAACTAGGATTATAAAATAAATTCGAATTGTTTGCTGTTTTAATACTAGGTACGTAACACATAATGTGGGTTTAACCCTAATTAAATTATTACACGATTAACGAATTCAAAAATTCATAAACCTGAACCTAAAAATAGTAATGAAAATAAGAATTATCATTTTTTATTCGTTATAGAGAAGGGGTTCACTCAGTTATTGTTACGGCACTGCTAAGTGTTTTTTTTTTGAAAAATGCTTGGACACGTGGTCTTTTTTGGCTTATTGAATTCTTTAAAAACTTAGATAACTCTTAGTCTAAAATAAGCAGGGATCCAATATTCGACCACCTTAAATTTCGCCAGGCCGAAGCACCCTATATACATTAATTAAATGTATAATTAATAAATTCGAATGAAAAAAAAACGAGTTTTAAACAATGTAGACTTCCTGTTTTGAAAATTGTTAAAGTTAGTAAACTTTGGACGCCTGACATCGCATGTTTTTAAAAGCATAGTCAAGTCTTACGCAATTCATTGCTTCTCTTACTTGTACGTACTACAATTATAATGTCCTGGTCCTGACCTAGGCTATATAGGATTATAAAAATGTTCTTTGACCTTGTGGCATGTCCTAATTTAATGTTTAGATTATACAGTGTGACCAGTAAAGTCCGCATCATATGGGATTTTTTTTTATTAATAGCTATATTCGAAATTTGACTTTGGCATCAAGTTCTGCTTCGATCGAGATGAAAATTCAGAACAAAATAGTAGTCACGTGATTCGCATTATCTGTCAAATTTTAATTTAAAAAAAAAATAATTCAAAAGTGGGGTTATTTCTGAAAACATCGAAAAAAGTTATTAGATTTTTTTTTAAATGCAGTTTCCAGCCCACATGCAAAATTTCAGCTGCATAAGATAATTTTGATTTTTACCCACCACTAAAATTTATTTTTCACTTAATGAACACTTTACTGATGATACTGTGTTCTTTTTTGTCCTAATATTAAGGTGTATTGTATTACTTTCAGACTCAAACTACGTTTTGAAAAAAACTTATTTCATGAAGTTACCTTATACAGTGTCAAAAACAAATAAACTTTGCATCATATGCGACCAAATTTTAATAGCCCAATTTTGATTTTGTAGAAAAACACACATTTAATATGGCGCTATCTTAAAGAAAATGTATCTGAAATAAAGCATTGTCAAAACTAAGAAGTTTTATGTAGGTTGCGTTGAGTCTTATTTTGCAAAAGTGGTGCAATTTACAAAATATGGGTAAAGAATCAAAATTATCTTATGCAGCTTAAATTTTGCATGTGGGCTAGAAACTGCATTTAAAAAAACTTTTTCTAATAACTTTTTTCGATACTTTCAGAAATAACTTTTGAATTATTTTTTGGAAAAAATTAAAATTTGTCAGATAATGCGAATCACGTAAATACTATTTTTTTGCTTAATTTTCATCTCGATCGAAGCAGAACTTGATGCCAAAGTCAAATTTCGAATAAAGCTATTAATAAAAAAAAATCCCATATGATGCGGACTTTACTGGTGACACTGAAGACAAATATAATATAGTGATTTCTGATATTTTCAGTGGCTGCCAACCTATCAGATTTTAAGATTAGAAGAAAATCGTTTTTAATGTTTGGTTTCTAAAATTTGTTTAAAAATAATTCAAGAATTTGAAAAAGATTTTGGAATACGGTCCTATTGATATTACGACCTACTCAACTTAAGAGTACCAATATTATTAAGAACCTTAAGATTACCAAGACTTAACGTAACAACGATGTTTGTTTAGTTAAACTTAAGTACCTACCTGATAATAGTTTGAAATTGTGACATGGTTATATCTTGGGGCACCAAAAACTTTGACTTGTCCAGCTGAGGTAGTTGATTATCTTTCCAATATTTTTGTACTATTACCTAAAAAGAAAATATCGCTTTTAGTTAAACGATATCCCATGGAAATGGACGTCAAATAAGTTAAAGACGTTTTACGGTATAAATTTTATTTTATTTATTTTTTTAATAAAAGTAAATTCAATGAAAGCATCATTACAAAACCATAGATTAACAAATCTGTCCCATTTTGTAATGAAAAAATATACACCCATTTAGATTATTAATTTTAATCACGTCATAAATATATTTAAACATATAAGTAAGTAATTCAAAAATATTTAACCCAAAAAAAAAGGAAAAATTATAAATAAGGGAGAAATTATAATAGAAAAGTCGCAATATTTAGTATTATCATTATATTACCTATAATATATAAGTTGGCTTACCTTTATAAAATTTTGCATAATCCACGATTTTAATTTTCTTTTAAATGTCAAAAAACTCGTAGTTTTTAAATTAGTAGGTAATATATTAAAAATTTTGATGACAACAAATAAAGCATTATTTTTTAAGTGGTAAATTAAAATTATCATAACATAAACCTAGATTTGTTTTTTGTCTTGTTTAGTATATATGAGTAATGTATGTAATACATTTTTCTTTTTATATATACATATATTTTATAAAATCGAAGTTTTGTAATAAAGTTGTTTTAAACTCAGAATATTATTATTGACAAATAGTATTTTTGAAGGAAACAAAATATTTTTATTAAATATTATTTTTAAAACACATTTATGTATTGTTATAAGCGGTTTCAAATTCGAGTCGTATGCACTTCCCCAACCAATTATACCATAGGAAAGAATTGATTGAAAAAGTGCATAATAAAACATTAAACAAAGTTTTTGATTCACAATATTTTTTAAAAGTCCAAATTTACAAAAGTGTTTCTTAATTTTTTTGTAAGAGTGTTGATTTGATAATCACATTTAAAATTTTGGTCAATCGATATTATATTAAATGTAACTTTATATTTTTGAGCTTGTGTTCTCTTAAGTTTATAAAAATAGTGATATCTCTATATAGGCTTGAACCTCATTGGGTTTAGTGAATAAATACTTTACTTCTTGGTACTTACAGGTATTTTGTTGGGAAATCGAGTCCTAATAGCCATAACTTCTTCCTTCCTGATTTCTGAAAAATAAAAGGAACGCATAACCAAAATTTATTCAATTAAATATTACTGGTAGGTATACGAAACCAAAATTTGCTACTATTTATTTCAATAATATGTTAATCTTTTTTTTTGTAAATTTATCTCCCAATTTCTGATAAACAAATTTTAATTATATATACCAAATTTCTGTTGTCTGGTTTATTATTATGTTTTGACGAAGCTTTTATCAAAAAGTTGCAGCTTTTTTCTACTTGTTGCTAAGCGGCGTGGTAAAGGGTACCACTGGCGCACCTCAGGAGGGTTATCAGTTATGTGACTGCAACGCCCTCTATCCCTTATCCCAACAAACAGCTCCATTTTTTTTTAAATTCCCCTACACTACAGTATGTATTTTTAAACTAAAAAAATCAAGGCTGTCCTTCTACACCTTTATTAATAAAAAAATTAAAATTTATTTATAATATGCAATAATATTAATATAAAGGAAGGTGAAAATATTAAATATCTAGGAATAATTTTTGATAAACATTTAGAATGGGATTTACATAGTGACTACGTTGTAAAAAAACTAAGAATTCTTATACCAAAATTTAAACACCTTAAACAATTTTTAAATTAAAAGAATTAGAAATATTGTATTATTCTTTAGTACAAACCCATTTAAATTATGGAATACTAGGATGGGGAGGCATAAATAAGAATTATCTTAATAATATTGACACTATTTAAAAATATATTTTGAAAATTATTTACGAAAAAGATCACCAATATTCTTCTGATTTACTATTTAAAGATAGCAAAAAAATGGATATTAAACGAATATTTTCTTGCAACATGTTAATATATATTTTTAAACATAAAAATAAAATAAATTATATTAATCGCACACATGAAACTCGTCATAAAAATACTATTACATATAAAAATAGAGTAAACAAAACAATAGCACACAAACATTTTTTAAACATCAATCCATATATTTTTGATACCACAGTCAATTAAAATAATTAAATCATTAAATAATTATAGAAATAAAATTAAAAATTGGATATTATCCAATCCAAGAGATATATTCAAGAACGTCATTAATAAATAATAAATATACCAAGCTATAATGAATAAAATAAATAAATATATATATTATATACATGACGTATTGTATCTTTGTATACTGTAGTGATATAAAATATACCCATAAAGTATGGTCATATTCGTTTTATATTATAATCTAGTGCTGAATTATGAAGTATATTCTTAAAAATAAATATTATATTATTTAACTCAAAACAAATATTTTACTTCTGAGTTCGGAATTGATAGTTTATACAAAAAAAATTATATATTAGCATTAAATGTCAAAAAAATATTTGAATAAACTTTTATTATTATTATTATTATTATTAGTAGTAGTACTTGTTAATAACCCTTTTGTAGATAGATGTAAAAAAAATTGCGGTGCTGTTTTTAAGTCTCCCCCTCCCCCCAAATTTTCTGAAACCTTGAAAGCAGGGTTTTGAGCACGCCACTGGAGCGGAGGGGTCATTACCTTGTTTACCGAGATGGTAAAAATAGTATAAAAATATTGCTCATAAATATAAAATATTTATCTAAATCTAAACATTTTAGCATTGCTTGAGCAACCTTTTTTACTTCCTGAATTTGTAATATTAGAAATAGGATTTAAGTAAACAATTCACTTTTCCCCCCCTTTAACGTAAAAAATAAAAAAAATTTTTTTGATAATTTTAGATTGTGTGAAGAACTTGGACCGCCCCTGTGTAGCAGCCTTTTTACTCCGCAGCTCTTGGACGTGGAGAGCTAACATTTGGCATAGTTATACTCAATATCGGAGTAGGTCTCTCTGTACCTAAGGCACAACAATTTAAAATTTAAGAGGTTAGACGGGTTCAACTGATGATCAAAGGTAATTTTGACCACACATTATTTTTCAGGAAAATTACCCACCTAATTTTTTTGGTTTTCCTTCGCACGCACTGTTCCTCTTTCTGCTCCTTTCAAATTTCCCCGATGATGAACTCATGTTAACTGTCGAAACGTGGTCACCGATGTTGTTGTTGTTGTTATTAGCACAAAAACAATCACTTAAGTTTGGGTCACCTATGGAATACATGAATTTGGTTTTTGGATATTTTACATCAATATTTTTGGTAAGGGAGCAGTTTTAAAACTGAAACTATAGGGGTTTATGGAGTTTATAGATGTCTGCTTTGTCAAATTATCTTTTTTTTATTAAATAATTGAGTTTCTACCATACTTTTCTGTATATCTTAAGCGTGTTTTACAAGAAGACTTTCCGTAGCGGTTTTCAAAGTAGCGCGGACCCAAGCAAACTGTTTTTATAGCTTACACATTTTTATTCCCTATTTGTTATCAATATACGGTCATTATTATTATAAATAATGTTATCTTTTTTACCTGTCTCGGATTTATTCTGTATTTTAGGGCCAGATTTCTGTTCTTTCGTTATTAATGGTACAACCTAATATTTTGCAGTGTCACGATTTTTAAATTTTGACTAATAAAACACCAATTTTGGCCTTGTGTCGTCATTTTATATTTTAAATACCGTGCGAGCAATAATTATTTGCATCAAAGAGGGCCTTGCATCTAAGGACGTAATGCTTAGCCGTAGAGCTTAATACCTGTTGGGTGTCAGTAACTACCTGAATTAACAATCAATCAGTTATTCCGTCATCTTTGACAGTCTGTACAGGTAATTTGATTCATCGTTAATTTTTCCAATTTCTTGAACAATTCACACAATGGGCTTTACGGAACAGCACAAAACATTCGTATTTTCGAAACGGGGTTAGAGTAAATGGTGAGTGGCAAAACAATCCGGGTTTGTGCATGGACGATGTTCACAAACATTTTCCTAACGTTGGTTTTATTGCTGGGGATTTTTATCATTGCCTGAAAAGAACCGTGGCTGTGTTTAGGGAATCAGGTTCTATACAACACAAAAAGGAGCAGGAAGACCATCTGTAAGAACAGAAGAACTTGTTGCAAACGTTCGTGAAATAATGCAAAATACGTCAACAAATTGTATAAGACGCCTGTCCCAAGAAGTGGGAAGATCTTATGGAACATGCAGGACTATTCTTAAGAAGCAGCTAAATTTATTTCCTTATAAAGTGCAAGTATTACTGTATGTTCTTACTTTGTTAATTTTTTAAACAACAAAAATAAATTTGTATTTGTCTACTTATTTTATTACTCATTAGTTTGGCATATCATGTCATAATATGAATTTGACAAAATTTTAACCTAGATTTGGTTAGATATATCGTCCCCATATAATTGTGATCTAAACCAAGCCCTACGTTTTTTTTTCCAAGCCCTCTTTGATGCAAATAATATTTGCTCGCACGGTATAAACTGACTATTTATTTGATGTCAAAGTATGCTATTTAAAAACCGGTAATTTTCCTACGTTAACCCTACGTTAATCAGGACTGCAAGTACCTGCCCTTAGTAACGGAAACCATACCTTTAGCTCCTAGCTTCGACAGCGTAGCGATTTTTACTTCCATGACCATCATCTTCTTGTCTCCCTTCATCACTTTTCTGCACTCTGTCAAAGTTAAAACGATTTAATTATTCCCGCACGTTCAGTTTATCGCTGATAGTGAATATACCAGCAGATCTATTGTTGCTGTGACTGTGACCAAAACTAAAACATAAAACAATGAACGAAAAGCACTGAGATAAATTTTGTTGAAACGGTACCCCCGTAACTCTTTCTCTCTCTTTTCTTTGTTATTTGCGCGATTTGTATTGGTCAGTTAAAAAACTGTTGTCATGTAACAGATAGTGGCTTTTATTCTTTTCACAGTGGACAATATGTATAGGGTGAGCACTATATTAAAGTGATTGGAAATCTCAATGGCGACTATCACTGTCACTACGAAATGACGTTTCTGTTGGTAAAGAAAAACAAACTAGCGATGTTTTCCAAGCAAAGCCTGCACTGAGCGAAGGGTCTATTATTGTAATATGGTGCCTGTCTGCCCTTTACAGTCTGTTACTCTGAAACCGTTAAACATGGAGAGGTGAAATTTAGTATGGTTATAGTTAAATATCGTGACAATGATCCAGTTGCAAGCGATATCTCCGTGCGAGCAAACATTATTTGCATCAAAGAGGGCCTTGCATCTAAGGACGTAATGCTTAGCCGTAGAGTTTAATACCTGTTGGGTGTCAGTAACTACCTGAATTAACAATCAATCAGTTATTCTGTCATCTTTGACAGTCGTTACAATTAGCTCATCGCTAATTTTTCCAATTTCTTGAACAATTCACACAATGGGCTTTACGGAACAGCACAAAGAAGCGTATTTTCGAAACGGGGGTTAGAGTAAATGGTGAGTGGCAATACAATCCGGGTTTGTGCATGGACGATTTTCACGAACATTTTCCTAACGTTGCTGGGGATTTTTATCATTGCCTGAAAAGAATAACCGTGGCTGTATTTAGGGAAACAGGTTCTATACAACACAAAAAAGGAGCAGGAAGACCATCTGTAAGAACAGAAAAACTTGTTGCAAACGTTCGTGAAATAATGCAAAATACGCCAACAAATTGTATAAGACGCCTGTCCCAAGAAGTGGGAAGATCTTATGGAACATGCAGGACTATTATTCTTAAGAAGCAGCTAAATTTATTTTCTTATAAAGTGCAAGTATTCCAAGAATATCCAAGAATGTGGTAACATTTCTCTAGAGATGCTGGTCAATACTTTCGAAAATATGAAGAGACCTGTGAATTTATGCTTGGAGCATGGCGATGGCCAATTTCAGCAATTTATGTAATTATTTTTCTTTTTCTTTCTGTATAATCTTACTTTGTTAATTTTGTAAACAACAAAAATAAATTTGTATTTGTCTACTTATTTTATTACTCATTAGTTTGGTTAGATATATCGTCCCCATATCATTGTGATCTAAACCAAGCCCTACGTTTTTCAATCCAAGCCCTCTTTGATGCAAATAATTTTTGCTCGCACGGTACAAAAGACGTGATAAGGAATTCTAAGGGCAAACTTTTTCGGTTCGGGTTTTTTGTTTTATCAACAAGTTTCTGGGACGCCCTGTATATTACTTAGTGATTAGTAGTGTAAAGGAAACTTGGCCGATTTCGAGAAAACCTCGGTCAAATGAGATATTTGTTGTTTTTTTTAGTTTATATAAGTATGTAGTTTTTATATTATCACATTATTATGTGTGTATGTTGCTATTCAACTCGTACGAAGTTAGGTCATGGTTGATATTTATTAGAAATACTGATAGAGACCTGTGATTTGGCTTTAGTTGTATTCACTGATTCCAATCGTGCATAGACAGCAAGGGTATGTAACCGTATAATAGCTCTTAACTTATTCACCGTCGATGCTAACATGATAATTCTAATCGCTCCACCATACAAAAGCACCCCCCGTGATCTTAATGACAATTAACAAACTGCTGTTATCACGAAGACTAGAATGAGATAAGTATTGTTTGCTTGTGTTTTGTGTTATCACCAGCAAACAATGACATATGCCTTTTGTTGTTTTTTTCCCGTGATTGTGTTGTTGAAAAAAGTTATAAATTACAATAATTAATATTGTTTACTGTTGTCGAAGAAGTATTGACCTATTTAATAATTTCAAGGAAAAAAATAGAGGTTTTCTATTTGAAGGGAATGCCGTTGGAAGAAGGCAGTTTTTTGTTTGTTTAGCGACAGTATTTTTACTGTCCCTTTCGCAAAATTGAATAGGTTTGTACCGATTTAATTATGTTAATATAGTTTTTCAAAAATGTCATTGAAAATTTTCCAAAATTTTCACAACACGACAGAAAAATAACTTATTATTATCGGCCTCTTCTTTTACAATAACAAATGTGCGTGTAATCAGTTTGTTGACAATTTATGTAAATAAGATTTTGTTATAAAAGAAGCGATGGAAAGATTTAATTGGTAATTTACAAGAAATGGGTAGATTTTATCCTTTTTTTTTATTATCGCTTTACATTACTCAAGACTTTATGGCATAGCAACAATATGTTGTATACCGGATGGTCTCACGCCAGACTGGCCATGGGAAATTCCATGCAACCTTTACTTGTCTCAAATAATGGCTCTCCTATTGATTTTGCATCAAAATTGTATTACACTTTGTTGAAGGTTCTAAGCGTACACGAATTAGAATAAGAGGAAACCTTAACCATATTTGCGTAAAACCGGCTTATCGCATGTTAAAGGTTATTAAAAATGCAACGCATTGGCGTTGGGCGTAAGTTCAATGGCATAACAAAAATTAATTTTTTTAAATTTTATAATCTTAACAGTTTTATAAAAATTACAATAGAAACAAAAAATGTTTAACAAGAATAAATAAAATCTAATATTTGGTCATATATCGCTGTTTTTCTATTACTTGAGCCAGTCTATTCGGAATTGACTGAATTATATTTGATACAATATTTGGATCAAGCTCCTCCCAGCACGCATGTATTATTTCCCATAAATCTTCTGAATTTTGTGGCCTAAAATGTCGATTATATATTTTTTTTACGATTATACCCCAAATATTTTCAATTGGATTGATATCGGGACTATAAGCGACCCAAGGCCACATTATGGGTTTGAAACCAGTGGGTTACAGCATTGGCAGTGAGGACTGGACAATTATCTTGTTGAAATTTGAAAGTATTATTGTTTGGACGGCACACACGAATTTGTCCGTTATAAGTCGACTTGAACGTCTTTTCATCAGTAAAAATGACCCTGTTCGAAAATTGCGGATTGCGGTATATATAATTTACAGCATAAACAATCCTTGGTTGTCGCTGTTCTTCGGTAAGAAACATTTTTTTCGCAGCTGGGCGACATTTTAGTTCAGATTCCTCGACTCTCCTGCTGGCGGTAGGTTGGGAGGCAGGAAATGCTGTATCTATAACAGCATCTCTTGCAGGTACAAATGGATTATTTCTTAAATATCCCAAAAAAGCAGCATCCTGTTCCAAACCTGAACCAATTTTCCCCTTTAGGGAATCTTCTTGTTCCCAGCGTTGCTTAATTTTCAATATAGTTTTTTTCTTTCTATTATACAACTGCGCTACAGCACGGATTGACCATCCTTCTTCGATTCTTGATACAATTTGAGCCTTTTCAACTTCCGACAACTGACGAGGCATTTTTACGTTCTTCTGTCAATTCTGTCAAACGTTTGGTGTGCGAATCCAACATACAAAATCCTTCAAAAAAGTCTAATACAATTTTGATGTACAATGTCATGTATGTTATGTATCTATGTATATACTAGCGTGTACCCGGCCTGCGTTGCAGCCCGGCATTATACGACGTCGCTTTCTCTGAGATAATAAGGCGAGTTCACCATCACGTCAAGATTTATAAATACAAACCCGAACAAACCTCTAAATTTATCAGTGTTTCTCTACAATATTATGCATGTATTATACATAAAAACCTTCCTCTTGAATCGCTCTACCTATTTAAAAAAACCGCTTCAAAATCCGTTGCGTAGTATTAAAGATTTAAGCACATATAGGGACGGGCAGACAGCGACAGCGACTTTGTTTTATACTATGTTAAGAAGATGTATGTATATTAAGTATTATTTTAGAACTAGACTCTTAGAAAACGATAAGAAGAATTTCCCAAAAATGCTACCATAGAAAAAGGAACCGGAGAAGAACCGAAACTATCCCATAGCCCTAACTGCCGTATCCGTAGGTAGAAAAATGATATTTACCTTATATTACATGTACGCGACGCTTTTACAATGGTGGAGACTTGGTTCTCTTAAAAACAAACTGAACGGAACCCTGAACTCCAACAACGCCCTTTTGGTATGCGACGAAGGCGTCGTATTCGACACCAAGAAAACTAGAAGTTTCGAGAATCTATTGTTTAGAAACGAGAATAGGATAGGTTGTACCATAGTACCAAAGGTAAGGAAGAAATCAACTTTTAATATATCCCAACGTTGCGTTTTATATTGAAACTTTCTCAAAGGTCAATCGAAAGAGTCTTTCTTAAAGCCAGCATAGGTTTGTTCAAGAAAACGCTGGACCATCTCTATATCATATCTTTTTCCAAACTTAAAATAGTAAAAACCCATTTACGTAACACCATGGGACAACAACGCCTTTCGGACTTATCCTTAATCAGTATCGAACACGGGTTTGTTAAAACATTAAATATCGACGAAACTATAAACGATTTTGCAAAAAGAACTCTCGACGATCTGGTCGTTTTGTATAATACATTGTATAGTACTTAGTGACATAATGTTTGTGCAGACTTGTTGAGTGATCATGTGTTTTACTGTTTTCTGTCTTTTGGATTCTATGAGGCTCGATCACTGCTACCCCCGTTACTACCATACATGGTAAGCAACATTATAAGTGGTGTTTTAAAATTTTGATTTTGCATCATGTTTGCTGGAATATTACGTATAATAACTACCTATATGTTATGTCTACCAGTCTACCGAGGATTATAAAATAAATTCGATCATTTTTATTCGAAAAAGCTATGCTTGTTAAAAATTGCTACAAGAAGACGTTTTCCAGATATTTTGATTTAAATTAATCGATGCTTTTTTTTAAAAGTGAAATAATTTTGAAAACCTTTTTTTTTTAATCATCATAGAAACATTTCAAAGCTAGTTTTAAACAACAATAAACAATGGAACCCTAGATATATTAAAACTAAATTAAAATCACAATAAATGTTGAAAATGTCCACCCCCTGCCTGTATGCACGCATCCTCTTCTCATTGATTCGCGAACTCTTTGGAAAATATCTGGAGTATTTTTAATCGTCCTACAAGAGTTTATTATTCGGTTTCTTAATTCTTCTACATTTTGAATAGGTGTCTGGTAAACTAAGGATTTGAGATGTCCCCAAAGAAAAAAAAAATCCAAACTGTTAAGGTCTGGTGACCTGGGGGGCCATGATTGAGGCCCTCCCCGACCTATGCAACGGTTAATAAAGATAAAATAAAATTTTTAACACCCTGTATCTTAAAAATGACGGCCTTGCGAACCCATGCTTATATGACCTTTTCACCTTATAAATAACTGGGGAATCGTCCTGTACAATATCGGACACTTATTAAATAATACCCTGTATACTTTTCCTAACTTTTTTTTAATTTTCAGCAAAAAATAAATCTGTCTTCGCACTGGGTGATATTTCCGAGAGATCTAAAATATTTTCCTATATTATTTAAACACAACAAAGTGCCCCTTAACAATCCAAACATTTACGTTCTATGTCAGGCCGTTTTGGATACATACAAAAAGCACCAGGCCGAAATACTTCAAGTGGAGAATTTTGGCGAATTGATCGCGTGGAAAATAGGAGACAATTTCGAAGCCATTATAAAAACCGACATGGACAAGCTCGCTAAGTTGGTGCATTGTTTTTCGCAGACCGATTGTGATATAAATCACGAGCTTCAGCTGCTGAAAATCGAAACTGTCGATGTGGAAGGCAAGGCTAAAAAAATAAAATTCGAACGGCAATTTTCGGTAGACAGTACTGTCAAGTATTCGTTGGCGCCCGTGCACTGGACGAAATTCGTCTCGGACATGAAGGATATATACGCGAAAATACGGGATGCGACAAATCCGAAAATCACCATCGATAACGGAACGCCCAAACCCGAGGATCTGAAAAAAGTACCTATATCAGAAGTGAAGCCCATCAAGAAGGACAAGAAGTCGACAGAGGACAAGGACAAACATACTCTCGATGTTAATAGTTCGGATTATAGAAGGCACAAGGCGGAGCATAGTAAAAAGGAGAAAGAGAAGAGTTCTGAAAGGCATAAGCCAGAAAAAGGTATGTATACCATACATAATTCTACAGGGGGTCCGGGAAAATGTGGGAAATCTCCCGGATATAAAAAAAACACGCGAAAAGAATACTACTAGTTCATATAAACTTCTTTCCTATCGGCCTCCTCTTTGGAGATATGGGCTCCCAAAGAGCTTCCATGGAATAAAGTTTTTGACACATAATTATTAAACCAACAGGTATATTTCAATTTTTGAAGTGAAAACTTCTTTAGGCGCGTTTAGCAATTTTTGTGGGCACTGAATTAAACTGAGCCGTCAGGCGTCAGGTTCGGCTGTGTTACGCTCGAATTCGACTCCGCTGCCGCATCAGTCGACGTGGAAACAGTGTGCGACACTTGTTGCGTCTCAGGTATGTTCTGGCATTTTTTAAATTATATATTTACGTAGGGCGAAGTAAGGTAATTAGTTTTACCGTAATTGCTTATTCCGTGAACCTAATTTATTATGATTTCTGACTTCTGTTGAAGATGTAAAAATTCAAGGGTTGTTCAATTTTAGGAAATATCTTTTTTCGTATGCAGTAAAATTATCCCGTATTCCAAGTTTATGTTATTTTTGAAGTGAAAACTTCTTTAGGCGCGTTTAGCACTTTTTTGTGGGCACTGAATTAACCTTGTTGAAGTTTTCACTTCTGTCGTGTGATCTTAAGCACACACATTTTTTTTTTCATATGTTGTATACCAGGTAAGACCCTTCAAATTACTATCCCAGAAAGTGTTGCAAATTACTCACAGCTGCAGGGACGGACTAGCTGTGACACTAATGTGCCCATTTTTTTTACGCCCTGTATGATAAAAACTTTGGACAACGTTTTTTACATACCCTTAACTATTGACTAAATATTAAGTACTCTTCATTCATGTCGCTAATCCTAACCGTTTTCGGAAAAACGTAATTTTTAACATATTTACATCATGTATATTTAGCGTATTTCAATATTTCCTATAAATTATAAATGTTCACTTTTAACTGCTTAATATTAATACACGATGGCAATAAAATGACGTGTTTCCGAAAGCGGTTAGGATTAGCGACATGAATAAAAAGTACTTAATTTTTAGTCAATAGTTAAAGGTATGTAAAAAACGTTGTCCAAAGTTTTTACCATACAGGGCGTAAAAAAAATGGGCACATTAGTGTCACAGCTAGTCCGTCCCTGCAGCTGTGAGCAATTCGCAACACTTTCTGGGATAGTAATTTGAAGGGTCTTACCTGGTATACATCATATGAAAAAAAATTGAAATAATATACCTGTTGGTTTAATATAATTATCCGTCAAAAACTTAATTCCATGGGAGCTCTTTGGAAGCCCATATCTCCGAAAAGGAGGCCGATACGAAAGAAGTTTATATGAACTTGTAGTATTCTTTTCACGTGTTTTTTTCATATCCGGGAGATTTCCCACATTTTCCCGGACACCCTGTATATTATTCTTAGCTTTTGCCATTTCCCCACCGTTTTAGACAAACCTTCCAAGAAAGAACAATCGTCAAAAGAAGATAAACCAAGGGAATCGCGCGACCACAAAAAATACTCCAAGTCTAAAGACGAGACTGACTCCAGTAAACACCATAAGAAAGACAAAGATGCAAAGACTGACTCGAAAAACGGACTGGAGAGAGACGAGACGGGCCATGAAAAAAGAGAGACTGCCAGCAAAAGCGAGTCGGCTATTAAAAAGAGTGCTGACGTGGGAGAGACGAGAAGTGAGAGGAGTGGTAAGGAGAGAAAGGGACATAAAAATGAAGGTAATTAAGAATAGAGGTCTTTCGCAACAGCCTAGAGTCAAAATTGTTGTAGTTTCATGTGGTTCCAATTTGGAACAAAGCTGGCTAAATAATAATGGCAGATTAATATCATTTGATGTTCAAAATCTATTTCCTATAGTATACCCCCAGAAGACACAATTAATTTAGTTGAAAATCTTTTAACAACTAACCATGTCAACCACATGATAAAAACTGACATACTAGACCTGTTTGCACCAAACTTATTTTTTCTTTAACAATATTTTTTACATTAGTAACGAAGGTCTCATCGTGGGTAACCCACTTAGCCCCTTATTGGCAGAAATATTTATGAACAACCTGGAAAATATTATACACAAACATCCGTTGGCAAAGAACTGTTTATATTGGTATCGATATGTTGATGACATATTCACATGTTTTAAATTTTTTGGTTTAAATTTTCTTGATTTAACGATTACCAGAAGAACAACCACACAATCTACCATAAACCCACACAAACCGATACTACTATTCACCAATGTCGCCCCCAACAACACAAATTATCTCTGCGTATTATAGCATGATACATAGACAATAAGTAATGGTTACCACCCTAAATTAATAGTTAATATTCTAAATAAAAAATGTTTTAAAAAGCTATATCGGAAGTATATCCGTAATACAAAGAATCAAAAAATAATTTTAAGACCTTTACTTATCTAGGAAATTCCACCAAGAAAATTAAAACCTATTTAAATCAAAAAGCAATAAATGCAGCTTATAAAACAAATAATACTTTAGGTAAAAAATTTAAAAACCATAAGTGAGAACTTGAGAACAAATCTGGCGTCTATCAATTAAATTGCGGATCGTGTCCAAAAATTTATATAGGTCAGACAGGTCGAACATTCAAAACCAGAATCGCTGAACATAAAAGAAGGTTTTTATGTCAAAAAACAGACTCAACCTATTCCAATCATATTACCGAAGAAAGCCATACATTTGCAGATAATTTCAAAATTCTTCATACAGAAAATAAAAGCCATAAACTTAATTTATTGGAAAGTTTGAAAATTAACCCTTATAAAAACACCCGTCTACCTTTGAATGACCAAACAGATTTGAATAAATCGCCCTTATTAAACCTTTTCAATAATTGACCATATTCTAAAAACAGCTCTGTGGGTATTCATTCCCTTAATATAATTACTGGTTTAAGAAAAAGATAATTAGTAAAGTATTTTTCACCCTAAATGGTATCGACTTATTGATTGCAATAAAACTACCCGTTTAATCCCATTGTTATACACAATCAACAAGCAAATACACTTCAAGGTACGACTTTAGATATTTAATTCGTTATTAATAATATATTCTTTAATGACATGAAGATAGTTAAATATTACCTGCTATAATTACAAATTATAATCCGACCCTGACCGACAGTTTATTTGCATTTTTATGGCCGAGCTCTTGCAAAACGTCCCAGGTAGTTAAAAGGAGTCAACCATTTATTGTGAAAAATACTTTATACTTATACATATTTAGGTTAAAATTATAGTACCTCACTCACTGAGATGTCTATCTTATTCTGTTGGTTTTTAAGACCTGTATTAAATACCAATCGTTTTATTTTAAGAGAAACACAAAGAATCCTGCAAATACCAAGAAAGGGACAAAAAATCGTCGGAAGAAGCTCAGCCTAGTACTAGTTCCGAACAAAAAGCTCCGGAAAAGCTGAAGCAAGAAAGCAGAACGTCTAGTAAAGAGAAAAAGCTGGTACGAGGTACTGCCACGTGTGATGATGATGAAGGAAATAATGTGATGGAGATGGGACAAGGTGGGTGTGGTTTTTATTTATTTATTCATTCATTATAGACCACGGCTGAAGCCTTTGAAAATGGTAAAAAGTAAAAAAAAATAATAGTAGGATGAAACCCATTGAAAAGGGACGAGAGTATAACAAAAATGAAAGGAAAAATAATTTACGGGCGATCCGAGGTCGGGAAGTGGAAAGGGGTGAGTTTTTAAGGGTAGAAAACGATTTATCTCGATTTCCGGCAAAACTGCAAGTCCTATGGAAAAACGTTAAATGGCAAAGTTGTAGGTAATAAAAAGATCTACAACTTTTGTATTTACACTTTTTTCACATAACCTCAAAATTTATGTGAAAAATTCAAATAACCAAGTTTTTGGTTTTTTATTTTTATCTTTTACAAAAAAAAATTTTTTTTTTCACGGAATTTGGTGAAAACTTACCTTTTTATGTCCCAAGCACAATGTAATTTTTTTGATTTGAAATATTTATTTTTTCACCTTATTTTGACTTAATAATATCGAAAAAGCACCCTAATTTTCAATCGAAAATTTTCACGTCAAAATATCTGCTTTTTTAAAAAAATCGGTGGGCTTTTTGTTCGCTGAAATCTCTACTTTCTGATGGTGTAAAAAAATATACATTACTATGGTAAATGTTCTCAAAAAATGCAAAGAAACGAAAAAAACTCGAATCCGAATTAACTTTATTAACTTATTTGGTTGTTAATTATAGTAGTATATTTCGACTTCAAATTTTTTTGTTTATCAATGTAACATGGAATCTTACGTTTTTCGAGTAATTAAAGTATAAATTTTAATAAATAACTCAAAATTGTACATAATGATTTAAAAAAAAAATTTTGGATTCGAGTTTTTTTCGTTTCTTTGCATTTTTTGAGAACATTTACCATAGTAATGTATATTTTTTTTACACCATCAGAAAGTAGAGATTTCAACGAACAAAAAGCCCACCGACTTTTTAAAAAAGCAGATATTTATGGACGTGAAAATTTTCCATTGAAAATTAGGGTGCTTTTTCGATATTAAGTCAAAATAAGGTGAAAAAATAAATATTTTAAATCAAAAAATTACAGTGTGTTTGTGACCTAAAAAGGTAAATTTTCACCAAATTCCGTGAAAAAAAAATTTTTTGTAAATAAAAATAAAAACTTTGTTACATATTTGAATTTTTCACATAAATTTTGAGGTTATGTGAAAAAAGTGTAAATACAAAAGTTGTAGATCTTTTTATTACCTACAACTTTAACGTGTTTCCATAGGACTTGTAGTTTTGCCGGAAATCGAGATAAATGGTTTTCTACCCTTAAAAACTCACCCCTTTCCACTTCCCGACCTCGGATCGCCCGTAAATTATTTTTTATTTCATTTTTGTTATACTCTCTTCCTTTTCCAATGGGTTTCATCCTACTATTATTTTTTTTGGTTTTAAAAATTATCCACCCTGGTCTATTATGTAAATTTCGTTTTGTATATTTGGATTAGGTGATGGAACTATGCCTCACAAAACTACCCGAGATTTAAATGATACCGAAAACGGATCAAATATAGACGAGAACCAAGATGTTCTGTCTCCTTCCAATTCTAACGGTTGCATAGTTGACAGAAACGTCCTGAGAAACGTCAAACCTCCAAATATATTGGTGTATGCGGACAGTACAGCGGCCAAAGAAAATGTCAAAGACCTTTTGAGTACGATTTTGAATGGTGACAAGTAAGTACGAGGTGGTATGATTTATTTTCGGTAATTTATACGTTAATAAATTTCTAGATATGTTATCTATGATCTTCCATTAACCGGCAAGACTACCTGGATCGATTCTACCGCCTTGGTAGTCGTCTGTGGAACTGTGGAGCCGAGTTTAACTTCCAATCTTATGAAATTTTTATTGAAGGGCGGACAACTTTTGTGTCTATGCAGTGATTTTCTTTACAGTGTGCTACATACCTTCACTACGGCGGAGGTAAGTGTAAAATACGGCAAGGGGTTTAACTAATTAATTTGGGGTCGTGACAAGACGTTGACTAGAGTTTGTTTGGGGGGCAAAAAGCACCAGGCAACCTAATACAGAAAATTGTAGGGAAACAATGTTGGAAGAAATCGAATGATTGGGGGAGGGGGAGGGGAGTCTTGATAAATTCCAGTAAAGGATAAGTGGAAAATTCTGCACTGAACAAAAACCTTAAGAAAAAATTGCATTTTTAAGGACTATTTCAAAAACGAAGCTTAATATACAGTTTTGGAAGTACCTATGTTATATTTGTATAAGTAATTAATAATAATACTAAGTTTATTTAAAATGTAATAATATAATAATTATGTTTATGTTAGCTTGTTAGGGGCAAATCTTATTTTTGTTTTAGTAGGTATGTAAAATCATAAATATGCATGAAAAATTAAGTTTTAAAGTAAAAATGTTAATTTATATTATAAACGCAGCTTTTTTGAAGAAATATGTTACCGATAATAAAATTATTAATTTATAATTTTAAAGTAAAAAATATTACTTATGTAAATTATTCAGAACAATATTAATTAATTAAGGCATTTCTTAAAATATTTTCAAATTGTCTGTTTTTAATATCCATGTTTTTATTTCGACTTTAAATGTTTTTTTAATGAAATCAATTTTTTAATTTTTGTTGGTAAATAATCGTTTAAATAAAAACATAAATATTTGAAATTTTTTTGTCTTATGGACTTATTTATTTTATAGGGAAAAGAAAACCATAAAGTCTTTCTCCACAATTTTAATTCAATAGCTAAGCTATAATCTACATGTTTCGAGTGTAGAAACACTCATCATCAGGATGTTGAAGTAAAAATTATGAACAGCTGATGTTGTTAGCAAAAGAGAAAATATAATAAAGTTAAAGGTGGAACTAATCCATAATGGAGCTTTCAATAGCACGTATAGGGAGTGAAAAAATTTTTCAGTCAAGAGGCGGAAAATCTATCAGCACGCTGAAAGGTCAGGGACCAGTAAAAAGCCACTGTGGGCGGGAAATGAAGAGAAAAACGGGACATACCGATACAATTCCATGTCAAATGAAGTGCTTTGTGGAAATCAGTTCAAAGTGTGTGTGATAAAAACATTATAGTTTGATTTGATTTGAAAAATTCACCTATGTCGAAGAGGTGTGAAAGAATAAGTCAGATATGAGGGGGGGAGAAAGAAAATAGTTATTTTCCTAACAAGTGCGCAAAGTGATACTTTTCCGCACGCAAGTACAGTTGGACGAACGACGCGAAGCGGAGTTCGGATAAGTTCTTGCGTGCGGAAAAGCACTTTGCGCACTTGTTAGGAACAACATTTTTCCTACGAGCTTCATATCAGATAACAACAAAAATAAAAATATGATAATTTATTTAATAATTTTTAATTCGACTTTAAAGAAAGAACTATAATATACTTACAACTAAAAATTACATAACAAAAAAAAATAATAGAAAATTAAAAAGTTACACTTTTCCGCACCCAGTGCGGATAAAAGTCTTATCCGCACTAGTGCGGAAAAGTGTAACTTTGCACACAAAAATGCGTGCGCAAAGTACTACTTTGCGCACGCTCGTAGGAAAAATGTGTTTTTTATATTTGAGTATAGATGCTTTCTGTAAAAGATAAAGAAAAAAGGGATGTAATGAATGAAATGTAATAAAATAAGTTAGATTAGCTTACCATTTAGCTTGAAGAAAAATGCTGTTGGGGCACTAAGCTTGTTACGGCCCAGTTACCCCAGCAGGAGTCAAAACTGACACATATTGTAGAAAAGGAAATAAAAGTTTACCACATTTTAGAGAAACTTTTTGAAATTTTTTAAAAAGAAATTTTATTCGTTTTCATGAACATCCTAGACGGAAGTTCGCTGCGACCAGCACGTGGAATTTCTTTTTAAAAATTTTTTTTAAAAAATTTCAAAAAGTTTCTCTAAAATGTGGTAAACTTTTATTTCCTTTTCTACAATATGTGTCAGTTTTGACTCCTGCTGGGGTAACTGGGCCGTAACAAGCTTAGTGTCCCAACAGCATTTTTCTTCAAGCTAAATGGTAAGCTAATCTAACTTATTTTATTACATTTCATTCATTACATCCCTTTTTTCTTTCTCCCCCCCTCATATCTGACTTATTCTTTCACACCTCTTCGACATAGGTGAATTTTTCAAATCAAATCAAACTATAATGTTTTTATCACACACACTTTGAACTGATTTCCACAAAGCACTTCATTTGACATGGAATTGTATTGATATGTCCTGTTTTTTTCTTCATTTCCCGCCCACAGTGGCTTTTTACTGGTCCCTGACCTTTCAGCGTGCTGATAGATTTTCCGCCTCTTGACTGAAAATTTTTTTCACTCCCTATACGTGCTATTGAAAGCTCCATTATGGATTAGTTCCACCTTTAACTTTATTATATTTTCTCTTTTGCTAACAACATCAGCTGTTCATAATTTTTACTTCAACATCCTGATGATGAGTGTTTCTACACTCGAAACATGTAGATTATAGCTTAGCTATTGAATTAAAATTGTGGAGAAAGACTTTATGGTTTTCTTTTCCCTACATTATTCAACTCCACTTTGAGTATGGACTACTTCTTCAAAATTATTTATTTTAGGTTTTATGGTTATTTCCTTTATATGACGTGTATTATGATTATTGTTTTTAAATTGTATAAGGTTTTTATTTTTAAATATATATTATTAAGATGTTATAAATGTAAAGTTGTCTTATGTTCAACTTTTTTGTGTCTGAATATAATTCTTTTGCAGGATAAAGATAATCTTTATTGAATATACTTTTTAGAAACCTTTTTTGTAATATTTCTAATTTTTTAACTAAAGTTCTATTTATTCCTCCCCAACCTAAAATTCCGTAATTTAAATGGGTTTTAACTAACGCCTAATATAATATTTCCATATGTCTTACATTTAAAAATTTTTTAATGTTTTTAAAAATCGGTTGTAAACTTCTTAATTTTTTTTAATTAAGTATTCTATGTGAAAATTCCAATTTAATTTACTGTCAAAAATAATTCCTAAATATTTTATTTTATTAACTTTAAAAAGTTGAATGTCTTCACTTATTTGAATGCTATTACAGTAGCGCACCAAGAATCTTAATCTAGGAGGGGTTTACAGTACCCATACATAAAATATAATTTTTTTTATAGGTAAGGGAACACGAATTGGTGCGTTTTTCTTACGGCAAATGGAAGAACGTTAAAATGATGCATCACATATTCTGTTATCAAGCTTCTCCTGCCAAGAAACAATTCTCTAAGGATTCCGATGCATCTAACAACAGGTAAATGAATCATTGACTTAAGGAATTTTTAAAATTGTCCATCTATGGTCTGTTATTATTTACATATTTTTTATATACTTATAATATTTTTTATTATACTAAACTTAAAACAACTGTTAAATATAACCTTAAATACCGTTAAATACCATTGCCAGAATAATAAAGATGGAATTAATTTAATACACTTATTGCTTTTTAAATAATTTTAACTGAAAAAACAATAAAATGTGGCTTTTCTTTGAATTTTGAACGTAATAGCTATTTACCTGGCGGGTGCGGAGGGTGATTTTTTCCGCACGAGTCTGCCGTTCGCCGAACCACGCGTAGCGGAGTTCGGTGAAGCAGCCGAGTGCGGGGAAGGCATTTTCCGCGCGTGTCGGGTACAATGGTTTTTCTATAGACGTGTGGAAATAAGTAACACATATTTCAAAGAAATTTAATAATTTTTAATTAACTATAACAATCACATACATATGTAACAGTAACTAATTCTGAGAAAAAAAAGTAATCTACAAGTTATAATTGATATATTATTGATTTTGACATAATCGTGCCGAAAAATTTTTCCGCACCAGTGTGGAAAAACCAATTTTCCGCACGGATTTTTGACATCATCGTGCCGAGGGGTGTTTCCGCACTGGTGTGGAAAAACCAATTTTCCGCACGGATACCAGTGCGGAAAATTGATTTTTCCACACGTCTGTGGGAAAAAGAAGTTTACCTACCAATCTGTAAAAATTGAAAAGTTCTGTGATGGAAAAATTAGTTTTAAGAAGTACCTACTCAATATCTGTGTTTAGGTCATCAGTTAGTTAACCATGCCAAATTTCAGCTGTCCACGTCAATAGACTGTAACAGATAAACCTACTGAGGAGCGTCCATATTCCATTTACTAAATATACGTACAGTTGACGATATATAAATTCGTACACTCCACCCATACATAACTTAATTACAAAGAAATTGGGTAAAACGGGTTTCCCACCTTGCTGCTCATTCCTGGATAGAACACTAGCTATATACATAGCTGTACGATTTTTTGCCATAAGTAATAATGGTTATATCTAAATATTTTTGTGTTTAAATTAAATCCGCGAAATAAGAAAATTATAAAATAATAACAGGAAAACTACAAAAGTATAAAGCCAAAAAGGATAAATTTATTAACAAACAACAAACAAAGTACTAATATTAAATTGCTGCGCCATTGGATTCTAAAACTAATCGTAATCTTGGCACTGGCAACATAATACTTCTGGCGTAATCCAGAGTTAGTCCTTCCCAAATTTCTTCTATTTTATCAAATAACTCTATTTCATTCTGTGGTTTAAAATTTATTTTGTACAATTTTTTTTACCATCAATCCCCAAACATTTTCAATTGGATTTAAATCAGGACTTCTTGAGCACCAAGGCATACATGTTACGTTGTTTTGTCTAAACCGTTTTCTATATTTCTTGCAGTATGCACATGGCAGTTATCCTGCTATACTCGAATCCTTCCATTATATATAGACTGAAAAGTTTTCTCATCGGAAAAGATAACATTTTGCCAAAAAAAAATCATTTTCTGGTAAATACTGCATAACAAACCCAATTCTTTGTTCCTTATCACTATTTTTTAAAAACGGTTTGGATGCAGCTGCTCGATTTCTTAATTCAGAACATTGTTTTACTCGGCGTTGCACAGTTCTATGTAGATGAAACAGGGAATCCTGTTATGTGCATAGCGAATATACTGCAGTTTCAAATGGATTTTGCCTTAAATACTCCATCAAATTTCGGTCTTCGTCATTTGATGATTTTCTATTATTTAAACCAGACCCAACAGACCTTTCAAGTGTTTGATGATAGCGCCATTTTTTTACAATTCCCTGAACAGTACTTCTAGGTACTCTAAAATGATCAGCTATTTTTCCATAAGACCACCCTATTTCTACTAAACATATTATTCTTGCTTTTTCAATAATACTTAAATGAGGCATTTTTAAATCAAATAAGATAATGACAATACTTTGACAGAATATATCATGATAACAATTAACACGTTACAAAGATAATAAAGGTAAAAAAGTTGCATTTACAGTATCACAGTTTAGTGTACGAAATTATACGTCAACTGTACGACCAAATACGGTATGAAATAAATTAATATTGTCCATATTATTTCTTTAGCGGTAACGGTTCCAGTCCAATAGCTCCAAGGACGCCATCGGCGGTGGAAATCCAACATGGCGGCAAGGATCACACCATCCAGGTGCAAGTTTTGGGGGCCGAGGAGACTTGGCAAACTCCCAGTTTACTCCTGGCCACTGTGAAGGGGGCAGAAGGCAGGGCGATATTTTCACAGGTGGATTTTTTTTGTTACTTACATTAGCGTTTAGAATATTGCTTGAAGCAACGCTATAATATTTTAGGTTCACTTGGAGATCGATCCCAATGAATTCGTGGAGGATGAAAATAAATTCGAAGCTTTAAAGGATAGTAATCAGGCGCGACTGGAAATTCTCAATGACATTCTGTCGAATCACCTCGATTTGGATTGTGACAATCCGAACGTGACGCCGGAATTTACGCCGTCATATTTTCTTGGAAGACACGATGTAAGTAGCAGCGACAAAAGTATCAATATTCTAGGGTTTGGTTGGAACGAAGCTCTCCCAAGTTTTGTTTTATGGTTCCTATAAGCTGTTCTGTTTGAAAAAGTTTACTTTACATGAAAAAAAACGGTCATTTTTTCTTCCCAATCTCTAGTAGCACACAACTTGTCATTCTGCGCCATCTTAGCATTTGATTACCCCCCCACCCCCTCTCTCCTCCCACAATTTTCCTCTAAAACCAGGCGCTTTGTGTACAATTCTTTACAGCATTTTCTATTTCAGCTTAAATTGAGTATGTTGAATGAAACTCATTGTATAAAAGACAATGAAATGAAAGTTGGTGATATGCATATGCTGTTTTGTGGGAAAGATGACCCGTACGACGATCCCAGCAGGACGTTCTTGCCGGTATTGATCCATGCCTGTCCACAGAACTTCAATACGGTTAGTTATTTCGAGGTAAGATTTTAAAGTTACGGATCTTTATATGTCGATTATTATTAACCTAAAAATAGTGATTGTAGTCTTTCTATTTAAAACACTATCTTTCAGGAATTTTACTTGTTTCCTAAATTTTAGACACTCGATACCAAATACATAGGAAGGCTGGTGATATATAGCGACGTTTTGTCCACTACACAATCGATTTTAACTCATAGTCAGCTAACGCACGGCGTAGCTGTCATTTGTAGACAACAGCTCGGGGCAATCGGTAAGTAAATTTTAAATATGGTCAAATCTGGTCGTATCACGCGGGTCCAAAGGTCACCGATCATATGAATCAATTCGAAAATTCCAGAGCTTATCAAAATGTTGTGAGATTATGTAGGTATCAATATACCAGAAACATAGTTTTATTATTTTAACTGTCGTGAAGATAGCCACATATAATATTATTATTTTTGCAAAAATTATGTACATGATAGTACAGGGGTGGCGAACTTTTATGTATTAACGTGCCATTTTTTCTAAAGAAATGTTTAATGAGGCCATAGGCGTGCCGTCAAATTCGTAATATAATAATTCATAGTAAACTTTGTGATCGGTGGCGTGCCCAAAATTTGATGTCGCGTGCCATCAATGGCATGCATGTTGCTGTATGTTCCACCGATTTTTGCAGTACTCCTGCGTAATGTGATCCAACGAATCTTGGTAAACTATCTCTACTTGCGAGGATTTAAGACCATCGCCTACATGTTTTTCATAAAAATATTTTGCCCCAGCCCATATTAATTCTATTGCATTAAACTGGGAGTGATATGGCGGCAGTCGTAGAACCTCATGGCCAAATTCACGCAATATTTCAGCTTCAGCGTATATTTTGGGGATTTGAGAGACTTTGTCATTGATAGGAGTTAGGATTTTAACATATTTATTTGGTAAAGAATTTTGGTTGTGTCAAAGTCACAAAACTGACATCAAGACGAAGGTTTTTATAAAATTAAATAAAATACATATCGATACCCTACTTTGAAAACCTGGTAAGTGCATTTTCCTATATTTTGCAGTAGCAAAGAAAAACTGTTTTGTGTTAGTTGTAAATAGTGGAATGTGAAAACCTCTTAAGTTTTTAGTAATAAACTATGAATGACTAACGTTTTACAATGTAACGGAGCTTAAATTTTATTAGTAGAACATTATGTAACAATCCTTAGATTACACATAAAAATAACAAAAGTACTTACCTACTCTTATTTATCTAACCAAAATCTAAAACTTACGAGGTTTTCAGTTAGAAATATCAAATGGGTAACTTACGAGGTATTTAAATTCGCCAATAGGTGGCGTATTATTCATGATGACCATACGAGGTTCTCACATAACATAAAATATGACACCTTTAATGTAATGACGCGTAAAGTTCAATTTTGCAAAAAATTGCACTTACGAGGTTTTCAGTTAGAAATATCAAATAGGTAACTTACGAGGTATTTAAATTCGCCAATAGGTGGCGTATTATTCACGATGACCATACGAGGTTCTCACATAACATAAAATATGACACCTTTAATGTAATGACGCGTAAAGTTCAATTTTGCAAAAAATTGCACTTACGAGGTTTTCATAGTAGGGTATCGATATCCTTTTCTTTCATTTCAAAATTGCATAAGTCTGTCATATTTGTCTTACGGATTTTATTTGGATAGTATGATTAAACGCAATAAAAGAAAAGAAAAATTGATAATAATATGTCTTTGTTAAATCGTAAGACCCGCACGATAAGACCGGATCTGACGGTATACAGGGCTAAGGTATCTGTTTATGGAATAACCCGTAAATTTGCTCACAGGTAGAGCGAATAATAAATGGCTAAGTCCGCCGGGAAGTGTGTCGTTTTCCCTACAACTCCACATTTCCAGCATAACCAATTTGGGAAAATCGTTGCCACTGGTTCAACATCTACAAATGGTGGCCGTAGTAAAAGCCGTTAAAAGGCTTACAGGGAATAATAAGGTAATAAAGGGAAAACTAAGCAATGCAAAATTGTTATTGTTCCAGGGTATACCGGGTGTTTCTCAAAAGACGTTCACCCCTATAACTTTTCGGTATTTATAGATATTAAAATGAAATTTTGAGATTATGCATAAGAGATGAGTTTGCATTTATTGGCATAATTTTTAATAAAAAACTTACATTGTAAATCTGATAAAATGGTTAGTTTTACTAGAAATGAACAAATTGATATGCTCCTAATTTTTGGAGTGACCAGAAAAATTCTTCTGAAGCCACAAGATTGTATGTATTGTATGTTTTATAAACTAATGACATTACAACTTTAAATTAAATCCATACAGGGTGTTTCATTAAGGTCGAAGAGCGGCCATATCTCGGAAACTATTGGGCATAGAAATTTAGGGAAAAAAAATTAATGACTAAAGTGGCCATGAGAAAATCCTGGAAATAATTTTAAGTTCCGCATTTTGCCGCAAGGGGGCGCAATTGAAAAGTAAATTTTAAAATTTTACATAACTCCGAAAATTCCACATTAAGGTATACGTTTGATAACACCATTTTAAAGCTTGGACAATTATGCATCATTTTGGTCTTATGCTCATTGGCGTACCGACTTTAATAAGAGTGGGGGAAGCTGTTGAAAGTGTAATCATTTAAATCGCTGTAACTTATAAACGACTTATCCGATTTTAGCAAACTAAAGACTGTTTGGAAGAGAAATGTATGCACTTTCACCAATCGTATTTAGTTGTCCATAATAGTTCTCAAAAAAAATGCTAGAGGGCGCAATTTGCAATAACAATACATTTTTTGATTTTACTCCGAAAAAATAAGTTATACGGTATAATTATGATACCATAATCAAAAAGTAGATGAAGTTTGCTACATAAAATGTCAAAACCGCAATTCAATATCTCCATCCGTTATCGAGTTATTGCCAATAGAATAATTTTTAATACAAATTGCGCCCTCTAGCAATTTTATTAGAAACTATCGTGTACCATTGGATACACCAATTAAAGATACTTACCTTTCTCTTCCAAACAAGCTTAAATTTAGTAAAATCGGATAAGTCGTTTAGAAGTTACAGCGATTTTAACGAGGATTCTAATGTTTACACTTTCACTCGATAAGAGTGGGAGAAGCTATTGAAAGTGTAAACATTAAAATCGCTGTAACTTCTAAATGACTTATTCGATTTTACTAAATTTAAGCTTGTTTGGAAGAGCAAGGTAAGTACCTTCAATTGGTGTATCCAATGGTACACGACAGTTTCTAATAAAATTGCTAGAGGGCGCAATTTGTATTAAAAATTATTCTATTGGCAATAACTCTGAAACGGATGGAGATAGCGAACTGCGGTTTCGACATTTTTTTTAGCAAATTTCATCTACTTTTCGATTATGGGATCATAATTATGCCGTATGATTTATTTTTTTGGGGTAAAATCAAAAAATGTATTGTTATTGCAAATTGCGCCCTCTAGCATTTTTTTTTGAGAACTATTATGGACAACTAAATACGATTGGTGAAAGTGCATACATTTCTCTTCCAAACAGTCTTTAGTTTGCTAAAATCGGATAAGTCGTTTATAAGTTTCTTTCAACTTTCAACAACTTCCCCCACTCTTATTAAAGTCCGTACGCCAATGAGCATAAGACCAAAATGATGCATAATTGTCCAAGCTTTAAAATGGTGTTATCAAACATATACCTTAATGTGGAATTTTCGGAGTTATTTAAAATTTTAAAATTTACTTTTCAATTGCGCCCCCTTGCGGCAAAATGCGGAACTTAAAATTATTTCCAGGATTTTCTCATGGCCACTTTAACTATTAATTTTTTTTCCAGAATTTCTATGCCCAATAGTTTCCGAGATATGGCCGCTCTTCGACCTTAATGAAACACCCTGTATGGCTTTTTAAAACCATTTCATTTGTTTTTCAAAGCCGCCTTTATATTTCTTTAGAAAATAGAGGGCGGCAATAATGCATAACGCTTTTAAATTTGCGATTGGGATTTAAGGCAACTTTTTCAGTGTCAATTTTAAAATAGCATAGGAGTGTATGGTATCAAATTGTTGGGAAAAAATGCTCATTTTAAATATCCTAGTAAACCACCATCGTTCCATTTGAAAAAATGGAGTAAACGTCAAGAAAACAAAATTTCATTTTTTAAACGCTTGTGAAACTTAGAAAGTCAATTATTATGACATAATTTTAATTTTCATATAATACTTGGATATAAATTAACAGATTTAATAATTAATTTGTAGCACTCTAGATTTAAAATAAAAAATAAACAAAAAAATGTTATAACACGTCAAAAAATTACAAATGAGGTGTCATTTCACTCATAATGTTATGCTGAACCCAAATAAGTAAAAAGATACAAGATGTCCCATTTAAAATATCAAAGTCAAGAGCACTTCCGGTCAAACCGGAAGTGCTAACAAATTGAAAATTATTCCAATAAATGCAGACTCATCTCTTATGCATAATCTCAAAATTTCATTTTAATATCTATAAATACAAAAAAGTTATAGGGGTGAACGTCTTTCGAGAAACACCCGGTAGAGAATAATTTTTTTTAGAATATCAAAATAGGCATTAAATGGCCCAACGACCTGTACGTCAATGGATGCGTCAAAGTAGGAGGTCTGATTGTGACGTCAGCAACTCTAGGAGATATATGTTGTGTTAATATTGGTAAGTTTTTCACTACTCTCCATTTAGTCCAAAAAACGAAACGCTCAAAGAGGAATTTTAGTTAGACCTGATAACGAAACCCGATTACTTTTAGGGTGTGGTATCAATCTCAGCAATCCAAACCCGACCACCTGTATAAACCAAATAATTAGGGACGTTAACGATAAGACGGGGACCAACATTCTGGAACTTACGCACGAGAAATTCTTGGCCCAGGTTTTCAACGAAACCGAGAAGTTAATTAATCGATTTCAGATCGGCGATGTGGATTATTTCTACGATTACTATTACGAATACTGGTTACATAAGTAAGTAGAACCCGAACAAACCCGAACAAAGCATAACAACTAAAAATCAACTCCAAAACAACTAAAAACTTTGGTTTAGTTGTCTTGAAGTATATCTACTACCCCCTATAGTAAAATAATTTATCTTGGACGGCAATAAAATTTTTTACAAAGACCTCAAGAGAGAAACCCTAATCTTTACAAAAAGCCTACAAATAACAAATTACTAGTATGCCAACCACTAACCACACTGTCGCAAAAATAACAAATACCGTGCAAGCAGAAATTATTTGCATCAAAGAGGGCCTTGCATCTAAGGACGTAATGCTTAGCCGTAGAGCTTAATACCTGTTGGGTGTCAGTAACTACCTGAATTAACAATCAATCAGTTATTCCGTCATCTTTGACAGTCGTTACAAGTAATTTGATTCCTCGCTAATTTTTCCAATTTCTTGAACAATTCACACAATGGGCTTTACGAAACAGCCCAAAACATTCATGGTTGAAGCGTATTTTCGAAACGGGGTTAGAGTAAATGGTCAGTGGCAATACAATCCGGGTTTGTGCATGGACGATTTTCACGAACATTTTCCTAACGTTGCTTTTATTGCTGGGGATTTTTATCATTGCCTGAAAAGAACCGTGGTTGTGTTTAGGAAAACAGGTTCTATACAACACAAAAAAGGAGCAGGAATATCATCTGTAAGAACAGAATAACTTCTTGCAAACGTTCGTGAAATAATGCAAAATACTCCAACAAATTGTATAAGACGTCTGTCCCAAGAAGTGGGAAGATCTTATGGAACATGCAGGACTATTCTTAAGAAGCAGCTAAATTTATTTCCTTATAAAGTGCAAGTATTCCAAGAAATACAAGCCGCAGATTTTGAAAGACGCAGGAATTACTCTCCATGGTTTACCCAAAATTTGTGGGAAAGAAATGATTTATTAGACCTGACATTTTTTTCGGATGAAGCCTGGTTCCACCTCTCCGGTTATGTGAATTCTCAGAATACATGTAATTATTTTTCTTTTTCTTTCTGTATATTCTTACTTTGTTAATTTTGTAAACAACAAAAATAAATTTGTATTTGTCTACTTATTTTATTACTCATTAGTTTGGCATAATATCATGTCATAATATGAATTTGACAAAATTTGGTTAGATATATCGTCCCCATATCATTGTGATCTAAACCAAGCCCTACGTTTTTTAATCCAAGCCCTCTTTGATGCAAATCATTTTTGCTCGCACGGTACTACGCTTGCTACAGCGGTTTCAGTTGCTACCTAAGAATGGCCGACACGTGAAAAAGGAAAGCGACGTTGCCGCTATCATTCTAGAATTTGTCACCATGAAACTAAAATAAGTAGGTACTAAATTCAAAGACCTGTTATTAAATACCACATATTTCTTTTATTTACCATCAAAACAAAAACTTGTTCTACCTATGTTATCCTATTCACAGCACTTACTTAACAGTAAGTTTCGCAAGAGCTATTCTTTTGATGCACGTGTTAAGTATAGTGAACAATACCGCTATACAGCGTGGTTGTTTAATTGTGCAACATATGGGAATTTTTTTTATTACCGATTTCTCAGAAAATTTTATTCTTGATAAAAGTTGGTGCATGTTCGATAATCATATTAGGTGCACTTGGAATGGTTGCAAGTCAAACGGCGTACAGGGTAGGCCAAAAAATGTAAAACTAGTACAAGAATAAAGTACCCCTATTTCAGAAAATTCAGCAAAATGTTATTAAGAAAAGTTGTTTATAATTAAAAGTTATGCATAGATTCAAAAACGTGATCTCCTAAAATAAAAAAATATATTTTTTTAAAAAACAATAATTTCCCAAAAATCACCATAAAGAACTTCATAAATTAATCAAAATCAAATCAATTTTACATATCTTTGTTCAAATGCAAGCATATTTGTAAAATTTACTTTAATTTATTAGGGAATCACAAACTTCATGTTTGTTGCAACGATATTAAACACAACTTTAAAATATCCTAAAAATTCTTTTTAACAAGATAAAACATTAGTAATGATAATATGCTAATTAAAAAAACTATCATTTAGAGTGCAAAATTTTTATTTAAATGCTGATTAAAAAACTTTATTCTTGTACAAGTTTTATATTTTTTGGCCTACCCTGTACGCCGTTTGACTTGCAACCATTCCAAGTGCACCTAATATGATTGTCGAACATGCTCCAACTTTTATCAAGAGTAACATTTTCTGAGAAATCGGTAATAAAAAAAATGCCCATATGTTGCACACTTAAGGTTGAATTCTCAACGTCGTTCAATTTATTGCCAACCTATAACCTATTTCGCTTTGTTTTTTCAAGTTTATTATTTTTTAAACTAACATTTAAATAAAATCAGTATCGTCGGCACATTACTTAGGTAATATCTGATATATTACAAAAATATCAATTTATTTCATTGCTAATTTTGGGAGAATTGTATAGTTAAAGAACCATGAGTGACAATGACATAATAATGGTAAAAAAAATCTTACCCGGTATTTTTCGCTATACAATTCTCCTAAAATAAGTTATGAAATTCCTTGATATTTATTAAATATGTCAATTATTACCTATAGAATATCAAGTCGATACTGATTTTCTTTAAATTTTGTATAAAAGCTAGAAAACATAAATAAATCTACGCGAAATAGGTTATAGGTTGGCAAGCATGTTGATACTCCCACCTTAAACAACCACACTGTATAATCCTAGAATTTTTGATTGGTAAATTGTAAAGAAGCTGACAAATGTAGAAGGTCTCGGAGTGGAGAATGGTCCCCTCAAGTTAATAAAATGTCAAATAGTCACTGTAAACATTTTTTAAAAATTATTTTTAGCGATTCTACAGTCACGATAACCTCAATGGACGGCAAATCTGAAAAAGTAAGGATCGTGGGCATCAACGACTTTGGATTTTTGAAAGTTAGGACTCCCGATGGAAAAATCAGTACGGTCCAACCCGACGGGAACTCCTTTGATATGATGAAAGGCCTTATATACCCTAAAAGTCTGTAAAGCATATTTTTTTTATGGTTTTGTTGTTATTAATGTTGATATAAAATTTGATACTTCCTCAAACGGAACGTAGTTAACAGTTACTAGATTTAAGAGAGAGAGAGAGAGAAGAGATTTATAGCGGGTACCTTTTTTTGCCACTTCACTACTTGTTCGGTTAAACTTTGCAAGACCAAAAGGCTTTTGTGAAATGGAAATTTTATTTATTTATTATTAAAAACGTGACGACCAAGTAAAGGTAGATTAATCATGTCATCCACAAACGAACTTTTGGGCCGAGTCGTGATCTTAATGTTTATAGACTATTATAGAGGACATTCTATTTTGTGATGTGTCTTTGAAAACCAGGGTTGGTTGAATTCGTCCAAGTGGACATAATTGGACGATTTTGTCCAATTATGTCCGTCCGGACAAAATCAATTGTTCTGGACAAAATGGACAAAATTGTACAAAATCAAATTAAACACATATAAAATTAAAAAAACTTTATTATATTAGGATTAGGGTGTCAAACAAAACTTAAACAACAATAACGAGATACCGTCGGATCATCGGACGCATGAAAATTTACCTTAAGGTGGGAGTATCAACATGCTTGCCAACCTATAACCTATTTCGCGTAGATTTATTTATGGTTTCTAGCTTTTATACAAAATTTAAAGAAAATCAGTATCGCCTTGATATTCTATAGGTAATCATTGACATATTTAATAAATATCAAGGTATTTCATAGCTTATTTTAGAATAATTGTATAGCGAAAAATATCAGGTAAGATTTTTTTTAACATTATTATGTCATTGTCACTCATTGTTTTTTCACTATACAATTCTCCCAAAATTAGCAATGCAATAAATTGATATTTTTGTAATATATCAGATACTACGTAAATAATGTACCGACGATATTGATTTTCTTTAAATGTTAGTTATTAGAATAATAAACTCAAAAAATCAACGCGAAATAGGTTATAGGTTGGCAATAGATTAAATGACGTTGAGAATTCAACCTTAAGGCCCCATTTTCTGGAATTTTTAATTTGGTATTTATTGTTTATATAATACACAATACCAACGTGTATTTTGGGTTGCCTAAATCAACAAATTTAATAAAATGTATGGAGGGCTTTAGGTTAGGAGTCCGATCGCAATACATTGATTTCGGGAAAAGTTTTGGATCGGTAAAGCAGCTTTAAAAATGGCCGTCAGGGGCGCATGTATTCCTTTAAATCCGTAAAATGCATGGGTTCTTATGGGATAATCAACTGTTTTATTGAATTTAGTTAACTAAAACCATCTACAGGCTGAGATATGTATATACCATATCTAATAAAGCTTATTTTATTAATTATTGGATAAAAATACCGTTGACGTCTATCAAAACCTGTAAAAAGTCAAACACTTGACGATCACTGCGCCGCGACCGGGAAACAGCGAACTAACTACTAAATAGGGACGTAAATTTAAAGAACAGCCATTTTCGATCGGACTTCTTCCTAAAGCCCTCCATAATAAAATGTAATGAAATTTGATTTTGTCCAATATTGTCCAATTTTGTCCATGTCCTGGACAAAATCAAAAAAAGTGGACAAAATCACAACCCTGTAATGAAAACCTCTGTATATGTATTTGTAAAATGAAAATCCGGGGACTATTATACCGGGTGTTTCTCAAAAGACGTTCACCCCTATAACTTTTCTGTATTTATAGATATTAAAATAAAATTTTGAGATTATGCATAAGAGATGAGTGCATTTATTGGCATAATTTTCAATTTGTTAGCACTTCCCGTTTGACCGGACGTGACCTTGCGTTTGATATTTTAAATGGGACATCTTGTATATTTTTACTTATTTGGGTTCAGCATAACATTACGCGTGAAATTACAACTCACTTTTCATTTTTTGACGTGTTTATTATTAAAATTATGTCAAACTTGAATCCGAATATTTTTTTTTAATCGTTATGTACAATTTTCAGCTATTTATTAAAATTTATACTTTAATTACTCGAAAAACGTAAGATTCCATGTTACATTGATAAGCAAAAAAATTACAAATCCATAAAACATAAGACCTCAAAAAACATGCGGAAATAGTTGATCTAAATATAATTAAAGGTAGGATTTAAAGGGGAATTGAATTAAATTGAGAACAATTACCATAGTAATGTATATATTTTACTACTATAATTAACAACCAAATAAGTTAATAAAGTTAATTCGGATTCGAGTTTTTTTTCGTTTCTTTGCATTTTTTGAGAACATTTACCATAGTAATGTATATTTTTTTTACACCATCAGAAAGTAGAGATTTCAACGAACAAAAAGCCCACCGACTTTTTTTTAAAAAGCAGATATTTTGACGTGAGAATTAGATTGCTTTTTCGATATCAAGTCAAAATAAGGTTAAAAAATAAATATTTTAAATCAAAAAAATTAAAGTTTGTTTGGGACATAAAAAGGAAAGTTTTCACCAAATTTCGTGTATAAAAAATTTTTTTGGTAAAAGATAAAAATAAAAATCCAAAAACTTGGTTATTTGAATTTTCACATACATTTTGAAGTTATGTGAAAAAAGGGCAAACACAAAAGTTGTAAATCTTTTTATTACCTACAACTTTGCCATTTAACGTTTTTCCACAGGACTTGTAGTTTTGCCGGAAATCGAGATAAATCGTTTTCTACCCTTAAAACCGGACCTCGGATCGCCCGTAATTTATTTTTCCTTTCATTTTTGTTATATTCTCTTCCTTTTCCAATGGGTTTCATCCTACTATTTTTTTTTTCACTTCTTACCATTTTCAAAGGCTTCAGCCCTGGTCTATTTTAATATCCATAAAGGTGAACGTCTTTTGAGAAACACCCGGTAGAAACCGTACCAATAAAAAAGGCGAAGAGCCGGTCCTGGAGTGTTTTTAAAAGATGTATCCGGGCCTATAACAAGAGGGTTGGGCGCATGCCCATCGTTAGTGACCGATTTTTTCACGCTTAACTTTTGTTTGGTCACGTGCTGTGGTCTAAAGATATATGTCTATTAGTATGACGTAGCTTTTTTTTAGAATTTTTAAACCAAAATATCTCTACGATGTGTTAATAACTGTCTTAAATTTATAGTCTGTACGTTTTGAAGGAACTTTATTAAATTATAGACGTTAATTTAAAAATTATTCAATGTTTAAAAATATCTCCAATTGTGTGTTTTCTTATTGTATCGTCCAAAACTATAAAATCTGTACTAGGGCTGATATTCTCGATCGCGATTAGGTGGAGTTTGTTGCAAAGAAGACTGTATTTTTTTATTTACGTTTTTTCTATTTTTTTTTGAAAACTATTTTTATTTTAATTTTAGGTAGATTTTAATATTTTTAAGAATATAAGCCCTCTGATACAAATAAGCATCGTTTGGTGCAACAAAAATAAATCAAACTGAATTTGGTTGTGACATACGGGGTGGCCAAAAAACAATAAATCGTTTGTGTTCGTAACTTGTTGCGTCAGGACACCCTGTTTGGCACACCTCCCGATATCATTGTAACTGCTATTTTAAACATAGCACTATTTTATGTCTTGTTGCGAAGCATCAAATAAAATCTATGTTTTTTGTATAAAAAGTGTGTAATTATTGTTTTCCTATTTAAATTAGTTATTTAATAGTTATGAGGTCTTGCACCGGTTCGACAACATCGCGCAATAACTTGACAACGTCGGATATTCGGAGGTCCTAATCTGCCTTTGAATCCTTGTCGAGAATAAATTTGTACTTTTTGCTCTACGTGGCAACGTCGCGGTCCGTCCAGAAAAATTACATTAGTCCATGTTTGAAAACTACAGGTAAAACGATTATCGACTACAAAATATTCATCGGGCTTGTTCGGGTTTGTTCCGTACAATTTTTACCGAAATTTAAAATCTACGGTAGCCCGATGACTAATCGATTTCATAAATGAAATGATGAGCAAAAAATTTAGGGGATAATTCGCTAGACCGAAAATAAATGCTATCTCTTCCTATAACATTTTTTTCGAAAATTTACTACCCTAGCTACAGGGTGTTAAAGTTAAATTTTATTTGCAGTTTTGTTTTTGCAATATCTTATAATATTTTGACGAAATCTCGTAAATGGGGTGTTTTCGGGATGAGGAATACAAATTTGCCCACAGTTTTTTCGCATTTTGTAGAGGGCGCCACATAGGAGCATATACTTTAATTTGAATGGTCCAAACTTTTTTGTCCTACACTGTATGCGCATGTTGACTGAATATTTTTATTCTCCTGACCTTTTGACATAAAAAAGGTATACTACTTTTGTTTCGATAAATTAACCGTTTTTGAGAAAAACGCTAAAATAACATTGCTTGCATGTGATGAATACGAAATCATTTTAATTTATTTTCAGCCTTAAACATAACATAGCAAAGGAAGGAATATTCCGTGCAGTTTGTCGGAATTTTTTAAGAAGAATTAATTTATGCATTGAAGAGGAAGGACGTCACTTTGAACCTTTGATTTGAATGTTTAATTTATTGTTCTATATAGTAACTTATGTATTTTAAAACTGTACATAAAATTTAACTTTAACACCCTGTAACTCCATTAATAATCAATTTTCGAAAAAATGTTATAGGAAGAGGTAGCATTTTATTTTCGATCTAGAATTATCCCCTAAATTTTTTGCTCATCATTTCCGGACACCCTGTATAATAAATATAGAAACGCAGCGTTTCTTAAACCACAATTTATTAAAAACCTTTTAAGAGTTAACATCGGAATTTGCTTTGATCCAATCTATGAATTTGGTTACCCTGACAAAAACTGAAGGTTTACTGGCTTCGCAGCTCTTGGCGCTGAATGATGTAATTCCAACTTGAATTCCATCTGCTACCAATGGTCCGCCGCTATCTCCTTGACAGATTCCTTTGTTACCTTTAGAAAAAAGTAAGAATTAAATAAGGTTTATAATAGATATAGATAAAATTCTATGCCATTCAAATGTTGGCTTTTATCTACTTTGAATCGTACCACGTACCTATTAGGCAACCGAAATATCGCAAAATTTAAATGCGTTAGTTTCTCTTACCATCTCCTGACAAGCATAGATGGACATCTTGAATAGTGGCGTCATACTCGGGTCCTGCTGCCTTGCACTGGGTGTTACTGAGAATGTTGTTTGTTTCGTACCGGAGAATGTCAGTAACCGATTGTTGTTCGTCGCGGGTTTTTCCCCATCCTATGACAGTACCTACAGCCAAACGAAAAAAAAATACTTACTCCTCAGTACCTAATATTCTTCGAACTTCGTTTGGGTTAAACAATACTGCATATTATTTACCTGGTCTTCCAGCATAATCACTGCTTCCAGTTGCGAGTGCCACAACTTGGACGTACTGATTAAGAGTGACGGCGCTACCAAGTTTTACCAAAGCTATGTCATTTGTCAAACTACTGCTGTCCCAGTCGGGATGAACGACATAGTCCGATGTCGATTGACTTTGCCTAGTTGCCTCGCCATCGCTTGATATGTTATGAGCTCCGAAGGCCAATTGGATGTATATTGCACTGAAAATAGAAAATGTAAACAATTTCGTCTCCTTTATAGAGGTATCTAGGTATATAAGATGTATGTAAAATAACTATATAACTGTAAACCATAATATAGTATTAGTTAAATTATTTGATTTAGGCATGGGAGGAAAAATTTATCGTTGGTTTGAAAGTTATATAAAAAATAGAAAACAGTGCGTTAAAATAGAAAGTAATACCGTGCGAGCAAAAATTATTTGCATCAAAGAGGGCTTGGATTAAAAAACGTAGGGCTTGGTTTAGATCACAATGATATGGGGACGATCTAACCAAATCTAGGTTAAAATTTTGTCAAATTCATATTATGACATGATATGCCAAACCAATGAGTAACAAAATAAGTAGACAAATACAAATTAATTTTTGTTGTTTACAAAATTAACAAAGTAAGAATATACAGAAAGAAAAAGAAAAATAATTACATAAATAGTCTTGCATGTTCCATAAGATCTTTCCACTTGTGACAGGCGTCTTATACAATTTATTGGCGTATTTTGCATTATTTCACGAACGCTTGCAACAAGTTCTTCTGTTCTTACAGATGGTCTTCCTGCTCCTTTTTTGTGTTGTATAGAACCTGTTTCTCTAAACACAGCCACAGTTCTTTACAGGCAATGATAAAAATCCCCAGCAATAAAAGCAACGTTACGTGAAAATCGTCCATGCACAAACCCGGATTGTATTGCCACTCACCATTTACTCTAACCCCGTTTCGAAAATACGCTTCAACCATGAATGTTTTGTGCTGTTCCGTAAAGCCCACTGTGTGAATTGTTCAAGAAATTGGAAAAATTAGTGATAAATCAAATTACTTGTAACGACTGTCAAAGATGACGGAATGACTGATTGATTGTTAATTCAGGTTGTTTTACTGACACCCAACAGGTATTAAAGCTCTACGGCTAAGCATTACGTCCTTGGATGCAAGGCCCTCTTTGATGCAAATAATTTTTGCTCGCACGGTATTACTTCCAATCAAACAATTATATGTGGAGAACCACAAGGTTCTATTCTAGGACCCACATTATTGTTTCTTATTTATATCAATTCTATTTCAAAATTAAAATTATACGGACAAATTAAACTTTTTGCCGGCGACACAACAATTATTTATTATGCTAGAAATATTAGGGACATCCAATTAATATGAAAAAAGATTAAAAAATTATATTTGACTGGTCGCAATCTTATAAATTAACTTAAAATTTTAATAAATCTTCATTTATGTACATTGACAAACAAAGACTAGATATGGATGAGCAACCAATAATATTTAATGGGGAAAATATTAATTACAAAGATTAAATAAAATTTTTAGGATTATATATTGATCAAAATCAAAAAAAAAACCTGGAAAAAACACGTAGAACATATTCGAACTTACATTTTGGGATATTCTTTAAAATTCGTCATTGTAGGTATATCTTTAAATTATTTAAAAAATATTTACCATGCATTAGTACATTAAAAAATTCAATAGTACTAAAACCTTTAAAACAATTACAAAATAAAGTTATTAAATGTATTTCATAGATTTCCGCACTTAAAACCAACAAAAAAATTATATAAACCGAATAAATACCTAGATATAAATAATTTATATAATTTAAAAATTTGCATATTTATTCATTCTTTACTTTTAAAACAAAAAAATTCTAACATAACGTTTACAAAAGTTCATGATATTCATAGACATGATACTAGACAAACTAATTTTTTACAAACTATTAAAATAAACAGTAACTTTGGAAAACGGTCATTGTTATATTATTATAATGGATTAATAACATATAATATGTTACCCGAAAATATTAAAACATTAAAAAAACTACCTTTATTTAAATTTCATTTAAAAAAATATTTCCTAGTATAATTTTTTTTCAGGTTGAATTCTCAACGTCATTCAATCTATTGCCAACCTATAACCTATTTCGCGTTGATTTTTTGAGTTTATTATTTTAATAACTAACATTTAAAGAAAATCAATATCCTCTGTCCATTATTTAGGTAGTATCTGATATATTACAAAAATATCAATTTATTTCATTGCTAATTTTGGGAGAATTGTGTAGTGAAAGAACAATGAGTGACAATGACATAATAATGTTAAAAAAAATCTTACCCGATATTTTTCGCTATTCAATTCTCCTAAAATAAGTTATGAAATTCCTTGATGACTTATTAAATATGTCAATTATTACCTATAGAATATCAAGTCGATACTGATTTTCTTTAAATTTTTTATAAAAGCTAGAAAACATAAATAAATGTACGCGAAATAGGTTATAGGTTGGCAAGCATGTTGATACTCCCACCTTAACGAGTTAATCAAACGTTTATAACGATTTTTTTTAACTGTCTCTTTTAAGTTACAGTAATAATTGTTAGTTATTTTTATATAATTATCCCTGTAATAAACTTGTAAAGTTGGTTGGGAGTAAAGTAAAATAAATTAAAAAAAAAATATATCCCTCCTTACCCTGTAACACAATGCGCGGCCGTCAGTACGTATTTGGTGGAAATGATTGAACCCCCGCAGAATACCGTCTCCAAGCTTTTAGTGATAAATAATCCTACTTGATAAGGAAACTGATTCGGCAAGGCTTCGTTGCCCCCGACGATCCGAAGGCCGGGGCTGGAAGACGTCATTCTTTCGTAGGGAAAAGTGAATGAATTTTTGGTCCACGTTACATCCTGAAATTTTAAATTATTTTTTCAAATTAGCGCGGTCTAAAAGTTTATACGAAATCGGCGAATTTTAAAGAGTTTCAAGAGGTTCATACAAACCGCCAGAGTTTGCAAAATATACATTTTGCGGTTTATTTAGTAATAAATACTTGCTATTTGTAAACTGTAAAGTTTGAAAACCAAGCTGTAACTGGTAATAGTAATTTACGTTACAAGTCCGGAAAAACTGTTTTTTTGGACGAGTCGACAAAATTCTAATACGAGCGAGCCGTAGGCGAGTCCTGGAAGTCTGCGAGTCCAAAAAAACTGTTCTCGGACGTGTTGCGTACACTATTTTTTCGGCAACCGTGTAGAATAGCAAATCAATGATACACATTTCTTTATTATATTTCTTTGTAGAACAAAATTTCGAACATTTTAATTCTTATTTGTATTAAATATTGAAATTCGGACAGAAGATAGGTACTAACAGAAACATTCTAATTCTTATTTATATTAATATTTATATTAAAATTCGAGCAATTGCTAATATTGATGTGATTCTTCCCGGCCTAGTCCGCAAGTACGTATTTCCCGGACTAGGCCGGAGAAATGTTACTTTATCAAAGGAAAAGCGTCCGGGAAGTGGGTACTTCCCGGACGGTTGCCGAAAAAAGATTTGTTTTAAGAAAATTACTCCGAACAATATTCTTTTACTTACCCACAGAAATACGAAAACTATAGTTTTAAACCTTTTATAAATTCCTTAATAACTCTTGTTTATTCACTCCAAATAACGGACCCTCAAAAACCCTAGGGGTATATGAGGGTACAAAATCCCATTTGTCACAACTGACAACAATATTGTCAATCACAAGTAAAGAAACTAGGGTTTTATTATTTAATAAAAATACTTTTTTTTTCCACTACCTATAAAACTGACCTACCCCCGGTGTGTTTATCACCTGCAGAAATCCGTCACTCGATAGCTGTACCGTCAAATCTTGTGGTATAGTATTTGCAGAATTATTCCGTTGATCTTTTGACTGCAATAAACCCTCATTATCCCTTTGACCATAAAATAAATAATAATATTCCAAATTTTAAAACCTTTTCGAGCAGAGCCGGACCAGGTACAAATTCAATTTATACCTATGGCTGATTCATATATAAATACAAACTGATTTTTAATAATTTTAGTCTTCAGTGGTTTTCCGGCGAGTAATTTTTAGTTAGGCTTATTAGTGGTAGAATGTGGCGTCCTTGGAATTGTGCTGATAGGGGGGCATCTTCAAGTGTCATTTTTAAAAGAAAGCGTTTATATAGGTATTATTATATTCAAAGTTTAATTTAGTTTAATGTATATAATATGATGAATTAAATAATTAATGCCCAATATGTATACTTGAACATTTTGTTTCCTATAATTTTAAGTAACAACTTGTCAAAAATCCAAAGTGAATAGTCATTATTATTTCTAAAAACAAAAGATGGTTGCTAGGCAATACTTTACAGTACCTGATACTGTAATGTTCCACTTACCGGCCACAAATGAGTACATGGTAAGTTGATTTACCGGACAAAATGAAATAAAACATATGTTTGTTGTAGGTACCTTAGGTGCTCCAAATGATGACGTGAATACCCCTAGTAGAAACAATACAGCGACAGTCACTAAATACTTCATTTTTTTGTAAAAATTTTAGTTATTTGATTATTCACAAACTATACACAGTACACCTACATATAAAGCGATTGCTTCCTTAAATTTAATTTATATATTTTTTAAAATGGTAATCAGGTTATTAAAATACATTATCCTTTTATCAATTCTATTGAAGTTTTTCAAGTAGCATCCAGAGTAATTATATATAACTTAAAAAATAAATATTTCTTGCGAAACAATTTCATTGAGTTCTTGAAACACTTGTAGGGTGTAATGGGGGAACGCTGGGTAGTCGGTTAGTAGGAGGTAACGGAATGAAGAAATTATCTCATAGCCACGGTCATCCTTTAAAGTTTAAAGTATCATTGTCCCCATTCCCCCCACTCTACCCTATGTGTCTGGCCAGTTATAAGCTTCTTGACGTTCTATATATAATAAATGGATTATTATTAATATAAATGGATTTTTTGATAAGATATAAAAATATCACCACGTCAGAAACCAACGAAAACAGGTATGAAAAACTAATGCTTTCGCCTGTATTGTCTGTAAAGTAGGTATACTTAAGTATAAAATAGTTCGATAACTCTTACGCAAAATTAGGGGTCAATAGGCTGTGAATTGTACTTTTTCTGGCAACATTACTTTCATAAGAATCTCAAAAAGTTAAAATTACAAAAAAAATACATTTTTAGATGGCTTAAAATCGATAATAGTGATTCACAAACACCTCCGCAGACCCCGCACCGCGGGGGGACCCACAGCGACGGCCCCTTCAAAACTTGCTGCCAGCTTTGCTTCTCATAGGTATTTTATTTCATGATTAATTTAAAACTTTATGTTTTTATATCCTGAGAATTTATCTTCGTTAAGTGAAGAAGAATTATACGTGAAAGCGCGGAATTTACAAACGATATACCATAAATACTTGTCCATTGACTCTCCCAGTCAAAATTTAAGCCTCAGAAAGGGACTTGGAGATAGTATTTCAAAATTAAAAACAGTGTATGAACTTGCGGATCATTTATTAATAAAAAATCAGTGTGCTTCTTCAAATTTTCCAGATGTATCTAGTGCAGTGATGTTATTTCTAACGTTACCAGTTAGTGTGGCATCAGCGGAACGATCTTTTTCCAAACATAAAATAGTAAAAACCTATTTACGTAACACCATGGGACAACAGCGCCTTTCGGATTTATCCTTAATCAGTATCGAACACGGGTTTGTTAAAACATTAAATATCGACGAATTTATAAACGATTTTAAAAAAACTCTCGACGATTTGGTCGTTTTGTGTAGTACTTAATAGTGATATAATGTTTGTGCAGACTTGTTGAGTGTTCAAGTGTTTTACTGTTTTCTTTCTGTTGGATTCTATGAGGTTCGACCACTGCTACCCCGGACATTCTTAACCGCGGCAAGGGGGGAGGAAAAAGCTTTGCTGTGCTAGAATTAAATTTTTATAAAGAACGCTCAACTTATCCGTTGACTTTACTTTGCTATGTTGTTATATAGACCAGGGCTGAAGCCTTTGAAAATGGTAAAAAATGAAAAAAAAAATAATAGTAGGATGAAATCCATTGGAAAAGGAAGATAATATAACAAACGTACATGAAAGGAAAAATAATTTACGGGCGATCCGAGGTCGGGAAGTGTAAAGGGGTTTTAAGGGTATAAAACGATTTATCTCGATTTCCGGCAAAACTACAAGTCTTATGGAAAAACGTTAAATAGCAAAGTTGTAGGTAATAAAAAGATCTACAACTTTTGTATTTACACTTTTTCCACATAACCTCAAAATTTATGTGAAAAATTCAAATAACCAAGTTTTTGGTTTTTTATTTTTATCTTTTACATAAAAAAATTTTTTTTCACGAAATTTGGTAAACACTTACCTTTTTATGTCCAAAACACACTGTAATTTTTTTACTTTAAAATATTTATTTTTTCACCTTATTTTGACTTAATATCGAAAAAGCACCCTAATTTTCAATCAAAAATTCTCACGTCAAAATATCTGCTTTTTTAAAAAAGTCGGTGGGCTTTTTGTTCGTTGAAATTTCTACTTTCTGATGATGTAAAAAAATATACATTTGATACTATGGTAAATGTTCTCAAAAAATGCAAAGAAACGAAAAAAACTCGAATCCGAAATAATTTTTTTTAAATCATTATGTACAATTTTGAGCTATTTATTATTATTTATACTTTAATTACTCGAAAAACGTAAGATTCCATGTTACATTGATAAACAAAAAATTGCAAGTCGAAATATACTACTATATTAACAACCAAATAAGTTAATAAAGTTAATAATTTAAGTTAAATAAGAGCTTTTTCGTTTCTTTGCATTTTTTGAGAATATTTACCGTAGTAATGTATATTTTTTTTTACACCATCAAAAAGTAGAGATTTTAACGATAAAAAGCCCACCGACTTTGTTAAAAAAGCAGATATTTTGACGTGAGAATTTTCGATTGAAAATTAGGGTGCTTTTTCGATATTAAATCAGAATAAGATGAAAAATTATAAATATTTTAAATCAAAAAAATTACAGTGTGTTTGGGACATCAAAAGGTAAGTTTTCACCAAATTTCGCGAACATTTTTTTTTTTGTAAAAGAAAAATAAAAAACCAAAAACTTGGTTATTTGAATTTTTCACATAAATTTTGAGGTTATGTAAAAAAAGCGTAAATTCAAAAGTCGTAGATCTTTTTATTACCTACAACTTTGCCTTTCAACGTTTTTCCATAGGACTTGTAGTTTTGCCGGAAATCGAGATAAATCGTTTTCTACCCTTAAAAACTCACCCCCTTCCACTTCCCGACCTCGGATCGCCCGTAAATTATTTTTCCTTTCATTTTTGTTATATTCTCCTCCTTTTCCAATGGGTTTCATCCTACTATTATTTTTTTTGGTTTCAAAAATTATTGACCCTGGTCTATAAGCAACTTAAAGGAACTAGGCTACTATGTAGCTGTTTATGACTTAACATGTAGCAGCAAATATTATACTGTACCGTAGTTCTTAAAAATGATAAACTGATAACGATATAAGATGACTAAGAGTTTACCAACTGCCTTTACAATCTAGTAACAGTCACGTATTTGGTACGACGTTTTTATAGTTTCCACAAGCATGTATGCGTTGCGTATACAAACAAAAATTGAACGTCAGATAAGAAAAACTAACAATATAATCATTGAAATGTATCTCTAAAAAAAATAGAACCAAGTTTAACATAGTACGACAACCAGAGGGAAAACGATTGAATTTTAGAGATAGCCCAGGGCTAAACCCTTTGAAAATGGTAAAAAGTGAAAACAAAATAATAGTAGGATATGAAACCCATTGGAAAAGAAAGCGAATATAACAAAAATGAAAGGAAAAATAATTTACGGGCGCCGAGGTCGGGAAGTGGAAAGGGGTGAGTTTTTAAGGGTAGATAACGATTTATCTCGATTTCCGGCAAAACTACAAGTCTTATGGAAAAACGTTAAATAGCAAAGTTGTAGGTAATAAAAAGATCTACAACTTTTGTATTTACACTTTTTTCACATAACCTCAAAATTTATGTGAAAAATTCAAATAACCAAGTTTTTGGTTTTTTATTTTTATCTTTTATAAGAATTTTTTTTTTCACGAAATTTGGTGAAAACTTACCTTTTTATGTCCCAAACACACTGTAATTTTTTTGATTTAAAATATTTATTTTTTCACCTTATTTTGACTTAATATCGAAAAAGCACCCTAATTTTCAATCGAAAATTCTCACGTCAAAATATCTGCTTTTTAAAAAAAAGTGGGTGGGCTTTTTGTTCGTTGAAATCTCTACTTTCTGATGGTGTAAAAAAAATATACATTACTATGGTAAATGTGATGAAATCCCCTTTAAATCCTACCTTTAATTATATTTAGAACAACTATTTTCGCATGTTTTTTGCGATCTTTATGTTTTATGGATTTGAAATTTTTTGCTTATCAATGTAACATGGAATCTTACGTTTTTCAAGTAATTAAAGTATAAATTTTAATAAATAGCTAAAAAGTGTACATAATAATTAAAAAAAAAAAATGTCGGTATCGAGTTTTTTCCGTTTCTTTGCATTTTTTAAGAACATTTACCATAGTAATGTATATTTTTTTTTTCACCATCAGAAAGTAGAGATTTCAACGAACAAAAAGCCCACCGACTTTTTTAAAAAAGCAGATATTTTGACGTGAGAATTTTCGATTGAAAATTAGGGTGCTTTTTCGATATTAACTCAAAATAAGGTAAACAAATAATTATTTTAAATCAAAAAAATTACAGTGTATTTGGGACATAAAAAGGTAAGTTTTCACCTAATTTGGTAAAAAAAAATTTTTTCTTGTAAAATAAAATAAAAAACCAAACACTTGGTTATTTGAACTTTTCACATAAATTTTGAGGTTATGTGAAAAAAGTGTAAATACAAAAGTTGTAGATCTTTTATTACCTACAACTTTGCTATTTAACGTTTTTCCATAGGACTTGTAATTTTTCCGGAAATCGAGATAAATCGTTTTCTACCCTTAACAACTTACCCCCTTCCACTTCCCGACCTCGGATCGCCCGTAAATTATTTTTCCTTTAATTTTTGTTATATTCTCTTCCTTTTCCAATGGGTTTCATCCTACTATTATTTTTTTTTATTTCAAAAATTATCGACCCTGGCTGGTCTAAGAACAAACGTATCCAGTGTCAATTAAAATAATCGGCATTGTTCCATCCAATTACTAATTGTCAATAATAAACACTCATAGTGGATTATCCTAATCTAAGCCCGCCATAAAAACGAACTGTAAATAATATGACATAAAGTAGAAAAAAAATACCTGATGTATTTACTGGAATATCGCGATCAATTAAAAAAGTATCGGGAGAAGATACCATGGAAAAAATATTACGTAAAAATATTGGTGCTGCGAGATTTCTGTGTTTAATTTTAATTTTCTTGTGCGCGTCTGGATGTACAGGACAAGAAATTGACGAGGAGGGAGCGATTACTTCGAGTACGGAGGAAACGACTACTACAGTGTTAGATGATGAGGTAAGTACAGTGGACAGTGGAGTAACAGAAACTGAGTAGGCCGCCCCGCAAACGTTTTCAGGGGCCCCCTTTCTAAAACGAATGGAAAATGATAATTCCATTTTCATTACTATCAGGTTCGGGTTTATGCGATGGGGTAAACCACCCCTGGAAATCAGTGTACAAATTAAAGGAAATCCATGGAAATTTCTGGGAATACTTGGAAATACAAGGGAATATTTGTAAAAACATAGAAATATATGGGAGTACTTGGAAATATATAGGAATACTTGGGAATACATGAGGAAATACGTGGAAATACGGGGAGTGGGGATCGGACCTGGGACGGTTAGTTATATGTGGTATGCGCTTTCAGCAGGTTGTTCTAAGCTATATTTTTTTTGTGTAGCAAAAACGGTGCCAAGATTACCTTTTCAAAATAATATTGACGTTTAATATTTTCGGTGATTTTGCGTGCGGTTTATAGAATAAGTGCGAATACAAGGAATACTTGGTAATACGTAGAAAAACAAGGAAATATTTGGGAATACCTAGAAATATAAGGGAATATTTGGAAATATCTAGAAATATAATAGAATATTTGTACACTGATTTCCTATTTGCGAAAATACTTCTGGTATTTCTATGGTAATTCCAAGTATTACCAAATTTTGGTAATACATGGAAATACCTGGCAATACTTGGAATTACCATAGAAATACCAGAAGTATTTCCGCAAATTGGAAATTAGTGTACAAATTTTGGGGGGTGGTTTACCCCTCGGGTTTATGAATCTTTGAATTCGTTAATCGTGTAATAATTTAATTAGGGTTATTAAACCCACATTATGTGTTAAGTACAGGGTTCCCCATTTAAAACGAAACAGACTAAATATCTGGTTCCACGTTAATTTAAAAAACCGCTCGGACCCGTCGATTTTTATTTCGAGGGGGACATCTTTTGCGTATATTGTCAATCTTGTTACTTCAAGCCCCTAGGAGGGAGGGGGGTAAGATCTAAATCTTAAATGGATACCCCTATTTTATATAATTTTCTTCATTCTGCATAAAATTCTGAACATTTTTTAATAAAAGCATTATTAGTCTATACTAAACAGTTTCCGAGATATTGACTCTTGAAAAATGAGATTTTTGAACTTTGACAGCTTCTAGCTTTCTAACTGTACGTCTTAGAGTAAAACGGCTTACATGTCCCTATCTTCGATTTTTATTATCTTTCCAATAGTGTCAACTTCCGGTTAAACCGGAAGTACTATATTTCTTAAAACCTGTTTGAGGGTAGCAAATGAGATTTCCTATGACCAAAAGTTTAGTATCTAATATTTTTAACACACCCTGTATCTGCATGTATTATATTTCTTTCAGACCATATTACCCGCTCAAGAATCCGTCACCAACTCACGAATTCAGTTCCCCAAAAACCGAAAACCCAGTGGCGTATCTAAACGAATTATCGGCGGAAGCATCGCACCTGCCAACTCGTACCCGTATCAAGTTGGCCTGTACATTTCAGTCCAGGGTTCCATGTACTTTTGTGGGGGCACCTTGATAACTACCCAGTGGGTATTAACGGCAGCCCATTGTGTCGATCAGTAAGTAGTTGTAACACGTTTTTATTAGCTTCACCCAGGGGCGGATGGGACACCTCGGGCCGGCGCGGGAAGTCAATTGAAACGGCGCCGCGTCGTGTCGATCCAAAAAAAAAATGAAAAGATGTAAATATGTATTTTTCATCCACTTACGACATATTTTTTATAATAACTCACAAATAAAAAAAACAAACTTCATTTTTTACATTTAAAACACATTTAGGTGAAAAAAATATTTAATATTAATATAAAAATTAAATAAATTCTGGTTTTTTCTTTTTCGATTATTTTCAAATTAGAAAAAGAAAAGCACAAAGTCTTTCTCCGCAATTATTATTAGAATAACTAGGCGAACCTAGAATAATTCATAATAATTCAAATCGACATGTTTCGAGTGTAGAAACACTCATCTTTAGGAAAAAAAGTTAAACTTGGAAATTCCTAGTTTCGATAGCCTAACCCGAAAAAACGTAGATATTATAAGTATATAGAAAATTTTAAATTTTTATTTTAAAAATTATTTTCTTTAAGTTATGTATAATATTATGTGTTATTTTCCTATTTTGCTGAAAAAAAAATAATTTTCTGAGAATTTCGGGGGGGGGTCCGGACCCCCTGGTCCCCCCCTGGCTACGTGCTTGGCATCGGGAAATCTCCCGGTGGGCCCATCCGCCCCTGGCTTCACCTGTATGTTTGTAACCGACTTCTTTGAACCCGATTTTGACCCACTTTAAACGGTCAGATTTAATTTAAATTTTGTAGACTTATCAAGAACCGCTGACAATACAATAATCTAGACGCAAAAAATTCTCCTGTCAAATTTTGACAGCTGTCATGTAAAAAACGAAGAAGCGATTTTGACGAAACAAATTATGGGGTCGTATAGTATTCGATGCGGAGATTTCGGGAAAAATAAGCAAAAAATTCTCCTGTCAAAATTTGACAGCTGTCAATATGTCAAATCGTTTAAAAACAATTATAATAATAAAAAAACTATATGGTCATATGTATATTGACGGTGGAAAGTTGAAAAAAATACGCAAAAAATTCTCTTGTCAAAATTTGACACCTGTCAATATGTCAGAATTATGCCTATATTGAGAATTTTAAGAATTATTTTAAACTATATTTATTTTCCGCTTTTTAGTTTGATTAATTTAAAGCGTATTTTTTAGTTTTTGTAAACTACCTACCTATATTTTTAGTAATTTCTTCAACTTATTATACATATACACACATACATTTACAGGGCCTCTTCAGTTCAAGTCATCCTAGGAGCCCATGACATAAGTAAAGTGGAGGCTACCCGTGTGATCCTAAACAGCAGCACGTTCGTCGTCCACGAGGACTGGAACGAAACTATTCTTCAAAACGACATCGCTTTGATCCGTCTACCTCAAAATGTCACTTTGACAAGTAACATTACTACTATTCAGTTAGCCGTTGGCACTGACAGATATAGCGGGCTGTTGGGACGCTGCTTGGGGTGGGGTAGGACTATTTTAGGTAAGTTCCATGATATAAGGGTTGAAAAAAGGGGTTTAGTCTAGTTTGAGTAGGGTAACTTGTATACCATGTACCTATACTATGGAGAACTAGAGGGTAGTTCTCCATAACCTATACGTACTGTTATACCGTGCGTACAAAAATTATTTGCATCAAAGAGGGATTGGATTAAAAAACGTAGGGCTTGGTTTAGATCACAATGATATGGGGACGATATATCTAACCAAATCTATAGGTTAAAATTTTGTCAAATTCATATTATGACATGATATGCCAAACTAATGAGTAATAAAATAAGTAGACAAATACAAATTTACTTTTGTTGTTTACAAAATTAACAAAGTAAGAATATACAGAAAGAAAAAGAAAAATAATTACATAAATTGCTGAAATTGGCCACCGCCATACTCCAAGCATAAATTCACACCTCTCTTCATATTTTCGAAAGTGTTGACCAACATCTCTGGAGAAATGTTACCACATTCTTGGAATACTTGCACTTTATAAGGAAATAAATTTAGCTGCCTCTTGAAAGTCCTGCATGTTCCATAAGATCTTCCCACTTCTTGGGACGCGTATTTTGCATTATTTCACAAACGTTTGCAACAAGTTCTTCTGTTCTTACAGATGGTCTTCCTGCTCCTTTTTTGTGTTGTATAGAACCTGTTTCCCTAAACACAGCCACGGTTCTTTTCAGGCAATGATAAAAATCCCCAGCAATAAAAGCAACGTTAGGAAAATGTTCGTGAAAATCGTCCATGCACAAACCCGGCCGGATTGTATTGCCACTCACCATTTACTCTAACCCCGTTTCGAAAATACGCTTCAATCATAAATGTTTTGTGCTGTTCCGTAAAGCCCATTGTGTGAATTGTTCAAGAAATTGGAAAAACTAGCCATGAATCAAATTTACTTGTAACGACTTTCAAAGATGACGGAATAACTGATTGATTGTTAATTTAAATAGTTACTGACACCCATAAGGTATTAAGCTCTACGGCTAAGCATTACGTCCTTAGATGCAAGGCCCTCTTTGATGCAAATAATTTTTGCTCGCATATTGTTTGGAAAAAACACCATCAAAGTCGAGTGGACGTCGAATTCATGTTTGGGTGTTTTTTTTTTTAAATCAAATTTGGCAGTGTGTAATAAATAGATATTAATAACTAAAATGACATCATGATTTATACTTGCAAGATTTATCTTTTCAGATTTGTTTTATGACTTATATGACTCAAAGATAAATTTCATAAATACGGTATTTTCGAATAATAGTGTCATTTAGAAAATAAACACAAATGTAGAGAGGAACTATCATTATGTTTATGGTGGGATTAACGACGCCATTTTCCTATCGTCAATTCGATTTGCCTAACTATCGACGATTGACGTGTTGATCAAAGTAGTTATTTTTATGCTTTTGACATACGAAGAAGAAAGACAGACATATTCTGGAGCTGGTAGAGCTAGGCAGATGTCAGTCAGCCGGTCATAGTTTTGTTTACTTTCGTGTTTTTGCAATTACGACCCCTTTCCTGCTAAAACAAACACATATTCTCTAGAATTCTTAGAATGATGACATCTAGATAGACCAGAAAATATCGTGTTACCAGTGAAAATTGTTGTTTTTACTAGTGTTGGGAAAAATCGACTTATTTTAATAATCGACTACCGAGCAATCGAGTGATTTAAAAAATCGAATGATAATCGATTTTTTTTCACTCAAATGCTAATATTAATTATTAATATTGGCGGTTCGTCGTTCATGTTGCTATACAGCATTTGTATTGGGAATAACTGACTCGGTGTTGTTAATCGATTGATTTTTTGCGGATTATTAAATGTGGCGGAGATATTTGTGGATTTTTTGCCATGGTTCCCAGATCTTACAACTTACAATTTAATTTAACTAACCACTTGACTACTTGACCTTGAGATGTCACGATATTGCATAACTCATCATATTTATGAATACTGAATACTCACCACTATAATAAATCCTATTATCCTACGCAGGCAACCCGTAATGCAGTATTTAAATCTAAATAAATCATATTTATTATCTTACGCAGGCAACCCGTAATGCAGTGTTTAATATGAATTATCGCCAATAATAACCGAAAACCACTCGGTGTAGCCGCTCGCTACAAGATGGCTCTGGCCGCAGTGAGTGATTAACAGGCGGGCAGCAACTTTGGAGACGCGTTGAAAAATAAAAACCATATGTTCGTCACTCATTTCGTCACTCGAGTTATTTCCGAAGATAATCGAATAATTCAAGTGATTGAAAAAATCGAGTGATCGGTTATTTTTCACTCGAGTGATCCCATCACTAGTTTTTACTTCAGTTCTAAAAAATCGACGTGTTTACTTTCGAGGATTTTAAGGTAACTTGTGGCAATTTTAGTGGTTTCGAAAAACTGATTTTTTAAAAGTTTCTGTTCATTTATTTAAAAAAAAACACCGGCATACTATTCGTCAATGCCTCCCTGAATAGCCCTTCCAAAATTAGATGCTAATTATTTCTTTTTTAATAATTGCAAGGTTCCGGAAGTTACCCCTGCATTCAAGCCATTTTAGGTCTTTTATGCATTATTGACCTTGAGAACTGTGCCCTTTTTCTAAATATGTCTGTACAAGATCGTTACTTGTATACGTATCGCTAGACTGGCTAGATGGGAAATCCTAGGTAAATTTTGCTATCCTCAAATATTGGCCCCCTATTAATTTTACATCAAAATTGTATGGTACTTTTTTGAAGGTACTTGTGATATGGACTAGCACACCAAATCTTAACATAATATAAAATAAAGTCGCTGTCGCTGTCTGTCCGTCCCTACCTATATATGCTTAAATCTTTAAAACTACGCAACGGATTTTGAAGCGGTTTTTTTTAATAGATAGAGTGATTCAAGAGGAAGGTTTTTATGTATAACTAGCGACCCGCCCCGGCTTCGCACGGGTGCAATTTCAGAAAGTGGCATGCCGGGTACTAATATTTCGGGTTTGTATTTATACCAGCGGGTTGCAACGCATGCCGAGTACACGCTAGTTTTTTAATAAACCAAAAACAAGTTATATAGAAAACACTCCTCATAAAATTCTTAAAAATTAAATAAGTAGATACAGGGTGATCGCGTATAATGTTACCCCCCTTTAACTTCTTTGTTTCGCAATTAAGAAAAAACTGTTAAATACAAAAGTTGTAGGATTTAATGTAAACTTCTTGCAAAATATATTTTCGTAGATACAGGGTATTGCATAAAAGCGTGACAGATCAAAGTTATATTTTTTTAAATGGAATACCCTGTATATTGTTGCATAATTGGATTCTACGGACAATTCTAAACATAATTTATATATACCACTATAGGTATCTAAATTGAACCGTTTTCGATTTATTGATTATTGAAAATTACTATATATTATAAGAAAATAAGGTCATTCAAGTCAAGATGTATCGTTTCCATGGATAACAGGATGACGATACTGAACTGAATAAAGTTACCATTGTTAATATTGTTATCCATGGAAACGATACATCTTGACTTGAATGACCTTAATATACAGGGTGTTCTCAAAGTTGAGTCATTTATTTTACCAGGGTGTAGAACTCGTAAAAATAAGTAATTGTACCAAAAATCATTTATATAAAAGTTGCAGAATAAAGAAGTTATTAACAATTGAAAAAATGTAAAATTTAAAAACTGTAAGACCTGATTTTTTGATATTCTCGACCACTGCGTTATTAATGTTTTGTTTACTGGCGCTACTGGGTATGGCTTATTTTTTTGTAGGATACAAATTACTTATCATTCATTCATTTTACGGGTTTTAGTGCGAATTTCGATTTGACCAGTGGTAAATAATTCGCTAAAGTGCGTGATATTTTTGATTTTTCGGCATTTAATGACTTCTTTATTCTGCAACTTTTATATAAATGATTTTTGGTACAATTACTTATTTTTACGAGTTCTACAACCTGGTAAAATAAATGACTCAACTTTGAGAACACCCTGTATAGTTATTTTCAATCATCAATAAATCGAAAACGGTTCAATTTAGATATATAGTGGTATATAAAAATTATGTTTAGAATTGTCCGTAGAATCCAATTATGCAACAATATACAGGGTATTCCATTAAAAAAATATAACTTTGATCTGTCACGCTTTTATGCAAAACCCTGTATCTACGAAAATATATTTTGCAAGAAGTTTACATTAAATCCTACAACCTCTGTATTCAACAGTTTTTTCCTAATTGCGAAACAAAGAAGTTAAAAGGGGGTAACATTATACGCGATCACCCTGTACATAATAATATCTGAAGTTTTTATATATTTTTTTAGTTTCAATATGTTTTAGTTTTACAGTAGATATTCAAGGAAAAATAGCAAATAATTAAGGGTTACTTAAAAAAGTGTTGTTTTTTCACTTGACTCCAAATGTTGAAATAAATAAGTACCATCATTATTTTTTCTTGAATACTGTAAACCTTAGGTCAATGTCGACTATAAAATAAAATACTTTTTTAGGAAGCTTATCGAACGTTTTAAGATATGTAGACTCAGAGGTAACGACTAATGAAAATTGTAGCTCCTATGAGGATTACGCACCATATATTGTAGATCATCACCTATGTACCTCAGGTAATCCATGGATCCAAAAACCTATTTTATTAATTTTTCAAAAACATGTAAGAATATAAAAATTATTACAAATTAATTGATTCAGCCGATACCAGGTGGAAATCCATAATAATTATGGTATTATGGGATACAGTTAAGGTGGGAGTATCAACATGCTTGCCAACCTATAACCTATTTCGCCTAGATTTATTTATGTTTTCTAGCTTTTATACAAAATTTAAAGAAAATCAGTATCGACTTGATATTCTATAGGTAATAATTGACATATTTAATAAATATCAAGGAATTTTATAACTTATTTTATAGGAGAATTGTATAGCGAAAAATATCGGGTAAGATTTTTTTTAACATTACTATGTCATTGTCACTCATTGTTCTTTTACTATACAATTCTCCCAAAATTAGCAATGAACTAAATTGATATTTTGTAATATATCAGATACTACCTAAATAATGTACCGACGATATTGATTTTCTTTAAATGTTAGTTATTAAAATAATAAACTCAAAAAATCAACGCGAAATAGGTTATAGGTTGGCAATAGATAAAATGACGTTGAGAATTCCACCTTAAACAAAGTTCAACTTTTAAATTTCCACTATATTAACTAGAAAAATGACATGTTTCGCTACAGATGACAATGATTTAATAAAGGTGAAAATTAAAAACTGGGGTGCAATAAAATTAAATTATTGAAGATGTAAATAAAACAGTGCAAGGGTTACAATAGCGGGAAAATCCCACAGAGGGTTTAAAAATTAAATTAAATTAGGTACAACATGGTAATTTATAAAATCTTAAATATATGGTCAACAGAATAAATTTAACAAAGGTTACTTATTTAAATCTAGTTGATCATTAAGTAACAGGTCCGTATTTTTAAGTTTAGTTATTTCCATAGATTCTAACAAATTTAGTTTTAGGCCTTTGTTTTCTGTATGTAAGATTTTAAAGGAAGGATCGAAATTATGTTGATAATCAAGTAAATGGTTAGTGTAGTTTGAGTCTATTTTATTTTTTAGAAAAATGTTATAATGTTCCTGTATTATTTTGTCAAAATGTCTACCCGTTGGGCCAATGTATGTTTTAGGACCAGTGGCGCAACCAGGGGGGGGGGGGCTGCCGGGCTGCAGCCCCCCCCCCCCCCCCGAGCTTAGAAACTTAGCCTATTCGTTTAATTGCAAACCAATTTTTCATGTCACGCGAACTATTTTCGCATGTTTTTTGCGATCTCAATGTTTTATGGATTTGTAATTTTTTTGTTTATCAATGTAACATGGAATCTTACGTTTTTTGAGTAATTAAAGTATAAATTTTAATAAATAGCTCAAAATTGTACATAATGATTAAAAAAAAAATTTCGGATTCTAGTTTTTTCCGTTTCTTTGCATTTTTTGAGAACATTTACCATAGTAATGTATATATTTTCTTACACCATCAGAAAGTGGAGATTTCAACGAACAAAAAGCCCACCGACTTTTTTAAAACAGCAGATATTTTGACGTGAGAATTTTCGATTGAAAATAAGGGTGCTTTTTCGATATTAAGTCAAAATAAGGTGAAAAAATAAATATTTGAAATCAAAATAATTACAGTGTGTTTGGAACATAGAAAGGTAAGTTATCACCAAATTTTGTGAAAACATAATTTTTTTTGTAAAAGATAAAAATAAAAAAACAAAAACTTGGTTATTTGAATTTTTCACATAAATTTTGAGGTAATGTGAAAAAAGTGTTAATACATAAGTTGTAGATCTTTTTATTACCTACAACTTTGCCATTTAACGTTTTTCCATAGGACTTGTAGTTTTCCCGGAAATCGAGATAAATCGTTTTCTAGCCTTAAAAACTCACCCCCTTCCACTTCCCGACCTCGGATCGCCCGTAAATTATTTTTTCTTTCATTTTTGTTATATTCTCTTTCTTTTCCAATGGGTTTCATCCTACTATTCTTTTTTTTGTTTCAAAAATTATCGACCCTGGTCTACCTATTTATGCCAACCACGATATTGATATTACCGTGGAAGAAATTCTGGACGAAATGGCAAAAATAAAACGAATTATTTTACTTTAATATTAGTATTATTAGTGATTACTTACAACTTATTGTATAAGGTGTTTGTTTTGTTTTAGTATAAGTATGCTTAATATATGCGTTACTTATTTTAAATAGGTACATTTTTACTAATTAAAATGAAATCTCTCATTTTTTTTTCATAAATATTTAGTTAGGGCCAGCGGCGTATTATTGCAGAAGTTTTAGGGGGTTGTCGCTCTCGTCAATCATACGTATTTGACCCAAAAAAGGGCGTGGCACCCAAAAATTTTTTCGCCTGCGGCGCAAAAGAGCACCTTGGGCGCAAGAAGTTAAAGCCCCCCCAGAACAAAATTTCTGGTTGCGCCACTGTTTAGGACAATCTTTGCCTTTTAATTTATAGACGCCTGATTTTTTGTTTTTATCACTTTTAGTTTTATTGTTTTTGATAAATTTACTTAAAGAGTTATTAGTTTTGTAACACACATTTATATCAAGTTTGTTAAGAAAATCGCCAATTACTTTGCTAGGTGGTCCAAAAAGTCAATAGCCTTTTTGTAAGTTTTCTTTTTTAGGATTTGGTCAATTAGATTTGAGTTATATCCGTTATTGACTGCAATTCGTTTAATAATGTTTAGTTCTTTTAGAAATTTGATTTTATTTGGGAGGGAGAGTTACTAGTCTATGGATCATACTGTGAAAAGAAGCTAATTTGTGTTGTATAGGGTGGCAAGAAGAGTTGTGTATGACAGTATCAGCATGAGATGGTTTATGGAAAACGGAGAAAACATGTCTATCATTTTCTCTCTTAATATTTAAATCAAGAAAATTGATAGAATTGTCACTTTTGTATTCTATTGTAAACTTGATATTTTTGTGTAGGCTGTTAATATATTCTAAAAAGACTTTTAACTGTCTAGCAGTACCAATAAAAAATATACAGGAACCTTAAAACAGTTTTCTAAAAAATAAAACAGACTCAAACTATGCTAACGATTATCAACATAATTTTGATCCTTCCTTTAAAATCTTACATACAGAAAACAAAGGAATAAAACTAAATTTGTTAGAATCTCTGGAAATAAATAAACTTAAAAATACGGACCTGTTACTTAATGATCAATTAGATTTAAATAATTTACCTTTGTTAAATTTATTCTGTTGACCATATACCTACCCACTTAAGATTTTGTAAATTACCTTATTATTGTACCTAATTTAATTTAATTTTTAATCCCTCTGTTGGATTTTCCCGCTATTGTAACCCTTCCACTATTTTATTTACATCTTCAATAATTTAATTTTATTGCACCCCAATTTTTAATTTTCACCTTTATTAAATCATTGTCATCTGACGAAGCTACAGTGTTAGCGAAACATGTCATTTTTCTAGTTAAGGTTGAATTCTCAACGTCATTCAATCTATTGCCAACCTATAACCTATTTCGCGTTGATTTTTTGAGTTTATTATTTTAATAACTAACATTTAAAGAAAATCAATGTCGTCGGTACATTATTTAGGTAGTATCTGATATATTACAAAAATATCAATTTATTTCATTGCTAATTTTGGGAGAATTGTATAGTGGAAGAACAATGAGTGACAATGACATAATAATGTTAAAAAAAATCTTACCCGATATTTTTCGCTATACAATTCTCCTAAAATAAGTTATGAAATTCCTTGATATTTATTAAATATGTCAATTATTACCTATAGAATATCAAGTCATACTGATTTTCTTTAAATTTTGTATAAAAGCTACAAAACATAAATAAATCTACGTGAAATAGGTTATAGGTTGGCAAGCATGTTGATACTCTTACCTTAATAAAGTGGAAATTTACAAGTTCAACTTTGTTTTACTGTGGGATCCCATAATACTATAAAAATTATTAGTAGGGATACATGGAGGTTTCTGGATCAATTTCCTCCCTGTCTTCTGCGCATCCACCGATAGTGCATGCGCAGCTGAAAATAATTATAAGATTTCCAATAGAAAAAATAAAGCTAAACATATTGTCAAAACGGACTGCTAAGTAGCTGGAATTTGGTACTTCCCCGATATGCAACAATTAACTCGGCGGACTAGAATTTCATACAGGGACGTATTGGGTTATTTGTCTATTGATATATTCTGAATAATCAAAATTAAAAAAAAAATTATTGAATATATCGTGATATATATCAAACTATAAATATCATGATATATATCATGATATACAGTGACCGGCAAAGAGTTCGCAACATATGGAAAAAAATTTTATTAGAGGAATATTGAAAAATCTTTTTTGGGGGATTGGATGTGCATGTCCCATAACCTTAAAATCGATTTTGACATACGTCACGTGACCAATGGTATGGCGGAAAAGTTGAAAAAACCAATATGAAATCATCATAAATCAGATAAGTTGATGAGATATCGAAAAAATTCCAAGAATAAAAAGTGTTTAGAATTCCATTAGAACCTTAAATACAATGTTTGGGATATCTACTTGAAAAAACATAAACTCGAATATTTTTGTAAATATTTTTTTACCGAATTAAAAATTTCCATATTTTTCCTTTCTTAAAGCTTCATTAAAGTAAAACTGACATCTGGTGACCACAACTAGAAATATTCTTTTGTTTTTCTGACAATTTGGAGCAATAATTCAAAAAATTCGTTTACACTTGGATACCAGCTGTTGCAATAGTCTATTTCTAATAACCTTATCGATATTTTTTATATCGAAATATTCTATTATGTTAAGAAATCCTTAAATTCATTAATCCAAAGCAAATTTTATTTATAACCGTAAAAAATAATTTTGAATTTCGCAGAAATCTTTAAAATAAATTAATAAAAATTTAAATTATTTTATTGAGCCAAATTTTGTCAACAGTTGTCAAAATAATAATAATAATACATTTATGTAGAACAAAATGGCAGATTTCTATTAGAAGTGACTTGTTTTAATTTCAACGCCTACTTTGTCATTCTTTTGTTTGGTATAATATGTATAAATTGTTGTTTATTTGGCTCAATAAAATAATTTAAATTTTTATTAATTTTTAGACTTTTTTAAAGATTTCTGTGAAATTCAAAATTATTTTTTACGGTAATAAATAAAATTTGCTTTGGATTAATGAATTTAAATTTCTTAACATAATAGAATATTTCGATATAAAAAATATCGATAAGGTTATTAGAAATAGACTATTGCAACAGCTGGTATCCAAGTGTAAACGAATTTTTTGAATTATTGTTCCAAATTGTCAGAAAAATAAAAGAATATTTCTAGTTGTGGTCACCAGATGTCAGTTTTACATTAATGAAGCTTTAAGAAAGGAAAAATATGGAAATTTTTAATTCGGTAAAAAAATATTTACAAAAATATTCCATTTTATGTTTTTTCAAGTAGATATCCCAAACATTGTATTTAAGGTTCTAATGGAATTCTTAACACTTTTTATTCTTGGAATTTTTTCGATATCTCATCATTTTATCTGATTTATGATGATTTCATATTGGTTTTTTCAACTTTCCCGCCATACCATTGGTCACGTGACGTATGTCAAAATCGATTTTAAGGTTATGGGACATGCGCATCCAATCCCCCAAAAAAGATTTTTCAATATTCCGCTAATAAAATTTTTTCTCATATGTTGCGAACTCTTTGCCGGTCACTGTATATCACGATATATATCGCTTGATATACAGTATGTCTCCGTAAGTTTGCATCATATGGAAAACTTTTTTATTATTCATTTTACGAAAAAAAGTTATTCTTCATAAAAAGCTCTGCATGGTCTAAAACCTAAAATGCAACCATCAAATATCGAAATTTTCCAGTCATATACGAGGTTTGTCAAAAAATGTGAATTTTTCCCAAGAATGTAAATTTTCCCCAAGAGTAAAGTACCTTTATTTTTGACATTATCAAAAATTGTTATTAAAAAAAGTTGTTCAGAACTAAAAACCACGTCTAAATATGCAATTATACGCATTTATGTTGAAAAATTATTTTATTAATTTATTATTAATTATTTAATTTTTTAATTATTTAATTAATTTATTGCGTGTTATTACATATTTAGACGTGGTTTTTAGTTTTGATCAACTTTTTTTAATAACAATTTTTGATAATGTCAAAAATAAAGGTACTTTACTCTTGGGAACAATTTACATTCTTGGGAAAAATTCACATTTTTTGACAAACCTCGTATATGACTGGAAAATTTCGATATTTGATGGTTGCATTTTAGGTTTTAGACCATGCAGAGCTTTTTATGAGGAATAACTTTTTTTCGTAAAATGAATAATAAAAAAGTTTTCCATATGATGCAAACTTACAGAGACATACTGTATATCCTCCGAACCCTGCTGCAAACAAACTTAAAAAAACGGACAGGGAGTAAATTGATGCCGAAACTGCCACCTATTATTCCTAAACTTTATGTATGGTACTACTGTTTATGTATAATTGTACACTGTAAAATTTGTAAGTACTCACCTCAAAAACTGCTTCACAGAACCAACAAATCTCTTTCTCTTGTAGGCGCCGGCTTCGTAGGTTCCTGCAACGGCGACTCAGGGGGTCCCCTAATCATCAACGGGGTCCAAGTAGGCATTGTTTCTTTCGGGGTTACAGACTGCGCTGCCGGTTTACCTTCCGTCTTCACGAGACTTACAGAATTCAACTCCTGGATAACAGAAAACGTCGGTAACTGGACCGGAAGTGTCTCGGAAAATCTAGGGGACGGGGACCATGGAGGACGAATTGGACCCGTTGGGATAATGTATATGGGACTCGTGTTGAGTGTAGTATTTTTAAATTATTTGTGACATTGATATGTAGTGCTGTGATTAATAGTTTTAAAGATTTCTTAGTTGTTTCAATGAGGAAGAGTAGAATAGAATCATTTTATTATAATTTGTTTATTCTTTTGAAAGCAATAATTACTTTATTACATTTAGTTATCTAGGATTTGCTTGTATCTACCTATACTTAGTATTTGTAGAATTATCCCTTGATCTTTTGACTGCAATAAAACCTCATTATCCCTTTGACCACAAAATAAATAATGAAATCCCAAATTTTAAAACCTTTTCGAGCAGAGCCGGACCAGGTACAAATTCAATTTATACCTATGCCTGATTCATATATAAATACAAACTGATTTTTAATAATTTTAGTCTTTAGTGGTGTTCCGGCGAGTAATTTTTAGTTAGGCTTATTAGTGGTAGAATGTGGCGTCTTTGGAATTGTGCTGATAGGGGGGCATCTTCAAGTGTCATTTTTAAAAGAAAGCATTTATCTACCGACGCCAAACTAATAATTAAAAATGTGTATCAATCTTTGTTGAGTAGAAATTTTAATTCGATGGATGCTTTAGCAGAGACGTCTACTTTGACAAAAACTCCTTTATCTTCGGTAAGAGACATAGTACTTAAACCTGTTAATCCTAGAATAAATCGGAGTGATTCTGGCACATTTAGAAGCATTGACGAAAATGACATGGATTTATTAAGAAGAAAGATTTACCAAATGTATGAGGCACAAACTGTACCCACGTTGATTTCCCTCAAAGAGCGGCTGATTAAAGACGAAACAAATATCTCTTGTTGCCTTTCAAGCCTTAGGAAAATATTGCGTAAAATGGGTTTTAAATACCGAAGCATTAATAAAAGACAAACATTAATGGAATCTCAACGTTTACGGGAACGGAGACTTAAATATTTAACAGCCGTTAAACAATTTAGAGAAGAAAATCGTCCAATTATTTACCTTGACGAAACATGGTTCGATACCCATGACACTCCAAGAAAAGGTTGGGATGATTCTTCCAAAAAATGTCAAACCAAGACACCATCAAATAAAGGCAAAAGAATCACAATATTACATGCTGGTTCAGAGAACGGGTTTTGTTCCAAATTGTCTGTTGCTTTCAGCTAAAAACATAGCAGATTCTTCTTTAGATTACCATCAAGATACCGACGCACAACTTTTTGAAGATTGGTTTAAACATAAACTCCTTAAAAATATACCTGAAAATAGCGCCATTGTAATGGACAATGCTAGTTATCATAGTCGGCAAGCAAAAATCATTCCCAATTCTAATAATACAAAAGCAGAAATTCAAAATTTTATGATTGAAAATGATTTATATTTTGAAGAAACTTACAAAAAACGAGAACTCCTAGAAGTATTAAAAGCTTTTAAAATAAATAAGGAATACGAGTGTGACAAATTTGCAGCAGAAAATGGACATACAGTGTTACGTCTTCCTCCATACTATTGTATATTCAATCTATTGAGCTAATATATGGCACCAATTAAAATCCAATATTAGGAGAAATTATATTTCTCCTACATTAAATGCATTTGTAGTAGAATTAATTAAAAACGAATTAGGAAAAATTTCTGCAGACAGCTGGAAAAACTGTGTACAGCATGTACTTAAGGTGGGAGTATCAACATGCTTGCCAACCTATAACCTATTTCGCGTAGATTTATTTATGTTTTCTAGCTTTTATACAAAATTTAAAGAAAATCAGTATCGACTTGATATTCTATAGGTAATAATTGACATATTTAATAAATATCAAGGAATTTTATAACTTATTTTAGGAGAATTGTATAGCGAAAAATATCGGGTAAGATTTTTTTTAACATTATTATGTCATTGTCACTCATTGTTCTTTCACTATACAATTCTCCCAAAATTAGCAATGAAATAAATTGATATTTTTGTAATATATCAGATACTACCTAAATAATGTACCGACGATATTGATTTTCTTTAAATGTTAGTTATTAAAATAATAAACTCAAAAAATCAACGCGAAATAGGTTATAGGTTGGCAATAGATTGAATGACGTTGATAATTCAACCTTAAGGTGGAAAATTCTTACAATTGTATGATTACAAATGTTCAACCTATGGAGGGCTTTAGGTTAGGAGTCCGATCGCAATACATTGGTTTCGGGCAAAGTTTTGGATCGGTAAAGCAGCTTTAAAAATGGCCGTCAGAGGCGCATGTGTTCCTTTAAATATGTAAAATGCATGGGTTCTTATGGGATAATCAACTGTTTTATTGAATTTGGTTAACTAAAACCCTCTACAGGCTGAGATATGTATATATTATATCTAATAAAGCTTATTTTATTAATTATTGGATAAAAATACCGCTGACGTCTATCAAAATCTGTAAAAAGGCACTTGACGATCACTGCGCCGCGACCGGGAAACAGCGAACTAACTACTAAACAGGGACGTAAATTTAAAGAACAACCATTTTCGATCGGACTCCTAGCTTCCTAAAGCCCTCCATAGTTCAACCCTTAATTATAAAGAAAAAAAAAGCACGAAGTCTTTCTCCACAATTTTTATTGTTCGAATAACTAGGCGAACCTAGAATCACATCGGCATGTTTCGAGTGTAGAAACACTCATCATCAGGAAAACAAAGTGAAAGGTAAAATGCTAATGTTTTTAGCAAAAGAGAAAATAATAGTGAGACTGAGCCGTAATGCATTTCACTCCAATACTTTCACATGTTTCTGACAAGGCTTAACAAAACTCAAGATTTTTCAGTACTTTAATAATGATTTTTACAGATAAGTTTTTCAAAACTCCCTAATTTTTCTTTTACTCCCCTCATTTTCCGCACAGCACAGTATGCCTTTACATTAACCCTCGACTTTTCAGTATGCTGGAGTCTTGATTGTCGGTCTTTTGACTACTCAATTTTACACCTCTTGTACACGATTAGAAGCTCCATTACGGCTCAGTCTCACTATTATTTTCTCTTTTGCTAAAAACGTCAGCATTTTACCTTTCACTTTGTTTTCCTGATGATGAGTGTTTCTACACTCGAAACATGTCGATGTGATTCTAGGTTTGCCTAGTTATTCGAACAATACAAATTGTGGAGAAAGACTTCGTGCTTTTCTTTTTTCTATATAATTTAACTCCACTTTGAGTATAGACTACTTCTTCAACCTTAAGTTATATAAATTTAGGCTTTAGATGAAGATAGTGATAGTGATAAAGAGTTAAATTTTGAATAAATTATCAATAGTTTTTTTAGAATTTAATAAATTTTTATTGTACTTGCTAATAGTTATACTTTTAAATTATATTATTTTCAAGTATCCTTAATTGTTATCATTATTTTACATTTATTATAGGTACCTACCTAAAACTAAAAATACCTATCCATTTATTTTAAATTATAAAAATAAATCATGTGGTGTAGGTACATTTTCAAGCCTACCATGATCCCATTTAAAACCCTTTGAAGAGGTTGAGGCGTATACAATAGGGTTAAATCAGGTAGTTTATTTTTGGCAGTAAGTCAACGGTATAATTCTGCAAATACTATACTTGGATTAATTTCTATGCGTGTCCACGCGAACTTATTCAGAATTGCAATCGCATTCGGTACTCTGGCAACAAGCATTTTTATTTAACTAGTATCGCTTACGATTCGAAATAAATGGAATTGACCGCGAGTACTTTGTGTGACGTTGCTGGATTAGTCCAACGCAATTTAAGTTATTGAGTGAGTGAGTATTTTGGGTGATTCGCGGTTGTCCAGTAAAGTGCATGTTAAAAAAGTGGGCCAAATAAATAGGAATTTACCCTTTCATCGATAAGTATGGTTATGTTTTAATATTTATGTCCGAGAGTCTTACGCCAAACGTCGAACTGTATTGCCATACTGGAAGAACCCAAGGATTTCCCTCTTCCACTGATTTTCAATAACATTTTAAATATTAACGGATCGGTTTTTCAGGCGTTTTATAAATGAAACATTTGATCTAGAGTTTAAAAGGTCTCTGGTTACATAAAAATTACGGTTTCATAGTTTTTAAATTTTAAACTTCATTGTTAAATTGCTAAATAATTATAAATTTCACAGGTCTGTTCAATTGACGTAGGTATAAAATAATTTACCTTGTACGGCATAGGACGAAGCCAATGACGATAGAGTCATCCAGTCGGACAAAGCAGTACAATAAATTTACGGTTGGTAAAATGTGTAACTTATAAAACAAGGTTACCAACGGTAAAATAGTTTAGTCCCTAAAAATTAAGACTTAAAAATACAACCTTACGTACGTCAACAATCCGCGAGTTTATGTCGTGTGTAAGAGCCCTTAGATTTTTAACAACCAACCTCGTTTTTTTTGACTTTGACTAACGATAAGCAAAAAATTTATGGAAAATAGAGGTTTTTTTCTTGCTTTATTATTGTTATTGTGTATTTTTGAATATATAGAACAAACAGAAACAAGAAACATACATGAGAAGGTAGGTACAACAACGAAAAATTTCATATAAATGCACGACCATTGACAAATCAATTAAATGTATTTTTTCTACTCCTTACTCGGTAAGTACTTCATTTTGATACTGATTTGAGGGAGGTAAGTACGTTTTACCTCCCTAGGGGGTAAGTATTTACTTACCTCCCTAGATAAGTACAAAGTACGCCAGCATAGAATTCTCGGTGACTCTTTCATCACTTGCATTAATACTGCACCACAGACCACAGGGCCGTAGCCAGGCTGGAATTTTCAGGAAGGGCCGTTAACATTTCTGGAAGGGCGAACTTATTAAACTTTTTTTTTATTTTAGTAAGTAGGTAGTACATAGGTAAGTATTTTATATAAAAATGAAAAAAAAAAATAACATAATAAATCAAAAAATATTCTAAAACACGTTTAGATAATTACAACTGTTTTAACACTTAAAACAGTTCTAATTTTCTGTTGCCTCTTTCATTACATTTTTTTAAAAAGAGTTCAAACTCTAATTTTTCGGTCTGTTTTCTTTCAAAGGCCAGAAAGATCAGGTAAGCCATTCTCTGATGGATGGTCATTTTATAACGTAGGTATAAAATTAAAATATCCAGAAAGGGTTATTGTCGTACAATTGTTGTTTTTTTCCAGGAAGGGCGAATTTTTCTCTAGGAAGAGCGGCGCCCTGCCTGGCCCCATCCTGGCTACGGCCCTGCTGCACCAATCCTTGAAGTCCTTGTAACACCGATCGTACCGTTCCTTCGATTTCTGAGGTAATAGAGAAGCGCAAGCTGCATTCGCAACTGCATCAATATCCGTTTTTTCGATTTCTTAAAAAAACTGACACTGACAGAACGTTTGTTTGATTATGCACATTAAGAATTTCATAGCAATCAACGTGTCAACACTAGGAAACCTGTCATACATGCAGGGTATTTCAGTTGGATAGCTCAAATTATAAAATTAAAAAACATTTTTTTTTAAAATTTGAGGGAACTGGAGTAGAAAAAATATAATACAAAACTCGGGAGGCAGTATTCTTGACCAGTCTCGGACTATTTTGCTCGCTTTCGCTCGGGCGCAAACTATGTCCTCGAATGGTAAGTATCACCTGCCTCCCTTGTAGTGTAAATACCTATTGCACTTTTTGTTTTCGATTATTACCGACTAGTTTTTCAGAACAAAACCCTAGGACAGAGCTTTGTTTTCCCCATGGATAGGCGTCCCGACCAGGATCCCCGAATCATCGCGGGGGATGAGGCAAAACCTCACGCGTACCCCTTTATAGTGTTTCTATCAATCAAAGAGGGTGAAGTTTTTTACTCTTGTGGAGGTTCGTTGATTGGTCTCTGGTGGATATTGACGGCTGCCCATTGCATTGTAGAGTAAGTCCTTTCATTAAAAAATAAAATAAGAAATACATTTTTCTTGAATATTTATGATGAGTTTCAAGACAATCTGACAAAAAATATTTTTCCAGTACAAACTTTTATATCCCCTTTTCACCCCTTTAGGGGCCGATATTTCGAAAAAATAACAAATACGTGTTACAATCTTTATGCTAAGTAAAAAAAAAATATTTTACCTTGTTGGGATTAAGTATTCTTATTTTTTTATAGGCCAGTGGATACAACTTGGAAACAAAAACCACTCGCACATTTAGACGGGGCGAATAACAAACCCGAACAACTAAGTCGCACTAATTCTAAATTCATTGTAGGGCCGAATATGTTGAAGCATACCTAGGTATACACGAGAAGAAAAAGTTGGAATCTTTCTCAAAAGTATTCAATTCTTCTCAATTCATTATTCACGAAGAGTTTAGTAGCTCAGAACTCTCCGACGATATCGCATTAGTGAAATTACCCTCAAAAGTCGAGTTCACTAGATATATCAGGCGTATAAGGATCGCCTATGGATCAGATTTACACGTAGGAAAAATGGCTACAGTCTTAGGATGGGGGCAAACGGAGTCGGGTTAGTTCCATATACCGAATAAGAATGCACTCTACAATGTGTGTGAAGAAAGCAACGAAAATTAGCGGCAACGGTTTTTTTACGGTAAACCTAGCCACGAATTGAGCGCCAAATTGCTAATTGCGCCTACATATCTGGCAACGATTTTTTACAGCAGCGTCAACAGTTACATCTACTGGTAGCAACGAATTTCTTCGTTTTCTTCCAACTAGTTGAAAAAAGTCGAAAAAATCGTCCATTTTCTCAAAGAGACCAAAGTAACAACATAAATAGGAAGACAAAAATCACAAAGTCATGGTCTCAATCATTTAATAAAAACTAAGGTGACATGTTTCGCTCTCTACGGAGCATCATCAGACCTAAAATTGTATAGAGGTGTGACCCACATTACATTTTAATACTATTTAACAGCCTACCTTCATTAAAACCAATAAATGAAATAACACATTAAAACAAGACGAGTACCATGTCAAAACAAACAGGTTACGATTAATCTTAACACTAACACAAAAAACGACAGTTATAAAAGCGGGTAGAAGGGAGAGTGAAGCAACCATACAGGAGAATACGACTAACCGAGCTAAGGCCAAGCGTAGAAAAAGCCAAAATATATAAAAGAAGAAGTCCCCCCCGCCCAATGTTGTTGTCAATCTGTCAAATCAATTTCGGCGAGAGAACCAGAACAGGTTATAAAATATTCAATAATTTAATTTAAGTTATTAAAAATAAGGTAAGGTTCAAAGTTGAAAACTTCATTAACGCAATTAAGGACTGGGCTCTTTTTTGCCCTAGTAATTTCAAGTTTCTCTAGTAAATCTAACTTTTTGCTCTTATCGCATTCATGCAGTATGTTTACGTTTTCAGATGTTGAAAATTGATGTCCCGAATCCAACAAATGATTTGCAAAGGCTGACTTGGTGTTAGATATATCCGTATTCTGGTATTTATTAACTAAACTAAGATGTTCATGGACCCTAGTGGAAATTTTCCTACCTGATTGACCTATATATACAGCAGGGCAGTCAGCACAATTCAAGGAATAAACGCCAGACTTAGATAGTGGATTAACTTTATCTTTAATTTTAACTAAATGTTGTTTTACAGTGTTAACGGTCTTGAATCCAAGTGAAATATTAAAAGGTTTGAAAAATTTTGCTAATTGTAAAGATATATTTCCAAAAAATGTTAGAGACCTATAATTGCTTGGGTAGGTCTCTAACATTTTTTGGAAATATATCTTTACAATTAGCAAAATTTTTCAAACCTTTTAATATTTCACTTGGATTCAAGACCGTTAACACTGTAAAACAACATTTAGTTAAAATTAAAGATAAAGTTAATCCACTATCTAAGTCTGGCGTTTATTCCTTGAATTGTGCTGACTGCCCTGCTGTATATATAGGTCAATCAGGTAGGAAAATTTCCACTAGGGTCCATGAACATCTTAGTTTAGTTAATAAATACCAGAATACGGATATATCTAACACCAAGTCAGCCTTTGCAAATCATTTGTTGGATTCGGGACATCAATTTTCAACATCTGAAAACGTAAACATACTGCATGAATGCGATAAGAGCAAAAAGTTAGATTTACTAGAGAAACTTGAAATTACTAGGGCAAAAAAGAGCCCAGTCCTTAATTGCGTTAATGAAGTTTTCAACTTTGAACCTTACCTTATTTTTAATAACTTAAATTAAATTATTGAATATTTTATAACCTGTTCTGGTTCTCTCGCCGAAATTGATTTGACAGATTGACAACAACATTGGGCGGGGGGGACTTCTTCTTTTATATATTTTGGCTTTTTCTACGCTTGGCCTTAGCTCGGTTAGTCGTATTCTCCTGTATGGTTGCTTCACTCTCCCTTCTACCCGCTTTTATAACTGTCGTTTTTTGTGTTAGTGTTAAGATTAATCGTAACCTGTTTGTTTTGACATGGTACTCGTCTTGTTTTAATGTGTTATTTCATTTATTGGTTTTAATGAAGGTAGGCTGTTAAATAGTATTAAAATGTAATGTGGGTCACACCTCTATACAATTTTAGGTCTGATGATGCTCCGTAGAGAGCGAAACATGTCACCTTAGTTTTTATTAAATGATTGAGACCATGACTTTGTGATTTTTGTCTTCCTATTTATGTTAGTTGAAAAAAGAGTAAATGTGGCAACGAAAAGTTAAGTAATAACCTTTTTTATTTTTAAATAGGTTTTTGGCAACAAATTTGAATTTTAGTATAAAAAAATTATTATAGTACTTATTATCTATTGGAAGATTTATTAACATTAAAAAGAAAATTGCAATTAAATCCGAACCAAAAGTTTTGACACTTCCATATTTTAGAGGACGATAGCTTATACCTTTAGCTATAGTATCCACCATATGACATATTTGAAAAAATGTCGGGGACTTTGTAAAAAATTAAAAACCTTGAAATATCGCGGTATTTTTTAGAAAAATGGCAATTACATCGTAACTAAAAGTTTCGACACCTCCATACTTTAGAGGACGATAGCTTGTACCTTTAGCTATAGTATCCACCATACGACATATTCCAAAAAATGTTGGGAACTTTGGAAAAAATTTAAAACTTCGAGATGTCGCGTATATTTTAACAAAAGTGGCAATTACATTGTGACTAAAAGTTTCGACACCTCCATATTTTAGGGGACGATAGCTTATACCTTTAGCTACAGTATCCACCATATGACATATTTGAAAAAATGTCGGAGACTTTGTAAAAAATTAAAAACCTTGAAATATCGCGTATTTTTTTAGAAAAATGGCAATTACATCGTAACTAAAAGTTTCGACACCTCCATATTTTAGAGGACGATAGCTTATACCTTTAGCTATAGTATCCACCATACGACATATTCCAAAAAATGTTGGGAACTTTGGAAAAAATTAAAAACTTCGAGATGTCGCGTATATTCTAACAAAAATGGCAATTACATCGTAACTAAAAGTTTCGACACCTCGATATTTTAAAGGACGATAGCTTATACCTTTAGCTACAGTATCCACCATATGACATATTTGAAAAAATGTTGGGGATTTTGTAAAAAATTAAAAACCTTGAAATATCGCGGTATTTTTTAGAAAAATGGCAATTACATCGGAACTAAAAGTTTCGACACCTCCATAATTTAGAGGACGATAGCTTATACCTTTAGCTACAGTATCCACCATACGACATATTCCAAAAAATGTTGGGAACTTTGTAAAAAATTAAAACTTCGAGATGTCGCGTATATTTTAACATAAATGGCATTTACATTGTAACTAAAAGTTTCGACACCTCCATATTTTAGGGGACGATAGCTTTTACTTTTAGCTATAGTATCCACTATACGACATATTCCAAAAAATGTTGGGAACTTTGTAAAAAATTAAAAACTTCGAGATGTCGCGTATATTTTAACAAAAATGGCAATTACATCGTAACTAAAAGTTTCGACACCTTGATATTTTAGAGGACGATAGCTTATACCTTTAGCTACATTATCCACCATATGACATATTTCTAAAAATGTCGGGGACTTTGTAAAAAATTAAAAACCTTGAAATATCGCGTATTTTTTTAGAAAAATGGCAATTACATCGTAACTAAAAGTTTCGACACCTCCATATTTTAGAGCACGATAGCTTATACCTTTAGCTACAGTATTCACTAAATGACATATTTCAAAAAATGTCGGGGACTTTGTAAAAAATTAAAAACTTCGAGATGTCGCGTATATTTTAACAAAAATGGCAATAACATTGTAACTAAAAGTTTCGACATCTCCATGATTTAGGGGACGATAGCTTATATCTTTAGCTACAGTATTCACCATATGACATATTTCAAAAAATGTCGGGGACTTTGTAAAAAATTAAAAACCTTGAAATATCGCGTATTTTTTAGAAAAATGGCAATTACATCGTAAATAAAAATTTCGACACCTCCATATTTTAGAGGACGATAGCTTATACCTTTAGCTATAGTATCCACTATACGACATATTCCAAAAAATGTTGGGAACGTTGGAAAAAATTAAAAACTTTGAGATGTCGCGTATATTTGAACAAAAATGGCAATTACATTGTAACTAAAAGTTTCGACACCTCCATATTTTAGAGGACGATAGCTTATACCTTTAGCTACAGTATCCACCATACGACATATTCCAAAAAATGTCGGGGACTTTGGAAAAAATTAAAAACCTTGAAATATCGCGTATTTTTTTAGAAAAATGGCAATTACATCGTAACTAAAAGTTTCGACACCTCCATATTTTAGAGGACGATAGCTTATACCTTTAGCTATAGTATCCACCATACGACATATTCCAAAAAATGTCGGGGACTTTGGAAAAAATTAAAAACCTTGAAATATCGCGTATTTTTTTAGAAAAATGGCAATTACATCGTAACTAAACGTTTCGACACCTCCATATTTTAGGGGACGATAGCTTATACCTTTAGCTATAGTATCCACTATACGACATATTCCAAAAAATGTTGGGAGCGTTGGAAAAAATTAAAAACTTTGAGATGTCGCGTATATTTGAACAAAAATGGCAATTACATTGTAACTAAAAGTTTCGACACCTCCATATTTTAGGGGACGATAGCTTATACCTTTAGCTACAGTATCCACCATATGACATATTTGAAAAAATGTCGGAGACTTTGTAAAAAATTAAAAACCTTGAAATATCGCGTATTTTTTTAGAAAAATGGCAATTACATCGTAACTAAAAGTTTCGACACCTCCATATTTTAGAGGACGATAGCTTATACCTTTAGCTATAGTATCCACCATACGACATATTCCAAAAAATGTTGGGAACTTTGGAAAAAATTAAAAACTTCGAGATGTCGCGTATATTCTAACAAAAATGGCAATTACATCGTAACTAAAAGTTTCGACACCTCGATATTTTAAAGGACGATAGCTTATACCTTTAGCTACAGTATCCACCATATGACATATTTAAAAAAATGTCGGGGATTTTGTAAAAAATTAAAAACCTTGAAATATCGCGGTATTTTTTAGAAAAATGGCAATTACATCGGAACTAAAAGTTTCGACACCTCCATATTTTAGAGGACGATAGCTTATACCTTTAGCTACAGTATCTACCATACGACATATTCCAAAAAATGTTGGGGACTTTGGAAAAAATTAAAAACCTTGAAATATCGCGTATTTTTTTAGAGAAATGGCAATTACATTGTAACTAAAAGTTTTGACACCTCCATATTTTAGAGGACGATAGCTTATACCATTAGCTATAGTATCCACTATACGACATATTCCAAAAAATGTCGGGGACTTTGGAAATAATTAAAAACCTTGAAATATCGCGTATTTTTTTAGAAAAATGGCAATTACATCGTAACTAAAAGTTTCGACACCTCCATATTTTAGGGGACGATAGCTTATACCTTTAGCTACAGTATCCACCATATGACATATTTCAAAAAATGTCGGGGACTTTGTAAAAAATTAAAAACCTTGAAATATCGCGTATTTTTTTAGAAAAATGGCAATTACATCGTAACTAAAAGTTTCGACACTTCCATATTTTGGAGGACGATAGCTTATACCTTTAGCTATAGTATCCACTATACGACATATTCCAAAAAATGTTGGGAGCTTTGGAAAAAATTAAAAACTTCGAGATGTCGCGTATATTTTAACAAAAATGGCAATTACATCGTAACTAAAAGTTTCGACACCTCCATATTTTAGAGGACGATAGCTTATACCTTTAGCTACAGTATCCACTATATGACATATTTGAAAAAATGTCGGGGATTTTGTAAAAAATTAAAAACCTTGAAATATCGCGGTATTTTTTAGAAAAATGGCAATTACATCGGAACTAAAAGTTTCGACACCTCCATATTTTAGAGGACGATAGCTTATACCTTTAGCTACAGTATCCACCATACGACATATTCCAAAAAATGTTGGGAACTTTGTAAAAAATTAAAACTTCGAGATGTCGCGTATATTTTAACATAAATGGCATTTACATTGTACCTAAAAGTTTCGACACCTCCATATTTTAGAGGACGATAGCTTATACCTTTAGCTATAGTATGCACTATACGACATGTTCCAAAAAATGTTGGGAACGTTGGAAAAAATTAAAAACTTTGAGATGTCGCGTATATTTGAACAAAAATGGCAATTACATTGTAACTAAAAGTTTCGACACCTCCATATTTTAGAGGACGATAGCTTATACCTTTAGCTACAGTATCCACCATATGACATATTTGAAAAAATGTCGGGGACTTTGTAAAAAATTAAAAACTTCGAGATGTCGCGTATATCTTAACAAAAATGGCAATTACATCGTAACTAGAGGTGGTATCGAAACTTTTAGTTACAATGTAATTGCATCTGGAAGTTTTTAATTTTTTCCAACGTTCCCAACATTTTTTGGAATATGTCGTATGGTGGATACAATAGATAAAGGTATAAGCTATCGTCCTCTAAAATATGGAGGTGTCGAAACTTTTAGTTACAATGTTATTGCCATTTTTGTTAAAATATACTCGACATCTCAAAGTTTTTAATTTTTTACAAAGTCCCCGACATTTTTTCAAATATGTCATATGGTGAATACTGTAGCTAAAGGTATCAGCTATCGTCGTCTAAAATATGGAGGTGTCGAAACTTTTAGTTACGATGTAATTGCCATTTTTGGTAAAATATACGCGACATCTCGAAGTTTTTAATTTTTTCCAACGTTCCCAACATTTTTTGGAATATGTCATATGGTGGATACTGTAGCTAAAGGTATCAGCTATCGTCGTCTAAAATATGAAGGTGTCGAAACTTTTAGTTACAATGTAATTGCCATTTTTGTTAAAATATACGCGACATCTCGAAGTTTTTAATTTTTTCCAACGTTCCCAACATTTTTTGGAATATGTCGTATGGTGGATACAATAGCTAAAGGTATAAGCTATCGTCCTCTAAAATATGGAGGTGTCGAAACTTTTAGTTGCAATGTTATTGCCATTTTTCTAAAAAAAAAACGCGATATTTCAAGGTTTTTAATTTTTTACAAAGTCCCCGACATTTTTTGAAATATGTCATATGGTGGATACTGTAGCTAAAGGTATAAGCTATCGTCCTCTAAAATATGGAGGTGTCGAAACTTTTAGTTACAATGTAATTGCCATTTTTCTAAAAAAATACGCGATATTTCAAGGTTTTTAATTTTTTCCAAAGTCCCCGACATTTTTTGGAATATGTCGTATGGTGGATACTATAGCTAAAGGTATAAGCTATCGTCCTCTAAAATATGGAGGTGTCGAAACTTTTAGTTACAATGTAATTGCCATTTTTCTAAAAAAATACGCGACATCTCAAAGTTTTTAATTTTTTCCAACGTTCCCAACATTTTTTGGAATATGTCGTATAGTGGATACTGTAGCTAAAGGTATAAGCTATCGTCCTCTAAAATATGGAGGTGTCGAAACTTTTAGTTACGATGTAATTGCCATTTTTGTTCAAATATACGCGACATCTCAAAGTTTTTAATTTTTTCCAACGTTCCCGACATTTTTTGGAATATGTCGTATGGTGGATACTGTAGCTAAAGGTATAAGCTATCGTCTTCTAAAATATGGAGGTGTCGAAACTTTTAGTTACAATGTAATTGCCATTTTTCTAAAAAAATACGCGATATTTCAAGGTTTTTAATTTTTTCCAAAGTCCCCGACATTTTTTGGAATATGTCGTATGGTGGATACTATAGCTAAAGGTATAAGCTATCGTCCTCTAAAATATGGAGGTGTCGAAACTTTTAGTTACAATGTAATTGCCATTTTTCTAAAAAAATACGCGATATTTCACGGTTTTTAATTTTTTCCAAAGTCCCCGACATTTTTTGGAATATGTCGTATGGTGGATACTGTAGCTAAAGGTATAAGCTATCGTCCTCTAAAATATGGAGGTGTCGAAACTTTTAGTTACAATGTAATTGCCATTTTTGTTTAAATATACGCGACATCTCAAAGTTTTTAATTTTTTCCAACGTTCCCAACATTTTTTGGAATATGTCGTATAGTGGATACTGTAGCTAAAGGTATAAGCTATCGTCCTCTAAAATATGGAGGTGTCGAAACTTTTAGTTACAATGTAATTGCCATTTTTGTTCAAATATACGCGACATCTCAAAGTTTTTAATTTTTTCCAACGTTCCCGACATTTTTTGGAATATGTCGTATGGTGGATACTGTAGCTAAAGGTATAAGCTATCGTCCTCTAAAATATGGAGGTGTCGAAACTTTTAGTTACAATGTAATTGCCATTTTTGTTCAAATATACGCGACATCTCAAAGTTTTTAATTTTTTCCAACGTTCCCAACATTTTTTGGAATATGTCGTATAGTGGATACTATAGCTAAAGGTATAAGCTATCGTCCCCTAAAATATGGAGGTGTCGAAACTTTTAGTTACGATGTAATTGCCATTTTTCTAAAAAATACCGCGATATTTCAAGGTTTTTAATTTTTTACAAAATCCCCGACATTTTTTCAAATATGTCATATGGTGGATACTGTAGCTAAAGGTATAAGCTATCGTCCTTTAAAATATCGAGGTGTCGAAACTTTTAGTTACGATGTAATTGCCATTTTTGTTAGAATATACGCGACATCTCGAAGTTTTTAATTTTTTCCAAAGTTCCCAACATTTTTTGGAATATGTCGTATGGTGGATACTATAGCTAAAGGTATAAGCTATCGTCCTCTAAAATATGGAGGTGTCGAAACTTTTAGTTACGATGTAATTGCCATTTTTCTAAAAAAATACGCGATATTTCAAGGTTTTTAATTTTTTACAAAGTCTCCGACATTTTTTCAAATATGTCATATGGTGGATACTGTAGCTAAAGGTATAAGCTATCGTCCCCTAAAATATGGAGGTGTCGAAACTTTTAGTTACAATGTAATTGCCATTTTTGTTAAAATATACGCGACATCTCGAAGTTTTTAATTTTTTACAAAGTTCCCAACATTTTTTGGAATATGTCGTATGGTGGATACTATAGCTAAAGGTACAAGCTATCGTCCTCTAAAGTATGGAGGTGTCGAAACTTTTAGTTACGATGTAATTGCCATTTTTCTAAAAAATACCGCGATATTTCAAGGTTTTTAATTTTTTACAAAGTCCCCGACATTTTTTCAAATATGTCATATGGTGGATACTGTAGCTAAAGGTATAAGCTATCGTCCTCTAAAATATGGAAGTGTCAAAACTTTTGGTTCGGATTTAATTGCAATTTTCTTTTTAATGTTAATAAATCTTCCGATAGATAATAAGTACTATAATAATTTTTTATACTAAAATTCAAATTTGTTGCTAAAAACCTATTTAAAAATAAAAAAGGTTATTACTTAACTTTTCGTTGCCACATTTACTCTTTTTTCAACTAGTTGGAAGAAAACGAAGAAATTCGTTGCTACCAGTAGATGTAACTGTTGACGCTGCTGTAAAAAATCGTTGCCAGATATGTAGGCGCAATTAGCAATTTGGCGCTCAATTCGTGGCTAGGTTTACCGTAAAAAAACCGTTGCCGCTAATTTTCGTTGCTTTCTTCACACACATCACTCTACAGGGATCTTATCTTGAATAATATTCCATAGTTTTTATAAAAAAAAAACACAATAGACAACTCGTCTAAAACACAAAACTTTATTCAATTCAAAGAAATGATATAAAAGTTAATTTGCACTTAACCTAAACGATTACATTAACCTAATCTGTCATTTAGCATTATTCACTTATTAGCAAGTAAAAGCAAAGATAGAAAGATTATTTTGCTGTCGTTCCGCCAATCGAAGTTGCAATCAGTTTAGGAATTTGGATTTGGGAAATTACCCTAATAGGTACTTTCCATTTGCTTCTTTTAAACAGCAAAGCAAAGTAGAAATCTTTGCTTAGCTAAGTTGTTAAAGGAACGCTTCGCGAACAACTTCGTATAGTCTGCATGGGAAATAGAGAGGGGGAAACTTAACCGCGACAAAGGGGGAGGATACAATATTTGTGGTGCTAAGTTCAATTTTAAAAAGGAACGCTCAACTTAACCGTTGGCTTTGCTTTGCTATTTAAAAGTAACTTAAAGGAACTCGGCTAATATTCATTATTTGGCCCGTTTGACCATTCGTGGGATTTTTTTTTAAAAAAGGGAAATTCTTATCCTTCTCGTAGGAAATTTGATTTTTAAAGGTTGGCATCACTGATCACTAAGCCCAACGGGTCGAGGCAGATGTGACGTCAGTGATATTATTCCCGTGTTTTTATTAAAGAGCGTATCTTGTTTATTTATTATATCAGTAAATAATTTAAAAATTTAAAAACCGAAATAACAGACAACTTTTCTTTTTTTTTTCGTTCTCTATAATACAGCCTTAAAATCATATTTTTTAAAATAAATTCCAAAATAGTTTTTATATAAATCCAGTCCATTGTAATTTTTAGGAATAAGAAGCCCAAAACTGAAATTTGTGGACGTGGAAATAATAACAAATCAACTATGTAGCAAGTATTACAAATTCAAACCACATATACACACAATTGATCGCATTCTATGCACTTCAGGTAACTGATGCAAATATTCGAAATCTCATATGCGATATGCTTTTTCTATTACGAACCAATATTCCACCGTCAAATTTAAATAATCAGCAACATATACAGCGTTATGATAAAGGAACGGTTTAGTTTTTTTTTTATATAGAATACCCTCCACTGAATCAAGAATCGCTCGGTAGGTATCAATTTCAATTTTTTTAATGGAAAATATTTTTTTATTTTTACATTCTACAATCAAATCTAGACATTTCTTATAAATTAACCCTACACCTATCTTCAACCGTTTACGAAATATTAACACTTTAATGCTCGTATGCACCATCGCTATGTTTCCCGACTTAGCAACTCAAGTCACAATTTTTAAAGCATTGACAATGACAATTTGCTATTTAAGATTCAGAAGTCAAAAAATGTCAGTAAATGTATTGAATTGAATTTTGCTCTGCTGGTAATATTAGATACATCTAAAATGCGCCTCGCTGAAGATGAACGCATAGACATTTTAATTATGTTGAGTTATGGAAATAAAAGTAGAAGTCAGGGAAGTAAGTGACATTATGTTTAATGAAAAATATTCAAATCGCCCGCCTATTAGCCAATCAACAGTTTCTAGGGTAGCAATTAAGATGAAGAACTTTCCGTAGGTACTTCTAAAGATAGTGTTAAAAGTGGTCGTCCTGGTGTACCTGAGGAGAAAAAAAAATAAACATACTATTATCACTACAGGAAGATTCTCATAGCTCGAGCACACAACTTTGGCGTGACCACGACACTCACGAAACCAACGCGCAACGTATCTAAATTAAAAAAAAAAAAACTTCATCCCTACAAACCTATAAATGTACAAGAGTCATTGGACGATGATTCTGATAGACGAGAGCAATGTTGTGAAATAGTGATCGAGTTAACAAATAATCACGCACAAATTGTGCAAAGAATTTGTTTTTCAGATGAAGCTACTTTTTAAGGTTAATATACGGGCGGGCATCAACGACAACAGAGCAAAATAGACATCTCATTCTCTTTATCGTAACAAGCCGACAAGAGGTCAAATGCATAGGTCCATTAGGTTCCTCGCGAGTTCCCCAATAAAACCACGTGAAAATATGCTCCAATTTTTAGTCTAGAGTGATACGCTGTTTCCGAAGAATCGAAAGATCCCCCTTTTGGATTTTATTCGAGCTTAAATTAACTCAATTTGTAACTATTAGGCAATTGCCAGTGCTATGGCGACACATAATACCGGTTTCAAGCTGTTGGCTGGTAGCCAATCAAAAATTTAACCCTAAAACTAATGGTGTAAAGTCCGCAAAACGTGGCAACGTCCGTCTATCTTCTAGCGGTAGGACGCGAAAATAAAATGACACCTATTATTTATAATTTTGACAAAAAACTTATAATAATTTTAAAGTGATACGCCACTGTCAATTGACATTCGTAGTAGCCTGACCATTTTATTCTCCTCTTATAAACAGTGCGTTGTAGGCTTTGCGAAAAAATACGTTTATAAATGAGATGCGTAATCTATCTTTGCTCGGTCGTTGTTGGCGGACATTGTTAAAAATCGGTGGATAAAAATATCTAAATTTCCTTAAAACGTGTAAAACGAAATGATGTTGCTACAGCCTCAGACCAGCCTCCATGGTCTGAGGTTACAGCCATGATAATGATATTTCACGTATAATGACAATATGACCGAAATTGCGACACTGTTTTTTTAGGTGAAAGAGCAGGCTCCTGTCAGGGAGACTCTGGGGGCCCCCTTATGGTTGATGGCAAACAAGTAGGAATAGTATCTTTTACAGCTCGCAACTGTGCAGATAAGTGGCCCTCAGGTTTTACAAGACTTACGTCGTACACCGCTTGGTTGGAGAAGAAAACCGGGATCGTAATAAATCGCTATAAGAAAAGTACGGGAGGCACAATAACACCTCTTGTAGAACTATTTATAGGAGCTGTATTCAGTGCGTTGTTTTTTAATTAAGGGGGTTTTATAGTTTATCTGCCACATCGGAATAATTTTTCCACAATATTTTTTTTTTGCACAAAAAAATTGCAATAACTAGTAACTGTATACAGGGTATTCGGAAATTCGGTACGTATATTTTAAGGGGAGATTCTACATATTATAAAAACATAACAAAAGTGCATATGAATGTTTTCTTGGCAGCCGTTCTGGAACCGGTGAAGAAATGCTAATTTTTGATATTGAGAGTAATTCGTAATTTTTTTACATAACATATTTTAAAACTTTTACCCATAATTCCGATTACTTTTTCACACAGGCAATGTTTGGCGCAACTCGTTATAGATTTCTACGTCGTACACAATAATTATGAGCTGCAAACTATTTATATTAGATGGTTTCTCTTGGCTCTATTTCTCTATGCTAATAATTTAGGAGAAAATACAATTTATTTAAATCATTCCATAAACTATTATCGAATTGTGTATAGCTTATAATGGCTTTCTTATACGACATTTCAGAACCTACATTCATTTCAACATATTTTACATGTAGAATCTTCCCTTGAAATCTGTACGGAATGTCCGGACACCCTGTATAGAAGAAAACCAGCTGGGGTATAAAACACACCAAAAAATATTCAGAGCGATGTGGGAAAAGAGTTTTTATATCTATTTATGATACCAGACCAAAACATAGATTCTTGAAATTTTCGGTGTCATCCTTTTTTTTTCAGATTTTTATATAAATCTCATTTGTAGAAAAATTGCACCAATCCCATTAAGGGAATCTTAACAAAATGTTCGTTATAAATAAAAATGGGAAAAGATGAATTTTCATTTGAAAATAATGTAGATTGTATAACAGAGAGAAATAACGGATTGTCTTGGAAGAACTTCTATTTTTTAGCTAATATTCCGTATTTATGTATCATTGTCCAATATAACAATATTACATTTTATATTATATTTTACTATAAGAGCAATAATTCTTTGTTGTTTAATTTTTCACACTTCATCTAGAAATTATTTTAACCTTAATAAATTCATGGTAAGTAAAGTCGGTTAATGACCGCATATACAGGGTGTCCGGAAATTACGATGAAAAATTTTAAGGTATGATTCTACATAAAAAGATATGAAAAAAAGTTCTTATTAACATAGGTCCGGAAATGCTTCCAAAGGGAGCTACAGGCCCTTGAAGATGGGTGAAAAATAGTAAAAACACACAAGTCACAATAACGGGTTGTTCACAACTAGAACTTCAAAAATTCGTGTTTCTTTTTGGCAATGGGTGTTAAAGAATAACTACATTTTAAAATAGTATTCAAACATCTTCTTATTTTTATTACATAGCCTGTTTACTGTATTTACGCACTGCAGTCGTCCTTTCAGTGGCGGATTTAGTGAGACTTGGGCCCCGGGGCAAAATATGTTCATGGGCCCCTCGATGATAAAAAAAAACACCTAGGAGAAATGAAATGTACCTACTTATAGAAAAATATTCTTTAAGAAAGAATAAGGATATAGATACGGACTTAAGTCTAAAATGGTCTTTTCCTGACTTTGTCATTTGCAAACCGATTTATTAAATCTGTTAAATCTAGTCCTGACGCAACTTTATATTCTATAGTCAATATAGCTAAATTACGCAATCTTTTCGCGCCAGTTGTAGATCTTAAACAATTCTTTAATTAATTTACTAAAAGAGCGCTCTAAAGACGCAACCGTTACAGGCAGGCTAAAATAAAATAAGAATGCTGCTAAACTTCAGAAAAATCACCTTCGAGATAAGCATATTTTTTTATTATAATTTCAAAAAACTGCCTGACTGTTATATCTAATTTAAGTTCTTGTTTAACTAAATCATACATCATAGCGAATTGATTTACAAAACTAGCAGATAAAAGGCGGGGGTACTTAATTGATAAATTTTTGCATTTTTCTCGAATCGCTTCTGTTGAACTTTTCAGCAAATTTTGTGGTTCTAAAACTTCGAAAATTTCTTTAACGAAAAGCATGCCTAAAAATCTGTCTTTGATTTGATTGCAAATTATGTCAATAATGAAATAAAATAAATTTTAACTTTAAAATATTGTTCCCTGTTTTCAAATTGGTAATCTAAGGAAAGTTCGTCAAAGTGCCTTTTTACTCTTGGTTGTCTTTTTATTTTAAACGAGGGTTCTATATTCCACTTTTTGGCAAGGTCTATTGATTCGGATTAAATTTTGTTATATTCTTCGGGGTCCCTTAAGCTAGAAATATGTTTGTATACACGATCTAAGCTAGCTTCCCCTAAGTCAACATCCAATTTTTGCAAAGTTTTTGACGCCAAATTTATTTGATTTAAAGTTTTGAACATGAAAACAGTCATTATAACGAAGTCAAAATTAGCCATATTTTTTTTTTTAACTTGAAGCTTCCATAATCTCATCTATTTTGTTGACTTTAACTCAATCTCAGTCAGACCCTTTAAAATATCATATCGTATAGTATAGACAAAGAATGGGCGCTCTTAGAAATGTTTTAAGTTGGATAGATGGATTAATCGGCCCCCTTTGAGCCTGGGCCCCGGGGCATTGCCCCGGTTGGCCCGACGATATGTCCGCCACTGCGTCCTTTTAAGTCCGTTTATCTAGAAACCGGTCGACTATACGACTTTATACCAAGGGAACCTTTTTTACGTAAAAATGTTCAAAGAATAATAATTTATTTAAAAGATAGCGAAAATATACTCGGCGAAAAAATATAACCCTAAATAACTATCACCCCTTTGTTCCCACGCCACTGGTTGCACTTATGGGTCACCTGATTTTTTCAAAGAGTGACCTCCAATCACTCTAACTTATACGTAGAAGTTAATTCCTGTATTGTAAGTAGATCCTAATAAATTAAATAAAAACCACTTTTATGACACCATCTTCAAGGGCCTGTAGCTCCCCTTGAAAGCATTTCCGGACCTGTGTTAATATAAACTTTTTATCATATCTTTTTATGTAGAATCATACCTTAAAATTTTTCATCGTCATTTCCGGACACCCTGTACATAAATTCAGTCAGTTTGACTTACCGGTGGTAAAGGTTATGATTTTTCTTAGGCTTGATCTACATAAAGACGGATGCATGTTAACAAGTAAAATACAATGTTAATTAAGTCAGAAATAAGTAGTTTATTTAGGGAAAAATGTATCACCTTTCGAAAAGAAAGTGGAATCTAAAAACCTGATCCGTTTAACGAATTTTTAAAGTAGAGACCCAATTGTTTACATTTTTACTCGATCCCTCATCATTCCGTCTTTTTTTTTCAATCCATTGCGCCGTAGCCAGATTTACATATTTGTCGAAAAGGCTATGCAAAATCCCCCAAGAAATATGATAATTTGGCCATGCCAACATAGCTCTAGAAATTGCTTTAATAAAATAATAATCCGTAATTATTGCCTTATCATTCTACTACGTTGTGAAACGCCAATAAGAGAATTTTTAAAATTATTTCTATATTGTATCCGGCACTCTGGCAACGTGCATTTTATTTAACGAGTATCGCTTACTATTTGAACAACTAAAAGAATGGAATCGACGGCAGGTCGTTGTTGTGACGTTGCTGGATTAGTCCAACGCTATTTAAGTTATTGAGTGAGTGAGTATTTTGGGTGATTCTCGGTTGTCCAGTAAAGTCCATGCTAAAAAAGTGGGCCAAATAAATTGAAACTGACCTTTTCATCGATAAGTATGGTTATGTTTTAATATTTATGTCCGAGAGTCTGACGCCAAACGTCGAACAGTGTTGCCATGCCGGAAGAACCCAAGGAGTTCTCTCTTCCACTCATTACTGATTTTCAATCACTTTTCAAACAATAACGAAGCGGCTCTTTAGGTGTTTTATAAATAAAGCATTTGGTCTAGAGTTTATATTAAGATCTCTTGTTACATAAAAATTACGGTTTCATAGTGTTTAAATTTTAAACTTCATTATTAAATTGCTGAAAATTTTCAAATTCCACAGGTCTGTTCAATAATAAGAATAATAATAATAATAATAATAATAATAATAATGATAATAATAATAATAATAATAATAATAATAATAATAATAATAATAATAATAATAATAATAATAATAATAATAATAATAATAATAATAATAATAATAATAATAATAATAAAAATAATAATAAAAATAATAAATATGGTATACAAAAGCACAATGGCATAGAGATATAGTAAGAGAAAGGGCTCACACGTTGCCTTCACGAAGGAGATATCAAAGATGATGGTTCCGTGAAGTGCAATTGAGTGACACACAAACGGTGGTTTTTAGTGAGTATAAGGAGTCTCACACTATCGGGGAAAGGTTGAACAAGTACCTGGTGCCTATAAAAGGTTTTCCATCGTCCAAAAAAAAAAAAAAAAAAAAAAAAAAAAAAAAAAATAATAATAATAATAATAATAATATAATTTTCATATTGTGTTAACAATATATCATAAAAAATAACATACCCAACACAAAAGAAATGGCGTCAAAAAGAGAAACACTTAAATACCACAAATCACAACAATTATCCTAGCCTATACCTGCTTAGTCTACCGTGGCCTAATTATTTAAAAAATCATCAATGGAATACGGTTCCAGTTTTCCAGTTCAATTAACAATTTCCTAACAGACCTTTTAAACATTTTCTGACATGTAATGATTTTTACATTGTTTGGTAATTTATTGAAAAATCTCAGGCACATGTAATAAGGACTCTTCTCAGTCAATGTTAAACGGTGAATTGGGTAATCAACATTTTGTGTTCTTGTATTATACACATGAAATACCTGCAGTTCAAAACTTGCTCGGTTTTTAAAAAATAAAATTATTGCTTCATAAATATACAAAGCAGATGCAGTTAAGATGCCTTTGGCTTTAAACAGGCCTCGACAGCTTTCTCTGAAATGCATTTTTTTATACAACGGAGAACACAAATACTTTCTGTGTCTGGCTACTTCTTCCCCAAAATATAATGCCATACTTTAAACGAGATTGAAAGTTTGCAAAATACATAATTTTCAATGTTTTCTCGTTCATGTAGTTGCTCACGACTCGAATTCCATAACAAATTGAGTTTAATTTAATTGACAAATCACTAATATGCTTAGACCAATCAAGAAACTCATCAATATGCAGACCTAAAAATGTTGTGGTCTCCACAGTGTTAACATTTTCATCCAGTATTTTTATGTTAGGCGGTTTTTGAGTTTTACATAACTTTGTTCTAAACATAATTAGGTTTGTTTTTTCTTTATTTAATATTAATTTATTTCTTTCAAACTAGTCATTTAGCCTTTGAAAAAATACCGTTACCCTTCTCAATCAATTCATCAACATTTTCACCACTTATAAGCAAATTTGTATCATCAGCATAGCATATCATACTTTCATCGTGAGAATTTCTTATTATTTATAACCTCCGGATCCCCTTTCTTAAACAATGGTTTTATTAAGGCTGTCTTAAGCTGGTCTGGAAAAATACCTTCTTTAAAGGAGTGATTTATCAAATAACACGAAACATTTTTAATATGTGGCACAGATATTTTCACAATGCTAGTTGGTATCTCGTCAATCCCGCTACTGTGTTTATTTTTAATCTGTTTGGCATATTCACAAATCTCTCTAGATGTTACCGGTCTTAAAAATATTGATTGATCATTTCTAGGTATATTTCAATGAAAAGGCTTACTCTCTAACTTATCTAATAACTCCGGAACAATATTCAACATATATTCGTTAAACTGATTTGCAATGTCACAAGGATCACCATTCATTTCAGTATCACACTTAGAGTTCTCTTTACCCAAAATTTAATTACAAATTTACCACATGCATTTTGTCTTATCGTCAGAAAGATTCAATTTTAAGTCATATGTTTGAGACCTTACTGCTTTTAAAAGAGCGTCATATTCCATTTTTATATCTTTATATTCTGTTTTATATCGATTATCCTATCTAGATAATGTTAAAAGGATACCTATAGTATGTGTTTACAAGCTTTAATTTGATCATAATCTTCATGGGATTTTTTTACATTGAAATGTTTTATAGTTTTTAGTTTTAAACGTTGGTTAAAAAGTCTGCAAAAAAGATTCATGAAAGCATTCCAGCGTAAATCAACATCATTTCTTTCATTTTCATAAACCTCATTCCAGTTTTGTTCTTTGAGGCAGTCCAATAAGGTTTTTTGTGTTTTCTTCTGAGAAAAACCTTTTAAATTACGTTTTATAATCGGGAGGTTTCTGAAAAGGCAATACGATTTTCTGAGCAGTGTGGTCTGATATAAAGGTGTGCAAAACTAAGGTATTTAGATAAAATACAATTTGAAAAATATTATCAACACAACTAGGTGAATATGACGTTATCCTCGTATTTTCAAAGATAGTTTGTTTCCTATTGAATGGTGACATTAATGATATAAACTTAGTTCTATTTCCATTAGGTTTAAGCATTTCAATATTAAAATCACCTACAATAACCATTTTTTATTTTCTAAAAAGATATCTGAAAGTATGCTTTCTAGACAGTCGAGAAACATTTCTACGCTACCTGATTTATCTGGTCTGTAGACTGACAATACTAAAAGCGGTTCTTTCTTAAACTTACATTTTACTGCTGCGCATTCTAAGACATTTTTTTATAGACAAACAAGACAATTTATGTCTTGGCTTAAAAGTCACAGATTTATGCACGTATATAGCGCTTCCTCCGTGTTCTCCATATTCGCGACAGAAAGCACTTGCTAAGGTAAAGTCCTATTCCAGTTGTTCCTGATTCTTCCAATGTTCTGCTAAACATAACTTTACAGCAAGAATTATTTTTTAACATATTATTTATACTATCTACAGAATTACCTAATGACTGCACATTTTGGTGAATTATACTACATTCATTGGATTTTTTATGACTATTTGTTTTTGTGTTCGCAATCGTTACACTTTTGTTGTAGGTATGTTTGTATGTTTTGTGTAGGTTGGATGTGTTTTATACCTACGTCAATAGTACACAATTGACGTATTATAAAATAATTTACCTTGTACGGCATAGGACAAAGCCAATGACGATAGAGTCATCCAGTCGGACGAAGCAGTATAATAAATTTACGGTTGGTAAAATGTGTAACCTATAAAACTAGGTTACCAACGGTAAAACAGTTTAGTCCCTAAAAATTAAGCCTGAAAAATATAACCTTACGTAGGTCAACAATCCGCGAGCTTATGTCGTGTGTAAGAGGCCTTAGATTTTTAACAACCAACCTCGTTTTTTTGACTTTGACTAACAATAAGCAAAAATTTTATGGAAAATCGAGGTTTTTTTGTTGGTTTATTGTTGTTATTGTGTATTTTTGTATATACAGAACAAACAGAAACAAGAAACGGACATGAGAAGGTAGGTAGAACAAGTAAAAATTTCATATAACTACACGACCATTGACAAAGAAATTAAATGTATTTTGCAGTTTTTGTTTTCGATTATTACCGACTAGTTTTTCAGAACGAAACCCTAGAACAGAGCCTTGTTTTTCCCATGAATAGGCGTTCCTACCAGGATCCCCGAATTATCGGGGGGGATGAGGCGAAACCTCACGCGTACCCCTTTATGGTGTCTCTAAGAATAATGTTTCTTACTTTTACGGGCTATTGTGGAGGTTCGTTGCTTAGTCGCGAGTGGATATTGACGGCTGCCCATTGCCTTGAAAAGTAAGTCCTTTCATTTAAAAAAAAATAAGAAATACATTTTTCTTGTGTATTTATGATGAGTTTCCAAGAAAATCTGACAAAAATACTTTTCCAATAGAAACTATATCCCCTTTTCACCCCTTTAGGGGCCGGTATTTTGAAAAAAATAAGAAATACGTAGGTAATACAATCTTTTTGTATTGTAAGTAAAGTATAGTATTTATGCTAAGTTTAAAAAATATATTTTACCTTATTAGGATTAAGTATTCTTATTTTTTTATAGGCCAGTGGATACACCTTGGAAACAAAAACCACTCGCACATTTAGACGGGCTGAATAACAAACCCGAACAATTGACTCGTACTAATTCTAAATTCATTGTAGGCCCATACATGTTGAAGTATACCTAGGTATACACGAGATAAACATTTTGGAATCTTTCTCGAATTATTTCATGTCTTATGAAGTCATTATTCACGAAGAACATAATCGCCCAAATCGTTACAACAACGACATCGGATTAGTGAAATTACCCTCAAAAACCAGGCTCAATAGATACATCAAGACTGTAAAGGTCGCGTATGGATCAGATTTATACGCAGGAGAAATGGCTACAATCATAGGATGGGGAGAGACGGAATCGGGTTAGTTCCATATACCGAATAAGAACACTCTAGACTCTAGACAACTCGTCAACAACACAAAACTTTCACTTCAAAGAAATGAGATAAAAGTTAATTTGTACTTAACCTAAACGATTACATTAACATTACCTATTCATTTATTAGCAAGTAAAAGCAAAGATAAAAAGATTATTTTGCTGTCGTTTCACCAAACAGCAAAGCAAAATAAAAATCGTTGCTGAGCTAAGTTGTTAAAGGAACGCTTCGCGAACAACTCGTATAATCGTATGAGTAATGTAGAGTAATCTAGTTAAATTGTGTGCTAATTTAGATTTTTAAAAGGAACGCCTAACTTAACCGTTGGCTTTGCTTTGCTATTTAAAAGTAACTTAAAGGAAAACGTTTTCTTTAAAAAAGGGAAATTCTCATACTTCTCGTAGGAAATTTTGATTTTTAAAGGTTGGCAACACTGATCACTGAGCCCAATGGGTCAAGGCAGATGTGACGTCAGTGATTTTATTTCCGTGTTTTTATTAAAGGGCGTATCTTGTTTATTTATTATCTCAGTAAATAATTCAAAATTTTAAAAACTGAAATAGTAGACAATTTTTCTTTTTTCTTTCTCTATGCGATCGGGTAAAAATTAACATTTAATGAAAAAGCCCATTAATACATCTTTAAAATCATATTTTCATCCAGTCCATTGTTATTTTTAGGAAAGTTGAGCCCAATCCTGAAATCTGTGGACGTGAAAATAATAACAAATCGACTATGTAAGACCTATGACACATTCACGCCGTTTCTCACTGAACGCCATCTATGCACTTCAGGTAACTGATGCCAATATTCGAAATCTCATATGCGATGAGTACCGCTTTTTATATAACGAACCATCATTCTACCGTGAAATTTATATACCAATCAGCAACATATACAGCGTTATCATAAAGGAACGGTTCAGCTTTTTTATATAGAATGCCGTCCACTGAATCAAGAATCGCTCGGTATCAATTAAAATTTTTTTACTGAAACATATTGTATATTTTTTTATTTTTACATTCTACAATCAAATCTAGACATTTCTTATAAATCAACCCTACACCTATCTTCAACCGTTTACGAAATATTAACACTTTAATGCTCGTATGCACCATCGCTATGTTTCCCGACTTAGTAACTTTCTGACCTCAAGTCACAATCTTTAAAGCATTGACAATGACAATTTGCTATTTAAGATTCAGAAGTCAAAAAATGTCAGTAAATGTATTGAATTTTGCTCTGCTGATGATATTACATCTAAAATGCGTCTTGCTGGAGATGAACGCATAGAAATTTTAATTATATTGAGTTATGGAGACAAAACTAGAAGTCAGGGAAGTAGGTGACATTATGTTTAATGAAAAATATCCAAATCGCCCGCCTATTAGTCAATCAACAGTTTCTAGGGTAGCAATTAAGATGGAGAACATCCCGTAGGTACTGTTAAAGATAGTGTTAAAAGTGGTCGTCCTGGTGTACCTGAGGAGAAAAAAATAAACATAGGTACACTATTATCATTACAGGAAGATTCTCTAAGCTCAAGCACACAACTTTGGCATGACCACGACACTCCACCGAAACCAACGTATCTAAATTTAAAAAAGAAGTTTTAAAAGAGTCATTGGACCAGTGGCGTAGCGACAAATTATGGGCCCCCTTGCGAAATATGTGTTAGGGCCCCTCGCCCATGACTTCGGCCCCTTCGGGGCCATAGCAATAGGCTCTTTCGGGCCTCGGAGCCTTCGGCCCCCCCGCAACTGCGGGGGTTCGCGGTAGTAGCGCTACGCCACTGCATTGGACGATGATGCTGATAGACGAGAGCAATTTTGTGAAATAGTGATCGAGTTAACAAATAATCACGCACAAATTGTGCAAAGAATTTGTTTTTCAGATGAAGCTACTTTTTAAGGTTAATATACGGGCGGGCATCAACGACAACAGAGCAAAATATACATCTCATTATCCTTATCGTAACAAGCCGACAAGACGTCAAATGCATAGGTCCATTAGGTTTCTCGCGAGTTCCCCAATAAAACCACGTGATACGTTGTTTCCGAACAATCGGAAGATTCCCCCTTTACGATTTTATTCGAGCTTAAATTAACACAATTTGTAACTATTAGGCAATTACCAGTGCTATGGCGACGTATAATGCCGGATTCAAAAAAAGCTGTTGGCTGGTAGCCAATCAAAAACTTAACCCTACAGTCAGAACAGTAAATATATTATTTGGAATTTTCTACAATGGTGTAAAATCCGCAAAACGTGGCAACGTCTATCTTCTAGCGGTAGGACGCGAAAATAAAATGATAGGTACCTATTATTAATAATTTTGACAACAAATTTAAAATAATTTTAAAGTGATACGCCACTGTCAATTGACATTTGTAGTAGCCTGACCATTCTATTATCCTCTGATAAACAGTGCGTTGTAGGCTCTGCGAAAAAATACGTTTATGAATGAGATGCGTAATCTATCTTTGCTCGGTCGTTGTTGGCGGGCATTGTTGAAAATCGGTGGATAAAAATATCTAAATTTAATTCGAAATGATTTTGTTACAGCCTCAGACCAACCACCACGGCCTGAGGTTACAGCCATGATAATGATCCTATTTACCAAGTTATATTTTATTTCACGTATAATGACAGTACGACTGAAATTGCGATGCTGCTTTTTTAGGTAAAGGTAAAAGAGCAGTAGGCGCCTGTATAGGAGACTCCGGGGGCCCCCTGATGGTTGACGGCAAACAAGTAGGAATAGTATCTTTTGGACCTAACGACTGTACAGCTAAGATACCCACAGCTTATACAAGAGTTACGTCGTACACCGTTTGGTTGGAGAAGAAAACCGGGGTCCGAATAAGACACTGGAAGGAAAGTACGGGAGGCACAATAACACCTCTTGTAGAACTATTTATAGGAGCTGTATTCAGTGCGTTGTTTTTTAATTAAGGGGGTTTTATAGTTTATCTGCCACATCGGACCAATTTTTCGACAATAACATAACAGGGTATCCGGAAATTCCGTACGTATATTTTAAGGGGATATTCTACATATGAAAACATAAGAAAAGGGTATATGATTGTTTTCTTGGCAACCGCTCTAGAACCGGTAAAGAAATGCTAATTTTAAATATTAAGAGTTTGTGTCAAATTTAGCAAGAGGCTTTCTTGGGGGACTCTTAGTTTAGTAATTCATAATTTTTTTATATAACATATTTTTAAACTTTTACCCAAGATTCCGATTATGATCCCCAGGACTATTTTACACAATAATCGCGAAGTGCTCTGGACGGAAAATGCTTATAATAGATTGTTTCTCTTGGTATTCTTTCTCTATGCTATTAGTTTAGAAGAAAATACAATTTATTTAAATCATTACATAAACTACTATCGAATTGTGGATAGCTTATTATAATGGCTTTCTTATACGACATTTCAGGATCTACATTCATTTCAACATATTTTACATGTAGAATCTTCCCTTGAAATCTGTACGGAATGTCCGGACACCCTGTATAGAAGAAAACCAGCTGGGGTATAAAACACACCAAAAAATATTCAGAGCGATCAGGGAGAAGAGTTTTATATATATTTATGATACCAGACCAAAGCATAGATTCTTGAAATTTTCGGTGTCATCCTCTTTTCCGATTTTTATTTGTAGAAAAATTGCACCAATCGGAATCTTAACAAAATGTTTGTCCTAAATAAAAATGTGAAAAGATGAATTTTCATTTGAATAGAATGTAGATTGTAGAACAGAGAAAAATAACGGATTGTCCTGGATGAACTTACATTTTTTAGCTTATATTTCGTATTTATGTATTATTGTCCAATATATTACCGTTTTATATTATATTTCGCTAAAAAGAGCAATAATTCTTTGTTGTTTAATTTTTCATACTTCATCTAGAAGGTATTTTAACCTTAATATATTCATGGTAAGTAAAGTCTGTTCAATGACCGCTGACCGTTAGGTCATCGTCTCCATATTTGCGGTACGTCGTAAATTAATTCAGTCAGTTTGACTTACCGGTGGTAAAGGTTATGATCTTAGGCTTGATCTACATAAAGACTGATTAATGTGAACAAGTAAAATACAATCACATGCGCGTTATTTCAAATTTTTAATTATTAGTTTTATACTGTTGATGAAGTCAGAAATAACTAAAAACTACGTCATTTGTTACAGGATGCATATTTTTGCATCATAATAGCGCTTACATTCCGATCAAACCATTTCCATAGGAACAGTCCGCTAATGAAACACCATCAATGATTTTAAGGTTTAGCTGTATTAAGGTGGGAGTATCAACATGCTTGCCAACCTATAACCTATCTCGCGTAGATTTATTTATGTTTTCTAGTTTTTATACAAAATTTAAAGAAAATCAGTATCGACTTGATATTCTATAGGTAATAATTGACATATTTAATAAATATCAAGGAATTTCATAACTTATTTTAGGAGAATTGTATAGCGAAAAATATCGGGTAAGATTTTTTTTAACATTATTATGTCATTGTCACTCATTGTCCTTTCACTATACAATTCTCCCAAAATTAGCAATGAAATAAATTGATATTTTTGTAATATATCAGATACTACATAAATAATGTACCGACGAAATTGATTTTCTTTAAATGTTAGTTCTTAAAATAATAAACTAAAAAAATCAACACGAAATAGGTTATAGGTTGGCAATAGATTGAATAACGTTGAGAATTCAACCTTAAGCGAATGGTAACGTGTTCACTTGCTCCATAGATCCCATAAATACGCTCTGTTGTGGTATGTTCATGAATTTCGTGAAATTATCAACCACGGGATGACAAAATAACATCTACGTCCCCGTTGCCTTAATTCGTTGAACACGAAACTCCCAAAGCATCAGAATCTCTCTAAAGCAGAGCCGCTTTGTTGAGAAAGGTCAGCATAGAATGAGACAACCTATTGTATAGGCAGAAAAATGCAACCTTACGTACGTCAATAGTCCGCGAGTTTATGTCGTGTGTAAGAGGCTTTAGATTTTTAACAACCAATCTCGTTTTTTTTTGACTTTGACACAATTTATGGAAAATAGAAGGTTTTTTGTTAATTTATTAATGTTATTGTGTATTTTTGAATATATAGAACAAACAGAAACAAGAAACATACATAAGAAGGTAGATAGAACAAGTAAAAATATCATATAAATGCACGACCATTGACCAAGAAAATAAATGTAATTTGCAGTTTTTGTTTTCGATTATTACCAACTAGTTTTTTAGAACAAAACCCTAGAACAGAGCAGGCACCTCCCATACCTCGTTTTCCCCATGGATAGGCCTCCTGGCAAGGAGCCCCGAATCATCAAGGGCGATGAGGCGGAACCTCACGCGTACCCCTTTATAGTGTCTCTAATGGTCATAAGGTCTAACACTAGTTACCTTTGTGGAGGTTCGTTGATTAGTGACGAGTGGATATTGACGGCTGCCCATTGTCTTTTAGGGTAAGTCCTTTCATTAAAAAAAAAAAAATAAGAAATACATTTTTCTAGAGTGTTTATGATGAGTTTCAAAAAAATGTTTTTTATTTATTTATTTAACCTTTATTTCAAAATTACATTGATATATACATATTATAAAGTAAATAACAAGTAAAAAGAAATGTCGTCAAAAAAAACAGAACAAAAGCAATTTAGTTATTTCAATACCTGTAGATACCTTATTAATAAATAAATTTAATATTTTTTAATTATGTACATACGTCAAACGGTAGGCAGGCACGTCCATTTTATGAACTTAACTTAGTTTTAACTTTTTTCGTCTCGTAATTTTGATTTGATTCATACGATTTTGATGACGTAAAAGTGATGACGCACGGGAAAAGAACCACTGTGGCGACTTTAAGTCGTACTAATTCTAAATTCATTGTAGGGCCGATTATGTTGAAGCATACCTAGGTATACACAGTAGGAAAAACTTTAACCCTAATGTCTCTGAAGTATTCATGTCTTCTCAATTCCTTACTCACGGGCAATATAATCGCTTAGAGTTCTACAACGACATCGGATTAGTGAAATTACCCTCAAGAGTCAAGCTCAGTAAATATATCCAGACTGTAGAGATCGCCTATGGATCAGATTTATACGTAGGAAAAATGTCTAGATGCTTAGGATGGGGGAAAACGGAATCGGGTTAGTTCCATATACTGAATAAGAATGCACTCTACAGGGATCTCATCTTGAATAATGTTCCATAGTTCCTATAAAAAAAAACTACAATTGACCACTCGTCAAAAACACAAAACTTTAACTTCAAAGAAATGAGATAAAAGTTAATTTGCACTTAACCTAAACGATTACATTAACCTAATCTGTCATTTAGCATTATTCACTTATTAGCAAGTAAAAGCAAAGATAGAAAGATTATTTTGCTGTCGTTCCACCAATCGAAGTTACCCTAATAGGTACTTTCCATTTGCTTCTTTTAACCAGCTAAGCAAAGTAAACACTATTTGTCTTATTGTAAGAACCACTCGGAAAGCACGACAGTATGATACTACATAATAATATGTCTTTCCACTTTCTAGAGAAACTACACAAACGCTCCAAAGACATACGTAATTATTTTTTGATACTTAGGAATAATTATGTGTATATATTTGGTTACACTGTGCCTCGTATAGGATACAGATTTGGAACAACAAAGACTTATTGATTAGGTTTTTGCCTTTACACATATTGGTGACGCTATATTCTAACACTCAACTTAACCATTGGCTTTGCAGATGATACTACAATTTTTATACCGATACAAATTGGGAAAAATTAATTAATAAAATTTAAAAAAATTGGTTTGATAACAATTTGTTAACAATTAATTTTAATAAAACAAATTATATTCCTTTTACTTTAAATCTTTATAACCTACCACGAAATATGAATAGTACCTACCTATTCAAATAAATGAAGACATTCAACTTTTTAAAGTTAATAAAATAAAATATTTAGGAATTATTTTTGATAGTAAATTAAATTGGAATTTTCACTTAGAATACTTAATTAAAAAATTAAGAAGTTTACTACCGATTTTCAAAAATATTAAAAATTTTTTAAATGTAAGACATGGAAATATTATATTACGCGTTAGTTCAAACTCATTTAAATTACGGAATTAGTTAAATTTTAGTTAAAAAATTAGAAATATTACAAAAAAGGTTTCTAAAAATGACATTCAAAGACAGACAAAGAATTATATTCAGAAACAAAAAAGTTGAACATAAGACAACTTTACATTTATAACATCTTAATATATATATTTAAAAATAAAAACCTTATACAATTTAAAAACCATAATTATAATACACGTCATTAAAATTAAATAACCATAAAACCTAAAATAAATAAGTCCATAGGATAAAAAAATTTCAAATATTTATATTTTTATTTAAACGATTATTTACCAACAAAAATTAAAAAATTGACATCATTAAAAAAATTTAAAGTCGAAATAAAAACATGGATATTAAAAACAGACATTTTGAAAATATTTTTAGAAATGCTTTAATTAATTAATATTTTTCTGAATAATTTATATAAGTAATATTTTTTACTTAAAAATTATAAATTAATAGTTTTATTATAGAATATATTTCTTCAAAAAAAACTGCGTTTATACCGAGGTTTAAACTATTAATTAACATTTTTATTTTAAAACTTAATTTTTAATGCATATTTATGATTTATAATTTTACTACATACTAAAAAAAAAAAGATTTGCCCCTAACAAGCTCAGCTTTAGGGGATTGAAGAATAAGTTTATAGAAGATAACATACACATATTATATTATTAATTTTAAATAAACTTAGTATTATTATTATTATTATTATTATTATTTAAAAGTAACTTAAAGGAACTCGGCTAATATTTATTATTTGGCCCGTTTGACAATCGTGGGATTTTTCTTTAAAAATGGAAAATTCCCAACCTTCTAGTAGAAAATTTTATTTTTCAATTCTCTCTGGGAAATTTTAGTTTTTCTTTCTTTATGCTATCGGGTTAAAATTAACATTTACTGGAAAAGCCCACGAATACAGCCTTAAAATCATATTTGTTAATATAAACTCTAAAATAGTTTTTATATAAATCATTGTTATTTTTAGGAAAGATTCAGAGAAACCTGAGATTTGCGGACATGAGAATAATAACAAATGAAGAATGTAGCACCTATAGCGAATTCACGCCTTATATCACTGAACGCCATCTATGCACTTCAGGTAACTGATGCCAATATTTGAAATCTCATATGCGATGGGTACCGCTTTTTCTATTACAAACCATTATTCTACCGTGAAATTTATATACCAATCAGCAACATAATATAACATATACAGCGTTATGATAAAGAAACCGTTCAGCTTTTTATACAGAATACAGCCCACTTAATCAAGCATCGCTAGGTATCAATTTAAATTTTTTTAATGTAAGTATATTAATTTTATCTAATAAATATTGTATATTTTTATATTTTTTCATTCTACAATCTAATCTAGAGTTTTCATAAGTCAACCCTACGCCTATCTTTAACCGTTTACGAAATATTAACACTTTAATGCTCGTATGTACCATCTCTCATGTTTCTCGACTTAGCAACTTTCTGAACTGGCATTGTGCAATGACAATTTGCTATTTAAGATTCAGAAGTGAAAAAATGTCAGTGAATGAGTTAATTAAATTTGAATTTTGCTCTGCTGATGATATTACATCTAAAATGCGCCTCGCTGAATTTCATCTTCAGCATAGAAGTTTTAAATATGTTAAGTAGAAGTCAGGGAAGTAAGTGACATTATGTTTAATGAAAAATACTCTAAGCGCTCGCCATTAGCCAATCGACAGTTTCTAGAGTAGCAATTAAGTGGAGAACTTCCAGTAGGTACTGTTAAAGATAGTATTAAAGTGGTCGTCTTGGTATACCTGAGGAGATAAAAAATAAACATACTATGTATTATCATTCCAGGAAGATTCTCATAGCTCGAACACACAACTTTGGTGTGACCACGACACTCACGAAACCAATGTATCTAAATTTAAAAAAAAACTTCATCGAACAAACCCGAACAAACCTGTAAATGTACAAGAGTCATTGGACGATGATTCTGATCGACGAGAGCAATATTGTGAAATAATGATCGAGTTAACAAATAATCACGCACAATATTTGCAAAGAATTTGTTTTTTAGAAGAAGCTACTTTTTAAGGTTAATATATGGGCGGGCATCAACGACAACAGAGCAAAATAGACATCTCATCGCCAGATTTCAGGCCAGACTTGAATATCAAACTTTCATTATTCACAAATCCATTTTCTAAACCAGCCTGTCGAATAATATACCATACATCCTCTGACGATTTTTTTAAACTGTATGAAGAGTATCATCTTGTCATCTTCGCCCAAAAGCCCCTTTACTGTATATCCAGGTTTCATCCAGAAAAACAGGTTTTAAGGGAAATTGAGAGTTGCCGTTATTCTTAAATTCCCTTAAAAATTCTACTAGTCTTGGGTATATGGGGTTGCTCTATTAAAAAAACGCCTGTTTGATACAGTACATTTGCGCCATTTAAATTTTAATTTTTTTAAACAGTTGAACCAGTGGATATTTCAACACCATTAATGATTTTAAGGTTTAGTTGTATTGAGCGAATGGTAACGTGTTCACCTGCTCTATACATCCTATAAATACGCTCTCTTATGGTATGTTAATGCATTTCGGACTACGGGATAACAAAATAACTACATTATTTGCCTTAATTCGTTGGATTGTTGAACACGAAACGCCCAAAGCATCAGAAACTCTCTAAAACAGAGAGGAATTTATAAAAACGTGGCCATAAACAGTGATGGGCTAAAATATGGAACAAATACATTTAAAAATCAGGTATTCATTTTTTGAAAAAACGCTCGGAAACGTCGACTATAATTCTTTTTTCCGGATTTTTTGCCTCAAAAAGAAATTATACCGGGTGTGTCAAAAAGTAGATGTAGCAAAATTTTTTTGTTTTTTAAATAGAACCCCCCTATTTTTACTTATTACCCTAATTCTACGTCAAATTCTGCGCATAATTCATGTAGCATACTCTATCCTTATCTCTAACGGTTTTAGAGAAAAATTACATCATAAAAAAATTCTTTAAAAAAAGTTTCAAAAATTAGTTTATTAAGTGTTGAAAATGCAAACCATTAACTTCTTGACAATATGCTAATCTACTTAAAAACCCTTCTAAAACATTATAATTTTAAATTTTAAGTCTTCCAAATTTTGTGGTTTATCCTTATACACTTTTGATTTCAAATAACCCCAAAGAAAGAAATCCATGGGTGTAAGATCGGGAGATCTTGCAGGCCATTCTATGGGTCCTCTTCTACCTATCCATCGTTCGGGAAATACAGTATTCAAATACTCTCGTACTTGTCGAGCAAAATGAGGCGGAGCACCATCCTGCTGAAACCAAATAGACGCTTCTGGTAGATGAGGCTGATTCGGATTTGGAAAATCCGCTGCTAGTGTGGGAATTAATTCATTTTGAAGAAATTGTAAATACCGGTCTCCTGTAAGATTTCCATCGGAGAAAAAAGGTCCAATAATTCTATCATTTAATATCCCTGCCCAAACATTTACTTTTTGTGGGTATTGCGTGTGCTGTTCTCTCATCCATTTGTACTCCAATACCGAAAATTTTGTCTGTTTACCGAACCATTCAAACAAAACGTGGCTTCATCGCCAAAAAGTATGTTGCGATGGAAAAATAGATTTAAGTTGCAAATTTTCATCATAGTTTCACAAAACTGTAGTCGGCGGTCGGGATCATCTTCGTTTAGCTCGTGCAGCAACCTAATTTTGTACGGATGGTACTTTTCTTGTTTCAGTACCCGCAACACAGATCGTCGGCTAACATCATTATTAAGGGCTAACATCATTATTAAGGGCTACTTCAGTGGATGCACTATGAGGATTATCTTCAACCTCTAACAAATGTTCAATTGTGAGTTTTCACTAATTTTTGGACGACCTGGCCGTAGACGATCTTTTACATTCCCTGTTTCCCTGAATTTCTTCTCAATTTTACTTACTGTAGATCTTGTAATCGGCCATTCTGGATACTTAGCGTTAAACAAGTTACAAACTTCTTCTTGACTTCTTGTTTTGTCTCCACATCCAATTAAAATTAAAATTTCGATTCTTTGTGTTTCATTTAAATGCCCCATGATCACCGTTTTTCAAAATTATACCTAAACTAATTTTTGATTGACACATGACTTGCTATCGTAGTAACAATTCATTTAAATTTACCTGTTTACCTTTAAGTAGGTACATGCACCTTTTTTTAAAGAATTTTTTTTTATGATGTAATTTTTCTCTAAAACCGATAGAGATAAGGATAAAGTATGCTATATGAATTATGCGCAGAATTTGACGTAGAATTAGGGTAATAAGTAAAAATAGGGGGGTTCTATTTAAAAAACAAAAAAATTTGCTACATCTACTTTTTGACACACCCGGTATAATTTCTTTTTGAGGCAAAAAATCCTGAAGAAAGAATTATAATCGACGTGTCCGAGCGTTTTTTCAAAAAATGAATACCTGATTTTTAAATGAATTTGTTCCATATTTTAGCCCATCACTGTATTTCGTTTATTATTTATGTTTTTACAATTCCTGCTTCATTCTGTCTATACTTACGTCGTAAACTCCGTTAAAGGGTAAAACCAGTCTTTCCGGCGTCACTTTCTCTTTGAAGATAATCGAATAATTTTAAAATTAACACGATTGCAACGCTGCTTTTTTAGGTGAAGCAGGAGCAGGCTCCTGCTCAGGAGACTCCGGGGGCCCCCTGATGGTTAATGACAAACAAGTAGGAATAGTAGCTTTTGGAGCCAGTAATTGTGAAGCTATGATGCCCTCAGTTTTTACAAGACTTACGGCGTACTCCGATTGGTTGACGAATAAAACCGGGGTCGAAATAGTTTCCCCCCTCTTGGCGAAAAGTCCGTCCCGCCTCTTGCCGAAAAGTCCGCCCCCCCCCTTGCAGAAAAGTCCGCCCCCCCCCTTGCCGAAAAATCCGGAAGATAAAACGGGAGGCACAATAACACCTCCTGTAGAACTATTTATAGTTATAGGAGCTGTATTCAGTGCGTTGTTTTTTAATTAAGGGGGTTTTATTGTTTACCTGCCCCATCCACAATACATTTTCTTTGGGTGGCAAGAACCAGTAACTGTATACAGGGTATCCGGAAATTCCGTACGTATATTTTAAGGGGAGATTCTGCATATAAAAACAAAAGAAAAGTGCATATGAATGTTTTCTTGGCAACGGCTCTAGAACCGGTGAAGAAATGCTAATTTTTGATATTGAGAGTTAGCGTCAAATTTAGCCAGAGGCTTTCTTGGGGGACTCTTAGTTTAGTAATTCATACTTTTTTTACATAACACATTTTTAAACTTTATCCAGGATTCCGATTATGATTTCCAGGACTTTCTTACACAATAAAGGTATTTGCGAAGTGTTCTGGATGGGATGTATATCACAGGCAACCTTTGACGTAACTAGATACAGATTTGTACGTCGTAAACAATTATGAGCGCTAAAATGTTTATATTAGATGGTTTCTCTTGGTTCTATTTATCTATGCTAATAGTTTAGGAGAAAATACAATTTATTTAAATCATTATAAACTATTATCGAATTGTGGATAGCTTATAATGGCTTTCTTATACGTCATTTAAGGACCTATATTCATTTCAACATATTTTACGTGTAGAATCTTTCCTTGAAATATGTACGGAATGTCCGGACACCCTGTATAGAAGAAAACCAGCTGGGGTATAAAACACACCAAAAAATATTCAGAGCGATGTGGGAGAAGAGTTTTTATATATATTTATGATACCAGACATAGATTCTTGAAATTTTCGGTGCCATCCTTTTTTCCGATTTTTATTTGTAAAAAAATTGCACCAATTCCATTAAGATAATCTTAACAAAATGTTCGTTATAAATAAAAATGGGAAACGATGAATTTTCATTTGAAAAGAATGTAGATTATAGAACAGAGAGAAACAACGGATTGTCTTGGAAGGACTTATATTTCTTAGCTTATATTTCGTATTTATGTATCATTGTCCAATGTATTACCGTTTCATATTATATTTTGCTATAAGAGCAATTTTTTGATGTTTAATTTTTCATACTTCATCTAGGAGGTATTTTAACCTTAAATATTCATGGTAAGTATACGTATTAATTTATGAAGGCTGACACAGAATTCAAGACTTGGTTGAAATGTTGTTTGTCACGTATCAGATTGTTAATTTGAGGCTTTTATTGGACCAAAAATTAGGGGCTATTTATATCAACATAAATTCCTGCACCTTTTAAAAAAGTAAATGTAATCTAAAAACCTGATCGGTGCAAAGACCAAATTGTATACATTTTTGCCCGATTCCTCATCATTCCGTCCTTTTCTTTCAATTCATTGCGCCATAGCCAGATTTACATATTTGTCGAAAGGACCATGCAAAATCCCCCAAAAAATATGATAATTTGGCCATGCCAACGTAGCTCTAGAAATTGTTTAATAAAAGAATAATCCGTAATTATTGCCTAATTATTCTACTACGTTGTAAAACGTCAATAATTAGAGAATTTTTAAAATTATTTCTATATTGTATGGCAACATGCATTTTATTTAACGAGTATCGCTTACTATTCGAACCTCTAAAAGAATGGAATTGACGGCGGGTCGTTGTTGTGACGTTGCTGGATTAGTCCAACGCAGTTTAAGTTATTGAGTGGCTATTTTGGGTGAATCTCGGTTGTCCAGTAATAAACGATCATGGCGCATGCACGCTAAAAAAGTGGGCCAAATAAATGGGAATTTACCCTTTCATCGATAAGTATGGTTATGTTTTAATATTTGTGTCCGAGGGTCTGACGCCAAACGTCGACCAGTGTTGCCATGCTGAAAGAACCCAATGAGTTCTCTCTTCCACCCATTACTGAGTTTCCATAACATTTTAAATAGTAACGGATCGGGTTTTCAGGCGTTTTATGAATAAAATCTTTGGTCTAGACTTTATAAGGTCTTTGGTTGCCACATTAGAAATACACTTTCATAGTTTTTAAATTTTAAACTTTAATGTTATTTTTCTGAAACGTCGTTGAATTTGTACTCTACATGCGTTCAATTGACGTACTTAAGTATAAAACAATATACCTAAATATTATCTTGTACCGCATAGGATGAAGCCCTACATTAAATTTAGGATTGGTAACAGGTGTAACTTATAAAACAAAGTTAGCAGCCCTAAAATTAATTTATTTAAGCTTAAAATAAAATTTTCCGACTATTTAAAATAACAAAGTTGATGATGGTTGTGACTAAACGAAACGTCGGATCAAAAATGTAATTAAACCCCCTTGTAGGGGAGAGAAAGTGACAATGAGAATGTAAAAGTTATTTTGACATGTCTCTTCAAATAGAATCATAAATCAATTAAAACGAAATCGCGAAAATTCGGTTTTATCCAAATATCTTCGGAAGCATTCGGAATTTTTTAAATTTGACTATTTAACTAGAGTGTTTTACACTGGCAAAATGTCATAGCAACGGCCGGTCTTCTACTGGCAAAATTACTACCTGCACCTACCTGGACAAAATTCACATGTGATTTTTGCCGCGGCAAAATTTGTAATTTTTTTGTTTTATTCTTAAATAAAAGTTTTCTAATTTTATTGTTCTTTGTCTTTTTTCTAGTTAAATAGTCATGTCGAATACCACTCGAGAAAAAATTGTGTAAGCAAAATTGTTCTCAAGGATTTATTTAAGTTTGTTGCTTTTAAGCAATTTCGCTCATGACATTTTCGACAAAATCACTCGCCTGACGGCTCGTGATTTTGTCAAAAATGTCATTCGCGAAATTGCCAAGCAACAAACTTTCATACCTTTCGAAAATTTTGCCGACAAAATTTTATCTCTTGTGATATTATTATGGAGGACTTGAGGTAGGAGGCCGATCGCAATGCATTGGATTCGGTCCCAAATTAGCATCGGTAATTCAGCTTTACGAGTCGCTGTAAGATGGCGCGCGTGTTCGAAGTGGGCTATCAAATAATGGTTTCTTATGGACGCAATAACTATTTTTATTTAAATTAGTTCTTTAAGGAACAAATAACGACTTTTATATGAATTTACACTTACTTTGTTATACTTATTAGTAAACTCGGCCTGTATAAAGTTCCAACGATGCTTGATTTTTAAAATACAGGGTATTAAACATTCTAGCTATACCTTTGGAGCTAGAAAGAGACTTATTTGGCTACGTTTTCTCTCTGAAAAAGATCCTGTCTTACACCCCGACACAAAGCAAACTCTACTTTTATAAATTGCACCATTATTTATTATAAATATGGAAATGAATTACAATACAACGTTATTTGTCTTGTCTTGCCTTCAAACATTATTTGTTATTTCGAAAAATAAAATGTCAATTGTCAAAAGTAAAAGCACAGAAAAATAAAGGGTTTAAGTAAAAGTTAAAAACTATGGCGGATCTAGTTTTCCATATTAAAAACGAAGAAGAAGACAACATCAGCCCACTACGGACGCGAGAGCCATCTATCGGCCAATAGCGAACTAACCAAAAAACCGGGACAGAAATTGAAAATGCTGCCATTGTCGATCGGCCTCCTACCCTCTAGTTCTCCATAGTCATGATTATGGAGAACTTGAGGTAGGAGGCCGATCGCAATGCATTGGATTCGGTCCCAAATTAGCATCGGTAATTCAGCTTTACGAGTCGCTGTAAGATGGCGCGCGTGTTCGAAGTGGGCTATCAAATAATGGTTTCTTATGGACGCAATAACTATTTTTATTTAAATTAGTTCTTTAAGGAACAAATAAGGACTTTTATATGAATTTACACTTACTTTGTTATACTTATTAGTAAACTCGGCCTGTATAAAGTTCCAACGATGCTTGGTTTTTAAAATACAGGGTATTAAACATTCTAGCTATACCTTTGGAGCTAGAAAGAGACTTATTTGGCTGCGTTTTCTCTCTGAAAAAGATCCTGTCTTACACCCCGACACAAAACAAACTCTACTTTTATAAATTGTACCATTATTTATTATAAATATGGAAATTAATTACAATACAACGTTATTTGTCTTGTCTTGCCTTCAAACATTATTTGTTATTTCGAAAAATAAAATGTCAATAATTGTCAAAAGTAAAAGCACAGAAAAATAAAGGGTTTAAGTAAAAGTTAAAAACTATGGAGGATCTAGTTTTCCATATTAAAAACGAAGAAGAAGAAGACAACATCAGCCCACTTCGGACGCGAGAGCCATCTATCGGCCAATAGCGAACTAACCAAAAAACCGGGACAGAATTTGAAAATACTGCCATTGTCGATCGGCCTCCTACCCTATAGTTCTCCATAGATATTATATATGAAAACATGACGTTGCAGGATTCAGTAATGCGCAAATTTTCTCTAATTTAACCATCTCTGTATCTCCTACCGTTTCCAAGATTCCAATGCTATCCCATTCTTATCTTGGACACACTGTATATAATATATACTTATGCGATAATTAAAAACTTTACGTATACATACACGTGAATTTATTCAGAAACAATCCCACTAATCACAGTTCTGTTCAGGAACAGCTGGAACTGGAAAAGCATTTTTTCTTAAGACCGACCAGAAAATATACACTTTCTGGGCAATTTTTCATCCAGAAAATAACGTTTTGTCGATCAAGACCGAAAAAATGTGGTCGCAGTATTCCATGATACGTGCAGTAGTAAATGTTAAACACAACATTGATGTATCAAAATACATGAGATTAGGAGCATTATTGAAACGAAAAAGTGTTGGTTATTGTCTAAAGAAATCAAAGATTCCAACTAAAAAAGAGTTTCAAAAATTCCTTTGCCATATGCATGCGCCAGATGACAAATACTTAATGTTGAAGGTAGATATAACTATATAATTTTAATTTAAATTTCTTACTAACAATTAACAGGTTGCTTTTATTCTCGGAATCGCGGGCGCATGTCGTCGAAAAGAACTGACTCATATGAAAATTGATGACATACAAGATTTGGAAACGGCTTTGTTAATAAAAATTCCCTACAATAAATTAAACAAACCGAGATCTTTTACAGTGACGGTAGAATATCTAAAGTATTATAGAAATAATATGGCTTTATGTCCAACAAATATGAGTGATGGTCGATTTTTTGTGTCTTATCGCAATGGAAAATGCTATAAGCAAGTTGTCGGTATACACAAATTTGGTTGGAATTCTTCTGGAGTAGCCAAGGGCTATACATAGATGATTCCTTAAGCAATAAGTTAGAGCTGATCAAGAAAATATTCAACATTCCACAATCTGAACTGAAATCAGTACCGACTCAGGTATCGCAATCCGTCTTCCAATCGAGTTCAACATTGGAGAATAATATCATAACGGTGAACAAAAATAATAACACATTCTTAAAATCAAATTTACAGCACCCTGTTCTTGTTCAAAATTGTTCTAATAGTACATTTAATATAAATATTGTAAATAAAATAAACAGTTTGTTGAAAAAATGTTAGCGTCCGAAAAATATTTTTCGGCCTGGGACGAAAAGTGTTACCTAGCTACCAGCGTAATAGTCAATACCTTATCGAAAAGGTTACTATTTCGTACAAATATTTGATCTATAAAACGGCATTTTTTGACACAATCGGATAAAAAGATTTTTCCGGTCCCTGTTTTTTCATTTTTCCAATCGCTCTTTGATAATACAATCTACCTCGATTTCGTTACTATGATAACAACATTTCGATGTATTGTCAAATGACAGTTCGTTGATTTTTAACTTGTTGTTTATGTCAAACATGTTTCGCGAGTGCGCAAATTTAAAAATATGAATTCAGGTTTTGAATTATCCGACACGGAAAATGAGATTCCAGAAAAAATGTTGGAACCAGCAAGGAAAGCAATTTACGATATATTGCCAGTAAAATCAGAAGCCCGTTACGAGAAGTCATACGACACATTTAAAAATAATATAAAATTAAGAATTAAATGTATATCGAAGTGTCGGTCTTAAAAAAAAAATTGTGTGTGCTTAAGACCACACGACAGAAGTGAAAACTTCAACAAGGTGAAATTAATAATATCGAATAAATATATTTCCTAAAATTGAACAACCCTTGAAAAAAATGCCAGAACATACCTGAGACGCAACAAGTGTCTATCTTGTGATCTTAAACACACAAACAACGCACACTGTTTCCACGTCGATACTGAATGCGACTGATGCGGCATGCTCTTTCATATAACGTTCATTCGGGTCAGTTCGGATTGAATATAGCAGTTGAATTCGAGATCCCGTCGAATTCGAGCGTAACACAGCCGAGCGTTACGCGTGACGGCTCAGTTTAATTCAGTGCCCACAAAAAGTGCTAAACGCGCCTAAAGAAGTTTTCACTTCAAAAATATTGTACGTCACGCAACCGAAAATTAGTGTTGTGCAGAACTCTCCAAGCTTCCAGGGCTCGCCTACGGCTTGCCCTGAAAATGCTTGTCTCGACCTCAAAAACACTACTTTCCGGTCTTGTAACGTAAATTACTATTCCTAACGGTAACCAACAAAGAGCAAGGAGTGGGTTATGCAACAATATTACGGAGGTGGTATAAATGCTTGGGACAATGTAATTTTCACAGACGAAAAGATTTTCCAATCATGTTACAGCGGGAGATTAAGGGTACCTATATAGACCAACAAATACTCGGTTTGATGAACGCAATACTCAGAATATTTCAAAAAGCGGCCGTTTCCTGTCAACACATGGTATAGGAATTTGTACGCGCATAGAAGGTAGATTTAATGCACAAAATTTCATACAAATATTGGAGAACGTGATATTGCCATCGGTTAATGATATGTTTCCCAATACTAATTACATTTACCAACATGATAACTGCCCGGTTCATACTGCCCACGCACACGCAGTATCTGATTGGATGCAACATTCAAGTATTACCCTGGCCTTCTAGGAGTCCAGATTTAAATCCGATGGAAAATGTTTGGGGTTACATGATCAAGAGAATTAACAAATATAATGAATTTCGTCCAGAAAATACAGAACAATAATTGTGGCTGAAAATACAAGAGACTTATTGGAATTAACTAACGCAAGAATACTGTAATGGTCTGGTGGCTTCAATGCCTAAAAGATTAACTTTAATTATTCAAAGTAATGGAAGGGCAATAAAATATTAAATACTATTGGTTTTATTTCCTCGTCAGTTTATTTATATTGCCATAGTTTTGTAGTAGTAGAGTTACTTTACATTCTTTTAAGCTATTTCTGTATTGAATAACAAGTTATTATTGTCTAGTTTACTTTACGAAAATGTCTTTACCACTACTTTTACCTTCCATTCTATGGTAGTAAAGGTAAAAGCCTGAATTACCAAAATTCAGGAAAACAATGTTAGCTGTCAGATTAGTGCCAGGATTTTTGTGATGGTAACTGTACGTCAACAATCCTTATGTCGTTTTAACAACTAACCTTGTCTCTTTGACTTTGAGTAATGGTAAGCAAAAATTTCATGGAAAATCGAGGTTTCTGTCTTGGTTTATTGTTGTTATTGTGTATTTTTCTAAATACAGAACAAACAGAAACAAGAAAAAGACATGCGAAGGTAGGTAGAACAAGTAAAAATTTTATATAAATGCACGACCATTGGCCAAGAAATTAAACGTATTTTGCAGTTTCTTGTTTTCGATTTATTACCGACTAGTTTTTTAGAGACAACAGGGGCATCACCCGGGCTTTCTTTACCCCATAGATAGGCCTGTCGACTTGGATCCCCGAACCATCAAGGGGGAAGAGGTGGAACCTCATTCGTACCCCTTTATAGCGTCTCTAATAATCAAGAAGGAGGGTAAAAAGACTCGCTATTGTGGAGGTTCGTTGATTAGTGACGAGTGGATATTGACAGCTGCCCATTGCCTTACGGAGTAAGTTCTTTCATTTCCAATGGAAACTTTATACCCCCTTTTTATCCCTTTAGGAGCTAATTTTTCAAAAAAATAAGACATGCGTGTTACAGTCTTTTTGAATTGTATAGTATTTAAGTTTAAAAAAATTTTTTTACCTTATTGGGATTAAGTATCCTTATTTTTTTTTATATGCCAGTGGATATATACAACTTGGAAACAAAAACCACTCGCACATTTAGACGAAGTGAATAACAAACTCGAACAAATAAGTCTTACTAATTATAAATTCATTGTAGTGCCGATTATGTTCAAGCACACCTAGGTGTACACCACAGGGTAAAGTTGAAAGGCGAAGTCTCTCAAGTATTCAAGAGTTCGGAATTCATAATTCACGAAAAATTTACTAGTTTTGGGTACAGCGATGACATCGGAATAGTCAAATTACCCTCAAGAGTCGAGCTCAATAAAGATATCACGACTGTAGAGGTCGCCTATGGATCAGAATTATACGAAGGGAAAATGTCTACATGCTTAGGATGGGGGAAAAGGGATTTGGGTAAGTTCCATATACCGGATAATAATACACTCTAGACCAGGGGTCTTCAACCGGCGGCCCGCGGGCCGCTTGCGGCCCGCCATTAACTTTTTTGTGGCCCGCATACAAATAAAATACAATTTCCAATACATAAAATATATTACCTAAAACTTAAAATATTGTCTACTTAAGAAATCTCTTTTAGACGAAAATTGAAAAAATATTATAGAAATTATTTCACTTTAGTCTGGTCTAAATATTAATAGATCTAACATCATGAAAGATGTTATAAAGATGGTAAATTTTATCACGTCTCGGGGGCTCAACCACAGAAAATTTCAAAAATTTTTGTCCGATATTGATTCGCAGTGTGGTAATGTAGTTTACTTCTCAGATGTTCGTTGCCTTAGTAGAGGAAACGCGAATGTTTAATCTTAAAGAACCAATTAAAACGTTTTTGGTTAGCAAGGGACATCCTGATGCCTTCTTTGATGATCCAGAATGGCTCAGTGATTTTGGTTTTTTGGTTGATCTTACTTTACATCTGAATGACCTGAATGCACGGTTACAAGGTAAGGAAAATTTCATAAACAACTTATATGACAGCATAAAATCCTTTAAAGCTAAACTTAAATTGTGGGAAATGCAGCTGCAAAAAAACGATTTGACACACTTTCCGAACTTGTCAACTTGTAAGTGGGGTGAACCGAATAAATATATTTCCACAATAACTGATCTACAGAAAGAATTAACTTCGAGATTTAGGGACTTCAGAGAAAATGAAAAATCAATACACTTATTTGCTACGCCTTTTACTATGTTTGTTGAAGATGTTCCAGGAAATCTTCAAATGGAACTGACAGATTTGCAGTGCAATACTGAACTAAAAGAAAAATACAATTGTGGACTATTTGATTTTTACTCCAGATACACTGATACAATAATTAAGTTTCCGAACATTCAACTTCATGCTTTGAAGATGATGTCACTATTTGGGAGTATCTATGTATGTAAACAATTATTTTTCCGAATGAAACATGTGAAATCAAAAAATAAGACCAGAATAACGGACTCTCATCTCAAAAATAGCTTTCGTATCGCTACATCCAAAATAAGACCAGATATTGACAAACTTGTAAAAACAAACAATCCTAAAAGTCTAATTAAATATAAAAAATGTGTTTGTATAAATATTGTCTTGAGTTTACTATATTTCAGCTAAATTAAATTTCCCACTTTCTATTTCTTCTGGCCCGGCAATCGATGAGTAGCCTAAATATGGCCCTTCTATGAAAAAAGGTTGAAGACCCCTGCTCTAGACAATTCGTCGAAAACACGAAACTTTCGCTTCAAAGAAATTAGATTAAAGTTAATTTGCACTTAACCAAAACCATTACATTAACCTGATCTGTCATTTTGCATTATTCACTAATAAACAAGTAAAAGCAAAGATAGAAAAATTATTTTGCTGTCGTTCCACCAATCGAAGTTGCAATCAGTTTAGGAATTTGGATTTGGGAAATTACCCCGATAGGTACTTTCCATTTGCTTCTTTTAAACAGCAAAGCAAAGTAAAAATCTTTACTTAAGTTGTTAAAGGAACGCTTCGCGAACAACTTCGTATAGTCTGCATGGAAATAGAGAGGGGCTTACTTAACCGCGGCAAGGGGGAGGAAAAAATCTTTGGTGTGCTAAGTTAGATTTTTAAAAGGAACGTTCAACTCACCCGTTGACTTTGCTTTGCTATTTAAGAGAAAGTAACCCCTTTTACCACAATGAAAATTGCCGAACGAAAATAAATTCTACTTTAAATACCCCATCCAAAAAAGTAAATGACGATCGAAAATATTCCCAAAATTTTTTTTAGAAATTTTTTTTTATTTTTAGTAATTTTGTAATATCTTTAACAATTCATTATTGATCAAAACCAAAATGGCTTTCCCGGGTGTAGAATGTTGTACCAAACAATTTTTCTTAAAGCCATTTATCAATATCGGCCTTACTTTTTTCTCAAAAACGTTGGGCGCGTAAAGTGAATTTAAGCGTGTAAAGTGGATTTACGCGCCCAACGTTTTTGAGAAAAAAGTAAGGCCGATATTGAAAAATGGCTTTAAGAAAAATTTTTTGGTACAACATTCTACACCCGAGAAAGCCATTTTGGTTTTGATCAATAAAGAATTGTTAAAGATATTACAAAATTACTAAAAATAAAAAACATTTCTAAAAAAAATTTTGGGTATATTTTCGATCGTCATTTACTTTTCTGGATGGGGTATTTAAAGTAGAATTTATTTTCTAAATACCAATTTTTATTTTTTCTTTTCGCTTGACCAGCAAAACGTTCGGCAATTTTCATTGTGGTAAAAGGGGTTACTTCCTCTTAAAAGTAAATTAAAGGAACTCGGCTAATATTTATTATTTGACCCGTTTGACCATTCGTGGAATTTTTCTTTAAAAAAGGGAAATTCTCATCCTTCTCGTAGAAAATTTGATTTTTATTAAAGGTTGACAACACTGATCACTAAGCCCAATGGGTCGAGGCAGATGTTACGTAAGTGATTTTATTCCCGTGTTTTTATTAAAGAGCGTATCTTGTTTATTTATTATCTCAGTAAATAATTGAAAATTTTAAAAACCGAAATAGCAGACAATTTTTTTGTTTTTCGTTCTCTATAATACAGCATTAAAATCATATCTTTTAAAATAAATTCTAAAATAGTTTTTATGTAAATCCAGTCCATTCTTATTTTTAGAAGGAGAAAATGTAAGAAGGCTGAGATTTGTGGACCTGGAAATAATATCAAACCAATTATGTAGGACCACTCCTGAATATAGACCGTTCATTACTGAACGCCATATATGCACTTCAGGTAACCGATGCCAATATTCGAATTCTCATATGCGATGGGTACCGCTTTTTCTAACGAACCATTATTTCACCGTGAAATTTAAATACCAATCAGCAACATATATACCGCGTTATAATAAAGAAACCTCAGACCAAGCACAGTGCTTGGTCTGAGAAAGAAACGGTTCAGCTTTTTATATAGAATACCGTCCACTGAACCAAGAATCGCTCGGTATCAATTTAATTATTCTCCTAACCTTTTGACATAAAAAAAGGTATACTACTTTTGTTTCAATAAATCTAACCGTTTTCGAGAAAAACGCTAAAATAACATTGCTTGCATGTGATGAATAGGAAATCATTTTAATTTATTATTTTTTAATTTAATTAATGTAGTTTTTTAACCATACACTATTAGGTTTTAGAAAAGCTGCCATTAAAAAACTTGAAAAAGTTAACTTGGAACTTTCCTAAAATGAAGCATATTTTGAGAATAAATTTAGATTTAAATGCATCAAGTAGCCTGTGACCAGCAAACCTAATAAAACAAAATCATGCCTTGAAGAAAATTGAAATGCCAACAGCTTCTGCCAAAGTAAATTAGTTTGTTGTCAAATGTCATATGGAGTCAAAAAAAGTAAAAATATACCAGGTGTCCCATTTAAAAATCGAAAGTTTATGCCACTTCCGGTTAAACCGGAAGTTCCATAATGTTGAGTCACCTGTCAAAAAATGCAGTTTTATGTCGTATACAAATCCCCCGAATTTGATTTCATTATCTAGAAAAACAAAAAAGTAAGAGGGGCGAGCCACCTTCCGTGGACACCCGGTATATTATTTGGAATTTTCTACAAGGGTGTAAAATCCGCAAAACGTGGCAACGTCTATCTTCTAGCGGTAGGACGCGAAAATAAAATTACTTCTATTATTAATAATTTTGACAAAAAATTTAAAATAATTTTAAAGTGATACGCCACTGTCAATTAACATTCGTAATAGCCTGACCATTCTATTGTCCTCTAATAAACAGTGCGTTGTAGGCTCTGCGAAAAAATACGTTTATGAATGAGATGCGTAATCTATCTTTGCTCGGTCGTTGTTGGCGGGCATTGGTGAAAATCGGTGGATAAAAATATCTAAATTTCCTTCGAAATGATTTTGTTACAGCCTCAGAACAACCACCATGGTCTGAGGTTACAGCCATGATAATGATCCTGATTTACCAAGTTTAACCTTATATTTTATTTCACGTATAATGACAGTATGACCGAAATTGCGACGCTACTTTTTTAGGTAAAACTGGAGCAGCCTCCTGTTTAGGAGACTCCGGAGGCCCTCTAGTGATTAAGGGCAAACAAGTACAAGTAGGAATGGTAGGTTTTGGAGCTGAGAGCTGTGAATCTAAGTTGCCCTCAGTTTTTACAAGACTTTCGCCGTACACCGCTTGGTTGACGGAGAAAACCGGGATTGAAATACCCCGTGGAAACGGGCAAACCAGGGTCAAAGATGTTCGCCCCCCGAACAGATATAATAATCCGCCGTATCAAGGAGGCACAACAACACCTCTGGCAGAACTATTTATAGTTATAGGAGCTGTATTCAGTGCGTTGTTTTTCAATTAATAGAGGGGTTTTATAATTTATCTGCCACATCGGACCAATTTTTCCACAATAAATTTTTTTTTGGACAAAAAGATTGCAAGAACTAGTAACTGCATACAGGGTATCCGGAACTTCTGTATTTTAAGAAGAGATTCTACATATGAAAACATAAGAAAAGTGCATATGAATGTTTTCTTGGCAACCGCTTTAACCCTTTCGCTACTAATGGGACATGGTGTCCCAGTATATATTGGTCTCTAAAAATACGACTTATTTATTTCTAAGATAACTTGATTTTCTTTGGAGATTATTAATTTCAGTGACCACTGAAGCAAACTTATGTAAACAAAATAATTTTTAACAGTTATTTTACTGATATATTGCCTGGGACAAATATTATGTCCCATTCGTATAAATTCAAGGGATATTTATATCCCAATAGAATTATTTAGTAGCACTAAAAAAGTAGGGTTTTATTTTTTTATTCTGCAAGAACATAGAATATGAGGTTTATTTTATAATTATGTATGGTATATTGAAAACACCGATTGCATAGGGGAATATCCATAGACAATTTACGTTAATCGTCTATGGGAATATCGCATGCTGGACACATAGTTTTGGTCCATGTCTCAACATTTTTCTGAGTACAAGAGCGGCATCTTCTTCTATTTTGCATCATAATTGGTAGATGATCTCCAACGTTTATTAAATTTTTTTAAGATGACGTTGATTTGCCGTATGAACGTTTCCTTACTACACTGGCATTCTTGCGACAAATCGACACTAGTGTTTCTGCGATTAACAAGAAAACTGAGAAAACTTAATTTAGGTTTAGGGTCTCTAATCGATTCATTGTCCGATATATTTTCAGCCAATAGCTCTAGTTCTTTTTTCGAAAATAAAGTTGGCGTACATTTACGTTACTACAATCATACTGTTGGGACATCATTAACCCAGTTTAAAATACTAATGGGACACATAATTCCCATAACCTTAAACTAGATACAAAAATGATTTTCAGATGAAATAACAAATTATAATTATAAAATATTTATTATTACTTACCCAGACATACTAGCACAAATTAGTAAACACTCTAAAGCAGCGGTTCTAAAACTTTTTCTTTCGCGTACCATTTATGTGCAATGTGGATTAATCGAGTACCACCGAACTAAATAAAACAAGTTGTGCTGCATGTACGTATTTATTGAACTTGTAAGTAATAAGAAATACTGATAACCCTGCAACAGTACAGACTGTTATAGTATTAAAACAACTTTTTTAAAAGGTTTTATTAAAGAACAAAGAATTTATAATAATAAAATATTTAAAATAATGTACATCAGCACATCACCTTAAAAGTCAGTGGGAACGATGAGGCTCATGGTTTACGTTTGGGAAGGTGAATCCTAAATTAATGTATACCGGATCATATTTTCTTATCACTTTATTAATTTTATTTCAAGGCAAGTACATAACTGTTCGCGTACCACCTTTGGAGGCCGCACGTACCCACTTGTAGTACGCGTACCATAGTTTGAGAACCGCTGCTCTAAAGCTTATATTTACTAAAATAATGAATACTTTTAATGACGATACTCTGCGCGTGTTGTGGAAATGGCTGGATATGACGAAACAATGTAGAGCGCGGAAATTTCGACCCTATAACCTTGAAGTACGGATTTTGGGACACGGTGCATACTCAATTACTATGCATGCGAATACCAGTAGTATTTTTTTGAAAAATTATTGGGACACATAATATAACCGAATAGTAAATTCAAAACAAATATTTATAAAAAAAGTCGTAGCGAAAGGGCTAGAACCAGTGAAGAAATGCTAATTTTTAATATTAACTTTCAAAATGTCTTTATTCCAAACTAACTTTTACAGTTCATTACATGGAAAGTGACAACATAATATATAAAATAATAACCATAAAAAAAATAACAATAAAAAAAAATGGAAGTTAATCCAATTTAATTAATTAATAAAATCAATTAAAAAAAAATAGTATAAATAATTTAATTTAGTAAATATCTCTTTAATTGTTTTTTAAAAATTGCCCATTTTTTAATTTTTCTGATATTTTTTGGAAGATTGTTATATTTTATTATTCCGTCATATAAAAGCGATTTTTTTCCAAAATTACTTTTTACTGGTATAGTTTGATAATTTATACAATGTCTTGTGTTATGATCATGTAATGTCTTATTCTCCTGAAGTGTTATGTTTGATTTTTTTTCTTTTAAAATAATAGAGTGAATTAGAATACAAATTTTTAATTTATAAATGTTTTGAACGTGTAAATACCCTTTCGGTCTATACAGGGTCCTGCAATAGTGCGTCAGGCTTCCATAGCTCCTATACGAATTTAGTTAGGAATTTTATTCATACGCTAACTTATACTGTATCATACGGGGTACTTCAGAAAAATATTTTCTCATATACAGGATGGCCCAAAAAAGTGTGGTCATAAAAAGTTGTAATTTTTTTAAATGGAACACCCTGTATATTTTAACATTTTTAAATTCCACATAAAATTATAATTATTTTTTATTAAATGCATTATTATCCTATACTTCATAGTTTCCGAGATATTGACTCTCGAAAAGTGACATTTTTGAACTTTGACAGCTTCTAACTTTCTAACAGTACGTCTTAGAGCAAAACGGCTTACATGTCCCTATCTTCAATTTTTATTATCTTCCCAAACAAATCAACTTCCAGTTAAACCGGAACAACAATATTTCCTGCGTTCGAGTTACATCCGGTTTAACCGGAAGTTGATTTTTTGGGAAGATAATAAAAATTGAAGATAGGGACATGTAAGCCGTTTTGCTCTAAGACGTACTGTTAGAAAGTTAGAAGTTGTCAAAGTTCAAAAATGTCACCTTTCGAAAGTCAATATCTCGGAAACTATAAAGTATAGACTAATAATGCATTTAATAAAAAATAATTATAATTTTATGTGGAGTTTGAAAATGTAAAAATATACAGGGTGTTCCATTAAAAAAATTACAACTTTTTATGACCACACTTTTTTGGGCTACCCTGTATATGAAAAAATATTTTCCTGAAGTACCCCGTATGATACAGTATAAGTTAGCATATAAATGAAATTCCTAACTAAATTCGTATAGGAGCTATGGAAGCTTGACGCACTATTGCAGGACCCTGTATAGATTAACAGTTGGTTCTAAATGTGGTAATTTGATAATAAATAATATTGAGCATCAAATTTAGCCAGAGGTTTTCTTGGGGGACTCTTAGTTTAGTAATTCATAATTTTTTACATAACACATTTTTAAACTTTTACCCATAATTCCGATTATGATTCCCAGGACTTCTTTACACAATAAAGGTATTCGGTATATATTTATATTTGTACAAGGTGAGATCATTTATTCATAATAATTCAACAAAAAATATTTTAAATCTATTAATTTTGCACACAATGTGTATGTTTTGACTCCTGCCGGGGTAACTGGGCCGTAAAAAGCCTGGTACCCCAGCAGCATTTTACTTCAAGCTAAATGATGCTTTGACTTTTACGAAAAACAATTTTTTCTTTCCCTCCCATTTTACAACTCATGTCTCCGACAAAGTTGAATGAAACTTAGGATTTTTCACTACTTTTTACTAAATGATTTTCACAAAGTCTGTTAAAACTCCCTAATTTTTTTTTACTCTCTTTATTTTTCTGCCCAGGACAGGGCCTTTGCACTAGCCCCTGACTTTCCAGTATGCTGAAGTCTTATCGGTCTTTTGACTATTCATTTTTTACACCTCGTGTACCTACACCATTGAAAGCTCCATGACGGCTCAATCCCACTTATTATTTTCTCTATCGCTATATTGCTAACAACGTCAGCATTGTACTATTTACTTCGTTTTCCTGATGATGAGTGTTTCTACACTCGAAACATGTTGTATTTATTATGAATTACTCTAAGCTTGTCGAGAAAGACTTTGTGCTTTTCTTTTTTCTATACATTTAACTCCACTTTGAGTGTGGACTACTTCTTCAAAATTAATTCATTTTAGTTTCTGATATAAACGCAACTGCGATTTTGTTATGCGGTAACGATTCCTTTTTATACAGCGTAACAATGCAACCTAATACTAAGAAATTACATATGTACCCAAACCACATTGTTTTCTTGCTTAGTGGGTCTTACACAAAACTCAAATTTTTACCCCTACCTTGGATATATGGAAAGAGATTTTCAAATTATTTTAATTACTTACTGTTTTAGTTTTAGGACATGCAGCACTTTTCTATCCTATTTTTAATTTTCTCACATGGGGCCACAACTCTACTAGGGTTATGTAAAACAATATGAAGGGAGGGTAGGACAAAATTTTACCAAAAAAACATCATTTAAGGATACTACTATACTAATTTCCTATAGGCTATAGGGATCAACCAACAACTTGTCGCGCGAAGAGAAAAATGTCTTGACCATCTCACTTGGGATTATCTACCGGTTACATGACCCCGGGGCGTATAAATTCAGTTTTTTTACGATATCGTACGAGGGTATAGAGAAGTAAATAGAAAAGAAAAAAGTGTGTTAAATTATTTTTATTTAGAACAAATAACAACGAAATATATTTTTTAAAATAAAAAAATGCGAATCTCCAATACAAGGCGGATGTAACGTAAATTCTTGGTGATTTGCCATAAAAAAAGTGAAAATAATATACAGGGTGAGTCGGGAGGAATGAGTCAAACTCTAAGGGTGTAATCTATGCATCAAAATATCAAGAAAAACCCCAAATGTTGTTACTCAATATTCATTTGTTTTCAAATTACAGCGTTAAATAAAATAATAATATTGTTAAACCAAAATATGCCACATTAACATTCTTTTAAATAAATCATTGATTTAGTAAACTTTCAAAAATACCGCCATTGACTTCCAAACATTTCCTGCTTCGTTTACGAAGGGCGCGCGTGGCTCTTCTAATTGATTTGTGCCGTTCTTTAATATTGAGAGCAGCATTTCTAATGCGTCTAATTAATGCATCCCTAGTCACTACTTTTACTTCGTATACCTCATTTTTTAACCAACCCCATAAATTATAGTCCAATGGTGTGAGGTCTGGCGATCTAGGAGGCCAACTAATAGGACCACCGCGATCAATTCAAACCTCTAGATGGCTTCTCTTGGTTCTATTTCTCTATGCTAATAGTTTAGGAGAAAATACAATTTATTTAAATCATTCCATAAACTATAATCGAATTGTGTATAGCTTATAATGGCTTTCTTATACGTCATTTAAGGACCTAGATTCATTTCAACATGTTTTACGTGTAGAATCTTCCCTTGAATTATGTACGGAATGTCCGGACACCCTGTATAGAAGAAAACTAGCTGAGGTATAAACACACCAAAAAATATTCAGAGCGATGTGGGAGACGAGTTTTTATATTATATTTATGATACCAGACATAGATTCTTGAAGTTTTCGGTGTCATCCTTTTTTCCGATTTTTATTTGTAAAAAAATGCACCAATTCCTTTAAGATAATCTTAACAAAATGTTCGTTATAAATCAAAATGGGAAAAGATGAATTTTCATTTGAAAACAATGTAGATTGTAGAACAGAGAGAAATAACGGATTGTCTTGGAAGAACTTATATTTTTTAGCTTAGGTTTCGTATTTATGAACCATTATCCAGTGTATCACCGTTTCATAATATATTTCGCTATAAGAGCGATAATTCTTTGTTGTTTAATTTTTCATACTTCATCTAGAAGGTATTTTAAACCCTTAAATATTCATGGTAAGTATACGTATTAAGTTATGAAGGCTGACACAGAATTCAAGACTTGGTTGAAATGTTGTTTGTCACGAATCAGATTGTTAATTTGGGGAATTTATTAGACAAAGAATTAGGGGCTATTTATAACAACATAAATTCCTGCGCCTTTGGAAAAAGAAAATGTAATCTAAAAACCTGATCGGTGCACAGACCTTTCAAAGTAGAGACCCAATTGTTTACATTTTTACCCGATCCCTCATCATTCCGTCCTTTTCTTCCATTGCGTTCGGGCTTGTTTGACAGATTTACATATTTGTCGAAAAGACCATGTAAAATTTCCCAAAAAATATGATAATTTGGCCATGCCAACGTAGCTCTAGAAATTGATTTAATAAAAGAATAATCCGTAATTATTGCCTTATTATTCTATTACGTTGTAAAACGTCAATTAGAGAATTTTTAAAATTATTTCTATATTGTATGGCAACATGCATTTTATTTAAGGAGTATCGCTTACTATTCGAACCTCTAAAAGAATGGAATTGACGGCGGGTAGTTGTTGTGACGTTGCTGAATTAGTCCAACGTAATTTAAGTTATTTAGTGGTTATTTTGGGTGATTCCCGGTAGTCCAGTAATAAACAATCATGGTGTATGCTAAAAAAGTGGGCCAAACAAATAGTTATTTACATTACTAGATGCGAAAGCTAATTTTTTGGTGTGAGGAGGTTTTTTAATTGCCGAGGTAAAGCCGAGGTGATTTAATACCTCCTACCACCAAAAAAGGCTTCCCCATCGTGTAATGTATTAAATTTTTTCTACTACTGTTCTCAAAATCAATATTTAATTGGTAAGTAATAAACTTTGATTTTATTCAAATTAAAATGATAAAATAAGTTTTTTTTCCACCTGTAAAATAATCCATGACAACTAGTTATTTGAGTACTGTCAGAGTCTGTCAGTTCGATTTTTTTGTCCTGGCACCGAAAGTAATACTTAACATAGCTAGCAACGATACTTTACATAGCTAGCAACGTATAATATTCAGGTCTCTCGAATGTTTTCGTTATCTGTCGTGTTGCTAGGGCCCGAAAGTTAACTTATCTATACAGTAGTAGAAAAGTGGAATTTACCCTTTTATCGGTAAGTATGGTTATGTTTTAATATTTCTGTCCGAGAGTCTGACGCCAAACGTCGAACAGTGTTGCCATGCTGGAAGAACCCAATGAGTTCTCTCTTCCACCCATTACTGAGTTTCAATAACATTTTAAATATTAACGGATCGGGTTTTCAGGCGTTTTATAAATAAAACATTCGGTCTAGACTTTATAAGGTCTTTGGTTGCCACATCAGAAATACACTTTCATAGTTTTCAAATTTTAAACTTTAATGTTATTTTTCTGAAACGTCGTTGAATTTGTACTCTACATGCGTTCAATTGACGTACTTAAGTATAAAACAATATACCTAAATATTATCTTGTACCGCATAGGACGAAGCCCTACATTAAATTTAGGATTGGTAACAGGTGTAACTTATAAAACAAAGTTAGCAACCCTAAAATTAGTTTATTTTTTAAAAGCATACATTTCATTATCTATCTGTATCTACGACTTCAATGTATATTTATATACATACTAGCGTGTACCCGGCATGCGTTGCAACCCGCTGGTATAAATACAAACCCGAACAAACCCGATATATTAGTACCCGGCTTGCCACTTTCTGAAATTGCACCCGTACGAAGCCGGGGCGGGTCGCTAGTTATACATAAAAACCTTCCCCTTGAATCACTCTATCTATTAAAAAAAAACCGCTTCAAAATCCGTTGCGTAGTTTTAAAGATTTACGCACATAAGGGGACAGACGGGCCTTTGTTTTATACTATGTTAAGATACTTATGCGACAATGGGCCTTTTCACTAAATTTTGATTTTGGTAGTAGTGTATAAAGAAACAAAAAATAAAATTTTCTGTGTTTTTACTTTTCTATACTTTTAAGCCATAACTGAGAAAATAAATAAATAAAAAAACTCCTTGAATAAAAACACGAACTTAAACATACCTACGTCATCGCGCCGGAAGATTGATGCACAGAGGAATGATAGGAATAGCCGAGTCGCTGGCTTAAAATATCAAGAATTCACAAAATCAGCAGCTTGACAGTGTTGCCGATACTCTCAAAAATCATTTATTATAGTTTATAGTACCAGTGTAATGGTAATTGACTAGCAATTATTAGTAATTATAATATACCAGTTTTCCATTCAATAGCTGCGGAATGAATTATTTTACCAGTATTATGTTTATATTTATTTAAAGTATCCAAATAAAGTTCTAAGAAGAAAGTATATTATTAAGATTATAAAACTTTCTACATATGGCAACAGCGGCTTAATTTGCCGATGGCAGTTCGACAGATCATTATTTACGCGTGTGCGAGGTTAAACGCATGCGCTCCAGCAAGCTTTAAACATATCTACGTCATGAGTCGCGCCTGTTTTGAGATTTTCAAATTGGTTGAATTTTACCCGGTTTTTACTGTGCTGAAATAAATTAATGTTATGACCTAGCAATAGTTTTATTGATGAAAAACACTTATTATAGCACCGACTAAACAATTCAAATGCCAAATGTATCAAATTTAAGAATAGTGAAAAGGCCCATTGGTATGGAATTGCGGTTAATCTTAAACACTTGTAAATAATAATAAAGTATATCCAAATCCCGGCTGGCGCCGGCGCCGGGCGCCCCTAGGCAACTGCCTAGTCTACCTATTGGTAAATCCGGCCCTGACTATTAAGCGCAGTAAACTTAAGCGAATTGCTTTAGGCAATGTGCCATTGCGGGTAACAGTAGGGGTAAAAGACGGTAACCAAAGACATCGATTCCTTAAATTATGGCACTGCATATTTATATATAAATACGGGATGCCTTACCTTAAGATATATGGTTTGGTTAAAACAATATAGTTTGTGATTTTAAGGTTGAATTCTCAACGTCGTTGAATTTATTGCCAACCTATAACCTATTTCGCTTTGTTTTTTCAAGTTTATTATTTTTTAAACTAACATTTAAATAAAATCAGTATCGTCGGCACATTACTTAGGTAATATCTGATATATTACAAAAAAAACAATTTATTTCACTGCTAATTTTGGAAGAATTGTACAGTGAAAGAACAATGAGTGACAATGACATAATAATAATTAAAAAAATCTTACCCGATATTTTTCGCTATAGAATTCTCCTAAAATAAGTTATGAAGTTCCTTGATATTTATTAAATATGTCAATTATTACCTATAGAATATCAAGTCAATACTGAATTTCTTTAAATTTTGTATAAAAGCTAGAAAACATAAATAAATCTACGCGAAATAGGTTATAGGTTGGCAAGCATGTTGATACTCCCACCTTAATATAAGACATTTGGTTTTAGTATTTAAGGTTGAATTCTCAACGTCGTTCAATTTATTGCCAACCTATAACCTATTTCACTTTGTTTTTCGAAGTTTATTATTTTTTAAACTAACATTTAAATAAAATCAGTATCGTCGGCCACTTAGGTAATATCTGATATATTACAAAAATATCAATTTATTTCATTGCTAATTTTGGGAGAATTGTATAGTGAAAGAACGATGAGTGACAATGACATAATAATGTTAAAAAAAATCTTACCCGATATTTTTCGCTATACAATTCTCCTAAAATAAGTTATGAAATTCCTTCATGTTTATTAAAAGTATCATGTCAATTATTACCTATAGAATATCAAGTCGGTACTGATTTTCTTTAAATTTTTTTATAAAAGCTAGAATACATAAATAAATCTACGCGAAATAGGTTATAGGTTTGCAAGCATGTTGATACTCCCACCTTAAGGTTGAATTCTCAACGTCATTCAATCTATTGCCAACCTTTAACCTATTTCCCGTTGATTTTTTGAGTTTATTATTTTAATAACTAACATTTAAAGAAAATCAATATCGTTGGTACATTATTTAGGTAGTGTCTGATATATTACAAAAATATCAATTTATTTCATTGCTAATTTTGGGAGAATTGTATAGTGAAAGAACAATGAGTGACAATGACATAATAATGTAAAAAAAAATCTTACCCGATATTTTTCGCCATACAATTCTCCTAAAATAAGTTATGAAATTCCTTGATATTTATTAAATATGTCAATTATTACCTATAGAATATCAAGTCGGTACTGATTTTCTTTAAATTTTTTTATAAAAGCTAGAAAACATAAATAAATCTACGCGAAATAGGTTATAGGTTTGCAAGCATGTTGATACTCCCACCTTAAGATGCATCTTAATTGGATTATGTATATAGGTATATCTTATTTCAATTAAATTCTTTAAAACCTTAAAATGAAAACAACATGTCCTTAAGCCAAACGTATCGATTTCGAATTAAAAGTATTATTATTTTGATAGAAATACACTAAACTTATTTTTTTGCATCATATTATTTTCTTTAAAAAAAAAATAGTTTAATTTAAGGAAATAAATTAAGGAAATTATTTTTCTTGAATAAGTACTTTTAGGGTCTCAATGTAAGTCAGTTGTCTTACTATAGGGACGTAGATTTTTATTATGAGTAATTATTTTTAAAGTCACAAAATGTCTTATTTTAAGATATTTTTTTTTCTGTGTGTGTAAGAGACTTTAGATTTTTAACAACTAACCTTGTTTCTTTGACTTTGACTAATGGTAAGCAAAAATTTCATGGAAAATCGAGGCTTTTTTCTGGGTTTATTGTTGTTATTGTGTATTTTTGTATATACAGAACAAACAGAAACAAGAAACAGACATGAGAAGGTAGGTAGGTAGAACAAGTAAAATTTTTTCGATTATTACCGACTAGTTTTTCAGAGAGAAGAGAGGCAGGGGCATTACCCGGGCCTTCTTTTCCCTATGGATAGGCCTTTAAACGAGGATCCCCGAACCATCCCGGGGGAAGAGGCGGAACCTCATTCGCACCCCTTTATAGCGTCTCTAGCAATCAAGAATGATACAAATACTGGCTATTGTGGAGGTTCGTTGATTAGTGACGAGTGGATATTGACGGCTGCCCATTGCCTTGTAGAGTAAGTCCTTTCATTTAAAAAAAAAATAAGAAATACATTTTTCTAGAGATGAGTTTCAAAAATATCTGACATAAAATACTTTTGCAATAGAAATTTTATACCCCCTTATTATCCCTTTAGGGGCTGATTTTTCAAATAAATAAGACATACGTGTTACAGTCTTTTTGTATTGTATAGTATTTATGCTAAGTTTAAAAAAAATATTTTACCTTATTGGGATTAAGTATCCTTATTTTTTTTATATGCCAGTGGATATATACAACTTGGAAACAAGAACCGCTCGCACATTTAGACAGGGTGAATAACAAACTCGAACAAATAAGTCTTACTAATTCTAAATTTATTGTAGGATCGATTATGTTCAAGCATACCTAGGTACACACAACAGGGTAAGAGTGGTACCTGGTATCTCTCAAGTATTCAAGTGTTCTCAATTCCTAACTCACGAAAAATTTAATCGTTTTGGGTACAGCAATGACATCGGATTAGTGAAATTACCCTCAAGAGTCAAGCTCAGTAAATATATCCAGACTGTAGAGATCGCCTATGGATCAGATTTATACGTAGGGAAAATATCTAGATGCTTAGGATGGGGAAAAAGGGAAGTGGGTTAGTTCCATATAGGGTAAAATTGGTAGAGATGCCCCACTTTGTCTTAACCTGGCCTAAATTTTATAAAAATAAGTAATAAAAAAAAATGAGCATGTTTTTCAGTAATTGAAACTTTATTGAGTTACAATATTTATAATAAGATGCAAAAAAAACAAGTTTTATTTCACAAAAATGTATAAAGAAAATTATTTGTAATTGGCCATCTTTCCCTTAGGGGTTGGGTAAGATGCCCCACGCAGGGTGGTAGTGATGGCCTATGTACTCGGATACAAAATAAGTTAGGTCTTCTTTTTAGTAGTTACTCTTCCACAGGGATCGCAAAAAATAACAAATTTGCTGCATCCATCGTCAAACCATTGCTCGCAGTGTATACATTTTACCCAGTCATCTTTTCTGGTGGTTTAGGAATATTTCTCTCCACATCCCGCAATATTAACAGGCCATCTCTACCCTCTTTGACTGGGGCATCTATACCAAAAGATGGTATAAGATGCCCCACCATGTAGTTTGTATAAATATACAGGTACATGTGTTTTGAGGTTAGAATATTGTAGCACATGCATTCCACAATTGTTTGACCAAATTGCAAATTAAATAAAAACATATTAATGATTTTACAACCTATAGCGTAATGATGTATAAAAATTTGCACCTACCTCAAAAAAACTATCACAAAACTTTGTCAAAACCAGACAATTGTGAGCAAACTACACCACTTTTCGGGCTTTAGCATAAACGACTGATTGGGTTTGGACAACCCAAACGATCGTATATGTAAATGTTTTCGAGTTATAAAGGTAGGCCATCTCTACCACTGGGGCATCTCTACCAACTTTACCCTACCGGATAATAATACACTCTAGACAACTCGTCGAAAACACAAAACTTTCACTTCAAAGAAATTAGATAAAAGTTAATTTGCACTTAACCAAAACCATAACATTAACCTGATCTGTCATTTAGCATTATTCACTAATAAGCAAGTAAAAGGAAAGATAGAAAAATTATTGTGCTGTCGTTCCACCAATAGAAGTTGCAATCAGTTTAGGAACTTGGATTTGGGAAATTACCCTAATAGGTACTTTCCATTTGCTTCTTTTAAACAGCAAAGCAAAGTAAAAATCTTTACTTACCTAGCTAAGTTGTTATAGGAACGCTTCAACTTCGTATTCGTATACTCTGCATGGGAAACAGTGGCGCACCCAGGGGGGCCAAGGGGGCCTTGCCCCACCCCCCCAAACCCCCAATGAAATTGACTTCAACTATACCCACTAACCGACTAAAAAAAACTTTAATATCCCAATAAATAAGTAGAAAATTTGCAAAGCTTTCTCAGCCTTCATTCTTTTTATGCAAATTATTCATTTTTTGAAAATTTTTATAATGAAAGCATTCTAATATGCGAATTTAAATTATGGAACGACAAGTTTACAGATAGCAAAGAAATACCCTCCGATATGTTTAAGCTATATATTCAATGTAATGGTATGATATTTCCCAATATAAAAAAACTTTTGCAAATTTTTGTTACCCTTCCCGTCACCACCAGTACCTCTGAAAGGTCATTTTCCACATTGAAGTACTTAAAATCGTACTTAAGAATGTTCCTGTTTCTTGTGAAGAAATTTTAAATAAACTTTCTAAGGGTCGAAGAAAATTAGATTTACATATTTAACAAATGCAAAGGTGTTATAAAAAAGTTTTGGTTTCTATTATTTATAAAATATTGTTTATTGTTGTGCTTTGTACTAATTTATATTTTTGAATAAATATATTTGTGTTATGGATATGTCGTCATTACTATTACCTACATTTTATTTGGTAAAAAGAGTGGTATGTTTTGTCCGGAATAATTATTAAAGTGGATATTTTTAAAAGTCAATTTTTTTAGATATTTACCTCGATTGAACTAGGCTATTGCGATCTTCCAAGAGTACCTGTTAAAAAAGCTCCAAAGTCCTAGAAAAATGCGTAACTTAAAAGTTTATTCAAAAATTTGTTTTCGGCACTGGTTGGCGGCCCCCCCCCCCCCCCTAATATAAAATCCTAGGTGCGATGCTTATGGGAAATAAAGAGGGGGAAACTTAACCGCGACAAAGGAGGAGGTTAAAATCTTTGTTGTGCTAAGTTGAATTTTAAAAAGAAACGCTCAACTTAACCGTTGGCTTTGCTTTGCTATTTAAAAGTAACACAAAGGAACTCGGCTAATATTTATTATTTGACCGTTCGTGGAATTTTTCTTTAAAAAAGGGAAATTCTCATCCTTCTCGTAGGAAATTTGATTTTTATTAAAGGTTGGCAACACTGATCACTGAGCCCAATGGGTCGAGGCAGATGTGACGTCAGTGATTTTATTCCCGTGTTTTTATTAAAGAGCGTATCTGGTTTACTTATTATCTCAGTAAATAATTGAAAATTTTAAAAACCGAAATAGCAGACAATTTTCCTTTTTTTCGTTCTCTATAATACAGCCTTAAAATCATATCTTTTAAAATAAACTCTAAAATAGTTTTTATGTAAATCCAGTCCATTCTTATTTTAGAAGGGAAGAACGTAAGAAGACTGAGATTTGTGGACCTGGAAATAATAACAAATGAAGAATGTAGCACCACTCCTGAATATAAAGCGTTCATTACTGAACGCCATATATGCACTTCAGGTAACTGATACAATATAATCGAAATCTCATATGCGACGGGTACCGCTTTTCGCTTTTTCTATTACGAACCACATTGAAATTTAAATACCAATCAGCAACATACAGGGTGATTCAAAAGTACTTTGACAAACTTCGGGAGGTAATTGCTGGCAATATTTTAACATGAAAAGTTCTTATAAACAGTGGTCCTTGGCGACTTCGTTACGGAGATACAGGGTGTTGAAATGTTAAAAGAAATAGTAATAATTTTTAAATAACTCCTTAACGAGTTATTTTTTTAATGAAATTTTGTGAATTAAATAAGCATCTAAGGGCACTTATTTTCAAAGTACAACACGTTCGTAAATTTAACCAGTGGCGTCGGTACAAAATGTTACTATCATATTTTTTGTGAAAACTATGCTACACCACTGACTTATTTTATTTTAACTTTTTTTTATAAATCCCCCCTTTATTTAGAACAAAAAAGATCACGTGTGTTTTTTTGATACGAGGGACGATTTAAGCGTAAATTATTATTTTATTTGAATATACACAAATATTAAAAAATGTGTTTTAAACTGATCAACCGCTCAAATATTTATTACAGTATTTTAACGAATACCTACATACATACTTACTAATAAACAAATATGTATATCAACGGGATTTTAAAACCCAGTGCGACATCTTGCGCCCCAGTACGGTACCTTAGAAAAGGTCAGTCGTAAAGGGTTATTCTGTAAAAACAGAAAACTTTGCAAGATGCCCTCAAAACCGGTATAAGTGCCGGACCACAGATATTAATTCGAAAAAGTTTTGTCTGTTTCCTTCCGCCAAACCCATCCCCAGACGCGTTTCGCCGTTATTACGGCTCATCAGTGAGGCTCAGTTTGGCAGAAGGAAACAGGTCTCAAAGACAAATCACTTGTCAGGATCGATTATCAACGGGATTTTAAAACCCAGTGCGACATCTTGCGTCCCAGTACGGTACCTTAGAAAAGGTCAGTCGTAAAGGGTTATTCTGTAAAAACAGAAAACTTTGCAAGATGCCCTCAAAACCGGTATAAGTGCCGGACCACAGATATTAATTCAAAAAAGTTTTGTCTGTTTCCTTCCGCCAAACCCATCCCCAGACGCGTTTCGCCGTTATTACGGCTCATCAGTGAGGCTCAGTTTGGCAGAAGGAAACAGGTCTCAAAGACAAATCACTTGTCAGGATCGATTATCAACGGGATTTTAAAACCCAGTGCGACATCTTGCGTCCCAGTACGGTACCTTAGAAAAGGTCAGTCGTAAAGGGTTATTCTGTAAAAACAGAAAACTTTGCAAGATGCCCTCAAAACCGGTATAAGTGCCGGACCACAGATATTAATTCGAAAAAGTTTTGTCTGTTTCCTTCCGCCAAACCCATCCCCAGACGCGTTTCGCCGTTATTACGGCTCATCAGTGAGGCTCAGTTTGGCAGAAGGAAACAGGTCTCAAAGACAAATCACTTGTCAGGATCGATTATCAACGGGATTTTAAAACCCAGTGCGACATCTTGCGTCCCAGTTTGGCCTTCTGCCAAACTGAGCCTCACTGATGAGCCGTAATAACGGCGAAACGCGTCTGGGGATGGGTTTGGCGGAAGGAAACAGACAAAACTTTTTCGAATTAATATCTGTGGTCCGGCACTTATACCGGTTTTGAGGGCATCTTGCAAAGTTTTCTGTTTTTACAGAATAACCCTTTACGACTGACCTTTTCTAAGGTACCGTACTGGGACGCAAGATGTCGCACTGGGTTTTAAAATCCCGTTGATAATCGATCCTGACAAGTGATTTGTCTTTGAGACCTGTTTCCTTCTGCCAAACTGAGCCTCACTGATGAGCCGTAAAATAACGGCGAAACGCGTCTGGGGATGGGTTTGGCGGAAGGAAACAGACAAAACTTTTTCGAATAAATATGTATATGCCTAAGGAAGGTATCTGAGGATGCCTATTTTCTAAGTATAACACGTTTTCAGCGGCATACATATTTATTTATTAGTATGTTATTTTTTAATATTTTGTATTTTGACAAGGCGGCTTTGGAAATGCTTTTTTGGTCGATAAATTAAAATATATTTGACAGTTAGTTACCATTATAAATAACAAAACTGAAGAAATAAAACTCAGTGGTAACTAACTGTCAAAGCATTTCCAAAGCCGCCTTGTCAAAATACAAAATATTAAAAAATAACATACTAATAAATAAATATGTATGCCACTGAAAACGTGTTATACTTAGAAAATAGGCATCCTCAGATACCTTCCTTAGGCATATACATATTTGTTTATTAGAAAGTATGTATGTAGGTATTCGTTAAAATACTTTAATAAATATTTGAGTGGTTGATTAGTTTAAAACACATTTTTTAATATTTGTGTATATTCAAATAAAATAATCGTTTACGCTTAAACCGTCCCTCGTATCAAAAAAACACACGTGATCTTTTTTGTTCTAAATAAAGGGGGGATTTATAAAAAAAAAGTTAAAATAAAATAAGTCAGTGGTGTAGCATAGTTTTCACAAAAAATATGATAGTAACATTTTGTACCGACGCCACTGGTTAAATTTACGAACGTGTTGTACTTTGAAAATAAGTGTCCTTAAATGCTTATTTAGTTCACAAAATTTCATAAAAAAAAAATAACTCGTTAAGGAGTTATTTAAAAATTATTACTATTTCTTTTAACATTTCAACACCCTGTATCTCCGTAACGAAGTCGCCAAGGACCACTGTTTATAAGAACTTTTCATCTTAAAATATTGCCGGCAATTACCTCCCGAAGTTTGTCAAAGTACTTTTGAATCACCCTGTATACAGCGTTATGATAAAGAAACGGTTCAGCTTTTTATATAAAATACCGTCCAATGAACCAAGAATCGCTCGGTATCAATTTAATTTTTTTAAATAAAACATATTGTATATTTTTATATTTTTACATTCTACAATTAAATCTAGACATTTTTCATAAATCAACCCTCCACCTATCTTCAACAATTTACGAAATATTAACACCACTTTAATGCTCATATATGTGTCGTAGGCTAATGGAAGTTTTAGGCAAATGGCATTTGTCTAGGAAGATGCTATATGCATTCCGTCTAAAAGGTATATCGGCAACCGGTTTGTTCGTTGTTAGCAGAGCATTTTTTTTTACATCCAATTCATTCAGTGGCGGATCGTGCCATTTTAGTGAAGTAGGGCCAGGTAAACTCTTAGCGCCGCAGGCAAAAAAATTTTGGGTGCCACGCCCTTTTTTGTTAATAGTTCTTGCTTTTAAAGTAGGAAAAATAAGCAAAAAGGCACCTAATTTAATTTATGAATTTACAATCATATCTTGAATATACCTAAGCACGATAACAAGTTGAAACACACAAGCAATGTCAGCGGTTTCATCTGCGATAAACGGAGAGTCCTTTATTTCTTTTATGACTTCATCATGATACACATCTAACATACAGTCCAGAAGTTCATTTTGTAGGGGTTTTGATGTTCGTTTAAATACTTTCGATTTTTCAATATGATCTTTAAGAGTTTTGTCTAATTCTGAGCTGAAATTTATTAATTCACGAAATATGCCCCTATTTTTCGACGTCTCTTTTTCGTCATGACCTCTCAAAGCCAACTCATATGCACCACAAAACCGAACGCAGTTTATAATTTGGTTTAATATGTATCTGTTTTTATCAATTTGTTCGTTTTTCTTCATTATTTCATTGTGATATGCAGAATTTAATTGAGTTTTAATGTTAATTTTACCAAGCATACTGAAATTAAATAATAGTATATTGTTTAATAATGTACCTTCGATTTTTCATGTGTCTTCATTTTGTCCCAGAAATGAACCAAATCATCTGTACCTTTTTGGGACCAAATTTGCTTCCCACCAAATAAAACACACATAAAACAAAATAGTCTATTAGATTCATCACAACCGCACACCCAAGTATTTTTTCCATAAAGTTTCCTTTAAAAATCTAATAGTATTCATTACTTATGTATTTCTAAAATAAAAAGTTCGTTAACCCTACATTAAATCAGCCGCCGGCCGAACGAAAACAAATCGAGACGCGACGCGAACATCAGCTATTTGAAACGTCTAACATCAAACGGTCAAACGAAGAGAGCCTGGCTACCCGCCGAGATCATTTTTCAACGTTTTTTTATTGAGGTGATGGCGTTTGGTCACCTCCCGTGTGCCTCGTCGCGCTTGGCGCGGAAGCTACGTTACCGTTTTACGCATAATCGCTTCCTTTTAGATGAAAATTTGCACCCGACTGTGTTCCATTTTTAAATTATTTTGCTAATTGCTTTAAAAACGAGAATATTAATTTTAATAGGTTTTAGTAATTTGTAAAGGGCAGGACGCTAGACATTAGGGCAGGTAGTGCCATGGCACTGTGGCTCTACCCCACGAGCCGCCACTGAATTCATTCAATAATATTTCACAAAATGATAATTGAAATTTAAAACAATGCTCTGGGTAACAACGAACAAGCCGGTTGCCGATATACCTTTTGATATAGCATTTACCTAAAACTACCATTAGCCTACGACATATGCACCATCGCTATGTTTCCCGACTTAGCGCGACTCAAGTTACAATCTTTAAGGTATTGACAATGACAATTGGCTATTTAAGATTCAGAAGTCAAAAAATGTCAGTGAATGAGATTGCAACGTCGCCCGCAGCGTACGAGTTTGTTTTGATTTTCCGTCTTGTTTTAAATCCAGATTATTAAATATTCAGGATGAAAATAAACAATAAACATATTATTAGGGGAAATTGGTATAATACGGCATACTAGGGTAAAATGACACACTACCTGTATAATAGATTACGCGCATTTTTTCGCCACTGGTGGGGAGCGTACGACAATTGGAGATTAAAACGAAAAAGATGTCAGTCACCCCGGTGAAACTTTAAATGGGCGATTTTGCAACAGAGTAGAAAGAGAAAGAAGAGAGAGAGAGAGGGGTGTTAGTGTGCCCGCCGTGCATCAGAGGGAGAAATTGGCGCTGTTGTCGCTTGAAGCGTCGCTGTCGCACATTTTTGAAGTATAGAAGAGAAGGACAGTTATATTCTGACCTACTATAACGCTTCCCAAACTGCGCCAGGTGCTAATTGGAACAAAACAGCCAGCCGCCAGCCCGCCATCCATGTCCATGTCACAACTGTCAATTTTTCTTGTCCACGTTTTTTTCTGAGGAAATTAATTAATTTTTTATTATCAATTTAATATACAATTCTATTAGTTTCTATTCTAGAAAACTTCGCCGATGTGTGTAATCTTTCAGTTATTATTCCAGCCTACTATGCAGGTAATTATTTTTTATTGTTTATCAAATTGATTTTACACTTCCTTACCTATTTTTTATATAGGAATATAGGAAATGTAAGTTTACAATAAATAAATTAACATGAAATGTTTCACATACATAATAGGTGTTGGTTAACAAGCCAATCTTACCAAAATATCACTGGGCAGCCTGCAGATAACTGCAACACATTTGTGCCCGAGGTAATACCTAACAATCTATCAGTTACGAACAGTGAACAGATAAGTTTAGTCTTTTGAAATGATAATTTTAACATTTTTATTTTACTGAGTAGATTAGAAGTATAACATAATGGCACAAAGATAATGGTTTTAGCTAACTCGATAAGTAGATACTTGGCCATCGGCCATATTTTACAGAGAAATTTAATGTCTACTCGATACTGTTTCTTTTGTTTCAGAGAATGCTGTAAGAATCACCTGATAGTTTATGGATCTTTTAGTACGTGTCTCAAATAGTCTCAATGCATCCTAGTGCTTGTGTTTTATACAGTATTTGTGATAATATTGTATGAATTGAGACAATTCCAGATGAGTGAGACCTGTGAGACGTAACCTAAGGACATTAGTTTATTCTAAACAGTTATTTTTTGTTATGGTTGTCAATGCAGTTTTTATTTATAAATAAACGTAGAAAACATTATTTACGATAAAGTGCTTCCATCTTTATTTTCTAAATCTTGGTTAATATAAAAACGTGCATTATTTATTCCATAAAATAAAAACTATTGTGCGTATTTTTATTCATTTAATTTGTGATTTAATAATATTTATATTGAATCACAAATTAAATCAATAAAAACTCGTTCAAAAGTTAATAATAAAATTGAAAAGTCCTAAAACCGCTGTTCAAATTTTCACTAACATCTCTCTCTCTCTCTCTCTCTCTCTCTCTCTCTCTCTCTCTCTCTCTCTCTCTCTTTCTCTCTTCTTTCTCCCTCTACGGTGTTGCGATTTTTTAACAAGGAGTTAACATTTCTAAGCCTATAAATTTTCTTTGATGTCAGTGGATGTTTAGCGGTGGTAGGTGTTAGTTTGTTTTCGTGTATGTTTGAAATTGTTTGGAGATTTAAGGTGCTCGCCCACCTAGGCGTCGCGTCGCGTTGCGAAGCGTGGGGAAGGGAAGCTTCGTTTCAAAAGTGCGCGCCCACTTGGGCGAAGAGTCGCGTCGCGTCGTTTATATTTATCATTTTGTAAACTGTACCCGTTTAATAAGCAATAAGTAGTTCTTCATCAGACGAGGGCCTCCTTGTCCTCAGCCTTATTGACAGCATGGAGGTAGAAGAGAAAGCAAAATAAATGTGGGTTCCTGACACAAACAAAAAGGGGGATACTTTCGGTGAATTCCATCACCTATTTTCGGATCTAAGTAATTCATAGTAATTTGTATTTTTATTTCTATAATCCTGCCACTGCGCTCCTTAACAATAGTAAACAAACACTGGCGTAAAGTTAGGTTACGATCGACGGTCGACAACTGCCGAGGTAACGAAGCTTTAATATTTTGGATCTTCGCGTCTCCTAACACCGCCCACTTGAGCGGCGCGAGGCGTTGCGTCGCGTCGCGTAAAACTTCGCCTGGTTGCTCTCAAAACTTATCGCGCGTCGATTGACGCTTCGCCAGGCGACGCGCCGCTCAAGTGGGCGAGGATCCATTTACTTACAAGCAAGCGAGCACCTTAAGAGAACGTGCCTGAAACTCATAACCTACAACTTATTGAACAATTATTTATAACTTGACAGGAAAGTGGGATACTGAAGCATGTTTTTGTATTATTTGTATATTTTAAAAGTTATTTTATAAATATTTAATAACAAACAAAATTTACTGCAAAGCAGAAGAAAAAAAATTGGGAAGAAAGAAGATCTCATAAAAAACGACAAGCGAAAGTAGACCTTACAGATCAGTTCCCCAAATTTGATTCCGAAAACGAAGCCATTTCATCAGGATGATGATAAAGCATCTTATATGTATTGTAATGAACTTTTTTCAATGTCTATGCCTAAGGAGATTTGGATTTGCTGTTAAAGTTGTAGAAAATGGAGCCACTGTGATGAGTGTGCGTGTGCAGGACTTTCTCCAAAAACGAAAATGTTTATTTGTGAACTTTGCCAACCATAATGAACCCTATTTCACCCTTAATAGTATATTAAAGTACACGTTTCATAAGAAGCGGGTTTAGCGCACGCGTCTATTTTAAAAAACGAGCCACAAAGTGGCGAGTTTTTTTAGTGACACGTGCGCTAAATCGCCTTATGAAACATGTGCTTTATGCATTTTTTTCTATTTCACCTTTTATGATCAAGAAAAATACATTTTAAAAAGAAAATAAATCCTTCAAATTTTGTAAATTTGTATTTCTAAATTTTATGTTGGTAATACTATTTTTTATTATGGTAGCCTCTGGACAACAAAAATTATTTTGCAAACTGTCATTTTTGATTTATTGACCCATTTTCACCACGAGATTCTAAAGTTATTTTAGCAATATGAGATTTGAAATTGGACGGAATACGTTGTGTGATCCTTGTACATTCGGTACATATACAGAGCGTTCGGAAATTCGGGCGATTTTACTACTTTTTTTCGAATTTCAAAAGACGTGATTTTACGTCACGGCCGGCATTGCAATTTAGTATAGGGAAGATGGAAAATTCAAATAAAGTTAAAGTTAAAATCGACATTGGAAGGTTAGTAGATTGAATTTTGGATAGGATTTGGCAGAAAATGATAGCTTGAAGCATCTACAAAAGATTGATTTATAGATTTATGCAACCAATATACATGACTGTTATCCACACAGAATAAAAAAGTAGGTTATCAAACTATTTTTCCTCTGCGAAAAATGGGTTTTCTCGTAAATCACAAAGGCCGCGCAAGTCAATGAAATGAAACATTTAAATGTTACCAACATCAAATAAAGAAAAAACGCGTATCGAAATAGCTTCATTACGATACGCAAATGCGTATCGTCCTGAGCTTATTATGAACGTGAAATAGAAAAAAATATTTTTATTTCAACATACATTATACGAGCAGATATGTATGCCATTTTACCCAACTGGTTGGATACAACGGCACACCTAACACCTGTGCAGGAAGAACGTATATTCAAGGTTTTTGTTCCTGATACGCAGTATTTATATTGTTTTACCCAAAGATAAAGCCAAAACAAATGTTGTGTTTTTTTTGCAGTATTGTACCTTTATATTTAAAATAAATATATATTTTCAGTTTTGTAAAAAGTATGCCGTAATATACCAATTTCCCATACCTAATACCTAAAACCTGTAGGATAGCCCGTCTAAATGCCGCTGGTGAGTGAAGAAAATTAATTTAGTATTGTTATCTGTCAAGGAATGAATAAAAATACCAATCGATAGCATAGTATTGGACAAGGGCGTCCATAGGGGGAAGGGGCAAAATGGGCACTTGCCCCCCCCCCCCCTTGAGGTCCACATTACCATTTTATTTCATAATTCAGTATAAATCGAGGGGTAATTCACTGAGAAAAATTTGTACGCCATTTTCCATATTGACGAATTTTCTTCGTATTTTCCTTGTATTTTCTGTATTTTCCTTGTATTTTCTTAATTTTTTTCGTATTTCCTGTATTTTCCTCGTATTTTCTAGAACTTGTACACCATTTTCGCCAAAAAAAAATTGGCTTTAGTAAATTTTTTTTTAGAAGTCAAAGCAGCGTTGTTCCAGAATCTTAAGTTGGTTATTCCCATCATTAAAACCGTCGAAAACCCGGCAGCGTTAACGACTTTAAGTCATTGCCAAATTGATTGGCGCGCGTATTTTCCATATTTTCCTTATGTTGCCTGTATTTTTCTCGTATTTTCTTTGTATTTTCTTCGTATTTTCTGTATTTTCTTCGTATTTTCTGTATTTTCTTCGTATTTTCTGTATTTTCTTCGTATTTTCTGCATTTTCCTCTTATTTTCTGTATTTCCTTTTGTATTTTCTAGAAGTTGTACACCATTTTCGCCAGTGAATTACCCCTCGGTATAAATATTCAAGCGCGGATCCAGGGGGGGGGGGGGTTATGGGGGTCATGACCCCCCCCCAAAACAGAAAATAAATAAATGAATTTACATGCGTCATCACGTATAATGACAATATGACCGAAATTGCGACGCTGCTTTTTTAGGTAAAACTGGAGCAGCCTCATGCTTAGGAGACTCCGGAGGCCCTCTAATCCATAATGGCAAACAAGTAGGAATGGTAGCTTTTGGAGCTGAGAGCTGTCAATCTAAGTCGCCCTCAGTTTTTACAAGACTTACGTCGTACACCGCTTGGGTGACGAAGAAAACCGGGATTGAAATACCTCCCCGTACAACCCTTCCCCCTACAACCGTTCCCCCTACAACCATTCCCCCTACAACCGTTTCCCCTACAACCGTTCCCCCTACAACCGTTCCCCCTACAACCGTTCCCCCTACAACCGTTCCCCCTACAACCGTTCCTCCTACAACCGTTCCCCCTACAACCGTTCCCCCTACAACCGTTCCTCCTACAACCGTTCCTACTACAACCGTTTCCCCTACAACCGTTTCCCCTACAACCGTTTCCCCTACAACCGTTCCCCCTACAACTGTTCCTTCTACAACCGTTCCCCCTACAACCGTTCCCTCTACAACCGTTCCCCCTACAACCGTTCCCCCTAAAACCCTTCCCCCTAAAACCCTTCCCCCTAAAACCCTTCCCCCTAAAACCCTTCCCCCTAAAACCATTCCCCCTAAAACCATTCCCCCTAAAACCGTTCCCCCTAAAACCGTTCCCCCTAAAACCGTTTTCCCTAAAACCGTTCCCTATAAAACCATTCCCTATTACACCAGGGTCAAAAGAGTTCCCCCCTTGAGGAAATATCCGGATCATGGAGGCACAATAACACCTCTTGCAGAACTATTTATAATTATAGGAGCTTTATTCAGTGCGTTGTTTTTCAATTAAGGGGTTTTTTATATTATTCTTCTTCTTCAAGTGCCATCTCCTCTTAGAAGGTTGGCTATCATCATAGCTATTCACACTTTTGAAGCTGCAGCTCTAAACAACTCAACGGAACTACAGTTGTACCATTTTCTCAGATTCTTTAACCAGGAAATGCGTCTTCTTCCTCTACTTCTTTTTCCCTGTATCTTTCCCTGTATAATATTCTGCAACAACACATATTTCTTTTCCCTCATCACGTGGCCCAGATATTGCAGCTTCCATATTTTAATCGTGTTTAATATTTCTTTTTCCTTTTTCATTCTTCCCATTGCCTCCTCATTTGTTACCATGTCTACCCAACTTATCCTTAAGATTCTTCTATATGACCACATCTCAAATGCTTCCAGTCGATCAGTTATATGTCCAGGACTCCATCTCATACCGCAACACCGAGAAAACATAGCATCTCAATATTTTGACTCTGAGGTGTAAGTTAAGATCTCTACTGCATAACACATTTCTCATTCTGTTAAATATGGTTCTGGCTTGTCCAATTCTTGATTTAATTTCTTCAGTGTATATTATTACATCGGCCAATTTTTCCACAATAAATTTTCTTTGGGTGGCAAGAACCAGTAACTGTATACAGGGTATCCGGAAATTCCGTACGTATATTTTAAGGGGAGATTCTACATATTATAAAAACATAAGAAAAGTGCATATGAATGTTTTCTTGGCAACCGCTTTAACCCTTTCGCTGCTAATTGGACATGGTGTCCCAGTCTCTAAAAATACGACTTATTTATTTTTAAGATAACTTGATTTTCTTTGGATATTATTAATTTCAGTGACCACTGAAGCAAACTTATGTAAACAAAATAATTTTTAACAGTTATTTTACTGATATATTGCCTGGGACACATATGTCCCATTCGTATAAATTCAAGGGATATTTATATCCCAATAGGATTATTTAGTAACACTAAAAAAGTAGGGTTTTATTTTTTTATTCTGCAAGAACATAGAATATGAGGTTTATTTTATAATTATGTATGGTATATTGAAAAACACCGATTGCATAGGGGAATATCCATAGACAATTTACCTTAATTGTCTATGGGAATATCGCATGCTGGACCCATAGTTTTGGTCCGCGTCTCAACATTTTTCTGAGTACAAGAGCGACATCTTCTTCTATTTTGCATCATAATTGGTAGATGATCTCCAACGTTTATTAAATTTTTTCAGGATGACGTTGATTTGCCTTATGAACGTTTCCTTACTACACTGGCATTCTCGCGACAGCATTAACCCAGTATAAAATACTAATGGGACACATAATTTCCATAACCTCAAACTAGATACAAAAATTAATTTCAGATGAAATAACAAATTATAATTATAAAATATTTATTATTACTTACCCAGACATACTAGCACAAATTAGTAAACACTCTAAAGCTTATATTTACTAAAATAATGAATACTTTTGATGACGATACTCTGCACGTGTTGTGGAAATGGCTGGATATGACGAAACAATGTAGAGCGCGGAAATTTCGACCCTATAACCTTGAAGTACGGATTTTGGGACACGGTGCATACTCAATTACTATTACTATGCATGTGAATACCAGTAGTACTTTTTTTTGGGACACATAATATAACCGAATTTAGCCAGACGCTTTCTTGGGGGACTCTTAGTTTAGTAATTCATAATTTTTTAAATAACACATTTTTAAACTTTTACCCATGATTCCGATTATGATTCCCAGGACTTTTTTACACAATAAAGGTATTCGCGAAGTGCTCTGGACGAATATTGGCGTTCGCTAAATGTATATTACAGGCAACGCAACGTCTCGGTATAGATTTGTACGTCGTATACAATAATTATAAGCTGTAAAATATTTATGTTAGATGGTTTCTCTTGGTTCTATTTCTCTATGCTAATAGTTTAGGAGAAAATACAATTTATTTAAATCATTCCATAAACTATTATCGAATTGTGTATAGCTTTCTTATACGTCATTTATGGACCTATATTTATTTCAACATGTTTTACGTGTAGAATCTTCCCTTGAATTATGTACGGAATGTCCGGACACCCTGTATAAAAGAAAACCAGCTGTGGTATAAAACACACAAAAAAATATTCAGAGCGATGTGGGAAAAGAGTTTTTATATATATTTATGATACCAGACATAGATTCTTGAAATTTTCGGTGTCATCCTTTTTTCCGATTTTTATTTGTAAGAAAATTGCACCAATTCCATTAGGATAGTCTTAACAAAATGTTCGTTATAAATAAAAATAGGAAAAGATGAATTTGAAAATTATTTGAAAAGAATGTAGATTGTAGAGAGAAATAACGGATTGTCTTGGAACAACTTATATTTTTTAGCTTATATTTCGTATTTATTAATCATTGTCCAATGTATCACCGTTTCATAATATATTTCGCTATAAGAGCGATAATTCTTTGTTGTTTAATTTTTCATACTTCATCTAGAAGGTATTTTAAACCTTAAATATTCGTGGTAAGTATACGTATTAAGTAAATGTTGTTTGTCACGTATCAGATTGTTAATTTGGATCTTTTATTGGACAAAAAATTAGGGGCTATTTATAAAAACATAAATTCCTGCACCTTTCATAAAAGAAAATGCAATCTAAAAACCTGATCGGTGCAAAGACCTTTCAAAGTAGAGACCCAATTGTTTACATTTTTACCCGATCCCTCATCATTCCGTCCTTTTCTTCCAATCCATTGCGTTATAGCCAGATTTACATATTTGTCGAAAAGACCATGCAAGATCCCCCAAAAATGATAATTTGGCCATGCCAACGTAGCTCTAGAAATGGGTTTAATAAAAGAATAATCCGTAACTATTGCCTTATTATTCTACTACGTTGTAAAACGTCAATAAGGGAATTTTAAAAATTATTTCTATATTGTATCCGGCACTCTGGCATCATGCATTTTATTTAACGAGTATTGCTTACTATTCGAACCTCTAAAAGAATGGAATTGACGGCTGGTAGTTGTTGTGACGCTGTTGAATTAGTCTAACGCAATTTGAGTTATTTAGTGGCTATTTTGGGTGGTGATTCCCGGTTGTCCAGTAATAAACAATCATGCTAAAAAAGTGGGTCAAATAAATAGGAATTTACCCTTTTATTGATAAGTATGGTTATGTTTTAATATTTTTGTCCGAGAGTCTGACGCCAAACGTCGAACAGTTTTGCCATGCTGGAAGAACCCAATGAGTTCTCTCTTCCACCCATATATACCGGGTGTCCACGGAAGGTGGCTCGCCCCTCTAACTTTTTTGTTTTTCAAGATAAGGAAATAAAATTCGGGGGATTTGTATACGACATAAAACTGCATTTTTTGACAGGTGACTCAACATTATGGATCTTCCGGCTTAACCGGAAGTGACACAAACTTTCGATTTTTAAATGGGACACCTGGTATATTTTTACCTTTTTTGACTCCATATGACATTCTAAATACAACGATGTGTCATTTGTCACTTTTTGTCACCAAGAAAATATTTTTTTTCCAAATTTATTGTTTTATCTAGAGGGCTATGAATACCTTAAAATCACTTATTTCAGTTCTTTAATCCTGGGAAAATACAACTTTACTATTTTTGGTCCAATGCTATGTGCTATGTAAAATTTAATCTTTAAAGTTGTATAAGTCATTTTTTTTAAATGGCAACATGGTGGCTCGTCGGGTTAAGAAAAAAGAGGATTTTATTACGATTATTTTGATACCATGCACTATTAGGTTTAAGAAAAGCTGCCATAAAAAAACTTTAAAAAGTTAACTTAGAACTTTCCTAAAATGAAGCATCTTTTGAGAATAAATTTAGATTTAAATGCATCAAGTAGCCAGTGACCAGCAAAACTGATAAAACAAAATCATGCCTTGAAGAAAATTGAAATGGCAACAGCTTCTGCTAAAGTAAATTAGTTTGTTGTTTAAAAAGCATGGAAAATAATAGTTTTACAAGGAGTGAAAAAGTTGATATGTTATTAGTGTTTGGAGAATGTAGAAATAATTCAACCGATGCTGCACGACTTTACGCACAAAGATATTTTAATCGGCGTCATCCAACTCGGTACTATTAGGTACCCAAAATTGGTTCCGCAAATGCGAATTGATCCTGACAATAATAACATATCCACTTTTTTACTCCTTGTAAAACTATTATTTTCCATGTTTTTTAAACAACAAACTAATTTACTTTGGCAGAAGCTGTCAGCATGTCAATTTTCTTCAAGGCATGATTTTGTTTGGGTTTGTTGCTGGTTACTGGCTACTTGATGCATTTAAATCTAAATTTATTCTCAAAAGATGCTTCATTTTAGGAAAGTTCTAAGTTAACTTTTTAAAGTTTTTTTATGGCAGCTTTTCTTAAACCTAATAGTGTATGGTATCAAAATAATCGTAATAAAATCCTCTTTTTTCTTAACCCGACGAGCCACCATGTTGCCATTTAAAAAAAATGAGTTATACAACTTTAAAGATTAAATTTTACATAGCACAAAGCATTGGACCAAAAATAGTAAAATTGTATTTTTCCCAAGATTAAAGAACTGAAATAAGTGATTTTAAGGTATTCATAGCCCTCTATATAAAACAATAAATTAAAAAAAAAATTCTTGGTGACAAAAAGTGACAAGTGACACATCGTTGTATTTAGGATATCATATGGAGTCAAAAAAAGTAGAAATATACCAGGTGTCCCATTTAAAAATCGAAAGTTTGTGTCACTTCCGGTTAAACCGGAAGTTCCATAATTTTGAGTCACCTGTCAAAAAATGCAGTTTTATGTCGTATACAAATCCCCCGAATTTTATTTCATTATCTTAAAAAACAAAAAAGTTAGAGGGGCGAGCCACCTTCCGTGGACACCCGGTATATATATATATAAATATATTAAAAGGGTAGTCGTTGCTGACTAGTAGTTAGTATATTTCCCTATATATATATAATTGAAAGGGTAGTCGTTGCTGACTAGTTAGGTAAGAAACTAGGGAAATATTGGGTTTAGCAGCAAATGAAAGAGTACTCTTTTAAGTTGGTCCACGCTTTCGGAAATGTTTATTTCCATCCTCAGGGATACTACAATAAATTAAGAAAAAATTCTATGCAACATGTGTTGGCGTTGTATTTTAATATTACTTACACTTAAGGTTGAATTCTCAACGTCATTCAATCTATTGCCAACCTATAACCTATTTCGCGTTGATTTTTTTAAGTTTATTATATTAATAACTAACATTTTAAGAAAATCAATATCGTCGGTACATTATTTAGGTAGTATCTGATATATTACAAAAATATCAATTTATTTCATTGCTAATTTTGGGAGAATTGTATAGTGAAAGAACAATGAGTGACAATGACATAATAATGTTAAAAAAAATATTACCCGATATTTTTCGCTATACAATTCTCCTAAAATAAGTTATGAAATTCCTTGATATTTATTAAATATGTCAATTATTACCTATAGAATATCAAGTCGATACTGATTTTCTTTAAATTTTGTATAAACGCTAGAAAACATAAATAAATCTATGCAAAATAGGTTATAGGTTGGCAAGCATGTTGATACTCCCACCTTAAGTGAGATTGTTCATGCAGTTCTTAATTGATGAGGAAGACATTGAGTAGGTGGCTTGGAGTTCAAGCCAATTTACAATAATATAAGGACTAAACAAACTACGTATTAAAATTGTATAATAAAATTAAACTTTAACGGTCGACATTTTGTAAAAGTTTTTAAAGATTGAAATGAAGTCGGGTTAGGATGCCAACTGTCAAAAGTTCTGTCAGGCTGCTCTTTTTCTTGTTTGTTGTGAGTGTTCAAATGTTAAAATGCAGTGATATGAAACTACTGTATAAACATTCTTGTAATAAGCCAATCAGGTGGAAGTATTCTGCACTGAACGGAAAACGTTTTCTTAGTGTATAGGGTGGATTTATCGAAAACTGTTAAGGTTGAATTCTCAACGTCATTCAATCTATTGCCAACCTATAACCTATTTCGCGTTGATTTTTTGAGTTTATTATTTTAATAACTAACATTTAAAGAAAATCAATATCGTCGGTACATTATTTAGGTAGTATCTGATATATTACAAAAATATCAATTTATTTCATTGCTAATTTTGGGAGAATTGTATAGTGAAAGAACAATGAGTGACAATGACATAATAATGTTAAAAAAAATCTTACCCGATATTTTTAGCTATACAATTCTCCTAAAATAAGTTATGAAATTCCTTGATATTTATTAAATATGTCAATTATTACCTATAGAATATCAAGTCGATACTGATTTTCTTTAAATTTTGTATAAAAGCTAGAAAACATAAATAAATCTACGCGAAATAGGTTATAGGTTGGCAAGCATGTTGATACTCCCACCTTAAGTCATCTACTTTGTGGTCACTTTATTCCATGCTACGTGCAGTGGTAAATGTTAAACATATCATTGATATATCAAAATACATTAGATTAGGAGCATTATTGAAACAAAAAAGTGTTGGATATTATCCAAAGAAATCAAAGACCCTAACTAAAGAAGAGTTTCAAAAACTCCTTTGCCATGATCCTGCAGATGACAAATACTTAACGTTGAAGGTAAATATAACTATATAATTTTATTTTAAATGTCTTACTAACAATTGTCTTAATTACAGGTTGCTTTTATTTTCGGAATCGCGGGCGCATGTCGTCGAGAAGAACTGACTCATATGAAATTTGATGACATACAAGATTTGGGAACGGCTTTGTTAATAAAAATTCCCTATAATAAATCGAACAAACCGAGATCATTTACGGTGACGGTAGAATATCTAAAGTATTATAGAAATAATATGGCTTTATGTTCAACAAATATGAGTGATGGGCGATTTTTTGTGTCTTATCGCAATGGAAAATGCTATAAGCAAGTTGTCGGTATACACAAATTTGGTTGGAATTCTTCTGGAGTAGCCAAGGGCTATACATAGATGATTCCTTAAGGTTGAATTCTCAACGTCATTCAATCTATTGCCAACCTATAACCTATTTCGCGTTGATTTTTTAAGTTTATTATTTTAATAACTAACATTTAAAGAAAATCAATATCGTCGGTACATTATTTAGGTAGTATCTGATACATTACAAAAATATCAATTTATTTCATTGCTAATTTTCGGAGAATTGTATAGTGAAAGAACGATGAGTGACAATGACATAATAATGTTAAAAAAAATCTTACCCGATATTTTTCGCTACACAATTCTTCTAAAATAAGTTATGAAATTCCTTGATATTTATTAAATATGTCAATTATTACCTATAGAGTATCAAGTCGATAATGATTTTCTTTAAATTTTGTATAAAAGCTAGAAAACATAAATAAATCTACGCGAAATAGGTTATAGGTTGACAAGCATGTTGATACTGCTACCTTAAGCAATAAGTTAGAGCTGATCAAGAAAATATGCCTTGATCCTGCAGGTGACAAATTCCATTCCACAATATGAACTGCAATCAGTACCGACTCAGGTATCGCAATCCGTCTTTCAATCGAGTTCAACATTGGAGAATAATATCATAACGGAGAACAAAAATAATAACACATCCTCAAAATCAAATTTACAGCACCCTGTTCTTGTTCAAAATTGTTCTAATAGTACATTTAATATAAATATTGTAAATAAAATATACAGTTTGTTGAAAAAATGTTAGCGTCCGAAAAATATTTTTCGGCCTGGGACGAAAAGTGTTACCTAGCTACCAGCGTAATAGTCAATACCTTATCGAAAAGGTTACTATTTCGTACAAATATTTGATCTATAAAACGGCATTTTTTGACACAATCGGATAAAAAGATTTTTCCGGTCCCTGTTTTTTCATTTTTCCAATCGCTCTTTGATAATACAATCTACCTTGATTTCGTTACTATGACAACAACATTTCGATGTATTGTCGAGTGACAGTTCGTTGATTTTAAATTTGTTGTTTATGTCAAACTTGTTTCGCGAGTGCGCAAATTTAACACTATGAATTCAGATTTTGAATTATCCGACACGGAAAATGAGATTCCAGAAGAAATTTTGGAATCAGCAAGGAAAGCGACTTACGATATATTGCCAGGAAAATCAAAAACCCGTTACGAGAAGTCATAATATAAAATAAAATAAAATAAAGAATTAAATGTATATCGAAGTGTCGGTCTTAAAAAAAATATTGTACGTCACGCAACCGAAAATTAGTGTTTTCCAGGTCTCTCCAAGCTTTCAGGACTCGCCTACAGCTCGCCCTGGAAATGCTTGTCTCGACCTGAAAAACACTACTTTCCTGTCTTGTAACGTAAATTACTATTCCGCTCACTGTTTTTTCATTTTTCCAATCGCTCTTTGATAATACAATCTACCTTGATTTCGTTACTATGATAACGACATTTCGATGTATTGTCGAGTGACAGTTTGTTGATTTTTAATTTGATGTTTATGTCAAACTTGTCTCGCGAATGCGCAAATTTAAAAATATCAATTCAGATTTTGAATTATCTGACACGGAAAATGAGATTCCAGAAGCAATCTTGGAAGCAGCAAGGAAAGCGACTTACGATATATTGCCAGTAAAATCAAAAGCCCGTTACGAGAAGTCATACGACGCATTTAAAAATAATGCCAACGCCTACGGCTCGCCCTAGAAAAATGCTTGTCTCGACCTGAAAAACACTACTTTCCGGTCTTGTAACGTAAATTACTATTTAATTACTGCGGGATTAAAAGTTACAGTTTAGTCCCTCTAAACAAGAACTGAAATGGCAATTTTCAGCTGCGGAGTGCCAACAACACAAAATCGATAAAACTAACTGGGTTGCCTCATAAAGCAGCATTTGGGGAGGGGTACGAGCGAGTAGGGCGCAAAAGGTTTAGAGTTAGCCTTCCAACAGTGCGGACGTACTTCTAGATAAGCGGTATAAAATCTGTGAATATTTGTTGTTCTTTAATTTTTTTATTTAGCGTGAACGTAAACAAGACATTTTTAACAGAATGAACAGTGAAAGTGATGGATTAGAAATTGAAAAAAATAAGCGAAAAACTATAAGACATTATTCAATTGGATCCTTATCTGCTACTAATGAAATAAATAGAATGATTGGTGCGGAATCTAACAAAAAAAGTGCGGAGATTCAAACGTACCTTGAAAAATATCAGAAACCAAACACAAGCAATGCTGTGATACAGGGGGAATCCAATAAGTCGACCAATTTTAGTGAACATTTGGACAATACAAATAAAAGCGAAATAGATTATTGCACACCGGTTAACTCAGGAGTTGGTTTTTTTAAAGCAAAAAACACAATTTTTAGAACGCCACCCATGCAGTCCGAAAACACTTGTTTGCAAAACGAATCCGCAAACCCTCAGAAAAGGCAGAGGTCAGATTCAAGCCCAGGATTTCTCGAACGACAAAAAATTCGAAAAGAATCTATGAATAAGAATGAACTAGACATGTCTGTTTTTTCGGACCCAACCGAAGATATTTTAGAAAAAACCATGAAAGCTCTGTCAATAATTTATGAATGTTCAGAAGGAAATGAAAAAAGTGCTGATGCGAGTAAAAGCATACGTGATGCGGTTTTTACAGTATCCAAGATGGTTACAAAGCTTGCCTACAAAATTGGCAAAGTAGAAAAGGATAACATACATTTTATCAGCTTATTAAATCAAAGCTCTAAAGATACATCAGCAAATGAAAAATCGACTCAACCATTACATATAATACAAAACGTAGAAAAAGACAAACAATCAACGACACAAAAATCTTATAGTACTATCGTACAATCCAGGACGATCTCGAACGGTACAAAATGGACGACACCACCACAACTAAAAAAACATCAAACTTTAATAAAAATCAAAGACCAAGCCGACCCAAAAATAGTAATTAAAGGAATAAAACACAGCCTAAATAGTAATGGCAATGGGTCTCACGTTTTCAATAACGTAAGAAAATTACAAAGCGGCGCGGTAATAGTAGAATGCGAAAGTGATGCTCAGCAAAACGAACTAAAGGAAATTTTGGAAAAGGACAAAAACTTTGTAGTAAAAGAGTTGCAAAATACTGACCCAATAGTAATGATTACCGGCATCGAAAAAGGATATGAGCCACAGGAGTTCATTTCAATAATCCTTGATGAAAATCCAGAGTTGAAAACACTAGTAGGAAATGAAGTAAATAGAATGATAAAATTCCTAACAAAAAAGGAGTGCAGAAACAATTACAAAGAAAACTGGATATTACAAACTAAACCTATTATTTTTAGGTGGTTAATGCAAAATGAAAAAGTAAATTTTGATCTAACAAGAGTATACGTACAAGAATATTATAATGTGTCTATGTGCTATAAATGCTGTCTATTTGGACATGTCACAAAGTACTGCAAAAGTTCAGCATGCTGTCATAAGTGCGGCGGACCCCATGAGGCTAAACAGTGTCCCGAAAATACACCTTTAGATTGCCCAAATTGTAGACGCTTAAAATTACGAGATCGAATACACACAGCAAGAGATCCAAAATGCCCAGCTTTTTTACAGAAAATCGAAAAATATAAGCAATCTATAGAATATGGACACAAAAGTGGGGGTAGTAAACCTTTTTGATACTAAATCAAAATGAAAAGGCACAGTGGGAACAGAGTTTAATACACCAAAATGTCCAATCACTAGGAAACAGCGTTAACAGACTAGAAAAATTGCTACAGGAATCGCCAAATTGTATTTTTTTGTGTATAACAGAGCATTGGAAAACCACGGAACAGTTGCAAAAAATAGGTGTTAAAGATTTTAAATTAGCTTCCGCTTTTTGTAGAGGCGAACGTCAACATGGTGGTAGTGCAGTGTATGTCAAAAAAAATATTAATTTTATTTCGTTAAAAACAATCTGTAATATATCCAAGCAAGGTGAAATTGAATGTTCAGGAATTGAATGTCGTTTAAAAGGTAAAAAACTTATAATAATTTCTATTTATCGACCACCTTCCGGTAATAAAGAACTTTTTTTCATTAAATTAGAACAGCTGTTAGCTAATATTGAATGTTACGATGTAATATTTATTGCAGGAGACTTTAATCTTGAAATGTTGAAGGATAATGTACATAAAAATACTCTTTTCTCTTTACTCAACTTTTATAATATTAAGGGTACGGTTTTTGAAAACACTAGAATAAACCAAATTAGTAGTAGTTGTTTGGACAACATTTTTACTAGCCTGGAGGGGGATTACAGTACTGAAGTTTTGGAAGCACACATCTCCGATCACACAGCACAAAGGATCAGTTTTAACATGAAAGTCTGCAATAAAAATAAATTAGTACATAAAAGATTTTTTTCTGATGCGAATAAAAAGGCCTTTTCTCAACTTTTAATAGAGCAGGACTGGGAACTTGTCTTCCAGGCTAGTAAAACTGATGTAAACGCACAATGGGACATATTTATTGGTACATTTAAAAATATTTTTAATCAATGCTTTCCAGTCACCATGGTTTATAATAATAAAAAAAGAATAGTAACAAATCAAGAAATTTTGGATTGTAAAATAAAATTAGATAAGCTATTGGTTCTTTCCAGACATAGTGACCACTATAAAAAAGAATATAACGAAAGCAAAAAACATTATGATATGCTACTAATAAAAGAAAAAACAAACAAATATAACAATAAGATTAGAGCTTCCGACAATAAGAGTAAATGTATGTGGTCAATATGTCATGAAATAAACGGTAGAGTCAAAACTGCACAGGATAATTTTACCGAAAATTGTCAGGAACTAGCTGATAATTTAAATGAACATTTGGTTAGTATAGTTCCAGAACTTTTAAAAGATATAACGCATATACCATTTCAATGTAATATTACCGAAAATGATCAGTCTATGTACTTAAAACCTACAAATAGAAAGGAATTGTTAGAAATATCCAATAGATTAAAAAATAAATATAGCAGTGGTGAGGATGAAATACCAACAAGCATAGTAAAATTATCAATTAAAGATGTCTCTGAAGTTCTGGTGTATATTATTAACAATTCTATGAAATTTGGAATTTTTCCAAATCAGTTTAAGTTCTCAAAAATTAAACCTTTATTTAAAAAAGGAAGCCCAACAGACTTGAACAATTACCGACCGATTAGTTTACTATCAAGTTTTTCAAAAGTCTTTGAAATGGTGGTGTGCTCCAGACTGTTGGACTTTATGCACTTGGGGCAACTCTTTGCCCAGAGTCAGCATGGATATCTGAAGGGTAGATCAACCATGTCAGCAATTTTTCAATTCACTAAAGCAATCTTAGACCACCTTGAAAATAAAAACTTGGCATTAGGCATGTTTTTAGATCTTAGCAAAGCATATGATTGCATTGACAGAGAACTGCTACTTTATAAATTAAGTAAATATGGAGTTAGGGGTAATGCCCATGCATGGATGCGATCCTACCTTTCAGATAGACAGCAGCGAGTCGTAGTCCAGGACGGAAGTGGTATATTCAAATCTGTTTTTAGGAAAAATACTGTTGGTATAGCGCAAGGGAGTATTATAGGGCCTATATTATTTATAATTTATATCAATGACCTAAATGTATTGGAAATTAATGCCTCCCTAACTAACTATGTTGATGACACAAATTTGTTGGTAGCTGCAACGGATTTTCCGGAATTAGATCAGAGAGCAGAAGAAGTTTTTGTAGAAATAAATAATTGGTTTAGTGGAAACAAACTAATTCTGAATGAAAAAAAAACTAATATTGTTATTTTTAGAACAAAACAAAATAAAATAAATATGCCGGATAGTCTAAACATAAATGGCATTGAACTAAAGAGGGAAACAGATACCAAGTTTTTGGGTCTAACGATCAATGAGTTTTTGTCATGGGAGTCTCATATAAATTCTTTATGCTTAAAGCTGGGAAGTATTGGGTATGGTATAAAAGTTGTGTCATCATACATGGATAACCAGACAATCAAAATATTGTATCATGCCAACTTCGAATCTGTTTTGAGATATGGCATTGTTTTCTGGGGTAGTAACTTTGAAACCCAACAAGTGTTCGTAGTGCAGAAAAGAATAGTGCGACTGTTACGTAAATTAAAATATTTGCAAACCTGTAGGGGTGTTTTTAGGGAAATAGGTATTATGACAGTTTATGGACTATATATCTACGAGTGCTTAATGTTTGTTTTTAAAAACAGGGAAATATTTCAGGAACTGAATGACCATAGTCATAATACAAGAACTCTTAATCTTTTGTATCCATCTCACCGTTTGACCCTTACAGAAAAGAGTCCGTATTATATGTGCATTAAATTGTATAATAAGCTACCTAATACAATTAAGAACATTAGCAGTATAAGAGTGTGGAAAAAAACTATAAAAAGGTTGTTAACTGAAATTGAACCATATGCTATACAGGAGTTTCTTAATCATAATATGATATAGATAACTCTCTTTTATGACGTCATTTCATTTTATATATTGCCTTCCCTATGTGATTGTAGTTTGTAATTTGAAATAAAGAAATATTATTATTATTATTATTATTATTAAAAACGTGACGTCACTTGGCGACCGATAACGCGCGTAAAAGAGAGAACGACGATGCAAGCCGGCCGGCCGCTTTGTTGAGATAGGCCAGCATAGAATGAGACAACCAATTTATAGGCAGAAAAAAGTGCAACCTTACGTACGTGAACAATCCGCGACCTTATGTGGTGTGTAAGAGGCTTTAGATTTTTAACAACTAACCTTGTTTCTTTGACTTTGACTAATAGTAAACAAAAATTTCATGGAAAATCGAGGTTTTTTTCTTGGTTTATTGTTGTTATTGTGTATTTTTCTATATACAGAACAAACAGAAACAAGAAACAGACATGAGAAGGTAGGTGAAACAAGTAAAAATTTCATATAAATGCACGACCATTGACCAACAAATTAAATGTATTTTGCAGTTTCTTGTTTTCGATTATTACCGACTAGTTTTTCAGAGACAACAAGGGCATTCCCCGGGCCTTCTTTTTCCCGTGGATAGGCCTTTAAACGAGGATCCCCGAAACATCCCGGGGGAAGAGGCGGAACCTCATTCGCACCCCTTTGTAGCGTCTCTAGTAATCAAGACTGATACAAAAACTGGATATTGTGGAGGTTCGTTGATTAGTGACGAGTGGATATTGACGGCTGCCCATTGCCTTGTAGAGTAAGTCCTTTCATTTAAAAAAAAAATAAGAAATACATTTTTCTAGAGATGAGTTTCAAAAATATCTGACATAAAATACTTTTGCAATAGAAATTTTATACCCCCTTATTATCCCTTTAGGGGCTGATTTTTCAAAAAAATAAGACATACGTGTTACAGTCTTTTTGTATTGTATAGTATTTATGCTAAGTTTAAAAAAAATATTTTACCTTATTGGGATTAAGTAGCCTTATTTTTTTTATATGCCAGTGGATATATACAACTTGGAAACAAGAACCGCTCGCACATTTAGACAGGGTGAATAACAAACTCGAACAAATAAGTCTTGCTAATTCTAAATTCATTGTAGGATCGATTATGTTCAAGCATACGTAGGTACACACTACAGGGTAAGAATGGTACCTGATGTCTCTAAAGTATTCAAGAGTTCTGAATTCATAATTCACGAAAAATTTAATCGTTTTGGGTACAGCAATGACATCGGATTAGTGAAATTACCCTCAAGAGTCAAGCTCAGTAAATATATCCAGACTGTAGAGATCGCCTATGGATCAGATTTATACGTAGGGAAAATATCTAGATGCTTAGGATGGGGAAAAAGGGAAGTGGGTTAGTTCCATATACCGGATAATAATACATTCTAGACAACTCGTCGAAAACACAAAACTTTCACTTCAAAGAAATGAGATAAAAGTTAATTTGCACTTAACCAAAACCATTACATTAACCTGATCTGTCATTTGGTATTATTCACTAATAAGCAAGTAAAAGCAAACATAGAAAAATTATTGTGCTGTCGTTCCACCAATAGAAGTTGCAATCAGTTTAGGAATTTGGATTTGGGAAGTTACCCCAATAGGTACTTTCCATTTGCTTCTTTTAAACAGCAAAGCAAAGTAAAAATCTTTACTTACCTAGCTAAGTTGTTATAGGAACGCTTCAACTTCGTATTCGTATACTCTGCATGGGAAACAGTGGCGCACCCAGGGGGGCCAAGGGGGCCTTGCCCCACCCCCCCAAACCCCCAATGAAATTGACTTCAACTATACTCACTAACCCACTAAAAAAACTTTAATATCCCAATAAATAAGTAGAAAATTTGCAAAGCTTTCTCAGCCTTCCTTCTTTTTATGCAAATTATTCATTTATTGAAAATTTTTATAATGAAAGCATTCTAATATGCGAATTTAAATTATGGAACGACAAGTTTACAGATAGCAAAGAAATACCCTCCGATATGTTTAAGCTATATATTCAATGTAATGGTATGATATTTCCCAATATAAAAAAACTTTTGCAAATTTTTGTTACCCTTCCCGTCACCACCAGTACCTCTGAAAGGTCATTTTCCACATTAAAGTACCTAAAATCGTACTTAAGAATGTTCCTGTTTCTTGTGAAGAAATTTTAAATAAACTTTCTAAGGGTCGAAGAAAATTAGATTTATATATTTAACAAATGCAAAGGTGTTATAAAAAAGTTTTGGTTTCTATTATTTATAAAATATTGTTTATTGTTGTGCTTTGTACTAATTTATATTTTTAAATAAATATATTTGTGTTATGGATATGTCGTCATTACTGTTACCTACATTTTATTTGGTAAAAAGAGTGGTATGTTTTGTCCGGAATAATTATTAAAGTGGATATTTTTAAAAGTCAATTTTTTTAGATATTTACCTCGATTGAACTAGGCTATTGCGATCTTCCAAGAGTACCTGTTAAAAAAGCTCCAAAGTTCTAGAAAAATGCGTAACTTAAAAGTTTATTAAAAAATTTGCTTCCGGCACAACATAATATCCTGGGTGCGCCGCTGATGGGAAATAAAGAGGGGAAACTTAACCGCGACAAAGGAGGAGGTTAAAATCTTTGTTGTGCTAAGTTAAATTTTAAAAAGGAACGCGCAACTTAACCGTTGGCTTTGCTTTGCTATTTAAAAGTAACACAAAGGAACTCGGCTAATATTTATTATTTGACCGTTCGTGGAATTTTTCTTTAAAAAAGGGAAATTCTCATCCTTCTTGTAGAAAATTTGATTTTTATTAAAGGTTGGCAACACTGATCACTGAGCCCAAAGGGCCGACGCAGATGTGACGTCAGTGATTTTATTCCCGTGTTTTTATTAAAGAGCGTATCTTGTTTACTTATTATCTCAGTAAATAATTGAAAATTTTAAAAACCGAAATAGCGGACAATTTTCCTTTTTTTCGTTCTCTATAATACAGCCTTAAAATCATATCTTTTAAAATAAACTTTAAAATAGTTTTTATGTAAATCCAGTCCATTCTTATTTTAGAAGGGAAGAACGTAAGAAGACTGAGATTTGTGGACCAGGAAATAATAACAAATGAACAATGTAGCACCTCTCCTGAATATAAACCGTTCATTACTGAACGTCATCTATGCACTTCAGGTAACTGATGCCAATATTTAAAATCTCATATGCGATTGGTACCGTTTTTTCTGTTACGAACCACCGTGAAATTTAAATACCAATAGGTAACATATACAGCGTTATGATAAAGAAACGGTTCAGCTTTTTATATAGAATACCGCCCATTGAAACAAGAATCGCTCGGTATCAATTTAATTTTTTTTAACAAAACATATTGTAAGTATATTTTTACATTCTACAATTAAATGTAGACATTTTTCATAAATCATCAACAGTTTACGAAATATTAACACTTTAATGCTCATATGCACCATCGCTATGACGCTATGTTTCCCGACTTAGCAACTCAAGTTACAATCTTTAACGTATTGACAATGACAATTTACTATTTAAGATTCAGAAGTCAAAAAATGTCAGTGAATGAGTTAATTAAATTTGAATTTTGCTCTGCTGATGATATTACATCTAAAATGCGCCTCGCTGAATTTCATCTTCAGCATAGAAGTTTTAAATATGTTAAGTAGAAGTCAGGGAAGTAAGTGACATTATGTTTAAAGAAAAATACTCTAAGCGCTCGCCATTAGCCAATCGACAGTTTCTAGAGTAGCAATTAAGTGGAGAACTTTCCGTATACTGTTAAAGATAGTATTAAAGTGGTCGTCTTGGTATACCTGAGAAGAAAAAAAATAAACATACTGTAGTGAACGACACTAGAAATAATTTCAAAAATATAAATAAAATAAAATTATTCAAAATTAACACAGTAAAAAAATTGTGATTTAATAAAGGAAATTTTAAAAATTTAATTTTATTCTTTAAAAACCAAAAGAAAAGTGAAAAAGTAATTTTCAAACAAAGGGATAGAATTGTTTCTAATAAAAAATAAAAAGATGCCTTTTTCTATTAGTTCAAAATTTAGAGCCCACGAACCACACGCGTTCACTTCAAGTCCGAACTTTTAAGTAAAATCAAAATCAAAATGTTTATTTCAAAGTGGGCTGCGTGCGATCAAAATAAGATCGAATGATGTCAACAAAAAGCGGAAACTTTTCGGAATAACAAATTAATTATCAGGGTCAAGCTTTGTCGTTTTAAAGTAATAAATAAGTATCAATAAAATAACAATTAAAAATATCAAAAGCATCACCGCGAGGTCACCTTTGTCCTAGGACCGAGGATGACACCAGTGTGTCTCGTCGTCATGCTAGTACGTCAGGATGCTCCTATATATTTGCTAAACCTCTCCTTTTGGAGATCAGTCGGTAACTAAAACTTATGTCCGTCAGAATTCAGTCAATAAAGAAAAAGTAAAGTCAAAGATTACCGTTGTCATTGAATATCAAACTAATAAGAATGACGGATGTCCGAGAAAAGTTGACAACCCAGTTTTAGACGTCTTGGAGGTGGTTTGGTTTAGCCGCCATTGTAGAGTTGATCGTAACTGGCCAGGCAACACAATATAACAAATCACCTCAGATACCATATCCCAAAAAGTGGAAGTTGGAGCTAAATGAGGACAAATGCGAATGTGCAATACTGACAAGAAAACATACAAATAATTATATTAACCAATACATAACAATAAACGACAGATAAATAGTACCAAAAAATAATTTAAAATACCTTGGAGTAATATTAGAAAAACTCTAAGATTTCAACAAAACACTACAAAACTAGTGCAAAAATATTACGCAACCACTCAAAAATTGTGCAAACTACTAAACTACAGATCACCCTTATCACCGACAAACGAACAAATAAAATGCATAAGACCAATACTGACATACGCTGGACCAGTCTGGTGTAGCATAGCGATCTCTCACTTTAAAAAAACCACAAGTGCTACAAAACAAAGTACTAAGACAAATACTATTAGCACCGAGAGAACACTCAACCGCAAAATTCAAGACTGACGCAAAAAATACCGAATCACAGAATACATGAACCAATACACTCCAAACTTCCTCTTTATTTCCAAGATAATTAAAAGCTCCAACCATGAAAATCCCAAGCCCAAGTCTCATAAACCACGCCCCCAAAAATTAAATCTGCCCACCAACAAAATATCTTAAATCTGTGACAAACAAAGCTACGGTATACCTACCTGACAGAATAAGAATCAAGCTGGTTTTTCATCTGTTTTTCCAGTGAACTCCAACGTAAACCCTTGTATTTAAAATATCATAAAACAACAAAATCTTCTCAATATTGTGAAATAAAAACTGAATTCGCGCATAGCCGTAAAAGGTCACTGAAACTGTTGAATGTGAAAATATAGCAGATTAATAAAGACGTTTTAAAAGTAAGTATAAACAGTGCTTAGTAGGCTCTGCGAAAAAATACGTTTATGAATGAGATGCGTAATCTATCTTTGCTCGGTCGTTGTTGGCGGGCATTGTTGAAAATAGGTGGATAAAAATATCTAAATTTCCTTCGAAATGATTTTGTTACAGCCTCAGACCAAGCACCATGGTCTGAGGTTACATCTATGATAATGATCCTGATTAACCAAGTTTAACCTTATATTTTATTTCACGTATAATGACAGTATGACCGAAATTGCGACGCTGCTTTTTAGGTAAATTTGGAGCAGCCTCATGCTTAGGAGACTCCGGAGGCCCTCTAATCCATAATGGCAAACAAGTAGGAATGGTAGCTTTTGGACCTGAGAGCTGTCAATCTAAGTTGCCCTCAGTTTTTACAAGACTTTCGTCGTACACCGCTTGGGTGACGAAGAAAACCGGGATTGAAATACCTCCCCGTACAACCGTTCCTCCTACAACCGTTCCCCCTACAACCGTTCCCCCTAAAACCGTTCCCCCTACAACCGTTCCCCCTAAAACCGTTGCCCCTACAACCGTTCCTCCTACAACCGTTCCCCCTAAAACCGTTCCCCCTACAACCGTTCCCCCTAAAACCGTTCCCCCTAAAACCGTTCCCCCTAAAACCGTTCCCCCTAAAACCGTTCCCCCTAAAACCGTTCCCCCTAAAACCGTTCCCCCTAAAACCGCTCCCCCTAAAGCCGCTCCCCCTAAAGCCGTTCCCCCTAAAACCGTTCCCCTTAAAACCGTTCCCCATAAAACCGTTCCCCATAAAACCGTTCGCCCTAAAATCCGTCCCGGGCTCAAAAGCCGTCCCGGGCTCAAAAGGGTTCCCCCCTTGAAGAAAAAGACGAATCATAAAGGCACAATAGCACCTCTTGCAAAACTATTTATAATTATAGGAGCTGTATTCAGTGCGTTGTTTTTCAATTAAGAGGGTTTTATATTATTACATCGGACCAATTTTTCCACAATAAATTTTCTTTGGGTGGCAAGAACCAGTAACTGTATACAAGGTGTCCGGAAATTCCGTACGTATATTTTAAGGGGAGATTCTACATGAAAACATAAGAAAAGTGCATATGAATGTTTTCTTGGCAACCGCTTTAACCCTTTCGCTACTAATGGTGTCCCAGTATATATATTGGTCTTTAAAAATACGACTTATTTATTTTTAAGATAACTTAATTTTCTTTGGATATTATTAATTTCAGTGACCACTGAAGCAAACTTATGTAAACAAAATAATTTTTAACAGTTATTTTACTGATATATTGCCTGGGACACATATGTCCCATTCGTATAAATTCAAGGGATATTTATATCCCAATAAGATTATTTAGTAACACTAAAAAAGTAGGGTTTTATTTTTTTAATCTGCAAGAACATAGAATATGAGGTTTATTTTATAATTATGTATGGTATATTGAAAAACACCGATTGCATAGGGGAATATCCATAGACAATTTACCTTAATTGTCTATGGGAATATCGCATGCTGAACACATAGTTTTGGTCCGCGTCTCAACATTTTTCTGAGTACAAGAGCGGCATCTTCTTCTATTTTGCATCATAATTGGTAGATGATCTCCAACGTTTATTAAATTTTTTCAGGATGACGTTGATTTGCCTTATGAACGTTTCCTTACTACACTGGCATTCTTGCGACCAATCGACACTAGTGTTTCTGCAAGATTAACAAAAAAACTGAGAAAACTTAATTTAGGTTTAGGGTCTCTAATCGATTCATTGTCCGATATATTTTCAGCCAATAGCTCTAGTTCTTTTTGTCGTAGGGGTCGTTTTCTAAAAAATAAAAATGGTAGTAAAAAACTGATATTGAGAACGCATGTGATCTCCAAAAATAAAGTTGGCGTACATTTACGTTACTACAATCATACTGTTGGGACAGCATTAACCCAGTTAAAATACTAATGGGACACATAATTTCCATAACCTCAAACTAGATACAAAAATTAATTTCAGATGAAATAACAAATTATAATTATAAAATATTTATTATTACTTACCCAGACATACTAGCACAAATTAGTAAACACTCTAAAGCTTATATTTACTAAAATAATAAATACTTTTAATGACGATACTCTGCACGTGTTGTGGAAATGGCTGGATATGACGAAACAATGTAGAGCGCGGAAATTTCGATCCTATAACCTTGAAGTACGGATTTTGGGACACGGTGCATACTCAATTACTATTACTATGCATGTGAATACCAGTAGTACTTTTTTTGGGACACATAATATAACCGAATTTAGCCAGAGGTTTTCTTGGGGGACTCTTAGTTTAGTAATTCATAATTTTTTAAATAACACATTTTTAAACTTTTACCCATGATTCCGATTATGATTCCCAGGACTTTTTTACACAATAAAGGTATTCGCGAAGTGCTCTGGACGAATATTGGCGTTCGCTAAATGTATATCACAGGCAACATCTCGGTATAGATTTGTACGCCGTACATAATTATTATGAGCGGTAAAATGTTTATATTAGATGGTTTCTCTTGGTTCTATTTATCTATGCTAATAGTTTAGGAGAAAATACAATTTATTTAAATCATTCCATAAACTATTATCGAATTATGTATAGCTTTCTTATACGTCATTTAAGGACCTATATTTATTTCAACATGTTTTACGTGTAGAATCTTCCCTTGAATTATGTACGGAATGTCCGGACACCCTGTATAGAAGAAAACCAGCTGGGGTATAAAACACACCAAAAAATATTCAGAGCGATGTGGGAGAAGAGTTTTTATATATATTTATGATACCAGACATAGATTCTTGAAATTTTCGGTGCCATCCTTTTTTCCGATTTTTATTTGTAAAAAAATTGCACCAATTCCTTTAAGATAATCTTAACAAAATGTTCGTTATAAATAAAAATGGGAAAAGATGAATTTTTATTTGAAAATAATGTAGATTGTAGAACGGAGAGAAATAACTGATTGTCTTGGAAGAACTTATATTTTTTAGCTTATATTTCGTATTTATGAATCATTGTTCAATGTATCACCGTTTCATAATATATTTCACTATAAGAGCGATAATTCTTTGTTGTTTAATTTTTCATACTTCATCTAGCTAGAAGGTATTTTAAACCTTAAATATTCATGGTAAGTATACGTATTATTAGATTATCACGTATCAGATTGTTAATTTGGATCTTTTATTGGACAAAAAATTAGGGGCTATTTATAAAAACATAAATTCCTGCACCATTCATAAAAGAAAATGCAATCTTAAAACCTGATCCGTGCAAAGACCTTTCAATTCTTTACATTTTTACCCAATCCCTCATCATTCCGTCTTTTCTTCCAGTCCATTGCGTTATAGCCAGATTTACATATTTGTCGAAAATACCATGCAAGATCCCCCAAAAAACATGATAATTTGGCCATACCAACGTAGCTCTAGAAATTGCTTTAATAAAAGAATAATCCGTAATTATTGCCTTATTATTCTACTACGTTGTAAAACGTCAATAAGGGAATTTTAAAAATTATTTCCATATTGTATCCGGCACTCTGGCATCATGCATTTTATTTAACGAGTATCGCTTACTATTCGAACGTCTAATGGCCGTTTGCATCGCTTGGATTAGGTGCTACTTAATCTAAGGTTCACCTTATCTCCAGAATTTGGTTTGCACGCGTTGACTTTTTGCCTAAAGCTTGGCTTCCAGTCGACCAAAGGTAATTATTCGGCTTATCTTGGAAATCTAACCTTAAACCATTGAAAAAAATATATAACCTAAACGTCAGTCAAGTCCAAGGCAACCTAAACAGAGAAAATGGATTTTTTTTAATTGATACCCTATTTCGCTTATTTAAAGTACGCCTCAGCGTGTTTAAATCCCACTTTCAAAAACGCGCGTGTTTTAAAGTTACCATGGCAACATCAACAACCCGTGAAACGTGAAGTCCAAATATGTCAACGTTTTAATTATTGCTTTGACATAATTACCTTTTAATGTCAAATAAAATATTGTTTAAGCAATACACAACCAATGTCAACGGTGACAACAATGAATCTTATGTGACAGATTGGAAGTTATTTTTTGTTCTCCTCATTTTCATGACAACCACAGGTATATCACATCACGAATTCGACCATTTCACTTACTTACTAAGTTATTATTTCCATTTTTTGTTATATAAATACCAATAAAAAAAATAATGTAAAGTATTCGTGGATAACTGGTCTTTAAAACACTTGTTCTATTTCAAGCACTCCGGCTGCGCCGTCGTGCTTGCAAAATCGCGCGTGTTTTAAAGACCTTAATATCCACTTATACTTTAATATACTATATTAGAACTTATTGCTGATGACGATGAAGTCGACGAAATTAATTTGAATATTTCACTCATGTATAAATTTTCCCATAAGAAACGTTAAAAATAAAAAAATATCAGCGGATATACAACGTTGCCTAGACAACGTTGTATATCCAACACACAACAATCGAACCTATTTGACGAGACAGTTTTTTTAATTTTTATTATTCAATCAATAATTAGTTAATATTTTTCAATTGTTTGTTGCTATTTGTTAAGTTTTTTTATAAAATAAAAAAAAAATTGTTATTGGATTTCAGTTACAGTTTTAATTATGTTATATGAAATTGAAAATTGTATGACAAAAAATTTTTTTTATATATATTTCATTCTAGAAATATTCTCCCTAAATACCGCTCGTGCATAAAAATTAACCAGATAATAAGCACTCGTGGTATTACCCCCGATTATTTTTGGTTTGCCTAGAAAAGTGTACAACAGGGCTGATTATTTAATAACTTAAGGTTGAATTCTCAACGTCATTCAATCTATTGCCAACCTATAACCTATTTCGCGTTGATTTTTTGAGTTTATTATTGTAATAACTAACATTTAAAGAAAATCAATATCGTCGGTACATTATTTAGGTAGTATCTGATATATTACAAAAATATCAATTTATTTCATTGCTAATTTTGGGAGAATTGTATAGTAAAAGAACGATGAGTGAAAATGACATAATAATGTTTAAAAAAATCTTACCCGATATTTTTCGCTATACAATTCTCCTAAAATAAGTTATGAAATTCCTTGATATTTATTAAATATGTCAATAATTACCTATAGAATATCAAGTCGATACTCATTTTCTTTAAATTTTGTATAAAAGCTAGAAAACATAAATAAATCCACGCGAAATAGATTATAGGTTGGCAAGCATGTTGATACTCCCACCTTAAATTGCGTTGGACTAATCCAGCAACGTCACAACAACGACCAGCCGTCAATTCCATTCTTTTAGTGGCTATTTTGGGTGATTCCCGGTAGCGATTTTACAAAATATAAACTATTACACCACAAGACACGCCTCCAATTACGAAATAACAAAATATAATCGGCCTCAGCACAATCCTGCAAAATCTAGTCGTTTGCGGCACAACGTGGCTGATCCATATAAATAAATCTTGATGAAATTGAGGTTAGATCCGTCACGTCGGTCAGCAGAAATATTTTTCTTCCCACCGCCTGACGAGTCCTTTTCTACAAATTCCGTCGAGAAGGTATATTGGCAACCGGTTTGTTCGTTGTTACCCAGAGCATTTTTTTTTAAATTTTATTTTATAAAATAATATTTGTGGAAAAAAAATGCTCTGGGTAACAACGAACAAACCGGTTGCCAATATACCTTTTCGACGGAATTTGTCTAGCAAGGACTCGTCAGGCGATGGGACTCGTGCGGATGGTTAAGAAAAATATTTCTGCCGTCGGTCATGCTACAACAAACACTCTGAGCTACAAACGATTAGATTTTACAGAAATGTGCTGATGAGCGGGATTATATTTTGCAATGATTCACGGGGCGAACGTGTCTGGTGCTCTAATAGTTTATATTTAGTAAAATCGCGCTGAGGCCGATTATATTTTGTAATTTCGTATTTGGGGGCGTGTCTTGTGCTGTAATAAACATTTTGTAAAATCGCTTTCCGGTAGTCCAGTAATAAACAATCATGGTGCATGCTAAAATAGTGGGCCAAATAAATTGGAATTTACCTTTTCATCGGTAAGTATGGTTATGTTTTAATATTTTTGTCCGAAAGTCTGACGCCAAACGTCGAACAGTGTTGCCATGCTGGAAGAACCCAATGAGTTCTCTCTTCCACCCATTACTGAATTTCAATAACATTTTAAATATTAACGGATCGATTTTTCAGGCGTTTTATGAATAAAACATTCGGTCTAGACTTTATATTATTATTGGTTGCCACATCAGAAATACACTTTCTTAGTTTTTAAATTTTAAACTTTATTGTTATTTTTCTGAAACGTCTTTGAATTTGTACTATACATGCGTTCAATTGACGTACTTAAGTGTAAAACAATATACCTAAATATTATCTTGTACCGCATAGGACGAAGCCCTACATTAAATTTAGGGTTGGTAACAAGTGTAACTTATAAAACAAAGTTATCAACCCTAAAATTAGTTTAGTTTTTGAAAGCATACATTTGATTACCTATCTATCGGTATCTACGATTTCAATGTATACAGGGTGTTTGGGGAGGAAAGGGCAATATTTTGGGAATGTGTTCAGAGGGTGAAAATAAGAGAAATAAACCGATATGTTTTAGTTCGATTCTCAACCATTTCTAAAATGATAGGTTCTAAATTTTCTGTACGTTAATTTTTATTTTAAAAGTGAACAATTGCAGGTAGTACTGCAGTACAAACTACCTTAAAGAATATTTTCAAAAACCCCTCCACCAACTTCAACACATTTTGCACACAACTTGCGGACCACCTTTGCAAATCCAGCGATTAGGAAAACGATAATTCAAGCAATTTCGTACACGGAGACTAAAATGAGGTGGGGCTCCATCGTGTTGGAAGTACATTCGTTGTCGAACATTTAACGAAACATTATCCAAAATGTGTATCAAATGGTTTTCCAAAAACCGTAAATATCCTTCTTTAGTAAGACGCCCATCCATTTCAAATGGACCAAAGAATTGGTCGTGTTGAGAAAGTTTCGTTCAAATGTAGCATGAGGGTTTTCATCTGACCACTGATGTTCATTGTGGCAATTATTAATTTCATCACGAGTGAACTGCACTTCATTGCTAAATAAAATGTATTTGTGCAGACATCATTATTGATGGATCCATTCACAAAATTGTACCCTTGAAGCAGGATCACCATCTAGTCATCTAGAAGATGTTGAATGGGTTGAACGTGAAAAGATTTTAAACTGTTTTTTCTAAGTGACTCCCATACGGCTAGATGTGATGGTATATGAAGTTCATTTGCAACCCGTCTCGTACTTATACCTGAGTTCTCTGCGACAATATCCAGAACATTTTTTTCATTTTCCACATCTAGACCCTGCACTCTTTCAGGAACAATTCTCACGCTTGGAAACATTCCAGTTTCCAGTACTTTTTGAAAAACTCTTCTATTAGGAACTCTTCGATTTGGAAAACGACGTCGATATTCATAAAATGCGTGCATGGTACTACCGTTACAGTAACCATACACGACTATCATGTCGGCATACTCCCTGTGACTGAATGTGGGGGGCATTGTAAGTATGGAAATCTTGGTTCAAGTCGATACGCTCAATATGAAGCTAACTGACAACTACTATGCATGTCAAAACTGTCAATCAAAATGTATCGGACGTTTAAAACTATTTCAATATAAAAAAATTAAAAAGCGATTATTTCAGAAATGGTTAAGAATCGAACTAAAACATATGGTTTTGAAGAAGTAGTCCATACTCAAAATGGAGATGAATAATATAGGGAAAAGAAAAGCATAAAGTCTTTCTCCACAATTTTAATTCAGTAGCTTGGCTAGAATCGACATGTTTCGAGTGTAGAAACACTCATCATCAGGAAATTGAAGCAAAAATAATTAACAGCTGATGTTGTTAGCAAAAGAGAAAATATAATAAAATTAAAGGTGGAACTAATCCATAATGGAGCTTTCAAAGGCACGCATGGGGAGTGAAAAACTTTTGCAGTCAAAAGGCGGAAAATATATCAGCACGCTGAAAGGTCAGGGACCAACAAAAAGCCACTGTGGGCGGGAAATGAAGAGAAAAACAGGACATATCAAATGAAGGACTTTGTAGAAAACAGTTCAAGTTTGTGTGATAAAAACATATTAGTTTGATTCAGCTATGTCGAAGAGGTGTGAAAGATGTTAGATATGAGGTGGAGAGAAAGAAAAAATGTGTTTTTTATATTAAAGTAGCGTAGATGCTTTCATTTAGCTTGAAGAAAAATGCTGTTGGGGCACCAAGCTTGTTACGGCCCAGTGACCCCAGCAGGAGTCAAAACTGACACAAATGATTTATAATCGAAAATAAAAAAGTTTACGGCATTTTATGAGAACATTTTTTGATAATTTAAAAAAAAACTGTTTAGAAAATTTTATTCGTTTTTCATGAACATCTTAAGAAGAAGTTCGCTGCGACCAGCAGGTCACTGGGCCGTAACAAGCTTGGTGCCCCAACAGCATTTTTCTTCAAGCTAAATGAAAGCATCTACGCTACTTTAATATAAAAAACACATTTTTTTCTTTCTCTCCACCTCATATCTAACATCTTTCACACCTCTTCGACATAGCTGAATCAAACTAATATGTTTTTATCACACAAACTTGAACTGTTTTCTACAAAGTCCTTTATTTGATATGTCCTGTTTTTCTCTTCATTTCCCGCCCACAGTGGCTTTTTGTTGGTCCCTGACCTTTCAGCGTGCTGATATATTTTCCGCCTTTTGACTGCAAAAGTTTTTCACTCCCCATGCGTGCCTTTGAAAGCTCCATTATGGATTAGTTCCACCTTTAATTTTATTATATTTTCTCTTTTGCTAACAACATCAGCTGTTAATTATTTTTGCTTCAATTTCCTGATGATGAGTGTTTCTACACTCGAAACATGTCGATTCTAGCCTAGCTACTGAATTAAAATTGTGGAGAAAGACTTTATGCTTTTCTTTTCCCTATAAAACATATGGGTTTATTTATCTTATTTTCACCCTCTGAACACATTCCCATCTTTTGCTAACAACATCAGCTGTTAATTATTTTTGCTTCAATTTCCTGATGATGAGTGTTTCTACACTCGAAACATGTCGATTCTAGCCTTGCTACTGAATTAAAATTGTGGAGCAAGACTTTATGCTTTTCTTTTCCCTATAAAACATATGGGTTTATTTATCTTATTTTCACCCTCTGAACACATTCCCAAAATATTGCCCTTTCCTCCCCAAACACACTGTATATTTAGAAACATTCTCACTAATCCCAGTTCTGTTCAGGAACAGCTGGAACTGGAAAAGTATTTTCAATTACTGCGGAATTAAAAGTTACAGTTTAGTCCCTGTAAACAAGAACTGAAATGGCAATTTTCAGCTGCGGAGTGCCAACAACACAAAATCGATAAAACTAACTAGGTTGCCTCATAGAGCAGCATTCGGGGAGGGGTACGAGCGAGTAGGGCGCAAAACGTGACGTCACTTGGCGACCGATAACGCGCGTAAAAGAGAGAACGACGATGCGAGCCGGCCGGCCGCTTTGTTGAGATAGGTCAGCTTAGAATGAGACAACCTATTGTATAGGCAGAAAAATGCAACCTTACGTAGGTCAACAATCTGCTTGTTTATATCGTGTGTAAGAAGCTTTAGATTTTTAACAACCAACCTCGGTTTTTTGACTTTGACTAATGGTAAGCAAAAAATTCATGAAAAATCGAGTTTTTTTTGTTGATTTATTAATGTTATTGTGTGTTTTTGAATATATAGAACAAACAGAAACAAGAAACAGACATGAGAAGGTAGATAGAACAAGTAAAAATATCATATAAATGCACGATCATTGACCAAGCAACTAATAATATTTTGCAGTTTTTGTTTTCGATTATTACCGACTAGTTTTTCAGAACAAAACCCTAGAACAGAGCAGGCATCCCCCAGGCCTTGTTTCCCCCATGGATAGGGTCCCGGGCAAGGAGCCCCGTATCTTCGCGGGGTGTGAGGTGGAACCCCACGCATTCCCCTTTATAGTGGCTTTAAGGGTCGTAAAGAACGGGGGAGATTCCCTTTGTGGAGGTTCATTGCTTACTGAAGAGTGGATACTGACGGCTGCACATTGTCTTATAGAGTAAGTCCTTCAATGAATCATCGTCTATTTTTGTGTAGTGCTCTGTTTACTTTCCTCACAGAGACAGTATTGTAAATGTCGATATATTGATCAGATGTCGACGTTTAAAGGACCCTAAATCCAACGGCGATCAAAAAACGATACACAAATCATTAATTAATTCATAAATGTACTCTTGCGCCATCAGGCCTACATCTCACTTTTCATAGAGCACATTCTATCATCCACTCGACATGTCTATGAACACTTGCTTGTTAAATGTTAAATGCTTAAAATATGTTTTTAAGCTTAAAAACTACTTGACGGAGAATGAGGAAATTTTACAAATGGATTAGGTGTTAACCCTGCTCAAAATAAGGTATATAACAATATAGCCTCATTTATTTATGCCGTATGGCATAATTGAAAGAAAAAAAAACACATTTCCATATAGAGTGTACAACTAAAAGTCGTACTAATTTTAAATCATTTGTAGAGCTAGTTACGTTGAAGCATTCCTAGGTATACACAGTATGGAAAAGTTGGAAGACCTCTCGAAAGTAGTGGAGTCTTCTCAATTCCTCATTCACGGAAAATTTAGTCGGCCAGAGTTCTACAACGACATCGGATTAGTGAAATTACCCTCTCGAGTCACACTTAATGACTATATTAAGACTGTAGAGGTCGCCCCAGGATATAATTCATACGTAAGCGACGAGGCTATATGTTTGGGATGGGGGAGAGCGGAATCAGGTTAGTTATATTAATTTTAACGGGGCTGGCACATCGCCAATTCAAGGGGCAGGCTCCTCTGCTACAAAATAAATAATATTGCCTTAATTTGTAAAAATAAAATTCCATACGTACAGTGTGTCCACGGGTAGAGTTTGGAAGAGGAAAAACGTTTTTATTAGTATATAGAAGCAAAAGTAATTCTTTATAAAAACGTCTGCTTGTGCTGAAACTACCATTTTGAATATCAGATTTGCGATTACAATACAGAGTTCGTTAAAAACAACATTTTTACTTTTTAGGATGTTTATTTCAATTCCTTGATTTATTAAATGAATTTTGCTCGTGTTGAAACTACAATTTTAACAATTTTCTTAACGCTCGATTTTCCGTTGCTTTTGGACCATGTACTTAGTTGCATTGGACATATCAAATGCGATTATCTCGAAAATGGTTGCTCCTAGCGACTTCAATAAGTTATACGTTTTTAATGTAAAAGAAGTAAAGTAAGTTATTTTTTTAATAGTCGGATCGATATAAGAAGCCTTAACAAAGCTATGCCAGCTAAAAGGAGTGGGCCATGCCGTAGGCAGCCGCCCTCTACTGGTTACACAAAAACTCTGGATAATTTTGAATTCCTCACCTCAAAAAACCCCAAAATCCTTAATTTTCTGCTGCTATGTCGTTTCGTTAAGAAATAATCGCAAAAAAACCAAAACAAAATTAAAACTTTGACACCCTGTATCTTGGTTGTTATCAATTTTCGGATTAGGCAAGTTTAAATAAATCGCATTATTTCGTCGTTGCTCTGTGTCCCATTACTTTTGGGACGCCCTGTATAACGTCTATACCAGTAAAAAGTAATTTCGGAAAAAAAATCGCTTTTATTCTTTTATATAACGGAATAATAATATACAGGGTGCCCGAAATTAGTGCTTAAGGTGGGAGTATCAACATGCTTGCCAACCTGTAACCTATTTCGCGTATATTTATTTAATTTTTCTAGCTTACACAAAATTTAAATAAAATCATTATCGTCTTCATATTTTATAGGTATTAATTCACATATGAAATAAATATCAAGAAATTTCATCAAATATTTTAGGACAATTATTGTATAGCGAAAAATATCGAGTAAGATTTTTTTACCATTATTATGTTATTCTTTCACTATACAATTCTCCCAAAATAACCAATGAAATAAATTGATATTTTTGTAATATGTCAGATATTACCTAAATATTGTACCGACGATATTGATTTTATTTAAATGTTAGTTAATCAAATAATAAACTAAAAATAGCAACGCGAAATAGGTTATAGGTTGGCAATAGATGGAATGACGTTGAAAATTCCACCTTAAACGATATACCTATATATTTTTTAACTTGTTAATAATGGTTATTATTTTCTATATAATTTTGTCACTTTCCATATAATGAACTGTTCATGTTAGTTTGGAATAAAGGCATTTTAAAGTAAAAAATAGTGAGTTCATCGTTATTTTTAGGAAAGACTCAGGGAAATCTGAGATATGTGATCTTGGATATAATGTCTAATGAAGAATGCAAGAGTTATCACGAATTCGCGCCGTTCATAACTGAACGCCATCTATGCACTTCAGGTAACTGATGTAAATATTCGAAATTTCGAAAGCTCTCATTCAATAAATAACGAATTACCGTTATTTCACCGTGAATAATTTATATCGCTCTACTTTCATATAAAATGATAGTTGGCGGCAAGGCAGAAATTGTAACGCCCCTTTTTTAAATATTTTATTTTATTAATTTTTAAAGTTAATAAAATAAAATATTTAGGAATGGTTTTTGACAGTAAATTAAATTGGAATTTAAAAATAAAAACCTTATTCAATTTAAAAACCATAATCATAATACACGTCATAAAAATGAAATAACCATAAAACCTAAAATAAATAAGTCCATAGGACAAAAAAATTTCAAATATTTATGTTTTTATTTAAACGATTATTTACCAACAAAAATTAAAAAATTGATTTCATTAAAAAAATTTTAAGTCGAAAATAAAAACATGGATATTAAAAACAGACAATTTGAAAATATTTTTAGAAATGCTTTAATTAATTAATATTGTTCTGAATAATTTATATAAGTAATATTTTTTACTTAAAAATTATAAATTAATAATTTTATTATAGGTAATATATTTCTTCAAAAAAAAAACTGCGTTTACACTATAAATTAACATTTTTACTTTAAAACTTGATTTTTAATGCATATTTATGATTTATGATTTTATATACTAAAACAAAAAATAAGATTTGCCCCTAACAAGCTCAGCTTCAGGGGATTGAAGAATAAGTTTATCGAAGAAAATATAAACATATTTATTATATTATTAAATTTTAAATAAACTTATTATTATTTAGGTAAATCAGGAGTAGGCACATGTGTAGGAGACTCCGGGGGCCCCCTAATAGTTGATGGCCAACAAGTAGGATTAGTATCTTTTGGAGCCGCCAATTGTGGAGCTGAAAAGCCCTCAGTTTTTATAAGACTTACGATGTACACCGCTTGGTTGGAGAAAAAAACCGGGGTCCGAATAAATGGCAATCACAATAAGAAAAAAATGAGACGGGGACGAGGAAGCACAATAATACCACTTGTAGAACTATTTATAGGAGCTGTAGTCAGCGCGCTGTTTTTAAATTAAGACGCTTTATTCTACGACAATGCCATTATCACGTATTTAGCATTATCATTTAGATGTCATTATGACCTTCATAATAAAGTCGATTCACTCAATAAACCTGCAAGATGGCCGACATGTCATATGACAAAAGTCATAGTCCAGCTAAATAAAATAAATTTTTGCATTTTCAATGACTTTTGTCATATGACATGTCGGCCATCTTGCAGGTTTACCGAGTGAATAGACTCTAGCACTCAGTGCCGTTATGAAGTCATAATAACAGCCAAATGTTAAGATACAAAAACAAAAAGAAAGTCGGTGCAAACTATTTATTTGTTATTACATATTACTTAGAAAGTAGGGAATCTATTACGCTTTGCGCGATATCTCCTCTAGAATCTCCCATATTTAAATTATTTTTGGCCAACACTTTGCATACAATAGAAAATTAGACGGCAATAATGATTGTCAAAATCGAAATTGAAACAATCAAAAATGCGGTTACCATGATATCGACTAACATGGACACCTGAAAATTGTAAAAATTACGAAAACGTTATCTGATATCAATGAAATTTAGACGAATAAAATCTATTTGCACTGTCGTAGATTAAATTTTGAATGATACACGTTCGATATGAACTTTGTTAATGAAACTTGTGCAATTAAACCACTCGGCTTTCATTATAGTGTTCATATCGAACTAGTATCATTATTAACTATTAATAGACCAGGGTCGATAATTTTTGAAACCGAAAAAAACAATAGTAGGATGAAACCCATTGGAAAAGGAAGAGAGTATAACAAAAATGAAAGGAAAAATAAATTACGGGCGATCCGAGGTCGGGAAGTGGAAGGGGGTGACTTTTTAAGGTTAGAAAACGATTTATCTCGATTTTCGGTAAAACTACAAGTCCTATGGAAAAACGTTAAATGGCAAAGTTGTAGGTAATAGTATACAACTTTTGTATTTGCACTTTTTCACATAACCTCAAAATTTATCTGAAAAATTCAAATGGGTAACCAAGTTTTTGGTTTTTTATTTTTATTTTTTACAAAAAAAATTTTTTATACACGACATTTGGTGAAAACTTACTTTTTTATGTCCCAAACACACTGTAATTTTTTTGATTTAAAATATTTATTTTTTAACCTTATTTTGATTTAATATCGAAAAAGCACCCTAATTTTCAATCGAAAATTCTCACGTCAAATTATCTGCTTTCTTAAAAAAGTCGGTTTTTGTTCGTTGAAATCTCTACTTTCTGATGGTGTAAAAAAAATATACATTACTATGGTAAATATTCTCAAAAAATGCAAAGAAACGAAAAAAAATCGAATCCGAAATTTTTTTTTAATCATTAGGTAAGTACAATTTTGAGCTATTTATTAAAATTTATACTTTAATTACTCGAAAAACGTAAGATTCCATGTTACATTGATAAACGAAAAAATTACAAATCCATAAAACATAAAGATCGCAAAAAATATGCGAAAATAGTTGTTCTAAATATAATTAAACTTAGGGTTTAAAGGGGATTTCATCACATTTACCATAGTAATGTATATTTTTTTAACACCATCAGAAAGTAGAAATTTCAACGAACAAAAAGCCCACCAACTTTTTTAAAAAAGCAGATATTTTGACGTGAGAATGTTGGATTGAAAATTAGGGTGCTTTTTCGATATTAAGTCAAAATAAGGTGAAAAAATAAATATTTTAAATCAAAAAAATTACAGTGTCTTTGGGACATAAAAAGGTAAGTTGTCACCAAATTTCGTGAAAAAAAAATTTCTTGTAAAAGATAAAAATAAAAAACCAAAAACTTGGTTATTTGAATTTTTCACATAAATTTTGAGGTTATGTGAAAAAAGTGCAAATACAAAAGTTGTAGATCTTTTTCTTACCTACAACTTTGCTATTTAACGTTTTTCCATAGGACTTGTAGTTTTGCCGAAAATCGAGATAAATCGTTTTCTAACCTTAAAAACTCACCGCCCCTTACTTCCCGACCGCGGATCGCCCGTAATTTATTTCTCCTTTCATTTTTGTTATATTCTCTTCCTTTTCCAATGGGTTTCATTCTATTATTATTTTTTTTCACTTTTTACCATTTGCAAAGGCTTCAGCCCTGGTCTGTAATTGTTTATCTGCGCCATCGGGCCAGTTTTTCTACGAAACATTTTTTTTCCTGCACAAAAAGATTGCAAGGAACAGTAACAGGGTATCCAGAAATTCCATAAGATTCTACATATAGAAACGTGAAACCTAGGCCTAGGTCCTTAAATATCTTATAAAGAAGCTACGGCCGTCCAAAGGTGACCTTCAAAGACTAATTTTATATACATAATGTATAACTCAAAATAGCTTTTTTTATAAGACATTTAAGGACCTATAATATACAATCATATGAACTTTTTACATGTAGGTACAGTCAGTTAAGTCCGCATCATATGGGATTTTGAATAATAGCTTTATTCAAAATTGCCTTTGGCATCAAGTTCTGCTTCGATCGAGATGAAAATTAAGCAAAAAATAGTAGTCACGTGATTCGCATTATGTGTCAAATTTTAATTTTTTCCAAAAAATAATTCTAAAGTGGAGTTATTTCTGAAAATATCGAAAAAAGTTATTAGAAAAGGTTTTTTAAAATGCAGTTTCTAGCCCACATGCAAAATTTCAGCTGCATAAGATAATTTTGATTTTTTACCTATATTTTGTAAATTGCACCACTTTTGCAAAATAAGACTCAACGCAACCTACATAAAACTTCTTAGTTTTGACAAGGCTTTATTTCAGATACATTTTCTTTAAAGTAGCGCCATATTAAATGTGTGTTTTTCTACAAAATCAAAATTGGGCTACTCAAATTTCGTCGCATGTGATGCAAAGTTTATTTGTTTTTGAATCTGTATAAGGTAAGTAACTTCATAAAATAAGTATTTTTGAAAACGTAGTTTGTGTCTGAAAGTAATACACGTTAACGTTATTACGACATAGCTTAATAATAAATTATAACACATATAGGGGTTTTAAATTAAATCGTTGAAAATAGATAAACTTTACGTTGTTAAACTAAAATTTATTTTCCACTTTAAAAACACTTTACTGAAGACACTGTGTTCTTTGTGTCTTAATATTGGGGTGTATTACTTTCAGACACAAACTACGTTTTCAAAAATACTTATTTTATAAAGTTACCTTATACAGGGTCAAAAATAAATAAACTTTGCATCACATGCGACCAAATTTTAACAGCCCAATTTAGATTTTGTAGTAAAACACACATTTAATATGGCGCTACCTTAAAAAAATGTATCTGAAATAAAGCATTGTCAAAACTAAGAAATTTTATGTAGGTTGCGTAAAGTCTAATTTTGCAAAAGTGGTACCTATAATTTACAAAATATAGATAAAAAATCAAAATTATCTTATGCAGCTGAAATTTTGCATGTGGGCTAGAAACTGCATCTAAAAAAACTTTTTCTAATAACTTTTTCCGATATTTTCAGAAATAACCCCACTTTTGAATTATTTTTTGGAAAAAATTAAAATTTGACAGATAATGCGAATCACGTGACTGCTATTTTTTTGCTTAATTTTCATCTCGATCGAAGCAGAACTTGATGCTAAAGTCAAATTTTGAATAAAGCTATTATTAATCCCATATGAGGCGGACTTTACTGGTGATGCCAGACCAAAAAATAGATTCGTGCAGTTTTCGGTGTCATCCTTTTTTCCTGGTTTTTATACATATGAATCAAATTTGTAGAAAAATAATTGCACCAATCCCATTAAGGGAATATTAACAAAATGTTCTTTCTAAATAAAAATGGGAAAGGGAGCATTTTCATTTGACAAGAATGTAGATCGTAGAACAGAGGGAAATAACAGATTGTCTTGGAAGAACTTATATTTTTTAGCTTATATTCCGTATTTATGTATTATTGTCCAATATATAACGTTTTTATATTATATATGCTATAATAAGAGCAATTATATTCTTTATTATCGACGGGAATTATAGAACCCGGTGCGACATCTTGCGTCCCAGTACGGTACCTTAGAAAAGGTCAGTCGTAAAGGGATTATTCTGTAAAAACAGAAAATTTTAGCATTAATATCTGTGGTCCGGCACTTGTACCGGTTTTGAGAGCGCACTTGCAAGATGTCGCACCGGGTTCTATAATTCCCGTCGATAATCGATCCTGACAAGTGATTTGTCTTCGAGCCCTGTTTCCTTCTGCCAAACTGAGCCTCACTGATGAGCCGTAAACGGCGAAACGCGTCTGGGGATGAGTTTGGCGGAAGGAAACAGACAAAACTTTTTTGCATATTCTTTATTGTTTAATTTTTCATACCTCATCTAAAGTCGCCACAGTGGATCTTTTTCCGTGCGTCATCAATCAACGATCAGGACTCAACGTGGTTAATAACTCTGCATCCTTATTTATTACAGTAACAAGTTTGAATAAAAGCATAAAAGAACGTCTCCAAGATTTCGCAATAATATAACGTGCTAGACAAGAATAAAACTATAAACGTCAATTAATTACTTTTTTTATTTGTTTAGTTGACTATCGTTGTATTTTAGAACGTCATTGTCAACCTTATTTTGATCTGCCAATCTAATTCGTATTTTGTAAATTTGTGTGCCTCTAAAACTGTTCCTTTTTCTAAAAATAGTTCTTTTTAGAGCTAATTATACCCACCATCTGTTTTGGCGGTAAGTATTTATGGATTTTTATAATAATTTATTTATTTTAAATATTCTAACCCTGAAAGTTATTTGAAAAGTTAACGGCGGTGGCTAAATTCCCTTAAATGAAAGGATGCCAAAAATTTGACTTTTGCGATTTTAATAAATAAAACACCAAACTTTTTTAGATTTTAAGCTTTAAAAATATATTAAATGTATTAACATTTGTTTGTCAATTTCTTTTAGATAATGGAGAATGCCGGGCAAAACTCTTAAGACACAAGCCCGACAATTTGTGCTCAATCTCTGTGAGTACTTTGAATTTGAGAAAGCAAACATGAAAGAACACGTGCAGCAAAAAATACCAATTTGGATTTAAAAACAAATGGTACATTCCATCCTACTACTATACTTATCCAAATCTGCAAATCTGCAACCAGCACATCTCACCAACCTACAGAATATTTATCCGAAATACATATTAATAAAGCATTTTTATAAATTATTTTGTGCATTTTTTGTGTATTATGTTATTTTCCAAAACTATATTTAAAAGTACAGGTTGTTACAGAAACATATTTAAATATATTAAATTACAATAAGAGAAGGATTCTCTATAGGTATATCCAAAAAAATTGTGAAAAAAATGTGTAGAAACATGGATCCGCAAACGATTCGTTTCCGAGATACAGCTGTTAAATATAATTTCCCTTTAAAATAGAATGTTAGATTAAGATTTCAATAAATGTATTGAAATTCATTTTTAGCTAGGAATTAATGGGCTAGACTGCGTTAGAGTACGAATAAACCCCGAGAGAAACTCGGAATTATAAATAATTTTTCGGGATATTATGTAGGTACGTCAAACGGTGGGCAGGCACGTCCATTTTATGAACTTAGACTTAGTTTTGACTTTTTTCGTCTCGTAATTTTGATTTGATTCATACGATTTTAATGACGTGAAAGTGATGACGCACGGGAAAAGATCCACTGTGGCGACTTGTAGTAGAATATACAATGGAAATACTGTGACTCAGACAAAATGGTGTGAGGTTACAAGACCTTTTATTCATAGTTCGTTCTTTAAGTTGGCATTCTCAACGTCATTCCATCTATTGCCAACCTATAACCTATTTCGCGTTGCTTTTTTTAGTTTATTATTAGATTAACTAACATTTAAATAAAATCAATATCGTTGGTACAATATTTAGGTAATATCTGACATATAACAAAAATATCTATTTATTTTATTGCTAATTTTGGGATAATTGTATAGTGAAAGAACAATGACATAATAATGTTAAAAAAATCTTACCCGATAATTTTCGCTATACAATTCTCCTAAAATATTTAATGAAATTCCTTGATATTTATTTAATATGTCAACTATTACCTATAAGATATGACGATAATGATTTTATTTAAATTTTGTGTAAATGCTAGAAAAACTAAATAAAATCTACGCGAAATAGGTTATAGGTTGGCAAGCATGTTGATACTCCCACCTTAAACCACTTAGCTAAGCAAAAATATTTACTTTCCTTACCTGTTTAAAAGAAACAAAAGGAAAGTACCTATTATTATTTTATGTTCTACAAAAGAAACAAAAGGAAAGTACCTATTATTATTTTATGTTCTACTCAAATATAAAGTCTGATCGGTCTTATCGTGCGGGTCATACGATTCAAGAAAGACATACTCTCAGTTTTTGTTTTCTTTACTTGCGTTTAATTTTACTCTCTAAATAAAATACGTAAGATAAATGAGACAGACTTATGCAATTTTGACATGAAAGAAAAGGATATGTATTTACTTTCCAGCGATTCTAAAAAAGCTTACAATAGCACCAGCTACGTTTTATTTTAAATATGCCAGTTTTGTGACTTTGACAGTTTGTGACAAAATGAAACAATTTTCTGGGTTTTTGCATCCCCAATCAAAAAAAATGGTACTTAATCTGATAAAATATTTCGAAAATGAAAAAAAAAGTGGAAATTTGCCAACCAATATTCAGGAAACAGTAGCCAAAGCACTGGGAATTAGTTTAAGGACTGTGCAGAAAATTGTGCATGAAGCAAAACATAACATAATACCCAAGAATACTAAAAAGTGTAAACGAAGAAAGCCAAAGACTGAGGATTTAAGCGAAAATATTAAAATGGGAGTTCGAAGTGTGATTTACGATTTATACAAATCAAAAACCAATGTAACTCTTCCAGTTTTACAAAAAACATTACAAATTCGGGGTGTTTTGGAAATTGGACTTGAAGCGTTATCAAAATTAATAAAAAATTTAGGTTTTCGCTATAAAAAAGACTGTAACCGAAGATTTTTATGTGAGCAGCCACAGATAGTGAGTCAGCGTGTTCAGTTTTTAAAAAAATATACGGACAATTACAAATCGAAATTTAGAAAAGTGGTATTTTTAGACGAAACGTGGATATTTTCGAATGGAAGTGGTTCAAAATCTTGGCAAGATGAGTCTGTAAAAAGTGTTTAAAGGAAAAAGGGGTGCGGTACGGGAAAGCGTTTTATTATTTTGCATGCCGGTTCTGCAACAGGATATGTTGCAGGTGCGAGTTTAATTTTTTCTTCAACATCAAAAAGTGATGACTATCATGATAATATGAATTGCGAAATGTTTGAAAAATGGTTAAAAGTTCAATTGATACCAAATTTGGAAGCTCCGTCATTAATTGTATTAGATAATGCATCATATCATTCAAGAATTTTAAATAAACAGCCTACTTCATCTTGGAGGAAAAGTGATATTTATGAGTGGCTGGAAAAACACAACCAAAATCCTTTACCAAATATGCTTACATCGGAACTCCTATCAATAGCAAAGTCTCTTAAAAAACCCAAAATATACGCGGTAGATGAAATACTGCGTGAATATGGTCATGAGGTTCTACGACTGCCGCCATATCATTGCTAGTTTAACGCAATAGAATTAATATGGGCTGGTGCAAAGTCTTATTATGAAAAACATGTATAGGTGATGGTCTTAAATCCGACCAAGTACAAATAGTTTGGCAAGATTCGTTAGATCATATTACACAAGAGTACTGGAAGAAATTGGTGGAACATACAGAAATATTAATAAGGGATTGGTGGGATCGAGAACAAGTACTAGATGTCGAAGTAGCGCCAATAATAATTGCTCCATTCGAAGACGACTCAGACGACGAGGACTTTTCAGATTTTATAAGTGACGATGAGAGTTTTTAGACTATAATTATAAACGGTGTTTTTCGTTTACATTTTTTAGTATTCTTGGGTATTATATTATGCTTTTTTTTCATGCACATTATTCTGCATAGTCCTACGGTTTCCTGCATATTGGTTTGCGAATTTCCACTTTTTCTTTCATTATCGAAATAGTTTATCAGACTAAATGCCATTGTATTTTTAGGTTTTAGTAGTAAAATTGTTAAAATAAATTGCACTGTTTATTATTGTCGTTTTTAATTAAAGGGTACAGTAGGTATATAATTAACGATTATATAATTTTTTTGTAACTTTTCCACCTCCCCTGTACATAATTTTTACAAAACTAATAATATTAGGTATATGTAAAATAAAAAAAAAACTATTTTTCCTTCCTTCGGTATATTTGTAAATAATCTCACAACATTTTGATAGCCTCTGTGTTGTCTGATTTGACGCATATGATCAGTGACCTTTGGACCCGCACGTTAAGACCAGATCTGACTTATATAGACTTTTCTGTTCTCATTTGGGCATCTTGCCATCTTGGGCGGGATTTCTTGAAAATCCCTACTAACATTTTTCCGATGGGGGAGATAGAAGTCTATATACCTAAGCAAAAACGTGAATATTTTAGCCAGTTCTGTTTTAAAAGTTTTTCGAGATTTTAAAGTCGCCGTAGTATCGTCGGTCCGGGATAGTTAAAAGTTCGGTAAAAAGTCAAAAAGTTGATTTGTCGAAAATAAGTTTCTTTTGCGATTTTTAGATAGTTTACAAAGTTATATGTACATTGCGCCCACAAAGTAAGTGCTGCGTTAAGTAATAGAAATATGGGTTTTGTTTTTATTTAGACTTAGAAGAAATTTTGGGAAATGTTGGTGGCTCCATATATTATTACTGAATATAACAAGTGTCGTTTAAAACTTTAAAATGGCGTTTCTATGACTTCTGCTATGAAATAAAGTATTACTTGGAAATGATGACGAAATTTTACATGAGTTGCGAATTTTACTTCCAAATCGTTATTGGCAAAAATGGTGCGAATTTTCTGCTAGATCTTCAAGAGTGCAGAGGCGTCTTTTTGTAAGGCGAATATACGCAGCCAAGCTAATAGTATAACCAAATGTAAGTAATGAAACAACAAATATTGCTTCCGTCGAGATGATTGAACCCACATGAATAGTATTTGTAACCTACCTGTTAGCGCCAACCTGATTGCTCCCTTAAATTAAAGTTAGTAACGTGGTAGGCTTTACAAACTGGTCAACAATAGTAGGAGTTGAGGTATAAAGAGTATCGGCAATTGGTAAAAACGCAAAGCACAACTGCATATGTTTTGTACCAAGAAAGGGTGCAGAAAGAAATAAAATCAAACTCTAAAGCATTTTGGCGGTTTATAAGAAATCAAAAACATAATTCCGACATTCCAGATAATATGGTTATCAATCAAAACGAGATAAACGGGGCTCAAAGTGTTGTAAATGCTTTTTTCTACAGACGTGTGGAGAAACCAATTTTCCGCACGGATATCAGTGCGGAAAATTGATTTTTCCACACTAGTGCGGAAATTTTTTTCGGCACGATTATGTCAAAATCAATAATATATCAATTATAACTTGTAGTTATTACTTTTTTTTATCAGAATTAGTTACTGTTACATATGTATGTGATTGTTAAAGTTAATAAAAAATTATTAAATTTCTTTGAAATATGTGTAACTTATTTCCACATGTCTGTAGAAAAACTATTGTACCTGACACGTGCGGAAAATGTTTTCCCTGCACTCGGCTGCTTAACCGAACTCCGCTACGCGTCGTTCGGTGAACGGCAGACTCGTGCGGAAAAATTCATTTTCCGCACTTGTTAGGTAAATAGCTATTTTCTCAGATTGACAGCAAATATTATTTTTGCAGACACATATCAATCAGCAAAGTATTACTTTTCCTGCCTAGGCAGCAAAATGATTATTCTCAATGGGAATAAAACATTTGACATTTTTTGACAAAAAAAAAACATTTATTAACAATTACATAATACTCTTAACAAGTATTTAAAAAACATATTTATTTGTTATTTACATTGATAGTAAAATTACCTCAATTTTGAATAAATCGGCCACCTTTTCTTTCCTCTTTATATAATATATAATTAATTAATTAAATAATATATTTACATTCACTATATTACCAATTTGATTCGCCTCATAAGTAGTTCCTACATTTGTCAAAATTTTTTCACAAATACTGGTTTTACTTTGGCCATTGAATCCTCAATGTACCTGTACCCTTCTGCTATAGTTAAGGACTTCCACCAGCCATGTATTTTCAACATTGTTATGTCACCTACTGAATTTACAAGTAAAGGGGCAGAACTTCTACGGAGGCAGTGTCCCGTATATTCTTTAGCATTCGGCAACTTTAAATAGACAGCTATTTCTTGAGGTATTTTACCAAATTTATAGATCGCTCACAGACAAAGTCGGCGGATCTGGTATGGCAGATCTGGTCGGTCGACACCGTTGGCCGTCGTCGACCGACTAGTTCGCTTCGTCTGTGGGCACCTATTGACATCAGCTTGACAACGAACAATCAATACTGCTTTTCCATGTAGGTATACCAAGACATTTTTGTTGACATGCTTTTACTTTTATTTACTTGTTTGACACTGACTTTGACAAAAAGAAAAAAAATTTAAATGATTTTAATGGAAAAGATACAAAGTAAAAGTATTGGAGAGAGGATGTTCCGCGTTGGTTTAATTTTAGGCTTATTGTGTATCGTTGGAGTTCGAGCGCAAAATGAAACAACGGTAAGTTTTGGAACCGAATTATACGAACATTACGCCCAAATTGATGTTTTTTTTTCTGTTTTGCGGCTTAGATTACGAATCTGAAAACGATTTTCGTTAAATAAGTTTAGTTTTTGAAAAAATATTCCTTTTTAAACTGCTTGTTCTTCGTAAAGGTTGGGTCTCTGAAGCAAAATTTGCATTTAAATCATTATTTTCTGATAGGAGTATTTTTTTGAGGCTACTTTTAACCAGAATGTTACACAGAGGAAAATAGGGTTGTAACATACACATTTACCTTTAGATCCGTACATCTTATTTCTAGCGCAAACAAATTTTTATGGGTGATAAAATGAATAATAAATGATTAAGTGGGCACCCAATTCGGTAATTAAAATTCGTTTCTTAGGCCAAAGAAGTGAAAAGGGGGCCCGCAGGCGTCACGTTTAACATGTATAGGAAACCCGGCAAGGGACCAAGGATCATTAATGGGGCCGTCGCGACTCCACACGCGTACCCTTACCAAGTGGGCCTACACGTCACAATAGGCCGCGATACGTACCTCTGCGGGGGTACCTTGCTCAACTCCTATTGGGTACTCACAGCGGCGCACTGTCTTGAACGGTAAGCTACCTAATTATAGAAATAAAATAAACACTACTTAACATTTAAATTTAAGGTAAAGCTCGATAACACAGGTCCTTAGTACCTTCCTACTAATAATTTTTACATTTGGCAACATCTCAAACTTAAACGTAACGATTCTATGATTTTTTAAATATGATTGGTCAGAAATTAGTAAAAAGTGGGGTGAATCGCAACACGTGGAAACGCGACAGGTGGCGAGCTGTTAGTTAACATATCGCCGAAATTGTTTATGTTATACATCCTGCACGTGTCCAATTTCGACCCCTGATCGGCTCTTGAAATTTTTCGTCTATATAAGCTGCTACATTTAAAATATGTATGTATGTTGTCGTCGTTCTCGTCAGTTTCGACATTTTCACATTTGCGATTTTTTTTTCTCGGAAACGGTTAGAGCAACAGCTAATTTGTAGCCTAAAACGTTTTTTAAAAACATAAAGTGTGTTGCTTTTCACCTCGTAGACAATGTGAAAGCCATCTGATGTGAAATTAAACGGGTGTTGTTATTCACACCGGTTGTAAGGTGAATCGCAACACACCATATAAAGTCGCCACAGTGGTTCTTTTCCCGTGCGTCATCACTTTTACGTCATCAAAATCGTATGAATCAAATCAAAATTACGAGACGAAAAAAGTCAAAACTAAGTTAAGTTCATAAAATGGACGTGCCTGCCTACCGTTTGACGTACCTACATATCACGAAAAATTATTATTTATTTTAAGTTTTGCCCGGCATTCTCTATTATCTAAAAGAAATTGACAAACAAATGTTTATACATTTAATACTATTTTTAAAGCTTAAAATCTAGAAAAGTTTGGTGTTTTATTGACTATTAAAATCGCAAAAGTCAAATTTTTAACATCCTTTCATTTAAGGGAATTTAGCCACTGCCGTAAACGTTTCAAAGAACTTTCACGGTTAGAATATTTAAAATAAATAAATTAGTTATTATAAAAATCCATAAATACTTACCGCCAAAACAGATGGTGGGTATAATTACCTCTAAAAAGAACTATTTTTAGAAACAGGAACAGTTTAAAGGCACACAGATTTACAAAATACGAATTAGATTGGCAGATCAAAATAAGGTTGACAATGACGTTCTAAAATACAACGGTTGTCAACATAACAAATAAAAAAAGTAATTAACTGACGTTTATAGTTTTATCCTTGTCTAGCACGTTATATTATTGCGGAAATTTGAAGACGTTCTTTTATGCTTTTATTCAAACTTGTTACTGTAATAAACAAGGATGCAGAGTTATTAACCACGTTGAGTCCTGATCGTTGATTGATGACGCACGGGCAAAGATCCACTGTGGCAACTTTACATTACACTTTTTTACCCCCTTGTAATTTATGTAATTAACTACCTTAGATAAAGAAAAATATTGACACGGCTGTCAGTATTTTTCTGACTTATTATTATTGTTGTGGGTGATATTTAGGAAAATTATTAAACGTTATTGAAATAAAAGTTCTGCTTTAGAATTAAGAAAATTAATACATTTTAAACCACTTAAAATAAAACATATTTAAAACAAACTAAATAATCATCAACATTGTATAATTTCGGTACAACTTGCCAAATATTATAAGAATGTCACATACCAGCTTATGTCAAATAAACCTGGGTAAACTTAATATACAGGGCTGGGCAAAACAGTCTGATATTATAACTTAAAATGGTATATTTTAATGTTTCGCGTTAGTAAAGTAATACAAACATTAGGCAAAGGTCACTTAAACACAATATGCCTTGCCTTTGTGGAAATTTCATGGAACCGCAATATTTAAAGTTATTCAGGTTGTAGTATACACAATTCGCCGAAATGCTACGGGCTTTTCTTGAAAAGCCTAGGCAGTAACAAAATACTGTTATTCTTACCCGACATAAACACTGTGGTATTATCAAAAGTAATTTCAATAAAGAAACCCAAAATTTGTTTTGCCCCGGGGCCTATTCAGCTCTAGCTCCGGCTCTGTTTAATGGGTCCATAATATATGTCGTAATGAAAAATGCTTAAATGATTTTTAGTGCTAATAACATTGAAGTCATCCTAGGTGCCCACAATATCGAGCGAATTGACAAATTTACGAAACTTTTAACCAGTACCAAATACGTGATACACGAAAGGTACAATGAAAACTCATTTGCAAACGACATTGGTTTGGTCAAATTACCAAGGCAGGCACCCTCGAACAAGTACATTAAGTTTGTCACTTTGTCCGTGGACCGTCAATCTTTTGAAGGACAAATTGGTAGATGCATAGGATGGGGTGTCACTATCTTAGGTAAGTTTACATTGTGTTAAGTACCTACATGTAAAAACTTGTAGGTCACATGCACACAATCAAATCTAAGAAACGTAAAAGGCAAAATTACAATAAACTATTGAAGTCTGAAGACACGCAACTGTGCCTCAATTTCACCATATTCGTATCTCTTACCGTTTTCGAGATACTCATGTACACACAACGACAGAGCAAGATGGACATTTCATTCTCCCCAGATCGCACAAACACGTCTCAAATACGTCTTAAAGATTATTAAAGATATCAGCGAAAGATGTACATGTAATTGTACAGCTTCATCATCTTAATACATTATATATAGAATAATATTTCATTCTATATAGATATAATATACTATTTAGGTGGTAGTACAGTACATTTTGTACATCAAATATATAGCTTGATATTGAAAGACATAAACGAACCAAACAGAAACGATAAACAGTACTTCACCCATATTTTATGTGTACAATTATTGTATACAAACCCATTCAACCTCTATTTAATTATAACTAAATTAGAACTGAATTTGGTATAGTATTTGCAGAATTATATACCGTTGACTCTTACTGCCAAAAATAAAATATCTGATTAAACCCTATTGTATACGCCTCAACCTCTTCAAAGGGGATTAAATGGGATCAGGGTCGCCTTGAAAATGTACCTACACCACATGATTTATTTTTATAATTTAAAATAAATAGATAGGTATTTTTAGTTTTAGGTAGGTACAAGGTAAATAATTGGACGATTTTCTTCTCTAAATTGTTTAACAGCTGTTAAATATTTATGTCTCCATTCCCGTAAACGTTGAGATTCCATTAATAATTATTATGTTAATTATAATATATAATTATTATTTTTAATTATTATATATAATTATAATGTTTGTCTTTTATTAATGCTTCGGTATTTAAAACCCATTTTACGCAATATTTTCCTAAGGCTTGAAAGGCAACAAGAGATATTTGTTTCGTCTTTAATCAGCCGCTCTTTGAGGGAAATCAAAGTGGGTACAGTTTGTGCCTCATACATTTGGTAAATCTTTCTTCTTAATAAATCCATGTCATTTTCTTCAATGCTTTTAAATGTGTCAGAATCACTCCGATTTTTTCTAGGATTAACAGGTTTAAGTAATATGTCTCGTACCGAAGATAAAGGAGTTTTTGTCAAACCAGACGTCTCTGCTAAAACATCCATCGAATTAAAATTTCTACTCAACAAAGATTGATACACATTTTTAATTATTAGTTTGGCATCGGTAGATAAATGCTTTCTTTTAAAAATGACACTTGAAGATGCCCCCCTATCAGCACAATTCCAAGGACGCCACATTCTAACACTAAAATAAGCCTAAATAAAAATTACTCGCCGGAAAACCACTAAAGACTAAAATTATTAAAAATCAGTTTGATATGAATATGAATATGAATCAGGCATATGTATAAATTGAATTTGTACCTGGTCCGGCTCTGCTCGAAAAGGTTTTAAAATTTGGGATTTCATTATTTATTTTATGGTCAAAGGGATAATGAGGGTTTATTGGAGTCAAAAGATCAACGGTATAATTCTACAAATACTATACTTACCCAATTAACATATTCAACTTCATTTGCAAGAATTTGTAAGTTCTCCTCAGAACAGAATTCAAAGGAAATTTTAATCATCAGCCCACGCCCGCGCTAGTCGCGATACATAACCAACAAACAAACACCTGACGTCGTCATGCACTATCGAAACGCGCCACTTTTAAATATATGATAAAAATTTTAAAAATAAGATTATTTCGTCGTCCATTTTTCGGCATAGTTATGGCTGTTTAAAGACGTCTTAAATATGCTAAATAGCAAATCACCAACGTTGCCCTACAATTTATTGCTAATCTTTATTTTTTTCAGGAGAAACTGCAACTAAATTACAATATGTGGACTTATCGATAATATCAAACAAGGCATGTCAACGATATAAAGATTTTGGATCGTTGATTACAAAAAAGCACCTATGTACAACAGGTAATTGAATGGACCGCTGGGAAGTTGTATAAGGAAACTAAAAAACATACAGCAAATGGTTAAATTGCGGCAAAATTGGATAATTTTGAGCTTAAGTTAATGCCAGTTAGAAATTAAGAAAACCTCAACTACTTTCAAAGATCTCGGGAAAGCAACGAAAACGTTTTTTTTTGTGACATTATTAATAAACATATTGAAAAACAGAAAGTACTTTCTACAGGCAGTTTATTAAGACGCATTTAAAGATAACTTCTCATTTAAAATACGACGTTTCGGTGTTCAGATATGACCAACAGATAAAAATTTTAAAATACGGACCTGAAAGTTTAATATCATTGTCTGAAGTATGTTGTTTCACCAAAACATAAACTAATAACATTTTACCAAAATTTCATTGTTTTGAACCGAAAATCCATCATCCGTACTAAACGTTTTCTTGCAATACGGTCCTTATAAAATTGTGTGCTAGCGATTTAACATTTGCTGTATCTTTTATAGTTACCGAGATCCCAATGGTGAGCGTCGAACTTGGGACACCCTGTACAACCCATTTAATAATCAATTGTGTATCGAACACGCAACTTTACTAGTAACTAGGGCCTGGTAAGCTCACTTTAGGCCTAAAAACGAATAGCGTGTTACGACAAACCTACTACGTTCGTATACAAGCCGGAATACTTTTATTTTATTTCGCGTTTCATTTTTTAGGTAAAGGTTTTGTGGGGTCCTGTCAAGGAGACTCAGGAGGTCCCCTGATGGTCGAGAACAAACAAGTGGGTATCGTGTCATTCGGCCCGGAGGAGTGCGATGCCGGGAAGCCTTCAGCATTCATACGAGTCCCGGAATACATCGATTGGATTGCAAAGCAGACGGGGATGCGCCTGAACAAGTCCGGGGGAGAGATGTGCCAAATGGGAATGTATATGAAAGCGTTTATGTTGGGTGTGGCTTTTTATTTAATGTGCTCTGGGTTTGATATGTCAAAATTTTAACGTTAGTTTAATCGTTTTAATATATTCTTATTTTATTTATGGTAGGCAGTATTAATTGCTAAACAATGTCAAGAACAAAACCTAGCGACCCTTCTTGGAACAATAATATTAACAAAATACACAACCAAGAGTGACCTTCTAGGATTTAAGCGTGTGTTTTTTTTAGTGAACAGGCCTGTATTATGTTTCTCTTACTCCTGGATGGTCATGTACAACTAATATACAGTGTGTCCACGGATAGAGTTTGGAAGAGGAAAACCTTTTTTTATTAGTAGGTATAGAAGAAAAAATCATTCTTTATAAAAACGTCTGCTTGTGCTGAAACCACAATTTTGAATATCATATTTGCGATTACTATACAGGGTTAGTCACAAACAACATTTTTAGTTCTTTGGATCTTTTTTTTAATACTAATTTTCAATTCCTTGATTTATTAAATGAATTTTGCTTGTGCTGAAACTACAACTTCAAATATCACGTTTGCGATTACTATACAGGGTTCGACAGAAACAACATTTTTAGTTTTTTAGATTTCTTTTAAAATAAATTTACGTAAAAACAAACAACTGTTGTTGCTTACTTCGAATTTGATTTTATATCTAGCCGAGTAACGATTTTGTTGTGAGAAATCCATTTTTTATTTGCCTATTTTTGAGAATTTTTTTGTTTAAACAGCATGTATTTTGTTTTTCAATATTTATTTTAATCTTATTAGAAAGCAACCATTGCATTTATACCCTCAGATCAGCGTTTACTATTTGATTGAGAATTTTCGCCTCTAATCCTGTACAATATACTAACACAGTGTCATCGGCAAAGGTGAAGTATCGAGCTTAAAGATTTGCACACTTTAAATTTAGTACATAGAGGGAATAGAGCAGGGGACCAAGGACAGACCCCTGTGGTACCCCATATGTATTTGTTAATGTACTACTTACTACACACTCCATTATGCCCGACATACTGCTCTCTATCACAAAGATATGTTTGGGTAAATGAAGTACTGGAAAATATAGATTCGAACGAAATTATTAACCAATTTGCAGAAATGAAAATGCGCAAACGAAAAATTTAAATATTTTAATTTAATGACCATTTTTTGGTTATTTCTGTTTTGTGTTTGTTCTATTATTTATTTTGTGTTATGTTTATTTTATGACAAAATAATATAAATGTTAGTTTTTGCCTGCGGCGTTATTTTTTTGAGGGGCCCACTTGAACCAAAAATAGGCCCTGCCTTCAGTACCTACTTTTCCCTCTCTCTTTCTCTCTCTCTCTCTCTCTCTCTTTAATATCGTTGCGTATCTTCGTTAAGCCTCCCCGGAACAAACCCCAACAAACCCCTTTTAGCTAAAATAAAAGTAACTTCACAGTGCTTTCACTTTTTTTTTTACTTGTTTGACAGTGACTTTGACAAAAAGAAAAAAAGTTGTTAAATGAGTTTAATAGAAACGATACAAAGCAAAATTATTGGAAAAAGGATGTTTCTCATTGGTTTAATTTTAGACTTATTGTGTATCAATGTAGTTAGAGCGCAAAATGAAACAATGGTAAGTTTTGGTACCAAATTATACGAACATTACGCCCAAATTGATGTTTTTCTTTTCTGTTTTGCGGCTTAGATTACGAATCTGAAAACGATATTCGTTGAATAGGTCCATTAACAATGGGAATGCGCACAACATACCTGAAAATAAACCTCAATTTTGGCGTGGTATTCGAATAATAGATGATTTAAAAGAATGCTTCACGAACAACTTCTTATAATCGCATGAGAAATATAGAGGGGCATACTTAACCGCGGAAAGGGGAGAGGAAAAAATCTTTGTTGTGCTTTGCTATTTAAAAGTAGTGTTAAATAGGGGAATCTGCTATTTACTAGGCTAGTAGTAGAAGGCTGTGACCTACGAAGGCTCAAGTTAAACGTCAAAACTTCACTTGTTTTTACCCATCGATTACTGATAACTGTCAATGTCAAATCGATTTTTCCACATATGACGCATCGACAGCTTTTGTCCATTTTATATCAGCGATTTTGAATTTGACTTTTCTATTTTTTGACATTTAAAATGTAATGATACAAAATAACAAACTTTTATAGGCAAACTGTCCATGCTCAAAAATCGTTGCTTAAATTTTCTTTTGGCCTCAATTTTCACATTCTTCTGTGTTGCCGCAAATAAAGGACAAAAAAATTATGAAACGCCAACGGGGAGAACATCGAGAACAGGAGAGGCAAGTATTTAATAGAGCAGAAGGTCAGAACTTAAAAATAATTAACCCTATCTTCCAGGTAGCACCTTCAAAAGCGTTCCCTCCACGCAACTGGATTTTCACAGGAAGGAAAGACAAGGGCGTAAGGATCATTGGTGGGGGCATAGCGTTCCCTCACGAGTACCCTTATCAAGCGGCTCTATATATCTCTCAAGTAGGTGACAGCCAGTCGTACTTGTGTGGTGGGACATTGATCAGTAACGAATGGTTATTGACAGCTGCGCATTGCCTTACAAAGTAAGTTTATAACCAAGAAGAAACTTTATTTAAATTCCAAACGATCAAGCAAATAGACAAATAATTTCATTCATAAACGTACTCACTGTTTATAGCGGACATCTTAACATAGTATAAAACAAAGTCGCTATCCTGTTCATGTCCCCTTATGTGCGTAAATCTTTAAAACTACGCAACGGATTTTGAAGCGGTTTTTTTAATAGATAGAGTGATTCAAGGGGAAGGTTTTTATGTATAATACATGCATAATATACACTGATAAATTAGAGTAGGGAGAACGAACGACCCAACCTAACCGGTCCCCGGCCCGTTCAACGATCGATCCGAAGCCGGAATAGACGAAGACAGACTATATGTTTTATGCATGAAAATTGTGGACGGGCCGGCAAACGGTTGAGTTTGAGGTTCGCCTTATTATCGCACGTCGTATAATGACGGGCTGCAACGCAGGCCGGGTACACGCTAGTTCTATCATATGACAGGTCTATAACCACTTACTAGTAAACTGAAGATTCTGAAAAATAGGCAAATAAAAAATGGTTTTCTTACAACAAAATCGTTACTCGGCCAGATATAAAATCACATTCGAAGTAAGAAAGTATCAACAGTTGTTTGTTTTTACGTACATTTATTTTAAATGAAATCCAAAAACTAAAAATATTGTTTGTGACGGACCCTGTATAGTAGTCGCAAATCTGGTATTCGAAATTGTAGTTTCAGCACAAGCAGACGATTTTATATAGAATTACTTTTTCTTATATACCTACTAATAAAAAAGGTTTTCCTCTTCCAAACTCTATCCGTAGACACGCTGTATATTATCAGATGTACATGACCATTAAACTATGGAGAACTAGAGGGTAGGAGGCCGATCGACAATGGCAGCATTTTCAATTTCTGTCCCGGTTTTTTGGTTAGTTCGCTATTGGCCGATAGATGGCTCCCGCGTCCCAAGTGGGCTGATGTTGTCTTCTTCTTCTTCGTTTTTAATATGGAAAACTAGATCCTCCATAGTTTTTAACTTTTACTTAAACCCTTTATTTTTCTGTGGTTTTACTTTTGACAATTGACATTTTATTTTTCGAAATAACAAATAATGTTTGAAGGCAAGACAAGACAAATAACGTTGTATTGTAATTAATTTCCATATTTATAATGAATAATGGTACACTTTATAAAAGTATAGTTTGCTTTGTGTCGGGGTGTAAGACAGGATCGTTGGTTTATATCTTTGCTTGATCGTATATCATATCTCGAATCGTATGTTGATCGAAGATAGATAATTCGATATTATTATTTTTTAGGATCCACTCAATGTTAGTCATCCTAGGAGCACACGACATAACTACACAAGAACCTTCTCAAATAGTTTTAACCGCAAATACCTTTATTCTCCATGAAAATTACGACTCGGATACCTCACATCATGACATCGGTTTGGTTCGTCTACCGAAAAATATTTCTGTCGGTAATTTTATTAAAACGATTAAGTTATCTGGCGACAGTGGTGGTACTTATTCTGGAGAATCAGCTACCTGTGTGGGGTGGGGGTTATCTAGAACACGTAAGTGACTAACCGCTATGCCAAAATAAGCCGTATTTTTTGTCCCCTGTGTCTAGCTAGCAGAAGCTAGGGGCGCTTGCTAGAACTACGCCTTTTTAATACGGTGGCTTTTTATTTTCAGAAGATGTGTTTTCACCTGAGTTAAGATATGTGACTCTACAAGTGATACCCAATTATTTATGTAAAATATATTTCCTATTTAAAAAGCATATAACAGACAATCAGATATGTACTTCAGGTAACATACAAAATAATACAGGGTTCCCCATTTAAAACGAAACAGGCTAAATATCTGGTTCCAAGTTAAATTTAAAAAAAAAACGCTCGGACCCGTCGTTTTTATTTCGAGGGGGACATCTTTTGCGTATATATTGTCAATCTTGTTACTTCAAGCCCCTAGGAGGGAGGGGGGTAAGATCTAAATCTTAAATGGATACCCCCATTTTATATTATTTTTTTTGGATTCTGCATAAAATTCTGAACATTTTTTAATAAAAGCATTATTAGTCTATACTAAACAGTTTCCGAGATATTGACTCTTGAAAAATTAGATTTTTGAACTTTGACAGCGTCTAGCTTTCTAACTGTACGTCTTAGATTAAAATGGCTTACACGTCCCTATCTTCGATTTTTATTATCTTTCCAATAGTGTCAACTTCCGGTCAAACCGGAAGTACTATATTTCTTACAACCGGTTTAACCGGCACTATTGGAAAGATAATAAAAATCGAAGATAGGGACATCATGTAAGCCGTTTTACTCTAAGACGTACAGTTAGAAAGCTAGACGCTGTCAAAGTTCAAAAATCTCATTTTTCAAGAGTCAATATCTCGGAAACTGTTTAGTATAGACTAATAATGCTTTCATTAAAAAATGATCATAATTTTATGCAGAATCCAAAAAAATTATATAAAATAGGGGTATCCATTTAAGATTTAGATATTACCCCCCCTCCCTCCTAGGGGCTTGAAGTAACAAGATTGACAATATACGCGTTTTTTTTTAATTAACGTGGAACCAGATATTTAGCCTGTTTCGTTTTAAATGGGGAACCCTCTGTATATCTATCTTTATCAGCAATAAGCTTTTTTACTTAAATGTAAAAACTTTCAGGATTCCTTATTTTTTTAGGCAAGGGCTCCATTGGCTCCTGCCATGGTGACTCCGGAGGGCCCCTACTGGTTGACGGAAAGCAAATAGGCATTGTGTCTTTTGGAACGAAGCCATGCAACTTGGGGTTCCCCTCGGTTTTTACACGAGTCTCAAAGTATGTATCATGGATAACAGACAAAACGGGGATAGAAATTGACAATGGGGGACACGTGCATGAAATAGGGCATTTTATGAAAGTGTATATGGGAATGGTTTTAACTATAGTGCTGTAAAAACGACAGACGAATGTACAATTAAGAAGATTCGAAATAATTTTTTGCTAATTTTACTAACAAAAACATTTTTGTTTTACATTTTATATTTCCTATTATTTTTAATGACAAAATTCAATTAAACTTTAGAAAGATAATTTTGAAGTATTATATTCAGAGTTAATAGACGTTGATTGGTCCGAAGTATTTAACCAGAATAATATCGACGTTGTGGTCTAGTGGTCAGTGCAGCGGCCTCTCAGATCGAAGGCCCGGGTTCGTTCCCCGGTGCCGGCAAAAAAAACGTCGATGTTAAATTTGGAATTTGGTTTAAGAGCTGTGCCGTCTTTTGGAAGGGGCGTTAAACTGTGGGCCCCGTGTCATGAATGTTGGCACGTTAAAGAACCCTACCCTCGACAAAGAGGGATTCGGCAAAATTATGGAGGACTTGAGGTAGGGGGCCGATCGCAATGCATTGGATTCGGTCCCAAAGGGCGTTTTCACACTAGCCGACACGATACCGGCACGATCACGACACGGTAGCGACACCGACACGATAAATCGGCGAGTATTTTCACATTTGCCGACAGCCAGCTGTCGTGTCGTAGTGTTGTGCCGGTATTCGCAGACATGGCTCCTGTAAATAAATTGTATTTGCTACATTTATTGCATTTAAGACTCAAAAAGCGAAGACCACAAAGAAAATTTTGGATACATCCAATAATAAAGGTGCGCTACTTAGAGGCCCGGGCACCTATTACACTCTTTTTGAGAAATTGACTAAGGATTCTGACAAATTTTTCAACTACTTTCGAATGAGTCATGAAACATTTAACTATGTGCTGAGCAAGTTAATTGACGAAATCAAAAAACCAGAACAGAAACAACTAGAAAAAGGAAAAACCGCCAACGACACGAGTGAAGCGCTTGCTGCTCGCCGACCTGTCGGCGCCTGTAACGACACGATAACGATATATCGGCAAGTGTGAAAGCATTCCCTTTACTTACATGAGATTACGCGTCCACCGGTGTCGTGTCGTACCGGTATCGTGTCGGCTAGTGTGAAAACGCCCAATTTAGCATTGGTAATTCAGCTTTACGAGTTGCCATAAGATGGCGCTCGTGTTCGAAGTGGGGGGTTTCTTATGGATGCGATAACTATTTTTATTTAAATTAGTTCTTTAAGGAACAAATAAGGACTTTTATATGAATTTACACTTACTTTGTTATACTTATTAGTAAACTCGGCCTGTATAAAGTTCCAACGATGCTTCGTTTTTAAAATACAGGAACATTCTAGCTAGAGGGTTTTACCTTTGGAGCTAGAAAGAGACTTATTTGGCTGCGTTTCATCTCTGAAGAAGATCCTGTCTTACACCCCGACACAAAGCAAACTCTACTTTTATAAATTGTACCATTATTCATCATAAATATGGAAATTAATTACAATACGACGTTATTTGTCTTGTCTTGCCTTCAAACGTTATTTGTTATTTCGAAAAATAAAATGTCAATTGTCAAAAGTAAAATTAAAAACTATGGAGGATCGAGTTTTCCATATTAAAAACGAAGAAGAAGACAACATCAGCCCACTTCGGACGCGAGAGCCATCTATCGGCCAATAGCGAACTAACCAAAAAACTGGGACAGAATTTGAAAATGCTGCCATTGTCGATCGGCCTCCTACCCTCTAGTTTTCCATAGGCAAAATTACCAGATAGTGTGTGACAAATTCCCTGGCGTCGGTGATTGGCCTCGTTGCGGAAATAGACCGACGTAAAATAAGAATAATGTTAATGTAACAGTAAATAAGATTTATGGCAATCTCTATACCTACGATATTTGATGCTTGCATTCCCTCAGCCAGACATTCTAAAGGAAAATACTCAGTTTGGTATATTATTAAAAATATTAAAAGGAAAGATAGGTTTAGGAAAAAATTTAGAAAAACTGGTCAACAATAGTAGGAGTTGAGGTATAAAGAGTATCGGCAATTGGTAAAAACGCAAAGCACAACTGCATATGTTTTGTACCAAGAAAGGGTGCAGAAAGAAATAAAATCAAACTCTAAAGCATTTTGGCGGTTTATAAGAAATCAAAAACATAATTCCGACATTCCAGATAATATGGTTATCAATCAAAACGAGATAAACGGGGCTCAAAGTGTTGTAAATGCTTTTTTCTCCGATTGACAGCAAATATTATTTTTGCAGACACATATCAATCAGCAAAGTATTACTTTTCCTGCCTAGGCAGCAAAATGATTATTGAAAATGATTATAAAAAACATATTTATTTGTTATTAACATTGCGATAGTAAAATTACCTCAATTTTGAATAGCGGCCACCTTTTCTTTCCTCTTTATATAATATATAATTAATTAATTAAATAATATATTTACATTCACTATTTTACCAATTTGATTCGTCTCATAAGTAGTTCCTACATTTGTCAAAATTTTTTCACAAATACTGGTTTTACTTTGGCCATTGAATCCTCAATGTACCTGTACCCTTCTGCTATAGTTAAGGACTTCCACCAGCCATGTATTTTCAACATTGTTATGTCACCTACTGAATTTACAAGTAAAGTGGCAGAACTTCTACGGAGGCAGTGTCCCGTATATTCTTTAGCATTCGGCAACTTTAAATAGACAGCTATTTCTTGAGGTGTTTTACCAAATTTATAGATCGCTCACAGACCAAGTCGGCGGATCTGGTATGGCAGATCTGGTCGGTCGACCGACTAGTTCGCTTCGTCTGTGGGCACCTATTGACATCAGCTTGACAACGAACAATCAATACTGCTTTTCCATGTAGGTATACCAAGACATTTTTGTTGACATGCTTTTACTTTTATTTACTTGTTTGACAGTGACTTTGACAAAAAGAAAAAAATTTTAAATGATTTTAATGGAATAGATACAAAGTAAAAGTATTGGAAAGAGGATGTTCCTCGTTGGTTTAATTTTAGGCTTTTTGTGTATCTTTGGAGTTCGAGCGCAAAATGAAACAACGGTAAGTTTTGGTACCGAATTATACGAACGATACGCCCAAATTGATGTTTTTTTTTCTGTTTTGCCGCTTAGATTACGAATCTGAAAACGATTTTCGTTAAATAAGTTTAGTTTTTGAAAAAATCTTCCTTTTTAAACTGCTTGTTCTTCGTAAAGGTTGGGTCTCTGAAGCAAAATTTGATTTTAAATCATTATTTTCTGATAGGAGTATTTTTTTTAAGGCTACTTTTAACCAGAATGTTACACGTTACACAGAGGAAAATAGGGTTGTAACATACACATTTACCTTTAGATCCGTACATCTTATTTCTAGCGCAAACAAAGTTTTATGGGTGATAAAATGAATAATAAATGATTAAGTGGGAACCCAATTCGGTAATTAAAATTCGTTTCTTAGGCCAAAGAAGTGACAAGGGCGCCCGCAGGCGTCATGTTTAACATGGATAGGAAACCCGGCAAGGGACCAAGGATCATTAATGGGGTCGTCGCGACTCCACACGCGTACCCTTACCAAGTGGGCCTACACGTCACAATAGGCCGCGATACGTACCTCTGCGGGGGTACCTTGCTCAACTCCTATTGGGTACTCACAGCGGCGCACTGTCTTGAACGGTAAGCTACCCAATTATAGAAATAAAATAAATAATTTAAATGGAAATTAAACGGTACCGTAGAATGGGGTGAATCGCAACTGCTGTACCAAACGCAACGATTTTCAGGAAAAGAATGTTTTATTTTTTTTACCAATCTGTTTACTTTTTAGAATCTTAAAACTTTTTGGTAAGTTCCTGAGACCTTTCCCTAATACGTAAAGGACAAAAACGAAATTTCTGAGAAAAAAGGGCTTTGAGGTTATAATATTTAAAAGAGATATTTTTTATTAAGTTTTTGCTCCTGAAAAAATTTTATCTGATAAACCTATTTAACATTTAAATTTAAGGTAAAGCTCGATAACACAGGTCCTTAGTACCATCCTACTAATAATTTTTACATTTTTGGCAACATCTCAAACTTAAACGTAACGATTTTATGAATTTTTAAATATGATTGGTCAGAAATTAGTAAAAAGGGGGGTGAATCGCAACACGTGGAAACGCGACAGGTGGCGAGCTGTTAGTTAACATATCGCCGAAATTCTTTATGTTATACATCCTGCACGTGTCCAATTTCGACCCCTGATCGGCTCTTGAAATTTTTCGTTATATAAGCTGCTACATTTAAAATATGTATGTATGTTGTCGTCGTTCTCGCCAGTTTCGACATTTTCACATTTGCAATTTTTTTTTCTCGGAAACGGTTAGAGCAACAGTTAATGTGTAGCCTAAAACGTTTTTTAAAAACATAAAGTGTGTTGCTTTTCACCTCGTAGACAATGTGAAAGCCATCTGATGTGAAATTAAACGGGTGTTGTTATTCACACCGGTTGTAAGGTGAATCGCAACACACCATATACATATATATTATTTTTACAGTTATTTTTAAAGATAAAAAATATTTATATGAATCCTTACAGAGGACACCGAGATCTATTATTGACATATTAAATATTTATTTTACGCATAATACTAATTGCGGTATAGATGCATTAATGCTTAAAAGTGTTGCTATTCACCCCATTTTACGGTAGTAAACCTATTAAAAAAAAGTAGAATGCTGAATAGTCTGTATAAATGGTATACACTGTAATATCTCTGGAATAATGGGGATTTGGATTTTATAGGTTTGTCATCCACCGATTTGAGTTAGCAGCATTATTCCAACTGACTGTAACTCTTATTCTCTAATTCTAACTTTGAAAATACAGGGTTATGTTATTTGGGTTTGTGGAAAAGTAAAAAAAAATAACTAATAATATTTGGACATTGCAGTTTATCATAATTTTTTTTTTTATTTCCTTATGATATCTATAATAATATAGGTATATCTTAATACAACAATTCGCATATTGAGATTCATTGTATGTTGAAAGAGATATCCTCTGCCGCAATTTTCTCACTATTAAAAGAATAATGCACTAAACACAGTGACATACCTAATGCTTTGACAGTTTATAAATCAATCACAAAGGCTCGTCTCGCTGTGGTTCGGCAAGACTCGTGTTTTTGGTTGGCGTTAATGTCATTTCAAATGGTTGCCAACTTTTTTCTAGGGAAAAAAGTTAACTCCCCGACCAGACAACCTTTCTTAGAGGTGCTTTTGTAAAAACACCGGTCTAAAGTCAATCACAACATTTTACTTAAATGCCTATACAATATTGGAATTCGGGGAAATATTTACTTATTGTTAAAAAATTACTTAAGTAATAGAAAGCAGTTTGTTCAAATTGAAAATATTAAAAGTTCACAAAAAAACATAACTTGTGGTGTTCCGCAAGGATCAACCTTAGGACCTACTTTTTTTAATCTACATTAATTCTATATAGCAAAATTAAATTTAAAAGGTAAAATAAAATTGTTCACCGATGATACTACTATCGTATATTTTCATGAAGACTATGCTCAAATTCATAATAACATTAACCACGACCTAAATATAATATGTAAATGGCTTGAAACTAATAAATTATCATTAACTTTTATGGTCCGGTCAATCTAGACCAAAAAATCATACTGAAGGTACATAAATTAACACCAAGCTGAAAATCAATAAAATTGTTCAAAATATAATTATAAATAAAATTTATAAGTTCCCCATCATTCCCGTGTTTGGAAAAAATTTTACTCAAGGTCAAAGGTCAAAAAAATTAGTTTTTCGCGATTTTCAGCAAAACGGTACGTTTTATCATAAAAGTACCTCAGACAAAAATTGTAGAGCATAATTTGCTACATCTACTTTTTGACACACCCGGTATAATTTCTTTTTGAGGCAAGAAATCCAGAAGAAAGATTTATAATCGACGTGTCCGAGCGTTTTTTCAAAAAATGAATACCTGATTTTTAAATGAATTTGTTCCATATTTTAGCCCATCACTGTATATTTGAAAGGAGAAAAAGAAGAATGGAAAGTGTCTTATTTCTCTTATTTGTTATTGTTTGATCTATAGGTATATATCAGATCATTTAATGCCAGAGCCGCATCTACAGCGGGGCAAGCGGGGCGACGCCCCGGAGCCCCCGACCCAGAGGGGCCCCCCGGCAGGGGTTGGGAAGAGGAAAATATTTGGCTTTACTCGAATACATTGCAAACAATTTTTTTGTCAATACTCCAACAAACTTAAAAAAAAAGTTAAAAAACATGCTCGGGTCAAAGAAAAGAGCAAATCTCAAAGTTTGCTGATCGGACCTAATGTTATCAAGGGATTTCAAATTTTCCGCGCCAATGATTCATGTTCATATTATGCCATAGTGGCCATGTCGTAGTCTTATAATGAAATCCGTCTTTTCATGAAGAATCTAGTCATAAGCGTCGGCATATTATGTAAAAACATGAAGCTACACAATCTGCATAGGCTTTTCAAGAAGAGCCCGTAGCACTTCGCATCGGCATATAACGTCGTATAGTGTTTCTTAGGTCAATTTAATGACATTAAACTGTGGGAATTTCCTAACCATAGGCGTTCCACACAAATAATTAATATGCGTATACACACTTATAAGTTTGTTTTACATTAGGTGTTTGTACATACTACACTTTATAAACCCACTGTATTTATAATAATATTATATTAAAATAATAAATATAAGGTAACTCAAAAATTCTATATACAAAACTAAACTCAGAAAAATAAACCTGACGCGGCACGACACTGCTCAGAAAATGCTTTAATTTTTTTACCAGAACTTCATTCTCGTCAACCAGACTCCGGCCCGTTCATCAAGGCATAACCACGTATATTTTATCTCCGTCTCTTCCACGCCATCGGCGGTCACTGTCTGGCAGAATCGATCGTTAGACGGGCCGGGTACCGGTTCAGCTTATATCCTGGCGCTTCCAACCGCAACAAATTACATGCTGTTGCCAATTCTTCAAAATTTTCTGATTTGTAAGCACAATGTAAGTATATACGAGAAACAAGGGTTTGTTAACTAGTTGTTTTTAAACACTGAAAACACTTTTTGTCTTGATTTCAGTTGTATTGTTTCTTAAGGACTAAAGAATGTATTATTATAACAATGAATGGCTTGTTATTTTTTTCTGTCACACTCAAAACTCCTCGGTTTAAAGTATATTTGCAAACTAGCTTTCAAAGAAAGTTACTGACTAACAATTGAATACTGATATAAATGAAATATCTTTAATAAAAAAACTTAAAGAATTGAAGAAGAAAGATCTGACAACCCTGGTTGTGCGGTCGGTCTCTTTGAGACTGTTTACCGCCGTATGGAATGATTGGAATGTCCTCAAACTGAGATTGGATAAATAATAACATACCCTGGCTAAAAGTAATTGAGATACTTAACTAACATTTTGCTGATCGGCTCTAAAAGGTGTATCGGGGCTGGTTTGTACTTTGCTGTACAGATTTTGTTTTTAAATATTAAAATTCAAGAATTTTGCGAAGAAAAACAAGTCAAAAATTTGACAGTAATTTCTATAAATGTGTAAGAAGTAATGAAGAGTTTTCGTATTAAAATGTTCATGAAACATTCCAATTTATGAACATTTTTAAAATATTTGGGGTCAAAAGTGTAAAATCCGCAGATTTTTTGCTTTTGCTCTGTTCTGTACAGCTTAGGCAAAGGTCACTTAAACACAATATGCCTTGCCTTTGTGGAAATTTCATGAAACCACAATATTTAAAGTTAGTCAGGTTGTAGTATACACAATTCGCCGAAATGCTACGGGCTTTTCTTGAAAAGCCTAGGCAGATTGTCTAGCTCCATGTTTTTACACAATATGCCGACGCTTCATGATATGACGAGATTCTTCATGAAAAGACGGATTTCACTGTAAGACTACGACAGCCATACAGCTATTCGAGAATCAAGATGCGCGTGCGCGTGATGTAGTGTCATGACTCATGACACACCGTGTGTTTCATTTAGAGCTAATTCGTTCCCATTCGTTCTGTAGTAACTGCGTAGTTACAAGTTAGTGATAAACGAATTTGCCACTATAAAATCTAGAAAGAAGTGTTTTTAGTTGTAAGTTCTTGCGTTTGTGACAAAAATCATGAGAGCGCGGTGTTTACGTAGATTCTTTGTGTAGAAGATTGCCAGATTATAGTAATAGCTGTTCCAACAAGTTGGTATAAGATACAATAAATATCTACATTAACAAAATACTGTTATTCTTACCCGACATTAATACTGTGGTATTATCAAAAGTAATTTCAATAAAGGGCCCCAAAATTTGTTTTGCCCCGGGGCCTATTCAGCTCTAGCTCCGGCTCTGTTTAATGGGTCCATAATATATGTCGTAATGAAAAATGCTTAAATGATTTTTAGTGCTAATAACATTGAAGTCATCCTAGGTGCCCACAATATCGAGCGAATTGACCAATTTACGACACTTTTAACCAGTACCAAATACGTGATACACGAAAGGTACAATGGAAAATCATTTGAAAATGACATTGGTTTGGTCAAATTACCAATACAGGCACCCTCGAACAAGTACATTAAGTTTGTCACTTTGTCCATGGACCGTCAATCTTTTGAAGGACAAATTGGTAGATGCATAGGATGGGGTGTCACTATCTTAGGTAAGTTTACATTGTGTTAAGTACCTACATGTAAAAACTTGTAGGTCACATGCACACAACCAAATCTAAGAAACGTAAAAGGCAAAATTACAATAACCTATTGACGTCTGAAGACACGCAACTGTGCCTCAATTTCACTATATTCGTATCTCTTACCGTTTTCGAGATACTCATGTACACACAATGACAGAGCAAGATGGACATTTCATTCTTCCCAGATCGCACAAACACGTCTCAAATACGTCTTAAAGATTATTAAAGATATCAGCGAAAGATGTACATGTAATTGTACAGCTTCATCATCATAATACATTATATACTGAATAATATTTCATTCTATATAGATATAATATAATATTTAGGTGGTAGTACAGTACATTTTGTACATCGAATATATAGCTTGATATTGAAAGACATAAACGAACCAAACAGAAACGATAAACAATACTTCACCCATATTTTATGTGTACAATTATTGTATACAAACCCATTCAACCTCTATTTAATTATAACTAAATTAGAACTAAATTTGGTATAGTATTTGCAGAATTATATACCGTTGACTCTTACTGCCAAAAATAAACCTGATTAAACCCTATTGTATACGCCTCAACCTCTTCAAAGGGGATTAAATGGGATCAGGGTCGGCTTGAAAATGTATCTACACCACATGATTTATTTTTATAATTTAAAATAAATAGATAGGTATTTTTAGTTTTAGGTAGGTACAAGGTAAATAATTGGATGATTTTCTTTCTTCTCTAAATTGTTTAACAGCTGTTAAATATTTATGTCTCCATTCCCGTAAACGTTGAGATTCCATTAATGTTTGTCTTTTATTAATGCTTCGGTATTTAAAACCCATTTTACGCAATATTTTCCCAAGGCTTGAAAGGCAACAAGAGATATTTGTTTCGTCTTTAATCAGCCGCTCTTTGAGGGAAATCAAATTGGGTACAGTTTGTGCCTCATACATTTGGTAAATCTTTCTTCTTAATAAATCCATATCATTTTCTTTAATGCTTCTAAATGTGTCACTCCGTTTTTTTCTAGGATTAACAGGTTTAAGTACTATGTCTCTTACCGAAGATAAAGGAGTTTTTGTCAAAGTAGACGTCTCTACTAAAGCATCCATCGAATTAAAATTTCTACTCAACAAAGATTGATACACATTTTTAATTATTAGTTTGGCATCGGTAGATAAATGCTTTCTTTTAAAAATGACACTTGAAGATGCCCCCCTATCAGCACAATTCCAAGGACGCCACATTCTAACACTAATAAGCCTAACTAAAAATTACTCGCCGGAAAACCACTAAAGACTAAAATTATTAAAAATCAGTTTGATATGAATATGAATCAGGCATATGTATAAATTGAATTTGTACCTGGTCCGGCTCTGCTCGAAAAGGTTTTAAAATTTGGGATTTCGTTATTTATTTTATGGTCAAAGGGATAATGAAGGTTTATTGGAGTCAAAAGATCAACGGTATAATTCTACAAATACTATACTTACCCAATTATCATATTCAACTTCATTTGCAAGAATTTGTAAGTTCTCCTCAGAACAGAATTCAAAGGAAATTTTAATAATCAGCCCACGCCCGCGCCTGTCGCGATACATAACCAACAAATTTGTTATCAGATTTATTTCGTCGTCCATTTTTCGACATCGTTACGGCTGTTTAAAGACGTCTTAAATATGCTAAATAGCAAATCACCAACGTTGCCCTAGTAGGATGAACCCCATTGGAAAAGGAAGAGAATATAACAAAAATGAAAGGAAAAATAAATTACGGGTGATCCGAGGTCGGGAAGTGGGGGACGGTGAGTTTTTAAGGTTAAAAAATCGATTCTCGATTTTCGGCAAAACTACAAGTTCTATGGAAAAATGTTTAATGACAAAGTTATAGGTAATAAAAAGGTCTACAACTTTTGTTGTTGCACTTTTTTCACATAACCTCAAAATTTGTGTGAAAAATTCAAATAACAAAGTTTTTGGTTTTTTATTTTTATCTTTTACAAAAAAAATTTTTTATACACGAAATTTGGTGAAAACTTACCTTTTTATGTCCCAAACACACTGTCCTTTTTTTTATTTAAAATATTTATTTTTTCACCTTATTTTGACTTAATATCGAAAAAGCACCCTAATTTTCAATCGAAAATTCTCACGTCAAAATATCTGCTGTTTTAAAAAAGTCGTTGGGCTTTTTGTTCGTTGAAATCTCTATTTTCCGATGGCGTAAAAAAAATATACATTACTATGGTAAATGTGATAAAATCCCCTTTAAATCCTACCTTTAATTATATTTAGAACAACTATTTTCGCATATTTCTTGCGATCTTTATGTTTTATGGATTTGTAATTTTTTTGTTTATCAATGTAACATGGAATCTTACGTTTTTCGAGTAATTAAAGTATAAATTTTAATAAATAGCTCAAAATTGTACATAATGATTAAAAAAAAAATTTCGGATTCGATTTTTTTTTTCGTTCTTTACATTTTTTGAGAATATTTACCATAGTAATGTATATTTTTTTTACACCATCAGAAAGTAGGGATTTCAACGAACAAAAAGCCTAACGACTTTTTTAAAAACGCAGATATTTTGACGTGAGAATTTTCGATTGAAAATTAAGGTGCTTTTTCGATATTAAGTCAAAATAAGGTTAAAAAATAAATATTTTAAATCAAAATAATTACAGTGTGTTTGGGACATAAAAAGGTAAGTTTTCACCAAATTTCGTGTATAAAAAAAAATTTTGTAAAAGATAAAAATAAAAAACCAAAAACTTGGTTATTTGAATTTTTCACATAAATTTTGAGGTTATGTGAAAAAAGTGCAAATACAAAAGTTGTAGATCTTTTTATTACCTACAACTTTGCCATTTAATGTTTTTCCATAGAACTTGTAGTTTTGCCGAAAATCTAGATAAATCGTTTTCTACCCTTAAAAACTCACCCCTTTCCACTTCCCGACCCCGGATCGCCCGTAAGTTATTTTTCCTTTCATTTTTGTTATACTCTCTTCCTTTTCCAATGGGTTTCATCCTACTATTATTTTTTTTGGTTTCAAAAGTTATCGACCGTGGTCTACTACAATAATTATTGCCAATCTTTATTTTTTTCAGGAGACACTGCAACTAAATTACAATATGTGGACTTATGGATAATATCGAACAGCGCATGTCAACAATATAAAGAATTTGGATCGTTGATTACAAAAAAGCACCTATGTACAACAGGTAATTGAATGGACCGCTGGGAAGTTGTATAAGGAAACTAAAAAACATACAGCAAATGGTTAAATTGCGGCAAAATTGGATAATTTTGAGCTTAAGTTAATGCCAGTTAGAAATTAAGAAAACCTCAACTACTCCCAGAGATCTCGGGAAAGCAACGACAACGGTTTTTTTTTGTGACATTATTAATAAACATATTGAAAAACAGAAAGTACTTTCTAGAGGCACTTTATTAAGACGCATTTAAAGATAACTTCTCATTTAAAATACGACGTTTCGGTGTTCAGATATGACCAACAGATAAAAATTTTAAAATACGGACCTGAAATTTTAATATCATTGTCTGAAGTATGTTGTTTCACCAAAACATAAACTAATAACATTTTACCAAAATTTCATTGTTTTGAACCGAAAATCCATCATCCGTACTAAAAGTTTTCTTGCAATACGGTCCTTATAAAATTGTGTGCTAGCGATTTAACATTTGCTGTATCTTTTATATTTACCGAGATCCCAATGGTGAGCGTCGAACTTGGGACACCCTGTACAACCCATTTAATAATCAATTGTGTATCGAACACGCAACTTTACTAGTAACTTTAGGCCTAAAAACGAATAGCGTGTTACGACAAACCTACTACGTTCGTATACAAGCCGGAATACTTTCATTTTATTTCGCGTTTCATTTTTTAGGTAAAGGTTTTGTGGGGTCCTGTCAAGGAGACTCAGGAGGTCCCCTGATGGTCGAGAACAAACAAGTGGGTATCGTGTCATTCGGCCCGGAGAAGTGCGATACCGGGAAGCCTTCAGCATTCATACGAGTCCCGGAATACATCGATTGGATTGCAAAGCAGACGGGGATGCGCCTGAAGAAGTCCGGGGGAGAGATGTGCCAAATGGGAATGTATATGAAAGCGTTTATGTTGGGTGTGGCTTTTTATTTAATGTGCTCTGGGTTTGATATGTCAAAATTTTAACGTTAATTTAATCGTTTTAATATATTCTTATTTTATTTATGGTAGGCAGTATTAATTGCTAAACAATGTCAAGAACAAAACCTAGCGACCCTTCTTGGAACAATAATATTAACAAAATACACAACCAAGAGTGACCTTCTAGGATTTAAGCGTGAGTTTTTTTTAGTGAACAGGCCTGTATTATGTTTCTCTTACTCCTGGATGGTCATGTACAACTAATATACAGTGTGTCTACGGATAGAGTTTGGAAGAGGAAAAACGTTTTTGTTAGTAGGTATTACTAGGTATAGAAGAAAAAGTCATTCTTTATAAAAACGTCTGCTTGTGCTGAAACCACTATTTTGAATATCATATTTGCGATTACTATACAGGGTTAGTCACAAACAACATTTTTAGTTCTTTGGATCTTTTTTTTAATTCTAATATTCAATTCCTTGATTTATTAAATGAATTTTGCTTGTGCTGAAACTACAACTTCAAATATCACGTTTGCGATTACTATACAGGGTTCGACAGAAACAACATTTTTAGTTTTTTAGATTTCTTTTAAAATAAATTTACGTAAAAACAAACAACTGTTGTTGCTTACTTCGAATTTGATTTTATATCTAGCCGAGTAACGATTTTGTTGTGAGAAATCCATTTTTTATTTGCGTATTTTTGAGAATTATATTTTCTAATATTTTTTTTTTGTTTAAACAGCATGTATTTTGTTTTTCAATATTTATTTTAATCTTATTAGAAAGCAACCATTGCATTTAGACCCTCAGATCAGCGTTTACTATTTGATTGAAAATTTTCGCCTCTAATCCTGTATAATATACTAATACAGTGTCATCGGCAAAGGTGAAGTATCGAGCTTAAAGATTTGCACACTTTAAATTTAGTACATAGAGGGAATAGAGCAGAGGACTAAGGACAGACCCCTGTGGTACCCCATATGTATTTGTTAATGTACTACTTACTACACACTCCATTATGCCCGACATACTGCTCTCTATCACAAAGATATGTTTGGATTAATTTATGAATGTTACCTCTAAACCCCATTGTCTGTAGCAATAATTTGTCAAAACTCACAACATCAAACGCTTTCTTTAGGTCCACAAACACGACCACTACTATTTGTTTGTTATCTAAAGCTCTGGAAATATGGTTCCCAAGATCTACTGTGGCACTTAACGTACTACTATTCTTAACGAAACCATACTGGAACTCATCTACCGGGATATATCTTTCTATAAAATGTAACATGCGTTTTTTTATTATTTTTTCGACAATTTTTGATAGTACACTTACCACAGATATTGGCCTGTAATTATTCATACACTTTTTTTTGCCACTTTTATTATACAGAGTGTTTCAGAATAAGATGCTGATCCTTAACGGTGTGAATCCTTAGGTGATTTTAAGAAAAAAGTTAAATTATTATTTATCCTTAATCTATCAACTTTCGAACTACAGGGCGTTAAAGTTTTAAGAAAAAAATCGTTTTTCTATCATAACTTAAAAAACTTTCTAGCTATTTTTAGGAATTTTTCACACATGCCCTCTAAGCATCAATAGCCATTTTTTGGTGTAGAAAAATTTTTAAAAAATTAACCAGTGGCGTCCTGAAAGGGTTTGGACTAGACTTTTGGAAAAATATTATGTACGCCACTGCTTTTTCTCAAGATAAAAACACTCATTCATTTTAGGCCAAATTTAATATCTTGCCTTTTAATCGTCCGACAAACAGTTTCCGACAAAAAAAATAAAAAGCATTAAATGCGCATTCGCTTTGTGCCTATGGTTTCTGACAAGTAATAGCCCGGGAGCCAGTAGCAGATTGAGGTCGGTCATTTCATCTCGACCGATAATTTGTGGAATGATTCAGGCAGTTGTGTCATGAAGCCTCGTGCACGTCAGCTGCGGCACCAGCGGTGTGTGGGCCAACGGCAGCCGCAAAATCACTTTAAAAAAACAACAATTTTTTTTATTTCATCACGGTTGAAACTTCGTGAGTCAATAGTTATTATAATACTGAAGTGAAAAAAAACATCAGCTGGCTGTAACGCGGTGGATTATACGTCAGCTGCTCATACGAACATGAAAAAAAAAGTATTTTTGGTGATTTCATCCCGATTAAAAATTTGTCAGATGATAGTTTACATAATTCTTTGAAAAAAAAAATTCACAGATCTTGCACCTTACGCAAGCATCCTATGTATTGAAAATACCTGACACAGCTTTAAAATTTTAATGTCCTATGTGATGTAATTAAAGCCCACATTCTAATTTGTATTTTGTTAAATTTTAAAAAATGTTCTTTAATTCTACAGGATCCGCCCAAATTTGGTTAACAAATGGGATAATTTTTTATTATTGATTTCTCAGAAAATTTTATTCTACATAAAAGTTTTGCATCTAGAGTAAATCATTTTGACGTATTGAAATCTTCTGTGGCATATACAGGGTGAATATAAAATAGAAAAATATGACGTCAGTGACTCAAAATTTTTTTAAAATTTAAAAACTGAAACAGCCATATTAACAGTTAATATGTAAAGTTAATATGAAAAGTGTAAAAATTCAATAAGGGCAAAAATTTGATTTTTAACTTGACTTTTCTTGAAAACTATTAGCACTAGAAAAAAATTTTATTTAACTTTTTATCTTGGATTTATTAGTTCTAGGTAGCGAGCGAGATTCTTTTGCAAAGGGGTAGATCTACCCCGTTCGGGGTCATCGGCAAAGGTGAAGTATCGAGCTTAAAGATTTGCACACTTTAAATTTAATACATAGAGGGAATAGAGCAGGGGACCAAGGACAGACCCCTGTGGTACCCCATATGTATTTGTTAATGCATTACTACACACTCCATTATGCCCGACATACTGCTCTCACAAAGATATGTTTGGATTAATAAACTGTTTTTTTATTCACAAATGTAAATAGATTACATTTGCCCATGGGGCGAAGATTAGCTAGAGCTACTATTAATTTATGAATGTTACCTCTAAACCCCATTGCCTGTAGCAATTTGTCAAAACTCACAACATCAAACGCTTTCTTTAGGTCCACAAACACGACCACTACTATTTGTTTGCTATCTAAAGCTCTGGATATATGGTTCACAAGATCTACTGTGGCACTTAACGTACTACTATTCTTAACGAAACCATACTGGAACTCATCTACCGGGATATATCTTTCTATAAAATGTAACATGCGTTTTTTTATTATTTTTTCGACAATTTTTCATAGTACACTTACCACAGATATTGACCTGTAATTATTCATACAGTTTTTTTGACACCTTTATATATTGGGTTAACTCTACTGGTTTTTAATTCTAGTGAAAAAGTTCCACTTAGTCATATATTGTTAATTAATTTTTTCAAAGTAGGTACTATATCGGCTTTTAAATTTTTAATATCCAAAACTGAAATTTGATCGTGACCTGGTGCAGAATCAACCTTGAGTCCCTGTATAATTTCGCAAATCTCCAGTTCGTCCGTAGCATCCAAAAACATACTGTTTTTACAATAAATTTCTTTATTTTTGGCAAAATTTGGTAAGTAGTGAATTAATTTCCAGTTTCAATTTCAGTAACAATGATTTTGGTGGGGTGTTATGAAATTTTTTTTTAAGAGCAGTTATCACTTGCCGCATTTAGGTAAAAAGGAGTGACAAACTACAAGAAAACTATTGGATAGAATTGGTTAAAATTTGGAATTTAGCTTCGAAATTTGATACTACATGACTATATTATCGCCTTTAAATTAGAAAACAAACTTTCAAAATGAATTATTTTTTCAAAATTGATAAAATGAAGGTGATACAATCATGTAGTATCGAATTTCGAAGCTAAATTCCAAATTTTAACCAATTCTATCCAATAGTTTTCTTGTAGTTTGTCACTCCATTTTACCTAAATGCGGCAAGTGATATATAGTTGAATTCACATAAACTTTTAACGCCGTGACATTTCAGTTCTGTCATACTTGTCAAATACTGCAGCAACTTATAAAATATAAATTTCTAATTGCAAAATTTAATTAGTATAATTGTACTGCACACAAAGTATGTCTATCTTGTATTATTTTATACGATTAAAAAGAGATAGAAATAAAAAGAGTTGGCCAAACAATTCCAGAAAAGAAAAAGAAAATACAATGACCAATCTCAGCTGTATAAGAAATTTAGTAAGTTGGTGAAATCTAAAGTAACTAGACAATGACAAGTCTTGACATTTGGCATTAAAACTTTATGTGAATTTAACTATAACTGCTCTTTGATACAGTTTTTTTTACAATAAAATCAATCAAAATTTATTGCTCTCGATTTCCACCTGTCCAATTTTAAAAAATGTTCAGCAAAAACTAATGGCCCATGGGGGGGTAACTAGAACTACCTCCATTACCCCCCCCCCCCCCCCGTCAAATACACGCCTGTGGACAGCAAGCTTGCGACATTTACTGAAAATGAGGCATGGGATCTCGTGGACCCTCCGCAAGAAGGTGTGATTGTAGACAACAAGTGGGTGTTCAAACGTAAAATTGATAGTGACGGGAGTGTTTGTTAGAGCTAGGTTGGTAGCAAGGGGCTTTACACACGAAACCTTCGCCCCTGTAGTTAGACATAGCACATTAAGAATGTTAATAAGTAGCATTATCTGTAGAACTTGATTTAGATATGGTGCATCTGGATATACGTACATCAGCTTTTTTGAATGGCTTTTTTGGAGAAACCGGTTTTTATTCTCCAGAAAAAAGTTCAAAGGTGTGTAAACTAAAAAAGGCTATATATGGGCTTAAGCAATCGAGAGCCTGGAATATAAGGATAAATGATTTTTTATTGAATTTAGGATATGTTAAATCCAAATATGAGCCTTGTGTTAATATAAAAAGGGCTGACAAATCTTTGGTAATTATTGCTTTATATTTAGACGATTTTATAATTTTTTCGAACAATGTGACCGAAACAAATAATTTAAAATCTGCATTAAGCGAAGAATTTAAAATTAAAGATTTGGGGGAAGCTAAAAAGGTTCTAGGAATGGAAATAAAAAGGGATAAAGATAAAGGGATTATAGAACTAGGTCAGAAGGATTATGTAAACAAGATTTTAAATAGATTTAACATGAAAGACAGTAAACCTGTAAAAACTCCTATGGGAAGTAAATGTAAATTTTGATACAAAATATGAATAATCTGATGGGATATACCCATATCAACATTTAATAGGTAGTTTAATGTATCTTGTGGTTTAACTAGGCCTGACTTGTGTTACAAAATAAGTGTTCTTAGTCGGTTTAACAATAATTGTGCTTGACTTCAGGCTAAAAGGGTTTTAAGATATTTACAAAAAACCAATGACTTTTAGTATAGGGATGATAAGAAGGTTTTGTTGATGCCGACTGGGGTGGAAATGTCAAAGAAAGGAAATCTTATTCGGGTTTTGTTTAAAAGTTGTCAAATGGTAGTATTTCGTGGGAAAGTAAAAAGCAAAAGTATGTTTCCTTGTCCAGTACTGAGGCCGAATATGTTGCTATATTTGAAGCATTTAAAGAAGCAATATATTTACAAAATTTATATTCAGAACTAGGTGGAAATGTTTGTAAAATTTCAGTGTTTAACGATAGTCAAAGTGCTCAGAAGTTAATTGTTAATTCAGTATTTTACAAGAGAACAAAGCACATTGATGTCCGTTATCACTTTATTCTCTATTCTCTTCTTTATTCTTCTTCATTCTCCTTTATTATTAGATATTTATTATTTATTATCTCTTCGATCGTTACATGCCAGCAAAAGATTTGTGTGCTGATTTGTTTAAAAAAGGTTTAAGTTTTGCGAAACATGATAGATTTGTAAAATTGTTGGGTTTATTATAGTTATATTATTTAATATTCCATTATTATTGATAAGTGGGGGTGTTATATGTTATATTTATATCGATAATAATGACCATATTATAATGATCCATTCTTAAATGTTCTGTCAAAATATAAAGAGCTGTCGCTTGTCAAAATTGAAAATAAAAAAGTCACTCATTGCTAAATGTCTAACGAAAACGTACCGCTGTGACTTTATCAATGAAAGCGAATGGAAAGTGATCGAAATCAACTTGACAACGAACAATCAATACCGCTTTTCCAAATATGTATACCAAGACATTTTTGTTTACGAGCTGTACTGTAAGGTTTTTACCTCGAGCGCCACCCTTTGATTTTAGAGTAGCAAAAGGACTACTTACGGCTTGCCGATAGATGTCGGAAGGGCCTTGGGTTAATTCTGCGCAGCGTTGCCCTTTTGTGGGGCCAGGAATATTTTAGTGGTTCGGAAATACAATAAAATGCGGAACTACTAACGATAAGTTTATTTGTGCTTAACAAAACAGCAGGAGCCGTGATACTGCGACGCCCATATCTAACGGGAAGATGTACACAATATTTTATCTATTTACATCATCCAGACCATTCTATAGCTGGGCTCTTCCGAAATACCTTTTAGTTTTCGCGACAATATTTACCTAAGGCCGGCGTGCGTAAAGTACTTTGCATATATCCCCTACCGTGCATCACTTGATAGAAAACCTCAATACCCAAATGGTGGGACGCGGATTAACGGGTGAATTACCTCTTAATTCTCGCGACGGGGACGCGTGGGTTCTTTCTTGGCTAAACCGGACCAGGTCTCAATACTCTCGATTTCGGTTCGGAATCCGGGGCTGTTCTGTATTTTTCTCTTTACCTGCTGAGTTCCTTCGTACCAGCCGCTTACGTCGAATCAGATCAAGCGCGGATTTCGGGGGGGGGGGTGTAGTGGGGATACTTACCCCCCCCCCCCCCTGAATCCTAAACCTAACCAAACTTGAGTGCCTCCTTATACTTATAAATATTTTATAATAAAATCCCTGCGTACCTGCTGACAATTCTGAAGATTATTACAGAATTTTGACATATATAACGATTATAGATCATATCATAGAAGACACACAGTTTAGACCTCAAAATTCTGGAAAATCGACATACTGTAAGACTCGACGACGACGACGACGACGAGTCGATCAATAGTTTGTGCTCTCTTCTTGAGCCATTTGTGGATCCAGAGATGTTGTTTCAACGTTTAAGAGCAGAAACTGACCTGTGGAGATTATCAAATGCAGAGATAAATCAAGATTCTGCCATCGAATTTTTGTTTAGGAAATGTGACGAAAGTAAAGAGTTTTTCCTCTTCTGCTTAAATTATTTATTCTGTTACTTACTTACTCTTCCAGCAAGTGTTGCATCTTGCAAAAGGTCATTTTCTGCTCTTAAGCGGTTGAAATCTTGGACCAGAAGCAATATGGCTCAAGAGAGACTGTCTGGTTTGGCTTTGATGCACATTAACCGCGATATTGTCATCGATGTTGAAAGTGTCATTGATCGGTTTGCTGACCTCAAAAGTCGTTTAATAGATTTAATTTTATAAATGTGTTTTTATCAATTATTTGATTAATATTATGTTTCTTTTATGCCCTTTATAAGTTCCTGTAAATTTTGTTGTAGGTTGTAGGTTGGTACCTATAGTACCTAATATATAATAAAATAATGTTTCGTTAATGTAATGGTTTGTTTATTTTTCAATAATTATTAGACATTTTGACACTAAATATAGGTACTTAAAAGATATGGGTTAACTACAACTATATTAGAAAAAAAAAATCTTTGAGATTCAATTACCCCCCCCCCCCCGCCCTAGATTTTGACCCAGATCCGCGCCTGAATCAGATGCGCCTTCAGTACCTACTTTTCCCTCTCTCTCTAATATCGCCGCGGCTCTTCGTTAAGCGTCCCCGAAACAAACCCCTTTAAGCAAAAATAAAAGTAACTTCGTTACAGTGCTTTCACTTTTTTTTACTTGCTTGACAGTGACTTTGACAAAAAGAAAAAAAGTTGTTAAATGAGTTTAATAGAAACGATACAAAGCAAAATAATTGGAAAGAGGATGTTTCTCGTTGGTTTAATTTTAGGCTTATTGTGTATCAATGTAGTTACAGCGCAAAATGAAACAACGGTAGGTTTTGGTACCGAATTATACGAACGTTACGCCCAAATTGATGTTTTTTTTTTCTGTTTTGCGGCTTAGATTACGAATCTGAAAACGATATTCGTTGAATAGGTCCATTAACAATGGGAATGCGCACAACATAGACATTTACCTTCAGATCCGTACATATTATTTCTAGCGCAAACAAAGTTTTATGGGTGATAAAATTTGTTTGTGCGCATGGCTCATCCGTCATGTTTCTACACGTCCATTAACGATAGAAATGCGCGCAACCTATACCTGAAAATAAACCGCAATTTTTTACGTGGTATTCGAATAATAGATGATTAAGTGTACTGGCACCATTCGGTAATTATTAAAATGCGTTTCTTAGGCCAAAGAAGTGGAAAGGGCGCCCGCAGGAATTATGGTCAACATGGATAGAAAAAACGGAACAAAGATCGCCGGTGGTCACGTCGCGCGCCCCCACGCGTACCCCTTCCAAGTGGCCCTAAACATAATGAGAGACGACAAATGGTTTTTCTGCGGGGGTACCTTGCTCAACTCCCGCTGGGTACTCACAGCGGCGCACTGTCTCAGAAGGTAAGCTACCTAATTATAGAAATAAAATAAATAATTTAAATGGAAATTAAACGGTACCTAGCAAACCTCGACACCAAACAGATCATAACGATAACCCAGAAATCAACTCAGTACTGACCACAGGCATATTTTAATAAAAGCGATTGTAGAATAGTATAAGAGCAGATATACCACAATGCCACCACAATTTTTTTAGTAGTACCATAGTTCCATCTGGTACCTATAGATGACACATGTCATTTATAAAAGCTATTACAATGTGTTGACAACATCGTTTGCAGGTTATAGGAGAAAGGCGGTGATGAGCTGGGTGGGTCCGGGAGTAGGGAATACGGTGCATTTACCTTTGAAAGTGACCTTGCGACTATAGAAGAAACCTAATGTACAAATAACCCAACTTTCTATTTACTCATCTATGAAAAGAAACTGTAGAATTATTATTTTCTGAATTCTCGTATACTTGACACTCGCATACTTGACACTCAATAATTAGTCTTCAAAAAGTCACAAAACACTAAAAATACAGCAATTAAAACCGTTCAAACCGCTGTCAAAAAAACGAATCCCGGAAAAAAGCGCACAGGAAAAAAGCGCACAGGAAAAAAGCGCACAGGAAAAAAGCGCACAAGGAAAAAAGCGCACACGGAAAAAAGCGCACACGGAAAAAAGCGCACAAGGAAAAAAGCGCACAAGGAAAAAAGCGCACACGAAATAAAAACGCAAAATTTACCTACGTTTATACTACATAATGCAAATATATATTTTTTAAATCTTTACCATTTCAGTTAAACAAATATTGGTTAAAAAATTTAAAAAAAAAATGCTCTGGGTAACAACGAACAAATCGGTTGCCAATACACCTTTTAGAACCGATTAGAGAGTATGTATATCCTATTAATCATAATAAAATGGGTAGGTATTGTAACGATACTTCCAATTTCATTACTGATTCGTTGAATTTTATATGTTTGAAGTGTCATGAAACAGAGGACAAGTTATCTTACTTAAGGAAAATAACTAATTTACAGTAAATAATATTTCCGTTCGTTTGTTATACCGATTAGGTATGTTATATGTATAATATTAGGTAGTATTCTTTCTTTAACATAATATGTATCTTTGTAATTTTTTTGATGTCTTATTAATTTAAAAAACATATATTTGCATTATATAGTAGGATTTACGTAAATTTTGCGTGTTTTTTTTCGTGTGCGCTTATTTCCGTGTGCGCTTTTTTCCTTGGGCGCTTTTTTCCGTGTGCGCTTTTTTCCTTGTGCACTTTTTTCCGTATGCGCTTTTTTCCTTGTGCGCTTTTTTCCTGTGCGCTTCTTTCCGGTGCGCTTTTTTCCTGTGCACTTTTTTCCGGTCACCCAAAAAAACACCAAACGGAAATAGGAATGTTCGATATATACATCGATAGCATCGAGGCCTTTTGATATTTGTCAATGCATCGATGTTGCTCGGGTGTCGTGTTGTTCCGTCTATGAGAAGCGTAATTAACATTCAGTGTTCTTGTATTATATAGGCGATGTTTTTGAGGAATCAAAAGAGTTCTCTGTTTTTGAAAAAGAACATCAAACACTCATATATGTACACAGCATGTACAGTCATGACGCCCATGCTTTTAAAAATAGATCTACAACTTTGCAAATGGTTTATTTTTTTGATTATCCTAATTAATTTTTTTTGTATCACAGCTATATTCTGAACCATATATACTATTTCTTCCCCAAAATAGCATGCCATACTTGAGGACAGATTCAAAATTTGTAAAATAAAGTATTTTCAGAGAACTCTCGTTTATGTTCTTCCCTGATACCATAGCATATGGAGTTCAACTTTTTTACTAAATTATTTACATGATTAAACCAGCTTAAATGTTCATTTAAATGAATTCCTAAGAACTTGGCAGTTTCCAATAATTTCAGATCGTGATCATCAAACTCCGTATCTAAAGGTTTTACTATTTTTGATTGCTTTGTTCTGAATAAAAGCATGCTGGTCTGATCCGTATTTACAAACTCAAAAATTCCCTTGCTTTTATTATTAACTCCCATAAATTCTGACAACTTATAAATAAAATTTGTATCATCAGCATATTTCACAATGTGTTGATTTGATGAGGTAATTAAGAGATACAAATCATTGATAAACAATACAAAAAGAATTGGTCCCAAAATACTTCACTGCGCAATTCCTATATTATTAGGTAACATCTCTGATTTCTCATGTTTTCCTTCCTTAAAAACCAAAACAATTTGGTTTCTATCATTTAAATATGACTCCGTCCACAATTTCAAATTCCCTCTCAGTCCGTATTTCTCCAGTTTTTGAATGAGCAATTTCCGGTCCAAACAACCATAGGCTTTGGACAAATCTAGAAGCATCCCAAAGGCCAATTCGCCAGATTCGAGATGTTTGAATATTTTCTGAACAAAGTCAAATATAGCAGTTTGGGTCGACTTTCCTTTCAATAAACCATGCTGACAATAAATAACACTTTATAAAGAAATCAACTATTCTTGTACTCATTGCCATTTCAAACATTTTTGAGAAACCTGGCAATAAGCTTATTGGCCTATAATTATTGTCCATCATTTCGGGATCCCCCTTTTTATACAGAGGCTTGATTAGAGCAACCTTCAATATTTCCGGAAAAACCCCATATCTAAATGAATTTTTTATGATATAGCACAAAATATCTTTCAGTTTAGCAGCAGCTGTTTTAACGATACTTGTCGGTATTTCATCTATATCGCTACTATTTTTGTTCTTAATCTTCTGTGCTATATCACACATTTCCCCGGGTGTGGTGGGTTTCAACAACATTGAATTAATGTTATCCGAAATGATGCATTCAAAGGGGACTTTAATTAACCCATTCAACAAATCTGGCACGACGGAGATGTTCAATGTATTCATTTGCTATACGTCCAGAGTCACCATTCACTTTATTTTCAGGAAAATAATTTTTTACATTTATCTCGTTACAAATCGCCCTCATGCGCTTATTGTCTGATGCCCTTATTATGTTTTCATACTGCATTGCTCTTGAATTTATTAATAAACTGTCATAAGCCTTTTTTCCACTTTTGTAAGCATTTTTATATACAGTGTTGTGCTTTGATAAAGTTAATAATATATCTAACCTACGTTTACATTCTATAGTATTTACACCATTGTACAATTATTCTTGTTTCCGTTTTTTACCCACTAACTTTAATGGAAAATATTGATTAAAGATATTTATAAAGTTACTCATAAATATGTTCCACTGTTTATTAACATTACTTTCTTCTACATTATATAGGTACACTTAATCAATCCTGTTCATGCAATGTGCGCAGAAAGTTATGTTTATTTTCCGTAGAGTATATGCGGTTTTATTTAAGAGGCCCTTTTATTTCCTCACTTCTAAAGTTTACTTTCTGAGTTGTATGGTGTGAAATAAATTTTCAAAAACGAGCGCATTAACATGTTCAGAATTGGTAAATATATTATCAATGCAACTTGCTCAGTTACCTACTTGTTATTCTAGTATTTTCCTTTTCGGTTTAAACCTTAATTAAAAGAGTCCATTAAGGAAAACAATTCTGTCCTATGCTCATTTGTTTCCAGCATTTCTATGTTAAAGTCCCTTGCTATAAATATGACTTTATTTTCCCTAAATATATCCACTAGCAATTTTTCAAGTTGCAACAGGAATACTTGTATGTCTGCCGTCGGAGGTCTATAAAAGGAGACAACAATAACCTCTACTTTACCCAATGTACACTCTGCCACTGCACACTCAAATACACAACATTTTAATAATTTATTTAACTTTGACCGAGCTTTACATGTTCTTACAGTAAATCGCTGTACCGCCATGCTTTCCCTCTTCTCTGCTAAACATTGATGTTAACTTAAAAGTATCTATGGACATACACTTCCATTGATTTTCTGATTTCCGATGTTCTGTAATACGGATCACTTCACAGGTAGAGTGGGTCTTTAACATATCGTTTATTCTATCTATTGAATTTCCAATAGATTGAACATTCTGATGAATTATGCTTTTCATACAGGCCTTATTCTTTTTTGTGACGTTGTCTATAAAAAATTGTTTAGCGGCTTCTGTGAATAATTTATGATAGTACTTTAAAACTGTGCTAGTCTTGTTTGATATACCGGACACTGATAGTCTCTTGATAAATGTTGGCTCGATATTCCGTCCATTTTTAACTTAATACAATTTGGAATTTGGGCATTTCAAAATTTGACTGTCGCAGTCTTTACCTAAATGTTCTTCACCGCATTTGTCTTATCTTTCCAATGTTAAGAAATATGTCCAAATCCATTACATCAGTTGAAACAAATTGCCACGTTAATATGTGTGTGTGGGTTTTGTGGATTTTTTTTTCGTTACAATTTTCGTTTGATTGCTTACTTTATATCCCGATTTAGTTTCAATCTCTTCATTGTGATATACAATGTCTTCCAGAAACTCTTTCTCTGTCAATCCTTTTCTTACACCTGCACCGATTACTATAAACATGGGGTCTGTATTTTTTGTTTCTTTCATATTTATGTCCGTTTTGTCCTTTAGAGCTTGTTTAAGTTTATCTTGTTGTTCTTTATTGTGACTTTCTAGTACCACCGCACAACTCTTTAAGTATCTGATATTTTTGATTCCTCCTCATATATCTGTTGATAATACACTTTGCTTAATGTGCTGCATAGTCGTTGTGGCGTCGCGTCGCTGATTTTATAGTTATTAGTTAATTTTAGTGATTTTATCTAAGTATAGTTATTATTGTCTCCAGTTTTTTGTCTATTTTGGGGGTTGTCCACGTTTTTTTTTCGGGACAGTAATTTTTGGGAGGTTTTGTATATGTCGAGATATATGTTTTCAAGGCACTAACATTGGCATAAGTTTTCTGTTTTGTTTCTGTTGTCATATTTTTATCTGAAAGGTTGAATTATTGTACATCATTTGATTTTTAAGAATTAAATTTTCATTTTCTAAAACTCCTATTCTGTGGATTAGCAATGGCAAGTTCTTATGAATTTTATGACTAGCTTAATTTAAAAAGTATTTACTTTCCTTGATTAACATTTCCTTTTCTTCATTTGCTATGTCAATAATTTTATCCAACGACAAAAAGACGTTTAACATATTTTCCTTTATTGAAGTTTGTTCAGTGGGTGCTATATTTACAGCTTCGTTGTTTTTATTGGGGGTCTCAACTGATAAATTTCTATCACATGTTCTTTTTGATTCCTTTGCTTCGGGTGTAGTAGCATTTGATCTATTTTTTTTCCTGAGTTTTCCTGTTTTTCTTCTGCTCCTATTCCTTGTTTTGAACCCTTGTTCATTGGTGACCTACGCATCACCGAATTTCTTGGTCTGAAAATATCATTATTATTTATTATCCTTATAGTCTTCACCATCCTGGTTTCCAGTAAGTATTCCTATTTTTCGTTTTCCGAATTCCTCATTTTGTCGTTTTTATTGACCAGCCCCGGTATTTGTTGTATCTTGTTATCTCCGTGCGAAGCGTTAACGATGTTTATATTTACGTACACACAGAAAAATCATTGCATAAATTCAACCCTAATTTATTTTCGCAAAAATATAGTTAAGGTAATAATAGTTAACCAACATTAAACCAGATTTTATAGTTGAGTAAACCATAAATAATTGTTACCGTTTATCTTTGATTAGAGAACAGTTTTCTTTAAAATATACCTAAGGAATCGATGGACAAAAAATATCACTATGGTTTTTATGTCCCTAGTCATATTTACACCTTAACTCTAAGCTATTGTTGATCTGAATATACCACTAGTCAATGCAAATGCACTTTATCTTTGATTATCTTGGTCATATGTTTATTAGGTCACCGTTGCCAAATATACAAAATTTGTTGTAGATTGAACGTATAATATGTATGCTAAAAAATATAAGTATATGTTTGTTTTTCTTTTGCTTAGATCTAATTGGTTCGAAAAAGGCAAATATCGGATACCTTATCTATTTTAAAATTAAAAAACACCAAATTTAAAATTCTGGAGATAGGTTGCCCGAAAAGAGCCATGTAAATTATTTTAAAAAAGTGCACAAGATCGACTTTTTGACTAATATACGAGTACTTATGTACTAGTTGTGTGATATTAAAGAGACACCATCCTGTGGGTATACCTATATGGTTAGAAAAGCTGCAGGTTTTTTCTTTAGTTTTTAATGTCATTTTTTTAGCAATTTAAACTTAAATGTTCAATTTATTAAATAAATTTTACTTACATGAAGATACTTTTTCATTACTTGGGCAATTTTTATTCTTAGCCCTACGGAGGGGAATAATTCTTTAAGATGATCTTGATTAATTTTAGACAAAATGCCTATTGTAATATTATTTTCTGGAAAAGATTTGTCTTAACATATCGAAAATTTAAGTCAATTTATAAAATAAAACCTAAAATATACTGGGTATCTGTTATTTAGGAATACAATATTTATTTAATCCTAATAATAATTACATAGGTTAATTGGCAAATTTATGTTGGTGCATATCTGTTTTGAGAAGCTTTGTCAACTGACATAACGATAAGGAATGGGGAATCAATTCTGGCAAAGCAGGGTAGAAAAACCCCACGTATCCCCTCATGTTTTTATTTTAAAATTGGAAACAAACAATGTTATTTGTTTTTAATTCTAGTAATTCAATGTTCGAAGATATCTACAAAGTTTACAGCATAGTTTATGTTTTTCGTATTCATTCATAAAAATAGAATACCTGGGTAGATACATAGGATGTAGGATGTAGTGTAAAAGTAACCTTTATAATAATTACTAATATTAAGCAACACAAAACACAATTTAATTTCCGCTCTAAATTTTAAGTAGTACCACACTAGGTCAGTGTAGGTTATACTTATAATAGGTATTCCAAGCAGCTATAGAATTAAAAATAAATATAGCATCACTTACCTTTGAATTTGTGCAGGACCTCCTCAGGAAGATCTTTAAACCAATGTTCCATTTTTCACTACAAGTCGCAAGTAAAATTTTACTAAAGTAATAAAGAATAAAGGCCGCATTCAAACAGAACGGGTGCACGTGATTATTGCCCCAAACTAAGGCTCTAAATGATGATAGTTTAGCTTCACACAAATTAAATTTTACTATAGAACAATAACAAAATATAGGTGAATTGACTATAATTTATTGCCTGTGTAATATTAACAATACTAAATTATGGTTCACCTGACTATATATTATCATGATTATATTTTGTGCATACTCTGGGGTTTGTTTATGAATCAGATATATTTCTTTTAACAATATCATTGAACCGTTAAACTATATTACTATAGTTGTTTCAAATATAAATAAGTCTTCTGTTAAGCTTAGAGTCTTTTAACTCTAAGATTTTTCTGTGTGTACTTATATTTATTTACCTTCAGAATTCCAATAATTTTCTCTATTTTCTCTTTCGTTGGATTATTAATTAAACCAGCTGAGAAACTTAACTTTCAAAATGGCTTTATTCCAAACTAACTTTTACAGTTCATTACATGGGAAGTGACAATATAATATAGAAAATAATAATCATTAAAAAAAATAACAATAAAAAAAAATGGAAGTTAATCCAATTTAATCCATTAATAAAATCAATTTAAAAAAAAAATAGTATAAATAATTTAATTTAGTAAATATCTCTTTAATTGTTTTTTAAAAATTGCCAATTTTTTAATTTTTCTGATATTTTTTGGAAGATTGTTATATTTTATTATTTAGTCATATAAAAGCGATTTTTTTCCGAAATCACTTTTTACTGGTATAGTTTGATGATTGATACAACGTCTGGTGTTATGATCATGTCATTGTAATGTCTGATTCTCCTGAAGTGTTATGTTTTATTTTTCTTCTTTTAAAATAATAGAGTGAATTAGAATACAAATTTTTAATTTTTAACTTCGGGCTTTTGTTATACTGCTAGCAAGTTTTGCGATGTTCTTTAGCTGTTTACTTTGAATAACCATCACTACTATTTTGCATATTAATAATTTATTATAATTTCGTTATTTATAATTGTTACTATTAATAATATATTAAACGTGAAACGAATTCACAACCGCACAACACGTCACACTCGTTTTAGACAAAGATTTAAATTTTCCACATTATGTTAATACTTTTAAGAGCGTTTGGTAAACAATGTGAAGAAGAGCAATTTGCGTGTTGATTTACTTCAAATGAGAATACTATTTTGTTAAAAGATTTATTTGTTATTGTTTGATCTATAATGTCCATAATATAATATGTCGTTATAAATAATGCTTAAACGATTTTTAGTGCTGATAAGATCGAAGTCTACCTAGGTGCCCACGATCTCGTTAAGCCTGACGAACATATAAAAATAATTGAAACTACCGAATACATAAGGCACGAAAGTTACGATTTGGACCCCATGGCAAACGATATTGGTTTGATCAAATTACCAGAGCGGGCACCCAGGAACAAGTACATTCAGTTTATCACTTTGTCCCAGAGCTTAGAATCTTTTGCTGGACGAGTTGCTATATGCCTAGGATGGGGTATGACTGCTTATGGTAAGTTTACGTTGTGTTAAGTACCTACATTTAAAAACTTGTAGATCACATGCACACAACCAAATCTAAGAAACGTAAAAGGCAAAATTACAATAAATTATTGAAGTCTGAAGACACGCAACTGTGCCTCAATTTCACCATATTCGTATCTCTCTAACCGAACAGAAACGATGACCAGTATTTCACCCTGTAACATAATTGCCGGTTTGCCTCTTCACACTGGCCCAGATTTATTTTGATAACCCAATATGTTCGTCGACTCTGTACACTTAAAACCCCCCATACACGCTCGAGCATACTTATTGGCTCATCACGAGCCCAACTTCAAACCGAGCATGTTCGTTTGTCGTCCATTTAATATGGATCCTATTACCACGACAGCGATTGTGGGTGGCTTTATATGTTTAGACCAGCGAAGAAGGAGAAAACCAAGACGTGTTTGGACAAAACAATGGCTTCAAGAACGGAATAAATTTAGTCATCTGGCACATTTAAAAGAATTGGCTGCTAACGAGCCGCGAGATTTTAAAAAACGTGTTTTAAAGAGCTGCTGCAACTATAGTCTCTAGCAGAATTGAAAAACAAAATACTGTTATGAGAGCGTCTGGTGGCCACATTGCAATTTTTGGCGTCAGGAAATACCTAAGAAAATCTTAAGTATAGCTTAACAGCTACTAGAACGAATCATTCCAGAAAGATGTGAAGCCATTTACGATGTTCTACACGAGGAATATCTGAAGGTAGGTGAAAGTAATAAATTAAAAAACAATTTATTTTTTGCAAATAAATGTATTTCTAAGCAACGAACTGAAACAGGTAGTTACATACAATACACCTTATAATACTTGTAAGCTATTGTTTTGTATTGATGGTATTTCTTTTTTCTTTGATTGTCGACAGTAAGAAACTCGTTCGTTTTGTTAAATGTGTCGTTATAACCATCATCTTGTGCAAGTGTTCTGTCAGAAACTGCTGTGTGGTTACTGTTTTCGAGCGAGAGGTGCAAGGAGTATCTACCGGAGTTGTGCATGAATGACTGGATGATGATGAATATGGGACTGTTGCTAAGGAAAGTGACCTTGAGGAAAAAATTGAGAATGGGGAGCATGAATAAAGTTATTGCAAGTATCAGAGCCCTGACGAGAGTTTGGTCCCAGTGAAATTAAAGCCGTTTCCGTTAATTTGCCTATAAGTGTGCGTAAAAGAGGACGTCAGAAATAATCTTTTCTGCAAAAAATATTCTCTACCTACGGTCCAAGTCCTCAAGCTGAAACGCAACATTGTTTCCGAACGCACTACTCTTTGTTTGCTGTGACATTATTTTTGTGGCTTGCATGTCCAGGAAACATTCTTTTTTCTTTTCAATTTCACTGACTAGTTTTCTTGGGCTTCTTACGTGACGAATCCGATTGTGGTGTGTTTCAAGTGGGGCGTAAATGGCTTTGCGCTGGTGTGGAGTCTGTACTTGACTTCTGCTGAGAAATTGGTGGACCACGTTCAGGTTGTTTCAAAAGTCCAGGTCCAGGGTTCCCTTATGTGTCCAGCGTTACCTAAAATAAAAGAAAATTTTGTTTAACTTTGATGTAATTAAGTTAAAAATGTAGTGGAAAATGAATTGAAGGTTGTGTTTAAATGACGTTCTTTTTTCAGTTTCCTTCAACAGAGGTCGATTGGATGAACATTGCAAGAGATTTTCAGTTTGAAAATTGTCTGGGGGCTATGGACGGTAAACACATTTCAATCAATAAGCCTATAGACAGTGGTTCATACTACTACAATAAAGGATTTTATATTGTTTCACTCTTTGCAATTGTCAATGCCAATTATGAGTTTATCTACGTCCACTGTGGAAGTTATGGTCGAGTTTCAGATGATGGTATTCTTCAGGATACAGATTTTGGCGATTTGTTGGATGAAAGAAAATTAAACATTCCCTCTCCAAGTAGCTTTCCAACGTACAGAAATATATGTTTGCCGTTCGTAGTCATAGGAGATGAGGCATTTCCCTTGGAAGAAAATCTCATGAAACCTTACCCAGGGAAACGAATGTCTCACGATGAGAAGATTTTCAACTGTCGCCTCTGCCGTGCCAGAAGAATAGTAGAAAATGTGTTCAGAATTCTTGCCTGCCGCTTTCAGGCTTTACAAAGCAATTTACGCATGAACTTGGAGGCAGTAGACAAAATAATACTCGCCTGTTGTGTCCTACATAACTACTGTAAGAAGCAGTGGCGGCTCGTGACTAGCGAGTCAGGGGGGCGCTGGCTTTAAATAAAAAAAATTTAAAATATCCATTATTTTCGAAAGTACGTGTGTCTGTTTTTTCTAACTTTCTCGTTGTGAATTTTAATTTCATCAGCATAAGCACTACTTAAACAAGTTTAAATATTAGTTTGTCCTATATAACATCTCAAAACTTACCACATTATATGACGATGTTTTGCACTATTTTCATGTTTTTTTATTTTCTCTGAAAGATGTTTTAAGTCCTGCACCCCATTTATAGTCCAATTATCATCCCCGTCAAAAAGAAGACAACTAAACAAAATAAAAGAATTTTTGCCCTCACAACCGCATATCCATCAGGATTTTTTATTATATATTTCTTTGTCAAAGTTACGCGTAAACTGTGCCTTACTTTTAAATTTTATTGCACTGCTTGTACTATATTTAATATTGGTAGTTTCCGCCCTGCATTTTTTAAATCAAGTATTTCACTTAAGCTCAGAAAACTAAACACAAGCTTCTGTAAATGACTGACCTTCATATTACACGAAATTTTCCAACTTTATAACGTAAAACGTAACTAATAAATCAAATCAAAACAAATAAACAAAACATCAACGGCATCGATTATTCTACCGTCCGTGGCATCGCGATTTCAGGTACAGTGAAAACGATATGGAATGTCACTGCGAAATTACTCATGGAAAAATATTTCAACCAATATCAACGAAAAATCAACCCTTTCGAAGACATAGTCTTCAAATCTGCCAGAGATGCCAGAAATGCAAAAAGAAAAGAGCTTCAAAAAATTCCAGAAAAAAGAAAATGTACTGCCAATGCTTTGACTGGTAATGAAATCAAAAAAATCATCGCTGTTCTTGATGAAAACACTCCAGATGGTCTGATCAAAAAAAAACTTGCTTGGAGAGGAGGAGAGGCATGCACAAGTCTGGTTAGTCATTTCAGGGTAGAAAAGGACTTTTGTGGGAACGTAACCAATAGAATCCAATACAACCCAATTTTTAAGAAAACCGCTCAAGGGGGAGACAGAAAATGTGCCGAATCAAAATGGCTTGTTTCAAATAACGGTTCTCCAGATATGTGTCCTGTACGCCTGTATCATAAATATATGTCGAAAAGGCAGGGCATTGATAATCCAAGGTTCTTCGTCAGTGTCAATCCGATCAAAAAGACATGGTACAAAAATGTTCCCGCTGGAAAGAACACACTGTTAAAATGGACACAAACTTGCGCACAGGAAGCTGGCCTACTTACAGGGAAAAAAGTGACAAACCATTCGCTGCGAGCTTCTGCTGTGTCTGCTCTTGCGAAAAGCGGCGTCCAGGAAGAGCAGCTGATAAAAATCACAGGCCATTCATCGACTGCATCAATCAGGCCGTACTTGCAAATCGATCAAGAGCACCATGAGAATATCATTTATAAGATGAGAGGAAACGACGACAAGAACATGGTCCCTGCTGCACCCATCAGTACTCAACCTATTCATCCCAGAATGGATATTTGTGAAGAGACCACAGCAGCGAAAATTGGCTCTGTTTCTTCAAACTCCACCCCTCAGCATTCTGTTATTCAGTATGCTAATTGTGTGTTTAATTGCAATACATTAAATTGTGCAACATAAATCGTTAGTTTTTTATTTAGTAAATAATCTTCAAAATACATTTCGGGATTGGGAAATAATCAGAAAATCATCCTCAGATTTTTTGCCATTAGGAAATCTTCGGAATGATTTTCGATAATTTCCCCATCCCTTAATATATTACTACAGAAAATCATCATCTGATACTTGAGAATTCCATGAGCTTGGATGTGTAATTATATTATGGATGTTTTTACCACGATCTGAAGATATATTTTTCTCTTAATTTATCAAAATTTCTATTTTCTTGTTGAGCTTTTTGAAGTATGTCTGACTTTTTCAAACAAAATTGACAAAAAAAGACTTCATTGCAAGAATTTTTAATTCCTCCTCAGAACAGAATTCAACAAAGGAAATTTGGGCGCGATACATAACCAACAAATTTAGCTACACCTGTTGTTAATGTCGTCATGCACTATCGAAATACGCTACTTTTATAGTAATTTACGTTACAAGTCCGGAAAATACTGTTTTTTTGGATGAGTCGACAAAATTGGAAGTCTGCGAGTCCAAAAAAACTGTTTTTGGACGTGTTGCGTACACTATTTTTTCGGCAACCGTGTAGAATAACAAATCAATGAGACACATTTCTTTATTATATTTCTTTGTAGAACAAAATTTCGAACATTTTAATTCTTATTTATATTAATATTTATATTAAAATTCGAGCAATTGCTAATATGGCTGTGATTCTTCCCGGACTAGGCCAGAAAAATGCTACTTCCTCAAAGGAAAAGCATCCGGGAAGTGGGTACTTCCCGGACGGTTGCCGAAAAAATATATTATTTGATAAATAGGGACATTTTCTTTTTCCTAAAGAAAAAACCATTTCTAAATTATGATAAGAGATATTATCAGCGCCGGATTTAGACTTCGGCGGCCCATAGGCAGAGCATGTGGTGGAGGCCTTCAAATCGTTTGTGGTTAACTGTTGAAAGTTTCTATTAAGGTCAAGGTAAAGAAGAAAGCACTAAATAAGTTGGCTAACACAAAATTTATTCAAAATTAAACTAGAAAACAACTAAAATAATTTTAGTTTACCTACAAGCTAAATTATTTTTCGTCTGATTTTCACATCAATAAACGTATCGATAATATCGTCGAAGTCTGTTTCCCTCAAAACATCACTCTCTAAACTAAGGAGAGGTAAAACATTTAATCTGTCCTCGGTCATGGAACTTCGTAGTTTATTTTTTATAAGCCTCAGTTTTGAGAAGGATCTTTCAGCCGTACAATTTGTCACCATTAGTGTGAGATAAATTCTCAGAATTACCTCAACGTTGGGAAATCACTCTTTAACATTGTTTTTACACAACAATTCATACATCCATCTCTCATAGCTAATCTCTTTTCTTCTCTTCCGTTCAAATTCTTCATACTGAACTATAAATAGTTTGAAATGTATGAATTCGTTGCCAAGAGAATCATCTACGTCGCCGCAGTAGGTTTTCACCTAGTTTTGGCTGGAAGACAAAATTTCTTGATCAGAAATAGCAGTTAAATTTTTCGAAAATCCAAATCGTGCATTTAGAAGTGAGTACGCGTCCATTCTCTTCTGAAGAGCGGTCATGAGCTGGTCGACAACTGGGATGTAGCTTTGAGTCCTAAATTTGTCCGAGGGTGATAACTGAACTTCCGAAGCTTGCGGGCAATCTAAAGTGGACAACCGGACGTTTCTTTTTGTTTTTCTCCTTTTTTCTTCTTCGTAGTTTCGGCTATCAACTAGCTCGAAACCTTTTACTTCATATTCATTAAAACTGTCTCTTTTATTTTCAATGGTTGCTTTTAATGAAGTAAGCAGTGCTGCAACAGTATTCAAGTCCAACCTAGGATTTTGTAGGCTTTCGCTGACTTTGTTTATATGTCCCAAAATATCATCCCAAAAACTGTATATATGGCTGTTTCTAACATGGGCGGGCGGCGTGACTTTTTCCATAGAGAGAGCGAGAGCGAGACGCCGCTCTATAGCTTCATAAACGCGTCTCACTCGGTTTCTCAATGGAAAAATTCCTGCTCTTTTAATGGCAAAAATTATTCGCGCGCCGTGTAACACGCCATTTTCCGCTGTTGCTATTGGTCTAGCGCGGCGCGGTAGAATGCGCGAAAGGCGCCATTTGTGTTCATATTTCGTGCTGCTTGATCTCGCCGATTTTTAAATGTTAACTTTTCCCGCTCAAAGATAAAAATAAGTTTTTCGTCTAACTATTTGTAACAAAACTCAGTATTTTTTTGTTTCTACTAAGCCTTTATTGATTTAATTTAATTTAATTTTTTTCTTGGTGTGGTGGCGGCCCCCTTGTGGTGGCGGCCCATAGGCAACCGCCTATGTTGCCTGTGCTTAAATCCGGCACTGGATATTATTATCATAATAAAGATGCCTTCACAAAAACAGAAATAATGGTAAATTTGCTCAAATATATATTTACCTAATACAAGATTAAAATGTTAAAAATAAGAGGGGATATCTTTAAAATGTCCATATTACGTCCAAAGACGTTCTAGTTTTGAGGTAGCAAATCACCAACGTTGTCCTAAAATTGCGAATCTTTATTTTTTTAGGAAACTTTTCAAATGAATTACGATATGTGCACTTGAAGATAATATCGAACGAAGAATGTAAAGAAGATGACCGAATGAAATACTATCTTATAAAAACGCACATGTGTACATCAGGATTAGGTAATTGAAGGAGGAGGTGTACAAAGAAACTATAAAAGATAGAGCAAAGGTTAACTTGGGGCAAACATGGATAATTTGGAGCTTAAGTTAATGACAGTGAGAAATTAAGAAAATTCCCACTATATCCGGAGATCTCGGGAAAAAAACGAAAACATTTTCGGTTTTTTTGACGTTATTAATAAACATAATAAAAAACAGATAACACTTTCTACAGGCACTTTAAAACGACACATTTAAAGATAGTTTCTCATTTAAAATACGACGTTTCGGTGTTCAGATATCACCAACAGATCAAAATTTTAAAATACGGACCTGAAATTTTAATATCATTGTCTGAAGTATGTTGTTTCCGCAAAACATAAACTAATAACTAAAAGAAAGAAAATATTGTGGCATATCGGACAAGTGTGTAACTATTTTTTATATTGGAATTGGAATACACAGTGATCCAAGTTTAATGATATAATAATTTATATACAGTGAGGACCTAAAGTCCGCCCCCCCCCCCTTTAACTTCTAAACCGTTCGGTATATTTTAATGAAATTTTGAACGATAATATTTGAGCAAGTCTTGCACTTTTTGACATAGCAATGACAGCTTAAAATGTCAAGATGACAGCTGGGTCCGCGTTTGGAAAAAAATTTTAAATGGAACACCCAGTATATTTTTACATTTTTAAATTCCACATAAAATTATAATTATTTTTTATTAAATGCATTATTAGTCTATACTTCATAGTTTCCGAGATATTGACTCTCGAAAAGTGACATTATTGAACTTTGACAGCTTATAACCTTCTAACAGTACGTCTTAGAGCAAAACGGCTTACATGTCCCTATCTTCAATTTTTATTATCTTCCCAAAAAAATCAACTTCCAGTTAAACCGGAACAACTATATTTCCTGCTTTCGAGTTACATCCGGTTTAACCGGAAGTTGATTTTTTTGGGAAGATAATACAAATTGAAGATAGGGACATGTAAGCCGTTTTGCTTGAAGACGTACTGTTAGAAGGTTATAAGCTTTCAAAATTCAAAAATGTCACTTTTCGAGAGTCAATATCTCGGAAACTATGAAGTATAGACTAATAATGCATTTAATAAAAAATAATTATAATTTTATGTGGAATTTAAAAATGTAAAAATATACAGGGTGTTCCATTTAAAAAAATATTCCAAAAGCGGACCCAGTGTAATCTCCTAGGAACTAGGGGATTTTTGTAGTCGAGTCAATAACACGAAAGTTGGTGATTAACTATATTTTTATTAATAATGATCTATTCACATTATAACAAAAATGCAAGTCGACGAGTTGCAATATAAAATATACACAACCTATTTCTAATTGGCAGAAAGCTGTGCTGGGTGTTTATTAGTTAAACAAATTATTGCTGCATATGTTAAACAATATAATTAAACAAAGTAAATCGGATATCGCAGTCAATGTCCTTTAACTAATTATTTGCCCAGTACACCAGCTGTCATCTTGACATTTAAAGCTGTCATTGGTATGTCAAAAAGTGCAAGACTTGCTCAAATATTATCGTTCAAAATTTCATTAAAATATACCGAACGGTTTAGAAGTTAGAGGGGGGGGGGGGGACTTTAGGTCCTCACTGTATATTATATATATTTATATTATAATTTTGTTCGTAGTTTATTTAGTTGTCTACCTTTCGATTATACCAGTGTAACTATCTTTTATATTGGAGTTGATTCCGCTGGGATGGCGCTACGGTGTATTGATGGCCGCCTTGATTCTACAAGGAGGCTTTTAGTACATTTTTTCGTCGTTCTTGGAATGGCTGGGGGTATGGCTGCCCGTCAAGTCCTAACAAGGACGAAACGGCCATCGTGGTCTACCCGCCCCAGTGTATCCATTAAACTTGGATCCCTGTGTATTCCATTATAAAAAATAGTAACACACTTGTCCGATATGCCACAATATTTTCTTTCTTTTAATTATTTTCACGGACATTATATCATCTTATAAACTAATAACATTTTGTCGATATTTCATTGTTTTGAACCGAAAATTAATCATCTGTACTTACAGTTTTCTTGCAATACGGTCCTGATAAAATTGTGTGCTAGCGATTTACCATTTGCTGTATCTTTTATAGTTTCCGAGATCTCAATGGTGAGCATCGAATTTGGGACACCCTGTACAACCCATTTAACAATCAATTATTGTGTATCGAACACGCAACTTTACTAGTAACTACGGCCTGGTAAGCTCACTTTAGGCCGAAAAACTAATAACGTGTTACGACAAACCTACTACGTTCGTATACAAGCCGGCATACTTTTATTTTATTTCGTGTTTCATTTTTTAGGTTTAGAACATTCTGAGTTTGCGGACTCCTGTTCAGGAGACTCAGGAGGCCCCCTGATAGTCGATACCGAACAAGTGGGCATCTTGTCATTCGGCGCAAAATGCGGCGAGGGGAGGCCTACGGCATACACACGAGTCCCGGACTTCCTGCCTTGGATTTCAAAGAAGACAGGGATACGCTTCACGAAGTCAGGGGGAGAGATGTGCAAAATGGGAATGTATATGAAAGCGTTTAATGTGTTTATGTTGGGTGTGGCGTTTTATTTAAAGTGCTCTGGGTTTGATATGTCAAAATTTTAACGTTAGTTTAATCGTTTTAATATAATCTTATTTTATTTATGGTATGTAGTATTAATTGCTAGGAACGCTGATATGCTCCAATAATCTAACCTTTTTTTTCTAAACAATGGCAAGAACAAAACCTAGCGACCCTTCTTTAAACAATAATAATAACAAAACACACAACGCAAGACCTTCTGGGATTTAAGAATGAGTCCTAGGTATTTTCCATTTGCTTCTTTTAAACAGCAAAGCAAATTAAAAATCTTTGCAGAGCTAAGTTGTTAAAGAAGCGCTGTTAACCGCGGCAAGGGGGGGAATTTTTGTTGTGCCTTGCTTTGCTATTTAAAAGTAGTGTTAAAGGGATTCTGCTATTTACTAGGCTAGTAGTAGAAGGCTGTGACTTACGGCTCGAGTTAAACGTCAAAATTTCACTTGTTTGTTTGCAATTTTGAATTTGACGTTTCTATTTTTTGACATTTAAAATGTAATGATACAAAATAACAATCTTTCATTTCAAACTGTCCATGTACAAAAATGGTTGCTTAAATTTTCTTTTGGCCTCAATTTTCACATTCTTCTGTGTTGCCGCAAATAAAGGACAAGAAAATGACGAAACACCAACGGGGAGAACATCGAGAACAGGAGAGGCAAGTATTTAATAGAGCGGAAGGCCAGAGCTTAAAAAAATTAACCCTATCTTCTAGGTAGCTCCTTCAAAAGCGTTCCCTCCGCGCAATTGGATTTTTACAGGAAGGAAAGACAAGGGCGTAAGGATCATTGGTGGTTCCCTCACGAGTACCCTTATCAAAGCGACTCTATATATCTCTAAAGTAGGTGACAGCAAGTCGTACCTGTGTGGTGGGACATTGATCAGTAACGAATGGTTATTGACAGCTGCGCATTGACGTCGCAAAGTAAGTTTATAACCAAAAAAACCATATTAAAATTCCAAACTATCGAGCAGATAGACAAATAATTTCATTCATAAACGTAATCAGTGTTTATAGCGGACATTCTATCATATAACAGGTCTATGTGCACTTACTAGTAAACTGAAAATTTTCTAAAATAGGCAATTAAAAAATGGTTTTCTTACAACAAAATCGTTACCTACTCGGCCAGATATTAAATCAAATTCGAACTAAGAAAGTAACAACAGTTGTTTGTTTTTACGTTAATTTATTTTAAATAAAACTTGTTCAAGTTTGTAACTATGTTTATTTTTTATATTTATTTACACGTAAATTACTTTACGCTGGGATTTATTTCAGTAAAACAATAACATGATCGTACTTCGCGCAGCATTGTCTTAATTTCTTAACGAATAAATTAAAAGTACTTATTTATATTTTAAATAGACTGGGGTAGTCTATTATAAGTCTTTGATGCATCAACAATTGGATTCCTTAGGCTTTGGTGTTACATTTTTGTTGTTTGTTTATTATTTTATATATTAACTTGCATTGTTCTAATTCTAACACATTAGCAAGCTTCCAGACATTCAATCCCTCGTATAGGGCATTCGTGTGAGCGCGTATGTTGTAGACATAAATTACTTTAAAAATTTTATTTTGTAGAACTTGCATTTTATTGTAAATCATACTACCACAAATACCCCACACGGGAAGCAAATATCGAAAGTGACTCAGAAAAAATGCGTGATACACAACATTTTTACTTTTACCTGACAAATAGCCTCTACACCTAAACATGATCGGGATCATAGGCATAATTTTTTGTCGAATATTACTTACGTGTTCGGACCAACTCAAATTTTCATCCATGTGTAAATCTAAATACTTTATTACAGATACCCTTGGTAGATTAAACTCATTGATCATAATATCCATATTTTCTAATATTTTATTTTTTTGTTTAAACAGCATGTATTTTGTTTTTTCAATATTTATTTTAATCTTATTAGAAAGCAACCATTGCATGTAGACCCTCAGATCAGCGTTTATTGATTGAGAATTTTCGCCTCTAATCCTGTATATACTAACACAGTGTCATCGGCAAAGGTGAAGTATCGAGCTTAAAGATGTGCACACTTTAAATTTAATACATAGAGGAAATAGAGCAGGGGACCAAGGACAGACCCCTGTGGTACCCGATATGTATTTGGTAATGCATTACTACACACTCCATTATGCCCGACATACTGCTCTCTATCACAAAGATATGTTTGGATTAATAATAATAAACTGTATTTTTATTCACAAATGTAAATAGATTACATTTGCCGATAGGGCAAAGATTAGCTAGAGCTACTATTAATTTATGAATGTTACCTCTAAACCCCATTGTCTGTAGCAATTTGTCAAAACTCACAACATCAAACGCTTTCTTTAGGTCCACAAACACGACCACTACTATTTGTTTGCTATCTAAAGCTCTGGATATATGGTTCCCAAGATCTACTGTGGCACTTAACGTACTACTATTCTTAACGAAACCATACTGGAACTCATCTACCGGGATATATCTTTCTATAAAATGTAACATGCGTTTTTTTATTATTTTTTCGACAATTTTTGATAGTACCTACGCTTACCACAGATATTGGCCTGTAATTATTCATACAGTTTTTTTGACACCTTTATATATTGGGTTAACTCTACTGGTTTTTAATTCTAGTGAAAAAGTTCCACTTAGTCATATATTGTTAATTAATTTTTTCAAAGTAGGTACTATATCGGCTTTTAAATTTTTAATATCCAAAACTGAAATTTAATCGTGACCTGGTGCAGAATCAACCTTGAGTCCCTGTATAATTTCGCAAATCTCCAGTTCGTCCGTAGCATCCAAAAACATATTGTTTTTACAATAAATTTCTTTATTTTTGGCAAAATTTGGTAAGTAGTGAATTAATTTCCAGTTTCAATTTCAGTAACAATGATTTTGGTGGGGTGTTATGAAATTTTTTTTTAAGAGCAGTTATCACTTGCCGCATTTAGGTAAAAAGGAGTGACAAACTACAAGAAAACTATTGGATAGAATTGGTTAAAATTTGGAATTTAGCTTCGAAATTTGATACTACATGACTATATTATCGCCTTTAAATTAAAAAACAAATTTTCAAAATGAATTATTTTTTCAAAATTGATAAAATGAAGGTGATACAATCATGTAGTATCGAATTTCGAAGCTAAATTCCAAATTTTAACCAATTCTATCCAATAGTTTTCTTGTAGTTTGTCACTCCATTTTACCTAAATGCGGCAAGTGATATATAGTTGAATTCACATAAACTTTTAACGCCGTGACATTTCAGTTCTGTCATACTTGTAAAATACTGCAGCAACTCATAAAATATAAATTTCTAATTGCATAATTTAATTAGTATAATTGTACTGCACACAAAGTATGTCTATCTTGTATTATTTCATACGATTAAAAAGAGATAGAAATAAAAAGAGTTGGCCAAACAATTCCAGAAAAGAAAAAGAAAATACAATGACCAATCTCAGCTGTATAAGAAATTTAGTAAGTTGGTGAAATCTAAAGTAACTAGACAATGACAAGTCTTGACATTTGGCATTAAAACTTTATGTGAATTTAACTATAACTGCTCTTTGATACAGTTTTTTTTACAATAAAATCAATCAAAATTTATTGCTCTCGATTTCCACCTGTCCAATTTTAAAAAATGTTCAGCAAAAAATAATGGCCCATGGGGGGGGGTAACTACCTCCATTACCCCCCCCTCAAATACACGCCTGTGGACAGCAAGCTTGCGTCATTTACTGAAAATTAGTGCTGGGAAGTTTAGTTCACTTTGCTGATTTCAATCTTTCGTTCCGTTCAGTAAAGTGAATAGTTCAAAAGACTAGTTCGTTTAGTTCACTGATTTATACTGGCATAGTGAAGTAAAAGAAATATTTTAAAATTTAAATTATATATTAAATTACTTAACAAAAAACCTACGAATACAAAAGAAATAAATATTTTTCTTGATTTACCCACCGATCACGTTGCTTTTATATTAAAAACACAGCCTCCTTCTGAGAAGAGCGCTCGGCCGATACAGTAGACACCGACAATATTTATTCATTTCAATACCGAAATAGTCCGAAATCATCGCGGCATGCATCGGTCACGATCATCGGTCGGTCAGGTGACAAAACCTATAATCTCGGTCGTCTCGCTCTCGCTTGCGTAGTACAGACTTTAGTTCACCTTGTTTCAATCTCAGTAATTATTACTGATTGAATCTTTTAGTTCAGTTGTCAGATTCGATCTTTTGAACTAGTTCGTTCGCGAACTACACAACTCTACTGAAAATGAGGCATGGGATCTCGTGGACCCTCAGCAAGAAGGTGTGATTGTAGACAACACGGGGATGAAGGTGGGATTGGGCAACCCGCAACATCTTGCCACCGGATATGTCAGCCACCTGGCCATATTTGAACGTATGTGCAAAAGCAATTGAGACGTACGTGCGATTAAAATTTGACATCGTTGACGTTTCGATTTCGTAACCTTTCTTTTTTTAGACCGCCTTGTGGAAATGTTTTATTTTTTTGTGCTTTTTATCGCACCGGCATTATTATTTATATTAAAAATGTCACTGAAGTTCTTAGTATTTCTCTGAGTAAGTACACAGAACGAAAAAAGTACGTGATATTAATAAAAAAGTACATCAAATCAGTGAACGTCAACATTAATTTTCAGCCGATGACGGGTGTCATTGATTCAATGAACGTTCGTACGTAAACTTTCCTATTCCTCAAGTTACGATTGTTGTACGTTGAATCAATGAACAGTGAACATGGATCTATGCTTGCCGTTTATTAATATTACGAACGATGGACATTGGTTTAATGTTTGCTGTACGTTGAATCAATGAACAGCGAACATAAAAACATACTTGCCTTTTATTAATATTACGAACGATGAACATTGGTTTAATGTTTGCTGTACGTTGAATCAATGAACAGTGAACATGGATCCATGCTCGCCGTTTATTAATATTACGAACGGTGGACATTGGTTTAATGTTTGCTGTACGTTGAATCAATGAACAGTGAACATGGATCCATGCTCACCGTTTATTAATTTTACGAACGATGGACATTGGTTTAATGGTTGCTGTACATTAAATCAATGAACAGTAAACATGGATCTTGATCGCTGGTTATCGATATTATGTACCGAATTTATTGGTAGTTAATTACTTTACTAATGATACAGTCTTCGTTAAAGATAATACAATTTAGTATAGTATTTTTTTAAAATAATGTCTCTAATTTTTTTTAGTAATTTTGCAATTTTACCAACCCAATAATAATAAATTATCTTGTAAAAAAAACTTTATTCTTTTACCCAATCGCTTCTAAATCTATTTTGGTAAATTATATTAAGAATGTGATGATTTTTCTTTTTTCTACAATATGGTCAAAACCTAACTTAAGCTTTTCAAGAAGAATTCACTTTTAGGAAAAATAGAATTCTAATAATAATTAAAAAAGGGTTTCTTTCAAATAAAGACTTGTTTAGTGATTAATTTTTTTATTATAAAATGGCTTCACAAAATAAAAGGCTCAATAGCAGACTTTCTCGCTTTGAGATTTACAATGCGCTCTTCGATTTCCTGCTGGGTTTTTGCACAAAATAAAAGTGATTCCTGCGAGTCCTTGATCGTGTATTTCGTATGCGTTGTCTTGCCAGTAACATTCCTTGCACAAAATTTTGAGGATGGTACCAAATAGCCATGAATCGCCCACAAAATTGAAGCGTTTTTTTCCATCTGAAAAAAGAAGAAAATAAAGAAGGTATTAGTATCTAAACCTTATACCAAAAGATAAAAATTGACTAAGGGGAAATGTATAATTTTTCTTTTTGAATTAGATTTATGGGTACCTGTTGTGCGGATGTTATAAATATTTTCAAAAACTATCCATAGGGCAAGTACCTATTTGTTCTGAAAAGTATGTTTCATACCACACTAGAGATAATTCAAGGAATTTAACGAAAAACCCGATAAATGACAATGAATTTTAAAATTTAATTTCAATTTTCAGCCAAAGAAAAACTCAATTTAGAGAAGATCTTGTAAGGGAATAATACCCAGAATTCAATTTTGTATAAGAGTACAAAAAGACGTTTTATTTTATTGTAGGTCTATCAACCGGACATAGACATTTTTTTCAATTATTATTAACAATATTAATAACTAAATAAATTTATTTAGATAGCTAGTACACAAAATACCTTGGTACATAATTAATAAACTAACTATACTATAGTCAAAACAATATCTATTTGTGCTACTTTTGAATCATTATTCCTAAAAATGTAAAATAAAATTTTTAATAATGCCAAAAAAAATTACTTTTTTCGTCCTAATCGTTTAGGCTATAGGTACATACCTATAATCATAATGTTATACTATATCAAACGTGTTAAAATAACTAGGTACCTATGTTAATGGGCATTATTCGCACAGAATAAACTACTTTTACAGTTTTTAGGATTTATTACTTACATTTATTTTCTGGGAAGACTCAGGCATCAGGTGCTGGGATCGGCGGCTCTCCAAAAGGAAGAAATCACGGCCCTAGCCTGGAGCGGCATACTTAACTTCATAAAGAGGTCGGGACGCTTTGGCGGAGACCAAGGTGGTTAGACTGACTGGGGGAAGACTCTGGGGTAGGCAAAAAGGATCGCCGTTGGACTTCTTGCCAGATTTCAGAACCCCCCTCAATTACTACTACTACTACATTTCTAAAGTTCGGTTGTTTTTTTAATAGCTTGTATCACTATAACTTCAAAATTTCACAAATGACACTGTAGCAGAAACGCGCTTCTACCCTTCAACTTTATAAGACCGACTAACCAAAGATATGGGCGTTTGAAGATTTGTCACCAAAAATTGGCGCAAATACAAAAAAGTCTATGACAGCGTTCGTAATATTAATGTTCGCGGTAGTTGATCCAATGTACGGCAGCATTCATATTGGCGCGTAGTTTAAAGTTAATGGTCGAGTTCGTAAAATCAACGTTTAGTGTTCATTGAAACAATGAACACCGTTTATTAATTTTTAATGTTTGCTGTTCATAGATTTGTCAAGAAAAATACATTGTTTTAAAGATGAGGAACATGGGTTAATAATCGCTAAACGTTAATTTAATGAATTTTTACATTGTATTAATAACAAAAATTATTAATTTTCGATGTTTTCAGTCTATGGGTTAATGTTGGCTCGTTCATTGTTTCAATGAACTAAGTTATAGGTCTATGAACAGAAATCATTGTATCAATGATCGATTCATAATATTAATGTACAAAAAATTTACGACCACCGTTTATTAATTTTACGTACAAAATTTTTTTCTGTGTACTAAATATTGTAATATATTATTAGGGAATTATTGAAAATACAATTTTTACGTCAGCACTAATAAGGAAATGCCCTATTTTAATAAGGTCTTAACCTTATTTCTCTAAAAAATAAAGACTTATTGGAACGCTTTCCTGTTTACGACCGTTATTTTTAACCTAATGTCTAATGACCTCCCATCCTTCAGGATTTGATAAGGGATTTTGTCCCACAAATTCTCTTATAAGGGCCAAATCGTCATTATAGATAAACCTTAATCTGTTATAATGCAACCATCTGTTTTTTGAGGTTCGGTTTGCCGAATAAGGGAAATAAGGAAACGTTATTTTACTTACGGTAACTAGTCGTAAATAGGGGAAGGCAGTATTTTATTATGGTTCCCATATTAAATATTTTTTAGTGCGCATGCTTAGCTGTCATTTTAAGAACGACCATAATAAGGCCTTCACCTTATAGCGTTTCCAATAATTCCCTAATATTAAGCTAAAAATATTGCATCCGAGAATATTTCTTTTACTTCCAAATAATGTTTCTTGGAGGGATGATTTTTTATAACCTTGAATTGAAAGTCTGTACCTGACTGTGAAACTTGCTAATTTTTAATTCTAGCGATGTTACTAATCAGTATTTATGTGTTTCATTTAAAGAATATGATGAAAATACTAGACCTACTTATGCCAGTGACAAACTAGTTCGCTTACTCGATGTAATTCCACGAGAAATTGCATCGTTTCCTTAATAATAGTGCATTGCTCACTTAGAAGATACATTTTTAGATATTTATGGAAATGAATTTCAAAAATTTAACTTCTGTGAGCAACACGACATATGTAATGAAATTGTTAAATTATATGTTCGATTAACAGTTTACAAATATTTAAGAGATAAAAATACTCAAAATCAAACTTTAAGTGCTGGACACTATAAAAAGCATAACATCTTTAATAAAAGTAAAGTTAATGACCCCAGTTATAAAAGATTTAAAACCAATTAAACAATTTTCTCAGTTTTTATTTAAAAATAATTCTTGTTTTAAAACATTTTACTAATGTATGAGATTATTCTGCCCAATTTTTTTTTTGTTTCATGTTAATGCACACCTACAAGACTAGCCCAATGTTGACCTCCACCGGATTAAGACTTGCCCCACATGAAGACCTAATTTTAATAATGACCAGCCCTATAGTGCAAAATTGAAAAGCATAGGCAAGGAAGCCGTTGAACGACACCACGGTGACTCTAAACTTGTACCTACTAAGAAGGGTGATATAAGAATCACTGGTAGATACCTTAGATGCTTCCTTGGCTTATATTTTTGTACAGGCCCAGGAAGTTAGTCGACTCTGAATACCACCTTTAATCCCTTAGGAAACTTTTATTTTTGATAGTACAATGTTCCGTAACTAGTTCATACCAGAAGTTCATATAGTTATTAGAAATTCGTCTTGTGTTAGACTCATTGGAAGTTATGCCTTCTGCATTAAGATCTTTTTGATCTAAACTTGAAATAAATTATAAACAAAATATGGTCGTTTTTTTTTCTAGAAGTCTTATTGTTTTTTATAGTAAATTATTTTTTTTAATGTTGTTTGCTTTGCTGTTTTTAATCGTTGAATAAACATAATTTGTCTCAGAAAATTAAAAAGCAAAGTAAACAAACATTAAAAAATTAATTTACTAACCTGCAATTAAAATTAAGCGTTCCCCCGCCTTCCTCACCCCCTGCCACCTAACATGGCGATCGGTTAAACGTCATTCCCGTTTCGTTCAATTAACATGCAAATAACGTTTCTCTTAGTTGGTGTTTTGTGGTAGACAACAAATGGGTGTTCAAACGTAAAATTGATAGTGACGGGAGTGTTTGTTATAGAGCTAGGTTGGTAGCAAGGGGCTTTACACACGAAACCTTCGCCCCTGTAGTTAGACATAGCACATTAAGAATGTTAATAGCATTATCTGTAGAACTTGATTTAGATATGGTGCATCTGGATATACGTACATCAGCTTTTGTGAATGGCTTTTTTGGAGAAACCGGTTTTTATTCTCCAGAAAAAAGTTCAAAGGTGTGTAAACTAAAAAAGGCTATACAGGGTGGCCCTTTAGTGTGGCAAAGTACAATAGCTCCGTTACTATTTCAAATACATTAAAAATATTAATACAAAAGTTGAAGGGCAGTAAGTGACTTATAACGTAAAATTATTTTTAACTCTATAGGGTGGCTCAAAAAAGCGGAACAAGAAAAAATGTACTTTTTTCAAATGGAACACCCTGTATATTTTTACATTTTTAAATTCCACATAAAATTACAATTATTTTTTATCAAATACATTATTAGTCTATACTTTATAGTTTCCGAGATATTGACTCTTGAAAAGTGACATTTTTGAACTTTGACAGCTTCTAACTTTCTAACACTACGTCTTAGAGCAAAACGGCTTACATGTCCCTATCTTCAATTTTTATTATCTTCCCAAAAAAATCAACTTCCAGTTAAACCGGAACAACTATATTTCCTGCTTTCGAGTAACATCCGGTTTAACCGGAAGTTGATTTTTTTGGGAAGATAATAAAAATTGAAGATAGGGACATGTAAGCCGTTTTGCTCTAAGACGTACTGTTAGAAAGTTAGAAGCTGTCAAAGTTCAAAAATGTCACTTTTCAAGAGTCAATATCTCGGAAACTATAAAGTATAGACTAATAATGTATTTAATAAAAAATAATTATAATTTTATCTAGAATTTAAAAATGAAAAAATATACAGGGTGTTCCATTTAAAAAAAGTACATTTTTTATTGTTCCGCTTTTTTGAGCCACCCTATAGAGTTAAAAATAATTTTACGTTATAAGTCACTTACTGCCCTTCAACTTTTGTATTAATATTTTTAATGTATTTGAAATAGTAACGGAGCTATTGTACTTTGCCACACTAAAAGGCCACCCTGTATATGGGCTTAAGCAATCCTCGAGAGCCTGGAATATAAGGATAAATGATTTTTTATTGAATTTAGGATATGTTAAATCCAAATATGAGCCTTGTGTTAATATAAAAAGGGCTGACAAATCTTGCTTTATATTTAGACGATTTTATAATTTTTTCGAACAATGTGACCGAAACAAATAATTTAAAATCTGCATTAAGCGGAGAATTTAAAATTAAAGATTTGGGGGAAGCTAAAAAGGTTCTAGGAATGGAAATAAAAAGGGATAAAGATAAAGGGATTATAGAACTAGGTCAGAAGGATTATGTAAACAAGATTTTAAATAGATTTAACATGAAAGACAGTAAACCTGTAAAAACTCCTATGGGAAGTAAATGTAAATTTTGATACAAATTATGAATAATCTGATGGGAAATACCCATATCAACATTTAATAGGTAGTTTAATGTATCTTGTGGTTTAACTAGGCCTGACTTGTGTTACAAAATAAGTGTTCTTAGTCGGTTTAACAATAATTGTGCTTGACTTCAGGCTAAAAGGGTTTTAAGATATTTACAAAAAACCAATGACTTTTAGTATAGGGATGATAAGAAGGTTTTGTTGATGCCGACTGGGGTGGAAATGTCAAAGAAAGGAAATCTTATTCGGGTTTTGTTTACTACCAGTATTTCGTGGGAAAGTAAAAAATAAAAGTATGTTTCCTTGTCCAGTACTGAGGCCGAATATGTTGCTATATTTGAAGCATTTAAAGAAGCAATATATTTACAAAATTTATATTCAGAACTAGGTGGAAATGTTTGTAAAATTTCAGTGTTTAACGATAGTCAAAGTGCTCAGAAGTTAATTGTTAATTCAGTATTTTACAAGAGAACAAAGCACATTGATGTCCGTTATCACTTTATTCTCTATTCTCTTCTTTATTCTTCTTCATTCTCCTTTATTATTAGATATTTATTATTTATTATCTCTTCGATCGTTACATGCCAGCAGAAGATTTGTGTGCTGATTTGTTTAAAAAAGGTTTAAGTTTTGCGAAACATGATAGATTTGTAAAATTGTTGGGTTTATTATAGTTATATTATTTAATATTCCATTATTATTGATAAGTGGGGGTGTTATATGTTATATTTATATCGATAATAATGACCATATTATAATGATCCATTCTTAAATGTTCTGTCAAAATATAAAGAGCTGTCGCTTGTCAAAATTGAAAATAAAAAAGTCACTCGTTGCTAAATGCGTAACGAAAACGTACCGCTGTTTTATTCTGCAACAGGATCTGACTTTATCAATGAAAGCGAATGGAAAGTGATCGAAATCAACTTGACAACGAACAATCAATACCGCTTTTCCAAATATGTATACCAAGACATTTTTGTTTACGAGCTGTACTGTAAGGTTTTTACCTCGAGCGCCACCCTTTGATTTTAGAGTAGCAAAAGGACTACTTACGGCTTGCCGATAGATGTCGGAGGGGCCTTGGGTTAATTCTGCGCAGCGTTGCCCTTTTGTGGGGCCAGGAATATTTTAGTGGTTCGGAAATACAATAAAATGCGGAACTACTAACGATAAGTTTATTTGTGCTTAACAAAACAGCAGGAGCCGTGATACTGCGACGCCCATATCTTACGGGAAGATGTACACAATATTTTATCTATTTACATCATCCATACCATTCTATAGCTGGGCTCTTCCGAAATACCTTTTAGTTTTCGCGACAATATTTACCTAAGGCCGGCGTGCGTAAAGTACTTTGCACATAACCCCTACCTTGCATCACTTGATAGAAAACCTCAATACCCAAATGGTGGGACTCGGATTAACGGGTGAACCTCTTAATTCTCGCGACGGGGACGCGTGGGTTCATTCTTGGCTAAACCGGACCAGGTCTCAATACTCTCGATTTCGGTTCGGAATCCCGGGCTGTTCTGTATTTTTCTCTTTACCTGCTGAGTTCCTTCGTACCAGCCGCTTGCGTCGAATCAGATCAAGCGCGGATTTCGGGGGGGGTGTAGAGGGGATACTTACCCCCCCCCTGAATCCTAAACCTAACCAAACTTGAGTGCTTCCTTATACTTATAAATATTTTATAATAAAATCCCTGCATACCTGCTGACAATTCTGAAGATTATTACAGAATTTTGACATATATAACGATTATAGATCATATCATAGAAGACACACAGTTTAGACCTCAAAATTCTGGAAAATCGACATACTGTAAGACCCGACGACGACGACGACGACGAGTCGATCAATAGTTTGTGCTCTCTTCTTGAGCCATTTGTGGATCCAGAGATGTTGTTTCAACGTTTAAGAGCAGAAACTGACCTGTGGAGATTATCACATGCAGAGATAATTCAAGATTCTCCCATCGAATTTTTGTTTAGGAAATGTGACGAAAGCAAAGAGTTTTTCCTCTTCTGCGTAAATTATTTATTCTCTTACTTACTCCTCCAGCAAGTGTTGCATCTTGCGAAAGGTCATTTTCTGCTCTTAAGCGGTTGAAATCTTGGACCAGAAGCAATATGGCTCAAGAGAGACTGTCTGGTTTGGCTTTGATGCACATTAACCGCGATATTGTCATCGATGTTGAAAGTGTCATTGATCGGTTTGCTGACCTCAAAAGTCGTTTAATAGATTTAATTTTATAAATGTGTTTTTATCAAGTATTTGATTAATATTATGTTTCTTTTATGCCCTTTATAAGTTCCTGTAAATTTTGTTGTAGGTGGTAGGTTGGTACCTATAGTACCTAATATAATAATAAAATAATGTTTCGTTAATGTAATGGTTTGTTTATTTTTCAATAATTATTAGACAGTTTGACACTAAATATGGGTACTTAAAAGATATGGGTTAACTACAACTATATTAAAAAAAATATCTTTGAGATTCAATTAACCCCAAGCAGGTTATAGGAGAAAGGCGGTGATGAGCTGGGTGGGTCCGGGAGTAGGGAATACGGTGCATTTACCTTTGAAAGTGACCTTGCTACTATAGAAGAAACCTAATGTACAAATAACCCAACTTTCTATTTACTCATCTATGAAAAGAAACTGTAGAATTATTATTTTCTGAATTCTCGCATACTTGACACTTGCGAATCTCAATAATTAGTCTTCAAAAATGTCACAAAACACTAAAAATACAGCAATTAAAACCGTTCAAACCGCTGTCAAAAAAACGAATCCCGGAAAAAAGCGCACAGGAAAAAAGCGCACAGGAAAAAAGCGCACAGGAAAAAAGCGCACAGGAAAAAAGCGCACAAGGAAAAAAGCGCACACGGAAAAAATCGCACACGGAAAAAAGCGCACAAGGAAAAAAGCGCACACGGAAAAAAGCGCACACGGAAAAAAGCGCACAAGGAAAAAAGCGCACACGGAAAAAAGCGCACAAGGAAAAAAGCGCACACGAAATAAAAACGCAAAATTTACCTACGTTTATACTACATAATGCAAATATATATTTTTTAAATCTTTACCATTTCAGTTAAACAAATATTGGTTAAAAATTTAAAAAAAAAATGCTCTGGGTAACAACGAACAAATCGGTTGCCAATACACCTTTTAGAACCGATTAGAGAGTATGTATATCCTATTAATCATAATAAAATGGGTAGGTATTGTAACGATACTTCCAATTTCATTACTGATTCGTTGAATTTTATATGTTTGAAGTGTCATGAAACAGAGGACAAGTTATCTTACTTAAGGAAAATAGCTAATTTACAGTAAATAATATTTCCGTTCATTTGTTATACCGATTAGGTATGTTATATGTATAATATTAGGTAGTATTATTTAACATAATATGTATGTTTGTAATTTTTTTGATGTCTTATTAATTTAAAAAACATATATTTGCATTATATAGTAGGATTTACGTAAATTTTGCGTGTTTTTTTTTCGTGTGCGCTTATTTCCGTGTGCGCTTTTTTCCTTGGGCGCTTTTTTCCGTGTGCGCTTTTTTCCTTGTGCGCTTTTTTCCGTGTGCGCTTTTTTCCTTGTGCGCTTTTTTCCTGTGCGCTTCTTTCCGGTGCGCTTTTTTCCTGTGCACTTTTTTCCGGTCACCCAAAAAAACACCAAACGGAAATAGGAATGTTCGATATATACATCGATAGCATCGAGGCCTTTTGATATTTGTCAATGCATCGATGTTGCTCGGGTGTCGTGTTGTTCCGTCTATGAGGAGCGTAATTAACATTCAGTGTTCTTGTATTATATAGGCGATGTTTTTGAGGAATCAAAAGAGTTCTCTGTTTTTGAAAAAGAACATCAAACACTCATATATGTACACAGCATGTACAGTCATGACGCCCATGCTTTTAAAAATAGATCTACAACTTTGCAAATGGTTCATTTTTTTGATTATCCTAATTAATCTTTTTTGTATCACAGCTATATTCTGAACCATACATACTATTTCTTCCCCAAAATAGCATGCCATACTTGAGGACAGATTCAAAATTTGTAAAATAAAGTATTTTCAGAGAACTCTCGTTTATGTTCTTCCCTGATACCATAGCATATGGAGTTCAACTTTTTTACTAAATTATTTACATGATTAAACCAGCTTAAATGTTCATTTAAATGAATTCCTAAGAACTTGGCAGTTTCCAATAATTTCAGATCGTGATCATCAAACTCCGTATCTAAAGGATTTAGTATTTTTGATTGCTTTGTTCTGAATAAAAGCATGCTGGTCTTATACGTATTTACAAACTCAAAAATTCCCTTGCTTTTATTATTAACTCCCATAAAGTCTGACAATTTATAAATAAAATTTGTATCATCAGCATATTTCACAATGTGTTGATTTGATGAGGTAATTAAGAGATACAAATCATTGATAAACAATACAAAAAGAATTGGTCCCAAAATACTTCACTGCGCAATTCCTATATTATTAGGTAACATCTCTGATTTCTCATGTTTTCCTTCCTTAAAAACCAAAACGATTTGGTTTCTATCATTTAAATATGACTCCGTCCACAATTTCACATTCCCTCTCAGTCCGTATTTCTCCAGTTTTTGAATGAGCAATTTCCGGTCCAAACAACCATAGGCTTTGGACAAATCTAGAAGCATCCCAAAGGCCAATTCGCCCGATTCGAGATGTTTGAATATTTTCTGAACAAAGTCAAATATAGCAGTTTGGGTCGACTTTCCTTTCAATAAACCATGCTAACAATAAATAACACTTTATAAAGAAATTAACTATTCTTGTACTCATTGCCATTTCAAACATTTTTGAGAAACCTGGTAATAAGCTTATTGGCCTATAATTATTGTCCATCATTTCGGGATCCCCCTTTTTATACAGAGGCTTGATTAGAGCAACCTTCAATATTTCCGGAAAAACCCCATATCTAAATGAATTTTTTATGATATAGCACAAAATATCTTTCAGTTTAGCAGCAGCTGTTTTAACGATACTTGTCGGTATTTCATCTATATCGCTACTATTTTTGTTCTTAATCTTCTGTGCTATATCACACATTTCCCCGGGTGTGGTGGGTTTCAGGTACATTGAATTAATATTATCCAAAATGATGCATTCAAAGGGGACTTTAATTAGCCCATTCAACAAATTTGGCACGACGTTTTTTACCCACTAACTTTAATGGAAAATATTGATTAAAGATATTTAAAAAGTTACTCATAAATATGTTCCACTGTTTATTAACATTACTTTCTTCTACATTATATAGGTACACTTAATCAATCCTGTTCATGCAATGTGCGCAGAAAGTTATGTTTATTTTCCGTAGAGTATATGCGGTTTTATTTAAGAGGCCCTTTTATTTCCTCACTTCTAAAGTTTACTTTCTGAGTTGTATGGTGTGAAATAAATTTTCAAAAACGAGCGCATTAACATGTTCAGAATTGGTAAATATATTATCAATGCAACTTGCTCAGTTACCTACTTGTTATTCTAGTATTTTCCTTTTCGGTTTAAACCTTAATTAAAAGAGTCCATTAAGGAAAACAATTCTGTCCTATGCTCATTTGTTTCCAGCATTTCTATGTTAAAGTCCCTTGCTATAAATATGACTTTATTTTCCCTAAATATATCCACTAGCAATTTTTCAAGTTGCAACAGGAATACTTGTATGTCTGCCGTCGGAGGTCTATAAAAGGAGACAACAATAACCTCTACTTTACCCAATGTACACTCTGCCACTGCACACTCAAATACACAACATTTTAATAATTTATTTAACTTTGACCGAGCTTTACATGTTCTTACAGTAAATCGCTGTACCGCCATGCTTTCCCTCTTCTCTGCTAAACATTGATGTTAACTTAAAAGTATCTATGGACATACACTTCCATTGATTTTCTGATTTCCGATGTTCTGTAATACGGATCACTTCACAGGTAGAGTGGGTCTTTAACATATCGTTTATTCTATCTATTGAATTTCCAATAGATTGAACATTCTGATGAATTATGCTTTTCATACAGGCCTTATTCTTTTTTGTGACGTTGTCTATAAAAAATTGTTTAGCGGCTTCTGTGAATAATTTATGATAGTACTTTAAAACTGTGCTAGTCTTGTTTGATATACCGGACACTGATAGTATCTTGATAAATGTTGGCTCGATATTCCGTCCATTTTTAACTTAATACAATTTGGAATTTGGGCATTTCAAAATTTGACTGTCGCAGTCTTTACCTAAATGTTCTTCACCGCATTTGTCTTATCTTTCCAATGTTTAGAAATATGTCCAAATCCATTACATCAGTTGAAACGAATTGCCAAGTTAATATGTGTGTGTGGGTTTTGTGGATTTTTTTTTTCGTTACAATTTTCATTTGATTGCTTACTTTATATCCCGATTCAGTTTCAATCTCTTCATTGTGATATACAATGTCTTCCAGAAACTCTTTCTCTGTCAATCCTTTTCTTACACCGGAACCGATTACTATAAACATGGGGTCTGTATTTTTTGTTTCTTTCATATTTATGTCAGTTTTGTCCTTTAGAGCTTGTTTAAGTTTATCTTGTTGTTCTTTATTGTGACTTTCTAGTACCACCGCACAACTCTTTAAGTATCTGATATTTTTGATTCCTCCTCATATATCTGTTGATAATACAATTTGCTTAATGTGCTGCATAGTCGTTGTGGCGTCGCGTCGCTGATTTTATAGTTATTAGTTAATTTTATAGTTATTATTGTCTCCAGTTTTTTGTCTATTTTGGGGGTTGTCCACGTTTTTTTTTCGGGACAGTCATTTTTAGGAGGTTCTGTATATGTCGAGGTATATATTTTCAAGGCACTAACATTGGCATAAGTTTTCTGTTTTGTTTCTGTTGTCATATTTTTATCTGAAAGGTTGAATTATTGTACATCATTTGATTTTTAAGAATTAAATTTTCATTTTCTAAAACTCCTATTCTGTGGATTAGCAATGGCAAGTTCTTATGAATTTTATGACTCGCTTAATTTAAAAAGTATTTACTTTCCTTGATTAACATTTCCTTTTCTTCATTTGCTATGTCAATAATTTTATCCAACGACAAAAAGACATTTAACATATTTTCCTTTATTGAAGTTTGTTCAGTGGGTGCTATATTTACAGCTTCGTTGTTTTTATTGGGGGTCTTAACTTATAAATTTCTATCACATGTTCTTTTTGATTCCTTTGCTTCGGGTGTAGTAGCATTTGATCTATTTTTTTCCTGAGTTTTCCGGTTTTTCTTCGGCTTCTATTCCTTGTTTTGAACCCTTGTTCATTGGTGACCTACGCATCACCGAATTTCTTGGTCTGAAAATATCATTATTATTTATTATCCTTATAGTCTTCACCATCCTGGTTTCCAGTAAGTATTCCTATTTTTCGTTTTCCGAATTCCTCATTTTGTCGTTTTTATTGACCAGCCCCGGTATTTGTTGTATCTTGTTATCTCCGTGCGAAGCGTTAACGATGTTTATATTTACGTACTTATATTTATTTACCTTCAGAATTCCAATAATTTTCTCTATTTTCTCTTTCGTTGGATTATTAATTGAACCAGCTGAGAAACTTAACTTTCAAAATGTCTTTATTCCAAACTAACTTTTACAGTTCATTACATGGAAAGTGACAATATAATATAGAAAATAATAATCATTAAAAAAAATAACAATAAAAAAAATGGAAGTACTGCTAGCAAGTTTTGCGATGTTCTTTAGCTGTTTACTTTGAATAACCATCACTACTATTTTGCATATTAATAATTTATTATAATTTCGTTATTTATAATTGTTACTATTAATAATATATAAAACGTGAAACGAATTCACAACCGCACAACACGTCACACTCGTTTTAGACAATGATTTAAATTTTCCACATTATGTTAATACTTTTAAGAGCGTTTGGTAAACAATGTGGAGAAGAGCAATTTGCGTGTTGATTTACTTCAAATGGGAATACTATTTTGTTAAAAGATTTATTTGTTATTGTTTGATCTATAATGTCCATAATATAATATGTCGTTATAAATAATGCTTAAACGATTTTTAGTGCTGATAAGATCAAAGTCTACCTAGGTGCCTACGATCTCGATAAGCCTGACGAACATTTGAAAATAATTGAAACTACCGAATACATAAGGCACGAAAGTTACTCTGGGGACACCATGGCAAACGATATTGGTTTGATCAAATTACCAGAGCGGGCACCCAGGAACAAGTTCATTCAGTTTATCACTTTGTCCCAGAGCTTAGAATCTTTTGCTGGACGAGTTGCTATATGCCTAGGATGGGGTATAACTGCTTATGGTAGGTAAGTTTACGTTGTGTTAAGTACCTACATTTAAAAACTTGTAGATCACATGCACACAACCAAATCTAAGAATCGTAAAAGGCAAAATTACAATAAATTATTGAAGTCTGAAGACACGCAACTGTGCCTCAATTTCACCATATTCGTATCTCTCTAACCGAACAGAAACGATTACCAGTATTTCACCCTGTAACATAATTGCCGGTTTGCCTCTTGACACCTAATTCATACCTAAAAAAATCTTAAATATAGCTTCACAGCTACTAGAACGAATCATTCCAGAAAGATGTGAAGCCATTTACGATGTTCTACACGAGGAATATCTGAAGGTAGGTGAAAGTAATAAATTAAAAAACAATTTATTTTTTGCAAATAAATGTATTTCTAAGCAACGAACTGAAACAGGTAGTTACATACAATACACCGAATAATACTTGTAAACTATTGTTTTGTATTGATGGTATTTCTTTGATTGTCGAAAGTAAGAAACTCGTTCATTTCATTAAATGTGTCGTTATAACCATCATCTTGTGCAAGTGTTCTGTCAGAAACTGCTGTGTGGCTTCTGTTTTCGAGCGAGAGGTGCAAGGAGTATCTACCGAAGTTGTGCATGAACGACTGGATGATGATGAATATGGGACTGTTGCTAAGGAAAGTGACCTTGAGGAGAAAATTGAGAATGGGGAGCATGAATAAAGTTGTTGCAAGTATCAGAGCCCTGACGAGAGTTTGGTCCCAGTGAAATTAAAGCCGTTTCCGTTAATTTGCCTATAAGTGTGCGTAAAAGAGGACGTCAGAAATAATCTTTTCTGCAAAAAATATTCTCTGCCTACGGTCCAAGTCCTCAAGCTGAAACGCAACATTGTTTCCGAACGCACTACTCTTTGTTTGCTGTGACATTATCTTTGTGGCTTGCATGTCCAGGAAACATTCTTTTTTTTTTCAATTTCACTGACTAGTTTTCTTGGGCTCCTTACGTGACGAATCCGATTGTGGTGTGTTTCAAGTGGGGCGTAAATGGCTTTGCGCTGGTGTGGAGTCTGTACTTGACTTCTGCTGAGAAATTGGTGGACCACGTTCAGGTTGTTTCAAAAGTCCAGGTCCAGGGTTCCCTAATGTGTCCAGCGTTACATAAAATAGAAGAAAATTTAGTTTAACTTTGATGTAATTAAGTTAAAAATGTAGTGGAAAATGAATTGAAGGTTGTGTTTAAATGACGTTCTTTTTTCAGTTTCCTTCAACAGAGGTCGATTGGATGAACATTGCAAGAGATTTTCAGTTTGAAAATTGTCTGGGGGCTATGGACGGTAAACACATTTCAATCAATAAGCCTATAGACAGTGGTTCATACTACTACAATAAAGGATTTTATATTGTTTCACTCTTTGCAATTGTCAATGCCAATTATGAGTTTATCTACGTCCACTGTGGAAGTTATGGTCGAGTTTCAGATGTTGGTATTCTTCAGGATACAGATTTTGGCGATTTGTTGGATGAAAGAAAATTAAACATTCCCTCTCCAAGTAGCTTTCCAACGTACAGAAATATATGTTTGCCGTTCGTAGTCATAGGAGATGAGGCATTTCCCTTGGAAGAAAATCTCATGAAACCTTACCCAGGGAAACGAATGTCTCACGATGAGAAGATTTTCAACTGTCGCCTCTGCCGTGCCAGAAGAATAGTAGAAAATGTGTTCAGAATTCTTGCCTGCCGCTTTCAGGCTTTACAAAGCAATTTACGCATGAACTTGGAGGCAGTAGACAAAATAATACTCGCCTGTTGTGTCCTACATAACTACTGTAAGAAGCAGTGGCGGCTCGTGACTAGCGAGTCAGGGGGGCGCTAGCTTTAAATAAAAAAAATTTAAAATGTCCATTATTTTCAAAAGTACGTGTGTCTGTTTTTTCTAACTTTCTCGTTGTGAATTTTAATTTCATCAGCATAAGCACTACTTAAACAAGTTAAAATATTAGTTTGTCCTAACATCTCAAAACTTACCACATTATATGACGATGTTTTGCACTATTTTTATGTTTTTTTATTTTCTCTGAAAGATGTTTTAAGTCCTGCACCCCATTTATAGTCCAATTATCATCCCCGTCAAAAAGAAGACAACTAAACAAAATAAAAGAATTGTTGCCCTCACAACCGCATATCCATCAGGATTTTTTATTATATATTTCTTTGTCAAAGTTACGCGTAAACTGTGCCTTACTTTTAAATTTTATTGCACTTCTTGTACTATATTTAATATTGGTAGTTTCCGCCCTGCATTTTTTAAATCAAGTTTTTCACTTAAGCTCAGAAAACTAAACACAAGCTTCTGTAAATCACTGACCTTCATATTACACGAAATTTTCCAACTTTATAACGTAAAACGTAACTAATAAATCAAATCAAAACAAATAAACAAAACATCAACGGCATCGATTATTCTACCGTCCGTGGCATCGCGATTTCAGGTACAGTGAAAACGATATGGAATGTCACTGCGAAATTACTCATGGAAAAATATTTCAACCAATATCAACGAAAAATCAACCCTTTCGAAGACATAGTCTTCAAATCTGCTAGAGATGCCAGAAATGCAAAAAGAAAAGAGCTTCAAAAAATTCCAGAAAAACGAAAATGTACTGCCAATGCTTTGACTGGTAATGAAATCAAAAAAATCATCGCTGTTCTTGATGAAAACACTCCAGATGGTCTGATCAAGAAATTATTTCACATTTTTTCATTTGAACTTGCTTGGAGAGGAGGAGAGGCATGCGGCGTCCAGGAAGAGCAGCTGATAAAAATCACAGGCCATTCATCGACTGCATCAATCAGGCCGTACTTGCAAATCGATCAAGAGCACCATGAGAATATCATTTATAAGATGAGAGGAAACGACGACAAGAACATGGTCCCTGCTGCACCCATCAGTACTCAACCTATTCATCCCAGAATGGATATTTGTGAAGAGACCACAGCAGCGAAAATTGGCTCTGTTTCTTCAAACTCCACCCCTCAGCATTCTGTTATACAGTATACTAATTGTGTGTTTAATTGCAATACATTAAATTGTGCAACATAAATCGTTAGTTTTTTATTTGGTAAATAATCTTCAAAATACATTTCGGGATTGGGAAATAATCAGAAAATCATTCTCAGATTTTTTGCCATTAGGAAATCTTCGGAATGATTTTCGATAATTGCCCCATTCCTTAATATATTACTACAGAAAATCATCATCTGATACTTGAGAATTCCATGAGCTTGGATGTGTAATTATATTATGGATGTTTTTAACACGATCTGAAGATATATTTTTCTCTTAATTTATCAAAATTTATATTTTTTTGTTGAGCTTTTTGAAGTATGTCTGACTTTTTCAAACAAAATTGACAAAAAAAACTCCATTGCAAGAATTTTTAAGTCCTCCTCAGAACAGAATTCAACAAAGGAAATTTAGGCGCGATACATAACCAACAAATTTAGCTACACCTGTTGTTAATGTCGTCATGCACTATCGAAATACGCTACTTTTATAGTAATTATCATCCCCGGGAAGTGGGTACTTCCCGGACGGTTGCCGAAAAAATATATTATTTGATTAATAGGGACATTTTCTTTTTCCTAAAGAAAAAAACCATTTCTAAATTATGATAAGAGATATTATCAGCGCCGGATTTAGACTTCGGCGGCCCATAGGCAGAGCATGTGGTGGAGGCCCTCAAATCGTTAACTGTTGAAAGTTTCTATTAAGGTCAAGGTAAAGAAGAAAGCACTAAATAAATTGGCTAACACAAAATTTATTCAAAATTAAACTAGAAAACAACTAAAATAATTTTAGTTTACCTACAAGCTAAATTATTTTTCGTCTGATTTTCACATCAATAAACGTATCGATAATATCGTCGAAGTCTGTTTCCCTCAAAACATCACTCTCTAAACTAAGGAGAGTTAAAACATTTAATCTGTCCTCGGTCATGGAACTTCGTAGTTTATTTTTTATAAGCCTCAGTTTTGAGAAGGATCTTTCAGCCGTACAATTTGTCACCATTAGTGTGAGATAAATTCTCAGAATTACCTCAACGTTGGGAAAGCACTATTTAACATTGTTTTTACACAACAATTCATACATCCATCTCTCATAGCTAATATATTTTCTTCTCTTCTGTTCAAATTCTTCATACTGAACTATAAATAGTTTGAAATGTATGAATTCGTTGCCAAGAGAATCATCTACGTCGTCGCAGTAGGTTTTCACCAAGTTTTGGCTGGAAGACAAAATTTTTTGACCAGAAATAGCAGTTAAATTTTTCAAAAATCCAAATCGTGCATTTAGAAGTGAGCACGCGTCCATTCTCTTCTGAAGAGCGGTCATGAGCTGGTCGACAACTGGGATGTAGCTTTGAGTCCTAAATTTGTCCGAGGGTGATAACTGAACTTCCGAAGCTTGCGGGCAATCTAAAGTGGACAACCGGACGTTTCTTTTTGTTTTTCTCCTTTTTTCTTCTTCGTAGTTTCGGCTATCAACTAGCTCGAAACCTTTTACTTCATATTCATTAAAACTGTCTCTTTTATTTTCAATGGTTGCTTTTAATGAAGTAAGCAGTGCTGCAACAGTATTCAAGTCCCTGTTTGTATGTTTCGTATAATAATGTTCTTCTTTTTTACTTTGCGACTGGCTGCATGGCTAATTAGCCAAATGCCAATTAAAAAAAAAAAAAAAAAAAAAAAATATATTCAAGTCCAACCTAGGATTTTGTAGGCTTTCGCTGACTTTGTTTATATGTTCAAAAATATCATCCCAAAAACTGTATATATGGCTGTTTCTAACATGGGCGGGCGGCGTGACTTTTTCCATAGAGAGAGCGAGAGCGAGACGCCGCTCTATAGCTTCATAAACTCGTCTCACTCGCTTTCTCAATGGAAAAATTCCTGCTCTTTTAATGGCAAAAATTATTCGCGCGCCGTGTAACACGCCATTTTCCGCTGTTGCTATTGGTCTAGCGCGGCGCGGTAGAATGCGCGAAAGACGCCATTTGTATTCATATTTCGTGCTGCTTGATCTCGCAGATTTTTAAATGTTAACTTTTCCCGCTCAAAGTTTTTCGTCTAACTATTTGTAACAAAACGCAGTATTTTTTTTGTTTCTACTAAGCCTTTATTGATTTAATTTAATTTAATTTTTTTCTTGGTGTGGTGGCGGCCCCCTTGTGGTGGCGGCCCATAGGCAACCGCCTATGTTGCCTGTGCTTAAATCCGGCACTGAATATTATTATCATAATAAAGATGCCTTCACAAAAACAGAAATAATGGTAAATTTGCGTAAATATTTACATTATTTATAATACAAGATTAAAATGTTAAAAATAAGAGGGGATATCTTTAAAATGTCCATATTACGTCCAAAGACGTTCTAGTTTTGAGGTAGCAAATCACCAACGTTGTCCAAAAATTGCGAATCTTTATTTTTTTAGGAAACGTTTCAAAGGAATTACGATATGTGCACTTGAAGATAATATCGAACGAAGAATGTAAAGAAGATGACGGATTTAGATACTATCTTATAGAAACGCACATGTGTACATCAGGATTAGGTAATTGAAGGAGGAGGTGTACAAAGAAACTATAAAAGATAGAGCAAAGGTTAAATTGGGGCAAATATGGATAATTTGGAGCTTAAGTTAATGACAGTGAGAAATTAAGAAAATTCCTACTATTTCCGGAGATCTCGGGAAAAAAACGAAAACATTTTCGGTTTTTGTTTTTTGTGACGTTATTATTATTATTATTATTATTAATAAAAAACAGATAACACTTTCTACAGGCACTTTAAAACGACACATTTAAAGATAGTTTCTCATTTAAAATACGACATTTCGGAGTTCAGATAACACCAACAGATCAAAATTTTAAAATACGGACCTGAAATTTTAATATCATTGTCTGAAGTATGTTGTTTCCGCAAAACATAAACTAATAAATAAAAGAAAGAAAATATTGTGGCATATCGGACAAGTGTGTAACTATTTTTTATATTGGAATTGGAATACACAGTGATCCAAGTTTAATGATATAATAATTTATATACAGTGAGGACCTTAAGTCCGCCCCCCCCTCTAACTTCTAAACCGTTCGGTATATTTTAATGAAATCTTGAACGATAATATTTGAGCAAGTCTTGCACTTTTTGACATACCAATGACAGCTTTAAATGTCAAGATGACAGTTGGGTCCGCTTTTGGAAAAAAATTTTAAATGGAACACCCTATATATTTTTACATTTTTAAATTCCACATAAAATTATAATTATTTTTTATTAAATGCATTATTAGTCTATACTTTATAGTTTCCGAGATATTGACTCTCGAAAAGTGACATTATTGAACTTTGACAGCTTATAACCTTCTAACAGTACGTCTTAGAGCAAAACGGCTTACATGTCCCTATCTTCAATTTTTATTATCTTCCCAAAAAAATCAACTTTCAGTTAAACCGGAACAACTATATTTCCTGCTTTCGAGTTACATCCGGTTTAACCGGAAGTTGATTTTTTTGGGAAGATAATACAAATTGAAGATAGGGACATGTAAGCCGTTTTGCTTGAAGACGTACTGTTAGAAGGTTATAAGCTGTCAAAATTCAAAAATGTCACTTTTCGAGAGTCAATATCTCGGAAACTATGAAGTATAGACTAATAATGCATTTAATAAAAAATAATTATAATTTTATGTGGAATTTAGAAATGTAAAAATATACAGGGTGATCCATTTAAAAAAATATTCCAAAAGCGGACCCAGCTGTCATCTTGACATTTAAAGCTGTCATTGGTATGTCAAAAAGTGCAAGACTTGCTCAAATATTATCGTTTAAAATTTCATTAAAATATACCGAACGGTTTAGAAGTTAGAGGGGGGGGGCGGACTTTAGGTCCTCACTGAATATTATATATATTTATATTATAATTTTGTTCGTAGTTTATTTAGTTGTCTACCTTTCGATTATACCAGTGTAACTATCTTTTATATTGGAGTTGATTCCGCTGGGATGGCGCTACGGTGTATTGATGGCCGCCTTGATTCTACAAGGAGGCTTTTAGTACATTTTTTTGTCGTTCTTGGAATGGCTGGGGGTATGGCTGCCCGTCGAGTCCTAACAAGGACGAAACCATCGTGGTATACCCGCCCCAGTGTATCCATTAAACTTGGATCCCTGTGTATTCCATTATAAAAAATAGTAACACACTTGTCCGATATGCCACAATATTTTCTTTCTTTTCATTATTTTCACGGACATTATATCATCTTATAAATTAATAACATTTTGTCGAAATTTCATTGTTTTGAACCGAAAATTAATCATCTGTACTTACAGTTTTCTTGCAATACGGTCCTGATAAAATTGTGTGCTAGCGATTTAATATTTGCTGTATCTTTTATAGTTTCCGAGATCTCAATGGTGAGCATCGAATTTGGGACACCCTGTACAACCCATTTAACAAACAATTATTGTGTATCGAACACGCAACTTTACTAGTAACTACGGCCTGGTAAGCTCACTTTAGGCCGAAAAACTAATAACGTGTTACGACAAACCTACTACGTTCGTTTACAAGCCGGCATACTTTTATTTTATTTCGTGTTTCATTTTTTAGGTTTAGAACATTCTGAGTTTGTGGCCTCCTGTTCAGGAGACTCAGGAGGCCCCCTGATAGTCGGTACCGAACAAGTGGGCATCGTGTCATTCGGCGCAACATGCGGCGAGGGGAGGCCTGCGGCATACACACGAGTCCCGGACTTCCTGCCTTGGATATCAAAGAAGACAGGGATACGCTTCACGAAGTCAGGGGGAGAGATGTGCAAAATGGGAATGTATATGAAAGCGTTTAATGTGTTTATGTTGGGTGTGGCGTTTTATTTAAAGTGCTCTGGGTTTGATGTGTCAAAATTTTAAGTTTAGTCTTCTCGTTTTAATATAATCTTATTTTATTTATGGTATGTAGTATTAATTGCTAGGAACGCTGATATGCTCCAATAATCTAACCTTTTTTTTCTAAACAATGGCAAGAACAAAACCTAGCGACCCTTCTTTAAACAATAATAATAACAAAACACACAACGCAAGACCTTCTGGGATTTAAGAATGAGTCCTAGGTATTTTCCATTTGCTTCTTTTAAACAGCAAAGCAAATTAAAAATCTTTGCAGAGCTAAGTTGTTAAGGTTGAATTCTCAACGTCATTTCATCTATTGCCAACCTATAACCTATTTCGCGTTGATTTTTTGAGTTTATTATTTTAATAACTAACATTTAAAGAGCATCAATATCGTCGGTACATTATTTAGGTAGTATCTGATATATTACAAAAATATAAATTTATTTCATTGCTAATTTTGGGAGAATTGTATAGTGAAAGACTAATGGGTGACAATGACATAATAATGTTAAAAAAGTCTTACCCGATATTTTTCGCTATACAATTCTCCTAAAATAAGTTATGAAATTCCTTGATATTTATTAAATATGTCAATTATTACCTATAGAATATCAAGTCGATACTGATTTTCTTTAAATTTTGTGAAAAAGCTAGAAAACATAAATAAATCTACGCGAAATAGGTTATAGGTTGGCAAGCATGTTGATACTCCCACCTTAAAGAAACGCTGTTAACCGCGGCAAGGGGGGGAATTTTTGTTGTGCCTTGCTTTGCTATTTAAAAGTAGTGTTAAAGGGATTCTGCTATTTACTAGGCTAGTAGTAGAAGGCTGTGACTTACGGCTCGAGTTAAACGTCAAAATTTCACTTGTTTGTTTGCAATTTTGAATTTGACGTTTCTATTTTTTGACATTTAAAATGTAATGATACAAAATAACAATCTTTCATTTCAAACTGTCCATGTACAAAAATGGTTGCTTAAATTTTCTTTTGGCCTCAATTTTCATATTCTTCTGTGTTGCCGCAAATAAAGGACAAGAAAATGATGAAACACCAACGGGGAGAATATCGAGAACAGGAGAAGGCAAGTATTTAATAGAGCAGAAGGCCAGAGCTTAAAAAAAATAACCCTATCTTCCAGGTAGCTCATTCAAAAGCGTTCCCTCCGCGCAATTGGATTTTTACAGAAAGGAAAGACAAGGGCGTAAGGATCATTGGTGGTTCCCTCACGAGTACCCTTAACAAAGCTACTCTATATATCTCTAAAGTAGGTGACAGCAAGTCGTACCTGTGTGGTGGGACATTGATCAGTAACGAATGGTTATTGACAGCTGCGCATTGACGTCGCAAAGTAAGTTTATAACCAAGAAGACCATATTAAAATTCCAAACTATTAAGCAGATAGACAAATAATTTCATTCATAAATTTAATCAGTGTTTATAGCGGACATTCTATCATATAACAGGTCTATGTGCACTTACTAGTAAACTGAAAATTTTCTAAAATAGGCAATTAAAAAATGGTTTTCTTACAACAAAATCTACTCTACTCGGCCAGATATAAAATCAAATTTGAACTAAGAAAGTAACAACAGTTGTTTGTTTTTACGTTAATTTATTTTAAATGAAACTTGTTCAAGTTTGTAACTATGTTTATTTTTTATATTTATTTACACGTAAATTACTTTACGCTGGGATTTATTTCAGTAAAACAATAACATGATCGTACTTCGCGCAGCATTGTCTTAATTTCTTAACGAATAAATTAAAAGTACTTATTTATATTTTAAATAGACTGGGGTAGTCTATTATAAGTCTTTGATGCATCAACAATTGGCTTTAGTGTTACATTTTTGTTGTTTGTTTATTATTTTATATATTAACTTGCATTGTTCTAATTCTAACACCTTAGCAAGCTTCCAGACATTCAATCCCTCGTATAGGGCATTCGTGTGAGCGCGTATGTCGTAGACATAAATTACTTTAAAAATTTTATTTTGTAGAACTTGCATTTTATTGTAAATCATACTACCACAAATACCCCACACGGGAAGCAAATATCGAAAGTGACTCAAGAAAAAATGCGTGATACACAACATTTTTACTTTTACCTGACAAATAGCCTCTACACCTAAACATGATCGGGATCATAGGCATAATTTTTTGTCGAATATTACTTACGTGTTCGGACCAACTCAAATTTTCATCCATGTGTAAATCTAAATACTTTATTACAGATACCCTTTGTAGATTAAACTCATTGATCATAATATCCATATTTTCTAATATTTTATTTTTTTGTTGAAACAGCATGTATTTTGTTTTTTCAATATTTATATTAATCTTATTAGAAAGCAACCATTGCATGTAGATCCTCAGATCAGCGTTTATTATTTGATTGAGAATTTTCGCCTCTAATTCTGTATAATATACTAACACAGTGTCATCGGCAAAGGTGAAGTATCGAGCTTAAAGATTTGCACACTTTAAATTTAATACATAGAGGGAATAGAGCAGGGGACCAAGGACAGACCCCTGTGGTACCCCATATGTATTTGTTAATGCATTACTACACACTCCATTATGCCCGACATACTGCTCTCTATCACAAAGATATGTTTGGATTAATAAACTGTTTTTTTATTCACAAATGTAAATAGATTACATTTGCCCATGGGGCGAAGATTAGCTAGAGCTACTATTAATTTATGAATGTTACCTCTAAACCCCATTGTCTGTAGCAATTTGTCAAAACTCACAACATCAAACGCTTTCTTTAGGTCCACAAACACGACCACTACTATTTGTTTGTTATCTAAAGCTCTGGATATATGGTTCCCAAGATCTACTGTGGCACTTAACGTACTACTATTCTTAACGAAACCATACTGGAACTCATCTACCGGGATATATCTTTCTATAAAATGTAACATGTGTTTTTTTATTATTTTTTCGATAATTTTTGATAGTACACTTACCACAGATATTGGCCTGTAATTATTCATACAGTTTTTTTGACACCTTTATATATTGGGTTAACTCTACTGGTTTTTAATTCTAGTGAAAAAGTTCCACTTAGTAATATATTGTTAATTAATTTTTTCAAAGTAGGTACTATATCGGCTTTTAAATTTTTAATATCCAAAACTGAAATTTAATCGTGACCTGGTGCAGAATCAACCTTGAGTCCCTGTATAATTTCGCAAATCTCCAGTTCGTCCGTAGCATCCAAAAACATATTGTTTTTACAATAAATTTCTTTATTTTTGGCAAAATTTGGTAAGTAGTGAATTAATTTCCAGTTTCAATTTCAGTAACAATGATTTTGGTGGGGTGTTATGAAATTTTTTTTTAAGAGCAGTTATCACTTGCCGCATTTAGGTAAAAAGGAGTGACAAACTACAAGAAAACTATTGGATAGAATTGGTTAAAATTTGGAATTTAGCTTCGAAATTTGATACTACATGACTATATTATCGCCTTTAAATTAAAAAACAAATTTTCAAAATGAATTATTTTTTCAAAATTGATAAAATGAAGGTGATACAATCATGTAGTATCGAATTTCAAAGCTAAATTCCAAATTTTAACCAATTCTATCCAATAGTTTTCTTGTAGTTTGTCACTCCATTTTACCTAAATGCGGCAAGTGAAAGTTGAATTCACATAAACTTTTAACGCCGTGACATTTCAGTTCTGTCATACTTGTCAAATACTGCAGCAACTCATAAAATATAAATTTCTAATTGCATAATTTAATTAGTATAATTGTACTGCACACAAAGTATGTCTATCTTGTATTATTTCATACGATTAAAAAGAGATAGAAATAAAAAGAGTTGGCCAAACAATTCCAGAAAAGAAAAAGAAAAAACACTGACCAATCTCAGCTGTATAAGAAATTTAGTAAGTTGGTGAAATCTAAAGTAACTAGACAATGACAAGTCTTGACATTTGGCATTAAAACTTTATGTGAATTTAACTATAACTGCTCTTTGATACAGTTTTTTTTTACAATAAAATCAATCAAAATTTATTGCTCTCGATTTCCACCTGTCCAATTTTAAAAAATGTTCAGCAAAAAATAATGGCCCATGGGGGGGGGGGGGGGGGGTAACTACCTCCATTACCCCCCCCTCAAATACACGCCTGTGGACAGCAAGCTTGCGTCATTTACTGAAAATTAGTGCTAGGAAGTTTAGTTCACTTTGCTGATTTCAATCTTTCGTTCTCGTTCAGTAAAGTGAATAGTTCAAAAGACTAGTTCGTTTAGTTCATTTAGTTCACTGATTTATACTGGCATAGTGAAGTAAAAGAAATATTTTAAAATTTAAATTATATATTAAATTACTTAACAAAAAACCTACGAATACAAAAGAAATAAATATTTTTCTTGATTTACCCACCGATCACGTTGCTTTTATATTAAAAACACAGCCTCCTTCTGAGAAGAGCGCTCGGCCGATACAGTAGACACCGACAATATTTATTCATTTCAATACCGAAATAGTCCGAAATCATCGCGGCATGCATCGGTCACGATCATCGGTCGGTCAGGTGACAAAACCTATAATCTCGGTCGTCTCGCTCTCGCTTGCGTAGTACAGACTTTAGTTCACCTTGTTTCAATCTCAGTAATTATTACTGATTGAATCTTTTAGTTCAGTTGTCAGATTCGATCTTTTGAACTAGTTCGTTCGCGAACTACACAACTCTACTGAAAATGAGGCATGGGATCTCGTGGACCCTCAGCAAGAAGGTGTGATTGTAGACAACACGGGGATGAAGGTGGGATTGGGCAACCCGCAACATCTTGCCACCGGATATGTCAGCCACCTGGCCATATTTGAACGTATGTGCAAAAGCAATTGAGACGTACGTGCGATTAAAATTTGACATCGTTGACGTTTCGATTTCGTAACCTTTCTTTTTTTAGACCGCCTTGTGGAAATGTTTTATTTTTTTGTGATTTTTATCGCACCGGCATTATTATTTATATTAAAAATGTCACTGAAGTTCTTAGTATTTCTCTGAGTAAGTACTAAATATTGTAATATATTATTAGGGAATTATTGAAAATACAATTTTTACGTCAGCACTAATAAGGGAATGCCCTATTTTAATAAGGTCTTAACCTTATTTCTCTAAAAAATAAAGACTTATTGGAACGCTTTCCTGTTTACGACCGTTATTTTTAACCTAATGTCTAATGACCTCCCATCCTTCAGGATTTGATAAGGGATTTTGTCCCATAAATTCTCTTATAAGGGCCAAATCGTCATTATAGATAAACCTTAATCTGTTATAATGCAACCATCTGTTTTTTGAGGTTCGGTTTGCCGAATAAGGGAAATAAGGAAACGTTATTTTACTTACGGTAACTAGTCGTAAATAGGGGAAGGCAGTATTTTATTATGGTTCCCATATTAAATATTTTTTAGTGCGCATGCTTAGCTGTCATTTTAAGAACGACCATAATAAGGCCTTCACCTTATAGCGTTTCCAATAATTCCCTAATATTAAGCTAAAAATATTGCATCCGAGAATATTTCTTTTACTTCCAAATAATGTTTCTTGGAGGGATGATTTTTTATAACCTTGAATTGAAAGTCTGTACCTGACTGTGAAACTTGCTAATTTTTAATTCTAGCGATGTTACTAATCAGTATTTATGTGTTTCATTTAAAGAATATGATGAAAATACTAGACCTACTTATGCCAGTGACAAACTAGTTCGCTTACTCGATGTAATTCCACGAGAAATTGTATCGTTTCCTTAATAATAGTGCATTGCTCACTTAGAAGATACATTTTTAGATATTTATGGAAATGAATTTCAAAAATTTAACTTCTGTGAGCAACACGACATATGTAATGAAATTGTTAAATTATATGTTCGATTAACAGTTTACAAATATTTAAGAGATAAAAATACTCAAAATCAAACTTTAAGTGCTGGACACTATAAAAAGCATAACATCTTTAATAAAAGTAAAGTTAATGACCCCAGTTATAAAAGATTTAAAACCAATTAAACAATTTTCTCAGTTTTTATTTAAAAATAATTCTTGTTTTAAAACATTTTACTAATGTATGAGATTATTCTGCCCAATTTTTTTTTTGTTTCATGTTAATGCACACCTACAAGACTAGCCCAATGTTGACCTCCACCGGATTAAGACTTGCCCCACATGAAGACCTAATTTTAATAATGACCAGCCCTATAGTGCAAAATTGAAAAGCATAGGCAAGGAAGCCGTTGAACGACACCACGGTGACTCTAAACTTGTACCTACTAAGAAGGGTGATATAAGAATCACTGGTAGATACCTTAGATGCTTCCTTGGCTTATATTTTTGTACAGGCCCAGGAAGTTAGTCGACTCTGAATACCACCTTTAATCCCTTAGGAAACTTTTATTTTTGATAGTACAATGTTCCGTAACTAGTTCATACCAGAAGTTCATATAGTTATTAGAAATTCGTCTTGTGTTAGACTCATTGGAAGTTATGCCTTCTGCATTAAGATCTTTTTGATCTAAACTTGAAATAAATTATAAACAAAATATGGTCGTTTTTTTTTCTAGAAGTCTTATTGTTTTTTATAGTAAATTATTTTTTTTAATGTTGTTTGCTTTGCTGTTTTTAATCGTTGAATAAACATAATTTGTCTCAGAAAATTAAAAAGCAAAGTAAACAAACATTAAAAAATTAATTTACTAACCTGCAATTAAAATTAAGCGTTCCCCCGCCTTCCTCACCCCCTGCCACCTAACATGGCGATCGGTTAAACGTCATTCCCGTTTCGTTCAATTAACATGCAAATAACGTTTCTCTTAGTTGGTGTTTTGTGGTAGACAACAAATGGGTGTTCAAACGTAAAATTGATAGTGACGGGAGTGTTTGTTATAGAGCTAGGTTGGTAGCAAGGGGCTTTACACACGAAACCTTCGCCCCTGTAGTTAGACATAGCACATTAAGAATGTTAATAGCATTATCTGTAGAACTTGATTTAGATATGGTGCATCTGGATATACGTACATCAGCTTTTGTGAATGGCTTTTTTGGAGAAACCGGTTTTTATTCTCCAGAAAAAAGTTCAAAGGTGTGTAAACTAAAAAAGGCTATACAGGGTGGCCCTTTAGTGTGGCAAAGTACAATAGCTCCGTTACTATTTCAAATACATTAAAAATATTAATACAAAAGTTGAAGGGCAGTAAGTGACTTATAACGTAAAATTATTTTTAACTCTATAGGGTGGCTCAAAAAAGCGGAACAAGAAAAAATGTACTTTTTTCAAATGGAACACCCTGTATATTTTTACATTTTTAAATTCCACATAAAATTACAATTATTTTTTATCAAATACATTATTAGTCTATACTTTATAGTTTCCGAGATATTGACTCTTGAAAAGTGACATTTTTGAACTTTGACAGCTTCTAACTTTCTAACACTACGTCTTAGAGCAAAACGGCTTACATGTCCCTATCTTCAATTTTTATTATCTTCCCAAAAAAATCAACTTCCGGTTAAACCGGATGTTACTCGAAAGCAGGAAATATAGTTGTTCCGGTTTAACTGGAAGTTGATTTTTTTGGGAAGATAATAAAAATTGAAGATAGGGACATGTAAGCCGTTTTGCTCTAAGACGTAGTGTTAGAAAGTTAGAAGCTGTCAAAGTTCAAAAATGTCACTTTTCAAGAGTCAATATCTCGGAAACTATAAAGTATAGACTAATAATGTATTTAATAAAAAATAATTATAATTTTATCTAGAATTTAAAAATGAAAAAATATACAGGGTGTTCCATTTAAAAAAAGTACATTTTTTATTGTTCCGCTTTTTTGAGCCACCCTATAGAGTTAAAAATAATTTTACGTTATAAGTCACTTACTGCCCTTCAACTTTTGTATTAATATTTTTAATGTATTTGAAATAGTAACGGAGCTATTGTACTTTGCCACACTAAAAGGCCACCCTGTATATGGGCTTAAGCAATCCTCGAGAGCCTGGAATATAAGGATAAATGATTTTTTATTGAATTTAGGATATGTTAAATCCAAATATGAGCCTTGTGTTAATATAAAAAGGGCTGACAAATCTTGCTTTATATTTAGACGATTTTATAATTTTTTCGAACAATGTGACCGAAACAAATAATTTAAAATCTGCATTAAGCGGAGAATTTAAAATTAACGATTTGGGGGAAGCTAAAAAGGTTCTAGGAATGGAAATAAAAAGGGATAAAGATAAAGGGATTATAGAACTAGGTCAGAAGGATTATGTAAACAAGATTTTAAATAGATTTAACATGAAAGACAGTAAACCTGTAAAAACTCCTATGGGAAGTAAATGTAAATTTTGATACAAAATATGAATAATCTGATGGGATATACCCATATCAACATTTAATAGGTAGTTTAATGTATCTTGTGGTTTAACTAGGCCTGACTTGTGTTACAAAATAAGTTTTCTTAGTCGGTTTAACAATAATTGTGCTTGGCTTCAGGCTAAAAGGGTTTTAAGATATTTACAAAAAACCAATGACTTTTAGTATAGGGATGATAAGAAGGTTTTGTTGATGCCGACTGGGGTGGAAATGTCAAAAAAAGGAAATCTTATTCGGGTTTTGTTTACTACCAGTATTTCGTGGGAAAGTAAAAAATAAAAGTATGTTTCCTTGTCCAGTACTGAGGCCGGATATGTTGCTATATTTGAAGCATTTAAAGAAGCAATATATTTACAAAATTTATATTCAGAACTAGGTGGAAATGTTTGTAAAATTTCAGTGTTTAACGATAGTCAAAGTGCTCAGAAGTTAATTGTTAATTCTGTATTTCACAAGAGAACAAGGCACATTGATGTCCGTTATCACTTTATTCTCTATTCTCTTCTTTATTCTTCTTCATTCTCCTTTATTATTAGATATTTATTATTTATTATCTCTTCGATCGTTACATGCCAGCAGAAGATTTGTGTGCTGATTTGTTTAAAAAAGGTTTAAGTTTTGCGAAACATGATAGATTTGTAAAATTGTTGGGTTTATTATAGTTATATTATTTAATATTCCATTATTATTGATAAGTGGGGGTGTTATATGTTATATTTATATCGATAATAATGACCATATTATAATGATCCATTCTTAAATGTTCTGTCAAAATATAAAGAGCTGTCGCTTGTCAAAATTGAAAATAAAAAAGTCACTCGTTGCTAAATGTCTAACGAAAACGTACCGCTGTTTTATTCTGCAACAGGATCTGACTTTATCAATGAAAGCGAATGGAAAGTGATCGAAATCAACTTGACAACGAACAATCAATACCGCTTTTCCAAATATGTATACCAAGACATTTTTGTTTACGAGCTGTACTGTAAGGTTTTTACCTCGAGCGCCACCCTTTGATTTTAGAGTAGCAAAAGGACTACTTACGGCTTGCCGATAGATGTCGGAGGGGCCTTGGGTTAATTCTGCGCAGCGTTGCCCTTTTGTGGGGCCAGGAATATTTTAGTGGTTCGGAAATACAATAAAATGCGGAACTACTAACGATAAGTTTATTTGTGCTTAACAAAACAGCAGGAGCCGTGATACTGCGACGCCCATATCTAACGGGAAGATGTACACAATATTTTATCTATTTACATCATCCAGACCATTCTATAGCTGGGCTCTTCCGAAATACCTTTTAGTTTTCGCGACAATATTTACCTAAGGCCGGCGTGCGTAAAGTACTTTGCATATATCCCCTACCGTGCATCACTTGATAGAAAACCTCAATACCCAAATGGTGGGACGCGGATTAACGGGTGAATTACCTCTTAATTCTCGCGACGGGGACGCGTGGGTTCTTTCTTGGCTAAACCGGACCAGGTCTCAATACTCTCGATTTCGGTTCGGAATCCGGGGCTGTTCTGTATTTTTCTCTTTACCTGCTGAGTTCCTTCGTACCAGCCGCTTACGTCGAATCAGATCAAGCGCGGATTTCGGGGGGGGGGGGGGGGGTGTAGAGGGGATACTTACCCCCCCCCCCTGAATCCTAAACCTAACCAAACTTGAGTGCCTCCTTATACTTATAAATATTTTATAATAAAATCCCTGCGTACCTGCTGACAATTCTGAAGATTATTACAGAATTTTGACATATATAACGATTATAGATCATATCATAGAAGACACACAGTTTAGACCTCAAAATTCTGGAAAATCGACATACTGTAAGACTCGACGACGACGACGACGACGAGTCGATCAATAGTTTGTGCTCTCTTCTTGAGCCATTTGTGGATCCAGAGATGTTGTTTCAACGTTTAAGAGCAGAAACTGACCTGTGGAGATTATCAAATGCAGAGATAAATCAAGATTCTGCCATCGAATTTTTGTTTAGGAAATGTGACGAAAGTAAAGAGTTTTTCCTCTTCTGCTTAAATTATTTATTCTGTTACTTACTTACTCTTCCAGCAAGTGTTGCATCTTGCAAAAGGTCATTTTCTGCTCTTAAGCGGTTGAAATCTTGGACCAGAAGCAATATGGCTCAAGAGAGACTGTCTGGTTTGGCTTTGATGCACATTAACCGCGATATTGTCATCGATGTTGAAAGTGTCATTGATCGGTTTGCTGACCTCAAAAGTCGTTTAATAGATTTAATTTTATAAATGTGTTTTTATCAATTATTTGATTAATATTATGTTTCTTTTATGCCCTTTATAAGTTCCTGTAAATTTTGTTGTAGGTTGTAGGTTGGTACCTATAGTACCTAATATATAATAAAATAATGTTTCGTTAATGTAATGGTTTGTTTATTTTTCAATAATTATTAGACAATTTGACACTAAATATAGGTACTTAAAAGATATGGGTTAAATACAACTATATTAGAAAAAAAATATCTTTGAGATTCAATAACCCCCCCGCCCTAGATTTTGACCCAGATCCGCGCCTGAATCAGATGCGCCTTTAAGCAAAAATAAAAGTAACTTCGTTACAGTGCTTTCACTTTTTTTTACTTGTTTGACAGTGACTTTGACAAAAAGAAAAAAAGTTGTTAAATGAGTTTAATAGAAACGATACAAAGCAAAATTATTGGAAAGAGGATGTTTTTCGTTGGTTTAATTTTAGGCTTATTGTGTATCAATGTAGTTAGAGCGCAAAATGAAACAACGGTAAGTTTTGGTACCGAATTATACGAACGATACGCCCAAATTGATGTTTTTTTTTCTGTTTTGCGGCTTAGATTACGAATCTGAAAACGATATTCGTTGAATAGGTCCATTAACAATGGGAATGCGCACAACATAGACATTTACCTTCAGATCCGTACATATTATTTCTAGCGCAAACAAAGTTTTATGGGTGATAAAATTCGTTTGTGCGCATGGCTCATCCGTTATGTTTCTACACGTCCATTAACGATGGAAATGCGCGCAACCTATACCTGAAAATAAACCTCAATTTTGGCGTGGTATTCGAATAATAGATGATTAAATAAAAGATACCCTACCAGACTACTATACCAAAACAAAATTTGTAGTGTCAGATCTTTGTATTTTCATACTCTTGCACTTTATATGCATAAACATATTGCTTTGAGAAATTATGTTTGTCACAATATCACAACTCGAAGTGTGGCAAATGGAATGTTGAAATGTCCCCAGATTAATTTTAATTGCAGTAAGAGATTTGTTACTTTCCTTGGACCAAAGTGTTATAATTTATTGACAGAAGATATTAAAAATATCAAAAGTCTCAAAAAGTTCTCACGCATGAGTAGGGAGTTTATTAATGGAAATTATAACCTATTTCTTCGGCTGGTAATTGATTAATAATTCATTACATTTCATTCCTTTCTTATATAAGCAAATGGTATACTTAATTGACTAAATAACACATTATGGTTAGCAACATTTCCACGCACAGACAAGTGTTAACTCACTTAGGTGCATCTTTTTTAGTATATATTTAAATTAACATAGAACTAAGTAATATGATTAAGTACAATTCGTGCTATTTTGTTATTTCTATTCATTATAATAATATGTATGCGATACTTTATAAACTGTGATAGTTAATTGTATTACCTTAAAATAGTAATAATAACTTTGTAACTTTTTTTTCTACTTTGTAATAAATTGTAATTGTAATAAATTGTAAGTGTACTGGCACCATTCGGTAATTATTAAAATGCGTTTCTTAGGCCAAAGAAGTGGAAAGGGCGCCCGCAGGAATTATGGTCAACATGGATAGAAAAGACGGAACAAATATCGCCGGTGGTCACGTCGCGCGCCCCCACGCGTACCCCTTCCAAGTGGCCCTATACGTAATGAAAGGCGACAATTGGTTTGTCGGCGCGGGTACCTTGCTCAACTCCCGCTGGGTACTCACAGCGGCGCACTGTGTCAAAAGGTAAGCTACCTAATTATAGAAATAAAATAAATAATTTAAATGGAAATTAAACGGTACCTAGCAAACCTCGACACCAAACAGATCATAACGATAACCCAAAAATCAACTCAGTACTGACCACAGGCATATTTTAATAAAAGCGATTGTAGAATAGTATAAGAGCAGATATACCACAATGCCACCACAATTTTTTTTAGTAGTACCATACTTCCATCTGGTACCTATAGATGACACATGTCATTTATAAAAGCTATTACAATGTGTTGACAACATCGTTTGCAGGTTATAGGAGAAAGGCGGTGATGAGCTGGGTGGGTCCGGGAGTAGGGAATACGGTGCATTTACCTTTGAAAGTGACCTTGCTACTATAGAAGAAACCTAATGTACAAATAACCCAACTTTCTATTTACTCATCTATGAAAAGAAACTGTAGAATTATTATTTTCTGAATTCTCGCATACTTGACACTTGCGAATCTCAATAATTAGTCTTCAAAAATGTCACAAAACACTAAAAATACAGCAATTAAAACCGTTCAAACCGCTGTCAAAAAAACGAATCCCGGAAAAAAGCGCACAGGAAAAAAGCGCACAGGAAAAAAGCGCACAAGGAAAAAAGCGCACACGGAAAAAATCGCACACGGAAAAAAGCGCACAAGGAAAAAAGCTCACACGGAAAAAAGCGCACAAGGAAAAAAGCGCACACGGAAAAAAGCGCACAAGGAAAAAAGAGCACACGAAATAAAAACGCAAAATTTACCTACGTTTATACTACATAATGCAAATATATATTTTTTAAATCTTTACCATTTCAGTTAAACAAATATTGGTTAAAAAATTTAAAAAAAAAATGCTCTAGGTAACAACGAACAAATCGGTTGCCAATACACCTTTTAGAACCGATTAGAGAGTATGTATATCATATAAATCATAGTAAAATTGGTAGGTATTGTAACGATACTTCCAATTTCATTACTGATTCGTTGAATTTTATATGTTTGAAGTGTCATGAAACAGAATACAAGTTATATTACTTAAGGAAAATAACTAATTTACAGTAAATAATATTTCCGTTCGTTTGTTATACCGATTAGGTATGTTATATGTATAATATTAGGTAGTATTCTTTCTTTAACATAATATGTATCTTTGTAATTTTTTTGATGTCTTATTAATTTAAAAAACATATATTTGCATTATATAGTAGGATTTACGTAAATTTTGCGTTTTTTTTTTCGTGTGCGCTTATTTCCGTGTGCGCTTTTTTCCTTGGGCGCTTTTTTCCGTGTGCGCTTTTTTCCTTGTGCACTTTTTTCCGTGTGCGCTTTTTTCCTTGTGCGCTTTTTTCCTGTGCGCTTCTTTCCGGTGCGCTTTTTTCCTGTGCACTTTTTTCCGGTCACCCAAAAAAACACCAAACGGAAATAGGAATGTTCGATATATACATCGATAGCATCGAGGCCTTTTGATATTTGTCAATGCATCGATGTTGCTCGGGTGTCGTGTTGTTCCGTCTATGAGGAGCGTAATTAACATTCAGTGTTCTTGTATTATATAGGCGATGTTTTTGAGGAATCAAAAGAGTTCTCTGTTTTTGAAAAAGAACATCAAACACTCATATATGTACACAGCATGTACAGTCATGACGCCCATGCTTTTAAAAATAGATCTACAACTTTGCAAATGGTTCATTTTTTTGATTATCCTAATTAATCTTTTTTGTATCACAGCTATATTCTGAACCATATATACTATTTCTTCCCCAAAAGCATGCCATACTTGAGGACAGATTCAAAATTTGTAAAATAAAGTATTTTCAGAGAACTCTCGTTTATGTTCTTCCCTGATACCATAGCATATGGAGTTCAACTTTTTTACTAAATTATTTACATGATTAAACCAGCTTCAATGTTCATTTAAATGAATTCCTAAGAACTTGGCAGTTTCCAATAATTTCAGATCGTGATCATCAAACTCCGTATCTAAAGGTTTTACTATTTTTGATTGCTTTGTTCTAAATAAAAGCATGCTGGTCTGATCCGTATTTACAAACTCAAAAATTCCCTTGCTTTTATTAAAAACTCCCATAAATTCTGACAATTTATAAATAAAATTTGTATCATCAGCATATTTCACAATGTGTTGATTTGATGAGGTAATTAAGAGATGCAAATCATTGATAAACAATACAAAAAGAATTGGTCCCAAAATACTTCACTGCGCAATTCCTATATTATTAGGTAACATCTCTGATTTCTCATGTTTTCCTTCCTTAAAAACCAAAACGATTTGGTTTCTATCATTTAAATATGACTCCGTTCACAATTTCACATTCCCTCTCAGTCCGTATTTCTCCAGTTTTTGAATGAGCAATTTCCGGTCCAAACAACCATAGGCTTTGGACAAATCTAGAAGCATCCCAAAGGCCAATTCGCCCGATTCGAGATGTTTGAATATTTTCTGAACAAAGTCAAATATAGCAGTTTGGGTCGACTTTCCTTTCAATAAACCATGCTGACAATAAAGTGTTAACTTTATAAAGAAATCAACTATTCTTGTACTCATTGCCATTTCAAACATTTTTGAGAAACCTGGCAATAAGCTTATTGGCCTAAAATTATTGTCTATCATTTCGGGATCCCCCTTTTTATACAGAGGCTTGATTAGAGCAACCTTCAATATTTCCGGAAAAACCCCATATCTAAATGAATTATTTATGATATAGCATAAAATATCTTTCAGTTTAGCAGCAGCTATTTTAACGATACTTGTCGGTATTTCATCTATATCGCTACTATTTTTGTTCTTAATCTTCTGTGCTATATCACACATTTCCCCGGGTGTGGTGGGTTTCAGGTACATTGAATTAATATTATCCAAAATGATGCATTCTAAGGGGACTTTAATTAGCCCATTCAACAAATTTGGCACGACGGAGATGTTCAATGTATTCATTTGCAATACGTCCAGAGTCACCATTCACTTTATTTTCAGGAAAATAATTTTTTACGTTTATCTCGTTACAAATCGCCCTCATGCGCTTATTGTCTGATGCCCTTATTATGTTTTTATACTGCATTGCTCTTGAATTTATTAATAAACTGTCATAAGCCTTTTTTCCACTTTTGTAAGCATTTTTATATACAGTGTTGTGCTTTGATAACGTTAATAATATATCTAACCTACGTTTACATTCTATAGTATTTACACCATTGTACAATTATTCTTGTTTCCGTTTTTTACCCACTAACTTTAATGGAAAATATTGATTAAAGATATTTATAAAGTTACTCATAAATATGTTCCACTGTTTATTAACATTACTTTCTTCTACATTATATAGGTACACTTAATCAATCCTGTTCATGCAATGTGCGCAGAAAGTTATGTTTATTTTCCGTAGAGTATATGCGGTTTTATTTAAGAGGCTCTTTTATTTCCTCACTTCTAAAGTTTACTCTCTGATTTGTATGGTGTGAAATAAAATTTTCAAAAACGAGCGCATTAACATGTTCAGAATTGGTAAATATATTATCAATGCAACTTGCTCAGTTACCTACTTGTTATTCTAGTATTTTCCTTTTTGGTTTAAACCTTAATTAAAGGAGTCCATTAAGGAAAACAATTCTGTCCTATGCTCATTTGTTTCCAGCATTTCTATGTTAAAGTCCCTTGCTATAAATATGACTTTATTTTCCCTAAATATATCCACTAGCAATTTTTCAAGTTGCAACAGGAATACTTGTATGTCTGCCGTCGGAGGTCTATAAACGGAGACGACAATAACCTCTACTTTACCCAATGTACACTCTGCCACTGCACACTCAAATACACAACATTTTAATAATTTATTTAACTTTGACCGAGCTTTACATGTTCTTACAGTAAATCGCTGTACCGCCATGCTTTCCCTCTTCTCTGCTAAACATTGATGTTAACTTAAAAGTATCTATGGACATACAGTTCCATTGATTTTCTGATTTCCAATGTTCTGTAATACGGATCACTTCACAGGTAGAGTGGGTCTTTAACATATCGTTTATTCTATCTATTGAATTTCCAATAGATTGAACATTCTGATGAATTATGCTTTTCATACAGGCCTTATTCTTTTTTGTGACGTTGTCTATAAAAAATTGTTTAGCGGCTTCTGTGAATAATTTATGGTAGTACTTTAAAACTGTGCTAGTCTTCTTTGATATACCGGACACTGATAGTCTCTTGATAAATGTTGGCTCGATATTCCGTCCATTTTTAACTTAATACAATTTGGAATTTGGGCATTTCAAAATTTGACTGTCGCAGTCTTTACCTAAATGTTCTTCGCCGCATTTGTCTCATCTTTCCAATGTTTAGAAATATGTCCAAATCCATTACATCAGTTAAAACAAATTGCCAAGTTAATATGTGTGTGGGTTTTGTGGATTTTTTTTTCGTTACAATTTTCATTTGATTGCTTACTTTATATCCCGATTCAGTTTCAATCTCTTCATTGTGATATACCTACAATGTCTTCCAGAAACTCTTTCTCTGTCAATCCTTTTCTTACACCGGCACCGATTACTATAAACATGGGGTCTGTATTTTTTGTTTCTTTCATATTTATGTCAGTTTTGTCCTTTAGAGCTTGTTTAAGTTTATCTTGTTGTTCTTTATTGTGACTTTCTAGTACCACCGCACAACTCTTTAATTATCTGATATTTTTGATTCCTCCTCATCATATATCTGTTGATAATACACTTTGCTTAATGTGCTGCATAGTCGTTGTGGCGTTGCGTCGCTGATTTTATAGTTATTAGTTAATTTTATAGTTATTATTGTCTCCAGTTTTTTGTCTATTTTGGGGGGTTGTCCACGTTTTTTTTTCGGGACAGTCATTTTTGGGAGGTTTTGTATATGTCGAGGTATATGTTTTCAAGGCACTAACATTGGCATAAGTTTTCTGTTTTGTTTCTGTTGTCATATTTTTATCTGAAAGGTTGAATTATTGTACATCATTTGATTTTTAAGAATTAAATTTTCATTTTCTAAAACTCCTATTCTGTGGATTAGCAATGGCAAGTTCTTATGAATTTTATGACTAGCTTAATTTAAAAAGTATTTACTTTCCTTGATTAACATTTCCTTTTCTTCATTTGCTATGTCAATAATTTTATCCAACGACAAAAAGACATTTAACATATTTTCCTTTATTGAAGTTTGTTCAGTGGGTGCTATATTTACAGCTTCGTTGTTTTTATTGGGGGTCTCAACTGATAAATTTCTATCACATGTTCTTTTTGATTCCTTTGCTTCGGGTGTAGTAGCATTTGATCTATTTTTTTTCCTGAGTTTTCCTGTTTTTCTTCTGCTCCTATTCCTTGTTTTGAACCCTTGTTCATTGGTGACCTACGCATCACCGAATTTCTTGGTCTGAAAATATCATTATTATTTATTATCCTTATAGTCTTCACCATCCTGGTTTCCAGTAAGTATTCCTATTTTTCGTTTTCCGAATTCCTCATTTTGTCGTTTTTATTGACCAGCCCCGGTATTTGTTGTATCTTGTTATCTCCGTGCGAAGCGTTAACGATGTTTATATTTACGTACATACAGAAAAATCATTGCATAAATTCAACCCTAATTTATTTTCGCAAAAATATAGTTAAGGTAATAATAGTTAACCAACATTAAACCAGATTTTATAGTTGAGTAAACCATACATAATTGTTACCGTTTATCTTTGATTAGAGAACAGTTTTCTTTAAAATATACCTAAGGAATCGATGGACAAAAAATATCACTATGGTTTTTATGTCCCTAGTCATATTTACACCTTAACTCTAAGCTATTGTTGATCTGAATATACCACTAGTCAATGCAAATGCACTTTATCTTTGATTATCTTGGTCATATGTTTATTAGGTCACCGTTGCCAAATATACAGTTGTTGTAGATTGAACGTATAATATGTATGCTAAAAAATATAAGTATATGTTTGTTTTTCTTTTGCTTAGATCTAATTGGTTCGAAAAAGGCAAATATCGGATACCTTATCTATTTTAAAATTAAAAAACACCAAATTTAAAATTCTGGATAGAGATAGGTTGCCCGAAAAGAGCCATGTAAATTATTTTAAAAAAGTGCAATATACTTAACAAGATCGACTTTTTGACTAATATACGAGTACCTACTTATGTACTAGTTGTGTGATATTAAAGAGACACCATCCTGTGGGTATACCTATATGGTTAGAAAAGCTGCAGGTTTTTTCTTTAGTTTTTAATGTCATTTTTTTAGCAATTTAAACTTAAATGTTCAATTTATTAAATAAATTTTACTTACATGAAGATACTTTTTCATTACTTGGGCAATTTTTATTCTTAGCCCTACGGAGGGGAATAATTCTTTATCTTGATTAATTTTAGACAAAATGCCTATTGTAATATTATTTTCTGGAAAAAGATTTGTCTTAACATATCGTAAATTTAAGTCAATTTATAAAATAAAACCTAAAATATACTGGGTATCTGTTATTTAGGAATACAATATTTATTTAATCCTAATAATAATTACATAGGTTAATTGGCAAATTTATGTTGGTGCATATCTGTTTTGAGAAGCTTTGTCAACTGACATTACGATAAGGAATGGGGAATCAATTCTGGCAAAGCAGGGTAGAAAAACCCCACGTATCCCCTCATGTCTTTATTTTAAAATTGGAAACAAACAATGTTATTTGTTTTTAATTCTAGTAATTCAATGTTCGAAGATATCTACAAAGTTTACAGCATAGTTTATGTTTTTCGTTTTCATTCATAAAAATAGAATACCTGGGTAGATACATAGGATGTAGGATGTAGTGTAAAAGTAACCTTTATAATAATTACTAATATTAAGCAACACAAAACACAATTTAATTTCCGCTCTAAATTTTAAGTAGTACCACACTAGGTCAGTGTAGGTTATACTTATAATAGGTATTCCAAGCAGCTATAGAATTAAAAATAAATATAGCATCACTTACCTTTGAATTTGTGCAGGACCTCCTCAGGAAGATCTTTAAACCAATGTTCCATTTTTCACTACAAGTCGCAAGTAAAATTTTACTAAAGTAATAAAGAATAAAGGCCGCATTCAAACAGAACGGGTGCACGTGATTATCGCCCCAAACTAAGGCTCTAAATGATGATAGTTTAGCTTCACACAAATTAAATTTTACTATAGAACAATAACAAAATATAGGTGAATTGACTATAATTTATTGCCTGTGTAATATTAACAATACTAAATTATGGTTCACCTGACTATATATCATGATTATATTTTGTGCATACTCTGGGGTTTGTTTATGAATCAGATATATTTCTTTTAGCAATATCATTGAACCGTTAAACTATATTACTATAGTTGTTTCAAATATAAATAAGTCTTCTGTTAAGCTTAGAGTCTAGGTCCTTACTATAATATTACTATAATTAACGTATGACTAAGATATATGTGAAATAAACATTAATTTTTGAAATAAATTAGGTTTGTGCGGAATATAAATTATCTTTGCTCATATTCGTGAATAATTTAGGTTCAATTTAACTCTATTATGGTCAAAATGCTAATAGATTTTTCTGTGTGTACTTATATTTATTTACCTTCAGAATTCCAATAATTTTCTCTATTTCCTCTTTCGTTGGATTATTAATTAAACCAGCTGAGAAACTTAACTTTCAAAATGGCTTTATTCCAAACTAACTTTTACAGTTCATTACATGGGAAGTGACAATATAATATAGAAAATAATAATCATTAAAAAAAATAACAATAAAAAAAATGGAAGTTAATCCAATTTAATCCATTAATAAAATCAATTTCAAAAAAAAATAGTATAAATAATTTAATTTAGTAAATATCTCTTTAATTGTTTTTTAAAAATTGCCAATTTTTTAATTTTTCTGATATTTTTTGGAAGATTGTTATATTTTATTATTCAGTCATATAAAAGCGATTTTTTTCCGAAATCACTTTTTACTGGTATAGTTTGATGATTTATACAACGTCTGGTGTTATGATCATGTCATTGTAATGTTTGATTCTCCTGAAGTGTTATGTTTTATTTTTCTTCTTTTAAAATAATAGAGTGAATTAGAATACAAATTTTTAATTTTTAACTTCGGGCTTTTGTTATACTGCTAGCAAGTTTTGCGATGTTCTTTAGCTGTTTACTTTGAATAACCATCACTACTATTTTGCATATTAATAATTTATTATAATTTCGTTATTTATAATTGTTACTATTAATAATATATTAAACGTGAAACGAATTCACAACCGCACAACACGTCACACTCGTTTTAGACAAAGATTTAAATTTTCCACATTATGTTAATACTTTTAAGAGCGTTTGGTAAACAATGTGGAGAAGAGCAATTTGCGTGTTGATTTACTTCAAATGGGAAGACTATTTTGTTAAAAGATTTATTTGTTATTGTTTGATCTATAATGTCCATAATATAATATGTCGTTATAAATAATGCTTAAACGATTTTTAGTGCTGATAAGATCGAAGTCTACCTAGGTGCCCACGATCTCGATAAGCCTGACAAACATATGAAAATAATTGAAACTACCGAATACATAAGGCACGAAAGTTACTCTGGGGACACCATGGCAAACGATATTGGTTTGATCAAATTACCAGAACGGGCACCCAGGAACAAGTACATTCAGTTTATCACTTTGTCCCAGAGCTTAGAATCTTTTGCTGGACGAGTTGCTATATGCCTAGGACGGGGTATGACTGCTTATGGTAGGTAAGTTTACGTTGTGTTAAGTACCTACATTTAAAAACTTGTAGATCACATGCACACAACCAAATCTAATCCCAATCCAAAGACGTTCTAGTTTTGAGGTAGCAAATCACCAACGTTGTCCTAAAATTGCGAATCTTTATTTTTTTAGGAAACTTTTCAAAGAAATTACGATATGTGCACTTGAAGATAATATCGAACGAAGAATGTAAAGAAGATGACGTATTTAGATACTATCTTATAAAAACGCACATGTGTACATCAGGATTAGGTAATTGAAGGAGGAGGTGTACAAAGAAACTATAAAAGATGGAGCAAAGGTTAAATTGGGGCAAACATGGATAATTTGGAGCTTAAGTTAAGGACAGTGAGAAATTAAGAAATTTCCTACAATTTCCGGAGATCTCGGGAAAAAAACGAAAACATTTTCTGTTTTTGTTTTTTGTGACGTTATTAATAAACATAATAAAAAACAGATTTTCAACACTTTCTACAGGCACTTTAAAACGACACATTTAAAGATAGTTTCTCATTTAAAATACGACGTTTCGGTGTTCAGATATCACCAACAGATCAAAATTTTCAAATACGGACCTGAAATTTTAATATCATTATCTGAAGTATGTTGTTTCCGCAAAACATAAACTAATAACTAAAAGAAAGAAAATATTGTAGCATATCGGACAAGTGTGTAACTATTTTTTATATTGGAATTGGAATACACAGTGATCCAAGTTTAATGATATAATAATTTATATACAGTGAGGACCTAAAGTCCGCCCCCCCCCCTTCTAACTTCTAAACCGTTCGGTATATTTTAATGAAATTTTAAACGATAATATTTGAGCAAGTCTTGCACTTTTTGACATACCAAAGACAGCTTTAAATGTCAAAATGACAGCTGTGTCCGCTTTTGGAAAAAAATTTTAAATGGAACACCCTGTATATTTTTACATTTTTAAATTCCACATAATATTATAATTATTTTTTATTAAATGGATTATTAGTCTATACTTTATAGTTTCCGAGATATTGACTCTCGAAAAGTTACATTATTGAACTTTGACAGCTTATAACCTTCTAACAGTACGTCTTAGAGCAAAACGGCTTACATGTCCCTATCTTTAATATTTATTATCTTCCCAAAAAAATCAACTTCCAGTTAAACCGGAACAACTATATTTCCTGCTTTCGAGTTACATCCGGTTTAACCGGAAGTTGATTTTTTTGGGAAGATAATACAAATTGAAGATAGGGACATGTAAGCCGTTTTGCTTGAAGACGTACTGTTAGAAGGTTATAACCTGTCAAAATTCAAAAATGTCACTTTTCGAGAGTCAATATTAGAGACATTATATCATCTTATAAACTAATAACATTTTGTCGAAATTTCATTGTTTTGAACCGAAAATTAATCATCTGTACTTACAGTTTTGCAATACGGTCCTGATAAAATTGTGTGCTAGCGATTTAACATTTGCTGTATCTTTTATAGTTTCCGAGATCTCAATGGTGAGCATCGAATTTTGGACACCCTGTACAACCCATTTAACAATCAATTATTGTGTATCGAACAACTTTGCTAGTAACTACGGCCTGGTAAGCTCACTTTAGGCCGAAAAACTAATAACGTGTTACGACAAACCTACTACGTTCGTATACAAGCCGGCATACTTTTATTTTATTTCGTGTTTCATTTTTTAGGTTTAGAACATTCTGAGTTTGTGGGCTCATGTCCAGGAGACTCAGGAGGCCCCCTGATAGTCGGTACCGAACAAGTGGGCATCGTGTCATTCGGCGCAAAATGCGGCGAGGGGAGGCCTGCGGCATACACACGAGTCCCGGACTTCCTGCCTTGGATTTCAAAGAAGACAGGGATACGCTTCACGAAGTCAGGGGGAGAGATGTGCAAAATGGGAATGTATATGAAAGCGTTTAATGTGTTTATGTTGGGTGTGGCGTTTTATTTAAAGTGCTCTGGGTTTGATATGTCAAAATTTTAAGTCTTCTCGTTTTAATATATTCTATTTTATTTATGGTATGTTGTATTAATTGCTAGGAACGCTGAAATGCTCCAATAATCTAACCTTTTTTTTTCTAAACAATGGCAAGAACAAAACCTAGCGACCCTTCTTTAAACAATAATAATAACAAAACACACAACGCAAGACCTTCTGGGATTTAAGAATGAGTCCTAGGTATTTTCCATTTGCTTCTTTTAAACAGCAAAGCAAATTAAAAATTTTTGCAGAGCTAAGTTGTTAAAGAAACGCTGTTAACCGCGGCAAGGGGGGGGAATTTTTGTTGTGCCTTGCTTTGCTATTTAAAAGTAGTGTTAAAGGGATTCTGCTATTTACTAGGCTAGTAGTAGAAGGCTGTGACTTACGGCTCGAGTTAAACGTCAAAATTTCACTTGTTTGTTTGCAATTTTGAATTTGACGTTTCTATTTTTTGACATTTAAAATGTAATGATACAAAATAACAATCTTTCATTTCAAACTGTCCATGCACAAAAATGGTTGCTTAAATTTTCTTTTGGCCTCAATTTTCATATTCTTCTGTGTTGCCGCAAATAAAGGACAAGAAAATGACGAAACACCAACGGGGAGAACATCGAGAACAGGAGAGGCAAGTATTTAATAGAGCAGAAGGCCAGAGCTTAAAAAAAATTAACCCTATCTTCCAGGTAGCTCCTTCAAAAGCGTTCCCTCCGCGCAATTGGATTTTTACAGGAAGGAAAGACAAGGGCGTAAGGATCATTGGTGGTTCCCTCACGAGTACCCTTATCAAAGCGACTCTATATATCTCTAAAGTAGGTGACAGCAAGTCGTACCTGTGTGGTGGGACATTGATCAGTAACGAATGGTTATTGACAGCTGCGCATTGACGTCGCAAAGTAAGTTTATAACCAAAAAAACCATATTAAAATTCCAAACTATCGAGCAGATAGACAAATAATTTCATTCATAAACGTAATCAGTGTTTATAGCGGACATTCTATCATATAACAGGTCTATGTGCACTTACTAGTAAACTGAAAATTTTCTAAAATAGGCAATTAAAAAATGGTTTTCTTATAACAAAATCGTTACCTACTCGGCCAGATATAAAATCAAATTCGAACTAAGAAAGTAACAACAGTTGTTTGTTTTTACGTTAATTTATTTTAAATGAAACTTGTTCAAGTTTGTAACTATGTTTATTTTTTATATTTATTTACACGTAAATTACTTTACGCTGGGATTTATTTCAGTAAAACAATAACATGATCGTACTTCGCGCAGCATTGTCTTAATTTCTTAACGAATAAATTAAAAGTACTTATTTATATTTTAAATAGACTGGGGTAGTCTATTATAAGTCTTTGATGCATCAACAATTGGATTCCTTAGGCTTTGGTGTTACATTTTTGTTGTTTGTTTATTATTTTATATATTAACTTGCATTGTTCTAATTCTAACACCTTAGCAAGCTTCCAGACATTCAATCCCTCGTATAGGGCATTCGTGTGAGCGCGTATGTCGTAGACATAAATAACTTTTAAATTTTTATTTGTATTGCTCTCGATTTCCACCTGTCCAATTTTTAAAAAATGTCAGCAAAAAATAATGGCTCATGGGGGTGGGGTAACTACCCCCATAACCCCCCCCCCCCAAATACGCGCCTGTGGACAGCGAGCTTGCGTCATTTGCTGAAAATAAGGCATGGCATCTCGTGGACCCTCCGCAAGAAGGTGTGATTGTAGACAAGTGGGTGTTCAAACGTAAAATTGATAGTGACGGGAGTGTTTGTTATAGAGCTAGGTTGGTAGCAAGGGGCTTTACACACGAACCCTTCGCCCCTGTCAGTGGCGCACCCAGGGGGGGGGGCCAAGGGGGCCTTGCCCCCCCCCCCAAAACCCCCAATGAAATAAAAATTATGAAAGTGGATAAGTATTTTAAAAAGTCAATTTTCTTAGATTTACCTCACGGGCCTCGTTTGAGGGGGGCCAGGTGGGGCATTTGCCACCCCCCCCCTCCCCCTGGAAGTTGACTTATTGATAAAAGTTGACTTATTGAGGTTTAATATGGTTTGATTGAATTTATGAATTTATTATTTGAGTTTTTCTTTATATTTTTGTTATTATTTTGGGGAAGTAAAGACTTATTTTAATAAAAATAAACAGTTTTAATGCCAAAACGACTATGAATATTTGAGAAACAATATTAGCTCATTAAGTATTGAGCAAAAAATTGAAATTAAAATTAAGGGAAGACCTAAACTCTCGAAATTAACTTGATACATACCACAAAGTGTAAATCTAGGGGCTTTACTGTTATTGATAAGTTTGCTGCAAATAAAAACAGATGAATGAACTTTACTTTTAAACAATGTACCCACTAATGAAAAATAAATTAGCCTTTCTATTTTTTATCTTATTTCATTTTCAATAGAATAAGAAGGTAATCATAAATTTTAAAAATATTTACTATAATAATTATTGACCAAATTTGGGCGTGGTCTTAAAAAAATTTCGCCTGCGGCGCATTTCGCCTACAGCAGGCTTTTAGTACACCCCCAAGTTAACAAGTCACAAGCCGCCAATGCCCCCCCTCCCCCTAAGAAACCGTTTAACGACTCCCATGACTAGGCTATTGCGATCTTCCCTGCAAGAGTACCTGTTAAAAAAGCTCCAAAGTTCTAGAAAAATGCGTAACTTAAAAGTTTATTAAAAAATTTGCTTCCAGCACTGGTTGGCGGCCCCCCCCCCCCCTAACATAAAATCCTGGGTGCGCCGCTGGCCCCTGTAGTTAGACATAGCACATTAAGAGTGTGTGCTAGAACTTGATTTAGATATAATGGTTTTTTGGAGAAACCGGTTTTTATGAAGCAACCAGAGGGTTTTTTACTCTCCGGAAAAAAAGTTCAAAGGAAAGGTGTGTAAAGTAAAAAAGGCTATATATGGGCTTAAACAATCACAAATAATTACACTTGTTGTTTTATGATAATTACACTTGTTGTATTATTGATAGCATATAATGCTCTTATTATCAGAAGTATTATGCACCTATTATTAAATGGTTGTAGATAAAATTATTAAACAAACGGATGTCAACGTCTTGTCATAATTTGACAATCAAAACGAACCACAAATTATTTAGTTAAACTCCGTGTCGCTGATTTTAAGATGCCGCCGCGTGCATGGTGGACCCATTGAAATGAATAAACGACGTTGTTATTCATTTCAATGGGTGGACCTCACCCCTCGGAGATGCCCCCCCCCCCCCCGCCACACCTGGATCAGTCAAACTGGCTTTATGAAGAGGCTATAATATAGTCTCACACATTTCTTTAAAATCAAGAAGGCCATGGTGTGAGATCGTGAAAGGGGGTTTGCTGACTGACTGAATCTATGACCAAATTGAGAAAAATCCGTATCAATGAAAGCGAATGGAAAGTGATCGAAATCAACTTGACAACGGACAATCAATACTGCTTTTCCAAGTAAGTATAGGGCATGTGCACTAAATGACAGTCGCCCTGAGGAAAAACATTAGTGATGGGAAAAACCGAGTTATTTTAATAACCGACTACCGAGCATTCAAGTGATTTTGAAAACCGATAAAAACCGGTTTTTCACTCGAATTCTATATTATGGGAATATGGGCGGTAGTTCGTCGAACAACTTTTAAAAAAAGAAAAAGGTCGCCAGTTCCATAAAGTACTAAAAAATCACTTGAATTCTCAATACATCTGCCTCGTAAACTGGTTTGTGTAGCCGCAATGAGTGATTGGTATGAATGACATGATTGAAATGCGGGTTTTCGTTTCATAAGTTTCCTTCCATTTTTGATAACAATGGATACCAGTAAACTAACGGTAAAAACCAACGAAATAAGAATACAAAGGAAGTAGGGTATGGTAGATTGACAGTTGTCCGGGATGGGGTCTGATGGCGGCAACATTTAACGCACGCGCGTTTCCGGTTTACCTGTGGCGTATCATTAAAATGGTAATAACAAAATGATTAATGAAATTTTATTTGGACGAAAAAAATAAAAAATATATTTAGATTCATATATAGCTATAAGATACGGTAAGGTTGGTGTAATAAAACAATACAACTATTCCTTTTAATTATTTATTTAAATAAGGTAACGGAGGTGAAAGGGTAATGTAAATATCTGGTTAAATAACTAAAAAACACCTGTTATTATACATTAAAAAAAAATTGCAGAAGACAAATTGTTTCAGATAATCGGCAAAATTATTGCCAAAACGTCTACGTTAAAAAATAAAATTTTAAAAAAACCTTACTCTTTCTTCATGAACCAAATCACAAGAAAATAATAAAATATAATATAATATAGTCCTGTTTATTATAATATGTACCTAATAATATTAATGAGATTTCTAGTATACAAGAAAATTGTCAAATGACAAACTATGCAGATAATACAAACATTTTATTTATTTGTAGTATCAACAACTTAACAAGTTAATTATAGATACATAAACCCCATTTCTAAAAGCTATCCTAAGCTATAATAAATATTCAATTAGCATTTGCCCAAGCAGTTCATTCCTTAATTTTAATTTTTGATAGTTTAAATTATATATTTCAATGTCTCCACAATATTTATTAAAATAGAGCACAGTCACAGTGGTGAGTTTTTGTATAGATTTGTCCTCGGTGTAGGAATATAAAATACATGTGCGGATCTAGTATTGACTAAGCCTATTCTAAACGGAAGCAGTCCTAAGAACTCTTTATTATATCTATTTTGTCTCTAAATATTTTATATAAGAAAATAATTCTTGCTTCTATACACAATAGTCTTAAAGAAGGGATATTAAACAAATTACACAAAAGCCCTTGATCTGTACCTCTTGGTGGATAAACTGAAAATTACTTGTAGTATAAAAATTTTTAAAATTTACGCTGAATAGATTTTGAAAGAGCAATCTTATTGGCATACTGAGGATCCCAAATAGTGCATGCATACTAAAGTTTTGTAGCTACCAGGGATTTATATAAAGTTATTATGGCGTTAACATTTTTAAAGTATTTACAAGTTCTTATTATAAATCCTAGCATATAAAGACCATGAGCTTCTCGAGCAACATATTTAACAATTTATGATTGAAGTAAATAATTATTGGTTTTCTAAAGATAAACTGATATTAAATAAATCAAAGACCGTTATCACCTTGTTTAAGACTAACCCATACACTTTGGAGAATCCGGAAACAGTAACCATTAATGATTGTCATATAAGATTAAAGGAATATACTAAAATCTTAGGTGTGTTGTTGGATAGTAAAATGTCCTGGAAGAACCATGTCCTGGAAGAGCCATATCCTGGAAGAGCCATGTCCAATATATGTTGTAACCAGACGGTGTTCCAGTTAGATTCACAGTAGGATAATTATCTTCAGGCAGGTTTTGACAGGGTGTCTTATAAGATATTGCATAGGAACGTACCTGCCAAAAAAATATGTTTTTTAATTATTTGTTTGGCACCTTTACCAAATGACACAAAAGTAACTATAACGTGATACTAACTCTCTTTGTAAAATTTTTTTTTTATATTTTGATATGAATTTCTTTAAATGATAGAAGGTTTGGGACTTGCTTTGAATTTATTTTTTTAATCAATGGTATCCCCAGTCGTCCTCAGGTGAATATTGAGAAAACGTTTCTATCATTCTAGAAACATCATTGTATTCAGTCTTTAAATATGAATTTCTTTGTTTATCGTACCTACACTTCCATATTTTATTACATTCTTTATCCATGGGTTTAAAATTTTAAAAGTAGATTAAACCAATAAAACATCTAAAAACTTTTATCGATACATAATTTATGAAAAAGTGACAAAGCAGCTTCCTCAGAAGCATAAATAAGGCAGAATTATTTGTATTCATATTCTTAAGTACATACCTACATATTTTCCAATATATTATGTAATGACCCGATACAATAGTTTCAAAACTTACATTTTTTAACCTGGCTACTTCAAAAGTAGGCACTACTGCAGTTGGGACCAATCTAACTTTCAATCTTGAGGTTCTGTCAAAGCAATCTTCAGGAAAATGCTTCTAGCAAAGAACTGTATTTCGTGTAGGATCCCAATCACTTCGGTTTACAATTTTCAACCACGCCTTTTTTCTTAGGTAATTATTTGGAAAACTAAAAACCAATAAGTATTTTTAATTTGCTTTTTTGTAGAAATGGGGTAACCCAGTCGATTAATAAATAAATAATATTTTTCTGGTTTTATAAGACGAACGCCCATGAATGACATGCGAGGTTCGGAGGGAGGTTATGTGTATTTTGATATTAAATTAAAATATTTTTTTTTTCTATACAGATTAAAAAAGTTTATATATCTAAACATAAACTTACCGATGAAATGTAATGCCCAGTTTTTTACTTCATAGCGTTTGGGAGCACCCACAAGCAGCACAAGGAACCATATTTAAAGCTTATTAATTAACCCAGAATAACAACTAATTAAAATGTTTTAATCGCTGTCCAGCGCTAAAAGTATACTCCACTGTCACACTAAAGTAATTATAAGTTTACTAGTATTCGTTAAATATGGTTGTTAACTAATTAAAATGCAAAATAACTCAAGGCCAAGAAAGCAGAAATCACAGCTCGACCTGTCAACCACGGTCAAACACCAAAACAAACATGGAGTCATATTGTGGTGTCTCAAAATGGCCGACTTCCGTCGGTCGGTTTGTAAGGCGGTTTATGCAAAATCCTACTTCCTTTGTATTCTTATTTCGTTGGTAAAAACAGGTTTTGCTTTTCCTCAGGGCGTCTGTCAAATTTGACTAATGACGTCACGTGCACATGCCCTATCCAAGACATTTTTGTTTACATGTTTTCACCTCATTTTCCTGGTTTGACAGTGACTTTGACAAAAAGAAAAAAACGTTAAATGATTTTAATGAAAACGATACAAAGTAAAACTATTGGAAAGAGGATGTTCCTCGTTGGTTTAATTTTAGGCTTTTTGTGTATCTTCGGAGTTAGAGCGCAAAATGAAACGACGGTAAGTTTGGTACCGAATTATACGAACATTCCGCCCAAATTGATGTTTTTTTTTTCTGTTTTGCGGCTTAGATTACGAATCTGAAAATGATTTTCGTTGAATATTTCTTTTGAAACTGGCTGTTATTTTTCTTCTTCGAGGCTACTTTTAACCAGAATGTAACAGGAAGAAAAATAGGGTTGTAACATAGACATTTACCTTCGGATCCGTACATCTTATTTCTAGCGCAAACAAAGTTTTATGGGTGATAAAATGCGCTTGTGCGCATGGCTCATCCGTCATGTTTCTAGACGTCCATTAACGATGGGAATGCGGGCAATCTATACCTAAAAATAAACCTCAATTTTGTATTTAATTTTAATTTTTAATAGTAAGTAATTAAGTGTGCACCCTAAAATGAGTTTCTTAGGCCAAAGAAGTGAAAACGGCGCCCGCGGGCGTCATGTTCAACATGGATAGGAAACCCGGCAAGGGACCAAGGATCATCAATGGGGCCATCGCGACCCCCCACGCGTACCCTTACCAAGTGGGCTTGCTTATCACAAAACACGGCATGTGGTACCAATGCGGGGGTACCTTGCTGAATTCCTATTGGGTACTCACAGCGGCGCACTGTCTCGAAGGGTAAGCTACCTAATTACAGAAATAAAATAAAATATTATATAATATTTGTATAAATAAAAATATTTATTTATTTATTTATTTATTTATTTATTTATTTATTTATTTATTTATTTATTTATTTATTTATTTATTTATTTATTTATTTATTTATTTATTTATTTATTTATTTATTTATTTATTTATTTATTTATTTATTTATTTATTTATTTATTTATTTATTTATTTATTTATTTATTTATTTATTTATTTATTTATTTATTTATTTATTTATTTATTTATTTATTTATTTATTTATTTATTTATTTATTTATTTATTTATTTATTTATTTATTTATTTATTTATTTATTTATTTATTTATTTATTTATTTATTTATTTATTTATTTATTTATTTATTTATTTATTTATTTATTTATTTATTTATTTATTTATTTATTTATTTATTTATTTATTTATTTATTTATTTATTTATTTATTTATTTATTTATTTATTTATTTATTTATTTATTTATTTATTTATTTATTTATTTATTTATTTATTTATTTATTTATTTATTTATTTATTTATTTATTTATTTATTTATTTATTTATTTATTTATTTATTTATTTATTTATTTATTTATTTATTTATTTATTTATTTATTTATTTATTTATTTATTTATTTATTTATTTATTTATTTATTTATTTATTTATTTATTTATTTATTTATTTATTTATTTATTTATTTATTTATTTATTTATTTATTTATTTATTTATTTATTTATTTATTTATTTATTTATTTATTTATTTATTTATTTATTTATTTATTTATTTATTTATTTATTTATTTATTTATTTATTTATTTATTTATTTATTTATTTATTTATTTATTTATTTATTTATTTATTTATTTATTTATTTATTTATTTATTTATTTATTTATTTATTTATTTATTTATTTATTTATTTATTTATTTATTTATTTATTTATTTATTTATTTATTTATTTATTTATTTATTTATTTATTTATTTATTTATTTATTTATTTATTTATTTATTTATTTATTTATTTATTTATTTATTTATTTATTTATTTATTTATTTATTTATTTATTTATTTATTTATTTATTTATTTATTTATTTATTTATTTATTTATTTATTTATTTATTTATTTATTTATTTATTTATTTATTTATTTATTTATTTATTTATTTATTTATTTATTTATTTATTTATTTATTTATTTATTTATTTATTTATTTATTTATTTATTTATTTATTTATTTATTTATTTTATTTATTTTATTTATTTTATTTATTTTATTTATTTTATTTATTTTATTTATTTTATTTATTTTATTTATTTTATTTATTTTATTTATTTTATTTATTTTATTTATTTTATTTATTTTATTTATTTTATTTATTTTATTTATTTTATTTATTTTATTTATTTTATTTATTTTATTTATTTTATTTATTTTATTTATTTTATTTATTTTATTTATTTTATTATTTATTAACGCCAAAAGGGATACAAACAGGTAACAAGATACCCACTGGAGTATCCACATAATAATTATAAACTAAAATATAACAGTCTAATAATGCCTATAAATAGTAAAATAAGTTAAAAGAGGAATAAATACATTTACTAATATTTCACATTAAATTATTTATTATTTTAAATCCGAGAAAGAAAAAAAATACAATATACAATAAAAATACAATAATACCAATCATCAAAATCATCAGTTTTTAAACATTTTTTAGTATGCCTTTCACTGTTCGCAGGGACATTGAGAAAAATCAATATTATCAAACACATTAGTATTTCTTATAATAGGGAACTTGGCAAAAATTTTAAATGGTGAAAAAATTCTATAAATTATAAGTATATATTGTCATAAAACATATGGCAGCAAAAAAACCAACATATTTCGTCCCAAAAGACCGGTTGGCAATAAATTGAACGACGTTGAGAATTCCACCTTAAAACAACAATACAATAACAATAACACACGGCAATCCAAATGCAAACTCGGTAGCTCGGCCACCGGTCAGGTTGACGGATGACGGAAAAGTCATACTTCGTGACGTCATCGGGCTTGGCGCGCTTAAAAGGTCGTTTGAAATGCTTTTGACACGTGCGAAACTTTAAAGAATTTTTACCAAGTTATTACTGATTTTTAAGGAGTAATAATTGGGGAATATTTTTTTTAGGCCTAATTCATATAATTGAAAAAAAAAATTGGAAAGTTCCCTATTCTACACAATGGGGAGTTTTGAGCCGAACAAGTGTCTAAATGGCAAAAAAAATAATTCAGCTGTCCTTAGAGACCTCTGGGGGTCATTACCTAATATAAACTTGTTCGAGAATATCTGGACTTTGTACTAAATTATTAAATAACTTGTATAAAAAGAGTACATCAGTACGATGGTTGAATTCCAGATGTGGCTAACTAAAAAATTTCAGTTCATGGGCTTTTTGCATGAATTACTTAATTTGATATTTTCTATTAGTTCCAATAAAGTCTATGTTCACAAATTTAATTTTCCCGCCACAAACTCCACAACTAAAAGAAGCTATATGCATAACGCCAATATTGGTTAGTTCCAAAAGTATCTAGGAGTAGATAGCCGCTTTTGGAACAAATTTATTTTTCCCGCCAATGAAGATAGCCACCTCCCAGCTGATTTCAATCACAAACTATACATACGGTTATTGTCGTGCCGTTTTAGTGTGTTTTAAACCTTTTTGGTGCGAGCATTGTGATTTAAATTGCGGGTAAAAGGTGAAAAAAATGGGTTCTAGAGGCAAAAAAATATTAAATTTATTAAATTCTAAAGAAGCCTCTGCATCCGGGTTTATTAAGCCGTTTAAGAATCAGCCAACAACACAAGACATTACAGATCCTATTCAGCGCATAGCAACCGTTCCCTTTGAGTTCCCTGAGTTATTACAGAAAGGTACAAATCAGGCTATCAAGGAGGTTCCAAGACATATATTTTTTAATGAGCCTACTAATGATGTTTCTTTATGTTACGGGCCTATGGATCAGAATATGGCAAGTACTTCAACTGGTATTAGTAAATCTTTAGAGGCGCCTCTGCATTTAGAGGAAGATTCGAATGACTCTATTCGCGACAAAGATTACTTGCCAGAACAAGACCATAATAGCAGTAGTTCGCCTTCAGGTTAGTTTATTGAAACTTTTGTATAAAAACATATTTTTTAACAAAATTAAGTTAACAAAAAGTACAAATTTAGAAATTTTTTATCCAATTATAATAGGTAACAAATTCTCATTGAAAGCTCATTATCATTAAAAAAACATTTAAATTAATATATCCCTGTTCTGAAGTAGCCTGATAATGGAAAGGCTAAATTTATTTGTTTGTTTTTTTTTACTACCTAAAATTTTCTGTTTATAGAAGATGAGGATTCGCTTCAGCCTAATGTAACTCTATTTTTAAGTATCTATCTGAAAAAAATGTATTATTTTCTTTAATAAAAGTTTTGTTCCATTAGTGGTTATCTGAAATTTTATTTAAATTTTTCTTTTAAACAGTAAAAGGGCACATATTTTAAGTAAATATACTAAACCACATTATTCTTAACACTGTTATCTAAAATCCTTCCTAAAAGCATCTTTATAATATATTAAAAATAATTTGATACCTATATGATATTAAAAAGTATTTTTGATTTTCCCAACAAACAAGTTTTTGTAGATAGCAACATTTGGAATTCCACCATCGAGTAGACCTTCTTCGACTAGTCAGGGACGCTAAATGAAAATGATTTCGGGCCAGAGAAATATCGTTGTTGGGTATAATAAAATTCTGTTTTACCGAAAAGTATTTGATAAATTTATTCTGAATATTTTCCAACCTGTCAACATAGCTTTTTTGCTTGGGGTCCAAACGAGACTAGCAAAATTTAGTTTACTTAGAACGAATGAATTAAATAGGCAAATTATTGGTTTAGTAAGTATTATAAAATGGTTTACATTTTCTTATAATGTAACCCAGCATTTCGAAGCAGCGTTGACGACAGATTCAACGTGTTCGTCAAAGAGTAGTTTAGAATCAAATATAACACCCAAATCCTTTATTTTAGTATTCGTAAAATAATTATTTTTTATTTTACCCTTGGTTTCAGTTAAGGTGAGCTTAGAATAATTTGATTTGTGATTTGTTTTGTAATTGTAATTCTAATAAAATGTTTTTCGATGCCTCGCAAACATCGAGGTTTTTCCGCGATACATTTTCTGTAAAAATCCCTAAACGAACATGAATGAAACAGCGTCATCATGGCCTCAGACCATTATTGTCGTGACGGTCATATCTTTGGGGGCGGATCTCTTACTGTTGCGTTGCCATACTGTAGACTTTTTATAAGGTTTTAGACAAAGATTTAATTTTCCCACATTATGTAAATACTTTTAAGAGCGTTTGGCAAACAATGGGGAGGGGAGCAATTTGCGTGTTGATTTACTTCAAATGGGAATACTATTTTGTTAAAAGATTTATTTGTTATTGTTTGATCTATAGGTATCAGATCATTTGTGTCCATAACCATAATATATGTCGCTATGAATAATGCTAAACGTTTTTTAGTGTTGAGTACATTCAACTCATCCTAGGTGCCCACAATATTATGCAGATTGACAAATTTGTGACAATTCTAATCAGTACCAAATACGTGATGCACGAAAGGTACAATGAAAATTCATTATTAAACGACATTGGTTTGATCAAATTACCATCGCCTGCACCCTGGAACCAGTACATTCAGTTTGTCACTTTGTCCGTGGACTTTCAATCTTTTGAAGGACAAATTGCTAGATTGTTAGGATGGGGTACCACTATATCGGGTAAGTTTACATTGTGTTAAGTACCTACATGTAAAAACTTGTAGGTCACATGCACATAACCAAATCTAAGAAACGTAAAAGGCAATATTACAATAAATTATTGAATTCTGAAAACACGAAACTTTGCCTCAATTTCGCCATATTTAAATTTGTATCTCTTACCGTTTTTGAAATCGAAATGTATAGTGTATATACACGCAACGACATAGCAAGATAGACATTTCATTCTCCCCAGATCGCACGAACACGTCTCTAATACGTCTTAAAGATATCAGCGAAAGATGTATGTGTAATTGGACAGCAGCTTCATCCTTGGACGTGTTACCATAAATTAAATGAAATTTAAAGATAGTTTTACAATCTCTTTATTTAACGTTTCACAGTTTAAAATAAGAGTAATATCTTTATTCTTAGGAAAGCCTATGCCTTTTACAAAGCGGTGTTATGGAGAAGAACATTATTTTTATAAAGTTGCCCCAAGTTGTTCTTTTGAACAATAAAGTTAAAATTTTCCACCAGAATTAAGGAGCACTGTAAGGAGATAGAGAAGGCTTAAAATCAGAACTTCTCCCCCTCTAAAATTAAATCTAACTTTTCCAGACACATTCATTCCAATAAACACGACTTTGTACCAGACTCTCAGACTAAATATCTACACCTTTGCAATAAAGGTAATAATTTAGATCTTCTGGAAATTCTTGAAATTAATAAAACATTAAATAAAAACAATATTATTTGTCTAAATGACCAAATTCAACATAGCTCTACGACATACTTTATTAATTCTCTTAATTTTTCATAACTCAATTGATCCTTCTCTACATCTATTGGTTCTTTTTCTGGTTTTTCTATTTCATTAATTTCTCATTTTCCTGTTTTAAATAACTTTCAATAATTATTATTCTATTTTCAGAGCCATCCAAATTTATGACTAATTATTTTTCATCACAGACTTTTCATCACCACTCGTAACATCTCTACATTATTAAATCTATTTTATCGACAAAATAATCGGCCAATAATTTACTACTTCTTACTCATAAATGGCACTGAGATAGTTACTATTTTCTTTGTCGAAATACTGAGTTACTCTTTTTATCATTTATAAACCTTCCAATAGAGATCGCCACAGAGAAAATTTAAGACACCTATTCTGAACCCTTGTGTAACATATTAGTTATAATTGAAACCCCTTTTTATCTATTTTGTAAGGTTTTTATTGGTTTTACCTTGTATTTCCAGTGATTATTAACTTTTTAAAGTAGTTTTAAACCCTAATTGAGCTTTTATCCTTTATAACATTTAAAATTTTTTGCATACCTGAACATTTTTTGATTTAACTGCCAAAACACTTGCCATTTGTTCAGTGGCGTAGCTAGCATGGGTGACACCCGGGGCGGAATTCGTGGTGTCACCCCAAAAATGAAAACTGATTATTATTTTTTTCTAATTAAAATATAAATGAGTAAACAAAAATATGTAAGTACCTTAAAAGCTCTTTTTTCTAGATTTAACAGCTGCAAACTCACTAATTACGTCCTCAAAATGTATTTTTTGCGTTGCCTCGTGTTCTATTGTTAACATGCTTAGACTGTTGAGTCTTCTTTCGCTCATTGTAGCCCTCAAATAGTTTTTTATTAATTTGAGTTTGCTGAAACTTCTTTCACACGAGGCTACCGATACGCAAATTGTTACAAATAGTTTGAGAGCGACCACAAGATTTGGCACAGATTCTATAAAATCCCATTGCACAATAAACTTTAAAAAGTCTAGAGACAACCAATTAGACACTGATATATTGGCCGCTTGAATATGTCGGCGGAGTCTTGGTATCTCCAAGAGGAGTTCGGCTTCCGATACTTCATCGTCATAAAAATTACAAAATTTTGATACAGCCAATTTCAATTCATCAGTATTTGCAGAAAGCAAAGTATTTGGCTGTACAACCTCAAACAATGAAGCTACTTCTCGAACAGACTGCAATCTTGTTTGAAGTTCTACGCCGAATCGATCAATGCATTCAAACATATCTTTTTGCACTTCAGCTCTCAGGGCACGGGTATGAAACCGAGATGCAAAAAGTCGCAGCTGTCACTTGTCATTAAAGTCAATGGTTACCATGGTCACGCACTACAAAAGATGGCGTCTCTTTCAAGGAAATAAACAAGGTTGACTCAAATTAAAATACATATGCCAATGGCAACCAATCACATTGCTCCATTTCTTAACCAACCTATTTGTGTTCGTCCTTGCTCCTTCCAGTCTTTTTAATGGAGTATCATGGCGGTTCGCCGATGAATTTTTTTGTAATTTTCTCGGTAGTTTTCAAGATCTTGCTGAGAATGAGAATGAAAAAGAAAATGTAATTACCTGTCTGGGTAAGTTTTGGATTAATATATTTTACATTATACCTATTTTTAAGGATCTAAAAATAATAGGGTTCCAATTTTCCATCAGGTAAAGGTCAATGACCCTAAATTTTTATTTTAAAATAAGTTGTTCAATTTTTTTCTTTTATCTCTGGCAGAAGTAATTCAATTATCTTGGAATGTAGTTCTTCACTGATTAATGTAAATAATGCTTTATGTCATATTATCATATCATGAGTTTGTATCGAGAACTTTTGGCAAGTCTGGAGAGAAGACTCGAGCTTTTTAAACCTAACATTATATTATCACATAAAGGATCTTCAAAGTTTATATTTAAGAATACTTTTTAGGGCATTGTATGGCTTATATACAACTGAAGTTATTCGGTTAGCTCATTGTTGATTGACTACCTGAAGAATTTTACGACTAATAAAATAACATTCGTAGAAGTGATATTGTTTAAGTTGTGTGGTTAGCTAATTTTCCTTTAACATCTTTCTGTGACCTGGTATGAAATTGATGAAATACACAACTCTTTATTCTTTTTGATTTCAGGTGTTGATTTATACAAATCGAATGAAAAAAACTGTAATATTATTTTATTTATTTTATATACTTATTAAAATATGTACCTACCTATATTTAAATGATTTTGTGCAATAAAAAGTTACACTAAAGTTTGTTTTACTAAAACTAAGGCTCAAGAATTTCGATATCAAGGTAATTTAATATTTTGGCATTTAAACTTTGTTATAAATAATTTTTAATAAAAATACGTTTTTATTACAAATCGTGCAGTGCTAATTGTATTTATTGGTAATGAAAACGTATTTTTTATAAAATTACTTACAACAAATTTTAAATTTCAAAATATTAATTTGACCTTTAAAAAATGAAAACATATGATTGCTTCCCCCTACCCCCCTTCCGCCTTTATTAGTTCAGACCCACTACACATGGCGCCACATTCGCATCTATCTGATGTCATTTCAAAGTCACGGCGGCATCGACCAATTAGCACGTTTATAGCGTTTCTCTTTATTGGAGTTCTGTGTCTCAGGGTGAGTCCTGCATCGGTGGCCAACTCAGTCAAACATGCGCCCGAACTTTTTTTGTGGATAAAATAAAATTTTAAATTAGAGGCGGCTTTTTAACAAAGAAATTAAATTAAATTAATATTTAAAAATACCAAATAAATTCGGTCAACAAGGAAAAATCCAACATTGTTTCTTGCGGTGAAGGGACGAAGAATATTAAAATGAATTGGGTTAACGGATAAAATTAGGACAGGGCTTATTTATGTTGTTAAACTAAGACAATTATTTTGAATAATTAAATAACAAGAGAGATGATAGAAGTAAGAAAATTCTTAGATCTTAAAATATAAAAGCAATTTTTGTGTTTATTTTTATAAAATAAAATTGTGATTTGTAAAGTAAAATGAGCCGCATATAAGTAAATAACACATTTTGTATGTATGTTAATAACCACTGAATGATCTTAAAAAAAAATAAAAGTGGCTTTACTCAGTGATTATTATTGTTGATAAAAATTGTCATAATTATGATTTGTGTATTTTTTTCATCACTGTCGGGTTATCGGGTGGGTCGGGTGTCACCCCTAAAAGGGTGACACCCGGGGCGGTCCGCCCCCCCTCTAGCTACGCCACTGCATTTGTTCCTCTTTTTACAATGTCAAGTTCATTTCCCCTCTGACACGTGCTGCTTGCAGTTTCTAACATGTTATAGTAAAAACTTAAAAACATTTTACATTTTTAGTCTTTCATTTCTGCACACAATGTGTAAGTTTTAACTCCTGCTGGGGTAACTGGGCCGTAACAAGCCTGGTACCCCAACAGTAGGTATTTTGCTTCAAGCTAAATGGTAAGCCAATCTAGGTACCTCTACCTCATTTTATTACATTTCATTTGTTGCATTCCTTTTTCACAACGTCTCTTATAACTCCTTAATTTTCTTTTATCTCTTCATTTTCCACCCAAGACCGTGCCCTTGCACGAGTCCTTGACGCTTCAGTATGCTGAAGTTTTGTCAGTCTTCTGACTATTCAAATTTTTTATTCCTTGTATGAGCCAATGAAATCTCTATTACGGCTCAGTCTCACCTGTTATTTTCTCTATTTCTATTGCTAACAACATCAGCATTGTACAATTTACTTCATTTTCCTGATGATGAGTGTTTCTACACTCACACATGTCGAATTGAACTATGTATTATGAATTATCCTAGGTTCGCCTGGCTATTCAAAATAGATATTGTGGATAAAGACTCTGTGCTTTCCTTTTTTTCAATAAAGTTATTGTCAAACAAATGATATAAAAACACATGAGCCGACGAGAATATACATTATACAGTGACCGGCAGAAAGTGCGCAGAATATGGAAAAGTTTTTTATCTTTAAGTTTAGAAAATTAATTTTAGATAGGTTCTGCATGTTCCCAAACCAAAATAACACCCATTAAATCCGGTAAAAGTATTATGGTATACGAGGTAGGATCAAAAATTTGAAATTCCGCTAAGAGTAAAGTACCTCCATCTTTCATTTTAGAATATTTTTTTACTAAGAATTATTGTTTTAGTTTCAAAGTTATACCCAAGTTCCAAATTTCGCTTATTTTTGACAAAAAAAATGGATTTAATCGTGTTTTCTGAATAACCCTGTATAAAAAATAAATGGCAACCGAACAGTACGAAAATAAGATTTTTTGCAGACTTTGTTAGAGATTACCGTCGATCATAAGTCCGATTAGTTTGTTTTCATAATATTATGGCTTTTTAAAATAAAAACATAAAAATATTAAATATTTTTTGCTGCACACCGTATTTTATTTTCTGAGGGAACAAGTAAATTTCATCTAACTGATATTTTTTTATTTACATTGACTTAAAGCATCTCCTAAATAGTTTTTTATACATTGAAGTATGCATAGAAAGCTTCTCTTTACTTTGCGTGACCATTCGTTCAAAATATATTTTTAATTTAATTTTTTTTCTTTATAAATCAAAAGAAAACTTTCTATAATAATAATACTAATTTTATTGAATACTATTATTCATAGTTTTTATTTTTATTTGTAATATAAAAATAAACCAATTTTGTGAAGATTTGAAACCTTAACGTTGTTTCTTTTACGTCTTTATTTAATATGGATCTTCAGCAAGTAACGATCGACTCAATTACACATTTACTATTATTCATATTTCGTGGTAGGTTATTTAGGTTTAAAGCAAAAGGAATATAATTTGTTTTAGTAAAATTAACTGTTAACAAATTGTTATTAAACCAATTTTTTATAATTTTAAAATCTTTTTTAATTTTATTATTTAAGTTATCCCAATTTGTATCGGTATAAAAAATAAAACTGTGAATTTGTCCATCGCAATTTCTAATAAATAAGTCGTTAATATAAATATTAAAAAATAATGGTCCTAAAATTGTTCCTTGAGGAACACCATACTTAAATACCTTTGGATAGCTTTTTTCTTTATGTATTTGAACATAAGTTGGTCTATTTTTCAGATAATTTTTAATTAATTCTAATTGCTTTCCTCTGAATCCAATATTTTAAAAAATTTTTAACAGTAAATTATGGCGAACTGTATCAAAGGCTTTTGCTAAATCTAGAAAAATACTAATACAATGTTTTTTATTATCTAGTGCATCATATATTTGTTCTGTTTATTAGAAATAAAATGTATTTTTTCTAAATAAGTTTCAATTCTTAATTTTAAAATTTTTAAATTTAGCTACTCCTGTTGTTAACGTCGTCAGCACTATCGAAATGCGCCATTTTTAGAGACCGACCGAAGGTTCGGTTTCGGCTAGTTTCGGCCAAAAAATCTAATTTCGGTGACAGTTCCGGTTTCAGCCAAAAACCGGCCGAACCCTCGGCCATGCCAAAACTCAGTGTTCGAGAATTGTCGCGCACCGTTCGGCTAACTTTGGGTAGGTTTTGGTAGACAGTGTTGTCTATATAAATAGATTTTTTCTTCTTTTGTTAGTGGGAAGGGTTCAATCTGTTCCCAAGATCGATCTCGTCCTATATCAAATAAATAAAATTTTAGCATACAATAAAATTTTTAACATGTATAAATAAGTTTCGGTTTCGGCCGAAACTGAAAATCTTGTTTCGGTCGGACACTAGCCATTTTTAAATATATTATTTGATAAATAGGAACAATTTTTTTTCCTAAAGGAAACCCCATTTCTAAATTATCATAAAAGATATTATTATCATAACGAAGATGCCTTTACAGAAACAGAAATAATGTTAAATTTGCTTAAATATTTGCCTAATACAAGATTAAAATTTTAAAAATAAGAGAGGATATCTTTAAAATGTCCATATTATGTCCAAGGACGTTCTAGTTTTGAGGTAGCAAATCACCAACGTAGTAATAAAATTGCCAATCTTTATTTTTTTCAGGGTACTCTTCAGCTGAATTACAATATGTGGACTTGAAGATAATATCGAACGATGCATGTAGAAAAGATAGTCATTTTAGACCGTTTATTACAAAAAATAACATATGTACAACAGGTAATTGACGGGGAAGTTGTACAGGGAAACTATAAAAGATACAGCAAAGTTTAAATTGGGACAAAATTGGATAATTTGGAGCTTAAGGTAATGCCAGTGAGAAATTAAGAAAATTCAAACTACTTCCAGAGATCTCGGGAAAAAACAAAAACTTCATTTTCGATTTTCGTTTTATTGTGACGTTATTAATAAACATATTGAAAAACAGAAAGTACTTTTTACAGGCACTTTATTAGGACGCATTTAAAGATAGTTTCTCATTTAAAATAAGACGTTTCGGTGTTCAGATATCACCAACAGATCAAAATTTTAAAATAAGGACCTGAAATTTTAATATTTGTTTCTTAAGTATGTTGTTTCCGCCAAACATAAACTAATAACATTTTGCCAAAATTGTGTGCTAGCAATTTAACATTTTTGCTGTATATTTTATAGTTTTCGAGATCCCAATGGTGAGCATCGAACTTGGGACACCCTGTACAACCCATTTAACAATCAATTGTGTATCGAACACGCAACTTTACTAGTAACTACGGCCTGGTAAGCTCACTTTAGGCCGAAAAATTAATTGCGTGTTATGAAAAACCTACTACGTTCGTATACAAGCCGAAATACTTTTATTTTATTTCGTATTTTATTTTTTAGGTGAAGGTATTGTGGGGGGCTGTCAAGGAGACTCAGGAGGCCCCCTGATGCTTGGAGACGAACAAGTGGGTATCGTGTCATTCGGCGCGGATAAGTGCAATGCCGGGCGGCCTACAGCATTCACACGAGTTCCGGAATACATCGATTGGATTGCAAAGCAGACGGGGATACGTCTGAGGTCAGGGGGAGAGATATGCAAAATGGGAATGTATATAAAAGCGTTTAATGTGTTTATGTTGGGTGTGGCGTTTTATTTAAAGTGCTCTGGGTTTGATATGTCAAATATTTAAGTTAAGTTTTATCGTTTTATTATATTCTTATCTTATTTATAGTAGGTAGTATTAATTGCTAAACAATGTCAAAAACAAAACGTAGCGACCCTTCTTGGAACAATAATAATAACAAAACACACGACCAAGACCTTCTGGAATTTAAGAAGCAGTAAGTGTGCGTTTTTCAGTGAACAGGCATGTATTCTGTTTCTCTTACTCCTGCCTAACTACCAGAAGGCCTTGCACTAACCCATCTGGTTTACTGATTACTGTCAATGTCAAATCGATTTTTGCACATATTAGGCTATTGATTATGTCATATAGAAAGGAACTAAGACTTTCACGGGTTTTTATTACAGGAATCGATCAATGGGTTATAAATGAAGAAAAAACCGCGGAGTGCTATTAAATTAGAGGGTGGAAATTGAAGATAGGGGTGAAAAACCACCCCTTTTGGTTTTTTCAATATAGCTCGTAAACAAACCAAAATTTAGATATATCTCATATGAAACTTTTTGTAGAGAATCAAATTTTCCATCAGAATAGCATTTTTTGAATATTAAAAAGAAAAATTTCATGCTGAAACAGTCGAAACAAACTTGAAAAAAAAAGCAAAAATTTCGATTTTTTGATTTTTTTTGCTTTTTCGCCTGTATCTTTTTTTTGGGCTTAGATAGGTATAGGCATTGCTTCAGATAGAAAGAAACGGATTAAATTTCCTTTAAAATGGTGGGTGGAACGATTTTTTTGGATAAAAATTGACCGAGATATGGCCGGTTGAAAATTGCTGTTTTTTTGCATTTCATCCCTCTTGTGCGAATATTGTTTTTGTTCGCATTTTATTGGAAAAATTATTGTTTTACTTAATTTAATAAAAAACTATTCTCTAACACTAGTTTAGAGACAACGTATTCTTGACTAAATCTCTATTAGAATAGAATAGAAAGAAATGCCGCTGAAGAGTGCATTTTCAAAAATTAGATTACATGCAGACGATGTTGTTGTTGTCGACTCTGACACACTCTTTAGAAGAATGCTTCTATGCAAGCCTTCGTATGCTGAATTCGAAGAGTATTTTGAATTTGAATTAGCGCCGTATCCAACATCAGTTTTTGACGGATTCAATATGGGGAAGAATACTAAGTCAGATTTGTATAAATTTTTTACACCACTTGAAGATGCTCCTCTCGGTAATATTCACCATGTTATTGATGGTGGGTATTTAGTACATAAAATCGTATGGAACAGTAATAAAACGTTTGCAGACGTAAGTACAAAATTTATTTGTCATTTGCACACTTTTTACCCCGAATGTACTGTTGTTTTTGATGGTTATCCAAGCGGCTCAGACATCAGTACGAAAAATGCAGAGAGCCTGCGTCGAACACAGCAAATTGGTCCAGGAGTTCAAATTAGAGATGATTTAAAACCACTAACAACACCAGACATTTTTTTTTATCAAACGAAAGCAATAAAAATAACTTCATTTCATATTTGATTGAAAAATTGAAGGAAGTAGACATTGATGCAGTGCAAGCAGATGAGGACGCAGATTTTCTTATAGTCGAATGCGCAAAAGAGAAAGCATCAATGTTAAAAAATGCTTTTATTGTTGGACAAGATGTGGACCAAGTGGCAAAGTGATAATGTATATTTTTGGAAACCACACATCGGAAAAGTAGCGTCAAAATTGTTTGATAGAAATAGTTTTAATTTTCCTCAGTTGCAGAAATATCTAGAATTTATTCCCGCCTACAGTGGTTGTGATACCACTTCAGCTTTCTTTAACATTGGCAAAAAAAAATATGAATTTTATAACTAAAAACAGTGTACAACTTAAGCCATACATGGAAATATTCTTACGTGACAATGCAACTAAACAAGATATTACCTCTGCATCGGAATACATTGCACCTTGTTTGTATGGGGCAACATGAGTGTGAGCAACTGCCGATTTTTAAAGTTTTGTAAGCTGTCTAAAAATGCCAACTTTTCTCTGAAGCAATTCCCACCAACACGTGATGCTATCAAACAGCATGGCTTGAGGACTTATCGTCAAATGCAGCAGTGGAATGGAAATAACTTGGACCCTCTGAGTTAGGGTTGGAAAAGGTCTAAGTACGGGTTTGTTCGGGTTTGTTGCGATTCGCACAACGGCACCTTCAGCGCCAGAGATTTTGCTGAAAAAAGTTGCTTGTGGTTGCACTACAGGTTGCCATGGTAACTGTGGTTGCAGAAAAGTGAATATTACTTGCTCAATTTTTTGTAAAGAATGCATGGGGATTAATTATTGTGACAATATACAAGAAACTAATAGTTCAGAAGACGACATTAGATGATGATATCGATATGCAGTTTGACAATATTATTGTTGAAATGTAGTAGCACCATTGTTCCAAACATTAATTTGTTGCACTTAACATGTATTACTAAATAATAAACGTAAAAAAACTTTTTTAATTGAGTAAAACAATAATTGTTCCCATAAAATGCGAACAAAAACAATATTGGTACAAGAGGGATGAAATGCAAAAAAAACAGCAATTTTCAACTGGCCATATCTCGGTCAATTTTCATTTAAAAAAATTGTTCCGCCCACCATTTTAAAGGAAATTTAATCTGTTTCTTTCTATCTGAAGCAATGCCTATACCTATCTAAGCCCAAAAAAAAGATACAGGCGAAAAAGCAAAAAAACGAAATCTTCGCTTTTTTTTTCAAGTTTGTTTCGACTGTTTCGGCATGAAATTTTAATTTTTAATATTCAAAAAAAGCTATTCCGATGGGAAATTTGATTCTCTACAAAAAGTTTCATATGAGATATATCGAAATTTTGGTTTCTTTACGAGATATATTAAAAAAACCAAAAGGGGTTGTAACCTATTGATCGATTCCTGTAATAAAAACTCGTGAAAGTCTTAGTTCCTTATTGCCCTGTTTTTTAAGACATAATCATCGAGAGGTTTTGTCCGTTTTAGATCGGCGATTTTGAATTTGACTTTTCTATTTTTTTGACATTTAAAATGTAATAATACAAAATAACAAACTTTTATTCCCAAACTGTCGATGCACAAAAATGGTTGCTTAAATTTTCTCTTAGCCTCAATTTTCATATTTTTCTGTGTTGCCGCAAATAAAGGACAAAAAATGACGAAACACCAACGGGGAGAACATCGAGAACAGGAGAGGAAAGTATTTAATAGAGCAAAAGGCCAGAACTTAAAAAAAAATAACCCTATCTTCCAGGTAGCACCTTCAAAAGCGTTCCCTCCACGTAATTGGATTTTCACAGGAAGGAAAAACAATGGCGTAAGGATCATTGGTGGGGGCATAGCGTTCCCTCACGAGTACCCTTATCAAGCGGCGCTATATATCTCCAAAGTAGGTGACAGCAAGTCGTACTTGTGTGGTGGGACATTGATCAGTGACGAATGGTTATTGCCTTGCAAAGTAAGTTTATAACCAAGAAAACCTTATTAAAATTCTAAACCATCTAGCAAAGATAGACAAATAATTTCATTCATAAACGTAAAGTCGCCACAGTATATCTTTTCCCGTGCGTCATCACTTTTACGTCATCAAAATCGTATAAATCAAATCAAATCAAAATTACGAGACGAAAAAAGTCAAAACTAAGTCTAAGTTCATAAAATGGACGTGCCAGCCTACCCTTTGACGTATACCTACATATTATCTCGAAAAATTATTATTTATTTTAAGTTTTGCCCGGCATTCTCTATTATCTAAAAGAAATTAACAAACAAATGTTAATACATTTAATACTATTTTTAAAGCTTAAAATCTAGAAAAGTTTGGTGTTTTATTGACTATTAAAATCGCAAGAGTCAAATTTTTGACATCCTTTTATTTAAGGGAATTTAGCCACTGCCGTAAACTTTTCAAATAACTTTCACGGTTAGAATATTTAAAATAAATAAATTAGGTATTATAAAAATCCATAAATACTTACCGCCAAAACAGATGGTGGGTATAATTAGCTCTAAAAAGAACTATTTTTAGAGAAAGGAACAGTTTTAAGGCACACAAATTTACAAAATACGAATTAGATTGGCAGATCAAAATAAGGTTGACAATGACGTTCTAAAATACAACGGTAGTCAACTAAACAAATAAAAAAAGTAATTAATTGACGTTTATAGTTTTATTCTTGTCTAGCACGTTATATTATTGCGGAATCTTGGAGACGTCCTTTTATGCTTTTATTCAAACTTGTTACTGTAATAAATAAGGATGCAGAGTTATTAACCACGTTGAGTCCTGATCGTTGATTGATGACGCACGGGAAAAGATCCACTGTGGCGACTTTACTCACGGTTTATAACGGACATTCTATCATATAACAGGTCTATGACCACTTACTTGTAAACTGAAAATTCTCAAAAATAGGCAAATAAAAAATGGTTTTCTTACAACAAAATTATTACTCGGCCAGATATAAAATCAAATTCGAAGTAAGAAAGCAACAATATACTTGTTTGTTTTGACGTAAGTTTATTTTAAATGGAACTAAAAATGTATATTTATATAATATGCCAATATCGAAAAAGTGCGATATTTGCGATCAACGTGTACAGGGTTTTTCCGTATATTTTGGAGCACCCCTGGAGCATTTATTTAAAGACCTAGAAAAAACTTTAAATTACCAAAGTTGCATTATAGTAGAGTTTACCAACCCGATAATACCTTCTAAAAAAGATTCCCGTTTGCACTTTGTTGCTAAAATGTACGACCCCTTTTATATCATTCCTTATACCTTAAGGAAGCAAAATTGACTTGTCGTCCAAAAATCGTACCATGCAGGGGGTGGTCGGGGGCGGTTTTCCAAAAAGTACCAATTTTTTTTTTGCCTTTTTTACATCTATAATACCTGATCATCAACCTGCTTGAATCTTATTTCAAAATCTTAATTAGAAATATATTTTTTTTAATTTTAAAAACATCGCGCGCCGTGCTTGTATATGGAGCGCTTTAATGAATAACCGCTCGCCCTGAAAACCTGACAAACTGTTATAAATTGTTATTCCTTTATATATTATTGATTTTTAACCAAAAGTAATCTTTACCATTGGTGTTTGAATATGATGATTTTGTCTCGTGATTTGAATAATGTTGCTCGAAGGAAATATTATATTCGATTGTTTTTCTTTAATAATAATAGAGTGTATTAGAATGCATAGTTTTAATTTATAAAGCCTTTTTAAATTTAAATATCCGTTTGGTTCATATAAATTTATAGTTGGTTCTAAAAAAGGCAATTTATGTATGCATTTAATTATTTTGTTTTGTAGTTTTTTTAATGGCTGAATTGTAGTTAAATTCGCTGATCCCCAAATTGAAATCATATACTGTAATTTTGAATAAACCAAAGAATAACATATCTTTTTTTAAATATTTTAACGATATAGAATTTTTAGCTTTAAACAAAATGCCAGTTATTGGTGAGATGTAACTTTAAGTTGAATTATTAAATTAATAAGCACCCCAATATTAAAGTAGATCGTACTTATTTTATTATCTCATTTTTGAGCTTCCTTGTATTTAAAGAAAAATCCAAAATAGCCAATCGATGTACTTTTTCCTGCAGAATTCAAAAATGAAACCAAAAATTTATTTGAACCAGAAACAAAAGAGTTACGCTATGGATAAGGTGTTTTTTAAATGGAACATAGCTTTTTTTATACGATTTTTGGAACGAGTGATTTTTTTTTGTCCGTTCTGATTAAAATATTTAATATTGTGACAGCTATTTTTATTAAATTTTAATGTTTTATCCAGTATAATTTAACTTCAACCTGGTTGAAACATACACTAGGTAATAAAGGTATAATCACCTTTGAATCCTTCAAAGTCAAAAAATTTGACAAATTTACTATAATATTGCCGAAATGAAATACAGTGTCCGCAAGAAAGTCCGCATCAAATGGGATTTTTTTTTATTATTAGGTATAGGTAAAAATTGAAAAAGCAGTTACTTTTTGCTTACCTAAAAACCAAAAATAACGTATACTGAAGCAGCTGCACGACTTGCGTTACCTGTCAAATTTGACATTTTTAATAAAATAGGTTCAAAAATGCCCTTATTTATAAAAATATCGAAAAACTTTATTCGAGAAAGTTGTTTATTTAGGCATTTTTAGCCTCTGTACGAAATGTTGACAGTCTAATACAATTTTTATTTTTTGCCAGATTCTTGAAAATTTTGATCAACCCTCGTAGATTAACTTTTATACATCGATGTAAAACCATTTGCCTTTACTTCATTTGTAATCTTAATGCAATTTTGTGTAAAATTTTTGTTTCCAATTATTTATTTTGCTTCAAAAACTGAAATTGTTATTGATCAGTATGTAATGTTTGATACAAAGTTTATCTAATTACATCAGTTTTGTCAAAACCGACGTTTCCCATTTTTCTTAAGTTAGTAAACAGATGTACAAAAAGAAAATATTAGGAAGCTTTCGTTGAAATTTTACTTAATTATTATTATTAATTTAAATTAATTATATTAAACTATATTTTTGTTGAATAAAATGTTTCGAGAGATTAATATTTATTTTTTTTGATCCAATATTAATTAAGTAAAATTTCAACGAAAGCTTCCTAATATTTTCTTTTTGTACATCTGTTTGTCTTTATTTGGTCATAATATTATAATTAGTTTTCGTATCTTTTTGACCGTAACGCAATTCGGTTAGGGGATTAAAGATCCCTGCAGTCTCTTCAAATTGATTAGCAAAAACTTAACGGAATTCGGGTGCACCGAGTCTCACACATTATTTTAAAATCGAGAAGGCTATGGTGTGAGATGGTGAAAGGGGGTTTGCTGACGACTTTTTAATATAAACATGTATTTTCATGAAGGGCTGCTTGTCTATTTAACGTTTAATGGAGCGGGGAACGAAAGACGGACAAGTCTGACCTATGGAGAACTATAGGGTAGGAGGCCGATCGACAATGGCAGCATTTTCAAATTCTGTCCCGGTTTTTTGGTTAGTTCGCTATTGGCCGATAGATGGCTCTCGCGTCCGAAGTGGGCTGATGTTGTCTTCTTCTTCTTCGTTTTTAATATGGAAAACTAGATCCTCCATGGCTTTTAACTTTTACTTAAACCCTTTATTTTTCTGTGCTTTTACTTTTGACAATTGACATTTTATTTTTCGAAATAACAAACAACGTTTGGAGGCAAGACAAGACAAATAACGTTGTATTGTAATTAATTTCCATATTTATAATGAATAATGGTCCAATTTATAAAAGTAGAGTTTGCTTTGTGTCGGGGTGTAAGACAGGATCTTCTTCAGAGATGAAACGCAGCCAAATAAGTCTCTTTCTAGCTCCAAAGGTAAAACCCTCTGGCTAGAATGTTCCTGTATTTTAAAAACGAAGCATCGTTGGAACTTTATACAGGCCGAGTTTACTAATAAGTATAACAAAGTAAGTGGAAATTCATATAAAAGTCCTTATTTGTCCCTTAAAGAACTAATTTAAATGAAAATAGTTATCGCGTCCATAAGAAACCATTTATTTGATAGCCCACTTCGAACACGAGCGCCATCTTATGGCAACTCGTAAAGCTGAATTACCGATGCTAATTTGGGACCGAATCCAATGCATTGCGATCGGCCTCATACCTCAAGTCCTTCATAGTCTGACCAAATTTAGAAAAATCAATTAAAGCGAATGGAAATTGATCGAAATCAACGTGGACAACGAACAATCAATACTGTTTTTCCATATAGGTATACCAAGACATTTTTGTTTACGTGCTTACACTTTTATTTACCTTACTTGTTTGACAGTGACTTTGACAAAAAGAAAAAATTTTAAATGATTTTAATGGAAAAGATACAAAGCAAAACTATTGGAAAGAGGATGTTCCTCGTTGGTTTAATTTTAGTCTTTTTGTGTATCTCTGGGGTTAGAGCGCAAAATGAAACAACGGTAAGTTTTGGTACCGAATTATACGAACATTACGCCCAAATTGATGTTTTTTTTCTGTTTTGCGGGTTATAGATTACGATTCTGAAAACGATATTCGTTGAATAAGTCAATTAACGATGAGAATGCGGGCAATCTATACCTGAAAATAAACCTCAATTTTGGCGTGGTATTCGAATAATAGATTATTAAGTGGGCACCCAATTCGCTAATTAATAGTTATTTGTTTCACTAGGCAGAAAAGCACAAGATTTAATGCCGCGGCTGGTGTTTCATAGGCGAGGCGCAGCCGAGGCTTGGAAACCAGCCAAGGCATTAAATCTGCTTTGCTGCCTAGTAAAACATATAATTTTTCTCCAAATGACATTTCTTAGGCGAAAGAAGTGAAAACGGCGCCCGCGGGCGTCATGTTCAACATGGATAGGAAACCCGGCAAGGGACCAAGGATCATCAATGGGGCCGTCGCAACCCCCCACGCGTACCCTTACCAAGTATGCCTGCTGACCAGAAAACGCAGCGACTTGTCCCTCTGCGGGGGTACCTTGCTCAACTCCGATTGGGTACTCACAGCGGCGCACTGTATTAACGAGTAAGCTACCTAATTATAGAAATAAAATAAATAATTTAAATGGTAGTAAACCTCGACACCAAACAGACCATAACGACGACATCAACTCAGTACGTACCACAGGCCTATTAAAAAAAGCGCCTGTAGTATAATAGCAGGATATCACCACAAATAGTACCATAGTCCATAGTTCCATTTAATAATCTGGTACCTGTAGATGGCACATGTCATTTATAAACGCTATTGAAATGTGTTGACAACATTCATTGCAGGTTATATGAGAGAGGCGGTGCGGTCATGAGCTGGGTGGGTCCGGAAGTAGGGATTACGGTGCATTTATAATAATAATATATATCTTTATTCTCAACCAACTTAAAAAACGTTTATTACAGAGAATATAACACCAAATATGTTTAGTAACTATTAATAACTCCATCGAAATTATTAAAAATATATATATATATATATTATATGTATAATAACCATTTATAAAAAAAATATTAATATAATAATACGTTAAACTTAGTTCAGTTTTAAAAAATATTTTTTTAGTGTTTTTTCAAAAGTCCATAATTTTGATATTTCTTTAATTTTTTTCGGCAAACTGTTATAAATTGTTATTCCTTTATATAGTATTGATGTTTGACCAAAAGTAATCTTTACCATTGGTGTTTGAATATAATGATTTTGTCTCGTGATTTGAATAATGTTGCTCGAAGGAAATATTATATTCGATCGTTTTTCTTTAATAATAATAGAGTGTATTAGAATGCATAATTTTAATTTATAAAGCTTTTCTAAATTTAAATATCCATTTGGTTCATATACATTTATAGTTGGTTCTAAAAAAGGCAGTTTATGTTTGCATTTAATTATCTTGTTTTGTAGTTTTTTTAATAGCTGAATTGTAATTAAATTCGCTGATCCCCAGATTGAAATCATATACTGTAATTTTGAATAGGTAAACCAAAGAATAATATATATATATATTTTAAATATTTTAACGATATTAATTTTTAGCTTTGAATCTGATCTTGCTACTATAGAAGAAACCTATTCTACAAATAACCCAACTTTCTATTTACTCATCTATGAAAAGTAACTGGAGAATTATTATTTTCGGAATTCTCGTATACTTGACACTTGCGAATTTTAATTAGTGTCCAAAAATATCACAAAATACTAAAAATACAGCAATTATTCCACAAAACCAAGAAACTGAAGAAAATTTTAAACCGCTGTCAAAGAAACACCAAACGGAAATAGGGACGTTCGATATAACATCGATATTTTCAATGCGATACATTGTTTTTAAGCCATGCTCGACAGTGGCGTAGCTAGAGGGGGGGCGGACCGCCCCGGGTGTCACCCTTTTAGGGGTGACACCCGACCCACCCGATAACCCGACAGTGATGAAAAAAATACACAAATCATAATTATGACAATTTTTATCAACAATAATAATCACTGAGTAAAGCCACTTTTATTTTTTTTTAAGATCATTCAGTGGTTATTAACATACATACAAAATGTGTTATTTACTTATATGCGGCTCATTTTACTTTACAAATCACAATTTTATTTTATAAAAATAAACACAAAAATTTTATTTTATATTTTAAGATCTAAGAATCTTCTTACTTCTATCATCTCTCATGTTATTAAATTATTCAAAATAATTGTCTTAGTTTAACAACATGCATAAGCCCTGTCCTAATTTTATCCGTTAACCGAATTCATTTTAATATTCTTCGTCCCTTCACCGCAAGAAACAATATTGGATTTTTCCTTGTTGACCGAATTTATTTGGTATTTTTAAATAAATTTTGAGGACGTAATTAGTGAGTTTGCAGCTGTTAAATCTAGAAAAAAGAGCTTTTAAGGTACTTACATATTTTTGTTTACTCATTTATATTTTAATTAGAAAAAAATAATAATCAGTTTTCATTTTTGGGGTGACACCACGAATTCCGCCCTGGGTGTCACCCATGCTAGCTACGCCACTGATGCTCGATGCCTTTTGATATTTGCCGATGCCTCTCGTATTTGTAATTATGCCTTTTACCTTTGGTTTCAGTTAAGCTGTGAGCTTAGAATAATTAGATTTGTGATTTGTTTTGTAATTTTAATTCTGATAAATGTTTTTTGGATGCATCGCAAACATCGACGTTTTTCGGCGATACATTTTCTGTAAACATCCCTAAACGAAAATGAATGAAACAGCGTCATCATGGCCTCAGACCAGTGTCATGGCAGACATATCTTTGGGGGCGGATCTCTTACTACTGCGTTGCCATACTTTAGACTTTTTATAAGGTTTTAGACAAAGATTTAATTTTTCCACATTATGTAAATACTTTTAAGAGCTTTTGGCAAACAATGTGAAGGGAAGCAATTTGCGTGTTGATTTACTTCAAATGGAAAGACTATTTTGTTAAAAGACTTATTTGCTATTGTTTGGTCTATAGGTATCAGATCATTAGTGTCCATAATATATTTATGTCGTTATGAATAATGCTTAAATGATTTTTAGTGCTAAGAGCACTCAAGTCTTCCTAGGTGCCCACAATATTCAGCGGATTGACAAATATACGGAAATTATAACCAGTACCAAATACGTGATACACGAAAGGTACAATAGAAATCCACATTTAAACGACATTGCTTTGGTCAAATTACCAGAGCGGGCACCCTCGAACCAGTACATTCAGTTTGTCACTTTGTCCGTGGACTTTCAATCTTTTGAAGGACAAATTGCTAGATTGTTAGGATGGGGTCGCACTAAGTATGGTAAGTTTACATTATATTAAGTACCTTCATGTAAAAACTTGTAGGTCACATGGTCACACAACCAAATCTAAGAAACGTAAAAGGCAAAATTACAATAAATTATTGAAGTCTGAAAATAGGAAACTTTGTCTCAATTTCACCATATTCGTATCTCTTACCGTTTTCGAGATAGAGGAAGGTACCCTAATATCGCACGGTTCCCCAATACCGAACAGTGGGATTTTTCAAAAACTAGATCATTTTATAGGTAGAAATCTATATTGCGACTAAGGAAAAGGCTCACCTATGGAGGACTTGAGGTAGGAGGCCGATCGCAATGCATTGGATTCGGTCCCAAATTAGCATCGGTAATTCAGCTTTACGAGTTGCCATAAGATGGCGCTCGTGTTCGAAGTGGGCTATCAAATAAATGGTTTCTTATGGACGCGATAACTATTTTTATTTAAATTAGTTCTTTAAGGAACAAATAAGGACTTTTATATGAATTTACACTTACTTTGTTATACTTATTAGTAAACTCGGCCTATATAAAGTTCTAACGATGCTTCGTTTTTAAAATACAGGAACATTCTAGCTAGAGGGTTTTACCTTTGGAGCTAGAAAGAGACTTATTTGGCTGCGTTTCATCTCTTAAGAAGATCCTGTCTTACCACCCCGACACAAAGCAAACTCTACTTTTATAAATTGTACCATTATTCATTATAAATATGGAAATTAATTACAATACAACGTTATTTGTCTTATCTTGCCTTCAAATATGATTTGTTATTTCGAAAAATAAAATGTCAATTGTCAAAAGTAAAAGCACAGAAAGATAAAGGGTTTAAGTAAAAGCTAAAACCTATGGAGGATCTAGTTTTCCACATTAAAAACGAAGAAGAAGACAACATCAGCCCACTTCGGACGCGAGAGCCATCTATCGGCCAATAGCGAACTAACCAAAAAACCGGGACAGCATTTGAAAATGCTGCCATTGTCGATCGGCCTCCTACCCTATAGTTCTCCATAGGCCTCCTACCAATACCCTCTGAATGTATTTCAGAGGGTATTGCTCCTACCCTATAGTTCTCCATGCATTAGGTTCAGTGCCATTAAAAGCTAATAGATGGCGGCAGTGTGTCGTTTGTTATGCAAGCCGATTGTGAGTTTTTATTTTACTCTAATAATAAGTGTTTTTTGTGTTAACCTATTATGGTTAATTAGGTATGTTTTGCTTATTAATAATAAAAGTGGCAAAAACTAATTGTGACTATTTTTTTTTTGTTTACTTAAACTTACTAACCTTAAATATACAATTTAGTTTATTGTTCCTAATTTGTTCCAGATAAAATGGCATCACAAAATAAACGAAAAAAATGGGATAAACAGTCAATGCTGGCAGCAGTTAACGCCGTAAGAAGTATGGAATTGCGATTTCTGCTTATCAGGATAAGATAAGATATCGTTTTCCTTATGGATGCCCAAATATCGCATAATAATATGCGATATTAGGCTACCATATTAGTTTTAGTCAAAAATGTTTTAAATTGTTATTTTATAAGTTTATAAGAAACTATTTGAAAAATATAATTCTTTCAGTTATATATTGCTTTAGTAATAACAATATTATCAATACCCTAATTTGGTAATATCAAATTATTTTTTCTTATCGATGTTTTCTTATCGTTGATGATGATCGATTATCAGCTTCAGAAAAAAAATGTGCGATATTAGGGCCCTTTGCTCTACTCATGTACACACAACGACAGAGCTAGATAGACATTTCATTCTCCCCAGATAGTACAAACTCTAATACGTCTTAAAGATATCAGCGAAAGATGTACGTACATGTAATTGGACAGCTTCATCTTAATACATTATATACAGAAGAATATTTTATTCTATATAGATATAATATACCTACTATTTAGGTGGTAGTACAGTCATATTTTTGTACATTAAATATATAGCTTGATATTGAAAGACATAAACAAACCAAACAGAAACGATGGTCGGTACTGCATCCATATTTTATGTGTAAAATTAATTATTGTATACAAACCCATTCAACCTCTACTTAATTATAACTAAACTAGAACTAAATTTGGTACTTACCCAATTATCATATTCAACTTCATTTGCAAGAATTTCTAAGTCCTCCTCAGAACAGAATTCAAAGGATTTTAATCATCAGCCCACACCCGCGCCAGTCGCGATCATAGACAATTTACCTTTAGATACGTACAGCTTATCTCCTGCGCAAACAAAAGTTAAGTTATATGGGTGAAAAGATACGTCCGAGCGCATGACTCGCCGGTCAGCTGCCTTCCTTCTGGACACCTTCGTGCATGCGCACAAAACTCATGTTATCGGCCTGTCCTACTTTACCGATATGCTCAAGATACTCTCCAGTCTCCAGTTGCTCTCCAGAACCGGCTCGGCCGCCATTTTTGTTGTTGTGTTTTAAGGTTTCTCAGTGGATTCCTTGTCGTTTTCTTAGCTATCGTGGATTGTGGGTGTTTAATATTTACGGATTTCTAGTTTTTGTGTAGTTTAGTGAATTGTGTCTGATTGTGAGAAAATTAATTCTGCCAACGTTGCTCGTTGGTTAATTTTTGGTTAAAATCTGTACACCCCGGCATTAAGCTTTTAATAAAGCCAGTATTCCACGGGTCAAGTTCTCGGGCAAACACTTATCAAACTCTTGAACAATAACACCGTAGATTGAAGATTGATTATTTTGCTGGTTATGTTTGTTTTTATATTCGATTTTATAAGACTAGTTTAATTCACTTGTTCTTGTTCTTTTCCTTTTCGAACTAAAAACACGACGACGAATCATTTTTAAACAAATTTTAAAAACCAAACCTTAATAGTATATTAATGTACACGTTTTATAAAGCATCATTTTATAGCACGCGTCCATGTTAAAAAACGAGCCGCTTGCGGCGAGTTTTATAACGGGACAAGTGCTTAAAACTGCTTTATATAACACGTTATACTATTTTTTCTAATTTGTAGTTTTTTCAATAAAACACATACTTACTTAAAAAGAAAATAAATTCTTCATTTTTTGGAAATTTTTATGTCTACATTTTATGTTGGTAATACTATTTTTTATCACAGTAGCCTCTGGACAACAAAAATTATTTTGCGAACTGTCTTTTTTGATTTATTGACCCCTTTCCACCACGAGATTCTAAAGTTATTTTAGCGATATGAGATTTGAAATTGGACGGAATACGTTGTGTGATCCTTGTACATTCGGTACATATACAGAGCGTTCGGAAATTCGGGCAATTTTACTACTTTTTTTCGAATTTCAAAAGACGTGATTTTACGTCACGGCATTGCAATTTAGTATAGGGAAGATGGAAAATTCAAATAAAGTTGATGTTAAAATCGACATTGGAAGGTTAGAAGATTGAATTTTGGATAGGATTTGACAGAAAATGATAGCTTGAAGCATCTACAAAAGATTGACTTATAGATTTATGCAACCAACATACATGACTGTTATCCACACAGAATAAAAAAGTAGGTTATCAAGCTATTTTTCCTCTGCGAAAAATGGGTTTTCTCGTAAATCACAAAGGCCGCGCAAGTTAATGAAATAAAACATTTAAATGTTACCAACATCAAATAAAGAAAAAACGCGTATCGAAATAGCTTCATTACGATACGCAAATGCGTATCGTAATAGATTCGTTATGATACAAAATTAGAAAAAAACAATTTTCTATCCTTAAAATCTGATAGGTTTGCTACTAAACATGCCAGAAATCACTACCTTGACCACACCGGCGTATATAAGGGGGGGGTGGGGGGGTAATGGGGGTAATTACCCCCCCCCAAGATTACTTAAGCGTTGTTTAATTTTAGTCCTTACTCCTTCAAGCTGCTATTATCTGGTATCCTAGCCAGGCACGTAGCTAGGGGGGAGGGTACAGGGGACCTGAACCCCCTCCGAAACTCGAGCTCTAATTTCGGCAACATAGGCAATACATTAAACATTTCCTACACTATTACATTTTCTTCACCTCAATTATTACCAGGTTTGTTTTTGAGATTTTCTTGAGGATTTTATGTTGTGTTTTTTATTTTTCCCACTTGAAAACCAAGCACCATGATTCAAAAAAGGGCGTGGCACCCAAAAAATTTTCGCCTGCGGGGGCTAAAGCCCCCCCTTTGAAGTTCCTTCAAAACTTATTTGCGCAATACAATAACAGAAAATAGACTAAATGGTCTAGCCCATTTAAACATCCGAGAAATACCAGTATCGGTTGATGAAGTGATAAAAGAACTTCAAAATCTGGGACCTCGTAGACTTCAGTTCAATTTGTAAAAGTTTCAATAAATACGTTATGTTTACACTTAGTTTAAAATAAAAGTTTGTAGTATTTGGCTAGTCTTTTTTTATTGTAGCGTGTTTTATTTAACAGCCGTGGAAAAAAATATTTTCTACGAAATAGTAAACAAGATTTAAAATAATTATTTAAAGTAGGTATGTGTTTAACGATGTTTTAATATTCTACTTATCCTAGAAAGTAAAAAAAAAATTTTAAGCACGTTAAAAATTTTAAAAAATCGTGAGGCTAATTATTATTTCTACAATTTTTTATGCTACCAAAAAATTAAAGGTAGCCTTTTTAGATTTTCTTTAATAGACCAAAAAAGGGCGTGGCAGCTTTTTTTAAGAAAGAAGGAAAAAAAGAATGCTCCTTTCTGGTAGCCCCCCCTAGAACGAAATCCTGGTTGCGCCGCTGAATACAAGATTAAAATTTTAAAAATAAGAGAGGATATCTTTAAAATGTCCATATTATACGTCCTAGTTTTGAGGTAGCAAATCACCAACGTAGCAATAAAATTGCCAATCTTTATTTTTTTCAGGGCACTCTTCATCTGAATTACAATATGTGGACTTGAAGATAATATCGAACGATGAATGTAAACGAGCATTTAAACGTATTACAGAAACGCACCTATGTACATCAGGTAAGTAATTGATGAGGAAGTTGTACGGGGAAACTATAAAAGTTACAGCAAAGGTTAAATTGGGACAAAATTGGATAATTTGGAGCTTAAGTTAATGCCAGTGAGAAATTAAGAAAACCTCAACTATACAGGGTGTTCCGATGATCATGTTACAAAATTCTAGGGTAGATAAAACACACGAAAATAAGAAAAAAAGTTCATGTGAACATGGGTCCGGAAACGCTTCTTCAGGGAGCTAGGGCCCTTCGAAGATGACCTTCAAAAACTACTTTTCGTTTTATAGCTTCGGTACTACTGCAGCTATCGCAACCAATTTTGGGACATGAAATCTAGTTCGTAGGTTCATCAATTTGAGCCTTCCGGATTTTGTCACCTTTAACCAGGGGCGTACAAACCAAGGGGGTATTTGAGTAATAACGTAATAATTGGTTTAAGACCAATAATTTATTATTGATTGGATTTAGCCATTTTCGGAGGAAACTGTGACAGATAGCGATTTTTACTAAGAGTACCTTTTTTATGTAAAAGGCATTGGAGAATCATAATCAGATATAAAAATGGTAAGAAATTAAAGCCTAAGAGGAGTAGGGTCAAATTTACTCAAATACCCCCTTGGTTTGTACGCCCCTGGTTAAAGGTGACAAAATCCGGAAGGCTCAAATTGATGAACCTACGAACTAGATTTCATGTCCCAAAATTGGTTGCGATAGCTGCAGTAGTACCGAAGCTATAAAACGAAAAGTAGTTTTTGAAGGTCATCTTCGAAGGGCCCTAGCTCCCTGAAGAAGCGTTTCCGGACCCATGTTCACATGAACTTTTTTTCTTATTTTCGTGTGTTTTATCTACCCTAGAATTTTGTAACATGATCATCGGAACACCCTGTAGGTACTTCCAGAGATCTCGGGAAAAAAAGAAAACTTTATTTTCGATTTTTGTTTAATTATGACGTTATTTATAAACATATTGAAAAACAGAAAGTACTTTCTACAGTCCCTTTATTAAGACACATTTAAAGATAGTTTCTCATTTAAAATACGACGTTTCGGTGTTCAGATATCACCAACAGATCAAAATTTTAAAATACGGACCTGAAATTTTAATATCTTTTTCTAAAGTATATGTTGTTTCCCCAAAACATAAATTAATAACATTTTGCCAAAATTGTGTGCTAGCAATTGAACATTTTTGCTGTATCTTTTATAGTTGCCGAGATCCCAATGGTGAGCATCGAACTTGGGACACCCTGTACAACAGTGGCGGCTCGTAATGAAGGGCTCTGGGCCTGCGTTGCCAGAGGTGGTACAATTGTACCAGATGTGGTACAATGACCTTTAAAAAAGTACGTTGGTACACTTTGCCTATACAGGGTGGCCCTTTAGTGTGGCAAAGTACAATAGCTCCGTTACTATTTCAAATACATTAAAAATATGAATACAAAAGTTGAAGGGCAGTAAGTGACTTATAACGTAAAATTATTTTTAACTCTATAGGGTGGCTCAAAAAAGCGGAACAAGAAAAAATGTACTTTTTTCAAATGGAACACCCTGTATATTTTTACATTTTTAAATTCCACATAAAATTACAATTATTTTTTATTAAATACATTATTAGTCTATACTTACAGTTTCCGAGATATTTACTCTTGAAAAATTACATTTTTGAACTTTGACAGCGTCTAGCTTTCTAACTGTACGTCTTAGAGCAAAACGGCTTACATGTCCCTATCTTTAATTTTTATTATCTTCCCAAAAAAATCAAATTCCAGTTAAACCGGAACAACTATATTTCCTGCTTTCGAGTAACATCCGGTTTAACCGGAAGTTGATTTTTTTGGGAAGATAATGAAAATTGAAGATAAGGACATGTAAGCCGTTTTGCTCTAAGACGTACTGTTAGAAAGTTAGAAGCTGTCAAAGTTCAAAAATGTCACTTTTCAAGAGTCAATATCTCGAAAACTATAAAGTATAGACTAATAATGTATTTAATAAAAAAGAATTATAATTTTATGTGTAATTTAAAAATGAAAAAATATACAGGGTGTTCCATTTGAAAAAAGTACCTTTTTTATTGTTCCGCTTTTTTGAGCCACCCTATAGAGTTAAAAATAATTTTACGTTATAAGTCACTTACTGCCCTTCAACTTTTGTATTCATATTTTTAATGTATTTGAAATAGTAACGGAGCTATTGTACTTTGCCACACTAAAGGGCCACCCTGTATGTGGTACAATCTTAAGTTTTTATAAGAAAGTGTTAGATTTCGATATTTAAAACGTACTTCTTCGTTTCCACACAAGAGATTTATACTTTTTTGATTTTAATATGAAAACGTTACGTTTGCGCTTTACAGTTTTTAGGATTTTAAAATGATAAACCTAATTTATCAGTTGCAATTGCTGACTGATAGATGGTGGTGTATCGGTGAATGTTTACTGTTTTGGTGGTTTACCCGTTTACCCTAGCCTATGGAGAACTAGAGGGTAGGAGACCGATCGACAATGGCAGCATTTTCAAATTCTGTCCCGGCTTTTTGGTTAGTTCGCTATTGGCCGATAGATGCTCTCGCGTCGCAAGTGGGCTGGTGTCGTCTTCTTCTTCTTCGTTTTTTACTTTTACTTTTGACAAATTGACATTTTATTTTCGAAATAACAAATAACGTTTGAAGACAAGACAAGACAAATAACGTTGTATTGTAATTGATTTCCATATTATTTATAATGAATAATGGTACAATTTATAAAGGTAAAGTTTGGTTTGTGTCGGGGTGTAAGACAGGATCTTCTTCAGAGAGGAAACGCAGCCAAATAAGTCTCTTTCTAGCTCCAAAGGTATAGCTAGAATTTTTAATACCCTGTATTTTAAAAACCAAGCATCGTTGGAACTTTATACAGGCCGAGTTTACTAATAAGTATAACAAAGTAAGTGTAAATTCATATAAAAATCCTTATTTGTTTCTTAAAGAACTAATTTAAATAAAAATAGTTGTTGCGTCCATAAAGAAACCATTTATTTGATAGCCCACTTCGAACACGAGCGCCATCTTACGCGACTCGTTAAGCTGAATTACCGATGCTAATTTGGGACCGAATCCAATGCATTCATCGGCCTCCTACCTTTTAGTTCTCCATACCCAGTGCTGGATTTACCATTAGGCTGAGTAGGCTGGAGCCTAGGGCGGCAAGTTTTAGGGGGCGGCAAATTTGGCCCAAAATTTTTTTTTATCTTACAGAAATAAATGGTACAATCTTTATTCATGGTCGATGGGTAGTATTTTTTTAAATAAACTTTATTGTTGGCCGTGTCTGTTAATGGGGATAAAAAAAGGTAGTTGGAACTTTACTGGCTTTGCATTTCAATAAAATAAGTAGGTAATCATAAATTTTTAAAATATTTACTAAAAATTATTGACCAAATTTGGGCGTGGTCTTAAAAAATTTTCGCCTAACGCGCATTTCGCCTGCAGCGGGCTTTTCCTTTCCCGAACACTTCACCTGTTTCACAACTCACGAGCCGTCACTGGTACAGGGGCGGCAATAATTGAATAGCCTACTAGCGGCAAATTTGTAAATCCGCCACTGTCCATACCCTAGCCCTACCACAAGAATGCCCTACTCTGTTCTCTGTTTAGTTTTCGGTGTTTTACACGTTATACGATTTATGGTTTTTTTAATTATATTGGTGTTTTATAGTAAATTTAAATTACTGTAAATTATGAAAAGGTAAAAGACATTATTTAATATAATATTATGTATATTTAGTAATTATGTAATATAAAAGATTTATCCGAATATTCGGATGATTTTATTTTTCTGTTTGTATAAAATATACATTACTTTGTATTTTAAGGGATATGTAAGTTTTATTTATTCAAGTTAAACATTTTGCAGCTAAAAATATTTTCCAGAACAGACCTGCTAAGATTAGTTTTACCGATAAGAGTGTAAAATTTTATACATTTTGTCGCTTTTAAGTACTTTTAAAACGAAGATTCCTCTGTACATATTATTAATCCCAAAAATATTAGTTATTTTATTTTACCCTTAAGAAATTTTATGGAAATTTTTACGCGAAAAAAGCCCCGGGTCTGGGGCGTTTCAATTGTGTATCAAACATACAACTTTACTAGTAACTACGGCCTGGTAAGCTCACTTTAGGCCTAAAAACTAATAACGTGTTACGACAAACCTACTACGTTCGTATACAAGCCGGAATACTTTTAATTTATTTTGTGTTTCATTTTTTAGGTGAAGGTATTGTGGGGGGCTGTAAAGGAGACTCAGGAGGTCCCCTGATGCTTGGAGACGAACAAGTGGGTATCGCGTCATTCGGCCCGAAAACATGCGATCAAGGGAAGCCTACAGCATTCACACGAGTCGCGCACTACATCGATTGGATTGAAAAGCAGACGGGGATGAGGAGATCTCCGAGATCAGGGGGAGAGATATGCAAAATGGGAATGTATATGAAAGCTTTTAATGTGGTTGTTGGGTGTGGCGTTTTATTTAAAGTGCTCTGGGTTTGATATGTCAAAATTTTAAGTTTAGTTTTATCGTTTTAATATATTCTTATTTTATTTATGGTAGGCAGTATTAATTGCTAAACAATGTCAAGAACAAAACCTATAGCGACACTTCTTGAAACAATAATATTAACAAAACACACAACAAAGACTTTCTGGGATTTAAAAAGCTGTAAGTGTGTGTTTTTTTTTAGTGAACAGGCCTGTATTCTGTTTGTTTTACTCCTCCCTAAATACCAGAAGGCCCTGCACTAACCCATCTTGTTTACTGATTACTGTCAATGTCAAATCGATTTTCCACAAATGACGCATCGACAGCTTTTGTCCATTTTAGATCGGCGATTTTGAATGACTTCTATTTTTTGACCTGATACAAAGTAACAAACTTTTATTCCCAAACTGAACATGCACAAAAATGGTTGCTTAAATTTTCTTTTGGTCTGAATTTTCATATTCTTCTGTGTTGCCGCAAATAAAGGACAAAAAAATGACGAAACACCAACGGGGAGACCATCGAGAATAGGAGAGGCAAGTATTTAATAGAGCAGAAGGCCAGAACTTAAAAAAAATAACCCTATCTTTCAGGTAGCACCTTCAAAAGCGTTCCCTCCACGCAATTGGATTTTCACAGGAAGGAAAGACAAGGACGTAAGGATTATTGGTGGGGGCATAGCGTTCCCTCACGAGTACCCTTATCAAGCGACTCTATATATCTCTAAAGTAGGAAGTAGGTGACAGCAAGTCGTACCTGTGTGGTGGGACATTGATCAGTAACGAATGGTTATTGACAGCTGCGCATTGCCTTACAAAGTAAGTTTATAACCAAGAAAACCTTATTAAAATTCCAAACCATCAAGCAGATAGACAAATAATTTCATTCATAAACGTACTCACTGTTTAGAGCGGACATTCTATCATATGACAGGTCTATGACAACTTACTTGTAAACTGAAAATTCTCAAAAATAGACAAATAAAAAATGGTTTTCTTACAACAAAATCGTTACTCGGCCAGATATAAAATCCAATTCGAAGTAAGAAAGCAACAATAGTTAAACAAAAAATATATAATATGTCTAGGTACCTATATCTTTATCAGCAGTAGGCTTTTTTTACTTAAATGTAAAAACTTTCAGGATTCCTTATTTTTTTTTAGGCAAGGGCTTCATTGGCTCCTGCCCGGGTGACTCCGGAGGGCCCCTACTGCTTGACGGAAAGCAAATAGGCATTGTGTCTTTTGGAGCAAAGCCATGCGACTTGGGATTCCCCTCGGTTTTTACACGAGCCTTAAAGTATATATCATGGATAACAGACAAGACGGGGATAGAAATTAACAATGGAGGACACGTGCATGAAATAGGGCATTTTATGAAAGTGTATATGGGAATCGTTTTGACTATAGTGGATTTGAAGTGTCTGATAAAAACGACAGATGAATTTACAATTGAAAAGATTCGAAATAATTTTTTGCTAATTTTACTTACTAAAAAAACATTTTTTTAAAATTTTATATAGGTACTAAAGGTACCCTTATATTATAGAATATATACTTTAAAGCTAAGGTTAAGGTAAGGTTTTTTTGTAGGGGTATTTCTGGTAAGAGCACGCACTTAAGAAATAATCCTTAATTTTAAGCGCAAAAACGAAACAAAGCTTAAAACGATGATATATAAGAAAAGATAGATATTCTTCCAATATAAAATGGCACAGTAACAAAGAAAACCAAATTGTACTTTTTCTTTACAACCAAATTAACCAAAAAATGTAAATGCGCCCACTTAGACAACCCGTCGTTCAAGAGTGCGTTTATAATGCGGCTAAGAGTACGCACTATTTAATAGGCACATAAATCGCACAAAAAGGGTCCCATCTCATCATAACTGGAACAGTGTAACGTGCCACCAAAAGTTGCATTGTGAACACATGACCCAGTCATCTCCATTTTAACCCACGTAACAGCTAGGGCAGACTACATCAACTGAACTGGCTCCTATCTTCTTTTCTTTCATATTTTACCGCTTCTCTTGATTTTTAGAATTCTTGTTTTGCGTGGTTTCTACTTTTTTCCTTCTACTGGTATGTTTTGTACGTTCTTCTGTTTCTGTTGACGTCACTTGTAGGTTTCCAATTCCATAACTGCTTTCCTTTTTCTTTTTGTTTATATTTTTTTCTTTTACGGCCAAGAGTAGGTACGCGCGCGCTCTTGGCCGTTCGCTTTATGCGCACTCTTAGCAGATAACGCCACAAAACATTGGCAACACTGTTTCGCGTGTTTTAAATCACTTAAAATAACGTTTACCGAACGCCGATGAACTTCTAACCTATAAATGGTAATTGAAATTAGTGTTGGAAAAATCGACTTATTTTAATAATCGACTACCGAGTATTCGAGTGATTTAAAAAACCGAATGATAATCGATTTTTTTTTCACTCAAATTCTAATATAAATTATTAATATTGGCGGTTCATCGTTCATTTGTATTGGGAATAACTGACTCGGTGTTGTTAATCGATTGATTTTTTGCGGATTATTAAATGTGGCGGAGATATTTGTGGATTTTTTGGCATGGTTTCCAGTTCTCAGATCTTTCAATTTAACAACTTGACTACTTGACCTTGAGATGTCACGATATTGCATAACTCATGATATTTACGAATACTGAATACTCACCACTAAACATTAAGTTTTCAGTAGACGCCGACGATTTAAATCTAAATAAAATAATAAATCCTATTATCCTACGCAGGCAACCCGTAATGCAGTATTTAAATCTAAATTATAAATCATTATGAGTAATAGATGTGTTTCGGACTTCCATTGCCTTTAGAAAAACTAAAGGCAATGGAAGTCCAAAACACATCTATTACTCAAGATAAAAATACATTATTGTCTACAACCTTCAAACAAACAATAAATCATTATCTTACACAGGTAACCCGTAATGCAGTATCTAATTTGAATTATATCGCCAATAATAACCGAAACCACTCGGTGTAGCCGCTCGCTAGGAGATGGCTCTGGCCGCGTTGGAAAATAAAAACGATATGTTCGTCACTCATTTCGTCACTCGAATTATTTCGGAAGATAAGTAATCGAATAATTCAAGTGATTGAAAAAACCGAATATTAGGTTATTTTTCACTCGAGTGATCCCATCACTAATTGAAATCCGCAATAGCATTATTTGGAATAAACTGATATTTTTATTGAGACATTTGTAAAAATATTTATACGAAAACAGTTAAAAATGAATTCGCACCTGTATTTTTTTTGTTTTTCCACCAAACGAGCAGCAAACTCAGTAAACAAACGATCACTTCGAACACAATCTCACGTTTTAATAGAATAATTCTATATCATTCTAATGCGTAGATATTGCCTTTGCGTACTCTTGTCAGATGCGCGCTCTTACCCGTCTTTACCCTATGTCAAGTCAAAATAATATTATGCTTTATTGTCCAAGACAGAATCTTATTGACAAAGCTGAAAAATAAAAAACAAATAATAATATCTAATAATATTTAAATACAATAAAATAATAAAAGCAGGTAATAATAGTATACAAAAAGAAAACGACAAACAATGTAAAAATCAAAAATGAGAACCACAGACAAAATACAATTCTATAATTCATCATTATAAAAGTCTCCCAACTCGTAGTAAGCTCTCTCCGCCAAAAGCTGTTTCAAAGAGCTTTTAAACAAAACTAGCGTAGGACGAGCCCTGATAAACATAGGAAGGTGGTTATCTCAGACCATTCTATTGTCGTCAGCAGCAGCCACTGGCTAGTTAGCAAGACACACGTTTTTAAAGTAGACGATTTAATTAGCAGATTGCAACAAAGCTATTATTATACAGGGTCATCCAACCAGGACTGAACAGGGGCCTATTTTTTTAGTTTCCCTGTATTTTTATTTAAACCAATATAGCAATTTAGTTTATGCTTTGCCGTAGAATCTAAAATTACCATTTAAAAAGCGATCTGACTTAAAACAAAGGAACTGTGGCGTAAAGTTGTTGTTTTTTCAATGGAACACCCTGTATATTATTTATTTTTATGAAACGCCCTTCTTTCCTGATTTCATAAATATATAGTTTGTCCATATTAGTTCAAACCATTTTTAAGATATGAGCAATCAAACATTTAAAAAGTTGTATTTTAATGCATCGCCATTACGGGGATTTTCTTTTCCAAGGCATTCTAGACGTATTAAGCTCAAATGAATACAGCTTTTTAAATGTTTGATTGCTCATATCTTAAAAACGGTTTGGGCTAATATGGACAAACTATATATTTATGGAATCAGAAAAGAAGGGCGTTTCATAAAATTAAATAATATACAGGGTGTTCCATTGAAAAAACAACAACTTTACGCCACAGTTCCTTTGTTTTAAGTCAGATCGGTTTTTAAATGGTAATTTTAGATTTTACGGCAAAGCATAAACTAAATGGCTATATTGGTTTAAATAAAAATACAGGGAAACTCCCTGTTCAGTCCTGGTTGGATGACCCTGTACAGGATGTTAATAAATTAGGAAAATTTGAAAATGCTTCATTATTTATTATTTTAGACAAAATGTTTATAAAACAAAGTTGTTTATAATCCAAAATAAAGCCTAAATATAAAATTTGAAATCTAAATTCTAATTTTTGTTTTTTATTTTTGCAATAGAATTTAACATTCAAAATGCAGAATTGTGGAAAAAGTTATTATTATACATATTCTCCTCCAACCTGCACACATTTCTCCAAATTAGAAATAAGTTAAATAAATAGGTCACTCTAAGGTTTTCATATTGAATGTTCATAAATTCTATTGTAAAAAATAAAAAACAAAAATTAGAATTCGAATTTTGTATTTAGGCATTATTTTTTTTGTATTTTTGCAGTATTTTTAGATGTAGGCGCAGTCCTGCAGGTGGCGCCATCTGCATCATACATCTATTACATATATTATAGAAAATGTTAAAGAGCAGGTAAATTGCTGAACAGGTTCGAACAGTTCGGTTCTCACTCGGGAACCTGTTCCGTAAACCTGTTCACCTGTTCTTTTGATCATAAATTATTGTCACTCAGTCACTTGGTAAAATAAGGTAAAAGGTCGCCGCCAAAGTAGTAAAAAACCGCTTTTTGTTAATCACTTTCTAAAAAAAAAAAAGGTCGCCAGTTCCGTAAACTAACAACAAGAAAGAACACCGCTGCATTCCTGTTTCCTGTCTCCTTCAAAGAAAGAAGAAACAAAGAACAGCCTGTTCTTTTTATGAGTGATTGGTGATTTATGGAAGATGGCTTGCGGGTCGTCGTTTGAGAATAAAAAGAACAGGCTGTTCTTTGTTTGGAGCAGAACAGGGAACAGAGAACAGGGAGCAGTGAGAGCATACACGCGGACGCAGCGGTGTTCTGTGTTTTTACTTTGTTTACTTAGGCTACCTTTTTTTTTTTTTTTTTTAGAAAGTGATTAACAAAAAGCGGTTTTTTACTACTATGGCGACCTTTTACCTCTTTTTTACCAAGTGAGTGACAATAGAACAGGTGAACAGGTTCCCAGGTCAGAACTGCTGAACTCCCGTTCAGCAATTTCCCTGCTCTTTAACATCACTCGAGCGCAATCATCTGTCATAAGTCTATCTAAAGAACCGGTTTAGTTCTTTTACAAAGAACAGTTCACTGAGCAGGCTATCTCTAACCTGTTCTGAAGAACCTGTTCGGTTCTTTTCTTAACAACTCTAATAGAAAAAGTGCAATGGTATTTCTAGGTCCTGTTTTAGCGCTCACTAGCCATAAATAAACTTTTATACACTTTTCATACCACATTATTTAGTAAGTTATTACAAGATAAGAAAAACTCTTTCCAGGCATATTAATAAAAATGATGTTGACTAAAATGCAGTCTAATAAATTACTTATTTACCACTACTACCCTGATAAAGCCTTGGCCAACAACAATAACCCAAAACCTACTCCTAATATTTTAATATAGTTACTATTTTCCTCCAACCAACCGTTACTATTGTCATTGTCAACCAATAAATTTGATGAGACTGCACGTCCACTACTCTGTATACTCCCCAAACTGGCAAAATTATGATTTACAACCTGTTTAAGGTCGCTTAGAGTCTTTCTACTGGCCACAACCTCTTCCATAATTTTTTTATTAGACTGCACTACCTCATTTACAAAAATATGACCATCTGAAGTATTTAAAGTTTGCAATCGTTCATTTATAATTTGTTTCAACTGCTCCTTACGAAGAGTAGAGTAAACAAAAGCTAGAAAGGAACCGGTTATACTCAAAACTATACTGAAATATTTGGTATATTCCATTTGGGCTCGTTGCTTTTCGTGGGAGTCCCTAATAGAGTCGGTAAAAGCAGTAAAAAGTTCTCGTTCGGTCTGGTCATAGTCCTGGAAAGTTTTCGAAATAGATCTTTCCAGTTTAAGGACCTAAAAGCAATGGAGATTTTGTAATTTGTTACAAAAACAACACTGCTGCTTCTTGCTCACAAGAGAAAAAAATATGACTTCAATACTTGTTTGTGAACTTAAGAACACAAGACTTATTTAAAAAATAACTAGGTATTTTTTCGCCTACCTCTGTTTCTCTCTTCATAAGATCTAAAAACCTTTCCAGATCGTCCTGTCTTTTAACTTTATGGACCTCATCTTGTAATTCCATAGATTTCTGCCTCACTTCGCTTAGCTGTCTCCCTACATCCCGTCTCTTTTCTTGAATTTGTAACAGTTGATCCTGCACAAACAAATATAATTGGAAAACATTGTTTTGAGGGCTATACTTTGTGATCAAAAGACCTACCAAGCAGATACGCATACTTATACCTAAATATAAACTAAGAAACAACTTACCTACCTGTAAAGCTGTGACTTTTTCCTGGGCCAAATGGACTTTGTCCAACCCAGTAACTCTCATATACCAATCGTTGAAATTGCTAAACCTTTGCTTCAGTATTTTCACCTGATTTTCCTTAGCTGCTTGAATATGTGGGGCAGCCTCCTCAATGCTTTTTAATATGGCCTTTCTTAGGTTTTCTACGGTTTGATTGCTTGTTATTTGTCGTACTGGAAGTGTGAAGCGCATGTTGGCGAAAGTTTACTTACTATTTTATAATATAAAAATATTTAATTACAATATAAATACAAACATAACGATCAATATTGGAATATTGCAAACAAATGTGAAACTCAGTAAATTCAAATTCGAAATTTAATGGAAAAGTCGGGTTAGGTTTACAAATCTCTATTTTTAGCCGGAATGGCACGAACAACATAGCAAAGATCAGAATTTTGTATTTATATCCATTGTTTTATAAACGAAGATCACGATCAGTCGACGTTTTGATTGCCAGCTGTTCAGTTCAGTTACTTGACTTTCCCGTAAACAATTAAAATTTGTGAAAAATAATGAATAACTTAAGAACTGATATAAAAATAGCAAGTGAAGCCCCTTTTACGTGCCTCCGCCCGTAAAGCTTCAAATACAATGCTTCAAACAGTAAAATATGCAACTTTCGACTGATAATTCCAAAGTTTAACACACATCTCCAGTTTGTGATAAGAAAACCAAAAATACTTTTAAACAGTATAAATAGGAAGTAGGTTTAACTAAGATGGCAAGAATAAGGTGGTTCACGCGAACTTCTCGCATTGTAGCGTTGTGTAGTTTTGCTAACTTTATAAACAGTGCCGACAGAGTTATTATGCCTATAGCAATAGTGCCCATGACTAAGGTTTTTGGCTGGAACTTACATTTACAAGGCTGGATTTTGTCTGCTTTTGCTTTGGGATATTTCACCAGTCAAATTATAGGCAAGAAAACTTAGCATTTCTTTAAACGTTAACATTTTCTTGATAATTTTCATTTTCAGGTAGTTTCTGGGCATCAAAATTAGGTGCGAAAAACGTACTTATCTGCAGTGTGTTATTGTGGAGCATAGCCACGTTTATAACACCATTTTTAGCTAGCAGTGTAGCAGCATTGGTTGTGTGTCGAATTATTTTGGGGTTTGCTGAAGGTCTAGGTAAGTTTATTAATTGGGTACAAAAAAAAATAAATTATATTAAGCATGTATTGCAGAGGGAAGAAGGTAGCACGCCCATAAATTAAGGCTTTTCAGAAGAGCAAAAATGTACAGAATCCAAAATTAAAGTTAGTTCCCTTTTATTCACAGGTCTTCCAACCATCTTCCACCTATTTGCCCACAGCATCCCTGTAGAAGAGCGGTCCCGCGCTTTCTCCTACCTGCTCGCCTGCGGCTCAGTTGGACAGACTGTAGCTTCTATCCTCTGCCCCCACTTTGCCTGGGAAGCCTGCTTTTTCTGGTTCGGATCTTTCGGATTCATCTGGGTGTTCCTGTGGTACATTTTCTACCCTCGAGATGCTTTTGGGGGGGAAGAAAGCATCCCATTACATATGTCTAAGGTTATATCGCATAATATTCGTTGGGCAGACTTTATTTTTAGTAAGCCTCTCTGGGCGATATACACTGCTCATTTTGCTATGAATTGGTCATCATATATAATAATGAACTGGCTCCCCACATATATACATACGTTTTTGGGAGCTAACTCTCACAGTCTAAGTTTGACGGCGGTACCGTACATCGTAAACTCCATATTCGGAGTTATATCAGGACATGTGGCCGACGGATTACTTCTAAACAAAAACTGGAGCGTGTTGAACGTCCGTAGACTTATGACTTGTATAGGCTTAGTTGGACCCGCTCTTTTCCTTGCTATGTTCGGGGTAGTGGAGCACCTGGCATTCGCCCTTATCCTGGTAAGCATCTCCATGGGACTCAGCGCCTGTAACTCTGCCGGGCACCTAAGTAACCATGTGGACGTCGCTCCTAATCATGCTGGGACCACATTCGCTATAAGCAACACTATAGCGACGATCCCTGGAATACTCTGCGGACATGTTACAGCGAGTCTGGTAGCTATGTCCGACGGGAAGTGGCTGGGAGTATTTTTGGGCGCGACTTTTATAAATTTGACTGGGGCATTTATTTATTTTACGAATAGCGTGGCGACGCAAATTTTGTAAGTAGTTGTTTGTATATAAGAATGGAAGTTTATTTAAAGTGATATTTATGTATAGAGATTAAATAAAAGTTATTATAAAGTGTGTGTAAAGGACGTTTATTTTCTTTTGTGGGGTTAAAATTGCAATATTTATAGATACAGAAGGTTAATAGGAATTTTACCTCAAAAATTCTTTGGCATCTCTGACCACAGAAAAATAAAGGGTTTCTGACGACCTGTATAATACCATAGCCTTCTCGATCTTACAGGAGTGAGTGAGACAACAGACGGGTGAGGTCCGATCCGGTCGATGTCAACGTCTTCACCAAACTAACCTCAAAATATTAAATTAATAAACAAACGGAAGTCAAAATTTTTGTCATCATTTGACAAACAAAACTAACCTCAAATTATTTAGTTAAACTTCGTGCCGCTGACTTTAATACGCCTTATGGATCCGTCAAAGTACCTTTGTGAAGAGGCTGGTTAATGCTGTCTCAGTCACTACTTTAAAATCGAGACGGCCATGGTCAAAATATTAACTGTCATTTTGGTGTACTACACGGCTATCCAGTTTGTAGGTATCTTTACTAGCCTAGTAGTAGACACAGAACTTCAATAAAGTAGTAGAAGGCTGTGACCTACGTCGTCCACGAGGTAAACGTCAAAATGTCACTTGTTTGTTTTTAATATGGAGAAGAAGGAGGCCGATCGACAATGGCAGCATTTTTAAATTTTGTCCCGGTTTTTGGTTAGTTCGCTATTGGCCGATAGTTGTTCTCGCGTCGCAAGTGGGCTGGTGTCGTCTTTTTCTTCTTCGTTTTTTACTTTTGACAAATTGACATTTTGTTTTCGAAATAACAAATAACGTTTGAAGTATGGAGGACTTTTGAAGACAAGACGAGACAAATTACGTTGTATTGTAATTGATTTCCATATTTATAATGAATAATGGTACAATTTATAAAAGTAGAGTTTGCTTTGTGTGGGGGTGTAAGACAGGAATATTTTTCAGAGAGGAAACGCAGCCAAATAAGTCTCTTTCCAGCTCCAAAGGTATAGCTAGAATGTTTAATACCCTGTATTTTAAAAACCAAGCATCGTTGGAACTTTATACAGGCCGAGTTTACTAATAAGTATAACAAAGTAAGCGTAAATTCATATAAAAGTCCTTATTTGTTTCAAAGAACCAATTTAAATGAAAATAGTTATCGCGTCCATAAGAAACCATTTATTTGATAGCCCACTTCGAACACGAGCGCCATCTTACGGCGACTCGTAAAGCTGAATTACCGATGCTAATTTGGGACCGAATCCAATGCATTGCGATCGGCCTCCTACCTCAAGTCCTCCATAGGTTTTAATAAACATGCCTGTATTCTATTTCACTGCTTTATTTTTCTGTGGTTTCACTGGCTATAGAAGGCCATTTATTGAAGTTCTGTGACTTCTGTGAGGCCAAAGGTAAAAGTCTATGGTAAACAACCACGAAGCTGTGACTCATATTTGGGGTAAGTTAGTCAAAGTAATAAAAAACGTTTTAAAAAAGTATATCTATTATACAGATAAGTATTTGACAATACTGCATTCCTCTTGCTCTGGATTTTCAAATTTAGGGTTATTGCAAAGTTTTATATTTTTGTAAGTAGGTATATACATTTTCTGCCTAGAAGTATCATCGGTTTGTCTATTTTACTTTTTCGTCCAAGACTATTTACTGTCAAAACTAACAATTGCATTATTAATACCGTGTTTAGAAATGTATGTTTATTACTTTGGTATTGACGACGAGGAAGCAAAGATAGACATATTATTTAAACCGTTTGCGTCGAGCCTACACCTGACATGCCATGAACACTTACATGTAAAATAAAAATGCTGGCACTAAATGAGATAATTTACAAAACTGGTACTGTCTTATAATTTCTGTTTTGTTATAATGTTCACGCAAAAACGTTGAAATTCCATCACTAGTTTCACAATAGAATTCTTGTATTATCGGTTGCCTGCTGTAACTACGTTAGGTACAATTCATTTTCGATAACCCTTAGAATTTATACCAATTTAAAAAATACTCTTCAAGGAAAGAAACAATGAACAAAAAATGTAAAAAAAAAAGAACACAGAGTTTGATACTTACCATTATCTTCCTCATAGAATCAAGAATAATAGATACCTACTACAATAGCAAAAAAAATATTAAAACTTAAAAAATCAACATCAAAACACCGCCATTTTGTTTGCACTATTTTACACGACGTGTGAAGACCACGCTGCAAAAAGATATTGGTTTTAATTCAACTAAAAATATAAAATCTGTACATCAAAAGATAGTAAGTACTACTATTATTATAGTAATACTGTGTTTATGTCAATGGACAAAAAATGTCGGGTAATTTAAAACACCTCTACTTATTATAAAAATGTATATTGTCGCAACAATACGTTTACAACGTTACCGATTTTATTTTCCTCGGCTGAATAATCTATTTATTAGATCAGAATGTAATGGCCGCTATTGTCATATGTCAAACACATTTGCCAACCTATAAGTTAAAAGAAAACACCTCGTTCACATAGACAATCGTTGCATCGATGAGAGACGGATATATAAATGGCCATAGCGGGTGTCCATGGAAGGTGGTTCGCCCCTCTAACTTTTTTGTTTTTCAAGATAATGGAATAAAATTTGGGGTATTTGTATACGACATAAAACTGCATTTTTTGACAGGTGACTCAACATTATGGAACTTCCGGTTTAACCGAGAAACCCACCATCTGTTTTGGCGGTAAGTATTTATGGATTTTTATAATACCTAATTTATTTATTTTAAATATTCTAACCGTGAAAGTTCGTTGAAAAGTTTACGGCAGTGGCTAAATTTCCTTAAATGAAAGGATGTCAAAAATTTGACTTTTGCGATTTTAATAGTCAATAAAACACCAAACCTTTCTAGATTTTAAGCTTTAAAAATAGTATTAAATATATTAACATTTGTTTGTCAATTTCTTTTAGATAATAGAGAATGCCGGGCAAAACTTAAAATAAATAATAATTTTTCGGGATATTATATAGGTACGTCAAACGGCAGGCAGGCACGTCCATTTTATGAACTTACACTTAGTTTTGACTTTTTTCGTCTCGTAATTTTGATTTGATTCATACGATTTTGATGACGTGAAAGTGATGACGCACGGGAAAAGATCCACTGTGGCGACTTTATTAAAGTATGCATATGATTTATTATTGGTTTTAAGTGTGGAAGTTTATAAATGATAATAAAATTGTAAAATACAGCCCTGACCATTGTTCAAGTTGTATAAACATAATGTTACTAGAAATGAAATATGTCAACGGCGGCCATAACATTCGTAGCTGATAAATACTGTACCAGTCGGTGGACCTCACAATTTTCTCTCTCTTACTTTTTAATCTTATAGTTAGATGTTTTTTTTAGTCTTATGCTAGTCACTCTCGTCTTTCAATTTGGCCAATAGCAAGGCTCGTTGCTTCTCTAGCTCACTCTCACTTATCTCTCCACTCTTGCCTCTTTCCGCTGAAGGAGAACTCTGACAAAAAAAATAACAATTTCATTTATTTACTCGCCCAATGGAATTTTACTAACAAGTTGTTAACAATTGTTGCTTAAATAAAGATTACAAGAAAATTCGTCGTGTTTATAGTAGAATTCGAAGAAATCGTCCATTTTTCTCAAAGAGACCTGATTTTGAATGTAAATTGAATTATTGTACCGTGACTTTGCGTCTTTTTTACAATTCAATTTACATTTATAGTAGAAGATCCGTAAAAGAGTCGGTCATATTTTTTAATAATGATTTTTTTGTCCGAAAAAAAACTTTTTGGATAGACAAACTAAAATATGGAATTGATTAACTCCGAACTGGTCCGTCAATAACATAATTTAACTTTGTAAAATGAAACGACTGTGTACTTTGTTATTTGTCACTTATTTATTAACAGTATTTGACGCTTACATAGAATTAACGACTTGTATATAAGAGTATATACAGTGTGACCAGTAAAGTCCGCATCATATGGGATTCTTTTTTATTAATAGCTTTATTCGAAATTTGACTTTGGCATCAAGTTCTGCTTCGATCGAGATGAAAATTAAGCCAAAAAAAATAGTAGTCACGTGATTCGCATTATCTGTCAACTTTTAATTTTTTCCAAAAAATAATTCAAAAGTGGGATTATTTCTGAAAATATCGAAAAAGGTTATTAAAAAAGTTTTTTTAAATGCAGTTTCTAGCCCACATGCATAATTTCAGCTACATAAGATAATTTTGATTTTTTACCCATATTTTGTAAATTGCACCACTTTTGCAAAATAAGACTCAACTGAACTCAATATTAAGGTGTATTACTTTTAGACACAAACTACGTCTTCAAAAATACTTATTTTTTGGAGTTACCTTATACAGGTTCAAAAACAAATAAACTTTGCATCACATGCGACCAAATTTTAATAGCCCAATTTTGATTTTGTAGAAAAACACACATTTAATATGGCGCTACTTTAAAGAAAATGTATCTGAAATAAAGCATCGTCAAAACTAAGAAGTGTAGGTTGGGTTGAGTCTTATTTTGCAAAAGTGGTGCAATTTACAAAATATGGGTACAAAATCAAAATTATCTTATGCAGCTGAAATTTTGCACGTGGGCTATAAACTGCATTTAAAAAAACTTTTTCTAATAACTTTTTTCGATATTTTCAGAAATAACCCCACTTTTGAATTATTTTTTGGAAAAAATTAAAATTTGACAGATAATGCGAATCACGTGACTACTATTTTTTTTGCTTAATTTTCATCTAGATCGAAGCAGAACTTGATGCCAAAGTCAAATTTCGAATAAAGCTATTAATTAAAAAAAATCCCATTTGATGCGGACTTTACTGCTCACACTGTATATAGGTTTACAGAGTAATAAAAATTGTTTAAATAAGTGTTATTGTTGTTGATACACAATGGTTTATTATATTCATATACAGCTTATTTAGTGCGCAAACTAAAGTTAAGTTTTATGGGGGAAAAAATCAGATTCTTGGCGCCAAACAGGGATGAGTATGCCCACAACCCTTTTGTTATTAGGTGTTCCTTCTTTACTGACGTCATGTAAATACACTCCAGAACCAGTTCGATGCCATTTTTTTGTTGTTAGTTTTTCTCTGTGAATTTCTTGTTATATCCTTGCTGTTGTAGACCAGGGTCGATAATTTTTAAAACAACAAAAAATAATAGTAGGATGAAACCCATTGGAAAAGGAAGAGAATATAACAAAAATTAAAGAAAAAATAATTTACGGGCGATCCGAGGTTGGGAAGTGGAAGAGGGTGGGTTCTTAAGGGTAGAAAACGATTTATCTCGAAAACTACAAGTCCTATGGAAAAACGTTAAAAGGCAAAGTTGTAGGTAATACAAAGATCTACAACTTTTGTATTTACACTTTTTTCACATAACCTCAAAATTTATGTGAAAAATTCAAATAACCAAGTTTTTGGTTTTTATTTTTATCTTTTACAAGAATTTTTTTTTTATTAAAATATTTATTTTTTCACCTTATTTTGACTTAATATCGAAAAAGCACCCTAATTTTAAATCGAAAATTCTCACGTCAAAATATCTGCTTTTTTAAAAAAGTCGGTGGGCTTTTTGTTCGTTGAAATCTCTACTTTCTGATGGTGTAAAAAAATATACATTACTATGGTAAATGTTCTCAAAAAATGCAACAAAACGAAAAAAAACTCGAGTCCGAAATTTTTTTTTAACCAATATGTACAATTTTCAGCTATTAAAATTTATACTTTAATTACTCGAAATGTAACATAGAATCTTACGTTTTTCGAGTAATAAAAGTATAAATTTTAATAAATATCTCAAAATTGTACATAATGATTTTAAAAAAAAATTTCGGATTCGAGTTTTTTTCCTTTCTTTGCATTTGTTGAGAGCATTTACCATAGTAATGTATATTTTTTTTTACGCCATCAGAAAGTAGAGATTCCAACGAATAAAAAGCCCACCGACTTTTTTAAAAAAGCAGATATTTTGACGTGAGAATTTTCGTGCTTTTTCGATTATTAAGTCAAAATAAGGTGAAAAAAAAAATTTTAATTCAAAAAAATTACAGTGTGTTTGGGACATAAAAAGGTAAGTTTTCACCAAATTTCGTGAAAAAAAAAAAATGTTTTTTGTAAAAGATAAAAATAAAAAACCAAAAACTTCGTTATTTGAATTTTTCACATAAATGTTAAGGTTATGTGAAAAAAGTGTAAATTCAAAAGTTGTAGATCTTTGTATTACCTACAACTTTGCCATTTAACGTTTTTCCATAGGACTTGTAGTTTTGCTGGAAATCGAGATAAATCGTTTTCTACCCTTAAAAACTCACCCCTTTCCACTTCCCGACCACGGATCGCCCGTAAATTATTTTTCCTACAAACGTGTGGAAAAATCAATTTTCCGCACTGATATCTGTGCGGAAAGTTGGGTTTTCCACACTAGTGCGGAAAATTTTTTCGGCACGATTATGTCAAAAATCCGTGCGGAAAATTGGTTTTTCCACACTAGTGCGGAAAAAATTTTCGGCACGATTATATCAAAATCAATAATATATCAATTATAACTTGTAGTTATTACTTTTTTCTCAGAATTAGTTACTGTTACTTACATATGTATGTGATTGTAATAGTTAATTAAAAATTATTAAATTTCTTTGAAATATGTGTTACTTATTTCCACACGTCTGTAAAAAAACTATTGTACCTGACACGTGCGAAAAATGTTTTCCCTGCACTCGGCTGCTTTACCGAACTCCGCTACGCGTCGTTCGGTGAGCGGCAGACTCGTGCGGAAAAATTTATTTTCCGCACTCGTTAGGTAAATAGCTATTTCCTTTCATTATTGTTATATTCTCTTCCTTTTCCAATGGGTTTCATCCTACTATTATTATTTTTCACTTTTTACCATTTTCAAGTCCCTGGTCTATTATTGTTGATTGTGTGGATTTCTAGTTTTTGTGTAGTTAAGTGAATTGTGTTCGTGCTTAGCTTATGACCGGTACCGATAGCTGTAAAGTTTTATGATGTCCCGAAATAGGTGTAAAATACCGGGTATTTCGTATTTTTAGTGGGTAAGTATAATAAAGTTTTTATTGTTTGAAATTATTGTAACAAAACAATATTATAAGACAGTGCCAAGCCTGCAAAGTAAATGATTTTTAATTTACAAGTCAAAGTCATAGACAACAATAGACATAATACAGGTACGGGCATGCGCACAACTTGGATGTCAATTCCACCTGTAGCGTTTGTAAACGAATTTTCGTTTTTTTAGTTGCGAAGATTGAAGTTTTACCGTTTGGATTTATCGTCATCAGTAAATTGTGATGTTATTAAGCCGTTTCCAGACTTTATACACACACTGTATAATAGCTAGTGCATTAGTTGCATGTTAATTTATAAACTCCTAATTTTTTACAATAAACCATTTTGTGTCAGCAACAATAATACGTATTTAAACAATTTGATTACCGTGTAAATCCATACAGATTGGTTCATTTTATGTAAGCGTCATGAAGATGGTTATTTTTTGGCACCACAGCTGCGTGTCGCTTTCCGTAAGGCACACCAGAGAACACTATTTCGACGCCGACAAGCAATAAAATTAAATGTTATGATCACAGGAGAAAATCATCCACCCAATTTACGGTCCCCAACTTCACCATTTTTTTTTCCAAAAGTCCAAAATTTAAGATTTAAAAAAAAACTATTCACTTACAGAATGGCTCTTCCTCTTGTGCTTCTTTTTCGACGATTTTTTCTTTTTACTCACGTACTCTTGCTCGCTCTCGGACTCGGGACTTGGACTTCGCGACTTGTGCTTTGATTTTTTATATTTTTCTTTTTCCTTAAAAAATAAAATGGTATATTAATCAAGCGACAACCTACTACTCAGGTGGATCCAGTTTATTGTAAATATAGTGATCCCCAATTTTTTAATAATAAATACAGTGTCACCAGCAAAGTTCGCATCATATGGGATTTTTTTTTCAATAATAACTTTATTCGAAATTTGACTTTGGCATCAAGTTCTGCTTCGATCGAGATGAAAATTAAGCAAAAAAATAGTAGTCACGTGATCCGCATTATCTGTAAAATTTAAATTTTTTCCAAAAAATAATTCAAAAGTGGGGTTGTATCTGAAAATATCGAAAAAAGTTATTGGACAAAGTTTTTTTTTTAATGCAGTTTCTAGCCCACATGCAAAATTTCAGCTGTATAAGATAATTTTGATTTTTTACCCATATTTTGTAAATTGCACCACTTTTGCAAAATAAGACTCAACGCAACCTACATAAAACTTCTTAGTTTTGACAATGCTTTATTTCAGATACATTTTCTTTAAAGTAGCGCCATATTAAATGTGTGTTTTTCTACAAAATCAAAATTGGGCAATTAAAATTTGGTAGCATGTGAAGCAAAGTTTATTTGTTTTTGACCCTGTATAAGGTAACTTTATAAAATAAGTATTTTTGAAAACGTAGTTTGTGCCTAAAAGTAAAAAAATAAAAAATAAAGTAAAGGGGTTTTTAATTAAATCGTTGAAAATAGATAAACTTTACGTTAAGTTAAACTAAAATTGATTCTCCATTTAAAAAACACTTTAGTGAAGACACTGTGTTCTTTTTTGTCTTACTATTAAGGTGTATTACATTTAGACACAAACAACGTTTTCAAAAATACTTATTTTATGAAGTTACCTTATACAGTGTCAAAAACAAATAAACTTTGCATCACATGCGACCAAATTTTAATAGCTCAATTTTAATTTTGTTGAAAAACACACCTTTAATATGGCGCTACTTTAAAGAAAATGTATCTAAAATAAAGCCTTGTCAAAACTGAGAAGTTTTATGTAGGTTGCGTTGAGTCTTATTTTGCAAAAGTGGTGCAATTTACAAAATATAGGTAAAAAATCAAAATTATCTTATGCAGCTGTAATTTTGCATGTGGGCTAGAAACTGCATTTAAAAAAACTTTTTCTAATAACTTTTTTCGATATTTTCAGAAATAAGAGTTGCACGCATTAAACCGGATGTAAGAAATATTGTACTTCCGGTTTGACCGGAAGTTGACACTATTGGAAAGATAATAAAAATCGAAGATAGGGACATATGTAAGCCGTTTTGCTCTAAGACGTACAGTTAGAAAGCTAGACCACAGAAAATATAGCTACGCAACAGAACGATGGAGACGTGGCAACAAATCGCCCCCGAAAAAAGAAGCCGGCTGCCGGCAGCGGGCTTCCCTACAAGATTCAGGCGGTTTCTATGGGAAGATTTCCTAAGAGATGTCGTGCGTGCAAGTCCCACGTTGCCAAACGTACCGTTGTGTATTTAAATGTGAGGAAAAGTATTTTAATAAATCAAAGTACATCTTATAGAAAATGTAGAATTATAAAATTTAAAGGGCTGATTTTAAAGAGTATATTAAATTTATGTATTACCAACATTAAAGCCTTGATACAACATATTTTATTATCATGGAAAAGATTTAGGCGATAATTAATGCCAACACAGACTAAGTAGTGGCGCAGCGAGAAATTCCACCTAGGGGGGGTTTTTACCACAAAAAATGTTCTTATTATATAAGGTAGGTGTACTGCAGGCAATGCGGTGTAGGCGACATATGTGTTTGTCTATTATTAATGGGTACCTACTTCAATAATTACTATTAAGATTAATTTTTTAATAAGTCTTTGGAGGAGTTGGTTGTGATGAAAACGAATTTCTTGGTTCACTAAGTTTACCAATTATAAGCGAAACAAAACAAATATATTATAATATAGTACTTCCAAAATGTTTGTTTTTAAAAATATATCGAAAATGTAAGTAGGTATAGGGCCAGTTAAAGGATGGGGATGTTCCAATGGAATTATTTAGATCATTAACGATAGGTAAGTAAAGTCAACTTTTTTATTTCTACGTTAAATGTATATACTTACATATAACTTTTGTCAGTTTTGTTGAAATATAAGTATATAGGTAGGTGTACTTTAGGATTATTATGCTAATTTTTATTCTTTTAACGTCAAACTTACTGACAATTTTAAGTTTGTAAAAGCAAGCAAATTTTTTGCAGAATTTCCTACCAAATTGATTTGTTAGTGCCTAAATTGTGTACAGGATAAAATTATGCAGTTTCTACATTTACTTTTTGCTTATAATATGATTTTCGAATTCGCGATCCGGCACTTTCCCTACTAAGCAGCTATCTTTTAAATCGTAGACAAAAAGTTGAAGTAAAACAAGAATTTAGTAGTTTACAGGAAATTAAGTATGGTGTACCGCAAAAGGGACAGTATTGGGTCCAATACTGTTCAACATTTATATAAATAATTTGTTAATTCAGAATTATACTGGTGAAGTAATATCTTTTGCGGATGACACAGTTTTGTTTGTTGAAAGTAACACATGGAAAGGAGTCGAATAAAAAATTAATTGTAATTTACAAAAAATTGTGCGGTGGTTGGATGATAATTTGTTAACCATCAATTTAAGTAAAACCAAGTATTTACCCTTTGCAAGTAATATCTCAGGCCTTCCGCAAAATGAGCAAATAAATGTCGACTTACCATTTAGAAAAGAAAAGATTTGGAACTTAGAAAAATCTGACTCTGTTAATTTTTTAGGAATATTATTTGATAATCATTTAAAATGGAACAATCATATATAGCAACTTACTAAGAAACTTCGGTCCTTATTTTATCTGTTCAAACATATCAAAAAAATATCTGACATAAGTTGTATGCGAACAGTATATTTTGCTTTAGTTCAGTCTCTGTTAAGCTACGGAATAACTGCATCGGGAGAAGCTTACGAAAATACCCTTAAACCTTTGGAAGTTGCGCAAAAAAGAAATATTAAAACTATTTATGGTCTAACTATGAGATTCCCCACTGATCAGCTGTTCGAATTTACAAATTTTTTAGACGTTAGAAATATTTATTACAAAAATTCCCTACCATATTTAATTAGAACTAATTATTTTGACTTGCCACATACACCAAGCTATCAAACTAGGTTTCACCTTGATAATAAAAAAATGCCTAAAATGTCCACGTCGTTGGGACAAAGAAGTTTTTTTTATATGTGGGATCCAGGTTATTTAACATTATTCCACAAAATCTTAAAAGTATAATTCGTCAAGTAAGATTTAAAACTGGATGAATGAAATGGCTTATTGCTAATTCTCCAATAATTATCTAGAAAACAAAATTGCTCTAAGATTCTTTGCTCCTGTGCGTGCAATATTGATTTCGCTTATTTGCTTACTTTGCAATTTTTATATTTTTTAAATTAACGAAGTTAAAAAATAACATACCTAAAGTAAATAGATAGTTCCTTATCACAATTAAAGATATTAGTAAATAACTCATTATTATTATATTAAATTCTGTAGTATCTAAAAATATATCTATAAATTTTTTGATAAATTGATACTCAAAATCTGATGTATTAGATTTGGAGTACGCGCATTAACTTAACACAAACACACACAGATTAGCAGTCAAGCATTATGCTTTGCAAATCTGCTGATGTGTGCTCTTACTTTTCACAATTTTTTTTATTGATGATCGCAATTTTCAATATATTTGTTTATGTTATTTACTTATTGTTATTCATGTATTTATTGTTTAATGAAAATAAATATATTTTTGAATTGAATTTAAGGAGTGCCTATATAATATGGAGATTTCATTTATTATAAGTGTTAAATAGTTTTCACTATGTTTCACAGTGTTTCACTAGAAACATATTTCTAGTTTGTGGTGTTTACGTTTATGTTGTTTAGGAGCAAATCGTAAACATATAGAGAACTATATAATATGTTATATATGTGATGATACAAATGTGTATTTTACTTTTATATTAAAAAAATTATGAATCGTTTATATTTTACTTAATTGTTTACATTCCTCCTCGTCAGTAAGGCTGAACAGGTACTATATTTTTACATGGGAAAAACTAATTTCAATTATTCTGACCAATATAATAATTACTTAGGTAAGAGATTAACAAGGTTATATGGTAGTTTTATTATTTTAACAATGTATGAAATGGGACGGCTTAAGTTAACAAAATATTTAAAAGCCATATTTTTGTATACCTACTCAGTAATTATCGAATGTAATATCTACCACAAGATGTTTCGGGATTACCGAATAATACTTTTGGAGGAGTGGTGTTGCTGATGGTAACTCGTTGAGTGCCAGGTAAAAGTATTAGGTAATCCCAAAACATCGAGTGGTATTCAAAAGATTATATAACGAACCATAATTTGAATAATTATTCATTTTTATTATTATTGATAACAATGTTACAATTATTATAATAAATATTATTTACTCCAGTGCGATTTTTCTGTATTTTTTGGCCTCAAATTCACTTTGGACAACGAAACACTTCCAAATCTCGTTTGGTTTGACATTTTTTTTTAAAATTTTGTCACAATTAAATATTTGATAATGTGTTACCATGACAGTAACAATCGTTCCACCAAAAGCGATAATCCCAAAGGCTTATCACTTATCATAAGCCTCTCGAGCTATATGGGAATTATGTACCGGGTGGTCAAATAAGCGAGGACATCAGCTTTATCTCGGAAACCATTAATCGTACAACTTTCGGAAAGATTTTTTTATGAGTAAAGTGGTCAAGAGAAATTGCTGGAAATTACTTTTAAGTTCCTCATTTCGCCGCAAGGGGGCACAATCAAAAATTGTTTTTTTAAATTCTACATTTCTCCAAAAATTCCCGTATTAAGGTATAACTCTGATTACATTATTCGAAAGCCTAGACAATTCTGCATCATTTTGGTTTAAGGCTCATTGGCGTACCGACCTTGATAAGAGTGGGAGAAGCTATTGAAAGTGTAAACATTAAAATCGCTGTAACTTCTAAACGACTTATCCGATTTTACTAAATTTAAGCTTGTTTGGAAGGGGAAAATAAGTATCTTCAATTGCCGTATCCAACAGTACAATGTTCTATATATTCTTCTATAAAATTGCTAGAGGGCGCAATTTGTAATAATAACAGTTTTTTCGATTTTATCCCGAAAATTCAAATCATACGGTATAACTATGACATCATAATCGAAAAGTAGATGAAATTTGCAACAAAAGATGTGAAGACCGCAGTTCGATATCTTTATTCGCTTCAGAGTTATTGCCAAACCAATAATGTTTAATACAAATTGCGCCCTATAACAATTTTATTAGAAACTATCGTGTACCATTAGATACGGCAATTGAAGGTACTTCCAAACAAGCTTAAATTTAGTAAAATTGGATAAGTCGTTTAGAAGTTACAGCGATTTTAATCTTTACACTTTCAATAGCTTCTCCCACTCTTATCAAGTAAAATTGTAAACATTAAAATCGCTGTAACTTCTAAACGACTTAACCGATTTTAGTAAATTTAAGCTTGTTTGGAAGAAAAAGGTAAGTATCTTCAATTGTCGTATCCAATCGTACAAGATAGATTCTAATAAACTAATAAAATTGCTAGAGGGCGCAATTTGTATTGAAAATTATTGTTTTGGCAATAACTCTGAAACGAACAAAGATATCGAACTGCGGTCTTTACATCTTTGGTTGCAAATTTCATCTACTTTTCGATTATGATGTCATAGTTATACCGTATGATTTAAATTTTCTGGATAAAATCGAAAAAACTGTTATTATTACAAATTGCGCCCTCTAGCAATTTTATTAAACACTATCGTGTACTGTTGGATACGACAATTGAAGATACTTGTTTTTCCCTTCCAAACAAGCTTAAATCTAGTAAAATCGGATAAGTCGTTTAGAAGTTACAGCGATTTAAATGTTTACACTTTCAATAGCTTCTCCCACTCTTATCAAGGTCGATACGCCAATGAGCCTTAAACCAAAATGATGCAGAATTGTCTAAGCTTTCCAAAGATGTAATCAGAGTTATACCGTAATATGGGAATTTTCGGAGAAATTTAGAATTTAAAAAAACAATTTTTAATTGTGCCTCCTTGCGGCGAAATGAGGAACTTAAAAGTAATTTCCAGCAATTTCTCTTAACCACTTTACTTATAAAAAATATTTCCGAAAGTTGTGCGGATAATGGTTTCCGAGATAAAGCCTACGTCCTCGCTTATTTCACCACCTGGTACATTGAGTTGTATAATCAGTAAAATAATTAAACTACAATTTAAAGTTGCGTTCTAGAACAAGCAAGTTCATTATTTTGGAAAATTAATGTTCATTAAAAGTAAATATAAAATAAAAAACCTACTGGAACTGCATAAAACGGAAAGTTTGTGTGTGTCAAACTATTATATAAATTTTAGACTTTTCACCGATAACGATTGAACGTTGCATTTGTGAGAATAATATTTTATATAGGTACCTATAAAGCTGACTGAATTATTTCTATGTTCACTAAATAGATCCAATCTCTTATAATTACAATCCTTAAAGTTGCCACGTTAGTGAAAAAATGTCGGACATTAATGTAACAGTATAAGGCCACCAAATTTCAAGAGCCAAAATATTTCTCATTACGGATCTCCTTTAAATTTGTGGTATTTTAATAATGACATTAGGAAAGCCTTAAATTGAATATTCCTCCAAGTTTAAAATAAATACATGTTATGGGTATTTTGAAAGGTAGTTATTTACAGTTTAACTGACTATTTTAAAAATCTTATCTAGGTATAATGTCTCTTTGCCCTTAAAAAATAACATTTTATTTTAGAGATTGCAGGTTTAAAATTAAGATTTTTTAAATCTTAGTTTTTAAGTCTTAGTTACCGCTTTACTTGAATTGCGAATCCGAACGCATAAAAAGTGCTGGTGATATTTTATTTCTGGGTATTTATCTATATTATAGATATACAGGGTGTCCGCTAATTAATGGTATACCGAAAAACCACAGACTCATTACGTAAAAATATTATCATTTAATCAAACTTAATTAACTACATCCGAAAGTTGATATTGACTGAGATACAGGGTTACAAGTTAAAACTTAATTTTTGATTGTGTCCAATAGCTTTGAGAAAAACGTTTTTTCACAAAATTTTGCAATTAAGTTTTTTTTAGAACGAGAAGTTTATTTGAGTGTGAAATTTTAATGTACAAAGTAGGTGGCGCTGTTTGCGGTATTTTTCGCACATTTATTAGGTCATAACTTTTTTGTGCCTCAGTGTATTTAAGTTTTTAACGAAAATAATACTTTACAGAGTTACCGTTTCAGAGATATTTGCATTTAAATTATTTAGTGTACTAGCTCAGGCAAGTAAAATATAATGTTTTTATTATCTTCATTAAAAACTTAAATACACTGAGACACAAAAACGTTATGACCTAATAAATGTGCGAAAAATACCGCAGAGAGCGCCCCCTACATTGTACATTAAAATTTCATAAAAAAAATTAATTTCTCGACCTAAAAAAACCCTTAATGCAAAATTTTTGAAAAAACGTCAGTTTTTCTTAAAGTTATTGGAGAAAAACGAAAATAAAGTTTTCTTTAACCTACCTCAGTTAAAATCAACTTTCGGATATATGTATGTATGTATGAATAAATCCTAATAATTTTACATAAGGAGTCTGTAGTTTTTCTATGTACCATTAATTAGCAGATACCCCGTATATAATAATAACTTAATAATTTTTGGTAGTAGGTAATTTCGCAGTCTGTAAGATCAAGGAGCCTTAATTGATTTGGTTGATTTTAATTTATAGAGGTGGCTTTCGCATAAAATGTATGTTTTTGTTGTAGGGGGGGCGAACCTTGGTTTGTCTAAAAGAGGGTAAAAGGTAAACCCCTCTGATCTACCACTTTAGCCGCCGGAAAAAACGCCGATAGGAAGCGACATTCCGGCAAAACGTTTGAAGTCTCTCCGACATTATTAGCGGCAAGGTTTTAAACTCTTATTATGAAGCAATGCCAAAATAAGAGACCAACCGAAGGTTCGGTTTCGGCTAATTTCGGCCAAAAAATCTCGTTTCGGTGACAGTTTCGGTTTCGGCCACAAATCGGCCGAACCTTCGGCAGCGCCGAAACTCAGTGTTCGTGAATTGTCGCGAACCGTTCGCCTAAATTAGGGTGAGTTCGTAGGCAGTGTTGTCTATATAAATAATGTTTTTTCGCTGTTGACCTTTTTTTTTAGGTGGGAAGAGTTCAATCCGTTCCCAAGATCGATCTCGTCCTATATAAAATAAATTAGATTTTAGTATACAATAAAATTTTTAACATGTATAAAAGTTTCGGTTTAGTCGAAACTGAGACCAAGGCTGAAGGTTCGGTTTCGGTTTGGGCTGAAAATCTTGTTTCGGTCGGACACTAGCCAAAATATAAAAAATTATTTATTTTTACAGGGACAAAATAAAATGCTGTGATTTTAAATAACTAAATTCATAAATTAGAAAACTCGTCATTAAAATCTTTCAAATAAACCACTGTTTTTCGTAATTAAAAAAGAACTTCTACAAAATATTTTATGTTGGTTAACATAACTTTTTACACTATATACAGGGTCTGTTGAGATTAAGTGGTGGTACTAAGAGAAATAATTATGAAACTCAGGTAAAATGTAAAATACTTTATTACGAACAAAAACGAATGGTTACAAAGACCGGGCTTGTGAATTATTGTGATAGACAATAATTGAACTCTAACTTACTGTTCTTTCTTAAAACAAACAGAAAGAACCCTTGACAAATATTACGTCTCGAATTACGCCATGAAAATGGAAAATGGAACCGCCATCGTCGAAACATAAACAAATCCGTTCGACATTCAGATAAACCATAAATAGAATAAGCTCTTAGTCAGCGTTACTTTTATATTTCAACAGGGTCGCTAATAATCGATGTCGATTATTTTTTAAAGATAGTTAAAACGAAAAGTGTAAAAAACAAAAGTTTGATCGGTTTTTAGTCTATTAAAATAACAAAAATAAAATAAAAAAGTTATTCCAATTTAAAAAATTGCCAAATACCCACCTTTGCCCAGCGCTTTATTTGTCGCTCGATAGTCGATATACATTTTTAGTTGTTTACCCTGAATCTACTAGACTCTGATCACAGAATACACATATAACGCGCTGGTATAGCACAATCAAATTACTTATAACAGGTTTGAAGCAGTGTTAATTCTTAATCCATATACAAAATTTTATCATTCTCCGTCATCTAGGGACCCCCAAAACATCGACATCTCATAATGTAAAAAAAAATTTGCGACCTTTATTATTATTATTATTATTATTATTATTATTATTATTATATTATGTAACCCTTTCTGTTATATTATATGTAAGTACATTTTTATTTTTATTTTGATAGGTCTGTCATTCAATAAACCGCATTATGATATAAAATAATAAATAAACTTGCGAAAATCCAAGTAAGTGTAAATCGAATTGCAAGAGTGTATCTGAACGGCAACATCACCAAATAAATTCTTTCTCAGAACAGCGCGAAATCGGCGAAATACGATAAATGCTTGTACTGTTACTCGCAGCGCCACCTCGAACCTTTCGAGTAACCATTCGCGGCCGTTTTCGTTTGTCGCCTGTCTTCCTATTCTCATCAGCGTTCTGTTGCGTAGCTATATTTTCTGTGGCTAGACGCTGTCAAAGTTCAAAAATGTCATTTTTCAAGAGTCAATATCTCGGAAACTGTCAAGTATAGACTAATAATGCTTTTATTAAAAAATGTTCAGAATTTTATGCAGAATCCAAAAAAATTATATAAAATAGGGGTATCCAATTAAGATTTAGATCTTACCCCCCCCCCCCTCCCTCCTAGGGGCTTGAAGTAACAAAATTGACAATATACGCAGAAGATGTCCCCCTCGAAATAAAAATCGACGGGTCCGAGCGATTTTCCACATTTTCATTTTAAAGCAGGAAAATCGAGGTGGAAAGTTTTCAAATGAATCATATATCACATTTCTGTGGTTAGAACCGTCTTTCGTGTGGGACGTAATGCGCGTATAGGAGTATTGTGGTACGGAGTGTAAAATATAAATAACTAACCTTCTCCTTCTCTTTTTCCTTGTCTTCCGACTCGCTCGAACTCGTGGTGCGGTACTTCTTGCTCTTTTTCTTTTTGGACTTGCGGGAGCGCGAATGATGGTGCGAACACGATTCTTCCATTTCATGTTGGAATTCCTAGAAACAAGCAAGGCGGTCAAGTGCGCGTCGGACGTGCGGAATTTGTCCGTATTTTTTTTTCCGCTTGGAAAGTATTGTTAACGAAAAAAAAGCTTTTTTAAATGTTATCAAGGTTAAGAATACAAGATAATATTCTTGTGTACAGTTGACGACAGATAATTTCGTACACTAAACTGTGAGACTGTAAATGCAACTTTTTTACCTTTATTACCTTTGTAACGTGTTAATTGTTATCGTGATATCTGTCAAAGTATCGTTATTATCTTATTTGATTTAAAAATGCCTTATTTAAGCATTATTGAAAAAGCAAGAATAATATGTTTAGTAGAAATAGGGTGGTCTTATGGAAAAATAGCTGATCATTTTAGAGTACCTAGAAGTACTGTACAAGGAATTGTAAAAAAATGGCGCTATCATCAAACACTTGAAAGGTCTGTTGAGTTTCGTTTAAATACTAGAAAATCATCAAATGAAGACCGAAATTTGGTGGAGTATTTAAGGCAAAATCCATTTGAACCTGCAGTGTCCGCTATATGCACATAACAGGATTCCCTGCTTCATCTAGAACTGCGCAATGCCGAGTAAAGACAATGTTCCGAATTAAGAAATCGAGCAGCTGCATCCAAACCGTTTTTAAAAAATAGTGATAAGGAACAAAGAATTGGGTTTGCTATGCAATATTTACCAGAAAATGATTCTTTTGGCAAAATGTTATCTTTTCCGATCAGAAAACTTTTCAGTCTACATATTAATGATAGGATTCGAGTATTTAGACCACCAAATTCCCGATATGATGAGAAATATACTCAAAAAAAGCAAACCAGTGGACGTTTCTCCGTTAATGCATGGGCATGGATAAGTGTTTACGGTGCAGGTTTATGCTGGGATATTGGTGGAACACTAAACATTAATATATATCTTCAGATTTTGAAAAATGTTTTTCTTCCTTCTGCCGCGATAGTTTTTGAAGGAAATAACTTTATATCACAGCAGGATAACTGCCCCGTGCATACTGCAAGAAATATAGGAAACTGATTTAGACAAAACAACGTAACATGTCTGCCTTGGTGCTCAAGAAGTCCTGATTTAAATCCAATTGAAAATGTTTGGGGATTGATGGTAAAAAAATGTACAAAATCAATTTTAAACCACAAAATGAAATAGAATTATTTGATAAAATAGAAGAAATTTGGGAAGGGCTAACTCCGGATTACACCAGAAGTATTATTTTGTCAATGCCAAGGAGATTACGATTAGTGTTAGAATCCAACGTCGCAGCAATTAAATATTAGTATTTTGTTAATAAATTTACCCTTTTTGGCAAACTTTTGTATGGTATTATTTTATAATTTTCTTATTTCGCGGCTGTAATTGAAACACAATAATATTTAGAAATAACCGTTATTACTTATGGTAAAAAATCGAACATAAAATAATTTGCAGCTATATAATATATAGCTGGTGTTCTATCCAGGTATAAGCAGCAAGGTGAGAAACCTGTTTTAACCAATTTTGTTGTAAGTGAGTGGAGTGTACGAATTTATATGTCGTCAACTGTATCTATCTACCTTATAAATTTTCTCCCTTTCAGAATCGTCTTCGAACGCTTTGAATTCGGCTTCCTTTTCAATTTTGGTTTTGACTTCGTCCCAAGATTTCTCAAAATCAACGTTCATATCCTTGAGCAAATTTTTGAAGGCGGCTTCCAACTTCTTAATCCTCTTGCTCTCCTCTTTAAGTCTCTCCTTCTCCTTCATTTCAGCCTGAGGATAAAATACATTAAGTTTTTTGGCAGTACCTATTTAGGTTTAAAAATAACAATTTTAAATGGGATCACCATACTAAAGAAAAAGTATATTGCTTAATAGGCTCCTCAGAATATGAACTAAACATCGGAGCTGCCCAAGGATCTGTCCTCGCACCTTTCATTACTCTTACCATCAAATTTGCCGACAATACCACTGTTGCCATATCAGCACTATATGACCCTGAAGCACACAGAAAAATATAAGAAGTAACAGCAAAAATTAACAGATGGTGTTTTTCGAATCAACTTATACTAAACGAGGACAAAACGGTTCACCATTTCTACAAATTTTCTCCCAAAATGCAATTAAACCAGGCGGCATCCTCTTCCAAATTTCTGGGAATGTATCTAGATTCCGAACTATCGTGGGAACCTCAACGGGATCATGTATGCTCAAAATTAGCACAAGCTTAGTACGCTATACTAAAGTTAAGATACACAGTGCCTGTCCCTACTCAAATAACATCTTACTATGCATTAGCCTATCCTCATCTCAGCTATACCTAATATTTTACTGTGGGGACAAGCAGTAAACATAAACTGAGTATTTTAAGCACAGGAACGTCTAATAAGCAGTGGCGGACATATTGTCGGGCCAACCGGGGCAATGCCCCGGGGCCCAGGCTCAAAGGGGGCCCATTAATCCATCTATCCAACTTAAAATATTCCTAAGAGCGCCCATTCTTTGTCTATACTATACGCGGCAATACCGATTCGCTATGATGTATGATTTAGTTAAACAAGAACTTAAATTAGATATAACAGTCGGGCAGTTTTTGGAAATTATAATAAAAAAATATTCTTATCTCGAAGGGGATTTTTCTGAAGTTTACACAGCATTCCTATTATATTTTAGCCTGCCTGTAACGGTTGCGTCTTTAGAGCGCTCTTTTAGTAAATTAAAATTATTAAAGAATTGTTTAAGATCTACAACTGGCGAGGAAAGATTGCGTAATTTAGCTATATTTACTATAGAATATAAAGTTGCGTCAGGACTAGATTTAACAGATTTAATAAATCGATTTGCAAAGGACAAAGTCAGGAAAAGAACATTTTAGACTTAAGTCTGTAATCCGTATCTATATCCTTATTTCTTTCCATATATTCTTATTATATAAACACTATAAACAGTTTCCTATTTTATTTCATTATTGTTATTTATTGTTTGTTTTATTATTTATTATTAAAGAATATTTTTTCTATAAGTACATTTCATTTCTCCTACGTGTTTTTTTTTATCATCAAGGGTCCCATGAACATATTTTTCCCCGGGGCCCAAGTCTCACTAAATCCGCCACTGCTAATAAGGCTAATCTTTGGATCATCACAAACGTGCAGAGAAATATACAAAAAACACAAAATCCTCGCAGTCACTTCAATATACATCCTTAATAAGTGCTCCACATATGTATACAAGAACAAGAACGAATTCCAAGAAAACAGAAACAATCACAACTATCCTACAAGAAAAGCAATAGTCCTTAGACACACTTCAACACGATATAAAAAATCTCCCCATTATACCTGCATCAAAATTTTTAATAAACTACCGGAAGAAATCAAACAATCCATAACAAGAGGTATATTTTGAAGAAAACTAAAGGACTTGCTTATAAAAAATGCAGTTTACACACTAAAATACTTCTTGAACGCCTAATCGATGTCATATTTGCGTAAAAGGTTTTGACCTTCTAGATTTTCTCTTACATTTAATGCTAGTAGTCTGAAATTTAAGGTAAACTGCCTCCTAAGTTAGTTAATTTTATAGTTTTATATGACGAACCTCAAATCATACTGTATGATCCTTAGTAGAATAAATTTAATTTGCTTTTGAATTTGATACCTAGTAGGACACTAGATGCAACAGTTTCATCGGTTCTACCGCTTACTATTGCCAAATAATAATATTAATAAATTAAAATTGTCCTTACTCTCTCTAACAAAGAATTATACGTCAATTTGACATTTCCAGCATCTAAGGTCGCGCTCCGTCTATCCTCACATATCACCGTCGCGAACTGATCGAAGGTGGTCGAAGCTCTGACCTCGAATGTCTTCTCTTTGAGGATTTCTTTAATTATTTTTTTCTCGTCGTGGAAGCGGGACTTGAGGTCTTCCACGTAGAACTTGAAGAGGTCTAGTGGGGTCGAACCCGACTGGCCTGAAAGATGTTTATTTAATAATTTAATTTTATTGGAACCATTCAAATTCAATCAATTCTTTCCTATGGTATAATTTGGTTGGGGAAGTGCATACGACTCGAATTTGAAACCGCTTATAACAATACAAAAATATGTTTTAAAAATAATGTTTACCTAATAAACATATTTTGTTTCCTTCAAAAATACTATTTGTTAATAATAATATTCTGAATTTAAAACAACTTTATTACAAAACTTCCATTATATACAGTGTGGTTGTTTAAGTGTGCAACATATGGGCATTTTTTTTTATTATATATATACAGGGTATTCCCTACTCGATGGTACATTAGAAGTATCTGGAAAACGAAAAGAAAAATAATTTTGAAATTTTCACTACGGCCATAGGAGACTGCGCTCTAGCTTTTAAAAATAATTTCGCGGTTGCAGTGTTGCCAGATCTATTGATTACTGACATCAACTTTGGAATTTTAAATGAGACACCCTGTATATTTTTACATTTTTAAATTCCACATAAAATTATAATTATTTTTTATTAAATGCATTTTTAGTCTATACTTCATAGTTTCCGAGATATTGACTCTCGAAAAGTGACATTTTTGAACTTTGACAGCTTCTAACTTTCTAACAGTACGTCCTAGAGCAAAACGGCTTACATGTCCCTATCTTCAATTTTTATTATCTTCCCAAAAAAATCAACTTCCAGTTAAACCGGAACAACTATATTTCCTGCTTTCGAGTTACATCCGGTTTAACCGGAAGTTGATTTTTTTGGGAAGATAATAAAAATTGAAGATAGGGACATGTAAGCCGTTTTGCTCTAGGACGTACTGTTAGAAAGTTAGAAGCTGTCAAAGTTCAAAAATGTCACTTTTCGAGAGTCAATATCTCGGAAACTATGAAGTATAGACTAATAATGCATTTAATAAAAATAATTATAATTTTATGTGGAATTTAAAAATGTAAAAATATACTCTCATTTAAAATTCCAAAGTTGATGTCAGTAATCAATAGATCTGGCAACACTGCAACCGCGAAATTATTTTTAAAAGCTAGAGCGCAGTCTCCTATGGCCGTAGTGAAAATTTCAAAATTATTTTTCTTTTCGTTCTCCAGATACTTCTAATGTACCATCGAGTAGGGAATACCCTGTATATAATTTTGCACTTTAAATGATAGTTTTTTAATTAGCATATTATCACTACTAATGTTTTATCTTATTAAAAAGAATTTTTAAGATATTTTAAAGTTGTGTTTAATATCGTTGCAACAAACATGAAGTTTCTGATTCCTTAATAAATTGAAAATTCAAGTAGATTTTACAAATATGCTTGAATTTGAACAAAGATATGTGAAATTGATTTGATTTTGATTAATTTATGAAGGTCTTTATGGTGAATATAAAAAAAAAAATTTGGGAAATTATTAATGTTTTTAAAAAAAATATATATTTTTTATTTTAATAGGTCACGTTTTTGAATCTATGCATAACTGTTAATTCAATTCTAAACAACTTTTCTTTATAACATTTTGCTGAATTTTCTGAAATAGGGGTACTTTATTCTTGTACAAGTTTTATATTTTTTGGCCTACCCTGTAGGCCGTTTGACTTGCAACCATTCCAAGTGCACCTAATATGATTATGGAACATGAACCAACTTTTATCAAGAATAAAATTTTCTGAGATATCGGTAATAAAAAAAATGCCCATATGTTGCACACTTAAACAACCACACTGTATATAAAAATAAAACTTTATTACATAACATTACCCATATATACCAAACAAGACAAAAAACAAATCTATGTTTATGTTATGATAATTTTAATTTAACATTTTTAAAAAATAATGCTTTATTAGTTTGCACCAAAATTTTTAATATATTAAGTACCTACTAATTTGAAAACTATGAGTTTTTTAGCATTTAAAAGAAAATTAAAACCATGCAAAATTATATAAAGGTAAGCCAACTTATTTATATATACCTAGGTAATAATAACAGAAAATATTACAATTTTTCTATCATAATTTCTCGCTTATTTATAATTTTTCTTTTTTTTTTGGGTGAAATATTTTTGAATTACTTTACTTATATTTTTAAGTATATTTGTGATGTGATTAAAGTTAATAATCTAAATGGGTGTATATTTTTTCATTACAAAATCGGACAGATTTGTTAATCTATGGTCTTGTAATGATTCTCTCATTGGATTTATTTTTATTAAAAAAAAAACAACATTGATTTTTAATAATAGAAATCTGCAAATAAATAAAAAGGTTTTAACTTTAAATATTTAAACTTGGAAAACTAGGTAACTCTAGTATCAAAACCTCGTAAGTCGAATTAAGAGATTTCTGAATTTCAGTACTGTCTGGCAAACTAATTTTACGAGGTTTTGGCAGATGGCGCCAGGGGTCCGTAAAATTAATAATGGACTTACGAGATTTTTTAAGCTTAAAGAATATATTTTTTCTAAGTGTTTATCGAATAAAAGGTTAAATGAAAAAAAACCTACTTACGAGGTTTTGCACCTTAACCATCGATATGTTCTTATTCGATAATCATTTGTTTTCAAGTTATATCGTAATACCAAATAATATGTTGTTTGTTGGAGACTATTTACAGTAAAACTTCTCACCTAACATAGCAGAAAACCGTATATCAGCGGATATAATGGGGTACAGCTCTACCCACAAGGACATGGAAGTAAGCTTTCCTTCTTCATGTAGATGATCCAATAACGACAGAAACTGATCTCTGTTTTTTCTACTTTGACGTCTCCTACGCCTCTTTTCGCGTTCCTAAATAGAAATTAAATGATCTTCAAGTTATTATTATTTTCTGAAAAATAACTAGTAATTATTAGAAGATATTGAATAAAATTCGTAGGAAAAGAAGGTTTTATGTTGCTTGACCCGTGCTACTTTGATAGACCAGGGTCGATAATTTTTGAAACAAAAAAAAATAATAGTAGGATGAAACCCATTGGAAAAGGAAGAGAATATAACAAAAATGAAGGGAAAAATAATTTACTGGCGATCCGAGGTCGGGAAGTGGAAGGGGGCGAGTTTTTAAGGGGCATTTTTTGAGAACATTTACCATAGTAATGTATTTTTTTTTACACCATCAGAAAGTAGAGATTTCAACGAACAAAAAGCCCACCGACTTTTTTTAAAAAGCAGATATTTTGACGTGAGAATTTTCGATTGAAAATTAGGGTGCTTTTTCGATATTAAGTCAAAATAAGGTGAAAAAATAAATATTTTTAATCAAAAAAATTACAGTGTGTTTGGGACATAAAAAAGTAAGTTTTGACCAAATTTCGCGAAAAAAAAATTTTTCTTGTAAAAGATAAAAATAAAAAACCAAAAACTTGGTCATTTGAATTTCTCAGATAAATTTTGAGGTTATGTGAAAAAAGTGTAAATACGAAAGTTGTAGATCTTTTTATTACCTACAACTTTGCCATAGGACTTGTAGTTTTGCCGGATTCGAGATAAATCGTTTTCTACCCTTAAAAACTCACCCCCTTCCACTTCCCGAACTCGGATCGCCCGTAAATTATTTTTCCTATCATTTTTGTTATATTCTCCTCCTTTTCCAATGGGTTTCATCCTACTATTATTTTTTTCACTTTTTACCATATTTAAAGGCTTCAGCCCTGGTCTATAAAGGAACTTAAACTATATAAAAATGTGTATTTTACAACTGGTTACATAAATACCTTATCTTCAAGATATTCCTTCTCCAAAACCCGAATATGTTCCTCGAAAACGATCAAAGCGTCTTCCTTGTCCATTGCCAACAAGTTCACGTCGTTTTTAAACGCTGCATTGTCCAGTAACATAACCTTAAAAAATACATTGTCAATTTCCACGTTTAATAATAATATATATCTTTATTCTCAACCAACTTAAAAAGTTTATTACAGAGAATATAACACCAAATATACAATATATAAAATCACAAATAATAAAAATCATGTTTAGTAACTATTAATAACCCTATCGAAATTATTTTAAAAAATATATATATAAATATAATAACCATTTACAAAAAAAATAATAATATATTATAAGTTAAAGTTAGTTTAGTTATAAAAAAATTTTTTTTGGTTTTTTTTTTAAATCCATAATTTTGATATTTCTTTATTTTTTTCGGCAAACTGTTGTAAATTGTTATTCCTTTATATAAAATTGATCTTTGGCCAAAAGTACTCTTTACCATTGATGTTTGAATATGATGATTTTGTCTCGTGATGTGAATAATGTTGGTTGAAGGAAATATTATATTCGATGTTTTTCTTTAATAATAATAGAGTGTATTAGAATGCATAGTTTTAATTTATAAAGCTTTTCTAAATTTAAATATCCATTTGGTTCATACAAATTTATAGTTGGTTCTAAAAAAGGAAGTTTATGTACGCATTTAATTATTTTGTTTTGTAGTTTTTTTAATGGCTGAATTGTAGTTAAATTCGCTGATACCCAAATTGAAATCATATACTGTAATTTTGAATAAACCAAAAAATAATATATATTATTTAAATATTTTAATGATATATAATTTTTAGCTTTAAGCATAATGCCAATTATTGGTATGATGTAACTTCTTAAATATTCAATATGTTTTTACCAACTTAAATTTTCATCAATATATAAACCTAAAAATTTAATTGTATTAGTATATTTAATTAAATGATTATTGAAAGATAGTGAAGAAATATTATTATTTTTTAATTTTGATTTACTTATAAACCTAAAAAATGATTTAATCAAATTTAATGATAATTTATTAATTTCAAGCCATTTACATATTATATTTAGGTCGTGTTCAATGTTATTATGAATTTGAGCATAGTCTTCATGAAAATATACAATAGTATCATCAGCACATAATTTTAATTTACCTATTAAATTTAATTTTGCTATAGAATTAATGTAGATTAAAAAAAAAAAAGTAGGTCCTAAGGTTGACCCTTGCGGAACACAAGTTATAATTTTTTGAAAACTTTTAACATTTTCCATTTGAACAAACTGCTTTCTATTACTTAAGTAATTTTTTAACAATAAATAAATATTTCCCCGAATTCCAATATTGTATAGGCATTTAAGTAAAATGTTGTGATTGACTGTATCAAATGCTTTACATAAATCCAGGGACAGTAGGCAGTATTTTTGGTTGCTATCAACGTTTTGTTGAATATCTTTGATAATATCAACGTCTGCTTTGTATTATTAGAAGGATCTATGATCTTTGGAGTTTAAAATTTGGGAAAGTGTAATATTAGTAATAGAAGAAAAAAACTGGTTACCTGTGCTTCACTCCACGTTGAATCATAATTAATTTTAGTCATACATTCTAAGACTTCGTGTAATTTCTTCATATTCCTTTTCTTCAAGGTTTTGGCTTCTTCTTTTTCTTTCTTCGCCAACGCGAAGACTACGTCATCGTAGATATCTCTTCTGTCGGAGTCACTGACGTTTTCCCAGACCTAAAATTACAGTCGAAGGCTGTTAAGTATTGTCTGAAGTAATTCTTATTGATAAAGGAAAACGTATATACGCAAGTACAGATAAAAGTGATCAAAATCTATATTGGAACAATACAGAACAAACCCTGCTGTACTAGTCTTAACAACAAAGCAACTGGTTTGTAACATGGTGTGTTCCTTCCATATTATAATAATAATAATAATAATAATAATAATAATAATAATAATAATAATAATAAGTTTATTTAAAATTTAATAATATAATAAATATGTTTACATTGTCTTCTATAAACTTATTCTTCAATCCCCTGAAGCTGAGCTTGTTAGGAGCAAATCTTATTTTTTGTTACAGTATGCATTTAAAATTAAGTTTTAAAGTAAAAATGTTAATTTATAATATAAACGCAGTTTTTTTGAAGAAATATATTACCTAAGTATAATAAAATTATTAATTTATAATTTTTAAGTAAAAAATATTACTTATATTTAAATTATTCAGAACAATATTAATTAATTAAAGCATTTCTAAAAATATTTTCAAATTGTCTGTTTTTAATATCCATGTTTTTATTTCGACTTTAAATTTTTTTAATGAAATCAATTTTTTAATTTTTGTTGGTAAATAATCGTTTAAATAAAAACATAAATATTTGAAATTTTTTTGTCCTATGGACTTATTTATTTTAGGTTTTATGGTTATTTCATTTTTATGGCGTGTATTATGATTATGGTTTTTAAATTGTGTAAGGTTTTTATTTTTAAATATATATATTTTAAGATGTTATAAATGTAAAGTTGCCTTATGTTCAACTTTTTTGTTTCTGAATATAATTCTTTTGAAGCATAAAGATAACCTTTATTGAATATAATTTTTAGAAACCTTTTTTGTAATGTTTCTAATTTTTTAACTAAGGTTCTATTTATTCCTCCTCAACCTAAAATGACGTAATTTAAATGAGTTTTAACTAACGCGTAATATAATATTTTCATGTCTTACATTTAAATTTTTTTTAATGTTTTTAAAAATCGGTAGTAAACTTCTTAATTTTTTAATTAAATATTCTAAGTGAAAATTCCCATTTTATTTTCTATCAAAAATAATTCCTAAATATTTTATTTTATTGACTTTAAAAATCTGAATGTATTCATTTATTTGAATACTATTCATATTATTATGTTGAAACATAAGGTCAAATTTTCTTACCTCTAAATGTCCAAAGGATTCATCACATTTATAATACTTTGTGGTAGAAGTCATTTTATCAGACGTCAATAAGAATTCTTCTAGCTGCTCTTTTGACTTCTTCGCCTTAATTCTCTGTTCTTCTTTTTCATCCTTTTGTTTCTGAGTTTTATAAGCATTAAAAACCTAAAAAAATTTATAAATAAAATAACAAAATTATTAAGTATGTAAATTTTACTAATAATGCCAAATTTCAGACTCTAGGACCATTTTACCTGCTTTTTCTCATTTAGCTTCTTAAAAGACTCGTATCTAGGATCATTCTGTATAATTTTGACACATTGATCCCACGTGGCGTTTGACGGAACGTTTTTTTCTTTGAGTAACTCCTTGAACGCTTCCATGGCTTCTTTTTTGTCCTTGTAAATTTTCGGTTCGGGAGTCGCTGTTCTCGATTCCTTTTTATCGCTGTGATTGGACATATTTGAATCTTCATCTGGAAAAAATTGTTGTTTAGACCAGGGTCGATAATTTTTGAAACCAAAAAAAGTAATAGTAGGATGAAACCCATTGGAAAAGGAAGAAAATATAACAAAAATGAAAGGAAAAATAATTTACGGGCGATCCGAGTTCGGGAAGTGGAAGGGGGTGAGTTTTTAAGGGTAGAAAACGATTTATCTCGATTTCCGGCAAAACTACAAGTCCTATGGAAAAACGTAAAATGGCAAAGTTGTAGGTAATAAAAAGATCTACAACTTTTGTATTTACACTTTTTTCACATAACCTCAAAATTTATCTGAGAAATTCAAATAACCAAGTTTTTGGTTTTTTATTATTATCTTTTACAAGAAATTTTTTTTTTCACGAAATTTGGTGAAAACTTACTTTTTTATGTCCCAAACACACTGCTGTAATTTTTTTGATTTAAAATATTTATTTGTTCACCTTATTTGGACTTAATATCCAAAAAGCACCCTAATTTTCAATCGAAAATCTCACGTCAAAATATCTGCTTTTTTAAAAAAGTCGGTGGGCTTTTTGTTCGTTGAAATCTCTACTTTCTGATGGTGTAAAAAAAAATACATTACCATGTTGTTTTTTTTTTTAATTATTATGTACAATTTTGAGCTATTTATTAAAATTTATACTTTAATTACTCGAAAAACGTAAGATTCCATGTTACATTGATAAACAAAAAAATTACAAATCCATAAAACATAAAGATCGCAAAAAATATGCGAAAATAGTTGTTCTAAATATATCACATTTACCATAGTAATATATATATATTTTTTACACCATCATAAAGTAGAGATTTCAACGAACAAAAAGCCCACCGACTTTTTTAAAAAAGCAGATATTTTGACGTGAGAATTTTCGATTGAAAATTAGTGTGCTTTTTGGATATTAAGTCAAAATAAGGTGAACAAATAAATATTTTAAATCAAAAAAATTACAGTGTGTTTGGGACATAAAAAGGTAAGTTTTTACCAAATTTCGTGAAAAAAAATTTCTTGTAAAAGATAAAAATAAAAAACCAAAAACTTGGTTATTTGAATTTTTCACATAAATTTTGAGGTTATGTAAAAAAAGTGTAAATACAAAAGTTGTAGATCTTTTTATTACCTACAACTTTGCCATTTAACGTTTTTTCATAGGACTTGTAGTTTTGCCGAAAATCGAGATAAATCGTTTTCTACCCTTAAAAACTCACCCCTTTCCACTACCCGACCTCGGATCGCCCGTAAATTATTTTTCCTTTTATTTTTGTTATATTCTCTTCCTTTTCGAATGGGTTTCATCCCACTATTATTTTTTTTCACTTTTTACCATTTTCAAAGGCTTCATTCAGCCCTGGTCTAGTTATCAAACAATAATATTTAAATAAATAAACAAGAATATTGAAATAAACAAGAACATACTTATAATTTTGTTATCACCGTGTGGGTAAATTTTTAGTTCTTACCAGGCTTGGGTGGGGGCGTCGGTATCGAGATTGCCGCCAAGGTGGCCGCCATAGCAGCTTCCATAGCATTACTCTTTTGCCCTGAATCAGAAGCTGAAAATGTTTTTACATAATTTACATTTCTTTTAAATAATTTACCAATGTCAAATGGTTTTTAACAAATAATAATGCAAAATTACTCATACCTGAATTTGAAATATTAGGGGAATTAGCACCTGATAGAGGAGCAGATGTGGGGAGGGGACTCATTACATCATTTGGGGTTGCTGGTGCCGATTTTGGTTTAGCCCTAAAAAGAGAAAAAAGGCAGTTGTACACACCAATTATTCTTGTCCCCTCCTAACTTTTTTTGGTTTATTTTTACTATTATTTTTAAATAAACTTACTCCTCTGCAGCAATCTTTTTCTTAATCTCATCAAGTTCTGGGGGAATAACCCATCGAGACTCCTTAGTGTTGACATTATGGTAGTAGATTTTACCATTATCGGCAGTGTACTCTTTCCAGAGGCATTGAGATAGCAACAGCTACAATTTTTTTTTAAATGTCAATAACTTTTCTAGAGTAATTTTATTAGAATAATAACAAACCTATAAAAAATACCTACCTCCACTGGACTTTTTAAACAGTCAGGTTTTTGCCAAGAACTCTGTTTTGTCGAAGCATTGTGATAATAAGTCCTTCCATCCGGAGCTTTGTGTTCGGTCCATTGTTGATCGTTTGAGGTGCCCACTACAGCGCCTACAGCAGGGGGCATACCCGCGCCGAAGCCTGGAGGGGGTACGCTGAAAGGAGGGATTATAGGGGGGAAACCTGGCATAGCTGCCATTGGTACCTAAAAATAATTTAGTTGTTAGAAGTAATCCTACCAAAATTGGAGGTTTTCTTACCTGGGGCATCAAGGGAGGTGTCCCTATTCCTGGAGGTGGGACAAAACCTTGCGGGGGGACGATTGGTTCCTAAAAAAATCATGTTTAACACCTAAGACAATGGTTCAGGCAGCCTAGTAAGTTAATTAAGGTTAATCTGAAGAATTTAATGAGCAATAAATACAAGAAAACATATTAATATTTATAACTAACTTCAAAATTTTTAATTTAAATAGATTTATAAGAGAAAAAGAGGCCAAAAAGACCAAACCCCACATAACCTTAAAACTGTTAAAACGAAATTAATTTATTTTCTTACCATTTTGAGGAAAACCTTTTATTCGTTCAGCTTGCCTATAAGGTAAGCATCAATAATTGTATTATAGATACCAGTTTATTCGCAATATTTTAATATTTTATTAAAAATTTTTGAAAAACTCAACCAACTTGCGGCGAAAGCGCAAACAGAAAACACTGAAACCTGGCAGCGTGGCAGTTAATGGTATAACCAGATTGGCAACAATGTTCATTCTCATACAAACACAGAGAAAAAGTAGGAATACCGTTAGTTATAAAATTGCTTATAACCGTTGCGAATGTTTTGTCGCTGCAAAAATTCAAACTTTCCCTCTAACTTCACAAGCTTTACAACATTCTCAAGGCCATCTGTCACGGTGACGTTTTGGTCAACATTTTTCCCAAAAAAGGTGTTTTTGTAGAATAATTACAAAATTTTAGTAAAAATGAGCAGTGAATTTGTTTGGGCAATCAAGAACGGAGACTTGGATCAAGTTAAGGACGTTATAGCAAAGAAGGTAATTATTTTAAAAGGTATTTTTCGGAAAAAAAAATGGGCCGGTCTTAAGCCCGTTTGTTATAAACATGAGTCATGCCCTCTAATTTTTTTTCTGTTTTTACCCGCAAATCTGTCCAAATGGGGCTGTATTTTTCAATTTAGTTTAAAAACGTAAGTCATTAGGCTTATCTTTAAATAATTGGAATGAGCAACTAGGTCTATAGTCTGCAATCTGCATTATCGTCAGTGAAGCATACACTAATGATTAAATTATTAACATTAATTTGCAAAAACTTAATTTCTTTTTAGAGAAAATGATGGTTATTTGTGTATTGTTTTGTATATCTCCTGTTTAATATACAATGTGTTTTTAAATATTTATTTTTACATGATAGAGTGTTGATGTTAACCAAGAGGTAGATGGTCGTCCACTGATATTATACGCAGCTGACTATGGGCAAAAGGATGTCATAGAGTACTTAATTTCAGCCGGGGCAAATGTAAATGTAAGTATTTTAAATAATGTTTTATTTTATAAAACTAATTTAACATACAAAGTTGAAAATTGGCTTTAAAACATTATTTTTATAATATTTGTTTTATTTTTACAGTCTACAGACAAACACGGTATAACCCCTATCCTAGCAGCAATATGGGAGGGCCATAAAGCTTGTGTGGAACTCCTTCTCGAAAAAGGGGCCAAAAAAGATGGAGTGGCCCCAGATGGCAAGTCTTATTTGGAATCGGCAGAGAGCAATGAGATTCGACAACTTTTAACTGCCTAAGTGTTATGCGTACCATCATAGAAAATTTTACCTTTTCTTAAGAAAGTGATAAACACAAAAGTTAGGGAGTTCTCAATTTTTGTAAAAAAATTTGAGCATTTTTTTTCATAAATTAATTTAAAATCAATAAAGATAGGGTTTTTGCGGTATTTTTTTATTTTAGTAAACTTAAAAAGTATTTATTTCTAGCCAAAAATTATGAGAAGTTAATTTTTGTTTGAAGAATCATTTAAAACAAAAAACTACAATAACATATTTTTGTAAAATCGAATTTTGGGGACTCTTGAATAATGTTCCTATGTTGGGGTCTACTGATCTCTCAAGATCTTTGTGAGGCTTAAATTTGTAGAAGGTAAAATTTTCTGCAAAAGATGTTGTCTTGTCCAGAAACACATTTTACTTATTTCAAAGACTATAATTACCTACTTATATATCAAAGGATCTTTAGTGTGAAGATACTGTCTTGCCATTTCGATCTTAGTTTTTTACTATAACAATTAAATGACAATTTGTGTGAAATTTTACAAGGTTTTTAGCTTCATTATACATATATAGTGTTTACAAAAGAATCCAAGTATCCAGTATATATATACAGTGTGTTCCTATAGTGTTGTGGCAAAGTAAAATCAGTGGAGTGATGGTTATGCCCTCGGCTTAAAAATTATTTTTTTTTGGCAATATGGAGACTGGTATTTAAAATATTTATTGTACAGTCTCCTACAGGTCTTCAATTAAAAAGTCCCTAACTTTTAATCACAAAAAAGTTATTTTACTATTTATATCGGCTTGTTGAAACATCCGGTTTAAAAGGAAGGATTTCTGTATATTTTACCATTTATATATCTGCATCTGTATATTTTAGATTAAGTATAACTTCTAAATACTACCTATGACCACATTTCCTCAATTTATAGAATCAAAAAACTAACGTCAGAATGTGCAATGATTCATTTTTATTTTACTTAAATTGCAGTAGATTGTGTCCTTTTTTCCCATTGATGGTGTTCTGTTGTCTACCTGCCCTTAAAGCATAAAGATTCAGTTTTTAATGTTCTGTTCCCAAATAAAAATTTGAAGTTTGACTATCATCAATCTCTGTTTTAGTTGTCCATCTTTGAGGACCTTGCCTTAGCAAGCAGATTTGATTTGATTTGATTTGATTTGATTTGATTTGATTTGATTTGATTTGATTTGATTTGATTTGATTTGATTTGATTTGATTTGATTTGATTTGATTTGATTTGATTTGATTGATTTGAAACGCTGGCGACGCATTTGTTTCGTTTTTGGATCAATATTTCGTTACTTCTTCATGTTATTCAAAAATCGGTCAAAGCAGACAAAGAAATATATGCAAATTAGGCAAAATTTCGTTTTATGTTTTTATTAATTCATCAATTAATTTTTTTTAACTTAGAAATGTAGGTTACTGTTTTTGAAATATTGATAAGAAAATAAAATAACAACACTAGTGTTTGCTCTTAAGGACATGTGTAGATTATAAAAACAGTATTAACTACTAATGTTGGTCATTTTATTTTATTCTAAGACACCTTATTTATGGCTAGATTCTGAGTGTATAACATCTCTATTTTCACACTAAAGATCTTATTCGAACCGCTTTAAAAAAAATATACAATGATAAAATGCTGTCCTTAAAAGATAACTACATAAACACAATATAATTTGTTGAGAAAAAGTAATTTTTAAATTATTAGATCTAGGTATACTAATTATTTTTGAAATTAAAGCGCTTGTGAATTTTATTTTATAGATATTTTTGTTTTATTCTTAAGAACTTAAAGTCCTTATTTATTTATTATTTCATAATAAATAGATTTTGTAATAAAATAGTTTTCTTTCTCAAAAAATATTCTTAGGTCGGAAATTTATAAACGTGTATCAAATTTTAGTTTCACTGGTTCAGTAGTTTTGAACCGTTCCCGCAATCTTCTCTTTAATAGTCTTCAACTGTTGAGCTGTTTATCTCGATCACAAAGTAGGTGGCACTCGCTTTAAACCGCAGAGTAAGAGTAGGTGCGCTGTCGAGTAAATCGGAGCTCTATTATCTACATAGCAACGGAGGTCAAGAACTTTTAGGCCACTTTCTATATTTCGTGTCTCTCTCTTAACTATAAATAGTGTATTTACCCTCTTTTTCTATTTACATTTCATGATAGTTCCACAAAACCAACTGAAAAAATCAAAACAACAAAAGAAGAGAGGTCAAAATTTGACATTTTCCTTGCGTATTTTAAAAGTTATTTTAATCTTTATTTTGATAAATAATGCAATAAGTAGGTCTATTTTTGTATTTTCGCAACGCACAATTGTTAAAATGGTGATTTTGCAGTTAAAAGAACAGGTAAAATCAATTTTCTTACTGTGAATAATTTGGAGGTTATAAATTACAGTTCTATGCCCCTTTACCATTTTTTTTTCTGTTTTTAGCCTCACCTTATTCAGGCCATTTTCGCGGGACTCGCTGATGCTGTGGGACAATACATAGATCACCCTGATTATGCCAACGGCACTGGTAAGTAAATATTTAAATATCTGCACAGTCACAAACCTTCATTTCAAGTTTTTTTACACAATAATCTTGTTTAAGACTGTGAGAAAAGGACTCCTCTACATGCAGCAGCGTTTAGGGGAGATTCCCAAATAGCGACTATCCTGCTAGAGCATGGGGCTCGAGTGAATGCAAAAGATTCCAAGTGGGTTACCCCATTGCATCGAGCTTGTGCTGTCGATTCGGAAGACACCATTGATATATTGTTATACTATGAAGCAGATGTATCTGCAAGGGATCGGTAAGAACCTTTAATGTATTATGCTTTGGAGAACATTTAGGTACATGAGGTTTGTATAATACAAACACAAAAAGTTAATTTGTATACCTATACCTAAAAAAGTAATTCACGCAGTAGAATTGTTATTTATTTAATTTATAGCAGTTAGACATTTTTACATCTTGCATATGGCTTTGTATTAAATTAAGTTTGTGCTTTATTTAATTGCATTATTCTGTTTATATTATTATGCAGAAAAGATTTGAGAGAACTGAGAAGAAGAGATTTGGTTACAATTTATTCAGTGAATAAATTCACTGTTTTCAATTACAGCTCTGCAAGACTTCTCAGTGGATCAAAACATTATTTCATTATTATCATCATATTTGCATAAAAGATTATTATTCGTTGAACTTAAGGGCTACACTTCACAAACATATTCACCCACCAGGGGTGCTACAAGTCATTTTTAGTTTATCCGCCAAGAGGTACAGATAAAAGACTTTTGTGTAATTTGTTTAATTTCCCTTGTTTAAGACTATTGCGTAGAGAAGCAGGAATTATTTACCTATATAAAATAATTAGAGACAAAACAGATAATAAAGAGTTCTTAGGACAGCTTCCGTTTAGAATAGGTTTAGTCAATACTAGATCCGCACATGTAATTTTATGTTCCTGCAGCAAGGACAAATCTATACAAAAACTCACCACTTATAAGACTGTGCTCTTATTTTAATAAATATTGTGGAGACATGGACTTATATAATTTAAACCGTGAAAAATTCAAATTAAAATTAAGGAAGGAACTGCTTAGGCAATTATTGTAATGCTAATTGAATCATTACTATAGCTTAGGTATAAGTTTTTAGAAATAGGGTTTATGTAAATAGGGTTTATGTATCTATAATTAACTTGTTAAGTTGTTGATACTATAAATAAATAAATCACAACAGGTAACACAAATAACTCAACAACCACTCCATTTATAGATTATGGCAAACGCCGCTTCACATCGCCTCGGCTCACGATGCTTACAACTGTGTGAAAAAGCTGCTAGACGTCGTCCCCAACCCGAACGTGACCGACAGGTCCGGTAGGACAGCCCTACATCACGCAGCCTACAATGGCAACACTTTTGTGGCTGAATTGCTGATTGAGAGAGGCTGTATCGTCAATGCTTGTGATAAAAAAGATTGCAGGTAAAGATTATCCTAACATTTTTTTTTAATCCACATTAATTCTATAGCAAAAATTAAATTTAAAAGGTAAAATAAAATTGTTTGCCGATGATACTACTATTGTATATGTTCATGAAGACTATGCGCAAATTCATAATAACATTAACCACGACCTAAATATAATGTGTAAATGGCTTGAAATTAATTAATTATCATTAAATTTTAACAAATCATCTTTTATGTTTATAAGTAAATCAAAATTAAAAAATAATAATATTTCTTCACTGTCTTTCAATAATCATTTAATTAAATATACTAATACAATTAAATTTTTAGATTTCTATATTGATGAAAATTTAAGTTGGAAAAAACATATTGAATATTTAAGAAGTTACATCTCACCAATAATTGGCATTGTGTTTACAGCTAAAAATTATATATCGTTAAAATATTTAAAAAATATATATTGTTCTTTGGTTTATACAAAATTACAGTATATGATTTCAATTTGGGTTTGTTCGGGTTTGTATATATTTGTATATCAAAATTATGGACTTAAAAAAAAATATTTTTTAAAACTAACCTAACTTTAACGTATTATAATATATTAATATTTTTTTTTTGAATAATTTCGATGGAATTATTAATAGTTACTAAACATGGTTTTTATTATTTGTGATTTTATATATTGTACTGGTGTTATATTCTCTGTAATAAACTTTTTAAGTTGGTTGTGAATAACGATATATTATATTAATCTGGAATCTAGATTACTCTTTTTACTGCCTAATTTTTGAAACTTGGTAGTGCTGCACCGCTTATAAACGATTTAGTGACAAAAACAATGAATTTTTTTATGTATTTTAACATATAATGATGATGTTGACACAGAGATACTATAGACTGTAGCGGGTAACCGGAAAATTGCAAAAATGTAAAATAACTACTTAAAAAAATTGTAGTGGATAATATTGATCGTTTTTCAGGCCATTACACTGCGCTGTACAGATGGGCCACATTGATACGGTAGAGCACTTGCTACGATACGGTGCAGATATAAATGCCAAAGACAGGAACCAGTACACACCTCTACATGTAGCTGCTGCTAGTGGTAAGTTGTTTGGACACCCTGTATATTATTTTTGTACCGTGCGAGCAAAAATTATTTGCATCAAAGAGGGCCTTGCATCTAAGGACGTAATGCTTAGCCGTAGAGCTTAATACCTATTGGGTGTCAGTAACTACCTTAATTAACAATCAATCAGTTATTCCGTCATCTTTGACAGTCGTTACAAGTAATTTGATTCATCGCTAATTTTTCCAATTTCTTAAACAATTCACACAATGGGCTTTACGGAACAGCACAAAACATTCATGGTTGAAGCGTATTTTCGAAACGGGGTTAGAGTAAATGGTTAGTGGCAATACAATCCGGGTTTGTGCATGGACGATTTTCACGATCATTTTCCTAACGTTGCTTTTATTGCTGGGGATTTTTATCATTGCCTGAAAAGAACCGTGGCTGTGTTTAGGAAAACAGGTTCTATACAACACAAAAAAGGAGCAGGAAGACCATCTGTAAGGACAGAAGAACTTGTTGCAAACGTTCGTGAAATAATGCAAAATACGCCAACAAATTGTATAAGACGCCTGTCCCAAGAAGTGGGAAGATCTTATGGAACATGCAGGACTATTCTTAAGAAGCAGCTAAATTTATTTCCTTATAAAGTGCAAGTATTCCAAGAAATACAAGCCGCAGATTTTGAAGGACGCAGGAATTACTCTTAATGGTTTACCCAAAATTTATTGGAAAGAAATGATTTATTTTACCTGACATTTTTTCGGTATGAAGCCTGGTTCCACCTCTCCGGTTATGTGAATTCTCAGAATACATGTAATTGTTTTTCTTTTTGTATATTCTTACTTTGTTAATTTTGTAAACAACAAAAATAAATTTGTCTTTGTCTACTTATTTTATTACTCATTAGTTTGGCATATCACGTCATAATATGAATTTGACAAAATTTTAACTTAGATTTGGTTAGATATATCGTTCCCCATATCATTGTGATCTAAACCAAGCCTTACGTTTTTTAATATTCAAGCCCTTTTTGATGCAAATAATTTTTGCTCGCACGGTATAGTACAGTGGTTGAAATTTAGCCAAAAGCCAAGAAATTAATATTACAATCATCATAAAGTAATATTTGTATATTTTTTTTTATAAAAAGTTTATTTTTTGTAATGTTAATGCTGTAGAATCTTGGAGAGTGTGAGGTTGAGGAACTAGTCTTCTGCTCTCTATTCTTAGTATAAGTATATAAAATATATATTTTTCTAATTTGGTGTTATAACAAGTCTATTACGATACGCATTTGCGTATCGTAATGAAGCTATTTCGATACGCGTTTTTTCTTTATTTGATGTTGGTAACATTTAAATGTTTTATTTCATTGACTTGCGCGGCCTTTGTGATTTACGAGAAAACCCATTTTTCGCAGAGGAAAAATAGCTTGATAACCTACTTTTTTATTCTGTGTGGATAACAGTCATGTATGTTAGTTGCATAAATCTATAAATCAATCTTGTAGATGCTTCAAGCTATCATTTTCTGCCAAATCCTATCCAAAATTCAATCTACTAACCTTCCAATGTCGATTTTAACTTTAACTTTATTTGAATTTTCCATCTTCCCTATACTAAATTGCAATGCCGTGACGTAAAATCACGTCTTTTGAAATTCGAAAAAAAGTAGCAAAATCGCCCGAATTTCCGAACGCTCTGTATATGTACCGAATGTACAAGGATCACACAACGTATTCCGTCCAATTTCAAATCTCATATCGCTAAAATAACTTTAGAATCTCGTGGTGAAAATGGGTCAATAAATCAAAAAAATTACAGTTCGCAAAATATTTTTGTTGTCCAAAGGCTACTATGATAAAAAATAGTATTACCAACATAAAATTTAGACATAAAAATTTACAAAATTTGAAGGATTTATTTTCTTTTTAAATATGTGTTTTTTATTGAAAAAACTACAAATTAAAAAAAATAGTATAACGTACGTGTTATATAAATCAGTTTTAAGCACTTACTTGTCCCGTTATAAAACTCGCCGCAAGCGGCTCGTTTTTTAACATGGACGCGTGCTATAAAATGATGCTTTATAAAACGTGTACGTTAATATACTATTATATATTCATGCTTTTAAGCAAAAATAGTGTTTATTTCAATTTTTTAGGCATAGAAGGAGTAACAAGACTTCTACTAAACTCAGGAGCGGAAGTCAACGCACAAAATGCCTATGGAAACACTCCTCTGCATGTCGCCTGTCTCAACGGTCATTTGGCCTGCTGTCAAGAGTTGGCTATGGCAGGAGCAGACATCGAAGCTGTCAATTTTAGAGGTCAGTAGGGTCATATACATTGTATCCAAAAAAGTATGCAACATATGGGAAAGTTTTTTTATCACCGATTTCTCAGAAAATTTTATTCTTTATAAAAGTTGGTGCATTCCTTAAAACTATATATGTATATTTCATATTTCACCTGCGGCTAATAGTAGGGGAGCAAATGCCATTTTTTCGAAATTGCCTTAAGAGTAAAGTTCCTACCTTAATTATTAGAAATACAGCAAAATTTTATATGGAAATGTTTTTGCAAATTAAAAACTACTGAGTATTCCAGTATTCACCTGAAGACGACTGGAGATACTTACCAGTTGAAACGTTGTGATTTAAAACAAATAAAGACAATGGAAGTCCAAAACTCTTTCATCATTCAAAATAATTAAATGCATACATAAACTTCCTTTTTTAGAACCAACTATAAATTTGTATGAACCAAACGGATATTTAAATTTAGAAAAACTTTATAAATTAAAACTATGCATTCTAATACACTCTATTATTATTAAAGAAAAACAAACTACTTTTTATTAAAATTTCGATTTTGTGCAAATAGTTAATTTTTTAGAAGTCAGAATTGGTTTTTTGCCCTCCTGTAAAATTTCTATTTTTGGAGGTAGCCGATTTGCAATCTAAGCCATCGATTTGTGATTTTATATTTTGTACCTATATTGGGTGTTATATTCTCTGTAATGAACTTTTTAAGTCGGTTGAGAATAAAGATATATATAAGTATTATTATTATATATCTTAGATGCTTTGTTAGATACATTTATTATGTGGGAAAAATTGTGTGATTGCTTTTTGTAAGGTATTAAATAGTTTTATCTCAAATATGAAAAAAAAATTAAAAGAAAAATCTATTTTGATAGGACAAACGCCACTGCACGTGGCGGCCGCCTCTACGCACGGAGTGGACTGTCTGGCCTTTCTATTGGCCAACGGTGTTGACATCAACCGGTGTAGTACTGATGGAAGGACGCCTTTGCATATGACGGCTATACACGGAAGGTAATTTTCAAGTTAAAATAATCCTAATAATTTCCGTCCAATATCTATTTTGCCTGTTCTGTCAAAAATTTGGAAAAAATTATAAATATAAAATTAACGAATTTTTTAGAAAGACAAAATTTACTTTTCGATAATCAGTATGGGTTTCGCAAACCTAGAGATACTGAAGTTGCAGCTATGAATGTTATTACTGACATTCAATTAAATCTAGATACCAAAAAAATGCGGCATTTTATCTCTAGACTTGTGTAAAGCCTTTAATACTCTAAACCATGATATATTGTTAATTAAATTATTTGATATAGGCATAAGAGGAAAAATGTATCGTTGGTTTGAAAGTTATATAAAAAATAGAAAACAGAGTGTTAAAATAGGAAGTAATATTAGTTCCTATTAAACAATTATATGTGGAGTACCACAAGGTTCCATTCTAGGATCCACATTGTTTCTTATTTATATCAATTCTATTTCAAAATTAAAATTGTATGGACAAATTAAACTTTTGCCGACGACACAACAATTATTTATTATGCTAAAAATATTACGGACATCCAATTAAATTTCAAAAAAGATTTAAAAATTATATTTGACTGGTTGGAATCTTATAAATTAACTTAATTTAATTTTAATAAATCTTCATTTATGTACATTGCCAAACAAAGACTAGATATGGAGAAGCAACCAATAATATTTAATGGGAAAAATATTAATTACAAAGATAACATAACATTTTTAGGATTATATAATGATCAAAATTTAAGCTGGAGAAAACACGTAGAACATATTCGAACTTACATTTCTCCGTTAATTGGGATATTCTTTAAAATTCGTCATTGTATATCTTTAAATTATTTAAAAAATATTTATCATGTGTTAGTACATTTAAAAATTCAGTATCTTATTTCTATTTGGGGTTCAGCCAATTCGATAGTACTAAAACCTTTAAAGAAATTTCAAAATAAAATTATTAAATGTATTCATAGATTTCCGCACTTAGAACCAACAATAAATTTATATAAACCAAATAAATACCTAGATATAAATTATTTATATAATTTAAAAATTTGCATATTTATTCATTTTTTACTTTTAAAACAAGAAATTTCGAACATAACGTTTACAAAAGTTCATGATCTTCACAGACGTAATACTAGACAAACTAATTTTCTACAAACTATTAAAACAAACAGCAACTTTGGAAAACGGTCATTGTTATATAATGGATTAATATTATATAATATTTTACCCGAAAATTTTAAAACATTAAAAAAACTACCCTTATTTAAATTTCGTTTAAAAAAATATTTCCTAGTATAATTTTCTTTCTCAATGAGTTAAATCAAACGTTTATACAAGACGCCTTTTTTTTTAACTGTCTTTTTTATATACTTATTTATCCCTGTAATAAACTTGTAAAGTTAAAGTAAATAAAGGTTTTGAAATGCATAGTTCAAACTTGTTTTTTGTTAATTTTAGATTTACAAGAAGCAAGACCCTGATAGACAAAGGAGCGTTAATAGATTGCGCAGATAAAAACGGATCTACACCGTTGCATATCGCCGCTCAGTACGGCCACGACATTTTGGCCAATACTTTGTTGAATTACGGTGCCAGTCCCACTAAGAAAGGGTAAGAACCCTGGTTTATAAAATATTCTTTAAAATTCATTTTTCTACACGATTTTATCGTATTGTAGATATGAGGGAAGAACCCCTTTGCACATGTGCTGTCTATCTGGGTACGTGGAATGTTGTAGAAAATTTCTCCAAACCGGTGTCAACTTGAACGAGCCTGATGACAGTGGAAGAACTCCAACTCATTGTTCAGCATATAAAGGGTAAGAATGGCGAATCAGTCTTATCTGCAAGTCCAATAAGTGTTGTTGCCGGATTTCTGAGCGAGAGTTCTCGCTGGGTTAGACACTGAAAAGAATGTCCCCCTACATATTACAAAAAAATTGGAATATCGAGATTAATGAAGTACTTTTTTACGTATAAAAGAAAATTCCAATGAATCAAAAAGGAAATTATCCAGATGTAGAAGTAAGTTCAAGTTCTATGTTTTTAAATAACGAAGATATCACATTTGAAGAAATAGTCAAAATAATTTATGAGCTTAATTCCAAGAAAGCAACTGGATTTGATAATATTTTCATCAAAATTATTAAAATTCTAAAATATAATATAATTCCTATAATACATCATTTAATAAAAATTTCTTTTAAAACCGGGTTATTTCCAAATAAATTAAAAATAGGAAAAGTAGGTTTAAAGTAGTTTTTAAAAATGCAGAAAAATATTTTAGTAGTAACTGTCGTCCAATTTCTGTTTTACCCACATTTTCAAAGATTTTTGAAAATTTTTTAAATAATAGAATAGTTAATTTTTTGAAGAAAAAAAATACTCTCTTGATTTCGAATATGGTTTCCGTAAATTTAGAGATACAGAAGTTGCAGCTGCAGATATTATAAAAGATATTCAACAAAACGTTGATAGCAACCAAAAATGCTGCCTACTGTCCCTAGATTTATGTAAAGCATTTGATACAGTCAATCACAACATTTTACTTAAATGCCTATACAATATTGGGAATCGGGGAAATATTTATTTATTGTTAAAAAATTACTTAAGTAATAGAAAGCAGTTTATTCAAATGAAAAATGTTAAAAGTTCACAAAAAAACATAACTTGTAGTGTTCCGCAAGGATCAACCTTAGGACCTATTTTTTTTTAATCTACATTAATTCTATAAGTAGCTAAATTAAATTTAAAAGGTAAAATAAAATTGTTTGCTGATGATACTACTATTGTATATTTTCATGAAAAATATGCTCATATTCATAATAACATTAACCACGACCTAAATATAATATGTAAATGGATTGAAATTAATAATTTATCATTAAATTTTAATAAATCATCTTTTATGTTTATAAGTAAATCAAAATTAAAAAATAATAATATTTCTTCACTATCTTTTAATAATCATATAATTAAATATACTATACAATTAAATTTTTAGGTTTATATATTGATGAAAATTTAAGTTGGAAAAAACATATTGAATATTTTAGAAGTTACATCTCACCAATAATTGGCATTTTGTTTAAAGCTAAAAATCATATATCATTAAAATATTAAAAAAATATATATTATTTTTTGGTTTATTCAAAAATACAGTATTTGATTTCAATTTGGGGATCAGCGAATTTAACTACAATTCAGCCATTAAAAAAGTACAAAATAAAACAATTAAATACGTACATAAACTTCTTTTTTAGAACCAACTATAAATTTGTATGAACCAAATGGATATTTAAATTTAGAAAAGCTTTATAAATTAAAACTATGCATTCTAATACACTCTATTATTATTAAAGAAAAACAATCGAATATAATATTTCCTTCGACCATCATTATTATTATGGTAAAGAGTACTTTTGGCCAAAGATCAATATTATATAAAGGAATAACAATTTTCAACAGTGTGCCGAAAAAAATTAAAGAAATATCAAAATTATGGACTTTTAAAAAAAACCTAAAAAAATATTTTTTTAAAACTAAACCAACCTATTACATATTATTATTCTTTTTTTTTTTGTAAATGGTTATTATATATATATTTTTTTTAATAATTTCGATGGAGTTATTAATAATTACTAAACATGATTTTTATTATTTGTGATTTTATATATTGTATATTTGGTGTTATATTCTCTGTAATGAACTTTTTAAGTTGGTTGAGAATAAAGATATATATTATTATTATTATTATTATTATTATTATTATTACATAAAAATACGTTTTTTAGGTCGATAGAATGTTTGGACCTCCTTACTAGTAACGGAGCAGATTTCAAGCTAAAAGATCACTACGAACGTTTGCCTTTGCACTACGCAGCAGCCCAGGGACATTTCCAGTGTGTGTTTACTTTAGCAGGAATCGGTAGTCCCATTAACGATAGGTACGTATAACCCTATAGTTCGCTCCTTGTAGGAAACTCTGGAGTTCTGGGACGATGAAATATTACTATTGACGTTGACATACATTTGTTTTTCTCGACAGGGACATTGAAGGTTGTACTCCGTTACATTTGGCCGCTGCCTACGATCACGAAGCAAAGTGTGTGGATTATTTGTTGAATCACAGAGCCGATCCTAAAATTAGGGATGCAAGAGGTGAGAGAAACTGTGATATTATTAAGGAACGGCAAAAAGGGGAGTTAGGAGATGAGATACCAAAAAAATGTATTTGAAAAAGTTGTTTAGAATTAAATTCTAAGCCCGTATGCAAAATTTCAAGATTTTATTTAAAAAAAATTATTTTGCTGCTATACCAGTAGTCACATGACTCAAAAGTCAAATTAATGTAAGAAGTCGCCGCATCGCCTGTCATTAATGGCACCCCCGTTGAAGTCTGGTATATTTTACGTTAAGCGGTTGGCTACAGAAACAGAACCGGACTGAGTTATTTTACCTTCGCCTTCGCAATCTGTGAAATTCATAAAATAAAATAAAAAAATATAAATAAAATATTGACATTGACAACAAACCCGTACCTACCAAAATAAGAATGTGAAAACATTATAAAACTGAAGAAAATAACATTTATTTATAAAAACCAAAATAGGTGTTTAGGTATTTATTATACAAGGAAAAAAAGTACTACATTTTTGCGAGGTGTAAGGTTTGTAGTGCATATCTAACTAAAACACCATATTGGGACCCCTTTTGGTATTGTAACTTTTGTGGGAATTTTATATAAGGATATATATATGGTGTCCGTAACTAAGGGGCTATACAGCAACGGAAAATAGTAGAATTGAAAATATTTCATTTAATTTCATTTCTTATACGGTTTAACGGTATACACTTTATTGATTTGATAATAGATGAGTTAACCAAAATGATGTTTGTATTCACTATTAAACTTAAATAATAAACACCAAGAAAATATGTCTCTGAAATTGGTTTGCTAACAATTTGTTAACAATTTATTTTAATAAAACAAATTATATTCCTTTTACTTTAAACCTAAATAACCTACCACGAAATATGAATAGTAGTCAAATAAATGAATACATTCAAATTTTTAAAGTTAATAAAATAAAATATTAAGGAATTATTTTTGACAGTAAATTAAATTGGAATTTTCATTTAGAATACTTAATTAAAAGATTAAGAAGTTTACTAACGATTTTTAAAAACATTAAATATTTTTTAAATGTATGTAAGACATATGGAAATATTATATTATGCGTTAGTTAAAACTCATTTACATTACGGAATTTTAGGTTGGGGAGGAATAAATAGAACTTTAGTTAAAAAATTAGAAATATTACAAGAAAGGTTTCTAAAAAGTATATTCAATAAAGATTATCTTTATCCTTCAAAAGAGTTATATTCAGAAATAAAAAAGTTGAACATAAGACAACTTTACATTTATAACATCTTAATATATATATTTAAAAATAAAAACCTTATACAATAAAAACCATAATCATAATACATGTCATAAAAATGAAATAGCCATAAAACTTAGAATAAATAAGTCCATAGGACAAAAAAATTTCAAATATTTATGTTTTTATTTAAACGATTATTTACCAACAAAAATTTTAAATTTGATTTCATTAAAAAAATTTTAAGTCGATATAAAAACATGGATATTAAAAACAGACAATTTGAAAATATTTTTAGAAATGCTTTTATTAATTAATATTGTTCTGAATAATTTATATAAGTAATATTTTTTACTTAAAAATTATAAATTAATAATTTTATTGTCGGTAATATATTTCTTCAAAAAAAAAACTGGGTTTATACTATAAGTTAACATTTTTACCTTAAAACTTGATTTTTAATGCATATTTACGATTTATGATTTTACATACTAAAACAAAAAATGAGCTCAGCTTCAGTGGATTGAAGAATAAGTTAATAGAAGACAACATAAACATATTTATTATATTATTAAATTTTAAATAAACTTATTATTAATATTATTTTAAAAAAATCTAGAAAGTTTTTTACCAGCTAAAATTTTAACATTTCCCATAGGTTTTTCCATATTACACTACGCCATAGCGTGTGGAAATGTCGAGGGAGTCAAATTATTGTTAAACGTTACTGAAGAATCTGTTTTTAAGAAGGAAGGCGGATCCCCAGATATCACACCTCTTCATTTAGCGGTAAGAGTTTATGACATAGTTATGCCGGGTTATTCACTTTATTCGACACGACATTATAGCTAAATTATTTGTGTTTGTTAAAAAAATAATTTCGGGATGGATGGGGTCCTGTTAGAGGAACATTTTCAAATTATTTTCATAAAAAGATTAGGGCTTTATTTTATAGAGTTGTGGGAATATTGTAAGTTAAATTTTAAAGCCCAGATCTTGTTAAATGAGATTTTTGCAGTGCGCACGCTCATGCGTACTGGGCTGTATTTACATGCGCAAAAGGCCATAATTTTTTTTTCAATAATCATATAATTAAATATACTTTTTTCCATCTTTCAATACCCATATAATTAAATATACTAATACAACTAAATTTTTAGGTTTATATATTGATGAAAATTTAAGTTGGAAAAAACATATTGAATATTTAAGAAGTTACATCTCACCAATAATAATTGGCATTTTGTTTTAAGCTAAAAATTATATATCATTAAAATATTTAAAAAATATATATTATTCTTTGGTTTATTCAAAATTACAGTATATGATTTCAATTTGGGGATCAGCGAATTTAACTACAATTCAACCATTAAAGAAACTACAAAACAAAATAATTAAATGCATACATAAACTTCCTTTTTTAGAACCAACTGTAAATTTGTATGAACCAAACGGATATTTAAATTTAGAAAAGCTTTATAAATTAAAACTATGCATTCTAATACACTCTATTATTATTAAAGAAAAACAATCGAATATAATATTTCCTTTGACCAACATTATTCACATCACGAGACAAAACCATCATATTCATACACCTATAGTAAAGAGTTATTTTGGCCAAAGATCAATGTTATATAAAGGAATAACAATTTACAACAGTTTGCCAAAAAAAAATGAAAGAAATATCAAAATTATGGACTTTTAAAAAAAAAACTAAAAAAATATTTAACGTATTTAATATTATTCTCTTTTTTTTTTTAAATGGTTATTATATATATTTTTTCTAAATAATTTCGATGGAGTTATTCTAAACATGTTTTTTATTATTTGTGATTTTATATATCGTATATTTGGTGTTATATTCTCTGTAATAAACTTTATAAGTTTGTTGAGAATAAAGTTATATTAATATTAATAATAAGAATCGTCAAATGGTTTAGGAACGAAATAAGTGAATACTTCTCTAGCTGCAACTAGCCCTATTTCATACTAATTTAAGGGTTATAGTCGGTTACATTTTTTTACTACTACTTCACCTATAACTATTTTATTTCGTCTCTTAAGATATGCTTAAAACATATTTATGAACATATTTTAGGCAAAATTGGGCAACGTAGACGTGCTAAGAGCAGTTCTAACTAAATACAGCGATGTGAATATCCAAACAGAGCATGGTAAGTAAACACCAACGACTACAGGTTAGTCACCACCGGAGAGAGCGAGATGAACCCATTGGAAGACCGTCATCTTGGGCATAGAACCTATATATACCTTCACAAAAAAATTTTTTGAAAATAGTATAATAGTTACCCCAAGACTCTTTATTTAGTCCAGCGATATTTTTCACACACCAGAATTAAAAAGTATCTTTTAAACCCCCCAAATTATTCACTTTTAGGTATCACTCCTCTGATATTGGTAGCTAGAGAAGGTCACATACAGTGTGTCCACTTTTTACTGCGATTCGGAGCGAAAGTGTCGCTGTGCGACAATGTCAACCTCATGACAGTGATACACTACAGTGCGAAAAACGGACATTCCCAGTGTTTGACGTTGCTGTTGCATAATAGCGAGGACAAGGACGTTGTCAATATGGTTGACAGGTGAGTTGGAAAAACAAATTTTATAAAATTGACGTTTTTTCGTATTCTTACATATTATTATTCATGTTTCTTGTTCCAGGCAACAGAGGACAGCACTTATGTTGGCCGTCTCGGGGAATCACATAGAATGTGTACAGGCGCTGTTAAAGTGCGGCGCAGATCCTAATATCGTTGATACCGATGAGCATTCGTGTTTGTTTAGAGCGGTAAGTAAAATTTTAACAAAACATTGCTTATATATACAGTGTGTCCAAGAAAGTATGCAACATTTGGGAAAGTTTTTTATCACCGTTTTCTCAGAAAATTTTATTCTTTATAAAAGTTGGTGCATGCCTTAAAACTATAAATGCATATTTCATATTTTACCTTCGGCTAATAGTAGGGGAGCAAATGCCATTTTTTCGAAATTGCCTTAAGAGCAAAGTACCTTAATTGTTAGAAATATAGCAAAATTTTATATGGAAATGTTTTTGCAAATTAAAAACTTAGTCCAAATACGAAATTTGAGTTAGGTATGTCAATTTTTAATTTTTTTTATATGCATTTCTTTAAAATAGGTTTTTGGACTTCAGCGTACTGAGTGAAAATGACAAATAAATTATTAATTATTTCCAGTAATATGAATAGAGTTTCTATTATAATTTTGTTTAGAACATAAGTTGGCTAAAATGTGTTTAAGTAGGCGTGTAACACGCTAATATCTGAACCAACTCGTAACATTGAAAGGTTTTAAAAAGTTTGCAACTACTTTTCCCATTTTTATTATAAACCCACGTTTAAGTTATTTAATAAATATAGTTATATAATAATAAATCGACCGGAGGTGTACCGTTAAGGGGACAATAGAGATTAACAAAAAAAATTAAAAATTGTGACACCTAACTCATATTTCGTATTTGGACTAACTTACTAATTTGCAAGAACATTTCCTTATAAAATTTTGCTGTATTTCTAATAATTAAGGTACTTTACTCTTAAGGCAATTTCGAAAAAATGACATTTACTCCCTTACTATTAGCCGCAGGTGAAATATGAAATATGCATTTATAGTTTTAAAGCATGCGCCAACTTTTATAAAGGATAAAATTTTCTGAGAAATCGGTGATAAAAAACGTTCCCATATGTTGCAGACTTTCTTGGACACACTGTATACTTTTTATTATTATTATAATAACAATTTTTTTTTAAATTCCTTGATAGGTCGTCAATGGGCAACACAACGTCGTCCAGCTTCTCCTGTCGAGCAACGCCGAAGTCAAAACGAGGGATGTGAACGGGAAAACGGCGCTCCATCTGGCGGCAGCTTGCGGCCACTTGACTTGTCTGCAATTGTTGATGGAGTTCATGAAGGAGGAGGACATCTTGAGCAAGGACAACCAGGAGTGTACGGTGCTGCACTGGGCGTGTTATCACGGTAAGAATTGAGAAGGGGGGATACAGTTGGTAAAGAGATGTAATACATTGATGGTCATTTGTATAGACACCGTCATATCTATGCGAATTAAGACATTACTCTCTCCACTAGGGATGGGCGATGTTGAAATTGCAATATCGATATTTTATTTTTTAAATATCGTTTATCGATATATCGATAAAAATATCGATATATCGAATTTTTGCCCAGCCCTACTCTCAACTAATCAAATTTATTTTTACAGGCCATTCACACTGCGTGGAACATCTTTTATCAAAGGATTTATTTAAGGAACTGGAAGGAAATTCGTATTCTCCTGTGCATTGTGCTTGGTATGTTTTTTTTTCCCTATACTGCATACCAATTTATTTACAAGTATCAAATCACTTTAAGATCTCTTATACTCTGTTTCTTAAAGCCTGACAGCACAGCTGAGAGTCTTGAATCGTAAAACCTCAATAAACTATAAGCGTAACAATAACAGAGGTACCTGATCTTACGTAATTAAATTATCTATTATTGCATAGGTATACAGGTAGGTGGCTTATGTCATAGAATATTTCCAACTTCAAGTAAGGTAGTTTAGTTTTATTTTTAACGTGTTATCGAAAGCTTGTGTATATTGTAAAAAAACTTCTTGGAAAAAAATATATTATAAATTGGCTGTCTAAGAAAAATATGCCCTTTGAAAATGGCATGTTAAAAAAGGGAGCTTTTAAAAATAGTGCAAGAAAATAAATCACGTTTTAAAAAATGTGTAATCGACGAAAACGTGGTATAGTGGATTTCACCTTAGTTTTTAATGCTTTGACGTTTCTCTTGTCAAACATATTAGCCAACACGTGATTTTAAAATCCCTAATTCTATAAACGGCTTTCAGGCACGGGCATTGGCTAGATTAACAAGAGATGGATATATAACTGACCGTATAGTTACATGAACATGACGAAGATGCACACTATACAGTTCAATACGTTGCCCTTCAATGAGCTCAAACTCGTCAAAAGCACAGCATCGCTCGTATATGCCGTTAGTATGTGCATCTTTGTCTTACGCATTTGCTCTCGCATATCTCTTTTCGTACTTCATTAATTCGATTGTCTCGTCGCGTTCTTTAAATATCACTGAGCCGCATTGGGACACACCGCGCACCGCGTGCATTCTGCTGTTAATCGTTCGTGTTATTGTTTTTGGTATTTTTCAGACAGCATTTTGCTTATATTTTGTGCGTATTAGACTTTTTGGTTTTAAACTGCCGGACTGTGTGTATCTGTGACGTGTTTCTTTTTATGCAAAAGTAAGTAAATAATTATTAATGTCTCGGACGGTGACGACGACATCGACAGCTTGTCAGATGAAGACCAAAAATAATAGGGAACTTGCAACAAAATTAAATTTGAAAACCACAGTGAACCATTATGCTAAAATAAGTTTTACATACAGTTGTATTGAAGAGTGCTTGAGGTATCTGTTCTGCAAACGCATGGACAAAAATCTTTTTTTGTAGTAGCTACTTACATTATTTTTTCTTTATTCATTGTTTTATTATAAACCAACGAAAAGTTAGACCTATTGTAAACTTCAAACTTTTTAGAACCTAGTCTAAAGAAAAAATATCTACCCGTAATATATAGATTTTTTCAACTTAACACTGCATGGTCTAAAATCAAATTAAAAAACAAAATAATTCTTTAATAAAAAACGTAGTTAATTATTGATGATACTAGATTCACGACTGCCCTTGTATATTTTTTATTGTACTAAATTAAGAGTGTGTTTTTACCAAAATAACAGCACTTTATTATATTACGAATAAAAATTAAATGAAATTGTTTTTCTGATATTCTATCCTACTTCCATTCCCCTTCAGTGTTTTTTTTTTTAAATATCTTAAAAATTGCTTAGGTAATTCTCGTTTCCGTCCATAATTATTACAACTACAAATAAATTGACCCATGTTCACACATAATTTATAAGTCCGGCCCTGGCAAATCCTTAAGTTCTGTAAAAAGAAATGTTATAAATGACATGTGTCAGCGGCCATTAAAAACTAAGGTGAAATCCACTATATCATGTTACGTAGACTGTCGCCCTACCACTGTGAATTCCAATTGATTTAATATGGGCAGAAACGGAAGGCTATGTAGCAAGGAATAATATTACATTTAAAATTAAAGATGTACGTGAGTTATTGAAGTATTCATTAAACATTAGAACGAAAGAAAATTGGAAAGAAGCTATAAAACATGTAATAAACGAGGGAAAAAAATGTGGGACTTAGACAACCTGATGGAAGAAACGGTAGAACCACTTATTATTTCAGTTGCACTCCACAGATGAATCCTTCGAATTTAGTGATAGTGAAGACACCTTTCTAGACCTTTAATTTGTTAACTCTTTTAAGTATGAACTGTTTTTGTATTGAGAAAATAAAATTAATTCAGTTAAATATACAAATCTTTTTTGCACACCTTAAAAACTACATACAAATAAATATAAATTATAAATAAAAATTACATATAGAAACCAAAAAAAATTAAAATAAGAACGTACCACAATATTACAATTTAAGAGGACAGGTAACTCCATTAAAAAAATGGGTTAAAACGGTCGAATTTTTTGGCAGACCTGTTCTTTTAAAACGATACACTATTTCACTATAACCTTGTTTCGTTAATGTATAGTATTATAGTATATCGGCTCGAACTAAATCAGATCAAGTTTTTACTATGTATAATTTATTTACAACAGGGGCAGGAAACAAGGAATTTATATTTCATAAATAAAAACCTAAACGAACGCCACTGTCCGAAGATTTATTATATATCATCGGCTTGCCCTATTGTGAAAGGTTAAATTAGGGGTGTGCCAATCTATATAGTGTTTTAACTACCTGTATTGTTACTAAAAAGATATACTTTCAGACGAAAAATAATAAAAGTTTACCTAGTAAGCTAAAATTTGTGTTTTGCATTTGTAACGAGGGTTCGTAGCTGTCAGGCAATAGAAAACAGACTTTAATAAACAAATGTCTCAAATAAATTCTTTATATCGGCAGCTTTTCCGGTTCCGAATCGTGCCTTGAACACCTGCTCGTCCACTTCGGAGACAAGATAGTCCATCTTAAGGACGAGAAGCAGAGGACGCCCTTGCACATAGCCGCCCTTCATGGGCACAACGAGTGCGCAGCGTTACTGCTCAAGCACGGGGCGGAGCCCCACGGGGTGGATGAGGAGGGGAGGACCCCGACGGTCGCCGCCGCGCAGTACGGACAATCTAGTGTAGTAGGTAAGGATGAACCCCCAATGTATTAAGTTAACGGTTTTTAAGAAAGTCACAATGATACTACTATTGTATATTTTCATGAAGACTATGCTCAAATTTATAATAACATTAACCCCGACCTAAATATAATATGTAAATGGATTGAAATTAATAAATTATCATTAAATTTTATTGAATCATATTTTATGTTTGTAAGTAAATAAAAATTAAAAAATAATAATATTTCTTCACTGTCTTTCAATAATCATTTAATTAAATATACTAATACAATTAAATTTTTAGGTTTATATATTGATGAAAATTTAAGTTGGAAAAAACATATTGAATATTTAAGAAGTTACATCTCACCAATAATTGGCATTTTATTTAAAGCTAAAAATTATACAGGGTTGGGCAAATGTTCCGGAACGGCTTAATTACAGGCGAACGAAAAGTGATATCGGATCCGGGTGTTGGGCAATCTATAGGACTAAAATTTTACTATTTAACTATTATACCATATGTCAGTAATGTCACCAACTGTCAAGTGTTTACGTTATTTTTTTTTTTAAATGGAACACCCTGTATATTTTTACATTTTTAAATTCCACATAATATTATAATTATTTTTTATTAAATGCCCTATTAGTCTATACTTCATAGTTTCCGAGATATTGACTCTCGAAATGCGACCATTTTTGAACTTTGACAGCTTATAACTTTCTAACAGTACGTCTTAGAGCAAAACGGCTTACATGTCCCTATCTTCAATTTTTATTATCTTCCCAAAAAATCAACTTCCGGTTAAACCGGATGTAACTCGAAAGCAGGAAATATAGTTGTTCCGGTTTAACTGGAAGTTGATTTTTTTGGGAAGATAATAAAAATTGAAGATAGGGACATGTAAGCCGTTTTGCTCTAAGACGTACTGTTAGAAAGTTATAAGCTGTCAAAGTTCAAAAATGGTCACATTTCGAGAGTCAATATCTCGGAAACTATGAAGTATAGACTAATAGTGCATTTAATAAAAAATAATTATAATTTTATGTGGAATTTAAAAATGTAAAAATATACCTACTGGGTGTTATATTTAAAAATATAAAATTCGTTCGAATTCCAGACAAACTAAAAAGCTGGCAACAACGCCAATATCATCATTCGGTGCGTTAGATCCTCTTACACAACTGTACCAAATTTGGTTTAAATCGGCCAGTAAATTGTGATGTTATTAAGCCGTTTCCAGACTTTATACACACACTGTATATATATTATTATTATTATTATTATTATTATTATTATACTGATAATCCACATATTATTTAAATTATACTACTTTAATTATTACTTGTAAAATAGGTTTACTTTTTTCAGAATTACTTTTGACCTGTAACATAGACCTATCAGCCTGTGATAACGACGGCAACACTGCCTTGCATTGGGCGTGCCTTAACAAGCATCATCAGACTGCCTTACTCTTATTAGAAAACTGCCATGATGCCAAGTTAGTTGATATACCCAACAATGAGAGAAAGACGTGAGTAGATATTGTGGAAAATACACATAAAGTCGCCACAGTTGATCTTTTTCCGTGCGTCATCAATCAACGATCAGGACTCAACGTGGTTAATAACTCTGCATCCTTATTTATTACAGTAACAAGTTTGAATAATAGCATAAAAGAATTTCTCCAAGATTCCGCAATAATATAACGTGCCAGAGAAGAATAAAACTATAAACGTCAATTAATTACTTTTTTTATTTGTTTAGTTGACTACCGTTGTATTTTAGAACGTCATTGTCAACCTTATTTTGATCTGCCAATCTAATTCGTATTTTGTAAATTTGTGTGCCTTAAAACTGTTCCTTTTTCTAAAAATAGTTCTTTTTAGAGCTAATTATACCCACCATCTGTTTTGGCGGTAAGTATTTATGGATTTTTATAATACCTAATTTATTTATTTTAAATATTCTAACCGTGAAAGTTCTTTGAAAAGTTTACGGCAGTGGCTAAATTCCCTTAAATGAAAGGATGTCAAAAATTTGACTTTTGCGATTTTAATAGTCAATAAAACACCAAATTTATCTAGATTTTAAGCTTTAAAAATAGTATTAAATGTATTAACATTTGTTTGTCAATTTGTTTTAGATAATAGAGAATGCCGGGCAAAACTTAAAATAAATAATAATTTTTCGGGATATTATGTAGGTACGTCAAACGGTAGGCAGGCACGTCCATTTAATGAACTTAGACTTAGTTTTGACTTTTTTCGTCTCGTAATTTTGATTTGATTCATACGATTTTGATGACGTGAAAGTGATGACGCACGGGAAAAGAACCACTGTGGCGACTTTACGCTGTTATTTTCTTACTTTGTCGGTCGGTCTCACTACTAGACACCCACTTTCCATGTAATGAACTGTAAAAGTTAGCTTGGAATAAAGACATTTTGAAAGTTAAAGTTAATAGGTATTTAATTATATTGATTGTTTACTTTCAGTGCCCTTCATTTAGCGGCCCGAAACGGCCTGGTAGACGTTACCAGGGAGCTTCTTAGAAAAGGGGCCAACGTTTTGGCGGTGGACAACGAGGGACTGACGCCGGCCCTGTGTTGCGCTCCCAGTTACAACGTAGCCCAGTGCCTTGCTCTGATCCTGCAAACTCTACCGGATTTTTTGGGAAAAGTTGCCGCACAAGAAGGTACATAATAAAATGATATCTATTATATCCTATTTTACGATTTTTCACCCATAAAACTTAACTTTTGTTTGCGCACTTTTAGATAATGCCACCTTACATGCCCTAGTTCAAACGTTGAATCCCCAACCTGTTCCTTTCCCGCCAAAATTCCTGACAAGTAGCCTTTCTCAAACTGACGTGGTTCTGGTTAACACTCCGGACCTATTTGAACTGAAGAAAGCCTTCCTACCACCCAAGGAAGCAAAAGTTCAAAAACCCATAATAAAAGTGGACTCTACGAACGATTTTTTCATAAGGGAACCGCAATCGTACGAAAACACCGGCGTAATATCGAAAGTGACCTTTGAAAAAGGTAAGAAACTTCACCGAGCTGGCAAAGAACTTCACATACCCACCAGCGAGCTTCTGTTCGTCAAACCAAAGAGAAAGACCCCTAAAACGTATGTCCAAAATAATATGTCACTTTTTGACAAGGTCAAGGCGTGTAAGGAATGCCAAAAGTTTCAGAAACAATGTCTAAATTGTCAAATACGCGAGGAAGTCAAGCAAGCGAAAAAGAAAAAACGGATCGAGAAAAAAGTGGCGCCCTCCGGTGCCAGTCAGTCGCTGCCCTCAGTCACACAGTCTCCATCTTGTGACAAAAACGCCTCTTCTACATCCAAAGAAACGTTGCTACGTCTCGATCAAACGCCCCCTTGCTACGAATGTGAGAAACTAGGCAAGAAATGCGTTCACTGTCAAGTAGGCGCTGTATTGAAGATGCACATGAAAGGCGAAACGTCCTACGAAGAACTAGCCGACTATCTGTCGAGTATACTAGCTGAAGCAAGTGACGCTGTTAAAAAGAAGTTTTCGAAAACCGTCGAGGTGCTGAAAAAAGACTATGGATACAAATTTGACAATGACAAGCAACAGGACGGGGACAAGTTTGAAAAGGAGCACATTTTCGGTGCTTCGGAGAAGGATATCGACTTTGGGAACGAGTTCGAACAGAAAATGTGCCAGGAAATCGAAAAGAACATCCAAAAATGTCAGAATAACGAATCTCAAAGTTCAGAATGCGACCAGGAGTGTCGAAATTTAAAAGAAAGTCTCAAGAAGCTCGGTAAAAACCAAAATACTTGTTCCACGTTCGGAAATGAAATTCAGATTCTATACGTGAAGGACGACAAGGGAAAGTCAAAGTGCTCGTTAAAATTTGACAAACAACGTCAAAATTTGCCTCGAGATCAAGATAATACCCAAAATACCAACAAGAGTTGTCCAGAACGAGTTCAAAAGTGCGTTGCGAACCCCGACATCGATGCGCAGGTGGCCAACGTTTATCAATCTTTAAGGGATTACGTCAAAAGTACAGGCGACAGTTGTCAAAAAGCAGAACCCGAATCGGAACAGCCGAAACACGATTCCTTGGACACGTTGTTTTTTTTTCAAAGAAACAACGACTCCTCGAAATTAGCTCCATTTGACACCGTCCAACAAGCATCGACCGTCTCAGTTATAAAACAGTCGAGAAGTAGTCAAACTGACATAAGTATCGAACAAGAAGGGTCAGTTACCGATATTCCTAACGGCAATTTAGACAACTGTCAGCAGAACGAGAACCCGTTAAACGACTGCGATGGCAAAAACAATTGTGGTGAGAGTGACAAGTGTCCAGCTGTGGTTGACAGTTGTCAAGAAGAAAATTCCATTCCAAAAACCAGTGGGAATGCTCTTGTTAACTTTGACGATAAAAATAACGCCTTGAATAGTGCTTTGAACGATATACTTTCGTTAGAGACGATAGAGTGTCAAAAAAATGACGCGGCAAGTGTTGACGTTGATGAAAGCGGCGTAAAAATTAAATGCGATATTTCGGATCAGGCTGGCAGTTCGATAGATCCCAATTTTGACAGCGAAACCGATCAAATCGATTTTGACACTTTGATTATGTTGAAAAAAAAGTCCAGAAAGGGTGAAGTTGCCTGTTGCGTATGTTAAAGGTCCCGAATCATTTTTGTTGCGGTCCCCTTCCTTTCTTTATACAGGGTGTACAAAAAAGTTTGCATAATACAGTATTTTTTTCTGTTTAAAGAGCATCTTCTATGCGGTGCGCAAACTTTTTCATATATTGCAAATGTTTTTATCTTTAAAAAATGTAATATATTTCATTTGCTTCATATTCGATAGCTTCTTTTGTATTTGTTTATTTATTCGCTCTTGTCGCAGTTTCAGGAACGTCTACCGACCAATCAAACGCTATGGAGCTGGCTCTAAAGCTGTCAATGTCAAATATATCGGGGTTAAGTGAGTTTAAAAATCCAGGCTCTAACCACTCGAGTGACAATGAATTTTACTAGGTTATTAAAAGGGTCCGTTTCGCCATTTCCGGTTAGTTAACAAAGAACAACTCCTCCTCTTCCCTTCGCAAGATTGTTTATAAGCTTGGTTTAGTTAAACCAGCGCTAAGAATGTCAATTTTTTTTTTGTAAGGTGGAGATATGCATATTGTCATTGTGGAAGCCGACTAAATCAAGCCTAAACCGATGTATAGTATACTAAACTTTATACTTAAACGATGGTTAAAACAGGGCCTAATAGAAAACACTGAAATTATTTTAGGTAGCACATTTTTTCTACTTTTAGGAATACAAAATTTTATACTAACCAAATGATACCGATCGTTTTGCTAAGGATGTGGTGATTTTTTCTCATGAAATGAGAATATTTTCGTTTAAAAAAGGTATTTAAAAAAATTTCTATAGGTTTATACAGTGAGGACCTAAAGTCCGTCCCCCCCCCCCCCCCCCCTCTAACTTCTAAACCGTTCGGTATATTTTAATGAAATTTTGAACGATAATATTTGAGCAAGTCTTGCACTTTTTGACATACCAATGACAGCTTTAAATGTCAAGATGACAGCTGGGTCCGCTTTTGGAATATTTTTTTAAATGGAACACTCTGTATATTTTTACATTTTTAAATTCCACATAAAATTATAATTATTTTTTTATTAAATGCATTATTAGTCTATACTTCATAGTTTCCGAGATATTGACTCTCGAAAAGTGACATTTTTGAACTTTGACAGCTTATAACCTTCTAACAGTACGTCTTAGAGCAAAACAACTTACATGTCCCTATCTTCAATTTTTATTATCTTCCCAAAAAAATCAACTTCCGGTTAAACCGGATGTAACTCGAAAGCAGGAAATATAGTTGTTCCGGTTTAACTGGAAGTTGATTTTTTTTGGGAAGATAATAAAAATTGAAGATAGGGACATGTAAGCCGTTTTGCTCTAAGACGTACTGTTAGAAGGTTATAAGCTGTCAAAGTTCAAAAATGTCACTTTTCGAGAGTCAATATCTCGGAAACTATGAAGTATAGACTAATAATGCATTTAATAAAAAATAATTATAATTTTATGTGGAATTTAAAAATGTAAAAATATACAGGGTGTTCTATTTAAAAAAATATTCCAAAAGCGGACCCAGCTGTCATCTTGACATTTAAAGCTGTCATTGGTATGTCAAAAAGTGCAAGACCTGTTCAAATATTATCGTTCAAAATTTCATTAAAATATACCGAACGGTTTAGAAGTTAGAGGGGGGGGACGGACTTTAGGTCCTCACTGTATAAAAACAAATGTTACGCATTGCTCTAGGTGCTCTTATATTATTTCTCTATATAACTTTTTATTTTTACTCCGATTTAAGTGATTTTTTAGAGAGCTCTAGATACATTTCTTTGTTTTAACATGCCTATACAAATTTTAAGAGAAATTGGTTTTTTGACATATTATACAAGGATAATCAAAATGTTTTTTTTTGCCACAGGCGAAAAACCAACTTCGAGAGGTTCGAATTAAAAATGTCATTTCTTGGACAATATTAAATCTTGATTATTACAATAACATTTGTTTTCTTGCATTTTAATAGTCTATTTTATTTTGAATGCAATGGCAATGAGAAAATTATGGAAAAATTTAAATTATTGACATCGTCAAGATCATTTTGCATTTGGGTGAGAACAAATGCACGTATTGACACGAACCAAAAACCAAAATGCAAAGAGTATTTGCGGCCCAATAAAAATTGATATTTTGATGTAATGTTGCTTCTTAATTATTCCTCAGGGTGTTTTGACACTAAGCAAACAAAACAACTTTTCGATTATCCTTGTATAATATGTTAAAAATACAATTTCTCTTAAAATTTGTATAAGCATATTAAAACTAATAAATGCGCCTATAGCTCTGTAAAAAAATCACTTAAATCGGAGTACAATTAAAAAAGTTATAAAACCCTAAACTTATCCAAATTTTACGATGCTCGTTTTTGTTGCACGGAAGTGTATTTTTCTAACGGGAAAATTGCGGGCTTCTTATACAACTGGAATAATTTGTGAGATTTCAATAATAAAAGGTTTCTTCGATGCTCGTTCAAAAATATGGAATTTCTGACAAGATTTCTTCTGGATGTTAAAACACGTCTATCGTTGCTAGTCAACGATAAATATCTTTCAGGAAATAGTTATTCCTGAGGCGTGTTCGATTCGCAGGTTCAGATCGATCCGGATCGATCTAACTGATTCCAACTGATCTGATTTGTGTTCGATTGGTAAGTGATCGCACGGTCAAAGTGATCCCAACTGATTTTTAAAATCGGATCGATCCAAATCACTTTCCCAATCGAACACGGCTCGGTAGTGTAAGTGTTTTTAGCTATGGCCGTCTACGGTGTACGTGAAGACAAAGACAGATATATCAGGCCACGGCAAGACCTTCTGGGATTAATAAAAAACAAAAAACAAGTAAAATATAGACAGGCCCGGGCTTTAAAATTTAACTTACAATAAAGCCTGGTTTGACTCGCTCCTTTAAAATCACTAACTCAATATCCACGCCGTGACCAGATATCTGTCTTTGTCTACTTTTAAAGTCTGTTTCTTATTGCTTGACAGCTAAGAACCCTAATTAAAAAGACAAAACACAAATTTTAGCTTACCAGGTGAACATATTATTTTTCGCCTGAAAGTATATCTTTTTAGTAACAATACAGGTAGTTTAAACACCATATAGATTGGCACACCCCTAATTTTACCTTTCACAATAGGGTCGTAAAATTGTAACAATAGGGCAAGCTGATGATTTAGAATAAATCTTCGGACAGTGGCGGGCGTTTAGGTTTTTATTTACGAAATATAAAGGACTTTTGTTTCCCGCCCGTGTTGTAAATAAATTATACATAGTAAAAACTTTATCTGATTTAGTTCTGTTCTAGCCGATACTATACATTAACAAAACAAGGTGATAGTATGATTATGTAATTTTTATTTATTCGTATGTAGTTTTTAAGGTGTGCAAAAAAGATTTGTATATTTAACTGAATTAATTTTATTTTCTCAATACAAAAACAGTTCATATTTAAAAGAGTTAACAAATTAAAGGTCTAAAAAGGTGTCTTTACTATCACTAAATTCGAAGGATTCATCTGTGGAATCAACTGAAATAATAAGTGGTTCTACCTTTTCTTCCATCAGGTTGTCTATTGTCTAACAGCGGCATGCAAGGTTGTAGGGTTAACTTTAATCTGGTTTAAATTTATTTTTACTGTGGTACAACATATACTAAAGAATTATTTAAAGCGGGATTAATATACGGTGTGGTTGTTTAAGTGTGCAACATATGGGAATTTTTTTTATTAACGATTTCTCAGAAAATTTTATTCTTGATAAAAGTTGGTGCAGGTTCGATAATCATATTAGATGCACTTGGAATGGTTGCAAGTCAAACGGCGTACAGGGTAGGCCAAAAAATATAAAACTTGTACAAGAACAAAGTTTTTTAATAAACATTAAAAATTAAAATTTTGCACTTTAAACTATCGTTTTTTTAATCAGCATATTATTATTACTAATGTTTTATCTTGTTAAAAAGAATTTTTAGGATATTTTAAAGTTGTGTTTAATATCGTTGCAACAAACATGAAGTTTGTGATTCCTTAATAAATTAAAAATTCAAGTGAATTTTACAAATATGCTTGAGTTTGAACAAAGATATGTGAAATTGATTTGATTCTGATTAATTTATGAAGGTCTTTATGGTGAATATATAAAAAAAAAATTTGGGAAATTATTAAGGTTTTTAAAAAAAATATATTTTTTTATTTTAGGAGGTCACGTTTTTAAACCTATGCATAACTTTTAATTCTATACAACTTTTCTTACTAACATTTTGCTGCATTTTCTGAAATAGGGGTACTTTATTCTTGTACAAGTTTTATATTTTTTGGCCTACCCTGTACGCCGTTTGACTTGCAACCATTCCAAGTGCATGATTATTGAACATGCACCAACTTTTATCAAGAATAAAATTTTCTGAGAAATCTGTAATAAAAAAAAACCCATATGTTGCACACTTAAAAAACCACACTGTATAATTTGGATTAAGGACGGGTGGTGCAAACCGCTGTTTGTCCCACATTTTTTCCCCTCTTTTATTACATGTTTTATAGCTTCTTTCCAATTTTCTTTCGTTATAATGTTTAATGAATACTTCAATAACTCATGTACATATTCTATTTTAAATGTATAGTGTTATTCCCTGCTACATAGCCTTTCAGTTGTGCCCATATTGACTCAATTGGATTTAATTCACGGTGGTAGGGCGGCAGTCTAAGTAAAATGTACCACGTTTTCGTCGATTACACATTTTTTAAAACGTGACTTATTTTCTTGCGCTATTTTTAAAATATCTTTTTTTAACATACCATCTTCAAAGGGTATATTTTCAGCCAATTTATAATATCTGTTTTTGTGCATCGTGTACAGGGTCTTCCAACGAGGACTGAACAGGGGCTCATTTTTGAGCTTCCGTGTATTTAAAGAAAAATCCAAAATAGCCAATCGATGTACTTTTTCCTGCAGAATTCAAAAATGAAACCAAAAATTTATTTGAACCAGAAACAAAAGAGTTACGCTATGGATAAGGTTTTTTTTAAATGGAACATAGCTTTTTTTATACGATTTTTGAAACGAGTGATTTTTTTTGTCCGTCCTGATTAAAATATTTAATATTGTGACAGCTATTTTTATTAAATTTTAATGTTTTATCCAGTATAATTTAACTTTAACCTGTTTGAAACATACACTAGGTAATAAAGGTATAATCACCTTTGAATCCTTCAAAGTCAAAAAATTTAACAAATTTACTATAATATTGCCGAAATGACTTTAAAGGATTCAAAGGTGATTATACCTTTATTACCTAGTGTATGTTTCAAACAGGTTAAAGTTAAATTATACTGGATAAAACATTAAAATTTAATAAAAATAGCTGTAACAATATTAAATATTTTAATCAGAACGGACAAAAAAAAAATCACTCGTTCCAAAAATCGTATAAAAAAAGATATGTTCTATTTAAAAAACACCTTATCCATATCGTTACTCTTTTGTTTCTGGTTCAAATAAATTTTTGGTTTCATTTTTGAATTCTGCAGGAAAAAGTACATCGATTGGCTATTTTGGATTTTTCTTTAAATACAAGGAAGCTCAAAAATGAGCCCCTGTTCAGTCCTCGTTGGAAGACCCTGTACCTGTTATTGCTACGCTTATGGTTTAATGAGGTTTTACGACTCATGACCCTCAGCTGTGCTGTCAGGATTTAAGAAACAGACTATAAACATTCTATAGGACCATGTTACAAAGTTTTAATTTTTTTTTTCTTTTTTTGAACAATCCACGTAAAAATAGTAAGTGTATTTCGTAGGAAAAGCCCCATTCCCGAATTCTGTGTTGCCGGCCTGGGCTAGAGAGCCTCTAACAGTAATTTTCAGTCTTCCGTAATGTAATATAAGGTTTTTCCTACTATAGATACACAATATACAATAAAATGTTGGTCACCAATTCGTCATTTTATGTCATGCAATGGCAAATTTGTGCCCGAATTTTAATGTCCGTATTTTTGGTATACGTAGTACTTTATATTTTAATAGTTTTTTTCCAAGATCTTCTCTATTCATCAATTTGTTTGGTTGACACGTAAGACAGGCCTGTTCAGTCGACGTAGCTTGCCCATTACACAGGGCCGTACCCAAAAAAATTCATGTATTTGTCACTGTTGTCATAGTACCAATAAATATATAAGTCCTGATAAAAACGGTGAGCTCGATTTAACAGAATTTTTATGGTTTTAGCTGCGCTCAGGTGTGTATTAAGTGCCAATCTAGCAAATTGACACATTATAAAGAAGGTCTGGGTTTTTTCACGCGAATGCCATTTCTAGACTGATCAAAAAAAAGTAAATATCCCCATTGAAGAGGATACATAGCCTTTTAAGTACCATTTCACACCAAAATATGTGATATTTTTGGATTAAAGTGCAATATTGTTTTTTATTCGTTAACTTTTGTTAGGTACAAAATTCCAGCAACTTTTCTAATAAGCTTTTTCATTATACCATTATATTATTCGCAGGGTGTATATATATACAATCTTTAACATAAAAACTGTGTACCTACTAACTAAAAAGTGTTTGTATATTTTGCGTACATTAACTCGAATTATATGTAAGTACTTATATTAATTTATACATCATTAGTAGTACATAGTCTCCATTTATTAATTTATTACATTTTGTAAACAAATTAAATTTTTGTATATATACGTGCTTTTTAAAATTTATTCCCTATAATTTCAGTTCAATTTGTGATCAGTTCCACAATTTGAATTTTTTTTTAGGTTCTGATTTTTCCTAACCGTACGCAGGCGTTTCAGCCTACTCTGTGCTGAAACAAAATTTAAAAATTGCCGCGTATTTCAACATGGCCGCTGTTATGTATTTTTCGTATTGTGCGTTTTTAATATTTTTCAAGCGACGCGACGGGGTTAAAACTAAATTTTAGTTTCAATTTTTAAATTTCGGTGTCGTTATTTTCCAAAGATTTCATCCAACAAGACCATTTTGCTGTAAGAACGCTGGCAAGCTGAAAATCATTATTAGGTAAGTTTCTTCCTCACTCCGTACTTTTGTTTCTTAGTTTTTAGTTATATCGGTGCCATTTTCAATAGCTTTTTTCCTTTAAGAAGTTAAGTTTTGGGTTTATACGAACTTTGTTAGATATGTATTAGTTAAATTAAAATCAAAAATAGATTCATCCGTGTCCATTACCTATTAGAAATAGACAAGGATATATAATCATGTTTTAATGACCGTATGGCTGGTTGCCTAACTACAACTAGTCGATAACTCCGCGCCATCTATTCAAAACTTCATGTACCTTGAACTACTAGAGCCACCTATTATTTTTCTTGCGTACCCCAAGAGCGATACTCCATAACCGCGCCAGCGACATTCTTGATTTATTACTCAATTATGACGTCACATATCTATTTATAGAACGGTCTCACCTCGAAGATATTGACCTAGCTGACATCATTTCTTGGACCATTAAAATGATAATGCGGGGAAATGTTGTATAATCGGTATTTATAGGATTCCGTATTTGTAAAGTCGAGGGGAGGTCGTATGACGTAACGGCGTGCATTAATTAATAGTTTTTTTTTCTGTGTGTATCTACCGTATACCCGGTGGATTTTTTTAATTCGTGAGACTATATTTATAATTAGATGGACCGTTTAGTTAGTTTAGGGTTTTTGGATTCATATCTGATTTTACTTGTTCATCTGAACACTGTACTTTTGATTTAAATTTTTTAAAGTCGAAATTAACTGTTTTTGGTTTTGCAACTTGTAATTTTTGTGCACCCTGTATATTTGTATGAGTTTTCCGGTGGAAAGGTTTATCAACTTTTTTGAGGGTTTCTATATTTTTTAATAAACTATTTCGGTTGGACTAAATAAAACTGTACTTGGTTTCGTGAAAATATATTTTTTTATTTGTTATAATAATGTGTAAAACATTTCTTGTAGGTACACAACAGTAAATCATACGTACTACACTTACTTTTACTGGGATATAATTTTTTTTATTTAAGAACTACATATCTACTAAAGTAGGCACAGCACCGACTCGATAATCCGAAATTATGGTTAAATTCTTTCGTCTATACCGGGTGATACGCCGCAAGACTGGCCATGGGAAATCCCATGTAAATTTTTCTACCCTCAAATATTGCCACCCATATTTATTTTACCTCAAAATTATTGTATTAGACTTTTTTGAAGGACTCTCACACCAAATTTTTCGGAAAATTCTTACCACCCGTAGTAATAATGTCAACATGTTTTATAGTATTCAACGAAAAATAACAATGTTTTAGTGGTACTATGTATATGGAAAATAGTTCTAGTGGTACTTAAAAAAATTGTTTTGTCTTCGAACGTTGAAATAAATAAAGTTTATTTATTATTTCGTTTTAACTTTCAAAATGTCTTTATTCCAAACTAACTTTTACAGTTCATTACATGGAAAGTGACAACATAATTTAGAAAATAATAACCATTAAAAAAAAATAACAATAAAAAAAAATTGAAGTTAATCCAATTTAATTCATTAATAAAATCAATTTAAAAAAAATAGTATAAATAATTTAATTTAGTAAATATCTCTTTAATTGTTTTTTTAAAGTTGCCAGTTTTTTAATTTTTCTGATATTTTTTGGAAGATTGTTATATTTTATTATTCCATCATATCAAAGCGATTTTTTCCGAAATTACTTTTTACTGGTATAGTTTAATAATTTATACAAAGTCTGGTGTTATGATCATGTAATGTCTTATTCTCCAGAAGTGTTGTTCGATTTTTTTTCTTATAAAATAATAGAGTGAATTAGAATACAAATTTTTATTTTATAAATGTTTTAAACGTGTTAATACCCTTTCGGTCTATGTATAGATATATACATTTAATAACTTTATTTTGCAATTTTTGTAATGGTTTTAAGTTTGATAAACAAGCAGATCCCCATGCAGAAGCTAAGTATTGTAATTTTGAATATATTAATGAAAAATATATATTTTTTAAAGTATTTCAAAGGAATGAAATATCTAGCTCTGTACAAAACAGATACCAAAGGAGATATCGAGTTGATAATATACTGGATATGGCATCTCCAATTTAAATTTTCGTCTAAAACTAATCCTAAAAATTTTGTCGTTTTTGAATATTGAATATTTTCATTATTAAATGTTAAGGGGTTAATGATGGAATTAATTTTTTTTTCGTTATAAACATAAAAGAAGATTTTGTAAAATTTAACGTAAGTTTATTTGATTGAAGCCAAGAAAGAAGTATTTTTAAATCATTATTAATATCTGCAGGAGTTTCAGCAAAATAAATAATTGTTGTATCATCTGCAAATAGCTTTTTATTGCCCTTTAAGTTCAATTTGGAAACGGAATTAATGTAAATTAAGAATAATAACGGACCTAATATTGATCCTTGTGGAACTCCACATATTATTTCTTTTTCCGAACTTTTTCTTTCCCCAATTTGAACAAATTGCTTACAAAGTACTTACGTTCATTACATTACTAAACTCATTATTTTTTCTTGAATACTATAAAACGTGTTGAAACTAATAAAAAATAAAACTCTGTCTAGTAACCATTACTGGTGGTTTCATTGCGGTATGTACCAGAGCCGTATTTCATTTTGAAGAATTTTACCAGAGTTTTTTCTACATAACTTTCAATTGGCTTGGTAGAAAATAATAAAATTTGCTGTGCAAATCCATTATACAAGGGCCTTCAAAAAAGTCCAATACATTTTTGATGTCAATTTAATATGGGAGTAAATATTTGGGGGTAGCAAAATTGACATCATATTTCATATGATCAGTCTGGCGACGCACCACTCGGTATATACATATAATCTGTAATTTGAGCACCGCCATAATCATAATGTACAAATTCGAATAGGAACATATATTATATACTCTATAATCCATTAATAACTACTTGCTTTTGCAATAAAACTCCAAAACTAATCCGAATTTCGCGTTAATTCGGATTATCGAGCGGTCCTAATTCGTCCGGATTACCGAGCTTGCGACTTTCAGTAAACCCGTTTGAAAGAAAAGAACACTTTCTAAAAACTCTTACTTCTCTACCTCGAAGTGTGTCAATTAAGGCACGTCAAAATTAAAAAAACTAACCATAAATTTTACATTTAATTTATTTGAACACAAAAAAATACAAAAAGCTTTAGTTCATACTTAAAGGTTACTTATTTAACTAGAGACTGGAAGATTGATATAAAAGCTTGTGGTTTTAGTTTCTAGTCTAGGTAAGATTCTGTCCAGGGTAAAAATGACAAGGTCTTGGAAAAGTGACGACAATCCGTATTTATTTTTTTAGGGTTGACTACTATACTAGTTTACTCGCAAAACAGCCAAATACTCATCTTTAGGGGAGCAATAACCTACAATTTAAGGTTTTAAAAACTCTTGAATAATAATTGCAAAAGGATAATTTAATAAGTTTATTTTTCGCCAGTATATTTTAAGCGTCAAACTGTAGATAATTGGGTCCTAAAAACCGGCATTGGCCTTTTTTTGGATGTAAGTAAACAAATTATTTAACGTTTTTCGTCTGCAATAGACAATAAAAATACTACCGTTGACACTTTCGACATTTAAACCAGAGAAACCATTAATTATTGTTCCATGATCCAAAAAGAAAATCGTATCTTAATATAATCTTACAGTTGTTTCGAGAAAAAATGTCAATGTATAGTTTTTAATACAAAATTTTATTAATTTCTTACAACTTCTATAACCATATAATACTTATATAAAATAAACATATATAAAAAGTCTTCAATTCATAAACTCAGCGGGAAAAAAAAACATCGAACGCTGATATGAATGGTACAAAAAGTAAAAAGACATTTGACAAAAATGGGACTTTTTGAGGTTTCCTTAAATTAAACTCCAAAACGATTCGTTTAATTTAAAGAAAATCGATAAATGAAATAGTTGTATCGTCAAAAAGACGAATTTTTGCCAAAAGAAACATTTTTATGCAAAATATTGCATCTAGGAAAAATAGGATGCTTTTGGGGTGATAAGTCAGCAGTTTTACAGTTACCAAACAGGTTTTAACAGCAAATTAATGAACAATTTTGCAAGTTACAATTTGTAATAACAAAAAGGAAACTTCGTAATAATTTAATGTACAATACAAGAATTTCGACATGGACAAAAACATAAATACATGGAAAATGCCTAAATACCACCCGAAAATGCGAAAAAATGCACTAGGAAAAATGCCTCTTCAGACCAACGACATAAAAATAAGCTCTCTAAAACACTTGGAATAGGTACTTCTTTCAACCCGAACCCTTAAATGTAAGTTTTGTTCTTCCCTTCAAAAATTAACAGAGTTTCTTAGATCATCTTAATAAAAGGTTACTTTACGTGCAAAATATGATAGGAATAAGAAGTTTATAAACATTATAGAATTTTTTTAGACATCAGTGGACCGTTTTAACAGCTGCCAGTGCCATTTTTCTTCTTTTCAAATTGTTAAATATACATACAAATGATTACCTGCACAAAAAGAACCTCTATAACACACAAAAACAATTTTTGATACCCATATTCGAAATGCAAACTTCATTTTTTTTTCATATAACCGTACAAACTTTTTCGTGCTCCTTATCCACATCATTCTTGCACAAAAAGACTCACTCCACAACGTTCCCTTACCTTAAAATGCTAGATTTTACTTTGCAAGAAGCCCCCTCGCTTCACATCAGTCGACACTTCTCGTCCCCCTGAGGGTCACCTACCTGGTGGTGAAGCTCCTCGTCACCTATAAACCCCCCGGCCATCTCTCTGTGTCTCAAGTGTGAGCTCGATAGTTGCCTTTTAACTCTGCAAAGGAGAAATAGAAAATAAGTGGCATGTTTGCTAGATACTGGTATGAATGAGTGAGTGAAGCACTGACAAATCATAGCTTTTATAGCGTAAAATGTTTGGGTTTAAACGGTTTACGTGCATATTTACGAGACCCTTAGGCCCCCTGTTAGTACTAACAACCACAGAACTTTCATGACACCAATGGTTCCAATAATAGTCAATTTTACAGTTAGTGTTAACAAGGTATTGGTAATTTAGGCCTTAGGTGTGTTAGAAATATACAAGAATGAAAATTCTCGGTGCCAGTGTAAGTGAAGTTGCTGTACCTAAAACGTGCAATTTTTGAGATACTGATATTTTGACATGTATACACTAAAAACCATGATTTACCAGTCAACCGAATGAACACATTTTTCTGGATAATAGAAAGGTCTGTAAATAAAAATATCCATTTACTACAAACATATAATAAAGTATAATATTCCAATATGCCATAGAGCTAAAGCTACACACTACGTCTACACACTACATATTTAACAAACTATTTGTCCCCCACAACGACGAGAAGAGTGGCCGAAAGCCGCCCGTAGTCTCTCGGTGTCTGAGGTGGGAATTAGAGAGACGCCTTTTTTCCCTGGAAACAAAAATAGGGATGAATAGGAGGGTAAAACATCTACGGGGAATAGGGATGACTTACTCTAATATAGGACAGACCAGGGACGATCAAGCAAAATAGATTTTGGATGATTTCATTCATAAAAGCTACGTTCAATCATTTATTTACAAACTGGAACTTTGCATGTGAGCTCGTGTTGTCGTGAGCTTTCTATATGCTTGATCCTCACTGGGATATACTATAATACACTTAAGCGTCGAGCAACAAGCATGGGTAAGTACGCATGCATTGGGAATTAGCAATTAAACATTGTTTAACGTCATAATCGGAATAAAACATCAGGACAAAATATCGTCTACAGTTACGGAGTAAAATAGGGTACCGAAGAACGCACTACATCATACACAGAAATATATAAGTTTCACAAAAACATCTAACATGCATAATTCCTATATCTCCTAGAAAAAAGTGTTCACCCACCTATAGAACTTTTTTTGTACTAAAAAGTTTACATTTATAGTTATTTATACTACAAGGAATGAAGTATAAAACATTTTTTCTCCTCCCCGCAGAATTTATTCTTGGATTTTTATTAATTTAATTCGATACTTTTCGTATAAAATTATGGACGGCTTTGACCGGTTTCTATAGCATCATAAGCATTGTTATTTTAACAACTACGTCAAGCTGACAGTTTATTATCAAAAATTGAGAGAAATTGAAATTATTGATTTGTATAACAGCCAAATGGATATAGAAGAATCAGAAAATATCGCTCGTCTGTCGCTGCTGTAAGAAAAATCGAGGAAGAGGTATCAAGCAACGTATCAATACTTCAAGAAATGGTGCCAAACAAAGACTGCTACTGCAGACTGCAGTTTCAGAAACCGTGCTTTTGGCGTACTTTCACGAAAAATCTGCTGTATTAAAGTCTCCATCAAGCTTATGGTGTGAATATTCCATGCTGAAGTCCACCCTTTTCATAGAGGAAAACATAGATATTTCCAAGTATCCTAAACTTCGAGCATTTTTAAAAAGAAAAAATGACGGATATAAACCCAAAAAATCTAATGTGTTTGACAGGGAAGATGTAAATAAATTCCTGTTTGAAGCCCCCAATGATATTTATTTAATGATGAAGGTTGTAATGATAATGGGAATTGCTGGAGCGTGCCGTTCTAGTGAACTCTGTGCAATGAAAATGGACAATGTTGAATTAAGACATGAAGTCATATTTGTTACTATTCCTAAACTTAGTTAGAGATGGAGAACAATATTCATATTACTCAATTTTTATAAATCATTGTTTTTATATGGCATAAATTATTACCACCAGGGTGGTAAGTTGTCTTACAACCCGTCGTCAAGGGCAATACCTTTTTGGTAATTGTTACTTACGTCCTTCAAAACAGTGTCAAAATGCGTCGTTTACAACATAGGGAGGAGAAAAACAGTATTTTTACATACTCCTTCAAAAGGTATTTTTGTGTGTATGATTTTCTAAGTACCTCAATGAATGTAATAAAACCTTCCCGATCTTACACCGAAAATAATACTCGAGTATCTTCACTTACCTCTCTGAAACGGCTACCTCGTCCCCTTCCAAATTTAACAACATGGTGGTCATGTTATCTGCGACAACCCACTTCTGGCTCTTCATCACCAGATCGTGTGGAGGCTCGTGGTCCTTGCCCACGTCGGACGACCAGATGGTCACCGTGCCTTTGGGTTCGATTTTCAGGGACCGATTGAACTTGAATTTGGTTTCGTCGAGTCCCGCTTTGCGGATCACCTGCCATCCACCTGAAAGAATAAGGTACAATAATATGTTAGATTATATGGAGACAGCATTAACGTAACGTAAAACGGATAAGAGGTTCTATTTACTTACCCAACGCAACCTCCTGGTTGCTCTTATTATGCACCTTGACGAACTTGCCTTCCGGATCGCAATCCACGATCTCTACGTCCCCTTTGGACGAACCGGTCACGCTGAAATCGGAAACGCTCGACTCGTGGCTCTCCTCCATCAACGTGCGCTTGCGCTTGGCTCCCAGACGGCTGGGAGTGTGTCGTTGTGAAGAGCTGCGGGTGCTGGTGTGAGACACTTCGCGTTCTGAAAGGAAAACATTCGTTAACTACGGTAACAAGGTGGTTAAGATTAAACTTACCTCTGCCAGGTGTGATTTTCAATCTGTCTTCCTCCGATTCCAACAGCTTCCTGTAGGCGGCAATTTCCAGATCTAACGAAACTTTGATGTCCATCAGGTCTTGATATTCCTGCAATTGGATGGACATTTCTTCGCGCAGTCTTGACAGCTCGCCTTCGAGATTGGCCAGGTCTTCTGCGTGTCTAAGGCGGGCATTCTAGAGAAAAATATTTCATCGATCAATCGACGGGCAAGCAACGACAAACACCTGCTAGATAAATTGTTTTTTGTAAATATCGCTCCGAGGAAATATAGCATACCTCTAAAAGTTTTTCCAAATCGCGCGCTCTGGCCACCAATCCGGCGTTTTCATTTTCAAGCTGGGTCACTCGGCTAGTTAGTGTGTCGATTCTGGTGCGCACTTGACGGGCTTCGTCTAGGGCAGTGGAAGCGGCAGTAGAGTGACGGTTGGCTGCTGATTGAAGGTTCTAAACGGAAAGTTTTTAAATATAAATAAAATTAATACTACGAGAACAATTCTTTTGAATAAACTACGTTCGAACAAAGACGTCTCACTGTTTATAGAGAACATTCTTTCATATGACACGTCTATGAACACTAAATCAGTTACTTTACAAGCCTTGTCGGCTGGTTATGGTTCGTTTTTAACAGTTTTACTTAATGATGATATTCTTACAGAAAAGCTTTCGATAATCTTACTTTGACTTCCTTCAATTTCCAGTGTATACAATATACCTTACCTTGATCTTATTTTCATAGAGCATCTCAATTTCGGACCTGTTGTTGGCCATTTGGCTCTCGTATTGGTCCCTGAGGTCCTGCAACGTTTGCTGGAGCTTAGCCTCATATTTCTCAGACAATTGTCCGTCAATCTCGCTAATTTCGATTTGACGACGGGTGCGGGTTTCCGTCAGCTGTTGCTGGTAGACCTATAATAGGAAGGAAAAATAATGTAGAATCTAAAGAAAAGTATAAGTGACTTGGTCTAGCGTAGTAAACGTTTGCCCAAGCCTGCATTCGACTAACCCTATTTTTAGTTATTTTCTAATGGGAAAACTATAGAAATTGAAGTAATTTAAAATGGGTCAATGTATATAGGTTGTAATGATTTTTGGATTCTTTATAAATAGAACGTAAAAAAATTTATGGTGCTATCAAACGACCAAGGTTATTTTATATAAAGCGGGCAGGTAAAACAGTATCACCCTGGAAAGTGATCAATATTAAATAAAGTTTGTCCCAATTTTCTTAATGGCAGCAAAACATGCCACGTTGAATCTAATTCAAAAATTATTTTGTGCAATATTTGATAAAATAAAAAACGATTAGATTGACAATAAACGAAAATACTTAAAAGCTGAAAATTATTTAGTATGTAGGTACAGGGAGGCCTCGAAAATAGTTTTATTTTTAAAACAAACATTTATGCCACCTTTTCACCCCTTTAAGGGCCGGAATTACGTGTTCTATTACTTATTGTATATTAGAGTATGTATGCCTAAACATAGGTTTATTTGAAGGGGAAAGAAAAACTCTAAGTCTTCCTCCACTAATATATTCCAAATGAATCTTATTTAAAGATACCTCAACATGTTTCGAACATAGAAATGTTCATCTTCAGGAGAATTAAGATGTTATAAGCCAGAAAAATAACTAGTATTAACGTTTTAAGCTAGGCTTTAAGATAGTGAGAATGACACATTAACATTCTAAGTCAGAAAAGCATCAAAAAGCAAAGAACCGAAGTATTAATTTGCCAGTTGTAGGGTAATAATAGTAAAATTAGAGGAAGCAAGGCCCATATGTGAAGCGAAATTAGTACAGCCGTAGAAAAGAGTAAAATTTAAATTTGAACATGCTGATGAAAGGGGAAGAAAAAGTGATCAAGTGTGAGGAAAGTAATGTATAAAACAGTAAAATTAAGAGTGGAAAATAGTGTTAAAATTTAAGGGAGGTCGTCATAATGTGAGTAGTCGATTAACTGTAAAAGAGAAAATTCAGGTTAGTGAAAATACAATATGTGTATATGCAACTTAACTATTCACTAACCTGAATTTTCTCTTTTACAGTTAATCGACTACTCACATTATGACGACCTCCCTTGAATTTTAACACTATTTTCCACTCTTAATTTTACTGTTTTATACATTACTTTCCTCACACTTGATCACTTTTTCTTCCCCTTTCATCGGCATGTTCAAATTTAAATTTTACACTTTTCTACGGCTGTACTAATTTCGCTTCACATATGGGCCTTGCTTCCTCTAATTTTACTATTATTACCCTACACCTGGCAAATTAATACTTCGGTTCTTTGCTTTTTGATGCTTTTCTGACTTAGAATGTTAATGTGTCATTCTCACTATCTTAAAGCCTAGCTTAAAACGTTAATACTAGTTATTTTTCTGGCTTATAACATCTTAATTCTCCTGAAGATGAACATTTCTATGTTCGAAACATGTTGAGGTATCTTTAAATAAGATTCATTTGGAATATATTAGTGGAGGAAGACTTAGAGTTTTTCTTTCCCCTTCAATCTTTTACTCCACTTGAAGTATGGACTATTTCTTCAATAGGTTTATTTGTTCCAAGCGAAAAACGTGTCTTAAAATTTTTACTTATACATATATCTTTTTCTCTAGCGGTTGCGTTGGAAACTGACCCTTTCCATTTCTACCCCCTAGAGGCAAAATTTCCGAAAACATCCAAACACGTACAGTTGTGTTTATAAAAAAAGCGTACATAAATTAGAATGAGAGGAAACCTTAACCATATTTGCGTAAAACCGGCTTTTCGCATTTTAGAGGTTATTAAAAATGCAAAGCATTTTCGTTGGGCGTTCAATAGAATAACAAAAATTATTTTTTTTATTTTATAATATATCTCAGTTTTATAAAAATTACAATAGAAAGAAAAACCGTTTAACAAGATTAAATAAAATCTAATATATTTGGTCATATATCCCTGTTTTTCTATTACTTGAGCCAGTAATTCGGAATTGACTGAATTATATTTGATACAATACTTGGATTAAGCTCTTCCCAGCACGCATTTTCCCATAAATCTTCTGAATTTTGAGGCCTAAAATTTCGATTATATTTTTTTTACGATTATATCTCAAATATTTTTAATTGGATTGATATCGGGACTATAAGCGACCCAAGGCATCACGTCCACATTATGGGTTTGAAACCACCAGTGGGTTACAGCATTGACGGTATGGACTGGACAATGGTCTTGTTGAAATATGAAAGTATTATTGGGATATATTGGCTCAGCAGATGGCAACAGTATGTTTTCTAAAATATTAATGTAATTACCAGCAAACACCAGGTCCATGAACACTTATCCAGCCCCATGGGAGGCAGGAAATGCTGTATCAAAAACAGCACCCCTTGCAGTTGCAAATGGATTATTTCTTAAATATCCCAAAAAAGCAGCATCCTGTTTAGGATTGGAACGTTTGGGACGACCTGAACCAATTTTCCCCTTTAGGAATTCTTCTTGTTCCCAGCGTTGCTTAATTTTCAATATAGTTTTTTTATTTCTATTATACAACTGCGCTACAGCACGGATTGACCATCCTTCTTCGATTCTTGATACAATTTGAGCCTTTTCAACTTCAGACAACTGACGAGGCATTTTTATGTTCTTCTGTCAAAGTTTATCAAACGTTACCACCATGCAATTTCAAAATTAATTACACCGACGCCAATGCTTTGCATTTTTGATAATCTCTATGACCTCCAATAAACAACCATTTAGACAAACCGGTTTTACGCAAATATGACAAAACTTACCTCTAATTCTAATTCTTGTACGCCTTTTTTATGAACACAACTGTACTGCTTATTTTTACAGTGTAAAATTTCGTACAGATTCTCAGCAATATAGCTTAAAATTATACACTTATGACCAAAATAGGCTGCACCCCTTTTTTCAACCCCTAAGTGAATTTTGAAAAATTATATATTCTTATTTTATTAAAGGAACTTAAACACCAATTTTTCGACCACTTTTGGTTTCTGAGATACAGAAAATCCTATCCCCCGTTACTGGTTGATTTTTGAAAAATTCCTTTTTAGTGGATGCCTACGTGATAAGAAGAAGAAATACCCGAAATTTCATGTTTCTAGGATTAGGAGTTTAGCCTGGACGTTGATATATAAAAAATATTTGTATTGGTATCAAAAAGTTACCCAATATCCTGTCACTTAAATACATATTTTGGAAGAATTTACATAGAACAACCGTTTATGTAAATGAATTACACAAAATATTCTTTCTGAATGACTTTAAATCATTATAATTTTAAAATAAATATTTCATTACATGTACAGTCGAGAGTAAAAGTGACTATGACGAATGTTTATAAGGCAGCTTGATATTCAAAGCTTGAAGTAAAAGGCCAGTCAATCACACAATAATTTTTTTAATTTTCATTTTTATAATTGTTTTTTTAATGTGATCAATAAAATTTGCTGATAATAATTACTTTAAAATTTTACTTTTAAACTAAAATTATGCAAAATTTCACGTCTCTGCGTCGACAGCCATTGACAGACTGCAACACACCGACAAGTTTCATTAAAAGAAATTGTGTAGTACTTATTTTCTTACGACTAAGACGTAATTTCATTGTTTGTTAGTTGTAAGATTTCTTGCGATTTTAGGCTACTTAAAAGTATTGTTAATAATGAATGACCTAAGTAAACAATTAATTGTTAAATTGTTTTTATTATTTACAACAGCAAATAACATTTATATTAAATCATACCTATATTAAAATAACCCAGCTATAGATAGACCGTACATACGTAAAAAAATATTTTTAACAACCTTCTACTATCTTTAGCTATGATATCATCGTCTCACTACTTTTCCTTTTAACTGTACATTGTAATCTACGATTGTCAGTCCACTTTACGCGCTGGAAATAAGCATATTATTGTTATTTTTATACACAGGAAAAAACATCTGCGACGCTCACAACTTTGACAAGCGACAGTACTCCCGAACTAGTTTACTAGCGACATGTGTATAGAATTTTTAATGTCGAATTTTTAATATAAATGTGATGTCACCGTCTAAATAAAATTCGGATATTTTTCTTTTTTGATGGAAATCACCGATTTGATCATTGAATTTTGTAATACACTAATACCTATGCTATGTTGGTTTTTCTAGGTCAATGTTATTTGAGGAACAGGGCACACGTTGCAGCTTTTAAAAAACATTTGTTTGTTGATGTGATTGAGCTATTTTAAAAATAATATTATATCTAGCTGGAACTTTAAAAAATAAACTAGCTATTATACAATGCCTCTAAATATTGAAATACATGCTTTAATCTCAAGTAGGGCCTAAATTCGTTTATTTATACTTGACTTTATATGGCTTCCTGCCTGTAAACACCAGGAAAAATATTAATGTTTTATTAGCCTCATACATAGCCTCGGTTACTAATTTTAGTACCCAAGAATTTATAGTATTATGGATTTCTACCTAGTATCGGCTGAATCAATTAATTTGTCCCAAGAATTTAGTTAGTAAATACCTATGTCTAAAGAAAAGAAGACACGCGAAAATTCATGATTTTCCTAACAACTATAAATACCTACTTCCGTAGGTAGAGGAAAATATTTACTTAGTGAACTGTGGCCTTCCTCCCTTTCTAGTAAAGTATCGATTTAACCCATATAGGAAGTTTATTCTCTAGTCATTAGATAATGGCATTTCAAGAACTATCGAGAATTATTGCTTTATCATTGGCAAGTCCTAATAGATAAAATAGTAAACACTATGAAGTATTTATTATCTGTGCTCATATTTATTTTGATACAAATTATGGAATAATTACCTAACAACTGATTATATTTTTATTTAAATTTATATAAATAACATAAGTGGGGACTACTGTCGATTGTAATTTGTCTAATTTGTAAATGATGACATTGATGACAGAATATGTTAAAAAAAAATAGTAGCTGACCTCAAATCCCAAGACCCATACAGGGTGTCCTATGGGATAGTGGATTTAATTAAGACACCACGTGTACTGCATAACAGCTTATTTATTTACATTACATTGTGTGGGGTACAGTGCATTGCTTTTGTATTTTTACTGGTTTTGAAAGGTTACTTTTTTTATTACCGCCCACGGTATTGTAAATATGTGTGATGTCATACATTCTCTTATTCCAAATAGTATGAAATAATTTTATTAGTGAAAATATGTTTTATTAGGAACTTTAAAGATTGCCACGTTATTTATAGTTTTTATGAACCTGTTGTAAGTAGTAGTTTTTATTTGATATGGTCTGATAGGTGATATTGTAATAAAAACAATAATATAAATATCAAGGACTAAGTTGCTTGGTTTTGATGAAAATTTATTTCTCCAATACATTTCTTACATACAAAGGAGATTCTGGACGAAAAAAAATGTCTTATAAGGAAGCCATTATAAGCTATAGGTACACAATTCGATGATACTTATATCTTATATTTATGTAATGATTTAAATAAATCGTTTTGTCTCTTAAACATCCCTATTACTATTGTTACATGCGTCATGTAAAAAAATTAGGAATAAATAAACTAAGAGCTACCCTCCCTTGGTATATTTGATGCCAACTCTCAATATGAAAAATTAGCATTCATTATCATCATATCTTCCTTATAAAACATTTAATGACTTATTTTCACACACCCAGTAACTATATACAAATTCCTTATTCATGCAAATGTCATCTTATCACTACAATGTGATGACACAGTATCTAACCAGGTGAGGTGTTTTAATATTTACAAAATAGAATTAAATATACATACCGATATCAGAAAAGTTATGCAGGTGTTGGATATAATGTAAAAATATTCAAAATATTTTTTTTTATTTGAAGACTTTAGAATATAGGTGAAGGATTGCCATTAATATTAATAAAACCAAACCACGCATTTCCTTTTTTTAGGTCATTATTTCTAGAATTTTAAGCCACATGCAAGTTATTTCTGTGCTTTGGGTTCAAAAATGCAATCCAAAAACAATAAACAATTTCAAGGAATCCAGAAATTAATCAAATTTTACTAATACCTACTGCATTTTTAGGCTTTGTGTTTGTTTCCACCTTATCAGTTGTCAAAAGAATTTAAAATATACAGGTAGTATAAATAATAGAAAAATACATTAAAAGATATTAATTTTGATAAACATAAGCACTTGTTTGTTTACAAATGTTGGTGATTAGATTTCCTCAGGTGGGTCCTACTAAACATTTAAATATATTAAGGTCCAATCAAATAGGTCCCATATCTGGTGACTAGGCAGGTATATTAATTTACAGTGGTATGCAGCACCTGTCATTAATCCAGATTATCCATTAATCCCAATTTAAATGATTTTTTGGTATTTTGTACCCAGGTAAAAATTAATTTAATCTGGATTAAAGTTAATCCTCCTACCTTGCACAGCACTGTTAAAAAACTTAAGTATTTCCATTTCTAATTTAATAATTTTAACACTGTCTGTGCTGTGGGTCAATATTTACATTGAATGTAAACAACTTTTAGCAGATATTCAAATCATAAAGTCCAGATTATTCCATCTTGCATTTCATAAAACATAACATAAAACTCACCTGATCTTTAAATGACAATTCCTCCCTCAAACTCTGGTTACTGTTTTCGACTTCAACCCTTGCGAGACTTTCTTCTTCCAGTTGTTTTCTGTGCTCGTCCAATAGCTTCTTCAACTTATCCCTCTCCCTTTCCATATCCTTCAAGTCGCCAATCGCTTTTTTAGCATCCGCATTGGCCTGATTGTATTTCAGCTGCAACTCATTGCAACGGGTCTCGTAGATTCTTGCTGAATTCTCTGCCAATGTTAAATCCTTGCTCTTTTTGGCCAGATCAGTTTTTAACTCGTCGTTTTCGTCTAGTAGACGCTTAACGTCGATTTCTAGTCGGGCCTTTTCTCGGTGAGTCTCATCTAGGAGCTTACGAGCATCGCTGAGCTCATGATCGTACATGGATTTGATATTTGAGACTTCCCTGGTGACCGTTTCTTGGGAGGTTTGGATTTCGCGGGAAAGTCTGTTGTTTTCAGCCTCCAAATACCTGGCGAAAAAAAGTTTTTACATTAAAACATTCTAGAGAATTGGAGGCAACATTAGTTTATGAAAACACACTGATTTGTGCCCCCCCCATTGACTTTCCTCCTTTGGGTTTGATTCTACGGAGTACAACAAGAGTTTCAGAACTTTCAGACATTGGTATTTACACGTCAACGTCGTGTCAATACATATGTAATGTATTAATTAGGTATTTACACGTAAAAAGCCCCAATTTGTCTAATAAAATTTAAGAAACTAACCTGACTTTCTCAATGTAACATGCCAGACGGTCATTGAGATTTTGTAGATCGGCCTTTTCTTGCAATCTCGAATGGCGGGTTGGGCTCAAGGGGCTCGACGGCCGCGGTGGAGCCTGAGATGCCGGAGTAGAGGCTTTTTTCGATCTCGAAGTCATGATTTATCTTCGGATTGAACTTGTATAAACTGCACTACCAAATGCGGTCACTTTGGGAGCGGATTTGCGGTCAGTTCTGAACACGATGGTGGAACAAACTAACGAAAAGCGGTCGAGGACTCGCGCGAAGGTAACCAAACTATTTTCGGCGATGATTTGGGAGCGGTACGGCGGCGTTTTAACGGTTTTTCTTCCGAGAAGTCAAGCTAGGTGGGGCACGCTCTCGGAGATGACAGTTTTCTGTTTACAAAAACGCCGTATTCGTTAAGTTACTGTTTCTTCGTCGAGATCATGTTGTTTATTTGTCAGTTTTATATCTTTAGTATAGGATAGAAAGAGACAGTACGTCAATATGTGTCCTTTGGACTAAAACTATTAATGAAACGATGTATCAAGCAGGAGGTTCAATATGGCGATAGATGGAGTCTACAAACATTTTCAAATATTTTAGGTTTCCTGTAATAAGTAATTGCCCTTTGGAGCAAACGGTATTTGAAGCCAAGGCAAGACAAAAGGGCTAATTAAAAATTGATAAGCTATTTGCCCCCCTTCATTTAGTATTAGTAGTTTCCTAGAATTAATTCGTATATTAAAAAAGGATAGGTATATGAAAAATCTACTAAGCAAACAAGGATGGCGAATAGGATTTAATTATGGACTTATAGAGTTTCACTCTAATACTTGCAGCACCTGTTAAGAGATGGCGATAGTATAGTTCGAGGGCATGAAAAGAATAGCATTTTTTTTAGGCGATTTTCTGTAGTTAAATATACATTCTTAAAAAAGAAGACTATGACGTCATAAATAGTACAACTGGTTGTCTAAGAGAAAAAATGAAATTGCTTATTTTATAAAATTATCTGTTTTAGAATATATTTTTCCTTTATTATCCTTTTTAGCGAAGTGCGAGATCCTAAACTAAGAAGTAGAAAACACACTTTAAAAGAGTACGTTCAACTGTTGTCTTTATCAAAATAAAATTTTTAAAGTCATTGTCAAAATGGCGGCTGTTAGTGCACAACAACAGAATGTTACCGATTATTTGTCGAAAAAACAGAAAGAAGGCCCTAAAGACCTCGTTACGGAATGGGCTGCCTTAGAAGAATTACATAATAAAAAGTAAGTAAAGTAACGATATTCTTTTCAGTTTATGAGAAATAGGATTGTTTTTGGGGCTCCTGTCTGGCCGCGTACTAACCCTACTTTTTTCAATGATTTGACTTAAACCTAAAAAAATTGTTATATCTTTGCAAATTATTTTATAAGTACGCTTATGATCATATTAATAACATGAAAGACAATATAATATGCCCTCCATTTTTACATAATATAATATGATATTTCATTTTGCAATGTTATGTCCTGTGTATTTACTGAACCATTCAGGGCTGCTGCTTAGATTGATTAAACCTTTATTTTAGATTATGGCATCAACTTACTTTAAAACTTTTAGTTTTAATAAGGAGGCCCGAGTTGCAAAAGGGGGACAATCTTATTCAACTGTATAATAATTTCGTTCAGACCTTTGAAAATAAGTAAGTACCGACAAATCCACAGTTTTCTATTCTTAAAAATATTTTAGTGTTTTTTGTTTTAAAATGATTTATGTTTTTTAGAATAAATCCATTGTCTTTAGTAGAAATTATAGCAGTTCTTGTAGAACAATTCAAGGATCCCAAGGATGCCACAGAGTTTCTGGCTAAAACAGAACCCAAAGTCAAAATTAGCCCTGATGCCCAAAATTTATGCAAAGGTATGAAAGCAATAAGTACCTTCATATTATATTTCACTTATGAAAGTTCAATAAAATTAATTGTGTATTTTTGCCCAAATGCACAAGTACGGGTAGACAATTTTAGTACTTACGTTTAATTTTTTGTAGTATTAGCTGGTCAAATCTTCCTAGAAAAACTAAACGACTTGGAAGCGACTAAAAAAATCATAGAAGAAGTAGAGGCAACTCTAGACAACGCCGATGGAGTTACAACAGTACACGGAAGATTCTACTTGTTGGCATCTCAATATTACAGAATACAGGGGGATCATGCACAATACTACAGAACGGCACTAAGGTATTTGGGGTGCATAGAATTGGATACACTTTCAGAAGAAACGAAGATGCAGCATGCATTCTTCTTGGGACTGGCAGCATTACTAGGTAAAAAGAGTTGTATAAACAACTATACTATAAAGCATTTTTTACAAAAATTGACAATACCTGTTTGTCTGTTGCAGTTTAGTGAACAAGTGGAATCGTTTTTAGAACTTGATGAAATCACTTATTTCTTTCCTAGGTGAAGGCGTCTACAATTTAGGAGAGCTCCTAGCCCATGCAATCCTACAATCCCTAAAAAACACTGAAAATGCCTGGTTAGTAGAACTTCTGTATGCCTTTAACTCTGGGGACATTAACAAATTTGAACAAATGAAGACGAAATGGGGCGCTATTGCTGATTTGGCTGCTCAGGAGCTGTTCCTGAGGCAAAAGATTTCGTTGCTGTGTCTTATGGAGGTGAGTGGTTTTAGATTTAACATTGTCACACCCTTGTATTGGACAAAGTAACAGTAAACACATCGATAATAAGTGAAAACACAATTTTTTATAATACATTTTATTAAAACAGTAATGTTTTTTGTTCCAGATGACTTTCAAAAGACCATCGCATGACAGACAGCTGACCTTTGCTGAAATCGCAAGGGAAACAAAATTGCCCATCAATGAAATCGAACTTTTGGTTATGAAGGCTTTGTCACAAGGATTAGTAAAAGGAGCTATCGATCAGGTAAATTAAGGCTTAGTTTTTTATGTTTGAAAAAAGGTGGACAGCATTTATTCCATTGTAAAAACTTTCAATAAAGAACAAAGTGACATAAAATAACAGATTTTTCTTGTTTTAGGTGGCTAGTACAGTCAATATGACTTGGGTACAGCCAAGAGTGTTAGACAGAACCCAAATCGCAAGCATGGTAGCGAGACTGCAAGAATGGTGCACCCACGTCGGTACTATGGAAAAACTTCTTGAAGAAAAAGCAAACGAAATACTTACTTTGTAGCAAAAAATGTTCATATTAATTTTTTCCATTAAAGCTTCTTCAATTTTTGAATAGATCCTTTGTATAAAGAGATATAGGTTTTTTTTTTGAAATAGTCGTTTAGATTGATTTTTTATACAAACTCTTTGGTAAAATTGCAAATATATTAATTTGAATAAAAACTAAGATCGATTCTGTGTTAAAATTGTACTAAAATGGTATATTCTTATTTAAGCTGTTTATTTAATACTTAAAATAAAAGGTTTTTAAAAAAAACACGTTGTTTTATTCATAAACCTGTTATACTATACACTCAGTGATTGGGGGAAAAATCTACGCTCTAATTATCGTCATACAACTGTATAAATTTAAAGTGTCTTCACCTATTATCAAAATACATAAAATAATGAATAGTGGCAAAAATCACTAAAATTTGAAAAAGTGGTTAGGGTAAGAATATCGAGCAAACTTAACCGGAGGTTAAGTTGCTCGTCACTTCGAATTTGCAGCGTTGCCAAGTCGGATTTCCCTAAAAATCTAGGGAAAATTGTAAAAAAAGGGCGAAATTCAGAAGATTCTGAGACATTTTGCCTTATTTGGCAACGACGCATCGACCTTAACCTGCAGAATAATTTTTCTGAAAAGTGTCGGTTAACTTCGGCGTATACTTGGCCTAAGATTTTTTTGTCGATTTTATATGAAAATTTTCCAGAATTTAAATGCACATTGTTTTAAATACTCTTATTTCTGTGCAACATCGTACTTTCGTTGCTAAACGTTGGTCAAAAGTCCGTGTATAAATATTTTTCTATAGACAAGACTGCAGTTGTCTATTTTTTTTCCATTTAAGCATGGGTGTAGGCAAAAGACTAGGAATGAAAAAAAATAAAACACAATTTTAAAACATAGATAAAATATCTTTATTAGAAGAAATATAGGTAGGCTGTGTTTTTGATTCGTAAGGACGGATGCATTCATACAAGTCTAGAGAAGCTGCTAAATATAAAAACGCTCTGTTATGGAATGGCACTTAACATTACTGAAATCACCTCGTTAAAGCCTATTTATTGAACCCTGTATACAGGGTAAGTAAAAAATTTAAGGCAGAGAATAATCCAGAGGATACTTTTCCAACCCTAATATACAGGGCGGCCCGTAATTACAATGTTCGTTAACTGTGTGGACTGAACAAGCAAAACCTATCGTCGTTAATTATACCGACCTTATCGTCAGTTCAAAGATAGCAACAGTATGATATAACTTTTAAAATATAGTAAGTGAGCCACCCTATATCCTTCTTACTCACCCTGTAGGTATAATTTAATTATTTAAAATGGAAGCAACAAGCCGTATAAATACTGATATAGTTTAACTTGTAAAAAGTCTAATTAAGGCACCTTAAAATTGATATCTTTAAAAACTAGCGATAAAATTTTATAATTCGAGAAATATGTGGAATGTATCTTAAAAACTAGTAGAATTGTCATTTCGAACGCTTAAAACGAAAAAAAGGTAAAGAATTAATACGGACTTCAAGCGACGGGCCTGGATATTTTATTTCAAATTATTGAAGTGACCAAGACCTATTTGTCAGTTTGTAATATCGAAATGTACGAAAGGCCTGTTCAAGTTAAAGTGGAGTAAATAGTAATAATTCACCTTTCATGACTTAGGACGTCCTCAACAACAGAAATTTATAAATATTTACTTATAGACGGCGTCCCATGTCGTATGAGGTAACTATTTACCATCCGGGACAGCCGACCGGAAAACTAAATATCCTACCCAGTGTCCCAGTGATAACAAAAAAAAACTGATTAAATTAAAAAAATGGAATTAAAAAAAAGAATTATTAAAAAAATATACAGTGTGTGTATAAAGTCTGGAAACGGCTTAATAACATCACAATTTACTGGCCGATTTAAACCAAATTTGGTACAGTTGTGTAAGAGGATCTAACGCCCTGAATGACGATATTGGCGTTGTTGCCAGCTTTTTAGTTTGTCTGGAATTCGAACGAATTTTATATTTTTAAATATAACACCCAGTATATTTTTACATTTTTAAATTCCACATAAAATTATAATTATTTTTTATTAAATGCATTATTAGTCTATACTTCATAGTTTCCGAGATATTGACTCTCGAAAAGTGACATTTTTGAACTTTGACAGCTTATAACTTTCTAACAGTACGTCTTAGAGCAAAACGGCCTACATGTCCCTATCTTCAATTTTTATTATCTTCCCAAAAAAATCAACTTCCGGTTAAACCGGATGTAACTCGAAAGCAGGAAATATAGTTGTTCCGGTTTAACTGGAAGTTGGAAACTATGAAGTATAGACTAATAATGCATTTAATAAAAAATAATTATAATTTTATGTGGAATTTAAAAACGTAAAAATATACTGGGTGTTATATTTAAAAATATAAAATTCGTTCGAATTCCAGACAAACTAAAAAGCTGGCAACAACGCCAATATCGTCATTCGGTGCGTTAGATCCTCTTACACAACTGTACCAAATTTGGTTTAAATCGGCCAGTAAATTGTGATGTTATTAAGCCGTTTCCAGACTTTATACACACACTGTATATGCGTGTAATATAAAAAAAAAAGCAAAGAAAAAGGAAGGTTTAAATACTTACTCTGATTGTTATAGATGATTGTTAGGTTAAATTATTGTTAATAAATGAATCAAGACCAACGGAAAAGAAAAAAACAACAAAAATGACAATATTAGGTAGACAACCTACAAAAATCGGCTGGCCTGTTGGAAGTTTTCCAGTGCCATTGAAAATTACTTACACACACACACACACCTACCTAGCAAACTAACAAATAGAGGTTTTGGCATTGGAAATTTAAAAAAATTGAAGACATTTTCATAAACAACAGTACAGTAAATAGCATTCCATCGCTTGAAATCGGCTAAAAACACACAAGAGACAAAAAAAATATATAAATAAAAATCTGTATTAATTAAAAAATAAAATTTAAAATATTTTTTTTAAGTACAAGTATTAAAATTTCGCAGTAGATATATAAAAATATTGGAGATTTATATCACAATCGATTATATGTATATACATCTTATGTTGCGCCTAAAAATTAAAAAAAAAAGGCTTATACATAATAAAACATCAGATCCGGATAGTATATAGAGTATAGAATATAAAAACTTTCATTAAAAATAAAAATCATAAAGAAATTATTATAATTATATATGTAAATTAAAATATTTCAACGAAAAATTGCATTCAAATTTTCAATACAAGGAATAATAAAAAGTCGAAAAAGTAAACCCACTTTGAACCAATAAACCATAAATATCAAGATTTTGTACTAGAATAGTCGTTGCTAATCAGTGTCAAGGTAAAAATACATACAGTGTTCTGCAAAAAGCATTATGAAAAACTTTACAAAGCATAAAGTTCCAAAAGTAAACTATCGAGAACACCCAAGACAGGTCGAAATGAATGATGAAAATGAGATGAAACAAACCTTCCACAAGAATCTATGAGTTATTCCACGTTAAACAAAAATATTTCCCACAGAAGAAACTCAACATTCTTAATATCGTTTGCTGTATTAATGATAAAAATATAGACATAAAACGATCGATTTAAAAAAATTATATAAAAAGCGCTATAGCTGCGTCGTAATAACAGATTTTCGAATAATTGCCGTTTCCGTGGTGTTCACCTTGGCGACGGGCGAAGAAATAACCTCCTGGGATACAAGCCACGGCGAGAGCTTGCTTAAATTCGGACTCATAGGCGTCGGGGGTTTCTCCGGGGGATCGGTATCTTCATTGGACTGAAAATATATAATAATATAGTTAAAAATTTCCATTTAATAATAATAAGTTTATTTAAAATTTAATAATATAATAAATATTTTTATGTTGTCTTCTATAAACTTATTCTTCAATCCCCTAAAGCTGAGCTTGTTAGGGGTAAATCTTATTTTTTGTTTTAGTATGTATGTACAATCATAAGTCATAAATATGCATTAAAATTCAAGTTTTAAGGTAAAAATGTTAATTTATAGTATAAACGCAGTTTTTTTTGAAGAAATATATTACCTATAATAAAATTTATAATTTTTAAGTAAAAAATATTACTTCTATAAATTATTTAGAACAATATTAATTAATTAAAGCATTTCTAAAAATATTTTCAAATTGTCTGTTTTTAAAATCCATGTTTTTATTTCGACTTTGTTGGTAAATAAGCGTTTAAGGTGGGAGTATCAACATGCTTACCAACCTATAACCTATTTCGCGTAGATTTATTTATGTTTTCTAGCTTTTATACAAAATTTAAAGAAAATCAGTATCGACTTGATATTCTATAGGTAATAATTGACATATTTAATAAATATCAAGGAATTTCATAACTTATTTTAGGAGAATTGTATAGCGAAAAATATCGGGTAAGATTTTTTTTAACATTATTATGTCATTGTCACTCATTGTTCTTTCACTATACAATTCTCCCAAAATTAGCACTGAAATAAATGGATATTTTTGTAATATATCAGATACTACCTAAATAATGTACCGACGATATTGATTTTCTTTAAATGTTAGTTATTAAAATAATAAACTCAAAAAATCAACGCGAAATAGGTTATAGGTTGGCAATAGATTGAATGACATTGATAATTCAACCTTAAATAAAAACATAAATATTTGAAATTTTTTGTCCAATGGACTTATTTATTTTAGGTTTTATGGTTATTTCATTTTTATGATGTGTATTATGATTATGGTTTTTAAATTTTATAAGGTTTGTATTTTTAAATATATACAGGGTTAGGAAAAATTACCAGAACGGTCGATTATTTCAAAATATACAGGGGTTATCAAAAAACGTCTTATATAAAAATGTAGGGCTGTTAAAAATCTACATATTGGTGATAAATTGGAATATACAGGGTCCCCCACAAAGTTGTGGAAATGATAGTTATATTTTTTTAAATGGAACACCCTGTATATTTGTACATTTTTAAATTCCACATAAAATTATCATTATTTTTTATTAAATGCACTATTAGTCTATACTTCATAGTTTCCGAGATATTGACTCTCGAAAAGTGACATTTTTGAACTTTGACAGCTTATAACTTTTTAACAGTACGTCTTAGAGCAAAACCTGCAAAACGGCTTACATGTCCCTATCTTCAATTTTTATTATCTTCCCAAAAAAATTTCCGGTTAATCCGGATGTAACTCGAAAGCAGGAAATATAGTTGTTCCGGTTTAACTGGAAGTTGATTTTTTGGGAAGATAATAAAAATCGAAGATAGGGACATTTAAGCCGTTTTGCTCTAAGACGTACTGTTAGAAAGTTATAAGCTGTCAAAGTTCAAAAATGTCACTTTTCGAGAGTCAATATCTCGGAAACTATGAAGTATAGACTAATAATGCATTTAATAAAAAATAATTATAATTTTATGTGGAATTTAAAAATGTAAAAATATACAGGGTGTTCCATTTAAAAACATACCTATCATTCTCCACAACTTTGTGGGCGACCCTGTATATTTCAATTTATCACCGATATGTAGATTTTTAACAGCCCTACATTTTTTATATAAGACGTTTTTTGATAACCCCTGTATATTTTGAAATAATCGACCGTTCTGGTAATTTTTCCTAACCCTGTATATTAAGATGTTATAAATGTAAAGTTGTCTTATGTTCAACTTTTTTGTTTCTGAATATAATTCTTTTGAAGGATAAAGTTAATTTTTATTGAATATAATTTTTAGAATTTTTTTTTTTTAAATATTTCTAATTTTTTAACTAAAGTTCTATTTATTCCTCCCCAACCTAAAATTCCGTAATTTAAATGAGTTTTAACTAACGCGTAATATAATATTTTCATGTCTTACATTTAAAATTTTTTTAATGTTTTTAAAAATCGGTAGTTAACTTCTTAATTTTTTAATTAAGTATTCTAAGTGAAAATTCCAATTTAATTTACTGTCAAAAATAATGCCTAAATATTTTATTTTATTAACTTTAAAAATTTGAATGTCTTCATTTATTTAAATACTATTCATGTTTCGTGCTAGGTCGGTTTTTTTTAACGTTTACATACCTTAACTTAAAAATAACTAAAATTCTTACCTCCAAACTGTTATTATTGTCGTTTCCATCGCTCTTTTCACTATCTTTGTCGCTTTTCGCTTCGTTATCTTCGGTGCTTCCCGAGATATCGACGAACGGGTTGTTCCTGCTGAACACCAGGCTGTTGGCACCGCTAAAAGGGTTCAAGTTCTCATCTTTAAGGTAGTTTGCGAAAGGATTGAGGTTCTTCTCTTCATTGTCCAGTTTTTCTGAGGTGTTGTTTGCTACTTGGCATATCTCTGTCAAATAAATATATACAAAATTGATATAATCATTCTAAAATTACAATTTTTAAATTTATTCATTATTTCCTATGGAAATATTAATTTGTAAATTTTAGAATATAACTTTAGTATACAGTGTCACCAGTAAAGTCCGCATCATATGGAATTTTTTTTATTAATAGCTTTATTCAAATTTGACTTTGGCATCAAGTTCTGCTTCGATCGAGATGAAAATTAAGCAAAAAATAGTAGTCACGTGATTCGCATTATCTGTCACATTTTAATTTTTTCCAAAAAATGATTCAAGTGTTTATTTCTGAAAATATCGAAAAAAGTTATTAGAAAACGTTTTTTAAATGCAGTTTCTAGCCCACATGCAAAGTTTCAGCTGCATAAGATAATTTTGATTTTTTACCTATATTTTGTAAATTGCACCACTTTTGCAAAATAAAACTCGATACAACCTACATAAAACTTCTTAGTTGTGACAATGCTTTATTTCAGATACATTTTCTTTAAAGTATCGCCATATTAAATGTGTATTTTTCTACAAGATCAAAATTGGGCTATTAAAATTTGGTCGCATGTGATGCAAAGTTTATTTGTTTTTGACCCTGTATAAGGTAACTTCATAAAATAAGTATTTTTGAAAACGTAGTTTGTGTCTGAAAGTAAGAAAATAAAAAATAAAGTAAAGGGGTTTTAAATTAAATTGTTGAAAATAGATAAACTTTACGTTAAGTTAAACTAAAATTTATTTTCCACATAATGAACACTTTACTGAAGACACTGTGTTCTTTTTTGTCTTAATATTAAGGTGTACCTATTACTTTCATTGATTATTATCGTTGACTCGGTTTATGCTAGGTTAAGATTTTAATAAACATAGAAGCAGTACCTAATTTTCCATCGTTCATAGCCTGTCCGAAGAACGTTACTGTGATAGGAGTAGTACACCTCTTTACCGGCTCCTTAACGTGTTCTATACTGGGCGGCCCACTCACAGTCAAAGTTAACTTATCGCCACCCTAAAATAAATTGAAATTGTACATTTATGAGCACAAAAAATGAAAATCTCTATGTACTAATTCCATAAATTATGTAATATTATGCAAAAACGGAAGGTAAAACGTTACGTTTTGTTATCAATGAATCATCACCACAAATAAATCATAAAAAACGGTAAAACTAAAAGTAGTACCAAGGTCCTACCAAATAAACGTATATAATATAAAATAACACAAGTTAGTATTGTGCTATGTCTCAGCTAGGACGGAATAGGGCCATATAAACAACGACAGCAGCAACGATTACAAAGATCATCAAATAGTAGTAACATGCACAGTAAATTTCAATTTCCATTTTTTAAAAGAAAAAGTGACATTGTCAAATTTGACTGAATGCGATATTGATGTCATCAGACCTTGGTCACACTAATAAGACCGTGATCACACTAAAATTAGACCGTTTCTACGGGATATGTTAAAAAATGCTGCTAGGCCGAAAAAGGTTTAGATAAGTTGTCGTGGATGTAAATAAACACGGAAGTGTGGCAGATAACTTACAACAGCTATGAAAGTGGCAGCATTTAATGACGTTTCCTCCTCTTTGGGCGCTTGAACGAACATTTGATTCGTCAGCTTCGAGTTTTGTCGCTCCTCTTCCATTTTAGCTAAAAAAAACATATGTATACAGTGTGTCCAAGAAAGTATGCAACATATGGGAAACTTTTTTATCACCGATTTCTCAGAAAATTTTATTCTTTATAAAAGTTGGTGCATGCCTTAAAACTATAAATGCATATTTCATATTTCACCTGCGGCTAATAGTAAGGGGGTAAATGACATTTTTTCAAAATTGCCTTAAGAGTAAAGTACCTTAATTACTAGAAGTACAGCAAAATTTTATATGAAAATGTTCTTGCAAATTAGTAATTTAGTCCAAATACGAAATACGAGTTAGGTGTCACAATTTTAATTTTTTTTTGGTTAATCTCTATTTTCCCCTGAACGGTACACCTCTGGTCGATCTTTTGTTTACGCAATTTTACTATATTTATTAAATAACTTAAACGTGGGTTTATAATAAAAATGGATTAAGTATTAGCAAACTTTTTAAAACCTTTCAATGTTACGAGTTGGTTCAGATATTATCGATTTGCACGCCTACTTAAACACATTTTAGCCAACTTATGTTCTAAACAAAATTAGGATAGAATCCAACTCTAGTCATATTACTGGAAATAATTAATAATTTATTTGTCATTTTCACCCAGTACGCTGAGGTCCAAAAACATATTTTAAAGAAATGCATATAAAAAAAATTAAAAATTGACACACCTAACTCAAATTTCGTATTTGGACTAAGTTTTTAATTTGCAAAAACATTCCCATGTAAAATTTGGCTGTATTTCTAATAATTAAGGTACTTTACTCTTAAGGCAATTTCGAAAAAAATGGCATTTGGTCCCCTACTATTAGCCGCAGGTGAAATTTGAAATATGGATTTATAGTTTTAAGGAATACACCAACTTTTATAAAGAATAAAATTTTCTTAGAAATCGGTGATAAAAAACTTTCCCATATGTTGCATACTTTTTTGGACAAACTGTATAAGTATTTTTAACAAACACATTCTTAAAGTGATAAAACAGACAGTTATTTTCAAAATCGTAGTTAATAACGGCAATTTTCATTGTCTAACTTGTGGTGGACATTGGACAGTGGAAAATTGTTCCCTACCTTTCAAAATGTTACATTTGATCTGTCCAGGAGGCAGAGGTTTGGCACTTCCAGTCATTTTCGTTATATTATTAGGAATTTCTGCGGGAAGGGACTTGGAACCACTGCCGTGGTCAGTGTCTAAAAGTAGAAATAAAACTTAGAAATTTTACGGAAGTAGTCCATTATCTCAAAGTGGAGCTGTAGAGACAGGGAAAAAAACCCAGTCGCCTCCACAAATTTGTGGACGTGTTAAAAGTTCATCAATGCATGTAAGTAAACCCATTTCTTGGGACGATGAATTTTTAAGATTTTATCAAAAGATAAGCAACTATTTTTGAAATATTTTTATTTATTTTTTTATAATAATTTCTTTTTTTATTCTCAACCAACTTAAAAAAGTTTATTACAGAGAATATAACACCAAATATACAATATATAAATTCACAAATAATAAAAACCATGTTTAGTAACTATTAATAAATCCATCGAAATTATTCAAAAAAAAAAATATATATAATAACCATTTATAAAAAAAAGAATAATAATAATATATAATACGCTAAAGTTAGTTCAGTTTTAAAAAATATTTTTTTAGTGTAAGTCCATAATTTTGATATTTCTTTAATTTTTTTTCTGCAAACTGTTGTAAATTGTTATTCCTTTATTATAATATGGATCTTTGGCCAAAAGTCCTCTTTACCATAGATGTATGAATAGAATGGTTTTGTCTCGTGATGTGAATAATGTTGGTCGAAGGAAATATTATATTCGATTGTTATTCTTTAATAATAATAATAATAATAATAGAGCGTATTAGAATGTATAGTTTTAATTTATAAACCTTTTCTAAATTTAAATATCCGTTTGGTTCATACAAATTTATAGTTGGTTCTAAAAAAGGTAGTTTATGTATGCATTTAATTACTTTGTTTTGTAGTAATGGCTGAATTGTAATTAAATTCGCTGATCCCCAAATTGAAATCATATATTGTAATTTTGAATAAACCAAAGAATAATATATATTTTTTAAATATTTAATGATATATTTATAATTTTTAGCTTTAAACAAAATGCCAATTATTGGTGAGATGTAACCTCTTAATATTCAATATGTTTTTTCCAAATTTCATCAATATATAAACTTAAAAATTTAATTGTATTAGTAGATATATTTATTTATATGATTACTGAAAGATAGTGAAGAAATATTATTAGTTTTAAATTTTGATTTACTTATAAACATAAAAGATGATTTATTAAAATTTAATGATAATAATTTATTAATTCAATCCATTTACATATTATATTTCGGTCGTGGTTAATGTTATTATGAATTTGAGCATAGTCTTTATGAAAATATACAATAGTAGTATCATTAGCAAACAATTTTATTTTACCTTTTAAATTTAATTTTGCTATGGAATTAATGTAGATTAAAAAAAACTAGGTCCTAAGGTTGACCCTTGCGGAACACCAAGTTACGTTTTTTTGTGAACTTTCAACATTTTCCATTTGAACAAACTGCTTTCTATTACTTAAGTAATGTTGTAATTGACAATAAATAAATATTTTCCCAAATTCCAATATTGTATAGGCATTTAAGTAAAATGTGATTGACTGTATCAAATGCTTTATATAAATCTAGGGACAGTAGGCAGCATTTTTGGTTGCTATCAACGTTTAAATGTTGTTGAACATCTTTGATAATATATTTATCTCGGCCTTCATTTCTCGCCCAAAAATTACTTCAGGATCTCTCGATAAACAAATATATTCCAAATTCCGATAACTTTACTAACTTTTGAGTAAACAATGGCGAACGCTATCGTTACCTTCAAGCTTATTCCTGGACTCGTCTCTCGACACACCAGTTAGCGACTCCTTTGCCAGACTCTTCAACAAAATGTCCAACTGGCTGTCGGCGTTGGAGGACGTAGGACTAATAGGCGGACAGGGACTAGTCGGTGTCACCGATTTGTTTCGTTTCATAGTATCGTTTTTGCTGCTGTTGGACAGGGCAGGACTGTAACAAAAAGTATAACGATTACCTTCCAAACAAAACCACCACTTACTTTAAGACTCTACAACTTTGAAAATGTTTTCCTAAAAAATTGCTTACCTATATGTCGACCCATAAGTTATGGAAGATTTTCCAAAGGAATTTTGTCCTATCGAACCCTTTCCAAAACTGCTCTGGCCTCCCAAACCCAAAGAATTCGGACCTGAAATATAGAAAAAAATTGTTTCATTTTAATGTATACCATAGAGAAACAAAACCATGCAATGCTCATACGGTGCCTGTGAGAAACATTTAGCAAACGCAGCTAGCCATCTCAAAGCACTTCGGTTCTTGCGCGGTACATAGGTTTACTTAGTTTTTTTTATTACTCCCAACCAACTTTACAAGTTTATTACAGGTATAAATAAGTATATAAAAATAACTAACAATTATTAGGTACTCTTAACTTTGTAGGTATGTATATTATATTATAAAAAAAAAACAGTTAAAAAAAATATTCGTTTTGTATAAACGTTTGATTGAACGCATTAAGAAAGAAAATTATATTAGGATATATTTATTTAAATGTAATTTAAATAAGGCTGGTTTTTTAATGTTTTTTAAATATTTTCGGGTAAAATATTATATAATCTTAATCCATTATAATAATATAACAATGACAGTTTTCAAAAGTCACTGTTTATTTTAATAGTTTGTAAAAAATTAGTTTGTCTAGTATTATGTCTGTGAAGATCATGAACTTTTGCAAACGTTATGTTAGAAACTTTTTGTTTTAAAAGTAAAGAATGAATAAATATGCAAATTTTTAAATTCTATAAATTATTTATATCTACGTCCAGAGAAGTTCTAGACATATGGGAATTTTCTTTATTGTTGATTTTACGAAAAAAAGTTAGTCTTTATAAAAAGTTCTGCTTGATGCGCAAATATTATTGACATATCAAATCTTAATATATCATGTACAGGGCAGGCAAAAAAATATAGAAACAAAGAATTACGTTAAGAGGGAAGTACCCTCGATTTTTATTTTAGAACAAATTATTATAAGAAAATTTTACTAAGGACTACAAAACGCGATCAGATACAATTTTTCGTTGAAATATTTTAAGTTACAGGGTACCATCAAAAAGCCTTTGCAAAATATATTTTTATTTTATTTCTTTAATTTTTTCCTGCAACAATTTCGCAACAACTATGTGCAATACTATAGTAACGAATATTGACATGTTAGTCAAAACTTATTTAATAGTATATTAAAGTATAAGTGGATATTAAGGTCTTCAAAACACGCGCGATTTTGCAAGCACGACGGCGCAGCCGGAGTGCTTGAAATAGAGCAAGTGTTTTAAAGACCAGTTATCCACGAATACTTTACATTATTTTTTTTTATTGGTATTTATATTACAAAAAATGGAAATAATAACTTAGTAAGTAAGTGAAATGGTCGAATTTGTAATGTGAAACTTAAAACACGCGCGTTTTTGAAAGTGGGATTTAAACACGCTGAGGCGTACTTTAAATAAGCGAAATAGGGTATCAATAAAAAAAAATATTTTTTCTACTACTGTATAAATAAATTAACTTTCGGGCCCTAGCAACACGAAAGAAAACGAAAGTAAATGTTACAGTTACCTGAATATTATCCGTTGCTAGCTACGAAAGTAATACTTTCGGTGCCAGGACAAAAAAATCGAACTGACAGACTCTGACAGTACTCAAATAACTAGTTGTCAACAATACTCAAATAACTAGTTGTCAAAGATTATTTTATAGGTGAAAAAAAACTTATTTTATCATTTTAATTTGAATAAAATCAAAGTTTATTACTTAATAATATATTGATCAGAGAACAGTAGTAGAAAAAATTTAATACATTACACGATTCGAAAGCCTTTTTTGGTGGTCGGAGGTATTAAATCACCTCGGCTTTGCCTCGGCAATTCAAAAACCTCCTCACACCAAAAAATTAACTTTCGCATCTAGTAATGTAAATAACTATTCTTATAATTTTTTCTAAAATAAAAATCGAGGGTACTTCCCTCTTAACGTAATTCTATGTTTCTATATTTTTTTGCCGCCCTGTACATGATATCTTAAGTTTTGATATGTCAATAATATTTGCGCATCAAACAGACCTTTTTATAAAGAATAACTTTTTTTCGTAAAATCAACAATGAAGAAAATTCCCATATGTCTAGAACTTCTCTGGACACGCTGCATATTTAAATTTTCAATTACATAATATATATCCTTAATTTCGTCCGCTTCAATCGTTTTCATCTAAAAACATAGTTTATACTGTTTGTAATTATTACTTACGAGTTGGTGTCGTTGGTGTGGGTGTCAGGCTCTTGGTCAGATCGTCCTTCACTTGACAGTAGATCGGTTCTTCGGTAGCATTTGTCGCGTTCGACTTGGATGACCTTTCACTACCCCTGCCGGACGAGGGCAGGAACCCATCGGGGGTTTTAGTTGGCGAGGGAGTACTTTCTGTTAAAAAAATATGAGTAGTGCTTATACAGAAATAAACAAATTCCTCATTTCCCTACTGTTTTTTTTAGTCATCTTAACCAAAGACCTTTTAAAGTAGAGATCCAATTGTTTACATTTTTACCCAATCCCTCATCCTTCCATACACTGTCTTACGGCTTTTTATGAATGAAACACCGAGATATAGAGAAACAATCTAATGAATGACGTACAAATCTGTAATGAGTTACGACGAATGTTCCCTGATAAACATTTAGCAAACGCGAATATCCGTTTAATCTTTTAAACTATGGTTTAAACTCACTTCACTTCTTGGCATTGACATCGCGACATTGCTTTCGACCATTTACGGGGGTACCTAAAGTCGCCACAGTGGATCTTTTCCCGTGCGTCATCAATCAACGATCAGGACTCGACGTGGTTAATAACTCTGCATCCTTATTTATTACAGTAACAAGTTTGAATAAAAGCATAAAAGAACGTCTCCAAGATTCCGCAATAATATAACGTGCTAGACAAGAATAAAACTATAAACGTCAATTAATCACTTTTTTTATTTGTTTAGTTGACTACCGTTGTATTTTAGAACGTCATTGTCAACCTTATTTTGATCTGCCAATCTAATTCGTATTTTGTAAATTTGTGTGCCTTAAAACTGTTCCTTTTTCTAAAAATAGTTCTTTTTAGAGCTAATTATACCCACCATCTGTTTTGGCGGTAAGTATTTATGGATTTTTATAATAATTTATTTATTTTAAATATTCTAACCGTGAAAGTTCTTTGAAAAGTTTACGGCAGTGGCTAAATTCCCTTAAATGAAAGGATGTCAAAAATTTGACTTTTGCGATTTTAATAGTCAATAAAACACCAAACTTTTCTAGATTTTAAGCTTTAAAAATAGTATTAAATGTATTAACATTTGTTTGTCAATTTCTTTTAGATAATAGAGAATGCCGGGCAAAACTTAAAATAAATAATAATTTTTCCGGATATTATGTAGGTACGTCAAACGGTAGGCAGGCACGTCCATTTTATGAACTTAGACTTAGTTTTGACTTTTTTCGTCTCGTAATTTTGATTTGATTCATACGATTTTGATGACGTGAAAGTGATGACGCACGGGAAAAGATCCACTGTGGCGACTTTAGGTTTACGATCTAGAGTTTTTAAGATATTTGATCTAAACATATTACTCACCATCACTGGTAGTGTGAACAGCTTGCTGCCTCTGTCTTTCCCTTAGAACATGGCTCTGTCTCCTTCCGTACCTTTAAAGCAAAAACTGATATTTCAGAAATAGGAAAAAATTGTTAAAAAAAGTTTTTAACAGGAGATTTTTTAAATTTGTTTCACCCCGTAGAGTCAAAACTATTATAACATTGTAGGTCTGCCGCTACGTATTTAATAATTATATTTCTATTACCTCTGACTGGGTTTTCTTTCCAACTGCACAGTCCTCCTGGCCCTATTCTGATAAGTGCTCTGATATTCGGTTCTTCCAGAGTACCGGAACCTCGAGCCCATCCGGAAGAAATTCTGCCTCGCCGAAGGGCCCTTTACCGGAGCCCTGAGCCTGAAGAAACCGTGATGTTCGACTGCGCACTTCCACAGGTGTTTGCACGCTTTCTCGTTGTGTAATCTGTGAGGAAAAAAAATGGTAAGTTTAGGGTGTTTTATTTGTTGGTGTTGCGAGTGCCAAAAGTGTAGCTATTAAAATCGTATCTCTAGGAAACAGGGTTGGTCAATATCATGATATTTATATAAATATCCAAATATCCGATATACATATGGGAAACTTTTTTCTTATTCATTTTACGAAAAAAAGTTGTTCTTCATAAAAAGCTCTGCATGGTCTAAAACCTAGAATGCAACCATCAAATATCGAAATTTTCCAGTCATATACGAGGTTTTTCAAAAAATGTGAATTTTTCCCAAGAGTAAAGTACCTTTATTTTTGACATTATCAAAAATTGTTATTAAAAAAGTTGATCAGAACTAAAAACCACGTCTAAATATGCAATAACACGTATTGAATTAATTAAATAATTAATAATAAATTAATAAAATAATTTTTTAACATAAATGCGTATAATTGCATATTTAGACGTGGTTTTTAGTTCTGATCAACTTTTTTTAATAACAATTTTTGATAATGTCAAAAATAAAGGTACTTTGCTCTTGGGAAAAATTCACATTTTTTGACAAACCTCGTATATGACTGAAAAATTTCGATATTTGATGGTTGCATTTTAGGTTTTAGACCATGCAGAGCTTTTTATGAAGAATAACTTTTTTTCGTAAAATAAATAATAAAAAAAAATTTTTAAAACCCAGAATGACTGGGCTTGTTAATTAAATCAAAATGAACCCGAACTGGATTTTTTATTTTGGGCATTGTAAAATTTTTATTTCAAAAAACAAACAGCAAAATATTGCTCCGTTCAATCAGAATTCGGAACTAAATAAAAATGCCACGCGGCAAAGAACAACAGGTGGTCAACATCTCGGAAAGATGGGGAATCACCGCATCGTAAGCAGCATAATACGCTGTTGCCGGCTCAGCGGCAGTGGGGCCATATTTTTATACTGATGAATAGAATTTTAGAAAAAAAATATTGATATATATCAGGATAAATATCGTCGCATAAATATCATGATATTTATCACGGATATATATCAGGATATTTATCACGGATATATATCCTTGCCAACCTTGCTAGGTAAGGCAGTTTTTTCAGGATAAATATCGTCGCATAAATATGATATTTATCAAGATATATATCAGGATATTTATCACGGATATATATCCTGCAAGGAAAGGCTGGTTTTTTTCTCCCTGAGATAGATATTGTAATTCAGGTCTCTGAGAAAAATGGACGACTTCTTCAACTTTAAATTAAATAAATAGAAAGATAAGATTACCTAAAAACAAAAGTGTGTTCTTGCTCTCTCCCCTCGTCGTCGTCCTCCACGACAACCAGCGTCAATTTCTTCTTCTTAAAATTGAGCTTGCTTATCTTCGGCCAGAAAAATAGGCCTATTTTAATGTTGGGCTCTTCGAAAACCAAAATGCCCGTCGGGGTGAGCCCTAGTTTATATTCCATACTATCTTTCCCCTAAATAACAGAAAATATGGTCGATTTTTGTACAATTCCAATATAATATTTATTTTTTTAAAAGAACGTCTTTATTCCACAGAGAGGAAACTTACCAATACAGTATGCATATCGACTCCATACATTTCCATCCATTTGACTTCATTTAAATAGGCCTGCTCCGCATTGGCCGGCGTCAAACCTTTGTATTTTTTGAACTCCTCCAATATGTCTATCTCCATTTCTTCCGTCTGGTTGGGAACGAAACGAAACTCGGACACGGTGGCGGCAGTGTGTTGGGTGTCATCGTAGTCGCCTAATTCAGCTAGAAAAATAAATGCACGTCAAGGGCAGATTAACTTAAGGGTAGAACATGTCAAAGAAAAAGAAACCATGTTTTTTTAGTTTTATGTTTGTTAATGATTTGCCTTCCATTGATATCAGTCATATCTTTACTTTATTCGCCTACGATACTACCATCTTGTGGCGTGGAAAAAATGCAGATGAGTTAAGGCTAATTGTGCAGAACGATTTACTGCTTGTCAAACAGTGTGATGCGAACCTATTATGTTTAATATCAGCAAAACTAGTACCTATTCTCACCTTTAAGTTTTCGTTTTCTGACTTTACTTTGACAGATAATTTTGTTAAAAACTCGGGCATTGTTAAATTCTTGGGTGCTCAAATCGACGACAAACTTAAGTTTGAGGACGACATTCTTGCATTGAATGGGAGACAAGCGTCCGGTTCTTACGCACTGAGAGTTGTCTCAAGAGAATTGGGGAAGAGTTTGGGTAGAATGGTGTATTTTTCACTTGTTGAGAGTCGCTTGAGATATGGTATTGCTTTTTGGGGAGTTTCGTAGTAAGGGCCTATTGGGCTCTACATTGGTTTTGCAAAAGAGGGCATTAAGATACTTGTGTGGTGTTAATTGTCATACTCACTGTAAACCTTTATTTGTCAGGGAACAGATTTTAACTTTGTTTGGAATTTTTATCCATAAAAAATATAAAAATTATGCTATTAACAGCTCCTACAACATGCATACTGAGAATGATATTCTCTCGGATATTCCTCTTCCTATACCAAAAACACGTTCACCGAAAATTCCTTGATATTTGAGAGCATAAAAATTGATAACCACATACCACTGGCTTATCTGCAAGTGATTGATGACAGGATTTTTAAGCAAAGACTACAAAGGCAACTAATTACTAGACCCTACTATACTATCCAGGAATTTTACAATGATAATATTATTATCTAGGCATTCCCTTTAATTTTTTTTTTAAAACTTTGATTAGTGTATATTCTTGCCAGATTTTTTTGTAGGATTGAGCTTGTCGTCGTCTTAGATTGATTTGTGTGTAAATTTTTGACCTTGACTCATTTGTTGTATCATAAGGTGTGATTATCTATTTATTTGTTTATCTATTTATTGTATTACTTTTTCTTACTTTATATAGTGAACATTGTAATTTCCATAACAGTTTTAAAACTTTCCAAAGTTTTGTTAACAAGATGTACTTCTTATAACAATAAAGTGTATTTTGATTTGATTTGATTTTTTAGGAGTTACAATAAAATAGTTAAAAAATATAACCGATACAAAATATAGTTTATATTCCATACTATAGAACACACCCTTCATTCTGCAACCCGACATATTATATTTGTACCATGAGTTACCAGAGACAGTATTACTATTAAAAGACTTACACTGTAGCGCATACGCGGCCAACTTCACATTGATATCGTAGGGACACTCTAGCTTTCCTTCTAGAATATCTTGTTTCAATTGCAAAAAGAACTGGTACCTCGTCAATTCTTCCCTGAGATTATTAGGCTCCGAGGAGTAAAATTTTACTTTCAGCCTTAGTGTATAGGGTGGACCAACTGGAAAAAAATTTAAGTCGGTTATTTGGGCTCTTGGTAAAAACGCTTGCAGTAAATCAATAAAAACACAAAGGAACTTTGCAAACTGCCATTTGCAGCTGCAGACGTCAAAAACAGATTTTCAAAAAAATAAGAAATACCTACATGTTTTATTTAATTGAAATTTCATAATTCTAGGATTAAGGGTTGGGTTGATGAATCAGTCAATTTATACCGGGTGTTTCTCAAAAGACGTTCACCCCTATAACTTTTTTATATTTAAATATAGATATTAAAATGAAATTTTGAGATTATGCATAAGAGATGAGTCTGCATTTATTGGCAAAATTTTCAATTTGTTCGCACTTACGGTTTGACCGGAAGCGACCTTGCCAAGTAGTGACCTTGTCAAGGTCACTTCCGGAAGTGCTAACAAATTGAAAATTATGCCAATAAATGCAGACTCATCTCTTATGCATAATCTCAAATTTCATTTTAATATCTATAAATATAAAAAAGTTATAGGGGTGAACGTCTTTTGAGAAACACCCGGTATAGGTAATAGAATAGATGGTAAATGTGACTTACTTTTAATTTGTTTCTTAACGGTTTTCGTAGGGTCCAACCAATGTTTGACATGGTTAGCGTCGGTAAACTGTAATCCAAAATAGTCCTTTTCAATTAAATCTAGCGAGTAAAACACTTGTTCATACAAATCTCTTGCTTTTGCTTTTTTCTGAAATAAAAAAAAAATAATAAAAATTCACGTCCCCCCGTATTTTCCAATTTGAATGACCCGTATTGTGGCATTCTAATTCATAAAAAATCCTTGACTCCCTACGATCTTAAAAGAAAACAATAGACGTGAACCAAAACATTTAAAATAGAAAGTAAAACCTATTGTTATCTGGGTATTTAAAGTTCTCACATTTTTTTTATGTAATTATATTACTAAGTAAGTAATAATAGGCAATTTATTTCGTTTTTACAATTTAATTTTAGACGATTATGCATGCATTTAAAGTAGGTGCCAACATTTGCTTCAGCTTATAATTTAAATGGGTAGTGTATTTTTTACACAAAAACGAATACCTACCTAAACAGTAGAAAAAAATAGAAACCTGTTAAATATATTTTTAAGGTTTAAACTGTAGGTACCCAGGTAATTGCTACCCAAAGGTCACTTAAGAAAATAAAAATATGTAAATCAAAAAATTAAAAGGTGAATTTTTTAACTTTTAAAAACGTTCTTCAATTAATAATAATAAGTTTATTTAAAAATTTAATAATATAATAAATATGTTTATGTTGTCTTCTATAAACTTATTCTTCAATCCCCTGAAGCTGAGCTTGTTAGGGGCAAATCTTATTTTTTGTTTTAGTATGTAAAATCATAAATCATAAATCTGTTTTAAAAATCAAGTTTTAAAGTAAAAATGTTAATTTATAGTATAAACGCAGTTTTTTTGAAGAAATATATACTTAACTTACCTAGGTATAATAAAATTATTAATTTATAATTTTTAAGTAAAAAATATTACTTATATAAATTTATTATATATTATTTATTCAGAACAATATTAGGTACTTAATTAATTAAAGCATTTCTAAAAATATTTTCAAATTGTCTGTTTTTAATATCCATGTTTTAATTTTGACTTTAAATTTTTTTTATGAAATCAATTTTTTCTTTTTCGTTTAAATAAAAACATAAATTTTTGAAATTTTTTTGACCTATGGACTTATTTATTAATTAGATAGTACTTAGGCATAGTTTATAAATAATATTCAAGTTTCAAGCAAAACATAATTACTTATTAAAGTAGGTGCCTCTACTTAAAAAATTGCTTTACCAATTGGAATAGTAGCACTTTCTTCATTCATGCATAACTGTAATTCATTTGAATGATTTCCTAATACCTAATACAACAAATAGACAGTTCAAGATCAATGGGCCATTGGCCTATTTTTTTTTAATTCGCTATTTATAAATAAATACAGGTAGAAAAAGGTAACGGTAACGAAGTTATATTTAAAATGTTTGGTACGCCCTATAATGTAACAAATTATAAAAGTCAAGGTTTATTGGGCCACTCCAGTTAATTTTTGATAATTATGGTAACAAAAGAAGTGCGATAACCGCCCACTTGATTACAGGAAGAGCCAAAGCCTATAATAATTATTATAACCGCCTTGATTATTATTTTCTAGAGAAGCATGGAAAAAAGCCCCATTTTTCGAAATTCTGGTGGCCCGTTTATCAAAAAACTTACCGAGAGTTCCACGCTCAAGTCAGTCCCGTCCAGCAGGATTACTTTGCACTGAATAACATTTTTGTTTGTGTTTTTATTTACATTTCTACCACCTGTTCTATCAGCCCCCGCGGTCCTTCCCTTCCTTCCACTCAAAAAACGGAACATTTTGGGGGGCTGTTTTTCTGTAAAAAACGCGCCGTTCCGATTGTTTTTGTAGGTTAGATTGTCGCGGAGCACCTCACACGCGTTTAGTTACATTTATAATTAATCTCGGGGTAATTAAAGATAATTAATTCGCGAGAATTACACACACATTGCACACATCGTAGACGCCATATTTTATTTTGTTTATTTTTTGTCTTGTCTAGAGTTGTGTAGTTCGCGAACGAACTAGTTCAAAAGATCGAATCTGGCCACTGAACTAAAAGATTCAATCAGTAATTACTAAAAGATTGAAACAAGGCGAACTAAAGTCTAAACGGAATGTACTACGCAAGCGAGAGCGAGACGACCGAAATTATAGGTTTTGTCACCTGACCGATCTACCTACCGAACTAAACGAACTAGTCTTTTGAACTATTCACTTTATTGAACGAGATCGAAAGATTGAAATCGGCAAAGTGAACTAAACTTCCCAGCACTAGTCTTGTCGTTTTTTTGACATTGCTGCCACCTAGCGAGTGTTTTTTAAATAACTTTAGGCGATTTTAGTTAGTACAGTTACCAGAAATAAGGACGTCACATTTTCGGTTCGCGTTGCTAAAATACAAAAGCCTGTTTGTAATAAAGAAGAATTTCGATCCGTTCACAGAGTAGGCGAAGGTTGTTAACAGCTACACCGTACTACTACTCTGTGCACTTTTGCCTAAATCACAAAGAAAATTACGGGTTCGACCCCTCTCAACTTTGCCAAAAAGTCGAAGAAACTAATGCTTCTTAAGGTACACTACGGACCAGTTGAAGCTAAAAATTGTTGGACGACTGAAACATTACATTATTGCATGTTTCATTTCAAATTTAATGTATCGTTTATCATTATACACATACATACATACATTACATGCCCTGAAATATATGCGCATAATTAGATAAAATGGGAAGACATACACTGACCTAGAAATTATGTTTCTTTTTTATTTAAATGGGTTTTAAAAAACTATAAATGTAATTGCGAAATCGTTTTGTAGTAACCGTTAGTCCAAATTGCAAATATACATATTATTTATACATTTAATATGGCTCAAATTTTATATTTTGTATTTGGTTTTCTGCGATATTTGGTAATCAACAAATAAATAGTAGGTACATATTTTAAAGATTAATTTTATAATTTTTAGCTTTGGTAGAAGTGAAGCCACTGGACGAAAGTACTGAAAAATTGACAGATAATGAGAAAGTGGGCCAAAATAGTAAGTAAACATGGGCACAAAGAAAAGAATTATCAAAATTAAAGTTGTGGTAAGAGAAACCTTTAAAAAAATATGGGACAGACCAATATTTTGTCGCAAAAAATATATTTACTTACCAATAAAATGTCCCGACAATAATTTTATTTTAGGAGCGGGGATAGCAGATCTTTTTAACCCACAAAATTCGGCAAACAATCAAAATACCGCCAACAAAGAAGGTAAAGGTACTTAACAGATAGATAAAGCATAGACCAAGTTAACCTACAGATATCCCACCTAAATATGGGTGAAACCGAGGCATGGGCCGGATGGTTTCTCTTGGTTCTGTTTCTCAATGGATAATAGTCAAGAAAATTGATACAAAAAGTTTTCCAAAAAGTGAAAATACGTGTTTTTTTAGGCAACAACAACCCCATTCTTCCGAACCCGTTCCAAAACCTCTTCAATAGGAACCAATCTGACAACACCGCTTTAAAGGACATTAAATTATTCTTCCTCACTGTCCAAGGAGCCCTGATGCCGGCCAGCGTGATCACCGGGGGACTCCCCGGATTTGTGCAAGGACTGGGCAACATGGGCAATATGTTGGGCAACTTGGGACAAATCGCCAATTAATAAAATACGATTTGAATAGGGAAATTAACGTTGCCACAATATATTTGGTCAGTGGATGTTTATTTATTAAATTTAACTTTTTCAAAACAAATTACAAACAAAAATAATATTTAGGTATAATAATAAAACCATTACCAGCAATGATAGTATGTATTAACAATACACAAATATTGCTTAATATAATGTTAACTTGGTTAGAGCCTTTCTTGCCTTAAAACGGTTTTCTAAGACACAAAGACTAAATAAATATATGTATAAATAAAAATTAAGTAGCTTTAGTATGCAATATCAAGTATTTTATTCTACCGAAAGTCCCACAATAAAATTTTGGTACTTTTGGTTCAGGACAAGAACCTTTTTTAATAAATAGACCAGGGTCGATAATGTTTGAAACAAAAAAAAATAATAGTAGGATGAAACCCGTTGGAAAAGGAAGAGAATATAACAAAAATGAAAGGAAAAATAATTTACGGGCGATCCGAGGTCGGGAAGTGGAAAGGGGTGAGTTTTTAAGGGTAGAAAACGATTTATCTCGATTTCCGGCAAAACTACAAGTCCTATGGCAAAGTTGTAGGTAATAAAAAGATCTACAACTTTTGTATTTACACTTTTCACATAACCTCAAAATTTCTGTGAAAAATTTAAATAACAAAGTTTTTTTTTTGTAAAAGATAAAAAACCAAAACCTTGGCTATTTGAATTTTTCACATACATTTTGAGGTTATGTGAAAAAAGTGTAAATACAAAAGTTGTAGATCTTTTTATTACCTACAACTTTGCCATAGGACTTGTAGTTTTGCCGGAAATCGAGATAAATCGTTTTCTACCCTTAAAAACTCACCCCTTTCCACTTCCCGACCTCGGATCGCCCGTAAATTATTTTTCCTTTCATTTTTGTTATATTCTCTTTTCCAATGGGTTTCATCCTACTATTATTTTTTCACTTTTTACCATTTTCAAAGGCTTCAGCCCTGGTCTAATAGGACTTTCTGTAGAATAAAAAACACTCGAAATATAACCATAATATAACATATTAGTACCTACCAATTAAATACAGAACATGTATCACCTTTAACACAAGAACAATATACGATAATAAAAACTTAATATGGCGGCAAATTAGTTTAAAATTTGCTTTAAATAAAAATGTTTAATATAAAAAGTGCCTAGCTTTTAAGTAATTAAAGTTATTTTGGTCGAATAAAATATTAAAATGCCAATAAAAATGTACATTACTTGTATAGAGAGGCCCATAAAATATTTTCATTATCAAAATAATGGAATATACATACCCACAAAGAATTATGTTTATATTAATTACATAAAATAGTTGCCCATTTTAACATTCGGGTCAGTTTTGGGCCACCCTCTATATACCTACATCCAACGCATACAATGGGTTTTTTCACTAAATTTCAGGGTTGGCAAATATCATGATATTTATATAAATATCCAAATATCGGTATATTATATCCAAATTTGGATATTTATTTATATTTTTAATTATTTTTAAATTATTTCATCTGTTTTCTGTAAAGATATACTTATTTTAAAAATTCAAAATCACCTAATTTAATATAAACATGTTATAAACCTGTAAATTTGTATTTCAATTCTATTCAATTCTATGCTACATAAAATTATAATTAATTTTTATTAAATGCATTTTTAGTCCATACTTAATAGTTTCCGAGATGTTGACCTTTTGAAAAATATCATTACTCGGCAGCCGAGTACTAGGTACTCGGTCAATACCATCAGCCGAGGACTCGGTACTCGGTCAAGTTAAAAAACAGGGCTCGGTGCAGCCCTACTTAAAATCCAGAATTACTGGGCTTGTTAATTAAATCAAAATGAACCCAAACTGGATTTTTTATTTTTGGCATTGTAAAATTATTAATTCATAAAACAAACAGCAAAATATTGCTCCGTTCAATCAGAAATTGGAACTAAATAAAAATGCCACGCGGCAACCAAGAACAACAGGTGGTCAGCGTCTCGGAAAGATGGGGAATCACCGCATCGTAAGCAGCATAATACGCTGTTGCCGGCTCAGCGGCAGTGGGGCCATATTTTCATACTGATGAATAGAATTTAAAAAAAAAATTGCTATATATCAGGATAAATATCGTGTCATAAATATCATGATATTTATCAATTATTTACTCAGTTAACGAAGAGCATGCGCACAGCCCCCTCTTGTTATCGGCCTGTCCTTTTTTAGCGACATCATCTAGATACACTCCAGAACCGGCTGACTTTACTATTGTGTATTGTGGGTGTTTAACATTTACGAATTTCTAGTTTTGTGAATTGTGTTTACTTATTGACTAGATTTGGAACATAAATATAAACAATGACTATAGTACCTAAAGTTGTATAATTTTATTAAGCCCAAATAGGGGAAAAATACCGCATTTATTTCTGGTCTAGAATTATCCCTTAAATTTTTTGCTCATCATTTCCGGACACCCTGTATAATGGGTTCTAATTGAGGATGCTACTGAATACGATAAATTCGGTAATAGTTAAAAAACCCATTGCCATTAATCTATTAAAAACAACTTGAAACAATAAAAAATTTAAAATAAGACAGCACAATACCACATACATATTACACGTTAATTTGAATATTTCTAAAAAATATTTCCGCCGAAAATTTTTCCAAAAACACGCCTCTTACATAAAAAGGCAACTTTAAGGCACCTATGTCTTTTTTAACAGCTTAAAAATATCGTTTGTGACAAGTTCCCCGAAAAATTTTCGCAAAAATTGTTACCGATTATTTTCAAAAATACCCGAAGATAAAAATTGAGTCTGTTATAATTATCACAATGTTAAAATTTGCATCGAGGTATTTTCGAAAACAAAATAATATAACCAGTGTACGTAGAAACAGAGCTGAGAAGACTTTTATTTTTCTAAAAAAAGGAAGTAAAAATATAACCCCCTTTTTGCAGCGCACATGCTCATGCGTACTGGGGCCATAAAATTGCCACTTTCGTGATTATGTTAGTCGAATAATGGTCAAAATATTTATTAAAACGTCAGGTTATGTATACAGGGTGGTGCCTCGGCTAGTGCAACATAGGGAATTTAAAGTCGTCAAATATAGGCTCCCTTGTTTATTACAAACCCGAATAAACTCACCGTCAAAACTGTTTCTACGTACACCACCCCACATTCTATCGTGAATAATTTATCCATACACCTTACTACATGTACAGAAAGTCAGTGTTAAAAATTCGTTTAGTAACTTTATCTAAAGCACTTAGTTTACATAAGGCCGTCGGTGATTCGCTAATATTTATTTATTTCTACCTTTTATTTACGTAACTACATAATATGTATTTAAAAAATGTTATTGAGCATTAAATATTAGTCTAAGTCTATGGTATACCTTGTTTCGGTTCGTTATTTTGTATACCGTTCGAGGCATAAAATAAAAAGTATGAATTGGTGCTTAACAATCGTCTCTAGCATAGACAATTTACGTTTAGATACGTACAGCTTATCTCCTGCGCAAACTAGTTACGTTTTATGGGTGAAAAAATACGTCCGAGCGCATGACTCGCCGGTCAGCTGCCTCCCTCTGAGCAGCATCGGGCATGCGCACAAACCTCGTGTTATCGGCCAGAAATCACTACCTTTTTTTCCAACTAGATGAAAAATTGAGAAGAAATTCCATTTTTTTGGCAAGAATTTAAATGTTAAAGCCCGGACCTGTCTATTTTCCCATTCCTCAAACGATAACGTTGCAGTGCGCATGTCTAATAGTGTCCGGCTTTGTTTACATGCGCGAGGCCATAAATCTGCCACGTTCGTGATTATTGCTTGCTTATCTAAAGGTAAATTGTCTATGGTCTCTACCGACAACCCGACATCACTAAAACCCGTTTAATATTACATGTTGCAGCCTCTTACCGAAACTTCGTCACAAATAAACCTCAATATCTACATGTTTAGGAGTGATAAGTAGGGTCGTCTGAGCCGTCGATGCTTTATTATCTATTCAAAAGCATAATAAGCCTTTGAAGCATCTTCAGACAACTCTGCATACATAACCACACTAAATTTCAAACATTTCTTCTCCATACGTACCATCAAACCTGCACTTTTTATTTTATGCCTAATTATAATCACTAGATTCCTATAAAAATTACCACGCCTTTCATAGTAATAAAAAACATTCCCGAGCCTTTTTAAAATCTTTAGGGGTACTATATATCATGATGGGTGGGATTCCCCGACGACGATCCAGCAAAGATAGATATAAGTTTAAATTATCGTCGTAATTTTTACAATCGGTTTGTCTTTATGTCATTTTTCGAGTCAACAAGTTTTTTTTTCAGTCTTGATATTGTTTATTGTCAATACGAACAAACCTTATACATTAAAAAAGCCCAAATGACATCTAGTACCCCGTCCATACCTTCTCCATTAAATTTACAAGTTAACAAACAGTGTCAACATTTAAACAATCAAACAATCCTACCTCGACGGTAAAATACTTTCTTCAAACCCTGATCCTTGAAAAGACTAAAAAGTTTTTACCGTACATATTCTGAGCCTCAAATTTTTACCGCGCATGGTTCCCCTATTCAGTCGGTTCGTTGAAATAAATCTTGGTTACAACTATTTCCCCGGTACTGAGTGTTTGGGTACACACGTTGCTGTGATTATCCTGTAAAAAAAATGTTATAAACCAAAGATCTTTCAAAGTGGAACCAATTGTTTACTTTTTTTCCTGAACCCTCATCATTCCGTCCTTTTCATTTCATTGCGTTATTGCCAAATTTACATATTTGCCGGAAATACCTTGCAAAATAGCCCAAAATATGCTAATTTGGGAATTCCAATAGCTCTAGCAATTGCTTTAATAAAAGAGTAATCCGATAATTGTAGCTTTTTGCTAAATAAAACATGTTACTACTACAATAGCATTTTATTTAACGAGTATCGCTTACTATTCGTTCATTTAAAAGAATGAAATTAGTACCACGCAATTTAAGTTATTTAGTGGCTATTTTGGGTGATTTTCGTGAGATTTTTGTAAAAAATATTGTTCGGTAGTACCTAAGTAAAAATTCAAAAAAATATACTGCACGTACCTTGACTACCACATCATTTCCATCGGTCCTACTGGTCACGTATTCGTTCGTCGGCGACAAAACCCGGTCCGATTTCAGACCGTTCATTTTGTTCAAGTGGCAATTGCAGGAGCATTTGGCAACGTCGCCGTCGCTTGGCAACAGTGCGGCGGAACTGAGGATCGATTCTAAAATCATCAACAAATTTGATGTTTATTTATTTATTATATTTATTCAAAAAACAATAAGTGCTTTCCTTTTGCTTGTTTTAAACAGCAAAGCAAAGTAAACATCTGTGCTTAGCTAAGTTGTTAAAGGAACGCTTCGCGAACAATTTCGTATTTAATCCGTGTGAGGAATATAGAGGGGCATAATTAACCGCGGAAAAAAAAATTATAACCATTATTAACATATAAAAAAATCTTGTGTTTTAAAAGTTAATTTTTTAATTTTTCTGATAATTTTTGGAAGATTATCATATCTTATTATTCTGTTATATAAAAGCGATTTTTTTTCCCGAAATTACTTTTTACTGGTATAGTTTGATAATTTATACAACGTGTGGTGTTATGATCATGTAATGTCTTATTCTCCTAACCTCTAAAAATTTTATCGTTTTTGAATATTGAATATTATCGAACAAACCCAAAAAAGAAACTAAAGACTACCACTATACTTTGACGTTGACATTTCTTTATGGAAAAGAAAAACGTACTCACCCAACTTGTCGATTTTGTCCAGCCTGTCGATTTTATTATCGTTTAATATCGAATCTACCATTTGCATAGATTCCGTTAAGCTAGTGGGTTCAGAGTTCCTCGGAGATGTCATATCACTAGAAATAAATATAGCTTGATATAATAATAATACTAATAATAATAAGTTTATTTAAAATTTAATAATATTATAAATATGTTTATGTTGTCTTCTATAAACTTATTCTTCAATCCCCTGAAGCTGAGCTTGTTAGGGGCAAATCTTATTTTTTGTTTTAGTATGTAAAATCATAAATCATAAACATGCACTAAAAAGCAAGTTTTAAAGTAAAAATGTTAATTTATAGTATAAACGCAGTTTTTTTGAAGAAATATATAACCTATAATTTTTAAGTAAAAAATAGTAGGTGCTTATTTAAATTATTCAGAACAATATTAATTAATTAAAGCATTTCTAAAAATATTTTCAAATTGTCTGTTTTTAATATCCATGTTTTTATTTCGACTTAAATTTTTTTTAATGATATAAATTTTTTAACTTTTGTTGGTAAATAATCGTTTAAATAAAAACATAAATATTTGAAATTTTTTGTCCAATGGACTTATTTATTTTAGCTTTTATGGTTATTTCATTTTTATGACGCGTATTATGATTATGGTTTTTAAATTTTATAAGGTTTTTATTTTTAAATATATATATTAAGATGTTATAAATGTAAAGTTGTCTTATGTTCAACTTTTTTGTTTCTGAATATAATTCTTTTGAAGGACAAAGATAATCTTTATTGAATATAATTTTTAGCAACCTTTTTTGTAATATTTCTAGTTTTTTAACTAAAGTTCTATTTATTCCTCCCCAACCTAAAATTCCGTAATTTAAATGAGTTTTAACCATAGGCCTCTTAAAACAAGTTTTAACTAACGCGTAATATAATATTTCCATGTCTTACATTTAAAATTTTTTTAATGTTTTTAAAAATCTGTAGTAAACTTCTTAAATTTTTAATTAAGTATTCTAAGTAAAAATTCCAATTTAATTTAATGTCAAAAATAATTACTAAATATTTTATTTTATTAATTTTAAAAATTTGAATGTCTTCATTTATTTGAATACTATATTCATATTTCGTGGTAGGTTATTTAGGTTTAAAGTAAAAGGAATATAATTTGTTTTATTAAACTTAATTGTTAACAAATTGTTATCAAACCAATTTTTTATAATTTTAAAATCTTTTTATAATTTTATTATTTAAGTTGTCCCAATTTGTATCGGTATAAAAAATTGTAGTATCATCTGCAAAACTATGAATTTGTCCATGGCAATTTATACTAAATAAGTCGTTCATATAAATATTAAAAAATAATGGTCCTGAAATTGTTCCTATACAGTCAATGATAAGAACGGAAACCTAAGGCCTGTCACCTCAGCAGCATTGGTAAATTGGTAAATAGTTAAAAATTCAATCAATTTAAGCTCAATTAAAACCCATAAGGGGTGAGTCTGTCTTGTATATCTTTGCTTGATCGTACTTATCAACCTAACCAATGGAGAAGCTTGCCGACTCACCTATCAAAACTAGGATAATCCGCGTCGTTTTCTCCATCGTCCTCAGAACTGTCATTGTCCCGTTCCTGTCCCAAACTTTCAAGTTTTTCGAGTTTTTTCGCCACCTTGGCCGACGATTTGAGTTTCTCTTTTTCTTCCTCCGTCAATTCGATGTATCTACAAAGTATGTGAACCGTATTTAAATTACATGTATTTCAAGAATTTGGTAAAAATAGTATTTTGAGTCGTAAAAGTGCATTTACCTCAATAATCTGACTTCTCTGTTACTCAGAACGACACTTTTCGTAGCCTGAGCCAATTTGGCTCTCAATTCTTTTACTTCCGTCTCAGTCTTTCTTTGTCTTTTCTTTAATTTTACGTCATCCGAATTTATGTGAAGAAATATCTAAAAAAAATCCGACAAAAGTTATTATTATTATTATTAATAATATATCTTTATTCTCAACCAACTTAAAAAGTTTATTACAGAGAATATAACACCAAACATACAATGCTTATATAAAATCACAAATAATAAAAATCATGTTTAGTAACTATTAATAACTCCATCGAATCGAATCGAAAAAGTTAGTTTAGTTTTAAAAAATATTTTTTTAAAAATCCAAAATTTCGATATTTCTTTAATTTTTTTCGGCAAACTGTTGTAAATTGTTATTCCTTTATATAATATTGATTTTTGGCCAAAAGTGTTCTTTACCATAGGTGTTTGAATTTGATGGTTTTGTCTCGTGATGAAAATAATGTTGGTCGAAGGAAATGTTATATTCGATTGTTTTTCTTTAATAATAATAGAGTGTATTAGAATGCATAGTTTTAATTTATAAAGCTTTTCTAAATTTAAATATCCGTTTGGTTCATACAAATTTATAGTTGGTTCTAAAAAAGGAAGTTCATGAATGCATTTAATTATTTTGTTTTGTAGTTTTTTTAATGGCTGAATTGTAGTTAAATTCGCTGATCCCCAAATTGAAATCTTATACTGTAATTTTGAATAAACCAAAGAATAATATATATTTTTTAAATATTTTAATGATATATAATTTTCAGCTTTAAATAAAATGCCATTTATTGGTGAGATGTAACTTCGTAAATATTCAATATGTTTTTTCCAAATTAAATTTTCGTCAATATATAAACCTAAAAATTTAATTGTATTACCTACCTAGTATATTTAATTATTTGATTATTGAAAGATAATGAAGAAACATTATTATTTTTTAATTTTGATTTACCTCTAAACATAAAAGATGATTTATCAAAATTTAATGATAATTTATTAATTTCAAGCCATTTACATATTATATTTAGGTCGTGGTTAATGTTATTATGAATTTGAGCATATTCTTCATGAAAATATACAATAGAAGTATCATCAGCAAACAATTTTATTTTAGCATTTAAATTTAATTTTCCTATAGAGTTAACGTAGATTAAAAAGAAAGTAGGTCCTAAGGTTGATCCTTGCGAAACACCACAAGATTTGTTTTTTTGTAAACTTTTAACATTTTCCATTTGAACAAACTGTTTTCCATTACTTAAGTAATTTTTTAACAATAAATAAATATTTCCCCGAATTCCAATATTGTATAGGCATTTAAGTAAAATGTTGTGATTGACTGCATCAAATGCTTTACATAAATCTAGGGACAGTAAGTTGGTTAGTTAGTTAGTTCATATTTGAGATTCATTTTTTCGGTTTCTTTGCTTACCTGCTCCTCACAAAGCTCCACCATAAGGACGCGATTTTCCTCCTTGATAGCGTTCACCATGGGATAAAAAATCTTATCGCTAACCAAACTCAACACATCAGCTGCCGCATATAGAATCATTTCCCTCGTCAGAGGCCTTTTCGACCAGTACTTTTGATCTCTCCTAAAATAATAGTAAGCATTGTTACCAACACTATTTAAAAGACACAAATTGGCGTATGTGTATTTTTACAAATATTTGGATGAAGCTCTTCCCAGCACGCATGTATTATTTCCCGTAAATCTTCTGAATTTTGTGGCCTAAAATTTCGATTATATATTTTTTTTTACGATTATACCCCAAAATTTTCAATTGGATTGATATCGGGACTATAAGCGACCCAAGGCAGCACTTCCACATTATGGGTTTGAAACCAGTGGGTTACAGCATTGGCAGTGTGGACTGGAGTGACTGGACAATGATCTTGTTGAAATATGAAAGTATTATTGGGATATATTTGCTCAGCAGATGGTAACAATATGTTTTCTAAAATGTTAATGTAATTTCCGGCATTAAATCTTCCCTCTATTCGCCAGCAAACACCAGGTCCATGAACACTTATTCAGCCCAATACATTTACAGAGAAACGCCCATGTCTAGAAGGGGGTTAGTAATTCGCTCTTCAAACCTGGTATTGTTTGGACGGTACACACGAATTTGTCCGTTATAAGTCGACTGGAACGTCTTTTCATCAGTAAAAATGACCCTGTTCCAAAATTGAGGATTACGGTATATATAATTTAAAGCAAAAATTATCCTTGATTGTCGCTGTTCTTCGGTAAGAAACATTTTTTTCGCAGCTGGGCGACATTTTAGTTCAGATTCCTCGACTCTCCTGCTAGCGGTAGGCAGGAAATGCTGTATCAATAACAGCATCCCTTGCAGTTGCAAATGGATTATTCCTTAAATATCTCAAAAAAGCAGCATCCTGTTCAGGGTTGGAAAGTTTGGGACTACCTGAACCAATTTTCCTCTTTAGGGATTCTGCGCCACAGCACGGATTGACCATCCTTCTTCGATTCTTGATACAATTTGAGCCTTATTTTCAACTTCAGACGACTGACGAGGCATTTTTATGTTCTTCTGTCAAAGTTTATCAAATACCACCATGCAGTTTCAAAATTAATTACACCGACGCCAATGCTTTGCATTTTTGATAATCTATGACGTGTGATAACCTCCGATAAACAATCATTTAGACAAGCCGGTTTTACGCAAATATGACAAAACTTACATCTCATTCTAATTCTTGTACGCTTTTTATGAATACAACTGTACCTATATTAATATTACGATATAAAGAAAAGATAGACCTTTGCTCGATCATCATCGTTTCATAACCCACCTATAAATATTTTTCAGCTGATCCTTCATGGGGTTCACAGAACCGCCGTAAACTTCGCACAGCGCATTCAAAGCCACACTTTTCGCCTTATATACGGGTCGTCCGGTTTCTTGGAACGTCAATAACGCATGGGCCGCCTGGGTGTCAAAGACGCAGTTCAAGGTGATGTTGAATTGAGAGTGGAGATTAACCGAGTCGTTGCGACAGTCGTGGACAATCTGGGGATAAAAAGAAATAGACCAGGGCTGAGCCTTTGAAAATGGTAAAAAGTGAAAAAAAATAATAGTAGGATGAAACCCATTGGAAAGGGAAGAGAATATAACAAAAATGAAAGGAAAAATAATTTAGGGGCGATCCGAGGTCGGGAAGTGGGTGAGTTTTTAAGGGCAGAAAACGATTTATCTCGATTTTCGGCAAAACTACAAGTCCTATGGAAAAACGTTAAAATGCAAAGTTGTAGGTAATAAAAAGATCTACAACTGTTGTATTTACACTTTTTTCACATAACCTCAAAATTTACGTGAAAAATTCAAATAACCAAGTTTTTGGTTTTTTATTTTTATCATTTACAAGAAAAAAAATTTTTTCACGAAATTTGGTGAAAACTTACCTTTTTATGTCCCAAAGACACTGTAATTTTTTTTGATTTAAAATATTTATTTTTTCACCTTATTTTGACTTAATATCGAAAAAGCACCCTAATTTTCAATCGAAAATTCTCACGTCAAAATATCTTGCTTTTTTAAAAAAAGTCTGTGGACTTTTTGTTCGTTGAAATATCTACTTTCTGATGGTGTAAAAAAAATATACATTACATGTTTACAATATACATTAAATGTTCTCAAAAAATGCAAAGAAACGAAAAAAACTCTAGTCCGAAATTTTTTTTTTTTAATTAATATGTACAATTTTGAGCTATTTATTAAAATTTATACTTTAATTACTCGAAAAACGTAAGATTCCATGTTACATTGAACAAAAAAATTACAAGTCTGTAAAACATAAAGATCGCAAAAAATATGCGAAAATAGTTGTTCTAAATATAATTAAAGGTAGGATTTAAAGATTTTAAAGGGGATTTCATCACATTTACATTTAATGTATATTTTTTTTACACCATCAGAAAGTAGAGATTTCAACGAACAAAAAGCCCACCGACTTTTCTAAAAAAAGCAGATATTTTGACGTGAGAATTTTCGATTGAAAATTAGGGTGCTTTTTCGATATTAAGTCAAAATAAGGTGAAAAAATAAATATTTTAAATCAAAAAAATTACAGTGTCTTTGGGACATAAAAAGGTAAGTTTTCACCAAATTTCGTGAAAAAAAATTTTTTGTAAAAGATAAAAATAAAAAACCAAAAACTTGGTTATTTGAATTTTTCACATAAATTTTTAGGTTATGTGAAAAAAGTGTAAATACAAAAGTTGTAGATCTTTTTATTACCTACAACTTTGCCATTTAACGTTTTTCCATAGGACTTGTAGTTTTGCCGGAAATCGAGATAAATCGTTTTCTACCCTTAAAAACTCACCCCCTTCCACTTCCCGACCTCGGATCGCCCGTAAATTATTTTTCCTTTCATTTTTGTTATATTCTCTTCCTTTTCCAATGGGTTTCATCCTACTATTATTTTTTTTGGTTTCAAAAATTATCGACCACCGTCTAAAAATGTATAATCTAGACGAAATAAACAACTACAGAATGTATACCGGTTTTTCAACGTTAAATTTCGATTTTAATTCCAGCTAAACTTACCTTGATAACGTCGGGACTCTCCAGGATCCTACTCAGCCCAGCGTCGATCATTTGGGGACAAGATATTAAGTCGAAGACGTACGCGAAGCCTGCCATCGTAGCTATTTGCATCAGGGTAAGCTGTCCCTTGATTCCCAGGTTGATACCTTCACAGTCGAAGCCAACTATCACTTTATCGTTTGTGAAGGGCCAACTGTTTGCTTGAGCTGCATGTCGAGACTGGAAAATTTTTATTTGCTGTTTAATTCACAAAAAAATAGTTTATAGTCGGATCCGGTCTTATCGTACGGGTCTTACGATTTAACAAAGATATACTTTCAAGTTTTTTTTTTCTTTTATTGCGTTTAATCATACTATCCAAATAAAATCCGTGAGACAAATATGACATGAAATAAAAGGATATGTATTTTATTTAATTTTCAGCGATTCACAAAAGTATGTACCTTCCACTTTCGTCTTGATTTAAAGATGTCAGTTTTGTGACTTTGACAATTAATTTAATGTGACAATGTGAACGATAAAAAGCAATTTTCTGGTTTTTTGCATCACCAAGCAAAAAAATGGTGCTTAATTTGTTAAACTATTTCGAGAATGAAATTAAATGAAAGAAAAAGTGAAAATTCGTCAACCAACATGCAGGAAACCGTAGCAAAAGCACTGGGAATTAGTTTAAGGACTGTGCAGAATATTGTGCATGAAAGAAAGCGTAATATAATACCGAAGAATACTAAAAAATGTAAACGAAGAAAGCCAAAGACTGAAGATTTGTGCGAAAATATTAAAATGGGAGTTCGGAACGTGATTTATGATTTATACAGATCAAAAACCAATGTAACTTTTCCAGTTTTAAAAGAAAACTTAAAAATTCGAGGTGTTTTGGAAATCGGACTTGAATCGTTATCAAAATTAATAAAAAAGTTTGGTTTTCGCTATAAAAAAGACTGTAATTAACCGGAGATTTTTATGTGAGCAGCCACAGATAGTGAGTCAGCGTGTTCAGTTTTTAAAAAAATATTCGAAAAATTACAAATAAAAATTTAGAAAAGTAGTATTTTTAGACGAAACATGGATATTTTCAAATGAAAGTGATTCAAAATCATTAACACATTAAACATTTCTTTAGAAAAAATGGCACGTTAATACATAAAGGTTCGCCACCGCTGTACTATTATGTACATAATTTTGGTAAAAATAATATTATATGTGGCTATCTTCACGACAGTCAAAATAATAAAACTACGTTTCTTTTCTCCCCGTATATTGATACCTACAGAATGTCACAACATTTTGATAAGCTCTGGAATTTTCGAATTGATTCATATGATCGGTGACCTTTGGACCCGCATGATAAGACCAGATTTGACTATATTTTTAAACATATTTAATAACATAAGTATATTTTATTCACATTTTTTTTTGCTATTAAAATCTTGGGAAAGTGTAAGCACAAATATTGTGAATCCCATTTTTGGTAATAGTTGCAGGATTTGTTATTATATTTTATTCTCTTTTTGAAATATTTTTGATAAATGCTCCGGCACAAAAGTACCTTTACTCCACCATAACACACCGTTTCCAAACGATATCCCTTTAAAACGTATGTCCCGTTACCAGCGGGCAAATATAAACCTTCTCCTTACCTTGCTGTTATTTCTTCTGTTCATAATTTCATCGATGACCATTTGACATTCTCTGACGCTGCATATAACCCTGGTATTCTGAAACAGCTTGATTTTCCACGAATCATTGTATGGCTGATGGTTCATCATAATCTGTCTGTCTCTTCCTAAAATGTACACGAACAATCAAAAATCTAGTCGGAAATATATTATTTAAAAATTTACGCTGAACCGATTCCAAAAGAGCAATCTTATTGGCATACTGAGGAGTGAGGATCCCAAATAGTGCGTGCATGCATACTGAAGTTTTGTAACTACCAAGGATTTATATAAAGTTATTATGGCGTTAACATTTTTAAAGTGTTTACAAGTTCTTATAATAAATCCTAGCATTTTTAAAGCGCTGGCAGTAATATGATCAATATGCCCAACAAAACTGAACTTAGAATCAAAATAGACACCAAGATCTCTGTGAAAATCGGTTCTTTTAGAGGCACATTATCAATGCAGTAATTAAAATTAATATTTTGAGTTCTACATGTAAAGGACATTATCGCACATTTACCTACATTTACATTTAAATTATGTTCTCTACACCAATGCAAAACTAAATTCAAATCGTTTTGTAGGGTCCTTGCATCAAGTTCATCCACAATAGTATGAAATAGCTTATAATCATCAGCAAAAATAAGACCTTTAGCGAAATTACCGCTCACTCCAATTTTAATTATAACTAGTAAGAACAGAAGTGGGCCAAGATTTGAACCCTGGGGCACCCCCGATGTGGGTGAACATATTTGTGAAGTGTAGCCCTTAAGTTCAACGAATAATGATCTTTTATGCAAATATGATGATAATAATGAAATAATGTTTTGGTCCACTGAGAAGTCTTGAAGAGCTGTAATTATCTCGCCAAAGTCCAAATTGTCAAACGCTTTTTCCAAATCGTTGTGTAAAATTTATTAAATTAGTTATAGTTGAGCGCTGGGGTAAAAATCCATGTTGCTGATCCGAAAGTATGTGTTTAACATCGTTATAATAATATATTCTATTACAAATAATTAATTCTAAAACCTTTGAGCAAGCCGAAACAAGACTAACAGATCTATAGTTTTTGATATCATTCCTATCACCACACTTAAGGTGGGAGTATCAACATGCTTGCCAACCTATAACCTATTTCGCGTATATTTATTTAATTTTTCTAGCTTTTACACAAAATTTAAATAAAATCATTATCGTCTTCATATTTTATAGGTAATAATTGACATATTAAATAAATATCAAGGAATTTCATTAAATATTTTAGGAGAATTGTATAGAGAAAAATATCGGGTAAGATTTTTTTTTAACATTATTATGTCATTGTTCTTTCACTATACAATTCTCCCAAAATTAGCAATGAAATAAATTGATATTTTTGTTACATGTCAGATATTACCTAAATATTGTACCGACGATATTGATTTTATTTAAATGTTAGTTAATCAAATAATAAACTAAAAAAAGCAACGCGAAATAGGTTGGCAATAGATGGAATGACGTTGAGAATTCCACCTTAAATATCGGAATAAAACCGTATAAAATACCTCTCCCGAAATTACCTGTATTTTCTTGTAAAGTCTTCAAAACCAAACTGTTGATCCTCTGCTTCAAACTCTGGTTATAATTAGTCTTGGCGACTACGGCTTTGGTCTCGACCGAGTCAGCCTGCGGTACCACAGGCACCTGTACCGGTACTGCTGCAGGACCTTGCGCTTCTATGCGCGATTTAGAATAGTTTCCTACAAAAATACCAAATAATAGCAAAACATCGCGGAAAGAGAATGAAAACTATATATTTTTTCCAATTTTGTATCATAACAAATCTATTACGATACGCATTTGCGTATCGTAATGAAGCTATTTCGATACGCGTTTTTTCTTTATTTGATGTTGGTAACATTTAAATTTTTTATTTCATTGACTTGCGCGGCCTGTGTAATTTACGAGAAAACCCATTTTTCGCAGAGGAAAAATAGCTTGATAACCTACTTTTTTATTCTGTGTGGATAAACATTGGTTGCATCAATCTATAAATCAATCTTTTGTAGATGCTTCAAGCTATCATTTTCTGCCAAATCCTATCCAAAATTCAATCTACTAACCTTCCAATGTCGATTTTAACTTCAACTTTATTTGAATTTTCGATCTTCCCTATACTAAATTGCAATGCCGTGACGTAAAATCACGTCTTTTGAAATTCGAAAAAAAGTAGCAAAATCGCCCGAATTTCCGAACGCTCTGTATATGTACCGAATGTACAAGGATCACACAACGTATTCCGTCCAATTTCAAATCTCATATCGCTAAAATAACTTTGGAATCTCCTGGTGAAAATGGGCCAATAAATCAAAAAATGACAGTTCGCAAAATAATTTTTGTTGTCCAGAGGCTACTATGATAAAAAATAGTATTACCAACATAAAATTTAGACATAAAAATTTACAAAATTTGAAGGATTTATTTTCTTTTTAAATATGTGTTTTTTATTGAAAAAACTACAAATTAGAAAAAATAGTATAACGTATGTGTTATATAAAGCAGTTTTAAGCACTTGTCCCGTTATAAAACTCGCCGCAAGCGGCTCGTTTTTTAACATGGACGCGTGCTATAAAATGATGCTTTATAAAACGTGTCCGTTAATATACTATTATACAGAACAGTTCTGACCTAATCTAAAACTGACTCCTTTCTTATCATCAGAGTTGTCATAATAATTGAGAGCAGTTGGTGGTTCGGGGCTCAGAGATTTCTGTTGGTGGGCGTCGACTTGCTTCTGTTGTAGCCTTGGTTGCTTTAGTCGATCGCTCAGAGACCTTGGACTTGTCGGGATATTTTTAATGGGCGAGATGGGTGGACTCTTCTCGTTCTGTTGGTTGTTGATCTGTGAACAATTCATGTTGTGTAGTAAATCGTTGTTTATTCTTTTTGTTTTAGCAAAACCAACAAATGTTTTACTGACAAAACTTACTTTTTCGACTGAATTTTGGGTTGGAAGTTTTTCATTTCGAGGTTTTTCCGGTAGGTTATTGTTGGTAATATTTTTGGCATTTTTAATATCTTCGCTGGTTCTTTCTAGTTCTTTCGCTTTGTTTTCTTTAATTAAATCAACCTAAAATAAATTTTATTTAAGAAAATTTGAGTGGTTGTTTCTCTTGAATCTACATTTACACAAACCAACTATTATTACATACATATGGTGTCCGGAAATGACGAGCAAAAAAATTAGGGGATAATTCTAGACCGAAAATAAATGCTATCTCTTCCTATAACATTTTTTCGAGAATTGATTATTAACGGACGTACAGGGTGTTAAAGTTAAGTTTTATTTGCAGTTTTTTTTGCAATACGCTTATAATATTTGGACGAAATCTCGTATGTGAGGCTTTTTCGGAATGAGGAATACAAATTTGCCCACCGTTTTTTCGCATTTTGTATAGGGCGCCACATAGGAGCCTATACTTTAATTTGAATGGTCCCAACTTTTTTGTCCTACACTGTATGCGCATTTTGACTGAATACTTTTATTCTCCTAACCTTTTGACATAAAAAAGGTACACTACTTTTGTTTCGATAAATCTAACCGTTTTCGAGAAAAACGCTAAAATAACATTGCTTGCATGTGATAAATACGAAATAATTTCAACTTATATTCAACCTTAAACATAGCATAGCAAAGGAAGGAACATTCCATGGAGTTCGTCGGAATTTTTTAAGAAGAATTAATTTATGCAATGAAGAGGAAGGACGTCATTTTGGACCTTTAATTTGAATATTTAATTTATTGTTCTAGTAACTTATTTATTTTAAAACTGCAAATAAAATTCAATTTTCGAAAGAATGTTATAGGAAGAGGTAGCATTTATTGTGTCTAGAATTATCCCCTAAATTTTTTGCTCATCATATCCGGACACCCTGTATATACCTGTGCTATAATATGTTTTTGATTAATCTTAGGCGTTTGCATGAGAGTGACCAGATTAGCCTGTATGTGAAAGCTGTCGGAAAACAGCCTCAAAAAACTCGACAGTTGGGTGGGAGTATTGAAGAGATTCGACCATATGTTCTCTGGAAGATTACAGCTGACTAACTGGAAGAGTTGTTCGACTAAAATGGGACCCTGGAAAAAATAAATTTCAAATTTTAGGTTAAAAAATACATTATTTTTCACTTTAGATCTTTAAATCAAAATGGTCATTTTATTTACCTTAACTTCAATACACTGTGCCAAAAAATCCAACAAGGTTTGAGTTTCTTGTGGATCTATTTGAACTTCCGGTTGAAAGTGCATCTCTGTGTTTGGAAAGTGGGAATGCACCTGAAAATAAGCAAAAAACTGTATTTCTCCTAAGGTTTGCGTAAAAAAAACAACAGATTTTTATATCTATCAACAATAAGTACAAACCTCAGAAAAATTCGTTAAAAGCACCGTTTCTTTTTCATCATCGACTAAGAAGTCTTCAGGATGTTTGAGTAAAAAATCCCTGAACTCGTGGAAATGTTGACCTGAGACGTGGCGCACCTCTGGGGAAGCTTGCGATCTACAATACGTTTATTTCATATTAAAATATTAGTTTTTAAAAAACATTATTTTTAACTTTTTTCGTTGATTTTTTTCTCATACCTGTGCCCCAACAGGCTCCTAATAGGCACCTCTGTGCCTTCTCCATACTGTAACAGTTTTTCGGAGAAATATTCAACTGCTAAAGTATTGTAGTCCTTTCCACCTGAAAACAATTTTGAATTTTTTTCCTTATACATATATCTGTACCGTTATCTAGATAGGTATGTGGAAAATTTGAATTTCCCACCTCATGTCGAAGTAGGTTTCCTTTTCCAGACAAATACAGGTTCTTTTTTGTTAGATTCAGCTTTTTATCTATAATTATACAGTGTGTCCAAAAAAGTATGCAACATATGGGAAAGTTTTTTATCACCGATTTGTCAGAAAATTTTATTCTTTATAAAAGTTGATGCATTCCTTAAAACTATAAATGCATATTTCATATTTCACCTGCGGCTAATAGTAGGGGAGCAAATGCCATTTTTTCGAAATTGCCTTAAGAGTAAAGTACCTACCTTAATTATTAGAAATACAGCAAAATTTTATATGGAAATGTTTTTGCAAATTAAAAACTTAGTCCAAATACGAAATTTGAGTTAGGTGTGTCATTTTTTAATTTTTTTTATATGTATTTCTTTAAAATAAGTTTTTGGAATTCGGGGAACTGGGTGAAAATGACAAATAAATTATTAATTATTTCCAGTAATATGAATATAGTTGGATTCTATCATAATTTTGTTTAGAACATAAGTTGGCTAAAATGTGTTTAAGTAGGCGTGCAACACGCTAATATCTGAACCAACTCTTAACATTGAAAGGTTTTAAAAAGTTTGCAATTACTTAATCCATTTTTATTATAAACCCACGTTTAAGTTACTTAATAAATATATTAAAATTGCGTAAACAAAAAATCGATCAGAGGTGTACATACTGTTTAGGGGAAAATAGAGATTAACCAAAAAAAAATTAAAAATTGTGACACCTAACTCAAATTTCGTATTTTGACTAACTTACTAATTTGCAAGAACATTTCCATATAAAATTTTGCTGTATCTCTAATAATTAAGGTATTTTCCTCTTAAGGTAGGAGTATCAACATGGTTGCCAACCTATAACCTATTTCGCGTAGATTTATTTATGTTTTCTAGCTTTTATATAAAATTTAAAGAAAATCAGTATCGGCTTGATATTCTATAGGTAATAATTGACATATTTAATAAATATCAAGGAATTCCATAACTTATTTTAGAAGAATTGTATAGCGAAAAATATCGGGTAAGATTTTTTTTACCATTATTATGTCATTGTCACTCATTGTTCTTTCACTATACAATTCTCCCAAAATTAGCAATGAAATAAATTGATATTTTTGTAATATATCAGATACTACCTAAATAATGTACCGACGATATTGATTCTCTTTAAATGTGAGTTATTAAAATAATAAACTCAAAAAATCAACGCGAAATAGGTTATAGGTTGGCAATAGATTGAATTCAACCTTAAGGCAATTCCGAAAAAATTGCATTTACTCCCTTACTATTAGCCGCAAGTGAAATATGAAATATGCATTTATAGTTTTAAGGCATGCACCTTTTATAAAGAATAAAATTTTCTGAGAAATCGGTGATAAAAAACTTTCCCATAATAATATGTTGCATAATTTCTTGGACACACTGTATAGATAGATAAGTCAATGAATTTATAATAGGTAAAGGGCGGAATATATTTTGTAAAAATTTTATAATAAAATCCATATTTTTCATAAATTATTATTTTCGGCTTTATCAAAAAATTTAAAACGTTAAAGGTTTAATGTCCAGTTCGGTACTTATTTCAGGGATTTTCCAATCTGAAGATTATAATATATATATTTACATTTTGGTTATACACAAGGTAAAGGGGGTTTCCGGGATTTGCAGGTACATTGTAAGGGGTTGTTTTTTGTCACTTAATAATGGGTTATTATTACCTGCTTAACAAATTGTATGTATATCGATTTGTAATACATACTTCTGTAGAAACTTAAGTTTAAGAGACAAAAGACTCAATTAGTATTGTTGAAACTTTTCCCGCTAAATGTAACAACATTCCCGGTACAGTAGGAGGTCAAGTAAGGGACAAATTGGATGTAACTGTAAAAAATAATGAAGGATTTAAATACTTAATTGCAGCAAAAAGCATTTATGAGGGTAAACCACCCAACGAAGTTGTATATTTGCCTTATGTATGAACATATTTTTAGTAATAGAAGACAATCCTTTTTAGTTGAAAATGTTGAAAAATATTTAGTTATAAATGTTAATAAATGCAATTTTAGTTTAAAAAATCGTTTAATTTTAATTAAATAAAAAAAAATAATGCAAATAACTGCATATTTTAAAGACTAACAAGACATAATATATACCGGGTGTCCACGGAAGGTGGCTCGCCCCTCTAACTTTTTTGTTTTTCAAGATAATGAAATAAAATTCGGGGGATTTGTATACGACATAAAACTGCATTTTTTGACAGGTGACTCAACATTATGGAACTTCCGGTTAAACCGGAAGTGACATAAACTTTCGATTTTTAAATGGGACACCTGGTATATTTTTACTTTTTTTGACTCCGTATAACATTCTTAATACAACGTTGTCACCAAGAAAATATTTTTTTTCCAAATTTATTGTTTTATCTAGAGGGCTATGAATACCTTAAAATCACTTATTTCAGTTCTTTAATCTTGGGAAAAATACAATTTTACTATTTTTGGTCCAATGCTATGTGCTATGTAAAATTTAATCTTTAAAGTTGTATAACTTATTTTTTTTTAATGGCAACATGGTGGCTCGCCGGGTTAAGAAAAAAGAGGATTTTATTACGATTATTTTGATACCATACACTATTAGGTTTTAGAAAAGCTGCCATTAAAAAACTTTAAAAAGTTAACTTAGAACTTTCCTAAAATGAAGCATATTTTGAGAATAAATTTAGATTTAAATGCATCAAGTAGCCTGTGATCAGCAAAACTGATAAAACAAAATCATTTCTTAAAGAAAATTGAAATGCCAACAGCTTCTGCCAAAGTAGGTAAATTGGTTTGTTGTTTAAAAAACATGGAAAATACTAGTTTTACAAGGAGTGAAAAAGTTGATATGTTAGATATTATTGTCAGGCTTTCGCATTTTCGGAACCAGTTTTGGGTACCTCATAGTGCTGGGTTAGATGACACCGATTAAAATATCTTTGTGCGTAAAGTCGTGCAGCATCGGTTGAATTATTTCTACATTCTCCAAACACTAATAACATATCAACTTTTTCACTCCTTGTAAGACTATTATTTTCCATGTTTTTTAAACAACAAACTAATTTACTTTGGCAGAAAGCTGTTGGCATTTCAATTTTCTTCAAGGCATGATTTTGTTTTATCAGTTTTGTTGGCCACAGGCTACTTGATGCATTTAAATCTAAATTTATTCTCAAAAGATGCTTCATTTTAGGAAAGTTCTAAGTTAACTTTTTAAAGTTTTTTGATGGCAGCTTTTCTAAAACCTAATAGTGTATGGTATCAAAATAATCGTAATAAAATCCTCTTTTTTCTTAACCCGACGAGCCACCATGTTTCCATTAAAAAAAAAATAAGTTATACAACTTTAAAGATTAAATTTTACATAGCACATAGCATTGGACCAAAAATAGTAAAATTGTATTTTTCCCAAGATTAAAGAACTGAAATAAGTGATTTTAAGGTATTCATAGCCCTCTAGATAAAACAATAAATTTGGAAAAAAAATATTTTCTTGGTGACAAAAAGTGACAAGTGACACATCGTTGTATTAAGAATGTTATACGGAGTCAAAAAAAGTAAAAATATACCAGGTGTCCCATTTAAAAATCGAAAGTTTATGTCACTTCCGGTTTAACCGGAAGTTCCATAATGTTGAGTCACCTATCAAAAAATGCAGTTTAATGTCGTATACAAATCCCCCGAATTTTATTTTATTATCTTGAAAAACAAAAAAGTTAGAGGGGCGAGCCACCTTCCGTGGACACCCGGTATATGCGTATATTTTGGCTGAATTTAAGGGCACATAATCCGCCCTTAAATAATAGGTATGTAAGTCGAAAATTAAATGGGTTTAATTCATTTGAACGAATTATGTAAGTTACATTCAAAATTTTTACATAAAAATTAACATGTTCTTGTCACTATGCCACAATTAAAATGTGGAAAAATGAAAGTTGTAGGCGTAGAAAAAGAAAGCGACAAAATGCGGAATATCAATCATGAGAAAGAGGAATATTTAAAATTCAACAACGAAAAAACAATAAATAGGTATCACTGCATACACAGCATTCTAAAGTATAATTATGATAATAATTATTCACGTACTTTCTGCATTGTTTTAAAAATAAACAACATTAAGCTAGGAATTGATGACACCGTTAATAAAATAAACTATCACAATTCATTGAAGCATAGACAATTAATTATTGAAATTATGGATTCACTTTTATGGTTTCTGATGACATAGTTAGATCCCAACTAATAAAATTAGCAAGTCACTTATTGAGCAAAACAAATCAAATACAGGGTATTCCCTACTCGATGGTACATTAGAAGTATCTGGAGAACGAAAAGAAAAATAATTTTGAAATTTTCACTACAGCCATAGGAGACTGCGCTCTAGCTTTTAAAAATAATTTCGCCGTTGCAGTGTTGCCAGATCTATTGATTACTGACATCAACTTTGGAATTTTAAATGAGACACCCTGTATATTTTTACATTTTTAAATTCCACATAAAATTATAATTATTTTTTATTAAATGCATTATTAGTCTATACTTCATAGTTTCCGAGATATTGACTCTCGAAAAGTGACATTTTTGAACTTTGACAGCTTCTAACTTTCTAACAGTACGTCCTAGAGCAAAACGGCTTACATGTCCCTATCTTCAATTTTTATTATCTTCCCAAAAAAATCAACTTCCGGTTAAACCGGATGTAACTCGAAAGCAGGAAATATAGTTGTTCCGGTTTAACCGGAAGTTGTTTTTTTTGGGAAGATAATAAAAATTGAAGATAGGGACATGTAAGCCGTTTTGCTCTAGGACGTACTGTTAGAAAGTTAGAAGCTGTCAAAGTTCAAAAATGTCACTTTTCGAGAGTCAATATCTCGGAAACTATGAAGTATAGACTAATAATGCATTTAATAAAAAATAATTATAATTTTATGTGAAATTTAAAAATGTAAAAATATACAGGGTGTCTCATTTAAAATTCCAAAGTTGATGTCAGTAATCAATAGATCTGGCAACACTGCAACCGCGAAATTATTTTTAAAAGCTAGAGCGCAGTCTCCTATGGCCGTAGTGAAAATTTCAAAATTATTTTTCTTTTCGTTCTCCAGATACTTCTAATGTACCATCGAGTAGGGAATACCCTGTATAAGTAATATCAAGAATTTTTTTAGACCAAAAAAAAAATTATCTATTTTACGAACACTAAAATTTATGGTGGTGAGTGTATAACGCAAGGCCCAATCAATACAATACCTAAAATCAATTGAGTATAAAGAAATGTATATAAAAAGTATTCATTTACCAAGATATCTTACTTGTTCTAGATTTTAAAAATAATACTTACCTGTCGCATTCTTGCTCCCAGCATTCTGAAAAGTATTAAGGGTCACGTAGTCTCCCTCCACCGAAAACAATGCCGGATATTGGGCGAGAAACTTTTTAAGACCACTTTGAGAGCCGCCCGCGATTTGTCTCATCTCTTTCGTGAACCCCTTCGAGCCAAATTGACAACTTAAATCGTGTAAAGTGCGGGGCTCCCCTTTATCGAGCAGGCGTTCGAAGAAAAACAACAGAGTCATGTTGCGAGCTAGTTCGTATTGTATTGCTTCCATCGCTTTATTGAAGTTTTATTTTTGGTTTTTTACGGTGCCTTGTTCCTTATCCTTATGTGAATAATTATTGTGGGAATTGCTTTATAAGTATTAACAGATCAAATAAATTAGGTTCTTGCTTGTTTTGCTTTCTTGCTTATATACTGTTATTAGTTTTGTAGATTCTTTTACAATGATGATAAATTTTAATGTTATTAACTTCTCAATCTAGTGTGCCTTGACTTAGAAATTCAAAAAACAAAAAAACCTGAGTGTTTCCTTGATGAGTTGTAAACTTTTCCTTTGGGTTTCCGGGTGGCCGCTTTAATTTTAGGACAGTTACATCACGCACAGAGACACTGGACACTCAGTTTAACGGGTTACGAATTTTGACAACAAAACAAATAAAAATGGTAAAAATAATTCGAAAAAACTTTTTAGCCTTGCTCAGAACGTCAAAATGGCTCGCGCCATCTTGAATTCCTTTACGCCGTGTTGCCAGATTGGTCTACTTGACGTATTCAGAAATTCAGCCAATCAAATATTTTCCATAATAATTTGTTATAATTATTCAAAATGTGGCACAGAGACGAAAGACTTTTAAAAACAAAATCAAATCGTGGCAAGTTTATCACAAATACGTATTAGTGCAGCTTCTCATTGCTTTTATTCATGGAATGTATTTAGGGCGATTCTTTAAATTCAGGAGAATATGAACAATTTGGTAACCCCGCACAGAAATGACATTTTCCTGCCTGGTGACTGGATTAATATCGACCAAACATTTTTTACGTGCAAGGTGTATTTTCTGGTGACATTTATAGGTGCAAATAATCGTTTGGACGACTGCCAAGAATTAATTTATGCCAAAATTCATTAAAAATTTGCATGTTCGTCTAGATTCTTCGCATATTTTTAATTTTTATACATCAGTGCCAAGGTGTGCAGTATTTACCTTTCTGCATAAAAATAGATTGTTTAATTACAGGTTTTACAAGCAAACGTTGTCTTAGTAGATTTATTTTTGGAATAAAACAAAGAAATACAAAGTTAAAAACACATGTTGTAACTTCTACAATTTTTTTTTCAATTTCAAAGGGTTTTTATTTTCGTACTTTTACATATTATCAGTTCAAAAAATAATAAATATGCATCCTAACGAAGTTATTTTTTTTAAATATTTAAATTTCCCGCTTAAAATAAAAATTAATTGTCAACTTAAAATTGCCTAAAATTGTTGCTTCGTGGCTAGCGCCAGCGCCACACAGACAATTTGCCACATAAACGCCTACGAGTTTGACAAGTGCGCAGTCGTCACTGCATAACCTGTCCTGATACGTTCAAATAGCTGCTTCGTGCTACTCCTGCAGCGCAGTTTGACAAGTTTGAATTAATCTAGACATACGTCTTTCGCCCTTCCAATGAGTTAGAAAACAATAAGTAAATATAATCATATTTTCGTTCCCTATTCAGATATTTATCGAACATACCCTTGTCAAAAAGTTCAATATGGAAGTCGTGTGAAAAACTCGAAAAGTTTACTCCCCTTTCCGCAGCAAATTCCGCGTTAATTTCGTTTGAATAATGGGCGACGGTGTTACCACCAAATCGGGGGGCTCCCAAGTGGAACCTACCATGAAAGGCTGGCTGTTCAAGTGGACAAATTACCTCAAAGGCTATCAAAGAAGATGGTTCGTCCTTCAAAATGGCCATTTATCCTACTACAGGTTTGTAGTAATTTAGTTTTTTCCTCGGTTTTAATAGGTAATTGGACGATATTTAGAGTTAGTTAGTTTGGTTAAACCTTGTGGGGCCTAGCCTTGATCGGACAGAAGGTTTATTCAAGTGATATTATTGATTTTATTGTTTTGATGTCCTAGTTTTAGCAGCCTTACTGCATTGTCCACAGGTAGCTGCAAGTAGCCTTGTAGAATATTATTTCAATTATTGTCTCAATAAGGTCTTTAAACTCTTTAAAATATAAGTTGCCCTATTTTTAATACCTACATTTTGAACAAACCCCCAGTGCAGGGTAGTTTTTATGAGAAATTGATGATATTATTATTACAAGTATGTCTAGTAGATATTAACTAATTTAAGAACGAGAAACAAGTAAGTATTCATTTTACTTATGGTTTCTTTCTGTGCGGGCTTTGGGTAAATTAACTACCTAATTATTGTGATTAGTACTTATTGTTGAGTCAGTTGAGTGTTTTATTTTAATTTAAACGCAAAAATATAGAGAAAACGGGTTAAAGTTGTATTATGGCCTCTACGAAAAGAGACAATAATTGAGACTGTAGAAGAAGAAGAATTAGTAGATTGTGATTTCATACCCCTTTTTGTTCAATTTTTCTTTGCCTGAAACAATTTTTGTTTTTTAAACCATAGCTATGAATTTTCAATAAAAGTATAGTACTGCTAAAAATAGTAAGGATAAGATTAAGGCATATAAATCACGTTTTTATTAGCCGTTTTCTATAGCTTTATATGCTTTTACGTGCCTGAAAACCCATAAAATTGAAAGTTTTTTGGCATGAAAACAGGTGTTTTTGTTGTTCCTAGCAAAAAAAGTGGGTTGATTGTATATTGTGATGTGATTTATTGGGAACCTGACAAATTTATTTATTTTTAATTTTATTCAATGTATATGGTGAACTGGTGTTAGATCCGGTCTCAGAATATTTCTCACTTTAGTGAGTCGAATGTCCTTCAACTGGGAAAGCATTGGCAAAAGATCCTCCCAACCGATACGGGGGACAAAAAAAAAGTTTCTTTCTTAACATAAAATCAGAATTGAATGTGTACAGCTCATACCTAAAAGATATATATATACAGTGACCGGCAGAAAGTAAGCACCAAACGGGATTTTTTGAAATTTCAAAACTTACCAAATTTTTTTGGCAGTAAAAAAGTTCTGCATGTTCTTAAACAAAAAAGAGCATAGACAAAACTAGTAAGTATTGCGCTGTATACGAGGGAGAGGTAAAAACGTTAAATTCACTCAAGAATAAAGTGCCCTTATTTTTCCCCGTAAAATTTTTTTTTATTAGGAAATGTTGTTTGCACTTAAAAGTTGTCCATAAATACCAAATTTTAGCTCAATAGCACAAAAAAAGTATTTTTACTTTTTTTTTTGACGCCCCCTCGTATAACGAATCGATAGAAGCTATGCGACCTATAAATTCAATTTTTTGACAGCTTTTGGGCAATATGGCACATCACTTACTTAAATTTGTTTAAATACGCGAGAACTGGACGTTTAATAAAATAACGTCAAAAATAATCTAACTTTTCTGGTGCACACCGTACATTATTTTATGGATAAGCGGAATAACATTATGCAAAACAAATGAGGATTTCTTCATACATTTAACAATATTTTGCCGTTCCCAATTTTTTTAAAACTCTTAAACCCATTGGTTCATGAATTAAAGTTTAAACCCTTACAATAAAATTCGTTTTCATTTAAATCTAGGTGCCATGAAAAACATTTATATTTGTGCTGTTGGTATTTATGGATAACTTTTAAGTGCAAGCAACATTTCCTAATAAAAAAAACTTTCCACAGTGAAAAATAAGAGCAGTTTCTTCTTGAGTGAATTTAACGTTTTCACCTCTCCCTCGTATACGGCGCAATATTTACTAGTTTTGTCTATGCTCTTTTTTGTTTAGGGACATGCAGAACATTTCCACCGCCAAAAAAATATGAGCTGCACACATTCAATTCTGATTTTATAGTCCCCAGTTTAGTCCCTAAGTAATGTAAATAAACATAGCTGTTTAGTTCACCTATGTAATTTTTTGGCAGAATGATTATAAGAATTGGATGCCAACAACCTGAATTATTTTATTTACTAATCTTAGCATAGTATAAAACAAAGTCGCTGTCGCCCGTCTGTCCCCTTATGTGCGTAAATGTTTAAAACTACGCAACGGATTTTGAAGCGTTTTTTTTTAATAGATAGAGTGATTCAAGGGGAAGGTTTTTATGTATAACTAGCGACCCGCCCCGGCTTCGCACGGGTGCAATTTCAGAAAGTGGCATGCCGGGTACTAATATATCGGGTTTGTTTGGGTTTGTATTTATACCAGCGGGTTGCAACGCATGCCGGGTACACGCTAGTTTATTATAATCGATTAGTCAGTATTGGATTAAGCTCTGAAGCAGTCTGATGTTGTTAAAAAAACGGTTCGTTTCTACTCATTTTTCCCGAGAAAAATTTAATTGATGTAAAATTTGCCACAATTTTTTTCTTCCATTTTGTATTATTTTTATAATATACACACAAGCTTTCGATAACACGTTAAAAATAAAACTAAACTACCTCACTTGAAGTTTGAAATTTTCCATGACATAAGCCACCTACCTGTATACCTATGCAATAATAGATAATTTAATTACTTAAGATCAGGTACCTGTAATTGTAACGCTTATGGTTTATTGAAGTTTTACGACTCATGGCCCTCAGCTGTGCTGTCAGGCTGTAAGAAACAGAGTTTATCATTATTAACTGAGAATAATTGGCGAATGAAACTTATAGATTACGCCACTTAGTTGGTTATTGCATATTAATTGCTTGAATTAATACAATTTGTCAAAAATAGTGTTTTAAATAATGCATCCACGCACCGGTGGCAATGAGTTATTTTTATGATTTACGTCACCGCTGTTAAATGGAATAGTTATAATATCCCAAACGCTGTTATATGTTCGGTTATACATAATTATGTAAAATGGTTATTACACCTTAATTGATTGACCTTTCGGAAATAGTCTCATAGAGGAGAATAATTGAAATAAGTAAAACCCTTATTAGATATTAATACAAAAGATGCAAATAAATATTATTTAAGTAGTATACCTAACGTAGAATAAAGACGTAGTTAGACCTAGATTTTACATAATAGGTTGTAAGTAGTACCCCAAAAATTCTATGTCGACCTAGAACCAACCTGTTTTTACCTTCTATATCCTAAAAGAACCTTTTTGGTATGTTGTGCAGGGCCGAAAACCATGGAATTGCCCCTACGTTGTCCATCAGGCGCCGAAGAAAATTCAAAGGGGGGTAAGTAATTATTCTCGCAAAAAAAAAAACAATCAATCATAACATACAAACGTCAAAAAAATGACAAAAATCATGGTGTAAGGCCCTGCACAATCATTTTTTTATTTTGTTGGAGTGGTGTGAGTTTTTTTTTTCAAGTTTTGTTGTTGTGGTTTTGTATGTTTTTGTGCTTTGGTAGCGTTTTCTTTTAGTGTCCTTTTTTTTGACTAAGCGTCAAAGGTTTGCCATTTTTTAAAATGGCTGCTTTAATCGACCAACACGTCACGCTACGCTGTCAAATTTACGCCCTCGGGGACTTGGGCTTGGACCGGATCCGCATGGGCGTACATTTGACAGCGTCTTGCGTTGATTACCGTCATATTTTAAAATGTCGATCTATTCGGCCAATCACGTCACAATTACGCTGTCAAATTACGCCCCTGGGGGCTTGTAAAAGAGGTACGCTGTCGAAATTCTCGTAGGAATCTCTAAAATGTATCTCCATAGAGGGTGTCCGGGAAAATGTGGGAAATCGCCCGGATATGAAAAAATCACGTGAAAAGAATACTACAAGTTCATATAAACTTCTTTCGTATCGGCCTCCTCTTCGGAGATATGGGCTCCCAAAGAGCTCCCATGGAATTAAGTTTTTGACACATAATTATTAAACCAACAGGTACATTTCATTTTTTTTTATATGATCTATACTAGGTAAGACCCTTCAAATTACTATCCCAGAAAGTGTTGCGAATTACTCACAGCTGCAGGGACGGACTAGCTGGGACACTAATGTGCCCATTTTTTTACGCCCTGTATGATAAAAACTTTGGACAACGTTTTTTACATACCCTACATACCTAGAAGTTTATATGAACTTGTAGTATTCTTTTCACGTGTTTTTTTCATATCCGGGAGATTTCCCACATTTTCCCGGACACCCTGTGTATAAGTTTTTTTTTGTGTTTATCCTACTTTTTTTTATTGTGAAACGAACCGTTTTGGGTAGTTATAGCAGTGGTTCTCAAACTTTTTCAGTTTGCGGCGCACTTACAGGTTTAGTATTTTGTCGGGGCGCCCTCACTCGCAATATGTCTATAGTCGTGTCCAAGAAAGTGCTGCAACACATAAATGAAAACAACTCTAATCTAATGCTTATATTTTCTTTTATTATTTAACTATAACACACAAGAATATATACATTTATCATGATTAAAGAAAAAAAAAGCAATGTGATGGGTGAGCTTGGTGATCTCCACACATTTTTTCGAAGCGAGGAATAAGGCTTGACACTGCCACTCTCATTTCTTGCTCCACATTGACCTTTGAACGATATTTGCTCTTTATTACAGCTACAGCTAAAAATCCGGCTTCGCATAAATAGGATGTTGCCAAGGGGATTAAAATCCTCAAAGCTTTTAAACTTAGAGTTGGATATTAATTTTTAACGGTTACCCAAAACTCCACCAAATCGGAAGAAGCGAATTTTGCTATAAGGCTGTTGTCGCAAGAGAGTTCAATAAGACTCTCTTCTTCTAGTGAAGTGAATTCAGGTGGACATTCCAACATTGTGCATGTGCATGGAAGGGATCTTGATTCCATGCAAATTTTTCGACATTTTCTTCCGTAAAGTATTTTGCAAACCATTCCGTGAGTTTGGAAAGATGTTCCGTGAAAAGGGACAGCAAATCTTGAGAGATAACGAGCTCATTAGAGGCTGAGAATTTATGCAATTCTGGAAAACAATCTTGACCGCAATCTTCATTAATTTTTATTGTCCACCACAACAGTTTTTTCCTAAATGATGTAATTTTCTCTGATAGTTTCAAGATATGCATGTTATTGCCTTGCAGAGACAGATTTAAGACATTCAGCTTGTCAAATATATTGCACAAATATGCCAGTTTTAGCAAAAAGTCGGGATCCTTAAAGTATCTGGAGCTTGCGGCGCCCCTGGTTACTCCTCGCGGCGCACACTTTGGGAACCACTGAGTTATAGTGTCTTTTTGACAAATACTTGTAGCCATTTTGAGACGGCACCGCTTGCCTTCTCAAACTTCATTTTAACAAAAATTCTATTCCATTCTAACAGTAAGTACCACGAACCTACTAATACGTAACTAAAGATGCACTAAGTAAGGTTGTTTCTATTTCAGATTGTGTCGCAAGAGGTAAGTGCTTTGCATTTTACTTAACCCAGTTTTCCTATTTCGTTCGCAGTAGAGCATAGACTAGGTTCTAGCAGCGCCAGAACTAGGTTCTGGGAGGGTAAGGAGGTTAAGTTCGTTAAGTAAAAAAAGTTTTCATCACCACCCGTCCAAAATTGGTTTATTTCTTTCCTCGTAAATATGGTCAAAAATAGATATTCCCTTTTAATTCCTTGATTTTAAAATGACCAACGTTAGTTATAGACCAGGGTCGATAATTTTTGAAACCAAAAAAAATAATAGTAGGATGAAACTAATTGGAAAAGGAAGGGAATATAACAAAAATTAAAGGAAAAATAATTTACGGGCGATCCGAGGTCGGGAAGTGGAGGGGTGGGTTTTTAAAGGTAGAAAACGATTTATTTCGATTTCCGGCAAAACTACAAGCCCTATGGAAAAACGTTAAATGGCAAAGTTGTAGGTAATAAAAAGATCTACAACTTTTGTATTTACACTTTCTTCGCATAACCTCAAAATTTATGTGAAAAATTCAAATAACCAAGTTTTTGGTTTTTTATTTTTGTTTTACAAAAAAAAAATTTTTTTCACGAAATTTGGTGAAAACTTACCTTTTTATGTCCCAAACACACTATAATTTTTTTGATTTAGAATATTTATTTTTTCACCTTATTTTGATTTAATATCGAAAAAGCACCCTAATTTTCAATCAAAAATTCTCACGTCAAAATATCTGCTTTTTTAAAAAAGTCGGTGGGCTTTTTGTTTGTTGAAATCTCTACTTTCTGATGGTGTAAAAAAAATATACATTACTATGGTAAATGTTCTCAAAAAATGCAAAGAAACGAAAAAAACTCGAATCCGAAATTTTTGTTTTTAATCATTATGTACAATTTTGAGCTATTTATTAAAATTTATACTTTAATTACTCGAAAAACGTAAGATTCCATGTTACATTGATAAACAAAATACTTACAAATCCATAAAACATAAAGATCGCAAAAAACATGCGAAAATAGTTGTTCTAAATATAATTAACGGTAGGATTTAAAGGGGATTTCATCACATTTACCATAGTAAAGTATATTTTTTTACACCATCAAAAAGTAGAGATTTCAACGAACAAAAAGCCCACCGACTTTTAAAAAGCAGATATTTTGACGTGAGAATTTTCGATTGAAAATTAGGATATTAAGTCAAAATAAGATGAAAAAATAAATATTTTAAATCAAAAAAATTACAGTGTGTTTGGGACATAAAAAGGTAAGTTTTCACCAAATTTCGTGAAGAATTTTTTTTTAAAGATAAAAAATAAAAAACCAAAAACTTGGTTATTTGAATTTTTCACATAAAATTTGAGGTTATCTGAAAAAAGTGTAAATACAAAAGTTGTAGATCTTTTTATTACCTACAACTTTGCCATTTAACGTTTTTCCATAGGACTTGTAGTTTTGCCGGAAATCGAGATAAATCGTTTTCTACCCTTAAAAACTCACCCCCTTCCACTTCCCGACCTCGGATCGCCCGTAAATTATTTTTCCTTTCATTTTTGTTACATTCTCTTCCTTTTCCAATGGGTTTCATCCTACTATTATTTTTTTCACTTTTTACCATTTTCAAAGGCTTCAGCCCTGGTCTATTACGTACGTGTTGTTGCTATCACAGGTTATTAATTGATATTCGGGTGTTCAATTAACGATATTTTTTTGAACTTCGACCTTCGCCGGTATTTTATTTCGGTGTAACCTGCTGTTAAAGGAAATGTCCGCTAATTATATAAAATTATCGTGTGTTTTATTGACTCAAATTGGATATTGTATTGAAAATAACACGAATTTGTACTGTAATAATGTACGGGTAATTATGGTTTTTTTGCGTCGCGTTCTACGTATAATTATTTATCTGTGACAATGAATGTGAAAATAGGTGCTTTCCTTTTGCTTCTTTTAAACGGCAAAACAAAATAAACATCGCTGCTTGGCTAAGTTGTTAAAGGAACGCTTCGCGAATGACTTCGTATAATCATAGGAGTAATGTAGAGGGATCTACTTAACCGCGGCAAAGGGAGGAAGAAAAAAACATCTTTGTTGTGTTGTGCTTTGCTTTGCTATGCTATTTAAAAGTAACTAAAAAAGGACTCTGCTATTTATAAGTATATAACACTAATAATAAGCAAAGGGAGAAATAGTTTACAACCATCACAGTACAAGAATATGATGCTTCATAGTAGTAAAAAGTTTGGGATTGCATACTGCTTATATAATCTAGTTTACAAGGTCTTTAGCTGAATCCAACTAGAATCAAGCTAAGATAGACAAAGAATGTTATAGTACATTTGCGCCGAGCCGATATCTCATTGTTTGTAGAGGACATTCTATCTTATGACACGTCTATGAACACTTACTTGTAATATGAACATTCTTTCACTAAATCAGTTTCTTTACATACCTCTGGTATTTACTATCTTGTAATATTGTTTGTCATATTTACACAATACGCAAAAACATTTAAATTTTATTACTATTTACACCATAACCTAACATTTTTTATCATTTCACTGGCAAAACAGCGTATTACTCATAGACATTTACCTTTAGATACGTACAGCTTATCTCCTGCGCAAACAAAAGTTACGTTTTATGGGTGAAAAAATACATCCGAGCTCATGGCTCGCCAGTCAGCTGCCAGCAGCATCGGGCATGCGCACAAACCTAATTTGCCACTTTCGTGGTTATTGTTTGCTTATCTAAAGGTAAATATCTATGGTCCAGCGTAAAGTGTTGCTAATATTGCCACGTGGTTTTATTCATGAACTCGCCAGGAACCCGGTGGCCGTTAGCATTTTAGGTCTTGTCGGTTTGTTGTGATGTCTATCTTTGCTTGATCGCCGTTGGAGTTTTTTAAATATATGATATTATGTACTGTATATATAACGCTGTTGTTGTTGTTGTTGCTTCATACAAACCGATAAGTATAAATCCAGTATTAAAAATAGATGCCTGTAGTATGTTGTTTCCAGTGGCGTATTTAGGGGGGGGTCCGAGGGGTCTGGACCCCCCCCCGTGGGCTCAACATTAAAAAAAAAACTCAGAACAGATCAGATGCCTTGTTGCATTTAATTAAGACAGGGTGAACCGAACCTCGCCCGATAACAAAATGTAATAATTTTCTATTTTACAATTTTTGAATAAAGACCTTTATTATTATTATTATTATTATTAAATAAAATTATTCATCATTCAATTTTTTTTGTTTTTTACCTGCGTGTCTAATTTATTTAATTTAAAAAAATTGAAATGATGTTTACTTAGTTTTGTAATTTTTTTGCAAACTAGAACTATTAGCAACACTTTGTTTTTACAAATAATTAAGTAACTGTGTCACAGATAACAAAACAACATGGCCAAACTTGGCAAAAAAAACTTGAAAACGAATCATTTTCGGAATCGGTCATATTATGTAGAAATATATATTTTTAAACATAAATATTTAAAAAAATATATATTCCCATTATTGCGTTTATATTTAAAAATTTCTTAATTTCTTCCTTTTTTGGGTTCAGCTATCAAAACATAGAAATTATAAATTTTGATAGTTCAAAATAGGGCGTGGCACCGAAAATTTTTTCGCCTGCGGCGCTTTTTTAAAGGAAGAAAGAAAGAAAGATAAAACGAAAGGTATAAACCCCCCCCGTGGCAATATTCTAAATACGCCACTGGTTGTTTCTATGCCATCTAACTTTCCAAATGTCTTCATTCCAAACTACCTTTTACAGTTCATTACATGGAAAGTGACAACATAATATAGAAAATAATAACCATTAAAAAAAATAACAATGAAAAAAATTGAAGTTAATCCAATTTAATTCATTAATAAAATCAGTTTAAAAAAAATAGTATAAATAATTTAATTTAGTAAATATATCTTTAATTGTTTTTTGCAATTTTTTAATTTTTCTGATATTTTTTGGAACATTGTTATATTTTATTATTCCGTCATAATATAAAAGCGATTTTTTCCGAAATTCCTTTTTACTGGCATAGTTTGATAATTAATACAATGTCTGGTGTTATGATCTTGTAATGTCTTATTTTCCTGAAGTGTTGTTTGATTTTTTTCCTTTTAAAATAATAGAATACAAATTTTTAATTTATAAATGTTTTGAACGTGTAAATACCCTTTCGGTCTATATAGATTAATAGTTGGTTCTAAATGGGGTAATTTGTGTATATATTTAATAACTTTATTTTGCCATTTTTGTAATGATTTTAAGTTTGATAAACAAGCAGATCCCCATGCAGAAGCTAATTATTGTAATTTTGAATCTATTCATGAAAAATATATATTTTTTAAGTATTTCAAAGGAATGAAATATCTAGCTCTGTACAAAACAGATACCAAAGGAGATATCGAGTTGATAATATACTGGATATATATGGCCTTTCCAATTTAAATTTTCGTCTAAAACTAATCCTAGAAATTTTGTCGTTTTTGAATATTGAATATTTTCATTACTAAATGTTAATGGGTTAATGATGAAATTTATTTTATTTTTAGTTATAAACATAAAAGAAGATTTTGTAAAATTTAACTTAAGTTTATTTGATTGAAGCCAAGAAAGAAGTATTTTTAAATCATTATTAATATCAAAATACGTTTCTGCAAGAGTTTCAGCCAAATAAATAATTGTTGTATCATCTGCAAATAGCTTTATATTACCCTTTAAGTTCAATTTGGAAACGGAATTACTGTAAGTTAAGAACAATAACGGACCTAATATTGATATTAATATCTAGGCACATCCTATCCATAAAAGCTATTAAAATGTGTTGACAACATCTTTTGTCAGACAGGGAGTAGGGATTACGGTGCATTTCCCTTTGAATGTGACCTTGCTACTATAGGGTAAACCTAACCTACAAATAACCCAACTTTCTATTTACTCACCCGCGAAAAGTAACTGCGGAATTATTATTTTCGGAATTCTCGCATACTTGCCACTTGCGACTCTAGTCTCCAAAACATATCACAAAACACTAAAAACGTAGCAATTATTACACAAAACCGATAAAGTAAAGAAAAATTCAAACCGCTGTCCATATAATACATGCAGAGGCTTCTAATACAAAACTATAGGATTAAATAAACTGTAAATAAACAATTCTAGCCAGATTTATAACAATTAGATAAGTAGAATGATAAATTAACCAAGTTTGTTTGTTGTTTATCTCATCAGCAAAAAAACCTACCGCTCTAGACATTATTCAATCGATTGAGACAACTACTCGCCGACCCATCACCGCATCCTCTACTCTATCTGTTGCAGGAACCAAGCGGAGATGGCGCACACCTGTAGGGGTAGTATCTCTCTACACGGCGCCCTGATCTACACCGTAGATCCTTGTACCTTCGTTATTTCGAATGGGGGAACGCAGACGTTCCACATCAAGGCCTCGTCGGAGGTGGAAAGGCAGTCCTGGGTGACAGCGTTGGAGCTTGCCAAAGCTAAAGCGATGTAAGTGGGTTATAGAAGATCGCCTGCCAAATCTGTATATCGTAAACGACACAGGTTTGAAAATTAGGCGGTTAAAACGCTACTAAATGATAAAAATAATGATAAGAAGATCAGTCTAAATTATGATTCATAAAATACTGCACCTAATTTTATCATAATTTTTCCTTCTCGCTCACTTTTTGACGTCATTCGTTTGTTTTTATAGACATATTTGTCAAAGATAAGACGACATAGATCTTTTTTTTAAGGTAGGAGTATCAACATGCTTGCCAACCTATAACCTATTTTGCGTAGATTTATTTATGTTTTCTAGCTTTTATACAAAATTTAAATAAAATCCGTATCGACTTGATATTCTATAGGTAATAATGGGCATATTTAATAAATATTAAGGAATTTCATAACTTATTTTAGGAGAATTGTATAGCGAAAAATATCGGCTAAGATTTTTTTAACATTATTATGTCATTGTCACTCGTTGTTCTTTCACTATACAATTCTCCCAAAATGAGCAATGAAATAAATTGATATTTTTGTAATATATCAGATACTACCTAAATAACGTACCGACGATATTGATTTCCTTTAAATGTTAGTTATTAAAATAATAAACTCAAAAAATCAACGCGAAATAGGTTATAGGTTGGCAATAGATTGAATGACGTTGAGAATTCAACCTTAATGGAAACATACAGCTTGTGATACATCATTTGAAAGCTAATATCTTGTACAGTATGCTCATAAATTTTGGTGCGATTCTGTCAAGCTATTTCAAAATGGCGACTGTTAAAAGTTGTTTAAAAATCTCTATTTAAATTAGCGGAAATGATAAATCATTGATGTTTTTTTTTACCTTTCAAGGTAAGAAATCCTTATTGTTGCACTGAACGGTACCTGGATTTCTTAACCTTCGAGTTGATGCCTGCTCTAGCTGTAATTTTTCCCAAAGAAGTAGATCCAGATATACCTAATGAAACAATTTGGTTTCAGCAGGATGGCGCTTCCCGCATTTTGGTGTCAACTGTCAATGTGAGAAGATATTTAGATTAGATACTTCCAGGTCGCTGGATTGGACGACGTGGTACAATTGAATGGCCACCGAGGTCCCCAGACTTAACGCCTCTAGACTATTTTCTTTTGGGATATTTAAAAGAAAAAGTTTACCAAAATAGGCAAAATAATATTGAAGATTTGAAATACAAAATTAAATTGGAAACACATAACATACCGGCTGAAGCCATTCGGAATTCCGTCGACGGATTTTACCATCGTCTGGGAGCATGCCAAGTAGAGGGTGGAGGACATTTCCAGCATTTGCCACGTTAAACCACCTTTTTGTTGTGTTTTGTTTTGCTTCGTTACATTTTTATGTTTTTTTGACAAAATAAATAACAAATAACAAACTGTCAGAACGTGAAACAATGAAGATTTCTTACCTTGAAAGGTAAAAAAAAACATCAACGATTTATCATTTCTGCTTATTTAAATAAAGATTTTTTAAAAACTTTTAACAGTCGCCATTTTGAAATAGCTTGACAAAATCGCGCCAAAATTTATGAGCATACTGTACGAGATATTAGCTTTCAAATGATGTATCGCAAGCTGCACGTTTCCATTAAAAAAAATCGATGTCGTCATAACTTTGACAAATGTCTGTAAGAAAAACAAACGAATAACCTCAAAATGTGAGCATATATAAAAATAAATTGACGTGTCCGGATTTTTGGGCAACCCTGTATATATGTATTACTTAATTCTTCCTGTAACTAAATAATCTTAGCCAATAGGGAAGGGTCCATAAAAATGCTATTTTCCATAGACAGGATTAACTTGTAATGATAAAATACAATATTGATATTATAATCATAAGATCATTAGTTTTATAACAAACGCCGATGTTTTCTCATCGATAACAAGGTTTCTGGACGTTAATAATGACATTGTGGTTTTGTGTGGTGTATCGGATATTTATAAAAAAATGTTGTTGCAGAAGAAACATGGAATCGGAGGAGGACGACGACGTGGAAGCTGACGAATCCGGGTTATCGGAGGAACCGGACGTGATGCGGAAGCTGGAAATTGCTTTAAATGAACTACAGGTACTTTTTTTTCGATTTAATTTTACGAATTTTTATAAATAGAAGGCAAATTTTGCCGCGTCATCGATTTAAAAGCACTAGTGTGAACTTGACACACTGTATGAATTGAATCATGGAAAATAACTTAAGTATTAACCTACATACAGGGTTCCCCATTTAAAACGAAACAGGCTAAATATCTGGTTCCACGTTAATTTAAAAAAAAAAACGCTCGGACCCGTCGATTTTTATTTCGAGGGGGACATCTTTTGCGCATATTGTCAATCTTGTTACTTCAAGCCCCTAGGAGGGAGGGGGGGGGATAAGATCTAAATCTTAAATGGATACCCCTATTTTATATCATTTTTTTGGATTCTGCATAAAATTCTGAACATTTTTTAATAAAAGCATTATTAGTCTATACTTAACAGTTTCACAGAGATTTTTGAACTTTGACAGCGTCTAGCTTTCTAACAATACGCCTTAGAGCCAAACGGCTTACATGTCCCTATCTTCGATTTTTATTATCTTTCCAATAGTGTCAACTTCCTGTTAAACCGGAAGTACTATATTTCTTACAACCATAAACAAATACAAATATAAAATAGGGGTATCCATTTAAGATTTAGATCTTACCCCCCCTCCCTCCTAGGGGCTTGAAGTAACAAGATTGACAATATACGCAAAAGATGTCCCCCTCGATATAAAAATCGACGGGTCCGAGCGTTTTTTTTTTTTAAATTAACGTGGAACCAGATATTTAGCATGTTTCGTTTTAAATGGGGAACCCTGTATAGTTATGTTTGTGTGAACATTACACAAAACGTAAAAACGTTGAATTTTCGTCACTATTTTCATCATAACCTAACATTTCTAATATCAAAATTCCAAAATTTCCGTTTTTAATTTTCTAATTTTCACTTGCGGCCGCTAGGAGGCAGACGTCACGTTTCGCGGACTGACAGAAATGAACAGATGGTGTTTTTCGAATCAACTTATACTAAACGAGGACAAAACGGTTCACGTTCATTTCTACAAAACATCTCCCAAAATGCAATTAAACCAGGCGGCATCCTCTTCCAAATTTCTGGGGACGTATCTTGATTCCAAACTATCGTGGGAACCTCAACTGGATCATGTATGCTCAAAATTGGCAGAAGCTTACTACGCTATACTAAAGTTAAGATACACAGTACCTGTCTCTATTCAAATAACATCTTACTACGCATTGGCCTATCATCTCTGTTATAATATTTTACTGTGGGGACAAGCAGTAAACACAAACCGAATATTTCAAGCACAGAAACGTCTAATAAGGCTCATTATTTTTGGATTGAAGCCAACACAAACATGCAGAGAAACATACAAAAAACACAAAATCCTCGCAGTCACTTCAATATAAATCCTTAAGTGCTCCACATAATGTATACATGAACAAGAACGAATTCCAAGAAAACAGAAACAATCACAACTATCCTACAAGAAACGCAAATGGCCTTATAGTCCCTAGACACACTTCAACACGATATGAAAAATCTCCCCATTATGCATGCTTCAAAATTTTTAATAAACTACCAGAAGAAATCAAACAATCCATAACAAGAGGTATATTTGGAAGAAAACTAAAGGACGTTCTTTGGTTTTTTAAGTAAAGTGTTTTTGGATTCTGTTTGAAATAATTGCAGGGAGGGCGGCGCCCCAGAGCCCTTCATTAACCAGCCGCCACTGACAATATGTTTGAGTCAATAGAGTAGTCATATAAGGTTGGAGATGTTTTTGGACTTATTATAGTTGAGTAGCACCTACACACAAGAACATAAACACTATTTTTTTACAGATTTGTGGAGAACTCCTAGGAAAACACTGGAAAAACTTGGCAAAGCCACTCAGTGAAATAGAGTCGAATCCCGATCCAGACTTGTTAACGAGCAAAGCCAAGGAAGTCTGCGAGAGGGCCACTCTATTTAGGATTTCAAGCAGTGCAATGATTAACGTAAGTAGGGTGCAATATTTTTCCTGTTTAAATTTTATTTTTCTGATACAAAATGTACAAATTTTATTCAAGAACCGATTATTATATAAAACAACGTGTAGACGAAATAAAAACCCATTTTGCAGATTCTCAAGTGATTGTGGAAAATAAATTTTTTAATTAAACATCTCTGTAATTATTTAACAACCCATAAGCAAATATGGACAAATCATAATTTTTTTAATTTCGACATCTCTCGGTTTATACAGTGTGTCTAGTTAAGTTGGAACCATATGGAAAACTTTTTTATTATTGGTTTTATGGAAAAAAGTTATTCTTCATAAAAAGTTATGCATGGTCTAAAACTCAAAATGCAACCTTCAGTTATCTAAATTTCCCAGTCATATACGAGGTATACCAGAAATTACGAATTTTGCTCAAGAGCAAAGTATAGTCAGATCTGGTCTTAACGTGCGGGTCCAAAGGTCACTGATCATATGCGTCAAATCAGACAACACAGAGGCTATCAAAATGTTGTGAGATTATTTACAAATATACCGAAGGAAGGAAAAATAGTTTCATTATTTTAGCTATCGCGAAGATAGCCACATATACCTAATATTATTAGTTTTGTAAAAATTATGTACAGGGGAGTTGAAAAAGTTACAAAAAAATTATATAATCGCTAATTATATACCTACTGTACCCTTTAATTAAAAACGACAATAATAAACAGTGCAATTTATTTTAACAATTTTACTACTAAAAAACCTAAAAATACAATGGCATTTAGTCTGATAAACTATTTCGATAATGAAAGAAAAAGTGGAAATTCGCAAATCAATATGCAGGAAACCGTAATGAAAACACTGGGAATTAGTTTAAGGACTATGCAGAATAATGTGCATGAAAAAAAGCATAATATAATACCCAAGAATACTAAAAAATGTAAACGAAAAACACCGTTTATAATTATAGCCTAAAAACTCTCATCGTCACTTATAAAATCTGAAAAGTCCTCGTCGTCTGCGTCGTCTTCGAATGGAGCAATTATCATTGGCGCTACTTCGACATCTAGTACTTGTTCTCGATCCCACCAATCCCTTATTAATATTTCTGTATGTTCCACCGATTTCTTCCAGTACTCTTGTGTAATATGATCTAACGAATCTTGCCAAACTATTTGTACTTGGTCGGATTTAAGACCATCACCTACATGTTTTTCATAATAAGACTTTGCACCAGCCCATATTAATTCTATTGCGTTAAACTGGCAATGATATGGCGGCAGTCGTAGAACCTCATGACCATATTCACGCAGTATTTCATCTACCGCGTATATTTTGGGTTTTTTAAGAGACTTTGCTATTGATGGGAGTTCCGATTTAAGCATATTTGGTAAAGGATTTTGGTTGTGTTTTTCCAGCCACTCATAAATATCACTTTTCCTCCAAGATGAAGTAGGCTGTTTAATTAATATTTTTGAATGATATGATGCATTATCTAATACAATTAAAGACGGAGCATCCAAATTTGGTATCAATTGAACTTTTAACCATTTTTCAAACATTTCGCAATTCATATTATCATGATAGTCAGCACTTTTTGATGTTGAAGAAAAAATTAAACTCGCACCTGCAACATATCCTGTTGCAGAACCGGCATGCAAAAGAATAAAACGCTTTCCCGTACCGCACGCCTTTTTCCTTTTAACGCTTTTTACAGACTCATCTTGCCAAGATTTTGAACCACTTCCATTTGAAAATATCCACGTTTCGTCTAAAAATACCACTTTTCTAAATTTCTAAAAAACACCCATGGTAAAAAGTACTTTTGGCCAAATATCAATATTTTATAAAGGAATAACAATTTACCACAGTTTCCGAAAAGAATTAAAGAAATATCAAAATTATGGACTTTCAAAAATACACTAAAAAATATTTTTTAAAGCTACTACTAAAAAGTATTATATTATTATATTAATATTTTTTTTTGTAATTGGTTATTATTTTTTTTTTAATAATTTCGGTGGAGTTATTAATAGTTACTAAACAGGGTTTTTATTATTTGTGAATTGTATATTTGGTGTTATATTCTCTGTAATAAACTTTTTTAAGTTGGTTGAGAATAATAAATAAAAAAAAAACGATATAGAAGTTTCCGTTAAATTAAATTATTTTTTTAGTCGTGTGGAGAGTACCTCAAAACGGCGCAGACGCACGGGCACAAGTTGGTGAAGCTGCTCCAGCACGAGAGAGAACAGAGACAGAGGCTTCAGGAGATGGTGGAGACGCTGGCCGAGCAGCACTCGAAGTTGGAGAGGGCGGCGAACGCGCATGCGCACAGAGCTGGTAAGTCTGAATACGATACTTCTAATCTTTTGGTTTTTTGACGGGTATAGAATCATGGGTTGGTTTATTTATACATTATTAATTTACATTAATTCCGTTTCCAAATTGAACTTAAAGGGCAATATAAAGTAAAGCTATTTGCAGATGATACGACAATTATTTATTTTGCTGAAACTCTTGCAGACATGTATTTTGATATTAATAATGATTTAAAAATACTTCTTTTATGTTTACCTATAACTAAAAATAAAATAAATTCCATCATTAATCTCTTAACATTTAATAATGAAAATATTCAATATTCAAAAACGACAAAATCTTTAGGATTAGTTTTAGGCGAAAATTTAAATTGGAAATGCCATATCCAGTAAATTATCAACTCGATATCTGGTATCTGTTTTGTATAGAGCTAGATATTTCATTCCTTTGAAATACTTAAAAAATATATATTTTTTATTAATAGGTACAGGGTCTTCCAACGAGGACTGAACAGGGGCTCATTTTTGAGCTTCCTTGTATTTAATGAAAAATCCAAAATAGCCAATCGATGTACTTTTTCCTGCAGAATTCAAAAATGAAACCAAAAATTTATTTGAACCAGAAACAAAAGAGTTACGCTATGGATAAGGTGTTTTTTAAATGGAACATAGCTTTTTTTATACGATTTTTGGAACGAGTGATTTTTTTTGTCCGTTCTGATTAAAATATTTAATATTGTGACAGCTATTTTTATTAAATTTTAATGGTTTATCCAGTATAATTTAACTTTAACCTGTTTGAAACATACACTAGGTAATAAAGGTATAATCACCTTTGAATCCTTCAAAGTCAAAAAATTTGACAAATTTACTATAATATTGCCGAAATGACTTTGAAGGATTCAAAGGTGATTATACTTTTATTACCTAGTGTATGTTTCAACAGGTTAAAGTTAAATTATACTGGATAAAACATTAAAATTTAATAAAAATAGCTGTCACAATATTAAATATTTTAATCAGAACGGACAAAAAAAAAATCACTCGTTCCAAAAATCGTATAAAAAAAAGCTATGTTCCATTTAAAAAACACCTTATCCATATCGTAACTTTTTTGTTTCTGGTTCAAATAAATTTTTGGTTTCATTTTTGAATTCTGCAGGAAAAAGTACATCGATTGGCTATTTTGGATTTTTCTTTAAATACAAGGAAGCTCAAAAATGAGCCCCTGTTCAGTCCTCGTTGGAAGCTTCTGCATGGGGTGCTGCTTGTTTATCAAACTTAAGACCATTACAGACATTGCAAAATAAAGTTATTAAATGCATACACAAATTATCACATTTAGAACCAACTGTTAATTTATGTAGACAGAAAGGATATTTACACGTTCTAAACATTTATAAATTAAAAATTTGTATGTATGTAAAATTCACCCTATCATTTTAAAAGAAAAAAAAATCGAACCTAACACTTCAGATGAATAAGACATTACATGATCATAACACCAGACATTGTATAAATTATCAAATAATTTCAGAAAATAATCGCTTTTATATGACGGAATAATAAAATATAAGTCTTCCAAAAAATATCCGAAAAATTACAAAATTGGAAACTTTTAAAAAACAATTAAAGAGATATTTACTAAATTAAATTATTTATAATATTTTTTTTTAAATCCATTTTATTGGATTAACTTCCATTTTTTTTTATTGTTATTTTTTTTTAATGGTTATTATTTTCTATATTATGTTGTCACTTTCCATGTAATGAACTGCAAAAGTTAGTTTGAAATAAAGACATTTTGAAAGTTAACAACCTACTACAGATGGATCCGGTTTGTTTACTTACATCCAGCTATTTAATTTATTAACAAAGAAAAAACCGGATTTTAATGCAGAATTTTAAAATTTGAAATATCACGAACACAATACACGCTTTCGTTTGCTAATTGATATCAGAAATTGCAAACTAAACAAAGAAATGACTGAAATTATTTAAATAAAACTAATTATGTGTATATTATAAAGAGATAAATAATTTGGTATTTACTTTTGAATAAATAGAAATAACCAACATCTGTGTTCTGTTTATGGGAATTTTAATCAGCGCGCTACTATGAGATTAGTTTGATACATAGTTGATTGTGGTTTCTATAGTAGTACCAGTAAAAGTTTGTCAATAAGACAGTTGACACTGACATTTATTTGACATTTGATGGTAACTGGCTTAGCTAGGTTTAAAGGAAACCCCATTGTTTACGTTTGATCCCGATCAAAAATCGTTTTAACAGAAATCAATGATGACAAATTTCTGCTGATTGCCCTAGATCTACCGCCTGTGTTTCAAAACGAAGGTTATATTATAAATACAGTGTGACCAGTAATAAAGTCCGCATCATATGGGATTTTTTTTTATTAATAATTTTATTCGAACTTTGACTTTGGCATTAAGTTCTGCTTCGATCGAGATGAAAATTAAGCAAAAAAAATAGTAGTCACGTGATTCGCATTATCTGTCAAATTTTGATTTTTTCCAAAAAATAATTCAAAAGTGGGGTTATTTCTGAAAGTATAGAAAAAAGGTATTAGAAAAAGTTTTTTTAAATGCAGTTTCCCGCATGCGAAATTTTAGCTGCATAAGATAATTTTGACTTTTTACCCATATTTTGTAAATTGCACCACTTTTGCAAAATAAGACTCAACGCAACCTACATAAAACTTCTATAGTTTGCTTTGCAATGCTTTATTTCAGATACATTTTCTTTAAAGTAGCGCCATATTAAATGTGTGTTTTTCTACAAAATCAAAATTGGGCTATTAAAATTTGGTCGCATGTGATGCAAAGTTTATTTGTTTTTGACCCTGTATAAGGTAACTTCATAAAATAAGTATTTTTGAAAACGTAGTTTGTGTCTGAAAGTAATACACCTTAATATTAAGACAAAAAAAAGAACACAGTCATCAGTTAAGTGTTCTTTAAGTGGAAAATAAATTTTACTGGTGGGTAAAAAATCAAAATTATCTTATGCAGCTGAAATTTTGCATGTGGGCTGGAAACTGCATTAAAAAAAAAATGTTTATAACTTTTTTCGATATTTTCAGAAATAACCCCACTTTTGAATTATTTTTTGGAAAAAATTAAAATTTGACAGATAACGCGAATCACGTGACTATTATTTTTTTGCTTAATTTTCATCTCGATCGAAGCAGAACTTGATGCCAAAGTTAAATTTCGAATAAAGCTATTAATAAAAAAAATCCCATATGATGCGGACTTTACTGCTCACTTTGTATATGTACGTGCTTTTTTAAATTTTATACTCGTAAAAGTACATCAAAGCATAATGTTTTAGGGAGATTAACGTTGTACGGGCGTTTTACTTCATTTTACTACGCGTGACGCAGAAATAGTTCTAAATTTTTAATGAATGCAATGTTTCGTCTCCTTATGAATTACATGTCTGTGACACAAGCCAACTGTTTAGCCGAGAACCAAACCAAAATCGTAGTTAATTCTTTGATATTATGACGTCTCTACCATACCTGTTTGTCATCCTCTCTCAAACTGGGAATGTCGATTATCGTCATTTGCACCCAAACTTTGACCGGCCGGCGTTTTTTGCACTTTGTTCTTTTCAAAATTCCCCCGTAAACATAATGCAAGTCCGTCCCGTCCAAGGCCAACTAGATATTGATTTAGCACTTGCTCATTCTCGGCCTCCAGATTTAATTATCCAACTAGTGTTTTATTAGTATTAGTCCCCTTTACATATTTGCACATCGGAAAGTTAAACAACATTTTTTTTAAATAAATCTGCCGAAAATAATATATTATCGGCAATTTCGCCGCTAACCTCCATATTACCGGAAGAGCCAATAGCGAGGCTGATGTGATATCCCGGGCGTCGCTGATTGGTCGATATCAACTACTAGTCGCGTGTGTATTTTTAATTATTTTTGAAGCGATAAAAGTGCGGTAGTAGTCAACGATAACACACTATCAAACAATGTAGGCAGACGATTTAAAGTGGTTTACCGGTATTTTTATTGTTCATTTACTTTTAAAAAATTACCAGCGTTGGATTAAAAATCGTCACGTGCCGTTGGCAACAGTCAGAAATCGCAATCAGGTGGGCCTCGATAAATAGCGCGAGCGAGACAATCGGCTCAGCTGTTTCGCGTCATAGCCACCTGCGATAAAAGTGGTTGTATTTTAGCAGCGTGATTTTTTGGCATACACGCTGTTTCTTTCGTAGTTATTTGTAGAAGTTTATAATGAAAAACCACTTGCGTAAGCTCTTGTCGAGGACTAGTCGTCTGAAAAATCAAAGTAAGATCCCCCAGAAAAATGTGTTTACATTGTACTCAAAATACATAAAATAAAAAGTGAAATGTTACAACAGACCTTTAGAGATCATAAACATATTTACACGGTGTGCCGGTGTTATTGGGTTTTTCAATTATCAACATCATTCAAAGGGTGCGGAGTGAAAAAATACAAGTATCATAAATTATAAAGAGGACCCTTTGATATGACAAAGAATAATAATTATTATTGACGAAGTCAGTACGCCACTGCCTTCTAAAATAAATGATTTTAGTAGGCTGGGCAATAACTTTCCATTGTCTTGTCACTGACATGTCTGTCAAACCATAACCTATATTTGTATATTTTTTGATTAAGTCAGATTTTATGCATCAAGATTCAAAATTTTAGTGTGTTTTCAGTGCTTTTACTGGTTTATATTAAATTTTTGATAGTATTTATATTTGTAGTAAGCGCTAGTGAGCCGGAGGAAGAGGATGAAAACGAATTTTTCGACGCTGTGACTGATGGGGCGCAGAATTCTGACGCGAATGATCATTTTACACTCGATATAAGGACTAGGACTGGGGTAAGGAGGAACAGTTCAGATAGCTCGAGCGAAGCTGAAGAGACACAGGAAACTAAGCAGGTAATTTATTATTTAATTAATATCCATTCAACATATTTTAATGCTTATTCTGTTGCTCTCCTTCAGTCATTTATTTGATTGTTTGCCAATGGTAAACTTTATCATAGAAACATTTTTTTTTATTAAATTGATTACAAAATTCACACAGTCTATCCTATTTAATTATTTTTTTTCCATATAAACTATTATTTAGCATAGGTATCTCAAAAAATTTGCATTGTATTTCAATGTTGTTATCAATCAAAACGAGATAAACGGGGCTCAAAGTGTTGTAAATGCTTTTGCTGACTATTTTAGTTCTGTTTATTATAATAACAATCAACCCCAACCCAATAATTTTAATACCTTTTGCAGTTTTGCTTTTGAAGAAATTACCGAGGTCGAAATTAGGGAAGCAATTAAAAAATTAAATTTTGAAGAAGTAGTCCATACTCAAAGTGGAGTTAAATGATACAGAAAAAGAAAAGCACGAAGTCTTTCTCCACAATCTTTATTAATCAAAAAACTAGGCGAACCTAGTATCACATCGATGACATGTTTCGAGTGTAGAAACACTCATCATCAGGAAACAAAGTGAAAATTAAAATGCTGATGTTTTTAGCAAGAGAAAATAATGGTGAGGTTGAGCCGTAATGGAGCTTTTAATGGTACAAGAGATGTAAAATTGAAAAATCAGAAGGTCAAAAATCAAGACTCCAGCATACTGAAGAGTCGAGGGTTAAGTGTAGAAGCACACTGTCGTGCAGAAAAAGATAGGGTAGTAAAAATTAGGGAGTTTTGAAAAACATATCTGTTAAAAGTATAAATAAATTACTGAAACATCCTGAGTTTTATTGAGCACAGTCAGAAACATTTGAAAATGTTGGGGTGAGATGTAAAGAAAAGAAGAGAAAAAGAAAAAATTGTTTTTTTGTCAAAGCATCTTTTATTGTAAAAGTAAAAACAGTTGGGGTACCAGGCTTTTTACGGCCCAGGCTGGTACCCCAACTGTTTTTACTTTTACAATAAAAGATGCTTTGACAAAAAAACAAATTTTTTCTTTTTCTCTTCTTTTCTTTACATCTCACCCCAACATTTTCAAATGTTTCTGACTGTGCTCAATAAAACTTAGGATGTTTCAGTAATTTATTAATACTTTTAACAGATATGTTTTTCAAAACTCCCTAATTTTTACTACCCTATCTTTTTCTGCACGACAGTGTGCTTCTACACTTAACCCTCGACTCTTCAGTATGCTGGAGTCTTGATTTTTGCCCTTCTGATTTTTCAATTTTACATCTCTTGTACACCATTAAAAGCTCCATTACGGCTCAACCTCACCATTATTTTCTCTTGCTAAAAACATCAGCATTTTAATTTTCACTTTGTTTCCTGATGATGAGTGTTTCTACACTCGAAACATGTCGTCGATGTGATACTAGGTTCGCCTAGTTTTTTGATTAATAAAGATTGTGGAGAAAGACTTCGTGCTTTTCTTTTTCTGTAAAAAATTAAAATTTAACAAGTCCGTAGCAGTAGCAACAGTTAATTTACCTGCATATGTTCTTAAAGGCTGTGTTGATTCTTTTGTAAAGCCCCTAAAACATTTTTTTAACCTTTGTCTAAAAAAAAAGGAATATATCCCACAAAATGGAAAGAAAGTAAGGTTATTCCGATATTTAAGTGTGGAGATAGGAATGACATTAAAAGCTATATATCTGTTAGTCTTGTTTTGGCTTGCTCAAAGGTTTTTATGATTAACGATGTTAAACACATAATTTCGGACCAGCAACATGGATTTTTACCCCAGCGCTCAACTATAACTAATTAAATAAATTTTACACAATTCATTTATAATTCTTTTAAAAACGGCCAACAAATTGATGTTATTTTCAACGATTTGGAAAAAGCGTTTGACAAGGTGGACTTTTGTCAAATAATTACAGCTCTTCAAGACCTCTCAGTGGACCAAAACATTGTTTTATTATTATTATCATATTTGCATAAAAGATCATTATTCGTTGAACTTAAGGGCTACACTTCACAAATATATTCACCCACATCAAGGGTGCCCCAGGGTTTAAATCTTGGACCACTTCTGTTCTTACTAGTTATAAATTAAAGGTCTTATTTTTGCTGATGATTATAAGCTATTTCATACTATTGTGGATGAACTTGATGCAAGGACCCTACAAAACGATTTGAATTTAGTTGTGCGTTGATGTAGAGAACATAATTTAAATGTGCATGTAGAACCCAAAATATTAATTTTAATTACTGCATTAATAATGTGCCTCTGAAGTGAACTGATTTTCACGGAGATCTTGGTGTCTATTTTGATTCTAAGTTGAGTTTTGTTGGGCATATTGATAATATTACTGCCAGCGCTTTAAAAATGCTACGATTTATTATAAGAACTTGTAAATACTTTAAAAATGTTAACACCATAATAACTTTATATAAAAATCCCTGGTAGTTACAAAACTTCAGTATGCATGCACTATTTGGGATCCTTAGTATGCCAATAAAATTGCTCTTTTGGAGTTTGTTCAGCGTAAATTTTTAAAATTTTTGTTCTACAAGTCATTTTCAGTTTATCCGCCAAGAGGTACAGATCAGATGTGTAATTTGTATAATTTTCCTTCTTTAAGACTATTGCGTATTGAAGCAGGAATTATTTTCCTATATAAAATAATTAAGAGACAAAATAGATAATAAAGAGTTCTTGGGGCAGCTTCCGTTTAGAATAGGCTTAGTCAATACTAGATCCGCACATGTATTTTATGTTCCTGCACCAAGGACAAATCTATACAAAAACTCACGGCTTATAAGATTGTGCTCCTATTTTAATAAATATTGTGGAGACATTGACATATAATTATTTAAACTGTGAAAAATTCAAATTAAAATTAAGGAATGAACTGCTTAGTCAATTACTGTAATTGTAATACTAATTGAATTATTGTTATAGCTTAGGTATAAGCTTTTAGAAATAGGGTTTATGTACCTATCTATAATTAACTTGTTAAGTTGTTGATACTATAAATAAATAAATAAATAAATACAACAGATATGAACCAGATAAAATTTATACTAATAATTTTCAAGTAAAGTATTTTCTTTTCTTTTGTAGGTTGTGGTATTCACAGGGGGTAAGCACCCCACCAACCCCTCCAAGAGTAATGCAAATAGCACAAATACAACGGTGGCGCATGCCTCGAGTAATAATAATGGTACCTATGGTTTGTTCGTTTTTCAAATAAAGCTACTTATTTAGAAAAAACCGTGAGTATAAATTAATTTTGTTTTTTTAGCCGGTAGGCGTAAAAGAAGAACAAGAATCCCGGACAAACCCAACTTTCCCCTAAACCTATGGTCGATCATGAAAAACTGCATTGGCAAAGATCTGTCGAAAATACCGATGCCGGTAAATTTTAACGAGCCTCTTAGTATGTTACAAAGGTTAACGGAGGACTACGAATATGCTGACATATTGGACCGGGCAGCAAAGTAAGTACCTAATGCTGTTTGTTAACTTTTGCTTGCGCTAGAAATAAGATGTACGGGTCCAAGGTTTATTATGTCTATGTTTTAGACCTATTAGACCAGGGCTAAAGCCTTTGAAAATCGTAAAAAGTGAAAAAAAATAATAGTAGGATGAAACCCATTGGAAAAGGAAGAGAATATGACAAAAATGAAAGGAAAAATAATTTATGGGCGATCCGAGGTCGGGAAGTGGAAGGGGGTGAGTTTTTAAGGGTAGAAAACGATTTATCTCGATTTCCGGCAAAACTACAAGTCCTATGGAAAAACGTTAAATGGCAAAGTTGTACAAAATAAAAAGATCTACAACTTTTCTATTTACAGTTTTTTTACATAACCTCAAAATTTATGTGAAAAATTCAAATAATCAAGTTTTTGGTTTTTTATTTTTAGCTTTTACAAAAACATTTTTTTTTACGAAATTTGGTGAAAACTTACCTTTTTATGTCCAAACACACTGTAATTTTTTTGATTTAAAATATTTATTTTTTCACCTTATTTTGACTTAATATCGAAAAAGCACTCTAATTTTCAATCGAAAATTCTCACGTCAAAATATCTGCTTTTTTAAAAAAATCGGTGGGCTTTTTGTTCGTTAAAAACTCTACTTTCTGATGGTATAAAAAAATATACATTACTAGGGTAAATGTGATAAAATCCCCTTTAAATCCTTCCTTTAATTATATTTAGAACAACTATTTTCGCATATTTTTGCGATCTTTATGTTTTATGGATTTGTAATTTTTTTGTTTATCAATGATATCAATCTTACGTTTTTCGAGTAATTAAAGTATAAATTTTAATAAAAAGCTCAAAATTGTACATATCGATTAAAAAAAATTTCGGATGCGAGTTTTTTTCGTTTTTTTGCATTTTTTGAGAACATTTACTATAGTAATGTATTTTTTTACACCATCAGAAAGTAGAGATTTCAGCGAACAAAAAGCTCACCCACCGACTTTTTTAAAAAAGCAGATATTTTGACGTGAGAATTTTCTATTGAAAATTAGGGTGCTTTTTCGATATTAAGTCAAAATAAGGTGAAAACAAATATTTTAAATCAAAAAAATTACAGTGTGTTTAAGACATAAAAAGGTAAGTTTTCACCAAATTTCGTAAAAAAAAATTTTTTGTAAAAGATAAAAATAAAAAACCAAAAACTTGGTTATTTGAATTTTTCACATAAATTTTGAGGTTATGTGAAAAAAGTGCAAATACAAAAGTTGTAGATCTTTTTATTACCTACAACTTTGCCATTTAACGTTTTTCCATAGGACTTGTAGTTTAGCCGGAAATCGAGATAAATCGTTTTCCACCCTTAAAAACTCACCCCCTTCCACTTCCCGACCTCGGATCGCCCGTAAATTATTTTTCCTTTCATTTTTGTTATATTCTTTTCCTTTTCCAATGGGTTTCGTCCTACTATTATTTTTTTTTTTGGTTTCAAAAATTATCGACCCTGGCCTATATTGTTTTCGGCCTGATGATTATTTTTAAAATTTATTAAAAGAAAATGTTGCATTATGTAATAATAACTTTATCATTTTCTAAGATGTACCGATCCTTGTGAACAGCTGGCTCTTGTCGCCGCCTTTACAATATCTTCGTATTCCACCACGTCGAATAGGACGGGAAAGCCGTTTAACCCCCTTTTAGGGGAAACGTACGAATGTGACAGGACCGACGATTTAGGTAAATATAAACCGTCAAGTTTAAATATTCGATTATAATTAAGTACTTAAGTATATAATACTAAATACTTATACAGTGTGGTTGTTTAAGTGTGCAACATATGGGGATTTCTTTTATTACCGATTTTTCAGAAAATTTCATTCTTGATAAAAGTTGGTGCATGTTCGATAATCATATTAGGTGCACTTGGAATGGTTGCAAGTCAAACGGCCTACAGGGTAGGCCAAAAAATATAAAACTTGTACAAGAATAAAGTTTCTTAGTAAACATTTAAAATAAAAATGTTGCACTTTAAATGATGTGTTTTTTAATTAGCATAATATCATTACTAATGTTTTATCTTGTTAAAAAGAATTTTTAGAATATTTTAAAGTTGTGTTTAATATCGTTGCAACAAACATGAAGTTTGTGATTCCTTAATAAATTAAAAATTCAAGTAAATTTTACAAATACGCTTGAATTTGAACAAAGATATGTGAAATTGATTTGATTTTGATTAATTTATGAAGGTCTTTATGGTAAATATAAAAAAAATTTTTTGGGAAATTATTAATGTTTTTTAAAAAAATATATTTTTTTTATTTTAGGAGGTCACGTTTTGGAATCTATGCATACCTTTTAATTCTAAACAACTTTTTTTAATAACATTTTGCCGAATTTTCTGAAATAGGGGTACTTTATTCTTGTACAAATTTTATATTTTTTGGCCTACCCTGTACGCCGTTTGACGTGCAACCATTCCAAGTGCACCTAATATGATTGTCGAACATGCAACAACTTTTATAAAGAATAAAATTTTCTGAGAAATCGGTAATAAAAAAATTCCCATATGTTGCACACTTAAACAACCACACTGTATATACAGGGTGTCCGGAAATGCTGAGCAAAAAATGTAGGGGATAATTCTAGTCTAGACCGAAAATAAATGCTATCTCTTCCTATAACATTTTTTCGAAAATTGATTATTATCAGAGTGACAGGTGTTAAAGTTAAATTTTATTTGCAGTTTTTAAATACTTAAGGTACTAAAACAATAAATTAAACATTTAAATTATGCTCAAAGTGACGTCCTTCCTCTTCAATGCATACATTAATTCTTCTTAAAAAATTCCCACGAATTCCATGGAATATTCCTTCCTTTGCTATGCTATATTTAAGGTTGAAAATAAATTTAAATTATTTGGTATTCATCACATGCAAGCAATTTTATTTTAGCGTTTTTCTCGAAAACGGTTAGATTTATCGAAACAATAGTCCTTTTTTATGTCAAAAGGTTAGGAGAATGAAAATATTCAGTCAAAATGCGCATACAGTGTAGGACAAAAAAGTGGGGACCATTCAAATTAAAGTATAGGGCGCCCTCTACAAAATGCGAAAAGACGGTGGGCAAATTTGTATTCCTCATTCCGAAAAAGCCCCATATACGAGATTTCGTCAAAATATTGTGAGCGTGGCAAAGGTATTGCAAAAAAAACTGCAAATCTCCGTTAATAATCAATTTTCGGTCTAGAATTATCCCCTTAAGTTTTTGTTCATCATTTCCGGACACCCTGTCTATACAATATTGTTAAAACAGTTTCTTTTTAAGAGATGCATCAGTTACCGTAAAAATAGCTACCCGAGTTTGTATTTTGTTGTAATCATGGCATAGCCTAAACAATTATTGTAATATTTTAAGGTTGGAAATGTATAAGTGAACAAGTCTCACATCATCCCCCAATTGTTGCCCAGTATTGTGAGGGGAGCGACTGGCATTGTTGGCAAGAGTTCACCATGACTTCTAAATTTAGGGGAAAATATTTACAGGTGAGTGAGGGGAATGATAATGATAATAATTCTGATATTTGTACCTCAAGAAGTTGTTAGGGACGTTTTTTAATAATATAATAAATATGTTTACGTTGTCTTCTATAAACTTATTCTTCAATCCCTCGAATCTGAGCTTGTTGTGGTCACCAGATGTCAGTTTTACTTTAATGAAGCTTTAAGAAAGGAAAAATATGGAAATTTTTAATTCGGTAAAAAAATATTTACAAAAATATTCGATTTTATATTTTTTTAAGTATATATCCCAAACATTGTATTTAAGGTTCTAATGGAATTCTAAACACTTTTTATTCTTGGAATGTTTTCGATATCTCATCAACTTATCTGATTTATGATGATTTCATATTGGTTTTTTCAACTTTTCCGCCATACCATTGGTCACGTGACGTATGTCAAAATCGATTTTAAGGTTATGGGACATGCACATCCAATCCCCCAAAAAGGATTTTTCAATATTCCGCTAATAAAAATTTTTCCCATAAGTTGCGAACTCTTTGCCGGTCACTGTATATTAAGATGTTATAAATATAAAGTTGTCTTATGTTCAACTTTTTTATTTCTGAATATAATTCTTTTGAAGAATAGAGGTAATCTTTATTGAATATAATTTTTAGAAACCTTTTTTGTAATATTTCTAATTTTTTAACTAAAGTTCTATTTATTCCTCCCCAACCTAAAATTCCGTAATTTAAATGAGTTTTAACTAACGCGTAATATAATATTACAGTAGTCAACGACTCAAAAAACCTCTGGTTGACAAAAAGTTTATTTTTTTATAATATAATTTAATTTAACTAAAAATACAGTCCACTCTATTTATTAGAAGGAATGAAAGAAATTTGAGTCAGCTAATAATTATTAACATAAAGTTGAATAATATGTCTATCTTTGCCCGATCGTCGATGGGTTTGGTCGGGTTTTTGAATTTGCTGCATCTTGGTAATTTGTCTTTTTTTTTTAGATTATTCCTTTAGGTAGTGCCCAAGTCGAATTTTTACAAAGTGGCCACAAATATTCTTGGAGGAAAGTTACCACCACCGTTCACAATATTATCGTAGGAAAATTATGGGTAGACCAACATGGTGAGTTTTATCTTTTTATGGCAATGTGATAAATTTGGTTATAGTGTTATAGTTGGAATTAAAAACTGATTTTTTTGAATAATTCGGGTATTTGCGTACGTACTAAAAAATAGGGTGGGCAGCGAGTACTGGACCCCCCCTATTTTGAATATTTGATCATTGTTTTTCTTACGGTGTTACTCTTTATGCTGAAGCAATGTACCAAATTTGAAATTAATATCTTATTATAAATACTCGAATTATTCAAAAAAATATTTTTAATTTAAAACTTTGACACCTTGTATAACGAACAATAGGGTCACAAATAATAATAATAATAATAATAATAATAATAAAAGTTTATTCAAATATTTTTTTGACATTTAATGCTAATATATAAATTTTTTTTGTATAATTTATCAATTCCGAACTCAGAAGTAAAATACTTGTTTTGAGTTAAATATATAAATAATATAATATTTTTGTCAAGAATATATTTCATAATTCAGGCACATTATAGATTATAATATAAAAGGAATATGACAATATTTTTATTGGTACCTATATTTTATATCATTACGAAGATAAAATACGTTATGTATATAATATATATTTATTTATTTTATTCATTATTTATTAATGACGTTCTTTAATATATCTCTTGGATTAGATAATATCCAATTTTTAATTTTATTTTTATAATTATTTAACGATTTAATTATTTTAATTGACTGTGGTAGCATATCAAAAATATATGGATTGATGTTTAAAAATTGTTTGTGTGCTATTGTTTTGTTTACTCTATTTTTATATGTAATAGTATTTTTATGAAGAGTTTCATGTGTGTGATTAATAAAATTTATTTTATTTTTATGTTTAAAAATATAATATATTAACATGTTGTAAGAAAATATTTGTTTAATATCCATTTTTTTGCTATCTTTAAATAGTAAATCAGAAGAATATTGGTGGTCTCAAAATGCATTTTTGAATAGTTTCAATATTATTAAGATAATTCTTATTTATGCCTCCCCATCCTAGTATTCCATAATTTAAATGAAAAATTACATTATAAAAGTACTAATATTTTTGCTCAAGGAATATAATATATGGATGGACGGATTGACCGTATTTTTCCGGACACCCTGTATAAACTTTCAAAACAATAGGTATTAACAATGCCACTGTATTCTTATTCCCCCCCTCCCTTTTTTTTAAGGTGATATGGAGATAACAGGCAAAGGCAAGGCGACCGGCATCAACTGTCAATTAAAATACATCCCGTATTCCTACTTCACCCGCGACTCCCAGAGAAGGGTTAAGGGCGTGGTTATGCACAACGGGAACGTCAAATGGGTAATCAACGGAACTTGGGACGACCAGGTAAGGGACCGTAACAGTATCTCTTATACCGGGTGTTTCACGAAAGACGTTCACCCCTATAACTTTTCTGTATTTATAGATATTAAAATGAAATTTTGAGATTATGCATAAGAGATGAGTCTGCATTTATTGGCATAATTTTCAATTTGTTAGCACTTCCGGTTTGACCGGAAGTGTCCTTGAGTTTGGTATTTTAAATGGGTCATCTTGTATATTTTTACTTATTGGGATTCAGCATAACAGTCTGTGTAAAATGACACCTCACTTGTCATTTTTTGACGTGTTATAACATTTTTATGTTTATTTTTTATTTTTAATCTAGAGTCCTACAAATTAATTAAATCTGTTAATTTATAGTCAAGTAGTGTATGAAAATTAAAATTATGTCATAATAATTGACTTTAAGTTTCACAAGTGTTTAAAACATGAAATTTTGTTTTCTTGACGTTTACTCCATTTTTCCAAATGAAACGATGGTGGTTTACTAGGATATGTTTAAAACTTGCATATTTTTCCAACAATTTGATACCATACACTCCTATGTTATTTTAAAATTGACACGAAAAAATTTGCCTTAAGGTGGGAGTATCAACATGCTCGCCAACCTATAACCTATTTCGCGTAGATTTATTTATGTTTTCTAGCTTTTATACAAAATTTAAAGAAAATCAGTATCGACTTGATATTCTATAGGTAATAATTGACATATTTAATAAATATCAAGGAATTTCATAACTTATTTTAGGAGAATTGTATATCGAAAAATATCGGATAAGATTTTTTTTAACATTATTATGTCATTGTCACTCATTGTTCTTTCACTATACAATTCTCCCAAAATTAGCAATAAAATAAATTGATATTTTTGTAATATATCAGATACTACCTAAATAATATACCGACGATATTGATTTTCTTTAAATGTTAGTTATTAGAATAATAAATTCAAAAAATCAACGCGAAATAGGTTATAGGTTAGCAATAGATTGAATGACGTTGAGAATTCAACCTTAAGTCCCAATCGCAAATTTAAAAGCGTCATGCATTATGGTCTTTTCTAAAGAAATATAAAGGCGGCTTTGAAAAACAATATGGCTTTAATTTAAAGTTCTAATGTCATTAGTTTATAAAACATACAATACATACAATGTTGCGGCTTCAGAAGAATTTTTCTGGTCACTCGAAAAATTAGGAGCATATCAATTTGTTCATTTCTAGTAAAACTAACCATTTTATCTGATTTACCATGTAAGTTTAATAAAAACGAATGACATTACAATTTTAATTGAAAACCATATTGGGTTTCAAAACCATTCCATTGTTTTTTAAAGCCGCCTTTATATTTCTTTAGAAAATATATAATGCATAACGCTTTTAAATTTGCGATTGGGATTTAAGGCAAATTTTTCGTGTCAATTTTAAAACAGCATAGGAGTGTATGGTATCAAATTGTTTGGAAAAAAAAGGCTCGTTTTAAATATCCTGGTAAACCACCATCGTTCCATTTGGAAAAATGGAGTAAACGTCAAGACAACAAAATTTCATTTTAATATCTATAAATACAGAAAAGTTATAGGGGTGAACGTCTTTTGAGAAACACCCGGTATACCTTTAGATCAGCAACCGCGAAAGTAGCAAATCTATGGCCTTGCGCATATAAATAAAGGCCAGAACACTTGGGCATGCGCACTGCCAAATTCTGATTTAACGAATGAGAAGATAGACAGGCCCGGCTTTAAAATTTAACATACAATATCCCACAACTCTATTAAATACAGCCTGGTGTGATGACGATTTCTTCTAATGTAATAGAGTTTTTGTTTATACAGCGTGTCCAGAGAAGTTCTAGACATATGGGAATTTTTTTTATTGTTCATTTTACGAAAAAAAGTTATTCTTTATAAAAAGTTCTGCTTGATGAGCAAATATTATCGACATATCAAAACATAAGATATCATGTACAGGGCGGCAAAAAAATATAGAAACTACACAGAATTGCGTTAAGAGGGAAGCACCCTCAATTTTTATTTTAGAGCAAATTGTTATAAAAAAATTGTACTAAGGACTACAAAACGCGGTCAGATATAATTTTTCGTTGCAAAATATTTTTTTAAATTTTATTTCTTTAATTTTTACCTGCAACAATTTCGCAACAACTATGTGCAATACTATAGTAACGAATATTGACATGTTAGTCAAAAATCATTTAACATTTTTCGACTTATTAAAAAGAGATTTTTTGATGGTACCGTGTAAATTAAAATATTTCAACGAAAAATTGCATTTGACCGCGTTTTGTAGTCCTTAGTAAAGTTTTCTTATAATAATTTGTTCTAAAATAAAAATCGAGGGTACTTCCCTCTTAACGTAATTCTGTGTTTCTATATTTTTTTGCCGCCCTGCACATCATATCTTAAGCTTTGATATGTCAATATTATTTACACACCAAGTACAACTTTTTATAAAGAATAACTTTTTTTCGTAAAATGAACAATAAAGAAAATTCCCATATGTCTAGAACTTCTCTGGACACGCTGTATATTCCCAATTTGGAAAGGATTTAGTGGACCCCTTGACATATTTTCAGGTCGAAATAGCCAAAGTAACGGGGAACACCGGCACCCCGTCTAATCCCGTCTACCAAACGGGAACGCCCTCGCTCGCGTGGAAGCGCAGGGACCCTCCTCCCGACTCCGACAAGTTCTACAACTTCACGCTGCTCGCCGCCCAAATGAACGAACCGGAAGAGGGCGTGGCGCCGACGGATACCAGGTTGCGACCAGACCAGAGGTTGGTATATAATTATTTACTAGACTCGGCCGAGTCGAGATCTATAAACTTACCAGGTTGTTTCGTGCGATGCTGAAATACCTCAACGTATAGTCAAATGTGGTCTTATCATGCGGATCCAAAGGTCACCGATCATATGAATTAATTCGAAAGTTCCAGAGCTTATCAAAATGTTATTGTGAGATTATGTAGGTATCAATATACCCGGAGAAAAGAAACATAGTTTTATTATTTTAACTGTCGTGAAGATAGCCACATACAATATTATTATGCAAAAATTTTGTACATAATAGTTCAGGGGTGGCGAACCTTTATGTATTAACGTGCCATTTTTTCTAAAGAAATGTTTAATGAGGCCATAGACGTGCCGTCAAATTCGTAATATAATAATTCATAGTAAACTTTGTGATCGGTGGCGTGCCCAAAATGTTATGTCGCGTGCCATTGGTTCGCCATCCCTGTAAATTTTATATCTACTAAATCTATTTATTAAAAACGACAATAATAAACAGTGTAATATATTTTAGCAATAAAATTACCTAATCTAAAAATGCAATGGAATTTAATCCGATTAATTATTTTAAGAAATAAAAAGAAAAAATGGTAATTTGTCGACCCATAAGTAGAAAACAGTAGCAAAAGCACTGGTAATCAATTTAGGGATTGTACAGAAAATTGTTAATGAAAGAAAGCATAATATAATACCGAAGAATACTAAAAAATGTAAACAAAGACTGTCATCGTCACTTATAAATTCTGAAAAGTCCTCGTCATCTGAGTCGTCTTCGAATGGAGCAATGATCATCGGCGCTACTTCGACATCTAATACTTGTTATCGATCCCACCAATTCCTTATTAATTTTTCTGTATGTTCCACCGATTTCTTCCAGTGCTCCTGCGTAATATGATCCAACGAATCTTGCCAAACTATCTCTACTTGCGAGGATTTAAGACCATCGCCTACATGTTTTTTATAAAAAGATTTTGCCCCAGCCCATATTAATTCTATCGCATTAAACTGGCAATGATATGGCGGCAGTCGTAGAACATCATGGACATATTCACGCAATATTTCATCTACAGCGTATAAGCGTATATTTTGGGTGATTTGAGAGACTTTGCCATTGATAGGAGTTAGGATTTTAACATATTTGGTAAAAGGATTTTGGTTGTGTTCTTCAAGCCACTCATAAATATCACTTTTTCGCCAAGATGAACTAGGTTGTTAATTTTAAATTCTCGAATGATATGATGCATTGTCTAATACAATTAAAGACGGCTCATCTAAATTTGGGATAAATTGAGCTTTTAGCCATTTTTCAAACATTTCGCAATTCATATTGTCATGATAGTCGGAACTTTTTGATGTGGAAGAAAAAATTAAGCTTGCACCTGGAATATATCCTGTTACAGAACCGGCATGTAAAATAATGAACCGCTTTCCCGTGCCAAATCCCTTTTTTCTTTTCACAGAATCATCTTGCCAAGATTTTGAACCACTTCCATTTGAAAATATCCATGTTTTGTCTAAAAATACTACGTTTCTAAATTTTGATTTGTAATTTTCCGTATATTTTTTTAAAAACTGAACACGCTGACTCACTATCTGTGTCTGCTCACATAAAAATCTCCGGTTACAGTATTTTATAGCGAAAACACAACTTTTTTATTAATTTTGTTAACGATTCAAGTCCGATTTCCAAAACACCTCGAATTTGTACAATTTCTTTTAAAACTTTAAGAGTTACATTGGTTTTTGATCGGTATAAATTATAAATCACGTTCCGAACTCCCATTTTAATATTTTCGCTCAAATCTTCAGTCTTTGGCTTTCTTCGTTTGCATTTTTTAGTATTCTTTGGTATTATATTATGCTTTCTTTCATGCACAATTTTCTGCACAGTCCTTAAACTAATTTCCAGTGCTTTTGCTACGGTTTCCTGCATATTGGTTGGCGAATTTTCACTTTTTCTTTCATTCTCGAAATAGTTTAACAAATTAAGCACCTTTTTTTTGCTTGAGGATACAAAAAACCAGAAAATTGCTTTTTATCGTTCATATTGTCACATTAAATTAATTGTCAAAGTCACAAAACTGACATCTTTAAATCAAGACGAATGTGACAGGTACAAACTTTTGTGAATCGCTGAAAATTAAATAAAATACATAATAATATTATCCTTTTCTTTCATGTCAAAATTGCATAAGTCTGTCATATTTTTGTCTTACGGATTTTATTTGGATAGTATGATTAAACGCAATAAAAGAAAAGAAAAATTGAAAGTATGTCTTTGTTAAATCGTAAGACCCGCACGATAAGACCGGACTTTAGCTGCCGGCTCGCATCTTCGTTCGCTCTTCTACGAGCATGAACGGTCTCCTTCTTTCGCACGTACTACTCACCCGAATGCTGCTCTACGAGACAACCGAATTAGAAATAGATCTTGCAGCTGAGTAGGATATAATATATTAGGTATAGCGTTTTTTGAACGTTACTACGTGAAGGTAGTGTTTATTTATTTATACTATTTTATAGGCTTATGGAAGAAGGAAACTGGGAAGACGCAAACACTGAAAAAATTAGAATAGAAGAAAAACAAAGAACAGTAAGAAGGCAGAAGGAGGCTGAAGCTGAAAAAGCTGCTGCTGAAGGTATCGAATTGTTTTTTACAAAATTAACATTTAGAACTTGCTCGAAGATTTTCAACAATTTACTTTTAATTGGCTGTAATTTTATAATGATGAGGTCAAATCTAAGACACTGTATAATCGGTTTTTCTTGAATATAGGTCGACCTTTTACCCCCTACAAGCCGCTCTGGTTCGACCAGAAAACTGAAGAAAGCAGCGACGTCATAACTCACATATACAAGGGCGACTATTGGAAGTGCAAAGCAAAGAGCGATTGGTCGCAATGTCCCGATATATTCTAGAAGAGGAATTTTGATATAAACATTTAACCAGTATTTTCTAGACGAAAATACAACATAGTCATTTAAATATTTAAAGTGAGGCGGTATATTGCCTGAATCTGACTGTTAGCGACAAGATTAAGGTAGCTTTTTGGCAGTATTCGATGAATCTTGATCACACGTGGATGAAAATGTTGAAAAAGGAATGTTTTTAGGTATAGACCAGAGTCGATAATTTTTGAAACCAAAAAAAATAATAGTAGGATGAAACCCATTGGAAAAGGAAGAGAATATAACAAAAATGAAAGGAAAAATAATTTACGGTCGATCCGAGGTCGGGAAGTGGAAGGGGGTGAGTTTTTAAGGGTAGAAAACGATTTATGTCGATTTCCGGCAAAACTACAAGTCCTATGGAAAAACTTTAAATGGCAAAGTTGTAGGCAATAAAAAGATTCACAACTTTTGTATTTACACTTTTTTATTTGTATTTACACTTTTTTTACATAACCTCAAAATTTATGTGAAATTCAAATAACCAATTTTTTAGGTTTTTTATTTTTATCTTTTACAAAAGGAACTTTTTTTTACCGAAATTTGGTGAAAACTTACCTTTTTATGTCCCAAACACACTGTAATTTTTTTGATTTAAATTATTTATTTTTTCACCTTATTTTGACTTAATATCGAAAAAGCACCCTAATTTTCAATCGAAAATTCTCACGTCAAAATATCTGCTTTTTTTTGATAAAAGTCGGTGGGCTTTTTGTTCGTTGAAATCTCTACTTTCTGATCGTGTAAAAAAACATATAAATTACTATGGTAAATGTTCTCAAAAAATGCAAAGAAAAAAGTTGAATCAGAAATTTTTTTTTTAATCATTATGTACAATTTTGAGCTATTTATTAAAATTTATACTTTAATTACTCGAAAAACGTAAGATTTCATGTTACATTGATAAACAAAAAAATTATAAATCCATAAAACATAAAGATCGCAAAAAACATGCAAAAATAGTTGTTCTAAATATAATTAAAGGTAGGATCTAAAGGGGATTTCATTACATTTACCATAGTAATGTATATTTTTTTACACCATCAGAAAGTAGAGATTTCAACGAACAAAAAGCCCACCGACTTTTTTAAAACAGTAGATATTTTGACGTGAGAATTTTCGATTGAAAATAAGGGTGCTTTTTCGATATTAAGTCAAAATAAAGTGAAAAAATAAATATTTTAAATAAAAAAAATTACAGTGTGTTTGGGACATAAAAAGGTATGTTTTCACCAAATTTCGTGAAAAAAATTTTTTTTTGTAAAAGATAAAAATAAAAAATAAAAAACTTGGTTATTTGAATTTTTCACATAAATTTTGAGGTAATGTGACAAAAGTGTAAATACAAAAGGTGTAGATCTTTTTATTACCTACACCTTTGCCATTTAACGGTTTTCCATAGGACTTGTAGTTTTGCCGGAAATCGAGATAAATCGTTTTATACCCTTAAAAACTCACCCCTTACCACTTCCCGACCTCGGATCGCCCGTAAATTATTTTTCCTTTAATTTTTGTTATATTCTCCTCCTTTTCCAATGGGTTTTATCCTACTATTATTTTTTTTTCACTTCTTACCATTTTCAAATGCTTCAGCCCTGGTCTAGTAATGCTGTAAACAACTTACTTTTCTTTTAAGTTTATACTACCCGTTATAAGCTCTTCCACTTACTATATATGTATTTATATTACCGAAACCTTCACATAGACCTTTAGAAAGCATACAACTAAAAATATATAAGTTAAAATACCTTCAGTTTTACTTCAAGCGTCAGTAATGTAAAACGATACTTCAAATACCTTTTATTTTATTAAAATGTGTCATAAGTACTGCCATGTATTGTTAACGTTTTTACAGTCTAGCATTTAAAAGACGCAACTGTATTTTGGTAAACTGTCAAAAAGCTAACTTGGGTTGCACGATTAGTATTTGACTTCAGAATTTCTGCCTTAAAGTGAGAAGGCTGCAAAAACCTTCTTTCTGGCCTTCACTGTGCCAGCGGTAAATTTCTATACCACAGTTCGCATCAACAAGTACAACAAAGTTCCTGGTCTACTAGTGTGTGTTATTTACACGCCCTGTAGACTGGAAACTTCTTGATCTTGTGCTGTGACGAACTACGAAGAACAAAAAACAATAGGTTTAAAAAATCATTCCTGAAGCTTATAAAATATCGTTATTAACCCTTAGTAAGGGCTGTGGTGTTAGCTAACTGAAGCTTAACTCGGGGGGCGAAAACCCCACTTTTAAAAATACTATTTTATTAATTTATTGAAAGGTTGCAAGGATTTTTACTGCTGCGCATAGTAACGGTTATAAAAATGTCTCTAATAAGTATGTATAGTCCGGATGTTAGGTAGTGAACGGACCTCTTAATCAGAGTCGGCATAAAAAAGTCCCTTTCCCCAGGGGGGAGCTGCTTGACTATTTATGTATGTCATTTGTAATAATAGACCAGGGTCGATAATTTCTGAAACCAAAAAACATAATAGTAGGATGGAACCCATTGGAAAAGGAAGAGAATATAACAAAATTGAAAGAAAAAATAATTTACGGGCGATCCGAGGTCGGGAAGTGGAAGGGGGTGAGTTTGTAAGGGTAGAAAACGATTTATCTCGATTTCCGGCAAAACTACAAAGCCTATGGAAAAACGTTAAATGGCAAAGTTGTAGGTAATAAAAAGATTTACAACTTTTGTATTTGCACTTTTTTTTACATAACCTCAAAATGTACGTGAAAAATTCAAATAACCAAGTTTTTGGTTTTTATTTTTAACTTTTACAAAAATTTTCTTTTATACACGAAATTTGGTGAAAACTTACCTGTTTATGTCCCAAACACACTGTAATTTTTTTGATTTAAAATATTTATTTTTTCACCTTATTTTGACTTAATATCGAAAAAGCACTCTAATTTTCAATCGAAAATTCTCACGTCAAAATATCTGCTTTTTTAAAAAGTCGGTGGGCTTGTTGTTCCTTGACATCTCTACTTTCTGATGGTGTAAAAAAAATATACATTACTATGGTAAATGTTCTCAAAAAATTCAAAGAAACGAACGTCTTATTAAATATTAACTTTATTAACTTATTTGGTTGTTAATTATAGTAGTATATTTCGACTTGCAATTTTTCGTTTATCAATGTAACAAGGAATCTTACGTTTTTCGAGTAATTAAAGTATACTACATTTTAATAATTAGTTAATATTAAACTAATAATTAGCTCAAAATTGTACATAATGATTTAAAAATTAAAAAAAAAATTTCGGATTCGAGTCTTTTTCGTTTCTTTACATTTTTTTAGAACATTTACCATAGTAATGTATATTTTTTTTTACACAATCAGAAAGTAGAGATTTCAACGAACGAAAAGCCCACCGACTTTTTTTTTAAAATCAGATATTTTGACGTGAGTTCGATTGAAAATTAGGGTGCTTTTTCGATATTAAGTCAAAATAAGGTAAAAAAATAAATATTTTAAATCAAAAAAATTACAGTGTGTTTGGGACATAAAAAGGTACCTAAGTTTTCACCAAATTTTGTAAAAAAAAATTTTTTGTAAAAGATAAAAATAAAAAACCAAAAACTTGGTTATTTGAATTTTTCACACACATTTTGAGGTTATGTGAAAAAAGTGTAAATACAAAAGTTGTAGATCTTTTTATTACCTACAACTTTGCCATTTAACGTTTTTCCATAGGACTTGTAGTTTTGCCGGAAATCGAGATAAATTGTTTTCTACCCTTAAAAAGTCACCCCCTTCCACTTCCCGACCTCGGATTGCCCGTAAATTATTTTTCCTTTCATTTTCGTTATATTCTCTTCCTTTTCCAATGGGTTTCATCCTACTATTAATTTTTTCACTTTTTACTATTTTCAAAGGCTTCAGCCCTGGTCTATAAGTACTAATTTTCCGCAAAATGTTCGACTCTTTAATAATAATAAATAGTTTTCCAATGAGTCCTTGTGCCAAATCTGGTTACACGTCTTTCACTACCGGATATCCGGACTCTACGAATAAGTTCCGTTATTGTTGAAAAATAGGTGCAGGTAAAAAAGTAAATTAACTTTCGTAGTGGTGTTTATATTGTTTCTACTTTTTCCCCGAGATAGCAGTGTATATTATTATCTTCCAGAAACGATGCCATGTATAGTACACAGAGGTTTTTTTTAAGGATTAAATTAATGTTTTTTTTTAAACTATACATATACAGGGTTGTTTAATTTTATTTTTCCTTGTAAACTGTTGATTTTAAAAAATATAAGTTTGTTTTAAATGGTTGTATTTTAAAATATTTAAAGATCTGAATTTAAATAGTGGAAAAGATTTAAGCCTACTCGCAGGTGCGGATCCAAGATTTTCTTTCGGGAGGCGGGGGCATAAAAAAGTTGAGGACTATCCGTACCTATGCATTGGAACTTGGGGTTCACATTTATGCATTTCAGCGTTTTTCTCCCTTGAAATGGAACAAGTTCTAGTTATTTGCACACTCCCATGCGATTTTGTCAAAATTCCCTAGAAATTTCCTACAAATTTCTGTTGGTATATTTGATTAATAAATACAGAGTGTCCGGAAATGATGAGCAAAGAATTTAGGGGACAATTCTAGACCGAAAATAATTGCTATCTCTTCCTATAACATTTTTTCGAAAATTGATTATTGCGGGGTTACAGGGTGTTAAAGTTAAATTTTATTTGCTGTTTTTCTTGCAATACCTGTTGCCACGCTCATAATATTTTGACGAAATCTCGTATATGGGGCTTCTTCGGGATGAGAAATACAAATTTGCCCACCGTTTTTTCGCATTTTGTAGAGGGCGCCACATAGGAGCTTATACTTTAATTTGAATGGTCCCAACTTTTTTGTCCTACACTGTATGCGCATTTTGACTGAATATTTTTATTTTTCAATCGTTTTGACATAAAAAAGGTATACTACTTTGTTTCGATAAATCTAACCGTTTTCGAGAAAAACGCTAAAATAACATCGCTTGCATGTGATGAACACGAAATTATTTTAATTTATTATTTTTTAATTTAATTTTTTAAGGAGACTTAATTTATGCATTGAGGAGGAAGGACGTCACTTTGAACCTTTGATTTGAATGTTTAATTTACTGTTCTGGAAACTTATGTATTTTAACACTGCAAATAGAATTTAACTTTAATGAAAAAATGTTATAGGAAGAGATAGCATTTATTTTCGGTCTAAAATTATCTCCCAACTTTTTTTGCTCATCATTCCCGGACACCTTGTGTAACTTCGCTTATTTGACAAATTGAATTGAAAAATTTGGGGACGACTTGTCTGGAGCAAAAGACTCCGTCATTGCACTTATAGAACTGTATCGAAATCAAATCGATTTTGTATTCTGTCAAATTGCACCAATATTAAAACAAAAAATTACCAACAACCACAAAAAATTGCTAGATATGCTTAATTTTCCTATTATTTATAAAAAGTAGGCGCCCCCCTCCACTGGATCCGTCTCTGCCTACTCGGGAGAATGAAAATTATTGACAATCGAATTTGGTATTTTAGCTATTTAGGTTTTGTCCAAAATAGAATTTATTCTTCGTTATTCAATTATCATTGTAACAGTATACAGGGTTCCCCATTTACAACGAAACAGGCTAAACATCTGGTTCCACGTTAATTTAAAAAAAAAAACTCGGACCCGTCGATTTTTATTTCGAGGGAGACATCTTTTGCGTATATTGTCAATCTTGTTACTTCAAGCCCCTAGGAGGGAGGGGGGGTAAGATCTAAATGGATACCCCTATTTTATATAATTTTTTTGGATTCTGCATAAAATTCTGAACATTTTTTAATAAAAGCATTATTAGTCTATACTAAACAGTTTCCGATATATTGAATCTTGAAAAATGACATCTCCGAACTTTGACAGCGTCTAGCTTTCTAACTGTACGTCTTAGAGTAAAACGGCTTACATGTCCCTATCTTCGATTTTTATTATCTTTCCAATAGTGTCATTTTCCGGTTAAACCGGAAGTACTATATTTCTTACAACCGGTTTAACCGGAAGTTGACACTATTGGAAAGATAATAAAAATCGAAGATAAGGACATGTAAGCCGTTTTACTCTAAGACGTACAGTTAGAAAGCTAGACGCTGTCAAAGTTCAAAAATGTCATTTTTCAAGAGTCAATATCTCGGAAACTGTTTAGAATAGACTAATAATGCTTTTATTAAAAAATGTTCAGAATTTTATGCAGAATCCAAAAAAATTATATAAAATAGGGGTATCCATTTAAGATTTAGATCTTACCCTCCCTCCCTCCTAGGGGCTTGAAGTAGCAAGATTGACAATATACGCAAAAGAAGTCCCCCTCGAAATAAAAATCGACAGGTCCGAGCGTTTTTTTTTTAAATTAACGTGGAACCAGATATTTAGTCTGTTTCGTTTCAAATGGGGAACCCTGTATAAGATCATCGGTGCTGCTCACAAGTCTAAAAAAAAATAATGCTTGATAGGCTGTATAATCTGTAATATCTCTGTACGAACGGGGTTTTGGTTTTTATGGGTTGCCATCCACTAATTTGAGTTGGCAGCATCGATCCAACTGACTCTAACTTTGTAGCGATCGACGCTAACTTTGAAAATGCAGGGTTATGTTATTTGGGTTTGTTAAAAGGTCAAAAAAATAACTAATAATATCTGGATGTCACCCGGGCAGCACAACAGTTTATCTTAAACAAGTTTTAAAATTTCTTTATGATAGTTTTTTCGGTATTTAGACCAGGGCCTTTGAAAATGGAAAAAAGTGGAAAAAAAATAATAGTGGATGGAACCCATTGGAAAAGGAAGAGAATATAACAAAAATGAAAAGAAAAATAATTTACGGGCGATCCGAGGTCGGCAAGTAGAAGGGGGTGAGTTTTTAAGGGTAGAAAACGATTTATCTCGATTTTCGGCAAAACTACAAGCCCTATGGAAAAACGTTAAATGGCATCGTTGTAGGTAATAAAAAGATCTACAACTTTTGTATTTACACTCTTTTCGCATAACCTCAAAATTTATGTGAAAAATTCAAATAACCAAGTTTTTGGTTTTTTATTTTTAACTTTTACAAAAACATTTTTTTTTACGAAATTTGGTGAAAACTTACCTTTTTATGTCCCAAACACACTGTAATTTTTCTGATTTAAAATATTTATTTTTTCATCTTATTTTGACTTAATATCGAAAAAGCACCCTAATTTTCAATCGAAAATTCTCGCGTCAAAATATCTGCTTTTTTAAAAAAGTCGGTGGGCTTTTTGTTCATTGAAATCTCTACTTTCTGATGGTGTAAAGAAAAATATAGATTTAATAATTTAATTAGATGAAATCCCCTTTAAATCCTTTAATAATTATATTTAGAACAACTATTTTCGCATGTTTTTTGCGATCTTTATGTTTTATGGATTTGTAATTTTTTTGTTTATCAATGTAACATGGAATATTACGTTTTTCGAGTACCTAGTTAAAGTATAAATTTTAATAAATAGCTCAAAATTTTACATAATGATTAAAAAAAAAATTCGAATTCGAGTTTTTTTCGTTTCTTTGCATTTTTTAAGAACATATACCATAGTAATGTATATTTTTTTACACCATCAGAAAGTTTTCAACGAAGCAAAAAGCCCAGCGACTTTTAAAAAAAAACAGATATTTTGACGTGAGAATTTTCGATTGAAAATTAGAGTGCTTTTTCGATATTAAGTCAAAATAAGGTGAAAAAATAAATTTTTTAAATGAAAAAAATTACAGTGTGTTTGGGACATAAAAAGGTAGGTTTTCACCAAATTTCGTGAAAAAAATATTTTTTTGTAAAAGATAAAAAACCAAAAACTTGGTTATGTATTTGAATTTTTCACATAAATTTTGAGGTTATGTAAAAAAACTGTAAATACAAAAGCTGTAGATCTTTTTATTTTCTACAAAAAGTGTAAATACAACTTTGCAATTTAACGTTTTTCCATAGGACTTGTAGTTTTGCCGGAATTCGAGATGAATCGTTTTCTACCCTTAAAAACTCACCCCCTTCCACTTCCCGACCTCGGATCGCCCGTAAATTATTTTTCCTTTCATTTTTGTTATATTCTCTTCCTTTTCCAATGGGTTTCATCCTACTATTATTTTTTTTGGTTTCAAAAATTATCGACCCTGGTCTAATTCTGCTAATCAAATTTTTTCCCATATGCTGCGAACGTTCTACCGCTCCCTCTTTATAAAGCCTCAATTAAGACAAGTAAAATAAATGGTCAAAACAATGGAATTATATGAAATACTCGGGCCCAATTGTCTTAAATAATAGAATCATTGTTAACCGGATAGTTTTTAGACTAATCGAAAGAGGCCTTAAGATTAGACATTATTTTTAAGCGAAAAGGTACTCTAATCTAGACAAATATGGTTTTTGTGGTGAATTGTTTTCATAATGGTTACACTAGTCTACAATATTTTTGTCGTTACCTCGAAATACATACATCAAGTCCGTATTAACAAACCAATGCCTCGTCTATCTGTTCATTATCTTTATTTGTTTTCAATCAACCTTTTAACTAATATTAGACCAGAGTCGATAATGTTTGAAATACAAAAAAAAATAATAGTAGGATGAAACCCATTGGAAAAGGAAGAGAATATAACAAAAATGAAAGGAAAAATAATTTACGGGCGATCCGAGGTCGGGAAGTGGAAGGGGGTGAGTTTTTAAGGGTAGAAAATGATTTATCTCGATTTCCGGCAAAACTGCAAGTCCTATGGAAAAACGTTAAATGGCAAAGTTGTAGGTAATAAAAAGACCTACCACTTTTGTATTTAAACTTTTTTCACATAACCTCAAAATTTATGTGAAAAATTCAAATAACCAACTTTTTGGTTCTTTATTTTTATCTTTTACAAAAAAATTTTTTTTTTCACGAAACTTGGTAAAAACTTACCTTTTTATGTCCCAAACACACTTTAATTTTTTTTGATTTAAAATATTTAATTTTTCACCTTATTTTGACTTAATATCGAAAAAGCACCCTAATTTTCAATCGAAAATTCTCACGTCAAAATATCTGCCTTTTTAAAAAAGTCGGTGGGCTTTTTGTTCGTTGAAATCTCTTCTTTCTGATGGTGTAAAAAAAAATATACATTACTATGGTAAATGTTCTCAAAAAATGCAAAGAAACGAAAAAAACTCGAATCAGAATTTTTTTTTAATCATTATGTACAATAAAATTTTGAGCTATTTATTAAAATTTATACTTTAATTACTCGAAAAACGTAAGATTTCATCTACTTCCTTAAACTTCTTCCTCCAGTGTGGTTCTTTAAGCAGGATTTATGTGTCTGCATGATCATGTGATATAATGCCCCATCTCGATTATGCTTCGGTGCACCTAGCTATAGTTACTTTTCTGATTTAGTATTCACCTGAAGAGGATTGGAGATGCATACCAGTTGAAACGTAATTTACAACAAATAAAGACAAAACTCTTCTAGTATCCTACCTTGCGTGGCTTGGGCTTTCTACAGATACAAATTTAAGGTTGGTAGACGTTCCTTGGATACATAAATGCTATATCTATTGCCAGAAAGAATAAAAAATAATTGTGGATTTTGTGGACTAGTGTTATTTATTTTATAGTTTTATTTTATTTTTTTATCTGGATTTTGGTACCTTAAATATTAATTGGTATTATGTTAATACCTATTAAACGGCAAGTCTTAAGAGGAGTTGGAAAAACTAACATACTAGGCAACCTCTCTTAAGCATAAAAGAATAATATGGACACTTGTTATAATATAATAATTAAAAAACTAAAATTATTGGTGAAAAGTTGTTTATTGTTGTATGTGTATTTTTTATGAGGGAAAAGGATTGTGAAATTATGTAAATAACAACTTCTACGTTACAATATATTATATTTACGTTTTTTTAAGTTTATGATTTTTTTAAAACTTTCTTTTTTGTATATATTATACGGTGAGAATATATGGAAGTTAAAAACTGCTTTTCCTAATATGTGATAATGTAAATAAATATACATTGCTTTAAAAACAATTATGCGTTCTTTAATTTCCTTCCCACAACGAAAATGCTACTGAAAATAATGTCGACTGCTCAGTACAATAACGTCGCTATAAGTTCAATTTTATTAAATGGGACTCGGGGGACTCTATAGTGCTATCTGTACTTACATGGTCGATTGCTTGTTCGCAGCAGTTTCTTATTGAATATCGGTCCTAGAAAAATGCCTTTTTTGGTCGCCGCCCAGAAAGTATCCACTTCTCGGCAGTGACGTAGCAAGGGGGGCGAATAGGGCAATCGCTCGGGGCGCCAAAATGGGCATTAGAAATATGGGAATCTAAAAATTTACTAATAGGTATAGGTACAATTACATTTAACTGTGAAAGTTTCAGTCTGTTAATATATTTTTTTAAACTAAAATTTATAGATGTATAATTTTAGATTTATAAGATCGTCTGGTAGGGCGTAGAACTACTATTCGCCCGGGACGCCAAAACTGTCTGGTAGGGCGCAGAACTATACTATTCACCCGGGGCGCCAAAATTCTTGATACGTCCCTGCTTCCGGTCGCTTTTTCTTTGAGCGCTTTTACGGCCTAGTCCATGAAGTGGGTGTTTTCCTATCGGTTGCCGAAAAAATGGTGTACGCAACACGCCCGGAAACTGTTTTGTGGACTCGCCTACGGCTCTTGTAATCTGCTTGTGCAAGGAAACGGTATTTTACGTATACCTACGTTACTATTCCCTTAGATCCAACACAAAGTGGTATTCGGTATAGTGATCGTATCTAATTAAAAAAGATGGACCTATGAACTAGGTATTTAGCACAATCTCGTTCCTTTGCACCACTTTTGACCACTTACGTCACGGGGCAAGCAATAGATTGTCAATCTGGTTGTTCGGTGACTCGCCCAGTGAATGCGAGAAACTTTCGAACAAACCCTTTTTTTTATTCTGTGGAACTTTCTACACTCCAATTTTTGGTACACTCTATATTATATGAGTATAGGTATACGTTATCCCTATGACATCCTATTTTTAGTTATGCACTGTTGTTAAATCCTATAGTGATCAGGATCACACAGAATACATATAGTATGTAGTTGCGTATATAATGTTTCGTGATGTAATAATACTGATTAATTAGGATACTGATAAGAGCGCTCTAAATCTCATTCATTACAATTAATTTATAAATTTAAAAACAATTAAATTGCAAATCGAAAAAAATTAGCCAAGATAGTGTTCTGATAAAATAGTTATTTTTAATTGGAGAGGGCCATGCGAAACAACAATGGTGGTTACCAATAACAATTTTGATAGCTGTCAGTAAAAAATTTTTTGAAAAAAACAGTCAAAAACCCATAAAATTTTCATTTTCAGACCGATAATAATGCAAGAATATATTAAAAACTAAGAAATCCTCTATTTAAATTTGCCGCCTAAGAGAATTGTAAACCGATAGCGCACGAAGAGCTAGTTCGTCGATAATCGTCATCAGTGTGGCGGGCGCGGCCATATTGGTAATTTGTGAGACAAGAGCCGAATTGTGAGTGTAGTGTCGTGAAAATTAATCCAAAATCATCGGAAAATGTCTGAAAGGGAGGACAACGTTTACAAGGCTAAATTAGCCGAGCAGGCTGAGCGATATGATGGTAAGTGTATTTTTGGAAAATCATTTTTCTTCCCGATGATCCTTTGCAAAGCCGCTTTTCGCTGGCGGTCTTTGGACGCTCCGCTACCATTATTGACGTTTTTGACAGACCGATAAGGTTTTTTCAACAATTTTATCAGTTTAAATAAAGAAAACACACCCCAAATAATAATTACAAATAGTTTTATTGATGAATATTGTGTTTTTTAACTGTACTTTTGCGTAGACCAAAATGTCATTGGCTTTATCGATTTCCTTTTTTAGGCAGGTATTTAACGTATTTTGGAAATTCCACGGTCATGAATCACGGTCACATTTGGGACTTTAGAGCCCCTTTTATGCCGTGTAGCCTTCAGTTTTAAATTTTTTACCATAAAAGGGTCTAAATAGGCAAAAAAGTAAACGTCTGTTTGACAGTTGGGGCTCAAATGAAAAGTCAAAATAATCGATTTAAAAGAGGGTTAATTTTGATACTGGGATTTAATTTATATGGTAAAAACCTCATAAAATGTCTCTATAAACTTTGAGTCACGCTTTATTTACGTGTTCAATAAAAAAGTGTGTCATTTTCACCAAGTTTTCCATAAAAAATGACGATCCTACGCCTGGTCGGCGGATGAACGAAGGCGTTTTTATTACTAAGCAACATTCTTTGATTTCCATAAAAGACCGTCTGATTGTTACGTAACTTTTAAATAGGCAATTTCCGGTGTTTTCTACCGATTTTAGGACGATCGCCGATACGGTGAACGCCCTGTATAACGTCATTTTTCACCGTTTTTTACGCTGTTTTCATTTTCTAATTTATTGAATATTTTATATCACTGCAGACATTACCGGGGACATTTAATAAGTGCATTATAATAAAATCGGTGTTTCTTCTTAGCCTAGACTTAGTGGTGGTCACTTCTTTACTGCACACTTTACTTGTTTAGGTCAGCGATATTTTTTTATTACCGTTTATAGGTTATGGCATAGCAACCCTTTTTTATAAGAAATTAATAGTGTCTGTATATCGCAAACTAATAAATCTATAATGTAAAGTTTATACCAACAATGACACAGCAAGATAAACAACTCATTCTCTTTATCCACACTGGTGCAGACTCCGCAAAACGTGGTGACGTCTGCCTCCTAGCGGTAGGAAGTGAAAATAAGAAAATGAAATGACAACTTTGACGTTAGAATGATAAAAATGTTAGGTTATTGTAACATAAACATTATAACAAAACCACAAACCGGATATCCGGTTCCAAATAGCCGGCCGCGAGGTATATGACCAGATAATTTTTTTTTTACAATCATAAGTAGGTATAAATATTATTATAATACCTTATAGCTTCGCGACAGGGTTGCCGGTACCGCATACCCGGTTTCGGCAAAGGGCCTTACGTTGTAAAATTTACGCTCTCGGGGACCCGGTCTAATTGTTAAATTCATTCTGTCCAATTTGGAATTTTAAACAAAAGTTATCAACGTAGTATATTGTTAGTATTGGCGCCAATACGTTCTGCAAACATAACTGGAGGTTAAGTAAATAACTGGAGGATAACCGGAAGCCTCTGTTTGTTGTTTATCCATTTGACGCACAAGATAGCTGTTAGATAATGATGTTGGGATGTCATTTCGGGTTATATTTATAGATTTATCTGTCGGTGGTTTTTAATTATCTTGTTGATATGTGTTGTGTCGTGTTTTTGATCTGTGATTTTTGTTTTGGAAATTACGTTAATTGGATGAAAATAATACCGCACAATAAATTTTCCTTGTATACATTGTCATTTTTTCTTGAATTCTGTAAACTGTGTTGAAACATTGAATATCAAACTATATAAGAATGACGGATGTCCGAGAAAAGTTGACAACCCATTTTTTGACTTATTGGAGCTGTTTGGCCGCCATTGTGGAGTTGATCGTAACTCTAACCTTAAATCTGTCGCCTGTATGTCGTTATAATGCAGCGCCTCGGCAACAAATGTCTCAAATTCACTGATGTGGTGTTGCCGCATATCGTATTTTATTGGAATTTTTAAGAATTCAAGCATTTTTAACAGACAATAAAATAGGAGGTTCTCAATTCCAGCCGAATGTATGTTTTTGATAATAATATGTACACTGATTACTCCGGGGTAATTGGACCGATTTTCACAATGATTTTACATTGTGATTTGCATTGGGTGTTAGATGTTAAACAAATAAAAGTAGATAAAAAGCGACAGCAAGTATAACTAAAATAGGTTTTATTTCGTCGAAAAATAGCAAAATACGCAATACACTAATACAAACAAACTGGATGTTTCTTAAGTAAGAAAGTAAAACCTACTTATTTTAACCATTTTAAAAAGTAGTAATAATTGCAAATTAAAACCAAGTTATACAAACAAACCCCACATCATTCATATTTTACCCAACATAGGTAGGTATTGAATAGTGAGAGTCGTCGTTTAATTCTGTTAGAAATAGAATACATGGCGCTCAATATGTTTTCATGTAATTAACGTTGGGACGTCAAAAGGTTGAAAATATTATAAGCTACAAAGCAATTAAAAATAGGGACATTTTTAAGTCTAGACTATACTATAGGTAGGAAAATAAATGTAAGCTACTTAAATCTAGGATAGGTATAGGTACTTATGTGAAATCAAGTTTTACGATAAGCTATAAAAATAAATTTAAAAAACTCATGCAGCAAGTCAAACAGACAGGCGGCAACAATGTTTTAATTTAGCAGTGAAAAGGTTAGTCGCTTTCTTGTAGGTGAACTCATTGTGCCATCTATGAATTTGACGTAGCAGATTTAGGAAATCAGCTCATATAGCCTTCTTATAGTTTGATATTCAATGGTTGAAACTAATAAACAAAAAACGTCTAAGTAGTAGTTTTTGACACTATTATAATGGTGGTTTCATTGACGTATGTGTATCAGAGCCGTATTTCATTTTTAAGAGTTTTTTAAATAACTTTGAATTGACTTATTAGAAAGTAATGGGATTTGGTTGGCGAGTCCATTATACAAGGGTCTTCAAAAAAGTCTTAACACAATTTTGGTGTAAAATTAATGAGATTTCCTATGGCCATTCCAGCGGTGCGTCATCCGGTACATATGATTTTTTCCTTAAAATCTTAACTAATATCGTTCGCCGTGCTAAAACTCCCATTTTTATTGGCGCGAATGTCGTCACTGGACTTGTTTGAATAAGTAAATTTAAAGTAAACTAATTAAAATTTGATTTTCGTTTTGGAGCTCTGTTACATCATGCGATTTTCCTCGGGATTTTTTCTCTCGCCAAATGAACGGGAGCGGTTTTGAATTTTCACGACTTTGTGCATGACGTATACAATAGACGTCATTCCAGTCGAGCTTAATATTTTGTCAAGGTAACTCGCAGGCCTATAAAAAGAAGTAGAATTGTATAAATGGCACAGTATTATAATTATCCCTGTACTAACGGGATTTTGGTTTTTATAGCTTGCCATCCAGGAAGTTACTTTTATTTATTATTCTCAATCTCAACCAACTTAAAAAAGTTTATTACAGAGAATATAACACCAAATATACAATATATAAATTCACAAATAATAATAACCATTATATATTCCTTTATACAGGGTGTCCATTTAGTGTGCCGGTGGACGATATATCGTAAACGGTCGACTTAAGGAATAAAACTTTTATACAAAAGTTGTACATGTTAATGTCGCGCACCTTTTAAAAATAATTTTAAATATACAGGTTGGACCAAAAATCCAGGGTGGGCCAGACATATTTTTTTAAATGGAACACCCTGTATATTTTTACATTTTTAAATTCCACATAAGATTATAATTTTTTTTTATTAAATGCATTATTAGTCTATACTTCATAGTTTCCGAGATATTGACTCTCGAAAAGTGACATTTTTGAACTTTGACAGCTTCTAACTTTCTAACAGTACGTCTTAGAGCAAAACGGCTTACATGTCCCTATCTTCAATTTTTATTATCTTCCCAAAAAAATCAATTTCCGGTTAAACCGGATGTAACTCGAAAGCAGGAAATATAGTTGTAGTTGTAGTTGTAAGTTTTATATTTTTTGGCCTACCCTGTACACCGTTTGACTTGCAACCATTCCAAGTGCACCTAATATGATTATCGAACATGCACCAACTTTTATCAAGAATAAATTTTTCTGAGAAATCGTTAATAAAAAAAATGCCCATATGTTGCACACTTAAAAAACCACACTGTATAGAGTAAGTCAGTTGGCAGCATCATTCCAACTGACTTACTCTGTAGCGATCGCTTTTAGTAGTAAGTAACGAAATATTGATAAAAAAACGAAATGGCGAAGCCGTTACTAGTGTTGGCTCTATAATAAAGCTGAAAAACCTCATTTCATAATTCATATCGAAAAATAATCCACTTCAAAGGACGTTTCCCCATAAAAATCTTTTTTTGCATTATTTCTCTATATTCCTGTTTTTTTTTCTATACCTAATCCGCGTGACGACAGCTCGCGTCTCGGTTTTCTATCGATCTGAGCGACGAGAAACTTCGCTCTCGGGTCTTTGAAACGCGATTTTCACTTCGCCCCGGGATTTTCCACGTTCTAGGGAAATTTTCGGGCAAAAGTATTGAACATTTAAATGGCAAACCGGCATTAATACCAGGATATGTCGGTTCCCGCGGTGGAATCGAATCGGGACGATTTTGGTTTGTAAATTTCGATCATATTTCACAACTCGACGATGTGTTCGTAAAGAGCAACAAGTTTTCGGGATCTCATGGCTGCCAATAACCACGAACACCAAAACTTATACCGATTTCACGTAGTCTGAATTATGCGCCGCCCTATCATTGATAAATTACCAATAGGTTCAAATTGAGTCGATTTAAGCTCAATTAAAACCCAAAAGGGGTGATTTTTTCTTAGATTCTTCACGTGGTTTCATTGTGGATAAAGTGTCCTACGTCCTATACTTAAGGTGGAATTATCAACGTCATTCAATTTATTGCCAACCTATAAACTATTTCGTCTTGTTTTTCTTAGTTTATTATTTTATTGACTAAGATTTAAATAAAATCAATATCGTCTGCACATTATTTAGGTAATATCTGATATATTACAAAAATATCATTTATTTCATTGCTAATTTTGGGAGAATTGTATATTGAAACAACAATGACATAATAATGTTAAAAAAATCTTAACCTATATTTTTCGATATACAATTCTCCTTAAATAACTTATGAAATTCCTTGATATTTATTTAACATGTTAATTATTACCTATAGAATTATGAAGACGATATTGATTTTATTTAAATTTTGTGTAAAAGTTAGAAAAAATAAATAAATATACGCGAAATAGGTTATAGGTTATCAAGCATGTTGATACTCCCACCTTAAGGGTTTATAAGAAATAACATAAAAATAAATTTTAATTGAAAAAACTAGAAGCGAGGAACATCTACCAAAAATGCCAAAAACATTCTTTAAAGTCGAATAACTGGAACAAACAAAATCGGGAAGAAGCCTAAAAAGGGGACAGTTGACACAATTATGTCTACACTACTTGACCTTTATTTTTTTTAAATCGATGCCTTTTAAGTCCGGTGTCTATTGAATTACAATAAAACTTTAAACGTAAAAATACACACCTTGTCGTCTACAGCGTGTCCAAAAAAGTATGCAACATATGGGAATGTTTTTTATCACCGATTTCTCAGAAAATTTTATTTTTTATAAAAGTTGGTGCATTCCTTAAAACTATAAATGTATATTTCATATTTCACCTGCGGCTAATAGTAGGGGAGCAAATGCCATTTTTTCGAAATTGCGTTAAGAGTAAAGTACCTTAATTATTAGAAATAAAGCAAAATTTTATATGGAAATGTTTTTGCAAATTAAAAACTTAGTTCAAATACGAAATCAGAGTTAGGTGTGTCAATTTTTAATTTTTTTAATATGCATTTCTGAAAAAAAAAGGTTTTTGGACTTCAGCGTACTGGGTGAAAATAACAAATAAATTATTAATTATTTCCAGTAATATGAATAGAGTTGGATTCTATCATAATTTTGTTTAGAACATAAGTTGGCTAAAATGTGTTTAAGTAGGCGTGCAACACGCTATTATCTGAACCAACTCGTAACATTGAAAGGTTTTAAAAAGTTTGCAACTACTTAATCCATTTTTTTTATAAACCCCCGTTTAAGTTATTTAATAAATATATTGTAATTGCGTAAACAAAAAAACGACCAGAGGTGTACCGTTTAGGGAAAAATAGAGATTAACCAAAAAAAATTAAAAATTGTGACACCTAACTCAAATTTCGTATTTGGACTAACTTACTAATTTGCAAGAACATTTCCATATAAAATTTTGCTGTATTTCTAATAATTAAGGTACTTTATTCTTAAGGCAATTTCGAAAAAATGGTATCCTTACTATTAGCCGCAGGTGAAATATAAAATATGCATTTATAGTTTTAAGGCATGCACCAACTTTTATAAAGAATAAAATTTTCTCAGAAGTCGGTGATAAAAAACTTTTCCATATGTTGCATACTTTCTTGGGCACAATGTATGAGGCATTTTTACATATTTACAAAATTTAAGAGGTTTTATAAGTGTGTTTACTTTTTTAAATCCAGTTTGAGACATACAGGGTGTACAAAACGCTAGCACAAACTCCTGAGTCTAAAATGTGAGGATTTACCTAGTCCAAAACTTTTTTGTAAATATTTCCACATAATGATTAATTATTATTACTATTAGGTTACCTGTGATATTTCTCTTTATAATAGCATGAATTGCTCGAAATTTGGTACCTTAGGGGGTTTGTTCGGGTTTGTTAACGACTTGTTCATTGACTTTCCTAGTCAAATTTTAAGCCTCAGAAAGGGACTTGAAACTTGGGAAATGAAAAGCTGTTCACTGAAACTTCCAAACAAGCTTAAATTTAGTAAAATCGGATAAGTCGTTTAGAAGTTACAGCGATTTTAATGTTTAAACTTTCAATAGCTTCTCCCACTCTTATCAAGTGAAACTGTAAACATTAAAATCGCTGTAACTTCTAAACGACTTAACCAATTTTACTAAATTTAAGCTTGTTTGGAAGAGAAAGGTAAGTACCTTTAATTGTCGTATCCAATGTACAAGATAGTTTCTAATAAAATTGCTAGAGGGCGCAATTTGTCCTAAAACTTATTGTTTTGGCAATAACTCAGAAACGAACGGATATATCGAGCTGCGGTTTTAATATTTTTTCTAGCAAATTTCATCTCCTTCTCGATTATGGTATCATAATTATACCGTATGATTTATTTTTTCGGAGGAAAATCAAAAAATGTATTGTTATTGTAAATTGCGCCCTCTAGCATTTTTTTGAGAACTATTATGGACAACTAAATATGATTGGTCAAAGTGCATACATTTTTCTTCCAAACAGTCTTTAGTTTGCTAAAATCGGATAAGTCGTTTATAAGTTACAGCTATTTAAATGATTACACTTTCAACAGCTTCCCCCACTCTTATTAAAGTCGGTACGCCAATGAGCATAAGACCAAAATGATGCATAATTGTCCAAGCTTTAAAATGGTGTTATCAAACATATACCTTAATGTGGAATTTTCGGAGTTATGTAAAATTTAAAAATTTACTTTTCAAATACGCCCTCTTGCGGCAAAATGCGGAACTTGAAAATTATTTTCAGAATTTTCTCATGGCCACTTTTATGATCATTTTTCTTTTCCTGAGTTTCTATGCCAAGTAGTTTCCGAGATATGGCCGCTCTTCGACCTTAATGAAACACCCTGTACAGGCTACCCAAATACATACCAAATAATTACTTACAAAGAGTGGTTTCCTTTTGTCAAACTGAGGTATACCTATTTTTCAGGTTAATTTAGTAGTATTTGTCACCTTGTTTGCAAAAATAATTCATTTTTCTAAGAACAAAGAGATTAGTCATTGAAATGTTGCAAGAATTCATAGGTGCTTTATAAAATAGTCACGGTCGGGGACAATAAAAACTAAAACGATTTTCGAACGACGCGACGTCCTTATCTGAGTGCAGTCTATATCACTACACAAACCTCCCGCCGATGTTGTACGCGACGAACGCTTTTTATTTACTATTTATTTATGGGGCGTAAAGTCGTAAACACGCAGAGGATAAAACAAACAAATAATGTTTGTGTTAGTAAAATTTAATAAAATATGGGTCCTGCCAACCTGCAACCTGGATCATTGTTGGTAGTATAGGGAGAAAACCATCCTCATTGCGTACGAGCGTACACTTCCCAATGGAAAAAATACATTTTCTTTGAGAAAAAAGTTTTGTCTCATTTTTAGTGGAACTTTTGATAAGATTATAGGGAGATCTTAAATTCAATATTCGTCAATTTTGATTTGTAAATATCTATTAATTTCATGATGTTTTATGGTAATTTGCGACTGAAAACAACATGTCGACTACTTCAACTGAAAAAATACAACCTTTCTGTATCGTTTTATCACGTTTTTTTTCATACCGTTTTTTCATAAATCTTTTTACCTTTTCCAGAAATGGTGGAAGCAATGAAAAAAGTGGCCAAGCTGGACTTGGAACTGACCGTCGAGGAACGCAACCTGCTCTCCGTAGCCTACAAGAATGTGATCGGTGCGCGACGAGCTTCCTGGAGGATAATTTCGTCGATCGAGCAGAAGGAGGAGTCTAAGGGAGCGGACGACAAGCTCGAGATGATTAGACAATATAGGCAACAGGTAAAGAATGGCACCCCTGAAATTTGTACCGTTCCGATTTCTTACCTGCTTGTGTATTTGACACACAGAATATTAACAGCAAGATTTGACATAATTTTATTAGTATATCTTTATTCTCAACCAACTTATAATAGTATATTAACGTTTTATAAAGCATTATTTTATAGCACGCGTCCATGTTAAAAAACGAGCCGCTTGCGGCGAGTTTTATAACGGGACAAGTGCTTAAAACTGCCTTATATAGCACGTACGTTATACTATTTTTTCTAATTTGTAGTTTTTTCAATAAAAAAAACATATTTAAAAAGAAAATAAATCCTTCAAATTTTGTTAATTTTTATGTCTAAATTTTATGTTGGTATGGTAATAGTATTTTTATCATAGTAGCCTCTGGACAACAAAAATTATTTTGCGAACTCATTTTTTGATTTATTGACCCATTTTTACCACGAGATTCTAAAGTTATTTTAGCGATATGAGATTTGAAATTGGACGGAATACGTTGTGTGATCCTTGTTCATTCGGTACATATACAGAGCGTTCGGAAATTCGGGCGATTTTGCTACTTTTTTTCGAATTTCAAAAGACGTGATTTTACGTCACGGCATTGCAATTTAGTATAGGGAAGATGGAAAATTCAAATAAAGTTGAAGTTAAAATCGACATTGGAAGGTTAGTAGATTGAATTTTGGATAGGATTTAGCAGAAAATGATAGCTTAAAGCATCTACAAAAGATTGATTTATAGATTTATGCAACCAACATACATGACTGTTATCCACACAGAATAAAAAAGTAGGTTATCAAGCTATTTTTCCTCTGCGAAAAATGGGTTTTCTCCTACGAATAAAGAATACAAAGGAAGTAGGGTATTGTAGATTGACAGTTGTCCGGGATGGGGGCCGATGGCGGCAACATTTGACGCATGCGCGTTTCCGGTCCACCTGTGGCGTATCATTAAAATGGTAATAATAAAATGATTAATGAAATTTTATTTGACGAAGAAAATAGAAAAAATATTTAGATTCATTTATACCTATAAGATACGTTAAGGTTGGTGTAATAAAGCAATACAACTATTTCTTTTAATTATTTATTTAAATAAGGTAACGGAGGTGAAAGGGTTTGTAATGTAAATATCTGGTTAAATAACTAAAAAAACACCTATTATACATTTAAAAAAAAAAACAGGAAACAAATTGTTTCAGATAATAAATACTGATGAAGGCAAAATTATTGCCAAAACGTCTACGTTAAAAAATAAAATTTTAAAAAACCTTACTATTTCTTCATGAACCAAATCACAAGAAAATAATAAAATATAATATAATATAATATAGTCCTGTTTATTATATGTACCTAAATAATATTAATGAGATTTCTAGTATACAAGAAAATTGTCAAATGACAAACTATGCAGATAATACAAACATTTTATTTATTTCTAGTATCAACAACTTAACAAGTTAATTATAGATACATAAACCCCATTTCTAAAAGCTATCCTAAGCTATAATAAATATTCAATTAGCATTTGCCTAAGCAGTTCATTCCTTAATTTTAATTTTTCATAGTTTAAATTATATATTATGTCAATGTCTCCACAATATTTATTAAAATAGAGCACAGTCTTATAAGTGGTAAGTTTTTGTATAGATTTGTCCTCGGTGTAGGAATATAAAATACATGTGCGGATCTAGTATTGACTAAGCCTATTCTAAACGGAAGCAGTCCTAAGAACTCTTTATTATCTATTTTGTCTCATTATTTTATATAAGAAAATAATTCTTGCTTCTATACGCAATAGTCTTAAAGAAGGGAAATTAAACAAATTACACAAAAGCCCTTGTACCTCTTGGCGGATAAACTGAAAATGACTTGTAGTACAAAAATTTTAAAAATTTACGCTGAATATATTTTAAAAGAGTAATCTTATTGGCATACTGAGGATCCCAAATAGTGCATGCATACTAAAGTTTTGTAACTAGCAGGGATTAATATAAAGTTATTATGGCGTTAACATTTTTAAAGTATTTACAAGTTCTTATAATAAATCCAAGCATATATATAAAGACCATGAGCTTCTCGAGCAACATATTTAACAATTATGATTGAAGTAAATAATTATTGGTTTTCCAAAGATAAACTGATATTAAATAAATTAAAGACCGTTATCACCTTGTTTAAGACTAACCGATACACTTTGGAGAATCCGGAAACAGTAACCATTAATGATTGTCATATAAGATTAAAGGAAGATACTAAAATCTTAGGTGTGTTGTTGGATAGTAAAATGTTCTGGAAGAGCCATGTCCTGGAAGAGTTGTCCAATATATGTTGTAACCAGAAGGTGTTCCAGTTAGATTCACAGTAGGATAATTATCTTCAGGCAGGTTTTGACATGGTGTCTTATAAGATATTGCATAGGAACGTACCTGCCAAAAAAAAATAAGGTTTTTAATTATCTGTTTGGCACCTTTACCAAATGAAACAAAAGTACCTATTTGAAGGTTGGAGACAATGATGTTTCTTGAATGATGAAAGAGTTTTGGACTTCCATTGTCTTTATTTGTTTTAAATCACAACGTTTCAACTGGTAAGTATCTCCAGTCGTCTTCAGGTGAATACTGAATATTCACCTGAAGACGACTGGAGATACTTACCAGTTGAAACGTTGTGATTTAAAACAAATAAAGACAATGGAAGTCCAAAACTCTTTCATCATTCAAAAGTACCTATAACGTGATACTACCTCTCTTTGTAATTTTTTTTTTATATTTTGATATGAATTTCTTTGAATGATAGAAGGTTTGGGACTAGCTTTAAATTTATTTTTTGAATCAATGGTATCTCCAGTCGTCCTCAGGTGAATATTGGGAAAATGTTTCTATCATTCTAGAAACATCATTGTCTTCAATCTTTAAATAGGAATTTCTTTGTTTATCGTACCTACACTCCCATATTTTATTACATTCTTTATCCATGGGTTAAAAATTTTAAAAGTAGATTAAACCAATAAAACATCTAAAAACTTTTATCGATACATAATTTATGAAAAAGTGACAAAGCAGCTTCCTCAGAAGCATAAATAATGCAGAATTATTTGTATTCATATTCTTAAGTACCTACCTACCTACATATTTTCCAATATATTATGTAATGACCCGATACAATAGTTTCAAAACTTACATTTTTTAACCTGGCTACTTCAAAAGTAGGCACTACTGCAGTTGGGACCAATCTAACTTTCAATCTTGAAGTTCTGTCAAAGCAATCTTCAGAAAAATGCTCCGAGCAAAGAACTCTATTTCGTGTAGGATCCCAATCACTTCGGTTTACAATTTTCAACCATGCCTTTTTTCTTAGGTAATTATGTGGAAAACTAAAAACCAATAAGTATTTTTAATTTGCTTTTCTGTAGAAATGAACAAACCCAGTCGATTATTAAATAAATAATATTTTTCTGGTTTTATAAGACGAACGCCCATGAATGACGAATGACATGCGAGGTTCGGAGGTTATGTGTATTTTGATATTAAATTAAAATATTTACATTTTTTTTCTCTACAGATTAAAAAAGTTTATATATCTAAACATAAACTTACCGATGAAATGTAATGCCCAGTTTTTTACTTCCTAGCGTTTGGGAGCACCCACAAGCAGCACAATTAACCATATTTATAGCTTATTAATTAACCCATAATACCAACCAATTAAACTGTTTTAATCGCTGTCCAGCGCTAAAAGTATACTCCACTGTCACACTAAAGTAATTATAAGTTTACTAGAATTCGTTAAATATGGTTCTTAACTAATTAAAATGGAAATTAACTCAAAAACAGCAAAGAAAGCAGAAATCACAGCTCGACCTGTCAACTAGTGTCAACCACGGTCAACCACCAAAACAAACATGGAGTCATATTTAGACATTAGATGGGGGTTCAAAATGGCCGACTTCCGTCGGTTGCGTTGTAATGCGGTTTATGCAAAATCCTACTTCCTTTGTATTCTCAATTCGATGGTTTTCTCGTAAATCACAAAGGCCGCGCAAGTCAATGAAATAAAACATGTCATGTAGGGGTAGGGCCAACCTTTAAATAATAAAATTCGTAGTTCGAAACAGATCTATTTCCAACTCGCTAGCGCGTTCGAAGTAAATCTGTTTCGAGACAAAATTAGAAAAAGTTTATTACAGAGAATATTACACCAAATATACAATAATAATTTATAAAATCACCAAGAATAACAATCATGTTTAGTAATTATTAATAACTCCATCGAAATTATTTAAAAAAATATTTATAATAACCATTTACAAAAAAAAGAATAATAATAAAAGTTAAAGTTAGTTTAGTTTTAAAAAATATTTTTTTAGTTTTTTTTTAAATCCATAATTTTGATTTCTTTAATTTTTTTCGGCAAACTGTTGTAAATTGTTATTCCTTTATATAATATTGATCTTTGGCCAAAGGTACTCTTTACCATGGCCTGTGTTTGAATATGATGGTTTTGTATTTGTCTCGTGATGTGAATAATGTTGGTTGAAGGAAATATGATATTCGATTGTTTTTTTTTTAATAATAATAGAGTGTATTCGAATGCATAGTTTTAATGTATAAAGCTTTTCTAAATTTAAATATCCGTTTCCCCAAATTGGAATCATATTATACTGTATTCTAATTTTGAATAAACCAAAGAATAATATATATTTTTAAAATATTTTCTTGATAAATAATTTTTAGCTATAAACAAAATGCCAATTATTGGTGAGATGTAACTTCTTAAATATTCAACATGTTTTTTCCAACTTATATTTTCATCAATATGGAAACCTAAAAATTTAATTGTTTTAGTATATTTAATTATATTATAGTTATTGAAAGATAGTGAAGAAATATTAATATTTTTTAATTTTGATTTACTTATAAACATAAAAGATGATTTAATCAACACCTAATAAAAGACGTTTATTATTATTATTATAATTATTATTATTATTATTATTATTATTATTATTATTATTATTATTATTATTATTATTATTATTAAAATTTAATGATAATTTATTAGTTTCAAGCCATTTACATATTATATTTAGGTCGTGGTTAATGTTATTATGAATTTAAGCATAGTCTTCATGAAAATATACAATAGTAGTATCATCAGAAAATATTTTACCTTTTAAATTTATTTTTACTGTAGAATTAATTATTAATGTAGATTAAAAAAAAGAGTAGGTCCTAAGGTTGATCCTTGCGGAACACCGCAAGTTATGTTTTTTTGTGAACTTTTAACATTTTCCATTTGAACAAACTGTTTTCTATTACTTAAGTAATTTTTTAACAATAAATAAATATTTCCCCGAATTCCAATATTGTATAGGCATTTAAGTAATATGTTGTGATGGACTGTATCGAATGCTTTACATAAATCTATGGATAGTAGGCAGCATTTTTGGTTGCTATCAACGTTTTGTTGAATATCTTTGATAATATCTGCAGCTGCAACTTGTGTATCTCTAAATTTACGGAAACCATATTGCAATGGAGAGTGATTTTTTTTCTTCTAAAAAATGTATTTTAAAAATTTATCATTATCCCATTGTCGTCATTAACCGCTTTAGGTGCGTGTTAAATATTTAAACTTACTCGGAAGTTGCAAGAACCGCATAGGAACCTTGAATTTTTTACTATAGGAAACGCATATTATCATTATTACACACTATTAAATTTGTTAATTTTATTTTACTACAGTGGTTATTTATTGCAATTTTGTTTGTGGTATCTGTAAAGATGTCATAAATTACCTTTATTTTTTTTACTTACATAATGATTGTTTTTTTTTCGACAGGTTGAAAAAGAATTGAGGGATATCTGCTCGGACATTCTATCCGTACTGGACAAACATTTAATTCCCGCGGCATCAACAGGAGAGAGCAAAGTTTTCTATTATAAAATGAAGGTAAGGCATTAAGGGGTTAAATTACTTGTAGTAGTAGTTATGTAATGATGGCATAATCAGAGTGAATTAGTAAAAAAACAAAAAATATAATAAAGGGGTTTTAAATTAAATCATTGAAAATAGATAAACTTTACGTTAAGTTATACTAAAATGTATTTTCCACTTAATGAACCCTTTACTGATGACACTGTTATTTTTGTCTTAATATTAAGTATTACTTTCAGAAACAAACTACGTTGTCAAAAATACTTATTTTATGAAGTTGCCTTATACAGAGTCAAAAACAAATAAACTTTGCATCACATGCGACCAAATTTTAATAGCCCAATTTTGATTTTGTAGAAAAACACAGATTTAATATGGCCCTACTTTAAAGAAAAAGTATCTGAAATAAAGCATTGTCAAAACTCAGAAGTTTTATGTAGGTTGCGTTGAGTCTTATTTTGCAAAAGTGGTGCAATTTACAAAATATAGGTAAAAAATCAAAACTATCTTATGCAGCTGAAATTTTGCATGTGAGCTAGAAAATGCATTAAAAAAACTTTTTCCAATAACTTTTTTCAATATTTTCAGAAATAATCCCACTTCTAAATTATTTTTTGGAAAAAATTAAAATTTGACAGATAATGCGAATCACGTAACTACTATTTTTTTGCTTAATTTTCATCTCGATCGAAGCAGAACTTAATGCCAAAGTCAAATTTTGAATAAAGCTATTAGTAAAAAAAATTCCCATATGATGCGGTTTTTACTGGTGACACTGTAGACCTGTGAGTATTAAGTTAGATTTATTTTAACTCACTCATGATGTCTTTTGAGGTAATTTGCGACTGAAGCTATTGAAGCTCTGTCGATAAAATTTTTCTGAACCTTTTACTACGATTGTAAAGCGTTCTTTAACAGGTCAGTAATATGATTAATAAATTGTTTGACTTTCAGGGTGATTATCACAGGTACCTCGCCGAATTCGCCACCGGCACGGATCGTAAAGACGCCGCCGAGCACTCGTTAGTAGCATACAAGAGCGCCAGCGATATCGCCACAACAGAACTACCTCCCACACATCCAATCAGGTAAGAGAAACTTAACCATACCAAATTGACGAGCGGAAAATTGAGTTTTTTCTCCCGCAATTCAATCCATAATGTTATTTATTTAGTCTTAAGTACATTTACAGTTATATAGATAACCCTATTAGGTATAAAGTACTACAAAGATACAACACTTATAAAAACGATTTATACTCAATTTTAATCTGTAATTAATTAGAAGTTATTAAGTTAAAGTAGTTCAAAAATTTTCTGTTTAAATTGTCTATAGGTCAGAAAAAATATATCACTCACTTTGAAATTTAGTATACAAATTAAACATAGCATTAACGGGAGAATTATAGTAATAATTCGTTCTGGCATTGTTTACATAAAATGTTGTTGGATAAGCCCGAATATTTATATTCAAATTGAATATTTATAGTCAAATTGAATAGTGTATTTGGATCGTCAACATTATTATGTAAGAGTTTGTGTAAATAAAGTAAACTATTAAGATCCCTTCTCTTTTCTAAACTTAAAATATTATATCTAACAGAAAGTTGATTTTTAGGAATATTTCTATCATCATAGTGGTCAGTTTCTTTATAATACAAGTATCATAAAATTCTGTTCTGTATTCTCTTAATTGTATAAACATGATTTTGATAATAAGGACACCATATTATTGATGCATATTCCTGGATATCTCTTTCCAGGCTGTTATATTAAATTTGAAAGGTGCTGATCCATCGTGGAACAATTTATTGCTGTGCTAAGTTAAATTTTTAAAAGGAACGCTCCACTTAATAATAATAATAATAAGTTTATTAAAAATTTAATAATATAATAAATATGTTTATGTTGTCTTCTATAAACTTATTCTTCAAGCTGAGCTTGTTAGGGGCAAATCTTATTTTTTGTTTTAGTATGTAAAATTATAAATCATAAATATGCATTAAAAATCAAGTTTAAAAATGTTAATTTATAGTATAAACGCAGTTTTTTTTTGAAGAAATATATTACCTATAATAAAATTATTAATATATAATTTTTAAGTATTAAATATTACTTATATAAATTATTCAGAACAATATCAATTAATTAAAGCATTTCTAAAAATATTTTCAAATTTTCTGTTTTTAATATCCCTGTTTTTATTTCGACTTTAAATTTTTTTAATGAAATCAATTTTTTAATTTTTGTTGGTAAATAATCGTTTAAATAAAAACATAATTATTTGAATTTTTTTTGTCCTATGGACTTATTTATTTTAGGTTTTATGGTTATTTCGTTTTTATGACGTGTGTTATGATTATGGTTTTTAAATTGTATAAAGTTTTTATTTTTAAATATATATATTAAGATGTTATAAATGTAAAGTTGTCCCATGTTCAACTTTTTTGTTTCTGAATATAATTCTTTTGAAGGATACAGATAACCTTTATTGAATATAATTTTTAGAAACCTTTTTTGTAACATTTCTAATTTTTTAACTAAATTTCTATTTATTCCTCCCCAACTTAACTTGACCGTTGCTTTGCTTTGCTTTTTAAAACAAGCTTAATGGAACTGTGTTTTTATATCTTTCCAGGCTGGGACTGGCCCTAAATTTCTCAGTGTTCTACTACGAGATCCTCAACAGCCCGGACCGCGCGTGTCGGTTGGCCAAGGCCGCTTTCGACGATGCGATCGCCGAGCTGGACACGCTCAGCGAGGAGAGCTACAAGGACAGCACGCTCATCATGCAACTCCTCAGGGACAACCTGACGTTGTGGACCAGCGATATGCAGGGTGATGGTGAGGGTTCGTTTTAACTTTTTTCCTACTATTACTAATTTAAAGGTTTTACTTGAAACTGGAAGGAACGGAATTGAACGATATTCTGTCGTTTCTTCTAACAATAATATATATTTTTTATTCTCAACCAACTTAAAAAGTTCACTACAGAGAATATAACACCAAATATACAATATATAAAATCACAAATAATAAAAATCATGTTTAGTAATTATTAATAACTCCATCGAAATTATTTAAAAAAAATAGCTATTTATACAATAAGTTGCGAAATGAGTGTATTTTAGGCACGCGACGTGAAAATTGTCCAACGAGGCGAAGCCGAGTTGGACAACAGGTCTAGTGGCTAAAAGACATCGTTTCGTAACGAATTATATACAAGATTTTTTGTGAAAGCGGAGAATTTGATAATTTAAGCTTTTATTAGTATTTTTAAACATTTTGAAAAGTAGGCATTGTTTATGCATTATTTAATGTCAAGTGTGTTGTCAAGTTCGAACGTCGCGTTTTGCCTTTTTTCCCGCAAAGTTTTTCGAAAAAATTACTTCAAATGAGTGATATTGACGAGTCTGTGGATATTGAACAAGCTGCTGAAGCTGCGCTATCCACGTTAGTACCCGAAAAATCGAAACATTTATATGAAGAAACCTACGACAACTTTGAAACCTGGGCCAAAAAAAAAACATATTGAGAACTTTACAAAAAAGGTATTACTAGCCTATTTCCTCACGCTATCCACCACCTTAAGGCCGTCAACTTTGTGGAGCAAATATTCGATGCTCCGCACCATGATTTATCTGAACAAAAACATAGATATTTGCGAATTTACAAACCTTATTGCATTTTTAAAAAGGAAGAAAGCTACCGGATATCAGCCAAAGAAATCAAAAATATTTACAAAGCTGGAAATAGAACGCTTTATAAAACAAGCTGATGATAAAGAATTCCTGTTAGCCAAAGTTGTTTTAATCGTTGGAGTATTTGGAGCATATAGGAGGGAAGAAATCACATTTTTGAAATTAGATGCCATCAAAGATTGTCAGTCGTTTATCAGTGTCAAAATTCCGAACACAAAAACTCATGTTCCAAGAATGTTTACGATTACTGAGGGATCAATAGATGGCATCAATTTTTTAGATCTATTTCGTAAGTACGCAAAACTTCGTCCTCTGAATACGACACATCAGCGATTTTTCTTGACATATCGAAGTGGTAAATGCTGTACCCTGCCAATTGGAATTAATACAATTGGAGGTATGCCAAAAAAAAATAGCAGAATTCCTTGGACTCCCCAACACCAATGAATACACTGGCCATTGCTTCCGGCGCAGCTCTGCAACAATGTTGGCAGATTCTAGAGCGGACATGACACTTTTAAAGCGTCATGGAGGTTGGCGATCAAGCTCAGTTGCCGAGAGTTATATAGAAAATTCCATTGAACAGAAAAACGAAATAGCAAAAAGAATCATAGGGCAGAAAGATACGCGAAATACAAAAATAAAAGAAGTTCACTCAGAAGCAGAAGTTAAAATTGTCAGTACTAGCAGTTTATCCATTCCGACTACTAATAATTACATTGCTCTTAAAGAAGAGAAGCTAGATGCCTCTAGAATTCAGTTCAACAGTTTTCATAATTGTACATTTATTCTAATCAATATCGAAATATGTCTATTTCGAAACGCTTTTACAAAAAATATATATAATACGTTGAAGTTAGTTTAGTTATAAAAAATATTTTTTTAGTGTTTTTTTTTTAAATCCATAATTTTGATATTTCTTTAATTTTTTTCGGCAAACCGTTGTAAAAAAATATTGATCTTTGGCCTAAAGTATTTTTTACCATGGGTGTATAAATATGATGGTTTTGTCCCGTGATGTGAATAATGTTGGTTGAGGGAAATATTATATTCGATTGTTTTTCTTTAATAATAATAGAGTGTATTAGAATATTAGAATGCATAGTTTTAATTTATAAAGCTTTTCTAAATTTAAATATCCATTTGGTTCATACAAATTTATAGTTGGTTCTAAAAAAGGAAGTTTATGTATGCATTTAGGTTATTATTTTGTTTTGTAGTTTTTTTAATGGCTGAATTGTAGTTAAATTCGCTGATCCCCAAATTGAAATCATATATACTGTAATTTTGAATAAACCAAAGAATAATATATATTTTTAAAATATTTTAATGATATATAATTTTTAGCTATAAACAAAATGCCAATTATTGGTGAGATGTAACTTCTTAAATATTCAACATGTTTTTTCCAACTTAAATTTTTATCAATATATAAACCTAAAAAGTTAATTGTATTAATACCTGTATTTAATTATATGATTATTGAAAGATAGTGAGGAAATATTATTGTTTTTTAAATTTGATTTACTTATTAAAATTTAATGATAATTTATTAATTTGAAGCCATTTACATATTATATTTAGGTCGTGGTTAATGTTATTATGAATTTGAGCATAGTCTTCATGAAAATATACAATAGTAGTATCATCGGCAAACAATTTTATTTTACCTTTTAAATTTAATTTTGCTATAGAATTAATGTAGATTTAAAAAAGAGTAGGTCCTAAGGTTGACCCTTGCGGAACACCACAAGTTATGTTTTTTTGTGAACTTTTAACATTTTCCATTTGAACTAGTATGAACGGACGGTAGGCAGCATTTTTGGTTGCTATCAACGTTGTGTTGAATATCTTTGATAATATCTGCAGCTGCAACTTCTGTATCTCTAAATTTACGAAAACCATATTGAAATGGAGAGAGTAACTTTTTTCCTAAAAAATTTACTATTCTATTTAAAAATTTTTCAAAAATCTTTGAAAATGTGGGTAAAACAGAGATTGGGCGATAGTTACTACTAAAATATTTTTCTGCATTTTTAAAAACTGGTGATACTTTTGATACATTAATTTTATATCTTTCATATTTCTTCGAACCATAGACATAATTAAGTATTTAGATAGAAGATAAGATAGAGAGAAATATAATTGAATCTTTTTAATTTCTTATTACGATTTTTATATACTTTTTTTTTTATTTCAGGAGAAGCCGAACCCAAAGAGCAGCTCCAAGACGTCGAGGACCAGGACGTGTCATAATCTTAAGGCGCCCCCAGGGACCCCTGCAGGGGGGCCCCCTCTTAAATACCGAACTGTCGAGTGCTGTGTTGTTGTAGTGCGGGGCGCGGGCTCGTTCAAAAAATCACACCACGGGATCATGCACGCGTCCGGCTGGGTTTTTCAGTTTGACAGGCGGAAAACGGTGTCAATTTGACGTATATGTCACTTTTTGACGGGCTGTCAAAATGTCAAATTGTGTTAAAGCATGAGAAAATAGGTCTTTTCGGGTCTCTTGTGTAATATGTGTCAGATAGGCAACCGAGTTGTTGATTTTTGCAGATCTGTAAGAGAAAATGACGTTTGTTGTAAACTTGTTTTTTTTAAATCGAACAAATATTCCTATTTTTTGTCATAATCCTGTCAAATCTTGACACCTGTCAATTATCGACAACTTTTTCGCCTGTCAGAATGGAAAATTGGTCTACCGGTCCGCGCCCAATACGTGCATGAGGGTCCGCGTGGACCCTGGTACATACTGTATTATTATTAATATTATAATTAGCCGTAACTCTGTTTTTAGTCTCTTAATAAAAAAGGGGCTCTCGGCGAGATGTCTTAAGGGGCCGTTTTCGATTGCTTTTTTACTTGTTCCATTCTTTTTGGAAATAGTTTTACGCTAGGCTACATTTTGCTTGATTGCTTAGAATCACAACGGAAATTGTTACGGGGCCCCTTTCGTAAGTCCCACCGCGGGCCGCCCAGAAGTCTTACTTATCTTAAAGTATGCTCCCTCGGGTGACTGTGAACGTACGAGTGTGAAATGGAGTGCGTGAGCAAAAAATCCTCGTGAGGATTTTTACGAGCGAAAGGAAAAAACCTATGGATCTTTTTAGAAGAAACAAATCTGTCGCTTAGAGAATATTTTTTTGTCTAATTTATGTTTCTTAGCTCCCTGAATAAAATATCAGTAATCGGTTGCAGATGTGTTTATAGGCGAAGGTTAGGAAGGAGGCTTTGAAGTTTCTCGGACGTTTTTTTAGACTTGCAGGTAGAAGACAAGACATTGACTTGATTCGTGTTTAGGTAAAAATTTTAATTATTTATTCCGTTCTTCATTCGGTTTTTCGAGCTAAGGCGCCCAAGCAGTTTATAGGTTATGTTTGGGTAAATTTATTGTTGTTTCAGGTTGTCTTCTTTAAAAGTTGTGGCGTTAACCGCGTACATTGGCATCTAACATCGGTGAAAATGGAAGAATAATTGAAATTTTTACCATCAATTGTTGGAAAATAGACTTCTGACCAAATTCGATAATAAAAGAAAACAATAAGTGTACCAAATCTAGGCATTTTTTACAAGAAAAACTAGTAATCTACAAAAATTCGCGTGCGCATATCCTACAGCCTGCATTTTTCCATTCTACTATTTAATAAAATCACACGCATACTACCTACCTTAATAAATAATATATTTAATAAAAATCTCTAGCGTTAGTAAAATAAATTGAAAATTGTTTGTATATTTTATACGTTAGCCTCATATGAAGTTTTTTTGTTTGTTTCGTTTGTATTTTGAGTCAGTATTTTTCGGTAAAGAGAGGTTAGAGTCGCGCGCAGATGTCCGTACACAAAATGGCATTCCGATTTAGCATTTCGTTTTTGTTTTTTTTTTGTAAATCGTACTTAAGGTGTCCTCAGTCAAGTTTTTTTTTTTATAAGATTGACAGGTGTTTTTTAGGTGAAAGTTGTGGAAAACACTGTCAAAACATTGTCAAGGGACGTACCTTCTTACTTATGTTTGCATCGAAGCTTTAACGTTACTAGTGGTCTAGCTCAGGCGATACTTACCTAAGTCTGACCTTAAGTAACTGTCAATACAAGCTCATCCCGAGGTAAGTATCGCTTAAACTAGATGAGCTTATTAAAATATTGCAAAACAAATATGAGATCAAATCTCGTGGTAATATTTTTTCGGATTGAATTTCGAATTGAAAAAAATGAAATCGAAGAGTGTGTCCTATAATAGTAAGCAACAGCTTTTTGCACAAAAATAGGCGTTAAGCCATTCGGGAACCTCCATGGTCGCGATGTGTTCCTTGATTCTAATATACAGGGTAAGAAATGCAGTTAGTACATGTTGCTTTTTATTATGCCTTTTTAGTTTCTTTTTACTAGTTTTTTTTAGGCCTGATTAGGGGGGTTGTAACCTTCAGGGCGTAAGAATTCGGTTTGTTGACGACGTTTCTGTTCTAAAGTTCAAATTTGGCATTTCTCAATCTCTGCGGCTACGGCTAGTCCATCTTTAAAGATACTTTTTTTTCCAAACCCTCTAGAAATTTTTTTAGGCAGTTTGGAAAAAAGTTTTTCGTATCTTTGAAGACAACATTTTTATTTTAGAATAAATATCGTTTAGAACACTGAATTTTTATGTTCTGCCTTATAATTCTTTTCGGTGCACACCCTGTACACCGTTTTGACAGTGTTAATCTCAGATATGCCAAAATTTTAAATGAATTAGATGCATCACTCTTGAATCAATTTTTTAGCTATGTTGCCCAGAACGACATTAAAAAGGAAAAAAATCAAAATTTACACAATATTTACCGCATAGCTAAAGAACTTGTACTTAAAAAAATTCTATTGTTTGGTGTCCGTTTTTAATTGAGACTTTTTGAAAAATTGTTTGCTGTTACTACTTTTTTATGGATTTTTATTTTTGCATTATTTTGATGTGCGTATGGATGTAACATGCTGTGTAGATTGATATAAAGAAATTGATGTATTATTATAAAAATTATTTAAAAGCGCAGTGTTTTATTTTAGACGCGTCCCTATTGGTCCAATTAACCAAACGATTAAAGACGAATTTAATTAAAAAAAGCTTACAAGAATTAGAATGAGAAGTAAGTTTTGTCGTATTTGCGTAAAACCGGCTTGTCTAAATGATTGGAGGTTATCACACGTCATAGATTATCAAAAATGCAAAGCATTGGCGTCGGTGTAATTAATTTTGAAACTGCATGGTGGTATTTGATAAACTTTGACAGAAGAACATAAAAATGCCTCATCGTCAGTTGTATGAAGTTGAAAGATTGTATCAAGAATCCAAGAAGGATGGTCAATCCGTGCTGTAGCGCAGTTGTATAATAGAAATAAAAAAACTGTATTGAAAATTAAGCAACGCTGGGAACAAGAATTCATAAAGAGAAAAATTGGTTCAGGTCGTCCCAAACTTTCCAACCCTGAACAGGATGCTGCTTTTTTGGAATATTTAAGAAATAATACATTGCAACTGCAAGGGATGCTGTTATTGATACAGCATTTCCTGCCTCCCAACCTACCGCCAGCAGGAGAGTCAAGGAATCTGAACTAAAATGCCGCCCAGCTGCGAAAAAAATGTTTCATTAAATTATATATACCGCAATCCTCAATTTTGGAACAGGGTCATTTTTACTGATGAAAAGACCTTCCAGTCGACTTATAACGGACAAATTCGTGTGTACCGTCCAAACAATACCAGGTTTGAAGAGCGATTTACTAACCTCCCTCACTTATAGACATGGGCGTTTCTCTGTAAATGTATGGGACTGGAAAGTGTTTGCTGGCGAATAGAGGGAAGATTTAATGCCGGAAATTACATTAACATTTTAGAAAACATATTGTTACCATCTGCTGAGCAAATATATCCCAATAATACTTTTATTCATATTTCAACAAGATAATTTTCCAGTCCACACTGCTAATACTGTAACCCACTGGTTTCAAACCCATAATGTGGAAGTGCTGTCTTGGGTCGCTTATAGTCCCGATATCAATCCAATTGAAAATATTTGGAGTATAATGGTAAAAAAAATATATAATCTAAATTTTAGGCCACAAAATTCAGAAGATTTATGGAAAATAACACGTGCTTGCTGGGAAGAGCTTGATCCAAATATTGTATCGTACATGATCTTCTTAACATAGTGTAAAACAAAGTCGCTATCGCCCGTCCTGTCCTGCATATGTGCTTAAATCTTTATAACTACGCAACGAATTTTGAAGCGTTTTTTTTTTAATAGAGTGATTCAAGAGGAAGGTTTTTATGTATAATACATGCATAATATTATAAACACTGATAAATTAGAGTAGGGCGAACGAGCGACCCTACCTAACCGGTCCCCGGCCCGTTCAACGATCGATCCGAAGCCGGAATAGACGAAGACAGACTATGTTTTATGCATAGATGTGAATTGTGGACGGGCCGGCAAACGGTTGAGTTTGAGGTTTGTTCGCCTTATTATCTCACGTCGTATAATGCCGGGCTGCAACGCAGGCCGGGTACACGCTAGTACCTATATTATAAAAAAAAATTTTTTATTCTATTGAACTAGCGCCAATGTTTTGCATTTTTAATAACCTTTAACATGCGACCAGCCGGTTTTACGCAAATATTAAGGTTTCCTCTCATTCTAATTCGTGTACGCATTTTTTTTTATGTCGTGTCGTTGGATATAAATGCATTGATGCCTTTTCTTACACTACAGCTTTACTCCAAGGAGTAAGGAGGACAGTGATACCATATCGATATTTAAATGCCATTTATTAAAGACCTGACAGAAAAGTTGTTTTTGAAATTTGCGAACCTCTTATATTATCGATCGCAGATTCTTAGATAAGAATAAAGCAGCGATAACCTTTTTAAAACATTTGTAAAAACTTTATTCCATATATTTTACGTCTCTGATCAGGGACGGTTCTACGGGGGGGCCCAGGACCCCCCAACATTTCTGAAAAAAACTTTAAAATATCTCGAGAAATACAATCAAGCGAAGGCTACCAAAAATTGTGGCTGCGCCAATGTGGTGCCCCCCATTATTTTGGGTCTAGAACCGCCCCTGGCTCTGATATTGTCGACCTCATTTGGAGCAGTTTTAAACTCTCGCGCAAGGGCTGGACACAAAATAGAACTGATGCGTTATTTTACACGATAAAGTTTATCCTTCAAAAAGCAGCTTTCTAGCATTTCGTTTACATATACAGGGTGGTCCAACGAAAACTTAACACCTCTATTTTCCTGATTTAAAATGAAAATGTGGAAAATCGCTCGGACCCGTCGATTCTTATTTCGCGGGGACGTCTTTTGCGTATATTGTCAATCTTGTTACTTCAAGCTTCTAGGAGGGAGGGGGGTAAGATCTAAATCTTAAATGGATACCCCTATTTTATATAATTTTTTTGAATTCTGCATAAAATTCTGAACATTTTTTAATAAAAGCATTATTAGTCTATACTTAACAGCTTCTGAGATATTGACATATTTGAAGTTTGACAGCGTCTAGCTTTCTAACTGTACGTCTTAGAGCAAAACGGCTTACATGTCCCTATCTTCGATTTTTATTATCTTTCCAATAGTGTCAACCTTTGGTTAAACCGGATGTAAGAAATATCCGGTTTAACCGGAAGTTGACACTATTGGAAAGATAATAAAAATCGAAGATGGGGACATGTAAGCCGTTTTGCTCTAAGACGTACAGTTCGAAAGCTAGACGCTGTTAAAGTTCAAAAATGTCATTTTCCAAGAGTCAATATCTCGGAAACTGTTAAGTATAGACTAATAAAGCTTTTATTAAAAAATGTTCAGAATTTTATGCAGAATCCAAAAAAATTATATAAAATAGGGGTATCCATTTAAGATTTAAATCTTACCCCCCCCCCTACCTCCTAGGGGCTTGAAGCAACAAGATTGACAATATACGCAAAAGATGTCCCCCTCGAAATAAAATTCGACGGGTCCGAGCGATTTTCCACATTTTCAGTTTAAAGCAGGAAAATCGAGGTGTTAAGTTTTCGTTGGACCACCCTGTATACAGAATCTTATGGAAATTATTTATTTCCCAATACTAAAACTATGACATAACAAGCTAAAATAATCCCGTTATTTCCCACAGCTGTTAGAACCGCAGGACGCGGTCATTCGAAGTCATTTCTATAAACCCTGTACAGGCCCGGTTCCAGCGCCCGGGCAGACGCCGGGGGCGCAAAGTCCAAGGGGCGCAAAATATTGCCAAAGGTAAAACAAATAAACGTCTGTATAACCTTCGATGTATAATATACTATTTAAAAGATAAGGAAAGAAAATGGAACATCGACCTCGATATTTTTTATAGTCTAGTCCGCCCTTAGCGCGGCGCGGTGACTAAAAAAGAAACAGCATGCTCAGTTGGATAGACTCGTGTCGACTTGTTTTTTTCTAAAATTAAAACATTGAAGGGAGCAAATTATTTGCAAATTGCATATACACGTAGGGAAAATGTTTGTCCGCCCATCTCTTAGTAATAAGTTAGAATAGTACAAATATGAAGTATCGCAAAGTAAACAGAAATAGGTAGATTATGTTTCCTCCACTCCATCGGATCTGGCTGGCTCGATGCGTTTTGCTTGATCCTGCTTCGGTTGAATTTTAAATTTTAGTTCTGTTTCGCTGTTGTAGGGAGATGTGCCGATATTAATAGAATCGAAGCGGCGCGGCGTGCCACCAGCGAGTGCCATGAGCGAGATGCAATACGATGGAGCGGGGGAAACATAATCTACCTACCTCTGTTTGCTTTGCGATACTTCATATTTGTACTATTCTAATTCTAATCTATTATTAAGAGATGGGCGGACAAACATTTTCCCTACGTGTATATATATTCAAGAAAAAATTATGAAATCAAAATTTCGAGGGCGCTAATTAAGACCCTTGCCCGGGGGCGCCCTGTATGTACTAGGATACCTACTGTTGATTAGGTAGGGGAAAATAAAACTACCGGGTAACATTAACAAAAATGTATTTGTTGGAAAAAATAGGAATAATAATTTTAAAATGATCTTAAACCAAAAGTTGTTTGGACTTTTGATTCGTAAAACAAAAATATAAAAAATACAATAAATATCTATAACAAAACTTGAAAAATCGATATAGTACGTTATAAAATCTCTAGTTCTACATAGGTAGTTTTTCTTAAAAGGCAGACGTTTTGATGTAGAGGCTACACACATTATATTGTAAAAACAGTTATAGAAAACGTTACTAAATTGTATTTAACTATGTGTTTGGAACAAGACTTTCCCGGTGTTAGCTTGACTAGGTAGAAAAAAGTTTACCATACACGGCCTTAAAACATAACTTTTGGGTTAATATTCCTATTATCTGCGCCGATTAAACGGACATGTCGGCCAAACAAACTGACACAGAGAAGGTCTCGATTTAGACATGGTTCTTCTTGTTTAAGTGATGACGGTAGGCTCTTCTCGGCCGGTGAATTTCTTAAGCTGCGCTATCTCTAAACCAATAGCCACTAATGGCTTCAATTGAACCTAGAGAATAAAATAAAAATTAATTAAAATTCCTTATCTACACAGACTGTCTACGGATAGGGTTTACAGGGCACAAATGGATGAAAAATTTCATATTTCGGGAAAAGTCATTCTTGATAAAAAGTTTTGCTTGTAAACAAAATGCAATTCACGAAGAGAAAATTTTGATTTTTTATACAGGGTTCGCAAAAACTTCAAAAACAAGATTTTTCTCCAAGAGTAAACTACCTTTATTTTTCATTTTTGACCAAAATGCCAATTAGAAAACTTATTTAGAATAACGTTTGTAATTTAAATCCGAGATTTAAAATAAATCTTCGATTTTTTTAGTTTTTTTAATTTTTAGAGGTAAATGGGAAATTTTGCTGCTCAATAAAAATATTAATATAAAATTTTATTAGACTATTTTCATAATGGGTGGCGTCAGTGGCGTAGCCAAGTGGGGGCCAGGGGGGCGCCTGCCACCCCCCCCCTTGCCGCTTGGTGCCCGTATGCAAAATAAAAATATACTTTAATTACACACTGTAACATTTATTAAAATTGAAAATAATTTGGTATTCTATTATATGTATTTTGAAAAACAAACACCATATTTTTAATAATAATAGTGGTTCTAAAAAAACATAAAGCGCCCCCATATACAGTGTCACCAGTAAAGTCCGCATCATATGGGATTTTTTTTATTAATAGCTTTATTCAAAATTTGACTTTGGCATCAAGTTCTGCTTCGATCGAGATGAAAATTAAACAAAAAATTAGTAGTCACGTGATTCGCATTATCTGTCAAATTGTAATTTTTTCCAAAAAATAATTGAAAAGTGGGGTTATTTCTGAAAATATCGAAAAAAGTTATTAGAAAAAGTTTTTTTTAATGCAGTTTCTAGCCCACATGCAAAATTTCAGCTGCATAAGATAATTTTGATTTTTTACCTATATTTTGTAAATTGCACCACTTTTGCAAAATAAGACTCAACGCAACCTACATAAAACTTCTTAGTTTTGACAATGCCTTATTTCAGGTACATTTTCTTTAAAGTAACGTCATATTAAATGTGTGTTTTTCTACAAAATCAAAATTGGGCTATTAAAACTTGGTCGCATGTGATGCAAAGTTTATTTGTTTTGGACCCTGTATAAGGCAACTGCATAAAATAAGTATTTTTGAAAACGTAGTTTGTGTATGAAAGTAAAAAAATTAAAAATAAAGCAAAGGGGTTTTAAATTAAATCGTTGAAAATAGATAAACTTTTACGTTAAGTTAAACCAAAATTTATTTTCCACTTAATGAACACTTTACTGATGACACTGTGTTCTTTATTGTCTTAATATTAAGGTGTATTACTTTCAGACACAAACTACGTTTTCAAAAATACTTATTTTATAAAGTTACCTTATACAGGGTCCAAAACAAATAAACTTTGCATCACATGCGACCAAATTTTAATAGCCCAATTTTGATTTTGTAGAAAAAAACACATTTAATATGACGTTACTTTAAAGAAAATGTATCTGAAATAAAGCATTGTCAAAACTAAGAAGTTTTATGTAGGTGCGTTGAGTCTTATTTTGCAGAAGTGGTGCAATTTACAAAATATGCGTAGAAAATCCAAATTATCTTATACAGCTGAAATGTTGCATGTGGGCTAGAAACTGCATTTAAAAAAACTTTTTCTTATAACTTTTTTCGATATTTTCAGAAATAACCCCACTTTTTAATTATTTTTTGGAAAAAATTAATATTTGACAGATAATGCGAATCACGTGACTACTATTTTTTTGCTTAATTTTCATCTCGATCGAAGCAGAACTTGATGCCAAAGTCAAATTTCGAATAAAGCTATTAATAAAAAAAAATCCCATATGATGCGGACTTTACTGGTGACACTGTATGTTCGCCCCTCCCGCCCCGCAAGACTGCCTGCGCCACTGGGTGGCGTGTATCTTATTTTAAAATTTTAAATGCATTCCTACCATCTTTTGTAAAAACAAGAAATTTTTTTACCTTTTTATTACTTTGCTTTACCGTATGGGGCAAATAGAATTTGATGTGTTTTGAAAATGTTGACTTTAGAACAAAGGGTTTATTTAGTTCAATGTTACGGTGCGGGCGAAAGTGCTTACAACGTTGTGATAGAGAAATTTAATCAAAGATACCCTAACGTTTACGTCTCAAAAATGGGACTTCATAAATTATTAAGAACATTTCAGCGAAATGGTTCAGTTTCCAATGTAAAAAAAACTATGATCAGAATGACGCAGCTTCCCTAATCGTATTGCAGTCTGTTGCTGACAATCCTACCCTTACATTAAGAAACCGAGCTCAAGAACTTGATGTAGTAAAAAAAACTCATATACAGTATATTTCAAAGGCAAACAAAATATTCCCATTTAAGCCAACTTTTAATCAATCGTTGGAAGAAGGAGACGAAGCCAAACGTTTGGATTTTTGTCTTTGGGTCGGAAACAAAATTGTAAGTGAAAAAAGGATTTTTTATAAATTTATCATGTTCTCCGATGATTCGACATTTTCAACAAACGAGAAAGTGTCTTCTGCGCATATTAGATACTGGAGCGAAAATAATCCCCGTTTTAGAATTCCTGCAAGAAGACAATATTACAAAAAAGTAAATGTCTGGTGTGCGATTTCTTATTATGGCATTATTGGCCCATACTTTTTCCTTTCTGACAACCTAGACGAATTGCCTCTCCAATTTAGGAACGAAATGTACTTTCAACAAGATGGATGCCCTGCGCATTTCGCAATTGAAGTGAGGGAATGGCTTAATAATGCATTTGGCCACAGATGGATTGGTCGGAATGGTCCGGTTCTGTGGCCCCCAATAAGTCCCGATTTAACTATTTCAGATGCCTATCTTTGGGGGCGCCTCAAACAATTAGTGTAGGTACTCCCGTTCAATTGAGAACGACGTACAGCTTCTAAAACAGCGAATTTATTGAAGCTGTTCAAACAATTTCCATTGAAGAAATTCGAAGACGTTTTGACCACATTCGTTTACAGCAGGAAAAATGTGTTGATATGGAGTGTTTGAATAGCAAATTATGAAATTATTATGTGTTGTTAATTATTTTAAGATTTTTTTGTGTTATTTCCGTGGTCATTTCATTTGTGAAATTAAAAATACATATTTCTGGTAACATCAAAAATCAGTTTTTGATACCCCTCTGTCATCAAATTTTTCATTCATTTGTGCTATTGTAGACACTATCCGCGGACAGTCTGTATACTATTATCACAAAATATAATTGTCCCCTAATCCTAGAATCGTTAAATTTCGAGGATGTCCCAAATTAATAACGTTAATCAGAATAATATGCCGGATAACATGAAATAAATAACAGTTTATACATACTTGTGCATCAGTCAGTACATTGTCCTTTTCATAACATTCTATGTAGATTCTGACGGTGGCACCACTACTACCTGTTCCAGATAATCTATAGATCAGTCTTGACCCGTCTTCGAAAAGAATACGAATTCCCTGAAAAATCAAGTCATCAAATAAAAATACACTTTTATTGTTATAAGAAGGACATCTTATTAACAAAGCTTTGGACAGTATTAAAACTGTTATAATAATTACAATGGTCACTATATAAAGTAAGAAAAGGTAATCCAATAAATAGATAAATAAATGAATAGATAATCACACCTTATGAGACAACAGAATAGTCATGGTCAAAAATTTACACCAAGACGAAGACAAGTTCAATCTTCCCAAAAATCTGGCAAGAATATACACTAATCAAAGTTTAAAAAAAAATTAAAGGGAATGCCTAGATATTATCATTGTAAAATTCCTGGATAGTATAGTAGGGTCTAGTAAGTAGTTGCATTTTTAGTCTTTGCTTAAAAATTCTGTCATCAATCACCTGCCGATAAGCAAGGAATTTTTGGTGAGAGTTGTTTTTGGTATAGGAACAGGAATATCGTTCACAGTATGCATGTTATAGGAGCTGTTAATAACATAATGTTTTTTATTGTTATGGATAAGGCAGGCCGTTTCCAAGATAAAAATTCCAATGAAAGTTAAAATCGTTTCCCTGACAAATAAAGGTTTACAGTGAGTATGACAATTAACACCACACAAGTATTTTAATGCCCTATTTTGCAAAACCAATTCTCTTGAGACAACTCTCTCCTTAAACTTAAGTTTGTCGTCGATTTGAACACCCAATAATTCAGCAACGCCCGAGATTTTAACAAAATTATCTGTCAAAGTTAAGTCAGAAAACGAAAACTAAAAGGTGAGAATACTAGTTTTGCTGATATTAAGGTGGGAGTATCAACATGCTTGCCAACCTATAACCTATTTCGCGTAGATTTATTTATGTTTTCTAGCCTTTATACAAAATTTAAAGAAAATCAGTATTGACTTGATATTCTATAGGTAATAATTGACATATTTAATAAATATCAAGGAATTTCATAACTTATTTTAGGACAATTGTATAGCGAAAAATATCGGGTAAGATTTTTTTTAACATTATTATGTCATTGTCACTCATTGTTCTTCCACTATACAATTCTCCCAAAATTAGCAATGAAATAAATTGATATTTTTGTAATATATCAGATACTACCTAAATAATGTACCGACGATATTGATTTTCTTTAAATGTTAGTTATTAAAATAATAAACTCAAAAAATTAACGCGAAATAGGTTATAGCTTGGCAATAGATCGAATGACGTTGAGAATTCAACCTTAAAACATAATAGGTTCGTATCACACCATTGTTTGACCAGCAGTAAATCGTTCTGCACAATCAGCCTTAACTTTTCTGCATTTTTTTCCACACCACAAAATAGCAGTATAGTCGGCGAATAAAGTAAAGATACCACTGATATTAACGGAAGGCAAATCATTAACATTCAATAGGAATAAAACCGGGCCAAGTACAAAACCTTGAGGTACCCCACACTGGAATATTATGTTAAAAAATAAAATTATTAAAGAAGAAATAGTACCAAACTTACTTGATTATTGGCCACAGAATGATCGATAGGATCCACATAGGAGAAGTTATCGGCCTTGGCGATTGTGTAGGATTTTCCTGCGCCGCAATACGTTTTTCCAACGAAATTGCAATCGGTTAGGAGTTTCTCTAGGCGATCCATCATGGCGCTCGCACCTTCTGTTTCCACTTCTTCGTAATCGTACCTATAATAGAAACAGAGAAATATGACTTGACAAGCCTCTGATTACACAAGCGTCTATATATACAGTGACCGGCAAAGAGTTCGCAACATATGGGAAAAAATTTTATTAGCGGAATATTGAAAAATCTTTTTTGGGGGATTGGATGTGCATGTTCCATAACCTTAAAATCGATTTTGACATACGTCACGTGACCAATGGTATGGCGGGAAAGCTGAAAAAACCAATATGAAATCATCATAAATCAGATAAGTTGACGAGATATCGAAAAAATTCCAAGAATAAAAAGTGTTTAGAATTCCATTAGAACCTTAAATACAATGTTTGGGATATCTACTTAAAAAAATATAAAATCGAATAATTTTGTAAATATTTTTTTACCGAATTAAAAATTTCCATATTTTTCCTTTCTTAAAGCTTTATTAAGGTAAAACTGACATCTGGTAACCACAACTAGAAATATTCTTTTGTTTTTCTGACAATTTGGAGCAATAATTCAAAAAATTCGTTTACACTTGGATACCAGCTGTTGCAATAGTCTATTTCTAATAACCTTATCGATATTTTTTATATCGAAATATTCTATTATGTTAAGAAATTTAAATTCATTAATCCAAAGCAAATTTTATTTATAACCGTAAAAAATAATTTAAATTTTTATTAATTTTTAGATTTTTTTAAAGATTTCTGCGAAATTCAAAATTATTTTTTACGGTTATAAATAAAATTTTCTTTGGATTAATGAATTTAAGGATTTCTTAACATAATAGAATATTTCGATATAAAACATATCGATAAGGTTATTAGAAATAGACTATTGCAACAGCTGGTATCCAAGTGTAAACGAATTTTTTGAATTATTGCTCCAAATTGTCAGAAAAACAAAAGAATATTTCTAGTTGTGGTCACCAGATGTCAGTTTTACTTTAATGAAGCTTTAAGAAAGGAAAAATATGGAAATTTTTAATTCGGTAAAAAAATATTTACAAAAATATTCGATTTTATGTTTTTTTAAGTAGATATCCCAAACATTGTATTCAAGGTTCTAATGGAATTCTAAACACTTTTTATTCTTGGAATTTTTTCGATATCTCATCAACTTATCTGATTTATGATGATTTCATATTGGTTTTTTCAACTTTCCCGCCATAAGATTGGTCACGTGACGTATGTCAAAATCGATTTTAAGGTTATGGGACATGCACATCCAATCCCCCAATAAAGATTTTTCAATATTCCGCTAATAAAAATTTTTGCCATATGTTGCGAACTCTTTGCCGGTCACTGTATATATCAGCCGCGGACTTTGGCACTAGCCAATCAGAATACATCGTTTCGGCGCGAGATTACGAAAGTTATTCAAACCTTACGTTTATTTTAATGGGTGAAAAAATAGGTTTTGTTGTCGTAAGTGGTATGTTAATCAACCCTACCGTGTTTCAAAGTGTCTTATTTATTTAATCTCCTACCTCGAGAAGTAATTCCTTCCGTACATCTTCCAATGCTCCTTCAAGATCTCCTCGATGCCCATATTCTTATGTTCAATGATAGATAGCCAGGCCAAGACCGCCCAGAGACCGTCTTTTTCACGAATATGGTCCGATCCCGTACCGAATGACTCCTCGCCGCACAGAGATAGGCGTCCGGCGTCCATCAAGTTACCGAAGTACTTCCAGCCGGTCGGTACTTCGAACATTTCCTTGCCAAGTTTGGCTGCGACTCTGAAAAAATAATATATCAAATCAAAATACACTTTATTGTGATAGGAAGTACATCTTGTTAACAAAGCGTTGGACAGTATTAAAACTGTTATGGAAATTACAATGTTCACTATATAAAGTAAGAAAAAGTAATCCAATAAATAGATAATCACACCTTATGAGACAACAGAATAGTCGTGGTCAAAAATTTACACACAAATCAATATAAGATGAAGATAAGCTCAATCTTACAAAAAATCTGGCAAGAATATACACTTATCAAAATAAAAAAATAAAATAAAGGAAATGCCCAGATATTATCATTGTAAAATTCCTGGATGGTATAGTAGGGTCTAGTAATTAGTTGCCTTTGTAGTCTTTGCTTAAAAATCCTGTCATCAATCACCTGCAGATAAGCCAGTGGTAGGTGGTTATAAATTTTGATGCTCTCAAATATCAAGGAATTTTTGGTAAGAGTTGTTTTTGGTATAGGAAGAGGAATATCATTCACAGTAGGCATGTTATAGGAGCTGTTAATAGCACAATGTTTATATTTTTTATGGATAAGGCAGGCGGTTTCCAAGATAAAAATTCCAATTAAAGTTAAAATATTTTCCCTTGACAAACAAATGTTTACAGTGAGTATGACAATTAACACCACACAAGTATCTTAATGCCCTCTTTTGCAAAACCAATGTAGAGCCCAATAGGCTCTTACTACTAAATCTCCAAAAAGCAATAACATACCTCAAGTGACTCTCAACAAGTGAAAAATAAACCGTTCTACTCACACTCTTCCTCAATTCTCTTGAGACAACTCTCACTGCGTAAGAACCGGACGCTGGTCTCCCATTCAAGGCGAGAATGTGGTCTTCAAACTTAAGTTTGTCGTCGATTTGAACACCCAAGAATTTAGCAATGCCCGAGTTTTTAACAAAATTATCTCTCAAAGTTAAGTCAGAAAATGAAAACTTAAAGGTGAGAATACTAGTTTTGCTGATATTAAAACATAATAGGTTCGCATCAAACCATTGTTTGACCAGCAATAAATCGTTCAGCACAATTAGCCTTAACTTTTCTGCATTTTTTTCCACGCCGCAAGATAGTAGTATCGTTGGCGAATAAAGTAAAGATACCAGTGATATCAATGGACGGCAAATCATTAACATACAATAGTGAATTTTTAATTTCATTAATATATTCAGAATTACAATACTTAGCTTCTGTATGGATATCTGCTTCTTTATCAAACTTAAAACCATTACAAAAAATGCAAAATAAAGTTATTAAATGTATACACAAATTACCACATTTAGAACCAACTGTTAATCTATATAGACCGAAAGGGTATTTACACGTTCAAAACATTTATAAATCAAATATTTGTATTCTAATTCACTCTATTATTTTACAGGAAAAAAAATCAAACTTAACACTTCAGGAGAATAAGACATTACATGATCATCAAACTATACCAGTAATAAGTAATTTCCGAAAAAAATCGCTTTTATATGACGGAATAATAAAATATAACAATCTTCCAAAAAATATCAGAAAAATTAAAAAATTGGCAACTTTTAAAAAACAATTAAATAGATATTTACTAAATTAAATTGTTTATACTTTTTTTTTAAATTGATTTTATTAATAAATTAAATTGGATTAACTTTCATTTTTTTTTTATTGGTATTTTTATTTAACGGTTATTATTTTCTGTATTATGTTGTCACTTTCCATGTAATGAACTGTAAAAGTTAGTTTGGAATAAAGACATTTTGAAAGTTAATAGGAATAAAACCGGGCCAAGTACAGAACCTTGAGGTACCCCACACTGGATGTTCAACTTTTTTTTACCTGTCAACAGCGGCAGCCGTAGGCATTGACCTGGCAAATCCATGCACACCGTGCTTCTTAAAATACGGAATACAATCGAGATTGTTCGCGATAACGGCCAAGGAATCGCTGGGCGTAACGAAGAACGCATTCTTCCCTAGGATCATGTTCCGGTCGCCGTCGCCGTCAAAGGCGGCGCCCAAGTCGTAGTTCTGGTCCTCCTTTAGCTTGTCCACTAGGTCCTTGGCGTAAGTGAGGTTGGGATCGGGATGGATCTCGCCGAAGTTGTCCAGAGGGACGACGCGGCGCACGTTATTGTCGGGAGAGGCGCCTAGTTCTTCGACGAAGATCGTTCGGACGTAGACACCGGTCACTGAAAAAAGTGATCTATAATATGTAAGTTCTGTGGTTTTTAACATTGTGCAATGTCTTATTTCTATAGTAATATATACAGTGACCGGCAAAGAGTTCGCAACATATGGGAAAAATTTTTATTAGCGAAATATTGAAAAACCTTTTTTGGGGGATTGGATGTGCATGTCCCATAACCTTAAAATCGATTTTGACATACGTCACGTGACCAATGGTATGGCGGGAAAGTTGAAGAAACTAATATGAAATCATCATAAATCAGATAAGTTGATGAGATATCGAAAAAATTCCAAGAATAAAAAGTGTTTAGAATTCCATTAGAACCTTAAATACAATGTTTGGAATATCTACTTGAAAAAACATAAAATCGAATATTTTTGTAAATATTTTTTTACCGAATTAAAAATTTCCATATTTTTCCTTTCTTAAAGCTTCATTAAAGTAAAACTGACATCTGGTGACCACAACTAGAAATATTCTTTTGTTTTTCTGACAATTTGGAGCAATAATTCAAAAATTCGTTTACACTAAACCCTTTATTTTCTGTGGTTTACACTTGCATACCAGCTGTTGCAATAGTCTATTTCTAATAACCTTATCGATATTTTTTATATCGAAATATTCTATTATGTTAAGAAATCCTTAAATTCATTAATCCAAAGCAAATTTTATTTATAACCGTAAAAAATAATTTTGAATTTCGCAGAAACCTTTAAAAAAATCTAAAAATTAATACTCGGTTAAATTTTTTAATTTAGGTTAATTTTTAAATCAGTAATAACAAAATTATTTAATGCTTATTACTAATATAGTTTTTTGACTCAAATTGTTGTTTATTTGGCTCAATAAAATAATTTAAATTTTTATTAATTTTTAGATTTTTTTTAAAGATTTTTGCGAAATCAAAATTATTTTTTACGGTTATAAATAAAATTTGCTTTGGAGTAATGAATTTAAGGATTTCTTAACATAATAAAATATTTCGATATAAAAAATATCGATAAGGTTATTAGAAATAGACTATTGCAACAGCTGGTATGCAAGTGTAAACGAATTTTTTGAATTATTGCTCCAAATTGTCAGAAAAACAAAAGAATATTTCTAGTTGTGGTCACCAGATGTCAGTTTTACTTTAATGAAGCTTTAAGAAAGGAAAAATATGGAAATTTTTAATTCGGTAAAAAAATATTTACAAAAATATTCGATTTTATGTTTTTTTAAGTAGATATCCTAAACATTGTATTCAAGGTTCTAATGGAATTCTAAACACTTTTTATTCTTGGAATTTTTTCGATATCTCATCAACTTATCTGATTTATGATGATTTCATATTGGTTTCTTCAACTTTCCCGCCATACCATTGGTCACGTGACGTATGTCAAAATCGATTTTAAGGTTATGGGACATGCACATCCAATCCCCCAAAAAAGGTTTTTCAATATTCCGCTAATAAAAATTTTTCCCATATGTTGCGAACTCTTTGTCGGTCACTGTATATATTAAGATGTTATAAATGTATAGTTGTCTTATGTTCAACTTTTTTGTTTCTGAAAATAATTCTTTTGAAGGATAAAGAAAATCTTTATTGAATATAATTTTTAGAAACCTTTTTTGTAATATTACTAATTTTTCAACTAAAGTTCTATTTATTCCTCCCCAACCTAAAATTCCGTAATTTAAATGAGTTTTAACTAACGCGTAATATAATATTTCCATGTCTTACATTTAAAAATTGTTTAATGTTTTTAAAAATCGGTAGTAAACTTCTTAATTTTTTAATCAAATATTCTAAGTGAAAATTCCAATTTAATTTACTATCAAAAATAATTCCTAAATATTTTATTTTATTAACTTTAAAAATTTCATTTATTGAAAACTATTCATATTTCTTGGTAGGTTATTTAGGTTTAAAGTAAAAGGAGTATAAAACTTGTTTTATTAATTGTTAACAAATTGTTATCAAACCAATTTTTTATAATTTAAAAATTTTTTTGTATTGGTATAAAAAATTGTAGTATCATCCCTATTAATTTTACATTAAAATTGTATGGGACTTTTTTGAAATTTTCTTATAAGCCAATCTCTTCGCAACCTTCAAAAAAGCCAAATACAGTTTTGATATAAAATGAATAGGGGACCAAGTATTTAAGGGTAGAAAAATTTACATGGGCTTTCCCTTGACCAGTCGAAACAATAGGTTCATTGTTCATTATCATTTAAATTATCAAAACATTACAATAAAATGAAAAGCGTTGTTTTTCTTACATGTTTAACTCTTACCTCCATTCATTGAATCTAGCAAAATATTGAATGCGGGCCTCTTCTCTGTGCCCCGAATGAGGGCCCTCAATTTGTTAAAATCGAAAATTTCTTTCATTAGAGCTACGTAGTCCTTGGTAGAGTCGATTATATCCACTGTGAATTCCCTACCATCAACCTAAAATAAAGGATAGGATAAATCTTTGCATTGTTATTGGTAAAAATAAATGTAAATGGTTATTATCCGACGACACCGAAGGCGACTAAGTCGCGGTAATTCCACGAGTGCTGCGGTTTGCCATGAAGCAGGTACCGTGCGAGCAAAAATTATTTGCATCAAAGAGGGCTTGGATTAAAAAACGTGGGGCTTGGTTTAGATCACAATTATATGGGGACGATATATCTAACCAAACTAATGAGTAATAAAATAAGTAGACAAATACAAATTTATTTTTGTTGTTTACAAAATTAACAAAGTAAGAATATACAGAAAGAAAAAGAAAAATAATTACATTAATTGCTGAAATTGGCCACCGCCATGCTCCAAGCATAAATTCACACGTCTGTTCATATTTTCGAAAGTGTTGACCAGCATTTCTGGAGAAATGTTACCACATTCTTGGATAATCCTTTCTTGTAATTGTTCTAAATTTGCAACTGGTGTTTTAAAAATAGTGTTCTTTAAATGAGGAAAAACGAAGTAATCCATAACCGTTAAACAAGGTGATCTAGGTGGGAATTCAATGTCTGAACGAAAACTGATCAATCTGTCGTCGAAAAAATTGCGTAAGTAGTTAATAGTTTCGGCGGCTGTATGGGCGGCTGCACCGTCCTGTTGAAAATATCCAAAACGTAGTTCGTCGTCAAGTAATTGCTCCACAAAATATTGTCTCTATACCGCTGTGCTGTAGCTGTGTCATGGAAAAAATAGGACCAACAATTATTCTTCGGGAAACAGCTAACCAGACACCAATTTTTTGAGGGTGCAATGGGGATTTTTACTACTCCACATGCGTGTATTCTGAGAATTCACATAACCGGAGAGGTGGAAACAGGCTTTATCCGAAAAAAATGTCAGGTCTAATAAATCATTGCTTTCCAATAAATTTTGGGTAAACCATTGAGAGTAATTCCTGCGTCTTGTATTTCTTGGAATACTTGCACTTTATAAGGAAATAAATTTAGCTGCTTCTTAAGAATAGACCTGCATGTTCCATAAGATCTTCCCACTTCTTGGGACAGGCGTCTTATACAATTTGTTGACATATTTTGCATTATTTCACGAACGTTTGCAACAAGTTCTTCTGTTCTTACCTTACAGATGGTCTTCCTGCTCCTTTTTTGTGTTGTATAGAACCTGTTTCCCCAAATACAGCCACAGTTCTTTTCAGGCAATGATAAAAATCCCCAGCAACGAAAGCAACGTTAGGAAAATGTTCGTGAAAATCGTCCATGCACAAACCCGGATTGTATTGTCACTCACCATTAACTCTAACCCCGTTTCGAAAATACGCTTCAACCATGAATGTTTTGTGCTGTTCCGCAAAGCCCATTGTGTGAATTGTTCAAGAAATTGGAAAAATTAGCGATGAATCAAATTACTTGTACCGACTGTCAAAGATGACGGAATAACTGATTGATTGTTAATTCAGGTAGTTACTGACACCCAACAGGTATTAAGCTCTACGGATAAGCATTACGTCCTTAGATGCAAGGCCCCTGTTTGATGCAAATAATTTTTTTTAAAACCGACCAGAAAATTTACACTTTCTGGACAATTTTTCGTCTAGAAAATAACGTTTTTTCGATCGCAAGACCGGAAAAGTGAAATTAGAGACAGGAAAAATCTTTTCCGGACTCTAATGTCACTGTCACCCTGTTTTTTGTTTTTCCAATCGCTCTTTGATAATACAAGATACCTTGATTTCGTTATTATGACAACAACATTTCGATGTATTGTCGAGCGACAGTTCGTTGATTTTTAATTTTGTTCTATATGTCAAACTTGTTTCGCGTAGATTATAAAATATATCGAAGTGTCGGTCTTAAAAAAAATATTGTACGTCACGCAACCGAAAATTAGTGTTTTCCAGGTCTCTCCAAGCTTCCAGGACTCGCCTATGGCTCGCCCTGGAAATGCTTGTCTCGACCTGAAAAACACTACTTTCCGGTCTTGTAACGTAAATTACTATTTGCTCGCACGGTATAGTGTCGCAGGCCTGTAAAAAGAAGAGGCCTGTAAAAAGAAAGGCTGTCTTGTCGGAGAATTAATTTTTTTCCCTACAAAAAAGTTGGCAACCATTTGAAACTATATTAAGGTTGAATTCTCAACGTCATTCAATTTATTGCCAACCTATAACCTATTTCGCTTTGTTTTTTCAAGTTTATTATTTTTTAAACTAACATTTAAATAAAATCAGTATCGTCGGCACATTACTTAGGTAATATCTGATATATTACAAAAATATCAATTTATTCCATTGCTAATTTTGGGAGAATTGTATAATGAAAGAACAATGAGTGACAATGACATAATAATGTTAAAAAAAATCTTACCCGATATTTTTCGCTATACAATTCTCCTAAAATAAGTTATGAAATTCCTTGATATTTATTAAATATGTCAATTATTACCTATAGAATATCAAGTCGATACTGATTTTCTTTAAATTTTGTGTAAAAGCTAGAAAACATAAATAAATCTACGCGAAATAGGTTATAGGTTGGCAAGCATGTTGATACTCCTACTGGTTGGTGTATAGTATAGGGTATCGTTTATGCAGACTATTAAGGATTCTACTTCTTTCTATAGTTCTGTTATTCTGTGAAAAAAACTCTGCGCTCACATTAAATTTGCTGGTACCCAGAACATCGATCATCCTATCAGTCTCCAGGGTGGGCGTGGTCTTGTACTGTCTGATCTTTGTCGTGAGCTCGTATATCCTGTCGGTGATGTTGTCCGTGGCGGGACCGCCATTTTCAATGTTGTATTTGATGCCGAAGTCGTGTCGGATGCCTCCGGGGTTGTGCGAAGCCGTCAGGACGATCCCACCTGAAAACGGTCGAGGAAAAATTACTATTATTATTATTATTATTATTTAACTCAATTTTGATTTTTATCTATACTCTGTTTCTTCAAGCCTGACAGCACAGCCGAGGGTCATGAGTCGTAAAACCTCACTAAACCATAAGCGTAACACCTGATCTTAAGTAATTAAATTATCTATTAGACACTTGAAGCGATCACCGTTAACGTAGACGTAAACGCGCGAATTTACACGTTTACGAGTCTTCATACAGCCTTGCAATGCATAGTTGAAGTACATCTTTCCGTCCGTCCGTAAAATATCAAATGTCAGGTCTTAAAATTCTAACTTCTAACCTAACATTCTAAAGCCGAATCGTATCAGCTTTCTTGTGCTATTCTTCAATAATTATGTTTGTTTTATTTTGCCTCAGTTTTGATGTGAAACTTGGTTGTTAAAATAAAAGTAAAACCGACCTTTTTAATTTTAGGTTAGAAATAGAACAAAAAAAGCCAAACAGATGATGGGCAGTCGAGAATCGGATAGATTCGGCAGCGAATCGGTTCCCTTCGGGTAACGTTAGACGGACCGTGAAAGAACGCAAGTCTACGTAGTTCGTAGAGCGCTAACGGAAAAAATATTTTACTGAGGGTTGCGCAGATGTCAATTTACACGTTTACGTTTACGTTGATGGCATCACTTCAAGTGTCTATTATTGCATAGGTATAGAGGTAGGTTGGTTACGTCATAGAATATTTCCAATTTCAAGTGAGGTAGTTTAGTTTTATTTTTAACCTGTGATCGAAAGCTTGTGTGCATATTATAAAAATAATACAAAAATGGCGAATAATTATTCCCCAGTGTCTTGTAAAGGCCAACGTAGAAAGAAAAAAAATTGTGGCAAATTTTACATCAATTAAATTTTTCTTGGGAAAAACACAACCGAAAGTCAATGTTATTGGATAGGAAAGATATCATTTTTTGGAGACGACAGTCTCTAAGAGATATGAGCAGATCTAGAAGTGAAAAATGGACCTTTTTTTTATTTAGACGAAACCTGGGTTAACGAAGGACATTCAGTACAAAAAATATGGCAAGATAAAAATATTCAAAGCTATCGTCGAGCATTTATAGAAGGTTTGTCTACTGGTTCGAAAATGCCTGCCGGCAGTGGCGGCTGGTTAATGAAGGGCTCTGGGGCGCCGCCCTCCCTGCAATTATTTCAAACAGAATCCAAAAATACTTTACTTAAAAAAACAATAACGCAATGTATGTAAGCAATCAATTAAAATAATTCAAACCAAACGTAGCCCTATTCTAACGGGCAGGCTATACTCATAGACAAGCGAGTTGCGCGCTCTCAAGGCGCGGGCGGCGGCGGGCGACCGATTATCCGTCCCGATTCAACGCGCCTTCTCGATGGGCTGTCATGACGACGGAGGCCTGACGTCACCTACACATCGCACAACGAGCGGCCACGGAGAGCTCCAATTTACCGCGCCCACTGTTCGCGAATCGCGATGCGACCGGCGACCTGTCGTCTGGCGATGCCGTTGACTCGCTGACGCTTTGGTTATTTGTTTTGAGTTATTTATTAATTACGTTATAAAAGTGGAAAATGTCGTGTAATATGAAGGTCAGTGATTTACAGAAGCTTGTGTTTCGTTCTCAGAGCTTAAGTGAAAAACTTGAACTTGAAAAATGCTAGAAATTGAACATAGTACAAGTGCAATCAAAATGTAAAAGTAAGGCACAGTTTACGCGTAAGTTTGACAAAGAAATATATAATAAAAAATCCTGGATATGCGGTTGTGAGGACAAAAATTCTTTTTTTTGTTTCGTGTGTCTTCTTTTTGACGGGGATGATAATTGGACTATAAATGGGGTGCAGGACTTAAAACATCTTTCAGAGAAAATAAAAAACATGAAAATAGTGCAAAACATCGTCATAATGTGGTAGGTTTTGAGATGTTAGGACAAACTAATATTTTAACTTGTTTAAGTACCTAGTGCTTATGCTAATGAATTTAAAATTCACGAGAAAGTTAGAAAAAACCTCGGAAAAAACAGACACATACTTTCGAAAATAATAGACATTTAAAATTTTTTTATTGAAAGCCAGCGCCCACCTGACTCGCTAGTCACGAGCCGCCACTGCCTGCAGGTAAAGGTAGCATATAGGTTGTGAAAGTGGATTTGTAAACGGTGCTTTACTTGAATTCGAATCAAAATCAACAAAAGATTATCATGAGGAAATGACTGCTGACGTCTTCGAAGAGTATTTTGAGCAAATGATAGAATTAATTCCCGAAAATTCTGTCATAGTATTAGATAACGCCAGATACCATTCAAGGCATTTAGAAAAACTTGTTGGAAAAAAACAGATATTATAAATTGACTGTCTAAGAAAAATATACCCTTTGAAGATGGCATGGTAAAAAAAGGGCGTTTAAAAATAGTACAAGAAAATAAGTCACGTTTTAAAAAATGTGTTTTTTATAACTTTTATAATTTTATATTAAAATATTTACCTAAAACTTTATGTTGTCTGATCAGCGCAGACACTGCCGGGGTGGAAAAGATTCCCAGTTGACCAATAATCAGTTTGCTGACCTGAAAAAAGAAAATAATTTTTTAGGGTTTGTTCAATTTAGCATTTTTTTTATAATTGAAAGCTTAGTTACCTGATACTTAATATCAATATAATGTATATAATATATGTTTTAAAAATAACGTACAGTGAAAAGTTTGGAAATTCGGGAAATTCCGGTAGTGCCTTTAGGCTAAATATGACGCTTATTTCCTTATTCAGTAACTTTTATCAGTTGCTTCTCTTTCTACCAAACTCTGAAGTTTCAAACACAATCCTAAATCTTTTGTTTTCCCCATTGTTTTATACTATACTAGACTAGCGTGTATCCGGCATGCGTTGCAACCCGCTGGTATAAATACAAATCCGATATACTAGTACCCGGCATGCCACTTTCTGAAATTGCACCCGTGCGAAGCCGGGGCGGGTCGCTAGTTATCCATAAAAACCTTCCCCTTGAATTACTCTATCTATTAAAAAACCGCTTCAAAATCCGTTGCGTAGTTTTAAAGATTTAAGCATATATAGGTAGGGACGGACAGACAGCGACAGCGACTTTGTTTTATACTATGTAAAGATTTAAATTTAAATAATAATAATATAAAATTTGTTAATAATTAATTTTAATAAAACAAATTATACCTATTTCTTTTACTTTAAACCTAAATAACCTACCACGAAATATGAATAGTATTCAAATAAATGAAGACATTCAAATTTTTAACGAAATATTTAGGAATTACTTTTGACAGTAAATTAAATTGGAATTTTCACTTAGAATACTTAACTCAAAAATTAAGAAGTTTACTACCGATTTTTAAAAACATTAAAAAAATTTAAATGTAAGACATGAAAATATTATATTACGCGTTAGTTAAAACTCATTTAAATTACGGAATTTTAGGTTGGGGAGGAATAAATAGAACTTTAGTTAAAAAATTAGAAATATTACAAAAAAGGTTTCTAAAAATTATATTCAATAAAGATTATCTTTATCCTTTAAAAGAATAATTATATTCAGAAACAAAAAAGTTAGACATAAGACAATTTTACATTTATAACATCTTTAATAAAATATATATATTTAAAAATAAAAACCTTATACAATTAAAAAACCATAATCATAATACACGTCATAAAAATGAAATAACCATAAAACCTAAAATAAATAAGTCCATAGGACAAAAAGATTTCAAACATTTATGTTTTTATTTAAACGATTATTTACCAACAAAAATTAAAAATTTGATTTCATTAAAAAAATTTTAAGTCTAAATAAAAACATAGATTTTAATAAAAAACAGACAATTTGAAAATATTTTTAGAAAAATGCTTTAATTAATTAATATTGTTCTGAATAATTTATATAAGTAAGTAATATTTTTTACTTAAAAATTATAAATTAATAATTTTATTATAGGTCATATATTTCTTCAAAAAAAAACTGCGTTTATACTATAAATTAACATTTTTACTTTAAAACTTGATTTTTAATGCATATTTATGATTTTACATTCTAAAACAAAAAATAAGATTTGCCCCTAACAAGCTCAGCTTCAGGGGATTGAAGAATAAGTTTATAGAAGACAACATAAACATATTTATTATATTATTAAACTTTAAATAAACTTATTATTATTATTATATCTATTTAAATAAATATACATAATTGAAAACTCTGTAAATACGTAGATAAAAACTGCATGCTATCTATAATAGCGCTAGGTATAATTGCAACGTATTTAGTGATATTGATAGTCATTTTAGGATTGACAACAGTAATGACTGTATTAATGGTTGTGTAGGCTTAGAGCTCTCCATTCCCGCAGTGCTATTTAGGTTCGCCCAGGTTATTATACTTAGTATAATAGCACTCGTTTTTTTTTTATTAATTCAGTAATTCTTTAATTCGTTTTATTCGACAAAGGAAACCGCGAATAATCACGTGAGTATTTTCCTTCCAGCGCACCTCGAAATAATTAATTTTTATTTGGCATTTAAATTTATTAGCCACAAGTATGGTTAATAAAATACTAATTATTATTATTATTATTGCTCAAGATAAGACAATTATATTGTTTCGTACAAACGCTATTTCGATAATAAATGATTACATGGAAATAGACACAAAAATATACAGTGTCATCAGTAAAGTCCGCATCATATAGGATTTTTTTTTATTAATAGCTTTATTCAAAATTTGACTTTGGCATCAAGTTCTGCTTCGATCGAGATGAAAATTAAGCAAAAAAATAGTAGTCACGTGATTCGCATTATCTGTCAAATTTAAATTTTTTTCCAAAAAATAATTCAAAAGTTTCTGAAAATATCGAAAAAGTTATTAGAAAAAGTTTTTTTAAATAAAGTTTCTAGCCCACATGCAAAATTTCAGCTGCATAAGATAATTTTGATTTTTTACCCATATTTTATAAATTGCACCACTTTTGCAAAATAAGACTCAACGCAACCTACATAAAACTTCTTAGTTTTGACAATGCTTTATTTCAGATACATTTTCTTTAAAGTAGCGCCATATTAAATGTGTGTTTTTCTACAAAATCAAAATTGGGCTATTAAAATTTGGTCGCATGTGATGCAAAGTTTATTTGTTTTTGACCCTGTATAAGGTAACTTCATAGAATAAGTATTTTTGAAAACGTAGTTTGTGTCTGAAAGTAAAAAAATAAAAAATAAAGTAAAGGGGTTTCAAATTAAATTGTTGAAAATAGATAAACTTTACGTTAAGTTAAACTAAAATTTATTTTCCATTTAATGAACACTTTACTGAAGACACTGCGTTCTTTTTTGTCTTAATATTAAGGCCTATTACCTTCAGACACAAAATACGTTTTCAAAAATACTTATTTTATGTACCCCAAGAGAACAAATACACCAAAAATTTCCTTGTTCAAAAATAGCTTCTGCTTCCAAACTAAACAGAGTTTGAAATTCCGAAATTTCTAATCCATTCGTTCATTTATTATGACCTCCAGCCGTAAAGAATTAAAAAAAAACTATTTACTGAACTCTTTGGCTAATATTTAAATAAAATAAAATGTTGATTTTGGTAAATATTGATAACCTTTGGTCACCCAGCGTTACGTAAATAATTTATACAGGGCAGTGCGTTGCCTGGCGCAACATAGGAAATCGCATGCAAAATTTCAGGTGGTCAAATATCGACTACCCCGTTTATTTCAGATCGATAATTTATTTTCATTTATTAAAGGAATAAGTAATTTGACTAACCAAGCAAGTAAGTGTGAAATGTTTAGGGAAGTTTTTCCTCTAGATATATTTTTTAGTAATGCTAGAAGCTAGATAACACATTTATTGAAAGAAAAATGTACTATGTAAAATAATTTAACCTTAAGTACTCACTTAAATTACTGTTTCATAGTACAGCAGTGCCCAACATCACTTCCAATAAACTTACCCCATTCGCAGAAGCAATTCTGATAATCGTATTGATGGCAGGCTTGGAGAAATATCGCCCGTCTCCCCCCACAACCAAAGTGGCCCCTTTGACCTTGTCCCCCAGCGCGTCCAAGATACACTGAATGAAGTTCTCGGTGTAGTTTTTTTCCATAAAAACTTTTACCTTCTTCCTCAGGCCGCTGGTGCCCGGTTTCTGGTCATCGAATGGAGTGGTCGCGACCACTATGGATTGTAAGGGGGTTGACATTTTTTATTTCCACCTGTAGAAACAGAAATTATTTTTGAGAAGCTTCTAATAAAATTCAGGTCTATAATATGTTCTAACAAGTAGTTTTGGTTTCCTGTTACATGTCATGTCACAAAATTGCAACACTATGATAAGTATTAACTTTCATATTACCTTTATTACAATATCGTATTTCTAAAGTTTTTACTTATATTAACTACATAACAAACCTATAAAACTGTAGCAAGTTTAAGATAGTACCTATTTGGAGCAAACACTACGTAGCTGGTCGAACCAAGATAACCTTAAAAATGGGGAAGTTTAAAATCAATATTAATTCTAAACAAAATAACTATGCAATAAACATAAAATCACATAATTATTATCACACGATATCATAATAAGGCAACATTATTGGGGAAAACACATTATTACACCCAAAATTTAAAGGTTATCTGGCAAGAAACCGAAAAATTTCAATTAAAAAGCAAAAAGGTACCTTTTTAAACGCAAATCAACTTCGTAGCTGCCCTGGCAGTGTTCCTGCAGCAAGTAGCACTAAATTCTTGCTCAAATTATTTAAATTTTTCAAGGTGTGCAAAAAAAATTCGGTGTTCTGTTTTGAAGTTGTTCAATGACAATTTGAGGTCATCGGACATCGACCGCGCAAGTGTCTCTGCGCACCTGCTAAAACTACACCAGAAATTTCTACGTCTCTCTCTGTTGGCATCTTGTTCAATTGACCTTTCTCGCTCACTCACAATCTGAATATGTCAGCGTTCGCTTTTACGATTACAGCTGCCGGTTATTTAAATTGGGCGAACGGGCCACTCCAGTTTATTGTAGGGATGTTCCGATACGCTGAAAGTATCGATCTTTTGTATCGATCCGGATCGTATGGTAGAGTATCGATGCAATAAAATATCGGTTTGAAAAATATCGATACCCTAAATATCGATACTTTTTCGATCCGCGTTGTTATTTTTGGCTTTACGATTTTTAACGTTTCTAAAAAACCACCACTCGAAAGTACTATTATATTTTTCAAGGTCGGACCGGGCATTTTCCGCTCAAGGTTTGCTGTTTGCAAACCGCATCATAAAATTAATAAAATTGTGGGTTTGGGAATTTTGGGATGTATCGATACTATCTGAACGATACAGAGTAAAATATATCGATACTCATTATATATCGAATAAAAAATATCGATACAAAATATCGGGTATCGGAAGGTAAAATATCGATACTCAAAAATATCGTATCGTATCGCGCATCCCTAGTTTATTGTAAAGAATATACGTGTCTTTGTTTACTACAAAGAAATTTACTATATTGTTGCTTTCTGGTTCGCACAGAACTGAATTCTGAATTACAGAAATACGATTAATTATAGTGGCGGCATCCCTTGGCGATAAGCTTAATTAAATGGGATCAGGGGGAAAAACCGGACGGGGAAGTACTGTTAAAAATGTAGTTTTTGCGCATTTTCATTTTTTAATTAAATAATTGAGATAACCCTATAAATTTTCTTTGATTGAGATAATGCCTATGCCTTATTTGTAGAACCATTATAATCTATAGACGGCGTATTATCAGCTGTATTTAATACAAATAAAACCATTTTTTAGTACTTTAATACAAATATTAATGGCTGATTTATACCTCAATTAAACTAAATTAAATTAAACTAAACTAAGAAATTAAGAAGTTAAAATACCACCTTCATATGGACGCATTTATACCTACAATTAAGGAATTAAATTAAATTAAATTAAACTAAGAAGTTGCCGAACTTTTAACTTCTTAGTTGAATCGACATAGTTCGTGGGGCGATCGGCATAATCCGTGATTCCCGTCATGTCATTTGTCATTTCGGTGAATGAATGAATGTAATAAAGAAGAATTTGTGCATTTTGTTGTGCACATAACCCTAAATTCTTGTTTAATTTTAGAATTATATTTTCGATATTTTGATTATTCCAAAAAGTTTCACGATGGTTGTTAACGACGGTATACATTGATTGAATTAGTACAACAGTATTTATGTTTTAAAACAATAATATTCATTAGGTTAGGAGCATCTTCTTCTTTTCTCGTATATTCATTAAGTGGCTTAGTTGAAGAAGTATAAACCATCGCCTTAATTCCTTAATTTAATTTTCTTAGTTTAGTTTAGTTTAGTTTAATTTAATTGAGGTATAAATCAGCCATAAGTTACATAATGTATAAAATATTCAGTTCTATTTCTAGATAATATTTCTATCGCTTTGTTGGAAGTACTACCATAAGTGTACGTACCAAAACACTTTTATTTTTTTAACACAGAAATATGCCATATGGTAACCATATTACTACAATAAGCATATACGCCTGTCTCTTTCCTACGTGTCACGATAATGCTTCTTTCTCTCACACGATCCCTATGGGAGGAATATCTGGTGTGAAAATATATTCATTGGCGTAGAGAAATTTATTTACTTGACGAGAAGTAGATCAATAAAATCAATAAAATTAGCAATATATTTTTTAACATATTTTTTGTTTGTATACAGGGTAGGGCAGTGGTTCCCAAATGGTGGTCCGCGGCATATTTTTTGGGGGTCCGCGAACCCACGGAGCACAAAGGGAAAATAAAACAAAAATAACTAAATAACTCACCACTAGAATAGAGATAATCCTTGTGTTTTAAGTTTATTATTGTTTTTAAGGAAAATACGTTGTATTGATAAATAAAATGTTGTTTAAATAAGTTACAAAACGGTTGTTTTAGTACTTTTAAAGATTGACTGGCCATGGGGGTCCGCATGTTACTATAATCCGATTTCGGGGGTCCGGAATTTTGCGAAATTTGGGAACCACTGGGTAGGGTGTCCCGGACTGTCCCGTAACTAAGCGGCGATACAGAAAAATAGCTAGTAGACTTGAAAAAATATATAATTTCACCAGGTTCCTAATTTTTACTCTATTTATTTATTTATAGTATCAACAACTTAACAAGTTAATTATAGATACATAAACCCTATTTCTAAAAGCTTATACCTAAGCTATAACAATAATTCAATCAATATTGCAATTATTATAATTGCCCAAGCAGTTCATTCCTTAATTTTATTTTTAATTTATCATAGGTTAAATTATATAATATGTCAATGTCTCCACAATATTTATTAAAATAAGAGCACGCAGTCTTATAAACGGTAAGTTTTTGTACAGATTTGTCCTTGGTGCAGGAACATAAAATACATGTTCGGATCTAGTATTGACTAAGCCTATTCTAAACGGAAACTGTCCTAAGAACTCTTTATTATCTATTTTGTCTCTAATTATTTTATATAGGAAAATAATTCCTGCTTCTTTACTCAATAGTATTAAAGAAGGAAAATTAAACAAATTACACAAAAGCCTTTTGATCTGTAAGTAGGCACCTCTTGGCGGATAAACTGAAAATGATTTGTAGTAAAAAAATTTACGCTGAACAGATTTCAAAAGAGCAGTCTTATTGGCATACTGAGGATCCCAAATAGTACATGCATACTGAAGTTTTGTAAATACCAGGGATTTATATAAAGTTCTTATGGCGTTAACATTTTTAAAGTATTTACTTAACAATTTTTGTATTTTGACATTAGAATGATAAAACTAAATACAATAATAATAATAATAATAATAATATTGACAAAATTTAAAATAATTTCGCTACGCCCCTGACCTTTTTTTTAATAATATGATCCAGAATATGGAATATCCAGAAAGTAAACTAAGTGTCAAATTATTGTTTGATCTGTTTTTAAAGTGGTTGAATATGTATTTAGGTGTCTCTATATAGTTCTGCTAATAGTTATTTTTTATATAAGTTAGTGTCCACAGAGGAAAAACTTTAAAACTGTGTAGAAAACCTAACCGATGTGCTTTTTGGATATTAGAAATCAATTCGGTAGGAGGTATAGGATTTTAAATTATTGTGCCCCACCTCAGTAACAAAATATTACACCTGAAGAACTTGCGTTAAACCCGCAGGCCTCTTGAGTTCTGTGGTTAAACCGCACGTCCACGTCCAAAAAAAAAATTGAAATTTAGTACTTGTACACTGCGCGACATATTTAACGCATAACGAAAAAATTGCCTCAATTTTGATGTTATATATTTTCCAAATTTGTGGTTCGTTTTTAATGATTTTTTTTCTAATTGTAGGTTTATTCCTTAAGCATATCATTGCCTTTGTAGACCAGGGTCGATAATTTTTGAAACCAAAAAAAATAATAGTAGGATGAAACCCATTGGAAAAGGAAGAGAATAGAACAAAAATGAAAGGAAAAATAAATTACGGGCGATCCGAGGTCGGGAAGAGGGGGCGGGGGGGTTTGAAGGGTAGAAAACGATTTATCTCGATTTCCGGTAAAACTACAAGCCCTGTGGAAAAACGTTAAATCGCAAAGTTGTAGGTAATAAAAAGATCTGTAACTTTTGTATTTACACTTTTTTCATATAACCTCAAAATGTATGTGAAAAATTCAAATAACCAAGTTTTTGGTTTTTTATCTTTATCTTACAAAAATTTTTTTTTATCCACGAAATTTGGTGAGAACTTACCTTTTTATGTCCTAAACACACTGTAATTTTTTTGATTTAAAATATTTATTTTTTAACCTTATTTTGACTTAATATCGAAAAAACACCCTAATTTTCAATCGAAAATTCTCACGTCAAAATATCTGCTTTTTTAAAAAAGTCGGTGGACTTTTTGTTCGTTGAAATCTCTACTTTCTGATGGTGTTAAAAAAAATATACATTACTATGGTAAATGTTCTCAAAAAAATGCAAAGAAACGAAAAAAAAAACTCGAATCCGAAATTTTTTTTTAGATCAATTTGTACAATTTTGAGCTATTTATTAAAATTTTACTCTAATTACTCGAAAAACGTAAGATTCCATGTGACATTGATATATAAAGGAAAAATTTTAATAAATAGCTCCAAATTGTACATATTGATCTAAAAAAAAAAATTTCGGATTCGAGTTTTTTTCGTTTCTTTGCATTTTTTTTTGAGAACATTTACCATAGTAATGTATATTTTTTTAACACCATCAGAAAGTAGAGATTTCAACGAACAAAAAAGCCCACCGACTTTTTTAAAAAAGCAGATATTTTGACGTGAGAATTTTCGATTGAAAATTAGGGTGTTCTTTCGATATTAAGTCAAAATAAGGTTAAAAAATAAATATTTTAAATCAAAAAAATGACAGTGTGTTTAGGACATAAAAAGGTAAGTTTTCACCAAATTTCATGGATAAAAAAAAATTTTTGTAAAAGATAAAAATAAAAAACCAAAAACTTGGTTATTTGAATTTTTCACATACATTTTAAGGTTATATGAAAAAAGTGTAAATACAAAAGTTGTAGATCTTTTTATTACCTACAACTTTGCTTTTTAACGTTTTTCCATAGGACTTGTAGTTTTACCGGAAATCGAGATAAATCGTTTTCTACCCTTAATAAAATACAGGAAAGAAAATTGCAATTTCTAAAGGTATTCATTGCCGACGAATCTTAGAGCCTTGCTTCCTCCTCCTAGAAACTTAAATGATCTGTCATTGAGGCTTATGGAAATATGGAATCAGATTAATCAAGATGAAATCAGAAATCTGATTTTAAGTATGCCAAGAAGATGCGAAGCATTCATTAGAGCAAGAAGAGGCAATACTCGCTACTAATTATTCATATTTAATTTTTTTTAATACATTTAGAAATACAATTTTTTTCCCTGTATTTTTTTGCCCTGTTTTGTGGATTCAGTAAATTAATACCAGATATTGATTCTTTATTTACTTTATAATTTGTTTTTTCTTGCTGTTGCACTAATCAAAGCATTTCGTTTATTTTGTATTTTTTTACTAAACATTTTTTTATGAAAATCACGTTGAACTAAAAATTGAATATTTCATAAAAAAACAGAGATAAACCAATGAATCAAAAAAGAAAATGTAAAGGAAACATGGGACTTTAATTTGGCTGGAATTGCGATAACTTGCAATGGCTAGTAAATCCCACAGGGTGTTTTGAATTTCCGTAAAAAAAACATAATAGTTTTATAACACCCGGTATAATACCAAAGTTACTTTTTCAAGTAAAACAACAAAGGCAGTAAGGAAAAACCTACAATTAGAAAAAAAATCATTAAAAACGAACCACAAATTTGGAAAATATATAACATCAAAATTGAGGCATTTTTTTTGTTATGCGTTAAATATGTCGCGCAGTGTATAACTTAAAGATGCACTTAAAAAATAGGCAATAAAATACCAGGGTTGCCGTTTAAAATAATTATTGATATCGTCATATCTCTAGTTTGAGACGCACACTGTATCACTATTGTTTTTTTTTGTAAAAAAAAATCACTGCTTAAAATGTTAATACCTTGGCCCAAACGTATTTCCAAAAAAAAATTTTGCTGATGGGTTTCCTAATTGTATTCCAAGGTACAAACTCACATTGTATAATATGTAGTTGTATACAGGGTGTCCAGAAATAATGAGCAAAAAATTTAGGGGATAATTCTAGACCGAAAATCAATGCTATCTCTTCCTATAACATTTTTTCGAAAATTGAATGTTGAAGAGATAGCATTTATTTTAGGTCTAGAATTATTCCCTAAATTTTCTGCTCATCATTTTCGGACACCCTTTATGTCATAATAGGCAGATGGATGTATACGGCCCACGGAAATCTATCAAGTATACTAATAAGAGTTTTTTTTTATCAGTAGGACGTATTTGAAATTAGGCAGATTTTTTAATAATTAGTGAGCTGAGAAAATATCAGAAAGATTATTTTTTAAACTTAAAAAAATTTTCAACAATATCTCTATAGATATATTGAAGTGGGGCCTTTTAGGAATTCATGTACGGGTACTCCAATATAGAACCATAATTATTTAAATATTCATTTAAGTTGTGTCATTTTTAACTCTTCAAGACCCATCGACTTATCATAACAATAATATTGTTGTATGACTAAAGAAATTTGTTAGTTAAATATGGGGTTTAGGCCCACTTCCTGACAAGTGTTCGTTATCTCTTAGATAAATTTAACTGAAACCCTTGTAAAAACGTTATCATAAAATATTATAATATAAAAATTTTGTATTTTTAGGTTCTTTTGTGATTTAAACCACAGAACGCCTGTACTTGTTTTTACTTTTATATTTATTATTTATACTTATATTTTTAGAACGTTAATAATTTCACACAAATATGTATCTACCTCTATTTAAAAATATGAAATTTCCATTAATTTATCATAAAACAAATATTTGTATAAATCATAATTAATTTTTGCAACCGTTCGAATTTTGTTTTTCCGCTTCCTAAAGAGACCACCATAATATATTAACGTACACGTTTTATAAAGCATCATTTTATAGCACGCGTCCATGTTAAAAAACGAGCCGCTTGCGTCGAGTTTTATAACGGGACAAGTGCTTAAAACTGCTTTTTATAACACGTACGTTATACTATTTTTTCTAATTTGTAGTTTTTTTCAATAAAAAACACATATTTAAAAAGAAAATAAATCCTTCAAATTTTGTAAATTTTTATGTCTAAATTTTATGTTGGTAATACTATTTTTTTTATCATAGTAGCCTCTGGACAACAAAAATAATTTTGAGAAACTGTCATTTTTTGATTTGTTGACCCATTTTCACCACGAGATTCTTAAGTTATTTTAGCGATGTGAGTTTTGAAATTGGACGGAATACGTTGTGTGATCCTTGTACATTCGGTACATATACAGAGCGTTCGGAAATTCGGGCGATTTTGCTACTTTTTTTCGAATTTCAAAAGACGTCACTGCATTGCAATTTAGTATAGGGAAGATGGAAAATTCAAATAAAGTTGAAGTTAAAATCGACATTGGAAGGTTAGTAGATTGAATTTTGGATAGGATTTGGCAGAAAATGCATGATAGCTTGAAGCATCTACAAAAGATTGATTTATAGATTTATGCAACCAACATACATGACTGTTATCCACACATAATAGAAAAGTAGGTTATCAAGCTATTTTTCCTCTACGAAAAGTAGGCTTTCTCGTAAATCACAAAGGCCGCGCAAGTCAATGAAATAAAACATTTAAATGTTACCAACATCAAATAAAGAAAAAACGCGTATCGAAATAGCTTCATTACGATACTCAAATGCGTATCGTAATAGACTTGTTATGCTACCAAATTCGAAAATATTATTTAAGACTCTCTCACCGCATAACTCCATTTTTTACTTTACGCTGTCGCTGATTTTCTTCAAATGGGGCACATTATCACATATACAGTGTGTGTATAAAGTCTGGAAACGGCTTAATAACCTCATAATTTACTGGCCGATTTAAACCAAATTTGGTACAGTTGTGTAAGAGGATCTAACGCACCGAATGACGATATTGGCGTTGTTGCCAGCTTTTTAGTTTGTCTGGACTTCGAACGAATTTTATATTTTTAAATATAACACCCAGTATATTTTAACATTTTTAAATTCCACATAAAATTATAATTATTTTTTATTAAATGCATTATTAGTCTATACTTCATAGTTTCCGAGATATTGACTCTCGAAAAGTGACATTTTTGAACTTTGACAGCTTATAACTTTCTAACAGTACGTCTTAGAGCAAAACGGCTTACATGTCCTTATCTTCAATTTTTATTATCTTCCCAAAAAAATCAACTTCCGGTTAAACCGGATGTAACTCGAAAGCAGGAAATATAGTTGTTCCGGTTTAACTGGAAGTTGATTTTTTTGGGAAGATAATAAAAATTGAAGATATGGACATGTAAGCCGTTTTGCTCTAAGACGTACTGTTAGAAGGTTATAAGCTGTCAAAGTTCAAAAATGTCACTTTTCGAGAGTCAATATCTCGGAAACTATGAAGTATAGACTAATAATGCATTTAATAAAAAATAATTATAATTTTATGTGGAATTTAAAAATGTAAAAATATACAGGGTGTTCCAATGATCTGCTACCTAGGGTGTTCCATTTAAAAAAATATTCCAAAAGCGGACCCAGCTGTCATCTTGACATTTAAAGCTGTCATTGGTATGTCAAAAAGTGCAAGACTTGCTCAAATATTATCGTTTAAAATTTCATTAAAATATACCGAACGGTTTAGAAGTTAGAGGGGGGACGGACTTTAGGTCCTCACTGTATGCTATATATCTTTAAGGTTGAAAATAAATTAAAATGATTTCGCATTCATCACATGCAAGCAATGTTATTTTAGCGTTTTTCTCGAAAACGGTTAGATTTATCGAAACAAAAGTAGTATACCTTTTTATGTCAAAAGGTTAGGAGAATAAAAATATTCAGTCAAAATGCGCATACAGTGTAGGACAAAAGATTGGGACCATTCAAATTAAAGTATAGGCTCCTATGTGGCGCCCTCTACAAAATGCGAAAAAACGGTGGGCGAATTTGTATTCCTCATCCCGAAAAAGCCGTGTAATACGAGATTTGGTCAAAATATTATGAGCGTGGCAAAAGGTATTGCAAAAAAACTGCAAATAAAATTTAACCCTGTTAATAAAATCAATTTTCGAAAAAATGTTATGGGAACATTTAGCGGACACCCTGTATGTTATAGAGATTGGAATCGTTCACTAGAATAATTTTCATAATAAACGGACAACAAAAATTTTGGTTTTGAGGATGAGGCACCCATTCCGAAGCCCCAGCTTTACCGAGTCCGCGTTACTGTGTGTGGGGTATTCACTTCACAGACCAAATACCAGAGGTTTCAAAGAAATGTTTCCGTTTCAAACATTTGTTTACTAGGAAAACATTACTTTGACGTTTCAAAAATCATTTTTTCACACCCTGTATTTCTCGAAGCCGCACATTTTTAAATTACCTAACTATCAATAATATGAAGCTTTAGTCGAAGTTATTTTGTTAAGTTAACTAAATTCCAGGACCTTTTAACCGAAATTTAAATAATTTATATTCTATTTCAAGAACTATTTTTTTATATTAATAACTGTAAAAATGTCTGTATAAAACATACCGCAAATGATAAACACAAAACTGTTTTCTTATCGTGGCAACCACACTTCCTTTTGGTCATTGCCAGCTGTGTCCCTATCACTATATCACCGTCAGGACTATATAAAAACCAAAAAAATTGTTTGGTTTGTCACAACAAGAACCTCCAAAGTTCCGTTAACATCTACTAAAAGTTGTCCAAAAATAATACTTTGTTTTGTACGTTCTGAGTTTTCTCCGTGTATTATTGATCGCTACCTTAGTAGGTAAGTCTTTTATTTTCTTTCCGTTTATAATTCCTTATTTTGGTTTTGCAATAGGGGAAATGTGTAACTAGGAGTATTTTCTGGAGGGGGGTAGGTACGAATTTTGTAAATATTTTCTCGAGAAGCCTAACATTTGCTTTCGGAAAGTGCCACGATTTAGTGACAAGTGTGTGATGCATCATTGGTTTTGGGAGGTCTAATATAAGCTACTCAAAATACCTCAAGTCAAGAGACAGGGTTTTTCATAGGGCCGCTGCCGTGTACCATACCATAGGCTTTCAACGCACAACACCCTGGACATGACCAGGGCACAAAGACAATAAAAAATGTGATTGGAAATGACAGTACATCAGTAAAATAAGGTAATGGGTTTTTTACAGGTTTGTTCGTTTTGATGCCACCACATGGATTACTAAGAACCCGAAGCTGTACGGTTTTTCAATGGGAAGCTAGCGTGTTTTATACTGCAAGCTGCCTTTTGAAGGGCATTATTGCTAAGGGTTTCAACGCACCACCTCCTGTATATATGACCAGCCAGGACACGAAACAAAGTATATTATAATTAAGGAAGATATACATATACATATACAGTGTGACCAGTAAAGTCCGCATCATGGGATTTTTTTTTATTAATAGCTTTATTCGAAATTTCACTTTGGCATCAAGTTCTGCTTCGATCGAGATGAAAATTAAGCAAAAAATCTGTCAAATTTTAATTTTTTTCAAAAAATAATTCAAAAGTGGGGTTATTTCTGAAAATATCGAAAAAAGTTATTAGAAAAAGTTTTTTTAAATGCAGTTTCTAGCCCACATGAAAAATTTCAGCTGCATAAGATAATTTTGATTTTTTACCTATATTTTGTAAATTGCACCACTTTATTAAGACTCAACGCAACCTACATAAAACTTCTCAGTTTTGACAACGCTTTATTTCAGATACATTTTCTTTAAAGTAGCGCCATATGAAATGTGTGTTTTTCTACAAAATCAAAATTGGGCTATTAAAATTTGGTCGCATGTGATGCAAAGTTTATTTGTTTTGGACCCTGTATAAGGTAACTTCATAAAATAAGTATTTTTGAAAACGTAGTTTGTGCCTGAAAGTAATAAAATAAAAAATAAAGTAAAGGGGTTTTAAATTAAATTGTTGAAAATAGATAAACTTTACGTTAAGTTAAACTAAAATTTATTTTCCACTTAAAAAACACTTTACTGAAGACACTGTGTTCTTTTTTGTCTTAATATTAAGGTGTATTACTTTCAGACACAAACTACGTTTTCAAAAATACTTACTTTATGAAGTTTTATACAGGGTCAAAAACAAATAAACTTTGCATCACATGCGACCAAATTTTAATAGCCCAATTTTGGTTTTGTAGAAAAACACACAAAATGTATCTGAAATAAAGCCTTGTCAAAACTGAGAAGTTTTATGTAGGTTGCGTTGAGTCTTATTTAAGTATTACGTGGTACGTGCAATTTACAAAATATAGGTAAAAAATCAAAATGATCTTATGCAACTGAAATTTTGCATGTGGGCTAGAAACTGCATTTAAAAAACTTTTTCTAATAACTATTTTCGATATTTTCAGAAATAACCCCACTTTAAATTATTTTTTGGAAAAAATTAAAATTTGACAGATACTGCGAATCACGTGACTACTATTTTTTTTGCTTAATTTTCGTATCGATCGAAGCAGAACTTGGTGCCAAAGTCAAATTTTGAATAAAGCTATTAATAAAAAAAAATTCCATATTATGCGGATGCGGAGTAATAATACTTAATGATATTTTACAGGTTCGTTATTTCGATGGTCCACATGGATAACGCGGAAAGAACCCGAGGCTATACGGTTTTTCAATGGGAAGCTAGCGTGTTTTATACTGCAAGCTGCCTTTTGAAGGACAATATTGCTAAAGGTTCCACTTTAAGAACGCGGGCTATAAATTACCTACAATTTGTTTAACATGGAATATGGAAATTACCTACATATTATAAGGTCAGTTGGGGTAAGTAAGTGCGAAACACAATTAACCTATTTAAAATATAACAGTCCTCTCTAGGTATCTTAAATATTTGCTGGGAACAGTACTATTTTTTCCCATGAAAGATACAAAATATGTTGACTACACCTTAAATACTGATTTTTTCGTTTTTTTTTTTTAATTTTAGTTCGAAGACTTTTAAGTCTAGTGGTCACATTTACCCCGCAATATTAAGGTGGGAGTATCAACATGCTTGCCAACCTATAACCTATTTTGCGTAGATTTATTTATGTTTTCTAGCTTTTATACAAAATTTAAAGAAAATCAGTATCGACTTAATATTCTATAAGTAATAAATCAGTGGCGTATTTAGGGGGGGGGGGGGGGTCCGAGGGGTCTGGACCCCCCCCGTGGGCTCAACATTAAAAAAAACTCAGAACAGATCAGATGCCTTGTTGCATTTAATTTCTAATTTAAGTGAGTAAAATAATATATACATGGTGATTGATAATTCGATTAATTTCTCGCAGGAGGTAATTTGGGATTTTTTCTTAAATATGACCTATTCCGAAAATGCTTGGTTTTCGAGTTATTTCAATTTTTTTCTTGTTTTTTACCTGCGTATCTAATTTATTTAATTTAAAAAAATTGAAATGATGTTCACTTAGTTTTGTAATTTTTTTGCAAACTAGAACTATTAGCAATACTTTGTTTTTACAAATAATTAAGTAACTGTGTCACAGATAACAAAACAACATGGCCAAACTTGGCAAAAATAACTTGAAAACCAATCATTTTCGGAATCGGTCATATTATGTAAAAATATATATTTTTAAACATAAATATTTAAAAAAATATATATTCCCATTATTGCGTTTATATTTAAAAATTTCTTAATTTCTTCCTTTTTTGGGTTCAGCTATCAAAACATAGAAATTATAAATTTTGATAGTTCAAAATAGGGCGTGGCACCGAAAATATTTTCGCCTGCGGCGCTTTTTTAAAGAAAGAAAGAAAGAAAGAAAAAAAAAGAAAGAAAGAAAGAAAGAAAGAAAGAAAGAAAGAAAGAAAGAAAGAAAGAAAGAAAGAAAGAAAGAAAGAAAGAAAGAAAGAAAGAAAGAAAGAAAGAAAGATAAAACGAAAGGTATAGACCCCCCCCCGTGGCAATATTCTAAATACGCCACTGTAATAAATTGACATAATATTTAATAAATATGAAGGAATTTCATAACTTATTTTAGGAGAATTGTATAGCGAAAAATATCGGGTAAGATTTTTTTTTAACATTATTATGTCATTGTCACTGTTCTTTCACTATACAATTCTCCCAAAATTAGCAATGAAATAAATTGATATTTTTGTAATATATCAGATACTACCTAAATAATGTACCGACGATATTCATTTTCTTTAAATGTTAGTTATTAAAATAATAAACTAAAAAAATCAACGCGAAATAGGCTATAGGTTGGCAATAGATTGAATGACGTTGAGAATTCAACCTTAAGTAGGTGCGAATTTAGAGATAAACTTGTGTGTATAATGCACATATAAGTAAGCTAGGGGTAAGAGCGTTTTACTTACACTTTTTTAAATAAAATGCTTTTTCAGTTTAAAAATATCTTTATATTAACAAAAACGTTACAAACTCGTCGACTTTAAATAGATGGACAGGCCAAAAAAAAACTATAGTCTGTTCCCTATTGCCTGACAGCTAAGAACATATTAGTTTTCGCCTGAAAGTATATCTTTTTTGTAACAATACAGGTAGTTTAAACACCATGTAGATGGCACACCCCTAATTTAACCTTTTACAATAGGGTAGTAAAATTATTGTAACAATAGGGCAAGCCGATGATTTAGAATAAATCTTCGGACAGTGGCGGTCGTTTAGATTTTTATTTATGAAATATAAATTCCTTTTGTTTCTGCCCGTGTTGTAAATAAATTATACATAGTAAAAACTTTATCTGATTTAGTTCTAGCCGATACTATACATTAACAAAAAAAAAGGATAGTGAAATAGTACCGGAAGTTATGGCTAACTTTGGTATTTCAATGTAAAAACATACCTACCAAGAAGAAAACACTTAAAATTTTGACAGCTTTTAGCTAAAACATAGATCCTTATACCTATTTCATAACTTAGGTTTTATGTTTTTTATACAGGGGTTTTTTTTAATTGTGCGAACCCAGCCATTTAGATATATGTAGGTATGAGTCAATTTTCGTAAATGGGACACCCTGTATAACGTGTAGAGAATCAAACTTCCTATCTAAATGTCTAGTATGTCGAACTATCCATATTTTTAGTCGTTTTGAAAACAACTTTACAAAAATAACGTCTTATGAACAAACAGAGATTTAATTTTTTTTTAAATTGCTGTATATACAGTGTGTCCAATAAAGTATATATGGGAAAGCAGTGGCGCAACCAGGGGGGGGGGCTGCAGCCCCCCCGAGCTTAGAAACTTAGCCTATTCGTTTAATTGCAAACCAATTTTACATGTCACGCGAACTATTTTCGCATGTTTTTTGCGATCTCAATGTTTTATGGATTTGTAATTTTTTTGTTTATCAATGTAACATGGAATCTTACGTTTTTCGAGTAATTAAAGTATACATTTTAATAAATAGCTCAAAATTGTACATAATGATTAAAAAAAAATTTCGGTTCGAGTTTTTTCCGTTTCTTTGCATTTTTTGAGAACATTTACCATAGTAATGTATATATTTTTTTACACCATCAGAAAGTGGAGATTTCAACGCCCACCGACTTTTTTAAAACAGCAGATATTTTGACGTGACAATTTTCGATTGAAAATAAGGGTGCTTTTTCAATATTAAGTCAAAATAAGGTGAAAAAATAAATATTTTAAATCAAAATAATTACAGTGTGTTTGGGACATAAAAAGGTAAGTTATCACCAAATTTCGTGAAAACATAATTTTTTTTGTAAAAGATAAAAATAAAAAAACAAAAACTTGGTTATTTGAATTTTTCATATAAATTTTGAGGCAATGTGAAAAAGTGTTGATACAAAAGTTGTAGATCTTTTTATTACCTACAACTTTGCCATTTAACGTTTTTCCATAGGACTTGTAGTTTTCCCGGAAATCGAGATACATCGTTTTCTAGCCTTAAAAACTCACCCCCTTCCACGTCCCGACCTCGGATCGCCCGTAAATTATTTTTTCTTTCATTTTTGTTATATTCTCTTTCTTTTCCAATGGGTTTCATCCTACTATTATTTTTTTTGTTTCAAAAATTATCGACGTTGGTCTACCCGAGGTCTACCTATTTATGCGAACCACGATATTGATATTACCGTGGAAGAAATTCTGGACGAAATGGCAAAAACAAAACGAAGAATTTTACTTTAATATTAGTATTATTAGTGATTACTTACAACTGACTTATTGTATCAGGTTTTTGTTTTGTTTTAGTATAAGTATGCTTAATATATGCGTTACTTATTTTAAATACATTTTTACTAATTAAAATAAAATCTGTAAATTTTTTTTCATAAATATTTCGTTAGGGCTAGCGGCGTATTATTGCAGAAGTTTTAGGGGGCTGTCGCTCTCGTCAATCATACGTATTTTACCCAAAAAAGGGCGTGGCACCCAAAAAAGTTTTCTCCTGCGGCGCATGAAGTTAAAGCCCCCCCCCGGACAAAATTTCTGGTTGCGCCACTGTGGGAAAGTTTTTTATCGCCGATTTCCCAGAAAATTTTATTCTTTATAAAAGTTGGTGCATGCCTTAAAACTATAAATGCATAATATTTCATATTTCACCTGCGGCTAATAGTAAGGGAGTAAATGCCATTTTTTCGAAATTGTCTTAAGAGTAAAGTACCTTAATTATTAGAAATACAGCAACATTTTATATGGAAATGTTCTTGCAAATTAGTAAGTTAGTCCAAAAACGAAATTTGAGCTAGGTGTCACAATTTTTAATTTTTTTTGTTTAATCTCTATTTTCCCCTAAAGGGTACACCTCCGGTCGAGTTTTTGTTTACGCAATTTTAATATATTTATTAAATAACTTAAACGTGGGTTTATAATAAAAATGGATTAAGTAGTTGCAAACGTTTTAAAACCTTTCAATGTTACGAGTTGGTTCAGATATTAGCGTGTTGCGCGCCAATACTTAAACACATTTTAGCCAACTTATGTTCTAAACAAAATTAGGATAGAATCCAACTCTATTCATATTGCTGGAAATAATTAATAATTTACTTGTCATTTTCACCCAGTACGCTGAAGTCCAAGAAATGCATATAAAAAAAATTAAAAATTGACACACCTAACTCAAATTTCGTATTTGGACTAAGTTTTTAATTTGCAAAAATAATTTCATATAAAATTTTGCTGTATTTCTAATAATTAAGGTACTTTACTCTTAAGGCAATTTCGAAAAAATGGTATTTGCTCCCCTACTATTAGCCGCTGGTGAAATATGAAATATGCATTTATAGTTTTAAGGAATGCACCAACTTTTATAAAGAATACAATTTTCTGAGAAATCGGTGATAAAAAACTTTCCCATACGTTGCATGCTTTTTTGGACAAACTGCTAAGTATACTTTATTTGATACAAAAATAATTTACTTCTAAACACAATTTTCTTGCATCAATGAACAATCCGCTTCAATTAATCTTCTAAAATTTTGCGAAAACGAGAGAATCAAGTCCACTCGCATGCTAGTCCTAACAGTGCTCATGCACGTATTGTAACTGCTGTTGTCCGTGGGGTTGTATAGGAGACAGCCGTCTATGGTCGTCTGTTGCTCAATTTCGTCGGTTTTACTTTGCATCATATGAGTTCGATATAGTTCGCTCCTAAAAAAGATATAGAATGGATATTATACAGTATGTCTCCGTAAGTTTGCACCATATGGAAAACTTTTTTATTATTCATTTTACGAAAAAAAGTTATTCTTCATAAAACTCTGCATGGTTTAAAACCTTAAATGCAACCATCAAATATCGAAATTTTCCAGCCATATAACGATGGCCTCAAATCAATACCTCGTAAGTCCGAAATTGACCATTTTAAGATTTTGACGCTTTATTCATGCTTAGACATATAGGCGTCATCTGTTAAAAAGTATTAGAACTACAAAAATCCGTTACCCCGGAAATGGCGCAAAATCAATACCACGTAACTCAAAATCCATAAATGTCAATTCAATAACTCGCAAGTCGTCATTTTGTTAGGTTAGTTTCGGCTTGAATACAATAGTGGTGATGTTTTGTCGAATTTTATAATTTGTAATAATACAATATTTTTGTCAAAGACTGTGGAATCAAACGTAAGGAAAACTAAATTCTTAAACGTATAAAAAAATGCCTTTAAATTTTTCATAATTTAAATTAATATTCGATGGCCTCAAATCAATACCTCGTAAGTCCGGAATTCGACTCCTTTACTTTCGTTAGAACTTAAAATATCAGCAACTTTTTCTGAACATCCCATTTTAGACCTTTGTATAGGACATAGACGTATTCTTTTAGCTGTTTTCCTAACTACGAAGTTGTTTGTCTCTCCTGAAAAATAACAGTTTTTGACTTACGTGGTATTGATTTGAGGCCATCGATATGAGGTTTGTCAAAAAATGTGAATTTTTCCCATTAAGAATGTGAATTTTTTCCAAGAGTAAAGTACCTTTATTTTTGACATTATGAAAAATTGTTAGTAAAAAAAGTTGATCAGAACTAAACACCACGTCTAAATATGCAATAACACGCATTAAATTAATTAAATAATTAAAAATTTTAACATAAATGCGTATAATTGCATATTTAGACGTGGTTTTTAGTTCTGATCAACTTTTTTTAATAAAGTAAAGTACCTTTATTTTTGATAATGTCAAAAATAAAGGTACTTCACTCTTGGGAAAAATTCACATTTTTTGACAAACCTCGTATATGACTGGAAAATTTCGATATTTGATGGTTGCCTTTTAGGTTTTAGACCATGCAGAGCTTTTTATGAAGAATAACTTTTTTTTCGTAAAATGAATAATAAAAAAGTTTTCCACATGGTGCAAACTTACGGAGACATTTATAACGAACGTAGGCCAGAGTAAACGAGGATGATAATCCGAGTGTATATTCATTATACGCGACTCAAACACTATGCTTTCAGGGGAGCGAAAGGGGGCCCCTATTGGCCTGGCACCCCTTTACTAAAATACAAAGTACAGACTACCAAAAAAATTGCAAAGTCTGTCAATGGCGGTTTAAAATAAAAAAGTTATTTTTTAATACCTATATTCTGTCGTTCCTTTGGCATACGGCTAGCCGAAGCTCCCTACGAAACTTGCCATATGTTATACTCTGTTTCTTAAAGCCTGCGACAGCACAGCTGAGGGTCATGAGTCGTAAAACCTCAATAAACCATATGCGTAACAATAACAGGTACATACCTGATCTTACGTAATTAAATTATCTATTATTGCATAGGTATCCCAGGTAGGTGGCTTATGTCATAGAATATTTCCAAAAAATTCAAGTGAGGTAGTTTAGTTTTATTTTTAACGTGTTATCGAAAGCGAAAAGACAATAGTTTTAAATGTACACGATGCACTTGTGCACCAAACACCATCTAGTAGGTACTGTCAGGAACCTATAGTATCAGTATGTGCTAATATGACGGAAGTTAGTGAATCAACAATCTATAGTATAGGATTCTTAGGGAAAGAAAAACTGTAGCCCATCCTAAACAGTCGCCGGGAAGGACACCTACCTATACATACCCTTAATGAGGATGTGAAAAGTATCGTAAGAAAAGGGCATAATTTTTTAATTTTAATTTTAATAAAACATTTGATAAAATTTTAAGTGCTGTAAAAGAAGACGAGACTACCCGACGTAGGAAGAAAAAAATTGTGGTTTATTTTACATAAATTCAATTTTTCTTGGGAAAAACACAACCGAAAGTCAATGTTGGTTGATGGAAGAAACGGTAGAACCACTAATATACAGTGTGTGTATAAAGTCTGGAAACGGCTTAATAACATCACAATTTACTGGCCGATTTAAACCAAATTTGGTACAGTTGTGTAAGAGGCTCTAACGCACCGAATGACGATATTGGCGTTGTTGCCAGCTTTTTAGTTTGTCTGGAATTCGAACGAATTTTATATTTTTAAATATAACACCCAGTATATTTTTACATTTTTAAATTCCACATAAAATTATAATTATTTTTTATTAAATGCATTATTAGTCTATACTTCATAGTTTCCGAGATATTGACTCTCGAAAAGTGACTTTTTGAACTTTGACAGCTTATAACTTTCTAGCAGTACGTCTTAGAGCAAAACGGCTTACATGTCCCTATCTTCAATTTTTATTATCTTCCCAAAAATCAACTTCCGGTTAAACCGGATGTAACTCGAAAGCAGGAAATATAGTTGTTCCGGTTTAACTGGAAGTTGATTTTTTTGGGAAGATAATAAAAATTGAAGATAGGGACATGTAAGCCGTTTTGCTCTAAGACGTACTGTTAGAAAGTTATAAGCTGTCAAAGTTCAAAAATGTCACTTTTCGAGAGTCAATATCTCGGAAACTATGAAGTATAGACTAATAATGCATTTAATAAAAAATAATTATAATTTTATGTGGAATTTAAAAATGTAAAAATATACTGGGTGTTATATTTAAAAATATAAAATTCGTTCGAATTCCAGACAAACTAAAAAGCTGGCAACAACGCCAATATCGTATTCGGTGCGTTAGATCCTCTTACACAACTGTACCAAATTTGGTTTAAATCGGCCAGTAAATTGTGATGTTATTAAGCCGTTTCCAGACTTTATACACACACTGTATATCTATATATGGTGTTTAAACTACCTGTATTGTTACTGTCGGGCGAAAAATATTATGTTCACCCGGTAAGTTAAAATTTGTGTTTTGCATTTTTAATGAGGGTTCTTAGCTGTCAGACAATAGGAAACATACTTTAGCAGTATTCAACCCAAAAAACATCGATATATACATTACACAAAATTATCATATAGGTACATACCTAACATCCCATAGTATTTTTCCATTGTGATTAATGGTACATGCTGAAAAATCTGGACAATTTATGCCGCGAACTGTGCTGTTTGGTTCAAGACTACTCAGGCCACTGATAGATTCCAAGTGTGTCAAGAAATTGTTCAAGACACCGTTTGTGGAAAAGTCTTCGTCGTCGGATGTTAGATTTTGACAGGAAACCTAAAAAAAGAACAGTAACTGGAACGATAACGGACCTGTAACGGAATGGTAACGGAACAGTAACGAAACGGTAACGGCACGAACCGTAGCGAAGCGGGGGCCCACATCGACGGCTCCTTCAAAACTCGCTGCCAGCTTTGCCTTTCATAGGTATTTCATTTCATAATTAATTTTATTTTTTTTATATCTTGAGAATTTAACTTCGTTAAGTGAAGAAGAATTATACGTGAAAGCGCGGAATTTACAAACCATACAGACTTGTTCATTGACTTTCCTAGTCAAATTTTAAGCCTCAGAAATTGACTTGGAGAGAGTATTTCAAAATTAAAAACAGTGTATGAACTTGCGGATCATTTATTAATAAAAAATAAGTGTGTTTCTTCAAATTTTCCAGATGTGTCTAGTGCAGTGATGTTATTTCTAACTTTACCAGTTAGTGTGGCATCAGCGGAACGGTCTTTTTCCAAACTTAAAATAGTAAAAACCCATTTACGTAACACGATGGGACAACCGGACAAAAACGCCTTTCGGATTTATCCTTAATCAGTATCGAACACGAGTTTGTTAAAACATTAAATATCGACGAAATTATAAACGATTTTGCAAAAAAAAAAAACTCACGACGATCTGGTCGTTTCCATACCTTGTATAATATTTAGTGACATAATGTTTGTGCAGACTTGAGTGTTCAAGTGTTTTACTGTTTTCGGCCTTTTGGATTCTATGACGCTCGATCACTGCTACCCCCGTTCATGGGCGTCCGAAGGGTGGGGGGGCAAGGGGGTGCGCTTGCCCCCCCCCCCCCCCTGGCCCAAGTAGATTTGAGAATATTTTATTTAACTGGGATATACATGTTTATTGAGATACAATTCAATTGACAAAATTGGTAAAACGAACTCTTGTTGCATAAAATGAAATGTGGAATTCAAAAATATTCACTAAATAGCGAAGGAAAAATATTAGAATAGAATAAATAAGCTTTATTTTAATTTTTAAACAGAAGATACATCCATGTTAGAATTACTGGAACATTGCCAGTTTTATCCAGCTATTGGTCAGGCAATTGCGATAGCAATTTGTTTACCTCCAACTACATGTACAGTCGAAAGATCATTCAATACTCTCAGAAGAGTAAAAACCTGGATTCGCTCGACTATGACTGAGCACCGATTGGACGGTTTATGTATGATGAGTGTTCATCGCAAATTTGTAAAAAAAAAAAAGACATTTACTTAATTGAAAAAATTATTGATGAATTTGCAAAAGATTCAAGAAATTTAACATTTCTTTTCTCCAATAAATCTGAATAACTTATAAGTTTTTTGTTGTATTTTTTTTTTGTTATATTTGAACATTTTAAAATATTTTGTTTAGCAATTTTTTGTTATTTAATATAAGTATTAGGTGTTTTGCTCTATTCTTTTATTGAAGGTTTGTTGAAGTGCTAGAAAAAAAAATAATTCCAATTATGATTTGCCCCCATTGGAAAAGTTCCTTCGGACGCCATTGCCCCCGTTACTACCATATACATGGTAAGCAAAAGCAACATTATAAGTGGTGTTTTAAAATTTTGATTTTGCAGGAATATTACGTATAATGACTTAATACCTATTATACCTATGTTATGTCTACCAGTCTACCTAGGATTATAAAATAAATTCGAATTGTTTGCTGTTTTAATAGTAGGCACTTAACACATAATGTGGGTTTAACCAGTGGCGCAGCCAGAATTTTGTATTAGGGGGAGTTTTCAAAAAAAATAACAGGATTTCAAAATTTTAAAAACTAAAATTAAACCATCAGGGTCGATAGTTTTTGAAACAAAAAAAAATAATAGTAGGATGAAACCCATTGGAAAAGGAAGAGAATATAACCAAAATAAAAAAAAAATTACGGGCGACCCGAGGTCGGGAAGCTTATAAAAATAACTATATAAGTATAGAGAATATCTCTTCGCTAAGGCAAGTTTAATCACTTGTAGACTAGTTTTTTAAACTCTCGATTAAGCTAAAAGTTAGGTAATTGGAAGACAAGGACAGATAAATACCAGTAATGCCACGTTGGGTTAAAAAAGACGATAACATTATAGACCAGGGTCGATGATTTTTGAAACCAAAAAAAATAATAGTAGGATGAAACCCATTGGAAAAGGAAGAGAATATAACCAAAATAAAAAAAAAATTACGGGCGACCCGAGGTCGGGAAGCTTATAAAAATAACTATATAAGTATAGAGAATATCTCTTCGCTAAGGCAAGTTTAATCACTTGTAGACTAGTTTTTTAAACTCTCGATTAAGCTAAAAGTTAGGTAATTGGAAGACAAGGACAGATAAATACCAGTAATGCCACGTTGGGTTAAAAAAGACGATAACATTATAGACCAGGGTCGATGATTTTTGAAACCAAAAAAAATAATAGTAGGATGAAACCCATTGGAAAAGGAAGAGAATATAACCAAAATAAAAAAAAATAATTTACGGGCGATCCGAGGTCGGGAAGTGGAAGGGGGTGAGTTTTTAAGGGTAGAAAACGATTTATCTCGAGTTCCGGCAAAACTACAAGTCCTATGGAAAAACGTTAAAGGGCAAAGTTTTACAACTTTTGTATTTACACTTTTTTTACATAACCTCAAAATTTATGTGAAAAATTCAAATAACCAAGTTGTTGGTTTTTTATTTTTAACTTTTACAAGAAAAATAAATTTGTTGAAAATTTACCTTTTTATGTTCCACGTAGTGTAACTTTTTGATTTAAAATATTTATTTTTTCACCTTATTTTGACTTAATATCGAAAAAGCACCCTGATTTTCAATCGAAAATTCTCACGTCAAAATATCTGCTTTTTTAAAAAAGTCGGTGGGCTTTTTGTTTGTTAAAAACTCTACTTGCTGATGGTATAAAAAAAATATACATTACTATGGTAAATGTTCTCAAAAAATGCACAGAAACGAAAAAAACTCTAATCCGAATTTTTTTAAAAAATTATTATGTACAATTTTGAGCTATTTATTAAAATTTATACTTTAATTACTCCAAAAACAAAAGATTCCATGTTACATTGATAAACAAAAAAATTACAAATCCATAAAACATAAAGATCGCAAAAAATATGCGAAAATAGTTGTTCTAAATATAATTAAAGGTAGGATTTAAAGGAGATTTCATCACATTTACCATAGTAATGTATTTTTTTTTACACCATCAGAAAGTAGAGATTTCAACGAATAAAAAGCCCACCGACTTTTTTAAAAAAGCAGATATTTTGACGTGAGAATTTTCGATTGAAAATTAGGGTGCTTTTTCGATATTAAGTCAAAATAAGGTGAAAAAATAAATATTTTAAATCAAAAAAATTACAGTGTGTTTGGGACATAAAAAGGTAAGTTTTCACCAAATTTCGTAAAAAAGAATATTTTTGTAAAAGATAAAAATAAAAAACCAAAAACTTGGTTATTTAAATTTTTCACGTAAATTTTGAGGTTATGTGAAAAAAGTGTTAATGCAAAAGTTGTAGATCTTTTTATTACCTACAACTTTGCCATTTAACGTTTTTCCATAGGACTTGTAGTTTTCCCGGAAATCGAGATAAATCGTTTCCTAGCCTTAAAAACTCACCCCCTTCCACTTCCCTACCTCGGATCGCCCGTAAATTATTTTTCCCTTCATTTTTGTTATATTCTCTTCCTTTTCCAATGGGTTTCATCCTACTATTATTTTTTTTCACTTTTTACCATTTTTAAAGGCTACAGCCCTGGTCTAAACCGTCAAAAACAATCTTAGTCTGGGCCTCTGGGGGGGGGGTTAACCCCTAACCCCCCCCCCTCGCTGCGCCACTGGGTTTAACCCTAATTAAATAATGATTACACGATTAACGAATTTAAAAATTCATAAACCCGAACTTAATAGTAACGAAAATAAGAATGATCATTTTCCATTCGTTATAGAGAGGGGTCCCCCTGAAAACGTTTGCGGGGGGGCCAACTCAGTTACGCCCCTTGGTGGGGCATCGGCTGGCGCAACTTAGAAATTCGCATTCAAAATTTAATGGTACTTGTACACTATGTATTCTTGTCTGATTAGTTTACGAATACTCACCATGCAGAGAGAAAAAAGAAAAAATACACTAGTTTTTAACATGTTTCCAAAAAATGTTCGACAATTATGAACTGCGACTTGATGAACAGTACTGTAATCGAAAACAATTGCGTACCTTTAACGTACGCAGTGACTCAGTCAGTCACTTTCTAAACCTTTTTTAATCCCCTCTTTTTATCGTCCAAATAAAGGGAGATATCGGAACGGATTAATCAAAAAATTTCAGAGAAATATTGAACAAAAAAAAATCGTCGGTAATCTTAATTATAGCTTATAATCAGATCCCTTTTAATAGCTATCCCGGTAAAAATTTTCATTATTGTTATTATTTTCTAGCTTATCGATAAACACCTTAATTTATACACGGATACAGCTAGTGACAATAGACCGGCCGCCCCTTTTTAGGAAGAATGGTTATAATAATTAGATAATTTTAATTGAGAGATAACTACGAATCTACTTTTACTTGCAAAACAAAACAAGTCATCAGTGCTGCCATCTTTTCAAAATCCTTGGAACTTTTTTTTTGCATTTATATGTCTTCTTATTGGTTTCCTTAGGAAATTTTAATCGTTTTGAAACAAATAGGCAGTGCTGGATTTACCATTAGGCTGAGTAGGCCTAGGGCGGCAAGTTTTAGGGGGCGGCAAATTTGGCCCAAATTTTTTTTTGTCTTACAGAAATAAATAGTACACTCTTTATTCATGATCGGCGGGTAGTATTTTTTTAAATAAACTTTATTGTTGGCCGTGTCTGTTAATAGGGATAAAAAAAGGTAGTTGGAACTTTACTGGCTGGCACGAGCCGTCACTGGTATAGGGGCGGCAAAAATTGAATAGCCTACTAGCGGCAAATTTGTAAATCCGCCACTGCAAATAGGTACGGACTATACAGTGTGACCAGTAAAGTCCGCATCATATGGGATTTTTTGAAGTGAAAACTTCTTTAGGCGCGTTTAGCACTTTTTGTGGGCACTGAATTAAACTGAGCCGTCAGGCGTCAGGTTCGGCTGTGTTACGCTCGAATTCGACTAAAATTTTTTTTAAGTGATTGCTTAATATCTTTTTTACAAATATCACAAAATCAAAGAAGAATAAAAATTCCCTAAATTATACAGTGTCACCAGTAAAGTCCGCATCATATGGGATTTTTTTTTATTAAACGCTTTATTCAAAATTTGACTTTGGCATCAAGTTCTGCTTCGATCGAGATGAAAATTAAGCACAAAAATATTAGTCACGTGATTCGCATTATCTGTCAAATTTTAATTTTTTCCAAAAAATAATTCAAAAGTGGGGTTATTTCTGAAAATATCAAAAAAAGTTATGAGAAAAAGTTGTTTTAAATGCAGTTTCTAGCCCACATGCAAAATTTCAGCTGCATAAGATAATTTTGATTTTTTACCTATATTTTGTAAATTGCACCACTTTTGCAAAATATGACTCAACAAAACCTACATAAAACTTCTTAGTTTTGACAATGCTTTATTTCAGATACATTTTCTTTAAAGTAGCGCAATATTAAATGTGTGTTTTTCTACATAATCAAAATTGGGCTATTAAAATTTGGTCGCATGTGATGCAAAGTTTATTTGTTTTTGACCCTGTATAAGGTAACTTCATAAAATAAGTATTTTTGAAAACGTAGTTTGTGTCTGAAAGTAATACACCTTAATATTAGGACAAAAAAGAAGACAGTGTCATCAGTAAATTGTTCATTAAGTGGAAAATAAATTTTAGTTTAACTTAACGTAAAGTTTACCTATTTTTAACGATTTAATTTAACACATTGACGACCATCGTCCAGTATACTGGACATGTCGTTCTTTCCGTGGAGACCGCGTCCAGTATACTGGACACATAATATAATGCATTTAAATGAGTTTAAAATTTCGCGCGGTCCCTCAGGCTCGACTAATTTATTTCGTTGGTTTCCAAGAAAAGAAAAAATGCAAAATCTGCAATAATTAAGCGTCAGTGTAAACTGGACTTTTGACGTATTTATTGCAGGTGGGCGAGAAACCCGTTTATAGACGTATACGCTTTGTTTCTGTCATTCGTTATATTATACACGTGCTTTGTGACAGAAGAGCATTTTTTTTTAAATAAAAAGTTTATGATGTAAAGTAAATGTTGTTACTTGTGTAAAAAAAAACACAAAAAACAGCGTCCAGTTTACTGGACGTTGGTGCCTGACGGTAACCAGATACCGACGTCCAGTTAACTGGACGGCATTTTGGAAAATTTTGAGTGCGAAAAAAATTATCTATAATAGCCCTAGAACCCATAACAAATATTAGTTTTTTGTTATTACACCCAGTTTTCGATGGTTTCTCAGGAAGTTTCGTATTTTGACTGTCGGTCGTCAATGTGTTAAAACCCCTTTACTTTATTTTTTATTTTTTTACTTTTAGACACAAACTACGTTTTCAAAAATACTTATTTTGTGAAGTTACCTTATACAGGGTCAAAAACAAATAAACTTTGCATCACATGCGAGTCATGCGACCAAATTTTAATAGCCCAATTTTGATTTTGTAGAAAAACACACATTTAATATGGCGCTACTTTAAAGAAAATGTATCTGAAATAAAGCATTGTCAAAACTAAGAAGTTTTGTGTAGCTTGCATTGAGTCTTATTTTGCAAAAGTGGTGCAATTTACAAAATATTGGTAAAAAATCAAAATTATCTTATGCAGGTGAAATTTCGCAAGTAGGCTGGAAACTGCATTTAAAACAACTTTTTCTAATAACTTTTTTCGATATTTTCAGAAATAACCCCACTTTTGAATTATTTTTTGGAAAAAATTAAAATTTGACAGATAATGCAAATCACGTGACTACTATTTTTTTGCCTAATTTTTGTCTCGATCGAAGCAGAACTTGATGCCAATGTCAAATTTTGAATAAAACTATTAATAAAAAAAATTCCCATATGATGCGGACTTTACTGGTGACACTGTAGAAAATTTCCCTTTTTCCCTACTGATTGCAGATTTTCCCCAGATTTAGGGAAATTTTCCCAGCAATGGCAACCCTGATTCGACTCCGCTGCCGCATCTGTCGACGTGGAAACAGTGTGCGACACTTGTTGCGTCTCAGGTATGTTCTGGCATTTTTTAAATTATATATTTACGTAGGGTGAAGTAAGGTAAAGTGAAAACTTTTTTAGGCACGTTTAGCACTTTTTTGTGGGCACTGAATTAACCTTGTTGAAGTTTTCACTTCTGTCGTGTGGTCTTAAGCACACACACTTTTTTTTTATTAATAGCTTTATTCGAAATTTGACTTTGGCTTCGATCGAGATGAAAATTAAGCAAAAAAAAAAATAGTAGTTACGTCATTCGCATTATCTGCCAAACTTTGATTTTTTTTTAAAAATAATTCAAAAGTTTTCTGAAAATATCGAAAAAAGTTATTAGAAAAAGTTTTTTTTTAATGCAGTTTCTAGCCTACATGCCAAATTTCAGCTGCATAAGATAATTTTGATTTTTTACCTATATTTTGTAAATTGCACCACTTTTGCAAAATAAGACTCAACGCAACCTACATAAAACTTCTTAGTTTTGACAATGCTTTATTTCAGATACATTTTCTTTAAAGTAGCGCCATATTAAATGTGTGTTTTTCTCAAGGGCGGATCCAGGGGGGGGGGGGTCATGGGCGTCATAACCCCCCCCTGGGCGGTTTACATTTCAACATACGTAAAAACTATTGTGGAGTCAAAAAGAGTGAGTTCATAACCCAGTGCACATTTTTTCCACAAATTGAAAAAAAACACTGTTATTTTACGGCGTCGTGCAAAAAGGAACTCGTTACCTACTCATTTTCATTGTAAAAGGAACTTCATTAATAAGATTATAATTTAGGATTATCTCTAAAAAATGTACTAATAAAATCTCTAGTTTTGTATATTTCAGGAGTTGGTTCTCTAAACCTACGTTCTTTTTTCATTAAAAACTCGGCGACTGCCGGTCTTGGATCAAAATGGGCTGTTCCAACTCCATTCAATAACACTAAGAGGCGATCATTCATTGTATCTTCATTTAATGAAATTCTTCCTGGCGTTTTTAATTTGTTGTAATGGGAAATAATCCTCTCAGTAGTCATTGAATGAGGACTTATTAGCAATAACGAGAGTAAAAGCTTTTGTAATATATCCTTAGTGCGAACTAGAAGTTTTCTTAATTTATTAGCAAGTATGGTGCCTTCATCGGGAGTATCAATGTCTGAAATTTCTTGAATTAAAGGCCAGCAATCACACACGGATGTCGCAAAATTGGACACTTCCTCTGAACCGAAGAGATTCTCAACTAATGGTCGGCCTGCGGATATCATTTTAGCTTCGGCACAAATAAGGTTTATCATATTTTTAATTGTTTCATCTTCTTCCTCTAAAAACCTCTAAAAATTTTCGCCTGCGGCGCTATTTTTGCGCCTTCACTGTGTGACCCCCCCCCCAGAATCAATTTCTGGATCCGCCCTTGCCCTGTATAAGGTAACTTCATAAAACAAGTATTTTTCAAAACGTAGTTTGTGTCTGAAAGTAAAATACCTTAATATTAAGATAAAAAAGAACACAGTGTCATTATAGTAAACTGTTCATTATGTGGAAAATAAATTTTAGTGGTGGGTAAAAAATCAAAAATATCTTATGCAGCTGAAATTTGACATAATGTGGGCTAGAAACTGCATTTAAAAAAACTTTTTCCAATAACTTTTTTCGATATTTTCAAAAATAACCCCACTTTTGAATAATTTTTTGAAAAAAATTAAAATTTGACAGATAATGCGAATCACTATTCTTTTGCTTAATTTTTATCGCGAAAACGGTTAGGATTAGCGACATAAATGAAGAGTACTTAATTTTTAGTCAATAGTTAAAGGTATGTAAAAAACGTTGTCAAAAGTTTTTATCATACAGGGCGTAAAAAAATGGTCACAGCTAGTCCGTCCCTGCAGCTGTGAGTAATTCACAACACTTTCTGGGATAGTAATTTGAAGGGTCTTACATGGTATACATCATATGAAAAAAAAACTGAAATATACCTGTTGGTTTAATAATTATGTGTCAAAAACTTAATTCCATGGGAGCTCTTTGGGAGCCCATATTTCCGAAGAGGAGGCCGATATGAAAGAAGTTTATATGAACTTGTAGTATTCTTTTCACGTGTTTTTCATATCCGGGAGATTTCCCACATTTTCCCGGACACCCTGTATATCTACATAAAATATTTGCAATATTTCAGACTTCTTTAACACCCTGTATTGATATAAACATGTATGTATAGATTAGTTATATGTGATATAAAGTGTATTATTTAATTTTTAAGGTCAACCAATCTTTATTTTGACATCGCGGGGTTTTTGGTAAATTGTGTTGTTTGCAAAGATTTATATAGCAATAAAGCAATGATATTATTATCGTCGGGTGTGCAATTATAGCACCAAAAGTAAATTTAACATCGAGTATCAGGTGATAGCAGATTAGATATAAGTACCATTTAAAGTGTTTTAATTATTATTCATCATTGTAATAAAGAATGACTGAAGTATCTATTCTATGCTCCTGCATACTTTGATGTAGGTATACGTATCAATAAATTAATCCCATAAGTTAACTTTAATCGGTTTCGTAAGTCTGGAAGAAAATCACCTCCCAATTAAGCAAAAAGAATCGCAAAATCATAGAAAAATTACATAAATATGGCCTATTTGAAGCGCAGCCTGTTCGTTGCTTGTTTATTAAGTGTATATTTGGTAAGTTGAAAATATAAATAATATTTGCATAATATGATGGTATGTGTAATTATTGTTTAAAAAAACAAACAAGAAGAAGCATTTTTTAGCTTAAAATATTCCTCTGTAAACATTAAAAATTGTCACCAAGTTTCAACGTTATACTAATCTGCTTCTTCTCGTTATTTAGGAAAACAATTTTTTTAAAAATATTTCAACACATAGGTATTTATTATATATTTTATAAAAAATAATAGCATTTTTTATTTGGGAGTACCTATTCCAGGAAGAAATGCTATCTACTTAGTGCCTGGGACTGTCCACTATTAAATTAGCACATCTGGGAGGGTGTATAATTGTATAATATACAATTATACAATTATATATTCTATTTACAATTGTATATTATACAGCGTGTCCGGAAATGATAAGCAAAAAATTTAAGGGATAATTCTAGACCGAAAATAAATGCCATCTCTTCCTATAACATTTTTTCGAAAATTGATTATTAACTCGTATATGGGCCTTTTTCGGGACGAGGAATACAAATTTGCCCATCGTTTTTTCGCATTTTGTAGAGGAGTCTATACTTTAATTTGAATGGTCCCAATTTTTTTGTCCTACACTGTATGCGCATTTTGACTGAATATTTTTATTCTCCTAACCTTTTGACATAAAAAAGGTATACTACTGTTGTTTCGAGAAATCTAACCGTTTTCGAGAAAAACGCTAAAATAACATTGCTTGCATGTGATACATACGAAATAATTTCAATTTATATTCAACCTTAAACATAGCATAGCAAAGGAAGGAACATTCCATGGAGTTCATACAAATTTTTTAAGAAGAATTAATTTATGCATTGAAGAGGAAGGACGTCGCTTTGATCAAAGGATTTGACTGTTTAATTTATTGTTCTAGTAACTTATGTATTTTAAAACTGCAAATAAAATTTAACTTTAACACCCTGTAACTTCGTTAATAATCAATTTTCGAAAAAATGTTATGGGAAGAGATAGCGTTTGTTTTCGGTCTAGAATTATCCCCTAAATTTTTTGCTCATCATTTCCGGACACCCTGTATATACCTACATGTATAAGTAAATGATGCCGGATGAAAACTAGTTTCGTTTTTATATTTTTTAACAGATTGATATTGTTCATCTTGCATCACAACTCACCCCTGACAATGAAGATTCCGACGTTTATACCAATTTCTTGTCTTTGTTGGAAGACAAAACAGGCTTGTCTAACCTCAACCCCAACTATACCATTCCCGGAATTACAAATTGTGGGGCTGTTACCGAGTGTACGGTAAATCCAAATGGAACAGTTATTTGGGAGATAAGGTATTAATTATACAGACTGTCCGCGGATAGGGTTTACAATCGCACAAATGGATGAAAAATTTGATTTTTTGGGAAAAAGTCATTCTCGATAAAAAGTTTTGCTTATAAAAAAATGCAATTCACGAAGAGAAAATTTTGATTTTTTTATGCAGGGTTCGCAAAAACTTTAAAACTTTTTAAATCTAGGATTTAAATTACAAGCGTTATTCTAAATAAGTTTTCTAATTGGCATTTTGGTCAAAAATGGAAAAAAAAGGTAGTTTACTCTTGGAGAAAAATCATGTTTTTGAAGTTTTAGCGAACCCTGTAGAAAAAATCAAAATTTTCTCTTCGTGAATTGCATTTTTTTTACTAGCAAAACTTTTTATCAAGAATGACTTTTTTCCGAAAAATGAAATTTTTCATCCATTTGTGCCATTGCAAACCCTATCCGCGGACGCAGTCTGTATAACAAACAAATAACAAAATCTCAACGACCACAAAGCAAGATAGACATTTCCCCTGGTTCCGCCACTGCCTATCCCACTAAGCAAAAAAACAACCCAATTTCGTTAAATTTATGTTTTTACGTTACATTGTTACGTTGTACAAAAAGGTTTTGATACGGCGCTATTTCGAAACGTACTGGTCGTAATGTCCGCCAACATAACAAAATCGCAGTTGCATTTAGAAATCAACGTGTTTGATTCGAAAACTATAACAAACTGGTTTCGTTTTTGAGATGTTTATATTAAGGACTTTTCAAAAAGTTACAATTACGTTGCTTATAAGATGTTTTTGTTTCGAAACTATAACAAACCAATTTTGTTTTAAAAAGGCAATAAATGCAGACACAATAAACATTATATTGATGACGAATTAGATTCATCCTTCGAGAATGTAATATTTTTGTAAACCGTTAAATGTAATTATTTCCTAAAGTAAATTAGGCACATCATGGATTAAAAGATTATATTAAAAAACATATACATGTAATGTTATAAATATGTAATTAAAAAAGTAATAAATCAACGTCTTGTGAACCTGAAAAAAAAATTATAAATTAATATACTTTACAATATAATCAGCTACAAATAAATTTGAAGAGCTTAAAAGAACCCCGCACTTCTCTTATGGAAAATGGCCCTCGGTCAAATTTTCTAAATTTTTAGTATGTTGCAGAGAGTGCCATTCTGATCAAAAGTGTTTATGGCCAAAACAATATCTGCAGACCATTTTTCAGATACAGGGTGTCCAAGTTGCATACATTATATTTTCGTAGTTTATAATATGAATTCGTTTTGTTTTACTAAATTTTTGATGGCCCTGTCGTAGATAGAATAGAATACTATAAAAATAGTTTAAACTCTTTTATTATATACCGGGTGAGTGACAAAAATTATTTAATATTTTTTGTTAAATCATTGTATTTTCGGCATTAAATTAAATGTTTACAAAGTAATACTGTAGATGATATTAGCTTGGAGCAAGCTATCAGAATTTATATTATTTATATTTATACAGGGTAAGTTAAAAAAGTTAAAAAATTTTTTATTAGTTTTGAAAGAAATTTTGTAAATATTTCTTTATGTACTACTTGTCGCTTATCGTATGCTTCCAAATATATATAATTATCAAGGTTATACAGGGTGTTTCCGATGATAAGCGATAGAAAAATAACAAAAAACTGCAAGTATTTATAAATCACCCGGTATATAAAAAATAGATCGGTTAATTTCGTTATTTTTTAATATTCTTTGCTTGAAGTGTTTTGCTAACATGTTTGCTATTGATTTCCCTTTTCCTATGACCAGTTCTTTAGTAATTTGTATTTGTTTATTTCATGTCATTACAAAAAAATTAAGATATAGCGTCGAACAGACTCAAAACTCAAAAAATAAGCAAATAAAATAACAATTTTTTCTTAAATTTCAATAAAATTTGTTATATAAGTTTATTTTATGGTTAAAAATAAATATATTTAATGCTATACAGGGTGTTTCAAATAATTAGGGGCCTACTTATTATTTTTGGATATAATAAATTGTTCATAGTTTTTATAATAATAAACTTTATTTTTCATATTGTGTTAATACATCATAAAAAATAACATACCCAACACAAAAGAAATGGCATCAAATATATATATATTTCTTATTTGCAATACAGTGTTAGAATCTCATAATTATTTGAAACACCCTGTACAGCATTAAATATATTTATATTTAACCATAAAATGAACTAACATAACAAATTTTATTGAAATTAATAAAAATTGCTATTTTATTTGCTTATTTTTTGAGTTTGAGTATGTTCGACGCTGTATATCTTCAGAACTGGTCATAGGAAAAGGGAAATCAATAGCAAACATGTAAGTAAGACACTTCATGCAAAAAATATTAAAAAATAGTGAAATTTAACCGATTCATTTTTAATATACCGGGTGATTTATAAATAAATGCATTTTTATGTTATTTTTTTATCGCTTAGCATCGGAAACACGGAAACACCCTGTAAAACCTTGATAATTATATATATTTGTATTGAGTTACCCTGTAAAAAATATAAATAATATAAATTCTGATAGCTTGCTCCAAGCTAATGTCATCTACAGTATTACTTTGTAAACATTTAATTTAATGTCGAAAATACAATGATTTAACACAAAATATTAAATAACTTTCGTCACTTACCCGGTATATTATAATAAAATTTTTTTAACTATTTTTATAGTATTCTGTCCTATCTACGACAGGGCCATAAAAAATTTAGAAAAACAAAACGAATTCATATTATAAACTAGGAAAATATAATGTATTGAGAATTCATATTTTGCAACTTGGATCTCAAAAACTGGTTGGCAGATATTGTTGTGGCCATGAACACTTCTGATCAGAATGGCATTCTCAACATACTAAAAATTTAGAAAATTTAACCGAGGGCCATTTTCCATAAGAGAAGTGCGGGGTTCTTTAAGAAACTAATAAAAAAATTTAGAAAAAATACTTCGTAACCAAGATTCTATATTTTTATTATTTTACAAAATATTCCAGTGTATGACAGCTGAAGCCAATAAGATTTTGGTAAAAAAAAACGTATTTTTTTTTTATTTTAAAGTCTTAACTAAAAATTAAAATTCTTTAATAGTTCAAGTAAAAATATGTACTTTTAAATGGTGATTATTAGAGCAATAATTTTAAGTTTGATTAGTAAATTATATTACTTTCTTACTAACTACACATACCTCTTCTCTCTTGAGTCGTTGATTGTCGCGACGAAACCACTCCATGATGACTGACTCCCTGACTCTAGGTCCCGGTCGTTGGTTGTGAATACTTGTTGTACTGCATCTAAATATTTGGAAATTAAAACTTATTATAATTTATGTTAACTTATTCATGAATAATTTGGCAACAACTTCTCCAGGTCAAACCTACCTATTGCTTGGCCCTGGCAAGCCTAGACATTAATCAAATTAAAAATCTCCAGGTCAGACCAAGAGGAAACAGTAGCAACCCTCAGCCATACATGAGTACTTTATATGCATGTTTAGCAATTAATTTAAAGATAGTTTTAAAAATATTTATAGGGGCAGGGCTATTTAGGTTCAATAATTCATACATGTGGTTTATTCTTAACGAATTTTAATGGCTTTCAGTCTCGGGTCTTGGCACTTAGAATTGACCAACCTGTACGTTTACTTGCAGACCTGTACCAAACATAGAAACAGACAATTTCAAATATAAATGCAGCACTTTAGAACGAGACCTTAATTTACTAGCATAAAGTTTAAACTAAAAGAAAATTATAGACATGTATCTTGTAGCCTCGCTGGTAGTAGGTACCTATCTGTAGGCGTAGCGGCGTAGGTTGTAGGTTACAATGCAAATATATCAATAACTTTTGTTTTATAGAAACTAATGCAATGTACTTACCTTTCTAACCATTTTTTGTTCTTTTCGGAAACCTCCAAAACCACAAAAAATAAATTATAGCACAGCCGATGACAAATAAATGCAGACGCGTGGGACAGGAAAAAGTGAGGTTCGGTTAGTTCGGTGAATGTTTGGCGTCAACGGTGGAGTTCCGTTCAGGGTTGCGTTCAGAAAACGAAACTGACATGAAAATAAAAAATCATTATAGTAACGGTGCAGGGGTAACGTTATCTGTTTAAACAAAATAGTTCCTGATCTGAAACGTTTAGAAAAAAGCATAACGAGCACGCAATTAAGAGAGCGTTCTTTTAATGGAAACATGTTGACGTTAATAAAAGAGTACATAAAATATACGGTTTTAATATGTTTATTTGTTCAATGAAACAAGTACAGTAACGAGATTATGTTAAAGAGACGTAAATATTAAATACGTTCCTAGAAAATGTAAAAACGATGATAAAAGAACGTTTGAACTAAAACGTTATATAAGTTACTTTTAAAAAACGTTACGAAACGTACCAAAGCTGTTTTTTGCTTAGTGGGATAGATAAGCTGCCCGCACTTTCTCTCTTACTGTCAGTTCTTAACTAACTTTTTTTTATTCCCAGGAACAAACTGTACGAGAGCAACATGATACAGGGAGCGACAGACCAACACATATCCATTGACGGATGTTTGAACGATACTTATACAGACGTTGGAAATAATGAAACTTACAACATCTGTATGAAAACCGTGCGAAACAATATGATAACGTTTTTAAACGATGAATTTGAAAGTTTATTTGTTTCTGAAATAAACAGTAATTGTACCTTGATTCCGGATAACTGCGTATAGCTAGGTAGTAGGTATATTTAAAAAAAAATAGTCAAATAGTATACCAACCATATAATACATTTTGTCCCCGGATCATAGGCGTAGTTAGACTGTCAACACTGGGGGTGCTGAAGTCCAGTGGCGGCTCGTGACATGTTAACGTGGGGGTGCACAAAAAGCCCGCCGAAGGCGTAAGTTTTTTAAGACCACGCCCAACTTTGGTCAATAATTTTTAGTAAATATTTTAATGTGATGTTAATAGCAGGTTTAGGTCTTTCAATGTTCTTGACAATTACTTTCTCCTCCAACGGTAACTTGCTAAAAGATTTTTTCAAAAATTCCACGGTGTATTTTATATCCGACGACGCACTCATTGTTTTTTCGTATTTATTTAACTTTAAACTTTAACTGAATTCAATAAAACCATATTAAACCTTAATAAACAAAAAAAAAATAGTCAAAATACCGGCTAAAAATTTCCGCGAATTTGAACGACTACGACTGGTTAAATTTAAATTATCAAATTAATGCAGAATTGCAGAACATTACATACACAAGCTATTATGCCGCTCTCGTATTTTACGAGATTTTTATGATCATAGACCCGCTCTGACAAGTAAACTGGGCGTGAACTACACGGTACACGGAGAGAAAGTTTAAACAGAATCCGCAACTATCTAAATATACTTGAATTTGTACCAGAATTCGAATGCTTGAAATATTAATATGAAAAATGCATTACAATATAATGTATATTATAAAAATAGGTTGGTTCTAAAATTAGCCTATACTTATATTGTAAATTTTTTTGGGGGGTGCTAATTTAGATTTCGGGGGTGCTTAGTACCCCAAGTACCCCCCTAACTACGCCTATGCCCCGGATAGTGTTGACAAGAGGAAAAAGATCTTTATTATTGAAAAAATTTTAGATCAGATGTAACAGGGTGTTGTTGTTGATAAATTAAGAAAACATTAAAATGCTTTAAGAGAGAATAAGTACCATTATTTATTATTTTAGACTAAAAAATTATGAAACAAAGTTGTTTATAATCCAAAAAAAGCCTACCTAAATACAAAATTTGAAATCTGAATTCTAGTTTTTGTTTTTTATTTTTTACAATAGAATTTATGAACATTCAAAATGTTCAATTGTGGAAAAAGTTATTATTCTACATATCCTCCTCCAACCTGCACATATTTCTCCAAATTAGAAATAAATAGGTCAGCACTTTCATTTTGAATGTTCATAAATTCAATTGTAAAAAATAAAAAACAAAAATAAGAATTGCGATTTCAAATTTTGTATTTGGGCTTTATTTTGGATTATAAACAACTTTGTTTCATAAACATTTTGTCTAAAATAATAAATAATGGTACTTCTCTAATCTCTTTTAAAGCATTTTCATGTTTTCCTAATTTATCAACACTCTGTACATCTGATCTAAATTTTTTTATGGTAAATTAATTTTCTCGACAAGCAGAATTTTTTATAAAGAATAACTTTTCGTCGTAAAATCAATAATAAAGATATTTTTCCTCTTGTCAACTCCATCCGGGGACACATTGTATAAGTTAAAAAAAAAAACTTGATCCTATATACGAAAATAAATGCCGAAGGCATCACTAGTGCCTGGTACCTTAATAATGTATGTCCTAGTTTATGTAATGGCGTGTTATATGACCATGCCATTTTTTAAAATTAATAAAATTTTAAATATGATAGAAGAACTTATTTTGATTTCAGAACTAAGGTTTTAGAAATTTAGAAATGTGAAATTTTTAATATACAGGGTTGCCCAGAAGTTCAGAATAAAATTAATACATCCTTAGTCTGTAACTTTTGGAAAAACGCTCGGGCACGTCAATTTAGTTTTACAGGGTGTTCATTTGAAAACTTCCCACCTCGATTTTCCTGCTTTAAAATTAAAATGTGGAAAATCGCTCGGACCCGTCGATTTTTATTTCGAGGGGGACATATTTTGCGTATATTGTCAATCTTCTTACTTTAAGCCCCTAGGAGGGAGGGGGTTAAGATCTACATCTTAAATGGATACCCCTATTTTATATAATTTTTTTGGATTCTGCATAAAATTCTGAACATTTTTTAATAAAAGCATTATTAGTCTATACTTGACAGTTTCCGAGATATTGACTCTTGAAAAATGACATTTTTGATCTTTGACAGCGTCTAGCTTTCTAACTGTACGTCTTAGAGCAAAACGGCTTACATGTCCCTATCTTCGATTTTGATTATCTTTCCAATAGTGTGAACTTTCGGTTAAACCGGATGTAAGAAATATAGTACTTCCGGTTTGACCGGAAGTTGACACTATTGGAAAGATAATAAAAATCGAAGATAGGGACATGTTAGCCGTTTTGCTCTAAGACGTACAGTTAGAAAGCTAGACGCTGTCAAAGGTCAAAAATGTAATTTTTCAAGAGTCAATATCTCGGAAATAATAATGCTTTTATTAAAAAATGTTCAGAATTTTATGCAGAATCCAAGAAAAATATTTAAAATAGGGGTATATATGCTCATATTTTGACGTTATTCGTTTAGTTTTTTATAGATATGACGACATCGATCTTTTTTTTTAAACGGAAACATACAGCTTGTGATGTATCATTTGAAAGCTAATATTCGTACAGTATGCGCATAAATTTTGGCGCGATTCTGTCTAGCTATTTCAAAATGGCGACAGTTAAAAGTTCTTAAAAAATCTCTATGTAGGTAAATAAGCGAAAATGATAAATCATTGATGTTTTTTTTACCCTTCAAGGTAAGAAATCTTTATTGTTTTACGTTCTGACATTTTGTGACTTAACAATAGTTATGGTTTATTTGTTATTTTTTTGGTAAAATAAAAAAAAAATGTAACGTGGCCAATTCTGGAAATGTCCTCCACCCTCTACTTAGCATGCTCCCAGACGATGGTAAAATCCGTCGACGGAATACCGAATGGCTTCAGCCGGTAATGTTATGTGTCTCGAATCTAATTTTGTATTTCAAATCTTCAATATTATTTGGCCTATTTTGGTAAACTTTTTCATTTAAATATCCCCAAAGAAAATAGTCTAGAGGCGTTAAGTCTGGGGACCTCGGTGGCCATTCAATTGTACCACGTCGTCCAATCCAGCGACCTGGAAACATCTCATCCAAGTATAATCTTCTCACATTGACACCAAAATGCGGGGGAGCACCATCTTGCTGAAACCAAATTGTTTCATTAGGTCTATCTGGATCTACTTCGTTGGAAAAAATTACAGCTAGAGCAGGCATCAACTTGAAGGTTAAGAAATCCAGGTACACCGTTCAACTGTGAGGTTTCCTTCAAAAAAGAATGGCCCCAGAATTCGGTTATTAATGATACCTGCCCGCATACATTTACTTCCTGGGGCCGCTGAGTATGCGCTTCAAATATCCATCGTGGATTTTCTTGACTCCAGAAACGATAATTATGTCTGCGTCTGCGTTAATCACCCCGTTTAAATAGAAAGTAGCTTCATCGTAGCTTATAATCTATTGGTAACTTTCTACAAGCAATTAACTGTGAAAATGCTCACTTTTCCGCTCACTCGTATATAAGAAAATTTTTCGAGCAGGACCTGTATCTTGCCGCAGAATAACAAATGCTACGCATGTCAGCAGGAAAATCAATAAATCTTTCTTACTGTAGTAAAAACATTTTCATTCATAAAAAACCCTCTTCCCTTAGAAAAGTGTTCCAATTGCATAATAAGTAGATAGAATCGGTCCCATAGTGATAGACAAGACCCACCATCCTTCACAATTAATTTTAAAAAGTTGTTGATAAAAAATAGAAAAATTTAACATTTTTTGGGGGATAATATAAGCGTATGGACGTAAGCCATATCTTATTCTATTTATCCCAAATTAAAAAAAAAATATTCATAAAATAAGTATTATTATAGAAATAATACTGTCAAAAGAAAATGAGTGGTGCTTAAACAGAAATACAGGTAAATAATTAAGGTATTAGGAAATTTATAAAATTTTAAAATTAACGACAAAGTAAAAAAAAATTAAATTAAAAATTCTGTAACTTAAAAATAAATTGGGACAAGAAAAAATGATTTCGAACAGAAACGCTACCGAAAATAGTTACATTTTGGATAACAGGAGTCAGTATCGTCAATTTTCAGAAGAGAGGGTATGTAAATCAATTTTATATTTACCTGTAATTATATGAAAATGTGAGGTATAAATAAAAAATTACGCGCAACAAGTTTTTGTTTTATTTTTAGGGAAGCAGTATTGATTCACACGAAAATGCTTTCGATGACATGAAACAACTCATCAATGTAAGTAAAATCATTATTATTTATTTCTATTTCTATTCTATTTTTATATTTAACAAAGCTTTATTTGTCTCTATATACCAACCTATTTTAATTGCTAATAATCTTACAATATTTATACAATTTATTTGTATATGATTCTCCTTTTTCTAAATCAAGGCCTTCGAAGTATTAAGGAGGAATAAATGAAACAGAACACAGGCGTGTATATTACAAAAAAAAAATGAAATTTTGATTTTTACCAGGTGGAGTAAAGATACAAACCAAACTGTACCTATAGTCGATAAGCAAACCAAATTGGCAGTTGAATTTTGATATTTTTGTCACAGAAAAAAAAAGGTTTATTTTGTCAAGTTACGATTTTTTTAAAATAATAACCATCTTTTATTTCAATTTTTTTTATCGGTATCGCTACTTTTTGGACTTTAAAGAAATGGTGATAAAGAGGTTTATATTCGAATTATTCAGTTAATGTTTTTGGTTCTTTTGGATCACGAGCCAATAATATTAAGTGTGTTAATATAGCTTCATTAAAATTACACCCCAAAACAAAAAATGCAGGTATAATGTATAATGAATTTGTGTTGGGCTACATGCTTGGTGAAACTGTTATTCCATTCCAACTAAGAATTCTTATACCAAAATTTAAACATCTTAAACAATTTTTAAATATAAAAGAATTAGAAATACTTTATTATTCTTTAGTACAACCCCATTTAAATTATGGAATACTGGGATGGGGAGGCATAATTAAGAATTATGTTAATAATATTGAAACTATTCAAAAATACATTTAAAAAATTATTTACGAAAAAGAGCATCAATATTCTTCTGATTTACTATTTAAAGATAGCAAAAAAATGGATATTAAACAAATATTTCCTTACAACATGTTAATATATATTTTTAAACATAAAAATATAATAAATTATATTAATCACACACATGAAACTCGTCACAAAAATACTATTACATATAAAAATAAAGTAAACAAAACAATAGCACACAAACATTTTTTAAACATCAATCCATATATTTTTGATATGCTACCACAGTCAATTAAAATAATTAAATCATTAAATAATTTTATTTTATTATAGAAATAAAATTAAAAATTGGATATTATCTAATCCAAGAGATATATTCAAGAACATCATTAATAAATAATAAATATACAAAGATATAATAAATAAAATTAATAAATATATATATTATACATAACGTATTGTATCTTCGTATACTATATGTATAGTGATATAAAATATACCAATAAAATATTGTCATATTATTCCTTTTATATTATAATCTAGTTGTGCCTGAATTATGAAATATATTCTTGACAAAAATTATAAATTATATTATTTAACTTAAAACAAGTATTTTACTTCTGAGTTCGCAATTGATAGTTCATACAAAAAAAATTATATATTAGCATTAAATGTCAAAAAATATTTGCATAAACTTTTGTTATTATTATTCTTTATTTAATGCACAGAAAGAAAAAATAATAACTACTTGTTATGTTTCACAAATTTAATCCAGTTTCCTGGCACGTTATTCGGCCCTTGCGGGCTATTGTCAAAGGAGTACAAGGAGATACTAAATTCTAAACATGTCATGTTTATAATTACCATAACATGATACAAATACCTTTGTAATGTTACGTAGAATTTTGACAATGGCCCGCAAGGGCCGAAACACGTGTCAGGAAACTGATAAAATTTGTGAAACATAACAAGTTATTATTTTTCTTCTTGTGCAAATGTATAATGATAATGAATCATAATGAGATTTAAACCTCAAAGACAATATTAAACGTTATTACCTCTTTTATGGTTGTTTTATGTTGTTTTAGGAAGATGAAAACGAGAAAAAATCGTCTCTTCACTACGCCAGCTTTAACTTTATTAATTCAATCATCGGAAGTGGAGTAATAGGTTAGTAATTTCAGATTTATTATACAAAGATTATAGATTATCGATTTCAGAACTAATCATCATTTTATAAAATAATTAAACAAAAAAACGTTACTTTGTGCAGTGTCATAATGCCCCCCCTCCCCCCTCCTTCACCGGGCGGGATCTGCGGGGCGATATTCAAACCTTAATGATCGCAAAACAACTCATTTTGATTTAACAAACAATTAAATTTGCCAACTGCCACTTGACCGTTATTTTGTGTATTCCCAGGTATTCCTTATGCCCTTTACGAAGCCGGATTCGGGTTCGGCCTGATCCTCCTTATTTTCGTCGCTTACGTCACCGATTATTCCCTAATTTTAATGATAAAAGCCGGCCACATCAGCGGAAGATTTTCGTACCAAGGAATTATGGAAGCAGCATTTGGGAAACCTGGTTACATTTTACTTGGGACTCTTCAATTTTTTTATCCTTTTATAGGTAAGTATAATGGGTATTGGTTGTTGTAGGTTGCCGTCCACTAATTTGAGTTGGCAGCATCATTCCAACTGACTGTACAATTTTTAAAATGTCTTTATGATATTTATAATATATTTTTAAAAAAAATTTCTCCTATTGAGATTCATTACCTGTTAGAAGAGCTATCCTTTGCCGGTCTTACCAGGTCTTACGGGGAATCAGCATTTTTATAGGCCTTTGTTTACAAAACATTACAAGAGAGCGACCGTGGAAGAATTTGATAATCTCGCACACGCTAGCGTTGCAAATGAATTTTTTTAAACATAACTAATTTCTATTTTTTTTAGCAATGGTGTCATACAATGTCGTAGTGGGAGACACGGTAACTAAAGTGATAATACGATTGACTGATGTAGAACCAGACCATTTTTTCGCCAAAAGAGAGATAATTATTTTGATAGCTACCATTTTTATAACGGTGCCGCTGTGTCTCTATAGAGACATAGCCAAACTAGCCAAAATTTCCTTCTTTAGTTTGGTCTGCATTGGATTTATATTGTTCTCGATAATGTTAAGGATTGGAAAACTTGGGGAAATTGTGTAAGTTTTCTTATTTAAAAATGTTTTCTTGTTGTTAATCGTTACATAAATGCTGTGTTTTAGGCCTGATCATACTTGGAGATTTTTTAACAAGGACATTATTCCAGCAATAGGAATTATGGCTTTTGGTAAGTGGATTACCTACTTACCAAAAAATAATTAGACGTTTGCTCTGCAACAACTCCTATAAACAAGGACACAGCGCTTATTTGTGACGTCATTATCCGGAGTCATATAAATAAAATAATACGCTATACATTATATGTTTTTCGAGATTTATACAAGGATTTATATTTTTGTGTGACTTTTTAATTTATCTATACACTTCATGTACATGTTTCATAAGGCGTTTTAGCGCACGTGTCAATAAAAAAACTCGCCACTTTGTGGCTCGTTTTTTAAAATAGACGCGTGCGCTAAAACCGCTTCTTATGAAACGTGTACTTTAATATACTATTATGATCCTTATACCAAATCTGTTTTTTTTTGCTGCAATAATTTTTAATCAAAGTGTTAATTTTTAATACTGCTAAATAAAATATCAATTATGGTTGTTTGTACCGAGTATGTATATCTTGTTTTAAGATATAGGTATTTATTTAAATTCGAAATTAGTAAAGACATTACAATGACATAAGAAAACCTATTTCCAACTATATCAGGAATTCTGGATGGTCTGACAATGCCACTTGTCGATGCAAGAGTAGCACAACCATCTAGATTCTAGATAAAATAGTCAAATGATGCCGAAACATTGTTATGACTCCGGAGGGTGACCTCACTACCAAATTTGTGCCCTTGTTTATAGGAGTTGTTGGTATAACGTGACATATTCCTGTCGACAAAATTTTCGTTTTAAGTCAACTTTATTGTATTCGAAATTGCCTAGAAGAGAAATAGTAGATCCTTAACCACAGAATTGATTTTTAGCCTTTATGTGTCATCACAACACGTTCCTGATCTACAGCTCCATAGCCGACGCGTCACAAAAGAAATGGGAAACAGTTACACACGCCTCAATCCTGACCAGCCTTCTTGTAGCCTGCCTCTTTGGAATTGCCGGGTATTCAACTTTCAGGGCCTATTCTCAAGGTACGGGAATGCTTTTCTGTATTTCTCCAAAAAAATAATAGAATGCACGTCATTCTGGCCTATTCAGCGTATAGCAGGTATGTAAACTATGGGAGAAGCATTAAAATAGGCCCAAAACCTTGCAAAGGATTAGCAAAGTAAAAGGCTAGACCCAAGCTTATTGTAGGCTACCCCAAGCTGTATCGCGGGAACCACAAGACCGATTTGTATAATTTTTTTAGGCGATCTTCTCGAAAACTATTGTCCAGATGATGACCTTATGAACGTGAGCAGAATTCTGTTCAGTATCCAAATCCTCCTTACTTATCCGATAGAATGTTTCGTGACAAGGGAAGTTATAGAGAACTCCATTATAGGCAGAGATGCGAATGCTCCAATGTCTGATACAGTCCATTACGCCATTACATTGACCATTGTGGTGACGACGTATTTAATATCGATGGCTACGGATTGTTTGGGAGTAGTGCTAGAACTTAATGTAGGTGTTTTATCGACGTACCGTAAAATGGGGTGAATAGGATCAATTTTCCACTTTGAAAGCTTGTAACTTGAAAATTATCTGTCTGAATAAATTTCTCAATAGCTTAAAACATGAGTTAAGGTAGGTACTTTAAATGGTGGTATAAGTATTTTATACAGTGTGTACCCTGTTGTGTAAATATATTTTTTTGTGCACTGATCCTATTCACCCCGCAGGCGGTGTCAATAGGATAACTGATTGATTTATTAACTGGATCGCATTTAAACAACCGTGGGGTGTATAGAATCAAAAAACCTACTCAGAAAAGAAGCAAATATTTTAAAGAAATAAACATATATTTCAGAACAGGTATAAACGTAATACAGTGTCACCAGTAAAGTCAGCATCATATGGGATTTTTTTGTATTAATAGCTTTATTCGAAATTTGACTTTGGCATCAAGTTCTGCTTCGATTGAGATGAAAATTAAGCAAAAAAATAGTAGTCACGTGATTCGCATTATCTGTCAAATTTTAATTTTTTCCAAAAAATCATTCAAAAGTGGGGTTATTTCTGAAAATATCGAAAAAAGTGATTAGAAAAAGTTTTTTTAAATGCAGTATCTAGCTCACATGCAAAATTTCAGCTGTATAAGATAATTTTGATTTTTTACCTACTTATAATTTATAAATTGCACCACTTTTGCAAAATAAGACTCATCGCAACCTACATAAAACTTCTTAGTTTTGACGATGCTTTATTTCAGATACATTTTCTTTAAAGTAGCGCCATATTAAATGAGTGTTTTTCTACAAAATCAAAATTGGGCTATTAAAATTTGGTCGCATGTGATGCAAAGTTTATTTGTTTTTGACCCTGTATAAGGTAACTTCATAAAATAAGTATTTTTGAAAACGTAGTTTGTGTCTAAAAGTAATACACCTTAATATTAGGACAAAAAGAACACAGTGTCATCAGTAAAGTGTTCATTAAATGGAAAATAAATTTTAGTTTACTTAACCTAGAGTTTTTCTATTTTCAACAATTTAATTTAAAACCCCTTTACTTTATTTTTTTACTTTCAGGCACAAACTACGTTTTCAAAAATATTTATTTTATGAAGTTACCTTATACAGGGTCCAAAACAAATAAACTTTGCATCACATGCGACCAAATTTTAATAGCCCAATTTTGATTTTGTAGAAAAACACACATTTAATATGGCGCTACTTTAAAGAAAATGTATCTGAAATAAAGCATCGTCAAAACTAAGAAGTTTTATGTAGGTTGCGTTGAGTCATATTTTGCAAAAGTGGTGCAATTTACAAAATATGGGTAAAAAAATCAAAATTATCTTATGCAGCTAAAATTTTGCATGTGGGCTAGAAACTGCATTAAAAAAATCTTTTCTAATAAATTTTTTCGATATTTTTAGAAATAACCCCACTTTTGAATTATTTTTTGGAAAAAATTAAAATTTGACAGATAATGCGAATCACGTGACTATTATTTTTTTGCTTAATTTTCATCTCGATCGAAGCAGAAAGTCAAATTTTGAATAAAGCTATTAATAAAAAAAATCCCCATATGATGCGGGCTTTACTGGTGACATTGTATAAATCCTATATAATTATAATATATAATAATAAAGGAACAAAACTTCTTTCTATTAGACAATGGTATTCAGCCTGCGATATCGCCAAGTTATTTTAAGTTTAATGTCACAAAAATTACTTTTTACAACCGTTACTGTACATTGAAAAGACCTACACTTTAAAATTACAATTATTACAGATTTTTAATTTTTGAAATTTGAAGGTAACTTTCAATCCTATTCACCCCGCTGATCCTATTTACCCCATTTTACGGTACCAATTTTTAAAATTATATTTAATAAATCGCCCGACCCTTATTTAAAATCTAAATTTACCATTTTTTTTAGGGCGTACTTGCTGCCGTTCCCCTAGCTTACATCCTACCCGCTCTCTGCTACCTGCGCCTTGAAGATGGCGTCATATACAGCCGAAACAAGCTGCCGGCATTGGGAGTCGTGACGTTTGGCTTGACCGTGGCCATCTTGGGCGTCATTTTTTTGTTTATGGATTTGGATCAAGTGAATCATTGCAGTCACGGTCATGTGATGAACTATTGTTTGCAGGGCCGTAATATGACAACGAACGTAACTGTCTAAGCAATAATATATAATAGAAAGACAGTTACGAGGTAAAGCAACAAAACACCAAGAAATTAACTTTGTGATTGGGGTTTTTATGAAATTGCTGACAGGTAATTTCTTACATTTATTAAGCAATATAGTGCAAGTATATGCATAATATAAATTATCAAGGATTATCACTATATACCCCAACCCCATACTTACTGGAAATACTAAATACCCGGTATTTTACATAGACATTTACCTTTAGATACGTACAGCCTTGTGTTATCTGCCTGTCCTGCTTCTTTAGCGACATGCTCAATATACACTCCAGAACCGGCTCCACAACATTGTTGTTGTTCTGTTTTAATTTCTCTGTGGATTCCTTGTAGTTTTCTTTGTTTATTGTGAATTGTGGGTGTTCAATATTTGTGGATTTATAATTTTGGTGTAGTTTAGTGACTCGGATTGGAATATAAGCAATGTCTAGTAACAGCCGTTGTATGACTCTATTATGCAAAAATAGGGGTAAAATAGGTACCTGGTATTTCGTATTTTCAGTAAGTATGGAGTAGAGAGATCTTGATATATAACTTTGTTTTATTATGATCAATTTAAATACATCAAACTAGGCCTAGGCTACACAAACAAGGTATGAAAAAAGAGAACCCCACACCAAGACAGATTATCCCGATGCATGTTTTGGTATATTTTATTTGCAGCCCTGCAATCTTGAAAAAGTGTAAATGACACTTTTCTCTATACTTATATTATATAAAAGAAAAAATGTAAATACCTACGTAGTTTATAATATTAATCCACGGGTCAAGTTCCCGGGAAAAGCTTTTTCAAATTCTTGAAGAAGAAATTGTGCTTGAAAATGATTTACACGTATAATTTATCCAATGTCAGTGTGATGACATTTCAATCATTCCATACGGCGGTAAACGTCGGTCTCTTTGAGACTGTTTACCGCCGTATGGAATGTCATCACACTGACTTTGGAATAACAATACCTACCCAAGTTTTTGCCAAATTGTAAAAATCAATACAAGTTATAACCTTACAAAACAATTTTCTACCTCAAAATCCGATAGGTTTGCAACTACTAAAAATGTCAGAAATCACTAATAACTTAATTTCCAATCTGATCAAAAAAAAATTGAAAAAAAAATTGAAAAGATATATTCCAATTTTTTGGCAAGAATTTAAATTTTAAAGCCCGGACCTGTCTATTTTCCCATTCGTCAAACGATAAGGGTGCAGTGCGCATGTCTAATCGTGTATAGCTTTGCTTTGCCACTTTCGTGATTATTGTTTGCTTATCTTTTAAAGGTAAATCTATGGTATTTTACCCCTATTTGGACATCATAATACCATTTACAGCTATCGATACCGGCCATAAGCTAAGCACAAACACAATTCTCGAATAAATATACCAAGATAGAGCTTTATTTTCTAAAAATGTTTCTTGAAAACCATATTATATACCTACCTATTATGATTAAAATATCTAAAAATAAGTATAGGTATACCTACATACCGGCTGACTGGTTTGTATAGACATATATATGCTTGATGATGATTATTAATTAATAAAATATATATAAAACAATCAAATGACAGAGCTTACAGAAATACATTATTTATAAGGAATAAAAATATTAAAATATAATATATAGGTAAGTAACTGAATTATATATTATAACCCATATGAAAACTGAAACAGCTTTATTGATAAAAAGTAGAAATTATGTAATATGGCGTATGTAAAAGATTATTTAAAAATGTTGCCAAATATATTGTGATTTTAGAAAAGAGATATTTACACCAAAAGTATGTATATTAAAGCACGTTCTGTAGTACCTAAGAAATCTATACAGAGCGATGAAAAGAAATGCCTAAATGGAATATTCCGGCCTAGGGTTTTTGTAGTAGGCCAAACTGATGTTTAAAGGACTATGATGGTCCCCGTTCGCATAGTATCTTTGGGTTATTACAAAAATATGAATGTAGATGTTGTTAGTCAAATACTTTTATATTTATTTTTAAAAGAAACATTTGTTCATCGCCCTGTATAGAGTATGTAATTTTATCCTTAAAATTTGTTACAGTTAGAACAAAAATAAAAATAGGAGAATCACCCAATCAAAAATTTTAAATTTATATCTGATGTGTAATAATTGGATAAAACGAAAAAAGTAACGAAACATTTTTTAAGAATTAGGTACTATGTGTGTATGTATAGCCACTATCACCAACGCCGACAAAGCAAGATAGACGTCTTATTCATTTTATCCTAAAAGCTGACAAGACCTCAAATGCATAGGTCCACCAGGTTCGTCGTGAGTTCCACAATGAATCCAAGTGAAAATATACACCAATTTTTACTTTAGAATAATACGCTGCTGCCTGAGACTCCAAGGACTTACTATTTGTAACTATTGAGAATTTACCAGGGATGGCGGCGCATAATGTCATCAAGTATTTAATAAGTGGGTGATTCTTCTATTAGAAGTACCTACAGTAAATAAATACTCCATACATATAAATACGCAGCCATAGTATTTGTTTACTTTAACAAAGTATTAAACGCAGTATTATCGTTAAATATTGAGGAAATATAGTGAAATCTCCATTTATTAATAGTTGTTTAAAAAAGTGCTATAATTGTGATATTCATAGAACTATTTTGGCCTTAAATGTATTTTTATTCTTATTCTCTATGTATACTATTATAATCTATAGTATAGTATACTATAATTATAGTATTTATAATCTAGATTATTTTTTATTTATTTTTAGTTTATTATTATTATTATTACTCTATAAATCTTAGTTGAATTTGTTCATCAGTCCATTTTCTTTGAATGTTTTAGCTTGTTTTTTTAGTGTTATAAAATAGTTTTATTTGCTAAAAGAAAAATACCTGTATTTTTGGCTAACTATGTACCTTTACTGAAAAATAATATTTTCTATATAGCATTTATTTTTTATAAAAAAAAAACCTCTTTACGTACTTATCTAATGTAAGTAACTCACATACAGAGTGTCCCTGTTAAGCAATAATACACCACAACCACCTTGAAAGAAGCCATGAAACAGAAAAATCGACAACTGCTTGAAGATTCATGTGTCATGTAACTTTTTTGAGGTTAGCCATGGTTTAGTACGTAATTTACGCGAGAAGTAGGTGTTACTTTTGCGGTTTTTCGTATTAATTTGTATTTTTATCCGGTTTTCGATTGATATCTAATAGAAAATAAGTGTCATGATGCTAAGAACCTCTACAAAATATTAGTGAAAATTTTTGGTGCGCGTTAGCTGTAATAGCATTAATAAAGTGAAAAATCCAACAGCCTGGCCGGCTCAGGGCGGTTTGTTTACGGGTCTTGGCGGAATTTTATTTGTTTTAATTTAAAAGTTGTGTTTTTTGTATTCAGACAGAAAATATTTTCTGTCTCCTGAATGAACGTTTCTACGTTCGAAACATGTAGAGACTCCTAAAGAATTTTTATTCTATTAAGACTTTTAGTTTTTTCTTTCTTTCCCATATTTTTATAGTTTAGATTTGACCAATGACGGTAAAGGTTTGAATGAATTGGCTTACAATGATTTGAAATGGGTTTTACCCTTTGAAAGAATAAAAAATTCGACCGTTGCTGCGCGTCTATTAATAGCTTGTGGATCCGCAACTCCCAGCTGATGCGGCGTTGCCCGATGTCACTTCATGGCTTCTTTTTAAGGTGGTTGTGAATACACTATTAAAGCTGAGTTGCTATCTCTATCAGAGATCATGGTCTGTCCATTTTATCTTGAGAAAAAAACAATTGATTAAAAATTCACCACAATGGTCAATCCACCTACCTTAAAAAATTTATTATCTGACCACTTTTTAAAATCTACTTCTAACCTTACTTTTTCTAATGTCAGAAAATGTGCCCGGTGTAAAATAAAATGGGTTTCTATCATCGTTCTCAAGTTACAATGGATCAATGGACATCAGAATATAAACATGACTTTGCGTAACAATTTACCTTTACCCAAGGTTCTCTAAGAACCTTGACCTTTATACCTATATATAAGAATAACCTTTTGTTACAATTCGTATCATGCCAAAGATATTATAAGAGAAGAGTTGTATAATTAAAAATTATTGGGACATTCTGTATATTTCTACAGTTCCACAGTCTACATATTATTATATTAAACGAAAAATGCACAATAATGTTCCGATTTTTGGCTATTTCTGTATTTCGCACCGTCGTTAAATCTATATAAATATTTCAAATATAAATTTATTATTATTTTGATATGGTTTTATTAAAAAAAATAACCTAATAAATTGGTTCAAATTTCCGCAACCAAAAGTTAGTTAGACAACCAGTAATACGTTAGGAAACGCTTGTCTTATGAGTAGTCGACAAGCCTGAGACAATCTCTATCTCTATCCTGCCCACATCAAAAAGGGAATAGTATATAATACACTTCTTCCCGGCACGAATTAAGGAGCGATCGCTATTATGTATCGCGCAAATATATCATCGTGCTCTCTCTTACTATCGCATTTAAATAAATAGAGATCGCTAGCCAATCGACTAGCACCTTCAAGTTTACCAAATCGAAGCGATTTGTCTACGGGAACCAAATAAATAAAACGCATGCGCTTACACTCATAATCTTTCTCTTACTCACCCATTAAAAAAAGATAAAAGACGAGATATATCACAACGAGGAATTCTTCAATTCATTCTTAATTCTGTCCGCCGAAAGTGTCATAGTGTCATAAAATAAGTTGACGGGTGTTTGAGAGGTTTCTCTTGAGATTTTTCCCTGTTTTACCAAGTTTTCCATTAACAAACATAGCAAAAATGGTTACCCACATCAAAGACAAGGTACGTTTTGTGAAAATTTACAGTTTAAGTAGAGGTTTTAAATTTGTTTTCACTATAAATAAAACAAACCGCCCGTTTTACGGGTTTGGTGTTACATAGTGAGGTGTGGTGACAATTCTCACATTTTTATAAACTCCGGTTTTATCTTATTATTTAAATCTTTGCATGTGAGTACATTTTCAAACTGTAAACGTTCATTCTTTAATCTTTATTGGATAAGCTACTTTTTGTACCTACAAGGAACAATAATGATAATTTCAAGGATAAGGTCGTCTAACTGATCATTTTTTTTTTAAATTTCTACCTGAAGGTGTATTTTAGAAGGTGTATTACTATGTATAGGTAGTACAATATTAGTAAAAGTAATAAAACGCAATAAGTGTTTCTTGTATTATAAGGAAAGAAACACATTTAAAAAATCGATAAATATTGTATTGTGCTTGGAAACAGTCCTCAATCATTCAAATCAATTTTGTTTTGAATGAAAAAATGTGTACACCATTTTCCTTGATTGTGTTTTTGATTGCGTAGACATGTAATTAAAGTACCTAGTGTGATAGTTGATTAATGGTGTTTTATCTTGGAAAATACCTATTTATTGTCTTGCCTCTGGTAGCATACCTAAATACACGTCATTCATTATTTTATTTTTATCAAACCAATAATAATAATTATTACTATGCCAAATTTCGGCTCTCTATGTCAAACCGACCCGCGACCTCTGAGAAAGCGCCGTGCGCCACTAAGTGTAAAAAATCAAGGATGTGAGAATGTTCCGACATGATACTGCCATTTTATCACGCTTACCTACTCGCCCTTGACCATGATGACGCGATGTTGAGATTGTATAGTTCATTTTTTGCACTGTCATAAATGACGTCATAGTCACGTCATCGATACAGGATACCTAAAAGAGGGAGCGAAAATATTTTTACAGTGAGAATATCTTGCTATTTTTAAATGCAGTTTAATTTGCATTCTATCCTAACCATTTATTATAATGAATTCAGTCACGCAAAATTAAATCGGTGTAAATTTTACAGACACCGGGTGTAGTTTAATAGTTTTTAAGGTCAAACGTATATATATCTAATAATAATAATTAATAAGTATAAGGGGGCACGACCTTGACGATTTCCATCATAAAATCATAATTATTCAACATTTCCAACGTTATTATAAAACTGTGTTTGACGTCAAAATTTTGTTTGTTATGATGATACAGGTCCATTAATAAGTATGTGTAAAAGTGTAAATAAGCATCTAACTATAAATGGCCCTGCTCCCTATATACCAGCGACTGACGTTCTAGAGTAGGAGATACTGAAAAATTGAATAAAAGCTGCTTTGGACGTTTACGTATCGAAATTATTAGAAAAAGTTTTTTTCAAATGCAGTTTCTAGCCCACATGCAAAATTTCAGCGGCATAAGATAATTTTGATTTTTTACCCACCACTAAAAATTATTTTCCACTTAATGAACACTTTACTGATGCCACTGTGTTCTTTTGGTCTTAATATTAAGGTGTATTACTTTCAGACACAAACTATTGTCTTATTTTGCAAAAGTGGTGCAATTTACAAAATATGGGTAAAAATCAAAATTATCTTATGCCGCTGAAATTTTGCATGTGGGCTAGAAACTGCATTTAAAAAAAACTTTTTCTAATAACTTTTTTCGATACTTTCAGAAATAACCCCACTTTTGAATTATTTTCTGGAAAAAATTAAAATTTGACAGATAATGCGAATCACGTGACTACTATTTTTTGCTTAATTTTAATCTCGATCGAAGCAGAACTTGATGCCAAAGTCAAATTTCGAGTAAAGTTATTAATAAAAAAAAATCCCATATGATGCGGACTTTACTGGTCACACTGTATACCGGGTGACAACGATATTACTGACCAGCTTGTCACGTCCTTATAAAATAAAATATTTTTTCGAAATTTTGGTAGGTTCTATGGTTGCACTGTGCGCACATTTTCGGTATTCAAACGCCTGACTGTCACTTCCGGTTGAACCGGAAGTACACTTAACTTTGTTATTTCAAATAGAACACCCTGTATATTTTTAACAATATGCATTCTACAAGGAATTCTAAGCATAAAACATGTATCATATCCTATACCTATCTATGACAGGTTAAGAGAAAATGGCGTTGGAAAATATAAAATTAGCCACACACTTTATTGATTTTACAAAAAACAAATGAATATGCACAAAATTTTATATTCTTTTTTAACTTCTTTTTAGGTATTCTGTATGAATAAGTCACAATTATTTCACTTCCGGTTCAACCGGAAGTGCTGCAAAATTTTACTTTCAAACATAGATTTCTCCAATATTTTTAATGGCACGCCCCCTTTTAAATATAATTTTCAAAATTATCTTATTGTTCTAAATATTTTTTATTAATGCTTCCCTAGGTCTAAACTTATTCGTTTTTAAGATATAAGCATTTCAAAATTAAGGTTTATTACGAAACTTGAACTAACTTAAACTAGAATTATAATTAATAAAATAATATCTAAAAATACAAACTAATTACAAATAAATTAACCATAAATGAAATTCTCAAAACGATTGCCATTCTCTTCTCGGACACAAATTAATTCTTTCTTTGAATTCTCGAATAACATTGTTCATTTGAATTGGTGTAATATTGTTTACTGCTTGAATTATTCGGTCTCTTAGGTCTTGGAGGTTCTGAGATTTTGTTCTATACACCTTCTCCTTTATGTGGCCCCAGTAAAAAAAATCAAGTGGTGTTAGGTCAGGGGATCTTGCCGGCCACCTTACTGGGCCATTAGTACCCATCCAACGATTTCCAAAAGTCGCATTTAAATAAGCTGTCACTATTCTAGCATTATGTGCTGAGCGCCGTCTTGTTGATAAAATATTTGTGCGTATTGCCTAACAGGTAAATTTTCTAGAATATTTTCGATGTGGTTCTGAAGAAAAGCCAAGTATTGGACAGCGGTTAAATGTTGTTCAAAAAATATAGGACCTATTATACGTGTTCCTATAACGCCTAGCCATACGTTAATGCCAAATCTTTCCTGAAACGCCCCCTCCCTAACTAGAAAATTATTTTCAGTAGCCCAATACCTGGTATTATTTCTGTTGAACATCCCCAAGTTGGTAAAACGGGATTGGATAATGTAACTAAACCTTTAATTCCGTATATCTTAAAAACGAATGAGTTTAGACCTAGGGAAGCATTAATAAAAAATATTTTGAACAATAAGATAATTTTGAAAATTATATTTAAAAGGGGGCGTGCCATTAAAAATATTGGAGAAATCTATGTTTGAAAGTCAAATTTTGCAGCACTTCCGGTTGAACCGGAAGTGAAATAATTGTGACTTAATCATACAGAATACCTAAAAAGAAGTTAAAAAAGAATGTAAAATTTTGTGCATATTCATTTGTTTTTTGTAAAATCAATAAAGTGTGTGGCTAATTTTATATTTTCCAACGCCATTTTCTCTTAACCTGTCATAGATAGGTATAGGATATGATACATGTTTTATGCTTAGAATTCCTTGTAGAATGCATATTGTTAAAAATATACAGGGCGTTCTATTTGAAATAACAAAGTTAAGTGTACTTCCGGTTCAACCGGAAGTGACAGTCAGGCGTTTGAATACCGAAAATGTGCGCACAGTGCAACCATAGAACCTACCAAAATTTCGAAATAATATTTTATTTTATAAGGACGTGACAAGCTGGTCAGTAATATCGTTGTCACCCGGTATACAGGGTTCCCCATTTAAAACGAAACAGGCTAAATATCTGGTTCCACGTTAATTTAAAAAAAAACGCTCGGACCCGTCGATTTTTATTTCGAGTGGGACATCTTTTGCGTATATTGTCAATCTTGTTACTTCAAGCCCCTAGGAGGGAGGGGGGGGGGTAAGATCTAAATCTTAAATGGATACCCCTATTTTATATAATTTTCTTGGATTCTGCATAAAATTCTGAACATTTTTTAATAAAAGCATTATTAGTCTATACTGAACAGTTTCCGAGATATTGACTCTTGAAAAATGAGATTTTTGAACTTTGACAGCGTCTAGCTTTCTAACTGTACGTCTTAGAGTAAAACGGCTTACATGTCCCTATCTTCGATTTTTATTATCTTTCCAATAGTGTCAACTTCCGGCTAAACCGGTTGTAAGAAATACAGTACTTCCGGTTTAACCGGAAGTTGACAATATTGGAAAGATAATAAAAATCGAAGATAGGGACATGTAAGCCGTTTTACTCTAAGACGTACAGTTAGAAAGCTAGACGCTGTCAAAGTTCAAAAATCTCATTTTTCAAGAGTCAATATCTCGGAAACTGTTTAGTATAGACTAATAATGCTTTTATTAAAAAATGTTCAGAATTTTATGCAGAATCCAAAAAAAATTATATAAAATAGGGGTATCCATTTAAGATTTAGATCTTACCCCCCCCCCCCCCCCTCCCTCCTAGGGGCTTGAAGTAACAAGATTAACAAAATACGCAAAATATGTCCCCCTCGAAATAAAAATCGACGGGTCCGAGCGTTTTTTTTTAATTAACGTGGAACCAGATATTTAGTCTGTTTCGTTTTAAATGGGGAACCCTGTATATAGCTATCGATGTTTCTCTTAATATTTACTTGCACATTATGCTAAATTATCACTCAATTAACTATTTAAGTGGTTGATAGATAGTTAATCTGATTTAATAGTTGTGTTTTACAATAATTAAAATAACACTGTTATACCTAATCTAAAAGTAGAAATATTTTTATATACGTATAACGTTTCGTGGATGTATCCATCATGAGTATAGGAAACCCAGTAGAGTTTTCTGGGGGATGGGGAACCTTTTGTCGACTCATCAACATTATCGTTAAACTATAAAACATTCAGTGCAGTTTATTCATATAATATGATATTGTTTGCGGACGGTCCGGAACTATTCCTAAACTAGAATTAATCGGACGGTGAAATTTGGCATGCATTTATGTGAAGCTTTGGCGCAACCAAATAAATTTAAAAAAATAAATATTGTAGTTCGGGTCACAAAGTATTTAGATAAAGTTTTCTTTAACGATCATCCATAAACTACCGACAATTTTTGTTCATGTACACAGGGCGTTCATTTGAAAACTTCCCACCTCGATTTTCCTGCTTTAAAATGAAAATGTGGAAAATCGCTCGGACCCGTCGATTTTTATTTCGAGGGGGACATCTTTTGCGTATATTGTTAATCTTGTTACTTCAAGCCCCTAGGAGGGAGGGGGTGTAAGATCTAAATCTTAAATGGATACCCCTATTTTATATAATTTTTTTGGATTCTGCGTAAAATTCTGAACATTTTTTAATAAAAGCATTATTAGTTTATACTTAACAGTTTCCGAGATATTGACTCTTAATAAATGACATTTTGACAGCGTCTAGCTTTCTAACTGTACGTCTTAGAGCAAAACCGCTTACATGTCCCTATCTTCGATTTTTATTATCTTTCCAATAGTGTCCGGTTTGACCGGAAGTACTATATTTCTTACATCCGGTTTAACCGAAAGTTCACACTTTTGGAAAGATAATAAAAATCGAAGATAGGGACATGTAAGCCGTTTTGCTCTAAGACGTACAGTTTGAAAGCTAGACGCTGTCAAAGTTCAAAAATGTAATTTTTCAAGAGTCAATATCTCGGAAACTGTTAACTATAGACTAATAATGCTTTTATTAAAAAATGTTCAGAATTTTATGCAGAATCCAAAAAAATTATACATTGTATTATATTGTATAAAATAGGGGTATCCATTTAAGATTTAGATCTTACCCCCCCCTCCCTCCTAGGGGCTTGAAGTAACAAGATTGACAATATACGCAAAAGATGTCCCCCTCGAAATAAAAATCGACGGGTCCGAGCGATTTTCCACATTTTCATTTTAAAGCAGGAAAATCGAGGTGGGAAGTTTTCAAATGAACACCCTGTATATGTGCGCAAGCGAGCGAAGCCGCTGGTTCAATCGAATAAAACATAAAAATATAAAAGTTCTCTTCGTAAATGAAATTGGGGTAAATTTACGATTTTATCGATTTCTATCCAAATAAAAGTATTTTCAATTATTGTTCTTTTTCCTTATTCGTGTCAATATCAATTAATATAAATTAAAGTGTCGTATTTCATATTATGTTATCCCCCAAGGAAGGACGACGTGATACATAAATGGACGGCTTAATCGTCTAAGAATGACACATTTTACAGAAAATTATTTTACAATTTTGAATTCCTATAGGATAGGTAGTGATGTAAAATTTCCGAAATTTTTGGAATGTTCGAATATTTCGGAAAGTTTCGGAAACTTTCCGAAATATTAGGAATTTTTTTAAAATCAACACAACACACACAACAAAACTTTATTAATTAAAAATATATTTTCCTCCTTATTTTGCATGACGAATAAAATCCATTCAAAATGTATTTTTAATTTAAATTTTTTTCTTTATAAATCAAAAGAAAACTTTCTATGCATGCTTCAATGTATAAAAAACTATTTAGGAGATACTTTAAGTCAATGTAAATCAAAAAATATCAGTTAGATGAAATTAACTCGTTCCCTCAGAAAATAAAATACGGTGTGCAGCAAAAATATTTAATCTTTTTATGTTTTTATTTTAAAAAGCCATAATATTATGAAAACAAACTAAACGGGCTTATGATCGACGGTTATCTCTAACAAAGTCTGCAGAAAATCTTATTTTCGTACTGTTCGGTTGCCATTTATTTTTTATACAGGGGTTATTCAGAAAACACCAATAAATCCATTTTTTTGTTCAAAATAAGCGAAATTTGGAATTTGGGTATTACTTTGAAATTAAAACAATAATTCTTAGTAAAAAAATATTCTAAAATGAAAGATGAAGGTACTTTACTCTTAGCGGAATGAAAACATGCAGAACCTATCTAAAATAAAATTAATTTTCTAAACATAAAGATAAAAAACTTTCCCATATGCTGCGCACTTTCTGCCGGTCACTGTATAATATAAATTGGTCAACGAACGAATACTCATCGACCCCTCTTCAAGTCATCTTTAAATCAAATCAAATAAAAAGGCTATGCAGGCATCCATCTAATCTTCTATAATACATAAATATACAGTATGTTACAATACGAGAAGCAATAAAAATGATTTCTCGCAAACAAATGAAACGACAAACGTTTTTTAATATTTTCGTTTCGTCTTGTATCCGCACAGCAACGTTACTGGCGCACCATAAAAACTGCAGTTAAATAAACATAATCAACAGCGCATTAAATTGCGTAATAGTGCAATTTGTAGAATTAATTGATTTAGGTACTGCAATAATAAAACCATGCGTACTGATTTATACACAGATATATTCTAGCCACAAATAGAATAAATGATTATATTACGGGTGGACTGTGAATATGTTTAACACTTAGTTGAATTTGTCCGTGTATTGAAGTGGTGGAAGGTGAAGAGCTGGACGGGGTCGCGCTGGAGGGATTACGGTGAATTTACCTTTGAATGTGACCTTGCAACTATAGGGTAAACCCAACCTACAAATAACCCAACTTTCTATTCACTCACCCACAGGGTTGGGCTGATTTAAATCAAGTGATTTAAATCACGATTTAAATCACTTGATTTTTTTAAATCCTGATTTAAATCACTTAGGTACTTATCACTTAATTTTTTTTTTTATTCATGATTTAATGATCCTATTTATTTTTAACTCAGAACAATGAACAATATAACATATTAAAAAAATATTTTCAAAAATCAACAGTATAAGTATTTATAGAACTCGCGCTTTTAAGAAATAAAAAATTAGTAGGTGTACCTATACAGGGTGTCCCAGATAAGAATGCACTCTACAGGGATCTCGTAAACCATAGGAGATACAGAGAAAAGTTGCGCATTACTGAATCCTGTAACATCATGTTGTCAAATTTAAAAAATGCCGAATGCTTTCGAAGATACTTGGATAAAACTGAATTTTCGCGATTTCGTTTTAATTGATTTATGATTCTATTTGAAGAGACATGTCAAAATAAATTTTACATTCTCATTGCCACTTTTTCTCCCCTTTAAGATGGCTTAATTACATTTTTGATCCGACGTTTCGTTTAGTCACAACCATCATCAACTTTGTTATTTTAAATAGTCGGAAAATTTTATTTTATGTTTAATAAATTCTATGTTTTATTCTAAATCTAACGGTGTATCACACTTATTATTTATTAGACGTTTCGATATAGAAAAACACATCATCAATGAAAATAGGCACATTATCGAAAATATTTTCAGTTTTTATTGTTGTATTTAAACACTAGTTGGATTTTAAAACTTATTTGAAAAATGCAACAAATAATAATTATTTTAATTATTAAATACAATTATTTTTTATTTAAAAAAAATGCATGATAATATCAAACATAACGTACCATTTAAATTCGGCATCATATTATGGGTGGCTGTGAAATTGATTGACGTTCGCAATTGTTTAAATATTTTCTTTAGATCTGTCACTTAGTTACAGAGACCTGTTAGTTTTAAATTTGATATTATTATTATTATTATTATTATGTTTTTTTTTTAATTTTTAACATTTCATAAGTAAAATTTAAAATAATGGAACATTATTCCAACGAAGAAAAATTTGACATGATTTGCTGTTACATCGAGTCATAAGAATTGTGCGCAAAAACATAATAATAATACCAAATTTAAAACTAACAGGTCTCTGTAACTAAGTGACAGATCTAAAGAAACTATTTAAACAATTGCGAACGTCAATCAATTTTTCATAGCCACCCATATGATGTCGAATTTAAATGGTACGTTATGTTTAAATATTATCATGCATTTTTTAAAAATAAAAAATGTTTGTATTTAATAATTAAAATTATTTATTACTTGTTGCATTTTCCAGATAAGTTTTATTAGATATTATGTTACACTTTACGAGAATTACATGATCATAACACCAGACGTTGTATAAATTATCAAACTATACCAGTAAAAAGTAATTTCGGAAAAAAATCGCTTTTATATGACGGAATAATAAAATATAACAATCTTCCAAAAAATATCAGAAAAATTTAAAAAATTGGAACTTTTAAAAAACAATTAAAGAGATATTTACTAAATTAAATTGTTGATACTTTTTTTTTATTGTTATTTTTTTTAATGGTTATTGTTATTATTTTCTATATTATGTTGTCACTTTCCATGTAATGAACTGTAAAAGTTAGTTTGGAATAAAGACATTTTTCTTACAGGATGATTTAAACCAAAAACTCAGCGATGCCGGAGACCAATTGGTCATCATCGATTTCTACGCGACCTGGTGTGGACCCTGTAGAATGATCGGACCTAAACTGGAGGAATTGGCGGCTGAATACACGACCATTCACATTCTCAAGGTATATATAAGTTGCAACAATTATTTTAAATTGTTTGTTTTAATGATCCTTTGGTGAAAAATGAAACGCTGACGCTGGGATGCACTCTTACTGACAGATTGATCGGGATACAAAAATGCAGAACGCCTACTTCCCCTCTGCACTCCCAGCCTTCGCATATACAGTTGTATTCATAAAAAAAGCGCGTACAAGAATTAGAATGAGAGGTAAGTTTTGTCATATTTGCGTAAAACCGGCTTGTCTAAATGATTGTTTGTTGGAGGTTATCACACGTCATAGATTATCAAAAATGCAAAGTTTTGGCGTCGGTGTAATTAATTTTGAAACTGCATTATGGTGGTAACGTTTGATAAACTTTGACAGAAGAACATAAAAATGCCTCGTCAGTTGTCTGAAGTTGAAAATAAGGCTCAAATTGTATCAAGAATCGAAGCAGGATGGTCAATCCGTGCTGTAGCGCAGTTGTATAATAGAAATAAAACAAACTATATTGAAAATTAAGCAACGCTGGGAACAAGAAGAATCCCTAAAGAGGAAAATTGGTTCAGGTCGTCCCAAACGTTCCAACCCTTGGGATATTAGATTTTATTTATTCTTGTTAAACGTTTTTTGTTTCTATTATAATTTTCATAAAACTGTTAAAAATTATAAAATAAAAAAATTAATTTTTGTTATTCTATTGAACTAACACCCAACGCCAATGCTTGTAATTTTTAATAACCCTTAACATGCGATAAGACGGTTTTACGCAAATATGGTTAAGGGTTCCCCTCGTTCTAATTTGTGTACGCTTTTTTTATGAAACTCTACCACAAAATGAAAAACTGTATATAGATTACCCTATGAATTATCCACTACAAATATCTTATCTGGTAGACAATATTAGTGATTGGTGAATTACCAACTTATAAATTCAATAAATTAATAATTTCGTGAGTACATGTGATGCCATGACACTGCATTTATTTGATGCTTTACTGGAATAAATATTTCAAAGGTATTTTTCAACTAAATGCCAAATGAACGAAATATGCACATTTATTATGTATACCTACTTAAGAACACATGTTTATTGTCACCAGATTAATAGTATAGATATATTATATTATTTAATTTTAGAAAGTTATCTTATCTTGTTATTCATAGAAGAATTAGTGGCGGGATGTTGTTTCTTTGTTATTTATTAGTGGCGGGATGTTGTTTCTTTGTTATTTAAAAGGGGAATTAATAAAAAGAAATAGGTGCGTACTATATTGGCTTCCTTTTTTATTTTAGACAAAGAGTAGTGTATTTTATAAGAATATATTTTTGAGTCACTTACAATTTTTACTTCCCAAAATTCAGAAGTATTAATTTTTTGTGAATAATTACTGAGATCGTCAAAAAATTTTTATAAAATCTGATGGCTCGAAAGCTTGATTAACTTGAGAGGGACGCTCTTGTTCCTCGTTTCTCTCCGTTGGACTTTTTCTAAGAATGAGAACAGTTTTTGACAAGTAAGCAGGCAAATTGGGATAAAAGCACGGAACAGCTGTTAAATTTAGTCTTACTTTAGTTGGAATTTTTCTTGTGGTGTCATCAGGCAAAATATCACTGGGGACAAAATGCTTAGCACAAACTACAGAATACTGTGTGGACGACCAATTAGCTCTTAGAATATTCATCTTTTGGGAAGTGAAAAACTGATACACTTTCTTCACCTGTTTTTAAAACACTTATAGTTAGAGTTACACCCAGGAATACAGCAGGGGCTTGGCATGTTGATAAATCAACAAACTAAAAGAAAAAAAATAGTAGGTACTTACCTAAGTACCTAGGAATCTAGTGGTATCCTACCTACTTATGAACTTTATCTACTAGTGATATTTTCAAACTAATTCTAATACTTATACCTTCAAGTTAAATAAACACTTCAATATTTAATAAATCAACTGTAGCCACAAAACAATAAAGTCTATCCCAAAGAGCTAACTAGAATACAAAAAACACAACTTTTAAATTAAAACAAATAAAATTCTGCCGCCATTATAAGACCCGTAAACAAACCGCCCTGGGCCGGCCAGGCTGTTGGGTTTTTCACTTTATTAAAGCTATTACAGCAAACGCGCACCAAAAATTTTCACTAGTATTTTGTAGAGGTTCTTAGCAATCATGTCACTTAAATTTTCTATTAGATATCAATCGAAAACCGGATAAAAATACAAATTAATACGACACATACACCTAGTTCGCGCGTAAATTACATACTAAACCAGGGCTAACCTCAAAAAAGTCACGTGACACATGGATCTTCAAGCAGTGTTGTCGATGTTTCTGTTTGACGGTTCTTTCAAGGTGGTTGTGGCTGTGTACTAAATGTAGCAAATCTTTGTGGTCCATTTTTGTACATACTTACATATATTTTTTTCAGGTTGATGTAGATGAGTGCGAAGACCTCGCCATGGAATACAACATTTCCTCCATGCCGACCTTCGTTTTTATCAAAAACAAAAACGTTATTTTGACATTCTCCGGCGCCAACTACGACAAACTAAAAGCCACCATTATGGAGCACAAGTAGACCCGTTTCCGCTATTTTTATTTTTACTTTTATTCGTGGCCGTTGTGATTAGTGAAAAATTATTCAAAAAAAAAAAAGATAGCGGTAGCTAATGTTCAGCTTCTCCGAAGCTTTTTGTTGGCCTAAGCTGTACCTTAAATTCACAAATTTTGCAAAAAAAAAAAAGAATTCGGGAATTTTGTCATTCTAGTGATAAGTTTGTCAACCCCCAGTATTTTTCACTGATCAGGAATGGATTTTAATATTCTACCTTGTTTATTTTTTGCAAATAGATGTAATTTTTGTTAAATTTTTTATTATGTATAAGTTTGTTTAGTAATTATTGTCAATGATCCACTTACTTGGTTTGAAACATAACGTGTTCACATTTTTCGCACATATAATTAACTTTTTAGTCGATTTATTTTCGACAGATGATAAAAATACAATTTAACAGAATTAAAAGTAAAATTAAAAGTATATATAGTGCCTATAATAAATGTATTTTCTACACGATATTAAACTGTTAAATTATTTGCTTCAGAATATTCACATAAAAATGTTATTGTAATAGAAATTAAACGGTATACCAAGAAAGCGATTTTTCTTCTTTTTAAATTTGAAAATATAGCCAACGGCGTTTCGCGGAATTGCCACAGAAAAATAAATGGGAATTATCACTGTAGTCACAGAAAAAAGGGGTGTTGTAGCCGAGTTCCTTTTACGCTACTTTTAAATAGCACAACAAAGATTTTGTTCTTTCCCCTTGCGGCTGTTAAGTATGTCCTGTATTTCTCATGCGATTATACCAATGATCTGTAGGTAGCAGCAGATCATTGGATTATACGCAGTTGATCGCGGAGAGTTCCTTTAACAACTAAATATATTTTCTTTGCTTAGCCGTTTAAGAAGCAAATGAAAAGTACCCATTAACCGGAATATTCCACACTGGAGTAGAGTCCGCAAGACTTTCCTTTTGCTTCTTTTAAACAGCGAAGTAAATATATTTGCTTTGCTAAATTGTTAAAGGAACGCTTCGCGAACAACTTCGTATAAGTATGAGAAATATAGTGGCATACTTAACAGCGGCAAAGGGGGAGGAAAATATTTACTGAGATAAGTGACACTTTTAAAAGGAACGCTCAACTTAACCGTTGATCTTTGCTTTGCTGCTTACAAGGAACTAGGCCAGTGTGCTAGATTGCGGTCACAATTTCGTCTGTGTTATGTATGACGTCACATGGAGAGCAAAATTACTTATGATATAATTTATTTTCATAATTAGATATAATGCGTTATGCAGGATATCTATTACTGAAAGTTTTACTTATGATATAGTTTATTTTCATAATTAGATATAATGCGTTATGCAGGATATCTATTACTGAAAGTTTAAATAATTTAAATATTAAATTAATATTACTATGTCAAATATCTTATCTATTCTCTACAACAAAATACACTTTTTTATTAAAAATAAAGTTAGTGGGATTTTACAGGCGACCAGTCGTTAAACTTTGATTCTAAACTCTAACTGTACCGCTTACTCACTACACCAACATCATATTATGTACATAGATAAAGGTTTATAGGAGGGATGATGATTATGTAATACAATTATTGCTTTTAGCTCGACAATGTAAAATTAAAAATCGCTCTGCATTCTTACCCCTTAACCCAGCAGATTCGGCATTCGATTTGACCTATCATTCCTCTGTGCCGCCATTTTAAAATCATTTGACCTAAAAGAAAATGGCGGTAAAGTTTAAACTTAAACCTTTTCTTGTGATTTTTTTTACTTTTATCGAACTATAATAATAGTTTACGCTCGGCAATTAATTCATGGGGTAAGTATTAAAGTTACAGTAGTTAGTAGTTACCGGCTTTTCAATTATTAATACTAATGTTTAAAACTTAATAACATGATAACAAAATACCTAACAACACCTAACCTATTTTTATTATTTTATTGTCAAAATATTTCGCAAAATACACTGGTTTTTTCGTAAATTTTACTCTGCTTCGAATAGAATGGAACACCTTTCAAACGCATACGTAACTGACTATATTCCTACAATTTACACCACCCCAGGAACGTTAAAATATTCTCAAAACGGTAAAAGCAAAAGCTACGATGTTTTCCTTGAAAGAAACGGCGTCGTCATCATTTTATACAATAAAACTAAAGACGTGTTAGTGCTTGTGAAACAGTTTAGGCCTTCGGTGTACTTTCAAGAAGTTCGTAAGCATGAAACCGCAGATAAACCCAATAAAATAGACATAGCAAAGTACCCAGCGAAAATTGCTGTTACCTTGGAATTCTGTGCAGGACTGGAGGACAAAAACCTCTCCTCTGAAAAGATAGCGCAACAAGAGATTTTGGAGGAGTGTGGATACCAAGTTCCCCTTGAAAGCCTTCAGAAAATTTCAAATATATGCAACCTCTCCGAAACAACGGGAGCTAGAAGTACTTTCTACTACTGTGAGGTAACCGAGGACCAAAGAGAGACGGCTGGTGGGGGTTGTGAAGAGGAACATGAAAACATTGAAGTCATTGAGATGAAAGTTAAAGATGTTATTGCGTATGCTAGTCAGAAATATGTATGTTCACCTTTAAATTTTATGTATGGGTTGAACTGGTTTCTCTATCATAAGTACAACAAAATAGCTGGATAATATGAATGCTTAAAATAAAGAAGGTTATTAAAAACATGCTTTTTATCAGTTAAAAATAAATTTAAAAAATGATCTGAATCTTGGCTAAATTTCTCATGTCATTCATAAGAAACATCTCTAATTATGTAGGACATTTAAACATAAGGATTCGATTTATTGATATAAATAGTTGTAAAGGATGTACATACTTACCTACTAGATTTAGACCTAAATACTTTACTTAGCACAGCAAATATTTTTCTTCCCCCCTTGCCGCGGTTAAGTATGACCCTCTCTATTTTTCGCGTTCCTTTTGAAAACTTAGCTAAGTTAAGATTTTTACTTTGCTTTGCTGTTTATGAGAAGCAAATGGAAAGTATAGTCAAATCTGGTCTTATCATGCAGGTCCAAAGGTCACCGATCATATGAATCAATTCGAAAATTCCAGAGCTTATCAAAATGCTGTGAGATTATGTAGGTATCAATATACCCGGAGAAAAGAAACATAGTTGTATTATTTTAACTGTCGTGAAGATAGCCACATATTATAAGTAATATTATTTATTTTTGCAAAAATTATAATAATAATAATAATAATGTACATAGTAGTACAGGGGTGGCGAACCTTTATGTATTAACGTGCCATTTTGCTAAAGAAATGTTCAATGAGGCCATAGACGTGCCGTCAAATTCATAATATAATAATTCATAGTAAACTTTGAGATCACGTGGCGTGCCCAAAATTTTATGTCGCGTGTCATCAATGGCACGCGAGCCATTGGTTGGCCATCCCTGTAAATAGTATATCTACTAAATCTATTTATTAAAAACGACAATAATAAACAGTGTAATTTATTTTAGCAATTAAATTACCTAATCTAAAAATGCAATGCATGGAATTTAATCCGATTAACTATTTCAAGAAATAAGAAGAAAAAATGGTAATTTGCCAACCAATAAGTAGAAAACAGTAGCAAAAGCACTGGTAATCAATTTAATAAGGATTGTACAGAAAATTGTCCATGAAAGAAAGCACAATATAATACCGAAGAATAAGAATACTAAAAAATGTAAACAAAGAAAATCCTTTTTAATTATAGACTAAAAACTTAAAAACTTTCATCATCACTTAGAAATTCTGAAAAGTCCTCGTCATCTGAGTCGTCCTCGAATGGAGCAATGATCATCGGCGCTACTTCGACATCTAATTTAATTAATACTTGTTCTCGATCCCACCAATCACCAATTCCCTATTAATCGCGGGGTTACTAAGGTTGAATTCTCAGTACCCCAAAAATGTTGTTTACATAATAATATTATTGTGATACTACAATTACCCTCATAATGTCTTAAAGACATGTTCGATAATTTTTTAGGAAATTTTTAAATAATCTTCGACTCCTTTTTAGAAAGGTTTTCTTCTTCCCCATTTTATTTGGCTGGTTTGCACCCCCTTTAATAACGTTTTAAAATACTCAGTATGGTTTAACCATTATCAATTTTCTTCATATCATGTTTCTTCTACACTTAAATTTTAAGTCCATAAAAGCTCCATTAAGGTTCTAATTTTCAATTTTCTCTTTTGCTAACATCAGCATAAAATAAAAAAAAATTTCTGTCTCCTGAGGATGAACGTTTATTTGTTCGAAATATGTATAGAGACCCTTGAAATAACAAGTTTATTCTATTAAATTTTGTGGAGGAAGACTTTGTGTTTTTCTTTCCTTTTAACAAATAAAATGATTATCTATCTATTTAATTAATGTAATGGAAACATTGGTTTGCAAACATTTGTATTTGTATTTAAATAATCTAACAGCATAACAACTGTAACTACGAAATAGAATTTACTAAATTTACATAAAGTTATACTTCACCAACTCCCCTATGAATGCTATACCCGCTATAAAAATTCCAACTCCCCAAATGTAAAATACGAAATTCAATTGTCTAAGTCCCAACACCCTACTTTCTAGTTTCCAAAATTTACTGTACGTCATCCTCAAATGCGACAGGAGCTTGTTTTTTATTAATTCAATTACGCCTCCTTCCAGAATACGCGTCAGAACAAAGTTGATATCTTCCAAAGGGGGGTAGCATTTTCTAAAAATCATTTGTATAGGGATCATGTGCACGCTTTGGCCGATAACGATTTGTTGTTCATTAGTTACGGGGTGTATGAAGTGATGTTTGGAAATGGAAAAAATCGTTGGTATTTTTAGAAAAAGCAATACCGCATTTCTGTCGGCCACTTGGTGCATGCAAAAAGTTACGTTTTCGCATTGCTTCAATCTTCCACGTATTTCCCTTATTTTGTTTAATTCTGCCATTGTTTTTGATGCTATAGTTCCTCTATCGAAAGTGAGCAACGTCAAACCTGATGCGATCGCTTCATCCATTGTAGCGATTTGATTTTTGTAGCTATTAGTAAAATAAATCAATTGCAAGGTGCTTTTCAAGCACGTAGAGTGCACCAAGCAAAAAATCATAAAAGATACTAAAAGGAGACGAAACGAAACCTTTTTTTGGATGTCGTATATCGGCGAATCTATCGTCATTTGGTAAAACCACCAGAAAATGGCGAAACAGTTGATGTTGTAGAAATAATGTACCATTACGGTCATTGCTACAATGCAGCAGCAAAAACAAGATACCATAGGCATATTGGTGACGTACATTTGAAAAACTCTTAATCCAACGGACTTTACAGGCGCCTTAGGCGCCAGAATGTTCAAACTATCAGTGAAATAAATAATTGATCCATCAAAGTCGTGTATTGTGTTTTCTGTGGGATAAAAAGCCCCCTGGATCATATCGACTTTACCTAAGAACAAATATTTCAAAGCTATATTTTCGTAATATCCAGTCAATGCGTTCTTTTCAGTTCCATATGAGATAGCATCGTATTGCGATTGGTTTTTCATTTGCAAAAATTCCATTATGATTTTTAATACGCTCTGTTCCATTCCCTTATCGTCTCTTTCTACGTAAGGCGGCATTTCGCGATAGAAGATTTTCATTGTGCTGTTGGGCCATTTCTTTACAGGTCTAGGAGCTAAAAAAAACGAAATTACAATAAAAAAAATTGTCTTAAATGTCCGGAGAACCTCCACCGAAAATATACAAATTGCATTAGACTTAAATCAGTCCCACCAGTCGAGCCTGCAAACATGTCCTCTGATATTTTTTAGAAAAAAGTGGTAGGTACACCACTGACATTTTTCCATGTGTATATTATTTCTGATTAGCCTGGTCAATTCTACATAAAAAATGGTCTCTTTAGTTTTTCTCCTCAGGCACAACTAAATTAACTCTACTATTTAGTATTATTAACATTGATAATGCAAAATTTTGTTTTATAAAAATTGTTGGAAATGACCACCTTCACTTAATAGGCATGGTTTCGCCCGTCTTTGCATCGAATAGCGCACTCGTTCAAATATTCCAGGCGAATTCCGTATTGTTTCACAGAAAATCAAAACTATTGAGATCAGGGGATCTTGCTGGCCATTGTTGAGCTCCTCCGCGACCTATCCAACGATTCGGATAAATTGCATCTAAATGGTCGCGAACGATTACACTGAAATGAGCAGGAGCTCCATCATGCATGTACCACATTTGATTCCTTAGCGCATATGGTACATCTTCAAGCACCACAGGTAGCTGTTCTTGGAGGAAATGCAGATAAGACTGCCGTTAAGGCGTTAATTATGTTCAATGTGCCTGAGGAAAAAAACGCAAGAGACCATATTTATGTAGAATTGATCAGGCTAATCAGAAATAATATCCACATGGAAAAATATCAGTGGCGTACCACTTTTTTTCTAAAAAATATCAGATGACATGTTTGCAGAGACGTCACTGGTGGGACAAAAAAATAACTTTTATAGCTAAAACATGTGATTTTATGTCATATTAGCACATGCCAAAATTGAAAATATTATCTAAAGTACTTTCGGAGATATTACAAAAAAACTAATTAAAAAAGAAAAAATTTGAGCCGTTTACGACATATGTTTATATGAACTTTTCTTCATAAAATGACTTGAGGAATCACACCCTCAAATATAAGCACGTCATTAAGGAACACCCTGTATATAAATAGGATACGTATTTTCTGATTTGTTCATATTACGGGCATAAAATTAAATGACAGCTACTTACATCGGAATTTTTTTAAAAAGGACAAATTTTCGCATCCTCCCAAAAAATCTGGTACAATATTAGTTTCACTAGCATTTCCATTTAAAAACGGATCAAAACTGTAAAGTTTCAGGGTGCCCTCTAGGATATACACACGTTCAACAAAAAAATTGCGCAATTTTTCAAAAAAACACGTGTCTAGTGCCTCTTGCAAAAATACGAACGTCGATCTTCTATTGATATCTTTATTGGACTCGAGGTATTGACGGATAACCTCTTCCGATGTTCTTAGGTCAAAGAAATATATGTTTTCGTTGGTTTGTTTAGAAAAAAATTGATTTTCTTGGTCTCCTACAATAATTATTCGAACCAGTCCTTTAGTTTTCAAGTCGAAATTTGTTACTATATCTTGTTTATAACAGTGGGTGCAGCCAAACTTTGTAGAACAGATTCCATATAAAAGATCTTTAGCACATTGGTTTACATCTTTATCCAAAATAAAATCAAAATTCGTGATTATTTTTGAAAAACGGGCGCCAAATATTAACGGAAATAAAAATACTGTGAAATATACGAACTTATGAATCATAGTAATAACTAATAATAAGCATGCTAAGTGTACTTCGTGCTACACTCGCTGGCATCCGTGAGAAATTATGTTGTAAGAATGATAATAAAATTATAAATGGAAACCTATTTTTCTTTTCACTAATCGATCCAAACCATTGAATTAATGATTGAAACAAGTATTTTCTGACGATTTTTTTAAAGACAAATAAAACTGAATGCAACAAAAACCGTGTTTTCCCGGAAAAGAAAACCGATTTTCTGATGAGGTGGAAACCTTAAATTTTCCACATGTCTAGCTAATGGTACCCATATGTGGGAACAAATCTGAAATCCCAAAATGTTTAACCACTTATACAGTGTCACCAGTTAAGTCCGCATCATATGGGATTTTTTTATTAATAGCTTTATTCGAAATTTGACTTTGGCATTAAGTTCTGCTTCGATCGAGATGCAAATTAAGCAAAAAAATAGTAGTCACGTGATTCGAATTATCTGTCAAATTTTAATTTTTTCCAAAAAATAATTCAAAAGTGGGATTATTCCTGAAAGTATGGAAGAAAGTTATTAGAAAAGGTTTTTTTAAAAGCAGTTTCTAGCCCACATGCAAAATTTCAGCTGCATAAGATCATTTTGATTTTTTACCTATATTTTGTAAATTGCACCACTTTTGCAAACTAAGGCTCAACGCAACCTATATAAAACTTCTTAGTTTTGACAATGCTTTATTTCAGATAAATTTTCTTTAAAGTAGCGCCATATTAAATGTGTGTTTTTCTACAAAATCAAAATTGGGCTATTTTAAATTTGGTCGCATGTGATGCAAAGTTTATTTGTTTTTGACCCTGTATAAGGTAACTTCATGAAATAAGTATTTTTGAAAACGTAGTTTGTGCCTGAAAGTAATACACCTGCTTGTTTATCAAACTTAAAACCATTACAAAAATTGCAAAATAAAGTTATTAAATGTAATATACACAAATTACCGCATTTAGAACCAACTGTTAATCTATATACACCTAAAGGGTATTTACACGTTCAAAACATTTATAAATTAAAAATTTGTATTCTAATTCACTCTATTATTTTAAAAGAAAAAAAATCAAACATAACACTTTAGGAGAATAAGGCATTACATGATCATAACACCAGACATTGTATAAATTATCAAACTATAGCAGTAAAAAGTAATTTCGGAAAAAATCGCTTTTATATGACGAAATAATAAAATATAACAATCTTCCAAAAAATATCAGAAAAATTAAAAAATTGGCTACTTTTAAAAAACAATTAAAGAGATATTTACTAAATTAAATTATTTATACTATTTCTTTTAAATTGATTTTATTAATGAATTAAATTGGATTAACTTCCATTTTTTTTATTGTTATTTTTTATTGGTTATTATTTTCTGTATTATGTTGTCACTTTCCATGTAATAAACTGTAAAAGTTAGTTTGGAATAAAGACATCTTGAAAGTTAAGTCTACTATCTCCTGTTGCTCTACTTCCACTCAATTATGGAACACCCTGTATAGGCGTAAATCAATAAACTCCTATATTACCAAGATTTTATCAGTACTAGCCGTGTATTTATCATATACATTAATATGTTTTCAGCTAATAATTATATAGTAAAAATATCGGTAGGTAGTGAAAAATCATGTGTATAGTTCTTGAATTTTTAATCATGTTTGAAAGGTAGGTTTTGAATATATTATCGATTAACGATTAATACGTTTCCCCTCTGCGTTTAGTAAGTCAGTACAATGTAGTACTTAGTACTGATACCGATGGTGGTTTTTGTTCAAGTGCGACCGTCGATATGTACCTTTAGACAAGCAAACAATGCTATAATAGTATATTAACGTACACGTTTTATAAAGCATCATTTAATGCCTTGAAGATAAGATTTGCTTAAAACTGCTTTATATAACACGTACGTTATACTATTTTTTCTAATTTGTAGTTTTTTCAATAAAAAACACATATTTAAAAAGAAAATAAATCCTTCAAACTGTGTAAATTTTTATGTCTAAATTTTATGTTGGTAATACTATTTTTTATCATAGTAGCCTCTGGACTCTGGACAACAAAAATTATTTTGCGAACTGTCATTTTTTGATTTATTGACCCATTTTCACCACGATATTCTAAAGTTATTTTAGCGATATGAGATTTGAAATTGGACGGAATACGTTGTGTGATCCTTGTACATTCGGTGCATATACAGAACGTTCGGAAATTCGGGCGATTTTGCTACTTTTTTTCGAATTTCAAAAGACGTAATTTTACGTCACGGCATTGCAATTTAGTATAGGGAAGATGGAAAATTAAAATCAAGTTGAATTTAAAATCGACATTGGAAGGTTAGTAAATTGAATTTTGGATAGGATTTGGCAGAAAATGATAGCTTGAAGCATTTACAAAAGATTGATTTATAGATTTATGCAACCAACATCCATGACTGTTATCCACACAGAATAAAAAAGTAGTTTATCAAGCTATTTTTCCTCTGCCAAAAATGGGTTTTCTCGTAAATCACAAAGGCCGCGCAAGTCAATGAAATAAAACATTTAAATGTTACCAACATCAAATAACGAAAAAACGCGTATCAAAATAGCTTCATTACGATACGCAAATGCGTATAATAGAGTTGTTATGATACCAAATTAGAAAAACAATAAAACATGCGCACTGCACCATTATCGTTTGACAAATGGGAAAATAGACAGGTCCGGGCTTTAAAATTTAAATTCTTGCCAAAAAATTGGAATTTCTTCTCAATTTTTTTGATCAGATTGAGAATTAAGTTAGTGGTTTCTGGCATTTTTAGTAGTTGCAAACCTATCGGATTTTGAGGATAGAAAATTGTTTGGTGAGGTTTTGTTTCTAACATTTGTTTAAAAATGATTCGTCGTCGTGTTTTTAGTTCGAAAAGGAAGAGAACATGTCAATTAAACTAAGTATAAAACTTATAAAATCGAATATAATAAACAAACAAAAACCAGCAAAATAACCAATCTTCGATGTTATCGGCGCGTACCTAACCTCAAGTCAACTATTATATGGTATACCTAATAACTTGTATTACGGCCACTGTAAATTATGTAAACATAACATTTTATGTATGTATATACAGGGTGTCCGGAAATGATGAGCAGAAAATGTAGGGGATAATTCTAGACCGAAAATAAATGCTATCTCTTCCTAAGGGCGCAATTTGTATTAAAAATTATTGTTTTGGCAATAACTCTGAAACGAACCAAGATATCGAACTGCGGTCTTCACATCTTTTTTTGCAAATTTCATCTACTTTTCGATTATGATGTCATAGTTATATCGTATGATTTGAATTTTCGGGATAAAATCGAAAAAACTGTTATTATTACAAATTGCGCCCTCTAGCAATTTTATTAAACACCATCGTGTACTGTTGGATACGGCAATTGAAGATGCTTATTTTCCCCTTCCAAACAAGCCTAAATTTAGTAAAATCGGATAAGTCGTTTAGAAGTTACAGCGATTTTAATGTTTACACTTTCAATAGCTTCTCCCACTCTTATCAAGGTCGGTACGCCAATGAGCCTTAAACCAAAATGATGCAGAATTGTCTAAGCTTTCCAATGATGTAATCAGAGTTATACCTTAATATAGGAATTTTCGGAGAAATTTAGAATTAAAAAAAACAATTTTTAATTGTGCCCCCTTGCGGCGAAATGAGGAACTTAAATGTAATTTCCAGCAATTTCTCTTGACCACTTTACTCGTAAAAAAATCTTTCCGAAAGTTGTACGATTAATGGTTTCCGAGATAAAGCCGACGTCCTCGCTTATTTGACCACCATGTATGTACCTACTTACGTATTTTAAAACTGCAAATAAAATTTAACTTTAACACCCTGTAGCTCCGTTAATAATCAAGTTTCGAAAAAATGTTATAGGAAGAGATAGCATTTATTTTCGGTCCAGAATTATCCCCTAAATTTTTTGCTCATCATTTCCGGACACCCTGTATACTGATGTGACGACATCACAATTAATATAAAAGCTTAGCATAATAGTTTTAATTGTCTATTTTCATTGTACCCTTGATAGAATTATAAAGAAAATGTTTGTTTTATCGCTTTTAAATGCTACTTTCTATTTACACTTTGTTGGATCGATTGATGAAGGGAACAATAGGTTTCCATTATTTATAATTTATTCGTTTTTACAACATAACCCATCGTCGATGAGTAGCAATTAACTTTATTTTATTTAATGCAGGGCCACAAAGTACGTACATTTAGCATGTTTATTATTACTATGATTCATAAGTTCGTATATTTCACAGTATTTTTATTTCCGTTAGTATTTGGCGCCCGTTTTTCAAAAATAATGACGAATCTTGATTTGACTTCTGATAAACATGTAAACGAATGTGCCAAAGATCTTTTATATGGAATCTGTTCTACAAAGTTTGGCTGCACCCACTGTTATAAACAAGATATAGTAACAAATTTCGACTTGAAAACTAAAGGACTGGTTCGAATAATTATTGTAGGAGACCAAGAAAATCAAATTTTATCTAAACATACCAAAGAAAATATATATTTCTTTGACCTAAGAACATCGGAAGAGGTTATCCGTCAATACCTCGAGTCCAATAAAGATATCAATAGAAGATCGACGTTCGTATTTTTGCAAGAGGCGCTAGACACGTGTTTTTTTGAAAAATTGCGCAATTTTTTTGTTGAACGTGTGTATATCCTGGAGGGCACCCTGAAACTGTACAGTTTAGATCCTTTTTTAAGTGGAAATGCTAGTGAAAGTAATATTGTACCGGCTTTTTTTGGACCGTGCGATAATCTTGATTCTTTTGATCTAAAAACACTGCAATGTAAGTATACTGGGGAGGGGGGAGTAATTGTATGCCTTGCCTTCAATTTTTCTGGGAATGTCCTATCCCTATATCCAACAGTTTTTGAAATAATTTGATTTTTCGGTATTTTCGTTTTCTCATGTCGAGCGATCTCAGCATAGGCACGGAGAAAAAATGAAAATAATGCTAAGTTAGTGGAAAACATTAAGGTAACATACCCGGGTTTCGTGTGGAGTAGTACTAATTATTAACAAATCTTATCTTCAAGGCATAAAATTATTCCTCTCAATCGTTGACTCGCCCGATACATATGACATTTATGTGAGTTTTTGTTGTCTATATTAAGACATTTTTTGAGCAATTTTCTTCCTAACAACGAAACATCAAACTAAATCCGCGCTTGCACCACACCTTCAACGACTTTGTTTTATAAGAAACGATTCCTATTGGCCCTAAAGGCATTAGAATCCTCTTTAAAATTACGTCCTGGGAGATGTCGACTCCAAAGTTTAATAAAATTTCTCAATAAAAAAAAGGCAGACGGAAACAAATCCGAATTGTAGAACGGCAGGTGGTCCAGCGGACCAGCCGGGAAACTATAGCTTATTTTAGGCTTTAGAAAGGGACTTGAAGATAGTATTTCGAAATTAAAAACAGTGTATGAACTTGCGGATCATTTATTAATAAAAAATCAGTGTGTTTCTTCAAATTTTCCAGATGTATCTAGTGCAGTGATGTTGTCTCTAACTTTACCAGTTAGTGTGGCATCAGCGGAACGATCTTTTTCCAAACTTAAAATAGTAAAAACCCATTTACGTAACACCATGGGACAACAACGCCTTTCGGATTTATCCTTAATCAGTATCGAACACGAGTTTGTTGAAACATTAAATATCGACGAAATTATAAACGATTTTGCAAAAAAAACTCTGGACGATATGGTCGTTTTGTATAATACCTTGTATAGTAAGTAGGTACTTAGTGAAATAATGTTTGTGCAGACTTGTTGAGTGTTCATATGTGTTTTACTGTTTTCTGTCTTTTGAATTCTATAAGGCTCGATCACTGCTACCCCCGTTACTAATACCATACATGGTAAGCAACATTATAAGTGGTGTTTTAAACTTTTGATTTTACATCGTGTTTGCTGGAATAATCCGTATAATGACTACCTATGTTATGTCTACCAGTCTACCTAGCCTAGGATTATAAAATGAATTCGAATTGTTTGCTGTTTTAATAGTAGGTACCGTAGAATGGGGTAATATGAAACACATTTTTAACAAAAATGATTATAATTTTCTTAAGAATTATCCAATAATTTTGGAAATAACATGTCTGGATGCGGGTTGACTAGAGCAATCATATTCATAACTAAAAAAAAATTAGTCAACCCACTTCCGAAAAAATTTTTTTTTTATAGGTGTTTCGTTTAACCCCATGCTTGGGGTTATACGAAACACTAGCATTTTTCTGTAGTAAAGGTAACAATATCTGGATTTTTGTTTCTTATTAGACTATGTTGGGGCTTTATGAAACATATTATACCATCCTTGTAACGTAGCGACCTTGTGGATAAGATAGGTAAGCATATACAGTGACCGGCAAAGAGTTCGCAACATATGGGAAAAATTTTTATTAGCGGAATATTGAAAAATCTTTTTTGGGGGATTGGATGTGCATAGGGGTGTTACAGTGGAACTGGACCTGTTCTTTTGGAATAGGTATCATCTGCCTATTCCGCGTACCTATTACCTATTACCAGGTACCTATTCCAGGTCCGTTGGCACTGTAACATAATTTAAATAGCACTTACAAAAAAAGCAGGCTGCTATTTGCTAAGTTGTTGCGTTAGAAACAGTGTTATCTGTCGCAGTGATTATATATACTATTGACTTCTAAAAAAAAAAAAAAAAAAAAAAAAATCGCCACTTTGTACTCACGGACGCTCATTTCGCTTTATCAGCGCGCCTGGTACCGTTTACGTTATCGGCGGAGCGGCGTTTAAGTTTGACCTGGAATAGTTTGGACCTGTAATAGGTATTTGGAATAGGTTCGGGTTTGGAATAGGTACAGGTCCAACTAGGTACGAGAAAAAGCTATTCCGTAACATCCCTAGATGTGCATGTCCCATAACCTTAAAATCGATTTTGACATACGTCACGTGACCAATGGTATGGCGGGAAAGTTGAAAAAACCAATATGAAATCATTATAAATTAAATAAGTTGATGGGATATCGAAAAAATGCCAAGAATAAAAAGTGTTTAGAATTCCATTAGAACCTTAAATACAATGTTTGGGATATCTACTTAAAAACACATAAAATCGAATATTTTTGTAAATATTTTTTTAACGAATTAAAAATTTCCATATTTTTCCTTTCTTAAAGCTTCATTAAAACTGACATCTGGTGACCACAACTAAAAATATTCTTTTGTTTTTCTGACAATTTGGAGCAATAATTCAAAAAATTCGTTTACACTTGGACACCAGCTGTTGCAATAGTCTATTTCTAATAACCTTATCGATATTTTTTATATCGAAATATTCTATTATGTTAAGAAATCCTTAAATTCATTAATCCAAAGAAAATTTTATTTATAACCGCAAAAAATAATTTTGAATTTCGCAGAAATCTTTAAAGATATCTATAAATTAATAAAAATTTAAATTATTTTTTACGGTTATAAATAAAATTTGCTTTGGATTAATGAATTTAAGGATTTCTTAACATAATAGAATATTTCGATATAAAAAATATCGATAAGGTTATTAGAAATAGACCATTGCAACAGCTGGTATCCAAGTGTAAACGAATTTTTTGAATTATTGCTCCAAATTGTCAGAAAAACAAAAGAATATTTCTAGTTGTGGTCACCAGATGTCAGTTTTACTTTAATGAAGCTTTAAGAAAGGAAAAATATGGAAATTTTTAATTCGGTAAAAAAATATTTACAAAAATATTCGATTTTATATTTTTTTAAGTATAGATATCCCAAACATTGTATTTAAGGTTCTAATGGAATTCTAAACACTTTTTATTCTTGGAATTTTTTCGATATCTCATCAACTTAACTGATTTATGATGATTTCATATTGGTTTTTTCAACTTTCCCGCCATACCATTGGTCACGTGACGTATGTCAAAATCGATTTTAAGGTTATGGGACATGCACATCCAATCCCCCAAAAAAGATTTTTCAATATTCCGCTAATAAAAATTTTTCCCATATGTTGCGAACTCTTTGCCGGTCACTGTATATTTAAAGAATATTTCATATGCTTTCAGCTCTATTAATAGTTGTCGATCGATTTGTAGGGGAAAAATAAAAGTTAAGAACGTTTTATAAACTTATTTTAATGAAAAAGCAAATCGGAATGAACAATGAACATATTTTCTTACAAAACTGCTTAGCCAACTTTCTTTTATATTTTCTAGGCATGTTTCATATTACCTCTAAAAAAGACGATTTTTGTTATTTTGAACCTCAACAAAAATTGCTATAGTAATTTAAACTAATTTTGTTTACATAAGATGTTTGTTGAGGTTATGAACTCACATTTTTTCATTAGAGCCTATTTGTAACTATAATAATAAACTCTGTACTGATGAGACTCTATGGGATTCACAAAAAGTCATATTTTAATCAGATTTTTTAAATAAATTTGAAGTGTTTGTAAGGTACTTACCACAAACCAATTAATCGTAAGTAGCACAGGTGGTTATCTGTCTGAACCGCAAAATTTTCTTGACAATATCAGACAACTGCCAGATGTCAATTTTTGCGCCTAATTGGAAATAGGTACGTTTGTTTCATATAACCCCGGGTGTTTCATAATCCCCCATTCTACGGTACTTAACACATAATGTGGGTTTAACCCCAATTAAATTATTACACGATTAACGAATTAAAAAATTCATAAACCTGAACAACCTAATAGTAATGAAAATAAGAATTATCATTTTCCATTCGTTACAGAATGGGGGCCCCTGAAAACGTTTGCGGGGTGGGGCACTCAGTTTTTGTTATGCTACTAGACAAGTCTTTTGTATTGTTGTTAGGAAGAAGATTTGTTTAGTGCTTGCTCCTCTTATATAATTTATATTTTTAGCTCCTAGAAAGTGTAAGAGATGGCCAAACACCACCATAAACATATTCGCCCGCTTTATTCCGCCATTTGTAACCAAAGAAAACGTAGGAATGGAACAAAACATATTATCGATCGTGACCGAGTTTTTGCAAATGACCAGCCGATCGCAAATCGATCCTTTATCGTATGGAGTCGATAAGGATCCACTGAGCGGCCTTTACAAAAATAAGGTGTTTCAATATTTGTCCTTGGGTAAAGTTGATATGGCCGTGGGAGCTTTCAATCCTACCGAAGACACAATACAGGACTTTGATGGATCCATTATCTATTTCACTGACAGTTTGAGCATTGTGGCGCCTAAATCTCCTGCAAAGTCCATTTCCAAGAGAGTATTTCAAATATACTCCTCCAGCATGACGACGGTGTTATGTTATTGGTGCTGTGTTGTAGCTATGGCAATTATCGTGCGCTGCTTCTACCACGTCAATTATTTCACCATTTCCTGGTGGTTTTACCAAATTACGATAGATTCGCCGGTATACGACATCCAAAAAAAGGCTTCGTTTCGGCTGCTGTTAGTGTCGCTAATGTTGTTTTGCGTGGTGCACTCCACTTTCTTAAAAAACACCTTGCAAATGATTTATTTTAGTCAGAGCCACGAAAAAGACATCGCCTCCCCGGAGGACGTGAGAACTTCAGGGTTGGCGATATATACATTCAATAAAAGATTTTTATTAGATTTAAAAAAATCGAAAAATGAGAAATTGAGGGAAGTTAGTGGAAGAATGATTCTGTGCGAAGATGTATTCGTTTGTTCCATGCAAATAGCCAATCACAGGAATGCCGTAATGTTTTTTCCAAAGATTCCAACGATTTTTTCTATTCCCCAATACTTTTTAGATCCGACGACCGTCGAGTCCTCGATTTCCATCGGGGACAGCGTTCAGATGATCCCCATACAAATGATTTTCAGAAAATATTACCCCCCCTTCGAGGATATCAACTTGGTTTTGCACCATCTTTTCGAGGGGGGTCTGACCCAACGCGAAATCGAAAAAATAGTTTGGGCTTTTATAATGAAAATCGAAAAATTGTTTAAACTTCAAAGTAAGGTGTTGGGTTTAAAACATTTGAAGTTCGTGTTCATCATTTGGGGGGTTGGTGTGCTCGGAGCGATTATAGCTTTCGCAGGGGAATTGGTCAAGTTTTATTATTTTTAGTTTGTTTTTCGACGTTGCCCTGGTATGTTTCATGGACCTTCAGGTCAATAATTACGAAAGTAGCAAATGTATTTTCCTACAGACGTGTGGAAAAATCAATTTTCCGCACGGATATCAGTGCGGAAAATTGACTTTTCCACACTAGTGCGGAAATTTTTTTCGGCACGATTATGTTAAAAATCCGTGCGGAAAATTGGTTTTTCCACACTAGTGCGTAAAAATTTTTCGGCACGATTATGTCAAAATCAATAATATATCAATTATAACTTGTAGTTATTACTTTTTTTCTCAGAATTAGTTACTGTTACATATGTATGTGATTGTTATAGTTAATTAAAAATTATTAAATTTCTTTGAAATATGTGTTACTTATTTCCACACGTCTGTAGAAAAACGATTGTACCTGACACGTGCGGAAAATGTTTTCCCTGCACTCGGCTGCTTCACCGAACTCCGCTACGCGTCGTTCACACAGACTCGTGCGGAAAAATTCATTTTCCGCACTTGTTAGGTAAATAGCTATTATGGCCTTCTGCATGTAAACAAAGCTATACACGATTAGACATGCGTACTGCACCATTATAATAATAATAATAATAAGTTTATTTAAAAATTTAATAATATAATCATGGCCATTTGCACCAACATCACGCTTAAGGGAGAATTAGTTAAGAAATGATTAATTTTTAAGGAATTATTAGTCTAGGAAGCCTTGCACCAACGTCATTGGTCACCCAATTAGTAAAGTACTGATTAATACATAAGCGCCATCTGCAGTCTTGATCGAAATCATTTTAAGATTTGGCAACGTTTCGAAAGTTAAATATTTTGTAGTTCTTCTGTCAATTTTTTCATCATTTTAACGTAAAAAATAGCAATTTTTTAAATTTTATTTGGAATTATTGTTTGTTTGGGTCAATATTCAATATGAGTGAATGAAAAAGATCAAAAAACGTTACGGATAGGGAGACGGTTGCCCTGCTATCCCTTATATCACAAAAAAAAATATTATTTTATTTTAGTAATCATAATAGAAACTCATAAAAAAAAAGGATGTCTCCATTACGTAAGTTACACAATTTTATCTTTTTATTAAATTGTAACCTTAAAATATTTTTTTTTTCTTTTCAGATATAAAAAGTTAAAAAAAACTTTTATAATTTTTCTATATTTAAATTCTTCCCTCCTCAAATTTAAGTTAATTTACTATTATGTGACTGTTCATCTACTCCTCAATTTTTTAAAAAATTTTACGACTTCCACTATTCCAGTTTCAACTATTATTCTTCTCACACTTACATCACTGGTTCACCAAAATGTGACTCTTCAATTACTCCTCATCAGATTATAAAAGTCTTTACAACATTTACCACTTCGTTTTTTATAATTTTTCTTCTCTCCTCACTCTGATGGTGCGATGTCACTAATTTGACACATAGCTTACTGCTATGTTAGCTTAATTTCTTGGTTTTTGCCATTTCTCCACGAATGACCTCTTGCTAGGTATACCTGCCATTACGGTGGACGGTGTTCTAATTACTTTATTTGTTCTTTCTATCATCTTTTATCTCCGTTTGGACTGTTTGCACCTGTTATTTCTCATTTTCCTTATTCTCTTCTCCTGATGATGACTGTTTATACAGTAGAAACATGTAGAGAATTTACCCTTAATTAAATTTATCTTAATATACCAGTGGAGGAAGACTTAAAGTGTCTTATTTCTTTCCCTTTTAAAAACACATAACCTGTTTATCGCTTTAAGGAAGGCTTTAAGTGATCGATTTTCTGAACTTAAAAATAAGGACTTAAGTATCCGTTTAAGATCTCCTTATCGTTGGTGCAAAACTTGTTTGTGGTTTAAGGAATAATAAGGGTTAAGTCCGGCCTTAAATACGTTGGTACAAATGGCCATCAATATGTTTATGTTGCCTTCTATAAACTTATTCTTCAATCCCCTGAAGCTGAGCTTGTTAGGGGCAAATCTTATTTTTTGTTTTAGTATGTAAAATCAAAAATATGTATTAAAAATCAAGTTTTAAAGTAAAAATATTAATTTATAGTATAAACGCAGTGTTTTTGAAGAAATTATTAATTTATAATTTTTAAGTAAAAAATATTACTTATATAAATTTATTATATTATTTATTCAGAACAATAGTAATTAATTAAAGCATTTCTAAAAATATTTTCAAATTGTCTGTTTTTAATATCCATGTTTTTATTTCGACTTTAAATTTTTTTAATGAAATCACTTTTTTAATTTTTGTTGGTAAATAATCGTTTAAATAAAAACATAAATATTTGAAATTTTTTTGTCCTATGGACTTATTTATTTTAGGTTTTATGGTTAAGGTTTCATTTTTATGACGTGTATTATGATTATGGTTTTAAAATTGTATAATGTTTTTATTTTTAAATATATATATATTATTTGGAGACAATGATGTTTCTTGAATGATGAAAGAGTTTTGGACTTCCATTGTCTTTATTTGTTTTAAATCACAACGTTTCAACTGGTAAGTATCTCCAGTCGTCTTCAGGTGAATACTAAATATTATAATAACCTAACCTAACTACACTAAGGACAACGATATAACATTAACACCGTATTCAACTCGAGGGACACCCTAAGAAGCCACCTGACGAAGACAAAACCTATAAGTCAAAACGATAGGAAAAACTGCGTCTACCAGATCCCCTGCGAGTGCGGCCAATCTTATATAGGTGAGACATTAAGACCACTCGAGACAAGGATTAAAGAACACAAAAACAATACTTTAAAAGGAGAGACCCAAAAGTCAGGTGCAGCTGACCATGCCTGGAAACATGGCCACCATATCATGTGGTCAGAAGCTGAAATCCTACATAAGGAACCACACTGGAGGAAAAGAAACTTTAAGGAAGCTGCTGCTATTCTGCTGCTTTAGTAAACCATCATTAGATTTAAGAAATATCTGGAAACCTTTGGTAGATAGATGTAATCTTAGGATAAGATCGCGTGCCAACTGAACGCATGACTGCACCTACCTCGGCACCTCAGTTATGCTTTGGTGCACCTAGCTAGTATAAATAGTCTTGTAGTTACTTTACTTATTTAGTATATATTCACCTGAAGACGACTGGAGATACTTACCAGTTGAAACGTTGTGATTTAAAACAAATAAAGACAATGGAAGTCCAAAACTCTTTCATCATATATTAAGATGTTATAAATGTAAAGTTGTGTTATGTGTTCATGGTGTAACGTAAATAGGTTTTTACTATTTTAAGTTTGGAAAAAGATCGTTCCGCTGATGCCACACTAACTGGTAGAGTTAGAAATAACATCACTGCACTAGATACATCTGGTAAATTTGAAGAACACACTGATTTTTTATTAATAAATGATACGCAAGTTCATACACTGTTTTTAATTTTGAAATACTATCTCCAAGTTCCTTTCTGATGCTTAAAATTTGACTAGGAAAGTCGATGGACAAGTCTCTATGGTATATCGTTTGTTAATTCCGCGCTTTCACGTATAATTCTTCTTCACTTAACGAATTAAAATTCTCAGGATATAAAAAAAATTAAATTAATTATGAAATGAAATACCTATGAAGGCAGTAAATTTTGAAGGGGTTATCAATGTGGGCCCCTCGGCTGGCCGGGCCCCTGTTTACAGGTAAGTGTTCATAGCTATGTCATACGATAGAATGTTCTTTATAAACAGTGAGATGTGGAATGGTGTGATTTATCTATCTTCGCTGATAGGTGATTTTCATTGGACCATTAATATTTTCAGCTATTGTGCAGTTTTCGTGACCGATTATTTTTGGCATAAATTCTCTTGACAGTTAGAAACTGATATGAAGAGTAAAATAATTTGTGATATGCGCTTCCTTTTTTGTTTTCTTATCCTCCAGTCCGCAACAGTATCCGTTTTGAGAGATAATTTGAATATATTAATGATCATATTTTAATTATTTAGTCGCAAAACGCTTCTTAGATCGCTCGGTCGTAAAGTTTAATTAAAAAAAAAAATTGAGACATTTTTTATAACAGCTTCATTTTAAAATTAATTTTTGTGTTTTTATTTTTACAGGTGGTTTTGGTGTCAATATTCGTATCATTTTTTGTAAAATGAACTTCTGTCATTGTAGTTTTTTCGTGTTGGTGTTTTTAGTGAATAATGTACTGTCTCAAAAGGGTGCTTGTAAGTTTTCCTCTTAGATGGGGAGCGGGAGGGGGAGTGCGTGGGGGGGGGGGGGGGGTGTTGTATCGGATTTCACCTTGTTCGGGTTTCTTAATATAGAATTTTTTAAAATTTTGTATGCTTTTCTAAACGTTTAAATGTTTCTGGTGGGTGCCCAGAAACCTATGGGCCCGTGTTGTTCCTCGAACACTACCTTTCCACGCCCCTGTAAAGAACAAACCCAAGTTATATAATTAATTTGTGTTGAGCTACATATGCTTGGTGAAACTGTCGTTTCATTGCACAGGAAGAAAAAATAATAAGTACTTGTTATGTTTCACAAATTTAAACAGTTTCCTGACGCGTGTTTCGGCCCTTGCGGGCCATTGTCAAAGGAGTACAAGTAGATACTAAATTCTACGTGACATTACAAAGGTATTTATATCATATTATGGTAGTTACCGTGCGAGCAAAAATTATTTGCATCAAAGAGGGCTTGGTTTAGATCACAAATGATGTGGGGACGATATATCTAACAAAATCTAGGGTAAAATTTTGTCAAATTCATATTATGACATGATTGTTGTTTACAAAATTATAATACTTGCACTTTATAAGGAAATAAATTTAGCTGCTTCTTAAGAATAGTCCTGCATGTTCCATAAGATCTTCCCACTTCTTGGGACAGGCGTCTTATACAATTTGTTGGCGTATTTTGCATTATTTCACGAACGTTTGCAACAAGTTCCTCTGTTCTTACAGATGGTCTTTCTGCTCCTTTTTCTTTTTTGTGTTGTGTTTCCCTAAACACAGCCACGTTTCTTTTCAGGCTATGATAAAAATCCCCAGCAATAAAAGCAACGTTAGGAAAATGTTCGTGAAAATCGTCCATGCACAAACCCGGATTGTATTGCCCCTCACCATTTACTCTAACCCCGTTTCGAAAATACGCTTCAACCATGAATGTTTCGTGCTGTTCCGTAAAGCCCATTGTGTGAATTGTTCAAGAAATTGGAAAAATTAGCGATGAATCAAATTACTTGGTAACGACTGTCGAAGATGACTGAATAACTGATTGATTGTTAATTCAGGTAGTTACTGACACCCAACAGGTATTAAGCTCTACGGCTAAGCATTACGTCGTTAGATGCAAGGCCCTCTTTGATGCAAATAATTTTTGCTTGCACGGTATAAACAAGGGCGTCCATAGAGCGTTTTTCAGGGGGGGGGCAAAAACTTAAACAATACTTTTTTATATACAGTGTCACCAGTAAAGTCCGCATCATATGGGATTTTTTTTTATTAATAGCTTTATTCAAAATTTGACTTTGGCATCAAGTTCTGCTTCGATCAAGATGAAAATTAAGCAAAAAAATAGTAGTCACGTGATTCGCATTATCTGTCAAATTTTAATTTTTTTCTAAAAATAATTCAAAAGTGGGGTTATTTATTTCTGAAAATATCGAAAAAAGTTATAGGAAAAAGTTTTTTTTAATGCAGTTTCTAGCCAACATGCAAAATTTCAGCTGGATAAGATCATTTTTATTTTTTACCAGTATTTTGTAAATTGCACCACTTTTGCAAAATAACACTCAACGCAACCTACATAAAACTTCTTAGTTTTGACAATGCTTTATTTCATATACATTTTTTTTTAAGTAGCGTTATATTAAATGTGTGTTTTCTACGAAATCAAAATAGGGCTATTAAAATTTGGTCGCATGTGATGCAAAGTTCATTTGTTATTGACCCCGTATAAGGTAACTTCATAAAATAAGTATTTTTGAAAACATAGTTTGTGTCTGAAAGTAATACACCTTAATATTAATTAAGACAAAAAAGAACACAGTGTCATCAGTAAAGTGTTCATTAAGTGGAAAATAATGTTTTGCTTAACCCAACGAAAAGTTTATCTATTTTCAACGATTTAATTTATAATCTTTATTTTATTTTTAATTTTTTTAGTTACAAACTACGTTTTCAAAAATACGTATTTTATGAAGTTACTTTATACACGGTCAAAAACAAATGAACTTTGCATCACATGCGACCAAATTTTAATAGCCCAATTTTGATTTTGTAGAAAAACACACATTTAATATGACGCTAGTTTAAAGAAAATGTATCTGAAATAAAGCCTTGTCAAAACTAAGAAATTTTTTGTATAGGTTGCGCTGAGTCTTATTTTGCAAAAGTGGTGCAATTTACAAAATATAGGTAAAAAAGCAAAATTATCTTATCCAGCTGTAATTTTGCATGTGGGCTAGAAACTGCATTTAAAAATTCTTTTTCTAATAACTTTTTTCGATATTTTCAGAAATATATAACTTAGAACTATTTATATAGTAGAAACTTTTGAATTATTTAAAAAAAAAAAAATTCAAATTTGACAGATAATGCAAATTACGTGACTACTATTTATTTGCCTAATTTTCATCTCGATTGATGGAGAACTTGATGCCAAAGTCAAATTTTGAATAAAGATATTAATAAAAAAAATCCCATATGATGCGGACCAATGATCTGCTAGCAGATCATTGATGCGGACTTTACTGGTGACACTGTATAAGACTATTTATTTAACTTATGCCTAGGGTATTAATTTATTGATATGTTTTTATTATGTAATTGTTCAGTTTAGTGATTTGTTGGTCTACTAACTAACCACTGTACTATTCAATATTTATACTGAATTATAAAATAAAATAGGCCTAGGGGGGGGGGGGGGGTGCAAGTGCCCGTTTTGCCCCCCCCCCCCTATGGACGCCCTTGGGTATTAATAAAATTAAAATTAGAATTAGAAGATTGGATGGTCAACTGTGTGTTTTCCTAACTTTTAAAGGTACACATACATATTTAGTCCTAAATTAGTGTGCTATTAAGCCTGAAGGTATTTCGGTTTGATTATTAACAACATTACATTTTTTTTATATCTTTGTAATGTCACGTAGAATTTAGTATCTTCTTGTACTCATTTGACAATGGCCCGCAAGGGCCGAAACACGTCAGGAAACTGATTAAATTTGTGAAACATAACAAGTAGTTATTATTTTTTCTTCCTGTGCAATGAAACCCAAGTAATTTAGAAAAATGGAATTACCATTTTTTTTCGTTTATTTTTAGCATGCGCCCTTCCGAAAATAAAATACGGCAGGGTGCGATCGAGACAACGAGGGCGAGTGATAAAGTTCGTTTGCCAATCCGGGTTCCAATTGGCCGGGGAAAGAAACGCCTTTTGCGTCAATGGAACGTGGGATATGCCGCCACCTAAATGTGTCAGTAAGTATACTAACATACCGCCGCGCATTTTGCACTAGATACATCGGAAACATTTGAAGAACACACTGATTTTTTATTAATAAATGATCCGCAAGTTCATACACTGTTTTTAATTTTGAAATACTATCTCCAAGTCCCTTTCACCCTTTCTGAGGCTTAAAATTTAACTAGGAAAGACAATGGACAAGTCTTTATGGTATAATATACAGTGTGGTTGTTTAAGTGTGCAACATATGGGATTTTTTTTTATTTCCGATTTCTCAGAAAACTTTATTTTTGATAAAAGTTGGTGCATATTCGATAATCATATAAAGTCGCCACAGTGGATCTTTGCCCGTGCGTCATCAATCAACGATCAGGAACTCAACGTGGTTAATAACTCTGCATCCTTATTTATTACAGTAACAAGTTTGAATAAAAGCATAAAAGAACGTCTCCAAGATTCCGCAGTAATATAATGTGCTAGACAAGAATAAAACTATAAACGTCAATTAATTACTTTTTTAAATTGTTTAGTTAACAACCGTTGTATTTTAGAACGTCATTGTCAACCTTATTTTGATCTGCCAATCTAATTCGTATTTTGTAAATCTGCGTGCCTTAAAACTGTTCCTTTTTCTAAAAATAGTTCCTTTTTAGAGCTAATTATACCCACCATCTGTTTTGGCGGTAAGTATTTATGGATTTTTATAATACCTAATTTATTTATTTTAAATATTCTAACCGTGAAAGTTCTTTGAAAAGTTTACGGCAGTGGCTAAATTCCCTTAAACGAAAGGATGTTAAAAATTTGACTTTTGCGATTTTAATAGTCAATAAAACACCAAACTTTTCTAGATTTTAAGCTTTAAAAATAGTATTAAATGTATTAACATTTGTTTGTCAATTTCTTTTAGATAATAGAGAATGCCGGGCAAAACTTAAAATAAATAATAATTTTTCGGGATATTATGTAGGTACGTCAAACGGTAGGCAGGTACGTCCATTTTATGAACTTAACTTAGTTTTGACTTTTTTCGTCTCGTAATTTTGATTTGATTCATACGATTTTGATGACGTAAAAGTGATGACGCACGGGAAAAGAACCACTGTGGCGACTTTAAGGTGCACTTGGAAGGGTTGCAAGTCAAACGGCGTACAGGGTAGGCCAAAAAATATAAAACTTGTACTAGAATAAAGTACCCATATTTCAGAAAATTCAGCAAAATGTTATTAAGGAAAGTTGTTTAGAATAAAAAGTTATGCATAGATTCAAAAACGTAACCTCCTAAAATAAAAAAATATATTTTTTTAAAAAACATTAATATTTTCCCAAATTTTTTTTCTTATATTCGCCATAAAGACCTTCATAAATTAATTAAAATCAAATCAATTTTACATATCTTTGTTCAAATTCAAGCATATTTGTAAAATTTACTTGAATTTTTAATTTATTAAGGAATCACAAACTTCATGTTTGTTGCAACGATATTAAACACAACTTTTAAATATCCTAAACATTTTTTTTAACAAGATAAAACATTAGTAATGATAATATGCTAATTAAGAAACTATCATTTTAACGTGCTAGGTTAGGTTAGGTTAGGTTAGAGTGGCAGACCTCTGGAAATGACCAAACAGTCACACGTAGTCCTATAGGACCGTTGTGATACCACACATGTTCCGCGGAACCTATTGCATCAGCTTCCTGATGGTTAACACGATCGTAGAAGAATCTTGACAGCTCATTCAAACCAGCCACTGCTGTTAATAAACTTAGTAAGTCGACCCAGTTGCAGGCTGCTCACTTCCTCCAGATCATTAAAAAATTTAACGTGCTAGCTTAACATTTTTTGCCCTACCCTGTAAGTACGCCGTTTGACTTGCAACCATTCCAAGTGCACCTAATATGATTATCGAACATGCACCAACTTTTATCAAGAATGAAATTTTCTGAGAAATCGGTAATAAAAAAAATGCCCATATGTTGCACGCTTAAACAACCACACTGTATAAAAAAAATATACCTATATATTTTTGCAAAAAACACATCTTAAGATGTATAGCAGGTGTTCCTTTTGTAGAGAGATTTAAAAAAATTTTAATATACTACCTCTTCCTAGCCTATACATATTGGAATTAGCAGTGTTTGTCTTTTGTAATAAAGGCGAATTTGTACAAAAGGGATCTGCACGGTTTTGATGCAAAGCACAAAAATAGTTTTCGTGCTCCGCACTCTAGAGAATTAGTAGCCTATAATTCTCCTAAATGTCTGGGTGTTAGTCTACAATGTTTTGCCCGAAAAAATTAAGGATTGTAATAGTATACAATGTTTTAAAATGTCATTAAAATCATTTTTAATATCTGAATGTTTCTACAGCTTGGATGAGGTTTTTAATTGTCTGTCTTAACGCTTGTACTGTTTGTTTTATTTATGTTGCGTATTGGAATGTTTTGTTTGTTTGTTGTTGTTCATTTTTAAATAGTTACTTAAGGTTTCTCAACGTCATTCCATCTATTGCCAACCTGTAACCGATTTCGCGTTGCTTTTTTTAGTTTATTATTTGATTAACTATAACATTTAAATAAAATCAATATCGTCGGTACAATATTTAGGTAATATCTGACATATTACAAAAATATCAATTTATTTCATTGCTAATTTTGGGAGAATTGAATAGTGAAAGACGAATGACATAATTTTGTTAAAAAAAATCTTACCCGATATTTTTCGCTATACAATTCTCCTAAAATATTTAATGAAATTCCTTGATATTTATTTAGTATGTCAATTATTACCTATAAAATATGAAGACGATAATGATTTTATTTAAATTTTGTGTAAAAGCTACAAAAATTAAATAAATATACGCGAAATAGGTTATAGGTTGGCAAGCATGTTGATACTCCCACCAAAGAGTAATGCACTAATAATATAATTAGTGCATTACTCTTTGCTCCCACCTTAAGTTTCTAGTTTTAAAATTGAAAATGTACTCTGACTATTCCCCTACAATTGTAAATTGTCTCTGGGAAAATAAACGATTTGATTTGATTTAATACCGTTTATAAATTCCGCGCTTTTATGTATAATAAAATTCTTCTTCACTTAACAAAGTTAAATTCTCAGGATATAAAAAAATAAAATCAATTATGAAATGAAATACCTATGAAAAGCAAAGCTGGCAGCAAGTTTTGAAGGGGCCGTCAATGTGGGCCCCCCGCGGTGCGGGATTTGCGGGGTGTTCGATACGCCACTGTTTCTGATTGGCAAAATGTAAACAATTTAGTTTCCTGATATGAGTGATATGTTACATACCTGTGCCTTAATCTTAACTTTAGTTGTATTTCTCTATATTTATTTAGGAACGACCTGTGCGAAAAAAGACGTCGCACCAACGAATGGGCTTATTCTACCCTCCCACGGAGGAGGTGTCCTGAACTTTTACTGCAAACAAGGATTCGATCTGCACGGACCTGCAGCAGTGTTTTGCGATGGATTCCTGTGGGATAACCATATGCCGTCCTGCATACGTAAGTAAATTAAACGGTTTTATTAGTCACCATTATTAGGTACTTTCCTTTTGCTTCTTTTAAACAGCAAATTAACGATCTTTGCTTAGCTAAGTTAAAGGAACGCTTCGCGAACAACTTCGACATAGCTGATTCTAAACGTTTATATTAGAAGCACTGATTTAGTGCCATTGACTTTTATACATAATAATAATATATATCTTTATTCTCAACCAACGAAAAAAGTTCATTACAGAGAATATTACAACAAATATACAATATATAAAATGACAAATAATAAAAATCATGTTTAGTAATTATTAATACCCCCATCGAAGTTATAAAAAAAATATATATATATAATAACCATTTACACAAAAAAGAATGATAATAAATACGTTAAAGTTAGATTAGTTTTAAAAAATATATTTTTAGTTTTTTTTTTAAAGTCCATAATTTTGATATTTCTTTAATTTTTTTCGGCAAACTGTTGTAAATTGTTATTCCTTTATATAATATTGATCTTTGGCCAAAAGTACTATTTACCATAAGTGTCTGAATATGATGGTTTTGTCTCGTGATGTGAATAATGTTGGTCGAAGGAAATATTATATTCGATTATTTTTCTTTAATAATAATAGAGTGTATTAGAATGCATAGTTTTAATTTATAAAGCTTTTCTAAATTTAAATATCCATTTGGTTCATATACATTTATAGTTGGTTCTAAAAAAGGCAGTTTATACGTACGCATTTAATTATTTTGTTTGGTAGTTTTTTTAATGGCTGAATTGTAGTTAAATTCGCTGATCCCCAAATTGAAATCATATACTTCTGTAATTTTGAATAAACCAAAGAATAATATATATTTTTTAAATATTTTAATGATATATAATTTTTAGCTTTAAACAAAATGCCAATTTATTGGTGAGATGTAACTTCTTAAATATTCAATATGTCTTTTCCATCTTAAATTTTCATCAATATATAAACCTAAAAATTTAATTGTATTAGTATATTTAATTATATGATTATTAAAAGATAATGAAGTAATATTATTATTTTTTAATTTTGATTTACTTATAAACATAAAAGATGATTTATTAAAATGTAATGATAATTTATTGATTTCAAGCCATTTACATATTATATTTAGGTCGTGGTTAATGTTATTATAAATTTGAGCATAGCCTTCATGAAAATATACAATAGTAGTATCTTCGGCAAACAGTTTCATTTTACCTTTTAAATTTAATTTTGCTATAAAATTAATGTAGATTAAAAAAAAGTAGGTCCTAAGGCTGATCCTTGCGGAACACCGCAAGTTATGTTTTTTTGTGAACTTTTAACATTTTCCATTTGAACAAACTGCTTTCTATTACTTAAGGTTGAATTCTCAACGTCATTTAATCTATTGCCAACCTATAACCTATTTCGCGTTGACTTTTTGAGTTTATTATTTTAATAACTAACATTTAAAGAAAATCAATATCGTCGATACATTATTTAGGTAGTATCTGATATATTACAAAAATATCAATTTATTTCATTGCTTATTTTGGAAGAAATGTATAGTGAAAGAACAATGAGTGACAATGACATAATAATGTAAAAAAAAATCTTACCCGATATTTTTCCCTATACAATTCTCCTAAAATAAGTCATGAAATTCCTTGATATTTATTAAATATGTCAATTATTACCTATAGAATATCAAGTCGGTACTGATTTTCTTTAAATTTTTTATAAAAGCTACAAAACATAAATAAATCTACGCGAAATAGCTTATAGGTTGGCAAGCATGTTGATACTCTCACCTTAAGTAATTTTTTAACAATAAATAAATATTTCCCCGAATTCCAATATTGCGTAAAATGTTGTGATTGACTGTATCAAATGCTTTACTTAAATCTAGGGACAGTAGGCAGCATTTTTGGTTGCTATCAACGTTTTGTTGAATATCTTTTATAATATCTGCAGCTGCAACTTCTGTATCTCTAAATTTGCGAAAACCATATTGAAATATACAGACTGTCCGCAGAAAGTCATTCTTGATAAAAAGTTTGGCTTGCTTGCTACCTTTATTTTTCATTTTTGACCAAAATGCCAATTAGAAAACTTATTTAGAATAACGTTCGTAATTTAAACCCGAGATTTAAAATAATTTTTTTTTTGGTTTTTTTAATTTTTAGAGGTACCTAAATGGAAATTTTGCTGCTCAATAAAAATATTATTATAAAAATTTTCGGACTCTGTTTTCATAATGGGTGGTGTGTATCTTATTTTAAAATTTTAAATGCAGTTGTCAAATAGAATTTGATGTGTTTTGAAAAATTAAAAAAACTAATAAAATCGTTTTACATCTCCGATTTAAATTATTACAAACGTTATTTTAAATAAGTTTTCTAATTGACATTTTGGTCAAAAATGAAAAATAAAGGTAGTTTACTCTTGGAAAAAAATCATCTTTTTGAAGTTTTTGCGAACTGTATAAAAAATCAGAATTTTCTCTTCGTGAATTGCATTTTTTTACAAGCAAAACTTTTTATCAAGAATGACTTTGTCCCGAAAAATGAAATTTTTCATCCATTTGTGCTATATTGTAAACCCTATCCGCGGACAGTCTGTAGGTATACATATTTTACACATATACATACATACGATAGAATGTTCTCGGCAAACTGTGCTAGATGTCGGCTCTGCGTCAAAGTACGTTTAAGAGTAAAATAATTTGTCGATTTTTGCTACATAAAAAAATGCAAGCGCGTCTTGTATTCGCCACAGAGGATGCACGAAAATTTTCCGTGAGGTTATAAAGATAAAGGCAAATTTATGTTTATCTAAATGAGGCTATTAGAACAATAAAAACAATTAATTTACTCTATATACTACTCTTGATGTAATTACCGAAATAATGTTTACTACATTCGTGTACATAATTTTTTGGTGTCCAATAACAGTGGGTAGGTTTAGGTTACCATTTTCTCAAGTACCCTTTGAAGCTCTTTACGCCATCGCTATCAATAAACTGCAAGTTGTAGAAATATAGAGACCGACCGAAGGTTCGGTTTCGGCTAGTTTCGGCCAAAACATCTAGTTTCGGTGACAGTTTCGGTTTCGGCGAAAAACCGGCCGAACGTTCGGCCATGCCGTGAATTGTCGCGCACCGTTCGGCTAACTTTGGGTGGGTTCGTAGGCGGTGTTGTCTACAGTGTGACCAGTAAAGTCCGCATCATATGGGATTTTTTTTTATTAATACCTTTTTCGAAATTTGACTTTGGCATCAAGTTCTGCTTCGATCGAGATGAAAAGTAAGCAAAAAAATAGTAGTCACGTGATTCGCATTGTCTGTCAAATTTTAATTTTTTCCAAATAATAATTCAAAAGTAGGGTTATTTTTGAAAGTGTCGAACAAAAGTTATTAGAAAAAGTTTTTTTTAAATGCAGTTTCTAGCCCACATGCAAAATTTTAGCTGCATAAGATAATTTTGATTTTTTACCCATATTTTGTAAATTGCACCACTTTTGCAAAATAAGACTCAACGCAACCTACTTAAAACTTAGTTTTGACAAAGCTTTATTTCAGATACATTTTCTTTAAAGTATGGCCATATTAAATGTGTATTTTTCTACAAAATCAAAATTGGGCTATTAAAATTTGGTCGCATGTGATGCAAAGTTTATTTGTTTTTGGCCCTGTATAAAATAAGTATTTTTGAAAACGTAGTTTGTGTCTGAAAGTAATGCCCCTTAATATTAAGACAAAAAAGAACACAGTCTCATCAGTAAAGTGTTCATTAAGTGGAAAATAAATTTTAGTGGTGGGTAAAAAATCAAAATTATCTTGTGCAGCTGAAACTTTGCATGTGGGCTAGAAACTGCATTTAAAAAAACTTTTTCTAATAACTTTTTCCGACACTTTCAGAAACAACCCTACTTTTGAATTATTTTTTGGAAAATATTAAAATTTGACTACTATTTTTTTGCTTAATTTTCATCTCGATCGAAGCAGAACGTGATGCCAAAGTCAAATTTCGAATAAAGCTATTAATAAAAAAGAATCCCATATGATGCGGACTTTACTGGTCACACTGTATATAAATAATAGATTTTTTCTCTGTCGACCTTTTTTTTTTTTAGTGGAAAGAGTTCAATCCGTTCCCAAGATCGATTCGTCCTATATAAAATAAATAAATTAAAATTCAGTAATACAATAAAATTTTTAAGTTTCGGTTTCGGCCGAAACTGAGACCAAGGCCGAAGATTCGGTTTCGGCTGAAAATCTTGTTTCGGTCGGACACTATAGAAATATAACATTCTAATCGGCCGAAAATCGACGTGTACAGAATGTGCTATTTTTTTTTAGCCTCAAATACAACACCAAGTCTGTTCTGCGACTTTGAAGACGCCAACATCTGTCACTGGACGCACGACTTAAACCACGACATGGACTGGAAGAGGGACTCCTATAAAACTCCCACGGGATACTCCATGGAAACGGGACCTAGTCACGATCATACCAAAGGAGTGGGGGAAAATGGTAAGGAAATTTAAATTGATCCTGTTAAGAATTACAGGTGTTGTACTGGATTGTAGTTCGTTTGAAATAAAATGATTGTGTTGAGTTGCTTAGGACGTTATACAGTGTGCAACATATGGGCATTTTTTTTTTATTACCAATTTCTCCGAAAATGTTATTCTTGATAAAAGTTGGTGCATGTTCGATAATCATATTATTAGGTGCACTTGGAATGGTTGCAAGTCAAACGGCGTACAGGGTAGGCCAAAAAATATAAAACTTGTACAAGAATAACGTACCCCTATTTCAGAAAATTCAGCAAAATGTTATTAAGAAAAGTTGTTTAGAATTAAATGTTATGCATAGATCCAAAAACGTGAGCTCCTAAAATAAAAAAAATGTATTTTTTTAAAAAACATTAATAATTTCCCAAAAAAAAATTTTTTTATATTCACCATAAAGACCTTCATAAATTAATCAAAATCAAATCAATTTCACATATCTTTGTTCAAATTCAAGCATATTTGTAAAATTTACTTGAATTTTTAATTTATTAAGGAATCACAAACTTCATGTTTGTTGCAACGATATTAAACACAACTTTAAAATATCCTAAAAAAAATTTTTAACAAGATAAAACATTAGTAATGGTAATATGCTACTTAAAAAACTATCATTCAAAGTGCAAATTTTTTATTTTAAATGTTTATTAAAAAAACTATTACAAATTAAGCGACAAACATGAAATCCTACTAAAATAATCACAGATACCTATGGAAAAAAACAAATAAGGTTACGTTTTTGAATCTATGCATAACTTTTAATTCTAAACAACTCTTCTTAATAACATTTTGCTGAATTTTCTGAAATAGGGGTACTTTCTTCTTGTACAAGTTTTATATTTTTTGGCCTACCCTGTATGCCGTTTGGCTTGCAACCATTCCAAGTGCACATAATATGATTATCGAACATGCACAAACTTTTATCAAGAATAAAATTTTCTGAGAAATCGGTAATAAAAAAAATGCCTATATGTTGCACACTTAAACAACCACACTGTATAAATATCTTATATACCACAGGTTATAATACAGAACTAAAAATATCAAAGTACGAATGGAAAGCTAGAGGTCCTGCGTTCGATCCCTAACGGAGACATAACACTTTTTCGATTATAAAGATTTATTTGCGCGTCGTAAAAAAAATGTTAACTTAGGATTTGTTTTTAGGGCATTATATGTATATAGAATCATCGTCCCGAAGAGTAAATGACACGGCGCGATTAATATCGCCCATTTTCAAGAAAACCGCTTCGAATACTTGTCTCGAGTTTTGGTACCATATGTTCGGCAGAACCACGGGTAAGTTTCAATCAATAATCTTAGGTATGTACCTACCAGATCGTTGGTTTCAGTGGCGGATCCAGGGGGGGGGGGCAATGGGGCCCGGGCCCCCTCTAAAGCCCGTTGAAACATTGAAAATTATTTTTTATTTACCTGTTACAAAAATTTGTGTTACGTTTTTCACGATATAAAATATAAATATACTGATTTATTTTGATTTTTTGCATACGGGCCCCCCTTAGGAGTATTTCTGGATCCGCCACTGGTTGGTTTTAATTATATCGAAAATTATGAGTGGAAACAGTCCAACTGCCAAAACCATAGAACTTAGACATTTATAAAAAGTACATTTTTCTTTTTAGGTTCTTTAAGGGCTTATTTAAGAAAAGTGACGGATCCGTGGCCCTTAAAAGCTGAAAATGCCTTGTTTACCAAAACGGGTAACCAAGGCAACGAGTGGTTTAGAGCCATAGTTAATTTGGGAATTATAAACGAGGATTATCAAGTGAGTATTCCTGGTGTTTCTCAAAAGACGTTCACCCCTATAACTTTTTTATATTTATAGATATTAAAATAAAATTTTGAGATTATGCATAAGAGATGAGTCTCCATTTATTGGCATAATTTTCAATTTGTTAGCACTTCCGGTTTGACCGGAAGTGACCTTGACTTTGATATTTTAAATGGGACATCTTTTATATTTTTACTTATTTGGGTTCAGCATCACATTATGAGTGAAATGACCGTCATGACTTGTCATTTTTTGACGTGTTATAACATTTTTATGTTTATTTTTTATTTCCAATCTAGAGTGCTACAAATTAATTAAATCTGTTAATTTATAATATTTTAGGAAAATTAAAATTATGCCATAATAATTGACTTTAAGTTTCACAAGCGTTTAAAAAATGAAATTTTGTTTTCCTGACGTTTACTCCATTTTTCCAAATGGAACGATGGTGGTTCACTAGGATATTTAAAACGAGCGTTTTTTCCCAACAATTTGATACCATACACTCCTGTGCTATTTTAAAATTGACACTGAAAAACTTGCCTTAAATCCCAATCGCAAATTTAAAAGTGCCGGCCCTCTCTTTTCTAAAGAAATATAAAGGTGGCTTTGAAAAACAACGGAATGGTTTTGAAAAGCAATATGGCTTTAATTTAAAGTTGTGATGTCATTAGTTAATTATTTTTCAGATAGTTATGGAAGGGGTGCGGGGAAACGGATATGTAAGCGACACTGCCGTCGACGATATAAAAATCATAGAAAACTGTATATACGAGAACTACCTTTTTTCAACTACGTAAGTATATATTTTTTAGTTATATTAAAAACTAGCGTGTAACCGGCATGCGTTGCAACCGGCTGGTATAAATACAAACCCGATATATTAGTACCCGGCATGCCACTTTCTGAAATTGAACCCGTGCGAAGCCGCTAGTTATACATAAAAACCTTCCTCTTGAATCACTCTATCTATTTAAAAAAAACCGCTTCAAAATCCGTTGCGTAGTGTTAAAGATTTAAGCACATATAGGTAGGGACGGACAGACAGCGACAGCGACTTTGTTTTATACTATGTTAAGATAACAATACTGTCGTGCATTTATAATTTGAATGTTAAGTGTGTGATTGTGTCATCTTAAATTTATTCATCACCAATAATATTCCTTTGTTGTTTTTTATTGATTACGCATTGGTGAAATAATCTCTAAACATTTTGCCCAATAAAAATATTTAAAAAAAAATATTTTTGTTTATTTTAATGCGTTGATAAAAATATATATTTCGTTTGGCTTTGCTTGAAATGATAACCGATGAAAACAGATATCTAGAGGAAGATAGATAATCTAGGGGTGGGGAGGGGGAGGACCGATTTTTACAACCCACTGACGACGATAACAAACACTCAAATTCTTATTCGCTGGGGCATAAACATATCGCCTACCCTATAAACAATATATAATATTATGCACTTCTTCTTCTCTTTGTACTATAAGGGAACACAAAACCCAACAGAACAGTTATTTTTACCTAATATCGCCATCAGCCAACAGTGTTTCTTAAAATCGTCAATACAATGTTAAATAATAAAGAAAACCTTTTTCTAGGGAATTTCCTCTACCAGTTTCGGAGATATTGAAAAGTGTGGATAGTTGCGAAAATCGCTGTGGTAACAAGACCAGCGGAAACGAAAATTCTCAGTCGATAATATCATGTGACTGTGACGATTATTGCTACGAAAGCAGCCGATGTTGTCCGGATTTCGTCGATTTTTGTTTTACAAGTTAGTTAGAATAGAATAAAATACCTACTATGATTATTATTTATAAATTATCAGATTGTTAGTATCTGACAATGATTTTTTGGTAGAAAAAGAATGATGGATCATTTTTAAAACCGGTGTAAAGTGTCCGATGTAAGTTTTGGAACGTGCCTTGTATGTCGATCCTCCGAAATTTTAAACACGCCTCGTATACCTGGGTCATTTGAACTACTGCATTTACGAGGGTTGATTGTTACGTATTTCTATTATTACATTAAGTATTTTGGAACTGGCACCACAGATCAAATTCTCTTTTATTTTAGGTCCTTCTACAACAGACGACACAACTACGGAAACGCAGAGTATGTCGGAGAAACTACCCGAACCTAGCAACTCTACAGTTAAAAATATAACCGTTAATAGAAAAAATGTCACAGAAACAACCCCTTTATTATACATCAGTACTGCTGATTTTGCTGTTACGGTTCCAGTGGTGCGTACAACTAAACCAACCCTACCTCTAAAAGCACCTACTAAAATTCTACCTCCAACAGTGCCTCAAGGTCTTGATAAAAACCAATCGTCGATACCAAAAATTCCTATTCCTACAAGAAGACCACTTATAATTGTAGCTCCGCCTACGACTACCGTTATATACCGAATGATTTTCCACAGTATTACACATAGTAAAAACAACTCAAAAATCACCTTTATAAAGCCTACAATTCAGCCTGCAGACAAAAACAACTACAATGATGTCTTAGAGGTACCTACGAAAAAGAATATTGATGAGGAACTGCTAATAACCTCATCATTACCCGTGGAAGATGATAATAACGTTCCGTTACAAGATAAAGAAGACTACGTCGAGAAAATAACCAATGAGAAAGGCTATTTGGAAAGCAGAAAGGTTTACCCAGAGAACCTAGGCGAAATTAAAACAGAATTTAGACAGAGCCAGTCAGAAATGTCAAACGTCAAGATGATATTCATTGTCATAGCGACGGTATGCGGCGTTGCCATTGTGGCGATAATTTCTGTGCTGGTTCTCGTTAAGTACAGGGTTGTCCGGTTTAGGGGTAGGAGGATGATGTCAGGGAGCGGTAACAGTCAGAGCGATGTCAGATTTTTGACAGCGGATGAAGTATTGGATTTTACTTTGGACAATGACGATTTATGATTATTTTTTATTGATTAAAGCGATTCCCTTAACTTATACAAGTGTCGGTGTCGATTGTAACTAGGAAACAAGAAGACTATAAGTATATATTTATTTTGTTAAACGTTTTATGGTTAACATGACTGCTACATAATATGTGTTTCGTGTTTTTATTAGCAGATTATTGTACACAACCAACCTTTAATAATTATCTAAAACTTTTTAAAAGACCCTTGTATTTCACGTTTATTTGTTTTGTTATAATATTCCTCTAAGAACCGGCCGAATCTATCTGTCTTTTTTCTAGGCGTGGTGTTTAAGGTGTTTTAGACAGTCGTAGGTCTGAGATAAGATTAAGAACGTAAGCGTCTTCGTTTCACCTCGTGAAGTCGTTTCTAGAATAAAGTTTTTATACTTGTCCCTCTTCTTTACATGAAATCGTAAACGGGACGTACGTTCTAGCTTGTATAACGGGAGTATTAAGACGAGGGTGTGGGTGACAGACGGGCCGTAAAAAGAGGTTAAGTTTATTAGGTGTTCTATTTTTAGAGATTTTTTCAGTTTCTTATGTTTATTAATCGGTAGCTAATGTCTCGTTAAAGAATAAGCCCGTTTGTTCCGATTTAATCGCAAAATAATAGTTTTTTGTTTTAAATAAATTTAAGTGAATAATTAGTGAAACTTGTGTGCCCCAAAATTCAAGATGCCCGTCTTCCACACGAAAACAATCGAGTCTATTTTGGAGCCCGTTGCACAACAGGTAATTTGATTTGTTTATCAATTATAATTTAAAAATAAAACATTAGTCAGGTTTTTATTAATAAAAAGCTTTTGGCAATAGTGATAACGATTTGTCGTTAATTTTGGAAGGTCAGATTCGTCACAGGAAGGAAACGTATCGACTTTTTTTCAAGGAAAATCCAGAAAATAAACTAACGCATCCTTTTATCATTTTGTCACAGTGACACAGTGGGTAGGCGTTGGTCAATTTTTATGATAAATCGAGTGTCCGACTTATCTTCTTTTTTTCATGGCTATCTAGGATGATCTTCGCGCTTAATTTATTCTATTTAAAACACGTTTTCTGCTTCTATTTATAAACTTAAATAAATAAACGAACTAATTAAGCAGCGCCGTACTTAATTGCCCAAATATTTTCGTTCCTTCCATTTAAATTGTCCTTAATTTTTCCTAAATGAAAATCAGCTGTTTTTGGTCAATTTGACGTGACCAAATAAGGTTATGTCATGTTTTGTTTACAGGCATTTTTCATTCGATTTTTTGAGCCCACTGTTTATGATAATGATGAAATGATATGAAAACGATAGCAGGTGACACCTACGGAATGTTACGTCACAAATTAGACTGTATAGCCTTTTTCATTGGGAAATGATATCATAAAAGGCGAAAAATTTCAGGAATTTAGGATGTTACAAGTTTCTTTAGGGCGTCAGATACGTCCCTACGTTTAGGTATTTGTCTCAGATCAGCAATACTGTTGGCATAGTTTCTGCTGTTATTTACAAGGAGTATCAAGTAAAGATAGACTATTCGGGTAACTTCGTTACTTTCACAATGTATGAATTGGTACCGAGAAAATAAGTTTTCAAGCTGAGACCACCTGCTTAGTTTAATTTCAAAGGGTAAAATCTATTTCAAATAATTGTAAGCCAATTCATTACCTTTTAAAAAACCTTTACCTTTATATCAATGTCCACTGAAACCTGATTAACAATATTTGTAAAGTCCTCTGTAGAGTCAATGGTCATATCTAAACTATAAAAATATATTACACTCTTTTCACCTGCTTTTAAAACGCTTTTATAGTTAGAGTTACACCCAGGAATACAGCAGGGGCTTGGCATGTTGATAAATGAACAAACTAAAAGAAAAAATAGTACTTACCTAAGTACCTAGGTATCTAGAGGTAGAGTTATCCTACCTACTTATGAACTATCTCTACTAGTGATATTTTTAAACTAATTCACATATACCTTCAAGTTAAATAAACACTTCAATATTTAATAAATTAACTGTAGCTACAAAACAATAAAGTTTATCCCAAAGAGCTAACTAGAATACAAAAAACACAACTTTTAAATTAAAACAAATAAAATTCTGCCGCCATTTATACGACCCGTAAATAAACCGCCAGGCTGTTGGATTTTTCACTTTATTCATGCTATTAGAGCAAACCCGCATCAAAAATTTTCATCAGTATTTTGTAGAGGTTCTTAGCAATCATGTCACTTAAATTTTCTATTAGATATCAATCGAAAACCGGATAAAAATACAAATTAATAAGACACCTACACCTAGTTCGCGCGTAAATTACATACTAAACCATGCAGGGTTGTGATTTTGTCCACTTTTTTTGATTTTGTCCAGGACATGGACAAAAACGGACAATATTGGACAAAATCAAATTTCATTACATTTTATTAAATTTGTTGATTTAGGCAACCCAAAATACACGTTTGTATTGTGTATTATATAAACAATAAATACCAAATTGAAAATTCCAGAAAAATGGCTATTTGTTATTTCATTATGGGGCCTTAAGGTTGAATTCTCAACGTCATTCAATCTATTGCCAGCCTATAACCTATTTCGCGTTGATTTTTTGAGTTTTTTATTTTAATAACTCACATTTAAAGAAAATCAATATCGCCGGTACATTATTTAGGTAGTATCTGATATATTACAAAAATATCAATTTATTTCATTGCTAATTTTGGAAGAATTGTATAGTGAAAGAACAATGAGTGACAATGACATAATAATGTTAAAAAAAAATCTTACCCGATATTTTTCGCTATACAATTCTCCTAAAATAAGTTATGAAATTCCTTGATATTTATTAAATCTGTCGATTATTACCTAAAGAATATCAAGTCGATACTGATTTTATTTAAATTTTGTGTAAAAGCTAGAAAACATAAATAAATCTACGCGAAATAGGTTATAGGTTGGCAAGCATGTTGATACTCCCACCTTAAGGTGAATTTTCATGCGTCCGTCATCCGACGGCACGATGATCCGACGGTATCCCGTTATTGTTGTTTAACTTTTGTTTGACACCCTAATCCTAATATAATAAAGTTTTTTTAATTTTATATGTGTTTAATTGATTTTGTACAATTTTGTCCAGAACAATTGATTTTGTCCGGACGGACATAATTGGACATAAATCGAGTCAATTTAAGCTCAAATAAAACCGAAAAGAGGTGAGTGTGGATTCTTCAACAACTATTACTCTACAGTAAAAATTGGTGTATTTTTACATGGTTTCATCGTGGAACTAGCAAGAAACCTGGTGGATCTTTGCATTTGACGTCTTGTCCGCGTGTTATGATAACGAAAATGAGATGTGTATCTTACTCCATCCTCCTTTTGGTTTATTTATTACGTCACCATTTCATTTAATAGACAAAATAATAGCACAAAGTCTTTCTCCACAAGTTATTAGAATAACTAGGCGAACCTAGAATAATTCGACATGTTTCGAGTGTAGAAACACTCATCGGGAAAACAAAGTAAATAGTACAATGCTCTAGCAATAGAGAAAATAATAAGTGGGACTGAGCTGTAATGGAGCTTTCTGGTAAAACTCTCTAATTGTCTTTTGCTCTCTTCATTGTTCTGCCCAAGACAGGGCCTTTTCACTACCCCTTGACTTTCCAGTATGCTGAATTCTTGTCGGTCTTCGACTATTCACATTTTACACCTCGTGTACACCATTGGAAGCTCCATTACGGCTCAATCCCACTTATTATTTTCTCTATTGCTAACAAGATCAGCATTGTACCATTCATGTTTTTTTACCATGTAGTTACATTTTATAGTTAAAAGAAGTCCAGTTTTTAAAGGAAGCAAACCTGTGAACGTGAACAAACATATTTACTAAGTATAGACGATTATTTTTTTTAAAGGTTTCCAAATTAGTCATTCTTCATGAAGAGGCCGAAGATGGAATTCCCATGCCCGATTTGGAGCAGCCTGTACGGTCCGTCAGTAATGCTGTATCAAACTTGGTTAAAGTAAGTAATTTTTTTTGCCTCTGTCTCTAAAGTAGTCACTTTAGTTCCTAACTTTTATGTTTTAATTTAAAATAGTTTTCTAAATAAACGGTGTCCATTTCTCGGTAGGTCGGAAGAGATACCATCAACAGCTCCGACGACCCCATTCTTCGTCAGGACATGCCCGCCGCCTTAGTCCGTGTGGAGAGGTCCTCAAAATTACTGGAAGAAGCCAGTTCCCGATTGAAACAAGACCCCTATTCTGCACCGGCAAGGAAACTGTTGATTGAAGGCAGTGGAGGAATTTTACAGGTAAAACTATTAGTTATCGAACTAGTGGGGCAAGAGCTAAATATATATATAAATCAAACTCTATTGATATTTACTTATCATCTCTTATAAAATGTTATTCTTGGTATTTATTCTCATTGGCCAAAATCGTTGTTAAATTTCTCGGAAATATTTATTTATTGTTAAAAAATAGAAAGCAGTTTGTTCAAATTGAAAATGTTAAAAGTTCACAAAAAAACATAACTTGGGGTGTTCCGCAAGGATCAACCTTAGGACTTACATTAATTCTATGGCAAAATTAAATTTAAAAGGTAAAATAAAATTGTTTGCTGATGATACTACTATTGTATATTTTTATGAAGACTATGCTCAAATTCATAATAACATTAACCACGACCTAAATATAATATGTAAATGGCTTGAAATTAATAAATTATCATTAAATTTTAATAAATCATCTTTTATGTTTATGAGTAAATCAAAATTTAAAAATAATAATATTTCTTCAATCTCTTTTAATAATCATAAAATTAAATAAATATACTAATACAATTAAATTTTTAGGTTTATATATTGACGAAAATTTAAGTTGGAAAAAACATATTGAATATTTAAGAAGTTACATCTCACCAATACTTAATTGGCATTTATTTTGTTTAAAGCTAAAAATTATATATCATTAAAATATTTAAAAAATATATATTATTCTTTGGTTTATTCAAAATTACAGTAGTAAATAGTATATATATGATTTTAATTTGGGGATCAGCGAATTTAACTACAATTCAGCCATTAAAAAAACTACAAAACAAAATAATTAAATGCATACATAAACTTCCTTTTTTAGAACCAACTATAATTTTGTATGAACCAAAGGGATATTTAAATTTAGAAAAGCGTTATAAATTAAAACTATGCATTCTAATACACTCTATTATTATTAAAGAAAAACAATCGAATATAATATTTTTTCTTCAACCAACATTATTCACATCACCAGACAAAACCATCATATTCAATTACCTATGGTAAAGAGTACTTTTGGCCAAAGATCAAAATTATACAGTGACCGGCAAAGAGTTCGCAACATATGGGAAAAATTTTTATTAGCGGAATATTGAAAAATCTTTTTTGGGGGATTGGATGTGCATGTCCCATAACCTTAAAATCGATTTTGACATACGTCACGTGACCAATGGTATGGCGGGAAAGTTGAAAAAACCAATATGAAATCATCATAAATTAGATAAGTTGATGAGATATCGAAAAAATTCCAAGAATAAAAAGTGTTTAGAATTCCATTAGAACCTTAAATACAATGTTTGGGATATCTACTTAAAAAAACATAAAATCGAATATTTTTGTAAATATTTTTTTACCGAATTAAAAATTTCCATATTTTTCCTTTCTTAAAGCTTCATTAAAGTAAAACTGACATCTGGTGACCACAACTAGAAATATTCTTTTGTTTTTCTGACAATTTGGAGCAATAATTCAAAAAATTCGTTTACACTTGGACACCAGCTGTTGCAATAGTCTATTTCTAATAACCTTATCGATATTTTTTATATCGAAATATTCTATTATGTTAAGAAATCCTTAAATTCATTAATCCAAAGCAAATTTTATTTATAACCGTAAAAAATAATTTAAATTTTTATTAATTTTTAGATTTTTTTAAAGATTTCTGCGAAATTCAAAATTATTTTTTACGGTTATAAATAAAATTTGCTTTGGATTAATGAATTTAAGGATTTCTTAACATAATAGAATATTTCGATATAAAAAATATCGATAAGGTTATTAGAAATATACTATTGCAACAGCTGGTATCCAAGTGTAAACGAATTTTTTGAATTATTGCTCCAAATTGTCAGAAAAACAAAAGAATATTTCTAGTTGTGGTCACCAGATGTCAGTTTTAGTTTAATGAAGCTATAAGAAAGGAAAAGTATGGAAATTTTTAATTCGGTAAAAAAATATTTACAAAAATATTCGATTTTATGTTTTTTTAAGTAGATATCCCACACATTGTATTTAAGGTTCTAATGGAATTCTAAACACTTTTTATTCTTGGAATTTTTTCGATATCTCATCAACTTATCTGATTTATGATGATTTCATATTGGTTTTTTCAACTTTCCCGCCATACCATTGGTCACGTGACGTATGTCAAAATCGATTTTAAGGTTATGGGACATGCACATCCAATCCCCCAAAAAATATTTTTCAATATTCCGCTAATAAAAATTTTTCCCATATGTTGCGAACTCTTTGCCGGTCACTGTATAAAGGAACAACAATTTACCAGTTTGCCGAAAAAAATTAAAGAAATATGAAACTTATGGACTTTTAAAAAAACACTTAAAAAATGTTTTTTAAAACTTTAACGTATTGTATATTAATATTTTTTTTTGTAAATTTATATATTGTATATTTGGTGTTATATTCTCTGTAATCAAGAATATGACCTATAAACATTGCTTGACTTAGGTAACAATTTTTCAAACTGGCCGTGCAAAATGCTTCAATTATAATTCAAAAAACATTTCCCTTATTTAAAAGATTCCATTTCCAGGCTACATCTGCCCTGTTACTGTGTTTCGACGAATCGGAAGTCCGGAAAATCATCAGGGAATGTCACAGAGTGTTGGACTATCTGGCCGTTGCGGAGGTAATCGAAACGTTGGACGAGCTCGTGCAGTTTTTGAGAGATTTGAGTCCTTGTTTGAGCAGGGTATCCCGGGAAGTCAGTGCGCGAGAGAAGGAGTTGACTCATCAGGTAAGATTCTGAGACTGGTTATTATAAAAAATGTGATTTGTTGTTCATTAAATTCTCTTAAATTGTAATATTATGGTACGTTCTTATTTATTTTTTTTTTGGTTTCTACAGTGTCGCCAGTAAAGTCCGCATCATATGGGATTTTTTTTTATTAATAGCTTTATTCGAAATTTGACTTTGGCATCAAGTTCTGCTTCGATCGAGATGAAAATTAAGCAAGAAAATAGTGGCCACGTGATTCGCATTATCTGTCAAATTTTAATTTTTTCCAAAAAATAATTCAAAAGTGGGGTTATTTCTGAAAAATCGAAAAAAGTTTTAAAAAAAAGTTTTTTTAAATGTATTTTCTAGCCTACATGCAAAATTTCAGCTGCATAAGATAATTTTGATTTTTCACCATATTTTGTAAATTGCACCACTTTTGCAAAATAAGACTCAACGCAACCTACATAAAACTTCTTAGTTTTGACAATGCCTTATTTCAGATACATTTTCTTTAAAGTACTTAGCGCCATATTAAATGTGTGTTTTTCTACAAAATCGGGCTAGGTATTACAATTTGGTCGCATGTGATGCAAAGTTTCTTTGTTTTGGACCCTGTATAAGGTAACTTCATAAACTAAGTATTTTTGAAAACGTAGTTTGTGTCTGAAAGTAATACACCCTAATATTAAGACAAAAAAGAACACAGTGTCATCAGTAAAGTGTTCAAATAAGTGCAAAATAAATTTTAGTTTAACTTAACGTAAACTTTATCTATTTTCAACGATTTAATTAATACCCCTTTACTTTATTTTTTATTTTTTTACTTTTAGACCCAAACTACGTTTTCAAAAATACTTATTTTATGAAGTTACCTTATACAGGGTCCAAAACAAAGAAACTTTGCATCACATGCGACCAAATTTTAATAGCCCAATTTTGATTTTGTAGAAAAACACACATTTAATATAGCGATACTTTAAAGAAAATGTATCCGAAATAAAGCCTTATCAAAACTGAGAAGTTTTATGTAGGTTGAGTTGAGTTATTTTGCAAAAGTGGTGCAATTTACAAAATATAGGTAAAAAATCAAAATTATCTTATGCAGCTGAAATTTTGCATGTGGGCTAGAAACTGCATTTAAAAAAACTTTTTCTAATAACTTTTTTTCGATATTTTCAGAAATAACCCCACTTTTGAATTATTTAAAAAAAAAAATTAAAATTTGACAGATAATGCGAATCACGTGACTACTATTTTTTGCTTAATTTTCATTTCGATCGAAGCAGAACTTGATGCCAAAGTAAAATTTTGAATAAAAAAAAATCCCATATGATGCGGACTTTACTGGTGACACTGTATATGTAATTTTTATTTACAATTTATATTTATTTGTATGTAGTTTTTAAGGTGTGGAAAAAAGATTTGTATATTTAACTGAATTAATTTTATTTTCTCAATACAAAAAAACAGTTCATACTTAAAAGAGTTAACAAACTAAAGGTCTAGAAAGGTGTCTTCGCTATCACTAAATTCGAAGGATTCATCTGTGGAGTCAACTGAAACAATAAGTGGTTCTACCGTTTCTTCCATCAGGTTGGCTTAGTCCCACATTTTTTTCCCTCTTTTATTACATGTTTTATAGCTTCTTTCCAATTTTCTTTCGTTATAATGTTTAATGAATACTTTAATAACTCACGTACATCTTTTATTTTAAATGTAGTGTTATTCCTTGCTACATAGCCTTTCATTTGTGCCCATATTAACTCAATTGGATTTAATTCACAGTGGTAGGGCGGCAGTCTAAGTAAAATGATACCACGTTTTTTAGCCATTTCGTCGATTACACATTTTTTAAAACGTGACTTATTTTCTTGCACTATTTTACTTAAGATCAGGTACCTGTTATCGTTACGCTTATGGTTTATTGAGGTTTTGCGACTCATGACCCTCAGCTGTGCTGTCAGGCTTTAAGAAACAGAGTATAGAGTAAACATTGATGTATATTTTCACGCGGTTTCATTGTGGAAATAAAATTGTTTTCATATGGTGGCCAACTTTATGGCAGTCACTGTATAACAACTTACTACTATTTATACTGAGACCGTTGTAAGTCCTCTTTGCCTATTAAAAATAGATCCGTTTCCCTTATACCTACCTATTCGTCGGTGGTAACGACATTGATACTGATTGTGTAGAATGCAAATTTTTTGAATTGTATTGTTATTCTCGTTACTTTTAGATTGTACATGCATAATGCCTATTTTCAACTAGAAACACCGAATATTTTTAGAATTATTATGGCCGTAAAACGTTATTTAATAGGCTTTCAAAAATAAGAATAGGCACATATCGTTAAATTGGTATTTCGGAAAGTATGAATCACTTTAATATTTTGCGGTAACATGAGAAGATTCAATCAATTTTTTTTTTCTATAATTTGTTGTCAATTTTTTACTGCCTATTTAAACGAAGCTTGTTTAGAATGTTTCCCTTATTATAGGGAGTAATTAGAGACGTTTTCAACGCAGGCAAAGCGACATCTCACTCTTTATACAGACAACGTCGTTGGTTGTCTCTTTATCTTTTAAGTCTCTTTTTGCTAATGTATAATGTTTGAACACGTAATAATGATAACACAACATACATCATGTTGAAATTGGTGAAAATATTAGTTCACCAAAAATATTTAATTATGGAGTACCACAAGGTACAGTCCTAGGACCAATACTTTTTAATATTTATCTTAATGATATTTTTAATTTAAACTGTCAAGGAAAACTACATGGTTTTGCTGATGATACGGTAATTTTTGATGAAGGTCTAAATTGCAATATTTTAAAAAATACTATTGAAAAAGATTTTATAAAAATAAGCAACTGGTTTAATAACAACTTACTATAAATTATAACAAAACAACATACATTTTAAAAGTTATTTACGAAAAAGACCACCAGTATTCTTCTGATTTACTATTAAAAGATAACAAAAAAATGGATGTTAAACAAATATTTTCTTACAACATGTTAATATATATTTTTAAAAACATAAAAATATAATAAATTATATTAATCACACACATGAAACTCCTCATAAAAATACTATTACACATAATAATAGAGTAAACAAAAATTTTTTAAACATCAATCCATATATTTTTGATATGCTACTACAGTCAATTAAAATAATTATAAAAATAAAATTAAAAATTGGATATTATCTAATCCAAGATATATATTCAAGAATGTCATTAATAAATAATGAATAAAATAAATAAATATATATTATATACATACCGTATTGTATCTTCGTATACTATAGTGATATAAAATATACCAATAAAATATTGTCATATTCGTTTTATATTAATTATAATCTAGTGGTGCCTGAATTATGAAATATATATGACAAAAATATTATACAGTGTCCGCAAGAAAGTCCGCATCAAATGGGATTTTTTTTAATTATTGGGTTTAGGTAAAAATTGCAAAAAGCAGTTAGTTTTTGCTTACCTAAAAACCAAAAATGACGTATACTGAAGCAGCTGCACGACTTGCGTTACCTGTCAAATTTGACATTTTTAATAAAATAGGTTCAAAAATGCCCTTATTTATAAAAATATCGAAAAACTTTATTCGAGAAAGTTGTTTATTTAGCCATTTTTATCCTTAGTGCGAAATCTTAACAGTCTAATAAAATTTTTATTTTTTGCCAGATTCTTGAAAATTTTGATCAACCCTCGTAGATTAACTTTTATACATCGATGTAAAACCATTTGCCTTTACTTCATTTGTAATCTTAATGCAATTTTGTGTAAACTTTTTGTTTCCAATTATTTATTTTGCTTCAAAAACTGAAATTGTTAATGATCAGTATGTAATGTTTGATGCAAAGTTTATCTAATTACATCAGTTTTGCCAAAACCGACGTTTCTCATTTTTCTTAAGTTAGTAAACAGATGTACAAAGAGAAAATATTAGGAAGGTTTCGTTAAAATTTTACTTAATTAATATTGGATCAAAAAGAATAAATATTAATCGCTAGAAACATATTATTCAACAAAAATATAGTTTAATATAATTAATTTAATTTAATATTAATTAAGTAAAATTTCAACGAAAGCTTCCTAATATTTTCTTTTTGTACACCTGTTTACTAACTTAAGAAAAATGAGAAACGTCGGTTTTGGCAAAACTGACGTAATTAGATAAACTTTGCATCAAACATTACATACTGATCAATAACAATTTCAGTTTTTGAAGCAAAATAAATAATTGGAAACAAAAATTTTACACAAAATTGCATTAAGATTACAAATGAAGTAAAGGCAAATGGTTTTACATCGATGTATAAAAGTTAATCTACGAGGGTTGATAAAAATTTTCAAGAATCTGGCAAAAAATAAAAATTCTATTAGACTGTCAAAATTTCTTACAGAAGCTAAAAATGCCTAAATAAACAACTTTCTCGAATAAAGTTTTTCGATATTTTGATAAATAATGGCATTTTCGAACCTATTTTATTAAAAATGTCAAATTTGACAGGTAACGCAAGTCGTGCAGCTGCTTCAGTATACGTAATTTTTGGTATTTAGGTAAGCAAAAACTAACTGCTTTTTCAATTTTTACCTATACCTAATAATTAAAAAAAAATCTGTATCTGACACTGTATTATTTAACTCAAAACAAGTATTTTTTTTCTGAATTCGGAATTGATAGTTTATACAAAAACAATTATATATTAGCATTAAATGTCAAAAAATATTTGAATAAACTTTTATTATTATTTCAGGTTCATTCCGAGATTTTGGTCAGATGCCTGGAACAAGTAAAAACGTTAGCCCCGATTTTGATCTGTTCCATGAAGATTTACATCCATATCGTGTCGCAAGGGGGCAAGGGAGCCGAAGAAGCAGCTGAAAATAGAATTTATTTGGCGCAGAGGATGACAGATGAAATAAATGAAATTATTAGGTATATACAGTGACCGGCAGAAAGTGCGCAGCATAATATGGGAAAGTTTTTTATCTTTAAGTTTAGAAAATTAATTTTATTTTAGATAGGTTCTGCATGTTCTCAAACCAAAATAACACCCATTAAATCCGGTAAAAGTCTTATGGTATACGAGGTAGGATCAAAAATGTGAAATTCCGCTAAGAGTAAAGTACCTCCATCTTCAAGAGTTGTTGTTTTAATTTCAAAGTTATACCCAAATTCCAAATTTCGCTTATTTTGGACAAAAAAATGGATTTAATCGTGTTTTCTGAATAACACTATAAAAAATAAATGGCAACCGAACAGTACGAAAATAAGATTTTCTGCAGACTTTGTTAGAGATAACCGTCGATCATAAGTCCGATTAGTTTGTTTTCATAATATTATGGCTTTTTAAAATAAAAACATAAAAATATTAAATATTTTTGCTGCACACCGTATTTTATTTTCTGATGGAACAAGTTAATTTCATCTAACTGAAATTTTTTGATTTACATTGACTTAAAGCATCTCTTAAATAGTTTTTTATACATTGAAGTATGCATAGAAAGTTTCCTTATTTTGCGTGACGAATAAAATCCGTTTAAAATATATTTTTAATTTAAATTTTTTTCTTTTTAAATGAAAAGGAAACTTTCTATGCATACTTCAATGTATAAATATTTACTATTTAGGAGATGCTTTAAGTCAATGTAAATCAAAAAATATCAGTTAGATGAAATTAACTTGTTTCCTCAGAAAATAAAATACGGTGTGCAGCAAAAATATTTAATATTTTTATGTTTTTATTTTAAAAAGCCATAATATTATGAAAACAAACTAATCGGACTTATGATCGACGGTAATCTCTAACAAAGTCTGCAGAAAATCTTATTTTCGTACTTTTCGGTTGCCATTTATTTTTTATACAGGGTTATTCAGAAAACACGATTAAATCCATTTTTTTGTCCAAAATAAGCGAAATTTGGAATTTGGGTATAACTTTGAAATTAAAACAATAATTCTTAGTAAAAAAATATTCAAAAATGAAAGATGGAGGTACTTTACTCTTAGCGGAATTTCAAATTTTTGATCCTACCTCGTATACCATAAGACTTTTACCGGATTTAATGGGTGTTATTTTGGTTTGAGAACATGCAGAACCTATCTTAAATAAAATTAATTTTCTAAACTTAAAGATAAAAAACTTTCCCATATGCTGCGCACTTTCTGCCGGTCACTGTATATTATACATATTATATTCCGTAGTACCTGGTGGTGCCCTGCCAGACTATCTATGGGAAGTTCATGTAAATTTTGCGGCCCTCAAATATTGGCTCTCCTGTTAATCTTACATTAAAATTGTATATTATGACTTTATTTTTATAAAGACTTTCACACCAAATTTTATTATTTCTTGTACTCCGTTATTTTCAATTTTGAATATTTGGTTCATTGTTTAAGGTGAAGCTGCATTCGTCGATATTTACACTTTCCATAACTTCAATTTTATTACTACTATACTAACGTCAATAACTGCCCTCAATTCCTGATGTTGTTGATATTTATACAGGGTGTCCGGAAATGATGAGCGAAAAATTTAGGGGATAATTCTAGACCGAAGATAAACGCTATCTCTTCCTATAACATTTTTTCGAAAATTGATTATTAACAGGGTGTTAAAGTTAAATTTTATTTGCTGTTTTTTTGCAATACCTTTGGCCAAGCTCATGATATTTTGACAAAATCTCGTATATGGGGCTTTTCGGGGTGAGAAATACAAATATGCCCACCGTTTTTTCGCATTTTGTAGAGGGAGCCACATAGGAGCCTATACTTTAATTTGAAATAGGGCGAGAAAAAGGCTAAAATAACATTGCTTACATGTGATGAATACGAAATCATTTAAATTTATTTTCAACCTTAAACATAGCATAGCAAAGGAAGGAATATCCATGGAGTTCGTCGGATTTTTTTAAGAAGAATTAGACAGAGACAGACAGATTATTTAACTGCAAATAATTTCAATGTGTATTTTAGGGTGCTGCAATTGACAAGTTACGATGAGGAACAAAGTGACTTAGACAACCTGACAGTGTTGAAAAAACTGCAAAATGCCATTCAAAATAGGTTGAATGCCGCCAATGATTGGCTACTGGTAAGTTATGTAACTAGACTAGATACAAAGAGATCGTGTAAAGGAGCAAGCAAGTTTTACGTAATAATCGAAAAAATCATCTTTTTTTAAGCTACTATGTATTCTATAATAATAATAATAAGTTTATTTAAAATTTAATAATTTAATAAATAAAATAAGTATATGCCCCTCTATATTTCTCTTGCGAAGCGTTCCTTTAACAGCTTAGCCAAACAAAGATATTTACTTTGCTGTAAAAGAAGCAAAAGGAAAACGCCTAGTATTATTATATTAATATAATAATAATAATAAGTTTATTTATTTAAAATTTAATAATATAATAAATATGTTTATGTTGTCTTCTATAACCTTATTCTTCAATCCCCTGAAGCTGAGCTTGTTAGGGGCAAATCTTATTTTTTGTTTTACTATGTAAAATCATAAATATGCATTAAAAATTAAGTTTTAAAGTAAAAATGTTAATTTATAGTTTAAACGCAGTTTTTTTGAAGGAATATATTACCTATGATAAAATTATTAATTTATAATTTTTAAGTAAAAAATATTACTTATATAAATTATTCAGAACAATATTAATTAATTAATTAAAGCATTTCTAAAAATCTTTTCAAATTGTATGTTTTTAATGTCCATGTTTTTATTTCGACTTTAAATTTTTTTAATGAAATCATTTTTTAAATTTTTGTTGGTAAATCGTTTAAATAAAAACATAAATTTTTTAAAAAATTTTGTCCTGTGAACTTTTTTCTGAACTTTATTTTAGCAGGTTTTATGGTTACCTATTTAATTTTTTTGACGTGTATTTATTTTGATTATGGTTTTTAAATTGTATAAGGTTTTTATTTTTAAATATATATTAAGATGTTATAAATGTAAAGTTGTCTTATGTTCAACTTTTTTGTTTCTGAATCTAATTCTTTTGAAGGAAAAAGATAATCTTTATTGAATACCTATAATATTTAGAAACCTTTTTTGTAATATTTCTAATTCTTTAACTAAAGTTCTAATTATTCCTCCCCAACCTAAAATTCCGTAATTTAAATAAGTTTTAAGTTTTAACTAACGCGTAATATAATATTTCCATATGTCTTACATTTAAAATTTTTTTAATGTTTTTAAAAATCGGTAGTAAACTTCTTAATTTTTTAATTAAGATTCTAAGTGAAAGTTCCAATTTAATTTACTGTCAAAAATAATTCCTAAATATTTTATTAATTTTAAAAATTTGAATGTCTTCATTTATTTGAATGCTATTCATATTAATTAGTGGTAGGTTATTTAGGTTTACAGCAAAAGGAATATAATTTGTTTTGAATAAATAATTAAAATATTAAATAAAATGAATCAAAAATTTATGAATTTTTTGCATTTTTCATGGCAAAAGTATCCTTTTTTCCTCAATCAAATGTCATGAACATTTTAGGACCCGAATGCAGTACGCGGCGGTGTTGGCGAGAAATCTTTGCGACAAATTATCGAGGATGCACAAAAAGTTGCCGAAAGGTTTGTTCAACATATTATTAAGCTTCGTAACTAAATAACATATACTAATGTTTATAGGTGTTTGCCCCAAGATGCCCATAACATCAACAAGCTGTGCTCCGATCTGACAACTATGACAGATGCTCTATGCGAACTGAGACAGGACGGCAAGGGAGCATCGCCGCAAGCCGAATCGTTAGCCAGAGGTAGGGCTGGGCAAAAATTTGATATATCTACTATATCGATCGATATTATTGATATATCCGATCAAATCGATATCTCGATTTTTTTAAAGTTGGTTTAAGAATGTCGCCTAAATATTTGGATGAATATCATTGATAATAAAAGGAGGGAAGAATGCTATAATCATTATTGTTTTTATCCTTTATTTACGCCTTTACCTGATTTGTTTAGTGTTTAATGTCATTTTTGACTGTCACTAATGAATTTTTATACATGTGTCTTCTGTTTAATAAAGTCAAAAAGAAGGTAAAAAAAATCCCTCAATTCACAAACTAAACGCCTATTGTAGTCGTGTCGCTTAGACTGTGGATTAGATGGAAGATTTGTTTGTTTGAGCTTATTAAAAAGCTTATATTTTTTAAGATTTTTACAATTATCTGTTTTTTTTTGTATTAAGGTATCAGAGAAAAACTGGGTGATCTTCAACAAGCCGTCAACACTGCGATTGTTAACGTGGACAAGGCGGGGCTGCAGCAAACTGCCCATACTGTTCAAGGAAGGTAAAATGATTGTTAAACCCCTTTTTTTAATAACTGCATCACTACATTTATTGACATAATATTTTTTTGAATCAATATCGTTTTATAATTATAAATCGTATGTTATCTGTGTGGTTATTATGTTGTCCAGGTTGGAGCAAGCACGAAAATGGCTATCCAATCCTGGACACGATGACAAAGGGCTTGGAAGGAGGGCAATCAACGCTATAGTTGAGGAAGGACGTAGGGTAAGTTTTAACAACCTATTACAGATCGATATAGTTGATATAGTCGGATCCGGTTTTATCGTGCGGGTCTTACGATTTAACAAAGACATACTTTCAATTTTTGTCTTCTTTTATTGCGTTTAATCATACCATCCAAATAAAATCCGTGAGACAAATATGACAGACTTTTTGACATGAAAGAAAAGGATAAAGTCGCCACAGTGGATCTTTGCCCGTGCGTCATCAATCAACGATCAGGACTCAACGTGGTTAATAACTCTGCATCCTTATTTATTACAGTAACAAGTTTGAATAAAAGCATAAAAGAACGTCTCCAAGATTCCGCAATAATATAACGTGCTAGACAAGAATAAAACTATAAACGTCAATTAATTACTTTTTTTATTTGTTTAGTTGACAACCGTTGTATTTTAGAACGTCATTGTCAACCTCATTTTGATCTGCCAATCTAATTCGTATTTTGTAAATTTGTGTGCCTTAAAACTGTTCCTTTTTCTAAAAATAGTTCTTTTTAGAGCTAATTATACCCACCATCTGTTTTGGCGGTAAGTATTTATGGATTTTTATAATACCTAATTTATTTATTTTAAATATTCTAACCGTGAAAGTTCTTTGAAAAGTTTACGGCAGTGGCTAAATTCCCTTAAACGAAAGGATGTTAAAAATTTGACTTTTGCGATTTTAATAGTCAATAAAACACCAAACTTTTCTAGATTTTAAGCTTTAAAAATAGTATTAAATGTATTAACATTTGTTTGTCAATTTCTTTTAGATAGTAGAGAATGCCGGGCAAAACTTAAAATAAATAATAATTTTTCGGGATATTATGTAGGTACGTCAAACGGTAGGCAGGCACGTCCATTTTATGAACTTAACTTAGTTTTGACTTTTTTCGTCTCGTAATTTTGATTTGATTCATACGATTTTGATGACGCACGGGAAAAGAACCACTGTGGCGACTTTATTTAATTTTCAGCGATTCACAAAAGTTTGTACCTGACACCTTCGTCTTGATATAAAGATGTCAATATTGTGACTTTAACAATTAATTTAATGTGACAATATGAACGACAAAAAGCAATTTTCTGGTTTTTTGCATCCCCAAGCAAAAAAAAAATGGTACTTAATTTGTTAAACTATTTCGAGAATGAAAGAAAAACTGAAAATTCGCCAACCAATATGCAGGAAACCGTAGCAAAAGCACTGGGAATTAGTTTAAGGACTGTGCAAAAAATTATCAATGAAAGAAAGCATATAATACCGAAGAATACCAAAAAATGTAAACGAAGAAAGCCAAAGCCTGAAATTTTGAGCGAAAATATTAAAATGGGAGTTCGGAACATGATTTATGATTTATACTGATCAAAAACCAATGTAACTCTTCCAGTTTTAAAAGAAAATTTTAAAATTCGAGGTGTTTTGGAAATCGGACTTGAATCGTTATCAAAATTAATAAAAAGTTTAGTTTTCGCTATAAAAAAGACTAACCGGAGATTCTTATGTGAGCAACCACAGATAGTGAGTCAGCGTGTTCAGTTTTTAAAAAAATATACGGAAAATTACAAATCAAAATTTAGAAAAGTAGTATTTTTAGACGAAACATGGATATTTTCAAATGGAAGTGGTTCAAAATCATTAACACATTAAACATTTCTTTAGAAAAAATAGCACGTTAATACACCCCTGAACTATTATGTACATAATTTTTGCAAAAATAGAATGTATATTTTATCCCTGACAATTCATTATGGTTCTATTATAGGTGGCTGACGGTCTACCAGGTGTCCAAAAAGCTGAAATTCTGCAGTTATGTGATGAAGTGGATGCCCTTTCTAGGCAGCTGGCTGATCTATGCGCCCAGGGGAAAGGGAATTCTCCTCAGGCATTGGAAATTGCTAGAAGGTAAATAATAAAACTAGTAATTAATAAAATAATATTTCTGTTCTAAAATACGTATTTAAAGTTTTTCCACTGTCAATTCCTGTGGCTACAAGTACCACTACAAGACAAAGTTTGAAGTTCAGTGATCCCAAATTTTTATTTGTTCAATTAAATATTACTGATGAGGTGGTAAATATTTTTCAGACTGTCTCAAAAGCTTCACGAACTCAAAGAAAAAATCAACCAGGCAGTAACCAATCGCGTAGTGGAAGATTTCATCGATATCGTCACCCCCTTGAAACAGTTCACTGAAGCCGTCTTGGCGCCTGAAGGTACCCCGGGCAGAGACCAGAATTTTTCGGATAAGGCTTCGAATCTGCAGAATTTTAGCACCAGGGCTGTTAAGACCGCTAGGATGGTAGCTGCAGGTAAGTTCTATTTACTGTTTAGTAGAGAAAATTGATACATAATAATTTAATAAGCTAAAATTACCTGATTTAGTTTTGCCTTTGATAAAATTTTATTGCCCCGAAATTGCAATCTTTAGTTATTACAAATTTTTATAACGCACATTTTTATAAATAACACCGGAGTTCTTAATCTGCATTATACCAGGAGTGAGTATCCCGATCGAGGAGCAGAATGCTGCCACCTAAAATACCGTAGGTTATGTGAAAAGTATTGTCTAGGACATTAGCTGGACCCTTGCAAAGAATAAAAACAACTATTGGTGAACAGTATATCTATTAAATAGGTATGGTAAAAAATATATATACAAAAACTCACCAAATCAAAAGCTAAAAACTAAATATAAACTGCAATTACACTCACATTCATTCGCTCGTAACTGTACAAGTAATGTTAAGCAACAAGATTAAAATAAATATTAAATACCTTGGACAAGTTAGTGTCAAAATGAATTAAGTTACCCAATATGCAGAGGTAATTGGCATAGGCCTTGTAAACAATTAGTTCGAATTGGGGAAAGAAAAAGTTCGGAAAAAGAAATAATATGTGGAGTTCCACAAGGATCAATATTAGGTCCGTTATTATTCTTAATTTACATTAATTCCGTTTCCAAATTGAACTTAAAGGGCAATACAACGGTTATTTATTTTGCCGAAACTCTTGCAGAAATGTATTTTGATATTAATATTGATTTAACAATACTTCTTTCTTGGCTTCAATCAAATAGACTTACGTTAAATTTTACAAAAATCTTCTTTTATGTTTATAACTAAAAATATAATAAATTCCATCATTAACCCATTAACATTTAATAATGAAAATATTGAATATCCAAAAACGACAAAATTTTTAGGATTAGTTTTAGACGAAAATTTAAATTGGAAATGCCGTACCCAGTATATTTTCAACTCGATATCTCCTTTGGTATCTGTTTTGTACAGAGCTAGATATTTTATTCCTTTGAAATACTTCAAAAATATATATTTTTCATTAGTATATTCAAAATTACAATACTTAGCTTCTGCATGGGGATCTGCTTGTTTATCAAACTTAAAACCATTACAAAAATTGCAAAATAAAGTTAAGTATTAAATGTATACACAAGTTACCACATTTAGAACCAACTGTTTATCTATATTATTCTATATAGACCGAAAGGGTATTTACACGTTCAAAACATTTATAAATTAAAAATTTGTATTCTAATTCACTCTATTATTTTAAAAGAAAAACAATTAAACATAACACTTCAGGAGAATAAGACATTACATGATCATAACACCAGACGTTGTATAAATTATCAAACTATACCAGTAAAAAGTAATTTCGGAAAAAAATCGCTTTTATATGACAGAATAACAAAATATAACAATCTTCCAAAAAATATCAAAGAAAATTTAAAAAATGGCAACTTTTAAAAAACAATTAAAGAGACAACAGACAAAACTTTTTTGAATTAATTAAAGAGATATTTACTAAATTAAATTATTTATACTATTTTTTTAAAATTGATTTTATTAATGAATTAAATTGGATTAACTTCCATTTTTTTTATTGGTAGTTTTTTTAATGGTTATTATTTTCTATATTATATTGTCACTTTCCATGTAATGAACTGTAAAAGTTAGTTTGAAAGTTAGGTAAGTGTCCAACGTTTTTCCAGTCATTGCACAAGTTTCTTTATTCCAGGTGGTAGCGGTGGAAACAAGAAATTAGCGGAAGCCCTTAGCAGCGTCGCTAATCAGGTGGAGAGTCTGACTCCCCAGTTAATCTCTGCCGGAAGCATCCGTATGAACTACCCGACGAGCAAAGCCGCGGACGAACATTTCGAAAACTTGAGACAGCAGTATGCGGATACGGTGACGAAAATGAGGAATCTTTGCGATGAAGCTACCGATTGTGCTGATTTTATAAAAGCATCAGGTTAGTTGAGAGTTTCAGGCATAGATATACCGGGTGTTTCTCAAAAGACGTTCACCCCTATAACTATTCTGTATTTATAGATATTAAAATGAAATTTTGAGATTATGCATAAGAGATGAGTCTGCATTTATTGGCATAATTTTCAATTTGTTAGCACTTCCGGTTTGACCGGATTTTAAATGGGACATCTTGTATATTTTTACTTATTGGGATTCAGCTATGGAGAACTAGAGGGTAGGAGGCCGATCGACAATGGCAGCATTTTCAAATTCTGTCCCGTTTTTTTGGTTAGTTCGCTATTGGCCGATAGATGCTCTCGCGTCGCAAGTGGGCTGGTGTCGTCTTCTTCTTCGTTTTTTACTTTTTTTTCAAATTGACATTTTATTTTTGAAATAACAACAAATAACGTTTGAAGACAAGACAAGACAAGACAAATAACGTTATTGTAATTGATTTCCATATTTATAATGAATAATGGTACAATTTATAAAAGTAGAGTTTGCTTTGTGTCTGGGTGTAAGACAGGATCTTCTTCAGAGAGGAAACGCAGCCAAATAAGTCTCTTTCCAGCTCCAAAGGTAAAACCCTCTAGCTAGAATGTTCCTGTATTTTAAAAACGAAGCATCGTTGGAACTTTATACAGGCCGAGTTTACTAATAAGTATAACAAAGTAAGTGTAAATTCATATAAAAGTCCTTATTTGTTCCAGTAAGAACTAATTTAAATAAAAATAGTTATCGCGTCCATAAGAAACCATTTATTTGATAGCCCACTTCGAACACGAGCGCCATCTTACGGCGACTCGGAAAGCTGAATTACCGATGCTAATTTGGGACCGAATCCAATACATTGCGATCGGCCTCCTACCTCAAGTCCTCCATAGATTCAGCATAACATTCTGTGTAAAATGACACCTCATCTGTCATTTTTTGACGTGTTATAACATTTTTATGTTTATTTTTTATTTTCAATCTAGAGTGCTACAAATTAATTAAATCTGTTAATTTATAGTCAAGTAGTATAATATGGACATTAAAATTATGTCATAATAATTGACTTTCTAAGTTTCACAAGCGTTTAAAAAATGAAATTTGGTTTTCTTGACGTTTGCTCCATTTTTCCAAATGGAACGATGGTGGTTCACTAGGATATTTAAAACGAGCATTTTTTTTTCCAACAATTTGATACCATACATTCCTATGCTATTTTAAAATTGACACGAAAAAATTTGCCTTATAACTAATTTAAATATCTGTATAGAGAAAAGTATCTTTTTAAACTTTTTGAAGCAATATACTGCAAAGAAAACTAGTAACTTACACCAATGCTTACACAAATATTAAATTATCCTTTTTATCACTCACAAATTCAGTAGAATTTTAACTCTGCCATGATTTTTCTACATTTTTGAAATGTACTTTTTTTACATAGAGGAGCAGATGAAGAAGCACACCTTTCTCTGTGAAGAAGCCATCAAGAATCGTCAGCCTCAGAAAATGGTGGACAACACTTCGGCAATAGCCCGTCTGGCCAACAGGGTACTTCTAGTAGCCAAGCAAGAGAGCGACAATTCTGAGGATCCTCGTTTTATTGATGACGTCAATAGGGCGTCTGATGCTCTACAAGGATGTATGTATATTATAGTTTGCTAATTTGCTTCTCTACCTACTTGAATGTTCACATTGACAGTATTGACACGTTAATTAATACCATTATTATGTGCAAGAACTACGTTCTATAATATCACGTTCTATAATATCTTTTTTAATGTAATAAAGGTGCTACATCTTTTTATTCCATTTTTTAGCTGTTCCGCCTATGGTCCAAGACGCCAAGTCTGTTGCTGTGAACCCCGCAGATTCCAGTGCTGTTTCAAGGTGGAGAGAATCTAACAAAGCTGTGAGTAGCATATTTTACTTTCATAATTCAATTTTAGGCGTTCCTATTTTATATACGCCCTTTCCTATATTTAATTTGCTCTTTTTTACTATTTTTTTAAACATTTTTAGCTTCTCAATGCCGTAGGTCAAGTTAGGAATGCCGTTCAAGTCAATCCTGAGCTACCTCCCCTTCCAGACATAAACAATCTTCACTTGGGTAAGTGTTTTACCTCTTCATTCATCTACGATCTAAAATTCATCTTCGATTATCGTTTTGTCATCGGGGTTCCGTATTCCAAAAAGTTGGCAGAAACTCGTTGTCGACATTATAGATTTCATCGGGTTACCGTCAATTATTCAATGCAATCGCCATCTAGTATTCGGGTACATAACTGACGTTTTTGCTATAGCAGAAACCTGTAATATAATAGTTAGTTTGGTGAGAAAAATTTTAGATGGCGCTAGTTAAGATCTTTGGATTACTTCGGCTATTCACGTCTAGATGGCGTTTGTATAATTTTAAAATAGGGGTCTCCGATGCGAATAATATAGTCGAATGTAGGTCTGTGCTAATTTAATAAAGTACGGTGCCTCGATGGCATTTAGTTAGTCGAGCGTGTAAATGTTACAATCGATTATAACCAATTAGGTGTTTATTTAATTTTTAACATGCTTTTTTGTAGATAATGTAATTATTAACCTAACCAATTTTTGTAATATTTTTCAGAGCCACCGCAGAACCAATACTTTGTAGAAAAAGGTATATTGGGATTGCTTTACTACTTACATAACAATGCATATACAAAAATTAGTGGAAAACATATTTTTTTGTATTGCATCAACAACAAATTAAATTTACTTCATTTTTTCGCTTTATAAACTTACATTTCATATAATTTTTGTATTATGTTGTAACACTGCAAAATAATTTTAATTCTAGCATTTTTCTTTGCCTTTTAGTAGACTAATACATATAGTTCGATGTTGTTTCTTAACACTTGCTAAAAAGGGCTAGTTCTAAAGACACGTTTTGTAGAAAATACAGTTATTCTTGAAAAGAAGCTAGAGCTTTTTTTGCCTTAACTAGCAATAAAAACAGTGGATTTGTAACACTGTTAATATAATACTCATATTATACAGGTCTGGCGCAGGACCTTTGGGCTGTATACAATGTTTTAATATATAACATTTAAAATTTAATTAACTTATTGTACTGTATTTTCAACAAAACTTCCTCTTTAGAACCAAATAACCCTTAAATAATTATTATAGTAGGCGCACCACTGAGGAATACACCAACACCAGGAACCGAATTTTACGGGGGCCAATATAGCCCATCTCAACACTATGGGAGACCTGTTAGCCCCCTGCCTAAGTGGGCTAGAGGTACTTAATATTTTATTTTTTTTAAAAACTTATTTAATTTCTAGAGGTATGTCTCATCTTTAAGAGATAGTTTGTAAAAATATTTTCCAATAGAATACTGTTTGTTCAATTGTGTTGCTAGAAGTGACATTTTTGTGTCGGGGGTCCTATTTTTGTAATAACTATATTGTTTTCAAGATAAAAGGACTCCTGATATAGAATTTGTAATTCCAGGCAGCACAGGCGAATAAATGAACTATAATCTCTATACGTTTTAGGGGAAAATAATTCTGATCTTCTAATGCACGAGCTAGTGCCTACTAATACCTATTCCACAGGTAAACGCTAGTTTCTTTTATTCAGTATTCGCATTTTGGAATAAATGACCTCAAATGCTAGTCTTCATCGACTTAACGAATGTGTCGAAGAATTTCTGATGAGGTTTAGACTACCTAAAGGTTGAGTCTCTGCACAAAGTTGCATTGTATTTCTATAAAATGATAAAAGCGAAATATCGACAAAATTGTCAAAGTGTCGGTGTTTTTTGCTTTTATTAATAAAATGTATAAATAAAATTTTTTCAAACTTAAAACTAGTATCGATCACAAAACGAAGTGACTAGACATCAAAGTATAGAGTATAGACGAACCTTTAGGTTTATGTTTTTGGGCATGGATTTCATCCTGCTAGTTCAGAGAGTCCCCATTCCAGATTCCAGTGTTGGTAGTTTTGGCTGTTTTCAGCGGGGGCTTTAGCTTTTTGGGAGGCAGACGTTTCACGCTGAACACCTCTACACCATTTTTTATATTTAACTTTATTTTACTCTAAAATTTTAACAAACAATAATAAATCTTGGTATTTGCAACACTTATATTCGCACATCTACCGTGCGAGCAAAAATTATTTGCATCAAAGAGGGTTTGGATGAAAAAACGTGGGGCTTGGTTTAGATCACAATGATATGGGGACGATATATCTAACCAAATCTAGGTTAAAATGTTGTCAAATTCATATTATAACATGATATGCCAAACTAATGAGTAATAAAATAAGTAGACAAATACAAATTTATTTTTGTTGTTTACAAAATTAACAAAGTAAAAATATACAGAAAGAAAAAGAAAAATAATTACATGTATTCTGAGAATTCACATAACCGGAGAGGTGGAACCAGGCTTCATACCGAAAAAATGTCAGGTCTAATTAATCATTTCTTTCCAATAAATTTTGGGTAAACCATTGAGAGCAATTTCGGCGCCTTTCAAAATCTGCGGCTTGTATTTCTTGGAATACTTGCACTTTATAAGGAAATAAATTTAGCTTAAGAATAGTCCTGCATGTTCCATAAGATCTTCCCACTTTCTTGGGACAGACGTCTTATACAATTTGTTGGCGTATTTTGCATTATTTCACGAACGTTTACAACAAGTTCTTCTGTTTTTAGAGATGGCCTTCCTGCTCCTTTTTGTGTTGTATAGAACCTGTTTCCTTTAACACAGCCACGGTTATTTTCAGGCAATGATAAAAATCCCCAGCAATAAAAGCAACGTTAGGAAAATGTTCGTGAAAATTGTCCATGCACAAACCCGGATTGTAGATAGTGCCACTCACCATTTACTCTTAACCCCGTTTGGAAAATATGCTTCAACCATGAATGTTTTGTGCTGTTCCGTAAAGCCCATTGTGTGAATTGTGCAAGAAATTGGAAAAATTAGCGACGAATCAAATTACTTGTAACGACTGTCAAAGATGACGGATTAACTGATTGATTGGATTGTTAATTCAGGTAGTTACTGACACCCAACAGGTATTAAGCTCTACGGCTAAGCATTACGTCCTTAGATGCAAGGGCCTCTTTGATGCAAATAATTTTTGCTCGCACGGTATAAGCAAAACGATCATATATTATAGCTTGTAATTTTGCTTGATATTAAATACATTTTTGTTCCAGTAGCAATTCGCTTATGCTGGTTTTGACGTAGGTAATAAAATTGCTTATACTATTGCTTATACTAATGCTTTATGTGTTATTCTAACTCGTACAAAACGTTTTCTAAAACAATTCTTTTAAAATATAACTCTTATTGTTTCATGCTAACAAAGGATATTTCAATTTTCTTCCTGAATATATTTTAGAGGATGGTACGTGTCTGTTTTTACTGTTTTTGTTGCACGGAATAGTTCATGAAAGAGTTAATAGAAAACTACCTCAAGATCGCCATTTTATTTATCAAGACAAGTGAATATTTCAAACTTAGGGAAACTGATATAATTGTTATTCCATGTGTTAACCAATATCTCTTACCACACTTTACAATATAAATGGTCATTTTCTAATTAGCGTTTTTTTTTAAATAAAGAACAAGCCCCACCGAGACCCCCCTTGCCTCATGATGGAGCTCCAATGCGTCCTCCTCCTCCGGAAACTGACGACGAAGATGAAGTGTTCAAGACCGCCCCCCTTGCCAGTCAACCTATAATGGTAAGAAACTATTTAACTAAAATAATAAGAAGTTTATTTAAAATTTAATAATATAATAAATATGTTTATGTTGTCTTCTATAAACTTATTCTTCAATCCCCTGAAGCTGAGCTTGTTAGGGGCAAATCTTATTTTTTGTTTTACTATGTAAAATCATAAATCATAAATATGCATTAAAAATCAAGTTTTAACGTAAAAATGTTAATTTATAGTATAAACGTAGTTTTTTTTTGAAGAAATATATTACCTACAATAAAATTATTAGTTTATCATTTTTAAGTAAAAAATATTACTTATACAGTGTGTGTATAAAGTCTGGAAACGGCTTAATAACATCACAATTTACTGGCCGATTTAAACCAAATTTGGTACAGTTGTGTAAGAGGATCTAACGCACCGAATGACGATATTGGCGTTGTTGCCGGCTTTTTAGTTTGTCTGGAATTCGAACGAATTTTATATTTTTAAATATAACACCCAGTATATTTTTACATTTTTAAATTCCACATAAAATTATAATTATTTTTTATTAAATGCATTATTAGTCTATACTTCATAGTTTCCGAGATATTGACTCTCGAAAAGTGACATTTTTGAACTTTGACAGCTTATAACTTTCTAACAGTACGTCTTAGAGCAAAACGGCTTTCATGTCCCTATCTTCAATTTTTATTATCTTCCCAAAAAAATCAACTTCCGGTTAAACCGGATGTAACTCGAAAGCAGGAAATATAGTTGTTCCGGTTTAACTGGAAGTTGATTTTTTTGGGAAGATAATAAAAATTGAAGATAGGGACATGTAAGCCGTTTTGCTCTAAGACGTACTGTTAGAAAGTTATAAGCTGTCAAAGTTCAAAAATGTCACTTTTCGAGAGTCAATATCTCGGAAACTATGAATGCATTTAATAAAAAATAATTATAATTTTATGTGGAACTTAAAAATATAAAAATATACTGGGTGTTATATTTAAAAATATAAAATTCGTTCGAATTCCAGACAAACTAAAAAGCTGGCAACAACGCCAATATCGTCATTCGGTGCGTTAGATCCTCTTACACAACTGTACCAAATTTGGTTTAAATCGGCCAGTAAATTGTGATGTTATTAAGCCGTTTCCAGACTTTATACACACACTGTATAAATTATTCAGGACAATATTAATTAATTAAAGCATTTCTAAAAACATTTTCAAAATTGTCTGTTTTTAATATCCATGTTTTTATTTCGACTTTAAATTTTTTAATGAAATCAGTTTTTTAAATTTTTGTTGGTAAATAATCGTTTAAATAAAAACATAAACATCTGAAATTTTTTTGTTCTATGGACTTATTTATTTTAGGTTTTACGGTTATTTCATTTTTGTATTATGATTATGGTTTTTAAATTGTATAAGGTTTTTATTTTTAAGATGTTATAAATGTAAAGTTGTCTTATGTTCAACTTTTTTGTTTCTGAATATAATTCTTTTGAATGATAAAGATAATCTTTATTGAATATAATTTTTAGAAACCTTTTATGTAATATTTCTAATTTTTTAACTAAAGTTCTATTTATTCCTCCCCAACTTAAAATTCCGTAATTTAATGAGTTTTAACTAACGCGTAATATAATATTTCCATATGTCTTACATTTAAAATTTTTTTAATGTTTTTAAAAATCGGTAGTAAACTTCTTAATTTTTTAATTAAGTATTCTAAGTGAGAATTCCATTTAAATATAAAATACATTTTTGCCAATGCCGGCAAGCCAAAACTATTAATTCTAGTACTTTATTTACCACAAAATGGACAAGGTTCTTGGACTTTTAAAATCTAAATATATTTTATTTTATATCTTAGGTTGCTGCTCACAATCTTCACAGGGAAGTACGCCAGTGGTCGTCCAAAGACAACGAACTTATTGCAGCGGCACAAAGAATGGCTAAACTGATGGCCCGACTTTCTGAATTGGTTCACAACGACGACAAAGGTAAGATTTCCTTTATAAACACTGAAAAAATGTATAGTCTATCTATTTAAAAAAATACTTCTTCCACCGCAATCTGTTGCATATTCCTGGGGACCTTTTTTAACCAGCCTAGTTACGTAACTCGTTATTTCATAACAAAAAACATGACTGATACAATAAAATAACTATCTTCTTAGGTTCCAAACGAGAACTGATCGCCACTGCCAAAGCCATAGCTGACGCTAGCGCAGATGTCACTAGGATAGCTAAACAACTGGCCAGGGAGTGTACCGACAAAAGGATCAGGACCAACTTGCTGCAAGTTTGTGAAAGAATTCCCACCATCGCGACGCAACTGAAGATATTGAGTACTGTCAAAGCGACCATGTTAGGGTCACAAGGTAGGGATATAATATTAGTTTTGTAGCGTATTATGTTATGTTATAGCTGTAAATAATAATTTTTTTTATGAGCTTCAGTTCTAATCAAGTTTTTGGCCCGGAAGGGTATCGTGTTTTTTTAATGTTTAAATCGCCTATTACTGCCTTTTTTTTTTAATTTCATTCAACAAACTTGATTAGGACTTAATCACATCTTAAATCATCATAAATAATGCTGTAAATTTTGCTTTTTTTCCTGCTCGATTACTCACATTTCAAGGGAAAAAAATCAAAGGTAAGTAAGTGAGGTATCACCATTTGTTTATTCATTATATAACCAAAGTAAAATGACCTGGACGATTTGGCTAATCTAGCTGCTGCTGTTCTTTTCTATTTAAGTAATCGAAACAAAGAAAACATTATAATAGGAGTTTTACGGTAAAATCACGTTCTAGTATTATAAAAAATGTTACTTTCCAAGTAAAGCTATTTGCAGATGATACAACAATTATTTATTTTGCTGAAGCTCTTGCAGAAATGTGTTTTAATATTAATAATGATTTAGTAATACTTCTTTCTTGGCTTCAGTCCAATAAAATTACGTTAAATTTTACAAAATCTTCTTTTATGTTTATACCTAAAAATAAAATAAATTCCATCAACCCCTTAACATTTAATAATGAAAATATTCAATATTCAATAACGACAACATTTTTAGGATTAGTTTTAGACGAAAATTTAAATTGGAAAAGCCATATCCAGTATATTATCAACTCGATATCTTCTTTGGTATCTGTTTTGTACAGAGCTAGATATTTTATTCCTTTGAAATACTTAAAAAATATATATTTTTCAATAATATATTCAAAATTACAATACTTAGCTTTTGCATGGGGATCTGCTTGTTTATCAAACTTAAAACCATTACAAAAATTGCAAAATAATGTTATTAAATGTATACACAAATTACCACATTTAGAACCAACTGTTAATCTATATAGACCGAAAGGGTACACGTTCAAAACATTTATAAATTAAAAATTTGTATTTTAATTCACTTTATTATTTTAAAAGAAAAACAATCAAACATAACACTTCAGGAGAATAAGACATTACATGATCATAACACCAATTATTGTATAAATTATCAAACTATACAAGTAAAAACTAATTTCGGAAAAAAATCACTTTTATATGACGGAATCATAAAATATAACAATCTTCCAAAAAATATCAGAAAAATAAAAAAATTGACAACTTTTAAAAACAATTAAATTATTTATACTATTTTTTGTAAATTCATTTTATTAATGAATTAAATTGGATTAACTTCCATTTTTTTTTATTGTTATTTTTTTTAAATGGTTATTATTTTCTATATTATGTTGTCACTTTCCATGTAATGAACTGTAAAAGTTAGTTTGGAATAAAGACATTTTGAAAGTTAAGTCGGAAACACTATAATGATTGGTTTGAAACATGTAAAATTATTATCAGTTTAAAAATCACATTTTAAGTCTTCTGTGCTATTACAGGGTCCGAGGAAGATCGTGAAGCCACCGAGATGCTGGAAGGCAACGCGCAGAACTTGATGCAGAGCGTGAAGGAAACGGTCAGAGCAGCTGAGAGCGCGAGCGTTAGAATCCACGCTCAAACGCACGGGAAATTGAGATGGGTACGCAGGCAGCCGTGGTACGCGTACGCCTAAGCGTACATTGGAAACTTTGCCTTGTCAGTTGTACTGTATGCCGAAAGGGATGTTAAAAGTATGACATTATCGTCTGTTTAACTATATCATAGATTAAACCTTTAGCATGCGGACAAATGACTTTTAAATCGCAGTAATAAGCATACTTTACTTGTTACTGTGAAATTTTAAGTACCAAACAAAAATCGAGACCTAATTGTGTTAACGTTGGCCGCTCATTTAGTCATTTGTGTTCAATTTTTGTTCATCTAACTTTTGTATTTATTGAATTATTTAATTTTTAGCTTTTTGTTTGTTCATGTGACTGTTCTTTTTCAACGACTAATTTTATATTTAACTAATAGGTGTTGTTTTTTTTTTTGATAAACTTCCCGTCGCAATTTTACTATGTCAATTTTATAATTATTTATTTATTCTTAGTACTTAGTCATTATAGACCAGGGCTGAAGTTTTTGAAAATGGTAAAAAGTGAAAAAAATAATAGTAGTGAAAGAGACCCATTGGAAAAGGAAGAGAATATAACAAAAAATAATTTTCGGGCGATCCGAGGTCGGGAAGTGGAAAGGGGTGAGTTTTTAAGCGTAGAAAACGATTTATCTCGATTTCTTTTCACGAAATTTGGTGAAAACCTACCTTTTTATGTCCCAAACACACTGTAATTTTTTTGATTTAAAATATTTATTTTTTCACCCTTTTTTGACTTAATATCGAAAAAGCACCCTAATTTTCAATCGAAAATTCTCACGTCAAAATATCTGCTTTTTAAAAAAGTCGGTGGGCTTTTTGGTTCGTTTAAATCTCTACTTTCTGATGGTATAAAATAAATATACATTACTAGGGTAAATGTGATGAAATCCCTTTAAATCCTACCTTTAATTATATTTAAAACAACTATTTTCACATGTTTTTTGCTATCTTTATGTTTTATGGATTTGTAATTTTTTTGTTTATTAATGTAACATGGAATCTTACGTTTTTCGAGTAATTAAAGTATAAATTTTAATAAATAGCTCCGAATTGTACATAATGATTAAAAAAAAAGTTTCGGATTCGAGTTTTTTTCGTTTCTTTGCATTTACATAGTAATCTATATTTTTTTACACCATCTGAAAGTAGAGATTTCAACGAACAAAAAGCCCACCGACTTTTTTATAAAAGCAGATATTTTGACGCGAGAATTTTCGATTGAAAATTAGGGTGCTTTTTCGATATTAAGTCAAAATAAGGTTAAAAAATGAATATTTTAAATCAAAAAAATTACAGTGTGTTTGGGACATAAAAAGGAAGTTTTTACCAAATTTCGTGAAAAAAATTTTTTTTTTGTAAAAAATAAAAAACCAAAAACTTGGTTATTTGAATTTTTCACATAAATTTTGAGGTTATGTAAAAAAAATGTAAATACAAAAGTTGTAGATCTTTTTATTACCTACAACTTTGCCATTTAACGTTTTTTCATAGGACTTGTAGTTTTGCCCGAAATCCAGATAAATCGTTTTCTACCCTTAAAAACTCACCCCCTTCCACTTCCCGACCTCGGATCGCCCGTAAATTATTTTTCCTTTCATTTTTGTTATATTCTCTTCCTGTTCCAATGGGTTTCATCCTACTATTATTTTTTTTGGTTTCAAAAATTATCGACTCTGGTCTATTAAAATGGTTTGGCTGTTTGTTAGGTTGACAATATGTTACCAACCAGCGGGTGATCGAGCAAAGATAGATGTAGGATTCTCTTTATTACAACAAGCCTGTTGACAACCTAACAAACTGGCAAATTGATGTCATAATTAAACATACATATTCTTGTCATTTTAAAAATATCATATCATACAGGTACAAATTCCATATTACACAATTTCGACACTTGTTTGTAATTTACTTTAAAACGTCCTAAATTCGTATATTAATCGAACGGGCTACGCATTGTAGTGATAATTCGAAACACACAGAGTGTTCGAGAAAATAGAATGATTATTAATATAATATTTTCTTAAATTTTTATCGAGCTTAAAGAATTATACGTATTGTTTAGATAGGGCTAGAAATGTAGGAAAATGTCTACTTGTGCTATAATATAGAGTCCAAATAATGTTATACCCTATATATTAGTTAAAAAACCTTTGCTCGGTTATGGTTCTTTTGATACTTTGTTTTTATTGTCATATACAGGGTGTGATTCGCGGGAAAGGAAAACTCACGTTAAAAGTAAATTAGCAAAAGTACCATAACAAGGCTTTTTAAGAGATACATGCCAAAAAACTCTTATGCACAGCTAACTTACCCACGGTAGACGTACAAAACAATCATTTCAATCACGTATAAATATACAGGGTGTCGTAAAAATATGTTTACCACGTTTGATGACGTTGGTAATCTGTCTTGAAACGTTGTACACGTTTTTTCCGCTGTATAACTTAAAGCTTAATGTTATGTAAGGATTGGTCTTTTAATCTCTCATTAACATTTAGTCATTTGTCAGACTTTTGTTATAACTCTTTCTGATTCGGCATGCCAATACACGATTATTGGCATTGCTTTATCAAATAGACCTTTGAAAATGGTAAAAAGTGAAAAAAATAATAGTAGGAAAAAACCCATTGGAAAAGGAAGAGAATATAACAAAAATGAAAGGAAAAATAATTTACGGGCGATCCGAGGTCGGGAAGTGGAAAGGGGTGAGTTTTTACGGGGAGAAAACGATTTATCTCGATTTCCGGCAAAACTACAAGTCCTATGGAAAAACGTTAAATGGCAAAGTTGTAGGTAATAAAAAGATTTACAACTTTTGTATTTGCACTTTTTTCACATAACCTCAAAATTTATGTGAAAAATTCAAATAACCAAGTTTTTGGTTTTTTATTTTTATCTTTTACAAAAAAAAATTTTTATACACGAAATTTGGTGAAAACTTTCCTTTTTATGTCCCAAACACACTATAATTTTTTTGATTTAAAATATTTATTTTTTAACCTTATTTTGACTTAATATCGAAAAAGCAACCTAATTTTCAATCGAAAATTCTCACGTCAAAATATCTGCTTTTTCAAAAAAGTCGGTGGGCTTTGTGTTCGTTGAAATCTCTACTTTCTGATGGTGTAAGACTGTAAAAAAATATATACATTACTATGGTAAAAATGTTCTCAATTCAATTCCCCTTTAAATCCTACCTTTAATTATTAGATCAACTATTTACGCATATTTTTTGCGATCTTTATGTTTTATGGATTTGTAATTTTTTTGCTTATCAATGTAACATGGTATCTTACGTTTTTCGAGTAATTAAAGTATAAATTTTAATAAATAGCTCAAAATTGTACATAATGATTTAAAAAAAAATTTCTGAGTCGAGTTTTTTTGCATTTTTTGTGAACATTTACCATACACCATCTGAAAGTAGAGATTTCAACGAACAAAAAGTTTACCGACTTTTTTAAAAAGCAGATATTTTGACGTGAGAATTTTCGATTGAAAATTAGGGTGCTTTTTCGATATTAAGTCAAAATCAGGTTAAAAAATAAATATTTTAAATCAAAAAAATTACAGTGTGTTTGGGACATAAAAAGGAAAGTTTTCACCAAATTTCGTGTATAAAAAAATTTTTTTGTAAAAGTTAAAAATAAAAAACCAAAAACTTGGTTATTTGAATTTTTCACATACATTTTGAGGTTATGTGAAAAAAGTGCAAATACAAAAGTTGTAAATCTTTTTATTACCTACAACTTTGCCGTTTAACGTTTTTCCATAGGATTTATAGTTTTGCCGGAAATCGAGATAAATCGTTTTCTACCCTTAAAAACTCACCCCCTTCCACTTCCCGACCTCGGATCGCCCGTAATTTATTTTTTCTTTAATTTTTGTTATATTCTCTTCCTTTTCCAATGGGTTTCTTCCTACTATTATTTTTTTTGGTTTCAAAAATCATCGACCCTGGTCTATAATGTTGTCGTCTTTTTTAACCCAACGTGGCATTACTGGTATTTATCTGTCCTTGTCTTCCAATTACCTAACTTTTAGCTTAATCGAGAGTTTAAAAAACTAGTCTACAAGTGATTAAACTTGCCTTAGCGAAGAGATATTCTCTATACTTATATAGTTATTTTTATAAGCTTTTATAGATAAAAATTATGTGCAATAGTGCCAAAATATTACAATTTGCAATAAGTTTGTTACGTTAAGGTCTGAATTTCTATCTCTCCGTTATGTGTCGGTTAAGACAAAACTATCCTGATAATTACCCAATGTATTTAGTGTAACGGAGGATGGAATTTAGACCTTAAGTCGCAATTTACTCACCACTATAATTTGTTTTCTGGTAAGGAGTGCTTCTTTTACCCAATTGTAATTAGTCAGGAGGTGGAGACTCCAGTTTAAAAACTTAACTAGAGGTTAAAAACGCCTTTACTTGCAGTTTATTCGCCAAGCAATAATTCAAGGCAATTTGTTATATTATTAAACGAATTTTAACGATATAAGGTTTGTGTATGTTAATTTTATGTATTGTATTCTAACAGCTGTTTTATTATACATTATTTACATCTTTTTTTTAACTTGTTTATTTTTTGTTTTATGGAATGAACTTTATATAACAAAATTAATAAAATACTAGTTACATAGCTATTTTGTTTTTCTTTTCCATTAGCTAATTTTGTTTCATCAGAGTACGGTAGTTTTAAGTGTCTGTTATATTTAATTATAACACAGAACTCCAATAAAGAGTACCCTTACCTACAAGAGAGAAATAAGCAACCTAACAATGTTTCACCGGACTTGCTGGGGTTCCTCTCATGCTGGATGAGGTAAATCATATCAAAGGTGAATATAATCTGCTCCTTAAGACTGAACAAACCCACATATTATTCTCCTAATGTCGGCGTAGATATTTTCCCCAATGGACCCCCAAACAGCTTTTACGTCAGCAAAAAGAGGAAACAAGAACGGAATATAACCCGTGAAGCATCGGGCGGAAGCACGTCCTGTTAGCCATATTCACTGTATAAAAATATGTAAATAATGATTGGTTACTTAACTATTGATAGAAAATATAAATTATTAGAACCTGCTAATGTTTCTTTTCAGTGTCCCACATTTTCCAAAACCATCAAAAATGAGCGGTAGTTACTAACTAGTCTAGCGCCATCTAGTCTGACCACAAATTTTAAATTAATTTTTTCATAAATAGTAAATTTTTTGGTACATAAGTTGACCTAGACCGTAAAACGCGTAAAAATGAAAAATTGGCTAAGAGTGCGTTTTTCCACGAAGTTAACTGGAGGTTAAGTTGTCGAGACACTTGATTTTGCAACGTTGCCAAATTGGTTTTTCCCTAAATTCTAAAGAATTTCTGCAAAAATTTCAAGAAATCAGTAGGTTCTGGGAATATTTGCCAACACCGGCAACATTGTTTCAGCCTTAACCTGCAGAATACCATTTCAAAAAGTGCTGGTTAATTTTGCATAAAACTTAGCCTAAGAAAATTTTATTTTTAAAATTGCATTTTTATGCTAACCAAAACAAAGTTTACGTTTACGTACCATATCGGGGTGAAAGAAACAAATAAAAATTCAATAAAAAATGGATTAAACTACTTTATTTGTTTGTTTTTCTTAATTAACTGGATTATAACAATTACATATTTAAAAGTTCCTTTTTATTGTTAAAATATTATCATTCGCCATTTCGTCAGGAAAGAATTTTGCAGGTCTTGCTAATCGCCGGCGCCAAATCTTCAGTTTACCCCTAATTAAGGGTCCTAAGCTAAAAAAACACGAAATCATTACTATTATATACAGGATATTATGAAAAGGACTTTTATATTATATATTTCAATGAGTGACTCCATAGGACTCCTCCAAAAATCAGTTTGCGCATCAGTCGTCAGGGTCCTGCTCAGAGAAAATAGAATAGCGCCCCCTGCTGCGTCCCGTAATTAGGCTCTTTGGATGAATGCTGAGCAAGAGGTCATTGCAAATATCTAAACAGAACAGAACAGAAAATTAATCTATTTCTCTGTGCTAAATGTGACAAGACCATAGACAATTTAAAATTGTCTATGGACAAGACAAGTTTTGTTAGGTTAGAAAACTTAAAGAAAATTTTAAAAAACGGAGTATTTCGATTTACTACTAAAAAGCTATGGGGCTCATAGCAAGTAACTCAAAAAAAAAGTAACTCGTATTTAGCCTTATAGACTGCATCAGTCTACCGCACTAATGCAGGCAACCAAATATACAATATAATGTATGTCTGGTTGCCTACAAATTTTTGAAAATTGTCGCCATCTAGAGTACGGTAGCTTTAATTTTCCACAAGATATGAATTAGAAGTATGGAGGACTTGAGGTAGGAGGCCGATCGCAATGCATTGGATTCGGTCCCAAATTAGCATCGGTAATTCAGCTTTACGAGTCGCTGTAAGATGGCGCGCGTGTTCGAAGTGGGCTATCAAATAATGGTTTCTTATGGATGCAATAACTATTTTTATTTAAATTAGTTCTTTAAGGAACAAATAAGGACTTTTATATGAATTTACACTTACTTTGTTATACTTATTAGTAAACTCGGCCTGTATAAAGTTCCAACGATGCTTGGTTTTTAAAATACAGGGTATTAAACATTCTAGCTATACCTTTGGAGCTAGAAAGATACTTATTTGGCTGCGTTTTCTCTCTGAAAAAGATCCTGTCTTACACCCCGACACAAAGCAAACTCTACTTTTATAAATTGTACCATTATTTATTATAAATATGGAAATTAATTACAATACAACGTTATTTGTCTTGTCTTGCCTTCAAACATTATTTGTTATTTCGAAAAATAAAATGTCAATTGTCAAAAGTAAAAGCACAGAAAAATAAAGGGTTTAAGTAAAAGTTAAAAACTATGGAGGATCTAGTTTTCCATATTAAAAACGAAGAAGAAGAAGACAACATCAGCCCACTTCGGACGCGAGAGCCATCTATCGGCCAATAGCGAACTAACCAAAAAACCGGGACAGAATTTGAAAATGCTGCCATTGTCGATCGGCCTCCTACCCTATAGTTCTCCATAATTAGAAGACTGCATCAGTCTACCGTCATTTATGCAGGCAACCAAATATACAATATAATGTATGTCTGGGTGCCTATACATTTCTGAAGTGTCGCCACCTAGTAAATGTTTATTTCATTCGATACTTACGTAGCGACATCTATCTTTATAGGACCGAAGATAGGCAATATATTGTTAGATTCCTGTAATTTTAATTTTTTACTTCTAAGCTAAGAACATAGATGTCAAATTGTCAAATCAAGAACAGATGGTAAGGTAACCTCACTTTAACAAAACTAGAAGAAAACCTTTTTTAAAATGTGCATTTCTCATTTGTAAGAGGTTTCAATTCAAGCGTTTGGTATTGTAAATACTCAACAAGCCCCTCTCTAACCTTCCTTTAATTTTTAACGCTTTCTCTGCTATGGACAATCAAGAATTGCTTCTTACAGCCTGCCAATCTTCACAACAGTTTTCAGCATGTCTATGGGATTACAATACCAAAAACACCCTCAAGATTTACAAGAACGGAGGCACAGTGCCTTCTAAAACGCTCGCCGTGGTAGGACAGGACTATATTTTATCGGCAGAAGCGAATAAACCTCTCTTGCATGTATGGCCATTGAACAGTCAAGAAATTGATAAAAGCATAAGGTAATCGACATTTAGATTTTCTTTTGAATAAAAAATAGATAATATACGCTTAGGAGCAATGTGCTTTTCTTTCACACATTTATACAAACTAACAAGACATTTTTGCATGTAGGCTTATACTACCGGGACCAGCCACTTGCCTCTCAGTATGCCCCAAAAATACCTACTTAGCTGTGGCAATAGAAACTAAACTGTACATCTGGCAACTCTGTTCTGGAAAGTTACTTTCTGTTCAACAAAGACACTATCAACCGATCACTTGTATTAAATTTTCGAGCGATGGTGAATATGTGGTTGCTAGTGGGGAGGATGGCATTTTGGTAAGCAATTGTTGTTTAATAAAAAATTCAAAACACAGCTAAAGTTATTGCATTTTTTAAATTCGTTTCAGGTCGTCTATTTCTTATCAGATTTGGTCGCTATTCACCATAGTTTACTAAGCCAAAGTAGCATAGGTCAAGTGGAGCCGGTTTATACGAAGAACGATCACAGTATGCCAATAAGAGACATTCACATAGGTAAGGTACTGGATAGACTATAGCATGCTCTTCAAATTTAAAGAAAAACATTTGTTTTCAGGTACTTTTGGTTCCAACTCACGTCTAGCTACATGTTCTTCAGATCACACTACCCGTCTCTATGCCCTAGCCACCGGTGACCTTTTACTCACCCTAGTGTTCAATGAACCCCTTACCAACATAACATTTGATTCACCTTGCTGGAAACTTTACGTTGGAACAAACTCCGGCCTGGTAAAACAGTATAACCTAAAAAAACCACCCAGAACATTAAATCAACACGTTGAGAAGAAACACAGCAATGATTTTATAGGGCATAAGAGTAAAATTGTCGGTATTGCTATTAATTTTAGTAATAGCGTTCTAGCTACAGGCGCAGAAGACAATTTTGTCTATACTTGGGAGATAGTAAGCAGGCAAATTCTGCAAAAATTCGAACACAAAGCTACAATAACAAATCTAAAGTTTGTTCTTAACTTCTCCAACTTGTTTGAACAAAACTTTAAACCGACCCTCATCTTAAAACCATTGGAACGCAGCGTAGAGCACGATAGCGATGATTTCACAGTTTCCATGGTTCAAAGTGAAGATATCCAGTTCTCCGATGATGAGAATAGTATAGAAAAAGAAACGTCGCGTCGTAAACTTGAAGAGGAAAATGTTAAGCTTAGGATTGTGAATGTTCAGTTGTACAGAGCGGCGTTAGAGATCAGTAAGAAGTATCATAGTGGAAAGTAAATAAGAAACTTTATTACAAAATAAATTTTTTTTTAAATCATGTTTTTAGTTACTTGGTAACTTTTTTTAAAGAACAGTGTTACAAATTTCGTTTGGTTATCTTTTAGGTTTGTATATTTTTATATTAGCTTGCATAAATAAACAGTTTTTTTTTACTTCTTTATGATCTGAGGTTTAAAGTCTTGGTCCAGTACTTTTGGTAGCAGCTCCGCGTACATTTCAAGCCTTTGAGTCATCTACAAGAAAGTGTCAAAAATTACAGTCCGTATACTTGTATGATGTAATAAATGATCAAAGGTGTTAAGGAATGTTTACCAGAACTGCATTATGTTTGATTTTTACCTTAACGAACTCAATTTAAGAAATGTTAGTTACCTGGAATCCCCAATGGTCTTTGACCTGCCTACACATGTTAAGATCTACTTCAGTAACCAAAAGTCCAGTTTTGGTTCTTGAAAGACCCTGAAAAAGAGGAAACTAATAGGTAGGTACTGGTGGGGGTATTAGTTTTGCTAAATTTAAATTAATTACCAATATCAAATGGTAGAATTTTAATCTCCGCCACTAAAAAAATTTAAATTAGTTTACAAACGCTGCAGGCGGAATTGACACGTATCCCAAAAAAATTTCGTCGCTGAACATCGCTAACTTCACACATAAAAAAAAAATTCTATTATTTAAAATTTTTTTAAAAATCTTTGAAAATGTGGGTAAAACAGAAATTGGGCGATAGTTACTACTAAAATATTTTTCTGCATTTTTAAAAACTGATGATACTTCTGCTATTTTTAATATCTGAAAATAACCCGGTTTTAAAAGAAATTGTGATTAAATGATGTGGAATTAATAATATAGAACTTTAATAATTTTGATGAAAATATTATCAAATCCCGTTGCTTTCTTCGAATTAGGTTCATCAATTTATTTTGCCTATTATGTGATATATCTTTTTTAATTAAAAACAGAAAGGATCTAAAGGTAAACGTCTATGGTTGTAGTAGCCGACTAAGCCGACCAATTTAAAATTGACAACTAATAATTTACAAAATATGTGGTACGCTCTAGTAGGTAGGTACTTACAGGCGTCCTAGATCCATTTGGCGCCGCCACATAACTGGAACCATAAAAATGTCCAAAGTCTTTATGAGCCGGCTTGCCATTACCAGAGGAAAACTCATTCTCGAAAAATTCCGTACCAACACGATTAATTGCGCAAGTGTAATACCCATTGGCGATAGCAGCGTTTCGAGCCTCAATACCCCAAAGCGGTTCGCTGAGACTTCCTACCTAAGAAAAAAAACATACTTAGAGAAAAATTTGTTGTAATTAAATGCAATCTTACTGTGGCAGATGGATTAAAAACGATCTCTGCCCCGTTCAAACCGAAAGCCAGCCAGTTCAGTGGGTGGTGTCTTCCGTAACAGATGTTAATGGCCAGTTTGCCAAATTCAGTCTAAAAGAAAACATAATAAAAAATCATATAAAACCGGGAATGATACCACAGAGCTTTTAAGGTGGTGGTGACGGAGCTATAAAAAAAGTAGAATATGAAAATATAGGCTGTATAAATGGCACAGCATAATATCTCTGTATGGAATTCGGGGAAATATTTATTTATTGTTAAAAAATTACTTAAGTAATAGAAAGCAGTTTGTTCAAATGGAAAATGCTAAAAAACATAACTTGTGGTGTTCCGCAACCTTAGGACCTACTTTTTTTTTAATCTACATTAATTCTATGGCAAAATTAAATTTAAGAAATTATCATTAAATTTTATTAAATCATCTTTTATAAGTAAATCAAAATTAAAAAATAATAATATTTCTTCACTGTCTTTCAATAATCATTTAATTAAATATACTAATACAATTAAATTTTTAGGTTTATACAGCGGGTCTTCGGAAGTTCTTACCAAATGGGAAACTTTTTTATTATTAATTTTACGAAAAAAAATTAGTCTTTATAAAAAGCTCTGCATGGTCTAAAACCTAAAATGCAACCATCAAATATCGAAATTTTCCAGTCATATACGAGGTTTGTCAAAAAATGTGAACTTTTCCCAAGAATGTGAATTTTTCCCAAGAGTAAAGTCCTACCTTTATTTTTGACATTATCAAAAATTGTTATTAAAAAAAGTTGATCAGAACTAAAAACCACGTCTAAATATGCAATAACACGCATTAAATTAATTAAATAATTAAAAAAAGAAATAATTAATAATAAATCAATAAAATAATTTTTCAACATAAATGCGTATAATTGCACATTTAGCCGTAGTTTTTAGTTCTGATCAACTTTTTTTAATAACAATTTTTGATAATGTCAAAAATAAAGGTACTTTACTCTTGGGAAAAATTCACATTCTTGGGAAAAATTCACATTTTTTGACAAACCTCGTATATGATTGGAAAATTTCGATATTTGATGGTTGCATTTTATTTTATGAAGAAGAACTTTTTTTCGTAAAATGAATAATAAAAAAGTGTCCCATTTGGTAAGAACTTCCGAATAGTATATTGATAAAAATTTGAGTTGGAAAAAACATACTGAATATTTAAGAAGTCTCACCAATAATTGGCATTTTGTTTAAAGCTAAAAATTATATATCGTTAAAATATTTAAAAAATATATATTATTCTTTGGTTTATTCAAAATTACAGTATATGATTTCAATTTGGGAATAAGCGAATTTAACTACAATTCAGCCATTAAAACTACTACAAAACAAAATAATTAAATGCATAGATAAACTTCATTTTTTAGAACCAACTATAAATTTGTATGAACCAAACAAATATTTCAATTTAGAAAATCTTTATAAATTAAAACTATGCATTCTAATACACTCTATTATTATTAAAGAAAAACAATCGAATATAATATTTTCTTCGACCAACATTATTCACATCACGAGACAAAACCATCATATTCAAACACCTATGGCAAAGAGTACTTTTGGCCAAAAATCAATATTATATAAAGGAATAATAATTTACAACAGTTTACCGGGAAAAATTTAAGAAATATCAAAATTATGGACTTTAAAAAAAAACTAAAAAAATATTTTTATAACTAAACTAACTTTAACGTATTATATATTATTATTCTTTTTTTTTGTAAATGGTTATTATATATACTTTTTTTTAAATAATTTCAATGGAGTTATTAATAATTACTAAACATGATTTTTTTTATTTGTGATTTTATATATTGTATGATTTGGCGTTATATTCTCTGTAATGAACTTTTTAAGTTGGTTGAGAATAAAGATATATATTATTATTATTATTATTATTATCTGCACTAATGGGGTTTTGGTTTCCATCCACTAATTTCAGTTGGCAGCATCATTCCAACTGAGAGACGTAAAAATTTAGCTTCAGTAATTTTTTTTTAGTTCCGAGGCGAATTAATTTGTAACAATCGTCAATAATTACCTCAAAAACAGGATGCCCAGTGTTCCCCTCAAAATAATAAGTAGATTCGTTGAAATCCCCCACTCTCGGTATATGGTTTTTTCTGTGCTTGCCCAAATAGTCGCCGTGATTATCTATGACGACTGCCGTGTTCCATATTATATCGGAATGTGCCTCGTCCCGTTCTAATATCGGGGAGATTATCACCATGTTGTGTTGTTTGGCAAACTAAAAAAAAAAAAGTATCATCGTCTTCCCATCTTAACATAGTATAAAACAAAGTTGCTGTCGCTGTCTGTCCGTCCGTCCCTACCTATATATGCTTAAATCTTTAAAACTACGCAACGGATTTTGAAGCGGTTTTTTTAAATAGATAGAGTGATTCAAGGGGAAGGTTTTTATGTATAACTAGCGACCCGCCCCGGCTTCGCACGGGTGCAATTTCAGAAAGTGGCATGCCGGGTACTAATATATCGGGTTTGTATTTATACCAGCGGGTTGCAACGCATGCCGGATACACGCTAGTTATAAATAAATTAATAACCGCCCCGAAGAAGTTAAACTATCCTTATTAATCAATGGGAACAACGTTTTCAGGATCTTACCTCTTGCAGAAGTTTGCTCGTCGGACCATTGTTAGCTAATTCAGCGTATTCACACCAAGGGTATTTTTCTCTGGTACAAAAAGCAAATGGCATATCTAGAAAAAAGTTAATACCGTTATGTTAGTATTTTTCTAGATTTAGCAAAAGCTTTTGATACAGTTAGCCATAATTTACTGTTGGAAAAGTTTGCAAATATTGGAATCAGAGGAAAGCAATTAGAATTAATTAAAAATTATCTGAAAAATAGACCAACTTATGTTCAAATAGATAAAGAAAAAAGCTATCCAAAAGTATTTAGGTATGGTGTTCCTCAAGGAACCATTTTAGGACCATTATTTTTTAATATTATTTATATTCACGACTTATCTTAACATAGTATGAAACAAAGTTGCTATCGCCCGTCCTGTCCCTATATGTGCTTAAATCTTTAAAACTACGCAACGGATTTTGAAGCGGTTTTTTTTAATAGATAGAGTGATTCAAGAGGAAGGTTTTTATGTATAAGACATGCATAATATTATAGAGAAACACTGATAAATTAGAGTAGGGAGAACGAACGACCCAACCTAACCGGTCCCCGGCCCGTTCAACGATCGATCCGAAGCACCGAAACCGGAATAGACAAAGACAGACTATGTTTTATGCATGGATGTGAATTGTGGACGGGCCGGCAAACGGTCGAGTTTGAGGTTTGTTCGCCTTATTATCTCACGTCGTATAATGCCGGGCTGCAACGCAGGCCGGGTACACGCTAGTTTAGTATAAATTGCGATGGACAAATTCATAGTTTTGCAGATGATACTACAATTTTTTATACCGATACAAATTGGGACAACTTAAGTAATAAAATTAAAAAAGATTTTAAAATTATAAAAAGTTGATTTGATAACAACTTGTTAACAATTAATTTTAATAAAACAAATTATATTCCTTTTACTTTAAACCTAAATAACCTACCACGAAATATGAATAGTATTTAAATAAATGAAGACATTCAAATTTTTAAAGTTTTAATGCTTTAATTAATTATTAATATTCTTCTGAATTATTTATATAAGTAAGTAATATTTTTTACTTAAAAATTATAAATTAATAATTTTATTATAGATATTATATTTCTTCAAAAAAAACTCCGTTTATACCATAAATTAACATTTTTGCTTTAAAACTTTTTTTAATGCATATTTATGATTTATGATTTTACATACTAAAACAAAAAATAAGATTTGCCCCTAACAAGCTCAGCTTCAGGGGATTGAAGAATAAGTTTATAGAAGACAACATAAACATATTTATTATATTATTAAATTTTAAATAAATAAACTTATTATGTTTTGCTTTGCTATTTAAAAGCAACTAGGCTGCTACCCTACAAAAGAAACTTACTCCATGCCTCTTGGAAACAGAGAATATTGACGCTCATTTTGGCCGCCAGTTCGATTGCCTCTTTCGCCATTTTAAACATGGCGTTTCTCATATCTTGAATTCTTGATGTTGCCGGGATCGGTATTTGATTCTAAAAAATGGAATTATTAAAATTATTTTGTAATCGTAACTTTCTCTTGTTGATTGATCGGGAAACAATTCATTGAACCTTCTGCATGTTCTTGCTATAATTTGGACACATTGTCCATGAAGAATAAACAATTTCATTAAAAATTCAAATGAATAGTTATCTCCTTCCATTTTAATTATTTGCAGGTCACTTTCTCTAATAAACTTTAAAAATGCGCAAATTTTTTATTGTGTTAATGTACCAATTGTTAAATTTTCATAATGACATTTTCACCTTTGTATTTTATGGCTATCTAAGACAAATATGCCCAAATAATCCAATTTATACAGAAACTAGGTTTTTCATTTTAATTATTTGCAGGTCACTTTCTCTAATAAACTTTAAAAATGCGCAAATTTTTTATTGTGTTATAATGTACCAATTGTTAAATTTTCATAATGACATTTTCACCTTTGTATTTTATGGCTATCTAAGACAAATATGCCCAAATAATCCAATTTATACAGAAACTAGGTTTTATTTCGAAAACCTAAGTATTTAGGTATAGGAACATAATATATCATTTGGAAGGGACTTTAATTTTCTTTCAAGATATTTAATAATATACAGGGTGTTCCATTTAAAAAAAATCACTTTTCACCATTTTTATATCAAGCCGTAAAATGATGAATTTTGAAAGGCCCTGTATAACACAGAACAAATTCCCTTACACCTAACTAATACATAGGACATTGATAAACTACATCCTAAATTTCAGCTTTCTACGAGTCCAAATACCGCAGTAATAAACATTTTATTGGAGCTATGTTTTGAACAAAAAATATGAAAATTAATTAATTTTTCGAAAACCGCTTAAGATAGGTAAAGAAAAATATTATACAAAATAATCAGAAAGTACTAGCGTAGCGGAAAAGGCAATAATATATAGAGTGTCTCATTTAAAATATCAAAGCTGATGCTACTTTTTTGTATAAGCGGCAACGTTGCGTTGTTGAAAATATTTAAAATCGATAGAGCAATGCCAATTACCCATGTTGCCAAATTTTCAGAAAATTCCTATGTCCCGTTTTCCGTAAACGTCTAAGGTACCATCGACCGTGAGACACCCTGTATACTTTTTTATTTATTTAATTTATTTATCTGATGAAATGAAAAAGCACTCTCTACTCTACTTCTCATTCTGTTTGTTACCGTTGTGTGCTTGAAATTACCTGAAATAATCCGATTTTTACAATCCGTGGATTCCTTATTTGTTCCTCCGGGCAGGGGATTATATACGCTTTAAGTTCAAAATTGTAGCTTTGAGCCAAAGATTCAATGGATGGTGAATACGGAAGACCACTAAAAAATATAAAAAAATCGACAAAAACCTTTGTTTGGCAATAGATATATTTCCATATTAAAAGCTTTTATACAGGGTTCCCCATTTAAAACGAAACAGGCTAAATATCTGGTTCCACGTTAATTTAAAAAAAAACGCTCGGACCCGTCGATTTTTATTTCGAGGGGGACATCTTTTGCGTATATTGTCAATCTTGTTACTTCAAGCCCCTAGGAGGGACGAGGGGTAAGATCTAAATCTTAAATGGATACCCCTCTTTTATATATTTTTTTTGGATTCTACATAAAATTCTGAACATTTTTTAATAAAAGCATTATTAGTCTATAGTCTATACTAAACAGTTTCCGAGATATTAACTCTTGAAAAATTTGATTTTTGAACTTTGACAGCGTCTAGCTTTCTAACTGTGTACGTCTTAGAGCAAAACGGCTTACATGTCCCTATCTTCGATTTTTATTATCTTTCCAATAGTGTCAACTTCCGGTTAAACCGGAAGTACTATATTTCTTACAACCAATTTAACCGGAAGTTTACACTATTGGAAAGATAATAAAAATCGAAGATAGGGACATGTAAGCCGTTTTACTCTAAGACGTACAGTTAGAAAGCTAGACGCTGTCAAAGTTCAAAAATCTCATTTTTCAAGAGTCAAAATATCTCGGAAACTGTTTAGTACATAGTCTAATAATGCTTTTATTAAAAAATGTTCAGAATTTTATGCAGAATCCAAAAAAAATTATATAAAATAGGGGTATCCATTTAAGATTTGGATCTTACCCCCCCCCCCTCCCTCCTAGGGGCTTGAAGTAACAAGATTGACAATATACGCAAAAGATGTCCCCCTCGAAATAAAAATCGACGGGTCCGAGCGTTTTTTTTTTTTAAATTGTGGAACCAGATATTTAGCCTGTTTCGTTTTAAATGGAAAACCCTGTATTTTGATAGTCCCCTTGTCCCCCTTTAAGAGCCAATTTTCAAAAAAAAACCGTTTATACCCCTTTTTCCACCCCCCCCCCCCCCCCCCTAAAGGTAAAGGTTCAAAAATATAACCTCAATTAGGTACTTACATCGTTGGATTCCCGTACAAAACTTGTCGAACCTTTTCATAATCTTCGCCTTTCAAATTTTCTTCTAAAAGGCTCTCGACGCTTTCAAAATTTTCTGCACCAGACATGTTTCCTAGAATAATAAGTTAAATAAACTTTAAATCACGGAAAATGCCAAAAGAACAGTCAGTACAATCAGAAGAGTGTGTATATAATTAAAAATATTGTGTTAAGAACAAAAACAAAATAGTAATCAAAATATGGTAGTATAGACTGTGAATTTGTAATAACAAAAACGTAAGGACTGCTCATATACTTACTGTTTCAAAAATAATCTCCGAAAATTGTACTAAAACGCACAAACACAGTACCTATACTAAATAAATACAAATTAAAACAATTTACTATTGTCTCTAAAATGTCTTATCATTAATTATCAGTGCAGTATATTATTTGTTCATAATTATCACCAAACATGAATGGGATGTGTCTATCTTTTTTACAAAATTCTATACCCATGAGAAAAAGGAGACGCATTATACCAGGTCGGACTAGTTTTAAGCGGTATTTTTAAATATAATCCAATCTAAAAATAAACTTTAATCCGCGTTTTTCAAATTTAACATATGCTTTTATTTTTGTACACTGTGGACGAAATTAAATCGTTGTTAATTGATAAAAAAAAGCAGAACTAATTCTAAACATCTACAGTGTCACCAGTCACCAGTAAAGTCCGCATCATATGGGATTTTTTTTTATTAATACCTTTATTCAAAATTTGACTTTGGCTTCAAGTTCTGCTTCGATCGATATGAAAATTAAGCAAAAAAATAGTAGTCACAAGTAATACACCTTAATATTAAGACAAAAAAGAACACATTATAGACACTTTAAGCAAACTGTATTTTTTTTTCCGTATCCGCATCCGTAACGCATTGAGTTACGTTGACCGCAAAAAAAACTGTTTAAGGTGGGAGTATCAACATGCTTGCCAACCTATAACCTATTTCGCGTAGATTTATTTATGTTTTCTAGCTTTTATACAAAATTTAAAGAAAATCAGTATCGACTTGATATTCTATAGGTAATAATTGACATATTTAATAAATATCAAGGAATTTCATAACTTATTTTAGGAGAATTGTACAGCAAAAAATATCGGGTAAGATTTTTTTTAACATTATTATGTCATTGTCACTCATTGTTCTTTCACTATACAATTCTCCCAACAACAACAACAACCATACGTATACGAAACCGAACGCATCCAGCAGTAAAGTAAAACGTCACATGTCAGATTTTCTATTTCTAACCTTAAAAATTGTGATTTTTTCATTTGAATAATTTTGAATTATTTAAAATTAAATATTTTAAATTATAGATGAAATATATCATCCCATCCTTATTGATGAGGATGATGAAGATTACGACGATTTGGGCGATCTGGTGATCAGACACATTTTGCATGATGACGACCTTCTAGGCAATCGGGCAGCCCTCTATGGACATTTTGATCTTGCATTTAGGGGTTTTGTCCCGCCACCTCTCTTCAAGTGAAGGTCATCTTCGGGATTGTAAGTCTTTTTTTTTAGGAACTTCAAACATTTTTGTAAAATTCAGTTCAGAAAAATAACAAAATAATAATAAAAAAATTAGGTTAAGTGACAACTGACAAAATCATAGAAACCAGAGATAGGTCGATTGGTTGGAATGCGTTTACGGATAGGGATACGATGGCAGGCCCGTAACGTATTAAGTCCAACGCATCTATTCTGCACATGCGCAGATCGATGCGGATACGGATACGGTGGAAATTTAGGACATGCTTAAAGTGTCTAATGTCATCAGTAAAGTGTTAATTAAGTGGAAAATAAATTTTTGTTTAACTTAACGTAAAGTTTATCTATTTTCAACGATTTAATTTAAAACCCCTTTACTTTATTTTTTTACTTTCAGGCACAAATTACGTTTTCAAAAATACTTATTTTATGAAGTTACCTTATACAGGGTCAAAAACAAATACACTTTGCATCACATGCGACCAAATTTTAATAGCCCAATTTTGATTTTGTAGAAAAACACACATTTAATATGGCGCTACTTTAAAGAAAATGTATCTGAAATAAAGCCTTGTCAAAACTGAGAAGTTTTATGTAGGTTGCGTTAAGTCTTATTTTGCAAAAGTGGTGCAATTTACAAAATATAGGTAAAAAATCAAAATTATCTTATGCAGCTGAAATTTTGCATGTGGGCTAGAAACTGCATTTAAAAAAACTTTTTCTAATAAGTTTTTTCGATATTTTCAGAAATAACCCCACTTTTGAATTATTTTTTGGAAAAAATTAAAATTTGACAGATAATGCGAATCACGTGACTACTATTTTTTTGCTTAATTTTCATCTCGATCGAAGCAGAACGCTATTAATAAAAAAAAATCCCATATGATGCGGACTTTTTACTGGTGACACTGTATAAAATAAATTAACGAAACTACAATAAGAAAAAATGGAACACCTTTATTTTAAACGTTTTTTTCATACAAAAACAATGCTTCGTGTAAACGAATTTTAAATACATATATGTAAATTCGTGTATTTATTTATCAATTATATTATTTGAACAAGTACTGGCAACTGACGGTCACAACCCAAAACACTATAAATATAACATAAAAACAGTGAAACCTAAATAGGTAAATAATAAAAAAATCCACTGTTTAGGCTTAAAGCTAAAGAATAAATACCGAACATCCTCCACTAAAGTTAAGAATAAATAATAAACAACAAACAACGTCGTATTTGATAAAAGAGAGGCAACATTTTTATACATTGCAGTTTTTATAACATCCCCTACAAGATCAGTATTATCAATAATGTCATTACTAGTAAAACTTTTTTTTATTAGTACCTAGGTATAGAAGAAAAAGTCATTCTTTATAAAAACGTCTGCTTGTGCTGAAACTGCAATTTCGAATATCAGATTTGCGATTACTATACAGGGTTCGTCAGAAACAAACAAAGCAGACGTTTTTATAAAGAATCACTTTTTCCTCTATACCATTTATACTGGAGAGATACCGTTGTCTTTTATCTTAAGTCAATGAGCGATACTGATCCCGTAGGGTCTACTTTTAAAATTTGCTACAAACTTGCGGCCAGCGCTATGTTAAAAAAATTCTTTGAAAGACGTGGAAATTTCGATGCAAAAAATAAAAAAAAACATCATAAAAATCTCAGGAAAATACGATTTAATCATTTTTTGTTGCATGAAATTGCCTTAACACATTAATACAGGTAATTACAGTTCTGTTCATTAAAAAAATAATCCACACTGGTGTACAGTCCGCAAAAAATGCAACGTTTGCATCCTAGCGGTAGTAAGTGAAACTAAGACAATTAAATGACAATTTTGACGTTAGAATGTAAAAAAATGTTATATTAAGGTTGAATTCTCAACGTGATTCAATCCATTGCCAACCTATAACCTATTTCGCGTTGATTTATTGAGTTTATTATTTTAATAACTAACATTTAAAGAAAATCAATATAGTCTGTACATTATTTAGGTAGTATCTGATATATTACAAAAATATCAATTTATTTCAGTGCAAATTTTGGGAGAATTGTATAGTGAAAGAACAATGAGTGACAATGACATAATAATGTTAAAAAAAATCTTACCCGATATTTTTCGCCATACAATTCTCCTAAAATAAGTTATGAAATTCCTTGATATTTATTAAATATGTCAATCATTACTTATAGAATATCAAGTCGATACTGATTTTCTTTAAATTATGTATAAATGCTAGAAAACATAAATAAATTTACGCGAAATAGGTTGGCAAGCATGTTGATACTCCCACCTTAATGTAAAAATAGTGATGAAATTGAAACGTTCTTAAGTGTTGTGTAAAAATTGTTACAATACAGTACCAAAGGTCTGTAAAGTAACTGATTTAGGGCCAGATTTTTTTATTTTACAAGTAAGTGTTTGTAGAGAAGTCATACGATAGAATGTCCTCTATAAACAATGAGATATCGGCTCGTCGCAAAGGTACGTTCGTAAATGAGATGCTTTGGTCTAACTTTGTTTGATCGTCTTTGGCTTTTATACTACAAAACTAATCACAAGACGTTTTTTTTTTTATGAACAGAACTGTACATACAGATATGTACAGATACATACAGGATGTTTGATGGTGACTCACCAGTTAATCATGTTACAGTTGTATCCATAAACAAAGCGTACAAGAATTAGAATGAGACGTAAGTTTCCTCATATTTGCGTAAAACCGGCTTGTCTGAATGATTGTTTATTGGAGGTTATCACACGTCATAGATTATCAAAAATGCAAAGCATTGGCGTCGGTGTAATTCATTTTGAAACTGCATGGTGGTAAAGTTTGATAGACTTTGACAGAAGAACATAAAAATGCCCCATCATCAGTTGTCTGGAGTTGAAAAGGCTCAAAATGTATCAAGAATCGAAGAAGGATGGTCAATCCGTGCTGTATCGCAGTTGTATAATAGAAATAAAAAAAACGATATTGAAAATTAAGCAACGCCGAGAACAAGAAGAATCCCTAAAGAGGAAACATTGGTTCAGGTCGTCCCAAACGTTCCAACCCTGAACAGGATGCTACTTTTTTGGGATATTTAAGAAATAATCCATTTGCAACGGTGATGGATGCTGTTATTGATATTGATACAGCATTTCCTGCCTCCCAACCTACCGCCAGCAGAAGAGTCGAGGACTCTGAACTAAAATGTCGCCCAGCTGCGAAAAAAAATGTTTCTTACCGAAGAACAGCGACAATCAAGGATTATTTTTGCTTTAAATTATATATTATATACCGCAATTCTCAATTTTGGAACAGGGTCATTTTTGCTAATGAAAAGACGTTCCAGTCGACTTATAACGGACAAATTCGTGTGTACCGTCCAAACAATACCAGGTTTGAAGGGCGATATACTAACCCCCCCTCACTTCTAGACATGGGCGTTTCTCTGTAAATGAGGCTAGATAAGTGTTCATGGACCTGGTGTTTGCTGGCGAATAGAGGGAAGATTTAATGCCGGAAATTACATTAACATTTTAGAAAACATATTGTTACCATCTGCTGAGCAAATAAATCCCAATAATACTTTTAATGCTGTAACCCACTGGTTTCAAACCCATAATGTAGAAGTGCTGCCTTGGGTAGCTTATAGTCCCGATATCAATCCAATTGGAAATATTTGGGGTATAATCGTAAAAAAATATAATCGAAATTTTAGGCCACAAAATTCAAAAGATTTATGGGAAATAATACATGCGTGCTGGGAAGGGCTTGATCCAAATATTGTATTAAATATGATTCAGTCAATTCCGAATAGACTGGCTCAAGTAATAGAAAAACAGGGATATATGACCAAATATTAGGTTTTATTTATTCTTGTTAAACGTTTTTTGTTTCTATTGTAATTTTTATAAAACTGTTAAGAAACATTATAAAATAAAAAAATCAATTTTTGTTAGGTATTCTATTGAACTAACGCCCAACGTCAATGCCCTGCATTTTAAATAACCTTTAACATGAAATAAGACGATTTTACGCAAATATGGTTAAGGTTTCCTCCCATTCTAATTCGTGTACGCTTGTTTTATTAATACAACTGTATAATGTTAACCCATCAAACTGACCAATTCAGAAAAGGCCTGGAAAAACGACAGCAATAAGCAAGTAGTTTTTCTGAAAGTTATATCACAAAAAGTACTAAAGTGTGTTTGAATTAAGGTATAGAAAAACGCTGCAGCAACTTGTTTGCTTCCTGGAATTCATCAACGATGCAACACAAACGATCAAACCACACAAAGACAAAACGTGAAAAAACAACTAAAAAAACAAACGATAAACAATTTTTCCGTATTTTTTTTATTAACAAGACTAAAATCTATCAAACCTGCAACACGTCTTTGGCATAACTCAAAAAATAGTCGGTTTTTTTCAGATATTTCTTAATTTTTTCTTTGGTTTCGTGTTGTACTTGAGGAAACCGGTCGTTGGGAAACTGTTTGCCGAAACTACCAGCTTCGTTTTGTTGTTCTTTAGGTTTTTGGCACGATTTCAGTAAGTTTTGGAAGTCGGTTAGGGCGCAGAGGGTGTAAAAGTTTTTCTCTTGCGGATTAGGACCTTTTAGAATTTTCGCTATATCGTCTCGCATTAGGTCTAGGTTTTCAGAGTCGGTAATTATCCATTCGCTCTAAAATTGAAAAAAATTCTCTAGACACTTCTGAGAGCTCGAATAATTGATTTAATAATAATATATCTTTATTCTCAACCAACTAAAAAGTTCATTACAGAGAATATAACACCAAATATACAATATATAAAATCACAAATAATAAAAATCATGTTTAGTAATTATTAACAACTTCATCGAAATTATTAAAAAAAAAACATTTAAAAAAAACGAATAATAATATATAACACGTTAAAGTTAGTTTAGTTTTAAAAAATATTTTTTAGTTTTTTTTAAAAGTCCCTAATTTTGATATTTCTTTAATTTTTTTCGGCAAACTGTTGTAAATTGTTATTCCTTTATATAATATTGATTTTTGGCCAAAAGTATTCTTTACCATTGGTGTTTGAATATGATGGTTTTGTCTCGTGATGTAAATAATGTTGGTTGAAGGAAATATTATATTCGATTGGTTTTCTTTAATAATAATAGAGTGTATTAGAATGCATAGTTTTAATTTATAAAGTTTTTCTAAATTGAAATATCCGTTTGGTTCATACAAATTTATAGGTGGTTCTAAAAAAGGAAGTTTATGTATGCATTTAATTACTTTGTTTTGTAGTTTTTTTTAATGGCTGAATTGTAGTTAAATTCGCTGATCCCCAAATTGAAATCTTATACTGTAATTTTGAATAAACCAAAGAATAATATATATTTTTTAAATATTTTAAAGATATTTTCAGCTTTAAACAAAATGCCAATTATTGGGGAAATGTAACTTCTTAAATATTCAATACGTTTTTTCCAACTCAAATTTTCATCAACATATAAAACTAAAAATTTAATTGTATTAGTATATTTAATTAAATGATTATTGAAAGATAGTGAAGAAATATTATTATTTTTTAATTTTGATTTACTTATAAACATAAAAGATGATTTATTAAAATTTAATGATAATTTATTAATTTCAAGCCATTTACATATTATATTTAGGTCGTGGCTAGGGTCGTGGTTAATGTTATTATGAATTTGAGCAGTCTTCATGAAAATATACAATAATAGTATCATCGGCAAACAATTTTATTTTAAATTTAATTTTGCTATAGAATTAATGTAGATTAAAAAAAAAAGTAGGTCCTAAGGTTGACCCTTGCGGAACATCACAAGTTATGTGTTTTTGTGAACTTTTAACATTCAAAACGTTTTTCCACTAATTTCGTTACGTGACACAAAGTTTATTTACTTACATTTATACACTCTTGTTCGACACTCTTGACAGCCGTTTCGTAGGCTTCAAAGTTCTGTCCCTTTTTCAAGGCCAATGAAATCGTGGCAATACACGCCACCGCCTCATTGGCAAAATCGTGGTGTTCTCCATTAAAATACCTGCAGGTAAAGGCGTATGCACACAACAAGTTGATTAGATTGTACTTGACGCAGTTAGCGGGAATTTTTACCTGAAAATTCATATAAAACTCGGTATGATACTACAGCAGAGCTATAAAAAAAAGTGGAATGCTTAATACACTAAAAGTCGCCACAGTGGTTCTTTTTCCGTGCGTCATCACTTTCACGTCATCAAAATCGTATGAATCAAATCAAAATTGCGAGACGAAAAAAGTCAAAACTAAGTCTAAGTTCATAAAATGGACGTGCCTGCCTACCGTTTGACGTAACTACATAATATCCCGAAACATTATTATTTATTTTAAGTTTTGCCCGGCATTCTCTATTATCTAAAAGAAATTGACAAACAAATGTTATTACATTTAATACTATTTTTAAAGCTTAAAATCTAGAAAAGTTTGGTGTTTTATTGACTATTAAAATCGCAAAAGTCAAATTTTTGACATCCTTTCATTAAAGGGAATTTAGCCACTGCCGTAAACTTTTCAAAGAACTTTCACGGTTAGAATATTTAAAAGAAATAAATTGGGTCTTATAAAATTCCATAAATACTTACCGCCAAAACAGATGGTTGGTATAATTAGCTCTAAAAAGAACTATTTTTAGAAAAAGGAACAGTTTTAAGGCACACAAATTTACAAAATACGAATTAGATTGGCAGATCAAAATAAGGTTGACAATGACGTTCTAAAATACAACGGTAGTCAACTAAACAAATAAAAATAGTAATTAATTGACGTTTATAGTTTTATTCTTGTCTAGCACGTTATATTATTGCGGAATCTTGGAGACGTTTTTTTATGCTTTTATTCAAACTTGTTACTGAAATAAATAAGGATGCAGAGTTATTAACCACGTTGAGTCCTGATCGTTGATTGATGACGCACGGGAAAAGATCCACTGTGGCGACTTTACGAAATATTACTAAAATTTCATATTAAGAGGCTGTGACATCATGTGGTGAATAAGTAACCCTATAAATAGATGGTAATTTTTATTGTTTATCATGTATTTTTATTTTGGGGGAAAATGATCTGGTACCTATAGATGAAACAATAAGAAATTAACCTAATCGTATTACGTATTCCATTCTAAATTAAATTTAGAACATTTAGAACCAATTGTTAATCTATACAGTGTGGTTGTTTAAGTGTGCAACATATGGGCATTCCTTTTATTACCAATATCTCAAATTTTTTTTTATCTATATATGTATATAAAAATGAATGTGTGTCTATATGTAACGCATGCGTTCCTATACCATTTATCCGATTACGATGAAAATTTGGTGAGTTGTTGTGTGCAGGCCGAGGAAGGTTTCGGCATAAACAAAAGTGGCGCAACGGATGCTGGGATGCCGGGATGCTGGATATTTGTGTAATGTCTTTCCTTCAAATTTATTTTAGTAAGTAGAGTAGCAACGCGCGCGGTGTATAGCTAGTTCTTGATAAAAGTTGGTGAATGTTCGATAATCATATTAGGTGCACTTGGAATGGTTGCTAGTCAAACGGCGTACAGGGTAGGTCAAAAAATATAAAACTTGTACAAGAATAACGTTTTTTAATAAACATTTAAAATAAAAATTTTACACTTTAAATGAGAGTTTTTTTAATTTGCATATTATCATTACTAATGTTTTATCCTTTTAAAAAGAATTTTTAGGAGATTTTAAAGTTGTGTTTAATATCGTTGCAACAAACATGAAGTTTGTGATTCCTTAATAAATTAAAAATTCAAGTAAATTTTACAAATATGCTTGAATTTGAACAAAGGTATGTGAAATTGATTTGATTTTGATTAATTTATGAATATGGTGAATATAAAAAAAAAATATTTTTTTGGGAAATTATTAGAACTAATTAACAGGGTTGGGCTGATTTAAATCAAGTGATTTAAATAATGATTTAAATCACTTGATTTAAAAAAAAATCATGATTTAAATCACTTAGGTACTTATCACTTATTTTTTTTTTAATCATGATTTAATGATCCTATTTATTTTTAATTCAGAACAATGAACAATATAACATATTAAAAAAATATTTTCAAAAATCAACAGTATAAGTATTTATAGAAGTCGCGCTTTTAAGAAATAAAAAATTAGTAGGTGTACCTATATAATACATAATATAAACTTTAGAAGCGCGTTCTGACAATATTTTGGGTATATAGAATTTAGATCTACTATATTGTTAGACAGAAATTAAAATAATTTGTATTAATTAAGAAAGAGAGAAAAATGTTAAATTTTTAATAAAATCAATAAAAAAAAATCAAAAAATCAATGATTTTTGATTTTTATTAAAAAAATTTTGCCCAACCCTGCTAATTAAGATGCAAGTGTCAAGCATTCGAGAATTCGGAAAATAATAATTCTGCAGTTACTTTTCATGGGTGAGTAAATAGAAAGTTGGGTTATTTGTAGGTTAGGTTTATTCTATAGTAACAAGGTCACATTCAAAGGTAAATGCACCGTAATCCCTACTCCCTGCCCCCACCCAGCTCTTCACCGCCTCTCTTCTACTAACGATATTGTCAACACATTTTAATTGCGTTTATGAATAAGATGTGCCATCTATACAGCGTGTCTTCGGAAGTTCTTACCAAATGGGAAACTTTTTTAATATTAATTTTACGAAAAAAAATTATTCTTTATAAAAAGCTCTGCATGGTCTAAAACCTAAAATGCAACCATCAAATATCGAAATTTTCCAGTCATATACGAGGTTTGTCAAAAAATGTTAATTTTTCCCAAGAATGTGAATTTTTCCCAAGAGTAAAGTACCTTTATTTTTGACATTATCAAAAATTGTTATTAAAAAAAGTTGATCACAACTAAAAACTACAGCTAAATGTGCAATTATACGCATTTATGTTGAAAAATTATTTTATTGATTTATTATTAATTATTTAATTTTTGAAATTATTTAATTAATTTAATGCGTGTTATTGCATATTTAGACGTGGTTTTTATTCTGATCAACTTTTTTTAATAACAATTTTTGATAATGTCAAAAATAAAGGTATTTTACTCTTGGGAAAAATTCACATTTTTTGACAAACCTCGTATACAGTGTCCGCAAGAAAGTCCGCATCAAATGGGATTTTTTTTTTATTATTAGGTATAGGTAAAAATTAAAAAAACAGTTAGTTTTTGCTTAACTAAAAACCAAAAATGACGTATACTGAAGCAGCTGCACGACTTGCGTTACTTGTCAAATTTGACATTTTTAATAAAATAGGTTCAAAAATGCCCTTATTTATCAAAATATCGAAAAACGTTATTCGAGAAAGTTGCTTATTTAGGCATTTTTAGCCTTTGTACGAAATTTTGACAGTCTAATACAATTTTTATTTTTTGCCAGATTCTTGAAAATTTTGATTAACCCTCGTAGATTAACTGTTATACATCGATGTAAAACCATTTGCCTTTACTTCATTTGTAATCTTAATGAAATATTGTGTAAAAAATTTGTTTCCAATTATTTATTTTGCTTCAAAAACTGAAATTGTTATTGATCAGTATGTAATGTTTGATGCAAAGTTTATCTAATTACATCAGTTTTGCCAAAACCGACGTTTCTCATTTTTCTTAAGTTAGTAAACAGATGTACAAAAAGAAAATATTAGGAAGCTTTCGTTAAAATTTTACTTAATTAATATTGGATCAAAAAGAATAAATATTAATCGCTCGAAACATTTTATTCAACAAAAATATAGTTTAATATAATTAATTTAATTTAATAATAATAATTAAGTAAAATTTCAACGAAAGGAAAATGAGAAACGTCGGTTCTGACAAAACTGATATAATTAGATAAACTTCGCATCAAACATTACATACTGATCAATAACAATTTCAGTTTTTGAAGCAAAATAAATAATTGGAAACAAAAATTTTACACAAAATTGCATTAAGATTACAAATAAAGTAAAGGCAAATGGTTTTACATTGATGTATAAAAGTTAATCTACGAGGGTTGATCAAAATTTTCAAGAATCTGGCAAAAAATAAAAATTGTATTAGACTGTCAAAATTTCGTACAGAGGCTAAAAATGCCTAAATAAACAACTTTCTCGAATAAAGTTTTTCGATATTTTTATAAATAAGGGCAGTTTTGAACCTATTTTATTAAAAATGTCAAATTTGACAGGTAACGCAAGTCGTGCAGCTGCTTCAGTATACGTCATTTTTGGTTTTTAGGTAAGCAAAAACTAACTGCTTTTTCAATTTTTACCTATACCTAATAATAAAAAAAAATCCCATTTGATGCGGACTTTCTTGCGGACATGTATGACTGGAAAATTTCCATATTTGATGGTTGCATTTTAGGTTTTAGACCATGCAGAGCTTTTTATAAAGAATAATTTTTTTTCGTAAAATTAATAATAAAAAAGTTTCCCATTTGGTAAGAACTTCCGAATACACGCTGTAGGTATCAGATCATTGTATCATGGGGTATAAATTGAATTTTAAATATTACAAGGTGTTCTAGAAAAGTAAAGGGAGAAAAGTGTCCTTACCGTTACACTAGAAAAATCCCTAACCACGCCAACTTTGGGACACTTAGTTTTAAAATCCCCAGACCCATCAGCCTTAACTTCAGTCACTTTATTGTCTTCATAATACAACCACCAGGGTTGCCAAGACGGGATGAGCTTAGAAACGTCCTCGGTTCTAAAATAGAGATTAGTCTGTATTGTTATCAAAGGCCTATCAAAGTAAAAGCCCCATTGTTTACATTTTTACCAGATCCCTCATTATTCCGTCCTTTTCTTCCATTGCATTGTGCCATAGCCAGATTTACAAATTTCTGTGAACATACTTTGCAAAACTCCCCAAAAACTATGCTACATTGACAATTATTTCAATAGCTCTAGCTTTAATAAAAGAAGAAAAACTTTATTCTTACTTTAAAAATGCCACAAAATCTTGTTTCTCATCTTCAGTAAGTTTTTCCCAGACTTTCTCAGCATCATCCAAGTTTACATCTAAAAATGTTCTTCAATCAATCAATCAATCAAAATACACTTTATCGTTAGAAGAAGTACATCTTGTTAACAAAGCTTTGGACAGTATTAAAACTATTGTTATGTATGTAAATTACAATGTTCACTATATAAAGTAAGAATAAGTAATCCAATAAACAAATAAATAGATAATCACACATTATAAGACAATAAAATAGTAATGGTAAAAAAAGTTACACACAATCCTACCAAAAAACCTGGCAGGAATATCATCAGTTTTAATTAAACAAAATAAAAAAATAAAATAAAAAATTCAAAGGAAATGCCTAGATATTATCATCGTAAAATTCCTGGATAGTATAGTAGGGTCTAGTAATTAGTTGCCTTTTTAGTCTTTGCTTAAAAATCCTGTCATCAATCACCTGCCGATAAGCCAGTGGTATGTGGTTATAAATTTTGATGCTCTCAATATCAAGGAATTTTTGGTGAGTTGTTTTTGGTATAGGAAGAGGAATATCATTCACAGTACGCATGTTATAGGAGCTGTATAGTAGCATAATTTTTATATTTTTTATGGATAAGGCAGGCCGTTTCCAAGATAAAAATTCCAATCAAAGTTAAAATCCCTTCTCTGACAAATAAAGGTTTACAGTGAGTATGACAATTAATGCCCTCTTTTGAGTCTTTTGCAAAACCAATGTAAAGCCCAATAGGCCCTTACTACTAAGTCCCCAAAAAGCAATACCATACCTCCAAGTGACTCTCAACAGGTGAAAAATAAACCATTCTATCCACACTCTTCACAACAGACACAGGTTCGTCTTTTTACCCTATATAAAACAGTTCCTTCTAACTAAAGTACTTTACATTACATAATCCTGTACACAATTATTGCAAGGGAATATATAGAACAATGTTATATAATAGAACTGTAAAAAAAGTAAATAGATTTACCTGCTAGTCTCTCTGTAATATCCAGATAATCTTCGTCGTCTGAATCCAGATCCTCCTCTAAATCTTCAATATCCACAAATTGGGAAAAAGGGCCTAAACCTATGTCATCTAGATCTACATCACTTGAAAATGTAAAAAAAAGTGATTAAAATCTCTAAAGCTTATGGCAACAATGTGATGTCAATCTATAGCAAAGAAACCCCCAAAGGAAGCCTGAAAAATATTAAAAAATGTTCCTTATTGACCTACCTGTTAGATGTTCGATCACTCCCGTCCAAAAACCCAGGACTAGGAATCCGATTGTTTTCGTGAGTTCTTTGCAAAATATCTAACATCTTGGCTTTCGATTCTGGATTTTTCGGATCTAAGCTCAGTTCTTGCATAACATTTTCTTTATAAAAGTTCTCGGAGCATTCCAAATGTGTTTCCGCTTGATAGCATGTTAGAGAGCAATAAATAATGTTGCATTTGGGACATGAATATTTAGCTAGGGCATTATCACATCTGTAAAGAAGACCGATATGGATATTGAGAAAAAAATGTATGTGAAGATTACCTAGGACCTACAAAGTAAGTGACCTTAATCTGGCTAAGTAGGTTCTTTCTAGGCTAATTTTTGGCAAGTTTTTTTATTTTATTTTATAGGACTTTCATATTGTTTTACAGTACTTAGCACTCACATCTCTGTTTGATAAAATACTGCTTGGTAACCATAAACAAAAAAGGAATGAAAGGGTTAGTTATAATAATATTTATTCTTTGTTAAAAACCCCCAGAAAATATTTTTTAGTAGGGCAAATGTTTTATGTACAAAAAAAGTTAAATTTAAAAGGTTATCTTACTTACATTTTACAAGTGTTGGTCTCGTCCAACTCGATGATTTTAGCACTGGCCATTTTTTAAGAAAAATTAGCGAAAAACCGGCTTTTTTTTGGCAAAAAGATCAAATTTTGACATGAATACAAAAAATCCCTCACTTATTTGACATTATTGTGATTTATGTCTGAGAAATGCGCAGGCGCGAATTAGGGTTAGTAGTTCAAATGCATTACGTTCTGTCATTCGAATTTGTGACGCAATAATACTTCAATATTAAGTATGCAGCACTATTATGTCGTACGCAAGTTTGTTATGATAACAAAGAACATTTCATGATTCATAAGATGCAAGCCTTTCTTTATGACGTTCGAGGATGCAAGTAAGTAAAATTGCATCAGCAATTGCAACAAAGTGCATGACTTGAGTGCAACAAAGGCAATTTTTGCTTGCAATTGAATTGCATTAAATTGACTGCACCTAAACAGGCTTTAACAATAAAATTGCTATAATAAAAATTAAACAAATACCTATTATTTACTTTAATATTTATTTGACACAATTATAAAACGTTTAAGAGTTATCTTTTAAAGTTTTATATAAAGATTTAAGGTGTTACTCAGTTTTTACTAAGAAAAAAACTGCCATTATGATTTTGCCTTTCTGTGTTAGTCAGTACCTAATAGTAATATGGCACATGTACATCTAAAATTAATTAAAAATTTATTTTAATAGACGTTCATATACTTGATCAAATAGTATCGTTCAAAAAAGATGATTTTACAAATATACAGTGGGGCAACTAGGTATACTTTAATGTCCACTATTTGATACCTATATTGTAAACGGTAATTTCTATTTTTTTGCCAATAAATCCGGACTGATCTCTTATGCATAATCTCAAAATTTCATTTTAATATCTATAAGTACAGAAAAGTTGTTGGGGTGAACGTCTTTTAAGAAACACCCGGTATATCTATGGTGTTTTCGTCATTTTTTATAACGGATATATACAGGGTGTCCGGAAAATACGTGTACAACGTTTGACGACAGACTCCTGACGTCAAAATAGGTCGATCTAAGCCGACTTAGTTATATCCAAAATTATCTCGTTTAGCCGGTAGAGGGCGTCAAAAATTTGTAAAAATATTGGTTTTTCCTAAATTACGTGAAAACCTGCTAATCGATTTTACTGATTTTTAGTATGTAGACTAATACTATAAAATGACGTTTTCTAGTAGTATAGTCACCGGCTGTAAATAAGTGGAAGTGTTATAAAATTGATAGAATACGTCAACATTTCTCCTCATTTTTTATATGAACGGCTTTATGACAACCCAGATATTTTTGTAGAGTGACTGGATGTATTTGGAAGCTATTTTACCTCTTTAATATTTTTCGTTGAATAAGCTGTTTTGCCAAAAGAAAATATTTACAATTACCTGCGTACATCAATTATTAACAATAAAAATAAAACAAAGTACAACAAAGTTGAAAGTATGTATTGTAAGAAACTAAGTAAAATAAAAACATTACTTAAGCAAATGTGTAAAATGACCGCCATCTTGCTGAATACACTTATTAACACTCCTTAAAAAATGACATTGGACCCTATCTAATGTCTCGGTGTTATTAAAATGGGTGCCTAATTTGATTTTAATATTATTACTAATAATACTAAATATTGTTAATATTTTCTTCTGGCAAAACAGCTCATTCAACGAAAAATATTAAAGAGGTAAAATAGCTTCCAAATACATCCAGTCACTCTACAAAAATATCTGGGTTGTCATAACGCCGTTCATATAAAAAATGAGGAGAAATGTTGACGTATTCTATCACTTTTATAACAATTCCACTTATTTACAGCCGGTGACTATACTACTAGAAAACGTCATTTTATAGTATTAGTCTACATACTAAAAATCATTAAAATCGATTAGCAGGTTTTCACGTAATTTAGGAAAAAGCAATATTTTTACAAATTTTTGACGCCCTTCTACCGGCTAAACGATACAATTTTGGATATAACTAAGTCGGCTTAGATCGACCTATTTTGACGTCAGGAGTATGTCGTCAAACGTTGTACACGTATTTTCCGGACACCCTGTATATTATCATCGTCAACTGCCTTTTTTTTTTTAATACGGACCTCAACTTTTTTACAGTACGTTCTACCCCCTAATATAACCCTGTTTACTTATGTGTCTGAGTCTCGGTATAAATTATACAGTAACTACGAAAATTGTGAAAATATTATCAGTAGCTACGTCTACTTATTAAACAAAACTTCACCCAAGTACAGCTAAATTAAAAATAGTAGAAATTACCGTTTGCAACATACGAATAGTGGACATAGTTTCGACCAACGATCTGGTAGCTATAGATGGCACATGTCATTCATAAACGCAATTAAATTGTTTTGACAACATACCTAGTTTGTTTTCTTCTCGCATACTATTGGCGACTCATCTTTAAAAAAAATCACAAAACACAGTAATTGTTACACAAACCCAATAAACTGAAGAAAATTTCAAACCGCTGTCAAAGAAACACCAAACGGAAATAGGGATGTTCGATATATACATCGATATTTCCAATGCGATATTATTCGTAAAATAATTATTTTGCCGTTCCTCTCCATCTTGATTATACCATTTTTCCTTTGGTCTCAGTTAAGGTGTGAGCTTAGAATAATTAGATTTGTGAATTGTTTTGTAATTCTAATTCTACTAAAATGTTTTTTTCGATGCATCGCAAACATCAATGTTTTTCCGCGATACATTTTCTGTGGACATCCCTAAACGAAAATGAATGAAACAACGTCATCATGGCCTCAGACCAATGTCGTGACGGTTATATCTTTGGGGGCGGATCTCTTACTGCTGCGTTGCCATACTGCAGACTTTTTTTTAAAGGTTTTAGACGAAGAAATTTCCCACATCATGTTAACATTTTTAACAGCGTATGTTTGGCCAACAAAGTGGAGAGGCGCAGTTTGCATGTTGATTTGGATCGAATACGATTTTGTCAATAGGTTAGTTTGTTATTGTTTTATCTATAGGTAGCAGATCATTGGTTTCTACCCAGTACTCTAACAGTATGACCAATAAAGTCCGCATCATATGGGATTTTTTTTAATAATAACTTTATTCGAAATTTGACTTTGGCATCGAGTTCTGCTTCAATCGAGATGAAAATTAAGCAGAAAAATAGTAGTCACGTCATTCGCGTTATCAGTCAAATTTTAATTTTTTCGAAAAAATAATTCAAAAGTGGGATTATTTCTGAAAATATCGAAAAAAGTTATTAGAAAAAGTTTTTTTAAATGCAGTTTCTAGCCCACATGCAAAATTTCAGCTGCATAAGATAATTTTGATTTTTTACCCACCACTAAAATTTATTTTCCACTTAATGAACACTCTACTGATGAGACTGTGTTCTTTTTTGTCTTAATATTAAGGTGTATTACTTTCAGACACAAACTACGTTTTCAAAAATACTTATTTTATGAAGTTACCTTATACAGGGTCAAAAACAAATAAACGTTGCATCACATGCGACCAAATTTTAACAGCCCAATTTTGATTTTGTAGAAAAACACACATTTAATATGGCGCTACTTTAAAGAAAATGTATCTGAAATGAAGCATTGTCAAAACTAAGAAGATTTATGTAGGTTGCGTTGAGTCTTATTTTGCAAAAGTGGTGCCATTTACAAAATATGTGGAAAAAATCAAAATTATCTTATGCAGCTAAAATTTTTACATGTGGGCTAGAAACTGCATTTAAAAAAACTTTTTCTAATAACTTTTTCGATATTTTCAGAAATAACCCCACTTTTGAATTATTTTTTGGAAAAAATTAAAATTTGACAGATAGTGCGAATCACGTGACTACTATTTTTTTGCTTAATTTTCATCTCGATCGAAGCAGAACTTGATGCCAAAGTCAAATTTCGAATAAAGTTATTAATAAAAAAAAATAATAAGAAAAATAAGAATAGCCGTTTCATCCCTTTAAATCGGCTAAAACTTGCCCTTTGTTATAGCGTTGTAATTACTTGCAATTTTTTTTAACTAATAAAGACAATTTATTGTGTATTTAGGGTCTTTTAGGAAATGTATTTTGATTTTTTCTATTTGAAAATTTGAACGATTTTAAGTTTATAATAAATAACATTCATTCAAAAATTTACCCTAGAAGGATGTTATTAGTTTATAAAAAGGAAAATAATTTTTTAATTTGTACTACAAAAAAGTTATAGATCTACACCACAATTAGTCTACATTTAGCTAAAGTAGATTTTTTTAACAGTAGATATACAGGGTAAGCTAAAAACTAGTAACATATAGAATGCCATATAACATCCCAAAATAAGCTTGACATATTGCAGAACAGAGAGACAGAAAACAGTAAAACACATGATCACTCAACAAGTCTGCACAAACATTATGTCACCAAGTACTATACAAGGTATTATACAAAGCGACCAGATCGTCGAGAGTTTTTTTTTTGCAAGATCGTTTATAATTTCGTCGATATTTAATGTTTTAACATACTCGTGTTCGATACTGATTAAGGATAAATCCGAAAGGCGTTGTTGTCCCATGGTGTTACGTAAATGGGTTTTTATTATTTTAAGTTTGAAAAAAGATCGTTCCGCTGATGCCACACTAACTGGTAAAGTTAGAAATAACATTACTGCACTAGATACATCTTAAAAATTTAAAAAACACACTGATTTTTTATTAATAAATAATCCGCAAGTTCATACACTGTTTTTAATTTTGAAATACTCCAAGTCCCTTTCTGAGGTTTAATATTTGACTAGGAAAGACAATGGACAAGTCTTTATGGTATATCGTTTGAAAATTCCGCGCTTTTACGTATAATTCTTGTTCACTTAACGAAGTTAAGGATATAAAAAAATAAAATCAATTATGAAAACCAAAGCTGGCAACAAATTTTGCTTTGTTGCGCAAAATATGCTTTGCTTACAATAAGTCAAGCACGTTTTAGATCCGAATCATCCATAATTTTGAGCCACCCTGTATTTTTAGAAACCTTACATTTAATACATCTTCCTTATAAATTCTAGACCTTATTAGTATTAAAAAGTCATGGTAAAAAATTCACTCTTTTTGAACGTATAAAACGACATTTCAAAAATATATCACCAGGGTTGTTGAAGACTTTTTTGGAGTTACTTTCCGTATAAAAAGTATAGATTTTTAAATAGTATTCTGTAAATAATGATAAATCTACATAAAATTTAATACTTTCTTAAGTTTCTTGGTCACTGTACGGGGTGTCCCAAATTCGATGCGCACCATTGGGATCTCGGTAACTATTAAAGAAAGTAAATGTTAAATTGGAGCAAAGTTGAATAATTTAGAGCTTATATAGTATATACAGTGACCGGCAAAGAGTTCGCAACATATGGGAAAAATTTTTATTAGCGGAATATTGAAAAATCTATTTTGGGGGATTGGATGTGCATGTCCCATAACCTTAAAATCGATTTTGACATACGTCACGTGACCAATGGTATGGCGAGAAAGTTGAAGAAACAAATATGAAATCATCATAAATCAGATAAGTTGATGAGATATCGAAAAAATTCCAAGAATAAAAAGTGTTTAGAATTCCATTAGAACCTTAGATACAATGTTTGGGATATCTACTTAAAAAAACATAAAATCGAATATTTTTGTAAATATTTTTTTACCGAATTAAAAATTTCCATATTTTTCCTTTCTTAAAGCTTCATTAAAGTAAAACTTACATCTGGTGACCACAACTAGAAATATTCTTTTGTTTTTCTGACAATTTGGAGCAATAATTCAAAAAATTCGTTTACACTTGGATACCAGCTGTTGCAATAGTCTATTGCTAATAACCTTATCGATATTTTTAATATCGAAATATTCTATTATGTTTAGAAATCCTTAAATTCATTAATCCAAAGAAAATTTTATTTATAACCGTAAAAAATAATTTTGAATTTCGCAGAAATCTTTAAAAAAATCTAAAAATTAATAAAAATTTAAATTATTTTTTACGGTTATAAATAAAATTTTCTTTGGATTAATGAATTTAAGGATTTCTTAACATAATAGAATATTTCGATATAAAAAATATCGATAAGGTTATTAGAAATAGACTATTGCAACAGCTGGTATCCAAGTGTAAACGAATTTTTTGAATTATTGCTCCAAATTGTCAGAAAAACAAAAGAATATTTCTAGTTGTGGTCACCAGATGTCAGTTTTACTTTAATGAAGCTTTAGAAAGGAAAAATATGGAAATTTTTAATTCGGTAAAAAAATATTTACAAAAATATTCGATTTTATATTTTTTTAAGTAGATATCCCAAACATTGTATTGAAGGTTCTAATGGAATTCTAAACACTTTTTATTCTTGGAATTTTTTCGATATCTCATCAACTTATCTAATTTATGATGATTTCATATTGGTTTTTTCAACTTTCCCGCCATACCATTGGTCACGTGACGTATGTCAAAATCGATTTTAAGGTTATGGGACATGCACATCCAATCCCCCAAAAAAGATTTTTCAATATTTCGCTAATAAAAATTTTCCCATATGTTGCGAACTCTTTGCCGGTCACTGTATATACTATAGTATGAATGGTATCCGCCTGATAGAGAATTTATACAAATTAAAATGCGTCAAAAAATGTTATTTTAATTTCAGGTCCGTATTTAAAAATGTTGATCTGATGGTGATATCTGAAAACCGAAACGTCGCTTTTTAAATTAGAAACTATCTTTAAATGCGTCGTACTAAAGTGCCTGTAGGAAGTGATTTCTGTTTAATAATCTAAATGTTATAATTGATGGTGAAAAATTGGAATTAGTAAACAGTTTTAAATATTTAGGGATTGATTCAAAATTAAAATTTTTTAATTATTTTGAAAGTATTATATCGAAGATTGCCGGAAAAGTAGGTTATTTTAAATGAATCAGTTATAATTTAAGTTTGTTTTTTAAAAAAACTGTATTTAATACTAATATATTACCACATTTTCTTTATTGTTCTTTCATTTTATATTGTGCTAGTGAGGAAATATTTGACAAATTACAAATTTTACAAAAATAAGGCAATGCGGATTATTTTAAATTGTGACAAATATCCAAAAATTAATTTTATGTTAAAAAATTTAGATTGGTTGAATGTCAGAAATTTAATTTTTTATTGTATGTATCTTTATACATAAAATTAAAAATAATTTATTGCCTGATTGTTTAAAAAAATTTTGTTCTTTTAATCATGACCATCATAATTATAAAACAAGAACTAATCAAAAGGTTTGATACAATATAATAATTCGGAAAATTCTAATAAATCTCAAAATCATTAAAACTGTTTAAAAAAACTTTAAAATTACATTTAATTAAAAAACAAAATGATACGTAATATTTGATACAATTTGCAAAATGTTTAACTTTTCTGTCTGTTTTTGTTAGAAGAAGGTTGCGTTTTAAAATTTAAAAATAAATCTATAAAAATGTGTTAAAAAGATGTATTAAAAAATATTTAATTGTAGCTTTTTGCTAAATAAAACATGTTACTACTACTACTATGTCACAAAAAAAAAACACCGAAAATGAAGTTTTCTGTTTTTTCCCGATATTTCCGAAAATAGAATTTTCTTAATTTCCCACTGTCATTAACTTAAGCACCAAATTATTCAACTTTGCCCCAATTTAACATTTGCTGTAACTTGTAAAGTTTCCGAAATCCCAATGGTGAGCATCAAATTCGGGACACCCCGTACATTCCCACAAATTTAAGGGAAAAACAAACCGGTGCATGATAGTATTATTGAAATGCCCTATCACATAATGTTGTGCGCAATAAACAAAAGATATATAAACGTTTTGGTGTCCCAATGAATTTTAGGAGAAAAAAACGAGGCTTAAAAAAAACACGATTCGCGATTTGTGACCGTGTTTCTAACTTACTGGAACAAATAAATCAATGCGACTTCCAACGAGATTGGACAAGAAATGGTGTTCATACATCGCACAAGGGAGTTGCTTACTAAAAAAAATTGAATATGGATGGATTGATTTATATCAAATTTGTTTTTCGTTCCATTGTTTTGAGTCAGTCAACCTTTGTAATGTACTAACCAAAGACCTTGCAAAGTAAAGACCCAATTGTTTACATTTTCACTCGATCCCTCACTACAGTTTATAAGTTCTTTGGTAGTAACACTATTTATATAATTTAATTTAATGTGGCCATCGTATATACAGTGTGTCCAAAAAAAGTATACAATATATGGGAAAGATTTTTATCACCGATTTCTCAGAAAATTTTATTCTTTATAAAGGTTAGTGCATTCCTTAAAACTATAAATGCATATTTCACCTGCGGCTAATAGTAGGGTAGTAAAGTACCTTAATTATTAGAAATACAGCAAAATTTTATATGGAAATGTTTTTGCAAATTAAAAACTTAGTCCAAATACGAAATTTAAGTTAGGTGTGTCAATTTTTTGGATTTCAGCGTACTGGGTGAAAATGACAAATAAATTATTAATTATTTCCAGTAATATGAATAGAGTTGGATTCTATCATAATTTTGTTTAGAACATAAGTTGGCTAAAATGTGTTTAAGTAGGCGTGCAACACGCTAGTATCTGAATCAACTCGTAACATTGAAAGGTTTTAAAAAGTTTGCAACTTATTAATCCATTTTTATTATAAACCCATGTTTAAGTTATTTAATAAATATATTAAAATTGCGTAAACGAAAAATCGACCAGAGGAGTACCGTTTAGGGGAAAACCAAAAAAAATTAAAAATTGTGACACCTAACTCAAATTTCGTATTTGGACTAACTTACTAATTTGCAAGAACATTTCCATATAAAATTTTGCTGTATTTCTAATAAACAAGGTTACTTTACTCTTAAAACAATTTCGAAAAAATGGCATTTACTCCCTTACTATTAGCCGCAAGTGAAAAATGAAATAAAGTCGCCACAGTGGATCTTTTCTCGTGCGTCATCACTTTCACGTCATCAAAATCGTATGAATCAAATCAAAATTACGAGACGAAAAAAGTCAAAACTAAGTCTAAGTTCATAAAATGGACGTTTGACGTACCTACAGAATATCCCGAAAAATTATTATTTATTTTAAGTTTTGCCCGGCATTCTCTATTATCTAAAAGAAATTGACAAACAAATGTTAATACATTTAATACTATTTTTAAAGCTTAAAATCTAGAAAAGTTTGGTGTTTTATTGACTATTAAAATCGCAAAAGTCAAATTTTTGACATCCTTTCATTTAAGGGAATTTAGCCACTGCCGTAAACTTTTCAAAGAACTTTCATGGTTAGAATATTTAAAATAAATAAATTAGGTATTATAAAAATCCATAAATACTTACCGCCAAGACAGATGGTGGGTATAATTAGCTCTAAAAAGATCTATTTTTAGAAAAAGGAACAGTTTTAAGGCACACAAATTTACAAAATACGAATTAGATTGGCAGATCAAAATAAGGTTGACAATGACGTTCTAAAATACAACGGTAGTCAACAAAACAAATAAAAAAAGTAATTAATTGACGTTTATAGTTTTATTCTTGTCTAGCACGTTATATTATTGCGGAATCTTGGAGACGTTCTTTTATGCTTTTATTCAAACTTGTTACTGTAATAAATAAGGATGCAGAGCTATTAACCACGTTGAATCCTGATCGTTGATTGATGACGCACGGGCAAAGATCCACTGTGGCGACTTTATGCATTTATAGTTTTAAGGCATGCACCAACTTTTATAAAGAATAAAATTTTCTGAGAAATCGGTGATAAAAAACTTTCCCATATGTTGCATACTTTCTTGGGCACACTGTATATCTAACACCAATAAATTTAGTTCGATAAATCGTATTATTCAAGTGATTTTGTTTAAGCCTCGTAGGAATTAACGGACACCACTTAACAAACCCAAAATGTCAGTGTTATTTGGCATACTCGTTGAAAAATATGTTAATATAACTTTAATAATAAATTTTTTGACAATAAAAACATTCTTATATAAATATACATTTCATACAATCATCAACAAAAATATAAAAAATATAAAAAATATTTACAAGTTATCCTGTTATTATATCTATAAAATAATTATATTATATCACATAAACAAAAAAACAGTTTTTAACTGGCGTTTATAATAGGGTAAGTTACAAGAATATAACATTTGGGTAGGTATATTCAAAGATGCGACGCCAGAGGCCTACAGAGGGGCACTATAGCAAAGTCAAGGTGAAAAAATGAAATTATCAAAAAGTCTTAGATTCATTTTGTCTCTCGAGTTAAAGAAAAACTCAAGTTATAGTCAAAGGAGATAAGTATAAAACAAATAAGTCAATAATCATTTGATACTGGTAAATGGAAATACAGTGTGACCAGTAAAGTCCGCATCATATGGGATTTTTTTTTATTAATAGCTTTATTCGAAATTTGACTTTGGAATCAAGTTCTGCTTCGATTGAGATGAAAATTAAACAAAAAAAAATAGTAGTCACGTGATTCGCATTATCTGTCAAACTTTAATTTTTTCCAAAAAATAATTTAAAAGTGGGGTTATTTCTGAAAATATCGAAAAAAGTTATTTTTCTAGCCCACATGCAAAATTTCAGCTGCATAGGATAATTTTGATTTTTTTACCCACCACTAAAATTTATTTTCCACGTAATGAACACTTTACTGATGGCACTGTGTTCTACGTATTCAAAAATACTTATTTTATGAAGTTACCTTATACAGGGTCAAAAACAAATAAACTTTGCATCACATGCGACCAAATTTTAATAGCCCAATTTTGATTTTGTAGAAAAACACACATTTAATATGGCGCTACTTTAAACAAAATGTATCTGAAATAAAGCATTGTCAAAACTAAGAAGTTTTATGTAGGTTGCGTTGAGTCATATTTCGCAAAAGTGGTGCAATTTACAAAATATGGGTAAAAAAATCAAAATTATCTTATGCAGCTAAAATTTTGCACGTGGGCTAGAAACTGCATTAAAAAAAACTTTTTTTAATAACTTTTTCGATACTTTCAGAAATAACCCTACTTTTGAATTATTTTTTGGAAAAAATTAAAATTTGACAGATAATGCGAATCACGTGACTATTATTTTCATCTCGATCGAAGCAGATCTTGATGCCAAAGTCAAATTTCGAATAAAGTTATTAATAAAAAAAATCCCACATGATGCGGACTTTAATGGTCACACTGTATAAACATACGAAACACCCCAGGTATATCCGTTAAAATCTCTCCTAATAAACCGTTCACATCGTTTCACTATACAACCTCAAAACCTTATGTATAAGTTCGTATTGTTCGGCCGTTTGTACCATTCCACCCCTGTTTAACCTTAACGAGCATAGTATCGCTAAAACGTCCACGTTAACGTTCGTCGTTAATTGTTGAATCCCGTTTAAAATCGCCAAGAAACACCCCGTGCGTCCGATACCGGCGCTACAATGGACTACAATCGGCAACCTCACGTTTTCCGCCGACTTTTTCCTCTCCAAACTGGAAGTTTTCGATTTGAGAGACATCATACATATATCTCTCTTAAACTGACTCTTTAAGTTAGTTACTTTGTTCAGATTTCCTAGCTTAGAGTCCAAACTGCATCTATTCGACAAGGTCTCCTTGTTGAAATCCGATATGGAGCCTTCTCGGCTCTTGTTTTGACCCGTCATCGAAGCATCTTCCGTCGAGATTTCGCCTAAACCGGACGTCTCAGCTTCTTGCACGTTTGGAGAGCGCCTCAGCTCGCAAAACTCATTTTGCGATGAAATTTGAAGTTCTACACCCTCTCGACTCTTAAACTCCTCACCTCCATCGCCTTTTAGTCTAAAAACACAAGAATTCTCCTCCATGCTATCTCTCTTTCCACCCTCGTTGGAATCGACCTCTCCGTAACGAAAACGGCTGCTGCTGTCTCGCCGACGACACAGCCCTTCCCCACTACTAACCCTACTATGCTCGCTCCCACTCTCTCTATTCCACCTTGTGCTCTGGCAAGTCCCCGACTCACTCCCGGAAGTTTCCGATTTAAAATTCTTACCTACTAGGTTCGAATTCAAACTAAAGGTAAAAGTTCTTGTTTGCTGCGTCTCTATTTGAGACTCGGTCATGCATAAAGTGTCACTGTGAGTGACAGTTGCCTCTGTGCAACTATCGTCGCAAGTCATGTCAAAGCTAAACTGATTATCTGCACTGGTTTGGCTTTGTCTCGTTCTTTCACTGGTCGAAGTGTCGTCTATACTTACGTCACTGGTGTCCATGTCAAAACTAAACTTTGTAACTGAGTCCTTGTGATGTAGATTCTTTGTAGGTTTCCCCGTGGTTTCTCTACGGTCTACGGGGTAGCTTTGATGAGCTGTGAGATCATTGTTGTCCTTGGTCGCTTCACCAACCACATTTGTACCGGTAGCAAGAGATTCGGGAATATTTTTTGCATTTTCTGTACCTGATATGTCATTTTTATTTCCATCTACGGTTTTAAGAACATCCATGGCGATTTTGAGTACCTGGATAGAAATAAGAATTATGTAAACGTATTAAATACAAATAAACCACATTTCTACAATAATTGATTGTTTGACTCACCTGCTCAGGATTGGCCATTTTGTGGTCCGGCCAATTGGACAGCCAATAGTGATATATAACTCTAGGTTCGACGTTAAGATCCGTCTTTCTAAGTAGCAACTTTCTAATTTGACATTCGTCCAAGTCCCGTTGACTTACGTACTTTATTTGGTACTTTCCGAAAGTAATCTCATTCTTTTCCTCGAATTCGTACGTTTCTATGTCGTATTCGGCGTAGTTTTTTGATTCGAACGTGAATTTGTCTCGAACTTTCGGAGTTTTTACGTAGAAAAACGTTTTTTCGACGGTATCAGAGTTTTTTCCCAGGGGGAAGTACAGTTCGCACTTGTTGCGTCCTTTCTCTACGAGACCTGTGAGCATTACTATGCATTTACACTGGAAGAAAATAGTTATGGTTATCGTACATTAAATTAGTAGTATGTATTATAAATTGATTGTACATAGTTTGTAAATGTAAATATTAGGCCCTGATATTGGTAATATAATATATTATTACTGTTTAGGTTCAGTTATTAAACCTAAAAAAAAAATGTACACAAAACACTTTAAAGTAATAAAATTACTTTATTGTAAACAAAAATTATAAAAGGCCCAGTTAAAAAGATGTTAAAGCTTTGTCTGGTTTTGTTTATTTATATCAATTATAATTGTTGTTGTAAAACCAGTGCGATAAAGAAAAAAAGACCATTAGGTAGAGCTAAAGTCGCAAAAAAGGACAAACTTACTTGTGAAAGCCAAACCATCTCCCAAAAATCGGTGCAGGTGTGTGACAGGGGCCCCTGAGTAGCTATATACGCCGTTTCTGTATAATCTGGACCCTGAAAATGTTTTACTTATTATAGGATATATATTTGATATATTTTATGCCGACGGAATAACAGCAGAAATATTAAAAACTATTAAAACTACTATTTCTAGACCACTAACATTTCTTATAAATAGTATTTTTTAAAACAGTACATATCCAGAAGCTTTCAAAGCTGGTATAATCAAACTTATTTTTAAAAATGGTGATTCTAGTAAAACTTTGATACAGTTAGCCATAATTAACTGTTAAAAATGTTTGAAAATATTGGATTCAAAGGAAAGTAAAAATTATCTGAAATTATGTTCAAATAGATAAAGAAAAAAGAAAAGAAATAAGTCCATAGGACAAAAAAATTTCAAATATTTATGTTTTTATTTAAACGATTATTTACCAACAAAAATTAAAAAATTGATTTCATTAAAAAAATTTAAAGTCGAAATAAAAACTTGGATATTAAAAACAGACAATTTGAAAATATTTTTAGAAATGCTTTAATTAATATTGTTCTGAATAATTTATATACTTAAGTAATATTTTTTACTTAAAAATCATAAATTAATGATTTTATTATAGGTAATATATTACTTCAAAAAAAACTGCGTTTATACTATAAATTAACATTTTTACTTTAAAACTTGATTTTTAATGCATATTTATGATTTATGATTTTACATACTAAAACAAAAAAATAAAATTTGCCCCTAACAAGCTCAGCTTCACGGGATTGAAGAATAAGTTTATAGAAGACAACATAAACATATTTATTATATTATTATTTTAAATAAACTTATTATTATTATTATTTAAACGCATTCCATATTGTTAATCAAAAAACGAAAAAGCACAACAAAAATATATTTTTGCAGATGTACAAATTAAGAGAGAGAAAAATATACCAATACGATATAGTAGATTTGAAAAACGATTATTTATTTCTTATGATAAAATATCCACAGTTAAAAAGATACAGGGCGATTCAAATAAAAATAAATTATTGAAAACATCACATCAAGAAAGATCAGATCATAATTAGTTTTAAGATGGTTTTAAAGGACGCCAGTTATTATAAGAAATAAATGACCTTCTTTCAAGTCTCCTATCTGCTATTGCTGTAGGGCCCCTTATTTATGGGTATATAACAGAAATATTGAATATTTTAAAGCTTTTTCCGGTTCTCCTTACCTTTATATAATTGGCATGTATATAACCTCCATTACCCGGCAGGTGTACTCTGCTGTGTTCGTTGGGAACAACTCCCTTATACCTATTTTTGTTCTGGCTCCCCGATATGTAAGCTTTCTCTTGTATGTTAAGCGGTACTTCCCAGAATTCTTGATGCAATTTTGGCACTCTTGAGACCTAGCGAAAAAATAATGACATGGTATCAAGAGGAACGTGCTGGACAAAGGAATAAATTGTTACCTCACAGGTCTGCTGCAATTCCTTAACGGTCAAAATATTTCCTGCTGTTTGCAGATATTGTATGTTCTGCAGATGCATCTTAAAATCGTCCGATAAAAGCTGAGATGCCTCTAAATCGGGTTGTCTAGGCATTACTGCTTTCCTGTTGTTGCCTGAAAAATAATTATTTGTACATTAGTATTCCCAGTATTGCATATCCAATCCCTCAAGTGGTTGTTTCTTCGTCATAGACCTAATAAAAACTATTATGACTAAACTTACTATACATTGGAGATAGCATTAGTTTGGCATGTATGTACATGTACAGTTGTATTCGTAAAAAAAGCGTACAAGCATTAGAATGAGAGGTAAGTTATTTATAAACATATTGTAAAACGGAAAGCACTTTCTACAGGCACTTTATTACGACACATTTAAAAATAATTTCTAATTTAAAAAACGACGTTTCGGTTTTCAGATATCACCATCAGATTAAAATTTTTAAATACGGACCTGAAATTTAAATATTACTTTCTGAAGTATTTTGTTCCCCAAAAACGTAAACACACAACATTTTGCCAAAATTTCATTGTTTTGAACCAGAAAATCATCATCAGGTAGGTACATACTAAAGTTTTTTTGCAATACAAATCAAAACATGCTTTATTGTCATATAAATACATAGTACTTACCTGTTGACAAAAAGGTAGGATTTAAAGGGGATTTCATCACATTTACCATAGTAATGTATATTTTTTTTACACCATCAGAAAGTAGAGATTTTAACGAACAAAAAGCCCACCGACTTTTTTTAAAAAAGCAGATATTTTGACGTGAGATTTTTTGATTGAAAATTAGGGCGCTTTTTCGATATTAAGTCAAAATAAGGTGAAAAAAATTTCATTGTTTTGAACCGAAAATTCATCATCAGGTAGGTACCTACTAAGTTTTTTTGCAATACAAATCAAAACATGCTTTATTGTCATATAAATACATAGTACTTACCTGTTGACTAAACTCTATAGATTATATGAATAATATTAACAATAAATAAACCGATAAAATAAAAGTAAGATTACTGTCCTGATATAATTGTGTGCTGGCAAAAAGAAAACTGGTTTTGTAGACAAGGGTTAACATTTTCCTTCTTAATAAATCTCACCTTTGCAGTTCCTCAAGTCCGGGCTTTCTCTATTTTCACTCTCACAAAACCCACAAGGTGGAACGTACAAATTTTCATTGGACAAGGACTTTCTTCTCGACTTGGAACAACAATTACACCTCTTCAGATTCTGACACCTCGACTTGCACGAACTCAATTTCGGTATCGACTCGTAGATCGTACAGTTGCCACAAGTCTCAGTTTTGGAATTGCGGCGTTCCGCGTTATTGACCTAAAAGTAATTGTCTGTTTATAATACACAAAGGCAAAGTAGACCAGGGTCGATAATTTTTGAAACCAAAAAAAATAATAGTAGGATGAAACCCATTGGAAAAGGAAGAGAATATAACAAAAATGAAAGGAAAAATAATTTACGGGCGACCCGAGGTCGGGAAGTGGAAGGGGGGGGGCGAGTTTTTAAGGGTAGAAAACGATTTATCTCGATTTCCGGCAAAACTACAAGTCTTATGAAAAAACGTTAAATGGCAAAGTTGTAGGTAATAAAAAGATCTACAACTTTTGTATTTACACTTTTTTCACATAACCTCAAAATTTATGTAAAAAATTCAAATAACCAAGTTTTTGATTTTTTATAATTTTTTCCACCCACCTCGGATCGCCCGTAAATTATTTTTCCTTTCATTTTGATTATATTCTCTTCCTTTTTCAATGGGTTTCATCCTACTATTATTTTTTTTTTTTCACTTTTTACCATTTTCAAAGGCCTCAGGTCTAACTAAAGGTAGTTCAAGCAGAATTTAATTAATTTTATTTATAATGAATGAAATTCATTGAATTGAACTTAAGATACCCACTATTGTTATAAAACTTACCTTAACCTCACATATTTTGGAACAAACACACCTCTCCACACTGCTCATTGAACTCAAATACAAATTAGACACACTCTTTGCAGTGTTGAGTCTACTTAATGGAACCGGCTTCACCTCGGTAATACTCTGTGAGGATCCCAAATCTATTGTGAGACTTGCATTGGACCCCCTCCTCTCTAACAGCCCCTTAGTCCTTACTTTTTGGGGCTCTGGAATGGGACAATCGGAAAAGTCTTGCAGGGCATTGATTTCTGGGAGGGTTTTCAACGTTTGGGATCCGCTAATACTGTTGTTGGAAGCAAACTTTTTGAGGTTAGAGCTGAAACTTGGCGCTAAGGTGCTTTTGGGCACGCCGTCGTCAAAATCGCAGGAGAGTTTTTGCTTGATTTGTCTTTTGGGGGTGTTTGGCATGGAGAACACATCTCTAGATACCTAAACAATAGAAAATTACCTATACTTATAATCCCCATTCTAGGGTATATACCTAACTAAACTAATAGATAATAGTTAACTTCATATACTTGTTTCTGAGTAAAACTTACCTCTAACGAGTTAGCTTGTTGCTGTGGTTCACTATCCAAGCTAACAGCTTTTAACTTCCTAGATAAAGTAGGGGTCTTGGGGCTTTGCACTACCAAAACTGGATGGTTATCTGTCGATAGAGTTGATTGGTCCTTCAAATCTAGAGCAGGAAAGTTACGTTCTCGTTTGATAGAGTTACTTGCATTTGATACATCCATAGCATCGGAAACTTCAGTCTGTTCACCTTCCATGGTATGTCTTACCCTAAAAGTAAACATTTACTTTTTTAAGTAACTCAAATAAGAGTCTTTTGTTTTTCGAAGTACTAAGCAAATTTTCTAAGCTTGTCAAAACACGAAGGTTTTTGTAAAACTGTTTTGTTTATCTGTTTAGGGTATTATGATGACTAAATCCTTAAATTAACTGAAATTTATTAACGATTACAAAGCGTTTTTGGTATTGCATTGCATGTATTTTTCATCTAAACACTATCTTGTGAAGTGCCTTAAAGTAGTTTCAAGTGGGTAAAGTAAATTAAACAAATACAAAATTTGTTGATCTCACTTACCAAAGGCTACTCTCCTCCCAAAAAACTAAAAAGAACACCAGTTTACACAGACTTTTAACGCCCTTCCAGCTCAATTTCCTTTTTCTATTTGCGCCCTTTATAGCTAAGAGAATTGCCACCACAGGCCACAGGCATTTTCCGTTATATTTACACAATTTTTTGTAGGAAAATTTCTGGAAAATTGTGGCAAGAAAATTCGGCCATGTCTACGCGAAATTGTAAACAGTCGGGCTAGTAGAGTAGGTCATCGCTTGCTAGATTTCTCAAAGAAATGTCAGATGTTTGGATCTCGGATCAATAAAGCCAAAACGCATGAATGGAACGACGTATTATCAATGAATTTACAATTTTCCGGTGTTAATGTGACCAAATTTTGTAATATCTTGTAATAAGAATTATCTAAGATTAGTTTTTGACCGATTTTGTGGTGAAACATAGAAAAAATATGCATTTGTAGCGATTTTAAGGTAAAAATGAATTACTGGTTGCCTACTTCTGGTGTTAGTCTGTACCGCCATCTTGAAAACGTCATTTTAAAATAGTTATACTTCGTTCCAACTAACATGGCTCTAATAGGGATACTTTGCAACATTGTACGATAACCGATAAACGTTAACGTTAAAATCATCATTTTATTTTGATGCTTTTCTTTGAAAATTTCCCAAACATAATTCTAGTTTGAATCAAGGTTTCAAGGAAATATAGTAAAATATTTATTTCATTAAAGTATACATTGATACCAAAAACGAAATATTCTTTTCGACTTTTTCATGGATAACGAATGGGAGAATCAAGTTTTTACATTTTCAGCATCAGTAGTTTAGAGCATAGCCATCTCAATTTTAAAGACAGACGACATTCCGTTTCACTTACTTTTCCTCTCATCTCAGAAGGCCTTGGTTTAGAATGAGTCACTCATAATGTCTTATGCGCAAGAGATCTCTAATATTATTAAAGGTTAAATAATGACATACGTCAACATTTGTGTATGGCGTGCTAGAAAGAAATAAAATAACAAAGTATTTCCTTATTTGCCTTTGTCATATTTATAGAGGATTCAAGTCCTCGATAGTCATAAATGTATTGGATAGAAAATATTAGAAATGTTTCTGTTGTTAAAAATGATTTTTATTTTTAGCAAGATATACTAGTCTTTAACCTTTTAATTATCATTAGAATTTTAAAATTTTAAATTATACAATTTGACATTTAAAAAAATATAGTATGCTTAAAAGCCAAGGTAGTCAGAGCGAAGTCGTGATCTGTCAAAGAACGTGGAAAACACAGCCTGCTATTGAAAAGTTTAAAACTTTTGTGAAAATGTGAAAAGCGATTTCTTTTCGTCAAATAATTTTTAGGTGTGAAAATGTACGATTATTTTTAGTGTTTTTAATGGAAAAATGGATACAATAGCAGCTGATTTAAGTGCGTTTTTAGGTAAGTCCCCTTTTAACCCAATATGAACTTTTTTATAGGATAAAGATACAAAAATATGTTGAAACTTTTATTTATGTTTTTAGTGATAAATTATAGTAATTTACTGTCTTTTATCTTCCCAGATTTAATTATTTTGTAGGAAATTGATGTCTATGACGTCGATAAGTCGCTTTGTTGTCTAATTTAATAAATAAATTGGATAATTTCAATGTAAAATACACACTGACTCCTTTCTTTTCATTTAGGGGGGAGTATGTTGTGATTTTACAGCTATTATTTTGTTACTCGACATAACAACATTTCATAGCTTTTATTTAAATTGCTTTGGAACATTTTAAACAACTTTTTACAGGTTTTTTACATCAAATAAATATATTTTTATGCAAAAATCGCACTGTTTACATTTTTCATAATTTGACGTGTCCATCAAGAGAGCCATGACTTCAACAGGTGGGTATTTGTTTTCACATCATATGATCTATGATGGATTGTTTATAGTTTTTCGCTTTTCGAATCATGGTTGATCAAGAAGAAAATGTTGGCTTGTAATTTAAATTAAATAAAATGCCAATTTTAAGTACCTAGTGTGTAGGGTTGGATGTGTACCACTTGTTGGGTAAGAAAACATGCAAAATTCGCTGTGTAAGACTCACATCTTCTCTATTGGACCTAATGACAATTTTTTATGTTACAAATTGTGTGCCTGACAAAAATATTTATTTTCAAAATGGAGTTTTTTTAAATTTTATTTATTCCTTTAATATCATATTTTCGCATTTAGGACGCGGGTTGTCAATTTGTTTTTAGTATGTTATTGTTTGTCATATTATAGCTTCTATGCAACATTATTTTGTTGTGTAGAAAAGAAAGTTATAATAATCTTATTGGTTAAAGAATGGCGCCAAGGAAGATAAGATGAAACATGTTATGGGTAAGATGAGTGTCTGGCAACGAATACTTACACTGAACAATAAGTACCTTACAGGTATTGTTATTCCAAAGTCAGTAAATAAACAGTCTCAAAGATACTGACGTTTACCGCCGTATGGAATGATTGGAATGTCATCACACTGACATTGGATAACTATATGGTAGACATAAAGAGTTTGACATAAGTCCTAGATTAAAAAAAGGCATACTTACTTAGAGAAAATCAAATTTCTACTGGAATAAAAGAATGTAAAGAATGCATTTATTTAATGCTGGGAAATGGGTTTGTCCACATGTATATTGTAAAGGCGAAATTACTGTTTTAATCATGCAGAACGGCTCCTCGACCGAAGGTCGACCAACTTGATTTTTATTTATAAATTCGCAGATAAAGCGGTTCCGATTTCATTTGCAATTAGTTTATTAAATTTGCTGAAAACAGTTTCCTTTTCACATTTTTTTAAGGGTTCACCTCCTTGTTCTTAGTTTCATTTTTTTTTTATTTCTATACTTATGTAATTTAATTTTTATTTTTTTATTCGTATGTAGTTTTTAAGGTGTGCAAAAAATATTTGTATATTTAACTGAATTAATTTTATTTTCTCAATCCAAAAACAGTTCATACTTAAAAGAGTTAACAAATTAAAGGTCTAGAAAGGTGTCTTCACTGAGTATTACTAAATTCGAAGGATTCATCTGTGGAGTCAACTGAAATAATAAGTGGTTCTATCGTTTCTTCCATCAGGTTGTCTAAGTCCCACATTTTATCCCCCTCTTTTATTACATGTTTTATAGCTTCTTTCCAATTTTCTTTCGTTATAATGTTTAATGAATACCTTAATAACTCACGTACATCTTTTATTTTAAATGTAGTGGTATTCCTTTCTACATAGCCTTTCATTTGTGCCCATATTAACTCAATTGAATTTAATTCACAGTGGTAGGGCGGCAGTCTAAGTAACATGATAGGTAGCACGTTTTTTAGCCATTTCGTCGATTACACATTTTTTAAAACGGGACTTTTTATAATACCTACCTGTTTTTTTCCAAGAAGTTTTTTTATAATATACCTACACACAAGCTTTCGTTAAACCGTTAAAAAAAAACTAAACTACCTCATTTGAAGTTGGAAATATGCAATGACAATAAGCTACCTTCCTGTATACCTATGCACAGTGGCGTATTTAGGGGGGGGGGGTCCGAGGGGTCTGGACCCCCCCCGTGGGCTCAACATTAAAAAAAACTCAGAACAGATTAGATGCCTTGTTACATTTAATTTCTAATTTAAGTGAGTAAAATAATATATACATGGTGATTGATAATTCGATTAATTCCTTGTTGAAAATGCTTGGTTTTCGAGTTATTTCAATTTTTTTCTTGTTTTTTACCTGCGTGTCTAATTTATTTAATTTAAAAAAATTGAAATGATGTTCACTTAGTTTTGTAATTTTTTTGCAAACTAGAACTTAGCAATACTTTGTTTTTACAAATAATTAAGTAACTGTGTCACAGATAACAAAACAACATGGCCAAACTTGGCAAAAAAAAATGGCAAAAATAACTTGAAAACCAATCATTTTCGGAATCGGTCATATTATGTAGAAATATATATTTTTAAACATAAATATTTAAAAAAATATATATTCCCATTATTGCGTTTATATTTAAAAATTTCTTAATTTCTTCCTTTTTTGGGTTCAGCTATCAAAACATAGAAATTATAAATTTTGATAGTTCAAAATAGGGCGTGGCACCGAAAAATTTTTCGCCTGCGGCGCTTTTTTAAAGAAAGAAAGAAAGAAAGAAAGAAAGAAAGAAAGAAAGAAAGATAACACGAAAGGTATAGACCCCCCCCCGTGGCAATATTCTAAATACGCCACTGCCTATGCAATAATAGATAATTTAATTACTTAAGATCAGGTAGGTACCTGTTATTTTTACGATTATTGTTTATCGAGGTTTTACGACTCATGACCCTCAGCTGTGCTGTCAGGCTTTAAGAAACGGAGTATAAATCAGTTACTTTTAAGACCGCTGTTATATATTGTTCACACAAAGCGTTTAAATTTCATTACTATATTTTTACACTAACCTAACATTTCTAATGTCAAAATTGTCACATTTGACAGCGTAAGTGTGACGTGATTGGGCCGCTATTTTTTAAAATGACGGGTTTCAACCAATCGTCTTGTAGAGAATAGGTCAGCTGCTTACGCTTTACGCCATTGAGGATGCGGTTGATCAATTTTGACGTAAATATTATGTCATCAACCGTTGTGTACACGTATTTTGCGGTAACCCTGTATTTCTAACATAAAAGTTAAAGCGCGAATGGTAAAAAAAAAATGGGTTTATTATATACGCCGTAAAACTCTAAAAAGGTCCCCCTCCCCCTTACTCCCGTGCTCTTATCCCTTTCCCAAAAATGCGAGCGAAATAAATCAAAAATACGTGTGTTCTTTTAATGCTTCGATCGCGTGTCGCAGTCATCTTGATTTAAAATATTTTTATGCATTGATGACAGGCTCTTGTTTGATCAATAGAATGCCTATTTGAGTCGATGATTTGTACAATGATTTTTCTTCAAAAAGATACAAATATTAGTTATATCATATCTTTCTATCCTTATATTTTACATCATTTTAATTAAAAAAAAATAACTATTGGTCGTGAGACTGATAAAAAATGTCGTTACTTCTATAGGTTTTCGAGCCCTACCCAAGCGGCAGAAAAAGGGGGTAACTTCGCGTCATTTTAGCAAACCCGTTAATTAAATTAAGTAAATGTTTTTTTTTTAAATGTATAATTTAAGATAACATTGTAATTCACGCATTCTACAGTCCACGGTTAGAGTTTGGAAGAGGAAAAACTTTTTTATTAGTAGGTACCTATAAAAGAAAAAGTAATTCTTTATAAAAACGTCTGCTTGTGCTGAAACTGCAATTACGAACATCACATTTGCTATTACTATACAGGGTTCGTCAGAAACAACATTTTTATATAGTTTTTTGGATTTCGTTTAAAATAAATTTACGTAAAAACAAACAACTATTGTTGCTTTCTTACTTCGAATATGATTTTATATCTGGCCGAGTACTAACGATTTTGTGGTAGGAAAACAATTTTTTATTTGCCTACTTTGGAAGTATTTTTATTATTACATGTCATATTTCTTCAATTCATTCAATCATAAATTATAAAATTTTTATTCAAACGTGGTACCACCGACTTAGCGCATAGTTCAACTCGACATCTGAATTCCCCATAACTAGGGTTGTGGATTTGACCGGTCAATTTGTTTTTGGTCAAATGACCGGTCAATTGACCAGTCAATTCACTGAAATAAATTAAAATTTAAAAATGCAGTGGATGAACTTAACTATACTTGCCAAATTTCTTATTTTGTATTTTGGAAAAAATTAATTTTTTATAACAAGTTTTGCTTGTTCTGAAAAGTCTACTGCCATACCTAAATTATATACAGGGTGGTCAAATTGATGATATAGTTAGGCCCATCCAGGTACACATTCTATAAGTGTATATCTCAATAGTTGCTCCACAGTAGATACATTTCCCTTTTACTTTGTTTTCTTCTCTTATTTCGGTAAAACAATTCCAAATTTTGGTTTTGGACTTCCCCAAACTCATCGTAAATGCGACGTCGCGTCGTTAGTTCACAAAAATGCAATGCAAGTGCAAGTGCAAACCCTAACTCTGGCAAATACGAAATGAAAATAAATAGACTGAGAAGGAAATGTCTATGAAAATGGTATAAAAAGATAATAACAATAACTTCTCTATTTCTTTCCTTCATTGTGATTGAATCCGTTCCGGGAACCACTAATAAACGAGGCGGACTATTGGGATTCCCAGAATCAGGTGTTATTGTTTTCTTAAATAACGGCGCTATAACGATACACTAAACAATATCCTGGGTGGTAGGAGGTAATCTGGACAATAATGCATAAATAATAAAATAAAATTGATATATTTTGACCGAATTTGACCGGTCAAATACGTCATGGTCAATTGACGGTCAATTGACCATGCCCAACTCTACCCATAACAGTTCTTAACTTGCTGTATTGGGATAGTTGCAATAACTACTCTTATTTTTTCTTTCAAGAGATCTAAGTTATTATTGAAATTTGTTTTATACACATGTGGCTTCAGATATCCCCATAAATGAAAGTTTATAATTGTGAGATCGGGACTCCTACGTGCCAACTGATTTGAACCATCATAGGTACCTTTACTGCTTTCACTCCATTTGTTCCCAAAGTGATGATTTAGCCAATCATCAAAAAGAATAGGGAACTTGACAAAAATTTTAAATTGGGAAAAAATTCTATAAATCATAAGTACATATTGTCTTAAAACATATGGCAGCAAAAAAAAACAACATATTTCGTCCCAAAAGACCGCTAGAAAGATTTAAAAATGCCCCAAAATTCAAATTATTCCAAGCGGGTAAAAACGCGCTGCTAGTAGTCGTGACGTCAAAGGGTATCATTTGTCAGTGACATATCCACGAAATAGGTTATAGGTTTTTAATAAATTTGATGATTTGTCAGGAGTGTCAGGATGACGGATGACCAAACGTCATACCCTCTGACGTCATCGGGCTTCGCGCGCTTTAGAGATCGTTTGAAATGCTTTCGACACGCGCGAAACTTTAAAGAATTTTTACCAAGTTATTTTTGATTTTTAAGGAGTAATAATTGGAGAATACTTTTTTCAGGCCTAACTAAATCATATTATTGAAAAAAAAAAAATTGGAAAGTTCCCTATTGAAAATTAGAATTGAAAAAAATCCAAAAAACAAAAACTGTTGTTTCTGACGAACCCTGTAGAGTAATCGCAAATCCCATAGTTGAAATTGCAGTTTTAACACTGGCAAAATTCATTTAATAAATCAAGGAATTGAAAAAAAAAATCCTAAAAGGTAAAAATGTTGTTTGTGACGAACCCTGTATAGTAATCGCAAATCTGATATTCGAAATTGTAGTTTTAGCACAAGCAGACGTTTTTATAAAGAACGACTTTTTCTTCTATACCTACTAATAAAAAAGTTTCTCCTTTTTTTTTTACTCTATCCGTGGACACACTGTATATCTACTTTTTTGATTTCTTGTTTTAGAACAAATACACACTATCTATCTACGATCTGTCTATCTATCTGTCTAATTTATTATAGAACTAGCGTGTATCCGGCATGCGTTGCAACCTGCTGGTATAAATACAAACCCGATATATTAGTACCCGGCATGCCACTTTCTAAAATTGCACCCGTGCGAAGCCAGGGCGGGTCGCTAGTTATACATAAAAACCTTCCCCTTGAATCACTCTATCTATTTAAAAAAATCGCTTCAAAATCCGTTGCGTAGTTTTAAAGATTTAAGCATATACAGGGTGTTCCTTAATGACGTGCTAATATTTTAGGGTGTGATTCCTTACGTCATTTTATGAAGAAAAGTTTATATAAACATATGTCCTAAATGGCTTAAATTTTTTGCTACAGGGTGTTGAATTTTTTCTTTTTTAATGCGTTTTTTGTAATATCTCCGAAAGTACTGTAGATAATATTTTTAATTTTGGCATGTGCTAATAGGACATAAAACCACATGTTTTAGTTATAAAAGTTATTTTTTTGTTCCACCAGTGGCGTCCCTGCAAACATGTCCTCTGATATTTTTTAGAAAAAAATTGGTACGCCACTGACATTTTTCCATGTGGATATTATTTCTGACTAGCCTAATCAATTCTACGGGGGTAATTTCCAACAATTTTTATAAAACAAAATTTTGCATTATCAATGTTAATAATAATAAATAGTAGAGCTAAATTAATAAAATTTAATTATTTTAATTAGGAATGGTGTGCCTGAGGAGAAAAACTCAGGAGACCATTTTTATGTAGAATTGACTAGGCTAATCAGAAATAATATCCACATGGAAAAATGTCAGTGGCGTACCACTTTTTTTTTAAAATATCAGATGACATGTTTGCAGGGACGCCACTGGTGGGACAAAAAAATTACTTTTATAATTAAAAGATGTGGTTTTATGTCCTATTAGCACATGCCAAAATTAAAAATATTATCTACAGTACTTTCGGAGATATTACAAAAAACGCATTAAAAAAGAAAAAATTCAACACCCTGTAGCAAAAAATTTAAGCCGTTTACGACATATGTTTATATGAACTTTTCTTCATAAAATGACTTGAGGAATCACACCCTAAAATATTAGCACGTCATTAAGGAACACCCTGTATAGGTAGGGACGGACGGACAGACAGCGACAGCCACTTTGTTTTATACTATGTTAAGATATACCTAATCTTAAAACGGGTTTCAAGAAAAACCTTTGGGTGACAGCCAATCAGAAATTTAAATGTATAGCAAAAGTACGTTTACGAATATCTTTCTCCTCGCTGGCGCTGGTTTAGTATAAATTTTAAATAGGAGACACCCTGTATATTGAAGAATCAACGGACCGTAAAATCGACAAAAAGGAGCGTGTATAACCCACCCCTCTGTCACCTGCCGAGGGTAAAAAAACTCGATTATTTGACGGATAACATTAATTTCCGTCAAACCGTTTAAGGTGCGTTTTTATGGTTGAACAATTTTTCCCCCCCTCGACTAAAGAAGTAACGAATTAACAACAGAGGTTGGAGTGGTAAAAACCATCTATCCCGCCCCCAACATTGTTAAAGAAAAACCTTTCTACCGTGCGAGCAAAAATTATTTGCATCAAAGAGGGCTTGGATTTAAAAACGTGGGGCTTGGTTTAGATCACAATGATATGGGGACGATATATCTAACCAAATCTAGTTTAAAATTTTGTCAAATTCATATTATGACATGATACCTATGCCAAACTAATGAGTAATAAAAGAAGTAGACAAATACAAATTTATTTTTGTTGTTTACAAAATTATAATACTTTATAAGGAAATAAATTTAACTGCTTCTTAAGAATAGTTCTGCATGTTCCATAAGATCATCCCACTTCTTGGGACAGGCGTCTTATACAATTTGTTGGCGTATTTTGCATTATTTCACGAACGTTTGCAACAAGTTCTTCTGTTCTTACAGATGGTCTTCCTGCTCCTTTTTTGTGTTGTATAGAATCTGTTTCCCTAAACACAGCCACGGTTATTTTCAGGCAATGATAAAAATCCCCAGCAATAAAAGCAACGTTAGGAATATGTTCGTGAAAATCGTCCATGCACAAACCCGGATTGTAGATATTGCCACTCACCATTTACTCTTAACCCCGTTTGGAAAATATGCTTCAACCATGAATGTTTTGTGCTGTTCCGTAAAGCCCATTGTGTGAATTGTTCAAGAAATTGGAAAAATTAGCGATGAATCAAATTACTTGTAACGACTGTCAAAGATGACGGAATAACTGATGGATTGTTAATTCAGGTAGTTACTGACACCCAACAGGTATTAAGCTCTACGGCTAAGCATTGCGTCCTTAGATGCAAGACCCTCTTTGAAGCAAATAATTTTTGTTCGCACGGTATATCGGGCTCATTGTATCTTTATAAAATCACCCCCAAATATTAAACTTCAACTATTCTTAAGTATCTTTTTACTATTATTACTTTCAGACATGCGATAGAGTATACAGGGGGTCCCCTAACTAAGGGACCCTACAGCAACAGGAGATAGGAGACTCGAAAATAGATCGTTTGTGTTTTTTTATCACTAAATATCCACGGTTACAGAGATACAGGGTGAACGATGACCGGATGTGAATCAAATTTGGTGCATACACATTTACCTTTAGATACGTACAACTTATCTCCTGCGCAAACAAAAGTTACGTTTTATGGGTGAAAAAATACGTTCGGGCATGCGCACAAACCTCGTGTTATCGGCCTGTCCTTCTTTAGCGACATGCTCAAAATACACTCCAGAACCGGCTCGGCTCCCATTTTAGTTGTTGTGTTTTAAGGTTTTCTCTGCGGAGTCCTTGTAGTTTTCTTTGCTATTGTGGGTGTTTAATATTTACGGATTTCTAGTTTTTGTGTAGTTTAGTGAATTGTGTGTTGTGCTTTTAGTGACTCGGATTGGAATATAAACAATGACTAGTAATAGCCGTGGTATGATTTTATTATGCCCAAATAGGGGTAAAATACCTGGTATTTCGTATTTTTATTAAGTATGGAGTAGTGATGTATCTTGATATATAACTTTATTTTATTATGATCAATTTAAACACATCAAACTAGGCCTAGGCTACACAAACAAGGTATGAAAATAAAGAGAAATCCACACCAAGACAGATTATCCCGATGCATGTTGTAGTATATTTTATTTGCAGCCCTGCAATCTTCAAAAAGTTTAAAAGACACTTTTATCTATACTTCTTATCTTATCTTCTTCTTAACATAGTATAATAAAACAAAGTCGCTGTCGCTGTCTGTCCGTCCCTACCTATATATGCTTAAATCTTTAAAACTACGCAACGGATTTTGAAGCGTTTTTTTTTAATAGATAGAGTGATTCAAGAGGAATGTTTTTATGTATAACTAGCGACCCGCCCCGGCTTCGCACGGGTGCAATTTCAGAAAGTGGCATGCCGGGTACTAATATATCGGGTTTGTTCGGGGTTTGTATTTATACCAGCGGGTTGCAACGCATGCCGGATACACGCTAGTAACATATAAAACAAAGTCCCTGTCGCTGTCTGTGTGCTTAAATCTTTAAAACTACGCAACGGATTTTGAAGCGGTTTTTTTAATAGATAGAGTGATTCAAGAGGAAGGGTTTTATGTATAACTAGCGATCCGCCCCGGCTTCGCACGGGTGCAATTTCAGAAAGTGGCATGCCGGGTACTAATATATCGGGTTTGTTCGGGGTTTGTATTTATACCAGCGGGTTGCAACGCATGCCGGATACACGCTAGTAACATATAAAACAAAGTCGCTGTCGCTGTCTGTGTGCTTAAATAACATATATAAAACAAAATCGCTGTCTGTGTGCTTAAATCTTTAAAACTACGCAACGGATTTTGAAGCGGGTTTTTTTAATAGATAGAGTGATTCAAGAGGAAGGTTTTTATGTATAACTAGCGATCCGCCCCGGCTTCGCACGGGTGCAATTTCAGAAAGTGGCATGCCGGGTACTAATATATCGGGTTTGTTCGGGTTTGTAATTATACCAGCGGGTTGCAACGCATGCCGGGTACACGCTAGTATTATATAAAAGAAAAAATCTAAATGCCTAGACCTAGGCAGTTTATATGAGGTACTCCACGGGTCAAGTTCTCGGGCAAAAAGTTCTTGAACAAGAAATTGTGCTTGAAACTGTTTTACACGTACCCAAGTTATGCACCAACTAATATTTGACTTGAGGTTAGGTACGCAATAACATCGAAGATTGGTTATTTTGCTGTTTTTTTTTTGTTTTTATATTCGATTTTATGTTTTATAGACTTGTTCTCGTCCTTTTGGAACTAAAAAAACGGCGACGAATCATTTTTAAAACAAATTTTAGAAACAAAACCTTACAAAACAATTTTCTATTCTCAAAATCTGATAGGTTTGCAACTACTAAAAATGCCAGATATCACTAACTTAATTCCCAACCTGATCAAAAAAATTGAGAGACATTTCAATTTTTGGCAAGAATTTAAATTTTAAAGCCCGGACCTGCCTATCTTCCCATTTGTTAAATGAAAAAATTGTACTGGGGTTTATTTACATGCGCAAGGCCAGAAATTTGCCACTGTCGTGATTGTTGTTTAATGGTATATTAGGTACTTTCCATTTGCTTCTTTTAAACAGCAAAGCAAAGTAAAAATCTTGGTTTAGCTAAGTTGTTCAAGGAACGCTTCGCGAACAACTTCGTATAGTTCGTATGGGAAATAGAGAGGGGCATACTTAATCGCGGCAAGGGAAGAGGAAAAATATTTGCTGTGCTAACTTAAATTTTTAAAAGGAACGCTTAACGTAACTGCTATTATGTTTATATCTATGACCAAGGAATGTACCTTCAAGCAAACTATTAGACCATGGCTAAAAATAATAGTAGGGTGAAACCCATTGGAAACGGAAGAGAATATAACAAAAAGGAAAGGAAAAATAATTTACGGGCGATCCAAGGTCGGGAAGTGGAAAGGGGTGAGTTTTTAAGGGTAGAAAACGATTTATCTCGATTTGCGGCAAAACTACAAGTCCTATGGAAGAACATTAAGTGGCAAAGTTGTAGGTAATAAAAAGATCTACAACTTTTGTATTTACACTTTTTTCACATAACCTCAAAATTTATGTCAAAATTCAAATAACCAAGTTTTTGGTTTTTTATTTTTATCTTTTACAAGAAAATTTTTTTTTCACGAAATTTGGTGAAAACTTACCTTTTTATGTCCCAAACACTCTGTATTTTTTTTTATTTAAAATATTTATTTTTTCACCTTATTTTGACTTAATATCAAAAAAGCACCCTAATTTTCAATCGAAAATTCTCACGTCAAAATATCTGCTTTTTTTTAAAAAAGTCGGTGGGCTTTTTGTTCGTTGAAATCTTTACTTTCTGATGGTGTAAAAAAATATACATTACTATGGTAAATGTGATGAAATCCCCTTTAAATCCTTCCTTTAATTATATTTAGAACAACTATTTTCGCATATTTTTGCGATCTTTATGTTTTATGGATTTGTAATTTTTTTGTTTATCAATGTAACATGGAATCTTACGTTTTTCGAGTAATTAAAGTATAAATTTTAATAAATAGCTCAAAATTGTACATAATAATTTAAAAAAAAATTCAGATTCCAGTTTTTTTCGTTTCTTTGCATTTTTTGAGAATATTTACCATAGTAATGTATATTTTTTTTAGACCATCAGAAAGTAGAGATTTCAACGAACAAAAAGCCCATCGACTTTTTTAAAAAAGCAGATATTTTGACGTGAGAATTTTCGATTGGAAATTAGGGTGCTTTTTCGATATTAAGTCAAAATAAGGTAAAAAAATAAATATTTTAAATCAAAAAAATTACAGTGTGTTTGGGACATAAAAAGGTAAGTTTTCACCAAATTTCGTGAAAAAATTTTTTCTTGTAAATGATTAAAATAAAAAACCAAAAACTTGGTTATTTGAATTTTTCACACAAATTTTGAGGTTATGTGAAAAAAGTGTAAATACAAAAGTTGTAGATTTTTTATTACCTACAACTTTGCTATTTAACGTTTTTCCATAGGACTTGTAGTTTTGCCGGAAATCGAGATAACTACCCTTAAAAACTCACCCCCTTCCACTTCCCGACCTCGGATCGCGGTAAATTATTTTTCCTTTCATTTTTGTTATATTCTCTTTCTTTTCCAATGGGTTTCATCCTACTATTATTTTTTTTGGTTTCAAAAATTATCGACCCTGGTCTATATAGCATGTGAGATTAAAAAAAAAAACATCGTTCTTATTTAATAAGAAAAACCCGTTTTGGTTTCTCGCTTTCCCCCCCTCTCTCACATCTTCATGTTCGCTTCTAATTTAACGGTAGATCCCGTAGCTAAGCAACCGTTAACCAGGGGGCAGGGGCTGGAAATAACAAATTTTCATTTTATCGATATAATTTTCGTTTGCGTACCGAATGAATCGGCATTCTTTTGTTAAAAGGAAATAATTGTAATTAATAATAGTTTTTCGATATTTTTGACATAAAAGTGAGTTAGAAAGAACGTTTAGTAAGTTTGCGTAGTTTAAAAACGAGTGCGGCATTTCTTGGTCGTGGGGGTGCGTAAATAATTTTTTTGTGTTATTTTAACTGTTTTTTTTTTTTAATTTTGCGTAGTACGGAAAATTATGTGTACAACGTTTGATGATAGGAACTCCTGTCCTGAAGTTAAAATAGGTTTTTTTTCTGGTTTCCCAAATTTTTGCCCATTTTTTGGTGCACTTCTAACGCTTTAAAAGGAATTTCAGTTAAAAAGCTGTTTTTTTTTAAGGAGGATGGACATTATTTCTTGTGAAAGAACTCGTAAGTACTATTTTGTGTCCAGCCCTTGCACTAGAGCTAAAAAAACCTCCAAATGGGGGTGGAACATATATTTTTGGCCATAACTCTTAAACGAAACATAATACGAAAATAAGTTTTTTACAAATATTGTAGAGCATGAAATTTGGCACAAGAAAGGTTATTGCTACTTTTTCCTTATCTTCAACCGTTAAGCCATACGGGGTTCGCCAATTTCAAAAACAATTAATTGTTCCGTAAAATATTTAATAAATGGGACATAAATGTCGAAACGGCATCACTGTCGCCCTTGTAGTAGAGTTGCAGCGTGAATGCGGCATTTCACATCCCGTCGAGTATCAACCGGGCCGATAGGCAGTGTTGCCAAGTTGAAAGTTTGTTGAATTGAATCAAAATTCACATGACTCTGTGGCCATAACTATTAGAGATGTAAAAATAATAAGAAACATTTTTATTTACGTTTAAATGCTCTTCTACAACTTTCGTCTAAACCTGTTTTTTCTGCTGTTTTTTTGTTTCGAGGCTACGGGTCAAAAAATAGTTGTGAGTAATTTTCCATGACTTATGCAAGGGTTGAATACAAAATAATGACGAAGTTTAAAAGATACTTTACTACAAAGTGTCTATTCGAATTTCAAACACAATAAAATTTGCCTTCCATCAAAAAAGCAGCTTTCTAATTAGGTCCTATTCCTTCTAAGCGTTTCGTCATAACTAACCAGTACGGTTTTCTTTTTGGAAAAAATACGAAATTTGTTAATTATACCCACGGATAGAGTTTGGAAGAGAAAAAAACTTTTTTATTAGTAGGTATAGAAGAAAAAGTCATTCTTTATATATAAATATACAGTGACCGGCAGAAAGTACGCAGCATATGGGAAACTTTTTTATCTTTAAGTTTAGAAAATTAATTTTATTCTAAATAGGTTCTGCATGTTCTCAAACCAAAATAACACTCATTAAATCCGGTAATAGTCTTATGGTATACGAGGTAGGATCAAAAATTTGAAATTCCGCTAAGTAAAGTACCTCCATCTTTCATTTTAGAATATTTTTTTACTAAGAATTATTGTTTTAATTTCAAAGTTATACCCAAATTCCAAATTTCGCTTATTTTGGACAAAAAAATGGATTTAATCGTGTTTTCTGAATAACCCTGTATAAAAAATAAATGGCAACCGAACAGTACGAAAATAAGATTTTCTGCAGACTTTGTTAGAGATTACCGTCGACCAAAAGTCCGATTAGTTTGTTTTCATAATATTATGTCTTTTTAAAATAAAAACATAAAAATATTAAATATTTTTGCTGCACACCGTATTTTATTTTCTGAGGGAACAAGTTAATTTCATCTAACTGAAATTTTTTGATTTACATTGACTTAAAACATCTCCTAAATAGTGTTTTTATACATTGAAGTATGCAAAGAAACTTTCCTTATTTTGCGTGACGAATAAAATCCGTTCAAAATATATTTTTAATTAAAATTTTTTTCTTTATAAATCAAAAGAAAACTTTGTATGCATACTTCAATGTATAAAAAACTATTTAGGAGATGCCTCGGGAGATGCTTTAAGTCAATGTAAATCAAAAAATATCAGTTAGATGAAATTAACTTGTTTCCTCAGAAAATAAAATACGGTGTGCAGCAAAAATATTTAATATTTTTATGTTTTTATTTTAAAAAGCCATTATATTATGAAAACAAACTAATCGGACTTATGATCGACAGTTATCTCTAACAAAGTCTGCAGAAAATCGTATTTTCGTACTGTTCGGTTGCCATTTATTTTTTATACAGGGTTATTCAGAAAACACGATTAAATCCATTTTTTTGTCCAAAATAAGCGAAATTTGGAATTTGGGTATAACTTTGAAATTAAAACAATAATTCTTAGTAAAAAAATATTCAAAAATGAAAGATGGAGGTACTTTACTCTTAGCGGAATTTCAAATTTTTGATCCTACCTCGTATATCATAAGACTTTTACCGGATTTAATGGGTGTTATTTTGGTTTGAGAACATGCAGAACCTATCTAAAATAAAATTAATTTTCTAAACTTAACGATAAAAAACTTTCCCATAATGCTGCGCACTTTCTGCCGGTCACTGTAAAAGCGTCTCCTTGTGCTGAAACTACAATTTCGAATATCATATTTGCGATTACTATACAGGGTTCGTCACAAACAACAATTTTAGTTTTTTGGATCTTCCCTTTTCAATTCCTTGATTTATTAAATGAATTGTGCTAGTGTTGAAACTACAATTTCAACTGTTAGATTTGCGATTACTATACAGGGTTCGTCAGAAACAATAGTTTTTGTTTTTTGGATTTTTTTTCAATTCTAATTTTTAATTCCTTTTGATGATTGGCTAGATTGAGAACAAATAGATTGGAAAGTACCTATGGTCCAAATCAGTTGGCACGTTGGAGTCCCGATCTCACAATTATCGACTTTCATTTATGGGGATATCTGAAGCCACATGTGTATAAAACCAATTTTAATAATAACAGAGCTCTTGAAAGAAAAAATAAGAGTAGTTATTGCAAATAACCCAATACAGCTAGTTAGGAACTGTTATCGGTAATTCAGAGAATAAAAGTTTTATAATTTGATTGAATGAATTGAAGAAATATGACATGTAACATTGAATATCAAACTATAAGAAGGCCATATGAGCCGATTTCCTAAATCTGCTACGTTAAATTCATAGATGGCACAATGAGTTCACCAACAAGAAAGCGACTAACCTTTTCACTGCTAAATTAAAACATTGTTGCCGCCTGTCTGTTTGACTTGCTGCATGAGTTTTTTAAATTTATTTTTATAGCTTATGGTAAAACTTGATTTCACATAAGTACCTACACCTATCCACGTCTAGACCTAAAAATGTACCTATTTTTAATTGCTTTGTAGCATATAATATTTTCCACCTCTTGACGTCCCAACGTTAATTACATGAAAACATATTGACCGCCATGTATTCTATTTCTAACAGAACTAAATGAAGACTCTCACTATTCAATACCTACCTAGGCTACAACGTATATGTTGGGTAAAATATGAATGATGTGCGGTTTGTATAACTTGGTTTTTATTTGCAATTATTACTACTTTTCAAAATGGTTAAAATAAGTAGGTTTTACTTTCTTACTTAAGAAACATTCAGTTTGTTTGTATTGGTGTATTACGTATTTTGCTATTTTTCGACGAAATAAAACCTATTTTAGTTATACTTGCTGTCGCTTTTTATCTACTTTTATTTGTTTAACATTTAACACCTAATGCAACGGTAAAATCATTATGAAAGTCGGTCCAATTACCCCGGAGTAATCAGCGTACATATTATTATCAAAAACATACATTCGGCTGGAATTGAGAACTTCCTATTTTATTGTCTGTTAAAAAGGCTTGAATTCTTAAAAATTCCAATAAAATACGATATGCGGCAACACCACGACATCACATCAGTGAATTTGAGACATCTGTTGCCGAGGCGTTGCATTATAACGACAAACAGGCGACAGATTTAAGGTTAGAGTTACGATCAGCTCCACAATGGCGGCCAAACCAGCTCCAATACGTCAAGAAATGGGTTGTCAACTTTTCTCGGACATCCGTCATTCTTATATAGTTTGATATTCAATGCATGTAATAATAAAAATACTTCAAAAGTAGGCAAATAAAAACAACAAAATCGTTACTCGGCCAGATATAAAATCAAAATCCTATTCGAAGTAAGAAAGCAACAATAGTTGTTTGTTTTTACGTAAATTTATTTTAAACGAAATCTAAAAAACTAAAAATGCTGTTTCTGACTAACCCTGTATAGTAATCGCAAATGTGATATTTGAAATTGTAGTTTCAGCACAAGCAAAATTCATTTAATAAATCAAGGAATTGAAAAAAAAAACCTAAAAGCTAAAAATGTTGTTTGTGACGAACCCTGTATAGTAATCGCAAATACCCTGTATATTTCTTTACATTCCTAAGGTGTCATTTGAAATCCGAAAATAATAGATTTTGAATCTCAATTTTTTTGTTCGCTTGTTTGACCTCAGAAACTACACTTAAGTTTTAAAAAATTGCACTTTATGTGTGTGTATTGGTTCCATTAATAATTAATTATTATAGTCCATTAAATTATATCATAAACTTTAGCTTGTTAGTGATTGCGTTGTTACATGTATTTCTCCAGATAACAAAACCCAAAAAAAGTTGAATTCATTCACAGTTGTACTTTTATAATAAGCGGTTTTTTTTAATGAAAATATCGTTTAGCAGGCTGTGAGCGGCCGGTGACTTTTTTTCCACCCTATTTTTATAGCGAGAGACACTTTTATAAACATGACGGGAACTAAATAAAGACACTAAAAAAAAGAACGATTTTAAGAAACTAGTGAATTTTGTGCTTTTTTCGGTTTAAATTTCATAAAGATAGTTTTAAAATGTGTTTCTGATACGAAATTATGGAATTTTGGGATATGGATGGCCGTAGAGACTCGAACAATAGCAGAAGTAATGGACAAGGTAAAAAATCCATTATTATTACTTATTAAAGCACACAAAGCAAAACCTTAACATTTAAATCAGCATACCTATAATACCCGGTCCCTTTTATCTTGAGTAAGATGATAGCAACCCGTGTTACACCGGGCCCATTTTGCACGTGGTTTTATGACATTAGAAAAAGTAAGGTTAATGTAAGGTAAATTTTAAAAATTGACAAACATGCCACAACAAATTTTTCGAGGTTATATGTTACGACAGGAAAGAAAATGGGTTGTCTGCAGTTGCACAGAGAAATAATAGGTAAAAATAGAAGCTTTTTAAATTATTCTTGTCAATTTCGACTCGAATAAAACTCAAAAGGGGGCGAGTCTTTGTAGTATTCGGCAACGGCGTATTATTTTAGAGTGAAAATTGATGTATATTTTCACCAGTGGCGTACCAAACACTCCTGCAGACCCCGCACCGCGGGGGGGGGGGGGGGGGGGGACACTAACTGCCCCTTCAAAACCCGCTGCCAGCTTTGCTTTTCATATGTAGTTCATTTCATAATTAATTAAATTTTTTTATATCCTGAGAATTTAACTTCGTTAAGTGAAGAAGAATTATACGTGAAAGCGCGGAATTTACAAACAATATACCATACAGACTTGTCCATTGACTTTCCTTTCCTAGTCAAATTTTAAGCCTCAGATAGGTACTTGGAGATAATATTTCAAAATTAAAAAGAGTGCATGAACTTGCGGATCATTTATTAATAAAAAATCAGTGTGTTTCTGCAATTTTTCTAGATGTATCTAGTGCAGCGATGTTATTTCTAACTTTACCAGTTAGTGTGGCATCAGCGGAACGATCTTTTTCCAAACTTAAAATAGTAAAAACCCATTTACGTAACACCATGGGACAACAACGCCTTTCGGATTTATCCTTAATCAGTATCGAACACGAATTTGTCAAAACATTAAATATCGACGAAATTATAAACGATTTGGCAAAAAAAACTCTGGACGATCTGATCGTTTTGTATAATACCTTGTATATACAGTGATGGGCTAAAATATGGAACAAATTCATTTAAAAATAAGGTATTCATTTTTTGAAAAAACGCTCAGACACGTCGATTATAATTCTTTCTTCTGGATTTTTTGCCTCAAAAAGAAATTATACCGGGTGTGTCAAAAAGTAGATGTAGCAAATTTTTTTTGTTTTTTAAATAGAACCCCCCCTATTTTTACTTATTACCCTAATTCTACGACAAATTCTGCGCATAATTCATGTAGCATACTCTATCCTTGTCTCTAACGGTTTTAGAGAAAAATTACATCATAAAAAAAAATTCTTTAAAAAAAGGTACATGTACCTACTTAAAGGTAAACAGGTAAATTTAAATTAATTGTTACTACGATAGCAAGTCATGGGTCAATCAAAAATTAGTTTAGGTATAATTTTGAAAAACGGTGATCATGGTGCATTTAAATGAAACACAAAGAATCGAAATTTTAATTTTAATTTGATGTGGAGACAAAACAAGAAGTCAAGAAGAAGTTTGTAACTTGTTTAATGCTAAGTATCCAGAACGGCCGATTACAAGATCTACAGTAAGTAAAATTGAGAAGAAATTCAGGGAAACAGGGAATGTAAAGGATCGTCTACGGCCAGGTCGTCCAAAAATTAGTGAAAACTCACAATTGAACATTTTGTTAGAGGTTGAAGATAATCCTCATAGTGCATCCACTGAAGTAGCCCTTAATAATGCTGTTAGCCGACGATCTGTGTTGCGGGTATTGAAACAAGAAAAGTACCATCCGTACAAAATTAGGTTGCTGCACGAGCTAAACGAAGATGATCCCGACCGCCGACTACAGTTTTGTGAAACTATGATGGAAATTTGCAACTTAAATCTATTTTTCCATCGCAACATACTTTTTAGCGATGAAGCCACGTTTTGTTTGAATGGTTCGGTAAACAGACAAAATTTTCGGTATTGGAGTAAATAATCCCCGTTGGATGAGAGAACAGCACACGCAATACCAACAAAAAGTAAATGTTCGGGCAGGGATATTAAATGATATAATTATTGGACCTTTTTTCTTCGATGGAAATCTTACAGGAGACCGGTATTTACTTTTTTTTCAAAATTAATTAATTCCCACACTAGCAGCGGATTTTCCAAATCCGAATCAGCCTCATCTACCAGAAGCGTCTATTTGGTTTCAGTAGGATGGTGCTCCGCCTCATTTTGCTCGACAAGTACGAGAGTATTTGAATACTGTATTTCCCGAACGATGGATAGGTAGAAGAGGACCCATAGAATGGCCTGCAAGATCTCCCGATCTTACACCCATGGATTTCTTTCTTTGGGGTTATTTGAAATCAAAAGTGTATAAGGATAAACCACAAAATTTGGAAGACTTAAAATTTAAAATTAGATATGAAATTAGGCAAATTAATGAAGATACTGTAAATAATGTTTTAGAAGGATTTTTAAGTAGATTAGCATATTGTCAAGAAGTTAATGGTTTGCATTTTCAACACTTAATAAACTAATTTTTTAACCTTTTTTTAAAGAATTTTTTTTTATGATGTAATTTTTCTCTAAAACCGTTAGAGATAAGGATAGAGTATGCTACATGAATTATGCGCAGAATTTGACGTGGAATTAGGGTAATAAGTAAAAATAGATTATAGATCTATTTAAAAAACAAAAAACTTTTGCTACATCTACTTTTTGACACACCCGGTATAATTTCTTTTTGAGGCAAAAAATCCGGAAGAAAGAATTATAATCGACGTGTCCGAGCGTTTTTTCAAAAAATGAATACCTGATTTTTAAATGAATTTGTTCCATATTTTAGCCCATCACTGTATAATACCTTGTATAGTACTTAGTGACATAATGTTTGTGCAGACTTGTTGAGTGTTCATGTGAGTTTTCTGTCTTTCGGATTCTATGAGGCTCGATCACTGCTACCCCCGTTACTACCATACATGGTAAGTAACATTATAAGTGGTGTTTTAAAATTTTGATTTTGCATCATGTTTGTTGGAATATTACGTATATAAAGACTTAACTTTATACACCTATGTTATGTCTACCAGTCTACCTAGTATTATAAAATAAATTCTAATAGTTTGCTGTTTTAATAGTAGGTACTTAACACATAATGTGGGTTTAAGCCCAATTAAATTATTACACTGTATCATAAAAAAAATTTCATAACTCCTCCACCAGAATCATTACCCCCTCAAATATCAACTCCAGATACGCGCCTGCCTGTTATTAATTGGTTGTAGATAAAAACCGTTATTGTATAAGTTTTATAAGAAATAACCGAAATTTAATTTTTACAGGAAATACTTGTATTGTGTTATAATAGAATATTAACATAAAATATGTACTTTAATCATAATTGCCGACATCCTTGATGAAACCTGGCAGTCATACCTATACCATAAAACGAAACACAAAATATCGTACATTGTTATTTTTTAAACAAAATTTATTCACATACTTACCGGTTTGTTATGTAGACAAAGTTATATTTAAATCAAAATATGTGTATAGAAAACCTGCAATCATTAGCAATGTTTTTAATATCTACAGACTGTCCGCGGATAGGGTTTACAATGGCACAAATGGATAAAAAACAGTGGCGCAACCAGAAATTTAGTTCGGGGGGGGGGGGGGCTGTAACTTCTTGCGCCGCAGGCGAAAAAAATTTTGGGTGCCACGCCCTTTTTTTGAGTAAAATACGTATGATTGACGAGAGCGACAGCCCCCTAAAACTTCTGCAATAATACGCCGCTGGGCCTAACTAAATATTTATGAAAAAAAAAATTAGAGATTTCATTTTAATGAGTAAAAATGTATTTAAAATAAGTAACGCATATATTAATCATACTTATACTAAAACAAAACAAAAACCTTAAACAATAAGTTGTAAGTAATCACTAATAATACTAATATTAAAGTATAATAATTCTTCGTTTTGTTTTTGCCTTTTCGTCCAGAATTTCTGCCACGGTTATATCAATATCGTGGTTCGCATAAAGAACTGCCAAACCATTTAATCTGTCCTCTTCCGTGGTGCTACGCAGATAGGTGTTTAAATATTTTAAATTTGAAAAGGACCTTTCAGATGTGGCGGTTGTAATAGGCAACGTTAAAAAAATTTGTAAAAGCCTTTTTATATTAGGAAATATATTGGCATCACATTCGGAATACACTTTGTCCAAATCTTCCTTCAGTTTTTGTTTTTGCATTTTTTATACCACAGCTCAAGTTCAGCTTTTAACATCGTTTTAATGGAAAACTCTTCAAGGAACTCATTCTTGTAGAAGCTGTGAAGTTTCAAAAAACATTTAAATTTACTATCAAAATCTTGATTATCATACGGAAAGAGGCATTCAAAATTTTTGTTTTAAAAACCGATCCTCGAGATTTGCTATGAGGCCATCTAAAAACGGAATAAAAATTGTTATTTTAAAATACTCAGCAGCGGAATCGGTTTTTATAACCAATCTTTGTGTTTGTCTTGGCGGTAGTCTAGGTACTCTGATTTCAATATCGTATTCCGAAAGTAGATCTTGAGCTTCCTTAAAAATATTTTGAAAATTATCATGCCAGGCCTCTTATTTCTTTAACTTGATCTGTTACGTCATTAGCTAACTGTAATGCTTAAAAAAGGTTTAAATCGACTGTTTGTAGAATCTTGCGGCATATATTCTTTCTGTACACATTAGTGCGATCACAAATTTAGAACTTATATAATGCTGGCCAGTAATCCAGATGCCTCAGTGGAAGTATTTCGGTCGGTCCATTCAGTCAGACGTAGTATAATTTCACTATTGATAACATGATTGATGTAAATTATGTGGCTGAATATAAAATATTAGTAAAAGGCGTGACATGAAAAATTGGTTTGCAATTAAACGAATAGGCTAAGTTTCCAAGCTCGGGGGGGGGGGGGGGGGGGGGGCTGCAGCCCGGCAGCCAGTCTAATTTAAACCAGTTTCATTTCGTGATGTAATAAGATTACGATTACAAATTGCCATGACAACCGATAAACAATGCCTAGATTTATTGAACAAACATTCGAATAACAGGCTTGGATTTCGATTTTAACCTTCTACCTATTTGATTATAATACGCATTACACAACAGGTTGTAGAGGCAACATCAGAAAAACTCCAAACACTGATACTGATACAATGTCAATTTCTCTAGAAAGAACAATTAGTATCTAATTTTGGAAGGGCTGTTCAGGGAAGCATTGACAAATGGTATACCGGAGGTTTTTTTTTAAATAAATGCACAGGAACTTTAAAAAAAGCAGTTTTTTGAAACCACTAAAATTGCCACAATTTACCTTGAAAGTAATCACGTCGATTTTCAGAACTGAAGTAAAAACAACAATTTTTACTGGTAACACGACATTTTCTAGTCTATCTAGATGCCATCTCTCCTAATAATTCTAGAGGATATGTGTTTGTTTTAACAGGAAAGGTTCCGTTATTACACGAAAGTAAACAAAACTATGACCGGCTGACTAACATATTTTGCCTTGCTCTACCAGCTCCAGAATATGTATGTCTTTCTTCTTCGTATGCCAAAAGCATAAATATAACTACTCTGATTAACACAGCACTGCAGTGCGCATGCGAATCGCCAACAGTTAGGCAAATCGAATTGACAGTTAAAAGGTAAAAAATGGCGTCGTTAATCTTACCTTAAAGAACACCAAAATTAGAAGAAAATAATATGACGCATCAGCTTGCTTTGCCCACTTATGAACTAAGAACTTTTAGGAAGAAACCAGTATCAGCTGTTAACGTTATATGTGGCTGTCAAAATGTCAAATGTTATTTGTTCTAACTAGGGAGAAAGGTATCACGTTTCCAGATATAACTGCAGTTATCCTGGATCTGGGGATCGCCAGGGGAAAGACTGATGTGACCAGGGAAATACGGGGTATTCAGGGTATCATATTTATGAGGGCTTAGCATAAATACCTTCCCAGGTAATATTGTATCTTCCCTGGGTGATGCGAGGGCAAGGGAGGGACGTTTACAACCGGTACGAACCGGTCACCCAGAAAAACAAATAACCCCCCGTTTTTTTTACAGTTAATACGGTCAGAGGTACGGAATTTGTGACCGGCATCGACAACGAGGGCATAGATTTCTCCCAGCTCGAGGATTTCATCAATAGCGACGGCAGCACGAACCAGAACTTCACTTTCGGGGATTCCCTGACTGCCGTGCCACCTGGAGGTAAACTGCTCAACGTCATCGTCGAGAATAAACGAAATAATAACGGGTAAGTAATGGTACACTGATATCAGACCCGTATTTTCCCTAAACGATATCCGTTTTTTACGTTTTAGACACTCCTTGCCGGAAAGCCCTCCAGACTCAAGCTCGGAGCATCCCTACAGCCCCCAGGATGGATGCGAAGCCCCCTTAAACGCGTCGGACAGTCCGTACACGAATTTGGGGACAAATATTTATAAGCAAGGCATACTGAACCCAATTTTAGCCGATAATTTGATACTTGGCTCTCATATTGTCGTGGCCGATCAGAATAGTGATGGACTGCTTGATGGGAACATTTTGCAGGTGCGTTTTTTTATGAATGAACTTAAATCATGAATGTTCGTAATTGCTTTTTATATATTATTAAATTACTCCTTTTCTCAAAGGACAATCGGATCTTGGTGACTCCCCAAGACGTAAGAAATGGTAATTTACTAGGAAATAGACTACTTCAAGACAGCTTATCAAGCGATCACGGTATCATACTTGCAGAAAACGTATCAGGTTGGTATTTTTTTATCAGGTTAATACACTAGGGCATTAAGGAAGTTTCTAATGCCCTCGGGCATTGAAAGAAATAAATAGGAAAAATCAAACAACCAACTTTTTATTAACGAAAAAAGTTATTTATCATTTATATTAAATGAACAGTTATGAAAAGACCCAGTAAAAACGAATTTACCGGCTTTTGATAAGTCAATGTTTTAAAAATCTTTCGTGATTTTGATTGGCTTTTAATTTAACTTGGAATTATCTGAAGTAGGATATAAAATATACTTGATGTCTATACCCTCAGGCAACTTACAAATGGGCCAAAGGCCCTCGGCTTTGTGAGATTGTTGCCCTCGGAGAGATAAACATCATCGTAATAAATAACTGTTATAGGCCTGTGAATTGGATACACATCCCATAACGACGAGTAATTTGAACTACTCATAATACAAGTAAATATTGACAACCAAAAAATGCAAATATTTTTTCAGAAAATAATCGACAAATCCTCCTCCAAAGCGTCCAATCGGACTCGAACTCGAATTTCACCCGAACCCTGTACGATCAAAAAGATTTTGGAGATGATAAACACATGGTACATTTGGGGTTTACTTCCGGGATGGAAAACATGCCCAAAGGGAACGCGGAGAACGGGTTGAGTTTGGAGGGTAACTTGGAGAATGTACCGAGCGTTTATACGAACCTACAGAGTGCGCCGAAAAAGAGGAAGTACAGTCAGGAGACTATGGTTAAAAGCGAGCCAGGTAAGTTATACTTATAATAGTCTCTTGCTTTTGGTTTGGTTGGTTTGGAAGGGGAAAACTTTTTTATTAGTAGGTATTGAAGAAAAAGTCGTTCTTTATAAAAAGTCTGCTTGTGCTGAAACTACAATTTCGAATATCAGATTTGCGATTACTATACAGGATTCGTAACAAACAACATTTTTAGTGTTTTGGATCTTTTTTTTTCAATTCCTTGATTTATTAAATGAATTTTGCTAGTGTTGAAACTACAATTTCAACTATTAGATTTGCGATTACTATACAGGGTTCGTCACAAACACCATTTTAAGTATTTTTGATTCGTTTAAAATAAATTTACCAAAAAACAAACAACTATTGTCGCTTTCTTACTTCGAATATGATTTTATATCTGGCTGAGTAACGATTTTGTTGTAAGAAAACCATTTTTTATTTGTCTACTTTTGAAGCATTTTTATTATTACATGTCATATTTCTTCAATTTTTTCAATCAAATTATAAAACTTTTATTCAAACGTGGTACCACCGAGTTAGCGCATAGTTAGTTCATCTTCATCTCGACATCTGAATTCCCGTTCCCAACTTACCCTATTGGTATATTTGCATTTACTACTCTTATTTTTTCTTTCGAGAGATCTAAGATATTATTGAAATTGGTTTTATACACATGTGGCTTTAGATTTTCCCATAAATGAAAGTCGACAATAATTGTGAGATCGGGACTCCTACGTGCCAACTGATTTAGACCATCATAGGTACCTTACTGCTTTCACTCCATTTGTTCCCAAAGTGATGATTTCAGCAAAATGAATTGAAAATTAGAATTGAAAAAAAAATAATCCCAAAAACTAAAAACGTTGTTTGTGACGAACCCTGTATAGTAATCGCAAATCTGATATTTGAAATTGTAGTTTCAGCACAAGCAGACATAAATAATTACTTTTTCTTCTACACCTACTAATAAAAAAGTTTTTCCTCTTCCAAACTGTCCCGATAATAATATAAATATTTTGTTTATAGAACACTGTACAACATCTCAGCTGAGTCCATCCGATCAATTCTCTGCGTCCATAGAAGAGGAATACGCTTCTTCTGAGGCGTGTCTTTCCGAGTCTCAGTATCAATGCATTAGATTTAACGCGTTTCAACAATCCAACTGGCACACGTTGTGCGATCAAAATCTCACAGAGCTGTAGGTATCATTTTGCGTTGCGTAGCTAAAAAAACACACCCTGTGTAATGAATATCTGATTTTGATGTTACGTCTTCTTTTTTTTTAGGTCTACTCCACATTATAGAGTCGATGCTGATAAAGGTTTTAACTTCTCCAATGCCGACGATGCGTTTGTTTGTCAGAAGAAAAATCATTTTCAGGTTTGTTAAAAACAATAATTGAGATAGACGACAATTGAAAAAATTTACCCATTGGTCAAGCCGCGGACCAAATGACACTTCAACATCACGAAAGTGGCTATGCTCTGTTTCTTAAAGCCTGACAGCACAGCTGAGGGTCATGAGTCGTAAAACCTCAATAAACCATAAGCGAAACAACAATAACAGGTACCTGATGTTAAGTAATTAAATTATCTATTATTGCATAGGTATACGGGTAGGTGGCTTATGTCGTAGAATATTTCCCACTTCAAGTGAGGTAGGTAGTTTAGTTTTATTTTTAACGTGTTATCGAAAGCTTGCGTATATATTATAAAAAACTTCTTGTAAAAAAAAAGATAGAATAGTGCAATCGACGTTTTAAAAAATTTGTAATCGACGAAATGGCTAAAAACGTGGTATCATTTTACTTAGACTACCAATTATCATCCCCGTCAAAAAAAAAGACACACGAAACAAAAAAAAATAATTTTTGTCCTCACAACCGCATATCCTGGATTTTTATTAAATATTTCTTTGTTAAACTTACGCGTAAACTGTGCCTTACTTTTACATTTTGATTGCACTTGTACTATGTTCAATATTGGTAGTGGCCGCCCTGCATTTTTTAAATCAAGTTTTTCACTTAAGCTCAGAGAACTAAACACAAGCTTCTGTAAATCACCGACCTTCATATTACACGATATTTTCCAACTTTATAACGTCACTAATAAATCAAATCAAAACAAATAAACAAAACATCAGCGGCATCGACAGGTCGCCTCGTCAGAGTCACAAAATATACCCTAGCCCTAGACTCTAGAGGGTATATTTTGTGGTCAGAGGTCAGAGTACATTATATATCGATTATTCTACCGTGGCATCGCGATTCGCGAACAGCTGTTGGGCGCGGAAAATTGGAGCCCATCCGTGGCCGCTCGTTGTGCGATGTGTAGGTGACGTCACGCCTCCGTCGTCATGGCAACTCATCGAGAAGTCGCGTTGAATCGGGACGAATAATCGGTCGCCCGCGCTTAGTATAACCTTGAGAGCGCGCAACTAGCTTGTCTATGAGTATAACCTGCCCGTTGGAATAGGGCTATGTTTGGTTTGAATTATTATTTTAATGGATTGCTTACATACATTGCTTTATTGGTTTTTTAAGTAAGGTATTTTTGGATTCTGTTTGAAATAATTGCAGGGAGGGCGGCGCCCCAGAGCCCTTCATTAACGAGCCGCCACTGTCAGGCAATAGGAAACAGAATATAATTTATGGCCTTGCGCCTGTAAAAAAAAAACCATACAGTCATCAATGGTGAAAATGGGCAGGTCCGGGCTTTAAAATCTATATTTTTAATTTTTCCAGGTTACTTGCCATGTGCAACTGGTGGGAGATGCCCAGTTCGTCAAAACCCCGGACGGTTTCCAGAAAATCTCCAGTTTCCACCTCCACTTCTACGGAGTAAAACACGATTGTCCCACTCAAACCATCAGGGTGGAACAAAGCCAGAGCGACCGGAGTAAAAAACCTTTCCATCCAGTTTTGTAAGAATTTTTTTATTATATAATATATTATACAGGGTGTCCAAAACGTATACATCGATGGAAAATTGCACAGTAACCGGCAAAAGGTTGCGGCATGTAGTTCTGCATGTCCGATAACGTAAAAATCGATTTTGCAAATTAAAAAAAAAATTGTGAAGTTATAAAAAATTAGTTTAGGTGACCAGATATCCAAAAAGTTTATTTGAAATAGTCGTTTAAGAGGTAAATTCTTGGTTCATAATATGCAAAATTCAAAGATAGTGATGATAGTGATGTAAAAAAAAAAAAACATTGTTTTTTTTCAAATTAAAAAAAAATCATATTAATTAAAAAAGAAATTATTTTTTTGTTTTTTATAAAAAAAAATAAATAAACATATTTATTGGTTGTGCGTTGTGCCCCGGTTGGACCAACATTCTTGAAAATACACAAGAAACATGGGAGATTTTATATTTCTAATAAAATTATTAAAAATCGTCATACGACAGCGACAGTATTCCAGCAACCAGCAAAACAAGTTTCCTTTCATGAGATGAGATGAATTTGCGCAACAAAGCAAACTACAGCGCCTTCTGTCGTCATCTGCCGGAGCCGGAACTATTTTCGGGGAAAACCCTTTTTCTTAAAAATAGGAATAATAAAATAAAAATAAATAAACATAAGTAATTTAAATAGGTAATAAAATAAATATGTACCTTTATTAATAAATAGAGAATAGAATAGAGATTACATTATTATATTTTATAAAATTATTACATTAAAAAAAAAATTACTCTTTTCTATAAAGCAAAAACAATGATTCTGAAAAAAAACAACATTTTTGAAAAAAAAACGTGTTTTTTTTCTTAAAAAAACAGAACGTTTTTTTTTTTTAAATTTACATCACTAGGCGTAACAAACACCCTGCACCCCGCACTGCGGGGGGGGGGGGGCACATCGACGGCCCCTTCAAAACTTGCTACCAGCTTTGCTTTTCATTTCATAATTAATTTTATTTTTTTTTATCCTGAGCATTTAACTTCGTTAAGTGAAGAAGAATTATACGTGAGAGCGCAGAATTTACAAACGATTTACCATAAAGACTTGTCCATTGACTTTCCTGGTCAAATTTTAAGCCTCAGAAAGGGACTTGGAGAGAGTATTTCAAAATTAAAAACAGCGTATGAACTTGCGGATCATTTATTATTAAAAAATCAGTGCGTTTCTTCAAATTTTCTAGATGTATCTAGTGCAGTGATGTTGTCTCTAACTTTACCAGTTAGTGTGGCATCAGCGGAACGATCTTTTTCCAAACTTAAAATAGTAAAAACCCATTTACGTAGCACCATGCATGGGACAACAACGCCTCTCGACGATCTGGTCGTTTTGTATAATATCTCATATAGTACTTAGTGATATAATGTTCGTGCAGTCTTGTTGAGTGTTCATATGTTTTACTGTTTTCTGTCTTTTGGATTCCATGAGGCTCGATCACTGCTACCCCCGGTACTACCATACATGGTAAGCAACATTATAAGTGGTGTTTTAAAATTTTGATTTTGCATCATGTTTGCTGGAATATAACGTATAATGACTTAACAACTACCTATGTTATGTCTGCCAGTCTACCTAGGATTATAACATAAATTCCAATTGTTTGATGTTTTAATACTTAACACATAATGTGGGTTTAACCCTAATTAAATTATAAATTGATTAACGAATTCAAAAATTCATAAACCTGAACCGAATAGTAATGAAAATAAGAATTATCATTTTTCATTCGTTATAGTCAGGAATCTGTCATCAAACGTTGGACACGTATTTTATTGACATCCTGTATAAGGTATTGTTGCTGTGACAATCGTTTGCGCCTTCGTTATCATTTTGTTGAATAAAATTGAATTGAAGCCTTTTTAGGATCGAACTGGTGAATTCGCAGGTGACGAAAGTGACAGTCGGTCGGCTGCATTTTAGCGAAACTACCTCGAATAACATGAGGAAAAAAGGAAAACCGAATCCTGAACAACGATATTTTCAGGTAAGCGATCGTATTTAAGTAACAGAACACAAAAAGTTCAATAAGAATTAGAATGAGAGGTAAGTTTTGTCATATTTGCGTAAAACCGGCTTGTCTAAATGATTGTTTATTGGAGGTTATCACACGTCATAGATTATCAAAAATGCAAAGCATTGGCGTCGGTGTAATTAATTTTGAAACTGCGTGGTGGTAACGTTAGATAAACTTTGACAGAAGAATATAAAACTGCCTCGACGTAAGTTGTCTGAAGTTAAGAAGGCTCAAATTACATCAAGAATCGAAAAAGGATGGTCAATCCGTGCTGTAGCGCAGTTGTATAATAGAAATAAAAAAAACTATATTGAAAATTAAGCAACGCTGGGAACAAGAAGAATCCCTAAAGAGGAAAATTGGTTCAGGTCGTCCCAAACGTTCCAACCCTGAACAGGATGCTGCTTTTTTGGGGTATTTAAGAAATAATCCATTTGCAACTGCAAGGGATGCTGTTATTGATACAGCATTTCCTGCCTACCGCTAGCAGGAGAGTCGAGGAATCTGAACTAAAATGTCGCCCAGCTGCGAAAAAAGTGTTTCTTACCGAAGAACAGCGACAATCAAGGATCATTTTTGCTTTAAATTATAATATATACCGCAATCCTCAATTTTGGAACAGGGTCATTTTTACTGATGAAAAGGCGTTCCAGTTGAAATATAACGGACAAATTCGTGTGTACCGTCCAAACAATACCAGGTTTGAAGAGCGATATACTAACCCCCTCACTTCTAGACATGGGCGTTTCTCTGTAAATGAGGCTAGATAAGTGTTCATGGACCTGGTGTTTGCTGGCGAATAGAGGGAAGATTTAGTGCCGGAAATACTTTCATATTTTAACAATAATAAATAAATAATATGACTTGTATAATGCCATTTTTCATTTTTGATCCTCATGGTCGATATACATAGTGTCAAAGTGTCAAATTAAAAACTGATTTTTTTAAATAATTCGAGTATTTAATAAAATATAAATTTTAAATTTGGTACATTTCACCATAAAGAGTTACATCTTTTGAGAAAAACAAAATAAGAAACAATTGTCAAATATTCAAAATAGGGGGTGTCCAGTACATACAGGGTGTTTCATTAAGGTCGAAGAGCGGCCATATCTCGGAAACTATTGGGCATAGAAATTCAGGAAAAAAAAATTAATAACTAAAGTGGCCATGAGAATAATTTTCAAGTTCCGCATTTTGCCGCAAGAGGGCGTAATTGAAAAGTAAATTTTAAAATTTTACATAACTCCGAAAATTCCACATTAAGGTATATGTTTGATAACACCATTTTAAAGCTTGGACAATTATGCATCATATTGGCGTACCGACTTTAATAAGAGTGGGGGAAGCTGTTGAAAGTGTAATCATTTAAATCACTGTAACTTATAAACGACTAATCCGATTTTAGCAAACTAAAGACTGTTTGGAAGAGAAATGTATGCACTTTCACCAACCGTATTTAGTTGTCCATAATAGTTCTTAAAAAAAAATGCTAGAGAGCGCAATTTGCAATAACAATACATTTTTTGATTTTACTCCGAAAAAATAAATCATACGGTATAATTATGATACCATATTCGAAAAGTAGATGAAATTTACAAGCAAAGATGTGAAAACCGCAGTTCGATATCCTTGGTCGTTTCAGAGTTATCGCCAAAATAATAATTATTAATACAAATAGCGCCCTCTAGCAATTTTATTAGAAACTATCGTGTACCATTGGATACGACAATTGAAGGTACTTTCAAACAAGCTTAAATTTAGTAAAATCGGATAAGTCGTTTAGAACTTACAGCGATTTTAATGTTTACACTATCAATAGCTTCTCCCACTCTTATCAAGTGAAAGTGTAAACATTAAAATCCTCGTTAAAATCGCTGTAACTTCTAAACGACTTATCCGATTTTACTAAATTTAAGCTTGTTTGGAAGAGAAAGGTAAGTACCTTCAATTGGTGTATCCAATGGTACACGATAGTTTCTAATAAAATTGCTAGAGGGCGCAATTTGTATTAAAAATTATTGTTTTGGCGATAACGCTGAAACGAACAAGGATATCGAACTGCGGTCTTCACATCTTTTCTTGCAAATTTCATCTACCTTTCGATTATGGTATCATAATTATACCGTATGATTATTTTTTTCGGAGTAAAATCAAAAAATGTATTGTTATTGCAAATTGCGCCCTCTAGCATTTTTTTAAAGAAATATTATGGACAACTAAATACGGTTGGTGAAAGTGCATACATTTCTCTTCCAAACAGTCTTTAGTTTGCTAAAATCGGATAAGTCGTTTATAAGTTACAGCGATTTAAATGATTACACTTTCAACAGCTTCCGCCACTCTTATTAAAGTCGGTACGCCAATGAGCATAAGACCAAAATGATGGATAATTGTCCAAGCTTTAAAATGGTGTTATCAAACATATACCTTAATGTGGAATTTTCGGAGTTATGTAAAATTTTAAAATTTACTTTTCAATTACGCCCTCTTGCGGCAAAATGCGGAACTTAAAAATTATTTCCAGAATTTTCTCATAGCCACTTTAGTTATTAATTTTTTTTCCTGAATTTCTATGCCCAATAGTTTCCGAGATATGGCCGCTCTTCGACCTTAATGAAACACCCTTGTAATAGTTTGGTCTATTCTATAAGAGGTCTTTGACTTTGACGTATGTATGAAGGGATGTTCGTATTGCCTGTATTATTACGGTAAAACGAATTACGGTTTTACATTTTTGTGTAATTTTTCAGTTGGTCGTTGGTCTTCACGCCCACACAACCAATGGGAATTTTCCTATTGTTAGCCAAGCTAGTCAGAAAATCATCGTAAGGGTAAGTTCACCGTTACTTATAGTAATTAGGAAAATTTTCTAGTAATATTTTCCATACCAACCTAAGAACAGTAATCATAATCTCCCCAAAACTCCATAAAAGTCATTTGTAAGTTTTTTTTTTATTCTTGTGAATATTATGATCACTAAGATAACTTAACGGACCTTGCCACTTGGTTACATCTGTTGTCAAGATGCTTATGCAATGCAATTAATTGCCTCGCTATAACTTGTATGCAGTGATTCCGCCTAATGTGAACGGGCTTTAAGATTTGTAAAGTTTTATATTTTTTAAATTTCAGGCCTCTAATCCAGGACAATTCGAAAGCGACGTCGAATTATGTTGGCAAAAGGGACAAACTCAGGTACACATTTGAATTAAAATATTATTTGATTTGTGATTTTTTTTGTATTTCTAATTCTATTTACATTTTTTTTTTTCGTCGTTATGGCCTCAGACCAATGTCGTGGCGGTCACATCTTTGGGGGCGGATCTCTTACTGCTACGTTGCCATACTGCCGACTTTTTATAAGTTTCTAGACAAAGATATTTATATAAAAATTTTTATTTATTTTATAAATCAACGATATGCCTTTAGTTTTAAAAATGTGTAAGTTACAAATGTTTGCTGATGACACCTTAATTTACATTAATGTTTGAAATATTTTTTATGGTCTAAATACTCTAAATTCTAAGATAAATATATTATTAAATTGGCTAAAAGTAAATAAATTAAAATTAAATATTTCAAAAACTAAATGTATGGTTATGGGTAATAATTTAAATTGTCAAAATATAAATGTTGTAATTGATGGTGAAAAATTGGAATTAGTAAATAGTATTAAATATTTAGGGATAATCATTGATTCAAAATTAAAATATTTTATTTATTTTAAAAGTATCATATCGAAGATTGCCGTAAAAGTAGGTTATTTTAAAAGAATCAGTTCTAATTTAAGTTTGTTTTCTAAAAAAACTGTATTTAATACTATTATATTACCACATTTTCTTTATTGTTCTTCCATTTTGTATTGTGCTAGTGAGGAAATATTTGACAAATTACAAATTTTACAAAATAAGGCAATGCGGATTATTTTAAATTGTGACAAATATACAAAAATTAATTTTATGTTGAAAAATTTAGATTGGTTGAATGTTAGAAATTTAATTTTTTATTTAGTAGGTATGTATCTTTATACATAAAATTAAAAATAACTTATTGCCTGGTTGTTTAAAAATTTTTTGTTCTTTTAGTTATGACCATCATAACTATAAAACAAGAACTAATCAAAATTTGTATGTGGATAGAGTGTCTAAAACATTAGCTAATAAATCTATTTTTTATAAAGGTTTGATAGAATATAATAATTTGGAAAATTCTATTAAATCTCAAAAATCATTAAAACTGTTAAAAAAAACTTTAAAATTACATTTAATTAAAAAACAAAATGATACGTAATATTTGATACCATTTGCAAAATGTTTAACTTTTCTGTCTGTTTTTGTTAAAAGAAGGTTGCGTTTTAAAATTTAAAAATAAATCTATAAAAATGTGTTAAAAAAATGTATTAAAAAATATTTAATTGTAGCTTTTTGCTAAATAAAGCATGTTACTACTACTACTACTACTACTACTAGTAGATTTCAATTTCCCACATCGCGTTAATACTTTTTAACAGCGTCAAAGAAAGTGAAGGAACGCAATTTGCATGTTGATTTACCTCAAAATGGAATACGATTTAGTCAATAGGTTCATTTGTTATTGTTTTGTCCATGCATGTGCTTACTTTCTAAAAATTATAATGAGTCGTTTTAAAAATATCCCAGACTTTTTCGACACCCTGTAGACAATAATTGTTCAATTAACTAATCAAATACATTTTATATTTTTTAAGGATTCTGTCTTTCACAACGGAAAAGTTGGGATAAATACGGATAGACCGGACGAATCACTGGTAGTCCATGGAAACATAAAGATCACCGGCCATATCATTCAACCATCGGACATAAGGGCAAAGAAAAACATCGTGGAATTGAATACCGCTGATCAACTGAAGAATGTGCAGAGATTAAGAGTTGTTAGGTAATTGCCTGAGATACTCATTTGTTGTTTATAGAAAAACTATGGTCCTTGCTGAAAGACGATTCTTGTAAACACAATAAGCAGACACTAACTCTTCCGACAATGTCATATTCAATAATAATAATATCAGAACAAGAGCTTTCTATTTCGTAATTTAATCTATAATTTCTTATAATAATATTTTAGGTATGAATATGAACCGGCTCTGGCTACCCAACTCAGCAGAGGCAACGAATTCGTCGACACGGGCGTTATAGCCCAGGAGGTGGCTCAGGTCTTGCCAGAAGCCGTCCGACCGGCGGGCGATTTAATTTTAGAAAATGGAACGTCCATAGACAACTTTTTAGTTGTGAACAAGGTAATACCAGAAATGCTGCCTAAACTGTCCCTAGATTTATGTAAAGCGTTTGATACAGTCAATCACAACGTTTTACTTAAATGCCTATACAATATTGGAATTCGGGGAAATATTTGTTTATTGTTAAAAAATTACTTAAGTAATAGAAAACGGTTTGTTTAAATGGAAAATGTTAAAAGTTCACAAAAAAACATAACTTGTGGTGTTCCGCAAGGATTAACCTTAGGGCCTACTTTCTTTTTAATCTACGTTAATTCTATAGCAAAATTAAATTTAAAAGGTAAAATAAAATTGTTTGCCAATGATACTACTATTGTATATTTTCATGAAGACTATGCTAAAATTCATAATAACATTAACCACGACCTAAATATAATATGTAAATGGCTTCAAATTAATAAATTATCATTAAATTTTATTAAATCATCTTTTATCTTTATAAGTAAATCAAAATTAAAAAATAATAATATTTTTCCACTATCTTTCAATACTCATATAATTAAATATACTAATACAAATAAATTTTTAGGTTTATATATTGACGAAAATTTAAGTTGGAAAAAACATATTGAATATTTAAGAAATTACATATCACCAATAATTGGCATTTTGTTTAAAGCTAAAAATTATATGTCATTAAAATATTTAAAAAATATATATTATTCTTTGGTTTATATAAAATTACAGTACCTATATGATTTCAGTTTGGGGATCAGCGAATATAACTACAATTCAGCCATTAAAAAAACAAAAAACTACAAAACAAAATAATTAAATGCATACATAAACTTCCTTTTTTAGAACCAACTATAAATTTGTATAAACCAAATGAATATTTAAACTTAGAAAAGCTTTATAAATTAAAATTATGCATTTAATACATTCTATTAGTTTTATAGAAAAACAATCGAATATAATATTTCCTTCGACCAACATTATTCACATCACGAGACAAAATCATTATATTCAAACACCTATGGTAAAGAGTACTTTTGACCAAAGATCAATTTTATTTAAAGGAATAACAATTTACAACAGTTTGCCGAAAAAAATTAAAGAAATATCAAAATTATGGAATTTAAAAAAATAAAATATTTTTTAAAACTAAACTAACTTTAACGTATTATATATTATTATTCTTTTTTTCTTGTAAATGGTTATTATATATATATATATACGTTTTTGCATCAAGTCGAGATCCGAACAAATCTTGGGTAACCCGAGATCCGCCAGAAGGAATAAGTTTATTTGAGTATATTTTTTTCCAAAAATATCCTAATATACCCCTTAATCCGTCCGCCTTTAGAGGGGAAAACATTTCGTAGTTTAATTTTTTTCTGATATATTGTAAGCTAAACGAGATCCGTGATAAAACTAGACATGTCGAGATCCAAAATGTGTATATTTTGAAGTATAAGCCCAACGTGAGATCCTGCGATGTTGCCATTGCCGCTGGATCTCGCTTTGATCAAATATGTTTATATATTGTGATTTAGTTCTGTCTGCTCTACAAAGTTCAAAAACATTAAAAATAAGATTTCTCCCAAGAAAGCTAAAGTTTAAAGAAGAAAACATGGAACAATTTAAAGACAAGGACTGGGTTTAAATAAAAGTATTTTTGTACAATACTTACAGAAAGACATAGTTTACAATAGTTTTTTTTAAAGTACTTACACAGTTTTTTTTTAATATGTAGGGTGAGTCGGGAGGAATGGGCCAAACTCTAAGGGTGTAATCTATGCATCAAAATAATAAGAAAAGACTGAAATGTTGTTATCCAATATTCATTTGTTTTCAAATTTTAGCGTTAAATAAAATAATAATATTGTTAAACCAAAATATACCGCCATTGTCTCCCAAACATTTCCTGCTTCGTTTACGAAGGGCGCGCGTGGCTCTTCTAATTGATTCGTGCCTTTCTTTAATATTGAGTGCAACATTTCTAATGCGTCTAATTAATGCATCCCTAGTATCTACTTTTACTTTGTATACCTCATTTTTTATCCAACCCCATAAATTATAGTCCAACGGTGTGAGGTCTGGCGATCTAGGAGGCCAACTAATAGGACCATCGAGACCAATTCAAACCTCTGGAAACCAAAATAATAAGAAAAAACTCAAATGTTCCACAATATTTATTTGTTTTTAAATTATAACGCAAAATCAAAATATTGCATTAATTTAGATTTCCTGTAATAAATGGTATTGTTGTCCGCTTTTGAATGGTGTGCTGTCACTATCCTGTTAGTGTCAGCATAAATAGTGTCAGTATAAAATTTTACATTGATTCACCGTTAACTTTCGGATTTCTATCATTTAAATTTTATAAAATGCCATACATTTATTGACATCTCGAATACGTCAATATGGTTTTTATTTATGGTTTGTGTAATAGGAATGCTACAGCGGCTGCTAAAGAATATCGTCAACGATTTCCACATCAAAGAACACCGAACAGAAAGGTATTTATCAGAGTCTTCAACAAACTGTGCGAGAGCGGAACGCTTCCAAGTGCTAATGTAACATCCGAACGAGCCATTCGACAGGATTTAGAAGAAATAGGAAATGTTCTAGCTTTAGTAGAAGAAGATGCAACGACCAGTTCACGAAGAATTGGAACTCAGTTGGGGATTCCCCAAAAAAGAGTGATCAATACGCTTCACGAGCAAGGCTTATACCCGTACCATGTATAGAATCTTTAACCTGGAGACTATGCCAAGCGTATGTAATTTTGGGAGTGGATAATTAATAATCGTCATCTTGTACCGCACATATTTCTTACTGACGAAGCTACATTCACCCATGACGGCATCAACAATAATCGAAACTCCCATGTATGGTCGGACGAAAATCCTTACGCAATAGTCAATAATTTTCAACACAGGTTTTCAGTAAACGTGTGGTGCGGCATGATCGACAATAATTTAACTGGCACTTTTCTTTTGGAAAATCGCCTTACAGGGGATCACTACTTAAGTTTTTTACAAAATGAATTCCAAGGAATACTGGAGGAAATTACTTTAAACATCAGAATTCAAATGTATTATCAACACGACGGAGCGCCTGCCCATTTCGATTGTCGGATCAAGCAATATTTGGACCAAAAGTTTCCAGAGATTTGGATTGGTCGCAATGGTCCTATTAGTTGGCCTCCTAGATCGCCAGACCTCACACCATTGGACTATAATGTATGGGGTTGGTTAAAAAATGAGGTATACGAAGTAAAAGTAGTGACTAGGGATGCATTAATTAGACGCATTAGAAATGCTGCACTCAATATTAAAGAACGGCACAAATCAATTAGAAGAGCCACGCGCGCCCTTCGTAAACGAAGCAGGAAATGTTTGGAAGTCATTGGCGGTATTTTTGAAAATTTACTAAATCTAATTTAAAAGAATGTTAATGTGGCATATTTTGGTTTAACAATATTATTATTTTATTTAACGCTGTAATTTGAAAACAAATGAATATTGAGTAACAACATTTGGGGTTTTTCTTGATATTTTGATGCATAGATTACACCCTTAGAGTTTGACTCATCTCCCGACTCACCCTGTATATTCTATATGGCAAATCACCAAGAATTTACGTTACACCCGCCTTGTATTGGAGAGTCGCATTTTTTTATTTTAAAAAATATATTTCGTTGTTATTTGTTCTAAATAAAAATAATTTAACACACCTTTTTCTTTTCTATTTTCTTCTCTATACCCTCGTATGATATCGTAAAAAAACTGAATTTATACGCCCCGGGGTCATGTAACCGGTAGATAATCCTAAGTGAGATGGTCAAGAAATTTTTCTCTTCGCGCAAACCCGCGCGACAAGATCCCTATAGGAAATTAGTATAGTAGTTTCCTTAACTGATGTTTTTTTGGTAAAATTTTGTCCTACCCTCCCTTCATATTGTTTTACAAAACCCTAGTAGAGTTGTGGCCCCATGTGAGAAAATTAAAAATAGAAAATAGAAAAGTGCTGCATGTCCTAAAACTAAAACAGTAAGTAATTAAAATAATTTGAAAATCTCTTTCCATATATCCACGGTAGGGGTAAAAATTTGAGTTTTGTGTAAGACTAAAGCATCCCACTAAGCAAGAAAACATTGTGGGTTAGGCACATATGTAATTTCTTAGTATTAGGTTGCATTGTTAGGCTGTATAAAAAGGAATCGTTACCGCATAACAAAATCGCAGTTGCGTTTATATCGGAAACTAAAACGAATTAATTTTGAGTAGTCCATGTCCATACTCAAAGTGGAATTAAATGTATAGAAAAAAGAAAAGCACAAAGTCTTTCTCCACAAGTTTAGAGTAATTCATAATAAATACAACATGTTTCGAGTGTAGAAACACTTATCATCAGGAAAACAAAGTAAATAGTACAATGCTGATGTTGTTAGCAATATAGCAATAGAGAAAATAATAAGTGGGATTGAGCCGTCATGGAGCTTTCAATGGTGTAGGTACACGAGGTGTAAAAAATGAATAGTCAAAAGACCGATAAGACTTCAGCATACTGGAAAGTCAGGGGCTAGTGCAAAGGCCCTGTCTTGGGCAGAAAAATAAAGAGAGTAAAAGAAAAATTAGGGAGTTTTAACAGACTTTGTGAAAATCATTTAGTAAAAAGTAGTGAAAAATTTTAAGTTTCATTCAACTTTGTCGGAGGCATGTTAGAGTTGTGAAATGGGAAGGAAAGAAAAAAGAAAAAATTGTTTTTTGTAAAAGTCAAAGCATCATTTAGCTTGAAGTAAAATACTGTTGGGGTACCATGCAGCAGGCTTGTTGCGGCCCAGTTACCCCGGCAGGAGTCAAAACATACACATTGTGTGCAAAATTAATAGATTTAAAATATTTTTTGTTGAATTATTATGAATTACGCCTAGTTTTCTAATAAACTTGTGGAGACAGACTTCGCGGTTTTCTTTTTTCTAAAACGAATTAGTTTAGTTTTTTCAGATGTTTTTATAATATAATTTTTAAAACCTTATGATTATGTGACTTATAAAGCGTCCTCGTTTTGAAACTATGCCTAACAAAACGGTTTCGATTTAAAAATGATGTAAATGCAGACACAAAACGTTATATAGATGACGGAATAGATTCATCCTTTGGCAATGTAATATTTTCGTAAGCCATTAAACGTAATTTGTTCTTATTCTACTCCCGACCTGTTTACCAAATCATAAAAATTGTATAAATTATTAAATTTTGGATCTCGGGTTGTCCAGTTGTACACTAAGCCTTGCGGTGCAATGTTGCCCAACTTCAGGATCTCATGTTGTACAGATATTGTTTGAGAAACGGAGCGCCCTCTTTACACCTACTCTGTGAACTATTTGGTGTATATAAATGATAAAAATGGTTAAGATGAGATCCGGGCTAAATTTGGTGTATGCACTCCCCTCACCCCCCTGAACCCAATAGACATTATATACACATAGGGTAAGTCGAGATCCGATTTCGGACCTCGCCTTGCAAAACGGATCTCGGCTTGTATAAAAAGTATCACAAAATGATCTCACCTTGTACAAATATAAATATATATATATATATATATATATTTTAAAATAATTTCGAAGGAGTTATTAATAACTACTAAACATGATTTTTATTATTTGTGATTTTATAGATTTTATATTTGGTGTGATATTCTCTGTAATGAACTTTTTAAGTTGGTTTAGAATAAAGATATATATTAATTGCTATTATTCATACATAAAATGGCAATGTCAAATTATCGCAGTACTTTGTAATAATAATAATAATTATTTTTCAGGAAAGAATTTTTATGGAAAATATAGGAGCTGTAAAGGAGCTCTGTAAAGTAACTGATAATTTGGAGACCCGCATCGACCAATTGGAGCGGATTAATAGAAGATTGAATAAGTTAAAAAGGGGGGATAGTTTAAAATCAGATAGTACAGGTAAGAAATCTATTGAATATCGTTAAAAAATCGGTAATAACCTTGGCCCGGCACTGTCCTCGCTATACTCTGTTTCTTAACGCCTGACAGCACAGCTGAGGGTCATGAGCCGTAAAACCTCAATAAACCATAAGTGTAACAATAACAGGTACCTGATCTTAAGTAATTAAATTATCTATTATTGCATAGGTATACAGGGAATATTTCCAACTTCAAGTGAGTTTAGTTTTATTTTTAACGTGTTATTGAAAGCTTGTGTGTTTTAAAAAAAAAAGCTTCTTGGAAAAAACAGATGTTATAAATAGGCTGTCTAAGAAAAATATTTCCTTTGAAGACGGCATGTTAAAAAATAGCTTTTAAAAATAGTGCAAGAAAATAAGCCACGTTTTAAAAAATGTGTAATCGACGAAATGGCTAAAAAAAACGTGGTATTATTTTACTTAGACTGCCGCCCTACCACTGTGAATTAAATCCAATTGAGTTAATATGGGCACAAATGAAAGGCTATGTAGCAAGGAATAACACTACATTTAAAATAAAAGATGTACGTGAGTTATTGAAGTATTCATTAAACATTACAACGAAAGAAAATTGAAAAGAAGCTATAAAACATGTAATAAAAGAGGAAAAAACTATAGGGCCTAGACCACCTGATGGTAGAAACGGTAGAAAGTGGGTTAAAACGGCCGAATTTTTTGGCAGACCAGAAGTGGAACCACAGACAATCGTAATCGACAATTTCCCCTTACGTCTTTCCCCGTCTCGCCATGGCTCAAGGTCAATCTACATAAATAGCTACCACAGACGATCGCTTTATCCAACTTAACGATTTTATCGCATCGAAAGAAGTCGACTGACAAGTGGACGCCGCTAAAGCTTGTCGACGAACAACCTAACCTCAGAAATCGGGTTTGTTTACTTTGTTTTGAGTTTTAAATGGTTTTTCGCATTTGGGTGGTTTAATAATAATATATCTTTATAATTATAATACTAATATTATTATATATCTTTATTCTCAACCAACTTAAAAAGTTTATTACAGAGAATATAACACCAAATATATAATATAAAATCACAAATAATCATGTTTAGTACCTAACTGTTAATAACTCCATCGAAATTATTTAAAAAATATATATATATAATAACCATTTACGAAATAATAATAATACGTTAAAGTTAGTTTAGTTTTAAAAATTTTTGGTATTTTTAGTTTTCGTTTAAAAATCCATAATTTCGATATTTCTTAAATTTTTTTTGGTAAACTGTTGCAAATTGTTATTCCTTTATATAATACTGATCATTGGCTAAAAGTACTCTTTACCATAGGTGTATGAATATCATTGTTTTTGTCTCGTGATGTAAATAATGTTGGTCGAAGGAAATATTATATTCGATTGTTTTTCTTTAAAAATAATAGAGTGTATTAGAATACATATAGTTTTAATTTATAAAGCTTTCTAAAATTAAATATCCGTTTAGTTCATACAAATTTATAGGTTTTTCGGAGAAAGCGAAAAACACAGTAAGTATGTACCTACATGAAGTTTTCTGTGTTTAGACAATGGAGTCTGCAGTAAAAAGAATGAGAGTAAATTCCAGGCATTGGGATTTACTCCTAGATATCTTAGAGGTGCATCCTGGCAAATCCAGGCAAATTTGTGTGCCAAAATGCTAAACAAAAATCTCTGGAGTTGTGGAAGGATGCAGCCACAAAATAAAATGCGTTGGGCCTAGGGGGAAAAAATCCTGATAAATGAAAGCTTGCTGTGCAAAACTGAAAATATAAAACAAAAATGAAGGTGGCGGAAATAAAAACATTTTATTAGATATAATATACAAGAAAAATGATTAAAAACTTAAAATTTAGAGACTACATTAAACAGTAAACAAACACAAATACCAAAACAATTTAAAAATATAACCTATATTCTTCTTCTTTTTATTGTTAATTACTGGCTTTTAATCATAAACGGGGAATTATAGGAAATATTTTTAAAATGGATAATAAGTCTTTATCGACAAAACGGAAACGCCCGAACAGAAGACGATTTCGATAAATAAATTCACCGTGGTACGAAATCTCGATCGCTTCGACAAGAAGGCGATCGACTTCTCCTTGTCGATCGATATAAAAGCGATTGTTCGTGGTTCGCCTTCTGTTCTCTTAAAACGATACACCATTTCACAATCACCTTGTTTCGTTAATGTATAGTATCGGCTAGAACTAAATCAGATAAAGATTTTACTATATATAATTTATTTACAACACGGGCAGGAAACAAAAGGAATTTATATTTCATAAATAAAAACCTAAACGACCGCCACTGTCCGAAGATTTATTCTAAATCATCGGCTTGCCCTATCGTTACAATCTTACGACCCTATTGTGAAAGGTAAAATTAGGGGTGTGCCAATCTATATGGTGTTTAAACTACGTGTATTGTTACTAAAAATATATACTTTCAGGCGAAAAATAATATGTTCATCCGGTACGCTAAAATTTGTGTTTTGCATTTTTAATGACGGTTCTTAGCTGTCAGGCAATATGGAACAGACTATAATCTATAAGTTTTACATGTATTTTGCTAATTTCAAATATTTTTTTGCCTTATTTTAGTAAATAGTTCCAAATTGTCCCATTACTCGTCGCAATGCAAATGTTCGAAAAGACACAGATGTAAATACTGCGAACGACAAGAGGAGGAATTGTGTTCGAATAAGTTTATCCAGGTTGTTATTGTTGTTTTAGTACTAATTATGGCTTTTTGGTGAGTAAAATATATGTTTTCACAAATTAGTCATTCTTTAATACAGCACAATTTGCTTATTGTCAGTGGTCTGCGCGCTTCACTACATTGGTCATTCGTTGTTTTTCAGTTTGGCAGCGATCACGACTCTTTATCTCCTAGAAACGGCAAGGCACAACCAGCGATTCCCGAAGACTGACATCGTGCCTATACCCGAGAAAGCACCGTCCACTAAGAAACCGACGTTGGGTCCAAAGAGTTATAACACGTGGCCGACGGCCGTTCCGCAGAGAACGACCAGTGCATTTATAAGAGAAGATGGTGAGTATTTTATGATTGACAGTTAAAGCACATACTTGACGGTGATTCGTTCCCTAGCACTCTTCGTCCCAAGCCAACGTCATTTTCTTAAGAAACTGTTTTTTATTCCAGAAATTACTAAAATAACTTTGGATTCAAGTCTAATCAAACATCATTCGTTTATTATTGGGCGTCCAAACGAGTGTTTAACTGTAGAACAGGATCTGGCTGACTCAAACCTATGTCAGGTAAGTTTTCCTAGTTTTTTCTTTCAAAGCTTGTAACCTCTCCATAAAAAATACACGAGAGGATACCGTACTAACCGTACCAAACCAACATCTTATCTATGCATATCCTGTGTTTTATTGAATTGTCTTGTTAGTCAGTCCATTTGAACTACTAATATTATGTTTGTCGTCACTATCCTCTATAAAGGCATTCCAATTTGAACTACTAATATTATGTCTGTTGTCACTATTCTCTATAAAGTTACTCTTGGAACTACGGTAGCCCGATCCAACTATTTTAGTCGATTATGGTTTTGTGCTGCTAAATAACGTCAATACATGGTGGGATTAACGACGCAATTTTCTATCGTCAATTCGATTTGACGATTCGCATGCGCACTGCAGTGCTGTGTTGATTAGAGTAGTTATTTTTATGCTTTTGGCATACGAAGAAGAAAGACAGACATATTCTGGAGCTGGTAGAGCAAGGCAGATGTTAGTCAGCCGGTCATAGTTTTGTTTACTTTCGTGTTTTGTGCAATTACGGAACCTTTCCTGTTAAAACAAACACATTTATTTGGAGAGATGGCATCTAGATAGACTAGAAAATATCGTGTTACCAGTAAAAATTGTTGTTTTTACTTCAGTTCTGAAAATCGACTTGTTTACTTTCAAGGATTTTAAGGTAAATTGTGGCAATTTTAGTGGTTTCAAAAAACTGCTTTTTTAAAAGTTTCTGTGCATTTATTTAAAAAAAAACACCGCCATACCATTCGTCAATGCCTCCCTGAACAGCCCTTCCAAAAGAGCTGTGCCCTTAACAACTATAGGTCGTTTGGACATAGGTTTAGTAAAAATGAAATCTGTATAACGGTTCGATAAATCATTATGTTTATAATTTGTTTTTTCTGAATTTGAAATAAAAATACATTTTTTATTATTATTATTATTATTATTATTATTATTATTATTATTATTATTATTATTATTAAATCACGTAAATTTTCTTGCAGATCTACTGTTGTGCCCCTCACAATACCCCCCCTGTGGATCTAAGCCAAGCAATATTTTCAGAAAAACGTCCTCCAAATTTAAACAAAACAAGATCCGGGATTCCGCCGACGTTCAAGGAACAGCAGAATGCGCAGGCGCCGTTGGAGAAAAATAAAATTTCTAAACCTTTCCATTCCAATGACATTGACAAGCAGATACGTACCAGAAGGGATACGTATGATATTAGTAACGAGGCTAATGCTTTCGATTTGACAGGTAAATTATTTTATTTTGACTTCTGTTATACAGTTGACGACATATAAATTCGTACACTCTACCCCATACATAACTCAAAATTATTGTATGTACTATTTTTTACCATGAGTAATAATGGTTATTTCTAAATATTTTTGTGTTTAAATTACAGTGGCGAAATAAGAAAATTATAAAATAACACCAGGAAAACTACAAAAGTATAAAGCCAAAAAGGGTAAATTTATTAACAAACAACAAACAAAATAATCGTAATCTTCTTGGCATTGACAAAATAATACTTCGGGCTTCTGGTGTAATCCGGATTTAGCCCTTCCCAATTTTCTTCTATTTTATCAAATAACTATTTCATTCTGTGGTTTAAAACTTATTTTTTACGTTTTTTTTTCCATCAATCGCCAAACATTTTCAAGTTGATTTAAATCAGGACTTCTTGAGGACCAAGGCAGACATTTTACGTTGTTTTTTTTGTCTAAACCAGTTTCCTATATTTCTTGCAGTATGCACAGGGCAGTTATCCTACTAACATATAAAATTATTTCCTTCAAAAACTATCGCGGCAGAAGGAAGAAAAACATTTTCCAAAATCTGAAGATATATAAATATTACTGTTTAGTGTTCCACCATATTCCAGCATACACCTGCACCGTAAACACTTATCCGTGCCCACACACCATCGCAGAAACGTCCACTGGTTTGCTTTTTCTGAGTATACTTCTCATCATATCCAGAATTTGGTGATCTATATACGCGAATCCTTCCATTATAATATGTAGACTGAAAAGTTTTCTCATCGGAAAAGATAACATTTTGCCAAAAAAAAAATCATTTTCTGGTAAATATTGCATAGCAAACCCATTCTTTGTTCCTTATCACTATTTTTTAAAAACGGTTTGGATGCAGCTGCTCGATTTCTTAATTCGGAACATTGTCTTACTCGGCGGTGCGCAGTTCTAGATGAAGCAGGGAATCCTGTTATGTGCATAGCGGATACTGTAGTTTTGAATGGATTTTGCCTTAAATACTCCACCAAATTTCGGTCTTCTTCATTTGATGATTTTCTATTATTTAAACCAGACCCAACAGACCTTTCAAGTGTTTGATGATAGCGCCATTTGTTTGCAATTCCTTGAACATTACTTCTAGGTACTCTAAAATGATCCGCTATTTTTCCATTAGACCACCCTATTTCTACTAAACATATTATTCTTGCTTTTTCAAAAATACTTAAATGAGGCATTTTTAAATCAAATAAGACAATGACAATATTTTGACATATATCATGATAACAATTAATACGTTACAAAGGTAATAAAGGTAAAAAAGTTGCATTTATAGTGTCACAGTTTAGTGTACGAAACTATCAGTCGTCAACTGTACATATTATTATGTATGAGCTGTAGTCTCATTTAGACTAGGTAATATTTAAGAGAAGACGTAATCAAACTGTATTTTTCCAGATGACCAACAAATGTTTTTTATCACCATACAAGGAAGGAATTTCAGCACACCTCTGACGCAGAAATACTTAAAGTTTTACAACTCGTACAACTTTTCGTATTCGGTTCCTATATCCAAATACATGCGCGATGATTATGTTAATATTATTTTTAGGTAAGTCTAAATAAAATTACACAACAGAGTGAAATATGAACATATCGTACTGGCATAAAATGCCCATGTAACTTTGATTTTGGCAGTACTATAATATACTTAAATAAGATATAAATAACTTAATGATAAATAACAGATGATACAACAATTATTTATTTTGCTGAAACTCTTGCAGAAATGTATTTTGATACTAATAATGATTTTAAAATACTTCTTTCTTGGCTTCAATCAAATAAACTTACGTTAAATTTTACAAAATCTTTTTTTATGTTAATAACTAAAAATAAAATAAATTCCATCATTAATTTGAAATACTTAAAAAATATATATTTTTCATTAATATATTCAAAATTACAATACTTAGCTTCTGTATTGGGAACTGCTTGTTTATCAAACTTAAAACCATTACAAAAATTGCAAAATAAAGTTATTAAATGTATACACAAATTACCACATTAGAACCAACTGTTATTCTATATAGACCTAAAGGGTATTTACACGTTCAAAACAGTGGCGGCTCGTCAGGTGAAGTAGGTGAAGGGGCCCTTCACCAATAAAAATAAAACCAGGAGGAAGTTTTTTTCGACAATATTAAATATTAAATGTACCAATACAGCTACCTTAAAAAATAATTATGTTCGAATTAATAATATTAATTTAATCCAAATGTAGCTATGCATAATAGGACCACGGTTAACTCCGATGGACATTAATTTTATTATAAACACTCGTGCATTTTGGCGCGCCCCAGCCGACCGCGTCCGTCGCATCGAAAGGTCAAAGCAGCAAGTGAAGAGCGGCGAAAACCCAACATACTGAACGTACAGTCAAGTGGCTTTGATTTCCACCGTCGCTATGGTTACGTGACGTCAGGTACGCGACAGCATGTGAGACGTAATTGAAGTGCATCTAAAAATAGATCAGTCATATGCACTATTGTTTTAAGTATTGGTTCGGGTATTTATTTTGAGGCTTCGCGAAACTTACGGCTATAGATATCCTTTTTACGTTATTTATTGTGTGATTAGAAAGTTTTGTTTTTATTTTTCAGTTAATTCAGTAGACCTAAGTACTAATTTTTATTGTACGTTTTAAAAATAAACCCAATTAATGACATAGTTTGTAATTTGTTAGAAACTCCATTCAGTCGTGGGACAGATGAGGATAAGATACGTTTTAGTACACGGGCGACCTACTGGAATCTTAAACATAGATTTAAAAAAAGAATCGAAAAAAAGTGGCAGATCCTATAAGATTATAATTTTAAGTGTTCCTGGTTTTTAGAGTATAATTGGCTATGTATTAGTAGTGCCGCCTTACAAAAATTGTTTTGTAGGTCTAAAAAATTATATTAATTATTATTGTGGTCATTTTTTTTCGTTTATAAGTAATAAAGTAATAAATTATTGACCAAATTTGGGCGTGGTCCAAAAAAAATTTCGCCTGCGGCGCAATCGCCTGCGGCGGGCTTTATGCCTCTGAGCACAAACTTCTACTAAGCTCTTCACCATTTTTTACAACCGCGAGCCGCCACTGGTTCAAAACATTTTATAAAATAAAAATTTGTATTCTAATTCACTATATTATTTTAAAAGAAAAAAAATCAAACATAACACTTCAGGAGAATAAGACATTGCATAACACCAGACGTTGTTTAAAGTATCAAACTATACCAGTAAAAAGTAATTTCGGAAAAAAATCGCTTTTATATGACGGGAAATAAAATATAACAATCTTCCAAAAAATATCAGAAAAATTAAAAAAATGGCAATTTTTAAAAAACAATTGAAGAGATATTTACTAAATTAAATTATTTGTACTATTTTTTTTAAATTGATTTTATTAATGAATTAAATTGGATTAACTTCCATTTTTCTTATTGTTATTTTTTTTAATGGTTAAGCTGTAATTACACATGTGAAGTTCTTCGTGAATTGATCCATGAAGTCACTTTAAGGCTAACTTTGATAATGTAAATGGCCAACTTGGACGTCAAATAAATTCGTGAATTTCTTCGTGAATAACTTCACGAAAATTTAACATGCAAAATAATCAGCTGATGCACAGTGTAAATGCTACCGACTTCACGAAGAAATTCACGAATAAATTCACGAAGAACTTCACAGGTGTAGTTACAGCTTTATATTTTCTATATTATGTTGTCACTTTCCATGTAATGAACTGTAAAAGTTAGTTTGGAATAAAGACATTTTGAAAGTTAATTATAATTTTAACACACAGGTTTCAACTTCTGAACAGAGATATCCAATACTGTTACAATGATTTCAAGCATTACGAGTGCCCGTACATAACCTCAACTGTCTACGACGATAAAGCTAAGAGAGCGCATAAAGTAAACGAAACGACGCCTAGTCAGTACATACGAGATCACAGTCTGACGTTCGATGTAGACATGGCCGATTTCCAGTCAAAGGTTATGACGTACAGGGCCGGGTTGAGTGGTAACCAGGAGGTAAGTTGAAGAAAAAAATAAGTACTTATAGATCATAGATATCTACCTTTAGATAAGCAAACAATGATGACGAGAGTGGCAAATTTATGGCCTCGCGCATGTAAACAAAGCTATACACGATTAGACATGCGCACTGCAACGTTATCGTTTGACGAATGGGGAAACTAGACAGGTCCGGGCCTTAAAATTTAAAGTCTTTTTCGAATGACAGAACGTGGTGCATTTGAACTACTAACCCTAATTCGCGCCTGCGGAACAAAAAAGTCGCAAATTTTTCTTACAAAATGTCCAGTGCTAAAAATCATCGACTCGGATTAGTTGGAGACCACGCATCTCATTAATAAACGTACTTTAGCGCCGAGTCGATATATCACTGTTTAAACGGGACGTTCTATCGTATGGGGAGCAACTTATCAACACATGTCCATTTTTTTAATTATAAAAGATAAAGTCAAATCCGGCCTTATCGTGCGGGTCTTACGATTTAACAAAGACATACTTTCGATTTTTCTTTTCTTTTATTGCGTTTAATCATACTATCTAAATAAAATCCGTAAGACAAATATGACAGACTTATGCAATTTTGACATGAAAGAAAAGGATATGTATATTTAATTTTCAGCGATTCACAAAAGTTAGTACCTGCCACCTTCGTCTTCATTTTAAAAAAATGTCCGTTTTGTGAATTTGACAATTAATTTAATGTGACAATATGAACGATAAAAAGCAATTTTCTGTTTTTTTGCATCCCCAATCAAAAAAAAATGGTGCTTAATTTGTTAAACTATTTCGAGAATGAAAGAAAAAGTGAAAATTCGCCAACCAATATGCAGGAAACCGTAGCAAAAGCACTGGAAATTAGTTTAAGGACTGTGCAAAAAATTGTGCATGAAAGAAAGCATAATATTATATGGAAGAATAAGAATACTAAAAAATGTACACGAAGAAAGTCATAGACTGAAGATTTGAGCGAAAATATCAAAATGGGAGTTCGGAACGTGATTTATGATTTATACAGATCAAAAACCAATGTAACTCTTCCAGTTTTAAAAGAAAATTTAAAAGTTCGAGGTGTTTTGGAAATCGGACTTAAATCGTTATCAAAATTAATAAAAAAGTTGGCCATTGCCGGCACACGACATAAAATTTTGGGCATGCCACCCGATCAAAAAGTTTACTATGAATTATTATATTACTAATTTGACGGCACGTCTATGGCCTCATTAAACATTTTTATAGAAAAAATTACACGTTAATATTAATGCATAAAGGTTCGCCACCCCTGTACTATTATGTACATAATTTTTTGCAAAAATAATAATATATGTGGCTATCTTCACGACAGTTAAAATAATAAAACTATGTTTCTTTTCTCCGGGTATATTGATACCTACATATTCTTACAACATTTTGATAAGCTCTGGAATTTTCGAATTGATTTATATGATCGGTGACCTTTGGACCCGCATGATAAGACCAGATTTGACTATATAATCTTAACATAGTATAAAACGAAGTCGCTGTCGCTCTGTCCGTCCCTACCTATATATGCTTAAATCTTTAAAACTACGCAACGGATTTTGAAGCGGTTTTTTTTAATAGATAGAGTGATTCAAGATGAAGGTTTTTATGTATAACTAGCGACCCGCCCCGGCTTCGCACGGGTGCAATTTCAGAAAGTGGCATGCCGGGTACTAATATATCGGGTTTGTTCGGGTTTATATTTATACCAGCGGGTTGCAATGCATGCCGGATACACGCTAGTAATATATAAACCTTTGTTTTGAATCGTTTAAAACGAGTTTTAAATATTTTTTCCAATATTTCCGAGGGGGTTTCCAATATGTCCATTCCACTTACGACACTAGTTGTGATACCTGGTGTAGGTAAATATATATTTTTTTTTCCAGAATCTCTGTCAGATCCCAGAGGGCAAGCTGGGAGTAGAGTTTGTAGAATACAACTTCCACTTTTATAGACACTGTGATGAATGACATCGGTGCAACTAAATTTTTAGCACAAATTTTTTTGTATGTGTGAAAGAAGAAATTCTACCCGAAATGTTATTTAAAAATTATCCGTCTGATTTTTACAAAGGGTTTTGTTGTTTGTGGCTATGTCAGAGTTTAATTATGTGTTTTTATACCTATTACCCATGGTATATATTTTATTTACTTTATGCATATATTTCAGGATCTTACATGACATAGATGCTAGTTGCCGATATAGATTTTAAGTAATATACAGAGTGTGTCACAATGTTTACGGTACCATCTTTGTAACAACAAATGTGTTCTGGTTTGGGGTTAAAAAGCTGTCACTTTGGCCATTCTCAAGGGTACTAGCATACAGGTATGGCAAGTAATCATTTGAGTGCGCTTTTGCAAACGAATAACTTACTACTTTGATGATTACATAGTTTGAACTGAATGAAGAAAGTTAGAGAGATGGTATGTGAAAAAATCGAACACCCTGTATTTTGTTGTGTTATTTCTCAATGTGCAATGTTTTTTTTTTTGTAATTCGAATCTCTTGAAAAATGATCTTATATACTTTTAACATTCCTCTATTCGAACAAAACTATTTTTTTTTATATTATTATATCTTTTTGTTTTATTTATATGTATTTTATTGCAGAGCTATATTTTTACATAAGGTGTATTACTATAGATGTATTTTATTTTGTGGTGTGTATTTATTATATTAGTTAATATTAAGATTATTTTATTTATAAAAGCAATATAGGTACACAAAGTAGAGAAAATCGGACATTTTGAAAAAAATGTGGTTACTGTCAGAGTGGGAATAGCGGAACCCATTTGAGAGTTGTAAGAATAGGTTTTGTATAATATATTGTGGATATTTTATAGATAATATATCATAGACATATATACCTTTAGAGCAGCAAACATTAATCAAAGAAATTTATTGCGCATACCCAGCCCAGTACACATGGGCATGCGTACTGCTAAATTCTCATTTAACGAACGGGAAGATAGACAGGTCCGGACTTACCCCATAAAATAGAGTCTGGTTTCTGGGCCGATTACAGTGATGCTAGTGTATAATTTTAATGTCTAAAAAGACCTCCACACTAATAATTTCAAATAAAATAATTGGTACACAAAAAACTAGACGTCCGTAAATATTAAACAGGCACAATCCACAATAATAAAGAAACTGTAATAACGAAAATGGCGCCGAGCCGGTTCTGGAGTGTATCTAGACGATGCCGCTAAAGAAGGACAGGCCGATAACAAGAAGGTTGTGCGCATGCCCATTCCTGTTGGGTGCCAAGTGATGTGACCGTACTAGTCTGGTCTAAAGGTATATGTTATATATCTATTAGACTATTAGACAAATAGGTTTAATGGTAAGTTTTACAAGTATCTATCTTTAGTTAAGAGAGGGAGCGACACATCTCGACAAATTATGGTTTACAAAAATGAGGTGCTCTCGCCGATTGGGGGAAAGGCAACTAGGAAAGTCCCATTTTTGTCTTTCCCTAAATTGTCGAGAATGTTTCCAAATGTTTTTGAATTACCGATTTTTGGAGTGGTGTATTTTTAATTAAAAAAAAAAAGAACGTGGTCTACATCACATTCCGAAAATGACATCACCCAGTTGCTCATTTTAAATTAAGGTATTTTAGGTTTGGGCAGGACGATATCAATTTGATTCTCGCAAAGTTGTTTCTCCTATTCGGGTCTACTTTGCCAGTGAAATTTAATTTTTAAGCCAAAATAGGAAAATTTTAATAATTTTTATGAGACGTTTGTTTACAGGTGTCTTTTTACTAAAGTCGCTCTTCGGCGACCTCTTTTTCAAATACACACTGGCCCACGTTATGCCGATCACCCATACCGGGTGTTTCTCAAAAGACGTTCACCTTATAACTTTTTTATATTTATAGATATTAAAATTAAATTTTGAGATTATACATAGCAGATGAGTCTGCATTTATTGGCATAATTTTCAATTTGTTAGCACTTCCGGTTTGACCGGAAGTGACCTTGACTTTGGTATTTTAAAGGGGACATCTTGTAGATTTTTACCTATTTGGGTTCAGCATAACATTATGAGTGAAATGACACCTCACTTGTCATTTTTTGACGTGTTATAATATTTTTATGTTTATTTTTTATTTTTAATCTAGAGTGCTACAACTTAATTAAATCTGTTAATTTATAGTCAAGTAGTATATGAAAATTTAAATTATATCATATTAATTGACTTTCTTAGTTTCACAAGCTTTTAAAAAATTGAATTTTGTTTTCTTGACGTTTACTCCATTTTTTCAAATGGAACGATGGTGATTTACTAGGATATTTAAAACAAGCATTTTTTTCCAACAATTTGATACCGTACACTCCTCTGCTATTTTTAAATTGACACTAAAAACTTGCCTTAAATCCCAATCGCAAATTTAAAAGCGTGATGCATTATTGCCTCCCTCTCTTTTCTAAAAAATATAAAGGTGGCTTTGAAAAACAATGGAATGGTTTTGAAAAGCAATATGGCTTTAATTTGAAGTTGTAATGTCATTAGTTTATAAACATGCAATACATACAGTGTGTGTATAAAGTCTGGAAACGGCTTAATAACATCACAATTTACTGGCCGATTTAAACCAAATTTGGTACAGTTGTGTAAGAGGATCTAACGCACCGAATGACGATATTGGCGTTGTTGCCAGCTTTTTAGTTTGTCTGGAATTCGAACGAATTTTATATTTTTAAATATAACATCCAGTATATTTTTACATTTTTAAATTCCACATAAAATTATAATTATTTTTTATTAAATGCATTATTAGTCTATACTTCATAGTTTCCGAGATATTGACTCTCGAAAAGTGACATTTTTGAACTTTGACAGCTTATAACTTTCTACAGTACGTCTTAGAGCAAAACGGCTTACATGTCCCTATCTTCAATTTTTATTATCTTCCCAAAAAATCAACTTCCGGTTAAACCGGATGTAACTCGAAAGCAGGAAATATAGTTGTTCCGGTTTAACTGGAAGTTGATTTTTTTGGGAAGATAATAAAAATTGAAGATAGGGACATGTAAGCCGTTTTGCTCTAAGACGTACTGTTAGAAAGTTATAAGCTTTCAAAGTTCAAAAATGTCACTTTTCGAGAGTCAATATCTCGGAAACTATGAAGTATAGACAAATAATGCATTTAATAAAAAATAATTATAATTTTATGTGGAATTTAAAAATGTAAAAATATACTGGGTGTTATATTTAAAAATATAAAATTCGTTCGAATTCCAGACAAACTAAAAAGCTGGCAACAACGCCAATATCGTCATTCGGTGCGTTAGATCCTCTTACACAACTGTACCAAATTTGGTTTAAATCGGCCAGTAAATTGTGATGTTATTAAGCCGTTTCCAGACTTTATACACACACTGTATAATCTTGCGGTTTCAGAAGAATTTTTCTGGTCACTCGAAAAATTAGGAACATATCAATTTGTTCATTTCTAGTAAAACTAACCATTTTATCTGATTTACAATGTAAGTTTAATAAACGAATGACATTACAATTTTAATTTAAAATCATATAGGTACTGGTTTTCAAAACCATTCCATTGTTTTTCAAAGCCGCCTTTATATTTCTTTAGAGAAGCAATAATGTATAACGCTTTTAAATTTGCGATTGGGACTTAAGGCAAATTTTTCCGTGTCAATTTTAAAATAGCATGGGAGTGTATGGTATCAAATTGTTGGAATAAAATGCTCGTTTTAATTATATCCTAGTGAACTACCATCGTTCCATTTGGGAAAATGGAGTAAACGTCAAGAAACCATAATTTAATTTTCATATACTACTTGACTATAAATTAACAGATTTAATTAATTTGTAGCACTCTAGAATGAAAATAAACATAAAAATGATATAACACGTCAAAAAATGACAAAAAGTGAGGTGTCATTTTACTTAGAATGTTATGCTGAATCCCATTAAATAACAATATACAAGATGTCCCATTTAAAATATAAAAGTCAAGGTCACTTCCGGTCAAACCGGAAGTGCTAACAAAAATTTCATTTTAATATCTATAAATACAGAAAAGTTATAGGAGTGAACGTCTTTTGAGAAACACCCGGTATATACATATAACAGGTATATTGCCAATGGTATGCAACCAAGCCTGTGAAAAACGAGGTCATTATTCAGACCGGAACTGGGTTAGTGAGCATGCGCAATATGTAATATAAACAAGAAAATATGTCAATGAGCTGTTGCTTCGATGCGAACAGAACCGTCACTAATTTTTTTAATTTTATGTCTCGTGTGTTTCTGTGTTATTTTGTCGTCTAGTTTATAATAGAGACACTAGAATAGCACCTTTTCAGTTGTAACTCTGGTAAAATATTTACCATCCTATGTAATAAACTAGTGTTTTAAAAATTTAGCAGCAAAAAATAGTTAAATACGTTTTAAGCCGTCCCTGTTCAATGTTTTACATGATCCACAAAATGGTGCCTACTGCGCAAACTCCCTAACCCACTTCAGTTCTCCATAGAGGACACAATATTGTACCGCGCACAAATTCTCTATCTCTCTCACATTGTGACGTCACGTGAGGGAACCCAACGCGAATTGTTAAGTGAATAAATAACATGCTCCGTTTGAAAAATCAATATAATTGTAATAAAATATTTTATTTGCTCGCGTTTTACAATGGCCGGGCAATATGTGACTTATGTGAGGTTAGAATCGTCTCCCTTCGACAGGCTAGTCGGCATACCATGTATAGTTGTATCGTGCCCTAAATTAACGTCTTATACAACTTGTATTTTAAAGCACTATTATAGCTGTTTCCTTGTGACCGACAAATTTATAACATCCTGTTTGAACAGAGGCGTACTTAAATATTATACTCAATGAAAAGATGGTGTGTTCGTCACTGGATAAAGTATACGGGGGTTGTTGGAAAAGTGTTCTCTGTAACAATACAACTATTTGATTTGATAAGTTTATTTTTAAACAATACATATCTCTCTTAACGTCAACTCACTTGCTCTCTTGCAATTATTATTTATGATGTTTGAAATTTTGCAGACTTGGGTACGTATCACTAAAGGGCCCCACACAGTGACATCTCATTTGTATGCATGTACAATGATTGTTTATTAACGGACAAGATTTTTCACAAAAAAAACACAAGAACCGTCCAAAATAGCCACTAAATATTGTCGTTTTTATTCATTTAGAATTTCGAATAGTAAGCAACACTGATCAAATAAAATGCATGTCTGATTTATTTTTATTCGGGAGTACTTTATTTTATTGTTCGTGAACAAGTGAACACTTTTCCGTGCCTCCACGTAAATAAAATAAAAAAATGTTGTGCCTTTCAGCAAATAGTTTTAATATTCTATCAAATGCAATAAAAGTAAATGTAGATTTTCGGTGGGCACCAAAGTTGAGTCAAATTTTTAAATTTAGAAATTAGAATATAAGTTTAGTTCTGGTTCCTTCTCCATTTCAATTTTTGTGTTTAATACCCTTTTTTGTATCGGATTTTTTTATGGTTCCACACACTAGGAAAGGCTGTTTTGTCAGGGAATTAATTTTTTTCATAGAAAAGTTGCCAACCATTTGGACTTATATTAACGCTGACCAAAAACACGAATCTCGCCGTTCCACGGCGAGTCGGCGAGCTAAAATCAAGATTATTGTAATTAACTTGTATAATAGTTCTGTGGACTTACATCATTTTTTTTTATAAATAGGTAAACAGTCGTGAGCAAAAGTATGGAAACTTTGGTTTTATTTTTTATATCGGGTTAAGGTCTGGCGACTGCGATGGCCAATCCATTACCCGAATTCTCTGTGCAGTCAGTTTTGTACCAATCGTAAGGTGTGTTTGATCTTTCCGGTACTGTGTGTCGTATAATACTTACCAGAAATTAAATGGTGAAGGAGTTTTAACCAGAAAGCGGTAGCGATATTTCATTTTAGGTCTTACTCTGTAGTAGTCGAAATATTTGACGATACATTTATTGATTTTACCGAGGATTCCTGTAGGTATTCAATACGGGACTTGAATTGTAACATATTTTCTCCCTAATTCTATTATCTAGTCTTGCAACCATTCTATGACTTGTCTATTTTAATTAAATTCTATAAAATAGTCTGTTTAAGCTTCAAACTCGATTTTTAACACATGCTTTTTTTTCTAAATTGTTGGTGAGAAAAATGGTTTATTCAACTTTATTAAATAATTTTACATAGATATACAGGGTGGTTGGTGCATGGTCTGCAAAAGTTACATTGGATTTCCCATGGCCATTAAATATCATATCACGAATTAAGTAGCGAAATTTTATGGTGAATGTGTGTATTATTTATTTTAGGAACATAAAACATAATATTTGTTGGATATCTTTAGATAGATAGACCATGAAAATTATAAATCTTTTGCAAGTGAGTCAGCCGATGGACCACACCCTGTATATAGATAAAAATTAATTTCCCTGTAATTTTATTTTAATTCGTAAACGTGTAATTGTTGTACAGGGTGTACTGAAACTAGTAATAAACAAGTAAGTAACTGCATCATATGGAAACCGACTGAATTAATATGAATATATTATTATTGTACAATAGAATTAGACATTTTTATACAGGGCGGAATTTTTAACTGCAATGAATTCAGTATTCGAAAGCCTCTTTATTTGCTGAACAAATACCGAACTACCTTATCACCAACATGCTTCCTTTTTATTTTAAACAGTCTGCGTTGACAACATCCAAATTGTAGTATCAATTGATGCTGAAAAGATTGCCGAAATGCAAAAGTAAACCCTTTTTTATGCCCATTCACACGAGCTATAACAACACATACATTTAAATTTGAAAAAATATATAGTATATACAGTGTGTCCCCGGATGGAGTTGACAGGAGGAAAAGTATCTTTATTATTGATTTTACGACGAAAAGGTATTTATAAAAAATTCTGCTTGTCGAGAAAATGAATTTACCATAAAAATTTTTAGATCAGATCAGATCAGATCAGATCAGATCAGATCAGATTAGATCAGTTGATGAATTAAGAAAACATGAAAAGGCTTTAAGACGGAAGTAACATTATTTATTATTTTAGACAAAATGTTTATGAAACAAAGTTGTTTATAATCCAAAATAAAGCCTACTTAAATACAATATTTGAAATCTGAATTCTAATTTTTGCTTTTTATGTTTTCCAATAGAATTTATGAACATTCAAAATGAAAACCTGAGAGTGCTATTTATTTAATTTATTTCTAATTTGGAGAAATGTGTGCAGGTTGGAGGAGGATATATAATCACTTTTTCCACAATTGTACATTTTAAATGTTCATAAGTTCCATTGTAAAAAATAAAAAGCAAAAATTAGAATTCAGATTTCAAATTTTGTATTTAAGTAGGCTTTATTTTGGATTATAAACAACTTTGTTTCATAAACATTTGGTCTAAAATAATAAATAATGGTACTACTTTCTTAAAGCATTTTCATGTTTTCTTAATTTATCAACACCCTACCCTGTATATCTGATCTAAAATTTTTATATAGTTAATTCATTTTCTCGACAAGCAGAATTTTTTTATAAAGAATAACTTTTCGTCGTAAAATCAATAATAAAGATGTTTTTCCTTTTGTCAACTCCATCCGGGGACATCCTCTATATTATATACAAGTATATAATTAATTATGTATATAATATATAAGTCTTTTTTCATCAAATAAAGAGGCTTCCTAAAACTGAATTAAATTCCACCTGCTTACAACTATTTTAATTATTGATAACAGAACTTACCCTTTACTTTCTTCCCATACATTTTTAGTACACCCTGTATAATAATATGTTTTTCTCTCTAATATGTAGCGTTTATCTTTCTAAAACCTCGGTTGATATTCCATATTAATTTTTTATCGAACAAAATTTTTTAGTATAAAGAAATGTAGATGTAGAGAAACTTAGTTTTTAATTATAGTAAGTACTAGCTATAGTTTAAAACTGTTAGGTAGTACTAATTCCATATTACTTTTGGTAATACTGGTACCTTTTACTCTTGTATAGACATAGGAAGATCTGCAATATTTTTTGTTTTTTGTGATTCGTGTAAAATAAAACAAAAATTGTTTTCAAATCGTTTCTATTTTTTCTATCATGTTCAGCATTGAATATCAAACTATATAAGAATGACGGATGTCCGAGAAAAGTTGACAACCCATTTTTTGACGTATTGGAGCTGGTTTGGCCGCCATTGTGGAGCTGATCGTAACTCTAACCTTAAATCTGTCGCCTGTTTGTCGTTATAATGCAACGCCTCGGCAACAGATGTCTCAAATTCACTGATGTGATGTCGTGGTGTTGCCGCATATCGTATTTTATTGGAATTTTTAAGAATTCAAGCATTTTTAACAGACAATAAAATAGGAGGTTCTCAATTCCAGCCGAATGTATGTTTTTGATGATAATAATAATATTTACGCTGATTACTCCGGGGTAATTGGACCGACTTTCATAATGATTTTACCGTTGCATTAGGTGTTAAATGTTAAACAAATAAAAGTAGATAAAAAGCGACAGCAAGTATAACTAAAATAGGTTTTATTTCGTCGAAAAATAGCAAAATACGTAATACACTAATACAAACAAACTGGATGTTTCTTAAGTAAGAAAGTAAACCTACTTATTTTAACCATTTTGAAAAGTAGTAATAATTGCAAATAAAAACCAAGTTATACAAACCGCACATCATTCATATTTTACCCAACATATACGTTGTAGCCTAGGTAGGTATTGAATAGTGAGAGTCGTCATTTAGTTCTGTTAGAAATAGAATACATGGCGGTCAATATGTTTTCATGTAATAAACGTTGGGACGTCAACAGGTTGAAAATATTATATGCTACAAAGCAATTAAAAATAGGTACATTTTTAAGTCTAGACGTGGATAGGTGTAGGTACTTATGTGAAATCAAGTTTTACGATAAGCTATAAAAATAAATTTAAAAAACTCATGCAGCAAGTCAAACAGACAGGCGGCAACAATGTTTTAATTTAGCAGTGAAAAGGTTAGTCGCTTTCTTGTTGGTGAACTCATTGTGCCATCTATGAATTTAACGTAGCAGATTTAGGAAATCGGCCCATATGGCCTTCTTATAGTTTGATATTCAATGTGTTCAGTAACTTAGTTTTTCCAACATAGATCAACTCGATGAGTGTTAACTTAAATTTTTGATTTCGCTTTTCTTAAAATCGGCATTATGCACCTCTATAGCACGGGCGAATTCCCAATAGTTGCAAATTAAACTCAATTAAAAGGCAATCGGCGTAAGTCTTGGGTTTCTTCGGCAAAACAGCGTATTCATTATTCTAGAGGTAAAATTGGTGTATATTTTCAAGTGGTTTTATTGTGAAACTCACGTGGAACCTGGTGGACCTTTACATTCAACGTCTTGTCGGCTTGTTGTGAACACACGTCCTCATGACTAGGGCTGGGCGATATTGAAATTCCAATATCGAATATCGATATTAAAAAAAAATATCGATATAGTCGATATATCGATATTTTATTTTTTAAATATCGTTATTCGATATATCGATAATATATAGGGTTGTGGATTTGACCGGTCAATTTGTTTTTGGTCAATTGACTGGTCAATCAATTGACTGAAATAAATTAAAATTTAAAAATGCAGCGAATGAACCTAACTATACGTGCCAAATTTCTTATTTTGTATTTTGAAAAAAAAAATTTTTTTATAACAAGTTTTGCTTGTTCTGAAAAGTCTATTGCCATACCTAAATTTTATACAGGGTGGTCAAATGGATGATATAGTAAGGTCCATCCAGGTACACATTCTTAAGTGTATAGTATATCTCAATAGTTTATTTTTATATAACCATGAAAACATAAAAACATGACCACTTAAAATAAAATATCAGAGTCGGGTAATTAGGTAGCTGAATTATTACGAGCAGTAAAGTATGTAGCCAATGGTAAATTTTCATCTTTGGAGTCAGATTCTAGCTGCTCGGCTTCGGAAGACGAAGAGACATCAGCTTCGGAAGATGAAGATAAATTTAAGTCGGGTATTCTTTCACATTTATTAATTATATTTAAATTATATTTAACATACACCAGTTTTCCGGATCGTGTTTTCTTAAATAACGGCGCTATAACGGTACACTAAACATTATCCTGGGTGGTAGGAGGCAATCTGGACAGATCACAAATACATAAATAATAAAATAAAATTGATATATTTTGACCGAATTTGACAGGTCAAATACGTCATGGTCAATTGACCATGCCCAACTCTAATAATATACATTATCGATAAAACATAAAAATATTATATTATAAAAATACAGTGTCACCAGTAAAGTCCGCATCATATGGGATTTTTTTAATATTAAGGTGTATTACTTTCAAACACAAACTACGTTTTCAAAAATACTTATTTAATGAAGTTACCTTATACAGGGTCAAAAACAAATAAACTTTGCATCACATGCGACCAAATTTTAATAGCCCAATTTTGGTTTTGTAGAAAAACACACATTTAATATGGCGCTACTTTAAGGAAAATGTATCTGAAATAAAGCCGTGTCAAAACTGAGAAGTTTTATGTAGGTTGCGTTGAGTCTTATTTTGCAAAAGTGGTGCAGTTTACAAAATATAGGTAAAAAAATCAAAATTATCTTATGCAGCTGACATTTTGTACGTGGGCTAGAAACTGCATTTAAAAAAACTTTTTCTAATAACTTTTTTCGATATTTTCAGAAATAACCCCACTTTTGAATTATTTTTTGGAAAAAAATTTAAATTTGACAGATTATGCGAGTTACGTGACTACTATTTTTTTGCTTAATTTTCATCTCGATCGAAGCAGAACTTGATGCTAACGTCAAATTTTAAATAAAGGTATTAATAACAAAAAATCCCATATGATGCGGACTTTACTGGTGTCACTGTATATATCAATATTTTCTTGTGCCCTGTAAAACTCAGTACCTTCATTCGATTATATCGATAAATCGATATTTTATTTTTTAAATATCGGTTATCGATATATCGAATTTTTGCCCAGCCCTACTCATGACCTTTACTTTATTATACGTGATCTACGCACCTAATACTGAAATAAATAATAAAATTTATATTATACAACTAATACAAGTTTGTTTGTTGAAATTTATCTGCAGTATTACAAGATGACTGTATCTAATTGATGAGGTAACTTGCAGGCATAATAAAATGCAAGTTTGCGATCACCAAGAGCTATGTTAGACTTTCCCTTTTTAGGCATTTAATTTATTTATATCCTTGAGGTTCATTAGTATTTAAAATATAGGTATGTGCATAACATAATGGTGGTTGTTAAGTGGTGCAACCATGAGCTTGAAACAGAGAGTTGCTATCTCTTGGTTCGTGTCTGTCTTGCAGAATACCTCGAATACTGCTATATAGCCTCGGTAGCGCAATCAATGCCATACATCGATTTTTAGGGCTTTTTGGTAGGTAAACTGCCAGATTTCTCTGCTAAAGCTAAAGCCCCTGTATGTAGTATTTTCTCAAATTTGGCAATTTCTTTTATTACTTATACATTTATACTGCTTTTAACTTCAGTAAACCAGTCACCTGTCCTCCCTGCCCTGGTGAATATAAGACCCAAGGTCTTTTAACGCTAGTACCTCTACTCAATGTAACAGTAAAATGTGTTTTCCTTTAAGGAATTCTACATAAAAATTTATCAGCATACCGCAATCTTAATAACATTATTATTTAACACTAAAATACGTGGGCGTAACAATACCCTGCATTATTATTAATCATAATCATTTATATACTTTTTACAATCAACTTTTATAAGAACACTATAGGTCAAATATTTTTAAGCTCCCAGTATCTATTTAGGTCATTTAATATAAGTAATTAGATATGTTATGAGTATTACTTAATATTGTAGTCCAAGAGCAAGTGAACAATGGAGTTTTTATCGTCTTCAATAGGTTTTCCCACGCCTCGTTCCTTCACTAGATACGTATAGAGTTTCAGCAGTGGGGGTACTTGGCCAACAACTCCTATAAACAAGAACACATCGCTCTAAAGAAATTTGGTTGTGACGTCACGCTCCGTAGTCATTACGTTTTGGCATCATTTAATCTAGTCGACTTTGCTCTCCGTCCATTAACAGGTAGTGGTGGGCAAGACGGATCTATTTTGGGATTCGGGTCACCAAATCAAATAGATCCGTCTATTTTATTTTGAGAGTCGGATCAGTATAAATCTTTCTTAAGATCCGACTCACCGATCCGGCTCAGATCCGATCCGCCCATCGCTGTTAACAGGTGATCGTGGCAACGTGGTCAGCGATCATCCATATTTCCTGATTTGCTTTGAAATAGGTTTTCTTTATGTAATATGTTTATAATTTATGTTAACTTAGTTATTACCATAGGTCTAACATAATTTTACAGAAGTAGGTACTTTACCTGGAGTATTTTAGTTAAGTAAAAAAATAACTAATTATAATTATTGTTAGTACCTAATCGTATGGTAGACATGCGAAACGCTTCTGCGCGATCTGGCAACGTTGCAACAGCTGTAGTCTGTTTCGCGTGTTTGCCGAAATGGCGTCACTTATCGCGCCGTAGTTTAATTTTCGTGTATTTTGCAAAAAAGATGGTGTTTTCCGGTTCAAATAGTGTTTGAATTAGTTTTCCAATTCCAAAATTCCGAAGGAATTGTATAAATTTACCTTAACATAATAGGTAGGTATGTATTTATCTAAAAAAAGACAGTAAAACATCTAAGACAAATTAAGGTAATTTTATCTATCTAGATCTAGATACTTATAGGTTTTCTCACTTATGTTATGTTTTAAGTAACGCACAATTCACTTAAATGACAGCTTAAATATGTAAGTAACGATAGTTTCAAGTGTATAGGTAAATTTAAAAGTCCCACAAAAATATAAATCCCGAAAAACATAATATAATAGGTATATTTATTTCTATGGCTTCGGATGATGACGTCACAAATAAGCGCTGTGCCCTTTGTTTATAGGAGTGGTTGGTTCCCCCGCCTGTAGGGGTATAATCATAAATATATATTGTTACATGCGCCCCTTACTATATATAATATATTACCTTAATGTTAGGTTTCCTATTTCAATCTTTAAGGACATCTAGAAATTCTATATTATTTTTTATATGATTATTTTATTAGAGCATATTACACCTATGTTTTTTTAAAAGGTTTCACCTCTACCGCCTACGCTTTAGCATGTTTTTTAAATGCCAATCTGTTTCTGCTTAGTTGCTGTCTCGCAGCCTTCATCATATATAGATATGTATTGAACTATAATGACCTGAAGAAATAGGTCTTTGTAATGACGAAAATGATAATTCTTGTTCAGGTTTATGAATTTTTGAATCCGTTAATCGTGTAATTATTTATTAAGGGTTAAACCCACATTATGTGTTAAGTACCTACTATTAAAACAGCAAACAATTCAAAGTTATTTTATAATCCTAGGTCCTAGGTAGACTGGTAGACATAACATAGGTAGTTAAGTCATTATACATAATATTCCAGCAAGATGATGCTGCAAAATCAAAATTTTATAAAACACCACTTATAATGTTGCTTATATACCATGAATGGTAGTAACGGGGGTAGCAGTAAAGTTAGAAATAATATCCCTGCCCTAGATATATCTGGATTTTTTATTAATAAATGATCCGCAAGTTCATAAACTGTTTTTAATTTCGAAATACTATCTCCAAATCCCTTTCTGAGGCTTCAAATTTGACTAGGAAAGTCAATGGACAAGTCTTTATGGTATATCGTTTGTAAATTCCGCGCTTTCACGTATAATTCTTCTTCACTTAACGAAGTTAAATTCTCACGCAGAGCTGTCGCAATTACTCTTAAAAAGTAATTCAATTACAATTACCCATTACCCTCCGAAAAGGGCATCAATTACAATTACCAATTACTAACAGTATGATAAAAATATTTAAATTACCAATTACCCACTAAAAGTAATTGATTCCTTGATCAATTACCGCATTCGAATTACTGAGTTTAATTAAATTACTTTTATACTAATTCAATTACTTTATAGTAATGGAACTACCCTAAAAGTAATTGAATTACTCTGAATCTATAAATTATAGGCACTTTTTTGGCAAATAAATTACTCTGAGTAATTTAATTACTTTTTGGTAAGTAATTGAATAACATTTTGGTAATTCAATTACATTATTTGATAATTAAATTACATTCTGGTAATTGCATTACAGTTTAGTAATTGAATTACATTTTTAAAATTGAATTAGTATATATAAGCAATATAATTACTTTTCTTACATTTTACAAAAAAATAGTTGTATAGGTAAGGTATTATTTTCTTTAATAGTAGTAGGTCCTACTATCACACTTTATTATAGAAAGAAATTTCAAAAATTTCGAAATTTATAGTTAAACTTGATCTCCTAATTTTGATAAATACCTACTTACCTTTAACAAATTGACCAATAATAACTGTCTTTTTTATTTAATATGATTTATTTATTCAAATAAAACAAATGTAATATTAGGGAAAATAAAAAATATTTTTTTCTTTCTAGAGTAAAGGAATTATGAAAATTTTTAAAGGAATTGAATTATTTTGGAGTAATTCAATTACTTTTAATCTAATTGAATTATTCGGGAGTGATAAAATTACTTTTTAAAATAATTGAATTACTTTTAAATAATTCAATTACCTCAGATTTCTTAAAACCATTTACTAATTACAATTACTTTATCACAGTAATTGGAAAATCAATTACAATTACTATTTTCAAAAAGTACTTCAATTACAGTAAGACAGTAATTCAATTACTGAAAAGTAATTGAACACGATTTTTCAATAATTTTAATTCAATTACCGACAGCTCTGTTCTCACGGTATAAAAAATTAAGCTAATTCTGAAATGAAATACCCATTAAAAGCAAAGCAGGCCAAGCAGGGAGCAAATTTTGAAGGGGCCGTCGATGAGGGCCCACATCATATTTCTCGTAGAAACACATTTTTAAGGATGGAATTACTGAAGGTTTATTTTAAACTACGCAGGCAAGGCCGCCGGTATTGGCCAAGTAGGAAATTTAATCGAGGCTTGCAATTGCAAATTGCAACGCAATTTCTTGCATACATAAAATAGGTTTTTAATTTCTACTGTTACCTTACCGCTGCACAAGTAAAGAAGTTACGTAACCCATTGAAATCGAATACTCTTCATCCTTGATTACATGTACAATTAATAATTTCTAAGAAATAGCCGATTCGAAAATAATACACGCTCATAGTGCTAAAGATTTATTATTGTTATAACTTAATTTATTGTTTGGTCTGCAACGCGCGAAATAATCGTTTTATTATTTATAATCTTTTGTCGATTCACTTCGGCTCGGTTTTTTGCAATTCCGCATTGCATGAGGTCTGAACTGAAGGAATTGTACTGTTTCTCTTGGTCGGCAAATTTTTTAATTTATCATTTTTACGGCGTTAAATGGTATTTTCATAGTTTTCATATCATATCTTACCAGTCTTACCACAGACATGTAGTATAAGGAAACTAAATTGTTTACATTTTATCCTAACCAATGATGCCAAATTTCTGCTGATTGCCCTAGATCTACCACCCGTCATTGAAAACGAAGGTTATATTAACTATATTAGATGCATTTGTGATGTGTACCTATTAAGTAAAAATAATATACTAAATATAGGTCTGTTTTTTTAAATGTTTTACTAGTTAAATTGTTTATAGTTTTCTAATGAAATGAAATTATGTTTTAGGAAATCACTATAGCAACGCTGTACGGACATTTTTACTACCCGTGACGCCGAATTTCTAATATTTATACATACAGGGTGTTCATTTGAAAACTTCCCACCTCGATTTTCCTGCTTTAAAATGAAAATGTGGAAAATCGCTCGGACCCGTCGATTTTTATTTCGAGGGGGACATCTTTTGCGTATATTGTCAATCTTGTTACTTCAAGCCCCTAGGAGGGAGGGGGGGTAAGATCTAAATCTTAAATGGATACCCCTATTTTATATATTTTTTTTGGATTCTGCATAAAATTCTGAACATTTTTTAATAAAAGCATTATTAGTCTATACTTAACAGTTTCCGAGATATTGACTTTTGAAAAATGACATTTTTGAACTTTGACAGAGTCTAGCTTTCTAACTGTACGTCTTTAGAGTAAAACGGCTTACATGTCCCTATCTTCGATTTTTATTATCTTTCCAATAGTGTCAACTTCCGGTTAAACCGGTTGTAAGAAATATAGTACTTCCGGTATAACCGAAAGTTCACACTATTGGAAAGATAATAAAAATCGAAGATAGGGACACGTAAGCCGTTTTGCTCTAAGACGTACAGTTAGAAAGCTAGACGCTGTCAAAGTTCAAAAAAGTCATTTTTCAAGAGTCAATATCTCGGAAACTGTTAAGTATAGACTAATAATGCTTTTATTAAAAAATGTTCAGAATTTTATGCAGAATCCAAAAAAATTATATAAAATAGGGGTATCCATTTAAGATTTAGATCTTACCCCCCCTCCCTCCTAGGGGCTTGAAGTAACAAGATTGACAATATACGCAAAAGATGTCCCCCTCGAAATAAAAATCGACGGGTCCAAGCGATTTTCCACATTTTCATTTTAAAGCAGGAAAATCGAAGTTTTCAAATGAACACCCTGTATATGTACAGGGTTGCCCAGAAGTCCGGAATAAAATTAATATAGCCTTAACACGTAACTTTTGGGGAAATGCTCGGACACGTCAATTTAGTTTTATATTTATGCTCACATTTTGACGCTATTCGTTTTTTTTTAGACATATTTGTCAAAGATATGACATCGATTTTTTTTTTAAATGGAAACATACAGCTTGTGATACATCATTTGAAAGCTAATATCTCGTACAGTATGCTCATAAATTTTGGCGCGATTCTGTCAAGCTATTTCAAAATGGCGACTGTTAAAAGTTTAAAAAAAAATAAAAGAGATTTATTTTCGGTCTAGAATTATTATCCTCTAAATTTTTTGCTTATCATTTCCGGACACCCTGTATATCCGACTTGTTCGTGTTTTTTTTTTTTAATTTAATAAGCACTATGTGCAATATCGTGTATTGCCTCTCGTCATTACACAAACAACAAACAGAGGCGCAGACACTTGCAGAAAAATATCACTTTATCTGATGTGCCACATTCACATTCGAAAAAAATAATAACAAATAAAAATTTGTTGCAAGAGATCTCTTGTTAAGATTAGGAAAATCTTTGCAAGTGAAAGTTGAATGCTTGCTTCCATAGAATCAACGTTTAATGGTGTAGGCATTAGTTGGCAAAAAATATATCTAAAAAACTGTTAGGTAATCGAGTAGAAAAATATTGGACGTGTCTACCTAAAATGTGTAAGAAATATTGTGGGTGGAGACTATAATAGGGATAGGTACAGTATAATATTATACATAATATGCGTGTTCGAATAAACAATACTAAAACTATTTGACGCGCGTATAATGTAAGCCATAATAAACGAGGAGGAGCCGCTCGGGGCCAGTGTTATAATTTATAATAATCCTGGTGTCTTATGGTTCATTATACGAGAGTCAAAACTATGCTTCATCCAACGGCGATATAGAGCAAAGGTCAGACCTTTGCTCTATCGCCGTTGGATGAAGCATAGTTTTAAGGTCTGCTAGGTTTAGGGTTGCCAACTCTGGAAATGCCTTTTTCGGGATTTAATGGAAAAAATCGGAACGGGGAAGATAAAATCGGGACTTTTAAAAAAATCGTTTTAAATAAATTGAAACTAACCTACTAATTTATTACAATAAAATTAGATTTGAAACTCAACTTCATACTAATATACTAACATACCGTGCGAGCAAAAATTATTTGCATCAAAGAGGGCTTGGATTAAAAAACGTAGGGCTTGGTTTAGATCACAATGATATGGGGACGATATATCTAACCAAATCTAGGTTAACATTTTGTCAAATTCATATTATGACATGATATGCCAAACTAATGAGTAATAAAATAAGTAGACAAATACAAATTTATTTTTGTTGTTTGCAAAATTAACAAAGTAAGAATATACAGAAAGGAAAAGAAAAATAATAATTACATAAATTGCTGAAATTGGCCACCGCCATGCTCCAAACATAAATTCACACGACTCATCATATTTCATTCTTCTGTTCTTACATATTATTATGGTCTTCCTGCTCCTCTTTTGTGTTGTATAGAACCTGTTTCCCTAAACACAGCCACGGTTCTTTTCAGGCAATGATGAAAATCCCCAGCAATTAAAGCAACGTTTTAGGAAAATGTTCATGAAAATCGTCCATGCACAAACCCAGATTGTATTGCCACTCACCATTTACTCTAACCCCGTTTCGTAGGCTCCCTGTATTGTAATTTGAACTATCTGTTCCTTTGTTTAGCGTTCCGGTCTCTTGCACTATTCTCGTATCTGTGACCGTTTTTGATTTATTTGCAAAAATAGCCATCGATGGAAATTATATTTTATTTCTAATATTTATTATTGCGTTATTTCGCTTACACTTAATTTCCATCGATGGCTATTTTTGCAAATAAATCGAAAACGGTTACAGATACGAAAATAGTACAGGAGACTAGAACGCTAAACAAAGGAACAGAGAGTTCAAATTTCATACCGGAATTCATACAGGGAGCCAAAAAAAAAAGTTCTGAAGATAAAATTGTAGCGGATCCAAGAAAATGTAACACCCTGTATACTGCGACCGACAATTTTAATACTTTATTATAGAGATTTAAAAAATTGGTTGATGTTCCAAATTTGAAACAATTATCCCAGAATATAAGAGAGAAAACGCAAAATACGAAAAAAAAAGTTAAATTTTTGCCACCCTGTATAACGAAAATAACGCGTTTTAGACCATGCATATATTTGCATTTTTTTCTTATTTTGACGAGTACTATCACGCCCTGAAATATCTGCATGACATTAATTACCCTGTATAGTGTTTAAACTATAGCTGTATTGTTACTAAAAAAATATACTTTCAGGCGAAAAAAATATGCTCACCGGGTAAGCTAAACTAATCTAGAAACACACACAAAGTACGGTATACCCGCAGTATGTAGGACTCTATAGAACTTATAGACTCTATTATTATCAATTTCACAAATGATTTTGTAGCCAACTTTTACCTGCGTTTACCGTTGACCTTATTATTCGGTAGTTTTAGCGTAATCGACGCTATTGCCTTTTTAAATAGTATATTTACAATGAAACAAAAGACCTAACGGTGGATATTCTAAGGAGTAGAGGGGTAGTTCTTGGGATCGACACCCTCTACGACATTTAAGAGTATAGAAAGACAGAAATAGATTCCTAACAGCGGCAACATCGCTTGAGACAGTTCCACGATCGCGCGAGAGAATCTACAAAACGTGGCAACGTCGAGTAACACGCCTTTCAGTTAGAGCAGGCAACCAAATATACAAGGACTCCATCGAAGAAATGTTAGGTTAGGAAAATAGTAATGCCATTTCAACTAGTGTTGGGAAAAATCGACTTATTTTAATAATCGACTACCGAGAATTCGAGTGATTTAAAAAACCGAATGATAATCGATTTTTTTTTCACTCAAATTCTAATATTAATTATTAATATTGGCGGTTTATCGTTCATGTTGATATACAGCATTTGTATTGGGAATAACTGACTCGGTGTTGTTAATCGATTGATTTTTTGCGGATTATTAAATGTGGCGGAGATATTTGTAGATTTTTTGGCATGGTTCCACAATTTAATTTAACAACTTGACTACTTGACCTTGAGATGTTACGATATTGCATAACTCATGATATTTATGAATACTGAATACTCACCACTAAACATAAGTTTTCAGTAGACGCCGACGATTTCTAAATAAAATAATAAATCCTATTATCCTACGCAGGCAACCCGTAATGCAGTATTTAAATCTAAATAATAAATCAATCTTACACTACACAGGTAACCCGTAATGCAGTATTTAATTTGAATTATATCGCCAATAATAACCGAAACAACTCGGTGTAGCCGCTCGCTAGGAGATGGCTCTGGCCGCAGTGAGTGATTGACAGGCGGGCAGCAACTTTGGACACGCGTTGGAAAATAAAAACCATATTATGTTCGTCACTTATATTGTTACTCGAATTATTTCCGAAGATAATCGAATAATTCAAGTGATTGAAAAAACCGAATGATAGGTTATTTTTCACTCGAGTGATCCCATCACTAATTTCAACGTTGTTACGTGTAAACATTATTACAAGAAATGTAATTGATTTTAGTAAGTGTTTGTAGACACGTCATATGATAGAATGTCATATAAACTGTGAGATGTCGGAACGACTCAAAATAACGTTTACGACGTGCAAAAACTCCTAGTTATTTCTTCAGCGGTCAGATACGCTCACCTCTTACAAGAAACACATTGTTTCAAACGAAATGCCATTCATCAATTTGAAAATTTTTTAATTGGTGGCTCACGATTATTCTTTAACAGAATTTCGACCACGATGTTCGCTCATAATTTTCAATTCAATTGGTACAAGGCCTGATATGGGTCGATTATCTTTCGCCGTTTTTGTACATAAAATGTACGTTCTAAGTTCTAAAAATATGATACAGGATGTGCCCACATCGACAACAGTGCTACTGCGTTTCAATATTACCTTTCTGTTTTGAATTCGTAGTCTGTAGTCTACTCTGCGACGTGGAAATATGTATACAGTGTGTGTATAAAGTCTGGAAACGGCTTAATAACATCACAATTTACTGGCCGATTTAAACCAAATTTGGTACAGTTGTGTAAGAGGATCTAACGCACCGAATGACGATATTGACGTTGTTGCCAGCTTTTTAGTTTGTCTGGAATTCAAACAAATTTTATATTTTTAAATATAACACCCAGTATATTTTTACATTTTTAAATTCCACATAAAATTATAATTATTTTTTATTAAATGCATTATTAGTCTATACTTCATAGTTTCCGAGATATTGACTCTCGAAAAGTGACATTTTTGAACTTTAACAGCTTATAACTTTCTAACAGTACGTCTTAGAGCAAAACGGCTTACATGTCCCTATCTTCAATTTTTATTATCTTCCCAAAAAAATCAACTTCCAGTTAAACCGGAACAACTATATTTCCTGCTTTCGAGTTACATCCGGTTTAACCGGAAGTTGATTTTTTTGGGAAGATAATAAAAATTGAAGATAGGGACATGTAAGCCGTTTTGCTCTAAGACGTACTGTTAGAAAGTTATAAGCTGTCAAAGTTCAAAAATGTCACTTTTCGAGAGTCAATATCTCGGAAATTATGAAGTATAGACTAATAATGCATTTAATAAAAAATTATTATAATTTTATGTGGAATTTAAAAATGTAAAAATATACTGGGTGTTATATTTAAAAATATAAAATTCGTTCGAATTCCAGACAAACTAAAAAGCTGGCAACAACGCCAATATCGTCATTCGGTGCGTTAGATCCTCTTACACAACTGTACCAAATTTGGTTTAAATCGGCCAGTAAATTGTGATGTTATTAAGCCGTTTCCAGACTTTATACACACACTGTATGTAATAGTTTTAATGATATTCGAGATTTAATAGAATTTTCCAAATTATTATAAGCTAATATTTTAGACACTCTATCCAGAAAAAAATTTTGATTAGTTCTTGTTTTATAATTATGGTTGTCATGATTAAAAGAACAAAATTTTTTTTAAACAATCGGGCCATAAATTATTTTAATTTTCTGTAAGTATGTAAGATACATACTTACCTACTAAATAAAAAAATTAATTTCTGACATTCAACCAATCTCAATGTTTTAACATAAAATTTACTTTTGTATATTTGTCAAATATTTCCTCACTAGCACAACATAAAATTGAAGAACAAGAAAGAAAATGTGGTAATATAATAATATTAAATACAGTTTTTTTAGAAAACAAACTTACTTAGAACTGATTCTTTTAAAATAACCTACTTTTACGGCAATCATCGATACGACACTTTCAAAATAATTTTAAAATTTTAATTTTGAATTAATAATTATCCCTAAACATTTAATTAGAACTGTTTACTAATTCCAATTTTTCACCATCAATTACAACTTTACAACATTTATATTTTGACAATTTAAATTATTACCCATAACCATACATTTAGTTTTTGAAATATTTAATTTTAGCAAATTTAATAATATGTTTATCTCAGAATTTAGAGTATTTAGACCATCAAAAATATTTAAAAGATTAATGTAAATGAAGGTGTCATCAGCAAACATTTGTAACTTACACATTTTTAAATCTAAAGGCATATCGTTGATGTATAAAATATATAATATTGGACCTAGTGTACTTCCTTGAGGAACTCCTATATTATTTATTTTTTTATTTGAATAGGTATGTTTTTGAAATTTTTGTTTTTTGTGATCTGTTACTTCAATAATTTTTAAACCATTTATAAACGTTTTCGCGAATACCATACTAATACAATTTACTCAATAATCTAGCCCTGTCAATTGTTTGAATGCCCACTTAAAATCCAAGAATACAGCTATAACATTTTCCCCTCGATCAATGGTTCTCTTCCACGTCTCGATCATACACTGAATGGCTGTCTCTGTCGAGTATGTACCCTTTTCGAAAACCAGCTTGAAAGGAACCTAACATTTTGTTGGCATCAATGAATTTTAATAACTGTTCTCATATACGACTTCTAATAATTTCTCAACATCCCATAAAACATTTACTGGCCTCATCTCATCCCATCTTTTAGTGTTTTTTACTTTTGGCACTGGTGTAATGTAAGAACATTTTAATTCATCAGGCATATTTCCATATTTTAAAGAAGAATTTATAAAATTTTATAATGGGTAACCAACGCTGTATCAATATTTTTTTTATAAAAAATACTTAAAATGTTAATATATGTGTCCAAGCGTCTTTCCAAAAAAAAACTGTCCTGGATTTACAAATGTTATAAACCTCACCAGAAGAAATAGACCAGGGTCGATAATTTTTGAAACCAAAAAAAAGAATAGTAGGATGAAACCCATTGGAAAAGGTAGAGAGTATAACAAAAATGAAAGAAAAATAATTTACGGGCGATCCGAGGTCGGGAAGTGGAAGGGGGTGAGTTTTTAACGGTAGAAAACGATTTATGGCAAAACTACGAGTCTTATGGAAAAACGTTAAATGGCAAAGTTGTAGGTAATAAAAAGATTTATAACTTTTGTATTTGCACTTTTTTCACATAACCTCAAAATTTATGTGAAAAATTCAAATAACCAAGTTTTTGGTTTTTTATTTTTATCTTTTACAAAAAAAAAAAATTTATACACGAAATTTGGTGAAAACTTTCCTTTTTATGTCCCAAACACACTGTAATTTTTTTGATTTAAAATATTTATTTTTTAACCTTATTTTGACTTAATATCGAAAAAGCAACCTAATTTTCAATCGAAAATTCTCACGTCAAAATATCTGCTTTTTTAAAAAAGTCGGTAGGCTTTTTGTTCGTTGAAATCTCTACTTTCAGATGGTGTAAAAAAAGTATACATTACTATGGTAAATGTTCTCAAAAAATGCAAAAACACTCGAATCCGAATTTTTTTTTTAATCATTATGTACAATTTTGAGCTATTGTGACAGAGCAGACCTAGGTGCCCTTATTTGAATTTTTTTTCACTATTTTTGTTAATTTATTTATTTGGTAAACTTATTCTTTTCCCCATGTTACGCCCTGAGGTTTAATTATTTTACTCTATTATTTATATGTAATTTAAATCATATTATGATTTTAATTTACCCTGCAATACTGGTAAAAATTTTTTATTAAAACTGTAATAACCTTTCATTTCCAAATATAGGCCCTGATAAATCTATTTAGGTAGCCAATCTTGAAAATCCTCAGTATATTTTCTATGATATTTAGGAGGACGCGTGAACTTTGGACCGTTCACATCTTTGCCGCAATTATTGATTTTTTATAGCAGCCAACGTCGTACTTCGTATTACAAACGACGCAGGGTGTTAAAACGCACAAACGAAGACTTTGGTGGGGGAGAAGATGGGTTAGCTGCTAAACAGAGAATTTCTAAGGAGACACTTATTAACTTCGATAGGTACGGTAAGCACCTAAATTCAAGAGTCATCATAAGTTTATTTTCTGCAGATTTTCTTTAAAATTAATTTTTCTAAATACAAAAATTCAAATAGCAAAACAAATGGTCTTGGGTTAAATAAGTTTAATTTTATTTGTGTGGATTAAATTTGTGTAACATTTTAAAATTCAGGGGATTTTTTTTTTTAAAGGGTGTTAAGTTCTTAAAGGCCAAGTTTATTTTCTTTAGTTTTTTTATTTTGTTGGGTTACTCTAATTTGGGAATGCTGGTTGGTTTTTTCTATATATAGGGCAAAATATATTTTTCAGACGGTAGTTATGGTAAACAACAAAGTTTATTTTAATGATATAGGAATATAATTTTAAATTACTAATTTTTCTTTATCATATTTTCCAACAGACATCTGCTCGGTAATCCCGTTTGTCTTGGATTTCACCGCTTATGTCTTTAAATAAACAAAATATAAATAAATCTCATATTTTCTTACCAGACATCTGCTCGGTAATCCCGTTTGTCTTGGATTTCACCGCTTATGTCTTTAAATAAACAAAATATAAATAAATCTCATATTTTCCTACATGACATCTGCTCGGTAATCCCGTTTGTCTTGGATTTCACCGCTTATGTCTTTAAATAAACAAAATATAAAAATCTCATATTTTCCAACAGACATCTGCTCGGTAATCCCGTTTGTCTTGGATTTCACCGCTTATGTCTTTAAATAAACAAAATATAAATAAATCTCATATTTTCCTACAGACATCTGCTCGGTAATCCCGTTTGTCTTGGATTTCACCGCTTATGTCTTTAAATAAACAAAATATAAATAAATCTCATATTTTCTTACCAGACATCTGCTCGGTAATCCCGTTTGTCTTGGATTTCACCGCTTATGTCTTTAAATAAACAAAATATAAATAAATCTCATATTTTCCTACAGACATCTGCTCGGTAATCCCGTTTGTCTTGGATTTCACCGCTTATGTCTTTAAATAAACAAAATATAAATAAATCTCATATTTTCTTACCAGACATCTGCTCGGTAATCCCGTTTGTCTTGGATTTCACCGCTTATGTCTTTAAATAAACAAAATATAAATAAATCTCATATTTTCCTACATGACATCTGCTCGGTAATCCCGTTTGTCTTGGATTTCACCGCTTATGTCTTTAAATAAACAAAATATAAATAAATCTCATATTTTCTTACCAGACATCTGCTCGGTAATCCCGTTTGTCTTGGATTTCACCGCTTATGTCTTTAAATAAACAAAATATAAATAAATCTCATATTTTCCTACATGACATCTGCTCGGTAATCCCGTTTGTCTTGGATTTCACCGCTTATGTCTTTAAATAAACAAAATATAAATAAATCTCATATTTTCCTACATGACATCTGCTCGGTAATCCCGTTTGTCTTGGATTTCACCGCTTATGTCTTTAAATAAACAAAATATAAATAAATCTCATATTTTCCAACAGACATCTGCTCGGTAATCCCGTTTGTCTTGGATTTCACCGCTTATGTCTTTAAATAAACAAAATATAAATAAATCTCATATTTTCTTACCAGACATCTGCTCGGTAATCCCGTTTGTCTTGGATTTCACCGCTTATGTCTTTAAATAAACAAAATATAAATAAATCTCATATTTACTTACCAGACATCTGCTCGGTAATCCCGTTTGTCTTGGATTTCACCGCTTATGTCTTTAAATAAACAAAGTATAAATAAATCTCATTTTTTTTCTTATACGACATCTGCTCGGTAATCCCGTTTGTCTTGGATATCACCGCTTATGTCTTTAAATAAACAAAATATAAATAAATCTCATATTTTCTCTCCCTCTTAAAGGAGAAAAATAATCAACCTATAGCAACAAAATTCTTAATCAATTTTATGTTGTTTACTATATCAATCTAAATTAAATTAAATAAAAGGGGAGGAAAATATTAAATATAATACCAAAATGAAAGTTTGATACTAATTATCTATTTCACAACGATTTTCAAAGTTATATTTTAATTTTTAGAGAGTAACAAAAAAAATTAAGTTATTAAAATGACTTCAGAAGGTGAAAGGGAGCGAAACAGTTTTACTGACCTTCCAGGTTAGCAATTTTAAATGACAATTAAGATTATAGTTATCCTTTATTTCTACCCAAAACTAATTATGGCTTTAAAACAGTAACAAAAGTTTATTTACTTTTTTTTTGGTATCTGTTGTTAAGACCAAATGAAATAAAACTCAACAAACCTCACGATTAACAAACCAAAAGAACCTTAATTGTTTTTTTTCATAACTGAGTTTATGTGAGTTTTCCTAAATGATTTAAGTTCAGGGTTATCCTATTACCATGCTCTCCCTTCGCGCTGTTACGGAGCCGACAGCCTCACGCTGGACGTAGCAACGAGATTAATCTCGTGGGGATGTGGGGATTTTTATCAGGCAGGAAAAAGCCCTCTCATTTTCTTATGTTATGTGCTAGTCTGAAGCAACGATACCAGCGTTCTGATGTTTAAACAAAAGGTGGCAGTTTTTGCTTCTTTTATGAGTAATTTTAAAAACTAAAACTTAACCTTAAATTCTGTTGGAGGTTGTACAGGGAACAGTGAATGACTCGTTCTTTTGATACAGACTTGTCGGTTCACAATGTTTCCTTCAACGTGGGACAGCCCGCCGACAGCCGGGACCAGCAACTGTATGAGGGGAACCTATAGAGAAGGGCTACTGCCCTGGGCGACAGCCCCATAGTCTCGTCCGGTGCACAGGGTAGGGAAACCTTTGGAAACGTGGTCGAGAGTGCGTTACAGGAGCTTTCTTTTGCACAACTGACAACTTTTGTTTTGAATTTTCTTTTATTTTTTTTTTTATAGCGAAGAATTCTGCCTTCCTGTCGTGTTTCAAAGTTTTCTTTAAAATAGTGTTTATTTAACTAACGGCCATAATAGATTTTGGTTAATTTTGTCCACTCAGTATAATACTTCAATTAGTATTTTTCAGCGAACCTGACGAACACAACGTAGGGTCGGCCATAGATTCTTGCCCGAATCTAGACGGTCACGTCCGAGCCTATTTCTCTATTGTATGTGAGACATGCTAATGCATTATTTTATGTATTTGAATGTCACATGTGGAATTTTGGAATAGGTGAATAGACTCAATCCCATGAGTCGTGCAAATAACACTTTTGTGTTAAATCAGACCTCCAAGGGCACAATTTTTTTGTTGTAATAATAATAATAAAAAAGTAATTTTTATTTTTCAGCTTTTCAGGTTATTATTAATTTAATTAACCTATTTTCAGAACCCACTAATTAATATTTCTTTCAGCTTTTTACTCCGGTCATATGAGCCGGGGGCCGTAAGGTTACACTATTTATTAAAATTTATACTTTAATTACTCGAAAAATGTAAGATTCCATGTTACATTGATAAGCAAAAAAATTACAAATCCATAAAACATAAAGATCGCAAAAAACATGCGTAAATAGTTGATCTAAATATAATTAAAGGTAGGATTTAAAGGAAAATTAAATTGAATTGAGAACATTTACCATAGTAATGTATATATTTTTTTACACCATCAGAAAGTAGAGATTTCAACGAACAAAAAGCCCACCGACTTTTTTAAAAAAGCAGATATTTTGACGTGAGAATTTTCAATTGAAAATTAGGGTGCTTTTTCGATATTAAGTCAAAATAAGGTGAAAAAATAAATATTTTAAATCAATAAAATGACAGTGTGTTTGGGACATAAAAAGGAAAGTTTTCACCAAATTTCGTGTATAAAAATTTTTTTTTGTAAAAGATAAAAATAAAAAACAAAAACTTGGTTATTTGAATTTTTCACATAAATTTTGAGGTTATGTGAAATAAGTGCAAATATAAAAGTTGTAAATCTTTTTATTACCTACAACTTTGCCATTTAACGTTTTTCCATAGGACTTGTAGTTTTGCCGGAAATCGAGATAAATCGTTTTCTACCCTTAAAAACTCACCCCTTTCCACTTCCCGACCTCGGATCGCCCGTAAATTATTTTTCCTTTCATTTTTGTTATATTCTCCTCCTTTTTCAATGGGTTTCATCCTACTATTATTTTTTTTCACTTTTTACCATTTTCAAAGTTTCAGCCCTGGTCTAAAAAAGGATACCGGCAAAATAAAACTCCGTATTACATATTATCATTTGTTTATATTTTACAATTATATAATACAACGAAAATTGATCAGTTACAAATAAATATTTCGATTTTTAAACAGATACAAACCGTTCTATATACAAGTTAAAAACTTTTAAAAATCGAAAGATCTACAGTTTCTCATGTAATAAACTTCAAAAAACATTTATATGCCCTTTAAATTTAATTAGCAGACAATTATTAGCAGAAAAGAAACGAGGTTTTTGCATAAAAATATAGATTCCTAGTCGACATAACATACATATTTATTATTAAATAGGGTGCTGGCAAGTTTTTTTCTCACTGTATCTGATTTTTATATTATCCTCAACCTAAAAAATCTATACTTTTATTTAAAAAAAAAACACCATTTTTAATTATGCTATTTTTTTTTATATAAAGAGAGCATTTTAAATTAAAAAATACTGGCAAAATATAAAGGACCAAGCTATGTATAAGTACGTTTGTAAAAGGAAAGGAACAAAATATTGTTTATATACAGGGCAGGAACATATGCGTGCAATGCACAAAGTTTTTTACGAAAAAATCATCAGTAAGAAATATGAACCAGCGACCTTTTTTTTCGTTCCAAACCCTGTATATTGCGCCATATTTTCCTACCCTGTACAGCGAGTCGTTATATACAAAAAAAATTGTTAGTTTTATCGCACACACTCAGGAATGTTTAGAAATACGACGCGGAGCAAGATAGACATATCTCATTCTCTTTATTATAACACGCCGACAATGTGTCAATTCCGCCTGTAGCGTTTGTAATAGTTATTTATACTACTTACATCCCATGAAGTATATAACATTTTTTCTCCTCCCCGCAGAATTTATTCTTGTATTTTTATTAATTTAATTCCATACTTTTCGTATGAAATTATGGACAGCTTTGACCGGTTTCTATACAGTGACGCAATTAGGGGGAGGCGGGGGGCGGTTAGCCCCCCCAAATTCGAAATTAGCCCCCCCTAGACCGATTGCTGTATATTAGAAAAATAAAAAATTGTAACTAATCGTAATCATACTTGATTGCCCGTATCGCGCTGGGTTTTTAACCAAAAAAATGGCGAGTACATGTTTTTTATAGAATTGTAGGTCTATTTTAGGATTTTTGAAAACGAGATTTTCAAACGAAAGTCTTTTTATAGCAAGGGCAGTGGACCACTTTTTTAAATTGGACTTTAATGGTTACCATTTCATTTATTGACCATTATTTTGAACATTTCAATCTTATAAAAAATACTGTAAAAGCAGAGATGACTGTATTGAGAAATGTCTTTACCAGAGCTAATAAAGAACTAAATTATGACAATTTTAAAAAAGAGTTACATTCAGAAATGTACCCTTCTCTTTATACACTTTTTAAAATTGCCATAACATTTCCAGTATCATCCGCAACATGCGAAAGATCATTTTCAGTAATGAGATTAATATTAAATTGGTTAAGAGGAAGTAACCCCTTGCCACAATGAAAATTGCCGAACGTTTTGCTGGTCAAACGAAAAGAAAAAATAAAAATTGGTATTTGGAAAATAAATTCTACTTTAAATACCCCATCCAGAAAAGTAAATGACGATCGAAAATATTCCCAAAATTTTTTTTAGAAATTTTTTTTATTTTTAGTAATTTTTTAATATCTTAAACATTCTTTATTGGTCAAAAGCAAAATGACTTTCCCGGGTGTAGAATGTTGTACCAAACAATTTTTCTTAAAGCCATTTTTCAATATCGGCCTTACTTTTTTCTCAAAAACTTTGGGCGCGTAAAGTGAATTTAAGCGTGTAAAGTGGGTTTACGCGCCCAAAGTTTTTGAGAAAAAAGTAAGGCCGATATTGAAAAATGGCTTTAAGAAAAATTGTTTGGTACAACATTCTACACCCGGGAAAGTCATTTTGCTTTTGACCAATAAAGAATTGTTAAGGATATTACAAAATTACTAAAAATAAAAAAAATTTCTAAAAAAAATTTTGGGAATATTTTCGATTGTCATTGACTTTTCTGGATGGGGTATTTAAAGTAGAATTTATTCTCTAAATACCAATTTGTATTTTTTCTTTTCGTTTGACCAGCAAAACGGTTGGCAATTTTCATTGTGGTAAAGGGGGTTGCTGCTCTTAAGGTTAACCATGTCGCCAGACCAGACAGATTTTCAGCGCTTGCAGTATTGTTTATCGAGAGAGATGTAAAATAGATTTAGATAAAGTAGTAGATAAATATGCTTTAAAAGATAGAAAAATGTCTTTAGTATATTAGTTTTAAGGTAGGAGTATCAACATGCTTGCCAACCTTTAACCTATTTCGCGTAGATTTATTTATTTTTTATAACTTTTACACAAACTACTGCTCTTCGGTTTTATTTGAGCTTAAATTGACTCAATTTGTAACTATTAAGAATCTACCAGTGCTAGAGGCAGCCAATCAAAAATTGAACTTTACAGTCAGAACATGAGATATATTATTCGGAATATTGCACACTGTCCTGACCTGTTATATGATAGAATGTTCTCTATAAACAATGAGATTGTCGACTCGGAGCAAAAGTACTTTTTTAAATGAGATACGTCTATCTTGTCTTTAAGGTCGTCGGGTAGAACAGTATAAAGAACACACGGTTAGAAAACTATACAGTACTGGATTAAAAAAAAGTGGCCATACAAACACAAAAACGTACCTAACTGGACTAACACATAAATCATAATACTGTAAAGAATGTTTAAAAAATAAAGCCTTAGTATATGAAACGTATTCAGTTAACGTGAGTATAAACACAAAAAAAAATGGCAAGTTTATGATATAGCGGCAATACAATTTTAAATACATTTATGTACAAATAATTTACAAGAAAAGCGTTTACTTCATGTCAAAAACTCAACTCAAAAAACATAAAGACTCCTCAACGAAATGTACAAGATTTTTTTCAAGAACCCTCAACGAAATCAAGAAAGCCATGACACCAAGGCAGGCAGCTCTTACGTCAAGTGCGCTTGTATAAAACAAAAGACAATTACAGTGAGAGTCTTTTGTTTTTTATTAAAAACAATTACGAAGCGGTGACGACTACCTGTGAAACAAATGAAAAGCTGGATGAGGAGGGTATTACGAAGGCGCCATCTGGCATTTTTCATGGCGTACTCGTTATAAATATTGGTTTTTTAAAGCCCTAGCTATGTAAAAAGTTTATTTTTGTTTTCCAAGTAAAATTTTCAACATTTCATAACCTTATTTGAGAAAAGTTCAAATGAAATTTTTTCTAAAGGTTTTTTAAAACACTTAGGATAGGACGGTATTATTCAATTTTTATACCTCAAAATAGTCAAATATTAATAAATAATAGGGTTTATATATTCAGTCAAATTTCATACAAATAAAATAGATATACAGGGTATACTAAAGTACTTATATGTCAATTAATACATCAGAAGAGAGAAAGAGAAAACGTTCAGTGTAGTTGTCGATACAGGGTGCGAAAAATGCTTAGCTCCCATTCAAAGGCGGGGCTAACATTTTTCGTTCACCCCGTATAGTTTCCCTTACTACGTTAAATACCTATGTAACAATTTTTTTTTTGATAGCTTACACTATAGCTATCGTACACGTAGCTTCTTTTAGCTAAATATAGCTAAAATCTTATAGCTGCCTGTTTGAACCCTGTATTTTACAAATAATGTAAAAAATTATATAAAAAAATTAAAATTAATACTTTTTCCGCTTGACGCCGAATATTCTGTCTATGTACACATTTGCAGTTTTTTTATACACAATATTATTATCTAAGTTTAAATATATTTTTCTTATAAATTTTGAGTCATACATTCTTATACAGGGTGTACCATTCTTAAGGTGCCCACTTCATGTCTCGATTTAAAGAACAAAAGTGCATCTTTAAAAACGACGACACCCTGTATATGGGGTGTCCTAAATCGGACTAAACATCCGCCCTTTTCGTTCACCCTGTATAACCTTTGCGCGCTAAGATCTAACAACCATATAATAGTGTTTAATATCTTAAATATTTTTGTTCAACATTTAAAAAATTGCATATAGAGTATTTTTTTATCACTTATACAGGGAAAAACGTAATTTATTGGAGGCTGTTTTTTCCACGCTGACGCGTATGAACATTTGCCAAGTTCTTCCACGCGAACCACGTTTGTTTTGTCAAAGAAACGCTTTTACCCTAAAATTGGCAAGCATAAAATCGATATACCGGGTGGGCACCGCCTAATTGGCCATGCGAAATATCATGTAAATTTTGCTAACCTATTAATTTGACATCAAAATTGTATTAGACTTTTTTAAAGGTCCTTGTATGATCGACTCGCACACAAAATTTTATTAATTTCTAATCGGCCAATTAAAAGTTATTAAAAAAAAACTCTTTGTAAAATTCTTAAAATTTAAATACGGCTCTGATACATACGTCAATGAAACCACCAGCAATAATTATGATAACGTCTAATCTTACTAGACGTTGTAATTTATTAGTTTTAACGTGTTTTATAGAATTCAAGAAAAAATAATGATTAAACAAAACATGGAAAATAGTTCTCTGAGAGTATCCGAAATGTTCTGTGCGATACTACCTGACAAACCCAGTTCGAACCAAACAACAGTCCTGAATATTCTTCGTAATTTTAAAATGTCTTTATTTCAAACTACCTTTTACAGTCCATTACATGGAAAGTGACAACATAATATATAAAATAATAACCATTAAAAAAAATAACAATAAAAAAAATTAAAGTTAATCCATATTAATTCATTATTAAAATCAATTTAAAAAAAATAGTATAAATAATTTAATTTAGTAAATATCTCTTTAATTGTTTTTTAAAAGTTGCCAATTTTTCTGATATTTTTTGGAAGATTGATATATTTTATTACTCCGTCATATAAAAGCGATTTTTTTCCGAATTTACTTTTTACTGGTATAGTTTGATAATTTATACGTCTGGTGTTATGATCATGTAATGTCTTATTCTCCTGAAGTGTTATGTTTGATTTTGTTTCTTTAAAAAGTATTTCAAAGGAATGAAATATCTAGCTCTGTACAAAACAGATACCAAAGGAGATATCGAGTTGATAATATACTGGATATGGCCTTTTCAATTTAAATTTTCGCCTATAACTAATCCTAAAAATTTTGTCGTTTTTGAATATTGAATATTTTCATTATTAAATGTTAAGGGGTTAATGATGGAATTTGTTTTATTTTTCGTTATAAACATAAAAGAAGATTTTGTAAAATTTAACGTAAGTTTATGTGATTGAAGCCAAGAAAGAAGTATTTTTAAATCATCATTAATATCAAAATACATTTCTGCAAGAGTTTTAGCAAAATAAATAATTGTTGTATCATCTGCAAATAGCTTTATAATGCCCTTTAAATTCAATTTGGAAACGGAATTAATGTAAATTAAGAATAATAACGGACCTAACATTGATCCTCGTGGAACTCGTACTACGTATTATTTCTTTTCCGAACTATTTATTTCCCCAATTTGAACAAATTGTTTAGGATAGCTTAAATAACTTTGAAGTATAGTTTGTGTGTATTTCCCCTTAACCCAATATCAATCTTAATAAAATATCATGGTTTAGGGTGTCAAAATCAGGGTTGGCAAATATCATGATATTTATATAAATATCAATTATCCGATATATGTATATCTGATATATATCAAATAATTTTTTTCAGCTGAAACAGGTAAAACCATACTATAGTAGGTAAGCCAAGTAAAATCAAGAAACTAGATATTTAAGTAAATATTATATTTTTATTTTGGCATTTTAAATTTAAATTTTATTACGGATTAACGTTGTAATAAAAAAAAGCACACACAATGCACAGTCGCGTCGACAAAGGCTTCAGTAATGAAAAATAATAAAGAAATAAATAGGGGATACCAATCGTAATACCAACCCAAACAACATTCGGCGGTAAATTAAAATTTCCAAAAATTTGTTTAATATCGTTGTAAACAGTTTTTTCAGCACTTAAAAAAAGTAATTTTTTAATAATAAATATCATGATATATATCGAGATATAATTATTATGATACATATCATGCCAGCCCTGGTCAAAAGCCTTACACAAATCTAAGGATGTGTGTGGGAGTCCATTATACAAGGGCCTTCAAAACAGTCTAATACAATTTTAATGTAAAATTAATAGGCGAGTCAATATTTCCGGGAAGCAAAATTTACCATGATGTACCACCCGGTAAAAGTACATAATATAAGGAATTAATTATACAAAAAATGTACCCATTCTAATTTACCATAATATACCGAGGTGTCTGCGTGATCGAGTTGAAATATCTCCATAGACGCTAACGTGGAAGAAAAAACCGCCAATTGTTTACTATTGTAAATACCTATGTATCTAGCAATTTGTATATTTATATACACGGTGTTCCACCAAAGAACTGCCTTTAAATACAATTTTTTTGCTACCGTTCATTTTTTATTAAATTTTTCCGTACTTAATTTCCTTCATTTTTTCCGAAATTAAAAAAAAAACTTTTTCTTCTCAATTTTGGAACGTTAGAATGTAAATTCATCGAGCCATAAAACGTCTTTTTGGTCCACAAAGTTATAAAATTAAAACTAAAAGCTATTTATGTCCAAGGTAGACCCGATCGAGCCTTCACCAGCCTATACTATTATTGGCCGAGCGACGGTATTTCGCTTGCAAGCAGCGTGCATGTGTTTTTGTTCGGTCTATCTTGGAAATAGATAGACTATAGTGGATTTATTTTTATTAAGTGCTGCTCTCCGGGATACACCCTGTACTTTTTGTTTCTTACATAATCCATAGATAAATATTTCTTTTTAATTTTTTTTTAGGGTATACCTAATATTCTCCTTTTTGGCCTTAGATTTATTATCTTTATCGATCGTAAGTTTAAACTCATTATACAAAAAAATTCTTTTAATATAATGTGGTTTTCAATTTTTCATAAAAACCCATCTTTCCGAACCGATTTTAAATAATTTTTTTAGGCCTGAAAAATCATTTTTTTGTTTCCTACCACATATCGACGAAAATACTTTTGTATACTCTAGCAACAGAGAAAAAATATACAAAAGAAAGGTTTCAGAAGGTAAATAAACACAAAAAAAAACCGTATATAAATTGCGAAAATGGTGCCTTTTATATTTGAAAAACAAGCAAAAAGTGTTTTCCTTTGTAAACCTGTAGATTTTTCTTTTAAATGATCGTTTATATTTATATTGTATTTATTTTGTAATATTTGAGGATGAAAAAACTTTATCTGTTCTCACACAACGAACTCTAACAAACTTATGGTCTGAAAATCGACATGGAATAAATCTACACACATAGACGCGTTCGGTATTAAAGTGTACATGTGGAGCTATTTTTAGTCACGTGACTAGCAATGACACGGATCAAACAAATCCGTGGTAACATTGATTTTGTGATGGATACCATAACCTAATTTTTATAGATAATGTATCGTATTGGAAATTTTACATTTTTGTTCGTAGAAATTTTATTTATTTCGCATTTGTCGTTCAAAAACTATACTCTGCCCATTTTTATCTTGAGAACGACGATAGAAACCCATATTACACCGACCACATTTTATGACATTGGAAAAAGGAAGGTTAGAAGTCAATTTCAAAAATTGACAAGATAATAAATTTTCAGGGTACGTTACGACAGAAAAGAAAATGGTTTGTCTGCCGTGGCACAGAGGAACAATAGGTAAAAGATGGAGACGTTTTAAATTATTTTTGAGAAAATTAGGCAAAAATGTGATCATTTTTAGAAACTCACCACCTGACAATAATTATAATTAATGAAAATTCAAAAGTTTTTTTTTTATTGTTTTACCCTATTTTTTAGAGTCACTGTTCTTCAAAGACAGACAACCAACAATACATTTGCGCATTAACAAAACATCAACTTGCCCAGGTTGTAAAAACGATATTGTTCCTTTTGTGTCAATAAGTATATTGCTCTTTATCCTTCTCAAGTTGAAATGGACAGACCATATATCTAATAAAAGAACGATCCGAAGTAATCAGAGCGGTCGTAGACATATAAATACCGAACGCCGCTATATTATAGAGATTATCCTTATACCAACCAAAAAAACTGTAAAACACACCATTTCACCAAAAAACGATACGTCTACAAAAACCCTTCTACAAAAAAACCTCTCCTTTCACACATTTTTTCCCTGTCCTAACTAAACATTATGCGTCAGAAAAATGGTTTTGATCTCCCCTCAGCGCCTTGAACCGGACGAAACCTTGCTCGTCTACGAGCATTGTCTGATTCCTGTCATGATTCGGCAAGGTCTGTATACCCAGGTGAGGTCTGGGGTGACCTTTTCTGGACCGTCCCGTAGATCTACGTCCCGAAGTGTTCGACGAATTTCTGGACCTTCTATCAAAGTCGTTCCTCTCGAATTCATGTCTTGTCCGCTCGTACTGATGACCAGTGGGGTTATCGATCGGCTCGCTATAAATATTTCTCTCCGAGTTAGCTACTATTTCATGGTGGTAATCCTCATTATTGGAATAGTACTTGGCCGCTGCCTCGTAGGCGCTATGTTTCCTTCCAGATCCACCACGATCGTTCCTCATCGAATTGTGAACGGAATTATGCCCAGGTCTCTCAAAATTTCCACTGCTCGGTTGTCCGAAGTTACTCAGACTACTCTGATCCACATTTTGCCTGGAATCAAACCTATCTGATCCCCACTTAGGCCTCTCGAACCTATCAAAGTTGGAGTTCCTCTCAGAGTCGCTCTGGTATCTCTCCAAGGTACTCTTCTTGTCAAAGGAGTCGTTTTGGAAAGCGTTCTTCAACAAATTCGGTCTTTCCACCGTCTCCGTAGGTAAATTGTCGAGTATCATCTCTTGCCTGCTGTAGTTTAAGGCATTGGGATTTGTGTTGCAGTTGTTGGGGTAAATATTGTCGGTGCTAGAGTCGCTGGTGGTGCAAGGGAACAATGGAAAACCACCTGACGCTTGCTTTTCGCGTTGGGACATACGCAGACTGACTACAATCGCCAGTAAGGTGATTATAGATATTTCTATGAACCTAACACTCAACTCGAAGCTCCAAAGGATCCAATGATGAGGGATTTCATGGGAAAACCTGTCAACCTTAATGAAGAATAATGCGTATAATTGCACCAACCCTAACAAGATGAATAATAAAGCTACAGCAATAGTTATATGGCTAGCGTATGAAATATTTTGGGTACACATTTCCGATAAATTCTGACTCTTCTTTGCTAAAACGTTCTTGATGATTCTGTATAAGTACAGGTAGCTAAACCCAAGAGCCCAAGCCAACAGCACGAAAACAGGTTTGCAGATGGTGAAGGACGCCTTTTCTATATGACCAAGACTTTCAAAGATACTGAGACAGAAGCACAGGACGATATGAAGGAGGGCGAAGACAACTAGGACTACGGGCCTTGTTTTTACTTCTAGATGAGTCAAAGTACGTTTCAGGAGAAACAGTATAAGTACTGCGAAGGTCGTAGCTAATAGACTTAAGGGGAAACTGTGTAAGAAGTCGTACAAGAAGATATTAAAGCTCTTATGAACGTTGTAAGGATCATATATGAGGTAAAATATCCTCAAAACGCAAATAACGGTAAGCATCAGATGAATAGTCAAAAAATACGACTTGGAGAACATATGGGGATCATTTTCGTACCGTATCAGCTTGTATATGCTAAAAGCCGCTAATAGAACATATCCTACCACAACCAGATACACGTGAACGTTCCAACAGATGAGCCAAATTTGATCCGACCCAACAGCAGTGACGTTAGTCTCCTTTTCTTTGACGTTTGGCAAGTTGACGCTGTCCGACATCTGGGTGGTTACGTCTTCCACATAAACGTTCTTTTTCTCAGGCATAGGCACGTCTTTTTTGACGGTGACGCTTTCGGATCTGTCTATGGACGGACGGACATTGTCTGGGAGAATTTCTTTTTTAGTTACTTCAGGTTCCGAGGGAAAATCTTCAGTGTTTCTGGGCACAGCAGGGATCTTAGGCTCTACGTCTTGACGTTTTAGGCTGGGTTCTGCAGATGGTGCTCTAGTTTTAGTAATTTTAGGTTCGGGACGGTCAAGGTTTGGAGTTGCCGTAACTGTACGTAACAAAATGTCGGGTATATCGTCGTGTCTCCCGTTAGATCCGCTTAGAATGCGTGTGATGCTAGGAACGTTAATTTTCTCATACTCAAAATTACTTTCATTCACGTTTCGATTACCGTAGAACTCCCCTACTCGAACGTTCTGACTTGGGGTGTTCAAACTCTTTTTCTTTTCAGATTTCGACTCTGAATTCGCGTGGTTGACCCCTACAGGCCTCTGGGATTCTCCCCCATTACTCCCAGGTCTTGAAGGGGCCTTCTCCACGTTAACCTTGGGCAAATCAGGCCGAAAAGGAATCCGATCTTTAGCGGGCATCAGAGAAGGTGGAGGAATAGGCCGCCTATTTACAAAACTATCAGAGTTAGTGCCCCGTAATGTAGGCTTATCCGCATACGGGTTTTGCAAAGCCGGGGGTAAGGGTGGGGTAAAGAACGCTCTACTTGGAGGGACGTAACTTGGAGAAGCTTTACCGTACATAGACTTGGTGGGTTTGACATTACGAAGCAGGTTATAGGTGGTGGTGGTCTTGTAGATGTTCTCAGTTACTTGCTCGTTTGGAGAATTCAGGTCTGGACGTATTCGGTCATTATTATACCTGGAAGAAAGGAAAAAGGAGGCTGTAGAAGAAGGTAAGAAAATACTTTTAGGTAGGCAGATTTAAAATAGCAAAATAAGCTAGGAAACTCTTTACAATAAGGAAACGTTTCTCCACTCACCTATTGGGATTTCCATAGTGCCTATTATTGTTGTTCTTCAAAATGTCCGCGGCCGGAGCCGACGTGGGCAGGGCGTGGTCCTTTTCCAAATCCGCTCCGTAGCCGTCGATATCTCTTCGGCTGTTCTCGGGCTCGAAGTCGGGCTGTTCAAACTCCACGCTCGAACGGCCAGAGTCTAGCGGTGCGTTCCGATTTTGAAGGTCGACGCGGGCCCATTCTTCTGAGCCGTCTGAGTACCTGTAATTGGAAAAAGAGAGGTTAATTATACGGGGTCGCGAAAAAAAGGTCGTGTAGATTTAAAAGATGAATGCTACTCGTGAGACAACAACTTACCTATACGTCGTCAAAAGCGGCGTTGCCAACGTTGTCACAGGATACGAATTGTCCGGTATACTCCTCTTGGTAGTACTTCCGTAGGCCACCTTGTTAAACACCGCCGCGATGCTCTGCTCCAGGTTAATTTTATCCAGAAACTGCTCGTTCTTGTCGAATTGATTCGCCCACCCGTTCACGCCACCCCCACCGACGACCAGCAACGTTAAAAACAGCGTTTTATCGAAAATTGACCTCCGTCCCTTGGCGTACATTAGAGAGTATAGGCACACGAATAACTTACACGATAACGTTAACGCTAAACTAAACGCTAAATTACAGTCTTTAAAAAAACGATCACAGACATTTTTAGGTTCTATTTGTCGACTGTCGTCGCTCGCGACGGCCGAAAGTCGACGGGAGACACTTAAATCGTCATTTTCTACGGCTATCACGTCACTTCTTACTGCCGTGACGTCACCACTCACCCAATTTTCACTAAAATCCTCCTTTCTCTCACCCTTTTCCCTATTCCTACCGTAACACCGTTTTAAACGTCTCGATTCACAACTCGCCAACCGACTTTTTACGACTTTCAAACAATCCTCGTTCATTTCGAACCGATCTTCACCAGTTTCGAGCCGGATTTGACGCGTCTTAAGCCGGCTGTCAATTGTTTTGAGCCGAGCGGACGTCGCTTGGTCGATACCGGCCATCTTGATAGTAGTACGATAGACTGGAGTGACGGAAAGGAATGACGTCATTTCCGGTTCATCTTCTGTCTGCAGGAGGTGGGGGATGTTCCAGAGTGATAAGGTACATTTGGGTTACGTAGATCTGAAACAAAAATGAATTTTGGTAAAGAAACAATCGAGTAAAGCGAGCGGAAGGAAAAGATACGGTTTTCTTCTTCTGGGCAATCTATGTTCATTAAATATACAGTTATTGGTTTACCCACAGCCATGTAATAATATATTTGAGGAGACCAAAGTGTTTACAGTTTGTCCCGATTAGAAATGGTTTTTAAAATCACAACGGCAACGTTGTACGGTCGTTTTTACTACGAGTGACGCGGAATTTTTGATATTTATTCATTATCTAACGTTAGAGTGTTGGTGATCAATTGCGTTTTTGAAATAAAACTATTTAGTGCTAGTTATTAGTATTTACATTTACAATTCGCCAGTGCGTGCAGGTAGGTAAGAGACCAGACTATTCTAATCTCGAATTAATATTTTGGCGGTGAGGTTATTCAGGTTGTGTTTTTTAGCATAAAAGCAATGATGTAGATAGTACTGTATTTTCAGTAACTGTTGCACAATATACAGGGTTAGGAAAAATTACCAGAACGGTCGATTATTTCAAAATATACAGGGGTTATCAAAAAACGTCTTATAAAAAATGTAGGGCTGTTAAAAATCTACATATCGGTGATAAATTGAAATATACAGGGTCGCCCACAAAGTTGTGGAGAATGATAGTTATATTTTTTTAAATGGAACACCCTGTATATTTTTACATTTTTAAATTCCACATAAAATTATAATTATTTTTTATTAAATGCACTATTAGTCTATACTTCATAGTTTCCGAGATATTGACTCTCGAAAAGTGACATTTTTGAACTTTGACAGCTTATAACTTTCTAACAGTACGTCTTAGAACAAACCGGCTTACATGTCCCTATCTTCATTTTTTATTATTTTCCCAAAAAATCAACTTCCAGTTAAACCGGAACAACTACATTTCCCGCTTTCGAGTTACATCCGGTTTAACCGGAAGTTGATTTTTTTGAGAAGATAATAAAAATTGAAGATAGGGACATGTAAGCCGTTTTGCTCTAAGACGTACTGTTAGAAAGTTATAAGCTGTCAAAATTCAAAAATGTCACTTTTCGAGAGTCTCGGAAACTATGAAGTATAGACTAATAGTGCATTTAATAAAAAATAATTATAATTTTATGTGGAATTTAAAAATGTAAAAATTCCTTTTAAAAAAATATAACTATCATTCTCCACAACTTTGTGGGCGACCCTGTATATTTCAATTTATCACCGATATGTAGATTTTTAACAGCCCTACATTTTTTATACAAGACGTTTTTTGATAACCCCTGTATATTTTGAAATAATCGACCGTTCTGGTAATTTTTCCTAACCCTGTATATAGATTGTTTTTAATCCTAAGAAAATCACATGCCAATAAGTATAACAGCGATATTTTAAAGCTTAGGTACAATGCCGTCATAAACCACCTCCTTTCAACTTATCTGAAACTTTGGAAGTATTTAACTTTTTAATATTTATCTAAATGATATTTTTTATTTAAACTGTCAAGGAAAACTACATAGTTTTGCTGATGATACGGTTAATTTTTTATGAAGGTCTAAATTGGAATATTTAAAAAAATACTATTGAAAAAGATTTTATAAAAATAAGCAACTGGTTTAATAAAAACTAAAATATTCCATTTACTTCATACAAAAATAAACTTCCAAATATTGGTCCAATAATATGCAATAATAATATCAATATAAAGGAAGGTGAAAATATTAAATAACTAGGAATAATTTTTGATAAACATTTAAAATGGGATTTACATAGTGACTACATTGTAAAAAAACTAAGAATTCTTATACCAAAATTTAAACACCTTAAACAATTTTTATATATAAAAGAATTAGAAATATTTTATTATTCTTTAGTACAACCCCATTTAAATTATGGAATACTAGGATGGGGAGGCATAAATAAGAATTATCTTAATATTGAAACTATTTAAAAATACATTTTGAAAATTATTTACGAAAAAGACCACCAATATTCTTCTGATTTACTATTTAAAGATAGCAAAAAAAATGCATATAAAACAAATATTTTCTTACAACATGTTAATACATATTTTTAAACATAAAAATAAAATAAATTATATTAATCAGTTAATCACACACATGAAACTCGTCATAAAAATACTATTACATATAAAAATTGAGTAAACAAGACAATAGCACACAAACATTTTTTAAACATCAATCCATATATTTTTGATAGGCTACCACAGTCAGTTAAAATAATTAAATTATTAAATAATTATAGAAATAAAATTAAAAATTGGATATTATCCAATCCAAGAGATATATTTTATTCAAGAACGTTACTAACCAAGCTATAATGAATAAAATAAATAAATATATATGACGTATTGTATCTTTGTGTACTGTAGTGATATAAAATATACCAATAAAATATTGTCATATTCGTTTTATCTTATAATCTAGTTGACTGAATTATGAAATATCTTCTTGACAATAAATAATATATTATTTAACTCAAAACAAGTATTTTACTTCCGAGTTCGGAATTGATAATTTATACAAAAAAATTATATATTAGCATTACTTAAATGTAAAAAAAAATATTTGAATAAACTTTTATTATTATGTCTTATTATAAACAAAAGCTTCGGTTTCCTTATAAAATATTAGATGTCCTAAGATGTCTTGATGTTTCACCTCGTAAAAATTTGACAGTTAAAATGTGTTTAAGTTAACAAAAGTGAAGTTATAACAAGAAAATGGCCACAATAGGATAATAAAAATCGATAAACCTCCCAGCTAACGTTAATATCCGAAACATCTTGCACACAAAAAGGGCCATAATCTTTAGGGCCAATAAATTTATCACCAGGATAACCCTTCATTAAATGCCATCGGCAAATTTTACGGTCTTTACGACACCCCCAATAAAGATGTTTACAAGAAAAGTTATTTTAATAAAAATAGGACAGATTTTGCGACCTTCTCGGTGCTGCATCTGTTTTTTGGGGGTGCGGATTTTAATATTATTGGACTCTGCGGGATTATTTTTGACCTTTGGGCAGGGACAAACTGGGAAAATTTTAAAAACCCCGAAAAGTATTCGATAATGTTTTTGTGTAACAATTATTACAAGTTAACTCGTTCACAGTCTAAGAGCCTAAGCATACAGTGTCACCCAGTAAAGTCTGCATCATATGGGATTTTTTTTATTATTAGCATTATTCAAAATTTGACTTTGGTATCAAGTTCTGCTTCGATCGAGATTAAGCAAAAAAAATAGTAGTCATGTGATTTGCATTATCCGTCAAATTTTAATTATTTCCAAAAAATAATTCAAAAGTGGGGTTATTTCTGAAAATATCGAAAAAAGTTATTAGAAACAGTTTTTTTTTAAATGCAGTTTCTAGCCCACATGCAAAATTTCAGCTGCATTAGATAATTTTGATTTTTTACCTATATTTTGTAAATTGCACCACTTTTGCAAAATAAGACTCGACGCAACCTACATAAAACTTCTTAGTTTTGACGATGCTTTATTTCAGATACATTTTCTTTCTTTTACTTTATTTGTTTTTGACCATGTATGAGGTAACTTCATAAAATAAGTATTTTTGAAAACGTAGTTTGTGCCCGAAATAAAAAAAATAAAAAATAAAGTAAATTGGTTTTAAATTAAATCGTTGAAAATAGATAAACTTTACGTTAGGTTAAACTAAAACTTATTTTCCACTTAATGAACACTTTACTGATGACACTGTGTTCTTTTTTGGCTTAATATTAAGCTGTATTACTTTCAGATACAAACTACGTTTTCAAAAATACTTATTTTATGAAGTTACCTTATACAGGGTCCAAAACAAATAAAGTTTGCATCACATGCGACCAAATTTTAATAGCCCAATTTTGATTTTGTAGAAAAACACACATTTAATATGGCGTTACTTTAAAGAAAATGTATCTGAAATAAAGCATTGTCAAAACTAGGTTGAGTCTTATTTTGCAAAAGTGGTGCAATTTACAAAATATAGGTAAAAAATCAAAATTATCTTATCCAGCTGAAATTTTGCATGTGGGCTAGAAACTGCATTAAAAAAAACTTTTTCTAATAACTTTTTTCGATATTTTCAGAAATAACCCCACTTTTAAATTATTCTTTGGAAAAAATTAAAATTTGACATATTATTATAAAATGCGACTCACGTGACTACTATTTTTTTGCTTAATTTTCATCTCGGTCGAAGCAGAACTTGATGCCAAAGTCAAATTTTGAATAAAGCTATTAAGAAAAAAAAATCCCATATGATGCGGACTTCACTGGTGACACTGTATAAGCAGTGAGATTTCGGCGCAAAAGTACCTTCATGAATAAGATGCGTTTCTCATCGCCAGAAAACTTTCATTCTTGTTTGTCACTGATCTAAAATGCATGGAAACAAACCGAAGTCACACGGGGTAAAGTCGGGGCTGCACAAAGAATAATCTACGACTGTGAACGCTAAAAAAAATTTGGAACATGCCTAATCCAGCGCAATTATTGTTCTAATTTATTATCTAGGTAGGATGATTAATATATCTCTAATACGGCCCTGCGTTGCCACTCCAAATATCACCGTTCCGACCTGGGATCAGTGTCAAAGGGGCCCCCGTTAATGTATTTACGACCCCCGACATCGGCTTATTCGGATTTTCACGGTAAAAACGACCGCCCGTGGCGGGCTTTACATTTTTTCGACGCCCGATGTACAAATTTATTCCTGCTCCCTCTCGCAGTGGCGTAGCAAGGGAATTCACCCCACCGCGCCGCTTCCCCGATAATTGAATAATTCGTTCGGCTAGGGCTACTAGTTGCTCATCGAATGGGCTTGTAAAAAAAATTGGAAATTTACATAACTTTTTCTATTTCACGTTCATAATGAGTTCAGTACGATACGCATTTGCGTATCGTAATGAAGCTATTTCGATACGCGTTTTTTCTTTATTTGATGTTGGTAACATTTAAATGTTTTATTTTATTGACTTGCGCGGCCTTTGTGATTTACGAGAAAACCCATTTTTCGCAGAGGAAAACTAGCTTGATAACTTACTTTTTTATTCTGTGTGGATAACAGTCATGTATGTTGGTTGCATAAATCTATAAATTAATCTTTTGTAGATGCTTCAAGCTATCATTTTCTGCCAAATCCTATCCAAAATTCAATCTACTAACCTAATGTCGATTTTAACTTCAACTTTATTTGAATTTTCCATCTTCCCTATACTAAATTGCAATGCCGTGACGTAAAATCACGTCTTTTGAAATTCGAAAAAAAGTAGCAAAATCTCCCGAATTTCCGAACGCTCTGTATATGTACCGAATGTACAAGGATCACACAACGTATTCCGTCCAATTTCAAATCTCATATCGCTAAAATAACTTTAGAATCTCGTGGTGAAAATGGGTCAATAAATCGAAAAATGAGTTTGCAAAATAATTTTTGTTGTCCAAAGGCTACTATGATAACAAAATTGTATTAAAATTTAGACATAAAAATTTACAAAATTTGAAGGATTTATTTTCTTTTTAAAATGTATTTTTCCTCGTATTTTTCTTGTTTATAAAAGGTGAAATAAAAAAAAGTGTATAAAGCACATGTTTCATAAGGCGTTTTAGCGCACGTGTCAATAAAAAAAACTCGCCACTTCGTGGCTCGTTTTTTAAAATAGACGCGTGCGCTAAAACCGCTTCTTATGAAACGTGTACTTTAATATACTATTTCGAAAGCGCTTGCAAGTTAGTTATTAACGAGTGCGGAAAGATACACTTTTTCGCACGCAACTGCCGTTAGCGGAGTTAGGGTAAACAGTTGAGTGCTGAGCAACATTTTACCAACATTTTTTTATTTAAAACTACACCGGGCCCATTTTACGCGTCGTTTTATGACAATAGGAAAAGTAAGGGTAGAAGTCAATTTCAAAAAGGCACAAACCCAAACCTGTGAGATAATAAATTTTCTGAGGTTATGTTACGACAGCAGTTGCACAGAGAAATAATAGGTAGCAGACGGAAGCGTTCTAAATTATTCTGGAGGAATTTTGGCACAAATGTGATCATTTTTAAAATTTATTAAGGTGGAATTCTCAACGTCATTCAATCTATTGCCAACCTATAACCTATTTCGGCGTTGCTTTTTTTAGTTTATTATTTGATTAAGTAACATTTAAATAAAATCAATATCGTCGGTACAATATTTAGGTAATATCTGACATATTACAAAAATATTTATTTCATTGCTAATTTTGGGATAATCGTATAGTGAAAGACGAATGAGATAATAATGTTAAAAAAAATCTTACCCGATATTTTTCGCTATACAGTTCTCCTAAAATATTTAATGAAATTCCTTGATATTTATTTAATATGTCAATTATTAGGAACCTATAAAATATGAAGACGATAATGATTTTATTTAAATTTTGTGTAAAAGCTAGAAAAATTAAATGAATATACGCGAAATAGGTTATAGGTTGGCAAGCATGTTGATACTCCCACCTTAAATATACTAATACAATTAAATTTTTAGGTTTATACCTATATTGATGAAAATTTAAGTTGGAAAAAACATATTGAATGTTTAAAAGGTAACATCTCACCAATAATTGGCATTTTGTTTAAAGCTTAAAATTATATATCATTAAAATATTTAAAAAATATATATTATTCTTTGGTTTATTCAAAATTACAGTATATGATTTCAATTTGGGGATCAGCGAATTTAACTACAATTCAGCCATTAAAAAAACTACAAATGGAATAATTAAATGCATACATAAACTTCCTTTTTTAGAACCAACTATAAATTTGTATGAACCAAACGGATATTTAAATTTAGAAAAGCTTTATAAATTAAAACTATGCATTCTAATACACTTAATTTTATTCTTAAAGAAAAAATCGAATATAATATTTCCTTTCACCAACGTTATTCACCACACGAAACAAAACCATCATACTCAAACACCAATGGTAAAGAGTACTTTTGGCCAAAAATCAATATTATATGAAGGAATAACAATTTACAACAGTTTGCCGAAAAAAATTAAAAGCAATATCAAAATTATGGACTTTTAAAAAATCACTAAAACTTAAAAAAAAAATTAAATGTTAGTTTATTACTATTTTTTTTTATTGTAAATGATTATTATATTATATTGTATATTTATTTAATGTTATATTCTCAATAATGAACTTTTTAAGTTGGTCGAGAATAAATACATATTAATAATATTTGCAATAATTAACATTAATAATTGATATAATAATAATAATAATGCATTTTTTTAGGTCACTATTCTTTAAATGCAGATAACACAGCAACATTACACTTGCATTAACAATGCCTCAACTTACAGCCTAGGTTTCAAACACGATTTTGTTCCTTTATTGTCAATAAACATTTTGTTCTTTATCGGTCAAATACAAAAGGCCGAATATGACAAGGATGAAAACATATGCCCTAAATCTTTCCCCCCTCTTTAAAATATTTTCGACTACGCCTATGCGTCCCCGTCCCGTTCACCCGTCCCCGTCGAGTTCTTATGTAAAAAGGTCTGTAAGTGGAAATTTTTGAATATTAATAAAGGGATGGAAAACTGAACCGACTTTTCTTCCCTTTAGTGCAAAGGGTGTAGATAGAATTTCATTTAAAATTAGGCACCAGCTACTACGTCACAAATCACATAACCTCACTTTCGAATGGGGGGCAAACAAACGACTTTTACATTTATTTACGTAGGTCCAAACCCTACTACAGTGTGACCAGTTAAGTCCGCATCATATGAGATTTTTTTTTATTAATATCTTTATTCGAAATTTGGCTTGGGCAGTTCTGCTTCGATCGTGATGAAAATCAAGCAAAAAAATAGTAGTCACATGATTCACATTATCTGTCAAATTTTAATTTTTTCCAAAAAATAATTCAAAAGTGGGGTTATTTTTGAAAGTATCGAAGAAAGTTATTAGAGAAAGTGCAGCTGCATAAGATAATTTTGATTTTTACCCATATTTTGTAAATTGCACCACTTTTGCAAAATAAGACTCAACGCAACCTACCTAAAAGTTCTTAGTTTTGACAATGCTTTATTTCAGACATATTTTCTTTAAAGCAGCGCCATATTAAATGTGCGTTTTTCTACAAAATCAAAATTGGGCTATTAAAATTTGGTCGCATGTGATGCAAAGTTTATTTGTTTTTGACCCTGTATAAGGTAACTTCATAAAATAAGTATTTTTGAAAACGTAGTTTATGTCTGAAAGTAATACATCTTAATATTAAGACAAAAAAGAACACAGTGCCATCAGTAAAGTGTTCATTAAGTGGAAAATAAATTTGAATGTAACTTAACGTAAAGTTTATCTATTATCAACAATTTAATTTAAAACCCCTTTACTAAAATTTGTTATTAAGCTTTGTCATAAAAAAAGTAAAAATAGTTATTTATTATTTAAGTGCAGTTTCCAAAAAAATTATGATGCACCAAAAACGTTTACAACGACAAAATATTGCAAAAAATCAAAATTATCTTATGCAGCTGAAATTTTGCATGTGGGCTAGAAACTGCATTTAAAAAAACTTTTTCTAATAACTTTTTTCAATGTTTTCAGAAATAACCCCACTTTTGAATTATTTTTTGGATAAAATTAAAATTTGACAGATAATGCGAATCACGTAACTACTATTTTTTTGCTTAATTTTCTTCTCGATCGAGGCAGAACTTGATGCCAAAGTCAAATTTTGAATAAAGCTGTTAATAAAGAAAATTCCATATGATGCGGACTTTACTGGTCACACTGTATCTACATTTTTAATATTTATCCATTTCAATAAGAATCATACGTCAGCCGCGTGTTGTCGAAATAATTAAATGGATTTGGTCGCTCTGCATGCGCATATATATTTTATTGTTAATTAGGAATTTTCCCAATTAGTGCACCAATTTATTGTTCTCAATCCGGGTACGAACGTAGCGCCATTTTATTAATTTCGTCTATTATTGTATTAACCTATATCACCTGAAAAATTTAATTGGTCGAATATTTTTGTTAAAGCCTAATTAGCGGTGACCCGATTGGCTGAAAGTATTCGTTTATATACTATTGTCTAAATAAATAGATTATTGAAATTTGTGTAAAAAAGCTACACTGAGAAAAATGATCAAAAATGTTTTTTTTTTCAGAATCATTGTTTTTGCTTTATAGAATATAGTAAACTTTTTTTTAATGTAATATTTTTATTAGAAATATAAAATCTCCCATTTTTCTTGTGTATTTTCAAGAATTTTGGTCCAACCGGGCACAACGCACAACTAGTGATGATAGTTGCGAATATTTCCGCCCGAATGTTCCCGAATATTGCGAAAATTTCCGAAATATTCGCTTCTAAATAAGCCGAATATTAGATATAAAAACAAAGAACACGTAATTCCGCCAAAAAGTTAAAGAAACGTTCGCAATAATATAAATATAGAAATAGAAGCTACCGGATCTGAGCAGTCTGAGTCTGATACCGAAAGTGATGATGGATTTTCTGTACACGATACCGATTCTAGTGTTGGGCCGGAAAATTTTTCAGATATGGATATGAAATATTTTTGTACAATGTTTTTTTACATGTGTTGTTGTTTTACATGTGTAGGTACGTTACGTAAATCTAAGTAGATTTTAATAAAAAATGGCTGCTTGCATTTATAAGCTTAATTTAAATACTAAAAATACCAGATTTTAGAAAATTTCCAAAAATTTCGGAAATTTTACATCACTACGCACAACCAATAAATATGTTTATTTATTTTTTTCATAAAAAACAAAAAAATTATTTCTTTTTTAATTAATATGAATTTTTTTTTGATTTGAAAAAGGAATAGAAGGCATTTTTCTCAGTGTAAAAAAATTGTAAAACAAAGCTCTTTGGGTGCTTATTTTCTTCCAATCGTCACATAATTTAAGAAAATTGATAACAATGCAAAAAGGGTCAACCTCATTTAATAGTAAAACATTAATGAGCCCTTCAATTGTCTAAAATTAGACATTATTAGTCCGATAACATACCAAATTATTCATAAAAACGTCGTGGCCATTTTTCTACAATTATTTTATTCATAAGCGCGAATTATTATGCTTCATATTATTGAAAATTATAGACGCATGCACATTATTATATTGTCGCTTTGATATATTTATATCGTAGTGGATTTATCATGTTTATGAAAATTGCCTTTCTTATTAAAATATTCAGTCCCCTTCAAGCGAGTGAAAAATTCATGTGTGAACTTCTTGCTGGGAAACTAGAAAATGGTAATCAAAAATTGAAACATAGGAGCTGCTAAATACAGGGTGTCCCACAAGTAAGGGACCGTACAGCAACGGGAGACACTAGACTCGAAAATAACTCACTGATGCTTGAGAGCAAACACTAGTGGTACAAATGACGACATATAAATTCGTACACTCCACCCATACATAACTTAATTACAAAAGTTGGGTAAAACGGGTTTCTCACCTTGCTGCTTTGCCTGGATAGAACACCAGCTATATGCATAGCTGTAAATTTTTTTATGTACGATTTTATACCATAAGTAATGGTTATTTCTAAATATTTTTGTGTTTAAATTACAACCGCCAAATAAGAAAGAAAATTATAAAATAATACCAGGAAAACTTCGGAAGGTATAAAGCCAAAAAGGGTATATTTATTAACAAACAACAAACAAAATACTAATTAAATTTAATTGCTGCGCCGTTGGATTCTAACACTAATCGTAATCTTCTTGGAATCGACAAAATGATACTTCTGGTGTAATCCGGAGTTAGCCCTTCCCAAATTTCGTCTATTTTATCAAATAACTCTATTTCATTCTGTGGTTTAAAATTGATTTTGTACATTTTTTTTACCATGAATCCCCAAACATTTTCAAACGGATTTAAATCAGGACTTCTTGAGCACCAAGGCAGACATGTTACGTTGTTTTGTCTAAACGAGTTTCTTATACAGGGTGGCCCTTTAGTGTGGCAAAGTACAATAGCTCCGTTACTATTTCAAATACATTAAAAATATTAATACAAAAGTTGAAGGGCAGTAAGTGACTTATAACGTAAAATTATTTTTAACTCTACAGGGTGGCTCAAAAAAGCGGAACAATAAAAAATGTACTTTTTTCAAATGGAATACCCTGTATATTTTTTCATTTTTAAATTCCACATAAAATTATAATTATTTTTTATTAAATACATTATTAGTCTATACTTTATAGTTTCCGAGATATTGACTCTTGAAAAGTGACATTTTTGAACTTTGACAGCTTCTAGCTTTCTAACAGTACGTCTTAGAGCAAAACGGCTTACATGTCCCTATCTTTAATTTTTATTATCTTCCCAAAAAAATCAACTTCCAGTTAAACCGGAACAACTATATTTCCTGCTTTCGAGTAACATCCGGTTTAACCGGAAGTTGATTTTTTTGGGAAGATAATAAAAATTAAAGATAGGGACATGTAAGCCGTTTTGCTCTAAGACGTACTGTTAGAAAGCTAGAAGCTGTCAAAGTTCAAAAATGTCACTTTTCAAGAGTCAATATCTCGGAAACTATAAAGTATAGACTAATAATGTATTTAATAAAAAATAATTATAATTTTATGTGGAATTTAAAAATGAAAAAATATACAGGGTATTCCATTTGAAAAAAGTACATTTTTTATTGTTCCGCTTTTTTGAGCCACCCTGTAGAGTTAAAAATAATTTTACATTATAAGTCACTTACTGCCCTTCAACTTTTGTATTAATATTTTTAATGTATTTGAAATAGTAACGGAGCTATTGTACTTTGCCACACTAAAGGGCCACCCTGTATTTCTTGTAGTATGCACAGGGCAGTTATCCCGCTGAAATATAAAGTCATTTCCTTCAAATCGCGGCAGAAGGAAGAAAAACATTTTCCAAATTCTGAAGATATATATTACTGTTTAGTGTTCCACCAATATTCCAGCATATCCCTGCACCGTAAACACTTATCCATGCACACACATTAACGGAGAAACGTCCACTGGTTCGCTTTTTTGAAGTGAAAACTTCTTTAGGCGCGTTTAGCACTTTTTGTGGGCACTGAATTAAACTGAGCCGTCAGGCGTCAGGTTCCGCTGTGTTACGCTCGAATTCGACTCCGCTGCCACATCAGTCGACGTGGAAACAGTGTGCGACACTTGTTGCGTCTCAGGTATGTTCTGGCATTTTTTAAATTATATATTTACGTAGGGTGAAGTAAGGTAAAGTGAAAACTTTTTTAGGCGCGTTTAGCACTTTTTTGTGGGCACTGAATTAACCTTGTTGAAGTTTTCACTTCTGTTGTGTGATCTTAATCACACACATTTTTTTTTAGTATACTTCTCATCATATCGGGAATTTGGTGGTCTATATACTCGAATCCTTCCATTATACAGGGTGGCCCTTTAGTGTGGCAAAGTACAATAGCTCCGTTACTATTTCAAATACATTAAAAATATTAATACAAAAGTTGAGGGGCAGTAAGTGACTTATAACGTAAAATTATTTTTAACTCTATAGGGTGACTCAAAAAAGCGGAACAAGAAAAAATGTACTTTTTTCAAATGGAACACCCTGTATATTTTTTCATTTTTAAATTCTACATAGAATTATAATTATTTTTTATTAAATACATTATTAGTCTATACTTTATAGTTTCCGAGATATTGACTCTTGAAAAGTGACATTTTTGAACTTTGACAGCTTCTAACTTTCTAACAGTACGTCTTAGAGCAAAACGGCTTACATGTCCCTATCTTCAATTTTTATTATCTTCCCAAAAAAATCAACTTCCAGTTAAACCGGAACAACTATATTTCCTGCTTTCGAGTAACATCCGGTTTAACCGGAAGTTGATTTTTTTGGGAAGATAATAAAAATTAAAGATAGGGACATGTAAGCCGTTTTGCTCTAAGACGTACTGTTAGAAAGCTAGAAGCTGTCAAAGTTCAAAAATGTCACTTTTCAAGAGTCAATATCTCGGAAACTATAAAGTATAGACTAATAATGTATTTAATAAAAAATAATTATAATTTTATGTGGAATTTAAAAATGAAAAAATATACAGGGTGTTCCATTTGAAAAAAGTACATTTTTTATTGTTCCACTTTTTTGAGCCACCCTATAGAGTTAAAAATAATTTTACGTTATAAGTCACTTACTGCCCTTCAACTTTTGTAATAATATTTTTAATGTATTTGAAATAGTAACGGAGCTATTGTACTTTGCCACACTAAAGGGCCACCCTGTATGTAGACTGAAAAGTTTTCTGATCGAAAAAGATAACATTATGCCAAAAAAAAATCATTTTCTGGAAAATGTTGCATAGCAAACCCAATTCCTCGTTCCGTAACACTATTTTTTAAAAACGGTTTGGATGCAGCTGCTCGATCTCTTAATTCGGAACATTGTCTTACTCGGCGTTGCGCAGTTCTAGATGAAGCAGGGAATCCTGTTATGTGCATAGCGGATACTGCAGTTTCAAATGGATTTTGCCTTAAATACTCCACCAAATGTCAGTCTTCTCCATTTGATGATTTTCTATTATTTAAACCAGACCCAACAGACCTTTCAAGTGTTTGATGATGTGTTACGTTGTTTTGTCTAAACCAGTTTCCTATATGTCTTGCAGTATGCACAGGGCAGTTATCCTGCTGAAATATAAAGATATTTCCTTTAAAAACTATGGCGGTAGAAGGAAGAAAGACATTTTCCAAAATCTGAAGATATATATTACTGTTTAGTGTTCCACCAATATTCCAGCATACACCTGCACCGTAAACACTTATCCATGCCCAGGCCCACACATTAACGGAGAAACGTCCAGTGGTTTGCCTTTTTTGAGTATACTTCTCATCATATCGGGAATTTGGTGGTCTATATACTCGAATCCTTCCATTATTATGTAGACTGAAAAGTTTTCTCAACGGAAAAGATAACATTTTGCCAAAAAAAATCATTTTCTGGTAAATGTTGCATAGCAAACCCAATTCTTTGTTCCTTATCACTATTTTTTAAAAACGGTTTGGATGCAGCTGCTCGATCTCTTAATTCGGAACATTGTCTTACTCGGCGTTGCGCAGTTCTAGATGAAGCAGGGAATCCTGTTATGTGCATAGCGGATACTGCAGTTTCAAATGGATTTTGCCTTAAATACTCCACCAAATGTCAGTCTTCTCCATTTGATGATTTTCTATTATTTAAACCAGACCCAACAGACCTTTCAAGTGTTTGACGATAGCGCCATTCTTTTACAATTCCTTGAACAGTACTTTTAGGTACTCTAAAATGATCAGCTATTTTTCCATAAGACCACCCTATTTCTACTAAACATATTATTCGTGCTATTTCAATAATACTTAAATGAGGCATTTTTTAAATCAAATAAGATAGGTAATGACAATAGGTTGACAGATATCATGATAACAATTAATACGTTAGAAGGTAATAAAGGTAAAAAAGTTGCATTTACAATGTCACAGTTTAGTGTACGAAATTATCTGTCGTCAACTGTACCTTCGCTATTTCGTTTTTTGATCAATAATTCGTTACTTTTTAGTTTCTTCGAAAATTCGGCCAAATACCGAACTTTGGAGTACTATTACCTACAGTAGTAGAAGGTTGTGCGTTTTTTAATGAACAGGCCTGTATTCTGTTTCAATTATTCCTCCTTAAATTCCAAAATGTCTTTTCGTTTCCCGTCCGCAGTGGCCCATTTTCATCAAAATTCCATCCCAATCTACCTGACAATCGAAGCCGGTGGCTCAATCGGACATTTCACAAACTCCAGCTGCATTTTAGGACATAAAACTGCCGAAAATGCCGACGACACAAATAAAAGCAAAAATTCAAAAGGCCGAATCGATCTTTTTCGAATGGACGACACGTCGCGTCCCACCATTTTTCTATTAAACTGAATGGTCGATGTGTGTTTAGTATTTTAAACTAAGAAATGAAAGGTGGTCAATATGTGTAACTTTGGGGGTCAATATGTTGTCGCTATTGTTGGGATTTCCTTTCAATCTTGATATTTGGCACGGGTGATGGGTCGCTTATTGTAAGAATTAGGTGTGTAATTTTTTTAAGTCGTTTATAAAAGTATGCGAAAATCGGTGTGATTTGTAGGCATTTTAAGGTTAATGATATTTGAGATTTAATAGAATTTTCCAAATTATTATATTCTATCAAACCTTTATGAAAAATAGACTTTTTTTATAATAATTATGATGGTCATGATTAAAAGAACAAAACAAATTTAAACAATCAGGCAATTAATTACCATTACCATTACAGTAGTCGTTGGTACCTACCAATTACCTAGAGATCATGTAATTGATGGTGAAAAATTGGAATTAGAAAACAGTTTAAAATATTTAGGGATAATTTTTGATTCCAAATTCAAAATTTTTAATTATTTTCAAAGCATTATATCGAAGATTGCCGAAAAGTAGGTTATTTTTAAAGAATCAGTTCTAATTTAAGTTTGTTTCTAAAAAAACTGTATTTAATACTATTATATTACCACATTTTCTTTATTGTTCTTCCATTTTATATTGTGCTAGTAAGGAAATATTTGACAAATTACAAATTTTACAAAATAAGGCAATGCGGATTATTTTAAATTGTGACAAATAGGTATACGAAAATAAATTTTTATGTAACAAATATACAAAAATTAATTTTATGTTGAAAAATTTAGATTGGTTGAATGTCAGAAATTTATTTTTTTATTTAGTACCTAAAGTCGCCACAGTGGATCTTTTCCCGTGCGTCATCACTTTCACGTCATCAAAATCGTATGAATCAAATCAAAATTACGAGACGAAAAAAGTCAAAACTAAGTCTAAGTTCATAAAATGGACGTGCCTGCCTACCGTTTGACGTACCTACATAATATCCCGAAAAATTATTATTTATTTTAAGTTTTGCCCGGCATTCTCTATTATCTAAAAGAAATTGACAAACAAATGTTAATACACTTAATACTATTTTTAAAGCTTAAAATCTAGAAAAGTTTGGTGTTTTATTGACTATTAAAATCGCAAAAGTCAAATTTTTGACATCCTTTCATTTAAGGGAATTTAGCCACTGCCGTAAACTTTTCAAAGAACTTTCACGGTTAGAATATTTAAAATAAATAAATTAGGTATTATAAAAATCCATAAATACTTACCGCCAAAACAGATGGTGGGTATAATTAGCTCTAAAAAGAACTATTTTTAGAAAAAGGAACAGTTTTAAGGCACACAAATTTACAAAATACGAATTAGATTGGCTTGGCAGATCAAAACAAGGTTGACATTGACGTTCTAAAATACAACGGTAGTCAACTAAACAAATAAAAAAAGTAATTAATTGACGTTTATAGTTTTATTCTTGTCTAGCACGTTATATTATTGCGGAATCTTGGAGACGTTCTTTTATGCTTTTATTCAAACTTGTTACTGTAATAAATAAGGATGCAGAGTTTAGTAACTACGTTGAGTCCTGATCGTTGATTGATGACGCACGGGCAAAGATCCACTGTGGCGACTTTATGTATCTTTATACATAAAATTAAAAATAATTTATTGCCTGATTGCTTAAAATTTTTTGTTCTTTTAATTATGACCATCATAATTATAAAACAAGAACTAATCAAAATATTTATGTGGATAGAGTGTCTAAATTATTAGCTCTTAAATCTATTTTTTATAAAGGTTTGAAAGAATACCTATAATAATTTGGAAAATTTTATTAAATCTCAAAAATCATTAAAACTGTTTAAAAAAACTTTAAAATTACATTTAATTAAAAAACAAAATGATTCGTGATATTTGATACAATTTGCAAAATGTTTAACTTTTCTGTCTGTTTTTGTTAAAAGAAGGTTGCGTTTGAAAATTTAAAAATAAATCTATAAAAATGTGTAAAAAAAAAATTTATTAAAAAATATTTTATTGTAGCTTTTTGCTAAATAAAACATATTATTTACTACTACTACTACTACTACTACTGCTATTCCAAAAAAGTTACGTCGGCAGTCCTTTTTTAGATTCGACCTATACCTATATACACTTGGACAAAACTTTCTTTCTCTAGTATAGGACTTCCGTATACAAAGAAGCTCAAACTAATTAATAAATACTATAATATTGAGTTCCTTTTACAATGTAGGCCAACCCAAGACTTAAGGAAATAATACATTTATTTGCAATGACAAAAATGAATTTGCACAAAATGTCATTAAACATGGGATACCGTAATACACCGAACCTTTGTCGGCAATCGGCAAATAAACGGACGCCTAAAGGTTAATCTCTACTTAGCGAGTTTATGTAATAATTATGTAAATTAAGGTCCATACGCGCGCCGCGATAAATATAAATTAGTTTTACATACGAATTTGTTTGTTGTAAAAGTTTAAGAGGTGCGTACACAGCGAAACAATATAAATGTGAAAAAATGTAACCGAGACACATTCATTCAGTATAAAAATAATGTCATAATTTAAATAATATTTTAACTATAGTCTGTTTCCTATCGCCTGACAGCTAAGCAGCCTCATTAAAAATGCAAAATACAAATTTTAGCTTACCGGGTGAACATGTTATTTTTCGCCTGAAAGTATATCTTTTTAGTAACAATAGCAGTTTAAACACCATATACAGGGCGTCCCAAAAGTAATGGGACACAGAGCAACAGCAGACTTCCTAAGCCGAAATAATGCTATTTACTTAAACTATCCCAAAATTGATAACAACCAAGATACAGGGTGTCAAAGTTTTAATTTTGTTTTAGTTTTTTTGCGATTATTTCTTAACGAAACGACATAGCAGCACAAAATTAAGGATTTTGGGGTTTTTTGAGATGAGGAATTCAAAATTATCCATATTTTTTGTGTAACCAGTAGAGGGCGCTGCCTACGGCATTATCCACTCCTTTTATCTGGCATAACTTTGTTTAGGATTCTTATATCGATCCGACTATTAAAAAAATAAGTTACTTTACTTCTTTTGCATCAAAAACGTATAACTTATTGAAGTCGCTAGGAGCAACCATTTTCGAGATAATTGCATTCGATATTTTTAATGCAAGAAACCTAAAATATTTAAAATAATTGTGTATTCGTATTAGGATTATTTATTACAGCTGACCTTGATTAAAAACAACGAAGTTTCTAAGGCAACAACATGTTACATAAAGTATCATCTGTCAAAGTTATTAATTTTTCGATAACACGGTAAAAATAAAAACTAAACCACCTCACTTAAAGTTGGAAATATTCTATAACATAAGCCACTTACCTGTATACCTATATGCAATAATAGATAATTTAATTACTTAAGATCAGGTACCTGTTATTGTTACGCTTATGGTTTATTGAGGTTTTACGACTCATGACCCTCAGCTGTGCTGTCAGGCTATAAGAAACATCATGACATTTCACTGTTTATAAAGAACATTCTATCATATGACAGGTCTATGAACACTTACTTGTAAAATGAAAATTCTGGCACTTTACAATCTCTTACCGTCTTATAATAATGTTTTTCTATTTCACGTTCATAATAAGCTCAGTACGATACGCATTTGCGTATCGTAATGAAGCTATTTCGATACGCGTTTTTTCTTTATTTGATGTTGGTAACATTTAAATGTTTTATTTCATTGACTTGCGCGGCCTATGTGATTTACGAGAAAACCCATTTTTCGCAGAGGAAAAATAGCTTGATAACCTACTTTTTTATTCTGTGTGGATAACAGTCATGTATGTTGGTTGCATAAATCTATAAATCAATCTTTTGTAGATGCTTCAAGCTATGATTTTCTGTCAAATCCTATCCAAAATTCAATCTACTAACCTTCCAATGTCGATTTTAACTTCAATTTTATTTGAATTTTCCATCTTCCCTATAATAAATTGTAATGCCGTGACGTAAAATCAAGTCTTTTGAAATTTGAAAAAAAGTAACAAAATCTCCCGAATTTCCGAACGCTCTGTATATGTACCGAATGTACAAGGATCACACAACGTATTCTGTCCAATTTCAAATCTCATATCGCTAAAATAACGGTAGAATCTCGTGGTGAAAATGGGTCAATAAATCAAAAACTGACAGTTTGCAAAATAATTTTTGTTGTCCATGATAAAAAAATAGTATTACCAACATAAAATTTAGACATAAAAATTTACAAAATTTGAAGGATTTATTTTCTTTTTAAAATGTATTTTTCTTGAATATAAAAGGTGAAATAGAAAAAAATGTATAAAGCACATGTTTCATAAGGCGTTTTAGCGCACGTGTCAATAAAAAAACTCGCCACTTCGTGGCTCGTTTTTTAAAATAGACGAGTGCGCTAAACCCGCTTCTTATGAAACGTGTACTTTAATATACTATTTTTTCTAATGTGATGCGAACGCCGGATTTTCTGCCAGCGGCTTGGAATTTGCCGTGTGCGAACGCTTTCAAACTTACTGAGAAAACAAACTATAAGTTCTGGAACTTTAAAATTCGGGTATAGGGACTCTTAAGGTCCATACCCGAATAAGCTATAGATATAAACGAGCTTCATATATGAATTTGTTTGTTGTTAAAAGTCATTTAACCCGTGAAATTAAGGAACCGTTTTCTCTGATTTTTAATCTCACGACCAATGACGATGAACTTGATGACGAATTAGGTCAATTGGTTTGTTTGGATGGAAGATCGAGTTGATTTATTTATCGAGGAAACGGATTTTTTTACGTCCATTCTAATTTATAAGATATATTTTAAACTTTCCATGCCAGATTCTCATGAGGATTCACAGATGGCAGGTTGAGCAAACACTGTTTCATCCACAGACATGTAATATACAGGGTGTCCGGAAATGATGAGCAAAAAATTTAGGCGATAATTCTAGACCGAAAATAAATGCTATCTCTTCCTATAACATTTTTTCGAAAATTGATTAAGGGTGTTAAAGTTAAATTTTATTTACAATCCTTTGGCCACGCTCACAATATTTTGATGAAATCTCGTATATGGGGCTTCGTCTGGATGAGGATTACAAATTTGCCCGCCGTTTTCTAGCATTTTGTAGAGGGCGCTATTAATTTGAATGGTCCCAACTTTTTTGTCCGACACTGTATGCGCATTTTGACTGAATATTTTTATTCTCCTAACCTTTTGACATAAAAAGGTATACTACTTTTGTTTCGATAAATCTAACCGTTTTCGAGAAAAACGCTAAAATAACATTGCTTGCATGCGATGAATACGAAATCATTTTAATTTATTTTCAACCTTAAACATAGCATAGCAAAGGAAGGAATACTCCATGGAGTTCGTCGGAATTTTCAAGAAGAATTAATTTACCCATTGAAGAGGAAGGACGGCACTTTGAACCTTTGATTTAAATGTTTAATTTATTGTTCTAGTAACTTATGTATTTTAAAACTGCAAATAAAATTTAACATTAACACCCTGTAACTCCATAAATAATTAATTTTCGGAAAAATGTTATAGAAAAGATAGCATTTATTTTCGGTCTAGAATTACCCCCTAAATATTTTGCTCATCGTTTCCGGACACCCTGTATAAGGGAACAAAATTGTTTACATTTTGTCCCGATCAGACATAATTTTTAACAGAAATCAACCATGACAAAGTGCTGGTGATTGCACTAGATCTACCGCCTGTATTTAAAAATGAAGGCTATATTAACTATATTAGATGCATTTGTGATGTGTACCTTTTAAGTAAAAATATTATACTAAATATGTGTTTTTTAAATTTTCTACTAGTCAAATTATTTATAGTTTCCCAATGATATTAAATTATAATGTTTTAGGGAAATCACAACGCCAATCCTGTACGGACGTTTTTACTACGAGTGACGCAGAATTTTTGGTATTTATTTGGTGAGCTGTGTTTGCGATCAATTGCGTTCTTCGACGGCGCGGCGGTATACAGGGTTACCCATTTAAAACGAAACAGGCTAAATATCTGGTTCCACGTTAATTAAAAAAAAAAAACGCTCGTACCCGTCGATTTTTATTTCGAGGGGGACATATTTTGCGTATATTGTCAATCTTCCTACTTCAAGCCCCTAGGAGGGAGGGGGGTAAGATCTAAATCTTAAATGGATACCCCTATTTTATATAATTTTTTTGGATTCTGCATAAAATTCTGAACATATTTTAATAAAAGCATTATTAGTCTATACTAAACAGTTTCCGAGATATTGCCTCTTGAAAAATGAGATTTTTGAACTTTGACAGAGTCTAGCTTTCTAACTGTACGTCTTTAGAGTAAAACGGCTTACATGTCCCTATCTTCGATTATTATCATCTTTCCAATAGTGTCAACTTCCGGTTAAACCGGTTGTAAGAAATATAGTACTTCCGGTTTAACCGGAAGTTGACACTATTGGAAAGATAATAAAAATCGAAGATAGGGACATGTAAGCCGTTTTACTCTTATACGTACAGTTAGAAAGCTAGACGCTGTCAAAGTGAAAAAATCTCATTTCTCAAGAGTCAATATCTCGAAAACTGTTTAGTATAGAGTAGTATAGACTAATATTGCTTTTATTAAAAAATGTTCACAATTTTATGCAGAATCCAAAAAAATTATATAAAATAGGGGTATCCAGTTAAGGTTTAGATCTAACCCCCCCCCCCCCCCCCCTCCCTCCTAGGGGCTTGAAGTAACAAGATTGACAATATACGCAAAAGATGTCCCCCTCGAAATAAAAATCGACGGGTCCGAGCGTTTTTTTTTTAATTAACATGGAACCAGATATTTAGCCTGTTTCGTTTTAAATGGAAAACCCTGTATATATACGAGGCAAGGGAATAATTAAGCCGTTTTTTCAATGGAACTCACTTTTAAGTTTGTAGTTTTACTTACAATGTCCGCGTTGCACATTCGCAAAGCTATAGATTGAAATAGCCCAGACCATGTTTTTACTACTACATTTTTACGTTAATCACTTTAACACTTTTCGTCCTAATTCTAAATTTCCCGATCATAAAACAACTGTAACAATACTCGATGTAGAAGGAAGCTCTCTCGCTAATCGAACGCCATTAAAAACTAAATTTCAAATTACCCAATCCGCGATGCGGAGGCCGTAAAATTTTTTTATCGGTTTTCTTCTAAAAGTTAATAACGCTCCAACTATTCCACCAATGCTCTGTCCGATTAAAAATATTACTCTCTCGTTTCTTTATTATCGACGTGGATTCGTTTCGTCGACGACCCGATCCGCGACCACATATTCATCGAGTAGATCGGTTCTCCGTCTTTGTCCCTCCCGTACGGACCTTACGGCTGTCGAAAGACCGAGGACGACGTGAGCGAACTTTCACGTGTGAATCGAACGGAGCTTATTAAAAATTTATAGCTTTGTTCGATTGTCTTGTACATCAGTTTTAGGAGTGGATTTTTAAGTGGTGGATTTCGGGGACAAGTCGTAAAAATTTGGACCAATTTTTTTGGTTTTTTTTTTCTTACTTGTCACGTAAGAGAAAACGTTGTAATGTAGCTGGTAGACAAAGACAAAAATAGGTGTTTTAAGTACATAGTTCCATTTTCGTTAAAATAGGTAACTACAAAGTTGATCTGGTAACGTCCCGTTCGGGGACGTTACCAGATCCCACACGCGATATTACCTTTCAAATGATGTATCAAAAGCTGTGTTTCCACTAAAAAAAAAATCGATGTCGTCATACCTTTGACAAAAAATGTCTATAAAAAAACAGTCGAAAAACGTCAAAATGTGAGCATATATAAAACTATATTGAAAGGACGAAAATTGCTAGTTACCCCTCAAAACAAAAATAGACGTCCCCCCTCTTCACAACGTAAAAACTTTCTTCCCATAATTTAATTACTGTCACCTTTTCACGAACGACTAAAAACTCCAAAACATCACCAGAAAAGATATAAAAAAAATTACCACCAATCTCCCATCCGTAGCTCTTATTAACGCCGAAAATATTTCGACCTTATCTTGTACAACCATTTTTTCTTGATTGCTTTGAAATTTACGACTCTCTCATTTTCTTGATAGTGTATAAATCAGCCGGACTCGGAGGTCGTATGAGGCAGTTTCGCTCGGCGGTATTTCTGATTCCCGGAATAAAAACCCATAAAAATTTGGATCATCGGGGCCAATGAGTTGGCAAAAATACGGAGCGAGCAGAAAGCCCGATCAAACAGCTTTTCAAATGCAATTGCACTGTTTCTGTTTATAGAGAACATTCTATCATATATGGATATGACGTGACAATGAACACTTACATGGAAAATGAAAATTCTGGCATTAAATCAGTTACTTTACCAGACCTTTGGTACTGTATTGTAATAATGTTTACGTAAAAACGTTTCAATTTCATCACTATTTATTACGTTATTACGTTAATCTAACATTTTTTTATCATTCTAACGTCAAAATTGTCATTTCATTTGCTACACCTTTTGCCATGCTTATACTATTTTGACGAAATCTCGTATATCTTCTTCGGGATGAGGAATACAAATTTGCCCACCGTTTTAGCGCATTTTGTAGAGGGCGCCACATAGGAGCTTATACTTTAATTTGAATGATTCCAACTTTTTTGTCCTACACTGTATGCGCATTTTGACTGAATATTTTTATTCCCCTAACCTTTTGACATAAAAAAGGTATACTAAGTACTTGTGTTTCGATAAATCTAACCGTTTTCGAGAAAAACGCTAAAATAACATGGCTTGCATGTGATGAATACGAAATCATTTTAATTTAATCAATTTAATTTTTTAAGAAGAATTAGTTTATGCATTGAAGAGGAAGAACGTTACTTTGAACCTTTGTTTTGAATGTTTGATTTATTGTTCCAGTAACTTATGTATGTTAAAACTGCAAATAAAATTTATCTTTATTTCGTTATTAATCAATTTTCGAAAAAATGTTATAGGCATTTTTTGCTTATCATTTCCACTGTAGATATTATGAGTTGCTTTTCCTCGTATCACAAAACGCAATTAAAAATCCATAACCAAATATCGCATTACCACATATTCAAATTATTTCCCCATACAAAAAGCCATAAAAATTAAGACCAAACCACAAAATGATACGTCGTCCGTTTCCACAAATACACATAAATTAAAAATAACTTTTGTTAAGTGACTCGGGTATAAGAATTTCCGGTTAATCTAAAAACCATTAATTTCTAGTTTACCTCTTCGTACCTGTGGCTCCTTAAACTTTTTAATCTCTAGTATTTATTCACAAAATGACAGCGTGACCAAAAAGTGAAGATTTATTGACGTTTAAATAATTAATTTTTCTCGGAAAACTATTTGGAAATCGTGTAAACCATTAGTTTAGTCATCAACGGAGCATTACGACTTTTAGGCCTTGCCTTGTCCTTATAGACCAGGGTCGATAATTTTTGAAACCAAAAAATAATAGTAGGATGAAACCCATTGGAAAAGGAAGAGAATATAACAAAAATGAAAGGAAAAATAATTTTCGGGCGATCCGAGGTCGGGAAGTGGAAAGGGGTGAGTTTTTAAGGGTAGAAAACGATTTATCTCGATTTTCGGTAATACTACAAGTCCTATGGAAAAACGTTAAATGGCAAGGTTGTATGTAACAAAAAGATCTACAACTTTTGTATTTACACTTTTTTCACATAACCTCAAAATTTATGTGAAAAATTCAAATAACCAATTTTTTTTTCACGAAATTTGGTGAAAACTGAAAACTTACCTTTTTATGTCCCAAACTCACTGTAATTTTTTTGATTTAAAATATTTATTTTTTCAGCTTATTTTGACTTAATATCGAAAAAGCACCCTCATTTTCAATCGAAAATTCTCACGTCAAAATATCTGTTTTTTTAAAAAAAGTCGGTGGGCCTTTTGTTCGTTAAAATCTCTACATTCTGATGGTGTAAAAAATATATACATTACTATGGTAAATGTTCCCAAAAAATGCAAAGAAACGAAAAAACTCGAATCCGAAAGTATTTTTTTTTAATCATTATGTACAATTTTAAGCTATTTATTAAAATTTATACTTTAATTACTCAAAAAACCTAAGATTCCATGTTAGATTGATAAACAAAAAAATTACAAATCCATAAAACATAAAGATCGCAAAAAACATGCGAAAATACTTAGTGGTTCTAAATATAATTAAAGGTAGGATTTAAAGGGGATTTCATCTAAAACTGAGAACATTTACCATAGTAATGTACATTTATCAGAAAGTAGAGATTTCAACGAACAAAAAGGCCACCAACTTTTTTAAAAAAGCAGATATTTTGACGTGAGAATTTTCGATTGAAAATTAGGGTGCTTTTTCGATATTAAGTCAAAATAAGGTGAAAAAATAAATATTTTAAATTAAAAAAATTACAGTGTGTTTGGGACCTAAAAAGGTAAGTTTTCACCAAATTACGTGAACATTTTTTTTGTAAAAGATAAAAATAAAAAACCAAAAACTTGGTTATTTGCATTTTTTTACAAAAATTTTGAGGTTATGTGAAAAAAGTGTAAATACAAAAGTTGTAGATCTTTTTATTACCTACGACTTTGCCATTTAACGTTTTTCCAGAGGACTTGTAGTTTTGTCGGAAATCGAGATAAATCGTTTTCTACCCTTAAAAACTCACCCCTTTCCACTTCTCGACCTCGGATCGCCCGTAAATTATTTTTCCCTTCATTTTTGTTATATTATCTTCCTTTTCCAATGAGTTTCATCCTACAATTATTGTTTTTCACTTTTTACCATTTTCAAAGGCCTGGTCTATTACAGGGCGGACACAAACATAATCTTTCTAGTAATTTTAAAATACTGACATCTTACCACAGAGCCTGTTAAAAAAATAATAGTGCTTAATAGGCAGTATACAGGGTGTCCGGAAATGATGAGCAAGAAATTGAGGGGATAATTCTAGACCGAAAATAAATGTTATCTCTTCCTATAACACTTTTTCGAATATTAATTATTAATGGAGTGTTAAAGTTAAATTTTATTTGCAGTTTTTTTTGCAATACCTTTTGCCACGCTCATAATATTTTGGCAAAATCTCGCATATATATATTTTTGATTTACTGTGCTTACTCCCGCCGTTTATCCTCGGTCGAAATCCTTGTAACCCATACTTTTTCCGAATAAGAATAAGTAATGGTAATAGGGAAAAACTTTTCTAGAGGTCCTCGTACTCGTTTATTAAGTATACATAGTAATATTAGGTATATCAACGCAAAAACACTCACATTCTCTAATTAAAACCATAAAACGACATCATGCTTTCGTCAACCCTGAAAAAACATAAATTTTCCTAATCTACAAAGTAAATTACTAAAAAAAACAATTTTACGGCTTCTCTGTTCCTTTCGACGATTACATCAATTTTTCATGAGACCTAAATAATTTTATTTCCACGTCAACCGCCGAAGAATAACAAACCCCTAATCTGCGCCATGCAATCTCTCCTAACCAAAAAGATTTCTTATCTCTCTATTTTTTACCTCTCGAAAGACTTATCGCGATAGATTTTGTTAATGTACCGAACGACTGCAACAATGTACTAAAGCAAGCATTGGGAATACCAAAAAAGTTAAGAGCTAGATAGACATCTTATTCTCTTTGACCTCAAATGCAAAGGTCCACCAGGTTCCTCGTGGTTTCACAACGAAACCAATTTTACTCTAGAATAATACGCAGCGAACGTAAATTATAATATAGCAGCGCAGCATTGAACGCGAAACATGTGCAGGCGCATGCAGCTTGATTGGCTGTTCTACAATACTTGGGCGGCAAACTCTTTTATTAGGGTTGTTCATAGCGTTTTACCAATTAACGCAATAACTTTTGATCTATCGCACGTTGAGTTCGATGTTTCAATTGTAAATAAAATTAAGGCTGCATTTTTGCAAGCCATTATGCTAATAAACCATTCACATCCCCGTACAGGTTTAAAATATGGTGAATGGGATGGTAAAAGAACTTAGCCCAGTCCTGTCTCTGTCGCCAGCATCTTAACGTAAAATAGACCATACTTTAAGAGGGTGCATTGAATGATAGGTGAATTAGCCACGATGCAGCGTGTTCTTAAAGAAATTTGACTATTTAAACGATAAAATGTACTAAATGTAGTACAACTATCGATTACACAGCAGCCCCGGCACTCTGTCCTTGTCCTTTCAATGGCCTGGCTGTCATCAAGATCTCAAGATAAATCTGTCAAACGGCCGTAATCACGTATAGACGTCTGTTTTCGATCCATCGACGTTTACGAAAGATTTTTGTGACAGTTTTATGTTAGGTACACGGCAAAAGCGTGTTAAGGCCGAAATAAAAAATGATGGGGGCGATAACGTTTCGAGGGTAGACCTCACGTGAATTATGAAAATTTGTACAAAAATATAGAACGGGAACATGCACAAGCAAATTGCCTTCGGCCCACAAGCCTATAAAAAAAAGTAGAATGCTTATTTCATATAAGACATGTGTTATTAAAATTGCATCTCTATAGAAAAGGCTTACAGAACTTTCAAGGTGGTATTACTGCAGTTTAACTGTCAAACTGCAGTCAGAGTAGTTATTTTTATGCTTTTGGAATACGAAGAAGAAAGACAGACATATTCTGGAGCTGGTAGAGCAACGCAGATGTTAGTCAGCCGGTCATAGTTTTGTTTACTTTCGTGTTTTGTGCAATTACGACCCCTTTCCTGTTAAAACAAACACATATTCTCTGGAATTTTTAGGCGAGATGCCATCTAGATAAACTAGAAAATAACGTGTTACCAGTAAAAATGGTTGTTTTTACTTCAGTTCTGCAAATCGACGTGTTTACTTTCAAGAATTTTACGGTAAATTGTGGCAATTTTAGTGGTTTCAAAAAACTGCTTTTTTTAAAGTTTATGTGCATTTATTTAAAAAAAAATACCGGCGTACTATTCGTCAATGCCTCCCAGAACAACCGTTCCAAAATTAGATACTAATTATTTTTTTAAAAATAATTGCAAGGTTCCGGAAGTTACCCCTGCATTCAAGTCACATGATTGACCTTAAAAAATGTACCCGTAATGTAACGAAATAAATATAAAATGGATTGACGCCGAAGACGAATCTGATCCAAAATGAGGCGCCTTACAAATAATGTCAATTTCACTTCATATAATATTCAAATTTCCCAAATTCAGCGAGTGAAAACAATTCCCCCCGATCGTTACCATCAATAAAACGTAAGCACTCCTCCTTCGACAAACATAATAAAACTTTGAATAAAACTCCCAAAAAAGATATTCTTATTCAAATAACGCCATATTTCACCCGTTTTAACCCGTATAAAACTGTTCGATCCTATTATGGCAGTGTCTCATTTAATTTTCGAGATATTGATTTATAGAAATGCATTGTTACGGCCCATTGAATAGGAATGGAAACATGGAATCGATACGCGGAAAAAACGATTCCTTAAGAGCAGTAACCCCCTTTACCACAATGAAAATTGCCGAACGTTTTGCTGGTCAAACGAAAAGAAAAAATAAAAATTGATATTTAGAAAATAAATTCTACTTTAAATACCCCATCCAGAAAAGTAAATGACGATCGAAAATATTCCCAAAATTTTTTTTAGAAATTTTTTTTATTTTTAGTAATTTTGTAATATCTTAAACAATTCTTTATTGGTCAAAAGCAAAATGACTTTCCCGGGTGTAGAATGTTGTACCAAACAATTTTTCTTAAAGCCATTTTTTAATATCGGCCTTACTTTTTTCTCAAAAACTTTGGGCGCGTAAACCCACTTTACACGCTTAAATTCACTTTACGCGCCCAAAGTTTTTGAGAAAAAAGTAAGGCCGATATTGAAAAATGGCTTTAAGAAAAATTGTTTGGTACAACATTCTACACCCGGGAATATTTTCGATCGTCATTTACTTTTCTGGATGGGGTATTTAAAGTAGAATTTATTTTCTAAATACCAATTTTTATTTTTTCGTTTTCGTTTGACCAGCAAAACGTTCGGCAATTTTCATTGTGGTAAAGGGGTTACTTCCTCTTAAGGCTATATTATTTGCAACCATATACCTTTAGGTACAGCTTATTTCGTGCGCAAACAAAAGTAAAGTTTTATGGGTGTGAAAAAGAACGTATGTACGTACAACTTGGCATGATAGTCGTGTATGGTTACTGAGTAACGGTAGTGCGATGCGCGCAGTTAATGAATATCGGCGTCGTTTTCCAAATCGAAGAGTTCCTAAATAGAAGAGTTTTTTAAAAAGATTTGCAAGTGCTCAGGAAACTGGAATGGTTCCAAGCGTGAGAATTGTTTCTGAAAGAGTGCAGGGTCTAGATGTGGAAAATTACGAAAATGTTACGGATATTGTCGCAAAAAACTAAGATATAAGTACGAAACGGGTTGAAAATGAACTTCATATACCATCACTTCTAGCCGTATGGGAGTCACTTAGAAAAAACGGTTTAAAACCTTTTCACGTTCAACATCTTCTAGATGGTGATCCTGCTTCAAGGGTACAATTTTGTGAATGGATCCTCTGCCCAAATACATTTTATTCAGCGATGAAGCTCAGTTCACTCGCGATGGAATTAATAATTGCCACAATGAACATCGATGGTCAGATGAAAACCCTCATGATTTGAACGAAACTTTCAACATCGATTCAGTGTTAATGTCTGGTGTGGAATTCTCAACGACCAGTTGTTTGGTCCATTTGAAATGGATGGGCGTCTTACTGGAGAAGGATATTTACGGTTTTTGGAAGACCATTTGATACACATCTTGAATGATGTTATGTTAAATGTTCGACAACGAATGTACTTCCAACATGATGGAGCCCCTCCTCATTTTAGTCTCCGTGTGCGAAATTTCGCAAGTTTGGCCACCGAGGTCACCAGACTTAAATCCGCTTGATTATTGCCTTGGGGGATGGATGAAATCGCTAGTTATATGAAACAACACACAACATTGTTGTCAAACTTTACAGATAACCCGAAATGTTTCGATATTCAACGGCCCAGCCCTACTGCCGATAATGGACAATTTTTATTATATTAAAATTTGTATGGCCGAGTTATAGAATGGAAATATGATGGTTTATTATCTATCGGGGTTTGAGGGATATTAATTATCTGGTATTTTATTGGTTATCCAGAATATGACGTTATTAATGACCGTGCCTTTTGTTAGAACGAGACGGGAAATGCAAGATAAATGAGGAATAAAAAGAAAAAAAGTTAAGAGTCCATTAGAGCGTCTGAGAAAAACACATTTTAGGCGCTCCTTTTATAACGATTATTATACGAAGACAGTCGAATCCATATTGAGAAATATCATAAGAAATAAGTATTTTAGAATGTTCATTCCTCCATAAGAACTGTGTTATTAAAAAAGCATCCCTAGGAAAGGCTGTCTTCTCGGGGAGCTAATTTTTTCTCTACAAAAAAAAACAGAGGAAAAAAAATGGTTATTCCAAAAAATTTTTTTCTTTAAGCAGCTTTTGTATTAATTGGCCTAAAATTGTCGAATTTTAAAACAAAATAGAAATATTCTTGTGTTTGTTTGAAGGTGATGGACAATGAAGTAATATAAAAAAAATATAAATAGCGGAACATGTATGGACCAACCAACATAATACAGTGTCACCAGTAAAGTCCGCATCATAATATGGGATTTTTTTTTATTAATAGCTTTATTCAAAATTTGACTTTGGCATCAAGTTCTGCTTCGATCGAGACGAAAATTAAGCAAAAAAATAGTGGTCGCGTAATTCGCATTATCTGTCAAATTTTAATTTTTTCCAAAAAATAATTCAAAAGTGGGGTTATTTTTGAAAATATCGAAAAAAGTTATTAGAAAAAGTTTTTTTTTTAATGGAGTTTCTAGCCCACATGCAAAATTTCAGCTGCATAAGATAATTTTAATTTTTTACCTATATTTTGTAAATTGCACCACTTTTGCAAAATAAGACTTGACGCAACCTACATAAAACTTCGCAGTTTTGACAATTCAGATACATTTTCTTTATTAAAGTAGCGCCATATCAAATGTGTGTTTTTCTACAAAATCAAAATTGGGCTATTAAAATTTGGTCGCATGTGATGCGAAGTTAATTTGTTTTTGACCCTGTATAAGGTAACTTCATAAAATAAAAAAAACGTAGTTTGTGTCTGAAAGTAATACACGTTAACGTTATTATGACATAGCTTAATAATAAATTATTTTTAAATTAAATCGTTGAAAATAGATACACATTACGTTGTTAAACTAAAATTTATTTTCCACTTAATGAACACTTTACTGATGACACTGTGTTCTTTTTGTCTTAATATTAAGGTGTATTTCTTTCAGACATCAACTATGTTTTCAAAAATACTTATTTTATGAAGTTACCTTATACAGGGTCAAAAAGAAATAAACTTTGCATCACATGCGAACAAATTTGAATAGCCCAATTTTGATTTTGTAGAAAAACACACATTTAATATGGCGCTACTTTAAAGAAAATGTATCTGAAATAAAGCATTGTCAAAAACTAAGAAGTTTTATTTGGGTTGCGTTGAGTCTTATTTTGCAAAAGTGGTGCAATTTACAAAATATGGGTAAAAAATCAAAATTATCTTATGCAGCTGAAATTTTGCACGTGGGCTAGAAACTGCATTTAATAATAATAATAATAATAATAATAATAATAAACGTCTTTTATTCCAATATAATTTAAAAAAAAAATTTTCGATACTTTCAGAAATAACCCGACTTTTGAATTATTTTTTGGAAAAAATTAAAATTTGACAGATAATGCGTGACTACTATGTTTTTGCTTAATTTTCATCTCGGTCGAAGCAGAACTTGATGCCAAAGTCAAATTTCGAAAGTTTTTAATAAAAAAAAATCCCATATGATGCGGACTTTACTGGTCACACTGTATATTATGTAATTTCCACAAAACCCAGTATCTCATCTCTCTCACTCATGCCTTGTACCACGAGAAGCTTCATACTTTCTGTGCCCGTTTCATAAGTTATTATCAAATTATCTTATTAATAACTACAATTTGGAATAATTTAGATAATTCTATTCATCTTTAACAGCCTTTTTGGTTCATTTTTTAATTATTTCATCGTTAGGAAGGCTCTCTTAATAAATAATAAAAATAAATATGACAAAGTAATGGGCGGCTTTTCGAAATTAATTACTTATAAAATACAGTAAAAACGTTAGAAGGAAAATTTGTCGGCGACCATCTTAGGAACTTATCGATGGGATGATAGGAAGGTGTCATAAAAAATGGTTATTTTACGATTATGACTTTAATAATTCTTATTTTTAAAGTAAAGAAGATACTACAGAGCAGTGGCGTAGCAAAAGCTCAGTGGCCCCCCTCGCAAACGTTTTCAGGTGCCCCCTCTTTACAACGAATGGAAAACGATAATTCTTATTTTCATTACTATTAGGTTCAGGTTTATGAATTTTTTAATTCGTTAATCGTTTAATAATTTAATTAGGCTTAAACCCACATTATGTGTTAAGTACCTAGTATTAAAACAGCAAACAATTCGAATTTATTTTATAATCCTTGGTAGACTGGTAGACATAACATAGGTACTTATATAAGGTTTGTTCCTACAGCGAATCCCCGACAACTTCATGACAATTTTCAAACCAACTTTACGGCGCAAGTCTGATTTCTGACCGGTTTCAAACTCTTGTAGGAACAGGCGTTCGAAATCAACTAACTTCGGTTCGGTGTTTAAAACTGAAGAAATTTTAAACGATGGACATAACCTCAAATCTCAAAATTGTTTATTATTATTTCGTTAATTAAACTCGTGTGGCTCGGCCCAATAAATAAACTTAAACAAAATAAGTAACTTATATTAAATAATATGTTGTAAAAATGTTAATATCTCCTCCAAAGATTGGCACTTTTCAAATCAAAAGTATTAAGAGACTATGGGAAGTTTTAGCTCAAGAAGTAAATAAAATATAAAACATTTCTGAATCTTCATCAGATGACGCAATGTCGCTCATTTCTCAATTTAATAATAGAAAAAGTCTTATACAAAAGCAAAAACCGCAGAAACACGTCTAACAAAAATAGGTTATGTCATATGTCATGCTAGCGTTTAACCGCGCATGCTCCGGACATTTTACTGGCAAAAGATTCGCAAACTGCTCTGACAGTTGGCAAACTATCAGAGAAACGTGTAGGAACAGCGTCTTTGGGTTTTCAAACTGTCCAAAATCTTTGTGGGAACACTTTTATATTACTGCACAGAATCCTGACTGTCAAGGACTGTTTCTGATCGCTGTAGGAACAAACCTTAAGTCATTATTCGTAATATTCTAGCAAACATGATGCAAAATCAAAATTTTAAAACACCACTTATAATGTTGCTTATCATGCAACCTATGAAAAGCAAAGCTGGCAGCAATTTTTGAAGGGGCCGACTATGTAGGCCCCCCCGCGGTGCGGGGTGTTTGGTACGCCACTGAACAGTTTCTGTCAACTACATCTCCATAGGTAAATATTGCGAGCACAAAGTAAAATGTTCAGTTTTGTTGACGGTCCATGGCGATTCCTGCATTCGGAAAATTGGTTATGGTACAGTATTTGCAGAATTATACCGTTGACTCTTACTGCCAAAAATAAACTACCTGATTAAACCCTATTGCTATTGAATACGCCTCAACCTCTTCAAAGGGGATTAAATGGGATCAGGGTCGACTTGAAAATGTACCTACACCACATGATTTATTTTTATAATTTAAAATTAATTAGATAGGTATTTTTAGTTTTAGGTAGGTACCTATAATAAATGTAAAATAATGATAACAATTAATGATAATTGAAAATAATATAATTAAAAAGTATAACTATTAGGATAACAAGTACAATAAAAATTAATTAAATTCTAAAAAACTATTGAAGAAGAATCATCCCAACCTTTTCTTGGAGTGTCATGGGTATCGAACCATGTTTCGTCAAGGTAAATAATTGGACGATTTTCTTCTCTAAATTGTTTAACAGCTGTTAAATATTTAAGTCTCCATTCCCGTAAACGTTGAGATTTCATTAATGTTTGTCTTTTATTAATGCTGCGGTATTTAAAACCCATTTTACGCAATATTTTCCTAAGGCTTGAAAGGCAACAAGAGATATTTGTTTCGTCTTTAATCAGCCGCTCTTTGAGGGAAATCAAAGTGGGTACAGTTTGTGCCTCATACATTTGGTAAATCTTTCTTCTTAATAAATCCATGTCATTTTCGTCAATGCTTCTAAATGTGCCAGAATCACTCCGATTTTTTCTAGAATTAACAGGTTTAAGTACTATGTCTCTTACCGAAGATAAAGTAGTATTTGTCAAAGTAGACGTCTCTGCTAAAGCATCCATCGAATTAAAATTTCTACTCAACAAAGATTGATACACATTTTTAATTATTAGTTTGGCATCGGTAGATAAATGCTTTCTTTTAAAAATGACACTTGAAGATGCCCCCTATCAGCACAATTCCAAGGACGCCACATTCTACCACTCATAAGCCTAACTAAAAATTACTCGCCGGAAAACCACTAAAGACTAAAATTATTAAAAATCAGTTTGTATTTATATATGAATCAGGCATAGGTATAAATTGAATTTGTACCTGGTCCGGCTCTGCTCGAAAAGGTTTTAAAATTTGGGATTTTATTATTTATTTTATGGTCAAAGGGATAATTAGGGTTTATTGCAGCCAAAAGATCAACGGTATAATTCTACAAATACTATACAAATATGATTGACACACCTTAAGGACCAGTTACTCTACAATCGACACGCAAAGCCTCCATGTGCTTTACCGTTTTCCGTGCGAAAACCTCCCGTATCAACGTAAGAGGACGGTATGTCTCGTTTATAAGACCAGATAACATCTCTCAAGTCGTTTGGGGACCATCCTTGCATACTTTTTAATGGTTTCCAGTTTTTTTAGGTTCATTTTTATGAACAGCAGGTATTTCGTTTTTATTTTTATTATAGCATGTGCAGTTTTTATATTAGCTATTATTTGTTGGATGGTACCTACGTGATTTTATTATTTCGGGATAATATACTGTCTGATACGAACGGTAAACTACATCGTTATTTGACGTGTCGTATAATATTTCGTTGGTTCTTTTGTGACCCGTGAGTAATAATAGAATAATTATTATTTGACCGCTTTAAGTCACAGAATACAGTGTGACCAGTAAAGTCCGCGTCATATGAGATTTTTTTTTATTAATAGCTTTATTTAAAATTTGACTTTGGCATCAAGTTCTGCTTCGATCGAGACGAAAATTAAGCAAAAAAATAGTAGTCACGTGATTCGCATTATCTGTGAAATTTAAATTTTTTCCAAAAAATAATTCAAAAGTGGGGTTATTTCTGAAAATATCGAAAAAAAGTTATGAGAAAAAGTTTTTTAAATGCAGTTTCTAGCCCACATGCAAAATTTCAGTTACATAAGATAATTTTGATATTTTACCCATATTTTGTAAATTGCACCACTTTTGCAAAATAAGACTCAACGCAACCTACATAAAACTTCTTAGTTTTGACAATGCTTTATTTTAGATACATTTTCTTTAAAGTAGCGTCATAATAAATGTGTGTTTGCTACAAAATCAAAATGGGCTCTTAAAATTTGGTAGCATGTGATGCAAAGTTTATTTGATTTTGACCCTATAAGGTAACTTCATGAAATAAGTATATTTGAAAACGTAGTTTGTGTTTGAAAGTAATACACCTTAATATTAAGACAAAAAAGAACACAGTGTCATCAGTAAAGTGTTCATTAAGTGGAAAATAAATTTTAGTGGTGGTAAAAATCAAAATTATCTTATGCAGCTGAAATTTTGCATGTGGGCTAGAAACTGCATTAAAAAAAAACTTTTTCTTATAACTTTTATCGATATTTTCAGAAATAAGAAGTTACTCCTTCATTCAAGTCGTTTATAATAATTTTTTTTGTACACGATTTACCTTGAGAACTATGCTGTCAAGATTCATTCAGACAAATAAATATTTATTTATTTATTTATTGTTTATTTTAATTATTTATTGTTCCCTTTACAAACACAGTTAGGATACTTCCTATATGTACTTACAAGTAGTGATGTAAAATTATCGGTAATAATCTTTTGGAGAATATTCTCGAGAATATTCTCAAGTTAGAGAATTTTCTGAGAATGGTAAGAAAACCGCTAGAAATGGCAATAAAAAGAAATTAAAAATTATCTATTCTGCTTATTTTCGGCAAATGTCAAACGGCGTTAATCAAACAAAACGTAAAGAAATAAAATTTTTTCAGAAATTTTTATTTAAAAAACATAACATACTTTCCCAAGAATAACTAAAAACTAAACAAAAAAAAAACAGTCAAATAAAGAAAGATCACATTTAACTATTAAAAACATTGGACGCATATACAAGCGTGTATTCGGAAGTTCTTACCAAATGGGAAACTTTTTTATTATTAGTTTTACGAAAAAAAATTATTCTTTATAAAAAGCTCTGCATGGTCTAAAACCTAAAATGCAACCATCAAATATCGAAATTTTCCAATCATATACGAGGTTTGTCAAAAAATGTGAATTTTTCCCAAGAATCTAAATTTTTCCCAAGAGTAAAGTACCTTTATTTTTGACATTATCAAAAGTTGTTATTAAAAAAAGTTGATCAGAACTAAAAACTACGGCTAAATGTGCAATTATACGCATTTATGTTGAAAAATTATTTTATTAATTTATTAATAATTATTTAATTAATTTAATGCGTGTTATTGCATATTTAGACGTGGTTTTAAGTTTTGATCAACTTTTTTAATAACAATTTTTGATAATGTCAAAAATAAAGGTACTTTACTCTTGAGAAAAATTCACATTTTTTGACAAACCTCGCATTATATGACTGGAAAATTTCGATATTTGATGGTTGCATTTTAGGTTTTAGACCATGCAGAGCTTTTTATAAAGAATAATTTTTTTTCGTAAAATTAATAATAAAAAATAGAATAGAATAGAAAAACTTCTCCAGAGAATATTCTCGGGAGAATTTTCTTACAGAGAATATTCTCGAGAATGTTCCCGTTCTCGAGAATATTCTTTCCAGAATATTCTCCTCTCACATCACTACTTACAAGTAAAGGCTAGAAAATAGAAAAATCTAAGTACTTAACCGAGATTAGTTGTACTAACAACTAATAAAAATAATGATATGACAATATGATATACTTTCTTGATTTTTATCAATCCTCACATTTATTACAAAACTTTACAAGAATACGTCCGTAATAAAAACTAACTAGGTAAACGCAATAAAAATAACTTTTCAAGCTATTACCGAAATAATAACAAGACTGAAATAAAAATGTTTCAATCGTTTCCGCGGTTCCGTTAGATTTGGGTCGAACGATTCACAAAATTACTTTCAAACAAATATCTTCGTGGAGTTTTCGTTTCGGTTTGTTCGGATTTGTTTTCATTTCCCATGGAAAACTATTTTTAGCTAACACGGACGATGCCAAAGTGATTTATTTTAAAAACACGATTAAGTAAAAGATATGAATGATACCGTGAATACGACCATCATCGGTTTGTGAATTAATCCATTAAAATAATAATAGTATGAGCGACAATGAGAAAATAACAGGTGACAATGGCATTTTCACTTACACTGAAACTGTCATATTCAACACTGACATCCTGTATTAGAACTAGAGACCGACCGAAGGTTCGGTTTCGGCCAAAAATACAAAATTTCAGCTGCATAAGATAATTTAGATTTTTTACCCATATTTTGTAAATTTGCATCACATTTGCAAAATAAGACTCAACGCAACCTACATAAATCTTCTTAGTTTTGACAATGCTTTATTTTAGATACATTTTCTTTATAGTAGCGCCATATTAAATGTGTGTTTTTCTACAAAATCAAAATTGGGTCGCATGTGATGCAAAGTTTATTTGTTTTTGACACTGTATAAGGTAACTTCATAAAATATTGAAAAGGTGGTTTGTCTCTGAAAGTAATGCACCTTAATATTAAGACAAAAAAGAACACAGTGTCATCAGTAAAGTCCTCATTGAGTGGAAAATAAATTTTAGTGGTGGGTAAAAAATCAAAATTATCTTTGCATGTGGGCTAGAAACTGCATTTAAAAAAACTTTTTCTAATAATTTTTTTCGATATTTTCAGAAATAACCCCACTTTTGAATTATTTTTTGGAAAAAATTAAAATTTGACAAATAATGCGAATCACGTGACTATTTTTTTGCTTAATTTTTATCTCGATTGAAGCGGAACTTGATGTCAAAGTCAAATTTCGAATAAAGTTATTAATAAAAAAAAATCCCATAATATGATGCGGACTTTACTGGTCACACTGTATATAAAAAAAAAAAATTCTCTGTAGACTTTTTTTTTAAGTGGGAAGAGTTTAATCCGTTCCCAAGATCAAGCTCGTCCTATATAAAATAAATTAGATTTCAGTACCTATACCGGGTGTCCACGGAAGGTTGCTCGCCGCTCTAACTTTTTTGTTTTTCAAGATAATGAAATAAAATTCGGGGGATTTGTATACGACATAAAACTGCATTTTTTGATAGATGACTCAACATTATGGAACTTCCGGTTTAACCGGAAGTGACATAAACTTTTGATTTTTAAATGGGACACCAGGTATATTTTTACTTTTTTTCACTCCATATAACATTCTAAATACAACGATGTGTCACTTGTCACTTTTTGTTACCAAGAAAATATTTTTTTCCAAATTTATTGTTTTATCTAGAGGGCTATGAATACCTTAAAATCACTTATTTCAGTTCTCTAATCTTGGGAAAAATACAATTTTACTATTTTTGAATCAATGCTATGTGCTATGTAAAATTTAATCTTTAAAGTTGTATAACTCATTTTTTTTAAATGGCAACATGGTGGCTCGCCGGGTTAAGAAAAAAGAGGATTTTATTACGATTATTTTGATACCATACACTATTAGGTTTTAGAAAAGCTGCCATTAAAAAACTTTAAAAAGTTAACTTAGAACTTTCCTAAAATGAAGCATCTTTTGAGAATAAATTTAGATTTAAATGCATCAAGTAGCCTGTGACCAGCAAAACTGATAAAACAAAATCATGCTTTGAAGAAAATTGAAATGCCAACAGCTTCTGCCAAAGTAAATTAGTTTGTCGTTTAAAAAACATGGAAAATAATAGTTTTACAAGGAGTGAAAAAGTTGAAAAAATTTTTTTTCTTGGTGACAAAAAGTGACAAGTGACACATCGTTGTATTTAGAATGTCATATGGAGTAAAAAAAAGGAAGTTTGGATAGGATTTGGCAGAAAATGATAGCTTGAAGCATCTACAAAAGATTGATTTATAGATTTGATTTATGCAACCAACACACATGACTGTTATCCACACAGAATAAAAAAGTAAGTTATCAAGCTATTTTTCCTCTGCGAAAAATGGGTTTTCTCGTAAATCACAAAGGCCGCGCAAGTCAATGAAATAAAACATCAAATAAAGAAAAAATGCGTATCGAAATAGCTTCATTACGATACGCAAATGCGTATCGTACTGAGCTCATTATGAACGTGAAATAGAAAAAAGATATTTTTACCAGCCAGCAGTTCCTCTGATAATAATTAATAAACAATTTCAAAACAGATACTTTCCCGTACGCTTGCCTGAAAAATTTCAGTCAAATGGTACTACATACGGACGTAGGTATTTGCTGGTATGGAGGGGGAATGCAGCGACAGAAACGAATGCGAGACTTTCGCCAGACCCTGTACACTTCAATTAATCAAATTCGACAGGATTGTGAATTTTTTTCTGCTACCAATTTATTAATTTCCGATTTGTATAAAAATAACAAAAGTAACTTTCCCTTTTTAACCTTGTTTGGTAGTAGATATTACAAGTTGGGTTGCTGGCAGATGCGAAAACATTTAATTAATTTTTTTTCATTTTAATAATAGCACCGAGCAACAGCACAAGCACGAAAAATTAATAATACAATAATTTTTTTTTTGACAAAAACGGGTCTCGAAACCGCAACAAGTTTTGTCCGCCATATTGGTCCCGGAATCCATATTAAAAAAAAATTAAATTTTAAGTTTAGCAAATCGAAAATTCCATTTCACCGATTTTAATCGAAATCGTACAATGAAAATCGTTTAGACGCCATCTTGTTTGTACCCGCCATTTGGTATTTGTATAAAACTTTGTGCTGGAGCAGTCATATTCAGTGGCGCGGACCCCGCACCGCGGGGGGCCTACATTGACGGCCCCTTCAAAACTTGCTGCCAGCTTTGATTTTCACTTATAATCTCCCTAGTGCTCGAATTATTTCCGGAAATTTTTCCGAAGGAACCCACTTTTTGAAAATTTTCTAGAAAAATGCATGACTGAGGAAGAATTTCCGGATATTAATTTAAGGACGCGGGGGATTCGGTAAGAAAATTTCACACCTAAAATTTATTTGAATTATTTTATTGAAATTATCCATAATTATGGGGATACTTAAACTTTCAAAAAAAAGTTTCTTCACCGTTTAGTTAAACGAAATGCAAAAAATATAAGTGAAAATTATCCTTTTTATTTATTTTTACTACATTTCATTTACTAAAACAAAGGGAAAGCATAGTATAGTCTAGTTTAGGCTAGTTATGCCAGATAAAACAATTTTTAAAATCTAGGTAGATAGTAGATACCACAATCAAGTAGGCTTAGGCTTGTGATGTCAAAATCGTCTCTGCTATACGTCACGTCGACAGTTATTTCTTAAACGTGCTTCTTTAGTTCACAATAATTAAATCATGGCAGTAAACAATCAAGAAACTAATTTTAAGCTCTACGGTGTTTGTAAATCTTGCTCTGAAATAGGGGACATTAATATGTCTCATAAAAATTTAAAGTATTTGCAATGTTTAATGGAAAAAACTGAATTAAATCCCCATCAGGAAAACCTTTTCTCAGCTATCCCGAAGATTTTGGAGGAAGATATCCCATCCTTTTTAAGAAAAACCAGAATTCAGCAGAACAAAATTGCATCCAAATATTACATCTATTATATTAAACATAGAAATCTGATAGAAGTGGAAAGGGAAGATAACCATTATCCTTGTTATTCTCCATTACGAAGAGAAGAGTTCGAACCAGAATTCCAAAAATATTTAGCCTTAATGAAAGAAATATTTGGTAAATAAATATTTGCATTTATTTAGTATTATAAAATGAATAAAAACATTAAATACCAAAATTTGATCCTGAATACTGATTTTCGGATCATGATAGCTGTCAAGAAAAAAATTCCACTTATTAATGTTGTTCGCCTAGCTTGGCAGGAGGAGAAAAATTTCCGAAAAATTTGAAGGTTGTCATTGGTAACTGTCGAAATGAAAGTGTGTGATTGGCTTAGAATGACAGGTGTGAAATTTTCATAGGTATTTAATTTCCTAAATAATTTTATTTTTTTATATCGTGAGAATTTAACTTCGTTAAGTGAAGAATAATTATACTTGAAAGCGCGGAATTTACAAACGATATACCATAAAGACTTGTCCATTGACTGTCCTAGTCAAATTTTAAGCCTCCAAAAGGGACTTGGAGATAGTATTTCGAAATTAAAAACAGTTTATGAACTTGCGGATCATTTATTAATAAAAAATCAGTGGGTTTCTTCGAATTTTCCAGATGTATCTAGCGCAGTGATGTTATTTCTAACTTTACCAGTTAGTGTGGCATCAGCGGAACGATCTCTTTCAAACTTAAAATAGTAAAAACCCATTTACGTAACACCATGGGACAACAACGCATTTCGGATTTATCCTTAATCAGTATTGAACACGAGTTTGTTAAAACATTAAATATCGACGAAATTATAAACGATTTTGCAAAAAAAACAAAAAGCAGGTACTCTTGGAAGATCGCAATAGCCTAGTTCAATCGAGGTAAATATCTAAAAAAATTTACTTTTTAAAATATCCACTTTAATAATTATTCCGGACAAAACATACCACTCTTTTTAGCAAATAAAATATAGGTAATGACGACATATCCATAACACAAATATATTTATTTAAAAATATAAATTAGTACAAAGCACAACTATAAACAATATTTTATAAATAATAGAAACCAAAACTTTTTTATAACACCTTTGCATTTTGTTATGTAAATCTAATTTTCTTCGACCCTTCGAAAGTTTATTTAAAATTTCTTCACAAGAAACAGGAACATTCTTATGAATAAATAAATTTGCCAAACCATTAAGTCCTACTTGCCCGGTGGAATTTCTTAAGTACGATTTTAAGTACTTTAATGTGGAAAATGACCTTTCAGAGGTACTGGTGGTGACGGGAAGGGTAACAAAAATTTGCAAAATTTTTTTTTTATATTGGGAAATATCATACCATTACATGGTGGCAAGATGCAAAGGGTATTGATGGTTATCTACATACAGTGAGGACCTAAAGTCCGTCCCCCCCCTCTAACTTCTAAACCGTTCGGTATATTTTAATGACATTTTGAACGATAATATTTGAGCAAGTCTTGCACTTTTTGACATACCAATGACAGCTTTAAATGTCAAGATGACAGCTGGGTCCGCTTTTGGAATATTTTTTTAAATAGAACACCCTGTATATTTTTACATTTTTAAATTCCACATAAAATTATAATTATTTTTTATTAAATGCATTATTAGTCTATACTTCATGGTTTCCGAAATATTGCCTCTCGAAAAGTGACATTTTTGAAATTTGACAGCTTATAACCTTCTAACAGTACGTCTTAGAGCAAAACGGCTTACATGTCCCTATCTTCAATTTTTATTATCTTCCCAAAAAAATCAACTTCCGGTTAAACCGGATGTAACTCGAAAGCAGGAAATATAGTTGTTCCGGTGTAACTGGAAGTTGATTTTTTTGGGAAGATAATAAAAATTGAAGATAGGGACATGTAAGCCGTTTTACTCTAAGACGTTCTGTTAGAAGGTTATAAGCTGTCAAAGTTCAAAAATGTCACTTTTCGAGAGTCAATATTTCGGAAACTATGAAGTATAGACTAATAATGCATTTAATAAAAAATAATTATAATTTTATGTGGAATTTAAAAATGTAAAAATATACAGCGTGTTCCATTTAAAAAATATTCCAAAAGCGGACCCAGCTGTCATCTTGACATTTAAAGCTGTCATTGGTATGTCAAAAAGTGCAAGACTTGCTCAAATATTATCGTTCAAAATTTCATTAAAATATACCGAACGGTTAAGAAGTTAGAGGGGGGGACGGACTTTAGGTCCTCACTGTATAGGTATACTGAAAAAAATTAATACAAATCATATCGTACTTTGTATCGCGCCTGGAAGTTAAAGTTTTTTTTAAGTGGGTTAGAGGGTATAGTTGAAGTCAATTTCATTGGGGTCTTTCAAGGGGGCCTTGGCCCCCCCCCCCCTGGGTGCGCCACTGGACTTGATAACTACCTATGTTATGTCTACCAGTCTACCTAGGATTATAAAATAAATTCAAATTGTTTGCTGTTTTAATAGTAGCTACTTAACACACAATGTGGGTTTAACCCTAATTAAATTGTTACACGATTAACGAATTCAAAAATTCATAAACCTGAACCTAATAGTAATGAAAATAAGAATTATCATTTTTCATTCGTTATAGAGAGGGGGCCACGAAAACGTTTGCGGGGGGGGGGGGGGCACACAGTTTTTGCTGCGCCACTGGGCATATTTCGGCAGTAAGTGGGGTTTTCAGGTTAGATTTTCTTAGTTTAAAAGCAGTGGTGTAGATAATTTTGTATTTTAAGTAAATGTTGCAAAATTTATGGATTGTTTTTCACCCTAAAAAACCACACGCCAATGCACTGTAAGGATAAGAGCAAGTTCTTACCGCTTACGGTGTTGCCATTTTTTCAAGCCATCTCCTTCTAACTTATCTGACACTTTGAAAATAGGTACAGTTTTTGATGAATTGAATGTTTTATCTCCTTATATTACATATCGGAGGTCAAAACCAACAAAAAAAACATTATAACTCTCCGCATTATAAAGCCGAAAAAATCACCCACCATCAGACCTCGGCCATAACATTTAAAAAGAATATTACATGAATATGAGCGAGCCTTTACAATAGAATACAAAGCACGTATATCATATTTTTCGTCATATTTGTTCCCATTATGTGGAGTTTTTTTCTCCAACAAGGTATTAGGGCCAGGTAGGGAGGGCCAGAAGGGCCCAGAAAGCTTTGCCGGGTAATTTGAGCCCTTTTCGAAGGATATCCGCTGGTATTAACCACTTTATTAGCTCTATTAAAGCGGCAGGGGATGGCCGGAGATTTTTTTTCGGTACGTTCGGGAAGAATACTAAAAAGTTTAGGTTTAATCCCACTTATGTAGTAATTTTAAGGGCTGTAGGGCGTGTAATATCGCAGATAACCTGGTAACGTTGAGTTAACAATGGTTTCTTTGACCGGTCTTAAGCTCTGATAAAGTGTGAAGTCCTGAAGTACGGTGAAGGGGAACTAAAGTCGAATTTATGTAAAAACTCGCCGCATCACCTGTCATTAATGGCACCCTGTTGACGTCTGGTATATTTTACGTTAAGCGGTTGGCTACAGAAACAGAACCGGACTAAGTCTTAATATTATGTAAAGATATAGCGTACCTACATACAAATTTTATTATTTATAAATTAAAATATTTACAGACCCAAATTAAGTACCTATATAAAAACATTATAAAACTAAAGTAAAAGTTTTATTTTTTATGTATTTATTATATACAAGGAAAAAAGTACCTACCTAATAAATTTTTTGCGAGGTGTAAGCTTTGTGGTACACGTCTAATTAAAACACCACATTAACAACCCTTTTTGTATTGTTACTTTTGTGGAAATTTTATACAGGGTGTTCATTTGAAAACTTCCCACCTCGATTTTCCTGCTTTAAAATGAAAATGTGGAAAATCGCTCGGACCCGTCGATTTTTATTTCGAGGGGGACATCTTTTGCGTATATTGTCAATCTTGTTACTTCAAGCCCCTGGGAGGGGGGGTAAGATTTAAATCTTAAATGGATACCCCTATTTTACACTAACAGTTTCCGAGATATTTACTCTTGAAAAATGACATTTTGGAACTTTGACAGCATCTAGCTTTCTAACTGTACGTCTTAGAGCAAAACGGCTTACATGTCCCTATCTTCGATTTTTATTATCTTTCCAATAGTGTGAACTTTCGGTTAAACCGGATGTAAGAAATATAGTACTTCCGGTTTGACCGGAAGTTGACACTATTGGAAAGATAATAAAAATCAAAGATAGGGACATGTAAGCCGTTTTGCTCTAAGACGTACAGTTAGAAAGCTAGACGCTGTCAAAGTTCAAAAATGCAATTTTTCAAGAGTCAATGTCTCGGAAACTGTTAAGTATAGACTAATAATGCTTTTATTAAAAAATGTTCAGAATTTTATGCAGAATCCAAAAAAATTATATAAAATAGGGGTATCCACTTAAGATTTAGATCTTACCCCCCCTCCCTCCTAGGGGCTTGAAGTAACAAGATTTACAATATACGCAAAATATGTTCCCCTCGAAATAAAAATTGACGGGTCCGAGCGATTTTCCACATTTTCATTTTAAAGCAGGAAAATCAAGGTGGGAAGTTTTCAAATGAACACCCTGTATAGTCACCAGTAAAGTCCGCATCATATGGGATTTTTTTTATTAATAGCTTTATTCAAAATTTAACTTTGGCATCAAGTTCTGCTTCGATCGAGATGAAAATTAAGCAAAAAAATAGTATCTCGATCGAAGCAGAACTTGATGTCAAAGTCAAATTTTGAATAAAGCTATTAATAAAAAAAATCCCATATGATGCGGACTTTATTGGCGACACTGTATATATACAGTGTGGTTGTTTAAGTATGCAACATATGGGCATTTTTATTTTTATTACCGATTTCTCAGAACATTTTATTCTTAAGGTGGGAGTATCAACATGCTTGCCAACCTATAACCTATTTCGCGTAGATTTATTTATGTTTTCTAGCTTTTATACAAAATTTAAAGAAAATCAGTATCGACTTGATATTCTATAGGTAATAATTGACATATTTAATAAATATCAAGGAATTTCATAACTTATTTTAGGATAATTGTATAGCGAAAAATATCGGGTAAGATTTTTTTTAACATTATGTCATTGTCACTCATTGTTCTTTCACTATACAATTCTCCCAAAATCAGCAATGAAATAAATTAATATTTTTATAATATATCAGATCCGATATTACCTAAGTAATGTGTGATACTGATTTCATTTAAATGTTAGTTTGAAAAATAATAAACTTGAAAAAACAAAGCGAAATAGGTTATAGGTTGGCAATGAATTAAACGACGTTGAGAATTCAACCTTAATAAAAGTTGGTGCATGTTCGATAATCATATTAGGTGCACTTGGAATGGTTGCAAGTCAAACGGCGTCCAGGGTAGGCCAAAAAATATAAAACTTGTACAAGAATAAAGTTTTTTAATAAACATTTAAAATTTTGCACTTTAAATGTTAGTTTTTTAATTAGCCCATTATCATTACTAATGTTTTATCTTGTAAAAAGAATTTTTAGGATATTTTAAAGTTGCGTTTAATATCGTTGCAACAAACATGAAGTTTGTGATTCCTTAATAAATTAAAAATTCAAGTAAATTTTACAAATGTGCTTGAATTTATGAAGGTCTTTATGGTGAATATAAAAAAAAAATTTGGGAAATTATTAATGTTTTTTAAAAAAATATATTTTTTTTTATTTTAGGAGGCCACGTTGAATCTATGCATAACTTTTAATTCTAAACAACAAGTTTTATTATATGTTATAAGTTTCTTTTAAAAAACTGTTTTAAAATCCAACTAGTGTTTAAATACAACAATAAAAACAAAAATATTTTCGATAATGTGCCTATTTTTATTGATGATGTGTTTTTAAATATCGAAACGTCTAATAAATAATAAGTGTGATACACAGATACACAGATTAAGAATAAAGCGTAGAATTTATTAAGCATAGAATAAAATTTTCCTACCATTTAAAATAACAAAGTTGATGATGGTTGTGACTAAACGAAACGTCGGATTAAAAATGTAATTAAACCATCTTGTAGGGGAGAAAGAGTGGCAATGAGAATATCAAATTAATTTTGACATGTCTCCTCAAATAAAATCATAAATCAATTAAACCGAAATCGCGAAAATTCGGTTTTATCCAAATATCTTCGGAAGCATTCGAAATTTTTTAAATTTGAAATTATGACGTTACAGGATTCAGTAATGCGCAACTTTTCTCTAATTTAACCATCTCTGTATCTCCTATGGTTTACGAGATCCCTGTAGAGTGCGTTAAGTGTGTATCTGGGACACCATGTATAAAATCCAAAAGTAAAATGTTTAAAACAAACACTACACAAAAAGCAGCCACAGAAACACTTAAAAAACACCAAAATCGGAAGAAAATAATATGACAACCTGACGCGTGAGCTTGCGCTACGGCCCACTGCTGCTGATCTGGGAACTTTAACGACGAAACCAGACCAGATCAGCTGTTAATGTCAAATGTCGTTGTCTTCTGTCGAAACCGAGGTCGAAACGCTTTGCTTTAAGAAAAATTTAACTATTGATGAGTTTCAGTACGCAATAAAACATTTAAATTTAATTATCTCATCAACTACTGTTCGAAGCGACACCTATTAGGTATACCTTTTTTGGATGCCGAAGAATAAGGATTTTTAATTAGAAATTTAATATACTTGAGGCACAAAAAGTTATGCGAATTTACCCTATTACCCATACCTATTACTATATGCGGCGCATAATGCCGCTTTCAACAAAAACTGTCGGGCTAAACAGACAATGAAAAATTTAATTTAACAGTAGGTATTATTCGGAATATTTACAGACATAAGGAGATAAAACGCCATTCATAAAAAGCTATTTGTATACAATCAGACATAGGTACTTTCAAAGTTTCAGACAAGTTAGAAGGAGACGGCTTTAGAAAATTCTGTAAACACTGTAAGCTGTAAAGAGAGAAAGCATGTGGTTTTTTGATAAAAACCAATCCATATATTTTGCAACATTGACTTAAAATATAGAACTATCTGCACCGTTGTTTTTAAGCTAATAAAACATAACCTCACCGCCGAAATATTAATCCGGGGTACGTACCAATGTAAATAATAATAATAAATAGCCCCAAATACTTCTATTTTGAAGAATATTAAAAATTAATCGAAAAAAGAAATGGATTACAAACCTAGCTCATCAACAACGTTGAAAAATGAATGAATATTAAAAAGTCGACGTCACCCGTAGTTATATCGTCCGTACAGCGTTTCCACAGTGATTCCCTAAAACATTATAATTTAAATGGTATTATATATACAGTATGTCTCCGTAAGTTTGCACCATATGGAAAACTTTTTTATTATTAATTTTACGAAAAAAAGTTATTCTTCATAAAAAGTTCTGCATGGTCTAAAACCTAAAATGCAACCATCAAATATCGAAATTTTCCAGTCATATATCAGGTTTGTCAAAAAACGTGAATTTCCCCAAGGGTAAAGGTAAAGTACCTTTATTTTTGACATTATCAAAAATTGTTATTAAAAAAAGTTGATCAGAACTAAAAACCACGCCAAAATATGCAATAACACGCATTAAATTAATTAAATAATTAATAATAAATCAATAAAATAATTTTTCAACATAAATGTGTATAATTGCACATTTATTTAGCCGTAGTTTTTAGTTCTGATCTCAACTTTTTTTAATAACAATTTTTGATAATGTCAAAAATAAAGGTAAGTACTTTACTCTTGGGAAAAATTCACATTCTTGTGAAAAATTCACGTTTTTTGAAAAACCTCGTATATGACTGAAAAATTTCGATATTTGATGGTTACATTTTAGGTTTTAGACCATGTAGAGCTTTTTATGAAGAATAACTTTTTTTCGTAAAATGAATAATAAAAAACTTTTCTATATGGTGCAAACTTACGGAGACATACTGTATAATAGTATAATAGTATTATTCATATTATTTAGTATATTATTTTTACTTTAATAGGTACACATCATGCATCTATTAATATAACTTTCGTTTTCCAATACAGGCGGTAGATCTAGGGCAATCAGCAGAAATTTGGCATCATTGATTTCTGTTACGCAACGATTCCTGATTGCGACAAAATGTAAGTAATTTGATCTGCTTATATTACATGTCCGTGTGGGAGTAATCCAGATATTCCAGACTGGACAAGACCTGGCAACGTCTACCTCCAAAGACAATTATTTACCTTTAGATAAGCAAACAACAGTCACGAAACAGGGTTGGCATGATATATATCATGATATTTATTATTAAAAAAATATTTTTTTTTAAGTGCTAAAAAAATATTTTTTTTTAAGTGCTGAAAAAACTTTTTACAACGATATTAAACAAATTTTTGGAAATTTTAATTTACCGCCGAATGTTGTATGGCTTGGGTTGGTATTACGATTGGTATCCCCTATTTATTTCATTATTATTTTTCATTACTGAAGCGTTCGTCGACGCGACTGTGCATTGTGTGTGCTTTTTTTTTTATTACAACGTTAATCCGTAATAAAATTTAAATTTAAAATGCCAAAATAAAAATACAATATTTACTTAAATATCTAGGTTCCTTGATTTTACTTGGCTACCTCCTATAGTATGGTTTTACCTGTTTCAGCTGAAAAAAATTATTTGATATACTTATATCAGATATTTGATATTTGTATAAATATCATGATATTTGCCAACCCTGTCACGAAAGTGGCAAATGTATGGCCTCGCGCATGTAAACAAAGCTAGACACTATTAGACATGCGCACTGCAACATTATCGTTTGACAAATGGGAAAATAGACAGGTCCGGGCTTTAAAATTTAAATTCTTGCAAAAAATTGGACTTTCTTCTTAATTTTTGATCAAGTTGGGAATAAAGGTGATTTCTGGCATTTTTGGTAGTAGCAAACCTAAGGTTTTGTTTTTAAAATTTGTTTAAAAATGATTCGTCGTCGTGTTTTTAGTTCGAAAAGAAAGAGAACAAGAATAAGAGTGAATTAAACTAGTCTTATAAAATTCAATATACCAAAAACCAGCAAAATAACCAACCTACGATGTTATCGCGTGCCTAACCTCAAGTCAAATATTAGTTGATATATATAACTTGTATTGATTTTTACAATTTGGCAAAAACTTGGGTACGTGTAAAACATTTTCAAGCAAAATTTCTTGTTTAAGAATTTGAAAAATGTTTGCCCGAAAACTTGACCCGTGGAATACTTGCTTTATTAAAAGCTTAATGTCGGGATGTACAGATTTTAACCAAAAAATTAACCAACCAGCAACTTTGACAGAATTGATTTTCTCACAATCAGACACAATTTACTAAACTACACAAAAACTAGAAATCCGTAAATATTAAACACCCACAATCCAAATAAATGTAGGTACCACAAAACCTAAAGCCGATTTCTGCTTAGTAACTGGGGCCAATACTTGAGGTTTACTCTGTATACCTAGCATTTATAAACAAATAATGAAACAATAGTTAACCTTTTACCTACTTATCGGCTCTCGCTTCCATTATTTTTTACACGAATATCCTTGAGGTGATTTTCGACTATTCGACGAGAAATCATTCAATCACCATCACGGGTGATTGATATAAAAAATAATTATAACCTTTGCCGGTTTTGCATCTGTCAGTGTTGTAGTTTTTTTAAGTAACAAACAAGGCCGATGTTAAAAGGGAAAGTCGGTACTAATCAAACATTAATTGGTACCTCTATTTAAAAAAAATTTAAATGAATTGGGTATTGATTTAATATTAAATTCCTAAATATATTTTTTTGGTAACGTCGTCAATAGTTTGGGATTTGTCGTGTGCGAAAGCTTTTAAAACACGTGCGCATGCGTCGTTAATATGCTGACGGTTTGTATGAACGAAGCTAATATTAGAAAAAAGACAAACACAAAGTCTTTCTCCACAATATTTTATTAGAAAAACTAGGCGAACCTAGAATAATTCATATTAATTAAATTCGACATGTTTCGAGTGTAGAAACACTCATCATCAGGAAAACAAAGTGAATGGTACAATGCTGATGTTGTTAGCAATAGAAAAAATAATAGTGGGATTGGGTCGTAATGGAGATTTCAAAGGTGTACAAGAGGTGTCAAAAATTAAATAGTAAAAAACCGACAATCAAGACTTAATACTGGAAAAGAAAAATGAAGAGTGTAAAAGAAAAATTAGGGAGTTTTAACAGACTTTGTGGAAAATATTTGTTAAGTACTTAAAAATCTTAAGTTTTATTCAGCTTTGTTAGAGACATGTAAAAGTATTGAAATAAGAGGGAAAGAAAAAGAAAAAATTGTTTTTCATAAAAGTCAAAGCATCATTTAGCTTGGAGTAAAACGTACACATGTGTACGTTTTGACTCCTGCCGGGGTAACTGGGCCGTAAATAATAATATAATATAATAATAATAAGTTTTGTTTAGCACTTGGCTAGTGATACTTAACAATTTAACATCAAATGCACAGAAAGTATTTTATTAAAAGTTCTCAAATCCGGCGCATTTTTATGATGATCGGGCAGATCATTAAAATAGCGAATGCCCTCATAAAGCAAAGTTTTTTGTAAAAAAGTTGTTTTTACCCTAGATACGTTATAATGTTGATTTGACCTAACATTGTAATTATGAAAATTTGATCTTTTTACTAAATAAATATACATAATATAAAGCCTGGTACCCAACAGTATTTTACTCCAAGCTAAATGATGCTTTGACTTTTATGAAAAACAATTTTTTCTTTTTCTTTCCCTCTTATTTCAATACTTTTACATGTCTCTAACAAAGCTAAATAAAAATTAAGATTTTTCACTACTTAACAAATGTTTTCCACAAAGTCTGTTAAAACTCCCTAATTTTTCTTTTACACTCTTCATTTTTCTGCCCAAGACAGGGCCGTTGCACTAACCCCTGACTTTCCAGTATGCTGAAGTCTTGATTGTCGGCTTTTTACTATTCAATTTTTTACACCTCTTGTACACCTTTGAAAGCTCCATTACGGCTCAATCCCACTACACAGCATTATACCATTCACTTTGTTTTCCTGATGATGAGTGTTTCTACACTCGAAACATGTCGAATTTAATTATTATTATGAATTATTCTAGGTTCGCCTAGTTTTTCTAATAAAATATTGTGGAGAAAGACTTTGTGCTTTTCTTTTTTCTATACATTTTACTCCACTTTGAGTATGGACTACTTCTTTAAAATTGAAGCTAATATTGTTCCGTGGTTAAAAGCGTTGAACTCAATTGAAACCATATATTAATTGACACTGCGATTATTATCATTTTAAAATTTACGATTGTACAAATTACAGACATTTTCTCGGGGGGTAAATTCACGCACCGGCACTAAACTCAGGAAGAATGTTATACAGGGTGATTCATTAAGGGAAGCTTGTTTGGAAGAACCTTCAATTGTCGTATTCAATGGTACAAGATAATTTCTAATAAAATTGCTAGAGGGCGCAATTTGTATTAAAAATTATTGTTTTGGCAATAACTCTGAAACGAACAAAGATATCGAACTGCGGTCTTCACATCTTTTCTTGCAAATTTCATCTACTTTTCGATTATGATGTCATAGTTATACGGTATGATTTGAATTTCCGGGATAAAATCGAAAAAACGTTTATTTTTACAAATTGCGCCCTCTAGCAATTTTATTAAACACTATCGTAAACTATTGGATACGGCGATTGAAGATACTTACCTTTCCCTTTCAAACAAGCTTAAATTTAGTAAAATCGGATAAATCGTTTACAAGTTACAGCGATTTTAATATTTGCACATTCAATAGCTTCCCCCACTCTTATCAAGGCCGGTACGCCAATGAGCCTTAAACCAAAATGATGCAGAATTGTTTAAGCTTTTCGATGATGTAATCAGAGTTATACCTTAATATGAGAAATTTCGGAGAAATTTAGAATTAAAAAAAAAAATTTAATTGTGCCCCCTTGCGGCGAAATGAGGAACTTAAAAGTAATTTCCAGAATTTTCTCATGACCGCTTTAATCATAATTTTTTTTTCTCCAAGTTTCTATGCCTAGTAGTTTCCGAGATATGGCCGGTCGCCACCCTTAATGAATCACCCTGTATATCGGCGGTCATTTACAGCGAATTTAAAGGGAAAAAAAACGCTAATACAGCCTGGAAATGTACGTGCATGGTTTTACTATGCCATAAAGTTTTAAGTGTATTTTAGAGAGAGGCAACATGCAATATTAGTTTCTTTATTGATAGTCCGAGACACTACAGCGAAAAAAACAACGAAAAAATAATAACAAAAATTACAAACTTTGTCAAGATGTCAAGGATATGATGAGAGCATAGACAATTTACCTTTAGATACGTACACCTTATGCTTATCTCCTGCGCAAACAAAAGTTACGTTTTATGGGTGAAAAAATACGTCCGAGCTAGGGAATTCACATTTTTTCGATCTCGGAATCCCGGGATTGTCATTTATTTAATCCCGGGATTTTCGGTATTTATCTTTGCATTTTTCATTAATTTATATCGTGCACAAGCGTTACGTAATAGTACAATTATGCGCTAATAGACAAGTAGACAGCCCTGTACGATTCCACCAACGAGTGTTGAATCAGAAAGGACCTTTTCAATTGCTGGAATATTGTGTACTAAAATAAGGTCTAGGTTGAGTGATGAGTTTGACAGTCTAGCTAGATCAACTTACTTTTTTAAGAAATTTTTTTAAAAACAAGTTTAGAATAACTTTTTTCCTACTATAAGAATCGTTTTTATGTTATGTTTTATTAACATTTTCTTTATTTATAGGTTATATTTTATGTTATAGTGTACCTACTTATATGTTCATTTTGTTATTTTTTTTAGTTATTAAAATTAAATGAAGAAAGTATGTTTTAGTTTCCATGTTTTTATTTAATTAATAGGAAAAACTCCAAGGAATTTTTTTTTATAAATCCCGGGATTGAAAAATTATAACCCCGAAATCCCGGGATTGAAAATTTCCTCCGGGATTGAATTCCCTAGTCCCAGCGCATGACTCGCCGGTCAGCTGCCTTCCTTCTGAGCAGCATCGGGCAGGCGCACAAACCTCGTGTTGTCGGCCTGTCCTACTTTAGCGACTTGCTCAAAATACGCTCCAGAACCGTCTCGGCCGCCATTTTTGTTGTTGTGTTTTAAGGTTTCTCTGTGGATTTCTTGTAATTTTTTTAGCTATTGTGGATTGTGGATTATAGCTATTGTTTTAATTTACGTGTTGCAGCACTTTCTTGGACACTACTATATATACATATTGCGCCCTGACAAAATACTAAACCTGTAAGTGCGCCGCAAACTGAAAAAGTTTGGGAACCACTGAGTTAGAGTAATAATTATTGTTAGTTATTTTTATATACTTATCCCTGTAGTAAACTTGTAACGTTGGTTGGGAGCAAAGTAAAAAAAAAGTATACCTAATTATTAATACCGTATCATATCAAACCAAAGCCCTAACGAAAAACAATTCGCTGTCATAGTACCGTCCTAGATCTATTACCAACTCAACTTGGCGTGTATAGAGAGGCATTTCTCACCGAATGGCTTCTGACAAAATTATTATGACATTAACGTTTTTGTTTCTCTCTTTACGGCGTTTAAACGTCAAACTAACATTCGTCACTAATGGATTTTGATATTTTTAAATATATTATTTTGTGCCTGACGAACGTTTCCATGTCGGTGTATTTAATTTACTTGAGGGCGCAGTTTTCAAGGTAAATCGTGTATAAAAGACCTATAAATGGCTTGAAAGTATGGAACCTTGCAAGTATTAAAAAAAAATAATTAGTATCTAATTTTGGAAGGGCTGTTCGGGGAGGCATTGACGAATAGTATACCGGTGTTCTTTTTTAAATAAATGCACAGAAACTTAAAAAAAAAAGCTGTTTTTTGACCACTAAAATTGCCACAATTTACCTTAAAATAATTGAAAGTAAAAACTTCGATTTTCAGAACTGAATTAAAAACAACAACAATTTTTACTGGTAACACGATATTTTCCGGTCTATCTAGATGTCATCTCTCCTAAGAATTCCAGAGAATATGTATTTGTTTTAACAGGAAAGGTTCTGTAATTGCACAAAACACGAAAGTAACCAAAACTATGACCGGCTGACTAACACCTGCCTTGCTCTACCAGCTCCAAAATATGTCTGTCTTTCTTCTTCGTATGCCAAAAGCATCAAAATAACTACTCTGATAAACACAGCACTGCAGTGCGCATGCAAATCGTCAATAGTTAGGCAAATCGAATTGACTATAGAAAATGGCGTCGTTAATCCCACCTTAAGTGTTCTACAATGAAATCACCACGCCAATTTTGACTCTAGAACAATAATAAAAAAATACATTGTTTGTTTCACTTGGCGAAAACTTTCTTACCATTCCTCGTACCACATTTTTAATATAAAAGTAATTCGGCTTATAAACATCAGCCCAAAAAATAATCGTGTATAATTTTCGCTAATACCATGGCATTAAGTTGACATAATGACAGGGCAGAATAAACTTTTTTTCGGTCCACAACACATTACTACTTGGGATCTCGAAATTGTTTATTTTCTAAGTAGTATTTAATATGAGGTTTTACAATATTATAATGACAATGGGTTAGACATTTAAACAAACGAAGCCATTTGAAATCGTTGGGATAGAAAACCGCAGAAATTAAAGGTGTCTCTACATGACTGGTACTTGCGTCACTGTTTTATTATGAAAAAAATTACATGTTTTGCCCCCGAACGACCCATGAAGCAGCGAACCATCTGGTGCGTTTGACCACAATTAGGGGTGTAGAAAAAATATGTTAGGTAGGTGTAGGTATGTACCTACTGTTTAATTATGGTCACAATTTTCCGATGACAGACAATGATCTGGTACCTATAGATGATAGATGGCGATAAACGCTATTGAAATGTGTTGAAAACGTCGTTCGTATGAGAAAGGCGTTGAAGAGCTGGAGAGTGGGGCCGGGAGTAGAGATTACGGTGTATTTACCTTTGAATGCGACGTTGCTTCTATAGTTTAAAAATAACCTACAAATAACCCAACTTTCTCTTTTACTCATCTATGAAAAGTGACTGCAAAATTATTATTTTCTCAATTCTTGCATACTTGACCCTTGCGACTCATCTTAATTAGTCTCCAAAAATATCACAGAACACTAAAAACACAGTAATTAATACATAACACCTATAAGTTAAAGAAAATTTCAAACCGCTGTCAAAGAAACAAAGAACGGAAATAGAGATGTTCGATATACATCGACGCATCGAAAACATCGATATTTTCAATCAAGGTTGGCAGGATATATATCCGTGATAAATATCCTGATATATATCTTGATAAATATCATGATATTTATGCGACGATATTTATCCTGATATTCTATTCAACAGTATAAAAATATGGCCCCGCTGCCGCTGAGCCGGCAACAGCGTATTATGCTGCTTACGATGCGGTGATTCCCCATCTTTCCGAGACGTTGAGCACCTGTTGTTCTTTGCCGCGTGGCATTTTTATTGATAGTTCCGATTTCTGAGTGAACGGAGCAATATTTTGCGGAGCAATATTTTGCTGTTTGTTTTATGAAATAAAAATTTTACAATGCCAAAAATAAAAAATCCCGTTTGGGTTCATTTTGATTTAATTAACAAGCCCAGTAATTCTGGGTTTTAAGCTGAACCTTTGTTAAAAGCAAATATACAGTGAGGACCTTAAGTCCGTCCCCCCCTCTAACTTCTAAACCGTTCGGTATATTTTAATGAAATTTTGAACGATAATATTTGAGCAAGTCTTGCACTTTTTGACAAACCAATGACAGCTTTAAATGTCAAGATGACAGCTGGGTCCGCTTTTGGAATATTTTTTTTTCAGTTAAACCGGAACAACTATATTTCCTGCTTTCGAGTTGCATCCGGTTTAACCGGAAATTTATTTTTTTGGGAAGATAATAAAAATTGAAGATAGGGACATGTAAGCCGTTTTGCTCTAAGACGTACTGTTAGAAGGTTATAAGCTGTCAAAGTTCAAAAATGTCACTTTTCGAGAGTCAATATCTCGGAAACTATGAAGTATAGACTAATAATGCATTTAATAAAAAATAATTATAATTTTATGTGGAATTTAAAAATGTAAAAATATACAGGGTGTTCCATTTTAAAAAAATATTCCAAAAGCGGACCCAGCTGTCATCTTGACATTTAAAGCTGTCATTGGTATGTCAAAAAGTGCAAGACTTGCTCAAATATTATCGTTCAAAATTTCATTAAAATATACCGAACGGTTTAGAAGTTAGAAGGGGAGGGGGGACGGACTTTAGGTCCTCACTGTATATGATGTGATCATATTCATAAACTTGTATTTTTTACCTACATTTTACATTCCTAACATAGGGGTACTAAAAAAACTTCTTATTGTGATAGCAACTACTATCATTGAATAGAATTGAAAAAACAAATTTACAGGTTTATAACATGTTTATATTAATTTAAGTGATTTTAAATTTTTAAAATATATCTTTACAGAAAACAGATGGATTAATTTAAAAATAATTAAAAATATAAATAAATATCCAAATTTGGATATATTTATATAAATATCAAGATATTTACCAACACTGTTTTCAATGCGATACATCGTTTTAGGCCTTAATTTTATTCATAAAATGATAATTTTTTTATTTGTGATTTGTTTTGTAATTCTCATTCGCAGATCCTTTAAAAAAGCACTGTAACAGCGAACACAAAATTATATATAATTATATACTTAAATATTACCGGTATACAGAAACGTCCCTATTGGCTTTATAGGAATCCCGCTAATCAATAGCTAAAACTCGCTTTTATTAGCCAATAAGGTCCCGTATAATAACAGCGACAAAAGCTTCGGAGAACGGAATAAAATTCTAGCAGTTGCGTCGTGACGGTCCCAATATACAGCGTTGCCAGTTGTGTTGAAAAAACTGTAGATAGCGTTATTACATACGAAACAAAAACATCCCTTGCTTTCAATCAATTATTTAAACCAAGACAAACAATTTTACGGTTTTTTTTAAATGCAGTTTCTAGCCTACATGCAAAATTTTAGCTGCATAAGATAATTTTGATTTTTTACCCACATTTTGTAAATTACACCACTTTTGCAAAATAAGACTCAACGCAACCTACATAAATCTTTTTAGTTTTGACAATGCTTTATTTTAGATACATTTTCTTTAAAGTAGCGCCATATTAAATGTGTGTTTTTCTACAAAATCAAAATTGGGCTATTAAAATTTGGTCGCATGTGATGCAAAGTTTATTTGTTTTGGACCCTGTATAATCTAGGTAACTTCATAAAATAAGTATTTTTGAAAACATAGGTGTCTGAAAGAAATACACCTTAATATTAAGACAAAAAGAACAGTGTCATCAGTTTTGCATGTGGGCTAGAAACTCCATTATAAAAAACTTTTTGTAATAACTTTTTCGATATTTTCAGAACTAACCCCACTTTTGAATTATTTTTTGGAAAAAATTAAAATTTGACAGATAATGCGAATCACGTGACTACTATTTTTTCGCTCAATTTTCATTTCGATCGAAGCAGAACTTGATGCCAAAGTCAAATTTCGAATAAAGCTATTAATAAAAAAAAACCCATATATGCGGACTTTACTGGCCACACTGTAGATGAGTAAATAGAAAGTTGGGTTATCTGTAGCCTAGGTTAAAACTACAGTAGCAAAGTCACATTCAAAGGTAAATCCACCGTTATCCCTACTCCCTGCCACATCCAGCTCTTCACCGTCTCACTCCAATAAACGATGTTGTCGATACCGGTAAACTTTTAACTGGAACTGGCAACGTGGCCTCGTTCGGACCGTTTCAAATAAAACGTATGACTGTCGCGTTTTAGACGTTAATAATAAAACGGAAATCGGCAACGCGCGTTCATGACTTCGGTTTTGTTTTTCGGGTGTAAAAATGTACTAAGGGCGTCGTAAAAATCGCGGAGATTTCATGGGAGGTTAACGTTGCTTTTATGGGGGGAGTTTGGGGATTATTTTAACCTAACGTCGATTTTTATGGACGATTTGAGGGGATGAAACTTTACGCTTTTAATGTTGTTTCATTATTTTTTCACTGCGAAAGGGAGAAACTACTTTGATAATTTACTCGGGCGAATTACCTGTATTATTATAAACTAGCGTGTATCCGGCATGCGTTGCAACCCGCTGGTATAAATACATACCCGAACAAACCCGATATATTAGTACCCGGCATGCCACTTTATGAAATTGCACCCGTGCGAAGCCGGGGCGGGTCGCTAGTTATACATAAAAACCTTCCCCTTGAATCACTCTATCTATTAAAAAAAACCGCTTCAAAATCCGTTGCGTAGTTTTAAAGATTTAAGCATATATAGGTAGGGACGGACGCATATACAGTAACAGCACGCGGGCTAGAAAATCCGACTTTCCGAAGTCCTGGCTAGTAACGACACTCGCGCTAGCAGCAGTTACAGTAATAGCACGCGAGGTATAAAAAGGTATATCGGCAATCGGTTTGTTCGTTGTTAGCAGAGCATTTTTTTTTAAATCCAATTAATTTCATAAAATATTAATTAAATTAAAAAAAAATGCTCTGCTAACAACGAACAAAGCGATTGCCGATATACCTTTTTATACCTCGCGTGCTATTACTGTGACTGCTGCTAGCGCGAGTGTCGTTACTAGCCACCACTTGAGGAAGTCAGATTTTCTAGCCCGCGTGCTGTTACGCATTCTGCTGTCTAGCACACGTGCCATTACTGATTATGACTTCGGCGATCCGAGCTTAAACGAAGTTTCTAGCCCGCGTGCTGTTACTGTATATGCGGGACGGACGGACAGACAGCGACAGCGACTTTGTTTTATACTATGTTAAGAAGGTACCGTGCGAGCAAAAATTATTTGCATCAAAGAGGGCTTTGCATTTAAGGACGTAATGCTTATCCGTAGAGCTGAATACCTGTTGTGTGTCAGTAACTACCTGAATTAACAATCAATCAGTTATTCCGTCATCTTTGACAGTCTTTACAAGTAATTTGATTCATCGCTAATTTTTCCAATTTCTTGAACGATTCACACAATGGGCTTTACGGAACAGCACAAAACATTCATGGTTGAAGCGTATTTTCGAAACGGGGTTAGAATAAATGGTGGAGTGGCAATACAATCCGGGTTTGTGCATGGACGATTTTATTCAGGAACATTTTCCTAACGTTGCTATGCGTTGCTTTTATTGCCGAGGATTTTTATCATTGCCTGAAAAGAACCGTGGCTGTGTTTAGGGAAACAGGTTCTATACAACACAAAAAAGGAGCAGGAAGACCATCTGTAAGAACAGAAGAACTTGTTGCAAACGTTCGTCAAATAATGCAAAATACGCCAACAAATTGTATAAGACGCCTGTCCCAAGAAGTGGGAAGACCTTAGGGAACATGCAGGACTATCTTAAGAAGCTGCTAAATTTATTTCCTTATAAAGTGCAAGTAAACACCAGTTGCAAATTTAGAACAATTATTACAAGAAAGGAATATCCAAGAATGTGGTAACATTTCTCCAGAGATGCTGGTCAACACTTTCGAAAATATGAAGAGATGTGTGAATTTATGCTTGAAGCATGGCGGTGGCCAATTTCAGAAATTTATGTAATTATTTTTCTTTTTCTTTCTGCACATTCTTACTTTGTTAATTTTGTAAACAACAAAAATAAATTTGTATTTGTCTACTGATTTTATTACTCATTAGTTTGGCATATCATGTCATAATATGAATTTGACAAAATTTTAACCTAGATTTGGTTAGATATATCGTCCCCATATCATTTTGATCTAAACCAAGCTCTACGTTTTTTAATCCAAGCCCTCTTTAATGTAAATAATTTTTGCTCGCACGGTATAAAAAAAGCAGGTTTCTACTTCAAGATTGTGTACATCCAACCACACGTCTTTAAAATTGAGAAGACTATGATATCCTATCATTTTTCATGGACAGTGTTATAGAAAATATAAATCACGACCGCCATCTCGTGGCAGTTCCACGAACTTTTCAATCGAGCCCCGTATAAATAAATAAGCTTCCCGTTTCAATAGGAAATCCCTTGACATTATTCTTTATTTCGTCGCTATTCTTTTTCAATACAGATAGGATTTTTCTTTATAGAATCACCCCACCCCTAAACGTTGAAACCGTTATTCGATATTTTCCCATAGAATAAAAATTGGGTCGTCATCGGAAAAAATGTCCTTTAAAGTTGCCGATAAAGCAAACAAAAGAAAGATTTACACAAAACGTTGGCCAAATATTTATACAAGAAACCGCGAAAAGATCTTTTATTTATTTTGAAATTAAGGACTCGTTGTGTAGAATTGGGATATTTAAATATTTAATTTGCTTAAGTATCTTTAAGCAAAACATTTTTTTATTGTCGTCGAGATGATTGAATCGCTAAACCTTGTTTTAGCTTTAAATTAGCAAAATATGTCTGCTAAAATCGACTCGAATCCTAACTTTTGCTGTTCGTATAGTCGCTATTTCGATTGCAATAACTCCCCGAAAAAATGTCTGTCATTCATTACAACATTCTTGTACAAGTTTAAAAACAAGACGAGTCTCCCGCTGTATGTTCAGTTTCCGTTATTTTTGTAAATTATCAATTTCACGCCTCGATATTAGGGACCTTTTGGACAAGCTTTTTGCACGTAACCGCTAATACGTTGTAACACTGGTCAAAATAAGCAAATATCCACGATTTTTCACATCAATAATGACATACAGTGTGACCAGTAAAGTCGGCATATATAGGATTATTTTTTATTAATAGCTTTATTCAAAATTTGACATTGGCATCTAGTTCTGGTTCGATCGAGATGAAAATTAAACAAAAAAATAGTAGTCACGTGATGCGCATTATCTGTAAAATTTTAGTTTTTTTCCAAAAAATAATTCAAAAGTGGGGTTATTTCTGAAAATATCGAAAAAAGTTATTAGAAAAAGTTTTTTTTAAATGCAGTTTCTAGCCCACATGAAAAATTTCAGCTGCATAAGATAATTTTGATTTTTTAACTATATTTTATAAATAGCACCACTTTTGCAAAGAAGACTCAACGCAACCTACATAAAACTGCTTAGTTTTGACAATGCTTTATTTCAGATACATTTTCTTTAAAGTAGCGCGTTAATAAATGTGTGTTTTTCTACAAAATCAAAATTGGGCTATTAAAATTTGGTCGCATGTGATGCAAAGTTTATTTGTTTTTGACCCTGTATACTGTATAAGGTAACTTAAAATGTAGTTTGTGTCTGAAAGTAATTAATACACCTTAATATTAAGACAAAAAAGAACACAGCGTCATCAGTAAAGTGTTCATTAAGGTGGGAGTATCAACATGCTTGCCAACCTATAACCTATTTCGCGTAGATTTATTTATGTTTGCAAGCTTTTATACAAAATTTAAAGAAAATCAGTATCGACTTGATATTCTATAGGTAATAATTGACATATTTAATAAATATCAAGGAATTTCATAACTTATTTTAGGAGAATTGTATAGCGAAAAATATCGGGTAAGATTTTTTTTAACATTATTATGTCATTGTCACTTATTGTTCTTTCACTATACAATTCTCCCAAAATTAGCAATGAAATCAATTGATATTTTTGTAATATATCAGATACTACCTAAATAATGTACCGACGATATTGATTTTATTTAAATGTTAGTTATTAAAATAATAAACTCAAAAAATCAACGCGAAATAGGTTATACGTTGGCAATAGATTGAATGACGTTGAGAATTCAACCTTAAGTGGAAAATAAATTTGAGTGGTGGGTAAAAAATCAAAATTATCTTATGCAGCTAAAATTTTGCATGTGGGCTAGAAACTGCATTTAAAATTTCAATAACTTTTTTCGATATTTTCAGAAATAACCCCACTTTTGAATTATTTTTTGGAAAAAATTAAAATTTGACAGATAATGCGAATCAAGTGACTGCTATTTTTTTTTTAATTTTCATCTCGATCGAAGCAGAACTTGATGCCAAAGTAAAATTTTGAATAAAGCTATTAATAAAAAAAAATACCATTAGCCACAGTATGCAAAATTACTGTAGTTTTAACAAACCTAAAAATTCTCTTAAAAAAATAAATATTTACTTAATACCTTCACACTAATTTCGAATCGAAAATCAACCTCGTTTCGCGTCGTTTTTTGCCAAATACCGTTAAAATTCAATTTTAGAATTGCCGGTAAAGTACACAAAAGCCGAAGCTATAACTGGAACTGTTTTGTTGGCTAATAATAGAGAGTTTTTGCTGCATTTTATCGGTATTACTATATATTAGGGCAATCGGAGCGTGAAATATTTCTCATTTAAAATCTCCGCGCAACATAGTTCCATGCACCTTTTAAGATAAGAACCTTCAAATATCAGTGGCATAACACGCAGACCCAGCACCGCGGGGGGGCCCACATTGACGGCCCCTTTAAAACTTGCCATGGGCGTCCGAAGGGGGGGGGGGCAAGGGGGTGCGCTTGCCCCCCCCCAGGTAGATTTGAGAATATTTTATTTAACTGGGATATACATATTTATTGAGATACAATTCAGTTGACAAAATTGGTAAAACGAACTCATAAAATGAAATGTGGAATTCAAAAATCTTCACTAAATAGCGAAGGAAAAATATTAGAATAGAATAGATAAAGCTCTATTTTAATTTACACAGAAGATACATCCATGTTAGAATGACTGGAACATTGCAAGTTCTATCCAGCTATTGGTCAGGCAATTGCGATAGCAATTGTTGCATAATGTGTTTGTGTTTGCATTTGTGCAATGTTGTCCAACCTCCAACTACATGTACAGTCGAAAGATCATTCAGTACTCTCAGAAGAGTAAAAACCTGGATTCGCTCGACTATGACTGAGCACCGATTGGACGGTTTATGTATGATGAGTGTTCATCGCAAATTTGTAAAAGAAAAAAAAAATACATTTAATTGAAAAAATTATTGATGAATTTGCAAAAGATTCAAGAAAATTTACATTTCTTTTCTCCAATAAATCTGAATAACTTATAAGTTTTTTGTTGTATTTTTTGTTGTTGTTATATTTGAACATTTTTAAATATTTTGTTTAGCTATTTTTTGTTTTTTAATATAAGTATTAGGTGTTTTGCTCTATTCCTTTATTGAAGGTTTGTTGAAGTGCTAGAAACAAAAATAATTCCAATTATGATTTGCCCCCCCCTGGAAAAGTTCCTTTGGACGCCCTTGAAACTTGCTGCCAGCTTTGCTTTTATAGGTATTTCATTTTTCATTTCATAATTAATTTTATTTTTATATATCCTGAAAAACGGTTAGGATTAGCGACATGAATGAAGAGTACTTAATTTCTAGTCAATAGTTAAAGGTATGTAAAAAACGTTGTCCAAAGTTTTTATCATACAGGGCGTAAACAAAATGGGCACATTAGTATCACAGCTAGTCCGTCCCTGCAGCTGTGAGTAATTCGCAACAATTTCTGGGATAGTAATTTGAAGGGTCTTACCTGGTATACATCATATGAAAAAAAAATTAAATATACCTGTAGGTTTAATAATTATGTGTCAAAAACTTAATTCCATGCGGGAGCTCTTTGGGAGCCCATATCTCCGAAGAGGAGGCCGATACGAAAGAAGTGTATTCTTTTCACGTGTTTTTTTCATATCCGGGAGATTTCCCACATTTTCCCGGACACCCTGTATAGGGAGGAGAAAAACATTATTTTTCGATAATTTTACGTACTTTACCTTCGACAATGGCGTCCGGGAGTTGACTAATCGAAAACGGCGGGTTCTATGGGTCGTTTAAACCCGCTATACCCGGAAGCGTTTTCCAGTAATAATAATTACACAAAGTAAATAACTCGGATTTGACAAATTAAATCAAACTACCTCTTTAATGGCGCTATCGCGTTTTACTTGCAATTTTTTATACCCGTGAAATTTGGAATTCCCCATTCGGAACGGGCTCCGAAGAAAAGCATCTTAACAATGGTAGTTTTTTTCTCACATTTTGTCAACGGTGATCTTTGACACAGTGCTCAGGCTTAAAGGCCATTGTTGTTTTTAATACGTTATAAAGGACTTTTTAATGCAAGGTTGGAACAGGAGATTGTTTTATTGTTAAAACTTAAAACAGAGACCTTCTGGGATTTAAGCGGGAGTAAGTGAAACAGAATGTTATAAGACAGTACCAGGTCTGCTTAGTGATGTAAAATTCTCGGTAATAATCTTTTGGAGAATATTCTCAAGTTAGAGAATTTTCTGAAAATGGCAAGAAAATCGCTAGAAATGGCAATAAAAAGAAATTTAAAATAACCTATTCTGCTTATTTTCGGCAAATGTCAAACGGCGTTAATCAAACAAAACGTAAAGAAATAAAAGTCTCACCACCAACACACCATTTATAATTCACACAGCTGTGTACGAGTATACGTTCGGGCTTCTAGGGGATTTCCCTGAATCACTGTTGCCAGAGTTATAGAAAAGGTTAGGGAAACTCAAAATTTTTCAGTGTAAATCGAGGCATGTAGAAAAACTTCTCTAGATAATATTCTCGGGAGAATTTTCTTACAGAGAATATTCTCCTCTCACATCACTAGGTCTGCTGTAAGTAACTGATTTTGTGCCAGAATTTTCATTTTTATTTTACTTTACTCCCAACCAACTTTACAAGTTTATTACAGGGATAAGTAAGTATATAAAAATAACTAACAATTATTATTACTCTAACTTAGTAGGTATACCGGATGTCCACGGAAGGTGGCTCGCCCCTCTAACTTTTTGCTTTTCAAGATAATGAAATAAAATTCGGAGGATTTGTATACGACATTAAACTGCATTTTTTGACAGGCGACTCAACATTATAGAACTACCGGTTTAACCGGAAGTGACATAAACTTTCGATTTTTAAATGGGACACCTGGTATATTTTTACTATTTTTGACTCCATATGACATTCTAAATACAACGATGTGTCACTTGTCATTTTTTGTCACCAAGAAAATATTTTTTTCCAAATTTATTGTTTTATTTAGAGGGCTATGAATACCTTAAAATCACTTATTTCAGTTCTTTAATCTAGGGAAAAATACAATTTTACTATTTTTGGTCCAATGCTATGTGCTATGTAAAATTTACTCTTTAAAGTTGTATAACTCATTTTTTTTAAATGGCAACATGGTGGCTCGTCGGGTTAAGAAAAAAGAGGATTTTATTACGATTATTTTGATACCATACAGCATACACTATTAGGTTTTAGAAAAGCTGCCATTAAAAAACTTTAAAAAGTTAACTTTAAGTTAAGTTTCCTAAAATGAAGCATCTTTTAAGAACAAATTTAGATTTAAATGCATCAAGTGGCCTGTGACCAGCAAAACTGATAAAACAAAATCATGCCTTGAAGAAAATTGAAATGCCAACAGCTTCTGCCAAAGTAAATTAGTTTGTTGTTTAAAAAACATGGAAAATAATAGTTTTACAAGGAGTGAAAAAGTTAATATGAAACGAAACATTTTATTCAACAAAAATATAGTTTAATATAATTGATTTAATTTAATATTAATTAAGTAAAATTTCAACAAAAGCATCCTAATATTTTCTTTTTGTACATCTGTTTACAAACTTAAGAAAAATGAGAAACGTCGGTTTTGACAAAACTGATGTAATTAGATAAACTTTGCATCAAACATTACATACTGATCAATAACAATTTCAGTTTTTGAAGCAAAATAAATAATTGGAAACAAAAATTTTACACAAAATTGCAATAAGATTACAAATGAAGTAAAGGCAAATGGTTTTACATCGATGTATAAAAGTTAATCTTCGAGGGTTGATCAAAATTTTCAAGAATCTGGCAAAAAATTAAAATTCTATTAGACTGTCAAAATTTCGTACAGAGGCTAAAAATGCCTAAATAAACAACTTTCTCGAATAAAGTTTTTCGATATTTTGATAAATAATGGCATTTTTTAACGTATTTTATTAAAAATGTCAAATTTGACAGGTAACGCAAGTCGTGCAGCTATTTCAGTATACGTCATTTTTAGTTTTTAGGTAAGCAAAAACTAACTGCTTTTTCAATTTTTACCTATACCTAATAATAAAAAAAAATCCCATTTGATGCGAACTTTCTTGCGGACACTGTATACATATTAATATACTAAATGGGTGAAATTTTTTCCTTTTTTGTATAAACTCAATACAGCGTAATAAGTGTAGTAGTTTCGTCCAAAAAATTTCTAGTGCCTGCTAGACTTTATACCACCCATACAACTATATACTATTATTCAGAGCAGCAAGTAAATGCAAATAAACCGGGTTTATGTGTTTAAACACCCTTAACACCCCCTATAAAAACGCTGTAAAACAGGTCTGTAAAGTGTTCCGACCTTCATTCCATTTACGATCTGGTGTGCTCGAGTCGCAACCTTTTATGCCTCATATTATACCCTTTTAGCCCATAAATAAATACTTTTACGTTGACCCATACTTTATTTGGTTTCGGGGCGTACAATTTTTACTCATAAATTTAAAAAGTTTTATCTACAACTATTTATCTAAATAGAAGAATATACATACATAGATAGTTGATTGTTGATATGATATTTCTTTCTCTTCTATTCACATTTATTTAAATTTAGTAGGTACATAATATGACCTTCTTTTGTACCGAGCGAGCAAAAATTATTTGCATCAAAGGGGGCCTTGCATCTAAGGACGTAATGCTTAGCCGTAGAGCTTAATACCTATTTTGTGTCTGAATTAACAATCAATCAGTTATTCCGTCATCTTTGACAGTCGTTACAAGTAATTCACTTCACACAATGGGCTTTACGGAACAGCACAAGACATTCTTGGTTGAAGCGTATTTTCGAAACGGGGTTAGGGTAAATGGTGAGTGGCAATACAATCCGGGTTTGTGCATGGACGATTTTCACGAACATTTGCCTAACGTTGCTTTAATTGCTGGGGATTTTTATCATTGTCTGAAAAGAACCGTGGCTGTGTTTAGGGAAACAGGTTCTATACAACACAAAAAAAGGGCAGAAAAACCATCTGGAAGAACAGAAGAACTTGTTGCAAACGTTCGTGAAATAATGCAAAATACGCCAACAAATTGTATAAGACGCCTGTCCCAAGAAGTGGGAAGATCTTATGGAACGTGCAGGACTATTCTTAAGAAGAAGCTAAATTTATTTCCTTATAAAGTGCAAGTATTCCAAGAAATACAAGCCGCAGATTTCGAAAGAGGAATTACTCTCAATGGTTTACCCGAAATTTATTGGAAAGAAATATGGAGTAGTGAAAATTCCCATTTTTTTTTGTAGAGTCCACATTGCACCCTCAAAAAATTGGTGTCTGGTTAGCTGTTTCCCGAAGAAGAATTGTTGGTCCTATTTTTTTCCATGACACAGTTACAGCACAGCGGTATAGAGACAATATTTTGAATCCATTTGTGGAGCAATTACTTGACGACGAACTAGGTACGTTTTGAATATTTTCAACAGAACGGTGCAACCGCCCATACAGCCGCCGAAACTATTAACTACTTACGCAATTTTTTCGACGACAGATTGATCAGTTTTCGATCAGACATTAAATTCCCACCTAGATCACCTTGTTTAACGGTTATGGATTACTTCGTTTTTCCTCATTTAAAGAACACTATTTTTAAAACACCAGTTGCAAATTTAGAACAATTACAAGAAAGGATTATCCACGAATGTGGTAACTTTTCTCCAGAGATGCTGGTCAACACTTTCGAAAATATGAAGAGACGTGTGAATTTATGCTTGGAGCATGGCGGTGGCCAATTTCAGCAATTTATGTAATTATTTTTCTTTTTCTTTCTTTATATTCTTACTTTGTTAATTTTGTATACAACAAAAATAAATTTGCATTTGTTTACTTATTTTATTACTCATTAGTTTGGCGTATCATGTCATAATATGAATTTGACAAAATTTTAACCTAGATTTGGTTAGATATATCGACCCCATATCATTGTGATCTAAACCAAGCCCTACGTTTTTTAATCCAAGCCCTCTTTGATGCAAATAATTTTTGCTCGCACGGTATTATACTTGTATACAGAAAGATGTCTATATAAGGCATCCGTGATATAATCCCAGTTTTTGAGGCAGGTTTGACGCAACCTTTAAAAACAAGGAAATTTAATAATATACATATTTTCCTTCGCTTTATGAAACGGGTTGACATGTAATTTAATGAAGCAGAAAATACCTGCCCAATTTCGAAAAAGAAATCAGGAAGAAGGAAATTTAAAATGACGAGGCTGTCAAGTTAACTTTCAAAATATTCCAAACTAACTTTTGCAGTTCATAACATGGAAAGTGACAACATAATATAGAAATAATAACCATTAAAAAAATAACAATAAAAAAAATGGAAGTTAATCCAATTTAATTCATTAATAATATCAATTTAAAAAAAATAGTATAAATAATTTAATTTAGTAAATATCTCGTTAATTGTTTTTTAAAAATTGCCAATTTTTTAATTTTTCTGATATTTTTTGGAAGATTGTTATAAGTACTTTATTATTCCGTCATATAAAAGCGCTTTTTTCCGAAATTACTTTTTACTGGCATAGTTTGATAATTTATACAATGTCTGGTGTTATGATCATGTAATGTCTTATTCTCCTGAAGTGTTATGTTTGATTTTTTTCTTTTAAAATATTGGAGTGGATTAGAATACAAATTTTTAATTTATAAATGTTTTAAACGTGTAAATACCCTTTCGATCTATATAGATTAACAGTTGGTTCTAAATGTGGTAATTTGTGTATACATTTAATAACTTTATTTTGCAATTTTTGTAATGGTTTTAAGTTTTATAAACAAGCATATCCCCATGCAGAAGCTAAGTATTGTAATTTTGAATATATTAATGAAAAATACATATTTTTTAAGTATTTCAAAAAGGAATGAAATATCTAGCTCTGTACAAAACAGATACCAAAGGAGATATCGAGTTGATAATATACTGGATATGTAAGGTAACATCGTATAAAACACAAAACACGCTAAGGCCGTTCCAAACTTATTATTAAAATTGTATGTTGGGGGGCGCGGGGGGGTAAACCTATAAATAACCAAAAAAAAAACTTACTTTTTCCCAATAAGAAAAAAATCATCCAAAGCCCTTTATATTCCACATTTTACCAATTATCGCACAACATAACACAAAAATATTCCCCAATTTAAAATACACTATTCTCAAATCACAAACATTCCTAGTCCAAAGGCCCCGGTAAATTTTAATGAATGCCTTTAAAAACGTCACTGAAACAGTCGAACTTTTTCAGAGAAAACAATCGAGAAACACATTGCCAACATAACGAAAACACTAATTTCTCCACTTCAATGAGAAACAAACGAACATAATATAAGTGTCCCAATTGTTTATCTAGTGACCCGCGATACCGCAACGTTCTTGGATCAAACGAACATCGAAACAAATGTTTAAATAAAACAAAACACTGTTGCTGAAGAGCTGTCAAAAAGGCCAAGGCACTCTCCGATCGAAGATAGCTTAAGATCGCTAGATTAGCACTTTTTTAAGCCGTTCTTTTGTTTTAACTTCGGTTGTTTTAAGGTAACGTGGCTTGCCTCGTACAAATTTCGAGACGATCTAGTGATCCGGGCACGTATAAAATTAGGAATTTTTGTCAACAATGGCCGAAATTTCTTTTGTTTTCAAAGAAACAACACGAAAACGCGCCGTGATGCGACTAAAAACTCGGTGAAAACTGTTCTTTTAGTCACACAGCAGGTTGCTCGCGTTGAATTGGCGATTTTTTTTCGCGAGCTTTTACGAAAACAGCATTAAATGACTAGAAATAGTCCGCATTGAGTACAGAGCTTTACTGAAAGGTGACTGAAAAGCAGAATGAAACTGGTGTGCTGTAATACAGCGTTGCCGGATCGAAAAAAGTTTTGCCCTGAAAATGTTTCCGTTTACATTTTCCCAAGGATTTGGTAGTAGTATTGTGGTAGTAGTAGTAACATGTTTTATTTAGCAAAAAGCTACAATTAAATATTTTTTAACACATTTTTATAGATTTATTTTTAAATTTTAAAACGCAACCTTTTTTAAAAAAAAAACAGACAGAAAAGTTAAACATTTTGCAAATTGTATCAAATATTACGTATCATGTTGTTTTTTAATTAAATGTAATTTAAGGGCTCAGTTCTTGGGCCTTTGCTATACTCGTTATATGTACTAAGTCTTAAAAGATCAGGTCTTAAAGCTCGGTATTTTACATTTGCGGATGATACGGTGTTAGTTTACTGTGACGAGGATGAGATGCGCCTTGAAAATTGTGTGAATGCAGATCTTCAACATTATTCTAACTGGTTATTGCATAATAAGCTAAGGATTAATATATCAAAAACAAAAATTATGTTATTTAAACAAAAAAATAAAGTTATTCAGGAACCTGTAATCAAGATAAATAATGTTATTGTAGAGAGAGTGACACAAATAAAGTATCTTGGGCTGGTTTTAGATGAAAATCTTAACTGGAAAGAACATATAAATAAAATAACTAATAAAATTATACCCATGATCGGAGCTGTATATAGATGTAGAAATTACTTGACATTTAAAAGCAAAATGAACATTTATAATGCCTACTTTTTGTCTTGCTTCAGATACTTGATTCCTGTGTGGGGCACCTGCGGAGTTACAGAATTTGAAAAAGTACAGATATTACAAAATAAGGTACTAAAAACTTTATTCGGCTACGACCGATTAACACATACGGAGGTCCTATACAGAGAGTTGGGTGTCATGAAGTTAAAAAAAATACAGGAGCTGGAACAGGCTAAATTTATATATAAAGTAATAAATAAATTTCAAAAGTCAAATTCTAATATAGTTTTTAACGAAAATGTACATAATCATTACACTAGGGCTTATAATAGCATTAATCTAGAATTAATTAGGACAAATAAAGGGTTATATAATCCTATTCAACAAGCGGCAAAGATGTTTAATAAACTACCTCAAAATATTAGAATGGTTAACTCTAACGGAAAGTTTAATAGGTTGTTGAAAAAATATTTGTCAAATGCATTAAATATTTAATCTTTAAGTAATTGTATACTGTTGTCTGTAAATTAGTTTTTGCCTTAATATCTTTGATAAAGATTTTTTTTCAATGTAATTTATCTATGAATATTTTGTTAATAAAAGTTTTCAAAAAAAAAAAAAAGTTTTTTTAAACAGTTTTAATGATTTTTGAGATTTAATAGAATTTTCCAAATTATTATATTCTATCACCTAACCTTTATAAAAAATAGATGTATAAGCTAATGTTTTAGACACTCTATCCACATAAAAATTTTGATTAGTTCTTGTTTTATAATTATGATGGTCATAATTAAAAGAACAAAAAAATTTTTAACAATCAGGCACTAAATTATTTTTAGTTTTATGTATAAAGATATATACTAAATAAAAAATTAAATTTCTGACATTCAACCAAACTAAATTTTTAAACATAAAATTTATTTTTGTATATTTGTCACAATTTAAAATAATCCGCATTGCCTTATTTTGTAAAATTTGTAATTTATCAAATATTTCCTCACTAGCACAATATAAAATGGAAGAACAATAAAGAAAATGTGGTAATATAATAGTATTAAATACAGTTTTTTTAGAAAACAAACTTAAATTAGAACTGATTCTTTTAAAATAACCTACTTTTCCGGCAATCTTCGATATATGTAATACTTGCAAAATAATTTAAAAAATTTAATTTTGAATCAATGATTATCCCTAAATTTTTAAAACGGTTTACTAATTTCAATTTTTCACCATCAATTATAATTTATAATAATTAGGTAATAGTGGTAATAATTTATTGTTGTTATACTAACAAAGTATCTACTGGTAAGAAAGAATGTTATTGATATTTGGGTTAATTCAAGATTAAGTACACAACACTATATTTGCCTTGTTTTTTACTGGGATGTCGTTTAGACTGTGAATTGTCTGGAACTGATTTTGACAGTACCTATACGTACCTATTTAGCTATAATCAAGAGTCTAATTACTTGATAATATCAATGGCTTCTTCGTCAAACACAGTAAACCTGAAATAAAAACATTTTTTATTAAAAAAATTGTCGAGAGAAAAACGAAGTAACTAAATTATGAAATGACACATCAAAGTTGTGGGGTTTTGTTTTAAATTTAAGCACTAAAAAGATGAAAAGCGGAAAATGTTTATAATAGGTAGTTTTTATTTAATTTTGTCAATTTTTTAAGTTTCATTCAATTTATTATTGCATTTGTTATTGGTATATACCTAATTATTTAATAATAGATATACAGCGTGTCTGCTTAAGTTTGCAGTATATGGAAAACTTTTTTATTATTTATTTTACGAAAAAAAGTTATTCTTTATAAAAAGTTCTGCATGGTCTAAAACCTAAAATGCAACCATCAAATATCGAAATTTTCCAGTCATATACGAGGTTTGTCAAAAAATGTGAATTTTGCCCAATAAGAATGTGAATTTTTGCCCAAGAGTAAAGTACCTTTATTTTTGACATTATCAAAAATTGTTATTAAAAAAAGTTGATCAGAACTAAAAAGCACGTCTAAATATGCAATAACACGCATTAAATTAATTAAATAATTAATAATAAATTAATAAAATAATTTTTCAACATAAATGCGTATAATTTCATATTTGGACGTGGTTTTTAGTTCTGATGAACTTTTTTTAATAACAATTTTTGATAATGTCACAAATAAAGGTAGGTACTTTACTCTTGGGAAAAATTCACATTCTTGGGAAAAATTCACTTTTTTTGACAAACCTCGTATATGACTGAAAAATTTCGATATTTGATGGTTGCATTTTAGGTTTTAGACCATGCAGAACTTTTTATAAAGAATAACTTTTTTTCGTAAAATTAATAATAAAAAAGTTTTCCAGTGGTTTCAAAAAAAGTGCTTTTTTTAAAGTTTCTTTGCATTTATTAAAAAAAAAACCACCGGCATACTATTCGTGAATGCCTCCCTGAACAGCCCTTCCAAAATTACATATACTAATTTTTTTTTTTAATAAATGCAAGGTTCCGGAAGTTACCCCTGCATTCAAGCCATTTATAGGACTTTAATACTTGACTGACCTTGAGAACTGTGTCCTTAAAAGTTGCAAAAAACCGTAAAAAAACTTTATTCTAAATATTATAAGAACCGATAGACTTACGCGAAAACGTATGGTTTGACAACATCGCATCGACACATTGAAGAGTGCGCTCCTCAAGTTCACCGATCTCGTCTTTGGGCAAAAGGCGCTGCGACGTTGCCAGTTGTCTTAGGGTTATTTGTTATTTAAGTAAAAAAAATTCCACATTATCTATTTATTTCTTTTAAAGTATTATTTAAAAAAATATAATTATGTAAAAATAGGTTTTTAACATTTTATACAAGAATAGAGTAAATTGTTGCAGTGAAAAATCAAAAACAATATTTACTTTACACAATATAGGTAAGTATACCTATTTTGGAGATTTAAAATTGTGATTCATATACAGTATGTCTCCGTAAGTTTGCACCATATGGAAAACTTTTTTATTATTCATTTTACGAAAAAAAGTTATTCTATATATACGAGGTTTGTCAAAAAATGTGCATTTTTCCCAAGAGTAAAGTACCTTTATTTTTGACATTATCAAAAATTGCTATTAAAAAAAGTTGATCAGAACTAAAAACCACGTCTAAATATGCAATTATACGCATTTATGTTGAAAAATTATTTTATTAATTTATTATTAATTATTTAATTAATTTAATGCGTGTTATTGCATATTTAGACATGGTTTTTAGTTCTGATCAACTTTTTTAATAACAATTTTTGATAATGTCAAAAATAAAGGTACTTTACTCTTGGGAAATATTCACATTCTTGGAAAAAATTGATTGAATTGACAAACCTCGTATACGACTGGAAAATTTCGATATTTGATGGTTGCATTTTAGGTTTTAGACCATGCAGAACTTTTTATGAAGAATAACTTTTTTTCGTAAAATGAATAAAAAAGTTTTCCAAATGGTGCAAACTTACGGAGACATACTGTATAAAAAAACGTTACCAAAATATATTGAGGAAATGCTAAAACTCCTTAATTTCGTTTCATTCGCTTCAACACTGTTCTAAAAAAAAGAAATTTCCTTGATTATCACGACTTTCTGGACTATCCGGCAACACCGCGAACCATAAACTCTGTTAACTTTCTATCTGCAGAGGTAAGATGGGTTGATTTTAAATATTTCGATGGGTCTGGAACTCTGGGCGCCCTGTTGCCAAGCGACGTTAAGGAAGCACCAAACCATAAGGAAAAAATATACTTTTCGGTTGGGGTTTAAAGGAAAAAAGCAAACTTTATCGAACATTTTTACAATGGTTACTTAACATTTTAGCTTGGGTTCCAGAAATAGGTCTAAATTCGATACTTTATCTATAAAATTAATTACGGGAGTAAATTTTGCGTAGTTTGGCAACAGCGCGCGGTACCGAAACAACTGTTCTTCGGGTACCATGCTGCATCCTTTGTTGTCTCCCATTTTCGATGCGGTCGTCCTTTTTCTATCGCTAGGTCGAAAGAACCGGGCCCGTCTTGCTCATCATTTTTGAACGTGCATCGTATACGTCTAAATATTATTTCTTATATTTCTATAGCATACCATAACGACCATAGCACCATGTAATAGGTAGGAATACCGTTCATGAAGAAGATAACTAGCGGATACCCGCAGCTTCGCTCGCGGTATTCACTTGTTATAACTTCGTTATCGAAGCGGCGGGTGTCAGGTGCCACATACTACCCAATTAACCCTTTAATACCGTGCGAGCAAAAATTATTTGCACCAAAGAGGGCCTTGCATCTACGGACGTAATGCTTAGCCGTAGAGCTTAATACCTATTGGGTGTCACTGTAGAGTTGGGCATGGTCAATTGACCATGACGTATTTGACCGGTCAAATTCGGTCAAAATATATCAATTTTATTTTATTATTTATGCATTTGTGATCTGTCCAGATTACCTCCTACCACCCAGGATAATGTTTAGTGTACCGTTATAGCGCCGTTATTTAAGAAAACACGATCCGGAAAACTGGTGTATGTTAAATACAATTTAAATATAATTAATAAATGTGGAAGAATACCCGACTTAAATTTATCTTCATCTTACGAAGCTGATGTCTCTTCGTCTTCCGAAGCCGAGCAGCTAGAATCTGACTCCAAAGATGAAAATTTACCATTGGCTACATACTTTACTGCTCGTAATAATTCAGCTACCTAATTACCCGAGTCTGATATTTTATTTTAAGTGTTCATGTTTTTATGTTTTCATGGTTATATAAAAATAAACTATTGAGATATACTATACACTTATAGAATGTGTACCTGGATGGACGTAACTATATCATCCATTTGACCACCCTGTATAAAATTTAGGTATGGCAATAGACTTTTCAGAACAAGCAAAACTTGTTATAAAAAATAAATTTTTTTCAAAATACAAAATAAGAAATTTGGCACGTATAGTTAGGTTCATCCACCGCATTTTTAAATTTTAATTTATTTCAGTCAATTGACCAAAAACAAATTGACCGGTCAAATCCACAACCCTAGGTGTCAGTAACTACCTGAATTAACAATCAATCAGTTATTCCGTCATCTTTGACAGTCGTTACAAGTAATTTGATTCATCGCTAATTTTTCCAATTTCTTGAACAATTCACACAATGGGCTTTACGAAACAGCACAAAACATTCATGGTTGAAGCGTATTTTCGAAACGGGGTTAGAGTAAATGGTGAGTGGCAATACAATCCGGGTTTGTGCATGGACGATTTTCACGAACATTTTCCTAACGTTGCTTTTTTTACTGGGGATTTTTATCATTGCCTGAAAAGAACCGTGGCTGTGTTTAGGGAAACAGGTTCTATACAACGCAAAAAAAGGAGCAGGAAGACCATCTGTAAGAACAGAAGAACTTGTTGCAAACGTTCGTGAAATAAGGCAAAAAATGCCAACAAATTGTATAAAAGACGCCTGTCCCAAGAAGTGGGAAGATCTTATGGAACATGCAGGACTATTATTCTTAAGAAGCAGCTAAATTGATTTCCTTATAAAGTGCAAGTATTCCTAGAAATACAGGCCGCAGATTTTGAAACACGCAGGAATTACTCTCAATGGTTTACCCAAAAATTTATTGGAAAGAAATGATTTACTAGACCTGACATTTTTTTCGGATGAAGCCTGGTTCCACCTCTCCGGTTATGTGAATTCTCAGAATACATGTAATTACTTTTCTTTTTCTTTCTGTATATTCTTACTTTGTTAATTTTGTAAACAACAAAAATAAATTTGTATTTGTCTACTTATTTTATTACTCATTAGTTTGGCATATCATGTCATAATATGAATTTGACAAAATTTTAACCTAGTTTTGGTTAGATATATCGTCCCCATATCATTGTAATCTAAACCAAGCCCTACGTTTTTTAATCCAAGCCCTCTTTGATGCAAATAATTTTTGCTCGCACGGTATATATATAATATTTTCTCCATTAAAAACTTTCTTCCTTTGTCCCCCGGTAACCAATCCATGTAATCCAGTAAATAAATAAACTTTTATAATCTCCTTCACCACCTACCGAGCAATTACCATCCATATTTGTTAATCCTTCGTTTAATCCTAAACCAAATTAAAAGAGATAAATTAATTCCAACTCTCTATGAGCCAAACCCCCTCCCATAGCCTCCTAGTAATCATATAAGAAAAACAAATAATATTAAAGAAATGCGGACCCCAGTCTTCTCCTTATTACAAACAGACTGGGGCTCTAAAAGATAAACAGACCGCAAAGAAAAATAATCCGTTGGGTAAACATAGAGTTAAACCTCTGGTTAAGTGTAAACTCGCTCTCGGGAGGTCGGTAAACACATTACTTTTGTTCTGGTAATATCCCGGTCGATTTTTGGGGTACTAGACCGAGAAAACTGTCTATCTATTCGTGATAGAAACAAATGAGTCGCGTTTAATAGGGACAATCAAGACCTTCTGGGCTTTAAGGAAGAGTAAGCGAGACAGGCTACAAAAGTGAAATTTTTACATTTAACTTGTGGACTACGTAGGTCACAGACTTCTACTACTAGACTATAATAGTAAAGATTCCAACCAATTAGACCAGGGTCGATAATTTTTGAAACCAAAAAAAATAATAGTAGGATGAAACCGAGGATGAAACCCATTGGAAAAGGAAGAGAATATAACAAAAATTAAAGGAAAAATAATTTACGGGCGATCCGAGGTCGGGAAGTGGAAGGGGGTGAGTTTTTAAGGGTAGAAAACGATTTATCTTGATTTCCGGCAAAACTACAAGTCCTATATGAGAAAACATTAAATGGCAAAGTTGTATAGGTAATAAAAAGATCTACAACTTTTGTATTTACACTTTTTTCACATAACCTCAACATTTATGTGAAAAATTCAAATAACCAAGTTTTTGGTTTTTTATTTTTATCTTTTACAAAAAAAAAATTTTTTTTCACGAAATTTGGTGAAAACTTACCTTTTTATGTTCCAAACATACTGTAATTTTTTTGATTTAAAATATTTATTTTTTCACCTTATCTTGACTTAATATCGAAAAAGCACCCTAATTTTCAATCCAAAATTCTCACGTCAAAATATCTGCTTTTTTAAAAAAGTCGGTGGGCTTTTTCTTCGTTGAAATCTCTACTTTCTGATGGTGTAAAAAAATATACATTACTATGGTAAATGTTCTCAAAAAATGCAAAATATTGTAGATGTCTTATTAAATATTAACTTATTTGGTTGTTACTTATAGTAGTATATTTCGACTTGCAATTTTTTGTTTATTAATGTAACGTGCAATCTTACGTTATTCGAATAATTAAAGTATAAATTTTAATAAATAGCTCAAAAAAAAAATTTTCTGATTCGAGTTTTTTTCGTTTCTTTGCATTTTTTGAGAACATTTACCATAGTAATGTATATTTTTTACACCATCAGAAAGTAGAGATTTCAACGAACAAAATGCCCACAGACTTTTAAAAAAAAAACAGATATTTTGACGTGAGAATTTTCGATTGAAAATTAGGATGCTTTCTCGATAATTAAGTCAAAATAAGCTGAAAAATAAAATATTTTAAATCAAAAAAATTACAGTGTGTTTGGGACATAAAAAGGTAAGTTTTCACCAAATTTTGTAAAAAAAAAAATTTTTGTAAGAGATAAAAATAAAAAACCAAAAACTTAAAAATCCGTAAATATTAAACATACACAATCCACAATAGCAAATAAAATACCAAGGAATCCACAGAAAAAACCTAAAACAACAACAAAAATGGCGCCGAGCCGGTTCTGGAGTGTATTTTGAACATGTCGCTAAAGAAGAACAGGCGAATAACAAGAGGTTTATGCGCATGCCCAATCCTGCTGGAAGGGAAAGCATCTGACAGGCGAGTCATACGCTCGGACGTATTTTTCACCCATAAACCCTAACTTTTGTTGGCGCACGAGATAAGCTGTACGTATCTAAAGTAAAGGTAATTGCCTTGTTATAAAACCAACCTCTTGCTTTGCTGTTTAAAAGAAGCAAAAGGAAAGTACCTAAATATGCTTCTTGTTGTCATTCTAACGTCAATTTACTCCAGCCAAAAGAAATTAAGTTAAAAAATAAAATATTGTCAAATAATTTTCTTTCGTCGCTGTGACGAGAAAGCAGAAACCGACTTGCGTAGGGCGTCAACGATTTGATTATTTTAAATGTTCACACGAAAAACCCACGTCAGTCGATAGTTAACGTAATAATAACGTCTTTATTTTGATTTAATGGGCCATCAACAACAAAAAAACGACATTTTTAAACACCGAATCGTTTATTTTCAAATATATTCTAACCCCTCGGAATTTCACTGTGTTTACATTTTTCGAAAGCCAAAAGTTGACAGATTTACACGTTTCTAAAATGCCTTTTAGAAGTTTTATGGACGGGTTAAAGAGGGCATTTTTATCGCCTCGCGTTGATGTAGAATTTTTAATAAAACTGGTACATTTATAATGGCGGTTTCGTGATACGATCGTGTTAATTAGTTTCGGAATACGAGCGTTATATTATACGGATCTGTGAGGGCGAGGGTAAGTAACATTCTGTTAATTTGATACAGGGGTATGTATACTATGTACCGTGCGAGCAAAAATTATTTGCATCAAAGAGGGCTTGGATTAAAAAACGTAGGGCTTGGTTTAGATCACAATGATATGGGGACGATATATCTAACCAAATCTAGGTTAAAATTTTCTCAAATTCATATTATGACATGATATGCCAAACTAATGAGTAATAAAATAAGTAGACAAAAAATACAAATTTATTTTTGTGTTTACAAAATTAACAAAGAAGGAATACTTATATAGAAAGAAAAAGAAAAATAATTACATGTATTCTGAGAATTCACATAACCGGAGAGGTGGAAAAAAATGTCAGGCCTAATAAATCATTTCTTTCCAATACATTTTGGGTAAACCATTGAGAGTAATTCCTGCGTCTTTCAAAATCTGCGGCTTGTATTTATTGGAATACTTGCACTTTATAAGGAAATAAATTTAGCTGCTTTTTAAGAATAGTCCTGCATGTTCCATAAGATCTTCCCACTTTCTTGGGACAGACGTCTTATACAATTTGTTGGCGTATTTTGCATTATTTCACGAACGTTTGCAATAAGTTCTTCTGTTCTTACAGATGGTCTTCCTGCTTCTTTTTTGTGTTGTGTAGAACCTGTTTCCCTAAACACAGCCACGATTCTTTTCAGGCAATGATAAAAATCCCCAGCAATAAAAGCAACGTTAGGAAAATGTTCGTGAAAATCGTCCATGCACAAACCCGGATTGTATTGCTACTCACCATTTACTCTAACCCCGTTTCGAAAATACGCTTCAACCATGAATGTTTTGTGCTGTTCGGTAAAGCTCATTGTGTGAATTGGAAAAATTAGCGATGAATCAAATTACTTGACGACTGTCAAAGATGACGGAATAACTGATTGACTGTTAATTCAGGTAGATACTAACACCCAATAGGTATTAAGCTCTACGGCTAAGCATTGCGTCCTTAGATGCAAGGCCCTCTTTGATGCAAATAATTTTTGCTCGCACGGTATGTACAGTTGACGACAGATAATTTCGTGCAATTATAAACTGTGATACTGTAAATGCAACTTTTTTACCTTTATCACCTTTGTAACGTGTTAATTGTTATCATGATATCTGTCAAAGTATTGTCATTATCTTATTTGATATAAAAATGCCTCATTTAAGTATTATTGAAAAAGCAATAATAATATGTTTAGTAGAAATAGGGTGGTCTTATGGAGAGTACCTAGAATACTGTTCAAGGAATAGTAAAAAAATGGCGCTATCATCAAACACTTGAAAGGTCTGTTGGGTCTGGTTTAAATAATAGAAAATCGTCAAATGAAGAAGACCGAAATTTGGTGGAGTATTTAAGGCAAAATCCATTTGAAACTGCAGTATCCGCTATGGACGACATAACAGGATTCCCTGCTTCATCTATAGAACTGCGCAACGCCGAATGAGACAATGTTCCGAATTAAGAAATCGAGCAGCTGCATTCAAACCGTTTTTAAAAAATAGTGATAAGGAACAAAGAATTGGGTTTGCTATGCAACATTTACCAGAAAATGATTTTTTTTGGAAAAATGTTATCTTTTCCGATGAGAAAAATTTTCAGTCTACATAATAATGGAAGGATTCGAGTATATAGACCACCAAATTCCCGATATGATGAGAAATATCCTCAAAAAAAGCAAACCAGTGGACGTTTCTCCGTTAATGTGTGGGCCTGGGTGGGCATGGATAAGTGTTTACGGTGCAGGTGTATGCTGGAATATTGGTGGAACACTAAACAGTAATATATATCTTCAGATTTTGGAAAATGTTTTTTTTCCTTCTACCGCCATAGTTTTTGAAGGAAATAACTTTATATTTCAGCAGGATAACTGCCCTGTGCATACTGCAAGAATTATAGGAAACTGGTTTAGACAAAACAACGTAACATGTCTGCCTTGGTGCTCAAGAAGTCCTGATTTAAATCCAATTGAAAATGATTCTGGATTGATGGTAAAAAAAATGTACAAAATAAATTTTAAATCACAGAATGAAATAGAGTTAATTCATAAAATAGAAGAAATTTGGGAAGGGCTAACTCCGGGTTACACCAAAAGTCTTATTTTGTCAATGCCAAGAAGATAACGATTAGTGTTAGAATCCAATAGCGCAGCAATTAAATATTAGTATTTTGTTTGTTGTTTGTTAATAAATTTACCCTTTTTGGCTTTATACTTTTGTAGTTTTCCTGGCATTATTATTTATTAAATATTAATCCGAGTATTACCAACGCCGTCATAAGTTTTCGTCTGCCGAATTTCTAGCCACATCCAAAATTACGCATTTTATATAGAAAATGACGCACAATACATATTAAAATGGGTGTTTACTGCAAGGGACTACTAATATTCACATAAATAGGGTTAAAAACCCAATGAATGGACCGCTAACACCCCGTCGTAAATCTCCGAGCGACGAATCTATAGCCGCACCCGAATATTATGCATTTTGTCGCATTATGACGCAAAATACATATTAAAAAGGAGATTTACCGGGAAAATAACAAAATGTAATTTTATACCTGAATGCGGATCTATCCGCGCTTCGAATCCGAAATTAGATTATGTCGGCGTGTGCTTATCGATTTCAAAATCGAAAGTTATTTTCGTAATCCTCGGGATTCGCAAGACGGATTATTTTAATCTGGAAGCTGCTCCGTATCCGTAGCACTGGCAACGTTTCCGATACTTGTAGAGTTACGATATTTGGAGATAAGAAATATTTAAAGGGTGTTGTAGACCAGGGTCGATAATTTTCGAAACCAAAAAAAAATAATATTAGGATGAAACCCATTGGAAAAGGAAGAGAATATAACAAAAATGAAAGGAAAAATAATTTACGGGCGATCCGAGGTGGGGAAGTGGAAGGGGGTGAGTTTTTAAGGGTGGAAAACGATTTATCTCGATTTCCGGCAAAACTACAAGTCCTATGGAAAAACGTTAAATGGCAAAGTTGTAGGTAATAATAACATTTACAACTTTTGTATTTACACTTTTTTCACATAACCTCAAAATTTATGTGAAAAATTCAAATAACCAAGTTTTTGGTTTTTTATTTTTATCTTTAACAAGAAAAAAAAAATTTCACGAAATTTGGTGAAAACTTACCTTTTTATGTCCCAAACACACTGTATTTTTTTTGATTTAAAATATTTATTTTTCCACCTTATTTGGACTTAATATCGAAAAAGCACCCTAATTTTCAATCGAAAATTCTCATGTCAAAATATCTGCTTTTTTAAAAAAGTCGGTGGGCTTTTTGTTCGTTGAAATCTCTACTTTCTGATGGTGTAAAAAAATATACATTACTATTTATAAATGTTCTCAAAAAATGCAAAGAAACGAAAAAAACTCGAATGCGATTTTTTTTTAAAATCATTATGTACAATTTTGAGCTATTTATTAAAATGTATACTTTAATTACTCGAAAAACGTAAGATTCCATGTTATATTGATAAACAAAAAAATTACAAATCCATAGAACATAAAGATCGCAAAAATTATGCGAAAATAGTTGTTCTAAATATAATTAAAGGTAGGATTTAAAGGGGATTTCATCACATTTACCATAGTAATGTATATTTTTTTTACAGCATCAGAAAGTAGAGATTTCAACGAACAAAAAGCCCACCGACTTTTTAAAAAAAAGCAGATATTTTGACGTGAGAATTTTCGATTGAAAATTAGGGTGCTTTTTCGATATTAAGTCAAAATAAGGTGAAAAAATAAATATTTTAAATCAAAAAAATTACAGTGTGTTTGCGACATAAAAAGGTAAGTTTTCACTTAATTTCGTGAAAAACAAAATTTTTTTGTAAAAGATAAAAATAAAAAACCAAAAACTTGGTTATTTGAATTTTTCACATAAATTTTGAGGTTATGTGAAAAAAGTGTAAATACAAAAGTTGTAGATCTTATTATTACCTACAACTTTGCCATTTAACGTTCTTCCATAGAACTTGTAGTTTTGCCGGAAATCGAGATAAATCGTTTTCTACCCTTAAAAACTCACCCCCCTCCACTTCCCGACCTCGGATCGCCCGTAAATTATTTTTCCTTTTATTTTTGTTATATTCTCTTCCTTTTCCAATGGGTTTCATCCTACTATTATTTTTTTTCACTTTTTACCAATTTCAAAGGCTTCAGCCCTGGTCTATCGTTACAGTTTCACCAGACGGATGTATTCACGATTATCCTATGACTCGAGAATCACCCCTTTTTGGGTTTTATTTTAGCTTAAATTGACTCAATTTGTAACTATTGCGTATTTGCCAGTGCTCTGGCGGCGCATTATACCGGTTTTAAGCGAAGCTGGCCAACATTTTACATCATATCATATCATATCATCATAGCCGTGTCGTACGATAGAATGTTCCCTATATAAGCAGTAAGAACAAGGCGAGATAATCCCAAGAAAACCTTCACTTTACTAATACACAAATTATTATCGGCTTGCATATTTCAATAACGATGCAAAATACAATAAATTGTTACGACACATATAGTAAATTATAGTCTATAAATTGTGTCCACTTGTGCAAAATGATTCGTACCTGCTAGAAAAGCGGTTATTATACTCCCACAATGGACCATAGTAAGGAAACACCCTGTAAATTATTCTCGTTAGGGAACGGCTTTACACGAGTGACCTCTATTCGCGTGAAGCCGGTGTCAGTGTAAAAATTAGTCATGGTTGCATTCTTTCTTTTAATTTTTCCGCTGTTTCAAGTTAGAGTTCGCCGTTTCTATCGTTACTAGGATTCGATTAAACGATTATTTTTTATATACAGTGTGACCAGTAAAGTCCGCATCATATGGGATTTTTTTATTAATAACTTTATTCGAAATTTGACTTGGGCATCATGTTCTGCTTCGATCAAGATGAAAATAAGCAAAAAAATAGTAGTCACTTGATTCGCATTACTGATCTGTCAAATTTAAATTTTTTCCAAAAAATAATTCAAAAGTTTCTTTTTTCTGAAAATATCGAAAAAAGTTATTAGAAAATTTTTTTTTAATGCAGTTTCTAGCCCACATGCAAAATTTAGCTGCATAAGATAATTTTGATTTTTTACCCATATTTTGTAAATTGCACCACTTTTGCAAAATAAGACTCAACGCAACCTACGAAAAAAGACGATTTTTCGATTAAGGAATCAAAAATCAAATCAAAATCGAAAAAAAAAATATTTTTCGATTAATCGATTAATTAGGTATCCGAAAAAAAATAAAATTTACGATGTTTTGATCAATCGATTATTAATCGAAAAAAAAAACTGTTTTTCGATTATTCAATTGACCAAAAAAACGATTTTTCGATTATTCGAAAATATAGGTAGGTATGTTTTTGGATGATTAAAGTTGCTAGTTGCATATTATTGCTGTAAGTCTATATATTTATTAGTAACCCTATTACCCTGAAAATCGGCTTAAAAAATAATATTCGATCGATTAATAATCGATTACTAATAGAAAAAAACTATTTTTCGATTAATCGATTAAAAGGAAATAATCGATTAAAATAAAATAATCGATTATTTCAAATAATCAAAAATCGATTATCTTTTTCGGTAATTGCACAGCCCTACTGGTTACTATACTTAAATCCCAATATTATATGCAGTGACGTAGCAGTCGAAACCATGGAAACTGCCAAAATAATGTGGTATCATTGGCGGTTTGCCTTGATTTCCATGGTTTCGACTGCTACGTCACTGCATATAATATTGGGTTTTGAGTATAGGAACATTTTCTCCATACCCTTCACATGGAGCTCATAAGAAAAAACGAAATCCCCCGTTCCCAAGGCTTCTAATTTTCCAACCTCGTCCACCTAACGATATTTATCCATCTGGAAAATGCAGAAAAGCCAGCGCGACGATAAGAAAAACAAGAGAACGCGCGCTCTGGTAACCGTATACACACGGCGACAAACTAGCTGCATCCGAAATACGACGTTATAAACTATCCGGCAACATTCGTCGGCAACAAAAACGCGAAACTTAAAACTTCGGTTTAAAACGAAGTTTTAACTTTCGGCAAATTTATTGTTCTGGAGTACAACTACAATGGAAGAAAATATCACGGTAGAAAAAGTCGACTGAATGGGCGTGGGGACCGTCCGTGGTAGTCGACAACTTTATTTCATTCGTTGTTAGAGTTCCGACCGACGAAGCTTTCGACGGCACTAAAACTCCGTTATATGTTATACAATAATATATTTGCTACTTTTAAAAAATGTATAGTTCGGAGACGTTATTTAATGGAGAATTTCACCATAGAAAATAACAACTGAATGAATGTGGGCTTGACGACTGCAAATTTTAATAAAATACCATGCTTTTGTGGAAGCGATTGAAGGTACGGTGGACGGAAATTTCTACGGTACTCTTAAATGTCCGTCGGGCTTGACATTATCATGTACCGTGCGAGCAAAAATTATTTGCATCAAAGAGGGCTTGGATTAAAAAACGTAGGGCTTGGTTTAGATCACAATGATATGGGGACGATATATGTAAACAAATCTAGGTTAAAATTTTGTCAAATTCATATTATGACATGATATGCCAAGCTAATGAGTAATAAAATAAGTCGACAAAGACAAATTTATTATTGTTGTTTACAAAATTAACAAAGTAAGAATATACAGAAAGAAAAAGAAAAATAATTACATAAATTGCTGAAATTGGCCACCGCCATGCTCCAAGCATAAATTCACACGTCTCTTCATATTTTCCAAAGTGTTGACCAGCATCTCCGGAGAAATGTTACCACATTCTTGGATAATCCTTTTTTGTAAATTGTTCTAAATTTGCAACTGGTGTTTGGGTTTTGAGTAAACCATTGAGAGTAATTCCTGCGTCTTTCAAAATCTGCGGCTTGTATTTTTTGGAATACTTGCACTTTATAGGGAAATAAATTTAGCTGCTTCTTAAGAATAGTCCTGCATGTTCCACAAGATCTTCCCACTTCTTGGGACAGGCGTCTTATACAATTTGTTGGCGTATGTTGCATTATTTCACGAACGTTTACAACAAATTCTTCTGTTCTTACAGATGGTCTTCCTGCTCCTTTTTTGTGTTGTATAGAACCTGTTTCCCTAAACACAGCCACGGTTCTTTTCAGGCTATGATAAAAATCCCCAGCAATAAAAGCAACGTTAGGAAAATGTTCGTGAAAATCGTCCATGCACAAACCCGGATTGTATTGCCACTCACCATTTACTCTAACCCCGTTTCGAAAATAGGCGTCAACCATGAATGTTTTGTGCTGTTCCGTAAAGCCCATTGTGTGAATTGTTCAAGAAATTGTAAAAATTAGCGATGAATCAAATTACTTGTAACGACTGAATAACTGATTGATTGTTAATTCAGGTAGTTACTGATACCCAACAGGTATTAAGCTCTACGGCTAAGGCTAAGCATTACGTCCTTAGATGCAAATAATTTTTGCTCGCACGGTACTATGTGGTGGAAATTGTCAACCTGTCTATATTGAAGGGTCTCGTCACACTCAGCTGATCAGTTAGAGTTCCTTTTCAAAGTCTTTACCTATTTTTAAAAAAATTATCCCCCTCGGAATCCCCCTCAACGATTTTTCGAACTACCTCGGTACCTACCTATGTATTTACACTCAAAAATGTACAACTTCACAGCATACCTTAAAATATGCTATGTGGAAAAATATTTATAGCCTTTTAAACAGCGCAACTAGATTTATGGGGCTGTTCCACGTCAGCTTGACACCACAAAAAACATAGCAGATATATTTTTATAAAGGCAGCAAAGTGACAAGGAACGAAAGTTAAACGAGTTTTGTATTTTTTAATGGAAAAATAAATAGGCAAAAGATTGAGGTTATGTAGGCTAAGCAAAATTTTAAAGAATAATCTTAGAAAGTAGTTTTTTCCTATTGAACCGTTTTTGCAAACGCTCTTATAACATTCAAACGTAAATATCTCCGGGACCAATAACAGAGCAAGATAGACATCTCATTTTCTTCAACCATTTAAAAAAAACAAGTTTCTGATATTTGGTATTGAGGTGGGATTAATTACATAATATACAGTGTGTCCAAGAAAGTATGCAACATATGGGAAAGTTTTTTTATCACCGATTTCTCAGAAAATTTTATTCTTTAGAAAAGTTGATGCATGCCTATAAATGCCTATAAATGCATATTTCATATTTCTCCTGCGGCTAATAGTAAGGGAGTAAATGCCATTTTTTTGAAATTGCCTTAAGAGTAAAGTACCTTAATTATTAGAAATACAGCAAAATTTTATATGGAAATGTTCTTGCAAATTAGTCCAAATACGAAATTTGAGTTAGGTGTCACAATTTTTAAGTTTTTTTGGTTAAGCTCTATTTTCCCCTGAACGGTACACCCCTGGTCGATTTTTTGTTTACGCAATTTAAATATATTTATTAAATAACTTAAACTTGGGTTTATAATAAAAATGGATTAAGTAGTTGCAAACTTTTTAAAACCTTTCAATGTTACGAGTTGGTTCAGATATTAGCGTGTTGCACGCCTACTAAAACACATTTTAGCCAACTTATGTTTTAAACAAAATTATGATAGAATCCAACTCTATTCATATTACTGGAAATAATTAATAATTTATTTGTCATTTTCACCCAATAAGCTGAAGTCCAAAAACCTATTTTAAAGAAATGCTTAAATGCATATAAAAAAAATTAAAAATTGACACCTAACTCAAATTTCGTATTTGGACTAAGTTATTAATTTGCAAAAACATTTCCATATAAAATTTTGCTGTATTTCTAATAATTAAGGTACTTTACTCTTAAGGCAATTTCGAAAAAATGGTATTTGCTCCCCTACTATTAGCCGCAGGTGAAATTTGAAATATGCATTTATAGCTTTAAGGAATGCACCAACTTTTATAAAGAATACAATTTTCTGAGAAATCGGTGATAAAAAACTTTCCCATATGTTGTATACTTTTTTGGACACACTGTATATCCAAATAAGTTTTCTAATTGGCATTTTGGTCAAAAATGAAAAATAAAGGTAGTTTACTTTTGGAGAAAAATCATGTTTAGAAGTTTTGGCGAAGCCTGTATAAAAAATCAAAAATTTCTCCTCGTGAATTGCATTTTTTTTATAAGCAAAACTTTTTATCAAGAATGACTTTTTCCCGAAAAATGAAATTTTTCATCCATTTTTGTGCTATTGTAAACCCTATGCGCGGAAAGTCTGTATACTGTTATCGGAATATAAAATCTTAACGGTCCGGCCCGTCCACTTATTATACCATCGTGATGTCTTATGTATCCGTCCGACATACACTTATGTGCTACCATTAAAACAGCTCCCAACTTTAGAAAACAGTCGTCGAGAAAAAACAACTCGGCTTTCGCGAACTAAGCATAAACTGAACGCGTTAAGCAGTGTTTCTTTAGCGATCATAAAAGGAAAACTTCGAAGGAAACTTCGAAATCACTCGGCAATTTTAAAAATATATCTACCAAGTTTCCTTTTTAGTTTGATACAACAAAAGTGTCAAGCTGTTCGAGAGGAAAATGTTCATAAATTATTTGGAGGCGCTGTGTTTAAAAAGCCATAAATATTTTTTGGATTTTATTTTAGATCGACAAGCCTGATGTAGATAAATACACTAAAAAATATTTTTAAACGGACGTGGTCACGGTACCGATCATCGTCCTTTTACGTCGGCTTGTTAAATGTCCTACCCTTATGTCCTGCACATCATGGAGTGTAATAAATTCCCTTAAGGCGAATTATGCGCTGGGCAGTGGATATTTAGCAGAATTACCCCCTTAGAGAGTGCCACAATCTTTCCCCCATAACAGTAAATAAATCCCCTAAATACCCGTCCGGCTATACTCTAGACACGACCAATTAAAAAACTGCTTAAAGCCGGATCCGTCGTGCCATAACCACTGTACATTTGCGAATTGTAAGTTCTTAATCCGACAAAAAACGTTTTTAGGGAAAAAGGGAATATATAGACAAACCCCCGGAGTGAGAAAAAGGATTATATTGTTGAGGGATTTAAGTATTTTCAGTCGTTTTATTAGTTGGTTTTGGCACTGCTCGCTTGGACGGACCGCTAACGCTATTTTGCGAGATATTAAATCGATGACGTGTTTAAATTGATCATAATAAAATAAAATTACATATCAAAAATTAATAATAGTAATAATAATCTTTATTTAGGACTTGGCTAGTTATTGCTAAGAAAAAATTACAAAATACCTAGTATTTACATGAAGTGTTGAATAGTATTACAAAAAGTGTTGATTGTAAATCAAAGGTAAAGGAATGCTAATTGTAAATATGCTCACGAGCTTTTGAAATATCAAGAACTATCACTACTTCATAGTGAAAATACGAAATATACCCGGTATTTTACCCCTATTTGGGCATAATAAAATCATACAAAATGGTCTTTACTAGATTGTATCCGAGTCACTAAAGACGCAAACACAATTTACTAAACTCGACTAAACTACACAAAAACTAGAATTCCATAAATGCTAAACATCCACAATAGCAAAGAAAACAACAAGAAATCATCTATGTGAAGTTAGCAACGGAGTTGGAGTACATGATGTCAATTCCGCCTGTAGCGTTTGTAAACAAAGTTTAATTTCTTTAGTGGCAAAGATTGAAATTCTACCATTTGGATTTATCGTCATTAGTAAACTACCCCATAGGGGTAAATTACCTGCTATATACAAATTTCCAAAAACCCCAAGGAAAAAACATATAGGATAGAAACTTCGAAAAGTAGCGTTAATAAACGAATTTTAATTTTTTGCGAAGACTGTAAAGTACCCCACTGTAAAGTACCCCGTAGGGGTATAGAATTCTCTCTATTTCCCATACGAACTATACGAAGTTGTTCGCGAAGCGTTCCTTTAACAATTTAGCTAAGCAAAAATCTTTGCTTTGCTGTTTAAAAGAAACTATTGCTCACTTCACACATATCAAGAAATCCCCAGAGAAAACGTAAAACACAACAACAAAAATGGCGCCGAGCCGGTTCTGGAGCGTATTTTAAAGATGTCGTTTAACAAGGAAACACTAATAACAAGATGGTTGTGCGCATGCCCATACCTGTAGGGCGGCAAGGCATGTGACTGGTGAGCTATGCGCACGAAATAAACTGTACGGATCTAAAGGTAAATGTGTATGATAATCTTCTTCTTTATTTATTTTTAAAAGTTTCACAATTTCGACTAAGGACGAATTTGATTGTCATATACCGGGTGTTTCTCAAAAGACGTTCACCCCTATAGCTTTTTTATATTTATAGATATTAAAATGAAATTTTGAGATTATGCATAAGAGATGAGTCTGCACTTATTGGCATAATTTTCAATGTGTTAGCACTTCCACACATTTTAAAATAGCATAGGAGTGTATGGTATCAAATTGTTGAAAAAAAAATGCTCGTTTTAAATATCCTATTGAACTACCATCGTTTCATTTGGAAAAATGGAGTAAACGTCAAGAAAACAAAATTTCATTTTTTAAACGCTTGTGAAACTTGGAAAGTCAATTATTATGACATAATTTTAATTTTCATATACTACTTGACTATAAATTAACAGATTGAATTAATTTGTAGCACTCTAGATTGAAAATAAAAAATAAACATAAAAATGTTATAACACGTCAAAAAATGACAAGTGAGGTGTCATTTTACTCAGAATCTTATGCTGAATCCCAATAAGTAAAAATATACAAGATGTCCCATTTAAAATACCAAAGTCAAATTGAAGAGTATGCCAATAAATGCAGACTCATCTTATATGCATAATCTCAAAATTTCATTTTAATATCTATAAATATAAAAAAGTTATAGGGGTGAACGTCTTTTGAGAAACACCCGGTATACTTATTCTAAATATTTCACGCAGACATCTAGTTAAAATATTACATTGACGTTAACAAACATTACAATACTGGATCTAAGAAACCGTCAACATAACGTATACCGTAATCGTCGCGATACCTCCCCAATCCAAAGGTTTTATTAAAGGTATAATTAGATACATTTTCCGAGGCCGAGCTTTTATTATGAAAGCCGTTTTCCACTTCATAAAAGTTTATTAGAAAAAAGGAAAAACGGGCCCTGGGAATAAAGCAGGTGCTCCGAGAAAAACTTTCGCAGTAAATCAAGGCTACACTTTTTCCAAAAGTGGATTTTTATTGTTTTGCGTTAATCACGACGGTGCGGGCCATCCGTCAAAGGACATTAATATTTCCCTGCTAACGGTCCCGTCCGACGGAACTTATTATATGTCCGTCGGGCGGGATTTTAAGACGTCGGTATATTTTATAGGTCCGACTATCGGGTTTTTAGTCACGCCCTAACGTGAAATCCTATCGAGGATATTAAACTTTTCTTAATGTGTATCCGAGACTAATTTCTCGAGTAACACCTTCCGTTAATCAATCAAAAAACTTTTACCCTCTATTAGCTGTCAGGCTTTGACGGATTTTTATCTCCACGATGCCTACCCCCTAATTTTGTAAGTTCCGCAAGGACAGGTGGTAAAAACCGACCCTTAATTGCGTCGCGATAACGTCTGTGTCGGCGGAGCGTTTCTTTTCACGGATAAAACGAAAAAAATTTAATAATAAGTTAATATAACATTCCTGAGGAGAAACGCGAAGCCTTCTTGTCGCTGTAGCAGTGCTTGCCGTTTGATAACAGGAATTTTTAAATGTATTTTTGTAAATTGTACGCGGTGCATTAACAGGATACATTTTCAGTGTCTTTTAATCGTGCGACAACTTGTTCGACATAGTGTATGTGTGTAACAACAAACCAGCCTCGATCTCCCCTATACAGGGTGTCCGGAAATGATGAGCGAAAAATTTAGGGGATAATTCTAGACCAAAATTAAATGCTATCTCTTCCTGTAACGTTTTTTCGAAAATCGGAGTTACAGGGTGTTAAAGTTAAATTTTATTTGCGGTTTTAAAACATAAGTTATACTAGAACAATAAATTAAACATTCAAATCAAAGGTTCAAAGTGACGTAATTCCTCTTCAATGCACAAACTAATTCTTAAAAAAATTCCTACGTACTCCATGGAATATTCCTTCCGTTGCTATGCTATGTTTAAGGCTGAAAATAAATTAAAACGATTTCGTAGTCATCACATGCAAGCAATGCTATTTTAGCAGTTTTCTCGAAAACGGTTAGATTTATCGAAACAAAAGTAGTACACCTTTTTTATGTCAAAAGGTTAGGAGAATAAAAATATTCAGTCAAAATGCGCATACAGTGTAGGACAAAAAAGTTGGGACCATTCAAATTAAGGTATAGGCTCCTATGTGGCGCCCTCTACAAAATGCGAAAAAACGGTGGGAAAATTTGTAATCCTCATCCAGAAAAATCCTCATATATACGAGATTTCGTCAAAATATCAGCGTGGCAAAAGGTATTGCAAAAAAAACTGCAGATAAAATTTAGCTTTAACACCCTGTAAAAATTTATGGGAAGAGATAGCATTTATTTTCGGTCCAGAATTATCCCCTAAATTTTTTACAGGGTGGAATTTTTGTGTGTCTTCATGAAACTTACCCCTCTTTTTGGGGTAGAAACCGCCCACAACTTATTTGTTTAATTGTAAAAGTATGTCTATGGTCTATCCATAAAGTTTCTTCAATGTTAATTCCGGATGGAACTATAAGAAAAACGATTAAAGCTCCGTTCAACGAAACTTTAGACGCTTGCATAGAGGACGCAGTATAGAAATATGGAATGAACGTATTATTATTTAAACAACAAAATTTTGCTTTAGAAAACTAGACAGAAACTAAACACATTAAGCCCCACTTGCCCTAAACTTAAGAAAAACTTTGAAAATTATTCGGCAATTTTAAAATATATCTGCGCCAAGTTTTTCTGCTTTGATACTACCACTACGGAAATGTCGAGCTGTCGGGGAAAAAATGCCCATAAATTTTGCAGGGGCCCTGTTTAAAAACTCATAAATATTTGGATATCATATTTCAGGACTGCCAACCCGATATACAATATGTTTGGGTTTTGTATACGTCGGCTATACGAAAAGTAATTTAGGGACGTTTTTGTTTAAGGGAAGTCTAAAATTTGGTAGTCGAAAATTTCCCTCTTAAATTTTAGAGTTACGAATTGACATTAATGAAAAAGAAGCACCGTTCTTACATGTTCCGTTATGGTTTTTTGATTGAATAGATAGTTTAAGGGCACCGTTTTTCAGTGGCGGCTCGTTAATGAAGGGCTCTGGGGCGCCGCCCTCCCTGCAATTATTTCAAACATAATTCAAAAATACTTTACTTAAAAAACCAATAAAGCAATGTACAGTGTCCGCAAGAAAGTCCGCATCAAATGAGATTTTTTTTTATTATTAGGTATAGGTAAAAATTGAAAATGCAGTTAGTTTTTGCTTACCCAAAAACCAAAAATGACGTATACTGAAGCAGCTGCACGAGTTGCGTTACCTGTCAAATTTTACATTTTTAATAAAATAGGTTCAAAAATGCCCTTGTTTATCAGAATATCGAAAAACTTTGGTTGAGAAAGTTGTTTATTTAGGCATTTTTAGCTTCTGTACGAAATTTTGACAGTCTAATACAATTTTTATTTTTTGCCAGGTTCTTGAAAATTTTGATCAACCCTCGTAGATTAACTTTTATACATCGATGTAAAACCATTTGCCTTTACTTCATTTGTAATCTTAATGCAATTTTGTGTAAATTTTTTGTTTCCAATTATTTATTTTGCTTCAAAAACTGAAATTGTAATTGATCAGTATGTAATGTTTGATGCAAAGTTTATCTAATTACATCAGTTTTGCCAAAACCGACGTTTCTCATTTTTCTTAAGTAAGTAAACAGATGTACAAAAAGAAAATATAAGGAGGCTTTCGTTGAAATTTTACTTAATTAATATTAAATTAAATTAATTATATTAAACTATATTTTTGTTGAATAAAATATTTCGAGCGATTAATATTTATTCTTTTTGATCCAATATTAATTAAGTAAAATTTCAACGAAGGCTTCCTAATATTTTCTTTTTGTACATCTGTTTACTAACTTAAGAAAAATGAGAAACGTCGGTTTTGGCAAAACTGATGTAATTAGATAAACTTTGCATCAAACTTTACATACTGATCAATAACAATTTCAGTTTTTGAAGCAAAATAAATAATTGGAAACAAAAATTTTACATAAAATTGCATTAAGATTACAAATGAAGTAAAGGCAAATGGTTTTACATCGATGTATAAAAGTTAATCTACGAGGGTTAATCAAAATTTTTAAGTACCTGGCAAAAAATAAAAATTGTATTAGACTGTCAAAATTTCGTACTGAGACTAAAAATGCCTAAATAAACAACTTTCTCGAATAAAGTTTTTCGATATTTTGATAAATAAGGGCATTTTTGAACTTATTTTATTAAAAATGTCAAATTTGACAGGTAACGCAAGTCGTGCAGCTGCTTCAGTATACGTCATTTTTGGTTTTTAGGTAAGCAAAAACTAACTGCTTTTTCAATTTTTACCTATACCTAATAATAAAGAAAAATCCCATTTGATGCGGACTTTCTTGCGGACACTGTATGTAAGCAATCCATTAAAATAATTCAAACCAAACATAGCCCTATTCCAGCGGGTAGGTTATACTAAGCGCGGGCATAATTCAAACCAAACATAGCCCTATTCCAGCGGGTAGGTTATACTAAGCGCGGGCATAATTCAAACCAAACATAGCCCTATTCCAGCGGGCAGGCTATACTCATAGACAAGCACAAGCAAGTTGCGCGCTCTCAAGATTATAATAAGCGCGGGCGACCGATTATTCGTCCCGATTCAACGCGACTTCTCGTTATGACTAAGGAGGCGTGACGTCACCTACATATCGCACAACGAGGAGCTCAAAATTTTCCGCCCAACAGCTGTTCGCGACTCTCAATTCGAGATTCGACCTGTCGATGCGATCACGTTTTGTTTATTTGTTTTGATTTATTTATTAGTTACATTATAAAGTTGGAAAATTTCGTCTAATATGAAGGTCATTGATTTACAGATGCTTGTGTTTAGTAGTTCTCTGAGCTTAAGTGAAAAACTTGATTTAAAAAATACAGGGTGGCCACTAAAAATCCTGGATATGAGGTTGTGAGGACAAAAATTCTTTTTTTTTTGTTTCGTGTGTCTTCTTTTTGACGGTGATGATAATTGGACTATAAATGGGGTGCAGGACCTAAAACATCTTTCAGAGAAAATAAAAAACATGAAAATAGTGCAAAACATCGTTATAATGTGGTAAGTTTTGAGATGTTAGGACAAATATTAGGTATTTTAACTTGTTTAAGTAGTGCTTATGCTAATGAAATTAAAATTCACAACGAGAAAGTTAGAAAAAAACAGACACGTAAGTACTTTCGAAAATAATAGACATTTTAATTTTTTTTTATTTAAAGCCAGCGCCCCCCCCTGACTCACTAGTCACGAGCCGCTACTGCAGTTTTTAAGGCCAATCATGTATAAAAGACCTATAAATGGCTTGAATGCAGGGGTAACTTCCGGAACCTTGCAATTATTTAAACAATATAATTAGTATCTAATTTTGGAAGGGCTGTTCAGGGAGGCATTGACTTATAGTATGCCGGTGTGTTTTTTTTAAATTAAGGGACAGAAACTTTTAAAAAAGCAGTTCTTTGAAACCACTAAAATTGCCTTAAAATCCTTGAAAGTAAACACGTCGATTTTCAGAACTGAAGTAGAAACAACAATTTTTACTGGTAACACGATATTCTCCAGTCAATCTAGATGTCTTCTCTCCTAAGAATTCTAGAGAAAATGTGTTTGTTTCAACGGGAAAGGTTCCGTAATTGCACAGAACACGAAAGCAAAGAAAACTATGACCGGCTGACTAACATCTGCCTTGCTCTACCAGCTCCAGAATATGTCTGTCTTTCTTCTTCGTATGCCAAAAGCATAAAAATAACTACTCCGATCAATACAGCACTGCAATCCGCAAGCGAATCGTCAACAGTTCGGCAAATCGAATTGACGATAGAAAATGGCGTGTAAATTACAAACGTTATTCTAAATAAGTTTTCTAATTGACATTTTGGTCAAAAATGAAAAATAAAGGTGGGTAGTTTACTCTTGGAGAAAAATCATGTTTTTGGAGTTTTTGCGAACCCTGTATAAAAAATCAAAATTTTCTCTTCGTGAATTGCATTTTTTTTACAAGCAAAACTTTTTATCAAGAATGACTTTTTTCCGAAAAATGAAATTTTTCATCCATTGTGCTATTGTAAACCCTATCCGCGGACAGTCGGTAGTCTGTATATTTATTCAAATCGCCTACAAGGAGCTCTGGCATTGATAATATCGAAAAAGGCTTTTTGAAAATTAATTTTCACGTACAAAGCATAATAAAAGTCCGTCAACTACTATAACACGTCAGAAGTCTATTATTTCTTTGTTATTTGGAAATTTCCTGGAGTGTTGTCGTTTTATTTCATCCAGTTTTCTTTATATCCACTAGGGGAAACTTATTGTATTATATTGCAAGGCATTTTATTGAAGCCCGATTTAATTTAAGTAGGTTTATGAAAAATTTCATTGGTATTTAATTTGACGGATCTTTCAAACGATACTATATATTCCACGATAAACTGTTCTTTAGCCACGGCCGCGTTCGTGCAAACAATGATGCCGTGCGAGCAAAAATTATTTGCATCAAAGAGGGCCTTGCATCTAAGGACGTAATGCTTAGCCGTAGAGCTGAATACCTGTTGGGTGTCAGTAACTACCTGAATTAACAATCAATCAGTTATTCCGTCATCTTTGACAGTCGTAATTTTTCCAATTTCTTGAACAATTCACACAATGGGCTTTACGGAACAGCACAAAACATTCATGGTTGAAGCGTATTTTCGAAACGATGTTAGAGTAAATGGTGAGTGGCAATACAATCCGGGTTTGTGCATGGGCGATTTTCACGAACATTTTCCTAACGTTGCTTTTATTGCTGGGGATTTTTATCATTGCCTGAAAAGAACCGTGGCTGTGTTTAGGGAAACAGGTTCTATACAACACAAAAAAGGAGCAGGAACACCATCTGTAAGAACAGAAGAACTTGTTGCAAACGTTCGTGAAATAATGCAAAATACGCCAAAAAATTGTATAAGACGCCTGTCCCAAGAAGTGGGAAGATCTTATGGTACACGCAGGGCTATTCTTAAGAAGCAGCTAAATGTATTTCCTTATAAAGTGCAAGTATTATAATTTTGTAAACAACAAAAATAAATTTTGTATTTGTCTACCTACTTATTTTATTACTCATTAGTTTGGCATTCATGTCATAATATGAATTTGACAAAATTTTAACCTACATTTGGTTAGATTATGGAGGGCTTTAGGTTAGATATACCGTCCCCATATCATTGTGATCTAAACCAAGCCCTACGTTTTTTAATCCAAGCCCTCTTTGATGCAAATAATTTTTGCTCGCACGGTATAATATCAAACAAGAACCTTTTTGGAAATTAATTTTTCAAGTAAAACAAAAAACGCTTTGTCGACAGATACCCATCAGTTTTTTTTTGTTATTTGGCAATTTCCTTATGTGTGTTGTCCTTTTATTTTTCGCAGTTTTTTTTTATCGATTGGGGCGAGTCCTTTGTATTATATGTATTATGTTGTTATGCCGCCTTAGTAATTATTTTCAGGGGCTGTTCCAGGTCCTATCTTTCGGTTTACACCTCAGTTGTCACGATATTAAATCGATATAATATACCGACGATTTCCTTAATGTAAAAAGTCGGGATGATTTTTTAGGGATGGAACGCGCATAAAAATGATTCATTTAACAATAAAAATATTAAAAAATTTTGTTATACTTACTCTGTTTTATAAAGACTGACAGCACAGCTGAGGGTCATGAGTCGTAAAACCTCAATAAACCATAGGCGTAACAATAACAGGTAATATAGTATTTGTAGAATTATACCGTTGATCTTTTGACTTCAATAAACCCTCATTATCGCTTTGACCATAAAATAAATAATGAAATCCCAAATTTTAAAACCTTTTCGAGCAGAGCCGGACCAGGTACAAATTCAATTTATACCTATACCTACCTGATTCATATATAAATACAAACTGATTTTTAATAATTTTAGTATTTAGTGGTTTTCCGGCGAGTAATTTTTAGTTAGGCTTATTAGTGGTAGAATGTGGCGTCCTTGGAATTGTGCTGATAGGGGGGCATCTTCAAGTGTCATTTTTAAAAGAAAGCATTTATCTACCGATTCCAACCTAATAATTAAAAATGTGTATCAATCTTTGTTGAGTAGAAATTTTAATTCGATGGATGCTTTAGAAGAGACGTCTACTTTGACAAAAACTCCTTTATCTTCGGTAAGAGACATAGTAGTTAAACCTGTTAATCCTAGAAAAAATCGGAGTGATTCTGGCACATTTAGAAGCATTGACGAAAATGACATGGATTTATTAAGAAGAAAGATTTACCAAATGCATGAGGCACAAACTGTACCCATTTGATTTCCCTCAAAGAGCGGCTGATTAAAGACGAAACAAATATCTCTTGTTGCCTTTCAAGCCTTAGGAAAATATTGCGTAAAATGGGTTTTAAATACCGAAGCATTACTAAAAGATAAACATTAATGGAATCTCAACGTTTACGGGAATGGAGACTTAAATATTTAACAGCTGTTAAACAATTTAGAGAAGAAAATCGTCCAATTTACCTTCACGAAAAATGGTTCGATACCCCTGACACTCCAAGAAAAGGTTGGGATGATTCTTCCAAAAAATGTCAAAACAAGGCACCATCAAATAAAGGCAAAAGAATCACAATATTACAAGCTGGTTCAGAGAACGGGTTTGTTCCAAATTGTCTGTTGCTTTCAGCTAAAAACAGCAGATTCTTCTTTAGATTACCATCAAGATACCGACGCACAACTTTTTGAAGATTGGTTTAAACATAAACTCCTTAAAAATATATCTAAAAATAGCATCATTGTAATGGACAATGCTAGTTATCATAGTCGGCAAGCAAAAATCATTCCCAATTCTAATAATACAAAAGCAGAAATTCAAAATTAGGGTTTAATCAGGTAGTTTATTTCTGGCAGTAAGAATCAACGGTATAATTCTGCAAATACTTTACCAAACTATCGTGTATCATGTCAAGGAATTTGTTTTTAAATTTTATTTTGTTAAGAGGTCTTGGTTGGATGACAATTGTGTTTACGCCATGCCAAATTTCAGTTATCTATGTCAAGAAGTCTTTGAAGACGTGGCGAACCCCGAATGAAGCTCGTTCAGTTCTTTTAAATTTGGTACGAAACACAATCGAAGCGGGTCCCCCCTTCCCAAAACCCTATATCAAAAACTTATTGAAAAACGGACATGTGTTATATGACGGGCACCCTCTTGGAAAAAGAGTGTTTCTCTATATTTAAATTTTGAGATTTAATAGGCCGTAAATCTATCAAGATGAAGATTTCTCTTAGGCCTGTCAAAACCGTGGTTAGAAAGGGAAAGGAATATAAATATAGCGCAAAAAAAAATGGGGATGTTGGACTGTTCGAGTTGGTAGAGGTAAACATCGGACTGTCTCGGTTTAACAATTTAAAAATGGCCGAACGCCTGCGACTATTTTTCCATGCACTAAAAAAAAAGGTTTTCCACGTAAACACCGTAAACCATGATATTTTATTAAGAAAATTATACAGTATTGGGATAAGGGGAAATACACACAAACTACTTCAACGTTATTTAAGCTATCGTAAACAATCTGTTCGAATTGGGGAAAGAAATAGTTCGGAAAAAGAAATAATACGTGGAGTTCCACGAGGATCAATGTTAGGTCCGTTATTATTCTTAATTTACATTAATTCCGTTTCCAAATCGAACTTAAAGAGCAATATAAAGCTATTTGCAGATGATACAACGATTATTTATTTTGCTGAAACTCTTGCAGAAATGTATTTTGATATTAATAATGATTTAAAAATACTTCTTTCTTGGCTTCAATCAAATAAACTTACGTTAAATTTTACAAAATCTTCTTTTGTTTATAACTAAAAATAAAATAAATTCCATCATAAACCCCTTAACATTTAATAATGAAAATATTCAATATTCAAAAACGACCAAATTTTTAGGATTAGTTTTAGACGAAAATTTAAATTGGAAATGCCATATCCAGTATATTATCAACTCGATCTCTCCTTTGGTATCTGTTTTGTACAGATCTAGAAATTTCATTCCTTTGAAATACTTACTTAAAAAATATATATTTTTTATTAATATATTCAAAATTACATTACTTAGCTTCTGCATGGGGATCTGCTTGTTTATCAAACTTAAAACCATTACAAAAATTGCAAAATAAAGTTATTAAATGTATACACAAATTGTTACATTTAGAACCAACTGTTAATCTATAATATAATATAGACCGAAAGGGTATTTACACGTTCAAAACATTTATAAATTAAAAATTTGTATTCTAATTCACTCTATTATGTTAAAAGAAAAAAAAATCAAACATAACACTTCAGGAGAATAAGACATTACATGATCGTAACACCAGACGTTGTATAAAATTATCAAACTATACCAGTAAAAAGTACTTAATTTCGGAAAATAATCGCTTTTATATGACGGAATAATAAGATATAATAAATCTTCCAAAAAATATCAGAAAAATTAAAAAATTGGCAGCTTTTAAAAAACAATTAAAGAGATATTTTTTACTAAATTTAATTATTTATACTATTTTTTTTAAATTGATTTTATTAATTAATGAAATTAGATTAACTTCAATTTTTTTTAATGGTTATTATTTGCTATATTATGTTGTCACTTTCCATGTAATGAAGTGTAAAAGATAGTTTGGAATAGACATTTTAAAAGTAAAAAAAAAAAATAGTTTTTCGCAAAAAATAATTATGTTGACGGTAGCTATCGAGGAATCGCAAATCTATGCCCCTTTAATAGTCGAACTTTTCGTATCTCAAATGAGGGTCTCAAAATGATTACGAGGGTGCGCCATCGCCAGTTTATTTTTGTACGTATGTGTACGCTTCAAATCACAACAAAAGGGAAACCGTATCGGTTTTCTTTTAATTTAGTTTAGAAAATGTTACGTCTTTTTAAACGTCGGGACCGACGACGTTCTTGCTCCTAGGGGCCATTAGGGAAAAAACACGAAAAGTGAATTTGGAATGACATTTAAGACCGTTCGTCGGGAAGATAAAATGGGTACGGGATATACAACCGTGATTAAAATTAATTTAATTTACAACCTAGATTTATCATGGTAAAAATGTGACAGCGATGGTACTACCTAGGTATTAGGGCTGTGCGATTACCGAAAAAGATAATCAATTTTCGATTATTGGAAATAATCGATTATTTCCTAATAATCGATTAATCGAAAATAATTGATTAATCGGAAATCAAAAATAATCCATTAATCGAAAATAATCGATTAATCGAGAATAATAGATTAATAAAAAAAAATCAAAAAGTCGATGCAAATATTAAATCGTTAAGAATATTAATTTTATGAAAGGGGCAAAGATTAAAACTTTATTCAAATTATTTCGTTGTTTGTCTTGCAATAATATACTAAGTGACATAGAAACCCGAACACCCAGTAAAAATGATTTAACTTCAATAATATTTTACATAAACATCCGGAGGGTCATAGTAAGGAAATGATTAAAATTTCAATCCACCTTTAATTAAAGACAGACTAAGTTTATTCGGTTTGTTCGGGTTTGTGGTATGTGAAACTGATAAGGCTAAAAATTTGATCATACCTTCCTTTTGTGATGATAAACCTGTACTTATACAAAATATTATTAAAATTAAATAATTTTTACTGGGTGTTCAGGTTTCTATGTCACTTAGTATATGCTATAATATTTAAATAATCGATTAATCGAGAATAATCGGTTAATCAAAAATAATCGATTAATCAAAAAAATCAAAAAGTCGATTTAAATATTTAATCGTAGAGAATATTAATTTTATGAAAGGCGCACAGATTAAATTTTTGTTCAGATTATGTCGTTGATTGTCTTGCAATAATATGCTATAATATTTAAACCGATTTTCAGGGTAATAGGGCTGCTAATAAATATATAGAGACTTACAGCAATAATAAGTAACTAGCAACTTCAATCACCCAAAAACATACCTAGGTATATTTTCGAATAATCGAAAAATTGTTTTTTTGGTCAATTGCTCGGTCAATTGATTAATCGAAAAATGTTTTTTTTTTCGAATACTTACCTAATTAATCGAAAAATATTTTTTTTTTTGTTAAGTAATCGGTTAATCCAAAAATCATATTTTTTTCGATTTTGATTTGACTTTGATTACCTAATCAAAAAATCGTAAAAAATTTTTAAAGATCGATTAATCGATTTTTCGATCTCTAATCGAATAATCGATTTTCCATACGAACTATACGATTTGCTCGCGAAGCGTTCCTTCAACAACTTAAACTCTGTCTCTTAAAACCTGAAAGCACAGGTGAGGGTCATGAGTCGTAAAACCCCAATAAACCATAAGCGTAACAATAACAGGAACCTACCACTAATGTGCCCTTTTTTTACTTCCTGTATGATAAAAACTTTGGACGTTTTTTACATACCTTTATTGACTAAAAATTAAATACTCTTTATTCATGTCGCTAATCCTAACCGTTTTCGGAAAAACATAATTTTATTGCGATCATGTATTAATATTAAGCAGTTAAAAGTGAACATTTATAATTTATAGGAACAAAGATTTATAATTTATAGGAACAAAGATGCATCTTTTATTGAAATACGCTAGGATTAGCGACATGAATGAAGAGTGCTTAATTATTAGTCAATTCAATAGTTAAAGGTATGTAAAAAACGTTGTCCAAAGTTCGTATCATACAGGGCGTAAAAAAAATGGGCACATTAATGTCACCGCTAGTCCGTCCCTGTAGCTGTGAGTAATTGGCAACACTTTCTGGGATAGTAATTTGAAGGGTCTTACCTGGTATACATCATATGAAAAAAAAAATTGAAATATACCTGTTGGTTTAATAATTATGTGTCAAAATCTTAATTCCATGGGAGCTCTTTGGGAGCCCATATCTCCGAAGAGGAGGCCGATACGAAAGAAGTTTATACGGACTTGTAGCATTCTTTTCACGTGTTTTTTTTCATATCCGGGAGACAGAACACTAACCACGCGAGCTGGACATACACTCGACCGGCTATTTCAACTGCTGTACTGCTGTATAAATTTCCGGCTATTTCAACTGCTGTATAAATTTCCGGCTATTTCAACTGCTGTATAAATGTAACCGTGTCGTGGTGGCATCATCAAAAAACAATTAGACCAATTACATCAATTCCCCTTTTCGAAAAGAGGCCGGAGAGAATTTTTTTTAACGAAACGTATCTAAAACAATGCTTTGTCATTGATTATACTCATAAGTTTCAATTATTTTTTATGACTAAACGAAAATGCACCCGGACTTAAGTGACGGGCGTATTTAGGGTTGGGTGAACATCGATACCTAGTAAGTCGTATCGATAAGTTCGCGTATCATGCGTTTTTCAGATAGATATTTACCTTTAGATAAAGCAAACGATAATAACAAAAGTGGCAAATTTATAGCCTTGCGCACGTAAACAAAGCTTCACCGGATTAGGCATGCGCACTGCAACATGATCGTTTGACGAATGGGGAAATAGACAGGTCCGGGCTTTAAAATTTAAATTCTTGCCAAAAAATGGAATTTCTTCTCAATTTTTTGGATCAGGTTGGGAATTAAGTTAGCGATTTCTGGCATTTTTAGTAGTGGCAAACCTATCAGATTTTAAGGATAGAAAATTGTTTTTAAGGTTTCGTTTCTAAAATTTGTTTAAAAATGATTCGTCGTCGTGTTTTTATTTCGAAAGGAAAGAAAACAAGTCAATTAAACTATAAAACTTATAAAATCGAATATAAAACACAAACAAAACCATCAAAAATAACCAATCTTCGATGTGATCGCGTACCTAACCTCAACTCAAATATAAGTTGGTATATAAGTTGTATTGATTTTTACAATTTGGCAAAAACTTGGGTACGTGTAAAACATTTTCAACACAATTTCTTGATCAAGAATTTGAAAAAGTTTTTGTTTGAGAACTTGATTCCTGGAGTAATATAAACTACCCTAGGTATTTACATTTTTTCTTTTATATTATACACGGTGTACCATATTAAGTGGGCACTATTGCTAACTCTTTTATTATTAGAGATACAAAGTCGGTTAAATTAGCAAAGTAGTAGCATTTTTTATGCTGATTATGATTATGAAAGAAGAAAAACAATTGAACGTGGCGTTTCCTAATAAATGATTAAAATGAAATTTTTTTTAATGGAACACCCTGTATATTTTTACATTTTTAAATTCCTCATAAAATTATAATTATTTTTTATGAAATGCATTATTGGTCTATACTTCATAGTTTCCGAGATATTGACTCTCGAAAAGTGACATTTTTGAAATTTGACAGCTTCTAACTTTCTAACAGTACGTCTTAGAGCAAAACGGCTTACATGTCCCTATCTTCAATTTTTATTATCTTCCCAAAAAAATCAACTTCCAGTTAAACCGGAACGACTATATTTCCTGCTTTCGAGTTACATCCGGTTTAACCGGAAGTTGATTTTTTTGGGAAGATAATAAAAATTGAAGATAGGGACATGTAAGCCGTTTTGCTCTAAGACGTACTGTTAGAAAGTTAGAAGCTGCCAAAGTTCAAAAATGTCACTTTTCGAGAGTCAATATCTCGGAAACTATGAAGTATAGACTAATAATGCATTTCATAAAAAATAATTATAATTTTATGAGGAATTTAAAAATGTAAAAATATACAGGGTGTTCCACTTTAAAAAAATTCATTTTAATCATTTATTCGGAAACGCCTCGTTCAATTGTTTTTCTTCTTTCATAATCATAATCAGCATAAAAAATGCTACTACTTTGTTAAGTTAACCGACTTTGTATCTCTAATAATAAAAGAGTTAGCAATAGTGCCCACTTAATATGGTACACCGTGTATAAGTATAGAGAAAATTGTCTTTTAAACTTTTTGAAGATTGCAGGACTGCAAATAAAATATACCAAAACATGCATCGGGATAATCCGTCTTGGTGTGGTTTCTCTTTATTTTCATACCTTGTTTGCGTAGCCTAGGCCTTATAAAACAAAAATAATTGATATAATCGAACAATTCATATCTATCATACATTCTCCCATTCCTACTTCGAAGATGACGGAGACATACATCCATAAATAAGTAAGACAAATGCGAAAGAAATGTATCAAAAAAATTAGTTGTTTTATAAATAGTGTGATCAAATCTGGTTAGAGAAAGCAGCATGCTTAAAACGAACAGAGGGTTGAAGCCAAAAAAAATTAATTGCATTTTAGTAACCCTTGTGTGTTTGCCCGTATTAAATAACACCCTCTAAAAAGGTGCTTCGGAAGGGGGTGTCCTACCCGACAATTATGTGTCATCTAAAAAAATTAAAATTCGTTTACAAACGTTACAGGCGGAATTGACACGTACCCCAAACGTTGCTGATAAACAGCGCTAACTTCACACATATCAAGAAATCCACAGAGAAAACGTAAAACCTGACGACAACAAAAATGGCGCCGAGCAAACAATAATCACGAAACTGGCAAATAGGGAACTTTTCAATTTTTTTTTTCAATAATATGATTTAGTTAGGCCTAAAAAAAATATTCCAATTATTACTCCTTAAAAATCAGTAATAACTTGGTAACATTCTTTAAAGTTTCGCGCGTGTCAAAAGCATTTCAAACGGCGTACAGGGTAGGCCAAAAAATATAAAACTTGTACCGTGCGTTCAATTTATCTTGATTACATTTGGATTCACTATAACTTTTTTGTTTTTAAAGATATGAAGGTAAACAAAAAAACAAAATGTAGGGTTGGTAGCCAAGTTTTTTCCTAAGTTACATATAAAACAAAACACTATCAATTTTCTGACATATAAGTCTACCTTATGTTTTTTTAAATGGAACACCCTGTATATTTTTACATTTTTAAATTCCACATAAAATTATAATTATTTTTTATTAAATGCATTATTAGTCTATACTTCATAGTTTCCGAGATATTGACTCTCGAAAAGTGACATTTTTGAACTTTGATAGCTTCTAACTTTCTAACAGTACGTCTTAGAGCAAAACGGCTTACATGTCCCTATCTTCAAATTTTATTATCTTCCCAAAAAAATCAACTTCCGGTTAAACCGGATGTAACTCGAAAGCAGGAAATATAGTTGTTCCGGTTTAACTGGAAGTTGATTTTTTGGGAAGATAATAAAAATTGAAGATAGGGACATGTAAGCCGTTTTGCTCTAAGACGTACTGTTAGAAAGTTATAAGCTGTCAAAGTTCAAAAATGTCACTTTTCGAGAGTCAATATCTCGGAAACTATGAAGTATAGACTAATAATGCATTTAATAAAAAATAATTATAATTTTATGTGGAATTAAAAAATGTAAAAATATACAGGGTGTTCCATTTAAAAAAACATAAGGTAGACTTATATGTCAGAAAATTGATAGTGTTTTGTTTTATATGTAACTAAGGAAAAAACTTGGCAACCAACCCTACATTTTGTTTTTTGTTTACTTTCATATCTTTAAAAACAAAAAAGTTACAGTGAATCAAAATGTTATCAAGATAAATTGAACGCACGGTACAAGAATAAAGTTTTTTAATAAACATTTAAAATAAAAATTTTGCACTTTAAATGATAGTTTTTTAATTAGCATATTTTTATCTTGTTAAAAGTAATTTTTAGGATATTTTAAAATTGTGTTCACTATCGTTGCAACAAACATGAAGTTTGTGATTCCTTAATAAACTAAAACTTCAAGTAAATTTTACAAATATGCTTGAATTTGAACAAAGATATGTGAAATTGATTTGATTTTGATTAATTTATGAAGGTGAATATAAAAAAAAATTTTTGAGAAATTATCGAGATATTTTTTTATTTTAGGAGGTCACGTTTTTGAATCTATGCATAACTTTTAATTCTAAACAACTTTTCTTATTAACATTTTGCTGAATTCTCTGAAATAGGGGTACCTACTTTATTCTTGTACAAGTTTTATATTTTTTGGCCTACCCTGTACGCCGCGTGACTTGCAACCATTCCAAGTGCACCAAACATGATTATTGAATATGCACCAACTTTTATCGAGAATAAAATTTTCTGAGAAATCGGTAATAAAAAAAATGCCCATATGTTGCACACTTACCTAAACAACCACACTGTATAGTTATGATTTATAGAATTTTTTCCCAATTTAAAATTTTTGTCAAGTTCCCTATTTATGGCCTCGCGCATGTAAACAAAGCTATACACGATTAGACATGCGCACTGTAACATTATCATTGGACGAATGGGAAAATGGACAAGTCCGGGCTTTAAAATTTTAAATTCTTGCCAAAAAATTAATAGTATATTAAAGTACGAGTTTCATAAGAAGCGGTTTTAGCGCCCGCGTCTATTTTAAAAAACGAGCCACGAAGTGGCGAGTTTTTTTATTGACACGGGCGCTAAAACGCCTTATGAGACATGTGCTTTATACATTTTTTTCTATTTCACCTTTTATAATCAAGAAAAATACATTTTAAAAAGAAAATAAATCCTTCAAATTTTGTAAATTTTTATGTCTAAATTTTGTGTTGGTAATACTATTTTTTATCATAGGAGCCTCTGGACAACAAAAATTATTTTGCAAACTGTAATTTTTTGATTTATTGACCCATTTTCACCACGAGATTCTAAAGTTATTTTAGCGATATGAGATTTGAAATTGGACGGAATACGTTGTGTGATCCTTGTACATTCGGTACATATACAGAGCGTTCGCAAATTCGGGCGATTTTGCTACTTTTTTTCGAATTTCAAAAGACGTGATTTTACGTCACGACATTGCAATTTAGTATAGGGAAGATGGAAAATTCAAATAAAGTTGAAGTTAAAATCGACATTAGAAGGTTAGTAGATTGAATTTTGGATAGGATTTGGCAGAAAATGATAGCTTAAAGCATCTACAAAAGATTGATTTATAGATTTATGCAACCAACATACATGACTGTTATCCACACAGAATAAAAAAGTAAGTTATCAAGCTAGTTTTCCTCTGCGAAAAATGGGGTTTCTCGTAAATCACAAATGCCGCGCAAGTCAATGAAATAAAACATTTAAATGTTACCAACATCAAATAAAGAAAAAACGCGTATCGAAATAGCTTCATTACGATCCGCAAATGAGGGTCGTACTGAACTCATTATGAACGTGAAATAGAAAAAGTAAATTTCTTCTCAATTTTTTTTATCAGGTTGGGTACAAACGCATTTTTTCACACATAAAACTTAATTTTTGTTTGCGCACGAGATGATCGGTGCGGTTTTAAAGGTATGGTCTATGGTAAGTACCTATTCCAGACGCCGAAAATGCCAATAGAAGTTCCACCTACGCGAATAAAGTTGCAAAATACATAGTTCGAAATTGTGTCACCAACATAAACCGTTTTAGTTTTGTAAAACAGCAACGAACAGCTGAAATAAATAAATTTTACATATTCCTGGAATATAGAACAGCACCAGAGCGTGTAGCCAGTTTCAGTTGCCTTTAGGGTACAAATATCGAAACGAATTTCGAGGTTAGAAGTGCTTATCATTTTAGCGGTTGACCCTATATCGAATATACTCATATTTTCTACTAAAGAATAATACGGTGTTGCCAAATAATCCAGACTCGTCCCTTTAGGACTTTATTTGCGCTTAAACTGCTCTCTTCCACAGCCGGTCGGTTGTCATATTAAAGAAGCAACGTTGTCAAATGTATTCTCAATTTATACATTAAAAGGGACAACATACTTTCCACCAATCGGTTCCAAGCCGGTTTGTTCGTTGTTGTTGCCCATATTTTTTTAACTAAATTGGCCTCAACCAAAGTCAAATCCTTTAAGAATCTCCTAACAATTCATATTTTATATTAAGTCTGGCAACATCGTTAGGCATGACTGAGCCCGAATGCCCATGGGCGTAAATTTGACAGCATAACCGTGACAGCGTACCCTAAGACTTGATTGGTTGATCACGTCACACATACGCTGTCATATTTACGTCCATGGGGACTCGTGGTGCATAACTGAACTAGTGGCAGCTTCTAATCTACAAGTAAGTGTTCATAGACCTGTCATATTTATGATAGAATGTCCATCAACATCAGCATCAACCAAAATAGCAGCGTCACCGACTCTAACCGCTCCGAGCTCCTTTCACTGAATAAACAGAAAACCAAATGTCAATAAATAATTCGGCTTGTATTCGGAGCCATTTTAAATATTTATTCGATAAAATGCGATCCAGCTGTTTCCAAACGTTTTCCATTTTTTCCGACTGTGGAATTTTAAACAATGACTTCCTTTCCGAAAGTTTTTTCTCATCTGGGGCCGTTGACGATTGTCCCCGGACGTTTTTTCCATACGTAGTTGGTATTTATTTTCCTTCAAGTGGATTAGTTGTATGGAACGACCGTTCAAGGTGGTACACAAACAAATTACTATAAAAAACTATAAGATATGGGTGTTTATATTGAAATGTACAATATCAGCAAGGTTAAACGAAATTTCTAAAAATTCATTTAAAAATAGTGAAAAAAATTGTCGTACTTATACAGTGACCGGCAGAAAGTACGCACCAAAGGGGATTTTTTTTTAATTTCAAAACTCACCAAATTTTTTTGGCTGTGGAAAAGTTCTGCATGTCTCTAAACAAAAAAGAGCATAGACAAAACTAGTAAATATTGCGCTGTATACGAGGGAGAGGTGAAAACGTTAAAGTGCCCTTATTTTTTACTGTAGAAATTTTTTTTTATAAGGAAATGTTGCTTGCACTTAAAAGTTATCCATAAATACCAAATTTCAGCTCGGTAGCACAAAAAAAGTGTTTTTAATTTTTTTTTGACGCCCCCTCGTATAACGAATCGATAGAAGCTATGCAACCTATAAATTCAATTTTTTAACTGCTCTTGGGCAATTAGACACTTTTCACTTACTTAAATTTGTTTAAATACGCGAGAACTGGACGTTTAATAAAATAACGTCAAAAATAATCCAACTTTTCTGGTGCACACCGTACATTATTCCATGGATAAGCGGAATAACTTTATGCAAAATAAATGAGGCATTTGGCAAAAACTTGGGTACGTGTACAACATTTTCAAGCACAATTTCTCGTTCAAGAATTTGAAAAAGTTTTTGCCCGAGAACTTGACCCGTGGAGTAATATAAACTACCTAGGTATTTACATTTTTTCTGTTATATAATATACGAGCGTGTACCCGGCCTGCGTCGCAGCCCGGCATTATACGACGTGAGATAATAAGGCGAACAAACCCAAACAAACCTCAAACTCAACCATTTGCCGGCCCGTCCACAATTCACATCCATGCATAAAACATAGTCTGTCTTCGTCTATTCCGGCTTCGGTGCTTCGGATCGATCGTTGAACGGGCCGGGGACCGGTTAGATTGGGTCGTTCGTTCTCCCTACTCTAATTTATCAGTGTTTCTCTATATTATTATGCATGTATTATACATAAAAACCTTCCTCTTGAATCACTCTATCTATTAAAAAAAAACCGCTTCAAAATCCGTTGCGTAGTTTTAAAGATTTAAGCACATATAGGGACAGGACGGGCGATAGCGACTTTGTTTTATACTATGTTAAGAAGTATAGAGAAAAGTTTATTTTAAACTTTTTAAAGATTGCAGGGTTGCAAATAAAATATACCAAAATATGCATCGGGATAATCTGTCTTGGTGTGGGTTTCCCTTTATTTTCATAACTTGTTTATGTAGCCTAGGCCTAGTTTGATGTGTTTAAATTGATCATAATAAAATAAGGTTATACAGGGTTGGGCAAATGTTCCGGAACGGCTTAATTACAGGCGAACGAAAAGTGATATGGGATCCGGGTTTTGGGCAATCTATAGGACTAAAATTTTACTATTTGACTATTATACCATATGTCAGTAATGCCACCAACTGTCAAGTGTTGACGTTATTTTTTTTAAATGGAACACCCTGTATATTTTCACATTTTTAAATTCCACATAAAATTATAATTATTTTTTATTAAATGCACTATTAGTCTATACTTCTTAGTTTCCGAGATATTGACTCTCGAAAAGTGACATTTTTGAACTTTGACAGCTTATAACTTTCTAACAGTACGTCTTAGAGCAAAACAGCTTACATGTCCCTATCTTCAATTTTTATTATCTTCCCAAAAAAATCAACTTCCGGTTAAACCGGATGTAACTCGAAAGCAGGAAATATAGTTGTTCCGGTTTAACTGGAAGTTGATTTTTTGGGAAGATAATAAAAATTGAAGATAGGGACATGTAAGCCGTTTTGCTGTAAGACGTACTGTTAGAAAGTTATAAGCTGTCAAAGTTCAAAAATGTCACTTTTCGAGAGTCAATATCTCGGAAACTAAGAAGTATAGATTAATAGTGCATTTAATAAAAAATAATTATAATTTTATGTGGAAGTTAAAAATGTAAAAATATACAGGGTGTTCCATTTAAAAAAAAAATAACGTCAACACTTGACGGTTGGTGACATTACTGACATATGGTATAATAGTCAAATAGTCAAATTTTAGTCCTATAGATTGCCCAAAACCCGGATCCGATATCACTTTTCGTTCGCCTGTAATTAAGCCGTTCCGGAACATTTGCCCAACCCTGTATATCAAGATACATCACTACTCCATACTTACTGAAAATACGAAAGGTATTTAACCCCTATTTGGGCATAATAAAATCATACAATGACTGTTACTAGACATTGTTTATATTTCGATCCGACTCACTAAAATCACAAACACAATTCACTACACAAAAACTAGAAATCCGTCAATATTAAACACCTACAATAGCAAAGAAAATAAACACAACAACAAAAATGGCGCCGAGCCGGTTCTGGAGTGTATCTTAAGCATGTCTCTAAAGAAGGACAGGCCGATCACACGAGGTTTGTGCGCATGCCCGATGCTGCTCAGAGGGAAGGCACGGTCATGCGCTCGGACGTATTTTTTCACCCATAAACGTAACTTTTGTTTGCGCAGGAGATAAGCTGTACACATACCGGGTGTCTCGTCCCTATAACTTTTTTGTTTTTCAAGATAACGAAATAAAATTCGGGGGATTTGTATACGACATAAAACTGCATTATTTGACAGGTGACTCAACATTATGGAACTTCCGGTTTAACCGGAAGTGACATAAACTTTCGATTTTTAAATGGGACACCTGGTATATTTTTCCTTTTTTTTGACTCCATATGACATTCTAAATACAACGATGTGTCACTTGTCACTTTTTGTCACCAAGAAAATATTTTTTTTCCAAATTTATTGTTTTATCTAGAGGGCTATGAATACCTTAAAATCACTTATTTCAGTTCTCTAATCTTGGGAAAAATACAATTTTACTATTTTCGATCCAATGCTATGTGGTATGTAAAATTTAATCTTTAAAGTTGTATAACTCATTTTTTTAAATGGCAACATGGCGGCTCGTCGGGTTAAGAAAAAGGAGGATTTTATTACGATTATTTTGATACCATACACTATTAGGTTTTAGAAAAGCTGCCATTAAAAAACTTTAAAAAGTTAACTTGGAACTTTCCTAAAATGAAGCATCTTTTGAGAATAAATTTAGATTTAAATGCATCAAGTAGCCTGTGGCCAGCAAAACTGATAAAACAAAATCATGCCTTGAAGAAAATTGAAATGCCAACAGCTTCTACCAAAGTAAATTAGGTTGTTGTTTAAAAAACATGGAAAATAATAGTTTTACAAGGAGTGAAAAAGTTGAAAAAAAATATTTTCTTGGTGACAAAAAGTGACAAGTGACACATCGTTGTATTTAGAATGTCATATGGAGTCAAAAAAGGAAAAATATACCAGGTGTCTCATTTAAAAATCGAAAGTTTATGTCACTTCCGGTTAAACCGGAAGTTCCATAATGTTGAGTCACCTGTCAAATAATGCAGTTTTATGTCGTATACAAATCCCCCGAATTTTATTTCATTATCTTGAAAAACAAAAAAGTTAGAGGGGCGAGCCACCTTTCGTGGACACCCGGTATATATCTAAAGGTAAATGTCTATAATTTTCAAGTGGTTTCATTTTAGAAATCGCGAGGAACCTGGTGGAGGTTTGAGGTTTTGTCGACTTGTTATGATTATGAGAACGACAAGTCTATCTTGCTTTGTCGTCGCTCGCTATGTCAGTCTCCTCGTAACGAGCATACATTATCCTTGAACTTCTGACCGGTATCGGTCCTTGACCGGCATTACTCCTTCCCTTAATTTAATAACTTATTAAGTAACCTAAAATAACCCACCTGTGCGATATCCGCTAAACTTTAGTCTTAGAAAACCTAAAACTTCGAGCAAAGAGAAACTATTATAAACATCTATTCCTAGCACCCTTTTCCCTGTCATTCATCCAATATTAACCGCTTTCGAGGCGTCCCTTTCACGGGTTTTGCTGTCCTTCCGGGACCTTTTAACCAATTTGGATACTTTCGCTATTTATCATGCTTTAAGTTAAACATTTACCCAACTGTCCAGTGAATTGTGGGTCCACTCAACTATTCGATCCCTCTCTGTTTGCTTTTATAACTTACCGCTACCTTCCGACGAACTTTATTATTTATTGAGGTGTAACAATGTATGAGTTGAATTAAGGTTAAGGATCTTTCGATCTATATAATGTACGAAGAAGGGTTTTTTCGAGGGTTTTGTGACCCAAAGCCCGAAGAGACGGAGTGCAGTGTTCAATCCAATCTCAATCGCCGATACTGTCGTACAACAGGTCTGATTGGTTTAAAATTATCTATACCTATACATAGATACGTTCACTTGAAGACAGATAATTTCGTACACTAAACTGTGACACTGTAAATAATGCAACTTTTTTTATCTTTGTAGCGTGTTAATTGTTATCATAACATCTGTCAAAGTATTGTCATTATCTTATTTGATTTAAAATTGCCTCATTTAAGAATAATATGTTTAGTAGAAATAGGGTGGTCTTATGGAAAAATAGCTGATCATTTCAGAGTACCTAGAAGTACTGTTCAAGGAATTGTAAAAAAATGGCGCTATCATCAAACACTTGAAAGGTCTGTTGGGTCTGGTTTAAATAATAGAAAATCATGAAATGAAGAAGACCTAAATTTGGTGGATTATTTAAGGCAAAATAATTTGAAACTGCAGTATCCGCTATGCACATAACAGGATTCCCTGCTTCATCTGGAACTGCGCAACGCCGAGTAAGACAATCGAATCGAAACAATCCGAATTAAGAAATCGAGCAGCTGCATCCAAACCGTTTTAAAAAAATAGTGATAAGGAACAAAGAATTGGGTTTGCTATGCAATATTTACCAGAAAATGATTTTTTTTTGGCAAAATGTTATCGTTTCCGATGAGAAAACTTTTCATTCGAGTATATAGACCACCAAATTCCCGATATGATGAGAAGTATGCTCAAAAAAAGCAAACCAGTGGACGTTTCTCCGTTAATGTGTGGGCATTGATAAGTGTTTACGGTGCAGGTGTATGCTGGAATATTGGTGGAACACTAAACAGTAATACCTATATTTTCATATTTTGGAAAATGTTTTTCTTCCTTCTGCCGCGATAGTTTTTTATATTTCAGCAGGATAACTGCCCTGTGCATACTGCAAGAAATATAGGAAACTGGTTTAGACAAAACAACGTAACATGTCTGCCTTGGTGCTCAAGAAGTTCTGATTTAAATCCAATTGAAAATGTTTGGGAATTGATGGTAAAAAAAAAATGGACAAAATAAATTTTATACCACAGAATGAAATGTTATTTGATAAAATAGAAGAAATTTGGGAAGGGCCAACTCTGGATTAGGTACACCAGAAGCATTATTTTATCAATGCCAGGAAGATTACGATTAGTGTTAGAATCCAATGGCGCAGCAATTAAATATTAGTTTTGTTTTGTTTGTTAATAAATTTACTTACGCTTTTTGGCTTTATACTTTTGTAGTTTTCCTGGTGTTATTTTATAATTTTCTTATTTCGCGGCTGTAATTTAAACACAAAAATGTTTAGAAATAACCATTGTTACTTATGGTAAAAAATCGTACATACAATAATCTACAGCTATGTATATAGCTTGTGTTCTATCCAGGTATGCAGCAAGGTGAGAAACCCGTTTTACCCAATTTTGTTGTAATTGACCTATGTGTGGGTGGAGTGTACGAATTTATATGTCGTAAACTGTACCTATATAACGCCCCGCGACCTTTGATTTGCTCCACCGATTTTTATTTTTAATCTGTTCGGTTCTTTTATTACCGCATTTGATGTTCTCTAGAATGAAATATTAGCACCCATAACAAAAATACATAAGGAAGAAGCACAGCACAAAGAGCTAATAAATATTTCCACCATCAATTTTGTTTTATGAACATCTATTTTGTACCACACCTTCTTCTACAATGCGATGTACGGGGGTCGGTTGGAAAAATAATTATTTTAAACTACCTACCTAATCAGGTTGCAATGAGGTTAATTACGTTATAATTAAATAATATTAAATACAATTTATTTATCAATATACCTAACTATTCTACCACTTCGCGAAACGTCAATAAGATAATTCTTTTATATATTTTTATTGTACTTAATTGTATCCAGCGCTCTGGCAAAATGTATTTTATTTATCAAAAATCGCTTACTATTCGAAATTCTCATAGCCTTCTCGATTTTAAAGAAGTGAGTGAGACAGCATTGTTTCACTCACTCCTCTTTAAATCTCAGAAGGCTTTGGAAATTCTAAATGAATGGAACTGATGCAGGTAGTTGCTGGATTACTCCAACGCAATTTAAGTTATTTAAGCTATTTTGGGTAATTTTTCAGTTTCTTTGTGAAAAATATTGTTCAGTAATAAACGATCATGGTGCACGCATGAAACTTTTTAAACATACCCTGTAAATAAACAGGTGCTGCCATTCCCGACAACAGTTACGTGCGGAGGAAGCACATATTCATGAAAGGTTGTTTTTCAATTGTTGACAGTATTGTTTACAATCTTAAGGTGGGAATATCTTACATAAGTTATCTTTAAGATTAAACTATACCTATTAACGACACATATTAGGTATATCAAAAAAAAAATAGCAAACTAATTATTATGTGATGTGTTAGCCTACCTGCATAGTTATTATTACAAGAATTCGGACCAACATCAGTGATTGAAGCAAAATAGATTTTTTGGGATTCTCTGATTCTTTTAAGGATTCTTTGCTGGCCGAGAGGTATATTGGAAGAAACCAAATTAAAATTCTAAGTCCTACATCTACTTTAGTAAATATAAAAAGCATAATTAGGATACTTACAAAAAAAATTAAAGCTGTGGAATGCGACGCAGTAGTTCAGTCTTGAAATCAAAGGAAGGTACCTGAAAACCAATTGAAACTGAAGAAAAATCGATATAAGTAAAACAAGTTTTATTATAGTATCATGGTATAAATATGTACTCTGATAGTATTATGGGATACAGTAAAACAAAGTTGAACTTGTAAATTTCCACTATATTAAACAGAAAAATGACATGTTTTGCTAACACTGTAGCTTCATCAGATGACAATGATTTAATAAAGGTGAAAAGTAAAAATTGGGGTGCAATAAAATCAAACTATTTAAGATGTAAATAAAACACTGAAAGGGTAACAATAGCGGGAAAATCCAAGAGAGGGTTAAAAATTAAATTAAATTAGGTACAATATGGGTAATTTATGAAATCTTAAGTAGGTAGGTATATGATGGTCAACAGAATAAATTTACCAAAGGTGAATTATTTAAATCTAATTGATCATCAAAGTAACAGGTCCGTATTTTTAAGTTTATTTATTTCCATAGATTCTAACAAATTCAGTTTTAAGCCTTTGTTTTCTGTATGTAAGATTTTAAAGGAAGGATTGAAATTATGTTGATAATCAAATAAATGGTTAGCATAGTTTGAGTCTGTTTTATTTTTTAGAAAACTGTTATAATGTTCCTGTATTCTTTTGTCAAACTGTCTACCCGTTTGGCCAATGTATGTTTTAGGACAACTTTGCATTTTAATTTATAGACGCCTGATTTTTTGCTTTTATCCCCTTTAGTTTTATTGTTTTTGATAAATTTACTTAAAGAGTTATTAGTTTTGTAACACAAATTTATATCAAGTTTGTTAAGAAATTGCCAAACAAGTGTTGTTCCTATTTACGTATGGGAAATGGGAAGACAAAGTCTGAATTCTTAGGTCATAGCCTATGACCTAAGACATAGCAAAGGGTATTGCCGTTCGGGTTGGTTGCGGTGGGGGGGTTGTTTATTAATAAGTTGTCAGTGGATGGTGGATGATGTACCTCACAACCTTCTACTACTACTAGGCTAGTAGATTTAGAGATATAGGTATATATTATAGATTTAAAGATACAAACCAACTGTATAACCAAAAAACAAACCGAAAAGGGATTTTTTGACTTCTTGTCATAATTTGACAAACAAAACTAACCTGAAAATATGCAGATGTCAACGTCCTGTCATAAAACTAACCTCAAAATATTAAATTAAAATTTTATAGGTAGTGGTAGAAAATGCAAATAGGTACTTATATACCTAAGTACCTACCTACATTACTTTCAGGCAGATTCATGTAGGTTTTTGATTTATTTGTTTCGTTATCTTTTCCTTAGTGTTCTCGATTTAAAAGAAGTATGTTTTACCTACTCCCAGAAAGCCTGGCTATTTCAAAATTCTGGATCTTTAACCAGAGCCAGCTCTAGGTTTTAATTTGTAGAATCAACGTAAATTTGTATCGAAAAATCGAAATTGGTTCATTAAAAACAAGCTACCTAAAATGTATTGAAAAAGTTTTTCCTTAGCTATTTCAAAAATTTTATTTTTTTAGAAAACATGATCGTCCCATCATTAAACTAAATAGGAGCAAATAAATTGTCGGAGGAACAAAATAAATAGCAGAAAAACAGCACGGAGCCTATTTTCGCGAAAAAAATTTCAACATGTTCACCCAAATTCTTCTACCCCAATAAATCGTCTGCCTGCAGACCTAATTTTTCAGCTAAAACCGGATAAAACTAAGCTGAACTCGGGCCCATAAATCCTGGAAAGCCATTTATAGTTCAGACACAAAACACAATAAGCTTTAAATCGATATTTTTAATAAAAATTGGAAGAAACCGTAATATATCAAAAATAGTGGCCCAAAGAAGTCTTGCCAGTGATGCCCTTTGATACGCCCAAGAATTTTTGTGACATACATCTAAATTTTCAATGAAAACCGCTTCAAATAGGGTAGAAATGAAGAAAATTAGTAGAATACATACCAATAAAATGTCGGTAATTAATAAATAGGGATTGAAGATTGCCTTGAAATGCCCGAAAAAACAAGAAATAAACGAAGATCTAACATGGACACTTGCACAGCCGTCCGAACAAAGAAAATCACATTTTTCACGGCCGATTTTCGCGCACTTTTTGGCTGGATAAGCCCGGTTTTTCACTATTTTCACAAAGTTTATTTGTTATATTTATCATTTAAACACTATTTTAGCGCCGGCTCAGTCTATTTGTTTATTTATTCGACCAAAATCGAGATAAGGGAGTCCGACGGGCGAGAAACATTACGACGCCATCTTGTGTATTTTTCAGTGCGACGTTGCCAATTCCGCGACGAAAAAGGTCCCAATGAAAAATGCAGAGGTATTTTATAACGTAATCACAGTCTGAACTAACAATTAATTTAACAAATTAGAACGTTCACTGCAAGGCCCTCTGGATAGTTTTTTCCAGGTGCTGAATCCTTTTCGGCGGAACCGTACCCTGCCCATTTCAACCTCAAAGAAGGTCTTAATGTCAAGCATTAAAATTACGGCTTGCAATTTTGTTTTAAGGAGATACCCCACTTCAATTCCTTAGTAGTTTATCTAGATAGAATGACCTTTAAGCAACGCTGCCTTCTTTCCTAGACATACGGTCTATCGACTGTTCATTGTGTTAGAAAGAGATGAAATCCGCTCGTGAGGCCATTTATTATCTCGTTCCTATAAAAACACAAAAGTCCCTAGACACGGCCTCCTCAATTCGAAAAATTTAAGGTGGGTAAAAAGTAATGAGACGATTTATGGTAATAGACTTATTGTTATGATTATTTGCCCATTAAAATTACCATAATCATTATGGTAATTAGGTAATAATGCTTCTTTTGTTTTGGGGGTGTTTGGCTTTTGTTTCTTTGGCTGGCTTTGACATAATACGGACAAATTAGTTTTTATGCCGGCAATGAATTTTTTTTTCATATTGCAAGTCATCTAAGGAAAAATTACCTTGCATTTCTATTGTATGAATAAAACCTCTATTTTTTTAAATTAAAACATTTTAATTTTATTTGAAAACAAAATCACCGTAGAAATCAAATTTGACCGATTTCTATGTATCAGATCAAAAAAGTCCCATTTATACAAAATATAAGTCAAATACTGGTACACAAATAATTTTTTTCCGAAAAAAAAATTCCACCCTGTAAGGTTTATCGTGGTAGAAAGCCAAGCATCACGTATTAAAACACGGTAAGAATTGGATCATCTAAAAATTGTAACTCTCCTTTAATATTGGCAGTTTTAAAAATTCTTACACATCACTCCATAATCCAGGTTAGGGCTTGCAATCCTGTTAAAAATTCAATCCCCAAAAAACTCGAGATTAGGCATTGAAATTTAATTTAATTACAACCATCGCAGTATTTCCCTAAAAATAACGTTTAACGCAAAATATGACAACCCTGGAAGATTCACCATGTATCGCATCTTCCCAACGTACGTACGTCCGGGATTCCAAGCCCTACATGCTGTGTAGTGTGTATACAGCAGAATAACAAAAGTTGCATATTTATTATTATTACCTACAGTGTCACCAGTAAAGTCCGCATCATATGGGATTTTTTTTTAATAATAGCTTTATTTAAAATTTGACTTTGGCATCAAGTTCTGCGTCGATCGAGATGAAAATTAAGCAAAAAAATATTAGTCACGTGATTCGCATTATCTGTCAAATTTTAATTTTTCCAAAAAATAATTCAAAAGTGAAAATATCGAAAAAAAGTTGTTTTAAATGCAGTTTCTAGCCCACATGCAAAATTTCAGCTGCATAAGATAATTTTGATTTTTTACCTATATTTTGTAAATTGCACCACTTTTGCAAAATAGGACTCGACGAAACCTACATAAAACTTCTTAGTTTTGACATTGCTTTATTTCAGATACATTTTATTTAAAGTAGCGCCATATTAAATCTGTGTTTTTCTACAAAATCAAAATTGGGTTATTAAAATTTGGTCGCATGTGATGCAAAGTTTATTTGTTTTTGACCCTGTATAAGGTAACTTCGTAAAATAAGTATTTTTGAAAACGTAGTTTGTGTCTGAAAGTAATACACCTTAATATTAAGACAAAAAAGAAGACAGTGTCATCAGTAAATAAAATTGTTCATTAAGTGGAATAGCTATTTACCTAACAAGTGCGAAAAATGAATTTTTCCGCACGAGTCTGCCGTTCACCGAACGACGCGTAGCGGAGTTCGGTGAAGCAGCCGAGTGCAGGGAAAACATTTTTCGCACGTGTCAGGTACAATAGTTTTCCTACAGACGTGTGAAAATAAGTAACACATATCTCAAAGAAATTTAATAATTTTTAATTAACTATAACAATCCCATACATATGTAACAGTAACTAATTCTGAGAAAAAAGTAATAACTACAAGTTATAATTGATATATTATTGATTTTGACATAATCGTGCCGAAATTTTTTTTCGCACTAGTGTAGAAAACCCAATTTTCCGCACGGATTTTTGATATAATCGTGCGAAATTTTTTTTCCGCACTAGTGTGGAAAAACCAATTTTCCGCACGGATATCAGTGCGGAAAATTGATTTTTCAACACGTCTGTAGGAAACATAAATTTTAGTTTAATTTAACGTAAAGTTTACCTATTTTTAACGATTTAATTTAAAACCCCTTTACTTTATTTTTTTACTTTCAGACATAAACTACGTTTTCAAAAATACTTATTTTATGAAGTTACCTTATACAGGGTCAAAAACAAATAAACTTTGCATCACATGCGACCAAATTTTAATAGCCCAATTTTGATTTTGTAGAAAAACACATTTAATATGGCGCTACTTTAAAGAAAATGTATCTGAAATAAAACATTGTCAAAACTAAGAAGTTTTATATAACTTGCATTGAGTCTTATTTTGCAAAAGTGGTGCAATTCACAAAATATGGGTAAATCTTATGCAGCTGAAATTTTGCAAGTAGGCTGGAAACTGCATGTAAAACAACTTTTTCTAATGACTTTTTTCGATATTTTCAGAAATAACCCCACTTTTGAATTATTTTTTGGAAAAAATTAAAATTTGACAGATAATGCAAATCACGTGACTACTATTTTTTTGCCTAATTTTTATCTCGATCGAAGCAGAACTTGATGCCAAAGTCAAATTTCGAATAAACCTATTAATAAAAAAAAATCCCATATGATGCGAACTTCACTGGTGACACTGTATACTAGGTACTGTCACCAACTTTGTCAAGCATTTTGGTGACCTGTCAAAAAAAAACGAAAATTTAAAAAATCATTCTGTAGTAAATCGCACGTGCGCGATGCTTGGCTCCGCACCACCATAAACTGCAACACAGGAGCGGACTAAAAGAAAAAAAAAAGAAAAACAAAAATTATACATATAAAAAATATATTTTATACAAACGTCAGCAAAGTTTAAACTTAAAGTTGGAGGGAGAAGATGTTGGTACTTATTTAAATAAAAAAAAAATGTATACAGCCTTCATACAAAATTCAAAACCCTTCAGAAGTTTTGCAACGTCCCCGTATAGATGGGAATTGTGTCTGTCTGGGGTCGTTATTATTCTATTTGTTATGTATTTTTTTCTGCAAGGGGATACATTCATTAAGCACTGGCGGATCCATGTAAGACCTCAAAAAAAATTCCTCAAGATCTAAGATTTAAAACAGAAATGCGCAATGAAATAATTAAAAGCATTGGAAGAAATAAGATCTGATAGTGATAATTTATTCCACAGCCCAAATTTTAAATATCGAAATTAACTATGTACTAAGAAACAGACAAATCGTGCAAATTATGAATTCGCTAATACAGAACAATATTATAAATTGTCTATTTTTTTACCATTTTTAGATTATTTAATTCTGAATTAACATTTAGATTTTCTGAAAAACACGTAGCGGAATTATGGAACATTGTTCCTACCTACCTTGATAAACTCAACCAATAAAAATTTTTGGCTGCCATAAAATTTTATCAGGATGATATCTTTTGTTCTGTGGCAAAGTTAGAAGGCGAGTTAAAATTATGGAAGCTATATTGGGAACAGAAAGGCGAAAAACCTACCAATATAATTGACACAATTATAAAAACTGATTCATACTTTCCGAATATTAAAAAAATATTAACAATTCCGGTAACCAGTTGTACACCAGAAAGATTATTTTCTACCTTAAGATTGTTAAAATTTTATTTACAGTCAACAATGGCCGCAACTAGGTTAAATGGTCTTGCCTTACTTTATATCCATAGAAATCAAATTGTGTCACCAGAAGAAGTTTTAGACCAATTTTCCAAAAAACACCGTAGAAGACTTCAGTTACGAAATATGCTGTCTTCTGATAAAGGGTAATGCACTATTACCATTTTGTTCGTTCCTGTACATTGCCCGCGGCCCGCCCTCGCGCTATTTACGAATTTTCTGTAATTAATGTAAAAAAGGTTATTCGATTACGTTAGTTTATATATATAGGTGTAACTGAACCTAATTTGTTTGTCCAAGTTAATTAATTTATTTTTAGCAATGAAAAAAGCTAAATCTGCCCTTGCCTCGCACCTAAATATATTTCTTTAATTTTTGTTGGGTGGGCCCCCCCCCTCCAAAATTTATTTCTGGATCCGCCAGTGTCATTAAGTCCGGAAGCAGCTCTAAAGTCCAACATATCCCCAAATCTAGTGACAAAGCCAAGTGAAGGTAAAACGGGGTGCGGAGAATGTCTTCCTGGGCAATCTTTATTGCATGGTCAATCTTAAAGACAAGTATTTGGTTTGTTATGACACTGAAACGAGAAACGCTTTTTTGCACGCACGGGAAATCGTTTATAACGTTACTAGCGACCCGCCCCGGCTTCGCACGCGGGTCCAAAATGTGTTTATTTACGACATCACATTAGAAACCTCTAAATTTATCAGTGTTTCTCTACAATATTATGCATGTATTATACGTATAAACCTTCCTCTTGAATCACTCTATCTATTAAAAAAAACCGCTTCAAAATCCGTTGCGTAGTTTCAAAGATTTAAGCATATATAGGGACGGACATACAGCGACTTTGTTTTATACTAGGTAGTGATGCCACGGTCCAAAAATACTAAAATACACCATAGACCATGTAGGGCGACCATCTAATCGTTGCAAAACTTCCCATGAGCTCAGACACCTTTTCCCAAACCTATTTTTCTCGACGGTTCTTCTACATTTCTTTAAGTAACGATACGTTTATAGGATTTTAACTTCTTATATCCTATGATGATTCTTAAAATTTATAGGTACATTTTTTTTACTTGCTAACATATTTCGCCTAAAACTAAGAACTAGCTATGTTTTTTTTTTAATTTATACTCTGGGGGACCGTTAGAAAAATGGGTTTGAGCAAGTTTTTTTTTTTAATTTTAATCTTTTTAAATACTAGTACAACTGCTGGTACCGCTAAAAATGTACAAACTTAAAAAAAAAGTACAACAAATGTGATTTTGGGGGGATTTTTGTCTAATGAAAGAACGCTTTTTCAATCAAGTGTAAACGTAAACACTTTCAACAACGAACAAATTCATACTTTTGTATCTGACAGTTCATATGTATAGACCAAGCGACAGACAGTACAGGGTGTCCCAAATTCGAGCCTCATCATGGGGATCTCGGAAACTATAAGAGATACAGCATCGGTTAAATTGTGGCAAAGTTGCACAATTTCGTACTGAGCAATATCGGAAAAAAATATCTGAGTTATCTTTTTTAGTTTTTGAAATTTTTGCAAAAAACTAAAATTTTGAGTTTTTGTTTTTTTAAATTGCTCGACTTATTTTATCCGCTACAGAAAAACAAGCACAATATTGTTAAGGCAACTTTTTACGCTCCATATTGTGACGTTTTTAGAATTTCGTTACAACGTTTCGTTTTTGTGGAACTATTATCAACTTTAATTTTTTAAATACGGACCTGCATTTTTTATTTTATTTTTTGATAGCCCTTTAAGCCCTGAATTCAACCATGTACCACACTTAATTATATTTAGACGTTTTGATGTCATTATTACATCTTCAGGAATGTGATCATTATTTTTAAATACGGCCCTGGTGTATATTTGACTCTTGGTTTATTAAAACCACCATACTGGGCTAAATTAGTATCAAGCGTAGCAAAATAACTATAATGAGGCTGCAAGCGTTCAGGATAGTCCTGAAATAACGGTCACAAGAAATTTTGTGAATTCCTATTGGAAGAATAATAAACTCGTAACATGTCGCGCTTTTCTAAAGCAGAAAACATAATTTTGCTGAAATATTCAGTATAAATGGTGACTGCAGTTGTCAAGATAATTAAGGTGGAAGTATCAACATGCTTGCCAACCTATAACCTATTTCGCGTTTATTTATTTAATTTTTCTAGCTTTTACACAAAATTTAAATAAAATCATTATCGTCTTCATATTTTATAGGTAATATTTGACATATTAAATAAATATCAAGGAATTTCATTAAATATTTTAGGAGAATTTTATAGCGAAAAATGTCCGGTAAGATTTTTTTAAACATTATTATGTCATTCTTCTTTCACTATACAATTCTCCCAAAATTAGCAATGAAATAAATTGATATTTTTGTAATAATATGTCAGCTATTACCTAAATATTGTACCGACGATATTGATTTTATTTAAATGTTGGTTAATCAAATAATAAACTAAAAAAAGCAACGCGAAATAGGTTATAGGTTGGCAATAGATGAAATGACGTTGAGAATTCCACCTTAAGCCAAACAATCAAGTAAAAGTTCTTGTCATAGCAACCTTTGTTTTGTTTGGTTTTATTTTTACTTTGTTACAGTTTAAATAAAAACTTAAATATAGTAAATTATTTGTATAAAATTCCGGATCCATTTACATGTTGTATGTGGTAAAAAGATTAAGTAACTAACACCAGGGCCGTATTTAAAAATATTTATCACATTCCTGAAGATGTAATAATGTCATCAAAACGTCTAAATATAATTGAGTGTGGTACATGGTTGAATTCAGGGCTTAATGGGCTATCAAAAAATTTAATAAAAAATGCAGGTCCGTATTTAAAAAATTAAAGTTGATAATAGTTCCATAAAAACGAAACGTTGTAACGAAATTCTAAAAACGTCACAATTTGGAGCGTAAAAAGTTGCCTTAACAATGTTGCGCTTGTTTTTCTGTGGCGGATAAAATAAGTCAAGCAGTTTAAAAAAACAAAAACTCAAAATTTTAGTTTTTTGCAAAAATTTCAAAAACTAAAAAAGATAGCTCAGATATTTTTTTGCGATATTGCTCAGTACGAAATTGCGCAACTTTGCCACAATTTAACCGATGCTGTATCTCTTATAGTTTCCGAGATCCCTATGATGAGGCTCGAATTTGGGACACCCTGTACACTTATCATAAACACAAGAATGTAGATCCTACACAATTACGATAAGCATATTACAAAATTACCGTCAGGTAAAGTATTTTTCACAATAAATGGTTGACTCCGTTTAACTACCTGGGACGTTCTGCAAGAGCTCGGCCATAAAAATGCAAATAAACTGTAGGTTAGGGTCGGTTTATAATTTGTAATTATAGCAGGTAATATTTAACTTTATTTTAGATATATTTAGGATATTTCATGTCATTAAATAATATATTATTAATAACGAATTAAATATCTAAAGCCCTACCCTGTAGTGTATTTGGTTGTTGATTGTGTATAACAATGGGATGAAACCAGTAGTTTTATTGCAGTCAATAAGTCGATACCCTTTAGGGTGAAAAATACTTTTTTTTAAACCAACCAGAAAATTTACACTTTCTGGACAATTTTTCGTCCAGAAAATAACGTTTTTCCGGTCTCTAATGTCACTGTCACCCTGTTTTTTGTTTTTCCAATCGCTCTTTGATAATACAAGATACCTTGATTTCGTTATTATGACAACAACATTTCGATGTATTGTCGAGTGACAGTTCGTTGATTTTTAATTTTGTTCTTTATGTCAAACTTGTTTCGCGTAGATTATAAAATATATCGAAGTGTCGGTCTTAAAAAAAATATTGTACGTCACGCAACCGAAAATTAGTGTTTTCCAGGTCTCTCCAAGCTTCCAGGACTCGCCTATGGCTCGCCCTGGAAATGCTTGTCTCGACCTGAAAAACACTACTTTCCGGTCTTGTAACGTAAATTACTATTACATGTATGTCCCGAAACTAAAATAGACGATAAAGCTTAATTTTGTTTTTCAATTTAATGGAGCATTTTTATATATTCTGGAGATCAAACCTGGCTAATTCTTCTGCGCCCAGATCCTTTAGTTTTCGAGATAAAGGTACCTGAGAGCACAAACAGTTATTACTATTATGTCAGATAAAAAAATGTGTAGTAATTTCCGGTAAAAATCACAAAAACACCCCCATTTTCAACAATGGCTTCCTCCAGACGGGCTTTTGTACCTAACCTACAAAATTGGATGACTTCACTTTACCGGGTAAGTTGTATGTGGGTTAAAAGTGAAAAAAAATGGAAAAAAAACGAGAAAAATTAAAATACGCGAGATGATGAAATAAAAATGTGATTTTTAAAAATGATTTCATAATTGATTGTTTTAAAACATTATTAGGGAGTTGGGTATAATTATGTACATTTTTTTGTCCAAATTTTTTTTTAACTTTTCTTTTTTTTTGATATTGATAATTAAGTTAAAGCATTTAGGTGATCTTGTGTCATAGTACTCCTTAAAAACATTTAAATTCCTTGTAATGTATGACTCAATAGTTTGTTTTTAATAATCGTGAGCAAATGAAAGGTCGTATAACTCAAATTTTACACAAATAAACAAGTTTGTCGCATTTTAAATTAAAAATAAAAATATACAGTGTCCGGAATTTTTGCTCATCATTTCCAGACACCCGGTATATAATTTAATTTATTAAATTATTAACATCTTTTCGAAACTCTATTAGATTGTTCATTGGTGATATTTATGTCAACTTTTTAGTCCTACTTTTGCGCAAATAAATTTCAAGACGAAAAAAAGATCAACTTGGACAAAAAAATGTAAGGTTGGGTACATCGGAAGTCTATTATTATAGACCAGGGTCGATAACTTTTGAAACCAAAAAAAATAATAGTAGGATGAAACCCATTGGAAAAGGAAGAGAATATAACAAAAATGAAAGGAAAAATAATTTACGGGCGATCCGAGGTCGGGAAGTGGAAAAGGGTGAGTTTTTAAGGGTAGAAAACGATTTATCTCGATTTCCGGCAAAACTACAAGTCCTATGGAAAAACCTTAAATAGCAAAGTTGTAGGTAATAAAAAGATCTACAACTTTTGTATTTAAACTTTTTTCACATAACCTCAAAATTTATGTGAAAAATTCAAATAACCAAGTTTTTGGTTTTTTATTTTTATCTTTTACAAAAAATTTTTATTCACGAAATTTGGTGACAACTTACCTTCTTATGTCCCAAACACATTGTAATTTTTTTGATTTAAAATATTTATTTTTTCACCTTATTTTGATTTAATATCGAAAAAGCACCCTAATTTTTGATCGAAAATTCTCACGTCAAAATATCTGCTTTTTAAAAAAAGTCGGTGGGTTTTTTGTTCGTTGAAATCTCTACTTTCTGATGGTGTAAAAAAATATATACATTACTATGGTAGTTCCTAAAAAATGCAAAGAAACGAAAAAAACTCGAACCCGAATTTTTTTTTAATCATTATGTACAATTTTGAGCTATTTATTAAAATTTATACTTTAATTACTCGAAAAACGTAAGATTCCATGATACAATGATAAACAAAAAAATTACAAATCCATAAAACATAAAGATCGCAAAATACCCGCGAAAATAGTTGTTCTAAATATAATTAGAGGCAGGATTTAAAGGGGATTTCATCACATTTTCCATAGTAATGTATAGTTTTTTTACACCATCAGAAAGTAGAGATTTCAACAAACAAAAAGCCCACCGACTTTTTTAAAAAAGCAGATATTTTGACGTGAGAATTTTCGATTGAAAATTAGGGTGCTTTTTCGATATTAAGTCAAAATAAGGTGAAAAAATTAATATTTTAAATCAAAAAAATTACAGTGTGTTTGGGACATAAAAAGGTAAGTTTTCACCAAATTTCGTGAAAAAGTTTTTGTAAAAAATAAAAAAACAAAAAGTGTAAATACAAAAGTTGTAGATCTTTTTATTACCTACAACTTTGCCGTTTAACGTTTTTCCATAGGACTTGTAGTTTTGTTGGAAATCGAGATAAATCGTTTTCTACCCCCTTCCACTTCCCGACCTCGGATCACCCGTAAATTATTTTTCCTTTCATTTTTGTTATATTCTCCTCCTTTTCCAATGGGTTTCATGCTACCATTATTTTTTTATCACTTTTTACCATATTCAAAGGCTTCAGTCCTGGTCTATTAGTAGTAATAGCAGCATTGCCCAAAGTTAAGAGTCCAAATTCCAAACACAGATGGTAAATGTGCCACAGCACCCATACCTGTATAGTACACCAGGCCCCGGCCATTGCCACCACCAGACTTCCGCCTACACCCAAACCTCACCTCAAATTTACAAAAAAAAAAAAATCCGAAAAACGTAACTTTCTAAAACTAACGACATCTATTTCAATAAATAGTCTTCTCGTCCCGCTCCTCGGTCGCTCACTTCTTTTTGTTTTTATTGGTAGCGCCGCGAGGTGGCGTGACCGGTCGCCCGGCGTTCATGTTGTATTGGAATTTCCGTTTGTCGGCGGGCTTCAGGATCTGAAAGGAGCACATGAGCGTCTCGTCGACAGACATCATGGCGCCTGCGTTGTCGAATTCACCTGGAAAAAGAAGAAAAAGCCCGTCTGAGTCACCCGGTTATTTTTTAATATCAATAATATACAGTGTGTCCACGGATGGACCTAACTATACTTGTAAAAAACATTATTTTCAATTTTTCGAAAAAAGTCTACACAATTTCTTCTGCTTGTTATAAAAATACAATTCGCGTTGAGAAAATTCGATTTTATTGTACAGGGTGTGTAAAAAATGTTAAAATGTAAATTTGCAAAATTAAAAATTTTTAATCCAACTTTTTTGAATGATCAGAATAAAAGAGATTGGAAAGAGAATTGGAGAAGCCGAATAAAGTTTTTAGATATGACCTGTGGTAACTACGATATTTTATATTAAAACTTTAATCTGTAGGAAAATATCAATAATTCAAGGAAAGATTAAAGTTTTAATATAAAATATCGTAGTTACCACAGGTCATATCTAAAAACTTTATTCGGCTTTTCGAATTCTCTTTACAATCTCTTTTATTCTGATCATTCAAAAAAGTTGGATCAAAAATTTTTAATTTTGCAAATCTACATTTTAACATTTTTTACACACCCTGTACAATAAAATCGAATTTTCTCAACGCGAATTGTATTTTTATAAGAAGCAGAAGAAATGATGAAGAATGACTTTTTTTCGAAAAATTGAAAATAATGTTTTTTACAAGTATAGTTAGGTCCATCCGTGGACACACTGTATATCTTTATTCTCAACCAACTTAAAAAGTTCATTATATGAGAATATAACACCAAGTATACAATTTATAAAATCACAAATAATAAAAATCATGTTTGGTAATTATTAATAACATAATAACTCCATCGAAATTATTTTTAAAAAAATATATATTATAATCATTTACAAAAAAAAAGAGTGTGGTTGTTTAAGTGTGCAACATATGGGCATTTTTTTTATTACCGATTTCTCAGAAAATTTTATTCTTGATAAAAGTTGGTGCATGTTCGATAATCATATTAGGTGCACTTGGAATGGTTGCAAGTCAAACGGCGTACAGGGTAGGCCAAAAAACACAGCAGTACGAGATCCGCCCCCAAAGATGTGTCCGCCACGACATTGGTCTGGGGCCATGATGACGTTGCTTAATTCGTTTCCGTTTAGGGATGTCCCCAGAAAATGTATCGCGGGAAAAAATCGATGTTTGGGTTTCCTTTATTATAGAATTGAACATTTTTGTTGGTTCTTAAAGTTTTTATTTGTTAAAATTTTTACTTTTTACCATGTATCTGAGTGTGGTCAGCCCGATCATACAACAATCTTTTACTAATTGATTGATAATACCTTGATTTTTGATGTTTTAATTAATTTTCATTAAATTCATAGAAAAATTAAATTAGATATTTTTCAAAACCGTTAAAAAAATAATTGCATAAAACTTTGTAAACGAGCATAAAAGGTTTTTTAGATTGCCCTATATTTTACAAGATAAAATTCACTGTTCTAGTCTTAAAAATATTTCCATTTAGACAACTCACCACAATAGTTGGGCGCGCTAAACAGCGTTACCAACTGTCTTTTTGCGAAAAACTCATATCCATCTTCTACCACTTGATGCGCCCGACATATCAAGTCAAAATCATGTTTGTGCAGGAATTTACCAACAACCTAAAGAAAAAAAATTGAGTTGGTATTTTTTTTTGCAAAAAACTGAAACAATTATTGTATCCATAATATCCATTAGAGATGCGCCGAATAGTAGTTTAGGCCATTGGCCGAATAACGAATATTCGGCCTATTTTCACGGCCGAATAACCAATATTCGGCCTATTTTCACGACCGAATAACGAATATTCGGCCAAGATGTTGACAGAACCTTCGGCCAATGTGTATTGTTGGTTGTATATATTTTTAGGGTTTAACGCTATTAAAAGTTGACACGACGGATTTTATTTGACAGTGCTGTTTAAACTTAAAAAGTTGTGAATTATCTATTGTGAGGACTTTATTTTTAAAGGCGTGAGTTAAATTATAGGTTTCTTTTGGTTCTTAAAATAAAATAAGGTAAACATGGCGACTTTGGGGAACCAAAGGGTAAAAAGAAAAGCTGGATCTGGGAACATTTTAGTTTGGAGAATCAAAATGAAACAAAAGCGGTGTGCGCTATTTGTTCAATAAAAATATCGCGTGGTGGTGTGGGAAAAGCGGCGACTAATAGTTCTATGGTTAACCATCTAAAACACAAACATCCCCGTGTATATAAAATTCATATCAATTCAGTATCAGTTGCAGGCAGTTCACAGGAGACACATGTTAGGGAAACAAAAAAACCTTGAAGATAGTTTTGCTGTTAAAAATAAGTACTCCATTACGGATTTAAAGGCCACAAAAATTCTTTATACCATCGGCGAAATGATTGCCTTAGATAATCAGCCGTTTAGCCTAGTGACTGATACAGGTTATATAAAATAAATGTCTATTGTTAAGCGTATTTTTTATTTAGATATAATTTTTTTTTCTTTAGTTTATTTTGTCGGCAAAGGGGCGACTGATGTTTGGCCGAATATTCGCCGAATACATCAGTTTTACTTGCCGAATAACGAATATTCGGCCTTTGGTTAAAAGTGGCCGAATATTCAGTCATTATTCGGCGCATCTCTAGTATCTATCCCATGGTAGTGGTACAATAAACGGAAGGCAAGACCGCTAGATATCTTACCTTTAGTTTATTGTACAATGATTGTTTGTATCCCTTTGTGGACTCAAGAAAATACTATTTTTGTGTGGTTTTTTTCCACTAGTTTTAGCAATCTTCTCTTTACAACTTACCTCTGCTCCAAATGTAAAACTAACACCCCTGTCATTCTCACCCCAACCCATTTGGTCCTTGTCCGGGTCGGACCACAGCAAGTCACAAAGCAACCCCTGGTCCGGTACGTCCGTGGGCCGCATTATCCTCCTGATTTGTTCCATAGATTGTAAATCCGGGCTCAAGCCTGCAAAAAAATCAATAACTGTCAACCAAGAACACGTTTCATTAATGAAACACTTGATTGTTCCAAATTCTTACCTCCATGACAACAAAAGATTTTCTCATCTACTATGGCGGCAACTGGAAGGCAGTTAAAACAGTCTGTGAAAGTCTTCCATAACTTTATGTTATACCTATATGGAAACAAAAATTAGAACACACCTTCCAAAGCTTTATGCATGGTGCAGTCTCCTGCTGTTTTTGTAAGAGCAGTAAGGTTAACAGACCTGTACAATCTCTTACCTTCTTTTGCATTCATCGTAAAAACCATAGATCCTATTAATGGAAGCACATTCATGATTACCTCGGAGCAAAAAGAAGTTTTCTGGATATTTGATTTTGTAGGCCAAAAGGAGACAAATGGTTTCGAGAGATTGCTTGCCACGATCAACATAATCTCCTGCAAAAGAAAATTAAAGAATAATATAAAAATTATACACTTATATCCAAACATGAATATTATTTAAACAAAAAGGAACTCACTATTACTCATATTTTAGTCCTTTCAAAAACATTAAGGTGTTTACAAATACATACACTTGAAGCTAGTCAAAAGAATACATTTTAACAAAAATTGTTCTTTAGATAGAACCAGAAACACAAATATTAATGAAAATTTATCTACATACTTACCTAAAAATAAATAATTGGATTCTGGTGGAAAACCTCCATATTCAAAAAGACGTAGCAAGTCATAATATTGGCCATGGATGTCACCTACAAAAAAAACTTATTGCAATCCCATTTAAGCCTCATCTAATAAAAAAGGAATTGTCATAAAACCAAGATTAAAATGAAAGCCCTCTAGGATTAAACAATTAAGATAAGAAGAAATTAAAAAGTTAGTAGCCAATATATAAGTATATTAAACCTAATATGTATGTATGTATGTGTAGTACTATCAAGTTTTATCTTAAAGCTATACATCTTAATATGATAAGAGTGACAGGTTTTTATTTATATCATAATATGACTCAAAATTTGTTTACCTATTGAAAATTCTTGGGTTGTAAGTTTTTAAATTTAAAAAATATTCAACCCTTTTGAAATGATCATTTTATTAATAATGATAGGAAAATAAGTAACCTAAATCATTTTGCCTTATTCTTGTTTGTATAACAACTAGGTACTAAAAATATATGTAATTATTTTTTCTAATTAAGTACCTATATGTCCAAATTTTTAAACAATAGACTTTTGGTACCTTTATATTTATTGCAGTAATCAATTTCAATATACCTAAACCAAATACATTACATAAAAACATCATTAAACTGATGTTTACAAATTGGAAGCAAATAAAAAAATATGATATCATGCAAAGAGGAAGCCAAAATGCATGATAATAACATTTATCCTTGAGGCTGACACTATTTTTGTACAATTTTTTTATGTAATGAAAAATTATAGATTCTGTTTGTGTAGAGGTGTATTTGGAGGTACATAATGATACATTTTAAATGAGAAATAAAGTAAGGCGTATATGTAACACACTTTGAAGCGGATTATGATGGAATTTTAGCCATAATTAAAGAGAAATCGGGTACTTACCGCATATTTTGAGGGGCGCCTCAAGCTCCAAAAGAATTGGCTGACTGAGGAAGATTTCTCTGGATTTCAAGCACAAACCTCTTATTTCATTTTCTGTAAGCTGTACATTCTTACCCGGTCTGGCACCTCTAACTAAAATTAACACAAAACTTTAAATAATTGTTACAAAGTGAAATTTTTGACGTTTTTCAAGGCGTCAACCATGGCCGCCATATTTTGTCAACATTTAAAAGATTGACCTTCAGGAAATTACCTTCTAATAAACGAGCTATAATGGAGTCGATATTTAATTTATCGGCTTCGGCCATTGGGCAAGCTTTTCCGGGACACTTTCCGTCGTTTTTTCAACTACAATTAACGGGATGGCTCGGATTTTTTTGGATTTTGTTGGAGCCCGAGAAACGTAAAACACCGAGTTTTTTTCGAGGTGTCGCGGAAAGTGACAAGTTTGACAACAGCGCAAGCCAAAAATTCCCTAGAAATAAATGGAAAAAACTCTTATTTTTCCCCAAAGAATCCACTAATTAAAAGCAAGATATTTCTAAAATTTATTTCTAATCAGGTTTCTTGCGTTTTTTTGCAAAAATTCGTTCAAGCCTTTATCAAAAAAAGCAATTTATTGTATAAAATTCTAGTTTTTAAAGTTTGTAATATTGGTGATCCTGTTTGTCTAAATTAAAAATTAGACAGATGACAGAAATTTGACACTGACAGGCAAAATGGTGGTGATGTAAACAAACCGCTGTATATTAATTTTCAAAATTTTTAACTAAAAATATCTTAAAATGAAGGAGTTAAGCGAAAAGTTCTTAAATTTAGAGGTAACTGAGGATATTTTTAGAGGAATTAGGTATTTTGTCACAGGAGAAGTGCACGAAAAGGTAAGACTAATTTGGCATCAACAACAGACGAGTTTTTCGCGCATAACTTGCCAATTTTTATTTATTCAGCAAAATATGAATTTTTACCAAACTTTATGTTTATTAAAGCAATTTTAATTTCAAAGATGTTATCCTTTCTCTTAAAACATTACAAGTTTTTTCACTTTTGTAGAGGAATAGCTACAGACTTTTTATCAATCAATTTTTTTTTACTCAGATTGATAACCTTCTAAAATCAGGAGGCGCAGAACACCAAAACTATTTCTCAGACTACGTTACACACCTTATAGTAGGCAGGAATCCTGAGGAAAATGATATTGCCGATGCCAACGATGTGTATGAAATACCAGCTATTACCCCTCAATGGATCCTTATGTCGGCCAGCCTTAATCAACTCCTTGATTGTAAGCCCTATCTATTCTCCATTGATTTAAAGTTATTTAGTTGGCAAGTATTCTGTTTTTCCAAGGTTTTTGAAGATAGAAATAATCTATGGGGACTTATCACTTACAACGGAGGCATTGTCCATACTAGATTGACAAAAATGTGTAATTTCTTGGTCACTGGAGTGACAGATAGTCCGAAATATGTCAAAGCACAGTCGTTGGATACAGAGACCATTAAAATTGTCACTCCAGATTGGATATATGAAGCTGTCAAGACAAAATCTTTGCCAGACCCAGCCTTATTTCATCCGAAACTTATAAATTGGCCTAAGCCAATAAAACCGATGGAACCCACCACTGCCATTACTGGATTTGAGCCTGATACCCTTGAAAGTAGAGAAAAGGCAGAAGAAAAGGCTGTCATGGATTCCACTCAAGCCTTGCTTGAAAAACTTAAGCAACGTATGCCATGGAATCAGCCTCCTGCAACTACAAGTTCTAGTAGTGATCCCATAGCTCCTCCTAATGTGGTGGCCCCGAGTTTCTTAAGCAAAATGCAGCAGAGTAATCAAGATTTACAAACTCTAAAGCAGCCTAGGCCGCAAATTCCAAGTTCACAACCTTCTCCTGTAGTCTCCAGCTTTGCCCCGACAGGGACACAGTCACCAAGTCATGTCCCAAGGTCCATTGTACACCATACTCCTAATAGTCAACAGAATGTACTTCAACACAGTCCCTTAAATATAAGCAGACTAATTGGGCAACCCCAAGCTACGAGACCAACAAGTCTACAGCAACTGAGGGGACAGTTGAACACTTCGCAGATACATCAGCAATTATTGCAACAAAGAATTCAACAGCAAAATCAGCAAATTATAATTCAACGTAATGCAACAGGACAAATGAATGTTAATCAACAACTTTTACATCAGCAGTTAAGTCAGGGGCAACGGCATTCACTGCAAACTCAGCTAATGAGTCAACAAGGCTTGCTAAATCAACAGCAAAGCTTGGCCAATCAAACGCAAGGCTTGAATTTATTGAATCAGGCTCAACAGGGCCAAAATCGAATGATTGAGTCACAAAATCAACAAAACTCAATGTTGGGGCAACAAGATCAAAGTAATCCGTTTTCACAACTAAATAACCAGCAAAATCAGTTAAGTAATCAGCAAAACCAACCAAATCAACTTAACAATCAGCAAAATTTGCTCAATAATCAACAAAATCAGCTTACTAACCAACAGAATCAACTGATAAATCAACAAAATCAACTTGTAACTCAACAGAATCAACTAGTACAATCTTCTAGCCCAAACCAAGTAATTAGATCTCCTCAACAAAGTCAGAATCAGCTTTTAAGTCCTCAGCAAATTCAAAATCAACTTATGGGTCATTCGCTTCAACAGAATCAAGTGGGTCAACTGCAACAGCAAAGTCAGATGATGCATCAACAAGCAAATCATTTCCTTAATCAGCAACAACCTCAAAGTCAATTAAATCAACAACAAGAAAGAGCTAATCAACTGTTAACTCAACAACAAGAACGTGTAAATCAACTCCTTAGTCAACAAGATGGAACAAATCAGTTAATTAATCAACAAGAGAGGGCGAGTCAGCTTTTAAATCAACAAAATCGAGCAAGTCAGCTATTAAATCAACAAGAGCGAGCCAATCAACTTTTGAGTCAACAAGAGAGGGCAACTCAACTGATGAGTCAACAGGAAAGGGCAACTCAACTGCTGAATCAACAAGATCGCACGAATCAACTTTTAAATCAGCAGCAAAACCAAAATCAATTAAATCAGCAGCAAAATCAGCCAAATCAAATGCTAAGGCAACATCAAAATCAAAATGATTTGCAGAATCAACTTTTGGGTCAACTATCACCTCAAACTCCAATGATGGGCTCTCAACAGATACAAAATCAGCAAAATCAACAGTTAATTCAACAAAATCAACAACTGAATCAGCAGAATCAGTCTGGTCAACAAATGATTCAGCCAAACCCACAAAATCAAACAATTAATCAAATCAATCAAGGCAGGGTTAGTCAACGGAGTCCTATATTGGGTCAGAATCAATTAGCGACTCAACAAAATCAACAGATATTGAATCGAACTAATCAACACCAACAAAATCAAGATGGCCTTCTGAGTTTGTCACCCAACACCCATTTGAGTCAGTTGAGTCCCCAGCAACTGCAGCAATTGCAACAGTTAAAGAGAGAGCAACAATTGTTGGGGCAAAATCAACTAACAGGTCTTAATCAACAAAATCTTGGGTTGAGTCAGCAAAGTATCGGACTTAATCAACAAAATATTGGTTTAAATCAGCAGAATTTAGGATTAAATCAGCAAAATATCGTTAATCAAGGACAAAGTCAACAGTTGGTAGGCCAAAATCAACTTGTTGGTCAAAATCAGCAAATACACCTGAATCAACAACTGATTCAAAATAGGGTCATACAGCAACAAAATATTAATCAGCAATTAAATCAAGGGCAGAATTTTGGTCAGCAAGGGTTGAATCAACATCTTATAAATCAAAAACAACAATTGTTTAGCCAACAACAAATAAATACAAGTTCACAACAACAGATGATTAATCCAAGCCAGCAAAACCTAACAAACCAACAACAGTTCGTGAATCAGAACCAGTTTGATTCGATTCAACAACAAAAGCTTAATCAAGGAGGTGGGCAAGGTCAAATGAATCAACACTCCATCAGTCATATGACCGTTCAAGCACTAAATCAGCAACTTAATTCACAAAATTTAGGGCAACAGTTGAACCAGCAGTTACTGCAACAAAATCAACAGACTGGATTGACTCAGGGGACTTTAAATCAGCAAAATATGAATCAAGGCATGGCGATGGACCAGGGCATGAATCAAAACATCGGTATGTTGAATCAGCAGCCAGTGGCAATGAATCAACCAGGCACCTTAAATATTCAAGGCCTAAATCAGGGGACGAATCCCCAACAGATGAATCAAATCAATCCGGGCATGAATCAACAAGTGATTCGGGCTCAGTTTCCACAACAGGTGCTCGTTAGTCAGGCGCAGCAGGCTGGACCTCAGCGGGCGCAGTTGAATCAGCAGATTTGGGGGCAACAGCAACAGGGTGCGGCTCCCACACAAGGTAATTTTTGTTAGTTTAATTTAGGAATAGTGTTACAAGGTTTACTCAAAAATAGGGTTACATTATTTAGGGTAGTCTATATCTATACTATTATATAAAACTTAACTGATTCATCAACCCCAGACCCCTAATCCTAGAATCTTCTATAAAAATGCTAGGGTTTCTCATTCGTACATGTAAAAACTTTAATAGTATTCAGTCGATAAAAATCCACTAATATGGAATCCACATTACAATGAATGTGTGAAGGCCATTAAAGGTGTACAGAGAAAATTTTCAAAATATCTTCTTTGTTACCGACGGATTCTATCCTCCACGAGGTACTGTCCATCTAGCATTACTTCAACGGTTTCAATTTCCATCACTATCTCACCGAAGATCATACCTTATAAGGTAGACTGTACTGAATTACTTGCTCTTCTTAAATTTCGCATTCCAGCTGCTAATACAAGATCAAGAGACCTATTTTATCTGTCCACAGCAGCTAACAACTTGATGATAAGATCGCCAGTTTACATTTGTAAACAATATAATAATCTTGCCTTCCAACTGGACATTTTTGCTATGAATGCCCATCAGTATTCTAATATAACCAAGGCTGTGCTCCTTGGAATTGCAATATTGTAATGTAATATGACTTCTAGTCTTAAATACAGTGTGACCAGTAAAGTCCGCATCATATGGGATTTTTTTTTATTAATAGCTTTATTCGAATTTTGACTTTGGCATTAAGTTTTGCTTCGATTGAGATGAAAATTAAGCAAAAAAATAGTAGTCACGTGATTGGCATTATCTGTCAAATTTTAATTTTTTTCAAAAAATAATTCAAAAGTGGGGTTATTTCTAAAAGTATCAAAAAAAGTTATTAGAAAAAGTTTTTTTAATTGCAGTTTCTAGCCCACATGCAAAAGTTCAGCTGCATAAGATAAATTGATTTTTTACCCATATTTTGTAAATTGCACCACGTTTGCAAAATAAGACTCAACGCAACCTACATTAAACTTCTTAGTTTTGACAACGCTTTATTTCAAATACATGTTCTTTAAAGTAGCGCCCATATTAAATGTGTGTTTTTCTACAAAATCAAAATTGGGCTATTAAAATTAGGTCGCATGTGATGCAAAGTTTATTTGTTTTTGACCCTGTGTGTAACTTCATAAAATAAGTATTTTTGAAAACGGAGTTTGTGTCTGAAAGTAATACACCTTAATATTAAGACAAAAAAGAACACAGTGTCATCAGTAAAGTGTTCATTAAGTGGAAAATAAATTTTAGTGGTGGGTAAAAAATCAAAATTATCTTATGCAGCTGAAATTTTGCATGTGGACTAGAAACTGCATTAAAAAAACTTTTTCTAATAACCTTTTTCGATATTTTCAGAAATAATCCCACTTTTGAATTATTTTTTGAAAAAAAATTAATATTTGACAGATAATGCAAATCACGTGACAACTATTTTTTTTTGCTTAATTTTCATCTCGATCGAAGCAGAACTTGATGCCAAAGTCAAATTTCGAATAAAGCTATTAATAAAAAAAATCTTATATGATGCGGACTTTACTGGTCACACTGTATAAAATATTTTAGATTGAACAAAACATAACATATAAGTACCTACATAATAATACAATAATTTATATACTTTATGATATTTGATTATGTAAGTCTTATAAATGGGATAAAACCTGTAAGATCTTAAATAAATGAATAAATAACGTTTTTTTGAAAATCAGCCCCTAAAGGGTGAAAACCGGGCTTGAAAGTTTTATAGACATTTCTGTATCTCATCCAAATTGCATGAGCGAAGACGCTGGTACCAGCGAGTATGTTAAAAATGAGTTGTTGAACTGAAAATTCCATTTAAAAATTAAATGTTTGGTTTGCCTACTGTTTCTCATTTTATTGTATACTAGCGTGTACCCGGCATGCGTTGCAACTCGCTGGCATAAATACAAACCCGATATATTAGTACCCGGCATGCCACTTTCTGAAATTGCACCCGTGCGAAGCCGGGGCGGGTTGCTAGTTATACATAAAAACCTTCCCCTTGAATCACTCTATCTTAAAAAAAACCGCTTCAAAATCCGTTGCGTAGTTTTAAAGATTTACGCACATAAGGGGACAGACGGGCGACAGCGACTTTGTTTTATACTATGTTAAGATCTGGTATTTTTTTAATAGGATATTTGCTAAAAAAAAAAACAATTGTATTCTGTGGCATATCTGAAGCCATATCAGTTGCTAAGCTAAATTAATTTCACAAAAAAAAATATGTTTTTTATGTTGTACCTACTGCACCAAATATTTGCAGGTCAAGATTTTAGTAAGTTTATTTCCGCTGCCGCGGATACTATGGTTATTCAAAATTGATTTTCAAACAATTTGGTATTTCGAAAAAGTATTTTCTATTAAAAATGAGAAAAAGGAGAGATAGAAAAAAATCGGTTGTTCAAACCGAGTTGAAGCAAATCGGTAAAGATATGGGAGAAGGTAAGTTATTTAAAATAACTTGGGTGTCCGTTTTAAAGTGTTTTTTAGTACCGGGTGATTGGTTATATTTTGCACCCCCACCTATCTCATTTATTTGAAGAGGTATCAAAAAACTTTAAATACCAAAGTTGTAGGCCTTTTGATGAATTTTTATTATACAGTATCAGAAGAAAAAAAAGATTATCGCATAACTGTGAAATATGTACAAATTGTGTTTTTTTAAATGAAACACCCTGTATAATATATGATATTCTTGTAGAAAATCTTCTTCTCATTTCAAATATATATATTTTATATGGTCTATTTTGAACGCTTGGGTAAATAAGTATAATTTAAAAACATAGCATAAGTAGGCTTAGACAATATGGCCGATTGAATATAAGGCAATTGTTTACCTATTATTGGTCTGCTATATGAATATTAATGTTTATAAACAAATTAATATTAATTCGAAAAGGTTTTGTCTGTTTCCTTCCGCCAAACTCATCCCCAGACGCGTTTCGCCGTTTACGGCTCATCAGTGAGGCTCAGTTTGGCAGAAGGAAACAGGGCTCGAAGACAAATCACTTGTCAGGGTCGATCATCGACGGGAATTATAGAACCCGGTGCGACATCTTGCGTCCCAGTACGGTACCTTAGAAAAGGTCAGTCGTAAAGGGTTTATTCTGTAAAAACAGAAAATTTTGCAAGAGCGCTCTCAAAACCGGTACAAGTGCCGGACCACAGATATTAATTCGAAAAGGTTTTGTCTGTTTCCTTCCGCCAAACTCATCCCCAGACGCAAATTAATATTAATTATTCTTAGAAATAAAACCACACATTTAATATAATATGTTTTAGTTAATATTTATTATATTAAAAAAAAAACTTACTAAACTTTAAACTACATTTAAAATGCCCAATTCTTACAATTATTTATAGAAACATATTTTATGTAAGACGATTTTATGGGGAATATCGCGGTAATAGCCGACATTCAATCTAATGAATATGTTCGAAATGGCCCCCATTCGCTTCTATACATTTTTGGTAACCTGCTTTCAATTTGTCTATAGCCATGGATATCCAATCTGGATGAGTATTTCTAAGAATAATTAATATTAATTTGTTTATAAACATTAATATTCATATAGCAGACCAATAATAGGTGAACAATTGCCTTATATTCAATCGGCCAAATTGTCTAAGTCTACTTATGCTATGTTTTTAAATTATACTTATTTACCCAAGCGTTCAAAATAGACCATATAAAATATATATATTTGAAATGAGAAGAAGATATTCTACAAGAATATCATATAATATACAGGGTGTTTCATTTAAAATAACACAATTTGTACGTATTTCACAGTTATGAGATAATTTTTTTTTCGTCTGATATTGTATAATAAAAATTCATCAAAAATCCTACAACTTTGGTATTTAAAGTTTTTTGATACCTCTTCAAATAAATGAAATAGGTGGGGGTGCAAAATATAACCAATCACCCGGTACAACTAGGGATGAACACTTATTCCTAGGGTTGTGGATTTGACCTGTCAATTTGTTTTTTGTCAATTGACCGGTCAATTGACTGAAATAAATTAAAATTTAAAAATGCAGTGGATGAACCTAACTATACTTGCCAAATTTCTTATTTTGTATTTTGGAAAAAATTATTTTTTTATAACAAGTTTTGCTTGTTCTGAAAAGTCTATTGCCATACCTAAATTTTATACAGTGTAGTCAAATGGATGATATAGTTAGGTCCATCCAGGTACACATTCTATAAGTGTATATATCTCAATAGTTGCTCCACAGGAGATACATTTCCCTTTTACTTTGTTTTCTTCTCTTATTTCGGTAAAACAATCCCAACTTTTCGTTTTGGACTTCCCCAAACTCATCGTAAATGCGACGTCGCGTCGTTAGTTCACAAAAATGCAATGCAAGTGCAAACCCTAACTCTGGCAAATACGAAATGAAAATAAATAGACTGTGAATGTCTATGAAAATGGTATAAAAAGAGAATAACAATAACTTCTTTATTCCTTTCCTTCATTGTGATTGAATCCGTTCCGGGAACCACTAATAAACTAGGCCAACTATTGGGATTCCCAGAATCAGGTGTTATTGTTTTCTTAAATAACGGCGCTATAACGATACACTAAACATTATCCTGGGTGATAGGAGGTAATCTGGACAGATCACAAATGCATAAATAATAAAATAAAATTGATGACCGAATTTTACCGGTCAAATACGTCATGGTCAATTGACCGCGGTCAATTGACCATGCCCAACTCTACTTATTCCTTCGAAACTAAACTCCCCCGCAAAATTAACCTCACGTTATACAGGGACCGGCAGAAAGTGCGCAGCATATGGGAAAGTTTTTTTATCTTCAAGTTTAGAAAATTAATTTTATTTTAGATAGGTTCTGCATGCTCTCAAACCAAAATAACACCCATTAAATCCGGTAAAAGTCTTATGGTATACGAGGTAGGATCAAAAATTTGATATTCCGCTAAGAGTAAAGTACCTCCCCTCCATCTTTCGTTTTAGGATATCTTTTTACTAAGAATTATTGTTTTAATTTCAAAGTTATACCCAAATTCCAAATTTCGCTTATTTTGGACAAAAAAAATGGATTTAATCGTGTTTTCTGAATAACCCTGTATAAAAAATAAATGGCAATCGAACAGTACGAAAATAAGATTTTCTGCAGACTTTGTTAGAGATAATCGTCGATCATAAGTCCGATTAGTTTAATTTCATAATATTATGGCTTTTTAAAATAAAAACATAAAAATATTACATATTTTTGCTGCACACCGTATTTTATTTTCTGAGGGAACAAGTTAATTTCATCTAACTGATATTTTTGATTTAAATTGACTAAAAGCATCCCCTAAATAGTTTTTTGTCTCCTTATTTTGCGTGACGAATAAAATCCGTTCAAAATATATTTTTAATATAAATTTTTTTCTTTATTAATCAAAAGGAAACTTTCTTTTAATTTTAAAAAGACATATTATTATGAAAACAAACTAATCGGACCTATGATCGACGGTTATCTCTAACAAAGTCTGCAGAAAATCTTATTTTCGTACTGTTCGATTGCCATTTATTTTTTATACAGGGTTATTCAGAAAACACGATTAAATTCATTTTTTTGTCCAAAATAAGCGAAATTTGGAATTTGGGTATAACTTTGAAATTAAAACAATAATTCTTAGTAAAAAGATATCCTAAAACGAAAGATGGAGGTACTTTACTCTTAGCGGAATATCAAATTTTTGATCCTACCTCGTATACCATAAGACTTTTACCGGATTTAATGGGTGTTATTTTGGTTTGAGAACATGCAGAACCTATCTAAAATAAAAAAACTTTCCCATATGCTGCGCACTTTCTGCCGGTCACTGTAGATAATAAACCACAGTTAGATGGTAAATTAATATAATATTTATTTCAAATTCAAAATTCTTAATATAAAAATACTTAAATGTATTTAACAAAGCTGCGTCAATAATAATCACAATAAACAGAATTTAAAATAAATAAATACATAAATACAAAACACATTAAAATTTTCAATAAAATTAAAACAAAGGTACATATTATACTTTCACGACGTATTAAAATCTTCAATAAAAACTGAGCATAATTAAAATTTTAACCATAGAAAACAAAGCAAAGAAATCATGAAAAGATGGCCTACATTGCCGATGACAGAAACTCCCCAACATTGTAGGGTTCTATAGCAATGATATAATTTAATAAGTTCCTCTTGAAGCAATGCAAGCTATTCGCCTGCCTGAGCTCCAAAGGAAGTTTATTGTAATATTGTATTTACTCGATGGGTAACCAGAATATTTTTCTTAGGTCAACAAATAATTCGTCACCCTGTGAACGTGGCTGTTCAACAGTCGCCTACCAGCGGAGGTGTGGGTCCCAGGATCCAGTGGCCTCCTGGACAACAGCCCGGAATACCACAGAGACAGTTTATACAGCTTGGTAAGGTTATTCTATTTTTACGGACCAAAAATGCTGATGTAATAAAAAAAATCATTTTATTTTCGATTTCTCAGGAAATTTTATTCTTTATAATAGTAGGGGAATAAAGAAATATTAGTTGTGCCATTTGCAAATTTAAATTATTATATACAGGAAGCGCAAAAACGACGAAAATTCAATTTTGCAAAAAATGAGTACCTATTAAATTTAAAATTGGTATCAGATCCTCCTATAAAGACGGACTTAATAGCCGAGTTGTTATAAAAGATGTAATTTTTTCAGATGCTCAAACCCATAACCAACTTCAAAAAATGGCTCCCGATCAGCAAGCTCTGTTCGTAGCGAAGCTACAAAAACAAAGACAGCTGCAACTGGCTAAACAAGTGCAACAGAGAGGAGGCGGTCATATCTTGATAAGAGGTAAATGGTCATATTTAAAGCAATCATTTTTTTTTCAAATTTTAACTGAAAGAAAAATTAAATTTTTCTTCAGGTAATGTGCCGCCTGGATTGACAGCCCAACAGCAAGTCCAGTGGCTACAGCAACAGGCTAAGCAACAGGGGATTGTCCTTCCACCAAATATCCAACAAAATCTTACACCGGGTAAGTGTTGATTTACCTTTAATACACACTAGGGCAGGTCAGAACTCCATTTATTATCAAGGTATGAAATTTTACAACGAAATACCCCAAGAATTACAAAATTTTGATTTTATATATTTTGAATCGTTGAGGCCTTTACTTTATGGAAATTCATTATAACTTAATGACAATGACAATTTATTTTGTCAAATTTCCACTTTTGTTTGAAAAACTTTTTCTTGTTGTTTTCAATATGTAAAATTTTCAATTTTGATAACAAATTACCATAGTAAGGTATATATCTTTTTTACACCATCAGAAAGTAGAGACTTCAACGAACAAAAAGCCCACCGACTTTTTTAAAAAAGCAGATATTTTGACGTGAGAATTTTCGATTGAAAATTAGGGTGCTTTTTCGATATTAAGGTGGGAGTATCAACATGCTTGCTAACCTATTTCGCGTAGATTTATTTATGTTTTCTAGCTTTTATACAAAATTTAAAGAAAATCAGTATCGACTTGATATTCTATAGGTAATAATTGACATATTTAATAAATATCAAGGAATTTCATTAAATATTTTAGGAGAATTGTATAGCGAAAAATATCGGGTAAGATGTTTTTTAACATTATTATGTCATTGTCACTCATTGTTCTATCACTATACAATTCTCCCAAAATTAGCAATGAAATAAATTGATATTTTTGTAATATATCCAGATACTACCTAAATAATGTACCGACGATATTGATTTTCTTTAAATGTTAGTTATTAAAATAATAAACTCAAAAAATCAACGCGAAATAGGTTATAGGTTGGCAATATATTGAATGACGTTGAGAATTCAACCTTAAGTCAAAATAAGCTGATAAAATAAATATTTTAAATCAAAAAAATTACAGTGTGTTTGGGACATAAAAAATTAATTTTTGTAAAAGATAAAAATAAAAAACCAAAAACTTGGTTATTTGAATTTTTCACATAAATTTTGAGGTTATGTGAAAATAAAGTGTAAATACAAAAGTTGTAGATCTTTTTATTACCTACAACTTTGCCATTTAACGTTTTTCCATAGGACTTGTAGTTTTGCCGGAAATCGAGATAAATCGTTTTCTACCCTTAAAAACTCATCCCTTTCCACTTCCCGACCTCGGATCGCCCGTAAATTATTTTTCTTTTCATTTTTGTTATATTCTCTTCCTTTTCCAATGGGTTTCATCCTACTATTATTTTTTTTTCACTTTTTACCATTTTCAATGGCTTTCAGCCCGTCTATCTAGGGTTCTCCATTTAAAACGAAACAGGCTAAATTAAATATCTGGTTTCACGTTAATTAAAAAAAAAAAACGCTCGGACCCGTCGATTTTTATTTCGAGGGTGACATCTTTTGCGTATATTGTCAATCTTGTTACTTCAAGCCCCTAGGAGGAAGGGGGGGGTAAGATCTAAATCTTAAATGAATACCCCTATTTTATATAATTTTTTTGGATTCTGCATAAAATTCTGAACCTTTTTTAATAAAAGCATTATTAGTCTATACTAAACAGTTTCCGAGATATTGACTCTTGAAAAATGAGATTTTTGAACTTTGACAGCGTCTAGCTTTCTAACTGTACGTCTTAGAGTAAAACGGCTTACATGTCCCTATCTTCGATTTTTATTATCTTTCCAATAGTGTCAACTTCCGGTTAAACCGGAAGTATTATATTTCCTATAACCTGTTTAACAGGAAGTTGTGTCAACTTCCGGTTAAACCGGAAGTATTATATTTAGATAGGGACATGTAAGCCGTTTTACTCTAAGACGTACAGTTAGAAAGCTAGACGCTGTCAAAGTTCAAAAATCTCATTTTTCAAGAGTCAATATCTCGGAAACTGTTTAGTATAGACTAATAATGCTTTTATTAAAAAATGTTCAGAATTTTATGCAGAATCCAAAAAGATTATATAAAATAGGGGTATCCATTTAAGATTTAGATCTTACCCTCCCTCCCTCCTAGGGGCTTGAAGTAACAAGATTGACAATATACGCAACCCTCGAAATAAAAATCGACGGGTCCGAGCGTTTTTTTTTTTAATTAACGTGGAACCAAATATTTAGCCCGTTTCGTTTTAAATGGGGAACCCTGTATAATAGGCGTTTCTGTATAACAATGTTGTATTATTAAAAAAGCGAAAACTACAATTATTAATCTTCTAATAGGTACCATTACCTCCCAACAAAGCACCCAAGCTGCGCCAGTGCCTCCCCACGCCCCGGGCCTAAGCCCCATCAACCAAAACGCTGGACCAACGCAGCAGTTCGTCGGCGGAGATCAACCTACCGCGCAGCAGTTGCAGTTGAGGCAGTACAGGTCAGGGTAATGATTTTTTGTTGGATTTTATTTTTCCACATGATCCCCCTTAAATTGCCAAGAACATTACGCGGGCAGTTGTCTTGTTGTCTACATCGATATTATAGTGGTTACAGGATAATGATTTTTCATGACAAAAAAAATTTTCACTAGTACTACCGCAAGAAAGAAAGGTAAGAAAATTCCACGCCAAATTGTGGTAAGATAAAATGATTTTGTGAAATTTTTTGTTATACTATCTATATGATTTCTACTACTAATTATTGTAGTTACACGTAAATACAATTTTAGGTCTTATCATAGTATATATTTTTCATTTTACGTAATTTTGGTTTACAACATTCGGTATAGTAAAAATCAAGTAAAGTTTTAACGCGTTTAGGTTAGGTTCTGTCATGTTTGACATAAATTGTGTGCAATATATGTCAAATATGACAGAACCTAACCTAAACGCGTTAAAACTTTACTTTATTTTTAATATAGCAAGTTTTGTTTTTCAATTTTTCTAAAGTGCCACTACACGCATTGTGATGCTTTAATAATAAGTTATAATTGAGAGCCATATTTTTTTTAATATCGATTGTAGTTGCTCGAAAATTTTATTTCAATATTTAACATAGCTCATTATTTCATATTATGTACGATTTGTTTTACTACAATTGGTAGAAAAATAATTTTTTTTTGGTTTTTCATATAGGTTTAAAACTAAAAATTATTATATCATTAAAATATTTAAAAAATATATATTATTCTTTGGGGTATTCAATATTACAGTATATAATAATTTCAATTTGGGGATCAGCGAATTTAACTACAATTCAGCCATTAAAAAAACTACAAAACAAAATAATTAAATGCATACATTAACTTCCTTTTTTAGAACCAACTATAAATTTGCATGAATCAAACGGATATTTTAATTTAGAAAAGCTTTATAAATTAAAACTATGCATTCTAATACACTCTATTATTTTTAAAGAAAAACAATCGAATATAATCAGAGACAAAATCATCATATTCAAACACCTATGATAAAGAGTACTTTTGGCCAAAGAGCAATCTGGCAGGCTACTACTGCTGCTAACGCTTTCGTTACTCATTTTGTTTACTTTGTAAAATTTTAGTAATTTTAGTAAAGTTTTATAAATTAAAACTATGCATTCTAATACACTCTATTATTATTAAAGAAAACAACCGAATATAATATTTACTTCGACCAACATTATTCACATCACGAGACAAAACAATCATATTCAAACACCAATGGTGAAGAGTACTTTTGGCCAATGATCAATATTATATAAAGGAATAACAATTTACAACAGTTTGCCGAAAAAAATTAAAGAAATATCAAAATGATGGACTTTTAAAAAACTAAAAAAATATTTTTTAAAACTAAACGTATTATACCTATATTATTATTCTTTTATTTTTGTAAATGGTTATTATGTTTATCCATTTTTTAAAAATAATTTCGATGGAGTTATTAATAATTACTAAACATGATTTTTATTATTTGTGATTTTTATATATCGTATATTTGGTGTTATTATATATTCTCTGTAATGAACTTTTTAAGTTGGTTGAGAAGAAAGATATAAATTATTATTATTATTTCTACTTGTTGTAGTTACACTGAAATACAATCTTAGGACTTAACATAGTATATTCTTTAACTTTAAATAAATTTTGACAGTACAAACTGTCGGTAAAAATTCGTGTTTTGTAATAAACAGAATATTTTGAAGTCAAAAACAAACAATACTTTTTATTTCTAAAATAAATCGGTTTGAAATTCATGCAGCATGCAATTTATACAAAAAATTGTATGATGCTACGATCACTTATCGTACTATGTGATATTTGGCCAAACTAATAGAACATTGAGATTGCCATTTGAAGAAAGAAAATTCGTTTCGATTTGTTTAGGAATATTTGCTTCTAAATTATTCAAAATTGAAACTATTAAATGGAAAAATTGGATGTATTTCAAGTCCAGCTTTTTCGCCCTTAAGAAGAAATGAGGTGGCAGAAGAATACCAAAAACATCCTAATTAGTTATGTAAGAAAAAATATTAAGACCGTTTTTTTGAAGTGCAAAAATTGTAACTAACTTTAAGTCAAACAAAATTATTCTATAATTATGTTACCCACAGCGAAAAAATGTCCGATAAAATACATGGTGACCTGTCAAAAGCCCATCTTGATTCGTTAAAAACTGGCGTGGAATTTTCTTAAAGAAAATTAGATATTTTACAGAATTATTTCCTATTTTTCACAGGTTACAACAACTGCAGTTGCAGAGGGAGCAAGCACAAAAGAATGCTTTAGCGCAAGGTAATCTCATCTCAAATTACGGCTTAATTATTTATATTATTAAAAAATATATATTTGTCTAAAATTTTTCAAATATTTTTTCTATAGGTGCATTGCCTCCCCAGGCAGTTGTAAGGGCTCCCCTTGGTCAACCGCCTACAGCCGATTCCACGACCAATCCCCAAGTTCAGGTAAACGTTCTTTCTAATAATAATAAGTTTATTTTTATTTAAAATTTAATAATATAATAAGTATGTTTATGTTGTCTTTGATAAACTTATTCTTCAATCCCCTGAAGCTGAGCTTGTTAGGGGCAAATCTTATTTTTTCTTTTAGTATGTAAAATCATAAATCATAAATATGCATTAAAAATCAAGTGTTAAAGTAAAAGTGTCAATTTATAGTATAAACGCAGCTTTTTTGAAGAAATATATTAATTATAATAAAATTATTAATTTATAATTTTTAAGTAAAAAATATTACTTATATAAATTATTCAGAACAATATTAATTAATTAAAGCATTTCTAAAAATATTTTCAAATTGTGTTTTTAATATCCATGTTTTTATTTCGACTTAAAATTTTTTTTAATGAAATCAATTTTTTAATTTTTGTTGGTAAATAATCGTTAAAAAAACATAAATATTTAAAAAAATTTTGTCCTATGGACTTATTTATTTTAGGTTTTATGGTTATTTCATTTTTATGACGTGTATTATGATTATGGTTTTTAAATTGTATAAGGTTTTTATTTTTAAATAATATATATTAAGATGTTATAAATGTAAAGTTGTCTTATGTTCAACTTTTTTGTTTCTTATTCCTCCCCAACCTAAAAATTTAAATGAGTTTTAACTAACGCGTAATATAATATTTCCATATGTCTTACATTTAAAAAAATGTTAATGTTTTTAAAAATCGGCAGTAAACTTCTTAATTTTTTAATTAAGTATTCTAAGTGAAAATTCTAATTTAATTCACTATCAAAAATAATTCCTAAATATTTTATTTTATTAACTTTAAAAATTTGAATGTCTTCATTTATTTGAATACTATTCATATTTCGTGGTAGGTTATTTAGGTTTAAAGTAAAAGGAATATAATTTGTTTTATTAAAATTAATTGTTAACAATAATTTTATTATTTAAGTTTTCCCAATTTGTATCGGTATAAAAAATTGTAGTATCATCATAATCTAAATAGCTATGTTCGATTGAAATAGCCTTAAATAAAGTCGCCACAGTGGTTCTTTTCCCGTGCGTCATCACTTTTACGTCATCAAAATCGTATGAATCAAATCAAAATTACGAGACGAAAAAAGTCAAAACTAAGTTAAGTTCATAAAATGGACGCGCCTGCCTACCGTTTGACGTACCTACATAATATCCCGAAAAAATATTATTTATTTTAAGTTTTGCCCGGCATTCTCTATTATCTAAAAGAAATTGACAAACAAATGTTAATACATTTAATACTATTTTTAAAGCTTAAAATCTAGAAAAGTTTGGTGTTTTATTGACTATTAAAATCGCAAAAGTCAAATTTTTAACATCCTTTCATTTAAGGGAATTTGGCCACTGCCGTAAACTTTTCATAGAACTTTCACGGTTAGAATATTTAAAATAAATAAATTAGGTATTATAAAAATCCATAAATACTTACCGCAAAAACAGATGGTGGGTATAATTAGCTCTAAAAAGAACTATTTTTAGAAAAAGGAACAGTTTTAAGGCACACAGATTTACAAAATACAAATTAGATTGGCAGATCAAAATAAGGTTGACAATGACGTTCTAAAATACAACGGTTGTCAACTAAACAAATAAAAAAAGTAATTAATTGACGTTTATAGTTTTATTCTTGTCTAGCACATTATATTATTGCGGAATCTTGGAGACGTTCTTTTATGCTTTTATTCAAACTTGTTACTGTAATAAACAAGGATGCAGAGTTATTAACCACGTTGAGTCCTGATCGTTGATTGATGACGCACGGGCAAAGATCCACTGTGGCGACTTTACTGTAATAGTTCTTTAACAATTTTTAATGCAGGTGAATCCCAAAACGAAAACGGCGCTAGCAAACATGCTGAGCATCAAACTGCAGAGCGGAGGGACTATAGGTACTCCAGCTAGGACCGAGGGGTTACCGGAACCGTCTGCAGCAGGAACCTTAAGGTGCGTGTTCAAAACCAACTATCCATACAAAGATAGACAAATCACCTGTGCTGTATACTAGCCCCAGGCAATGATACCAAGTTGTCTTATATTACCCATTTCTTTTTAGAATGATGACCGCTCAACATAACGCCGCCATCAACTCCAAGCCTCAGGAAATAATCGCGTTGCAGCAACGCAGCAGGGTCATCAACGGCCCCAACGGGGAGATCATCAAGCCCCCCGGCGTCCCCGCTCTGTCTTTGACGCCGCAGACCGAGCCCCCTAAGTTACAGTACAGCCAGAAAGCCCCTGTTCCCGTGCAGCATCGCGTGGGGCCTTTTTATGGACATAACCCCAATTTGAAATGTGAGCTATTTTAAATCGATTTATAATATGTGTTTTTTATTAAAAATTGATGGAGCCCTAGTCAAACGGGGATGGTAGTGATGTGTTAGGTCACGTTAGTAGAAGAACTAAAAAAAAATATCATTTTCGGTATTTTTTTTTGATCGGGCCTTGTAGTCGCGAGGCATTCGAACTATTTGTTCTACGAGGATCGATCAAAAATCAAATTAAAAAAACTTGAAAATAACTAAAAATATCGTTTGTAGTGCCCCCAGATCTGTTCCTTCTTGGTTGTATATTCGTCGTGGTAGAAGTGGAAGAGTATTTAGAAGACCACATACCTGGGTGGCAACAACAAATTGAAAAATACGGAGGTGAGTGACCCGAAAAATGTGTTTTTTTTTTAAATTGATGTAACTACAACTTAAATGCGTCGCAGGTGAAGTGGAGAAGCAATATTGCAGCAAAGTGACGCATGTGCTGTGTGAAACCCAGAGACATGGCGTCGTAATGCAGGCCCTAAGAGATCTCAAAAGGTGCGTCACAATCCGCTGGCTCAGCGACGTTATAAAGCGGAAACAGGTAAACGAAAACGTCTGGGACACGTATTTAGGCAGTGAACATAGGCGGTTCTAGGTGGGGGCTTGAGGGGGGGGGCTAAGCCCCCCCAAATCTCGGATTAGCCCCCCAAATTTAAATGTGGCAATCGAAAAAATTCTTTATAAAGTCGCCACAGTGGATCTTTGCCCGTGCGTCATCAATCAACGATCAGGAATCAACGATCAGGACTCAACGTGGTTAATAACTCTGCATCCTTGTTTATTACAGTAACAAGTTTGAATAAAAGCATAAAAGAACGCCTCCAAGATTCCGCAATAATATAATGTGCTAGACAAGAATAAAACTATAAACGTCAATTAATAACTTTTTTTATTTGTTTAGTTGACAACCGTTGTATTTTAGAACGTCATTGTCAACCTTATTTTGATCTGCTAATCTAATTCGTATTTTGTAAATCTGTGTGCCTTAAAACTGTTCCTTTTTCTAAAAATAGTTCTTTTTAGAGCTAATTATACCCACCATCTGTTTTGGCGGTAAGTATTTATGGATTTTATAATACCTAATTTATTTATTTTAAATATTCTAACCGTGAAAGTTCTTTGAAAAGTTTACGGCAGTGGCTAAATTCCCTTAAACGAAAGGATGTTAAAAATTTGACTTTTGCGATTTTAATAGTCAATAAAACACCAAACCTTTCTAGATTTTAAGCTTTAAAAATAGTATTAAATGTATTAACATTTGTTTGTCAATTTCTTTTAGATAATAGAGAATGCCAGGCAAAACTTAAAATAAATAATAATTTTTCGGGATATTATGTAGGTACGTCAAACGGTAGGCAGGCACGTCCATTTTATGAACTTAACTTAGTTTTGACTTTTTTCGTCTCGTAATTTTGATTTGATTCATACGATTTTGATGACGTAAAAGTGATGACGCACGGGAAAAGAACCACTGTGGCGACTTTATCTACATAATTCCAGTAATTTTACTAATTTATTAATTAATTAACTTTTTCATAAAAAGCTTTCTTTTCTTCGCTACCAAACTGCTACTAACACAACTAATAATGATTTTTATTTAGCACCCAATGACCTAATGTGATTTAGGATGAAAAAAATACCTCGACGTAAAGTTGGAAGATGCTGTTAACGTTTTTTCCAAAAAAGTGGGTAAAAAAATTCCTTTAGAAAAATTTATTTGTGCAAAGATTTTTTTGTAAATTTAGGATAAAATCCCACTGGTGTCAAACATTTTTAAATTATAAAAATATTGCCTGTATTTTTGATTCCCCATCCATCCATATAATATCTACTACCCAGCAAACACAAGAGGCCGCCGAGGGCGTGATTTTTTTAACGATTTTAACGACTTTTGGGTAAAAATTGGGCTTGGCACCCCCAAAATTTACCGCCTTCGGCGAATTAGCCTCCGGCGGCACCTGCGCTGGGCATCCTCTTCCTGAGGCTTCAGCCCCCCCTAATTAAGAGGTCTAGAACCGCCTATGGCAGTGAATTTACCATGAAACGTAATACGATTAAGGCAATTGCTCTGTTCGTTGAATTCGATCATTTTTGACTAATTTTTTTCAAGGTGTTACCTCCTTGGACTGCACTGCACTTGCCCCAGATATATCTTGACATAACGCCAGCGTCGAAACATTTAATATCCGTCAGCGGTTTCGAGGGGAACATGAGGCAAGTTGTAAAACAGATGATACAGTATACTGGAGCTAAAGTAAGTATACAAAGCTATTTCCATAATATACATAAATATATTGATCAACTAGCATATCTAGGAAAGGCTGCCCCCCGCGCAAACGTCTTCAGGGGCCCCCTCTCTATAACGAATGAAAAATGATAATTTTTATTTTCATTACTATTAGGTACTCCACTGTATTGTGGAACTTTTTATTACAATAAATAGAAATATCTTAAATATATTATTTGCTATGATATTTCTATATACTCGATCCTCATTGTGTGGCTACCATTATCGCTTGTCTTAACCATTTCAGTGTACCACATATTTCTCGAAACATAACACCCTCCTGATATGCGCCAAAGGCGAAGGCAAAAAGTTCAACCATGCCAAGAAATGGGGTATTCCAGTGGTAAATGTACAATGGTTGACCGACATCATTCTAGGCAATTTTACTGCTATGAACCAGATGGATAACCAGGTCTACCAGACGTACTCGAACCCGCCGAATTTGAGTTTCGATCCGAAGTTGGTCCCAAATATGATGCGTAAGTATAGAACAAAGCTATAATAATAATAAAAGTTTATCCAAATATTTTTTTGACATTTAATGCTGATATGTACATATTTATTTTTTGTATAAACTATCAATTCCGAACTCAGAAGTAAAATACTTGTTTTGAGTTAAATAATATAATATTTATTGTCAAGAATATATTTCATAATTCAAGCACAACTAGATTATAATATAAAACGAATATTACAATCTTTTATTGGTATATTTTATATCACTACAGTATACAAAGATACAATACGTCATGTATATAATATATATATTTATTTATTTTATTTATTATAGCTTGGTATATCTATCTTAACATAGTATAAAACAAAGTCGCTGTCGCTGTCTGTCCGTCCCTACCTATATATGCTTAAATCTTTAAAACTACGCAACGGATTTTGAAGCGGTTTTTTTTAATAGATAGAGTGGTTCAAGAGGAAGGTTTTTATGTATAACTAGCGACCCGCCCCGGCTTCGCACGGATGCAATTTCAGAAAGTGGCATGCCGGGTACTAATATATCGGGTTTGTTCGGGTTTGTATTTATACCAGCGGGTTGCAACGCATGCCGGATACACGCTAGTTATTTAATGACTCTTAAATATATCTCTTGGATTGGATAATATCCAATTTTAAATTTTATTTCTATAAATTATTTAATGATTTAATTATTTTAATTGGCTGTGGTAGCATATCAAAAATATATAGATTGATGTTTAAAAAATGTTTGTGTGCTATTGTTTTGTTTACTCTATTTTTATATGTAATAGTATTTTTAGGGCGAGTTTCATGTGTGTGATTAATATAATTTATTTTATTTTTATGTTTAAAAATATATATTAACATGTTGTAAGAAAATATTTGTTTAATATCCATTTTTTTGCTATCTTTAAATCGTAAATCAGAAGAATATTGGTGGTATTTTTCGGAAATAATTTTCAAAATGTATTTTTGAATAGTTTTAATATTATTAAGAGAATTCTTATTTATGCCTCCCCATCCAGGTATTCCATAATTTAAATGGGGAATAATGCAATATTTCTAATTCTTTTATATTTAAAAATTGTTTAAGGTGTTTAAATTTTGGTATAAGAATTCTTAGTTTTTTTACAATGTAGTCACTATGTAAATCCCATTTTAAATGTTTATCAAAAATTATTCCTAGATATTTAATATTTTCACCTTCCTTTATATTAATGTTATTGCCTATTATTGGACCATTATTTGGAAGTTTATTTTTGTATGAAGTCAACGGAATGTATGTTGTTTTCTTATAATTTATAGTTAATAAGTTTTTTTTAAACCAGTTGCTTATTTTTATAAAATCTTTTTCAATAGTATTTTTTAAAATATGATAATAATATATAGGTACTATAGATATAATAAATTATATATTTATATATAATTTATACAGGGTGTTCATTTGAAAACTTCCCACCTCGATTTTCCTGCTTTAAAATGAAAATGTGGAAAATCGCTCAGACCCGTCGATTTTTATTTCAAGGGGGACATCTTTTGCGTATATTGTCAATCTTGTTACTTCAAGCCCCTAGGAGGGGGGGGGGGGGGTAAGATCTAAATCTAAAATGGATACCCCTATTTTATATATTTTTTTTTTGATTCTGCATAAAATTCTGAACATTTTTTAATAAACGCATTATTAGTCTATACTTAACAGTTTCCGAGATATTTACTCTGAAAAATGACATTTTTGAACTTTGACAGCGTCTAGCTTTCTAACTGTACGTCTTAGAGCAAAACGGCTTACATGTCCCTATCTTCGATTTTTATTATCTTTCCAATAGTGTGAACTTTCGGTTAAACCGGATGTAAGAAATATAGTACTTCCGGTTTGACCGGAAGTTGACACTATTGGAAAGATAATAATAATAAAAATCGAAGATAGGGACATGTAAGCCGTTTTGCTCTAAGTCGTACAGTTAGAAAGCTAGACGCTGTCAAAGTTCAAAAATGTCATTTTTCGAGAGTCAATATCTCGGAAACTGTTAAGTATAGACTAATAATGCTTTTATTAAAAAATGTTCATAATTTTATGCAGAATCCAAAAAAATTATATAAAATGGGGGTATCCATTTAAGATTTAGATCTAACCCCCCCTCACTCCTAGGGGCTTGAAGTAACAAGATTGACAATATACGCAAAAGATTCCCCCTCGAAATAAAAATCGACGGGTCCGAGCGATTTTCCACATTTTCATTTTAAAGCAGGAAAATCGAGGTGGGAAGTTTTCAAATGAACACCCTGTATATTCTATATACCTTTAGATCAGCATCCAGCCAGACAGCAACATTTTCGTCGCGCGTGTAAATAAGGCCCAGGCATGCGCACTGCAAAATCCTCACTTACTGAATGGGATGACAGACAGGTCCGGGCTTTAAAATTTAACTTACAATGTACCCATAACTCTATAAAAATAAAACCTGGTTTCGTGGGGCTTCCTCTCAACTCGAACCCGACAGCCAATCGTCGCATCTTCTTTGTTCTCGCTGACGACTGACGAGGCTATTTTTTCTTTCTCAGACGCATGGAAAGCCCCAATCAACATATCTCAGGAATCGTACGAGCGAGTGAAACGGTCCGCCTCGCCGGTCAGTTTGCCCAAGCCCAAAAAAATGAAGGTGGAAAACACGGACGAAAACGAAAATATTACGGACGACGTTTTTAATCCTCAGTACAAGGTTCTGTTCACGCAATTTCCCACAGAACGATTGAAAGCCCTGGAAAAAATGGTTAGGTAAGTAATAATAATAATAATAATAATAATATAATATCTTTATTCTCAACCGACTTAAAAAGTTTATTACAGAGAATATAACACCAAATATACAATATATAAAATCACAAATAATAAATCAATTATTTACAAAAAGAAAATACGTTAAAGTTAGTTCAGTCTTAAAAATATTTTTTTTGTGTTTTTAAGTCTATAATTTTTGATTTTTCTTTAATCTTTTTCGGCAAACTTTAATAAATTTTTATTCCTTTATATAATAGTGATCTTTGGCCAAAAGTATTCTTTACCGTAGGTGTTTCAATATGATGGTTTTGTCTCGTGATGTGAATAATGTTGGTCGAAGGAAATATTATATTCTATTAATTTTAATAGAATAGAGTGTATTAGAATGCATAGTTTTAATTTATAAAGCTTTTCTAAATTTAAATTTCCGTTTGGTTTATACAAATTTATAGTTGGTTCTAAAAAAGGCAGTTTATGTATGCATTTAATTATTTTGTTGTAGTTTTTTTAATGGCTGAATTGTAGTTAAATTCGCTGATCCCCAAATTGAAATCAAATATTGTAATTTTGAATAAACCAAAGATTAATATATATTTTTTAAATATTTTAACGATATATAATTTTTAGCTTTAAACAAAATGCCAATTATTATTGGTGAGATGTAACTTCTTAAATATTCAATAAGTTTTTTTTAACTTAAATTTTCATCAAAATATAAATCTTAAAATTTAATTGTATTAGTATATTTAATTAAATGATTATTGAAAGATAATTGAAGAAATATTATCTATTATTTTTTAATTTTGATTTACTTATAAACATAAAATATGATTTATTAAAATTTAATGATAATTTACTAATTTCAAGCATTTACATATTATATTTAGGTCGTGGTTAATCTTATTATGAATTTGAGGATAGTCTTCATGAAAATATACAATAGTAGTATCATCGGCAAACAATTTTATTTTACCTTTTAAATTTAATTTTGCTATAGAATTAATGTAGATTTAAAAAAAAGTTGGTCCTAAGGTTGACCCTTGGGGAACACCACAAGTTATGTATTTTTGTGAACTTTTAACATTTTCCATTTGAACAAACTGCTTTCTATTACTTAAGTAATTTTTTAAACAATAAATAAATATTTCCCCGAATTCCAATATTGTATAGGCATTTAAGTAAAATGTTGTGATGGACTGTATCAAATGCTGTACATAAAATCTAGGGACCGTAGACAGCATTTTTGGTTGCTATCAACGTTTTGTTGAATATCATTGATAATATCTGCAGCTGCAACTTCTGTATCTCTAAATTTATGAAAACCATATTGAAATGGAAGGAGTAATTTTTTTTCTTCTAAAAAATTTATTATTCTTTTATTTAAAAAATTTTCAAAAATCTTTGAAAATTTGGGTAAAACAGAAATTGGGCGATAGTTACTACTAAAATATTTTTCTGCATTTTTAAAAACTGGTGATACTTTTGCTATTTTTAACTTATCTGGAAATAACCCGATTTTAAAAAAAAATTTGATTAGATGATGTAAGATAGGAATTATTATATTATACTTTAGAATTTTAATAATTTTGATGGAAATATTATTAAATCCCGTTGCTTTCTTCGAATTAAGCTCATCAATTATTTTGCCTATTTCTTCAAATGTGATAGCTTCTTTATTTAAAAACATACAACTTGAATTTATTTTTACATCTGGATAATTTTCTTTTCGATTCATTGGAATTTTGTTGGTAAAAGGTAGTACTGTTTATGTAAATACGTAACACATTCACACATAAAAACACTTTTAAGGTATTTGACTTAACATCTTGCATCCATAACATAAACATCTAATAAATAAAACTTAGTTAAAAAATTAGAAATATTACAAAAAGGTTTCCAAAAATTATATTCAATAAAGATTATCTTTATCCTTCAAAAGAATTATATTCAGAAACAAAAAGTTGACCATCAGACAACTTTACATTTATAACATCTTAATAAAATATATATGTTTAAAACCTTATACAATTTAAAAACCATAATCATAATACACGTAATAAAAATGAAATAACCATAAAACCTAAAATAAATAAGTCCATAGAACAAAAAAATTTGAAATATTTATGTTTTTATTTAAGCGATTATTTACCAAGAAAAATTAAAAAACTGATTTAAAAAAAATTTTTTTGAAAAAATTTAAAGTCGAAATAAAAACATTGATATTAAAAACAGACAATTTGAAAATATTATTAGAAATGCTTTAATCAATTAATTAATACTGTTCTGAATAATTTATATAAGTAATATTTTTTACTTAAAAATTATAAATTAATAATTTTATTATAGGTAATATATTTCTTCAAAAAAGCTGCGTTTATACTATAAATTAACATTTTTACTTTAAAAAACTTAATTTTTAATGCATATATTTTATGATTTATGATTTTACATACTAAAACAAAAAATAAGATTTGCCCCTAACAAGCTCAGCTTCAGGGGATTGAAGAATAAGTTTATCGAAGACAACATAAACATATTTATTAAATTTTAAATAAACTTATTATTATTATCTTTCCAGGGAACTCGGCGGCGTCATTTCCAAAGATTACAGGGACTTCACTCACCTCATCGCCCCGAAACTGATCAGGTCTCACAAGCTGATGTTCGCCATAGCCAAATCGTGCCACATCCTCTCCGAAAACTGGGTCCAGGAGTCGTCGACGCTCAACAATTTTCTTCCAGAGAGCGGTTTTACCATCTGCACCGACGAATTTAACCACACTTACAACGTAACTATAGAAAAAACGCTTTGTACCGGTAACAGAGACCGATTGCTGGAGGGTAAGACCTTCTGGCTTACCCCCACCGTCTTCCCTAGCAAGAGAATCCTCTCGGAACTGATAGAGTGCTCCGGGGGTAAGGTGGAACGGATACGTAGGAGCCGGGCTCAGATTGAAGTGACTAATAATTCTTCCCCGCTAACTTACTTTATATTGATTGCGCAGGACGATTTGCATTTGGTAGCGGACTTACTTAAAAACAAAAAGGAAAAGCAGAAGGTCGTTTGCAATGTCGAGTTGGTTTTGAGTGCGATATTGAGGCAAGAGTTTGAGGTTGAGCCGTACGTTGTGAGTGTCGTATGATCTTCGAGATGGTTCGGAGAATCTGACAGTGATTGAGGGTTGAGGTAACGTCTCGAGAGGTATATTGTATTTACCAAGTTTAGGGACAAAACTTTTACTGACGTATTGAGCCGCTGAGAATATGGAGGTTTTACTCCAAAATTTTAAAAAAATGATGAAAAGCCGGTATTGATGTTGAGTGGGGAAGTTTAGAGTGCAATATTGAAGCTTGAAGCAAGAGTTCGTGAAGAGTGAAATTCTCGAGTGATATTTATTCAACTTTTGGCTGTACAGTTGACGACATATAAATTCGTACACTCCACCCATACATAACTCAATTACAACAAAATTGGGTAAAACGGGTTTCTCACCTTGCTGCTTATACCTGGATAGAACACCAGCCATATACATAGCTGTAAATTATTGTATGTACGATTTGTTACCGTAAGTAATAATGATTATCTCTAAATATTTTAGGGTTTAAATTACAGCCGCGAAATAAGAAAATTATAAAATAATACCAGGAAAACCGCAAAAGTATAAAGCCAAAAAGGGTAAATTTATTAACAAACAACAAACAAAATAATACTTCTGGTGTAATCCGGAGTTAGCCCTTCCCAAATTTCTTCTATTTTATCAGATAACTCTATTTTATTCTGTGGTTTAAAATTTATTGTGTACATTTTTTTTACCATCAATCCCCAAACATTTTCAATTGGATTTAAATCAGGACTTCTTGAGCACCAAGGCAGACATGTTACGTTGTTTTGTCCAAACCAGTTTCCTATATTTCTTGCAGTATGCACAGGGCAGTTATCCTGCTGAAATATAAAGTTATTTCCTTCAAAAACTATCGCGGCAGAAGGCAGAAAAACATTTTCCAAAATCTGAAGATATATATTACTGTTTAGTGTTCCGCCAATATTCCAGCATACACCTGCACCGTAAACACTTATCCATTCCTACACATTAACGGAGAAACGTCCACTGGTTTGCTTTTTTTGAGTATACTTCTCATCATATCAGGAATTTGGTGGTCTATACTCGAATACTTCCATTATACAGGGTTTATTTAATAAGTGTCCGATATTGTACAGGACGATTCCCCAGCTATTTATAAGGTGAAAAGTTCATATAAGCATGGGTTCGCAAGGCCTTCATTTTTAAGATACAGGGTGTTAAAAATTTTATTTTATTTTTGGTATTCGTAAATAATTTTTGAAATAATGTCGATATTTGGAAGAAAATTAGTATTTGTGGATTTTTTACTATGAGGAATTCAAATTTGATCTTAGTTTGGCCCTTAAGGTTGAATTCTCAACGTCATTCAATCTATTGCCAACCTATAACCTATTTCGCGTTGATTTTTTGAGTTTATTATTTTAATAACTAACATTTAAAGAAAATCAATATCATCGGTACATTATTTAGGTAGTATCTGATATATTACAAAAATATAAATTTATTTCATTGCTAATTTTGGGAGAATTGTATAGTGAAAGAACAATGAGTGACAATGACATAATAATGTTAAAAAGAATCTTAGCCGATATTTTTCGCTACACAGTTCTCCTAAAATAAGTTATGAAATTCCTTGATATTTATTAAATATCTCAATTATTGCCTATAGAATATCAAGACGATAATGATTTTATTTAAATTTTGTGTAAAAGCTAGAAAACATAAATAAATCTACGCGAAATAGGTTATAGGTTGGCAAGCATGTTGATACTCCCACCTTAATTGTATGGGGCGCCACAAAAAAATGTGTTATTTACGAATAACAAAAATAAAATAAAATTTTTAACACGATGACGAAACAAGGTTGCCAGGTCAAAAAAATAAAAATCCTTAGAAATATGTTAAAAAAATCCCTAGAAAGGAAACAAATTCTCTAGATGTTTTATATACCTAATAAATTTCCAAAAATTTAGGGTGGGGGAGAACTTTGACAATTGATAACCAAAAAAAAACTGGTATTTTGTTTCGGGGTGTAATACCTATTCAAAGAATAACAAAACTTAAAACGTTTTCCAAAACCTTCATTATTTTCTTCTTTTTATTAGTATTGATAGAGCAAGCATAAAGAATACGATTTTTGTGATTTTAAGAGAACCACGTCCTATCGGTTGTTCTATTCTATTACCATCAAGAATAGATACCCAGAACACAAAAATTAGCGCGGGATTCCCCGGCTTGGGCAATTTCAAACGTACGTCCGGTAGTAACTTAGCTGTATCCGCGTTATTATATTTAATTTTTTAATACTCCCTGGCAAAACTACTTTGTTTTCTTCTTTAATTTCCCTATGTCGAGCTGGTTTATAGATCACTTTAGGAATTTCTTGATTTAATGTAGAAGGAGTATTTTCTTTAACTGATATTGAATCAGGTCTTAATAATTTTGATATTTTTGTACGGGGAGTGCTTGTATTTTGAGGTACCTTTATCATTGGACAGTACTTTGGACTGTGCTTAATATACAAACCCACAGGGCTTACAATATTTTTTAAGGGTTTGGGAAGTTTGCTGGGAGTAGGTAATTTTTTAAGTGTGATTATTGGAACCCTTAAGTCACCTTCCATTTCTGCATTTTTTGTAAATAGGTTTCTGGGACTTTTGGAAGGAAGTTTGCGTGTAAGTTCCTGTTGAGATCTAGCTTTTGCTGTAGTTATTACCTTTTCTTTTTTTCCCAGTCATTTTGTTACTTTGCTCGAAGGTTTGCTGTCTGAACTTGAACTAAAATTAATACCATGGACATCTGTTATAGCACTTCTTATAGATTCTTGTGTAACTGCTTTCTGTGAATCGAAATTTTGAAAATTTACATGACCAGATAGATTTCCTGTTGATGACACTCCACTACTGTCATCCTGTTGGTTCATGCTACTACCATTTTCAACACATGTTATAAATTCTTGGTTGATTACAGTCACCAATTACTCTTTCAAATCTCTGCAATTGCTCGAGGGATGAATTTTCCGAAAATTCCTGACTATCTGACAAGTTATCTGAGCTGTCTCTCAATTGTATATTACAGGAATAATCTTTTGGTTCTGTGTCTGTGTCACTTTCATAAGCAGAATTCTCAAACTTTAAAGTTTCATCGCAAATGGTTATGACACTATCATTAATGAATGATGAAAGAGTTTTGGCCTTCCATTGTCTTTCATCATTCAAGAAACATCATTGTCTCCAACCTTCAAACAGTCACTATCATTAATGATTATGACACTATCATTAATTTCTTCTAGGTTAAACTCTTTATTATTTTTGTCCACATAGTTGCAGGGCTTATTAAAGGAGTCTTCTGAAGGGAGTACTGTATTTTCCACCAATGTATGATGAACATTATCCAAAGCAAATGTAGTTTGATTTTTGAATCTGGCAACGTCTGCAACCTAGAAGAAATTAATGATAGTGTCATAATCATTAATGATAGTGACTGTTTGAAGGTTGGAGACAATGATGTTTCTTGAATGATAAAAGAGTTTTGGACTTCCATTGTCTTTATTTGTAAACAAATAAAGACAATGGAAGTCCAAAACGCTTTCATCATTCATTAATGATAGTGTCATAACCATTTGCGATGAAACTTAAAAGTTGGAAAATTCTGCTTATGAAAGTGACACAGACACAGAACCAAAAGACTATTCCTGTAATATACAATTGAGAGACAGCTCAGATAACTTGTCAGATAGTCAGGAATTTTCGGAAAATTCATCCCTCGAGCTATTGCAGAGATTTGAAAGAGTGACTGTAATCAACTAAGTAAAATTTCAGAGAAAACAGAATTTACAACATGTGTTGAAAATGGTAGTAGCATGAACCAACAGGATGACAGTAGTGGAGTGTCATCAACAGGAAATCTATCTGGTCATGTAAATTTTCAAAATTTTGATTCACAGAAAGCAGTTACACAAGAATCTATAAGAAGTGCTATAACAGATGTCCATGGTATTAATTTTAGTTCAAGTTCAGACAGCAAACCTTCGAGCAAAGTAACAAAGTCACTGGGAAAAAAAGAAAAGGTAATATCTACAGAAAAGCTAGATCTCAACAGGAACTTACACGTCCTTCCAAAAGTCCCAGAAGCCTATTTACAAAAAATGCAGAAGTGGAAGATGACTTAAGGGTTCCAATAATCACAGTTAAAAAATTACCTACTCCCAGCAAACTTCCCAAACCCTTAAAAATATTGTAAGCCCTGTGGGTTTGTATATTAAGCACAGTCCAATGATAAAGGTACCTCAAAATACAGGCACTCCCCCGTACAAAAATATCAAAATTATTAAGACCTGATTCAATATCAGTTAAAGAAAATACTCCTTCTACATTAAATCAATAAATAAAAGATAAAAAAACTTTCCCATATGCCGGTCACTGAGTAGTTATGAAGTAGTGGTTAATTCGTAAATATAAAAGTTTCCGAAGAGTCTGACCGTGCATGGTTGAGGTGATACCTCAATGTTAGAAGAATTGTTTTAGCCTTCATAGATCACATACAAAACTGTACATAGTAAATTTGGGGTATACTTTATATGATTAGAGCTAAGGATGTGCTTTTTAATTTATTGAGGATATTTAGCGTTATAATGAGCGGTTGAAGTTTCGCGTTTCATTTTATAGAAATATGTTATTTAATTTTATGCTTGAATTGGGCTCGTCTTTTATTAAAAAAAGGTCGAATTTTAACTTTTTTAAAACGGTGCAAACGGGGTGTTTATAGACCTATGTCCTAGTATTTTTTTTATTTTTTTTTTGACTCGTATAAACTCCCGGATAAAAGATACAGGCTGTCCCTGGGAAATTCCATGTAAATTTTGCTTGCCTCAGATATTGACTCTCCTATTAATTTTACATGAAAATCGTATTAGACTTTTTTGAAGGTCCTTGTATTGCGTCCTTGCACGCCAAATTTTATTATTTTCTAATAAGCCAATCAAAAGTTATTAAAAAAAAAACTCGTCGGAAAATTTAAAAAAATTTAAGATACCACAATAAAACTTGAGAAAGTTTATAGAAACCCATGATACAAAGAAACCAAGATTTTCGTTCTCAGTTATAGATCAATCCGAACCGACCTAACTGATTTAACTTTCAAAATGCCTTTATTCTAAACTAACTTTTACAGTTCATTACATGGAAAGTGACAACATAATATAGAAAATAATACCCATTAAAAAAAATAACAATAAAAAAAATGGAAGTTAATCCAATTTAATTCATTAATAAAATCCATTTAAAAGAAAATAGTATAAATAATTTAATTTAGTGAATATCTCTTTAATGGTTTTTTAAAAGTTGCCAATTTTTTAATTTTTCTGATATTTTTTCGAAGATTGTTATATTTTGTTATTTCATCATATTATAAAAGCTATTTTTTCCGAAATTACTTTTTACTGGTATAGTTCGATAATTTATACAACGTCTGGTGATATGGTCATGTAATGTCTTATTCTCCTGAAGTGTTATGTTTGATTTTTTTTCTTTTAAAATAATAGAGTGAATTAGAATACAAATTTTTATTTTATAAATGTTTTGAACGTGTAAATACCCTTTCGATCTATATAGATTAACAGTTGGTTCTAAATGTGGTAATTTGTGTATACATTTAATAACTTTATTTTGCAATTTTTGTAATGGTTTTAAGTTTGATAAACAAGCAGATCCCCATATAGAAGCTAGGTATTCTAATTTTGAATATAACAATAATAATTATATTTTTTAAGTATTTGAAAGGAATGAAATATCTAGCTCTGTATAAAACAGATACCAAAGGAGATATCGAGTTGATAATACACTGGATAGGGCCTTTCCAATTTAAATGCTCGTCTAAAACTAATCCTAAAAATTTTGTTGTTTTTGAATATTTTCATTATTAAATGTTAAGGGGTTAACGATAGAATTTATTTTATTTTTAGTTATAAACATAAAAGAAGATTTTGTAAAATTTAACGTAAGTTTATTTGATTGAAGCCAAAAAATAGTATTTTAAAACCATTATTAATATCAAAATACATTTCTCCGAAAGTTTCAGCAAAATAAATAATTGTTGTATCATCTGCGAATAGCTTTATAGCCTTCAAGTTTAATTTGGAAACGGAATTAATGTAAATTAAGAATAATAACGGACCTAATATTGATCCTTGTGGAACTCCACATATTATTTATTCGATCTGTGTTCGATTGGCAAATGATCACTGTTCCTCCGCTTCCGTCAAAGCGATTCCAAGTGAACCTGGGAAATTGCAAAATCGCCAAAATCAGATCAGTTTTTTGTTTCGGCCACAACGAATGGAGATAAATTTAATTCCTTCAATGTGTCCTATAAGAAACGGCAAATATGTGTTGTTCAATTGTTTTTTCTTCCCCTTTTTCTCAAAGATAGAATGGACCATAGCCGTTTTATATTTTATTAGTTTCAACGTGTTTTACAACACATTCCTATGCCATGGTGCAGGTATTTTAGTCAGGGAGTTTATATCATTGTATAAATAAGTAAGAAAGCCAGTACACAATGATTATTTATATTAAAAATCATGGTGGACAATGTTGGCAAATATATGTCGTCTTAGTTTTTAGGGCAAAACTATGGGTAAAATGCTGTGCTTGTACATTAGGCGTGTTTGCGTTCTCAGAATTTTTTATTTCTTGTACGACAAGAACCTATTTTAAATTTTAGACCAAAACGAGTGAAAATAGATATTCTATTGTTATAATTAATATACAGTGTATATAAAGGGAAATAATGTTGGAGCCGAGGAAAAGAAAATATGCGGGAAAAAGTCTTCCATTTTCGCTCACAGCCTTAAGCGACATTAAGCATAAAGTAGCCGCCCAATAGGACGTTAGACTGTGATTTGAAATAACCTTTTTTCCGGCTGCTGACTGTGGTTTCTGGTTAAGCTGCAAAGTAATTAGGTACTTTCCGTTTGCGTCTTTTAAACAGCGTAGCAACGTTTGCGTAGTTGAACGTATCGCGACCAACTTCGTATAGTCTGCATGGGAAATAGAGAGGGGCATACTTAACCGCGGCAAGGGGAGAGGAAAAAAAGTTAAAACGTTTAAAAGGAACGCTCAACTCAGCCGTTGGATTTGCTTTGCTGTTTAAAAGTAACGAAAAGGAACCCGACTAAACTGTACAGGGTGATTCATTAAGGGTGGCGACCGGCCATATCTCGGAAACTACTAGGCATAGAAACTTGGAGAAAAAAAAATTATGATTAAAGCGGTCATGAGAAAATTCTGAAAATTATTTTTAAGTTCCTCATTTCGCCGCAAGGGGGCACAATTAATTTTTTTTTTTTTAAATTCTAAATTTCTCCGAAATTTTCCATATTAAGGTATAACGCTGATTACATCATTGGAAAGCTTAGACAATTCTGCATCATTTTGGTTCAAGGCTCATTGGCGTACCGGCCTTGATAAGAGTGGGAGAAGCTATTGAATGTGCAAACATTAAAATCACTGTAACTTGTAAACGACTTATCCGATTTTACTAAATTTAAGCTTGTTGGGAAGGGAATGGTAAGTATATTCAATCGCCGTATCCAATAGTACACGATAGTGTTTAATAAAATTGCTAGAGGGCGCAATTTGTAATAATAACAGTTTTTTCGATTTTATCCCGGAAATTCAAATCATACGGTATATGACATCATTATCGAAAAGTAGATGAAATTTGCAAGAAAAGATGTAAAGACCGCAGTTCGATATCTTTGTTCGTTTCAGAGTTATTGCCAAAACAATAATTTTTAATACAAATTGCGCCCTCTAGTAATTTTATTAGAAATTATCTTGTACCATTGGATACGACAATTGAAGGTACTTACCTTTCTCTTCCAAACAAGCTTAAATTTAGTAAAATCGGTTAAGTCGTTTAGAAGTTACAGCGATTTTAATGTTTACAGTTTCACTTGATAAGAGTGGGAGAAGCTATTGAAAGTGTAAACATTAAAATCGCTGTAACTTCTAAACGACTTATCCGATTTTACTAAATTTAAGCTTGTTTGGAAGAACCTTCAATTGTCGTATCTAATGGTACAAGATAGTTTCTAATAAAATTGCTAGAGGGCGCAATTTGTATTAAAAATTATTGTTTTGGCAATAACTCTGAAACGAACAAAGATATCGAACTGCGGTCTTCACATCTTTTCTTGCAAATTTCATCTACTTTTCGATTATGTCATAGTTATACCGTATTATTTGAATTTCCGGGATAAAATCGAAAAAACCGTTATTATTACAAATTGCGCCCTCTAGCAATTTTATTAAACACTATCGTGTACTGTTGGATACGGCGATTGAAGATACTTACCTTTCCCTTCCAAACAAGCTTAAATTTAGTAAAATCGGATAAGTCGTTTAGAAGTTACAGCGATTTTAATGTTTACACATTTAATAGCTTCCCCCCACTCTTATCAAGGTCGGTACGCCAATGAGTCTTAAACCAAAATGATGCAGAATTGTCTAAGCTTTTCGATGATGTAATAAGAGTTATACCTTAATATGGAAAATTTCGGGGAAATTTAGAATTAAAAAAAAAAAAATTAATTGTGCCCCCTTGCGGCGAAATGAGAAACTTAAAAGTAATTTCCAGAATTTTCTCATGACCGCTTTAATCATAATTTTTTTTTTCGCCACTCTTAATGAATCACCCTGTATGTGTGTTACCCACAGAACTAAAAAAAATAAGTAGAATAGGCACTAGAAAATAGATAACGGCCCAAGGTGCTTGTAATGGTGTCCATCTCTTCCGCTAGAACTGCCTAATTCGAGAGTAATTAAATGCGAGGTACGACCCAAACGATGAAACGATGCGAGGTGGTTTCGTCAAACAGGGGCAGCAAAAAACGCGTTCTCTTTAGTTTTTTTTTAGTTCTATGGTGTTACCCTGTACTTTTCAGTTGTCTATACATGCGTAGGAATATACAGGTCGGTTACTAACCGAGCCATGTTAGTAATGTCGAATGTAAGTAGTCAAAATGTATGTTTAGGCGTTCCTCGTCCACGATGTTCCCGAAAAATCGTCTCCTAGATATTTTTTTGGCGCCTTGTATCCTATAAATTTGAAATTTTTGTACATACAAAATTGTTGCGTTAATTTTACTGTATTTTTTGTAATTTTTTATATCTTAAATACGCGTATATAATTGATTTTTTGTAAATACATTCATAAATATGTTATTTTAATATTATATTATAAATTTTACATGTTATTGTGTAAGTTGTCGATAATATATTATTGAAAAAGTGATAAATTACATTTTTTTGTCTAGAATTCTGCCCCCCGGCCCCCTCTCCTTCTCATCTAACTATGGAAATAAAAACGTATAGTTCGCCAAATCATGACAAAACAACATCACAAGACAGTATATAATATAAATATTGGTCCAATAATAATATTAATATAAAGGAAGAAGAAGTTAAATATCTAGGATAATTTTTGATAAACATTTAAAATGGGATTTACATAGTGACTACATTGTAAAAAAACTAAGAATTCTTATACGAAAATTTAAACACCTTAAACAATTTTTAAATATAAGAGAATTAGAAATATTTAATTATTCTTTAGTACAATCCCATTTAAATTATGGAATACTAGGATGGGGAGGCATAAATAAGAATTAGGTGTCTTAATAATATTGAAACTATTCAAAAATACATTTTGAAAATTATTTACGAAAAAGACCACCACTATTCTTCTGATTTACTATTTAAAGACAGCAAAAAAATGGATATTAAACAAATATTTTCTTACAGCATGTTAATATATATTTTTAAACATAAAAATAAAATAAATTATTTTAATCACACACATGAAACTCGTCATAAAAATACACGTACATATAAAAACATCAATACATATATTTTTGATATGCTACCACAGTCAATTAAAATAATTAAATCATTAAATAATTATAGAAATAAAATTAAAAATTGCATATTATCCAATCCAAGAGATATATTCAAGAACATCATTAATAAATAATAAATATACAAAGATATGATGAATAAAATTAATAAATATATATATTATATACATGACGTATTGTATCTTTGTATACTGTATAGTGATATAAAATATTGTCATATTCGTTTTATATTATAATCTAGTTGTGCCTGAATTATGAAATATATTCTTGACAACAAATATTATATTATTTAATCCAAAACAAGTTTATACAAAAAAAAATATACAGGGTGCCCGGAAAATACGTGTACAACGTTTGACGACAGACTCCTGACGTCAAAATAGGTCGATCTAAGCCGACTTAGTTATATCAAAAATTGTCTCGTTTAGCCGGTAGAGGGCGTCAAAAATTTGTAAAAATATTGGTTTTTCCTAAATTACGTGAAAACCTGCTAATCGATTTTAATGATTTTTAGTATGTACACTAATACTATAAAATGAAGTTTTCTAGTGGTATAGTCACCGGCTGTAAATAAGTAGAAGTGTTATAGAAGTGATATAATACGTCAACATTTGTCCTAATTTTTTATATGAACGGCGTTATGACAACCCAGATATTTTTGTAGAGTGACTGGATGTATTTGGATGATATTTTACCTCTTTAATATTTTTCGTTGAATGAGCTGTTTTGCCAGAAGAAAATATTTACAATTAGGTACATTAAATTTAATTAAATTAAATTTAATTAAATTTCATAGACTGGTGACAATTTGTCAATAATTGTCAAATTATTAAATGCCATAGCAACAAGGTCACTTAAAAAATTATTGTTACAGGTAATTTGACTTTATACTAAATATTGTAAATATTTTCTTCTGGCAAAACAGCTCATTCAACGAAAAATATTAAAGAGGTAAAATAGCTTCCAAATACATCCAGTCACTCTACAAAAATATCTAGGTTGTCATAACGCCGTTCATATAAAAAATGAGGAGAAATGTTGACGTATTATATCACTTTTTATAACACTTGCACTTATTTACAGCCGGTGACTATACTACTAGAAAACGTCATTTTATGGTATTAGTCTACATGCTAAAAATCCTTAAAATCGATTAGCAGGTTTTCACGTAATTTAGGAAAAACCAATATTTTTACAAATTTTTGACGCCCTCTACCGGCTAAACGAGACAATTTTGGATATAACTAAGTCGGCTTAGATCGACCTATTTTGACGTCAGGAGTCTGTCGTCAAACGTTGTACACGTATTTTCCGGACACCCTGTATATTGGCATTAAAGGTCAAAAAAAATATTTGAATAAACTTTTATTATTATTAGTACCAGAGAGATTTGTAAAGTACCTGATTTAGTGCCGGGAGTTTCATTTTACAAGTAAGTGTTCATAGACACGTCATATGATAGAATGTCCTCTATAAATAAGGATTTGTAGGATCGGCAGTTTTGCTCCCGTTTATGAATGAGTTGCGTGTCTATATTTGTTTGATCGTCGTTGGATCAAACATTAAGAAACGTCCCGTATAATATATACACGTCACCCACATGATAACGGCATTTTCAAATATCTAGATGAGTACCCATTATTATAATTTTTAAGTTGTTTTTTTTAACAATTTTGAGGATCGCTTCTGTTTCACATACTTGCTAAGATAAAAACAACAATCTTGGAAGAGTTCTATTAAATGGGAATGTGAAAACTTATTTTCTATGATGCTTCGTTTGAAACTTACAGCCTGTCAAAGCTTTAAATATTTATATCTCAAAAACTACAGGGTCTAGACACAGAGAACACCTTGCAACAACAAGAAATTCCATCCCATAGTGTTCCAACAGCGTTGCAACATCGTTTGTGGCAGGTTGAGATGTGGCAACCTACTTTAAATAAGATTGTACGTTTATGAATGAAATTATTTGTCTATGGTTGCTTGATCGTCGGTGGGCTGTCATTTATGATATTCCGGGTTTAAAGTCTATTTCTTAAAGCCTGACAGCACAGCTGAGGGTCATGAGTCGTAAAACCTCAATAAATCATAAGCGTAACAATAACAGGTACCTATACCTGATCTTTAGTAATTAAATTATCTATTATTGCATAGGTATACAGGTAGGTGGTTTATGTCATAGAATATTTCCTCACATGAGGTAGTTTAGCATTATTTTTAACGTGTTATCGAAAGTTTGTGCAAATTTTACATCAATTAAATTTTTCTTGGGAAAACACAACCAAAAGAATGTTATTGGATAGAGAAGATATATTATAATCTTTTGGAGACGACAGTATCTAAGAGATATATAGAAGTGAAAAAAGGACCATTTTTTATTTAGACGAAACCTGGGTTAACGAATGACATTCAGTACAAAAGATATGACAAGATAAAAATATTCAAAGCTCTCGTCAAGCATTTTTAGAAGGTTTGTCTACCTGCAGGTAAAGGTCGCAGTTTACATTTTGTGCCCTTATTACAAATGTTTAAAAAAATTTAATTTACAGGCAATAGTATAGATTCTTTTACACAAAAATCACAAAAACTAAACTTTAAAAAAAATGTTGGTAACTATTTAGACTTCACTGTCATTTATCTTAATAGTTAATCTTGTGAATTTATTTCTTGAATAAAAACAATTTTTTGTAAATTCTTTCTCAGTTTCTACCTAGGAATTTTTGTTGCATATTACGAAATTCTTTATTTGATAAATTAAAAGTGCTGTAATAGTATTATAATTACTCAAGTATTTACATAAAAACTGATAACATTGTTTTATACATGACCCGTTCAAATTTGTATTTTCGGAATCTTATTTGTTTAACATTGTTATTATCATTCAAGTGTATTATTAAACAAAATTTGACATAATATTTGATGAATAAATATCTGGATAATCAGAGTTATTATTTATCTATGTACGCGAGCTACTCGCAAGGCCGAATACCCAAAAATTCATACGTTTAGAACTTGCGGGATTTGCAAAACTAGAAATGGCATGACTGTGACCGCAGGGAGAGACCACACACCAATAAAGTCCGCATCATATGGGATTTTTTTTTTATTAATAGCATTATTCAAAATTTGACCTTGGCATCAAGTTGTGCTTCGATCGAGATGAAAATTAAGCAAAAAAATAGTAGTCACGTGATTCGCATTATCTGTCAAATTTTAATTTTTTCCAAAAAATAATTCAAAAATGAAGGGATTTCTGAAAATATCGAAAAAAGTTATTAGAAAAATTAAATGCAGTTTCTAGCCCACATGCAAAATTTCAGCTGCATAAGATCATTTTGATTTTTTACCTATATTTTGTAAATTGCCCTACTTTTGCAAAATAAGACTCAACGCAACCTACATAAAACTTCTCAGTTTTGACGAGGCTTTATTTCAGATACATTTTCTTTAAAGTAGCGCCATATTAAATGTGTGTTTTTCCACAAAATCAAAATTGGGCTATTGAAATTTGGTCGCATGTGATGCAAAGTTTATTTGTTTTTGACCCTGTATAAGGTAACTTCATAAAATAAGTATTTTTGAAAACGTAGTTTGTGTCTGAAAGTAATACACGTTAACGTTATTATGACATAGCTTAATAATAAATTATAATATAGGGGTTTTAAATTAAATCGTTGAAAATAGATAAACTTTACGTTAATATATTTATTTTTCACTTAAAAAACACTTTACTGAAGACACTGTGTTCTTTTTTGTCTTAATATTAAGGTGTATTAGTTTCAGACACAAACTACGTTTTCAAAAATACTTATTTTATGAAGTTACCTTATACAGGGTCAAAAACAAATAAACTTTGCATAACATGCGACCAAATTTTAATAGCCCAATTTTGATTTTGTAGAAAAACACACATTTAATATGGCGCTACTTCAAAGAAAATGTAACTGGAATAAAGCCTCGTCAAAACTGAGAAGTTTTATGTAGGTTGCGTTGAGTCTTATTTTGCAAAAGTGGTGCAATTTACAAAATATAGGTAAAAAATCAAAATGATCTTATGCAGCTGAAATTTTGCATGTGGGCTAGAAACTGCATTTAAAAAAACTTTTTCTAATAACTTTTTTCGATATTTTCAGAAATAACCCCACTTTTGAATTATTTTTTGGAAAAAATTAAAATTTGACAGATAATGCGAATCACGTGACTACTATTTTTTGCTTAATTTTCATCTCGATCGAAGCAGAACTTGATGCCAAAGTCAAATTTTGAATAAAGGTATTGATAAAAAAAAATCCCATATGATGCGGACTTTGCTGGGTGACACTGTATTTATGATCTGCCAATTTATCAACTCCAAAATGCACAGTAACATTTCTAAAATCCCTGATGTTATATCTTACCCTCGAGAATTAGATCCAAATGGTAAGCGCCAAATAAAACTTTTAACAAACCCTGTATGTATAGTGTATACTATTAGTGACATCACTCCCAAACCCACACTTGGTAACAACGAAATATGATTCAATAAATAATAGCAGGAACAAGATAATTTTTTATTTGCTGCAGATAATGAGCCTACCTGCAAATAGGTGAAAGAGGATGAGTTTTGTTTTTCGAACTATTATCATAACAATATAAGCGTGAGTTTGACACTTGTAGGAGGTACTTTGTGCTGTGAGCTCGATTAGAACGCATCATCCGTACGGTAAGTACCGATAACATATTGTATTTATTCAAAATTAATATAGTAATGATTATTAAATTGCGAGTAAATTATTGGGACGAATATTCTTCTATAAAATATTTATAATTAATAAAGAATTATTTTTATTTGAGAAATCGAAAAGAGGAAATGTTGTAAATCTCTTTTATTCCATTTCCATACACTATATAGGTTAAATTTTTTTTATCTATTTCATTACAGATCACATAACCTTTCCGTGGTCTTTACATTAAAAAACCTCAGGGAAAGAATTTATAGAAACTTTTATACTCTTTTAGAGACCGAATTTCAAAAAAAATAAAAAATACATGTTTCGTTATTTGTATAGGTACACTGTCCACGGATAGAGTTTGGAAAAGGAAAAACTTTTTTATTAGTAGGTATAGAAGAAAAAGCCATTCTTTATAAAAAACGTCTGCTTGTGCTGAAACTACAGTTTCGAATATCAGATTTGCGATTACTATACAGGGTTCGTCACCAACAACATTTTCAGTTTTTTGAATATTTTTTTCAATTCCTTTTGATGATTGGCTAAACCATCACTGTGTGTGGGAACAAATAGATTGGAAGGAACCTATGGTCCAAATCAGTTGGCACGTAGGAGTCCCGATCTCACAATTATCGACTTTCATTTATGGGGATATCTGAAGCCACATGTTTATAAAACCAATTTCAATAATAACTTAATAGTAGTAGGTTCTTTTTTTTTTATTTATTATTCTCAACCAACTTAAAAAATTTTATTACAGAGAATATAACACCAAATATACAATATATAAATTCACAAATAATAAAAACCATGTTTAGTAACTATTAATAACTCCATCGAAATTATTAAAAAAAATAAATATATATATAATAATAACCATTTACAAAAAAATATTAATATTTAATACGTTAAAGTTTTAAAAAATATTTTTTAACGTTTTTTTAAAAGTCCATAATTTTGATATTTCTTTAATTTTTTTCGGCAAACTGTTGTAAATTGTTATTCCTTTATAAAATATTGATATTTGGCCAAAAGTACTCTTTACCATTGGTGTTTGAATACGATGATTTTGTCTCGTGATGTGAATAATGTTGGTCGAAGGAAGTATTATATTCGATTGTTTTTCTTTAATAATAATAGAGTGTATTAGAATGCATAGTTTTAATTTATACAGCTTTTCTAAATTTAAATATCCATTTGGTTCATACAAATTTATAGTTGGTTCTAAAAAAGGAAGTTTATGTATGCATGTAATTATTTTGTTTGGTAGTTTTAATGGCTGAATAATTGTAGTTAAATTCTTAAACTTAGATCTCTCGAAAGAAAAAATAAGAGTAGTTATTGCAAATATTCCAATACAGCAAGTTAGGAACTGTTATCGGAAATTCACCTTTGAATAAAAGTTTTATAATTTATGATTGAAGAAATATGACATGTAATAATAAAAATTCTTCAAAAATAGGCAAATAAAAAATTGGTTTCTTACAACAAAATCGTTACTCGGCCAGATATAAAATGATATTCAGAGTAAGAAAGCAACAATATTTTTACAATATAAACTTTTATACCCCTTTTTCCACCCACTAGAGGCAAAATTTTCGTAAATGCCTAAACACATGTTTATTTAATTTGAAGAAATAGTCCATGCTTAAAGTGGAGTTGAAAGTATGGGAAAGAAAGAAAAACTCAAAGTCTTCCTCCACAAAGTTTAATAGAATAAAAATATTCAAAAAAAAGTCTCTACATGTTTCGAACGTAGAAACGTTCATCATCAGGAGACAGAAAATATATTTGGTGCTGATGGTTTTAGCAAAAGAGAAAATGGTGTCGAACCTTAATGGAGCTTTTATTTAATAAAACATAATGTTTTAAGTAGACATGATATAAAGAAAATTGAAGAAAGTTTAACCATACTGAGTATGTGAGAAGTCAGCAAATGGGATCTAGACCAACCAAATAAACTGGGAAAAAAAAAACCTTTTCTAAAAAGGTGTCGAAAGTTATTTTTTAAAATTGTTACTTTATAAAAAGGGACATTTAAGTGGGTATATGTCTATATGACATTGTGGGGAAATTTTTTATAAAAACAAGTAGAGTAATAAATGGAAGAACCATAAGGTGTAGGTAAGTGGGGTACTGAGTTTTCAGGCTCAGTAACCCCGTGTGGGTTTTAATTTAAAAACTGTAAAATTTGACCAAAATTTAAACATTTTTTTGAAAAATTTAAAGAAAAAGCAGCTGTATGCGTCCACGTGCTGTGACGAAGGTGAATGAAAGATTGGTTGGATTTGGATTTGGTTGGTCTAGACCCCATTTGCTGACTTCTCACATACTCAGTATGGTTAAACTTTCTTCAATTTTCTTTATATCATGTCTACTTAAAACATTATGTTTTATTAAATAAAAGCTCCATTAAGGTTCGACACCATTTTCTCTTTTGCTAAAACCATCAGCACCAAATATACTTTCTGTCTCCTGATGATAAACGTTTCTACGTTCGAAACATGTAGAGACTTTTTTTGAATATTTTTATTCTATTAAACTTTGTGGAGGAAGACTTTGAGTTTTTCTTTCTTTCCCACATGTTTATTTGTTCAGACCAAAGAATTTATCTAACTTTTTTACTTATATCATTTTCTATAGCGGTTGCGTTGGAAACTTACCCCTCCATTTCTACAGTTTTAGTTTCCGAGATACAGAAGTTTCTATAAAAATTTTAATCCCTGTTTTTACCCCTAGGGGTCGGTTCTTGGAAAATCCCTTATTAGTGGATGACAACGTTATAAGAAGAAGACATCCTTGAAATTTCATGATTCTAGAATTAGGGGTTGATGAATTAATCTGTCGGTCACTTTACAATATTATATAATAGTATAGATAAACCAATTTTTAGTAAAAAACTACGAAAATGCCAACATACAAACTTACATACTTCAATGCCTCCGGAGGTGCAGAGGCCATAAGATACATCTTCCATTACGCCAATCAAGCGTTCGAAGACAACCGGATTAAAAGAGATCAATGGCCTGTACTAAAACCATGTAAGTAATTTTACAACCGAGAATATTTCAGGTAAATCTTTGAGGAGTACGAAATTGGATTAATTTTTTTAGCAACACCTTTTGGCAAGTTACCGGTTCTGGAAATTGACGGCAAGCAAGTGAACCAAAGTATTGCTATTGCCAGGTACCTCGCTAAGCAGTTCAAGCTCACTGGTAAAAATGACGACGAAGCGTTACAAGCTGACGTTTTAGTCGATACCTTCGGAGATTACAAGTCGCGTAAGTAAATAAATGCAATTTAAAGTTGGAATAATGCGCTCCATGTCTCGGGATTTTTTTTAAAGAACTTGGACCATTTTTTTTTCGTTTTAGTGGCCATGAAAAGATTCCATGAAAAGGACGTAGAAAAAATTGCAGAAATCAAAAAAGACGAAACTTTCTATCTCGAAAAATTCGAGAAAGTAGTTTCCGGCAACCCATCTGGGTATTTAGTTGGATCACAGGTAGGTTCTTTTTGAAGTGAGAACTTCTTTAGGCGCGTTTAGCACTTTTTGTGGGCACTGAATTAAACTGAGCCAAAAATAAAAAATCCAGTTTGGGTTCATTTTGATTTAATTAACAAGCCCAGTAATTCTGGGTTTTAAGTTGAACCAGAGTTAAAAGCAAAAATATATGATGTGTTCATATTCATAAGCTTGTATTTTTTACCTACATTTTACATTCCTAACATAGGAGTACTAAAAAAACTTGTTATTGTGATGGCAACTATCATTGAATAGAATTGAAATACAAATTTACAGGTTACATGTTTATATTAAATTAAGGGATTTTGAATTTTTAAAATATATCTTTACAGAAAACGTGAAATAATTTTAAAATAATTAAACATATAAATATCAAAATTTTGAATATACAGTGTGTGTATAAAGTCTGAAAACCGCTTAATAACATCACAATTTACTGGCCGATTTAAACCAAATTTGGTAGAGTTGTGTAAGAGGATCTAACGCACCGAATGACGATATTGGCGTTGTTGCCAGCTTTTTAGTTTGTCTGGAATTCGAACGAATTTTATATTTTTAAATATAACACCCAGTATATTTTTACATTTTTAAATTCCACATAAAATTATAATTATTTTTTATTAAATGCATTATTAGTCTATACTTCATAGTTTCCGAGATATTGACTCTCGAAAAGTGACATTTTTGAACTTTGACAGCTTATAACTTTCTAACAGTACGTCTTAGAGCAAAACGGCTTACATGTCCCTATCTTCAATTTTTATTATCTTCCCAAAAAAATCAACTTCCAGTTAAACCGGAACAACTATATTTCCTGCTTTCGAGTTACATCCGGTTTAACCGGAAGTTGATTTTTTTGGGAAGATAATAAAAATTGAAGATAGGGACATGTAAGCCGTTTTGCTCTAAGACGTACTGTTAGAAAGTTATAAGCTGTCAAAGTTCAAAAATGTCACTTTTCGAGAGTCAATATCTCGGAAACTATGAAGTATAGACTAATAATGCATTTAATAAAAAATAATTATAATTTTATGTGGAATTTAAAAATGTAAAAATATACTGGGTGTTATATTTAAAAATATAAAATTCGTTCGAATTCCAGACAAACTAAAAAGCTGGCAACAACGCCAATATCGTCATTCGGTGCGTTAGATCCTCTTACACAACTGTACCAAATTTGGTTTAAATCGGCCAGTAAATTGTGATGTTATTAAGCCGTTTCCAGACTTTATACACACACTGTATATCGGATATTATATTATATCGAATATTTTATCGGCGTTGTGGTCTATGGTCAGCGCAGCGGCCTCACAGATCGTAGGCCCGGGTTCCATTCTTAGTGCCGGCAACGTCGATGTTAAATTTGGTTTAAGAGATGCGCCGTCTTTCGGAAGAGACGTTAAACTGTGGGCCCCGTGTCATGGATGTTGGTACGTTAAAGAACCCTACCCTCGACAAAGAGGGATTCGGCAAAATTACCAGATAGTGTGTGACAAATTCCCTGGCGTCGGTGATTGGCCTCGTTGCGGTAAAAGGCCGACGTAAAATAAATAAATTAAAAAATATCGAATATTTGGATATTTATATAAATATCATGATATTTGCCAACCCTGCTTACTAGGAAGCTACAGCCCCCTAAAGGGGGTAATCTAAAAACGGTTTTTTCTATATTTGCAGATACAAATTTAATTTAAAAGGAGTATCTTCTACATTTTTATTCTTATGGAACGAATATCTACTTGCATTTTTTAAGTATTAATACTAATTAATAATATCATTGAATCAATCTTACTAAACGGATTGGGCGGTCTGAATTAATCGATTCTATTTGTTATAGGTTACGTGGCCCGATTTGGTCTTCGCAGCAACCCTCTCCGACGCCCAACAAAGAAACCCAGACGTTTTGAAACCTTACCCAGGTCTAGCTAAACTGGTGGCCACAATCAACGCGATTCCCAGCATCAAAGCTTACTTGGAGAAGAGGCCCAAATCTGACCCACCACCAAAAGGTCCCCCACCAAAGAATTAAATGTCTGTTTTTTTATTGAGTACCTGATTTTTTAATAAATACTTTAATTGATATGGTGTGTAGTTTATAATCTAGGCCTAGGCGATCAGTATTACTGATGACAGTATTTACAGTACCGACAGTGGGTATAACAATGATTGTGTAGTGGTCTTATATTATGGACAATTCTCTAGTAACATTTTTTCTGCTTTACTGTCTCTCACCAACACCATGAACGAAGGAGTGCCAGCTTTTATCACATACCTAGAAATAAAAACAGTCTTTCAATGTTATTATTGTTTGCAGATGATACTACAATTTTTTATACCGATACAAATTGGGAAAACTTAAATAATAAAATTTAAAAAGATTTTAAAATTATAAAAAATTGGTTTGATAACAATTTGTTAACAATTAATTTTAATAAAACAAATTATATTCCTTTTACTTTAAACCTAAATAACCTACCACGAAATATGAATAGTATTCAAATAAATGAAGACATTCAAATTTTTAAAGTTAATACAATAAAATAATTAGGAATTATTTTTGATAGTAAATTAAATTGGAATTTTCACTTAGAATACCTAATTAAAAAATTAAGAAGTTTACTACCGATTTTTAAAAACATTAAAAATTTTTTTAATTTAAGACATGGAAATATTACATTACGCGTTGGTTAAAACTCATTTAAATTACGAAATTTTAGGTTGGGGAGGACTAAATAGAACTTTAGTTAAAAAATTAGAAATATTAGAAAAAAAGGTTCTAAAAATCATATTCAATAAAGATTATCTTTATCCTTGAAAAGAATTATATTCAGAAACAAAAAAGTTGAACATAAGACAATTTTACATTTATAACAAGTTAATATATATATTTAAAAATAAAAACCTTATACAATTTAAAAACCATAATCATATTACACGTCATAAAAATGAAATAACCATAAAACCTAAAAAAATTAAGTCCATAGGATAAAAAAATTTCAAATATTTATGTTTTTATTTAAACGATTATTTACCAAGAAAAATTAAATAATTAATTTCATTAAAAAAATTTTAAGTCGAAATAAAAACATGGATATTAAAAACAGACGATTTGAAAATATTTTTTACTTAAAAATTATAAATTAATAATTTTATTATAGGTAGGTAATATATTTCTTTAAAAAAACTGCGTTTATACTATAAATTAACATTTTTACTTTAAAACTTAATTTTTAATGCATATTTATGATTTATGATTTTACATACTAAACCAAAAAATAATATTTGCCTCTAACAAGCTCAGCTTAAGTTTATAGAAGACAACATAAACATATTTATTGTATTATTAAATTTTAAATAAACCTATTATTATTATTATTAATGATAACATTAACCACCCTGTATTGGGGTACCGATTATGCTTACCAGGAACTTTTTAAAACTTCTTCTAAAGGCTTCCCAACATCAATTTTTACCATTTTTTGTTTCGCCGTTTCGTAATACACATTTAAATTGTCAGGAATGTATTTTTTCTCTTTATCCCATTCCGGATGTGTCTCGAAAACCATACTTAACTGCCCAGAAATGCTAAAAAATACACCTACATTATTTAATACAAAGGCTTCAGAACTTAATTTTTTTGAAATAACATTATTAACATAACATTCTTATTTTAGAACAGAATTATCATCACAAGCATAATTGAGAAGAAATATTTTTACCTATCTTTTTCGCTGAACTGCTGGATGTAGTCCATAATTTTGTATTCCGGATATACAAATACCACCGGCCATACTAGAATGTTAGTTTCTTCAATGACAAAAACTCTATGATGTATTAATTCGGGAAAACATGGTTCTAGCTTATTTAAGTTTATATTTCCTACAAAATTGACAATATAAATGTGTGCTGAAAGGGTATTTGAAATTGTTAAGAGCAAATACTAGTGATGAAGTGATGGCATTCTTTCTTATCAATAGGTATTTAGCAGGGTTGGCAAATATCATGATATTTATAGAAATTTCCAACTATCCGATATACAGGGTGTTTCATTAAAAACTCCCACGTCAATTATTTCGAAAATTAAAAGTGACATGTAAATTCTGTAAACGCCAGTTTTTAGCCTCTATGATTGGCTTCACAACTGTGTAAAAAATGTGTTTGAATAATACAAGATGTAGGTGGCGCCACGGTGCAAAGAAATTTTTCTATGGCAGGAACTTTTAAATGTTGTTGTTCTTAAAGAAAATTAATTTTTGGTCAAATTATGTCCCATAAAAAATGTTGATAAATTCAACATGAAAGGAGATATTTGGGGTTAAGTTTTTTTAAAAAATAATTTTAACAAGTATTTTAATTATAAATATTTTTAATATCCTTTAAATAAAATAAAAAATATATAAAAAGTACCAAAAACTCAGTGGCGTCGTATTTTTTGCCAATATTATTTATTAAGGCGCCCCCTGAGACGTCACTGGTCGTAATAATTTAGTTTAGTTTAGTTAAAATGAACATTACCAAAATTTAATTAAATTCTGCTAAAGGGTATTCAAAATATTTATAATTAAAATACTCCTTAAAATTAATAAAAAAAAAGGCCAACTTAACCCCAAATATCTCCTTTCATGTTGGATTTATCAAAATTTTTTATGGGACATAATTTGATTAAAAATTTATTATCTTTAAGAATCACATCATTTAAAAGTTCCTGTCTTCGAAAAAATTCTTTGCACCGTGGCGCCACCTACATCTTGTATTATTTAAACACATTTTTTACACAGTTGTGAAGCCAATCATAGAGGCTAAAAACTGGCGTTTACAGAATTCACATGTCACTTTTAGTTTTCGAAATAATTGGCCTGCGAGTTTTTATTGAAACACCCTGTATATCAGGATAAATATCTTCGCATAAATATCATGATATTTATCAAGATATATATATCAGGATATTTATCAGGGATATCCTGCCAACCTTGATATTTAGTTTATTTTTCAATTGTTTACAAAATAATTGGTGTGTGTTAGACAACTATAAATACCAGTGCTCTTTGTATTTACCACTTTCTCCCCCCTCTATCCTATAACCCCTCTTCAGAATTTCTCTGACCAACTCTGCTTCGGCCTGCGTTCTTCGTTTTTCATCAATCCCCCTTTTCCTTTCGTTTCTCTCTTTCAATTTAGCCTCGCTAACACAGTTTTTTCTTAGTTCTAAAATTTCTTTATTAGTTTTATTTTTCTCTAAGATTTTGTCACAGTATTCTATTGATTTTTCGTATTGTTTTAGGTAATATGAACAGTTTGCTGCTCGGTTTAAGACTTTTTCGTAGTATGGATTGATTTTTAGAGCCAATTCACAATCTCTCAGACAAGATCTAAAAAGAAAACATTGTATTTCAGCAGTACTGAAAGTTACGTACATATGTATCACTAAATGATCCAAATATCTTTGGTAATTATTTACCTGTAGTTTTTTAAAAACCAATGTGCTGCTGCCCGATTATTTAACAAACTACTCTCAATCTCAGAGTCTCCACACTTCTGTTTGATACCTTCTGTATAAGCGACAATCGCTAGTCTGTAGTTTTTATGCTTGAAATTAAAGTTACCATCATCTTTGTAGGCGACAGCTAATTCTAAAATGAAATATTTAAAAAATTATTGTTTCTACCTAAAAAGTGTTTGAAATGTTACCTTGAGGTTCGTTTTCTTCAGGGTCATACTTTAACTTCTGTAAACCCTCGTACAAGGGATGAAGCTCTTGTCCTGGCTGAGGAGTCTGCTTCATAAAGAATGGATGTTTGTCCATTTCCTGGAGAAAAAACGAATATTTACATTTGAGAGAAAGAATTATGTTTGAAAGGTACGTTTAAAAACATTATTTTTACCTCTTCCCATCGATCTTCGGGCCACCCGTCTTCATATCTTCTTTTGGGTAAATTATTTATAAATTCGTCCAATTCTGCGTCTAGTTTTTCAGCTAATTTAAGCCTTTCCTCCTCTGTCATTGGCTTTTTTGTATCCGTTGGTCTGTCCGGATCCATTTTATTAAAACTTTTAATTAGTTATTCTATTTAAAACACTTTTAAAAACATAAATTCGCAAGAAAAACAGGGTACACGTTCAAAATGATAAAACAACTAACCTCACTTTTTGATTGTTGTTTCAACAAAGCACAGAGTAGACGCAAGTAACATACTTCCTGTCATCCTTCGAATTTTTGTTGGGTTCGTCTAGCTAGGAACGAACAGACTATATCTATTCTACGCTACGTCGTTTCCACATTTTGTGGCGTGGCTCATTCTATGAACAGTTATATTTACCATCCCGATATCATAAAAAATTTAATTCGAAGCGAAAACTCTGACTTAATACTACTAAAAATTAATACAAAATTTACATCTAACTTTAAATTCAAAACGTGTATAGTTTGTGATTAATAGTTAAATTATTTTAAATGATAATAGACTCGTATTTGACTGCTCTACTGAAAACCCGTCAATTTTCTGTCAATAAAAACAGTAATGGCGTCGCAGTTCGGCAGTGAAGCTGTATAACCAAAACAAACATTTTTTTAGATATTTTCCTTAAGAAAAAAATGTAATATTTTCACAAAACTCGTTTAAATACACGTTAGCATGGCTTCGGCATTAGAAGGCACCGCGCCGGAAAATACCTGGGTCGATTTCTGTGAACGACACGCTGTGGCGGCTGCTCAGGACTTCTCAAAAAGTTGCAACCAATATATAACCATGAGTTTACCTGAAAACGCAAGGACAATGGTCCACCACAAGGACTTATTAAAGAAATACCTTGAGTTTTTTACAGAGGAGTTTGAAAGGGACTTTACTCGAAGGCGGTTGGGTGGGAACAAGTGTTTTAACGGGGTTGCTAGCACTGCTGCCGAGGACACTTTTGATGTTGATGATGGGAGTCCTAAAATGAGTCACAAGCCTTTTTTTAGACGGTAAAGCACTATAATATGAAATGTTTTATTATACCGCTGGATTTTTTAAACCCTAGCTATTCAGTACCTACTTTTACTTACCTAATAATTTTTTGCACTAGGTTAAGCTTCAAGATGCTAAGGAAAAGCAAGGACCTCTTCCATAAACACTCCGATGAAGAGTCTATATCTAACAAGACAAAACTAGCCAAAATTGTAGTTGAATGTAGGAAAGAAGGAATAGTCAATTATTCAACACCTGAGTGTTTGGATCAACCCTCAGGACCTCCAAAGTGGGAGAGATGTAGACTGCAACTTGTTAAGGCTACTGGAGGGTATATGTTAGAGTTTTATTCCCCACCTAAAAATCCTAAGGTATTGCTAAGAAGTTTTATTATAGATAGAGAATGAATGAATGAATGAAATAAGTTAAAGGAAACTTTTTTGAAAGCCCTATAAAAAAGAGTGTGTTTCTTTCTTATAGCCAAGAAGTGGAGTGTTCTGTGCCCTTATAACTGATGCCAGAGAGACTACAGCTTTAGAAATGCCCGATCATGAGAACACTTTTGTCCTGAAGGCCAGCAACAACATGGAGTTTGTCATTGAAGCTCATGACACTGATGACATGAGGTCTTGGTTAGCTACCATCAGGTACTGCATGATTTTTGACATTTTTAGCTTGAAATTTGCAGTGCAAACATGACAGAGTTGTATATAATTCTATAGGGCCAATTTTGAAGGTTATAGTAGTAGTAGTAACTGGTATTTATTAAGTACAAAATACTTATATCCCAAAGTCCTTCAGTCCTTTTGAAGGTTATATTTTTTAGCTATGTTTCCGTTTTTTAGATACTGCATGAGATTGGGACCAGGAGGCAATGAATTAGGAGTGGGCAACACAGACTACCAATCAAACGCACCAGATTTACCGCCCAGACACGCCGCCGGGGGTAGAGGGGGCGACAGATTGTCTTCTAATTCTAATTTTGATATTTGTCCTGGTGGAAACGATTCTACGCATGGTAATTTTAATTTTCACTTAGAATACCTACTTAAGGTTGAATTCTCAACGTCATTCAATCTATTGCCAACCTATAACCTATTTCTCGTTGATGTTTTGAGTTTATTATTTTAATAACTAACATTTAAAGAAAATCAATATCGTCGGTACATTATTTAGGTAGTATCTGATATATAACAAAAATATCAATTTATTTCATTGCTAATTTTGGGACAATTGTATAGTGAAAGAACAATGAGTGACAATGACATAATAATGTTAAAAAAAATCTTACCCGATATTTTTCGCTATACAATTCTCCTAAAATAAGTTATGAAATTCCTTGATATTTATTAAATATGTCAATTATTACCTATAGAACATCAAGTCGATACTGATTTTCTTTAAATTTTGTATAAAAGCTAGAAAACATAAATAAATCCACGCGAAATAGGTTATAGGTTGGCAAGCATGTTGATACTCCCACCTTAATTAAAAAATTAAGAAGTTTACTACCGATTTTTAAAAACATTAAAAAAATTTTAAATGTAAGACACGGAAATATTATATTACGCGTTAGTTAAAACTAAATTACGGAATTTTAGGTTGGGGAGGAATAAATAGAACTTTAGTTAAAAAATTAGAAATATTACAAAAAAGGTTTCTGAAAATTATATTCAATAAAGATTATCTTTATCCTTCAAAAGAATTATATTCAGAAACAAAAAGTTGACCATCAGACAACTTTACATTTATAACATCTTAATAAAATATATACAGTGTGTGTATAAAGTCTGGAAACGGCTTAATAACATCACAATTTACTGGCCGATTTAAACCAAATTTGGTACAGTTGTGTAAGAGGATCTAACGCACCGAATGACGATATTGGCGTTGTTGCCAGCTTTTTAGTTTGTCTGGAATTCGAAAGAAATTTATATTTTTAAATATAACACCCAGTATATTTTTACATTTTTAAATTCCACATAAAATTATAATTATTTTTTATTAAATGCATTATTAGTCTATACTTCATAGTTTCCGAGATATTGACTCTCGAAAAGTGACATTTTTGAACTTTGACAGCTTATAACTTTCTAACAGTACGTCTTAGAGCAAAACGGCTTACATGTCCCTATCTTCAATTTTTATTATCTTCCCAAAAAAATCAACTTCCAGTTAAACCGGAACAACTATATTTCCTGCTTTCGAGTTACATCCTGTTTAACCGGAAGTTGATTTTTTTTTGGGAAGATAATAAAAATTGAAGATAGGGACATGTAAGCCGTTTTGCTCTAAGACGTACTGTTAGAAAGTTATAAGCTGTCAAAGTTCAAAAATGTCACTTTTCGAGAGTCAATATCTCGGAAACTATGAAGTATAGACTAATAATGCATTTAATAAAAAATATTTATAATTTTATGTGGAATTTAAAAATGTAAAAATATACTGGGTGTTATATTTAAAAATATAAATTTCGTTCGAATTCCAGACAAACTAAAAAGCTGGCAACAACGCCAATATCGTCATTCGGTGCGTTAGATCCTCTTACACAACTGTACCAAATTTGGTTTAAATCGGCCAGTAAATTGTGATGTTATTAAGCCGTTTCCAGACTTTATACACACACTGTATGTTTAAAACCTTATACAATTTAAAAACCATAATCATAATATATGTCATAAAAATGAAATAACCATAAAACCTAAAATAAATAAGTCCATAGGAAAAAAAATTGCAAATATTTATGCTTTTATTTAAACGATTATTTACCAACAAAAATAAAAAATCGATTACATTAAAAAAATTTAAAGTTGAAATAAAAACATGGATGTTAAAAACAGACAATTTGAAAAAATTTTTAGAAATGCTTTAATTAGTTAATTAATATTGTTTTGAATAATTTATATAAGTAATATTTTTACTTAAAAATTATAAATTAAAAATTTTATTATAGGTAATATATGTTATTATCTTCAAAAAAAATCTGCGTTTATACTATAAATTAGCATTTTTACTTTAAAACTTGATTTTTAATGCATATTTATGATTTTACATACTAAAACAAAAAATAATATTTGCCCCTAACAAGCTCAGCTTCAGGGGATTGAAGAATAAGTTTATAGAAGACAACATAAACATATTTATTATATTATTAAATTTTAAATAAACTTATTATTATTATTATTAAGTAAGTCCTATTGTGTTATTTGTTCTATCTGTTATACCTATGATTAAACAAATCTTTTCCCAGCAGCAGAGTCGGATATAGGACAGACTCTGAAAAAAGAATTGTGGTTTCACGGGATGCTGCCTAGATCGGATGCCACCCAACAGGTATTGCATGATGGTTCCACCGGGCATGGGAGATTTTTAGTAAGGCAGAGTGAGACGAGGACAGGGGAGTTTGTTTTAACCTTTAATTTCCAGGTAAGTGAGGCAATTGTTAAAGAAATAATGTAATAATAAATTATTTCAAAACTAAGTATCCAACAAAATAATGTTTAGGTATTTTTTCTACAGAAATTTTTGAAGTTAATAGACAGTTTTCGTTGTCTTTTAAAAGCGATTCCGATAGCCGCTATTTGACAACTTTGACATTTGAGCTGTCGTTTATCGTTATCGTTACGGATAAGTGGCGGGAGCTAACGGACGGAAGACAAAGCCATAGCGAAAACGGAACGCATTCGTAATGACCATTGTTTTGAATCTAAATTGAAATTTCCATACAACTGTGCTCGATTAGCTCGTTACTGATGAATGTCCTGGCGATCAAGCACCTCCAAGAGAAGGGCATCATCCAAATCCGAATCACAGGATGAGTCCAATAAAAGCAACATTTCGTCTATCATGATGTTTTAGAATTTTGGCTACTAGGAAATTAAACCCAAGCAAAAAAGATAGCACAAAACGTATATGAAAATATGAACACTAACCATTAAAGATAGGCTATGTTTACTGTCGAATTCGACTTAACGTTAACGTTAAGCGAATTGAACGAAAACTATTTTTACGATCTGTCAAATAGCGGCTTCGTATTCGTATTCGTTATGGTTAACCGTTTGAATTTGCCAATAAAACGAAAACTGTCTATTAAAATAAAATATTTAGGAATTATTTTTGATAGTAAATTAAATTGGAATTTTCACTTAGAATACTTAATTAAAAAATTAAGAAGTTTACTACCAATTTTTAAAAACATTAAAAAAATTTTAAATGTAAGACATGGAAATATTATGTTACGCGTTAGTTAAAACTCATTTAAATTACGTAATTTTAGGTTGGGGAAGAATAAATAGAACTTTAGCTAAAATATTAGAAATATTACAAAGACTGTTTCTAAAAGTTATATTCAATAAAGATTACCTTTATCCTTCAAAAGAATTATATTCAGAAACAAAAAAGTTGAACATATGACAACTTTACATTTATAACATCTTAATATACAGGGTGTAACAAATTCGTTTATCACTACAGGGATCTCGTAAACCGTAAGAGATACGAAGATGGTTATATGGGGGCAAAGTTGCACAATTTGATGCCTAATCATAATCCAAAAAGAAATTATTTAGATTTCGAGTACTTCCGGAGATATTCGAAAGAAACCGAATAACTGTCAATAAGATTTTTTTGTTTTGCGCCCTTAATATAGGAGATAAAAGAAAACTAATCACACCTTTTCAGGGCCACTTTTAATCGTTTCTTAGAATATGTAATTAGTTTTGCCATACAACGTTTCATTATCCTGAAACCATCATTAATTTCACTATTTTAAATACGGACCTGGATTTTTTCCATTTTTCAATAAAAGACCTAGGACATCTTTATTCAAAGCCTAGGCTAAATATTAATTTTAAAAAAGAATTAACGCTCTAATGTAGATTTTATTAAGATTTTTCTAATCCGACCCTGTGTTACACAATACCCATTCGTTTTATTACCCACGTCATCTTTTGTGTAACAATTTAAACTAGCTCCTTACTCCTTAAAAGAATACTATAAAATTCGTAAAATTGACAATAATCGTAATACAAATTCTTGCTAATGATATTAGATTTTATTTAATTAACAATATTTTATAATATTAAATGAAAATGAATTAAAACTTTACGAAAAATATTATAAGCAATATTAGCAAAATTAAAAAAAATACTCCTGAATAAAATAAGTTGCCATATAAAAATTAATTATTAATTACGTGTTCAAAAATATTTCCGTGGACAGCGATACCTTTTCATGTCGTTATTAAAACGAAATGGTATTGTGTAACACAGGGTCGGATTAGAAAAATCTTAATAAAATCTACATTAGAGCGTTAATTCTTTTTTAAAATTAATATTTAGCCTAGGCTTTGAATAAAGATGTCCTAGGTCTTTTATTGAAAAATGAAAAAAATCCAGGTCCGTATTTAAAATAGTGAAATTAATGATGGTTTCAGGAAAATGAAACGTTGTATGGCAAAACTAATTACATATTCTAAGAAAGGATTAAAAGTGGCCCTGAAAAGGTGTGATTAGTTTTCTTTTATCTCCTACATTAAGGGCGCAAAACAAAAAAATCTTATTGACAGTTATTCGGTTTCTTTCGAATATCTCCGGAAGTACTCGAAATCTAAATAATTTCTTTTTGGATTATGATTAGGCATCAAATTGTGCAACTTTGCCCCCATTTAACCATCTTCGTATCTCTTACGGTTTACGAGATCCCTGTAGTGATAAACGAATTTGTTACACCCTGTATATATTTAAAAATAAAAACCTTACACAATTTAAAAACCATAATCATAATACACGTCATAAAAATGAAATAACCATAAAACCTAAAATAGTACAAAATTTTTTTAAATATTTATGTTGTTATTTAAACGATTATTTACCAACAAAAATAAAAAAAATTGATTTCATTAAAAAAATTTTAAGTCGAAATAAAAACATGGATATTAAAAACAGACAATTTGAAAATATTTTTAGAAATGCTTTAATTAATTAATATTGTTCTAAATAATTTATATAAGTACCTAATATTTTTTACTTAAAAATTATAAATTAATAATTTTATTATAGGTAATATATTTCTTCAAAAAAAACTGCGTTTATACTATAAATTGACATTTTTACTTTAAAACTTGATTTATAATGCATATTTATGATTTATGATTTTACATACTAAAACACAAAATAAGATTTGCCCCTAACAAGCTCAGCTTCAGGGGATTGAAGAATAAGTTTATAGAAGACAACATAAACTATTTATTATATTATTAAATTTGAAATAAACATTATTATTATTATTATAGCATATAGAACGTCCTGGAAAATGCTAACATTTAAGAGCTAGACATTGTGAGGCATTCGCCATTTATTCAATATTCAAGTGAATCTTTTTTTACTTAGGGTAGAGCAAAGCACCTTCGAATGACCATCAACGAACACGGCCAGTGTCGTTTACAACACTACTGGTTCGCCTCGATCTATGAGATGCTGGAGAACTTCAGGACCCACCCCATTCCCCTGGAGAGCGGAGGAAATTCCGACGTTACTCTGACTGATTATATTTTGAATCCCAACGCTAGGCAACAGGTGAGAAGTCTACTATCTTTATAGAAATGCTGGCAAAAGTTCAAATTCCTTTTTTTTAAGTTTTTTTTTTAATAATACAAACTGTTTTGGGACCAATTTTATTCTTACTTTATATTAATGACATATTAAAATCTGAGTTAAGGTGGAAGTATCAACATGCTTGCCAACCTATAACCTATTTCGCGTAGATTTATTTATGTTTTCTAGCTTTTATACAAAATTTAAAGAAAATCAGTATCGACATGATATTGTATAGGTAATAATTGACATATTTATTAAATATCAAGGAATTTCATAACTTATTTTAGGAGAATTGTATAGCGAAAAATATCGGGTAAGATTTTTTTTAACATTATTATGTCATTGTCACTCATTGTTCTTTTACTATACAATTCTTGCAAAATTAGCAATGAAATAAAATGATATTTTTGTAATATATCAGATACTACCTAAATAATGTACCGACGATATTGATTTTCTTTAAATGTTAGTTATTAAAAAAATAAACTCAAAAAATCAACGCGAAATAGGTTATAGGTTGGCAATAGATTGAATGACGTTGAGAATTCAACCTTAAATGGAAAAATATTTTCATATGCAGATGATACTGTATTAATAATACCAGCTAATACTTGGAATGAATGCGTTGTAAATTCAGAACTAGACATTTCAATAATAAAAAATAATTTCAGGTATGACATATTAAACGTAAATCTAACTAAAACTAAACTAAAACAAAATTTATGACTTTTTCTTGTTATACTTAAAGATACTTAGCCCAATAGTTTAAAAGAAATTAAAATTCATAATTTAAATTGTTTAGAAATATCAGATATAGTTAGAATTAATTATACTAACTGTTCTTGCTAAAATAAAATTAAAAAAATTAATTTTATAAAATCTTTAGGAATATTGATTGAGCCAAATTTAAATGGGATCATCAAATTAACACTCTTACAAAAAAATTAAGAAACACTTTATGTAAATTTAAAAAATATTGTGAATCAAAAACTTTGTTTAATGTTTTATCATGCACTTTTTCAATCAATTCTTTCCTATGGTATAATTGGTTGGGGAAGTGCATACGACTCGAATTTAAAACCGCTTATAACAATACAAAAATATGTTTTAAAAATAATATTCAATAAACATATTTAGTTTCCTTCAAAAATACTATTTGTTAATAAAAATATTCTGAGTTTAAAACAACTTTATTACAAAACTTCCATTTTATATACTTATGTATATATAAAAATAAAAATTTATTATTTATTATAACATTACTCATATATACCAAACAAGACAAAAAACAAATCTGTTTTATGTTATGACAATTTTAATTTAACACTTTTAAAAATCAATGATTTATTTGTGGGCATCAAAATTTTTAATATATTACCTACTAATTTGAAAACTAAAAAGTTTTTTGGCATTTAAAAGAAAAGTAAAATAATGGATTATGCAAAATTATATAAAGGTAAGCCAACTTATAGTAGTGTGTCCAACAAAGTATGCAACATATGGGAAAGTTTTTTATCACCGATTTCTCAGAAAATATTATTCTTTATAAAAGTTGGTGCATTCCTTAAAACTATAAATGCATATTTCATATTTCACCTGCGGCTAATAGTAGGGGAGCAAATGCAATTTTTTCGAAATTGCCTTAAGAGTAAAGTACCTTAATTATTAGAAATACAGCAAAATTTTATATGGAAATGTTTTTGCAAATTAAAAACTTAGTCCAAATACGAAATTTGAGTTAGGTGTGTCAATTTTTAATTTTTTTATATGCATTTCTTTAAAATAGATTTTTGGACTTCAGCGTACTGGGTGAAAATGACAAACAAATTATTAATTATTTCCAGTAATATAAATAGAGTTGGATTCTATCATAATTTTGTTTAGAACATAAGTTGGCTAAAATGTGTTTAAGTAGGCGTGCAACACGCTAATATCTGAACCAACTCGTAACATTGAAAGGTTTTAAAAAGTTTGCAACTACTTATCCATTTTTATTATAAACCCACGTTTAAGTTATTTAATAAATATATTAAAATTGCGTAAACAAAAAATCGACCAGAGGTGTACCGTTTAGGGGAAAATAGAGATTAACCAAAAAAAAAAATTAAAAATTGTGACACCTAACTCAAATTTCGTATTTGGACTAACTTACTAATTTGCAAGAACATTTCCATATAAATTTTTGTTGTATTTCTAATAATTAAGGTACTTTACTCTTAAGGAAATTTCGAAAAAATGGCATTTGCTCCCCTACTATTAGCCGCAGGTGAAATATGAAATATGCATTTATAGTTTTAAGGAATGCACCAACTTTTCTAAATTACAAAATCGGACAGATTTGTTAATCTATGGTTTTGTAATGATGCTTTCCTTGAATTTATTTTTATTAAAAAAAAACAATTTTATTTATTTTTAATATTATTATAAAGAAACCGGAAAATAAAATAAAAAAGGAAATTTCGATTTCCATTTATCACTCGAGAGATTAAAAATAATATCTTGCAGCTGGACAAGCACGAATATGATTTATTGTTTCTTTCCCAGCTTCAGCATTCGGCCGGTCGTAGCAACGTCCCCTCCCCCAACAACACCCTCGTCGCCGCCGGCCACAGTACCCCCTCGGGCCATAGCACGCCCACGAACGGCACGGAACCGCCCGGAGGCCCTAGAAGGGCCCCACTGCCTGCCCCGGAAGTCAGACAAGTGAGATAGATGTTAGAAAGAGCTAGCTAGATATAGTAGGTGTTGAACATCTCACGGGTGCGAGTGAGAGCGATAGCGAGGTTGTGTTGTGGTGCTTGGAAAGTGAGTGAAAGGTGATGTATGAAAGGAGTAGGTAGGAACATAATTTGAAACGTTTTAGAGTAAATTTAAGATTTATAACGACATAAAGCTTGCTTGTTGTCTCTGTCTGTACCATTCTATCACTCGTTTATAATTTATAAACTCTCCCTATGCATTATTAATCTAAATATTGTTGTTTGACGGCTCCTATAGATTGTTTGTGTCAGAAGAAAACTTTCAGCCTATTAATTCATATGTTTATTAATGTATGTAATATCACAGAATGGGCCTTCCAATGGCCCATAAAGAAATAAATATTAAAACATCCTAATCATGGACCAACTGTCACAACTTATTTGAAAACAATATTTCTTAAACAAAAATGTTCTGTATAATTTGATTAGGAATAGAAGTGCACATACAATAAAATTAAATAAAATAATAAAAAAGAATGAAATAATTAAAAAATACTTATCTTAAGCATCATCGGCTGTCAAGAAAAGTTAAAAGTAAAATGTTTGTCACGCATTTCAGAAAAAACATTAACCATATACAGGGTGTTTCACTACAGTATTATTGCATCAAATTTTACGAACAAACAGGAAATTCCACATTTTACAATTTTTAAATAAACAAGTAGAAAAAAAAAATGGCTATATTATGATAAAAATATTTATTTAAGTGGAACAACCTGTATTTTCCGTCATTTATTCTAGAGACCATATTTAATAGTCGTTCTTAATATAGATATATCAAAACTAAATGCCTTAAATTCGTACATCTATTCACAGTTTGAGGGGAATGTATCAAAAACCCTTATTTTTTGTAGGGCAAAAATTTAAATTTCAAGGGGTTCAGAAGACTAATATTGTATATAAAAGATGATTTATGACTAACATGCCTAAGTGGGGAAGAGTTTCGAAAAATAATATTTTGAGAACAAATATTAAGAGTGTGTAAAGGTCTTGTCAACTTAATAAACCGTAAATAAACGTCCAATTTTAGGACTTGACAAATAAAAGTTGACTTAATTGTACATGTACAGTCTTAAGCGAAATTACTAAAAAGAAGCTGCTTATTACGAGATCAGACTGAGTACAATGAAAACAACTGTCTCCTCTTCACTTTTCTATTGGTTATGGGCATCGCCAAATCATCATCGACCCTTGGTTTCTTAAATGTACTTTTAGAGTCTTCTACTGCTGCAGTAACATCAGAGTTGTTCGAGGAGTCTCCACCACCACCTGTGGATGACACTTCGCTATCGTCTCGGTTGACACAAGCATTGTTGCTACATTTGCAGGTACTGCCACATGCTCGTCCCAGTTTTTTGCAGCCACATCTCACGGAATTACATTTTGTTCTGCAGGTGCATCCGCCTTCGGAAGATCTTTTAGCACCAGTTATGTTATCCTTAACGTTGTGCATTAGGTTGGCTCTAAGCAATTTGTTGTTTCTCTTCTCGGCAATAATTCGTTTTCCTAAAGGCGTCTTTCTCCAATCGGGATCGTTCTCGACGTGATCATCATCGAACACGTCGTCTTGGGGATCGCTGGGTATTTGCTCTTCATCATCGTCTCTAACAGGCGTAGAATTCGATACTTGTAGTTTCGGTATTTTTTCTTTTTTGATTTTCAGCTGAACCGGTGTAATTGCATCTTGCGATCTCTTCTGAATTTCTTCCGATCGTTTCTTCAAAATATCTATCGTTTTTTCCTGCTCTTCTATCGTAGCGTCTTGATGCGCTATTCTCTCTTGCTGAATTTGACATCGACCCAGCAGCTCCGATTCCGGACTCACATCTTCGTTTCTAATCCCCCTCATTTGCATTAACAGAATTCCCACTTTCTCTTGACTAGCCTTCTCCAGATGGGCCAGCTGCTCAACGAAATCATCCTCCATGCTACTCATTTCTTTCGTTAAGTTCTCGATCTTCTCCAAGAGTTCCTTTTGGGAGTAGCGCATTTCGTTCATCTCCCGCTTCGCGTTCACTTCAGCTTTGTGGAATTCGGCGGCCTGGTCGAATAAGGTCCTGAGGGCGAATTTGGCCTCCATCATTGTTTGGACGGTGTCGAATCTTGATTTCGCTTTGTTGTCTTCATCGGAATCCAGAATCTTCTGTTGCAAGTCCTGAATTTGAATAGATCGTAATTCAATATCGTCCGCGATACTTTTGACTTCAAGACTTTCCGCCGTGTCCGGGTTATTTTTCAGCTCGTCCAGTTGATGCTGTAAAGTGGCTCTATCTTCCAAAAGACCAGCCAATGTCGTCGATGCTTCTACTAAGTTTACATGGACGTCTAGTTCTTCCTTCAACCAAGATGCTATTTTTTCCACTCTTCCTGTGAACCGCATGTCCTGTGCCTGTTTTCTCTTCAGCAAGGTACTTTGCAGCCTTTTATTGAGCGCGGCGGCCTCCTCAAACTTCCGCTTCAACACGTTCTTTTGCTTTTCGTGGGCCACTTTCATTTTAACTATTTCTGTTTCTTTCTTACGGTCTTGTTGCTTGACGCGAGCAAGTTCTCTCTCGGACTGTTGTTTCCAGTTTCTAAAGCGATCAGTTTCTTTACGCATCTGTTTCACCAATTTCACTTTCGCGGATTTCATTGTAATTATTTCTTGATTGAGTTGTTTTATTTTCAGCTCGTCCTTTTCTTTCAGTTTTATTAGGCTCGACTGCTCATTTACCTTTCTCTTTAAATCTTTTAGTTGCTCTTCCAATTCTTGCATTCTCTTTCTTCTCTGTTCCGCAATTTTATTCGAATTTTCTGCCGTCTTTACATTCCTCAACTGTTGTAGCAGTTCTTCCTTTTCTTTTTCTAAACTGTCGATCTTTTTCTGAGTATCCACCATGGCCTGCTCATCTACCATATATCTGGTGTTAGTAGCCAACTGTCTGGCCAGTTGTTCCTTCAGCATCAACCTATTGGATATTTCATCCAACTGAGAATTTAACACCATCTGTCTTGTAGTGTGGGATTCCTCTTTTTCTTGAAATTCCTTGGGTGTTTCACCAGAATTTTTGACGGTGTGGACAAGAATGGTAAATGTTTCCTCATGTTTTCTGATTTCATTTTCCGTCTTGATCTGATTATTCTGCAACACGTTGAAATGATCCTGAATCTCTTGCAACTTGCTCAAGTTTTCTTTGATACACTCAACGTCGTTGTTTTCCACGCCCATACTGATGCCCGTTTGCACCATTACATTTAAGTATGACTTAGTCAGTCTTAAATTCAAATATTTGTTAACAAATATCTAAATTAAAGGCTGACTTAGCTCTAAGTCATACTTAAATGTAATGGTGCAAACGGGCATGATTCTCGTAAACGTGATGTTGTACTGTTCTTTCAATTCGAAAAGTCTCTTGTTTAGTTCTTCGTTCGCGTTTTGTAAAATGAGTAGTTTTTCGTGCAGGCCCGTTTTGTCCAGGAGAGCGGCAGACAATTGGAAGCGAAGGTCTTTAATTTTTAGGGAGAGTTCGCAGTTTTCGACTTTGATGCCCGTTTGCACCATTACATTTAAGTATGACTTAGAGCTAAGTCAGCCTTAAATTTAGATATTTGTTAACAAATATTTGAATTTAAGACTGACTTAGCTCTAAGTCATACTTAAATGTAATGGTGCAAACGGGCCTGGAGAGTTTGTCGATTTCCGATGAGGAAATAGCGGGCCCGCCTTGGTTAAGAATTTGCAGTTGCAACTGCTTTATCTGCCTCTTAAAATCGTTGATCGCTGCAGTTTGGGGATCCTGGTTGACGACAGGTTTGTTTTTGATCTTTCTCGCCCTGTCGGCGTACCTTAAAGTCGACAGGGTTTCTTCTAGATTGTAATCAGCTGGGCTTACACAGGCTATCATAAGAGTCAGACTGTTGCCGCCAAGGGAATCTTTTAATAATCTCGTCAAATTACTATCTCTATATGGTATAAATCCGTTCTGCAGTTTTTCATCGCCCAGGGCACTGATGACGTTGCCAAGGACAAAGAGTCCCTTGTTGATGTCTACGCCCTCCTTAAAAGTAGTCCCTTGAGCACCGGTCTTTTTCGGTCTCTCTGAGCCAGCCAGATCGACCAGGTGTAATTTGGCGGTTCTATTCTGGTTTTTGTCCGTTTTGTGCTGCATGGCAATATTTACTGTAAAAATTGAATGACTTCTCGAGCTGTGCGTATTCATGTTGTTACATTTAGTCCTTGAAAAAAATTCTTCACCATGGGTTGGACACATCTCTCATACAGCTCCTCCTGGGAACTGCTAGTGCCAAGGACATAACTAAATGAAAAAGCTTTGTCGCTTGAATTTATTACAATTTGATCGTTGTTCGGGATTGTTTCGACAATTTCCTTGCAGCCTTTGGATATTTCCTGAATGACCAATGGTCGAACACGTACTGCTACTTTCACCGAACATTGATCGTTCATTCTGGATCTGTGAGGAGACTTCTATCAATAGGAATAGATTACATAAACACAACACATAAAAAACACTAAGGTCAAAATTATAAAAACTAAACAATGTTTCCTGTTTTTAAAAATCACTTGATTCGTTTTATTTTATTATTTTTTTGATACGCCGTGAGCCGTGAGCATAGATATATGGTAGCAGTGATCATTTGCGATAATAAATACAAACTGTTATACTGTGTGTCCAAGAAAGTATGCAACATATGGGAACGTTTTTATCACCGATTTCTCAGAAAATTGTATTCTTTATAAAAGTTGGTGCATTCCTTAAAACTATAAATGCATATTTCATATTTCACCTGCGGCTAATAGTAAGGGAGTAAATGCCATTTTTTCGGAATTGCCTTAAGAGTAAAGTACCTTAATTATTAGAAATACAGCAAAATTTTATATGGAAATGTTCTTGCAAATTAGTAAGTTAGTCCAAATACGAAATTTGAGTTGGGTGTCACAATTTTTAAATTTAAACGGTACACCTCTGGTCGATTTTTTTGTTTACGCAATTTTAATATATTTATTAAATAGCTTAAACATATGGGTTTATAATAAAAATGGATTAATAAGTTGCAAACTTTTTAAAACATTTCAATGTTACGAGTTGGTTCAGATATTAGCGTGTTGCACGCCTACTTAAACACATTTTAGCCAACTTATGTTCTAAACAAAATTATGATAAAATCCAACCCTATTTATATTACTAGAAATAGTTAATAATTTATTTGTCATTTTCACCCAGTACGCTGAAGTCCAAAAACCCATTTTAAAGAAATGCATATAAAAAAAATTAAAAATTGACACACCTAACTCAAATTTCGTATTTGGACTAAGTTACTTATTTGCAAGAACATTTCCATATAAAATTTTGCTGTATATAATAATTAAGGTACTTTACTCTTATGGCAATTTCGAAAAAATCGCATTTACTCCCCTACCAATAGCCGCAGGTAAAATATGAAATATGCATTTATAGTTTTAAGGAATGCACCAACTTTTATAAAGAATAAAATTTTCTGAGAAATCGGTGATAAAAACATTTCCATATGTTGCATAGTTTTTTGGACACACTGTATATATAACGTTTATTTATGTGTTGTGTGTCTGCTTGTATGTCTGAGAAAGTAGTATATTATAAGGTTCTACTTCTATCAACTTTAAAAGTCTCTCACTTAGTTTAGACTTAAAAACTTTCTCCTTTCTTCCTCATTTTTTTTTATTTATTTAATATTTACTTAAGTTAGTGTTACTTTTCACAGCCCCCCCCCCCCCCCCCCCCCCCCCCCTGTATATACATACAGTGTGTGTATAAAGTCTGGAAACGGCTTAATAACATCACAATTTACTGGCCGATTTAAACCAAATTTGGTACAGTTGTGTAAGAGGATCTAACGCACCGAATGACGATATTGGCGTTGTTGCCAGCTTTTTAGTTTGTCTGGAATTCGAACGAATTTTATATTTTTAAATATAACACCCAGTATATTTTTTCATTTTTAAATTCCACATAAAATTATAATTATTCTTTATTAAATGCATTATTAGTCTATACTTCATAGTTTCCGAGATATTGACTCTCGAAAAGTGACATTTTTGAACTTTGACAGCTTATAACCTTCTAACAGTACGTCTTAGAGCAAAACGGCTTACGTGTCCCTATCTTCAATTTTTATTATCTTCTCAAAAAAATCAACTTCCAGTTAAACCGGAACAACTATATTTCCTGCTTTCGAGTTACATCCGGTTTAACCGGAAGTTGATTTTTTTGAGAAGATAATAAAAGTTGAAGATAGGGACATGTAAGCCGTTTTGCTCTAAGACGTACTGTTAGAAGGTTATAAGCTGTCAAAGTTCAAAAATGTCACTTTTCGAGAGTCAATATCTCGGAAACTATGAAGTATAGACTAATAATGCATTTAATAAAAAGTAATTATAATTTTACGTGGAATTTAAAAATGAAAAAATATACTGGGTGTTATATTTAAAAATATAAAATTCGTTCGAATTCCAGACAAACTAAAAAGCTGGCAACAACGCCAATATCGTCATTCGGTGCGTTAGATCCTCTTACACAACTGTACCAAATTTGGTTTAAATCGGCCGGTAAATTGTGATGTTATTAAGCCGTTTCCAGACTTTATACACACACTGTATATGGTTTTTGTATTCTGACGAAATAAGAATGATGCCTTTGAACGGGAGTGTTTGAAATAATTTTTTTATAGTATTATGGGATACAGTAAAACAAAGTTGAACTTGTAAATTTCCACTATATTAACTAGAAAAATGACGTTTCGCTAACACTGTAGCTTCGTCAGATGACAATCTTAACATAGTATAAAACAAAGTCGCTGTCTGTCCGTCCCCTACCAGCTATATATGCTTAAATCTTTAAAACTACGCAACGGATTTTGAAGCGGTTTTTTTTAATAGATAGAGTGATTCAAGGGGAAGGTTTTTATGTATAACTAGCGACCCGCCCCGGCTTCGCACGGGTGCAATTTCAGAAAGTGGCATGCCGGGTACTAATATATCGGGTTTGTTCGGGTTTGTATTTATACCAGCGGGTTGCAACGCATGCCGGATACACGCTAGTGATTTAATAAAGATGAAAATTAAAAATTGGGGTGCAATAAAATAAAATTATTGAAGATGAAATAAAACAGTGGAAGGGTTACAATAGCGGGGAAATCCAACAGAGGGTTTAAAAATTTAATTAAATTAGGTACAATATGGGTAATTTACAAAATCTTAAGTATATGGTATATGGTCAACAGAATAAATTTAACAAAGGTGAATTATTTAAATCTAGTTGATCATTAAGTAACAGGTCAGTATTTTTAAGTTTATTTATTTCCATAGATTCTAACAAATTTAGTTTTAAGCCTTTGTTTTCTGTATGTAAGATTTTAAAAGAAGGTTCGAAATTATGTTGATAATCAAGTAAATGGTTAGCATAGTTTGAGTCTGTTTTATTTTTTAGAAACTTGGTTTAATGTTCCTGTATTCTTTTGTCAAAATGTCTACCCGTTTGGCCAATGTATGTTTTAGGACAATCTTTGCAATTTAATTTATAGACGCCTGATTTTTTGTTTTTATCGCTTTTAGTTTTATTGTTATTGATAAATTTACTTAAAGAGTTATTAGTTTTGTAACACACATTTATATCAAGTTTGTTGAGAAAATTGCCAATTACTTTGCTAGGTTGTCCAAAGAAAGTGACAAGTTTAAATTGGTCAGAGTTTTTCCTAATTTTCTTAACAAACTTGATATAAATGTGTGTTACAAAACTAAAAGCGCTATAAACAGAAATTCAGGCGTCTATAAATTAAAATGCAAAGATTGTCTCAAAACATACATTGGCCAAACGAGTAGACATTTTGACAAAAGAATACAGGAACATTATAACAGTTTTCTTAAAAATAAAACACACTCAAACTATGCTAACCATTTACTTGATTATCAACATAATTTCGATCCTTCCTTTAAAATCTTACATACAGAAAACAAAGGATTAAAACTAAATTTGTTAGAATCTATGGAAATAAATAAACTTTAAAATACGGACCTGTTACTTAATGATCAACTAGATTTAAATAATTCACCTTTGTTAAATTTATTCTGTTGACCATATACCTACTTAAGATTTCATAAATTACCCATATTGTACCTAATTTAATTTAATTTTTCTATTTCACGTTCATAATAAGCTCAGTACGATACGCGTTTGCGTATCGTAATGAAGCTATTTCGATATGCGTTTTTCTTTATTTGATGTTGGTAACATTTAAATGTTTTATTTCATTGACTTGCGCGGCCTTTGTGATTTACGAGAAAACCCATTTTTCGCAGAGGAAAAATAGCTTGATAACCTACTTTTTTGTTCTGTGTGGATAACAGTCATGTATGTTGGTTGCATACATCTATAAATCAATCTTTTGTAGATGCTTCAAGCTATCATTTTCTGCCAAATCCTATCCAAAATTCAATCTACTAACCTTCCAACGTCGATTTTAACTTTAACTTTATTTGAATTTTCCATCTTCCCTATACTAAATTGCAATGCTGTGACGTAAATTCACGTCTTTTGAAATTCGAAAAAAAGTAGCAAAATCTCCCGAATTTCCGAACGCTCTGTATACTGTATGTACCGAATGTATAAGGATCACACAACGTATTCCGTCCAATTTCAAATCTTATATCGCTAAAATAACTTTAGAATCTCGTGGTGAAAATGGGTCAATAAATCAAAAAATTACAGTTCGCAAAATAATTTTTGTTGTCCAGAGGCTACTATGATAAAAAATAGTATTACCAACATAAAATTTAGACATAAAAATTTACAAAATTTGAAGGATTTATTTTCTTTTTAAAATGTAGTTTACTTGATTATAAAAGGTGAAATAGAAAAAAATGTATAAAGCACATGTTTCATAAGGCGTTTTAGCGCACGTGTCAATAAAAAAACTCGCCACTTTGTGGCTCGTTTTTTAAAATAGACGCGTGCGCTAAAACCGTTTCTTATGAAGCTTGTACTTTAATATACTATTTTAAACCCTCTCTTGGATTTTCCCGCTATTGTAACCCTTCCACTGTTTTATTTACATCTTCAATAATTTAATTTTATTGCACCCCAATTTTTAATTTTCACCATTATTAAATCATTGTCATCTGACGAAGCTACAGTGTTAGCGAAACATGTAATTTTTCTAGTTAATATAGTGGAAATTTACAAGTTCAACTTTGTTTTACTGTATCCCATAATACTATTATTATGGATTTCCACCTAGTATCGGCTGAATCAATTGATTTAATAATTTTTTTTTAATCGCACTATTATAAATATGTTTTGTTTGATCGATTTCATCTTAATAATATTTGAACGCGTTAGAAATGAAGGGTTAAAGACCACATATACTTAGACGGCTTTCTGCTTTTATTATGCCTAAAGAATACTCTACGGATATTCTTCCCAGTATACCTTTAGATTGTGTACAAAACAACATTACCCACTAAAAGTGCAATTTTATTTTTATTTTTAAGGATATCACGTTATTTGTTATATTTTATTTAACTTTATTTTTTGTATTATTTAACGGAAACATCATTTATTTATTTTATCTACAGTGTCACCAGTAAAGTCCGCATCACATGGGATTTTCTTTATTAATAGCTTTATTCAAAATTTGACTTTGGCATCAAGTTCTGCTTCGATCGAGATGAAAAGTAAGCAAAACAATAGTAGTCACGTGAATCGCATTATCTGTCAAATTTTATTTTTTTCCAAAAAATAATTCAAAAGTGGGGTATTTCTGAAAATATCGAAAAAAGTTATTGGAAAAAGTTTTTTTTAATTCAGTTTCTAGCCCACATGCAAAATTTCAGCTGCATAAGATAATTTTGATTTTTTACCCATATTTTGCAAATTGCACCACTTTTGCAAAATAAGATTCGACGCAACCTACATAAAACTTGTTAGTTTTGACAATGCTTTATTTCAGATACATTTTCTTTAAATCAGCGCCATATTAAATGTGTGTTTTTCTACAAAATCAAAATTGGGCTATTAAAATTTGGTCGCATGTGATGCAAAGTTTATTTGTTTTTGACCCTGTATAAGGTAACTTTATGAAATAAATATTTTTGAAAACGTAGTTTGTGTCTGAAAATAATACACCTTAATATTTAGACAAGAAGAACACAGTGTCATCAGTAAAGTGTTCATTAAGTGAAAAATAAATTTTAGTTTAACTTAACGTAAAGTTTATCTATTTTCAACGATTTAATTTAAAACCCCTTTACTTTATTTTTTTACTTTCAGGCACAAACTACGTTTTCAAAAATACTTATTTTATGAAGTTACCTTATACAGGGTCAAAAACAAATAAACTTTGCATTACATGCGACCAAATTTTAATAGCCCAATTTTGATTTTGTAGAATAACACACATTTAATATGGCGCTACTTTAAAACTAAGTAGTTTTATGTAGGTTGCGTTGAGTCTTATTTTGCTAAAGTGGTGCAATTTACAAAATATAGGTAAAAAATCAAAATTATCTTATGCAGCTGAAATTTTGCATGTGGGCTAGAAACTGCATTTAAAAAAAACTTTTTCCAATAACTTTTTTTCGATACTTTCAGTTATTTCTTGGAAAAAATTATAATTTGACAGATAATGCGAATCACGTGTCTACTATTTTTTTGCTTACTTTTCATCTTGATCGAAGCAGAACTTGATGCCAGTCATCAGAATAAAGCTATTAATAAAAAAAAAATCCCATATGATGCGGACTTTACTGGTGACACTGCATATTATAATTTCCACAGAAAATATGTCGTTTAAAAACGAATGAACATTTTCACGATGGGTAATTTACATTTTTTCTAAGGATCTTCAAAGAAACAACAATCTCATTAGTTTTTCCATAAATTAATAATTTAAATAACGTAGTTTGTTAAAACTACATTATGGGTGCTTGGTCAAACTGGTAACTAACTAAAGGTATGCTACTGGTTTAAAAATATTTATATTTCTATTAAACCCGTAAATAAAGGGTCATATCCACGGTCAATTTTCAATAAATTGTTTCGTTAAGAAAGGTGTTTATTTAAATGCTTTTTGCCATCTATATCCTGCCCATATACAGTGTGTCCACGGATAGACCTAACTATACTTGTAAAAAACATTATTTTCAATTTTTCGAAAAAAAGTCATTCTTCATCATTTTTTCTGCTTGTCATAAAAATACAATTCGCGTTGAGAAAATTCGATTTTATTGTACAGGGTGTGTAAAAAATGTTAAAATGTAGATTTGCAAAATAAAAAATTTTTGATCCAACTTTTTTGAATGATCAGAATAAAAGAGATTGGAAAGAGAATTCGAGATGCCGAATAAAGTTTTTAAATATGACCTGTGGTAACTACGATATTTTATATTAAAACTTTAATCTGTAGGAAAATATCAATAATTTATTTAACTTTGTACACTAAGATAAATAACAAACAGTAACATTCTTGAAACCCTCCAACATCGACACATTTCTCCATCCTTTCTTGAAATTCTTGATAAACATTATGAATTATTATATCTGGTGTCAATGTAGCAATGGCGTCAGTAATTCTAAATCAGGTAAATGCTCTGCTTTAAAGTAAGCATCTTTTTGGAGAAATTAAAATTCGTATTCACTTCACTGTTGACAAAAGTTGACAAATAATGTAGAACTGGCACTTTAGCATAATTTGAACACGGCACTCTTAATATTATTATTTACAAAGTAAGATAGCAGTCCAGTTTTAAAAATATTACACAGTTAATTAAATTAGGTTGGGACCTGAATTAAAAACCTTAATATAAAATATCGTAGTTACCACAGGTCATATCTAATAACTTTATTCGGCTTTTCGAATTCTCTTTCCAATCTATTTTATTCTGATTATTCAAAATAGTTGGATCAAAAATTTTTAATTTTGCAAATCTACATTTTAACATTTTTTATACACCCTGTACAATAAAATCGAATTTTCTCAACGCGAATTGTATTTTTATAACAAGCAGAAGAAATAATAAAGAATGACTTTTTTCCGAAAAATTGAAAATAATGTTTTTTACAAGTATAGTTAGGTCCATCCGTGGACACACTATATATATATATAACCAACCAAGATTGTGAAAAATGAGGCCACTATGCAAGCGGTTACCGGGATAGTGAGCATGGGCAGTATGAACTATAACAGTTAAAAAAAATATTCGTTTTGTATAAACGTTTGATTACCTCATTAAGAAAGAAAATTATATTAGGAAATATTTTTTTAAATTAAATTTAAATAACGGTATTTCGGGTAAAATATTATATAGGTAATATTAATCCATCATATAACAATGACCGTTTTCCAAAGTTGCTGTTTATTTTAATAGTTTGTAAAAAATTAGTTTGTCTAGTATCATGTCTGTGAAGATCATGGACTTTTGTAAACGGTATGTTAGAATTTTTTTGTTTTAAAAGTAAAGAATGAATAAATATGCAAATTTTTAAATTATATAAATTATTTATATCTAGGTATTTATTCGGTTTATATAAATTTGTTGTTGGTTCTAAGTGCGGAAATCTATGAATACATTTAATAATTTTATTTTGTAGTTTCCTTAAAGGTTTTAGTACTATCGAATTGGCTGAACCCCAAATAGAAATAAGATACTGAATTTTTGAATGTACTAACTCATGATAAATATTTTTTTAATAACTTAAAGATATACAATGACGAATTGTAAAGAATATCTCAATTAACGGAGAAATGTAAGTTCGAATATGTTCTACGTGTTTTCTCCAGCTTAAATTTTGATTAATATATAAACCTAAAAATTTTATGTTATCTTTGTAATTAATATTTTCCCCAATAAATATTATTGGTTGCTTCTCCATATCTAGTATTTGTTTGGCAATGTACATAAATGAAGATTTATTAAAAGTTAACGTTAATTTATAAGATTCGATCCAGTCAAATATAATTTTTAAATCTTTTTTGATATTTAATTGTCCATAATATTTTAAGCATAATAAATAATTGTTGTGTCGTCGGCAAAAGTTTAATTTGTCCATATTATAATTTTAATTTTGAAATGGATTCATATAAATAAGAAATAATGTAGGTGCTAGAATGGAACCTTGTGGTACTCCACATGTTAATGTTTGATAGGAACTAATATTACTTCCTATTTTAACGCATTTTTTTTCTATTTTTTATATAATTTTCAAACCAACGAGAAATTTTTCCTCTTATGTCTATATCAAATAATTAAATTAATAATATATCATGGTTTACCGTATCAAAGGCTTTACACAAGTCTAGGGATAAATTGCCGCATTTTTGTGGTATCTAGATTTAATTGAATGTAAAATGTAAGTAATAACATCCATAGTTGCAACTTATGTATCCGTCTTTCTAAAAAAATCGTTAATTTTAAATTTATACTTTTTTCCAAAATTTTTGACAGAACAGGCAAAATAGATATTGGACGGTAATTATTAGGATTATTAGTTTTATCGCTTTTAAAAACTGGTGTCACTTGAGCAAATTTAATTTTTTCCGGAAATGTTGATTTTTCTAAAGATAATTGTACCAGGTATTTTAAAATAGGAATTATTTGGTTATCAGTGTGGTTGTTTAAGTGTGCAACATATGGGAATTTTTTTTATTACCGATTTCTCAGAAAATTTTATTCTTGATAAAAGTTGGTGCATGTTCGATAATCATATTAGGTGCACTTGGAATGGTTGCAAGTCAAACGGCGTACAGGGTAGGCCAAAAAATGTAAAACTCGTACAAGAATGAAGTACCCCTATTTCAGAAAATTCAGCAAAATCTTATTAAAAAAAGTTGCTTAGAATTAAAAGTTATGCATAGATTCAAAAACGTGACCTAAAATAAAAAAATATATTTTTTTAAAAAACATTAATAATTTCCCAATTTTTTTTTTATATTCAGCATAAAGACCTTCATAAATTAATCAAAATCAAATCAATTACACATATCTTTGTTCAAATGCAAGCATATTCGTAAAATTTACTTGAATTTTTAATTTATTAAGGAATCACAAACTTGATGTTTGTTGCAACGATATTAAACACAACTTTAAAATATCCTAAAAATTATTTTAAACAAGATAAAACATTAGTAATGATACTATGCTAATTAAAAAACTATCATTTAGAGTGCAAAATTTTTATTTTAAATGTTTATTAAAAAACTTATTTCTTGTACAAGTTTTATATTTTTTGGCCTACCCTGTACGCCGTTTGACTTGCAACCATCCCAAATGCACCTAATATGATTGTCGAACATGCACCAACTTTTATCAAGAATCAAATTTTCTGAGAAATCGGTAATAAAAAAATGCCCATATGTTGCACACTTAAACAACCACACTGTATATATTATGTGGAAGATAAAATGGACAGACCATAGCATTTAAACGCAAACATCTCAAAAACTAATCGAAATTAAGAGAGTACAACCTTCTTACGTATAAAAGACCCGCCTTTTCATTATTCAAGGTGATGAAAAATTTTATATTATAGCATCTTCTGGATATATTGACCTAGAGATAACCTTTAGTTAGTTAACACAATTTTATTTGGGAAAGAGAGAGAAATATGAAATGATTTTCAACGTAGAGTTATTTTGTGAAGATATTATGTTAATTTAAATAAGTACAACATTCATGTAAATATAAATAATTTTAAAATTTTCAAAAATTGTTTTATTTTTAATGTCCCTTGAATTTTGATATAAAATGTAAGTTTATCTTTGAATTTTTGCTTCATTCAATACACAAATATTCGCAAAAGAATTACCAAACCACTACTATTAATTTGAATTTTTTTAAGTGATGAAATTTTTTAAAATTATTTAATTTTAACAGTTCGAACTAGTATTTATATATATATTAATTGTTAATGTTAGTTTGTGTTATACGATGCTGCATTGACTTTTTTCAAATCTACCTAATATAACTGCGATTTGTGCAAGCTTTAAATTAAACACCACAAAATAACAAATGGACACTTGCCAATATTTTTCACAAGTTATAAAGAAAATAGTAGTAAAATTTAAACTTTTTATACACGGTTGCCCAGAAGTCCGGAATAAAATTAATATAGCCTTAACCTGTTACCTTTTGGGCAAACGCTCTGACACTTCAATTTAGGTTTATATATGCTCACATTTTGACGTTATTCGTTTGTTTATTTTATAGACATTTGTCAAAGGATATGACGACATCGATCTTTTTTTTTAAACGGAAACATACAGCTTGGGATACATCATTTAAAAGCTAATATTTCATACAGTATGCTCGTAAATTTTGGCGCGATTCTGTCAAGCTATTTCAAAATGGCGACTGTTAAAAGTTTTTAAAAAATCTATTTAAATAAGCGGAAATGATGAATTATTGACGTTTTTTTACCTTTTAAGGTAAGAAATCTTCATTATTGAAACGATAAATTATGTCTGTTAATCACCCGGTTTAAATAGAATGTGGCTTCATTCGAAAATAATATGTTCCGTGGAAACCTATTATTCTCGTCACACCTGTTAAATAAAATACCGTTTTCTATAAACTGGTTGTATTTATTTTATTAAAGGCAAATCAAACAACATTATCAAGCCAAAAGGAATTCTAACAAAAAACGGAAACGCACCAAACTTGAGGTAGAGTTCGTTCCGCCCTAAGCGGTCCTAAGTATAGTCTACCATATTATATGACAAGACAACACCGTCTCATTATTTCTTCGCAAAATTGCAAACGCCTGTCATAGTCATCTTTCAAAAGCTCTTGGACAAGATATACTTTATAAGGGTGGTATTTTTCTGCTTTCATAAATGTTCCAATAGTATCATGATTTTGGGCCAATGAAACATGCGGATTATCCTGCAGAGATCATGCAATATCCATATTTGCATCGTCGCCTGAAATACGTGGCCGTCCATTCCTAGGCAAGTCCTTTACTGTGCCATGTTCATCAAAATTGTGGAATAGTTTACTAACAGTGCCCTGCGAAATTTGATTATCCGGATATTTGGCATTAAATAAAGTGCACACTTCACTTTCACTTCTCATTTTTTCTCCACATCCTAACAATATCAAGACGTCGATACGCTGTCTTTCTGACAAAACCATTTTTGTTTAGAAAATTGTAAAATAATACTTCGGAAATACCTAAATTAATTTTACAAGTTCACAATGTCACAAAATGTCAGAACTTGAAACAATGAAGATTGAAAGGTAAAAAAAAATCAATAATTTATCATTTCCGCATAAATATTTAAATAGAGATTTTTTAAAAACTTTTAACAGTCGCCATTTTAAAATAGGTTGACAGAATCGCGCCAAAATTTATGAGCATACTGTACGAGATATTAGCTTTCGAATGATGTATCACAAGCTGTGTTTCCATTTAAAAAAAGATCGATGTCGACATAATCTTTGACAAATGTCTATAAAAAAAAACAAACGAATAACGTCAAAATGTAAGTATTCAGTGTGTGTATAAAGTCTGGAAACGGCTTAATAACATCACAATTTACTGGCCGATTTAAACCAAATTTGGTACAGTTGTGTAAGAGGATCTAACGCACCGAATGACGATATTGGCGTTGTTGCCAGCTTTTTAGTTTGTCTGGAATTCGAACGAATTTTATATTTTTAAAAATAACACCCTGTATATTTTTACATTTTTAAATTCCACATAAAATTATAATTATTTTTTATTAAATGCATTATTAGTCTATACATCATAGTTTTCGAGATATTGACTCTCGAAAAGTGACATTTTTGAACTTTGACAGCTTATAACTTTCTAACAGTACGTCTTAGAGCAAAACGACTTACATGTCCCTATCTTCAATTTTTATTATCTTCCCTAAAAAAAACAACTTCCAGTTAAACCGGAACAAAATATATTTCCTGCTTTCGTGTTACATCCGGTTTAACCGGAAGTTAATTTTTTTGGGAAGATAATAAAAATTGAAGATAGGGATATGTAAGCCGTTTTGCTCTAAGACGTACTGTTAGAAAGTTAGAAGCTGTCAAAGTTCAAAAATGTCACTTTTCGAGAGTCAATATCTCGGAAACTATGAAGTATAGACTAATAATGCATATAATAAAAAATAATTATAATTTTATGTGGAATTTAAAAATGTAAAAATATACTGGGTGTTATATTTAAAAATATAAAATTCGTTCGAATTCCAGAGAAACTAAAAAGCTGGCAACAACGCCAATATCGTCATTCGGTGCGTTAGATCCTCTTACACAACTGTACCAAATTTGGTTTAAATCGGCCAGTAAATTGTGATGTTATTAAGCCGTTTCCAGACTTTATACACACACTGTATATAAAACTAAATTGACTGTCTCGTCGCTCATTCCCCTCTCCCCCCACCAACCCCTCTGATACCCTTTATTGTGTCTACTATAAACAAAAGCGGGTTTTCTTTACTCGTCGACAAATTTTACCCCATATAAAGAAAAATGTAAAAAACTTTGTCAGAAAACAAATAATGAAATCGTGTTTATAAAGTCATGGGAGTGTAAACAATACAGGGTGTTCCTAAATATCATGTAAATACGAAAAGGGGTAATTCTTTGGCTTATTTAATGACTAAAAATTCATATAAAAAAAGAGAAAGAAAAGAAAGGGGGAATGACCCCTGAAAATATCTTCCTGTATATTCTTAAAACCATTTGGTATGCCTAATGATGTAAGTCCTATAGCGTAACCTACATTCCCAATTAGAGCTAAATATCTCAAAAACTACAAGAGCTATAAAGAAAAAACTAAAAAAATTTTGAAATTTCAACACTGTAGATCGGCAACGAAGCGTTTGCGGACCTATGTTTATATGAATTTTTAGTCATTAAATAAGCTAAAGAATTACCCCTTTTCGTATTTACATGATATTTAGGAACACCCTGTATATTGTTATCGTCGTTAGCTATATCTTCGTAAACATACTATGTAATTAAACCATTTTTAAATTTTTTCTCTCCACCAATAAAACACACACACAACCAAAAATTAATTATCTGCACATTTAAGCCTTTTTTTACAGGTAGTCGCCCACAACGGTAGCATAAGAACGCAGGAAACCACCCTGGAGCAGATTCAAGCAGAGGCCACCAGCAGGGCGGTAGATAATCAGTACAGTTTTGTTTGAAATTGATTTTTTAATTTTCTTGTCGTTATGTAGGGGTTCTGGTAAGGCCGGGACTGTTTTTATTGTCCATATTTTGATCTGTGGTAAGTTTATTTTTCAGTATTATTTATTATTTTTACTCTTTACATTCCGTTTCTTTTTGAGGTAGCGTTGTTAAATAATTGATGGCTGGAGTGGAAATGCCGGATGTGATTTCTTGGCTTATTATGTCCTGCTGTATATTTCATAAACGCTATTTGATAATACACGTTTTCTTGCTTAACATGTTGCCATATTTATCGAAGGTTTGTTCGTTGTGCTGCAAAATTTCGACTATTCCAAATGGCAATCAAATAGATAGTATTCGTAAGGCAAAGGTGAAAAATGTGGTACAAAAAATCTATTTTCTGCAACACAAAAGAACAAACCTTTCATTTCAGAATCTACAAGGAATTAAGTGCCAAAAACACGCAGGAAAATGTATCAGAAATAAACTTTTATAGTTCCTTTCTGTCAAACATTCCAATGTACCGTGTGGTTGTTTAAGTGTGCAACATATGGGCATTTTTTTTATTACCGATTTCTCAGAAAATTCTAATCTTGATAAAAGTTGGTGCATGTTCGATAATCATATTAGGTGCACTTGGAATGGTTGCAAGTCAAACGGCGTACAGGGTAGGCCAAAAAATATAAAACTTGCACAAGAATAAAGTTTTTTAATAAACATTTAAAATAAAAATTTTGCACGTTAAATGATAGTTTTTAACTAGCATATTATCAGTACTAATGTTTTATCTTGTTAAAAAGAATTTTTAGGATATTTTAAATTTCTGTTTAATATCGTTGCAACAAACATGAAATTTGTGATTCCTTAATAAATTAAAAATTCAAGTAAATTTTACAAATATGCTTGAATTTTAACAAAGATATGTGAAATTGATTTGATTTTGATTATAAAAATTTTTTTTGGGGAAATTATTGTTTTTTAAAAAAATATATTTTTTTATTTTAGAAGGTCACGTTTTTGAATCTGTTCATAACTTTTAATTCAAAACAACTTTTCTTAATAACATTTTGCTGAATTTTCTGAAATAGGGGTACTTTAGGAGTTCAAGTTTTATAGTTTTTGGCCTACCCTGTACGCCGTTTGACTTGCAACCATTCCAAGTGCACCTTATATGATTATCGAACATGCACCAACTTTTATCAATAATAAAATTTTCCGAGAAATCGGTAATAAAAAAAATGCCCATATGTTGCACACTTAACAACTACACTGTAGGTACGTATATCATAAAATATAATTATAAATGATAAAACCAATATAAAGTACAATAATAGCTTTTAATAAATCTCTTGGGTATATTAAACATTCTTACGGTTTTAAATGGTTTAAATGTGCCACGAAATTACATATAAAAATAAATCAAAAACACAGGAGTTTTCATGTACTTAATACTTAACCTAACTTTATAACATAAGTTTCCTTCCACAATATTGAGTGTCCTTTGAAGTGGATGAAAAAAGCCAGAAAAAATTGTTGTATTTTTTAAGCATTGTATTTCTCATATCCATTATACTGAGTGTTGAAAAAATCAGTGTTTTTTTTACTCTGAGTTTTTTAACTTAAAAAAACACTTCCCCTTTTCAGAAAGCCTTCTACTGCAGAGTCATCAAAACAAGGCATATCACAAATTAATATATTGTGTATCTAAATCCAAATAAACATTTAACTGTTCATTTAAAAATTCCTCGTAAACATTATCGGTAAGAGTTTCATTCCTCACTTTACCCATAATTCTACCGATTGATACAGCTAGTACATGCTTGCAAGTAACACTGTTCCTCGTCTCCAGGACTTTGGTTTTGAAAAAGTTACACTGGCAAAAGTTGATGTTATCGAATACAGTGTATTGTTCTCGGGAAGTAAAGACTTTGAATACGTTTCGGAATGTGTCGGGCGTGGAATATTGAATTATTTTACATTTCTCTAGCAGTTCCGTGGCTTGGACGAAGGAGTCTCCGAAGTAGGCGTGTAGGATTTCTAGAATTTCGCTGGAAACTGAAAGCAAAAAGGTTTTTGTTAGTAATAAGAAATACCTATTAGGTTTACATGCAAAGAAAACTTTGCTAATCTTACAGGATCCTTTTTCATTATAGTGAATTTCTGCCTTTTTAAGTGTGTCGAAAGCTAGTTGAGGTAAAACACTCTTTTGCATAGTTTCTTTCCAAAAAACTTTAAGTAAATTTCAATGATGAATAAAATTTCAAATAGAAAATGTTTGGTTGTTGTTGTTTGGTTATTAAACAGAGATGATTCATCAAAATAAACTTTTAAATAAGCGCAAAGGTGATGGAGAAAGCGTTGATGTAAAGAAAGAAAAATAGCGGAATTACTAGAAGTAAGTTTTGATATTTTCCAATGCCGTTCGACGTAGAGAATTTCACTTTGATAAAGAACTACCAGTTGAACGAAGACGGCTCTCCTGACGTGAAGTTGTTTAATGAAAAGAGAAAGAACGCAATATAATTAAACTAGGAACAATATTGTTTACGTGCAGGTAACTGGCAAGGTATATTCGATTTTACGTCGTTTTTCAAGTACGTTTAGTATTAAGTATGCAGCAGAAAAAAATAATTTAAACTAGAACGTCTAGAACACTGTTGAATTTAATTCATCGTGCTTTTTTCTAAGTAAAATTAAAACTCCCATATTCAATAAATAATTTATATTTTTATGGTTTAATACAACTTGAGGTTTCCTGTAATCTTGTCTAGAACAGTTCTTGGAGCAGGGCCAATGGCTATCACAGTTCGAGTACCTAAAAACAATCCATATGTGTTAAGACTACAATAAATGTTTGTAAAATGTATGTATGTATTTCGTTATTTATAGTACTTATAAAATATATACATTGCAGAAAAATATTGTTACTGGTAGTTTAAAAAAATCAGTAGGAAGTTACCTGGTGCTACCTGAGTTTGTCCAGCATCTCTTATTACACAGCTCAAGACGTTCAGTTCTTTAGCCTTTTTATCAATTTCCAACAATTGTTCTTCAGAGTCTATTCTCACTGCAATCTTTGTTCCACCTAAAAAATAATACATCCAATCAATATTCTAGCTCTGGTACGTAATGATGTGTACAGGAGCCAAAACAGAGACGTTTTTAGGAGTTGCATCACGTCTACAACCAGCCTTTTGTAAGGCAATAGATTTTTTAATATTACGTTTGTTAAAATGCTGTGCTAGGTACTAGTAGATAACCAAAATCCCAGTGTAGAAATAGTGCATGCTTACTAGATTTACCATTTCTTAACCAATCTTTCAACAATTTCGGAGATGTACTTAAAGTCTTGGCATATGCAGCCATCGCCCCATGTCCACACTGTGCCGCAACTTTGCCCTTTTGCATTTTTAAGTCATTCCGCACTCCTAATATTAGTCGAACTTCATCGTTTGTCTCTTCAAACTGAAAAATGCATTAAACTTTGTGTGTTGTGTAGCTTTGCGGCATGTTATCATACTCGTACGTCTTACTCATAATTTATTACGTCCTATTATGCCCTTAAAGAGCCCTATTTTACCTCGTATCGCTCTTCCATTCCATTCGACCATACAGGATCTCCTTTAAACTTAGGTTTATGCCAGTTGTTTCTAAACTTTATTATAAAATAAGTTGATGCGGCACCTACGAGCGTTCCTGCACTGAATACTGCTAAATACGAGTTACTTGCTATGAGCCCCATAGTTTTTTAATGTATTAAATCGAAATACTCCTGTTTTTTAAAATTTTCTTGAAGTTTTCTAACCTAACAAAATTTGTCTTGTCACATTTAGCACAGAGAAATGATAGATATATTTGCTGTTCTGTTCTGTTTAGATATTTGCAATGACCTCTTGCTCAGCATTCATCCAGAGAGCCTAACTACGGGACGCAGCCGGAGGCGCTATTCTGCTCAGAGGAGCAGGATCCTGACGACGGATGCAAGCTGATTTTTGGAGGAGGCCTATGGAGTCACCCATTGAAATATATAATATAAAAGTCCTTTTCATAACATCCTGTACATAATAGTAATGATTTCGTGTTTTTTAAGCTTAGGACCCTTAATTAGGGGACCAGGGAGAGGTAAACTGAAGATTTTTGGCATTTGGCGCATCGATCTACATCGCCGGCGATTAGCAAGACCTGCAAAATTCTTTCCTGACGAAATGGCGAAGGAAATTATTTTAACAATAAAAATTAACTTTTAAATATTATGTAATTGTTATAATCCAGTTAATCGAAAAAACACAAACAAATAAAGTAGTTTAATCCATTTTTTGTTGAATTTTTATTTTTTGTTCCTAAGAAATTTCATATCTTTAAATGTTTTATTATGTTCGCATCATTTTTCGATATGGTACGTAAACGTAATTTTGGTTAGCATAAAAATGCAATTTTAAAAATAAAATAGGATAAAATTTTCTTAGGGTAGGTTTTATGCAAAATTAACCAGCACTTTTGAAATGGTATTCTGCAGGTTAAGGCTGAAACAATGTTGCCGGTGTTGGCAAATATTCCCAGAACCTACTGATTTCTTGGAATTTTAGCAGAAATTCTTTAGAATTTAGGGAAAACCCAATTTGGCAACGTTGCAAAATCAAGTGTCTCGACAACTTAACCTCCAGTTAACTTCGTGGAAAAACGCACTCTTAGCTAAATTTTCATTTTTACATATTTTACGGTCTAGGCCAGCTTATTTACCAAAAAATTTACTCCTTTTGAAAAAATTAATTTAAAATTTGTGCACTATAACTGGATAGCGCTCACTTAATTTTGGTTTGCATAAAAATGCAATTTTAAAAATAAAAATTTCTTAGGGTAGGTTTTATGCAAAATTAACCAGCACTTTTTGAAATGGTATTCTGCAGGTTAAGGCTGATGCAATGTTGCCGGTGTTGGCAAATATTCCCAGAACCTACTGATTTCTTGAAATTTTTGTAGAAATTCTTTAGAATTTAGGGAAAATCCAATTTGGCAACGTTGCAAAATCAAGTGTCTCGACAACTTAACCTCCAGTTAACTTCGTGGAAAAACGCACTCTTAGCTAAATTTTCATTTTTACATATTTTACGGTCTAGGCCAGCTTATTTACCAAAAAATTTACTCGTTATGAAAACATTAATTTAAAATTTGTGGTCAGACTAGATGGCGCTAGACTAGTTAGTAACTACCGCTCATTTTTGATGGTTTAGGAAAATGTGGGACACTAAAAAGAAACATTGGCAGGTTCTAATAATTTATATTTTCTATAAATAATTCAAGTAACAAATCATTATTTACATATTTTTATACAGTGAATATGGCTAACAGGACTTGCTTCCGCCCGATGCTTCACGGGTAATGTTCTGTTCTTGTTTCTTCTTTTTGCTGACGTAAAAGCTGTTTGGGGGACCATTGGGGAAAATATCTACGCCGACTTTAAGAGAACAATATGTGGGTTGCTTCAGTCTTAAGGAGCAGATTAAATTCACCTTTGATATGATTTACCTCATCCAGCATGTCCGGTGAAAAATTGTTAGCTTGCTTAGTTCTTGTAGGTAAAGGTACTGAAAAAACAAATAATTTGATTTTATTTCTGCAGGTAGACTAAACATTAAAATTAGGTTTATGCAACCAAACATACATGCATAATGTATGAAGAGTTGCATGCTTTACACAATTTAAAAGAGTCAACTAAATAACTACATTCATAATTGAAATTCTGGAAAGCAATTTTGATAATAAAAGGCTGCCAAAATAAAAATTAGTAGGGTAAACAAGCGATGGTTCTTTTAAATTTTCTAACCTAAAAAAATTTGTCTAGTCATATTTAGCACAGAGAAATTATAGATTGATTAGCTGTTCTGTTCTGTTTAGATATTTGCAATGACCTCTTGCTCAGCATTCATCCAAAGAGCCTAACTACGGTACACAGCCGGGGGCGCTATTCTATTCTAGTGAAATGATCGTGGTAGGACGCAACGCAGATAGGCAAATCATTTCATTCATGAACGTACTTTTGCACCTAGCCGATATTTCACTGTTTTTAGAGGACATTCTATTATGACGTGTGTATTTTCACGTGGTTTCATTATGGAACTCGCGTGGAACCTGGTAGGCATTCGACGTCTTGTCGGCTTGTTATAATAAAGGGATAATGAGGTGTCTATATTGCTTTGGCGCTAGATTTCACTTATGCATCAACAAAAGTTTAAACATTCTAAAAAAAACAAATGTTAAAAATACCATTACATTTTATAAAAGTCCCATTTCTCTATCATATTGTTCATCCGTTATTTTCTTCTTTTTAAACTTCTTCAGTAAAGCCATGTCCTTCTTTAGTTCTTCCAGGTCTTCTTCAGTTATGCCACCTAAAATATTTAAAAAAAGGATAAATGTGGAGCCATAAGGATTTAATTAAAATAACGCACTAATTTAGTACGGTGAAAGCAAACGCCTTTAAAGCCTAGAAGCAGGCAAATTTTGCAATAAGCCACTTAACCTAAGACCTCAATAACAAGATTACAGGTTTCATTTCTATATAAGTCCCCTCTTCTGATATTTACCTTTTCTTTTCTTCCCTTTCCCTTCGGATTTCGCTGCTAGCTTCGCCTGTTTTCTTTTAAACCTCTTCCCTTTTCTAGTTTCTTTGTTTTGCTTGGCTATGGACCACGGTTCTGTTGCTTTTTTAATGTGTTTCTGTTTTTTGCTGGGCCAAATACCTGTTGAACGAAACACAAGATTAATTTAGTAAGTTAACAACATTTCGGCTCTCTTAGAGACCTGCTAGTTTAATAAAAGCCTAAATTCATACACCTTAACAATGAAAATAAATTATCGGCTTAAAACAAACAATGGAGCCCAAGTTCCCACATTAATTTCGCATGCGATGTTGCGCCAGCGCATGCTACACACTGTATAATTTAAATCTAATAATTACCCGTATTTTTGTATTCCTTCAATTTCTTTATTCTTATAGTTTCCCTATTTTTATCCTTGTAAGGTATCGTATTCATATCTAAATTGTCCATCTCGGGAAAGTCCGATAGATCCCTGTTTTTCAGTTCTGGCATTTTTGGGAGTTGTAGAAGTCCGTATGTGGCACCCAGGGCACCTAGAGGCAATTCCTACAAACACACATAATATAAAGTAATAAAATACACAAAAAAACTGAAAAAACAAAACAAGAGTTTTATTGATGCCAATAAAAACTTCGTCGATGTGCCAAAATTGGAAAAAATAACCTTTAGTGTATAATTTTAACATCCAGGAGACTACGTATGTTAATAGGAAATGAAAGCCTCATTTAAAAAAAAACACCAATGCCAATATCTAAAAGTATAATCTACATGAATATAATAGTAAACTATATTTTTTACCTTAACTTTTAAAAGTAGAGAACACTCATGTTTGGAATAAGCTCTCACATGCGATACATAGGCTTGTGTCGCCTTCTCCATCAAGGCTCTGTCTCTTTTCAACAGATCCCTGATCTGTTCTCTCAGTGTGTCTATCTAAAATTGATGATAAACATTATATCTTAATTTATTTTATAACCTCCTTCATCATACCTGTTCTTGAGTACTTTTATCCTCCATTTCTACCAACTTAACTCTTTGATTGGTCTCAATAAAGTTCACATAGGCTTCCTCGTTCTCCAACAGCATTATCAGGGCGCTTCCTTGGTTGCCTTGCCGCGCAGTGCGCCCAACGCGATGTACAAAAACAGAAGCGTTGGCTGGTGGATCCCACTGAAGTACCCAATCCACCTTAAAAACGAACAATTCTATTTATAACCTAATGGAATATGGAGTAAAATTAACGACGATGTCCTCTATAAATGCTCGGCACAAACATCTTTGCTTGATTGTCACAGAGTAAAATGGCTCTCTTTAGTTATCGAATTTTTATACCTCAGGTATGTCAATTCCTCTAGACATCACATCTGTACACAGCAACAAAGCTTTCTCGCTGTCTCTGAATCTATCCAAAACTTTTTGACGTTTGTCCTTCATTTTACCGTGGATCGCCATTACAGGAAGATTTAAATCCTTTGGTATTATTTGAGAAAATATTTTGGACCAGTAATCCACACAAGCACAAGTTGGTAAAAAGAGCATAGATTTTTGTATTTCCTCTTGTTTTAGAAAGTCAAAGAGAGTAGCTAATTTGCCTAAAAATAATAATAAATCTTTTGAATCATATATAAATTAGTATTTTCAAGCTAGATAACTTTAAAGAAAAAATTCTTTGGGCCTCTAAAAAGTTCGAGTTCTTACCATTATTCTTGGCTAAAATAAAATAATTCTGCAACATATCCGGGGTACTTTGCTTAGCTTTGGCGGACACACTAACCAACACAGGATTTCTTAGTCCAGCTCTTATTAAATCTTGAACCTACAAAAATAAAAAACATAATTTGGTTTAAGTAATGAAATAAAAAATACCAACAATTTTTATCACACATACATAAACCTTATTACCTGTCAAAATATATACACTTATCCATTACCTGTTTAGTCTGTGTGGCTGAAAAAAGACCTGTTCTTCGCTGTCTCGGAAGATAACTCAGGATTGTGTCCAGCGTTTTTTGGAAACCAAGGTCTAGTAATCGATCAGCCTCATCTAATATTAAAACCTCCTTAAAAATATAAAAAAAAATTGATAGTTTGCTAGAAGCAGTACCTACAGCTCCTTAAAGGAGTCAAGTTCATTTTATATAGTATCACCAAATGAGTATGTACAGTAAGTAGCAGTAAACCTCAAAAGAATCTATATACCTACCACAAGCAGATTGCCAGGTAGGCATATTATGACTTTATGATAGAACTTGGCTTTATCTTGTGTACACTCAAATTGAATTAGCGCCTTTTGTGTAAGGGAAACAATAGTTCTCCATGATAATTTAAAATATATGTCTCACATACTTACCAAATTTTTCACAGCATTTGCTAAATTGATATCTTGCTTTCTTGTTAGTAAGTCTTCTAGCCTACCAGGGGTACAAATAATAACGTTACTACAATTTTCCCTAAACTTCTTTACATCATCCTCCACACTATTACCTCCAACAAACAAAATCTGGGTTATATTCTGCAAAAAAATGATTACATACTTTGGAATCATATAATTATAAAAGATGAATGACTAATAATATTGGGTACTTGACGATAACATCGACAATAAACTTATTTTTATCAATGCTCTTACTTTGACACTTTTTAGAAGCTGGTCCAACACTTCTTTCGTCTGCAAAGCCAGTTCTCGAGTGGGTGATATGACGATAGCCCCGATTTGATGCTTTTTCCACTTTTCATCTTGCTCTCGCTTCTTTAAAATATCCAGGATTGGAATTAGAAATGCCAAAGTTTTTCCTGACCCTAAAATTGTCAAATAAATCATATTTTGTTCGAGACTAGTATAGGTAATGTTAAGAAAGTAGAAAACTATATAAAATAATATAATATAAACTACAAATATTCCCGCTAATAAATTACCTTACTTATAGACCGCGGAGCGCTTTACTTTAATTACCAAAAAATCAAACATACCTGTTACAGCCTCGGCAGCCACATCCTTTTTATTCATTAACTGTGGTATTGTGGCAGCTTGCACGGGGGTCATAAAGGGAAAATTTAAACTTTCGATCCCTTTTACAACTTCCTCATGTAAAAAAACACCTAATTCATCCCATTTCTTTGGCATTATTAATGTGTTTATTTTATTTAAATCCAGTACTAAATTCTAACCCAATGAAATTTTGAGGTTAGAAAAATATATAGACATGAGCTAACCTGACAAATATTCCATGAACACCTGTGCAAGACAGAGAACGAAAAAAGAATAACGCCTTTATTGGCGTAAAGGAAGAACTAAAGTATCCATTCGAGTTTATGTCGTGTACATGTTTGGACGAATAGAGTATATGGAAGAAAGTTTTGGCATCGAAACGAAGTTAGTAACAATGCAGTAAATTCACAGGTAAGTATGCAGTACACCACTTTCTAATAGACAAGAACACGTAATGTACCATCCACTACAAGAAGAACGCTGTTTACTTCTAATTTTTGAAAAATTGGATGAAACGTTTATGATCAAAAATATTTATATGAATGGGTAGAAAATAAAATACATACTCTACAAATAAACCCGGTCAGAACCAACCGTTCATTTATTTGTAACAAAAAAATAATTTAATGCAAAGTTGATATTTTCTTTCATAGTTTTTCTCGCATACTTTTTTACTTCAAGAAGTAATTTTCAGAACTGCCCAAAGTAAAATGTTACTTTAGGCAATTTTTAAAATAATGTAACCAGTGGGTGGTACAAAAAAATGTACACCAATAAAAAGGATTTTTACAATTTAAAGAACAATTAGGTAATCATTAGAAAAGTTTTTATAAATACACATACCTAGAGAAGAATGAAAAGGAAATTGTAACAAAATGTATGCAATTTTACATAATCTTATGTAACACTTTCAAACCAATTTGGTTTTTATTTCTTACAAAAATCTTATATATAGTATGTATAAAAAACAAACAAAAAAAAAAATAGTTTTTTTTTTTTGTAAGGGTGCCAAACTTTATTTTTGTAACTAAAAATTATTTATAATAAATATACGATAGGAGATATACAGGGTGCTTCAATAATTACAACGTCAAACACGACTTTTCTGTAAGTTTTCGTTTTCCTCTTATTGGCAACATTATGAAACATGTCTTATTGCTATATTTTCCGTTCATCCAGGTATATTAATGTATCCGGAAAAGTAGTGTTCAAAGTTTTTAAGCCACCCTGTATAACTAAGGCACCTTATTTTTTACTTTTTTTCGCGCCGAATCGTTGGCTATTCTAGTTCGTATTAAAACCGGCGCAGTTCGCAAAGAACGTTTAGATTTTTGAGATTTTTTCATTTGAAATTCTTAGTTTTTTTTTCCCTTAAATATTTGGTATAAACGATAAACTGTTAAAAATAACGTACGCCAGTCAATTGGTAATCCAATTTTTTGGCAAAATGAAAAATACAGAGTGATCGAAAATGTTTTGGACGATAGAGCAAGATATGGACATCTTATTCTCTTTATAATAACAATAAGCCGACAAGAGTCACCATTTTTGAGCTTTATTTTATTAGCATTGACTCAATTTGTACCTATAGAATGATAGAAAAATATTAGGTTATTATGAAAATTGTAATGAAAAAAGTATTTTTTAAGCTCAAGAATATCCAATAATAAAAATATTTTGCTAGTTACTGTAAATAAAAAGAAATACTAAATATATTTCACTATTTTTCGAACACTCTGTATAACAAATTTATCCTATGATAGTTAGTAGTTTTCATGTCAAACTGGCCCGCCCTTATGGAATGAAAAATATATAATTCTATTTATCAAAAATTTTTGACATGCCTTTGCCAATCGAAAAAAATTTAACTATTATACCTTTTTACCCAAAAAAGGTATTGAAAAATCGAGAGACTTTTGGGCTTACAACCAATAAGGATGGCCGTATCAATCTCCTGTTAGGACCTTGTGACACATTCGTAGTCAAATACTGCAAGATCATTTCCACAAACATTGATACAGCCAACCAGGTTGTACTTTTTCCTTGAAAAATAATTTTTGATATTTTTTTTTCTAGTCAATTTTTTTTTTATTCTTGGCGTATAATTGTAATATTCTTCCTGTTTATCCTGTTAATTAAAAGTGACGTTTGACGCAGTACCGTGCAATGGGATATCAATTTCCTTTGCTATACACCGTTGTTTTTGGTTATAATAATTGTAACGTATGGAGGACTTGTCCTACGTTGTATTCATAAAAAAAGCGTACAAGAATTAGAATGAAAGTTTTGTCATATTTGCGTAAAACCGGCTTGTCTAAATGATTGTTTATTGGAGGTTATCACACGTCATAGATTATCAAAAATGCAAAGCATTGGCGTCGGTGTAATTAATTTTGAAACTGCATGGTGGTAACGTTGGATAAACTTTGACAGAAGAACATAAAAATGCCTCGTCAGTTGTCTGAAGTTAAAAAGGCTCAAATTGTATCAAGAATCGAAGAAGGATTGTCAATCCGAGCTGTAGCGCAGTTGTCTAATAGAAATAAAAAAAAAACTATATTAAAAATTAAGCAACGCTGGGAACAAGAAGAATGCCTAAAGAGGAAAATTGATTCAGGTCGTCCTAAACGTTCCAACCCTGAACAGGTTGCTGCTTTTTTGGGATATTTAAGAATTAATCCATTTGCAACTGCAAGGGATGCTGTTATTGATACAGCTTTTCCTGCCTCCCAACCTACCGCCAGCAGGAGAGTCGAGGAATCTTAACTGAAATGTCGCCCAGCCGCGAAAAAAATGTTTCTTACCGAAGAACAGCGACAATAAAGGATAATTTTTGCTTTAAATTATATATACCGCAATCCTCAATTTTGGGACAGGGTCATTTTTACTGATGAAAAGACGTTCCAGTCGAATTGACTAGACATGGGCGTTTCTCTGTGAATGTATGGGGCTGGATAAGTGTTCATGGACCTGGTGTTTGCTGGCGAATAGAGGGAAGATAGGAAACATATTGTTACTATCTGCTGAGCAAATATATCCCAATAATACTTTCATATCTCAACAAGATAATTGTCCAGTCCACACTGCCAATGCTGTAACGAACTGGTTTCAAACCCATAATGTGGAAGTGCTGCCTTGGGTCGCTTACAGTCCCCATATCAATACAATTGAAAATATTTCGGGTATAATGGTAAAAAAAAATATATAATCAATATTTTAGGACACAAAATTCAGAAGATGGGAAGAGCTTGATCCAAATATTGTATCAAATATAATTCAGTCAATTCCGAAAAGACTGGCTCAAGTAATAGAAAAACAGGGATAAATTACCAAATATTAGATTGTATTTATTCTTGTTAAACGTTTTTTTGTTTCTATTGTAATTTTTATAAAACTGTTAAGATATATTATAAAATAAAAAAAAAAATTTTTGCTATTCTATTGAACTAAAGCCCAACGCCAATGCTTTGCATTTTTAATAACCTTTAACATGCGATAAGTCAGTTTTACGCAAATATGGTTAAGGTTTCCTCTCATTCTAATTCGTGTACGCTTTTTTAATGAATACAACTGTACAAAGAATAACGTTATCTATTAGCTATGGAGGTTTGAGGGTCCATACTATTAGCCCATTTAAAACACGTGACTTAAAAGACGGCTGTAGGCTTAAAAAGGAATCTTAGTTTGCTTTTTTTGAAGGAGGATAAACTTTATTATGTGAAAGACCTCTTATAGGCGTCTGGAAGAATCGTTATAAGAAGCCAGGAACAAAAATACGGTTTAATTATTTCCAACAACCCTAACCATATTTAATTTAATCTTGTACGTCCGATTGACTGAAATACCAAAAATTATTATTCCCTTCCGTACTGGTTAAATAATATATATCTAATAAAATAATGTAACTTTAGTAAAAGGAAAATTCGAAACAAGTGACAGAAAGTGACGACAAAAAGTGATTTTTTTTTTCAAATAATGAGTAACAAAAATTCAATAACAAAAAATATAACTATCTAATAAAGAAACGTAACAAAATTTTCGGTTTGTGGAGACAAAAGAATGAGTAACGCTAAAGACTGATGATATAGGAAAGACTTTTCGGTTCGAGAGCCAACTGCAACTCTATTTACGTCGTCGAGTACAAGATATTCCCAAGAAAATTCTATTACCAACAAAAAAACGACAGAAATTTTATAAATAATAAAATAATAAGTACAAAAATAATAATATGGTTTGAAGACGCGTCGAATCATTCCGCTAAGTTTTCTGAAGCATTTTCACACAGAAAGTTAGTCAATTGCCACATTACCAGTTATTTCTACATAACTAGTGATATAAAATATGTTTGTAACTTGTATTAAATTCAGTGAATCCAGTAGTTTTTTTTGAAAAAAGCTTGGACACAAGTATTAACATTTTAAATTGTGGTATTTTAAAAAATATATATATTTATACAGTGTGTCCCAAATTAGAGTAGAGATTTTTTATTGACTATTGGTAAAGTGTATATTAAGTTATACATAAGTACCAAATCAAATTTTTATTCCCTGTCAAATGTGGAGCAGTTAAAAGCACGAATAAGAGATGAGTGTTAGAGTGTAAGTTAATTTCTCCCGAAGTAATTAGAAATGTTCAAGCCGCGTTTTAGTTGCGCTTAGGATATTGCCAAATAGTGAATGGACAACATTTTTATTGACGAAAAATTATTAAACAGGATAGCAATTAAAATTATATTTATTATTATTTTATCAATAGCATGCGGAAAGTCCGATGAAGCTATTGTTTTAGCCTCTTCGATTTCTTGTTGTTTTTTTTGCTATTGTGGGTGTTTAATATTTACGGATTTCTAGTTTTTGTGTAGTTTAGTGAATCGTGTATGTGCCATAGACAATTTACCTTTAGATACGTACAGCTAATCTCCTGCGCAAACAAAAGTTACGTTTTATGGGTGAAAAAGGACGTCCGAGCGCATGACTCGCCGGTCAGCTGGCTTCCTTCTGGACACCTTCGTGCATGCGCACAAACCTCGTGTTATCGGCCTCTCCTACTTTATCGACAATAATCGACTGCTCAAGATACTCTGCAGAACCGGCTCGGCCGCCATTTTGTTGTTGCGTTTTAAGGTTTCTCTGTGGATTCCTTGTCGTTTTCATAGCTTTCGTGGATTGTCGGTGTTTAATATTTACGGATTTCTAGTTTTTGTGTAGTTTAGTGAATTGTGTCTGATTGTGAGAAAATTAGTTCTGTCAAAGTTGCTGGTTGGTTAATTTTTTGGTTAAAATCTGTACATCCCGACATTAAGCTTTTAATAAAGCCAAAACGGGTCAATAAGTTCTCGGGCAAAAACTTTTCAAATTCTTGACCACGAAATTTTGCTTGAAAATATTTTACACGTACCCAAGTTTTTGCGAAATTGTAAAAATCAATACAAGTTATATACCAACTAATATTTGACTTGATTTTTGCTGGTTTTGTTTGTTCACTTGTTCTAGTTCTCTTCCTTTTCGAACTAAAAACACGACAACGAATTATTTTTAAACAAATTTTAGAAACAAACCCTTAAAAACAATTTTCTATCCTCAAAATCTGATGAGGTTTGCAACTTATACATACTAAAAATGTCAGAAATCACTAGAAGAAATTTCAATTTTTTGGCAAGAATTTAAATTTTAAAGCCCGGACCTGTCTATTTTCCCATTCGTCAAACGATAATGTTGCAGTGCGCATGTCTAATAGTGTCTAGCTTTGTTTACATGCGCGAGGCCATAGGACTGCCACTTTCGTGATTATTGTTTGCTTATCTAAAGGTAAATTGTCTATGGTATGTGCCTTTAGTGACTAGGATATGAGTAAAGACCATTGTATGATGATACATGATCAGTTTAAACTCATCTAACTAGGCCCAAACCACACAAACAAGGTCTTAAAGCCTGGACCTGTTTATTTTCCCATTCGTTATACTCTGTTTCTTAAAGCCGGACAGCAAAGCTGAGGGTCATGACTCGTTAAACCTCATAAACCATCAGCGTAACAATAACAGGTACCTGATTTTAAGTAATTATTAAATTATCTATTATTTCACAGGTATACAGGTAGGTGGCTTATGTCATAGAATAGTTCCAACTTCAAGTGAGGTAGTTTAGTTTTATTTTTAACGTGTTATCGAAAGCTTGTGTATATTATAAAAATAATACAAAAATGGCGAAGAATTATTCCCCAGTGTTTTGTAAAGGTGTGTTTAACTTAAAAGCAGAGACAATAGTTTTAAATGTACACGATGCACTTGTGCACCAAACACCATCTAGCACTGTCAGAAACCTAGTATCAGCATAATTGTGCTAATATGACGGGAGGTAGTGAATCAACAATCCATAGGCTACTTAGGGAGAGAAAATGTGGAACTGTAGCCCCTCCTAAACAGTCGCCAGGAAGGACACCTATACAAATTGATGAGGATGTGAAAAGTATCATAAGAAGAAAAGTGCATAATTTTTATTTCAATAAAGATATCCCAACATTAGAAAGGCTGTAAAAGTAGACGAGACTTTACCCACCGTAGGAAGAAAGAAATTGTGGAAAATTTGACATCAATTAAATTTTTCTTGGTAAAAACATAACCGAAAGTCAATGTTATTGGATAGAGAAGATATCATTTTTTGGAGACGACAGTATCTATGAGATATGAGCAGATATAGAAGTGAAAAAAGGACCATATTTTATTTAGACGAAACCTGGGTTAACGAAGAACATTCAGTACAAAAGATATGGCGAGATAAAAATATTGAACACAACACGGGCAGGAAATAAAAGGAATTTATATTTCATAAATAAAAACATAAACGACAGCCACTGCCCGGAAGATTTATTCTAAATCATCGGCTTGCCTTATCGTTACAATGTTACGACACTATGGTGAAAAGTAAAATTAGGGGTGTGCCAATCTATATAGCGTTTAAACTACCTGCATTGTTACTAAAAAGATATATTTTCAGGCGAAAAATAACATGTTCATCCGGTAAGGTAAAATTTGTGTTTTGCATTTTTTAATGAGGGTTCTTAGCTATCAGGCAATAGGAAACAAACTGTAAACGATCATTTTGCAGTGCGTATGCCATGCAATATGAGGAATAGTCCTGTATGGTTTTGTTTACACGCGCAAGGCCATAAACTTGCCACGTTCGTGATTATTGTTTGCTCATCCAAACGTAAATGTCTATACCCGCGCCCGTTTTCCAAAAAAAAAACTGTGCTGGATTTACCGAGTTTATTCCACGTTGCAAATTCGCACTGTACCTTTATTATCAATTGTACTCGACGATAATTATATGAGGATACTCGCACGTTTCAAAATGGAGTCACCATGCAGCGAACTAACTAGCAAGGTACAATTTACCACGGGGTTCCTTGGCTTGTAATATTTTTTCGATTATACATTTCGACATCGGTTTTTCCTCTAAAATTGGGTTATACATCGATCTTCATACAGGCATCGTAAGCGACCTTGGTTCATTACGAGGACCTTTACGAAACTCAAATATAAAGTAAACCACGTCTACCGACTGTAATTGAAAAAATAAAATGGCGAAAAATCGGTGAACAGATCAGATATACCTTAATTAAAGTATCGACATCTTATTTCATCAATATTTTGTTTAGACGATGCGAATATGGGAGGGGGGGTGTTTCCAACAGTAACAAGGTAAAATATTTATTTTACGCTTAAAACTACAGACAAAAATGGCGGAGATATAGCAAGGCCCCCAAAGGCACATTTTAAAATTATTCTGAAATATACAGGGCGTAAAAAGTTTCCCGAATTAAAAAAATTCTATAATATACACTGCCGTGCCGAAAAAACGGGCCATCATAAAACTTTATTTACGTTTAGGGCTTAATAACTTTTTATTTTTACTCCGATTTAAGTGATTTTTTAGAGAGCTATAGATACATTTATTAGTTTTAACATGCCTATGCAAATTTTAAGAGAAATTTGTTTTTTGACATATTATACAAGGATAATCGAAAAGTTTTTTTTTGCCTAGTGTCAAAACACCCTGTGGAATAATTAGAGTTAGGCATGGTCAATTGACCATGACGTATTTGACCGGTCAAATTCCGTCAAAATATATCAATTTTATTTTATTATTTATGCATTTGTGATCTGTCCAGATTACCTCCCACCACCCAGGATAATGTTTAGTGTATCGTTATAGCGCCGTTATTTAAGCAAACAACCTGCTTCTGGGAATCCCCATAGTCGGCCTCATTTATTAGTGTTTCCCGGAACGGATTCAATCACAATGAAGGAAAGGAATAGAGAAGTTATTGTTATTCTCTTTTTATACCATTTTCATAGACATTTCCTTCTCAGTCTATTTATTTTCATTTCGTATTTGCCAGAGTTAGGGTTTGCACTTGCATTGCATTTTTGTAAACTAACGACGCGACGTCGCATTTAGGATGAGTTTGGGGAAGTCCAAAACCAAAATTTGGAATTTTTTTACCGAAATAAGAGAAGAAAACAAAGTAAAAGGGAAATGTATCTACTGTGGAGCAACTATTGAGATATACACTTATAGAATGTGTACCTGGATGGACCTAACTATATCATCCATTTGACCACCCTGTATAAAATTTAGGTATGTCAATAGACTTTTCAGAACAAGCAAAACTAAATAAGAAATTTGGCAAGTATAGTTAGGTTCATCCACTGCATTTTTAAATTTTAATTTATTTCAGCCAATTGACCAAAAACAAATTGACCGGTCAAATCCACAACCCTAGGAATAATTAAGGAACAAAATTACTTCAAAATATCAGCTAGAGCTTTCTAAAAAATCACTTAAATCGGAGAAAAAATAAAAAAGTTTTAAGGCCTTAATCCAAATTTTAAGATGCCCGTTTTTTTTTTTGCACGGGAGTGTACTAGGTGTGCACATATTTCTTTCCTAAAGTCTTACCATAAAACGATTATTTTACCTTCTCACCTTATCGAAACACCCTGTAACATGTCGATCGATATGTACACGGGGTATTTAAAAAATATATTCTGTCACGTAATCTGGAGATTTTGAATAACTCACCCTTCTTGGATTTTATTTGAGCTTAAACTGACTCAATTTGTACCTATTGAGAATTTGGCAGTGCTATGGTATGGTAGCGCATAAATTTAACTGAACACTCAGAACAGTAGGTATATTATTTGGAATGGAGTCCTTACCACGATTACATAATAATAATAATAAGTTTATTTAAAATTTAATAATATAATAAATATGTTTATGTTGTCTTCTATAAACTTATTTTTCAATCCCCTGAAGCTGAGCTTGTTAGGAGTTTATTCAGAACTCTTCCAAGTTCCGTTCATTAATAAACTGGAACTTTGCATGTGAGCTCATGTCTTGAGCCTATAAAGAGAATGAAATCTCTCTAATATGTTTGATCCTCTTTGGTTTTGAAATCGTGAAATTGTGCCAAGATAACTGATTTCCTTTGATACCATTTTTGAACAGTGTGTAAAGCAGAATAATTATGACGGTACATATTTTTTTAAATACCCTGTATGCACGAACAAACAGTGAAACGAAAATAATGTAACAAAAGTTTCTGGAATACAAAGAAAAATGTATATGGATTTAGTTTCGTGAAATTTACTTTAAAAAAAAATTGAATGTTTACCTATGAAGTAATCATTTTGTGTGAAAATATTGAGCTGTTGATGACAGGTTCCCACCGCCAATCAAGTCCTAGCAAAAAGGTACGGTATCAAAATTACGCCCGCGGGAACTAGGTCTTAGATCTGTTCTTCGACTCTTTTGCACTTGTTCATGGTATCTCTTTCTTCGCTACCATTATTTTTTGTATATCTGCGAGCAACAAAGAAAGGTTATTTGGATATTTCGCCTATCTAGCTTTATTTATCCCAAAACCTTCCTATTTTGTCAGTTTGTTAAGTTGTCACATACGCCTACCCCGTTTAATAGGCGCAGGTAAAACAAATTAAAGTATTATTCACAATAAATGGTTGACTCCGTTTAACACCTGGGACGTTTTGCAAGAGCTCGGCCATAAAAAATAACTGTCGGTCAGGGTCGGATTATAATTTGTAATTATAGCAGGTAATATTTAACTATCTTGTGCTTGCGATTTCATCTTATTTAGGATATTTCCTGTAATTAAATAATATATTATTAATAACGAATTAAATATCTAAAGTCCTACCCTGTAGTGTATTTGCTTGTTGATTGTGTATAACAATGGGATTAAACCGGTAGTTTTGTTGCAGCCAATAAGTCGATACCATTTAGGGTGAAAAATACTTTACCTTGTATGGTATAAGATGCCTTCCTATAAATTATTTTACCTACGTTGATTGAATTGTTTCACTTACTCACTCCTTAAATCTCAGAAGGCTATGCATCTAACAAACTGATTGTGTGCTTTACGTAACGACTATAATCATTGACGTCACCGTCAACAGATCAATATTTTCGATCAAAAAAACGTTTTAAAAATATTACAAAGATAATACTATGAATATGATCTATTATGAACGAACAATGAAAGTAAGGCCATGGACACAATTTGTGGGATCTCTGTACACGAAAAAAAACCGTGAATCCTGTCCTGTGAATTCTGCATTTTCATATTTTTAGCGCTTGTATGTTCATATACTAGTCCCAGCCAATGTTTTTTTAAAATTATCATCTTTTACTTATTTAGTTGTGAATGTGACATCGCATAGTATCAGTATCTATCCATAGAGCCTACCACTGAAAATGGCCAAGGGCATCGTGTAGTTTTGCAAAACTGAACCCCCCGATCTTTGTGAACGACGAACATTGAACGAGGTGCAGAAACTCCATATCTGATGAGGATGAAATGCATTTCAACTTTCAAAATGTCTTTATTCCAAAGTGACATGATATAGAAAGCAATAACCATTAAAAAAAATAACAATAAAAAAATGGAAGTTAATCCAATTTAATTCATTAATAAAATCAATTTAAAAAAAATAGTATAAATAATTTAATTTAGTAAATATCTCTTTAATTGTTTTTTAAAAGTTGCCAATTTATCTGATATTGTTTGGAATATTGTTATATTTTATTATTCCGTCATATAAAAGCGATTTTTTCCGAAATTACTTTTTACTGGTATAGGTTGATAATTTATACAACGTCTGGTGTTATGACCATGTAATGTCTTATTCTCCTGAAGTGTTATGTTTGATTTTTTTTCTTTTAAAATAATGGAGTTAATTAGAATACAAATTTTTAATTCATAAATGTTTTGAACGTGTAAATACCCTTTAGGTCTATATAGATTAACAGTTGGTTCTAAATGTGGTAATTTGTGTATACATTTAATAACTTTATTTTGCAATTTTTGTAATGGTTTTAAGTTTGATAAACAAGCAGATCCCCATGCAGAAGCTAAGTACATATTGTAATTTTGAATATATTAATGAAAAATATATATATTTTTAAGTATTTCAAAGGAATGAAATATCTAGCTCTGTACAAAACAGATACCGAAGGAAATATCGAGTTGATAATATACTGGATATGGCATTTCCAATTTAAATTTCCGTCTAAAACTAATCCTAAAAATTTTGTCGTTTTTGAATATTGAATATTTTCATTATTAAATGTCAAGGGGTTAATGATGGAATTTATTTTATTTTTAGTTATAAACGTAAAAGAAGATTTTGTAAAATTTAACGTAACTTTATTTGATTGAAGCCAAGAAAGAAGTATTTTTAAATCATCATTAATATCAAAATACATTTCTGCAAAGTCTTTATTAAAGCAGAAGAGGTAAAACCCAAAGACCTTTCAAAAAAGAGATACAATTGTTTCGCATACGAAAAATAAATGCTATTATTATATTGTGCTCAAATTCTACATTAGTTATAGTCGACAACCACAGCTAATACTGGTACATCTCTATAGATAGATACTATCTATCATATCAATTATTGTCAAATTAAACCAATTTTAAAGTAAATCCTCTTTATCCAATAGCCAGTTCAATATAATCTTTCCACGATCCCCGATATACTTACATTCTTTACCGAAAAACCGATGTCAAGACATTTATATGAGTGTATCTGCTTAGTCTTAAGTTTCACTATTAAAAAAACCGTGTTGGCTCGGGTTTGTCGATCGTTGTTAAATTTATTATTGAAAGTCCGTGCGCCTTGAAATTTGGCACACAAACCAGATCTCGACTGTACACCCCTTCCGTTCTCGACAGTCACACAAATTCCGTCCACAACCGTACCGAAAATACGAGAGTGGGTACCTTACTAGCTAAATAAAATTAAAAATTTCTCTAATAGCTTTTAAAACGAAACCCATTTCTTTAACGGTTTGCTTCAGCGTTAAGGGTTCGGGCCATGCGGGTTCCCCTGCTGCGAAGGGTGCTGTTGATGTACTAGTACCTAGAAGAAGAAAGAATATATTGTCGTTAGCATTAACGATCGAGCAAAGGCCATAGACTTAGACCTTTAGCCACACTCTACGAATACCTATTTTTCTGTTAGAACCGTTCGACCTACCTGTACGTGTTGATGTGGAGGTGGTGGGGGTGGGCCCTGTTGTAAATAAGCTGGTACGTTTTGCAACATATGCGGCTGGGTGGGTATGCAGAACATGGGGATTTGCGGGTGGCCTTGTGGTGGAGGTGCAGCCTGAAAATTTATATATAAATATACAGGGTATGATAAAAAACCCATTAATATAGAATATCGCCCACTTAATCAAGAACCGCTCGGAACAGTGTGTCCGATTACCATATTTAAACATGGGTAGGTAAGTATTTTGGACGCACAAATTTATATTTATTTATTTATTTGCAGGTTTCTTTATAATAATATTAAAAATCAATAACATTGTTTTTTTTTAATAAAAATAAATCCAATGAAAGCATCATTACAGAACCATAGATTAACAAATCTGTCCGATTTTGTAATGAAAAAATATGCACCCATTTAGATTATTAATTTTAATCACATCATAAATATACATATTTAAAAATATAAGTAAGTAATTCAAAAATATTTCACCCAAAAAAAAACGGCAAAATTATACATAAGGAAGAAATTATAATAGAAAAATTGTAATATTTAGTATTATTATTACCTATATATAAGTTGGCTTACCTTTAAATAATTTTACATAATCTATGATTTCAATTTTCTTTTAAATGCCAAAAAACTAAAAATATATTAAAAATTTTGATGCCAATAAATAAAGCATTATTTTTAAAAGTGTTAAATTAAAATTATCATAACATAAACATAGATTTGTTTTTTGTCTTGTTTGGTATATATGAGTAATGTTATGTAATACATTTTTAATTTTATATATAAAATGGAAGTTTTTAATAAAGTTGTTTTAAACTCAGAATATTATTATAAACAAATAATATTTTTGAAGGAAACAAAACATATTCACCACTCTACAATGGAATTATTTTTTACAATAAAATTACAGACAATATTAAGTTTTGCTAAGTATAAAAAGGCAATTTTTAAATATCTAGTGAACCTAGAACCCTACAGTGTTGAGGAATTTTTAAACTCATAAATAATGTTCTGACGAGGGTAATCGACAAACAGATGCACAGTAGACTGTGGTCAAATTTTAAAAATATAATGTAAACGCAATGCGTGCATCTATTTTTTATTTTTTTTAAAAAAATTTGTGTTTTTTTTTGTTTTTTAAAATGTAATAAAGTCGCCACAGTGGTTCTTTTCCCGTGCGTCATCACTTTCACGTCATCAAAATCGTATGAATCAAATCAAAATTACGAGACGAAAAAAGTCAAAACTAAGTCTAAGTTCATAAAATGGACGTGCCTGCCTACCGTTTGACGTACCTACATAATATCCCGAAAAATTATTATTATTAATATTTATTTTAAGTTTTGCCCGGCATTCTCTATTATCTAAAAGAAATTGACAAACAAATGTTAATACATTTAATACTATTTTTAAAGCTTAAAATCTAGAAAAGTTTAGTGTTTTATTGACTATTAAAATCGCAAAAGTCAAATTTTTAACATCTTTTCATTTAAGGGAATTTAGCCACTGCCGTAAACTTTTCAAAGAACTTTCACGGTTAGAATATTTAAAATAAATAAATTAGGTATTATAAAAATCCATAAATGCTTACCGCCAAAACAGATGGTGGGTATAATTAGCTCTAAAAAGAACTATTTTTAGAAATAGGAACAGTTTTAAGGCACACAAATTTACAAAATACGAATTAGATTGGCAGATCAAAACAATAACGACTGTACATAAAGTCGCCACAGTGGATCTTTTCCCGTGCGTCATCACTTTCACGTCATCAAAATTGTATGAATCAAATCAAAATTACGAGACGAAAAAAGTCAAAACTAAGTCTAAGTTCATAAAATGGACGTGCCTGCCTATCGCTTGACGTATCTACATAATATCCCGAAAAATTATTATTATTAATATTTATTTTAAGTTTTGCCCGGCATTCTCTATTATCTAAAAGAAATTGACAAACAAATGTTAATACATTTATTACTATTTTAAAAGCTTAAAATCTAGAAATGTTTGGTTTTTTATTGACTATTAAAATCGCAAAAGTCAAATTTTTGACATCCTTTCATTTAAGGGAATTTAGCCACTGCCGTAAACTTTTCAAAGAACTTTCAGGGTTAGAATATTTAAAATAAATAAATTAGGTATTATAAAAATCTATAAATGCTTACCGCCAAAACAGATGGTGGGTATAATTAGCTCTAAAAATAACTATTTTTAGAAAAAGGAACAGTTTTAAGGCACGCAAATTTACAAAATACGAATTAGATTGGCAGATCAAAATAAGGTTGACAATGACGTTCTAAAATACAACGGTAGTCAACTAAACAAATAAAAAAAGTAATTAATTGACGTTTATAGTTTTATTCTTGTCTAGCACGTTATATTATTGCGGAATCTTGGAGACGTTCTTTTTATGCTTTTATTCAAACTTGTTACTGTAATAAATAAGGATGCAGAGTTATTAACCACGTTGAGTCCTGATCGTTGATTGATGACGCACGGGAAAAGATCCACTGTGGCGACTTTACGTATATTCTGTTTTTTAAATGTAAATATGTCATTAGTAATTCTATAAATGTGTTATAGTCATGGCTAACGGTTTTTTAATAGTTTTGAAATATATAATATACAATATAATATGTTATACAAGATTCCCCCTTCAAAATGGAAGGAAAAGAGCAAAACCATATTTTATTTCTTGCTTTATATGTAAATTTTTCAGTATCGACGCTCGACCACTATACGAGTACTATATTATGTGCTGTGTTTTCACAAATATTTTGGTAATAATAGAGATTTTTGGATTTGAATAACCAATTTTTTTATGCGTTTATCTTCAAATTTGTTTGTGTTTCTTCAAGTTCATATATATTTTGCCTGAAACGAGGAGTTTGAGATTATTCATACCTGGTATCCTTGTGGGGGACCCTGCTGTTGCTGGACAGCAGCAGGGTTGTACTGCGCCTGCGCAGGAGAAGGGGTGCCGCTAGGTTGAGGGGGCAAATACTGGATCTGGAACAAAAATTAGACGTTTCAGTGACCATGAGTTTGGAAATGTAAATATTGTACTTATCATAACTAACACGTATGATACTCGCCAATTTTCAAATAAAAAAAGGTTTAGAATTGTGTTTGTAGTACGTAGTTTTAACTCTTACCTGTTGGGGTGCTGCTCCGGCAGCTGCTGCCGCATCGTTATACATCCTTAGCGTAGCTGCGTGCTGCTGGTACGCGGCCGCCGACTGATTCGTCCCGTGTGCCGCAGCTGCGGCCGAGGGGTTGTAGTACAGATGGGGTACCTCAATCTAAACAATTAGGTTCTTATTCTTACGGTTGTTTACTATCGCTCGTCTACTTACAATATAATTTTTCCAACTTAAAGTGTGACCACTATATCTGCGCTGAGCTGTCTATTTTATTTACTTAAGGGGGGGGGGGGGGGGCGGTGTTATGTGGTACTGTTGTTTCCCATAACACCGTAAGTGTAATCTAACCCCCTTCGCTGTTGCTCAGCGTAGAAATATTAGTCACACTCTAGTTCTCTGTTTCTCAATACTTTCATTGTAATATTTTATTATTTAAACATTGATATTTATCCAAAACGTCCTATTCTTAAGGTGGGAGTATCAACATGCTTGCCAACCTATAACCTATTTCGCGTAGATTTATTTATGTTTTCTAGCTTTTATACAAAATTTAAAGAAAATCAGTATCTACTTGATATTCTATAGGTAATAATTGACATCTTAACATAGTATAAAACAAAGTCGCTGTCGCCCGTCTGTCCCCTTATGTGCGTAAATCTTTAAAACTACGCAACGGATTTTGAAGCGGTTTTTTTTAATAGATAGAGTGATTCAAGGGGAAGGTTTTTATGTATAACTAGCGACCCGCCCCGGCTTCGCACGGGAGCAATTTCAGAAAGTGGCATGCCGGGTACTAATATATCGGGTTTGTATTTATACCAGCGGGTTGCAACGCATGCCGGGCACACGCTAGTATTTAATAAATATCAAGGAATGTCATAACTTATTTTAGGAGAATTGTATAGCGAAAAATATCGGGTAAGATTTTTTTTTAACATTATTATGTCATTGTTACTCATTGTTCTTTCACTATACAATTCTCCCAAAATAAGCAATAAAATAAATTGATATTTTTGTAATATATCAGATACTACCTAAATAATGTACCGACGATATTGATTTTCTTTAAATGTTAGTTACTAAAATAATAAACTCAAAAAATCAACGCGAAATAGGTTGGCAATAGATTGAATGACGTTGAGAATTAAACCTTAAGACAAAATATTAATCTCCACTTCAATTATTCAATTTATCTTTATAATATATTTTCAAATTCTTATTCTAAACAAAGATGCGTTCAATTCTTTGTCTACAAAAAAAATCTATGTTCATTTCATATTCTTCAATTCTCATTCTCGTGCGAGATGCACCCAGCAAACACACAAATAAATAACATTAAAAAATAAAAATAACGTCACAATCGTGATTTTAATTTTTAAAAATACAGACGTAAAAAAACGAAAAGGTACTGAATGTTGTCAGCGGTATCAATCAGTTGATAAGTTGAAACGCGTAGGCAATTTTAATATTATATACAGGGTGTCCGGAAATGATGAGCAAAAAATTTAGTGCATAATTCTAGACCGAAACTAAATGCCATCTCTTCCTATAACATTTTTCGAAAATTGATTATTAAATGAGTTACAGGGCGTTAAAGTTAAATTTTATTTGCAGTTTTAAAATATATAAGTTACTAGAACAATAAATTAAACATTCAAATCAAAGGTTCAAAGTGACGTCCTTCCTCTTCAATGTATAAATTAATTCTTCTTAAAAAATTCCGACGAACTCCATGGAATATTCCTTCCTTTGCTATGCCATGTTTAAGGTTGAAAATAAATTAAAATGATTTCGTATTCATCACATGCAAGCAATGTTATTTTAGCGTTTTTCTCGAAAACGGTTAGATTTATCGAAACAAAACTAGTATACTTTTTTATGTCAAAAGATTAGGAGAATAAAAATATTCAGTCAAAATGCGCATACAGTGTAGGACAAAAAAGTTGGGACCATTCAAATTAAAGTATAGGCTCCTATGTGGCGCCCTCTACAAAATGCAAAAAAACAGTGGGCAAATTTGTATTCCTCATTCCGAAAAAGCCCCATATACGAGATTTCGTCAAAATATTATGAGCGTGTCAAAAAAAAACTCTCAAACACTCTATCCTCCGGCTATATCATCTTACCTGAGGCGGTTGTGCCGCAGCTGCAGCTTCATTGTACATTCTTAGGGTGGCGGCATGCATTGCCGCCACCGTCGGTTGGTAGGCAGCAGCCTGATTCATGCCGTGCGCAGCCGCCGACGGATTGTAGAACAGCTGTTGGAGAGGCGCGGGAGCCAACAGGGGCTGGCCAGTCACGGCGGCAGCGTGTTGCATCTGCGAGGCTACGTCAGTGCGGATTTGACCCATGGGTACTGGGAATAATAATGATAATAATTTTTTATAACTTTAAAATCTTTTTTAATTTAATTGTTGTCATGGTAGTTATGTGGGTTCAAGCGGGACATTAATAATTTGGACCTTATACATATATTTCACAGACAAATTGTGAACCCTGGAATCTTTGATTGCTCTAAATTGTAAACAATCAGGTCTATCAACGTAATGTAAATTCAATTTGACAGCGAAAGATTTCGTGCTTACTTTTCCTAATCCTATTTGTCTGTGGTGGAGGTGGTTGATACTGCGCCTGGCTTATACCAATATGGTACATCGGCATCATCACCGTCGGCATGGGAGGACCCCCAGGTCCGCTGACCGTCGGTATGTAAGGACTGTGAGAGGGCGTCTGAGGAGTATGCGGGCGACTGGCCGAAGGAGTGCTAGGAGACCTAGAAATATAAAAACTAGACTGGGTACATATCGCTAATCGTCAGCCGAGGGTGCATCTAATATTAGTTCTAAAAAAAAATTACAATAAATTTTTTTTTCCTTAATTCCTCTTTTTCTATTTACTATTGCTTTTTTTGCCTCACATTCCTGCGGAACGTGAAGGGGAAACATATCGCCAAATTGTCATTATAACAACTGACCAAAACTAGAAAATAAAAAGAAATGGTGCAAAATTTCCGTTTTCTCTTATAGATAGGTAGTTTTTGGAGACGGCATCGTATAGTGCTCGACGTCCTATTTCCAATGCCGTCTCGCTCGATTTGCTACGACTTTTCGTTATATGTGATATTTAATATTATATGTCAGCATCGGCGCTTTAAAATCGCACAGCAAAGGTGTACAATGTGGGATATACTTTCCAAGTTTGTCCTATAAAAATATGTATTCAATCAATTTAAACATAAGGAAAAAAAACTATTCTTATATTGATAAATTGATGAAAATGTCATTGTGCCGAGCCCTTCGGGCACGGCAGTGCGACGGGAAAAAACAGTCATTAAATGAAAATTCAAAAGCTTGCCGTTTTTTCCATAATAAAGATAAAGGAACTAAAAAAAATATTTTTGATACAATTTGACGAGCTCTATCCGCTAAAGTATACAACATTTTGATCGAAAGTCGTTTTCCGTACGAAAAAAAAATAAAAACCGTAAAAAATTCAGGCCTAAAATCGTGATTTCCACTTTCTTACAATTTTCGGCAATTTCCATTCCAGTTAGGTATAGAACGATATATTGGAAAAAGGTAGTATTTGAGATGGTCTAAAGCCTAAACGATTATTCAAACCAAATGTCGATCCGAGGCACCCAATTCAACTTAAAATAAATTTACGTAAAAACAAACAACTATTGTTGCTTTCTTACTTCAAATATGATTTTATATCTGGCCGAGTAACTATTTTGTTGTAGGAAAACCATTTTTTATTTGCCTACTTTTGAAGTATTTTTATAATAATTGTTTATTAATAAATGTTTCGGCCCATTTTCGACTTTGAAAACATCAAAAAAATTTTTTCCAAACTTTCGATCGCGCTCACAAACAATAGGCTTTTGTAGCCGACGGTCGTCTACGCGTCGAAAAAGTTTAAATCGATAAAAATAATTTTTGCGAGCTGTATCGAATTTCAACGAGAATCCGATATTTCTCGACTTTGGGGTTTAATAACTTTTTTCCGGTACACCTTGTATATTCGAAATTTTCACACAACGTACCCCCACTATTCCTCTCTAAAACCGAAAAGTTTCAATCGTCCCACTCTAACCGTTTCCGAAAAAAAAAAATCGCAAATGTGAAAATGTCAAAAGAGACGCAGACAACGACGTCAACATCAACATACATACATTATTTTCACCGAGGCGCCTATACAGGGTGTCCCGAAATTAGCGTGCAATATTTCTAGGGCGTAAACTATATCCAAAAATATGACAAAAATGTTCTATAAACATACCCCGAGAAATGCTACTTTAGGGGGCTAGGGCCCCTCAAAGAGGGTCGGGAAGGAAGTATTTTTTTATAATAGTATGGAAACCCTTAAAGATAATAACATGAAAATTGGTACGTGCCTTCCAACCGATAAGTTGTACATAACAGTTAGTTTAGAGTGAAAATATTTCTTCCAGTGGCGTCGCACGGAGTGGGGTTGAGTGTAAATATTATCCTATATTTTTTATTTCTAGGATTTTTTAATTTTAAGTACAATATTTTAAGAACCTCGAGTTTTTTCTTTAAAAAAGTACCCCTTGTTTTATTTCGATAGGAGGCACCGTTTTCAAGTAAAATTAATTTTAAAATAAAACGTATTTTTCAAAAGAAAGGTTAGTCCATGAGTTCAGGTAAATCCGAAAGTTAGCGTGCAATATTCCTAGGGCGTAAAGTACATCAAAACATATTACAAAAATGTTCTATAAACATACCCTCAGAAATGCTCCTTTAGGGGACTAGAGCCTCTCAAAGGGGGGCAAATTTTTTTTTCGTAATAGCATGAAGTCTTTGAAATGATCCATTTTCTATTAAATTTCGATGGACCGTAGCAAATCTTCTACGGCTAGGTATTCTTCTATGCGGAAATCGCCTCCTGTACTCTATTGCAGCGGCAGTAGAACTACCATTACAAAATCCATACACAAAATGAATATCTGTGAGTTCTTTGTTGCCCCCTTTTGAGAGGCTCTAGTCCCCTAAAGGAGCATTTCTGAGGGTATGTTTATAGAACATTTTTGTAATATTTTTGGAGGTACCTACTTTACGCCCTAGGAATATTGCACGCTAACTTTCGGATTTACCTGAACTCACATGGACTAACCTTTCTTTTGAAAAATACGTTTTATTTTAAAATTAATTTTACTTGAAAACGGTGCCTCCTACCGAAATAAAACAAGGGGTACTTTTTTAAAGAAAAAGTCGAGGTTCTTAAAATATTGTACTTAAAATTAAAAAATCCTAGAAATAAAAAATATAGGATAATATTTACCCTCAGCCCCACTCCGTGCGACGCCACTGGAAGAAATATTTTCATTCTAAACCAACTGTTATGTACAGTTTATCGGTTGGAAGGCACGTTCCAATTTTTATGTCATTATCTTTAAGGGTTTCCATACTATTATAAAAAAAGACTTCCTTCCGGACCATCTTTGAGGGGCTCTAGCCCCCTAAAGGAGCATTTCTCGGGGTATGTTTATAGGACATTTTTGTCATATTTTTGGATATAGTTTACGCCCTAGAAATATTGCACGCTAATTTTGGGACACCCTGTATAGACGGAAATTTTCAAGAGGCGATCGGGGTTGTCGTGCTTTCGTGCCGAAGAGATGTATAACACATATGTTAACTATAGGCATAAGTATAAAGAAATCCCTTTCAAATTCCAAAAACACTGTTCAAAACAAACACTTACTTTACATACCTTGGTTGGAATGGCTTCGCCGTCGGGTTCAACACGAACTCCTTTGCGTTGGGATTAAGTTTCGACTTGGCCACTGTATTCTGCAGTTTATCGCTCTCGATACTTTGCGGGCTTTGGGCGGGGCTTGGTTGCTTCTGGGGCCCGCTAGACATGCTCTGTTCGCCCCCACTACTATTCATCACGCTAAGATTACTACTGCTACTGTTCGGAGAAGCCCCGGTACTCCCGTGGCCTTGAACGGGAGGCATATTTTGTACCATATGGGGCACCTGGTTAGAAAAATTAGGATTAATTAAAGTGAAAAAAAACATTTTATACAATATATTTAATTAGCTTCCTATCAAGAATATTTTAAAATAAAAGAAAACTCAAACCCTTGGTTCACAAAAGAGTGAAGATTCGAAATAAACATTATTTAAAAAAGAACAAGTATCCCGACAATTACTTGTTTAAAAACAAAATAAAGTTGGTCAAAAAAAAAACTTTCAAGAACAGTTTCTTTTGGGAGATCAAAAGACAATATGGAAAAATTTAAACTATAAGTATTATTTGAAATTCGACAAAAAAAAAATCATCAAAGAAAATTTTAAAAATCGAAGAACCAAGTAAAATTTGTGAAAAGAAATAAATAACCATTTCATCAACGCTGGAAAAAATTTAGCCAAGAAAATTCCAATGGATCAAAAAGAAAATTATCCAGATGTTGAAATAAGTATATCTTAACATAGTATAAAACAAAGTCGCTGTCGCCCGTCTGTCCCCTTATGTGCGTAAATCTTTAAAACTACGCAACGGATTTTGAAGCGGTTTCTTTTTAATAGATAGAGTGATTCAAGAGGAAGGTTTTTATGTATAACTAGCGACCCGCCCCGGCTTCGCACGGATGCAATTTCAGAAAGTGGCATGCCGGGTACTAATATATCGGGTTTGTATTTATACCAGCGGGTTGCAACGCATGCCGGGTACACGCTAGTTATTATATAAGTTTGTTTTTAAATAAAGAAGATATCGCATTTGAAGCAATAGGCAAAATAATTGATGAGCTTAATTCGAAGAAAGCAATCAATCAAAATTTCTTTTAAAACCGGGTTATTTCTAGATAAATTAAAAATAGCAAAAGTAACACCAGTTTTTAAAGATACAGAAAAATATTTTAGTAGTAACTATCGCCCAATTTCTGTTTCACCCATATTTCCAAAGATTTTTGAAAATGTTTTAAATAATAAAATGGTAGTTTTTTAGGAGGAAAAAATTACTCTCTCAATATCAATATGGTTTTCGTAAATTTAGAGATACAGAAGTTGCAGCTGCAGATATTATAAAAGATATTCAAGAAAACGTTCATAGCAACCAAAAATGCTGCCTGGTGTCCCTAGATTTATGTAAAGCATTTGATACAATCAATCACAACATTTTACTTAAATGCCTATACAATATTGGAATTCGGGGAAATATTTATTTATTGTTAAAAAATTACTTAAGTAATAGAAAGCAGTTTGTTGAAATGGAAAATGTTAAAAGTTTACAAAAAGACATAACTTGTGGTGTTCCACAAGGGTCAACCTTAGGACCAACTTTTTTAAATCTACATTAATTCTATAGCAAAATTAAATTTAAAAGGTAAAATAAAATTGTTTTTTGATAATACTACTATTTTATATTTTTATGAAGATTATGCTTAAATTCCTAATAACATTAACCATGGCCTAAATATAATATGTAAATGGCTTGAAATTAATAAATTATCATTAAAATTGATAAATCATATTCTATGTTTATAGGGAAGTCAAAATTAAAAAATAATATTTCTTCACTTTTTTTTGATAATTATATAATTACATATACTAATACAAATAAATTTTTAGGTTTATATATTATTGATGAAAATTTAAGTTGGAAAAACATATTGAATATTTAAGAAGTTGCATATCACCAATAATTGGCATTTTATTTAAAGCTAAAAATTATATATTATTAAAATATTTAAAAAATATACATTATTCTTTGGTTTATTCAAAATTACAGTATATGATTTCAATCTGGGGATCAGCGAATTTAACTACAATTAAGCCATTAAAAAAACTACAAAACGAAATAATTAAATGCATACATAAACTTCCTTTTTTAGAACCAACTATAAATTTGTATGAACCAAACGGATATTTAAATTTAGAAAAGCTTTATAAATTAAAACTATGTATTCTAATACACTATTATTATTAAAGAAAAACAATCGAATATACTATATAAAGGAATAACAATTTACAACAGTTTGCCGAAAAAAATTAAAAGAATAAAAAAATTATGGACTTTTAAACAAGCACTAAAAAAATTAAATGTTAGTTTATTACTATTTTTCGTAACTAGCTTTAACGTAATAATATATATACTATTGTTTTTTTTTATTGTAAATGGTTATTATATATTATATTTTTTAATTATTATTTCGACGGAATTATTCATAGTTACAAAACATAATTTTTGTTATTTGTGATTTTATATATTGTATATTTCGTGTTATATTCTCTGTAATGAACTTTTTAAGTTGGTTGAGAATAAAGATATATTAATAATAATATAAAACAAATAAACAATTACCATTTGTGGTGATTCAGCTCCCGACATATGAGGAGGTACCCCCATGTTTTGAGGCACTGGTTGCGCCATGTGAGGGGGAGGACCTTGGGGCAAATTGGGGCTGTGGCTGTGCGGAGGCATGGGCGCCAGTTTGAAATCTTGCGAGAACGCGTGTAGTTCTTTAAGGGAGTCTTGACCTTGGGGGGTGGGGGGACCTTCGTGGCGGGGTTGGGGCGTGGGAGGCTGTTGGCGAGGAGGAGGAAGGGATTGGGGTATCGTTTGGGGAGGTTGTTGTTGGGGTATTGGGTGAGGCTGAGGAGATTCCTGCAAAAAAAAATGTTGTTTTAGTGAGTCATTTAATATAAAAATAATAAGTTTATTTAAAATTTATTAATATAATAAATATGTTTATGTTGTCTTCTATAAACTTGCTTGTTAGGGGCAAATCTTATTTTTTGTTTTAGTATGTAAAATCATAAATATGCATTAAAAATCAATTTTTAAAGTAAAAATGTTAATTTATAGTATAAACGCAGTTTTTTTTTCAAGAAATATATTACCTATAATAAAAAAATTATTGATTTATAATTTTTATTACTTATATAAACTATTCAGAACAATATTAATTAATTAAAGCATTTCTAAAAATATTTTCAAATTGTCTGTTTTTAATATAAAAAATTTAAAGTCGAAATAAAAACATGGATATTAAAAACAGACAATTTGAAAATATTTTTAAAAATGCTTTAATTAATAAATTAATCTGAATGATTTATGTTAAGTAATCTTTTTTACTTAAAAATTATAAATTAATAATTTTTTTATTATAGGTAATATATTTCTTCAAAAAAAACTGCGTTTATACTATAAATTAACATTTTTACATTAAAACTTGATTTTTAATGCATATTTATGATTTTACATACTAAAACTAAAAATAAGATTTGCCCCTAACAAGCTCAGCCTCAGGGGATTGAAGAATAAGTTTATAGAAGACAACATAAACATATTTATTATATTATTAAATTTTAAATAAACTTATTATTATTGATATATTATTATTTAATATTTAATGAGAAGTTGACCATATTTAATACCTGCTGCTTTATTTCTTGATATACCTGGGGAGGCATCGCCCCTTGAGGATGTCCGACCTGCGGCACCTGTCCCACTCTTTCCTGCTGCTGTTGTTGTTGTTGATACTGTTGCTGGTGCCTCTGTTGTCTTTGCTGCGGGCCTGACTTAGACTCGCCATTCATTTGGGGCTTGACGTGGGGCGGGGGACCCGAATGGGGTACGCCGTGAGGCACTCCTTGCCTCGGCGGCGGGCCTTGTTGATACTGATGGGGAGGGGTATGCGAGTTTGGTCGGATTGGGGGGCTGGGACCGGTTGGATGAGGCTGCATTGGCTAAAAAAATTGAAAAAGTAGTTATTTATTTTTTTTTTACTCCCAACCCAGGGATAAATAAGTATATTAAAAAAAACTAATATTATCTTAATAGGTATATGTAGGGTTGTGGATTTGACCGGTCAATTTGTTTTTTGGTCAATTGACTGAAATAAATTAAAATTTAAAAATGCAGTGAATGAACCTAACTATACTTGCCAAATTTCTTATTTTGTATTTTGGAAAAAATTAATTTTTTATAACAAGTTTTGCTTGTTCTGAAAAATCTATTGCCATACCCAAATTTTATACAGGGTGGTCAAATGGATGATATAGTTAGGTCCATCCAGGTACACATTCTATAAGTGTATATCTCAATAGTTGCTCCACAGTAGATACATTTCCCTTTTACTTTGTTTTCTTCTCTTATTTCGGTAAAACAATTCCAAATTTTGGTTTTGGACTTCCCCAAACTCATCGTAAATGCGACGTCGCGTCGTTAGTTCACAAAAATGCAATGCAAGTGCAAACCCTGACTCTGGCAAGTACGAAATGAAAATAAATAGACTGAGAAGGAAATGTCTATGAAAATGGTATAAAAAGAGAATAACAATAACTTCTCTATTCCTTTCCTTCATTGTGATTGAATCCGTTCCGGGAACCACTAATAAACGAGGCCGACTATTGGGATTCCCAGAATCAGGTGTTATTGTTTTCTTAAATAACGGCGCTATAACGATACACTAAACATTATCCTGGGTGGTAGGAGGTAATCTGGACAGATCACAAATGCATAAATAATAAAATAAAATTGATTTTGACCGAATTTGACCGGTCAAATACGTCATGGTCAATTGACCATGCCCAACTCTAGGTATATGATATGTAATGTATACAGACTGTACGCGGATAGTGTTTGCAATAGCACAAATGAATGAAAAATTTCATTTTTCGGGAAAAAGTCATTCTTGATAAAACGTTTTGCTTGTAAAAAAAATGAGAGAAAACTTATTTAGAATAACGTTTGTAATTTAAATCCGAGATTTAAAATAAATCTTGTTTCGATTTTTTTAGTTTTTTTTTTAATTTTTAGAGGTAAATGGAAATTTTTGACTATTTTCATAATGGGTGGTGTCGATCTTATTTAAAAATTTTAAATGCATTCCTACCATATCAAGGAATTTTTTTTACCTTTTTATTACTTCGCTTTACGTATGGGGCAAATAGAATTTAATGTTTTGACAATGTTGACCTTAGAACAATTGCCTTTAAATAATTTAAAGATATACAATTTTTCCTGAAACTTACCATGGGTTGCTGGTGTGGTGGAGGACCCATATTCTGCATCTGTTGGGGTATTACTTGGGGTGGCATGGCGTTGTGAATATGTTGCGGAGGGGGGACATGTTGGATCTGTTGCGGAGGTTGAGTCGGATGGGGTTGTGGAGGGGTGTGTGCATCTAAAAACGAAGAAATAACAAATTTTATAAGTTGAAAACAAATTAATGGTACAGATCAGGATGGCAGACACTTCTATTTTCGAGTTTATTGTTATTTAGGGTTAAAAAATTTATATTTTTATTTATATTAATTTACGGTTCTTAACTACTCACTTGGAACATTGTGAATACTATTTTGATGAACTTGATGTTGACCACCATGCGGGGGATAATTCATTGGAGGCCTGGTTTCCTTGGGGGAGGGGGAATTCTGACTGCTAGATCCGCTAGATGGGGGCGGGGTGCTGCGAACCAGTTTTCCATTGTTCTGGCCCTTTCTTTTAGCAGGAGGAATGTATTTACCTACACAAAAAAAAATTCTTCCAACTACCTTTTACAGCTCAAAGTGATAACATAATATAGAAAATACCTAATAACAGTAAAAAAATGGAAGTTAATCCAATTTAATTCATTAATAATATTAATTTAAAAAAATAGTACTATAAATAATTTAATTTAGTAAATATCTCTTTAATTGTTTTTTAAAAGTTGCAAATTTTTTTCGAAATTACTTTTTACTGGTATAGTTTGATAATTTATACAACGCCTGGTTTTACGATCATGTAATGTCTTATTCTCCTGTGTTATGCTTGATTTTTTTCTTTTAAAATAATAGTGAATTAGAATACACATTTTTAATTTATAAATGTTTTGAACGTGTAAAATACCCTTTCGGTCTATATAGATTAACAGTTGGTTCGAAATGTGGTAATTTGTGTATACATTTAATAACTTTATTTTGCAAATTTTTGTAATGGTTTTAAGTTTAATAAACAAGCAGATCTCCATGCAGAAGCTAAGTATTGTAATTTTGAATATATTAATGAGAAATATATATTTTTTAAGTATTTCAAAGGAATAATACAGTGTGTGTATAAAGTCTGGAAACGGCTTAATAACATCACAATTTACTGGCCGATTTAAACCAAATTTGGTACAGTTGTGTAAGAGGATCTAACGCACCGAATGACGATATTGGCGTTGTTGCCGGCTTTTTAGTTTGTCTGGAATTCGAACGAATTTTATATTTTTAAATATAACACCCAGTATATTTTTACATTTTTAAATTCCACATAAAATTATAATTATTTTTTATTAAATGCATTATTAGTCTATACTTCATAGTTTCCGAGATATTGACTCTCGAAAAGTGACATTTTTGAAATTTGACAGCTTATAACTTTCTAACAGTACGTCTTAGAGCAAAACGGCTTACATGTGCCTATCTTCAATTATAATCTTCCCAAAAAAATCAACTTCCAGTTAAACCGGAACAACTATATTTCCTGCTTTCGAGTTACATCCGGTTTAACCGGAAGTTGATTTTTTTTGGGAAGATAATAAAAATTGAAGATAGGGACATGTAAGCCGTTTTGCTCTAAGACGTACTGTTAGAAAGTTATAAGCTGTCAAAGTTCAAAAATGTCACTTTTCGAGAGTCAATATCTCGGAAACTATGAAGTATAGACTAATAATGCATTTAATAAAAAATAATTATAATTTTATGTGGAATTTAAAAATGTAAAAATATACTGGGTGTTATATTTAAAAATATAAAATTCGTTCGAATTCCAAACTAAAAAGCTGGCAACAACGCCAATATCGTCATTCGGTGCGTTAGATCCTCTTACACAACTGTACCAAATTTGGTTTAAATCGGCCAGTAAATTGTGATGTTATTAAGCCGTTTCCAGACTTTATACACACGCTGTATATCTAGCTCTGTACAAGATACCAATAAAGGAAATATCGAGTTGATAATATACTGGATATGGCATTTCCAATTTAAATTTTCGTCTAAAACTAATCCTAAAAATTTAGTCGTTTTTGAATATTGAATATTTTCATTATCAAGTGTTAAGGGATTAATGATGGAATTTATTTTATTTTTAGTTATAAACATAAAAGAAGATTTTGTAAAATTTAACGTAGTTTATTTGATTGAAGCCAAGAAAGAAGTATTTTTAAATCTATATTAATATCGAAATACATTTCTGCAAGAGTTTCAGCAAAATAAATAATTGTTGTATCATCTGCAAATAGCTTTATATTGCCCTTTAAGTTCAATTTGGAAACGGAATTAATGTAAATTAAGCATAATAACGGACCTAATATTGATCCTTGTGGAACCTCACATATTATTTCTTTTTCCGAACTTTTTCTTTCCCCAATTTGAACAAATTGTTAACGATAGCTTAAATAACTTTGAAGTAGTTTGTGTGTATTTCCCCTTATCCCAATACTGTACAATTTTCTTCTTAAAATATCATGGTTTACGGTGTCAAAACCTTACACAGATCTAAGAATTTGGTATAATATTGGTCAAACATACTTACCATTCTGGCTGGATGGCAGACCTGCCAAAGCAAAAAAAAAAAACTTACCATTAGAAGATTCTTGTTGATTCGGCCTTACGACCGAGGCAAAGGCTGCTTCCTCATCGCCATTTTCTAATTCCAGACGAGCTTTGTGGGCAGGTTGACTTTCTAATGAAAAAATTACGACAGCTAAGTAATTCGTTTTAACGATGACAACGCAAGATAGACATCTCCTCGCCTTTATCATAACAAGCCGAATTTTTTTTGACGAAACCTCGTATATGGGGCTTTTCCGGGATGAAGAATACAAATTTGCCCACATTTTTTTCGCATTTTGTAGAGGGCGCCACATAGGAGCCTATACTTTAATTTGAATGGTCCCAACTTTTTTGTCCTACACTGTATGCGCATTTTGACTGAACATTTTTATTCTCCTAACCTTTTGACATAAAAAAGGTATACTACTTTTGTTTCGATAAATCTAACAGTTTTCGAAAAAAACGCTAAAATAACATGGCTTGGATAGATAGCATAGCTTGAAGAGATAGCATTTATTTTCGGTCTAGAATTATCCCCTAATTTTTTGCTAATCATTTCCGGACACCCTGTATAAATTGGATGAGGAGTCTATCTTTAATCCTCGTTGGTTTGTTTTGTAACTAAAAAAAGCTCTTACCAATTTCATTTGCAATTTGATCTGCCTTTGCTTGGGCCTCCCTATAATCCGGGGAGTCGCTGGTCTGTAAGGGAACAGTGTAGCCCCTTAGAGAATGGTCAAAAGTAGATTGTACCTGTGAAAATAAAAGTAATTTGGTAAAATTCCCATGTCTTTATTATTTATACAATGAATTTGCTAAAAAAACACATAAAGTTACTTACTCCATATTCCTGTTCATTCTTTTTAAACATATCATTAACGTCCCATCCGTTTGCAGCATCTAATTCCAAACTAAGGCCATCGTTTCCATTTATTTGACCGGCATCCCACGGCTCTAGTTCTTTCTCGTCTGATTTGCTTCCATTTAGCTTGGCAGAGATTGCTGTGTCAATCTAAATGCAAAAAGAATATTTAACACGGGTTACTATAGAGTTAAAAGGCGAAAATATACCTGGAAAGTATCTCTCACTGGAAAGTCCAAATCAACATTTTTAAATGTCATACTTAAAATATCACTAGGTTTAAAAATTAATTTTTCTATATAGGTGTCTGTTAACAAACGGCAGTCAGGTCCATCTGGGTTCTCTACTTTGGCTGCTACCTCCAAAACTACCTCAAAATTTTGTGAAAATGTCTTGAAAACACCTAAAAATCATAACCTATAATTAATAAAAGTATTAAATTATTAAATATGCATTGAGTAAAAAACAAAAAGGTTATGTTTCCTACCTTCCCATACTTGTCCTGAGGCAGTCTTAATCCTTGCAACGTTGCCAACTTGTCCAGTAGTGGAGTGCATAAATGGTGCATTGTTGTACACCCCTTCTGTAACTAAAGACCGCTGCCTTTGGGCCCTAGGTGGTAAGAATGATAAATTAACTGATGAAATACAGGAAAGTGTGTAAATTTATTATTAATGTTTTATTCCCGGTTTTATCAGTATTATTTGTGGCTAACTTTATCAAAATTCTGTAAGTTGAATAAAAAATTTCGACAAGAGAAAGCAGGTACCCCACAAATGATCTAAATTTACTACATACTATAATTAATCACTTTTCTATATGAAATATAACCTTTTTGGGACAAACCTACGGTATTTCTTTCCTAATCGACTAAATACCATTTTTTTTGCACACAATAATTGAAACACCTGTAAAACTAAAGTATTGCTTTGAGGCATTTGTGAACCCAAACTGTCACAAATTGATTTTTGTCATTTGTTTTTATTTAGACTGTCAAAATTTGAAGTTTAAGAAACAAGGGTCACTTTGGTTTAGTTATAGTAAATGGCATCAATTTAACAATTTATAACAAATATCCTTTGTCAGGAAGGCCAAGGAACTTTGTCCTTGGGTCATTCTTTAAAACAAAATTTAAGTACATTTGTCTGTGTCAAAAATAAAACCATAATTTGTCAAGTAATTCCAGAACAATTAGTGAACCAGACTAGTTCAATAATCTAAAGGAACATAGACTAATTTGTGAATCATTATGTAAGCAAATATTCTTAAAATTGTTAACTTTTAATGGTGTTTAGTCTGGACAGTTGCAGAGCAGGTATAAAAAGTATCCTATTTGAGTAGGTACTTTTCCTTGACATGTGTTTGCATCAAAAATGCATAATTAGCCTAAAAGGTTATAATATACCAAATTTTAATGATTCTCAAATGTCCTTTTGTATAAACAAAAGGGGCAAGTGAATTTTTCAAAATGGAGGACAGGAAAAACAATGGAAATGCATGGGTCAAAGGGTATTAGTTTGAATGTTTGAAATAAAAGGAGAAATCGAAATCTGATAACTAAATGGAAATCAGGAAGTACCACAACTAATCAGGTGGGAAAATTAGAATGGATTCTAAAATCCACAAAAAAATGTAAAATACCAGAAGTTTCACTAGTTTAAATAAAAATAAAGGCTGGAAAGTGAAAAAAGGGCTATCAAATTTGTGAAAAATTACGGAAACTGCGTGATCTTCGCTTGTCTTTATGGAAAAACAAAAACAAAAGACGACACATACCTGACAGGGCCTCCCCTGTTTTTCCTCTTGTTCATTTCACCGTTACCGTGTACGGTATCCCTGTTTCTCGTCGGCACCGGAATTTTGATAATTTTTCTCTCGTCTTCCTCACAAAAACACTCAATTTCGAGAATATATCCCGAATATTCCCAGGCGCAAAATTAAAAAATCACTAGACTTCGAGTTATAGAAAATCAAAATGGCCTTGCCTACGTGACGTAACACGGCGATTTTCTTTTGTTTGGGCGGTGGAAAAACCAATATGGCCGCTTTGTAGTGTGTGGAAAACGTTAAGTTTTCCTTATTTATTGAAGTTTTCGCGTGAGAATTTGTAGAAATTGCTTTAAATGTTAAACAAACTGTTTTCTAACAGTGGTGCTGGTAGAAATTTGTCTGTCAGACTGATTGACAGACGTTTGACGTCACAGAATATGCGCTGAAAGTAATGCGATGTTGTCACGTCTATTCTCCTTCCTGTAGGACATGGAGTAGGGCATTCAAATTTTATTAAATTGCATTTAAAATCAAATATTTAGGCTTGAAACCAAGACAAGAAATACTGATAATGTATCTTCGCTAAATCAAAAATAATTAAAAACACTTGATAACCAAAAAATAGACTACTAAAAACGCATCTATATGGTTGTAGGTATATTAAATGAAAAAATTTTGAGATTAGTATAGGTTCTAAAATTATCAATTTACAAGTGACGTTTAAAGCATTGTCTATTTGTCAATCAGCAGTACTAGAATAAAGCTCTTTTATTGTAAATCACGATGGTATATGATGCCAATTAATATTTTTCCCTCCTTGTATTTTGTATTTTCACATTCTCTAAAACTACCTTTAAACCTAACAATCCGGCAACGCCGCACGACCCTCACCGGTCATTAGCCAGGGTTGGCGCGCCGCTTGGTTTTTGTTTTGTGGCGGCAAAACAAAACAATTTGAAAAATCGATAAGGCCCCCGCCCGCCATGCGCGGTTGTCCCGAAAATTGGGTGATTTTCCCCGTTCGGGATCAAATTTTCAGACGAAAATATTTATATTGAGTTCAGCAACCTGTGGCTTATCGTTCTGATCCCCGTATCTGGCGGTAGACGGTCGAATCAGAAATCAAGTGAAGGTAAGTCGAGGTCTTTCACTTTTCTGGTAATTCGTTGTAAAATATAATGTGAGTAGGCCGATGAATTTGTCGACGGATGAACAATGAACCATATGTTGTTTGATTTTGAAGCGTTTCAATTTTCTTTCAGCTGTTTATTTGTGAATTTGATCAATTAACACTCCTACGTACTATATATTTTTTTACTAGCTTCTGCGTTAATAGGTAAAATAAAGTGCAATATAACAAAAGACAGTTTTGCAAAAACGCTAATAGTTAGGAACCAGCCAATTTCCAGAAATTTACGTTCTTGAAAATTGATAGCATGTTTCCAAAAGTCTGGAAAAAACAAAGCGATAATTCTAGGCCCAACCTGATTAGAATACCTCTAGAAGAACTTTATTTTAAGTACCTACTAAATAAAAATAACGTACAACCAAAATTCCCTTATCTTTCTTTTACAGAAAATACCATGACCGAAACGAATAAGGAAGCCCCATCAACGTATAATTTTAACGATTTCAATCACGACTTGGACGAACTGTACGAAATTTTGAAGCAAGAGAACTACAAGGATCAAGAAATCCATAGCCTGCTAGATCCGATCATCTCCAAAATACCCCAGGCCCAGGATGAAACAAAAACCGATAAAATAATCGAATCCATCTACAAGGGCTTCTTGATTATACTTTCTGTGATCTTCGCCATATATCTTCTCACGTACTGGGACACATTTTACTGGAACTTCGCGGCTTTAACAAGAATTTTCATGATCAAAACTCTGCCATTTTTTGACTGGAGGCCCCTGAAAAACGAACCCTGTTTAGTCCACGGATTGTTCGATCACGCCGATCAAAATATTCCTACTCAAAGCGAAGAAATCTTCAATTGCGATTTGTGCGAATCCTTGAATACTTTTGATCAGATTACGTATGATATTGATCAGGATAATACGGAGGATTTGATTCGCAAATTCATTGACGTCGATAGACCCATCGTTGTAAAGGGTGGCATAGAGCATTGGATGAAAGAATCGCCGAAGGATTTCATCGATCAATTGATCGATGAAAGGGAGTTTTCCAGATCAATTCCGTGCAAGTTAAGAACAGATATTTACAATTTAAGGAGCGACGAGGTGGAAGTGGGCGCCCTAATAGAAAAAACTGGATATTTCGATCGGTTTTTCTTGCATTTTCAAAACTGCGATTTAAAAGCTGTAAAAGTTTTTCGAAAATATACGTATAGACCTAGCGTTTTGCCCGTTGAACTGTCCCCTGTAACGTACAACTGGCTGTTGTGGAATAACAATAATCAAAACGACACAAGATTCAAAAAAATCGATTTAGTAGAAAAATATACAACGATCGGTCAGGTTTTCGGAAGAACCAGACTCAAGCTTGTACCGAGAAAAAATTGTGAGAACGAGTGTCCTATTGTGGAAGGTATTTTGTCCGAAGGACAGTTTTTGGTGTTGACCAGCTTGTGGGATATTGAGTACTTACCAGGTAATACCGGCGAGAATTTGATGGCCATTTTGGAAATTAAAGGGTAGTGTTATTTTCTTTAAATAAATACGTGTAAATATATTTTTAATAAATTGTGAAGGATTTGATAAATGTTTTTATAAGATGTTTTTATTTCCCGGCACAACCAATATAATTTTTTGCGTATTTTTCCCGTATTCCTTGGGTCAATGTCTATACGACTCGCTATTTTTTTTTTGACAGATATCGAAATTTCCCAAATTTGACTTTTGACAGGTATTCTATGTATATACCGCTTGTCAATAAGATTTTAACAGATCTAAGATATACGTTTTGTAGTAATACCACTATACCGTAGCCACCATACCAAATTTCGTCAAAATCGGATAAACTATATAGGAAAGCTATAGAGCGAAAAGAAAATTTTGACAAATCCTATATTGTAAGAAATACCGGTCGCACGGTACATACGATTTTCACGAAATTTTTTTTTCCCATTTATCTTTCCAAAACGACGACGATAACGTTTTCCGATTTTTGAAAAAAAGTTGACATTGACAGCTGTCAAATTTTGACAGCGGAATTTTTGCTTATTTTTTCCGAAATCTCCTCCTGGGTAAAGGGGGTAGTAAGGTAGTTACCCCCCCTCATGAGCCATTTTTTTTTGCTTAATTTTTTTTTTAACTGGACAGGTGGAAATCGAGAGCAATAAGTATATATTTTTTTAAATAAATATTTTTGATTTTCTTGTAAAAAAACTGTATCATTAAAAAAAAAAATTCATAACCCTCCACCAGAATTAATACCCCCCCAAGTTCAACTCCTGATACGCGACTGACTGCAGTGCTGTGTTGATCAGAGTAGTTATATCGCTTTTGGCATACGAAGAAGAAAGACAGACATATTCTGGAGCTGGTAGAGCAAGGCAGATGTTAGTCAGCCGGTCATAGTTTTATTTACTTTCGTGTTTTGTGCAATTACGGAACCTTTCCCGTTAAAACAAACACATATTCTCTTGAATTCTAAGGATAGATGGCATCTAGATAGACTAGAAAATATCGTGTTACCAATAAAAATTGTTGTTTTTACTTCAGCTCTGACAATCGACGTGTTTACTTTCAAGGATTTTAAAGTAAATTGCGGCAATTTTAGCGGTTTCAAAAAACTGCTTTTTTGAAAGTTTCTGTGCTTTTATTAAAAAAAAAACACCGGTATACTATTCGTCAATGCCTCCCTGAACATCCCTTCCAAAATTAGATACCAATTTTTTTTTTTTAAATAATTGCAAGGTTCCGGAAGTTACCCCTGCATTCAAGCCATTTATAGGTCTTTTATACATGATAGACCTTGAGAACTGCGCCCTTTCAGCAACAGGCAGGCTCGGACTCGCCTTCCTATCAAAGGGAAAATATTTATAAAATATATTTTAATTGATATGATATTAATATAACTTGGTACTTATATAAAAAATTATATATTAGCACATAATAAGCAGTAGCTAGCGATATTAGCGAGGATAGTGCCGTGGGCACAAGGTTTTTGCCGATTTTTTTAAACGCTTTCAAACATTGTGGTGTTTTAAGGTTTGATAAAGAAAAAAACAATTGATGTGTGCACGTGTATATTGATCCAACAATGACCCCATTGCTGCTACATCATATTATCCAACAGGAATAACGGGCGATTTTTTTGTTGATGGTGAACATTTATTCAAATTTAAATTGGTGATTGATGGTATATGTGTACCTATGGATATTTATTTGTCGAGTTAATTATCTTTTAACACATTTTTAAATTTATTACTATTACTGTTATGTAAACGTTTTTGTTCATAATTTTATCTTTAATTCGTGAGCTTTCACTTTCTGTATTACCCAAGGATATGCAATATGTCATATATTATTATATTTCGTTTTAAGTGTACTTATACGCCCAAAACTCTTTATTTCATTCAGCACTTACCTAAATACCGGGGCAATTAAAAAAGTTTTTCATGGCTTCAGCGTATATTCGCACCAAATGCAATAGAAAAAATAAACAATTAAATACTATGGTTATGAACTTATGGATCACTCCAGTACATTTATTTTATTTAAAATTTACAGCGGAATTAAATTGTACCGTCGGCGTATTTGGCGACATCGCTAATTACTGATTATTGACGTCACGTATAAGGAAGCGTTTTGGCGCGTGTTTAAAAAAGAGGCATTTTATTTGACGATATCTGGTAATATTTTGATTTTTATGAAAAAAGAAAAATAGGGGGCGTTATATAAGCCTACCTAATAAGTTAAATTAAATTAAAAAAAAAATGTGCAAGGACCCTTTTATTGCACTCAATGATGATCGAGCAAAAACACTTGATAAATCATTGGATTCATAAACATAGTTTGGCGCGCGGAATATTTTTTTAAACACGTAAACACTCAACAAGTCTGCACAAACATTATGTCACTAAGTACTATACAAGGTCAGTGGCGCAACCAGAAATTTTGTTCGGGGGGGGGGGGGGGGGGGGGGCTTTAACTGGCGAAAATTTTTTTGGTTGCCACGCCCTTTTTTGGGTAAAATACGTATGATTGACGAGAGCGACAGCCCCCTAAAACTTCTGCAATAATACGCCGCTAGCCCTAACGAAATATTTATGAAAAAAAAAATTTAAAAATTTTATTTTAATTAGTAAAAATGTATTTAAAATAAGTAACGCATATATTAAGCATACTTATACTAAAACAAAACAAAAACCTTATACAATAAGTTGTAAGTAATCACTAATAATACTAATATTAAAGTAAAATTCTTCGTTTTGTTTTTGCCTTTTCGTCCAGAATTTCTTCCACGGTAATATCAATATCGTGGTTCGCATAAATAGGTAGACCAGTCAATAATTTTTGAAACAAAAAAAATAATAGTAGGATGAAACCCATTGGAAAAGAAAGAGAATATAACAAAAATGAAAGAAAAAATAATTTACGGGCGATCCGAGGTCGGGAAGTGGAAGGGGGTGAGTTTTTAAGGCTAGAAAACGATTTATCTCGATTTCCGGGAAAACTACAAGTCCTATGGAAAAACGTTAAATGGCAAAGTTGTAGGTAATAAAAAGATCTACAACTTTTGTATTAACACTTTTTTCACATTACCTCAAAATTTATGTGAAAAATTCAAATAACCAAGTTTTGGTTTTTTTATTTTTATCTTTTACAAAAAAAATTATGTTTTCACGAAATTTGGTGATAGTAGGTATTAAAGGCGGATTGAGATTCTCCCTGTGACCTTGACCGCGCAGGTGTGCAGGTGTTAATTTGACCTTGACCATACACGTGGGCGAGCGTATTTTTATGGTATGCAGGTGTTCATTCGACCTTGAAAGATGCAACTACTCTTTGTTAATTTGACCTTGACCATACATCTGGACGAGGGTATTTTTATGGTATGCAGGTGTCTTTTATGTGACTCATTTAACCTTGAAGGATGGAGCTGCTCTTTGATGGTGCTACCTTGGCGTGGACGAGGGTATTTTTATGGTATGCAGGTGTCCTTTTATTTATGACACTGTTGCGTTACAAATTTTTACACCATGAAGTATTTTTATTTCTTTATTGTCGTCATTTATTTGTTTGAAAATATCTAAAGGGATGCAAGTCTGTTTTATTGATGTTACCTTGACCATTATTTTTTCCCAAAAGTTAGATTTGTAATATATTTTGTGTTTTGTTATACCTTCATGTTCTCGAAGGGTGTTTATGGGATTTTCACACCTTGATGGGATTTTCACACCTTAAAAGAGCTATTATAGTCGTAACAATAGGGTCTGGGTATCTTTGTTATCGGATTTTCACACCCTGATGGGATTTTCACACCTTGAAAGAGTGCAGCTACCCTTTTGTTATGTATGATTTCGAAGGCGGCATGGACCTTTTGTTATGAGTAATATTGAGCGCTGGCTATTTTTCTTACTTTGTTCTTTATTTAGGTATTCTTGGATTTATTTTTATAGTGGATGCAGATATTCTTTGATGGTTTTATGTAACCTTGACTAAACTTTTGAGCAGATGTTTATTTATGACATTGGGTTGGGTTTATTTTCACACCTTGAAAGAGTGCAGCTGTCCTTTTGTTATGCATGATTTCGAAGGCATGCCTCTGTTCTTTTGTTATTGGTAATATTGAGCGCTGGCTATTTTTTTTTCTTTGTTCGTTATTAGGGTATTTTTGGATTTCTTTTTATAGTGGATGCAGATGTCCTTTATGTAACCTTGACTACACTTTTGAGCAGATGTTTATTTATGACATTGGGTTGGGTTTATTTTCGACCTTGGAGGTACTCGGACGCAAGTGTTTGGTTTTTACGCCTTGAAGAATTTTTATTTTTTATTGACGTAATTTTGTTCTAAAATATTGAATGAGGTGCAGGCACGTTTTATTTACGATGACCTTGTGTTGGTTCGGGGTGCAGGTGGTTTTTATGTTGTTGAGTTTTGTATACTCTTAAAGCGGCTACTCCTTTTACACTTTGAAGAATTTTTTTCTTTATTGACATGATTCTGTTCTAAAATATCGAATGGGGTACAGGTATATATCGTTCTCTACTATAGTTGTTAAAATAGGGTCTGTGCTCTTTGTTATGGGATTATTTAACATTGAAAAAGTGCAAGTGTCCTTTTGTATGGGTAACTTTGACTGCTTGCAAACATGCTTAATTTTTCTTTCTTTGCTCGTTATTTTTCTTTCTTTGATAATCTATGCTACCTCTTGTGAATGAAATCCCTTTTTTTGACCAGTAGGTAAAAATTACTTAAATTTATAAGGAGCTTTTTAGTTAATGGTGATGAATTTGGGTTAATTTATCTAGACTTGGCTGCTTCGCATCCGAAATATAATAAATAAAATATTCCAATTCACAAAGTTGGATGAAAATTAGATTTAAAGCATGTGTTGCCGAATATTGATGCAGATAAGAAAAATTAAAGTGCACACAAGAATTATTACTTCATCATTGTAATTCATTTTTAAAAATCACATCCAGTAGATAATACGTTTTTTTATGGAAAATTTATATTTTATAACATATTTATTTATTTTTATAGTATTATTCTTGCTATTTCTTGTTGTCGTATACGTATCAAAATGCATGCTTAATTTATGTCTAAGGATTAATAAAAATGCATATTAGCGGTAAATATATTCTCTTATTTAATCAGACTACTATCCAAATAATGTTGTAGCATACATAAAAAGTTAACTTCTGATAAACCTTTCTTAAAATCCATTTTCCTCTCTCCATGTACTATTCTGTGATGAGTGAGAGCTTATTAGAAGAAAAAATTATAACTTAGTGCTTTTACGCATTCAAAATTAAAATTATATTATTTACATTTTTAGAAGAAAAAATTATAACTTAGTGCTTTTACACATTTAAAATTAAAATTATATTATTTACAAAAAGACATCACAGCTTATTACTCCTTATATCAACGAAAATACGAAAAGTTAATGTGCAGTAAACAAGATTTTTCTCTCATCATTGTAAGTAATAAAAAAAAGCAGATATAGCATGTGTTTTAAAATTAAAGAAAAAACATCTGTATGTACATGAAGAGATATTCTTTATTTATATAATCAGCCCGATTCCATCAATTTAACAAAACAATAGGAATGAGCATCAGCCATCGCCTTTGAATAGTTTTCACTCATGCACGTTTACACAAAAACTACTAAAGCCATCGAACTTATTTCAAGATAATATATTTTTTGTTTATTAAGCAAAGCAGCTGAAGCAATTTTTTGTGCATCTACCTTTTATGTTATTGATGCATGCCAAGACTATTTCACAAATAGTTGCAAGCAATCCGCTGTGCTGTCATAAAACTAGCAAAATTTAATAAAACGTGTAAATTTGGATAACTAAAGGATCAAATGTTGTTTATCATGTGATTTTTAGAGCTTTCATTAAGTGAAAATATTAAAATTACTAAATACGGCATATTGGCATAAATTACTGTATATTTTGAAAATAAAAGTTAAAATGTAAAAATTCAGCTGTTTGCCTTTATTACCCTTATAGTGAAATAAATCGATTATCTAAATTTTAAAACATTCATTCAATGTATTTAATACTTATATTTTACTAGACTTTCAAGCATTCAAGATAGAAAATAATAAACTAATCCCTAAAGAACTTGCTGCCTACGACCGACATAGAATTAGTCACTATGTTTTTAAACTCCCGTTTGATCTGGCCTTCCTAGGACCAGCGGCATACAAATAAACGAAGTGGTTAATGCAACACTATCATTGCATTGATTGGGATTCCGGATTTACTCCATTTTACAAATTTGCCGATATTGTACGGAGCTTGACAGAAAAGGCTGATACCATTTACGTTAAGGGTAAAGAAAAAGCTGATTTAAAAAAAAAAATATTCAAGCAAACCTATTATAGAGTTGGATGAGCAACCGGCTCTTAGAAAAGACGTCCCTAAATGTTTCTATCATTCAAATAATGAAAATTGTGCATGTTCTTTGTTTAATGTATTTTTGTTATATGCTCAACATTTATTGCAAACCTAATTTTTTAATAAACATTTAATAATACAACCAATTGGTTAATATTCAATTTATTCATATTATATACATTATAATGCATAAAATCAACTACATGTTCATAAAAGTCTGTAATGATTGTTTTTCTTCTTGGGTTTTCCAATTCCTCTAGCAGGGTATCTGTCTTTCTAAGTGTCTGATTTGTATTGATATATTATGTCCTGATGTGAAGTAATTTTGTCTACCTATACATTCTAATTCCTGTACTTATTCATACACCTAAAAACCTCAATACATAATATCCTAATCTCCAAATATCCAATTAGCCACTTAGCCAAATCACCAAATATCCCAATACCCAAATATTTCTACTGACTTTTACTTTTTGTAAGTGTTTTCTCTTTTGTAATGTGTGTGAGTCACTTTTTAAATCAATATCGAACCGGAGAGTTTAAAAATATTACCAAATGTATAGAAGAATAGAATGAAGAAATAAAATGTATGTAAAAGCCAAAGAGTTACTATAATCTCTACCAGACCTAGAATTTCAAAGATTAAAATGCTCACCCAAGATACTCCCACGTATTTTTTTATTACCACCCTCTTCGTTACAGAGCATACTTTTTTTTAATCCCATGCATTCAGCATGTACCCTTGTATATTAACAAAAACCCGAAAAACCACTCGAAGAAGAAACGACACAATCAAAGTTTTAATACAACTAGCGATAAAAACTCATTTTAGCTAAACAAACAAAAATGTTTGACACACCATCGGTCGACAATTTTCGTAAGAAATATAGAAAACATGCAAATCGTAGTCTAAACAGTATAATACAAAAATTAATGATTAGTTGTTTAAATATACTATGCTAATGTAAGACATCCATGTTTTTAATAAAAAAAAGAAAAAGATTCCGCAAATTCGAGTTTTATTCTTTTATTAAAGTTTAAAAATGGCTTCAATTATGTATGTGGGCAGATTAAGTTATCAAAAATTCGGCTATTTTGTGTTTTTTCAAGAATTAAAACGGAGGGAGTCAGTTCCAATCATCGTATCCATTAAAGTATTTATTTAACGTACCTATTATCTTAAAGGTATAAGGAAATCCTTTTTTTTCAAAATTCATCTTCGTTTAACTTAAATTAGTTGAAATAAAAACCATAATAAACCAAGAAAGGGAATATTAGCGACAAATATAGCTAAGGATCATTTACATTATAAGTACAGTAATTTAGGCATTACACATGATTTTTTTTTCATAATGCAGTATTTTAATCAATTTAATATTATTCAAGTCAGTTATGGTATGGTGACAGGTCAGAATTATTTGTTAAAACGGACGGTTTACAGTGGTAAATACACTACAACAAATTAAAGTATTGTAATGGGAACAGAAGAGAGGAATGATGGACATAAAACAACACAATTGCTTCTAACAAGGGTTTCTATTCTTACTGAACACTCCCAGGTTATTATCTAAATTGTATCAACAGTCTTTCGAAAATAGTTTATTTGCATAATTTTTATTGGTAAATTTTTTAGCGTAAACTCATGAAGTCAGTAAGCAGTTTTGCAGACATTCTCCAAGAATAAAAGTCTTATAAATCCATTCTTCTCTTAGATAAATTATTATTTCAAATATTATTATTAGAATGAAAAGAAAACAGAATGTACCCCTAGTAACGAAATGATGATTTGCAGCTAAACACTTTGAGAAATAAGTGAAAAACAAGTATTATATTATTATGAAACTTGTCAAAATACTAGATAAACTTTGAATAATTCATTATTTTTTAAAAACGTTGGTATAATAAATTGTGTTACTGCTCATATCCAAAATTTCACTTATTCCTAAACTAATGGAATTCTTAGTTAAAGATTTTCTTGAGGACTGTTTTAAAAATGTTATTGTCACTAACCAGCATGGCTTCATAAAGGGAAACAAATTTACTAGTTTATTCTGTCTACATTTTTAATTCCCTAGAAAATGGTGTTGCCTATCAAATTTACGCCCATGATCTGCCACCAAGGATTTTTTTTTAAATATTGCAAAGGTTTATAAGACACCTAAGTGTTGAAGATACTTGTGTTGTGGCTCTTTCTTTATTGCTATTGCACAACACCTCGATTTTCTTTTAAAACTGGAAGAGTTACATTCGTTTTTGATTTGATTTACTTAAAACTACACTTTATAGTCTTTATCGGTATTATATTTTCGGCTTTTTTCATGTAAAAGGTTCTACACAGTCCTTAAATTGATTCCCAGTGCTTTTGCTATTATTTCTTGCATATTAGTTGGGGAATTTCAACTTAATCTTTCATTTTCCGAATAGTTAATCAAAGTTTGTATGATTGTTTTTGCTTGGGGGACTCAAAGCACCAGAAAATTGCCTTTTATTATTCGAATTGACAAATTTGTCACTTTAACGTGTTAAAGTCACAAAATAGACATAATATGTTCATCACAACTTTTTAGAACCACTAAAAATTATAAGTTTATTCCTTTTTCTCATGCTAAAATTATATACGTCGTCTATCCTACGGATTTTACCACGAACCACAAACCGAATTTTTGTTTTTTGGTCAGACAAACTATGCAATGGTTCCTATTTTTATCACCTATATTATGATCTTATTTATCGTTAACTTGTACAATACCTTCTTTTTTTATTCCTAATTATTATATTTTTATGTTTCTCTCCCGTTTCTCAAATCGCCAAATATTTGAATATTTCGTTATAGACAATAAAATACGAAATTATGTTAGAACAAACCTAATATGAATTTTTTTACCAGGTGTGTGTCTAATAAACCAATATTAACCTATTTTTCCGTTGATATTTTTAGCAATATTAAACAAAGGTAGACACATCAGATTGGTCGAATGATAATAAATACAAATCCATGGTTATATATTCAAATGATGGTATACTTTTTAGGCAGGTTTGAAAAGTTCTTCGCAAATACCCTGTTTGTTATTTGAACGCAACATTTAAATAGTATTTTACTCTTAGTAATGAATAGCATTAAACTGAATACTGTTTATAATACAGTAAAATTGTATATTGTAAACGTTGAAAACTTATATTGTTAACACGATTTCTTTTACCAAGATTAACACTGTCGTTGGTATTTAGTCGAGTTTTTATATATTTGTTCTAAATCAGAGTTTTTATCGGGTATTTATTTTATTTACTAAGTGATATGGGTAAAAACGCAATTTTAAAGCAAAAAAAACCATTAAAACCATATATTCAGTAACTTTTTTTTATTGTAACAAATAATGTAGATTACAATTTACTGTTTGTAGGAAATACATATTTTATTCAATTCTTGATTTTTTTGTATCTGTATGACACAGAGCCTCCATTTGGTAAACATCTCCTTTTTGTAGAATTTTGTCTATACAGTTTAACTTCAGTTCTTGTGATTACCTCATGTTCCTTTGTTCTACGAATATTCTTTGATATAATTGGTATTGGCTCGGACTCTTTAAGAATCATGGTATTAAAATTAACAAGTTGTGATGCTGCATACTTTATGGAAATACCCTTAACTTTACGAATTACTTCCTCTCTTTGTGTTTTAGTGAAATACACCTTAAAAGAGTAATTTTTTGGACCGCCAGAGACAAAGGATGGAATTAGAACCGTAACTATCAAGTTCGCCACTTCTAGAGAGATATATTACAGAATCTGTACAGGACTAATACAGTACTCTATTATCAACACGTTCGAGATATGAATATAACTTAAAACGTGCCCGGGCTGTGACGTAAGCTGCATTCACTACATTTACTGTAGGTTGAGAATTAACAGGTTTCTTCTTCGGTGTATTCATAATTTACCACCAATGTCTTCTCGTTAATAGCAATGTCGCTGTTTATATAAATAGTTGGATCACTAAACATAGTGAAAAATTTCGAAGGTTGGTTTATTATTTTAGTTTTTGGCTGATTTTCTCGTTGTCCAAATTCTCCCCGGAAACTGTTAAATATTAATTTAGCCTAGGACCTTAAACCGAAATTGTGAAGTTCTTATTTAACATATTCCTTTTCAAAAAAAGTCTTCAATATATTTTAAATTTTGTTCTTCTGTTTGAAAATATGTACGCCAATCACTTGCTTCTTGTTTAATTTTAATAAACTTGTTCATCATAGCAGTAAATAAACCCTCTTGTCCAGAATGTTTGTTAAATCTTTGAACTTGATATTTCCATATTTCATTCACTTCCAAAATTTTGTAACCCTTTTCTACATACTTCAACACTTCCTCCAGACATTGGTGGTAAATTATGAATACACCGAAGAAACCTGTTAATTCTCAACCTACAGTAAATGTAGTGAATGCAGCTTACGTCACAGCCCGGGCACGTTTTAAGTTATATTCATATCTCGAACGTGTTGATAATAGAGTACTGTATTAGTCCTGTACAGATTCTGTAATATACCTCTCTAGAAGTGGCGAACTTGATAGTTACGGTTCTAATTCCATCCTTTGTCTCTGGCGGTCCAAAAAATTACTCTTTTAAGGTGTATTTCACTAAAACACAAAGAGAGGAAGTAATTCGTAAAGTTAAGGGTATTTCCATAAAGTATGCAGCATCACAACTTGTTAATTTTAATACCATGATTCTTAAAGAGTCCGAGCCAATACCAATTATATCAAAGAATATTCGTAGAACAAAGGAACATGAGGTAATCACAAGAACTGAAGTTAAACTGTATAGACAAAATTCTACAAAAAGGAGATGTTTACCAAATGGAGGCTCTGTGTCATACAGATACAAAAAAATCAAGAATTGAATAAAATATGTATTTCCTACAAACAGTAAATTGTAATCTACATTATTTGTTACAATAAAAAAAAGTTACTGAATATATGGTTTTAATGGTTTTTTTTGCTTTAAAATTGCGTTTTTACCCATATCACTTAGTAAATAAAATAAATACCCGATAAAAACTCTGATTTAGAACAAATATATAAAAACTCAACTAAATACCAACGACAGTGTTAATCTTGGTAAAAGAAATCGTGTTAACAATATAAGTTTTCAACGTTTACAATATACAATTTTACTGTATTATAAACAGTATTCAGTTTAATGCTATTCATTACTAAGAGTAAAATACTATTTAATGTTGCGTTCAAATAACAAACAGGGTATTTGCGAAGAACTTTTCAAACCTGCCTAAAAAGTATACCATCATTTGAATATATAACCATGGATTTGTATTTATTATCATTCGACCAATCTGATGTGTCTACCTTTGTTTAATATTGCTAAAAATATCAACGGAAAAATAGGTTAATATTGGTTTATTAGACACACACCTGGTAAAAAAATTCATATTAGGTTTGTTCTAACATAATTTCGTATTTTATTGTCTATAACGAAATATTCAAATATTTGGCGATTTGAGAAACGGGAGAGAAACATAAAAATATAATAATTAGGAATAAAAAAAGAAGGTATTGTACAAGTTAACGATAAATAAGATCATAATATAGGTGATAAAAATAGGAACCATTGCATAGTTTGTCTGACCAAAAAACAAAAATTCGGTTTGTGGTTCGTGGTAAAATCCGTAGGATAGACGACGTATATAATTTTAGCATGAGAAAAAGGAATAAACTTATAATTTTTAGTGGTTCTAAAAAGTTGTGATGAACATATTATGTCTATTTTGTGACTTTAACACGTTAAAGTGACAAATTTGTCAATTCGAATAATAAAAGGCAATTTTCTGGTGCTTTGAGTCCCCCAAGCAAAAACAATCATACAAACTTTGATTAACTATTCGGAAAATGAAAGATTAAGTTGAAATTCCCCAACTAATATGCAAGAAATAATAGCAAAAGCACTGGGAATCAATTTAAGGACTGTGTAGAACCTTTTACATGAAAAAAGCCGAAAATATAATACCGATAAAGACTATAAAGTGTAGTTTTAAGTAAATCAAATCAAAAACGAATGTAACTCTTCCAGTTTTAAAAGAAAATCGAGGTGTTGTGCAATAGCAATAAAGAAAGAGCCACAACACAAGTATCTTCAACACTTAGGTGTCTTATAAACCTTTGCAATATTTAAAAAAAATCCTTGGTGGCAGATCATGGGCGTAAATTTGATAGGCAACACCATTTTCTAGGGAATTAAAAATGTAGACAGAATAAACTAGTAAATTTGTTTCCCTTTATGAAGCCATGCTGGTTAGTGACAATAACATTTTTAAAACAGTCCTCAAGAAAATCTTTAACTAAGAATTCCATTAGTTTAGGAATAAGTGAAATTTTGGATATGAGCAGTAACACAATTTATTATACCAACGTTTTTAAAAAATAATGAATTATTCAAAGTTTATCTAGTATTTTGACAAGTTTCATAATAATATAATACTTGTTTTTCACTTATTTCTCAAAGTGTTTAGCTGCAAATCATCATTTCGTTACTAGGGGTACATTCTGTTTTCTTTTCATTCTAATAATAATATTTGAAATAATAATTTATCTAAGAGAAGAATGGATTTATAAGACTTTTATTCTTGGAGAATGTCTGCAAAACTGCTTACTGACTTCATGAGTTTACGCTAAAAAATTTACCAATAAAAATTATGCAAATAAACTATTTTCGAAAGACTGTTGATACAATTTAGATAATAACCTGGGAGTGTTCAGTAAGAATAGAAACCCTTGTTAGAAGCAATTGTGTTGTTTTATGTCCATCATTCCTCTCTTCTGTTCCCATTACAATACTTTAATTTGTTGTAGTGTATTTACCACTGTAAACCGTCCGTTTTAACAAATAATTCTGACCTGTCACCATACCATAACTGACTTGAATAATATTAAATTGATTAAAATACTGCATTATGAAAAAAAAATCATGTGTAATGCCTAAATTACTGTACTTATAATGTAAATGATCCTTAGCTATATTTGTCGCTAATATTCCCTTTCTTGGTTTATTATGGTTTTTATTTCAACTAATTTAAGTTAAACGAAGATGAATTTTGAAAAAAAAGGATTTCCTTATACCTTTAAGATAATAGGTACGTTAAATAAATACTTTAATGGATACGATGATTGGAACTGACTCCCTCCGTTTTAATTCTTGAAAAAACACAAAATAGCCGAATTTTTGATAACTTAATCTGCCCACATACATAATTGAAGCCATTTTTAAACTTTAATAAAAGAATAAAACTCGAATTTGCGGAATCTTTTTCTTTTTTTTATTAAAAACATGGATGTCTTACATTAGCATAGTATATTTAAACAACTAATCATTAATTTTTGTATTATACTGTTTAGACTACGATTTGCATGTTTTCTATATTTCTTACGAAAATTGTCGACCGATGGTGTGTCAAACATTTTTGTTTGTTTAGCTAAAATGAGTTTTTATCGCTAGTTGTATTAAAACTTTGATTGTGTCGTTTCTTCTTCGAGTGGTTTTTCGGGTTTTTGTTAATATACAAGGGTACATGCTGAATGCATGGGATTAAAAAAAAGTATGCTCTGTAACGAAGAGGGTGGTAATAAAAAAATACGTGGGAGTATCTTGGGTGAGCATTTTAATCTTTGAAATTCTAGGTCTGGTAGAGATTATAGTAACTCTTTGGCTTTTACATACATTTTATTTCTTCATTCTATTCTTCTATACATTTGGTAATATTTTTAAACTCTCCGGTTCGATATTGATTTAAAAAGTGACTCACACACATTACAAAAGAGAAAACACTTACAAAAAGTAAAAGTCAGTAGAAATATTTGGGTATTGGGATATTTGGTGATTTGGCTAAGTGGCTAATTGGATATTTGGAGATTAGGATATTATGTATTGAGGTTTTTAGGTGTATGAATAAGTACAGGAATTAGAATGTATAGGTAGACAAAATTACTTCACATCAGGACATAATATATCAATACAAATCAGACACTTAGAAAGACAGATACCCTGCTAGAGGAATTGGAAAACCCAAGAAGAAAAACAATCATTACAGACTTTTATGAACATGTAGTTGATTTTATGCATTATAATGTATATAATATGAATAAATTGAATATTAACCAATTGGTTGTATTATTAAATGTTTATTAAAAAATTAGGTTTGCAATAAATGTTGAGCATATAACAAAAATACATTAAACAAAGAACATGCACAATTTTCATTATTTGAATGATAGAAACATTTAGGGACGTCTTTTCTAAGAGCCGGTTGCTCATCCAACTCTATAATAGGTTTGCTTGAATATTTTTTTTTTTTAAATCAGCTTTTTCTTTACCCTTAACGTAAATGGTATCAGCCTTTTCTGTCAAGCTCCGTACAATATCGGCAAATTTGTAAAATGGAGTAAATCCGGAATCCCAATCAATGCAATGATAGTGTTGCATTAACCACTTCGTTTATTTGTATGCCGCTGGTCCTAGGAAGGCCAGATCAAACGGGAGTTTAAAAACATAGTGACTAATTCTATGTCGGTCGTAGGCAGCAAGTTCTTTAGGGATTAGTTTATTATTTTCTATCTTGAATGCTTGAAAGTCTAGTAAAATATAAGTATTAAATACATTGAATGAATATTTTAAAATTTAGATAATCGATTTATTTCACTATAAGGGTAATAAAGGCAAACAGCTGAATTTTTACATTTTAACTTTTATTTTCAAAATATACAGTAATTTATGCCAATATGCCGTATTTAGTAATTTTAATATTTTCACTTAATGAAAGCTCTAAAAATCACATGATAAACAACATTTGATCCTTTAGTTATCCAAATTTACACGTTTTATTAAATTTTGCTAGTTTTATGACAGCACAGCGGATTGCTTGCAACTATTTGTGAAATAGTCTTGGCATGCATCAATAACATAAAAGGTAGATGCACAAAAAATTGCTTCAGCTGCTTTGCTTAATAAACAAAAAATATATTATCTTGAAATAAGTTCGATGGCTTTAGTAGTTTTTGTGTAAACGTGCATGAGTGAAAACTATTCAAAGGCGATGGCTGATGCTCATTCCTATTGTTTTGTTAAATTGATGGAATCGGGCTGATTATATAAATAAAGAATATCTCTTCATGTACATACAGATGTTTTTTCTTTAATTTTAAAACACATGCTATATCTGCTTTTTTTTATTACTTACAATGATGAGAGAAAAATCTTGTTTACTGCACATTAACTTTTCGTATTTTCGTTGATATAAGGAGTAATAAGCTGTGATGTCTTTTTGTAAATAATATAATTTTAATTTTAAATGTGTAAAAGCACTAAGTTATAATTTTTTCTTCTAAAAATGTAAATAATATAATTTTAATTTTGAATGCGTAAAAGCACTAAGTTATAATTTTTTCTTCTAATAAGCTCTCACTCATCACAGAATAGTACATGGAGAGAGGAAAATGGATTTTAAGAAAGGTTTATCAGAAGTTAACTTTTTATGTATGCTACAACATTATTTGGATAGTAGTCTGATTAAATAAGAGAATATATTTACCGCTAATATGCATTTTTATTAATCCTTAGACATAAATTAAGCATGCATTTTGATACGTATACGACAACAAGAAATAGCAAGAATAATACTATAAAAATAAATAAATATGTTATAAAATATAAATTTTCCATAAAAAAACGTATTATCTACTGGATGTGATTTTTAAAAATGAATTACAATGATGAAGTAATAATTCTTGTGTGCACTTTAATTTTTCTTATCTGCATCAATATTCGGCAACACATGCTTTAAATCTAATTTTCATCCAACTTTGTGAATTGGAATATTTTATTTATTATATTTCGGATGCGAAGCAGCCAAGTCTAGATAAATTAACCCAAATTCATCACCATTAACTAAAAAGCTCCTTATAAATTTAAGTAATTTTTACCTACTGGTCAAAAAAAGGGATTTCATTCACAAGAGGTAGCATAGATTATCAAAGAAAGAAAAATAACGAGCAAAGAAAGAAAAATTAAGCATGTTTGCAAGCAGTCAAAGTTACCCATACAAAAGGACACTTGCACTTTTTCAATGTTAAATAATCCCATAACAAAGAGCACAGACCCTATTTTAACAACTATAGTAGAGAACGATATATACCTGTACCCCATTCGATATTTTAGAACAGAATCATGTCAATAAAGAAAAAAATTCTTCAAAGTGTAAAAGGAGTAGCCGCTTTAAGAGTATACAAAACTCAACAACATAAAAACCACCTGCACCCCGAACCAACACAAGGTCATCGTAAATAAAACGTGCCTGCACCTCATTCAATATTTTAGAACAAAATTACGTCAATAAAAAATAAAAATTCTTCAAGGCGTAAAAACCAAACACTTGCGTCCGAGTACCTCCAAGGTCGAAAATAAACCCAACCCAATGTCATAAATAAACATCTGCTCAAAAGTGTAGTCAAGGTTACATAAAGGACATCTGCATCCACTATAAAAAGAAATCCAAAAATACCCTAATAACGAACAAAGAAAAAAAAATAGCCAGCGCTCAATATTACCAATAACAAAAGAACAGAGGCATGCCTTCGAAATCATGCATAACAAAAGGACAGCTGCACTCTTTCAAGGTGTGAAAATAAACCCAACCCAATGTCATAAATAAACATCTGCTCAAAAGTTTAGTCAAGGTTACATAAAACCATCAAAGAATATCTGCATCCACTATAAAAATAAATCCAAGAATACCTAAATAAAGAACAAAGTAAGAAAAATAGCCAGCGCTCAATATTACTCATAACAAAAGGTCCATGCCGCCTTCGAAATCATACATAACAAAAGGGTAGCTGCACTCTTTCAAGGTGTGAAAATCCCATCAGGGTGTGAAAATCCGATAACAAAGATACCCAGACCCTATTGTTACGACTATAATAGCTCTTTTAAGGTGTGAAAATCCCATCAAGGTGTGAAAATCCCATAAACACCCTTCGAGAACATGAAGGTATAACAAAACACAAAATATATTACAAATCTAACTTTTGGGAAAAAATAATGGTCAAGGTAACATCAATAAAACAGACTTGCATCCCTTTAGATATTTTCAAACAAATAAATGACGACAATAAAGAAATAAAAATACTTCATGGTGTAAAAATTTGTAACGCAACAGTGTCATAAATAAAAGGACACCTGCATACCATAAAAATACCCTCGTCCACGCCAAGGTAGCACCATCAAAGAGCAGCTCCATCCTTCAAGGTTAAATGAGTCACATAAAAGACACCTGCATACCATAAAAATACCCTCGTCCAGATGTATGGTCAAGGTCAAATTAACAAAGAGTAGTTGCATCTTTCAAGGTCGAATGAACACCTGCATACCATAAAAATACGCTCGCCCACGTGTATGGTCAAGGTCAAATTAACACCTGCACACCTGCGCGGTCAAGGTCACAGGGAGAATCTCAATCCGCCTTTAATACCTACTGGTGATAACTTACCTTTTTATGTCCCAAACACACTGTAATTATTTTGATTTAAAATATTTATTTTTTCACCTTATTTTGACTTAATATCGAAAAAGCACCCTTATTTTCAATCGAAAATTCTCACGTCAAAATCTGCTGTTTTAAAAAAGTCGGTGGGCTTTTTGTTCGTTGAAATCTCCACTTTCTGATGGTGTTAAAATATATATACAGTACTATGGTAAATGTTCTCAAAAAATGCAAAGAAACGGAAAAAACTCGAATCCGAAATTTTTTTTTAATCATTATGTACAATTTTGAGCTATTTATTAAAATTTATACTTTAATTACTCAAAAAACGTAAGATTCCATGTTACATTGATAAACAAAAAAATTACAAATCCATAAAACATTGAGATCGCAAAAAACATGCAAAAATAGTTCGCGTGACATGAAAAATTGGTTTGCAATTAAACGAATAGGCTAAGTTTCTAAGCTCGGGGGGGGGGGGCTGCAGCCCGGCAGCCCCCCACCTGGTTGCGCCACTGTACAAGGTATTATACAAAACGACCAGATCGTCGAGTTTTTTTGCAAAATCGTTTATAATTTCGTCGATATTTAATGTTTTAATAAACTCGTGTTCCAATACTGATTAAGGATAAACCCGAAAGGCGTTGTTGAATCGAAGTAAGAACGCCCCTTAAGGGTTTGAGCCATTTCTACCACGCTACTCCACTGGTCCTATTATATAGACATCGGCCTCTCTTTAGTGATGCAAATTTAAAAAAAAATCATTTACCTATTATTATGCATGCATGGTAAAATTGTTTTTAAATTTGTTATGCCAACAATAATTAATAACAATAAGATAGATACTTACGTAAATATCATAAATAATATGCTTCTAAGATCTATGCAAATTGTTTCGTCAAAGTAGCTAGTTATTGTTTGCCATTTTACATAAGTAAGTATTAAACATAATATTATTATGTTGGATATTTTTTTATCGTTTTTTTTTCAAAAAAAAAATAACCTGGTACCTACTGGTCATTGCTTAATCGACACACGACACGTCTATTGTTTGTCTTCATCGAACCCAAAACAGTGATATTATTAATGGTATTTATCGACAACCAGTTAATAATCTAGTAGCATAATAGATATAAAGTCGCCACAGTGGTTCTTTTCCCGTGCGTCATCACTTTTACGTCATCAAAATCGTGTGAATCAAATCAAAATTACGAGACGAAAAAAGTCAAAACTAAGTTAAGTTCATAAAATGGACGTGCCTGCCTACCGTTTGACGTACCTACATAATATCACGAAAAATTATTATTTATTTTAAGTTTTACCCGGCATTCTCTATTATCTAAAAGAAATTGACAAACAAATGTTTATACATTTAATACTATTTTTAAAGCTTAAAATCTACAAAAGTTTGGTGTTTTATTGACTATTAAAATCGCAAAAGTCAAATTTTTAACATCCTTTCATTTAAGGGAATTTAGCCACTGCCGTAAACGTTTCAAAGAACTTTCACGGTTAGAATATTTAAAATAAATAAATTAGGTATTATAAAAATCCATAAATACTTACCGCCAAAACAGATGGTGGGTATAATTACCTCTAAAAAGAACTATTTTTAGAAACAGGAACAGTTCTAAGGCACACAAATTTACAAAATACGAATTAGATTGGCAGATCAAAATAAGGTTGACAATGACGTTCTAAAATACAACGGTTGTCAACTAAACAAATAAAGAAAGTAATTAACTGACGTTTATAGTTTTATCCTTGTCTAGCACGTTATATTATTGCGGAATTTTGGAGACGTTCTTTTATGCTTTTATTCAAACTTGTTACTGTAATAAACAAGGATGCAGAGTTATTAACCACGTCGAGTCCTGATCGTTGATTGATGACGCACGGGCAAAGATCCACTGTGGCAACTTTAGGTACTCTTGAGCTTGACAGTAATAAATCGCCATAGCAGATTGTAATTTCTATAATATAAACATATAACAACACCTTGGTATATGACAGGCATTTTAGAATAGTTTTAAAACCCTTTGGGATATGACTATGGAGGGCTTTAGGAAGGAGTCCGATCGAAAATGGCTGTTCTTTAAATTTACGTCTCTGTTTAGTAGTTAGTTCGCTGTTTCCCGGTCGCGGCGCAGTGATCGTCAAGTGTTTGACTTTTTACAGGTTTTGATAGACGTCAGCGGTATTTTTATCCAATAATTAATAAAATAAGCTTTATTAGATATAATATATACATATCTCAGCCTGTAGAGGGTTTTAGTTAACTAATTTTACAGATTTAAAGGAACACATGCGCCCCTGACGGCCATTTTTAAAGCTGCTTTACCGATCCAAAACTTTGCCCGAAACCAATGTATTGCGATCGGACTCCTAACCTAAAGCCCTCCATAGATATGACAAACCGTTTTTAATACCGTTCCAGTTGTATTAATAAAAAAAGCGTACACGAATTAGAATGAGAGGAAACCTTAACCATATTTGCGTAAAACCGACTTATCGCATGTTAAAGGTTATTAAAAATGCAAAGCATCGGCGTTGGGCGTTAGTTCAATAGAATAACAAAATTTTTTTTTATTTTATAATATACCTATCTTAACAGTTTTATAAATATTACAATAGAAACAAAAAACGTTTAACAAGAATATATAAAATCCAATATTTGGTCATATTTTCCCTGTCTTTCTATTACTTGAGCCAGTCTGTTTGGAAATGACTGAATTATATTTGATACAATATCTAGATCAAGCTCTTCCCAGCACGCATGTATTATTTCCCATAAATCTTCTGAATTTTGTGGCCTAAAATTTCGATTAAATATTTTTTTACAATTATATCCCAAATATGTTCAATTGGATTAATATCGGGACTATAAGCGACCCAAGGCAGCACTTCCACATTATGGGTTTGAAACCAGTAGGTTACAGTATTGGCAGTGTGGACTGGGCAATTATCTTGGTTGAAATATGAAAGTATTATTGAGATATATTTGCTCAGCAGATCATGCAGATGCAGATGGTAACAATATATGTTTTCTAAAATGTTAATGTAATTTCAGGCATTAAATCTTCCCCCTATTCGCCAGCAAACACCAGGTCCATGAACACTTATCCAGCCCCATACATTTAGGTACAGATAAATGCCCATGTCTAGAAGAGAGGGGGTTAGTATATCGCTCTTTAAGCCCAGTATTGTTTGGACGGTACACACGAATTTGTCCGTTATAAGTCGACTGGAACGTCTTTTCATCAGTAAAAATGACCCTGTTTCAAAATTGAGGATTGCGGTATATATAATTTAAAGCAAAAATAATCCTTGGTTGTCGCTGTTCTTCGGTAAGAAACCTCGACTCTGCTGTTGGCGGTAGAGGTTGGGAGGCAGGAAATGCTGTATCAATAACAGCATCAGTTGCAAACGGGTCATTTCTTAAATATCCCAAAAAACCAGCATCCTGTTCAGGGTTGGAACGTTTGGGACGACCTGAACCAATTTTCCTCTTTAGGGATTCTTGTTCCCAGCGTTGCTGAATTTTCAATATAATAGTTTTTTTAATTTCTATTATACAACTGCGCTACAGCACGAGTTGACGATCCTTCTTTGATTCTTGATACAATTTGAGCCTTTTCAATTTCAGACAACTGACGAGGCATTTTTATGTTCTTCTGTCAAAGTTTATCAAACGTTACCGCCATGCGGTTTCAAAATTGATTACACCGACGCCAATGCTTTGCATTTTTGATAATCTATGACGTGTGATAACCTCCAATAAACAATCATTTAGACAAGCCGGTTTTACGTAAATATGACAAAACTTACCTCTCATTCTAATTATTGTACGCTTTTTTTATGAATACAACTGTACGCAGTAGTACGTAGATATTTTGTTTTACAATACTTTTACACAGATTGGAATAGAGGTAGGTATCAAAAGTAAACAAATTAAATAATTATGACTCAATTTAAAACTAATGGGATGATGCTGTGAAGAGCTGGGTGGGGGCAGGGAGTAGGGATTACGATGGATTTACCTTTGAATATAACCATAATTTTTTTTTTCGATGCATCTCAAACATCGAAGTTTTTCCGCGATACATTTTCTGTGGACATCCCTAAAAGGAAATAAATGAAACAACGTCATCATGACCTCAGACCAATATCGTGGCGGTCACATCTAAGTTCCTTTGTTATTGTTGCATCTATAGGTATATACCAGATCATTATCATTGAGCAGTAATATCGTATACATAAAATGGAACATATAATAAGAAACTTATCACAGAACATCTCTTAACAAATTACAAATTATTCAGTAACAGTTTTTTCTGATTTCTTCTTCCAATTTCCAGAATTCTTGTTTGTCGATAAATTGCTGCAACGTTTTTTCATGTAGAGATTCCTCGGACGGTAAGTCTCCTCCATATTCTTTTGGCAAGCATTTTTTTGGGACCAGAGAGAAAAGCTTCTCTTCTGTCAGGCTCGGCGGATGAACTTTTATCTGAAAAATAAATGTAATCACAATTAATTTATTATTAGACCAGGGTCGATAATTTTTGACACGAAAAGAAATATGAGTAGGATGAAACCCATTTGAAAAAGAAGAGAATATAACAAAAATTAAAGGAAAAATAATTTACGGGCGATCCGAGGTCGGGAAGCGGAAGGGGGTGAGTTTTTAAGGGTAGAAAACGATTTATCTCGATTTCCGGCAAAACTACAAGTCCTATGGAAAAACGTTAAATAGCAACGTTGTAGGTAATAAAAAGATCTATAACTTTTGTATTTGCACTTTTTTCACATAACCTCAAAATGTATGTGAAAAATTCAAATAACCAAGTTTTTGGTTTTTTATTTTTCTCTTTTATAAAATTTTTTTTTTATACACGAAATTTGGTGAAAACTTTCCTTTTTATGTAGCAAACACACTGTAATTTTTTTGATTTAAAATATTTATTTTTTCACCTTATTTTGATTTAATATCGAAAAAGCAACCTAATTTTCAATCGGAAATTCTCACGTCAAAATATCTGCTTTTTTCAAAAAGTCGGTGAGCTTTTTGTTAGTTGAAATCTCTACTTTCAGATGGTGTAAAAAAATATACATTACTATGGTAAATGTTCTCAAAAAATGCAAAAAAACTCGAATCCGAAATTTTTTTTTTTAATCATTATGTACAATTTTGAGCTATTTATTAAAATTTATACTTTAATTACTCGAAAAACGTAAGATTCCATGTTACATTGATAAGCAAAAAAATTACAAATCCATAAAACATAAAGATCGCAAAAAACATGCGTAAATAGTTGATCTAAATATAATTAAAGGTAGGATTTAAAGGGGAATTGAATTGAATTGAGAACATTTACCATAGTAATGTAGGTATATATTTTTTTACACCATCAGAAAGTAGAGATTTCAACGAACAAAAAGCCCACCGACTTTTTTAAAAAAGCAGATATTTTGACGTGAGAATTTTCGATTGAAAATTAGGTTGCTTTTTTGATATTAAGTCAAAATAAGGTTAAAAAATAAATATTTTAAATCAAAAAAATTAAAGTGTATTTGGGACATAAAAAGGAAAGTTTTCACCAAATTTCGTGTATAAAAAAATTTTTTGTAAAAGAGAAAAATAAAAAATCAAAAACTTGGTGATTTAAATTTTTCACATAAATTTTGAGGTTATGTGAAAAAAGTGTAAATACAAAAGTTGTAAATCTTTTTATTACCTACAACTTTGCTATTTAACGTTTTCATTTTTAACATCGACGGCCCCTTCAAAATTTGCTGCCAGTTTTGCTTTTCATAGATATTTCATTTCATAATTAACTTAATTTTTTTATATCCCGACAATTTAACTTTGTTAAGGGAAGAAGCGGAAAGCGCGGAATTTACAAACGATATACCATAAAAACTTGTCCATTGACTTTTCTAATCAAATTTTAAGCCTCACAGTTCTCACAAAGGGATTTGGAGATAGTATTTCACAATTAAAAACAGTGTATGAACTTGCGGATCATTTATTAATAAAGAATCAGTGTGTTTCTTCAAATTTTCCAGATGTATCCAGTGCAGTGATGTTATTTCTAACTTTGCCAGTTAGTGTGGCATCAGCGGAACGATCTTTTTCCAAACTTAAAATAGTAAAAACCAATTTACGTAACACCATGGGACAACAACGCCTTTCGGATTTATCCTTAATCAGTATTGAACACGAGTTTGTTAAAACATTAATATCGACGAAATTATAAACGATTTTGCAAAAAAAAACTTTCGACGATCTGGTCGTTTTGTGTAATACCTTGTATAGTACTTAGTGACATAATGTTTGTGCAGACTTGTTGAGTGTTCATGTGTTTTACTGTTTTCTGTCTTTTGGATTCTCTGAGGCTCGATCACTGCTACCCCCGTTACTACCATACATGGTAAGCAACATTATAAGTGGTGTTTTAAAATTTTGATTTTGCATCAATATTACGTATAATGACTTAATAACTACCTATGTTATGTCTACCAGTCTACCTAGGATTACAAAATAAATTCGAATTGTTTGCTGTTTTAATAGTAGGTCATAATGTAGGCCTAATAAAATTATTACAAAATTTACGAATTTAAAAATTCATAAACCTGAACCAAATAGTAATGAAAATAAGAATTAGCATTTTCCATTCGTTATAGAGAGGGGACCACTGAAAACGTTTGCGGGGGGGGGCACTCAGTTTTTGTTACGTCACCGATTCTATAATATATTATTTATTATATATTTATTATCAGTGTTCGAATTTTTAGCTTTCCTAAGGAGTCTAAGTCTAATAAATTTAACATACCATTTCGATTAGTTCAGTTTTCATAAACACCTTTATAATGTTCAAAATTTTATCGAAAAAGTAAGCGGCATTCAAAATGTGAATAACTTTCATTTGAAGCGGAAATCCTTCCTGTAAAAATTTAAAATACTTTTTCATCGCGTCCATTCTTAGTCTTGTAAGATGTCGTAGTCCAACCTAAAACAATAAAAATGGTAAGTACCACAGCCCTAAAAAAATAGAATACTTAATCCCCATTTCTAGAAAAAAGTTGACAACCATTTGAAAGTATATTAACGCCAACCAAAAACACTAGTCTCGCCGTACCACGGCGAGTCGGCGAGCCAATCAAATTGTGATGAAAATTTCATAAATTTATTTTCAACCAATTAGAAGGCTCCTTTTTGTTTACGTTGCTTAATAGCAACGGAGACTATCGCGATAGTCTATATAGCCTATTAACCTAATGAAATTAATAAGTGATAATTTTTCTTTAGGTATACCTACTACTACGACTTAATTTTAATTTAAATGTCAAGTCATTTCGAAGTGACAGGTGTGACAAACCAGCAAGTAACAATCAGTTTTTAGTCGTACCCGTGATGTTTATTGTTACAGTAATATTGTGTCAAAAATGATTCGTTTTGGTAATGAATCAGCAAGTTCGATTGCTAAAGAAATTGAGCAGTTAGTAACTAATTTTTATTACTAAAATGTGAGAAACATTAAATAACAAAATTGTTATCTGAAATCCAATGTCTTTATAGTTTTCAATTCAAATATAACTTTAAAAAACATATTTCCGATGAGTTTAGTTTAATATGTCGTACTGTATTTTTACAATAGAAGTTGATTTTGCTCGTTAGTAACTAAGATTTATTACTAAAATTTCAGGAACATTAAAAGAAACTCCAATTTATGAAATTTTCTTACCGAATCTCCCACGCAGCAGAATTAATTCCCGATAATTTTTTTCTCGGTTTCACTCATGTTTTTGTTGATAGAAAATTTCCCTCGTCTTCGACTTTGGATAATTTTCTATCCACAGGACCATTTTATTATCGGTAATAATTCTGCTGCTAGGGAGATTATAATACCCCTTTCATATCCATGACAACCACAAGTCCATTCGGCAAGTTTCTTTCTTGGGTAATGTCCAGCAGCATATAAGACAGCTTCATAGCGGGGATCAGGTCCAAATTACTGTAATTACAATCGTGTAGTTTAAAGAAATGGACTGCGTAGTTTTCGTCTGTGCGAACTGATATACTAGCCATATGACTAAAAAAAATTAACTATCATTGTCGTGCTCTTAGGAAGGGCGGCGTAAAAATTAATTTACAAAATAAAAGGTACTTTTCATCTGTTTCTTTTAAGAAAAAATGTTGACGCCTGCGCGGACTTTACATATCTCTATTTTATTTTCAACCAACTTATAAAGTTCATTACAGAGAATATAACACCAAATATACGATATATAAAATCACGAATAATAAAAATCATGTTTAGTAACTATTAATAACCCCATCGAAATTATTCAAAAAATAATATACAGCGTGTCCAGAGAAGTTTTAGACATATGGGAATTTTCTTGATTGTTGATTTTACGAAAAAAAGTTATTCTTTATAAAAAGTTCTGCTTGATGCGCAAATATTATTGAAATATCAAATCTTAATATATCATGTACGGGGCGGCAAAAAATATAGAAACACAGAATTACGTTAAGAGGGAAGTAGGTACCCTCAATTTTTATTTTAGAGTAAATTGTTATAAGAAAATTTTACTAAGGACTACAAAACGCGGTCAGATACAATTTTTCGTTAAAATATTTTTATTTACAGGGTACCATCAAAAAGCCTTTGCAAAATATTTTTTTATTTTATTTCTTTAATTTTTACCTGCAACAAATTCGCAACACCTATGTGCAATACTATAGTAACGAACATTGACATGTTAGTCAAAAATCATAATATTTTTCGACTTATTAACAAGAGATTTTTTGATGGTATCCTGTAAATTAAAATATTTCAACGATAAATTATATCTGACCGCGTTTTGTAGTCCTTAGTAAAGTTTTCTTATAATAATTTGTTCTAAAATAAAAATTGAGGGAACAACTATATTTCATGCTTTCGAGTTACATCCGGTTTAACCGGAAGTTGATTTTTTTGGGAAGATAATAAAAATTGAAGATATGGACGTGTAAGCCGTTTTGCTCTAAGACGTACTGTTAGAAAGTTATAAGCTGTCAAAGTTCAAAAATGTCACTTTTCGAGAGTCAATATCTCGGAAACTATAAAGTATAGACTAATAATGCATTTAATAAAAAATAATTATAATTTTATGTGGAATTTAAAAATGTAAAAATATACAGAGTGTTCCATTTAAAAAATTTTTCCAAAAGCAGACCCAGCTGTCATCTTGACATTTAAAGCTGTCATTGGTATGTCAAAAAGTGCAAGACTTGCTCAAATATTATCGTTCAAAATTTCATTAAAATATACCGAACGGTTTAGAAGTTAGAGGGGGGGGGGGGGACGGACTTTAGGTCCTCACTGTATAATACTTTGGAATTTTAATAATTTTGCTGGAAATATCAAATCCAATTGCTTTCTTTGAATTAAGCTCATCAATTATTTTGTCTATTTCTTACACTTTGATTCTGATTCTTAAATTTGTTAATATTAATCCTGTATGGAAATGTACACTGCTGCTAAGGCAAATGAGTCATGGAAAAGTGATACTTTCTACACGCTCTTAACAAAACACTTACACAGTTTTCATAGCCTTCTTTATATCTTCTCTCTCCATATCCCTGTCGTCGAAAATTTCCGGTGCCTCACATTTGCACTGGTAATACATGACGATAGTGTTTTGAGTAAGTGGAATGTCATTTTCACAAGAGAGTAAAAAAATTACTATCAATTCGTCTTGGACTTCAGGGATTATTTTATTATCTAATTTTGACAGCCACGTCTTGATTACGTCGATGTTTCCTTGCGTAGTTCGGCCGTTGTTAACCATTTCTTCCGGCGTGAAGAAAAATGGTAATTTTGACATTTTTCTTTCCTGCAATAGTTCAAATTCATATAATTGTTACCGAATGGAACTTAGACGTTCTGAATAAATTAACTCACGTGTAAACGTAGGTAGTAAATTTTCGATTTTTTCGATGAAGTTAACTTTTTCTTAAAACAAACCGTTTTGACAGAAGACAACGACATTTGACATTAACAGCTTGATCTGGTTTCGTCGTAAAAGTTCCCAGATCAGCAGTGGGTGGCTATTTTTGTATGGCGTGTGTTTTAAACATTTTACATAATAATAAGTTTTTTTAAAATTTAATAATATAATAAATATGTTTATGTTGTCTTCGATCAACTTATTATTCAATCCCCTGAAGCTGAGCTTGTTAGGGGCAAATCCTATTTTTTGTTTTAGTATGTAAAATCATAAATCATAAATATGCATTAAAAATCAAGTTTTAAAGTAAAAAAGGTAATTTATAGTATAAACGCAGCTTTTTTGAAGAACCTATAATAAAATTATTAATTTATAATTTTTAAGTAAAAAATATTACTTATATAAATTATTTAGAACAATATTAATTAATTAAAGCATTTCTAAAAATATTTTCAATTTGTCTGCTTTTAATATCCATGTTTTTATTTCGACTTAAAATTTTTTTAATGAAATAATTTTTTTAATTTTTGTTGGCAAATAATCGTTTAAATAAAAACATAAATATTTGAAATTTTTTGTCCTATAGACTTATTTATTTTGGGTTTTATGGTTATTTCATTTTTATGACGTGTATTATGGTTATGGTTTTTAAATTGTATAAGGTTTTTATTTTTAAATATATATATTAAGATGTTATAAAGGTAAAGGTGTCTTATGTTCAACTTTTTTGTTTCTGAATATAATTCTTTTGAAGGATAAAGATAATCTTATTGAATATAATTTTTAGAAACCTTTTTTGTAATATTTCTAATTTTATAACTAAAGTTCTATTTATTCCTCCCCAACCTAAAATTCCGTAATTTAAATGAGTTTTAACTAACGCGTACAATAATATTTTCATGTCTTACATTTAAAAATCGGTAGTAAACTTCTTAATTTTTTTAATTAAGTATTCTAAGTGAAAATTGCAATTTAATTTACTATCAAAAATAATTCCCAAATATTTTATTTTATTAACTTTAAAAATTTGAATGTCTTCATTTATTTGAATACTATTCATATTTCGTGGTAGGTTATTTAGGTTTAAAGTAAAAGGAATATAATTTGTTTTATTAAAATTAACTGTTAACAAATTGTTATCAAACCAATTTTTTATAATTTTAAAATCTTTTTTAATTTCATTATTTAAGTTGTCCCAATTTGTATCGGTATAAAAAAATGTAGTTTCATCTGCAAAACTATGAATTAGATGGACGAATTGTATTTGCACGTATTAAAAAAAAATTACCGTCTCTATAATGTTTTAAAGACGCTTACCTTCGTTTCTTGATTCATATTACTAGATTATTAAATTTAAAAATATATAGGTACATATACACTTCACACTTGACAAGTCAATTGCATTATAAAGTGAATCGTTGGAACTAAATCATTCCAAGCGGGGTTAAGAGGGGACTCATTTCAATAAATTAAAAATTTTAATAACGTAATTTACACAGTTCCCTAAGTTAGTCGAAGGTTACTAGTACTTTGATATCAGATTTAAGTAAATATATAATATACACAGTACCTGCTGTAGTAGTAATAGTAGTAGTACCTAACATGTTTTTTTTTAGCAAAAAGCTACAATTAAATATTTTTTAATACATTTTTTTAACAACACTTTTATAGATTTTTTTAAATTTTAAAACGGAACCTTCTTTTAACAAAAAACGACAGAAAAGTTAAACATTTTGCACAAATTGTATCAAGTCAAATGTTACACACGTATCATTTTGTTTTTTAATTAAATGTAATTTTAAAGTTTTTTAAATAGTTTTAATGATATTTGAGATTTAATAGAATTTTTCAAATTATTATATTCTATCAAACCCTTATAAAAAATAGATTTCTAAGCTAATGTTTTAGACACTATCCACAAAAAAATTTTCATTAGTTCTTGTTTTATAATTATAATGGTCACGATTAAAAGAACAACATTTTTTTAAATAATCGGGCAATAAATTATTTTTAATTTTATGTATAAGGATACATACTAAATAAAAAGTTAAATTTCTGACATTCAACCAATTTAAATTTTTTAATATAAAATTTATTTTTGTATATTTGTCACAATTTAAAATAATCCGCATCACTTTATTTTGTAAAATTTGTAATTTGTCAAATATTTCCTCACTAGCACGATATAAAATGGAAGAACAAAAAAAATGTGGTAATATAATAGTATTAAATACAGTTTTTTTAGAAAACAAACTTAAATTAGAACTGATTCTTTTAAAATAACCTACTTTTCCGGTAATCTTCGACATGATACTTTTAATGAGATTTGAGCATAATTTTAAGATCATGTTTTCTAACTGGCTTTTGCAAAGTTGACAGGAAAAATAAAAAAATAAGAGTAAAATAAAATACCTAATATACAGGCATTTCACTCCTCCCACCTTGGTAAAAATTCCAATTTTACGTCCTCCTCCCTATCTATTTAATTTACTTCATATGGTCTAGTTTCAAAGTGCTTAAGTTTGTAAAAATTTTCTTCGATTCTGTCATTTTTGACATAAATCAAACCTTGTCTTTTCTCCAAAACAGGCTCAAAAGGTGTCATTAAAAATTAAAATTAAAAATGACAAGTAAACACAACAATTCAATAAATGTCATAAATAACATAAATATAAAAAATACGATTTTGCGTGAAATTGGAACAAATTTGGAGACAATTTTTTATGTTTTACTAGGCAGAAAAGCAGATTTAATGCCTTGGCTGGTTTCCTAGCCTCGGCTGCGCCTCGTCTATGAAACACCAGCCGCAACATTAAATCTTGTGCTTTTCTGCCTAGTGAAACAAATAACTATTGGGCGGTGGATAATATAGTAGATATAATAAATAAATAGTAATTTAACAAACTAGGGGCTGGTACTTTCGATCCTGATTAACTCAATTGATACGTGATTACTTTAATATGACGTTTGGAATAGGTCAGGGTGACAGGAAAATAAATAAGTATTGACGCATTCCAAACGTCATATTAAAGTAACCACGTATCAATTGAGTTAATCAGGACCGAAAGTACCAGCCGCTAGTGTATTAATCGCTATTTAATATACGCGTTAGTAACAATATTTTTCCGTCGATTGTCTTGTTAATAGATTATATTTTTTTTTATTTAGAACCAAACTACATACATATTATAACAAATTTTTGAATTTCAAACTTATTGACATCGACAGAAACTATGGCAACGCCATTATATACGCGGCAGTGCGTGCTTTGTAGTATGTTTGGTTGCCTAAAATCGTTTATTAGCAAAAAAAGAAAATTCATTAATAGGGGCCATTAATGTATGATTTTTTATACATTAATTAAGGTTGTAAATACACGGTCGACGGAAAAACTAATAAATGTATCTATCTACAACTTTATGAACAGGGTTAGGTACTTAAAGGGTTTTCACCACAGACATATACAGGGTGATTCACGGTGGATGGAACGTTAGACGTTTCTGACGAACCAGTAAAGGAATCGTTCTGAAAATTTGGTCGCGTACATAAACGGACACGCTCTACCTATCTAAAACATTTTTAACAATACAGTGTTGCCGCTTTCACACAAAAATAATAGCCACTTCAATATTTTAAATGGAACACCCTATATATTATTAAATTTTTAAATTCTACATAAATTTGTAATTATTTTTTAATAAAAGCAATATTAGTCTATGCTTAATGGTTTCCGAGATATTGTCTCGTAAAAAATTACATTTTTGAACTTTGACAGCTTCTAGCTTTTTAACTGTACGTCTGAGAGCAAAACGGCTTACATGTCCCTATCTTCGATTTTTATTATCTTTCCAAAATTAACAACTTCCGGTTAAACCGGATGTAGGAAATATAATACTTCCGGTTTTACCGTTATTAGTTATTACTTTTGGAAAGATAATAAAAATCGAAGATAGGGACATGTAAGCCGTTTTGCTCTCAGACGTACAGTTAAAAAGCTAGAAGTTGTCAAACTTCAAAAATGTCATTTTTCAAGAGGCAATATCTCGGAAACCATTAAGCATAGACTAATAATGCTTTTATTAAAAAATAATTATAATTTTATGTAGAATTTAAAAACTTAATAATATATAGGGTGTTCCATTTAAAATATCGAAGTGACTATTATTTTTGTGTGGAAGCGGCAACACTGTATTGTTAAAAATATTTTAGATAGGTAGAGCGTGTCCGTTTATGTACGCGACCAAATTTTCAGAACGATTCCTTTACTGGTTCGTCAGAAACGTCTAACGTTCCATCCACCGTGAATCACCCTGTATAAAGAGACCAAATTGTTCACATTTTGACCCGATCAGTAATTGTTTTTAAGGTGGAATTCTCAACGTCATTCCATCTATTGCCAACCTATAACCTATTTCGCGTTGCTTTTTTTAGTTTATTATTAGATTAACTAACATTTAAATAAAATCAATATCGTCGGTACAATATTTAGGTAATATCTGACATATTATTACAAAAATATCAATTTATTTTATTGCTAATTTTGGGAGAATTGTATAGTATAGTGAAAGAAGAATGACATAATAAGGTTAAAAAAAATCTTACCCGATATTTTTCGCTATACAATTCTCCTTAAATAACCCCCGGGGTGCGGGGTGTGTTTGTTATGCCACTGATTAGATGCAGTTGTGATGTGTACAGGGACAATGGCAACCACCACCATTCATAAGCGAACTCATTAGGGAACTTGACAAAAATTTTAAATGGGGAAAAAAATCTATAATTCATAAGTATATATTGTCATAAAACATATGGCAGCAAAAAAAACAACATATTTCGTCCCAAAAGACCGCTAGCAAGATTTAAAAATGGCCCAAAATTCAAATTATCCCAAGCGGGTAAAAACGGGTCGTGACGTCACGAAGTATAATTCGTGGGTGACATCCACGAAATAGGTTATAGGTTGGCAATAAATTGAACGACGTTGAGAATTCCACCTTAAAACAACAATACAATAACAATAACACACGGCAATCCAAATGCAAACTCGGTAGCTCGGCCATCGGTCAGGATGACGGATGACGGAAAAGTCATACTTCGTGACGTCATCGGGCTTGGCGCGCTTAAAAGGTCGTTTGAAATGCTTTTGACACGCGCGAAACTTTAAAGAATTTTTACCAAGTTATTTTTGATTTTTATGGAGTAATAATTGGGGAATACTTTTTTAGGCCTAACTAAATCATATTATTGAAAAAAAAAATTGGAAAGTTCCCTACAGGAATCAATTTTTCCACCCCGTACATTCAGACAGATACATTAATTGATTTGAATGCATGCCCATCATAGTCTGACTAAATAAATAAATTTGAAATCTGACTTATTTACACTCCACTTCTCTCCGATTATATAATCGTTTTTTTCTTCGGTTTCTTCTTCTTCCTACAATCGAATGTTCGGTGTGCCACTTTCAGTAAAGGTGATACAGTCACCATGTAACAAGTACCATTGAAGAGTTTTAGCAAGTGGTACCGATACTGGTGTTTTATTTTCTTTTCTTTTATTTCGTTGTTAAAAATAGTACCTCACGTAATTAAAGACATCGTTAAAATTTTCCAATCGTTTTCTACTTTTCATATTTTTACAAAGACGGTTAATAAGTAGATATAAGGGGATTACCATGCATTCATGTATATTTATACAGTGAGCTCAGAAAAGGTTGGAATAAATTCGTTTAAAATTCAGGTGATACTAATTAATAATAATAACAATAATAATAATAATAATAAGTTTATTTAAAATTTAATAATATAATAAATATGTTTATGTTGTCTTCGATAAACTTATTAAATTATTTGTATTTTAAAATTAACTTTACTCGAAAACGCCCGGTGCTTCCTATCGAAATAAAGCAAGAGTCTTTTTTTCATAAAAAAACTAGCTATAATATAGGTTTTCAAAATATTGCATTTAAAATTAAAAAATCTTAGAAATAAAAAAAATAGGATAATATACACCTTAAGTTGGGAGTATCAACATGCTTGCCAACCTATAGCCTATTTCGCGTATATTTATTTAATTTTTCTAGCTTTTACTCAAAATTTAAATAAAATCATTATCGTCTTCATATTTTATAGGTAATAATTGACATATTAAATAAATATCAAGGAATTTCATTAAATATTTTAGGAGAATTGTATAGCGAAAAATATCGGGTAAGATTTTTTTAACATTATTATGTCATTTTTCTTTCACTATACAATTCTCCCAAAATTAGCAATGAAATAAATTGATATTCTTGTAATATGTCAGATATTACCTAAATATTGTACCGACGATATTGATTTTATTTAAATGTTAGTTAATCAAATAATAAACTCAAAAAACCAACGCGAAATAGGTTATAGGTTGGCAATAGAGTAAATGACGTTGAAAATTTCATAAATTTATTTTCAACCAATTAGAAGGCCCCTTTTTGTTTACGTTGCTGATAGCAACGGGAGACTATCGCAATAGTCTATTGCCTATTAACCTAATAAAATTAATAAGGTACGACTACTACGACTTAATTTTAATTCAAATGTCAAGTCATTTCGAAGTGACAGGTGAGACAATCCAATGTCTTTATAGTTTTAAATTTAAAAATAACTTTAAAAATAGTAATTTTTTTAAAACCGACCAGAAAATTTACACTTTCTGGACAATTTTTCGTCTAGAAAATAACGTTTTTCCGATCGCAAGACCGGAAAAGTGGCATTAGAGACCGGAAAAGATTTTTCCGGTCTCTAATGTCACTGTCACCCTGTTTTTTGTTTTTCCAATCGCTCTTTGATAATACAAGATACCTTGATTTCGTTATTATGACAACAACATTTCGATGTATTGTCGAGTGACAGTTCGTTGAATTTTAATTTTGTTTTTGATGTCAAACTTGCTTCGCGTAGATTATAAAATATATCGAAGTGTCGGTCTTAAAAAAAATATTGTACGTCACGCAACCGAAAATTGGTGTTTTCCAGGTCTCTCCAAGCTTCCAGGACTCGCCTATGGCTCGCCCTGGAAATCCTTGTCTCGACCTGAAAAACACTACTTTCCGGTTTTGTAACGTAAATTACTATTCCGGACTCTAATGTCACTTTTCCGGTCTCTAATGTCACTGTCACCCTGTTTTTTGTTTTTCCAATCGCTCTTTGATAATATAAGATACCTTGATTTCGTTATTATGACAACAACATTTCAATGTATTGTCGAGTGACAGTTCGTTGAATTTTAATTTTGTTTTTGATGTCAAACTTGCTTCGCGTAGATTATAAAATATATCGAAGTGTCGGTCTTAAAAAAAATATTGTACGTCACGCAACCGAAAATTAGTGTTTTCCAGGTCTCTCCAAGCTTCCAGGACTCGCCTATGGCTCGCCCTGGAAATGCTTGTCTCGACCTGAAAAACACTATTTTCCGGTCTTGTAACGTAAATTACTATTACCATGGTAACTTTAAAACACGCGCGTTTTTGAAAGTGGGATTTAGACACGCTGAGGCGTACTTTAAATATGTAAGCGAAATAGTGTATCAATAAAAAAAAAACGATTTATCTCGATTTCTGGCAAAACTACAAGTCCTATGGAAAAACGTTAAATGGCAAAGTTGTAGGTAATACAAAGATCTACAACTTTTGTATTTACACTTTTTTCACATAACCTCAAAATTTATGTGAAAAATTCAAATAACCAAGTTTTTGGTTTTTTATTTTTATCTTTTACCAACATTTTTTTTTTTTCACGAAATTTGGTGAAAACTTACCTTTTTATGTCCCAAATACACTGTCATTTTTTTGATTTAAAATATTTATTTTTTCACCTTATTTTGACTTAATATCGAAAAAGCACCCTAATTTTCAATCGAAAATTCTCACGTCAAAATATCTGCTTTTTTAAACAAGTCGGTGGGCTTTTTGTTCGTTGAAATCTCTACTTTCTGATGGTGTAAAAAAATATACATTACTAAGGTAGTTTTGCCGGAAATCGAGATAAATCGTTTTCTACCCTTAAAAACTCACCCCCTTCCACTTCCCGACCTCGGATCGCCCGTAAATTATTTTTCCTTTAATTTTTGTTATATTCTCTTCCTTTTCCAATGGGTTTCATCCTACTATTATTTTTTTTTTGGTTTCAAAAATTATCGACCCTGGTCTATGCCCGGAGGAGTACGACCTATCTAAGTGACCACTCTAAAATTGCACATAAATCGTAATATGCATCCGCTGTCATATCGGTCAAATTGAGCAAGTGTAGGTCACACGCATATTGTATGGTACCACCATGGTATATCTGTCTATAATCATTCCGCTAAGTAAAAAGTAACCCCTCCATGCTATATCAAGATTCTTGTGAAATCGAAACAAAAGTATATTTCTGCCGAGTTAGTTGAGGTTCCGAACGCGCGGTACCACCACGAACCTTCCAACCGTGGTACCTACTTATTTTATTAGTATAACTATAAGTTATTTGCATAGATTTATAATAAAGTAGTACCCGTAGATAAACTGAGGCGAGTTGTAGGTACCTTGTCACTGGTCGATTAAAAAAAAATTATATACCTATACAGCGAATATGGTACGGCTTGTATCAGACTCGATACAATAATCGAAAGTTCTAAAAAAAATCGTGGGAACTGCTTTCTATTTATAAAGAACCACCGATTATAGTTTCCGATTTTTTTTTTGAAGATTTGGGACAATTTATATTTATATAATTAACTGACTAAGATTGTCCTATATATAGTATTTTTTGTGATAAAAAAATGTGCGCCCTAAACCTGAAACATAGTCACCCTTTTATAGATGGGTTGAAAACGTATCCCGAGGGAAAGAAAAAGGATGTGCAGAAGATTAAATACTGGTAAGAATTTAATCATTTATATACCGGGTGTTTCTCAAAAGACGTTCACCCCCATAACTTTTCTGTATTTATAGATATTAAAATGAAATTTTGAGATTATGCATAAGAGACGAGTCTGCATTTATCGGCGTAATTTTCAATTTGTTAGCACTTCCGGCTTGACCGGAAGTGACTTTGACTTTGATATTTTAAATGGGACATCTTGTATGTTTTTACTTATTTGGGTTCAGCATAACATTATGAGTGAAATGACACCTCACTTGTCATTTTTTGACGTGTTATAACATTGTTATGTTTATTTTTTATTTTCAATCTAGAGTGCTACAAATTAATTATTAAATCTGTTAATTTATAGTCAAGTAGTATATGAAAATTAAAATTACGTCATAATAATTGACTTTCTAAGTTTCACAGGCGTTTAAAAAAATTAAATTTTGTTTTCCTGACGTTTACTCCATTTTTCCAAATGGAACGATGGTGGTTCACTAGGATATTTAAAACGAGCATTTTTTACCAACAATTTGATACCATACACTCCTATATGCTATTTTGAAATTGAGACTGAAAAATTTGCCTTAAATCCCAATCGCAAATTTAAAAGCGTATTGCCGCCCTCTCTTTCCTAAAGAAATATAAAGGCGGCTTTGAAACACAATGGGATGGTTTTAATAAGCAATATGGCTTTAATTCAAAGTTGTAATGTAATTAGTTTATAAAACATACAATACATACAATCTTGCGGCTTCAGAAGAATTTTTCTGGTCACTCGAAAAATTAGGAGCATATCAATTTCTTCATTTCATCAAGATATTTATCATAAAAGGAGGCTTTTAAAATTCTTCTACCTTAAGTATAGCTAATATACACTGCGCGACATATTTAACGCATAACGAAAAAATTGCCTCAATTTTGATGTTATATATTTTTCAAATTTGTGGTTCGTTTTTAATGATTTTTTTTCTAATTGTAGGTTTATTCCGTAAGCATATCATTGCCTTTGTTGTTTTGCTTGAAAAAGTAACTTTGGTATTATACCGGGTGTTATAAAACTGTTATGTTATTTTTACGGAAATTCAAAACACCCTGTGGGAGCCATTGCAAGTTATCGTAATTCCAGCCAAATTGAAGTCACATGTTTCCTTTACATTTTCTTTTTTGATTCATTGGTTTATCTCTGCTTTTTCATGAAATATTCAATTTTTAGTTCAACGTGATTTTCATAAAAAAATATTTAGTTAAAAAATACAAAATAAACGAAATGCTTTGATTAATGCAACAGCAAGAAAAAACAAATTACAAAGTAAATAAAGAATCAATATCTGGTATTAATTTGCTGAATCCACAAAACAGGGCAAAAAAATACAGGAAAGAAAATTGCAATTTCTAAAGGTATTCAAAAAAATTAAATATGAATCATTAGTAGCGAGTATTGCCGACGAATCTTAGAGCCTTGCTTCCTCCTCCTAGAAACTTAAATGATCTGTCATTGAGGCTTATGGAAATATGGAATCAGATTAATCAAGATGAAATCAGAAATCTAATTTTAAGTATGCCAAGAAGATGCGAAGCATTCAATAGAGCAAGGAGAAGCAATACTCGCTACTAATTATTCATATTCAATTTTTTTTAATACATTCAGAAATTACAATTTTTTTCCCTGTATTTTTTTTTGCCCTGTTTTGTGGATGCAGTAAATTATTAGGTACCAGATATTGATTATTTATTTACTTTATAATTTGTTTTTCTTGCTGTTACAGTAGGTAATCAAAGCATTTCGTTTATTTTGTATTTTTTAACTAAACATTTTTTTATGAAAATCACGTTGAACTAAAAATTGAATATTTCATGAAAAAGCAGAGATAAACCAATGAATCAAAAAAGAAAATGTAAAGGAAACATGGGACTTTAATTTGGCTGGAATTGCGATAACTTGCAATGGCTAGTAAATCCCACAGAGTGTTTTGAATTTCCGTAAAAAAAACATAACAGTTTTATAACACCCGGTATAATACCAAAGTTACTTTTTCAAGTAAAACAACAAAGGCTGAAGGAAAAAACCTACAATTTGAAAAAAAAAATCATTAAAAACGAACCACAAATTTGGAAAATATATAACACCAAAATTGAGGCAATTTTTTCGTTATGCGTTAAATATGTCGCGCAGTGTATAAATAATATATTGTATAAGGGGGGACTTGGGGGGGGGGGGGGGGGGGGTGCAATCTCTACTCTAGGTCTCTAAGGTCCAAATTATTAATATCCTGTTAACACTCACTGTAAGATAACTTCTAAGGATACCGTTCTTGGAACAATTGCTCTCTTGGAAGGTATACTTAAGTGGCTGATAGTACTAACAGCAGTAACAAGACGTCAATAATTTGGGCCTAAGCGACACGCAATTGAGAAGAGAGAATAATATATTGAATTTTTAATTGTTATTCAGTTTTCAGGAAATAGTATACAATTTTAAAAAAATCAAAAAGTTCAATTAAAAAAAGATAAAATAGTCAAAAATAATCTTTTATATATTCAATATATTATATTTACCAAAATACTTGAACTAAATTTTTATAAAAATGTATTATAACCTTGGTCAAAACAAGCCTAGACAACATACGCAAAGATTTACTTAACTCTCTGCAAAAAAAACTAAACAATCAAGATAATGGATTCCATTTAGAGTTTTTGTTGTTAATTTAAGCCATAAAAAAATTGGGTTTTCCAATTTCAATTGCGATTAACTCATCCTTATATTCGTGATCGTAACTCAAAACAACAAACTAATATTTAAGTAAATAGTTTGACAATTGACAATGACATTTACTTGACTAATGTTACAATACGGTAGGTACCTATCTATCCATGTATTTATACCACATGCCTTAAAAAAAGTAGAATGTTTAATATATAAAGGCTGTATAACTAGCACCCTGTACTAATGGGGTCTTGATTTTTATAGACTGCCATCCACTAATTTGAGTTGGCAGCATCATTCCAACTTCGTAGCGATCGACGCGATGACATTGACAGCGATAGAGAGGAGACAATGGGTCCCACATGCCTTAGTATACTTGCTCCTCCGCCAACTCTTGCTTACAAAAAAATGTGTCTGCTTAGTTATTGGTAAAAAAAACTTTGTGCAAACCTACATAAGCCAATAACAACCGCGTTCTTAAAGTTGTTAAGTCAAGTGACAAGTTTATATATTAAGTACAAGATACCGACCTTGAAAACTGTTGCACAAACGCACAAATTATAGTATATATACCGGGTGTCCACGGAAGGTGGCTCGCCCCTCTAACTTTTTGCTTTTCAAGATAATAAAATAAAATTCGGAGGATTTGTATACGACATAAAACTGTATTTTTTGACAGGTGACTCAACATTATGGAACTTCCGGTTTAACCGGAAGTGACATAAACTTTCGATTTTTAAATGGGACACCTGGTATATTTTTACTATTTTTGACTCCATATGATATTCTAAATACAACGATGTGTCACTTGTCACTTTTTGTCACCAAGAAAATATTTTTTTTCCAAATTTATTGTTTTATCTATTTTTTATGAATACCTTAAAATCACTTATTTCAGTTCTTTAATCTTGGGAAAAATACAATTTTACTATTTTTGGTCCAATGCTATGTGCTATGTGAAATTTACTCTTTAAAGTTGTATAACTCATTTTTTTTTAATGGCAACATGGTGGCTCGTCGGGGGAAAAAAGAGGATTTTATTACGATTATTTTGATACCATACACTATTAGGTTTTAGAGAAGCTGCCATTAAAATACTTTAAAAAGTTAACTTAAAACTTTCCTAAAATGAAGCATCTTTTGAGAATAAATTTAGATTAAAATGCATCAAGTAGCCTGTGACCAGCAAAACTGATAAAACAAAATCATGCCTTGAAGAAAATTGACATGCCGACAGCTTCTGCCAAAGTAAATTGGTTTGTTGTTTAAAAAACATGGAAAATAATAGTTTTACAAGGCGTGAAAAAGTTGAATATTTTGGCATACCCGTTCTCTTAAAACGATACACTATTTCACTATCACCTTGTTTTGTTAATGTATAGTATGGGCTAGAATTAAATCAGATGAAGTTTTCACTATGTATAATTTATTTACGACATGGGCAGGAAACAAAAGGAATTTATATTTCATAAATAAAAGCCTAAACGACCGCCACAATCCAAAGATTTATTGTAAATCATCAGCTTGCCCCCTATTGTTACAATTTTACGACCCTATTGTGAAAGGTAAAATCAGGGGTGTGCCAATCTATATGGTGTTTAAACCACCTGTATTGTTACTAAAAAGATAATATACTTTCAGGCGAAAAATAATATGTTCACCCGGTAAGCTAAAATTTGTGTTTTGTATTTTTAATGAGGTTTCTTAACTGTCAGGCAATAGGAAACAGATTTTAGTAGAACCATTGAATATCAAACTATATAAGAATGACGGATGTCCGAGAAAAGTTGACAACCCATTTTTTGACGTATTGGAGCTGGTTTGGCCGCCATTGTGGAGCTAATCGTAACTCTAACCTTAAATATGTCGCCTGTCTGTCGTTATAATGCAGCGCCTCGGCAACAGATGTCTCAAATTCACTGATGTGATGTCGTGGTGTTGCCGCATATCGTATTTTATTGGAATTTTTAAGAATTCAAGCCTTTTTAACAGACAATAAAATAGGAGGTTCTCAATTCCAGCCGAATGTATGTTTTTGATAATAATATGTACGCTGATTACTCCGGGGTAATTGGACCGACTTTCGTAATGATTTTGCCGTTGCATTAGATGTTAAGTTAAATAAAAGTAGATAAAAAGCGACAGCAAGTATAACTAAAATTAGGTTTTATTTCGTCGAAAAATAGCAAAATACGTAATACACTAATACAAACAAACTGAATGTTTCTTAAGTAAGAAAGTAAAACCTACTTATTTTAACCATTTTGAAAAGTAGTAATAATTGCAAATAAAAACCAAGTTATACAAACCGCACATCATTCATATTTTACCCAACATATACGTTGTAGCCTAGGTAGGTATTGAATAGAGAGAGTCGTCATTTAGTTCTGTTAGAAATAGAATACATGGCGGTTAATATGTTTTCATGTAATTAACGTTAGGACGTCAAAAGGTTGAAAATATTATATGCTACAAAGCAATTAATAATAGGTACATTTTTAGGTCTAGACGTGGATAGGTGTAGGTACTTATGTGAAATCAAGTTTTACGATAAGCTATAAAAATAAATTTAAAAAACTCATGCACCAAGTCAAACAGACAGGCGGCAACAATGTTTTAATTTAGCAGTGAAAAGGTTAGTCGCTTTCTTGTTGGTGAACTCATTGTGCCATCTATGAACTTGACGTAGCAGATTTAGGAAATCGGCTCATATGGCCTTCTTATAGTTTGATATTCAATGGTAGAACATTTAAAAAACACCCTTTTTACTTAACAGGTACACATCGCAAATCCATCTAATAAAATTAATATACCCTTCTTTTTCAAGCACAGGCGGTAGATCTAGGGCAATCAGCAGAAATTTGTCGTCAATAATTTTTGTAAAAACGATTTGTGATCGGGCCAAATTGGGAGCCCTGGCACTTGCCCAGAGTGGCTAATGGAAAAAGGGGCCTGACCACGTTTCAGTAGATATAATCATAGACCATTTATATTACTCCTATTTCATTTTATACCACTGCTTATTTTTACAACTTTCGATGAAATCTTTGTGCTTTGCAAACATTCGCACCCCTCTTTTAAAATCACCGGGGTACGCCGCTGGGCACACAAATTGTACATAGGAAGTTATGTTATTATAATTTACTTATAATTAAGGAAAATACGTTGAAAATAATTGAATGTAGTTATATAAGATGCTGTTTTATAATATTTAATAACACTCTTTGTGTAGCCAAAAGGAAATTTTCTCTTAATTTGGGTCAATAGTTTAGAATTGATGCATGTATTAAAACTTGTATCTAAATACCTATATGGAATTTCAAGTTTCATATGCCAGTGTGTACAGTGGTGTAACACAAACTGAGTGCCCCCCCCCCCCGCAAACGTTTGCAGGGGCCCCATCTCCATAATGGAAAATTATCATTCTTATTTTCATTGCTATTAGGTTCAGATTTATGAATTTTTAAATTCGTTAATCGTGTAATAATTTAATTAGGGTTAAACCCACGTTATGTGTTAAGTACCTACTATTAAAACAGCAACAAATTCGAATTTATTTTATAATCCTAGGTAGACTGGTAGACATACCATGGGTAGTTATTAAGTCATTATACGTATTATTCCTAGTGATGTAAAAAAAAACGTTTTTTTTCCTGAAAAAAAAACAAAACACCCCCCGGGTCTGCGGGCCACTGATTGACTCATGGCATCGATTCAATTTATTTTAATAAAGTGTAAAGGTCTTAATTTGTTTTCTAATACGCAATTCACGTTGGTAAATAAGTGTCAATAATTGTATTTATTAAACATTTTTAAGAATCGATTAGGTAAATAAATATTCATAATAAATTAGCTTTTTTTAATTTGATACGTATTTTGTTCCCTATATTGCACCATATTTTGTTTACCCACTCAAGTCCTGCATAATAAATAATAATAATAATGGCTATAATTATAAGTGCATCAAAACCATTAGGCAATAATTGATTATTGTACCAGTCAATGTCAAAGACCAATGACAATCAAGCAACGCTGGACCGCGCATCTTATTGATAGACGTACCTACTTTTGCGCCGAACATATCACTATTTATAGAGGACATTCTATCATATGACATGTCTATAAACTCTTAGATATAGTAAAATCTGGTCTTATCATGCGGCTCCAAAGGTCACCGATCATATGAATCAATTCGAAAATTCCAGAGCTTATCAAAATGTGATTATGTAGGTATCAATATACCCGTAGAAAAGAAACATAGTTTTATTATTTTAACTGTCGTGAAGGTAGGCACATATATTATTATTTTTGCAAAAAATTACGTACATAGTAGTACAGGGGTGGCGAACCTTTATGTATTAACGTGTCATTTTTCCTAAAGAAATGTTTAATAAGGCCATAGACGTGCCGTCAAATTCGTAATATAATAATTCATAGTAAACTTTGTGATCGGGGGCGTCCCCAAAATTTTATGTCGCGTGCCATCAATGGCACGCGAGCGTCGCGAGCCATTGGTTCGCCATCCTTGTAAATAGTATATCTACTAAATATCTATTTATTAAAAACGACAATAATAAACAGTGTAATTTATTTTAGCAATAAAATTACCTAATCTAAAAATACAATGGAACTTAATCCGATTAACTATTTCAAGAAATAAAAAGAAAAAATGGTAATTTGCCAACCAATAAGTAGAAAACAGTAGCAAAAGCACTGGTAATCAATTTAAGGATTGTACAGAAAATTGTCCATGAAAGAAAGCATAATATAATATACTTAATACCGAAGGATACTAAAAAATGTAAACAAAGGAAACCGTTTATAATTATAGACTAAAAACTGTCATCATTACTTAGAAATTCTGAAAAGTCCTCGTCATCTGAATCGTCCTCGAATGGAGCAATGCTCATCGGAGCTACTTCGACATCTAATACTTGTTCTCGATCCCACCAATTCCTTATTATTTTTTCTGTATGTTCCACCGATTTCTTGCAGTACTCCTGCGTAATAGGATCCAACGAATCTTGCCAAACTATCTCTACTTGCGAGGATTTAAGACCATCACCTACATGTTTTTCATAAAAAGATTTTGCCCCAGCCCTGAAGTGAAAACTTCTTTAGGCGCGTTTAGCACTTTTTGTGGGCACTGAATTAAACTGAGCCGTCACGCGTACACCCGTCACGCGTAACGCTCGACTGTGTTACGCTCGAATTCGACTCCTATATGCCGCATCAGTCGCATTCAGTATCGACGTGGAAACAGTGTGCGTTGTTTGTGTGTTTAAGATCACAAGATAGACACTTGTTGCGTCTTAGGTATGTTCTGGCATTTTTTTCAAGGGTTGTTCAATTTTAGGAAATATATTTATTCGATATTATTGATTTCACCTTGTTGAAGTTTTCACTTCTGTCGTGTGGTGTTAAGCACACACAATTTTTAGTTCACTGGCAATGATATAGCGGCAGTCGCAGAACCTCATCGCAATATTTCATCTACAACGTATATTTTGGGTGATTTAAGAGACTTTGCCATTGATAGGAGTTCGGATTTTAACATATTTGGTAAAGGATTTTGGTTGTGTTTTTCAAGCCACTCATAAATATCACTTTTTCGTTAAGATGAACTAAGTTGTTTATAAATCACGTTCCGAATTCCCTTTTAATATTTTCGCTCAAATCTTCAGTCTTTGACTTTCATCGTTTACATTTTTTAGTATTCTTCGGTATTATATTATGCTTTCTTTCATGCACAATTTTCTGCACAGTCCTTTTAAACTAATTCCCAGTGCTTTTGCTATACGATTTCCTGCATATATGGTTGGCGAATTTTCACTTTTTCTTTCATTCTCGAAATAGTTTAACAAATTAAGCACCATTTTTTTTGCTTGGGGATGCAAAAAACCAGAAAATGGCTTTTTATCGTTCATATTGTCACATTTAATTAATTGTCAAAGTCACAAAACTGACATCTTTAAATCAAGACGAAGGTTGCAGGTACAAACTTTAGTGAATCGCTGAAAATTAAATACAAATATCCTTTTCTTTCATGTCAAAATTGCATAAGTCTGTCATATTTGTCTTACGGATTTTATTTGGATAGTATGATAAAACGCAATAAAAGAAAAATTGAAAGTATATATGTCTTTGTTAAACCGTAAGACACGCACGATAAGACCGGATCTGACTATATAAATAATTTGACTAGTCTAGTCGAAAATTTAAAAAACACACATTTATTTAGTATATTATTTTTTTCTTAATAGGGACACATCGCAAATGCATCTAATATAAATAATATAAAAACACAGGCGGTAGATCTAGGACAATCAGCAGAAATTTGTCATCATCGATTTCTCTTAAAAACTGTTTCGGATCAGGACAAACTGTCAAGAATTTTGTCTCCTTACATTACATGTCGGTGGTTTGAACCTTTGGCAATTGAATGACATCAAATTTATATTTGTTTAATTAACTAAATTAAAAATATTTATCTTGGCTATTGTTAATAGTTACCGACGGATTGACGCAGGAAGAACAAAACTCTAGTCATACAACCAGTTTTTTTTTAATATGTAATATTTCACGTGGTCTATATAAATACCGTAAAATATGCCGTCCTTTAAAACCTCCAATCTTGACCCAACCGGTTGCGAAAACGTGTTTTATTTTTGACGCTCCAGTCGAGAGATTTTGTAAGAATATTAAAAAACAGTACCTACAATAATAAAATATTTTAAAAACTTAAGGTTGAATTCTCAACGTCATTCAATCTATTGCCAACCTATAACCTATTTCGCGTTGATTTTTTGAGTTTATTATTTTAATAACTAACATTTAAAGAAAATCAATATCGTCGGTACATTATTTAGGTAGTATCTGATATATTACAAAAATATCAATTTATTTTATTGCTAATTTTGGGAGAATTGTATAGTGAAAGAACAATGAGTGACAATGACATAATAATGTTAAAAAAAATCTTACCCGATATTTTTCGCTATACAATTTTTCTAAAATAAGTTATGGAATTCCTTGATATTTATTAAATATGTCAATTATTACCTATAGAATATCAAGCCGATACTGATTTTCTTTAAATTTTGTATAAAAGCTAGAAAACATAAATAAATCTACGCGAAATAGGTTATAGGTTGGCAAGCATGTTGATACTCCTACCTTAACGTTATCTTCTCAACGACTGGGTCAGGCAAGGTCTTTCAGTTTTCGGATACCCTGTATATTATTAGAACCCTTTTTGGTAACCTTCCATCCCACACGTGACACGGTTCACGGTTTGTATTATACAGGGTGTTTCAGAATAAGATGCTGATCCTTAACGGTGTGAATCCTTAGGCGATTTTATGAAGAAAAGTTCAAATTAATATATGTCCTTAACCTATCAACTTTCGAACTACAGGGTGTTAAAGTTTTAAGAAAAAAATCGTTTTTCTATCATAACTTTAAAAACTTTCTAGCTATTTTTATGAATTTTTCACACATGCCCTCTAAGCATCAATAGCCATTTTTTGGTGTAGAAATTTTTTTAAAAATTTTTAACCAGTGGCGTCCTGAAAGGGTTTGGACTAGACATTTTCGAAAAATATTATGTACGCCACTGCTTTTTCTCAAGATAAAAATTATTTTTAAAATACTTATTCATTTTAGGCCAAATTTAATATCTTGCCTATTTATCGTCCGACAAACAGTTTCCGACAAAAAAAATAAAAATATTAAATGCGCATTCGCTATGTGCCTATGGTTTGTTTTGACACTATCAGGAATACTCCAGGAATTTTTCAAAGGGTACGAGACTCAATGAGGAGAAGAGCTGAAGCATGCAATCTTGCAGGTGGTGGCCACTTTCAACAGCTAATCTAAATTATTTTCGTTTTTGTTCACACGTTATTTAATGTTAATAATATAATATACTTAATACCGAAGGATACTAAAAAATGTAAACAAAGGAAACCGTTTATAATTATAGACTAAAAACTGTCATCATTACTTAGAAATTCTGAAAAGTCCTCGTCATCTGAATCGTCCTCGAATGGAGCAATGCTCATCGGAGCTACTTCGACATCTAATACTTGTTCTCGATCCCACCAATTCCTTATTATTTTTTCTGTATGTTCCACCGATTTCTTGCAGTACTCCTGCGTAATAGGATCCAACGAATCTTGCCAAACTATCTCTACTTGCGAGGATTTAAGACCATCACCTACATGTTTTTCATAAAAAGATTTTGCCCCAGCCCTGAAGTGAAAACTTCTTTAGGCGCGTTTAGCACTTTTTGTGGGCACTGAATTAAACTGAGCCGTCACGCGTACACCCGTCACGCGTAACGCTCGACTGTGTTACGCTCGAATTCGACTCCTATATGCCGCATCAGTCGCATTCAGTATCGACGTGGAAACAGTGTGCGTTGTTTGTGTGTTTAAGATCACAAGATAGACACTTGTTGCGTCTTAGGTATGTTCTGGCATTTTTTTCAAGGGTTGTTCAATTTTAGGAAATATATTTATTCGATATTATTGATTTCACCTTGTTGAAGTTTTCACTTCTGTCGTGTGGTGTTAAGCACACACAATTTTTAGTTCACTGGCAATGATATAGCGGCAGTCGCAGAACCTCATCGCAATATTTCATCTACAACGTATATTTTGGGTGATTTAAGAGACTTTGCCATTGATAGGAGTTCGGATTTTAACATATTTGGTAAAGGATTTTGGTTGTGTTTTTCAAGCCACTCATAAATATCACTTTTTCGTTAAGATGAACTAAGTTGTTTATAAATCACGTTCCGAATTCCCTTTTAATATTTTCGCTCAAATCTTCAGTCTTTGACTTTCATCGTTTACATTTTTTAGTATTCTTCGGTATTATATTATGCTTTCTTTCATGCACAATTTTCTGCACAGTCCTTTTAAACTAATTCCCAGTGCTTTTGCTATACGATTTCCTGCATATATGGTTGGCGAATTTTCACTTTTTCTTTCATTCTCGAAATAGTTTAACAAATTAAGCACCATTTTTTTTGCTTGGGGATGCAAAAAACCAGAAAATGGCTTTTTATCGTTCATATTGTCACATTTAATTAATTGTCAAAGTCACAAAACTGACATCTTTAAATCAAGACGAAGGTTGCAGGTACAAACTTTAGTGAATCGCTGAAAATTAAATACAAATATCCTTTTCTTTCATGTCAAAATTGCATAAGTCTGTCATATTTGTCTTACGGATTTTATTTGGATAGTATGATAAAACGCAATAAAAGAAAAATTGAAAGTATATATGTCTTTGTTAAACCGTAAGACACGCACGATAAGACCGGATCTGACTATATAAATAATTTGACTAGTCTAGTCGAAAATTTAAAAAACACACATTTATTTAGTATATTATTTTTTTCTTAATAGGGACACATCGCAAATGCATCTAATATAAATAATATAAAAACACAGGCGGTAGATCTAGGACAATCAGCAGAAATTTGTCATCATCGATTTCTCTTAAAAACTGTTTCGGATCAGGACAAACTGTCAAGAATTTTGTCTCCTTACATTACATGTCGGTGGTTTGAACCTTTGGCAATTGAATGACATCAAATTTATATTTGTTTAATTAACTAAATTAAAAATATTTATCTTGGCTATTGTTAATAGTTACCGACGGATTGACGCAGGAAGAACAAAACTCTAGTCATACAACCAGTTTTTTTTTAATATGTAATATTTCACGTGGTCTATATAAATACCGTAAAATATGCCGTCCTTTAAAACCTCCAATCTTGACCCAACCGGTTGCGAAAACGTGTTTTATTTTTGACGCTCCAGTCGAGAGATTTTGTAAGAATATTAAAAAACAGTACCTACAATAATAAAATATTTTAAAAACTTAAGGTTGAATTCTCAACGTCATTCAATCTATTGCCAACCTATAACCTATTTCGCGTTGATTTTTTGAGTTTATTATTTTAATAACTAACATTTAAAGAAAATCAATATCGTCGGTACATTATTTAGGTAGTATCTGATATATTACAAAAATATCAATTTATTTTATTGCTAATTTTGGGAGAATTGTATAGTGAAAGAACAATGAGTGACAATGACATAATAATGTTAAAAAAAATCTTACCCGATATTTTTCGCTATACAATTTTTCTAAAATAAGTTATGGAATTCCTTGATATTTATTAAATATGTCAATTATTACCTATAGAATATCAAGCCGATACTGATTTTCTTTAAATTTTGTATAAAAGCTAGAAAACATAAATAAATCTACGCGAAATAGGTTATAGGTTGGCAAGCATGTTGATACTCCTACCTTAACGTTATCTTCTCAACGACTGGGTCAGGCAAGGTCTTTCAGTTTTCGGATACCCTGTATATTATTAGAACCCTTTTTGGTAACCTTCCATCCCACACGTGACACGGTTCACGGTTTGTATTATACAGGGTGTTTCAGAATAAGATGCTGATCCTTAACGGTGTGAATCCTTAGGCGATTTTATGAAGAAAAGTTCAAATTAATATATGTCCTTAACCTATCAACTTTCGAACTACAGGGTGTTAAAGTTTTAAGAAAAAAATCGTTTTTCTATCATAACTTTAAAAACTTTCTAGCTATTTTTATGAATTTTTCACACATGCCCTCTAAGCATCAATAGCCATTTTTTGGTGTAGAAATTTTTTTAAAAATTTTTAACCAGTGGCGTCCTGAAAGGGTTTGGACTAGACATTTTCGAAAAATATTATGTACGCCACTGCTTTTTCTCAAGATAAAAATTATTTTTAAAATACTTATTCATTTTAGGCCAAATTTAATATCTTGCCTTTTTATCGTCCGACAAACAGTTTCCGACAAAAAAAATAAAAATATTAAATGCGCATTCGCTATGTGCCTATGGTTTGTTTTGACACTATCAGGAATACTCCAGGAATTTTTCAAAGGGTACGAGACTCAATGAGGAGAAGAGCTGAAGCATGCAATCTTGCAGGTGGTGGCCACTTTCAACAGCTAATCTAAATTATTTTCGTTTTTGTTCACACGTTATTTAATGTTAGTTGTTTTAATTTATTGTTAAAAATAAACCATAGGCACATAGCGACTGCGCATTTAATGCTTTTTATTTTTTTTGTCGAAAACTGTTTGTCGGACGATAAAAAGGCAAGATATTAAATTTGGCCTAAAATGAATGAGTATTTTAAAAATAATTTTTATCTTGAGAAAAAGCAGTGGCGTACATAATATTTTTCCAAAATGTCTAGTCCAAACCCTTTCAGAACGCCACTGGTTAAAATTTTTTTAAATTTTTCTACACCAAAAATTGGCTATTGATGCTTAGAGGGCATGTGTGAAAAATTCATAAAAATAGCTAGAAAGTTTTTAAAGTTATGATAGAAAAACGATTTTTTTCTTAAAACTTTAACGCCCTGTAGTTCGTAAGTTGATAGGTTAAGGACATATATTAATTTGAACTTTTCTTCTTAAAATCACCTAAGGATTCACACCGTTAAGGATCAGCATCTTATTCTGAAACACCCTGTATACACCCTCGGTGGCGTAACAAACTAAACAAACCCCCGCAGCCAGAGGGTCCACATTGACGGCCCCTTCCAAATTTGCCACCAGCTTTGCTTTTCATAGATATTTCATTTCATAATTAATTTTATTTTTTTTATATCCCGAGAACTTAACTTCGTTAAGTGAAGAAGAATTATACGTGAAAGCGCGGAATTTACAAACGATACCGTAAAACGGGGTGGATAGGATCAGCGTGGTGAATAGGATTGAGGTTACCTTCAAATTTCAAAAATCTGTAATCATTTTAATTTTAAAGGGTAGGTCTTTTCTATGTACAGATTTTAAGTAACAGTTGTTAAAAGTAATTTTTATGACATTAAACTTAAAAAAACTTGGCCACATCGCAGGCTGAATACCATAACCTAAAACGTCAAATTTAGCGGTTAAACTGTTGTCATTTTATCTTTGCTTTTGTCTTACAAACTTCATATCTCTACAACTATGCAGCACTTATAAAATTTAGGTAATATTATTTTTAGAACTCTTTTATATTACCGTAGATACATTTGTGTGCAAAATTCTATACACCCCGCGGTTGTTTAAATGCGATACAGTCAATAAATCAATCAATGATCGTATTGACACCGCCTGCATGCGGGGTGAATAGGATTTTTGCACAAAAATATATATATATACAACAGGGTACACCCTGTATAAAAACTTGTACCACCATTTAAAAGTACCAACCTTAACTCATGTTTTAAGCTATTGAGAAATGTATTCAGGCAGATAGTTTTTAAGTTACAAGCTTTCAAAGTTGAAAATTGATCCTATTCACCCCGTTTTACGGTATACAATAAAGACTTGTCCATTGACTTTCCTAGTCAAATTTTAAGCCTCAGAAAGGGACTTGAAGATAATATTTTAAAATTAAAAATTGTGTGTGCTTAAGGTGGGAGTATCAACATGCTTGCCAACCTATAACCTATTTCGCGTAGATTTATTTATGTTTTCTAGCTTTTATACAAAATTTAAAGAAAATCCGTATCGACTTGATATTCTATAGGTAATAATTGACATATTTAATAAATATCAAGGAATTTCATAACTTATTTTAGGAGAATTGTATAGCGAAAAATATCGGGTAAGATTTTTTTTAACATTATTATGTCATTGCCACTCACTGTTCTTTCACTATACAATTCTCCCAAAATTAGCAATGATTTAAAATGATATCTTTGTAATATATCAGATATTACCTAAGTAATGTGCCGACAATACTGATTTTATTTAAATGTTAGTTTAAAAAATAATAAACTTGAAAAAAGAAAGCGAAATAGGTTATAGGTTGGCAATAAATTGAACGACGTTGAGAATTCAACCTTAAGACCACACGACAGAAGTGAAAACTTCAACAAGGTTAATTCAGTGCCCACAAAAAAGTGCTAAACGCGCCTAAATAAGTTTTCACTTCAAAAATAACATAAACTTGGAATACGGGATAATTTTACTGCATACGAAAAAAGATATTTCCTAAAATTGAACAACCCTTGAATTTTTACATCTTCAACAGAAGTCAGAAATCATAATAAATTAGGTCCATGGAATAAGCAATTACGGTAAAACTAATTACCTTACTTCACCCTACGTAAATATATAATTTAAAAAATGCCAGAACATACCTGAGACGCAACAAGTGTCGCACACTGTTTCCACGTCGACTGATGCGGCAGCCAGCGTTGCCAGAGCAGGTTTAAGAAATTTAATAACGGAACCGAAAAATTGTAATAAATTGTAACAAAATGTAATAGAAATTTTAGTTATCGTAAAATAACGATATATATTAAAATAATGTGGCCTATTTTTTTTAAGGTAGATAAAAATTAGAAAGGTTTATTAATGCAACTTGATTGGGGATTGGGTATCTTCTTAATGTAAGGTTATATAAGAAAGAAAAGGACGGCGATAAATTCATACTGGACCGGTTCAATCTTGAATATAAGTTTGAAATAAATAAACAATAAATTATTATTAAATCTTTTATTAAAAATAAAACTAAACCTCTTGCATTGCAAATCTCTTAAAACTGCCAAGTTTGCATTGCATATTGCATGCCTATCCCACAGGTACAAAAAAACAAAAAAAATATTTTTGGTAATACTACTAAAATGTAAAACCAAAAAAAATACTAGTATCTAATTAAACTTTGGTAAATCTCAACAGGCAAATCTCACTAAAGAATAAAAAATAATACAACAGTCGTAAAATAGCTTAAATAGCTAACGTAACGTAACGTAACGCAAATTAAATATTATGAAAGAAAAAAATTATTCTTTAGATTAGATTTTAAATTTTTTGTATGCAATATTTCAATTAATGTGTATCTCGGATCGAAAGTCTTAAATCATTTTTTTCTTAACAGAAACATTATACATTGGTAGGTACCTAGGTACCGACAAAAAATAAAGTTACCAATCATCTTCAAACAGACATAAACAATTATTTTACGAAGATATTGGTTATGGATATTGGATACCTGTTATCAGTACTTAATTTTTCTGTTTAATAGGGTCGAGGAAGGTTCCCAACTATAGCAACACCTATCATTAAAAAGTTCTTTGGCATGTAAAATTGTATCCAATGTTTCTATCTCTAAGCGATTTCTAAGTTTAGTTTTTAATACAGTGACCTGTGAAAATCTTCTCTCCGCAGCTGCTGATGAGTGGGGTAGTGATAAAAGGCCTTGAAAAAGTTTCTTGAGAGATAAAAACATAAGCTCATCTAGATTATTTTTCATTGAAAAAACATAAGACCAAAATGCTTCAATATCTGTACAGTCGGCTACTTTTTTTTTTAATTCGCCTAAATCAGCTAATAATCGCCATTCTGAATTTAACATTTCAATATCAGTCACTAATTGAGGAAAATATTTCTGGGATAGTACAGCAATGCTACCAATTTCTCCAGATATCGCCATTTCCGGGTTAAGAATTTTCAAATAGTTTAAAACTTCATCGGAAAAATCAAAACGCTTCTTTATTTCAGAAGCCAGCTCTATATAGAACTCTAAGGTTTTTAATCTAAAGTTATGAAGTTCATTTTTATCAATAGTATTAGGAGTGGAAATAAGAACTTCTACTTTAGCACCAAGGTATATGGACTCAAAGGGTAGATAATTACCTGGATTTTTGCACTAGCAGTGGCGACAGTGGCCAGTGGCGCCTCGTCGTGATCGTAAAGCGAAGAAGAAAACAAGAAAATTTGTCGACTTCATTAAATGTAATAGATTTGTTTTAAATGTAATAGTGTAATAAACGCTGTATAAATGTAACAGATTCAGTACAATTGTAATAAACTGGCAACACTGGCGGCAGCGGCAACGTTTACGAATAAACAGATCGGAAGGTCAGGGTCAGTTCGGATTGAATATAGGAGTCGAATTCGAGCGTTACACAGCCGACATGACGCGTGCCGGCAACGCGTGACGGCTCAGTTTAATTCAGTGCCCACAAAAAGTGCTAAACGCGCCTAAAGAAGTTTTCACTTCAAAAACAGTGTATGAATTTGCGGATCATTTATTATTAAAAAATCAGTGTGTTCTTCAAATTTTCCAGATGTATCTAGTGCAGTGATGTTATTTCTAATCAGTATCGAACACAAGTTTGTTAAAACATTAAATATCGACGAAATTATAAACGATTTTGCAAAAAAAACTCTGGACGATATGGTCGTTTTGTATAATACCTTGTATATAGTATATAGTACTTAGTGACATAATGTTTGTACAGACTGGTTGAGTGTTCATGTGTTTTACTGTTTTCTGTCTTTTGGATTCTATGAGGCTCGATCACTGATGCTACCCCCGTTACTACCATACATGGTAAGCAACATTATAAGTGGTGTTTTAAAATTTTGATTTTGCATCATGTTTGCTGGAATATTACGAATAATGACTTAATAACTACCTATGTTATGTCTACTATATAATTAATTTGTGTTGGGCTACATGCTTGATGAAACTGTGGTTCCATTGCACAGGAAGAAAAAATAATAACTACTTGTTATGTTTCATAAATTTAATCAGTTTCCTGATACGTGTTTCGGCCCTTTCGGGTCATTTTCAAAATACTGGTACAACTAGTATCGTCTTGTACTCTTTTGAAAATGACCCGAAAGGGCCGAAATACGTGTCAGGAAACTGATTAAATTTGTGAAACATAACAAGTAGTTATTATTTTTTCTTCCTGTGTTATGTCTACTAGTCTATCTAGGATTATAAAATAAATTCGAATTGTTTGCTGTTTTAATAGTAGGTACTTAACACATAATGTGGGTTTAATCCTAATTAAATTATTACAGGATTAACGAATTCAAAAATTCATAAACCTGAACCTAATAATAAGGAAAATAAGAATTATCATTTGTACTGCTGTACTGCTGAGTTGCCTGAAATTTTTGAAATTTTAATTTTCATTTCAGGATGTCAACCCAGCCTCACCTACCCGAAGTGGCCGACGAATTCGTCTATCTCTTTTTACATGCCTGTTATTATTCGCACGAAAAGACGAAGATGGCTATAGAATGTTGGTTCACCATAAGAGCGAGTCATCCTACGATTTTTGGAAATAGAGATCCGGGCGAGCCTAAAATGAAAAATTTACTAGATATGGGGTATGTATGATAATATAAAGAAATACATTAAAATTTCGATAAAAACCAGACGATTTTTTTGAAAATTTTATAAATTTATTTTCAACCAATTAGAAGGCTCCTATAATAATAAAATGTGAGAAAGATTAAATAACAAATTTGTTATCTGAAATCCAATGTCTTTATAGTTTTAAATTCAAATATAACTTTAAAAAACATATTTCCGATGAGTTTAGTTTAATATGGCGCACTGTATTTTTATAATAGAAGTTGATTCTACTTGTTAGTAACTAAGGTTTATTACTAAAATTTCAGGAACATTAAAAGAAACTCCAATTTATGAAATTTTCTTACTGAATCTCCCATGCACGCAGCAGAATTAATCCCCGATAATTTTTTTCTCGGTTTCACTCATGTCTTCGACTCGGGATAATTTTCTATCAACTATTATCCCGAGTCGAAGACGAGGGAAATTTTCTATCAACGAAACCATTCGTGACCTTAAAAAAAATTATCGGTAATAATTCTGCTGCTAGGGAGATTATAAGTGATTATTTACCTCGTATACAGCGTGTCCACAGATAGAGTTTGGAAGATTGGAAGAGGAAAAACTTTTTTATTAGTAGGTAGGTATAGAAGAAAAACTCATTCTTTATAAAAAAAACGTCTGCTTGTGCTGAAACTACAATTTCGAATTCGTCAGAAACAACATTTTTAGTTTTTTGGATTTCGTTTAAAATAAATTTACGTAGAAGCAAACAACTATTGTTTCTTCAATTCATTCAATCATAAATTATAAAACTTTAACGTTATTATGACATAGCTTAATAATAAATTATAATATAGGGGTTTTAAATTAAATCGTTAAAAATAGATAAACTTTACGTTGTTAAACTAAAATTTATTTTCCACTTAAAAAACACTTTACTGAAGACACTGTGTTTTTTTTTTCTTAATATTAAGGTGTATTACTTTCAGACACAAACTACGTTTTCAAAAATACTTATTTTATGAAGTTACCTTATACAGGGTCAAAAACAAATAAACTTTGCATCACATGCGACCAAATTTTAATAGCACAATTTTGATTTTGTAGAAAAAATTCACATTTAATATGGCCCTACTTTAAAGAAAATGTATCTGAAATAAAGCATTGTCAAAACTAAGAAGTTTTATGTAGGTTGCGTTGAGTCTTATTTTGCAAAAGTGATGCAATTTACAAAATATATGTAAAAAATCAAAATTATCTTATGCAGCTAAAATTTTGCACGTGGGCTAGAAACTGCATTTAAAAAAACTTGATGCCAAAGTCAAATTTTGAATAAAGCTATTAATAAAAAAAATCCCATATGAAGCGGACTTTACTGGTGACACTGTAGTTAAAATAACCCTTGTAAAATGAAAATCACTCTTTAAAACAGGGAGAAAACTTATCGGGTGTTTTTCGGATCAGTTGTTGCAATATTTTATTTGAAATAAAACACACAACAATTTTTTTCGGTGGTATATTAATTACAAATTTCAAAGAACGAAAAAACCAACAAGGATACAATGTTATAACATTTATTTCTCCTAGGTTTTTCTGAATATTTTTGCGATTTTTCTTAACTTTGTTTTTACCCCAATAACTTGCTAATCCTCCTTTCTTAAAGTTCCTGGTGTATATTTTTATTTCAGTATTTATGCCCCCAAGTTTGCTCATATCCTTTAAAAATATTTTTCTCAAACCATATGTCAACAACGACCTCACCAATGCGTCAATAGATCTTGAATTGCCTCTTCACCACTATCACCAGTGAATATTACTACAATATAATAATAATAATAATAATAATAATAATAATAATAATAATAATAATAATAATAATAAAAGTTTATTCAAATATTTTTGACATTTAATGCTAATACCTATATAATTTTTTTTGTATAAACTATCAATTCCGAACTCAGAAGTAAAATACTTGTTTTGAGTTAAATAATATAATATTTTTGTCAAGAATATATTTTATAATTCAGGCACAACTAGATTATAATATAAAAGGAATATGACAATATTTTATTGGTATATTTTATATCACTATAGTATACGAAGATACAATACGTTATGTATATAAAATATATATTTATTTATTTTATTCATTATTTATTAATGACGTTCTTGAATATATCTCTTGGATTAGATAATATCCAATTTTTAATTTTATTTTTATAATTATTTAAGGATTTAATTATTTTAATTGACCGTGGTAGCATATCAAAAATATATGGATTGATGTTTAAAAAATGTTTGTGTGCTATTGTTTTGTTTACTTTATTTTTATATGTAATAGTATTTTTATGACAAGTTTCATGTGTGTGATTAATATAATTTATTATATTTTTATGTTTAAAAATATATATTAACATGTTGTATCCATTTTTTTGTTATCTTTAAATAGTAAATCAGAAGAATATTGGTGGTCTTTTTCGTAAATAATTTTTAAAATGAATTTTTGAATAGTTTCAATATTATTAAGATAATTCTTATTTATGCCACCCCATCCTAGTATTCCATAATTTAAATGGGTTTGTACTAAAGAATAATAAAGTATTTCTAATTCTTTTATATTTAAAAATTGTTTAAGATGTTTAAATTTTGGTATATAATATATAAAATTAAAGAAAAATTATTGTTATTAGTTCTCTTCTTTAAAGTCTAGATTTAACTGGATAATACAAATACTATACTTTTGGTAATATAATTTCTTACATCTTTCTTTTCCTCTTACCTCTTTCTTTAGCCGTTTCTTTTTTTCGTTTGCTTTCCTGCTTCTTTCCCTACATTTCCTCATTAAATCTTGGTATGTTAAAATCAACGATTTCTTGTGATCCTTTGGTGTCAGTTCTTTGATTTCTTCTACGGTAGCTAGGGAACAAACCATTTCCTCTTGATTTTCAGGATTTTTAACAACTAATTAAACAAGAAAGGAAGTTTATACTGTAGATTCAATAAGTGTTATTTGTAGAGCATTAAATATATACAGTATGTCCACGGATGGGGTTTACAAGAGGACAAATGGACTAAAAATTGAAAGATACGACAAAAAGTCACTCTTAATAAACGTTTTTGCTTGTCTAGAAAATACGATTCATCATAAGAAACTTCATTTTTTTTATACAGGGTGGGTAAAAACTGCAAAAATGTTATTTTGCTTAAGAGTAAACATACTTTATTTTGAAAGATACGAAAAAAATCCACTCTTAATGAATGTGTTTTCTACCCAACAAACCGAAGTAGAACAATTCATTAAAAGGTTTACCTATGTAAAAATTATTTCCCAAAAAGTATTCGCTGTCGATGGTCAAGTTTCATAGCGCTACGTCATGGAACAATTTACTGATAAATTTGTAGGAATCCCAATACCTAGGATGAAAATCTGCAAGTTAATAAAAAAGTTCAAGAGAACTGGTTCGGTTTTGGATATCAAAAAAAAAAAGAAGAAATACGACCATGATGATGCTGCTACAGTCTTAGTTCTTCAATCTGTTGAAGAAAATTCAGAAGATCCCTAAAGCAAATAAATTGTATCCGTATAAACCGCACTTAATCAATTGGAAGAAGGAGATGACGCGAAACGACTTGATTTTTGCTTGTGGATAGGAGACAAAATTTCAAGTGGAAATGTTGATTTTTATATATGTATCATGTTTTCTGACGAAAGTACATTTTCTACCAATGGAACCGTTGCAACCCAGCACGTTAGGTACTGGTCTTTAGAAAATCCCGAATTCAGAATTATGACGAGAAGACAATATTTCACAAAAGTGAAAGTGTGGTGTGCGATATCCATCCATGGCATCATAGGGCCATATTTTTTTGATAACACGTGCAATAGATTATCATATTTAGAAATGCTGGATACATTTTTCAATGATGAACTCGAAAATCTACCATTAAATTTTCGACAAAATATGTATTTTCAGCAAGATGGTTGTCCAGCCCATTTTGCTCGTGAGGTTAGAGAATGGCTTGACCGCAGATTTGGTCCAAGGTGGATTGGCAGGAATGGCCTAGTTTTGTGGCCCCCAAGAAGCCCCGACATGGCGTATATGTTTTTATGGGCCCGTTTAAAACAAATTGTTTTTGCTACCGCAGTACCAAATGATATTGAAGTGCTAAAGGGCAGAATTATCCAGGCTGTCCAATCGATATCTCAGGAAGAAAGCAGAAATTCTTTCTTTATTTGAGAAAGCAATTAGAAAAATGTGTCGAGTATGGGGGTGGAGTTTTTGAATTATGAAATCGTTATCGTATTCTTTTCATGTTAATAAAAATGTTCGTATTATTATTATAATTACTTTATTAAAACTCTTTATTATTATTATGATTATTAGTATTACTTCAGTAAAAACGTTTATTAAGAGTGGATTTTTTTCGTATCTTTCAAAATAAAGTATGTTTACTCTTAAGCAAAGTAACATTTTTGCAGTTTTTACCCACCCTGTATAAAAAAATTGAAGTTTCCTATGACGAATCGTATTTTCTAGACAAGTAAAAACGTTTATTAAGAGTGCCTTTTTTTCGTATCTTTCAAAATAAAGTATGTTTACTCTTAAGCAAAGTAACATTTTTGCAGTTTTTGCCCACCCTGTATAAAAAAATTGAAGTTTCTTATGATAAATCGTATTTTCTAGACAAGCAAAAACGTTTATTAAGAGTGACTTTTTTTCGTATCTTTCAATTTTTAGTCCATTTGTCCTCTTGTAAACCCCATCCGTGGACATACTGTATATAAAAAAAAACAAAAAAAAAATTCAGTAGACGCACCTCCGTTTTTCTTAGATCCCCCGGAACGACATTTACGACATACAAGTTTTTTAGAAACAACTTTAATTTTTATCGGTTTTCTTTTAGGTACACAGGAAGCCTCTGTAGACTTAACTGAATCATCTTCTTTACTTTGTTTTTTTCTACTTTCGGGAGCAATTTCGGTGCAGACAAACCTAAAAATTAACAGTTTATAAATGTTACACTGTAAAAAAAATTTAGAAAATTTTAGTAGTTTAATTTTTTTAACGTTTCAAAAAATAATTTATAGTCCGGTCAATCCAGACCAAAAAATCATACTGAAGGTACATAAATTAACAACAAACAACTGAAAATCAGTAAAATTGTTCAAAATATAATTATAAATAAAATTTATAAGTTCCCCATCATTCCCGTGTTTGGAAAAAATTTTACTCAAGGTCAAAGGTCAAAAAAATTTGTTTTTCGTGATTTTCAGCAAAACGGTACGTTTTATCATAAAAATAGCCCAGACAAAAATTGTAAATCATAAAATTATCTATAAAATATGTATTCAGACTTTTTTTCTACGAGCCACCGTTTCTGAGATATACGATTCAAAAAGTTGTAAAAGTTGTTATCGTCATAATATGCACACGTTATTTTTTCTAATGATTTTACCGCATAGATCTCTGCGAGTACTTCTGTCATGCCGCTTCCTTGCATAATATGACCAATTGCTCCCAGAAAAGACATCAGTAGATAAAATCCTCCTAGTCTGATGATAATTTTTGATACTTCAGAGCCCTCAGGTGTGGCTGATGCTGATACCATTTCTCGAGCTTTAGCATACAGGGGCTGGTCGAAAGTCACGATGCATACAGTGTGGTCTTACCGTTTTGCATTCTCTAATGCACAAAGTAAAGTCGTATAGATAGTATTATAGTTACTGGCTGGTTGGTGAATAAATGGTAAAAATGAAATTTGAGATTTAGAATAATTCATATAATAATATGGTTATTTGTTAAACGTTCGATAAAACCATTCCAACCGGGTAAAGGCGCATTTTTCCATTTTGACGATAACAACTTTTAAAACTTTTTGAATCGTTATATCTCAGAAACAGTGGCTCGTAGGAAAAAAAGTATTGATATATTTTTTTTAGATAATTTTATGCTCTACAATTTTTGTCTGAGGTATTTTTATGATAAAACTTACCGTTTTGCTGAAAATCGCGAAAAACTAATTTTTTTTACCTTTGACCTTGAGTAAATTTTTTTCCAAACACGAGAATGATGGGGAACTTATAAATTTTATTTATAATTATATTTTGAACAATTATACTGATTTTCAGCTTGTTGTTAATTTATGTACCTTCGATTGTCTAGATCGCCCGGACTATTAACCGGTCTGAGCGGTTCTTGATTAAGGTATTCACCTTTCACGATTGTTTTTATCTTTAACAATAGTACACTTCAATATTCTATCTACACCTTCTTCGCCGAAATTAAGTTCTTCTGGACAATCTGTAGCCTCACTATTGCTCTGCCCTTCACTCCCGACCATCTTTTCGCCACATCCTGTTGAAATAGTACATAATATATTATATTAGCGCTATCGAAACAAATCAGCGGTTACCAATATTATAGAATCTTTAATACCTAGGGACCCAGTTTATTAAAACAAAAAATTTATTGGTGTTTTCCTACGTTATTATTAAAAAAAATTCCAATATAAACTTTTATATTATCTACCTCCTTCTCACCCCTTTAGGGGTAAAAAAATAAGAAATACGATTTTCATGATTTTCTGTGTTGTAAAGTATTTTTTCTATTTCACGTTCATAATAAGTTCAGTGTAATAAAGCTATTTCGATACGCGTTTTTTCTTTACTTGATGTTGGTAACATTTAAATGTTTTATTTCATTGACTTGCTCGTGCGCGGCCTTTGTAATTTACGAGAAAACCCATTTTTCGCAGAGGAAAAATAGCTTGATAACTTCCTTTTTTATTCTGTGTTGATAACAGTCATGTATGTTGGTTGCATAAATCTGTAAATCAATCTTTTGTAGATGCTTCAAGCTATCATTTTCTGCCAAATCCTATCCAAAATTCAATCTACTAACCTTCCAATGTCGATTTTAACTTCAACTTTATTTGAATTTTCCATCTTCCCTATACTAAATTGCAATGCCGTGACGTAAAATCACGTGTTTTGAAATTCGAAAAAAAGTAGCAAAATCTCCCGAATTTCCGAACGCTCTGTATATTATGTACCGAATGTACAAGGATCACACAACGTATCCCGTCCAATTTCAAATCTCATATCGCTAAAACAACTTTAGAATCTCGTGGTGAAAATGGGTCAATAAATCAAAAAATTACAGTTTGCAAAATAATTTTTGTTGTCCAGAGGCTACTATGATAAAAAAATAGTATTACCAACATAAAATTTAGACATAAAAATTTACAAAATTTGAAGGATTTATTTTCTTTTTAAAACGTATTTTTCTTGATTATAAAAGGTGAAATAGAAAAAAAAATGTATAAAGCACATGTTTCATAAGGCGTTTTAGCTCACGTGTCAATAAAAAAAACTCGCCACTTTGTGGCTCGTTTTTTAAAATAGACGCGTGCGCTAAAACCGCTTCTTATGAAACGTGTACTTTAATATACTATTTGCTAAGCTACAAGAAAATAAGAGAAAACATATTTTTCCAATAGAAACTTGTATACCCCCCCTTCTTCTCTCTGTAGGGACAAATTAAAAAAAAAATAAGAAACACGTGTTATTTTAACCCCCGTTTTTATCCCCTTAGGGCCAAATTATTAATATCCTGTTAACACTAACTGTAAGATAACTTCCAAGGATACCATTGTTGGAACAATTGTTGTCATGGAAGTTATGTGACTGTTAGTAGTTAGTACTAACAAATTTGGGCCTTAGAGGTTGAATAGTAATCTAATAACTTTGAACTGAATAAAATCTTTTGTATAAAGTAAACTTTATGAATCGATAATAGAGAATCCGTTTTATGTTCACGATCTGTCTTTATCATTCTCGTTTCTTCCATTTGATATAGGCCAAAAATGCTTCGACTAAGACGTTCAACCTCTGTTTAAATTAAAATTCGCCAGTGTCATCGTCACCTTTAAAATGCTTACCTAACTTCTTCACCTTAAATATAAGATGTTCTCCACTGCACATTATTTCCTCGGCCTCTTCATCAGAAATTGCTAAAATAAATCATCAAATTTAAATAAAAATTAAAACAAAGTCAAAATTAAATCTATAAAGACCTAGGACCTGTTAATAGAATAGGCAATAAGTATTACCTACATTACAGCACAAATGCACTGACGCATTGAATATCAAACTATATAAGAATGACGGATGTCCGAGAAAAGTTGACAACCCATTTTTTGACGTATTGGAGCTGGTTTGGCCGCCATTGTGGAGCTGATCGTAACTCTAACCTTAAATCTGTCGCCTGTATGTCGTTATAATGCAGCGCCTCGGCAACAAATGTCTCAAATTCACTGATGTGATGTCGTGGTGTTGCCGCATATCGTATTTTATTGGAATTTTTAAGAATTCAAGCAGTTTTAACAGACAATAAAATAGGAGGTTCTCATTTCCTGCCGAATGTATATTTTTGATAATAATATGTACGCTGATTACTCCGGGGTAATTGGACCGACTTTCATAATGATTTTACCGTTGCAGTAGGTGTTAAATGTTAAACAAATAAAAGTAGATAAAAAGCGACAGCAAGTATAAATAAAATAGGTTCTATTTCGTCAAAAAATAGCAAAATACGTAATACACTAATACAAACAAACTGAATGTTTCTTAAGTAAGAAAGTAAAATCTACTTATTTTAACCATTTTGAAAAGTAGTAATAATTGCAAATAAGAACCAAGTTATACAAACCGCACATCATTTATATTTTACCCAACATATACGTTGTAGCCTAGGTAGGTATTGAATAGAGAGAGTCGTCATTTAGTTCTGTTAGAAATAGAATACATGGCGGTCAATACGTTTTCATGTAATTAACGTTGGGACGTCAAAAGGTTGAAAATATTATATGCTACAAAAAATTAAAAATAGGTACATTTTTAGGTCTAGACTATACTATAGGTAGGAAAATAAATGTAAGCTACTTAAATCTAGGATAGGTGTAGGTAAGTACTTATGTAAAATCAAGTTTTACGATAAGCTATAAAAATAAATTTAAAAAAACTCATTCAGCAAGTCAAACGTACAGGCGGCAACAATGTTTTAATTTAGCAGTGAAAAGGTTAGTCGCTTTCTTGTTGGTGAACTCATTGTGCCATCTATGAATTTAACGTAGCAGATTTAGGAAATCGGCCCATATGGCCTTCTTATAGTTTGATATTCATTGACTGATGTAAACATTATATCGCACCAATACGATAAAGATAGAAGCGATGCAAAATATAAAAAATAAATTTACTCACGTGTAATAATGGGCGCCTTAGTTTCCTTTGCCATTTTCCTGCATTGCGCCATTAGCCCCATATCTTTCATTTCACAATCATCACCGTCTGGTGTCACCGGTGTCAAGTCCTTAAGTCCTTTTTGTATACATTGGCCTTGTGGTACCTTATTTTCTGAAGGGTTAATACAATCACTCTTTTTTTCTTGTTGTTCGTCGTCTTTCACCATTTTCCGGCATTGCGTCAGTGACTCACTGTCTCGCATCTCACAATCTTTACCGTCCGATGTCACCGGTGGTAAGTTAGTTTTCTCAGACGATATATTTTGTTTATTACATGGATTATCGTCCATGTCTCCCTCCGTCTTACATAGATTTTCTTTGTTATTCGAATTCTCCCCCTTGTTTGCTTCTTTCATATTTGTTACAATTCTTTTTACCTCCTCCAGGTCTTTAATCAGTTTAGAGTCGCCTGTTGCCACAGAATCGTTATTGTTCCTACAAGGGTCTTTGTTATTAGCCTGTTCCTGATTACCTTCTTGCTTCTGACAAGGATCACCCTTGTTACAACTTATATCATTTTTATTTTCACCTTTCTGTATATAATTCTTAGATAACATCTTAATACGTTTGTTCACCTCATCTAGATCTCTACTCAATTTAGAATCAGATTCATTACAGGCACCGTCAGGGTGTTCTTCTTTCTTACAGGGATCCTGTGTTTTATTGCAAGGATCATCTTTACTAACGTCCTTGTTCATCGTAATACCTCTCTTAGATTTGGTTTTAACACATTTGTTAACTTCTTCCAGCTCGTTACTTAAATTAGAATCAAGTTTCGCATCGTCATCATCAGGGCATGCCTTCTTTTTACATGGATCGTGTGTTTTATTGCAAGGATCATCTCTACTAACGTCCTTGTTCATCGTAATACCTTTCTTAGATTTGGTTTTAACACACGTGTTAACTTCTTCCAGCTCTTTACTCAAATTAGAATCAAGTTTCGCATCGTCATCATCAGAGCATGCCTTCTTTTTACATGGATCCTGTGTTTTATTGCAAGGATCGTCTCTACTAACGTCCTTGTTCATCGTAATACCTTTCTTAGATTTGGTTTTAACACACGTGTTAACTTCTTCCAGCTCTTTACTCAAATTAGAATCAAGTTTCGCATCGTCATCATCAGAGCATGCCTTCTTTTTACATGGATCCTGTGTTTTATTGCAAGGATCGTCTCTACTAACGTCCTTGTTCATCGTAATACCTTTCTTAGATTTGGTTTTAACACACGTGTTAACTTCTTCCAGCTCTTTACTCAAATTAGAATCAAGTTTCGCATCGTCATCATCAGGGCATGCCTTCTTTTTACATGGATCCTGTGTTTTATTGCAAGGATCGTCTCTACTAACGTCCTTGTTCATCGTAATACCTTTCTTAGATTGGGTTTTAACACATTTGTTAACTTCTTCCAGCTCTTTACTCAAATTAGAATCAAGTTTCGCATCCTCATCATCACATGCCTTCTTTTTACATGGATCCTGTGTTTTATTGCAGGGATCATCTTTACTAACTTCTCGGTTCGTCCTAATACCTTTCTTAGATTGAGTTTTAACGCATTTGTTAACTTCTTCCAGCTCTTTACTCAATATAGAATCAAGTTTCGCGTCGTCATCATCAGAGCGTGCCTTTTTTTTACATGGATCTTGTGTTTTATTGCAAGGATCATCTTTACTAACGTCCTTGTCCATCGTAATACCTTTCTTAGATTGGGTTTTAACACATTTGTTAACTTCTTCCAGCTCTTTACTCAAATTAGAATCAAGTTTCGCATCGTCATCATCAGGGCATGCCTTCTTTTTACACGGATTCTGTGTTTTCTTGCAAGGATCATCTTTACTAACGTCTCTGTTGATTTTAATAACTTTCTTAGATTGAGTTTTAACACACTTGTTAACTTCTTCCAGTTCTTTACTCAAATTAGAATCAAGTTTCGCATCGTCATCATCAGGGCATGCCTTCTTTTTACATGGATCCTGTGTTTTCTTGCAAGGATCATCTTTACTAACGTCCTTGTTTATCGTAATGCCTTTCTTAGATTGGGCTTTAACACATTTGTTAACTTCTTCCAGCTTTTTACTCAGATTAGAAGTAAGTTTTGCATCGTCATCGTCAACATATTCTTTTTTGTTGCATGAATTCGCTTTGACGTTGTTTTTCTTCGATTGCTTATTAGCACATTTGGTAACATCGTCTTTGCTTATTTTGGAATCCTCCTTATTACAAAGCTGTTTATTTTTCCATAGGACATCGATATTTTCTTTTTTTTCGTTACATCCTGCCTTTATTGTGGATTTTGGGTCCTTTTTCGCCTCCTTCTCGACTTTACATTTATTCGTGAGGTAACTTGCAACTGGCTTAAGCGCTTCTTGCGACGACTTTTTAGGCTTAAACATTAAATTAGACAAGCACTTAGCCAGTTTGTCATACGCACGTTTGTGATCTCCGACGTCGGCATCTTTCACCATATTTGTTTCTTTTTTGCAAGGATCTTGTGTCTTTAAATTCGATTTTGTAGTATCCTTTTTACACGAGTCATCCTTTGCGCTTATGGTTTTCGTAGTGCTCTTTGTTGATTTTAACAACTTTCCACAGTTCAACTTCTTACTTTGACTTGCACATTTCTGTACATTGTTACTCTTTTTTATAGGAATCTTACTATGGTCCTTTTTGATCTCATCGTTTTTCGTCTTGACATTTCCTTTATTTAGCTTCGAAACGCTCTTAGAAGTTGTTCTACATTCTGTTATGGACTTCTTTTGGCTTTCAGTTTTATCTAAATCGGGGCATGTCTTACTCGCGGGGAACTTTTTGATGGGTTTACAATTATTTGTTTTCTCGTCCTTGGATGCTCTGGGTTTGAAAGCATCCTCATATTTCTTAGCTAACCGTTCACTAATTTCTTTAATCATTTCCTCGCATCTTTTTTCTCTTGCAACTGAATCCGAATGATTCCTTGCGACCTCACACGGCCTTTCTTTTTTTTTACAAGGTTCTGTCTTAATACCTGATTTATCTTCCCTGGAACTTGCTTTTGAATTACATGCTTTGCGTAACTTCTCCTGCTTCGAGTTTTTATCGGTCGCAGAACCGGCTTTACTAATAAGCTTAACAACCTGCTCCTTACAACTCTTTGAAGACGCTCTACTGTCTTTTTTATCAACACCCTTACACTTGTTTTTACATTCAACGGCGGGAATTCTACCTTTCTCGTTCTTACATATATTTGCACAACTCCTACTTTTACGTAACCCAGGATCCTTAAGTAGTTTGGGTTTACATGAATTGGTTTTACTAGTTTTTTCGTTTTTATCAGCTTCCCTAGTGCTACAAACGCTTCTTAATAGTTTAGGTGTCGATTGAGATTTTGGATGTGTATCTTGCGTTTTGCATGGACGGTTGCTCTTTTTTGTGGCAACACATTTAGAAGGATCCACAGAATCAGATTCAGAATCCTCCTTGTTTACCGCACTGCTAACAACGTTGTAAACGTCCATAATATCGGCGTTTCTATCGTTCGGAGTGATCCCGTATTTCTTATATATGCGGTCAGCAATTAACCTGCACATTTCTTCACATCGCTTAGAACATATCGGTTTATTGCTTTGCTTAGGGCGGTCCTCTTTTGAATTTGCCCCAGTTTCGGTTTTATTGAGAGGACTGGTAGTGGGTTCCAAATATTGTAAACAGGACTGGCCCGTTTCGGGTTCATCATTTTTAAAATCGTCTTTTTCGGATTTGGAACAATTATGAAGTTGTTTCATTGCCTTGCTGCTTTTAGAATTACATCTAATAAATCCGCTATTATGGATACGATCCCAGGGTTTTTTAGGCAGATCTTCTTTTATACCATCGCTCTTTACTTTGTCGACGTTTAAGCAGCCATGAAGAGCATTTATTTTCTTACCACTTTTAGAATTAGTAATACTTTCTAAAGACTTACATTTAGCAGATTCTGAGACTTTGCGACATATCAAACTGCTTAGGGACCGACTTTTCTTCGCTTCAATAATAGCCGTTGCGGAACACTGAGATTCTGGGGATATTTTAAAATTAGACTTAGGGTGTGATTCAGGCTCTAACCCTTTATATGGTTTACTGTCGTCATTTTCTTGTCTCGAAGAATATATTTTATAAGCAGTTCGGATTTTTTTTAGAGCTTGATCTTTATCCTTTTCACTCATACTTTCTACTGCAGATACAGAGTTACATTTAGCGGGCTCTGAGACATTACGACACCTTAAAGTTCTTTGGGACCTACTTTCTTTTGCTGCGCTAGGGGAACACTGTGCTTCTAGAAATTCTTGTAAAATTGGACATTCGGGTTTCGACTCTCGTTTCGGAGCTTCACATATCTCTTTATGTTGTTTACTGTCGTCACTTTTTGGTTTATAGGAATCCGTTTGTTTTCTTATTTTATTTCTTATAAGAAACTGGCATAGTTTTTTTCCCTTGTCGCTTATACCTTCTACTGCAGTTTCAGATTTACATCTAGCGAGCTGCAAGTCTTGTCGACACCCCATAGTCTTTTCTCTAGCCATACAGAGATTGATATGTTGTTGGCTGTCATGCTGTTCTTCCTTAGTACAATCTACTTCATTTTTTGTTTGATTTTCTCCACGATCTTCATCATACTGTTTTTCAATCGTTTCATTTATACATGCTGCAGATGTTTCGGATTTACATCTATCAGGCTCTTTTGACAGACGACACCACAAAGACGGTTGTGAAATACTTTTCCTCGCTTTACTAATCGTTTTTTGGTTCGCAAAGCATATAGGAGACTCTGAAAAGTCGTTTAAAGTAAAACCTTTGGATTCTATCTTGAGTTCAAAAGCGTCATTGTGCTTTAGTTGGAAATAGGCCTTTATGTCCATGGTAGAGTCTACCTTGTGAGTTTTGCGGAATAGATCACTGATGGATTTATTACAAGGATCTTTCTTCTTTTCGGAATCTACCTGTTTCTTAGAGGTGTTATCACTTTGTTTAAAGAGGTTTGACTTGGAATAAGATAGTCTGTTGGCGAGTATTTCGAACGCTGGGATGTTCATTTTGATTAATGAGGTTTTGGTGAGAATATGGCCAGAGGATATAGGAAATTTGAAGTTTAATCCCGCATCTGAAAAATAAAAAAAACTATTTTGCTGTGTCTCTTGTTATGAAATAAGACTTACATTCCAGGGGTAACGCGATTTAAAGTCTTTACCTTGGGAAGGACTACATAGTTTCGGAGATGGAACATCACCTGAAACAATTTTTCATTAGAGGTAATAACAACATGCTATTTTACTAACGTCATTAAGGTGGGAGTATCAACATGCTTGCTAACCTATAACCTATTTCGCGTAGATTTATTTATTTTTTCTAACTTTTACACACAATTTAAATAAAATCAATATCGTCTTCATATTCTATAGGTAATAATTAACATGTTATATCAAGGAATTTCATAAGTTTTTTTTAAGGAGAATTGTATATCGAAAAATATCGGTTAAGATTTTTTTAAACATTATTATGTCATTGTTCTTTTACTATAAGTACAATTTTCCCAAAATAAGCAATGAAATAAATTGATATTTTTGTAATACATCAGATATTACCTAAATAATGTGCAGACGATATTGATTTTATTTAAATCAATAAAATAATAAACTAAGAAAAACAAGGCGAAATAGGTTATAGGTTGGCAATAAATTGAATGACGTTGATAATTCCACCTTAAGGATGAAATGACTTATGGTTTGCAATGAAAAAAAAAAGATTTTTTTCTGTGAATTATATCACTGAGTGTAAAAAAGGTTTCGTTTCTAGGCTATACAGTGTGGTTGTTTAAGTGTGCAACATATGGGCATTTTTTTTATTACCGATTTCTCAGAAAATTTTATTCTTGATAAAAGTTGGTGCATATTCGATAATCATATTAGGTGCACTTGGAATGGTTGCAAGTCAAACGGCGTACAGGGTAGGCCAAAAAATATAAAACTTGTACAAGAATAAAGTACCCCTATTTCAGAAAATTCAGCAGAATGTTATTAAGAAAAGTTGTTTATAATTAAAAGTTATGCATAGATTTAAAAACGCGACCTCCTAAAAGAAAAAAATATATTTTCTTAAAAAAACATTAATAATTTCCCAAAAAAATTTTTTTTTTATAGCCACGATAAAGATCTTCATAAATTAAGCAAAATCAAATCAATTTCACATATCTTTGTTCAAATTCAAGCATATTTGTAAAATTTACTTGAATTTTTAATTTATTAAGGAATCACAAACTTCATGTTTGTTGCAACGATATTAAACACAACTTTAAAATATCCTAAAAATCCTTTTTAATAAGATAAAACATTAGTAATGATAAAATGCTAATTAAAAAACTCTCATTTAAAGTGCAAACTTTTTATTTTAAATGTTTATTAAAATTTTTTATTATTGTACAAGTTTTATATTTGTTGGCCTACCCTGTACGCCGCTTGACTTGCAACCATTCCAAGTACACCTAATATGATTATCGAACATGCACCAACATTTATCAAGAATAAAATTTTCTGAGAAATCGGTAGGTAATAAAAAAAATGCCCATATGTTGCACACTTAAACAACCACGCTGTATACTTGTAGCGGGATATCGCAAGAAAGCAACCAATTTTTATACCCTAATGGCGTTAGTAAAAATGCTATAGTAAAAATGCTATTGCCTGCTGTACTAGTATAAAATATAATACATTGCTCACTTGACATTGATGGACAACTCGTCGTCGAGCTACTTTGTGACCCGTCACATTTCTTCTTAGATGCGTCTGTATTTTTCTGCTGGCATGGATTTTTGAGTAGTTTGCCAGGTTTTGCGTTTCCTTTTTTACAAGGATCTGCCTTTTTCTTAGAAGAATCCTCTGGTTTCTTACACTGATCGTCACTCTTACTAGCGTCTGTCTTGTGACCGGCCTTATTTGTTTTAAGACACTCATTGAGGTGCGCCAAGTCTTTGGAAGTTTTAGAGCCATTACCATCAATGTTCTCACCCGACTTGCATTGTCTAGGATCTTCCGCTCGCTTCCTTGTCATTACTGAGGTATCAGACAGTGATACTTTTGTCGGTTTGCAACGGCTACTCTTTGTGGAATCTTCAATTTTCTTACAGGGATCGTTTTTGCCATCCTTAGACCCCGTAGTCGTCTTGCAATCGGCTCCTTTTGTGGAATTCTTATTTTTCTTACAAGGGTCTTCTTTTGTTTTACAAGGGTCTTCCTTTTTCTTACAAGGGTCTTCTTTTTTCTTATTAGGATCGTCTTTTTTCTTGCAAGGATCCTCTTTTTTCTTACAAGGGTCTTCTTTTTTCTTGTGAGCGTCGTCTTTTTTCTTGCAAGGGTCCTCTTTTTTCTTACAAGGGTCTTCTTTTTTCTTGTGAGCGTCGTCTTTTTTCTTACAAGGGTCTTCTTTTTTCTTGTGAGCGTCGTCTTTTTTCTTACACGGGTCGTCTTTTTTCTTGCAAGGGTCCTCTTTTTTCTTACAAGGGTCTTCTTGTTTCTTGTGAGCGTCGTCTTTTTTCTTACATGGGTCGTCTTTTTTCTTGCAAGGGTCCTCTTTTTTCTTACAAGGGTCTTCTTTTTTCTTGTGAGCGTCGTCTTTTTTCTTACATGGGTCGTCTTTTTTCTTGCAAGGGTCCTCTTTTTTCTTACAAGGGTCTTCTTTTTTCTTGTGAGCGTCGTCTTTTTTCTTACATGGGTCGTCTTTTTTCTTACAAGGATCTTCTTTTTTTTTACAAGGGTCTCCTTTTTTCTTAGTTGGATCCTCTGTTTTCTTACAAGGGTCTTCTTTTTGGTTTAACTTTTTCAACATGGCGTCGCGTTTCTTACACGTGTCCTGTTTGTTTTGTTTCGCCGATAAACAGGTATCTGAAGCCGACTTGCTATTTGGGCCTTGACGATTTTTTTTGTTAACGCCTTGGTCACTTTTGGTCTTATTACAGTCTTCTAAAAAAAATGCAACTTATTTAGTAGCTTCTTAATATCAGCTGTGATTTGTAGAATACAGGTATGGAAATGTGTTGTCTGCCCATATCCTATCGCAAAGCAAGCGGAAATAGGTAGGTAGATTACCTATGTTTCCCCCGCTCCATCGTATCGCGTCATCTCGTTCATCGTTCTCCTGGTATCACGCCTCCCGCTGTGATTCAATGTGTTAGTGGGCGTGGTATCAATGATATGCTACCAATAGATACAACAATAACAAATAAAACTATTGACATAATCGCATTCTAATCTGGTAAAGTAAATCGACATGCAAATTACTTTCGTTGCTAAAAATACAATCCGCAACGCCGAATTTGAGCTGCCGAAGGAACGTGGGCAAAAGATGTACATTGTTGTCGTGGTGCTCGGGCAAATTTCAATATTATGTTAATAGACCAGGGCTGAAGCCTTTAAAAATTGTAAAAAGTGAAAAAAAATAATTGTAGGATGAAACCCATTGGAAAAGTATGACTGTAAGTTATGTATGAATCAGTATGAATGTAACAAAAATGAAAGGAAAAATAATTTACGGGCGATCCGAGGTCGGGCAGTGGAAGGGGGGTGAGTTTTTAAGGGTAGAAAACGATTTATCTCGATTTCCGGAAAAACTACAAGTCCTATAGAAAAACGCTAAATGGCAAAATTGTAGGTAATAAAAAGATCTACAACTTTTGTATTTACACTTTTTTCACATAACCTCAAAAGTTATGTGAAAAATTCAAATAACCAAGTTTTTGCTTTTTTATTTTTATCTTTTACAAAAAAATTTTTTTTTTACGAAATTTGGTGAAAACTTACTTTTTTATGTCCCAAACACACTGTAATTTTTTTGATTTAAAATATTTATTTTTTTAACTTATTTTGACTTAATATCGAAAAAGCACCCTAATTTTCAATCGAAAATTCTCACGTCAAAATATCTGCTTTTTTAAAAAAGTCGGTGGGCTTTTTTTTCGCTGAAATCTCTACTTTCTGATGGTGTAAAAAAATATACATTACTATGGTGAATGTTCTCAAAAAACGCAAAGAAACGAAAAAAAGTCGAATCCGAAATTTTTTTAAAAATTATTATGTACAATTTTGAGCTATTTATTAAAATTTATACTTTAATTACTCGAAAAACGTAAGATTCCATGTTACATTGATAAACAAAAAATTGCAAGTCAAAATATACTAAGTACTATAATTAACAACCAAATAAGAATAAAGTTAATATTTAATAAGACATCTACAATATTTTACATTTTTTGAGAACATTTACCATAGTAATGTATATTTTTTTACACCATCAAAAAGAAGAGATTTTAACGAACAAAAAACCCACCGACTTTTTTAAAAAAGCAGTGAGAATTTTCGATTGAAAATTAGGGTGCTATTTCGATATTAAGTCAAAATAAGGTGAAAAAATAAAAATTTTAAATCAAAAAAATTACAGCGTGTTTGGGACATAAAAAGGTAAGTTTTCACCAAATTTCGTGAAAAAAATTTTTTTTTGGAAAAGATAAAAATAAAAAACCAAAAACTTGGTTATTTGAATTTTTCACAAAAATTTTGAGGTTATGTAAAAAAGTGTGAATACAAAAGTTGTAGATCTTTGTATTACCTACAACTTTGCCGTTTAACGTTTTTCCATAGGACTTGCAGTTTTGCCGGAAATCGAGATAAATCGTTTTCCACCCTTAAAAACTCATCCCCTTCCACTTCCCGACCTGGGATCGCCCGTAAATTATTTTTTCTTTCATTTTTGTTATATTCTCTTCCTTTTAAAAATAGGTTTCATCCTACCATTATTTTTTTTGGTTTCAAAAATTATCGACCCTGGTCTATAATTATAAAATTTCATTTTTCGGCCCGCAACATACATATCCGGTTTATATTTTTTACAAATAAAATAAGACCAATCGTTGAATTCACGAAGCGATACACCTAAGAATACATTTAAAGAAATCTTGAAAACCCATGATTTTGTTAAATCTGACAACCCGGCTATATTCACGGTACAGGGCTTGTCCCTATCGTCCGCTAGGTTGTCCCGGTTACCTTTCTGTCTCTTTTTACGACATATAACATTTAATAATAGCAAAAACTTAAAAACAAAAGTTATCCAGAATTTTTGTTACCTTGAAAACATTGCTACCTTTGACATTTGATACACCTTTACTGAGAATTTTTTTAAATCCCGTTTTTTGATTGGTCACTATCGGTACGCCCTCCAGCGGCCAACCTAGAGACTTAAAAATAATTTCCAGCAATTTCTGTTAGTCACTAGACTGTTTCCAAGATACAACCCTTTGTACTTGTACACCCGGCACAAAGGATTTTAAATTTGGATCATTAGATAATGCGATAAGGACTTACTATCGCATTAATATAAATAACCGTTACACAACTCACTTACTTGATGCCTGCGTAATCAAACATTCCTTGCTTGTCTTCTTGTTTTTACAAGGTCCATTCCAAGGGTACTTGTCTTTTAAACTTTTTTTCGCGGCGTATTTCCCAGGCGGCTTTTCCAAAGGTTTGTTCATTGCATTCTTGCATCTGTCCTCTGACTTTCCCTTGGATTTTTTTAAGAAAGGTTTACAGTCTGAAAAACTTTCAGATTTATTCTCACTCTTGTTCGGAAGTTTCTTACACGAATCCTTAACATTTACGCCGCCAGAGTCACTTTTTATTTTTTCTTTGGACTTACCCTTGACACAACTGTAAAGAGTTTCCATGCTTTTACTTGTTTTAGAACTGCCGGACTTATTTTTACAATAAGGGTCATCCTTCTGGCTGCCATCTTTTGTATCTTTCTTTTCAGATTTACTTTTAACACAACAATACGGATCGTTGTCTTCTACGCTTATTTGAGACTTTGATTTCTTACAAACATTCTTTACAGGTTCTTTCTTTTTCTTTTTCGCACAAGGGTCCGCTATTTTCTTACAAGGATCTGCACCTTCTTTTGAACCTGCACTTAACGCCATCTTCTTTATATTTAAGTCTATTGGTTTGGTCGTATTGCAATGAGGTCCCTTTGTAGACTCTTCTTTTTTCTTACAAGGGTCTTCTTTCTGGCTACCATCTTTTGTATCGTTCTTTTCAGATTTACTTTTAACACAAGAATACGGATCGTTATTTTCATCGCTCATTTGCGACTTTGATTTCTTACAGTCGATCTTTACAGGTTCTTTATTTTTATTATTCTTACAGGAGTCTTGCAAGGTGGCGTCCTTGTTCTGAGATTTACTTGCAACGCAACAATACGGATCGTTGCCTTCTGTGCTCAATTGAGAGTTTGATTTCTTGCAGTCGATCTTTACAGGTTCTTTCTTTTTAGTATTCTTACAGGAGTCTTGCCCCTTGACTCCTTTCTTGTTGTAATTCTCATATGTACAGGGAATGCAGGGTTCGGATTTTTGATGCGACGACCCTTTATCTTTTTTGCTGTCATTGCAAACGCTTTTGGATCGAGACATTGCTAAAATAGAAGAAATCATAAAGCGGCCCTATTCTTCTGGACGTTTTTCAAAAAAATTAATAAAGTTATTTTTTTTACCTCTTATGTCTAAAAATTTTTCGTTTTCATTTTTCAGCTTTTGCTTCTTATTGTTGCTTTTGAAAAGGTCGAAGATGCCGCATTCCATTTTATCGTCATCAGATCGTCTTCCACCACCTCCTCCTCTACCACTCGAGCCCCCTGGGCATGACATTGGTAAACCTACAACACGATACATCATATTATGTAAATCGAAACAATCGGTTCCGAATTCCAGTTTAAATTCTTATAATAATGGCATATTTTCAACGTAAATATTATGAAAAATACCCTGATAACTGCCGTAACATTCCATACAGGGCTGGCTTCTGGACAGCGTGACCACGAAAGGGGCGGCCTTTTTGCCACCATTCTGTTTCCGCACTATTAACATGCAAAAGTCCGATATTTTTTCTGAACAGCTTTCAACAAAACTCTGAAAAATTAATAAAATTTATAAGTAAAGTAAAGTTTGGTGTTGAATGACGAGATATCGAAAAGTCATTTGAAAAATGTATTCAGATATAGTCAAATCTGGTCTTATCATGCGGGTCCAGGTGGAATTCCCAACGTCGTTCAATTTATTGCCAACCTATAACCTATTTTGCTTTGTTCTTCAAGTTAATTATTTTTTAAACTAACATTTAAATAAAATCAGTATCGTCGGCACATTACTTAGGTAATATCTGATATATTACAAAAATATCAATTTATTTCATTGCTTACTTTGGGAGAATTGTATAGTGAAAGAACAATGACATAATAATGTTAAAAAAAATCTTAACCGATATTTTTCGATATACAATAATTATCCTTAAATAACTTATGAAATTTGATATTTATTTAACATGTTAATTATTCCCTATAGAATATGAAGACGATATTGATTTTATTTAAATTTTGTGTAAAAGTTAGAAAAAATAAATAAATCTACTCGAAAAAGGTTATAGGTTGGCAAGCATGTTGATACTCCCACCTTAAGGTGACAGAGGAGAGCAAAAATTGGATTTCTTTAACGTGCGGTAGTGAACCCTCAACAACTTTTTCATTAAAAATAGTTTTTAAGAAGATACGTTGCGACATCAATTTCATATACCTACCTTATCAAGGTCTTCCGCTTTGCCGGCTTTCTTGCTAGTCCTGGCTGTAGTATCAGAAACGGACTTCCTTATATCTTGCTCCTTATGGCTACTGGTTGACGGCAATATGGTGCGTCGGGATTTTGAAAGCGTCCTCGAATCGCCCATTCGATTGCCTGTAAGTAGTTTTTTTTTAACAATTTATGCAGTCCTAGGCGCACAGGCGCACATAGTGTGGTAATTCTCTAAACATGATGATTGAAATTATTTTGAAAATACTTACTTTCGATTTTGACAGGAATCACTTTCGAGGGTTTTCCAAATTCCACCGGTTTTCTGCAGACCATATCCTGGTCTTTTTTTCTGCGCTTTTCCAATTCGGCCAGCCTTATCTTTTCACCTTCCTCTCTCTTGTACGCATCGGTGTTGCAATATCTGGTGTCTTCTTCGCACACCACCTGGAAAAAGCGTTCTATTTTACTGAAAATATACGAAATGATTCGACAGATAAATAAATAAACCTAAATAACCTACCACGAAATATGAATAGTAGGTATTCAAATAAATAAAGACATTCAAATTTTTAAAGTCGATAAAATAAAATATTTAGGAATTATTTTTGATAGTAAATTAGATTGGAATTTTCACATAGAATACTTAATTAAAAAATTAAGAAGTTTACTACCGATTTTAAAAAACATTAAAAATTGTTTAAATGTAAGACATAATATGGAAATATTACATTACGCGTTAGTTAAAACTCATTTAAATTACGGAATTTTAGGTTGGGGAGGAATAAATAGAACTTTAGTTAAAAAATTAGAAATATTACAAAAAAGGTTTCTAAAAATTATATTCGATAAAGATTATCTTTATCCATCAAAAGAATTATATTCAGAAACAAAAAAATTGAACGTAAAACAACTTTACATTTATAACATCTTAATGTATAATATATTTAAAAATAAAAACCTTATACAATTTAAAAACCATAATCATGATACACGTCATAAAAATGAAATAACCATAAAACCTTTAAATATTTAGGTTTTTATTTAAACGATTATTTACTAAGAAAAATAAAAAAATTAATTTCATTAAAAAAAATTTAAGTCGAAATAAAAACATGGATATTAAAAACAGACAATTTGAAAATATTTTTAGAAACGCTTTAATTAATTAATATTGTTCTGAATAATTTATATAAGTAATATTTTTTACTTAAAAGTTGTAAATTAATAATTTTATTATAGGTAATATATTTCTTCAAAAAAGTGGCGTTTATAAATTAGCATTTTTACTTTAAAACTTGATTTTTAATGCATATTTATGATTTATGATTTTACATACTAAAACAAAAAATAAGATTTGCCCCGAACATGCTCAGCTTTAGGGGATTGAAGAATAAGTTTATAGAAGACAACATAAACATATTTGTATAGAGGTAGCCGTTACTTGATGAAGATCCATTATAAGAACTATAAAAAATACTTCGTGTATAAATATTTACTAGTTCACCGTTAGTGAATATTTATACACGAAGTATTTTTTATAGTTCTTATAAACATATTTATTATATTATTAAATTTTAAATAAGCCTATTATTAATATTAGATATTAATGGAATAAGAAAATAAATACATAATGCCCAAATTATTAATGTCCTGTTAGTATAAAAAAATTACACATTGTTGTTCAAATAATGGTATCCTTGAAAGGTATATCACACTTTATAGTGAAAATATACCTTTTAATAATTTGTGCCTTAGTAATTTCCAATTATTTTTTTTTACTCCTTTTTACTGATTACTAAGCCACTGAATGAGCAAACAATAGAGATTATAACCTGACGTATCATTCTCTTAAGGTGGAATTATCAACGTCATTCAATTTTTTGTCAACCTATAACCTATTTCGCGTTATTTTTTCAAGTTTATAATTTTATTGACTAACATTTAAATAAATTCAGTATTGTCGGCACATTACTTAGGTAATATGTGACATATTATAACAAAAATAACTATTCATTTTATTGCTTATTTTGGGATAATAATTGTATAGTGAAAAAAATCTTACCCGATATTTTTCGCTATACAATTCTCCTAAAATATTTAATTAAATTCCTTGATATTTATTTAATGTCAGTTATTACCTATAAAATATGAGGACGATAGGTAATGATTTTATTTAAATTTTGTGTAAAAGCTAGAAAACATAAATAAATCTACGCGAAATAGGTTATAGGTTGGCAAGCATGTTGATACTCCCACCTTAAGTATATCAATGAGAACCTTTACAAAAATCTAAAAAAATAACACGATACAAATAACATATTCCGACTAGTAACAACACTGCCGCAAAAACAAATACTGGGCTTACTACAGCGGTTTCAGTTGCTACCTATAAATGGCCGACGCGTGAAAAAGAAGAGCGACGTTGCCGCTTCATTCCAGATTTCGTCACCATGTAGATAACATGCTACTTAATATAACTATAAATTGTGGACCATAACCAGACAAATTATAAATCCTGGGATATTTGATTGCTTGAAAATGTAAACAATCTGGTATATTTATTAAGAGATATTTGGTATTTATTAACTAACCTTGCCAATTTTTTTCTTACACGTTATTGGAACACTCGTCTCTGCATTGGGATCGCACGATTCTTGTTTTCCACTTTGTTTCTTTTGTGAGGGGGTTTTCGGAACTCTAATGAACGTTTCTTCGCATTCTGGTTTTTCTACGCAGTTTGCACATGGTGCATTTTTGTAATAATCTATAAACACATTCAATGTGCTACAGATATACAGACTCAGACTGTCCGCGGATATGGTTTACAATAGCACAAAAGTTTTGCTTGTAAAAAACTTTTTATCAAGAATGACTTTTTCTCGAAAAATGAAATTTGTCATCCGTTTGTGCTATTGTAAACCCTATCCGCGGACAGTCTGTATATATGTAAAATATTTGCTTCTTTCTACAGCTTAATTATATATCTACTATACGCAAAAAGATTTTAGTAGGATTTTTTTCAATGCCGAATGCAGAAAGACAAACCATAGATACAAAGATACCTACTCGAAACTACTACATTTTTTTTCACATAACATTTACATTAAAACTACTTACTACACTTTGCAATTTCCTTCATTCCCGGCAAACCATGGCCATCTTTCTTTGGCTGGCAACATTCTGGGGGTGGTTTTTTATTTACACAGCTGTTTGGAGGTACATAAAGTAACGGGCCGTCGGTACAAGGTCTTTGATGGCATGCGGATTGTTCAACTAAAAAAAAATCGGTCAAGGGCGAGTCGAACTTACGTGATCAGGTTTCCGTACCATTTGCTTCTTATACTAACAAAAGATCGATTCTTCGGTTTAATTTATATAAAACCTAGCCTTAATAAAAATTATTTGCTTACTTTCTGGACATGGAGTCTTACATTCGGGCTTCAACGGGCAGGTTTCGGGCTGCGGAACCTTCTGACAAGTCTCATAACACGCCTTTTTTGGCTCCAGAGCGGGAAGTTTGATTTTTGGCTTACCAGGCGACTTGTCACAAGCCATTTCCTTTCGTTGAATGTCTTTGGAAGTTTGACAAGTTACTGGCTGCTTACAGATGGCCTTGGCCGGGCAAGGAGTTGTACATGTTATAACCCCTCCTTGAGGTTCATCACAGGAATTGGCAGGCACTGGAGGAGATCGTCTATTCAAGGAACTACAAGAATCATCCTTTTTCGGGCATATATTGTTGTTGCATGGATCTATCTTGCATATGGTTTCTGGAAGTTTCATATTCTTACATGGATCGGGTTTTTTACAAGGATCTTCCTTCTTGCAAGGGTCTGCCTTCTTCTCTGAATCTGCTTTCTTGCAAGGATCCTTTTTCCCACACTGATCCACTTTCTTACAAGGGTCTGCTTTCTTCTCTGAATCTGCTTTCTTGCAAGGATCCTTTTTCTCACACTGATCCACTTTCTTACAAGGGTCTACTTTCTTACAAGGATCTTTATTCTTACAAGGGTCTTCCTTCTTACAAGGGTCTGCCTTCTTACAAGGGTCTTCCTTCTTACATTTTTTCCCCTCTTTTTGACAAGGATCTTTCATGTTAGCTGCGTCCTTGCATGTATCTTCTTGCTTACATGATGTTTCGTTGTGCCAAGGGTTTAATTTTCTGCAGGTTTCCTTCGTTTCGTCCTTATTATTACACTTTTTAATTTCATCTGCGCAAGAGGTAACAGATCTATGGCTAAGCGAGGCATATGTATCAGTTTTATGGCTTTGTTTAAAAATATTGTCGGCAGCCTTACATTTATCTTCTTTGTTGTTGTCGTTATTTTTGCCGGGTTTGCTTTGTAGGAAAGATTTTTTCTCACTTTTTGACTTTCCAAAGGCTATGTTTAAGTTCGTTTCCCTGGGATCATCAAATATATCCCTACGTTTGCTTGGTGGGATGTTTACAGATAATTTTCTTAGTGGATCCCGATGCTCGGATTTTTTCTTACCGGGCTCCTTTATCTCGGGAATGTCGCTGATCTCCGTGATTGCTCGTTCTTTTTTTATTTGCCATGGATATTTCAAAGAAACCTTGTTTGGTGTTTGAGGTCTGCTGTTGATTGGCCTAGCGCTGTCTAGTATAGTTGTGTTTGAATTAGCGAGTTGGAGGCTGCTGAGCGTGCGTTCGAGATTTCGTTCCATACGTTTCAAAGCTAAAAAACATGGAACATAAAAATTATTTGGCTAAAGGGTTTTCTCATAATTAGCTTAGGTAATTTAAGTTATACGTTAAGGTGCCTACAGACACACGAACATGTATTAGTACATCAACGCGCGTTGATGTGTATGGATAACATTTCTCCACAGACACAGGTACTTGTATGTCAGTCTTCTAGGCGTTGCGGTGTCAGCATGTCAAGTGACGATGAACTAAACCTATTGGCAGTGGCTTGCGTGTGTGTTATAAGAAAAACTTCTTAAATCCGCCATTGTTCAAATCAAACTACAACAACAAAACTAACACGACACTGACAAAATCCTTGAAACAAACAAACTTTCGTCTCCACACCTTCATACATGTGCGCGCGTTTATGTACAGTTGAGTTCAGAAAGAAGTAGGACACGGATTCTTATCCTATGTAAACCAGGCTTTTAAAAAACATCAAAAGTTTGACATGCCACTGACATCCTTTTTTAAATTTAAAAAAATATATTTTTTATAAGTACCTAGTTATTGATTCGAAGCATAATGCCTAGGCTTGACAATGTTTAAAGGATTCAAATAATTGTGTTTTTAAATGACGAAATACCTATACGAGACGGTGCCGCTATAATGCACGTAGCAAAAAAAAACGGTAAAAAATATTAAGTACAGATGGGAAGCGGATGGAACTTTGTATAAGAAAAAGCTTCCTGGAAGACCAAGAAAAACAACGCAAGAACATGACAATGGTCTTGTGCAATACTTGAAGAAAAATCCCTTTTAAATAATGCGAGCTGCTATTCAGCAAACAAATTTTCCTGGTTCGAGACCGACAGGTTGTCGTAGGGTAAAAGAATCCCATTTAAAAAATTATGTTGCCGCCAAAAAGATGAAATTAGGGGAAGAACACAAACAGGCACGAATTATTTTTGCCGGAATAAAGTAGTCTTTACTGACGAAAAAGTTTCTTAGTCTACGTTCAACGAACATATCATTGTATACAGACCTCGCAGTACAAGATATAGGTACTGAAAATTTTATCAGTAATTCCGAAAGCTCAGGGAGATTTTCGGTGAATGTATGGGCATGGTGAGTTATCATGGACTTAGAGTGTGTTGGATTGTAAATGAAAAGTTTAATTCAGTCACTTACAAGAACATTTTGGAATATATTATGAGCCTAGTGTATCGCAACATTTCCCTGATTAGAGCCTTATTTTCCAACAAGACAACTGCCCGGTTCACAGCGCGGGTATGGTCAAAGATTTGTCAGAGGAATAACGTGGAAACTTTGCCATGGCCTTCAAAAAGTCCCGATATTAATATAATAGAAAACGTTTGGGGTCTAATGACACGAAAAATATATAAAGCAAATTTCCGACCAGCTAACAGAATTTCATTTATTGAAGAAACGTGGAACGAGTTAAGTGATGATCTGGATTTTGTGAGTGGTCTATACTTATCGATACCCAATAGACTGAATGAGTTTTTATAAAAAAATGGAGCGATTATTAAATATTAAATAGGCATAATTTTATTTCTTTTAATAATTATTGTGACAATAAAATGTTTAAATTAAATTAGACTTGTTATTTCTTAATGAAACGAAGAAGAAATGGTAATAAAAATTATAAATATGACACGTTTAAGTTTAGCCCAATAAATAAAAAGTTTAGTTTGTTATAATTTAAACACAGTTAATAACCTGTCCTACTTTTTTATGAACTTTCGGGGTTTATGGGTAGGTATACAACACACAATCCATGTCCTACTTCTTTCTGAACTCAACTGTACGTGCGTACATAAATTCAAGCGGGAACAGTAAACACGTGCGTCGGTATTTTAACGTAAGATTTGTCTACACACTGGCGAACATCAACGCGCGTACATGTACTAATACATGTTCGTGTGTCTGTAGGCCCCTTAATAGACAGTAGGGGTGTGCAAAAAATCAATTATTCGATTAGAGATAATTTTTTTTATCGATTAATAGAAAAATCGATTAATCGATTATTAATCGAAAAAATCTTTTTTTTTGATTAATTGAAAAAAAAATATATTTTTCGATTATTCGATTATTCGAAATAAAAATAATTTTACGATTTTTTGATTAATGGATTATTAAGTAATCAAAAAAAAAAAGATTTTTCGGTTAATCGATTAACAAAAAAAAATGTTTCGATTAATCGATTAATTAGGTATTCGAAAAAAAAATTTACGATGTTTCGATTAATCCATCATTAATCGAAAAATCACGATTTTTTGATTAATCAATTGACCAAAAAAACTATTTTCGATTATTCTAAAATATAGGTATGTTTTTGGATGACTGAAGTTGCTAGTCACTTATTATCGCTGTAAGTCTCTATATACTTATTAACAACCCTATTACCCTGAAAATGTTTAAAAAATATTATAGCAGATTATTGCAAGACAATCCACGAAATAATTTGAACAAAGTTTTAATCTGTGCGCCTTTCATAAAATTAATATTCTTAACGATCTAATATTTGAATCGACTTTTTGATTTATTTTGATTAAATCAATCGATTATTTTCGATTAATGAATTATTTTCGATGAATCGATTATTCCCGATTAGTCTATTATTATTTTCGATTAATCAGAAAAAATATATTATTCTCGATTAATCGATTATTTTCAATTAATCGGTTATTTTCGATTAATCTGAAATAATCGATTATTGGATTATTTTTGGTTTTCGATTAATCGATTAATCGGATATAACTAACTATTTTCGATTAATCGATTACTTTTGAAAAATCGATTATCTTTTTCGGTAATCGCACAGCCCTGATAGACAGTAGACAGACATGTATGGAGAAGCTACGTATCTACGCTGATAAAGGTATGAGTTTATAGAAAGAACTTACCTGCTTTTAACTCGTCATATTTTAACATTTCCTTCTCGATCACAGGCTGGATCATTTTCTTAATGGCATCAGCCAATCTCTGCTTAGATTCTTCCCCTATCTCAATTTTGGGTACCGTAGTGATTACATCAGTCATTTCTTGATTTAATCCATCCATCGGATTCATAAAAAATACATCCTGGTTCTCGTAGCTCGATACCTTTACCTCTTCTGTCCTCAGCTTGTCCTCAGATTTCTGAATTTCAGAATAATGTTTATCTTTATTGTACGATTTCTCCACGTGTACTTTTTTCGTAAATAAAGGCATGGAATTTCTTCGAGCTAATACCGACTCACTCATTCCCAATTTAAATAAGTCTGCCTTTTTAGCTATGTTATCGATCTGACGGTTCTTAAAATCCTTGGAGTTAATCGCATTTGTTATTAGCCGATTTTCCCGGTCGTTTCGGGAGCTTGCCGGTCTAGCTGACAGTTGATACGTTAAATTATTCTTCTTAGGATCTTTGTTTTCTTTTTTCTTATTCGAATTCAAATGATGTTCTTTTTTAGGTAAACCCAACGCTCCATCCGAACGGGGTTTCTTTAATTCAAACTCTACAGTAGATACTTTTCGACGACTGGGAAATGTTTTTACCTCATATTCTAAATCACGTTGTATTTCTTTGAATACAGAAAACTTCTTGTTACTCGTCGAAGGTTTATTTTCGTATAAATTTCCCATGGTGGAGATTTCTTCAGGGCCTTGTAAATTTCGTGTCTCAAGGGCCCAGTGTGGTGAGTTAGAAGGACTAAGATCTTTGTAAGTGTGATTGTTGTTGCAAGGGTTCCTTTTCTTGCAAGGTTCTTTTTTCTCCGGTTTCTTACACTTATCATCCTCTTTCTTTTTTGGCACGCGAATCTTACATTTATCCTTGCCACATCTATTAAATAGCTCGTATCCTATGTTCGGCAAATTGCCGTAGCTAGGTAATTCTTTCACGACAAGATCTCCATATTGTTCGTCATTTGCCTCAATTTTTTTGTCTGGTTTTCTTGAATCTACTCGCCACTTCGCTGTATTCTTGGAATTTCTTCTGTCCTTTTCCTTTTGTTTTTCCTTGAGTTTATTTATTTCATTTTCCTTCTCCTTTTCCTGTTTCTTTCGTTTAATCTTTTCATCTATTCGCTCACAATCGCGAGGGCTCAAGTTGTACTGTTGATGATCATTGTCGACGACTTTTTTGTCTGGTTTATTTTTATCTGGTCCACGTTTGCGTTTGTTCTGCGTATCTTCTTTGTCCTTTTTTTTCTGTTTCTTTCGTTTTATTTTGTCATCTATTCTGTTACAATCACATGGAGCCAAACTGTAATACGATTGTTGGTTATCTACCTGTTCTAAAAATGGTGACAGGTCACTGAGACGTTTCGGTTCGGATTTGGTAGCCCGTATTGCCAAATTTTGAGCCGATTCTAAATTCACGGTCATAAAATCATCATTGAACATTTCCAAAGGATAGGGGTCAGCATTCTTGCCTTGATCGTCTGGAAATAAGTATTGGTCAGGGAATTTTTTCTCTTCAAATTTGTATTTGTTGGTATGTGTAAAACCGTTGCGTCTTGACTGCAATTTAATTAGGCTAAAGAGACTAACGGATTTATCGTTAAAACCGGAATCAAGACTTTGGTCTTTAACAAATACGACGTCCTTGTCCGGCTCGACAGACCCTTTAAACCTCGGTGTTGCATAGTACGAGCTAAAATTTCTCTTTTTATATGAAAACTTTCCCATTTTTTCTGAGTTTTCCTTAAAAAAATCTAGAAGCCTTCGTTTATTTTTCGATGTGCATTGTCTACATTCTTGCTCGGGGATAAGGTAATGGAATGTCACCTTATTTTTGTTTTTCTTGGCAATAATATTGTTGTTGCTGTGCTGCATCACCTTGACTTCTTCGCTAAGATTTACTATATCTTTTACATGTTTTTGATTATCCTTAAATTTGGAGCTGTAGTTTTTGAAGTCAACATTTGGAGTGCTAGTTGTTTTTAAACGATGAAGGCTTCTGCTGCTATGGACCAGTTTAACGTGTTCCTTATCAAATATTTTGTTGTTTTTTCTCCGAACTGTGTCATTTTCGGGTTTAATACAGGGACTTTCATAGAATTGGTCTTTAAATCCCCGTATTTTCTTCTTATCTTTATTTTTATTTTTTCCAACACTCTTTTGATTGAAATTTTTCCTAAATTTGGCTAAGATTTTAAGGGTAGGTTTATTCGCCCCACTACTAGTTGTTCTCTGATATTTATTATTTTCTATTCTAGCCTCCTGGGTAGCGAAATGTAATGAACAAAAGGATTCTAATGGGTTAAACGGGGACAAATTGGGGGGTAATGATCGGGATCTTTTAGAACAGAGATTGGTTTCAAGAATTGGAGTGCTTGATCTTATGTTTTCGATGGATGAAAGCGATGGGGTGACTTTGTTTGAAAAACATTTTATCGCCTACAAATAAAAAAATTTCGTTTAAAACCTGTATGCATTTTGATATCCTTGAACAAGGATTTTTGCGAAAGTCATATTTTTAAAGTGCCAAGATTTTGGGATTAAATTAAAGTACTACTTACGGGTATTTTAAGCGTTTTAACATTTCTGAGGAATGAGTTCATCACAGCGAATTTTGTCACATGAAACGCGAACACAAAAAATTGACGAAAATTTTGACAGTATGATTTTGATTGTTAACGCCACAAGTCGATAATTCGTTGGAAATTGTTTCGAAATATATCACCTGTCAAAAAGTCAAAATTTTTGTCAAAAATATTTTTTAGTTTTTAAATAATCTTCAAAATTTTCGTGCGATGTACTTTCTAGGGAAACATATACGAACATGCTCAGTGAGTATTACTAAAATTTATTTAAAAGCATGGCCTAATTTATTTGTTTATTTTTAGAGCTCATTACGCGGTACTCAAACTGCGCTTCTCTACAAAAATGGGGCCCTTAATTGGGAGTATCTAGCCAAGAATGCGTCCTTTTATTTGATGCACCCTGAACAATTGAAACAAAAACTAAAAGAACGAGATGCACATATGCTTTGTCGGTTTTTCGATTCTGAGGAGTACCAGAAAAAGGTTAAATCTTTTTTGGAGATGCAGAGTAAATTTTTAGCCAGAGACCACCTTGACGGTAACATTATTTTGCTTAAAAACGCGTAAAAATGTTGTTATTATTTATGTAGCTCAAAACTGCTGCAAGTTCTTTTCTGCAGATTGCAGGCAATTCAAAAACCACGCCACAAACTAACAAACCTTATTTATATTAAAACATCACAACGACGTATGTCTCGTATATTTTAGTTTATCTAAAGAACGATACATTCCTTTCCAGCACCTAGACGTATAAATTATCAACACGTCTTGAACTGCGCTCAACCAACTCACAAAAAACCGAAAAGGCTAGTTTACCAAGCCGAACCCAAACAAGAAATCGAACGAAAAGTGAAGAAAGTCAAAAAAGGAACCATTGTCGATAAGATAATTAAAAGAAGACATCTATTAAAAGAAGGGATATCATTTAATTTTGACGGAACAAAAAAAAAGATGCGCCACAAAACGACTATAATGCCTGTATATTTGAAAAAAATGAAGAAGAAAATCATACAAGAATCCGAAGTGAGAGGTTATTCATCCCAAAAATCATAAAAATATTTTTTAATAGCATTTTTATTTTTCAGAGGGTCTGTTTAACTCTGTATATCGTGCGCATGCCGCAAAAAGAGAGGCCCCTACTACCGAAAATTCCGAGACCCTTTACGCTAAGATCCTTCATGGGAAAGTTACTTTACGAGATCCTAAATCTGGTAAAGCGCCAAACGACTTAGGGGATGACCCTCACACATTAATTTTTGAAGGTGAACCCTATGTAGAACCAAAGTGTGATGTGATTACAGACAGTAAGAGCTTACCAGTGAAGAAGTCAAATACTTTGACGTTTGAGGCAACTGCTTCCTACAAAGTAAAAGATCCTTTAAGAGATAATGAGGTTATGATAGAAGAGGACCCCTTGCAAGTTAAACGACCCGACTATATAACTTTTTTAGACGATAAGGAAGAAATAGCAGTAAACCCGCAAGCCTATAAAATTCAAGTTCCCTTGGAGAGCAAAAGTCCATCATACGATGAGCATACCTTAACATTTGAAGGGAATTATTTGAAAAGTTCAGAAATGCTAAATAGGAAACAAGTTGAAGCAGAGGACTCAACAAAGTCGTATAAAGTACAAGAGCGTTTAGAGCAAGACGAAGATAGTGCTTTAGCCGATAAGTACCAAAAGTATCCACTCCAAAAGCGCTACAAGGCTTACCCGAGACGAGAAAGTAGCACTTCGAAAGTTGAGGATATAAAGTCTAGAGCAGAAAACTTTAAGGGTGACCCTGAGCCCGCAGATGGTGGTTCCTACAAGTTCTCTAACGCGAAGGTAAACCACGTTCCTTACAGACTTTCCAGAGTGAACTCCAAGTATGAGGACGTTTCTTTGAAACTGGGTGGTCCTTTAAAATCAAATGTGACGCACATTCCCTTACGCATGTCTAGTTCCACCGCCAGGGTCATTCAGAAAGCTACTACCAAACTATGCCCTAAAAAGAAACACAATTTAAATAGAAGCGAAGAACCTGTAAAATTGAGGCCCTCGAAGTCGATGAAAACGAATAAGGTACAGGTTGTAAAAAAAACATCAGGAGGATCGAGGAAAGGTAAGGGTGAAGGTGCGGAAGGAAAGGTTACTCCGATGCAATTGTTAATGGATAATGTGTACAAAACACGTTCGCTGGATTTGGATGATAATTTGGAGAAGAAGCACACTCTTGCGGCCATTTTTAGGAACAGAACTGCTTTAGGTCTGAAGACGCAATTGGAGTTCCCATCTCTGTTTGAAAAAGTTAAAATGGGTAAACACTATAATGCTTTTATATTATACAGTGACCGGCAGAAAGTGCGCAGCATATGAAAACATTTTTTATCTTTAAGTTTAGAAAATTAATTTTATTTTAGATAGGTCCTGCATTTCTGCACAATTTCATCTAACTAATCTTTTTTATTTACATTGACTAAAAGCATCTCATAAATAGTTTTTTATAAATTGAAGTATGCATAGAAAGTTTCCTTTTGATTTATAAAGAAAAAATTTAAATTTAAAATACATTTTGAACGGATTTTATTCGTCACGCAAAATAAGGAAACTTTCTATGCATACTTTAATGTATAAAAAACTATTTACGAGATAAGTAAATAAGTAAATAAGTCAATATAAATGAAAAAATATCAGTCAGATAAAATTAACTTGTTCCCTCAGAAAATAAAATACGGTGTGCAGCAAAAATATTTAATATTTTTATGTTTTTATTTTAAAAAGCTATAATATTATGAAAACAAACTACCTAATCGGACTTATGATCGACGGTAATCTCTAACAAAGTCTGCAGAAAACCTTTTTTTCGTACTGTTTGGTTGCCATTTATTTTTTATACAGTGTTATTCAGAAAACACGATTAAATCCATTTTTTTGTTCAAAATAAGCGAAACTTGAAATTTGGGTATAACTTTGAAATTAAAACATAATTCTTAGCAAGAAAATATTCTAAAATGAAAGATGAAGGTACTTTACTCTTAGCGGAATTTTAAATTTTTTATCGTACCTCGTATACCATAAGACTTTTACCGGATTTAATGGATGTTATTTTGGTCTGAGAACATGCAGAACCTATCTAAAATAAAATAAATTTTCTAAACTTAAAGATAAAAAAACTTTCCCATATGCTGCGCACTTTCTGCCAATCACTGTATATTGCGTTCGGTACCCAAATTAAAAAAAAAAAAAGTGGCTTATGTATCTGATGACTCACCGTTGTAGTCAATATTAGATCAAACGCAGTAGTGAATATTAAGTTATACATAAGTGCCAAATTTCGAATTTTTATTCGTTTTTATTTATACTAAACAAACAAAAAATAATATAATTGAAAAATAATAAACCTTCTATTCATTTTTAATACTTTTTCGTTAATAAATTCTCAAAATGTGATCCATTTACTATTTGGCAATATCTAATTACTTCGGGAGAAATGAACCTACACTCATGACGTCATGACGTGCTTTTAACTCCGTAACATTTGAAAAGGAATAAATTTTGAAATTTGGTACAGTTGTATTCATAAAAAAAGCGTACACGAATTAGAATCAGAGGTAAGTTTTGTCATATTTGCGTAAAACCGGCTTATCGCATGTTAAGGTGGGAGTATCAACATGCTTGCCAACCTATAACCTATTTCGCGTAGATTTATTTATGTTTTCTAGCTTTTACACAAAATTTAAATAAACCCAGTATCGACTTGATATTCTATAGGTAATAATTGACATATTTAATAAATATCAAGGAATTTCATAACTTATTTTAGGATAATTGTATAGCGAAAACTATCGGGTAAGATTTTTTTAACATTATTATGTCATTGTTCTTTCACTATACAATTCTCCCAAAATTAGCAATGAAATAAATTGATATTTTTGCAATATATCAGATATTACCTAAGTAATGTGCCGACGATACTGATTTTATTTAAATGTTAGTTTAAAAAATAATAAATTTGAAGAACAAAGCAAAATAGGTTATAGGTTGGCAATAAATTGAACGACGTTGAGAATTCCACCTTAAGGTGGGAGTATCAACATGCTTGCCAACCTATAACCTATTTCGCGTAGATTTATTTATGTTTTCTAGCTTTTATACAAAATTTAAAGAAAATCAGTATCGACTTGATATTCTACAGGTAATAATTGACATATTTAATAAATATCAAGGAATTTCATAACTTATTTTAGGAGAATTGTATAGCGAAAAATATCGGGTAAGATTTTTTTTAACATTATTATGTCATTGTCACTCATTGTTCTTTCACTATACAATTCTCCCAAAATTAGCAATAAAATAAATTGATATTTTTGTAATATATCAGATACTACCTAAATAATGTACCGACGATATTGATTTTCTTTAAATGTTAGTTATTAAAATAATAAACTCAAAAAATCAACGCGAAATAGGTTATAGGTTGGCAATAGATTGAATGACGTTGAGAATTCAACCTTAAAGGTTATTAAAAATGCAAAGCATTGGCGTTGGGCGTTAGTTCAATAGAATAACAAAAATTATCTTTTTTATTTTATAATATTATATCTTAACAGTTTTATAAAAATTACAATAGAAACAAAAACGTTTAAGTAACAAGAATAAATAAAATCTAATATTTGGTCATATATCCCTGTTTTTCTATTACTTGAGTCTATCCGGAATTCAGTGAATTTATTTGATACAATATTTGGATCCAGCTCTTCCCAGCACGCATGTATTATTTCCCATTAATCTTATCATATATATTTTTTTTACGATTATACCCGAAATATTTTCAATTTGATTGATATCGGGAAAGATCGAGGGAGTTAGTATATCGCTCTTCAAACCTGGTATTGTTTGGACGGTACACACGAATTTGTCCATCATAAGTTGACTGGAACGTATTTTCATCAGTAAAAATGACCTCGTGCCAAAATTGAGGATTGCGGTATATATAATGTAAAGCAAAAATAATCCTTGATTGTCGCTGTTCTTCGGTAAGAAACATTTTTTTCGTAGTTGGGCGACATTTTAGTTCAGATTCGTTGACTCTCCTGCTGGCGGTAGTTTGGGAGGCAGGAAATGCTGTATCAATAACAGCATCCCTTGCAGTTGCAAACGGATTATTTCTTAAATATCCCAAAAAAGCAGCATCCTGTTCGGGGTTGGAACGTTTGGGACGACCTGAATCAATTTTCCTCTTTAGGGATTCTTCTTGTTCCCAGCGTTGCTTATTTTTCGATATAATTTATTATTTCTATTATACAACTGCGCTACAGCACGGATTGACCATCCTTCTTGGATTCTTGATACAATCTTTCAACTTCATACAACTGACGATGAGGCATTTTTATGTTCTTCTGTCAAAGTTTATCAAACGTTACCACCATGCAGTTACAAAATTAATTACACCGACGCCAATGCTTTGCATTTTTGATAATCTATGACGTGTGATAACCTCCAATAAACAATCATTTAGACAAGCCGGTTTTACATAAATACGACGAAACTTACCCCTCATTCCAATTCTTGTATATACGCTTTTTTTACGAATACAACTGTACTTATGTTTAACTTAATACGCACTTTAAAAATAGTAAAAAAAAAGTAGGGTTGCCGATTAAAAAAAATATGGATATCGTCATCTCTTTAATTTGTGTATCAATATTTTTATAAAATATATCGCAACTTAATATGTTAATACCCGAAATCAAGCATTTTTCCCCAAAAAAAATGGTCTGGATTTGGTGAATTTATTCCAGGTTTCAGACTCACACTGTATGTACCACGGAGGTCAATATTTTAAATTAGAAATCGATTTTGTGAAGAAGAACTAAAATTTTGTCTTTTTAGGTTTCCTAAACGCCGTGACGTATACAGTCGGCTTTCTGTACACGATCAGTTTCGAAATTTTAAAAATAATAATATTCCTGATGGTTTCTCTTCTATGGTTTTTGGCAAACGTTGTCAAACAATCGTCCAAAGAGACCAAGTTTATCACTCGGTCACGTCAACGTCGCCGTTTAAATCTGTACTAACTGAAAGCTACCTGGCCCGAAGACCAAAAAGTACGTACAGGCCTTTAGTAAATAAGGCCTTCTTAAATTTTAAAAATGTTCCTTTCTCGCGTTTAACAAGAAGTTTAAAAGTACCTATTACATCCTTATTTTATCTACAACCAGTTTATGATAGCAATAGCCGCATATTACTTGTGATAGTAAGAGGATTATTCTATGTATAATACAACTAGGACAATTATAACTTTTTATAGGACACATATAGGACTATAATGAATTCGCAATAATCCGTTTCACGTTCTGACATTTTGTAACATCGTGAACTTGTAAAATTAATTTCGGTATTTCCGAAGTATTATTTTACAATTTTCTAAACAAAAATGGTTTTGTCGGAAATACAGCGTATCGAAGTCTTGATATTGTTAGGATGTGGAGATAAAATAAGGAGTCAAAATATCCGGACAATCAAATTTCACAGGACACTGTTAATAAAATATTCCACAAATTTGATGAACACGGCACAGTAAAAGGACTTGCCTAGAAATAGACGGCCACGTGTTTTAGGCGACGATGAAAAATTGGATATTGCATTATCTCTGCAGGATAATCCGCATGTTTCAACAGTTTCATTGGCTCAAAATCATGATACATCTAGTGGTACTATTGGACGATTTTTGAAAGCAGAAAAATACCGCCCTTATAAAGTATATCTTGTCCAAGAGCTTTTAAAAGATGACTCTGACAGGCGTTTGAAATTTTGGGAAGAAATGATGAGACTGTGTGACGATAATAATAGATTTCCACAGAACATATTATTTTCGGATGAAGCTACTTTCTATTTAAACGGGGTGGATATTTAGCATTAAATAACGTGAAACAATGAAGATTTATTACCTTGAAAGGTAAAAAAACATCAATGATTTATCATTTCCGCTTATTTAAATAGAGATTTTTTAAAACTTTTAACAGTCGCCATATTAAAATAGCTTGACAGAATCGCGCCAAAATTTATGAGCATACTGTACGAGATATTAGCTTTCAAATGACAAGCTGTATGTTTCCATAAAAAAAAAAGATCGATGTCGTCATATCTTTGACAAACGTCTATAAAAAAAAAAAACGAATAGCGTCAAAATGTGAGCATATATAAAACTAAATTGATGTGTCCGAGCATTTTCCCCAAAAGTTACATCAGGTTAAGGCTATATTAATTTTATTCCGGACTTCTGGGCAACCCTGTATAATTAATATGAAGCTATACCAGACAACCGTAGTCCAACATACGGTGTTCCAGTTGAATGATAACATTAAATTAATCTCATTATAACTAAAAATAAACTAGGGCGAAATATCCGACCAAAATCGGTCGCAGACTCCCGGACTATCTAATGGCATTCACGTCACGCCGATTTGCCGTTACTATGGAAACAAGAAATGTCATATACCTACGTATCTTAATTGAAATGATATACGATGCGTGGTTGTAGATAAAGCATAATAAACCACAATACACTCAGATAATTATACCGGGTATTGCTCGCGTTATAATCATCCTCGCTTATTATGGTCTACATTATATCCTCTTTAAATAATGTACTATTAAATTAAATTTTTGTATTCACGTTGCTTTAATACAAATACCTTATTTTGAGGGCCTGTACCTGCTTTAGACGTTTTAAATTTTAAGAGGGCCTTATTGTAATCAGAGGCGGATCCAGGGGGGGCCAATGGGGCCCGGGCCCCCCCTAAAGCCCGTTGAAACATTGAAAATTCTTTTATCTTTAAATTAGCGCAATTTGTTTTTACCCAGCATAAATCAGCACAAAAATTTGTATTACGTTTTTCACAATATAAAATATAAATATACTGATTTATTTTGATTTTTTGCATACGGGCCCCCCCTTAGGAGTATTTCTGGATCCGCCAGTGATTGTAATTCGTTGTTTGTCTTTTTTTAAGATTTAAAAGAAGTCCTCTCATTGGCTTATACAGTTTTCATGACGCTTTACGTACAGGAGTGACCAAAATAAAGTTCCAACTAACGCACAATCTAAACGCCTCTTGTGAATTTGATGGATTTTTTTTTCCTACTCCTGTATACAGCGTGTCCAAAAAAGTATGCAACATATGGGAAAGTTTTTTATCACCGATTTCTCAGAAAATTTTATTCTTTATAAAAGTTGGTGCATTCCTTAAAACTATAAATGCATATTTCATATTTCACCTGCGGCCAATACTAGGGGAGCAAATGCCATTTTTCCGAAATTGTCTTAAGAGTGAAGTACCTTAACTATTGGAAATACAGCAAAATTCCAAGTACGAATTTTGAGTTAGGTGTCACAATTTTAAATTTCTTTTATATGCATTTCTTTAAAATCGGTTTTTGGACTTCAGCGTACTGGGAAAAATGACAAATAAATTATTAATTATTTCCAGTAATATGAATAGAGTTGGATTCTATCATAATTTTGTTTAGAACATAACTTGGCTAAAATGTGTTTAAGTAGGCGTGCTAATATTTGAACCAACTCGTAACATTGAAAGGTTTGAAAAAGTTTGCAACTACTTAATCCATTTTTTTTATAAGCCCCGTTTAAGTTATTTAATAAATATATTAAAATTGCGTAAACAAAAAATCGACCAGAGGTGTACCGTTTAGGGAAAAATAGGGATTACCCAAAAAAAAATTAAAAATTGTGACACCTAACTCAAATTTCGTATTTGGACTAACTTAATAATTTGCAAGAACATTTCCATATAAAATTTTGCTGTATTTCTAATAATTAAGAATTAAGGTACTTTACTCTTAAGGCAATTTCGAAAAAATGGCATTAACTCCCTTACTATTGGCCGCAGGGGAAATATGAAATATGCATTTATAGTTTTAAGGTATGCTCCAACTTTTATAAAAAATAAAATTTTCTAAGAAATCGGTGATAAAAAACTTTCCCATATGTTGCATACTTTCTTGGACACACTGTATACCTAGACTAAATTTGGGGCGGGAGTTTTCTAGTTATTCTTTCTATACACGGGGGTGTCTCTAAAAGGTACGGAAAAAATGCTACCACAAACTCCTGAAATGTAACCATCAAACTCAACTTTCCTCGGTACAAAAGTGGACGATTTTGGAGATACGGAATGTCAAAAGTTCAATAATTTGGTTTCGGTTTTTCATAAATAATTTCTTTATTAATTGGTGTATTATCACAATAATCGGCTAGAGGGGGTTTTATGGGGTTAAAAATTAAAATCCGATTTCATTTTTATTGTCAAATTTAGAGGGCGCCACCTGCGGTCCCTTGCCCACATTTAAAACGAAACTTTTTTTAGCCACACTGTATTGAACTTAACTTCAAAATGCCTTTATTCCAAACTAATTTTTACAGTTCATTACATGAAAAGTGACAACATAATATAGAAAATAACAACCATTAAAAAAAAATGGAAGTTAATCCCATTTAATTCATTAATAAAATCAATTTAAAAAAATAGTACATATAAATAATTTAATTTAGTAAATATCTCTTTAATAATTGTTTTTTAAAAGTTGCCAATTTTTTAATTTTTGTGATATTTTTTGGAAGATTGTTATATTTTATTATTTCGTCGTATAAAAGCGATTTTTTTCCGTAATTACTTTTTACTGGTATAGTTTGATATTTATACAACGTCTGGTGTTATGATCATGTAATATGTCCTCAGACCAAGCACTTGGTCTGAGAATATGTCTTATTCTCCTGAAGTGTTATGTTTGATTTTTTTTTTCTTTTAAAATAATAGAGTAAATTTGAATTAGAATAAAAAATTTTAATTTATAAATGTTTTGAACGTGTAAATACCCTTTCGGTCTATATAGATTAACAGTTGGTTCTAAATGTGGTAATTTGTGTATACATTAAATAACTTTATTTTGCAATTTTTGTAATGGTTTTAAGTTTGATAAACAAGCAGATGGATCCCCATGCAGAAGCTAAGTATTGTAATTTTGAATATATTAATGAAAAATATATATTTTTCAAGTATTTCAAAGGAATGAAATATCTAGCTCTGTACAAAACAGATACCAAAGGAGATATCGAGTTGATAATATACTGGATATGGCATTTCCAATTTAAATTTTCGTCTAAAACTAATCGTAAAAATTTTGTCGTTTTTGATCATTGATTATTTTCATTATTAAATGTTAAGGGATTATTGATGGAATTTATTTTATTTTTAGTTACAAACATAAAAGAAGATTTTGTCAAATTTAACGTAAGTTTATTTGATCGAAGCCAAGAAAGAAGTATTTTTAAATCATTATTAATAATAAAATACATTTCTGCAAGAGTTTCAGCAAAATAAATAATTGTTGTATCATCTGCAAATAGCTTTATATTGTAAGTTCAATTTTACCTAAAAAAGGTATGGGTGGTCAGAGTTGATTAGAGCAGGCGTTTTTGAGATATCTGGATTAAAAAAATTCACTTCGTAAATGGCCAGGTCTGAATTATTGTAATAATTGAACACAATTTGAACTGAAATTGAGCTTTTGACACTCTGCATCTCCGAAATTATCCACTTTTGGACTGAGGTAAGTTGAGTTAGATCGTCATATTTAAGCCTCAGGAATTTGTGGTGGCATTTTTTCCCATCTTTTAGAGTATATCCCTAGTATATCCCTAAAAAATGTTATGATGCCTGATGTTTATAATAGGATCACAAAAAAGCAGACATCAATTTGTCCTAAAACCCATCTCCAAATCGAAATCGGAACACTACGAGGGAGATACAGAACTAAAATCTCCATTAAAAAAAGAAATCGGCGACGATCAACGTAGTTGCACGTATAAGATTGTCGCTAGACGCAGGGAGGAGAAAGACCTACGTCTTAAGAAAAAGTTCATTGTCCACCCTCCATATTGGACGAACACTTTCAGTGTCCATTTTGGAAAGCCCTCGGATAAACGGAGCAAGAGCGAAAAAATTAAAACGGAATCAGCCAAGGATAGAGATTTTACGAATCCGGAGGAAAATGGAGAGACGTTGGATCTCGTTTCTAGAAATATATCTTGTAATCTACACCGACCGATGCCTCACTTTGTGGAACATGCTGATAATAAGCCTAAAGCCTATCGCCTGAATCAATACTATGGTATAGTGCCCACATTTAACATTTAATTGTTTTGTTTGTTTGTTTACACCACCATTGCTTATATAGGTTTTTATGGAAATGTCTTTTACAGGGGTTATGATACAGAACCGGCCAAGCCATTCATAGAGAATATATCTATCAACCGTTTACGAAATACACTGCGCGACACATTTAACGCATAACGAAAAATTTGCCTCAATTTTGATGTTATATATTTTCCAAATTTGTGGTTCGTTTTTAATGATTTTTTTTTTCAAATTGTAGGTTTTTTCCTTAAGCATATCACTGCCTTTGTTGTTTTACTTGAAAAAGTAACTTTGGTATTATACCGGGTGTTATAAAACTGTTATGTTTTTTTTACGGAAATTCAAAACACCCTGTGGGATTTACTAGCCATTGCAAGTTATCGCAATTCCAGCCAAATTAAAGTCCCATGTTTTCTTTACATTTTCTTTTTTGATTCATTGGTTTATCTCTGTTTTTTTATGAAATATTCAATTTTTAGTTATTTCAATTTTATTTGCTTATAAAAAACGCAATTTAGTATTTTTGACGGAACTTCGATTTTTCTAGCATTAGACGGATCAATTGGAATAAATCGGTACCGTCATGGCACACTTAAATGGAAAATTAAAAATTAAATAATAAATATTTTTTTCGCTTGAAATATCACTTTTGTGGTATCATTGGATTCAGAAAATTATGCAGAATTCAAAAATGTAATAATATACAGGGTGTTCCATTTAAAAATCGAAATTTGATGTCACTTCCGGCGAAACCGGAAGTGAAAAAAAAATCATTTGTAAGTAAAAAAGAGCCGCTTGTTATGTGTATGGGATATCCCAAATTTCAATTAATTACCTTTAAAACTAACGGAGATACGGGGGGTGTACCATGATCCTGTTACACCCGGTATATTATAGAAGTAGTGCGTAAAACACTCGTTTTCCTACGCGACATGTAAACCATACACAGTTGCCGTCACAAACAATATTCCTTTATAAAATTAGCAAAAAATATTAATTTTAAAAAACGTTTTTTAAATTGTAGACAATAATATTATGCAGAATTTTGTAAATTAGTGCGCATACTTAATTATAATGTATTATTTGTAGGTTATCACAAGTATAATTGAGCTCCTTTCCGCAGTAACATTTCGACAGTATTTTGACACCTGACATTTATGTCGTTTCGTATATCCTAGTGTCAATTCGTATCATTAATAAATAACAAGGTTTGTAAATTAGAAATAAGTAAGCTTTACTTTTTTTGTGATTCGCTGTGCTTTGCATGATTCTTGCTGAACAGTTATACTCTGTTTCTTAAAGCCTGACAGAACAGCTGACGGTCATGAGTCGTAAAACCTCAATAAACCATAAGCGTAACAATACCTGATCTTAAGTAATTGAATTATCTATTATTGCATAGGTATACAGGTAGGTGGCTTATGTCATAGAATATTTCCAACTTCAAGTGAGGTAGTTTAGTTTTATTGTTAACGTGTTATTGAAAGCTTGCGTGCATATTATAAAAATAATACAAAAATGGGGAATAATTATTCCCCAGTGTTTTGTAAAGGTATGCTTGACCTAAAAGCAAAGACAATAGTTTTAAATGTACACGATTGCACACACAATATACCCTTTGAAGATGGCATGTTAAAAAAAAAGATTCTTTTTGTGTCAACGGTTTTGTTGTTCCCATTTAATTTGCATTAAAATTATGCAGCATTGCTTAATTGTCAAACTTGTTGAATTGTTAATATCGTAATTTTTTTTCCAGATATCTAATAAGACTCCCAAAAACCACCCCAGAAGGTTACAGGGTTCTTATGTACGCAGTTCGCGATCCTGACCCCACCAAGATGAATTTTACCGACGTCGTCAAAGGTTTTTGCATGTACAACGACTGCGTTCTGTCTGAGGATGGTTTACAAGAAGGGTAAGTATAGTGAGAGACGTGGGAAAATAAGTTGTTGCTAGACGACTGAAAAGTTTAAAACGATCGGTCTGTGGTGCACAATATTTACCTAAAGTTTTAGAGTCTACCATGGCTTTTGTTAGAGACATACATTTATACCATTTACTCAAAACCCTCTAAACCTATCGAATTTATTTGAAAATATACTTGTTTATTTATAAATAATAAAGTAATTTTTGTACATTTGACTTCTATAATATTAACGATAGCTAAGATACCGTGCGAGCAAAAATTATTTGCATCAAAGAGGGCTTGGATTAAAAAACGTAGGGCTTGGTTTAGATCACAATGATAAATCTAGGTTAAAATTTTGTCAAATTCATATTATGACAGGATATGCCAAACTAATGAGTAATAAAATAAGTAGACAAATACAAATTTATTTTTGTTGTTTACAAAATTAACAATGTAAGAATATACAGAAAGAAAAAGAAAAATAATTACATAAATGGCTGAAATTGGCCACCGCCATGCTGTGCTGTAACTGTGTCATGGAAAAAAATAGGACCAACAATAATTCTTCTTCGGGAAACAGCTAACCAGACACCAATTTTTTGAGGGTGCAATGTGGACTCTACAAAAAAATGGAGATTTTCACTATTCACTACTCCACATGCGTGTATTCTGAGAATTCACATAACCGGAGAGGTGGAACCAGGCTTCATCCGAAAAAAATGTCAGGTCTAATAAATCATTTCTTTCCAGTAGATTTTGTGTAAACCACTGAGAGTAATTCCTGCGTCTTTCAAAATCTGCGGCTTGTATTTCTTGGAATACTTGCACTTTATAAGGAAATAAATTTAGCTGCTTCTTAAGAATAGTCCTGCATGTTCCATAAGATCTTCCCACTTCTTGGGACAGGCGTACAATTTGTAGGCATATTTTGTTCTTCTGTTCTTACAGATGGTCTTCCTGTTTATCAATGTAACATGGAATCTTACGTTTTTCGAGTAATTAAAGTATACATTTCGGATTCGAGTTTTTTTAGTTTCTCTGCATTTTTTGAGAACATTTACCATAGTAATGTATATTTTTTTTACACCATCAGAAAGCCCACCGACTCTTTTAAAAAAGCAGATATTTTGACGTAAGAATTTTCGATTGAAAATTAGGGTGCTTTTTCGATATTAAGTCAAAATAAGGTGAAAAAATAAATATTTTAAATCAAAAAAATGTGTGTGTTTGGGACATAAAAAGGTAAGGTTTTACCAAATTTCGTAAAAAAAGATTTTTTTTTGTAAAAGATAAAAATAAAAAACCAAAAACTTGGTTTTATACCCTTAAAGACTCACCTCCTTCCACTTCCCGACCTCGGATCGTCCGTAAATTATTTTTCCTTTCATTTTTGTTATATTCTCTTCCTTTTCCAATGGGTTTCATCCTACTATTATTTTTTTTGGTTTCAAAAATTATCGACCCTGGTCTATAGGTGCAGTTTCGGGGAAAAAGGGGACAGGGGAGGGCAAAAATTAGGTTTAATTTACATGCAATAATGAACTGTCATTCTTGCATAAAAACGACGTCGCTTGGCGTCGCGACGTACGTACCTACCTACTTTTCTTGTAATTCGTATGGATGGTTAAAAAACCGGACTGTACTCTTTCAAACATCCTGCTTTATGTCAAATTCCTTGCCGCTTCATAAATATTAAACGTACTATGTCATTATAAGGAAATAAATATTTATTGTATTTGTAATAACGAATTAGCTATGGCGTAAAAAGAAAGTGATACATACCTACATAGCAGTTGTTTAATAAGGAAATACTATGAAGTGCTAATTGATAGGGAAAACAAGAAATAATTAGGCACTATAGCTACTACGTCACAAATAACATAACCCTGCTTTCGATAGGGGGACAAACAAACTATTTTAACATTAATAATAATAATAATAATAATAATAATAATAATAATAATAATAATAATAATAATAATAATAATAATAATAATAATAATAATAATAATATAATAATAATATATAGGTATCTTTATTCTCAACCAACTTATAAAGTTCATTACAGAGAATATAACACCAAATATACAATATATAAAATCACAAATAATAAAAATCATGTTTAGTAATTATTAATAACTGCATCGAAATTATAAAAAAAAATATAATAACCATTTACAAAAAAAATAATAATAATAATAATAATAATATATAATACGTTACAGTTAGTTTAGTTTTAAAAAATATTTTTTTAGTTTTTTTTTTTAATTTTGATATATCTTTAATTTTTTTCGGCAAACTGTTGTAAATTGTTATTCCTTTATATAATATTGATCTTTGGCCAAAAGTACTTTTTACCATAATAGGTGTATGAATATGATGGTTTGTCTCGTGATGTGAATAATGTTGGTTGAAGAAAATATTATATTCGATTGTTTGTCTTTAATAATAATAGAGTGTATTAGAATGCGTAGTTTTAATTCATAAAACTTTTCTAAATTTTAATATCCGTTTGGTTCATACAAATTTATAGTTGGTTCTAAAAAAGGAAGTTTATGTACCTATGCATTTAATTATTTTGTTTTGTAGTTTTTTTAATGGCTGAATTGTAGTTAAATTCGTTGATTCCCAAATTGAAATCATATACTGTAATTTTGAATAAACCAAAGGAAAATATATATTTTTAAAATATTTTAATGATATATAATTTTTAGCTTTAAACAAAATGCCAATTATTGGTGAGATGTAACTTCTTAAATATTCAATATGTTTTTTCCAACTTAAATTTTCATCAATATATAAACCTAAAAATTTGATTGTATTTATAAATTTAATTAAATGATTATTGAAAGAGAGTGAAGAAATATATATTATTATTTTTTAATTTTGATTTACTTATAAACATAAAAGATGATTTATTAAAATTTAATGATAATTTATTAATTTCAAGCCATTTACATATTATATTTAGGTCGTGGTTAATGGTATTATGAATTTGAGCATAGTCTTCAGCATAGTCTTCAATCTTCATAAAAATATACAATATTAGTATCATCAGCAAATAATTTTATTTTACCTTTTAAATTTAGTTTTGCTATAGAATTAATGTAATTTAAAAAAAAAGTAGGTCCTAAGGTTGATTCTTGAGAACACCACATTTATTTAAAAAATTTAATGGTAATATTTAGTGGCAGCCGAACGCCTGCAACTTTTTTTGAAATATTTATCATGGCTATCGTAGTATAGAAGTCAAATGTTCAAAAATTACTTTATTATTTCTAAATAAACAAACATCTTTTGAAATAAATTCGATAAGTTTAGACGGTTTCTAGTAAATAGTATAAATGCAAGTGGTGAGTAAAAACGATCGTTTAATAAGGAAATAAGAACATGGATTGATGTGAATTGTTTATGACTTATTTTCTTATGAATATAAAGTAGTTAATTATTAATTAATTTCGCAAAACAAATTGAAGTAATTAAACGGAAATATTTTTTACCCGGGACATAAATTTTAATAATATCTAATAGTCATAATTATTTATGTAATCACTGTAATGGCTATTGATTACCATCAAGAGTCGATGTGGTGTACTAATTTTTATTATCTAATTTTTTTAATTTTATTTTTAATTTTACTTTACTCCCAACCAATGTTACAAGTTTATTACAGGGATAAATAAGTATAATAAAGGGTTTTCCAATAAGAACGATATGATTTCAAAATGAAATAAAATTAAAATAATTTCATATACAACAAAACGTTTTATATTATCTTAAAGTAGTGTCGATAACATTTATGTTTTGAATAACACATCGTTTAAATGTCCTCCGCGACTTCGTGTACCTACACGAGCGAATTCGACGAACCCAATTTTCGATGACTTTATGCAATAAATCGGGCGTGATCTGACGAATGCAGGGTTCAATGTTCAACCTTAATGCATTAAGTGTTTGTGGTCTGTTTTCATAAACCTTAGATTTCAAATAGCCCCACAAGAAGTAATCTAAAGGAGTTAAATCACAGCTTCTTGGAGGCCACTGAACAGTAGCATTCCTTGAAATTATCCTTTCGTCAAACTTTTCTTGTAGTATATCGATAGTTTCATGAGCAGTGTGACATGTGGCACCGTCTTGCTGGAACCACATATCCTCCAAATCAAGTGCATCTAAATTTGGCCACAAAAAAATTCTTAACATCTGTCGATATCGTTCACCATTCACTGTAACTGCATCTCCTGCCTCATTTTGGAAAAAAAATGGTCCGATGCCACCATACCATAAACCACACAATACAGTTACCTTTAGCGGATACAAAGGCTTCTCATGAATCTGTTATGGATTGTTTTCACACCGAAAACGGCAATTTTGCTTGTTAACGTATCCACTTAACCAAAAATGAGCTTCATCTGAAAAGATAATTTTTTTGGCAAAATTAGGATCCCTTTCAAGTTGTTCTAAACTCCAAGCAGAAAATTCTCTGCGCCGACGATGGTCCAGTGGCTTAAAGTTCTTGGGTGAAAACAATCTTATACGGGTGTAAATTAAAGTCTTCTTTCAAAATACGCCAAGTTGTCGTTTTTTTAATCCTTAACTCTTGAGCACGACGAGGAATTGATAAATTTGGATCCACTGCAACACTAGCTCTTACAGCAGCAATATTCTCAACAGTTCTTGCGTTTCGATGTCTTCTTGGTGTTTTCACATTGTGAAGAGTAAAATTATTTTTAAATTTCTCCGATGCGACAAATGGCAAGCAAAGGAGGACGATTATTTACACCACAGTTTTCGCGAAGTGCGCGATAAGTGTTCACAAAAGATCGTCTATTTTCGTAAAATTTTTGGATAATAACCAAACGTTCTTGAAGCGCGTATTTAGCCATAATAAATTGTTATAGTTTACTGACAATAACTGACAACTGGTGACAGGTATAACTTTATTACCATGGTTACCATATCGTTTCAAAATCATATCGTTCTTATTGGAAAACCCTTTATATAAAAATAACAACAATTATTACTCTAACTTAGTTAAGTAGGTATAGGTATATAATATAAAGAAAAGACAGTTAAAAAAAATATTCGTTTTGTATAAACGTTTGATTAACTCATTAAGAAAGAAATGTATATTAGGAAATATTTATTTTTTTTAAATGAAATTTAAATAAGGGTAGTTTTTTTAATGTTTTAATATTTCCGGGTAAAATATTATATAATATTAATCCATTATATAACAATGACCGTTTTCCAAAGTTACTGTTTATGTTAATAGTTTGTAAAAAATTTGTTTGTCTAGTATCATGTCTGTGAAGATCATGAACTTTTGTAAACGTTATGTTAGAAATTTTTGTTTTAAAAGTAAAGAATTTCGAAAATAATTTTTAAAATAATGTCGAAATTTGGAAGAAAATTAGTATTTGTGGATTTTTTACTATGAGAAATTCAAATATCGACATTATTTCAAAAATTATTTACGAATAACAAAAATAAAATAAAATTTTTAACACCCTGTATCTTAAAAATGAAGGCCTTGCGAACCCATGCTTATATGAACTTTTCATCTTATAAATAACTGGGGAATCGTCCTGTACAATATCGGACACTTATTAAATAACACCCTGTATATAAATAAGAAACAATGTGGGTCCTAGAATGGAACCTCGTGATACTCCACATCCAATTGTTTGATAGGAACTAATTTTACTTCCAATTTTAATGCATTATTCTCTATTTTTAAAGATATGTCGTCATTTTTGATATGAAAGACGTGGGTATTGGACATCTTGCCCGAGTCAGCCTGCCTGCTTTGAAATGTTTCATGTATTATATTCAGGTAAGAAAAATACTTCAAAAAAATCCTGGTCGCTCTTAGTATCCACTCCAGGAGTTTATTATTAATTTTACGACGAAAAGTTGTTCTTTATAAAAAATTCTGCTTGTCGATAAAATGAATTTACCATATAGAAATTTTAGATCAGATGTACAGGGTGTTGATAAATTAAGAAAACATAAAAATGCTTTAAGAGAAAAGTACCATTATTTATTATTTTGGAGAAAATGTTTATGAAACAAAGTTGTTTATAATCCAAAATAAAGCCTAAATACAAAATTTGAAATCTGAATTCTAATTTTTGTTTTTTATTTTTTACAATAGAATTTATGAACATTTTAAATGTACCGGGTGGTCAAATAAGCGAGGACGTCGGCTTTATCTCGGAAACCATTAATCGGACAACTTTCGGAAAGATTTTTTTATGAGTAAAGTGGTCAAGAGAAATTGCTGGAAATTACTTTTAAGTTCCTCATTTCGCCGCAAGGGGGCACAATTAAAAGTTGTTTTTTTAAATTCTAAATTTCTCCAAAAATTCCCATATTACTGTATAACTCTGATTACATCATTGGAAAGCCTAGACAATTCTTCATCATTTTGGTTTAAGGCTCATTGGCGTACCGACCTTGATAAGAGTGGGAGAAGCTATTGAAAGTGTAAACATTAAAATGGCTATAACTTCTAAACGACTTATCCGATTTTACTAAATTCAAGCTTGTTTGGAAGGGGAAAATAAGTATCTTCAATTGCCGTATCCAACAGTACACGATAGTGTTTAATAAAATTGCCAGAGGGTGCAATTTGTAATAATAACAGTTTTTTCGATTTTATCCCGAAAATTCAAATCATACGGTTTAACTATTACATCATAATCAAAAAGCAGATAAAATTTGCAAAAAAAGATGTAAAGACCGCAGTTCGATATCTTTGTTCCTTTCAGAGTTATTGCCAAAACAATAATTTTTAATACAAATTGCGCCCTCAGCAATTTTATTAGAAACAGTCGTGTACCATTAGATACGACAATTGAAGGTACTTCCAAACAAGCTTAAATTTAGTAAAATCGGATAAGTCGTTTAGAAGTTACAGCGATTTTAATGTTTACACTTTCAATAGCTTCTCCCACTCTTACCAAGGTCGGTACGCCAATGAGCCTTAAACCAAAATGATGCAGAATTGTCTAAGCTTTCCAATGATGTAATCAGAGTTATACCTTAATATGGGAATTTTCGGAGAAATTTAGAATTTAAAAAAACAATTTTTAATTGTGCCCCCTTGCGGCGAAATAAGGAACTTAAAAGTAATTTCCAGCAATTTCTCTTGACCACTTTACTCATAACAAAATCTTTCCGAAAGTTGTACGATTAATGGTTTCCGAGATAAAGCCGACGTCCTCGCTTATTTGACCACCCGGTACAATTGTGGAAAAAGTTATTATTCTACATATCCTCCTTCAACCTGCACACATTTCTCCAAATTAGAAATAAATTGAATTAATAGGTCAGCACTCTCAGGTTTTCATTTTGAATGTTCATAAATTCTATTGTAAAAAATAAAAACCAAAATTAGAATTCAGATTTCAAATTTTGTATTTAGGCTTTTTATAAACAACTTTGTTTCATGAACATTTTGTCTAAAATAATAAATAATGGTAGGTGCTTCTCTCTTGAAGCATTTTTATGTTTTCTTAATTTATCAACACCCTGTACATCTGATCTAAAATTTCTATACGGAAAATTAATTTTCTCGACAAGCAAAATTTTTTATAAAGAATAACTTTTCGTCGTAAAATCAATAATAAAGATCTTTTTCCTCTTGTCAACTCCATTCGGGGACACACTGTATATCTATATTTTATTTATTGTATTGCAGGACGCTCATCCATGCAGACTGAAACAAATTCACGTCCTCAATACGGCTTCATGGATTCACCACGTCATGAGATTGGTGGTACCGTTGGTGCGCTCAGAACTTCTGAATCTTGTCAGATTTCATAAAGGTAACTGGACGAATGAACACATTGCCGCTATTAATATTACGCCCGGCAACGGGCGAGTTTTTGATTCTTTTTGATATTTTTTGTTTTTTTTTTGGCTCTGTTGCCACTATATTGATATTGAAAAATGTACCTTAGGAGGTAATCGGCTATATCTCAGAAAGTAATAACACTAGGACTTTGGGAAAAAATATATATCCATAAAAGCGGCTAAGAGAGATTTGCTGGACATTATTTTCAAGTTCGAAAAATGACCGCTAGGGGGCGTAAGAAAACTTTCAAAATAGAAATGCCGATTTTCTCTTGATTTTTCTTAATAAAAATATGTTAAAAATATAAGCATTGTATTCTTCGTAAAAATAGGCAACTTTATGTTAGGAATCATTTTTTTCTATGTTCAATAATAAAGTGGTGGGAGGTCAAACCTTTTTTCTTTCAAACGCTGATATCTCTGCTTTGGATAAACCGATTTTATTCAACTTGGTCTTGAAATAAAAGCCCTTCTTTTCCTCTACACGTTGATCTATTAACTATACTATATCGATTCTGATGCTGGCCACTAGATGGCGTTTTTCCGTAATTCCTCAATGAATAAGGATTTTCTCAAAAAAATCAAATGTTATCATATATGACTTTTTCATCATATTTTATTTTAGGCTTATAAAGGCTATAAAATAGTGGAATAAAAAATTCAGGTCCGTATTTATAATAAAAAAGTTGATGATGGTCGCTCGAATACGAAACGTCGGATTAAAAAACTAACCCCATCAGCTTGTAGAGGAGGAAAAGTTACTATAAGGAATAGAAAACCGCAACGTGATATCTTTTGTTAAACTAGAGAAAAAACCAGTGATTTAATTGATTAATGAATGTTTTAAAAAATGGCCTATTTTTCCATATTAATTATTATTATCCCTAATTTCTCTAGTTTAACAAAAGATATCACGTTGCGGTTTTCAGTTCCTTATAGTAACTTTTCCTCCTCTACAAGCTGATGGGGATAGTTTTTTAATCCGACGTTTCGGATTCGAGCGACCATCATCAACTTTTTTATTTTAAATACGGACCTGGATATTTTTTTCCACTATTTTATAGCCTTAATAAGCCTAAAATAAAATATGATGAAAAAGTCATATCATAACATTTGATTTTTTTGAGAAAATCCTTTTTCATTGAGGAATTACGGAAAAACGCCATCTAGTCGCCACCATCAGAATCAATATGGTATAGTTAATAGATCTACGTATAGAGGAAAAGAAGGGCTTTTTTTCAAGACCAAGTTAAATAAAATCGGTTTATCCAAAGCAGAGATATCAGCGTTTGAAAGAAAAAAGGTTTGACCTTCTCCCACCACTTTATTATTGAAAATAGAAAAAAACTATTTCTGACATAAAGTTGCATAATTTTATGAAGAATACAATCCTTATATTTTTAACATATTTTTATTAAGAAAAATCAAGAGAAAATCGGCATTTATATTTTGAAAGTTCTCTTACGCCCCCTAGCGGTCATTTTTCGAACTTGAAAATAATTTGCAGCAATTTCTCTTGGCCGCTTTTATTGATATATATATTTTTTCCCAAAGTCCTAGTGTTATTACTTTCTGAGATATAGCCGATTACCTCCTTAGGTGGAACACCCGGTACAAAAAAGTAATAAATAGTTTTGGATAACAAGAACAACTTACCTAATTATTAAATAATAGTAATATTGCGTTGGGAAGCTGTTTTTGTTTCACTACGAGTAGATTTATTTGATCGATCAAAAGTAATATTCTATTATACAAATTATTATCTTCTGCGTTTAAATTACAGGATTGACTATCATCTTCTGAAGTCTCAAAATTTAGTAAGCTTAAGGCTTTGTTTAAGAAATCTACGCTTGTCTTAAGAAAGTCACCTACTATCTGGGTAACTTCGTAACTTTCACAATGTATGAATTGGTACCGAGACAATAAGTTTTTAAGCTAAGACCACCTGCTTGGTTTCATTTCAAAGGGTAAAATCCATTTCAAATCATTGTAAGCCAATTCATTACCTTTTAAAAAACCTTTACCTTCATATCAATGTCCACTGAAACCTGATTAACAATATTTATACAGTCATTGCTCAAATCTAAACTATAAAAATATATTTATATAGCACAAACTGCAGAATGCCGTGTGGGCGACCAATTAGCTCTTGGAATGGCTTTTAGCCATAGAATTTTCAGATTTTCATCTTTTGGGAAGCGAAAAACTGATACACTCTCTTCACCTGCTTTTAAAACACTTTTATAGTTAGAGTTACCCCCAGGAATACAGCAGGGACTTGGCATGTTGATAAATAAACAAACTAAAAGAAAAAAATAGTACTTACCTAAGTACCTAGGTATCTAGAGGTATCCTACCTACATACGAACTATCTCTACAAGTGATATTTTTAAACTAATTCACATAATATACCTTCAAGTTAAATAAACACTTCAATATTTAATAAACTAACTGTAGCCACAAAACAATAAAGTTTATCCTGAAGAGCTAACAACAATACAAAAATCATAACTTTTAAATTAAATTAAATAAAATTCTGCCGCCATTTATAAGACCCGTAAACAAACCGCCAGGCCGGCCAGGCTGTTGGATTTTTCACGTTATTAATGCTATTATAGCAAATCCGCACCAAAAATGTTCACTAATATTTTGTAGAGGTTCTTAGCAATCACGTAACTTAAATTTTCTATCAGATACCGTAAAATGGGGTGACTTTGACCGATTTTGTACTTTGACCCTATAAAAATCATATTTTAAATTATGCTACATTTTTGTGTATGCAAGTATATTATGGGTTTCGGTGTTCACATTAAGTATGCTACATTAAAACATTAAAATTGCAAAAAAAATCGTCATAACTTAAAAAAAAAAGTGACATTGGTCAAGTTCACCCCATTTGGGGTGAACTTAACCTTATATGAGTTTTGCATGTTAAAAGTATTTTCTGTGCAATATGGGTGAATTTGACCAAATAAAACACAGTTCAGTATATGTTTAAAATATATTTGAAATATAATCATGAACACAAAACATAGAAATATATACTAAAAATCACCAAAATAAAAAAAGGTGTTTTTAAACCGAAAAAACCTAAGTTATGACTAAATTTCTTCGGCTTATTGAAAATTAACGCTTGTCAGGTCAATATCAAATAAAAGTTGTTTTTTTAGTCTGATATTCCACAACTACCCACGAATTATTTTGTATTTGTTGATCGCCATTATCCAATTCTTCTTGAATGCTGTCCTCGAAAATAAATTGATTCGGTTTGTCTATTTCATCATAGGAGACTGATTCGTCACTTTCTTCGCAGATTTTTCTTTTAACATTTAGGATCTTACTGGTGCTAGGTAAGTTATTATTATTATCATCATCGATTTTCTTCGGAGAGTCTTCAAAAGCAACTGACCGCCCAGGCACAACATTTAATTTTTTTCTTTTTATTGTAGAATCGCGCTTGTTTGGGTTTCGTTGGCCTTTTAAATAATCAACTAATATTTCTCCGACCCCGTTTTGCTTAGGGGTGTTTGTCGTTTTAGGGATTTTGTCCAGAAGCTTTTCTTTGCACAAAGGAAAAATTTCACAGGCATAAAATATAATAAGATTTTACAAGTCGGTCAACTTCAACTCTGCGGTCAATTTCACCCCAAAATAGTAAAAAAATTGCATGACGTGACTAAAAACAAATTTTTGGCAATATTAGCTGCTTTTATTTTTAAAATGTGACTTATGTGGTGTTGTTATATAATATACTATTAAAATAATGACACAATAGCAAATTTAAAATATCCTTAATTTTCCAGATAGTAAAGTTTAACAATGTGTTTTTAAAACAAATTTTCCTTACTTGGCAATATCGCGTATTTAACCTCCTTTGAATATTGTTTAAATATATTTCAATTTAATAGTTAATTTGAAGATATCCATAAATTTCAATCATTAGCACTAATTCCAAAAAACGTACAGGGTGACACAAGCAAACCCCCAATGAATATTTTTTTATGTTTTTGGTCAAATTCACCCCAGTGGTCAAAGTCACCCCATTTTACGGTATCAATCGAAAACCGGACAAAAATACAAATTAAAAAAACACCGCAAAGTTATCCACGTCGCGCGTAAATAACATACTTAAGGGGGCTACAGACACGCGTACATGTATTAGTACATGTACGCGGTTTGATGTACGCACGTTGATGTGTGTGGATCACATTTCTCTACAGACACCCGTACTTATATGCAGTCTAGGCGTTGCGGTGTCAGCATGTCGAGTGACGATGAACTAAACTTATTGGCAGTGGCTTGCGTGTGTGTTGTATAAAAAAAAGCAACAATTAAATAAAAGGCTTCAGCACAAAACTAACACGACACTGACAAAATCCTTAAAACAAACAAACTTTCGTCTCCACACCTTCATACATGTGCGCGTACATAAATTCAAGCAAGAACAGCAAACATGTGCGTCGGTATTTTAACGGAAAATTTGTCTACACACTGGCGAACATCAACGCGCGTACATGTACTAATACATGTTCGTGTATCTGTAGGCCCGTTAAAGCATGGATAACCTCAAAAAAGTCACGTGACACATGGATCTTTAAGCAGTGTTGTCGATGTTTCGGTTTCACGGCTTCTTTCAAGGTGGTTGTGACTATACATTCTCCGTTTTAATCCAACACAGCAAAAATTCTAATTTTAATAATTATTTTTAGGAAGTATTCCTGACAATTTCCCCGTCGAAGTCTTACCCATGGATTACGGAGGCGAAGCCCCGCTCGTTGAAGATTTAGATAATACTACAAAATCACTATTAGGGAAATATCGTAATTGGTTAGTTGAATCGTCCGAATTCAAGGCAGACGAATCGAAACGCATCAAGAAAGCCAGTTGGTGGGGTCTGTTTTCGCCCAAGAACCCTCAACAAAACGAATTGGACGAGAAGGCGATCCTGAGAAATTTGCAAATTGATTAACGAAAATTTGAATGTTCTTTATAGGATTTTAGATGAATTTTTGTAAAAAGCGTTTTTTAAAAGTATAAAAGGATGTTGTAAAAGTAGGTCCAATGGTATCGGGGATACAGGAATTTTAAGAATCTCTCGTAAACCGTTGAAGAAGTGAAACTGCGGTTTTCGGGACAAGGTTTGCTTATACAATGTGTCCAAGAAAGTATGCAACATGTGGGGAAGTTTTTTATCACGGATTTCTCAGAAAATGTTATTCTTTATAAAAGTTGATGCATGCCTTAAAACTATAAATGCATATTTCATATTTCACCTGCGGCTAATAGTAAGGGAGTAAATGCCGTTTTTCCGAAATTGCCTTAAGAGTAAAGTACCTTAATTATTAGAAATACAGCAAAATTTTATATAGAAATGTTCCTGCAAATTAGTAAGTTAGTCCAAATACGAAATTTGAGTTAGGTGTCACAATTTTTATTTTTTTTTGGTTAATCTCTATTTTTCCCTGAACGGTACACCTCTGGTCGATTTTTTGTTTACGCAATTTTAATATATTTATTAAATAACTTAAACGTGGGTTTATAATAAAAATGGATTAAGTAGTTGCAAACTTTTTAAAACCTTTTAATGTTACGAGTTAGATCAGATATTAGCGTGTTGCACGCCTACTTAAACACATTTTAGCCAAGTTATGTTCTAAACAAAATTATGATAGAATCTAACTCTATTCATATTTCTGGAAACAATTAATAATTTATTTGTCATTTTCACCCAGTACGCTGAAGTCCAAAAACCTATTTTAAAGAAATGCATATAAAAAAAATTAAAAATTGACACACCTAACTCAAATGTTGTATTTGGACTAAGTTTTTAATTTGCAAAAATATTTCCATATAAGGCAATTTCGAAAAAATGGCATTAATTTGCTCCCCTATTAGCCGCAGGTGAAATATAAAATATGCATTTATAGTTTTAAGGAATGCGCCAATTTTTATAAAGAATACAATTTTCTGAGAAATCGGTGATAAAAACTTTCCCATATGTTGCATACTTTTTTGGACATACTGTAGATAGAGAGAGATGGTAGGTACTTTTAGAATTGGTATTTGTATCCCATTTATACTTTTTGAAAACGATTTTTACAGTGTAAATTTAAACTGTATACTTTTGAGTGTAAACCTTTGCGTCATAGTAATTTGTAGTATTTTTCTATACTTTTTTTACCGTGTAAAATTCCTTTTATCAAAATGTTTTTCGCGTAACAATGAAATAAATAGTGTGTTAGTATATTTTGTATATTTTTTTTATTTAAATATTTAGGTTGTTTTAAGTTAGATTTCAGGCAGTTATTTATGTGGTCGGTTTTTGTAAATATTTTACTCTTAACGTAATCCTTGTGTTTTCTTTATTTTTATAGATTTTTGTAAACCTATTTATTCCAGTAGTGTCGCATCAAATATGGACACCTTTTATTGAACACTTTCCTTTTAATATTTATAATTTGTTAACAATATAAATTAAATAAAATTGTATCACACCCATTTTTTGTAGTGTTTCTATTACTAGAACTAGGACCCTCACGCGCTTGCATCTACCGTTCGAGCAAAATTTATTTGCATCAAAAAGGGCTTGGATTAAAAAACGTATACAGTGTGTGTATAAAGTCTGGAAACGGCTTAATAACATCACAATTTACTGGCCGATTTAAACCAAATTTGGTACAGTTGTGTAAGAGGATCTAACGCACCGAATGACGATATTGGCGTTGTTGCCAGCTTTTTAGTTTGTCTGGAATTCGAACGAATTTTATATTTTTAAATATAACACCCAGTATATTTTTACATTTTTAAATTCAACATAAAACTATAATTATTTTTTATTAAATGCATTATTAGTCTATACTTCATAGTTTCCGAGATATTGACTCTCGAAAAGTGACATTTTTGAACTTTGACAGCTTATAACTTTCTAACAGTACGTCTTAGAGCAAAACGGCTTACATGTCCCTATCTTCAATTTTTATTATCTTCCCAAAAAAATCAACTTCCGGTTAAACCGGATGTAACTCGAAAGCAGGAAATATAGTTGTTCCGGTTTAACTGGAAGTTGATTTTTTGGAAAGATAATAAAAATTGAAGATAGGGACATGTAAGCCGTTTTGCTCTAAGACGTACTGTTAGAAAGTTATAAGCTGTCAAAGTTCAAAAATGTCACTTTTCGAGAGTCAATATCTCGGAAACTATGAAGTATAGACTAATAATGCATTTAATAAAAAATAATTATAATTTTATGTGGAATTTAAAAATGTAAAAATATACTGGGTGTTATATTTAAAAATATAAAATTCGTTCGAATTCCAGACAAACTAAAAAGCTGGCAACAACGCCAATATCGTCATTCGGTGCGTTAGATCCTCTTACACAACTGTACCAAATTTGGTTTAAATCGGCCAGTAAATTGTGATGTTATTAAGCCGTTTCCAGACTTTATACACACACTGTATCTAACCAAATCTAGGTTACAATTTTGTCAAATTCATATTATGACATGATATGCCAAACTAATGAGTAATAAAATAAGTAGACAAATACAAATTTATTTTTGTCGTTTACAAAATTAACAACGTAAGAATATACAGAAAGAAAAAGAAAAATAATTACATAAATTGCTAAAATTGGCAACCGCCATGCTCCAAGCATAAATTCACACGTCTCTTCATATTTTCGAAAGTGTTGACCAGCATCTCTGGAGAAATGTTATCACATTCTTGTAATTGTTCTAAATTTGAAACTGGTGTTTTAAAAATAGTGTTCTTTAAATGAGGAAAAACGAAGTAATCCATAACCGTTAAATTAGGCGGAAATTCAATGTCTGATCGAAAACTGATCGATCTGTCGTCGAAAAAATTGCGTAAGTAGTTAATAGTTTCGGCGGCTGCACCGTCCTGTTGAAAATATCCAAAACGTAGTTCGTCATCAAGTAATTGCTCTACAAATGGATTCAAAATATTGTCTTTATACCGCTGTGCTGTAACTGTGTCATGGAAAAAAATAGGACCAACAATTATTTTTCGAGAAACAGCTAACCAGACACCAATTTTTTGAGGGTGCAATGTGGACTCTATAAAAAAATGGTGATTTTTACTACTCCACATGTAGGCTTGCCACATATAAATTTGGAAAAAGGGGTATTTATCTACATGTAGGCAGGCGCGTATACAGCTCTTAGTTAGGGGGGGGGGGGGGGGAAATTAAGGAAGAAAAAAGCGGCGAACGCGCTTAAAAAAATAGCGCCGCAGGCGACATTTTTTTGGGTGCAACGCCCTTTTTTCAATGTTGCTTGATTTTTAATTAGGAAAATAAAATACACAACACAGAATCCTCAAGAAAACCACAAAAACAGTGTAACAAACCATAAAAATGCTTTTAAAAAAATTCAACTTTAAGTTGGAAGAAACAATAAAAACATTAAAGTAAAAGTAAAACAATATGTGATAAAAATGTCCGAGAAGCCTAAAATGGGGTATTTTCGGTAGGTACCCCTTTTAGGTTTTTTAAAAAGGGGTACTTTAAAAAATATAATTACAAAAAGGGGTATTGTACCCCCAAAAAGGGGTACTTCTGGCAAGCCTATCCACATGCGTGTATTCTGAGAATTCACATAACCGGAGAGGTGGAACCAGGCTTCATCCGAAAAAGATGTCAGGTCTAATAAATCATTTCTTTCCAATAAATGTTGGGTAAACCATTGAGAGTAATTCCTGCGTCTTTCAAAATCGGCGGCTTATATTTCTTGGAATACTTGCACTTTATAAGGAAATAGATTTAGCTGCTTCTTAAGAATAGTCCTGCAGGTTCCATAAGATATTCCCACTTCTTGGGACAGGCGTCTTATACAATTTGTTGGCGTATTTTGCATTATTTCACGAACGTTTGCAAAAAGTTCTTCGGTTCTTACAGATGGTCTTCCTGCTCCTTTTTTGTGTTGTATAGAACCTGTTTCCCTAAACACAGCCACGGTTCTTTTCAGGCAATAATAAAAATCCCCAGCAATAAAAGCAACGTTAGGAAAATGTTCGTGAAAATCGTCCATGCAAAAACCAGGATTGTATTGACACTCACCATTTACTCTAACCCGTTTCGAAAATACGCTTCAACCATGAATGTTTTGTGCTGTTCCGTAAAGCCCATTGTGTGAATTGTTCAAGAAATTGGAAAAATTAGCGATGAACTGTCAAAGATGACGGAATAACTGATTGATTGTTAATTCAGGTAGTTACTGACACCCAAAAGGTATTAAGCTCTACGGCTAAGCATTACGTCCTTAGATGCAACGCCCTCTTTGATGCAAATAATTTTGCTCGCACGGTAAATAAAGCCCAGTGCACTGAAAAATTCTCATGTAAAGAATAAGGGGATAGACAGGTCCGGGCTTTAAAATTTAAATTACATTTAATAGCGTAGTAGTAAAAGGCTGTTACCTACGTCGTCCACCACGGGGTAAACGCTAACGTTTCACTTTCTTTTTAATGTACAGGCCTGTATTCTTTTACTCCCAGAAGCCTTGTAATGATCATAACCTAACAAAATGCTTAGGTGGTTAGCACTTTCAAACTGTTTTCTGAAGTATTTTACAATATATTTGAAACGACCCGCCCAAATATTTTAGTTATTAGTCCAGATGCTGATGTCGCTTCTTTTGACTAAAATCCCAATATCACAGCTATCGCTTTAAACAGTGTGACCAGTAGGTAAAGTCCGCATCATGTGGGATTTTTTTTTATTAATAGCTTTATTCGAAATTTGACTTTGGGCTCAAGTTCTGCTTCGATCGAGATGAAAATTAAGCAAAAAAATAGTAGTCACGTGATTCGCATTATCTGTCAAATTTTAATTTTTTCCAGAAAATAATTCAAAAGTGGGGTTATTTCTAAAAGTATCGAAAAATGTTAATAGAAAAAGTTTTTTTAAATGCAGTTTCTAGTCCACGTGCAAAATTTCAGCTGCATAAGATAATTTGGATTTTTTACCCATATTCTGTAAATTGCACCAATTTTGCAAAAGAAGACTCAACACAACTAAAACTACTTAGTTTTGACAATGCTTTATTTCAGATACATTTTCTTTGAAGTTGCGCCATATTAAATATGTGTTTTTCTACAAAATCAAAATAGGGCTATTAAAATTTGGTCGCATGTTCGCAAAGTTTATTTGTTTTTGACCCTGTATAGGGTAACTTCATAAAATAAGTATTTTTGAAAACGTAGTTTGTGTCTGAAAGTAATTCACCTTAATATTAAGACAAAAAAGAGCACAGTGTCATCAGTAAAGTGTTCATTATGTGTAAAATAAATTTTAGTGGTTGGTAAAAAATCAAAATTTTATTATGCAGCTGAAACTTTGCATGTGGGTTAGAAACTGGTATTAAAAAAACTTTTTCTAATAACTTTTTCGACATTTTCAGAAAAAACCCCACTTCTTAATTGTTTTTTGAAAAAAATTAAAATTTGATAGATAATGTGAATCACGTGACTACTATTTTTTGCCCTATTTTCATCTCGATCGAAGCAGAACTTGATGCTAAAGTCAAATCTCGAATAAAGCTATTAATAAAAAAAATTCCATATGATGCGGGCTTTACTGGTCACACTGTATAGGTAGATACTTATACTTTATAGATACGTTATGCCCAGCACTTGCAAATAAATAACCCTGCATTTCAAATATATATTGTATTATTTGTTTTATTTATCTCTACCAATATCTTATTTGAAATAAAAGTAAGCATAGGTATTCATTAATAATAAATGATATTTCTAATAGTGGCAAAACCGAAAGGTTTTTAAATACAATTTATCATTTCACAAAATTGTCGTATATTCAATATGGGCATATGCTTTGCGAAGTCAATGAAAAACCTTGTATACACCAGAGACTTAAGTTTTTGTGATATTATTCGTCTAAGATTTTCACACATGTGGCATGGAAAAGAGAGGAAAACTCTAGTGTACAACGTTGATAGAAGCATGGTGGTTTTTCCACCAAAAGAAAAGGCGAGTAAAGTTTTTTCCTAAAGTTTGTATTATGCCTTGTTACATTTCAGTTTGGTTTTCAAAAAAATAAATCAACACGAAACGCTATTTGCTGTCTAACAGAACAAATATATGATGCACTAGATAATAAAAAACCTTGTATTAGTATTTTTCTAGATTTAGCAAAAGCCTTTGATACAGTTAGCCATAATTTACTGTTAAAAAGTTTGAAAATATTGGATTCAGAGGAAAGCAATTAGAACTAATTAAAAATTATCTGAAAAATAGACCAATTTATGTTCAAATAGATAAAGAAAAAAGCTATCCAAAGTATTTTAAGTAGTTCCTCGAGGAACAATTTTAGGACCATTATTTTTTAATATTTATATTAGCGACTTATTTAGTATAAATTGCGATGGACAAATTCATAGTTTGTATGTGTGTGTGTGTATAGTGCAGATGATACTACAATTTTTTATACCGATACAAATTGGGACAACTTAAATAATAAAATTAAAAAAGATTTTAAAATTATAAAAAGTTGGTTTGATAACAATTTGTTAACAATTAATAATAATAATAATAATAAGTTTATTTAAAATTTAATAATATAATAAATATGTTTATGTTGTCTTCGATAAACTTATTCTTTAATTTAATTAATTTCTATTAATTTTAATAAAACAAATTATATTCCTTTTACTTTAAACCTAAATAACCTACCACGAAATATGAATAGTATTCAAATAAATGAAGACATTCAAATTTTAAAGTGATTAAAATAAAATATTTAGGAATTATTTTTGACAGTAAATTAAATTGGAATTTTCACATAGCATACTTAATTAAAAAATTAAGAAGTTTACTACCGATTTTTAAAAACATTAATATTTTTTTAAATGTAAGGCATATGGAAATATTCAATGATCTTAGGTAGCAGATCATAGGAAATATTATATTACGCGTTAGTTAAAACTCATTTAAATTACGGAATTTCAAATATTTATGTTTTTATTTAAACGATTATTTACCAACAAAAAATAAAAAATTGATTTCATTAAAAAAATTTAAAGTCGAAATAAAAACATGGATATTAAAAACAGACAATTTGAAAATATTTTTAGGCAAATGAAATGAAAATTAAAGGTATAAGTAATATTTTTTACTTATTATAAATTAATAATTTTATTATAGGTAATATATTTCTTCAAAAAAAAAACTGCGGTTATACTATAAATTAACATTTTTACTTTAAAACTTGATTTTTAATGCATATTTATGTACATGTATATACAAAAATTGATTGTGCACTAATATTTTGTACTTAAAAAAAAATAACAATAGAATTCTAAGCTGAAAAAATCGTTTTGGCAAAAAATCTTCTGTACAGTTCACGAATTTTCCCGAAGGTGGCGACATAATACAAATTTTAATTTCCTTTTATACACCGTTGTCGAAATGTGCAAAAAAATAATGTTTTATCAGCATTATTTTTTTTTTGAAAAATTCCCCTTTGACATATTTACTTTCATGTTCTTATTTTTCAAGTAAAAAAGACAAAACATTTCAGTCACATAGTCACATTGTTTTTTGGACGCGGAAAATTCTGATTAACACTATACTAATTTTATTCTTCTTATCTGTTTCATTGCTTGTTTGTGTAAATAAATATACCTAGATATCCATATCGTTATTCCCAATAATTTTCCAAGAAATCCGACAACATCGCATCTTCGCTTTCCACACAGTTGTGACGTCACTCACCGGGCGAACAGCAAAATCAATCCCTTACCGCGCCGAGAAAATCGACCACTGTATGACCTATATATAGATATGCCGCCATTGTGAAAAATCCTAGCTCCGTCCCTAAGTGAAAAACCATTTTTGCTTCGTCCCGTAACATCTCATTCGGGGTAAGTCAGTTTTCTTACCGCTTATTCTTTCGTTTTAAAACTAGAAACCCACTCAGCAATACCGCGTACAGTAATAAACCTGGCGAACATTTGAAGAAAAGGGTTATATCGAGTTAGCTGATTCGTGTCATTTGTTTTTGCAACGGTTACTAGGATTTTACGAATTTTCACTGAGATATTCAGGTAGGCCGGGTGCTTTAGCTTTTGTTTTGTTATGCTCATTGGAATCGTTAGTTTTGTATCGCTTGTTCTTTATGCAGACGATGCGAATGATGAATGCATTGTCGTTCTTTTCGTTGATGTGGTTGCTTATTGGAAGTAATGTTGAGATTATTTATAAGAAAAGGATTGTCAACGTAATATTAGGTTACGTAGAATTATTTAATAGTGTTTTATATGCAGATATTGTCGAATAAAAGTAATTTTACGACAATTTACTAAAGGTTTAGTTCCTGTCAATCAAAATTATCGATTTTTTTCATAATTCTGGATATAAATTTGTTTGGTAAGACTGTTGGTGGCAACTTTTCAGCGATTTGAACCATATATATACATTTTTAATGCCCAATTTGTCTCTCGTCGTGCGAAAAGTGCTTTAAAGCGTGGGTGACGATTTTCGTAAGAGGTGGGATCTAATTATCGCGGTGTAACAGGTTTAATTCATGATTTGCCTTTGGAGAATCAATGAATGTGGGGTTTGTAGAAAATGGAGATGAATGTGTTCGGGAGTTTTCATGTGTATGAAAATTTATTATCTAGGAATCTTTACTTAAATGTTAAACGTCCTTCTAGGGGATGGAAATTTAATGATAATGTCGTGTTTCCAGGACCCGAGTGAGCACCTTGTATAACAGGTGGCCCGGAAATGACGATGACAAATTTTAAGGGATGTTTCTACATAAAAATATATTTACATAGAGGGGCCAGCAAATGCTTCCATATAGAGCTACATTCCACAGACCACAGACATATCAGTGTGACCATCAGTAAAGTCCGCATCATATGGGATTTTTTTTTATTAATAGCTTTATTCAAAATTTGACTTTGGCATCAAGTTCTGCTTCGATCTAGATGAAAATTAGGCAAAAAAATAGTAGTCACGTGATTCGCATTATCTGTCAAATTTTAATTTTTTCCAAAAAATAATTCAAAAGTGGGGTTATTTCAAAAAATATCGTAAAAAGGTATTAGAAAAGGTTTTCTTAAATGCAGTTTCGAGCCCACATGCAAAATTTCAGCTGCATAAGATAGGTAATTTTGATTTTTACCCACCACTAAAATTTATTTTCCACTTAATGAACACTTTACTGATGACACTGTGTTTTTTTTTGTCTTAATATTAAGGTGTATTACTTTCAGACACAAACTACGTTTTCAAAAATACTTCTTTTATGAAGTTAGCTTATACAGGGTACAGGGTCAAAAACAAATAAACTTTGCATCACATGCGACCAAATTTTAATGGCCCAATTTTGATTTTGTAGAAAAACACACATTTAATATGGCACTACTTCAAAGAAAATGTATCTGAAATAAAGCATTGTCAAAACTAAGAAGTTTTATGGAGGTTGCGTTGCGTTCAGTCTTATTTTGCAAAAGTGGTGCAATTTACAAAATATGGGTAAAAAATCAAAATTATCTTATGCAGCTAAAATTTTGCATATGGGCTAGAAACTGCATTTAAAAAAACTTTTTAATAACTTTTTTCGATACTTTCAGAAATAACCCCACTTTTGAATTATTTTTTGGAAAAAATTAAAATTTGACAGATAATGCGAATCACGTGACTACTATTTTTTTGCTTAATTATCATCTTGATCGAAGCAGAACTTAATGCCAAAGTCAAATTTCGAATAAAGTTATTCATAAAAAAAAAATCCTATTTGATGCGGACTTTACTGGTCACACTGTAGATACCCTGTAAACCTGTAAATAATTTTAAATTGTGGACCTAATGTCTCCCAACAACTATGTTTATGAAAAATATTAAAAGTTTAGGTGCTCTGGAAACCTGGCATATTTTATAACCTTATTTGTTTCTCTGCTGATTTTGAGGTTATGGCACAAAGGTATTTTTTACTGCATACCTTTCTTATCTAAGCAATCACTGCACACAAAAAAATGTTGTCCGGAATTTTTACAATTTTATTTAGATTTTTCTCTATTTTTCCTATGTAGGTTGCGTTGCGTTCAGTCTTATTTTACAAAAGTGGTGCAATTTACAAAATATGGGTAAAAAATCAAAATTATCTTATACAGTTAAAATTTTGCATATGGGCTAGAAACTGCATTTAAAAAAACTTTTTAATAACTTTTTTCGATACTTTCAGAAATAACCCCACTTTTGAATTATTTTTTGGAAAAAATTAAAATTTGACAGATAATGCGAATCACGTGACTACTATTTTTTTGCTTAATTTTCATCTCGATCGAAGCGGAACTTGATGCCAAAGTCAAATTTCGAATAAAGCTATTAATAAAAAAAAATCCCATTTGATGCGGACTTTACTGGTCACACTGTAGATACCCTGTAAACCTGTAAATAATTTTAAATTGTGGACCTAATGTCTCCCTACAACTATGTTTATGAAAAATATTAAAAGTTTAGGTGCTCTGGAAACCTGGTAAAATCCTAGCTCCGTCCCTAAGTGAAAAAACATTTTTGCTTCGTCCCGTAACATCTCATTCGGGGTAAGTCAGTTTTCTTACCGCTTATTCTTTCGTTTTAAAACTAGAAACCCCTTCAGCGATATCGCGTACAGTAATAAACCTGGCGAACAGTTGAAGAAAAGGGTTATATAGAGTTAGCTGATAACCTTACATTAAAAAAAAAACATTTTTAAGTTCTAAAATGCACTGTAATATCCGTATTTGTTTCTCTGATGATTTTGAGGTTATGGCACAAAGATATATTATATACTTTTTACTACATACCTTTCTTATCTAAGCAATCACTGCACACAAAAAAATATTGTCCGGAATTGTTACAATTTTATTTGGATTTTTCTCTATTTTTCCTCTGCCACTCCACTGATTTACGACAGATACTCTATCTATACGAAGGACCTTATAATTTTAAATTTTAGACAAAAACTTTATCACCCCATATTTGTATGTTCAAGACGTCTACACTATAAATCAAACTAAAAGGCATTTTCGCAGTGTTTAGTCTAGAAAATACCGTTTTGCGATGCACACATTCTTCCTAAAGTCGTCGATATAGTAGCATGATAAGCTCGAAAAGGTGTATCAGGGCAACAACAATAGAGCAAAATAGACACCTCATTCCTTTATCATACGTTTATGAACAGTGGCGGCTTGTGACTAGCGAGTCAGAGGGGGCGCTGGCTTTAAATAAAAAAAAATTTAAATGTCTATTATTTTCAAAAGCACGTGTCTGTTTTTTCTAACTTTCTCGTTGTAAATTTTAATTTCATCAGCATAAGCACTACTTAAACAAGTTAAAATATTAGTTTTAACATCCCAAAACTTACCACATTATGACGATGTTTTGCACTATTTTCATGTTTTTTTATTTTCTCTGAAAGATGTTTTAAGTCCTGCACCCCATTTATAGTCCAATTATCATCCCCGTCAAAAAGAAGACACACGAAACAAAAAAAAAGAATTTTTGTCCTCACAACCGCATACCTATTCAGGATGTTTTATTATATATTTCTTTGTCAAACTTACGCGTAAACTGTGCCTTACTTTTACATTTTGATTGCACTTGTACTATGTTCACTTTCTAGTGGCCGCCCTGCATTTTTTAAATTAAGTTTTTCACTTAAGCTCAGAGAACTAAACACAAGCTTCTGTAAATCACTGACCTTCATATTACACGACATTTTCCAACTTTATAAGTTTTATAACGTAACTAATAAATCGAATCGAAACAAATAAACAAAACATTAGCGCCTAGCGGCATCGACAGGTCGCCTCGTCACAGCACATAATATCGATTATTCTACCGTGGCATCGCGAACAGCTGTTGTTGGGCGCGGAAAATTGGAGCTCGTCCGTGGCCGCTCGTTGTGCGATGTGTAGGTGACGTCACGCCTTTGTCGTCATGGCAACTCATCGAGAAGCCGCGTTGAATCGGGACGGATAATCGGTCGCCCCCGCGCTTAGTATAAAAAACATTGAGAGCGCGGAACTCGCTTGTCTATGAGTATAACCTACCCGCTGGAATAGGGCTATGTTTGGTTTGGATTATTTTAATGGATTGCTTACATAGATTGCTTTATTGGTTTCTTAAGTAAAGTATTTTTGGATTTTGTTTGAAATAATTGCAGGGAGGTCGGCGCCCCAGAGCCCTTCATTAACGAGCCGCCACTGTTTATGAATGGGATCTTTACTTGATCGTCGTTGTATCAGGAATTTGTATGAAGTTATCCCAAAAAAATTATTACCTTGTCGGATTTCCATTGTCTTTATTTTGTTACTTAACACGACGTTTCGGTTAGTTAGTATCTCTAACCTAAACTTTCGTTTTCTCCAGTGCTGTTCCGTGTCCAAAACCTTGGCTTCTGGTGTTAAGTAACAAAACAAAGACAATGGAAGTCCGACAAGGTAAAATCATTTTTTTGGTATCAGGAATTTGTGCTTTGTTCCCCAGGAAAATGTCTATGATGCCTGTCCCACTCTCGGATGCCTTTTAAGAAAACAATTTCCATTGACACTAAATTTGCTGAAACTTTCCCAAAAATGTATTTTGATATTAATAATGATTTAAAAATACTTCTTTCTTGGCTTCAATCAAATAAACTTCTTTTATGTTTATAACTAAAAAAAAAAAAAAATTTCATCATTAACCCCTTAACATTTAATAATGAAAATATTCAATATTCAAAGACGACAAAAATTTTAGGATTAGTTTTAGACGAAAATTTAAATTGGAGATGCCATATCCAGTATATTATCAACTCGATATCTCCTTTGTATCTGTTTTGTACAGAGCTAGATATTTCATTCCTTTGAAATACTTAAAAAATATATATTTTTTATTAATATATTCAAAGTTACAATACTTAGCTTCTGCATGGGGATCTGCTTGTTTATCAAACTTAAAACCATTACAAAATTGAAAAAATAAAGTTATTAAATGTATATGTCGTAGGCTAATGGTAGTTTTAGGCAAATGGCATTTGTCTAGGCAAATGCTATATCAAAAGGTATATCGGCAACCGGTTTGTTCGTTGTTACCCAGAGCATTTTTTTAAATTTAATTATCATTTTATGATATATTATGAAATTAATTGGATTTAAAAAAAATGCTTTGCTAACAACGAACAAACCGGTTGCCGATATACCTTTTAGATGGAATGCATTTAGCATTTGCCTAGACAAATGCCATTTGCCTAAAACTTCCATTAGCCTACGACATATACACAAATTACCACATTAAGAACCAACCGTTAATCTATATAGACCGAAAGAGTACGTTCAAAAGATTTATAAATTAAAAATTTGTATTTTAATTCACTCTATTATTTTAAAAGAGAAAGAATCAAACCTAACACTTCAGGAGAATAAGACATTACATGATCATATCACCAGACGTTGTATAAATTATCAAACTATACCAATAAAAAGTAATTTCGGAAAAAAATCGCTTTTATATGACTGAATAATAAAATATAACAATCTTCAAAAAATATCAGAAAAATTAAAAAATTGGCAACTTTTAAAAAACAATTAAAGGGATATTTACTAAATTAAATTATTTATACTATTTTTTTTTAAATTGATTTTATTAATGAATTAAATTGGATTAACTAGGTAACTAACTTTTTTTTTATTGATATTTTTTTTTTAATGGTTATTATTTTCTATATTATTTTGTCACTTTCCATGTAATGAACTGTAAAAGTTAGTTTGGAATAAAGACATTTTGAAAGTTAAATTCCTTTTCGGCTGAAGACTTATCCCGTTTGGGGAACAAGCGGAAGTCTGACGAGCCTAAATCTAGTGGATCGTCCTGACGCAAGCTTAAACGTTGGTAAAACTCCTCCCGTTATTCGGCGTATTTTACGGCGACCAAATAAAATCAATGCCGGCGGAGTGGCCGGAAATAGAAACGACCACATGTTACTAATTCTCCGCAAAAAAACTACATTAAAAATGTAAAATTCCATATTCGGCCAAATAGTTCATTTAAAAAAAAATAAGCTTAAGTAGATAAATAATTATTAAAAAAAAATTATTTTAGGTCTCTTTAAAGTAACTAAATGAACGAATGTTGTGCTTTTTTTGCATAAACCCAAGACAGCGCAATAAGTTTAGTAGTTTCGTCCAATAAGTTAATTTTGAAAAATTAAGATTAACGAGAAATAAATCATTTAAAAAAAAATATTTTATGTGGCTTTAAAGTAACTAACTGAAGGAAATTTAGGCTTTTTTCGTATTATCCCAGTACAGTATAATAAGTTAAGTAGTTTTGGCCATATAGTAGTTTATTTCAAAAAAATAAGCTTAAGTAAACAAATGATTATTTAAAAAGCATGGTCACGGAAAATGTAATTTAAATGTTTCAACAGATTTTCGAGAAAATTTACATTTTTTCAATGATTAACAACCTTTCTTTCTCGTCACTTGTCTACAAATGTTGAAATAAATAAAGTTTTTGTTATTTTTCTAATTTGGGACACACTGTATAAAGTTTTTTTATAAAAAAAACCACAACTTAAAATGGGAATACTCCTAATAGCCGTGCCCAAGCATTTTTCCAAAATTTGAATTTACCGAATTTGTTTAACAGTTTTCTTTGTTAATTAATAAATAAATAATGTTCCATAATATGCTAATATCGGTATTAAATACTAAAAATCACGGTAATAATATCCAACAAAAACTTGGGCTTATATTAAAATCTCAAACCGAAAAGATACAAACTTGAGATTAGAAAAGAAAAACTCCCGGACACGCACAACTTTGTGTTAACTGCTCATTTATCTAAGATCGATTTTTCTTTTTGGCTGTAAAAAAAACTTAATATTAAAAAAATATGACTGAAATATGAAAAGATTGTTACATATATCTGAAAGTTTTTTGTTGATTCAGTTTTTAGTTTTAGTTGTGAAGGTCTATCCTAATATGTTTTACCACTATGTATCGAAAAAAGTTAGCAAAAGTTCCATCAACTTTTATATTGGTTTCTGGTGAAATCTGTTTTGTTGCTGCGCGGACAATCTACTATTACTAATTTCTTAAATGCGACAAAACACGGTTTTATTGCGGATTATGCCTTGCCCCGCCCAGCGGTGGTAGAAGACTATAATATATATAAATTTATAACTATTATCCCCTAATAAATATAAAATTTAAAAACTCCTATCCTCGGTCGCGGTGAGAAGCGATATATAGGTACAGGATGTTATTTAAGTATGTGGCCAAACTCCAAGGGGTGCTTCTTTAAGTGTTTTTAAGAAGAAAAGTTCATATAAACATGGGTCCGAAAATGCATAGTTTTTACGATACAGGGTGTCAGTCAAACTTTAAAAAAAAATCGGATGATTATAAATATCTCAATACTCTTTTATTCGATTTTGTTGAAATTTGGCAATTCTGTTTGTAGTAACAAGAGGTTTTTTAGCCTCAATTAGATTAAAATTATTAAGTCCCCTTTTGAATTTATAAGATATCCACATCATATTGTACCAAATAGACAAACATTTGTGAGAATACATGAAAGGCTCTGCGAATCAGGCACCTTTCAAAGGTCGGCGTTTTTTTTCTATTTAATACATAATTAAACATTGCAGTAATAAGTTATTACGTTATGCGATTATTTTATGTTAATTTCTCTTATCGAAAACAGTTTTAATCTGTGCGAAAAAATTCAGAAGAGGACGTTTGTGTAATTTTAATTGCTTAATAGTTTGGTAAGTAGTTTAAATTTTTTACTCTTATTGTCCCGGGGACATGCAATAAAGTGGTTTTTATTTTTTTCTCGAAAACGAAGCAAGATATGAAAAAACTCAGGATATAAAATAGTTGTACTTGTAGTTGCTTAATTCGAAAAAATACATAATTTTAAAAAAGTCAGTGGCGCGCAATTTTTTTGGCAAGAATATTAGTTGCACTGTCTTCCGGGACGCCACTGGACTTAATAATTTCATTCTAATTGAGGCTAAATTATCCTCTTGTTATTACAAACAGAATTGACAAGATCGAATAAAAGAGTATTGAGATATTTACGAACATCCGATTTTTTTTAAGTTTGGCACCCTGTATCGTAAAAACTATGCATTTTCAGACCCATATTTATATGAACTTTTCTTCTTAAAATCACTTAAAGAAGCACCCCTTGGAGTTTGGCCACATACTTAAATAACACCGTGTATAACGATGACTAAAATCATTGAATATCAAACTATAAGAAGGCCATATAAGCAGATTTCCTAAATCTGCTACGTTAAATTCATAGATGGCACCAATGAGTCATGAAAAATAAAGCGTGTTGCTGCAGCCACTAACGACAAGCCTTTTCACTGCTAAATTAAAACATTGTTGCCGCCTGTCTGTTTGACTTGCTACATGAGTTTTTTAAATTTATTTTTATAGCTTATCGTGAAACTTGATTTCACATAAGTACCTACACCTATCCTAGATTTAAGTAGCTTACATTTATTTTCCTACCTACAGTATAGTATAGACTTAAAAATGTCCCTATTTTTAATTGCTTTGTAGCATATTATATTTTCAACCTTTTGACGTTCCACCATTAATTGCATGAAAACATATTAACTGCCATGTTTTCTATTTTTAACAGAATTAAATGACGACTCTCACTATTCAACACATACCTAGGCTACAACGTATATGTTGGGTAAAATATGAATGATGTGCGGTTTGGATAACTTGGTTTTTATTTGCAATTATTACTACTTTTCAAAATGGTTAAAATAAGTAGGTTTTTACTTTCTTACTTAAAGAAACACCCAGTTTGTTTGTATTAGTGTATTACGTATTTTGCTATTTTTCGACGAAATAAAACCTATTTTAGTTATGCTTGCTGACGCTTTTTATCTACTTTTATTTGTTTAACCTTTAACACCTAATGCAACGGTAAAATCATTGTGAAAATCGGTCCAATTACCCCGGAGTAATCAGCGTACATTATTATCAAAAACATACATTCGGCTGGAATTGAGAACCTCCTTTTTTATTGTCTGTTAAAAATGCTTATATTATTATCATTAAAAATTCCAATAAAATACGATATGCGGCAACACCACGACATCACATCAGTGAATTTGAGACATCTGTTGCCGAGGCACTGCATTATAACGACAGATTTAAGGTTAGAGTTACGATCAACTCCACAATGGCGGCCAAACCACAAACTGGGTTGTCAACTTTTCTCGGACATCCGCCATTCTTATAGTTTGATATTCAATGCTAAAAGTCTTCGCCAAACGTATCCGATTCGATGATTCGAAATCGAAAGCGAGCACTCAGGAAAAGCTATTAATATTAAAATACAAGTATAATAAGTGGCCATCAGTGGTTTATTTTCATGTTAACGACGAGTTTGCCATTACATTATTTTTATCTCGATAACTATCGATTTTCCAGATTAAGAATAGGTCGCTTCAAGCGGTTCGGCTGTAAGTGTGTTTCAGTGGAATTGGAACGCTTAATATCATAAACTGGGGATTTTTTAGATAAGGGTTTTGACTTGACGGATTACGTTTGATATCGATAATCTCATTGTATTTCGGTATTATGTCACGTTTAGATGATGTTTAAAAAGGAACTATACAGTGTCACCAGTAAAGTCCGCATCATATGGGATTTTTTGAAGTGAAAACTTCTTTAGGCGCGTTTAGCACTTTTTGTGGGCACTGAATTAAACTGAGCCGTCACGCGTAACGCTCGGCTGTGTTACGCTCGAATTCGACTCCTATATGCCGCATCAGTCGCATTCAGTATCGACGTGGAAACAGTGTGCGTTGTTTGTGTGTTTTAGATCACAAGATAGACACTTGTTGCGTCTCAGGTATGTTCTGGGATTTTTTTCAAGGGTTGTTCAATTTTAGGAAATATATTTATTCGATATTATTAATTTCACCTTGTTAAAGTTTTCACTTCTGTCGTGTGGTCTTAAGCACACATAATTTTTTTTTTATTAATAGCTTTATTCGAAATTTGACTTTTGCATCAAGTTTTGCTTCGATCGAGATGAAAATTAAGCAAAAAAATAGTAGTCACGTGATTCGCATTATATATCAAATTTTAATTTTTTCCAAAAAATAATTCAAAAGTGGGGTTATTTCTGAAAATATCGAAAAAAGTTTTTTTAAATGCAGTTTCTAGCCCACATGCAAAACTTCGACTGCATAAGATAATTTTGATTTTTACCTATATTTTGTAAATTGCACCACTTTTGCAAAATAAGACTCAACGCAACCTACATAAAACTTCTCAGTTTTGACAAGGCTTTATTTCAAATACATTTTCTTTAAAGTAGCGCCATATTAAATGTGTGTTTTTCTACAAAATCAAAATTGGGCTATTAAAATTTGGTCGCATGTGATGCAAAGTTTATTTGTTTTTGACGCTGTATAAGGTAACTTCATAAAATAAGTATTTTTGAAAACGTAGTTTGTGTCTGAAAGTAATACACGTTAACGTTATTCTGACATAGCTTAATAATAATTATAATATAGGGGTTTTAAATTAAATCGTTGAAAATAGATAAACCTTACGTTGTTAAACTAAAATTTATTTTCCACTTAAAAAACACTTTACTGAAGATACAGTGTTCTTTTTTGTCTTAATATTAGGGTGTATTACTTTCAGACACAAACTACGTTTTCAAAAATACTTATTTTATGAAGTTACCTTATACAGGGTCAAAAACAAATAAACTTTGCATCACATGCGACCAAATTTTAATAGCCCAATTTTGATTTTGTAAAACACACATTTAATATGGCGCTACTTTAAAGAAAATGTATCTGAAATAAAGCATTGTCAAAACTAAGACGTTTTATGTAGGTTTCGTTGAGTCTTATTTTGCAAAAGTGGTGCAATTTACAAAATGTAGGTAAAAAATCAATATTAACTCATGCAGCTGAAATTTTGCATGTGGTCTAAAAACTTTTCTTTTATCTTTTTTCGATATTTTCAGAAATAACCCCATGAATTATTGTTTGGAAAAAAATAAAATTTGACAGATAATGGGAATCATGTGACTACTATTTTTGTGCTTAATTTTTATCTCGATCGAAGTAGAACTTGATGCCAAAGTCAAATTTTGAATAAAGCTATTAATAAAAAAAATCCCATATGATGCGGACTTTACTGGTGACACTGTATATAATAAGGGTTTTGATAGACGCACTTAAAAACTATTTCTACACTTTTTAAACGCAAAGAAAAAAGTTTTTTTATGGATAGGGAGAATAAAATGTTCACCGTTCAACGAATCATGATTAATGATCGAAAAAAAAATTACTTCTTTTATTCACACGCTTTTATTAGCTTCACCTGTATGTGTGTTTGTTTGTAACCGACTTCTTTGAACCCGATTTTGACCCACTTTAAACGGTCAGATTTAATTTAAATTTTGTAGACTTATCAAGAACCGCTGACAATACAATAATCTACTAATCTAGCTCAATCTACTAAAAAAAAAATTTTCTTAACAATAAGTTAAACTAAAAAATGAAAAATAAATATAGTTTAAAAAAAAACTAAAAAACACGCTCTACAGACTAAAAAGCGGAAAATAAATATAGTTTAAAATAATTCTTGACATTCTTAATATAGGCAGAAAATAATAATGAACGATAAACATTAGTAATATTGTGAAAAAAAGCGTGGGGCGCTTTGAGCTATATTTTTCGTATAACGAGCACCCCTCGCTTTTTTCACAATAAAACTAATGTTTATCGTTCATTATTATTTTCAGCCTATATTAAGAATTTCAAGAATTATTTTAAACAAACTATATTTATTTTCCCCTTTTTAGTCTGATTAATTATTAAAGCGTATTTTTTAGTTTTTTTCAACTATATTTATTTTCGATTACCGCTTCCGCAGGCCATGGACCTCGAAATGCAACTGAGGGCAGCCGAGGCCCGCAGGGCCGAACTGGAAAGACAGCACCAGGAAGCCTTGACAGTTCTGGCGGGGTGCGGACCGGATACCTTGGAAGCGCGCCAATCCAGGGTTAGGGAGTTGGAAAAAAAAATTGCCCTCGAGAATGTCAGGTAAGAAGTGGGAGTGAGAGGCACTAGTTAAATTATACAGGGTGTCCATTTGAAAACTTCCCACCTCGATTTTCCTGCTTTAAAATGAAAATGTGGAAAATCGCTCAGACCCGTCGATTTTTATTTCAAGGGGGACATCTTTTGCGTATATTGTCAATCTTGTTACTTCAAGCCCCTAGGAGGGAGGGGGGGGGGTAAGATCTAAATCTTAAATGGATACCCCTATTTTATATATTTTTTTTGGATTCTGCATAAAATTCTGAACATTTTTTATTAGTCTATACTTTGACAGCGTCTAGCTTTCTAACTGTACGTCTTAGAGCAAAACGGCTTACATGTCCCTATCTTCGATTTTTATTATCTTGCCAATAGTGTCAACTTCCGGTCAAACCGGAAGTACTATATTTCTTACATCCGGTTTAACCGGGAAAGTTCACACTATTGGAAAGATATTAAAAATCGAAGATAGGGACATGTAAGCCGTTTTGCTCTAAGACGTACAGTTAGAAAGCTAGACGCTGTCAAGGTTCAAAAATGTCATTTTTCAAGAGTAAATATCTCGGAAACTGTTAAGTATAGACTAATAATGCTTTTATTAAAAAATGTTCCGAATTTTAGCAGAATCCAAAAAAAATATATAAAATAGGGGTATCTATTTAAGATTTAGACCTTACCCCTCCTCCCTCCTAGGGGCTTGAAGTAACAAGATTGACAATATACGCAAAAGATGTCCCCCTCGAAATAAAAATCGACGGGTCCGAGCGATTTTCCACATTTTCATTTTAAAGCAGGAAAATCGAGGTGGGAAGTTTTCAAATGAACACCCTGCTATTTATCTGAAACTCCATAGATTGTCAATCTTTTAACAGGAATACCTTCGGTACAAAAAATCCATCAATTTCTTGAGAAAATCCAAAACAGCCTTTTTTATTTAACAGAATCCTACAATTTATTTTAGTGAAAACATTAATCCCTGCCTAAATATCTAAAAAATATCTATTTGCCTCATCTAGATGCGAAGAACTTCAACTAGAACTAGCATCCAACAACCGCACCCGAGGGATGACGTCATCGTCGCATCATGGCGGAATGTCATCGGGACTGAGTTCGAACCTCGGCGGAGGACACCACCAGCCGTGGTCTCAATCAAAAGGTACTGAGATTGAAAAAATTATGGCAAAAATAGAGCAGGATAACAGAATTTTAGCTGAATTAGAACATAGTCGCAGTACTACACTAGGTAAGTTTAGTTAGTGTAGTTCTTCGATGTGTAGTATAGTTTCTATGTTGTTTTTTGGCTTGTAGTGTAGTTAGATTTAGTAGTCCTTCCCTGCACTAGCACTGTTGTTTCTAAAAAATCAGTAAAGTTGTTCACACATGGAATGATTGAGATGTTTGTTATACAAGCCAAAATTACTGTTATAATATCTACAAATCCATTAGAAAATGTAGTATATTCACTTCTAAAGTAAGCTACCCCGTATAACGCACGCAACTGCATATGTAGCACAGAGATTTCTGCTTTTGTTGGCTAGTGTAGTTTAACAGCACTTGCCTAGAAAACCTAAGAGTCCTTAGACATACTGAATTTTAAACTTGTCAAGAAACTTCAGACTTGACCTAAAAACGGCTGGTGTAAGACTAGTTAAAAATGGAAGCCCTTTCATTTTAAGAGAGTTTAAGACTAGTGTTTACCCAGCCATATATTTAGATTATTTTTTGTTTTACTTTTGTTAAGAAAGTGTAATATTTTACACTGGTTTAGTAAGCTATAAGCTATGTAGCAGTCACAACGCATTGTTGCTCCTACGCTTAAAGAGAGTGTAATTGATACTTCCATAGTAAGCAAATTCATCACACTCCCGGGCAAGGCCCAAAAACTAAGCATAAAAAATGTATTTATAAGGCTAGCTACTAGTATTAGCTCTCACGCTTGAAGGGTGTAATATTTAGCGGAGCGATACAAGAAATACGTTAAAACAATTAATAACTGTCCTAAGTTAAAGGTTTTTCTGGAAAGTGTAATATTTTACACTTTGACCGTTAGATAACCAGTAACACTCTTAATGCATATTGTAGAGCACGCACCTAGCTTCGTTCGTAAGTGTTATTCGCTCGCTTTTATCGCTTACAACCCCGACAAACCTTCAAAATTTAGATATTTGGTGTTCAAAACTTATCGGAAAACCCCAAAACTGACCATAAAAAATTGTTGATGTAGGACTAGCTACAAGTGTCAGCTCTCACGCTTTAGGAGAGTGTAGCCCGCCCATATCTCCGATTACAATGTCGCATACGACACCGAGCATATATCCAGCGAGTACTGCGCTAGGAGGTCAGCAACATAGCTACAATGCAGGTATTTAGTGATCTTAGTATAGTTAGGGGTTAGTGTAGCATTTTTTCTATTGTAAGAAAGTCTCTGAGAAAATATTTCTTATTAATTAATATTTCTAAACTTTTAGTAATCAGGACTTTAAAAATGTTTTACACGAGGATGTCATTGTTAGTACTTTTACTTAGATACTTTCCGATGACTAAATAGCTATTCAATACAGAATCAAATAATATAAAAAGCTATGATTTGCCACTATCACAAGCTCAATATATTATGCACCAAAAGTGTTTTATGACTTAGTAAATAATGGAGCTTTGTAACGTTAAATGAAACTACCCAAATATATTAATAGTCTTATCGTTACAACGTTGATACGCTTCTTATTTCATAAGTCTCGATTTTATTAAAAACATTAAGGCCTATCTCGCATATAATAGACCTTACCGGGGAAAAATACGCATGTTTCATTTTTGTTTCAGGCACAACATTGTCCGGCACAAGCGGAACATACATTTCAAATCCAGCAAGTGTTGGCGGTTACAATCCATCTTACAACAGTCTGGGTCAGCATTACAGTACCAACAAGTCATTGATGGGTACGACTGGTTTGTCTCATCACCAGATCGGAATGGGTACCAGCTCGATGGGGCAAACATCAGTTCTAGGTATTGCTAATGAATTTAAATATTAGAAAAATCTTTACCCTAATCGCTGTGTAGCAAATATAAAATTAAGAAATTCTTATCCTTAGTATATCTTAGTGGTAAACATTTATATGCAAAAATAGCATCTTAGGTTTTATTTTCACAAATTCTGCATTAAAGAATGCTAAAAATATTGTTCTACTAAATATCCATTCTTTATAAACAATATTCAACAACGTTTGAACTATTGTGGTGTTAAAAACTTTCCGCTGTCTCTAATAATATTATAATATATACAACATTCTTTATAGGTACTTCCTTGGGTCAACCTCTTTCATCAATTGGTAGCAATGTCATCGGGTGTCTTCCATCTACGGGCTTGGGAACATCAATTGTTCCTCCCTCAAACTATGCCAACAACTCAATATCCAATACCACTTTTACCAATCCACTGGTATCTACGAACCCTAGCAGAGTTTTGGGTAAGCGATAACCAAACTTTGGTATCTATTGCACTCGAGCGAACAACTTTGTTTTATTATTCCGGATACTTTTTTTAGGTCAAGTTTCCTCTTACAACAATCCAACTTTCAACAACCCCATTACCAGTACTTTAAACCAATATTCGTCGCTTAATCAGTACTCCAACCCCCTCCCGATAGTCACCACCAGCTACAGCAACGCGGTGACATTCTCCAACCCATTGAGCTCACAATTTAATAGTCTAGGTGCTACGCAGATGAATATTAAGTTGAAGGCTATGGATGAAGTTGATTTGGGTAAGTCGAATTGTAACTGACTTAAGAAGAATAAAATTTTTGTTTTAATACGTAATAAAAAAATTATAAAGTTTGATGAGCAGTAAAGTCTATACGAAGTCAGTTGAGACAACATAAATATTGGGGGTACGATCAATTTACTGCATCACACATTGAAACTACAATACAAATATAACCAAATTTGTATTGATCGCTCCCTGTACAGATGCTCGAAGATAGTCAACGTGGACTTGACGAGTCTGTCATTAAAAATTGTGGGCGGAGTTATATTCCGCAAATTTGATTTGTCAGTTGCGAATTTGGTTGGTTAGAAATACTTTAGTTCGATATTTAGATCATTTCCATGGAATGCGTATCGTATGATTTTTAATACAGTGCTGTGTCGAATGGGGAAAATTGTTGTTGATGTTCTCTTAAATTTGCATTAGTAATTAGTGATAATTTTGTGTGTGTGTGTTGTAGTGTATTTTAGTATCGAGTTTTAATTAGACAATTACAATGGCATTTTGGCGGCCTTTTGATACTAGTGATAATGAAACGGACAATTTGGGTATTTTTAATTTTTATTTTGCATACGCACGGAATACCTATTAGGTGCATCACACTTCTTCTCACATACGGATTCCGTACAAAATTTCAAAATTGTTTTTACATTTTTCAGTCAACCTCCATATTTGTATGCGAAAATATGGGAGGGTTTTAAAATCAACTGAGTATGGACTGGAGCCATACGAGCGTTTAAAATCAATAATGTGTTAATAGGCTATCCAGCCCGAAACCACATATCACTGAACGCGGGGAGTTTAGTCGGTCGGCAGTTGCCCCCTCAGGATAAATGTCAACCCGACACTACGTCTGTGCTTCCTCCGGTGGGGGCCCTTTGCTCTGGCTGTACCCGGAAAGTGGAGTACACATGTGTCTGTAAGTAGATTCTCCTCGTTAGCCGCAAAAAAAGCACGCCTGTGCAGAGCGGAAACACCAAACCGAGTGGTCTGAAGGTTTATACGCCTATAATGCGGAAACCGCAGGAACACGGTGATTTTAGCCGGTAGGCGGCCCCACCACAGGGGGTTGAATCTGACACTTCTCTGTTAGTATTACCACAGGGGGTCAGTCTTTTGAAGATTCTCATCGACAAAAAAAACAATTAAATTGTCACTGCATTTTAAATCAATAATGTTTGTTTAAAACGTGTTACGTATTAAAGTTGCTTTATTTATAATATTATTATCATATTAACAATTTAAAACAATACCCTGCATTTTAATTATTTGTTTGGGGCGCCTAATAGGAGTTTCATACATTTTTATGTCATTAAATTGACCTGAGAAACACTTTACCTATTGCATAAACACTGTGTATAAACCCTAAATACCTACCTATTTATATATGAATTTATAATGACATAAATTATAAAGAAAACCATAAAAATAAAAAAAAATTAACCGTCATCTTATATTCAGTTTATAAATACATCAGATAGTTTATAGTTGGAATTGATTAAAATTGTGATAAATTTCTTTAAAAATACAATATATAAGTTACTAAAACATTTTTAAATTTCTACCGCCGCCCATGTTTCCCAAAGGAGATGCCGATTTTAGCCAAATTAAATTTTTTTTGTTTGTCTCAACTGACATCGTTTAGACTTTACCAGTGTATATTTCCTTTTTCAATTTTAAATAGCTACAGTTATTAGATTTAAGAAGGTACAGTGCCATAAAATCGACTTTAAAGAACGTTATAAATAATAATATAATATTTCACAGGTCGGTTATAAAAATAAATCTACACGCCACACGGCAACGTAATGATCTTCAACTTTCAATCAAAAACTTTGGAAGATTAGAGAAATGTGAATTTTGCATGATAGAAATGACATAAAAGTTAACAAATACGTTACAAAAATTCAGATATTTTGAAAGTAATAAAATTAAATGTCGAAAATTCGTGTCTACTTGTCTAGTCTAACATATTTTATGCTTTATTGATGAACTTTATCCTGAAATATTAAAGTAGAAAATATACCATGCAAGCATACAAAAATAATACATTATGATTATTATACCTATTTATGGCATTCATAAATACAGTGTGTGTATAAAGTCTGGAAACGGCTTAATAACATCACAATTTACTGGCCGGTTTAAACCAAATTTGGTACAGTTGTGTAAGAGGATCTAACGCACCGAATGACGATATTGGCGTTGTTGCCAGCTTTTTAGTTTGTCTGGAATTCGAACGAATTTTATATTTTTAAATATAACACCCAGTATATTTTTACATTTTTAAATTCCACATAAAATTATAATTATTTTTTATTAAATACATTATTAGTCTATACTTCATAGTTTCCGAGATATTGACTCTCGAAAAGTGACATTTTTGAACTTTGACAGCTTATAACTTTCTAACAGTACGTCTTAGAGCAAAACGGCTTACATGTCCCTATCTTCAATTTTTATTATATTCCCTAGAAAATCAACTTCCTGTTAAACCGGATGTAACTCGAAAGCAGGAAATATAGTTGTTCCGGTTTAACTGGAAGTTGATTTTTTGGGAAGATAATAAAAATTGAAGATAGGGACATGTAAGCCGTTTTGCTCTAAGACGTACTGTTAGAAAGTTAAAAGCTGTCAAAGTTCAAAAATGTCACTTTTCGAGAGTCAATATCTCGGAAACTATAAAGTATAGACTAATAATGCATTTTATAAAAAATAATTATAATTTTATGTGGAATTTAAAAATGTAAAAATATACTGGGTGTTATATTTAAAAATATAAAATTCGTTCGAATTCCAGACAAACTAAAAAGCTGGCAACAACGCCAATATCGTCATTCGGTGCGTTAGATCCTCTTACACAACTGTACCAAATTTGGTTTAAATCGGCCAGTAAATTGTGATGTTATTAAGCCGTTTCCAGACTTTATACACACACTGTATATTATATACTGGCTATACTACAAGGTATACTAGCAGAATCAACATTTTTTAAATTTTTCCCAAAAATTTTAAATGCAAAGCCAATATATTTTTTTAAACTGTAGACATGGAAAATATAATATAAAAATGAGCTCCATAAGAATAAACTGACCTTTTAATACGATATTTGCAGGCAAGAAGTTACAAATACCATATCATGTTTTCTACAAAGCTGTAATCAACACAATACTTCTTTAAACTAAGATTTCACATTTAAATGGTTCAATTTTGGTTTATTTCCCTAAAATTTTAGGCGCGTCAGTAGCCTCTTCGTTTTGAGGTTGGCATTTTGACGCAGCGCAAATTTTAAGAAATTAAACTTAGCATTAACAAATATAAACTATCATATTTTAAAACAGCCACGGCGTCCCTTCTTAGTTATACACCCGGTACATACGTAACATATATGCTTTTACCTTTAGAGAAATAATATCTTCCTAACACCTAACATCGACACCCTAAGTCGATTCATAACAGCTAATTTACAAAACACACTTTATTTAGGCTTGTATTTAAAAAGAATTCAAAGAATTCCTGTCCCATGTCGCTCTGTTAAAAATTTTCTAAAATTGAATTATTACCATCTGTAACAAACTTTTTCTAAATCCGAAATTGACATTTTAAGGTCTCGTCAAGTACAGGTACTAATCAGTGCCGTATTTTATTCTCAAAATCTAAGGATAAAGCCAATTTAACATAATTGGTATATATAACGCTTTCTGGAAAGAAATTGTTGAGCGTTAAGTTATCCTCGAGCCAGTTTTTGGAAACAATGTGGTATGATTTGGCTATGTCGAGCATCACTTAAGTTCTTAAAGTCTGCATTTCTTCTTTAAATCTTCACCATTCATTAACAAATAATCACCTCCTTACATTTATCAAAACACAAACCACTGAAGATCATGTGGTTGTAAAAAAAGGTAAAATATTGTTCGTTATACATTCCAAATAAAATGTGGCAATGTATATTTGGCTAATATTAATATACAACTGTAAGGGGAGGAAAAACATAACTGAACCGAACCATCATCAAATCACATCATTCATCCTTCATCCTGATATTTCCTTCTGACCTCCCTTTTTACCCTCAGGACAACGCCGGGTAGCTACCCCCGTAACCCCTCATCCTCCCCCTTGGACGGGAATCAGCGGTATAACTGATCTCCGACCACGAATGCTTACAGATGGACTGGATGCAGATTGGGGCGCTGGGGGTGCTATGCATAATCCTTCTGGAGACAGGGGGTTCCTGAATGGGGGGCATGTCCAAGAAGGACAGGTTGATATGCTGGATATTCCTGGAAAGGGGAGGTGTTCTGTTTACATAGCAAGGTAAGATATTTTGTAGATGATGCATAGTTTTGATTTTTGTCAAGATTTAAGATATCACATCGACAAAGCGACTTTAAGTAAGGGTATAATAATTACAGAAGTAATATCAACCGGCATTCTAAGAAAACTATAAATTTTTGTAGGTTTTCTTATGAACCAGACCCAGAATCTGAAGAAGAGCTAACTATTCAAGCTGGAGACTATCTGTTGGTTTGGGGGGAGCCCATGGGACCAGGAGGATACCTAGACGCAGAGCTTTTGGATGGTAGAAGAGGATTGGTCCCCGCTCATTTTGTGCAGCGTTTAATTGGTAAATAAACAATAAAAATCAAAAGTTACACATTTCAAAACTGTAAAAACCTTTATTAAACTTTCATATTTATTGTCCAGGTGAAGATCTACTCGAATTCCACCAAGCAGTACTGTCAACTCTGCGCGAAGAAGAAATAAATCAAGAAAACTTCGCTGCCGACGTTGCCAGACTGAACGAGCTGGCGGAGATGGCCGAACAGCATGAGGACGACACGAGCGGACCCGAAGGTGAGACAGGTAGGATCATCTTTGCATGCAGTCATATTTTTTTTTGTTTTGGAGTGTAGGTTGAAGTTACATATCGAGAACTGTAAAGAATATTCATTTCACCCTACCTAAGACCTACTCATAACACTTTCAGTACATTTATTATTAGACTATAAAAAAATAAATAAACATAACGTTATGTATGTACTACGGTCTGAAGAGATAATGCTACACACTAAGAAGTCACTTTTTTTTCTAAAAAAAAACAGGTCATTATCATGTATTTTATCATTTTTAGTGACTATACAGGGAGCAAAAAATTTAGGGGATAATTCTAGAGCGGAAATAAATGCTATCTCATCCTATAACATTTTTTCGAAAATTGATTATTAACGGAGCTACAGGGTGTTAAAGTCAAATTTTATTTGCAGTTTTTTTGCAATAGCTTTTGCCATGCTCATAATATTTTGACGAAATCTCGTATATGGGGCTTTTTCGGGACCAGGAATACAAATTTACCCACCGTTTTTTCGCATTTTGTAGAGGGCGCCACTATACACCTATACTTTAATTTGAAGGGTCCCAACTTTTTGTCCTACACTGTATGCGCAATTTGACTGAATATTTTTATTCTCCTAACCTTTTGACATAAAAAAGGTATAGTACTTTTGTTTTGATAAATCTAACCGTTTTCGAGAAAAACGCTAAAATAACATTGCTTGCATGTGATGAATACGAAATCATTTTAATTTATTTTTAACCTTAAACATTGCATAGCAAAGGAAGGAATACTCCATGGAGTTCGTCGGAATTTTTTAAGAATAATTAATTTACGCATTGAAGAGGAAGGACGTCACTTTGAACCTTTGATTTGAATGTTTAATTTATTGTTCTATGTACTTATGTATGTTAAAACTGCTAATAAAATTTATCTTTATTCCGTTATTAATCAATTTTCGAAAAAATGTTATAGGAAGAGACAGCATTTATTTTTGGTCTAGAATTATCCCCTAAATTTTATGCTCATCATTTCCGGACACCCTGTGTAGTGCCGGGTGTACAACTAAAAAGGGGCGCCGGCGGCGGCGTCCCTTTTTAGTTATACACCCTGTATATATCAATATTATTCTACATCATAGAGGGTTAAAACAGGCAAAAAGATTAACACAAATTTTACACTTATACTTGCCTATACAGTGCAGTTACATCAGAGTGAGTACTTTCGTGAACGCCAGGCTTATAGACATATTTTTTATATTTATTGCTGCACCTCACTTTATATGAAGAAAATTAATTTCAGTTTGAAACTATCTTGTTCATTAACTAGGCCTAGATATTGTTTGGTATTGATTTGTATAGAAGCAAACAGAATACGATAGTTTTAGATATAGAAAAATTTTAGGATTCCACGTTGAATTTTATTTACATTAGTTTTAGTGTATTTTTTGCTGTTCTTGCCCGATTTAGTCTTATTTTTGAGCGTTTTGTCCATTTAAAACCATCCTCAAACATGTACTTTTTGTATAATGGACAAAGCTGGTTTAGTTTAGTCAGCTCAGGTTTGCTTTTTAAGAAAAACTGTCACTATTCCTTTCTTATTTGCAGTTTTTTAGTTTAGAAATATTATAATACAGACGTTTCTAAACGTAGTTTTGTCTTAAGAATTGCTTATGGCAACGGAGAACAGACAAGATGCAGTTCTTAAGTTAAACTTCGGTGAGAAACCTCGATGCAAGCAGGTAATGGTAACATAGGTACTAGTTACATACATATTACTATTTGCAGATGATACAACAATTATTTATTTTGCTGAAACTCTTGCAGAAATGTATTTTGATATTAATAATGATTTAAAAATACTTCTTTCTTGGCTTCAATCAAATAAACTTACGTTAAATTTTACAAAATCTTCTTTTATGTTTATAACTAAAAATAAAATAAATTCCATCATTAACCCCTTAACATTTAATAATGAAAATATTACACAACGACCAAATTTTTAGGAATAGTTTTAGACGAAAATTTAAATTGGAAATGCCATATCCAGTATATTATCAACTCGATATCTCCTTTGGTATCTGTTTTGTACAGAGCTAGATATTTCATTCCTTTGAAATACTTAAAAAATATATTTTTTTCATTAATATATTCAAAATTACAATACTTAGCTTCTGCATGGGGATCTGCTTGTTTATCAAACTTAAAACCATTACAAAAACTGCAAAATAAAATTATTAAATGTATATACAAATTACCACATTTAGAACCAACTGTTAATCTATATAGACCGAAGGGTTATTTACACATTCAAAACATTTATAAATTAAAAATTTCTATTCCACATCACTCTATTATTTTAAAAGAAAAAAAATCAAATGTAACACTTCAGGAGAATAAGACATTACATGATCATAACACCAGACGTTGTATAAATTATCAAACTATACGAGTAAAAAGTAATTTCGGAAAAAAATTGATTTTATATGACGGAATAATAAAATATAACAATCTTCCAAAAAATATCAGAAAAATTAAAAAAATTTCAACTTTTAAAAACAATTGAAGATATATTTACTAAATTAAATTGTTTATACTATTTTTTTTAATTGATTTTATTAATGAATTAAATTGGATTAACTTTAATTTTTTTATTGTTATTTTTGTTAATGGTTATTATTTTCTATATTATGTTGTCACTTTCCATGTAATGAACTGTAAAAGTTAGTTTGGAATTAAAGACATTTTGAAAGGTACATTACTGGTAAGTCTCATCAACTTACAGGGCTGCTATTAATGTAAAGAAATCAATACAAAATGAACTTGGAGCAAGTTCCAAGTTTCCAAGTTCTCGAGCAGCATACGTTCGGATTGAATTCTTCAGGTAAACATACGGTAAAATGAAATGAAAAATATGTAAAATATATCGAGAGCAATTAAATGCGCTGCACAACCCAACGATGTTCCACGACGTGGGACGAAGCGAGGTGATTTCATCAAACGGTTCCAGCTTGCCTATACAGTAGATTAAATGTAAGGAGACCAAACGTGTTGAATACAAACATACACACACAATATAAACCCGAAATATTAAGTTTATACAGGGTGATTCGAATTCCAATATCAGATATTAGACTTATTAAGACACTTTTAAACAGAGTATCCTGTTTTGATAATCACTTTTAAAACTTTAACTTCTAATAAAATTTAAAACACCTTATATAACTGTGCTTAGTTTAAACATTAATGAAATCTCCAGTCTCCGCAGATTTTGGGCAGACGAAATAATGTATGGTATTAGTAGGCCACATTATTTTTTAAGCTTTATATGCTTTTTGAAGGCTTTTTAACATTTTTTTTTAACTTTTACCTACTTGGCTAATTATACAAACTTTGCTTTTGCACAAATTCTAGCACACTTTAAATAGCTTATTTATTTAAACGTTTATTATTATACACTTTGCGAATTTTAGAATTAGTTTTTACACTTAGTTTTAAAATGTATGATATATTTTTACAGCATGGACAATATGGACATATTTTAATATTAATTATTAATAAATATTTAACGCATTTTATTTTTACCTATTTTTGATTCACTTATAAGGTAATTGAAATATTTTACAATTTTTTAATATGAATACCATTTTCTTCTCTTACTTTCTTACCTCCTTTTGCCTGTGTCTTTCTTCTATATTTATTTCTTATTGGTTCTTGCAAGCTTTCAATGTTGCTCTTCCTATCAAACAGTTACCACACGTCATATCTAATATTCCACAAGCGAGCTGACTAAAGAATGGGGAAAAGTACAAATCATAATATATCCATAAATTTAATAATTTATTGAAACATGACTGTCACCGACTTGTTAAGTTAAATTATGCGAGCATTCCTTTTAATATATCGCCGCTACCACTTAAAAAAAAGTTTAAGCACATTTGTGAAAGATAATCAATTTTCTCCTTATGTGGTTTTCCCCATTAAAACCCCAACCCAATAAAAACGCTTTAAAAAGACCAGAAAGGGCCACAATTAAGCTTTTTAGGCACATTAGACTGACTTTAGAGTTTCACCTCACAGCTGATCTGCTGTTTTCCGTACTAGTGCCGGCTCCCAGGCAGCTGACTTTGGAGAGGCAGCTGAACAAAAGCGTACTGATTAGCTGGACAGCTCCAGAAAACGTTGGCCCAGGGAATCAGATTGAAAGTTACCATGTATACGTAGATGGAGTTTTAAAAGCTACTATTAAGGCTACAGAGAGAACGAGAGCCTTGGTGGAGGGGGTTGATAGCAATAGGGTGAGTAAAGTTATCACTTCAAAATGTTAAACTACAACTTTATGACAAGTTGCCAAGGGCATTTAAATATGTTATATTATAGCTAAACATTTTACTGTGACTCAAGAACTTACTCACTAACTGACATTATGATAATATAATTTTTCTGATTAGCCGCACCGTATAAGTGTCAGATCAGTCACAGCCAATCGCCGCACGTCACGTGACGCAGCGTGTACAATGATTATTGGTCGAGACACCCACCAACTGGGACCCAGCGCTGTACGAGCCACGAACATAACCTCCACTTCAGCTGTAATCAGTTGGTTGCCTGCAAACTCTAATCACCAACATGTGGTTTGTGTGAATAACGTGGAGGTTAGGACTGTGAAGCCAGGTGTTTATAGGCATACCATAACGGGTAAGAGAGAATACACATTAGAATGGATCAGTAATTTTTAATATATAATCCTAGGCGAAGCTAGGAAAGGTATGGTACCAAGTCGGACCAATTAAAGTTATATTTTATTTTTTAATAACACACGATTTTAACCAGATTTATTTGACAGGTCTTGCCCCAAACACTCAATATCGTGTAACCGTACGAGCCAAACACCACCGTTCAGCACAAAATGTAGCAAATTTGGCCGAGGAGCTCCCCATGCCCGCTGCTGCGCATACGGATTTTAGGACGCTTCCCAAAGGACTGCCCGACCCCCCTAGTGACATATTAGTTGAGCCAGGTGAGTCTACTCCTAAACATCATATATAATTTACGTATTTTTTGAAAATACTACTCAAATAATTTACTGTTATATTTAAATCTTTAAAATGTCTTGTAGGGCCTCAAGATGGGACACTACTAGTTACGTGGCATCCAATATTGACACCTCACCATCCAGGGTCAAGCATAACGGGTTATGCCGTCTACGCTGATGGTAAAAAAGTTACAGACGTCGACAGTCCAACAGGTAGATACCACACAAATTTAAATATACGCATTCTTACTTAGTTAACGCTGTATTTTAAACAGTACTATAGCAGATAAACTACATAATATTGCATATTTCTTATTAAAATTGAGTCTTTATATTACGTAGCACTTCTCCTGCTGGTAGTATTCAGTTAATTGCTTACTAATTTAAACCAATTTACAGGTGATCATGCTCTCATAGATATTTCCAAGCTGCTTGGGCTTAATCCACGTCACGTAACAGTCCGAACCAAAGCCCGAGACAGCCAATCGGCTGACAGCTTACCCACGCCGATACCAATGAGCGTATTGAGAGGCGGACCCGCAAGGCGTCAGCAACCGCACACCGCAGTGATGCCAGCTCATTTAAGACAACAGATGCCGAGGAACCAGCAGCAGGGTCAAGGGCAACAGGTGAGGAGCATTGATAACGTTGATGTTGTACTTATTAATAAGCAAATTGTAGAAAATACATGTTTGTATGCTATTATTTATTTCTAGATCATAGAACCAGATGAGAATCTCAGTGACAAAGAAATATTTCCAAACGCTCAAGCTCATAGGCAACAGCAGACTGGTATTCCATCAATAGGTAATAGAAAGCATGATGTTAAGGAAACTTTTGTTTTTGATAAGAAATGCTTATGGCGCAACAGAACCACTATATGAAAAAAGACAAAAAGAATAGGTGCGGTTTTTCATATATTATAATTCCACCAAAAAACTATTGTTCCTGTTCAGTATCTTTTTATAATTATTCAAAATACATTTTAGTTTGATTTCAAATTAAATTACGTTTTTGTTGCGCTGTAAGATATTATAGGTGAAGAACAAGGGAAAAAGCTATTATCCACATTATTTCATAAAGAATGTCATACAATACAACTTGTTCTTTATTAAAACATAATTCATTTCTTAAAGTTATTATTTTAAGGTAGAAAAACCACTGTTAAAAACATTTTAAATTAAGAAAATGTTTGGCATGGATGTGGTTGGTTTTGGCATTACGCGCTTTATAGAAACATAGACGCCAATTTTTATCTTTTGTTAGAAAAGGTTCTTTTATCTTAATAAGTATTTCTAAGAAAAAATATTTCGCTGTTTCTAAGCCTAGAAAGCTGTAAAAGTTGTATTACAACACAAAAAGATTTATAATATTAAGTTAAAAGAATCGTATTTATAGATTTAATAGAGAAAGTAGACGAGTTTTTAAAAATAAATAGAAGAGGATACGAAAAAACTTTAATGCTCTCCATAATAATCCATATTTCTTACCAGTTTTTTTTTGTAAAATTCTTGACAAAAGAGAATACTCGTACTCTCTTCTTAAATTTTAATTATTTGAATTAGATGCATTTTAAATAACTAGTTGACATTTAGATTTTTGTGTCAAAATCCCAATATACTAACCGCTTAGGCCAAAAATTTTCTCTCGACGAAAACTCTAGCTCCCCGATCGCTTACAGAAATAACAAAAGAAAATTACGAAGCTAACATGTCAGAGGACGAATTACTAGATGCTCGGAACAGAAGATTCGGTCGAAACCAGCCCAGACAAGTACAGAATCAGAATCAAGCGCAACAAAACGTGGCAAGCGCTAGTGGGCAACAAGGACAGCAATATTATCCGGGGGCTCAAGGACAGCAAGGTATTGTGGTGGGAGGGAAACGGGAATGCACCTTTTACTACTACTGAAACACAGTACATGACACATTTTATAAATTGAATTATAAAGTATTATAAAATATCAAAGGGATCAGCAAGTTCTTTTTAAAGCAATATAGATATGATAAAAATGGTGCTACTTATTAAAACACTTTAGAAAAAAGTGTATTTGTTACCTTACATTCCTAACTTTAAAAATATCATTATTCTATTACAACATTACACTTGCATTTAGAGGTAGGTACTTCAAATACTTGGCCTGCACTAACAGTAAATATTTTTTACGTCTCAATACAAATGCTTGTTTTTAGGGCAAAAAAGAAAAACCTAAGATACAGAGCATGTTCTTTATTTTTGGCCAAAGCCATTTTTCTAATGAACTTTCTTGGCAATGGGTCAACATGGGATGCATTGGCAACGCATCAATGAGCCTCGGTACCATAGAAGTCGACTAGAAAGAGAGGTTCCCCCTGTAATGGGGTAGTTAAACAGACGCTTGGGAATGGATAGAAAGAGCCCGTCAGGGAATAAATTACACTTGAACAGTGTTTTCATGGCCATAAATAAAGAAACTGACTTGTATATATCATAAAATATTTAGAAATATATTTATTAGCGTAGAGTAGCAAAAAAATGAATAGATATAGATTATTAAACGATTTGTATCTCCACCATTTCTTCAGTTATTCTTTATTAGGTAAAGAGGTGACGCACGTATACATAACTTGCCAAATAAATACTAGTTATTGACCAATATAGGTTGTACTCGTACCACCCACCAACTAATTTTTAATTAAATTTCTGAAACGCCCACACAACAGTCTAGTGCTATTGCGAATAATATTAAACAAAATATCCTATCTAATCTAAGTTCTCTGCATTTTTTAGTCGCTCCAAACCAACGTCAAAATCAAATGATCCGCAACCAGCCAGGCGTGATGCGACCATCCCCGAACAACCCCCAAAACAACCCTAACAATCCCCCAAATCCTCAAAAGAGACCACGTTACTTCGTGGCTCTCTTCGACTATGACCCCGCTACAATGTCCCCTAATCCTGACGCGTGCGACGAAGAGCTCCCCTTCTCGGAGGGAGACACGATCAAGGTTTGGGGTGATAAGGACGGTGATGGATTTTATTGGGGGGAATGTAGAGGTAAGAGGGTTTATTAGATAATTTGCATTCGACACCAGTTTTAATTAATAATTATTTAGGTAGGAGAGGTTATGTCCCACATAACATGGTCATGGAGCTAGATGGCAACCAAAGTAGAGATAGATGGGGTGACATTTGCGCTAATATGCCAGTAAAACGAATGGTTGCTTTATACGACTATGATCCCCAAGAATTAAGTCCAAATGTTGACGCGGAAGTAAGTATAAAGAATTATCTATAATTAGGTACCATAGACATGTCAATAGATGTAACTGAGGAGTTCTGTGTCAACCATGGCATATTGATATTTTAAAAAGAAACTTAAAAAGTTGTTCAAAAGGTTTAAATGGTTTTTACACTTATTGTACTTTTGTTTTAAAAATTAAAACGAAAATAAAGAATTTTATAAAATAAACTCTACCCAAATTTTTAACCCCAACTGCAGGTAGAACTTAGTTTTACAACAGGCCAAATCATAAATGTTTACGGAGAAATGGATGACGATGGGTTCTACATGGCAGAAATCGACGGAGTCCGTGGTCTGGTCCCATCTAACTTCTTGACTGAAGCTCCCGATCAGTATGGTGCTGGCGGACAACCCAATCAGGGGCAAACATCAGGTGCTCCTAGAGGAGGTATATAGCATTGGAATTGTTTGACTAACCCAATTATATTAAAAGGGTTGCTTTAGGGTGTCAAAATTCAAAAAATATTCTTTACTAGGTTTAAATACCACTTTATTTGACGTTACAATTAAATCAAAATATTTTTATAATACAATCAGAGCTCAACCAACAACCATAATAATATTTTAGGTAGAGGAGCACAAGGCGTGGCACGAGGAGCAGGTCCCGGGGCAAGGGGGCCTCCTCCACCACCTCGAGAGAACCAAATGCGAGGTCCTGTTAGCGGACAACAAAATAGGGGCAAAGGTATGTTAAGTTTGTATTTTTTACGAATTATTTAAAGGTAATTTTAAATTATTGAAGTATATAAGTATCTTAGTTTTTAAAATTTCTGATTTTATTTTTAGATTTAGGTCCTTTTCATATATTTAACGATATCGAAAACAATTTAGAAATTATTTATAATTCATTTAAAAACGTTATTTCTTTAAATTTTATGTATTGTTATCTTAAAAATAAAAGATGTATAGGTAACCTTAAAAATATATCTCGCTAAGATATACATATGCTAGGTTTAAAATCATCACACACTTGCAGCGAAAACAAAAAACATAGTTCTGTGTGAGTTGAATAATTTCACTGCCTTGAAAACGACACATCATAAAATTATTATTTTATTTTAGCTGTAAGAGAGGTGTTTACTGTTTTCTATCTGTATTACCTATAAATATATATTTTACACATTTTACACTACATATTCTAATATAGATTCGTAAATAACACACTCTGTATCTCTGTGTATTTTTCGCAAGCGTGTGATGTAACAAGGTTTATTTTTGACATAATTATTTCCCTTATTTTTAGTTTTATTTGATATCTTTAATTATTGTCAAAAATAAATATTGGGCTTTATTTGTTTCCATAAATAGCTCTATCCAATGATCTTTAAAAATGCACTATTATGCATAATTAAAACATCAAAAATAATGCCAAAAAGTCAATGTATATGTTTGAGCTATTTGTGGAGTGTATTTTCAATGTATGAAGTTGCACTATATATCGGTTTGCCAAACGCTAGCTCTAACTTTTCTACCTCTTTGAATTTATTGATAACTCAAAAGAGAAAAGCATGTTGTTTAGATCATTTTTACACAACGAAATGTATCCTCTTACATCATGGTACAGGGTTTTTTTATTCAATGTAATCATACGTTTAAAAATGCAAGTACACGTATGTATATTATAAGGTATAATTCTACGAAACCACAGGGGATGTTAAGTAGAAAGCAGGGTCTTAAAAAAAATATATTTTTTTAGTATATTAACAAAAAAAAACCATAGTCACAAATTTACAATTGTTATTTGTGTAAAAATTATATTACGTGTTGTGTTCAGTGTTTTTAAGTTGGTATTACTTTTATTCTGTTAGTACACATTTTATCTTTTGAGTTATGCAATTTCTGGCATGAGTGAACAACGGTGTAAAATTGGAGGCAATTATTTTTAATTTAATTTTTAAATGATGAACTTAAACTTGTTCACCATAATATTATGTGTGGTTATTTTATGTTCTAATCGTTAAGTTTTTAAAGGTAACATAGTGATGATAAAAAGGTGGAATTTTATTTCTTTAACAATTACTACGTAAATATACATTTTTGCACTAAAGCATCAATTTATAAACACTTGTATATTATACAGAACACCTCGCCGTGTTAATTTGGGATTAACAATCGTGTTTGTATATCATAAGTTACTGTTATGATCTATGATAAGATCTAGATAACATAGAATATGCAATAACGATTAACTAAAGTGTTCTAATAAAATTGTATAGCAAAAAATACACCATACTAAAAATTTTACATAATAAAACTATAGTTAGCGAAGTTCTTAACATTTTAAATTTGAGATGTAATTTAAGAATTAAATAGAAAGCTCCACCTTTCATTTCTTTTATGCAACATCGTTGAGTCTCATGCCATTTAGCAGGTTCGTTCGTTTTACCTGAAACTGTAATTTCTGTAAAATTGTTCGTATTTTTAAAGGTGCTAAAAAATAAAGCTTAGTTAAAAGTGCAACCTGCCATCCATTTTAGTGCTTTTAATATTAAGACCAACTGGTAAAAAATATTACAGTTTTAACAAATACAGACGAACAAACCTAAACGATTATCTCTCCGCTATTCGCTGATCAAGCGCAGCGTTGCCACATTGCCTGACCGTTGTTCGTTTGTCTGTCTGTTGGTCTAGATGCCTGCAACCTGTTGTATAGCTCCTCTCAGTTAGACTCATCCTTCAACAACACTCAAGCATCGATGTCGAACACGAACAACACTTCTACCGAGCACCAACAGGTATTTTTGTTACTCTCTTTCTCTCTCTCTCTTTTTCTCTCAGTTTCTCTCGCTTTATTCGAATCTATCCGCCTTTATAGTTCTTTTGCGCTTTGGCAATGTTTTTCTTCTTTTTGTAGCTTAAGTGGTAACTACAGTTGCGTTTATTATCTACATAAGGCGTTTGTTGTCAAAAATTATTATCCCTGAGGTGGAACCCAGCGCCAAAGTTAACCTAAAACGGTAGTCGATGCCAACCTAGTAACTTACGCTGTGGGCATAATTTAAGCTACAAGAATGTATCTAATACAAAGCCTTTTTAAAATACAGCTTTAAATTTGTTAAGGATCGTTTTGTACGTTAATGTTATCTTTATATGGTTTTTCTTGTATTCTATGCTTGATTTGCTTGTTCAATGTGTAGATGTAGCTTTTATTTGTTTTAAGTGTGTGTAGAAAGCAGAGGTATTATTTCATGGGGCTTCTATGAAATTATTAAAGGTTTTGACTAATTAGACGATTATTAAATGACATCGCAATATTTAACAGATTACAATATGTATTTTAGACTAATATTTTAAGAAAAGATGTTAATAATAAGATTATTATTTTACTTTGCTAAAAGGTTAGGCGCTCTTACAACAAATAAATTGGTACATGTGACAGGTACGTCAACTAATCGTCACTGTACATAGTTCGCCGAATGACTAAGTTGTACAATATAGAAGTCTGAGTGCCCCCTAGTAATGTTTACAAAACGTCAAAAATATAAATATAAGTGCAATATTGAATATATATTTGTTCCATCACAGCCGCTTTTAAGTAACGGGTAATAAAATTATATTTACGTCTTGCATATTTATCTTTCCCTGCCTGATATCTATTGGCCATACGTTGTTGTTGCTTTGTTGTTGATTGTTAGGCATGCGTTTTTGTATTTAGATGCATCCATTTTTATTTTCAAAAGACATTTGAACTGTCCCAAAAATTACATACCGTTACTTACATGCCAAATAGCTTTTTATCGTTATTTTTTATGACACAACAATTACACTTTTTTTTTGCTAGGAACGTGATATAAAATTTAAAGGATTGTGAAAAGTCTTAGAAAGTTATATAGGTATAGAAATAATAGTTGATGTTGGGTTATGAGTTTTTGCTCGTATTTATTTAAAAAATTTAGATGAGCACCTGATACAAGTTCTAAGAATGTTGTTATCGTCATACTTATTTTAATTAATAATGGTCACTAGGTAATTCCGCACTGTAAGTTACAAAATAATAAAATCCTCACCAGCCTAAATACGCATCTCGAATATATTTTTAAATATCACTGTATCCCCTTCTTCAAAGTTATTATAAAATCTCTATTTAGGTAAATTACTCTTTTGGTTTAAAAATGATTTAAAGTGACTTTATTTACAATAGTGACCACGAATATTTTAAAGTAACTATTGCCTTTACTAAGGGTATAAAGCAACTGCACTTCAACCTGTTGGTGAGGAAGCTTTTTACCGCCCCATTCTTTCATTTCTAGGGGAGACTTCGAGGGATGCTGAGACCAGGTGGTAACCCGCCGCCAGTCACCCAACCCAACCAGCCCCAACAGAACACTGCGATGGGATTCCTTTCTAGCCTCACAAGTCTTGGGCAAACCCAACCGACTACTCAGCAGCAAAATTACGGACAAGCAAATCAACAAACGTATGGCCAAACCAATCAGCAGCAAACATACGGACAAAGTAACACATCAAACTATGGACAAGGTAACTTGCAAAACCAGCGGATACAGCACAAAGGGGTACCCCAAGTTATACCTACCGTAGGAGGTATGGCACCTCCAGGGTTACAGGGGTTACAGCCGCAGCAAGGAGTTCAAGGGGTGCCAGGTGCTCCTGGGGGTCCTAACTTGATGCAGAAACTAAACGAGATCACCGCGCCCGGAGGTGACATTTTATCCAAAGGGAAAGAACTAATTTTTATGAAATTCGGTTTAGGGGGGAAATAACCCCTAAATTTGAGGTGCGTGGCGCTGTGTTATAGTATTTTTTAAGACTCTCTTGAGTGATAGAGTGATATGGAGTCGTGTTCATAGGAAAAGAAAGTATAGAGAATATGTACGGAGTGCCTATTTATAAAAAAAATTGGCGCTCATAATGTAAGAATTTGTAAAGTATTAAAAAAGTTGTTGAATTAAAATATCTCCTGTATTATATTGGCTTTTTGATATTCCAACGTGTTTGGGTAAAGAACGGCGACGTTAGCTAAAGCGACTAACTAAACGTAATATAAAAAAAGAATGTATAATGACATTTGTGAAGGTTTTAGACATGTTGCGTTCATATTTTGGGTGAAATGAAGGGAAAAATTAAGACAATAATATTGTACAGTCTTGTCTTAAGAACATATTATGTGTATAGAAGTCCAGTTTTTACAAAAATATGTGTAATTTAAATCTTGTAAATGTTGTGTTTTAAGACGATAAGTTGGTGACACCAGTATTAAACAATTTAGGTCGTGTATAGACGGGGTGGCCCGCTTTACATACAGGATTCCATAAAATCAAGAGAATTAAAATTTTCAAATTATTTACAATTGCACAGGATCAACCAAAAGTCGAGGTTATACCCGAAAATATGAAACTAAATACTTCGTGTAAGTTCGGATAGTATACAGTGTGTCCAAAAAAGTATGCAACATATGGGAAAGATTTTTATTACCGATTTCTCAGAAAATTTTATTCTTGATAAAAATTGGCGCATGCCTTAAAATTATAAAAGCATATTTTATATTTCACCTGCGGCTAATAGTAAGGGAGCAAATGCCATTTTTTTTAAATTGCTCTAAGACTGGACTTGACCGTACTAGGTGAAAATGACAAATAAATTATTAGTTATTTCCACTCGAATAAATAGAGTTGGATTCTGTTATAATTATTTTTTGCCAATATTATTTGTTCAGGCATCACTAGACGTAATAATTTTACGTTTTATCACTAAAATTATCATTACCAAAATTAAATTAAAACCTGCTAAAGGATATTAAAAATATTTATAATTAAAATACTCCTTAAAATTATTTTAAAAAAAACTTAACCCCCAAATATCTCCTTTCATGTTGGATTTATCAAAATTTTTTATGGGACATCATTTGACCAAAAATTAATTCTCTTCAAGAACGACAACATTTAAAAGTTCCTGTCATCGAAACATTTCTTTGCACCGTGGCGCCACCTACAACTTGTATTATTCAAACACATTTTTTACACAGTTGTGAAGCCAATCATAGAGGCTAAAAACTGGCGTTTACAGAATTTACATGTCGCCTTTAGTTTTTGAAATAATTGGCCTGGGAATTTTTATTGAAACACCCTGTATACTCATAAATATTTTGAAATAAAACCCTGTTTTTAAAATAGCTAAAGGTTTTTAATACTTTTAATGCTACATGGAATCCTATGTTGAAAGCTGACCACCTTAAATTTGTCGTTTATTTAAAAATAAATTTACCAATTTTAATTGTTTTCCAATAATTGTAACGTAAGTCGATGTAAAAAAAATGGTTGTAAGTTGTAACTAAGGTTTTCACTGTAAATACAAACGCAACATTTTTAAAATCTTCGTATCGTAGGTAGGAACTGTATTTATAACTAAATAAATTGTATAAAACACTTTTTTTTTGGTTTACCTAACGTCTTTCTTTAAATTTATTAAACTATAACCATCGCTTTTTGATAAATTACAAATATTGGTAGGTAAACCGAAGAAAAAGCTAAATCTGTATTTCTCCTAGATAGTCTTCTAACCACATAACTTAAAGCGATGCAAACATATACAGGGTGTGCTAAAAGCAACCTCAATTTTCACCGAAGGTAGATTATTTTCTATATAGTGTGACCAGTAAAGTCCGCATCATATGGGTTTTTTTTTTATTAATAACTTTATTCCAAATTTGACTTTGGCATCAAGTTCTGCTTCGATCGAGATGAAAATTAAGCAAAAAAATAGTAGTCACGTGATTCGCATTATCTGTCAAATTTTATTTGTTTTCAAAAAATAATTCAAAAGTGGGGTTATTTCTGATAATATCGAAATAAGTTATTAGAAAAAGTTTTTTTTAAGGTTGAATTCTCAACGTCATTCAATCTATTCCAACCTATAACCTATTTCGCGTTGATTTTTTGAGTTTATTATTTTAATAACTAACATTTAAAGAAAATCAATATCGTCGGTACATTATTTAGGTAGTATCTGATATACTACAAAAATATCAATTTATTTCATTGCTAATTTTGGGAGAATTGTATAGTGAAAGAACAATGCGTGACAATGACATAATAATGTTAAAAAAAATCTTACCCGATATTTTTCGCTATACAATTCTCCTAAAGTAAGTTATGAAATTCCTTGAGATTTGTTAAATATGTCAATTATTACCTATAGAATATCAAGTCGATACTGATTTTCTTTAAATTTTGTATAAAGCTAGAAAACATAAATAAATCTACGCGAAATAGGTCATAGGTTGGCAAGCATGTTGATACTCCCACCTTAAATGCAGTTTCTAGGCCACATGCAAAATTTAAGCTGCCTTAGATAATTTTGATTTTTTACCCATATTTTGAAAATTGCACCACTTTTGCAAAATAAGACTCAACGCAACCTACATAAAACTTACTTAGTTTTGACAATGCTTTGTTTCAGATACATTTTCTTTAAGTAGCGCCATATTCAATGTGTGTTTTTCTACAAAATCAAAATTGGGTTATTAAAATTTGGTCGCATGTGATGAAAAGTTTATTTGTTTTTGACCCTCTATTAGTATTATTTATAAATATTTTTAAAAACGTAGTTTGTGTCTGAAAGTAATACACCTTAAGGTGGGAGTATCAACATGCTTGCCAACCTATAACCTATTTCGCGTAGACTTAATTATGTTTTCTAGCTTTTATACAAAATTTAAAGAAAATCAGTATCAACTTGATATTCTATAGGTAGGGGAGACCGTGGATACATTGGACGCGGGGATATAATGGACACATTCAAATTTACGGCCTAAATCTCGTTTATGGCGCCACTGTAGCTAAATTAGGTGTAGAATACCCCGAACTATCCGTGGACAGTTGCAAATAGCCAACGGTTCAGGTTGCACGTTTCGGGAGTATTTTATTCATTTTTGGCTGCTTTCTTATAAATTTTGAGGTAAGTTCTGATGCATTTTAGTGCTTTTCTTGTAGTGCTTTTGATGTACTCTGTATGTAAAATCCATATTATGCATTATACAGATCGTATTGCTTAGCAAATTGTTTTAAATCATAATGTGATTTTCCAAAAATAATTTAAATTCTATCATGACGCCATTAGAGGATACAATGGACAGACAATAGATAGCTGTCCATTATATCCCCGGCTTGTCCATTGTATCCCCGTGGTCTAATTGTAACATGACTGTTCTATTTCAGATGGTACGCAAAAATGCAATATAAGCATTCCTTCGTTTTTTTTCTCAAATAAAGTTTTTCTCTCACTTTCCAGCTTTTAACTTTAAAATTTTAAACATGTCCAAAATATCCCCGTTCTCTGTCCATTCTTACCCCTAACCTGTGGATAAAATGGACAACTGCAATACAGTTTCTTAAACTACGTTGGAAAAAAAACTATATTTCTTAGAAATTGCTATATAGCAAAATAATATAGCTAAGGGATCAGGAAATGCATGACTCAATGCTTGTAAGCACAAAACACTTATAAAAAAAATTATTGGAAAAAATTCATATTTTGTCCAATGTATCCACGGTCTCCCCTAATAATTGACATATTTAATAAATATCAAGGAATTTCATAACTTATTTTAGGAGAATTGTATAGCGAAAAATATCGGGTAAGATTTTTTTTTACATTATTATGTCATTGTCACTCATTGTTCTTTCACTATACAATTCTCCCAAAATTAGCAATGAAATAAATTGATATTTTTGTAATATATCAGATACTACCTAAATAATGTACCGACGATATTGATTTTCTTTAAATGTTAGTTATTAAAATAATAAACTCAAAAAATCAACGCGAAATAGGTTAGGGGTTAGCAATAGAGTGAATGACGTTGAGAATTCAACCTTAATATTAAGACAAAAAAAACACAGTGTCATCAGTAAAGTGTTCATTAAGTGAAAAATAAATTTTAGTGGTGGATAAAAAATCAAAATTATCTTATGCAGCTGAAATTTTTTCGATATTCTCAGAAATAACCCCACTTTTGAATAATTTTTTGAAAAAAATTAAATTTGACAGATAATGCGAATCACGTGACTACTATTTTTTTGCTTAATTTTCATCTCAATTGAAGCAGAACTTGATGCCAAAGTCAAATTTCGAATAAAGCTATTAATAAAAACAATCTCATTTGATGCGGACTTTGCTGGTCACACTGCATAGGAAAATATCGAAATGAATACAAACTCTTTATTTTAAGAAGTATTTGTATAAATAAACAAAAATTTTAACCAGAGTCCAACCACCCTTATAGGTTTTTAGCACGCCCTATAGAAAAATATAAACTATAGCGTTTCTAGCTTTTAATACTAAAAACTATAGATTTTCAAAATTGTACTTATATCTTCTTTACACAAATTTATTATATTGACTGAGGACTCTTTATTTCTACTAAATTAATACGTCAGTGACTTTTTGTGTAGGATTTTGACACGATTTAAATACATGGAAAGTTACTGTTACTTACTTTAGGACTAGTTTGACGTTTTAAACAAGGTTTGTTCGGATTTTTTCACGCCTAAAGCTATAAATATTAAGACCCTATGGACTTCGAGCGGGACCGAGTGAAACAGAGCTCAGGACTGAGGTTCATTAAAAAAAAACAAGTGAAAATTTGACGTTTATTCCGTAGATGACGTTTGGGGAATAAAAAAATAAACCAACTGTATAGTCGAGATCTCGACCACCAACCATAGACAATTAACCTTTAGATAAGCAAACAATAATCACGAAAGTGGCAGATCTATGGCCTCGCGAATGTAAACAAAGCTAGACACTATTAGACATGCGCACTGCGACATTATCGTTTGACGAATGGGAAAATAGACAGGTCCGGGCTTTAAAATTTAAATTCTTGCCAAAAAATTGGACTTTCTTTTTAATTTTTGATCAAGTTGGGAAAAAGGTAGTGATTTCTGGCATTTAGTAAACCTATCGATTTTAAGTACCTATAGAAAATTGTTTTTAAGGTTTTGTTTTTAAAATTTGTTTAAAAATGATTCGTCGTCGTGTTTTTACTTCGAAAAGAAAGAGAACAAGAACAAGTGAATTAAACTAGTCTTATAAAATCGAATATAAAAACAAACAAAACCAGCAAAATAACCAATCTACGATGTTATCGCGTGCCTAACCTCAAGTCAAATATTAGTTGGTATATTGGTAAAAACTTGGATACGTGTAAAATATTTTTACGCAAAATTTCTTCTTCAAGAATTTGAAAAGTGTTTGCCCGAGCACTTGACCCGTGGAATGCTGGCTTTATTAAAAGCTTAATATCGGGGTGTACAGATTTTAACCAAAAAATTAACCAACCAGCAACTTTGACAGAATTAATTTTCTCACAATCAGACACAATTCACTAAACTACACAAAAACTATAAATCCGTAAATATTAAACACCCATAATCCATGATAGCTAAGAAAACCACAAGGAATCCAAAGAGAAACCTTAAAATACAACAACAAAAATGGCAGCCGAGCCGGTTCTGGAGTGTATTTTGAGCATATATATAAATATATATAAAAATGAAACCAAAAATTTATTTGAACCAGAAACAAAAGAGTTACGATATGGATAAGGTGTTTTTTAAATGGAACATAGCTTTTTTATACGATTTTTGGAACGAGTGATTTTTTTTTGTCCGTTCTGATTAAAATATTTATTATTGTGACAGCTATTTTTATTAAATTTTAATGTTTTATCCAGTATAATTTAACTTTAACCTGTTTGAAACATACACTAGGTAATAAAGGTATAATCACCTTTGAATCCTTCAAAGTCAAAAAAGTTTACAAATTTACTATAATATTGCCGAAATGAAATATGCATTAGATGAGAGATTGCAGATTGTTATCTTGTTCTACAAATGCCAAGAAAATGCAAGAGAAGCAAGGAGAAGATTTATTGCAAATTTTCACAGAAATATATCCGTCAATACTATTCTATGGATAAAGAACCTATTTGAGGAAAATAAAACATTACATGACAAAAAAATGGCGCGGTCTCGATTTCTATTCCTTTCTGGATTTTTTTTTTCTGTCATGCAATGTTTTATTTTCCTCAAATAGGTTCTTTATCCTTAGAATAGTATTGACGGATATATTTCTGTGAAAATTTGCAATAAATCTTCTCCTTGCTTCTCTTGCATTTTCTTGGCATTTGTAGAACAAGATAACAATCTGCAATCTCTCATCTAATGCATATTTCATTTCGGCAATATTATAGTAAATTTGTCAAATTTTTTGACTTTGAAGGATTCAAAGGTGATTATACCTTTATTACCTAGTGTATGTTTCAAACAGGTTAAAGTTAAATTATACTGGATAAAACATTAAAATTTAATAAAAATAGCTGTCACAATATTAAATATTTTAATCAGAACGGACAAAAAAAAATCACTCGTTCCAAAAATCGTATAAAAAAAGGTATGTTCCATTTAAAAAACACCTTATCCATAGCGTAACTCTTTTGTTTCTGGTTCAAATAAATTTTTGGTTTCATTTTTGAATTCTGCAGGAAAAAGTACATCAATTCGCTATTTTGGATTTTTCTTTAAATACAAGGAAGCTCAAAAATGAGCCCCTGTTCAGTCCTCGTTGGAAGACCCTGTACGTATCCAAAGGTAAATGTCTATGCACGGAACCCTTTAGGTGTAGGTTCTCGTATTATACTATTAACACTGGCAATAAAGCTTTATATCCGATGTCAAACTAGCTCTAAAGATAAATTTGTTAATAAAAAAAAAACTTTAAAAAAGTGTTCAAAAAAAGCTTCTATGGTTATCCATATTGCTTGACTTTATTAACCATATCTTAAATATAAAAGCTATATTTATTAAATGACAGTATTAAAAAAAATTCTTGTTATAAGACAGTTTTAAGTACAAACTTAATATAAAGACCAAATATTTTAAAACTTAAAACATACATAGACTTATTTTAAATTAATTGTTATGTATGACTTAACATTGTTACCTAGCTTTTTTTAATTGAACCTAGCCTAAAATTAAACCTGTTGTTATCGTTTTTAGACAGAACATAACCTTAAAAAGTTTACCAACATGCATTTTTCCGGCACAACTTGTTTTAAGATATGATTGTTATGGTGAAATAAAATTGTCAATAAATGGTTAAAAATAACTTTTCAAATGAGTTCATATCTGTTGTTTTAGTCGGAAATAAATATTTAACATTTATTGACAATTGATTGATATGCGTTGTGCCTTCTCTATCTGTTCAAACGCACAACTAAATTTTTGTCGATTTTTTAACACTGGAAAATATTCACTACAATATTGCATCTGTTTGTAGTCAGTGGCGGCTGGTTAATGAAGGGCTCTGGGGCGCCGCCCTCCCTGCAATTATTTCAAACAGAATCCAAAAATATTGAACTTAAAAAACCAATAACGCAATGTATGTAAGCAAAATCAATTAAAATAATTCAAACCAAACATAGCCCTATTCCAACGGGCAGGTTATACTAATAGACAAGCGAGTTGCGCGCTCTCAAGATTACTAAGCGCGGGCTATCGATTATCCCGTCCCGATTCAACGCGACTACGGAGGCCTGACGTCACCTACACATCGCACAACGAGCGGCCACGGACAAGCTCCAATTTTCCGCGCCCAACAGCTGTTCGCGATGCCAGAGTACATATTATCGACCTCGATGCCGTTTTGTTTATTTGTTTTGAGTTATTTATTAGTTAAAACATTATAAAGTTGGAAAATTTCGTCTAATATGAAGGTCATTGATTTACAGAAGCTTGTGACTCTGAGCTTAATTGAAAAACTTGATTTAAAAAATACAGGGCGGCCACTCCACTACCAATATTGAATACATATAGTACCTACAAGTGCAATCAAAATGTAAAAGTAAGGCACAGTTTACGCGTAAGTTTGACAAATAAATATATAATAAAAAATCCTGGATATGCGGTTGTGAGGACAAAAATTCTTTTTTTTGTTTCGAGTGTCTTCTTTTTGACGGGGATGATAATTGGACTATAAATGGGGTGCAGGACTTAAAACATCTTTCAGAGAAAATAAAAAACATGAAAATAGTGCAAAACATCGTTATAATGTGATAAGTTTTGAGATGTTAGGACAAAGTAATATTTTAACTTGTTTAAGTAGTGCTTATGTTGATGAAATTAAAATTCACAACGAGAACACGTAGGTACTTTCGAAAATAATAGACATGTTAATTTTTTTTAATTTAAAGCCAAGCGCGCCCCCCCCTGACTCACTAGTCACGAGCCGCCACTGTTTGTAGTTTTTATAATCTAAGGGGGTGTGAACGTTTGATTTCTTTAAAAAGTCAACTGTACATTATCGCCTTTGTTTGTTGTTAGATTTCTAATCTTTATAATCTCAGGGGGAACCGTCCTCTCCCCTGGATCCGCCACTGTATGGGTTGTTATACATTTTCTCCCAGGGGCTAAGTCACCTTTCTTTATATACTTTACAATCAACGAAGGCATTGTACACATAAATAATAAATCAAATCATGATCAGTTATCGATGTTTTTCTATGCTGCATACAGTAGATATACAGGGTGTCCGGGAAAATGTGGGAAATCTCCCGGATATTAAAAAAAACACGTGAAAAGAATACTACAAGTTCATATAAACTTCTTTCGTATCGGCCTCCTCTTCGGAGATATGGGCTCTCATGGAATTAAGTTTTTGACACATAATTATTAAACCAACAGGTATATTACAATTTTTTTATATGATGTATACCAGGTAAGATCCTTCAAATTACTATCCCAGAAAGTGTTGCGAATTACTCACAGCTGCAGGGACGGACTAGCTGTGACACTAATGTGCCCATTTTTTACGCCCTGTATGATAAAAACTTTGGACAACGTTTTTTACATACCTTTAACTATTGACTAAAAATTAAGTACTCTTCATTCATGTCGCTAATCCTAACCGTTTTCGGAAAAACCTCATTTTATTGCGATCATGCAGTTAAAAGTGAACATTTATTAATTTATAGGAATAAAGATTTATCTTTTATTGAAATACGCTAAATATACATAATATGTTAAAAATGACGTTTTTCGAAAACGGTTAGGATTAGCGACATGAATGAAGAGTACTTAATTTTTAGTCAATAGTTAAAGGTATGTAAAAAACGTTGTCCAAAGTTTTTATCATACAGGGCGTAAAAAGATGGGCACATTAGTGTCACAGCTAGTCCGTCCCTGCAGCTGTGAGTAATTCGCAACACTTCCTGGGATAGTAATTTAAAGGGTCTTACCTGGTATACATCATATGAAAAAAAAATTGAAATATACCTGTTGGTTTAATAATTATGTGTCAAAAACTTAACTCCATGGGAGCTCTTTGGGAGCCCATATCTCCGAAGAGGAGGCCGATACGAAAGAAGTTTATATGAACTTGCAGTATCCTTTTCACGTGTTTTTTTTCATATCCCGGAGATTTCCTACATTCCCGGACACCCTGTATACATCATTTACGATTTTTTTGGTACTTTTCATGTTGAAAAATAAGACAAAAATTGGTATTTTCGGGCACTTACTGCGTTTTATTTCTGTACAAACTTTAAAAATTACCATACCTTGTAAGATACTATATTTAATTGCTATAAATATATAAATGTTATTTACTCACAAAAATGATGTTCCAAATTTTATTAGTCTGCGGAAAAATAGGTGGGAACATAAAATTTTGACGAACCGCGAAGATTTTGAGTTAATTATTAGAAAATGTTATTTAAATAAGTTACACAGTGTACCTACCTCAGAAAGTTGGCATAGCCTGAGAACACTTTTTATTAATTTTTTTTTTCATTTAACTTTAGCATTGTTAGGTTCTACTTGCTAAGCTCGAATGCGATCACGTGACTTTATTATCTGTCAAAACTGACATTAAAGAAAACGCTGTAAACGGAATTTTAACAGTTTCAGTAGTTTATTATTCAAAACTATAATTTTTTAAAATATAATTGTCAAAAATTTATGTATTTTCCTGTTTTTCACTTCATTTTCTACCTGTAAATAAATTATATCTATTTCTGATAACAAAATTACGCTTTTTGAATTATATAACGGTGAAAAAAGAGAAAATTTTTCAATTTTAGTAGGTTTTCTTTTTCGGACAAACATAGCTACACGTATACAGGATGGGGCATTGGCTGGCGAAACATGCACAATTTAAGGTGGCCACATATTGGTTCAACTTTATTTTATACAAACAATTATTTATTTTCATTTATTTTATTTGACGAACTAACTTTGAAATTTTGACGTGACTTATTTAGAAAAATGTAGATATAATAAATAATAATAATAATAAATCGTCTTTATTAGCATATCCATGCAAAATAGGCGAAAATGGGCGAAAATATTTAATACGGTTCTAAAACTTTATATTATATATGTTACGCTAGATGAAGCACCACCCTGTATTTAGCTATAGATAATACAGAAAAGGGAGGGGTTACTTTAGTCACTAAAAAATAAGTCAACAATATACAACGTATAGGAACTTCTATATTATAGACATGTAAGGAAAATTTTCTCTTTTGTCACTATGGCTGAAAGTAAATTGTATGCATTAACGAAAAAGATAGTTTACCAAACGACAAATTGCATTACAACTTGTAGTTGTTGGTCTATTTGTAACAAGTACACATATCTATCAATAAGTTATTTTATAACTAATTTGAATTTCTGTCGAATCTGTTGCCAACCCAGTAAAAAAGGATGTTTCAAACTGAATTTGTTTGCTCTGAGGGCATTCTACCTCCGCTTTTAGGTATTTTTCTGTTTATTTATAAGATAAAAGGTTCAATGATTTTTTTTTTAATTGTGGTTTTCGTTTGGAGAAAATAACCAGTTACAAAAGTTGTAGATCTTTTTATTACCTACAACTTTGCTATTTAACGTTTTTCCATAGAACTTGTAGTTTTGCCGGAAATCGAGATAAATCGTTTTCTACCCTTAAAAACTCACCCCTTTCCACTTCCCGACCTCGGATCGCCCGTAAATTATTTTTCCTTTCATTTTTGTTATATTCTCTTCCTTTTCCAATGGGTTTCATCCTACTATTATTTTTTTTTGGTTTTAAAAATTATCGACCCTGGTCTATCTAGGTAATTCGTTTTTTGATAAACTATCTAAACGTATTTAGTGATTCTATTGAATGGTTGTGACTTGGTCAGCCGACATATCATAAAATGGCCGAGGGAAAAGGTTAGATGTGGGCCTGCTTTGTTACAGAACTATTGAAAATCTATCAATGTATTATACACTACTCTGTATCGATAAAATGATGAAAATAAATCATTTACGAAGTTATAATGGGGTTTTTATTATTCATATACAGTGTCACCAGTAAAGTCCGCATCATATGGGATTTTTTTAATTAATAACTTTATTCGAAATTTGACTTTGGCATCAAGTTCTGCTTCGATCGAGATGAAAATTAAGCCAAAAAATAGTAGTCACGTGATTCGCATTATCTGTCAAATTTTAATTTTTTCCAAAAAATAATTCAAAAGTGGGGTTATTTCTGAAAATATCGAAAAAAGTTATTAGAAAAAGTTTTTTTAATGCAGTTTCCAGCCCACGTACAAAATTTCAGCTGGATTGGATAATTTTGATTTTTTACCTATATTATGTAAATTGCAACACTTTTGCAAAATAAGACTCAACGCAACCTACCTACGTAAAACTTCTTAGTTTTGACAATGCTTTATTTCAGATACGTTTGCTTTAAAGTAGCGCTATATTAAATGTGTGTTTTTCTACAAAATCAAAATTTGGTCGCATGTGATGCAAAGTTCATTTGTTTTTGACCAGTGGCGGATTTACGAATTTGCCGCTAGTAGACTATTCAATTTTTGCCGCCCCTATACCAGTGACGGCTCGTGAGTTGTGAAACAGGTGAAGTGTTCGGGAAAGAAAAGGGTCGCTGCAGGCGAAATGCGCCGCAGGCGAAAATTTTTTAAGACCAAGCTCAAATTTGGTCAATAATTTTTAGTAAATATTTTAAAAAATTATGATTACCTAATTATTTTATTGAAAATGAAATTTCTTTCTGCAAAGCCAGTTAAGTTCCAACTACCTTTTTTTATCCCCATTAACTGACACAGCCAACAATAAAGTTTATTTAAAAAAATACTACCCGTCAACCATGAATAAAGATTGTACCATTTATTTCTGGAAGATAAAAAAAATATTTTGGGCCAAATTTGCCGCCCCCTAAAATCTGCCGCCCTAGGCTCCAGCCTACTCAGCCTAATGGTAAATCCAGCACTGTTTTTGACCCTGTATAAGGTAACTTCATAAAATAAGTATTTTTGAAAACGTAGGTTGTGTCTGAAAGTAAAAAAATAAGAAATAAAATAGAGGGGTTTTAAATTAAATCGTTGAAAATAGAGTTAAACCAAAATTTATTTTCTACTTAATGAACACTTTACGATGCCACTGTGTTCTTTTTTGTCTTAATATTAAGGTGTATTACTTTCAGACACAAGCTACGTATTCAAAAATACGTATTTTATGAAGTTACCTTATACATTGTCAAAATTCCAAACCGAGTTAAAAAAAAGCAAAAACACAATTCACTCAACTACACAACACAAAACTAGAAATCCGTAAATATTAAACATCCACAATCGGCAACAAGCCGGTTCTAAGGTGTATTTAGATTCCTACTCAGGTCCGTATTTAAGAAATTTGCCGGTGGTTCAGTTAATCAAATAAAAGGAAGTAAGAAAAAAACACCAAAATACAATCAAACTTAAGTCTTCATTTATTTACTTTACATTGAACTACTTGGTAGTTAATAAATACTGAAACCCACAACACCCAAATATAACAAGTTTTAACTAAAATGTAAACCATGGCCGAGTTCCTTTTAGTTACTTTTAAACGGCAAAGCAATGTCAACGGCTTAGTTGAGCTTTCCTTTTAAAAATATAGCTTTGTCGCGGTTAAGTCCGACCAGTGGCGGATCCACAACTTCACTAAGGGGGGCACATGACCTAAAGATGTTGACTTAGCTTTACTATTTAAACGAAGCAAGCAAAAGAAAAATACCTATAATGTTTTGGAGTTTGTCTAAATTTTGGCTTGCTGATAATATGACCATCATGGAAGAATTATAAGACAGACACCCGATGGACGTTTGCCACGAGTGAAACAGAATAAAGGCACAGCTGTTTATTAAAAAAAAATTAAATGTTGACGTTTACTCCATGGACGATGTAGGTCACAACCTTCTGCTACTATGTAACACCTTTTGAAGGCGGTTAAATTCACATGCCAACACTCACAAAATCGCTCCCCCTAGAATTTAAAAATAACCTTTTGTACTTGTATTTTCTTTATAACTTTCTACTTGGTCTTCTCCCGCGCGGAGGAAGCGTTTTAAATTTATAGCCCCCAGTCGCGTTTCGTCGCCCAATCGCTCCAAATTCGGAAGGTTTCCTCCAAAGTCCGCGGGCATCAAATCGGCTGGGATATATTTTTCGAAAAACTCGTCCATGTTCATGTTGGTGGGATGAGTTATGATCTAAAACGGCGGCGTCCAAATAAATCAAATAGTAAATATGCTAGTTTTAATCCGGTGTAGGTACCCAAAGACCTTATAACATCTAGACCAAATGTTTCATTCATTAAACGCCTGAGAAACCGATCCGTTTTTGTTTGAAACGTTATTGAAAATCCATAATGGGTGGACGAGAGAACGCCTTGGATTCTCCTCGCATGGCAACACTGTTCAGCGCTTGACGTTTGGCGACTCGCAGACATAAATATTAAAACATAACCATATTTACCGATGAAATTGATTTGGTCCACTTTTACGCATACTACATATCAGGTCCGTAACTAGGATTTTAGATTATTTAAGTATGCCCCTCTACATTTCTCATAAGAGTATATATTTTTTACTTTGCTTTGCTATTTAAAAGAAGCAAAAGAAAAGTATCATTTATGATTATGAAGAAAATAATTAAGGATTATACTCTGTTATTAATGCCGTTGCTAGAGCTATTGGATTTGCCACATTAACTTCTTTTGGGGGCTGTTGGAAGGTTTTTCTACTAATATGTAAATCTGACAATGACGCAATAAAATAGGCGAAAAGAATGGAATGATGAAGGAAGGACCGGTTAAAAATGTAAACAATTGGGTCTCTACGTTAAAAGGTCTTTGGGTGTCAGTCCATTATAATATACGTAACTTACCAAGTCGAACAATTCTTTGCTCATAAAAGGTTTAAGCACCATGATAATTTTGTCAAATACATACGAGGCCTCGAGAATGTGAATTTGCTTCAGTTGTGTGGGTAGAGCTTCTTGTAGGAATTGAAAGAACTTTTTTACAGTTGCTAATTTTAACCTTGTAATGTGCATTAATCCAACCTAAAAAAATTTAAAATGTTGTTTGTCTAACCATCAATACATGGCAGTGGCGTAGCTAGGATATTGTCTTGGGGGGGGGCATATAGCTGCACAGAGGTGTAAAGCCCGTCGGAGACAAAAGCGCCGCAGGCGAAATTTTTTTGGACCACGCCCAAATTTTGCTAAATTTGACAGTATTAGCTGTTTTTATACACTGGCAAACAATGGTAAAAACTAGCGACATAAGAACAGTGAGAGAAAATATACAATATAATATAAAATTTAAAAGGCCAAAAAAATTTAATTTAAATACCTATTAAACGTTTTTGAAATATTGTTGATAATTCCTTTTTTTCATGGCTCTTGGGGGGGGCAAATGCCCCGATGCCCCCCCCCCCCTAGCTACGCCGGTGATACATGGTTAACTACTGCTCTGGTGAGGAGAGTGAGGTAGTTTGCTGCTTGATGTATATGTCAACGATGGTAAAGCTAAGATAGACATGGTATTACCTACGTTACATCACAACAAGCCGACAAGGCCTAAAATACTAACGTTCACCAGGTTTCTCGACAGTTAATTAATGAAACAAGTGGAAGTGTAACATGTCATACGTTAGAATGTCCTCTACAAATGGCGGCTGGCGAAAAATCACTTCTATGAATGAAATAATTTGTCTATCTTAGTTGACCGTCTTTGGTCTAAGTTATAGTCCGACAGCTTTTCAAAACGGCATAGGCAGAGACAATTAAGCGAGACAAATCGTAGCTCTACGAGCGGAGATTGAAATATCTTCCCTCTTAATGTTGTCAAGTTGTTATATATCAGCTGATATTGACTTACCCCTTTGATATTAATTATGATCACCAATCCCGCGGGTGGATTTTCATATAACATTAAGTCCAGGTACAAGTACAAGAGCTTTGCCTGCGAATCTACATGGAAATTTGAGTAGCTGGTATCTTTCAGCATAGCCATGCATACAACGTAATTTTCTTTGGTCCGGTGAGGCATTATTGCCATATTTCTAAAAAGCATATCACTATTTAATGTAATCGTTCCGTCTATTAAAGGGCGATATCATATGGCGTCACAGATTTACTGGATCCCCGTCTCCTTACATATTACATTTACGTAATTACTCGGCCATATTTGTATTAGATCTTTATACCAAAGACCATTAATACTATATACCGTGCGAGCAAAAATTATTTGCATCAAAGAGGGCCTTGCATCTAAGGACGTAATGCTTAGCCGTAGAGCTTAATACCTGTTGGGTGTCAGTAACTACCTGAATTAACAATCAATCAGTCATTCCGTCATCTTTGACAGTTGTTACAAGTAATTTGATTCATCGCTAATTTTTCCAATTTCTTGAACAATTCACACAATGGGCTACGAACTACGTTTTGGATATTTTCAACAGGACGGTGCAACCGCCCATACAGCCGCCGAAACTATTAACTACTTACGCAATTTTTTCGACGACAGATTGATTAGTTTTCGATCAGATATTAAATTCTCACCTAGATCACCTTGTTTAACGGTTATGGATTACTTCGTTTTTCCTCATTTAAAGAACACTATTTTTAAAACACCAGTTGCAAATTTAGAACAATTACAAGAAAGGATTATCCAAGAATGTGGTAACATTTCTCCAGAGATGCTGGTCAACACTTTCGAAAATATAAAGAGACGTGTGAATTTATGCTTGGAGCATGGCGGTGGCCAATTTCAGCAATTTATGTAATTTTTTTTCTTTTTCTTCGTGTATATTCTTACTTTGTTAATTTTGTAAACAACAAAAATAAATTTGTATTTGTGTACTTATTTTATTACTCATTAGTTTGGCATATCATGTCATAATATGAATTTGACAAAATTTTAACCTAGATTTGGTTAGATATATCGTCCCCATATCATTGTGATCTAAACCAAGCCCTACGTTTTTTTTTTCCAAGCTGTCTTTGATGCAAATAATTTTTGCTCGCACGGTATTTACCGTCTAGACTATTTTTGACGGATTCTTTTAATCTTCACTTAAGGTAAAATTTTATTAATACTGTATCAAAAACTTTTTCAATTATTCATCGTATGAAAAATCCTTGCCACACCCCACGCCTCTGGTCGCTCGGAATCCTTGAGCCATTGCAATACCGCGCGGAGTCGGAATTTTAACGCTCTCTCTCTCTCTTTAGTCTTTGTTTCACGCGTACAAATGATTGATACAAACAAACAGGCTATTAATAAATTAATGGTTTGGTCCATTCTATAAGAGGTCCTCGGTTTTTACAAATAGACTTACGTCACCTTGCTCGTAAAGACCATCTCGTCACTATCTAAATCCCTATTGCTGAATAATTCCGGCGAACCTGCCTTCAATTTAAAGTAGGCGAATATACAATCCCTCGTAGCTTCGATGTCGTTATTGCAGGCCAATAAAAATATCACAATTTGTTCGTCGCACAATTTTGGTATTTGCGGGGCAAGTCCGAGCAATTCTTTGATTGCCTCCACGTTGGAATTGGTCGTGCGACCTGCTTTCACCACTTCTTCTGCCTTGAAGTTAAAGGAGGGAGTTGCGTTTGACATAATTCAGATTGCCTAAAATAAAGTTCTTATATTATTAGAAAGAAAATACCCATAGAACCTATGCACCTCTTGCCCCAAACACCTTCCATTTATCCCAGTCTAAACACCGACTCGACCTGAGGAAACAAAAAATAGGAGATGTTTTGTAGCCATGGGCTTGGGTAGCAGTTCGAGTTAGTTGGGTCTATCTCTATGGGTCGTAAAAAATTAAAAGATAAATTGGTGTTCATGCCTTGAAACCTTTTCAAAGAGTGGTTTTTGGCCTTTTCTTCGTATTCTCCACCCTCGGGGGAAGCAGGTTTCATATCTGGAGCATAACCTTAGCTAACGTGCTTTGTTAACCTTAACTGCGATCTCTTAGCTCCACTAAAAAGTAACCAACATTCATTACTAAAAATACTCACACCATTTATAAATAACTTTGATGTTTTCCCTCGATACTATGATACTAAGCGTACAAATACAAACCACCTCCTGTTACAAACCGAGAAAACTGCAATCTAGGCAATAATAATAATAATAATTACTCACCTTTAATTTCTATTATATTTATGTATATATGTTAAATTTTAATATTATCCTTGATATTGGCACTGTACCATATGCATATAATTACGCTATAGGTACTATACTATACATACATCACATAATGTTGTCAGAATCGTAAGTATTCTTGGATATTTTACACGACGGCATACATACACCAATTTAGTAACTAAATAGAATGGACTCACGCATACAAGTCTACAGAGATATGTGCACACAAAGGCATTTTATTTTCCCAATTTAAAATATTTTTGGCATTACATGGAAGGAATAATACTTTATGACGAACAGCTATTTAGGATTAGGTACAAAGAGATCGTGCATTTTGTAACAAAGAAATAAAGTAAAGTACAGTTCGCATCGCTATACTATAGAGACAATAATAGGTTTATATACCCTATTTGCAGCAAGGGTTTTAAGCGCTGATAGGGGCATGAAAAATGATGTTTCATGTGAGATTGGCTTTAAAAAATTGTTTGTTTAATAGATTTGTTTTGTAAATTGCATAAATTACACTTTCATTGAAAGAGAAAGAAAGAATGTAAGAAACCACGAATGTATATTTCTTTTTTTTAACACGCTTGTATTAGCTTCAATATTTGTAACCGACTTCTTTGAACCCGATTTTGACCCACTTTAAACGGTCAGATTTAATTTAAATTTTGTAGACTTATCAAGAACCGCCGACAATACAATAATCTACACGCAAAAATTCTCCTGACAAATTTTGACAGCTGTCAGGTATAAAACGAAGAAGCGATTTTGACGAAACAAATTATGGGGTCGTATAGTATTCGATGCGTTTTCCAGTCAAAATTTGATAGCTGTCAATATGTCAGATCGTTTAAAAAAAAATGATATTAATGAAAAAACTATAAGGTCGTATGTATATTGACGGTGGAAAGTTGAAAAAATACGAAAAAAATTCTCTTGTCAAAATTTGACACCTATCAATATGTCAGAATTATTACAATAACCGATAGTAATGAAAGAAACGTGGGGTCGTATAGATATTGTCGCTAAGAATAGAGAAATATTTAAAAAAAAATCTTCAAAAAAGTTTTTTTTTATTTTGAAAATTTTTGTTGTTTGTTCGGGTTTGTATATAGGTACCTACTATGTTTGTTTGTAACCGACTTCTTTGAACCCGATTTTGACCCACTTTAAACGGTCAGATTTAATTTAAATTTTGTACTTATCATCAAGAACCGCTGACAATACAATAATCTACTTATCTAGCTCAATCTACTCAAAAAAAAAAATTTCTTAACAATAACTCAAACTAAAAAATGAAAAATAAATATAGTTTAAAAAAACTATCGGCTTTGTGCTATATTTTTCGCACAATTAAAGCCGCCCCCACGCTTTTTTTCACTATAATACTAATGTTTATTGTTCATTAATATTTTCTGCCTATATTAAGAATTTCAAGAATTATTTTAAACTATATTTATTTTCCGCTTTTTAGTTTGATTAATTACACAGGCCTGCATGAAATTTGTGATGATGCGATTTTTGTTTGTTGAGCTTAGTTTTTATATAGAAATAACTAATTAAAATACAATTGGTCTCTATCACCCAAAGATTTTTTTTTTGCAAAAAAAAAGAAAAGATATAAAAAAAACTTATAATAGGCGTTTTAATACATTTTAAAATGAATGTAGTACTTCAAATTTTAAATGATTGATGAATAAAAAATGATTTTCTGTGGTGCTACACACCTTCCGACTGGAGACTTTTTATCGATTCAAAAAGGAGCTTTAAAGCTGTTCTTTTATATAATGACAATGTTTTTGCTTCTGTTTCGGTCGGCCATACAGTTAAGTTAAAGGAAAACTATGAAAATTTAGAGGAATTACTTTTAAGAATACAATATGAAAATCACAACTGGAAAGTGTGTGAAGATCTAAACATTTTAAGTTCTTCTCTTAGGTCAGCAGTCTGGATTTACTAAAATTCCATGTTTCCTGTGCGAGTGGTCTAGCTAGCGAGAACAGCATTGGATAAAAAGAGACTGGTCACAATGAGAGACTTTAACACCTGGAAACAAAAATGTAATTCGCGAAAGTCTTATTGACCCTCAAAAAGTTTTACTTCCACTACTTCACATAAAACTTGGACGTATGAAACAATTTGTTAAGGCATTAAACAAAGAAGGATATTGTTTTAAATATTCGTGTAAAACATTTTCGGCTCTGTCAGAGGCAAAAATTAAAGGAGGGAATCTTTGTAGGGCCGCAGATTAGCAGCTTGATGAAAGATACAGAATTTGAAAAGGTAATGGAAGATAAGGAAAAACATGCATGGAATGCTTTTAAAGAAGTTGAACATAAATGACTACTATGTTGAGATCGTTGAAAATATGCTGGAAAATTTCAGGAATTTCAGAATATGAGCATAAAAATTCACTTTTTACATTCCTATTTGGACTAATTCCCGGAAAATCTTGGGGACGTGGGTGAAGAGCAAGGTGAAAGATTTCATCAATATATTAAAGAGATGGAAAAAAGATACCAGGGGCGCTGGGACACAAAAATGATGGCCGATTTCTGTTGGAACAGAAAGAAAAACAACCAAAAGAAGCTTTTCTGAAAAAAGAAAACATTTTTTGAAGAAGCGTAACGAATAAATAACCATTTATAATAGTTTATATGTGTATATTTTGTATAAGTTTGTATTTTTTTCCTTAATATATTAAAAACCTAGCTTATAAATGAAATAAATCGTGTTTTTTCTATATTTTTGGATTTTACCGGTTTGAAAAATAACCTTACGTGATATAAAAAAACTGAAAGCAGATTTGAAATCAGCGCTACCCAATTACTAGAAAACAGTTAAAATTTTTAAATCAACTTTTAAAGTGTTAAAAAATGCAGGCCTGTGTTATAAAAGTGTGTTTTTTTAGTTTTTTTAAACTATAATTATTAAAAATATATGGGTATCTATTAGGATAAATACTTACCTTTGAAAACGTTCTATATATTTAAAATAATTAGCAGATCCTACAACTATTCCTTTAATATACCACAAGTGGAAAAGTGCAAAAACAGTATTTTTAAACACAGTCAACAGTCATCCCCAAAAATTGTTAAAACCATAGAAATAACCGTGCACTTTTTAATTGATTATAATAATCAACGTTGTTATCAAAGGCGAGTGGTAGAAATGTTATTTTCTGTAATAAACAAAGTAAAGTACGCCTCAGTACTACCTGCAATCGGTCGAAACTAAATTATTTTAATCCCATCGGAATTTTTAATGTTAGTGGGACAATTTTTACCAAGTTCTCAACGAAAAATCGACCGACCAATGTCTAAAACCAATTAAAAAAATTAAAGCATTTTTAATTTCCTTCTTGATATATAGTTTGACATAGAAAATGACGATTACGGAGTGGTATTACATCGAAAATTACTTATTAAAGTGCTAATTAAAAGGCCATCGAAGACGTTTATCGTATTTTTGCTTATAATAGTTGCTGGAAATTGGTTTAGGTTTTGTTCTAGATGTTGAAGGTATTTTGGAAAAAAATACATTGGCGTAGGTACACTAGTTTGCTAGACATAAAGAATCGCCGATTTAAAGTGACACTTTCAGTGGCGGAACAAAAGCTGAGTGGGCCCCCTCGCAAACCTTTTCAGGGGGCCCCCTCTCGATAACGAATGGAAAATGATAATTCTTATTTTCATTACTATTAGGTTTAGGTTTATGAATGTTTGAATTTGTTAGGTAATCGTGTAATAATTTAATTAGGCTTAAACCCACATTATGTGTTAAGTATCTACTATTAAAACAGCAAACCGGCCGTATTAGACCAGGGCTGAAGCCTTTGCAAATGGTAAAAAGTGAAAAAAAATAATAGTAGAATAAAACCCATTGGAAAAGGAAGAGAATATAACAAAAATGAAGGAAAAATATATTACGGGCGATCCGAGGTCGGGAAGTGGGGGGGCGGTGAGTTTTTAAGGTTAGAAAACGATTTATCTCGATTTTCGGCAAAACTACAAGTCCTATGGAAAAACGTTAAATAGCAAAGTTGTAGGTAATAAAAAGATCTACAACTTTCATATTTGCACTTTTTCACATAACCTCAAAATTTATGTGAAAAATTCAAATAACCAAGTTTTTGGTTTTTTATTTTTATCTTTTACAAGAAAAATTTTTTTTTCACGAAATTTGGTGAAAACTTACCTTTTTATGTCCCAAAGACACTGTAAGTTTTTTGATTTAAAATATTTATTTTTTTACCTTATTTTGACTTAATATCGAAAAACCACCCTAATTTTCAATCGAAAATTCTCACGTCAATATGGCGCGCTACTTTTAAGAAAATGTATCTGAAATAAAGTCCTGTCAAAACTGAGAAGTTTTATGTAGGTTGCGTTGAGTCTTATTTTGCAAAAGTTGTCCAATTTACAAAATATGGGTAAAAAATCAAAATTATTTTATGCAGCTGAAATTTTGCATGTGGGCTAGAAACTGCATTTAAAAAAACTTTTTCCAATAACTTTTTTCGATACTTTCAGAAATAACCCTACTTTTGAATAATTTTTTGAAAAAAATTAAAATTTGACAGATAAGGCGAATCACGTGACTATTATTTTTTTTTGCTTAATTTTCATCTCGATCGAAGCAGAACTTGATGCCAGAGTCAATTTTAGAATAAAGCTATTAGGTAATAACAAAATCACATATGATGCGGACTTTACGGATGACACTGTATATTTCACCGTAGGCTTACCTGAAAAATTAAGAAGATATCATATGGAAGGGGTAACCACAACTTTAAAACAAAAATTGACTTTCCAATAAACAATAAAAAAAAACCGTACCTCATTACGCCAAGTTCCACTTGATTATTTCCGCAAATTACGGAGGTTGAAAAACTAGTACTTTGACTCCGATAGACGGCAGAAAAAAATTACATTTTTCCAATTTTGATAAAGCTTAGGTAGTTATGTAATTATAATAATAATAATGTTATTTCTTGTATCTACATACAGATAAATACAGCACAGCTAAAAGAAGATGTCCTAACTTACTAGACAAATAAGCGAAAGAAAGGGGGGTATTTAAATTTATTTTGACATCGATGACAAACAGAGGTCACAGTATAAGAATTTACTCTACGTATTAGAAAAGTAGTGACCATATCCAAACTGTCAATGGTCTAAAATATATTATCGAGCGTCTGCGCAATTCCTCCCCATCCTCCATTTTTCTGGATATTGATTAGAGTTTATATACAGCGTTATGACAAAGAAGCGGATCAGCGTTTTATATACAGTGTCCGCAAGAAAGTTCGCATCAAATGAGATTTTTTTTTTATTATTAGGTATAGGTACAAATTGAAAAAGCAGTTAGTTTTTGCTTACCTAAATACCAAAAATGACGTATACTGAAGCAGCTGCACGACTTGCGTTACCTGTTAAATTTGACATTTTTAATAAAATAGGTTCAAAAATGCCATTATTTATCAAAATATCGAAAAACTTTATTCGAGAAAGTTGTTTATTTAGGCATTTTTAGCTTCTGTACGAAATTTTGACAGTCCAATATAATTTTTATTTTTTGCCAGATTCTTGAAAATTTTGATCAACCCTCGTAGATTAACTTTTATACATCGATGTAAAACCATTTGCCTTTACTTCATTTGTAATCTTAATGCAATTTTGTGTAAAATTTTTGTTTCCAATTATTTATTTTGCTTCAAAAACTGAAATTGTTATTAATCAGTATGTAATGTTTGATGCAAAGTTTATCTAATTACATCAGTTTTGCTAAGCCGACGTTTCTCATTTTTCTTAAGTTAGTAAAACAGATGTACAAAAAGAAAATAATAGGAAGCTTTCGTTGAAATTTTACTTAATTAATATTTTTTTGGGTTCCACGCCCTTTTTTGGGTAAAATACGTATGATTGACGAGAGCGACAGCCCCCTAAAACTTCTGCAATAATACGCCGCTAGCCCTAACGAAATATTTATGAAAAAAAAATGTAGAGATTTTATTTTAATTAGTAAAAATGTATTTAAAATAAGTAACGCATATATTAAGCATACTTATACTAAAACAAAACAAAAACCTTATACAATAAGTTGTAAGTAATCACTAATAATACTAATATTAAAGTAAAATTCTTCTTTTTGTTTTTGCCTTTTCGTCCAGAATTTCTTCCACGGTAATATCAATATCGTGGTTCGCATAAATAGGTCGACCAGGGTCGATAATTTTTGAAACAAAAAAAATAATAGTAGGATGAAACCCATTGGAAAAGAAAGAGAATATAACAAAAATGAGAGAAAAAATAATTTACGGGCGATCCGAGGTCGGGAAGTGGAAGGGGGTGAGTTTTTAAGGCTAGAAAACGATTTATCTCGATTTCCGGGAAAACTACAAGTCCTATGGAAAAACGTTAAATGGCAAAATTGTAGGTAATAAAAAGATCTACAACTTTTGTATTAACACTTTTTTCACATTGCCTCAAAATTTATGTGAAAAATTCAAATAACCAAGTTTTTGTTTTTTTATTTTTATCTTTTACAAAAAAAATTATGTTTTCACGAAATTTGGTGATAACTTACCTTTTTATGTCCCAAACACACTCTTATTATTTTGATTTAAAATATTTATTTTTTCACCTTATTTTGACTTAATATCGCTGTTTTAAAAAAGTCGGTGGGCGTTTTGTTCGTTGAAATCTCCACTTTCTGATGGTGTAAAAAAATATATACATTACTATGGTAAATGTTCTCAAAAAATGCAAAGAAACGGAAAAAACTCGAATCCGAAATTTTTTTTTTAATCATTATGTCCAATTTTGAGCTATTTATTAAAATTTATACTTTAATTACTCAAAAAACGTAAGATTCCATGTTACATTGATAAACAAAAAAATTACAAATCCATAAAATATTGAGATCGCTATATTAATTATTTAATTCCGGACTTTTGGGCAACCGTGTATAAATGGCTAATCCGTTTCTTTATATTAACCCTGTATGGTAGGTAAGTAAACGAGTAAAAAAAAATAATTGTAAGTTGTAGAGAAGCTCTATTTACAATATTACAATCAGTTGTACAATTTTTTTTACATTTAATTTAAATAGTATACTACTTAGGTCCTATAAATTAAAGCTAAAACAAACAATAAATAGGCAACTACTATGTACAGTGGTACAAACAATTTTTAGGATAAAATAAGTAAAAAGAAAAATCGTGAAAATTGTAAAATTATAATAATAATATACAGTAGCCAATTACAGAATGTGGGTTTTTAAAAATGAATTAAATCAACTGTATTTTATTATCGTATTGTGTATTGGTAATCATGCGATTATTTCTATTATTATTGCTTTTTATAGGCATATATTTAAATATTTTTTTACCTATTCTATTATAAATCAATTATTATGTATAGTAAAACATCTTTCCTTATGGTTTGTTATTTAAAAATCACATGCCTCAATTTTATTTTTAATTCCAACGATACCAACTTAATAGGGAACTTGACAAAAATTTTAAATGGGGAACAAATTCTATAAATCATAAGTACATATTGTCATAAAACATATGGCAGCAAAAAAAAACATATTTCGTCCCAAAAGACCGCTAGAAAGATTTAAAAAAGCACCAAAATTCAAATTATTCCAAACGGGTAAAAACGCGCTGCTAGTAGTCGTGACGTCAAGGGGTATCATTTGTCAGTTTTGTTTGTGACATTCACGAAATAGGTTATAGGTTTTCAATAAATTTGATGATTTGTCAGATTTAAGGTTGAATTCTCAACGTCGTTCAATTTATTGCCAACCTATAACCTATTTCGCTTTGTTTTTTCAAGTTTATTATTTTTTAAACTAACATTTAAATAAAATCAGTATCGTCGGCACATTATTTAGGTAATATCTGATATATTACAAAAATATCAATTTATTACATTGCTCATTTTGGGAGAATTGTATAGGGAAAGAACAATGAGTGACAATGACATAATAATGTTAAAAAAAATCTTACCCGATATTTTTCGTTTTACACTTCTCCTAAAATGAGTTATGAAATTCCTTAATATTTATTAAATATGTCAATTATTGCCTATAGAATATCAAGTCGATACTGATTTTCTTTAAATTTTGTATAAAAGCTAGAAAACACAAATAAATCTACGCGAAATAGGTTATAGGTTGGCAAGCATATTGATACTCCCACCTTAACATCCACGCGTCAAGCGACACGACCTTAAAACAACAATACAATAACAATAACACACGGTAATCCAAATGCAAATTGGGTCGCTCGGCACCTGTCAGGATGACGGATGACCAAAAGTCATACCCCCTGACGTCATCGGGCTTCGCGCGCTTTAGAGATCGTTCGACACGCGCGAAACTTTAAAGAATTTTTACCAAGTTATTTTTGATTTTTAAGGAGTAATAATTGGGGAATACTTTTTTCAGGCCTAACTAAATCATATTATAGAAAAAAAAATTGGAAAGTTCCCTATTGTACCGGGTAAACAACTAAGAATGGTCGTCGGGTATATCTCGGAAACTACTAAACGTAGACTCTTGGGATAAAAAAAATTATGATTAAAGCGGTCATGAGAAAATGCTGGAAATAATTTTTAAGTTCCGCATTTTGCCGCAAGAGGGCGTAATTGAAAAGTAAATTTTAAAATTTTACATAACTCCGAAAATTCCACATTAAGGTATATGTTTGATAACACCATTTTAAAGCTTGGATAATTATGCATAATTTTTGTCTTATGCTCATTGGCGTACCGGCTTTAATAAGAGTGGGGAAAGCTGTTCAAAGTGTAAACATTTAAATCGCTGTAACTTCTAAACGACTTATCCGATTTCAGCAAACTAAAGACTGTTTGGAAGAGAAATATATGCACTTTCACCAGTCGTATTTAGTTGTCCATAATAGTTCTCAATAAAATTGCTAGAGGGCGCAATTAGTAATAATAATAGTTTTTTTGATTTTATCCCGAAAATTCAAATCATACGGTATAATTATGATACCATAATCAAAAAGAAGATGAAATTTACTAGAAAAAATATTAAAACCGCAGCTCGATATCTTTGTTCGTTTCGGAGTTATTGCCAAAACATTAATTTTTAATACAAATTGCGCCCTCTAGCAATTTTATTTGAAACTATTGTATACCATTGGATAAGACAATTAAAGGTACTTACCTTTCTCTTCCAAACAAGCTTAAATTGAGTGAAATCGGATAAATCGCTGTAACTTCTAAACGACTTATCCGATTTCACTCAATTTAAGCTTGTTTAAAAGAGAAAGGTAAGTACCTTTAATTGTCTTATCCAATGGTACACAATAGTTTCAAATAAAATTGCTAGAGGGCGCAATTTGTATTAAAAATTAATGTTTTGGGAATAACTCTGAAACGAACAAAAATATCGAGTTGCGGTTTTAATATTTTTTCTAGAAAATTTCATCTTCTTTTCGATTATGGTATCATAATTATACCGTATGATTTGAATTTTCGGGATAAAATCAAAAAAACTATTATTATTACAAATTGCGCCCTCTAGCAATTATATTGAGAACTATTATGGACAACTAAATGCGACTGGTGAAAGTGCATATATTTCTCTTCCAAACAGTCTTTAGTTTGCTGAAATCGGATAAGTCGTTTAAAAGTTACAGCGATTTAAATGTGTACACTTTGAATAGCTACCCCCACTCTTATTAAAGTCGGTACGCCAATGAGCATAAGACAAAAATGATGCATAATTGTCCAAGCTTTAAAATGGTGTTATCAAACATATACCTTAATGTGGAATTTTCGGAGTTATGTAAAATTTTAAAATTTACTTTTCAATTACGCCCTCTTGCGGCAAAATGCGGAACTTAAAAATTATTTCCAGAATTTTCTCATACCGCTTTATTCATAATTTTTTTTATCCCAAGTTTCTACGTTTAGTAGTTTCCGAGATATACCCGACGACCATTCTTAGTTTGTTCACCCCGGTAGTTGTTTACAAAACCAGCGAAACCACGTTTCCTGCATTCTGCAAATAGCTACCATACCCCATCCGTTAATACAACCAAAAACAACCAGATACTGATATGTGCGAAAAATACTTTTAGGTTTAAAAAATAGGTTTTTAACAATGAATAATCAAAAGTAGGGGAACACACGTTTTTCTGCTGAACCAATACAGAGATCCAGAACAATCCGGCAAGTCAGTCAGGTTATTAGGAATTCAGGGCAGCGCTTCTTTAAAAAAAAAACAGCCTGTACACGGAAAAAAATCTCTCTTTCGCTCTCTGTACCAAACAACAAAGACAGAGCAAGATAGACGGACATCTCAAGCCGACAACAGGTTTCTCGCGAGTTTCACCATGATAAAAAAAAATGTTAGGTTATTGTGAAAATAGTAAAGCAATTTAAACGTTTTTACTTGTGTAAACATTATAACAAAACAATATGACAACACAGTACCAGAGGTATGTAAAGTACAGCTGTATTCATAAAAAAAGCGTACCAGAATTAGAATGAGAGGTAAGTTTTGTCATATTGGCGTAAAACCGGCTTGTCTAAATGATTGTTTATTGGAGGTTATCACACGTCATAGATTATCAAAAATGCAAAGCACTGGCGCCGGTGTAATTAATTAATTTTGAAACTGCATGGTGGTAACGTTGGATAAACTTTGACAGGAGAACATAAAAATGCTTCGTCAATTGTCTGAAGTTGAAAAGGCTCAAATTGTATCAAGAATCGAAGAAGGATGGTCAATCCGTGCTGTAGCGCGTTTGTATAATAGAAATAAAAAAAACTACATTGAAAATTGAGCAACGCTGGGAACAAGAAGAATCCCTAAAGAGGAAAATTGGTTCAGGTCGTCCCAAACGTTCCAACCCTAAACAGGATGCTGCTTTTTTGGGATATTTAAGAAATAATCCATTTGCAAGTGCAAGGGATGCTGTTATTGATACAGCATTTCCTGCCTCACCAACCTGCCGCCAGCGGGGGAGTCAAGGAATCTGAACTAAAATGTCGCCCAGCTGCGAACAAAATGTTTCTTACCGAAGAACAGCGACAACCAAGGATTATTTTTGCTTTAAATTATATATACTGCAATGCTCAATTTCGGAGTCATTTTTACTGATGAAAAGACGTTCCAGTCGACTTATAACGGATAAATTCGTGTGTACCGTCCAAACAATACCAGGTTTGAAGAGCGATATACTAACCCCCTCACTTCTAGACATGGGCTTTTCTCTGTAAATGTATGGGGGCTGAATAAGTGTTCATTGACCTGGTGTTTGGTGGCGAATAGAGGGAAGATTTAATGCCGGAAATTACATTAACATTTTAGAAAACATATTGTTACCATCTGCTGAGCAAATATATCCCAATAATACTTTCAGATAATTGTCAAGTCCACACTGTCAATGCTGTAACCCACTGGTTTCAAACCCATAGTGTGGAAGTGCTGCCTTGGGTCACTTATAGTCCCGATATCAATCCAATTGAAAATATTTGGGGTATAATCTTAAAAAATATATAATCGAAATTTTAGGCCACAAAATTCAGAAGATTTATGGGAAATAATACATGCATGCTGGGAAGAGCTGGATTCAAATATTGTATCAAATATAATTCAGTCAATTCCGAATAGACTGGCTCAAGTAATAGAAAAACAGGGATATATGACCAAATATTAGATTTTATTTATTCGTGTTAAACGTTTTTTGTTTCTGTTGTAATTTTTATAAAACTGTTAAAATATAATTATAAAATAAAAAAATCAATTTTTGTTATTCCATTGAACTAACGCCCAACGCCAACGCTTTGCATTTTTAATAACCTTTAACATGCGATAAGCCCGTTTTGCGCAAATATTCTCATATCTCATTCTAATTCGTGTACGCTTTTTTTATGAATACAACCCAGATTTTTCATTATACAAGCAAGTGTTCGTAGACATGCCATAGGATAGAATTTCCTCATAAACAGCGAGTTGTAGGCCCGGCACGAAATGAGTCGTCTATCTTTGCATCGTCGTCGGTTCCAAACGCGTCATAGTTGCGCAACCAAAAGCCGCTAGTGCGCAAGGAACCTTATCCGAATTCGAGAGATTTATTTCTGCATATAAAAAGGTAGATCGGCTTTGGTTCAACAGTAACTACACAACAATATTAATTATTTATCAACCAAATACATGAACGTGTTTTCCTTCTAACACAATAACTCTTAGTATGTATTTACCTTTAACAGCAAAACGGTTTTATGCTCCGGGAGCTCCAGTCGCAAAAGATTTTAAGACTTAGATTAGTCCCACGGTAAAAATTCGTGAAACAATGAGGGGAGAAATAATTATAGCACATATTTCACCCTATTTTTAGGTTTGTAGTAATGTTTTAACATTCCCCACAATATAGCAAGGACATTCTTATACGGGATGTCCCAGACCCCGCATAAAAAACAGTTTTTTTTTTAAATCGACCCTGTAGATTTGTAATTGATTTTTTTGCTTCGGCAAGCTCTAAAATCGTAAACACAAAAACACTACCCACTACAATTTTATTATCACCGGTAAAAATAACACTCACATTCTAAGGTGCACGCTAATGTTAAATTATAATGAAGGCTAAGAATGGGTCGCGGACTTTCACATAGTAGATTCGTCATGTTATAAAAATAGTACGGATGCTTCGTTAACAAAAAATATAGTAGAGAAAATCGCTCGTTACCAAGGGTGAGATTACAGAAGCTCTGAATCTGACGTCAGCAGCTGCAAGTAATAGTTTGCAGATGCAAATGACAAAATTTGAATTCAGAAAACGTCCATCATACTTTGCGTCTGCAAATTTGTAAAAGGTTGGCAGTCGATATCAATAAACCAGAAGTAGTAAAACGGTTTAACTGAGGTAAATAATAATAAGTTTATTTAAAATTTAATAATATAATAAATATGTTTATGTTGTCTTCTATAAACTTATTCTTCAATCCCCTGAAGCTGAGCTTAATAGGGGCAAATCTTATTTTTTGTTTTAGCATGTAAAATCATAAATCATAAATATGCATTAAAAATCAAGTTTTAAAGTAAAAATGTTAATTTATAGTATAAACGCAGTTTTTTTTTTGAAGAAATATATTACCTATAATAAAATTAATAATTTATAATTTTTAAGTAAAAAATATCACTTATATAAATTATTCAGAACAATATTAATTAATTTCTAAAAATATTTTCAAATTCTGGTTTTAATATCCATGTTTTTATTTAGACTTAAATTTTTTTTAATGTAATCAACTTTTTAATTTTCGTTGGTAAATAATCGTTTAAATAAAAACATAAATATTTGAAATTTTTTTGTCCTATGGACTTATTTATTTTAGGTTTCATGGTTATTTCATTTTTATGACGTGTATTATGACTATGGTTTTTAAATTGTATAAGGTTTTTATTTTTAAATATACAGTGTGTCCCGCTTTTCATGAATACACCCTGATATCTCAGTTATTAATAATGCGATTTTCTTCAAATTTTGGTGGTGATTGTATGTTAGAAAAATGAAGTATTTGGCATAGTGAACAGTTTTATGCATCATAGGCGTGCGGTCTTGGGGGGTAAAAAAGGGTTGATTTTTTGAGAAAAGTATATTAGGGCTTATTTTAAATATTTTTTTTATCAGATTTAGAATCAGCATCCCAAAAAAACCCTTAATTAATATTTTCAAAATCTCAAGCGCTGATTTTAGCAGTAACAAAATTATTTTTTAATTTGGTACTTTTTTTTTTTAATAGGTTGTTAATTGCTAACTTTTTGGTTTTAATGTCCTGATCCTATTACGTTTTAAACGCCTCCATGTCATTTCGTTGAATTCAGTATCCTCGCAACTACTATGATTAAGTTTTTTTTTTCGAAATTTTGATAAGAAATTACTCCCCAAACTTTAAGAAAAGTGAATTTACGTTTAAGAAGAATTGTTGAAAAGTGTATTGTTTTAGAAGGTAGTTATGTTGAAAATACAGAAATCTAAAATAATATAATTTGTAATTTTGATATCATAGTTTTAAATAAAGGAGTTATTAAAACAGTGCCAAATTAAAAAATATTTTTTTTACTGCTAAAATCAGCTCTTGAGATTTTGAAAATATTAATTAAGGGGTTTTTTGGGATGCTGATGCTAAATCTGATAGAAAAAATTATTTAAAATAAGCCCTAATATACTTTTCTCAAAAAATCAACCCTTTTTTACCCCCCAAGACCGCACGCCTATGATGCATAAAACTGTTCACTATGCCAAATACTTCATTTTTCTAACATACAATCACCACCAAAATTTGAAGAAAATCGCATTATTAATAACTGAGATATCAGGGTGTATTCATGAAAAGCGGAACACACTGTATATATTATTAAGATGTTATAAATGTAAAGTTGTCTTATGTTCAACTTTTTTGTTTCCGAATATAATTCTTTTGAGCGATAAAGATAATTTTTATTGAAGATAATTTTTCGAAACCTTTTTTGTAATATTTCTAATTTTTTAACTTAAGTTCTATTTATTCCTCGCCAACCTAAAATTCCGTAATTTAAATGAGTTTTAACTAACGCGTAATATCTTAACATAGTATAAAACAAAGTTGCTGTCGCCCGTCTGTCCCTATATATGTGCTTAAATCTTTAAAACTACGCAACGGATTTTGAAGCGGTTTTTTTTAATAGATGGAGTGATTCAAGAGGAAGGTTTTTATGTATAATACATGGATAATATTGTAGAGACACACTGATAAATTTAGAGGTTTGTTCGGGTTTGTATTTATAAATCTTGACGTGATGGTGAACTCGCCTTATTATCTCAGAGAAAGCGCTGCAACGCAGGCCGGGTACACGCCAGTAATACATATTTCCATATGTCTTACATTAAATTTTTTTTATTGTTTTTAAAAATCGGTACCTAGTAAACTTCTTAATTTTTTAACTAAGTATTCTAAGTGAAAATTTAAAAATTTGAATGCAAATAATTTTTGAAATCTCAAATTTTTGCAAATTATGGCAAGTCCGTCATATTTGTAGATATGCATTTTCTGTAATCTCACCCTAAACAAATATACCTATACAATATAATATATCTACTTCTGCCACTTCGGAATATGAGCACCGACAAACGTCAACGATCAGGTTCGTCTCTGACGCCGGGAACGGCAGACAACACAGGTCAGCCTAGCGGACTTATCTATTTTTCACCCCAGGGCATCACCTTTCCTAGAGACGGCACTGCCAACAATGTACATTGTGTCCCAAATTGGTAAAAACCATCTCGGTAAATGCCATAGACATATACCTTCGGGAAAAAGACAAATTTATACCCTTGCGCATGTAAACAAAGGCTAGCGTGCAAGGGCATGCTTACTGCAAAATTGTCAATAAACGAATTGAAAGATTGACAGGTCCGGGTTTTAAACTGTCTTACTAAAAGCTTAATGTTGGGGTGTACAGATTTCAAATTTTTTGACCAAGTTGGGGGGAGAAGGTTACGATTTCTGGTGTTTTTAATAGCTGCCAATCTGTCAGATTTTGAGGTTAGAAAGCGTTTTTAATATTTTGTTTCTAAAAGTTGTTTAAAAATGATTCGCCGTCGTGTTTTTAGTTCGAAAATCAAGAGAATAAGTCAATTAAACTTACCTTATCAAATCGAACATAAGAAGCAAACAAAACAGCAATTTTCGATGCTAACGCGTACCTAACCTCATGTCAAATATTATTTGGTAACATTTAACAATTTGTCAATAACTTGGGTACGTGTAAAACCACATTTTCAAGCACAACTTCTCGATCAAGAATTTGAAAAAGTTTTCGGTACCAGTCATTGCCTATAGCACAAACACAATACACAAAAACTAGAAATCCGAAATTCTAAACACCCAGAATAAACAATAACCGAGTTTCTTTTAGTTGCTTTTAAATAGCAAAGCAAACGGCTGTTGAGCGTTCTTTTTAAAATATTAACTCAGCTCAGCAAAGATTTTTCCCTCCCACCTTGCCGCAGTTAAGTATGCCCCTCTATATTTCTCATACGATTATACGACATCAAAAAAACTTCCATTGTCTTTATTTTGTTACTTAACACAACGTTTCGGTTAGTTAGTATCTCCAACCGTTTTCAAATAGTGTATATAAACTAAATTATAATTCTAATGCTACTGTCTTAAATAATATCCATGTGCAATGAATCTTGATGACTCCGTCTACGCGCTTATTGGAGTGTGAAGTTTGAGCTGTTGGTTTTGGACAAGAAGAGGCTTCCAGATATTGAGGATATCTATACTTGGTTTACTAAATATATGGGTATTTTGATTCATGAAAGCTGCCTCTTTTGAATTTTCGTTTTCTCCAGTGCTGTTCCGTGTCCAAAACCTTGGCTTCTGACCACTGTCTATTATGTTGGTTGGTCCATACATGTTCCGCTATACCTGATCTCGAAGTTTCGCCTCTTCGAGTATGTTTCAACTGTTCTTTAACTCGTACGGGAAGAGGTGTTTTTGTTTCTCCAATGTACGATTCGCCACACTCGCAAGGAATTTGATAGATACAATTTTTTGTGTTTTCATTATGGAGGAGTTTTACTTTTGTGAGGAAGCTTCTAAGCGTATTTCCGGATTTAAAAGCTGTTTTGATATTATAGTTGTTGTTTATCCTTCTAATATTTTCAGAAATCCCCTTGACATAAGGTATTGTGAGAAATGCTTGCTCCTCTTTCGTTGTGTTAACTAACAAAATAAATACAATGAAAGCCCGACAAGGTGGGTAATAATTTTTTTTTGATATTACTTCAAACCAACATTATACGACCTGTTTGCGAAGCGTTCCTTTAACAACTTAGCTAAGCAAAGATTTTTACTTTGCTATGCCCGTATTTTTTTTTCACCCATAAAACCTAACTTTTTTTGCGCACCAGATAAGCTGTATGGATCTAAAGGTATATGTCGATGGTAAATGCGTGCTGTGTTTTGTTACGTCGGCCTTTAGAGTGATGACGTGGGATTGAGATCAAAATACATTGTGTTAGTGCGTCCAATTCGTCCATGAATTCTTTGCCGTAAATAATTTTATGGTGCGCTTTGGAAAAACACATTAATTTTGTTTCGACACCTGCTATTGTGTACCTACCAATTAGAATTATTGCAATTTGCAATTGTTTTTACATATGTAAATAAAAGTATTTATAGATACAGGGTGTGGTGCATTGTCTGTTACAACTAGGAAATCCTCCTTTGCTTATTAGTGTACAGTGTCACCAGTAAAGTCCGCATCATATGGGATTTTTTTTTATTAATAGCTTTATTCAAAATTTAACGTTGGCATCAAGTTCTGCTTCGATTGAGATGAAAATTAAGCAAAAAAATAGTAGTCACGTGATTCACACTATATGTCAAATTTTAATTTTTTCCAAAAAATAATTCAAAAGTGGGGTTAGTTCTACTAATATCGAAAAAAGTTATTAGAAAACGTTTTTTAAATGCAGTTTCTAGCCAACATGCAAAATTTCAGCTGCATAAGATAATTTTGATTTTTTACCTATATTTTGTAAAATAAGACTCAACGCAACCCACATAAAATTTCTTAGTTTTAACAATGCTTTATTTCGGATACATTTTCTTTAAAGTAGCGCCATATTAAATGTGTGTTTTTCTACAAAATCAAAATTGGGCTATTAAAATTTGGTCGCATGTGATGCAAAGTTTATTTGTTTTTGACCCTGTATAAGGTAACTTCATAAAATAAGTATTTTTGAAAACGTAGTTTGTGTTTGAAAGTAATACACCTTAATGTTAAGACAAAAAAGAACACAGTGTCATCAGTAAAGTGTTCATTAAGTGGAAAATAAATTTTAGCGGTGAAACTGCATTTAAAAAAACTTTTTCTAATAACTTTTTTCGATGTTTTCAGAAATAACCCCATTTTTGAATTATTTTTTGAAAAAAATTAAAATTTAAAAGATAATGCGAATCACGTGACTACTATTTTTTTGCTTAATTTTAATCTCGATCGAAGCAGAACTTGATGCCAAAGTCAAATTTCGAATAAAGCTATTAATAAAAAAATATCCCATATGATGCGGACTTTAATGGTGACACTGTATACAGGGTTAGGAAAAATTACCAGAACGGTCGATTATTTCAAAATATACAGGGTTTATCAAAAAACGTCTTATATAAAAAATGTAGGGCTGTTAAAAATCTACATATCGGTGATAAATTGAAATATACAGGGTCGCCCACAAAGTTGTGGAGAATGATAGTTATATTTTTTTAAATGGAACACCCTGTATATTGTTACATTTTCAAATTCCACATAAAATTATAATTCTTTTTTATTAAATGCATTATTAGTCTATACTTTATAGTTTCCGAGATATTGACTCTCGAAAAGTGACATTTTTGAACTTTGACAGCTTATAACTTTCTAACAGTACGTCTTAGAGCAAAACGGCTTACATGTCCCTATCTTCAATTTTTATTATCTTCCCAAAAAATCAACATCCAGTTAAACCGGAACAACTATATTTCCTGCTTTCGAGTTACATCCGGTTTAACCGGAAGTGGATTTTTTTGGGAAGATAATAAAAATTGAAGATAGGGACATGTAAGCCGTTTTGCTCTAAGACGTACTGTTAGAAAGTTATAAGCTGTCAAAGTTCAAAAATGTCACCTTTCGAGAGTCAATATCTCGGAAACTATGAAGTATAGACTAATAATGCATTTAATAAAAAATAATTATAATTTTATGTGGAATTTAAAAATGTAAAAATATACAGGGTGTTCCATTTAAAAAATTATAACTATCATTCTCCACAACTTTGTGGGCGACCCTGTACATTTCAATTTATCACCGATATCTAGATTTTTAACAGCCCTACATTTTTTATATAAGACGTTTTTTGATAACCCCTGTATTTTGTTTAGCTCATCATTTCCGGACACCCTGTATATATGTGGTTAAACTTCATGCCGCCGACAGGAAGATGCCGTTTTCAGTTCGTGGACCTCACCCTCGGAACCTCCCCCCCATCGTCAAAGTGCTCACCTTCCTTTAAAATCGACTAGGCTATGGATGAGGCAAATACACAATCACAAAATCTTTCACGCAAAATTGTAGAAGAGAGATAAAGAATAGTTACGCATTGTATGTCGTCAGAATCAACCAGTCCCTCCTCCACTCTCCATTCGAAAACAGAAAGTCACAAAAAAAAACGTCTACTCGACGTAGACCAGACAGCTGGCCCCGTAAACGCTGCCCAAAGTGAACAACATGGGTACCTCTAGCAACAACACCGGTCCCCCGTGCGGTCCCCCATGGGCCACCTCCTCTATCCTCCTGGGGGCCCCCTTGATGCGGAATCTGCCTCGCGGGTGCCTTACGTGAACCCTCCTCCTTCTCTCGTGGATGGACAGAAACTGCGGCTTGGGCTCGAAGTGGAGCTTGAAACAACTGGTCAGTTCGGGGCGTCATAAGTCTGGAAATCTGTTGGGAGATGGGTAAGTGAGGTTATGGTTAACTTCCTTGAGCACGCTATAAATAGTGAATTGGAAACTTATTATAAATGGCAGTGTCAAAATAAACTTACAATACCGAAAAGACGGTATATATGATTTTAAAACAAAAAAAAAAGTTACACAGTACAAATACCTAGGCCTAATCATTTCAAATGACTTAACTTTCAACGGACACAATTATTTTTTACTCCCAACCAACTTTACAAGTTTATTACAGGGATAAATAAGTATGCCTTTATTCCAAACCAACTTTTACAGTTCATTACATGGAAAATGACAATATAATAATCATTAAAAAAAAATTACAATAAAAAAATGGAAGTTAATCCAATTTAATTCCTCATTAAATTCAACTAAAAAAAAATAGTATAAATAATTTAATTTAGTAAATATATCTTTGTTTTTAAAAGTTGCCAATTTTTTAATTTTTCTAATATTTTTTGGAATATTGTTATATTTTATTATTCCGTCATATAAAAGCGATTTTTTCCGAAATTACTTTTTACTGGTATAGTTTGATAATTTATACAACGTCTGGTGTTATGGTCATGTAATGTCTTATTCTCCTGAAGTGTTGTTTGATTTTTTTTCTTTTAAAATAATAGAGTGAATTAGAACACAAATTTTTAATTTATAAATGGTTTGAACGTGTAAATACCCTTTCGGTATATATAGATTAACAGTTGGTTCTAAATGTGGTAATTTATGTATACATTTAATAACTTTATTTTGCAATTTTTGTAATGGTTTTAAGTTTGATAAACAAGCAGATCCCCATACAGAAGCTAGGTATTGTAATTTTGAATATATTAATGAAAAATATATATTTTTAAAGTATTTCAAAGGAATGTAATATCTAGCTCTGTACAAAACAGATACCAAAGGAGATATCGAGGCGATAATACACTGGATATGGCTTTTCCAATTTAAATTTTCGTCTAAAACTAATCCTAAAAATTTTGTCGATTTTGAATATTGAATATTTCCATTATTAAACGTTAAGGGGTTAACGATAGAATTTATTTTATTTTTAGTTATAAACATAAATCATGTATCATCTGCAAATGGCTATACATTGCCCTTTAAGTTCGATTTGGAAACGGAATTAATGTAAATTAAGAATAATAACGGACCCAATATTGATCCTTGTGGAACTCCACGTATTATTTCTTTTTCCGAACTTTTTCTTTCTACAATTTGAACAAATTGTTTACGAAAGCTTAAATAACTTTGAAGTAGTTTGTGTGTATTTCCCCTTATCCCAATACTGTATAATTTTTTTAATAAAATATCATGGTTTACGGTGTCAAAAGCCTTACACAGATCTAAGGATAGTAAACAGCATTTTTTTACTGCTGTCGACATTAACTCGAATATTTATTACGATATCTTCTACAGCTATTTCTGTATCCTTAGATCTGCGAAAATCATACAAATTAGCAAAAAGTAAGTTTTGGCTTTCTAGAAATTCGCATAAGTTATTATTTTTTCTAATATTTTTGAAAAGATTGGTAAAACAGATATTGGGCGATAATTGCTGCATTTAAATCTTTTATTAGTTTTAAATACTAGAGATTTTAAATTTTTCTGAAAAAATACATGTTTCTAAAAATAATTTAGTTAAGGTTGAATTCTCAACGTCGTTCAGTTTATTGCCAACCTATAACCTATTTCGCTTTATTTTTTCAAGTTTATTATTTTTTAAACTTACATTTAAATAAAATCAGTATCGTCGGCACATTACTTTGGTAATATCTGATACACATTAATTGATTTGATTTTGACTAGTGATTCTGAAATTATTGATGATGTTCAGGTTCTGCCTGTGCATAATTTGTCCGACCATGACTTAACTAAATGCACGTTAAGACTTACACATTCGCCGAAATTGCCAAATTTTAAGACTATTAGGGATTTTAGAAACTTTGATGTCGATGCTTTTACTGCAAACCTTCGTGCCGCCTCCCTCGATAACATCTTTCGGCTTGAACATATAACAGAAAAAATAGAGATCTTAAACAACACCCTTTTGCACCTGTTTGATGTTTACGCTCCCTTGAGAGAAATTCGTATTACCAAAAAATATGCCCCATGGTTAACCGATAATATACGTTTTCTTATGTCTTTGAGAAATAGGGCTTTTTCAAAATGGCGCAAAACAAAAAACACTGCTCATTATGACTATTACAAATCGCTCAGAAACTACACCACCCTGGCTTGTCGTAAGGAAAAAAAGGCATATTTCTTGCAAAGAATAAACACTGTTGGTGTAAACAAAATTTGGAATGACCTTAAATTACTTAATATTAAGAAAAAAAATATTGATATTCCTCCTCTTCTCGCAAATCCTGATCAAATCAATAATTATTACATAAATGGAACTATTAAACTAAATGCCAATCCAGTCAAGATAGCTTGGTATGAGAATAATCTGAAACCTGGGGTAGATATATTTAAATTTCAATTGGTAAATTGCGAGGAGATTGAAAAAATACTTAATTCCATAAAATCTAAGGCTACGGGGGATGATGGGTTAAATATTAGTCTGTTGTTGTTGGCAGCTCCATATATAATACCTTATATAACTCATATAGTTAATTGTTGTTTGGAAAGGGGCGAGTTTCCAGACTGTTGGAAGCATGCAATTGTTACACCATTGCCAAAAATTCCAAATCCTAAAGAATTCAAGGATTTGAGACCAGTTAGTGTACTTCCAACACTATCCAAAATTCTGGAAAGGGTTATGGAGTCACAGCTGCGTGACCACGTAGAGAGGTTTTCGATTTTGCCTGAATTCCAATCGGGCTTCAGACCGGGACATAGTTGTGAAACTGCCCTCTTGAAGGTCACCGACGATATATTAAGGGGTGTAGATCAGGGGCATCTTGCCGTGCTGACTTTAATTGACTTTTCTAAAGCCTTTGACACCATAAGCCATCAGCTCCTTTGTTCCATATTGAAATTTATTGGTATCGGTGAGGAAGGTTTAAAATTACTGCAAAGTTTTTTGAACGCAAGGAGTCAGTCTGTTCTTGTTGCTGGTGTTCAATCGGGGTCACTTCCCATCTCTTGTGGTGTTCCCCAGGGCTCGATCCTGGGACCCCTCTTATTCTCTATATATACCTCACAACTTATAAATCAGGTAAGACATTGTAAGGTACATCTATATGCCGATGACACGCAGGTTTACCTTATCTTCGATCCTTGTGATACAGACGCATCTCTGCAGGAGATAAATGATGATCTATCCAGGTTAGTCTCGGAAGCTTCTGATCACTCACTATCCATTAACTCAAAAAAAAGCTCTGTCATGCTCTTTGGTCCCGCAAGGATACGAGAGGTTCTTTTACCATCGATTAAAGTAAAAATTAATAATGATGAATTGCCCATACTTGACAGTTGTAGAAATCTAGGTCTTACAATAGACTCCAACCTAAAATATAGAGCTCACGTGAGCAACTGTATTAGAGCAGCTTATTTTAATTTAAAAATGATTTTCAATTGTAGAAACTACTTGAATCAAAAGCTAAGGGTTATCTTGTGTGAGGCATTGGTTTTGTCCAGATTTAATTTCTGCGACAGTGTTTATGGTTTTTCGATAGACTCATCGGATAAACGCCGCATTCAGGTATTACAAAATTCATGTCTTCGTCTAATATTTGGTATTCGCCGTAGAAATCATATTTCGCATAAACTGAAAAATCTTAGCTGGTTGAACATGGGCAATAGGCGTTTACTTCATGCAGCTTGTCTGTTTCATCGAATAGTTTTAACTAAATCACCTTCTTATTTAAGCAAAAAAATAAAATTTAGGTCGGATGTTCATTCCCTGAATATCAGATTTAGGGATCGTTTAACACCTCCCGCCCATAGAACCGAACAATTCAAAAAATCATTTTCTTACCAAATAGCCAAAATTTATAACGAAATTCCCGAAAGTTTTAAGTCCAAAAGTCCCATATCATTTAAGTTTGCCTACAAAAATATTTTATTAAGTCAACAATAAATTTTATAAATTTTGCCACTATTGGAAAAAATATTAATTTATATAATACTTTAATGGTCCATTCCTTATAATATATCTTTATTTCAATAATATAATATTAATTTTATCCACGCCCCACGGTTATTTGCTCCTAAAAGAGTAACTTTTTTCACTTAAATCATAGTTTTGTTTTTCCTTGCTATAGCCTATCTGCTGTGCATGCTTAAGGTAAAGAACAGGGGGAGTGTCTTGCCTTCAGGTTTTTACACTCCCATCTGACCTTTACTTTTAGGTTGTATTATAAATTAAAATGGAAATAAAGACCTTATTTATTTATTTATTTATTTATATATATATTACAAAAATATCAATTTATTTCATTGCTCATTTTGGGAGAATTGTATAGTGAAAGAACAATGAGTGACAATGACATAATAATGTTAAAAAAAATCTTACCCGATATTTTTCGCAATACAATTCTCCTAAAATAAGTTATGAAATTCCTTGATATTTATTAAATATGTCAATTATTACCTATAGAATATCAAGTCGATACTGATTTTCTTTAAATTTTGTATAAAAGCTAGAACCTATTTCGCGTAGATTTACTTATGTTTTCTAGCTTTTATACAAAATTTAAAGAAAATCAGTATCGACTTGATATTCTATAGGTGATAATTGACATATTTAATAAATATCAAGGAATTTCATAACTTATTTTAGGAGAATTGTATAGCGAAAAATATCGGGTAAGATTTTTTTTAACATTATTATGTCAATGTCACTTATTGTTCTTTCACTATACAATTCTCCCAAAATTAGCAATGAAATTAATTGATATTTTTGTAATATATCAGATACCACCTAAATAATGTACCGACGATATTGATTTTCTTTAAATGTTAGTTATTAAAATAATAAACTCAAAAAATCAACGCGAAATAGGTTATAGGTTGGCAATAGATTGAATGACGTTGAGAATTCAACCTTAAATGAAATAAAATTGGAGTAATTTAATTTTTTAAACACTTTACAATTTTAACCAATATAATATGGTCAAATATATTTATGTGTGTTTAAATACAGGGCGATTTTTAATAATTGAAGGATCGAGGAATTTCTCGTAGATTATTAAAAAATTCAGTAAGACCAAATCGTACCGAATTTGGAAGACAATAACGTCCACTTACCTGGTCGGATCCTCTATATAGTCCTCCGGAATACCGAACATACTATTGGGCGTGTCATTCCTGAACTCGAACTCCTGGAATGTGATTTTCGCCGTCACCGTCGGCAAAATGGGCAGTTCGATTTTAACGGGGAACCCCGTGGGCAGTTTGAACGTTATGAAGTCTCTGAGCTTGGAGAAATGTTTGAAGGGGGCGATTACTTCGAGGACGTTCAGGAGCATCTCGACCGACAAGGGAAAATCTCCACTCTGAAACGTTACAAAGCCAATGGTGAAAATACAGTGGGACCAGTAAAGTCCGCATCATAATATGGGATTTTTTTAATTATTAACTTTATTCGACATTTGACTTTGGCATCAAGTTCCGCTTCGATCGAGATGAAAATTAAGCCAAAAAATAGTAGTCGCGTGATTCGCATTATCTGTCAAATTTTAATTTTTTCTGCTGCATAAGAAAATTTTGATTTTTTACCCATATTTTGTAAATTGCACCACTTTTGTAAAAGCAAAATAAGACTCAACGCAACCTACATAAAACTTCTTAGTTTTGACAATGACAATTTCAGATACATTTTCTTTAAAGTAGCGCCATATTAAACGTGCGTTTTTCTATAAAATCAAAATGGGCTATTAAAATTTGGTCGCATGTGATGCAAAGTTTTTTTGTTTTTGACCATGTAAAAGGTAACTTCATAAAATAGGTATTTTTGAAAACGTAATTTGTGTCTGAAAGTTTTACACGTTAATATTAAGACAAAAAAGAACACAGTGTCATCAGTAAAGTGTTCATTTAGTGGAAAATAAATTTTAGTGGTAGGTAAAAAATCAAAATTATCTTATGCAGCTGAAATTTTGCATGTGGGCTAGAAACTGCATTTAAAAAAACTTTTTCTAATAACTTTTTTCGTTATTTTCAGAAATAACACCAACTGTTAAATTATTTTTTGGAAAAAATTAAAATTTGACAGATGGTGCGAATCACGTGACTACTATTTTTTTTTGCTTAATTTTCATCTCGATCGAAGCAGAACTTGATGCCAAAGTCAAATTTCGAATAAAGTTATTAATAAAAAAAAAATCCCATATGATGCGGACTTTACTGGTCACACTTTATAATAGTATATTAAAGTACACGTTTCATAAGAAGCGGTTTTAGCGCACGCGTCTATTTTAAAAAACGAGCCATAAAGTGGCGAGTTTTTTTATTGACACGTGCGCTAAAACGCCTTGTAAAACATGTGCTTTATAAATTTTTTTCTATTTCACCTTTTATAATCAAGAAAAATACATTTTAAAAAGAAAATAAATCCTTCAAATTTTGTAAATTTTTATGTCTAAATTTTATGTTGGTAATATTATTTTTTATCATAGTAGCCTCTGGACAACAATTATTTTGCAAACTGTCATTTTTTGATTTATTGACCCATTTTCACCACGAGATTCTAAAGTTATTTTAGCGATATGAGATTTGAAATTGGACGGAATACGTTGTGTGATCCTTGTACATTCGGTACATATAAAGAGCGTTCGGAAATTCGGGCGATTTTACTACTTTTTTTCGAATTTCAAAAGCCGTGATTTTACGTCACGGCATTGCAATTTAGTATAGCGAAGATGGAAAATTCAAATAAAGTTGAAGTTAAAATCGACATTGGAAGGTTAGTAGATTGAATTTTGGATAGGATTTGGCAGAAAATGATAGCTTGAAGCATCTACAAAAGATTGATTTATAGATTTATGCAACCAACATACATGACTGTTATCCACACAGAATAAAAAAGTAAGTTATCAAGCTATTTTTCCTCTGCGAAAAATGGGTTTTCTCGTAAATCACAAAGGCCGCGCAAGTCAGTGAAATAAAACATTTAAATGTTACCAACATCAAATAAAGAAAAAACGCGTATCAAAATAGCTTCATTACGATACGCAAATGCGTGTCGTACTGAGCTTATTATGAACGTGAAATAGAAAAATATTATTTTGTTATGTGGTAGTGTTAGACATACCATCGCTATTGTTGCTTTGAACGATTTCGACGACTCCTTGTATACTAACTCCCTTCCCAGTCTGGGATAGTCGTTAGTTTCTGCGTTAATATATTCTTCCCAGGTGACGTGTTTTTCGGGAGGAGGGACTAGACTTGTTCTCCTTACGGGCTAAAAATAGGTAACACCATTTTAAAAATATATAAAAATTACTATGGGAAATCCAATGGAAATTAATAATTTTACAGCAAATGTTATTATTTTCTAATAAGCCATTTAAAAGTTATTTAAAAAAACTCTTCGTAAAATACTTAAAAATACTGCAGTTTTTAAAACATTCCAAACTATTTTGACCAATGATCTGATACCTATAGATGGCACATATCATTCATGAACGCTATTAAAATGCGTTGACAACATGGTGTGTAGGAGGGAGAGGCGGTGAAGAGCTGGGTGGGGGCAGGGAGTAGGGATTACGGTGCATTTACCTTTGAATGTGACCTTGTTACTATAGAATAAACTTAACCTACAAATAACCCAATTTTCCAGGGTTGGCAAATATCATAATATTTATCCAAATATTCGATATATATCGATATAAAGTCGCCACAGTGATCTTTTCCCGTGCGTCATCAATCAACGATCAGGACTCAACGTGGTTAATAACTCTGCATCCTTATTTATTACAGTAACAAGTTGGAATAAAAGCATAAAAAAACGTTTCCAAGATTCCGCAATAATATAACGTTCTAGACAAGAATAAAACTATAAACGTCAATTAATTACTTTTTTTATTTGTTTAGTTGACTACCGTTGTATTTTAGAACGTGATTGTCAACCTTATTTTGATCTGCCAATCTAATTCGTATTTTGTAAATTTGTGTGCCTTAAAACTGTTCCTTTTTCTAAAAATAATTATTTTTAGAGCTAATTATACCCACCATCTGTTTTGGCGGTAAGTATTTATGGATTTTTATAATACCCAATGTATTTGTATTAAATATTCTAACCGTGAAAGTTCTTTGAAAAGTTTACGGCAGTGGCTAAATTCCCTTAAATGAAAGGATGTCAAAAATTTGACTTTTGCGATTTTAATAGTCAATAAAACACCAAACTTTTCTAGATTTTAAGCTTTAAAAATAGTATTAAATGTATTAACATTTGTTTATCAATTTCTTTTTGATAATAGAGAATGCCGGGCAAAACTCAGAATTATAAATAATTTTTCGGGATATTATGTAGGTACGTCAAACGGTAGGCAGGCACGTCCATTTTATGAACTTAGACTTAGTTTTGACTTTTTTCGTCTCGTAATTTTGATTTGATTCATACGATTTTGATGACGTGAAAGTGATGACGCACGGGAAAAGATCCACTGTGGCGACTTTATATCCGATATATATCCAAATTTGGATATTTATTTAAATTTTTAATTATTTTTAAATTGTTTCATCTGTTTTCTGTAAAGATATATTTTAAAAATTCAAAATCACTTAAGTTAATATAAACATGTTATAAACCTGTACATTTGTATTTCAATTCTATTAAATGATAGTTGCTATCACAATAACAAGTTTTTTTTGTACTCGTATGTTAGGAATGTAAAATGTAGGAAAAAAATACAAGTTTATGAATATGAACACATCATATATTTTTGCTTTTAACTATGGTTCAACTTAAAACCCAGAATTACTGGGCTTGTTAATTAAATCAAAATGAACCCAAACCGGATTTTTTTTATTTTTGGCATTGTAAAATTTTTATTTCATAAAACAAATAGCAAAATATTGCCCCGTTCAATCAGAAATCGGAACTAAATAAAAATGCCACGCGGCAAAGAACAACAGGTGGTCAGCGTCTCGGAAAGATGGGGAATCACCGCATCGTAAGCAGCATAATACGCTGTTGCCGGCTCAGCGGCAGCGGGGCCATATTTTTTTTATTGATGAATAGAATTTTAGAAAAAAAAATATTGATATATATCAGGATCAATATCGTCGCATAAATATCATGATATTTATCAAGATATATATCAGGATATTTATCACGGATATATATCCTGCAAACCTTGCAATTTTCTATCAACTCACCCATGAAAAGTATCTGCGGAATCATTATTTTCCGAATTATCGCATCCATCCCTCCAAAAAATATCACAAAGCATTAAAAACACAGCAATTATTACACAACCGATATACTGAAGAAAACTTCAAACCGCTGTCAAAGAAACACCAATGTCAATATGTTCATTTGTTATTGTTTCATCTATAGGTACCAGATAATTGATTTTGATACCCCTTTACAAACAAATCACTATAACATCTTACCACGCCGTTTTGATCCAAATTCTGCATGTTGCCTCCCTTGGTGAAACTTTCCAAAATGGCTTTGTTTTTCTGTAAATCGTCCGTCGACAGGTGTTCTCTCCTTTTCCTACTTTCGAGAGTCAATCCGTGAACCGTATACAATTCCGCATCGTATTGACCTGCTACTAGTTCCTGTAATTTTTAGAATGTTTTTACCTTAAATAGTTTATTACCAACATGCCCGCCGATAGTAAAATTTAACATTTTCGATGATACAGGGTGTTTTGTAAACTACCCCTAAACCCCCTGCCTGCCGTACCACCTACAATTTATATTATTTTTCTTAAACAATTAGCAAAGTATAATTAAAACTGGAACGTAGTCGCTCGCACTTTATCAAAGCGTTTATGAGTAAATCGGTAACGTAGTTTTCGTGAGCCTAGCTCAGCATGACCCGTAATTAAATTTAAGATATCTTTATTAATTAATATTTTAACATGTTATGTCAAGTTCTTATACAGTTGTTGGTTCACGTAGATATTATTATGATACTATCTAGGATACGCCCCAGCAAAGCTGGGTGGGTTGTTGTTTACCCTTGGTATAAGAAGAAAGACTTTGTCTTAGTTGTTTAACAACCAGTTCACGGTAATCCCTTTACTGCTATGACACTGTTTGTTTTTTGCCTGTCGGCTTTGAAGTTGTTCTGAATTTACGCCGTCTTATCGGTTTGCAAATTGAACTTAAAGCTATTTGCAGATGATAAAACAATTATTTATTTTGCTGAAACTCTTGCAGAAATGTAGTTTGATATTAATAATGATTCAAAAATACTTCTTTCTTGGCTTCAATCAAATAAACTTACGTTAAATTTTTCAAAATCTTATCGGTTGGTGTACGCGGTGGCGCTGTTCAGTTGTTGGTTCGTAGGTCGCGAACATTCGCGCTCGTAAACAAAGCAATTTTCTTTCCAACTTTTCACAATTTAAGTTTTTAATGGACAATCCATTTTCTACAATGTGTTTGGAACAAAAATTGACTCGTTATTACTCGATTTAAAAATGGAAAAAAACTGGTGGCGGACCAGGGATTCAAGGGGTTTGTTCCCCGAAGCCATTTCGATAACACCCTGTATTTCTGTGACAACATTATATATTAAAAAAAAAAATCGTTAAAATGTAGAAAAAATTTATATTTTATTTTTTAGCAAGTGTAGGTATTTTTTTTTATAAAAAAACAGAACTTTTGACTTACTTTTTTATCTTCTCTAAAAATCCACCCGCTTTGCGCACGTGCGAACGATATTCTTTTTGTAGAAATTTGGGCAGCCAAAATATCCGTCGACATTAACAGGTCAACTTCGTCTTCGATTTCCATCTCCGATTCCTGATAAGATCTCATAATTATTAAACTCAAATCCACATAAAGCCACGTGTTAATCTACACCAATGTTTGGCAAAAAATAATAAAAGTCAAATCTTTATGAATTTCCTATCAATTCATATTTTATACCAAGTCTGGCAGCATTGCTAGGAATGGCTAACGTAACGGGGAGTTTTCGCATAAAAAGAGCTGTCAAAGACAAACTTCTTTATTTAGAGAAAATCAGTCTCATCCGTAAATTTGTTGCCTTTAATATGAACTATACAAACAGGTATTTAATAATAATAATAATAAGTTTGTTTAAAATTTAATATTATAATAAATATGTTTATGTTGTCTTCTATAAACTTATTCTTCAATCCCCTGAAGCTGAGCTTGTTAGGGGCAAATCTTATTTTTTTTTTAGTATAAGTTTAAGTACATAAATATGCATTAAAAATAAAGTTTTAAAGTAAAAATGTTAATTTATAGTATAAACGAAGTTTTTTTTGAAGAAATATATTACCTTTTTACTTATATAAATTATTCAGAACAATATTAATTAATTAAAGCATTAATTCTAAAAATATTTTCAAATTGTCTGTTTTTAATATCCATGTTTTTATTTAGACTTAAACTTTTTAAATGAAATCAATTTTATATTTTTGTTGATAAATAATTGTTTAAATAAAAACATAAATATTAAAATTTTTGTCCTATGGACTTATTTATTTTAGGTTTTATGGTTATGACATTTTTATGACGTGTAGTATGATTATGGTTTTTAAATAGTATAAGGTTTTTATTTTTAAATATATATATTAAGATGCTATAAATGTAAAGTTGTCTTATGTTCAACCTTCTTGTTTCTGAATATAATTCTTTTGAAGGATACAGATAATCTTTATTGAATATAATTTTTAGAAACCTTTTTGTAATATTTCTAATTTTTTAACTAAAGTTCTATTTATTCCTCCCCAACCTAAAATTCCGCAATTTAAATGAGTTTTAACTAACGCGTAATATAATAAAAGTATTTCCATGTCTTACATTTAAAATTTTTTTAATGTTTCTAAAAATCGGTAGGTAGTAAACTTCTTAATTTTTTAATTAAGTATTTTAAGTGAAAATTCCAATTTAATTTACTGTCAAAAATAATTGCTAAATATTTTATTTTATTAACTTTAAAAATTTGAATGTCTTCATTTATTTGAATACTCAAAGAAGTAGTCCATTCTCCAAGAGACCCGTTTCTATTACCAAATAAAAACTAAAAACGCAAAGTCGTCGTCTCGTCGATCACTATTTATTTAAAAAGGTGACATGTTTAAATAAATAGTGATTGACGAGACGACGACTTTGCGTTTTTAGTTTTTATTTGGTTATTTGAATACTATTCATATTTCGTGGTAGGTTATTTAGGTTTAAAGGAAAAGGAATATAATTTGTTTTATTAAAATTAATTGTTAACAAATTGTTATCAAACCAGTTTTTTAGAATTATTTTAAAATCTGTTTTTTTCATTGCACTTTCAAAAATTGTAAAATTCCCAGGGTCCTACAGTGCACCAGACTCAAAATTCTTTAATTCAAATCCACTTTGTGAAAAATACAACTTGGCAACATTGGCTTCCTTAAAAATGATGATTTATTTCCAGAAATTTTTTACTCACCTCATACCTTACTTTTTGATACACTTTACTGGTGTTATCTAGTACAGTCAGGCTCTCGTTAGGCTTAGCGTCTCCGTTAAAAATAAAAGAAATATCACCCCTTTCCCATCTCATGTCGGAGAAATCGACCAGAGTAGTATCCAATCGAATGTTTGCACCAGATTTGTATATTTTGCATACATCTGAGGGTAGTATCCTGGATACCAAAGGAACTAAAACAGAAAGAAAGTACCTAATACAAAAAATCCACAAAGAATAAGTAACAACGAAAATGGCGCCGAGCCGGTTCTGGAGTGTATGTATACCGGGTGTTTCTCAAAAGACGTTCACCCCTATAACTTTTCTGTATTTATATATATTAAAATGAAATTTGGAGATTATGCATAAGAGACGAGTCTGCATCTATTGGCATAATTTTCAATTTGTTAGCACTTCCGGTTTGACCGGAAGTAACCTTGACTTTGGTATTTTAAATGGGACATCTTGTATATTTTTACTTATTGGGATTCAGCCTAACATTCTGAGTAAAATGACACGTACCTCACTTGTCATTTTTTGACGTCATTATAACATTTTTATGTTTATTTTTTATTTTCAATCTAGAGTGCTACAAATTAATTAAATTTGTTAATTTATAGTCAAGTATTATATGAAAATTAAAATTATGTCATAATAATTGACTTTCTAAGTTTCGCAAGCGTTTAAAAAATGAAATTTTGTTTTCTTGGCGTTTACTCCATTTTTCCAAATGGAACGACGGTAGTTTACTAAGATATATTTAAAACGAGCATTTTTGCAAATTGACACGAAAAAATTTGCCTCCCAATCGCAAATTTAAAAGCGTTATGCATTATTGCCGCCCTGTCTTTTCTAAAGAAATATAAAGGCGGCTTTGAAAAACAATGGAATGGTTTTAAATTAAAATTGTAATGTCATTCATTTATTAAACTTACATTGTAAATCAGATAAAATGGTTAGTTTTACTAAAAATGAACAAATTGATATAAGTACTACTAATTTTTGGAGTGACCAGAAAAATTCTGCTGAAGCCGTAAGTTTGCATGTAGTGTATGTTTTATAAACTAAAATAGCATATAGGAGTGTATGGTATCAAATTGTTGGAAAAAAAATGCTCGTTTTAAATATCCTAGTGAACCACCATCGTTCCATTTGGAAAAATGGAGTAAACGTCAAGAAAACAAAATTTTATTTTTTAAACACGTATGAAACTTAAAAAGTCAATTAGGTATTATGACATAATTTTAATTTTCATATAGGTACTACTTAACTATAAATTAACAGATTTAATTAATTTGTAGCACTCTAGATTGAAAATAAAAAATAAACATAAAAATGTTATAACACGTCAAAAAATTACAAGTGAGGTGTAATTTCCCTCATAATGTTATGCTGAACCCAAATAAGTAAAAATATACAAGATGTCCCATTTAAAATATCAAAGTCAAGGTCACTTCCGGTCAAACCGGAAGTGCTAACAAATTGAAAATTATGCGAATAAATGCAGACTCAGCTCTTATGCATAATCTCGAAATTTCATTTTACTATCCATAAATAAAAAAAAAGTTATAGGGGTGAACGTCTTCTGAGAAACACCCGGTATAATGCCGATAAAGAAAGAAAACCTAATAGCCATCCCTGTTGGGCGCCAAGGGATCTGATTTGTCACCCATAAAACTTAACTTTTTTTTGCTCACCAGATAAACTATACGGATCTAAAGGTAAATGTCTGTGGCACTTACCCCAACTTTGAAAATCCCATTTTAATTCCATGTAAAAATCGTTGATTTTATTTAAAGCCGACACAAGATTTGGCCTTCTCTGTTCCATTTGCTCTCTAGATTGCAGTCTAAATTTTCGAACCAAAGATGATACTGTAAAAAATAAAAACCGTCATTATTTCTTGCTTCGTTATTAATAGATATGAATACTAAATATTAATAAATTAATTAAATTAAGTTTGTAACTAAATAATTCATTTCAAATTCATTATGTAGGTACTTACTTGTAGGTCTGTTACCGTAGCTAACTGCTTCGGCCAAAACAGTCCATCCTAACCCATTTTTTACCTTTACCGGGCCATCGTGTTTTAGAAGGAGTTGAACACATTCTATAAGATATATTTGTCATTTACTTGTTTTAAAATTTATTTATTAATTAGATACAATCGGAGAAATGTTTACTACATACATACATACATACATACATATGTAAATCTTATATACAGTGTGACCAGTAAAGTCCGCATCATATGGGATTTTTTTTTATTAATAGCTTTATTCGAAATTTGACTTTGGCATCAAGTTCTGCTTCGATCGAGATGAAATTAAGCAAAAAAATAGTAGTCACGTGATTCGCATTATCTGTCAAATTTAAATTTTTTCCAGAAAATAATTCAAAAGTGGGGTTATTTCTGAAAGTATCGAAAAAAGTTATTAGTAAAAGTTTTTTTAAATGCAGTTTCCAGCCCACATGCAAAATTTCAGCTGCTTAAAATAATTTTGATTTTTTACCCATATTTTGTAAATTGCACAACTTTTGCAAAATAAGACTCGGACTCAACGCAACCTACATAAAACTTCTTAGTTTTGACAATGTTTTATTTCAGATACATTTTCTTTAAAGTAGCGCCATATTAAATGTGTTTTTCTACAAAATTAAAATTGGGCTATTAAAATTTCGTCGCATGTGATGCAAAGTTTATTTGTTTTTGACCCTGTATAAGGTAAATTCATAAAATAAGTATTTTTGAAAACATATAGTTTGTGACTGAAAGTAATACACCTTAATATTAAGACAAAAAAGAACACAGTGTCATCAGTAAAGTGTTCATTAAGTGGAAAATAAATTTTAATGGTGGGTAAAAAATCAAAATTATCTTATGCAGCTAAAATTTTGCATGTGTGCTTTAATACTGCATTAAAAAAACTTTTTCTTATTACTTTTTTCGATATTTTGAGAAATAACCCCACTTTTGAATTATTTTTTGAAAAAAATTAAAATTTGACAGATAATGCGAATCACGCGACTACTATTTTTTTGCTTAATTTTCATCTCGATCGAAGCAGAACTTGATGCCAAAGTCAAATTTTGAATAAAGCTATTAATAAAAAAAAAATCCCATATGATGAGGACTTTACTGGTCACACTCAAGTACCTACTTAGCTCAAAATATGTTAGGACACAACATCATATTTCCTCTAGCTATGATAACATAATAAATTAATATCCTGTATTTTACTGTAATAAAACTAACATAATAATATTTATCAGCAATTTTTATTAAAAATGCATTGAATAAATATTTTTTAATTATTGTTTTTTGCTTGTTCATAATAATTATCTCATTGTAAAAATGTTTGTATTTACAAGGTTATTATTACACCTAACTATGTGTGGTAAGAACTACAGAGCAAGACAGACATATCATTATCTTTATCATTAGAAGCTGACAAGACATCAAATGTAAGGGTGCACCAAGATTAAATAATTATCCATAGCTTAAAATTGTGGAAGATAAAAATTCAACTGAATAGACAGTTATAAGTAAACTGTTTATTACACATTATCAAGATATATAGTATAGTTAAAGATAAGATAAAGAATCTAATATTGGATATATTTATATTTGTTTTTAAATGATGTTCTCCTCCTTATCTATTTTATAAAAATGCTTATAGGCACAAAAATAATTAGGTAGCACTGTTATTTATTGGCAGGTATTAAATTTGCTGAGGATATTGAATATTGATGCATGGAGAGCATTAATAGAGCTTTACCAATAGACCACATACTTAAAATTTGAGTTACCCTGTCTCTCGTAGGACCTGAATTGAAATACTCATGCAGAAAAAGGATATGCGGTACCTATACTTCCGAATGCTGGACACAATCATGGGAATTTGCAATACATACATAAAACTATCATTCTTATAAACTTATTACCTTTTCTACCAAGCATAACAGCCAAATGTAGGGCAGTATTTCCTAAAAAAAATTGTATTAAAGGTTAATAATATAAAGTTAGTTATTTTGATATTAGTAAACTTAAAATAGGTACATAGGTTTTAAATAATTAATTAAGAAAGTGTTTGGAGTCCTAGTTTTAACAAGGAGCTGCCTTGTATGTACTTATATTCGTATTCTATAAAATTTGGGAAAGAAAACCTTCTGGTATTTTTCTTGTGGTGGTTACAGAAAATATAATATAAGTTTCGCTAGTTCTGAGACCAATAAGGCATAATTTGACTCGGAGCATTATCGTAAATAATATTAAAAATCAGCCAAAATATAGAAAAATAAACCAAAAAAATCAATTTATAAACAAACCCAGTTTCTGTTAACATAACCTCATTTTTACAAAAACAACCGTTTTAAGGGGACTCCAGTACAAATTATTAATGTAAATTGGGACTTACCGTGTTTATCTTTCGATGCCACATTATGCTTTCGTAAAAGTTTTGATAAATTCGGTAAATCATTATCAAAAACGGCTTTATGTATAGGATACTTGGCAACTTCTTCCGACATTTTTTTGTAACTAGATTTTTGACATTTCATTTATTTTATTTTAGGAGAAATAAATGTACCCGTCGTAACGTTAGAAAATAAAAGTTACTAAAATTTAAAGACTCAAAGCTTTCTTCTACTTAAAGTGTTGGTGCTAACTTCAAACCACTAAATAAAATGGAAGTATTTATGAATGATTGTCTAAAAATGACAGCCCATTAAAGAGTTTCCAGTTGTATTTTATAGATATGCCTTTGTAAATTATGTGAAATACAAATTTCGCAGGGCTGAAATTTTGATATTTTCAATTATTCAAGTGTTGTTTATTCATAAAACACTTTAAAAACCTCAAATTTATTTGACCCTTAACGACCTTGACATGTGACAGGGGAGCATGAGGGATGAATGAAATGAGGGCGTCACTGTCGCTGTCAAAGATACCCAACCTCGATCATTGTTTATTTTATTTATTTCACATTTTTAATGTTTTTGTTCAGTTCATTTCGTCCTATTTTACGTTTTTTCGTCATCCGAACCGTTAAACAATGCCCCTTAAGTGATAAATGCAGTTAAGAATAGGATTTGTGCAATCGTCTGTTAAGTGTTTACAGAAATATGATTTGCGTTGGTCTAGGTCTATTAAAAACTTTTTAAAACAGTATTTTAAGTTAAAAATATGGAGAAAGCGACCGCAGAACTTGATGGGACTATAGTTTTTAATTATATCGATGACGATATTCAAATAATTGAAACTGCAGTCACAGAAAAGCAACCAACTAAGGAAACTAAATCAGACACAAGTTTTGATGAAAATCAAAATCCCAAAGCGATACCTGAAGGCTCTATTGTGGACAAGCCAATTAAGAAAGAAAAAGATTTAATAATTCTTCTGGAAAACGAAATTTTAACACCCATAAAATTAGAACCTCCTGAAGAAACTATTTCACACCATGAAAAGTCTACAAAAGATGCCAACAAGAAAGAAAGAAAGAAAAGAGCGAGGTCTTCTGAACCTATCAAGCCTCCTAAAACTAAGAAACTTAAAACCAAGGACACAGTTCGTAAAAATTTGACAGCCAAAAAGTTAGAGAACTCTAAAAAGAACAAAAATTTAGAGAATTCCAAACCTAAGAGAGGCAGACCTAAAAAATTATTGCCATCATTATCAGTCAATAAAAGAACTATTATACCAAAAATCAAAATTAAATTGAAGAAACCGAAACTAATAAAAAAAGGATTGCAAGCCAATAAAAAAGTTGTACCTAAGATAATCATTAAATTAAAACATATACCTAAACAAACTAAAAAAGGAATAAAAGCCAAAAAACAATATGCGGTCATAGAGAGTTCCAAACCTAAGAGAGGCAGACCAAAGAAACAAGTAACCCTTGAGGCAGAGGCTGAATTCCAAGCCTCCAAGAGTATAAAGAAAAAACTTTTAAAAGGTCTACAGTTAGCAGATGTAATGGAGAAAGATATGACTTTAAAAATGGTCAAAAAACATAGATCAAAAAGTTTGGAAGCAAGTAACTGGGGCACTCCTCAGACATCTGAGGCTGTAGAACCCCTTCCAGCAGAAGAATTAGAAGGTACATGTATGAAATTCAAACAAGATGTTACTTCTATAGAAATTACCCAATCCCAGCCTGGTATTACAAATGGACCAAGTTTGGAAGCTAAATCAGGAAAGGTTACTGTAGATTTTAAAGATTTAGGACCTCCTAAGCCTAAGAGAGGTAGGCCTGTAGGTTCAGGAAGAAAGAGTTTGAACTTTTCTTTGAAATCAAATGCTGTAGAATGCCCAGAAGTTAATAAATTAGAAACCAAGAAAGTTGATCCAAATCAAGCACTTACTGCCATAGATATTCCTAGGTTACAGCCTTCTAACGTTCTAGAAACACCTGGTATAGGTAAAAAACCATCTGCTTCTATAAAGTCCAGAGGTGTATGGCTTACAAAACCTAAGAAAGTTAGAGCTAAAAGTTTAGAATCAAAGAAAACTGATGTTCCTATTTTATCTGGTGTAAACAAGTCCTCCAAAGCTGATGTATTGGAAAAAAGCCTTCCCGAGTCAAATGAATTGGATGCTCTGGTTGATTTGACCGAGCCACAAATTTCAATTATCGAGGAGCTGATGGCACAAGCTGCACAGCAAATTGCTATTATTGAAAAAAAACCAAAACCCAAAAGGGGTAGACCTAAAAGTTTAGGAACAAAGAAAACTCATGTTCCTGAAGAATCTCACGCTAAGGAGTCTCTACTGGATTTAACTAAGACCTTTACAGTTGCCGAATCGTGTTTACAAGGAACTGCAAAACAAAAAGCTGGTGTGAAATCAAACATTTTACACACTGCCAAACCCAAACCAGATAGATCAAAAAGTTTAGGATCAAACAAAGTTGATGTTCCTTCAGTATTCAAACTTGCTGAACCTACTAAAAGTGCTGATGCATCGAAGCAATCACAACTTAGTTTAGATCTAACCAAGTCAAATTTTTCTAAAACTAAAGAAAGTAGTGTCAAAGCTGGAAAGGATACTGCTACTGCCAATTTGGTGCCTTCTAAGCTCAAAAGAGGTAGACCTAGAGTCTCAGAGACAAGAGGAGCAGCTGATTCTATACTAGTTAAGCCTGCTAAAACCAAAGAACAGAAAGATACCGCTGTGGAATTGAAACAAGATGCTTTAGTAGATTTGACCAAGCCATTACGTTCCAACCATTTAAATCTCTCCAAAAGTAAGAGCAGTAGACCTAGAGGTTTGGAACTAAAGAAACCAGATTCTTCAGCACTAAAAATGAAGAAATATACAACATCAAGACATTTAGATGCCCTAATGGATTTGACTAAGCTCCAGCTTGGGCAAGCAAAATTGCAAAACGGATTAGTAGAATTTAATGATTCCAAACCGAAGAGAGGCAGGCGCAAAGGTTTTAGATTAAAAAAGCATAGTATTCCCCTTGCCAATACTGATCAACGGGCCTCCAGCTCTGAAAATGCTGACATTGATTTGGTAACTAGCCAACTAAGTTCTTCAATGGTAATTAGTGATGGCAATAATACAGGCTCTTCTAAAGCCTTGACATTAAAGGCTCTTGGTTTAGAAGAAAAGCAGGCAACTTCTTCCCATTTGGTTCCTTCCAAGGGTAGAAGATTGAGAGCTCCAGGAACTAAGGAAACACCTGTAGAAAAAGAGGCGCCAAATGCTGGTGCTAAAAATAGTGTCGATGCCCTAGATATAAAACCAGACATTACAAAGTTGACAAAGAACTCCAAATCGTCTAAAGGGCTACCAAAGTTGGTTGTTGCTGTAAAGAAAGCAGGACGCCCAAAACGTAAACGCGGTAGACCCAAAGGTTCCTTTAACAAGAAAATCAATCCCCTTGCTCTGATGGTACGATTGGAACCCCTTAAATTAGAAGAAGTTGAGTTTACAGGTATTGGGCTCAATACTTCTGTAACATCTACATGTTTAGGACCTCAGTCCAATATCTTTCAGAGCAGAGGTATAGAAGCGAGAAAGGTGAATATTTCGATTACTGAAACACAACACCAGTCATCTAAATGTAAAGAAAATGTTAAAACAGGTGCAGGGGCAAAAGATCAGGACGCTGCAGAACCTGTTGATAAGGGAATAAAAGATAAAAATACAAAAGCAAAGAGAGTTTCTTTTGCTGATACAACAAAAAGCTTGAAGGTTTCGACTGGTTCAGAAATGAAAAATAAAGCTCCAGGAGAAAAAATGCAAACTGCTACAGTGGAAGTTATTGACTTAGCAGCACCTAAAGCTAAGAAAGGTCAAGATAAGGCTTTAAAAGCAAGAACATTTGTTTCTGCTGATACAGCGAAATGCTTGAACTTTTTTAAAAGTAATAAGGGCTTAACAGTAACAAAGGTAGATGCATTTAAGAAAATAACGTCTTCACAACATAAGGAAACTGTTAGAATGGATCTAGGAGCTACAAAGAAGAATGGTATTGTAGATTTGCAGCTGCCCAACTCTACAATTGTTAAACCTAAAGTTTCCAGAGCAAAGAAAGCAAAAACGATTGAACCGCATCCATCTACATCTAACGGAATTGTAGAGACTATAGACTTAGAGCTTTCCATGCCTAGAAGTAATGTTGATCGAGCCTTGGGAGTTCAAAAAATAGGAAGGCCACATAAAGCTAAAAATATGACATTCATTACCAAGGCAAATAGAAACTTACAACCTTCTCAAGACAAGGAAGCTGGTGGTAAAAGAAAAAGAAGAGACATAAGTTTCTGTGACGGTAACAGAGACTTTATATTTCCCAAGCCTAAAAGATTTAAGAGAGCCTTTTCAATTAATGCCAAGACTGTAGAAACTGTACCTAAGACTGTGGAACAAGGGCAAGCTAGTTCTGTCAGAAGTAAGGATGTGGAGCCATCTAATCCTGAAGATCTAGTACCTAAAATTGAACAACAGAAAGAAAATGCTTCTGCCGACACTAAAAAGGAACCCTCTAAAGTACTAGAAGTAGGAGTTGAAAGTATACCAAGAAAGGTTATGTGTACGATTGGAACACAAACTATTGAAATTCCAGATGATGACATCAAGGAAGATACTAAGGTTGAAACCGTTGGGAGTCAAATTTTAGAGTCTGCTAAACCCAAAGAGGATAAAGATGCTACTGCAGCTAGTAATCCTGAGTCTTCCTTACCCAGAATTGATAAAAAGGCCGACACTGAGGGGAAAAATGAAAAAGTCGATGACACTGTCAAAACTGAAGATGCTGTACCTCCTGCTAGCATAGTACAGCCTACAGTGACCATTAATTTAACAGAGGGCCATCACGAACACGGTACGATTATATTTTAATCTAAGAGGTATTTTACGAATTAATTACTCTTTCTTTTACAGGTGTCAAATTTGAATCTGTCGAACAGATCCATACAGAATTCAAGTACGAATCTCAAAGTGAACATGAGGACTTGCTGCGAAGAAGGAGGGGCAAACTGGGAGGCCCCATTCGCGGAAGAAGGAGGCGCCCCAAGGAGGAACCTACGTCGATCAATAGTTTCGTCAGGATTATCGATTTGAATGGAAAGATACAATTGTAAGTTCTAATTTGAGGATACGTTAGAAAAATCATTGTTTTGTTGTTTTTTAGCACACTTTTATTAGCTTCACCTGTATGTTTGTTTGTCCGTAACCGACTTCTTTGAACCCGATTTTGACCCACTTTAAAGGGTCAGATTTAATTTAAATTTTGTAGACTTATCAAGAACCGCTGACAATACAATAATCTACACGCAAAAACTTCACCTGTCAAATTTTGACAGCTGTCAGGTATAAAACGAAGAAGCGATTTTGACGGAACAAATTATGGGGTCGTATAGTATTCGATGCGGAGACTTCGGGAAAAATAAGCAAAAATTCTCCTGTCAAAATTTGACAGCTGTCAATATGTCAAATCGTTTAAAAAAATGATATTAATGAAAAAACTATAAGGTCGTATGTATATTGACTCTGGAAAGTTGAAAAAAATACGCAAAAAATTCTCTTGTCAAAATTTGACACCTGCCTGTATGTCAGATTTATTACAATAACCGATAGTAATAAAACAAACGTGGGGTCGTATAGATAGTGTCGCTAAGAATAGAGAAAAATTTTTTAAAAATGTTGACAAATTTTTTTTTTAAATTTTGAAAGTTTTTGTCGTTTGTTCGGGTTTGTATGTATGTTTGTTTGTAACCAACTTCTTTGAACCCGATTTTGACCCACTTTAAACGGTCAGATTTAATTTAAATTTTGTACTTATCAAGAACCGCTGACAATACAATAATCTACTAATGTAGCTCAATCTACTCAAAAATATTTTTTTTCTTGCCATTTTCTGCCTATATTAAGAATTTCAAGAAATATTTTAAACTATATTTATTTTCCGCTTTTTAGTTTGATTAATTATTATTAAAGCGTGTTTTTTAGTATTTTTAAACTATATTTTTCAATAGTAAGAATTGTTTCAGGAAATGTTACAACCAAATCTACAAGTGCGACCATTGCCTGTACGTGGGCAACTCCAAAGCGAACTTAGATCGTCACAGCTTGGTCCATCGGAACCCCGATGAAATCATATGGTTTCAGTGCACCGAATGCCCGTACAGGTCCAAATACGAGCACCAATTGAAGAGTCACTTTTTGATTCATCTGAAACCGGAGCAGATTCACTTCTATCAATGTCCGCACTGCGAGGCCAAGTGTTCCAGGAAACACAATCTGGCGAATCACATCAGGAGTATTCATTCTAGCAGGGAGTATACATTTAGGTAATGTATTAAAACTACTATTTCTAGACCACTAACATTTCTTATAAATAATATTTTTAAAGCCAGTATACAGGGTGTCCGGAAAATACGTGTACAACGTTTGACGACAGACTCCTGACGTCAAAATAGGTCGATCTAAGCCGACTTAGTTATATCCAAAATTGTCTCGTTTAGCCGGTAGAGGGCGTCAAAAATTTGTAAAAATATTGGTTTTTCCTAAATTACGTGAAAACCTGCTAATCGATTTTAATGATTTTTAGTATGTAGACTAATACTATAAAATGACGTTTCCTAGTGGTATAGTCACCGGCTGTAAATAAGTGGAAGTGTTATAAAAGTGATATAATACGTCAACATTTCTCCTCATTTTTTATATGAACGGCGCTATGACAACCCAGATATTTTTGTAGAGTGACTGGATGTATTTGGAAGCTATTTTACCTCTTTAATATTTTTCGTTGAATGAGCTGTTTTGCCAGAAGAAAATATTTACAATATTTAGTATTATTAGTAATAATATTAAAATCAAATTACCTGTAACAATAATTTAATAATTAAGTGTATTCAGCAAGATGGCGGTCATTTTACACATTTGCATAAGTAATGTTTTTGTTTTACTTAGTTTCTTACAATACATACTTTCAACTTTGTTGTACTTTGTTTTATTTTTATTGTTAATAATTGATGTATGCAGGTAATTGTAAATATTTTCTTCTGGCAAAACGGCTCATTCAACGAAAAATATTAAAAAGGTGAAATAGCTTCCAAATACATCCAGTCACTCTACAAAAATATCTGGGTTGTCATAACGCCGTTCATATAAAAATGAGGAGAAATGTTGACGTATTATATCACTTTTATAACACTTCCACTTATTTACAGCCGGTGACTATACTACTAGAAAACGTCATTTTATAGTATTAGTCTACATACTAAAAATCATTAAAATCGATTAGCAGGTTTTCACGTAATTTAGGAAAAACCAATATTTTTACAAATTTTTGACGCCCTCTACCGGCTAAACGAGACAATTTTGGATATAACTAAGTCGGCTTAGATCGACCTATTTTGACGTCAGGAGTGACGTTGTACACGTATTTTCCGGACACCCTGTATATCCAGAAGCTTTCAAAATTGATATAATAAAACCTATTTTTTTAAATGGAGATTCTAGAAAAACTAGTAATTATAGACCAATAACATTAATATTTAAAAAATTTTAAAATTAAGATTTTGAAATTATTTGGAAAAAATACATTTTATTTCTAATAAACAGTTTGGGTTTCAAAAAAATAAATCAACACAAAACGCTATTTGCTATCTAACAGAACAAATATATGACGCACTAGATAATAAAAAACCTTCTATTAGTATTTTTCTAGACTTAGCAAAAGCCTTTGATACAGTTAGCCATAATTTACTGTTAAAAGTTTGAAAATATTAAATTCAGAGGAAAGCAATTAGAATTAATTAAAAATTATCTGAAAAATGGACCAACTTATGTTTAAATAGATAAAGAAAAAAGCTATCCAAACGTATTTAAGTATTCAAGTATTCAAGGAACAATTTTAGGACCATTATTTTTTTAATATTTATATTAACGACTTATTTAGTATAAATTGCGATGGATAAATTCATAGTTTTGCAGATGATACTACAATTTTTTATACGGATACAAATTGGGACAACTTAAATAATAAAATTAAAAAAGATTTTAAAATTATAAAAAATTGGTTTGATAACAATTTGTTAACAATTAATTTTAATAAAACAAATTATATTTCTTTTACTTTAAACCTAAATAACCTACCACGAAATATGAATAGTATTCAAATAAATGAAGCCATTAAAATTTTTAAAGTTAATATAATAAAATATTTAGAATCTATTTTTGACAGTAAATTAAATTGGAATTTTCACTTTAAAGACATTAAAAAAATTTTTAATGTAAAACATATGGAAATATTATATTACGCGTTAGTTAAAACTCATTTAAATTTCGGAATTTTAGGTTTTAGGAATTAGAAATGTTACAAAAAAGGGTTCTAAAAATTATATTCAATAAGGATTATCTTTATCCTTCATATCATAAATAAGTCCATAGGACAAAAAAATTTCAAATATTTATGTTTTTATTTAAACAATTATTTACCAACAAAAATTAAAAAACTGATTTTATTAAAAAAAATTTAAGTCGAAATAAAAAACATGGATATTAAAAACAGACAATTTGAAAATATTTTTAGAAATGCTTTAATTAATTGATATTGGTCTGAATAATTTATATAAGTAATATTTTTTACTTAAAAATTATAAATTAATAATTTTATTATAGGTAATATATTTCTTCAAAAAAAAAATGCGTTTATACTATAAATTGACATTTTTCCTTTAAAACTTCATTTTTAATACATATTTATGATTTATAATTTTATATACTAAAACAAAAAATAGATTTGCCCCTAACAAGCTCAGCTTCAGGGGATTGAAGAATAAGTTTATAGAAGACAACATAAACATATTATTTATTATATTATTAAATTTTAAATAAACTTATTATGATTATTATATAAGTGTGTATTGAATTTGATTGGCTGATTGTTGATTTTTTTCTACTGTAGATGCGCAGAGTGTGACTACACGACGTTCTCCAAGGAGCGTTTGGTGGCCCATTTAAGGAAACACTCCAAAGAAGTCCACGCTTGTACTAAATGCAAGTTTGTGACTAAAAGACTGGAATATTTAAAATCGCATTTTAAAATGAAGCATTTGTTGAACGCGCTACCCAGGCCTTTTCCCTGCGACACTTGTTCTTACAAAGGAAAGACTAAAAGGGAGCTGGACAAGCACTTTGACAGGATGCATAATAAGGATAGGTTGCATGTATATCAGTAAGTTAAAAATTTCGGAAGAAGAAATAATATGTGGAGTTCCACATCAAGGATCAATATTAGGTCCGTTATTATTCTTAATTTACATTAATTCCGTTTCCAAATTGAACTTAAAGGGCAATATAAAGCTATTTGCAGATGATACAACAATTATTTATTTTACTGAAACTCTTGCAGAAATGTATTTTGGTATCAATGATTTAAAAATACTTCTTTCTTTCTTGGCTTCAATTGTACAAAATCCTCTTTTATGTTTATAACTAAAAATAAAATAAATTCCATCATTAACCCCTTAACATTTAATAATGAAAATATTCAATATTCAAAAACGACAAAATTTTTACGATTAGTTTTAGACGAAATTTTAAATTGGAAAGGCCATATCCAGTATATTATAAACCCGATATCTCCTTTGGTATCTGTTTTGTACAGAGCTAGATATTTCATTCCTTTGAAATACTTAAAAATATATATATTTCTCATTAAAATATTCAAAATTACAATACTTAGCTTCTGCATGGGAATCTGCTTGTTTATCAAACTTAAAACCATTACAAAAATTGCAAAATAAAGTTATTAAAAAATGTATACACAAATTACCACATTTAGAACCAACTGTTAATCTATATAGACCGAAAGGGTATTTACACGTTCAAAACATTTATAAATTAAAAATTTGTATTCTAATTCACTCTATTATTTTAAAAGAAAAAAATCAAACATAACACTTCAGGCGAATAAGATAATACATGATCATAACACAAGACGTATAAAATTATCAAACTATACCAGTAAAAAGTAATTTCGGAAAAAAATTGCTTTTATATGACGGAATAATAAAATATAACAATCTTCCAAAAAATATCAGAAAAATTAAAAAATTGGCAACTTTTAAAAAACCATTAAAGATATATTTACTAAATTAAATTATTTATACTATTTCTTTTAAATTGATTTTATTAATGAATTAAATTGGATTAACTTCCCATTTTTTTTATTGTAATTTTTTTATTTTATTTCCAGTAATATTAATAGAGTTGGATTCTATCATAATTTTGTTAAGAACATAAGTTGGCTAAAATGTGTTTAAGTAGGCGTGTAACACGCTAATATCTGAACCAACTCGTAACATTGAAAGGTTTTAAAAAGTTTGCAACTACTTAATCCGTTTTTATTATAAACCCACGTTTAAGTTATTTAATAAATATATTAAAATTGCGTAAACAAAAAATCGACCAGAGGCGTACCGTTTAGGGGAAAATAGAGATTAACCAAAAAAATTTTAAATTTTGACATCTAACTCAAATTTCGTATTTGGACTAACTTACTAATTTTCAAGAACATTTCCATATAAAATTTTGCTGTATTTCTAATAATTAAGGTACTTTACTCTTAAGGCAATTTCGAAAAAATGGCATTTACTCCCTTACTATTAGCCGCAGGTGAAATATGAAATATGCATTTATAGTTTTAAGGCATGCACTAACTTTTATAAAGAATAAAATTTTCTGAGAAATCGGTAATAAAAAACTTTCCCATATGTTGCATACTTTCTTGGACACACTGTATAAATACAGTACAATGAAGTATTTTTGGACGCACTGTATGTAATGTTGAACAAACTCAACATAATAAAAGTATATAATTTTTTTTAAGTATTTTTGATATTACTATTTAAAAAAAATTTCGGAAAAAAATTGCTTTTATATGACGGAATAATAAAATATAACAATCTTCCAAAAAATATCAGAAAAATTAAAAAATTGGCAACTTTTAAAAAACAATTAAAGTATATTTACTAAATTAAATTATTTATACTATTTCTTTTAAATTGATTTTATTAATGAATTAAATTGGATTAACTTCCATTTTTTTTATTGTTATTTTTTTTAAAGGTTATTATTTTCTATATTATGTTGTCACTTTCCATGTAATAAACTGTAAAAGTTAGTTTAGAATAAAGGCATTTTGAAAGTTAAGTGAAAATTGTTTATTCTAAAAGATTGACGAATTACATATTTCATTGCAAAAACACAAACGTCTTTTTCCAGATGTAACCACTGCGCATTCAACTCGATCTACAAGAAGAATTTGGAGTTCCACTTGCTGCACATGCACAACAATTCCGAAGGTTTTCAAAAATTTATTTGCGGACATTGTCAGAAAACATTTTCCTACAAAAACGGCCTCAAAGTGCATATAATACGTTGTCACTTGCAATTACCCGACGAGGAATGGCATAAGTAAGTAAAAATTGATAAAAAAAAGATGGGATGTTTATAATTTAAAAGTTTACAAAAAAACGTAACTTGTGGTGTTCCGCAAGGGTCAACCTTAGGACGTACTTTTTTTAAAATCTACATTAAGTCTATAGCAAAATTAAATTTAAAAGGTAAAATTGTTTGCCGATGATACTGCTATTGTATATTTTCATGAAGACTATGCTCAAATTCATAATAACATTGACCACGACCTAAATATAATATGTAAATGGCTTGAAATTAATAAATTATCATTAAATTTTAATAAATCATCTTTTATGTTTAGAAGTAAATCAAAATTAAAAAACAATAATATTTCTTTACTATCTTTCAATAATCATATAATTAAATATACTAAAACAATTAAATTTTTAGGTTTATATATTGCTGAAAATTTAAGTTGGAAAAAACATATTGAATATTTAAGAAGTTACATCTCACCAATAATTAACAACAAAGCTAAAAATTATATATCATGAAAATATTTAAAAAATATATATTATTCTTTTGTTTATTCAAAATTACAGTATATGATTTCAATTTGGGGATCAGCGAATTTATCTACAATTCAGCCATTAAAAAAACTACAAAACAAGATAATTAAATGCATACATTAACTTCCTTTTTTAGAACCAACTATAAATTTGTATGAATCAAACGGATATTTTAATTTAGAAAAGCTTTATAAATTAAAACTATGCATTCTAATACACTCTATTATTTTTAAAGAAAAACAATCGAATATAATCAGAGACAAAATCATCATATTCAAACACCTATGATAAAGAGTACTTTTGGCCAAAGAGCAATCTTAACATAGTATAAAACAAAGTCGCTATCCTGTTCATGTCCCCTTATGTGCGTAAATCTTTAAAACTACGCAACGGATTTTGAGGCGGTTTTTTTTAATAGATAGAGTGATTCAAGGGGAAGGTTTTTATGTATAATACATGCATAATATTATAGAGAAACACTGATAAATTAGAGTAGGGAGAACCAACGACCCAACCTAACCGGTTCCCGGCCCGTTCAACGATCGATCCGAATCACCGAAGCCGGAATAGACGAAGACAGACTATGTTTTATGCATAGATGTGAATTGTGGACGGGCCGGCAAACGGTTGAGTTTGAGGTGCGCCTTATTATCTCACGTCGTATAATGACGGGCTGCAACGCAGGCCGGGTACACGCTAGTATTATATAAAGGAATAACAATTTACAACAGTTTGCCGAAAAAAATTAAAGAAATATCAAAATCATGGACTTTTAAAAAAAAAATATTTTTTAAAACTAAACTAACTTTAACGTATCATATATTATTATTCTTTTTTGTGTATATGGTTATTATATATATATTTTTTTTTAAATAATTTCAAGTTAATTAATAATTAATAATAATAATAATAATTAGCGATAATAAGTAGCCACATTTTTGATTTTTAGATGTCTTGAATGCAAATACAAATCCAAAGATGTATCGACTTTAAAAAGACACATAAAGAGAAACCATGGCGCTCTTCGACTCCACTGCAAACTGTGTGGCTTTGCTACTAACAGACAGGTTTCAATGGATGCTCACGCGAAGACCCATGAGTATGACATTGAAGATATTTTAAAGGTAATTAAGGCTATTGTGTATTTATTAATTAGGAGTGAGCTACGCCCATTCTTTTTTGAGGTTAGCCATGGTTTAGTTGTAATTTACGCGCGAACTAGGTATAGGTGTCGTATTAATTTGTATTTTTATCCGGTTTTCGATTGATATCTAATAGAAAATTTAAGTGACATGATTGCTAAGAACCTCTACAAAATACTAGTGAAAATTTTTGGCGCGGGTTTGCTCTAATAGCAATAATAAAGTGATAAATTCAACAGCCTGGCCGTCCGGCGGCGGCGGTTTGTTTACGGGTCTTATAAATGGCGGCATAATGATTTGAAATGGATTTTACCCTTTAAAATAAAACTGAGCAGGTGGTCTCAGCTTGAAAACTTATTGTCTCGGTACCAATTCATACATTGTGAAAGTAACGAAGTTACCCAGATAGTAGGTGACTTTCTTAAGACAAGCGCAGATTTCTTAAACAAAGCCTTAAGCTTACTAAATTTTGAGACTTTAGAAGATGATAGTCAATCCTGTAATTTAAACCCAGAAGATAATAATTTGTACAATAGAATATTACTCTTGATCGATCAAATAAATCTACTCGTGGTGAAACAAAAACAGCTTCTCAACGCAATATTACTATTATTTAATAATTAGGTAAGTTGTTCTTGTTATCCAAAGCTATTTATTACTTTTTTGTACATTTTTCAATATCAATATAGTGGCAACAGAGCCAAAAAATATCAGAAAGAATAAAAAATAATATTAGCTTGTGGATCCGCAACTCCCAGCTGATGCGGCGTTGCCCAATGTCACTTCATGGCTTCTTTTCAATGTGGTTGTGGTATACATCTATGAAATAGCCCCGTCATTTTTCGCTTATCGGTTTAATATTTTTCCAGTGTCCGGAGTGTCCGTACCGAATACTCCAAATGAGTTCCTTCCTCTACCACATGAAGGTAATCCACGGCAAGCCGGTCACCTCCAAAGACGCAGAACAGTATTACATGCGAGAAGAATGTTAGGCCTTGGCAGAAACCTAACGGGAACATCTCGATATCAAAAAGGTATGAGTGTACGTTTAGTTGAGTATACAATTTTTTTGGAGATCTTTATTTACTTATGTTATAACTTTTAATTTGCTTATTAGAAAATACTGAAATTTGGTGTGTGGGTCCACCGTACAAAGTCCTTCAAAAAAGTCTTATACACTTTTGTTGTAAAAATTATTAGGGATGCCAATATTTACGGGCGGCTTAAACAATTTGATTCTGGAATAATTTAAAGCGAAAAAACCGTTTTCTGGCAAATTTTATAATTGAAACTATACTGTGTGTCCAAAAAAGTATGCAACATATGGGAAAAATTTTTTATCACCGATTTTTCAGAAAATTTTATTCTTTATAAAAAATGGTGCATGCCTTAAAACTATAAATGCATATTTCATTTTTCACCTGCGGCTAATAGTAGGGGAGCAACTGCCATTTTTTCGAAATTGCCTTAAGAATAAAGTACCTTAATTATTAGAAATACAGCAAAATTTTATATGGAAATGTTCTTGCAAATTAGTAAGTTAGTCCAAATACGAAATTTTAGTTAGCTGTGTCAATTTTTAATTTTTTTTATGCATTTATTTAAAATAGGTTTTTGGACTTCAGCGTACTGGGTGAAAATGACAAATAAATTATTGATTATTTCCAGTAATATTAATAGAGTTGGATTCTATCATAATTTTGTTTAGAACATAAGTTGGCTAAAATGTGTTTAAGTAGGCGTGCAACACGCTAATATCTGAACCAACTCGTAACATTGAAAGGTTTTAAAAAGTTTGCAACTACTTAATCCATTTTTATTATAAACCTACGTTTAAGTTATTTACCAAATATATTAAAATTGCGTAAACAAAAAATCGACCGGAGGTGTACCGTTTAGGGGAAAATAGAGATTAACCAAAAAAAATTAAAAATTGTAACACCTAACTCAAATTTCGTATTTGGACTAACTTACCAATTTGCAAGAACATTTCCATACAAAATTTTGCTGTATTTCTAATAATTAAGGTACTTTACTCTTAAGGCAATTTCGAAAATATGGCATTTACTCCCTTACTATTAGCCGCAGGTGAAATATGAAATAAGCATTTATAGTTTGAAGGCATGCACCAACTTTTATAAAGAATAAAATTTTCTGAGAAATCTGTGATAAAAAAACTTTCCCATATGTTGCATACTTTCTTGGACACACTGTATAAATACAGTACAATGAATTATTTTTGGACGCACTGTATGTAATGTTGAACAAACTCAACATAATAAAAGTATATAATTTTTTTAAAGTATTTTTGATATTACTATTAAAAAAAAAAAAAGAAAATGTGTTTTTACATTTTTTTCTGTCGGTGCAATTAAAAACCCATTTTTTATACAATACACAGAGCTTATATTGTCAAGTTGAAAATATGTTTGTGTTCAATGCTTAAAGGGTCCCACACCTTTTGTTTTGAGGTGTTTTTCCATGAGGTGTGCGCGTGGTCCTTTATCTTCTATCCATCTTTATATATTATGTCAGTTTGTTAAGTTGACACGTAAACACTGAAAATGCACAAAAATATTTCTAAAAAACAAACTTTGATTTAAACCTAATTAAATCGGAATGTGTCGGCTCTGCGACTTTACAAATTAACGTAATAACTACTATACGTGTTAACATAATAAACTGTCAAATAGAGAATGTCTTGTTATATTATATATTATAGGTTAGTAAAGAAAGTTGATATTTTTAAGTAAATTTATGATGTCCAGTTTATAATTTTTTAAAGTTTAATTATTTGATTTCATAGGATGGTACACAGTTCACAAAAGTGCCTTAGTATATAATTAATTTGTGTTGGGCTACATGCTTGGTGAAATTTCCTGACACGTGTTTCGGCCCTTGCGGGCCATTGTCAAAGGCTTCTTCTATTCCCTTGACAATGGTCCGCAAGGGCCGAAACACGTGTCAGGAAACGATTAAATTTGTGCAACATAACAAATAGTTATTATTTTTTCTTCCTGTGCAATGTGCCTTAGTATGTTTCCGAGGGTCCCGCATTTACTTATTTCAAGAGTTATATCTTGATACCCTGTATATTGTTTGATTTTGCAATTCTTGATAATTGCGGATTTTCTTTAAATTTATAAATGTATGTACACAATGTACACATTATAAAACCTATTTCGGTGCTTTATACAAAAAGAAGATATTTTGATGTTATTGAGAGAAACTTTGATATTTTTTGATATAAAGTTTTCGTCTACCAATAGGTATATTGAAGTCGACTGTTTAAAAGCTAGGTTAGTTATTTGGTGTATTTTTAGTTAAGAGTAGTTTTTCTTCCTTTTTTTCTTGTCTGATCTATAAAAATACGTATGAGGTGACTGAAACCACTGGTGATCACTGACCAGCTGCTTTTTTGAGTTACTTTAGATTATCTATCTCAAATTTCGTTAAAATCAGTGGCGACTAGTTGTGTCGGTCCCCTTATTAAAGAAAAACTAACCATTCTTTAGGTTATCCCGTAGATATGTCTATGGGTTATACATATTATGTTCCATTTTCTTCCTTCGCCGCTGGCATTGTTGCAGGACAAATTGAACATGTCTTCCATGTGCGTGTATTTTTTTTTGAAATGTCCTATTTATTTTAAATCTCTGCGTTAATCTTACCAGGATTCCGACGGAACTGGTCCCACTGCACTCCAATGGAATTAGTAGAACTATAATATGTATGTAAGTGTAAACAATGGAATTGTGAAAAAATTGCGCTGATTTTATGGTGATTTTTCATTTTGGAAAAATTCGTACATACCGTTGGTCCACGGATAGAGTTTGGAAGAGGAAAAACTTTTTTATTAGTAGGTATAGAAGAAAATGTCATTCTTTATAAAATCGTCTGCTTGTGCTGAAACTACAATTTCGAATATCAGATTTGCGATTACTATACAGGGTTCGTCACGAACATCATTTTTACCTTTTAGGATTTTCTTTTCAATTCCTTGATTTATTAAATGAATTTTGCTTGTGCTGAAACTACAATTTCGAATATCATACTTTGCGATTACTATACAGGGTTCGTCACAAACAACATTTTTACCTTTTAGGATTTTTTTTTCAATTCCTTGATTTATTAAATGAATTTTGCTTGTGCTGAAACTACAATTTCGAATATCATACTTTGCGATTACTATACAGGGTTCGTCACAAACAACATTTTTACCTTTTAGGATTTTTTTTTCAATTCCTTAATTTATTAAATGCATTTTGCTTGTGCTGAAACTAAAATTTTGTATATCAGATCTGCGATTACTATACAGGGTTCGCCACAAACAACGTTTATAGTTTTTTTATTATTTTTTCTTGATTTATTAAAGGAATTTTGTTTGTGCTGAAACTACAATTTCAAATATCACATTTGCGATTACTATACAGGGTTCGTCAGAAACAACATTTTTACTTTTTTGGATTTCGTTTAAAATAAATTTCCATAAAAACAAACAACTATTGTTGTTTCCTTACTTCGAATTGAAGAAAATATCCAAAAAACAAAAACTGTTGTTTCTGACGAACCCTGTATAGTAGTCGCAAATCTAATAGTTGAAATATTGTAGTTTCAACACTAGCAAAATTCATTTCATAAATCAAAAAGATCCAAAAAAACTAAATATGTTGTTTGTGACGAACCCTGTATCATAATCGCAAATCTGATATACGAAATTGTGGTTTCAGCACAAGCAGACGTTTTTATAAAGAATGACTTTTTCTTCTATACCTAGTAATAAAAAAGTTTTTCCTCTTTCAAAGTCTATCCGTAGACACCAGTGTATACCATTTTTTTGTAGTTCTACTTTTAATCAAGTTTCATTAAAACTGAGGGGGGCCAGTTCTGTCGGTCTCGGGATGAACTATTTTTATTAAGTCACCTATAACAGTAGTATTAGGCATTACAGAAAGTCTGTTAATTTATGTTTTGGTATTTGGTTGATATTTACCTATTTTATCGGTATATATACTTCCTTCTTTATTAAATGTGTACTTTATTATATTATTATAACTGATATTGTATTAGTTTATGATTTTTTCGAATAAAATCGTGACAATATTCTTTACGATTTTTATTTTTCAAGTCTAGAAATTTACACAAATCACTTTAAAACAATCTAGAAGAACTTGTGCGTATTTTTGTAAATCGCTAAAAATTTCCAAAAGTTATGCAAGTAGGTACTTATTAGTTTTTCAGATATATAATAAAAAATCCTACAAAATAGTATATTAAAGTACACGTTTCATAAGAAGCGGTTTTAGCGCACGCGTCTATTTTAAAAAACGAGCCACAAAGTGGCGAGTTTTTTTATTGACACGTGCGCTAAAACGCCTTATGAAACATGTGCTTTATACATTTTTTTCTATTTCACCTTTTATAATCAAGAAAAATACATTTTAAAAAGAAAGTAAATCCTTCAAATTTTGTAAATTTTTATGTCTAAATTTTATGTTGGTAATACTATTTTTTATCATAGTAGCCTCTGGACAACAAAAATTATTTTGCAAACTGTCATTTTTTGATTTATTGACCCATTTTCACCACGAGATTCTATAGTTATTTTAGCGATATGAGATTTGAAATTGGACGGAATACGTTGTGTGATCCTTGTACATTCGGTACATATACAGAGCGTTCGGAAATTCGGGAGATTTTGCTACTTTTTTTCGAATTTCAAAAGACGTGATTTTACGTCACGGCATTGCAATTTAGTATAGGGAAGATGGAGAATTCAAATAAAGTTGAAGTTAAAATCGACATTGGAAGGTTAGTAGATTGAATTTTGGATAGGATTTGGCAGAAAATGATAGCTTGAAGCATCTACAAAAGATTGATTTATAGATTTATGCAACCAACATACCTACATGACTGTTATCCACACAGAATAAAAAAGTAAGTTATCAAGCTATTTTTCTTCTGCGAAAAATGGGTTTTCTCGTAAATCACAAAGGCCGCGCAAGTCAATGAAATAAAACATTTAAATGTTACCAACATCAAATAAAGAAAAAACGCGTATCGAAATAGCTTCATTACGATACGCAAATGCGTATCGTACTGAGCTTATTATGAACGTGAAATAGAAAAACTATTTTTTAAGTCTAAATGTAGGTACGTATGTATCTTTTAAAACCTAAAATATTACATCTTTCTATCTCTATTTTAACACACTTCTCTGTGATCCGAATCTTCCCATCTCACTATCATCTTCTATCGGGTTAATGTTTTTCGAACGAACCATTCCTCGTCACCCCATTGGTAGTTGAAGGATCCACCATCTTGGAAACAGTAAACAACTCCATGGGCACGTGATTGACAAAATCGTCGTAGTTGGCGGCGACGTGTTGATTGTCAGCTGTCAAGCGGTTGGTCAAAGATGACCGACGGGTCGTGACGCCATTTTGAAAACTGGTGTCTGTTAGTTTCGAGCTTGCCGATCCTGGAAAACAGATATTCGGTATTTTTTGAATTAAATTTTGTCGTGACGAATTTTATTTTATTTTATATGCTTTACAGGCAAAGATAGAGAAATCATTAAGTATTTTTGCACAGATCCGACATCTTGTTTATGGTTAACATTCTATCGTATGGCACTTTACTTGTAAAGTAAAAATTCCGGCAGTAAATCGTCTACTTTACAGACCTACTGACATGGCTTTACCTATGCTGTCTCGTTTGTTTTTGACCCTCTCGAATCCGGGGAAGTCCAGGGCCGGTATGTTTTTCGCCACTGACCAGTTGAGGACGTTCTCAATCGCCGAATCGCGGGGGTTCACCGGATTTGCTTGAAAATCTTCAGAGACCTCCGTGTTGTGGGCTCTTTCGAACCGTTTTTGGTTGCACATTGCTATAAAAAAAGACAATAAAGCTTGATATAGTCAAATCTGGTCTTATCATGCGGGTCCAAAGGTCATCGATCATATGAATCAATTCGAAAATTCCAGAGCTTATCAAAATGTTGCAAAAAACCAGAAAATTGCTTTTTATCGCTCATATTGTCACATTAAATTAATTGTCAAAGTCACAAAACTGACATCTTTAAATCAAGACGATTTCATGTCTAAATTGCATAAGTCCGTCATATTTGTCTTACGGATTTTATTTAGATAGTATGATTAAACGCAATAAAAGAAAAGAAAAATTGAAAGTATGTCTTTGTTAAATCGTAAGACCCGCACGATAAGACCGGATCTGACTTTACCTTACTATGTACGTCGCATGTTCTTACCTTCGAAAATTTCTTCCGTTCTTCTTGTAAGAGGTATAATGACGGTCTGTTCTTTTATACCGAAAGTAGGTTCGTATGCGTGATGTCCAAATTGTTCGATGGTACTGTTACCGGCGGTACCGGTGAGCTCCATAATTCCTATTTGCGTCGTCCTTACGTGGTATGGAAAGTTCTTGTTGGCAACACTGGGCATGGTCAAAATCTATAGAAAAAAATAATCTAGTTTTATTTTTTTGTACGAAATTTGTGGCCATTGTATAAGCTCTTACCAAAAACATAAGGTGACCACCAAAAGCAATGAAAAGCAGGACGGCCCATACCACCGACTCCCTTACCCATTTGTCTATGTAGGTGTTTGCTGATATAACAAACGCTGGTCCTGCCACAAACCAAATGGTTCCAAAAAGATTGAAGGGATAATAGAAATTTGACTAAAATAAAAAAAAAATCCTTAAACTGTGTGCCATACGTTTCCCTGTCGTCAAAGACAATTACGGTTAAATAAGTAGTTCTTAATGGCATGAATGTGAGTTAGAGGGAACTATTACCAAAGATATTTAACTTTAGATCACTAACCTTTTCGGGATACCTTTTTAAAGTAAAAACAGTGGAGTATATGAACATAAACCAAGCACAAATCCTTAACATTATCAGTCCATATCCCGCAGGCGATTCGTAAAGATACAGCACTTCTCCAGGATCAAACACCTGAAATTGGTTATCTTTAATATTTTTAGAGAAACTGATGGTAGAGCAGATATGGTCTTAACAAAACTGTCTTACTTCACACTGTTTATTGTATGTATGTATATATCTTTAATATTTAACTACTCAACTCTAATTGTGCTTAATATGTAGTTACCTACTTACTAAAGATTCATAAATAAATATTGTTACATAAGTCGTAACATAGAGACACATGAAAATAGTCAATTTCACCGACGCTTTTAGGGGCAGTCTTCCCCTAGTTATGGTAAAACCTTTTGCTAAAAGCAGGAGTGTCAGCAAAAATAATGTTTCTGAAGCTCCTAGAAAGATGTTCCCTGAAAATATTAAAGATAATTATTATTTTTTAAAGTCATATATCAATTTCGTCGTTAATACTTGCCTACTCTTTTGAATTTTGGCGCCTCTCTTCCACTGACGGCCATCTTAAGATACACGATACTAGTTAACAGTATCCCAAACAACTGAAGAACGCAAGATAAAACAAAAATTTTGTACGTAGTATGTAGAAGTTGTCTCTGTTTTAGCTCCAGCGAACACACAGTTATTCCTAACATTAGAAACGAGTAGGCTATGGAAAATGCCATTAATATTGGTAAGATATCTGAAAAATTAAAATAAACAAATAAAAAAAATATTAAAGATAATCAACCCTCATTTGTCTTACAAAATTCGTCTGCTGAGAAGTGTTCGTGCCAATAGTCACCCGGTGGGCCGTTTGTCATTAGGAGTTGGTAATTTATGTCGATACCCTAGAATTATAACGCTATCTTTAATATTTAAATGTATCTTTAACATGTAAGTGAACTAGTTCATAATATAAATCACAAGGGAATCCTCAAGAATTTAAAAATGGGCAAAATAATAAAAAATGTGCGTCTTATCTTTAATTTTTAATGAATATTAAAGATATATTGTAAAAAATGTCCTAGTTTAATATACGGCTTATAATAACAAATTTATCTCTAATATTTACCTGCCTAGTTCCATTGCAGTTACTAACTGCAATAAACCACCATCGTTCTCTCGAGCTTCTAAAACGCCTTGCGTTGTGACAGTTTACCTCCCTACCTCTCCGCATTTGATATAAAGATGGCTGTTTAGTAGGCACTGAACGTTTTTTAATAGGAGCTTTCTTGTAGTTAATAGCCTCAGGTACCTGAACATAGAAATATGTCTGTAATATTTAATATTGACTTTACGTTTATAAATATAAATACCTACAAAGGTGCTATACGTTTATATCATATCTGTTATCTCTAATATTCTTACCAGTCTGGTAGTTATGACGTCATTTAACAGACTGGTTACTGTTGTTTCAAATCTTATTTCTTCTAGGTCTTTGGTGGAATGTGCGACATTTTCTGTAGTATCAGTTGTTTCCATATAAAGCGGCGACAAGGTACTGAAGTCTGTGGTAGTATCTTTTAAAGATATTGTGGATGATATATCTCGTATCGTTGTCGTTACATGGGTTTCTACAGTTGTAACGTCTATAGTTGTCAATGATGGGTCTGTAGTTGTCATTATTGGTATTGCAGGTGTCACTTTAATTTTGACTCTACCTGAAATTTGAAAAAAAGCCTACATATATATATATATATAAGTTCTTAGGAATAAAATTTGTTTATGAGTACTAAGTAATATAAGTACCTAATATTAAAGATATAAGTACAGTTTGTTGTATTCATAAAAAAAGCGTACAAGCATTAGAATGAGGGGTAAGTTTTGTTATATTTGCGTAAACTCGGCTTTTCTAAATGATTGTTTATTGGAGGTTATCACACGTCATAGATTAATAAAAATGCAAAGCATTGCAGTCGGTGTAATTAATTTCGAAACTGCATATATGGTGGTATAATAACGTTTGATAAACTTTGACAGAAGAACAAAAATGCCTCGTCAGTTGTCTGAAGTTGAAAAGGCTCAAATTGTATCAAGAATCGAAGAAGGATGGTCAATCCGTGCTGTAGCGCAGTTGTATAATAGAAATAAAAAACTATATTGAAAATTAAGCAACAATGGGAACAAGAAGAATCCCTAAAGAGGAAAATTGGTTCTGGTAGTCCCAAACGTTCCAACACTTCCAACCCTGAACAGGATGCTGCTTTTTTGGGATATTTAAGAAATAATCCATTTGCCACTGCAAGGGATGCTGTTATTGATACAGCGTTTCCTGCCTCCCACGTATTGTTACCATCTGCTGAACAAATATATCCCAATATATTACTTTCATATTTCAACAAGATAATTGTCCAGTCCACACTGCCATTGCCCTTGCCCACTGGTTTTAAACCCATAATGTGGAAGTGCTGCCTTGAGTCGCTTATAGTCCCGATATCAATTCAATTGAAAATATTTGTAAAAATATAAATAATCAAAATCTTACGCCACAAAATTCAGAAGATTTATGGGAAATAACACATGCGTGATGGGAAGAACTTGATCCAAATATTGTATCAAATATAATTCAGTCAATTCTGAATGGACTGGCTCAAATAATAGAAAAACAGGGATATATGATCAAATATTAGATTTTATTTATTTTTGTTAAATGGTTTTTGTTTCTATTGTAATTTTTATAAAGCTGTTAAGATATATTATAAAATAAAAAAAATAATTTTGTTATTCTATTGAACTAACGCCCAACGCCGATGCTTTGCATTTTTAATAACCTTTAAATGCGATAAGCCGGTTTTACGTAAATATGGTTAAGGTTTCCTGTCATTCTAATTCGTGTACGCTTTTTTTATGAATACAAAACTGTATATCATTACGTGACATTCTATGACTTATACTTTATTTTCTTCTGTATCTTATCTCTAATATTTTATTATATCTTTACCTCTGTTAGTATTAGCCACGGGTTTCGGCGTGGGAATATTAATTGTATATAAAGGAACGGCAGGCATAGTAACGGTTAGTGGTCTAAATTGGCATCCTGCAAATTCCCTGGCGCCCGGCACTCTGGCTGTCAAATTGACAATCTGATTTTGTTGAATATTGAGAACCGTCTCTCGTTCGCTACATGTCTATGACATTAGAAATAAAGATAATGCAATATAAAAGATCCAATTTATCATTACCTATATCTACCTACCTTGTTTGATTTGTATACTGCAGGCCACTGATCTTCTGTATCATAATAAAGTAGCAAATTTAGATCGCCTTGATTTTCGTTGTAGTCTATAATGTACTCAAACTGACCTTCTTCGGAAAGGAAGCAGAATCTTGCCAGAAAAGCCCAATTCTAAAATAAAAGTGAGCCTCTAAGTAAGCATGAAATTATTCCATAAATAATTTTAATAACATACCTCGTTTGTTTTCAAGGTTCCCTCGACATATTTACAAAAACATACTCCAGAAAAAGAGCGCATGATTTCCAAAAACAGGATTATAAAAATTAACATTGTATAACTTCAATAAACGCATAAAATCTATTCTTATTATCAAACTACAAAATAAATTGTATTTAGAACACCCTTTTTTAAATATAAGTCACTATGTTTAGAGTGGCAGAAAGAAATCAATCTTTACCCACAGCACAAACTTGGTCTAGTTGCTATAGAGACGTTATTTACTACATGAGACTGTATATTTCTATTACCTCATTTTACTTACTAAATATACAAAGTAGAATCGAGTTAAAGATGTACTTTGGGTGTAAACGTTATTAAAAACAATAGGTGAGTGGATTTATTATGTTTTATTGCATTTCTAGAATTTTATTACACTTTTTATAAAGCAAAATGTTATAATGCGGCCGATTTGTAGTATATTAGGCCGTATCCATATTTTGACCTGATATTCTATTATAGTAGGAGCGTTACTAGTGCCATCTACGGAAGGATTATAGAATTATGTGCTATGGCGTTACCAGTGCTCTCTATGAAAGAATTACGGAATTATATTTAAATTACAGGTTTCTGTACAGATATTTGCAGACTTTAAGAACTTACATTGAAGATGGCGCTGCAAGTTTAATCATCCATTCCAGCTGAAAACAGAAATCTACATTATAACCAGTCAGTCGAAATATCTATTTTGGGTGGGGTTTATCCGTTTTTTTCCTGATTTATTGCATTATTTTAGTAAAAAAACACGCTCAAATATTCCGATTTTATCTAATCATCAAATATTTACCTGAAACCACTTAAAAGATGGTTGTAAACTTAGCTAAAGTGCCCGAATCGACCAAGATGTCAATTTTGAGGTTAGAAATTTAGGTGACAGATCGAAATCTACCTCCCAGTGCTGTCCGAATTGTTTTCGGAAAATTTTAGCCAAAAGGGTGTTTAGAATACTCGTTTTTTAATTGTCCGGATCGCCCTTAAGTTTTTTGATTATCCCGTGCGAAAAATAATGTGAAAAACGGGATTTTTCGGTACGAAAATCCCTGTGAAAGTGATGGTGTAATTTTCGTTCGACGCCATTTTGATTTCCAGCGAGTATTTTGTAAGTTTTTCGTGTTTCTTTTAAGATGTATTTTGTAAACAAGAGCCCAAGTTTTACCAGAATCACATATTTTACTTATGATATAGCAAAACTGTTAAATATTGTTTCTAAATATACCACAAATTAGACGGTGCACGGGGCTTAAACACAGCGATTAAAAAAATTATAGTATCTTTGATTCAGTAACAAATGATAATTATTTGAGACAAAACACTACCCTGTGTCTTTGGGTTTCACTCTTTTACTTTGATTATTTCAATATTCCATAGAAAATTTCATATTAAGTATGTGACAATTTTACAGCTCTCTCAAATCAATGCCTAGCTTTATAATTAAATGTTTTTGTGGTACATTTACGCTTAAAAGTCTTATGTTCAGGGGCCCTGTCTTTCTAGTACCTAATAATGGGGTGGTGCTAATACCAAGGGTGTCCCTGAAACTCCCTAAACAGTACGCTGTAGTGTGAAAAACATTTTTCAGTGGTCCAGTATTGAGCCCAGACAAATCAGAATTATAACCTACAGTTTTTAAATACAATAACATTTGAATGAACTTACGATTTTGTTGTATATTGATAAGCTCGTTAGGAAGTTTATGTACGATAAGAACAGACTGTGTCTAATGATTGAGATAATTATTTGTGTCTCTTTTTCAATTGACCAAAACATGGGTCAGTATTTAATGAAATTTAATAGGTCTTTTTGATATTTATTTATTTATTCAATCAATCAATCAATCAATCAATCAAAATTTATTCATGAATGTACATAACAATAATTTCACAAGTCAAAGTAAAAATACATATATATATAAGCATAATTATTAGTAATTTTTTTCCCACTAAAGGAATCTCACTTAAAATATTGTTTTTTTTTAAAAAGAACATTATACAAACATATATTTAAAATAACAGATTTACACCTCAATAACTCGCACCCAACTAAAGGAAATCAAGACCAACACTTTGAGGTAGAGGGGGCATATCTCTCAGTTAAATCAGATCGCTAAAATCATTAAGGAAATATTCCTCCTCACTATAAAAAGCTTTATTCTTGAGGTATCGTTTAATTTTTACTTCAAATACTTTTAAGTCGGCATTTCTGATATCTATAGGTAGTATATTTAAAAACTTTATACCATAATGGTTCGCCCCATCCCTGGCCCTTGCAGTCCTACTATAGTTTATGGCGAGGTCATTTCTTCCCCTGGTATTATATGTATGAAAATCGCCATTAAGAGCATAAGCATCATGGTTCTTCTTTATATACATTAGACAGTTAAATATATAGATGCATGGCACAGTGAGAATGCCCAGAGAGACAAAGCTATTTCTACAACATTCAATATACCTCAAGCCAGCCATTACTCTTACACAGCGCCTCTGTATAGCAAACACTGTAGAAGCATGTGGGGAGTGTCCCCAGCAAAGGATAGCATAAGATAGATGTGAGTTTATGAAGGCATAATATGCAGTCCTAAGGACGCTTTCAGAAACAATACCCTTTAAGTTACGTATGATATAAATATTTCTACTTAATTTGCTAGCTAATTGGGTTGTATGCTCCTCCCAGGTTAACTTTGTGTCGAGATAGACTCCCAAAAATTTAACCGGTGTAGTATTTATGACACCTGGTCTTAGTGAGAAATTTAATATCTGCGTTTTAATAGCATTAATACTTAATTTGTTGGCGATGAACCAAGTCTGTACATCCATCTGCGTCTCCACGACCCCCCGATCCAGTTCCTCAAGATCCTCAGAGCTGTTAATTGTACTGGTATCATCAGCAAACAATAATAAGGTGGCAGAGTTCGTAGATATGCATGCATTTATATCGTTTATATATAGCAAGAATAATATGGGCCCCAAAACTGAGCCTTGGGGTACGCCATGCATGATATATCCCCTGTCTGAATTAGCATTATTAAAAGATACATACTGGAGTCGATTCGATAGATACGACTCAATTAAGTGTATGCTGTCATTACTGAAATTATAGTGAGAGAGCTTCTGGATCAGTAGGGCATGTGACACGCAATCAAACGCCTTCGTTAAATCAAAAAATGAGGCTTGGGCAAATTTTTTCCCCTCGAAGCATTCCTGGATACAACTGGTAAGCTCATGAACAGCTGTACTTGTTGACATATTATTTCTAAATCCGAACTGCCTTGGGTTTAGCAATTTGTTACTTTCCAGATAATTGCAAATTTGGGCTTTGAGAGCACTCTCGAAAACCTTACCGACAACAGGTACTATGGAAATAGGCCTATAATTTGATACATCATTTGGGGAACCTTTTTTGTGTATAGGGACTACACGAGCTATTTTCAAGAAGTCAGGAAAGACAGATTTTTTTAGACATATATTAATAATTTTTGTCAAGGGAATGATTATTATTTCTTTTAGGGTTTTTAGTATTTTAACATTTAAATTGTAGCTATCTTTACTAGGACTATTTTTAAAATTAGATATAATGTCTCTTACATCATTAAACGTTAGCTCCGTAAACTTGAAACACTCATGTTTCTTATTAATGTTGGGTGTTACATAGTCCATTGGGTTTTTATGGGATGTAGGGAGATCCTTTATGATGCCTTCAGCAATATTGCAAAAATACTGGTTAAAGTCTGTTGCATTTAAGCTTGTAGATAGGGGTCCCTTTGTAGAGGGATTATTTTTTTTTATAATGTCCCAAGCGGCTTTATTTTTGTTACTGGAAGAGTTTATAAGGTTATCATTATATTTCTTTTTACTCGCCACTATTTTATTACGGTATTGACTTCGAAAAGATTTTACCATTTCATGGGGAACCAAGTTTGGGTCTGTTTTATTCAGCCGGGTTAGCAAGTGTAAGGTTTCCCTACACTGTCTTATTTCATCGTTAAACCAATTCGCTTTGTAAGATGCAGATGATCCATCGCCAACTATTTTACTTTTCTCTGGGAAGCAAGCATCGCAAGCACTAGTTATTATTTCAATAAATTTTTTACACATTATATTTACAGATGCATTATCATTTATAAAAGACCAATCGACATTCTCCACTATGTTATACAGATGGAGTAGGCCTATGTCTGTTATTGGTCTATAGGTTACCCGAGTGCCACCCCCTACTCGCTCCCTTTCCATCTTATAGGAAAACGAGAGAGCAAGATGGTCAGACAAACTCGGTTCAATAACTTTTACATGATAAAAAGTCTCATTAAGATTTGTAAAAATATTATCAAGGCATGAGTTATTTCTAGTTGGCGCGTTTGTTGACTTGAGGAGTCCGTAGGATTCAAGTAGGTTACAAAGCAACCGCGCTTCTATGGAGTTGTTTTGAAAATGTACATTAAAATCACCCGTTATTATTATGGTTTTTGTTAAGTCGAGTTTCTCCAACAACTCTGTCAATTTATTAAAATAAATGTTTAAATCTCCAACAGGGGAGCGGTATATGGTAATAATTTGTGCGCCCTTATATGCCATTCCTGCTACTTCAAAATTTACTTCCTCCGACATTCCCACCACATCAAAAGATAGCGGGGTAACATCGAGTTTTGTTTCAACAAAGATGGCCACGCCGTCATGATTACGCTCGGACCTACAAAAGCCAGAGGCCAGAGCGAACCCACTAATGTTAATTCTATCTAGTTCATTCTTACCGAGCCAGTGCTCATTAAAACACAGTATATTATGGTTGTTGTCAATTAAAAATGATTCTAAAAGATTGTTCTTATTACCTAGACTTTGTATATTGTAATGCATAATACTAAGAGATGTACCCACCCGTGCTCCCGAGTTTTTATGGTTTACTTTCTGTACTCTTTGTGGACATATGTCTTGCGTCGGAGGTTCATAAAATGGTTATATGTTATTCCTAGTGGCCATAATTCCGGACAGAGAATTTTAGATTGGTCTTCTGGTCGAATGCCAATTTTGAAAGAGCTTCTCCAACGATCCTTTTTTGTTTTTAATTTTTCACAGGTACAGTATTCCACGTTAATGGACTTTTTTATGTAGGCGGATATCGATTCCTGTGATGTTTGGGCACTAAAACCCGATACAAAAATCCAATATGTGTCTTCTGGGTTCTTCGCCACTTCGAGATCACAGTCAGTTACTTTGGTACCCTTAAAGGGGGCAGGACGATTCAGTGACTGAAACACTTTGGTGGTATGATTGGGAGGAGGTTTTGCTAGTCCAACTGAAGTATTTTCCGCCGGGGTTGTTGTTAAATCAATGTATTGTTGTAAGTGTGCTGTTGTTATAGCTTTCCTTATTTTTGTTGGCTCAATGGTTTCTTTGTTGTTGTTTGAACTGTCAGAATCAGTAGGCTTGTTCAATTTAATATTTTGTTGGTCTCGATTCATCTTGGGATCTTCGATATTTAGGATTTGGATATCCCCATCAGCATCGCTTTGCGTTGTTTGTTCTGTAGGAAAGGTCACGAGTGGTGTTCGTGACAATGCATGGCGCATGGTTGTTGGTGTTGGTATTTCCATGTCGCATTCTTGGGATTTTTGGCATTCCTCGGATTTTTCTATGGGAAATTTGGTGTTATTAAGGAATCCACTAACTTTTTCTTCCAGCAGCTTTTTATTTTCTTCAAGCAAGGCATTTTTCTCCCTCAGGCCAACTATTATGTCTTTGAGGAGAGAAATCACCACTTCTTGAGTTCTGTGTTCATGTTGAAAATTCGAGGTTATATTTAGCAACAATAGCAATAATACAATACACAATACAAGTACGACATAATATATACTAAGACAATTGTTTTTTACACAAAATTTAAATAAAATCATTATCGTCTTCATATTTTATAGGTAATAATTGACATATAAATATCAAGGAATTTCATTAAATATTTTAGGAGAATTGTATAGCGAAAAATATCAGGTTGTTATGAGATTGTTACCTCTCCTACGCTAAACGCCTGTAAAAATCGGCTGGATGCTCATCTACTGAAGGGAGCATGAGATGTATTAAGAGACTTACCGCGCAAATACAAAATACGACAGTCTACCGAACTTCCGCCTACTGTCTAAACCTATAATAATAATAATAATAGAGATTTTTTTTAACAGTATTATGTCATTCTTCTTTCACTATACAATGCTCCCAAAATTAGCAATGAAATAAATTGATATTATTGTAATATGTCAGATATTACCTAAATATTGTACCGACGATATTGATTTTATTTATATGTTAGTTAATCAAATAATAAACTAAAAAAAGCAACGCGAAATAGGTTATAGTGTGGCAATAGATGGAATGACTTTGAGAATTCCACCTTAATGGCATTAATAATTAATAAATTATGCTGAATACACAAAAGAATGTTTCATAATAATAATAATAATATATAAATATGCTATTATGGTCTTATGGTGATTGAGCATTCTACGTTTTTGTATAGGCCTGTAGTTGGCAGCCACTAAAAACACCAGAAATCACTACCTTTACCCCAAATTCGGTCAAAAAATTCAAACAAGTTTCAATTTTTTAGCAACAAATTGTTGCAAGAATTTCTGGGCACATTTTAACCGTTAAATAAATGGAATGTTTAATTTCTTGACCCAGAACTTGGCCCATGGAATACAGGCTTAAGAACTAACCCCATTCTGTAGTGTCCCCCCCATTTGAATATATGCCTGAAAAAAATTGCTGGTATTAAATATTTCTCTGAATTATTTTATGAATGTTTATTTGACCCAATAATCTTGCAAATATTTGGTTGATGCTTTAAATATGACTAATATTTATTTAAAGGAACCGGTACATAACAATCTTTGTTATTTTTTGGGTATTTTTTATATGCCTAGATAAGATAACTATATCACTTAATTTATGGGCTAGAAATGACTCTAATAATTTTAAGGACTTGGGAATGAATCACAGACATATTGTGTGGAAGGAACAGTTATGACAATTTTAATTTTTTTTTAATGCATTTTGCAATACCCGGTTTCTTATACAGTGTGTCCAAAAAAGTAAGCAACATATAGGAAAGTTTTTTATCACCGATTTCTCAGAAAATTTTATTCTTTATAAAAGTTGGTGCATGCCTTAAAACTATAAATGCATATTTCACCTGCGGCTAATAGTAGGGGAGCAAATGCCGTTTTTTCGAAATTGCCTTAAGAGTAAAGTACCTTAATTATTAGAAATACAGCAAAATTTTATATGGAAATGTTTTTGCAAATTAAAAACTGAGTCCAAATACGAAATTTGACTTAGGTGTGTAAATTTTTAATTTTTTTTATATGCATTTCTGTAAAATGGGTTTTTGGACTTTAGCGTACTGGGTGAAAATGACAAATAAATTAATAATCATTTCCAGTAATATGAATAGAGTTGGATTCTATCATAATTTTGTTTAGAACATAAGTTGGCTAAAATGTGTTTAAGTAGGCGTGCAACACGCTAATATCTGAACCAACTCGTAACATTGAAAGGTTTTAAAAAGTTTGCAACTACTTAATCCATTTTTATTATTATGAACCCACGTTTAAGTTATTTAATAAATATATTAAAATTGCGTAAACAAAAAATCGACCAGAGGCGTACCGTTTAGGGGAAAATAGAGATTAACCAAAGAAAATTAAAAATTGTGACACCTAACTCAAATTTCGTATTTGGACTAACTTACTAATTTGCAAGAACATTTCCATATTATTATAAATTTTTGCTGTATTTCTAATAATTAAGGTACTTTACTCTTAAGGCAATTTCGAAAAAATGACATTTACTCCCTTACTATTAGCCGCAGGTGAAATATAAAATATGCATTTATAGTTTTAAGGCATGCACCAACTTTTATAAAGAATAAAATTTTCTGAGAAATCGGTGATAAAAACTTTCCCATATGTTGTATACTTTCTCGGACACACTGTATAATCAATTAAATTTCATCATTTATCATTAATTTATTTCTGTTTACAGTAAGATGAGCCTTCTCTAGCCGACATATTAGATCAAAGATGGCGCCGGTGCCCCGGCCAGGCAGCCTGCGCGATCCAGATATCGCCGAGCTATTTTACAAGCACGATCCGGAGAAGATATTCGAGGACCTACGCGAGATTGGACATGGAAGCTTTGGGGCCGTAAGAAATGCATTTTTAATTATTTTCCGCATAGACATACTTATACGTCTATGATTTTCCGTCGTCGTTTGAACTACTTTGTAATTTGAATTTGTGTAGTTGAACTACTTTTGAAAATATACCCTATTACCAACGACGAAATATCAAATTAATCAAATCAAATCAAAATACACTTTATTGTTATAAGAAGTACATCTTGTTAAAAAAGCTTTGGACAGTATTAAAACTGTTATGGAAATTACAATGTTCACTAAAGTAAGAATAAATAATCCTATAAATAGATACCTAAATAAATAAATAGAAAATCATACCTTAGGAGACAACAAAATAGTCATGGTCAAAAATTTACACACATATCAATCTGAGACGAAGACAAGCTCAATCTTACAAAAAATCTGGCAAGAATATACACTAATCAAAGTTAAAAAATATAAACAAAGGGAATGCATATCCTTGTAAAATTCCTGCATAGCATAGTAGGGTCTAGTAATAAGCCTTTTTAGTCTTTGCTTAAAAAGCATGTCATCAATCACCTGCCGATAAGCCAGTGGTATGTGGTTATAAATTTTGATGCTCTCAAATATCAAGGAATTTTTGGTGAGAGTTGTTTTTGGTATAGGAAGAGGAATATCATCCACAGAACGCATGTTATAGAAGCTGTTAATAGCATAGGTTTTATACTTTTTATGGATAAAGCAGGCCGTTTCCAAGATAAAAATTCCAATCAGTGTTAAAATCTTCTCCCTGACAAATAAAGGTTTACAGTGAGTATGACAATTAACACCACACAAGTATCTTAATGCCCTCTTTTGCAAAACCAATGTAGGCCCTTACTACTAAATTCCCAAAAAGCAATACCATACCTCAAGTGACTCTTAACAAGTGAAAAATAAACCATTCTAATTGACTGTGATCCTTAAACTTAAGTTTGTCGTCGATTTGAACACCCAAGAATTTAGCAACGCCAGAGTTTTTAACAAAATTATCTGCCAAAGTTAAGTCAGAAAACGAAAACTTAAAAGTGATAATACTAGTTCTGCTGATATTAAAACATAATAGGTTCGCATCACACCATTGTTTGACAAGCAATAAATCGTTCTGCAAAATTAGCCTTAACTCTTCTGCAATTTTTCCACGCCACAAGATAGTAGTATCGTCGGCGAATAAAGTAAATATACCACTGATATCAGTGGAAGACAATACGTCAAATGTACTTATAATTGCCTTTTACAAGAATATGTGTTAATTTCTTGTGTTTTGTTGTATTTTTGACCACAGGTTCATACGTTTTACAGGTTTACTATGCAAGATGCCTTATTACAAAAGAGATTGTGGCAATCAAGAAAATGTCCTTCACCGGCAAGCAAAGTTCAGAAAAATGGCAGGATATTTTAAAGGAAATCAGGTAAATCCCCCAATCTACCTTACAAACTTGTCAAACTTACGCTGGTCACCTTCTCAACAGGTTTTTAAAACAGCTGAAGCACCCCAACACAATTGAGTACAAGGGCTGTTACTTAAAGGACCTTACAGCATGGTTGGTGATGGAATACTGTCTCGGATCTGCATCCGACATCATTGAAGTGCATAAAAGGCCGCTCAGAGAAGAAGAAATTTCGGCTATTTGTGATGGGGTACTAAGGGGATTGAGTTATCTTCACGAATTCGGGAGGATTCATAGGTAAGCAGACCATTACCCTTTCAAGAAGCTCTATCCTAATGTTATTATGTTTAGCCTTTTATAAATAACTAGTGGGTACTAACACTATAACCGACTTCGTCGTATTCAATTAGAACGTGTTGGAAATATATCCCACTAATAAAAATCAACCTAGAGTGACACAAACCTAGGAAGGGTTTCAACCAATGATATGATGGCACATGTCATTCAACAAGTTTACTAAAGACGATAAATCCAAATGGTACAATTTCAATCAAAAGATTATTTTATATAATAGTATAGATAGATATGTCTTACTACCGTTACTAAAGTGTAACTAACGCATTGCTATACTCTTTCAAAATTATTTTCTAGGGATGTGAAAGCTGGCAACATACTTTTGACGGAGAATGGAACGGTCAAGCTTGCAGATTTTGGCAGTGCTTCAATCAAATGTCCCGCCAATTCGTTTGTTGGAACACCTTATTGGATGGCTCCCGAGGTATTTACATTACACGAATTCGTAGTACAGTTGTATAAAAAAGCGTACACGAATTAGAATGAGAGGAAACCTTAACCATATTTGCGTAAAACCGGCTTATCGCACGTTAAATGTTATTAAAAATGCAAAGCATTGGCGTTGGGCGTTAGTTCAATAGAATAACAAAATTATTTTTTTTATTTTATAATATATCTTAACAGTTTTATAAAAATTACAATAGAAACAAAAAACGTTTAACAAGAATAAATAAAATAATATTTGGTCATATATCCCTGTTTTTCTATTACTTGAGCCAGTCTATTCGGAATTGACTGAATTATATTTGATGCAATATTTGGATCAAGCTCTTCCCAGCACGCATGTATTATTTCCCATAAACTTCTGAATTTTGTGGCCTAAAATTTCGATTATATATTTTTTTACGATTATACCCGATATATTTTCAATTGGATTGATATCGGGACTATAAGCGACCCAAGGCAGCACTTACACATTATGGGTTTGAAACCAGTGGGTTACAGCATTGGCAGTGTGGACTGGACAATTATCTTGTTGAAATAAAAAATTAAAATCATAGATTATGCAAAATTATATTTTCTCCCTTATTTATAATTTTTCCTTTTTTTTTTTGGTTAAATATTTGTGAATTACTTACTTTTATATTTATTAATTTTTAAATATATTTATGATGTGATTAAAATTAATAATCTAAATGGGTGTATATTTTTTCATTGCAAAATCGGACAGATTTGTTAATCTATGGTTTTGTAATGATGCTTTCATTGGATTTATTTTTATTAAAAAAAAACAATGTTATTGATTTTTAATATTATTTTAAAGAAACCTGCAAATAAATAAATAAGAAATTGCTCAGCAGATGGTAACAATATGTTTTCTAAAATGTTAATGTAATTTCGGCATTAAATCTTCCCTCTATTCGCCAGCAAACACCAGGTCCATGAACACTTATCCAGTCCCATACGTTTACAGAGAAACACCCATGTCTAGAAGTGTGGAGGTTAGTATATCGCTCTTCAAACCTGGTATTGTTTGGACGTACACACGAATTTGTCCGTTATAAGTCGCCTGGAACGTCTTTTCATCAGTAAAAATGACCCTGTTTCAAAATTGAGGATTGCGGTATATATAATTTAAAGCATAAATAATCCTTGATTGTCGCTGTTATTCGGTAAGAAACATTTTTTTCGCAGCTGCTGGCGGTAGGTTGGGAGGGAGGAAATGCTGTATCGATAACAGCATCCCTTGCAGTTGCAAATGGATTATTTCTTAAATATCCCAAAAAAGCAGAATCCTGTTCAGAGTTGGAACGTTTGGGACGACCTGAACCAATTTTCCTCTTTAGGGATTCTTCTTGTTCCCAGCGTTGCTTAATTTCCAATATAGTTTTTTTATTTCTATTATACAACTGCGCTACAGGATGGATTTACAATCATTCTTCGATTCTTGATACAATTTGAGCCTTTTCAACTTCAGACAACTGACGATGAGGCATTTTTATGTTCTTCTGTCAAAGTTTATCAATCGTTACCACCATGCAGTTTCAAAATCAATTACACCTACGGCAATGCTTTGCATTTTTGATAATCTATGACGTGTGATAACCTTTAATAAACAATCATTTAGACAAGCCGGTTTTTTTTTTTTTTTTTTATGATCGAGCAAAAGCACTATAGGAAAAATCCTTTAAGGCGCTCTGGGAGCGGTGCGTGTGCGAAGAAAGCGATTCACGTTTTTCTTGAATCGTTACGCAAATATGACCAAATTTACCTCTCATTCTAATTCTTGTACGTTTTTTTTTAATACAACTGTACCTTGTATATAGTCTTTCTACAACCATGCCATAATCTTAATTTAATGTTACCCCTTCATAAAACCTGTATTTTCAGGTGATTCTCGCTATGGACGAAGGGCAGTACGATGGTAAAGTCGATGTATGGTCTCTAGGCATTACTTGTATAGAATTAGCAGAGAGGAAACCGCCATATTTCAATATGAACGCCATGTCTGCGCTCTATCATATTGCGCAGAACGATTCGCCTACCCTGTCTTCTAACGAGTGGACCGACGTGTTTAAGCATTTCGTAGAAGCTTGTTTACAGGTCAGGAACCGGCGTTTTTTAATTTTCTTAATTCCACTAACAACCTTGCCGCATTCTTAAACATTTTCGTGTTTCAGAAATCTCCACACTTAAGGCCAAGCTCCCAACAACTCCTCTCTCATATCTTCGTGACGAGACAGCGCTCTCCGAACGTCATCATCGACCTCATCCAACGGACCAAGGCGGCAGTCAGGGACTTGGACAACTTAAACTATAGGAAAATGAAGAAGATTTTGATGATCGACAATTGCGAGACTGAGAGTAATATCGATTCTCTACCAGACGTCGATGATCAGCCGGAGGAGCAAACGGGCGGGGATAGTTCGAAGAGTAATTCTGTCACGTCTGAGCATTCGGTGCACTCGGTGGGAGTGTCTGCTAGCAGCCAGTCGAGTAGTACTAACAGTTTACCTGCGGGTATGTATTCTACGGTTCATTTTTTGGATAATTTAAATCGAAAAGGTGTTGTGCATTTGACCTACTTTGTGAAATTTGCGTTTATTTTCTTGAATTTATGTTTTTAGTAACTTATTTGGCCACTACAATGGTCAAATTTCACACCGTCACGTCGTTTTATCTTAAAAGTTACTCTGTTCCCTTTTTATGTGTCCAGTTTACGTTTAAAATATCTCTAGATTACTACTTTTTCATGGGCAAATGGTATGTATGTACCGATTTTTAAAAACATTAAAAAAATTTTAAATGTAAGACATATGGAAATATATTACGCGTTAGTTAAAACTCATTTAAATTACGGATTTTTAAGTTGGGGAGGAATAAATATAACTTTAGTTAAAAAATTAGAAATATTACAAAAAAGGTTTCTAAAAATTATATTCAATAAAGATTATCTTTATCCTTCAAAAGAATTATATTTAGAAACAAAAAAGTTTAACATAAGACAACTTTACATTTATAACATCTTAATATATACAGTATGTCTCCGTAAGTTTGCTTCATATGGAAAACTTTTTTATTATTCATTTTACGAAAAAAAGTAATTCTTCATAAAAAGCTCTGCATGGTCTAAAACCTAAAATGCAACCATCAAATATAGAAATTTTCCAGTCATATACGAGGTTTGTCAAAAAATGTGAATTTTTCCCAAGAATGTAAATTTTTCCCAAGAGTAAAGTACCTTTATTTTTGACATTATCAAAAATTGTTGTTAAAAAAAGTTGATCAGAACTAAAAACCACGTCTAAATATGCAATTATACGCATTTATGTTCAAAAATTATTTTATTAATTTATTATTAATTATTTAATTTTTTTATTATTTAATTAATTTAATGCGTGTTATTGCATATTTAGACGTGGTTTTTAGTTCTGATCAACTTTTTTTAATAACAATTTTTGATAATATCAAAAATAAAGGTACTTTACTCTTGGGAAAAATTTACATTCTTGGGAAAAATTCACATTTTTTGACAAACCTCGTATATGACTGGAAAATTTCGATATTTGATGGTTGCAATTTAGGTTTTAGACTATGCAGAGCTTTTTATGAGGAATAACTTTTTTTCGTAAAATGAATAATAAAAAAGTTTTCCATATGATGCAAACTTACAGAGACATACTGTATATTTAAAAACAAAAACCTTATACAATTTAAAAACCATAATCATAATACACGTCATAAAAATGAAATAACCATAAAACCTAAAATAAATAAGTCCATAGGACAAAAAAATTTCAAATATTTATGTTTTTATTTAAACGATTATTTACCAACAAAAATTAAAAAATTGATTTTGTAAAAAAAATTGAAAGTCGAAATAAAAACATGGATATTAAAAACAGACAATTTGAAAATATTTTTAGAAATGCTTTAATTAATTATTATTGTTCTGAATAATTTATATAAGTAATATTTTTTACTTAAAAATGGTAAATTAATAATTTTATTATAGGTAATAAGTATATTTCTTCAAAAAAAAACTGTGTTTATACTATAAATTAACATTTTTACTTTAAAACTTGATTTTTAATGCATATTTATGATTTTACATACTAAAGCAAAAAATAAGATTTGCCCCTAACAAGCTCAGCTTCAGGGGATTGAAGAATAAGTTTATAGAAGAAAACATAAACATATTTATTATATTATTAAATTTTAAATAAACTTATTATTATTAATTATGTACGGTAGTTCACTTGGTGCATTTGAACTACTGTTCTAAAATGTTGTCAATTTAATTAATGACGCACAATTTTACGCTTATTTCGGTAGTACCAAACAGTGTATCCATTAGTCTACTAAGGTGAATTTGAACTACAGCTGGAACTTCCTATACTAAAAAAATTATCACTAATTTTGCAGGCGTAGAAGACGGTACGGCAAGGAGACACAGACCGATCCATTACGCTGCAGCTGCGGCGCTGAGCGAACACGCTAGCGGCAACAATTTCGCCACCATCAGAACCACCAGCATTGTAACGAAGCAACAGAAAGAGCACATGCAAGAGGAGATGCACGAACAGATGTCCGGTTACAAACGCATGCGTAGAGAACACCAAAGCGCTCTGATGAAGCTCGAAGATCGATGTAGAATGGAGATGGAAAGCCACAAGAACCAGTTGGATAAGGAGTACGACGTTCTTCTGGCCAACTTCAGCAAGGAACTGGAGAAATTACAGACGCGACACCAGCAGGAATTGGAGAGGAAGCAAAAACAAAGCGCGTTGTTGGAGAAGAAGCTTATTAAGGACATTACCGGTCGACAGGATAGCGATAGGAAGGCGTTTGAAGCCCATAGGAAAAGGGAATACAAAGCGAACAAAGAGCGGTGGAAACGCGAGCTGTCCCAGGATGATTCTACTCCTAAAAGACAGAGGGATGCTACATTGCAGTAAGTAGTAACCTGGGTTTTATTAGAACGTAGTTTCCGATTAGCCTATTTTCGGTCTTTTTAAGAGGTCCCTCACCTACGTCTAGGGAATGCACGGGTTTGTATTTAAGCTACTTGATTGGTGCATTTGAACTACTTGATTGATTTGGTAACAACTTGCAGCGAGCCATTGGTTCTCCATCCCTGTAAATAGTATATCTACTAAATATCTATTTATTAAAAACGACAATAATAAACAGTGTAATTTATTTTAGCAATAAAATTACCTAACCTAAAAATACAATGGAATTTAATCCGATTAACTATTTCAAGAAATAAAAAGAAAAAATGGTAATTTGCCAACCAATAAGTAGAAAACAGTAGCAAAAGCACTGGTAATCAATTTAAGGATTGTACAGAAAATTGTCCATGAAAGAAAGCATAATTATAATACCGAAGAATACTAAAAAATGTAAACAAAGAAAACCGTTTATAATTATAGACTAAAAACTTAAAAACTGTCATTATCACTTCTCAAAAGTCCTTGTCATCTGAATCGTCCTCGAATGGAGCAATGATCATCGGCGCTACTTCGACATCTAATACTTGTTCTCGATCCCACTAATTCCTTATTAATTTTTCTGTATGGTCCACCGATTTCTTCCAGTACTCCTGCGTAATATGATCCAACGAATCTTGCCAAACTATCTCTACTTCCGAGGATTTAAGACCATCACCTACATGTTTTTCATAAACCGATTTTGCCCCAGCCCATATTAATTCTATCGCATTAAACTGGCAATGATATGGCGGTGGTCGTAGAACCTCATGGCCGCAATATTTCATCTACAGCGAACCGGCATCTGAAATAGTGTTGTCGTTTAAGTTAAAATACAATTTTTAGGACTCATAAGGATAACCTGAAACAGGTAGACGCTCAGGAAGAGCAGAGGTTAATCAGGGGCCAAAGAGCCGAGTTAGATTTAGAATTAAGGAAGTTTAGAAGAAAACGACTTATGGCTTATCATCAATTAGAACAGGTAAAGAAGCCCATTTGTTTTAATTTACGTAAGGTTTTTAATTATTTCGTGTATGTTTGTAGGACTTATTGAGACAAGAGCTTCATAAGAGGCAGCAACAACTGGAACAAGCGCACTCCATGTTGTTAAGACACCACGAGAAGACCCAGGAACTCGAATACAGACAGCAAAAGGCGGTACACGCCCTGAGGGAGGAACAGGTAAAAAATCAGCACGACACTGAATTGGCGAACCAAGCGGAGTACATGAAAAGGACCGAGCGAGAATTGCGCAAGAAACACGCCTTGGAATTGAAACAACAACCGAAATCGTTAAAACAGAAAGAAATGTTAGTGAGGAAGCAGTTTAGAGAGACTTGTAAGGTGCAAACTAAGCAATACAAGGCTCTTAAGGCCCAGATCTTGATGAGCACTCCTAAAGAACAACAAAAGGTGGTTATAAAGAAGCTGAAGGAGGAACAGAGGCGGAAATTGGCTCTTTTGGGTGATCAATACGAGCAGAGCATCGCCGAGATGTTGCAGAAGCAGTGTATAAAGCTGGATGAAAGCCAGGAGGTGAGCAATTGGGTGATGTGGTTTAAATGTACTGGGGTACTGGAACAACTGCATTATAAAAGCTGCTGTTTGTAGCTGATCCTTTAAACTAATACAGAACTTATTAATTATTATTTTCAGTTGCAATGCCAGCAGATGAAGGAAAGGTTGCAGTACGAGTTAGAAATCTTGATAGCATATCAGAGCAAGAATAAAATGCAAGCTCAAGCTCAGCGTGAACGGGAAAAGAACGAGCTGCAAGAGAGGGTGGAGGTCCGCAGAGCTCTCTTAGAACAAAAGGTAAAAGCGATAATATTTTTTCTAGATAAGTATGTTATTTTTGCTACTGCGTTTTAAGTTGCTATTATTTATTGTTCAAATACTTTCAGATGTTAGCTGAGAATCAAAGATTTATTGAAGAACGAGGCGAACGTATCCGTATTCTTCACGAGAAACAAGAAAGGGAGCTGGAGGAATTTGATGAAGAGTCAGTCCGACTGGGATTTAGGTGAGTTAAGTTTTACAATGCGTATACACAGCGTGTCCAAAAAAGTATGCAACATATTATGGGAAATTTTTTTATCACCGATTTCTAAGAATATTGTATTATTTATAAAAGTTGGTGCATTCCTTAAAACTATAAATGCATATTTCATATTTCACCTTCGGCTAATAGTAGGGGAGCAAATGCCATTTTTTCGAAATTGCCGTAAAAGTAAACTAGGTACCTTAATTATTGGAAATACAGCAAAATTTTATATGGAAATGTTTTTGCAAATACGAAATTTGAATTAGGTATTATAATAATTTTTAATTTTTTTTATATGCATTTCTTTGAAATAGGTTTTTGGACTTCACCGTACTGGGTGAAAATGACAAATAAATTATTAATTATTTCCAGTAATATGAATAGAGTTGGATTCTATCATAAATTTGTTAAGAACATAAGTTGGCTAAAAGGTGTTTAAGTAGGCGTGCAACACGCTAATATCTGAACCAACTCGTAACATTGGAAGGTTTTAAAAAGTTTGCAACTACTTAATCCATTTTTATTATAAACCCACGTTTAAGTTATTTAATAAATATATTAAAATTGCGTAAACAAAAAATCGACCAGAGGCGTACCGTTTAGGGGAAAATAGAGATTAACCAAAAAAATTAAAAATTGTGACACCTAACTCAAATTTCGTATTTGGACTAACTTACTAATTTTTTCCATATAAAATTTTGCTGTATCTTAACATAGTATAAAACAAAGTCGCTGTCGCTGTCTGTCCGTCCCTACCTATACAGTGTCCTCAAGAAAGTCCGCATCAAATGGGATTTTTTTTTATTATTAGGTATAGGTAAAAATTGAAAAAGCAGTTAGTTTTTGCTTACCTAAAAACCAAAAATGACGTATACTGAAGCAACTTGCGTTACCTGTCAAATTTGACATTTTTAATAAAATAGGTTCAAAAATGCCCTTATTTATCAAAATATCGAAAAACTTTATTCGAGAAAGTTGTTTATTTAGGCATTTTTAGCTTCTGTAGGAAATTTTGACAGTCTAATAGAATTTTTATTTTTTGCCAGGTTCTTGAAAATTTTGATCAACCCTCGTAGATTAACTTTTATACATCGATGTAAAACCATTTGCCTTTACTTCATTGGTAATCTTAATGCAATTTTGTGTAAAATTTTTGTTTCCAATTATTTATTTTGCTTCAAATACTGAAAGTGTTATTGATCAGTATGTAATGTTTGATGCAAAGTTTATCTCATTACATCAGTTTTGCCAAAACCGACGTTTCTTATTTTTCTTAAGTTAGTAAACAGATGTACAAAAAGGTTTACTTTGGGTCGGCTTTCGTTGAAATTTTACTTAATTAATATTGGATCAAAAAGAATAATTAATCGCTCGAAACATTTTATTCAACAAAAATATAGTTTAATATAATATAATATAATTTAATTCAATATTAATTAAGTAAAATTTCAACGAAATCTTTCTAATATTTTCTTTTTGTACATCTGTTTACTAACTTAAGAAAAATGAGAAACGTCGATTTTGGCAAAACTTTTAGATAAACTTTGCATCAAACATTACATACTGATCAATAACAATTTTAGTTTTTGAAGCAAAATAAATAATTGGAAACAAAAATTTTACACAAAATTGCATTAAGATTACACATGAAGTAAAGGCAAATGGTTTTACATCGATGTATAAAAATTAATCTACGAGGATTGATCAAAATTTTCAAGAATCGGGCAAAAAATAAAAATTGTATTAGACTGTCAAAATTTTGTGCAAATGCTAAAAATGCCTAAATAAACAACTTTCTCGAATAAAGTTTTTCGATATTTTAATAAATAAGGGCATTTTTGAACCAATTTTATTAAAAATGTCAAATTTGACAGGTAACGCAAGTCGCGCAGCTGCTTCAGTATACGTCATTTTTGGTTTTTAGGTAAGCAAAAACTAACTGCTTTTTCAATTTTTACCTATACCTAATAATAAAAAAAAATCCCATTTGATGCGAACTTTCTTGCGGACACTGTATATGCTTAAATCTTTAAAACTACGCAACGGATTTTGAAGCGGTTTTTTTTAATAGATAGATTGATTCAAGGGGAAGGTTTTTATGTATAACTAGCGACCCGCCCCGGCTTCGCACGGGTACAATTTCAGAAAGTGGCATGCCGGGTACTACTATATCGGGTTTGTATTTATACCAGCGGGTTGCAACGCATGCCGGTTACACGCTAGTTTCTAATAATTTAGTAATAATTAAGGTACTTTACTCTTAAGACAATTTCGAAAAAATGGTTTGCTCCCCTACTATTAGCCGCAGATGAAATATGAAATATGTATTTATAGTTTTAAGGAATGCACCAACTTTTATCAAGAATAAAATTTTCTGAGAAATCGGTAATAAAAATCTTTCCCATATAATAATAATAATATGTTTATTTCAAATTTAATAATATAATAAATATGTTTATGTTGTCTTCGATAATCTTATTCTTCAATCCCCCGAAGCTGAGCTTGTTAGGGGCAAATATGTTGCATACTTTCTTAGACACACTGTATACACACACACAAACCTTTATTTTTACTGCATTAGTAAACTAAAACTATATTTAAGGTGGGAGTATCAACATGCTTGCCAACCTATAACCTATTTCGCGTAGATTTATTTATTTTTTCTAACTTTTACACAAAATTTAAATAAAATACATATCGTCTTCATATTCTATAGGTAATAATTAACATGTTAAATAAATATCAAGAAATTTCATAAGTTATTTAAGGAGAATTGTATATCGAAAAATATCCGTTAAGATTTTTTTAAACATTATCATGTCATTGTTCTTTCACTATACAATTCTCCCAAAGTAAGCAATGAAATAAATTGACATTTTTGTAATATATTAGACATTACCTAAATAATGTGCAGACGATATTGATTTTATTTAAATCTCAGTCAATAAAATAATAAACTAAGAAAAACAAGGCGAAATAGGTTATAGGTTGGCAATAAATTAAATGACATTGATAATTTCACCTTAAGAAAGTATTTTTTTTACAAGTCGTTTGTATTTTCAGCGCTTTGGCCATAGCAGAGATGTCCTTGGCCTTATCGGAAATGACACGAGACGATTTCGACGGAGAAACTAGTCTGTCGGGCTCGATGCTAAGCCTGGCCCATTCAAACAGCTCGACCAGTTTTCCCCCCAACTCTGTTTAGTAGTAGCCCAATTAGAACTTGAATTTATCTAGTTAGCTTTGATTCGAGCTAAAACGAGCGATATTACCGACTACGAGTAGTTCAGATGCACCGGCGCACTTGAACTACTGCTACACAGAGATGAGGGTAGTTGGAAGGCACCGACGCCGTTGAACTGCCAGCTTAGGTTCGGTTGGTATTCGCGGGCAGTTTTTTTTAAATTAATTTGTAGGCCCTCGAAGGACCCGCTGCGGTCATAGCAACGTCGTTTTTGAACTATCTGGTAGTGGGGATAAGTAGTCCTGATGTATCGCCGGCAAAAGCATTTAAACGCGCTCTGATACATTAGACCTACTTGTTTCGGTGTGATTTGTTTTAGTTGTAGGTCAGTAAATACGGAAAAACATTCATTTTTTTTTGTACGTAAAGAAGGTGCCAAAGTTATAGATTTTTTTGAGGGGGGGGGGGCAAGTTTGGGGAGTTAGTTTTATAACTCTGCCGCGATATTTTATCACTGCGTTATGTAAATATTTTATTGTGATCGACTTTTATTGATTGATTTATTGATAATGATTTTCGTGGCAATGCTATTACCGTACGGGTTATACGGGGATATTTCTTTGATCGTTCCATCTACTTTCACCGGCGCATTTGAACTACTTGCAACGGAGCTTTTTCTGTAAGTAGTTCAAATGCACCGGTGCAATTAACTAACTGGACGGATGATAAAAGAAATAGGCCTGTATGTTAAATAAGAACCCTGTGTACATATTAGGTTGTAGTTTAAACTAATCTCTATTATCTATTGAAGAATCTTAATAATATACACAGTTTTAACAGTGAAACTTTGCTAAATGTTTATCATTATATTATTCTATAGCTAATTTGAACACAGTTGTCAGTTCCTTCAATGCATCGGAATATATTTTTTGTCCTTGTCCGACATGGAAGGTAATAAGAGCTGTTTCTCTGTCACTAAAGTATTTAAGTACAATGACCCTTGCCAATTTATATTATACGTACATAAAATTCAGAGAACTCTTTCCGCATGTATCAGAAAGAATTACTCCCTAGAGGATCTGGCAATAAACGTTAGACTGTGAGCTAATGAATGAAATGCCTATGTGAAACAAACCGGATCCATCTGTAGTAGGTTTTTGGTGTGTATTTAGCATAGATATTTACCTGTAGATAAGCAAACAATAATCACGAAAGTGGCAAATTATCACGAAAATGCAACATTATCGTTTGACGAATGGGGAGATAGACAGGTCCGGGCTTTGAAATTTAAATTCTTGCCAAAAAATTTGAATTTTTTCTCAGTTTTTTTAATCAGGTTGGGAATTAAGTTAGTTCTTTCTGGCATTGTTAGTAGTTGCAAACCTATCAGGTTTTAAGGATAGAAAATTGTTTTGTAAGGTTTTGTTTAAAAATGATTCGTCGTCGTGTTTTTAGTTCGAAAAGGAAGAGAACACGTCAATTAAACTATAAAATCGAATATAAAAACAAACAAAAGCAGCAAAATAACCAATCTACGGTGTTATCGCGTGCCTAACCTCAAGTCAAATATTAGTTGGTATATAACTTGTATTGATTTCTACAATTTGGCGAAAACTTGGGTACGTGTAAAACACTTTCAAGCATAATCTCTTGTTCAAGAATTTGAAAAAGTTTTTTGCCCGAGAACTTGACCCGTGGATTAATATAAACTACCTAGGTATTTACATTTTTTCTTTTATTTTATATCCTAATATACAGTGACCGGCAGAAAGTGCGCAGCATATGGGAAAGTTTTTTATCTTTAAGTTTAGAAAATTAATATTATTTTAGATGGGTTCTGCATGTTCTCAAACCAAAATAACACCCATTAAATCCGGTAAAAGTCTTATGGTATACGAGGAAGGATCAAAAATTTGAAATTCCGCTAAGAGTAAAGTACCTCCATATTTTTTTACAAAGAATTATTGTTTTAATTTCAAAGTTATACACAAATTCCAAATTTCGCTTATTTTGGACAAAAAATGGATTTAATCGTGTTTTCTGAATAACCCTGTATAAAAAATAAATGGCAACCGAACAGTACGAAAATAAGATTTTCTGCAGACTTTGTTAGAGATAACCGTCGATCATAAGTCCAATTAGTTTGTTTTCATAATATTATGGCTTTTTAAAATAAAAATATTAAATATTTTTGCTGCACACCGTATTTTATTTTGTGAGGGAACAAGTTGATTTCATCTAACTGATATTTTTGATTTACATTGACTTAAAGCATCTCCTAAATAGTTTTTTATACATTGAAGTATGCATAGAAAGTTTCTTTTCGATTTATAAAGAAAAATTTTTTAATTAAAAATATATTTTGAACGGATTTTATTCGTCACACAAAATAAGGATACTCTTTCTATGCATACTTCAATGTATAAGAAACTATTTAAGAGATGCTTTAAGTCAATGGTAATCAACAAATATCAGTTAGATGAAATTAACTTGTTCCCTCAGAAAATAAAATATTATGGTGTGCAGCAAAAATATCTAATATTTTTATGTTTCTATTTTAAAAAGCCATAATATTATGAAAATAAACTAATCGGACTTATGATCGACGGTAATCTCTAACAAAGTCTGTAGAACATTTTATTTTCTTACTGTTCGGTTGCCATTTATTTTTTATACAGGGTTATTCAGAAAACACTATTAAATCCATTTTTTTGTCCAAAATAAGCGAAATTTGGAATTTTGGTATAACTTTGAAATTAAAACAATAATTCTTAGTAAAAAATAGTCTAAAATAAAAGTAGTACTTTACTCTTAGAGGAATTTCAAATTTTTGATCCTACCTCGTATACCATAAGACTTTTACCGGATTTAATGGGTAGTATTTTGGTTTAAGAACATGCAGAAGCTATCTAAAATAAAATTAATTTTCTAAACTTAAATATAAAAAAACTTTCCCATAATATGCTGCGCACTTTCTGCCGGTCGCTGTATAAGTATGTATAGAGAAAAGTGTATTTTAAACCTTATAAAGGTTGCAGGGCTGCAAATAAAATATACCAAAACATGCATCGGGATAATCTGTCTTGGTGTGGGTTTCTCTTTATTTTCATACCTTGTTTGTGTAGCCTACGCCTAGTTTGATGTGTTCAAATTGATCATAATAAAATGAAGTTATATATCAAGATACATCACTACTCCATACTTACTGAAAATACGAAATACCCGGTATTTTTTTGTGCATTATAAAATCATACGACGGCTGTTACTAGTCATTGTTTATATTCCAATCCGAGTCACTAAAAACACAATTCACTAAACTACGCAAAAACTAGAAATCCGTAAATATTAAACACCCACAATCCACAATAGCAAAGACAGCTACAAGGAATCCACAGAGAAACCTTAAACACAACAACAAAAATGGCGGCCGAGCCGGTTCTGGAGTGTATTTTGAGCATGTCGCTAAAGAAGGACAGGCCGATAACACGAGGTTTGTGCGCATGCCCGATGCTGCTCAGAGGGAAAGTCAGCTGACCGGCGAGTCATGCGCTCGGACGTATTTTTTCACCCATAAAACGTAACTTTTGTTTGCGCAGGAGATAAGCTGTACGGATCTAAAGGTAAATGTCTATGGTATTTAGTGACGGGAATTTTTATTTTAATATAGAATGTCTTCTAATAACCAGAAAATAATTGTTGTAATTTGTCCATCTTACTTGAGATTAACATTCTGTGATACATTTGGCAATTTCAGTGTTAAAACAATTAATTTACCATGTGAAATAGACTATTGATTTTAACAATGTTTCTTTACAATATAAATTATTTTTTTCTTTCGTATAATTTTATTTGTCGTTAAAGGGAGATCCGCTCAAGAAAATGTCATTGTAGATTGACAGTTTCATAAATCAAGCATGGGAACGTTGCTTTTTAAGTATCCTTGTACTCGACCAATAGACGAAGCGCTTGAAAAGGAATTTTGGCTGGTTCTTTGGTGGAGGTTATCTTTTATATTGTTTAAAAATACTCTTCGTTAGTATTATGTATTCAACCCTTGCATAAGTGATGGAACATTACTTTAAAATGTGTTTTTGCCTCGTAGCTTCAATTAATATGGTATTTTTGTAATGTTTTGGTGTTTGAATAACCCTGTGAAAGGTATGTATGAACCACAGGTGCAATAATTGCTGTATTTTTAGTGTTTTGTGATATTTTCTGGAAGCTAATTAAGATGAGTCGCAAGTACCGAGTATGCGAGAATTCGAAAATAATAATTCTGCAGTTACTTCTCGTGGGTGGGTAAATAGAAAATTGGGTAATTTGTAGGTTAGGTTTCTTCTATAGTAGCAAGGTCACATTCAAAAGTAGCTCCGGCGTAATCCCCACTATCTGCCCCACCCAGCCCTTCACTCCCCGCTCTCCTACGAACGATGTTGTCAACACATTTTAATGGCGTTTATAGATAACATGTCATCTATATGTACCAGATCGTTGGAGATGTTATATAAACGATTTTTGTAGGGGAAAGCAAAAAAATAACGCACAACCTGTGTATCCGACACGCACTTGTCCATTTGTATAAGTGAAAGCTACCCTATGTGCTGCTAAATATCACCTAATCCTAAATATACAGTGGGACCAGTTAAGTCCGCATCATATGGGTTTTTTGTTATTAATTATTCGAAATTTGACCTTGGCATCAAATTCTGCTTCGATCGAGGTGAAAATTAAGCAAAAAAAAAGTAGTAGTCACGTGATTCGCATTATCTGTCCAATTTAAATTTTTTCCAAAAAATAATTCAAAAGTAGGGTTATTTCTGAAAGTATCGAAAAAAGTTATTAGAAAAAGATGCAGTTTCTAGCCCACATGCAAAATTTTAGCTGCATAAGATAATTTTGATTTTTTACCCATATTTTGTAAATTGCACCACTTTTCTAAAATAAGACTCAACGCAACCTACATAAAACTTCTTAGTTTTGACAATGCTTTATTTCAGATACATTTTCTTTAAAGTAGCGCTATATTAAATGTGTGTTTAGCTACGAAATCAAAATTGGGCTATTAAAATTTGGTCGCATGTGATGCAAAGTTTATTTGTTTTTGACCCTGTATAAGGTAACTTCATAAAATAAGTATTTTTGAAAACGTAGTTTGTGTCTGAAAGTAATACACCTGAATATTAAGACAAGAAATAACACAGTGTCATCAGTAAAGTGTTCATTAAGTGGAAAATAAATTTTAGTGGTGGGTAAAAAATCAAAATCATCTTATGCAGCTGAAATTTTGCACGTTTGCTAGAAAATGCATTTAAGAAAACCTTTTCTAATAACTTTTTTCGATATTTTCAGAAATAACCCCATATTTTTATTTTTTGGAAATAATTAAAATTTGACAGATAATGCGAATCACATGACTACTATTTTTTGCTTAATTTTCAAGAGTCAGTATCTCGGAAACTGTTAAGTATAGACTAATAATGCTTTTATTAAAAAATGTTCAGAATTTTATGCAGAATCCAAAAAAAATTATATAAAAGGGGTATCCATTTAGGATTTAGATCTTACCCCCCCTCCCCCTCCCTCCTAGGGGCTTGAAGTAACAAGATTGACAATATACGCAAAAGCTGTCCCCCTCGAAATAAAAATCGACGGGTCCGAGCGATTTTCCACATTTTCATTTTAAAGCAGGAAAATCGAGATGGGAAGTTTTCAAATGAATGAATGAATGTATGTATGTTCAACTCGTTTGTAGGTTTTATTAACTCTCGTGCAGGAACTCAAAATAGACTGAACTTTCATATGATAAGTCTATCCTCCTTTCTAACTAACATTCCTTTTACAGCGCTTTTTTTATTGGATTGGGCGTTTAAAGGCAATTTCCTCCTACCTAATCTGAACTATCTTCGATACATTTTCTTGGGCAGCGAACTCCAAAAAAAGATGTTTTATTTACTACATAAAATTATTTATTTGAATCTTTTTACTTAGGTATATTGTATGTTGATTTTTTGCTGATCAAAATTGTTCATCTGTGACATTCATTTTTATACCTTTTCTAGTTTAGTTTCTTCGTGGATCATTTACTACTATCATACATTGATTACTATCTATCATTTTCGTTGTTGTGTTCAATGACATTGGCAAACATTATTTACTCACAATCAACATTATCTAACTACATAGTAAATCAAGAATTAAGCTAACCGGTCTTAATTTATCGATACCCTAGTAGACTCTCTGCTGTATATTTTCGTTTTTAGACAAATTTCTATATTTTTTGGCAAAGAATGTCGTTATGTTGGACAGTCCTCTAGAAGACCCTCTATTTTGTGTTATTTAGGTATGTGGCCAAACTCCGAGGGGTGCTTTGTTAAGTGATTTTAAGAAGAAAAGTTTATATAAACATGGGTCCGAAAATGCATAGTTTTTACGATACAGGGTGTCAAACTTTAAAAAAAAATCGTATGTTCGTAAGTATCTCATTACTCTTTTATTCGATTTTGTTGAAATTTGGCAATTCTGTTTGTAATAACAAGAGGATAATTTAGCGCCAATTAGATTAAATTTATTAAGTCCAGTGACGTCCCGGAAGACAGTCTAACTAATATTTTTGACAAAAAAATTGCGCGCCACTGACTTTTTTAAAAATTATGTATTTTTCTCGAATTAAGCAACTACAAATACCACTATTTTATCTCCTGAGTTTTTTTCATATCTTACTTTGTTTTCGAGAAAAAAAATAAAAACCACTTTATTGCATGTCCCCGGGGCAATAAGAGTAAAAAATTTAAACTACTTATCAAACTATTAAAATTACACAAAGTCCTCTTTTAATTTTTTTCGCACAGATTAAAACTGTTTTCGATAAAAGAAATTAACATACAATAACAATAATAATAATAATAAGCAACTATTATAAGTTTCATCTTATTTTCTGTTAAATACATAATTAAACTTTGCAGTACTAAATTATTACGTTATGCGATTATTTTATGTTAATTTCTTTTATCGAAAACAGTTTTAATCTATGCGAAAAAATTCAAAAGAGGACTTTCGTGTAATTTTAATTGCTTAATAGTTTGGTAAGTATAGTTTACATTTTTTACTCTTATTGTCCCGGGGAAATGCAATAAAGTGGTTTTTATTTTTTTTTCTCGAAAACAAAGCAAGATATGAAAAAAACTCAGCAGATAAAATAGTTGTATTTGTAGTTGCTTAATTCGAAAAAAATACATAAATTTAAAAAAAAGTCAGTGGCGCGCAATTTTTTGTCCAAAATATTAGTTGGACTGTCTTCCGGGACGCCACTGGCCTAATAATTTTAATCTTATTGAGGCTAAATTATCCTATTGCTATTACAAACAGACTTGCCAAATTTCAACAAAATCGAATAAAAGAGTAATGAGACGTTTACGAACATCCGATTTTTTTAAAAAGTTTTAACACCCTGTATCGTAAAAACTATGCATTTTCGGACTCATGTTTATATGAACTTTATTCTTAAAATCACTTAAAGAAGCGCCCCTTGGAGTTTGGCTACATACTTAAATAACACCCTGTATACAGGCCTGACGAGCGCCATTTTGGGTGCTCACCAGTGGCGTAGCGCTACTACCGCGAACCCCCGCAGTTGCGGGGGGCCCGAAGGCTCCGAGGCCCGAAAGAGCCTATTGCTATGGCCTCGAAGGGGCCGAAGTCCTGGGCGAGGGGGCCCTAATACAATTTTCGCGGGGGGGCCCATAATTTGTCGCTACGCCACTGGTGCTCACTCCATACAAAGAAGTGAGTAAGTAGTGAATTATTACCAAGTCAAAGGGAAATAGGCTACAAAGTGTTGTCGGATTGTTCGCAACGCTATTGGGCTTCCTTCTTTTACTTCAAAACGTTCATAATTCCCCGATTCGTTTGCGATTTTCCATTGAGAAAAAATGAATGATGAAATGTCTAGTATCTGTAAGAATTTTGATATATTTTAATATCATAGAATAACTTTTTTTTGTATTTCCTTTTAGTAACTTTACACATTCTAAATTTAGTGACGTAATTAAAAAAAGACTAACTATACCAAAAATTTTGGTATATACGCTTAATATTAATATTGAAATACCCCTACTGGCTTTTGAAGTATTGTATAAAAAAATAATATGTAAAAATGCTTTTTTTTGGAATTTTTTTTTGGTGGGCGATTCTTTAAACTTTGGTTGTGAAACGTAGGAATGGGTTTTTTAAAACCGAAAGTTAACAGGTTTTCCGGGGCAAACAGATAGCAAAGATCCGACTGTCAAATATCAGCTAAACTTCACGGTCTCGGCAGTCGTCCGGTCATAGCTATAGATACATTTATTAGTTTTAACTATGGAGGACTTGAGGTAGGAGGCCGATCGCAATGCATTGGATTCTGTCCCAAATTAGCATCGGTAATTCAGCTTTACGAGTCGCTGTAAGATGGCGCGCGTGTTCGAAGTGGGCTATCAAATAATGGTTTCTTATGGACGCAATAACTATTTTTATTTAAATTAGTTCTTTAAGGAACAAATAAGGACTTTTATATGAATTTACACTTACTTTGTTATACTTATTAGTAAACTCGGCCTGTATAAAGTTCCAACGATGCTTGGTTTTTAAAATACAGGGTATTAAACATTCTAGCTATACCTTTGGAGCTAGAAAGAGACTTATTTGGCTGCGTTTTCTCTCTGAAAAATATCCTGTCTTACACCCCGACACAAAGCAAACTCTACTTTTATAAATTGTACCATTATTTATTATAAATATGGAAATTAATTACAATACAACGTTATTTGTCTTGTCTTGCCTTCAAACATTATTTGTTATTTCGAAAAATAAAATGTCAATTGTCAAAAGTAAAAGCACAGAAAAATAAAGGGTTTAAATAAAAGTTAAAAATTATGGAGGATCTAGTTTTCCCTATTAAAAACGAAGAAGAAGAATACGACATCAGCCCACTTCGGACGCGAGAGCCATCTATCGGCCAATAGCGAACTAACCAAAGAACCGGGACAGAATTTGAAAATGCTGCCATTGTCGATCGGCCTCCTACCCTATAGTTCTCCATAGTTTTAACATGACTATGGAGAACTATAGGGTAGGAGGCCGATCGACAATGGCAGCATTTTCAAATTCTGTCCCGGTTTTTTGGTTAGTTCGCTATTGGCTGATAGATGGCTCTCGCGTCCGAAGTGGGTTGATGTTGTCTTCTTCGTTTTTAATATGGAAAACTAGATCCTCCATAATTTTTAACTTTTATTTAAACCCTTTATTTTTCTGTGCTTTTACTTTTGACAATTGACATTTTATTTTTCGAAATAACAAATAATGTTTGAAGGCAAGACAAGACAAATAACGTTGTATTGTAATTAATTTCCATATTTATAATAAATAATGGTACAATTTATAAAAGTAGAGTTTGCTTTGTGTCGGGGTGTAAGACAGGATATTTTTCAGAGAGAAAACGCAGCCAAATAAGTCTCTTTCTAGCTCCAAAGGTATAGCTAGAATGTTTAATACCCTGTATTTTAAAAACCAAGCATCGTTGGAACTTTATACAGGCCGAGTTTACTAATAAGTATAACAAAGTAAGTGTAAATTCATATAAAAGTCCTTATTTGTTCCTTAAAGAACTAATTTAAATAAAAATAGTTATTGCGTCCATAAGAAACCATTATTTGATAGCCCACTTCGAACACGCGCGCCATCTTACAGCGACTCGTAAAGCTGAATTACCGATGCTAATTTGGGACCGAATCCAATGCATTGCGATCGGCCTCCTACCTCAAGTCCTCCATAAACATGCCTATGCAAATTTTAATAAAAATTGGTTTTTTCACATATTATACAAGGATAATCGAAAAGTTTTTTTTTGCCTAGTGTTAAAACTGTGTGTAATAATTAGGAATTAGGAAGCAAAACTACTTCAAAATATCAGTTTCCATTTTCCATTTGTTCTCACCCAAATGCAAAATGATCTTGATGATGTCATTAATTTAGGAAACGCAAAACTAAAGCTATTAATGACTGATTTTTTGTACTTAAAACTCTTCGGAATCGTCGTTTGACGCCAGTACAGGCGAAAAACAAACTTCGAGAGGTTCGAATTAAAAATGTCATTTCTTGGACAGTTCGTCGAAGATTACACGAAGGTAATTTAAACTCACGCGGACCAGCAACTGGACCTAAATTACTACCGCGTCATAAGAGTCAAGAATGGAGGAATATTACCCAGGATGATATTCACGGGCTAATTGATGGCATGAACCGACGTGTGCAGGCAGTAGTAAGGGCTAGAGGAGGCAATAGAAATAATAGAGATGTTTAAGTTGTTGTTGGTACCTGTTAAGTTTGTTTTGCGAAAATGCACCCTTTTTCGTAAATTTATTTGTTAGTTAAATCTTGATTATTACAATAACATTTGTTTTCTTGTATTTTAATAGTCTATTTTGTTTTGAGTGCAATGGCAATGAGAAAATTATGGAAAAATTTAAATTATTGACATCAAGATCCTTTTGCATTTTGGTGAGAACAAATGCACGTATTGACGTGAACCAAAAAGCAAAATGCAAATAATATTTGCGGCTTAATGGAAACTGATATTTTGAAGTATTTTGCTTTCTGATTATTACACAGGGTGTTTGGACACTAGGAAAAAAAACAACTTTTCGATTATCCTTGTATAATATGTGTAATAGCCCTTTTTAACATAGAAAGCGGAAATTTGACATTAATGAAAAAAAAAATTGTTATGGGAAAAACTTGACCTGTACAGAGTTTGTAGGTATGTCGTTCTTTTAAACTTTAAAGAATTGCCCACGTGTGGAACTTTTATTTATTTTTGTCAATCGCATGGCATTGGGTAGATCACAGAAAACAGCTCAGAACTTTAAAAATGACCCATAGAACATAGGTTTTAAAAAGTTACAAAATGTTAAAAATCAAAAAAATTATTTTTGTTTTTCTTTTCATCTGTTTTGTAGATACTGTTAATTTTTGTGTATTTTTTATTATCTAACAGGCGAAGTTATTTTAGTGTAAATATTTTTTTGCTGTAAAATTCGATTTGTTAGGGTTGAAACATGTCGCATTTGCCATTTTATTAAAACCTGTATTTTTTCCCTAGACATTTACTTTTAGATAAGCAAACAATAATCGCGATAGTGGCAAATTTATGGCCTTGCGCATTTATAGTGAAATTCACATAAAGTTTTAATGCCAAATGTCAAGAGTTGTCATTGTCTAGTTACTTTAGATTTCACCAACTTACTAAATTTCTTATACCGCTGAGATTGGTCAGAGTTTTTTCTTTTCTGGAATTGTTCGGCCAACTCTTTATTTCTATCTCTTTTTAATCGTATGAAATAATACCAGATAGACATACTTTGTGTGCAGTACAATTATACTAATTAAATTTAGCCATTAGAAATTTAAATTTAAGAGTTGCTGCAGTATTTGACAAGTATAACAGAACTGAAATGTCACGGCGTTAAAAGTTTATGTGAATTCAACTATAAACAAAACCACACAGGAATAGGCATGCGCTCGGCAAAATTATCTTATAACTAATGGGAAAATAGACAGGTCCGGGCTTGAACATCTTGTTTGTATGGCCATAAAACTTAACGTCTGTTTGCCCACGAGATGATCTAAAGGTAAATGTCTATTGTTTTTTCTTAAAATGATACTTCAAATATTTAATTTTTTTTAAGTTATAACAAGGAACTGTCTGTACCCAATATAATTTTTTACAATAATAAATAAAATGGTGGATGCACATTTATTAACTTTACATTGTTTAAACTAAAATTTCATTTGGACACATCTGCTCAAAATTTCGCGCGTGTTTAAAAGGTTTATTGGTGTGACTCGCAAAAATTAAGCCATTTTATACTAGAGATGAGTTAGCAGTTTTTTTTTCAGGTCGGGAAAATTCGGGAAAAATATTTCGTCCCGAATTTTCGCGAATGATAAAATTGTATGCTGTTGGCACTCTTTTCATTTTAGGTTTTCCATTAGCAGTATTTTAGATCTTATTTATAAAACAAAATCTTTTTTGCAATAACTTGTTATTTTTATGTAAATTATTTTTCGTTAAAATAAAGTAACATATTGATTTATTTAGTGTAATAATAACAAATAAAAATACTTGAAATATTATTAAAGATTTAGTCAATACATGTACATAATTTGTTAAAGCTATTATTGTGTCAAATTTATTATTAGCGTAATTTTTTTAACTTAAATTATATAGTCAGCTCATAAGACTGTGCTTTTAATTAAAGTATCCCAATGATTCGCGGCTTTTAGAGCTATCTTTATTACGTAATCCCCATGCAGAGGCGTAAATTACAGTAAAAATATTGATTTTTAAAAGAAATTTGATTAATTTCTAGTTTTGTGCTGCAAACTGAAAATTAAATAATATTCTGGCTACCTGCGATATGTCGTAACTGGATAAGATAGGGCTGTAAAGTCATCATGAAGTTCTACTGCTCGTTACCGCTTTTATTGTGTAGTTTGATGTGTACGACACATGGTTGCAATACGTTCACTTGCTGCATACTCACCCTTAAATAGATTTGACCCCTTAGCAACGTTGCCAGTTTCATGTCATAGCCTTTTCACCTAGACGAGGTAAATACCTGCTTTTCACTTTTTCCTATGAAAAAGAAGAGGAATAATTCAACCTAACCCTACTTTTTTAGTTGGTTGACACAACAAAAATTCCAGAAACGGGATAAAAACCTAGAAAAAAGCGCATAAAAAGACATTTTTGGGGAACTAAATATGGCAGACAGGTTGACGCAGCTTCAAGACTGTATAAATCAGGTAAAAATCGTTTTAAAATGCCTAAAAGACCAAAAAAACACTTATAAACTATTGTTTCAGCAAGCAGAACACTTTTGCAACAGTATTGGGATCTTGCAGCAATTCGCTCCTCCGAGTAAATTCCCGAATTTTGATAGGAGTGGCTCCCAAACACCTCAACAGCAAAGTCAGGTTGGTATTTAATAAATTGGGTACCCCTACAAACCATCTCCATACTTTTTGTTTTTAGGAAGACTATGTTCAACTCTTTACAACATTAATAGCTCGTTGTGCTAAAGACATTGACACCCTTATCGAATCGTTACCTAGCGAAGAAAGTTCTGCAGAATTACAGGTTAGTAATTTTTTTATACCTAAAACCACAGAAAAAAAAAGGCCTAAAACAATGTTCTTACAGGTAAGTACGTTATATCTTTTAAATATTCATTTAATGATTTGCAGCTGGCTAGTCTTCGACAACTAGAACAAGAAAATCAAGAAGCCGCAGACAGACTGGACGCGGTGGTACGTTCAGGCCAAGAACTCCTTGAAAAAATACAGGCTGCGTTAAGTGATATTGCCCAGGCCCAACTAGATATGCAACACCTTACGAAAGCAGCTACTGGTGGGAGGGAATGATTAAGGGGGGTAAGAAGGGTTAGGAATGTTAATAATAATGTGAGCAGTACCGGAAACAGTATTGAAGGGAGCAGTTCAAGTACAGGAGGTTCTCTCTAATGTAGTTAAGGACCTGAAAATGTTAGATACCTATCATAAGTAATGTTACTTACTGTTGGTGTTATGATTCTCACTTGTTTGTTAGCTAAATCATACATTTATGGAAAGGAAGGATTGACGATTGATTATTTATTTAAACTCGATAGAATGTATTTTTTCTGTGGTTCTGCTGTAGTTGAATTTTGCAATGCTCTGTAGACCCTAGATCTGCTGTACTTTATATCCCAAAGGCAAGTAAGTAAAATTAAAAATAAACAAGTTGTATTATTTTCTGTAATTTCTTCCAAACACTTTAGTTTATAGTGTAGATACTACATGTAATTTTAATTTATTTTTAAAATAAATGTTTTTTTATAAAAAGTTATTTTTTTTTGCTGTAACCATGGACTGCCATAGCTTTTATTTTACATAGATAAGTAAATAACCAATAAAAACAAATAAATTTGTATCATCATTTATTTATCCAATTGAGTTGGGTAACCACCAAAAGTACAGTTAAACTGAACGTAATTTGAAAAGTTATTTAAGCAAAGATAAGACAATGAATCTCATTCATAAACCTACTTTTATCTCGCTGTTTATTTTGTCATTCTACTGTCATAATTCATTGTCTTATTTTCCCTTGCTGCCGCTAGGAGGCAGGCGTTGCCACGTCTTGATGTTCTGACTGTACAGATAAATTTTTGATTGGGCCTCAGCCAAAAGCTTTTCTTGAAACGGGCATTACGCGCCGCCATGATTCTTAATACAAATCGATTTAAAAGATCATATAAAACCCAAAAGGGGTAAGTCATTGGAGTCTTCCGCAACAGCCTATTGTACTAGAGTGTAAAAATTAGTGTATACTTTCACGTGTGAAAGTGTGAAACCCAGTAGGCCTTTGCATTATCTTGTTTTGTCATTGTTGATCGCACTAACAACAATGTAAAAAAAAATACTTCATGTTTTATACAACTTTATTTTAAAACAAAAAAAGAATATATAGTCACTGCCATAAAGCAGACAATCGTTCTTGTACGGTTTATATATACTAACCCTTACGTTAACACCAAATAATAATTTTTATTATAATATAAATAACATCACTACAAGTACAGTGCAGGCTTCAGCTTCTCGGATGGTCATGTAATTTTTTAAACCAGTACTGTACACTTCTGTCCAAACTTACTTCAATTTGCTGAAGAGATCTTTAGTTACGCAGTGATCTACTGCATGAAGCAGGTCAAAAAGTTCTTCAACGCAAGTTTCAGTTGTCTGGCTTCTAGAGGTCACTCGGTCGTTACAAGCTTGGTATTTTTCAGCTAAGTGTCTGCAGTGTTCGGTTTCTCTACATTTATCCTAAAAGAAAAAATTGACAACTTTACACCTAGAAATGGTCTGTACACATACCAGTATCTTTAATAAATTGGGTTTGTCAGTTACCTTCACTAATAATACATTCTTCTACACTCTTTAGTTTAAATAAGGGGTCTAAAGACAGAAAAAAAAACTGAAAATCCAAAAATTCCATCTTTGACATTTCCATAAGTAAGGTTAAATCTCATTCTTACCCTCAAAACTTGTTGTGGATCGACTAATTCTGCTTCATCTTCCTCTTCTTGAGCCTTAACTGATGGCAGCTTAGGGAAGAATCTATCGAAGAACATTTTTGAGAGGAAATTATAAGGAAATTCCGTAAAAAATTGGTTTTACGTAACCGAACCACCAAAAAATTACTAGCTGCCACTGTCAGAAACAAGTAGCATTGGTTTAATTATCGATATCATTATCGAGAAAAGGAATTCAATCATAAGTATGCAGCAAGTCAAATTTTCTAACTAGCTTCGCTAATGACAATATTTAATTAAACTATGAAATCGAAAGAAAGTTTAGTAGACTTATTGTAAATAAGGAATAACGGAAATAATGTTTTAAGCAGGGACCCAGACCGGAACCGTTAACTGCAAAGAACCGGACCGGAACAGATATTATTTTTGGATCGGAATCGGAACCGAACACATATTTTACTAGCAAAACAATTTTAGGTGCAAAACCGGAACCTCTAAAAATTATAACGGTTTTTTGGGTTTTTTTCGGTTTTCAGGGTGATACTTGGCCTTGGCCGGATATTGTTTAATTTTGAGTTTATTCCGTGACTTCTGTTCTGTGGGGAACACTAACCTTAACATAATTTTTTTTTATTATCTGTGATGAGTGTCTTTGACAAAAATTTTTACCGTTGGTTTGCTTGTATTTTTTGATTTTCTACGAACTTACTTCTTCAAGACACTTCAAGTACTAGGAATACAACTATACAATACAACAGGTATTTATTTATTTGCCTTTGATTTTTCGGAACCGAATCGGAATCGAAATTTCCTAGTTTGTATGGAACCGGATCGGAATCCCTAAAAATTGGTAAGAACCGAATCGAAATAATTATTTCGGGACCGGAACCCAAATTATTTATTTCATCTGGAATCGAAACCGGAACGGAACCATTATTTCATTTCGGTCCGGGTCCCTGGTTTTAAGATAAAAATATATGGATATGAATGATCTCGATATAATTGCCCATCACTCACAAATGTTCTGATATGTACGACGCTAGTCAATTATAGATTTCATTAAAATAGTTCTTGGCTGTTATAAAACAATTAAAGCGTTTTTAAATTGAAATTCCCATAAAAACTTACCTCATCATTCCTCCTCTTATTTTCATATCTTTTAAATTTTCATTTTACAATTTAGTATACATTTAAAAAAAGCATCATTATGAAACCAGTCGCTCGTTTGATTTTCCCAGCTTTCTTGGCAAAAATCGAGGTTAGGGTATCTCAGCGCTAGAGCTCTTCTGATAATTCGAAAAAAATCATATTTGCACCCCAAAATAAATTCTTTCTTAACTGAAAATCGTGATATTAAATGTTCCTCTAAAGATCCAGCACAAAATTACCTTCATTTTAAAATGCCAACCGTCCTAAAGTTTGATCCAAGTTGAGTTACTTTGACCTCTTGTTTATTTATTGTTATTTGGCAGTTTTTCGTTAATTTCTTTGAATTTCTTCTAGATAAGGTAAGAAAATACTTCTATACTCCTCCAGTTATAATTTTAACCTATATATTTTTTGCAGAAATGAACGGGATGGACCACAGGTCACACAATGCTCCAGGTCAAGGAAAACCAAAAAACTACAAGCTTCTTGTGGACCCCTTTTTGGTTAAGGGCACTTCTAAACTTTACAGATACGATGGGAATGTTCCTAGTGATAATTCCTATCCTCCAGTAACTCTAAGGGATCCTCGGTCACACCTGACGAGAATATGGACAAGGTTGGAAAGTTTGGATCTGCCAGTACCTCGGTAAGATTTTTTGGCGATCTATCTGAAAATAAACTTAAGTATTAGTTATGTTTTCATTATTTTTGGACCAAATTATTTGGTTTTTAATAATGAAGTCCTAAGAAGAAAATAATTTAGTTGGACCTGTATGAAATTATGTTATTTTGGTTTATCTGCAAACCATTTGTACTTGTCTAAAAGGTATATTATGTTTAAATTGGCATAGGCCTTGTGAAATAACAATGTTTCCACATAAATATAAGTCAATTTGTTTATTTTTTAAGCTGTTCCAAGTATAAACAGTTTGCATGGTTGGAACCTGAGTGAATCTAACCTAAAATATTACGTTTTTTTGATTTTTTTCGGTGTTTGAACAACATTTTAGGATATTTTTTTACCAGGTCAGTTTTCACTTTGTTGTGAACCGTAGATTTGCCGAAATTTTGGCAAAAAAATAGGAAAAAAATGATTGCGCAATCTCTCAAAAATACCCTAAAATCTCGTGTACGACCTTTTAAAACCTCTTAAAATACATACTAGACCCATTTCTAAATATTCTAACATATTAATAAAACTTAAATTCTAGGATTAAACTCTAAAAATCGATTATATGGTCGAAATTGTGTGTATAACCTCACAACGAATTTCGACGCATTTTTTACCTAATTTTAAGCTAAATACTAACGATTTTGCAAATGCTGCCCTATTTTTATGTATAAAATAGGTCAACTTTGCAAAAGTTGTGCAAAAATGTAAAAAAACTAAAAATTATCGACGTGGATTTTCTAAATTAAATGACAAATGCTGACGTCAGACATGCATTACCAGGGTATTGCGATAAGTATTTTGTAAATTATTGTTGGTGTCAAAATGAAGTTGGGACGTTTTAAAAAGTAATTAATAATTTACAGATTGGGTTTTTAGCAACATTTTTAGCTGTATTCATTCAAGAGCTTTAAGATAATGCGATGTACGCGCCTAAATTAAATAAAACTCATTCACAAACTCACAGTACAGACCAAGTAAATCCCAATTTCAATAAAAGATATATTTTAGAAAATACCTTCTTTATGCGTGCCAAATTTTTAAACCCTCAATTAGAAACAGCTTTTTTTAATAGGTTTAAAATCGACCAGAACTACGTAGGAGACCCTCCTTCGATAGAGGTCACAATATTTCACCTCAACGACAACATAGACAAGCAATTTCTAAAGGACATAGTGCTGAAATTCGGGATAATAGAAGAACTTTTTATCTATTACCATCCTGTTAGTAATAAACATTTGGGTAAGCATAGGTTAATATTTTTTTTCCAAATTAAAATGCTTTGTCTTTTTTTATTTTATTAAACAGGCATAGGCAGGGTAGTCTACGAAGACATAAAATCAGCCAAACAATGCGTCGAAAAATTGAACAAGACAAGCGTCATGGGCAAAATATTGGACGTCTTTTTGGACCCCTTTGGGCAAAAGTGCAAGGAGACCTTCGAAGAGATGACGACGGAAAAGAAGCCCCCACCACCACCAGTTGTGGAGGAGACACCCAAGAAGGAAAGCACCGTGGAGAAGTCCAAAATTGATGATGATAGGTAAGAAGTTTGGGAATATACAGTGTGGTTGTTTAAGTGTGTAACATATGAGCATTTTTTTATTACTGATTTCTCAGAAAATTTTATTATTGATAAAAGTTGGTGCATGTTCGATAATCATATTTGGTGCACTTGGAATGGCTGCAAGTCAAACGTTATACAGGGTAGGCCAAAAAATATAAAACTTGTACAAGAATAAAGTTTTTCAATAAATATTTAAAATAAAAATTTTGCACTTTATATGAGAGTTTTTTAATTAGCATATTATCATTACTAATGTTTTATCTTTTTAAAAACAATTTTTAGGATATTTTAAAGTTGTGTTTAATATCGTTGCAACAAACATGAAGTTTGTAATTCCTTAATAAATTAAAAATTCAAGTAAATTTTACAAATATGCTTGAATTTGAACAAAGATATGTGAAATTGATTTGATTTTTATTAATTTATGAAGGCCTTTATGGTGAATATAAAAAAAAATTTGGGAAATTATTGTTTTTTAAAAAAATATATTTTTTATTTTAGGAGGTCATGTTTTTGAATCTATGCATAACTTTTAATTCTAAACCACTTTTCTTAATAACATTTTGATGAATTTTCTGAAATAGGGGTACTTTATTCTTGTACAAGTTTTATAATTTTTGGCCTACCCTGTACGCCGTTTGACTTGCAACCATTCCAAGTGCACCTAATATGATTATCGAACATGCACCAACTTTTATCAAGAATAAAATTTTCTGAGAATTTGGTAATAAAAAAAATGCCCATATGCTGCACACTTAAACAACCACACTGTATATACCTAGTTCTTTGTAGTAACATTCATTCCCATTACAGGTTACCTTATGACCCAGGGGATAACGACTTCGACGATCGATTGATCTACAAACCAAAAGACAAAGAGAGCAAGCATCACTCCAAGTCATCGGACGAATATCTAGATGACTATTCTCGTGGGTCCAAAAAAGACAGAGATAGGGACCGAGAAAGAGATAGGGATAGGGAACGGGAAAGGGAGCGAGAAAGAGACCGAGATAGGGAACGGGAACGAGAAAGAGAAAGACTTGACAGGGAGAGAGATAGAGATCGGGACCGATACGGGTCGTCTAGAAGTTACAGGTAAAGAAATATTTTTACTTTGAGCCAATGATCTGGTACCTATAGATGAGACTAACAAATGAACGTGCGTGTATTGCGCCCCTCCACTTTTTTTTCAAACTAACACTGTTACAAGTATTAACATATGTATATAGTTTTACAGATGACACTACAATTTTTCATACAAATTGGGAAAACTTAAATAGTAAAATTAAAAGATTTTAAAATTATAAAAAAATTCGTTTGAAAACAATTAAGTATTTGTTAACAATTAATTTTAATAAAACAAATTATATTCCTTTTACTTTAAACCTAAATAACCTACCACGAAATATGAATAGTATTCAAATAAATGAAGACATTCAAATTTTTAAAGTTAATAAAATAAAATATTTAGGAATTATTTTTGACAGTAAATTAAATTGGAATTTTCACATAAAATACTTAAAATTAAGAAGTTTACTACCGACTTTTAAAAACATTAAAATTTGTTTAAATGTAAGACATGGAAATATTATATTACGCGTTAGTTAAAACTCATTTAAATTACGGAATTTTAGGTTGGGGAGGAATAAATAGAACTTTAGTTAAAAAATTAGAAATATTACAAAAAAGGTTTCTAAAAACTATATTCAATAAAGATTATCTATATCCTTTAAAAGAATTATATTCAGAAACAAAAAAGTTGAACATAAGACAACTTTACATTGATAACATCTTAATATATATATTTAAAATTAAAAACCTTATACAATTTAAAAACCGTAATCATAATACACGTCATAAAACTGAAATAACCATAAAACCTAAAATAAATAAGTCCATAGGACAAAAAAATTTCAAATATTATGTTTTTATTTAAACGATTTTTTACCAACAAAAATTAAAAAATTGATTTCATTAAAAAAATTTAAAGTCGAAATAAAAACATGGATATTAAAGACAATTTGAAAATATTTTTAGAAATGCTTTAATTAATTAATACTGAACAATTTATATAAGTAATATTTTTTTCTTAAAAATTATAAATTGATAATTTTATTATAGGGAATATATTTCTTCAAAAAAAACTGCGTTTATACTATAAATTAACATTTTTACTTTAAAACTTGATTTTTAATGCATATTTATGATTTATGATTTTACATACTAAACCAAAAAATAAGATTTGCCCCTAACAAGCTCAGCTTCAGGGGATTGAAGAATAAGTTTATCGAAGACAACGTAAACATATTTATTATATTATTAAATTTTAAATAAACTTATTATTATATTAAACATGATGTGGTGGGAAATATAAATATTTGGCTTTTTTTTTACCTTACTTACTAGCGTTAAGCTGTATCTGTAATTGGCACCAGTGTTGTTGAATAAATAAAACCTTATAAAAAGTCTGCAATATGGCAAAGATGTGTCCGCCACGACATTGGTCTGAGGCCATGATGACGTTGTTTCGTAAAAGGTACAATCAAAATCGGGAATCAACGACAAAATAATTATTTTATGAATAATAAATTGATGCATCGCATTGAAATTTGAAAATATCGATGTTTTCGATGCATTGATGTATATCGAACATCCCTATTTCCATTTGGTGTTTCTTTGACAGCGGTTTGAAATTTTCACACTATAATTTTTATAAATTTTTAGGGATTTTCAAACACCAAGCAGCACAGACTTGGGCTACGGGACCACACCCAGTGAATTTTCGACGAGTTACGGGTCTACAGGCACGACGCCATTATCGTAAGGGGGTTGTTTTCATTACACTTTTTTCCGTAACCTTATTTGATATAACTTAGATAACATAACCTTTTTCTTACAATTTAGCTATGATTACCACGCCCTCGCCGTTCCAACGCCCCTTCCCGCCCCTACAACGTTTCCGTTTACCACGCCCGCTCCGCCGTTCCACGCCCACTTGGCTCCGCCCACGACGCCCTGGCCAATAGCGCAATCGCAGTGGCCTGCACCCGATCACTGGGATATTTCTACTCCGGCCACGCCGTCAAAATGGGTGGGGAACGATAGGAGGGAAAAGGATAGAGATAGGTATGTTTTAAAATGTCTTACCAAACGAACAGTTCCCAAGGTCAATCATGTATAAAAGTCCTATAGGTAAATGGCTTGGAATGTAGGGATAACTTCGGGAACCTTGCAATTATTATTAAAAAAAAAAAATTGTATCTAATTTTGAAAGGGCTGTTCAGGGAAGCATTGATACTATGCCGGTTTTTTTTTAGATAAATGCGCAGAAACTTAAAAAACCGCTAAAATTGCCACAATTTACCTTAAAATCCTTGAAAGTAAACACGTCGATTTTCAGAACTGAAGTAAAAACAACCATTTTTACTGGTAACACGATTTTTTCTAGTCTATCTAGATGTCATCTCTCCTAAGAATTCCAGAGAATATGTGTTTGTTTTAACAGGAAAGGTTCGGTAATTGCACAAAACACTGATTTTGAATTATGACCGGCTGACTAACATCTGCCTTGTTCTACCAGCTCCAGAATATGTCTGTCTTTCTTCTTCTTATGTCAAAAGCATAAAAATAACTACTCTGATCAACGCAGCACTGCAGTGCGCAATCGTCAACAATTCGGCAAATCGAATTGACGATAAAAAATTATTCGTTATGGTTATAAATGTATTTTTTTGTTGTAGAGATAGGGTAGAACGAGATAGAGATAGGACAAAAGAAAGGGATCGTGATAAAGATAGAGATAGGGAAAGAAAAAGCAAGCATAAGAGTAAGAGAGAAAAGGACAGAGAAAAGGATGAAAAAAAAGAGAAAGAAAAGGTAAGTGCGTACACTACAGGACCTGGAAAAAACTTATCCTATTACGCAGTGGCGGCTGGTTAATGAAGGGCTCTGGGGCGCCGCCCTCCCTGCAATTATTTGAAACAGAATTCAAAAATACTTTACTTAAAAAACCAATAACGCAATGTATGTAAGCAATCAATTAAAATAATTCAAACCAAACGTAGCCCTATTCTAACGGGCAGGCTATACTCATAGACAAGCGAGTTGCGCGCTCCCAAGGTTGTACTAAGCGCGGGCGGCGGCGGGCGACCGATTATCCGTCCCGATTCAACGCGCGTTCTCGGTGGGTTGTCATGACGACGGAGGCCTGACGTCACCTACACATCGCACAACGAGCGGCCACGGAGAGTTCCAATTTTCCGCGCCCACTGTTCGCAAATCGCGATGCGACCTGTCGTCTGTCAATGCCGCTGACTCGCTGACGTTTTGTTTATTTGTTTTGAGTTATTTATTAGTTGTTATAAAGTTGGAAAATTTCGTGTAATATGAAGGTCAGTGATTTACAGAAGGTTGTGTCTAGTTCTCTGAGCTTAAGTGAAAAACTTGATTTAAAAAATGCAGGGCGGCCACTACCAATATTGAACATTGTACAAGTGCAATCAAAATGTAAAAGTAAGGCACAGTTTACGCGTAAGTTTGACAAAGAAATATATAATAAAATATTCTGGATATGCGGTTGTGAGGACAAAAATTCTTTTTTTTGTTTCGTGTGTCTTCTTTTTGGCGGGGATGATAATTGGACTAAAAATGGGGTGCAGGACTTAAAACATCTTTTCGAGAAAATAAAAAACATGAAAATAGTGCAAAACATCGTTATAATGTGGTAAGTTTTGAGATGTTAGGACAATCTAATATTTTAACTTTAAGAAGTGCTTATGCTGATGAAATTAAAATTCACAACGAGAAAGTTAGAAAAAACAGACACGTACTTTCGAAAATAATAGATATTTTAATTTTTTTTAAATTTAAAGCTAGCGCCCCCCTGACTCACTAGTCACGAGCCGCCACTGCTATTACGATTAATAGAATATTCCTTAAAATGTACGTTTATTTTTTAGGCTGAAGAGGACAAACCTCTCGACTTAGACACTAGAATCGCCCTGTTACTTAAAGAGAAAGCCGGTGGACTGGCGCCGCCATTTTTGACTCTCGGGGGCGTGGATTCGGACGACGAAACGAACTCCAAGGATGCGCCTAAAGATGTACTGCCTAAATTACCAAAATCGTTACCATTACCCATATTGGCGAGTTGTATAGACAGCGACGACGGTAAGAGAAACTACCCTATTGTTTCAGATTTGCCCTTAACAATTCTATACTATTATAACAACAATTTTTAATAATATTAACTGAACATTAACCATTCAAATGTTTTTACCCTATTATTATCCTAAAATCTGTGAAACTTACCCTTTTTTTTGTAAGGCCATTACAATTGAAGGTAATAACAAATTTTCAAATAAAAAATAAACAATATAAGTTCATTTTATTTAGAAGAAACTAATCAAGAAGTTGAAAATGTAATTGATAGTTTAAAATTAAAGAAATCTCCTGGTGCCGACGGAATAACAACAAAAATATTAAAAACTATTAAAACTACTAAGTATTTCTAGACCACTGACATTTCTTATAAATAATATTTTTAAAACCAGTATATATCCAGAAGCTTTCAAAATTGGTATAATAAAACCAATTTTTAAAAATGGAGATTCTAGTAAAACTAGTATTTATAGACCAATAACATTAATATCTTCGATAGCAAAAGTATTTGAAAAAATTTTAAAATTAAGAATTGAAAATTATTTGGAAAAAATACATTTTATTTCTAATAAACAGTTTGGGTTTCAAAAAAATAAATCAACACAAAATGCTATTTGCTATCTAACAGAACTAATATATGATGCACTAGATAATAAAAAACCTTGTATTAGTATTTTTCTAGATTTAGCAAAAGCCTTTGATACAGTTAGCCATAATTTACTGTTAAAAAAGTTTGAAAATATTGGATTCAGAGGAAAGCAATTAGAATTAATTAAAAATTATCTGAAAAATAGACCAACTTATGATCAAATAGAGAAAGAAAAAAGTCCAAAAGTATTTAAGCATGGTGTTCCTCAAGGAACAATTTTAGGACCATTATTTTTTAATATTTATGTTAACGATTTGTTTAGTATAAATTGCGATGGACAAATTCATAGTTTTGCAGATGATACTACAATTTTTATACCGATACAAATTGGGACAACTTAAATAATAAAATTAAAAAAGATTTTAAAATTATAAAAAATTGGTTTGATAACCATTTGTTAACAATTAATTTTAATAAAACAAATTATATTCCTTTTACTTTATTTTTGACAGTAAATTAAATTGGAATTTTCACTCAGAATACTTAATTAAAAAATTAAGAAGTTTACTACCGATTTTTAAAAACATAAAAAAAAATCTTAAATGTAAGACATATGGAAATATTATATTACGCGTTAGTTAAAACTCATTTAAATTACGAAATTTTAGGTTGGGGAGGAATAAACAGAACTTTAGTTAAAAAATTAGAAATATTAGAAAAAAGGTTTCTAATAATTATATTCAATAAAGATTATGTTTTTATTTGAACGATTATTTACCAACAAAAATTAGAAAATTGATTTCATTAAAAAAATTTAAAGGCGAAATAAAAACATGGATATTAAAAACAGACAATTTGAAAATATTTTTAGAAATGCTTTAATAAATAATATTGTTCTGAATAATTTATATAAGTAATATTTTTTACTTAAATATTATAAATTAATAATTTTATTATAGGTAATATATTTCTTCAAAAAAACTGCGTTTATACTATAAATTAACATTTTTACTTTAAAACTTGATTTTTAATGCATATTTATGATTTATGATTATAATAAGATTTGCCCCTAACAAGCTCACATTCAGGGGATCAAAGAATAAGTTTATCGAAGACAACATAAACATATTTATTATATTATTAAATTTTAAATAAACCAAAAAAAAAATTATCACGAGGTTACTTAAATATTACCCCACAAAACCTTAATTATCTTTTCAAAATATTCTTTAGGTTATCCTAATGTTACAGATCGTTCCAGTGTTTCCCTCAGTGATATGCCAATCAACCCCATGGCGCCGGCGCCAGAACACAAACCAAAAGAAGAAGAATTACCCCTATCAACGCCCCCCTCGCCCTTTTTGTCGGCGGAGATTTACATTGAGTGTCATAGATTCGCTCTTGAACAGGTAATTTGGGATATTACCCTAATCATGTATTGGTAATTTAACTTGGTTGTTATACATCCAGAGTGGCCTATTACATCTCGGGAACATATTTTAGCAGTTTTGGATGCCTTATTAAAACCCGTACGTTTCCGAGATCTTCTAATAGGCCACTGAACGTGAATCATTCTGTATACAGTGTCACCAGTAAAGTCCGCATCATATGGAATTTTTTTTATTATTAGCTTTATTCAGCTGGATAAGATAATTTTGATTTTTTACCTATATTTTATAAATTGCACCACTTTTGCAAAATAAGACTCGACGCAACCTACATAAAACTTCTCAGTTTTGACAATGCTTTATTTCAGATGCATTTTCTTTAAAGTAGCGCCATATTAAATGTGTGTTTTTCTACAAAATCAAAATTGGGCTATTAAAATTGGGTCGCATGTGATGCAAAGTTTTTTTTGACCCTGTATAAGGTAACCTCATAAAATAAGTATTTTTGAAAACGTAGTTTGTGTCTGAAAGTAAAAAAATTAAAAATAAAGTAAAGAGGTTTTAAATTAAATCGTTGAAAATAGATAAACTTTACGTTAAGTTAAACTAAAACTTACTTTCCACTTAATGAACACTTTACTGATGACACTGTGTTCTTTTTTGTCTTAATATTAAGGTGTATTACTTTCAGACACAAACTACGTTTTCAAAAATACTTAATTTATGAAGTTACCTTATACAGGGTCAAAAACAAATACACTTTGCATCACATGCGACCAAATTTTAATAGCCCAATTTTGATTTTGTAGAAAAACACACATTTAACATGGCGCTACTTTAAAGAAAATGTATCTGAAATAAAGCATTGTCAAAACTAAGAAGTTTTATGTAGGTTGCGTTGAGTCCTATTTTGCAAAAGTGGTGCAATTTACAAAATATAGGTAAAAAATAAAAAGTATCTTATGCAGCTGAAATTTTGCATGTGGGCTAGAAGCTGCATTTAAAACAACTTTTTCTTATATGTTTTTTTGATATTTTCAGAAATAACCCCACTTTTGAATTATTTTTTGGAAAAAATTTAAATTTGACAGATAATGGGAATCACGTGACTACTATTTTTTGCTTAATTTTCATCTCGATCGAAGCAGAACTTGATGACAAAGTCAAATTTTGAATAAAGCTATTAATAAAAAAAAATCCCATATGATGCGGACTTTACTGGTGACACTGTATAGGTAATAATAATACTAAATATTACAATTTTTTTATAATTTCTCCCTGTTTTATAATTTTTCCTTTTTTTTTGGGTGAAATATTTTTGAATTACTTACTTATATTTTTAAATATATTTATGATGTGATTAAAATTAATAATCTAAATAATCTAAATAATAAAAAAAAAAAAAAAAAAAAAAAAAAAAAAAAAAAAAATCTAAATGGGTGTACATTTTTTCATTACAAAATCGAACAGATTTGTTAATCTATGGTTTTGTAATGATTAGGGATGCACCGAATCGGGGTTTTCCCGATCCGGCCGAAACCGGACCGGATCGCCGGAATTCCGGCCGGATCAAAATGTAAAAAATAACACCTGGAATCAGTGCTTCGCGCGCCGTCGTCCAAGGTTATAACGCTAACGCTGTATCTCCCTACTATTTGACTAGGTATTTCCCCATTTTAAACAGGGGAATCACCAAATCTGTTTGCGGGCACTGCGTCTTCTTTAGTTTAGTTGAATATTAATTCATCTGGTCTGAGGCAGTGAGGCACTCATTTACGTCACTGGTTTTTACAGTTTAGCTCAATACATCTTTCTTACTATGGAAGTGCTACGATGAATTTATACCAACTTCAATATCTGCATCACCCAAGGGTCAAATGAACTTAAACCAACAACTTCAAATGTATTATGGAATGTCAAATATGGGTAAAAACTCAGACCCGATTGACCGGTGGGGTAAGCACCGCGACACATTTCCCGATCTCATTCATAGTTCCTATTGGTATTAGTAGGTAGTATTGATACGTTATGTTCCTATTATCTTTTGTGTTCTTATTATTTTTATTATTAATTTCGGTTTGATGTTTTTGTATTTTCTGTTCATAAATAATAAAAGTGATATCAAGCTTAATGTTTGTTATTGTACCTGAAGGAGAGTTTTCATAGTGAAATTCAATTTAATAAAGTCTAAACGTTTTTTTTTTTACTTATTTTAATGTTTAAACCATTTTAATATTAATTAAAAAAATTCCGGCCGGATCCTGGAAACGATCCGGCCAGAACGGTAGTTTCGGCCGACAGGCCGGATTTACTGGTACCGCCGGAATTCCGGTGCATCCCTAGTAATGATACTTTTATTGGATTTATTTTCATTAAAAAAAAAATGTTATTGATTTTTAATATTATCATAAAAAACCTGCAATTAAATAAATCTATGTTTACCCTTTCCAGGCGGTCATGGCTAGACAACAGGAAGCTTTAGAAACGACCGCGTTGCTGAAGAAGGTGCAAGCCGAGTTCAACAAACTAGGTAGCGACATTTCGTCGAGCGAAGATGAACTTTTGACGGGAGAGAAAAATTACAGCCCGATAGACAAAAAGGATTTCAAGAACGAGTTTAAGTTCGACAGAGACGACGATAGAATGAGCATGTCGAGTCTGAGTAGTACCGAGGATGTAAAAATCGAGGAGGCCAAACCGGATCCCCCCGCACTGCCCCCGCCCCCACCGCAACCCCCGTTGCCGGCCAGTAACCCCCCTTATCCTTCGATGGTGCCCGGGATGCCGCCAGGGGTTTATCCGGGTTACCCTTCGTACCCTGGTAAGTGCTGGATTTAGTACGTGTTTCGCTGTGTACTGGTTATTTCCGGATAAATTAAAAATAGCAAAAGTATTACCGGTTTTTAAAAATGCAGAAAAATATTTTAGTAGTAACTATCTCCCAATTTCTGTTTTACCCACATTTACAAAGATTTTAAAAAAATTTTTAAATAATAGAACCTCAGACCAAGCACTTGGTCTGAGAATAGAACAGTCAATTTAAAAAAAAAAAAATATTCTCCATTTCAATATGGTTTTCGTAAATTTAAAGATACAGAAGTTGCAGCTGCAGATATCATCAAAGGTATTCAACAAAACGTTGATAGCAACCAAAAATGCTGCCTAAACTGTCTCTGGATTTATGTAAAGCATTTGATACAGTCAATCACAACATTTAACTTAAATGCCTATACAATATTGGAATTCGGGGAAATATTTATTTATTGTTAAAAAAATTACTTAAATAATAGAAAGCAGTTTGTTCAAATGGAAAATGTTAAAAGTTTACAAAAAAACATAACTTGCGGTGTTTCGCAAAGGTCAACCTTAGGACCTACTTTAATTTTTATTCTACATTAATTCTGTAGCATAATTAAATTTAAAAGCTAAAATAAAATTGTTTGCCGATGATACTACTATTGTATATTTTCATGAAGACTATGCTCAAATTCATAATAACATTAACCACGACCTAAATATAATATATAAATGGCTTGAAATTAATAAATTATCATTAAATTTTAATAAATCATCTTTTATGTTTATAAATAAATCAAAATTAAAAAATAATAATATTTCTTCACTATCTTTCAATAATCATTTAATTAAATATACTAATACAATTAAATTTTTACGTTTATACAGGGTGTTAGTAAATAAGTGCGACAAACTTCAGGGGGTGCTTCTTTAAGTGATTTTAAGAAAAATAGTTCATATAAACATGGGTCCGAAAATGCATAGTTTTTACGATACAGGGTGTCAAACTTTAAAAAAAAAATCGGATGTTCGTAAATATCTCGATATTCTTTTATTCGATTTTGTTGAAATTTGATAATTTTATTTATAATAACAAGAGGATAATTTAGCCTCAATTAGATTAAAATTTTTAAGTCCAGTGGCGTCCCGGAAGACAGTCCAACTAATATTTTTGACAACAAAACTGCGCGCCACTGGTTTTTTTATAAATTATGTATTTTTTTCGAATTAAGCAACTACAAATACAAATATGTTATTTTTTGAGTTTTTTCATATCTTGCTTTGTTTTTGAGAAAAAAAATAGAAACCACTTTATTGTATGTCCCCTGGACAATAAGAGTAAAAAATTTAAACTACTTACTATGCTATTAAGCAATTAATTACACGAAAGTCCTCTTTTGAATTTTAATATTTTAAAATCTATGCGAAAAATTCGAAAGAGAACTTTTGTGTAATTTTAATTGGTTAATAGCATAGTAAGTGGTTTAAATTTTTACTGTTATTGTCCCGGGGACATACAATAAAGTGGTTTTTATTTTTTTTTTCAAAAACAAAGCAAGATATGAAAAAAACTCAAAAAATAAAATATTTGTATTTGTAGTTGCTTAATTCGAAAAAAATACATAATTTTTAAAAAAACCAGTGGCGCGCATTTTTTTTGTTAAAAATATTAGTTGGACTGTCTTCCGGGACGCCACTGGACTTAAAAATTTTAATCTAATTGAGGCTAAATTATCGTCTTGTTATTACAAATAGAATTACAAAATTTCACCAGAATTGAGTACAAGAGTATCGAGATATTTACGAACATCCGATTTTTTTTTAAAGTTTGACACCCTGTATCGTAAAAACTATGCATTTTCGGACCCATGTTTATATGAACTTTTCTTCTTAAAATCACTTAAAGAAGGACCCCCTGAAGTTTGTCGCACTTATTCACTAACACCCTGTATATTGATGAAAATTTAAATTGGAAAAAACATATTGAATATTCAAGAAGTTACATATCACCAATAATTGACATTTTGTTTAAAGCTAGAAGTTTTATATCATTAAAATATTTGAAAAATGTATATTATTCTTTGGTTTATTCAAAATTACAGTATATGATTTCAATTTGGGGATCAGCGAATTTAGCTACAATTCAGCCATTAAAAAAACTACAAAAAAAATAATTAAATGCATACATAAACTTCCTTTTTTAGAACCAACTATAAATTTGTATGAACCAAACGGATATTTAAATTTAGAAAAGCTTTATAAATTAAAACTATGCATTCTAATACACTCTATTATTATTAAAGAAAAACGATCGAATATAATATTTCCTTCAACCAACATTATTCACAACACGAGACAAAACCATCATATTCATACACCCATGGTAAAGAGTACTTTGGGCCAAAGATGAATATTATATGAAGGAATAACAATTTACAACAGTTTGCCGAAAAAAATTAAAGAAATATCAAAACTATGGACCTTTAAAAATAACTAAAAAAACATTTTTTAAAACTAAACTAACTTCAACGTATTATATATTATTCTTCTTTTGTAAATGGTTATCATCTATATATTTTTTTAAATAATTTCGATGGAGTTATTAACAATTATTACTAACCATGATTTTCATTATTTGTGATTTTATATATTGTATATTCGGGGGTAATACCACGAGTGCTTAAAAATTACCGATAATTTTCATGAAAGCTTGTTATTTATAATTCCACGAGTTCGAAGAACGAGTGGAATTAGTATAACAAGCTTGAATGAAAATTATCTGGTTAATTTTTATGCTCGAGCGGTATTTAGGGAGAATATTTCTAGAATGAAATATATATAAAAAAATTTTTTTGTCATACAATTTTCAATTTCATATAACATAATTAAAACTGTAACTGAAATCCAATAACAATTTTTTTTTTATTTTAACAAATAGCAACAAACAATTGAAAAATATTAACTAATTATTGATTGAATAATAAAAATTAAAAAAACTGTCTCGTCAAATAGGTTCGATTGTTGTGTGTTGGATATACAACGTTGTCTAGGCAAAGTTGTATATCCGCTGATATTTTTTTATTTTTAACGTTTCTTATGGGAAAATTTATACATGAGTGAAATATTCGGTGATATATTCTCTGTAATGAACTTTTTAAGTTGGTTGAGAATAAAAATTAAAATTGTTGATGTACGTATTTATCATTTATATTTTTATTTTTTCAAGCTATCATAGGAACCCTGTCAGGTAATGTCGTATGGGAACACTTCTAACGATACAAATATAATTAATACGTCAATTTTATTTTTCTAAATTCTTACCGTTTATTTCTCAGGTTACCCCGCTACAACTCCAACTTACGCCTACCCACCCCCTGGTCCCCATCTCGCCTACGCTCCCGATTGGCGCACCTTCCCCTACGGACCCTCTCCTCACGCTCCCTCTTATCCTTACCCCAGCGCGCCGTATTACCCCCCTATGCACCCGGCGGTTGCCGCGGCTGCCCCCTACGGATTTTCCTATCAAACGGTGCCCGGCGTCGCAATGGCAAGTAGTGTTCCTAAGAAAGTCGATAAAAAGGACAGTCCTCACGCTCCCACGATCAACGGGGTAGTCGATCAGGTAACACAGGAGTTGAAGAACACTTTGAAGAAGGATTTCAACAAGAAAATGGTCGAGATGACGGCTTTCAAGAAGCTGGAGTCTTGGTAAGTACCCTACCCTATCATACTGTTAATGAGTACCTAAAGTCGCCACAGTGGATCTTTTCCCGTGCGTCATCAATCAACGATCAGGACTCAACGTGGTTAATAACTCTGCATCCTTATTTATTACAGTAACAAGTTGGAATAAAAGCATAAAAGTACGTCTCTAAGATTCCGCAGTAATATAACGTGCTAGACAAGAATAAAACTATAAACGTCAATTAATTACTTTTTTTATTTGTTTAGTTGACTACCGTTGTATTTTAGAACGTCATTGTCAACCTTGTTTTGATCTGCCAATCTAATTCGTATTTTGTAAATTTGTGTGCCTTAAAACTGTTCCTTTTTCTAAAAATAGTTCTTTTTAGAGCTAATAATAATTATACCAACCATCTGTTTTGGCGGTAAGTATTTATGGATTTTTATAATAATTTATTTATTTTAAATATTCTAACCGCGAAAGTTCTTTGAAAAATTTACGGCAGTGGCTAAATTCCCTTAAATGAAAGGATGTCAAAAATTTGACTTTTGCGTCAATAAAACACCAAACTTTTCTAGATTTTAAGCTTTAAAAATAGTATTAAATGTATTAACATTTGTTTATCAATTTCTTTTTGATAATAGAGAATGCCGGGCAAAACTCAGAATTATAAATCATTTTTCGGGATATTATGTAGGTACATACGTCAAACGGTAGGCAGGCACGTCCATTTTGTGAACTTAGACTTAGTTTTGACTTTTTTCGTCTCGTAATTTTGATTTAATTCATACGATTTTGATGACGTGAAAGTGATGACGCACGGGAAAAGATCCACTGTGGCGACTGTAGTCATGTTAACAACACTATTACCCTATCATTCCGTTTAATTAAATGGTGTGGTAAGTACCCTATCATGTTGTAAATGATTACTTTGTCATGTTTACACTGTTACCCTATCATTGCGTTTAATAATAATTGACACCGTAAATCATGATATTTTATTAGGAAAATTATACAGTATTGGGATGAGGGGAAATACACACAAACTACTTCAAAGTTATTTAAGCTATCGTAAACAATTTGTTCAAATTGGGGAAAGAGAAAGTTCGGAAAAAGAAATAATATGTGGCGTTCCACAAGGATCAATGTTAGGTCCGTTATTATTCTTAATTTACATTAATTCCGTTTCCAAATTGAACTAAAAGGGCAATATAAAGCTATTTGCAGATGATGCAACAATTATTTATTTTGCTGAAACTCTTGCAGAAATGTATTTTGATATTAATGATGATTTAAAAAATACTTGTTTCTTGGCTTCAATCAAATAAACTTACGTTAAATTTTACAAAATGTTCTTTTATGTTTATAACTAAAAATAAAATAAATTCCATCATTAACCCCTTAACATTTAATAATGAAAATATTCGATATTCAAAAACGACAAAATTTTTAGGATTAGTTTTAGACGAAAATTTAAATTGGAAATGCCATATCTCGTATATTATCAACTCGATATCTCCTTTGGTATCTGTTTTGTACAGAGCATTCGTTTGAAATACTTAAAAAATATATATTTTTCATTAATATATTCAAAATTACAATACTTAGCTTCTGCATGGGGATCTGCTTGTTTATCAAACTTAAACCCATTACAAAAATTGCAAAATAAAGTTATTAAATGTATACACAAATTACCACATTTAGAACCAACTGTTAATCTATATAGACCGAAATGGTATTTACACGTTCAAAACATTTATAAATTAAAAATTTGTATTCTAATTCACTTTATATTTTAAAAGAAAAAAATCAAACATAACACTTTAGGAGAATAAGACATTACATGATCATAACACCAGATGTATAAATTATTATCAAACTGTACCAGTAAAAAGTAATTTCGGAAAAAAATCGCTTTTATATGACGGAATAATAAAATATAACAATCTTCCAAAAAATATCAGAAAAATTAAAAAATTGGCAACTTTTAAAAAACAATTACATATACAGATATTTACTAAATTGAATTATTTATACTATTATTTTTTGAATTGATTTTATTAATGAATTAAATTGGATTAACTTCCATTTTTTTATTTTTTTTAATGGTTATTATTTTCTATTTTATTATGTTGTCACTTTCCATGTAATGAGCTGTAAAAGTTAGTTTGGAATAAAGACATTTTGAAAGTTAATTAAATGTATATTTCTCGGTCTATTTTTTACCGCTAGGTGGGAGGAAGAAACGTCTAAAGTCCAAAACAAAGAAAAGGATGAAACGGCAGAAAAATTCGCTCTTACCAAGGACAACATTAATATACTTTTGGAACAAAGCAATGATCTTAGTAGCAGCTATGATAACGTGGGTAAGTAAACTGTAAATTTAATATAGCATTACCCTATTATTATGATAGGATTTACCCTATTAAGATAGGTAGGGGTAATGTAATTATCCAAAAAGTCGAATAAGTATTTACATTTTATAACTTTTTTCCTACCGATTTACAAGTTTTTATTGACCTATCATGGTAGGGTTATATAATAACATTCAAATTTTTAAAGTTAATAAAATAAAATATTTAGGAAATATTTTTGATAGTAAATTAAATTGGAAATTTCACTTAGAATACTTAATTAAAAAGTTAAGAAGTTTATTACCGATTTTTAAAAACATTAAAAATTGTTTAAATGTAAGACATGGAAATATTATATTAGGCGTTAGTTAAAACTCATTTAAATTACGGAATTTTAAGTTGGGGAGGAATAAATAGAACTTTAGTTAAAAAATTAGAAATATTACAAAAAAGGTTTCTAAAAATTATATTCAATAAAGATTATCTTTATCCTTCAAAAGAATTATATTCAGAAACAAAAAAGTTGAACATAAGACAACTTTACATTTATATCTATCTTAATATATATATATTTAAAAATAAAAACCTTATACAATCTAAAAACCATAATCATAATACACGTCATAAAAATGAAATAACCATAAAACCTAAAATAAATAAGTCCATAGGACCAAAAAATTACAAATATTTATGTTTTTATTTAAACTATTATTTACCAAGAATAAAAAAATTGATTTCATTAAAAAAATTTTAAGTCGAAATAAAAACATGCATATTAAAAACAGACAAATTGAAAATATTTTTAGTAATGCTTTAATTAATTAATATTGTTCTGAATAATTTATATAAGTAATATTTTTTACTTAAAAATTATAAATTAATAATTTTATTATAGGTGATATATTTCTTCAAAAAAAACTGCATTTATTTTATACTATAAATTAACATTTTTACTTTAAAACTTGATTTTTAATGCATATTTATGATTTATGATTTTACATAATAAAACAATAAAATTAGATTTACCCCTAACAAGCTCAGCTTCAGGGGATTAAAGAGTTTATAGAAGACAACATAAACATATTTATTATATTATTAAATTTTAAATAAACTTATTATTATTATTAATTACTATTGTCAAAGTGTGAGAAATTTTTAAAAATATATATTATTTCTCCAACAGGTTTGGGATTACGTGCCTCCCTCCCCAAAATGCCCAGTTTCAGGCGGAAAAAGATCCCGTCACCCGCGCCGGTCGAAGACGAGGAATCCAAAGATCTGTCGGATCAAGAAGAGATCATACGCGACGAAGATGACGGTTCGGACTCGAGGAAAGCCGATGACGTGCCGAGCAGGGCCCGGAAAACGTCGTCGAGCAGTTCCAGTTCGAGTTCAGGGTTCAGTTCGGACGACGAGAGTAGTTCGAGCGACGAAAGTAGTTCCGATGAATCCGATAGGGAAATTAAACAAATTAATAGGTGAGTTTTGTCGGATAAAGAGGACAAGGGAATAGTACATTACGTATCAAGTTTAGAAAAGTGGAACTTCACTTGACGAGTACGGTTAGTTTGAATCCGAGCGAAGCGAGGATTTAATTTCCATACGAGTCAAGTAAAATCACTTTTCTGACGAGGTGCGTATACTATTTTTTCGCATTTTGTAAGTAATTAATTATTTTGCATTTCATGTTAAAATCTAAAAATAATAGTTACTGAAGAAAATCTACAAAAACTTAGTAGTATGACTTCTCGGTAACTTAGCAATATAAACAAGATGTTTTTTTGTGTTTGACGACTATTGACAGCATCCAAATAAAATCATATTTGAAGAGTGAATTTCACAAGAATTAATGAAATGGCTAATGAAAACGACTTGGAAGATATCCTGAATGCGGCCCGCGAAGCTTCTTCAAGTTTGCTTCCAGTAAAATCCAAGGAAAGATACGAGAAAGCATATAATATGTAAAATTATGTTTTTAATGACATTGAAGTTTTATGCAGTAATGGTTGCTGTGCTGTAATGGTTGCTATGCTGTAAGGTGACCCATTACTGTACGATTTTGAGGTCATTAATCTAGTGCATTACTGTATAAAATGCGAAAAACTTTTTTACTCTACTCCTATCTCTACTAATTGTAATTAATTTTGTTTCTACAGAAGTGTTACGCCTGTGCAAGATGAAAGCATGGATAAAATCGACCTTCTTCCCACTTTCGAGCCGCTGGACGATGGAATTGTGGAGAGAAATAAAACGCCGACGCCTATGCAGGTAAAAAGAATGTTTAAAGGAACATGTATTGTATAAGTTTTTAAAAATGCAGAAAAATATTTTAGTAGTAACTATCGCCCAATTTCTGTTTTACCCACATTTTCAAAGAATTTTGAAAAAATTTTTAAATAATAGAATAGTAAATTTTTAGAAGAAAAAAAAATACTCTCTCCATTTCAATATGGTTTTCGTAAATTTAGAGATACAGAAGTTGCAGCTGCAGATATTATCAAAGATATTCACCAAAACGTTGATAGCAACCAGAAATGCTGCCTACTGTCCCTAGATTGATGTAAAGCATTTAAAAAATTACTTAAGTAGTAGAAAGCAGTTTGTTCAAATGAAATATGTTAAAAGTTTACAAAAAAACATAACTTGTGGTGTTCCGCAAGGGTCAACCTTAGGACCTACTTTTTTTTAAATTTACATTAATTCTATAGCAAAATTAAATTTAAAAGGTAAAATAAAATTGTTTGCTGATGATACTACTATTGTATATTTTCATGAAGACTATGCTCAAATTCATAATAACATCAACCACGACCTAAATATAATATGTAAATGGCTTCAAATTATCATTAAATTTTAAAAAATCCTCTTTTATGTTTATAAGTAAATCAAATTAAAAAATAATTATATTTCTTCACTATCTTTCAATAATCATTTAATTAAATATACTAATTACATACAATCAAATTTTTAGGTAATACAATTAAATTTCTAGGTTTATATTTTGATGATTTAAGTTGGAAAAAACATATTGAATATTTAAGAAGTTACATCACACCAATAATTGGCATTTTGTTTAAAGCTAAAATTTATATGTCATTAAAAATATATATATTATTCTTTGGTTTCTTCAAAATTACAGTATATGATTTCAATTTGGGGATCAGCGAATTTAACTACAATTCAGCCATCAAAAAAACTACAAAACAAAATAATTAAATGCATATATAAACTTTCTTTTTTAGAACCAACTATAAATTTGTATGAACCAAACGGTTATTTAAATTTAGAAAATATTCATAAATTAAAACTATGCACTCTAATACACTCTATTATTATTAAAGAAAAACAATCGAATATGATATTTTATTTGACCAACATTAGTCACATCACAAGACAAAACCATCATATTCATACACCTATGGTAAAGAGTACTTTTGGCCAAAGATCAATTTTATATAAAGGAATAACAATTTACAACAGTTTGCGAAAAAAATTAAAGAAATATCAAAATTATGGATTAAAAAAAAAACGAAAAAAATATTTTTTAAAACTAAACTAACTTTAACGTATTATATTATTGTTCTTTTTTTTTGTAAATGGTTATTATATATATATTTTTTAAATAATTTCGATGGAGTTATTAATAATAAAATTACTAAACGGGATTTTAATTATTTGTGATGTTATATCTTAACATAGTATAAAACAAAGTCGCTATCGCCCGTCCTGTCCTTATATGTGCTTAAATCTTTAAAACTACGCAACGGATTTTGAAGCGGTTTTTTTTAATAGATAGAGGTGATTCAAGGGAAAGGTTTTTATGTATAATATTATAGAGAAACACTGACAAATACTGATAAATTAGAGTAGGGAGAACGAACGACCCAATCTAACCGGTCCCCGGCCCGTTCAACGATCGATCCGAAGCACCGAAGCCGGAATAGACGAAGACAGACTATGTTTTATGCATGGATGTGAATTGTGGAGGGGCCGGCAAACGGTTGAGTTTGAGGTTTGTTCGCCTTATTATCTCACGTCGTATAATGCCGGGCTGCAACGCAGGCCGGGTACACGCTAGTATTATATATTTGGTGTTATATTCTCGGTAATGAACTTTTTAAGTTGGTTGAGAATAACGATATATATTATTATTAAAAAACCTAATCGACTACTTTACAATAGATATTATACTATGCATAAAGGAGTAAGTATAGAATGTTTTAATAATAACTAATAATGGTTTTAGAAGCGGCAACTAATTCCCTTTTTCTTCCAGATCGATACCGATTCTCAGGACGCTTTCGGTCTTGACTCGATCTCCGGCACGTCCCCAGAAAAATCACCCGAAAAACGTCCATCGCCAACAATCACCAAACCCAAAAACAACTTTTACAGCATATATGACAGCGACAGCGACGACGATTTGGCCGAACGTATCCTAATCGAAAGGAGACGGAAAAACGACGAATGGATGGAACAGATAGAGAAGGAACGACAAGAACGCGAAACGGCCGAGATGGGTCGTAGAAAGGAGCTCGAAGAAGAGGAAACAAAGAAAAGAGAGATCGAGGAAAAGAAGCGGGAAGAAGAGAGGCAGAAGGAGCGGGAGAAAGAAAGGGCTAGAGAAGAGGCGAAAGAAAAGAGAAGGAAACAGGCGGAGAAAAAGCGCGAGGAAGCGCGAGCGAGGGAGATCGAGAGACAGAGGGAAAAGGAGGCGAAGCTTAGGGAGAAGACGCCGCCCAGGGTGCCCGAGTACATGGGCGAAATTGACGATGACGATGAAGGTAACCAGGCAAATATCTATATTATATAAGTATCCAAATATCTGATATACAGTGTGTCCAAAAAAAAATGCAACATTTATGGGAAAATTTTTTATCACCGATTTTTCAGAAAATTTTATTCTTTAGAAAAGTTGGTGCATGCCTTAAAACTATAAATGCATATTTCGTATTTCACCTGCGGCTAATAGTAGGGGAGCAAATGCCATTTCTTCGTAATTGCCTTAAGAGTACCTTAATTATTAGAAATACAGCCAAATTTTACATGGAAATGTTTTTGCAAATTAGTAAGTTAGTCCAAATACGAAATTTGAGTTAGGTGTCACAATTTTTAATTTTTTTTTTGGTTATTCTCTAATAATCTCTAAAAAAAATTTTGCATCAAGTTTAAAAACAAAACTTTTTGAATTTTTAAATCTTATTTAGGTCAATAAGATGGAAATTTAAAAGTTAGAAGAATAATAACGTTTTTTTTTCGTCTGCTTTCTTTAGAGACAAAGAGCGCAATTGAAGAAAAGACGCTGGAAGAACTCGAGGCCGAAAGAGACGCCCTCTTGCAACAAGTTCGGAACCCCGAACCGCCGTTCGAGTCTCCGGAAAACTCCAAAAAACTTACAGTGAGTAAAAGTATAGTTTCACCCCGCCCTAATGACAATGACCCGTTCAGAGTTGTTTATTACCTTCTCATCACCCTATAATATATGTTTTGTACATTTTTGAGTAGGGATGAGTAAGAATATCCAAGTTTTCAATTGTATCCGATTGGTCAAAATTAATTTTTCTAAAATTTATCTACCGTAGACGACGGAGAAAAACCGTAAAAAAGAATTGCCGAAAGAAATTAACGGTACAACTGAGTTCCTACGACGCCTCTCTGAAACGTCGGGAGAAAGTAGTCCGTCTAGTCAGGTAAATTACCTTATCAAATAGTTAAAATTACAGTATCAAGTATTTTAAAGTTACCTTATCAACAATCTATAGTTAAAGCATATCTCAAAGTATATCGTCGTGCCTTCATTGACATCAATTAAGAAAATTTATTGTTTACAACAGGCTGCACTCTGTTTCTTAAAGCCTGACAGCACAGCTGAGGGTCATGAGTCGGAAAACCTCAATTAACTATAAGCGTAACAATAACAGGTACCTAATCTTAAGTATTTAAATTATCTATTATTGCATAGGTATACAGGTAGGTGGCTTATGTCATAGAATATTTCCAACTTCAAGTGAGGTAGTTTAGTTTTATTTTTAACGTGTTATCGAAAGTTTGTCTGTATATTATAAAAATAATACAAAAATGGCGAATAATTATTCCCCAGTGTTTTGTTAACGTGTGCTTGACCCAAAAGCAAAGACAATATTTTTAAATGCAGACAATGCACTTGTGCACCAAACGCCATCTAGTACTGTCAGAAACCTAGTATCAGCATGTGCTAATATGACTGGAGTTAGTGAATCAACAATCTATAGGCTTCTTAGGGAAAGAAAATCTGGAACTCTGTAGCCCCTCCTAAACAGTCGCCAGAAAGGACACCTATACAAATTGATGAGGATGTGAAAGTACCCAACGTAGGAAGAAAAAAATTGTGGCAAATTTTACATCATAACAAATATTCAAGCTAATGTCGACAGCAGTAAAAAATGCTGTTTACTATCATTAGATCTGGGTAAGGCTTTTGACACCGTAAACCATGATATTTTATTAAGAAAATTATACAGTTGGGATAAGGGGAAATACACACAAACTACTTCAAAGTTATTTAAGCTATCGTAAACAATTTGTTCAAATTGTTAAAAGAAAAAGTTCGGAAACAAAAATAATATGTGGGGTTCCACAAGGATCAATATTAGAATCGTTATTATAATAATAATAGTCTTTATTAATAGCACTAGCTAACAAAATACATTATAATATTTTAGGTACAATTTAATTCTTATATGCTATAGTTATCAATTATATACCTTCTTAGCATTCTTTTAAAGTTATTAAAATTTAAATTTTTTATTTCTATTGGAATAACATTGAAATCAATTAAACCTTTGTAAAATAAGCTATTTTGTGCAAAACATGAATTTACCCTAGATACATAAAAATTTGAGGTTGATCTAGTATTGTAGTTATGTACATCACCTACTGTTCTCAAATTATCCGATATATGTTCTGGGTACAAGTTATTCTTTATTTTATAAATCACTATCATAGTATTAAAAAGTATATTTTGTTTTACGCTTAATAAACCTGTTGTTTCCAACATGTCTTTTATTCTACTATATTTATTACATCCCAAAATACTTCTCAATGCCTGATTTTGTTTTTTTTGAATGTTACTGATATTTTCCTTAGTAAACATGTACATTATGGTGGAACAATAATTGAAATGAGGAAGTACTATTGTTTTGTAAATAAGTAATTTCGTCCAAGAACTTAGATCTCTCCCTATTCTACACAGTAAATTAATTTTCTTAGATACTTTTTTTGTTATGTAGTTTGCATGACTAGAAAATGTAAGTCTTTCGTCTATAATAATTCCTAAGTATTTACATTCGTTAACCTGTTCAATTTTGCTACCATTAATTATTACGCCGTTATGATTGTAGGTGTTAATTACACTATATTTTAATTTTAATACCATACATTTTGTTTATATTGACACTTAAACTGTTATTGCACAACCATCTATATATATTTTCCAAGTCTTCATTTAATAAGTTTATAATGTCCTGCACCGTATCACCTTCTACAAAAAGTATAGTGTCATCTGCAAACAACTGTATTTTGCATTTCTTAATAACCTTGACAATGTCATTAATATAAAGCACAAATAGTTCTGGGCCCAATACCGTACCCTGGGGAACACCGTGGTCATTTAATTTACCTGAAGAAAGTTCCTCATTGTATTTTGTCTTTTGTGTCCTTGTTTCCAAGTATTGTGAAAACCATTTCAATACACTCCCTTCAAAACCATATTTATGTAATTTTTTAATTAATAATTTTCTATTTATTGTCTCAAAAGCCCTACGAAAGTCCAAAAAAACTACCCCTACTAATTTTTTATTGTCTAATGCAATTTTCCATTTTGAAATTACTGTCTGTAAGGCACTCTCACAAGAATGCCCGGCTCTAAATCCCGCCTGAGCATCAGTAAGAAGCCTATTCTCCTGCACATACCCACGAACTTGATTGTTTACCACTGTCTCTAGGAGTTTTTCATATGCTGCCACCATGTTGATTGGTCGATATTCCTCACACTTTATAGTACCATTAACTTTTTCTATAGGGACAACCACTGACAACTTCCAATCTTTAGGAAAACACCCAGTTTCCAGACTTTTGTTTATCACTTGTAGGAATCTATTACCTATGGCTTCAAATGCTAGCTTTAAAATTCCTGTGTTTATACCATCAATGCTACTTTTTTTGTTATTTAAGTTGTTTACTATCTTTCTTAGTTCTGTCAGCTGTAAATGCTGGAATTTATCGAGCTTATCTGTTGGTGTCACAATCCTATTAAGTATTTCTTGACTTTCTGCTTGATCTGGTTCGTTGGCCAAAGCGTCTATACTGTCTATAAAAAAATCATTAAAACAGTTAGCAATTTCTATTGTCTCTGTCTTAAGTTGGCCATTAAACACAACTCCATTAGTATTTTTGCACTTCTTATTGTTATTAAGTATACTTTTTAGGTTCTTCCACATTTCTCTTGAGTTCCCTCTATTTTCATCAACTTTCTCATGATAGTAATTTTTCTTTTGTTCTCTTATTTTTTGCACTACTAAGTTCCTTTGTTTACGGTATTCTTTCCAGTCATTTTCAGAGTTTGTAAATATTGCTCTTTTGTACATACTGTCCCTGTCCATTATACTTTGTTCTATTTCTTGTGTCCACCATTGTTTGTTACCCCATTTACATTCAATTTCTTTTACTACTGTAGGAGCATGCTGATCAACTTTTTCTTTTATTATTTTTACTAGAGAGTTTGCCATGTCATCAAGATTATGTACGTTTTCCGGCCATCTATAGTCAATTAGGTCTAACTGAAACTGCAGTTCATTAAAATTGTGCATATCTTGATATGTAATTTTTTTTGAATACATTGAAATTTCTGGAATATCAATTGTTATGATGGAGTGATCTGCTATTTTTGGGGTATAATGTACTTTATGGTCAGTCTGTTTGTCATTAGTAATTAAAAGGTCAATTTTTGTAGCACTTTGTTGCGTAATTCTTGTAGACTGTTGTATTAACTGATAAAGTCCACTTTCTTCAATTATGGTTTTCAATTTTCTCGCATAAAACGTGTTTTTGTCAAGGTCTATATTAAAATCACCCAGTAATATTAAGGTTTCTGGTTTTATTGCATATTCATACAATATCTCTTCTAATTTCTGAAGAAATTCACTATCACTTGCACTTGGAGAATGGTAGAGACTAAGTACATTGTAATAATCGTTGTTCAGTTTTATACGAGTTCCACTAATCCACATATTTTTGTCTATGACTATATTGATTGCTTGTTTATATTTAAATTCTTCTTTAACATATATTGATGATCCTCCTGTGTGTCGGCTTGTAGAATATGCATGTAAACTTTTATATCCTTCTATCTCTAGTTCATTTTCTTGTAGTTCTGCTGTTATGTGTGTCTCTACGAGGCAGATAACTATAGGTCTCCATTTATTTATTACCCATATTAGTTCGGTTTTATGTGCTGTGAAACTTTCTATGTTTAGATACATTATGTTCTTTTTTAACTGCTATTTGTTTGGTTTGTTAATATTGCTATATGTATCCGGGTAGCTTACTCTTCTTTGTAATTGTTCTACTATCTTTTTATAGGCCTCACAGTTTCTGTTGTAAGCTGTATGTTGGTAGTTTATATTTGGGATTTTTAGCACTTCTGCCGCATGTCTACAGTTTACACAAGTATTTGTTTCACTTTTACATTCATCTTGTTTATGATTTTCGCTGCATTTGGGACATATTATATTAGTATTTGTACAATTATTCTTAATTTATATTAATTCCGTTTCCAAATTGAACTTAAAGGGCAATATAAAGCTATTTGCAGATGATACAAGTATTTATTGTTCTGAAACTCCAGCAGAAATGTATTTTGATATTAATAATGATTTAAAAATACTAATATATAATATAATATACAAACAATACCCTTTTCTAACACTTAACCAATTAAAAACCCTCGAACAAAGTAAATTAATCTATTGCGTAGAGAACAAACTGCTTAAAACAAACATTGATCTAAAGCCGGGCTTCCATTCTCGTGTATTTGGCGAAATATTTGTCAATTGCCCATATTTGCCAAGTAGTGGAAGTGGTATTCTCTGCGAATATTTGTACAATTATTGGCCACTGGCGAAGTCCCGGCGGTTGTCGGTAAAAATTACGCGAGTCAAAGTGATTACAATTATTTGTGTATTTGAGGAGTTCATACTTGTTGATGCACTCTCACCACTTGGCTGCTTGTCCCACAAATATTTCGGCAGTTGTTCTCAAATAAGGTCCTCTATCATAATGGAGGCATTGTACCTGAAACATAAATTTTGCCTAGTATACCTACAGAGGTATGGTTTCGGCTTTTGGTCGATCGGGATAGTGGTATTAACTTACCTGTCTCGACTTTTGTTCAAAGAGGTAATTTACCACCTTCTTCTTCTTTTTGCTTTCTGCACTTTTTTCCTCCTTATCACAATATAGCTGCCAGCTACTACCACAAACGCTGCAGCTGCATCGAAACAAAATGAACACTGAATGATCGAGAAAATGCTATAATTGCCAAGTACACAAGTATTGGCGTACTTGTCAAATACAGGAGTAGTGGGAGCGCTGCACTTGTCAAATTGACTTCGGAACTTGGTGTACTTGCCAAGTATGCCCAAGTACGCAAATATTTGCGTACTTGCCAAATACACGAGAATGGGAGCCCGGCTTAAAACAAAGTAAATACTTTCACAACTATAACGTGAGATTTAAGTTTGCGCTCAGAAGTACTTTTGCAAGAACAAAGAAAAAACAAAATTCGCCTTATCAAAAAAGCATTCAAGTCTACAATACCATACCCCCTCGACTACTGGAGGGACAATACAAAAAAGTTATTCATAACCTGAAAACGTATATTAGAGACAATGTAGTTTAAATTAAGTACATATAGTTTATTAATCCTTGTAACAATAATCAATAATTGTCAAAAAATGTAAGCTTAGGCCTCGGTACCAGGTCCTTCTGATTCGAGGTCAGTAATAAACCATTAATAAAAAAATAAAAAAACGTCTTTCTTAAAAACTTACGTTAAATTTTACAAAATCTTCTTTTATGTTTGTAACTAATAATAAAATAAATTCCATCATTAAACCCTTAACATTTAATAATAAAAATATTCAATATTCAAAAACGACAAAATTTTTAGGATTAGTTTTAGACGAAAATTTAAATTGGAAATGCCATATCCAGTATATTATCAACTCGATATCTCCTTTGGTATCTGTTTTGTTCAGAGCTAGATATTTCATTCCTTTGAAATACTTAAAAAATATATATTTATCATTAATATATTCAAAATGACAATACTTAGCTTCTGCATGAGGATCTGCTTGTTTATCAAACTTAAAACCAATACAAAAATTGCAAAATAAAGTTATTAAATGTATACACAAATTACCCCCTTTAGAACCAACTGTTAATCTATATAGACCGAAAGGGTATTTACACGTTCAAAACATTTATAAATTAAAAATTTGTATTCTAATTCACTCATTATTTTAAAAGAAAAAAAATCAAACATAAGGAGAATAAGACATTACATGATCATAACACCAGACGTTGTATAAATTATCAAACTATACCAGTAAAAAGTAATTTCGGAAAAAATCGCTTTTATATGACAGAATAATAAAATATAACAATCTTCCAAAAAATGTCAGAAAAATTAAAAAATTGGCAACTTTTAAAAAACAATTAAATATATATTTAATTAAATTATTTATACTATTTTTTTTTAATTGATTTTATTGACGAATTAAATTGGATTAACTTTTGTATATTATATTGTCATTTTCCATGTAATGAACTGTAAAAGTTAGTTCGGAATAAAGACATTTTGAGAGTTAATACACAATTTATCAAGACTGATTATATATCCTAATTGCACCAGGCCCGGCACTGGTGCCTAACCTACCCTAAATAACAATTGCAAGCACCATAAACTTATTGAATACGGGGTGGACCTACCTGCTCTTGATAACAAGGACAACATTTCTATGCAAAATAATGGTAAACCAGTTAAAATTGTAAATATGTCGCCCTTCCAGGTATACAACAATGAGGTTTTATTAAAATAAATGACAGGTAGCAAAAGCCAAGACGATGTACTTTGAGATGTACTTTACCTTATCAAATAGTTAACATTACCCAATTAAATTCCTCCAAATTACCCTTTCAACCATAATAAATTACCTTATCAACTATTTACAATGTCCTTATTAACAATTATTTAAACCTTGTCTTCGATTCAAAATTACCCTAGCGTATAATTATATAACAACAAAGGCGTAATCTTTTCACGTAAAATAATTATTAATTTTTGACAATTTTTAGGTAGCGATCGAACACTCCTATTGCCTCTCCAGGCCAGAAGAGAAAGAAAACGCCGTCTCCGCCGAATACTCCCGAACCGACACTCTCGCTCACGATCACGGCTACACGAATAAAGAGGCGCCGGAACCGTTGCAGGAGGTGCCGCCGGTACTGCCGGTGGTGGCACCCGAGAAACCCAAAAAGGTAATTATTTTTTCGATATTTCCTTAATAATAATAAGTTTATTTAAAATTTAATAATATAATAAATATGTTTATATTGTCTTCTATAAACTTATTCTTCAATTCCCCCTGAAGCTGAGCTTGTTAGGGGCAAATCTTATTTTTTGTTTTAGTGTGTAAAATCATAAATCATAAATATGCATTAAAAATCAAGATTTAAAGTAAAAATGTTAATTTATAGTATAAACGCAGTTTTTTTGAAGAAATATATTACCTATAATAAAATTATTTATTTATAATTTTTAAGAAAAGAATATTACTTATATAAATTATTCAGAACAATATTAATTAATTAAAGCATTTCTAAAAAGATTTTCAAATTGTCTGTTTTTAATATCCATGTTTTTATTTCGACTTGTATAAGGTTTTTATTTTTAAATATATTTAAGATGTTATAAATGTAAAGTTGTCTTATGTTCAACTTTTTTGTCTCTGAATATAATTATTTTGAAGGATAAAGATAATCTTTATTGAATATAATTTTTAGAAACCTTTTTTGTAATATTTCTAATTTTTTAACTAAAAGTTCTATTTATTCCTCCCCAACCTAAAATTCCGTAATTTAAATGAGTTTTAACCCGGGATCGGTCGCTACCCTACGCGTAATATAATATTTCCATATGTCTTACATTTAAAAAAATTTCAAAGTTTTTAAAAATCGGTAGTAAACTTCTTAATTTTTTAATTAAGTATTCCAAGTGAAAATTCCAATTGAATTTACTATCAAAAATAATTCCTAAATATTTTATTTTATTAACTTTAAAAATTTGAATATCTTCATTTATTTGAATACTATTCATATTTTGTGGTAGGTTATTTAGGTTTAAAGTAAAAGGAATATAATTTGTTTTTGTAAAATTAATTGTTAACAGATTGTTATCAAACCAAATTTTTATAATTTTAAAATCTTTTTTAATTTTATTATTTAAGTTTTGCCAATTTGTATCGGTATAAAAAATTGTAGTATCATCTGCAAAACTATGAATTTGTCCATCGCAATTTATACTAAATAAGTCGTTAATATAAATATTATAAAATAATGGTCCTAAAATTGTTCCTTGAGGAACACCATACGTAAATAGTTTTGGATAGCTTTTTTCTTTATCTATTTGAACATAAGTTAGTCTATTTTTCAGATAGTTTTTAAATAATCCTAATTGCTTTCGTCTGAATCCAATATTTTCTTTCAACTTTTTTAACAGTAAATTATGGCTAACTGTATCAAAGGCTTTTGCTAAATCTAGAAAAATACTAATACAAGGTTTTTATTATCTAGTGCATCATATATTTGTTCTGTTAGATAGCAAATAGCGTTTTGTGTTGATTTATTTTTTTGAAACCCAAACTGTTTATTAGAAATAAAATGTATTTTTTCCAATTAATTTTCAATTCTTAATTTAAAAATTTTTTCGAATACTTTTGCTATCGAAGATATTAATGTTATTGGTCTATAATTACTAATTTTACTAGAAAATAGGTTTTATTATAACCATTTTGAAAGCTTCTGGATATATACCTACTGGTTTTAAAAATATTATTTATAAGAAATGTTAGTGGTCTAGAAATAGTAGTTTTAATACTTTTTAATATTTCTGTTGTTATTCCATCGGTACCAGGAGATTTCTTTAATTTTAAACTATCACATTTTCAACTTCTTGATGATAAGTTTCTTCTAAATAAAATGAATTTATATTGTTTATTTTTTTATTTGAAAATGTGTTATCACCTTTATTGATTTTGTTTGTTACCTTTCTTTTTTTACATTGCCATAACAATTCGTTTTACTATTTGTCAATTTGTTAGGTTGACAAGCACGACAAATCTCTGTTCAATCGGCGTAGGTATTACAGTTTATCTCGTGGGGCAAAGGCCTGTCTTGCATGTCGGCCTAAAAAACCTAAAAATAGAGGATGTTTGGTCCGTAGAAATTTAAAATAATGTTTGTAATGACGTATTTTCAGGAGAAACCACCTAAACAACCAAGACCGAGAAAGCAAAAGCTAAAAGAACTCCAAAACACCTATTATCAAGACCAGTATGGCAGGGGAAGCACCGCAGGGCTCCACACTGCCCACGAGCATATTTTGCATAAAGTTAGGGACCAAATGTCTGAATTTGGTGTTCTGTACGAATTTCTTACTAAAGGTATTGACAGGTTTTCATGTTTTTAACGACGTTTTTAACCCTAAATATTGCCTGTTCACACTAAATGAAGAAAACCTTAATAGACCAGGGTCGATAATTTTTGAAACCAAAAAAAAATAATAGTAGGATAAAACCCATTGGAAAAGGAAGAGAATATAACAAAAATGAAAGCAAAAATAATTTACGGGCGATCCGAGGTCGGAAAGTGGAAAGGGGTGAGTTTTTAAGGGTAGAAAACGATTTATCTCGATTTCCGGCAAAACTACAAATCCTATCTTCTTCTCCTTATGACGCCCTCTCCTTTCGAAGGTTGGCGATCCACACAGCTAACATTGTTCTGGACACAGCAGCTCGAAAGATTTCAATGGAAGTGCACCCAAACCATCGTCTGAGGTCCTTTAACCAGGAGTTCTGACGTCTACCAATAGATCTTTTCCCTTGAATCTTTCCTTCAATTATTAGTCTCAGCAGTTCATACTTGTTGCCTCTCATAATGTGGCCTATGTACAACAAATCCTATGGAAAAACGTTAAATGGCAAAGCTGTAGGTAATAAAAAGATCTAAAACTTTTGTATTTAAAGTTTTTTCACATAACCTCAAAATTTATGTGAAAAATTCAAACAAACAAGTTTTTGGTTTTTTATTTTTATATTTTACAAAAAAAAATTTTTTTTCACGAAATGTCGTGAAAACTTACCTTTTTATGTCCCAAACACACTGTAATTTTTTTGATTTAAAATATTTATTTTTTTTTACCTTATTTTGACTTAATATCGAAAAAGCACCCTAATTTTCAATCGAAAATTCTCACGTCAAAATATCTGCTTTTTTAAAAAAGTCGGTGGGCTTTTTCTTCGTTGAAATCTCTACTTTCTGATGGTGTAAAAAAAATATACATTACTATGGTAAATGTTCTCAAAAAATGGAAGGAAACGAAAAAAATCGAATCCAACATTTTTTTTAAAAATCATTATGTACAATTTTGAGCGATTTATGTTTATGGATTTGCAATTTTTTTGTTGAGCAATGTAACATGGAATCTTACGTTTTTCGAGTAATTAAAGTATAAATTTTTAAATAGCTCAAAATTGTAGGTACAGGGTCTTCCAACGAGGACTGAACAGGGGCTCATTTTTGAGCTTCCTTGTATTTAAAGAAAAATTCAAAATAGCCAATCGATGTACTTTTTCCTGCAGAATTCAAAAATGAAACCAAAAATTTATTTGAACCAGAAACAAAAGAGTTACGCTATGGATAAGGTGTTTTTTAAATGGAACATAGCTTTTTTTATACGATTTTTGGAACGAGTGATTTTTTTTTGTCCGTCCTGATTAAAATAGTTAATATTGTGACAACTATTTTTATTAAATTTTAATGTTTTATCCAGTATAATTTAACTTTAACCTGTTTGAAACATACACTAAGTAATAAAGGTATAATCAAAGGTGATTATACCTTTATTACCTAGTGTATGTTTCAAACAGGTTAAAGTTAAATTATACTGGATAAAACATTAAAATTTAATAAAAATAGCTGTCACAATATTAAATATTTTAATCAGAACGGACAAAAAAAAATCACTCGTTCCAAAAATCGTATAAAAAAAGCTATGTTCCATTTAAAAAACACCTTATCCATAGCGTAACTCTTTTGTTTCTGGTTCAAATAAATTTTTGGTTTCATTTTTGAATTCTGCAGGAAAAAGTTCATCGATTGGCTATTTTGGATTTTTCTTTAAATACAAGGAAGCTCAAAAATGAGCCCCTGTTCAGTCCTTGTTGGAAGACCCTGTACATAATGATTAAAAAAAAAAATTCGAATTCGATTTTTTTTCGTTTCTTTTCATTTTTGAGAATTTGACATAGTAATGTAAATTTTTTTTACACCATTAGAAAGTAGAGATTTCAACGAACAAAAAGCCCGCCGACTTTTTTTTAAAAAAGCAGATATTTTGACGTGTCAATTTAGTCAAACTAAGGTGAAAAAATAAATATTTTAAATCAAAAAAATTACAGTGTGTTTAGGACATAAAAAGGTAAGTTTTCACCAAATTTCGTGAAAGAAAAAATTTTTTAAAAGAAAAAAAAACCAAAAACTTGGTTATTTGAATTTTTCACATAAATGTTGAGGTTATGTAAAAAAAGTGTGAATACAAAAGTTGTAGGTCTTTTTATTACCTACAACTTTGCCATTTAACGTTTTTCCATAGGACTGGTAGTTTTGCCGGAAATCGAGATAAATCGTTTTCTACCCTTAAAAACTCACCCCTTTCCATTTCCCGACCTCGGATCGCCCGTAAATTATTTTTCCTTTCATTTTTGTTATATTCTCTTCCTTTTCCAATGGGTTTCATCCTACTATTATTTTTTTTCACTTTTTACCATTTTCAAAGGCTTCAGCCCTGGTCTATAAGTGGTAGTGATACAACAGAATCTTTTTTCTCAGGTATTGACAAAGAGGACATTGAATATATCAAAAAATCCTATGAAGAACTTCTTTCCGATGATGCCATGGGTTATTGGCTGAACGATACCCATTGGGTAGACCACTGCGTGACAGATCTATACTCCAGTCCGCCCAAGAAACGGAAACGGGACGAAAGAACTCATCTCACAGGTAACATTTGAGGTTTTTGTAAAATTGGTACCCTAAAATTAAAGTTTCAAGTATTAATATACCTATTTATTAACTTGTGATTCTAGGCAGTGCACGAACAGAAGGTTATTACAAGATGTCCGCCCATGAAAAGTCAAGATACAAGTACCATCATGCGAAAGCTCATGCTATCTCCATGTCAGCAACTGCTCCTGCAAATAAACAAGGTATAACTTGCCTACCTGTTGGTATATTTTGGAATTAGTAATAAGAATTTTTTTTTTTAATAATATATTATTCTCAACCAAAGTTAAAAATTCATTACAGAGAATATAACACCAAATATACAATATATAAAATCACAAATAATAAAAATCATGTTTAGTTCGAAATTATTTTTAAAAAAATATAGATGATAGCCATTTACAAAAAAAAAAATAACAATATAATAATACGTTAAAGTTAGTTTAGTTTTAAAAAACATTTTTTTAGTTTTTTTTAAAAGTCCATAATTTTAATATTTCTTTCATTTTTTGCGGCAAACTGTTGTAAATTGTTATTCCTTTATAAAATATTGATCTTTGGCCAAAAGTACTCTTTACCATAGGTGTTTGAATAATATGATGGTTTTGTCTCGTGATGTGAATAATGTTGGTCGAAGGAAATATTATATTCGATCGTTTTTCTTTAATAATAATAGAGTGTATTAGAATGCATAGTTTTACTTTATAAAGCTTTTCAAAATTTAAATATCCGTTTGGTTCATACAAATTTATAGTTGTTTCTAAAAAAGGAAGTTTATGTATGCATTTAATTATTTTGTTTTGTAGTTTTTTTAATGGCTGAATTGTAGTTAAATTTGCTGATCCCCAAATTGAAATCATATACTGTAATTTTGAATAAACCAAAGAATAATATATATTTTTAAAATATTTTAATGATTTATAATTTTAGCTTTAAACAAAATGCCATTTATTGGTGAGATGTAATTGCTTAAATATTCAATATGTTTTTTCCAACTTAAATTTTCATCAATATATAAACCTAAAAATTTAATTGTTTTGGTATATTTAATTATATGATTATTGAAAGACAGTGTAGAAATATTATTATTTTTTAATTTTGATTTACTTATTAACCTAAAAGATGGTTTATTAAAATTTAACGATAATGTATTAATTTCAAGCCATTTACATATTATATTTAGGTCGTGGTTAATGTTATTATGGATTGGAGCATAGTCTTCATGAAAATATACAATAGTAGTATCATCGACAAACAATTTTATTTTACCTTTTAAATTTAATTTTGCTATAGAATTAATGTAGATTTAAAAAAACAGTAGGTCCTAAGGTTGATCCTTGCGGAACACCACAAGTTATGTTTGTTTGTGAAGTTTTAACATTTTCCATTTGAACAAACTTCTTTCTATTACTTAAGTAATTTTTTAACAATAAATAAATATTTTCCAGAATTCCAATATTGTATAGGCGTTTAAATAAAATGTTGTGATTGACTGTATCAAATGCTTTACATAAATCTAGGGACAGTAGGCAGCATTTTTGGTTGCTTTCAACGTTTTGTTGAATATCTTTGATAATATCTGCAGCTGCAATGTGATTTAGATTGTAAAATGTATCATTGTAAAATGGTAACCATTCTTTCAGGATTGTCAAGGGAAGCACGCTCGAATCAAAGGCGTCTTTTGACGGCGTTCGGAGGCGACACGGACTCAGATTTATTGAAATTCAACCAATTGAAGTTCAGAAAGAAACAGTTGAAGTTTGCCAAGTCGGCCATTCACGATTGGGGTTTGTTTGCAATGGAACCAATCGCTGCTGATGAAATGGTAATATGTTACTTTGCTTACCTTTTGAAACTCAAAAACGCCTTTTTTGAAATGTATTATTTATGGTGTATTTATGTACAATTTTGAGCTATTTATTAAAATTTATACTTTAATTACTCGAAAAACGTAAGATTCCATGTTACATTGATAAACAAAAAAATATTTAAAAAAAATAGCTAAAATAATAGCTCAAAATTGTACATAATGATTTTTAAAAAAATTTCGGATTAGAGTTTTTTTCGTTACTTTGCATTTTTTGAGAACATTTACCATAGTAATGTATATTTTTTTACACCATCAGAAAGTAGAGATTTTAACGAACAAAAAGCCCACCGACTTTTTTAAAAAAGCAGATATTTTGACGTGAGAATTTTCGATCGAAAATTAGGGTGCTTTTTCGATATTAAGTCAAAATAAGGTGAAAAAATAAATATTTTAAATCAAAAAAATTACAGTGTGTTTGGAACATAAAAAGGTAAGTTTTCACCAAATTTCGTAAAAAAAATTTTTTTGTAAAAGAGAAATAACCAAAAACTTGATTATTTGAATTTTTCACATAAAATTTGAGGTTATGTGAAAAAAGTTTAAATACAAAAGTTGTAGATTTTTTTATTACTTACGACCTTGCCATTTAACGTTTTTCCATAGGACTTTTAGTTTTGCCGGAAATCGAGATAAATCGTTTTCTACCCTTAAAAACTCACCCCCTTTTTTTTGTTGCAAAAATGATCGACTCTGGTCTATAAAGGAATGAGACGTCTTTCTTGCTCTGTCGTCCTTACTTAAATCACCCTTAACTAATGAATGTTTCACTTAAACGAATAATTAATTTTACCACACTTGCAAGTTACCGTATCATATTTTAGTTTACCCACAAATTAGCTAAAATTACTGTTTTCCAGGTTATCGAATATGTGGGACAGACGGTGAGGCACAGCGTTGCTGATTTGAGAGAACAAAAGTACGAGGCTATTGGAATCGGTAGTTCTTACCTCTTCAGAATAGATCTGGAGAATATAATTGACGCCACAAAGTGTGGAAATCTGGCCAGGTTTATAAACCACAGCTGCAATGTAAGTAAAATACCCCGAAAGGGTATTTACACGTTCAAAACATTTATAAATTAAAAATTTGTATTCTAATTCACTCTATTATTTTAAAAGAAAAAAAATCAAACATAACACTTCAGGAAAATAAAACATTACATGATCATAACACAAGACATTGTATAAATTATCAAACTATACCAGTAAAAAGTAATTTTGGAAAAAAATCGCTTTTATATGACGGAATATTAAAATATAATAATCTTCCAAAAAATATCAGAAAAATTAAAAAATTGGCAATTTTTAAAAAACAATTAAAGATATATTTACTAAATTAAATTATTTATACTGTTTTTTTTTTTTTTTTTTTTTTTTTTTTTTTTTTAATTGATTTTAATAATGAATTAAATTGGATTAACTTCCATTTTTTTTTTATTGTTATTTTTTTATGGTTATTATTTTCTATATTATATTGTCACTTTCCATGTAATGAACTGTAGAAGTTAGTTTGGAATAAAGACATTTTAAAGTTAAAAAGAAAATGATGAACCTTTACCATGGACATATACCTTTAGATTAGAACAATAGTGGCAAATGTATGGCCTTGCGGATGTAAATAAAGCCCTGTACGCATGCGCACTGCAAAACTCTCATTTAACAAATGGAACGGTAGACAGGTCCGGGCTTTAAAATTTATCGTTAACAATATACCCCCAATGATGCTGATGTATAATTTTAATTCCTAAAGATCTCCAGACTAATCATTTCAAATAAAATAATTCGTTGACACTTGAATTAATATAAACATAGGTATTTACTTTTTTCTTATAAATATAAGTATGGAGAAAAGTAGACCTTTCTAGAAAGCCAAAATGTACTTTTTGCTAATCAGTATGGTTTTCGCAGATCTAAGGATACAGAAATAGCTGTAGGAGATATCATAACAAATATTCAAGTTAATGTCGACAGCAGTAAAAAATGCTGTTTACTATCCTTAGATCTGTGTAAGGCCTTTGACACCGTAAACCATGATATTTTATTAAGAAAATTATACAGTATTGGGATAAGGGGAAATACACATAAACTACTTCAAAGTTATTTAAGCGATCGTAAACAATTTGTTCAAATAGGGGAAAGAAAAAGTTCGGAAAAAAATTATATGTGAAGTTCCACAAGGATCAATATTCGGTCCATTATTATTCCTAATTTACATTAATTCCGTTTCCAAGTTGAACTTAAAGGGCAATATAAAGCTATTTGCAGATAATACAACAACTATTTATTTTGCTAAAACTCTTGCAGAAATTTTGATATTAATAATGATTTTAAAATACTTCTTTCTTGGCTTCAATCAAATAAACTTAGCGTTAAATTTTACAAAATCTTTTATGTTTATAACTAAAAATAAAATAAATTCCATCATTAACCCCTTAAAATTTGATAATAAAAATAATCATATGATCAACTCGATATCTCCTTTGGTATCTGTTTTGTACAGAGCTAGATATTTCATTCCTTTGAAATACTTTTAAAATATATATTTCTCATTAATTTATTCAAAATTACAATACGTAGCTTCTACATGGGGATCTGCTTGTTTATCAAACTTAAAATCATTACAAAAATTTCAAAATAAAGTTATTAAATGTATACACAAATTACCACATTTAGAACCAACTGTTAATCTGTATAGACTGAAGGGGTGAACACCAGGCGTTGTATAAATTATCAAACTATACCAGTAAAAAGATTTTTCGGAAAATATATGACGGGATAATAAAATATAACAATCTTCCAAAAAATATTAGAAAAATTAAAAAATTGGCAACTTTTAAAAAACAAAAAGAGATATTTACTGAATTAAATTATTTATATTATTTTTTTTTAATTGATTTTATGAATGAATTAAATTGGATTAACTTCCATTTTTTTTATGGTTATTATTTGCTATAATATGTTCACTTTCCATGTAATGAACTGTAAAAGTTAGTTTGAAATAAAGGCATTTTGAAAGTTAACTACACAAAAACGATAAATCCGTAAATAGTAAATACAAATAAGCTTTACAGGTCTCCTTTGTCCATGATTTTTACCAAACACACAAAAACAATAGGTTAGACTTTCCAGGACTTGATAAATTTTTCATTTTTCAGCCAAATTGCTACGCCAAAGTCATAACAATAGAATCGAGAAAGAAAATTGTGATATACTCGAAGCAACCGATAGGCGTCAACGAGGAAATTACCTACGACTACAAGTTCCCTATAGAAGACGACAAGATCACGTGTCTCTGCGGTGCTTCCACCTGCCGAGGCACTTTGAATTAAACCGTCGGAGACGCTGTCACATACGAGTACAAGATGGTGCCGATGGAAGTCAAAAAAGAGCCGTTGTTGTCATTCCGTAAGGGATAGTGTAGATACGAAGCCAAAAATTGTGAGGTTATAAACACGTTTATCATAAGGACTTTGGTGGCGAAGTGATAAAGATGTATAAATTGTGTTCTATGGTGATGAAAAATGGGACTTTATACAAGATAAATAATACTAAGTGAGGTTAGATAATTTAACGGTAGTTTGCGTGAAATGTTTTTTTGTAAAGCTAGCATGACGCGAATATCTTGTGTCTATTTTTAAATTATATGTTTTTAAGTGTACATATGATAATTGTAAATAAAAAAGATCATTTGTTAAAAACGGATTATTTTATTTTTTAATTTCTTTATTTTAACCAACGACCAGTGGCGTAACACAAACTGAGTGTCCCCCCCGCAAACGATTTCAGGGACGCCCTCTCTATAACGAATGGAAAATGATAATTCTTATTTTCATTACTATTAGGTTCAGGTTTATGAATTTTTGAATTCGTTAATCGTGTAATAAGTTAATTATAGGGTTAAACCCACATTATGTGTCAAGTATCTACTATTAAAACAGCAAACAATTCGAATTTATTTTATAATCCTAGGTAGACTGGTAGACATATAACATAGGTACCTACTGGTTATTAAGTCATTATACGTAATATTCCTCCACCAAACATGATGCAAAATCACAATTTTAAAACACCACTTTATAATGTTGCTTACCATGTATGGTAGTAACGGGGGTCGCAGTGATTGAGCCTCATAGGATCCAAAAGACAAAATAGTACAACACATGAACACTCAACAAGTCTGCACAAACATTATGTCACAAGGTATTGTACAGGGTTATCCAACCAAGACTAGACAAGGCGATTTTTTGACTTTTCCTGTACTTTTATAAAAAAAACTGAAATAGCCATCTTAAGTCATTTTCTCCCGCGAATTCGAATATCTTCAGCAAAAAACAATTGAACATCAAACAAAAGTACTAGGGGTCACTTTGATATTTTTTTAAATGGAACACCCTGTATATTTTTACATTTTTAAATTCCACATAAAATTATAATTATTTTTTATTAAATGCACTGTTAGTCTATACTTCATAGTTTCCGAGATATTGACTCTCGAAAAGTGACATTTTTGAACTTTGACAGCTTATAACTTTCTAACAGTACGTCTTAGAGCAAAACGGCTTACATGTCCCTATCTTCAATTTTTATTTTCTTCCAAAAAAAATCAACTTCCGGTTAAACCGGATGTAACTCGAAAGAAGGAAATATAGTTGTTCCGGTATAACTGGAAGTTGATTTTTTTGGGAAGAAAATGAAAATTGAAGATAGGGACATGTAAGCCGTTTTGCTCTAAGACGTACTGTTAAAAAGTTATAAGCTGTCAAAGTTCAAAAATGTCACTTTTCGAGAGTCAATATCTCGGAAACTATGAAGTATAGACTAATTGTGCATTTAATAAAAAATAATTATAATTTTATGTGGAATTTAAAAATGTAAAAATATACAGCGTGTTCCATTTAAAAAAATATCAAAGTGACCCCTAGTACTTTTGTTTGATGTTCAATTGTTTTTTTGCTGAAGATATTCGAATTCGCGGGAGAAAATTACTTAAGATGGCTATTTCAGTTTTTTTATAAAAGTTCAGGAAAAGTCAAAAAATCGCCTTGTCTAGTCTTGGTTGGATAACCCTGTACAAAACGAGCAGATCGTCGAGAGTTTTTTTTTGCAAAATCGTTTATAATTTCGTCGATATTTTTAATGTTTTAACAAACTCGCGTTCGATACTGATTAAGGATAAATCCAAAAGGGTTTTTACTATTTTAAGTTTGGAAAAAGATCGTTCCGCTGATGCCACACTAACTGGTAAAGTTAGAAATAACATCACTGCACTAGAAGTTCATACACTATTTTTAATTTTGAAATACTATCTCCAAGTCCCTTTCTGAGGCTTAAAATTTGACTAGGAAAGTCAATGGACAAGTCTTTATGGTATATCGTTTGTAAATTCCGCGCTTTCACGTATAATTCTTCTTCACTTAACGAAGTTAAATTCTCGGGATATAAAAAAAATAAAATAAATTATGAAATGAAATATATCTATGAAAGGCAAAGCTGGCAGCAAATTTAGAAGGGGCCGTCAATGTGAGTCCCCCGGCTGGACGGGTAGGGTTGCCAGGTTCAAATCTGCAAATCGCAGGACACAAGTTTAAAAAAGGAAGGACTGACACAAATAAAAAAGGACATTTTTTTTAAAACTAAAACAATTTATTTTATGTAAAAAATGAACAAAAGCTAAGTTTCTTCTAACAAAATAACAACTTAAGAATGCTTTAAAAAAATGTATTATTATACAGAATATTTTTTATTAGAACGGAAGGCTTATAAGAACGTTTTGTTTCTAACTGCCATATTATAAAATTCTTTACAGGTTAAATTAAAATTTGTTTTTATCTGAAGCTCTGCTTTTACGTGGTCAACCAAAAGTTTATTTCGGCTGTCGCTCCAGGCTGCACTGCATAAAGAAAAAAATCTTTCGGAGTCCGCGTTTGACCCGTATATTGAAAACACAAACTGTATTATTTAAAAAAAAATGAATTTCGGGGTTAGCTAAAAAGATGTTGTTTCATTTCTGGATAATGGATTCCTCATATAAAGCGCAAGCTTTGTCAAGGGTAGGTTTTAATATACAATATTCTTTATACAAATTATCAATATTTATGTCTATGGATAAGTTAGTTACGATTTCCACCATTGAATCAAAGTCAAAGGGGTTTTTTAGAATTTAAGAAATCAGGACATTAGGCGTCCTTCCAAAGGCCTTCGAAGGACGCTAAATTTAAGCCTCAAATCCAGGACATCCTTCCAAATCCAAAAAAATTATACTTTTTGGTTGCCGAACAATTATTTAGCAACAGTGCAGCCTATCGCATATTGATTCCTTGAAAACATTGAAACAAATAACTACACTAAATGCATATGGTCTTTATTAGTTTATATCTTAGATTTTAAGAAATTTACCTACATTTACAACATACTAAATAATAGAAATAACTAGAGGCCTCTGCATTAAATATACACGTTAATTTCTTAGAGGACTCTTACGTACCTACGTCTTACATAACATACACATGTTACGCAGCTCTTCTGTTAGTGCAGAGCAATATTAAATTGTATTATTATAATCAGATAAGTCATCACCGAAGCGAAAAGAGTCGACAATACTTGTTGGTTAACGTACCAGAATCCTGCAGCAGTAAATTTTGGACACAAACCTAAAATAAAAATAAATACTTTGCTGTGTGTTTACGCGCCATAGTTTTAAATACAAAACTCCAATGACAAGACACCAGCAAAGCCTTCAACCAAAGAAATTAAAACTCTTATTATAGCGTTTTCGGTTTACAACTCCGAGAGTGCTCTGAGAGCGCTCTGTGACGTCATCGATCGGCCCGAGATTTGCTGTCACTCCGAAGGCGGTTGCCCTCGGACGGAGTGTAAATTGAACGTGATTGCGCTTGAAAATTTGACAGATGTCAACATACAAAAATAAACAATTAATTTTCAAATTTAAATCACTTGAGCGCGTTTATGACATATTATATACAATATTCATCGAACTAGACGAAAAACAAACACAGAAAACACAACAAACGAGATCACACATCAACAAAAGAATAGAAAATGGTGGTGGGTTGCGGTTTTGCGCAAGCGCTGCCTCTCTACTCTGTAAAAATTTTCAGATCGTAAAGGAGCACTCTCAAACGGATTCAGAGTAACCAAATTTGTAAATCGAACATGCTACTCCGAGCGAGAGCAGTGGATTTTGATAACCGAACACGCAAATCTCGGGGAGAGCACTCTCAGAGTGCGCGAGAGCAGTAAATCGAAAACGCTATTAATTCTAATGAACAGTCGACTCAACGCACAGAGAAAAAATTGGTTTAACCTGTTGCCCATGGTTGTCATATTTCCTCAAGTCATAAAAGTCATTACAACGCCATGTTGCCGATATAGAAGGGCGTTTTCCGTTGGAGAAACTCGTGCCCTAAAAATGTTCGGGGCACATCCTTCTGAAGGATGGATTTATGGTTTGATTTGAATGGCACCAAAATCTTTAATCTGCTTCGTTGTACCCGCACGTTTACTTACCTTGAATATAATTGGCCATTCTGGATAGTTCTTCCTTCACTTCATATTTTTCGGAGCTTTCAAGCAAAATTAGACAGGTCGTTCGAATTTTTCTACCACATTTTTCTACTGAATCGCACGCCATCACTATGTTTGTGTTGCATATCTAAAAATTAAGTTATATCCCAGAGATAGCAAGATATAAGTATCCCCCCAGGATATCCGCCCAATGATCCTGTTTAAAGTTATGACTTCAAAGTCGAATATAACTCGGGGATAGTCCTGTAACGGCAAGGGTGTTGTAAGTTGATCCAACCTTAATCTAGATCAAATATACATTTTAACCATATGGTACAATGAGATACCAAAAAAGCATTTAAAGTGGGATTACCTAAAGGATAATCTGGATTAAGGAGTGCTGATCCAAATTAATTAGCTGGAGGTATACTCACCACATACAATATCGAATAGAGGGTATTCACAAAAGTATTATCATTGATTGCAATCGTATTTTGAAGAGGTATTCCATAATTTACAGCGTTCAAAATTTCTAAGACGGTACAAATGGAAATAAAAAACATCTGGTATCCAAAAAGATCATTCATTTCTTGAACAATCACAAACAGATTCCTGTAATTCTGAGAAAACTCCTTCAGTTTATCGTAAGACACACATCTAGCCTCGTTCCTATCCAGAAATATCAATTTAAATTTCGTTCCTCCTCCCACGACGCTTTCTTTCAAAAAATGATCTAGGAAAACGTATCTATTTTTCAACCAAGTGCATAAAAACTTGACGAAAAGCGTACTAAACAAAATGTAGTACGTGGTGAACCGAAAAATAACAAAAGCCAGCGAATAGGAGACATCCGTCCAATTGGCAACGCTATCGAACACATGGGCTCCAACATACACCAGGTGGTACATAAGTATCATCACCGTTATGTTTCGTAAGTTACAATCCTTGACGCCTCCCACGAAATCCAAGTGCATTTTTTGATTCACCTGTGTGATATTCCTCAAAAATTTCCTCCATTTATTCCTCTTTAAAACGCTACAAATCACTACAACTTCAATAAAAATCCATTCGACAAGTCCCTGCAAAGTATCCAAGACTATTTGTGAGAAGTTGAATTTTTTGTAGATGTTGGTTATTCGTTCATAAAAGGAGAACCCATTGGCTCCCAGATAGAAGAGGAGCAAAATGAGGGGGTATATTTTGGAGGCGAAGCATTTGGTGAAATTGTTCGTGTTCTGGTCGCTCATCTGTATATTGCAGGGCGCGAATGCGAAGTATTTTGCTACAGTGAACCAGATTTGTAAGAGTTTAAAATCGTTTCTGGTTGTTGATGCTGATATTGGACCTGGCATATTTTGAGTCGTAGATTCAGTAGCATGTGTGGCTTAGCAATTATGGTTTTTATTGTCCTGGGCAGTACATTATATATAGGTATACGGTTTTAGGTGTATGAGTTTTGGATTACCTACACCAACAGTAATTTTGTTTGGTCCTATTTCATTTAAATCCAGTTTATATATATATTTATCTCCATATAGACAGAGGATATTGTTGGTAGAACGATAAGGTTTACATGCAGACATACAATTTAAGTGTTTATTAAATGCATATGGGTGTGTTTTACTTGCGCTACGTAATAATGATGAACTATTAAAAGGTTTTCTATCATTAAAAATATCGGGATTACATATAGGTACCTTACAAAATTCAACAAACCATGGAGAGATATATGTATATTAGTTCTCGTAAAGTACCTACACTTCTTATAACTTATAACACTGACGACGACCACGGATTTTCCCGCAGGCACCGCGTTATCAATCTATAATTATTTCTTCGTCCTTGAATTTTATTGCAATTAATGTGGATGATGCATTCGATTTTTAACTATTTGTCAATATTTCTGGGCCTATAGAGGCGTGAAAAACGATAATGACCATTGACCTGTCAAGTGAAAATATAGAGGGGTGTGGTTTCGATCAAATGTAAAGCCCTGTAATGATGTTTTTTTCCTTCATATATGGTGGCTGTATTTATAAGATTAATATTGAAGTTTAAGTATAATTTTTTATAACAAGCTATAAGGGGTGTAACAAATAAAGATTGAGCAAGAAATTTAATAGAAAAATATATTTAGCACAAAAATTAAATATAGTATATATTAATTTCTTGGAACGGAAACCCGACAGTATAAACTACGAAGTCAAAGGGGAAATACATACAAACTACTTCAAAGGTATTTAAGCTATCGTAAACAATTTGTTCAAATTGGGGAAAGAAAAAGTTCGGAAAAAGAAATAATATGTGGCGTTCCACAAGGATCAATAATTAGGTCCGTTATTATTCTTAATTTACATTAATTCCGTTTCCAAATTGAACTTAAAGGGCAATATAAAGCTATTTGCAGATGATATGACAATTATTTATTTTGCTGAAACACTTGCAGAAATGTATTTTGATATTAGTAATGATTTAAAAATACTTCTTTCTTGGCCTCAATCAAATAAACTTACGTTAAATTTTACAAAATCTTCTTTTATGTTCATAACTAAAAATAAAATAAATTCCCTCATTAACCCCTTGACATTTAATAATGAAAATATTCAATATTCAAAAACGACAAAATTTTTAGGATTAGTTTTAGACGAAAAACAATTAAAGAGATATTTACTAAATTAAATTATTTATACTATTTTTTTTCAAATTGATTTTTTTATTAATGAATTAAATTGGATTAACTTCCATTTTTTTTATTGTTATTTTTTTTAATGGTTAATATTTTCTATATTATGTTGCCACTTTCCATGTAATGAACTGTAAAAGTTAGTTTGGAATAAATACATTTTGAAAGTTAAGTCCACACACCCTAGAAGCCAGTTATTTCCACAAAGCTGATTGAAAAATAATTAGTGAGTCAGAAAGCTACATTAATCACTTCTTTTAACATAATATTAGGGTTTATTCCCCAGCTAATATGACTTTCGTGTCTCCTTATTGAGTTTTTTCGGCAAATAATATTTTTTGAGAAGCTCGACTTAGTCGCCTTAATGTTATCTGTGATAAAATAAATAAGAATATCAATAAAAATAGGTAAATCTGACTTCTTTATTAAAATAAGAAACGACATCTTACTGTTTTATAGAGTGCATTCTCACCATATAATAAGTCAAAGAACACTTACTTGTAAAATAAAAATCCCGGCACTCAACCATCAGTTACAGACCTGGTCTATAGAATAGTATTATGAATTACTAGCGTGTACCCGGCATGCGTTGCAACCCGCTGGTATAAATATAAACCCGAACAAACCCGATATATTAGTACCCGGCATGCCACTTTCTGAAATTGCACCCGTGCGAAGCCGGGGCGGGTCGCTAATTATACATAAAAACCTTCCTCTTGAATCACTCTATCTATTAAAAAAAACCGCTTTAAAATCCGTTGCGTATTTTCACAGAAAATATAGCTACGCAACTATATTTTCTGTGACTATGTTAAGATTAATATGGTAAAATAGAAAAGGGAAATTAAATGAATTCTTGACGAAATGGTGAACGTAACTGTTAATAATTAATTTTAACCTTACATTCGCCATATTGTCAAGAAAAATATTTTTATTGTTTCTTTTAACAGCTGATTTACTAGGTAGATGGTTCAGTATAGTTTCTATAACGTATAAGAATAATGCGTTTTATTTTACCCTGGTGTTTCTATACAGGGTGTGTCATTAAGGGTGGCCATGCACCGGCCATATCTCGGAAACTGCTAAGCATAGAAACTTGAGGGAAAAAAATATGTGGCTATGAGAAAATTCTGGAAATTCTCCTAAAGTTCCGCATTTCGCCGCAAGGGGGCACAATTGAAAATTAATTTATAAAATTCTGAATTTCTCCGAAAATTTCCATATTAAGTTAAAATAAACTCTTTTACCATATTTGGGCAGCGGAACTCTTTGTCAGGGTTGTTCATAGCGTTTCCCATTGGTAAGTTTAGTGCGTCGTGTCAAATGTATTTCTAGATTTTACCAATGAATAACGTCATAACTTTAAATACTATCGCACGTTGGGTTCGATGTTTCAATTGTAAATAAAATTAACGCTGTAACGGACCTCCAGGGGCAAACATCCCCGCAGACACCGCACCGCGGGGGAGGGGGGGCGACCAGCCGGGGGGCCCCAATGATCTGGGGGGCCCACATTGACGGTCCCTTCAAAATTTGCTGCCAGCTTTGCCTTTCATGACTTCATTGACTTTCCTAGTCAAATGTTAAGCCTCAGAAAGGGACTTGGAGATAGCATTTCAAAATTAAAAACAGTGTATGAACTTGCGGATCATTTATTAATAAAAAATCAGTCTGTTCTTCAAATTTTCCAGATGTATCTAGTGCAGTGATGTTATTTCTAACTTTACCAGTTAGTGTGGCATCAGCGGAACGATCTTTTTCCAAACTTAAAATAGTATAAACCCATTTACGTAACACCATGGGACAACAACGCCTTTCGGATTTATCCTTAATCAGTATCGAACACGAGTTTGTTAGAACATTAAATATCGACGAAATTATAAACGATTTTGCAAAAAAAAATTCTCTACGATCTGGTCGTTTTGTATAATACCTTGTATAGTACTTGGGGACATAATGTTTGTGCAGACTTGTTGAGTGTTCATGTGTTTTACTGTTTTCTGCCTTTTGGATTCTATATGAGGCTCGATCACCGCTACCCCCGTTACTACCATACATGGTAAGCAACATTATACAGGGTTAGGAAAAATTACCAGAACGGTCGATTATTTCAAAATATACAGGGGTTTTCAAAAAACGTCTTATATAAAAAATGTAGGACTGTTAAAAATCTACATATCGGTGATAAATTGAAATATACAGGGTCGCCCACAAAGTTGTGGAGAATGATAGTTATATTTTTTTTAATGGAACACCCTGTATATTTTTACATTTTTAAATTCCACCTAAAATTATAATTATTTTTTATTAAATGCACTATTAGTCTATACTTCATAGTTTCCGAGATATTGACTCTCGAAAAGTGACATTTTTGAACTTTGACAACTTATAACTTTCTAACAGTACGTCTTAAAGCAAAACGGCTTACATGTCCCTATCTTCAATTTTTATTATCTTCCCAAAAAAATCAACTTCCGGTTAAACCGGATGTAACTCGAAAGCAGGAAATATAGTTGTTCCGGTTTAACTGGAAGTTGATGTTTTTGGGAAGATAATAAAAATTGAAGATAGGGACATGTAAGCCGTTTTGCTCTAAGACGTACTGTTAGAAAGTTATAAGCTGTCAAAGTTTAAAAATGTCACTTTTCAAGAGTCATTATCTCGGAAACTATGAAGTATAGACTAATAGTGCATTTAATAAAAAATAATTATTTTTATGTGGAATTTAAAAATGTAAAATATACAGGGTGTTCCATTTAAAAAAATATAACTATCATTCTCCACAACTTTGTGGGCGACCCAGTATATTTCAATTTATCACCGATATGTAGATTTTTAATAGCCCTACATTTTTTATATAAGACTTTTTTGATAACCCCTGTATATTTTGAAATAATCGACCGTTCTGGTAATTTTTCCTAACCCTGTATAAGTGCAGGTGTTTTATAAAATTTTGATTTTGCATCAAGTTTGCTGGAATATTACGTATAATAACTCAATAACTACCTATGTTATGTCTACTCAGTCTACCTAGGATTATAAAATAAATTCGAATTGTTATTTGATGTTTTAATAATAGGTACTTAACACATAATGTGGGTTTAACCCTATAATTAACTTATTACACGATTAACGAATTCAAAAATTCATAAACCTGAATCTAATAGTAATGAAAATAAGAATTATCTTTTTCCATTTGTTATAGAGAGGGGGCGCCTGAAAACGTTTGCGGGAGGGCCCACTCAGTTTTTGTTACGCCACTTCCCTGACCTATATACCCTAATATAAAATATTTTTTAAGAATTGTATGGTTTTTCGTCAATAGACCGACCCTGCATATATATATTTTTTGTTATAAGCGCTCCATAAAACACAAAATAAATAACGAAATAGTAAAGACATGAAGAACGTGAAGCCACAGAATATATAGCTACGCAACTATATATTCTGTAGTGAAGCTTTCACAGGTCAAAAATATCGTATATCCTCGGAATTACCCATAAAATTATTCATATGAGGTGCCCTTTGCTCTTGAAAAATGATAACTTGATAACAATTCACCTTATCAATATAATATACAGACTATACATACAAAAAGCGCGTGGGATGTGATAGATAGACATATACATTGGCCAGACAACACTTTTTTTCTGATAATTAATGACTTCTGATGGCCTAGATTTTTCTTATGTAATACCCAAACAAAATTATGTCATAATATCGACACGAGGATCACTGATCATCAGAATATACAAAGTGAGTAATCACGCTTTCGATATACAATATACATTCTCAGATCAAAAACGAAGATATACAGGGTGTCCGAGAAAATGTGGGAAATCTCCCGGATATGAAAAAAACACGTGAAAAGAATACTACAAGTTCATATAAACTTCTTTCGCATCGGCCTCCTCTTCGGAGATATGGGCTCCCAAAGAGCTCCCATGGAATTAAGTTTTTGACACATAATTATTAAACCAACAGGTATATTTCAATTTTTTTTTCATGTGATGTATACCAGGTAAGACCCTTCAAATTACTATCCCAGAAAGTGTTGTGAATTACTCACAGCTGCAGGAACGGACTAGCGGTGACACTAATGTGCCCATTTTTTTTACGCCCTGTATGATAAAACTTTGGACAACGTTTTTTACATACCTTTAACTATTGACTAAAAATTAAGTACTCTTCATTCATGTCGCTAATCCTAACCGTTTTTGGAAAAACGTCATTTTATTTACATCATGTATTTAGCGTATTTCGATAAAAGATAGGTACATCTTTGTCAAAAAATAAAAATTTTAACTTCACCTGCTTAGTTAAAAACTTCGTAAGTGGGTTCAACATACATACATACCTCTGCAGACAAAAATAGGAAATACAAAAAAAACTTGCGGATAATAGGTACTTGTTTCACGGAACCTTTATACTTATAGATCATGTTATGCTGTGTCTGCAATTCTTCAGAGTAACTTGTGTCCGTGCAACTTTAAGACGTTATTTTTTGCGGCAAACGATGCATTCAGAGAAATATGTTGGGCCATCATAAAGTTGATAGATAGATAGATAGGAAGGACATGCAAAAATTGAATAACAATATGTACAAAGAGTAATGGTATTTGTATTTGTGCTAAAAAAAATCTAAAATAATATATTTTTATAGAAAAATTCAAATATTTTACTGCCAAAAGTTTCACATTTATTTAATTTTTTTTTAACGTTTTTCATCCTTTCTATACTACATAATTTAGTCCTAAAATTACTCAATACTTTTTTATATTACGTTACCTTGGATTATATCCGGCACGCGCGTCGACCAGACAGAGATTCAAGGCGAGTGGGGTCTGTGGTATAACACACGACATGCGTGATCTATCTGTTTCGTTTTTTTCTTATTAGATAAACAAGGATAGACAGGCCGAATATGCAATAATGCTTGACTGCTGTAAATTTTTTTGATTTTCTGAGAGGGCATATACAGAACTTCTTGTGCCAGTTGTGTCTTGTGTGTGAAGTAACGCCGCCAACAAACCCACATCAATAATTTATATTAATTATATTTTCATTCGTTAAAAAATAATATATTGGGTCAACTAAATATATATATTATATATATAAGAATAGCAACCAAAAATGCTGCCAACTGTCCCTAGATTTATGTAAAGCATTTGATACAGTCAATCACAACATTCTACTTAAATGCCTATACAATATTGGAATTCGGGGAAATATTTATTTATTGTTAAAAAATTACTTAAGTAATAGAAAGCAGTTTGTTCAAATGGAAAATGTTAAAAGCCCACAAAAAAAACATAACTTGTGGTGTTCCGCAAAGGTCAATCTTAGGACCTACTTTTTTTAATTTACATTAATTCTACCTACAGCAAAATTAAATTTAAATGATAAAATAAAATTGTTTGCTGATGATACTACTATTGCATATTGTCATGAAGACTATGCTCAAATTTATAATAACATTAACCACGACCTAAATATATTATGTAAATGGATTGAAATTAATAAATTATCATTAAACTTTTATAAATCATCTTTTGTGTTTATAAGTACATCAAAATTAAAAAATAATAATATTTCTTTACTGTCTTTCAATAATCATATAATTAAATATACTAAAACAATTAAATTTTTTAGGTTTAGATATATCGCACCTTTAAAATTAAAGTGACACAATCCAAAAAATAGAGTTTTGCAGAAAACAGGAAAAACTGTAAAATATATTGGACCCCTCTAACTCTTTTGTCTCCTAAGCCCAAGTATTAAATTAAATTAAATGTTAAATTTGGGGAAACATTAGCTAAATGGTTTTACTAGAAGGCAATTATTTAAATTTGATATTAAAACCTACCCTTAATAGTAAAAAAAATAAAAATAAAAAATAAAAAACAAGTTAGGTCTTTTTACTGCCAATTTTTTTTTAACAACGAACGAATTATTTGGAGTTATGCCATTTTAAAATTAAAATTGTCGTTGTACTCAGCGAGTCATTTTAGAATAAGTCCTTTTTTTATTAAATACCAGTTACTTTTTTGTAAAATGTTTGGAATCAAGTCAGTTTAGACTTAAAGCAGTGTTAATTTTCCCTCGCATGCGACAACATACTGAAATGATACTCTTTAGTATTAAAAAGACTTGCGAATACCGTTAATATGAAAAAGGCATAAATAGGTTCCTCTAATTGGGGAGAAGCGAATTGGTATTAGGTCCAGTGGCAGCTGATAGAGGGCGGTATTTAGTGCCATTTTATGATTAAACCTAGAAATATACAATTTTCGAGTTGTGTCACTTTACTTCTAAAGGTGCGATATATTAACGAAAATTTAAGTTGGAAAAAACATATTGAATGCTTAAGAAGTTACATCTCACCAATAATTGGCATTTTGTTTAAAGCTAAAAATTATATATCAATAAAATATTTAAAAAATATATATTATTCTTTGGTTTATTCAAAATTACAGTACCTATATGATTTCAATTTGGGGATCAGCGAATTTAACTACAATTCAGCCATTAAAAAAACTACAAAACAAAATAATCAAATGCATACATAAACTGCCTTTTTTTTAGAACCAACTATAAATTTTTATGAACCAAACGGATATTTAAATTTAGAAAAGCTTTATAAATTAAACTATGCATTCTAATACACTCTATTATTATTATTATTATTATTAAAAAAAAATCGAATATAATATTTCTTTCAACCAACATTCTTCACATCACGAGACAAAACCATCATATTCAAACACCTATGGTAAAGAGTACTTTTGGCAAAAGATAAATCTTAATCTTAACATAGTATAAAACAAAGTCGCTATCCTGTCTTATGTGCCTAAATCTTTAAAACTATGCAACGGATTTTGAAGCGGTTTTTTTTTAAAGATAGAGTGATTCAAGAGGAAGGTTTTTATGTATAATTAGCGACCCGCCCCGGCTTCGCACGGGGGGAATTTCAGAAAGTGGCATACTGGGTACTAATATATCGGGTTTGTATTTATACCAGCGGGTTGCAACGCATGCCGGGTACACGCTAGTATTCTATAAAGGAATAACAATTTACAACAGTTTGCCGAAAAAAATTAAAGAAATACGAAAATTATGGATGTTTAAAAAAGACCTGAAAAAATATTTTTTAAAACTAAACTAACTTTAACGTATTATTATTATTTTTGTAAATGGTTAATATATATATTTTTTTTTTTTTCAATAATTTCGATGAAGTTATTAATAGGTAGTTACTAAGCATGATTTTTATTATTTGTGATTTTACTTATATATTGTATATTTGGTATTATATTCTATGTTATAAACTTTATAAGTTGGTTGAGAATAAAGATATATTATTTATTTATTTATTTTTTATTTATTTATTTATTGAAAAAGAAATAAGCAAACACATTCATATCAATACATGTCATTGTTTCATGTTCTTACAATATTTATTATGCACCTAGGTGATAATCACCTGTATGTGCAACTAGAAAGTACCTATACCTATACTACACAACACAAATAAGCCCATAAAAGGAATAAATAAGCTTAACCCTACGCTGTTAATATTTATCAAATTGAGTACACTTTAATCATCGTGAGTGCCATGTTATAGTTTTTATAATAATCTGTCAATATACAACTTATTCCTATAAATGAAGCTTTTACATTTACTTATGAAAGATTTATATTTTGTTGTTGCTCGTATGTCATGGGGCAATAAATTATAAATTTTTGGTGCCAAAATTGATGCATATCTTTGACCTGCATCATATCTTCTAAAGGGTACAACCATCATTCCCCCTGTACCGTGTCTAGTTTGGTAACAATGACAAACAAATATTTTGTTTTTAGATTTAAAACAGTGGATACAGTTGCTTAGATAATATATGCATCGGACATTTAAAATATCTTCATGATCACTAGAATACAGTTTGTTCCTATAAAAAATAATTCTCAAAATAAAGTTTTGTACAATCTTTAAAGGCTTTAATGCATTCTCATATAGCCCGCCCCAAACTATAATGCCGTATCTAAGAATTGATTCTATTAGCGATTTATATATTTGAATCAGTAGTTTTTTAGGAAGTATTCTTCGTACTAAGTAAAACTTATATAGTAAGCTCCTTACTTTATTTGTTAGGTTTTCAATATGATTAGTCCATTTTAAATGTTTGTCTATGGTAATGCCTAGATACTTTATTGTGTCCGTTTCTTTTATACAGAGATCAGATGCAGTTATTGTAATGTGATTAAAAGCCGGCCTATTTGCATCCGTCATCGAAAAAGCAATATAGAATGTTTTGTCAGTATTTAAAGTTAATTTATTTTGATCTAGCCAATGTTTCACTTTTTCTAATCCCTTAATCACCTTCTCCTTAACATGTTCCCATGAATTGCTTCTAAAGAATAGAACAGTGTCATCGGCATACGACACAGTAACCCCTTCTATGCTCAGATTTAGTAAAGAATTAATGTATATAATAAAGAGGAGGGGTCCCAGCACTGTACCCTGTGGGATACCCATCCTCACCTCCAATGGATCACTATAGACACCTCTTATTTTCACGACTTGCCTTCTCTCTGTCAAATAATCTTTAAAGACATCAAGCACTATACCACGAATACCATACTGCTCCAGAACGCTAATGAGCATCCCATGGGGTACAGTGTCGAAAGCCTTTGCCAGATCAAGAAAGACCGCAATACCCTTTTCCCCATTATCCAGACTACCTTTTATATTATTTATGAGCTCAAACATGGCATCATTAGTGCTAACGTCCCTCAAGAATCCAAACTGTCTGTCGTTCAGTATTTTAGTGGAAGTGAGATAACTATATAATCTGCACTTCAAGCATTTTTCAAAAATTTTGGTAAATGTCGAAATTAGACTGATTGGTCGGTAGTTTGTAATATTGTTTTTAGAGCCCTTTTTAAATATTGGAGTAACTACTGATATCTTAAATAATGAAGGGACTCTGCCAGTCAGAAATATAAGATTAATGATATGAACTAACGGATCTATAATATAATTGTGATACTCTTTAACTAAAGTTGAAGATATACGGTCCATTCCAGGAGAAGTGTTATTTTTTAGAGTGCTTATATGTCCGATGATTTCATTATTTGTAACAGGATTCAGGGCCATAGAGTTTCTTAAATTGGGATATAGTATAGTAAGAGGTGTTATAGGTTCAATAATTTTTGATGCCATGTCCGATCCTATGTTTATATAATATTTGTTACAGTAATTTGCCATTTCAGTATCATTTAAAAATTGCTTATTATTACTATCTAAAACATTTAAATTACTAGCTGTTTTAACATTTTTTTCATTTGATGCTTCTGCGACTATTTGATAGATTTTTTTTAGGTTATTTGTGTTTTCGTTAATCTGATTAGTGTAGTAATTATTCTTAGTATTTAGAATTAATTTATTTAATTGATTTCTATAGTCTCTGTATTCCCGAAGTAAGTGAACATTGTTTTTGTTTTTGATAAGTAATTTTTTTAGTTTATCTCTATGTTTAATTGACTGTATCAGACCGTTGGTAATCCACGGTTTTATTTTCTTATAGTTTCCAAATGATACTGTCCTGGCCGTAGTACACTCATTAATTATATTTACAAAAATATCGTTAAATTTTTTACATGCCAACTCAGGGTCATTCTGACTAATAACATCATCCCAGTGTATTGTAGAGATCACACTCCCAAATTTATCCCTATCAAATTTAAGGACAGGGTTTTTTTTTTCATTAGTTTGAGTAACATTATCATCTCTATCAAGGCTAACACTTTAATTAATAAAATAAATAACTTTATTTAATAATAATAATAATAACTAAAAGGGAGGGGGGCGCCAAAGTACTCCTAATGTATATAAATCGGGTGGTGCACCCGGCCATGAGAATTCCCAAGTAAACTTTTGCTGATGAATAATTTTACATCAAAAGTGTATTAGAGTTTTTTTAAGGTTATTGTATGACTGACTCGCACGCGGCTGTCATACATACCTCAGTGAAACCACAAGTAATAATTATCATAATATTAAATGTTACTAAACGTGTTTTTCATATTTTACATTAATCAAAAAGAAATACCTAATGATTGTACTAACACTAACGCAAGTATGTGAAATGAAATAATGAGAATTTTATTAATTTTAACATTTGAAGACAAGTGGAAAAACAACACTGTTACCACTTAATCATGGCTATTTTTTATTGAATACTATACAACATGTTAAAACCAATAAGAGATAAAACGTCTAGCCACATTATCATATTTATTATTAATAGTGGTTTCATTGCGATATGCAATGATCTGGTGATGAATGAATGAAACAACGTCATCATGGCGTCAGACCAATGTCGTGGCGGTCATATCTTTGGGGAGGATCTCTTACTGCTGCGTTGCCATACTGCAGACTTTTTATAAGGTTTTAGATAACGATTTACATTTCCCACATCATGCTAATACCTTTAACAGCGTAAGTTTGGCAAACAACGTGGAGGGGCGAAATTATGTTGATTTACTTCAGAATGGAATACGATTTACATAGGATTCCCATGGCGGCGCATCATCCGGTATAGATCTCATAATATGAAAAGTTTGGTGACTTATCTAGATGTTGGCATACACGAACCTTGTTGCATCCTTATACAGTGTGTAATTAAGAACCTGGCCAACGATAAAATTAGTCTGCATGGGTTTGAAAAAAAATTTCACGGAATGGGTTATTTTGTAAAAACGGTTAAACACATGTTTTAACCTATACGTCTTTAAAAACAAACTTTTTATAAACGTTTTGTATTATTTACCTCAATCTGTTTTTATTTTAAGGGTTCATCATTTAATTAGGGACGTATTCAGAGCACTGGGACTGTTTAGGTCATTATTGTTGTGGTTAAACGTAGATATAGATATCAATACATAAATAGATATAGAAATAGCTGTAGGAGATACCATAACAAGTATTCAAGCTAATGTCAACAGCAGTAAAAAATGCTGTTTACTATCCTTAGATCTGTGTAAGGCTTTTGACACCGAATGAAAAAGTTCGGAAAAAGAAATAATATGTGGAGTTCCATGCACAAGGATCAATATTAGGTCCGTTGTTATTCTTAATTTACATTAATTCCGTTTCCAAATTGAACTTAAAGGGCAATATAAAGCTATTTGCAGATGATACAACAATCATTCACCCATCAAAATTTAATAATGAAAATATTAAATATTCAAAAAACGACAAAATTTTTAGGATTAGTTTTAGACGAAAATTTAAATTGGAAATGCCATATCCAGTATATTATCGCCTCGATATCTCCTTTGGTATCTGTTTTGTACAGAGCTAGATATTTCATTCCTTTGAAATACTTAAAAAATATATATTTTTCATTAATATATTCAAAATTACAATACTTAGCTTCTGCATGGGGATCTGCTTGTTTATCAAACTTAAGACCAATACAAAAATTGCAAAATAAAGTTATTAAATGTATACACAAATTACCCCATTTAGAACCAACTGTTAATCTATATAGACCGAAATGGTATTTACACGTTCAAAACATTTATAAATTAAAAATTTGTATTCTAATTCACTCTATTATTTTAAAAGAAAAACAATCAAACATAACACTTCAGGAGAATAAGACATTACATGATCATAACACCAGACGGTGTATAAGTTATCAAACTATACCAGTAAAAAGTAATTTCGAAAAAAAATCGCTTTTATATGACGGAATAATAAAATATAACAATCTTCCAAAAAATTTCAAAAAAAATTAAAAAATTGGCAACTTTTAAAAAACAATTAAAGAGATATTTACTAAATTAAATTATAAATACTATTTTTTTTAATTGATTTTATTAATTAATTAAATTGGATTAACTTCCTTTTTTTTATTGTTATTTTTTTTAATGGTTATTATTTGCTATATATTATGTTTTTACTTTCCATGTAATTAACTGTAAAAGTTAGTTTGGAATAAAGACATTTTGAAAGTTAAATCGAAATAAAAAAAAATTATAGAGTTAAGAATTTAAAGCTTTTAAAAGTTGTAGTAATTCCACTGGCGGCTGGTGCATACCCCTGTCCCCGTATTCGTACGCCTATGCACATATCCACTACCTACTTGAAGGCCCTTTCTACGTGTGTTATTTTGGGTATTGTGTCATGACTTTGTCACGTGATAGACCCGTGGACACCTCGTGGCCATGTTTCTCGTTTTCAGAGTCGTTATGTAATTATGTGAAACACAATTAATTTTTTCGATACTTTCAGTTAAAAAACGTTTAATTGTTAATTAGGTACCACGACACCTTGAGCCTTAAAATTGATAATATATGGGTTTAAAATTCGGTAATTAGTTTGGTTCATTTAAATTTAGTTGAAAGACATTTAGATAATATCAAAAAAATTAGAAAAAAAAAATAATTCGTCGTAGGACAAGTTTGTTTATAAATAGCCATAAACATATTAAAGCTAATTTTTAGTACCTATTTTCTAATAATTATTTGCGTACACTTATTAAAACTATGTAATTAAAATGTAAAAACTAAAAAAAAAAAAATCAGCTTTCAGAATTTTTCTGAATTTTTTGCCTGTTTGTGTAAAATTTCGCATCAAAACAAATTTCAAAATTACCAACATATATTCTAAATACTAAATAATATTTTCTAAATGCGACAACCCAATTTTTTTAAAATGCTGGAATTACTATATACTCTCCTGCTCATTTTATCTAGTCCAGAGAAATAAAAGATATGGCTAATCCCCCGAATATGTCCCAGTGTAAATTAATTCGTGGATGAACTCATGTGGTGAATGTTTGTTTGAAGATGGTAGACAATGAAGTAATACCAAAAAAAAAAATGGTTACCCTGAAACCTTTGTAACTAATATCATCTCAAAACTTAAAAATCGCGAAGTAAAAACTAATACAGAAACGAAAGAGGAGCAAGCATTTCTTACAATACCTTATGTCAAGGGGATTTCTGAAAAGATTAGAAGGATAACCAAAAAGTATAATATCAAAACAGCCTTCAAATCCGGAAATACGCTTACAAGCTTTTTTACAAAAGTACCCCCGTAATGAAAACACAAAAAAATTGTATCTATCAAATCCCTTGCGAGTGTGGCGAATCGTACATTGGAGAAACAAAAAGACCCCTTCCCGTACGAGTTAAAGAACATCTGAAACATACTCAGAAAGGTGAAACTTCGAGATCAGGTATAGCGGAACATGTATGGACCAACCAACATAATATATACGGTGGTCAGAAGCCAAGATTTTAGACACCGAACAGCACTGGAGAAAACGAAAATTCAAAGAAGCAGCTTTTATGAATCAAAATACCCATTTGTTTAGCAAACCAAGTATAGATATCCCCAATATCTGGAAGCCCCTTCTTGTCCAAAACCAACAGCTCACACTTCACACTCCAATAAGCACGTAGGCGGAGTCATCAAGCTTCCATTGCACATGGATAGTATTTAAGACAGTAGCCTTTGAATTTTAATTTAGTTTACACTTTTTTTTCGTATGAGTTCTGTCAAAACTTCAAAAATTACAGTTTTTACTATAACGTCTTTTTCTCCCTTTTTCTCAGAGACCAGCGAACCTAGAGAGCTGAAATTTGTTTGTTTTTATTATTTCATTGAATTTAATTAGGGAACATTGGGACAGATTCTTGTAGGTGATGGTCAATTGTCCGCCTCAATGACCTTTAGTAATTTTAAGTGCCTATTATTCAATTTAAAAAATGAAACGATTTTTATAGGTAGTTGCATATATATACATGGTTGGGCATGAGCTGGCGCAACATAGGAAATAGAAATAGGCAAGGGCGTCCATAGAGCGTTTTTCAGGGGGGGGGGCAAAAACTTAAACAATACTTTTTATATACAGTGTCTCCAGTAAAGTCCGCATCATATGGGATTTTTTTTATTAATAGCTTTATTCGAAATTTGACTTTGGCATCAAGTTCTGCTTCGATCGAGATGAAAATTAAGCAAAAAAATAGTAGTAACGTGATTCACAGTATCTGTCAAATTTTAATTTTTTTCAAAAAATAATTCAAAAGTGGGGTTATTTCTGAAAATATCAAAAAAAAGTTATAGGGAAAAGTTTTTTAAATGCAGTTTCTAGCCCACATGTAAAATTTCAGCTGGACAAGATTATTTTTATTTTTTACCCATATTTTGTAAATTGCACCACTTTTGCAAAATAACACTCAACGTAACCTACATAAAACTTCTTAGTTTTGACAATGCTTTATTACAGATACATTTTTTTTTAAAGAAGCTGTGGGCAGAAATGTGTGTTTTTTACGAAATCAAAATTGGGCTATTAAAATTTGGTCGCATGTGATGCAAAGTTCATTTGTTACTGACCCTGTATAAGGTAACTTTATAAAATAAGTATTTTTGAAAACATAGTTTGTGTCTGAAAGTAATACACCTTAATAAAGACAAAAAAGAACACAGTGTCATCAGTAAAGTGTTCATTAAGTGGAAAATAAATGTTTGCTCAACCCAACGGAAAGTTTATCTATTTTCAACGATTTAATTTAAAATCTCTTTATTTTATTTTTTTACTTTCAGTCACAAACTACGTTTTCAAAAATACGTATTTTATGAAGTTACCTTATACAAGGTAATTTTGATTTTGTAGAAAAACACACATTTAATATGACGTTAGTTTAAAGAAAATGTATCTGAAATAAAGCATTGTCAAAACTAAGAAATTTTATGTATAGGTTGCGTTGAGTCTTATTTTGCAAAAGTGGTGCAATTTACAAAATATAGGTAAAAAATCAAAATTATCTTATCCAGCTGAAATTTTGCATGTGGGCTAGAAACTGCATTTAAAAAAAATTATAACTTTTTTCGATATTTTCAGAAATAACCCCACTTTTGAATTATTTTTAAAAAAAAAAAATAAAATTTGACAGATAATGCGAATCACGTGACTACTATTTATTTGCCTAATTTTTATCTCGATCGATGCAGAACTTGATGCCAAAGTCAAATTTTGAATAAAGATATTAATAAAAAAAATCCCATATGATGCGGACTTTACTGGTGACACTGTATAAGACTATTTATTTAACTTATGCCTAATGTATTAATTTATTGATATGTTTTTATTATGTAATTGTTCAGTTTAGTGATTTGTTGGTCTACTAACTAACCACTGTACCATTCAATATTTATACTGAATTATGAAATAAAATAGTAATGTGGGCGCCTAGGGGGGGGGGGGGGCAAGTGCCCGTTTTGCCCCCCCCCCTATGGACGCCCTTGGAAATAGGCTCCCTTCTCTATTTTAGAAAGAAAAATGTAAATCTAAAATTGACATTGGCATAGACATTTACTCCGCAAACAATGAGCCTAATGAATAAAAATTAAGCAATTACTTGAAGCAATTACTTTTTAGTAAAAGCAATTGCTTGAGTAGTAAATGCTATAAGTAAAAGCGATTGCTAGATCTGGATATGAATAACATTTTGAAGCGATTGCTGTTTTTCTGACACCTCTGTAGCAAATGCTTATCAAACACAAGTTCAGACGTGGCTTATCCATGGCACTTGTTATCTAGAGATTATAGATTTCATGTTCAATTTGGTGCCTAATTGGCAAAAGAGTTGACGCAAATACAACAACGTTGGTCTATTTATTTAGTACAATAATTGTAATCTGTTACGTTTTTGTGGAAAATAGGAAACTTATATTTGTGATATGGCAGAATTCAGTGAAAATGAGGAAAGTGATAGTAGTAATGAAGAAATAAGCAATTGATATTCGTTCACAAATTGAAGGAACATAAATAAATCTCTCTGACCACAACCGTTTAGCTTCCACAACAGCTTCAGCACTTGTAGGAAATTTAATAAAAATTTTGGCCTTCTCCAAAACTGCAACTATTACAGAAGTGTAGGATGTCTTAGTCTTACAGACAGTAGTTTGGTGAACCCCGAGTTCTTCACCTACAGAACTTTGAAAGCCCGGATCCGACAATTTCCGCAGAAAGACTTTAATCTTATTTAAAGGCGACAGTGCACCCCCTCGCCTTTTCCCAGTATCAGTCAAAAAATAATTTGACACCACTCAACAATTTCGCAGTCAAATCGATATAACTTTCTGAAATCATCATATCTGCAATTTTTACGTACACTGTAGACGTTCATATAAGTATTCAGCCATAATTGAAGACACAAATTAAGAGCAACGCACAAGCCGCGGAGAACTAAAGTTGACTGCTACCAAGCAAATGATGCAGGGGTCGACCTACCTTAAAAAGTTGAAAGCAATCGCTGCACTAGAAAAAGCAATTCCTCAATTTATTCATCACATTTTAAGCAAACGATAGCAATCGCTTCTATTTTTTAAGAAAAGGCATTGCATTGACTAGAAGCAATTCTTGCACTTTTAAGCGATTGCTGGACGCAAAAGCATTACTTTAATTGGCTTTCAAGAAATTACTTCGATTTTATAAGAAAAAGCTTAGTTCCGTATTTTTTCAGCAAATCAAGAGACTTCCTAATAATGAATTTATTCCACCCAGTATAAGCTCTACAGGTACCATGCATAATATCACCAAAGTCACATAGATAAGAGTTTGTTCAACTTACTTTATTTAATATGTTTTCACCGCAGCTTCGCCTGCGTTTTTGTCGTCAATTATTGAACTTGTCAATCGAACAACCTCGCTATATAGCAACAAATCATTTGATAAACCATTATTTATAGCCAATTTGATATAAAGGCAGACATAATTCTATTGTTGAATCCTGTATAGCTAAACCAACCTGTATGAATTATTATCTGTGAAGTACCTATACCTATTTATTTAATAAATAGGTTTCACGAAAAAATTAGGACCTAATTCTATAAGCTGCTTACATAGAGTATAAGTAGAGTAAATTGCATAATTCAATTAGAGAAGGATATTGTCGGACCCAACGAACATTCTGGCATTCATTTGAACCAAATAATCTATGTAAAACACGTAATATTATTTTTTTGCTTTTGTCATTCGTGCACCAGGCTCTATAACGATAGATAATTCTTATTTTCATTACTATTAGGTTCAGGTTTAAGAATTTTTGAATTCGTTAATCATGTAATCATTTAATTAGGCTTAAACCCACATTATGGGTTAAGTAGGTACCTACTATTCAAACAGCAAACAATTCGAATTTATTTTATTTATGAAATTAAATACCTATGAAAAGCAAAGCAATTTAATTTTGATAATTTTTACAATAGTTATGATGTTATGAGTTATGAGTGACAAAGCTATTTATATTTAGGTATACATAACTGAATGTAGGTTGCACCTACATTTAATATTAGAATGTAAATATTTTTTCAGATACCCTTATCGTTAGAAAAATACTTGTTTAGCGTTTGTAGACATTTCAAATAATAATATTTACCTTTCAGACAGCATCTTTGTGATCACTGATCACTCTATCAGATAATATTAGACACAGAGGTTATTTTCCACAATACTACGATCTCTTTGCCGGAATTCGGTGGGAAGTCAAACAGGGTCAAATCTGACGCTCCTGGAGTCCGTCCAATTACAATATTTTAAACTCTGTGTGTCGTGTTTGTATATAATTATGTTCAATTTTCGAAACAGGAAACGGTTTATTTTGTATTTTTCGTTCTTAAATTGTCTGGCATAGAATTAAAAACAACATACAGTGCCCCCTATCATTTACCCCATCGCATAGAGAAAGAAAAAGTAAAATTTTCCACTGTTTTAGTTGTTAAAATTTTAAATTATATACTGAGAAAAGAAGATACGCTCTTTGATAAAAACACGGGAATAAACTCACCTACGTCACGTCTGCTTCGACGTATGCGGGTCCCCCAGTGATTCAGCTGAAGGTCGAACGCCGCGTCTACCTGAATATCGGGCGGGCTGTTCTTGTCGATATAGTTTATCAAAACAAAGATAGCAATATAATCCGTCGAGGCTGACAAATAACAGAATTGTGCGGATAAAGGGATGACGTAATAAGGTTTTGATCTCATGTTTTCAAAATTTCTGCTTTCGCGGCGTCTTTTTAATTGTCACTAGGAAAGGTTTGTGACCCTCTGGGAAGATTTTTATTATTGGGGTGTAAGTGCATCACATAGGAAAGCCAATATTTCAGAGTAGCAAAATGACCATCGGACTTTCCATCGTGAATCTGGCGGTGTATTACGAGGCATACAGACAGAGAACAAACCAGTAATGATAAAATATTACCAAATTGTTAAAACAGGGTTATCGTAACTTATTTTGACCTAATTATACCTAATTAGATGGATGGTTAATGCATGTTCAAAATCAAAACAAGTTAAGTGTATTTTATATATTATAATATGTTAATTTTGTAAAAATAAAGTTTAATTATTTTTAATTAATTATTGTAGATGTATTTATGTTCATTTTTTTCCCTTAATACTTAATAAAGTATTTTCCACTTATTCCAACTTTGCGTGAGGAAACGTGCTCTTTTCACACGCTTATAGAAGCCTAACATATATCATGTATTTTACCTAAAACTTAGAAATTATTGTTTAACAGGTGAGAAGACATTTTTATTTAAGTTTTTTATACGTTTGTTACCACACCCCCGCAGACCCCGCACCACGGGGGGCTCAAATTGACGGCCCCTTCAAAACTTGCTGCCAGCTTTGCTTTTCATTGGTATTTCATTTCATAATTAATTTTATTTTTTTATATCTCGAGAATTTAACTTCGTTAAGTGAAGAAGAATTATACGTGAAAGCGCGGAATTTACAAACCATATAGACTTGTTCATTGACTTTCCTAGTCAAATTTTAAGCCTCAAAGGGACGATAGTATTTCAAAATTAGAAACAGTGTATGAACTTGCGAATCATTTATTAATAAAAATCAGTGTGTTTCTTTAAATTTTTCAGATGTATCTAGTGCAGCGATGTCATTTCTAACTTTACCAGTTAGTGTGTGGCATCAGCGGAACGATCTTTTTCCAAACTTAAATTAGTAAAAACCTATTTACGTAACACCATGGGACGACAACGCATTTCGGATTTATTCCTAATCAGTATCGAACACGAGTTTGTTAAAACATTAAATATCGACGAAACTATAAACGATTTTGCAAAAAAAAACTCTCGACGATCTGGTCGTTTTGTATAATACCTTGTATAGTACTTAGTGACATAATGTTTGTGCTGCTGAGTATTAATATTGTTTTGGGTTTCGGCATTTATTATTATATTTGTTGATATTAAGATAATATGGCCGGGAGAGAGAACAGTAGAAGTCTGAGAACAGTTATAGTAGATAGTTATTAATGATACTAGTTCGATGAACACTATAATGAAACGTGTGCAACCAAGGGCGTCCATAGAGCGTTTTTCAGGGGGGGGGGGGCAAAAACTTAAACAATACTTTTTTATATACAGTGTCACCAGTAAAGTCCGCTGATGTTGGCATCAAGTGCTTTGATCGAGATGAAAATTAAGCAAGAAAATAGTAGTCACGTGATTCGCATTATCTGTCAAATTTTAATTTTTTTCAAATAATAATTCAAAAGTGGGGTTATTTCTGAAAAAATCAAAAAAAGTTATAGGAAAAAGTTTTTTTTAATGCAGTTTCTAGCCCACATGCAAAATTTCTGCTGGATAAGATAATTTTTATTTTTTACCCATATTTTGTAAATTGCACCACTTTTGCAAAATAACACACAACGCAACCTACATAAAACTTCTTAGTTTTGACAATGCTTTATTTCAGATACATTTTTTTAAAGTATCGTTATATTAAATGTGTGTTTTTCTACGAAATCAAAATTGGGCTATTAAAATTTGGTCGCATGTGATGCAAAGTTCATTTGTTATTGACCCTGTATAAGGTAACTTCATAAAATAAGTATTTTTGAAGACATAGTTTGTGTCGGAAAGTGATACACCTTAATATTAAGACTCAAAAGAACACAGTGTCATCAGTAAAGTGTTCATTAAGTGGAAAATAAATTTTTGCTTAACCCAACGGAAAGTTTATCTATTTTTAACGATTTGATTTAAAATCTCTTTATTTTATTTTTTATTTTTTTACTTTCAGTCACAAACTACGTTTTCAAAAATACGTATTTTATGAAGTTACCTTATATAGGGTCAAAAATAAATGAACTTCGCATCACATGCGACCAAATTTTAATAGCCCAATTTTGATTTTGTATAAAAACACACATTTAATATGACGCTAGTTTAAAGAAAATGTATCTGAAATAAAGCATTGTCAAAACTAAGAAATTTCATGTATAGGTTGCGTTGAGTCTTATTTTGCAAAAGTGGTGCAATTTACAAAATTAGGTGAAAAATCAAAATTATCTTATCCAGCTGAAATTTTGCATGTTTGCTAGAAACTGCATTTAAAAAAAATTATAACTTTTTTCGATATTTTCAGAAATAACCCCACTTTTGAATTATTTTTTGGAAAAAATTAAAATTTGACAAATAATGCGAATCACGTGACTACTATTTATTTGCCTAATTTTCATCTCGATCGATGCAGAACTTGATGCCAAAGTCAAATTTTGAATAGAGCTTTTAATAAAAAAAATCCCATATGATGCGGACTTTACTGGTGACACTGTATAAGACTATTTATTTAACTTTTATGCCTAATGTATTAATTTATTGATATGTTTTTATTATGTAATTGTTCAGTTTAGTGATTTGTTGGTCTACTAACTAACCACTGTACTATTCAATATTTATACTGAATTATGAAATAAAATAGTAATGTGGGCGCCTAGGGGGGGGGGGGGGGGGCAAGTGCCCGTTTTGCCCCCTCCTATGGACGCCCTTGTTCATATCGAACGTGTATCATTCAAAATTTAATCTACGACAGTGCAAATAGATTTTATTCGTCTAAATTTCATTGATATCAGATAACGTTTTCGTAATTTTTAAAATTTTCAGGTGTCCATATTAGTCGATATCATGGTAACCGCATTTTTGATTGTTTCAATTTCGATAAAATTGGAAAAAAATAAACAGTTAATGTCGCTGAAACAAAGCGAAATAGCGCGGCGGTCTTGGCGTATTACACAGAAAGTCGGGGGAGAATGGATATACCAATCCAAAACATTTCATAGCCGACTTAAGATTTAGACATTTCATGAACAAAGAGTACAAGGACCAGCAGGTAAATGGCTGTGTATAGCTGAAGAAATAATTTTGTGGCTATTTTTGAAAAGGTGGTTTTAAGCTCTCTTCAATATGTACTAATATACAGATTATCCTATATTTTTTATTTTAACAAAACAGTCAAATTTACACATTTCTAAGTATAATTTACACATTTCTAAGTATAATTTACACATTTCTAAGTATAATAATTTAATTATTATATCAAACTAAATCGGAGCATCCATGCCACCATAATAACGCGTGATAGCGGCACGTTACATACTCACAGATAGGAGTAATCTGTACTGTGACATAATGGATTCCTTCTCGCCCACTGTATGTGGTAGGTATTTTCAATACGCCTATGATACTTGCGTAAGATGCAAGATCTGTAAATTTTTGTTACGACACTGCTTACATGGTGATGAAACTTTTAGTAGAATCTTAACTATCGGTGGTTTGTACAAGTATACTATTATTTTAATAATTTTAATTACCTATTTTATCTATTTGACAGGTGTTAGAGGTGCTGGTATGGTTTAAAAGTGTCCCACATCGACTCTAGATGGAGCTTAGCGCTTCATCCTCTCGACGGTGTCCCCGTATACTGGCTTAAGTAGAACTTTGAGTTTCCTATCTCTCATCGAATCCTAACCTTAGTGATAAGCCATAATAAGTGGAAACGCGTCTGGGGATTGATCTGACGAAATCATTCTCATTCTTCTGAAAGGTAGAAATGTTTCTAATCTTTAATATCTGACAACTTAGCTTAGGATTGTCTTATAAAGTTATAAAATATATATTATGCTTCTCAACCCCGTTGAAACTAATCATATTTTGATGTCTAGTATTGGGAAGCAGTAACATCACATCTCCCGCACTGTTTACCAACAAAAATTTGGTAAATGAACTTTGGAAATTGGGATACCGGCATTTCATAATGATCCATATGCCAGTCTCGTGCTGTTGCCTACGTGACTAACATGCTATATCCTATTGGTAGTTTCCAAATGAGGTCCCAGTGGCGTACATCAAATGGCTTATTTTCTTGCAAGTGCGGAAACGTGATTTACGTTCCAAGCATTGGCAGGACACGAATTATACCCCGTCGATATTAAACCGTACAGATTATGTAGTCGCAAGCGAAGGCGCGGATGCAAACGTTTTTTAAAATAATTTTCCCGGAAAAGTAAACTTATTTTCTACACTAACACCAAATTTCAGTCCAATCGGTTTAATAGTTTTCGGGTGATCCTAGGGAGAGACTGAAAGGGAAGAGGCGAACAATAGAAGGTTACCGACCATAGACAGTGTGACCAGTAAACTCCGCATCATATGGTTTTTTTTTTTAATAGCTTTATTCAAAATTTGACTTTGGCATCAAGTTCTGCTTCGATCGAGATGAAAATTAAGCAAAAAAATAGTAGTCACGTGATTCGCATTATCTGTCAAATTTTAATTTTTTCCAGAAAATTATTCAAAAGTGGGGTTATTTTCGAAAAAAGTTATTAGAAAAAGTTTTTTTAAATGCAGTTTCTAACCCACATGCAACATTTCAGCTGCAATAAATAATTTTGATTTTTTACACATATTTTGTAAATTGCACTTTTGCAAAATAAGACTCAACGCCACCTACATAAAACTTCTTAGTTTTTACAATGCCTTATTTCAGATACATTTTCTTTAAAGTAGCGCCATATTAAATGTGTTTTTCTACAAAATCAAAATGTAAACAATCAAAACGTAGTTTGCGTCTGAAAGTAATACACCTTAGTATTAAGACAAAAAAGAACACAGTGTCATTAGTAAAGTGTTCATTAAGTGGAAAATAAATTTTAGTGGTGGGTAAAAAATCAAAATTATCTTATGCAGCGGAAATTTTGCAAGTGGACTAGAAACTGCATTTAAAAAAACTTTTTCTAATAACTTTTTTCGATATTTTCAGAAATAACCCCACTTTTGAATTATTTTTTGAAAAAAATTAAAATTTGACAGAAAATGCGAATTACGTGACTACTATTCTTTCGCTTAATTTTCATCTCGATCGAGGCAGAACTTGATGCCAAAGTCGAATTTTGAATAAAGCTATTAATAAAAAAAAATCCCATATGATGCGGACTTTACTGGTCACACTGCAGTGGCGTATTTAGGGGGGGGGGTCCGAGGGGTCTGGACCCCCCCCCCGTGGGCTCAACATTAAAAAAAACTTAGAACAGATCAGATGACTTGTTGCATTTAATGTAGACAGGGCGAACTGAACCTCGCCCGATAACAAAATGTAATAATTTTCTATTTAAAATTTTTGAATAAAGACCTTTATTATTATTATTATTATTATTATTATTATTATTATTATTATTATTATTATTATTATTATTATTATTATTATTATTATTATTATTAAATAAAATTATTAAAAAATTGAAATGATGTTTACTTAGTTTTGTAATTTTTTTGCAAACTAGAACTATTAGCAACACTTTGTTTTTACAAATAATGAAGTAACTGTGTCACAGATAACAAAACAACATGGCCAAACTTGGCAAAAAAATCGGTTTAGTAGTTTTTGGGTAATCCTAGGGAGAGACCGCGTGCCTATAGAAAAAATAATCTTCATAAGATCTGCGTTATTAAAATAGCATCTCTATAGAAAAGGCTGTATTGCCGAGGAATATTAAGAGACAGTAATTCCACCCCATCGTAACATTCTTAACAGAGTAAACTCTAACATCGGAGATCAAATTTTTAAATGTATTACAATCGTCCATTTCCTTTACCTCCACCACTGGGATCCTCACAGCCAATCATAACCGACTACGGACTCCGACTCCAAGATATTGTTTTGAAGGCTCCCAAGATCTTAGCTTGTTGTGAATGAGTATTCAAATCCGAGACAAGTGTGGCAGATAGTAGTGCTATTATTTTTTGAACAGTGCCTTCAAATAAACAAGATTTCTGAGTGAATACTATCAAGTTTTTTGCAAAAAGACAGAGTCTACTTGTTGTAGGTTGAAGTGACATGGAAAAAGGTGAAGATTCTTCATCGATTTTCGAGATATATTCATTGGAAAACGTCTTTACTTATTCGGCTATACAATTTTTTGCCCAGTTATTTGGGGAACGGTTCAGACTGAAATAAAGAGGACTAATTGGATTTGTTTTTCTGTATTTTGGGTTGGAAATATTTGATATCCAGGGACGTTTGGAGAGACATTTTAGTGGAAAATTTAAGAAGGAGGATTTGGAAGTTGCTGTTTTTCGCAACGTTATCATCTATAAAGAATAGTGCTAAATTTAAGAGGTGATACTTTTTAAGGTAAGGACTTATATTAAGTACTTAATTGATTTCCACCCAATTATAACCATTGCAATATGGATACTTGGTGTAATAATTAATAGATGGAACGATCGATGGAAAGATAGATATACCTGAACCTACATAATATGGTCGTTTTGTTTACTATACATAGGCGTAGTTAAACGGTCAACACTGGGGGTGCTTAAGTCCAGTGGCGGCTCGTGACATATTAACGTGGGGGTGCACAAAAAGCCTGCCACAGGCGAAATGCGCCGCAGGCGAATTTTTTTAAGACCACGCCCAAATTTGGTCAATAATTTTTAGTAAATATTTTAATGTGATGTTAATAGCAGGTTTAGGTCTTTCAATGTTCTTGACAATCACTTTCTCCTCCAACGGTAACTTGCTAAAAGATTTTTTCAAAAATTCCACGGTGTATTTTATATCCGACGACGCACTCATTGATTTTTCGTGTTTATTTAACTTTAAACTTTAACTGAATTCAATAAAACCATATTAAACTTTAATAAACAAAAAAAATAGTCAAAATACCGGCTTAAAATTTCCGCGAATTTGAACGACTACGACTGGTTAAATTTAAATTATCAAATTAATGCAGAATTGCAGAACATGACATACACAAGCTATTATGCCGCTCTCGTATTTTACGAGATTTTTATGATCATAGACCCGCTCTGACAAGTAAACTGGGCGTGAACTGAAATTTTGAACAGAATCCGCAACTACCTAAATATACTTGAATTTGTACCAGAATTCAAATGCTTGAAATATTAATATGAAAAATTCGTTACATATAATGTACCTATAATATAAAAATAGGTTAGTTCTAAAATTAGCCTATATATTGTAAATTTTTTTTGGGGGTGCTAATTTAGATTTCGGGGGTGCTTAGCACCTCCAAGTACCCCCCTAACTACGCCTATGTTACTATACTAATTACAATTGTTGAAAAAAAATTGCACTTGATAAATTAAAATTGAAATATACAACTTCATTTTAAGAACACACAAACTAGTTTGCATTCACCATTTTCTTTCTTTCATATTGACCAAAAAATTGTGAATACGTCACTAGTCACTACTTAATAAAAACAAATATGCATCGCTGACAAGAATTTGGGATGAACATTGTTCTCTTTTGACATTTAAATCCTTTTACTTTTATACAAATTTACCTTTTAAAAATATAATAAATCTATGTTCTCTGCATCAACATTGTATGTATCTCCGAAATACTTATAAAAGGAATTAACTGCCGTATCTGTCAGTCTGTCGCAGCCTTTCGTCCTAGAGACTGCTCGACTTAGAGGGCTGAAATTTGTTGTAGTTATATTAAGTTATGGAAAATAAAAATTTATTTTGATCGTTTGAATAATATTACTTTGGAAAAGTTATATTAAAGGTACCTAATTTAAAAAATATATTTAACATAGTTTATTCATCATTCTATCAAGAACTTAACACATTTATGGGAATATTTATATTAAAACCCGCAAGTGCTGATACTGAAACAAATTGCATCAAAAAAATCGAGTCCCCAAATGAAAAATGCACATTCTTTTTATTCAACGTAAATCCGATATTTAAATATTTTCCGGAAATATTACCAATCTGTGTCCACGGATAGAGTTTGGAAGAGGAAACATTTTTTTATTAGTAGGTATAGAAGAAAAGTCATTCTTTATAAAAAAACGTCTGCTTTTGCTAAGACTACAATTTCGAAATCGGATTTGCGATTACTATACAGGGTTCGCCACAAACAATATTTTTAGTTTTTTTGGATATTTTTTTTTCAATTCCTCGATTTATTAAATGAATTTTGCTAGTGTTGAAACTACAATTTCAAATATCACAATTCCGATTACTATACAGGGTTCGTTAGAAACAACACTTTTAGTTTTTTTGATTTCATTTAAAATAAATTTACGTAACAACAAACAGCTATTGTTGCTTTTTTACTTCGAATATGACTTTATTTCTGGCCGAATAACGATTTTGTTGTACGAAAACCATTTTTATTTGCCTACTTTTAAAATACTTTTATTATTACATGTCATATTTCTTCAATTCATTCAAATTATAAAACTTTTATTCAAACGTGGTACCACCAAGTTGGCGCATAGTTCAACTCGACATCTGAATTCCCGATAACAGTTCCTTGGGATATTTGCAATAACTACTCTACTACTATTTTTTTTTCAAGAGATCTAAGTTATTATTGAAATTGGTTTTATACACATGTGGCTTATTCAGATATCCCCATAAGTGAAAGTCGATAATTATTGTGAGTTCGGGACTCCTACGTGCCAACTGATTTGGACCATAGGATAGGTACCTTCCAATCCATTTGTTCCCAAAGTGATGATTTAGCCAATCATCAAAAGGAATTAAAAATTAGAATTGAAAAAAAATACAAAAAAAAACTGTTGTTTCTGACGAACCCTGTATAGTAATCGCAAATCTGATATTCGAAATTGTAATTTTAACACAAGCAGACGATTTTATAAAGAATGACTTTTTCTACCATATCTACTAATAAAAAAATTTTTCCTCTTCCAAACTCTATCCGTGGACAAACTGTAGAATGATTTAGATAATATTTTTATAAATTATGGGAATCATTATTATTAAAATTCTTAGGAAGGTCAAAGTCTCAAGGTACCAACCGAAAGTAATGAGCTGGAACTGATTCACCAAAAGTACAACATTTGTGGTTAGATTTTGTACACAGAAAAACAAATTTATATATTTATTTTAGAAATTTAAGAGCAAAAAATGCTAGTGACTGATTCACCATTTCGTTTTTTGATCAATATTTCGTTGCTTCTTCGTATTATACAAAAATCAAACATTTATACATTATACATCAGGTACTTAATTATGTATAGGATTTTGTACGACTGTGGCGGATTTAGAAGGGTAAGGAAGGGGCGCCAATCTATTTTCCGCAATGTGTAGGTACCTATTTACACATTTTTACCATAATACAGAATTTTCAATACAGAAAAGCTCCCCATGCCAAAAAGCAACCAAATCCTAAACCCGTCCCTGCAAAGTACCATGCACCTTTTCCATGGTTCTTACTTAACTTTCCTGTGACAGCACGCTAGTCATAAATCACTTCAATATTTGAATAATGTATAAACAAGAATAAAAACGATAAGGAATCCCCCAGATAAGACATTTAAAAATAACTAGTATTTACTAGTCACATGATGATATTTAAAACTATTTTTTCGTTTGTCATTTTTGGCCATAAAGTCTTAAAAATCGTAAGAGTATGCAAGGCATTTAAAAAAAAATATGTGCATTAGCGATAAAATTTATTCGCACGGGCGTAAATTTGACAGCCAAACAACAAACCAAACCCGAACAAACCCAAACGTTTTCAGGGGCCCCCTCTATATAACGAATGGAAAACGATCATTCTTATTTTCATTACTACTAGGTTCAGGTTTATGGATATTTGAATTTGTTAATCGTGTAATAATTTAATTAGGGATAAACACACATTATGTGTTTAGTACCTACTATTAAAACAGCAAACAATTAAAATTTCTTTTATAATCCTATGTAGACTGGTAGATATACAGGGCCGGAGCTAGAGCTGAATAGGCCCCGGGGCAAAACAAATTTTGGGGCCCTTATTGAAATTACTTTTGATAATACCACAGTATTAATGTCGGGTCGGGTAAGAATAACAGTATTTTTTTAATGTACCTAGATATTTATTGTATCTTATACCAACTTGTTGGAACAGCTATTACTATAATCTGGCAATCTTCTACACATATAATCTACGCAAACATCGCGCTCTCATGATATTTTGTCACAAACGCAAGAACTTACAACTAAAAACACTAACTTCTTTCTAGATTTTATAGTGGCAAATTCGTTTATCACTTTATTAAAGTCAATTTGATTGATAAATTACTGAGTCTATTTTGTCCCATCGAGGTACGCAAGTAGTTTTTTTATCAACTTTAATTTGGAGAAAGTCCGTTCAGCTTTCGCAGTAGTGACAGGGACAGTCAGGAACATCAAAAGTGCTGTGCACACATCTGGATAACTGGACGACAACGACGCATTCTGAATGATCAAGAAACGGGCTAACTCTTTAACATCTTTCATTGAACTTATCTCTTCCGAAAATGTCGACCATACAGTAAGCAACTGAGAGGAAAAAGAAGGTGACACATCGTCTGAGAAAGTTTTGGAAAACAGATCAGCTTCTTGAACATGAACCACTGGCGCGGGAAATTTGAAATCCCTTGATAGCATTAGGTCCGATCAGCAAACTTTGAGATTTGCTTTTTTCTATTACCTGAGCATGTTTTGATGAACCTTTTTTTAAAGTTTGTTGGAGTATTGACAAAAAAATTGTTTGCAATGTATTAATGTATTCGAATAAAGCTAAATATTTTCCTCTTCCCAACACCTGCCGGGGGGCCCCGGGGCGCCGCCCCGCTGTAGATCCGGCCCTGTAGACATAACATGATGCAAAATCAAAATTTTAAAACACCACTTATAATGTTGCTTACCATGTATGGTAGTATGTAGGTATGTATTAAGTGATCGAGCCTCGTAGAATTCAAAAGATAGAAAACAGTAAAACACATGAACACTCAACAAGTCTGCACAAACATTATGTCACTAAGTACTATACAAGTTATTATACAAAACGACCAGATCGTCGAGAGTTTTTTTTTGGAAAATCGTTTATAATTTCGTCGATATTTAATGTTTTAACAAACTCGTGTTCGATACTGATTAAGGATAAATCCGAATGGCGTTGTTGTCCCATGATGTTACGTAAATAGGTTTTTACTATTTTAAGTTTGGAAAAAGATCGTTCCGCTGATGCCACACTAACTGGTAAGGTTAGAAATAACATTACTGCACTAGATACATCCGGAAAATTTAAAGAATCACTGATTTTTTATTAATAAATAATCAGCAAGTTCATGTAAGTACACTGTTTTTAATTTTGAAATACATCTCCAAGTCTCTTTCTGAGGCTTAAAATTTGACTAGGAAAGTCAATGGACAAGTATTTTATGGCATATCGTTTGTAAATTCTGCGCTTTTATGTATAATAAAATTCTTCTTCACTTAACGAAGTTAAATTCTCAGGATATAAAAAAATAAAATTAATTATGAAATTAAATACCTATGACAAGCAAAGCTGGCACCAAGTTTTGAAGGAGCCGTCAATGTGGGCCCCCCGGTGCGGATTCTGCGGGGTGTGTTACGCCATTGTTGACAGCGCACCTATGGGTACCCGTGGGGCGTGGGGAATTGGTTTTAGGTACCTATGATTTTATGATACTCGGCTACGCCACATTAACGATTCACTTGTCGTATTGCAATAATAACTGTGTGCACTATTTACTTTACTATTTTTTAAGTTGCTTATTTCGTAATTCGTTTGGCAATGACTTAAATTTATTTAGTTTTTATTCACTTATTTGTTGTTAGGCTTTTTAAGAGGATCTCAACGTATAGAATAATAATGACGCGTGTAATTTTAGTAATATAAGTCCGTTATCCACTTGTGTATGCGTCCCTATTTATTTCCATTTTATCAATTTCTATATTTAAATTTACTCGTTTACTAATGTTCTGACAGTAAAGTTAAATTTTTAATTGGCTGCCATCAGCCAATAGCTTTTCGTGAAACGTCACGCGCTGCCACAGCGCTGGGAAATTCTCAATAATTTATCATTTCCCCCTATTTAAATAGAGATTTTTTAAAAACTTTTAACAGTCGCCATTTTGAAATAGCTTGACAGAATCGCGCCAAAATTTATGAACGCATACTGTACGAGATATCACAAGCTGTACAGGGTGTCCCAAATTCGAGCCTCATCATGGGGATCTCGGAAACTATAAGAGATACAGCATCGGTCAAATTGTGGCAAAGTTGCGCAATTTCGTACTGAGCAATATCGCAAAAAATATCTCGGCTATCTTTTTTAGTTTTTGAAATTTTTGCAAAAAACTAAAATTTTGAGTTTTTGTTTTTTTAAATTGCTCGACTTATTTTATCCGCTACAGAAAAACAAGCACAACATTGTTAAGGCAACTTTTTACGCTCCATATTGTGACATTTTTAGAATTTCGTTACAACGTTTCGTTTTTGTGGAACTATTATCAACTTTAATTTTTTAAATACGGACCTGCATTTTTAATTTTAGTTTCTGATAGCCCTTTAAGCCCTGAATTCAACCATGTCCCACACTTAATTATATTTAGACGTTTTGATGTCATTATTACATCTTCAGGAATGTGATAATTATTTTTAAATACGGCCCTGTTGTTAGTTACTTAATATTTTTACCACATACAACATGTAAATGGATCCAGAATTTTATACAAATAATTTACTATATTTATGTTTTTATATAAATTGTAACAAAGTAAAAATAAAACCAAACAAAACAAAGGTGGCTATGACGAACTTTTACTTGATTGTTTGGCTAAATTATCTTGACAACTGCAGTCACCATTTATACTGAATATTTCAGCAAAATTATGTTTTCTGCTTTAGAAAAGCGCGCCATGTTACTAGTTTATTATTCTTTCAATAGGAATTCACAAATTTCTTGTGACCGTTATTTACAGGACTATCCTGAACGCTTGCAGCCTCATTATAGTTATTTTGCTACGCTTGATACTAATTTAGCCCAGTATGGTAGTTTTAATAAACCAAGAGTCAAATATGGTACACGAATGGAGCCGGAAGAACAACAAAATATTTTAGATTCTGTAACCCACCAAAATCCCGCTAAACGATATTTCAATCTAACAACTAACACCAGGGCCGTATTTAAAAATAATTATCACATTCCTGAAGATGTAATAATGACATCAAAACGTCTAAATATAATTAAGTGTGGTACATGGTTTAATTCAGGGCTTAAAGGGCTATCAAAAAATAAAATAAAAAATGCAGGTCCGTATTTAAAAAATTAAAGTTGATAATAGTTCCACAAAAACGAAACGTTGTAACGATATTATTATTTATAATATTCAGTATAAATGGCGACTGCAGTTGTCAAAATAATTAAGCCAAAGAATCAAGTAAAAGTTCTTGTCATAGCCACCTTTGTGTTGTTTGGTTTTATTTTTACTTTGTTACAATTTATATAAAAACATAAATATAGTAAATTATTTGTATAAAATTCTGGATCCATTTACATGTTGTATGTGGTAAAAAGATTAAGTAACTAACAACAGGGCCGTATTTAAAAACAATTATCACATTCCTAAAGATGTAATAATGACATCAAAATGTCTAAATATAATTAATTGTGGTACATGGTTGAATTCAGAGCTTAAAGAGCTATCAAAAAATAAAATAAAAAATGCAGGTCCGTATTTAAAAAATTAAAGTTGATAATAGTTCCACAAAAACGAAACGTTGTAACAAAATTCTAAAAATGTCACAATATGGAGCGTAAAAAGTTGCCTTAACAATGTTGTGCTTGTTTTTCTGTAGCGGATAAAATAAGTCGAGCAATTAAAAAAAAAAAAACTCAAAATTTTAGTTTTTTGCAAAAATTTCAAAAACTAAAAAAGATAGCTCAGATATTTTTTTGCGATATTGCTCGGTACGAAATTGCGCAACTTTGCCACAATTTGACCGATGCTGTATCTCTTATAGTTTCCGAGATCCCCATGATGAGGCTCGAATTTGGGACACCCTGTACTGTATGTTTCTATTTAAAAAAAAAAACATCGATGTCGTCATATCTTTGACAAATGTCTATAAAAAACAAACGAATAACGTCAAAAATTGTTTTTATATGTTCCCCATAAAGACCTTCATAAATTAATCAAAATCAAATCAATTTCACATATCTTTGTTCAAATTAAAGCATATTTGTAAAATTTACTTGAATTTTCAATTTATTAAGGAATTACAAACTTCATGTTTGTTGCAACGATATTAAACACAACTTTAAAATATCCTAAAAATTATTTTTAACAAGATAAAACATTAGTAATGATAATATGCTAATTAAAAAACTACCATTTAACGTGCAAAATTTTTATTTTAAATGTTTATTAAAAAACTTTATTCTTGTGCAAGTTTTATAATTTTTGGCCTACCCTGTACGCCGTTTGACTTGCAACCATTCCAAGTGCACCTAATATGATTATCGAACATGCACCAACTTTTATCAAGAATAAAATTTTCTGAGAAATCGGTAATAAAAAAAAAGCCCTTATGTTGCACGTTTAAACAACCACACTGTATATAGGTATAGGAACACTATTTCATAATGTATTATACCAATTACTTATTCTGCTCTTTTGTTTCTAAGGCTAGATATAAGTAAAGTTATAACGACCTATTTAATATTTCTCATAAAGGTCAAAATTAATTTTTGCAAAACTACAATATAACAATTTTTTCAAGTTCAAATGATATCATCAGTCAAAATTGCAAAATTGCGAAAATATTATCAGTTTATTGTAAAAATATGATCTTAGCATTAACAAATACCTAATGTTAATCACGTTAATTCTTAACAACAAAGATACTGAAATTTAAACAATTAAAAATAACCGATAAATACTAATCAAAACAGACGAAATACGATATTTTGCATTAATGATAATGAGAACAGATTTTAGAGTTAAAAGGTACTATTATTATTAGGGTTGTGGATTTGACCGGTCAATTTGTTTTTGGTCAATTGACTGAAATAATTTAAAATTTAAAAATGCAGTGGATGAACCTAACTATACTTGCCAAATTTCTTATTTCGTATTTTGGAAAAAATTAATTTTTATAACAAGTTTTGCTTGTTCTGAAAAGTCTATTGCCATACCTAAATTTTATACAGGGTGGTCAAATGGATGATATAGTTAGGTCCATCCAGGTACACATTCTATAAGTGTATATCTCAATAGTTTATTTTTATATAACCATGAAAACATAAAAACATAAACACTTAAAATAAAATATCAGTCTCGGGTAATTAGGTAGCTCAATTATTACGAGCAGTAAAGTATGTAGCCAATGGTAAATTTTCATCTTCGGGTTTGTTCGTTTATTTGTTTTCTTAAATAACGGCGCCATAACGATACACTAAACATTATCCTGGATGGTAGGAGGTAATCTGGGCAGATCACAAATGCATAAATAATAAAATAAAATTGATATATTTTGACCGAATTTGACCGATCAAATAAGTCATGGTCAATTGACGGTTAATTGACTGGTCAATTGACCGCGGTCAATTGACCATGCCCAACCCTAATTATTATAGAGATACATCTTTAAATTGTGTTTTTCATGTAAGAATTGTAGACAAAGACTATGTTTACACCTACGGTATACAAAAGTAATGCAATTTGTTAATATGTGGAGTTCCACAAGGATCAATATTAGATCCGTTATTATTCTTAATTTACATTAATTCCGTTTCCAAATTGAACTTAAAGGGCAATATAAAGCTATTTGCAGATGATACAACAATTATTTATTTTGCTGAAACTCCTACCCTGTACGCCGTTTGACTTGCAACCATTCCAAGTGCACCTAATATGATTATCGAACATGCACCAACTTTTATCAAGAATAAAATTTTCTGAGAAATCGGTAATAAAAAAAATGCCCATATGTTGCACATTTAAACAACCACACTGTATATAGGTATAGGAACACTATTTCATAATGTATTATAACAATTACTTATTCTGCTCTTTTGTTTCTAAGGCTAGATATAAGTAAAGTTATAACGACCTATTTAATATTTCTCATAAAGGTCAAAATTATTTTTGCAAAACTACAATATAACAATTTTTTCAAGTTCAAATGATATCATCAGTCAAAATTGCAAAATTGCGAAAATATTATCAATTTATTGTAAAAATATGATCTTAGCATTAACAAATACCTAATGTAAATCACGTTAATTCTTAACAACAAAGATACTGAAATTTAAACAATTAAAAATAACCGATAAATACTAATCAAAACAGACGAAATACGATATTTTGCATTAATGATAATGAGAACAGATTTTAGAGGTACTATTATTATAGAGATACATCTTTAAATTGTGTTTTTCATGTAAGAATTGTAGACAAATACTATGTTTACACCTATGGTATACAAAAGTAATGCAATTTGCAATATGTGGATTTCCACAAGGATCAATATTAGGTCCGTTATTATTCTTAATTTACATTAATTCCGTTTCCAAATTGAACTTAAAGGGCAATATAAAGCTATTTGCAGATGATACAACAATTATTTATTTTGCTGAAACTCTTGCAGAAATGTATTTTTATATTAATAATGATTTAAAAATACTTCTTTCTTGGCTTCAATCAAATAAACTTACGTTAAATTTTACAAAATCTTCTTTTATGTTTATAACTAAAAATAAAATAAATTCCATCATTAACCCCTTAACATTTAATAATGAAAATATTCAATATTTAAAAACGACCAAATTTTAAGGATTAGTTTTAGACGAAAATTTAAATTGGAAATGCCATATCCAGTATATTATCAACTCGATCTCTCCTTTGGTATCTGTTTTGTACAGAGCTAGATATTTCATTCCTTTGAAATACTAAAAAAATATATATTTTTCATCATATATTCAAAATTACATTACTTAGCTTCTGCATGGGGATCTGCTTGTTTATCAAACTTAAAACCATTACAAGAATTGCAAAATAAAGTTATTAAATTTATACACAAATTACTACATTTAGAACCAACTGTTAATCTATATAGACCGAAAGGGTATTTTCACGTTCAAAACATTTATAAATTAAAAATTTGTATTCTAATTCACTCTATTATTTTAAAAGCATAAAAAATCAAACATAACACTTCAGGAGAATAAGACATTACATGATCATAACACCACACGTTGTATAAATTATCAAACTATTCCAGCAAAAAGTAATTTCGGAAAAAAATCGCTTTTATATGACGGAATAATTAAATATAACAATCTTCCAAAAAATATCAGAAAAATTAAAAAATTGGCAACTTTTAAAAGCCAATTAAAGGAATATTTACTAAATTAAATTATTTACACTATTTCTTTTTTTAATTGATTTTATTAATGAATTAAATTGGATTAACTTGCTTATTTTAAATGGAGCACCCTGTATAATATTTTTTGTGTTCTTTTCTTCATTTCTAATAGCTCTAACCGTTTAAAAAAAATTAGTTTTTCTCAAATTTTGACTATTTATAACGTGTCGCCGCAAATTGAATATATTTTCAAAGGGAAACTCCATATTCCGGTTGTGAAATTTTAGATACAGGGAAGTGAAAAAGTAATAATTTTTTATCTTTATCAACAAACTGAAAAATCCTTATTTTTTTAAATACGATGCTACGTTGCTATTTTATTAAATCGATAGGCTATTGGGAATTATCAGTGCTATGGTGGAGCATCATGCCGGTTTGCAGCCAATTAAAAAGCCTGTAAACAAGCCCATATTATAAATTTGTAAAGTAATATGTCACCTCAATCAGCTCGTTGTGACCCCAATATTTATTTGTGATTGTTTCTCAAATATGTACATTGACGTAGGTAGACACACGTTTACAAGTTAATACCTTTTTTATCACCAAGTAAATAGCACCATTAGTTCCAAAAAGAAAATCTGTGACATCAGTATAAAAGTTTAAACTGGGTATTTGACCTATAATAAGTAATTAATTTCTAATATTGTTGGATAGAAATTAGATCCGGTATATATGACTCAACTATATTCCAAAAATCAAAGGCTTCTAGGTAGAAAACAAAACTCATTTATAAGAAACTTAATTGTATAGGTACCAATTATTGGGTCCCTATAGTAATTTAAACTGCTAAAAAATAGTGGGTTATCCCTTTAAACATATTTATAAACCTAGATATATACATCTGAATATTTAAAATAATACATTATTAAATATAATTAAGAAGACATTAAAGCTTTAAACTTTTCTATGACGTCATTAGAAAAACAAATACGGTGTCCTCAACCAAATTAGTTTTAAATTGCCTTTAAATTGCTGGGTACCTGTTATAACGTCAAACTTTTAATCCTACCTATCAAATTGAAATTGAGGAATCTTCCGTTAACACATGAACCAGATCTATCTATCCTACTGTATTACAAAAAAACAACAAAGTAGGTAGCACACATATAATTCTTTCTATTTCTCTTTTTCAGAACCTAACCTCAACACGCTCAAACAAAATGTCAACGACCATAACGCCCACTCAAACAGCCGCCATCTTGCCAAAATCCGTCGCCATGTTGAAACCAAAAGACGAGAAACCGATAAGGCTGCAACGATCTTCGAGCATTGAGACCATCAAAAGGATAAACACATACATCTGTTCACCTCAATCGTACTTGTTACCCGCCATTTTGACGATGTGGTTTAAGACGAGTCAAAATGGTCTCCAATCGTCGACCGAAAAAACGATTATTTTATTGAGGTCGTTGATTTTCGGTTCGTTTATAGTGAAGTATTTGTTAAGAGGTATTAAATCCGGACAGTTGGGTGGACACATTACTAAAGTCGATCTGCAGAAGGCCCTGGTGCACACGGTTCTAATTTCTTATGACAGGGTATTAAAGTATTTGAAAGACAAACATGTTATATCGATAATATTTAAACTGGCAGTTTTTTACTTGGTAGGTCAACTGGGATTTTGCTTCCTTTTCTTATGTCAAAGTATAGTTCCTCTAGGTTTATGTTTTCTTATGTTTAGTTTGACTGGTATAGTCTTACTGGGGTACAGGTTGAATAGATATTATTATGGCAAAGGTAGTGTAAAAAGGAAAGTTCACTAAAAACCGATAATTTTTTAAAGATTTTAGATTGTAAATATTTTATTTATTTTTTCTGGTTAGGATGGATCTAGAAATAAGTAGATTTAAAAAAAATCTGGACTGATAGTTTTAGTATCTTCTAGTTTTTAAAATTTGATCAACAATAAAATGGACGATCAATCACAATAAACATCAAAAACACGATAAGTTCGGGTAGAGTGTTACAAATTCGATGCATTAGCATAGGCATATGCATCTTGGTAATTTTATAACAGATAGAGAGTTGTTAAATGAAGGAAAAGTTGCATATTTTAATCCTGAATAACATGTTAAAAAGAACTTTTTAAAAATTCCGTTAACTTTCGGAGATATACGTTGTTTTTGTTTTTTACGACAAAATTATATTGTGGCATATCGGACAAGTGTGTAACTGTTTTTAATACGCTTTTATTAGCTTCACCTGTATGTTTGTTTGTTTGTTTGTCCGTAACCGACTTCTTTGAACCCGATTTTGATCCACTTTAAACGGTCAGATTTAATTTAAATTTTGTAGACTTATCACGAACCGCTGACAATACAATAATCTACTAATCTAGCTCAATATACTCAAACTAAAAAGTGGAAAATAAATATAGTTTAAAAAAACTAAAAAACACGCTTTAATAATTAGGCAGAAAATAATAATAAACGATAAACTTTAGTATTATAGTGAAAAAAAAGCGTGGGGCGCTTTGTGCTACATTTTTCGTATATCGAGAGAGTGTTATAGCGGCCATCAATACACCGCAGCGCCATGATCCCAGAGGAATTAACTCCAATATAAAAGGCAGCCTACCTATCAGTGTGACTGCCTTTTATATTGGAGTTAATTCCGCTGGGATGGCGCTGCGGTGTATTAATGGCCGCTTTGCCTTTGTAAAAGGCACATCCTACCGCTGTTGTCGGGATTGTTATCGCTGCCCGTAGGTCCTAACAAGGACGAAACGGCCGTCGTGGTCTACCCGCTTCCGGGGTATCCATTGTGCTTGGATCACTGTGTATTCCAATATAAAAAACAGTTACACACTTGTCCGATATGCCACAATATTTGCTGTTAATTATGTATTTCCGCGGACACTATATTATCTTCTATAAGATAGAAATGTTAATGCATAGAATTTGTAGTACCCTGATTACTCAAAGTGTTAAAATGATATACCAAAGATAAACAGGAAGCAAGAATAATCTCTATTCTCACTGATGCCTCTATTTTTCAAATTATTTTCATAATTAAATTACAGGTGATAAAATACAATTTACTCATATTGCTTTTTCTGCTTTTATTAAATTTTAAATTCAACTTTTTTTAACGTAAAACTGTAGGTAATTGTATTCCAAAGAACGGGGGGGGGGTTGAAACTCCATCCCTCCTCTCTCCTCTAAGCTTTAAAGATATCTTGAACCAGCAAAAAATGTTTTTGTTAATTAAGGTTTTCAATTTTTAAGACTATATTTCTAGATTGTCGGGAAGGGAGGGGGGGCTAGCCCCTGGATGATATCTAGAAAACTAAAAATTTGCAGAACCTTTTAAATTTTCTTAAGTTTCAATAGCCTAATATGAAGAGAATATAAGAGAGAAAGTTATTTAAAAAAATGGAACAGTTTAAAATGTTTTTTTATTATTTTTATTTATTATTATTGGACCATTGGGGGAGGGGGGGGGGGGGGGGCTAAAGCTAAAACCCTTCCCCTCTCATAACGATAATGGTGTAGGAAGTGATAAATATGTAGAAATATTAGTAGTTATTTAAGAAAGAGTTTAGTTCTCTGTAAGGCTGATTGTGCAGTTTAATTTAAAAAAAATTAAATATTTATGTAGGTACAGTATATTGTACATGTACAGGGTGTGAAGAATTCTAATTATACTGAATATATGTAAATTATAAAGACCATTTAACATTTTTATACCTTGTAAAATCCATTTTTACTTTGTAGAATGATTTTTGAAATAAAGTCGAAAATAAGTTTTTTTGTTTTATTTTTTTAGAAAGCAATAATTAGCAAATTGGTTTAGGCTTTCGCGGCCAGTCGGTGAGCTAGTGTAGTCATCATTCGGGTCTAAAGGCCGTCGTCAGCAGACTGACCAGTCTACTTCCAGCACCGAAGATGGAAGGACCTCTGAAGAAGCTCGCCACTCGTGCTAGCGGAACGTTAGGAAGCAATTCCAACCGACGACGGCCTTTAGACCCGAATGATGACTACACTAGCTCAGCAATAATTAGGTTTAAAAATTTAGATAAAAGGAAATAATAGGAATATGGTAAATAAAGAAAAAAGTAATAAATGCCTTTTATACAATTTTAGGTTAAAAAAGGGTTTACTTTTCTTTTTCTTTGTTTTTTTTTTGATTTTTTAGAGCCCAATGTGTTTCTTTACCCCATTTTACTATAATAAATTAAGAATTATTGCATACCAGTATGTATAATTGTTTTAAAAAAATGCAAATAACTGCATATTTTAAAGGCAAACAAGGGTGTTTCAGAATAAGATGCTAATCCTTAACGGTGTGAATCCTTAGGTGATTTTAAGAAGAAAAGTTCAAATTAATATATGTCCTTAACCTATCAACTTTCGAACTACAGGGCGTTAAAGTTTTAAGAAAAAAATCGTTTTTCTATCATAACTTTAAAAACTTTCTAGCTATTTTTATGAATTTTTCACACATGCCCTCTAAGCATCAATAGCCATTTTTTGGTGTAGAAAAATTTAAAAAAATTTAACCAGTGGCGTTCTGAAAGGGTTTGGACTAGACATTTTGGAAAAATATTATGTACGCCACTGCTTTTTCTCAAGATAAAAATTATTTTTAAAATACTCATTCATTTTAGGCCAAATTTAATATCTTGCCTTTTTATCGTCCGACAAACAGTTTCCGACAAAAAAAAATAAAAAGCATTAAATGCGCATTCGCTATGTGCCTATGGTTTATTTTTAACAATAAATTAATTAAAACAACTAACATTAAATAACGTGTGAACAAAAACGAAAATAATTTAGATTAGCTGTTGAAAGTGGCCACCACCTGCAAGATTGCATGCTTCAGCTCTTCTCCTCATTGAGTATCGTACCCTTTGAAAAATTCCTGGAGTATTCCTGATAGTGTCAAAACAAACCATAGGCACATAGCGAATGCGCATTTAATGTTTTTATTTTTTTTGTCGGAAACTGTTTGTCGGACGATAAAAAGGCAAGATATTAAATTTGGCCTAAAATGAATGAGTATTTTAAAAATAATTTTTATCTTGAGAAAAAGCAGTGGCGTACATAATATTTTCCGAAAATGTCTAGTCCAAACCCTTTCAGGACGCCACTGGTTAAAAATTTTTAAAAAATTTCTACACCAAAAAATGGCTATTGATGCTTAGAGGGCATGTGTGAAAAATTCATAAAAATAGCTAGAAAGTTTTTAAAGTTATGATAGAAAAACGATTTTTTTCTTAAAACTTTAACACCCTGTAGTTCGAAAGTTGATAGGTTAAGGACATATATTAATTTGAACTTTTCTTCTTAAAATCACCTAAGGATTCACACCGTTAAGGATCAGCATCTTATTCTGAAACACCCTGTATATGCACATATTTTGGCTGAATTTAAGTGCATATAATCCGCCCCGATTTGTCCAACCAACAAATTTAAACATTAAGAGCGCATTCACCAATGAGACAGGAAATATCTTTCGGTAGCTGTTACCTACAATGGCGTAACAAAAATTGAGTGCCCCCCCGCAAACGTTTTTAGGGGCCCCCTGTATATATAATTCTTATTGGTTTATGAATTTTTAAATTCGTTAATCGTGTAATAATTTAATTAGGGTTAAACCCACATTATGTGTTAAGTACCTACTATTAAAACAGCAAACAATTCGAATTTATTTTATAATCCTAGGTAGACATAACCTAAGTAGTTATTAAGTCATTATAGGTACGTAATATTCCAGAAAACATGATGCCAAACCAAAATTTTAAAATACCACTTATAACGTTGCTTACTCAAGGTACAGGGTCTTCCAACGAGGACTGAACAGGGGCTCATTTTTGAGCTTCCTTGTATTTAAAGAAAAATCCAAAATAGCCAATCGATGTACTTTTTCCTGCAGAATTCAAAAATGAAACCAAAAATTTATTTGAACCAGAAACAAAAGAGTTACGCTATGGATAAGGTGTTTTTTAAATGGAACATAGCTTTTTTTATACGATTTTTGGAACGAGTGATTTTTTTTTTGTCCGTTCTGATTAAAGTATTTAATATTGTGACAGCTATTTTTATTAAATTTTAATGTTTTATCCAGTATAATTTAACTTTAACCTGTTTGAAACATACACTAGGTAATAAAGGTATAATCACCTTTGAATCCTTCACAGTCAAAAAATTTGACAAATTTACTATAATATTGCCGAAATTACTTTGAAGGATTCAAAGGTGATTATACCTTTATTACCTAGTGTATGTTTCAAACAGGTTAAAGTTAAATTATACTGGATAAAACATTAAAATTTAATAAAAATAGCTGTCACAATATTAAATATTTTAATCAGAACGGACAAAAAAAAAATCACTCGTTCCAAAAATCGTATAAAAAAAGCTATGTTCCATTTAAAAAACACCTTATCCATATCGTAACTCTTTTGTTTCTGGTTCAAATAAATTTTTGGTTTCATTTTTGAATTCTGCAGCAAAAAGTACATCGATTGGCTATTTTGGATTTTTCTTTAAATACAAGGAAGCTTAAAAATGAGCCCCTGTTCAGTTCTCGTTGGAAGACCCTGTACCTATTATACAAAACGACCAGATCGTCGAGAATTTTTTTTCAAAATCGTTTATAATTTCGTCGATATTTAATGTTTTAACAAACTTGTGTTCGATACTGATTAAGGGATAAATCCGAAAGGCGTTGTTGTCCCGTGGTGTTACGTAAATGGATTATTACTATTTTAAGTAGTTTGGAAAAAGATCGTTCCGCTGATGCCACACTTACTGGTAAAGTTAGAAATAACATCACTGCACTAGTCTAGTTACATCTGGAAAATTTGAAGAAACACACTGATTTATTATTAATAAATGATCCGCAAGTTTATACACTGTTTTTAATTTTAAAACACTATCTCCAAGTCCCTTTCTGATGCTTAAAATTTGACTAGGAAAGTCAATGGACAAGTCTTTATGGTATATTGTTTGTAAATTCCGCGCTTTCACGTATAATTCTTCGTCACTTAACGAAGTTAAACACTCAGGATATAAAAAAAATAAAATTAAATATGAAATAAATACCTATGAAAAGCAAATTAAGCTGGGAAGTAAGTTTTGAAGGGGCCGTCACTGGGTTACCTACAAGTTTAAGTTTAAAAAAATGTAATTAACGAATTAATAAAAGTATAAAACGAAATTTTGTGAAATTTGCACATATTTATTTTTCTGCTTTTATTAATTTATAAATCCAACGTTTTTTTAATGTAAAACTGTAGGTAATTGTTCTCCAAGCGAGGGATATTTGACCGATTTTTGAGTGAAACGAAGAAGTAACAAAGTATTGATAAAAAAACGAAATTACGAATGCCCCAGTTGTGCTTGCTCTTGTATACAGACTTTATTAATTTTTTGTTATTCATTTTGATTTTTTAACCAAACAAAAAAATTTTAAACGCGCTCCCTGTAGAGGTCAAGAACTATCGATTGCCCATCGATAGTTTTTGGTATCGAATGTCATCGATAATTTTTGCTATCGAATACCATTGACAGATTTTCAAACTATCGACAAGAAATATAGGGTCCAAACCCCCGATAGGAAAACCAACGGCCTACACGGTCAGGGCAGTAAATAAAGAATAGTATATTAAAGTACGAGTTTCATAAGAAGCGGTTTTAGCGCCCGCGTCTATTTTAAAAAACGAGCCACGAAGTGGCGAGTTTTTTTATTGACACGGGCGCTAAAACGCCTTATGAAACATGTGCTTTATACATTTTTTTCTATTTCACCTATAATCAAGAAAAATACATTTTAAAAAGAAAATGAATCCTACAAATTTTGTAAATTTTTATGTCTAAATTTTATGTTGGTAATACTATTTTTTATCATAGGAGCCTCTGGACAACAAAAATTATTTTGCGAACTGTCATTTTTTGATTTATTGACCCATTTTCACCACGAGATTCTAAAGGTATTTTAGCGATATGAGATTTGAAATTGGACGGAATACGTTGTGTGATCCTTGTACATTCGGTACATATACAGAGCGTTCGGAAATTCGGGAGATTTTGCTACTTTTTTTCGAATTTCAAAAGACGTGATTTTACGTCACGTCATTGCAATTTAGTATGGGGAAGATGGAAAATTCAAATAAAGTTGAAGTTAAAATCGACATTGGAAGGTTAGTAGATTGAATTTTGGATAGGATTTGGCAGAAAATGATAGCTTGAAGCCAGGGCCGTTTCTGAGTGGTGTGCTGGGAGTGCCCCCGCACAGGGGCGGCGAAAATTATAGGGCGGCGAAAGCCGCCTGCTGTTTCACAGAAAAAAATTTAGACCTAAAAAAAAATTCTAGGAGTTTTCAAAAATATGAAGGCGACCGGCGGCTGCCCTTCGTCAAAAAAGAATGGTAAATTCAGTTCTCAAAAAAAAATTATGCAGTAGCTGTCAAGAATGAGGCAGCCGCTCTTTGTGTTAATTAAAGATTTCTTTTTAGATAGGTAAATATCGAAAAAATACAAATAATTCTCAACGGAGGCGGCCGCCCTAATAGGGAACTTTCCAATTTTTTTTTTCAATAATATGATTTAGTTAGGCCTGAAAAAAGTATTCCCCAATTATTACTCCTTAAAAATCAAAAATAATTTTGGTAAAAATTCTTTAAAGTTTCGCGCGTGTCGAAAGCATTTCAAACGATCTCTAAAGCGCGCGAAGCCCGATGACGTCAGGGTGTATGACGTTTGGTCATCCGTCATCCTGACACTCCTGACAAATCATCAAATTTATTGAAAAATGATACCCTTTGACGTCACGACTACTAGCAGCGCGTTTTTACCCGCTTGGAATAATTTGAATTTTGGGGCATTTTTAAATCTTTCTAGCGGTCTTTTGGGACGAAATATGTTGTTATTTGCTGCCATATGTTTTATGACAATATGTACTTATGATTTATAAAATTTTTTCCCAATTTAAAATTTTTGTCAAGTTTCCTATTACATTTTGTCTTGGGTTTACTCAAAAAATGAAAACTAATTGATATTATTTGAATAATTATGTAGGTAGGTCTTATTATTTTGGTAGTAGGGTTGGTGGGGGCAAAAACACTTACAGGGCAAAAGAACGCACCCCATTTAAATTTGCCGCCGATGTCCGGTTTCAAATGCTGTTACAAATAACTTTTACGACGTCGAAAAAAGTACCCAGACATTTTGATTACGAATCAAAAGATGACCCCATCGTCGACGCCAAACAGAGTTTCAATGAGGATTTTTATTTTTCGATTTTGGATATTGCGATAGAATTAATTAAGGAGAGATTCGTTTCACTTAATAAGTGCAATGAAACTTTTGGGTTTTTGTCGAACTTCTATGAACCTAATGCCATAAATGACGCGAAATTATTAAAATCCTGCAAAGGTCTCGATATAGCGCTTTAAGATCAAGGAAGTCCCACAAACAAAGATATTGATGGCTCAGAGCTCTACCAGGAAATTTTGTCGTTCCGAGAAATTTTTCCAATAAAACATTCGATTGTAGATACGCTAAAATTCATAGCTAAAAAATATTTAATCTCATCATTTCCAAATCTTTGTGTTGCGCCAAAGAATTAAAGGTAGACCAGGTGATTGATGAGTTTGCGTCAAAAAAGGCTAGTAGAGTAATCATTTGATTCATCTACTATATAGGTTTATTTTTATTACCAAAAATTAGTTTTTAGTTTCTTGTTTTTGTTTTCTTTCCAGATTTTAGCACGTGTTTGCAGAATGTTATGTTTTAAAGTTTTGTGATAGTATATATACCTACCTATAATTAAATAGGTATTTATACAACTTTTTTTAAATTGACTTGACTACAATTATTAGGTAGGTAATGTAATGAGGGGCTTATCACTGTTTACAATACCTGTTCAAAATCTCTGCAATACTTCTACATGCAATACTTCCGCAATACACTGCATTAGGTACTCTGTCTGCAATACACTGCAATATTCTGCAACACTCTGCAATACAGTCTGCGATTCTCTGCAATACCTAGAATATTGCTGCAATACTTGTAGAAATATTTAGGAATGCTCAGCCCCTCTGTAGGTAAGTATGAATAAAAGAAAAATATTAAAAATAGACACCTATTAAAGATATTGAGGTGATTTTTCTGACAATTGCTTTGCGCCATAATTTCAGGTAGGTAATTGTAAAATAGTAACTGATTTGATTTAAAGGGCGCCAGTTCATATGTCGCACAAGGGCGGCCAACAGCCCAGAAACGGCCCTGCTTGAAGCATCTACAAAAGATTGATTTATAGATTTATGCAACCAACATACATGACTGTTATCCACACGGAATAAAAAAGTAAGTTATCAAGCTAGTTTTCCTCTGCGAAAAATGGGTTTTCTCGTAAATCACAAAGGCCGCGCAAGTCAATGAAATAAAACATTTAAATGTTACCAACATCAAATAAAGAAAAAACGCGTATCGAAATAGCTTCATTACGATCCGCAAATGAGGGTCGTACTGAACTCATTATGAACGTGAAATAGAAAATAGTATATTAAAGTATACAGTACACGTTTCATAAGAAGCGGTTTTAGCGCACGCGTCTATTTTAAAAAACGAGCCACAAAGTGGCGAGTTTTTTTATTGACACGGGCGCTAAAACGCCTTATGAAACATGTGCTTTATACAATTTTTTTCTATTTCACCTTTTATAATCAAGAAAAATACATTTTAAAAAGAAAATAAATCCTTCAAATTTTGTAAATTTTTATTTCTAAATTTTATGTTGCTAATACTATTTTTTATCATAGGAGCCTCTGGACAACAAAAATTATTTTGCAAACTGTCATTTTTTGATTTATTGACCCATTTTCACCACGAGATTCTAAAGGTATTTTAGCGATATGAGATTTGAAATTGGACGGAATACGTTGTGTGATCCTTGTAAATTCGGCACATATACAGAGCGTTCGGAAATTCGGGCGATTTTGCTACTTTTTTTCGAATTTCAAAAGACGTGATTTTACGTCACGGCATTGCAATTTAGTATAGGGAAGATGGAAAATTCAAATAAAGTTGAAGTTAAAATCGACATTGGAAGGTTAGTAGATTGAATTTTGGATAGGATTTGGCAAAAAATGATAGCTTGAAACATCTACAAAAGATTGATTTATAGATTTATGCAACCAACATACATGACTGTTATCCACACGGAATAAAAAAGTAAGTTATCAAGCTAGTTTTCCTCTGCGAAAAATGGGTTTTCTCGTAAATCACAAAGGCCGCGCAAGTCAATGAAATAAAACATTTAAATGTTACCAACATCAAATAAAGAAAAAACGCGTATCGAAATAGCTTCATTACGATCCGCAAATGAGGGTCGTACTTAACTCATTATGAACGTGAAATAGAAAAAGAAAAAAAAGGCGCGAAAAACCTTTTTAGAACATCAGGGACCTATTGGTAAGCTCATTTCTAAAAATAAAATAAAAACTATCGATTAAATATCCATAGTTAATAGACTCAGTATCGACGTGTGTCGACTATCGATAGTTTTCGACCTCTAGCTCGCAGTTTTCCTTTTCCCCTTGTCGGTTACCACGGCAACGGGCGGTGACAATTGCATGCGCGCGGCCCCCACCCCAGAACGCTATATTTTCCGCCGAATGTCAAATTGGCGCACGAATTTTCCAAACGTCAAGTCGGCCGCGACAATCGCGAAACGTCGATTGTTTTTATCAGAGCCCACTTATCTATTTGACTGTGATATTTTCGTTTTTCATTTTTTTTCTATTGTTTTTATTCGTAGATTGCTTCGATTATATCTGGAGATAGTGAGAAATACCGTTTTTTGGGACTTTTCGAGAGGATATATTTAAAAATAAAGGAAAGCGAGGTGGAAAAGTTAAATTTTGTGATCTATTTTTGCAAGGTAGCGGTAAAAATAACCACAAGCGCGATTTTAATATAGAAAACATTGAGCTGGCTCATTTTTTACCAAAGTTAACGCAATATGCAATGTTAATGCCTTACAATGCCTTATATTTGACGTAGTGTTGCTATGATTTGCGGCTTTTTACATGGAAACAATGCACTGATAATCAAAATAGAGCAGAACAAGGAAATATATACTATATCGATTTTTTGCAAATTTTTTACATTACAATGCCGCAGAATTATTTTTTAACATCAACGAAAAATCTACGCCTATAACAATAAACAAATAAGTAACAACAATCAGTACTAAAACATTTCCAACGAATTTTTTATTAACGATTAGTAATGATACTATTCAAAAAACACTGAAAAAAAGAAACCGTAAGTGACCAAACTAAAAAAAAATGACTGTATAAGACAATTGAATACAAAACAACAAACAAATGAACCCAAAAATCAAAGTGTGTTAGAAGATGCCTGTGAGGCGGGGACTTGTGGCACCAAGGACTACTCTAATTGAAACCATAATAAGAAAATTTGACACTGACAGTAAGTATAGGTACTACCGTAATCATTTGTTTCTGTTTTTTTTTTTTAAATGTTAAGTTTTTTTGGTAAAGTGGGTCAAGGGTACTCGGTGTATGGAATTATGACGTGAAGATCATGGTGTTTTTGTTTCAGGAAATACATTTTTGCAGAATTTTTCACATTTCCTTTAAAAAGAACAAACTTGTGTTGATAATCTTTTTTTGGCGTAAAATTGTTGACATTTTGTCAAAAATGCTTGGTTCTCACAAGGCTAGAGCAAGTGCCAAGTGTATTGCATAAATTAAAAAAAAAATCGTTCTAGAGCTCGTAAATTGTGTTTTTTGTTAATGTGGTTTACATTTTGTGTTGAAGAGCCATCTATCTGAAGGGCTGACTGACTAATTGATTCATCAAGGCCCAGCCAAACCCTCTACTCCTACAATCATGAAGTTTCGACGATGTCTTCTCCTTATAACATAGACATCCACTATATAAGAAGGGATTTTGTATCTCAGAAAATAAATTTTTTATTTTTTAAATTTTAATTTTTTCCAAAAAAATAATTCAAAAGTGGGGTTATTTCTGAAAATATCGGAAAAGTTATTAGAAAAAGTTTTTTTAAATGCAGTTTCTAGCCCATATGCAAAATTTCAGCTGCATAAAATAATTTTGGTTTTTTACCCACCACTAAAATTTATTTTCCACTTAATGGAACACTTTACTGATGACGCTGTTCTTTTTTGTCTTAATATTATGGTGTATTACTTTCAGACACAAACTACGTTTTCAAAAATACTTATTTTAGGAAGTTACCTTATACATGGTCAAAAACAAATAAACTTTGCATCACATTCGACCAAATTTTAATAGCCCAATTTTGATTTTGTAGAAAAACACACATTTAATATGGCGCTACTTTAAAGAAAATCTATCTGAAATAAAGCATTATCAAAACTAAGAAGTTTTATGTAGGTTGCGTTATTGAGTCTTATTTTGCAAAAGTGGTGCAATTTACAAAATATGGGTAAAAAATCAAAATTATCTTATGCAGCTAAAATTTTGCATGTGGGCTAGAAACTGCATTAAAAAAACTTTTTCTAATAACGTTTTTCGATATTTTCAGAAATAACCCCACTTTTGGATTATTTTTTTGGAAAAAATTAAAATTTCACAGATAATGCGAATCACGTGACTGCTATTTTTTGCTTAATTTTCGTCTCGATCGAAGCAGAACTTGATGCCAAAGTCAAATTTCAAATAAAGTTATTAATAAAAAAAAATCGCATATGATGCGGACTTTACTGGTCACACTGTATAGGTAAAAAAATGTAGACAAAATCTTCGCTTGAAACAAATAAACATGTGTTTGGGAATTTACGAAAAATTTTCTCCTAAAGGGGCAAAAATGGGGTACAAAAGTTTATATTTAAAAGAATTATTTGTCGGATTTTTTCGAATCTTAGCGGAAATACCATGCAACAAAAATTATGAAAATGGTATTTCTTATTTTTTTTTGGAAAGCCACCCCTAAAGGGGTGAAAATGGGGTATACAAATATACAGGGTGTACCATATTAAGTGGGCACTATTGCTAACTCTATTATTATTAGAGATACAAAGTCGGTTAAATTAACAAAGTAGTAGCATTTTTTATGCTGATTATGATTATGAAAGAAGAAAAACAATTGAACGTGGCGTTTCCGAATAAATGATTAAAATGAAATTTTTTTAAATGGAAAACCCTGTATATTTTTACATTTTTAAATTCCTCATAAAATTATAATTATTTTTTATGAAATGCATTAATAGTCTATAGTTACTTCATAGTTTCCGAGATATTGACTCTCGAAAAGTGACATTTTTGAACTTTGACAGCTTCTAACTTTCTAACAGTACGTCTTAGAGCAATACGGCTTACATGTCCCTATCTTCAATTTTTATTATTTTCCCAAAAAAATAAACTTCCGGTTAAACCGGATGTAACTCGAAAGCTGGAAATATAGTTGTTCCGGTTTAACTGGAAGTTGATTTTTTGGGAAGATAATAAAAATTAAAGATAGGGACATGTTAGCCGTTTTGCTCTAAGACGTACTGTTAGAAAGTTAGAAGCTGTCAAAGTTCAAAAATGTCACCTTTCGAGAGTCAATATCTCGGAAACTATGAAGTATAGACTAATAATGCATTTAATAAAAAATAATTATAATTTTATGTGGAATTTAAAAATGTAAAAATATACAGGGTGTTCCATTTTAAAAAATTTCATTTTAATCATTTATTCGGAAACGCCACGTTCAATTGTTCTTCTTCTTTCATAATCATAATCAGCATAAAAAATGCTACTACTTTGTTAATTTAACCGACTTTGTATCTCTAATAATAAAAGAGTTAGCAATAGTGCCCACTTAATATGGTACACCGTGTATATTGGAAAAAATATTTTTGGTAAAGTATTTTCCACCGTAAATGGTACCGACTTATTGACTGCAATAATACTACCGGTTTCATCCCATTGTTATACACAATCAACAAGCAAATACATTACAGGGTAGGATTTTAGATATTTAATTCGGTATTAATAATATATTATTTAATGACATGAAATCATAGACAATTTACCTTTAGATACCTACAGCTTATCTCCTGCGCAAACAAAAGTTACGTTTTATGGGTGAAAAAATACGTCCGAGCGCATGACTCGTCGGTCAGCTGTCTTCATTCGGGGAACCTTCGTGCATGCGCACAAACCTCGTGTTATCGGCCGTCCTACTTTATCGACAATAATCGACGCGCTCAAAAATACTCTCCAGAACCGGCTCGGCCGCCATTTTTGTTGTTGTGTTTTAAGGTTTCTCTTCTCTGCGGATTCCTTGTAGTTTTCTAAAGTTTTCAGCTATCGGATCGGCTATCGTGGATTGTGGGACTGGTGTTTAATATTTATGGATTTTTGGTTTTTGTGTAGTTTAGTTAGTGAATTGTGTTTGTGCTTTTAGTGACTCGGATTGTAATATAAACAATGACTAGTACTAGTTGCAGCCGTTGTATAATTGTATTATGCCCAAATAGGGGTAAAATAAACCCTCTATGGTGGCATATGAGCAAGCATTTAAATTTTAAAGCCCGGACCTGTCTATTTTCCCATTCGTCAAACGATAATGTTGCAGTGCGCATGTCTAATAGTTCCCAGTTTTGTTTACATGCGCGAGGTCATAAAACTGCCACATTCGTGATTATTGTTTGTTTATCTAAAGGTAAATTGTCTATGCATGAAATATCCTAAATAAGTAGGGCAAGATAGTTAAATATTACCTGCTATAATTACGAATTATAATCCGACCCTGACCGACAGTTTATTTGCATTTTTATGGCCGAGCTCTTGCAAAACGTCCCAGGTAGTTAAACGGAGTCAACCATTTTTCTGAGAAATACTTTACGAATATCTTGAAAATCAGCGCCAGCGAAGCAAAAAGATCTAAATTTCATAGCGAAACATATTAATCTCCTTTAGTGAATAAAAAGGCGAACATATTTTCAATTACTTATAAAAAAAAGGGACCTAATAGAGGCCAAAAAGGGTCAATACGTTTCAGGTCATTGGGTCAAATCGAATAGCCAAAAATTGATCTTTGCTGCTTTTGGCATGCATTTTAATTTCATGTCTCGTATTGATCGACAAAAATGTATTAAAACAGTTTCAGGGTTAAAACAGAGAAAAAAGTGGTCGTTAAATTTTAACGGTCTTTTTTAAATTTCGATCGACTTTATTTTATGCAACAACAACATGAAGAGGAACCAATAACGTTTTTTGCATGTGTTTTTAATGAAAAAGCTAATGTCTTGTCGAGAAATTCATTTTTTTCCCTAGAGAAAAGTTGGCACCCATTTGAAATTTTATTAACGCCAACCAAAAAAACACGAGTCCCGCCGAACCACGACGAGTCGGCGATCCAATCAAACCTATTGTTATTAACTTGTTTATTGGAAACAATATTTTTGGTACGAATTTCTTGAAAAGCAGCGCCAGCGAAGCATTTATTAATTTTGTTGAACAATTTGTTGATATTTTTGTGATATATAAACTTTCAAAACAAGATCCAGTTAATTTTATTTTTTTATATCCTGAGAATTTAACTTCGTTAAGTGAAGAAGAATTATACGTGAAAGCGCGGAATTATTTACAAACGATATAGGTACCATAAAGACTTCCATTGGCTTTCCTTGTCAAATTTTAAACCTCAGAAAGGGACTTGGAGATAGTATTTTAAAATTAAAAACAGTGTATGAACTTGCGGATCATTTATTAATAAAAAATCAGTGTGTTCTTCAAATTTTCCAGATGTATCTAGTGCAGTTATGTTATTTCTAACTTTACCAGTTAGTGTGGCATCAGCGGAACGGTCTTTTTTCAAACCTAAAATAGTAAAAACCCATTTACGTAACACCATGGGACAACAACGCCTTTCGGATTTATCCTTAATCAGTATCGAACACGAGTTTGTTAAAACATTAAATATCGACGAAATTATAAACGATTTTGCAAAAAACTCTCGACGATCTGGTCGTTTGGTATAATACCTTGTATAGTACCCATAGGCGTAGTTAGACGGTCAACACTGGGGGTGCTGAAGTCCAGTGGCGGCTCGTGACATGTTAACGTGGGGGTGCACAATTTTTTTTTTTAAGACTACGCCCAAATTTGGTCAATAATTTTTAGTAAATATTTTAATGTGATGTTAATAGCAGGTTTAGGTCTTTCAATGTTCTTGACAATCACTTTCTCCTCCAACGGTAACGTGCTAAAAGATTTGTTCAAAAATTCCATGGTGTATTTTATATCCGACGACGCACTCATTGTTTTTTCGTGTTTATTTAACTTTAAACTTTAACTGAATTTAATAAAACCATATTAAACCTTAATAAACAAAAAAAAAATAGTCAGAATACCGGCTAAAAATTTTTTGAACGACTACGACTGCTTAAATTTAAATTATCAAATTAATGCAGAATTGCACAACATGACATACACAAGGTATTATGCCGCTCTCGTATTTTACGACATTTTCATGATCATAGACCCGCTCTGACAAGTAAACTGGGCGTGAACTACACGGTACACGGAGAGAAAGTTTGAACAGAATCCGCAACTACCTAAATATACTTGAATTTGTACCAGAATTCGAATGCTTCAAATATTAATATGAAAAATTCATTACATATAATGTATATTATAAAAATAGGTTAGTTCTAAAATTAGCCTATATATTGTAAATTTTTTTGGGGGCGTTAATTTAGATTTCGGGGGTGCTTAGCACCCCCAAGTACCCCCCTAACTACGCCTATGATAGTACCTTGTATAGTACTTAGAGACATAATGTTTGTGCAGACTTGTTGAGTGTTCATGTGTTTTACTGTTTTCTGTCTTTTGGATTCTATGAGGGTCGATCACTGCTCAGTGGCGGCTCGTGACTAGCGAGTCAGGGGGGGCGCTGGCTTTAAATAAAAGAAATTTAAAATGTCTATTATTTTCGAAAGTACGTGTCTGTTTTTTCTAACTTTCTCGTTGTGAATTTTAATTTCATCAGCATAAGCACTACTTAAACAAGTTAAAATATTAGTTTGTCCTAACATCTCAAAACTTACCACATTATGACGATGTTGTGCATTATTTTTATGTTTTTTTTATTTTCTCTGAAAGCTGTTTTAAGTCCTGCACCCCATTTATAGTTCAATTATCATCGCCGTCAAAAAGAAGACACACGAAACAAAAAAAAATAATTTTTGTCCTCACAACCGCATATCCAGGATTTTTATTATATATTTCTTTGTCAAACTTACGCGTAAACTGTGCCTTACTTTTACATTTTGATGCACTTGTACTATGTTCAATATTGGTAGTGGCCGCCCTGCATTTTTTAAATGAAGTTTTTCACTTAAGCTCAGAGAACTAGACACAACCTTCTGTAAATCACCGACCTTCATATTACACGAAATTTTCCAACTTTATAACGTAACTAATAAATCAAATCAAAAGATCAGCGGCATCGACAGGTCGCCTCGTCAGAGTACATAATATATCGATTATTCTACCGTGGCATCGCGATTCGCGAACAGCTGTTATGCGCGGAAAATTGGAGCTCATCCGTGGCCGCTCGTTGTGCGATGTGTAGGTGACGTCACGCATCCGTCGTCATGGCAACTCATCGAGAAGTCGCGTTGAATCGGGACGAATAATCGGTCGCCCGCGCTTAGTATAACCTTGAGAGCGCGCAACTCGGTTGTTGAGTATAACCTGCCCGTTGGAATAGGGGCTATGCTTGGTTTGAATTATGCCCGCGCTTAGTATAACCTACCCGCTGGAATAGGGCTATGTTTAATTTGAATTATTTTAATGGATTGCTTACATTGCTTAATTGGTTTTTTAAGTAAAGTATTTTTGGATTCTGTTTGAAATAATTGCAGGGAGGGCCCCAGACAGCACACAATGTCTTAAAGACGTCGATTTTAGGTCTTAATTATGTCTGAACGCCTGCAGACCTACAAAAGACATCTTAAAGACGTTTTTTTCAAGGCATACATAAGATGTTGTAAAATGACGTCCATAAGATGTCGCTAAAATATCGCAAATATGACGTTCGTGTTTTTATTAGGTTATAGCACAGAAAAAGATTTGTCTCGTCTTCTGTCTTTGTAGTATCCCTGTCTTTCTCTAGCTTATATCTTTTTTAAATGGACACTTTGGATATTGCCGCCATCTCCGGATCGTCAGCCCGAACAAACCCGACCGTCGCCGTTCTCAGAACTTTTATAATTTTTTTGTATACTTGTCTAATCGAATTTAAATGATTGTTACCGATTCGGACGTTTTCTTGAATCGTTTTTTTTTTCTAAACGACAAACAATAGAGTTAAATATTAGAATCGGTAAATTTGGCAACATCGCGAACAACTTAGGATTGGCAACAAAGCGCTCCCCTTTGCCATTTGAAATTGACGCAAGGTCAACACTGTCAACTGTCGATGGGCTTGATTTTTGATAGTTTTGCTGATGATGACTTGCAGTTTTTACTTTCTACTTAGTGAACCGTTAAAAGAAAACGAATTGTAGATTAAAAAACGTTTTGTATGGTACATATGTTTCTGTGGTGTGGTGTTTGTTTTTAGTTTTTGGGTTTGGTCTATAATCAGTGGATGCAGTGTCAATAAATCTGCTGACAAAACATGGCTTCAAAACAGTAGAAAAGATGCCGAGGATGCCATCGCGACGTGGCTAAGAAGAGCCACAGATAGACGAAATTCATTATTAAAAAAGTTTTAATTATGTAATACGTTAATAAAACCAATTATTAAGCAATATGATGTTTCATGTTTAACAAACAAAACAAAATGTTTTAGGGCTCTGCGGTTTGGCCTATAAAATGTATCTAAGGTGTCCATAAGGTATTCATAAGACATCTATAAGATGTTCATAAGACATCTATAAGGTATCCATGAGACATCTATAAGGTGTCCATAAGATATCTGTAAGCCGTCCATAAGATGTGGTATAGACGTTGGGTTTTGTAACATACGCCCTTTTTAAGATATCCATAAGATGTCTTGATGGCGTTAAGAAACGTCCATAAGACGTCATGAATGTCTATTGTTGACATCTTTTGGATATCTTTAAGATGTCTTTGTGCTGTCTGGGGCGGCGCCCCAGAGCCCTTCATTAACGAGCCGCCACTGTCACTGCTACCCCCGTTACTACCATACGTGGTGGATTTTGCATCATATTTGCTGGAATATTACGTATAATGACTTATTAACTACCTATGTTATGTCCACCAGTCTACCTAGTATTATAAAATAAATTCGAATTGTTTGCTGTTTTGATAGTAGGTTAGGTACTTAACACATAATGCGGGTTTAACCCTAATTAAATTATTACACGATTAACGAATTCAAAAATTCATAAACCTGAACCTATAAATAGTAATGAAAATAAGAATTATCATTTTCCATTCGTTTAGCGGGGGGGGGGCACTCAGCTTTTGCTACGCCACTGGTGTCGATTGTAATATTTTCTCTGTGAGGAACTTAAAAATTACCTCTATGTCCATATTTAATATAAAAAAAATATTTATAATACAGTGATATAATGTTTTTAAACCGATGATATTAATTAAATTTAAAACAGCCATGCGGTTATGTGTCGTGTTTCAATTCCCGCTGCATGAAAATGGAAATTTTTCCATGTATTTCCATGGAAAATCTATATGATGCAATATGGAATTGTTAGGATAATTACATAATATTAAATTGGGCGTTAACACGGAACAAGTCATTATTTCCGTCAAAGTAGGTTGCGTATAATATATAGTTATTTATGCAACTAGTGCATAAAATATTACTTTTTACGAGAGAACCGTTTAATAAAATTACCTTGTCGGACTTCCATTGTCTTTATTTTGTTTAACACAACGTTTCTGTTATTTAGTATCTCTAACCGTTTTCAAGTGTAAACTAAATTATAATTCAAAGGCTACTGTCTTAAATACTATCCGTGTGCAATGAAGCTTGATGACTCCTACGCAGTGTTGCCAATCGGCGGACTTTAGTCCGATTTTCGGACTTTTTTTAAGGCTATGGACTTTTGTCGGACTTTGAAACTATTTCGGACTTTTCGGACTTTTTGATACCTGACGAAAATATGCTAAATGCCCAAATTTGGAAATAAAATCGGCAGGTAACTTATTGTTTATTTACCAAGTGTTGGGTTGTCTTATTACTTATTACATTAACTTTTTTATTATTGTTTTTTTTTTGTTATTAAAAAGTAAATGTTTATAGAGTTATCAGTCTTTTTCATTATACAGGGTTAGGAAAAATTACCAGAACGGTCAATTATTTCAAAATATACAGGGGTTATCAAAAAACGTCTTATATAAAAAATGTAGGGCTGTTAAAAATCTACATATCGGTGATAAATTGAAATATACAGGGTCGCCCACAAAGTTTTGTGGAGAATGATAGTTATATTTTTTTAAATAGAACACCCTGTATATTTTTACATTTTTCAGTTCCACATAAAGTTATAATTATTTTTTATTAAATGGATTATTAGTTTATACCTTATAGTTTCCGAGATATTGACTCTCAAAAAGTGACATTTTTGAACTTTGACAGCTTCTAACTTTCTAACAGTACGTCTTAGAGCAAAACGGCTTACATGTCCCTATCTTCAATTTTATTATCTTCCCAAAAAAATCAACTTCAAGTTAAACCGGAACAACTATATTTCCTGCTTTCGTGTTATATCCGGTTTAACCGGAAGTTGATTTTTTTGGGAAGATATTAAAAATTGAAGATAGGGACATGTAAGCCTTTTTGCTCTAAGACGTACTGTTAGAAAGTTATAAGCTGTCAAAGTTCAAAAATGTCACTTTTCGAGAGTCAATATCTCGGAAACTATGAAGTATAGACTAATAATGCATTTAATAAAAAATAGTTATAATTTTATGTGGAACTGAAAAATGTAAAAACATACAGGGTGTTCCATTTAAAAAAATATAAATATCATTCTCCACAACTTTGTGGGCGACCCTGTATATTTCAGTTTATCACCGATATGTAGATTTTTAACAGCCCTACATTTTTTATATAAGACGTTTTTGATAACCCCTGTATATTTTGAAATAATCGACCGTTCTGGTAATTTTTCCTAACCCTGTATAATATACCTCCAACAGTAAAATATAAATATCACTTATGGCGAATTCGCCAGACGAAGCATTTTCATTTCGACGCGGACTAAATCGGACTTTTTCGTGCCACTGGGCGGACCTTTTCACCTAATGTCATTGGCAACACTGCTCCTACGTGCTTATTGGAGTGTGAAGTTTGAGCTGTTGATTTTGAACAAGAAGAGGCTTCCATATCTTGGGGATATCTATACTTGGTTTACTAAATATATGGGTATTTTGATTCGTGAAAGCTGCTTCTTTGAATTTTCGTTTTCTCCAGTGCTGTTCCGTGTCCAAATCCTTGGCTTCTGACCACTGTGTATTATGTTGGTTGGTCCATACATGTTCCGCTATACCTGATTTCGAAGTTTCACCTCTTTGAGTATGTTTCACATGTTCTTTAACACGTACGGGAAGAGGTGTTTTTGTTTCTCCAATGCACGATTCGCCACACTCGCAACGGATTTGATAGATACAATTTTTTGTGTTTTCATTACGGGGGGTTTTACTTTTGTAAGAAAGGTTCTAAGCGTATTTCCGGATTTGAAGGCTGTTTTGATATTATAGTTTTTGGTTATCCTTCTAATCTTTTCAGAAATCCCCTTGGCATAAGGTATTGTGAGAAATGCTTGCTCCTCTTTCGTTTCTGTATTAGTTCTTACTTCGGCGATTTTTAAGTTTTGAGATGGTATTAGTTACAAAGGTTTCAGGGTAACCATTCTGTTTTAAATCTTTTTTGATGTTTGAAATTTCAATATTAAGGTCTTCCGGATTGTTGCAAACGTTGAATGCTCTGCGATAAAGAGTTTGAATTATGCCCTGTTTTATATAGTTTGAACGATTCGAACCGTGAGTAAGGTATTGCCCCCGCGTAAGTGGGTTTCCTGTACACTGAAGTTTCTATGTTTTCAGCACTTCGTTTGACAAGAACATCGAGAAAAGGTAGAGTAGAATGTTTTTCTGTTTCCGTGGTAAATTTAATGGATTGTCTTATAAGTACTATTAATATGTTCCAAAAACCGTGTCAGCTCTTCGTTGCTGTATGTCCAGATTATAAAGGTATCATCAACATATCTAAGCCAAAGTAGGTTTAATCTTGGCAGTGTTAATAGCGTGTGACTCAAACCACGTACAGTATAGTATAATAAAGACAATGAAAGTCCGACAAGGTTATTTTTTTTATAGTACTTCATTGTCTACCACCTTCAAACAAAAGAACCGTAGTACCCAGTACCCACTTTCCGGATGCTTTTGTTTCCGAACTAGACAAGGAAAGTGTACTTTCTCGAAGAAACGAAAAAAAATATAGTTTTTCAATCAATTTCTTTGGTTTTTCATCATTTTTTTCAAAACAACCTCGTTAATAAAAACAAAAAGTTAAAATGTGTTCCTTGTTTCCCACATTATCTCCCCAAACAGAGATCCTGGAAACCGAGCTAAATAAATTAGTTAGCGAGTTAAAAGTTCTACCGAAAATCCCGGTTTAAAACAGGGATTTTCGGGATGTTAATGAAATAACTTTTGGGTGGATATCTAAAAACTTTAAATAAAAAATAAAATTGGTAATTGTGTCATATACCGTGCGAGCAAAAATTATTTGCATCAAAGAGGGCTTGGATTAAAAAACGTGGGGCTTGGTTTAGATCACAATGATATGAGGACGATATATCTAACCAAATCTAGATTAAAATTTTGTCAAATTCATATTATGATATGATATGCCAAACTAATGAGTAATAAAATAAGTAGACAAATACAAATTTATTTTTGTTGTTTACAAAATTAACAAAGTAAGAATATACAGAAAGAAAAAGAAAAATAATTACATAAATTGCTGAAATTGGCCACCGCCATGCTCCAATAAGCATAAATTCACACGTCTCTTCATATTTTCGAAAGTGTTGACCAGCATCTCTGGAGAAATGTTACCACATTCTTGGATAATCCTTTCTTAAATTTAAATAAATTTAGCTTCTTCTTAAGAATAGTCCTGCATGTTCCATAATATCTTCCCACTGCTTGGGACATACGTCTACAACATATACAATTTGTTTGCGTATGTTGCATTATTTCACGAACGTTTGCAACAAGTTCTTCTGTTTTTATAGATGGTCTTCTTGCTCCTTTTTTGTATTGTATAGAACCTGTTTCCCTAAACACAGCCCCGGTTATTTTCAAGCAATGATAAAAATCCCCAGCAATAAAAGCGACGTGAAAATGTTCGTGAAAATCGTTCATGCACAAACCCGGATTGTATTGCCACTCACCATTTACTCTAACCCCGTTTCGAAAATACGCTTCAACCATGAATATGTTGCGCTGTTCAGTAAAGCCTATTGTGTGAATTGTTCAAGATATTGGAAAAATTAGCGATGAATCAAATTACTTGTAACGACTGTCAAAGATGACGGAATAACTGATTGGTTGTTAATTCAGGTAGTTACTGACACCCAACATGTATTAAGCTCTACGGCTAAGCATTACGTCCTTAGATGCAAAGCCCTCTTTGAAGCAAATAATTTTTGCTCGCAGGGTACTAAGTAAGTATTTTAAAAATACTGATGAGAAATTAGAGGAACAGGTACAGTAGATAGAGATCTTTCAATTTTTTTTCTATTGGTTGATATTTTCTCGTTAGTTTGAAAGAAATAAGATCAAATTCACCTTTGGAAACGAACTAAAAAGTGAATAAACGATGAAAATGAACAAATGGAATAATTGAATGAATGGAAGCAATTAATGCAAGGAAAAAATTAATGGAAGGAAGGAATGAATGAGTGAAAGAAAATAATGAATGAAAGGAAGAAATAAATAAATAAATTAATGAAAGAACTAAATGAATAGTATAAATAAATAAAAACGAATAATCGAATCAACAAACATTTAAACGAACAAAATAAACTATTTGAACCTCTTCAAAATTTAAACATGTGACAATAAGGCAATATTCTAGATCTAATATTCTTATTGAAGGCAAGCTCACTAGATCAAATATTTATTTACCGTATGAAAATCGTTCTAATAGTATATTTTCATTTATTCAGCCAAAATAAATATGAGTGTATCAGGATGAGGAAATAAAGATAATATTAGTGAGTTTTTGCGACAAATTAGATGGAAATACATATCTGGCCAGTTATAAATAACAGTTACCCTATGATAAAACGTTATAGCACATAATATATAGCTTGCGGCATAGCAAAGCAAAAATATTTGCTAGCTTTAAAAGGAATGCTTCGCGAACAATTTCGTATATACCGGGTGTTTATCAAAAGACGTTCACCCCTATAACTTTTCTGTAATTATTATAAATATTAAAATGAAATTTTGAGATTATGCATCAGAGATGAGTCTGCATTTATTGGCAAAATTGGCAAATAAAATTCATCGTAATCGTTTTTGGGGTAAAACTAAATTTTTCCAAATGGAACCATATTGGTACTTAGTACTATTAATAAGGAATTTATTCATACCTGGTAATAACATGTGCGATAAATACAATCAAAATTACAGCTAAAAGAAAATACAATCATTTTGTTCTAATTTAACGCTAAGAAGTTACTAAGGTGGCTTTGAAAACAATGAAATTATTGAATATTGTTTTCATTTTTTGTATTCCAAAGCCACCTTAGTAACCTCTTAGCATTAAATTAGAACAAAAAAAATGTATTTTCTTTTACTTAAATGGAAAATTAAAAATTAAATAATAAATATTATTTACGCTTGAAATGTCATTTTTGTGGTATTATTGGATTCAGAAAATTATGCAGAATTCAAAAATGTAATAATATACAGGGTGTTCCATTTAAAAATCGAAAGTTGGTGTCACTTCCGGCGAAACCGGAAGTGAAAAAAAAATCATTTGTGGGTCAAAAAGTGCCGCTTATTATGTGTATGGGATATTCCAAATTTCAATCAATTACCTTTAAAACTAACGGAGATACGGGGGGTGTACCATGATCCTGTTACACCCGGTATATAGTCATATGACAAATATAGAGGGACTACCTGACCGCGACAAGGCGGGAGGAAAAAATCTTTCCTGAGCTAAGTTAAATTTTTAAAAGGAAAGCTTCACTTAGCCGTTGGCTTCGCCATGCTATTTAAAAGTAACTAAATGGAATAATACTCTGCTCTTTTCTTGTTAGTGTGAACCATTTTAGTGCTTCTTTAAGTTATGGAAAAATGACAGGCCCTTTAATAGGTTTGACAGGGTCGGCAAAAACTCCACATTTTTATAAGTATATTGTTCTTGTTTCAGACTAAATAAATATCAATTTATGGGAGAATAAAAGGATTATTAACTTCCTTGCACATAAAAACTGATTGATCTCTATTTCCATTTATTTTTCTTATCCCGATTTACGAGTTTTAAAGTTATTTACTTTGGAGATGGTTGTTCAAGACGATAAATATCCGTTAGAAAGGTTCATTAATATATATATAAATATAATTTTTATATTTTTATTTTTTTTTAATTACAGCAAATATAAACCGGGTGTTTCTCAAAAGACGTTCACCTCTATAACTTTTCTGTATTTATAGATATTAAAATAAAATTTTGAGATTATGCATAAGAGATAAATCTGCATTTATTGGCATAATTTTCAATTTATTAGCACTTCCGGTTTGACCGGAAGTGACCTTGACTTTGGTATTTTAAATGGGACATCTGGTATATTTTTACTTATTGGGATTCAGCATAACATTCTGAGTAAAATTACACCTCACTTGTCATTTTTTGACGTGTTATAACATTTTTATGTTTATTTTTTATTTTCAATCTATATGGAATCGTTTTGAAAAGCAATATGGCTTTAATTTAAAGTTGTAATGTCATTAGTTTATAAAACATGGTTGGTTGGTTGGTTGGTTAAAGGCGGGGGTCGGGTTCGACGTGTGGCCCAAGCTTCTTACACTGCAGCCTTCTGGCTTATTGTGTGCCCCAGTCTTGTTAGAAAAGATTTGTTCCTTCTACGAGGTCCAGTAGTTTCCTTCCAAGTTTGTCGTGCGGGAGGTTGTCGCCACGTCGAATGTTTCCGAAGATTTTAAATCTTTTACGGTTTAGCGCTTCGCAGCTGTAAATTATATGGGAGGCGGTTTCGTCCTCTTCGCCGCAAAGTCTGCATTCAATGGGTCCATTATAGACTCCCATTCTTTGAAGGTGCCTTCTTCAGTAACAGTGGCCTGTTAGTAGGCCGGTCACTTGTTTTAACTAAGGGCGCGTCAAGAGCAGCATTCCAATTCCATACATACAATCTTGCGGCTTCAGAAGAATTTTTCTGGTCACTCCAAAAATTAAGAGCATATCAATTTGTTCATTTCTAGTAAAACTAACTATTTTATCTGATTTACAATGTAAGTTTAATAAACGAATGGCATTACAATTTTAATATAAAACCATATTGGTTTTCAAAACCATTCCATTGTTTTTCAAAGCCGCCTTTATATTTCTTAAGGCAAATTTTGTCGTCGCAATTTTAAAACAGCATAGGAGTGTATAGTATCAAATTGTTGGAAAAAATGCTCGTTTCAAATATCCTAGTGAACCACCATCGTTCCATTTGGAAAAATGGAGTAAACGCCAAGAAAACAAAATTTCATTTTTTAAACGCTTGCGAAACTTAGAAAGTCAATTATTATGACATAATTTTAATTTTCATAAATATACTACTATAAATTAACAGATTTAATTAATTTGTAGCACTCTAGATTGAAAATAAAAAATAAAAATAAAAATGTTATACCACGTCAAAAAATGACAAGTGAGGTGTCATTTTACTCAGAATGTTATGCTGAATCCCAATAAGTAAAAATACTTATACAAGATGTACCATTTAAAATACTAAAGTCAAGGTCCGGTACAACTATATTTCCTGCTTTCGAGTTACATCCGGTTTAACCGGACGTTGATTTTTTTGGGAAGATAATAAAAATTGAAGATAGGGACATGTAAGCCGTTTTGCTCTAAGACGTACTGTTAGAAAGTTATAAGCTGTCAAAGTTCAAAAATGTCACTTTTCGAGAGTCAATATCTCGGAAACTATAAAGTATAGACTAATAATGCATTTAATAAAAAATAATTATAATTTTATGTGGAATTTAAAATTGTAAAAATATACAGGGTGTTCCACTTAAAAAAATATTCCAAAAGCGGACGCAGCTGTCATCTTGACATTTAAAGCTGTCATTGGTATGTCAAAAAGTGCAAGACTTGCTCAAATATTATCGTTCAAAATTTCATTAAAATATGCCGAACGGTTTAGAAGTTGGAGGGGGGGGGGACGGACTTTAGGTCCTCGTACTGTATAGGCGTGAACGTCTATTGAGAAACACCCGGTATTACTAAACAGTTGTATAAAGAATATATGAATTCTTATAAGGAATAGAAGGGTTTTTCTCTGTGTACCAAGAATCTTTTTACGCTTCGGTCTTACCAGTAGTTCTTTGTCTCTACCTTCTGCTTTACACCATAACTACAATAAAACTTAATCTTGTCATGACTAACCTAATTTTCTCAATTTATTCAGGTCGTTTTTATTTTAATGAATTTTTATGGCTTGTAGTGACTGTCGCTAATACTAAAACTAAATTGGGTCAAGACAGGGAACGCTTCCCACCAAATTTATGGGAAAGGTATGTAATACGAGGTGCGTGTGAAAGATACATTAGTGTTTTATGTCAGTAGTCAGTCCAGACCTACGGAGACCTAAAACAACTACTCCCCTGGCCTGGCAGCTTGCCGCTTGTATTGCCCCCATTACCCCCCTTCCCTTTCTTGGATCCGCCACTGCATTTGTGGCACTCTGTACTATATAGGGTGTCCGGCAATGATGAGCAAAAAAATTAGGGGATAATTCTAGACCGAAAATAAAGGCTATCTCTTTCTATAGAATTTTTCCGTACATTTTTTGTTCATCATTTCCGGACACCCTGTATTTAATACAGACATAAAAAACTATCATTACTAATTTATGTTATTATGTTTATTGAGAGCGATCATCGGGTACAGGGCATAATATCTTCCTTAAGGTCTGGTGTAGGCAATAAATACGTCACACCTTTTCAGGCTACCCTGTTTGGCCTGTTTTAAGACGAACAAAGTTCAATCTCAAGCTTTTCTATATTATTTTCGTGTTGTTGCAGAAAATTATTCAAAATCGAAGCCAAGTAAAGTCGTGGAAATCTAAGAGGTTCGCGGTAGAATTGCTCAGTTTTTGTAATAACAAGACCCTATCGTGCAAAAAGCAAGATCGATCGTGTCGTTTTTTTCGCTTGGTCTAAATTTTGTTCATGAGTTTCCGTATCGATGGTATCGACTTCTGTATCGATACAACCTTAACTTTATAAAAATATCGCTGAAAAGCTGGATTTTGTAATAAAGATTCGCTGGTTTAAATGTAAGCTAACTAGAACTTGTTACTTATTCTGGTAAAGACAAGACCATAGTGTCATATACAAATGTCAAGATATATTTATATGTATCTGATGGGTATTTACTTCTCGAATCGATAGGTGCTCGGTTCAAGAGTATCATTCTAAAATATATTCTTAAACTGTATCGATAACTGGACAACTAAGTAGAACTTGTTATTCGTTTTTTAAAATGACAAAAAACTCGTACCAAAAACTACAAAAGTCGCGATTAATAATATGCTGTTTTTTCTATGCACGGTTCAAAATTATACTGACGGACATACACGGAACTTCCTGTCTCTTTTATTTCAATTGAATACAACATAGGTAACGTATCCACCGTCTAATACCGTATCGACCGATAACTATATCGACTTGAGTCCCCAGCTGATTTTTGGATTGACCTTTTGTGGTCTGATTTGGAACACTTCGTGTCGAAAATAACATAAAAGGTTTCCAATCCGCGGTTGTTTTCCCCCGTCGACTTGACGACAAGCTGATTTTTGAATGAAAATTTAGTTTTTCATATTCCCGTGGAATTTTTGCACTTCTTTATTAAAAAAGGAATGCTGCTTTTCTATACATTTATTGTTAAAGTTATACAAGTACATTATGTACCGGCATTGAATATCAAACTATATAAGAATGACGGATGTCCGAGAAAAGTTGACAACCCATTTTTTGACGTATTGGAGCTGGTTTGGCCGCCATTGTGGAGTTGATCGTAACTCTAACCTTAAATCTGTCTCCTGTCTGTCGTTATAATGCAGCGCCTCGACAACAGATGTCTCAAATTCACTGATGTGATGTCGTGGTGTTGCCGCATATCGTATTTTATTGGAATTTTTAAGAGTTCAAGCATTTTTAACAGACAATAAAATAGGAGGTTCTCAGTTTCAGCCGAATGTATGTTTTTGATAATAATATATACGCTGATTACTCCGGGGTAATTGGACCGACTTTCATAATGATTTTACCGTTGTATTAGGTGTTAAATGTTAAACAAATAAAAGTAGATAAAAAGCGACAGCAAGTATAACTAAAATAGGTTTTATTTCGTCGAAAAATAGCAAAATACGTAATACACTAATACAAACAAACTAGATGTTTCTTAAGTAAGAAAGTAAAACCTATTTATTTTAATCATTTTGAAAAGTAGTATCTAGTAATTGAAAATTAAAACCAAGTTATACAAACAAACCGCACATCATTCATATTTTACCCAACATATACGTTGTAGGTAGCCTAGGTAGGTATTGAATAGTGAGAGTCGTCATTTAGTTCTGTTAGAAATAGAATACATGGCGGTTAATATGTTTTCATGTAATTAACGTTGGGACGTCAAAAGGTTGAAAATATTATAAGCTACGAAGCAATTAAAAATAGGGACATTTTTAAGTCTATACTATACTATAGGTAGGAAAATAAATGTAAGCTACTTAAATCTAGGATAGGTGTAGGTACTTATGTGAAATCAAGTTTTACGATAAGCTATAAAAATAAATTTAAAAAACTCATGCAGCAAGTCAAACAGACAGGCGGCAACAATGCTTTAATTTAGCAGTGAAAAGGTTAGGCGCTTTCTTGTTGGTGAACTCATTGTGCCATCTATGAATTTAACGTAGCAGATTTAGGAAATCGGCTCATATGGCCTTCTTATAGTTTGATATTCACTGGTACCGGCGATGAAATCGAGACACACACAATACAAATGCATCTCTCTGAGACCTCAGTCACTTCCAAATAAGGAAATGACTGACAGTAGAGAGGTGTATTTCGAAATATGTTATTTGTATTTTTTTTAAAGTATTTTTATTTTAAATAGCTTAGCATAGCGTACGGCTAAGTTCAGCGTTCCTTTTAAAAATTTAGCCTAACACAGCAAAGATTTTTTCCTTCCCCTTGCCGAGGTTAAGTATGCTCCTTTCTATTTCCCATACGGACTATACTGTAATTTACCCACTACAAAAGGCAACAACATAAAAATCCACAAATCCCACTTTGGAAGTCCACGTTGACTAGCAATATTTCCCAGTCCTCGAATTCTCATTGGCCAAATAACCTCACTTTTCACAACTGATTGGTTGAATCGCAGTAATATTAAATTCTGACCGCGACACTTCACTAATCAGCCCTCTCGGAACATCACCAAATTTTACAGCAGCCAAACATTGTCTATAGTATAGTGTTTCTTAGGTCAATTGATTGACATTAAACTGTGGGAATTTCCTAACCATAGGCGTTCCACACAAATAATTAAAATGCGTATACACACTTATAAGTTTGTTTTACATTAGGTGTTTGTACATACTACACTTTATAAACCCACTGTATATATAATAATATTATATTAAAATAATAAATATAAGGTAACTCAAAAATTCTATATACAAAACTAAAATCAGAAAAATAAACCTGACACGGCACGACACTGCTCAGAAAATGCTTTAATTTTTTTACCAGAACATCATTCTCGTCAACCAGACTCCGGCCCGTTCATCAAGGCATAACCACGTATATTTTATCTCCGTCTCTTCCACGCCATCGGCGGTCACTGGCCTATCTCTGTCTGGCAGAATCGATCGTTAGACGGGCCGGGTACCGGTTCAGCTTATATCCTGGCGCTTCCAACCGCAACAAATTACATGCTGTTGCCAATTCTTCAAAATTTTCGGATTTGTAAGCACAATGCAAGTACCTATATACGAGAAACAAGGGTTTGTTAATTAGTTGTTTTTAAACACTGAAAACACTTTTTGTCTTGATTTCAGTTATATTGTTTCTTAAGGACTAAAGAATGTATTATTATAACAATGAATGGCTTGTTATTTTTTTCTGTCACACTCAAAACTCCTCGGTTTAAAGTATATTTGCAAACTAGCTTTCAAAGAAAGTTACTGACTAATAATTGAATACTGATATAAATAAAATATCTTTAATAAAAAAACTTAAAGAATTGAAGAAGAAAGATCTGACAACCCTGGTTGTGCGGTCGGTCTCTTTGAGACTGTTTACCGCCGTATGGAATGATTGGAATGTCCTCAAACCGAGATTGGATAAATAATACCTGTCTTATCCTTGTCTGTCTATAAAAAGAAAAACAAAACAGATACAATCACGCATGTCGCGTATTATACCACAGACCCTGTCTCGTCAACGCGCGTGCCGGATAATCCAAGTTAACGTAATATAAAAAACTATTGAGTCATTTTAGGACTATATTATATAGGACTTTATTATAGTAGTATAGAAAGGATCTAAAACATTCAAAAAATATTTACATAAATGTGAAACTTCTGGTAGTAAATTATTTTAATTTTTTTATAAAAATATATTATTTTAGAGTTTCTTATGAGCATAAATACAAATAACATTACTCTTTGTTTTAATAAAACTTATCAAAGGAGCGACACGTTTTAGGCATATTATATTGTTCTTACTTTACTTTCCGGTTTAATTCGTGTAATATTTCATTATCTTGTCGTTTTGATGCTTCTGCTCCTGAGATATTTATATCATTAAATAACCCTTTATAGCGCCCTCTGATTACCTTATTACACCCTTTCCGTATCCTGTTATACATATCAAAGCTTTGTAAGTAAGTAACTGCTACAATTTTGATTGTCAGATATTTAATTAATTATATTACCATAAGGAACTGTTTTAGACCCTGTTACTCTATTTACCGATTGCCAGAAACTTTATTAAGTAAAAGAAAATATAATATAGGTACCTTTTGAATTCAGTTCTTTGTCTTATTTATGTTGATTCATATCATATACAATTGTTAAATTATTATTTTGTAGTCATAGATATAGGACGGAAATGACGAGAAAAAAAATTTAGGTGAAAATTTCACACCTGTACTGTTTAACCAATAAGATACCTTAATTATGACTAGTTACCATGGCAACTAAAAGAATTTCCGGAAATTTTTTCGAGGCGCCACGATATTTAAGTGGAAATTTTTTGACAGTTGAAAAGATAAATATAAAATCCGGCTGTCACAAATGGGGAAAAATGGGTATTTTGAGCTTGACTTGCTAGACTAATAAGAACATTTCCAGATTTTAAATTGGATGGAATATCTACCTTGAACCTTCTTCTAATTTTATTTACCAAAATATTTGCCCAAAATGTTTCAGAAATAGTTGTAATCTCGATTTTAAAGATGGCGTTCCGACATTGAAAATGCTTCGCCACGTGATGGGAGGTTGTTCCACATTTCGATATTCCCGAATTTTTTTCTCGGAAACGGTTAGAGCAAAACGATTAAAATTTTCTGGATGTAGAGAGGAATAGTAGGGGCACGTCTTAGAAAAAATTCCAATATACAGGGTGAACCGGAAAAAAGTTATTAAAGTCAAAGTTGAAAAATGTTTTTTATTCGTTGTAGCGCGATACAGGTGGCAAAAATCATTTTAATCGATTTAAACTTTTTCGGCATGTAGACGACGTTGGGCTACAAAATACTGTTATTTGCGAACGCGATCAAAAGTTGGGATGTCAATTTTTTGATTTTTTAAAAATCAATGTAGGGTCATGCTGAATCGTTAATAAATCAAATTTAAATGTTGCTTAAATTCTAACCCATCCTCTCTTCTTAATGGTGAATAGGAAGGTGACGAATTAATGTCTATATAACCAATAATAATTAAATTTATTTCATTATTATTTTGCTTATTAGTGGATATCATTAGAGATTTGCCAATGAAGATATTAGTTCAACATGAAATAAATTCTAAAATATATATACATAATATAGGTATATCCATCATATTTCGTTAAATAAAAAAAAAATTACCAACTTTAGTTACACCAAATGCTAAAACCCAGATGGGTATTAGTTCAGTCTATCGCCCTTTTATAATTTTAGGTTACTAAAGGTGGTAAAAATGTATTTTTTGCTAAAGTATATTAGGTCACGATGAAATAAATTCTAAAAAAATTATATAGGTATATCCACTATATTTCGTTAAATAAAAAAAATTACCAACTTTAGTTACACCAAATGCTAAAACTCAGATGGGCATTAGTTCAGTCTATCGCCCTTTCATAATTTTAGGTTACTAAAGGCGGTAGAAATGTATTTTTTATTATTAAACTCAACACTCAACTTACAGACGTTTTAAACTATATACCTAGTAATTATTAAGCTTTGTGACAGAACCGGTTAAACAAAAATGACAATTCAACATATTATTATGTCAAAATAACCTGGCCAATTTGACAAGCAGTGAAATTAGTTTAAAATGTCAAGTTTGATTAATACTTTTTTTTCCAAATTATGGTGTGAAGTGGTGTGAAATTTTCTTACCGAATCCCACGCGAGCTTAAATTATTTCTGGAAATTTTCTTTCGGGCACGAATATTTTAAGAAAATTATCCCTCGTCGCTTCGCGACTCTTGATAATTTTCAAAATATTCGTGCCCTCAAGAAAATTTTCGGAGATAATTTAAGTTCTGTAATTCCGTTAATAATCAATTTTCGAAAAAATGTTATGGGAAGCGATAGCTTTTATTTTCGGTCTAGAATTATACCCTAAACTTTTTGGACACCCTGTATATTGATTGTGCGTACTTCTGTTAGTTAGAAATCATCCGGTTTAACGGTTTTTATTAAAGGGGAATCTGGCCCCAAAAAAATTGCGTTTTTAAAAAATTCAACATGGGGGATTTAAACCCGTATTTTTCTTTTATTACCAAGCAATTTCTTTTCTCATTAAGTGCGTGTTTCGGCATTAAAAACTATAAAAATAAACTCCGGCGAACAAAATACCCATAAATATAAAACAAAATGCTCCTTTCATGGCGGAAAACTGCAGCTTTCAACGGGAAGTTATAACATAAAAAATTTTAATCTTCAATCTGGCGGCTGTCATTCTCTCTCGGGCGATTCAGGGTCCTTTGAAAAATTAATTGTAATCCTGTTCTAGCCGTGAAAATTGTCGAAATTGAATTGCATTATGAAAGATGTATAATAACACGGAGGCATTGTTGCTGCGCTCAAAATGTTACGAAGAAAACCGATTGAGAAAAAAATTGATAATAAAATAACACCTGTTTGGTCCATAGACATATATCCAGTGGCGTAACAGACCCCGCACCGCGGGGGAGCCTACATTGACGATCCTTTCAAAACTCGCAGCCATAATTAATTTTATTTTTTTATATCCTGAGAATTTAACTATTATTTCTAACTTTACCAGTTAGTGGGGCATCAGCGGAACGATCTTCTTCCAAACTTAAAATAGTAAAAACCCATTTACGTAACACCATGGGACAACAACGCCTTTCGGTCTTTCGGATTTATCCTTAATCAGTATCGAACACGAGTTTGTTAAAACATTAAATATCGACGATTTTTCAAAAAAAAACTCTCAACGATCTGGTCGTTTTGTATAATACCTACCTACATTGTAAAGTACTTAGTGATGATACCTATATTATCTGGATGGACAGCAACGAACAGCTGATACGGTTTTTGGAACATATTAATAGTATAAGACAATCCATTAAATTTACCATGGAAACAGAAAAACATTCCACTCTACCTTTTCTCGATGTTTTTGTCAAACGAAAAGCTGAAACATAAAAACTTCAGTGTACGAGAAACCCACTCACGCGGGGGCAATTAATACCTTAAGAGCAGTAACCCCCTTTTCCACAATGAAAATTGCCGAACGTTTTGCTGGTCAAACGAAAAGAAAAAATAAAAATAGGTATTTAGAAAATAAATTCTACTTTAAATACCCCATCCAGAAAAGTAAATGACGATCGAAAATATTCCCAAAATTTTTTATTGAATTTTTTTTTATTTTTAGTAATTTTGTAATATTTTAAACAATTCTTTATTGGTCAAAAGCAAAATGACTTTCCCGGGTGTAGAATGTTGTACCAAACAATTTTTCTTAAAGCCATTTTTCAATATCGGCCTTACTTTTTTCTCAAAAACTTTGGGCGCGTAAACCCACTTTACACGCTTAAATTCACTTTACGCGCCCAAAGTTTTTAAGAAAAAAGTAGGGCCGATATTAAAAAATGGCTTTAAGAAAAATTGTTTGGTACAACATTCTACACCCGGGAAAGTCATTTTGCTTTTGACCAATAAAGAATTGTTTAAAATATTACAAAATTACTAAAAATAAAAAAAATTAAAAAAAAAAAATTTTGGGAATATTTTCGATCGTTATTTACTTTTATGGATGGGGTATTCAAAGTAGAATTTATATTCTAAATACCAATTTTTATTTTTTATTTTCGTTTGACCAGCAAAACGCTCGGCAATTTTCATTCTGGTAAAGGGGTTACTTCCTCTTAATCACGGATCGAATCATTCAAACTCCATAAAACAGGGCATAATTCAAACTCTTTACCACGGGGCTTCTAACGTTTGGAATAATTCGGAAGACCCACCGGCGTAGCTAGGGGGGGCATCGGGGCATTTGCCCCCCCCCCCCCCAAGAGCCATGAAAAAAAGTAATTATCAACAATATTTCAAAAACAATATTTAAATTTAATTTTTTTGCCATTTTAAATTTAACGTAGGTAGGCTTACTTTGAGAAACAACGCGTCTGTTTTGGTCATCACATCCCCGTCGTCTTGTTTTATGTGACATTCGCGGATCTGGTGTCTGGTAGTGTAAATTTCCTTTTCTCTCTTTTATTTACGTAAATAAGACAAAGTAAGATATAAACATCGTAGGAAAACCTAGGTAATTACGTTTGGTTGTGGTTTGTTTGTAGGACTTCTAGATTATTTCAGTTGCGGATTGTACTTAGGCGATTACGTAACAATTATAGATAATAGAAAAATTTAGCAAAATTTGGGCGTGGTCCAAAAATTTTTTCGGCGGGCTTTACGCCTCTATGGAACTATATGCCCCCCATAAGACAATATCCTAGCTACGCCACTGGAAAGACCTCAATAATGAAATTTCAAACATCAAAAACGATTTAAAACAGAATGGTTATCCTGAAACCTTTGTAACTAATACCATCTCAAAACTTAAAAATCGCCGAAGTAAAAACTAATACAGAAACGAAAGAGGAGCAAGCATTTCTTACAATAACTTATGTCAAGGGGATTTCTGAAAAGATTAGAAGGATAACCAAAAACTATAATATCAAAACAGCCTTCAAATCCGGAAATACGCTTAGAAGCCTTCTTACAAAAGTAAACCCCCCCCGCAATGAAAACACAAAAGAACTGTATCTAATCAAATCAAATCCCTTGCGAGTGTGGCGAATCGTACATAGGAGAAACAAAAAGACCTCTTCCCGTACGAGGTAAAGAACATCTGAAACATACTCAAAGAGGTGAAACTTCGGGATCAGGTATAGCGAAACGTATGGACCAACCAAGATAATATACAGTGGTCAGAAGCCAAGGTTTTGGACACGGAACAGCACTGGAGAAAACGAAAATTCAAAGAAACACCTTTCATGAATCAAATTACCCATATATTTAGTAAACCAAGTACCTATATCCCCAATATCTGGAAGCCTCTTCATGTCCAAAACCAACAGCTCAAACTTCACACTCCAATAAGCACGTAGGCGGAGTCATCAAGCTTCATTGCACATGGATAGTATTTAAGACAGTAGCCTTTGAATTTTAATTTAGTTTACACTTGAAAACGGTTAGATATGCTAACTAATCGAAACGTTGTGTTAAGTAACAAAATATAGACAATGGAAGTACGACAAGATAATTTTTTGATATTACTTCATTGTCTACCACCTTCAAATATTAATGTATGTCCATGATTTGGTCCAAGTCTGGAGAATACGGCTGATGGCCCTCCTACATGTCCCACCCTGTACGAAGTACAGATGCTCAATGAACATAAACGTTATCTACTAAACATCTAAACACTCTTCTCCGTAAACCCTAAAAATAGACGTCCATAAAATTCTCTGCTGCAGACTACACCGGATATTTTCAGCCCGAATTTATTTTTGGAACTTCTGTGTTATATTCCAAGATCTTTGAAAATTTCAAGTCTCTCGAATGACACAAACGGTAGTACCCGTTCCAGTGCCGCAAATCTAAATATTAAAACAAAAAATCAAATGATCCGTGCAAAAAAATCTGTTTAAAACAACAAACCGAGTGCCTAGAGTGCCTTGATTCAAATGCCGCAGTTAAAATTAGCGGGCCTTGGATAAAACAATTGGTCGAGGACTAACAGTCTTTGTTTTTAACAAAGCTTTCGTAATAACCAAGTAATCTATATGGAAGTGTCATTGTTAAAAAATAAAATTAGTGCCAGTGTGCTTTGGTTAAATAAATAAAACATAAATATTAACCTGTGCCTTCATTATCTGAGGAATCAATGACTATTTTTTTGGAGTGGGTGGGGAGATTAATTGAGGTTAAACATGAGAGAGTCAAGTAAACTTTGGAAATAATAAATGAACTCATTGATAAAAGCCGTTGATAGTATTTTGATATAATTATAATTAGGGGAATAAATAAAGGAGAAAGTGTGTGTGACATAAGACATAATATCTTTTGTTTTTTATCTAAACATAATAGTTTTAGAGTTTAATATTCCTTTGTTTTAGACATTTGAAGTGTCAGTGAGTTCATTGGATTTTTGGGATGCAAAGAATTTTTCTAAATAATCGCGAGACGAAGAATTTCTAAAAATATCCCTACAGCGAAGCTAAATTTGCTCAAATTTGATTTTAATATTATAGATGTATAGATAGATGAATATATTTCTTGAGTTAAAGTGATATGTAACAAACAGCGCAAACCAACAAATTATGTAAATTTTGTGATATAAATAACGATCGTTTCGAGTTTTTTGATAACCTTTTGTGCCTCATGACAAAAGGAGATGGTACAGTTGACTTAAACATTTTTTTTATCTCTATATAGTCATCAGCTACAAGACCAAGTGTTAATCAAATTGAAACAAACCGTTTACATTGAATAGGTACATATTTAAACCAAAAAAACAAAGTGCTTCTTTCGGTGAAATGAATAGTGTTTACGAAGAGCATTGCAACATGCCGTCGAAAATAAGTGGACCACTATTGAAATTTATTGAAAATTTGGAAGAAATATCGGCAAGTCAAGGTTGGTTTCAATTGTAATTTAAAACCATATTGGTTTTCAAAACCATTCCATTGTTTTTCAAAGCCGCCTTTATATTTCTTTGGAAATAATGCACAACGCTTTTAAATTTGTGGTTGAGACTTAAGGTAAATTTTTTCGTGTCAATTTTAAAATAGCATGGGAGTGTATGGTATCAAATTGTTGGAAAAAAAATGCTCGTTTTAAATATCCTAGTGAACCACCATCGTTCCATTTGGAAAAATGGAGTAGGTAAACGTCAAGAAAACAAAATTTCATTTTTTTAAACGCTTGTGAAACTTAAAAAGTCAATTATTAGGACATAATTTTAATTTTCATATACTAGGTACTCGACTATAAATTAACAGATTTAATGAATTTGTAGCACTCTAGATTGAAAATAAAAAATAAACATGAAAATGTTATAACACGTCAAAAATGACAAGTGATGTGTGGAGGAGGACTTGAGGTAGGAGGCCGATCGCAATGCATTGGATTCGGTCCCAAATTAGTATCGGTAATTCAGCTTTACGAGTCGCCGTAAGATGGCGCTCGCGTTCGAAGTGGGCTATCAAATAAATGGTTACTTATGGACGCGATAACTATTTTTTATTTAAATTAGTTCTTTAAGGAACAAATAAGGACTTTTATATGAATTTACACTTACTTTGTTATACTTATTAGTAAACTCGGCCTGTATAAAGTTCCAACGATGCTTGGTTTTTAAAATACAGGGTATTAAACATTGTAGCTATACCTTTGGAGCTGGAAAGAGACTTATTTGGCTGCGTTTCCTCTCTGAAAAAGATCCTGTCTTACACCCCGACACAAAGCAAACTCTACTTTTATAAATTGTACCATTATTCATTATAAATATGGAAATCAATTACAATACAACGTTATTTGTCTCGTCTTGTCTTCAAACGTCATTTTGTTATTCCGAAAATAAAATGTCAATTTGTCAAAAGTAAAAGTAAAAAGCGAAGAAGAAGAAGACGACACCAGCCCACATGCGACGCGAGAGCATCTATCGGCCAATAGCCAACTAACCAAAAAACCGGGACAAAATTTGAAAATGCTGCCATTGTCGATCGGCCTCCTACCCTCTAGTTCTCCATAGATGTGTCATTTTACTCAGAATGTTGCTGAATCCCAATAAGTAAAAATATACAAGATGTCCCATTTAAAATACCAAAGTCAAGGTCACTTCCGGTCAAATCGGAAGTGCTAACACATTGAAAATTATGCCAGTGAATGCAGACTCATCTCTTATGCATAATCTCAAAGTTATAGGGGTGAACGTCTTTTGATAAACACCCGGTATACCTCAAAACCTAACTTTTTTTGCGCGCGAAATAAGGTTTTTCTGTACGAGTGTTTGTATAATAAAAAAATATTTTATTTTTGTTACCCGCCTGCAAAAGGAAATATTAAGTTGGGCGCCATTCAGGACTCAAATTCTTAACGTCCCTTTCATCTAGATTTTTTACGATCTTTCGCTTTTCTTTTACGTTTTCCTTCAGCAGCTTGAAATCGAATAAAACAGATCCTATAATCCCTTTATGAGGCTTGTTTTAGTTCGTCAGAACAGTAGCATCGAATTTTATTGGATTATCGAAAGAAATACTTATTTCTAGGGTTGTCTCAGAGTTGTAGGTATAGGTGTATACAGGGTGTCCATTTTGTCATCCACGACTTTTTAAATTCTATTCAACATTTATTTTCTCGAAAATCGAATCGAAAGTTGTTATTAACTTGGTCGAGTGTTAATTATTGTGGTGTAAGTGCGGCAGGGGATGGATATTTCTTTCAACAGGTGAGAAATTTCAATAGGTGCATTGTTTTATTATGATATATTACAAGTACCATAAAACAATTTTTCAAATTGTTTATGATATGATAAACTGAGGTAATGTCCAGACATTAAAAACATATTCATATAAAAAAATAAATAATATAGGAGTTCCTCAAGGAAGTATACTAGGTCCAATATTATTTATTTTATACATCAACGATTAAAAATGTGTCAGTTACAAATGTTTCCTGATGACACTTTAATTTACATTAATGTTTTAAATATTTTTGATGGTCTAAATAATATAAATTTTAAGATAAATATATTATTAAATTGGCTTAAAATAAATAAATTAAAATTAAATATTTTAAAAACTAAATGTATGGTTAGGGGTAATAATTTAAATTGTCAAAATATAAATGTTGTAATTCATGGTGAAAAATTGGAATTAGTAAACAGTTTTAAATATTTAGGGATAATCATTGATTCAATATTTAAATTTTTTAATTATTTTGAAAGTATCATATCGAAGATTGCCGGAAAAGTAGGTTATTTTAAAAGAATCAGTTCTAAGTTAAGTTTGTTTTCTAAAAAAACTGTATTTAATACTATTATATTACCACATTTTCTTTATTGTTCTTCCATTTTATATTGTGCTAGTGAGGAAATATTTGATAAATTACAAATTTTACAAAATAAGGCAATGCGGATTATTTTAAATTGTGACAAATATACAAAAATTAATTTTATGTTTAAAAATTTAGATTGGTTGAATGTCAGAAATTTAATTTTTTATTTAGTATGTATCTTTATACATAAAACTAAAAATAATTTATTGCCTGATTGTTAAAAATTTTTTGTTCTTTTAATTATGACCATCATAATTATTATAAAACAAGAACTAATCTAACTTTTTATGTGGATAGAGTGTCTAAAACATTAGCTTATAAATCTATTTTTTAGAAAGGTTTGATAGAATATAATAATTTTGAAAATTTTATTAAATCTCAAAAATCATTAAAACTGTTTAAAAAAACTTTAAAATGACATTTAATTAAAAAACAAAATGATACGTAATATTTGATACAATTTACAAAATGTTTAACTTTTGTGTCTGTTTTAGTTAAAAGAAGGTTGCGTTTTAAAATTTAAAAATAAATCTATAAAAATAATGTATTAAAAAAATATATTAAAAAATATTTAATTGTAGCTTTTTGCTAAATAAAACATGTTACTACTATTATTACTTATTAGCCAACTTAAATTAGTGGATGGCACTTTTTTTTATTGTTCCGAGGATGGTATATAAGCTCAGGCTTATCTTTTATAGAAAAAAACAAACACCTGTAGACTCATCCTGTATAATTCCACTGTAAAACTATAAACGAAATGTATAAGTTGGTAAAAACTGCTGCAAGACAATCGATATCTCAACAACACGAGTCGCGACCGCTTTTCCGTATTTACGAGCCGATTTCCCGACAGCATTTCACTTTCCATTTTAACTATACAAACGGAAAGAAAAAGACAATGGGCTTTTCCCCAAATTTTGATTTCCATCCCATCGCATTTTGGTCATTTTTTGGTTTTTTTATAATTATCGCAATTATCTTTAACTTTAGAATAAAAGAGAATATAACTAATTTTATGGACAATTTAGAAATACAACTTTTTTATTTGAAATTTTTTTTCCAAGTTATATCAGTTCCGAGATATTTGCAAAAATATAAAAACTACATTTCAGATACGAAAAAAATCGAAGTAAGAACAATTTTATATCTCATTAAGATACAACTTTATAGTTATATACATTGTTGCTGTATCTCTTATACTTTCCGAGAAAAATGATTTTTTTATGGATTTCCTCAAATTTTCATGACATGCATGGAAAAAGTTGTAAAATTTAAAACTCTGTTAACTTGAAAAATAAAACTTTTTTCAGTTTCAGTTTTGAAAATTTTTAATTATTTACTGAAAAATTTAAACAAAAAACTCGAACCAGCGACTACGTCATAACATGTTGACTAGTCGCAGGGACATGCACTGAAGGTCGACCCGCCGGCATCTACCTGAATAATATCTCGCGTCTAGTCTCCTGTCCTTGTCTATTTAAGTTAGCGCAATAAAGATGACGATGTAAACGACCTCAAGAGGGGCAAATAAAAGAATTGCGCATGCATATGTTTACTTAAAAAAAATCGACTTTCTATTTATTTCGTCGCACAAACTTCAAATTTAGTTTCGAAAAACTTTTAATTTAATTTTGCAGAAGTAGCGTAAAACTTCTTATCTGAACCATTAAGATCTCTAACGCAAAGTAAACAACTTTTATGCTAGAGGTTTTCCAAGTTTATCCGCAAAATCTCTGTAAATTAACAATTGGAAGTGTGTGTTGTTAAGTGTACTTACCCATTTGTAACGTAAGTGATTGCTGCATTTATATACTTAATTTTAAAGTAATTATTGTTTTCTGCAATGCTGTTGATTTTTTAGATGATTATTTAAGGATTTTATTATAAGCCCACTGCCCACTATACAGTATGCCGGTATGCATGCACGTAGACAGGAGGGTTGTTCATATGTTCATAGTGTTTTCCATTGGTTCGTTTAGTGCATGTATTTCTATGTTTTACTATTAGTAGTAGTAGGAACATGTTTTTTTAAACCAGCTTGAAAGGAAACTAAAATTTTGTTGTCATCGATGAATTCTAATAACATGTTCACATACGACTTCTTCTAATAATTTCTCAACATCCCATAAAACATTTACTGGCCTTATCTCATCCCATCTTTTATTGTTTTTTAAATTTTGGCACTGGTGTAATGTAAGAACATTTTAATTCATCAGGCATATTTCCATATTTTAAACAAGAACTTATAAAATTTAATAATGGGCAACCAATAACTAATGAATAACGTCATAACTTTAAATCTAAGACTGTATTTTTGTAATGGTTTAATTATGCTAATAAACAATTAAGTAAGACCCTCATACAAGTTTAAAATGTGCGATGGTAAAAGAAAGTGGTCCAGTCCCGTCATTGTAGCCAACATCTTAACGTAAAATAAACCAGACTTCAACAGGGTGCCATAAATGACAGGTGACTTAGCCACGATGCGGTGTGTTCTTAGAGAAATTTTACTTTACCTACCTTTATCCCTTCAGTCAGACCCTGGGCATTGGCCAAGTTTATCGAAAAATCTTTATAAACATTAAATCGTTAAACACGCATAAATATTTTTCCATTCTTTATAATGAAAGTAATTGTTGCCTTATATTTTATTTGAGAATTGTGAAAGTGTTCCGCAGTAATGTTGATTTTAAAGGTCATTATTTCAGAATTATGTGTAAGCCTACTACGACCACGTTCTCGTCCGGAATAAGAACTATTTACCGCCTACTATTGCTTGTCCAAGCCACAGAAGAAGAAACAATGCACGTATTGAGATTCATTACCTGTTGAAAGATATATTCTCTGCCGCAATTCTTTCACTATAACATAAAGTCGATTATTATTGATAACAACAGGTTTGATTGGTTCACCGGCTCGCCGTGGTTCGACGAGACGCGTGTTTTTGATTGGCGTTAATGTAATTTCAATGATTGTAAATTTATCTAGGAATTAAGCATTCTAGACATTTTATAGATTATTACCCCGCATTTATAAGATTTTTTATAACTTTTTCTTCCATCTCTTTTCAGATCGTTCATTTCTAGTAGCCAATTACTCGAGACCGGGACAATGCAACATAATCTATTGTTCGGACGGGTTTTGCCGTCTGGCCGGGTACTCGCGAGCGGAAGTCATGCAAAGATCGGCCTCCTGTTCTTTTTTATGTGGACCTCTGACGTCACAGCAAGCCGTAAACGGATTGAGGGAGGCGTTGCAAAAAGGCGTCGAGAAGCATGCGGAAGTTCTCTATTATCGAAAAGATGGTAAGTGAAAGGTCTGTAGTAAATATTAGTTTAAAACGACTACGATAAAGCAAAGATAAAAAGTGTTTTACAAGAAAATTTTACAAAATTGGAAAAAGCGTTTTTTTTTAGGGCCATTCTTATTTTATTAGTTTTGATTCCGTATTTTATTGACTGCTATAACATTTGCAAGATAAAAAGAAATATAAAAAATTATAGACAGCTTTCTGTAAACACATTTTAAAGACGAATCACCTTTTTAAAACTTGGCGAACCTGGCATTTCCTCTATTAAAATATTATTTTACTGGAACAGATCAAACAGAGCGAAACGATATAAGTGATTCTTATTGACACATAGGAAAAACAAACAAAAAAATAAAACGCTTTGAAGGAAAAATTGTTAGGTGGATTTTCAAGATGACAAAGTAAAGTAAAGTAAAGTAATCTTTATTCGTCATTCAAGCTCATTTACAATATACAGGGTGGTCCAACAAAAAGTTAACACCTCAATTTTCCTGCTTGAAAATGATGTGGAAAATCGCTCGAACCCGTCGATTTTTATTTCGAGGGGGACATATTTTGCGTGTATTGTCAATCTTGTTACTTCAAGCCCCTAGGAGGGAGGGAGGGGGGGGGGGGGAAGATCTAAATCTTAAATGGATACCCCTATTTTATATAATTTTTTTGGATTCTGCATAAAATTCTGAACATTTTTTAATAAAAGCATTATTAGTCTATACTTAACAGTTTCCGAGATATTGACTCTTGAAAAATTACATTTTTGAACTTTGACAGCGTCTAGCTTTCTAACTGTACGTCTTAGAGCAAAACGGCTTACATGTCCCTATCTTTGATTTTTATTATCTTTCCAATAGTGTCAACTTCCGGTTAAACCGGAAGTACTATATTTCTTACATCCGGTTTAACCAAAAGTTCACACAATTGGAAAGATAATAAAAATCGAAGATAGGGACATGTAAGCCGTTTTGCTCTAAGACGTACAGTTAGAAAGCTAGACGCTGTCAAAGTTCAAAAATGTCATTTTTCAAGAGTAAATATCTCGGAAACTGTTAAGTATAGACTAATGTTCAGAATTTTATGCAGAATCCAAAAAAATTATATAAAATAGGGGCACCCGTTTAAGATTTAGATGTCCCCCTCGAAATAAAAATCGACGGGTCCGAGCGATTTTCCACATTTTCATTTTAAAGCAGGAAAATCGAGGTGGGAAGTTTTCAAATGAACACCCTGTATATAAATTAGATTTAGATTTAGATTAGAATCAGACTTGTTATTATATATAGGTACCAGTATATCTTGAAAATAAAACAATGACAGATGACTCTGAGTTCTTATGTTATAACGATGTATATCCGAATTTTTTGGAAATTCACTGTCATTACTTTTGACATATAAAATCATTGAGTATATGTAAAGCGATGGAAGAGTCAAGAGACCCAGATCAACAAATGCCCTTTGACAATGAGCACCCGGCGGGAGCCGCCCTCACACATCTTATGATTTTCTTTTGCATAACAAAAAGCCTCCCCAAAATATTATCCCATATGAGAGGTGTGATTGAACAAGACCGTAGTAAGTTAATTTAAGAACATTTAATGAAACCGAAGCTTTCAAGAACCTAATTAAAAAACAAGATTTACTTAATTTTAAAATCAAACTGTTAATATGACGTTCCCATGTCATCTTTTGATCTATAATAATACCCAAGAACTTCGCGTTCGCAGCTTGAGGAATAGACCCTATTCACCCTAATCAGATAACTTTGATCAATTGTGGCGTTCTTTAGAAAAAAACCCATAAATTGGGTTTTACTAATATTTAAGACCAACCCATTGTTGGTACACCAGTCACTAAATTCAACCACTTTTGCTCTTTCAATAGTAGTCATGATGTGGCTGTCAGAAATTAAGAAATTTCTGTCATCAGCATAATTAACTTCTTTATCTGGAGAGGGCAGGAGGCATATCACAGAGAAATGCAATAAACAGAATCGGCCCAAGGCTGGATCCCTGTGGGACCCCAATTGGCACCTTTTTAGACTTAGACACCCACCGAAATCCCATAAAATTTCGCAATAAATTTGCTAAACTTTCGGTTCACGATTCGGTTTACAGCGTTAGCACTATCAACAGGTATTATCATGCCAAATATTAACTTTCTACGTCTGGAAAATAAACCTATCAAAGACCGGACTGACATTCAACACGCAAAACTATCCTAAATATTTTTGAGTCGGGGTACAACTTTACAACCCAATATAACCTAAAATGCCACTGTACCTTGGCATTTATTGCCAGTATAGTATATTATTATTATTAGTATTAGTATTATTATTGATTATATACCTCAATCCGATTCTAACCAATTAAACGCTGTTTTGCGACCAATCAGATGCATATTATACTGAATATACCCCGCATAAGTGGATATACCCCGGGCCACCTGCCACAAAAATGCCAATGCATAACAACATCATAACAAGTTTAAAATATTTGATGGTTGCTATAGACCGTTTCTATAATAACAAAAATCCCTTTCAACAAATCAAGTTTTTGATGTTGTCAGATTCATGTCACATTTTTTTTAAAATGGAATCTTGCCGATTCGGTAATGTTTCAGTCGAAAATATAAGAAAAAACGCTGAAAAGACTATCCCAGAAAATACAACAAAAACAAAAAAGTATATATGGACCCAATTCGAGAAATTCTGCGAAACATGGCAGTATATATTGACCAAAAATACAACTATAATACAGCTTGCCGCTATATTGGAAGACTGGAGTTTTAATATGAAGAAAAAATATGGTTCTGACTACAAGGAAGGGGTTATCAAGACAATGTGCAACCAAACAGCCCAACTGCTTCAAGAAAGGTACTTCAATAAATACAACACTAAATTTGATCCTTTTAAAGATCCTGAATTCCAAAAAGCACGTATGGCTAGAAATTCTAAAAGAAAACTGCTTCAGGCTGATCCAAAAAATCACCGGAAAAGTGCAAGAGCACTAACCTACGACGAGTAACAAAAGATGGTAAACATTTTTGACGAAAATAACCCCGAGGATTTACAGAAAAAGTTCTATCAAATAGCGGCTGTGGAATTAGCATGGAGAGGAGGAGAAGCCGAGACATGCCTAAATACGTATTTCAGAGAAGAATATTATAGCGATGGTACAAAAAGTAATAGAATGGAATATAACCCAATCTTTTCAAAAACATCCCAAGGCGGAGACAAGAAGCTTTCAAATTCAAAATGGTTAGTGGCAAACACAAAGGAAGCCGATTTATGTCCAGTTCGCCTTTACAGAAAACTAATTTCAAAAAGAGTGCAAAATATAACTACCCAAAGACTATTCCTGACAGTAAATCCAAATTGGAAAATGGGAAATTGGTACAAAAACTGTCCCATTGGAAAAAATACACTTTCTAATTGGACAAAACAAGCAGCACAAAAAATTGGACTACATACCGAGAAAGAAAGAATCACAAACCATTCCAATCGAGCCACAGCTGTCTCTACATTAAGCAAAGCAGGTGTGAGCGAACAAACTCTTATAAAAATAACTGGACATAGTAGTGCTGCATCCATAAAGCCATACTTGCAGATGGACAAAACTCATCACGAAAACACTATTCAAGGTTTAAGAGGTCACCCTCCAACTAATGGGTTGGACCAACACGAAGCTCCAGTCTCTTGCAGCTCGAAGAGTTTCCAGCAACACCAGCAAGCCACTACTGTTTATTATAATAACTGTGTGTTTAACAATAATGCTTATTACTAATTTTCTGTTAGTTTTATTACTTTGTCAATTGTTTAGGTTTTGTTTCGTTTTGTCCGTTTTTCTAGTAGCTACATAAATCATTTTAAAAATCTTGCATTTCGTTGTATTTTTTCTTTTTTTTTGGTATATAATCTCAACATATACCACTCGAGGTAAATATTTTATTTAGAATATTTTTTGACATTTTTCCGCAAAATTTCTATAAAAATTGCCCTCGACAAAAATTCTTTTAAAAAAATATCCCTCCAGCTTCGCTGTCGGGATATTTTTAAAGAATTTTTGTCTCGCGAATTTTTGACAGAAATTTTGCACAAAAATGTCGAAAAATATTCAAAAAAATATTCACCTCTTGTGATATAACTTATGAATATTTCTTAAAACTTTCCGCACTTTATTTATTTTGGCCTAAGGCTACATTAAAAAAAAAACAACATATATAATGCCATTCCCAAGTGGTATCGATGTAACACGTCACCGGTGCGCTTCGCACCGTCCTCCCACAGGAAACAGGCGGTCTGAGCTTGTGACGTCACACGCGCAGCCCGTGACGACACGGGCACGTGGCACGGTGCCAAATAAGCCTAATTGGTAGAGGGCCCAACAGATACCTTCCGTAAGGATGGCCAGGAGAGCAAAGGTCGATATGCATGGGTAATGAAATATATCGATAAATAAGTATAAATACATAGATATGTAATATTTATTTGTAATAGATAGATATAGATCAGTAAAATGGTAAGAGCTATATATAGAGCAATATCTTGTAAGGAAGACTACTCCACATGCTTCGATGAAAGTGTAATAATTATTATTGGTTTCTAAAGAAATAAGGAATTCCCACAAATCATTTTAATTACATTTTCTACACCGTCAAAACGAAACGCTTTTTCGTTCCGTTAAATCGATACCAACATTTTCATACGCCTTGCAGAAGCTAAATAATCGACATAAAGTAAACATCGATATCCTATTTCCATCCTTAACCTTAGATGAGAGTAACAGGGCATTGACAATAGGGCTTGTGTTTATGAAAATTAAATCAGGGACTGTATCTACTTTGACGGTGTATCGTTGTGACTGGGGACACCATAAAGGGACTGGCATTACATTTAATGAATATTTAAAAGAGGCAAGAGGGCTTAAATCTGGACTCAAATTAACACGCACTGGTTTGTGGATATCAAGTGCCGTGCGAACGAAAATTATTTGCATCAAAGAGGGCTGGGATTAAAAAACGTAGGGCTTGGTTTGTTTAGATCACAAAATAATATAGGGACGATAAATATCACAGATAAATATATCTAACCAAATCTAGGTTAAAATTTTGTCAAATTCATATTATGACATGATATGCCAAACTAATGAGTAATAAAATAAGTACAAATTTATTTTTATTGTTTACAAAATTATAATACTTGCACTTTATAAGGAAATAAATTTAGCTGCTTCTTAAGAATAGTCCTGCATGTTCCATAATATCTTCCCACTTCTTGGGACAGGCGTAATTATACAATTTGTTGGCGTATTTTGCATTATTTCACGAACGTTTGCAACAAGTTCTTCTGTTCTTACAGATGGTCTTTCTGCTTCTTTTTTGTGTTGTATAGAACCTGTTTCCCTAAACACAGCCACGGTTCTTTTCAGGCAATGATAAAAATCCCCAGCAACAGGGACGGAGTCATGGGGGGGGGGGCTGGGGGGGGGCGACGCCCCCCCCCAAAGTTATCTTAAACATCAAAAGTTGGGAAAACTTGGGTAGACAAAAATGTGTTCAGCTTATTTAACTTCCATTAGTTGCCCCGGTAAGACTGACTGTAATATATAGATAGACACTTTTGGCATTTTCAGTCATTTAAAGAGTGTCGTCGTGTATCGTACACAACCTAAGTCTTTGGAGGACCTTAAAAACAGTACTTTAGATGCGGTGCATGTTATTTCTCGTAAACATTTGCAAAACGTGCTTTCCCAATTTCCCGAGAGGATTGGACACTGTCAGGTGTTTGAAGGACGACATTTTTAATATTTAATTAAATAACTTTTTTTTTATATTATTGTTTATTTAAAAATTATTACCAATTTTGTTTAAATATTCAAATGTACTACATTCATTTGCCCGTAATTCCGAAACAGTTGAATTTAGTTATATGGTATGCTATACAAAAAATATTTTAAAGTTATTGAAAATTTAGAATATCTGATAATATAAGGGTGTTCCATTTTAGTCCTATACCGGGTGTCTACGGAAGATGGTTCGCCCCTCTAACTTTTTTGTTTTTCAAGATAATGAAATAAAATTTGGGGGATTGTATATGACATAAAACTGAATTTTTTAAAGTTGACTCAACATTATGAAACTTCCAGTCTAACCGGAAGTAATATAAATTTTCGATTTTTAAATGGGACACCTGGTATATTTTTTCTTTTTCTGACCCATATGACATTCTTAATATAACGATAACACATTTGTCACTTTTTGTTACCAAGAAAATATTTTTTTCCAAATTTATTGTTTTATCTAGAGGGCTATGAATACCTTAAAATCCTTATTGCCCTTCTTTAATCTTGGGAAAAATACAATTTTACTATTTTTGGTCCAATGCTATGTGCTGTGTAAAATTTAATCTTTAAACTTTGTAGCATGTATAACTCATTTTTTTTAAATGGCAACATGGTGGCTCGTCGGGTTAAGAAAATAGAGGATTTTATTACGATTATTTTGATACCACACTATTAGGTTTTAGAAAAGCTGCCATAAAAAACTTTAAAAAGTTAACTGAACCGGTTTTGGGCAATACCACGCCGATTAGGATATCTCTGTACGTCGTGCAGCATCGATCGGTTGAATTCTTTATACATTCTCCAAACACTAATAACATATCAACTTTTTCACTCCTTGTAAAACTATTATTTTCCATATTTTTTAAACAACAAACTAATTTACTTTGGCAGAAGCTGTCGGCATGTCAATTTTCTTCAAGGCATGATTTTGTTTTATCAGTTATTGCTGGTCACAGACTACTTGATGCATTTAAATCTAAATTTATTCTCAAAATATGCTTCATTTTAGGAAAGTTTCAAGTTAACTTTTTAAAGTTTTTTCATGGCAGCTTTTCTAAACCCTAATAGTGTGTGGTATCAAAATAATTGTATTAAAATCCTCTGTTTTCTTAAGCCGGCGAGCCACCATGTTGCCGTTTAAAAAAAATAAGTTATGCAACTTTAAAGATTAAATTGTACACAGCACATAGCATCGGACCAAAAATAGTAAAATTGTATTTTTCCTAAGATTAAAGAACTGAAATAAGTGATTTTAAGGTATTCCATAGCCCTCTAGATAAAACAATAAATTTGAAAAAAAATATTTTCTTGGTAACAAAAAATGTGACACATAAGAATTCCATATGGAGTCAGATAAACGAAAAATATACCAGGTGTCCCATTTAAAAATCGAAAGTTTATGTCACTTCCAGTTAAACCGGAAGTTTCATAATGTTGAGTCAACTATCAAAAAATGCAGTTTTATGTCATATACAAATCCCCCAAATTTTATTCCATTATCTTGAAAAACAAAAAAGTTAGAGGGGCGAACCACCTTCCGTAGACACCCGGTAGATTGCCCAAAACCCGGATCCGATATCACTTTTAGTTCGCCTGTAATTAAGCCGTTCCGGAACATTTGCCAAACCCTGTATATGTTTTATGGGTAGGTCTGAAATAAATACTTTTTGAATTGTGTTATTTTTTTAAATATTTTATAAAGTTGGGAAATTTAGGAATTTCACCCCTCCCAAACCAGAGGCCTTCGCTACGTCCCTGCCCAGCAATAACAGCAACGTAAGGAAAACGTTCGTGAAAATCGTCCATGCACAAACCCGGATTGTTTTGCCACACGACAATACGCTTCAACCATGAATGTTTTGTGCTGTTCCGTAAAGCCCATTGTGTGAATTGTTCAAGAAATTGGAAAAATTAGCGATGACTCAAATTACTTGTAACGACTGTCAACGATGACGGAATAACTGATTGATTGTTAATTCAGGTAGTTACTGACACCCAACAGGTATTAAGCTCTACGGCTAAGCATAACGTTCTTAGATGCAAGGCCCTCTTTATGAAAACAATTTTTGCTCGCACGGTATATTTATGCATGTTCTTGCTGGCGACCAGACGCTGCTATCGTTTGAAACATTATCCATTGGCGATCTACGAAAATAAATAATATGGTAACGACATCGTGGGCCATTTCCATAGCAAAGGACTTGGCATTGTCTCTATCTCTATAAAACGGTCTATCTACGATCATTATCTTTAAACGTTATGTTATTCGTGGCCTTCGACCGTTTGGCTCGGATTTTGCACTTGTAATTATTAATCTACAAGCAAAATTTGTGTAAATCAGGCAAACGGTCTCTTTGCGTTAATATCGTTAAAAGGTAATTTGATAATGAATATTTACTATTTTATAGCTCATAGATACACATAGTATGTGATAGGACAGTTAATAATCTACACTAGCTGTTATCCGCGGCTACGCTGGCATACAAATTTGCCAAGTGGCTCTTGTACCTACTTTTAAAATTATTTAATATTATCTGAAATCCGTTTCCATATATTCTGCAACTACATTAATTTTAATTGTTCGTAAATAGCTCTCTGTATTAAATTCGATAAATCACCGAAACTATTTGCAAACAAAAGTCGGCAATGGGGGCCGGAGCGTAATTAAGATTTACTGTAATTAGGTTAATAAAATGGTTGATTTGCTTTTCCAAACACTTAAAACTTTTATGAAGAAATACGAGAGTTTGATTTATCTTGGTATGTTTTATGGTTGATTTAAAACAAATGAAAATATACATAACAAAAGTAGTTTCTTCAAAAAATACAATTTTAATCTTTTGTACCGTACGAGCAAAAATTATTTGCATCAAAGAGGGCTTGGATTAAAAAACGTAGGGCTTGGTTTAGATCACAATGATATGGGGACGATATATCTAACCAAATCTAGGTTAAAATTTTATCAAATTCATATTATGACATGATATGCCAAACTGATGAGTAATAAAATAAGTAAACTAATACAAATCTATTTTTGTTGTTTACAAAATTAAGAAAGTAAGAATATACAGAAAGAAAAAAAAATAATTACATAAATTGCTGAAATTGGCCACCGCCATGCTCCAAGCATAAATTCACACGTCTCTTCATATTTTCGAAAGTGTTGACCAGCATCTCTGGAGAAATGTTACCACATTCTTGGATAATCCTTTCTTGTAATTGTTCTAAATTTGCAACTGGTATTTTAAAAATAGTCTTCTTTAAATGAGGAAAAACGAAGTAATCCATAACCGTTAAATAAGATGATCTAGGTGGTAATTCAATGTCTGATCGAAAACTGATCAATCTGTCGTCGAAAAAATTGCGTAAGTAGTTAATAGTTTCGGCGGCTGTATGGGCGGTTGCACCGTCCTGTTGAAAATATCCAAAACGTAGTTCGTCGTCAAGTCATTGCTCCACAAATGGATTCAAAATATTGTCTCTATACCGCTGTGCTGTAACTGTGTCATGGAAAAAATAGGACCAACAATTTTTCTTCGGGAAACAGCTAACCAGACACCAATTTTTTGAGGGTGCAATGTGGACTCTAAAAAAAAATTGCGATTTTCACTACTCCACATGCGTGTATTCTGAGAATTCACATAACCGGAGAGGTGGAACCAGGCTTCATCCGAAAAAAATGACAGCTCTAATAAATCATTTCTTTCCAATAAGTTTTGGGTAAAAAGAGTAATTCCTGCGTCTTTCAAAATCTGCGGCTTGTATTTCTTGGAATACTTGCACTTCATAAGGAAATAAATTTAGCTGCTTCTTAAGAATAGTCCTGCATGTTCCATAAGATCTTCCCACTTTGTTGGCGTATATATATATATACAGTGAGGACCTAAAGTCCGTCCCCCCCCCCCCCCCCCTTTAACTTCTAAACCGTTCGGTATATTTTAATGAAATTTTGAATGATAATATTTGAGCAAGTCTTGCACTTTTTGACATACCAATGACAGCTTTAAATGTCAAGATGACAGCTGGGTCCGCTTTTGGAATATTTTTTAAATGGAACACCCTGTATATTTTTACATTTTTAAATTCCACATAAAATTATAATTATTTTTTATTTAATGCATTATTAGTCTATACTTCATAGTTTCCGAGATATTGACTCTCGAAAATTGACATTTTTGAACTTTGACAGCTTATAACCTTCTAACAGTACGTCTTAGAGCAAAACGGCTTACATGTCCCTATCTTCAATTTTTATTATCTTCCCAAAAAAAGCAACTTTCGGTTAAACCGGAACAACTATATTTCCTGCTTTCGAGTTACATCCGGTTTAACCGGAAGTTGATTTTTTTGGGAAGATAATAAAAATTGAAGATAGGGACATGTAAGCCGTTTTGCTCTAAGACGTACTGTTAGAAGGTTATAAGCTGTCAAAGTTCAAAAATGTCACTTTTTTAGAGTCAATATCTCGGAAAATATGAAGTATAGACTAATAATGCATTTAATATAAAATTATTATAATTTTATTTGGAATTTAAAAATGTAAAAATATACAGGGTGTTCCATTTAAAAAAATATTCCAAAAGCGGACCCAGCTGTCATCTTGACATTTCAAGCTGTCATTGGTTTGTCAAAAAGTGCAAGACTTGCTCAAATATTATCTTTCAAAATTTCATTAAAATATACCGAACGGTTTAGAAGTTAGAGGGGGGGGGGGGACGGACTTTAGGTACTCACTGTATAATATCATTCTGTGGGAAAGTGGTGGGGAGCGACTCAAATAAAGATGTATAATATAGCTACTAAGAAGTTTCTGGAGGTTTTCTGTTTTGCATTGCTTTACTACTAATCTTATATCAATTAGTATTATTTTCTCAATTGTCATTATTGCTAATGGCATGATATGTATCCTTTGTTAAAGCCACGCTTTCGTGATGAATCGTGCAAGCGACGATGTCGATCTATCTTGAAGATAATCAAACATGGGGTTTGTAAATTATTTAACTGGTATTTCGCAATGCAGTGGAACTCGAGACGCGACTTATATACATATTATGTTATGGTTTAAATTGATTTCAGCCTTGCGACATGTTTTCCGAATTTCAACCCGGAAAAATAAATCGTTATTGAATTTATGTTGCATTGGAAAACGCTTCCTGAATGTACAGGGTGAATAAAAAGGTATAAACAGTACGTATCTAAGTATCTACTTTTTAATGCAATATGTTGCCCGAAAAATAGGCGTACCTATAATTAGATTGCAGCGCTGCAAATAAAATATACCAAAACATGCATCGGGATAATCTGTCTTGGTGTGTGTTTCTCTTTATTTTCATACTTTGTTTGTGTAGCCAAGGCCTAGTTTGATGTGTTTAAATTGATCATAATAAAATAAAGTTATATACCGTGCGAGCAAAAATTATCGAGAGAGGGCCTTCTAAGGACGTAATGCTTAGCCGTAGCCGTAGAGCTTAATACCTGTTGGGTGTCAGTAACTACCTGAATTAACAATCAATCAGTTATTCCGTCATCGTTGACAGTCGTTGTCGTTACAAGTAATTTGATTCATCGCTAATTTTTCCAATTTCTTGAACATTTCACACAATGGGCTTTACGGAACAGCACAAAACATTCATGGTTGAAGCGAGTATATTTTCGAAACGGGGTTAGAGTAAATGGTGAGTGGCAATACAATCCGGGTTTGTGCATGGACGATTTTCACGAACATTTTATTAACGTTGCTTTTGTTGCTGGGGATTTTTATCATTGCCTGAAAAGAACCGTGGCTGTGTTTAGGGAAACAGGTTCTATACAACACAAAAAAGGAGCAGGAAGACCATCTGTAAGAACAGAAGAACTTGCTGGAAACGTTCGTGAAATAATGCAAAATACGCCAACAAATTGTATAAGACGCCTGTCCCAAGATGTGGGAAGATCTTATGGAAAATGCAGGACTATTCTTAAGAAGCAGGTAAATTTATTTCCTTATAAAGTGCAAGTATTCCAAGAAATACAAGCCGCAGATTTTGAAAGACGCAGGAATTACTCTCAATGGTTTACCCAAAATTTATTGGAAAGAAATTATTTATTAGACCTGACATTTTTTTCGGATGAAGCCTGGTTCCACCTCTCCGGTTATGTGAATTCTCTCTCTGAATACACGCATGTGGAGTAGTGAAAATCCCCATTTTTTTGTAGAGTCCACATTGCACCCTCAAAAAACTGGTGTCTGGTTAGCTGTTTCCCGAAGAAGAATTGTTGGTCCTTTTTTTTCCATGATAGTTTCAGCACAGAGACAATATTTTGAATCCATTTGTGGAGCAATTACTTGACGACGATCTACGTTTTGGATATTTTCAACAGGACGGTGCAACCGCCCATACAGCCGCCGAAACTATTAACTACTTACGCAATTTTTTCGACGACAGATTGATCAGTTTTCGACCAGACATTGAATTCCCACCTAGATCACCTTGTTTAACGGTTATGGATTACTTCGTTTTTCCTCATTTAAAGAAGACTATTTTTAAAACACCAGTTGCAAATTTAGAACAATTTCAAGAAAGGATTATCCGAGAATGTGGTAACATTTCTCCAGGGATGCCGTTCAACACTTTCGAAAATATGAAGAGACGTGTGAATTTATGCTTGGAGCATGGCGGTGGCCAATTTCAGCAATTTATGTAATTATTTTTATTTCTGTATATTCTTACTATGTTAATTTTGTAAACAACAAAAATAAATTTGTATTTGTCTACTTATTTTATTACTCATTAGTTTGGCATAAATCATGTCATAATATGAATTTGACAACATTTTAACCTAGATTTGGTTAGATATATGATATATCGTCCCCATATCATTGTGATCTAAACCAAGCCCCACGTTTTTTAATCCAAGCCCTCTTTGATGCAAGTAATTTTTGCTCGCACGGTACTAGTGGTTTATGAGCTACGTATCAGGACCGTATTTAATTTTCAAGACATTTACGATGAGTTTTTTCTCAATAACTTTTAATTTGCTTATTAGAAATGAAAAAAATTCAGTGTGCTCGTCCATCATACAAGGACCTTCAAAAAACTCTCATACAATTTTGATGAAATGAAAAGGAGAGCCAATGTTTGAGGGGAGCAAAGTTTATATCAGATATTACTAGCGCTGCAAAATTTCAGCTCCCTATGTAGATCTTTGCGAAAAATAACGCTAGAGTGAATCTGGAGGTGTTCCGTACATCCGTTCCCACACTGGAACATTCATATAAGGATGATTAAAATTGCCAATTTATTACGAGGTCTGTGATTCTTGGCACATCAACAAAATTAGTGTCAACCAGCGTTAGATATATTAAAACTCGGGATTGAAACACGTTTAAACGTCTGATATTTGCGGAAAATATGCATTAATAAACTGTTTTAAAATGCCAAAGGAGTTAGTAATTTTTGGCATTTCGCACCTGTCGAAAAAGAGCAATTGCGATAGAATAAATACATCGGCCGATTCAAAATTATTTTTTGAAATACCGTCTATATTTTCTCCGCCTTATTAAATATATATCTTTAGACCATAGACATGTACTTTTAGATAAGCAAACAATAATCACGAAAGTGGCAAATCCCAGCAGTATCGCGCATGCGCACAAACTTTTTTTTTTATCGGCCTGTCCTTCTTTAGCGACATGCTCAAAATACACTCCAGAACCGGCTCATCGCCATTTTTGTTGTTGTGTTTTCAGTTTTCTCTGTGGATTCCTTGTTGTAAATTGTGGGTGTTTAATATTTACGCATTTCTAGTTTTTGTGTAGTTTAGAGAATTGTGCTTTTAGTGAATCGGATACTTGAATTGGAATACAAGCAATGACTAGTAACAGCCATTGTATGGTTTTATTATGCCCAAATAAGGGTAAAATACCGGGTATTTCGTATTTTCAGTACCTAAGTATGGAGTAGTGAGGTATCTTGGTCTCTCTGTACGAAATTCTAACAGTCTAATAAAATTTTTATTTTTTGCCAGATTCTTGAAAATTTTGATCAACCCTCGTAGATTAACTTTTATACATCGATGTAAAACCATTTGCCTTTACTTCATTTGTAATCCAAATGCAATTTTGTGTAAAATTTTTGTTTCCAATTATTTATTTTGCTTCAAAAACTGAAATTGTTATTGATCAGTATGTAATGTTTGATGCAAAGTTTATCTAATTACATCAGTTTTGTCAAAACCGACGTTTCTCATTTTCCTTAAGTTAGTAAACAGATGTACAAAAAGAAAATATTAGGAAGCTTTCGTTGAAATTTTACTTAATTATTATTATTAAATTAAATTAATTATATTAAACTATATTTTTGTTGAATAAAATGTTTCGAGCGATTAATATTTATTCCATTTTTGATCCAATATTAATTAAGTAAAATTTCAACGAAAGCCTCCTAATATTTTCTTTTTGTGCATCTGTTTACTAACTTAAGAAAAATGAGAAACGTCGGTTTTGACAAAACTGATGTAATTAGATAAACTTTGCCTCAAATGTTACATACTGATCAATAACAATTTCAGTTTTTGAAGCAAAATAAATAATTGGAAACAAAAATTTTACACAAAATTGCATTAAGATAACAAATGAAGTAAAGGCAAATGGTTTTACATCGATGTATAAAAGTTAATCTACGAGGGTTGATCAAAATTTTCAAGAATCTGGCAAAAAATAAAAATTTTATTAGACTGTTAGGATTTCGTACAGAGGATAAAAATGGCTAAATAAACAACTTTCTCGAATAAAGTTTTTCGATATTTTTATAAATAAGGCCATTTTTTAACCTATTTTAATAAAAATGTCAAATTTGACAAGTAACTCAAGTCGTGCAGCTGCTTCATTATACGTCATTTTTGGTTTTTAGGTAAGCAAAAACTAACTGCTTTTTCAATTTTTACCTATACCTAATAATAAAAAAAAATCCCATTTGATGCGGACTTTCTTGCGGACACTGTATAACTTTATTTTATTATGATCAATTTAAACACATCTAACTAGGCCTAGGCTACACAAACAAGGTATGAAAATAAAGAGAAACGCACACCAAGACAGATTATCCCGATGCATGTTTTGGTATATTTTATTTGCAGCCCTGCAATCCAGGGGCGGTTCTAGACCCAAAATATTAGGGGGGCACCACATTGGCGCAGCCACAATTTTTGGTAGCCTTCGCAAGCAAATAACGCCGCAGCCCAAAATTTTTTAGGATCACGCCCAAATTGTATCAAATTATGTAAATAATAAGTCATCGGACCCTTGTAAGTAAAGTATACCAAATTTCATTGAAATCGGTTCACGGGAATTTTCTCAAAAACGCGTTGCAAGATTTGACTGATAGTTGACAAGATTAAGAGGCGGCAGGCGGAATTTATAATTTTTATTTCTAAGCACATAATTCAAATAATATAATATATTTAAACATTAAGGCAAAATCTAGTTGAATTCGATTCAACATGACAAAACCACTCAACCACCGCCCTGACAAGTTTTTCGGCCCGTGGCAACACGACTGTACAGGAAACAACAATTTTGAAACAAGACCTAACAGCCCTTTTTAACTGCATATAAAAAGGAAGTAGACTTAAAACAATGCATTATTTGCCACTAGACTTCGGCTGGTGCGAAATAAAATAGTTTGTTTAAATTGTTACTGCAAAAAAGCTTTCAAACAGTGCTTGTGCAAATTGTCCAGTGCGTTTGGCTTCTGTGAAGGTAAGTGTTTTAATTTTTGTTTTCAGGGGAAAGAAGCTTTTCAAAACTAAAAATAACAAAAAAGTATCTCAGAACGATGCAGACGCAAAATCGTCTCAATGGATTGGCAATAATAGCTATAGAACACCAAATTAGTGACAAATTAGACTTGAAATCACTGGTTCGTGAGTTTTCCGAAAGAAAAGTTAGAAAAAAGGGCATTTTAATTACTTTGGTTAGTTAGAATTTATTTATAATATGGGCTATTAGTTTAGTTAGCATTACCACATTTTAATTTTTGTTATTTTGCCTTAAGTGCTAAATTGCTTATCTTGTTATCTGACGATTGAGTTTTTAATAAAACGTTTTTTTTAATTTTTTTTTTCAATGTTTTCTTGACTTTCTGATATGGTCGCATGAGATTTACTTAAAAAAAAAACGGGGGGGGGGGGGCGCAACATTAAGGTTTTGCCCGAAGCGCCAAAATGTCTAGGGCCGGCCCTGCTGCCACTGCGAGTTCGAGTTAGCAAAAATTTTATTTAAAAAATTTCAGCCCATTTTTTCAGCAGTGTATAAAAAATTGCGCGTAACTCACTTTTTTCTGCGTGTACAAAACAAAAGCAATAAAAATCTGACCAGGTCCCAAATTCGAGGACACCAACCAAATCATGCGGAGCTTTCCAGGTGAAATACCGCACAGTTCATAATTTGCCATGGGGGGGGCGAAATTAGGGTAAAACCGGCTCGCCTTTTGGGGGAAAACGGGGGGGGGGGGAGATCGATAAAATAGCGTAGAAAGTAGAGTTTTATCGGGCTGATATGAAAATGCCCTGACTTTTAGATTAAGAATATTATCGGGGTCTATTAAGAAAACGCCACTACACCTCACATAAGGGTAGTTATGATCGGATGTTTAGCGTAATAGGCTGATTTTTGGGGCTTTGAGAGATTTTTCAAACTTTTACGGGTAAAAATTGCAGGTTTAACGACCTTGCATCGTATAGCGAGTGCGGTGTTTTCAATTTTCAAACACGTGGACTAAATTATTCCAGAAACTTTTTGGTAAGTCGCAATTCTTTCGGTGTTGCTTTGTTCTACTCCAGAAACCTAATAAGCACCTTAGACCTAATTTAAAATAAGTACCGCGAAACCTATGCAAAATGTCTGAAATACGTAGTTTTTTTTTAATTACACTTATTTGACTCTTGTAATCGTATCCAAACCGAAAATCTCGTAATACGTCGCAGTTCAAGCAAACCAGCTCTAGTTTGGTGACAAAACGATGACTAATTTCATATGTTTTGTCGCTGGGGTAGTCGTATGCCAATCACAATAGCGTAAAGGCGATTTTGTAAGGTTGTGAAAATTTTTTTAACTTCCAGAAGTGCCTTTAATTTGTATAAGTACGATTTTCAAACACGTGGACTAAAATTCTCAATAAAGTTTTTGGTAAGTCGTTGTCCTGTCAGTTTTTTCTACGTCATCAACCGATTTTCTTCTGTAGATGCTAATCTATATCTCCTCGTTACAAGATATCACAAAAAAATACACAAACACTTAACAACGTTAAAGGTTTGAGGCCTTTTTTTAAACGACAAGTTAATTTATGTAAAGGCTCGATAGTTAGACAGAACAACTATTAGTTAACAAGGAAAATAACTTTGTTTTAATGCGTTTTTAATACTAGGTTTCAAGGTGATTTAGATAAACCGTGGCGATTTTCTGCTTTACGTTAGTTTAATCAATCAATGTTACATTAATAAAAAGCTTATTAAGTATGCGCAATTTAAATTAATTCGGGTTATTTTAATAAAAATTATCGCTTTGTTTAATAAATACTACTTTATGCAACGGAGTTTTAAGTTATGTTATCTTAATAAAAAACTTAAGTGCGCAGTTTTAATTAATTCGGGTTATTTTAATAATAACTCTTTCTTTGTTTAATAAAGACTACTTTTTGCAACGGGCTTTTAAGTTATGTTGTATTAATAAAAAACTGAAGTGCGCAGTTTAAATTAATTTGAGTTATTTAAATAACAAACAAAAACTTTGATCAACCCTCGTAGATTAACTTTTATACATCGATATAAAACCATTTGCCTTTACTTCATTTGTAATCTTAATGCAATTTTGTGTAAAATTTTTGTTTCCAATTATTTATTTTGCTTCAAAAACTGAAATTGTTATTGATCAGTATGTAATGTTTGATGCAAAGTTTATCTAATTACATCAGTTTTGCCAAAACCGACGTTTCTCATTTTTCTTAAGTTAGTAAACAGATGTACAAAAAGAAAATATTAGGAAGCTTTCGTTGAAATTTTACTTAATTATTATTATTAAATTAAATTAATTATATTAAACTATATTTTTGTTGAATAAAATGTTTCGAGCGATTAATATTTATTCCATTTTTGATCCAATATTAATTAAGTAAAATTTCAACGAAAGCCTCCTAATATTTTCTTTTTGTGCATCTGTTTACTAACTTAAGAAAAATGAGAAACGTCGGTTTTGACAAAACTAATGTAATTAGATAAACTTTGCCTCAAATGTTACATATACTGATCAATAACAATTTCAGTTTTTGAAGCAAAATAAATAATTGAAAACAAAAATTTTACACAAAATTGCATTAAGATAACAAATGAAGTAAAGGCAAATGGTTTTACATCGATGTATAAAAGTTAATCTACGAGGGTTGATCAAAATTTTCAAGAATCTGGCAAAAAATAAAAATTTTATTAGACTGTTAAGATTTCGCACTAAGGATAAAAATGGCTAAATAAACAACTTTCTCGAATAAAGTTTTTCGATATTTTTATAAATAAGGGCATTTTTTAACCTATTTTAATAAAAATGTCAAATTTGACAAGTAACGCAAGTCGTGCAGCTGCTTCAGTATACGTCATTTTTGGTTTTTAGGTAAGCAAAAACTAACTGCTTTTTCAATTTTTACCTATACCTAATAATAAAAAAAAAATCCCATTTGATGCGGACTTTCTTGCGGACACTATATAACTTTATTTTATTATGATCAATTTAAACACATCTAACTAGGCCTAGGCTACACAAACAAGGTATGAAAATAAAGAGAAACGCACACCAAGACAGATTATCCCGATGCATGTTTTGGTATATTTTATTTGCAGCCCTGCAATCCAGGGGCGGTTCTAGACCCAAAATATTAGGGGGGCACCACATAGGGGCAGCCACAATTTTTGGTAGCCTTCGCAAGCAAATAACGCCGCAGCCCGAAAATTTTTAGGATCACGCCCAAATTGTATCAGATTATGTAAATAATAAGTCATCGGACCCTTGTAAGTAAAGTATACCAAATTTCATTGAAATCGGTTCACGGGAATTTTCTCAAAAACGCGTTGCAAGATTTGACTGATAGTTGACAAGATTAAGAGGCGGCAGGCGGAATTTATAATTTTTATTTCTAAGCACATAATTCAAATAATATAATATATTTAAACATTAAGGCAAAATCTAGTTGAATTCGATTCAACATGACAAAACCACTCAACCACCGCCCTGACAAGTTTTTCGGCCCGTGGCAACACGACTGTACAGGAAACAACAATTTTGAAACAAGACCTAACAGCCCTTTTTAACTGCATATAAAAAGGAAGTAGACTTAAAACAATGCATTATTTGCCACTAGACTTCGGCTGGTGCGAAATAAAATAGTTTGTTTAAATTGTTACTGCAAAAAAGCTTTCAAACAGTGCTTGTGCAAATTGTCCAGTGCGTTTGGCTTCTGTGAAGGTAAGTGTTTTAATTTTTGTTTTCAGGGGAAAGAAGCTTTTCAAAACTAAAAATAACAAAAAAGTATCTCAGAACGATGCAGACGCAAAATCGTCTCAATGGATTGGCAATAATAGCTATAGAACACCAAATTAGTGACAAATTAGACTTGAAATCACTGGTTCGTGAGTTTTCCGAAAGAAAAGTTAGAAAAAAGGGCATTTTAATTACTTTGGTTAGTTAGAATTTATTTATAATATGGGCTATTAGTTTAGTTAGCATTACCACATTTTAATTTTTGTTATTTTGCCTTAAGTGCTAAATTGCTTATCTTGTTATCTGACGATTGAGTTTTTAATAAAACGTTTTTTTTAATTTTTTTTTTCAATGTTTTCTTGACTTTCTGATATGGTCGCATGAGATTTACTTAAAAAAAAAACGGGGGGGGGGGGGCGCAACATTAAGGTTTTGCCCGAAGCGCCAAAATGTCTAGGGCCGGCCCTGCTGCCACTGCGAGTTCGAGTTAGCAAAAATTTTATTTAAAAAATTTCAGCCCATTTTTTCAGCAGTGTATAAAAAATTGCGCGTAACTCACTTTTTTCTGCGTGTACAAAACAAAAGCAATAAAAATCTGACCAGGTCCCAAATTCGAGGACACCAACCAAATCATGCGGAGCTTTCCAGGTGAAATACCGCACAGTTCATAATTTGCCATGGGGGGGGCGAAATTAGGGTAAAACCGGCTCGCCTTTTGGGGGAAAACGGGGGGGGGGGGAGATCGATAAAATAGCGTAGAAAGTAGAGTTTTATCGGGCTGATATGAAAATGCCCTGACTTTTAGATTAAGAATATTATCGGGGTCTATTAAGAAAACGCCACTACACCTCACATAAGGGTAGTTATGATCGGATGTTTAGCGTAATAGGCTGATTTTTGGGGCTTTGAGAGATTTTTCAAACTTTTACGGGTAAAAATTGCAGGTTTAACGACCTTGCATCGTATAGCGAGTGCGGTGTTTTCAATTTTCAAACACGTGGACTAAATTATTCCAGAAACTTTTTGGTAAGTCGCAATTCTTTCGGTGTTGCTTTGTTCTACTCCAGAAACCTAATAAGCACCTTAGACCTAATTTAAAATAAGTACCGCGAAACCTATGCAAAATGTCTGAAATACGTAGTTTTTTTTTAATTACACTTATTTGACTCTTGTAATCGTATCCAAACCGAAAATCTCGTAATACGTCGCAGTTCAAGCAAACCAGCTCTAGTTTGGTGACAAAACGATGACTAATTTCATATGTTTTGTCGCTGGGGTAGTCGTATGCCAATCACAATAGCGTAAAGGCGATTTTGTAAGGTTGTGAAAATTTTTTTAACTTCCAGAAGTGCCTTTAATTTGTATAAGTACGATTTTCAAACACGTGGACTAAAATTCTCAATAAAGTTTTTGGTAAGTCGTTGTCCTGTCAGTTTTTTCTACGTCATCAACCGATTTTCTTCTGTAGATGCTAATCTATATCTCCTCGTTACAAGATATCACAAAAAAATACACAAACACTTAACAACGTTAAAGGTTTGAGGCCTTTTTTTAAACGACAAGTTAATTTATGTAAAGGCTCGATAGTTAGACAGAACAACTATTAGTTAACAAGGAAAATAACTTTGTTTTAATGCGTTTTTAATACTAGGTTTCAAGGTGATTTAGATAAACCGTGGCGATTTTCTGCTTTACGTTAGTTTAATCAATCAATGTTACATTAATAAAAAGCTTATTAAGTATGCGCAATTTAAATTAATTCGGGTTATTTTAATAAAAATTATCGCTTTGTTTAATAAATACTACTTTATGCAACGGAGTTTTAAGTTATGTTATCTTAATAAAAAACTTAAGTGCGCAGTTTTAATTAATTCGGGTTATTTTAATAATAACTCTTTCTTTGTTTAATAAAGACTACTTTTTGCAACGGGCTTTTAAGTTATGTTGTATTAATAAAAAACTGAAGTGCGCAGTTTAAATTAATTTGAGTTATTTAAATAACAATTCCCTCTCTATTTAATAAATAACACTTTATGCAACGGGATTTTAGGTTCTGTTCTATTAATAAAAACCTTAAGTGCGCAATTTAAATTAATTCGGGTTATTTAAATGTCAATTCTCTCTCCGTTTAATAAATACTACTTTATGCAACGGGATTTAAAGTTATGTTGTATTAATAAAAAACTGAAGGGCGCAGTTTAAATTAATTTGGGTTATTTAAATAACAATTCCCTCTCTATTTAATAAATAACACTTTATGCAATGGAGTTTTAAGTTATGTTGTATTAATACAAAAAGTGCGCAGTTTTAATTAATTCGGGTTATTTAAATAATAAATCTTTCTTTGTTTAATAAAGACTACTTTTTGCAACGGGATTTTAAGTTATGTTGTATTAATAAAAAACTGAAGTGCGCAGTTTAAATTAATTTGGGTTATTTAAATAACAATTCCCTCTCTATTTAATAAATAACACTTTATGCAATGGAGTTCTAAGTTATGTTGTATTAATACAAAACTTAAGTGCGCAGTTTTAATTAATTCGGGTTATTTTAATAATAACTCTTTCTTTGTTTAATAAAGACTACTTTTTGCAACGGGATTTTAGTTGTATTAATAAAAAACTGAAGTGCGCAGTTTAAATTAATTTGAGTTATTTAAATAACAATTCCCTCTTTATTTAATAAATAACACTTTATGCAACGGGATTTTAGGTTATGTTCTATTAATAAAAACCTTAAGTGGGCAATTTAAATTAATTCGGGTTATTTAAATGTCAATTCTCTCTTCGTTTAATAAATACTACTTTATGCAACGGGATTTAAAGTTATGTTGTATTAATAAAAAACTGAGGGCGCAGTTTAAATTAATTTGGGTTATTTAAATAACAATTCCCTCTCTATTTAATAAATAACACTTTATGCAATGGAGTTTTAAGTTATGTTGTATTAATACAAAAAGTGCGCAGTTTTAATTAATTCGGGTTATTTAAATAATAACTCTATCTTTGTTTAATAAAGACTACTTTTTGCAACGGGATTTTAAGTTATGTTGTATTAATAAAAAACTGAAGTGCGCAGTTTAAATTAATTTGGGTTATTTAAATAACAATTCCATCTCTATTTAATAAATAACACTTTATGCAATGGAGTTTTAAGTTATGTTGTAATAATACAAAACTTAAGTGCGCAGTTTTAATTAATTCGGGTTATTTTAATAATAACTCTTTCTTTGTTTAATAAAGACTACTTTTTGCAACGGGATTTTAGTTGTATTAATAAAAAACTGAAGTGCGCAGTTTAAATTAATTTGAGTTATTTAAATAACAATTGCTCTCTATTTAATAAATAACAATTTATGCAACGGGATTCTAGGTTATGTTCTATTAATAAAAACCTTAAGTGCGCAATTTAAATTAATTCGGGTTATTTAAATGTCAATTCTCTCTCCGTTTAATAAATACTACTTTATGCAACGGGATTTAAAGTTATGTTGTATTAATAAAAAACTGAAGGGCGCAGTTTAAATTAATTCGGGTTATTTTAATAACAATTATCTCTTTGTTTAATAAAGACTACTTTATGCAATGGGGTTTTAAGTTATGTTATATTAATAATAAAACTTAATTGCGCAGTTTGCGGGTATTTGTATTTTAATAGTTCTCTATCGTTACTCTTTTATAAAGTATACGTTATGCAACTGGGTTTTATGTTATGCTATCTTACCGAAAGTTTATTATTATGCCACTAACATTTTTCAAATTCCAGATTTGGCTTATACGTCTGCCAAAAGTGTCCCATTTTTTACAACACTTGTTCACAAAGCAACCAAAGTTTAACTTATCCTTCTCGTGTCTACGTTTCTTGAGCTGTATTCGAAAACGTTCCAAATGTTTCAGAACAGAAAAATTATCCGCGTCGCCCATTCCTACAAGCTAAATTACCACTTCCCCCCAATCTATTTGGTCTCATTTCCATTTAATCCCTCGTTACTTTCAGATAAACAAATGAATAATTCATTTATTCACAGCTATATATATATTTTTAATTAGGAAAATTACTCTACACCGTACATCTAGCTACCCTAGAGACATAAACTCGACCAATTAACTAGTTCTTAACTTAATTTAAAACGGAGAACTCGATCCATGTCAAAATATAATAAAATTATCCATAAAAACGAACAATGGATAAATAGAAAATATCCCGCATAACTGCATTAATAAATCACGTTAAATAATATTCGACTATTTTCATAACCGAATGAACTTCCGGAATGCACGTGACAAAGCATATATAGATAAAAGTTTACTTAGCAGCTAAGCGCGGAAATTTAATGATAATGACGCTTTTCCAGGACCCGAGTAAGCACCTTGTACATTTATAGCCGGGTGCCCGGAGAAGTGTTAATAAAGGTCACCTTTTAAAAATATCAGGTGACCAATATCGCAACCAGTGGCGTGGGAACAAGAGGATGGTGGGTTATTTAAGGTTCTAAATACCGTGCGAGCAAAAATTATTTGCATCAAGGAGGGCCTTGCATCTAAAAACGTAATGCTTAGCCGTAGAGCTAAATACCTGTTGGGTGTCAGTAACTACCTGAATTAACAATCAATCAGTTATTCCGTGATCTTTGACAGTCGTTACAATTAACTTGATTCATCCCTAATTTTTCCAATTTCATGAACAATTCACACAATGGGCTTTACGGAACAGCACAAAACATTCATGGTTGAAGCGTATTTTCGAAACGGGGTTACAGTAAATGGTGAGTGGCAATACAATCCGAGTTTGTGCATGGACGATTTTCACTAACATTTTCCTAACGTTGTTGTTATTGCTGGGGATTTTTATCATTGCCTAAAAAGAACCGTGGCTATGTTTAGGGAAACAGGTTCTATACAACACAAAAAAGAAGCAGGAAGACCATCTGTAAGAACAGAAGAACTTGCTGGAAACGTTCGTGAAATAATGCAAAATACGCCAACAAATTGTATAAGACGCCTGTCCCAAGATGTGGGAAGATCTTATGGAACATGCAGGACTATTCTTAAGAAGCAGCTAAATTTATTTCCTTATAAAGTGCAAGTATTCCACGAAATACAAGCCGCAGATTTTGAAAGACACAGGAGTTATTCTCAATGGTTTACCCAAAATTTATTGGAAATAAATAATTTATTAGACCGGACATTTTTTCGGATGAAGCCTGGTTCCACCTTTCCGGTTATGTGAATTCTCAGAATACACGCGTGTGGAGTAGTGAAAATCCCCATTTTTTGTAGAGTCCACATTGCACCCTCAAAAAATTGGTGTCTGGTTAGCTGTTTCCCGAAGAAGAATTGTTGGTCCTATTTTTTTTCAATGACACAGTTACAGCACAGCGGTATAGAGACAATATTTTGAATCCATTTGTGGAGCAATTACTTGACGACGAACTACGTTTTGGATATTTTCAACAGGAAGGTGCAACCGCCCATACAGCCGCCGAAACTATTAACTACTTATACAATTTTTTCGACGACAGATTGATCAGTTTTCGATCAGACATTGAATTCCCACCTAGATCATCTTGTTTAACGGATATGGATTACTTCGTTTTTCCTTATTATTAAAGAACACTATTTTTAAAACACCAGTTGCAAATTTAGAACAATTACAAGAAAGGATTATCCAAAAATGTGGTAACATTTCTCTAGAGATGCTGGTCAACACTTTCGAAAATATGAAGAGATGTGTGAATTTATGCTTGGAGCATGGCGGTGGCCAATTTCAGCAATTTATGTAATTATTTTTCTTCTTCTAAATTTTAAATTTGTATCTGCAAACGTTTCGAAAATATTAAAAAAAAAACATTTTCAGAGTACCCCCTTTAGGGGACTGTAGCTTCGTAGTATGTAGACATAGGACACAATTTTATATGAAGTTCTTATTATTTTTAACCAATCTACCTAATCCCAAATCATTGACGATACATTTCAGCACACCCTGTATACTATTTCTAATAAATAATCTACTTTATTGCTAAAAAAAACTAAACGAACTAATTTGTTTGGTTATTTTTCCAATTTAAGTGGGCAAAGTCAGAACAATTCAAACTGCGGATTCAGTGTTTTATCAAATTGAATAATAAACATTTTCACTCTGTTTATTTTTACACGTAAATTCATAAAATTTTCTAGTAAAATTAACCAGATTTTTTTAACATTTAAATAGTTACCGAGTTTTAGATAATTATCGAATAGTATTTTTACATATTTCAGTTAACAGCAAAAGCTCCCGCAAAACCTTTTTTTTTCGGTGTTGGGTCGGAGAGTAAAGATATAATCAACATACACTAAAGGAGCCCATAGACTGCGGATTTGAGGGCTGCTTTAAATGTTTCAAATTTCACTAAAAATAAGTGTATATGCAATATGCATAAGGTCCAAATTATTTATGTCCTGCTTAAACCCACATAACCATAACTACCATGACAATAATATTTTTTCCAATAATGGTATCCTTAGAAGGTATCTCACAGATAAAAATGTTAACAAGAAATATTTTTATTTACTGTTTTCCTAATTACTACACCACTGAATAGGCAAATAATACCAATTATAACCTTACCTAGGAAAAGATAATTCTGAATTAAAATAATCTAATTATTATATTCTATCAAACCTTTATAAAAATGGATTTAAAAGCTAATCTAAATTTTTCAACATAAAATTAATTTTTGTATATTTGTCACAATTTAAAATAATCCGCATTGCCTTATTTTGTAAAATTTGTAATTTATCAAATAGTTCCTCACTAGCACAATATAAAATGGAAGAACAATAAAGAAAATATGGTAATATAATAATATTAAATACAGTTTTTTTAGAAAACGAACTTAAATTAGAACTGATTCTTTTAAAATAACCTACTTTTCCGGCAATCTTCGATATAATACTTTCAAAATAATTAAAAAATTTAAATTTTGAATCAATGATTATCCCTAAATATTTAAAACTGTTTACTAATTCCAATTTTTTACCATACATTACAACATTTATATTTTGACAATTTAAATTATTACCTACCCATAACCATACATTTAGTTTTTGAAATATTTAATTTTAATTTATTTATTTTAAGCCAATTTCATAATTATCTCAGAATTTAGTATACTTTTCCTTAAGGAACTCCTATAATATTTATTTTTTGATTGAATATGTTTTTGATATTTTAGTCTATGAGTAAAACGGATTATATCTTTTTCAGGCTCAAAGTTCCTATGTTCCGAAGTCATAGCCCCGATTCGCAGCGAGGTGGATGACATATCCTTAATCATTATAAATTTTGAGGACTTGACGACGGCCCCCGCGCCGTCCCTGGAAAGCAGCCCCGTTGGGAAAAATAGACTGAGCAAATGTAAGTAATAAACATGTTTATCTGTAAGAATGAGGTAGCCAATGTTTAAATTTAATATTAATCATTCTAACTAACACTTTTTAAGTTGACAGAGCACGTGCATCCTTCCGACAGAGTCTGCGGATAGGCAGAGGTCGTGCATTACGATTAGGAGGATACCTTACACCACCCAGTGACGTCACTGCGGCCGAAGAGGAGGAGGACACCTTAGAACAATGGTGAGTAAGACGGTTATCGTTGTTGAAACCCAAATCGTGTGCTATTAGGGGTGTGCAACAAAATTGATTATTCGATTAGAGATAATTTTTTAATCGATTAATCGAAAAAAAAACTATTTTTCGATTAATTAAAAATCAAATCAAGATCGAAATTTTTTTTTTCGATTAATCGATTAATTAGGTATCCGAAAAAAAAATTTACGATGTTTTGATTAATCGATTATTAATCAAAAAAGAAACGATTTTTCGATTATTCGAAAATATAGGTATGTTTTTGGATGATTGAAGTTGCTAGTTACATATTATTGCTGTAAGTCTCTATATATTTATTAGCAACCCTATTAGGTACCCTGAAAATCGGTTTAAAAAATATTATAGCATATTATTGCTAGGGGTATGCAACAAAATCGATTAATCGATTAATAATCGATTATTTATCGAAAAAAACTATTTTTTCATTATTCGAAAATAACCTATTTTTCGATTAATCGATTATTTTTGATAAATCGATTATTTTCGATTAATCGATTAATAGAAAATAATCGATTATCTTTTTCGGTAATCGCACAGCCCTAGTGGCTATGGTATAATTACTAACTGTGCCCCAGGTGGCAATCGATCACGAGGTTTACTGGTATCAGTGGTACCCCTACCATGTAATATTATTAATCAACCTTTATTTTCAGTCCCCTGACTTCCAACTCGCCCACCCCCATCCTCTCGGAGCAAACATGGGTATCCAGGTCGGAAGTCCCCACGTATCCACACGTCAGCCCACCCACCGCCTTCCAGGGGAATACGGTGCATCGGACGCCCGACTACACGGCGCTGACAATCAGTCACAGTGCCCCTGCCAGTCACCAGGCTAGCTTCGAGAGAGGAGAGAGCCAGGAGAGGGGAGGGGCAGTAGTGGGAAGGAGTAATGGGAATAACGGGGCGCATAACACCAGTAGGTAAGATATTAATTTACGATACTTTAAAAACCTATTATAGAAAGAACGCCTTAGATCAAGTAGGCCACACTTGATTGTTTCTTTTTTTTTTGTACAGGCATCTTCAGTATTCCAATCAGAACGCAGTAACAGCGAACGTGTCACACGCCACAAGTCTAGATGCCATTGCGAGGCGGCAATGTTTTCGAACGGGATATACGGCACAAACCTTATGTAAGCAACAGTATTTATCGAAGTAACGATTTTGTGATTTAATTAACTTTTTTTCTAGCTAGTAAACCGATTTTAAGTAAACAGTTTCACAACGTTTCGTCCGAAAGCGATCTTCAGAGGTACCGATCGGCTCAGCAGACCAACGACCGGAAAAGCCCGAGCCTGTCGAACCCTACCGATTCTTTAAAACAGAAGGTTTGTCCACAAGTACGTATTAGCATTAAACAAGCAAAATTCTAAAACGGCAAAAAATCTCGGATTTATTTTTAAATATTTTTATGACGCCCTCTGGAGACGATATCTTGCACTTTTACAAGTTTAGTCGATAAACGACAAAAATCAATCCTTCACCATTGACGCAATGTATTTTACAGACTTACCTACAATATTGATATGCTCGCTTTTGGTTTAGCACGGCGTCAATAGATGGCGACCGTTGTTCTTTAACCCTTTGCGTATGGATTTTGTTAGTTCATATTTTGGAAGGGCGCTGTAGTCAATGCGGATATTGAAAACAGTGGCGGCGTTAAATGTTTTCCTTGATTGTAAATTATTTACTTTGTAAAGATAACCTGAAGAGGTTTATTAATAAAATTGTTCTATTATTGAATGCTTCTTACATAACCGCTAACCATTGTCGTTTTATTGTAGTTTTCACTGCAAGATAATGGATCGGCGAAATATTTTCAAAGTGGAATACACACGCCAAAAATGGGGGAGAAAGTGGCTCAGGTAAGTGACGATTATATAAAATATAAGCAAACAAGAGTTACTGGGAAGCCCATCTCTTAGTTCAAGCCCTTACTGTTATCATATTTCTATTTTACTATATTGTTGGTGCGCCCCCTTAAGAACAGTGCAATAAACCGATTAAATATATACATTGTCCGTTGTGAAGTATTTCCCACTTACTAGAAGGTGTGTTATATGTCCGATACAGAAATACGTTGTTTGCGTATTAAATGCATGCGATTATGTTGAGAATCCACCAGTGGCGGCGGACCGTAAATTATTATAGCCAAGCGCTATTTAAAAATATTGTTCTGCGGTTTGTTTTCATATCAGGACCTGCGGGTTAAAATATAAGTCACTTCCATATCACCCCGTACAAGAATTACCTGTATCTGCTTTATTAATAATAAATATGAAGAACTTTAATTGTGTATATTCTTAGAATTAAGTAATAAAATATTTTCACTGTTTGAATTTGAATTTTTCTTTATTTTTAAACGTGTTTTAGCCCTTTTTGTGAATGTGTTATATCGCAAAACATGAAATTAGTCCTTCCGATTTTTGATAACGCACATTTTTATAAATAACATTTTTAATTGACCCCACTGTAAACAGTCGTTTGGAGAAAGACAAGGAGACCTAACTGGTGAATGTATTTGTCTTTTACCAATTAATCCACGGACATTATTGTATAGAAATTTTTGTTAATTAAGCTTCTGTCGTGTCTAAACGTGACAACTTTTACGCTAGCCCGTAACTCAACAAACGAACATGTTTTCGAATTCATGGCTCGCCAAAATTGACGCGGAATAAACCCTTTAAATGTCGATTGTTTCCCCAACGGTATTTAATTATTGCCTACAAGTACAGTGATGAAAATTAACCAAAATTCGTAACGATTTTTAATATTTCTCGACAACCTGCACTTGCTGAATAACAGGAACAGACAAATATAAATAGCAGTGACTCCTAGATAGGAGACGGCTGGCCCTCAATCTAATAATAGGGATTCTGGGCACTGTCAATTAACGAAACATAATATAAGGGTAATTGGCGTGGAGGAGGACCCACTTTGTCCCGGGTGCCAGGAAGAAGAAGATATACCACTGCACTTCAGGAACGTGTGAGGCTCTGGGAAGACTGAGGCATCAAGCACAACCACCTTGAAAAGAAGCCATGAAGTGACATCGGGCAACGCCGCATCAGCTGGAAGTTGCGGATCCACAACCTATTATTATGACGCGCTTCAACGGGCGAATTTTTTTTGTTCTTTCTGATATTTTTTTTGCTTTTTTGGCTCTGTTGCCACTATATTGATATTGAAAAATGTACAAAAAAGTAATAAATAGCTTTGGAGAACAAGAACAACTTACCTAATTAATAAATAATAGTAATATTGCGTTAAGAAACCGTTTTTGTTTCACTACGAGTAGATTTATTTGATCGATCAAAAGTAATATTCTATTATGCAAATTATTATATTCTGCGTTTAAATTACAGGATTGACTATCGACTTCTGAAGTCTCAAAATTTAGTAAGCTTAAGGCTTTGTTTAAGAAATCTACGCTTGTCTTAGGAAAGTCACATACTCTCTGGGTAACACTTCGTTACTTTACACTGTATGAATTGGTACCAGGACAATAAGTTTTCAAGCTGAGACCACCTGCTTAGTTTCATTTCAAAGGGTAAAATCCATTTCACTTTTCAATGTCCACTGAAACCTGATTAACAATATTTATACAGTCATTGGCAAATCTAAACTATAAAAATATATTACACTCTTTTCATCTGCTTTTAAAACACTTTTATAGTTAGAATTACACCCAGGAATACAGCAGGGGCTTGGCATGTTGATTAATAAACAAACTAAAAGAAAGAAATAGTACTTATCTAAGTACCTGGGTATCTAGAGGTATCCTACCTACTTATGAACTATTTTTATTAGTGATATTTTTAAACTAATTCACATAAACCTTCAAGTTAAATAAGCACTTCAATATTTAATAAATTAACTGTAACCACAAAACAATTAAGTTTATCCCAAAGAGCTAACTAGAATACAAAAAACACAACTTTTAAATTAAAACAAATAAAAGTCTGCCGTCATTTATAAGACCCGTAAACAAACCGCCCTGGGCCGGCCAGGCTGTTGGATTTTTCGCTTTATTAATGCTATTAGAGCAAGCCCGCACCAAAAATTTTCATCAGTATTTTGTAGAGGTTCTTAGCAATCATGTTACTTAAATTTTCTATTAGATATCAATCGATAATCGGATAAAAATACAAATTAATACGACACCTACACCTAGTTCGCGCGTAAATTACTTACTAAACCATGGCTAACCTCAAAAAAGTCACGTGATACATGGATCTTCAAGCAGTATTGTCGATGTTTCTGTTTCACGGCTTCTTTCAAGGTGGTTGTGTATTAGGTCTCATAAGGACATCCTAAATTTCATAAGGAGACCGGGAAGGTTTTGCGAGGGCACAGGTAGTAAAAGGGTAATTGAGGGATGAGAAAAGCATAGTGGCGCTATCTTATATGGTGAGAGCCAATCACTCTCACTTCCTGGGCGCAAAATTGACTCTTCGATCCCTCTTCTTCCCGTATACTCGCCGTTAAGACGAATGTCGCCCCTCCTCATCGAAACGGGGTCAATGAAAACAATCATAGTTGGAAAAGTGAATCCGGAACAAGGACATCAAAAGGGTCGAAAATCTATAACGGAGGCAATGAAACTATTTGTAATTCCGGTTTGCCGCGGGTCAAGGGTAGGGGCGGAAATCAGTGCCGTAGGTACGAAAATTTTAAAAAATTTAACAAGTTTTTAGTAAACATTCCACCGATAAAAAACTAAATAATATTATACGAAAATGCTCGACAGAGAAAAAGGTTAAAAGCAAGTTTGAAATAATAGAATTTTATTCTTAAAAAAAATAATTTTGGTTAATAGGACTTATAGTTAACTTTTTTGACAGAAGACAACGACATTTGACATTAACAGCTGATCTGGTTTCGTCGTTAAAGTTCCCAGATCAGCAGTGGACCGTAGCAAGCTCACGCGTCAGTTCGCGTCATATTATTTTCTCCCGATTTTGGTGTTTTTAAGTGTTTCTGTGGCTGTTTTTTGTGTAGAGTGTGTTTTAAACATTTTACTTTTGGTTTTTATATATTTCAGAGACAGCTTTTCTTGGTGTTTATTATTTAAGTTTAATAGTGAGTACAAACACCATTTTGGTTAACTCATCTATTATCAAATCAATAAAATACCTAGTTAAACCTTTTACTTATCGTTTTAAATGTGTCTTACCTTCTAGCATTTAAGCGCAATTATCTCAAAAACTAATTGAAATATCGAGGTTAATAAAGTACAACTTTTTTACGTATAAAAGATCCCTCTTTCATAATTTGATATTAAAGCGATCAGAAATGTGAGAGACGAAAATATATACGATAATTTATGAAACCCATATTGTGTAGCTAGCGTTCTCTAGGAGGTATCCTAAACTTATTATGGAATCCTCCTTCTTGCCCTCAAAAACATAACTACACCAAATTTGATTTATATCCGATTAACATCAAATCATCGCCAATTTTATAAAGTAAATATTCACTTGGATCACCCTGTATCTCTTTAACCGTATAAAAAATTATATTAAATGACATATTTTCAAATCCACTATCTCCTGTTACTGTACAGCCCCTTAGTTACGGAAATCCCTATGTGTATCCATATAGAGGATGATTCAAAAGTAAGCGGCATCCTTTCAGGGGCGTAATCCGTGCATAAAAATAAGGCAAAAAGTTTCTATTAACATGGGTCCGAAAATGCTTCCTAAGGGAGCTACGCTATCCCCACAAGTGTGCAAAATCACATTATACAACTGGAAATATACTTTCAGGGTATGTAAAGATATGTGAATACGTTAGGAATTTTACACAAAGTTAAATATACAGCTTCAGCTTCATGAGTAAAAGCATAAAATGGCGACTGGACATATGTGGTCTCTAAAATAAACGTTTATTTCACCGGAACTTTTTTAGTAATTTATTCATATTTTATTAATAACTTATTTTAATGGGTACATGATTAAGTAAATGTCTATAATCAACAACATCTTTATATTGTCCGCCCCCTGTTGGCCATAAAAATATTCCTTGATAAAAAAATTTCCTAGCTCCATCTAGCAGTTTATTTTAGAAACCCCACATGTCCCGTTTAGAAACCCCACATGTCCGGGACTTGTGGGGTTTCTCAAATAAATACATATTTTAAACTAGCGCTGAAAGCATTATATCGATTGGACATAAGTGATTTCTCCTTAAAATATGAGTCTACTATAGAAGAACGTGAAAAGTCGAAATGTCAAATGTATGGACATGTGGGGTTTCTCAAATAAGCGATTCACTTATTATAGTGATCGTTGCTAAGTATTTGACAAGAATTATTCCTGCTTGCAAGAAATCCTTAGGGTGGGGCCCATGGTTGCTTGCATGGGTTTGTTCTCTGACAAACTTTAATTAAAAAGAATGTTTAAAATTTCCAACGATGTTAGAACGAGATCATAGGCGTAGTTAGGGGGTACTTGGGGGTGCTAAGCACCCCCGAAATCTAAATTAGCACCCCCAAAAAAAAATTACAATATAAGTATAGGCTAATTTTAGAACTAACCTATTTTTATAATATACATTATCTTAACATAGTATAAAACAAAGTCGCTATCCTGTCTTATGTGCTTAAATCTTTAAAACTACGCAACGGATTTTGAAGCGGTTTTTTTTAATAGATAGAGTGATTCAAGAGGAAGATTTTTATGTGTAATTAGCGACCCGCCCCGGCTTCGCACGGGTGGAATTTCAGAAAGTGGCATGCTGGGTACTAATATATCGGGTTTGTTCGGGTTTGTATTTATACCAGCGGGTTGCAACGCATGCCGGGTACACGCCAGTATGTAATGAATTTTTCATATTAATATTTCAAGCATTCGAATTCTGGTACAAATTCAAGTATATTTAGATAGTTGCGGATTCTGTTGAAAATTTCTCTCCGTGTACCGTGTAGTTCACGTCCAGTTTACTTGTCAGAGCGGGTCTATGATCATAAAAATCTCGTAAAATACGAGAGCATCATAATAGCTTGTGTATGTCATGTTCTGCAATTCTGCATTAATTTGATAATTTAAATTTAACCAGTCGTAGTCGTTCAAACTCGCGGAAATTTTTAGCCGGTATTTTGACTATTTTTTTTGTTTTTTAAGGTTTAATATGGTTTTATTGAATTCAGTTAAAGTTTAAAGTTAAATAAACACGAAAAAACAATTAGTGCGTCGTCGGATATAAAATACACCGTGGAATTTTTGAAAAAATCTCTTAGCAAGTTACCTTTGGAGGAGAAAGTAATTGTCAAGAACATTGAAATACCTAAACCTGCTATTAACATTACATTAAAATATTTACTAAAAATTATTGACCAAATTTGGGCGTGGTCTTAAATTTTTTCACGTTAACATGTCACGAGCCGCCACTGGACTTCAGCACCCCCAGTGTTGACCGTCTAACTACGCCTATGAACGAGATAGACATCTCTTTATAACAATCCGCCAATTGTCTGTCTTTGTTTCATTGTCGTTGGAAAATTCAGTACTTTTCTTATATAACATGTATAATTAAAGACTATTAATTGTACATTAAATCACAAATTACTACTTTCTTACTAGAAACTTCCAATTTATACCCAAAAAAAAACAGGCACAGTCATCAATCAAACGCGAAATAAACAAGCTAAATCATTAATTTTATTTTTTCTATAGCTACATTATTCGTTCCTCCCACAAATACAATTTAATCTGTTTGTGCCAATACGAACTATTTATTTAGTATCTATCAGAAGTTTAGGTAGTAGGATTTAAACTATTAAATATTGTTTTCTGTATTATTAACTGTACAGGTCATTGTTATGTTACCATAATACCATATCCTACTACTACTTTTAAGCAAGTTAGGTAATATGGGTTTTGAGGGAATCATATTTAAACTGCTTAAATCATACTTAAAGGATAGAAAACAACATGTAAAGATAGATAACATGAAAGTGATATTGAACTAAATAATTTCGGAGTACCTCAGGGTTCGGTTCTTGGACCACTTTTGTATTATCTGTATGTCTAAGGGCTGCAGGCTTATATGTTTGCAGATTATACTGTTTTAGGTACGCGAAAACATCGAAGATTGGTTATTTTGCTGGTTTTGTTTGTTTTTAAATTCGATTTTATAAGACTAGTTTAATTGACTTGTTATCTTTCTTTTCGAACTAAAAACACGACGACAAATCATTTTTAAACAAATTTTAGAAACAAATAAAAACAATTTTCTATCTTCAAAATCTGGTTTGGAACTACGAAAAACGTCAGAAATCACTACCTTTTCCCAACTTGATCAAAAATTGAGAAGAAATTTCAATTTTTTGGCAAGAATTTGCGGCAAATTTTAGCTGTTTACACGTAAAAATAAATGTAAAGGTCAACTTTTACAATTTCTTGCCTATGCCTATGTATAATGGATCTATTATAATAGTATTACTATTAAGTTTCCTAAATGCTGTTTCCAAATATGTAGGTAGTAATTATTCCTGAGACCAGTGCTCCATGCACTGATTAGGAAATTTAAGCAGAATGTAACAACGTAATTGTACCTAATTTTCTAAATAAAGATTTTAAAAAAACTTAGCATTATCACGCGAGTTCGACTAACACTTGACCGCCCTCGAGCGTCGCGGCGTCTTTACCGACGTCATCAGAAACGTTAAGGGAAAGCGCAAGTGTAAGCTTCAAAACGACAAAATTTCAGTGCCTGAAAATCCCCACATCCTGAAAATTGATTCGTTACACAGTTAGCATAGCGTGGAGCTTTGTTTCAGTTGCTTCCAGCCTGGTTTTCAGTACATTGAACGTTTCGGACGACGCCAGGCGTCGTCGTTGAAAACACACTCCCTTTTTGACAATAATTTTATTTGTTTTTAGGTGGACAGTATTTAGACGTTTGTACTGTCACAATAATTGTTTCTAGGGTTTTTATAACTTTGATAACTAATAATATAAGAAATAAATGCTTAATAATAAAAAAGGCTTAGTTTAAAAAGTTCAATTTTTGATATTTATTATATATATTTACGTACTTACTTAAAGTCCCGATTACGTATTCGTGTGAGTATTAGTTCAAAAAAAAATGAAATAATGAAAGCAAGATTCAGTATGCTATGCTGCTTTTTTCACCCGACACTATGCTTTTGGCTTAACTATATTTAATTTAGTGTTTTGACAGTAAAGTTGACAATTTATTTTTGCTTTGTAATTATTTAAATTTGCTAGATTAGAGGGCTACTAGTTAAACATTTTTGAAAATTGCAGATTATAGGGTCTTTAATTAGAGTCCAATAATTATTTATTTATTATTGGAGTGCTTAGTAAATCACAGTTGATTACAGTTGAGCGGACATAAATTAGCTTAATTTTAATATATTTTTTTTAAATTTATTTATTTATTTATTTATGACCTCAAATCAGTGCAGAGATACTGGCACCGAGGCCTACACGGACAATCGAAATAAAAAATCTTTTATAGGTAACAGTCGCTAAAATATAGATAGTACGCATAATGTAACATAACTATGTTAATTCTTTGGAGGGTATTTAGTTTTAATTTAATTTTAAAAATTTACGTAAATCTTTTCGGCTTCTTTACTAATGATGACTTTCGGTACCTATTTCATTATACACCTGGATGCTTTGGAAAATTGGAGAGTCTCGACACTTTTTAATTCTAGAGAACCTATTTCTAAGGTTTATGTTTGTTCTTAAGTTGTACTTATGAAAGTCCAAATTTTTGCTCAACACTACACTTGATTTTAGCAATTTATTTTCTAAACAGCGTATTAGTTTTGCTTGTTCTAGTTCTTTTCATTGTCTGATGTTTAGGAACGGATAACGTTTATAAATATAGCTGGTCGCCGTATAGTAGTTTAAAGAAAAAATACTTTTTATAGGCCTATTTTGATACCTCTGCAGCTTGTCCAACATGTATTCGCCTGTGTTCCCCCAACATGTTATTAGGTACCTTAAATGTGGTTCAACACAACAATTTTATAAGAGGTATTGTGTAGTTTTGTTTAATCGATGAGTGCATCTTCTAATATTTCCAATAATGGGTGACAGTTTCTTAATGACGTGATCTATGTGTGCGTTAAAAGTTAATATCGAAATTAGAATAATTAAAATAGTTTTTTCTTCATCTCCATGGTTTTTAATTTGGCTGATAAGCGTCTGAAGCAATGTCCCGTATAAGCAAAAGAGCTTCGTAGTCCTAAATATTTCGCCACGATAGATGGCACACTGCCTATCTTGTGTAGAATTCCTATTGGTTGCCTGGTACATTTTTCTTTGCTATAATAAATTTGCCAACTCATGGCGTCGGCAGGCCCCAGCTACGCCAGGAATAAGAACAACCTAAATTTACAAATATATTTTTAAAACGCGTGATTATGACAGTTCTACCTTATTAAATAGATGCTCTTAATCATTTGCTTTTATAAGAAGAAACTATTCTCTTTGTTCTTGGGAGCGAACTAACTACGGTTTCGAACCGTATCCTTAATTCTGATTTTCTTTCAAGAAAGATAATAATACTGGGAAATTAGCTAATATTTATTCTCTCTATCTAGATAGCATTCATTCTGTACTAATTAATTCGTACCTTTCTTTAATATTGAGTGCACCATTTCTAATGCGTCTAATTAATACATCCCTAGTATCTACTTTTACTTTGTATACCTAATTTTTTAACCAACCCCATAAATTATAGTCCAACGGTGTGAGGTCTGGCGATCTAAGAGGCCAACTAATAGGACCATCGCGACCAATTCAAACAAAAAATACAAACCTTTGTATCATGATTATTATTGTTAAAGGCATGATCTTCTATTCTTTGCATGTTTTTTAAACTTTAAAATATTCATTCCTCAGGGCCGCATAAATTTAAATACGATTAAACTAATAAAAAGTGTAGATAATTGTTATCACACCATGTTTTTCTATCGATTAATAATACCCGGTCTATTTCTGTATTGGTAGTTTTAAAGAAAAAAATGGGAAACTATTAGAACTTTCGTATTTTGTAAAATTGGAATATCGAATGATTTGGGCATTTCTATAAATAATCCCTTGATTATTAAATAAATCACGTTAAAGTCTCGCAAGTTAGATCGTCCAATTACTCCCTTTAATAAAGCAAAATAAAATATTATCGACTTAAAACAAAAGAAGGAGTCAATATTTGACCTTCAATATCGCTTGCAATTTTCTATGTTACACCAGCCTATAAACTTATATTATATTATCGTATATTCTTAATAAGAAATCACAATTTTTAAGGAAAAATATCAAATTATTATAAAATTCTTATCTCTTTTCACTCTGGCGATTTTAAATGAAAATAGTATAAGCACGTATTAAGTTATCATTATGTACTTTAGAAATTAAATTTTTTAATTAGCCAAATTTTCACGCACCTAAGAAAACAGAGCATAAAATACCAATGTCCTCATTATTTTTATTAAACTTTTCGAGCGTGCTTGGAAAAGAAATCACAATTTTTAAGGAAAAATGTCAAATTATTATAAAATTCGTATCCCTTTTCACTCTGGCGATTTTAAATTAAAATAGTATAAGCACGTATTAAGTTAGAATTATGTACTTTAGACAGTAAATTTTTTAATTGGCCAAATTTACACGCACTTAAGAAAACAGAGCATAAAAATAATAATTCATTATTTTTATTAAAGTTTTCGAGCGTGCTTGAAAATAAAACAAAAACGCAAACATTCATTTGATATGTACTAATTAAAAAGTCTTTTGAAATCGTAACTCGTGACTTTTTAATCTCGGATAAGCTTTAAATAAATACTCTGCTATGATTTTGTATAAGCTTGTCACGAGCATTGACCCTCTCCAGGTCATCCAGTGGTAATACTGTGACTCAGACTTGTGAGCATTCTTAAAGTACACTTAGTTTGCCACAGTATATATACAGGGTGACCGGAAATGATGAGCAAAAAATGTAGGATATAATTTCTAGACCGAAATTAAATGCTACCTATCTCTTCCCATAACATTTTTTCGAAAATTGATTATTAACGGAGAATATTTTTATTCTCCTAACCTTTTAACATAAAAAGGTATACTACTTTTGTTTCGATCAATCTAACCGTTTTTGAGAAAAACGCTAAAATAACATTGCTTGCATGTGATGAATACAAAATCATTTTAATTTATTTTCAACCTTAAACATGGCATAGCAAAGGAAGGAATATTCCATGGAGTTTGTCGGAATTTTAAAAAAAAATTAATTTATGCATTGAAGAGGAAGGACGTCACAAAAATGGTATAGGAAGAGATCGCATTTATTTTCGGTCTAGAATTATCCCCCTAAAGTTTTTGCTCATCATTTTCGGACACACCCTGTATTTTACCATATTGCACCTTGTATACGAATTTAATTGTTGCCAACGCAAAAACGCAATGAGCTGCGGTATTTTTTTAACACGGCCTACCTTGTGTTCTGACCTTGATTCAATTGCGTGCTTCTTAATACGGCGTTTTAATGAATTTAATTATTAGCTAAATTACATCTGTAGAGACTTTAAGCAGCAGTTAAGGTTAGGTTTGCTGTGATTTAGCTTCGTTAACCTTGTGCTGATATAGTAAGTTAGTGAATTGGAGCCGCGTTTGTGATAGGACCTGCTAAAGCGAGCCTCACACGATCAGTATTACTTACAATCCGCAATACTGTGTCAGTCTTTTGTCAGTATATCAATTTTCTGTTAGCACCAACGTCAATACGATAATTGTTGCAACCGATGGCTTCTCTGATATGAGAAAGTACCCAACGTAAGACGCACAATTCGTATGTTCAAAGGAAGAACATAATATAATAGTAGCCACTTGGCAATTACATTTTAAGGGATCCAGGAAGTAGTGCGTATAGGAGGGGTGAGGTGAACCTGAAACAGCATCTTCGAGTGAGCGGCACGGAGTTTAACTAAATAATTTGAGGTTAGTTTTGCTTGTCAACTTATGATAAAACGTCAAATAATGAATAAGTCCGTATTCTGTTTCACTCACTCCTTCGTAAATCTCAGAATCTCAGAAGCATCGGTTGCAACAATGGTTTCTATCAAAGCACAGTTTCATGTAGCTAAAGTCTGTTTCCCATTATTGCCTGACAGCTAAGAACCGTCATTAAAAATGCAAAACACAAATTTTAGCTTACCGGGTGAACATATTATTTTTCGCCTGAAAGTATATATTTTTAGTAACGATACAGGTAGTTTAAACACTATATAGATTGGCACACCCCTAATTTTACCTTTCACAATTGGGTCGTAAAATTGTATTTTATTGATGTAAAATTTATAATATACACACAAGCTTTCGATGATAACATGTTAAAAATAAAACTAAACTACCTCACTTAAAGCTGGAAATATTCTATGACATAAGCCACCTACCTGTATACCTATGCAATAATAGATAATTTATCGGGTACCTGTTATTGTTACGCTTATGGTTTATTGAGGTTTTACGACTCATGGCCCTCAGCTGTGCTGTCAGGCTTTAAGGAACAGCAGGGGGTTGCATAAAGTACCCGTTGTATAACAATTCGAGCTCCTTAAATCTCTAAAGTGATTAAGAAAAGCTAAAACTCTTTGATGAATGTCACATATCGGTTTTAATTACATGCCATTTAGATTTATATACAATTTTAACTGCCATATAAACCTTCGTTGTTAAACGCTGCTTAGTTATATTTTTCCGTATTTTGTCGCAGTACATTTTCTTTTTTATTTATAGCGATATAGAAGTTGAGCTTACTGAACATTTAGCAGATCGTAAAAGTGGGCGGAACGTATAATATTCTAATTAAATCAGCATAACGACCGTTTTTAAAAGGAAAAATAAATAATATGCGACAAATGCTTGAGCTCGGACCAGAATTATATTCAATACTAAAAACATAGGTTTTATTTCTCAAAACTACTACAAGCAAAATACCTATTCTAAAGGGCGGATTATATGCACTTAAATTGAGCCAAAATATGCGCATATATGTGCCTTGAAAAAATTCCGTTACTTGCATTTTTTTTACCAAATATGCATAGATACTGGTATGCCATATTTCTTAATTTATTATAGTAAAAATGGGGTAAAGAAACACATTGGGTTCTAAAATAGTATATTAAAGTTAACGTTTCATAAGAAGCTGTTTTAGCGCACGCGTCTATTTTAAAAAACGAACCACAAAGTGGCGAGTTTTTTTATTGACACCTGCGCTAAAACGCCTTATGAAACATGTGCTTTATACATTTTTTTCTATTTCACCTTTTATAATCAAGAAAAATACATTTTAAAAAGAAAATAAATCCTTCAAATTTTGTAAGTTTTTATGTCTACATTTTATGTTGGTAATACTATTTTTTATCATAGTAGCCTATGGACAACAAAAATTATTTTGCAAACTGTCATTTTTTGATTTATTTACCCATTTTCACCACGAGATTCTAAAGTTATTTTAGCGAAATGAGATTTGAAATTCGACGGAATACGTTGTGTAATCCTTGTACATTCGGTACATATACAGAGCGTTCGGAAATTAGGGCGATTTTGCTACTTTTTTTCGAATTTCAAAAGACGTGATTTTACGTCACGGCATTGCAATTTAGTATAGGGAAGATGGAAAATTCAAATAAAGTTGAAGTTAAAATCGACATTGGAAGGTTAGTAGATTGAATTGTGGATATGGATAGGATTTAACAGTAAATGATAGCTTGAAGCATCTACAAAAGATTGATTTATAGATTTATGCAACCAACATACATGACTGTTATCCACACAGAATAGAATAGTAAGTTATCAAGCTATTTTTCCTCTGCGAAAAATGGGTTTTCTTCGTAAATCACAAAGGCCGCGCAAGTCAATGAAATAAAACATTTAAATGTTACCAACATCAAATAAAGAAAAAACGCGTATCGAAATAGCTTCATTACGATACGCAAATGCGTATCGTACTGAGCTTATTATGAACGTGAAATAGAAAAAATATGTTTAGGTATTTAAAAAAAAATGCAAAAAAAACAAAGAAAAATAATAGTAAATCATTTTTTGACCTAAAATTGTATAAAAGGCATTTATTACTAAATATTCTTCAAAAGTTTCAACTAAAAAGGATCGTCTTCTAATAGTAAAAATATGTTTATACAAAGAGAAGCTTCTTTCAACATCTACTGATGTAATCGGACAATATTGCAACTTAGGTAGCCAAATATAAGACCAAGTCACAACTTCGTTAAATGGTTTACCCTCATAAATGCTTTTTACTGCAGTGAAGTATTTAAATCCTTTATTCTTTCTTCCAGTTACATCCAATTTGTTCCCTATTTGACCTCCTATACTTTACCGGGAACGTTGTTACATTTAACGGAAAAAGTTTCAACAATACTACTTGAGTCTCTTAAACTTAAATTTCTACAGAAGTATGTATTACAAATCGATATAAATACAGTTTGTTAAGCAGGTAATATTAACGCATTATTAAGTGACAATAAACAACCAATAACAATATAACTGCAAACCCCGGAAACTCTCAATAAATAGCTTTTGTATAACCAAAATGTAAATATAATTATGATAATCTTCAGATTGGAAAATCCCTGAAATAAGTACCGAACTGGACATGAAACCTTTAACGTTTTAATTTTTTTTAAAAGTATTCTCTTAAAATAATCATTTACGAAAATTGTGCATTTTAATTATTATAAAATTGACAGAATATACAAAAAATGCATTTTGCATATATTTCGCCCTTTACACCATTTTCCCATAAAAGGAGTCAATATACTTGTAAATATCAAAGCACAATATCTGTTAAACTCATGTGAAATGCATACTTTCGTAGCAAAAAATAAATCAACTTTATTTTACATGCATGTTAAATTCCCAATCAAAAACTAATTCATATTAGTTTTAATTGGAAAAACAAAGTTTTTAAATTAAATTGGATATGCTCATGCGGACGTTACTAACTTTTGCGTCCTAATATGGTAATTGGTACGATATTTTTTTTTAGATAAAATATATTATAAATCCTGTTTGCTTTGAAACTAGTCATTCATCAGTATTCTGTTTTAATTGGTTATAAAAATTTTAAAACAACGACCCACGAGGCTTGTTCAAATTTCCGAAATATCAGTGAACAGTGGTCAAACATGGGCAAATCCGGATCATACTGGTCCACAAGCTAATATTTGTCTTGTTTAAAAATCTCTCTTTTTTCACGGTCATGCCTAAATAGTCAAGTTTTCACTTATAAGCGATTATTTTGCGATTTGGGTATAGGATTGAAAGCAGCTTGGTATTATTGAACTGTCCGCCAAATTTCAGGGTCTTAATATTTCAGAGTTAAAAAATATCAACATTTTTTTACGTTAGCGTTTTTTGCAAAAAAATGTTAATTTAATTATTATTTTTTAAACCGTAAGGAATAGATACAGGGTGTTATTTAGGTATGTAGCCAAACTCCAAGGGGTGCTTCTTTAAGTGATTTAAAGAAGAAAAGTTCATATAAACATGGGTCCGAAAATGCATAGTTTTTAGGATACAGGGTGTCAAACTTTAAAAAAAAAATCGGTTGTTCGTAAGTTTCTCAATACTCTTTTATTCGATTTTGTTGAAATCTGGCAATTCTGTTTGTAATAACAAGAGAATAATTTAGCCTTAAGAAGTTTAAAATTATTAAGTCCAGTGGCGTCCCGGAAGACAGTCCAACTGATATTTTTGGCAAAAAAAATACGCGCCACTGACTTTTTTTAAAAATACGTATTTTTTTCGAATTAAGCAACTACAAATACAACTATTTTATCTTTTGAGTTTTTTCATATGTTGCTTTGTTTTCGAGAAAAAAAAACGCTTTATTGTATGTCCCTGATGTCATACCGATTTTTTTTTAAAGTTTGACACCCTGTATCGTAAAAACAATGCATTTTCGGACCCATCTTTATATGAACTTTTCTTCTTAAAATCACTTAAAGAAGCACCCCTCGGAGTTTGGCTACAAACTTAAAAAACACCCTGTATCGGATAATGTTAAAGAAAATTGTGAATTACCTTGTATAGGTTTCACGATTCTGATTAGTGACAAATACCCCACGTATTTCTATACATTAAACGGGCTTTTATCCACATATCTGCAGTTGACGTACAAAGAAGCAGCGTAAATCATGAATTAATAAATTGTAACCACTGTCATATAATTAAAACGATGCTAGTCATATCCTATAAAATTGTTCAATCACTTGCCAGAATGATTATGGAATTACCTGTTATATTACCTTTGAGATTAATAATTTGCTGTTATCGTTGCCTTATTCACAGTATAAGCAGCAATAACGTATTGATAGAACATTAGGTTGTAAATTCGATCGTAGTACCGACGTACCACAGCATGAACGTCCAGTGCACGTCAATAAAGCTACACTTTTTATAATAACTGTTCTTTTAAAAAACACATTTTTTTAGCGTCTAGTAGTACTGAGAACTTATTGAAAACATTCAGAATTGATTAAATAGCAACAAAGAGAAATTAAAAAGCGTTTAAACGTACTTAATGAAATGTTTAACTAAATAAGATTTAAGATATTAAATATCAACAATGTTATTGATATGTTACCTTTGCAAACTTACATTCAGCATGTTCCTCACGCAAGAAAGCGATGTTCTATAAACGTTGCAAACATGTTTTTGTGCACGTACTTCATACACGTTAAAAAGAAATGTATAAAACGTTAGAAGATGGTTATACAAGCAAACAATTCAAAAAAGAAAATGGAAAAAAAGCCGTCTAGTGAAGTCGAGACAACAGAAAACCTGAATATTATTAAGAAGATTATTGACGACTTTGAAAGTCAGACCAAAGGGGACAGAAAATGTAAAAAGAAATATAGGAAGATTATAAGTAACAGCGATAGCACTCTTAATCATCACGATTGTAGGTAAGTAAGTTAATTGTTTTTTAATTACTTTAATCGTTACAATACATTGTTTATTTTACAGGAGTCATTTAATAATATATTATCTAATCAGTACATTTTATCGCTATTGACATCTTACAAGATTGTGACCAGATGGAGGACTAAAGTGGGATATAGAGTTTGCGCAGTTCACATCATTTTGTGCATCATGTAAACTTTGAACATGGGCCGGCCTTAAATTTATTCTACTATTTTTTAATACAAAATTTTTAAAACAGCAGTTACACAACAATAATTAAATATACTACAAAGTTTCTATGTGTGTCGTATAGATTTCTCAGTGATTAAATAATTTGGTTATTATATTTTAGACACCCAAAACGATCACAGGTCTCTCCGAAACCCCCTCACAGTTTAAGGGGGAGTCTCATCTATAAATTGAATAACTCCTCGTCGGGATACTACGACCCATGGAAGGAATATGAGACCGTAGCCTCAGAAAAGACGTTTGGCAACAATGTATACATAAATTTTATGGAAAATTGCGACAATGAAAATACGGAAGGGAATAGATTTTCTCTGGAAGGGGGGAAAAAGGGGTGAGTATTTGGAAAAATGTATAAAAATTAAACGCGATATAAAAGTATAGATATAATTAAATAAATGCACGACTCAGGACCCTCAACTGTGCTATCAGGCTTTAAGAAACAGAGTATACCAAAACTAACGTTTCATTTTCTTAACGAATTTCCAGGTACTGGTCAGATAAATACTATGATAACTACAGCAGTCACTCCGGCGGACTCGACAAGAAACACCTCACCGGGAAAAATTCAGTCAGCGACAGCGCCAAGTTTTACGCGGAAGGAGGAAGAAAGACTCAGAGAAAAAGTATCTGGGGTGGTAAGAGGTCTAGTCATAGTCAAGATCCTGCTGCGGGCATTTTCGACGAGATCAGCAAATTCGTAGACGACAAAAAGCATCAAGAACGAGTGAATCAGAATGTTAGAGAGGTTTGTTTCTGATTGGTCGGGATCAAGTCACTTGATTAAACGCATTAGTATACTTTTGTAGGTACTGCATTTATTGTTTTTTAACAAACCCTTCTTTTTCTGTGAGTAATCGTAGTATTTGTTTTTATGATGTCGTGGTTAGTCATCGGAATACTCGTATTTGTAAATTTCATTATATTTTTATAAGTTCTTAACAGAATAGTGTACCCATATTTGTTTTCATGGTATGTAGTTAGGTTCCTGATTATGTGGGTTCACAACACAATCGGAAGGACCTAAGAAACATCACTGCCATAGTCACCGGACATTGCCTGTTCGTTAGACACGCTGAACGTATGCAAATACCAACTAACGACTTCTGTAGAAGTTGCAGAGATGAAGAAGAGGAGGAAAGTATTCAGCATTTCTTGTGTGAATGCCCCGGCCTCGCTAGAAGAAGGTTCAACGCGCTGGGCAAACCATTCGTTAATGATCTGGAGGAAGTGAGCAGCCTACAACTATCAGAAAGCTGATGCGGATAGAATCCGCGGAACACGTGTGGTACCACAACGGTCCTTATAGGACTATGTGTGACTGTTTGGTCAATGCCAGAGGTCTGCCACTCTAACCTAACCTAACCTATGTGGATTCATTAAACGTATAAATATATTTCATTTATTTTTAATGGGATTTGAAACATTCAAGTGTTAAAAAAAGTACCTTGGGCTACTTCATAAAAACAGGCAGCAAAAAAATTATACTACTGGCATGTGAACAAGACATATTTCTCATTCGACAATTAAAGTACTTTCGACCTTGGTGCTTCTTCCAATCTTTCGAATTAAAGTTACCCCTTTTGAAATGAATCAGTTGAAACCATACTTATTATTATTATATCTCTCATTCTCCGCTACGTTCTATATTTGTTTTCAAGCAAAATAAAATCAGCATTGCAATTTCAGTCAACAATAGCATAATTAAATAGTCGATTTTCCGCATGTTGGTTTAAATATGCTGACTTTTTAAAATGTTGTTTGTTCGAATTCAAAACTGACTCTTTAATAAATATATGCATTTAAAGCAAGCATCTCATCGTCTAACAATTATTCTAAGAAGTTGGTAAGAACATATCTGTTATTATCATGTTTCTTCTTTTTGTTAAAAATCCCAGGGAGTATTAAAACTAAGATATAATACCGTGCGAGCAAAAATTATTTGCATCAAAACGGGCTTGGATTAAGAAACGTAGGGCTTGGTTTAAATCAAAATTATATGGGGACGATATATCTAACCAAATCTAGGTTAAAATTTTGTCAAATTCATATTATGACATGATATGCCAAACTAATGAGTAATAAAGTAAGACAAATACAAATTTATTTTTGTTGTTTACAAAATTAACAAAGTAAGAATATACAGAAAAAAAAAATTACATAAATTGCTGAAATTGGCCGCCGCCATGCTCCTAGCAGAAATTCACACGTCTCTTCATATTTTCGAAAGTGTTGACCAGCATCTCTGGAGAAACGTTACCACATTCTTCGATAATCATTTCTTGTAATTGTTCTAAATTTGCAACTGGTGTTTTAAAAATAGTGTTCTTTAAATGAGGAAAAACGAAGTAATCCATAACCGTTAAACAAGGTGATCTAGGTGGGAATTCAATGTCTGATCGAAAACTGATCAATCTGTCGTCGAAAAAATTGCATAAGTAGTTAATAGTTTCGGCGGCTGTATGGGCGGTTGCACCGTCCTGTTGAAAATATCCAAAACGTAGTTCGTCATCAAGTAATTGCTCTACAAATGAATTCAAAATATTGTCTCTATACCGCTGTGCTGTAACTGTGTCATGGAAAAAAATAGGACCAACAATATTTCTTCGGGAAACAGCTAACCAGACACCAATTTTTTGAGGGTGCAAAACTACAAAAAAAATGGGGATTTTCACTACTCCACATGCGTGTATTCTGAGAATTCACGTAACGGAGAGGTGGAATCAGGCTTCATCCGAAAAAACTTTCAGGTCTAATAAATCATTTCTTTCCAATAAATTTTGGGTAAACCATTGAGAGTCATTCCTGCGTCTTTCAAAATCTGCGGCTTGTATTTCTTGGAATACTTGCACTTTATAAGGAAATAAATTTAGCTACTTCTTAAGAATAGTCCTGCATGTTCCATAAGATCACTTCTTGGGACAGGCGTCTTATACAATTTGTTGGCGTATTTTGCATTATTTCACGAACGTTTGCAACAAGTTCTTCTGTTCTTACAGATGTTCTTCCTGCTCCTTTTTTGTATCGATTTTGCAAAGGGTGGGAATTCAATTCATATGTCCCAATATTAATTTCTGAAAAGAAACTTTGAGTGTGGACCTGTGCACTTCCAGAGGATAATAAAAACTACTTTTTAGTATTCAAGCGGAATTTTATTAATAACTAGCAGTGCGCTTTGCGAAAAGTTTCGACCTTTACAAACTTTTTTAAACGATACGTTTCCTGCTTTTATATTTGTGTCTTGCAGCTATACGCCACAACCAGACAATCCAAGGAAATTGAATTTCTAATTATGACGAGCCAAGGATTTAGAAAGAATAATAAGAAGCTGTTAAAACTTATTTTTATTCTCTCGAGGAAGCTTGGTAAAAAATTGTGTTATCGTCAAGTGGAACGGTCTTTAATACTCTTCTCGATTCTAACGATGCCCTATTATTATATTATAATGTATCCCTACCAATAAGCGGTTGGTGCACTATACATTTTAGTACTTTCTAGGCATTCTGACAACACTGCTGTCCTTGTACCGTGCGAGCAAAAATGATTTGCATCAATGAGGGCTTGGATTAAAAAACGTAGGGCTTGGTTTAGATCACAATGATATGGGGTCGATATATCTAACCAAATCTAGGTTAAAATTTTGTCAAATTCATATTATGACATGATATTATGCCAAACTAATGAGTAATAAAATAAGTAGACAAATACAAATTTTTTTTTTTTTGTTTACAAAATTAACAATGTAAGAATATACAGAAAGAAAAAGAAAAATATTTACATAAATTGCTGAAATTGGCCATCGCCATGCTCCAAGCATAAATTCACACGTCTCTCCATATTTTCGAAAGTGTTGACCAGCATCTCTGGAGAAATTATTTCACGAACGTTCGCAACAAGTTCTTCTGTTCTTACAGATGGTCTTCCTGCTCCTTTTTTGTGTTGTATAGAACCTGTTTCCCTAAACACAGCCACGGTTCTTTTCAGGCAATGATAAAAATCTCCAGCAATAAAAGCAACGTTAGGAAAACGTTCGTGAAAATCGTCCATGCACAAACCGGATTGTATTGCCACTCACCATTTACTCTAACCCCGTTTCGAAAATACGCTTCAACCATGAATGTTTTGTGCTATTCCGTAAAGCCCATTGTGTGAATTGTTCAAGAAATTGAAAAAATTAGCGATGAACGACTGTCAAAGATGACGGAATAACTGATTGATTGTTAATTCAGGTAGTTACTGACACACAACAGGTATTAAGCTCTACGGTTAAGCATTACGTCCTTAGATGCAAGGCCCTCTTTGACGCAAATAATTTTTGCTCGCACGATACATACTTCGATTAAAATACATTGATGCATCGACAAATACCAAATGGCCTCGATGCATTGCTTAAAAAGAACATCCCTATTTCCATTTAGTGTTTCTTTGACAGCGGTTTAAAATTTTCTTCAGTTTATCGGTTTTATGTAATACCTAGTTGCTCTGTTTTTAGTGCTTTGTAGGTTAGGTTTACCCTATAGGAGCAAGGTCACATTCAAAGGTAAATGCACCGCAATCCCTACTCCCGGCCCCTCCCAGCTCTTCACCGCTTCTCTCTTGCAAACGATGTTGTCGACACATTTTCATTTTAATAGCGTTTATGAACTGCATGTGCCAACTATAGGTACCAAATCATTGGTTTATACTTTTTTGTAGACAATGACAATAATACAGTGTTGCCAGAGCGCCTAGAAAGTACTACAATGTATAGGGAGCAAATCAACCCGTGCACCGACCCGCTCCAATCTCCCCTACATCAAATACTCCCTTGTTCCTTTTATTACCACGCGGAATAAAATTCACATTCGATTCAATACAAGTACAATCATCTTGAGTCTACATCTTATAGGATCATACAAGTCCCGCCAACATTTGCGCGTGCGTTCGTTTCATCCCTTGTGCATCCCTAGTTGATCGCGTATAGAGCTTTCAGTTGAAACTCAAGCGGCGAACGCAAAACGGTGCTTTGCCGCCCCGAATAGTGCTTTTTCAATGAAAATGATAACAAAATCGGTTTAAACCCCTTTTTTTGAGGGGCTTTTAAGTCTGATACACCGATTTGTGTGAGACATATCAGTAATTCTGGGGCGAGAAACCGTTTTAACGTTTAGATGTCGGTGTTTTCGTTGGGACTGAGGCTTTGACGTTCCTGAGAGGCTGTGAGAAGATAAATAAGGTTTTAGAAATAATTTTTAAATGGCTTTTTACTAATTATCTTGGGTTTTTAGGTCCGCTAGTAATTTTTTGTTGTCGGGAAAAAGAAATGGTACTAGCCACAATTATTATTTAAAATGACATAAATGAATAGTAAATATTGATTTGGGTAAAAATAATTTGGGTATATTTATGTATAATATGTTATTAGTTGGTTAAATGTTTTTGGTTCTTATCAATCAAAATGGCGTGAAGGAACGTTTAGAATATTGTTTGTAAAAAATACTTATTTCACTAAATACCTATTGTTCGGACTGTAAAGTCGATTTTTTAATTGGTAATCAGCCAACAGCCAGCGTTTCTTGAAACCGGCATTATACACCGCCAAAGCACGGGTAAATTCTCAATAGTTACGAATTAAGTCAATTTAAGCTCAAATATTATTAGTCGTCGTTGCCGTGTACGTTACTATTTCGTCAATATCTCAAAAACAATTTAGCAATACTTGTTTAAAAAATATGTTCCCACTCAGCCGAATAGTTTAAAAGAAATTAAAATTCATGATTTAAATTGTTTAGAAATATCAGATACAGTTAGAATTAATTATGCTAACTGTTCTTGCAAAAATAAAATTAAAAAAGTTGAATTTATAAAATATTTAGAAATATTGATTGACCAAAATTTAAAATGGGATTATCAAATTAACACCCTTACAAAAAAATTAAGAGACACTTTATGTAAATTTAGACTTAAAAATATTGTGAATCAAAAACTTTGTTTAATGTTTTATTATGCACTTTTTCAATCAATTCTTTCCTATGGTATAATTGGTTGGGGAAGTGTATACGACTCGAATTTGAAACCGCTTATAACAATACAAAAATATGTTTTAAAAATAATATTTAATAAACATATTTTGTTTCCTTCAAAAATATTATTTGTTAATAATAATATTCTGAATTTAAAACAACTTTATTACAAAACTTTCATTTAATATATATAAAAATAAAAATTTATTACATAGCATTACTCATATATACCAAACAAGACAAAAAACAAATTAATGTTTATGTTATGATAATTTTAATTTAACACTTTTAAAAAATAATGATTAATTTGTTGGCATCAAAATGTTTAATATATTACTTACCTACTAATTTGAAAACTACGAGTTTTTGGCATTTAAAAGAAAATCAAAATCATGGAAGGTAAGCCAACTTATATATAGGTAATAATAATAATACTAAATATTACAATTTTTCTATTATAATTTCTCCCTTATTTATAAATTTTCCTTTTTTTTTTGGGGTGAAGTATTTTTGAATTATCTTACTTATATTTTTAAATATATTTATGATGTGATTAAAATTAATAATCTAAATGGGTGTATATTTTTTCATTACAAAATCGGACAGATTTTTGTTAATCTATGGTTTTGTAATGATGCTTTCATTGGATTTATTTTTATTAAAAAAAAAACAATTTTATTGATTTTTAATATTATTATAAAGAAACCTGCAAATAACTAAATAAGTAAATAAAAAATAAAATACTTGTTTAAAAAAATTTTTGCCACGATCGAAGTATATTTGATTTCGTTAAGTCTGATTACGAATTAAAACAAAATGAGGCATATAAATTGGATGTTTAAAACAAGGGCAAGCTTTGTAGCTTAGTAAAAGTTTTGATGAAAATTAATATCAGCTACTTGGCATAATTGGCGTTGTGTAACCCCTTTTATGTTAACAAGGGGCGAATTACTGAAGTTGGAAAGTTTATATTTAAACCATAAAGTACACATTTACAACATTTCCATTATTAAACTTTATATTTGATTTTTCTTGCTAAGTTTTAAAGAGAAACTGCTTGGTGATTTTAGCGTTTGGGGCCATTTTAAATATACTTGAAAACAAATGAATATAACTATATAACCGATGATACTACTATTGTATATTTTCATGAAGACTATGCTCAAATTCGTAATAACATTAACCACGACCTAAATATAATATGTAAATGGCTTGAAATTAATTAATTATCATTAAATTTTAATATATCATCTTTTATGTTCATAAGTAAATCAAAATTAAAAAATAATAAAATGTCTTCACTGTCTTTCAATAATCATTTAATTAAATATACTAATACAATTAAATTTTTAGGTTTATATATTGATGAAAATTTAAGTTGGAAAAAACATATTGAATATTTAAGAAGTTACATCTCACCAATAATTGGCATTTTGTTTAAAGCTAAAAATTATATATTATCGTTAAAATATTTAAAATATATATATTATTCTTTGGTTTATTTAAAATTACAGTATATGATTTCAATTTGGGGATCACCGAATTTAACTACAATTATTCAGCCATTAAAAAAACTACAAAACAAAACAATTAAATGCATACATAAACTTCTTTTTTTTAGAACCAACTATAAATTTGTATAAACCAAACGGATATTTAAATTTAGATAAGCTTTATAAATTTAAACTATGCATTCTAATACACTCTATTATTATTAAAGAAAACCAATCGAATATAATATTTCCTTCGACCAACATTATTCACATCACGAGACAAAATCATCATATTCAAACACCAATGGTAAAGAGTACTTTTGCCCAAAGATCAATATTATATAAAGGAATAACAATTTACAACAGCTTGCCGAAAAAATTAAAAAAATATCGAAATTCTGGACTTTTTTTTGTAAATGTATAATCGTATAGAGTATAGATAAAAGACATGACATAAGTTTTCTCGTATTTATTCCTTAACAAATAAATTATTTCCGATAAAATCAATAGTCGAAGTAGCCACAAAACATTAATAATTCAGAAAGAAGGTTAGTACAACTTTGGGGTTCGCCCAATAAATAAATTCCATATTATTGCGGCATATTTTTATAAATGCTTAATATCATTACTGAAAACACTTAACACATATGCCTCCATAACATGAATCTATCCATTGGGGCATATTAAAATCCTTTAGATGTAGATATTCACTAAATTCTAATAAATACAACGTATTCACATCATGCGTACCTAAATCTACATCTATAAACAAAATATTCCAATTTCAAATCATATCATTTCAAGCATACCAGGTCTTTTGTCACTACTTGTCGTTTTATATTCAAGCCTGTTGAATACTTGAACATAATATGCTTCTAGAAATTTCTATTTAAGATATTACTTAGAGTATTTGAATAACCCCTGAAATGTTGCAGCAGATGGTATATTTTTGTTACTTCAATCAACTACAGAATTATTTTTACTCAAAGCAATATTAATCTTGGTTATTCAATAAACCCTATTTATCCTCAGCAGCATTTAATAAATCTTTTAAAACAATACCCTGGAACACTGTTTGTAAAGAAGAAAGAAGCCGATAACAAGAAGAATTAAACAGTATTAAAGAAAGAAAAGCGACTCCAATAAAAAGAAACTAAAGTTAATACGATTAGAATTAGATAAATTGACAATATAATCAAACATATCCTTATCAAGCAACGTATAAATGTCTATAATCATACTATATAAGACGACTCAATATTTAACCATTACCAGAATATTTATATAAATTTGAACGCCAAATAAAAGTAATAAATAAAGCTGAAATAAAAAACGACAACCAAGAAGAAGCAAAACCCACTGATTAAAAACACCAAAGAGAAGAATAATAATAGTTTATTCAAAAGAAACGTTGACAACCTAATCGTCATTATAGCTCTGTTCATCAATCCCTTATATGCTCCGTCTAGGGGGCACGCCGGTATCCACATGGACGAAGAACTCCTAGCAGTAGAAATACCACTGATAGTCACTCCTCAGCGCGAGAAAACTCCCAAAAAACGTAAAAAATCCACGGTTTCCGCCGCAAGAAAATCTATAGACAGTAGAACCACTTCGGACAGCCGAAAAACCACGACTTGCGTTTCGGTTACTAGCCCGAGCGACGATTCGAATCGGATTCATCCGAACATAATCGAGCAGAGAAAAAAAAGCGTTATCGGGGGTAGTTTGAAATACGAGATCGGCCGGGAACGATCGTCGATCATCGGGTTTCCGGTGAAATGGAGTTCTGTAAGGATTAAGGGAACCGGGTTCGAGGATAGTACCGTCGTAAAGGTTGAACCTTGTAATGGTATGCCAGTGGGGGGAGAGTACGATAAGTTGATGAGTCCGACTGGAACGGGACAAGGAAATATCAAGAACAATATTGGAAACGTAAGTGTGAGTACCTACAGTGATTTGATTACCTTACAATTGAGCGATTACAGTGGCGACTCGTCGCTATTAAACATTTAAGCAAACTTACCCTCAATTAATACACCTTCGACATTTCACAAGGTTTTTATCGTAAGAAAAACTACGTTTCCCCCAAAACATACGATTTTTACTGTTTGCTTTCCTAAAAACGTCGAGCCCTTGGAAAGCATGCCTCCGTATGTAACTCGGTATGTAATGTATATCGTTAACCGGCGATCAGGATGAGATTAGGACGACTGCGCTGCTGGACGAGACGTTATGAATAATTGAATATTAGAGATTTGAAGTTTCGCAAAATTTATACACAGTGTGACCAGTCAAGTCCGCATCATGTGGGATTTTTTTTATTAATAGCTTTATTCGAAATTTGACTTTGGCATCAAGTTCTGCTGCGATCGAGATAAAAATTAAGCAAAAAAATAGTAGTCACGTGATTCGCATTATCTGTCAAATTTTAATTTTTTTCAAAAAATAATTCAAAAGTGGGGTTATTTCTAAAAATATCGAAAAAAGGTTTTTCTAAATGCAGTTTCTAGCCCACCTGCAAAATTTCAGCTGCATAGGATAATTTTGATTTTTTACCCACCACTAAAATTTATTTTCCACTTAATGAACACTTTACTGATGACACTGTGTTATTTTTGTCTTAATATTAAGGTGTATTACTTTCAGACACAAACTACGTTTTCGAAAATACTTATTTTATGAAGTTACCTTATACAGGGTCAAAAACAAATAAACTTTGCATCACATGCGACCAAATTTTAATAGCACAATTTTGATTTTTTAGTAAAACACACATTTAATATGGCACTACTTTAAAGAAAATGTATCTGAAATAAGGCATTGTCAAAACTAAGAAGTTTTATGTAGGTTGCGTTGAGTATTATTTTGCAAAAGTGGTGCAATTTACAAAATATGGGTAAAAAATTATAATTATCTTATGCAGCTGAAATTTTGCAGGTGGGCTAGAAACTGCATTTAAAAAAACTTTTTTTAATAACTTTTTTCGATATTTTTAGAAATAACCCTACTTTTGAATTATTTTTTGAAAAAAATTAAAATTTGACAGATAATGCGCATCACGTGACTATTATTTTTTGCTTAATTTTTTCTCGATCGAAGCAGAACTTGATACCAAAGTCAAATTTCGAATAAAGCTATTAATAAAAAAAATCCCATATGATGCGGACTTTACTGGTCACACTGTATGAACTAATATAGATTTTATTATATATTTATATATATTAGATATATTAATTTTATTAGTAATATTAGAGGTTTATATATTTATAAAATAAGGTAGGGGCAGGCATTGCCATCCCTGACGAGCCGCCACTGGATCGATAAGTTATTATGTGTCAACCAAGATGTAGTTATTGTAGAACGACATTTTTGAAACGTAGCGTACGTATTTTTTCATTATAATGTGCGAATCATATTTTTACAAGTTGAAAAATTTCAACAATGACGAGGCGTATTTTTACGTAAAACTTTTGAAGTGTAAATCAAATAAAAGTTAGTGCAAAACGCTGTGTTTATAATCGCCCTAAAAAATGTCGAATGCAGTTTAAGCCACTAATTTTTTCTGTTTAAAACGGTGTTTACCCGATTGATACGAATGTTCATTTGTATCGAGAATTATTTTCTATTTAAGTAAATATTGTTGTGGTTTTAAATAAAAACGTCGGTGTCTATACACACGTACACACGTGTATAGCATTTACAAACAGAGAAATACAAACAATTATTTCATAAATATCAATAAAAAAAGATGATTTTTCAATACAAACTACGTGATTCAACCCGTACGAATTATGGAATAATAAAAATCGCCACAATTGGTTAAATTCTCATCAAACATTGATACAAAGCTGCATTATACAGCGTGTCCAGGGAAGTTCAAGACATATGGGAATTTTCTTTATTGTTGATTTTACGAAAAAAGTTATTCTTTATAAAAAGTTCTGCTTGATGCGCAAATATTATTGACATGGCAAATCTTAATATATCATGTACAGGGCGGCAAAAAAATATAAAAACACAGAATTACGTTAAGAGGGAAGTACCCACTTCCCGGACGCTTTTCCTTTGAGAAAGTAGCATTTCCCCGGCCTAGTCCGGGAATTACGTACTTCGAATTTCAATATTTAATACAAATAAGAATTAAAATGTCCGAAATTTTGTTCTACAAAGAAATATAATAAAGAAATGTGTCTCATTGATTTGTTATTCTACACGGTTGCCGAAAAAATAGTGTACGCAACACGTCCGAAAACTGTTTTTTTGGACTCGCAGACTTCCAAGACTCGCCTACGGCTCGTCCTATAATTTTGTGGACTCGTCCAAAAAAACAGTATTTTCCGGACTTGTAACGGAAATTACTAAAGTCGCCACAGTGGATCTTTGCCCGTGCGTCATCAATCAACGATCAGGACTCAACGTGGTTAATAACTCTGCATCCTTATTTATTACAGTAACAAGTTTAAATAAAAGCATAAAAGAACGTCTCCAAGATTCCGCAATAATATAACGTGCTAGACAAGAATAAAACTATAAACGTCAATTAATTACTTTTTTTATTTGTTTAGTTGACTACCGTTGTATTTTAGAACGTCATTGTCAACCTTATTTTGATCTGCCAATCTAATTCGTATTTTGTAAATTTGTGTGCCTTAAAACTGTTCCTTTTTCTAAAAATAGTTATTTTTAGAGCTAATTATACCCACCATCTGTTTTGGCGGTAAGTATTTATGGATTTTTATAATACCTAATTTATTTATTTTAAATATTCTAACCGTGAAAGTTCTTTGAAAAGTTTACGGCAGTGGCTAAATTCCCTTAAATGAAAGGATGTCAAAAATTTAACTTTTGCGATTTTAATAGTCAATAAAACACCAACCTTTTCTAGATTTTAAGCTTTAAAAATAGTATTAAATGTATTAACATTTGTTTGTCAATTTCTTTTAGATAATAGAGAATGCCGGGCAAAACTTAAAATAAATAATAATTTTTCGGGATATTCTGTAGGTACGTCAAGCACGTCCATTTTATAAACTTAGACTTAGTTTTGACTTTTTTCGTCTCGTAAGTTTGATTTGATTCATACGATTTTGATGACGTGAAAGTGATGACGCACGGGAAAAGATCCACTGTGGCGACTTTATTTATTTTATTTCTTTAATTTTTACCTATAACAATTTCGCAACAACTATGTGCAATACTATAGTAACGAATATTGACATGTAAATCAAAAATCATTTAATATTTCCAACAAGAGTTAATGAATACTCGACGTGTTTTTGATGGTATCCTGTAAATTAAAATATTTCAACGAAAAATTGTATCTGACCGCGTTTTGTAGTCCTTAGTAAAGTTGCTTATAGTAATTTGTTCTAAAATAAAAATCGAGGGTACTTCCTTCTTAACGTAATTCTGTGTTTCTATATTTTTTTGCCGCCCTGTACATGATATCTTAAGTTTTGATATGTCAATATTATTTGCGCATCAAGCAGAACTTTTTATAAAGAATACATTTTTTTTTCGTAAAATGAACAATAAAAAAAATTCCGTCGACGTTGTGGTCTGGTGGTCAGCGCAGCAGCCTTACAGATCATAGGCCCGGGTTCCATTCCCGATGCCGGCAACGTCGATGTTAAATTTGAAATTTGGTTTAAGAGGTGGCGCCGTCTTTCGGAAGAGACGTTAAACTGTGGGCCCCGTGTCATGGATGTTGGCACGTTAAAGAACCCTACCCTCGACAAAGAGGGATTCGGCAAAATGACCAGATAGTGTGTGACAAATTCCCTGGCGTCGGTGATTGGCCTCGTTGCGGAAAAAGGCCGACGTAAAATAAAGAAATAAAAAAAAAAAAAAAAAAAAAAAAAAAAAAAAAAAAAAAATTCCTATTTATCTAGAACTTCTCTGGACACGCTGTATGTATAATATTTTAAATGTAGGTACATATTATGTTCACCAACAGTGTTCACATACACATCAATAACGGTTAAATAATCAACAAGAAGGGGTAGATATATCTCCCTTGATAATTACGTATAAAGTGCTTACATTTCATAGAACTATTATCTATTTAAACATAGTAAACGTTTAAATATATATATATGGTATTGTAGGTACAGAGTGTGCTATCTAATTGAAATCAGCTGCAAAAGATATATAACCTCAAAAATACTCTCGGTGCCGAGATGAAGCCATAAACACTAAAAAATGGCCCATAAACAAAAAGGGTAAACTTCGATACTAGGGGGCGTGTCTACGCTCCACCAATCGGAAAACTGCCTTTACTTAATGATATTATATCCGTCTACGTACCCCTATAATTTACTCTGAACTATTGTTTCAGGTACTATCACTCGGCGCCGACGTCCTTCCAGAATACAAACTCCAAAACCCGCAAGTACACAATTACACCATTCTCCACTATTCGCCGTTCAAAGCGGTCTGGGACTGGATTATTTTGATATTGGTAATGTACACCGCCATTTTTACACCTTACGTTGCGGCTTTTTTACTTGGCGAACCAGATTTCAGCAACAGGAAAAATAAGAAGTACAGCGAAGATCCTATAGTAATTATCGATTTGATCGGTAAGTTCCTAAAATACTTGTAATTATTATACTATATCTTGAGGTAGGGTAGATTTCGAAAGAATACCTTTAATCGTTTTACACAAAAACCTTGTTTAAGATTTTAAATGCATCTCCTTCTTTATCTAAAGCTTTAACGAAATTGTTCATTAATCCCAGTTTAATGTGTAATGGAGGTAACAGAACTTTTTTGGGATCAACAAGAAATATATTTTTTACCTTAGCTTGACTTGAAATATATTGATTTCTCGGAAGCCATTCTTTTACTTGGTAATGGATCTCTGTTGCTCTACTATTCCAGAGACAAAGAAAACATCAATACTTCGTAAATCCTCCCTGAAGCCCAGTATTAGTCCCATTAGGTCACCATCCTCAGACCAAGCTTGGTCTGAGTCACCATCACATATTTGCCACTTATACCGTGCGAGCAAAAATTATTTACATCAAAGAGGGCTTGGATTAAAAAACGTGGGGCTTGGTTTAGATCACAATGATATGGGGACGATATATCTAACCAAATCTAGGTTAAAATTTTGTCAAATTCATATTATGACATGATATGCCAAACTAATGAGTAATAAAATAAGTAGACAAATACAAATTTATTTTTGTTGTTTACAAAATTAACAAAGTAAGAATATACAGAAAGAAAAAGAAAAATAATTACATAAATTGCTGAAGTTGGCCACCGCCATGTTTTTATTTATGCTCCAAGCATAAATTCACACGTCTCTTCATATTTTCAAAAATGTTGACCACCATCTCTGGAGAAATGTTACCACATTCTTGGATAATCCTTTCTTGTAATTGTTCTAAATTTGCAACTGGTGTTTTAAAAATAGTGTTCTTTAAATGAGGAAAAACGAAGTATATAATCCATAACCGTTAGACAAGGTGATCTAGGTGGGAATTCAATGTCTGATCGAAAACTGATCCATCAGTGGTTGAAAAAATTGCGTAAGTAGTTAATAGTTTTGGCGGCTGTATGGGCGGTTGCACCGTCCTGTTGAAAATATCCAAAACGTAGTTCGTCGTCAAGTAATTGCTACACAAATGGATTCAAAATATTGTCTCTATACCGCTGTGCTGTAACTGTGTCATGGAAAAAAATAGGATCAACAATTCTTCTTCGGGAAACAGCTAACCAGACACCAATTTTTTGAGGGTGCAATGTGGACTCTACAAAAAACTGTGGATTTGCAATACTCCACATGCGTGTATTCTGAGAATTCACATAACCGGAGAGGTGGAACCAGGCTTCATCCCAAAAAAAGTCAGGTCTAATAAATCATTTCTTTCCAATAAATGTTGGGTAAACCATTGAGAGTAATTCCTGCGTCTTTCAAAATCTGCGGCTTGTATTTCTTGGAATACTTGCACTTTATAAGGAAATAAATTTAGCTCCTTCTTAAGAATAGTCCTGCATGTTCCATGAGATCTTCCCACTTCTTGGGACAGGCGTCTTATACAATTTGTTGGCGTATTTTGCATTATTTCACGAACGTTTGCAACAAGTTCTTCTGTTCTTACAGATGGTCTTCCTGCTCTTTTTTTGTGTTGTATAGAACCTGCTTCCCTAAACACAGTGACGGTTCTTTTCAGGCAATGATAAACATCCCCAGCAATAAAAGCATCAACGTTAAGAAAATGTTCGCGAAAATCGTCCATGCACAAACGACTGTCAAAGATGACGGAATAACTGATTGATTGTTAATTCGGGTAGTTACTGACACCCAACAGGTATTAAGCTCTACGGCTAAGCATTACGTCCTTAGATACAAGGCTTTCTTTGATGCAAATAATTTTTGCTCGCACGGTACCTATTATAGCCCATTGCATTTAGAATAAGTAACATACTTTCATATTACGTTTCCTTCATGTCAACTGCATGCATGTGCAAGCGGAATGGAGGGTCTTTTGTTGCCATTGTGAGGCAGAACGGCTTTTAAACTTATTGTGGACGAATCTATAAATGAGCGTCATTTGTCCGTGTTATGTGCAAATCCTGATTTTTCCAAAACAATATTTGGATTAACACAAATATACATTTTATCCTGCTCAAAAATTGAACGTGTTAAAAAGTAGGTACGTGCTAGAATAAATTGAATCTCAAACCGAACCGAAATTGACAGGGCATTTTGATTTTTTTGTTTGGACAACCGACACTATCAGCCCCCATGAAAATAAAACACAAAAACCGACCGTCATCTACCAGAGGTTTGGGAAACATTTAATCCAGTTTCGTTCACTCTATATTTTATCAGACACGCGTATCCTACCACATGTGTCAACTGTGTATGGTGTTACCTGCCAAGTAAATTGTTAAATTTTGATGAAGAAAATAACTAGAACAAAGGGGATATAGCGACAACCTACGCATGAGAATATTATAACATAATTACCAAGCCTATAACATGAAAAATGTATGCAGGTTCTAAAACGTTGAGGGATTGTTTTGGAAATTGCTTTGGAAGGATATTATTATAGGTAGAATGTTTTTATATGTTTATGCTTAACTTAAAGTAATCTTAGCTGTATAGTTAGATCCGGTCCTTATCGTGCGGGTCTTACGATTTAACAAAGACATACTTGTAATTCTTCTTTTCTTTTATTGCGTTAAATCATACTATCCAAAAAAAAATCCGTAAGACAAATATGACTGACTAATGCAATTTTGACATGAATGATATGTGTTTAATTTTCAGCGATTCACAAATGTTTGTAGCTACCTGCCACCTTCGTCTTGATTTAAAGATGTCAGTTTTGTGACTTTGACAATTAATTTACTGTGAAAATATGAACGATAAAAAGCAATTTTCTGGTTTTTTGCATCCTCAAGCAAAAAAGATGGTGCTTAATTTGTTAAACTATTTCGAGAATGAAAGAAAAAGTGAAAATTCACCAACCAATATGCAGGAAACCGTAGCAAAAGCACTGTGAATTAGTTTAAGGACTGTGCATGAAAGAAAGCATAATATAATACCGAAGAATACTAAAAAATGTAAACGAGGAAAGCCAGAGACTGAAGATTTGAGCGAAAATATTAAAATGGGAGTTCGGAACGTGATTTATGATTTATACAGATCAAAAACCAATGTAACTCTTTCAGTTTTAAAAGAAAATTTAAAAATTCGAGGTGTCTTGGAAATCGGACTTGAATCGTTATCAAAATTAATAAAAAAGTTGGGTTTTCGCTAGAAAAAAGACTGTAACCGGATATCTTTATGTGAGCAGCCACAGATAGTGAGTCAGCGTATTCAATTTTTTAAAAAATATACGGAAAATTACAAATCAAAATTTAGAAAAGTAGTATTTTTAGACGAAACATGGATATTTTCAAATGGAAGTGGTTCAAAATGTTAGCAAGATGATTCTGTGAAAAGCGTGAAAAGAAAAAAGGGATGTGGCACGGGAAAGCGGTTCATTATTTTACATGCCGGTTCTGTAACAGGTGCAAGCTTAATTTTTCTTCCACATCAAAAAGTTCCGACTATCATGACAATATGAATTGCGAAATGTTTAAAAAATGGCTAAAAGCTCAATTAATCCCAAATTTAGATGAGCCGTCTTTATTTGTATTAGACAATGCATCATACCATTCAAGAATTTTAAATAAACAACCTAGTTCATCTGGGCGAAAAAGTGATATTTATGAGTGGCTTGAAAACACAACCAAAATTCTTTACCTAATATGTTAAAATCCGAACTCCTATCAATGGCAAAGTCTCTCAAATCACCCAAAATATACGCCAATGATGGTACGCGACATAAAATGTTGGGCATGCCACCGATCACAAAGTTTACTATGAATTATTACAGTACGAATGTAAAGGCACGTCTATGGCCTCATTAAACATTTCTTTAGAAAAAATGGCACGTTAATACACGAAGGTTCGCCACCCCTGTACTTTTATGTACATAATTTTTGCAAAAATAATATTATATGTGGCTATATTCACGACATCAGTTAAAATATTAAAACTATGTTTCTTTTCTCGGGGTATATTGATACCTACATAATCTCAGAATATTTTGATAAGCTCTGGAATTTTCGAATTGGTTCATATGATCGGTGACCTTTGGACCCGCATGATAAGACCAGACATTGAATATCAAACTATAAGAAGGCCATATGAGCCGATTTCCTAAATCTGCTACGTCAAATTCATAGATGGCACAATGAGTTCACCAACAAAAAAGCGACTAACCTTTTCACTGCTAAATTAAAACATTGTTGCCGCCTGTCTGTTTGACTTGCTGCATAAGTTTTTTTAAATTTATTTTTATAGCTTATCGTAAAACTTGATTTCACATAAGTACCTACACCTATCCACGTCTAGACCTAAAAATGTACCTATTTTTAATTGCTTTGTAGCATATAATATTTTCAACCTTTTGACGTCCCAACGTTAATTACATGAAAACATATTGACCGCCATGTATTCTATTTCTAACAGAACTAAATGACGACTCTCACTATTCAATACCTACCTAGGCTACAACGTATATGTTGGGTAAAATATGAATGATGTGCGGTTTGTATAACTTGGTTTTTATTTGCAATTATTACTACTTTTCAAAATGGTTAAAATAAGTAGGTTTTACTTTCTTACTTAAGAAACATTCAGTTTGTTTGTATTAGTGTATTACGTATTTTGCTATTTTTCGACGAAATAAAACCTATTTTAGTTATACCTACTTGTTGTCGCTTTTTATCTACTTTTATTTGTTTAACATTTAACACCTAATGCAACGGTAAAATCATTATGAAAGTCGGTCCAATTACCCCGGAGTAATCAACGTACATATTATTATCAAAAACATACACTCGGCTGGAATTGAGAACCTCCTATTTTATTGTCTGTTAAAAATGCTTGAATTCTTAAAAATTCCAATAAAATACGATATGCGGCAACACCACGACATTACATCAGTGAATTTGAGACATCTGTTGCCGAGGCGCTGCATTATAACGACAGACAGGCGACAGATTTAAGGTTAGAGTTACGATCAGCTCCACAATGGCGGCCAAACCAGCTCCAATACGTCAAACAATGGGTTGTCAACTTTTCTCGGACATCCGTCATTCTTATATAGTTTGATATTTAATGGACCAGATTTGACTTTATCTCCATCAGTCCTTCAACAAAAGGCAATACAGGGTGGAGTTTTTAACGGCAATACATTCGGTATTAGAAAGACCCTTTATTTGATGAAAAAACACATCGACGTCTTGTCGGCGTGTTATGATGAAAAAAGTGAAATGTCTATCTTGCTCTGTTGTCCGTTATACCTAATGATCATATTTCTTAAGCCCCCCTCCGCGTTTATATTAAGGTAACCATTTCTTCGTTAACTTAGATTAATAATAAAATAATGCAATGCAAATTTTTTATTACTGACATTGCAGTGGACGTAACATTTATAGTCGACATCCTAATCAATTTTCGTACTACCTACGTATCAGGAAATGACGAAATAGTATCAGACCCAGGAAAAATAGCAGTACATTATCTCAAAGGATGGTTTCTTATAGACCTGGTAGCAGCAGTACCTTTCGATCTGCTATTCTTTGGAACTGACACCGACGAGGTACGTACAATGTTGATCTCTTAGACTGGGTTGCATATGTTTATCGTTAACGTTAGGGTAGGGTTAGCGTTACGGTTATCGTTGTCACGGTCGCGGAAGGTTGCTAATGATAATATTAAATTTTGGTTGTTTTTGTCGATGTATTATTTTATAAAGATTTTTGTTTGTTGTTTTCCATCGATGTTTGGTTGTTTTATTATACCTGTTTAGGTATTAATAGTGGTGGTTTAGGTTTTTCACCGATTTCTCAAAAAATTTTATTCTTTATGAAAGTTGGTGCCTTCCTTAAAACTATAAATTCATATCATATTTTACCTGCGGCTAATAATAGTAGGGAAGCAAATGCCATTTTTTCGAAATTGCCTTTAAAGTAGGTACCTTAATTATTAGAATAAAAATACAGCAAAATTTTATATGGAAATGTTTTTGCAAATTAATAACTTAGTCCAAATACGAAATTTGAGTTAAATGTGTCAATTTTTAATTTTTTTTATATGCATTTCTTTAAAATAGGTTTTTGGACTTCAGCGTACTGGGTGAAAATGACAAATAAATTATTAATTATTTCCAGTAATATGAACAGAGTTGGATTCTATCATAATTTTGTTTAGAACATAAGTTGGTTAAAATGTGTTTAAGTAGGCGTGCAACACGCTAATATCTGAACCAACTCGTAACATTGAAAGGTTTCAAAAAGTTTGCAACTACTTAATCCATTTTTATTATAAACCCACGTTTAAGTCATTTAATAAATATATTAAAATTGCGTAAACAAAAAATCGACCAGAGGTGTACCGTTTAGGGGAAAATAGAGATTAACCAAAAAAAATTAAAAATTGTGACACCTAACTCAAATTTCGTATTTAGACTAACTTACTAATTTGCAAGAACAATTCCATATAAAATTTCGCTGTATTTCTAATAATTAAGGTACTTTACTCTTAAGGCAATTTCGAAAAAATGGCATTTACTCTCTTACTATTAGCCGCAGGTGAAATATGAAATATGCATTTATAGTTTTAAGGCATGCACCAACTTTTATAAAGAATAAAATGTTTTGAGAAATCGGTGACAAAAAAAACTTTCCCATACTTTCTTGGACACACTGTATACCTACAGCAATACAATCTATAAATTTACTGGATAAACAATCTGTTGACGTAACGGATGAACTCTGACAGTGACAGCATCCCATATGATAAAACAAGCGAAAAACACTTAAACCATCACTTAATAATATCCCCATTAATGGTTTGTCTCAGTCTGGCACAACATAGGAAATACCAAGGCTTTCTGGGGTTTAAGAAGTGAGAAGTGAAACGAAATACAGATTTGTTCATTTAAAAAAAAAAGTGAAACTTTGACACTTACCTAGGCTGCGAACGACGTAGGTCACAGAATTCTACTACTAGGGCAGTAAAGATACAATTTTCTCAGTGTCAACTTCAAAAAGAGTCATCACTTGACCAATGGGGAACTTGCACACATTTTTTTATTGCATAAATATGTTCAGCCATACCCAGAAATAACATAATACAGTTGTATTCATAAAAATGCATTCATTCATTTATAAAAAAGGCGTACACGAATTAGAATGAGAGGAAACCTTAACCATATTTGCGTCAAACCGGCTTATTTTTTATTTATTATTATGTAAAGGTTATTAAAAATGCAAAGCATTGGCGTTGGGCGTTAGTTCAATAGAATAACAAAAAAATTTTTTTTTATTTTATAATATATCTTAACAGTTTTATAAAAATTTCAATAGAAACAAAAAACGTTTAACAAGAATAAATAAAATCTAATATTTGGTCATATATCCCTGTTTTTCTATTACTTGAGCCACTCTATTCTTCTACAGCAAGCATGTATTATTTCCCATAAATCTTCTGAATTTTGTGGCCTTATATTTCGACTATATATTTTTTTTACGATTATATCCCAAATATTTTCAATTGGATTGATATCGGGACTATGAGCGACCCAAGGCAGCACTTCCACATTATGGGTTTGAAACCAGTGGGTTACAGCATTCTGCATTGGCAGTGTGAACTGGACAATTATCTTGTTGAAATATGAAAGTATTATTGGGATATATATGCTCAGCAGATGCTAACAATATGTTATCTAAAATGTTAAAGTAATTTCCGGCATTAAAAAATGTTCCCTCTATTTGCCAGCAAATACCAGATCATTGAACACTTATCCAGTCCCTCCCATACATTTACGCCCATGTCTAGAAGTGAGGGGGTTAGTATATCGCTCTTCCTTCAAACCTGGTATTGTTTGGACGGTACACACGAATTTGTCCGTTATGTCGACTGGAAGGTCTTTTCATCAGTAAATATGACCCTGTTCCAAAATTGAGGATTGCAGTATATATTATAATTTAAAGCAAAAATAATCCTTGATTGTCGTCTTCGGTTTATTCGCAGCTGCTAGCGGTAGGTTGGGAGGCAGGAAATGCTGTATCAATAACAGCATCCGTTGCAGTTGCAAATGGATTATTTCTTAAATATCCTGCATTCTGTTCAGTGTTGGAACGTTTGGGATGACCTGAACCAATTTTCAAAGTTTATCAAACGTTACCACCATGCAGTTTCAAAATTAATTACACCGACGCCAATGCTTTGCATTTTTGATAATCTATGACGTGTGATAATCTCCAATAAACAATCATTGAGACAAGCCGGTTTTACGCAAATATGACAAAACTTACCTCTCATTCTAATTCTTGTGCGCTTTTTTATAAATACAACTGTACCAAATATTACGTCTTATATAAATATCAAAATATCACTCCTAAATTTTTATAAAAATAATTAAAGTTCGCCTTGTGACGTCACGTAGTATGAATAGCCCGCTCTCGCGCTATATATTGTGGTACGCTTTGACGTCACCAGAAAACTTTAATAGCTTCTATTTAATCCAGAAGAAAAAAAAACATTTCTTTGTGACCTGTGGGTATTTTAATGAAATTATCATAAGCTTTAAAGCATTATTTTCAAATTTAATTTTCATGCAAGTTCCCTATTATTTAGCTGTCACCTAAGATGCCATGTCAGTTAGTTCGTCTAAAATAAACAAGAAAGACAATATTTTTGATCGATCCAATGTTGCGCCAGCTCTTGCACCATCCTGTATAATATGTATCTGTCAGTTGTGGACGCACATACTATTTGTATTAATTATCGATTCTAAGGGTCTTAAATTAATCATAGTTCCACAAGTGGTAGGTATCGTGTTTTCCTACAAAAGCTAGACAATTAAAAAAAGGTTTGTCCACTCAAATTCGTAAAAATCTGTTCCAGTGCGCGAAGAAATAATTTCCCAATTGTATAATACTACTTGGAACTTGGAATAGATGAAGCTTACATGTCTACTTTTGTTGGATGTAGTTATTTTGTTGAAAAGTGCAGAAAGTAATTTTTTTCGTATTCATTACTAAACGTAATCCATTAAAAAATACATTTATAATTTATACAGTGTCGTAACAAAAACTGAGTGCCCCCCCGCAAACGTTTTCAGGGGTCCCCTTCTCTATAACGAATGAAAAATGATAATTCTTATTTTCATTATTACTAGGTTCAGGTTTATGAATTTTTGAATTCGTTAATCGTGTAATAATTTAATTAGGGTTAAACCCACATTATGTGTTAAGTAAGGTACACCGGGGTAAGTGGAAATTCGGGGCAAGTGGAACCCAGGCTTATTCCTAATAAAACAATGTTCTGTAAAGTGGCTCCACCTATTGCATACTAGCCCACCTACATCCTTTACATACCCTGTTGCATAGAAAGCCGTTAGCGATTAATTTGCGCTTCGACGGTGACAGTGTTGTTATTGTTAAGGTTGTCGATTTGCGTCGCATAGCGAGCTAGCACATGTTTTTTGTCGGTGGTTGTAACACAGACGAAAGTTATAGTAATAATTAAACTTTTTGAGGTAAGTGCATCATAAACAATATTTTTTTGTATTTTAAAACTTATGGGTGACATAAATTTGTTTACATTGAAGAAACGAGCTAGGTTACACTTGCCCCTAAATAATCACAGAATGGGGAAAGTGTAACCTATGTTAGGTAAGAGGTGGTAAGACATTCACATTTCGTCGCTCGCATTACGTAGGGCCTATCTCGATTTTTGGCAAAAATGAGTTATACCCATATAAAGTCAGGGAAAGACTGCCTTAACGTTATGACAAACTGGCATATCTCAATACTACATGGTTTTTATTTTATAGTATTATAGTCAGGCCTATCTTAAATTATCGATAAAAATACTTTTACGTAAATACCAAACTTAAAATTGGCCCCAATGCTATATTTTTTGTATGGGTCTTACTGGCGAATCTTAACATATTCCTTTGCGTTATAAAATATTTTTAAAGGATGAACTGTACTTTGCAGATAGGCCTTATTAATTTATTTGCTGTCAATGCTGTATCCAAAATAAGCACCATTGATTTCTTTAAATCGCTCTACTGAATAACTACAAAAACCGAGTCAGGCCCCTACGTCATGCGAGCGACGATTTCATTGGTCTGTTGTAGAAGATAGAAGCATCGTCAAAGAAGATAATATTTTTATGCATTTACCCACGCCTATAGTAAATAAACGAGGAAAAATATATTTTAGCATTGTTTTTGACACATACAATGTTGGTTAAATTGTTAATTTTTTGTTAATAAAAATAAATATTCTTGAAGCATGCAAAAAAATTAATTGTTTACACTTACCCCGGTCAACGATCTTACGTTCAAATAAGAAAACGTGCCTTGGTTTACACTTGCCCCACTAACCTGGGGCAAGCGTAACCCAAGACCAGCGAAAATAAAAAAAATCCTAGAGAAAAAGGGAAATTTTTTTATCGGTTTCTATGTTGGTATTTTGTTAAAATAACGTCTAACCAGTAAGCCTGCCAACTATGAACAAGATTATGAGATACATTTTTTTTTAAAACACGTTTAAACAGGAGGTATTAAAATTCACGGTTCCGCTTACCCCGGTGTACCTTACCTACTATTAAAACAGCAAACAATTCGAATTTATTTTATAATCCTAGGTAGACTGGTAGACATAACATATAGGTACCTAGTTATTAAGTCATTATACGTAATATTCCTCCAGCAAACATGATGCAAAATCAAAATTTTAAAACACCACTTATAATGTTGCTTACCATGTATGGTAGTAACGGGGGTAGCAGTGATCGAGCCTCATAGAATTCAAAAGACAGAAGACAGTAAAACACATGAACACTCAACAAGTCTGCATAAACATTATCTCTCTAAGTATTATACAAGGTTTTATACAAAACGACCAGAGCGTCGAGAGTTTTTTTTTGCAAAATCGTTTATTATTTCGTCGATATTTAATGCTTTAATAAACTCGTGTTCGATACTGATTAAGGATAAATCCGAAAGGCGTTGTTGTCCCATGGTGTTACTTAAATAGGTTTTTACTATTTTAAGTTTGGAAAAAGATCGTTCCGCTGATGCCACACCAACTGGTAAAGTTCGAAATAACATCACTGCACTAGATACAGCTGGAAAATTTGAAGAAACACACTGATTTTTTATTAATAAATGATCCGCAAGTTTATACACTGTTTTTAATTTTAAAATACTATCTCCAAGACCCTTTCTGATGCTTAAAATAAGTCTTTATGGTACCTATATCGTTTGTTAATTCCGCGCTTTCGCGTATAATTCTTCTTCACTTAACGAAGTTAAATTGCCAGGATTTAAAAAAATAAAGTTAATTATGAACTGAAATACCTATGAAAAGCAAAGCTGTGGGCCCCACGCGGTGCGGGGTCTGCTAGGGTGTTTGTTACGCCTGGTTACGCCACTGCATTTATAATAATAATAATAATACTTTATTGTAAAAAATAGTTACAAATGACGAAGTTGAGCCCACTATTATTAAGAGCAAACAGTAGTGGCGCCTTCGCCATTTTGTTTATGGATCAATATTTCATTACTTCTACATTTTACCCCAATATCGGTCAAACATCCCTCTTGGGAAAACATTTACCTTCAGTTCTACATTAAAAAGGTTGGATTTATGAAGTAATAAAAGCAGAAAAAAAAATTGCGCAAATTTGATAAAATTTCGTTTTAGGCTTTTATTAATAATTTATCAATTATTTTTTCTTTAAGTAAAACTGCAGGTGATTGTACTCCAAAGTATCCCGGCGATTTTCAGATAAAACAAAAAAATAACGAAATATTGATCAAAAAATAAATCGTGAAATCGAAAAAGAATCGAAAAATTCGAAAAATCTACTTCTTCTATTGCATCTTTCTGCATGAAACAGCGTGCTGGAAATTATTACTTTCTACACGCTCGTGAAAAAAATATTCTTCTTACATTTTGTTTTCTTCTATTCTGAATTCGAGAACCTACTTAGGTGTCTTAAATGTTGCATTTTTGATAAAAGAACCGGAATGTTTGTTGCAAGACGATAAATGTTTGATGTTAGTAATTTTTATTATACTTTAATTTGTTTTATTTTTTTCCTTGATCATTTCTATTACATCGGATGCGTTTTTTTTTCACGCAGTGATTCCTCGCATAATTGGGTTCTGCAGATATACCAGAATGGTCTTTAAATTTCAGGAATCACTGTACCAATACTTATTTTATTTGTTTGTCATCTTTGTTATCAATTTTCATTCTATTATTATGAATGCTTTTTCTATTTATTTTCAATATTTTAATTTCGTTAGTTTTCGTGCATATATATCATTTATACACAGTAAGAAATGTGATTTTTAGAGTTAAATTTCATTTTAGAAATATACAGTTATACACATGGTGTCCGGGAAAATGTGGGAAATCTCCCGGATATGAAAAAAACACGTGAAAAGAATACTACAAGTTCATATAAACTTCTTTCGTATCGGCCTCCTCTTCGGAGATATGGGCTCCCAAAGAGCTCCCATGGAATTAAGTTTTTGACACATAATTATTAAACCAACAGGTATATTTCAATTTTTTTTTCATATAATCTATACCAGGTAAGACCCTTCAAATGACTATCCCAGAAAGTGTTGCGAATTACTCACAGCTGCAGGGACGGACTAGCTGTAACACCAATGTGCCCATTTTTTTTGCGCCCTGTATGATAAAAACTTTGGACAACGTTTTTTACATCGTTTAACTATTGACTAAAAATTAAGTACTTTTCATTCATGTCGCTAATCCTAACCGTTTTCGGAAAAATATAATTTTTAAAATATTTACATCATATATATTTAGCGTATTTCAATAAAAGATACATCTTTGTTCCTATAAATTATAAATGTTCAGTTTTAACTGCTGAATTAATACATGATCGCAATAATAATATGACGTTTTTCCGAAAACGGTTAGGATTAGCGACATGAAAGAAGAGTACTTAATTTTTAGTCAATAGTTAAAGGTATGTAAAAAACGTTGTCCAAAGTTTTTATCATACAGGGCGTAAAAAAAATGGGCACATTAGTGTCACAGCTAGTCCGTCCCTGCAGCTGTGAGTAATTCGCAACACTTTCTGAGATAGTAATTTGAAGGGTCTTACCTGGTATATATCATATGAAAAAAAAATTGAAATATACCTGTTGGTTTAATAATTATGTGTCAAAAACTTAATTCCATGGAGCTCTTTGGGAGTCCCTCAGACCAAGCACTATGGTATGAGGGGAGCCCATATCTCCGAAAAGGAGGCCGATACGAAAGAAGTTTATATAAACTTGTAGTATTCTTTTCACGTGTTTTTTTCATATCCGGGAGATTTCCCACATTTTCCCGGACACCTTGTATATACCTACATGTAAATTTTGCTACCCACAAATATTGGGTCCCCTATTAATTTGACCGGAATTATCTCCAATATAAAGGGCAGTCTCCTTTCGATTATACCAGTGTGGCTAGTTTGCTCTATGCTGCATGCATAATTCTGATATTCCTGTGTATCCTCTGTATTGTTTCCAAACTATATAATTTTAGGCATTTCAAATTTTAAGAATGTTACTTTAAAAAACTACTTTAAATAAAATTTGGCAGAGCATTGTACGAAACAAATTTTAATAAAACAGTAATTTCAGTCATTTTACTGAGTGTTGAACTAACGAAACAGAAAGTATCCGGAAACGACATATAAAGGGAAAGTATCATACATTTTTTACTGTGTAAGAGTTTATTTTTATTTATTCATTTTTAACTTTAGTGTTTTTTTCATTAGGTAACATACAGTGAATTTTTGTAATTCGACAATTTTTTTAAATCGAACTTTTTTCAATTCTTTTCTATAGTTGGGCTTGGATAAGGATGAGGTAGAGAGACATAGTTTTGAATCGCTTTTTTGTTCATTTCAGAGGCTTTGGGAACAAAAATACTCTAAAATCATGATGAGATATGACCTCAAAAACACGTTTGTATTTGTAGATAGTGGTGTATTAGATGGGGTGCTTGGCGCCCGCCATCTAATGTTTTTTATATTAATTTGGGTTTTCGGATTTTAGAGTATATTGCTCCTCGCAATTTTCACTCACAATCCACATGGTTTAATCAACATTTTACATCTTAATCTGCTTCCAAAATTTAATTTGTAGTTTTCTGCACGCTGTATTTGGTATGCTATATCTTGAACCTTTTTATAAAAAAAAAATATTAATAAAACTTTTTTTTTTCGTTTTTTTTTTGCAATGTTAAAAATTTGTATATTATATTAAATATTTTTTTACAAAGCTTGTATTATAGGACGAATATTTTTTTAAATGCACGGTATTTTTATAAACAATTAAACGTGTGTAAAACGAAACAGTTCTCACATTAAAACACACATTAATTATATTTGTGTAAATAAGTTTTTTCTGTTTATTTAAATAAAATATTATAATTATTTTTAAATATTCATTTACTTTTTAATTGTTTGTTATTTTACAACGTTTGTTTATTATAGTATTTTTTGTTGTTATTATTGTTATTAAAAATCATTATTTTAATTTTTTTATTATTTCTCACACAGGTGCTAGTAAGTAATAACGACAAAAATAAACAGGTAATAGAAGAAACATAAATTCTATGACTGTATACATTGTGTTTAATATTATTTTTATTTGTTTTTGTTTTCACTTTACCAACGATATACAGGACAATTCAAAAGTTCTTGTATACAGCTTGTTTTATTACTAAATGCTTAATACAATAACAAAACAGCATTTTTTTTATACAGGATTGTACAAAAATGCCCTAAGTAGGTACCATAGGCACTGAGGTCATTAACTTATTTTTTTAAATAAAATATCATCATATTATTCTTGTTTTTAAACTTTTGTTCAGACTAGTTTAATTTAACTATTCAAACTTGTACTACATTGGCAAACTTTTTGTGCTATCCTGTGGACATATGATTACCTATGTGTTTAGATGTACTCTAACAGGAACATTATAATTTGTACTAACGTTACTAATGTAGGTACAGTTCTGTTCATAAAAATGGTACAATTCTTATGATTAGTTTTTGTATTAGGGGAAGGTTGCCTATATTGAACCGCTACCTAAATTGGACCACAGTATATTTCTCCGAAACTAAACAAGTGTCATATCATCTGGCAACACTGTAACAAACTTCCACCCAGAACCTTTTATCGGCAACAAACTCAACTAGTTGGCCGTTAGTGCTTGGCGTGTACAGAGCAAAACGTAATGTACGCAATTTTAATGTAATATTTTTAGGATTTTCCTAAGAATTTACCTTAGAACCATAAAACTCTAAGCAAAATCTTTTTTATGCAAGTTATCAAGTAACTTTTTCTCTTTCTATTTCTCCTATTACCATGCCATATTTGTTTTTTCTTGTTTCTTTCCTGGGTGGTTTTGTAAAACACGTGGTAGTTGCTTAAATTGGACCACTGGGTGATTGCCAAAATTTAACCGGTCCAATTTAGGCGATTTTTCCAAATTGTGCAAAAATAATTTTTCTCTTTAAATAAGTTAATGTCATTAACTAACACCTTTTCAATATTGCTAAAATCTTTTTTCTTTGCGTTAAAAAATGAAACTATGACTGGTCCAATATAGGAAACTAATAGGTACTTTTGTTGCATTAGGATGTCTTCTACCTAAATTTTGATTGTAAATTTGATGTTTTTTTGAAATATAAGTATAAAACTTCTTATACCAAGAATGTTATTTTTTATTTATTTATTTATTTAACACCTAATTAAGCTTAAGCTTCCGATTTATATCATGTGGTCCAATTTTGGAACCCCAGGTGCAATTTAGGCAACCGGTTTTCTATATTGAACCACTTGCAGAGGTTTCTTTATAGCCTGGTACATCATAGATACTTTGAAATAAAATTCTGCAAAAAATCCTACAGTTGAACAACATACTAAAGTATACTAAGGTATAGCTTCAAGATCGTTTTTGCGTTATTATTAGGATCTATGATAAGAATCTGGAAATTGGTCCAATATGGGCAACCTTCCCCTAACTTTATTTGTGACTGAATATTTCTTTTGGGTTAAATTTTTGACTTTCCGACGTCCATCAACAATTGCCATTATGGCACTTTTAAAAATATATTCCGAAAATTAAAAAAAATACTTACACCACCACAAATTAGGTGTGCGATATATTTACGAACAGAACTGAACCTGTTTTCAGTTTATTATATTGGACCTACAACATACAGGGTATGGTCATCAACAAGTACAATCCTTCAAAACCGGGAAGTTGTAGAAGGATCCGTCAAAACACTAACAATTATCACATTTTTTCTAACAATTCTCACAGAGAGTTTAATTTTTATTATCACACCACACATTTTCATCTAAAACACCGAAAATACGGAGACAGAAACACAAAAAACAACGTTTTGTCTCTTTCTTTCTAGACCACGACGCTGATTGGTCTCCTGAAAACCGCCAGACTGCTGCGATTGGTCCGAGTAGCAAGAAAAATCGACCGATACTCGGAATATGGAGCTGCGGTTCTCTTGTTGCTGATGGCTACCTTTGCACTGATTGCTCATTGGTTAGCTTGCATATGGTATGTACTGTGCTTTCCATGTCGGAAATAATAGTTTATAAATTCATATTGTACTAATTTTGTTTGAAACTAAATTTTAACATCAAAAATGAGTTCCCCGCTCACAAATTAGTCGAAAAAGAGTACCATGCACCTACCCTTAAAAAAAATTACTACGCGGAGATGTATGTAATATATTTAGTTTTTAATATAACCTCATTTGCCCCTCGCAGGTACGCAATAGGCAAAATATGAATGTACTGTGCTTTCCATGTCGAAAATAATAATTTATAAATTCATATTGTAGTAATTTTGTTTGAAACTAACTTTTAACATCAAAAATGAGTTCCCCACCCATAAATTAGTCGAAAAAGAGTACCATGAACCTACCCTTAAAAAAATTTACTACGCGGAGATGTATGTAATATATTTAGTTTTTAATATAACCTCATTTGCCCCTTGCAGGTACGCAATAGGCAACGCCGAACGGCCCGTCCTCCATTCCAACATCGGATGGCTCGACGTTCTTGCACAGGATACCCATCAACATTACCAACCCAACGGTACAGGCGGTCCGAGCATAAGAAGCCGCTACGTCACGGCGTTATATTTTACGTTTACGTCGTTGACTAGTGTCGGATTTGGCAACGTCGCACCCACTACCGATGCCGAGAAGATATTTACGATATGTGTTATGCTCGTTGGATGTAAGTATAGCAACACTGTAATAGTATTAATCAATGATGTGGTACTTATAGATGGCGCATGTCCATTCATAAACGCTATTAAAACGTGTTAAAAGAGTTATTATGCTTGCGACTCATTTTAATTAGTCTCCAAAAAATGACACAAAACAAAAGTTTTCGAAAAAGTTTTAAAAGAAAAGATTAGAAAATTTCTTAAATAATAATGAACTCCTATCAGACAAACAATTTGGATTTCAAAAAAATAAATCTACACAATAATATGCAATTTGTCACCTAACAAATCAAATATATAATTCAATCGATAATAAAATGAACAGTATATGCATATTTTTAGATTTAGCTAAAGCCTTTGATACTGCCAGTCATAAAATTATTATTAACAAATTAGAAAAACTTTGATTTCGTGGTCAAATATTAACTTTATTTAAAAACGATTTACATAACAGAGTACATCATGTTAAAATTGGTGAAAATATTAGTTCACCAAAAATATTTAATTATGGAGTACCACAAGGTACAGTCCTAGGACCAATACGTTTTAATATTTATCCAAATGATATTTTTAATTTAAACTGTCAAGGAAAACTACAAAGTTTTGCTGATGATACGGTAATTTTTTATGAGGGTCTAAATTGGCATATTTTATAAAATACTATTGAAAAAGATTTTATAAAAATAAGCAACTGGTTTAATAAAAACTTATTAACTATAAATTATAACAAAAAACAACATACATAAAAAAATAAACTTCCAAATATTGGTCCAATAATATGCAATAATATTAATATAAAGGAAGGTGAAAATATTAAATATCTAGGAATAATTTTTAATAAACATTTAAAATGGGATTTACATAGTGACTACATTGTAAAAAGACTAAGAATTCTTATACCAAAATTTAAACACCTTAAACAATTTTTAAATATAAAATAATTAGAAATATTTTATCATTTTTTAGTACAAACCCATTTAAACTATGAAATACTAGGATGGGAAGGCCTAAATAAGAATTATCTTAATAATATTGAAACTATTCAAAAATACATTTTGAAAATTATTTACGAAAAAGACCACCACTATTCTTCTGATTTACTATTTAAAGACAGCAAAAAAATGGATATTAAACAAATATTTTCTTACAACATCTTCTTAACATAGTATAAAACAAAGTCGCTGTCGCCCGTCTGTCCCTATATGTGCTTAAATCTTTAAAACTACGCAACGGATTTTGAAGCGTTTTTTTTGAATAGATAGAGTGATTCAAGAGGAAGGTTTTTATGTATAATACATGCATAATATTGTAGAGAAACACTGATAAATTTAGAGGTTTGTTCGGGTTTGTATTTATAAATCTTGACGTGATGGTGAACTCGCCTTATTATCTCAGAGAAAGCGACGTCGTATAATCTCTAGGTATAATCTAGTTGTGCCTGAATTATGAAATATATTCTTGACAATAAATATTATTTAACTCAAAACAAGAGTTTTACTTGTGAGTTCGGAATTGATAGTTTATACAAAAAAAAATATATATTAGCATTAAATGTCAAAAAAATATAAACTTTTATTATTATTATTATTATTATTATTATTATTATTATTATTATTAAAACACAGCAATTATTGCAAAAAACCGATAAACTGAAGAAAACTTCAAACCGCTGTCAAAGAAACACCAAACGGAACTAGGGATGTTCGATATATATCGATGCATCGAACACATCGATATTTTCAATGCAATTCATCATTTTGAAGCGCTGCATGTTATTGTTTTATCTATAGGTACCAGCTCATTGGTACAATAACATTATAATAGGATTAGGTAAGGTTAAAACCATATTTTCCCCCTTTAAGCTCTGATGTATGCCAGCATATTCGGTAACGTTTCGGCCATAATTCAGCGACTATACTCAGGTACCGCCCGGTACCACACCCAAATGCTCAGAGTCCGCGAGTTCATTCGTTTCCACCAAATACCCAACCCTCTAAGGCAACGTCTAGAGGAGTATTTTCAACATGCCTGGACGTACACGAACGGAATCGACATGAACTCGGTTCTCAAGGGGTTCCCCGAGTGCTTACAAGCCGATATATGTCTGCATTTGAATAGGAACCTGTTGCAGAACTGTGGGGTGTTCGAGGGTGCTAGTCCTGGATGTCTTAGGTAAGTTTGCCCATTTTATAAATAATCTTGAATTAATAATTGTTAATTAATTGAAACATTTTTGTCATTAACATATCGCAGAAATTCTGCGATTCTTTTTTAATACAAATTTTAAGTACTAATATTAGATGCACTCTCGGCTGACGATTAGCGATATGTACCCAGTCTAGTTACTATTTTCTCACATTTATCGGGAGGTCGTTAACTGAATGACCTCATGGAGAAGCGGCCATTACAACATTTAAAAAATCTCGTATTTTTTAATAATATTGTAAACTGATTGCAAGTGGCATAAAAACAAATTGGAGCCTGAAAGCGGGACATGACATTCTGGATAACCGTGTTCAAAAAAAAAAAAAAAAAAAATTAAACTGATATTTTCACCACCAATTTAAATCTATCCGGCGTCTACCCTTTCGATATGTGGCATGTAAACAAGCGAGACAAATCACAATCAAGCGTCACAACGTCCGACAATTGATTTTATGTTACTGGCAGCGCTCGAAAGCGGAAAATGGGGCTGATTTTGCTAATAAAGGACATTTTACTATAATTATATTTTAATATGTTGTTATGGATGCTGACCTTCCTTTATAATATCAATTAGAGGGAGACAAAGGGAATCAAGACAATTGACAATCATACGAAGGGTTACTCAATCTTTTAAAGAATCATTGTTGACCTTAAGGGCACAGTTCTCAAGGACAATCATGTATAAAAGACTTATAAAGGGCTTGAATGCAGGGGTAACTGCCGGAACCTTGCAATTAATAAGAAAAAATAATTAGGATCGAATTTTGGAAGGGCTGTTCAGGGAGGCATTGGAGAACAGTATGCTGGTGTTTTTTTTTAAATAAATGCACAAAAATTTAAAAAAAAAATAGTTTTTTGAAACCATCAAAATTGCCACAATTTGCCTTAAAATCCTTGAAAGTAAACGCGTCGATTTTCAGAACTGAAATAAAAACGACACGATATTTTCCAGTCTATCTAGATGTCATCTCTACTAAGAATTCAAGATAATATGTGTTTGTTTTAACGGGAAAGGTTCCGTAATTGCCAGTGGCGTAGCGACAAATTATGGGCCCCCCCGCGAAAATTGTGTTAGGGCCCCCTCGCCCAGGACTTCGGCCCCTTCGGGTCCATAGCAATAGGCTCTTTCGGGCTTCGGAGCCTTCGGGCCCCACCGCAACTGCGGGGGTTCGCGGTAGTAGCGCTACGCCACTGGTAATTGCACAAAACACGAAAGTAAACAAAACTATGACCGGCTGACTAACATCTGCCTCGCTCGACCAGCTCCAGAATATGTCTGTCTTTCTTCTTCGCATCTCAAAAGCAGAAAAATAACTACTCTGATCAACACAGCACTGCAGTGCGCATATGCGAATCGTCAACAGTTAGGCAAATCGAATAGACGATAGAAAATGGCGTCGTAAATACTCGTATACAGCTAGGACATCCGAAAATTTTCAACACGGGCTATTTTTAGATGCCTGTGGTTTTAAATCAAGCTTCGATGTCTTTATCGAGTTATTGGAACACCCTGTATATTTTTTATACTTCGAAAGGCCATTTTTTTGTTTCAGAGCGCTTTCTCTAAAGTTCAAAACCACGCACGCCCCTCCAGGAGACACGCTGGTTCATCGAGGCGACGTTTTGACCTCGTTATATTTCATCTCCAGGGGTTCCATAGAAATATTAAGAGACGATATTGTCATGGCTATATTGGGGAAGTTTGATATTTTTGGGGAAAATCCTTGTTTACATCCTACAATAGGTAAGATTTGTTTTCGCGCATTCCGAACCATTGTAATCTTCCTGAAGATGAAACGGACACGGTATAGTAACTTATTTGAATGTGTTTGCTTTTTAGGGAAAAGTGCCTGTAATGTAAGAGCTCTGACGTACTGTGATCTACACAAAATTAATCGCGATGACCTCCTGGATGTTCTGGAACTGTATCCTGAATTTTACAACCATTTCTTGATGAATTTGGAAATTACCTTTAATTTAAGAGACGTGAGTGTTTGTGGCCATTTCAGGTTTTAAAAGTTTGAATTTCGATAATTCTATTTTCAAGTTTTATTCTTGTTTTATGCTTTTGTCAATGTTTGGTTTGGGAACTCGATATTAAAAAGTTTTCCATAGTTGTAGCCAATGCATATCTTAACATAGTATAAAACAAAGTCGCTGTCGCCCGTCTGTCCCCTTATGTGTGTAAATCTTTAAAACTATGCAACGGATTTTGAAGCGGTTTTTTTTAATAGATAGAGTGGTTCAAGGGGAAGGTTTTTATGTATAACTAGCGACCCGCCCCGGCTTTGCACGGGTGCAATTTCAGAAAGTGGCATGCCGGGTACTAATATATCGGGTCTGTTCGGGTTTGTATTTATACCAGCGGGTTGCAACGCATGCCGGGTACACGCTAGTATTTATAATAAAGATAGCATTCTCTTTTTCATTTGGGGATCAGCAAATTTAACTACAATTCAGCCATTAAAAAAAACTACAAAACAAAATAATTAAATGCATATACATAAACTGCCTTTTTTGGAACCAACTATAAATTTTTATGAACCAAAATTTAAATTTAGAAAAGCTTTATAAATTAAAACTATGCATTCTAATACACTCTATTATTATTAAAAAAAAACAATCGAATATAATATTTCCTTCGAGCAATATTATTCACATCACGAGACAAAATCATCATATTCAAATACCAATGGTAAAGAGTACTTTTGACCAAACACTAAAAAAAATTTTTTAAAACTTTAACGTTATTATATTATATTAATATTTTTTTTTTGTAAATGGTTATTACGTTATATATTTTTTTTTTAAATAATTTCGATGGAGTTATTAATAGTTACTAGACATGGTTTTTATTATTTGTGAATTTATATATTATATATTTGGTGTTATATTCTCTGTTTTTAGTTTTTAACTGTATAAGAACTTGACATAACATGTTAAAATATTAATTTTATTAATTTATTTTAATTATTATTATTATTTATAATTTATCAATAAAGATATTTTAAAATTTTAATTTTCTTGCATTCTGATCAGTATGTTTTCAATAGGAAGAACAGGCAGGTGTTGTTCCTCGAAGACACTTTACGAAAGACAAGGAAAGTAGATTTTTTAGAGGCGTACCTTCCAGATCGAACGGCCTAAGTTCCCGAGCAAATTCTGTAAACGGAAGACAGGAAAGTCAGTATAGCGACGAATCCGAATCAGGTAAGTTAAGTTAAAATTACATACTTGTATAATCCATTTCTGATCTATTTAAACGTTAAATCCACGTAATTAACAGTAATATTATAAGTAAATAAAGAATTATTAATAAATAAGTAAATGTAAGTCATATGTTAAGAAGTCGTTGCGACATATTATTATTATAAACCTGCAAGGTATGCAACTATTTCTGTACAGAATGTACCTCGAACAACGAAATTAATTAAATATAGACTGTGAAGTCTCGAAAAATGACAGTTTATTATTTAGGACACGGAATTTTGGAATTTTCAACAGAAAAGGCCGGCCAGGACGTAACGCCTATGAATCTTGATTTCGGGGAGGAGAAACGACGTTCTTCCACCCTTAATTCCATAACAGGTAAGTCGTTTTCTTCTTAACGTCCTTTTTATTTGTACCGGGTGGTCAAATAAGCGAGGACGTCGGCTTTATCTCGGAAACCATTAATCGTACAACTTTCGGAAAGATTTTTTTATTAGTAAAGTGGTCAAGAGAAATTGCTGGAAATTACTTTTAAGTTCCTCATTTCGCCGCAAGGGGGCACAATTAAAAATTGTTTTTTTAAATTCTAAATTTCTCCGGAAATTTCCATATTAAGGTATAACTCTGATTACATCATCGAAAAGCTTAGACAATTCTGCATCATTTTGGTTTAAGGCTCATTGGCGTACCGACCTTGATAAGATTTTACTAAATTTTAGCTTGTTTGGAAGAAAAAGGTAAGTATCTTCAATTGTCGTATCCAATGGTACAAGATAGTTTCTAATAAAATTGCTAAAGGGCGCAATTTGTATTAAAAATTATTGTTTTGGCAATAACTCTGAAACGAACAGAGATATCGAACTGCGGTCTTCACATCTTTTTTTGCAAATTTCATCTACTTTTCGATTATGATGTCATAGTTATACCGTATGATTTGAATTTTTGGGATAAAATCGAAAAAACTGTTATTATTATAAATTGCGCCCTCTAGCAATTTTATTAAACACTATCGTGTACTGTTGGATACGGCAATTGAAGATGCTTATTTTTCCCTTCCAAACAAGCTTAAATTTAGTAAAATCGGATAAGTCGTTTAGAAGTTACAGCGATTTTAATGTTTACACTTTCAATAGCTTCTCCCACTCTTATCAAGGTCGGTACGCCAATGAGCCTTAAACCAAAATGATGCAGAATTGTCTAGGTTTTCCAATGGTGTAATCAGAGTTATACCTTAATGTGATGAATGTAATGAAATTTAGAATTTAAAAAAACAATTTTTAATTGTGCCCCCTTGCGGCGATATGAGGAACTTAAAAGTAATTTCCAGCAATTTCTCTTGACCACTTTACTCATAAAAAAATCTTTCCGAAAGTTGTACGATTAATGGTTTCCGAGATAAAGCCGACGTCCTTGGTTATTTGATCACCCGGTACTTCTATAGGGAAGTCCTAAAAAATCAACATCTAAATTTATTTAAATAAACTCTAATAAAACGATTTTTCAATTCATCTACTTTATTCAGAACGCCACTGTTCCTATTCGGCGTGTAGAATTTTCGCTTCGCAAATCAGTCCCGAACTTACTCAACATTTTGCATCTCTTTCTCTTAACGTCAAAGAACCAAATTTAAAAAAGACGGGCTATTACGCTATTAGACCACTGCCACAACCACCTTGAGAAGAAGCCATGAAGTGACATCGGGCAACGCCGCATCAGCTGGGAGTTGCGGATCCACAACCTATTATTATGACGCGCTTCAACGGGCGAGTTTTTTTGTTCTTTCTGATATTTTTTTTGCTTTTTTGGCTCTGTTGCTACTATATTGATATTGAAAAATGTACAAAAAAGTAATAAATAGTTTTGGATAACAATAACAACTTACCTGATTATTAAATAATAGTAATATTGCGTTGAGAAGCTGTTTTTGTTTCACTTCGAGTAGATTTATTTGATCGATTAAAAGTAATATTCTATTGTACAAATTATTTTCTTCTGCGTTTAAATTACATGATTGACTATCGACTTCTGAAGTCTCAAAATTTAGTAAGCTTAAGGCTTTGTTTACGAAATCTGCGCTTGTCGTAAGAAGGTCACCTACTATCTGGGTAACTTCGTTACTTTCACAATGTATGAATTGGTACCGAGACAATAAGTTTTCAAGCTGAGACCACCTGCTTAGTTTAATTTCAAAGGGTAAGATCCATTTCAAATCATTGTGAGCCAATTCATAACCTTTTAAAAAAACCTTTATCTTCAAATCAATGTCCACTGAAGCCTGATTAACAATATGTATACAGTCATTGGTCAAATCTAAACTATAAAAATATATTACACTCTCTTCGCCTGCTTTTAAAACACTTTTATAGTTAGAGTTACACCCAGGAATACAGCAGGGGCTTGGCATGTTGATAAATAAACAAACTAAAAGAAAAAATAGTACTTACCTAAGTACCTAGGTATCTAGAGGTATCCTACCTACTTACGAACTATATCTACTAGTGATATTTTAAAACTAATTCACATATACCTTCTAGTTAAATAAACACTTCAATATTTAATAAATTAACTGTAGCCACAAAACAATAAAGTTTATCCCAAAGAGCTGACCCAGACAGCACACAATGTCTTAAAGACGTCGATTTTAGGTCTTAATTATGTCTGAACGCCTGCAGACCTACAAAAGACATCTTAAAGACGTTTTTTTCAATACATACATAAGATGTTGTAAGATGACGTCCATAAGATGTCGCTAAAATATCGTAAATATAACGTTCGTGTTATTTTAGGTTATAGCACAGAAAGAGATTTGTCTCTCTTCTGTCTTTGTAGTATCCCTGTCTTTCTCTAGCTTATATATTTTTGAAATGGACACTTTGGGTTGCCGCCATCTCGGATCGTCAGCCCGAACAAACCCGACCGTCGCCGTTCTCGACGTTGATTGTTACCAATTCGGACGTTTTCTTGAATAGTTTTTTTTTGTAAACGACAAACAATAGAGTTAAATTTTAGAATCGGTAAATTTGGCAACATCGCGAACAACTTAGGATTGGCAACAAAGCGCTTCCCTTTGCCATTTGAAATTGACGCAAGGTCAACACTGTCAACTGTCGATGGGCTTGATTTTTGATAGTTTTGCTGATGATGACTTGCAGTTTTTTACTTTCTACTTAGTGAACCGTTAAAAGAAAACGAATTGTAGATTAAAAAACGTTTTGTATGGTACATATTTTTCTGTGGTGTGGTGTTTGTTTTTAGTTTTCGAATAATTAAAATTGGTCTATAATCAGTGGATGCAGTGTCAATAAATCTGCTGACAAAACATGGCTTCAAAACAGTAGAAAAGATGCCGAGGATGCCATCGCGACGTGGCTAAGAAGAGCCACAGATAGGCGAAATTCATTATTAAAAAATTTTAATTATGTAATACGTTAATAAAACCAATTATTAAGCAATATGATGTTTCATGTTTAACAAACAAAACAAAATGTTTTAGGGCTCTGCGGTTTGGCCTATAAAATGTATCTAAGGTGTCCATAAGACATGTATAAGGTATTCATAAGACATCTATAAGATGTTCATAAGACATCTATAAGGTATACATGAGACATCTATAAGGTGTCCATAAGATATCTGTAAGCCGTCCATAAGATGTGGTATAGACGTTGGGTTTTGTAACATACGACCTTTTTAAGATATCCATAAGATGTCTTGATGGCGTTAAGATACGTCCATAAGACGTCATGAATGTCTATTGTTGATATCTTTTGGATATCTTTAAGATGTCTTTGTGCTGTCTGGGGACTAGAATACAAAAACACAACTTTTAAATTAAAACAAATAAAATTCTGCCGCCATTTATAAGACCCGTAAACAAACCGCGAGGCCGGCCAGGCTGTTGGATTTTTCACTTTATTATTGCTATTATAGCAAACCCGCACCAAAAATGTTCATCAGTATTTTGTAGAGGTTCTTAGCAATCATGGCACTTAAATTTTCTATTAGATATCAATCGAAAACCGGATAAAAATACAAATTAATACGAAAAACCGCAAAGTTAACACCCAATTCGCTCGTAAATTACATACTAAAGCATGGCTAACCTCAAAAAAGGCACGTGATCCATGGATCTTCAAGCAGTGTTGTCGTTTTTTCTGTTTCACGGCTTCTTTCAAGGTGGTTGTGCCACTGCACGTTCGGGCGCAAACTTAAACTCCTCCCCCTAGTAGATTTGCTACGTTGCCAAGCTTTATAATGGATTGTTAAGTGCGTTGTTGCCTATTTTAGAATTTAGACGAATGAAAGACTGATTTAATGCTTTTTATAAAACAGATTTGGCATTTTCCGTGCATGACAATTTTGCATCTTTATGTAAAAATCGTTTTATTAGTTAGAAACTTGAGAATTTGTATTAATTTTAAATATTGTTCTAGCCCTATATTTTTATCACAGTCATTTTCTGTAAAGTGTATATCATAAACAGAAAGTGCATATAATCTCAAATTAAAAAGGATTTTATTTTAACAAGTTTTCATGTTTTATTTGTCGATTTTTGTATCTAAACGAAATCACTCATTTTATCACTTCATATCTCAAATACCAATTGAATTTAGAACTTACGTATTGAAGTGACCCCGTAGGTAATAAATAATATTTTATATTTTTAACTTTTCTCCACTCATCTCATATTTTTATTAATTGTTTTTTATTAATGTTTTTTAGTATCACAAACAATTTCTTTTTGATGCTTAATATCCTTTTGTTACCTAAACAAATTATTATTTTTTTAACTAAAGTTTAAAGTATTAACAATAACTTATAAATTAGTACCCGCAACCCTATATTCAAATAATTTATTTATAAGGAAGTACCCACCTAAACATACCTTATAACTAACTGAAACTTTCTTTGTTTGAAACCGATTGTTTGTGTTATTAAAAAAGGTTTTTGCGTTTTATGTGTTTAGGCATGTTATCGCAACTGAAACGCAGCATTCCAGATCTCAGGTTACACAAAACCCATCAACCTTTAGTAGGTAAGTTCCTCGTTGTCCTAAAATCAAGCAAACCGTTAAAACAATTGCGTAACACAATATACCACGTGGCTAAAGTAGGTAGGTCGCAAACAATTAATAGGTTTAAATTAAAATTTTACTTTTTAATTATATTCAGGTTCAGTGTTATTTTTTATCCAAGATAACTGCTTTTTACATTACTTATTTTTCCCCCACTGGCGTTCTATCTACTATACTTAGTATTTCGCCAAGATCGACACGCCCTTTCTGTCCTAGGCAGGAATAGGCTCCGCCCAATCACCAAAATATAACCTTAACCTACTGTAGAAGGTATAGATGGGTTTTTTCAACAACTCCTGGATATAAGGACAAAGTGCTCTAAAGAAATTTGGTAGTGACGTGGCGCTCCGTAGTCCTTTTACGTTTTGGCATCATTATTTCTAGTTAATCTAGTCGGCTGTGCCAACAACTCCTAGATATAAGGCGTTGTTGGTTTTTTGCTGTTTTTGTTCTTTAGTTCTAATAGATAGCAAAAAAACAGCTGGTCTCTCTATGATTTTTATTATGGTTACTATACAAAACCTTACATTCAGGCTTTAAGGTCACCTGGTTTAACTGCGGTTTTCTTTTCTCTCCTCCTCGATCTTACTATTCCAATAATATAAAGACCTACTTTAGTCACGTGAATTATAATGTTAGCAATATTAAGCGTTAAAGGCGTATCTAACCCAATATTTCTTTTGTCAGATACGCCTTTTTTGAAAACGATAAAAAAATAATTTAATAAATGTTTTCTTTGTTTTAAGAAAACTGTTCGGCGTTTTTTATTATTAGCCTCTACTTTAATCGGATGAAATTTGAAGGTTAGGATTTTCACTTTCACAAAACTTTTCTAGTTTTGCTAAAACTTATTTCTTATTCTTGGGATTGTCTTGTATATTTTATAAAAAAAATTAAGGCTGCTACCACAGATATATTACCTATCCATGCTGCTACTATCGTTGCATGGTGTCTATTTGAATTACCTTTTAGACGTTTTAGGTAAAAAAAAGTTAGCTTATTATTGGTTGGGAATGACTAGAACCCCAGTTTATCCCGAAACTCATATTTTATATTTACCTGTTAGAGATTAGTAGCATGGTACTTCTATGCATGGTACCTAGAGGCATGGAATCAATTCCATAAGTAAATTTTAAGGCAGGAGTATCAACATGCTTGCCAACCTTTAACCTATTTCGCGTAGATTTATTTATGTTTTCTAGCTTTTATACAAAATTTAAAGAAAATCATTATCGACTTGATATTCTATAGGTAATAATTGACATATTTAATAAATATCAAGGAATTTCATAACTTATTTTAGGAGAATTGTATAGCGAAAAATATCGGGTAAGATTTTTTTTAACATTATTATGTCATTGTCACTCATTGTTCTTTCACTATACAATATTCCCAAAATTAGCAATGAAATAAATTGATATTTTTGTAATATATCGGATACTACCTAAATAATGTACCGACGATATTGATTTTCTTTAAATGTTAGTTATTAAAATAATAAAGTCAAAAAATCAACGCGAAATAGGTTATAGGTTGGCAATAGATTAAATGACGTTGAGAATTCAACCTTAAGACTGATATACGTACATCCATTAATCTTTTTAACCGTTGAGTATTAGATTTTAGCAATTATTGATATATATTAATATATCAAGTTCGGTCTCTGTTTAAAAGAAATAGTATGCACGCCACTGCAGCATTTTAAACTTTTTAATAAGCCACGCCCCTTTCCGTTGTTCCAGCCCAAGCCACGCCCCCGTCCTCTCATCGCGTGCGAACCATTCGTCGACAATCGTCGATCGATGCCCAACAACAATCATCGGGCCCGCCCCCTGCCACCACTAGCCACGCCCACTCGAGTGCACCCTTGTCCAGCAGCACAAGCTATTATACGAATAGCCCCAGTCCGCCAGTGCCTCAGAGTGAACAGCCTCATGGGGATGAGGTAAGGGCATTTTGAAAGACTCCTCGATGGGGCAATATTTCAGGCCACGTCCATGTAAGGGGCGGATCTTGTATACGTGTTCTCTATACAGAGTTTAAACCTAGAGTAAACCCCCTAATATTATTTTTAGGTTTTAGTCCCGGTAGACGCGGGTGGAGGTCAGCCACCGCCCCACTCCTCCCCCCACTCTTCCCACGTACCTCAACATTCCGAAAGAGACGGCGAAATGCTGCATATTAGTCAGTCTCACTTAGATGCTTTATATAATAAGTTAGAAACGTTAAGTAAAAAGGTCGAAACGTTGGAAAGTACACTTGGCAACGATGTCAAAACGATATTGGCGCTGTTGCAAGGGCGACAGGGTGAGGTACAGATTGGGACGACGGGGCCTGCGCAGGGGCCCATAGGATGGAGTATAGGAGAGGTGCTGGTGACGAGGGGGTCTGAGGTTAGTATTTCGATTATTTCGGAAATTATATTTGCTTTTTTTGACCGAAAATTTGGGTTTCAGGTGCCAGATTACGAGAATGTTGTTCCAGAATCTTCATCGAGTCGAAGTAGATTAACTTTCCAACGTTCCGTCAGTGAACCGAAACCCATGAATAGAACGCATCATTCCCAAGTATTACACAGGTAAACATTTTAATGTACAGGGTGGACAAAAAAATGATAACAAAAGTAACGTTATTCTTCCTTAGAAAATATGTTAGATACTCTTGATTTTAATCTCTCTCCCGAACAAACCTGTAAATTTCTTATTATATTCTAAAACATTACTTTTCAAATTATTTTGTAGAGATATATTCTTTCTAAACGCAGAAAAAAATCAAATTTATTTATTAAATTAAATAATTACTGCTTTAAATATAGGTTCGCCTCATTTAACAAAGCCTTCGACTTCGATAAATACCAAGACCCGTCCTGGGTCGAATGTCTCATCTCCAAAGAAAAAGAGGCAAAGGACGAAAAAATCGCCCCCATAGCTAAATTAGAGTCTTTAGATGAACTAGATTTGGTAAGTTCTCGTTCCCACGCTTTTGTTAAACCCACAGATATATAACCAGGGACGGTTCTACGGGGGGCCTGGGGGGGCCTAGGACCCCCCAACAATTCTGAAAAAAACTTTAAAATATCTCGAGAGAAATACAATCAAGCGAAGGCTACCAAAAATTGTGGCTGCGCCAATGTGGTGCCCCCCCAATATTTTGGGTCTAGAACCGCCCCTGTATATAACCAGTATATAATGGCATGCTACAAGGTTGTGACTCCTATGGAGGACTAAAGCGGGATACAGAGTTTGCGCAGTACACATCATTTTGTGGATCATGTAAACACTGAACAGGTCCTGCTTAACATGTATTTAACTTTTTTTTGGTGCTAAATATTTGAAACACTACTTTATTTCATAGGATAGCATAAAAGGCCCTATCATAGTGTCTCTATTATAAACTAGATAACACAAAAATCAGAAACACTATTGGTTATACATACCGTGCGAGCAAAAATTATTTGCGTCAAAGAGGGCCTTGCATCTAAGATCTAAGGACGTATTGCTTAGTCGTAGAGCTTAATAACTGTTGGGTGTCAGTAACTACCTCAATTAACAATCAATCAGTTATTCCGTCATCTTTGACAGTCGTTACAAGTAATTTGATTCGGTGGCCAACTTCAGCAATTTATGTAATTATTTTTCTTTTTCTTTCTGTATATTCTTACTTTGTTAACTTTGTAAACAACAAAAATAAATTTGTATTTGTCTACTTATTTTATTACTCATTAGTTTGGCATATCATCTCATAATATGAATTTGACAAAATTTTAACCCAGATTTGGTTAGATAAATCGTCCCCATATCATTGTGATCTAATCCAATCCCCACGTTTTTTAATCCAAGCCCTCTTTGATGCAAATAAATTTTGCTCGCACGGTATCTATATGTGGTTTAAACAGAAAGTACGTAATGTTGCCAAATATCACAATTTATTCTTTTTCCATAAAATAATTGAATAAATATTTTATTATTTATTATTTTGTTTCAGGAATCCCCCTCTGGTAGTCCCACTAAAAAACCTAAAAAATAGCCACAGTAGAAAATTCTAGAAATATAAATTTTGCGATTTTTTTCTTTGCCAAAGTACAGGGAAAGCGCCACTGATGTGGGAAGGACCATTCAAACAATAATACTCATCGATTAATAAAAAGAAGAAGGGACGACCTTTGGCAACGGCGCGTTAAGGAAACAATGCGTTGTTGCCAAATTGCGTAAAATGTATTTATAGTTGGGGATATAGTCTACGTTTAGGACTAAATATTTGTAAAATTCACATTTATTTTATTGTGAGCTGAAAATATACTATCTCCTTTACTATGCAATATACAGTAAGTTTAAAAGATCGTTCAAATAGGTTATACCTTATTTAAATTCTGGCTGGACGTCGCTTCTTAATCATTTCATCAAAAGAATATTGAAAAGAAAAAGTGTTGTTCTTGGGTCTATTAAATACAAACGAATAAAATTTGTATTTAAATAAATAAAAGGTTCATATATTATGCTCTTAAGTATTGACAGTGAGAATATTTTTAAATAATTTTAATAAATATCTTGTAAAGGATAAGAGGCTGTAATGGATATGGATGGATACAGTATTTATTTTTTAAAGTCATCTAACCACAATTAACTTATTCAGAGAAATAGATATAGAGAAATGTGCCTGGCTACGTATGGCATTGAACGTGCGCAGTATTTCACTACGCCGGGTCTCTTACGGATGCCGCCCTTAAAGCGACAACCGTCGAACTATTTTCTAGGGAATAAAATTAATTTTTCTACCAGACAGCCTTTCCTAAAGGGCTGTTGTTTTAATGACACAAGTCTTAGGGGGAAAAAGCATTCCACTTTTTTTATAGGCATATTATGTGGTTGGTCCCCTATTTCAAAAGGTACTATTTTTTTATCCCGCATTTTTGAGCCACTGTGTAGAGTCAAAAATAATTTAGTGACGTAGTCCCCTTGCAGTCCTTTGAGTTTTGCCTAATCTTTTACATATAAATGTACCTATTTTACTTAGTAAATACCAGTAAATTATGGTTTTGTTAAAAAAAATACCCTAAAATTATATTTCGGGTGACTTTTAAAAATAAATACGGAACAATAAGCAATGAATGAATTAATGAAAACCAAAAAAATCCGTCTAATTAAATAAAGCAGTTTAACACAATATAAGTTTTTCAAAAAATTATTTGTCAAAAGTTCATGCATTGACTTTGTTAAATATACGTAGCTTGTTCTCCATATATGATGTCGCAATTCGAAAATTACCAATAATCCCATTTTCATTATTTAGGTCAAAAAGTATTGTTTTTAAAACTAATATTGTATTACATTATTTTAAACAACGATAAAGTGCGCACAAAAGCGTCAAAAACACCATTTGATGAAGTTTATATCATGAAAATTTGCAAATTAACTAGACTCTCCGTTATTTCAATTTTCAGCCTCAACCTCATCTACCCAGACTAACTTAAAATAACTCGTTTTTACTTAACAAATCTCCTTTTCCATAATTTTTTTGCTGGTCCTCGTACAACACAAACAATACTTTTTGGTCGAACCTTATATATTATAGTAGGTGCGCGTATGTATCGATCGTGCGCTTTTATTAAATTGAAAACTGGTGTTTTAATGTGTCGGTAATGTACCAGCCAGATAGAAGGTGACAAAGTGCCACCAACGTCAACTTATATCTGTCGAATTCCGTCGTGACCGTTACATATTATAATATATAAACTTACAACCAGTATTGTATAAATCTGACAAGGTTTCGATTGAGTATGATAATTCTTGTTTGTAATGGAAAACAAGTACCAAACCTACTTTAGGATACCCTATATACCGGGGCAGTGTAAAATTAACGTAGGTATGTATAAAAATGGACAAAAATAATTGTGATATTGATAAAGGTTTTATTACTAAGTAATATTTGAAACGCGCAATGCCTTGTGATATTTTCCTTCTGTTTCAGCTTTACGTCATATACAGGGGACCAGTAAAGTCCGCATCATATGGGATTTTTTTTTATTAATATAGCTTTATTCGAAATTTGACTTTGGCATCAAGCTCTGCTTCGATCGAGATGAAAATTAAGCAAAAAAATAGTAGTCACGTGATTCGCATTATCTGTCAAATTTTAATTTTTTGCAAAAAATAATTCAAAAGTGGGGTTATTTCTGAAAATATCAAAAAAAATTATAAAAAAAAAGTTTTTTTAAATGCAGTTTCTAGCCCACATGCAAAATTTTAGCTGCATAAGATAATTTTGATTTTTACGCATATACACTTTTGCAAAATAAGACTCAACGTATCATACATAAAACTTCTTAGTTTTGACAATGCTTTATTTTAGATACATTTTCTTTAAAGTATATTAAATGTGCGTTAAAATAATTAATTAATTAATTAAAATTGGGCTATTAAAATTTGGTCGCATGTGATGCAAAGTTTATTTGTTTTTGGCCGTGTATAAGGTAATTTCATAAAATACGTATTTTTGAAAACGTAGTTTGTGTCTGAAAGTAATACACCCTAATAGTAAGAAAAAAAAGATCACAGTGTCATCAGTAAAGTGTTCTTTAAGTGGAAAATAAATTTTAGTGGTGGGTACAAAATCAAAATTATCTTATGCAGCTGAAATTTTGCATGTGGGCTAGAAACTGCATTTAAAAAAACTTTTTCCAATAACTTTTTTCGATATTTTCAGAAATAACCCCACTTTTGAATTATTTTTTGGAAAAAATTATAATTTGACAGATAATGCGAATCACGTGACTACTATTTTTTTTTGCTTAATTTTCATCTCGATCAAAGCAGAACTTGATGCCAAAGTCAAATTTCGAATAAAGCTAATAATAAAAAAAATCCCATATGATGCGGACTTTATATACTGGTCACACACTGTATAATAAAACCTATATTACTTTTATAACGAAGTCGTAACTACTCTCCAGAAGGGACATGTAATTTAGGGGTTGGGAAAGAAAGCCCTCTATCTTCCTTCTTACATTTATTTAAAATAAAATTAGTGCCTACGGGTTTCGGCCAAATAGGCCGTCATTAGGACTGCTGTAAGAAACATGAAACATTAAGTTATACGATATAAAAAATAATACAAACTAAAAACTTACAGGCAGCGAGGTCCAAAAATACAGGGACAAAGTAGGAGGCACTTTGGTCAAATAAAATAAATTAAATTAAAATTAATATTAAAACGATTCCTGACTGTATAAAAATCAATACTTTGCAATATATTTTAAGCCAAGTCTGTATATCTTGTTTGATTAACGTTATTATCTTATGCAAGAACGCCATTGGTGGTCCTGTTTTGCTTAAATAATTATTGGCCGATGGCCAAACGTATGCTCAATTTGTTTTTAAAGATGTACACACATTTTTATTAACATTAAAAATATGCTTTAATCCCATTTCGTCACATATCAAATATTTATAAAGTTAGTATAGGTGAAGAGCAATATTTTAACTTATATATCCTTATTCTGTCCTACTCTTACTCGCGTATGTCGTATACGACCATCTTCATTGTTAAAAAATATACAGGGCGAGCAAAACGACGACGAAAGGCGTCCGGCTGAAAGTCGCCTATAATTATGTTTCACCCTGTATAGTTCTTATTTTTATCAAATAATATTTGAATCGTAATGATCATGTGATAATGGTGGGCGCACATTCCTGATTTTTGCAAATATGATTTGTGTTTTAGCAAAGCAAAGTGTACGGCAAAAAATAAGGAAGTCCACTGATGTAAGTGTAAATTATATAAAGACGCCTGTCCCGACAAGGTGGCCCGCATAGGTTTTTTAAATTAATTATTTTTAGGGACATCCTGTATATGTATAGTGTTCTCGACGAACTATTTGTTAAGGGTTAACCTGACATTAGAATGGGTCTGCAAGCAGTTTATTTTCACGAATTTACCATGCATACTAGAATTCGGTATCTACATCAGGGTGTTCTATAACGAAGAGGCCATATACGACAGGAGATATTAGGCTCGAAAATAGGTCTTTAACCGTGGGTTAAAGAGATACCTGGTGATCCAAGTAAAAATTGATCGCTAGATGGCAAGAAACATTTAAATAAACACCTTTCGTAACGAAACATAATTTATTGAAAATGAACCATGGATAATAAGAAATTAAGCAATAACGACCTATTTTTAAGCATACTATCGCCTGTGGCTGTGTGGTTTCTTAGTTATGAGACACCCTGTATAATTATTCACACACTTCCATAAAACTTTGTATGTAGGGAAATGTTTATCTAAAGTGTTAAATAATTAATAAAATATCTTACTGTCTGTGAAAAATTTCTGCTGTGCAGAACCATATAAGTATGGCTAATAAGTATATCTTTTTGGATGTTGTACAGTTTTCAGACCTGTTCTAATGCATGAGAACCCCAAAATGATTTAAGTTTGTTGTTGTTGTTGTGTTACTTATATATTCCATTCGCCAATTTGAATTGCGACATCATCTACATAAAAAAAAAAATGTTAAATAACGTACAAGCTTGTTTTTGGCATTAAAGTACCTAAATTATAAAACGTTAAAATGCTTGTTACATAATATGAATCATTAAAAGATACTTCAAACAAGTACGTTTTGTAAGCACAAAATATAATATGTTTATACACATTTTATCATATTTTTAATAAATACTATGTAATATTGAAAAAAGCCCAAATAAAGTCGATAAAAGTGTTTCGAATTTCGGACATTTTTTGTTGAAACTTTAAAATTGTTTTTTTTAACTGTCTGCTAAAAAATTGCTTCGGACTCCCGTCGTTTCCTTGTTACACGGTAACATTGTCGACTACTTTTTTCATCGGTCTACCGTCGCGAGAAAGTAGGTTTGATATTCGTCAAAGCTTTCAACGTAGACAACCAAATATGCGCTAGGTAGTATAATGGGTTGCTTAAATAAAGGACGGTACACCGATGTAAAATAATCAGTCGAATTTTATTTTCTGCTAAATTAGAGAGTCTTGTGACAAAACTGACATTACGATAAGTGATTTGTGAGATTTAAAAAAAGAACTACTAAATATGTAGGTATGTATGTTTAGTAACTAAATTACAAGCAAATAATATTCCCATTTTTTAAAGTGTTTTAATGAATCCATAATTATTCGTTTTTAACAATACTTTATGTTTATTTTTCTAATAATTTCGGCAAACTGAGATTGAATATTCATTATGACGTATGACAATTTTTATGTGCTTATTTTTTATATACGTACATGGTTGTTTCAAAACATTGTTACAAAGGCTTTGCTATGTTTATACCATTGATTTCATATAAATGTAAATACTTGGTTTTGTAGAACATAATAGCAAAATAATTTAACTGTTACTGACTTTTCAATTAAATTAATCTGAATGCCATTTTCAGAAGAGAATCTTTCAGCGAACACACAACTTGTTTTTAATATTACCTGGTATATGGTGGATTACCTTTTACAGAAAGAAGGTCAACTTGAACATGAAATCATATTTAGTTAAGAATTAATCAGAATAACTTTCATTTTCATGGAACGTGTAATATCTTTATTAGATTTAGGTTTTAGGTAGAAATAAGACCTTCTATTTAAGAATCTTTTAGAATTCCGTTGTCATCAAACAGTCTTATTTGAGTTGGTGCGTGTGTAGTTTCGTCCTCTATATTTCAAGAATTTGTTTTTGTTAAAATGAAATTCCATACTGTGATCTTTGTTGTATGTGCCATTGTCCTGGCTGTGATAAATACTAGCTTTGGAGCTCCGATAGCTGAAACAGCTTCGTCTCTAAAAAATGGATCCGATGCAAAATGTAAGTAACCAAAACATATCTCCATAAACAGATAAATATATTGTACTTTTTTTTTTAATATCCTGTATAAATACTGATCTCATAATTTATCTCTCTTAAAGTCTGTTTTCTATTGCCTGACAGCTAAGAACTACGAACCCTTATTAAAAATGCAAAACACAAATTTTAGCTTACCGGGTGAACATATTAGTTTTCCCCTGAAAGTATATATTTTTAGTAACACTACAGGTGGTTTAAACACTTTATAAATTGGCACACCCCTAATTTTATCTTTCACAATAGGGTCGTAATATTGTGTGCCAAAAAATTCGACCGTTTTAACGCATTGTTAACCTGTCCTCTTAAATTGTAATATTATGGTACGTCCTTATTTTAATTTTTTTTTGGTTTTATTAGTAATTTTTATTTATAATTTATATTTATTCGTATGTTGTTTTTAAGGTGTGCAAGAAATATTTGTATATTTAACTGAATCTGAATTAATTTTATTTTCTCAATACAAAAACAGTTTATACTTAAAAGAGTTAACAAATTAAAGGTCTAAAAAGGTGTCTTCACTATCACTAAATTCGAAGGATTCATCTGTGGAGTCAACTGAAATAATAAGCTCCGTTTCTTCCATCAGGTTGTCTAAGTCCCACATTTTTTTCCCCTCTTTTATTACATGTTTTATAGATTCTTTACAATTTTCTTTTGTTATAATGTTTAATGAATACTTCAATAACTCACGCACATCTTTTATTTTAAATGTAGTATTATTCCTTGCTACATAGCCTTTCATTTGTGCCCATATTAACTCAATTGGATTTAATTCGCAGTGGTTAGGGCGGCAGTCTAAGTAAAATGACATTACGTTTTTTAGCCATTTCGTCGATTACACATTTTTTAAAACGTGACTTATTTTCTTCCACTATTTTTAAAAGCTATTTTTTTAACATGCCATCTTCAACGGGTATATTTTTCTTAGACAGCCAATTTATAACATCTGTTTTTTTCCAAGAAGTTTTTCTAAAACCCTTGAATGGTAGCTGGCGTTATCTAATACTATGACAGAATTTTCTCAAAATACTCTATAGTAAAATTTAATTACTTATATAAGAGGTACCTGTTATTATTACGCCTATGGTTTATTGATGTTTTACGACTCATGACCCTCAACTGTGCTGTCAGGCTTTACGAAACAGAGTATAACAGGTGTACCAAAACAGCCTGTATATATCACAATAAATAATTGGATATAGTAAGTTTAAGTATAGTTTTTGGGGGAAACGTTTTAATTAGTGATAACCACTTAACCAATGAACCATTTCTAAAATATTTTTAATTTGATCTACAGCCGCATTTGGGCAACCATTTGACGAAATAGTTGTGGAATCGACCCTGAACGTCAAGAGAAAACCTGATAGCAACCGGCAATCAAGAACTAATAAACAAGATGCGTCTTTAAGAACCAAGAGGCAAAATGCGTAAGAATCATGAATACAAATTTTACTTATACCGAATTACTATAACTATCAACACGAATTCAAATTACTTTTCAACAGAAAAAAAAACTCCTATAGGCAGCACCCTCTTTTCATTGGCCACTCTGGGCAAGTGCCAGGGCCCTGCGATCGATGGGCCCCCTATATATAGTTCCTATCAGATCACCAACTAATAATATAATTAACAGTTGAATAAATCTAGAATCATGCTTATGTACTCCTTTTGCCTGTTTTAATAAAATAGTCCTCTGGAATAGTCATAGAGGCCCTATTCTTCTAAAGGGTCAAGGAGCTTCAATAAGTTAAAGACGGTCCTGCCTATAGGTAACTGTTAATATACAGTGTGTGTCCAAAAAAGTATGCAACATATGGGAAAGTTTTTTATCACCGATTTCTCAGAAAATTTTATTCTTTATAAAAGTTGGTGCATTCCTTAAAACTATAAATGCATATTTCATATTTCACCTGCGGCTAATAGTAGGGGAGCAAATGCCATTTTTTCGAAATTGCCTTAAGAGTAAAGTACCTTAACTGTTAGAAATATAGCAAAATTTTATATGGAAACGTTTTTGCAAATTAAGAACTTAGTTCATATACGAAATTTGTGTTAGGTGTGTCAATTTTTAATTTTTTTTATATGCATTTCTTTAAAATAGGTTCTTGGACTTCAGCGTACTGGGTGAAAATGACAAATAAATTATTAATTATTTCCAGTAATATGAATAGAGTTGGATTCTATCATAATTTTGTTAAGAACATAAGTTGGCTAAAATGTGTTTAAGTAAGCGTGCAACACGCTAATATCTGAACCAACTCGTAACATTGGAAGGTTTTAAAAAGTTTGCAACTACTTAATCCATTTTTATTATAAACCCACGTTTGCAAGTTATTTAATAAATATATTAAAATTGCGCAAACAAAAAATCGACCAGAGGTGTACCGTTTAGGGGAAAATAGAGATTAACCAAAAAAAATTAAAAACTGTTACACCTAATTCAAATTTCGCATTTCGACTAACTTACTAATTTGCAAGAACATTTCCATATAAAATTTTGCTGTATTTCTAATAATTAAGGTACTTTACTCTTAACGCAATTTCGAAAAAATGGCATATACTCCCTTACTATTAGCCGCAGGTGATATATGAAATATGCATTTATGGTTTTAAGGCAACTTTTATAAAAACTAAAATTTTCTAAGAAATCGCTGATAAAAAACTTTCCCATATGTTGCATACTTTCTTGGACACACTGTATATTAATCACTATTTACTTCTTGGGAACCAGATGCACATACGAGATTCGTTTTACCGATTGGTCCAATAAATTTTTCCTTATGTAGATTTCCAAATTTTCCCTTTCCTGGTTTTGGAGGCTCGTCAGCGGTAGCCAACGCACAAGCGCAATCCTATAACGTCAAGAATCCTCTAGGAGATTTTGGTGCTTCTGGTAAAAAAGAATTGAATTTTATTAATATCAATTTTCTACCTAAATTATCATCCAACACTTCGTTCATTTTCAAATTCCTCCTTGTTGGTTGGCATGTTTCAATTATTGGTTTCCTTTTCATCTGGCTCACTATACCTTTAGGTGTTTGTTACATTTTTGTAAGAATATCAGGTGAGACTCTGTTCATACCAAAGACCGTATACACTGTAGACCGAATGTTTCATTCCGAAAGCGCCTCGAAACCCAATCCGTTCCTTGGGTTCTCCCGGCGTGGCAACACTGTTCAACACTTGGCGTATATCATACAATCATAGAAATCAAAACATCGATGTTAACTTTCAAAATGTCTTTATTCCAAACCAACTTTTACAGTTCATTATATGGAAAGTGGCAGCATAATATAGAAAATAATAACCATTAAAAAAAATAACAATAATAAAAAAATTAAAGTTAATCCAATTTAATTTAGTAATAAAATCAGTTTAAAAAAAATAGTATAAATAATTTAATTTAGTAAATATCTCTTTAATTGTTTTTTAAAAGTTGCAATTTTTTAATTTTTCTGATATTTTTTGGAACATTGTTATATTTTATTATTCCGTCATATAAAAGCGATTTTTTTCCGAAATTCCTTTTTACTAGTATAGTTTGATAATTTATACGTCTCTGGTATTATGATCATGTATAATGTCTTATTCTCCTGAACTGTTATGTTTGATTTTTTTCTTTTAAAATAATAGAGTGGATTAGAATACAAATTTTTAATTTATAAATGTTTTGAACGTGTAAATACGCTTTCGGTCTATATAGATTAACATTGTGTTGGAGATTAACACATCGATGTTTTTGCCCATCCCTACTCGCATACATAAATATTAAAGCATAACCATACTTACCGATCAAAAGATAAAATCTTCATTTGGTTCACTTTTTTCATGCATGACTGAACAAAAATCACCCAAAAATAGCCATAAAATAACTTAAATTACGTTGGACTAATCCAGCAACGCGCAACAACTACCTGTCGTCATTTCCATTTATTTAAAATTTCAAATAGTAAGCGATACTCGTTAAATAAAACGCATTTTGCAAAGTTGCGGATATGATTACAATAGAAATAGTTTTTAAAATTCTCTTATTGCGTTTTGCTAAATACCTATAGTAGATTAATTATTGACAAATTAATTTTAGATTAGTTTTAGACGAAAATTTAAATTGGAAATGCCATATCCAGTATATTATCAACTCGATATCTCCTTTGGTATCTGTTTTGTACAGAGCTAGATATTTCATTCCTTTGAAATACTTAAAAAATATATTTTTTTCATTAATATATTCAAAATTACAATAATTAGCTTCTGCATGGGGATCTGCTTGTTTATCAAACTTAAAACCATTACAAAAATTGCAAAAGAAAGTTATTAAATGTATACACAAATTACCACATTTAGAACCAACTATATAGCCCCAAAGGGTATTTACACGTTCAAAACATTTATAAATTAAAAATGTGTATTCTAATTCACTCTCTATTATTTTAAAAGAAAAAAAAGCAAACATAACACTTCAGGAGAATAAGACATTACATGATCATAACACAAGACGTTGTACAAATTATCAAACTATACCAGTAAAAAGTAATTTAAAATATAACAATCTTTCAAAAAATATAAGAAAAATTAAAAAATTGGCAACTTTTAAAAAACAATTAAAGAGATATTTACTGAATTAAATTATTTATACTATTTTTTTTTTTAAATTGATTTTATTAATGAATTAAATTGGATTAACTTCCATTTTTTTATTGTTATTTTTTTAATGATTATTATTTTTTATATTAAGTTGTCACTTTCTATGTGGTAAATAAAAGTTAGTTTGGAATAAAGACATTTTGAAAGTTAAATAAATTTATTATAAGTATAGTGGAAATAATTACGGATTAAACATTTGCTAAAGCTATTGGAATTACCAAATTGACATATTTTAAGGAGATTTTCGACAAATATGTAAATCTGGCTTCGGCGCAATGAAACGGAAGAAAAGGACAAAATGATGAGGGATTGGGTAAACATGCAAACAGTTGGATCTATACTTTAAAATGTCTCTGGTTCATATACACTATTTTGTTTTCTTTATCTCTTACACGGTTTTCTTGATCTTTGTTCATCTACCAAGTTGCATCATCTAAAATTCATTTCATCGGACCTGCATTTCACCATCAAATTCGTTTTTTTTTTCACGTCCCCCCTGCTTTATGTCGTCTGACGCAATCAAGAAGCTCGTATTATTTTTTTAGCCTCCGGCGGCCAATCCCAGTCTTTGGCTTTCGGTCCTAACGGACCTGTTAGCAGTGCCGGCTTTGCGGGGTCGCAGCAATACAGACTCCCAAACGGCCAAACATTCGACGTTTCGTTCGGCAACGCCGCTGGAAACACCGGTACGTTTTTTTAACTCTATTAAATAGTAGTGGCCTGAAAAAGGTTGATTAAAGAAAGATTGAGGAGTGAAGATTGTTATGCCGTGCTAGCAAACGCCAGCTTCGCTATTGGAACGTATTCGTTGCTATGGAGGGGAAATGCAGCGAGAGTACGATACTTTTAACAAAATAATAATGTTTATTGTATGGTACAAATTGTAAACTTAGCTTTTTCTTTTACAGGTCCTAATCAGGCAGGAGCCGCATCATTAGCAATAAAGGCGCCAAGAGGTTAACGTTTTTTTTTTAATATAGTTTTAAACAAGAAGCTATGTATATGTCAGTAAGTTATGTTATTTTTTGTAAAAATTAAATATATTTTAGTACAGTAAAACGGTTACAGTTTTTCTTAACTCCAAATTCAAATCAAATTAAATGTATTCTACTAAGGATCATACATTATGATTTGAGGTTTGTCATATAAAACTATAAAATTAACTAATTTAGTTTACCTTAAATTTCAGACTACTAGCATTAAATGTAAGGGACAAATCTAAAAGGTCAAAACCTTTTACGCAAATATGACATCGATTAGGCAAAAAGTATTGTGGAGCACTGAATGTATATTGAAGTGCCTGAGGATTTTGTTTTTCGTATATTTCTCTGCATGTTTGTGTTGGTTTCAATCCAACAATGAGCCTTATTATTAGACTTTCTGTGCTTGAAATACTTGATTTATGCTTACTGCTTGTCCCCATTGTTATAGCTGAGATGAGGATAGACCAATGCTTAGTAAGATGTTATTTGAGTATAGGGACAGAGGCACTGTGCATCTTAACTTTAGTATAAGTAAGTGTGTGCCAATTTTAAGCATACATGGATCCAGTTGAGGTTCCCGCGATAGTTTGGAATCAAGATATGTTCCCAGGAATTTGGAAGAGGATGCCGCCTTGGTTTAATTGCATTTTGGGAGAAGTTTTGTAGAAATGAATGTGAACCGTTTTGTCCTCGTTTAGTATGTTGATTCGAAAAACATCATCTGTTCATTTTTTCTGTTACTTCTTGTATTTTCCTGTGTGCTTCAGGGTCATCTAGTGCTAATATAGCAACCGTAGTATAGTCGTCAAATTTAATAGTAAATCCAGGTAGTGATAGATCGTTTACAAATAATATAAATATATGAGATGGACAACTATATATAGTAACCGCTCAGAGATAGATGGTGACCAAATTATTAATTTTCCATTTTACAAAGCAAATATCACCTTATATTTACAAAATTGGTTTTAGAAGAGGTGATTGGTTCGCATTAGCCGCCATTTTTAAAAATGGCGGCCTAATCGCGATCAACAACGTCACACTTACGCCGTCTTATTTACCCCGTGCGAACTCGGTCCAACGTCCACATTACAAAAATACCCAGTTTTCAGGAAATTAAAAACCACCGATCGAAAAATAAATTCGTTTATTTTACTTTTAGGAATACAAAATGTGAGTATTCTTCGGAAATAAATTAAAACAATATTACCTAACTAATAAGATCACAAGCACCAGCATTGGTATATTAAAAATCAAGGACGATAAAGTAAAGATAGAGGGCGCATCTCATTCGTAAACGACGTAGTATAGATTTAATTATTAACACCTGATAATAATTACTCCTCTTTAAAATAAATAATAAATATCGATGTCCTAGAGGGAGTTTTTATTCGAACTACACCTCAAATTACAATTACAGACTCTAAACCACAAAGAATGCCATTAAAATAACGGGCAAAACTGAAAACAGCACCAATCGGTTCGCAGAGCCAGTAACACACGTGACGTTTTTACTAAGTGTTGATCCTAGGGGGCATTGACATAAGTTGTTCCGACATTCGAACGTGTCTCCTAGTATGACGGTACAGTTAAATTTGGTGGAACACTGGGATCCAGGAGCTGAAAATGACAGAAGTTAATACAAGCCTCTTTTCATAATCTTCTAATACAAGTACCTACAATCGATTCTAGAAATTGCATCGGGCTACCGTCGTCGGTCGTCGTTATCTTATGAAATCGCTTTATTTGTGAACAGTTGTTCGAAAAGCAGTTTTGATAGTGTTAATTAATAACACAGAGGAATAATTGCTCGCAACCTTTATGCAAACGCAAAAGATCAGGGACTGGTTAAAATTATGTAAATAGTAAAATATTTTTATAAAAAAGCATAATTAGAATGGTTTCAGTTATGTAGGGATACTTACTTTTAACGGCGTAACAATTTCCCTCAACATCTAAGTAATCAGATGTACACAGGCATTGAGCAGCCGTCGAGACGATTTGAGATGTTGAAACGTTGCGGCAATCTGCATGTGGAATATTTTGACATTGTTCTTGGATTTCGCACTCCTCGTTTAACTCTTTTGTTGCTAAAAGAATAAATACTTTATAAAATAAATATGTTACATTTTGGGTTATATGACCAATTTAAACACATCTAATGCATACTATAGGCTGCACAAATGCTTGAAAAAGATTATAAGATATTTTTCTCCAATATTTTTTTAAATGATTCGTATGGGGGTCTTTAGGCATTAAAATTATACATCAGCATCATTTTAATCGGCCTAGAAAGGTAAGGGCAGGTGGGAGGGAGGAACAAACCCGAACACACCAGGCTATATTTTATATATAGTTGTGGGTATATTAGTAAGTTAAATGTTTAAGTCCGGACCTGTCTATCTTCCCATTTCTTAAATGAGAATTTGTCAGTGCGCATATGCCCACGTGTACTGGGCTTTACTTACAAGCGCAAGGGCATAAATTTGCCACTTTGTGATTATTGTTTGTTAATCTAAAGGTTTATGGGGCTTGCAGGAAACATTGCCTGCTCGTAATATTAGTATACTTACTTTCAAGACACACTGATCCATTTGACACGAAATCTCCAGACTTACATTGACAAGTCTCGTTATCGGAACATACAGCGTTCAAGATGTGATTGCAATCTCTTACCTCACAGGAGTATCCAATGCCTACAAGAGGAAAAAATATAATGCTACTGTACATTTTTTTTCTTGAAGGTTTGAAGCATTGTTCATAAAATGATTCTTTGTTAAAACATTGATAAACTATAGAAACCACTTACTAGGTAAGCAAAGACTGGTCTCGTTCACCCTGGAAAACCCATTGTCACACTGGCATTCCTCATTGGTACAAGTTTCGTATAACGGACAGGCAGAGTTGTCCAGGCAAACTTTCGTGACGTTCGCGTCTGATTTCAACTCGCAGTAAAACGATGTTTCGTTAAGCACAGCTTGGCTGCTGCAACTGCATTTTTCAGTCTCCGTATTGCAGAAGGCGTAGGGACCCATGGCTTTACACCAATCGTTGTCCAGACAGCTTTTGGTATACTCTAAAGTGGCTAAAAAAATACTAGGTTTATAACGACTCACGACAATATTTATTTTGTTTAAAGGTAATAATAATAATAATAATATATATCTTTATTCTCAACCAACTTAAAAAAGTTTATTACAGAGAATATAACACCAAATATACAATATATAAATTCACAAATAATAAAAACTATGTTTAGTAATTATTAATAACTCCATCGAAATTATTCAAAAAAATATATATAATAACCATTTACAAAAAAAAATATTAATATATAATATTATTATGTTAAAGTTAGTTCAGTTTTAAAAAATATTTTTTTAGTGTAGCAAACTGTTGTAAATTGTTATTCCTTTATATAATATTGATCTTTGGCCAAAAGCCAAAAGTACTCTTTACCATAGGTGTTTGAATATAATGGTTTTGTCGCGTGACGTGAATAATGTTGGTCGAAGGAAATATTATATTTGATTGTTTTTCTTTAATAATAATAGAGTGTATTAGAATGCATAGTTTTAATTTATAAAGCTTTTCTAAATTTAAATATCCATTTGGTTCATACAAATTTATAGTTGGTTCTAAAAAAGGAAGTTTATGTATGCATTTAATTATTTTGTTTCGTAGTTTTTTTAATGGCTGAATTGTAGTTAAATTCGCTGATACCCAAATTGAAAGCATGTACTGTAATTTTGAATAAACCAAAGACTAATATATATTTTTTAAATATTTTAACGATATATAATTTTTAGCTTTAAACAAAATGCCATTTATTGGTGAGATGTAACTTCTTAAATTTTCATCAATATATAAACCTAAAAATTTAATTTTATTAGTACATATATTTAATTAAATGATTATTGAAAGACAGTGAAGGAATATTATTATTTATTAATTTTGATATTAAAATTTAATGATAATTTATAAATTTCAAGCCATTTATATATTATATTTAGGTCGTGGTTAATGTTATTATGAATTTGAGCCTAGTCTTCATGAACATATTATACAATAGTAGTATCATCGGCAAACAATTTTATTTTACCTTTTAAATTTAATTTTGCTATAGAATTAATGTAGATTAACAAAAGGGTAGGTCCTAAGGTTGATCCTTGCGGAACACCACAAGTTATGTTTTTTGTGAACTTTTAACATTTTCAATTTGAACAAACTGCTTTCTATTACTTAAGTAATTTTTTATCAATAAATAAATATTTCCCCGAATTCCAATATTGTATAGACATTTAAGTAAAATGTTGTGATTGACTGTATCAAATGCTTTACATAAATCTAGGGACAGTAGGCAGCATTTTTGGTTGCTTTCAACGTTTTGTTGAATATCTTTGATAATATCTGCAGCTGCAACTTCTATCTCTAATTTTACGAAAACCATATTGAAATGGAGAGAGTATTTTTTTTTTCTTCTAAAAAATTTACTATTCTATTATTTAAAATTTTTTCAAAAATCATTGAAAATATGGGTAAAACAGAAATTGGGCGATAGTTACTACTGAAATATTTTTCTCCGTTTTTAAAAACTGGTGATACTTTTGCTATTTTTAATTTATCTGGAAATAACTAAGTTTTAAAAGAAATTGTGATTGGTAGAGATTGTAGACAATGATATTTCTTGAACAACATAAGAGTTCTGGACTTGTATTGTCTGCCCAACAAGCCAAAACGACAAGAAAAACTGTGTCTAACTTACTTTTCTTACACTCCATATTAGTATCACTCTGGAACCAGAAATCTCTACAGTAACATACACCATCAACCAATTTACCAGGTTTAATGGGACAATCTTTATCGGCCACGTACTGGGTGTTCTGGTCTTTCATACCCAGCTCCGCGAGACATTCCTTATCTTGCAGGAAAAAGCCTTTGGCACAGATGCACGTTGCGTTTTTGTAGTAATGGGTGTTTGAGCATTCTAGGCACTCTGGTTCGAGGAGGTCGCTTGAGACACCTTCAATAAGAAAATTCAAAATTTACAAAGCACTAAAACAAGTTGCCACAAATTTTGATTTCACCAAAAATTAACATGAGAAATTACCATTTGGACACTTTGTGTCAGGTTTTCCAGTAGTACTATCCTGTAAATCCTCATCTATTAATTTCTTCAAGTAGCTTTCCGCTTTAGAATAGGTAAATATATCGTTAAATGTCTCTGTTTTCCTTTTATTTTGTTGAATGGGATTCTTTATGCATTTCCCCAGCTCGCAGTGGCTGTAAGTCAAGCCACCAAACATGTTTTCCGTCGGAAAACAGTCATTATTTATGGCACATGCTGAAAAATATATACAAACCAAGTTTTTTAATTTCGCACAAAATTAGTATGGACTGACGATTATTTAGCATAAACCCCAAAAAACCATTACCGACTAAATAATATGCAGCGGACCACCGTCTTTCGCATATAACCAAAATCGATTATTTATTTTCATCGGTCTACCGTCTTAATCAGAAGTCAGTTTTGATAATCGCCGTACATATAGGCAACCAAGTATACAGTTGCGTGTACATTTGGTTGCTTACATTCGGACGAGACGGCAGACCGATGAAATTATTTAATCGACCCTGATTCTCTGTAGAAATAAGGAAAGGGGCCCGATGCACAAAACTTAGTCGACTATACGTTTATTACTATTATTAGATAAAATGACGGAGTATTGAAGATGTTTTAAACATGCTGCAATTAATTTCCATAACTTACGCAAATCCTCTTTTGACATTATCCTGCAGTCCGCCACTCTATCATAATAACTCTCATTGCATTGGCAGGTTTTTGTTTTTTCTTCGCACGTCAATGATAAGGGATTACTTCCATCGAGACAAATAATGTCAGTTGTGCATGGTTCACCTTTTCCGGCGTATTTTTGACATTTTCCTTGGTACCACCTGAAAAAAATATCATTGTAATAACCGTGTATAATTTTAAGCTATATTATTGTTGAAAATTGGTAGGTACTGTGCTTACTCTGTTAAAATATAAGCAAGTACGTGTTTTGATATTTTGGGAAACTTTGCCCCTAGGGGGTGGAAAAAGGGGGACATAAAAGTTCATATTGGAAAAATATTTTTTGTCATAATTTCGTGGAATTTGGTAATATAGGCTTCATACAGCATTACATTATTATATTATACCTATATCCTGTTTGGCATAGGCAAGCATTGTTGAGACAAAGTGAATTGTTTCCAAAAAAGTCTTCACATTGCCAGTCCTCGTAACACAAGCTACCATATTCTGTTGCATCTAGAACAATATGATACATAAATAAAAATATATTATGCTGCTTCCATTTTTATTGCAATGGTAATGTAGATGGTGCCCTCTAAATTTTACAATAAAAATGAGAGCAGATTTTAATTTTTCACCCCACAACCCCCAAAATGAAGTTTTAAAGTAAAAAATGCTAATTTATAGTATTAATGCAGTTTTTTTTTTTGAAGAAATATATTACCTATAATGAAATTAATAATTTATAATTTGTAAGTAAAAAATATTACTTATAATAAATTATTCAGAACAATATTAATTAATTAAAGCATTTCTAAAAATATTTTTGAATTGTCTGTTTTTAATATCCATGTTTTTATTTCGACTTTAAGTTTTTTTAATAAAATTAATTTTTTAATTTTTGTTGGTAAATAATCGTTTAAATAAAAACATAAATATTTGAAATTTTTTTGTCCTATGGACTTATTTATAGGTAATTGTATAAGGTTTTTATTTTTAAATATATATACCAAGATGTTATAAATGTCAAGTTGTCTCATGTTCAACTTTTTTGTTTCTGAATATAATTCTTTTGAAGGATAAAGATAATCTTTATTGAATATAATTTTAAGAAACCTTTTTTGTAATATTTCTAATTTTTTAACTAAAGTTCTATTTATTCCTCCCCAACCTAAAATTCCGTAATTTAAATGAGTTTTGACTAACGCGTAACATAATATTTCCATATGTCTTACTTACATTTAAAAAATTTTTAATGTTTTTAAAAATGGGTAGTAAACTTCTTAATTTTTTAATTAGGTATTCTAAGTGAAAATTCCAATTTAATTTACTTGAAAAATAATTCCCAAATATTTTATTTTATTAACTTTAAAAATTTGTATGTCTTCATTTATTTGAATACTATTCATATTTTGTGGTAGGTTATTTAGGTTTAAAGTAAAAGAAATAAAATTTGTTTTATTAAAACTAATTGTTAACAAATTGTTATCAAACCAATTTTTTATAATAATTTTAAAATCTTTTTTAATTTTATTATTTAAGTTGCCCCAAATTGTATCGGTATAAAAAATTGTAGTATCATCTGCAAAACTATGAATTTGTCCGTAGCAATTTATACTAAACAAGTCGTTAATATAAATATTAAAAAACAATGGTCCTAAAATAGTTCCTTGAGGAACGCCATACTTAAATACTTTTTGATAGCTTTTTTCTTTATCTATTTAAACATAATTTGGTTTATTTTTCAGATAATTTTCAATTAATTCTAATTGCTTTCCTCTGAATCCAATATTTTCAAACTTTTTTAACAGTAAATTATGGCTAACTGTATAATCTTAACATAGTATAAAACAAAGTGGCTGTCGCCCGTCTATCCCCTTTCACATGTGCTTAAATCTTTAAAATTGCGCAACGGATTTTGAAGCGGTTTTTTTTAATAGAAGAGAAACACTGATAAATTTAGAGGTTTGTTCGGGTTTGTATTTATAAATCATGACGTGATGGTGAACTCGCCTTATTATCTCAGAGATGAGTATTTGCCCGATTTTTGAATAAAACAATAAAGAAACGAGGAAGACAAATGCGTCATTATAGTCATAACAGTAGTTATACGTACAGCTTAAACATTTCTCCAGTCCTTCACTGAACTTGGAGAGTTTGTCGCACTGACAAATGAGGTCTATGCATTCGGTTTTCTCTTTGACAATGCATTGCTCGGTTGTGTTACATGCTTCGTTTAGGGCATTACCAACTTTAAAACCTGGAAAAAAAATTGGATTTAATCAAAATCATTATCAAAATTTAGTACAACTGTTTTCTTATCTACCCGAAATTATGTTAGATAAAACGTAATTATAAAAAAAATCAGAATCATACCAAAATTTGATTGAAACACAAGTAGGGGAGAGTGGGGCATAGTGAAATACCTAATACTAAAATGGCATTAACACAGATTATAGTAAACTCTGGCGAATGCGATTGTTACAATATAATATGTATATGTATGTATATCTCGTTTTTTTTGCATTTGCTCGAATTTATCTTTTAAGGAAAAAAAAATTTTTTTTAAAATATCTCCGTTGACAAAATTCCACTTTGCCCCAGTGCATGGGGCAAAGTAAAATAAAAGTAAAAAATGTATTTAGGGTTTATTAATAAACATGAAACTCAAAAATTGGTGAAATATTTTGTAAAAAACAAATTATTATATCTAAATAAATTGAATTTTTCCATGACAAAGAAATGTAAATTTATTTAAAAGGCCCCTGATCTCCGATTTAAAAATCCTGCTTCTATCTTCAATTTCTGGAAACTCTATTGCTTCGCATAAATTTGGCACTATAAGAATCTTTTTGGTTTTCGGGGTAAATTTCAGTGATTTGGGCTATATATTCTTTATCAGACTTTATTTTTTCCTCTTTTAACCCAACTAGCACAAAATTACCGACTTTTTGTTGTTTTTGTTTGTGAGCCAAGATATAATGGGGCAAAGTGGAATAGTATTTCAAATTGCTCCATAAGCAAAATTCCACTTTGCCCCATCAGACACGAATTTCTTTATTTTCAAATAAAACTTTTAAAATTCAACCTATTCAATTTTTAATATTTCGGAAAAGATAACCAATATCCGTTATGTTTTAACACAAAAAAAATTAACAATAGTCAAATATTCGAATTTTGAATAGTCGAATATTTAAATAGTCGAATATTCGAATAGTCGTCTATTTAAATATCGAAATACGGTCGTTTAATCACGGTAGAAGTGGTATAACAATAAACTATATAAATAAAACTTCCTTATACATCACGTTAATAGTTTACACTTAAAAGCGCGAAAATCTTAAAATCACTTGTAGGACCACGTGCGTCTCGGTAGCAAACCCAAACTATACTGGCGTTATAATCAGTGTTGCCAGAGTAACAAAGCAAAAATTCGTCATCGATCAGTATGAAAAGTCGCCACAGCTTTTTTGAGATATTGGGGTTAGAAAACTGTCAATACTAAATTAAAAAAAGTGTTTTTGTGGAACAAGCTAAATAACCTTTATTATAGGTACACAAAGAATAAAAATAAAACAAAAAAATAAAAATTCTGATTCACTGTCTGAATTTGAAGCTGATTTACTTTTTTCCTGTTTATTTTTATATATATTATTAATTTTTAAGAAGTTCTAGGAACACCTGTAAAAAGTCGCCAAAAATAAGCTTTTTATTGAAAATCGCCGCCGCATACCCTCATACAGGCAAAAGGTCGTCATTTTGGCGACTTGTCGCCCCAAATGGCAACACTGGTTATAATAACTCCCCCACTCTGCATTTCAACATGATGGCGCCCGTTTGTCGAAAGGGGTGCGTTCACAATTTACATATTTCACTTTGCCCCGCTATTTCACTTTGCCCCACTCTCCCCTACACGTTATCGGTGTATACAGTGTCATTCCAAAAAATAAATCATGCTATTATATGATTAATTGTATTTTGCGTTTCTGAGAATTCTCCCCAAAAAGCCGCGTCTCAAAAACATATAACGTTTCTTTCGACCTCTAATTAGTACTTAAGTAAACATAATTTCCAGCAATTTTGGATGACACTTGCTCACTTGTAAAGGTATGGTTATGGTGTATGGAAGAAAATTTTTGATATGTTTTTTACCATAATCGAAATTTTTTTATTACTGCTTTATTAATCGACTCGAATAAATTTCAGGGGCTCTCTATAACGAATGGAACATGATGCAAAACCAAAATTTTAAAACACCACTTATAATGTTGCAGTGGCGTAGCCACGGGGGGGGGGATATATCCCCCCCCCCCCCCCATAACCATACACAAAAAAAATTATTGCGTAATGTTACATGACCTGTTACAAATGCGTTTTAGTGGCAACATTGGCAACAAGGCTTACGTGTCGTAGTAACTAGAATCGTCTGATCAGGCTTTTAGTAGTTGTTAATGCGCAGGTTATGCAGGGCCTAGTAAGCTTAATTATAATATCAATTAAAATATTGCGTGAAAAGAAACGTTTTTACAATGCAGTAGTAAAATTGACTGGCTTTTTTAAGCGAAAAGAAAGAGATTGGGAGGCCGACAGCAATACAGAGAAAAACGAAGAGTATTCTGGGACTTCTCGAGATATAAAAACCTCTGAGAGCGTGAGCAATAATAATCTTCATGTTGATCAGTTGTTGTGGTAAATAGATACATGAATTAAGAGAATATATTGCATTTGATTTCTGCGAGATGTAACTTTGGGTTACCTTTCACCAGTCTACAGAAGAGTATATACTAACTTTGATGTTTTTATATCCCCCCCACGAAGCAACTCTGGCTACGCCACTGTAATGTTGCTTACCACGTATGGTAGTAACCAAAGACTTCTAATTATATATTAGAAGTCTTTGGTAGTAACGGAGGTAGCAGTGATCGAGCCTCATAGAATCCAAAAGACAGAAAACAGTAAAACACATGAACACTCAACCAGTCTGCACAAACATTATGTCACTAAGTACTATACAAGGTATTATACAAAACGACCAGAGCGTCGAGAGTTTTTTTTTGCAAAATCGTTTATAATTTCGTCGATATTCAATGTTTTAACAAACTCGTGTTCGATACTGATTAAGGATAAATCCGAAAGGCGTTGTTGTCCCATGGTGTTACGTAAATGGGTTTTTACTATTTTAAGGTTGGAAAAAGATCGTTCCGCTGATGCCACACTAACTGGTAACGTTAGAAATAACATCACTGCACTAAATACATCTGGAAAATTTGAAGAAATACACTGATTTTTTATTAATTAATGATCTGCAAGTTCATACACTGCTTTTAATTTTGAAATACACTATCTCCATCAAGTCCCTTTCTGAGGTTTAAAATTTGACCAGGAAAGTCAACGGACAAGTCTTTATGGTATATCGTTTGTAAATTCCGCGCTTTCACGTATAATTCCGAAGTTTAATTCTCAGGATATAAAAAAATAAAATTAATTATGAAATGAAATACGTATAAAAAGTAAAGCTGCCAGCAAATTTTGAAGGGGCCGTCGATTTGCGTCATCTTTATTGCGCTAACTCAAATAGACAAGGACAGGAGACTAGACGCGAGATATTATTCAGGTAGATGCCGGCGGGTCGACCTTCAGTGAATGTCCCTGCGACTAGTCAACATGTTATGACGTAGTCGCTGGTTCGAGTTTTTTGTTTAAGTTTCTCAGTAAATAATTAAAAATTTTCAAAACTGAAACTGAAAAAAGTTTTATTTTTCAAGTTAACAGAATTTTAAATTTTCCAACTTTTTCCATGCATATGTCATGAAAATTTGAGGAAATCCATAAAAAAATAATTTTTCTCGGAAAGTGTAAGAGATATGGCAACAATGTATATAGTAACTATAAAGTTGTATCTTAATGAGATATAAAATTGTTCTTACTTCGATTTTTTTCGTATCTCTTATAGTTTTCGAGATATCTAATGAAATGTAGTTTTTATATTTTTGCAAATATCTCGGAACTGATATAACTTGGAAAAAAAATTTCAAATAAAAAAGTTGTATTTCTAAATTGTCCATAAAATTAGTTATATTCACTTTTATTCTAAAGTTAAAGATAATTGCGATAATTATAAAAAAACCAAAAAATGACCAAAATGCGATGGGATGGAAATCAAAATTTGGGGAAAAGCCCATTGTCTTTTTGCGAGAAGGAGTCAAGTCCAGACCCCAGTTCCTCCCCCCCCCCCCCACGCAGTTTTGGACAACTTATTACTTAAAAAAATAATTTGAGATAACATTTTGAAATACTTATGTGTAATATTATGACGTACGTTTTCAAGTACTTATGTATTTGGAAATAGAATAATTGAAATTTCTATGATAATTTGATATTAGTAATTGAAAAAAATATTGACACAGGTGCACCTTCTTACAGAAGATTTAAGATTATTCTCCAGATAAATTCGAGTGTACGATCAAACTTAAAATATATTGCGGGGAATACTTTGTAATTACAAAGTATGGTGTCGTTATCTAAACAAAATAATTACTGTGATTCAAGTAGGTAACTCTTTTCATATAAAAAAAATAGTCAAAGTTGGTATCAATAACACGATCTTCAATAGTAACATAACATTATTTAAAATTAAAAATCTATTTCATGACAAACAGCGTCCATATAAGTTTAGTCGACAAGCATCTGTAGCTGGACCCTGTCACTTTAAGAAAACACCTTCAACGAATTTACAATAATGGACGCATTGAATGCAGACTTTGCGGCGAAGAGGACGAAACCGCCTCTCATGTTATATACAGCTGCGAAGCACAAGATTCAAAATATTTAGTACTATTCCAGGCGACGCATTAAATTGGTAGGAAACCTTATAGAATGAGCAAATATTTTCTAACAAAACTGGGGCGCACAATAAGCCAGAAGGCTGCAGTGCAAGAAGCTTGGACCACAACCAACCGACTCTGTGATCCGAAGTTGACATAAAACCTTTAAAAACCTTATTTGACTTACTTAAAAACTGTATAACAAATAGTATACACAAAACCTTCATTTTCTCACAAGTGCAACCCGAATAAATAAACGGGGAACTAAATATATATCAGAACAGATTAAAGGACAATAACCAACTACTTCTGAAAACTGCCTCTCAACAGTTTTAAAATCGATATTTTTATCAGAGTGAGGAAAGATCTTCACGATAAAATACTAGAGTTGGATAAAAAAATAATTATAGTGGTCTGATTAGTGATTAACTGACTGAAATAGTGAATTTGGTACGTGATGTATTATTTTAAAATTTGTATATACAGGGTGTTAGTGAATAAGTGCGACAAACTTCAGGGGGTGCTTCTTTAAGTGATTTTAAGAAGAAAAGTTCATATAAACATGGGTCCGAAAATGCATAGTTTTTACGATACAGGGTGTCAAACTTAAAAAAAAAAATCGGATGTTCGTAAATATCTCGATACTCTTGTACTCAATTCTGTTGAAATTTGGTAATTCTATTTGTAATAACAAGACGATAATTTAGCCTCAATTAGATTAAAATTTTTAAGTCCAGTGGCGTCCCGGAAGACAGTCCAACTAATATTTTTGACAAAAAAAAATGCGCGCCACTGGCTTTTTTAAAAATTATGTATTTTTTTCGAAGTAAGCAACTACAAATACAAATATTTTATTTTTTGAGTTTTTTTCATATCTTGCTTTGTATTTGAGAAAAAAAAATAAAAACCACTTTATTGTATGTCCCCGGGACAATAACAGTAAAAATTTAAACCACTTACTATGCTATTAACCAATTAAAATTACACAAAAGTTCTCTTTCGAATTTTTCGCATAGATTTTAAAATATTAAAATTCAAAAGAGGACTTTCGTGTAATTAATTGCTTAATAGCATAGTAAGTAGTTTAAATTTTTTACTCTTATTGTCCCGGGGACATGCAATAAAGTGGTTTCTATTTTTTTTCTCAAAAACAAAGCAAGATATGAAAAAACTCAAAAAATAACATATTTGTATTTGTAGTTGCTTAATTCGAAAAAAATACATAATTTTTAAAAAAGCCAGTGGCGCGCAGTTTTGTTGTCAAAAATATTAGTTGGACTGTCTTCCGGAACGCCACTGGACTTAAAAATTTTAATCTAATTGAGGCTAAATTATCCTCTTGTTATTATAAATAAAATTACCAAATTTTAACAAAATCGAATAAAAGAATATCGAGATATTTACGAACATCCGATTTTTTTTTAAAAGTTTGACACCCTGTATCGTAAAAACTATGCATTTTCGGACCCATGTTTATATGAACTATTTTTCTTAAAATCACTTAAAGAAGCACCCCCTGAAGTTTGTCGCACTTATTTACTAACACCCTGTATATGTACAGGGTGGCGCACTGACATAGCTAGTGATGTAAAATTCTCGGTAATAATCTTTTGGAGAATATTCTCAAGTTAGAGAATTTTCTAAGAATGGTAAGAAAACCGCTAGAAATAGCAATAAAAAGAAATTAAAAATTACCTATTCTGCTTATTTTCGACAAATGTCAAACGGCGTTAATCAAACAAAACTAAAATAAAATTTTAATTTAAAAAACATAACATACCTTCCCAAGAATAACTAAAAACTAAACAAAAAACAGTCAAATAAAGAAAGATCACATTTAACTATTAAAAACATACGAGTATACGTTCGCGCTAGAGTTGTTAAGAAAAGAACCGAACAGGTTAGAGATAGCCTGTTCAGTGAACTGTTCTTTGTAAAAGAACTGAACCGGTTCTTTAGATAGACTTATGACAGATGATTGCGCTCGAGTGATGTTAAAGAGCAGGGAAATTGCTGCGGGAGTTCAGCAGTGCTGACCCGGGAACCTGTTCTATTGTCACAAAAAAAAAGAGGTTAAAGGTCACCATAGTAGTATTGTTAATAATCAGTTTCTAAAAAAAAAAAAAAAAAAGGTCGCCACTTCCGTAAAGAAAGTAAAATCACAGAACACCGCTGCGTCCGCGTGTATGCTCTCACTGCTCTCTGTTCCCTGTTTTTCCTGTTCTCTGTTCCCTGTTTCCTGTTCTCTGTTCCTCTGTTCCCTGTTCTGCTCCAAAAAAGAACAAACAAAGAACAGCCTGTTCTTTTTATTCTCAAACGACGACCCGCAAGCCATCTTTCATAAATCACCAATCACTCATAAAAAGAACCGGCTGTTCTTTCTTAGAAGGAAACAGGAATGCAGCGGTGTTCTTTCCGTGTTGTACTGGCGAACCTGTTCAGCAATTTACCTGTTCTTTAACATCACTAGTTCGCGCTTCTAGGGGATTTCCCTGAATCACTGTTGCCAGACGTAAAACACTGTTGCCAGAGTTATAGAAAAGGTTAGGGAAACTCAAAATTTTAAAAATCATTGCAAAATTTTTCAGTGTAAATCGGGTCGGTGTAAATTATGTAGAAAAACTTCTCTAGAGAATATTCTCGGGAGAATTTTCTTACAGAGAATATTCTCGAGAATATTTCCGTTCTCGAGAATATTCTCCTCTCACATCACTAGACATAGCGCAACGTAGGAAAACGCATACAAGATGTAAGGTGTTCTAATGTTCCCTTATTGTTTATTTAAGAACGATATTTTTTCAATTTCTGAACAAAAAATAGTGAGACGAAGTCAAGCCGGCCTATTTAAAGAAATAAAATGAGATAAAACTTCAAAATGGTAATATTTTATAATAAATGTTATACTATAAAATAATAAATGGCTTGAAATTAATAAAATATCATTAAATTTTAATAAATCATCTTTTATGTTTATAAGTACCTAAATTAAAATTAAGAAATAATAACATTTCTTCACTGTCTTTCAATAATCATTTATTCATCATAATTCATAATAACATTAACCACGACTTAAATGTAATATGTAAATGGCTTGAAATTAATAAATTATCATTAAATTTTAATAAATCATCTTTTATGTTTATACCTAAGTAAATCAAGATTTTAAAAAAATTATATTTCTTCACTATCTTTCAATAATCATATAGGTAATTAAATATAATAATCGAGATACTAATACAATTAAATTTTTAGGTTTGTATATTGATGAAAATTTAAGTTGGAAAAAACATATTGAATATTTAAGAAGTACCTTACCAATAATTGGCATTTTGTTTAAAGCTAAAAATTTTATATCTTTAAAATATTTAAAAAATATATATTATTCCTTGGTTTATTCAAAATTACAGTATATGATTTCAATTTGGGGATCAGCGAATTTAACTACAATTCAGCCATTAAAAAAAACTACAAAACAAAATAATTAAATGCATACATAACTTCCTTTTTTAGAACCAACTATAAATTTGTATGAAACAAACGGAAATTTAAATTTAGAAAAGCTTTATAAATTAAACTATGCATTCTAATACACTCTATTATTATTAAAGAAAAACAATCGAATATAATATTTCCTTCAACCAACATTATTCACATCACGAGACAAAACCATCATATTCAAACACCCATGGTAAAGAGTACTTTTGGCCCAAGATCAGTTTTATATAAAGGAGTAACAATTTACGACAGTTTGCCGAAAAAAATTAAAGAAATATCAAAATTATGGACTTTTTTTTGTAAATGGTTATTATATATATAGGTAGTTTTTTTTATAATAATTTCGATGGAGTTATTAATAGTTACTAAACATGGTTTTTAATATTTGTGCATTTATATATTGTATATTTGGTGTTATATTCTCGGTAATAAACTTTTTTAAGTTGGTTGAGAATAAAGATATATATTATTAATAAAAAAAAATTTTAATAAAAAGTTTTATTTTTATTCACTCCACCCATACGCCCTCAATTTTTTTCCTGGTAAGCACTGATATGTATCAAAGCAACAATCTTGTTGTTGTCATTGTCGATTTGCACAAACATCTGCCATTACAATTTTAAAATAAAAATTTTTTCGTTAAGTCACTCAAAACGGCATATTTATCTTTATAAGTTTCGCAGGTGTTTGAATTTGCGAAAAATGCACTTATGTAAAGAAAAAAAATGTACACACGCAATCTGAGATCAAACCAAACACGTGTGTTTTTTTCAGACATCCCAATTGATTCCTAAAAAGGTTTCAAAGTGGATAGGTTTCTAACCTATCACGTCTGATGTTTTATTTTTAAATATAAGGTTTCTACAGTCGAAGTCTAAAGTATATCATTACAAAAGTAAAAAATAATATACAAATAAGTTTTTTTAAAAACAACTTTATTAAAACCTATATAGATAATGGCTTTCCTTATGTATAAATATAAATGTACAATCTTTACACGTAAAATTACATAGATATACAAATGTACAAACAATATTACAATTAAAAAGTTAAAATATACATAGAATAGTTATAGCCAGTGGCGTAAGACACCCCTGCAGACCCAACACCGCGGGGGGGCCCACATCGACGGCCTCTTCACAACTTGCTGTCAGCTTTGCTTTTCATAGGTATTTCATTTCATAATTATTTTTTTTTTATATCCTGAGAATTTAACTTCGTTAAGTGAAAAAGCATTATACGTGAAAGCGCGGATTTTACAGACAGTGGAACAGTAAAAACCCATTCACGTAGCACCATGGGACAACAACGCCTTTCGGATTTATTATTAATCAGTATCTATCGATTTTGCAAAAAAAAAACTCTCGACGATCTGGTCGTTTTGTATAATACCTTGTATAGTACTTAGTGACATAATGTTTGTCCAGACTTGTTGAGTGTTCTTGTGTTTTACTGTTTTCTGTCTTTTGGATTCTATGAGGCTCGATCTGGTCTTATCGTGCGGGTCATACGATTCAAGAAAGACATACTCTCAGTTTTTGTTTTCTTTACTTGCGTTTAATTTTACCCTCTAAATAAAATACGTAAGATAAATGAGACAGACTTATTCCATTTTGACATGAAAAAAAAAAGGGTATGTATTTACTTTCCAGCGATTCTAAAAAAGCTTATAATAGCACCAGCTACGTTTTATTTTAAATATGCCAGTTTTGTGACTTTGACAGTTTGTGACAAAATGAAACAATTTTCTGGGTTTTTGCATCCCCAATCAAAAAAAATGGTACTTAATCTGATAAAACTATTTCGAAAATGAAAGAAAAAGTGGAAATTCGCCATCCAATATTCAGGAAACAGTAGCAGGACTGTGCAGAAAATTGTGCATGAAACAAAACATAACATAATACCCAAGAATACTAAAAAGTGTAAACGAAGATTTAAGCGAAAATATTAAAATGGGAGTTCGAAATGTGATTTACGATTTATACAAATCAAAAACCAATGTAACTCTTCCAGTTTTACAAAAAACATTAAAAATTCGGGGTGCTTTGGAAATTGGACTTGAAGCGTTATCAAAATTAATAAAAAATTTAGGTTTTCGCTATAAAAAAGACTGTAACCGAAGATTTTTATGTGAGCAGCCACAGATAGTGAGTCAGCGTGTTCAGTTTTTAAAAAAATATACGGACAATTACAAATCGAAATTTAGAAAAGTGGTATTTTTAGACGAAACGTGGATGTTTTCGAATGGAAGTGGTTCAAAATCTTGGCAAGATGAGTCTGTAAAAAGTGTTAAAAGGAAAAAGGGGTGCGGTACGGGAAAGCGTTTTATTATTTTGCATGTCGGTTCTGCAACAGGATATGTTGCAGGTGCGAGTTTAATTTTTTCTTCAACATCAAAAAGTGCTGACTATCATGATAATATGAATTGCGAAATGTTTGAAAAATGGTTAAAAGTTCAATTGATACCAAATTTGGATGCTCCGTCTTTAATTGTATTAGATAATGCATCATATCATTCAAGAATTTTAAATATACAGCCTACTTCATCTTGGAGGAAAAGTGATATTTATGAGTGGCTGGAAAAACACAACCAAAATCCTCTACCAAATAGGTATGCTTAAATCGGAACTCCTATCAATAGCAAAGTCTCTTAAAAAACCCAAAATATACGCGGTAGATGAAATACTGCGTGAATATGGTCATGAGGTTGTACGACTGCCGCCATATCATTGCCAGTTTAACGCAATATAATTAATATGGGCTGGTGCAAAGTCTTACTATGAAAAACATGTAGGTGATGGTCTTAAATCCGACCAAGTACAAATAGTTTGGCAAGATTCGTTAGATCATATTACACAAGAGTACTGAAAGAAATCGGTGGAACATACAGAAATATTAATAAGGGATTGGTGGGATCGAGAACAAGTACTAGATGTCGAAGTAGCGCCAATGATAATTGCTCCATTCGAAGACGACTCAGACGACGAGGACTTTTCAGATTTTATAAGTGACGATGAGAGTTTTTAGGCTATAATTATAAACGGTGTTTTTCGTTTACATTTTTTAGTATTCTTGGGTATTATATTATGCTTTTTTTTCATGCACATTATTCTGCATAGTCCTTAAACTAATTCCCAGTGTTTTCATTACGGTTTCCTGCATATTGGTTTGCGAATTTCCACTTTTTCTTTCATTATCGAAATAGTTTATCAGACTAAATGCCATTGTATTTTTAGGTTTTAGTAGTAAAATTGTTAAAATAAATTGCACTGTTTATTATTGTCGTTTTTAATTATTATATAATTTTTTTGTAACTTTTTCAACTCCCCTGTACATAATTTTTACAAAACTAATAATATTAGGTATATGTGGCTATCTTCGCGATAGCTAAAATAATGAATCTATTTTTCCTTTCTTCAAAAATTCATAAACCTAAACCTAATAGTAATAAGTATTATCATTTTCCATTCGTTATACAGCGTGTCTTCGGAACTTCTTACCAAATGGGAAACTTTGTAATTATTAATTTTACGAAAAAAAATTATTCTTTATAAAACCTAAAATGCAACCATCAAATATCGAAATTTTTCAGTCATATACGAGGTTTGTCAAAAAATGTGAATTTTTCCCAAGAATGAATTTTTCCCAAGAGTAAATTACCTTTATTTTTGGCATTATCAAAAATTGTTATAAAAAAAGTTGATCAGAACTAAAAACTACGGCTAAATGTGTAATTATACGCATTTATGTTGAAATTTTTTTTTATTGATTTATTATTAATTATTTAATTTTTTAATTATTTAATTAATTTAATGCGTGTTATTGCATATTTAGACGTGGTTTTTAGTTCTGATCAACTTTTTTTAATAACAATTTTTGATAATGTCAAAAATAAAGGTATTATTCTTTATAAAACCTAAAATGCAACCATCAAATATCGAAATTTTTCAGTCATATACGAGGTTTGTCAAAAAATGTGAATTTTTCCCAAGAATGAATTTTTCCCAAGAGTAAATTACCTTTATTTTTGGCATTATCAAAAATTCTTATAAAAAAAGTTGATCAGAACTAAAAACTACGGCTAAATGTGTAATTATACGCATTTATGTTGAAATTTTTTTTTATTGATTTATTATTAATTATTTAATTTTTTAATTATTTAATTAATTTAATGCGTGTTATTGCATATTTAGACGTGGTTTTTAGTTCTGATCAACTTTTTTTAATAACAATTTTTGATAATGTCAAAAATAAAGGTACCAACTCTGGAAAAATTCACATTCTTGGGAAAAATTCACATTTTTTGACAAACCTCGTATATGACTGGAAAATTTCGATATTTGATTGTTGCATTTTAGGTTTTGGACCATGCAGAGCTTTTTATAAACAATAATTTTTTTCGTAAAATTAATAATAAAAAAGTTTCCCATTTGGTAAGAACTTCCGAATACACGCTGTAGAGCCCGGGGCCCCTGGAAACGTTTGCGGCGGGGGGGCACTCAGTTTTTGTCACGCCACTGGTTATAGCGTCCTCCTTTAAAAACGCTAGAACCTGCTAAATGTAGGTACAGTAGTTATAAAAATGGGACAAGCCAGTGAGGCGATCCTACCATATTTTGGTTTGCTTGCGTACCAAAAGCACTGCGGTGTGGGCATAGAACAACTCGGGCAAACCAAAATAGGGTTACCAAATACGGCATGAATACAAAGTCAAATTCGAATAAGAAACATTATTTTTCTTGTGTTATACAGTAGTATCCAGCTGTCTTTTGAATTCTGTGGTTTTCTCAATGATATCGTCAATAAAAGGTCTTTCAGCAGGATTTACTTTCAGTATAAAGAGTATTATATCATGTAGTTCCTAAAATGTAAATTTAAAAAATATAGTTTTTATTTGTTGATATTATTATTCAATGAAAAATGAATAGTATTCAAATAAATGAAGACATTCAAATTTTTAAAGTTAATAAAATATTTAAGAGTTATTTTTGATAGTAAATTAAATTGGAATTTTCACTTAGAATACTTAATTAAAAAATTTATTACCGATTTTTAAAAACATTAAAAAAAAATTAAATGTAAGACATGAAAATATTATATTACGCGTTAGTTAAAACTCGTTTAAATTACGGAATTTTAGGTTGGGGAGAAATAAATAGAACTTTAGTTAAAAATTTAGAAAAATGACAAAAAAGGTTTCTAAAAATTATATTCAATAAAGATTATCTTTATCCTTCAAAAGAATTATATTCAGAAACAAAAAAGTTGAACATAAGACAACTCTACATTTATAACATCTTAATATATTTATTTGAAAATAAAAACCTTATACAATTTAAAAACCATAATCATAATACATGTCATAAAAATGAAATAACCATAAAACCTAAAATAAATAAGTCAAATATTTATGTTTTTATTTAAACGATTATTTAACAACAAAAATAAAAAAATTGATTTCATTAAAAAAATTAGAAGTTGAAATAAAAACATGGATATTAAAAACAGACAATTTGAAAATATTTTTAGAAATGTTTTAATTAATTAATTGTTATTGTTCTGAATAATTTATATAAGTAATATTTTTTACTTAAAAATTATAAATTAAAAATTTTATTATAGGTAATATATTTCTTCAAAAAAAAACTGCGTTTATACTATAAATTAACATTTTTACTTTAAAACTTGATTTTTAATGCATATTTATGATTTATGATTTTACATACTAAAACAAAAAATAAGATTTGCCCCTAACAAGCTCAGCTGAAGAATAAGTTTATGGAAGACAACATAAGCATATTGATTATTATTAAATTTTAAATAAACTTATAATTATTATTAAATATAATCTAAAAACCTTTGTTAAAAATTGATTCAAAGTTTTTAATTACAATTTTATATCAATCCAAAAATCAGAATGGAACACAAAATAAATCCCATTTAAACAACAAACATAAATGATTATTTGTGAAAACAAATAGTACTAGAAAAATACAAAAACGTCAACAAGCAAGAAGTGAATGATCTATTGGGAAATAACCTCAGGTATACAGGGTCTCCGGAAATGATGAGCAAAAATGTAGGGGATAATTCTAGACAGAAAATAAATGCTATCTCTTCCTATAATATAACATTTTTTCGAAAATTGATTAAATTTTATTTGCAGTTTTAAAAGACATAAGTTACTAGAACAATAAAATAAACATTCATATCAAAGGTTTAAAGTTTTAAAGTAACGTCCTTCCTCTTCAATGCATAAATTAATTCTTCTTAAAAAATTTCGACGAACTCCATGGAATATTCCTTCCTTTGCTATGCCATGTTTAAGGTTGAAAATAAATTAAAATGATTTCGTATTCATCACATGCAAGCTATGTTATTTTAGCGTTTTTCTCGAAAACGGTTAGATTGATCGAAACAAAAGTAGTATACCTTTTTTATGTCAAAAGGTTAGGAGAATAAAAATATTCAGTCAAAATGCGCATACAGTGTAGGACAAAAAAGTTGGGACCATTCAAATTAAAGTATAGGCTCCTATGTGCAAAATGCGAAAAAACGGTGGGCAAATTTGTATTCCTCGTCCCAAAAAAGCCCAATAGACGAGATTTTGTCAAAATATTATGAGCGTGGCAAAAGGTATTGCAAAAAAACTGCAAATAAAATTTAACTTTAACACACTGTAACTTCGTTAATAATCAATTTTCGAAAAAATGTTATAGGAAGAGATAGCATTTATTTTCGGTCTAGAATTATCCCCTAAATTGCTCATCATTTCCGGACACCCTATATATTTTATTTATAAATCAGTCCTAACATACTACAGTTTTTTTACTAACCTTGGGAAATGGCGTTTCCTCTGGAAAAAACACGTTTCCAGATATCACAGCTAGATTTACAGAGTCTCCTCTCTCATATACTATGTCGTAGGGGGTCTTAAAGTATAAAAGGGCATAGAGGAGGCACCCCAAGCTCTAAAAAAAATTAACTTAAAAACTTTACTTAGCAAACTGAGCTTGTACATACTTATGTTACTATTATGAACATGAGAGTAATTCGACTATTGGGCCTTGGTTCTTTTTGCTTACCCAAGTATCTGTTCTTTGGTCGATAATACAGTAACTCTCAACATGAAACAATTCAGGCGCCCGATACGTCATGGAGCACCTCTCCGCAGCAATGTCCTGTAACTTTTGGGCATCCTGTACACCACATATTTGAATTCTTGCAGGCGCACAGGAACCTTAAAAAAATCACTTAAACATTCAGAATATAGGTAGGTACCGACCACAGAAAACACAACCAAATATTAAAAAACCAAATTATTATGAATAGTCAGTTACCTAAATCCATTAATACAGGTTCCAAATTTTCTGTAAGACATACATTTGCCGTTTTTAGGTCTCTATGAGCAATAGGTTCTGGGGTAAAGTCATGTAAATACTTTACGGCTTGACAGATTTCAAGAAACAATCTAAAATAACAGATTGGTACAACAAAGAGGTTTATACCAAATTCAGTTTTTTATACCTTAAGACTTCTCTCACATCTAAATAATTCTTGGAAAAAGACTTTAGCACCAAGTAATCATGTAAAGTCCCTCTTTTAAAGTATGGCAGGACTAAGAATGCTTCTGAAGTGGCTTGAACTATGACATCAGCAGAACCTTTTATACATGAATCTAAAGAAATCAATAAAACAGTTAACTAAATTTCTAGTAAGTACTTTATTGCACTTATTCTGATTGTTATACGTACTCACCGACTAATTCTATAATATTCGAATGCTTTAGCTTTTTATAGTATGTTATTTCTTGGCTGGCTATCTTCTGGTCATCGATACTATGGCATGTTATTCGTTTCAAAGCATATTTCTTTTTCGTAGTGGCTTGTTCAACCAGATCCACACATGAAAATCCCCTAAAAACCTTTGTTGTAAAAATATACTTCGTGCAGTTAAATGTTCTAGCTTTAATAGCTGTTTGCCGTTATTCTATTTCATTCTACATCAAAAAATATGTTAGAATACATAAAATTTTACCTACCCTTCTCCTAGACGATCCTTGACAACATATTTTATACCGTTTATATCCACGCTTTCTCTGGTGCAAATGCACCCCATTCTTAGTATAGTGCTTAATCCTAGTGTATTCATGTTTCCTTCTTATTTTCAATAGAATATTAAGCGGAAAATCAGGAAAAGCTCGTAGAAATATCACAACAACAAATTGCTTAACCTCACTTAAAATTGTCGACGTCAAAAGGTCATTGAACCAATACGAAGTTAGCTGGAGAAAACGTGGAAGTAAGTTTTGATACTCAATTCCTTGAGGTCTCCATTACAAACTGTCAAATTTAAAGGTTATGTTTTTATTTACAAACCAAATACGTAAACGTCGACACCGAAAAAAACCTTATTTACCGATTTTTTTTTCCAGAAACACCGCAAATAATATTTATTTTAAGAGCTTCATTGCGGCCGAATTATTCTATTTTGGGATAATTACTACTACGTGGCCGTTTTTTTTAACCAATTATTCAGATTGCCGACCCACTTCCGACGGAGAGACCGCAAAAGAGAATGCCGCAAAAAAATTAGTGGGGGCGTCTAAACTATTGATTTACTCGACTTGTTGCTTCACATTTTACGGTCAATGAGTTCAGAATCTTTGTTATCTGAGCACGAGCGAGACGAGGGTTCAACAGCTGGAAGCAGAAACAGGTATGTAATGTTCTATAAAAATTTGGGGTAAAAAGTCCTATTGTTGCGGTTTTATGGTTGTAGTGTATTGTTTTATCAAAAATTAATATACCATATTAGGCATGTTATAGCCTTTGAACTAGATTGTCCTAAATGTTAGTATGATACTGGCCTTGTGCTGGCTCTTCTGTAAAATATATAGGTATCTTAAAATCTCAGAATCTTACAGATATACAAATAATTATTTAAACAACGCCTATAACTGAATAACTGTAGTTAGGGCTTGTTGAATTAAAATATTTATTATATATTTTTATTATGATAACTAAGTAGGTATACCTTTTATTTAACTTTCATAACTTTTAATATTTATCCTTGAAACCGTCATTAACCGTAAACATGAATATTAACAAAGATAATTTTTACAAAGCCACACTAATGGAATGGGATATTGACTACATACCGTGTTTATAATAGGTACCTATTTAGTCACTTATATTTTTATCCAGAACATAAAAAAATATTCTATTAATCCCATTTGTGTTAGCTGATAAACCATTTTTGTTTTGTGTTTTACATGCATGAGCATGTAAGAATTATTTTACCAATGCATTCTTGTAGTCCAATGGAACGTTGATAGCAACCAAAAATGCTGCCTACTGTCCCTAGATTGATATATAGATAGATGATTGATGTAAAGCATTTGATACAGTCAATCATAACATTTTACTTAAATGCCTATACAATATTGGAATTCGGGGAAATATTTATTTATTGTTAAAAAATTACTTAAGTAATAGAAAGCAGTTTGTTCAAATGGAAAATGTTAAAAGTTCACAAAAAAACATAACTTGTGGTGTTCCGCAAGGATCAACCTTAGGACCTATTTTTTTTTTAATCTACATTAATTCTATAGCAAAATTAAATTTAAAAGGTAAAATAAAATTGTTTGCTGATAATACTAATATTGTATATTTTCATGAAGACTATGCTCAAATTCATAATAACATTAACCACTACTTAAATGTAATATGTAAATGGCTTGAAATTAATAAATTATCATTAAATTTTAATAAATCATCTTTTATGTTTATACCTAAGTAAATCAAGATTTAAAAAAAATTATATTTCTTCACTATCTTTCAATAATCATATAGGTAATTAAATATACTAATTGAGATACTAATACAATCAAATTTTTAGGTTTATATATTGATGAAAATTTAAGTTGGAAAAAACATGTTGAATATTTAAGAAGTTACATCTCACCAATAATTGGCATTTTGTTTAAAGCTAAAAATTATATATCATGAAAATATTTAAAAAATATATATTATTCTTTGGTTTACTCAAAATTACAATATATGATTTCAATTTGGGATCAGCGAATTTAACTACAATTCAGCCATTAAAAAAACTACAAAACAAAATAATTAAATGCATACATAAACTTCCTTTTTTAGAACCAACTATAAATTTGTATGAACCAAACGGATATTTAAATTTAGAAAAGCTTTATAAATTAAAACTACGCATTCTAATACACTCTATTATTAAAGAAAACAACCGAATATAATATTTACTTCGACCAACATTATTCACATCACGAGACAAAACAATCATATTCAAACACCAATGGTAAAGAGTACTTTTGGCCAAAGATCAATATTTTATAAAGGAATAACAATTTATAACAGTTTGCCGAAAAAAATTAAAGAAATATCAAAATTATGAACTTTTAAAAAAAAACTAAAAAAATATTTTTTAAAACTAAACTTACTCTTTTTTTTTTGTAAATGGTTATTATACAGTGTCACCAGTAAAGTCCGCATCATATGGGATTTTTTTTTATTAATAGCTTTATTAGAAATTTTACTTTGGCATCAAGTTGTGCTTTGATCGAGATGAAAATTAGGCAAAAAAATAGTAGTCACGTGATTCGCATTATCTGTCAAATTTTAAGTTTTTCCAAAAAATAATTCAAAAGTGGGGTTATTTCTGAAAATATCGAAAAAAGTTATTGGAAAAAGTTTTTTAAAATGCAGTTTCTAGCACACATGCAAAATTTCAGCTGCATAAGATAATTTTGATTTTTTACCTATATTTTGTAAATTACACCACTTTTGCAAAATAAGACTCAATGCAACCTACATAAAACTTCTTAGTTTTGACAATGCTTTATTTCAGATGCATTTTCTTTAAAGTAGCGCCATATTAAATGTGTGTTTTTCTACAAAATCAAAATTGGGCTATTAAAATTTGGTCGCATGTGATGCAAAGTTTATTTGTTTTTGACCCTGTATAAGGTAACTTCATAAAATAAGTATTTTTGAAAACGTAGTTTGTGCCTGAAGGTAAAAAAATAAAAAATAAAATAAAGCGGTTTTAAATTAAATCGTTGAAAATAGATAAACTTTACGTTAAGTTAAACTAAAATTTATTTTCCACTTAATGAACCATTTACTGATGACACTGTGTTCTTTTTTGTCTTAATATTAAGGTGTATTACTTTCAGACACAAACTACGTGGTCAAAAATACTTATTTTATGAAGTTACCTTATACAGGGTCCAAAACAAATAAACTTTGCATCACATGTGACCAAATTTTAATAGCCCAATTTTGATTTTGTAGAAAAACACACATTTATTATGGCGCTACTTTAAAGAAAATGTATCTGAAATAAAGCATTGTTAAAACTAACAAGTTTTATGTAGGTTGCGTTGAGTGTTATTTTGCAAAAGTGGTGTAATTTACAAAATATAGGTAAAAAATCAAAATTATCTTATGCAGTTGAAATTTTGCATGTGGGCTAAAAACTGCATTTTAAAAAACTTTTTTTAATAACTTTTTTCGATATTTTCAGAAATAACCCCAGTTTTGAATTATTTTTTTTTTTAAATTAAAATTTGACAGATAATTCGAATCACGTGACTATTATTTTTTTACTTAATTTTCATCTCGATCGAAGCAGAACTTGTTGCCGAAGGCAAATTTTGAATAAAGCTATTAATAAAAAAAAATCCCATATGATGCGGACTTTACTGGTGACACTGTACATATATATATTTTTTTTAAATAATTTCGATGGAGTTATTAATAATTACTGAACATGATTTTTATTATTTGTGATTTTATATAATATTGTATATTTGGTGAAGTTATTTACCTTACATTTTACTTTTACAGCGTTATGGAGGCTCGTGCTGAACACCAAAAAACCAAAATGTACAACAGCATCTACTCATTTACCACCGCGATGGGGGCTGGCCTGATTTTTCTAATCTTGTTTTGGATCCTGCATTACGGTGGTGGCTTTTCCTGGCAATCTACGCCGAATATACAGTTTAATTGGCATCCATATTTGATGGTACTGGGAATGGTGTTTCTATATTCACAGGGTATGTATGGAAAGCATTAAGGGACGTCATTTTTTAACCAATTGTAAGGGGGATGTTAATGCCTTAAAGAGAGGAGAGGTAAAAGTTGGTTCTATAGATAAATAATAATAAATAAGTAATAATAAAACCAATTTTTAAAAATGGAGATTTTAGTAAAACTAGTAATTATAGACCAATAACATTAATATCCTCGATAGCAAAAGTATTCGAAAAAGTTTTAAAATTAAGAATCAAAAATTATTTGGAAAAAATAAATTTAATTTCTAATAAACAGTTTGGGTTTCAAAAAAATAAATCAACACAAAACGCTATTTGCTATCTAACAGAACAAATGCATATGCATATGATGCACTAGATAATAAAAAAACCTTGTGTTAGTATTTTTCTAGATTTAGCAAAATCCTTTGATACAGTTCGCCATAATTTACTGTTAAAAAAGTTTGAAAATACTTATTGGATTCAGAAGAAAGCAATTAGAATTAATTAAAAATTATCTGAAAAATAGACCAACTTATGTTCAAACAGAAAAAGAAAAAAGCTATCCAAAGGTATTTAAGTATGGTGTTCCTCAAGGATCAATTTTAGGACCATTATTTTTTTATTATTTATATTAACGACTTATTTAGTATAAATTGCGTTGGACAAATTCATAGTTTTGCAGATGATACTACAATTTTTTATACCGATTCAAATTGGAAAAACTTAAATAATAAAATTAAAAAAGATTTTAAAATTATAAAAAATTGGTTTGATAACAATTTGCTAACAATTAATTTTAATAAAACAAATTATATTCCTTTTACTTTAAACCTAAATAACCCACCACGAAATATGAATTGTATTCAAATAAATGAAGACACTCAAATTTTTAAAGTTAATAAAATAAAATATTTAGGAATTATTTTTGACAGTAAATTAAATTGGAATTTTCACTTAGGATACTTAATTAAAAACTTAAGAAGTTTACTACCGATTTTTAAAAACATTAAAAAAATTTTAAATGTAAGGCATATGAAAATATTATATTACGCGTTAGTTAAAACTCATTTAAATTACGGAATTATAGGTTGGGGAGGAATAAATAAAACTTTAGTTAAAAAATTAGAAATATTACAAAAATTTCTAAAGTTTCTAAAAATTATATTCAGAAACAAAAAAGTTGAACATAAGACAACTTTACATTTTTTATAACATCTTAATATATATTTAAAAATAAAAACCTTATACAATTTAAAAAACAAAATCATAATACTTGCATTAAAATGAAATAACCATAAAACCTAAAATAAATAAGTCCATAGGAAAAAAAAAATTCAAATATTTATGTTTTTATTTAAACGATTATTTACCAACAAAAATTAAAAAATTGATTTCATTAAAAAAATTTAAAGTCGAAATAAAAACATGGATATTAAAAACAGACAATTTGAAAATATTTTTCGAAATGCTTCAATTAATTAATATTATTCTGAATAATATAAGTAATATTTTTTACTTAAAAATTATAAACTAATAATTTTATTATAGGTAATATATTTCTTCAAGAAAACTGCGTTTATTGTACTGTAAATTAAAATATTTAATTTAAAACTTGATTTTTAATGCACATTTATGATTTATGATTTTACATACTAAAACAAAAAATAAGACTTGCCCCTAACAAGCTCAGCTTCAGGGGATTGAAAAATAAGTTTACCGAAGACAACATAAACATATTTATTATATTATTAAATTATTAAATTTTAAATAAACTTATTATTATTATTAGATGTTTTTTTTTTACTTTTAGCAATTCTCATATACAGGACTGGACGAAATATGCCAAAAATGAGACTGAAGATTATCCACGCCAGTTTACATCTTTCGGCCTTCATATTTTCTGTTATCGGCCTAAAGGCTGTTTTTGACTCTCACAATTTAGCAGCGGAACCCATCCCCAATCTGTACAGTTTGCATTCGTGGATTGGACTTATAACTGTCATTATATATTCTATACAGGTAAGGTTTACCATTAATAGGAATACTAAAATGTCAATTTTGCTTTTAATGTGCTAAGTTATTATACAGTGTCGCCAGTAAAGTCCGCATCATATGGGATTTTTTTTATTAATAGCTTTCTTCAAAATTTTACTTTGGCATCAATTTCTGCTTCGATCGAGATGAAAATTAAGCAAAAAAATAGTGGTCACGTGATTCACATTTTCTGTCAAATTTAAATTTTTTCCAAAAAATAATTCAAAAGCGGGGTGGGGTTATTTCTGAAATTATCGAAAAAAGTTATTGGAAAAAGTTTTTTTATGCAGTTTCTAGCCCACATGCAAAATTTTAGCTGCATAAGATAATTTTGATTTTTTACCTATATTTTGTAAATTGGTAGGCCAAAAAATATAAAACTTGTACAAGAATAAAGTTTTTTAATAAACATTTAAAATAAAAATTTTGCACTTTAAATGATGGTTTTTTAATTAGCATATTATCATTACTAATGTTTTATCTTGTTAAAAAGAATTTTTAGGATATTTTAAAGTTGTGTTTAATATCGTTGCAACAAACATGAAGTTTGTGATTCCGTAATAAATTAAAAATGCAAGTAAATTTTACAAATATGCTTCAATTTGAACGAAGATATGTGAAATTGATTTGATTTTTATTAATTTGTGAAGGTCTTTATGGTGAATATAAAAAAAAAAATTTGGGAAATTTATGTTTTAAAAAAAAATATTTTATTTTATTTTAGGAGGTCATTTTTTGAATCTATGTATAACTTTTAATTCTAAACCACTTTTCTTCATAACATTTTGCTAAATTTTCTGAAATAGGGGACTTTATTCTTGTACAAGTTTTATATTTTTTGGCCTACCCTGTGCGCCGTTTGACTAGCAACCATTCCAAGTGCACCTAATATGATCAGTCACTGATCGATTTGGAATAACCAAGTCAACCTGCTGGGACGTCTTATATAGAACATGTAGAATATTTCTGTGTATTTATGGTCAAATAAACATGGTATAGCGTTTTTGTTCTTCCACATCATATAGTTCCACTTCCTGCATATTATTTTCAGTCAAATCACAGAAAAATAAAGGCTTTGTTCAATCAAACTACCAAAATTTTAAACCTAAATATAAACATCAAACTTAACCTCACAAATTCAGCTGAGATTAATCGCTTTCCTCGGTCAAAATACTCCGAGCAAAAAGATTATCCTCGGAGCGCTCCGATTTTAATTGCCGAACTGTTGAGATTTATTTCCCCTCCATTTAGATGTCATAAACGAACGATTTAGATCAATCCAAGCGGTCTGAGATAATTGCCGAACGCGGCTTCAATTAAGGTTTATTGTAAGCATGTCATTAAAATTGTTGATAAATAATTTTTAAAATTTGGTAAAATTTTAGTTTTTGGCTGGATTCGTATCATTTCTATACCCGGGACTGTCGTCTACTTTAAGAAAAACCTTACTACCTGTCCATGTGATATTTGGCACCAGCGCCTTTGTCATGGGTCTTATAAGTGCCATGACTGGTCTCACCGAAAAAGCTATGTTTACTTTGTAAGTATTAACTTTTTATTTAACTTTCAAAATGTCTTTATTCCAAACTAACTTTTACAGTTCATTACATGGAAAGTGACAACATAATATAGGAAATAATAACCATTAAAAAAAAATAACAATAAAAAAAAATTGAAGTTAATCCAATTTAATTCATTAATAAAATCAATTAAAGAAAAGTATTATAAATAATTTAATTTAGTAAATATCTCTTTAATTGTTTTTTAAAAAATTGCCAATTTTTTAATTTATCTGATTTTTTTTGGAAGATTGTTATATTTTATTATTCCGTCATATAATAGCGATTTTTTTCCGAAATTACTTTTTACTGGTATACTTGGTTTGATAATTTATACAACGTCTGGTGTTATGATCGTGTAATGTCTTATTCTCCTGTATTATGTTTGATTTTTTTCTTTTAAAATAATACAGTAAATTAGAATACAAATTTTTAATTTATAAATGTTTTGAACGTGTAAACCCTTTCGGTCTATACAGGGTGTTCTCAAAGTTGAGTCATTTATTTTACCAGGTTGTAGAACTCGTAAAAATAAGTAATTGTACCAAAAATCATTTATATAAAAGTTGCAGAATAAGGAAATTAATAACAATTGAAGAAATGTAAAATTTAAAAACTGTAAGACATAATTTGTTGATATTCTCGACCACTGCGTTATCAATGTTTTTTTTACTGGCGATACTGGGTATGGCTTATTTTTTTGTAGGATACAAATTACTTATCATTCATTCATTTTACGGGTTTTAGTGGTCGAGAATACCAAAAGAGCAGGTCTTATATTTTTAAATTTTACATTTTTTTAATTGTTAATGACTTCTTTATTCTGCAACTTTTATATAAATGATTTTTGGTACAATTACTTATTTTTACGAGTTCTACAACCTGGTAAAATAAATGACTCAACTTTGAGAACACCCTGTATAGATTGACATTTGGTTCTAAATACGGTAATATGTGTATACATTTAATAACTTTATTTTGCAATTTTTTTAATGGTTTTAAGTTTAATAAACAAGCAGATCCCCATGCAGAAGCTAAGTATTGTAATTTTGAATATATTAATGAAAAATATGTATTTTTTAAGTATTTCAAAGGAATGAAATATCTAGCTCTGTATAAAATAGATACCAAAGGAGATGTCGAGTTAATCATATACTGAATATGATATTTCCAATTTAAATTTTCGTCTAAAACTAATCCTAGAAATTTTATTAATTAATTAATTTTATTTTCATTATTAAATGTTAAGGGCTTAATGATGGAATTTATTTTATTTTTAGTTATAAACATAAAAGATTTTGTAAAATCTAACGTAAGTTTATTTGATTGAAGCAAAGAAGTATTTTTAAATGATTATTAATATCAAAATACATTTCTGCAAGAGTTTCAGCAAAATAAATAATTGTTGTATCATCTGCAAATAGCTTTATATTGCCCTTTAAGTTCAATTTGGAAACGGAATTAATGTAAATTAAGAATAATAACGGACCCAATATTGATCCTTGTGGGACTCCACATATTATTTCTTTTTCCGAACTTTTTCTTTCCCCGATTTGAACAAAATGTTTACGATAGCTTAAATAACTTTAAAGTAGTTTGTGTGTATTTCCCCTTATCCCAATACTGTATAACTTTCTTAATAAAATATCATGGTTTACGGTGTTAAAAGCCTTACACAGATCTAAGGATAGTAAACAGCATTTTTTGCTGCTGTCGACATTAGCTTGAATATTTGTTATGATATCTACTGATACAGCTGTTTCTGTATCCTTAGATCTGCGAAATTATTAAATAATTAAATCTGTCTTTAGTCACCCTACGGTGGTCTGTATGAACAATTAACTTGTTTCAGAAAGGGGGACTATTCGAAATTCGTTCCAGAAGCATTCGTCTTCAACTTCATAGGCCTCATACTGACCTTTTACGGCTTACTGGTGCTATATCTCGTAAACGAATCGACCTACAAGAGAAATGCTTTACCAGAGGACGAGTTGGCCTTAACCAGGAATGATTAAATGTCGACATTGACAGGTCTGTCAAAACAGTGTCGTTTACTAACTAGCAAGTCAAAGAAATGTATGACACCATAATGCTGTGGTTAATATTATGGACCTAAAACTAATTAATCCAAAAATATCCATGGCGACTATACGTATACCTTTAAATCGGCAAACACATCATCGGGAAAGTGGTAAATGTATGGCATTGTGCATGTAAATTATGCCTGGTACAGTTGTATTCATAAAAAAAGCGTAGACGAATTAGAATGAGACGAGACCTTAGATCAATAGAATAACAACAATTTTTTTTTTATTTTATAATATATCTTAACAGTTTTATAAAAATTACAATAGAAACAAAAAAACGTTTAACAAGAATAAATAAAGTCTAATATTTGGTCATATAAGTATCCCTGTTTTTCTATTACTCGAGCCAGTCTATTCTGAATTGACTGAATTATATTTGATACAATATTTGGATCAAGCTCTTCCCAGCACGCATGTATTATTTCCCATAAACCTTCTGAATTTTGTGGCTTAAAATTTCGATTATACAGTGACCGGCAAAGAGTTCGCAACATATGGGAAAAAATTTTATTAGCGGAATATTGAAAAACCTTTTTTGGGGGATTGGATGTGCATGTCCCATAACCTTAAAATCGATTTTGACATACGTCACGTGACCAATGGTATGGGCGGGAAAGTTGAAGAAACCAATATGAAATCATCATAAATCAGATAAATTGATGAGATATCGAAAAAATTCCAAGAATAAAAAGTGTTTAGAATTCCATTAGAACCTTAAATACAATGTTTGGGATATCTACTTGAAAAAACATAAAATCGAATATTTTTGTAAATATTTTTTTACCGAATTAAAAATTTCCATATTTTTCCTTCCTTAAAGCTTCATTAAAGTAAAACTGACATCTGGTGACCACAACTAGAAATATTCTTTTGTTTTTCTGACAATTTGGAGCAATAATTCAAAAAATTCGTTTACACTTGCATACCAGCTGTTGCAATAGTCTATTTCTAATAACCTTATCGATATTTTTTATATCGAAATATTCTATTATGTTAAGAAATCCTTAAATTCATTACTCCAAAGCAAATTTTATTCATAACCGTAAAAAATAATTTTGAATTTCGCAGAAAACTTTAAAAAAATCTAAAAATTAATAAAAAATTAATACTTTTAATACTCGGTTAAATTTTTTAATTTAGGTTAATTTTGGTGTTATCAGTATTAATAAAATTATTTAATGCTTATTACTAATATAGTTTTTTGACTCAAATTGTTGTTTATTTGGCTCAATAAAATAATTTAAATTTTTATTAATTTTTAGATTTTTTAAAAGATTTCTGCGAAATTCAAAATTATTTTTTACGGTTATAAATAAAATTTGCTTTGGAGTAATGAATTTAAGGATTTCTTAACATAATAAAATATTTCGATATAAAAAATATCGATAAGGTTATTAGAAATAGACTATTGCAACAGCTGGTATCCAAGTGTAAACGAATTTTTTGAATTATTGCTCCAAATTGTCAGAAAAACAAAAGAATGTTTCTAGTTGTGGTCACCAAATGTCAGTTTTACTTTAATGAAGCTTTAAGAAAGGAAAAATATGGAAATTTTTAATTCGGTAAAAAAATATTTACAAAAATGATCGATTTTATGTTTTTTAAGTAGATATCCCAAACATTGTATTTAAGGTTCTAATGAAATTCTAAACACTTTTTATTCTTGGAATTTTTTCGATATCTCATCAACTTATCTGATTTATGATGATTTCATATTGGTTTCTTCAACTTTCCCGCCATACCATTGGTCACGTGACGTATGTCAAAATCGATTTTAAGGTTATGGGACATGCACATCCAATCCCCCAAAAAAGATTTTTCAATATTCCGCTAATAAAAATTTTTCCCATATGTTGCGAACTCTTTGCCGGTCACTGTATATTTTTTTTACGATTATACCCCAAATATTTTCAATTGGATTGATATCGGCACTTCCACATTACGGGTTTGAAACCAGTGGGTTACAGCATTGGCAGTGTGGACTGGACAATTATCTTGTTGAAATATGAAAGTATTATCGGGATATACTTGCTCAGCAGATGGAAACAATATGTTTTCTAAAATGTTAATGTAATTTCCGGCATTAAATCTTCCCTCTATTCGCCAGCAAACACCAGGTACATGAACACTACTACTAATTTGGCCGTTATAAGTCGACTGGAACGTCTTTTCATCAGTAAAAATTACCCTGTTCCAAAATTGAGAATTGCGGTATATATAATTTAAAGCAAAAATAATCCTTGATTGTCGGTGTTCTTCGGTAAGAAACATTTTTTTCGCAGCTGGGCGACATTTTAGTTCAGATTCCTTGACTCCCCTGCTGGCGGTAGGTTGGGAGGCAGGAAATGCTGTATCAATAACAGCATCCCTTGCAGTTGCAAATGGTTTATTTCCTAAATATCCCAAAAAAGCAGCATCCTGTTCAGGGTTGGAACGTTTGGGACGACCTGAACGAATTTTCCTCTTTAGGGATTCTTCTTGTTCCTAGCGTTGCTTAATTTTCAATATAGTTTTTTTTTATTTCTATTAAACAACTGCGCTACAGCACGGATTGACCATCCTTCTTCGATTCTTGATACAATTTAAGCCTTTTCAACTTCGGACAACTGACGAGACATTTTTATGTTCTGTTAAAGTTTATCAAACGTTACCACCACGCAGTTTCAAAATTAATTACACCGACGCCAATGCTTTGATTTTTGATAATCTATGACGTGTGATAACCTCCAATAAACAATCATTTAGACAAGCCGGTTTTACGCAAATATGACAAAACTTACCTCTTGTTTTAATTCTTGTACGCTTTTTTTTATTAATACAACTGTACATATGGGCATGCGCACCGCAAAATTTTTATTTTCGGAATGAGAAGATAGACAGGTCCGGCCTTTAAAATTTACAGTTACAATGTACCCACAACTCTATAAAAATGAAGGCTGGGTTTGATATAAGCCCTAAGCTATAAGGGTCTAAAGGTATAATGTGTCTATGCCAATATAATTTTAAACTGTGTGTATTCCGTTCATATATCAGGGGTTTAAAAACTTTATCAATATAATTCTATTAAGTATTAAAAAGCGCAAAATATCTACTGTAGGTGCATATAAGGTGATTCTCAATTCTATTATATCATAGTTTTTAACTTTATGTATATTTATTGCTTTGATCGTTTAGGTTTAAAGTTTTATATTTAATTATCGATTTTAATGGTGCTTAATTTTTTTGTGATAATTTTTTTTGGTAACATAATTATATATGTATACCCATATGTATGTTCCTTTACTCTGTTATACTATAGGCCCAATAATTTGATTATAAAATCGAATTGATTAGAAATAATGGGAAATTATATTAAGATATTTCCCAATCATGTCCATTTTAAATATGAATTATAAGATATGTATTCAAGCTTGCATACAGGGATGGGCAAAAGTCCGGACCCGACTAAGTGTTAATACTTGAGGTAAGATATGTATTTGCATGGGTCCAGACTTTTATCTATCTCTGTATATTATCAACGTAGATCGAGCAAATAAGATAGACATCTCATTGTCTTTACCACAAGCCGACAGGACCTATAGTCTGTTTTCTATTGCCTGACAGCTAAGAACCCTAATTAAAAATGCAAAACACAAATTTTAGCTTACCCGGTGAACATATTATTTTTCGCCTGAAAGTATATGTTTTTAGTAACAATACAGTTAGTTTAAACACTGTATAGACTAGAAATCCAATGCCAAATGACATATAAGCAAATTGCTCGAAAAAGTATCTATTTATAAAAAAAATTTTAGGTAAATTAATACATACATTTATAAATAATGTCTTTTGAAACCCGACGCGACGCGTAAAAGATCGGTTTTCGGCCCGTCGTTCGCATTATATTATTGACGAAATTAATTTTTATTAGTTCGAACTCGACGCGCGCTTACCCCACAACAAAGTCCGAAATGTATAAAGCAATGTAGGCGCTAAAATACCGCGGCCGTAGAGTCCCTAAATAAATCGGATATAATCGGGTTCGTTCGGCGAAATTTATATACGCCATGCGAGATTCACCGTCCGTCGCAGCGTTTCAACGACGGAATTCAATTATCTAAAATTCACACGTGGAGGCTTGCTTATCGTTGGTCAACGAAAACGGACAATTAGAGATGAGTTCAGAATTGGTGAGTTGCTATGGTTTTTTTAAATTTAGAAATATTAGTATTAAAATGGAATAGTAATAATAAATATTTAAATAAAACATTTAATTTGTGTGTTATGTTAAAATTCCTAGGAGGGGCGCGCGGCCACGCGGCCTTATAGAGCAACCGCCACTGCCTGCCCGGGTCGTAAATAAATTATCCGTAGTAAAAACTTTATCTGATTTAGTTCTAGCCGATACTATACAATAACAAAACGAGATGATAGTGAAATAGTGTAAGGTCTGCCAAAAAATTGGACCGTTTTAAAACCCATTTTTTAACGGAGTTACCTGTCCTCTTAAATTGTAATATTATGGTCGGTACGTTCTTTTTTTATTTTTTTTTTTTAGTTTCTATATGTAATTTTTATTTATAATTTATATTTATTCGTATGTAGTTTTTAAGGTGTGCAAAAAAATGTGTATATTTAACTGAATTAATTTTATTTTCTCAATACAACAACAGTTCATACTTAACAAATTAAAGGTCTAGAAAGGTGTCTTCACTATCACTAAATTCAAAGGATTCATCTGTGGAGTCAACTGAAATAATAAGTGGTTCTACCGTTTCCTCCATCAGGTTATCTAAGTCCCACCTTTTTTTTCCTCTTTTATTAAATGTTCTATAGCTTCTTTCCAATTTTCTTTCGTTATAATGTTTAATGAATACTTCTATAATTCACGTACATCTTTTATTTTAAATGTAGTGTTATTCCTTGCTACATAACCTTTCATTTGTGCCCATATTAACTCAATTGGATTTAATTCACAGTGTATACGTACGCAATAACTACCTGTATACCTATGCAATGATTGATAGATAATTTAATTGCTTAAGATCAGGTACCTATTATTGATACGCTTATGGTTTATTGAGGTTTTACGACTCATGACCCTCAACTGTGCTGTCGGGCTTTAAGAAACATAGTATAAAATGCTAACGTCCACCGGGTTCCTGGCGAGATCATGGATGGTACCACGTGGAAATATTAGCAATTCTAAAAATTTAGTGCCAGGATTTTTATTTGGCAAGTCATGTCTTTATGCATAGAATGTCCTCTATCAACAATGGGATGTCTCGGCTCAAAAATACGTTTATGAATGCAATGATTTATCTATCTTTGCTTAATCGTCATTGTTATACCTACCACTATATCATAGAAGTATTAAAAATACCAAAATATATATATGTTGCAGAAAATTTGGTGTTTTCATTATTTTGGGAGAAAAGTTGTTTACTTAGGTACCTACAGGTGAAATGCTGGTGGGGGCGGGGGGCTTTTCGTACATTTAGATTACAGAAGAATACCTATAAACCATGGGTTTCATAATCGAATGGATCCGACATTTCTATACCGATATCTTCGATCAGTGGCGTATTTAGGGGGGGGGTCCGAGGGGTCTGGACCCCCCCCCGTGGGCTCAACATTAAATAAAACTCAGAACAGATCAGATGCCTTGTTGCATTTAATTTCTAATTTAAGTGAGTAAAATAATATATACATGGTGATTGATAATTCGATTAATTCCTCGCAGGAGGTAATTTGTGATTTTTTCTTAAATATGACCTATTCCGAAAATGCTTGGTTTTCGAGTTATTTTAATTTTTTTCTTGTTTTTTACCTGCGTGTCTAATTTATTTAATTTAAAAAAATTGAAATGATGTTCACTTAGTTTTGTAATTTTTTTGCAAACTAGAACTATTAGCAATACTTTGTTTTTACAAATAATTAAATAACTGTGTCACAGATAACAAAACAACATGGCCAAACTTGGCAAAAAAAAAGGCAAAAATAACTTGAAAACCAATCATTTTCGGAATCGGTCATATTATGTAGAAATATATATTTTTAAACATAAATATTTTTAAAAATATATATTCCCATTATTGCGTTTATATTTAAAAATTTCTTCCTTTTTTGGGTTCAGCTATCAAAACATAGAAATTATAAATTTTGATAGTTCAAAATAGGGCGTGGCACCGAAAAATTTTTCGCCTGCGGCGCTTTTTTAAAGAGAGAAAGGAAGAAGGAAAGAAAGAAAGATAAAACGAAAGGTATAGACCCCCCCCCGTGGCAATATTCTAAATACGCCACTGTCTTCGATTATTCGATGTATTAATAGTAATATTACCTAAGCTATTATATATTCGAGCAGATCCTCGGAAGGGGTGTGTATATTGTAAGTTTTTAAAGTAGGCATTTGTTCTACAAAAGATTTGGATTTTACCACGAAAAAGGCTGGAACCATGAAGCATTACTAAAAATCTTGAATATAATCTATTTACAGAATAATAATATAATATATCTTTATTCTTCACCAACTTAAAAAGTTCAATACAGAGAATATAACACCAAATATACAATATATAAAATCACAAATAATAAAAAACATATTTAGTAATTATTAACAACTCCATCGAAATTATTTAAAAAATATATAATATATATGATGACCATTTACAAAAAAAAAAGAATAATAATACAGTGATGGGCTAAAATATGGAACAAATTCATTTAAAAATCAGGTATTCATTTTTTGAAAAAACGCTCGGACACGTCGATTATAATTCTTTCTTCCGGATTTTTTGCCTCAAAAAGAAATTATACCGGGTGTGTCAAAAAGTAGATGTAGCAAATTTTTTTGTTTTTTAAATAGAACCCCCCTATTTTTACTTATCACCCTAATTCTACGTCCAATTCTGCGCATAATTCATGTAGCATACTCTATCCTTATCTCTGACGGTTTTAGAGAAAAATTACATCATAAAAAAAAATTCTTTAAAAAAAGGTTAAAAAATTAGTTTATTAAGTGTTGAAAATGCAAACCATTAACTTATTGACAATATGCTAATCTACTTAAAAACCCTTCTAAAACATTATTTACAGTATTTTCATTAATTTGCCTAATTTCATATCTAATTTTAAATTTTAAGTCTTCCAAATTTTGTGGTTTATCCTTATACACTTTTGATTTCAAATAACCCCAAAGAAAGAAATCCATGGGTGTAAGATCGGGAGATCTTGCTTGCAGGCCATTCTATGGGTCCTCTTCTTCCTATCCATCGTTCGGGAAATACAGTATTCAAATACTCTCGTACTTGTCGAGCAAAATGAGGCGGAGCACCATCCTGCTGAAACCAAATAGACGCTTCTGGTAGATGAGGCTGATTCGGATTTGGAAAATCCGCTGCTAGTGTGGGAATTAATTTATTTTGAAGAAATTGTAAATACCGGTCTCCTGTAAGATTTCCATCGAAGAAAAAAGGTCCAATAATTCTATCATTTAATATCCCTGCCCAAACATTTACTTTTTGTGGGTATTGCGTGTGCTGTTCTCTCATCCAACGGGGATTATTTGTACTCCAATACCAAAATTTGTGTCTGTTTACCGAACCATTCAAACAAAACGTGGCTTCATCGCTAAAAAGTATGTTGCGATGGAAAAATAGATTTAAGTTGCAAATTTCCATCATAGTTTCACAAAACTGTAGTCGGCGGTCGGGATCATCTTCGTTTAGCTCGTGCAGCAACCTAATTTTGTACGGATGGTACTTTTCTTGTTTCAATACCCGCAACACAGATCGTCGGCTAACATCAGTATTAAGGGCTACTTCAGTGGATGCACTGTGAGGATTATCTTCAACCTCTAACAAAATGTTCAATTGTGAGTTTTCACTAATTTTTGGACGACCTGGCCGTAGACGATCCTTTACATTCCCTGTTTCCCTGAATTTCTTCTCAATTTTACTTACTGTAGATCTTGTAATCGGCCGTTCTGGATACTTAGCGTTAAACAAGTTACAAACTTCTTCTTGACTTCTTGTTTTGTCTCCACATCCAATTAAAATTAAAATTTCGATTCTTTGTGTTTCATTTAAATGCACCATGATCACCGTTTTTCAAAATTATACCTAAACTAATTTTTAATTGACACATGATAAAACTAAACTACAAAACCTATGGGTTTATTTTTATCTCACATTACTTGTAAGATTTTTATTAGATCGGATTGATGTAGCTGTAAATGGCAAAGCCCCTTAACATCAATAATATTTGTCATAATATCAATGTGACCTAATGACCTTAGTTATCTTGAATACAAATACCATTAGCAACGCCTATCTTTTGAAATAAAGTTAATGAAAAATAAGTAACACTGAGTAATGATTTGTTTCTTGGGAAGTGGCTATTTCACAATATAGGACGGTTTATCTAATTTCAAAAAAATAAGTATTAGTGGGAACTTGAACGTGCAAGAATTACTTAGGTACTGTTGTGTAATGTTTAACCGAAAATAGTGACTGTTGGTAATCCAAACCAAGAAATAATGTTTCCGCTTCGTATTTTTATAAGCGGCTCTTGCAAGACCGCAGCTAACCGTAATTTTTCAAGTCAAAAAGGCGCCGTTACCGCCCTGTACGATTTTCACGTGAATAATGGTGGGAAAATGGTAAATTTTGGAGGTTATTTGTTGCCTGTTCAATATAGCGACCAGTCCATAGCGAATTCTCACCTATTCACTAGGAAACACGCCAGCATATTCGATGTTTCCCATATGTTACAGACGGAAATAAGAGGTAAGTAATAAGTTAAGTGATCTGACGAAATTAAAAGGCATTTACGTCTGTGTTATACAGGGTGTCCGGGAAAATGTGGAAAATCTCCCGGATATGAAAAAAACACGTGAAAAGAATACTACAAGTTCATATAAACTTCTTTCGTATCGGCCTCCTCTTCGGAGATATGGGCTCCCAAAGAGCTCCCATGGAATTAAGTTTTTGACACATAATTATTAAACCAACAGGTATATTTCAATTTTTTTTTTCATATGATCTATACCAGGTAAGACCCTTCAAATTACTATCCCAGAAAGTGTTGCGAATTACTCACAGCTGCAGGGACGGACTAGCTGTGACACTAATGTGCCCATATTTTTACGCCCTGTATGATGAAAACTTTGGACAACGTTTTTTACATACCTTTAACTATTGACTAAAAATTAAGTACTCTTCATTCATGTCGCTAATTCTAACCGTTTTAGGAAAAACGTCATTTTTAACATATTTACATCATGTATATTTAGCGTATTTCAATAAAAGATACATCTGTGTTCCTACCTATACAGGGTGGTCCTTAAGTAAAACAAGAAAATCTAGGATATGATTCCTGGCATCAATTTAAGTTGAAAGTTCATATTGACTTATGCCCTAAAATGCTTACCCTCTAAGATACAGGGTGTTAAAATTATTTTAAAAAATAATTGTTTTTTTAAAATTTCGAAACTCCTTGAAGATACGGTTTTGAAAATTGATGTCGATTGATTTCGTATTAAACTGCACTTTTTGGTTAAAAAAGGGTTTGCCTACTTCCACCAGTGGCGTGCATGAAGATACCATCAATATTTTTTTTGTGAAAATATGTGATACGCCACTGTTTTTTTTAAACTCTGATGCATTACTGATATAAGCGGAATAAAAGTTGTCTCTACTATGTTTTTGAAAAAAATGGTAGTTTTAAAGGAAAATGGAAAATATTTTAACACCCTGTATTTTAGAGGGTAAGCATTTTAGGGCATAAGTCCATATGAACTTTTCAACTTAAATTGATGCCAGGAATCATATCCTAGATTTTCTTGATGTACTTAAGGACCAAGTATATATAAAAATGAATGTTTGTCTGTCTGTCTGTCTGTATGTATGTCCCATATGCGTTCCTATACCATTTATCCAATTACGATGAAAATTTGGTGAGTTGTTGTGTGCAGGCCGAGGAAAATTACGGCATAAAAAAAAGTGGCGCAACGCATGCCGGGATTTGGTGAGTTATTGTGTGCAGGCCGAGGAAGGTTTCGGCATAAAAAAAAGTGGATGCTGGGATGCCGGGATGTCGGATATTTGTGTAATGTCTTTCCTTCAAATTTATTTTAGTAAGTAGCGTAGCAATGCGCGCGGGGTATAGCTAAATTATACATGTTCACTTTTAACTGCTTAATATTAATACATGATCGCAATAAAATGACGTTTTTCCGAAAACGGTTAGGATTAGCGACATGAATGAAGAGTACTTAATTTTTAGTCAATAGTTAAAGGTATGTAAAAAACGTTGTCTAAAGTTTTGATCATACAGGGCGTAAAAAAAAATGGGCACATTAGTGTCACAACTAGTCCGTCCCTGCGGCTGTGAGTAATTCGTAACATCCACCCTCTTTGGCATGCTCCCAGACGATGGTAAAATCCGTCGACGGAATTCCGACTGGCTTCAGCCGGTATGTTAATGTGTCTCCACGTGACACTAGAAATTCAAATAAAATTTATATATCCGGCTACAAAACATCATCATATCGTAAGAGTCCATTTTGCTTCTGTAGCTCCCTCTATAATACACTTCCAGAGACTATCAGAAGCATCTCTAAACTAAAAAAATTCAAGAACAAGGTAAAGTGCTACCTTCTTGAAAATAACTTTTATGATGTTCGTCATTTTTATGACATTATAATTTAAAACCTAAAAACTTCGTTTTTCTTGTGACAATGTCATTGTTTACTTTGTAAATTTATATGGCAATAAATGAATAAATAAATAAATAAATAAATATAATTTTGTATTTCAAATCTTCAATATTATTTGGCCGATTTTGGTAAACTTTTTCTTTTAAATATACCCAAAGAAAATAGTCTAGAGGCGTTAAGTCTGAGGACCTTGGTGGCCATAAAGTTGTACAACGTCGTCCAATCCAGCGACCTGGAAATATATCATCTAAATATCCTCTCACATTGACATCAAAATGCGGGGGAGCACCATCTTGCTGAAACCAAATTGTTTCATTAGGTATATCTGGATCTAGATACTTCGTTGGGCTATATAAATATTTTATTCCTGACTTCTGGCCAACTTTGTATAAAAGGCTTTTTATCAGTACTATATTTTATCCATATTCCTTATTTTTTTTTTAGGAAAACACTGCACGGATTTTCTAGAATCCGTTTGTACCGCCGACATAAAAGGCCTCAAGGAAAATTCGGGCGTTTTGACAGTGTTTACTAATGAAAATGGTGGAATTCTGGACGACCTCATCGTCACGAAAATCAACGAAGAATATTTGTATGTTGTTTCGAACGCCGCTATGAAAGAACAGGATCAAAAAATCATGATGAATGCCTTGGTAAGTCTTTAAACAGAGCGTCCCAATAGGTACTGCAAAACAATAAAATAACCAAAGACGGTAAAACCAAGATAGACCGCGCATCTAGTTCATAAACGTACTTTTACGCCGTGCCTACATATCTTACTGTTGATAGAAGACATTCTATCATATGACATGTCTATGAACACTTAGGTACTTGTAATATCAAAATCCTGGCATTAAATCAGTTATATTATAGGTACTGTCTCCTAATATTGTTTTATTATGATGTTTTCACACATTAAAAACGTTTATTATCATCGCTATTTTCACAACAACCTAGCTAACATTTCTTCGGAAGATGTATTTTTGGTTGTCTGTACTACATAGTCAAACTGGTCTTATCATGCGGGTCCAAAGGTCACCGATCATATTATGAATCAATTCGAAAATTCCAGAGCTTATCAAAATGTTGTGAGGTTATGAAGGTATCAATATAAACGGAGAAAAGAAACATAGTTTTATTATTTTAACTGTCGTAAAGATAGCCACGTACATATATTATTATTTTTGCAAAAATTATTTACATAATAGTATAGGGGTGGCGAACCTTTATGTATCAACGTGTCATTTTTTTTAAAGAAATGTTTAATGAGGCCATAGACGTGCCGTTAAATTCAATCATTCAAAACTAATGAACCGCTTTCCCGTGCCACATCCCTTTTTTTCACGCTTTTCACAGAATCATCTTGCCAAGGTTTTGAACCACTTCCATTGAAAAATATCCATGTTTCGTCTAAAAATACTACTTTTCTAAATTTTGATTTGTAATTTTCCGTATATTTTTTTAAAAACTGAACACGCTGACTCACTATCTGTGGCTGCTCACATAAAAATCTCCGGTTACAGTATTTTTTATAGCGAAAACCCAACTTTTTTTTATTAATTTTGATAACGATTCAAGTCCAATTTCCAAAACACCTTGAATTTTTAAATTTTCTTTTAAAACTGGAAGAGTAACATTGGTTTTTGATCTGTATAAATCATTAATCACGGTCCGAACTCCCATTTTAATATTTTCGCTCAAATCTTTAGTCTTTGGCTTTCTTCGTTTACATTTTTTAGTATTCTTCGGTATTATATTACGCTTTCTTTCATGCACAGTCCTTAAACTAATTCCCAGTGCGTTTGCTACGGTTTCCTGCATATTGGTGACGAATTTTCACTTTATTTTCATTCTCGAAATAGTTTAACAAATTAAGCACCATTTTTTTTTGCCTGGGGATGCAAAAAACCAGAAAATTGCTTTTTATCGTTCATATTGTCACATTAAAATAATTGTCAAAGTCACAAAACTGACATCTTTAAATCAAGACGAAGGTGGCAGATACAAACTTTTATGAATCGTTAGAAAAAAATACATTATCCTTTTCTTTCATGTCAAAATTGCAAAAGTCTGTCATATTTGTCTTACGGATTTTATTTGGATAGTATGATTAAACGCAATAAAAGAAAAGAAAAATTGAAAGTATGTCTTTGTTAAATCGTAAGACCCGCACGATAAGACCGGATCTGACTTTAATTACAAGGCGTAATAAAAATTGGTTCGCCCTTAAAAATATTAGCGTTATGCATTTCACTTCTTGTCGGCTTTTGTTGTTATAAAGAGGATGCGACGTCTATCATTACTCGATCAATTTTATTTAAAAATAAAGTTTTTACTACCAAATATAACAATACTTTTCAGGAAAACTACAAAAAACAACACGATCCGTCCTCAGACGTCCAAATCAAATTTTTCGAAACGCTGGAAAGGACGCTCATAGCACTGCAAGGTCCCACAGCGGCAAGCGCCCTCCAACAACTGACACAAGTCGATTTGACAACATTGTATTTCATGACTACGGCCGTCGGTACGGTGGGGAATGTTGGGGGCTGTAGAATCACCAGGTGAAAAGAAATATATTTTTTAAAAAATTGAGAAAACAGTCGATTGCATGGGATTTCCTTATACAGGGTGTCCGGGAAAATGTGGGATATCTCCCGGATATGAAAAAAACACGTGAAAATAATACTACGTACAAGTTCATATAAATTTCTTTCGTATCGGCCTTCTCGTCGGAGATATGGGCTCCCAAAGAGCTCCCATGGAATTAAGTTTTTGACACATAATTATTAAACCAACAGGTATATTTCATTTTTTTTTCATATGATCTATACCAGGTAAGACCCTTCAAATTACTATCCCAGAAAGTGTTGCGAATTACTCACAGCTGCAGGGACGGACTAGCTGTGACACTAATGTGCCCATTTTTTTACGCCCTGTATGATAAAAATTTGGACAACGTTTTTTACAAACTTTTAACTATTTACTGAAAATTAAGTACTCTTTATTCATGTCACTAATCCTAACCGTTTTCGGAAAAACGTCATTTTATTGCGAGCATGTATTAATATTAAGCAGTTAAAAGTGAACATTTATAATTTATAGGAACAAAGATGTATCTTTTATTGAAATACGCTAAATATACATGATGTAAATATGTTAAAAATGGCTTTTCCGAAAACGGTTAGGATTAGCGACATGAATGAAGAGTAGGTACTTAATTTTTAGTCAATAGTTAAAGGTATGTAAAAAACGTTGTCCAAAGTTTTATCATACAGAGCGCAAAAAAAATGGGCACATAGTGTCACAGCTAGTCTGTCCCTGCAGCTGTGAGTAATTCGCAACACTTTCTGGGATAGTAATTTAAAGGGTCTTACCTGGTATAAATCATATGGAAAAAAAAATTAAAATATACCTGTTGGTTTAATAATTGTGTGTCAAAAACTTAATTCCATGGGAGCTCTTTGGGAGCCCATATCTCCGAAGAGGAGGCCGATACGAAAGAAGTTTATATGAACTTGTAGTATTCTTTTTACGTGTTTTTTTCATATCCGGGAGATTTCCCACATTTTCCCGGACACCCTGTATATATATTTTTTTTAGTAGTAGTAAAAAGATTTATTTAGCACGTGGCTACATGATACATTTTAACAAGTTTATACCCTTTTTTTTATTTATTTTTTGAATTAAATGACCTTTTGAAACTTTATTTGTCCTGTTGAGTTAATAAGAAAGATTTTAAACTTTTTTTAAAAGATTTTAAACTTTTTTGATTTTTAATTGACTTGTTTAATTTATTAAATTCAATAAGACCCTTATGAAAAACTGACTTATATGCAATATTTTTTGAAAAATTATTAAGAAAAAAATTATTGTTATTTCGTGTTAAATAATTATGTTGATCACTATTTAGAACAGTCAATTGCTTTAAATGTGGCGGTAACAAATCATTTTGAATTTTAAAAATAAATATTAGAACCAAAAATAATACTAAATTTTTTACATTTAACCATTCTAATTTTTTTAACATCACATTAATTTTTGTATATCTATCCATATTAAGTAAAATTCGCATTGCTTTATTTTGTAAAATTTGTAATCTATTTATTACACCTTCATCCGCCATAAACAAAATTGTAGAACAATAAAGAAAATGTGGTAAAATTAAAGTATTGTATACAATTTTTTTTGAATAAAATTTTAAATTGAAACTTATTCTTTTAAAATAACTAATTTTTCCCGCAATTTTGTAAATTAAATTTTCGAATTGGTTATTAAATTTTAATTTTGAATCAATCAATATACCTAAATATTTAAAAGAATTGACTATTTCTAGTTTATCACCATCAATTAAAATATTTATATTTGTATAATTATTTAAATTTACACCCATAACCATACATTTTGTTTTAGAAACATTTAATTTTAGTTTGTTAACTTTTAACCAGTTTGACAATAGAATCAGTTCTGAATTTAAAATTTTTTTTTGATCGGTATTTTAGGTGTGGATACACGGGGGAAGACGGGTTCGAAATATCGATCCCAGCAGAAAAATCTGAGGAACTCGTAAAGCTCCTTTTAGAAAATTCTGACGTTAAACTCGCCGGCTTAGGTGCTCGAGACTCTTTAAGGTAAGATAAAACCACGGGCCTACAAAAAAAGGTGGAATACTTAGAGGAGGGGGAGGGAGGTTTTTTTTATCTACGACCATGATTTTTGACGTATGAAAAAAACGTGATAAAATATACTTTATCCTCGTTTTTATACAGGTTGGAAGCTGGACTTTGTCTCTACGGCAATGACATCACACCCGATATAACACCGGTGGAAGGAGCCCTTACATGGCTAGTGGCTAAGCGGAGAAGAGAATTAAAAAACTTCCCAGGGGCAGAAATAATTCTACGACAAATTAAAGAAAGGTAAATAGGAAAAATTCATTATGCAGAGGGTGATCCTTAAGTACATCAAGAAAATCTAGGATATGATTCCTGGCATCAATTTAAGATGAAAAGTTCATATGGACATATGCCCTAAAATGCTCACCCTCTAAGATACAGGGTGTTAAAATATTTTTTTTTAATATTTATTTTAGTTAAATTTCGAAAATCCTTAAAGATACGGTATTGAAAATTCGTGCTTATCTATTTTGGATCAAACTACACCATTTCATTAGAGAAGGTTTTGCTTCCTTCCACCAGTGGCGTGCGTACCAGATACCAACAATATTGTTTTGGTGAAAATATTTGATACGCCACTGATTTTTTTTAACTCTGATGCATTTTTATGCATTATTGATACAAGCTGAACAAGAGTTGTCTCTACTATGTTTTTGAAAAAAGTAGTAGAATTAGAAAACTTATTTAGAATAACGTTCGTAATTTAAATCCGAGATTTAAAATAAATCTTCGATTTTTTTAGTTTTTTTTTTAATTTTAGAGGTAAATGGAAATTTTTCTGCTCAATAAAAATATTAATATAAAATTTTATTAGACTCTATTTTCATAATGGGTGGTGTGTGTATCTTATTTTAAAATTTTAAATGCATTCCTACCATCTTTTGTAAAAACAAGGATTTTTTTTACCCTTTTATTAGGTACTTTGCTTACGTATGGGGCAAGTTGTCAAATAGAATTTGATGTGTTTTAAAAATGTTGACCTTAGAACAAAGGGTTTATTTAGTTCAATGTTACGGTGCGGGCGGAAGTTCTTACAACTTTGCGATAGAGAAATTTAATCAAAGATGCCATAACGTTTATGTCTCAAAAATGGGACTTCATAAATTATTAAGAAAATTTCAGCGAACTGGTTGTTTCCAATTTAAAAAAAAAACTATGATCAGAATGACGATGACGCAGCTTCCCTAATTGTATTGCAGTCTGTTGCTGACAATCCTACCCTTTCATTAAAAAACGAAGCTCAAGAACTTGATGTAATAAAAAAAACTCATATTCAGTAGATATTCTAAAGGCAAACAAAATATTCCCATTTAAGCCAACTTTTAATCAAACGTTGGAAGAAGGAGACGAAGCCAAACGTTTGGATTTTTGTCTTTGGGTCGGAAACAACATTGTAAGTTAAAACACGAATTTTCATAAATTTATCATGTTCTCCGCTGAATCGACATTTTCAACAAACGGGAAAGTGTCTTCTGCGCATATTAGATACTGGAGCGAAAATAATCCCCGTTTTAGAATTCCTGCAAGAAGACAATATTACAAAAAAGTAAATGTCTGGTGTGCGATTTCTTATTATGGCATTATTGGCCCATACTTTTTCGAAAACACGTGTAACCGTAGGAGTTACCTTGAAATGTGGGAAACATTTCTTTCTGACAACCTAGAAGAATTGCTTCTCCAATTTAGGAACGAAATGGACTTTCAACAAGATGGAAGCCCTGCGCATTTCGCAATTGAAGTGAGGGAATGGCTTAATAATACATTTGGCCACAGATCGATTGGTCGGAATGGTCCGGTTCTGTGGCCCCCAAGAAATCTCGATTTAACTATTTGAGATGCCTATCTTTGGGGGCGCCTCAAACAATTACTGTATTCCCATCCACTTGAGAACGACGTACAGCTTCTAAAACAGCGAATTGTTGAAGCTGTTCAAACAATTTCCATTGAAGAAATTTGAAGAAGTTTTGACCACATTCGTTTACAGCTGGAAAAATGTGTTGAATATGGAGTGTTTGAACAGCAAATTATGAAATTAATATTTGTTGTTATATTATGTTTTTTTTGTGTTAATTCCGGGGTCATTTCATTTGTGAAATTAAAAATTCATACTTCTGGTAACACCAAAAATCAGTTTTTGAAACCCCTCTGTCATTGATAATGTATTTCGACCGCTAATGCTGCTATCAAAAAATTATTTTATATAAAAATCGAAGATTTATTTTAAATCTAGGATTTAAATTACAAACGACGTTATTCTAAAAAAGTGTTCTAATTGGCATTTTGGTCAAAAATGAAAAATAAAGGTAGTTTACTCTTGGCGAAAAATCATGTTTTTGAAGTTTTTGCGAACACTGTATAAAAAATAAAAATTTTCTCTTCATGAATGGCTTTTTTTTACAAGCAAAACTTTTTATCAAGAATGACTTTTTCCCGAAAAATTAAATTTTTCATCCATTTGTGCTATCCACGGACAGTCTATAACTCTATATATATATATATATTATTATATAACATTATTAAATAATTTATGACAAAACTTTTATATAATATATTGTTCCAGCTCGAAAATCAAACGAATCGGTCTTACCTCCAACACCGGCCCCCCGCCCCGTCACGGCGCCAAAATCCTGTCTGAAGACGGACGGGTCTTGGGTGACGTAACGTCGGGTTGTCCCTCGCCCAGCCTGGGTGTAAACGTGGCCATGGGATACGTTTCCACGGAGCACAGCAAGGCGGGGACAAAGTTAGGGCTCCAAATCAGAGACAAGGTTTACGAAGGGTCGGTTACTAAAATGCCATTTGTTAAAGCCAATTATTATAATAAACCTAAATAGACATTTTAGATTTTGATCGAAACTGCGTTTTATTGCACCTTGCACCATTTCGGTTTATCATTCTTTAGTCTTAGCCACTAAAATATTAATATAAATTAAACATATAAATTAAAATTATTTCTTTCCAGCGTTTAGAAAAGATAATAGATAAATATAAACTAAAAACAAACTTTTACAAATCGGGGTCTACAACATAGAATTCGACAACTGCTAGGCTATCTACATTGGACAAACAGGTAGAAATTTTGACACCAGGCTTAAAGAAACGCAAAACATCTCTTTAAAAAAAAAAAAATAATAATAATAATAATAATAATAATAATAATAATAATAATAATAATAGAAAATAATAGACCATAATCACTCTTCAGTTAAAAAAAAAAACCACATACCTAATTGACATAGCTATTCCTAGTGATAGAAACATCCAAACGAAACACAATGAGAAAATCTCCAAATACACAGCCCTGGCAATGGAAATAAAAAGACTTTGAAAGCAAGAAAAAGTCACTATTATTCCTCTTATTATGTCAGTGACAGGCCTCATACCAAGAACATTCAAATCACACCTGAAACAACTAGGAATCAACACAAACATACATCGAAACATTCAGAAAACAGTCATTCTAAAAACATGCCATATTGTTAGATCATTTCTCAATTCAGAATAGTAATAATAGAATATGCACTGACTTGGCATAGCCCGTCAGTCCAAAATAAAACCACAATTATGTGAGAAAAAGAAAGATAATAATAATAATAATTTTATTTAAAATTTAATAATATAATAAATATGTTTATGTTGTCTGGCTGAGCTGGTTAGGGGCAAATCTTATTTTTTGTTTTAGTATGTAAAATCATAAATCATAAATATGCATTAAAAATCAATTTTTAAAGTAAAAATGTTAATTTATAGTATAAACGCAGTTTTTTTTTGAAGAAATATATTAGCTATAATAAAATTATTAATTTATAATTTTTAAGTAAAAAATATTACTTATATAAATTATTCAGAACAATATTAATTAATTAAAGCATTTCTAAAAATATTTTCAAATTGTCTGTTTTTAATATCAATGTTTTTATTTCGACTTTAATTTTTTTTAATAAAATCAATTTTTTAATTTTTGTTGGTAAATAATCGTTTAAATAAAAACATAAATATTTGAAAGTTTTTTGTCCTATGGACTTATTTATTTTAGGTTTTATGGTTATTTCATTTTTATGACGTGTATTATGATTATGATTTTTAAATTGTATAAGGTTTTTATTTTTAAATATATATTATATTAAGATGTTATAAATGTAAAGTTATCTCATGTTCAACTTTTTTGTTTCTGAATATGATTCTTTTGAAGGATAAAGATAATCTTTATTGAATATAATTTTTAGAATTCTTTTTTTGTAATATTTCTAATGTTTTAACTAAAGTTCTATTTATTCCTCCCCAACCTAAAATTCCGTAATTTAAATGAGTTTTAACTAACGCGTAATATAATATTTCAAAGTCTTACATTTAAAAAAGTTTTAATGTTTTTAAAAATCGGTAGTAAACTTCTTAATTTTTTAATTAAGTATTCTATGTGAAAATTCCAATGTAATTTACTGTCAAAAATAATTCCTAAATAATTTATTTTATTAACTTTAAAAATTTGAATGTCTTCATTTATTTGAATACTATTCATATTTTGTGGTAGGTTATTTAGGTTTAAAGTAAAACAGGTTTAGCTGCTGCATCACTGCATATTATACAATCACTCAATCTCTAACAACATAAAACCCATATACATACACAATAAAAGCAGAAAACTAAATTTACTAGAAACAATAGCTATCAAAAAAGCCATAAAAAACAAAGGTAATGTTGTTAATAATCAAACCGAAATACCTTTAGGCGCTTCCCTAATTCTTAATAGCACACTAATTTGAGACTAAATAATATGTAGCTGTACCTTTAAAAGTTAGGAAAACCCACAGTTAACCATTCAATCTTCTAATTTTAATGTTATGACTTATGACATGTTTATAATTACCATAATGATATAAATACCTTTGTAATATCACGGAAGAATTTAGTATCTTCTCGTACGTCTTTGACAATGGCCCGCAAGGGCCGAAACACGTGTCAGGAAACTGATTAAATTTGTGGAACATAACATGTAGTTATTATTTTTTCTTCCTGTGCTATGATCGTTTTGTACCGTGATGTGAATAATGTTGGTCGAAGGAAATATTATATTCGATTGTTTTTCTTTAATAATAATAGAGTGTATTAGAATGCATAGTTTTAATTTGTAAAGCTTTTCTAAATTTAAATATCCGTTTGGTTCATACAAATTATAGTTGGTTCTAAAAAAGGAAGTTTACGTATGCAGTTAATTATTTTGTTTTGTAGTTTTTTTAATGGATGAATTGTAGTTAAATACGCTGATCCCCAATAATAATTTTTTATAATATCTGCAGCTGCAACTTCTGTGTCTCTAAATTTACGAAAACCATATTGAAATGAAAAGAAAGGAAATGTGAAGTCCAACGTGAACCAGTACTTATCAACAAAATAAAGGGAGGGAATTGTAAAAATAAAATAACAAGTATTATACAAAAATTCTTTAGTTTTATTTATCAACTAAAATGTACAAAAATAGTATCAAAAACATTTGTCATAACCAAGCTCTATCAAAACACATGGCTTCATAACTACTACATTCCTCAAAATTGCACAAAATATACTACCTAAACCCTAACAAGTAAGGCGCCGTTTAAAAGCCATCGTACCAAAGTACCAACATCCACAGGCTAAACGGCATCGACGTAAGAAAGTCACTTACCCGGCCTGTAGACTGTGAACTGTACGGTACGATTATTTATCACCACGCCCGCATTTTTTTAAATAAACTCTGTAATATAATACAAACAAATTTTTTGGTAAGTACTTTAAAAATTGCACTCGAAAATGTGAACTAGACTTTATAAATATGGCAATACCTAGATATATTTGTGCTTAAGGACTATATTTTAGGGGGAATTCACCATTTCATTTTTAACCGCCTTCTAGAACGCCGGCGTTTTAAATAAAATAATAATAATTCTTGGACACAAAACTAACCGAATTTTTTTATACCAATATAATATCTGCAGATGTTTAAATAAAATGGTGAATCAGATCAAATCTAGCAGGATCACATTTGGGTTTTTCGTATACTCTACTTAAACTAACTTAAACGACTTAATAACAAAAACATAAAACAGCAAAAATCTTTCAACCATTTAACTTCGATAGAAGTCAAAATATTTTTTCTACATCTGGCAGTAGCCTATGCACCGTATTGCTGTATTTACTGAGTTATATTTTTGTTAATTTAAACATAAATAGGCACTCCAGAACAGCGGGTTTGGCAGAAAATAATAGTTTTATTTTAAAAAAACACGTTCCAATTTTATTGAGATCTAATTTAAGTTCAGTTATGCCAGCGTAAGGAAAACCGTCCCCAGGGGTTTCCCGACAATCACGATTTCTGCCAGATACGTTCTGGAATCCCTAAACTATAAAAATCACAAACTTCAGATCAGTGTCGATAATTTGAAGGTCTCAAAAACATAAAAAATACTTTTTCATACGAAAGTACGTTTTGTAGGAACTAGACATACAACACTATATTTATAAACTTTATAGCAAAGTTTTACATATATCAGTCAAAAATAAGTAATTTTTGGTTCACATAAACGAAACGTATAAACTTTTAAAAGATTTAATGTATATTAACTTGAAAAAAATTTAAATATTGTAAACGAAATGTTGTAAAGAACTCTGTAAACGTTTTGATCAGTTTTAAACCGAAATACTTTTATAAAACATTGTAAATTAACATAAGAACAAGCAAAAAAATCCTAAAAATTATATTGTAAACAATACCTACTGAAATCCTTACAACTTTACAACAGTATAAAAAAAACTTTGAAATATGTGAACCACCGTTTAAAAAATGTAAAAGGAACCATATTTATTAAAAATAAATATTTAAAACAAACTCTAAAACAATTTGAACCACACTCCCGCCTCATTTAGCTTTACTCTGTGAGCAATACATATAAAACCGCGTTAAATCACTGGTATGATACTCATAAGGTGACCCTACACGACCAGTAGCTAATAATGTCATAAATTATATAATATCCCACATTACATTATACACTACTAAATACGTTATTGATAATTCATGCCATTATAGTTTTATTAGTAAGAACTGATCGTGTAGGGGCACTTTTTTTTACAGACGTTCGTGATGTTACAAAAATGTGATTTCTAACAGCCAAAAAAACGTTACAACGTAAATATAAACGTGTTTAAAGAGTAAAAAATAAATAAAATTCGCATAGACGCACCTAATATTCTTTTTCACGTCAAAAAAACTTAAAAATAATCGTTAGAGAGGAATTTTCTTACCGTCGTGGACCTAGACGTTTTCTTGCTACTTTTTAATTCATCTGAACTCTTGCATTTTTTTCGGAAAAACCTCATTTCATCGCCGTGTTCGGGATGAAGCATTTGCTTGTACTTCATGGGATTGCAGTATTCGGGAAAGGCATTGAAGAATTTTTTGTAGCCGCCTTCGAGAACGTAGAGCTCTGGGAAATTGAGGGTCGGGTAGTTCATGGCGTTCCTGGTTCGATCTTCCTTTCTGAAATTAGAGAAATGACAGATTTGGTATAGTTTTTTAAAAACACTTTGATTGTATGTATTAAAAATTCAGAATGACCTAACTGATACACACTTATACAGTGACCGGCAGAATGTGCGCAGCATATGGAGAAGTTTTTTTTATCTTTAAGTTATTATTTTGGTTTGAGATTATGCAGAACCTATCTAAAATAAAATTAATTTTCTAAACTTAAAGATAAAAACCTTTCCCATATGCTGCGCACTTTCTGCCGGTCACTGTATAAGAATCCTACTGAATATAGCTTGTAACAACTCACCTTAGGTGTCTAACCATGTTAGGCCCCCTTTCCTTTGAAAACTCGCAGTGGAAAATTAGGACATGCCTCTCGGAAGTACCCTTGGAAGATCCCTCCAACAGTTTCAAATAGTCTTCTTTTGTATACAGGTTTACGGCCCCTTTAATGTGGCCCCCCTCGAACTCATAGGGGTATCTGCTATCAACAACCTTAAAAGGAAAATAAATAATAAAAATATATTCATTCAGATGTGTTTGTTAAAGATGAAACATTTATTTTAACACATACCATATAAGAATCCAAAACATCCTCGTATTTTCCCTCCAATACATCCTTCATTGTCTCCACGGAAATACACTTGAGGTCCGGGTGGCTCCCCGAAACTAGGGGCAAAGCATAGATCTTCGAAAAATCCCCAATCAAGTCGTCATCACTTTCAGACTTCTCTACTGCATTCTTAACAATATCTTTCTGAATTTCTATGGAAGGAACTAGAGCTGCGGCTTCGAGACTATCAAAAGAATCGTTCTGGGACCTATTTCTCGGCTTTAAGATTTCGCTATTCTCGACAAGACCATCGTTGTAGTCTAGATCGAAGATTTTCAACCGTTTTAAGCTGCAAGCGGCTACAGTAGAAGGACTCTTGACCTCAGGGCTGAATAATAGGCGTTTCTTATTTCCCAAAAATAACACTTTTCCGGGAGTAAACTCGGTATTTCCCTCTTGGGGGGAAAAACAAAGAATGGTCGCCTCATGGTCCTCCAGGTCCAAAGGAGAACTTACCAGTTTGTCGAAGTCCTCGGGAAGATCCTCGGAAAAGCCGGAGTCCTTCGTATCGACGTCGAACAAGGACATTTCCTTGGAATTTTCCACATTTTCCATTAGGAATTCATGGGCGGGCGAATCACACATTTCGGAGGCCGTTCAGCTGTTATTCGCGCCTTTTTCGGTTATGGTTAGGATAAATAACCGCAAAGTTAGCGACGGTGTACTGGAACTACTGGTCATTCGCTACCTGGGCTATTTGAGAAGTTTTAACGCTATCACCGGCGATTTACATAGAAAGAAATAATTTTTAAGCGGAATGATTTTAAAATAATAGAGTTAAAATTAAAATAATTCGAAATTTGAAACACTGGAAGCTAAAAAAATCTAGTTCAAACTTTAGCCTAGTCACTTCAACACACACAGATTTTACTGCGGATGTCCGAATTGCACTTTTAAACGAATATAACAAATTTGATTAATAAGTAGTTTGAAATTAAACTAATATTTTTGGCCACTTTCGTTAGGGTTATAAGGACTGTATATAAGTGGGGGGTAAAAGTGGGTAGGTCTAGGTACCTCCCTATTTTGCACTCATGATGAAAAGGATGGAGGGATGAAAGGTATTAATTGTTGTAAGATAAATAATACTCTGAAGGTAGGTACATCAATAATTACCTGCTGTAAAAAATAAATGGGGATGTTTCTTGGATTTCTATTTTTAAATTAATTTCTAATGCTGTTTTGATCTTAAATTTACTAATAACTATATATATACTAATAATTTTCCAAGTAATACTGAAAAAGCAGCATATACAGGTTCCTACACATGCATATAAGTAGAAGTATACAGGGTGGACGAACTAATTTAACACATTTTGACGTGATTTGATTAGTATTTAAGGGGTTAAAAATTAATTTCTTTGGTGATCTCCTACATTATTTATTTCTCCTATAAACATACTTATTCTCCAATGGATTTTACCTAAAAAAGGTATATGTGGTAAGCGAGTTGATTTGAGCAGCCATTTTTGAGATATCTGGATATAAAAATTGACTTCGTGTATGGCCAGGTCTAAATTATTTAATTTTTTAAAACGTATAAATCTTTTTCTATTTCACGTTCATTAAGCTCAATACGATACGCATTTGCGTATCGTAATGAAGCTATTTCGATACGCGTTTTTTCTTTATTTGATGTTGGTAACATTTAAATGTTTTATTTCATTACCTTGCGCGGCCTTTGTGATTTACGAGAAAACCCATTTTTCGCAGAGGAAAAATAGCTTGATAACTTACTTTTTTATTCTGTGTGGATAACAGTCATGTATGTTGGTTGCATAAATCTATAAATCAATCTTTTATAGATGCTTCAAGCTATCATTTTCTGCCAAATCCTATCCAAAATTCAATCTACTAACCTTCTAATGTCGATTTTAACTTCAACTTTATTTGAATTTTCCATCTTCCCTATACTAAATTGCAATGCCGTAAATTGACGTCTTTTGAAATTCGAAAAAAGTAGTAAAATCGCCGCTCTGTATATGTACCGAATTTACAAGGATCACACAACGTATTCTGTCCAATTTCAAATCTCATATCGCTAAAATAACTTTAGAATCTCGTGATGAAAATGGGTCAATAAATCAAAAAATTACAGTTTGCAAAATAATTTTTGTTGTCCAGAGGCTACTATGATAAAAAATAGTATTACGAACATAAAATTTAGACATAAAAATTTACAAAATTTGAAGGATTTATTTTCTTTTTAAAATGTATTTTTCTTGATTATAAAAGGTGAAATAGAAAAAAAATGTATAAATCACATGTTTCGTAAGGCGTTTTAGCGCACGTGTCAATAAAAAAACTCGCCACTTTGTGGCTCGTTTTTTAAAATAGACGCGTGCGCTAAAACCGCTTCTTATGAAACGTGTACTGTACTTTAATATACTATTGTACACACGAAAATGGAGGTCATTTTGAACATTTGTTAAAACCATTTTTTTTTTTAATTAAATTTTTGTCGTTCATAAATCTCTTATCGACTGGTTTTACTAGAGAATAAAATTAAAAACGAATTCATGTGCTGATTTCCCGGTACAAAACGGACAAATCTGTTTTCCTTAAAAAATGTTTACTCCTGTGCAAAAAAAAACGGGCATAATAAAATTTGTATTACGTTTAGGGCTTTATAATTTTTTTTATTTTTACTCCGATTTAAGTGGTTGTCAGATCTTTCTTCTTCAATTCTTTAGGTTTTTTTATTAAAGATGTTTCATTTATATCAGTATTCGATTGTTAGTCAGTAACTTTCTTTGAAAGCTAGTTTGCAAATATACTTTAAACCGAGGAGTTTTGAGTGTGACAGAAAAAAATAACAAGCCATTCATTGTTATAATAATACATTCTTTAGTCCTTAAGAAACAATATAACTGAAATCAAGACAAAAAGTGTTTTCAGTGTTTAAAAACAACTAATTAACAAACCCTTGTTTCTCGTATACTTATACATAATATATTAACAAACCAGAAAATTTGGTAGAACTGGCAACCGTTCACAATTAATGCACGTTGTCAGGGGTGATAAGCGCCAGCTACCTGCAGCTGGTATAGCAGAAGCGGTCCCCGGCCCGTTCAACGATCGATTCTGTCAGACAGAGATAGGTCAGTGACCGCGGATGGCGTGGAAGAGACGAAGATAAAATATACGTGATTTGGAACTTATGGACGGGCCGGGGAATGGTCCGAGAATGGAGTTCTGGTAAAAAAATTAAAGCATTTTCTGAGCAGTGTCGTGCCGTGTCAGGCTTATTTTTCTGGTTTTAGTTTTGTGTATAGAATCTTTGAGTTACCTTATATTTATTATTTTAATATAATATTATTATATATACAGTGGGTTTATAAAGTGTAGTATGTACAAACACCTAATGTTAAACAAACTTATAAGTGTGTATACGCATTTTAATTATTTGTTTGGGACGCCTATGGTTAGGAGTTTTATACTGTTTTATGTCATTAAATTGACCTAAGAAACACTATACCTGTTAAGTTTTTTTTGCGAAAATGTTATTTTTTAAATCTTAGGTATACGCACCTTTTTCCGTCAATTTATTTGTTTATTAAATCTTGTTTAGTACAATAACATTGGTTTTATTGCATTTTAATAGTCTATTTTACTTTGAATGCCATGGCAGTGAGAAAATTACGGAAAAATTTAAATTATTGACATCATCAAGATCATTTTGCATTTGGGTGAGAACAAATGCACGTGTTGACATGAACCAAGAACAAAAATGGACAGAATATTTGCGGCCCAATGTAAACTGATATTTTGAAGTAATTTTGCTTCTTAATTATTCCACAGGATGTGTTGACACTAGGCAAAAAAAAACTTTTCGATTATCCTTCTATAATATGTCAAAAAACAAATTTCTCTTAAAATTTGCATAGGCATGTTAAAACTAATACATGTATCTACAGCTCTCTAAAAAATCACTCGAATCGGAGTAAAAATAAAAAAGTTATAAAGCCGTAAACTTAATCCAAATTTTATGACGCCTTTTTTTTGCCCGGGAGTGTAGATAATCTGCATAAAAAATAAAAGCAATTTACTTAGTTGTTGCTTATTGAAAAACAGAAACGTTAAAGAGTCTCCTAAAATAACAACGCGGGAAATCGTACAAAAACAATAGCCAAAGCTCTTTAAAAACGGTTAATAACTCTCCTCGCGTATCAAACACTCCAAGGGCTTCCAGTAAGCACCTTATAGAAAACTGGCATTTTAAAAGTAAAGAGGATTTGTACAGTATTTTATAGAACAAATTCCTTGGTCTATTGATAAAATATTTTTGTGTTAGTGTTTTTAATTTGTTTCAAAATAACAAAAAAAGGATTACAGATAAATACGAATTGGTAAGTACATATGGTACAATATTATACAGCGTGTCCAAAAAAGTATGCAACATATGGGAAAGATTTTTATCACCGATTTCTCAGAAAATTTTATTCTTTATAAAAGTTGGTGCATTCCTTAAAACTATAAATGCATATTTCATATTTCCCCTGCGGCTAATAGTAGGGGAGCAAATGCCATTTTTTTGAAATTGCCTTAAGAGTAAAGTACCTTAATTATTAGAAATACAGCGAAATTTTATATGGAAATGTTTTTGCAAATTAAAAACTTAGTCCAAATACCAAATTTGAGTTAGGTGTGTCGATTTTTAATTTTTTTTATACGCATTTCTTTAAAATTGGGTTTTGGACTTCAGCGTACTGGGTGAAAATGACAAATAAATTATTAATTATTTCCAGTAATATGAATAGAGTTGGATTCTATCATAATTTTGTTTCGAACATAAGTTGGCTAAAATGTGTTTAAGTAGGCGTGCAACACGCTAATATCTGAACCAACTCGTAACATTGAAAGGTTTTAAAAAGTTTGCAACTACTTAATCCATTTTTATTGTAAACCCACGTTTAAGTTATTTAATAATTTTAATATATTAAAATTGCGCAAACAAAAAATCGACCAGGGGTGTACCGTTTAGGGGAAAATAGAGATTAACCAAAAAAAATTAAAAATTGTTACACCTAATTCAAATTTCGTATTTGGACTAACTTACTAATTTGTAAGAACATTTCCATATAAAATTTTGCTGTATTTCTAATAATTAAGGTACTTTACTCTTAAGGCAATTTCGATAAAATAGCATTTACTCCCTTACTATTGGCCGCAGGTGAAATATGAAATATGCATTTATAGTTTTAAGGCATGCGCCAACTTTTATAAAGAATAAAATTTTCTGAGAAATCGGTAATAAAAAACTTTCCCATATGTTGCATACTTTCTTGGACACACTGTATAGGAAAAGGGCTATTATATACCGGCCAGACTGCCATGTACATTTTGCTCCCCTTAAATATTGCTCCCCCTTTTTATTTTACATCAAATTTGCATGAGACTTTTTTAAAGGCCCTAAATCTGCATTATTTTCTTGTGTGGTGAACCACCCGGTGTATAGTGGACCAGTGTGACCACTGTTCTCTCTATTAAGAGTACTAAGATAACTTATACACTACAAAAATGATCGCAATAACGCAGTCTGGCATATCAATATACAGTGTGACCAGTAAAGTCCGCATCATATGGGATTTTTTTTATTAATAGCTTTAATCAAAATTTGACTTTGGCATCAAGTTCTGCTTCGATCGAGATTAAAATTAAGCCAAAAAATAGTAGTCACGTGATTCGCATTATCTGTCAAATTTTAATTTTTTCCAAGAAATAATTCAAAAGTGGGGTTATTTCTGAAAATACCGAAAAAAGTTATTAGAAAACGTTTTTTTAAAAGCAGTTTCTAGCCCACATGCAAAATATCAGCTGCATAGGATAATTTTGATTTTTTACCCACCACTAAAATTTATTTTCCACTTAATGAACACTTTACTGATGACACTGTGTTCTTTTTAGTCTTAATATTAAGGTGTATTACTTTCAGACACAAACTGAGTTTCAAAAATACTTATTTTATGAAGTTACCTTATACAGGGTCAAAACCAAATAAACTTTGCATCACATGCCACCAAATTTTAATAGTCCAATTTTGATTTATTTGTAGAAAAACACACATTTAATATGGCGCTACTTTAAAGAAAATGTATCTGAAATAAAGCATTGTCAAAAGTAAGAAGTTTTATGTAGGTTGCGTCGAGTATTATTTTGCAAAAGTGGTGCAATTTTGCATGCGGGCTAAAAACTGCATTTAAAAAAACTTGTTCTAATAACTTTTTTCGATACTTTCAGAAACAACCCCACTTTTAACCACACTATTTTTTTTTTGCTTAATTTTCATCTCGATCGAAGCAGAACTTGATGCCGAAGTCAAATTTCGAATAAAGGTATTAATAAAAAAAATCCCATATGATGCGGACTTTACTGGTCACACTGTACATAATACGGATTCGTGATGTTTTCATATTCGATTTTTTTTTTAAATCTGTAAGAGGAAACGCTTTCTCAATTCTCAACGTCGTTCAATTTATTGCCAACCTACAACCTATTTCGCTTTGTTTTTTCAAGTTTATTATTTTTTAAACTAACATTTAAATAAAATCAGTATCGTCGGCACATTACTTAGGTAATATCTGATATATTACAAAAATATCAATTTATTTCATTGCTAATTTTGGGAGAATTGTATACTGAAAGAACCATGAGTGACAATGACATAATAATGTTAAAAAAAATCTTACCCGATATTTTTCGCTATACAATTCTTCTAAAATAAGTCATGAAATCCCTTGATATTTATTAAATATGTCAATTATTACCTATAGAATATCAAGTCGATACTGATTTTCTTTGAATTTTGTATAAAAACTAGAAAACATAAATAAATCTACGCGAAATAGGTTATAGGTTGGCAAGCATGTTGATACTCCCACCTTAAGCAGTGTCAAAAGTGACATACTACCAATAGAAGAGAAGCTCCATTTTGTTGACAGTACCACCATACATGCAATATACTTAGTTAGCATTGCGATCATTTTCCATTACTTTACAATCTTAAATAATATGTACACCTCTTTGTAGATTATTTTAATCCATTTTGCCTTTGATATAATAAAAATAACGTTTGGATATTAAGTATGGATATAAACGTAATAAGCAAAAGTCACCACGTATCTCAGGAACTAGACGAACCGCTTGATACGCATTGTTCGTATAGCATTGGCGGACTTCTTAGTAGTTTAAACGAAAATGACGATAACGACGTTGAGCAAGATAATTTAAGTAAGTACTAGGGTACCTATAAAGCCCGTTGAGCAATTGACGGTTGTTTACGCCTTTTATCACCCCGTCACTCCAGGCGTAGTAGCCACAGAATTTTGTAAGGCGAACTATAATTATGAAGATAATAGAGCTGAAACTGTAACCGGGAAATTGGTTTATTTATTTTAAATGGATTACGAAATCTATTGTAATCCTTTAAAATTAGTAACGCCTCTTATCATCAATTAATAATAATAATAAGTTTATTTAAAATTTAATAATATAATAAATATGTTTATGCTGTCTTCTATAAACTTATTCTTCAATCCCCTGAAGCTGAGCTTGTTAGGGGCAAATCTTATTTTTGTTTTAGTATGTAAAACCATAAATCATAAATATGCATTAAAAATCAAATTTTTTAATTTTATTTAGGCATAATTAATCCTAACTCTATCTGATTTTTCTAAACAATTTAAATCATGAATTTTAATTCCCTTTAAACTATTCGGCTGAGTATCTTTATAACAAGAAAAAGTCATAAATTTTGTTTTAGTTAAATTTAAGTTTAATAGGTCATAACTCAAATTATTTTTTATTATTGAAATGTCTAGTTCTGAATTTAAAACGCATTCATTCCAAGCGTTAGAGGTATTATTATTACAGTATCATCTGCATATGAAAATATTTTTCCCTTTAACTCTGATTTTAATCTATCATTAGGTAATATAAAGTAATAACAAAATTGGTCCCAAAACAGTACCCTGAGGCACACCACAAATTAAAGTAGTTTTTTTACTACTGAAATTATCTATTTTTACTTTCCGTTCTCTATCTGATAAGTAACTTTTAAATAAATTATATGCGATACCTCTAACTCCATAAGATTCTAGTTTAGATAACAGTTTATTGTGTAATACTGTATCACATGCTTTTTGCAAATCTAAGAATATTCCAATAACTTTTTTATCTGTATTAAAGTTTGGTTTAAATAAAATTTTCATTGCGAAACGCAGTCAACAAAACCGCACTCCCTGTGCTCTTGTTGTTGGGGTATTGTTCTAATCTCTCGTTGTTCTAAGGAATTCCCCTCATACATAGGTACTGGATGCATTGTCAGGTAGCCCAAAATTTGCATTAGTATAGCAGACTATTTGTTTCTTGCCTTCGAGGTTCTTAGTTTTATAACACTAACCCCCCCGCATTAGTGCTCTTAATTACTTTATTAGCTTTAATCCGTACGAGAAATAATGGAGCAGTTGCCTGCAAAGTAGCGTTTATGTTAATACGGTACATTTTTCCCAAAATTATGACTAAATATTTAGAAATTGCTATCTAGTGAATTTATAATTTATTTTTAATAAGGTCTCCAATTATGGGTCCCTTGAAATATGTCAATAACAGCTGATCTCAGGCCAACAATTAGGAATTTTGCTTACCAAATAACAGTCTTATGACTAAGAAAACTATATATTAAGTATTCCACATCCATCGGCTTCATGGTCCACCGTAAGGTGACAATAAACATGCCAAATTTCAGCTCTCTATGTCATAAGACAGATATTGTTACCATTCGACTAGTAGATTTTGGCACGTGATGAACAAAACCGTACAAACCCGAAGAGGAAACTAGTATTTGAACATTGTTTTTGGCACATAAAAAACACTTTTTACCGACTCTTGTATGTACGGTGAACTGAACTACTCAAGTAACAGGAAAAAGTAAAAATAGGGGACCAAACGAAATTAAATTAAATTATTGTTCTCTAATAATTGAATTATATTCAATACCTCCTCCGGTTTTATTAAATTAGTTTATAAATTAAATAAAGGTATTTTTCTAATTTTGTTTCATATGAAATCTATTACGATGTCGTTTTCAGTATCGAAACAAGTTTATTTTTTTATTTTTTAAAGGTTGGTTATATAATACTAATTAAATGATTCTACATATAAAATAATAAGTTTATTTAAAATTTAATAATATAATAAATATGTTGATTTGATTTGAATATAAAGCATCGTAAAAAAAGCGCCTGCTGTATTTCTTTAAAAAAAATCATATCCTTTTAAATTTTCTTTTCTTTCTAGATTACGCTGAATCTGTTACGGACTATTCTAATAACGGAGATAGTCCAAACGGTTCTAATTCTAAAAGAAAACAAAGAAGGTACAGGTAGGTTTCTAGAATTCCATTTCTATTAGCAAAGTTAATGAATATACAGCGTGGTTGTTTAAGTGTGCAACATATGGGAATTTTTTTTATTACCGATTTGTCAGAAAATTTTATTCTTGATAAAAGTTGGTGCATGTTCGATAATCATATTAGGTGCACTTGGAATGGTTGCAAGTCAAACGGCGTACAGGGTAGTAAAGGGGTTTTTAATTAAATCGTTGAAAATATTTTCCACTTAATGAACACTTTATATACTGATGACACTGTGTTCTTTTTTGTCTTAATATTAAGGTGTATTACTTTCAGGCACAAACTACGTTTTCAAAAATACTTATTTTATGAAGGTACCTTATACAGGGTCCAAAACAAATAAACTTTGCATCACATGCGACCAAATTTGAATAGCCCAATTTTGATTTTGTAGAAAAACACACATTTAATATAGCGCTACTTTAAAGAAAATGTATCTGAAATAAAGCATTGTCAAAACTAAGAAGTTTTATGTAGGTTGCGTTGAGTCTTATTTTGCAAAAGTGGTGCAATTTACAAAATATAGGTAAAAAATCAAAATTATCTTATGCAGCTGAAATTTTGCATGAGGGCTAGAAACTGCATTTAAGAAAACTTTTTCTAATAACTTTTTGATACTTTCAGAAATAACCCCACTTTTGAATTATTTTTTGGAAAAAATTAAAATTTGACAGATAATGCGAATCACTTGACTACTATTTTTTTGCCTAATTTTCATTTGATCGAAGCAGAACTTGACGAATAAAGCTATTAATAAAAAAAATCCCATATGATGCGGACTTTACTGGTGACACTGTATATTGTAGGACAACCTTTTCAAACTACCAACTCGAAGAACTCGAAAGGGCCTTCCACAAAACCCACTATCCAGACGTTTTTCTACGGGAAGAGTTGGCCCTCAGAATTGACTTGACAGAAGCGCGGGTACAAGTTTGGTTCCAAAACAGACGGGCAAAATGGCGCAAGGTGGAGAAAAACATCTCAAAAACCATGGGTGGTGGTGGGGGGATACCGTTACATATGACAGGTAGGTAATTATGGGGACATGAAAAACAACAAAAAGCAAATAATCGCATTCGTTCGGTTTGTAGGTATCCCCACATTAGTTATGTAAACCTTAGGACCTACTTTTTTTTTAATATACTTTAATTCTATAGCAAAATTAAATTTAAAAGGTAAAATAAAATGGTTTGCCGACGATACCTACTATTGTATATTTTCATGAAGACTATGCGCAAATTCATAGTAACATTAACCACGACCTAAATATAATATGTAAATGGCTTGAAATTAATAAATTATCATTAAATTTTAATAAATCATCTTTTATTTTTATAAGTAAATCAAAATTAAAAAATAATAATATTTCTTCACTATCTTTCAATAATCATATAATTAAATAATATACTAAAACAATTAAATTTTTAGGTTTATATATTGATGACAATTTAAGTTGGAAAAAACATATTGAATATTTAAGAAGTTACATCTCACCAATAATTTCCATTTTGTTTAAAAAATATATATTATTCTTTTGTTTATTTAAAATTACAGTATATGATTTCAATTTGGGGATCAGCGAATTTAACTACAATTCAGCCATTAAAAAAACTACAAAACAATATAATTAAATGCATACATAAACTTCCTTTTTTAGAACCAACTATAAATTTGTAAGAACCAAATGGATATTTAAATTTAAAAAGGCTTTATAAATTAAAACTATGCATTCTAATACACTCTATTATTATTAAAGAAAAACAATCAAATATCATATTTCCTTCAACCAACATTATTCACATCACGAGACAAAACCATCATATTCAAACACCTTTGGTAAAGAATACTTTTGGCCAAAAACCAATATTATATAAAGGAATAACAATTTAAAACAGTTTGCCGAAAAAAATTAAAGACATCAAAATTAGGGCCTTTAAAAAAAATATTTTTTAAAACTAAACTAACTTTAACGTACCTATTAATATATAATTATTTTTTTTTTTATAAATGGTTATTATATGTATATATATATTTTTTTAAATAATTTCGATGGAGTTATTGACAATTACTAAACATGATTTTTATTATTTGTTATTTTATATATGGTATATTTGGTGATGTTATATTCTCTGTAATGAACTTTTTAAGTTGGTTGAGAATAAAGATATGTATTATTATTATTATTAAATTTTAGTTTGCCCAACACCTTTGGATTCTCCTCTTTTAAATTTTTCGCCGCCAGAGAATAACACGCAAGGTCTATTTTTGGGTTTAGAATGGCCGAACATTGGTATTCCGCAGACAGCTTTTTCCAACAATCCGGAAATTCCTTGTGTCGATCCCACACAACTTATAGATACAAATCACGACAACCTAAGGTACGTTTTAAATGGGAATTTTTGTGTTTAATTATACTAAACTAAATATCAATTTTAGCGATCCAAACGCTTGCCAAATCGACCTATCCTTGGCGGACAGGTTAACCCATTCTATCCAATCGAGCCTTATGGAAAAATGCTGTTTGGAAAACGCTACCGTAACTATTTCTATGGAAAACCTTCTCGAGGAACGTTCCTGTCTAGAAAACATCTCAACGTCCACGAAAATCAAGCAATGTGCAATGGAAAACTGTTCCATAGAACACGATTGTTCCTTAGAACAGTGCCCTATGGAAAACAATTGTTCTATGGAAATTAACTGTTTAAAACACAGTTCTATGGAACATTCCGTTGTTCCATCCATGGATAATTCCATGGACGATTCTATGGAAACCACGAGGAACGTATTGCTTTCGGAGATGGAGGAGCGATGTTTTAATGGAATTTCGGGAGGTTGCAGTCATGATGATGATGATATTTCGATAGATGCCGATTTGTTGACGCTAAAACCAAGGAATAGGATTACTGACTGCGGTGTACCTTAATTAAATATACAGTTCCTATATCTTCCTCAATCATTCCTCATCATATATCATATATACAAAAATCTATTATGTTACACCGTATTCCATTAAACATTCTGTTTCTAACGTGACGATAGGTACACTTCTTTATCAAAATAAAATAAAATATATAATAGCTGCTTGGTTTCTTATTTACCTACCCTGGTATACTTACTAGAAAAAAAATCAATACTATGAAATTAGCTACAAATAAAAGTAGGACTATCGATGCCGTGACTATAGGAAAGAAGTATGATGTACAAATAAATTGCATTTCCCAAGTGAAGTAAAAGGAGGAGATAATTTATCTGTATCCTATTCCTTCCTATAAACCTATCAAAGGATAGAAATATATTTATTCAAGATAGTAAAAGACACTTTAAAATTGTTTTCCTGCATGTAAGTATTCTTTGGTTGTTTTGTGTTTATGTAATTGTGGGCACTGGGCACAGAACACTTATATTTCTGTATTCTGTGATCGCGGGTACAAAGAAAACAATAACATTGAGAGAGAAAAAATAGCTATTAGGATATTCCCAGTACTTAACAGTACTAAATTCTAACGTGACTAGTATTTTAATTCTTAGGAAATCTATATTATTGTACATATTCAAGAAATTCTAAATTTTGTGTCATTTTTATTAGATATATCATAGAAGTAGGATTTTTTAGACAAGAGATTTACTAGTACCAGTATTTTACAGGTGAATCTATATTTTTACTCGTTTTTTGATATAGAACATGGAAGAACCCACCACATACCTAGGTGCAAGCTCTCGCCATTTATTTTGCGAAAACTATAAATTTCAACTGAACGTAACACTGAAGATATTTAAAAGAGATGAAACTTGTACGGATTTAACATGGCTGGATATTAAAAACTGTACCGGTAAGTACAAGCAAATGATTATAACTGTACAAACGATTTATGTTTGTTCAAGTGATAAGATCAGTTCATTTTTAGGAATGCTAGATCAAAATACCTTCAAAAACCTACCAAACCTTGAAATACTGAACGTATCCAACTGTAACTTTGAAAAAATTGATGAAAACACATTTTCAAGTGTTAAAAAACTAACATCCGTGGATGTCAGCAGGTCCACATTCCCTCTTACACAAAATATCTTTGAAAATTGTGAAAATTTGGAGAATTTACGTCTTATAAAGTTGGAAAATGAAATACAAGTGAGCAAAATGTTTACAACAACTAAAAAACTAGAATACATTATGTTTCATCATATTTCTGGATTGTATCTCAACAAAGACATGTTTTTGGGGCTTGACAACGTTAAATATCTTTTTATTACCAAATGCACAATTAAAGATTTTACTAAAGATGTTTTGGAACCATTGAGAAATTTGGAAGTGTTGTATTTTACTGGAAATTCTTTAAAAACCTTTAGTAGCGAAGCATTTGTGAATCTTTTAAGTTTAAAGATATTGGGAATATATGATAACATCACCGAGCCATCAGAGAGTTTGAGTATCGACTATGAAATGTTTAAGAATTTACCACTTCTTGAAACTATAAGCTTTCCAGAGGAAAATCTTAAAAACCTGGACTTTGGTAGTTTCAAAAGCTTGAAAAATGTACAGTTGGTAGTTGACCAGGCTTCTGATGATATCTTAAAGTTTCTCAAAGAAAAAGAAGTTAATGTGATATGGACTGTGGATGTGGATTATTCAAAAGAACCTGATTTAAGAAATATTCAGATTTGTTGCTGAATTTTCTTTTGTTTACAGGCATTAGGTTTCTAAAGCTGTCTTTACACCTATGAAGTCACTTCAAGGCCAACTTTGATAATGTTAAGGGTCAACTTGGATGTAGAATAAATTCCTGAATTTCTTCGTGAAGTTCACAATTTAAGTAACATACAAAATAATCAGCTGATGCACTGTGTAAATGCTACAGACTTCACGAAGAACTTCGCAGGTGTCAAGACCACTTAACCCAACATTTTTAAATTTCATAAAAAGATATGTTGTAGTTTAAAAAATAGGTCCATGCGAGGGAAATCAACAGATTTTTAGATTTGTAGGGTTTAAGCATGCGAAAAAAAGGCTACTTACGGTCAAATCATGTTACACAGCTACTAAAGATTTTTCTTAAATCTTCACGCCTTCTTCTTGTTGAAAATAGGACGGCAGATAAATATTTAGCCTCTTTATTATCCATTCTTGTTACGTTTTAACTAAAGTGATATAAAAATAAGCAGTTTTAAAAGCCATGTTTGTTTACTTTTAATACTTTCCCTTTTGCGATTTTTTGACGGATGACAGGAGTAGAGCCGGTTGAGTACCCTTTAGAGACCTTGGGTTGAGTAGGTCATGGAACGTACAATGAACTACTTTTTGGCGGGAAAATATGATTTAATTAGTTTCAATTTTTTTGTAAACCCTTTTCTTCTATGTTTTTTGGATCATGCAACAAAGATAAGGAACTCTAAGAACAAAGAAGATAAAGAGGTAAATAATATGCACTAAATCTGTAGAATGTTGTATTAAACCTGTAAGTAGTAATATTTTCTTATTATACCTAATAAATGCAATATTAATGTTCTGTAGCTAATTTTTGACAGTGTCTAGCAGCGTCCTTTAGCTTATATACCAAATCTTGCAATTCTTGACTTGTACACGTGAATTCAATAAACTCTGTTTTGACTTGTTGAATATTTTTATCATACTTCTCCGTTTTTAATGATACTCGAAATATGGGGCCTTCTAATTGGTCCAGCAGTTTGGACTAGAAAAATAAACTTTGAAAAACGAACGTTTAACACCAGACATATAACTTACTTTTACAGTATAATCTATTTTCCATTTTACATCGGTGATATGGGGCAAATGACTACCAATATTTAGAAGCTGTATCCTTATAGCTTTGCTCCATTTTTCATAAAACACTTCCAAAATTTGTAACCGACCTTTTTCTAGATTACATTCTGTACTTAAAAAATTTGAAAAGTCATCTTTTGACTGAGAATTTCTTACAAATTGGGCATATAAATATAAAAGACAAGTGTAGAGTTCTTGTATTTCTAGTGAATTCGGTTCAGAAAGGTTAGACATATCTAAAATTACAAAAAACAGTATGTATTATTTATAAAATATCTTGATAAAAGTACATTTACGCTTATATGTACCTTGAGTGCCTTTTTTTCCAGACAGTGTTCTACAACAGTTTTCTAATAATTTCTCTATCATATCATTACTTATATTCTCTGTTGAATTCAGTATTTTTAAAGATTTTTTATATTTTTCTTTGATCTCCATGTTTAAGTTTAAATACAGATTGTGTACAGAAAGCGACTCTCTAACCTCAAAGTTTGACGTCTATACTAACGCCATCCTGCGGCAAACGGAATGGCACTGTTCTTTGTGTCGATATCCTAAAAACGGGAAACCCTCAGACCAAACAGATTTCTTCAGAGCAACCCGACAAATTATTGATTTTCATCAAAATTTATTGCCGCAATTCATTTGCAACTAACTTCCGACCAATCATGTTGTTTAACCTATCATTTCTCTGTGACTTAAATAACCTTGTGGCGTGTTGTCAAATTTTGTCCTAACCTCAATTATTTATTTTTCTTCGCGGATGGTGAAAATTGTGCAATATTTTAAAAACGCAGAAAATAATTATTCGTTATGTGGCCAGTACTATACGGTGTCTTAAGGACCTACGCCCCATATATTACTTTACCCTTTGCTGGATTAATAGGATTTATCGGATACAATTTGGAAAATATTTTATCAGACAAATATACCCCATATAACAGTAAGTGTATTTTCTCCTTCTTTAAAGTAATTTATTTCTTGTAGGTAGCAAAGAACTATAGAAAACTCTGTGTACTTTTGTTAGTATTTTTCACTAAGTGTATAAAATGGATGTCGAAACTGTGTTAGACACAAAAATTCAAAGCAGACTTACCTACATAATTTTGTTTTTAGAGTCCATAGAAGAACAGCGTAAAGACCGTTTATTAGATGAAGAAAAGTTAAAGAATGCCGGAAACGTGGAAAAACTCAAATACCAAGCTAATGTTTTAGGTCAGAATTTGTCCCCATCCCTATCCAGTTAAAGAAATGTGATACCGATACCTAATAACCTTTTTAAAAGATACTCTTTTGTTGTAGGCTTTTTATACTTTTTCTTTGTTCCTTAATACTTTCGCCTAACATTTGTGTTAACACGTTTATGATTGAATAAATCCTGTATAGGTAATAAGAACAATTTGTATATACCTAGGAAAAAGACATATTTATAATACACATTTATTGTTTTTAATGTTGACTTTAAATCAGTATAATATATTTTACCAAAACATACATTACTACACCTAGCAGAACAAGGTGCTAAAAATTGACAATTTTTGTATGGAAAATTAGGTGCCAACTTAAAAATTTAGGTGCTCCTATGGTTTTTGAGAAAATTATATTTTTGTGTTGTTCTGCTAGATTAACGTTAGGCTAGCAGAACATTACTGTTAAATAAGCTAATAAAGAACAAAATGTTGTACCAAAATTAGGTGCTTATTGAATATCTAAAAAAAAATTTAATTAGTTAAGGTTTTTAAAAAATACCGCCATGTTCTGCTAGGTTGACGCTGAGCTACCAGAACAGTTTTATTATAAGGATTGACAAATAATAACTTATTTATCCAAAATTAGGTGCTTTAAAATTATTATAATTCTTTATCAAAAAAACATTCCCAAAGCCAGAAAAATCAAATATATAGAGCAAATATTAAACATTTTCGTTTTGAAAATTTTTGTATGGAAAATTAGGTGCCAACTTTAGAATTTAAGTGCTCCTATGGTTTTTGAGAAAATTATATTTTTGTGTTGTTCTGCTAGATTAACGTTAAGCTAGCAGAACATTACTGTCAAATAAGCTAATCAAGAACAAAATGTAGTACCAAAATTAGGTGCTTATTGAATATCTAAAAAAAATTTAATTAGTTAAGGTTTTTAAAAAAACCGCCATGTTCTGCTAATTTTAAGAGGAACAAATTCCGTCTAAAAGGCATATTGGCAACCGGTTTGTTTGTTGTTACCAGAGCATTCTTTTTTAATTCAATTTTTTCAACTAATATTATTTTATAAAATTTAAATGCAAAAAGAATGCTCTGGGTAACAACGAACAAACCGGTTGCCGATATACCTTTTAGACGGAATTTGTTCCTCTTAAAATTAGCAGAAAATGGCGGTATTTTTTTAAAACCTTAACTAATTAAAAAAATTTTAGATATTCAAAAAAGAACCTAATTTTGGTAATACATTTTGTTCTTGATTAGCTTATTTGACAGTAATGTTCTGCTAGCTTAACGTTAATCTAGCAGAACAACACAAAAATATAATTTTCTCAAAAACCATAGGAGCACCTAAATTTTAAAGTTGGCACCTAATTTTCCATACAAAAATTTTCAATTTTTAGCACCTTGTTCTGCTAGGTTTATAGGGGTACATTACTACGTCCCTTTGACACAGTGATCCAGGGGCGGCTCGTGGTATTTGAAAGTGGTAAGGCCGTTGAAAAATTTTTTTTTGTAAAAAAAATTATAATATTGAATTTAAAAAATTGGAATATAGTTTGTAAAGCTAGGGCTATGTTATCGAACAATTGGTTCCTATGGAAATATGTATTACACAACTGTCCAGCAAGAACCAACGTGGAGGTGTAGAGCATTCTTGGCAGGGAAGGAAAGGGCGGAAAGGATGGGTTTGAGAAGAGGAATAGAGGAAAAGGGACTGGTAAAAAGATAAAGATATTAAATAAAAGTAGATTCTGAAATAAACTTTAATACAAATTATAAAATAAACTAAAAATATCAACTCTACGTAAAATAAGGAGTTTATTCTAAAAATGTGAACTATAAAAGAAAAACGTGCTCCCAAAAAATGAAAGTTTTTTTATAAATTAAAGCTGCCTCATATTATAAGACGCCACTGCAGTGATCTGATTATATAATTAATACAAGTTATTACTGCAGTGATCTGATTATATAATTAATACAAGTTATTAATTATACAGTGTGTGTATAAAGTCTGGAAACGGCTTAATAACATCACAATTTACTGGCCGATTTAAACCAAATTTGGTACAGTTGTGTAAGAGGATCTAACGCACCGAATGACGATATTGGCGTTGTTGCCAGCTTTTTAGTTTGTCTGGAATTCGAACGAATTTTATATTTTTAAATATAACACCCAGTATATTTTTAAATTCCACATAAAATTATTTTTTATTAAATGCATTATTAGTCTATACTTCATAGTTTCCGAGATATTGACTCTCGAAAAGTGACATTTTTGAACTTTGACAGCTTATAACTTTCTAACAGTACGTCTTAGAGCAAAACGGCTTACATGTCCCTATCTTCAATTTTTGTTATCTTCCCAAAAAAATCAACTTCCGGTTAAACCGGATGTAACTCGAAAGCAGGAAATATAGTTGTTCCGGTTTAACTAGAAGTTGATTTTTTTGGGAAGATAATAAAAATTGAAGATAGGGACATGTAAGCCGTTTTGCTCTAAGACGTACTGTTAGAAAGTTATAAGCTGTCAAAGTTCAAAAATGTCACTTTTCGAGAGTCAATATCTCGGAAACTATGAAGTATAGACTAATAATGCATTTATTAAAAAATAATTATAATTTTATGTGGAATTTAAAAATGTAAAAATATACTGGGTGTTATATTTAAAAATATAAAATTCGTTCGAATTCCAGACAAACTAAAAAGCTGGCAACAACGCCAATATCGTCATTCGGTGCGTTAGATCCTCTTACACAACTGTACCAAATTTGGTTTAAATCGGCCAGTAAATTGTGATGTTATTAAGCCGTTTCCAGACTTTATACACACACTGTATAATCAGATCACTGCAGTGGCGGCTCTACAAACACAATTCGGTTTACTTCTTTGCAACAACCATATTTTCAATCAATTTAATTTCTCTTTTAATTTGTTCTAGCTTTACTTCCTGCATTCTTTTATAAACTTCAAATTCCCGTAAAGATGTCATAGAATTCTTGATGAATTCGTTAATTTTTGAATCGATGCCATTTAGACAATCTCGTTGCTCAGGTGTTAATATTGCATCAGTAATGTGATATTGTTTATTATTATCTTCAGTTATTTCAGCAAGTCTAAAAACAGGTTAAAATCTTATAAAGAAACCAACAAAACTGATCCCTCTCAATATAGACCAGGGTCGATAATTTTTGAAACAAAAAAAAATAATAGTAGGATGAAACCCATTGGAAAAGGAAGAGAATATAACAAAAATGAAAGGAAAAATAATTTACGGGCGATCCGAGGTCGGGAAGTGGAAGGGGGTGAGTTTTTAAGGGTAGAAAACGATTTATCTCGATTTCCGGTAAAACTACAAGTCCTGTGGAAAAACGTTAAATCGCAAAGTTGTAGGTAATAAAAAGATCTACAACTTTTGTATATACACTTTTTTCACATAACCTCAAAATTTATGTGAAAAATTCAAATAACCAAGTTTTTGGTTTTTTATTTTTATCTTTTACAATATTTTTTTTTTATCCACGAAATTTGGTGAAAACTTACCTTTTTATGTCCTAAACACACTGTAATTTTTTTGATTTAAAATATTTATTTTTTAACCTTTATTTGACTTAATATCGAAAAAACACCCTAATTTTCAATCGAAAATTCTCACGTCAAAATATCTGCTTTTTTAAAAAAGTCGGTGGGCTTTTTGTTCGTTGAAATCTCTACTTTCTGATGGTTTAAAAAAATATACATCTTACTATGGTAAATGTTTTCAAAAAAATGCAAGAAATGAAAAAAACTCGAATCACAAATTTTTTTTTAGATCAATATATACAATTTTGAGCTATTTATTAAAATTTATACTTTTTTTTATCAATGTAACATGGAATCTTACGTTTTTCGAGTAATTAAAGTATACATTTTAATAAATAGCTCAAAATTGTACATATTGATCTAAAAAAAAAATTCGGATTAAAGTTTTTTTCGTTTCTTTGCATTTTTTGAGAACATTTACCATAGTAATGTATATATTTTTTAACACCATCAGAAAGTAGAGATTTCAACTAACAAAAAGCCCACAGACTTTTTTAAAAAAGCAGATATTTTGACGTGAGAATTTTCGATTGAAAATTAGGGTGCTTTTTCGATATTAAGTTAAAAAATAAATATTTTAAATCGAAAAAATTACAGTGTGTTTACGACATAAAAAGGTAAGTTTTCACCAAATTTTGTGGATAAAAAAAAAATTTTGTAAAAGATAAAAATAAAAAACCAAAAACTTGGTTATTTGAATTTTTCACATACATTTTAAGGTGATATGAAAAAAGTGTAAATACAAAAGTTGTAGATCTTTTTATTACCTACAACTTTGCGATTTAACGTTGCATAGGACTTGTAGTAGTTTTACCGGAAATCGAGTTAAATCGTTTTCTACCATTAAACCCCCCCCTTTCCCCCTTCCCGACCTAGGATCGCCCGTAATTCATTTTTCCTTTAATTTTTGTTCTATTCTCTTCCTTTTCCAATGGTTTTCATCCTACTATTATTTTTTTTCACTTTTTACCATTTTCAAAGGCTTCATCGTTGGTCTAATAGTCTAAACTCATATTATTTATTGATTTATTATTTTTCACCTCAAACTACAAAAAACCAAATGCTTACCTTTTCTTGATATCTTTTAACCCTTTAAGCCATGCTTCTCTCTCATCCATAATTTTTTGGACATAATCCTCAGGGTATTTTACCACATTTACATAGTCCAAATTGTATTTACCCCAGCGTTTATCCCATTCCTTTAGATCTGCTGCCGTTGCTGTTTCCGCTTGAGTCTTTACATTGTGGCTATCGAAAATGGATCTTCTTCGCGATTTGATTGTTTCATCAGTCTCTTTATTAGCGGTGATTTCATTGAGGTTTTCGAACAAAGATCGCCTTTTTGCCGATATTTTTTCCATCTTGCCAATATTTTCGTGTATAGAGCGTCCTGCACAATTGAGTTCGGACATTTTTTCTACGATTTCATTATCCTTTTTGGGACTCACATCGCAATTCTTAAACAAAGATCGCCTTCTTTCGGATTTTTCACCCGTTTTATCTGGATTTTCATGTACTCCTGTACCGTTGTCTTCCAACATTTTTACAATGCTTATTTATTACACTGTTTTTTAACCAAAATAGTCGTATATAAGAGATAATCCGTCGAGGAGGTTCGGAGGTTGTAGTAAAAAGAACTTCAATTTATTTCAAATCAGTAACGGTTAAAAAAATAAGGTTATGTTAAAACATTTTAAACAAACGTCATCCGAGAAAGAAGTTTTGATATGGAATTGAATTGTTGACCATATTTAAAGGAGATCATATACGCTCCAATTTTCTTTGTTGCAATCTAAAACAATTTAATTTCCCAAAATCTACTTCTGGGACCTTTTAGACTTGACTTAAATACTTATCGATAATTATTTTAGTCTTTTTCATGGACGTTAGTAACGTTTTCTCAAGAATAGTAAATTTACATAATACTATTTCTTATAGTGTATGGTCTTCTTTTTAGATTAATTAATATTACATTGATTTTCTCAAGCACCACTTGAAACTTGAATTTTTTACTTTAATTGAGATTCAACTTTCATTTATCCTGCAACAGAGCTTTGGTGCAGATTCGCTTGTTCTTAAGGAAGATTATGGGTGAATTCGGTGGAAAATCTCCAAAATGCTACCAAACAAGGCGTATTATGTTGTCGGCTTGCCATAGACTCCACAGGTGCGTAAAGGTGACCATATTTTGTTTTAGTGTTTTTCATGTTTTTTGGTTATGAGGGGTAGTGTACGATAAGTACATGTTATTAATTTTTCCCTATTGTATAACTGTACACTTTAAAAGCGTTTAATTTTAATTCTAGCCCCCATCTCAGTGATGAAGAAAACAAGAACGTTTTTGGAAAATGTAATCATATTAATGGACATGGACACAACTATATTAGTAAGTTAGTAGTCAATATTGTCGAGATATTATATTATAATGTTCCCTTTAAAGGTTATTTAAGGTATAAGAGACCAGCAAAATTGGTATTTTGCGAATATCTCACTTGGTATTGGTCAGATGGTGGGCCTGGCCCAGTTAATAAGACTTGGTTGGAAAATTGTCTACTCAAAAGGTTATATCACAGATCTCTTAACGAGACGAGATCTCTTAAGAGATCTGTGGGTTATATACCGTACGTACGAGCTTTAGACCATTCAGGGACTGTTTACAAGATAAATATATACAATAAAATATGTAGTTGTGATTTAATTTTTTTGCAACAAAGAAGCTATTTTTTTAGTTAAAGTCACGCTATTTGGTGAAATAGATCCAAAAACAGGGATGCTCATGAACCTCACAGATTTAAAAGAATACATGGAGCAAGCCATCATGAAACCAATGGATCACAAGAACATCGATAAAGATATTGAGTACTTTAACGATAAACCAAGCACAACAGAAAATGTTGCGATTTATGTTTGGAAACGCATGAAGGAAGTTATGGACCATCCTGAGTGGCTGTACGAAGTCGAAATACACGAAACCGAGAATAATATTGTTCAGTATAGAGGAGATTAAACTTTAAATACGATTTTTAATGTTTTTTTAGCTTTATATATCACTGCATACTGACGGTTGATTATTAATATAACTAGAATTTATTTTTTCAACCTATTATTCCTCTGTGTCATAAATATAATATCCAAACTATTTTCCTTGGGACCGTGGGAAAGTTAAATAAAAAAAAGTATTTTAAAGCCTACCGAACAAACAAACCCGAGATAGACCTGGAACACAGAAGAAAAATGTCGGCCTCGAAATTTCTGTCAAAAATCTTATGCATAAAAGAACACCCCCTGATCCCAGTACTAGTAAAGACAATAGAGCTTCTAACAAAAAATGTAGGATTTTGGAAAAACAGACTCACCATATACCTTATACAAGCATTGAATTACTTTATCCCCTTTTACAAACACCTATATAAATCTGGTAACTACCCTTTATTTGAAGTTGAATATGAAACACAAATAAGGAACAAAGGTACCTACTTGACTTAAACCTTAGCAAAAAAAAAAAGAACTGACAGCTAAAAAGAATTCTGTGAGATAGAGAAGTACCACCAGTCCTCATTCACTATGGTATTCACAGATGCGTCGAAAATGTCAACAAGGGTGGGATACGGAATTCATGTGCCTGAATTAAAAGGCAACTTCCCATCCAGACTCCCGAATAATATAGGTATCTGCACTGCAGAAATCGTAGCTATACACGAAGCTATCAATGTCATTCAGCAAGAATATTAGAAAAGCCATAATTCTATCAGATTCATTATATAAAATAAATGGTACAAGCTTACAAATCAAAAATAACTTTGTATCCCTGCTTACGAAAATATTATTGCTGGAATACATTGACAGCGGAATAGAGATATTGGTTGCATGGATCCCTGGGCATGTACAAATTCCGGGGAATGAACAAGCGGATAGAATAACCTTAACGTACCAAAAATCCTTGACCTAGACAAAAATGAAATACTGCCGGAAATAAAGAAAAAAATCCTGGAGGAACACACAACTCATTATGGAAAAATTCACTGAAGTTTAAGGGGAGAAATTACGCTGGATCAAAAGAGGATATTGTCGACGTTGTGGTCTAGTGGTTAGCGCTACAGCCTTACAGATCGTAGGCCCGAGTTCCATTCCCGGTGCCGGCAACGTCGATGTTAAATTTGGAATTTGGTTTAAGAGGTGGCGCCGTCTTTCGGAAGAGACGTTAAACTGTGGGCCCCGTGTCATGGATGTTGGCACGTTAAAGAACCCTACCCTCGACAAAGAGGGATTCGGCAAAATTACCAGATAGTGTGTGACAAATTCCCTGGCGTCGGTGATTGGCCTCGTTGCGGAAAAAGGCCGACGTAAAATAAATAAATAAAAAAAAAAAAAAAAAAGAGGATATTTTCCAAAATCCACATGGTTCAATAAAATGGGGTTCACCGATAGACGTCACATCACCACAATAATCAGGATGCGATCAGGACACTGCCTAACCAACCACCACTTAATCAGGATTGGTATATCAAAGACAGCCCTGAATGCGACTGATGGCCAACAAATAGACGACTTGGATCACATTTTCCTAGAATGCCCAATAAATAACATCCCTGGTTTTGATGTGTATGAGGAAATGAGGAAAATTGGTATGCAGCTCCCTCATAATCTCAATACTCTGTTCTTTACAACCCGAATGTAAAGACTATTAAACTAATGATGCAGTTTATTAACCGTTATTATAAAAAAAACCTTTATTGTCTATTTTATAATTTCTTTTGAGAATTCACGTTGGCTAATCGCGTTATTCCAATGACTTCAGGAAATAAGAAAATATATATTGCAGAACTTAGGTTCAACTCATCACCAAGCGCTGTCATGTCTAACTCCCTGACCCCTTCCTAATTGTAGATGGTGTCCTATGTTGTGTTCGTTAACTAAACCTTCAGTCCCCTAAAACAGCAGTTAAGCAGTCCAAACCGCATTGTCAAACGCAAAGAAGAAAAGTCAGTGGTCGTGATATGGTACCAACCAGACATCAGGATCACCCCTAATGTGCTGGCAAATTGTCCCGACAACAAACAAGCACCCTCTGTGCAAAATATCACGAGCATTAAAGTTGGCAGCTGGCAGTTTACCTCGTCGTGGCTGGCTGTCGGTGGCCATTGAAATTAAGACAGAGACAGACTAACAAACCCTTTTTTTTCTCTGTGTTTGGTCCATTAATTTTTGTGAACATATTCAACAGTTTTTATTTTATTTTTCAAGAAGATTAAAGCAGTTATTTCTATAAACATGTATAAATCATAAAACTTACAATTATTTACATATAAAAATGAGTTACATACAGGTACTGGGCGGGGTTAAGGCTGAAATGAAAATTGAGTTGGAATGTGAAATCGAAAGTAAAGCTGGTAATATTGTGGAAATAGGTCCTGACGATATTATTAATAAGGAAAGCGATGACGAGGAAAACACTGTTAATGTCGCCGATGACAATAATCATAATCACCTTTTGCAAAAGAAGAACGAACAGTTGAGCGAAATTAAGAATGTCCATGTTAAAACTGCACAAGTGGCACATGCAGCAAATGGGTCTGTTAGCAGTGATGTTGAAAAGCCCGTAACAGGTAAGAAAGAATCAGTTTCTATAAATAATAATATAATAATCTTTTTGAGAAATAAAACTACATTTAGGTACTTATATTTTTAGATAAAAAAATAAACTTTCAAGTCAAAAACAATCTACAACTGGCAGAGTCTCTTGTTTTAAACTACTCTGTCAACAACGATTTAATTGATAGTAACAAGAAGGCAGAAAAACAGGAACCAACCAATGAAATGGATGAGATTACAAATACAAATTCGTCTGATATATATCGTACCCATGAGGGGACAGTTATAGACAAAGACCAACATAAAATTAAGAAGAATTCAGTGCCTACCTCCTTGTAAGTTTTAAATGTGTCTACTCTTAAGCTTTAGAGGGGTACTTAGGAGGAGGAAAAGTAGTGGTGGTGGTGGTGGTATGATATATAGTGAGTAAAATAAGCCAGTAAATAGCAAAGTTAAAAACACTTGTCTTTTTAGTGTATCATTGACGGAATATACTAGGGAGGATATTGATAAATTTCGCTGTAATCATTGTAAATTCGTTACAAGTACTAAAAAGTACATTAGCAAACATATAAGAACTCGACATAGGGATGTAACCAAAACATACGAGTGTCCATATTGTCCGTTCAAGTCGAAATATTACCCAAGATATCATATCATATGTGTTCATACGAACGAAAGTGAATTGAAGTGGTTTAGGTAAGTAAATAAAATTGTCAAGGTTGGCAAGATATACATCCGTGGTAAATATCCTGATATATATCTTGATAAATATCATGATATATATGCGACGATATTTATCCTGATTCTATTCATCTATAAAAATATGGCCCGCTGCCGCTGAGCCGGCAACAGCGTATTATGCTGCTTGCGATGCGTTGATTCCCCATCTTTCCGAGACGTGGACCACCTGTTGTTCTATGCCGAGTGGCATTTTTATTTAGTTCCGATTTCTGATTGAACGGAGCAATATTTTGCTGTTTGTTTTATGAAATAAAAACTTTACAATGGCAAAAATAAAAAATCCAGTTTGGGTTCATTTAGATTTAATTAACAAGCCCAGTAATTCTGGGTTTTAGGTTAAACCATAGTTAAAAGCAAAAATAAATGATTTGTTCATATTCATAAACTTGTATTTTTTACCTTCATTTTACATTCCTAACATAGGAGAACTAAAAAAACTTGTTATTGTGATAGCAACTATCATTGAATAGAATTGAAATACAAAGTTACAGGTTTATAACATGTTTATATTAAAGTAAGTGATTTTGAATATTTAAAATATATCTTTACAGAAAACATGAAATAATCTAAAAATATAAATAAATATCCAAATTTGGATAGGTATATATCAGATATTTGGATATTTATATAAATTTGCCAACCCTGAAAATTGTTAATATTTATTAGTCCTTTGATGCTTTTGTTTTAAATGAGAAAAATAAATGTAATGAATGTAAGTAAGTATCCTTTTTTTTATCTTATGTTAGTCTATGATAAAAAGTTCTTGGTTCATTGCAACTGACTATTATCTGCATATTTGTAGATGTAACAAGTGTGATTTTAAGGCTAAATTAAAAAGTAGCCTTTCCGAACATATGATCAGCCATTATGATCCCTCTGAGATGATGGATCGTATGAAGAGGTGTGACAGGTGCCCAAAAATGTAAGTTACTACCTAACGTTAATATTATTTGATTTTCAATTTCAGAAGTTTTGATATGGCGTTTTTTCTAGGTAAATAACATTGAATTTAAATTTGTGATTATTTAAACAGAGAAGTACCTAGTAGTAGTAGTAGTAGGAGGTTGAACATAATATAACCTGTAGGTAGTTTTTTTTTGTAGAAAAAGTAAAAAAAAAGTTTTGACGAAATTTAATGAAATTTATTATATTGTTTTCTATGTGAAGTAGTCCTATTAAATTAAATCAAATCAAGATACACTTTATTGTTATAGGATGTTCATCTTTTTAACAAAGCTTTGGGCAGTATTAAAACTGTTGGAAATTGAAATTGCAATGTTCACTATATAAAGTAAGAAAAAGTAATCCAATAAATAGATAATCACACCTTATGAGACAACAAGATACTTGGTCATTGTCAAAAATTTACACACAAATCAATCTAAGAGGAAGACAAGGTCAATCTTACAAAAAATCTGGCAAGATTATACACTAATCAAAAGTTTTATAAAACTACAGGCGAATGCCTAGATATTATTTATTTATTCAAACTGTTCTTACAAAAATTATATAATATCTCAGTATACACGAATGGATAAAAATATTGTAAAGGTTTATAAGACACCTAAGTGTTGAAAACACTTGTGTGTGCCATAACAAACACTTAAAAACCAAAAAAATAAAGATAATTGACAGTACACTAATTTTACTGTAATCTGTAATCAATACGATTTGAACTAATTAAATACTAATTACAAAAACACAAGCTTGGCAGGATATATCCGTGATAAATGTCCTGATATATATCGATAAATATCATGATATTTATGCGACGATATTTATCCTGATATATATCAATATTTTTTTTTCTAAAATTCTTATTCATCAGTATAAAACTATGGCCCCGCTGCCACTGAGCCGACAACAGCGTATTATGCTGCTTACGATGCGGTGATTTCCCATATTTCCAAGACGTTGATCACCTGTTGTTTTTTGCCGCGTGGCATTTTTATTTAGTTCCCATAACTGATTGAAGGGAGCAATATTTTGCTGTTTGTTTAATGAAAAAAAAATTTTACAATGCCAAAAATAAAAAATCCAGTTTGGGTTTGATTTAGATTTAATTAACAAGCCCAGTAATTCTGGGTTTTAAGGTGAACCATAGTTAAAAGCAAAAATATATGATGTGTTCATATTCATAAACTTGTATTGTTTACCTACATTTTACATTCCTAACATAGGAGTACTAAAAAACTTGTTATTGTGATAGCCACTATCATTGAATAGAATAATTGAAATACAAGTTTACAGGTTTATAACATGTTGATATTAAATAAAGTGATTTTGAAATTTTAAAATATATCTTTACAGAAAACAGATGAAATAATTTAAAAATAATTAAAAATAGAAATAAATATCCAAAGTTGGATATACATATATCGGATATTTCGATATTTATATAAATATCATAATATTTGCCAACCCTGCTCTTTTGCAAAACCAATGTGGAGCCCAATAGACCCTTACTACTACATCCCCAAAAAGCAATATCATACCTGGAGAGTTGTGTGACTCTCAACAAGTAGTGACAAATAAACCATTCCTAATTTTATATAATTATAAGACAACTTTACATTTATAACATCTTAATATACAGGGTTCCCCATTTAAAACGAAACAGGCTAAATATCTGGTTCCACGTTAATTTTAAAAAAAACTCTTGGACCCGTCGATTTTTATTTCGAGGGGGACATCTATTGCGTATATTGTCAATCTTGTTACTTCAAGCCCCTAGGAGGAAGGGGGGGGGGGGGGGGGGGTTAAATCTAAATCTTAAATGGATACCCCTATTTTATATAATTTTTTTGGATTCTGCATAAAATTCTGAACATTTTTTAATAAAAGCATTATTAGTCTATACTAAACAGTTTCCGAGATATTTACTCTTGAAAAATGAGATTTTTGAACTTTGACAGCGTCTAGCTTTCTAACTGTACGTCTTAGAGTAAAACGGCTTACATGTCCCTATCTTCGATTTTTATTATCTTTCCAATAGTGTCAACTTCCGGTTAAACCGGAAGTACTATATTTCTTACAACCGGTATATATTTAAAAATAAAAACCTGTATATATTTAAAAATAAAAACCTTATACAATTTAAAAACCATAATCATAATACACGTCATAAAAATGAAATAACCATAAAACCTAAAATAAATAAGTCCATAGGACAAAAAAATTTCAAATATTTATGTTTTTATTTAAACGATTATTTACCAACAAAAATTAAAAAATTGATTTCATTAAATAAATTTAAAAGTCGAAATAAAAACATGGATATTAAAACAGACAATTTGAAAATATTTTTAGAAATGCTTTAATTAATTGATATTGTTCTGAATAATTTATATAAGTAAGTAATATTTTTTACTTAAAAATTATGAATTAATAATTTTATTATAGGTAATATATTTCTTCAAAAAAGCTGCGTTTATACTATAAATTAACATTTTTACTTTAAAAAAACTTGATTTTTAATGCATATTTAATATAAAACAAAAAATAAGATTTGCAGCTAACAAGCTCAGCTTCAGGGGATTAAAGAATAAGTTTATCGAAGACAACATAAACATATTTATTATATTTTAAATAAACTTATTATTATTATTATTATTCCAAGTAATGAACACACTCATCTCTTAATGGTGCTTTCAGCTCCAACATTTCATAAGAAATAAAGATTTGAAATTTGGTGCTTACTTATCTTAACATGGTATAAAACAAAGTCGCTGTCGCTGACTGTCCGTCCCCTACCAGCTATATATGCTTAATTCTTTAAAACTACGCAACGGATTTTGAAGCGGATGTATAATAGCGACCCGCCCCGGCTTCGCACGGGTGCAATTTCAGAAAGTGGCATGCCGGGTACTAATATATCGGGTTTGTATTTATACCAGCGGGTTGCAACGCATGCCGGATACACGCTAGGGTACCTATAAGTTAATGTGCATGCACTTTAAAAATAGTCAATAAAAAACCATGCAGGGTCATCATTTAAAGAAATTATCGATATCGATAATTTGGAACACACTGTATACATTTTCATAAAGACCACAATTTAAAATGTTACTGCCCGTGTCCAAGCATTTTTCCATAAAAAAACCACCGGATTTACTGAAAATACAAACTCACATTGTATTTATGTTTGTAGATTTAAAAGTAGAGATGCTCTACGAAGACACACATTGTTAGTCCACGAAAGGCATAACCTAAAATTGTTGAAGTGTTTAGAATGTGAATATGAGACCCATATACCGGAACAGCTGAAACATCATATCGAAGGTAAGATAATTTAAAATTGAATTTTTTTTATAAACACTTTGCTTTGGAAAAATTTAAATTGGGCTGAATTTTTGCACACATTATACTTTAAACATACATTTAAACATACACACATACAAACATATAAGGATTTTATTGTTTTCGGGGGGGGGTTTGAACCCCTAAAACCCCCCCTCAGATACGGCCCTGCACTGTTGTTAAGATTATAAACTCTTGACATAGTCAAATCTGGTCTTATCATGCGGGTCCAAAGGTCAACGATCATATGAATCAATTCGAAAATTCCAGAGCTTATCAAAATGTTGTGAGATTATGTAGGTATCATTATACCGGGAGAAAAAAAAATAGTTTTATTATTTTAACTGTCATGAAGATAGCCACATAATATTATTATTTTTGCAAAATGTATGTACATAATAGTACAATGGGTGGCGAACCTTGTATTAACGTGCCATTTTTTCTAAAGAAATGTTTAATGAGGCCATAAACGTGCCGTCGAATTCGTAATAATATAATAATTCATAGTACACTTTGTGATCGGTGGCATGCCCAAAATTTTATATCGCGTGCCATCAATGGCACGCGAGCCATTGATTCGCCATCCCTGTAAATGGTATATCTACTAAATCTATTTATTAAAAACGACAATAATAAACAGTGCAATTTATTTTCGCAATAAAATTATCTAACCTAAAAATACAATGGAATTTAATCCAATTAACTATTTCAAAAAATAAAAAGAAAAATGGTAATTTGCCAACCAATAAGTAGAAAACAGTAGCAAAAGCACTGGTAATCGATTTAATGATTGTACAAAAAATTGTCCCTGAAAGAAAGCATAATATAAAGTCGCCACAGTGGATCTTTTCCCGTGCGTCATCAATCAACGATCAGGACTCCACGTTAATAACTCTGCATCCTTATTTATTACAGTAACCAGTTTGAATAAAAGCATAAAAGAACGTCTCCAAGATTCCGCAATAATATAACGTGCTAGACAAGAATAAAACTATAAACGTCAATTAATTACTTTTTTTATTTGTTTAGTTGACTACCGTTGTATTTTAGAAGGTCATTGTCAACCTTATTTTGATCTGCCAATCTAATTCGTATTTTGTAAATTTGTGTGCCTTAAACCTGTTCCTTTTTCTAAAAATAGTTCTTTTTAGAGCTAATTATACCCACCATCTGTTTTGGCGGTAAGTATTTATGGATTTTTATAATACCCAATTTATTTATTTTAAATATTCTAACCGTGAAAGTTCCTTGAAAAGTTTACGGCAGTGGCTAAATTCCCTTTAATGAAAGGATGTCAAAAATTTGACTTTTGCGATTTTAATAGTCTATAAAACACCAAACTTTTCTAGATTTTAAGCTTTAAAAATAGTATTAAATGTAATAACATTTGTTTGTCAGTTTCTTTTAGATAATAGAGAATGCCGGGCAAAACTTAAAATAAATAATAATTTTTCGGGATATTATGTAGTTACGTCAAACAGTAGGCAGGCACCCTTTTTTTGCTTGGGGATGCAAAAAACCAGAAACTTACTTTTTATCTTTTATATTGTCACATTAAATTAATTGTCAAAGTCACAAACTGACATCTTCAAATCAAGACGAATGTGGCAGGTACAAACTTTTGTGAATCGCTGAAAATTAAATAAAATACATAATATTATATTCTTTTCTTTCATGTCAAAATTGCAGAAGTCTGTCATAATATTTGTCTTACGGATTTTATTTGGATAGTATGATTAAACGCAATAAAAGAAAAGAAAAATTGAAAGGATGTCTTTGTTAAATCGTAAGACCCGCACAATAAGACCGGATCTGACTTTACACATCTTTTTTTTTCTTATGACACATTTATCACATTATTACTAAGATCAAGAAAATTGGTACGAGATGACCAGATATGGAAGAAAGTTATTTGAAAAAGGTGTTTAGATTTTAATTTTATGCTCGTGTAAAAAACTTGATGCAAAAATTCGAAAAATAATTATAAAGTCACGCCATGCAGTTTTCAAAGCATATCTACTACCAGGTTTTCTCTATTTTTTTTTTTTTAGTATGTCACTCTGACGTTCAGCGTTTGAAAACCTTACAGTGTCCAAAATGTCCCTTTAAAACTAAATTCAAAAAAAATTTCTTAAGTCATAAAAGTATAAGGCACACAGAGAGGTAAGTCGTTTATGTTTAACTAGCGTGTACCCGGCCTGCGTTGCAGCCCCGCATTATACGACGTGAGATAATAAGGCGAACAAACCTCAAACTCAACCGTTTGCCGGCCCGTCCACAATTCACATCCATGCATAAAACATAGTCTGTCTTCGTCTATTCCGGCTTCGGTGATCGTTGAACGGGCCGGGGACCGGTTAGGTTGGGTCGTTCGTTCTCCCTACTCTAATTTATCAGTGTTTCTCTATAATATTATGCATGTATTATACATAAAAACCTTCCTCTTCGATCACTCTATCTATTAAAAAAAACCGCTTCAAAATCCGTTGGGTAGTTTTAAAGATTTAAGCACATATCGTCTAAAAATACTACTTTACAGGACGGGCGATAGCGACTTTGTTTTATACTATGTTAAGAAGATAAATCAAAACGCAACTAAAATAGCTTCCTGAACATTTATACCGTGCGAGCAAAAATTATTTGCATCAAAGAGGGCTTGTATTAAATTACGTAGGGGTTGGTTTAGATCACAATGATATGGGGACGATATATCTAACCAAATCTAGGTTAAAATTTTGTCAAATTCATATTATGACACAATATGCCAAACTAATGAGTAATAAAATAAGTAGCCAAAAATGTATTTTTGTTGTTTACACAATTAACAAAGTAAGAATATACAGAAAGAAAAAGAATTACATGTACCTACCTATTCTAAGAATTTACATAACCGGAGAGGTGGAACCAGGCTTCATACCGAAAAAAATGTCAGGTCTAATAAATCATTTATTTCCAATAAATTTTGGGTAAACCATTGGGAGTAATTCCTGAGTCTTTCAAAATCTGCGGCTTGTATTTCTTGGAATACTTGCACTTTATAAGGAAATAAATTTAGCTGCTTCTTAAGAATAGTCCTGCATGTTCCATAAGATCTTCCCACTTCTTGGGACAGGCGTCTTATACAATTTGTTGGCGTATTTTATATTATTTCACGAACGTTTGCAACAAGTTCTTCTGTTCTTACAGATGGTCTTCCTGCTCCTTTTTTGTGTTGTATAGAACCTGTTTCCCTAAACACAGCGACGGTTCTTTTCAGGCAATGATAAAAATCCCCAGCAATAAAAGCAACGTTAGGAAAATGTTCGTGAAAATCGTCCATGCACAAACCCGGATTGTATTGCCACTCACCAATTACTCTAACCCCGTTTCGAAAATACGCTTCAACCATGAATGTTTTATGCTGTTCCGTAAAGCCCATTGTGTGAATTGTTCAAGAAATTGGAAAAATTAGCGATGAATCAAATTACTAACGACTGTCAAAGATGACGGAATAACTGATTGATTGTTAATTCAGGTAGTTACTGACACCCAACAGGTATTAAGCTCTACGGCTAAGCACTACGTCCTTAGATGCAAGGCCCTCTTTGATGCAAATAATTTTGGCTCGCACGGTACAAACAATACAATATGCAATAGCTGAGTTGTAATAAGAAATAGGTTACGATCGTTAATACAAATTTGAATGATAGCAAATCGCCTACAAAGTAAAATTATTTTTGATGCTAAAGGATGGCTCAAAATAGCTGGTCCAAAAATATGACTTTTTATGTCAAATTTCAAAAATTGTAATATTTAAATATTCGTATTTTTATTTGCCTCCGCTAGAAGGCAGTATTTGACGCCTTGTCGGCCTGTTATAATAAAGAGAATGAGATATATATCTTACTTTATTGGGGTATATGTATGCCTTTAGATATTTTAGGTTAGATTTTTTTTTTAAGAGTACAATGTGAAAAGTGTGGATATCAGTCATGTACAAGGGATAAGATGCAGTTGCATATGATGACCCACAAAAAAGTTAAGGATGATGCCGATTTAAAATATCGCTGTGACAAATGTGACTACAAGACGTACAGATTGTACAGTCTACAGGTAAATAAGGTGGTGTAGAGTGGTTGTAAATAGCAACATGTCAAAAACCCAATTGTGGCACAATTACAGTTGTATTCATAAAAAAAAGCGTACAAGAATTAGAATTAGAGGTAAGTTTTGTCATATTTGCGTAAAACCGGCTTGTCTAAATGATTGTTTATTGGAGGTTGTCACACGTCATAGATTATCAAAAATGCAAAGCATTGGCGTCGGTGTAATTCATTTTGAATCTGCACGGTGGAAACGTTTGATAAACTTTGACTGAATAACAAAATAATGCCTAGTCAGTTGTCTAAAAATAAAAGGGGCTCAAATTGCATCAAGAACCGAAGAAGGATGGTCAATCCGTGCTGTACCGCAATTGTATAATAGAAATAAAAAAAACTATATTGAAAATTAAGCAACGCTAGGAACAAGAAGAATCCCTAAAAAGGAAAATTGGTTCAGGTCGTCCCAAACGTTCCAACTCTGAACAGGATGCCGCTTTTTTGGGATATTTAAGAAATAATCCATTTGCAACTGCAAGGGATGCTGTTATTGATACAACATTTCCTGCCTCCCAACCTACCGCCAGCAGGAGAGTCAAGAAATCGAACTAAAATGTAGCCCAGCTGCGAAAAAATGTTTCTTACCGAAGAACAGCGACAATCAAGGATTATTTTTGCTTTAATTTTTATATACCGCAATCCTCAATTTTGGAACAGAGTCATTTTTACTGATTTGAAAAGCGATATACTAACCCCCTCACTTCCAGACATGGGCGTTTCTCTGTAAATGTATGGGGCTGGATAAGTGTTCATGGACCTGGTGTTTGCTGGCGAATAGAGGGAAGATTAATGCCGGAAATTACATTAACATTTTAGAAAACATATTGTTACCATCTGCTGAGCAAATATATACACTTTCATATTTCAACAAGATAATTGCCCAGTCCACACTTCCAATGCGGTAACCCACTGGTTTCAAACCGATAATGTGGAAGTGCTGCCTTGGGTCGCTTATAGTCCCGATATCAATCCAATTGAAAATATTTGGGGTATAATCGTAAAAAAAACATTCAATTGAAATTTTAGGCCACAAAATTCAGAAGATTTATGGTAAATAATACATGCGTGCTGGGAAGAGCTTGATCCAAATATTGATCAAATATAATTCAGTCAATTCCGAATAGACTGGTCTCAAGTAATAGAAAAACAGGGATATATGACCAAATATTAGATTTTATTTATTCTTGTTAAACGTTTTTGTTTCTATTGTAATTTTTATAAAACTGTTAAGATATATTATAAAACAAAAAAAGTATTTTTTGATATTCTATTGAACTAACGCCCAACGCCAATGCTTTGCATTTTTAATAACCTTTAACATGCGATAAGCCGGTTTTACGTAAATATGGTTAAGGTTTCCTCTCATTCTAATTCGTCTACGCTTTCATGAATACAACTATGTGCCTACACTTTAAAGCTAAAGAAGTTTGTATTTATCAAGCTGTCAAGCAGGAAAAAAAAATAATATAATGTATAAATTGTGCAAGTAATGTCTGCCCAAAGGTGGGTAGATATTTGGAAATATTAAATATACCCCATTGGTAAAGCAAAATTGATTTCAGTCCTATTTTTAGATACATAAATTAAACCATTTAAAACCAGAAGAGATCCAATATTTTTACTGTCACCACTGTAGTTTCAAGGCTAACCGAAAGGACAATCTTAAGACCCACGTTCTTAAGCATTTTAAGAAAAATGAAATTTCCTTTTGCTGTTACATTTGTGATTTTACCACGACAAAAAGACATATGCTTATTAGTCATATAGATAAGCATTCTAAAGAAATAAACATGAAATGTAAAAGTGATATACCTTCTGAAAAACCGCCAAAGGATAAGAGTAATAGAAGGACTCGAGGAACATCACCTACTAATCAATCCATAAACAAAAGAAAAGCCAAAAGTAAACAGCCAAGAAAGGAAGAAGACAGTCCAGAAACAACTGCTGGGGACAATAATTAGAACGTGATAGTTAAAGTGACCTTACCGCCATCTACTGATGCTCTTGTGAACGAATTGTCAAATGGTAGAAAATTAATTTTGAAAAAATATATATTTATTCCTTTAGTAAAGAGGCAAAATTTAAGTAATAGTTATATATATATTATTATTATTATGTTCAACAGCAGTAAGCGGCTGAAGCCGATGAGACTGCTGTGTGCACTTATGTCTTAGGTTTCTTTTTAGTTTTCGTTATTTCAGGCACTTTTATATAGTCAACAATTAGAGTATCACGTCACAGTTCACATATACTTACATTATTTACACGTTATACATTTTTATATTCTAAATATATATTTTATGGAAACAATATTCTTTGTTTTAGGGTAGGGTATTTGCAGTGACACAAAGAATAAAGAAAGTAATAATAATATTAATAAATATAATATATTGAATAGCCTCTCACAACAATAATAAATATTCAAGGACCGTAAGTTAACAAGTTTAAAACCGGGCAAATAAATTAACAGGTGACCTGTTTCCGGTGGTGCAGCTTGGATTAATAATTATCAGTACCTCAAGACTAAATCGCTGCAAATTTTAGGAGAGTAGAAGGTTCCACTTCTGTCCGCTGTGCATGGGTTAAAAATTCTATCTACTATTCTAAAGAAATTGAAAACGAACAAATAATATTAGTTATTGTTTATTTTTCGAAGGCACCTGTTTTAGATTAATTTTGCATCCACCGACCTGCCGTCGTTTAGCAGAGAATTGTCGATGAAATTTTCATCGGACTACCGTAAGCCGGAAATCAGTTTTGATAATCTCTAAACTTGTCAAGGATATGGAACCAAATATTCAACAGTCCGTATTTCTGGTTGCATATAGCAATATTCAGTAGACCACAGGTCTATGCAATAAACAATATTAAAAATTAATTTAGAAACAATGAGAAAGAAAAAAATGTGTTTAAAATCCTTATTATGGCCTCGTAAAGAGCCTGGTATCTTATAACGCCCGTCAAGCTGACAATTTTATAAAAAACCAAAAAACATACCCCTATGTTTTTTGATAATAAACTGATGTCTTGTCAATTTGACTTTCATTAATAACCATGGGCCTCCCTCATTCCCCCGCCCACCAACCAGAACACTAATACCCGCTACCATAGCCTGAGACTTCCGTCTTTGCTTCACATACATCGTAGACGGCCATCGCTTTAAGCATTTCACGTTTAAAGCATCAATACTAATTTCTAAAAACTAAGTCAACCTAACTTCACCATTATTGTATTGATCTGTCATTAGGACATCAAGGGTGGGGGGAGTGGTGCTCTTATGTCATGTCGGTATTTCAATTTCCAGCAGTTCAGAATTCAGATGCAAATAATGCAATATTTATTTATTCCTTTTTTTTAAATTGGGTCAAATAACTGTTACCTATTTATCAATTTTCTTTAATAAAATATTTATTAACAATCGAGAAGAATACACGGAAAGATAAGAATGAATTAAACCAAGCACACAATTTTTGAGCCGAGAATAAGATGGCGAAAGTAGTAATAGAAGGTGGCCTTTTGATAGAGCCCTTTGTTGTTAAACCCGAAAAAGATGAACCCTTTGCTGTTAAACCCGAAAAAGATGAACCCTTTGATGAGAATATCGTCGAAATACGTATCGAGGATATACAAAGTGACGATGACAATGAAATTACAGAAAATATGGGAACTTATGGGTTAGACAAAGAATATACTTTGGCAGATATAGAGAATAAACCAATAAAATGTGAAGAACGGGAAGAAGAAGAGGAAACAGACATTGAATCAGACATTGAAATTGTGGCTACTTGGGAGGAAACTCCTAAGCCTGGTAAGTGTTTACTTAAAAACAGAAAAATTGTAGATTATATTATTACCTATATCTCATTTTTTTACTCTTGTCTTTACATATACTTCGGTAAATAAAAGATACCATTAATTAGCTAGATATTTTCTTTTTAGATATAGATGCATCTACTTACACAAATTTAAAAACAGAACCTGAAAAACTTATTATAAATTACGAAAATAATTGTACTGAAACCACAATCAGCAATGAAAAAGATTTTTTTATACCAGCATTAGAAAAAAAAATTATTCAAGAAAGAAGTGACAATTCCAGGCAAGGTTTGCTTTTCTCTTTATTAAATCCCGAACCATTTAAGGTAGTTAACCAATATAGTAATCCAAGCAGTTCAAATAATCAACCTAAGATAGGGAAAATACCGAAAAAGCCTAACTATACAAATCTAGAAAGGAAGGAGGACAATAACAGCATTGTAGAACAAAGCAGCTTACTTTTTAAATTACTTACCGTAAAGGAAGATGAACTTAAAAATGTAAAAACAAATTATAGAAATAATGCTTTAAATACAAGTATACAAGAAACACAAATCAATTCAAACTGTACTTCCAGTAACAGTAGCTCTATGCTTTTTTCACTGCTTTGTAATGGAAAAAATAGTTCTACGAATAGCCTCTTACAAGAAGGTGAAAAAATACAGGTAAACCAAACAAATACACACCCTATTACGATCCCTAGCGAACCAACTGAAGTCGGTTTTGATGAACATTTGAGGAACACCGAATTAAATATGCAAAAACAAACCAAATTATTTTTAAATACATCTTTAGATGTACCTGATAAAGTAAGTATCGGTGGGAGGAATCTACCTGAGCATGCAAGAAGTTCTAATAAGCAACCACAGAAAGGAAATGAAATTATACAAAGTAAAGAAAATGTTTGTGTGCAAAGTAATAAAATAAATACACTAAATGATTGGTTAAAAACAAAAAATACTATGGATACATCCTGTGAAGGTATGGCTGATAGAGTAAAAATAATAGTGCATGAAAATAGAAAAATTTTATTGGGATTAAATAATACAATTCTTACACAGGGGAAGAATAGTACAGCCTCTGAAAAAGCAGGCCTAGGAAATCCATCGGAAAATAGTTTAGTAAAGGCTATAGGTAACAATAGTATTTCACAGCCAACCAGCTCTACAAGCTCAGAGGACAAAGCAGCAAGCAGTAACATTGAGCAACGGCAGGAAAGTCATCAAACACCAAAGATAAGTAAAAATAAAGAATTAGTAGAGTTGCCTACAGAAGATATTCTTATTTTAAATAGTGATGATGAAACTCAAACTACAAGCAAACAAAATAAGTTTTTGGGACAATCTAGTTTTAATACTAAAGGTAATCTTGGTATGCAGAACAGAGAAAATCACCATAAGCAACTTGCAGAAAGTAGCATAAAACAAGGTGAAAATAGCATAGGCAATACAGATAGTAACTCCAAAGATCTATTAAGAAGTATTAGCACAAATAATGCGGTCCTTGCCCCTGTGTTAAGTAATGAAGGGCTTTCATATTTAGTTATGGTGCCAAACTCTAAAATTAGTAACATGAATAAAGTAGAAGCAACAAAAGATGATTTTTGTAAGAAACAGTTAAATTATATGAAAGAAAAGAAGAATCTTAGGGTGAAAAAGAATGAACAAAGCATTTTCATTGAAAGTAGTGAAGATGATGATGATAATGATGATGACTATGTTCCTAGAAGGAAAAGACTAAACAGAAAATGTAATAGTAGAACAAGTAGAAATGGTTTTAAAGCTAGGTCAAAACAAGTAATAAAAGATGTTGACTTATTTAGTGGTGAGAAACAAAGTAACAATAAAGCTGTGGGGCCCAGTTTACTGGAAAGAGAAAAAGATGTAAGTAGGTTAGCCTTAAAACCTATGACCCCACAAGCTGGGGCAAAACTTAACAATGAAGAGATGAATAATGGAAATTTACCCTGTCTGGGATCTATTAGAAGTAATAATCATAAAGAAAATAGTAGTAATGAAGGTATAGATGTGCAAAAAAATAGGAAAGTGGTTGGTAGTAAAACAATGTGCATAAGTAAAGATGAAAATCTACCTGATTGTAGTAGCGATGATGATAATCACTGTGAAACAGAAATAATCAGTGTAAATCAGGTATGGGAAGGTGTGAGAAGAGATGTTGGTGATAGGATATTTAGTAATATTGAAGGTAATGGTGAAATAAGTAATGATAAAGAACAAGAAGTTAATAGAAAAGAGGAAACAGATATAACTACCATCTGTAAAAATAAGATGAATGAAACATATGAGCCTTTATTAAAAAGTGGAGGAGTTATAGAGAAAATGCAAGAAGATCTTGATAGTATACAAAAAAGAGACCCTAATAAACCCAGCGCAAAAGATGAGCAAGGGAAGCACATGAATGTTTTGGAAGAAGATGTAGTTACTGTTAATTCAAAACAACAGTCTGCTGCTGTTGACAATAGTAATTCTAATGGTCAGGATGATGGAATTTGCGATAAACTGGAACAGATGAACCAAATACAAGAAAGAAACTTTGAAAAAAGACTTAGTGAAAACAGCAGAGAAGAAGAAATAAAGGAACCTGAACCAGAAACAAGAAAAGTTACAGTTCAACCACAAAAAGATTATATTGACAATGAAAGATTAAACATGAAGCCAACTAACTCTACAAGCTTAGAAGACAATGCAGCAAGCAGTAACATTGAGCAACGGCAGGAAAGTCATCAAACACCAAAGATAAGTAAAAATAAAGAATTAGTAGATTTGCCTACAGAAGATATTCTTATTTTAAATAGTGGTGATGAAACTCAAACTACAAGAAAACCACATAAGTTTTTGGGACAATCTAGTCTTAATACTGAAGGTAATCTTGGTATGCAGAATAAAGGAAATTATCATAAGCAACTTGCAGAAAGTAGCATAAAGCAAGGTGAAAATAACATAGGCAATACAGACAGTAACTCCACAGATCTCTTAAGAAGTATTAGTACAAATAATGCGATCCTTGCCCCTGTGTTAACTAATAAAGGGCTTTCGTATTTAGTTATGGTGCCAAACTCTAAAATTAGTAACATGAATAAAGTAAAAAAAACAAAAGATGATTTTTGGAAGAAACAGTTAAATTATATGAAAGAAAAGAATAATCTTAGGGTGAAAAAGAATGAACAAAGCATTTTAATTGAAAGTAGTGAAGACGATGATGATGATAATGATGATGACTATGTTCCTAGAAGGAAAAGACTAAACAGAAAATGTAATAGTAGAACAAGTAGAAATAGTTTTAAAGCTAGGTCAAAACAAGTAATAAAAGATGTTGACTTATTTAGTGGTGAGAAACAAAGTAACAATAAAGCTGTGGGGCCCAGTTTACTGGAAAGAGAAACAGATGTAAGTAGGCTAGCTTTAAAACCTATGACCCCACAAGCTGGGGCAAAACTTAACAAGGATATTAATAAAGAGATAAATAATGGAAATTTACCCTGTCTGGGATCTATTAGAAGTAATAATCATAAAGAAAATAGTAGTAATGAAGGTATAGATGTGCAAAAAAATAGGAAAGTGGTTAGTATCAAAACAATGTGCATAAGTAAAGATGAAAATCTACCTGATTGTAGTAGCGATGATGATAATCACTGTGAAACAGAAATAATCAGTGTAAATCAAGAAAGTGAAGGTGTGAGAAGAGATGCTGGTGATATATTTAGTAATATTGAAGGTAATGGTGAAATAAGTAATGATAAAGAACAAGAAGCTAATAGAGAAGAGGAAACAGATATAACTACCATCTGTAAAAATAAGATGAATAAGACAGATGAGCCTTTATTAAAAAGTGGAGGAGTTATAGAGAAAATGCAAGAAGATCTTGATAGTATACAAAAAAGAGACCCTAATAAACCCAGCGCAAAAGATGAGCAAGGGCAGCACATGAATGTATTGGAAGAAGATATAGTTACTGTTAATTCAAAACAACAGTCTGCTGCAGTTGACAATAGTAATTCTAATGGTCGGGATGATGGAATTTGCGATAAACTGGAACAGATAAACCAAATACAAGAAAGAAACTTGGAAAGAAGACTTAGTGAAAACAGCAGAGAAGAAGAAATAAAGGAACCCGAACCAGAAACAAGAAAAGTTACAGTTCAACCACAAAAAGATTATATTGACGATGAAAGATTAAACATGAAGCCAACTAACTCTACAAGCTTAGAAGACAATGCAGCAAGCAGTAACATTGAGCAACGGCAGGAAAGTCATCAAACACCAAAGATAAGTAAAAATAAAGAATTAGTAGATTTGCCTACAGAAGATATTCGTATTTTAAATAGTGATGATGAAACTCAAACTACAAGAAAACCACATAAGTTTTTGGGACAATCTAGTTTTAATACTGAAGGTAATCTTGGTATGCAGAACAAAGGAAATTATCATAAGCAAGTTGCAGAAAGTAGCATAAAGCAAGGTGAAAATAACATAGGCAATACAGATAGTAACACCACAGATCTATTAAGAAGCATTAGTACAAATAATGCGATCCTTGCCCCTGTGTTAAGTAATAAAGGGTTTTTATATTTAGTTATGGTGCCAAACTCTAAAATACGTAACACTAATAAAGTTGAAGGAAAGAAGAATCTTAGGGTGAAAAAGAATGAACAAAGCATTTTAATTGAAAGTAGTGAAGACAACGATGATGATAATGATGATGACTATATTCCTAGAAGGAAAAGACTAAACAGAAAATGTAGAAGTAATAGTGGAACAAGTAAAAATAGTTTTAAAGCTAGGTCAAAACAAGTAAAAAAAGATGTTGACTTATTTAGTGGTGAGAAACAAAGTAACAATGAAGCTGTGGGGCCCAGTTTACTGGAAAGAGAAAAAGATGTGAGTAGGCTAGCCTTAAAACCTATGACAGCACAAGTTAGGGCAAAACTTAACAACGATATTAATAAAGAGATAAATAATGGAAATTTACCTTGTCTGGGATCTTTTAGAAGTAATAATCATAAGGAAAATAGTAATAATGAAAGTAATGGTGAAATAAGTAATGATAAAGAACAAGAAGCTAATGGAGAAGAGGAAACAGATATAACTACCATCTGTAAAAATAAGATGAATGAGACACATGAGCCTTTATTAAAAAGTGGAGGAGTTATAGAGAAAATGCAAGAAGATCTTGATAGTATACAAAAAAGAGACCCTAATAAACCCAGCGCAAAAGATGAGCAAGGGAAGCACATGAATGTATTGGAAGAAGATATAGTTACTGTTAATTCAAAACAACAGTCTGCTGCTGTTGACAATAGTAATTCTAATGGTCAGGATCATGGAATTTGCGATAAATTGGAACAGGTGAACCAAATACAAGAAAGAAACTTGGAGAGAAGACTTAGTGAAAACAGCAGAGAAGAAGAAATAAAGGACCCTGAACCAGAAACAAGAAAAGTTACAGATCAACCACAAAAAGAGTATATTGACGATGCAAGATTAAACATGAAGCCAACTAACTCTACAAGCTTAGAAAACAATGCAGCAAGCAGTAACATTGAGCATTGGCAGGAAAGTTATCAAATACCAAAGATAAGTAAAAATAAAGAATTAGTAGAGTTGCCTACAGAAGATATTCTTATTTTAAATAGTGATGATGAAACTCAAACTACAAGCAAACAAAATAAGTTTTTGGGACAATCTAGTTTTAATACTGAAGGTAATCTTGGTATGCAGAACAAAGGAAATTATCATAAGCAAGTTGCAGAAAGTAGCATAAAGCAAGGTGAAAATAGCATAGGCAATACAGATAGTAACTTCAAAGATCTATTAAGAAGTATTAGTACAAATAATGCGATCCTTGCCCCTGTGTTAAGTAATGAAGGGCTTTCATATTTAGTTATGGTGCCAAACTCTAAAATTAGTAACATGAATAAAGTAGATGAAACAAAAGGTGATTTTTGGAAGAAACAGTTAAATTATATGAAAGAAAAGAAGAATCTTAGGGTGAAAAAGAATGAACAAAGCATTTTAATTGAAAGTAGTGAAGACGATGATGATAATGATGATGACTATGTTCCTAGAAGGAAAAGACTAAACAGAAAATGTAATAGTAGAACAAGTATAAATAGTTTTAAAGCTAGGTCAAAACAAGTAATAAAAGATGTTGACTTATTTAGTGGTGAGAAACAAAGTAACAATGAAGCTGTGGGGCCCAGTTTACTGGAAAGAGAAAAAGATGTGAGTAGGCTAGCCTTAAGACCTATGACCCCACAAGCTGGGGCAAAACTTAACAATGAAGAGATAAATAATGGAAATTTCCCCTGTCTGGGATCTATTAAAAGTAATAATCATAAAGAAAATAGTATTAATGAAGGTATAGATGTGCAAAAAAATAGAAAAGTGGTTAGTAGTAAAACAATGTGCATAAGTAAAGATGAAAATCTACCTGATTGTAGCAGCGATGATGATAATCACTGTGAAACAGAAATAATCAGTGTAAATCAAGAAAGTGAAGGTGTGAGAAGAGATGCTGGTGATATATTTAGTAATATTGAAGGTAATGGTGAAATAATTAATGATAAAGAACAAGAAGCTAATAGAGAAGAGGAAACAGATATAACTACCATTTGTAAAAATAAGATGAATAAGACAGATGAGCCTTTATTAAAAAGTGGAGGAGTTATAGAGAAAATGCAAGAAGATCTTGATAGTATACAAAAAAGAGACCCTAATAAACCCAGCGCAAAAGATGAGCAAGGGAAGCACATGAATGTATTGGAAGAAGATATAGTTACTGTTAATTCAAAACAACAGTCTGCTGCTGTTGACAATAGTAATTCTAATTGTCGGGATGATGGAATTTGCGATAAACTGGAACAGATGAACCAAATACAAGAAAGAAACTTGGAGAGAAGACTTAGTGAAAACAGCAGAGAAGAAGAAATAAAGGAACCTGAACCAGAAACAAGAAATGTTACAGTTCAACCACAAAAAGGTTATATTGACAATGAAAGATTAAACATGAAGGCAACTAACTCAACAAGCTTAGAAGACAATGCAGCAAGCAGTAACATTGAGCAACGGCAGGAAAGTCATCAAACACCAAAGATAAGTAAAAATAAAGAATTAGTAGATTTGCCTACAGAAGATATTCTTATTTTAAATAGTGATGATGAAACTCAAACTACAAGCAAACAAAATAAGTTTTTGGGACAATCTAGTTTTAATACTGAAGGTAATCTTGGTATGCAGAACAAAGGAAATTATCATAAGAAAGTTGCAGAAAGTAGCATAAAGCAAGGTGAAAATAACATAGGCAATACAGATAGTAACTCCACAGATCTATTAAGAAGTATGAGTACAAATAATTGGATCCTTGCCCCTGTGTTAAGTAATAAAAGGCTTTTATATTTACTTATGGTGCTCAACTCTCGTTCTAATGATAATAATACTCGAGATGTTTTACATCAAGATGGAAGAAGTATGAAGAACCCAGAAAGTTACAGGATACAGACAAATGAGATTAGCCAAAGCAATAAAACAGACGGAAAAGAAATACATGAAAATATACCAGGTAGAAACCAAAATGATGTTATTATTTCTTGTTCTGATTTCGATGATGAGGTTGGTAAAAAAAATGAAAGGGGAGAGAAAAGAAAGCGTGACAGTTCGACAGAAAATGATAAAATGATGGTAAATCAGAACAAAGGTGAAGTTTTGTCAAACAATTGTATAGGTAAGTAAGTTTAATAATAATAATATATACTCTCTTTATTCTTAACCAACTTAAAAAGTTCATTACAGAGAATAAAACACCAAATATACAATATATAAAAATCACAAATAATAAAAATCATGTTCAGTAATTATTAATAACTCCATCGAAATTATTTTTAAAAAAATATATACATTTACAAAAAAAAAGAGAAATAATATATTATAATACCTTAAAGTTAGTTTAGTTTTAAAAAATATTTTAGTCCATAATTTTGATATTTCTTTAATTTTTTTCGGCAAACTGTTGTAAATTGTTATTCCTTTATATAATATTGATCTTTGGCCAAAAGTACTCTTTACCATAGGTGTATGAATATGATGGTTTTGTCTCCTGTTGTGAATAATGTTGGTCGAATGAAATATTATATCCGATTGTTTTTCTTTAATAATAATAGAGTGTATTAGAATGCATAGTTTTAATTTATAAAGCTTTTCTAAATTTAAATATCCGTTTGATTCATACAAATTTATAGTTGGTTCTAAAAAAGGAAGTTTATGAATGCATTTAATTACTTTGTTTTGTATTTTTTTAATGGCTGAATTGTAGTTAAATTCGCTGATCCCCAAATTGAAATCATATACTTACTGTAATTTTGAATAAACCACAGAATAATATATATTTTTTAAATATTTTAATGACATATAATTTTTAGCTTTTAACAAAATACCATTTATTGGTGAGATGTAAGGATGTAACTTCTTAAATTATTCAATATGTTTTTTCCAACTTAAATTTTCATCAATATAAAAACCTAAAAATATAATTGTATTAGTATTTTTAATTATATGATTATTGAAAGATAGTGAAGAAATATTATAATTTTTTAATTTTGATTTACTTATAAACATAAAAGAGGATTTATTAAAATTTAATGATAATGTATTAATGTAAATTCATGTACATATTATATTTAGGTCGTGGTTAATGTTATTATGAATTTGAGCATAGTCTTCATGAAAATATACAATAGTAGTATCATCGGCAAACAATTTTATTTTACCTTTTAAATTTAATTTGGCTAGAGAATTAATTTTAATTAAGTTTAGATTACCATCTGTGATAATAGTAAGACAGAAATACGCAAAAGAAACAATTTTTTGGTTTCTCTTGCTTATAACAATTGGTATTGTGTTAACAACAAGAGTTTGCAAAATTAACACGTTTAAGTATAAGAATTTAAAAGTTCTTGTTACAAAAACAAACTATTTTAGGTACAACTTCCACAAAGAGAAAAAGAACACCAAGACTGAGAAAGAAAAAAAAATGTCCACATTGCCAACTGTTTTTATCTGGTTCTTATTTAAAAAAGCATATCATGGCTCTACACACTGCTGAAAGCGAGAAGGAGTACTTTAGGTAAGTCTTGTCTCCTATCCAGAAACCTAGGGTTGTGGATTTGACCGGTCAATTTCTTTTTGGTCAATTTACTGAAATAAATTAAAATTTGTAAATGCAGTGGATGAACCTAACTATACTTGCCAAATTTCTTATTTTGTATTTTGGAAAAAATTAATTTTTTATAACAAGTTTTGCTTGTTCTGAAAAGTCTACTGCCATAACAAAATTTTATATAGGGTGGTCAAATGGATGATATAGTTAGGTTCATCCAGGTACACATTCTAGAAGAGTATATCTCAATAGTTGCTCCACAGTAGATACATTTTCCTTTTACTTTGTTTTCTTCTCTTATTTCGGTAAAACAATTCCAAATTTTGGTTTTGGACTTCCCCAAACTCATCGCAAATGCGACATCGCGTCGTTAGTTCAAAAAAATGCAATGCAAGGGCAACCCCTAACACTCTGGCAAATACGAAATGAAAATAAATAGACTGAGAAGGAAATGTCTATGAAAATGGTATAAAAAGAAAATAACAATAACTTCTCTATTCCTTTCCTTCATTGTGATTGAATCCGTTCCGGGAACCACTAATAAACGAGGCCGACTATTGGGATTCCCAGAATCAGGTGTTATTGTTTTCTCAAATAACGGCGCTATAACGATACACTAAACATTATCTTGGGTGGTAGGAGGTAATCTGGACAGATCACAAATGCATAAATAATAAAATAAAATTGATATATTTTGACCGAATTTGACCGGTCAAATACGTCATGGTCAATTGACGGTCAATTTGACCATGCCCAACTCTACAGAAACCTATAAAAAAAGTATAGTGCTTTGCAAACTTCCTTTTTTAGAACCAACTATAAATTTGTAGGAACCAAATTTAGAAAAGCTTTATAAATTAAAACTGTGCATTCTAATACACTCTATTATCATTAAAGAAAAACAATCGAATATAATATATTTCTTTCGACCAACATTATTCACATCACGAGACAAAATCATTATATTCAAACACCAATGGTAAAGAGTACTTTTGGCCAAAAATCAATATTATATAGAGGAATAACAATTTACAACAGTTTGCCGAAAAAAATTAAAGAAATATCAAAATTATGGATTTAAAAAAAAACACTAAAAAGATATTTTTTAAAACTAAACTAACTTTAACGTATTATATATTATTATTCTTTTTTTTTGTAAATGTATATATTTTTTTTAAATAATTTCGATGGGGTTATTAATGTGAGACCTCGATAATCCGGACTAATTAAAACCGCGGTGATCCGAATTAGTAAATAATTCGGATTATTGAAGCTGAATAGTTTAGTACAGTCTATGTATATAAGTCTTGGCCGAATTACCGAAGAATCCGGTTTACTGAAGGTCCGAATTATATAAGTCTTGGCCGAATTACCGAAGAATCCGGTTTAATGAAGGTCTAAACGTGATTTTTATTATTTGTGATTTTATATATTGTATATTTTCTCTGTAATAAACTTTTTAAGTTGGTTGAGAATAAAGATACATATTATTATTATTATGTGGTCCCACCCCACACATTTATGATTTTCTAGAATCTTTTACAAAAGTTTTATAGAACACGACTGTAAAAATTCATGACGCCAACACAGAAGGAGCGCTTTTGCCCTAATCGAGCTTAAAAAAATAGGCAAGTTAATAAGGATCCAACATTGGTATTTATATTATTCTTACCTTATTTTCCAACAGGTGCCACCAGTGTGATCACAAATCTTTATCGAAGACAAGATTCAACGAACACATAATTTACAAGCACACGGAACCAGAGAGCATGATGGACCAAATGAAAAAATGTGACAAGTGCCCCAGAACGTAAGTATTCACTAGTGATGTAAAATTCTCGGTAATAATCTTTTAGAGAATATTCTCGATAATATTCTCAAGTTAGAGAATTTTCTGAGAATGGTAAGAAAACCGCTAAAAATAGCAATAAAAAGAAATTAAAAATTACCTATTCTGCTTATTTTCGGCAAATGTCAAACGGCGTTAATCAAATAAAACGTAAAGAAATAAAATTTTTATTTAAAAAACATAACATGCCTTCCCAAGAATAACTAAAAACAAACAAAAAAACAGTCAAATAAAGAAAGATCACATTTAACTATTAAAAACATACGAGTATACGTTCGCGCTTCTAGGGGATTTCCCTGAATCACTGTTGCCAGACGTAAAACACTGTTGCCAGAGTTATAGAAAAGGTTAGGGAAACTCAAAATTTTAAAAATCATTGCAAAATTTTTCAGTGTAAATCGAGGCGGTGTAAATTATGTAGAAAAACTTCTCTATAGAATATTCTCGGGAGAATTTTCTTACAGAGAATATTCTCGAGAATATTCTCCTCTCACATCACTAGTATTCACCCTATCAGCCGATTAAATAGGTAGTAATAATAATAATAATAATAAGTTTATTTAAAATTTAATAAATATGTTTATGTTGTCTTCGATAAACTTATTCTTCAATCCCCTGAAGCTGAGCTTGTCAGGGGCAAATCTTATTTTTTGTTTTAGTATGTAAAATCATAAATATACATTAAAAATCAAGTTTTTTAAAGTAAAAATGTTAATTTATAGTATAAACGCAGCTTTTTAAAGAAATATATTACCTATAATAAAATTATTAAATTATAATTTTTAAGTAAAAAATATTACTTATACAGTGACCGGCAAAGAGTTCGCAACATATGGGAAAAATTTTTATTAGCGGAATATTGAAAAATCTTTTTTGGGGGATTGGATGTGCATGTCCCATAACCTTAAAATCGATTTTGACTTACGTCACGTGACCAATGGTATGGCGGGAAAGTTGAAAAAACCAATATGAAATCATCATAAATCAGATAAGTTGATGAGATATCGAAAAAATTCCAAGAATAAAAAGTGTTTAGAATTCCATTAGAACCTTATATACAATGTTTGGGATATCTACTTGAAAAAACATAAAATCGAATATTTTTGTAAATATTTTTTTACCGAATTAAAAATTTCCATACTTTTCCTTTCTTATAGCTTCATTAAACTAAAACTGACATCTGGTGACCACAACTAGAAATATTCTTTTGTTTTTCTGACAATTTGGAGCAATAATTCAAAAAATTCGTTTACACTTGGATACCAGCTGTTGCAATAGTCTATTTCTAATAACCTTATCGATATTTTTTATATCAAAATATTCTATTATGTTAAGAGAGAGATCCTTAAATTCATTAATCCAAAGCAAATTTTATTTATAACCGTAACAAATAATTTTGAATTTCGCAGAAATCTTTAAAAAAATCAAAAAATTAATAAAAATTTAAATTATTTTATTGAGCCAAATAAACAACAATTTGAGTCAAAAAACTATATTAGTAATAAGCATTAAATAATTCTATTAATACTGATAACACCAAAATTAACCTAAATTACAAAATTTAACCGAGTATTAAAACTCGGTATGACCGCCATTTCGCTCCATACATAATATTGTTCGAGATACCATTTATTTTGAAACATTTCTGAGCATTTCGTGAGTTATTAGGTCTACACGGTGTCTAATTATTTGTTCCAAATGTTCAACATTTCTAAAGGGCCGCTTTTTGTAAACCTGGTTTTTTAAGAACCTCCACAATTAATGAATTTAATAATTTCTTAACATAATAGAATATTTCGATATAAAAAATATCGATAAGGTTATTAGAAATAGACTATTACAACAGCTGGTATCCAAATGTAAACGAATTTTTTGAATTATTGCTCCAAATTGTCAGAAAAACAAAAGAATATTTCTAGTTGTGATTGCCAGATGTCAGTTTTACTTTAATGAAACTTTAAGAAAGGAAAAATATGGAAATTTTTAATTCGGTAAAAAAATATTTACAAAAATATTCGATTTTATGTTTTTTCAAGTAGATATTCCAAACATTGTATTCAAGGTTCTAATGGAATTCTAAACACTTTTTATTCTTGGAATTTTTTCGATATCTCATCAACTTATCAGATTTATGATGATTTCATATTGGTTTTTTCAACTTTCCCGCCATACCATTGGTCACGTGACGTAAGTCAAAATCGATTTTAAGGTTATGGGACATGCACATCCAATCCCCCAAAAAAGATTTTTCAATATTCCGCTAATAAAAATTTTTCCCATATGTTGCGAACTTTTTGCCGGTCACTGTATAAATTATTCAGAACAATATTAATTAATTAAAGCATTTCTAAAAATATTTTCAAATTAGTCGCGTCCATGAAGCCTTTTCCTTCAAAATCCTCAAGAACAGCTCCGATTTTGATTTTTTTTTGTTTTTTAATTTTGTTTTTTTTATTTTATTTAAAATCAGAAAACTTTTGGGGCGGGGACAAAATTATTTATACAGTGTGTGTCTACTTAAGTTGGCTGCATATGGGAAACTTTTTTATTATTAACTTTACGAAAAAAAGTTATTCTTCATAAAAAGTTCTGCATGGTCCAGAACCTAAAATGCAACCATCAGATGTTACATTTTTTCAGTCGTATACGAGGTTTGTCAAGAAATATGAATTTTGCTCAGCAGTAAAGTACCTTTATTTTGGACAATATCGAAAACTGTAATGATGAAAAGTTGTTCGAAATGTAAAACTATATTTTAATATGCCATTACACTTAAAATTTTTCTCAAATTACGGATACCGAACATTTATCTTTTTATTAATTTAAAAAATCATGATAACCTTTCTGTTTCGTTCAGAAAATAATAAATCTGGCAACAAAATTTATTTCTAGAAATTTAATTAATAGATACACCATTGAAATAAAAATTTGTAAAAATAAAAAATAAATTAAGTAAAAGGATGTAATTGCATATTAAAATATAGTTTTACATTTCGAACAACTTTTCATTATTACAGTTTTCGATATTGTCAAAAATAAAGGTACTTTACTCCTGGGCAAAATTCATATTTTTTGACAAACCTTACCCCTTTAGGTTCTGGACCATGCAGAACTTTTTATGAAGAATAACTTTTTTTCGTAAAGTTAATAATAAAAAAGTTTCCATATGTAGCCAACTTAAGTAGACACACTGTATAAATAATTTTATCCCCGCCCCAAAAGGTTTCTGATTTTAAATAAAATAAAAAACAAAATTAAAAAACAAGAAATCATCAAAATCAGAGCTGTTTTTAAGGACTTACGAATATTGCCTGTTTTATGTATTCATTGACTCGACTAAATTGTCTGTTTTTAATATCCACGTTTTTATTTCGCCTTTAAATTTTTTAAATGAAATCAATTTTTTAATTTTTGTTGGTAAATAATCGTTTAAATAAAAACATAAATATTTGAAATTTTTTGGTCCTATGGACTTATTTATTTTAGGTTTTATGGTTATTTCATTTTTATGACGTGTATTATAATTATGGTTTTAAAATTGTATAAGGTTTTTATTTTTAAATACATATATTAAGATGTTATAAATGTAAAGTTGTCTTATGTTCAATTTTTTTGTTTCTGAATATAATTCTTTTGAAGGATAAAGATAATCTTTATAGTATATAATTTTTAGAAACCTTTTTTGTAATATTTCTAATTTTTTAACTAAAGTTCTATTTATTCCTCCCCAACCTAAAATTCCGTAATTTAAATGAGTTTTAACTAACGCGTAATATAACATTTCCATATGTCTTACATTTAAAATTTTTTAATGTTTTTAAAAATCGGTAGTAAACTTCTTAATTTTTTAATTAAGTAGTCTATGTGAAAATTCCAATTTAATTTACTGTCAAAAATAATTCCTAAATATTTTATTTTATTAACTTTAAAAATTTGAATGTCTTCATTTATTTGAATACTATTCATATTTTGTGGTAGGTTATTTAGGTTTAAAGTAAAAGGAATATAATTTGTTTTATTAAAATTAATTGTTAACAAATTGTTATCAAACCAATTTTTTATAATTTTAAAATCTTTTTTAATTTTATTATTTAAGTTTTCCCAATTTGTATCGGTATAAAAAATTGTAGTATCATCTGCAAAACTATGAATTTGCACATCGCCATTTATACTAAATAAGTCGTTAATATAAATATTAAAAAATAATGGTCCTAAAATTGTTCCTTGGAGAACACCATACTTAAATATCTTTGGATAGCTTTTTTCTTTATCTATTTGAACATAAGTTGGTCTATTTTTCAGTTAATTTTTTTAATACTAATTGCTTTCCTCTGAATCCAATATTTTCAAACTTTTTTAACAGTAAATTATGGCTAACTGTATTAAAGGCTTTTGCTAAATCTAGAAAAATACTAATACAAGGTTTTTTATTATCTAGTTAGTACATCATATATTTGTTCTGTTAGATAGCAAATAGCGTTTTGTGTTGATTTATTTTTTTGAAACCCAAACTGTTTACTAGAAATAAAAATGTATTTTTTCCAAATAATTTTCGATTCTTAATTTTAAAACTTTTTCGAATACTTTTGCTATCGAAGATATTAATGTTATTGGTCTATAATATGTTTTCTCTACCAAATATAGTAAAATATTCACATTTTTTATATTATCTGGCAGTCATAAAGGAAATCTTAAAAGGGAAAGATCGAAGATAGTATGTTTCCATAGACAAATGTTAATAGCTTTTTTTCTAGGTTTAAAATTTCTGAAGATCTCCAACGCCACATGACTATTCACGACAAGAATCGAACCATCTTTCGTTGTGCCGATTGTGATTTTCAGACTGTTTCTAAGCCTTCACTCCAAGTACATGTCCGAGGTAAGGTGGTCAGAAGGAAAAATCCCACCTGGATTTTGTGAAAAAATCACAGGCTTATCAAAAAAAAAGTAGAATGCTGAATAGGCTGTATAAATGGCACAGTATAATATCTCTGTACGAATGGGGATTTGGATTTTATAGGTTGCCATAATAGATATTTACCTTTAGATAAGCAAACAATAATCACAAAAGTGGCAAATTTATGTCCTCGCGCATGTAAACAAGCTATACACGATTAGACATGCGCAATGCAACATTATAGTTAGACGAATTGGAAAATAGACAGGTCCGGGCTTTAAAATTTAAATTGTTGCCAAAAAATTGGAATTTCTTCTCAATTTTTTTGATTAGGCTGGGAATTAAGTTAGTGATTTCTGGCATTTTTAGTAGTTGCAAACCTATCAGATTTTGTAGATAGAAAATGGTTTTGTAAGGTTTTGTTTCTAAAAATGTTTCGTCGTCGTGTTTTTAGTTCGAAAAGGAAAAGAACAAGTCAATTAAACTATAAAAATTATAAAATCGAATATAAAAAACTAACAAAACCAGCAAAATTTCCAATCGTCGATGTTATCGCGTACCTAACTTCAATATTACAAATATTAGTTAGTGTATAACTTGTATTGATTCTTACAATTTGGCAAAAACTTGGGCACGTGTAAAACAGTTTTAAGCACAATTTCTTGTTCAAGAATTTGAAAAGTTTTTGCCTGAGAACTTAACCCGTAAATACCTCTAGGTATTTACATTTTTTTTATTTATATACAGTGTGGTTGTTTAAGTGTGCAACATATGGGCATTTTTTTTATTACCGATTTCTCAGAAAATTTTATTCTTGATAAAAGTTGGTGCATGTTCGATAATCATATTTGGTGCACTTGGAATGGTTGGAAGTCAAACGGCGTACAGGGTAGACCTAAAAATATAAAACTTGCACAAGGATAAAGTTTTTTAATAAACAGTTAAAATAAAAATTTTGCACGTTAAATGATATTTTTTTAATTAGCATATTATCACCACTAATGTTTTATCTTGTTAAAAATAATTTTTAGGATATTTTAAAGTTGTGTTTAATATCGTTGCAACAAACATGAAGTTTGTGATTCTTTAAGAAATTAAAAATTCAAGTAAATTTTACAAATATGCTTGAATTTGAACAATGATATGTGAAATTGATTTGATTTTGATTAATTTATGAAGGTCGTTATGGTGAATATAATATAATATATTGAGGATTTTACTGAATTGGCCTGAATACACCCGGCTCCACTCACACTCCGGAAATCCTCAGAGGAAAAACTGCACAGTTTTTCCTTGAGGATTTTACTGAGATTGGCTCCACATACGTTCCGGTAATTCTTAAGGCCAGGCCTGTGCAGTTTTTCCTCTGAGGATTTCCGGAGTGTGAGTGGGCCCTTAAAGGTAAATGTCTATCCACTAATTTGAGTCGACAGCATCATTCCAACTGACTAACTTCGTAGCGATCGACGCGTTCCAACTTTGAAAATATAGGGTTATGTTATTTGGGTTTGTTGAAAGGTCAAAAAAAAAAATAGCTAATAATATCTGGACATCACCACACACAGAACAACAGTTTATCACGAACAATTTTGAAAATCTCTTTATGTTATTTATAATATTTCAATTTCTTAATAAAACAATGCACCTGAAATTGATTACCTGTTGAAAAAGATATCCTCTGCACCACTTTTATCACTTTTAAAACAATTATGTTTTTTTATGTTGTTGGGCTAGATACCTACTTATATTTTAGCCTGAGAAATGTTTGACCAATATCCGATATATAGACCAGGGTCGATAATTTTTGAAACAAAAAGAATAATAGTAGGATGAAACCCATTGGAAAAGGAAGAGAATAGAACGAAAATGAAAGAAAAAATAAATTACGGGCGATCCGAGGTCGGGAAGGGTGGGAGGGGGGGGGGGGGGGAGTTAAGGGTAGAAAATGATTTATCTCGATTTCCGGTAAAACTACAAGTCCTATGGAAAAACGTTAAATCGCAAAGTTGTAGATAATAAAAAGATCTACAACTTTTGTATTTACACTTTTTTGATATAACATCAAAATGTATGTGAAAAATTCAAATAACCAAGTTTTTGGTTTTTTATTTTTATCTTTTACAAAAAAAAATTTTTATCCACGAAATTTGGTGAAAACTTACCTTTTCATGTCTTAAAACACACTGTAATTTTTCTGATTTAAAATATTTATTTTTTAACCTTATTTTGACTGACACCCTAATTTTCAATCGAAAATTCTCACGTCAAAATATCTGCTTTTTTAAAAAAGTCGGTGGGCTTTTTGTTCGTTGAAATCTCTACTTTCTGATAGTGTTAAAAAAAATATACATTACTATGGTAAATGTTCTCAAAAAAATGCAAAGAAACGAAAAAAACTCGAATCCGAAATTTTTTTTTTAGATCAATATGTACAATTTTGACCTATTTATTAAAATGTATACTTTTTTTTATCAATGTAACATGGAATCTTACGTTTTTCGAGTAATTAAAGTATAAATTTTAATAAATAGCTCAAAATTGTACATATTGATCTAAAAAGGTTTTTTCGTTTCTTTGCATTTTTTTAAGAACATTTACCATAGTAATGTATATTTCTTTTAACACTATCAGAAAGTAGAGATTTCAACGAACAAAAAGCCCACCGACTTTTTTAAAAAAGCAGATATTTTGACGTGAGAATTTTCGATTGAAAATTAGGGTGCTTTTTCGATATTAAGTCACAATAAGGTTAAAAAATAAATATTTTAAATCAGAAAAATTACAGTGTGTTTAGGACATGAAAAGGTAAGTTTTCACCAAATTTCGTGGATAAAAAAAATTTTTGTAAAAGATAAAAATAAAAAACCAAAAACTTGGTTATTTGAATTTTTCACATACATTTTGATGTTATATGAAAAAAGTGTAAATACAAAAGTTAGGTTTTCACCAAATTTCGTGGATAAAAAAAAATTTTGTAAAAGATAAAAATAAAAAACCAAAAACTTGGTTATTTGAATTTTTCACATACATTTTGATGTTATATGAAAAAAGTGTAAATACAAAAGTTGTAGATCTTTTTATTACCTACAACTTTGCAATTGAACGTTTTTCCATAGGACTTGTAGTTTTACCGGAAATCGAGATAAATCATTTTCTACCCTTAAAAACCCCCCTCCCACCCTTCCCGACCTCGGATCGCCCGTAATTTATTTTTCCTTTCATTTTTGTTCTATTTTCTTTCTTTTCCAATGGGTTTCATCCTACTATTATTTTTTTTCACTTTTTACCATTTTCAAAGGCTTCAGCACTGGTCTAATACCAATTTTCATGTGTATAAAAATCCCACTGAGAATTCATTTTTCTATATCGTACTTAGGTTATCGTTATTTGGTCCTTTTGTTATTTTCATAAAATATTTTTTTACAGTAATATTTCATTTTAGATCACAGGTTTCCGCAGAAGGAATACAATTGCAAACTTTGTGATTTTAAGACTCACAAAAGAAGCAAAGCAAATTACCACAAATCCGTTGTTCACGGTAGACGGTAAGTAAAGTCATTAAATAGGGTTAGAAATAAGTCACCCTAATATTTCTTGTAAATATACTTGGTCGAAATATGTTACCTGGGTCTGCTCTCTATTCAATCAATCAATCAATCAAAATACACTTTATTGTTATAAGAATAAGTACAGTGTTTGTATCAAAATTTGTTGGGGGGCCCAAATGAAAGGTAAAGACTTTTTACAAAAGGAAGAAAACGCTCGCATTGAATTAAAATAAATATACAGACTGTCCGCGGATAGGGTTTACATAGCACAAACAAGAAAAATTTCATTTTTCGGGACCATGTCATTCTTGATAAAAAGTTTTGCTTGTAAAAAAAAATGCAATTCACGAAGAGACGATTTTAATTTTTTATACAGAGTTCGCAAAAACTTCAAAAACATGATTTTTCTGCAAGAGTAAACTACCTTTATTTTCAATTTTTGGACGGTATAATAAAATATAACAATCTTCCAAAAAATATCAGAACAATTAAAAAATTGTCCATTTTTAAAAAACAATTAAAAGAGATATTTACTAAACTAAATTATTTATACTATTTTTTTTTAAATTGATTTTATTAATGAATTAAATTGGATTAACTTCCATTCTTTTTATTGTTATTTTTTTTAAGGTTATTATTTTCTATATTATGTTGTCACTTTCCATGTAATGAACTGTAAAAGTTAGTTTGGAATAAAGACATTTTGAAAGTTAGTATGACAATTAACACCGCACAAAAATTCTGCTTAAATAAAAGGAGCGATTCTTTGGCAACAGCGTATTATTCTAGAGTAAAAATTGGTGTATATTTTCATGTAGTTCTATAGTGGTACTCGTGAGGAAACTGGTGGACCTTTTGAATTTTACGTCTTGTCGGCATTTTATGATAAATATAATAAGATGCCTATCTTGCTCTGTCGCCATTGGGTCTACCTTTGGTAGTAAAAGTCAGTTTTGTTGTTATTCCTCCGTAAACTAAAAGTGTCACATCTTTAACACTTTATTTTTAGGTTTTATCAGTGCCATAAATGTAATTATGGATCGAAAATCCCGGAAACTTTAAGACTTCACTTAATAAACCACAAAGAAGTATTAGATGATGAAGACTATAAATTTCGTTGTGATAAATGTAGCTACAAGACGTATAGACAATATAGTTTACAGGTAAAGTGTTTATCTATATTATATACTAACACACAGTAAGTTTGATAGATTGTATTTTATCCCACTAGTAATGTAATAAATTACTTATGTTAATTTTTAGATACATAAATTAAACCATTTGAAGTCCAATGAAGTCCAGTACTTCTATTGTTACCACTGCAATTTCAAGGCGAAGCGAAAGGATAACTTAAAGGTGCATGTCCTGAAGCATATTATCAAAAAAAAGACTGAGACGTTTCAATGTTATATTTGTGATTTTACCACGACTAAGCATAATGTGCTTATCCGACATATTGATATACATGCAAGAGATTCCGAAAAAACAAAAATAATGTGATTTACAGAGAATGCCCAATAAAGTATTTTTTACCTTTTTAATTTTATAAAAGGTTTATTTTATTGTATTTCTATTTGGCACTTTAACACTCAATTTTGTATTAAGGTGGGAGTATCAACATGCTTGCCAACCTATAACCCATTTTACGCAGATTTTATTTATTTTTCTAGCTTTTACACAAAATTTAAATAAAATCTATATCGACTGCATATTCTATAGGTATATAATAATTAACTTATTAAATAAATATCAAGGAATTTCATAAATTATTTTAGAAGAATTGTGTAACGAAAAATATTGAGTAAGATTTTTTTAAATATTAGTATGTCATTGTCATGTCATATTCTTTCACTATACAATTCTCCCAAAATTAGCAATGAAATAAATTGGTACTTTTGTAATATATCAGATATTACCTAAATAATAGGCCGACGATATTGATTTTTGATTATTTAAAAGTTAGTAAATAAAATAATAAACAACGCGAAATAGGTTGGCAATAGATTGAATGATATTAACAATTCCACCTTAAATTGATGAGATCGTCATCGGATATCCATGCTTTCGCACAGCATTATTGTCGACTTTCCGTCGGTCAGCCGTCGCACGGAAATAAGTTTTGATATTCGCTATACATTAATTTAGACAACCAAATATATAACGACGTGTATTTCTGGTTGCATAAAATAAAGATTGGAAGCAGATGCTTAATCGACAATGACGATTTTCTGCCGAGAAAACGACGGTGGACCGATGCAAAACTGATCGACAAGGGTTTCCTGCCAAACCAATTGATATGAACCGCGGACTATGGGTTTCTGCACCGTAAACAATGGCAGGCCATCGATAATGGTTCTTAGCCGAATAGGCAACAAATAAAATTTAGTTTTTTAAACAAATATACTTTTAATTGGTTTTATTTTATTTCTTGTATAAAAAGGTACAATAGAATATAAAGATTATCGATTCTTAACCATAACTATATAGCTCGTTATAAAACGGCGATTTAAGGCACTTAAATGTGTTGTATAAAAATTAATTTGTAAAATTATAATAAAGTAAAAAAAAATAATTATCTAAAATTTAAAAAAATATTTGTAAAATTACGTTTAAGGTGGGAGTATCAACATGCTTGCCAACCTATAACCTATTTTGCGTAGATTTATTTATTTTTCTAGCTTTTATGCAAAATTTTAAAAAAATCAGTGTCGACTTGATATTCTATAGGTAATAATTGACATATTTAATAAATATCAAGGAATTTCATAACTTATTTTAGGAGAATTGTATAGCGAAAAATATCGGGTAAGATTTTTTTTAACATTATTATGTCATTGTCACTCATTGTTCTTTCACTATACAATTCTCCCAAAATTAGCAATGAAATAAATTGATATTTTTGTAATATATCAGACACTACCTAAATAATGTACCGACGATATTGATTTTCTTTAAATGTTAGTTATTAAAATAATAAACTCAAAAAATCAACGCGAAATAGGTTATAGGTTGGCAGTAGATTGAATGACGTTGAGAATTCAACCTTAAGGACTAATAAGAAGAAAAATTAGAGCTCCGACTTTTATCACGTTTGTCCGTCCACAAAAATTGTATCTCTAGGAAGTATTGTAAAAATAAGAAAAATATTAACCGAATGCTTCAGTTCTAAGACTATATAAAAATGTAAGCTGGCATTTTCATTCGCTTCACATCATTATCATTCAACATCCATTTCTTTGATTTCATTTCATTTTGGAATCGGTTTCCAGTCGTATTCCTTTTAAAAACACATTACGAATCGTTTCTTCTGCATTTACTTTCCTTCTTCACGTCGGCCGCTTCTTTCGAATGTCCGTTCACGTGCTGTACAAGTATGTGACGCTTTTGAGTCGTAAAATCGCAAATGTAACAGGCGAACTTCACTTCGTTCTGTTTAAAATGTCTATAAATATGGCTTTTGAGGTTATCCTTTCGTTTAGCTTTGAACGCGCAGTGATAACAGTAAAAGTACTGGATCTCGTCTGGCTTCAAATGATTTAGTTTGTGCACCTGAAGAAGAACAAAGGATATCAAAAAGTCTGGAATAATCATTGCAAATAAACTGCACGTCACAAAATGCGACAAAAATACCTTTAGTACAGGTATGCATATATACAGGGTGTCCGGAAATGATGAGCAAAAAATTTAGGGGATAATTCTAGACTGAAAATATCTCTATCTCTTCTTATAACATTTTTTCTAATTTGGTTTCATAAGATTTACGATACCGTTTTCAGTATCGAAACAAGTCTATTACAATAGGTACCGTTTTTTTATTTTTTAAAAGTTGGTATAAGTAATATTTAAATGTTTTATTCTGTTGACGTCTGGCGTGGGGCGTGGCCTAGCATGTATGTTTGGTTGCGGAAATCTATATATTATATTTATTACTTTAATACATTTATTAATTCAGTTATAAGAAACACAATAATAAATAATATCTTTAATGCCAACAAAATTATTTCAATATCAAAGCATCGTCACAAAAATAAATTGCACATAATGTGGATATTATTGTAGGGTAAAAATAATACTAACTTTATTCACACAGAACTGTAAAATCTTATAAATACCAGTTATAAGCTACTAAATTAATCATAATTTGTTAATAGTGCAGTTGTTGTAATATATTAAAACACAAATGTCATGACAATACTGACAATATGGCGGACACAACGAAAATATTAATTTATTGTCAAGGCTACAATGATAGTAAATTTATAGCCTTACCAACGTAAAAGTTAGAGATACAAATTTGCAAAATGTGAAGGGTTTATTTTATTTTTAAATATGTATTTTTTATTGAAAAAACTACAAATTAAAAAAAATAGTATAAAGTACGTTATATAAAGAAGTTTCAAGCACTTGTCCCGTTATAAAACTCGCCGCAAGCGGCTCGTTTTTTAACATGGACGCGTGCTGTAAAATGATGCTTTATAAAGCGTGTACTTTAATATACTATTTCGAAAATTGATTATGATGGACCTAACTATACTTGTAAAAAACTTTATTTTCAATTGTTCGAAAAAAAGTTATTCGTCACCATTTCTTTTGCTTATTAAATAAATATAATTCACGTAAGAAAATTTCCATTTTTTTATTTTTGTAGATGCTTCAAGTTATCATTTTCTGCCAAATCCGATAGGATTTTTTTAATCTACTAACCTGCTTCCAATGTCGATTTTAACTTCAACTTTATTTGATATTTCCATCTTCCCTATACTAAATTGCAATGCCGTGACGTAAAATCACGTCTTTTGAAATTCGAAAAAAAGTAGCAAAATCGCCCGAATTTGCGAACGCTCTGTATATGTACCGAATATACAAGGATCACACAACGTATTCCGTCCAATTGCAAATCTCATATCGCTAAAATAACTTTAGAATCTCGTGGTGAAAATGGGTCAATAAATCAAAAAATGACAGTTCGCCAAATAATGTTTGTTGTCCGGAGGCTACTATGATAAAAAAACTAGTATTACCAACATAAAATTTTAGACATAAAAATTTACAAAATTTGAAGGATTTATTTTCTTTAAATATGTGTTTTTTTATTGAAAAAACTACAAATTAGAAAAAATAGTATAACGTACGTGTTATATAAAGCAGTTTTAAGCACTTGTCCCGTTATAAAACTCGCCGCAAGCGGCTCGTTTTTTAACATGGACGCGTGCTATAAAATGATGCTTTATAAAACGTGTACTTTAATATACTATTTCGAAAATTGATTATGATGGACCTAACTATACTTGTAAAAAACTTTATTTTCAATTGTTCGAAAAAAAGTCATTCGTCATCATTACTTTGGCTTATTAAATTAATATAATTCACGTAAGAAAATTTTCATTTTTTTATACAGGGTGCACAAAAAATGTAGATTTGCAAAATTAAAAATTTTTGATCCAACTTTTTTGAAAGATCAAAATAAAAGAGATTGGAAAGAGAATTCGAAAAGCCGAATAAAGTTTTGAGATATGACCTGTGGTAACTACGATATTTTATATTAAAGTTAAATAAATTATTGATATTTTCCTTCAGATTAAAGTTTTAATATAAAATATCGTAGTTACCACAGGTCATATCTCAAAACTTTATTCGGCTTTTTGAATTCTCTTTCCAATCTATTTTATTTTGATCATTCAAAAAAGTTGGATCAAAAATTTTTAATTTTGCAAATCTACATTTTTACATTTTTTGTGCACCCTGTATAAAAAAATGGAAATTTTCTTACGTGAATTATATTTATTTAATAAGCAAAAGAAATGATGACGAATGACTTTTTTTTGAAAAACTGAAAATAAAGTTTTTTACAAGTATAGTTAGGTCCATCCGTGGACACACTGTATTTTAATGCGGTTTGCAACGTTTGTAATGTAAACTTGTTTTCGATTCGACCAGGTGGCTCATGACGAAAAAAAACTCCATAAATACCTGTAAACTATAAGCCCTATACGTCTTATATTCACATATATCACAACGGAACTTCAAATCCTTCTCGTCCTTTTCCTTCTTGTGTCCTATTAGGTGCAACTTCATTGGAGCCTGTGTCGTACACTGATAGCTGCAAATATCACATTGTAACACTCTTTTGTGGCTAAGAACGACGTGAACCGAAAGCCTATTCTTAAATTTCGTTTTAAAGTTGCATTGGGAGCACTTTAATGTCTCCAGTTTCTCAATATTAGTGTGGCATCCTAAAAAATGGCGTTTTAAATTCACTAGGATAAATAATTAAATTGTAAAAAAATTGCAATTACATAATGTCCTTGTCAGTGGCGCAGCGAGGAGGGGGGGGGGGGGTTTAGGGGTTAAAACCCCCACCAGACGCCCAGACTAAGATGTTTTTTTACGGTTTAGACCAGGGCTGAAGCCTTTGAAAATGGTAAAAAGTGAAAAAAAATAATAGTAGGATGAAACCCATTGGAAAAGGAAGAGAATATAACAAAAATGAAAGGAAAAATAATTTACGGACGATCCGAGGTCGGGAAGTGGAAGGGGGTGAGTTTTTAAGGGTAGAAAACGATTTATCTCGATTTCCGGCAAAACTACAAGTGCTATGGAAAAACGTCAAATGGCAAAGTTGTAGGTAATAAAAAGAAAGAAAGAACTTTTGTATTTACACTTTTTTCACATAAACTCAAAATTTATGTGAAAATTTCAAATAACCAAGTTTTTGGTTTTTTATTTTTATCTTTTACAAGAAAAATTTTTTTTTACGAAATTTGGTGAAAACTTACCTTTTTATGTCCCAAACACACTGTAATTTTTTTGATTTAAAATATTTATTTTTTCACCTTATTTTGACTTAATATCGAAAATGCACCCTAATTTCCAATCGAAAATCTTTTCCAATGGGTTTCATCCTACTATTATTTTTTTTGGTTTCAAAAATTATCGAGCCTGGTTTAATTTTGGTTTTTAAAATTTTGAAATCCTGTTCTTTTTTTTTTAAACCCCCCCTAATGCAAAATTCTGGCTGCGCCACTGGTCCTTGTAAAAAAATAAACTTACTATTTATATGATTTTTCATTGAATCCCTTGATATGCATTCGAATGAACAATGAAAACATTTTATTTTGTCCAACGCGTCGGTGTTATGGAGTACTTTTATATGATTCTGAAGAACATACTTGCTTTTAAATCTACCAAAAAAAAATTGTGTTAGTGTTTTAGGATTTGAACAGGGACGTAACAAAAACTGAGTAGGCCCCCGCGCAAACGTTTTCAGGGGCCCCCTCTCTATGACGAATGAAAAATAATAATTCTTATTTTCATTACTATTAGCATTGAATATCAAACTATATACGAATGACGGATGTCCGAGAAAAGTTGACAACCCAGTTTTGGCCGCCATTGTGGAGTTGATCGTAACTCTAACCTTAAATCTGTCGTTATAATGCAGCGCCTCGGCAACAGATGTCTCAAATTCACTAATGTGATGTCGTGGTGTTGCCGCATATCGTATTTTATTCGAATTTTTAATGATATAAGCATTTTTAACAGACAATAAAATAGGAGGTTCTCAATTCCAGCCGAATGTATGTTTTTGATAATAATATGTACGCTGATTACTCCGGGGTAATTGGACCGATTTTCACAATGATTTTACCGTTGCATTGGGAGTTAAATGTTAAACAAATAAAAGTAGATAAAAAGCGACCGCAAGTATAACTAAAATAGGTTTTATTTCGTCGAGTAATGGCAAAATACGTAATACACTAATACAAACAAACTGGATGCTTCTTAAGTAAGAAAGTAAAACCTACTTTTTTTTAACCATGTTGAAAAGTAGTAATAATTGCAAATAAAAACCAAGTTAAACAAACCGCACATCATTCAAATTTTACCCAACATATACGTTGTAGCCTAGGTATGTATTAAATAGTAAGAGTCGTCATTTAATTCTGTTAGAAATAGAATACATGGCGGTCAATATGTCATTGTTTTCACGTAATTAACGTTGAGGCGTCAAAAGGTTGAAAATATTATAACCTACAAAGCAATTAAAAATGGGGACATTTTTAAGTCTAGACTATACTATAGGTAGGAAAATAAATGTAAGCTACTTAAATCTAGGATAGGTGTAGGTACTTATGTGAATCAAGTTTTACGATAAGCTATAAAAATTAATTTAAAAAACTCATGCAGCAAGTCAAACAGACAGGCGGCAACAATGTTTTAATTTAGCAGTGAAAAGGCTAGTCGCTTTCTTGTTGGTGAACTCATTGTGCCATCTATGAATTCAACGTAGCAGATTTAGGAAATCGGCTCGTATGGCCTTCTTATAGTGTGATATTCAATGCTATTAGATTCAGGTCAGAGCTGTCGCAATTACTCTTAAAAAGTAATTGAATTACAATTACCCATTACTCTCCGAAAACGGCATCAATTACAATTACTAATTAGTACTAATTACAAACAAATCAAATCAAATCAAATTTTATTTCCCAAAACAAAATTTACAATGTTAAATCAAACTTAATTTTAAGCACCTAGGTATAAATACCTGTGTGTGCTTGTGCCCTACTACTGTTATTTACAATATTACACATTATATCACACAAACAATAGGAATATACAGTATGTCTCTGTAAGTTTGCATCATATGGAAAACTTTTTTATTATTCATTTTACGAAAAAAAGTTATTCTTTATAAAAAGCTCTGCATGGTCTAAAACCTAAAATACAATCATCAAATATCGAAATTTTCCAGTCATATACGAGGTTTGTCAAAAAATGTGAATTTTTGCCAAGAATGTAAATTTTTCCCAAGAGTAAAGTACCTTTATTTTTGACATTATCAAAAATTGTTATTAAAAAAAGTTGATCAGAACTAAAAACCACATCTAAATATGCAATGACACGCATTAAATTAATTAAATAATTAAAAAATTAAATAATTAATAATAAATTAATAAAATAATTTTTCAACATAAATGCGTATAATTGCATATTTAGACGTGGTTTTTAGTTTTGATCAACTTTTTTTAATAACAATTTTTGATAATGTCAAAAATAAAGGTACTTTACTCTTGGGAAAAATTTACATTCTTGGCAAAAATTAACATTTTTTGACAAACCTCGTAGATGACTGAAAAATTTCGATATTTGATGGTTGCATTTTAGGTTTTAGACCATGCAGAGCTTTTTATGAAGAATAACTTTTTTTCGTAAAGCGAATAATAAAAAAGTTTTCCATATGATGCAAACTTACGGAGACATACTGTATATATATATATATATCTATATTTATATGTTTATTATACAAAAATAAGTACGCTCTTCTCTTTCCCCTTTTCCCCATATTACACAAACGTTCAAACTCTGATAAATCCATAAAAAGATATATAAACAATTAAGATTTAAAATCCCACCATACTATCCTTTCTTTCCCAAACCGTACTGTAAACCCACCTCACACCCAGAAACTAAGTTATTTAATTATGATTCTGATATATTTTCTATGCTGAAATCAAAAGAAAAAAGAAAAAAAGGCAACAGAAAGAAAAGCAAGGGTAATCACAGCAGTATCTGATTTTCTACAATGAACTTTTTTACTTCCCGTGCAAATTTCTTTCCCCCCGCCATGTTCCTCACTCTGTCAGGCAACAAATTGTAATATTTTGGACCTAGGTGAACAATGGAATGTAGATTTATAGATCTATTGCTTTGTGGTATTATGATATGCCTCCCTACATTTATTCTGGTTAAATAGTTATGATCTATCAATGTTTGGGTGCTATAATTCTTCTTTATGAAGACACAAATTGCCAGAGCATAGAGTGATTTAAGATTACAAATTTCGATGGAGTAGAGTTGTGCTGTAGGGTAAAGTCTGGGTCTCTTAAAAATAATTTTAATTACAGTATTTTGTATTATTTTCAAAGATTCTAAATGTGTCTCATATGCTCCACCCCAAACAGTATGATAAAAATATTTAAATTACCAATTACCCACTAAAAGTAATTGATTCCTTGATCAATTACCGCACTTGAATTACTGAGTTTAATTCAATTACTTTTATACTAATTTCATTCCTTTATAGTAATGGAACTACCTTAAAAGCAATTGAATTACTCTGAATCTAGAAATTGTAGGCACTTTTTTGGCAAATAAATTACTCTGAGTAATTTAATTACATTTTGGTAAGTAATTAAATTACTTTTTATGTAATTGAATTCCTTTTAAGGGGGAAATATGTCTTGGCATAATCACGTAGTGGCAATCGCCAGGGCAGCTTCTCAGAAGCTCGGTATACTTTTCCGTACCAAAAAGTTGTATACACCTCAACAACTTTTGACACTCTATAAAGCCCAGATTCGACCATCACTGGAATACTGCTCTCATATCTGGAGTTCTGCGCCGAAGCATACCCTTCGGTTGTTGGATTCCATCCAAAGGAGAGCCGTTCGTCTAATCGGCGACCACGAGCTGACTAAGAACCTCGACAGCTTAGAACATCGAAGACAGGTTGGTGATTTGGCTCTCTTCTACAGATATTTTCATGGCAAGTGTTCGACAGATATTGCCCGCTCGATTCCACCTAGAGTAATGCATAGCAGAAACACACGACGAACCACTGCCGCCCATCCCTATGTGGTTCAACTTAGTACACCCCGAACATCATTGTTTCAGAACTCTTTCATTTGGAGGACGTCATCTTTGTGGAACGGCCTTTCTGAGACCGTGTTTCCAACCGAATATAACCTCCAACGATTCAAGAAAAACGTGAATCGCTTTCTTCGCACACGCACCGCTCCCAGAGCGCCTTAAAGGATTTTCCTATAGTGCTTGTGCTCGATCATAAAAAAAAAAAAAAAAAAAAAAAAAAGTACCTAATTCAATTACCTCAGATTTCTTTAAACCAATTACAATTACTTTATCACAATAATTGGAAAATCAATTACAATTACTATTTTCTTTCAAAAAGTAATTCAATTACAGTAATTCAATTACTAAAAAGTAATTGAACACGATTTTTCAATTATTTTAATTCAATGACCGACAGCTCTGGTTCAGGTTTATGAATATTTGAATTCGTCAATCGTGTAATAATTTAATTTGGCTTAAACCCACATTATGTGTTAAGTACCTACTATTAAAACAGCAAACAATTCGAATTTATTTTATAATCCTCAGTAGACTGGTAGACATAACATAGGTGCTCATTACACGTAATATTCCTCCAGCAAACATGATGCAAATTCAAAATTTTAAAACACCACTTATAATGTTGCTTATAATTTATCCAAACTCAGTGTGATGACATTCCATACGGCGGTAAACAGTCTCAAAGAGTTACCGCCGTTTGTATGCGTATGGAATGTCATCACACTGAGTTTGGATAAATTATACCACGTACGGTAGTAACGCAGTGATCGAGCCTCATAGAATCCGGAAGACAGAAAACAGTAAATCACATGAACACTTAACAAGTCTGCACAAACATTATGTCGCTAAGTACTATACAAGGCATTATACAAAACGACCGGATTGTCGAGAGGTTTTTTTTGCAAAATCGTTTATAATTTCATCGATATTTAATGTTTCAACAAACTCGTGTTCGATACTGATTAAGGATAAATCCGAAAGGCGTTGTTGTCCCATGGTGTTACGTAAATAGGTTTTAACTATTTTAAGTTTGGAAGATCGTTCCGCTGATGCCACACTAACTGGCAAACTTAGAAATAACATCCCTGCACTAGATACATCTAGAAAATTTGAAGAACACACTGATTTTTTATTAATAAATGATCCGCAAGTTTATACAATATTTTTAATTTTGAAATACTATCTCCAAGTCCCTCTCTGAGGCTTAAAATTTGACTAGGAAAGTCAATGGACAAGTATTTATGGTATTTTGTAAATTCCGCGCTTTCACGTATAATTCTTCTTCACTTAACGAAGTTAAATTCTCAGGATAAAAAAAAATTAATTATGAAAATAAATACCTATGAAAAGCAAAGCTGCCAGCGAATTTTGAAAGGGCCATCAATGTGCCCCCCGTGGTGCGGGGTCTGCGGGGGTGGTTGTCAATTACAACGGCATCGTTTATGGTACACAAGTAGGTACTTGTACTTACCGTTTATTGCAGTAATTACATTTATGCATCTTGTCGAAAATTTCATTTGGATCTCTATGCATGAACTCTATGTGTCTTCTCAGACCGGGTTTTAACTTGGCTTTATATTTGCATTTATAGCAACTAAAAAAATCAATATTGAAAAAATGGCTTGGAATAAGCTGGGAAACACGAGTTCGTGTATAAAAAACTACATAAGTATAAAACTTAAAAGCAAAGATACTAATATATATTTATTCTCAACCAACTCAAAAAGTTCATTACGGAGAATATAACACCTAATATACAAAATACAATATATAAAATGAATCCCGGTCAGAAAATCCCAGTCAATAATGGGATCTTTGTGATGGAGATGTTTTTGTAGCGAGTTATTTTTGTTAGGTTATTTTTTATTTTGGGGTATTTTGGATGAGCTAAAAATAAGTGGAAATTTTTTCCTGGAATTTGCTGACCGGACACCGTTTTAAATTACAAATAATAAAAATCATGTTTAGCAATTATTAATAACTCCATCAAAATTATTTAAAAATATATTTATATACATACCAACCATTTACAAAAATACGTTAAAGTTAGTTTAGCTTTAAAAAATATTTTTTTTAGTTTAATTTTTTAAAGTCCATAATTTTGATATTTCTTTAATTTTTTTCGGCAAACTGCTGTAAATTGTTATTCCTTTATTTTTTTTTATTTTCCTTTTTTTTTTTTTTTTGATTTTTATTTATTTATTATTTGTTTGTGATTACATAATTTTTACTTAAACTATATAATATATAGTAACTTGGGGTACCCCAAACTATATAGTAACGTGGGGTACCCATAGGGGGTACCCCAAACTCGACGTTTTAACTTTAAAAAAAAACAAGTAAATTCTTCTTAAAAATATGTACTTATTACTTACCAATAATATTTTATATCTTTTATATCAGTGTGAACATATATAATATGACTATTTAAGTCAAAAAGTGACTTGTATGAGCAATGTGGACAATACTTCCAGTGGTCGATTTTCCTATGATTTTCCAGTATATGATATTCGACTTCCTTCCGACTTTTATGGACAGCTTGGCAGTGAGCACAGCGATATTTTTTATCTTCAACAGTGTATTCGAACCATGCAAAGTACCTAAATAATTTTGCTGTTTAATAAATATGATTCTCTGCAGTACACAGTCTTATAGGCCTGTAGTACCAATACATAGTTTGAATTATTACCTGCTTTTAGTATGAGTAACCATATCCTGTAATTTTTCCTCTTTGTTCCGAAATAAAGTTATGTCTCTATGAGTTTGCCGTATATGCTGAATTATTTTTTTCTTACTTTCAAGTACAACTTGACACTGCTTACAATGGTATTCTTTAACGCCAGATAGCCCATTCTCCACTTTATAATCACTTTTGTAAACCCTCAGTAGGTGGTATTGGCTATTATATTTTCGTCGTTTCTCTGGTGGGGTATGCTTATCACTTTTATCAAAAGACACTGGTTTATCTTGGTTGTTAATACATTCCCTTTGTTGACTTCTGCAGTTTTTCTTTATATCATTCGAATTGAAATCTTTGTAGTTTAAAATAAGTTCTTCCTGTACATTTTGACCTAGAAAGTGTTTATTTAGAATAAAAATTTACCCCGCGCTCTACTAAGTATTTTCTTAAACATATTATTTCCGTCCTGAAACATAGAACGCCTACCAGTAGGCTCTCGATACACCCCCTATATAAATCTTATGGCATTGTATTGAATAAATATATAAAATAGTTTATCAAGTATAACTTTTACCTTCATCTGAGCTAGAGTTTTCATTATTTTGATTATCTGTAAATTCCTCATTGTCCATGTGCTCTGATGTTCTTTCACCAACATTTTCAGACCATGCAAATTCTCCATTTTCTTGCTTAACCTCATCCTGTATATCCTCTGCCTTTATTTCCACAACATCACGTTCAGTGGGATCTTCATTTTTAAATAATTCATTTTCAATTTTTAATCCTCCTAGGACTTCCATGCTGTCATTTATATTTAATCCAGTATGTTCTTATAATGCATCTTCCTTTCACCTTTACTAATCCTATCTGCTTTATACAATTTTACATTTAAAAAAATTTAGTTTGTAACTATTTCTACTAACTAGGTACCAACGACTTCTAATTTATTAGAAGTCTTTGCTAGGTACCCTAACATTTCAAAATTAAAAACCAAACAAACAAACAAACAAACAACTTAAACTCAACACGTGGCACATGTGCTCGGAAAAAAGGATTGATCTTTTAATATGGGCGAGCTACTATTACTCTGTGTTTGTTACCTGCCTAACTTCAGCTATCTTAGAACTTAAGTGACCATCGTTCAAACAGCTGGTCCAATGAGGAGCCTCGCCTCGGAGCGGGCTATTTGCAAAGGTAAATCATTAAAGAAAAAAAAAATTTAAATTGCAAAAGATAGCAATTCCTATAATATCTATACATAAAAGTATACAATACAATTTGTATGTACAGATGTACTGTAACAATTTATTAATTCTATTTAGTTTCTCCTTTACTCACGGACTTACGGGCATGAGGTCTTCTGGATTTCAAAGGAGCGAGTACGTGATACAAATATTAACAAGATAATAATATAATCTTTAAAGGCTGTGACGTCACGTGGTAAGTAATTAACCATAGAAACGGTTTGGTCACTTTCTTTGTGTTTCCATGGTAACAAATATAAATTGCAATCACTATTTATTGACGTCAGATGAGCCTCTAGCTGAATATCATATTATTATCTGGTAATTTTTATTTTTGTGAACCTCTAATTGTAATTGTTGTGTATTCGCAAGGTGCTAAATAAAGGAATAATAATAATAAACTTTGTGTCATATGGAGCGAGTACATATTTCTGCCAAGACCTTCTGGGATTTAAGTAGGAGTTATAGTCTGTTTCCTGATGCCTGACAGCTAAAGAACCCTCGATCATTAAAAATGCAAAACACAAATTTTAGCTTACCGGGTGAACATATTATTTTTCGCCTGAAAGTATATCTTTTTAGTAACAATATACAGGTAGTTTAAACACTATGTAGATTAGCACACCCCTAATTTTACCTTTCACAATATAGGGTCGTAAAATTGTATAACATATAGGGTAAGCCGATGATTTAGAATAAATAATCTTCGGACAGTGGTGGTCGTTTATAGGTTTTTATTTATGAAATTATAACATATTGATATACATACATGCAAGAGATTCCGAAAAAACAAAAATAATGTGATTTACAGAGAATACCCAATAAAGTATTTTTTACCTTTTTCAATTTTATAAAAGGTTTATTTTATTGTATTTCTATTCACTTTATCACTCAATTTTGTATTAAATTGAGGAAACCGTCATCGGATACCCATACTTTCGCACAGCATTATTGTCGACTTTCCGTCGGTCAGCCGTCGCAAGGAAATTAGTTTCGATATTCGCTATATATTAATTTAGACAACCAAATATATAACTACGTGTATTTCTGGTTGCATAAACTAAAATAAGGATTGGAAGCAGATACTTAATCGACAAAGACGATTTTCTGCCGAGAAAACGACGGTGGACCGATGCAAAACTGATCGACAATGGTTTCCTACCAAACCAACTGTTATGAATCGCAGACTATGCGTTTCTATAGGCGATCGATAATGGTTCTTAGCCGAATAGACAACTAATAAAATTTAATTTTTTAAACAAATATACTTTTAATTGGTTTTATTTCTTGTATAAAAAGGTACAATAGAATATAAAGATTATCAATTCTTAACCATAACTATATAGTTTGTTATAAAACGGCGATTTAAGGCACTTAAATGTGTTGTATAAAAATTAATTTGTAAAATTATAATAAAGTAAAAAAAAATAATTATCTAAAATTTAAAAAAATATTTGTAAAATTACGTTTAAGGACTAATAAGAAGAAAAATTAGAGCACCGACTTTTATCACGTCTGTCCGTAGTATTGTAAAAATAAGAAAAATATTAACCGAATGCTTCAGTTCTAAGACTATATAAAAATGTAAGCTGGCATTTTCATTCGCTTCACATCATTATCATTCAACATCCATTTCTTTGATTTCATTTCATTTTGGAATCGGTTTCCAGTCGTATTCCTTTTAAAGACACATTACGAATCGTAACTCTGCATTTACTTTCCTTCTTCACGTCGGCCGCTTCTTTCGAATGTCCGTTCACGTGCTGTACAAGTATGTGACGCTTTTGAGTCGTAAAATCGCAAATGTAACAGGCGAACTTCACTTCGTCCTGTTTAAAATGTCTATAAATATGGCTTTTGAGGTTATCCTTCCGTTTAGCTTTGAACGTGCAGTGATAACAGTAGAAGTACTGGATCTCGTCTGGCTTCAAATGATTTAGTTTGTGCACCTGAAGAACAAAGGCTATTTAAGGGTATCAAAATGTCTGGAATAATCATTGCAAATAAACTGCACGTCAGAAAATGCGACAAAAATACCTTTATTACAGGTATGCGTTACATTACAGCATTTATTTTCGGTCTAGAATTATCCCCTAAATTTTTTGCTCATCATTTCCGGACACCCTGTATATATATTTTAATGCGGTTCGCAGCGTTTGTAATGTAAACTTGTTTTCGATTCGACCAGGTGGCTCATGACAAAAAAAACTCCATAAATACCTGTAAACTATAAGCCCTATACGTCTTATATTCACATATATCACAACGGAACTTCAAATCCTCCTCGTCCTTTTCCTTCTTGTGACCTATCAGGTGCAACTTCATTTGAGCATGTGTCGTACACTGGTGGCTGCAAATATGACATTGTAACACACGCTTGTGGCTAAGAACGACGTGAGCCGAAAGCCTGGTCTTAAATTTCGTTTTAAAGTTGCATTGGGAGCACTTTAATGTTTCCAGCTTCTCAATATTAGTATGGCATCCTAAAAAATGGTGTTTAAATTCACTAGGATAAATAATTAAATTGTAAAAAAATTGCAATTACATAATGTCCTTGTAAAAAAATAAACTTACTATTTATATGATTTTTCATTGAATCCCTTGACCTGCATTCGAATGAACAATGAAAACATCTTATTTTCTCCAACGTGTTTGGGTTATGGAGCACTTTTATATGATTCCGAAGAACATAATTTCTTTTAAATCTACAAAAAAAATCGTGTGATAGTGTTCCAGGCTTTGAAATGGCAACATATTATTTATGGTACACAAGTAGGTACATTTCTGTTCATTAAAAACCCTTACACCTAATTTGTCATGGTGTAAATAGTTCTTTTTTTATTTTTGGCATTTAATTTTAAAAGTGCATGATGGCAATTGTTGATACGACGTCTAAAAGTCAAACATTTTAAAATGCCTCGTCCTTTAACATTAGTTGACAAGGCACAAATAGTGACAAAAATTGAAGAAGGGTGGTCAATTCGTGCCCTGGCACAATTTTATGGCAGAAATAAGAGCACAATCTTAGATATTAAAAAGCGTTGAGAGCAAGAAGGGTCCTTGGTTGGTTGGTTAAAGGCGGGGGTCGGGTTCGACGTGTGGCCCAAGCTTCTTACACTGCAGCCTTCTGGCTTATTGTGCGCCCCAGTCTTGTTAGAAAAGATTTGTTCCTTCTACGAGGTCCAGTAGTTTCCTTCCAAGTTTGTCGTGCGGGAGGTTATCGCCACGTCGAATGTTTCCGAAGATTTTGAATCTTTTACGGTTTAGCGCTTCGCAGCTGTATATGATATGGGAGGCGGTTTCATCCTCTTCGCCGCAAAGTCTACATTCAATGGGTCCATTATAGACTCCCATTCGTTGAAGGTGTTTTCTTAAGTGACAATGGCCTGTTAGTAGGCCGGTCACTTGCTTTAGCTGGGTACGCGTCAAGAGCAGCATTCCAGCTGTTTTTATTATCTTCCCAAAAAAATCAACTTCCAGTTAAACCGGAACAACTATATTTCCTGCTTTCGAGTTACAACCGGTTTAACCGGAAGTTGATTTTTTTGGGAAGATAATAAAAATTGAAGATAGGGACATGTAAGCCGTTTTGCTCCAAGACGTACTGTTAGAAAGTTATAAGCTGTCAAAGTTCAAAAATGTCACTTTTCGAGAGTCAATATCTCGGAAACTATGAAGTATAGACTAATAATGCATTTAATAAAAAATAATTATAATTTTATGTGGAATTTAAAAATGTAAAAATATACTGGGTGTTATATTTAAAAATATAAAATTCGTTCGAATTCCAGAGAAACTAAAAATCTGGCAACAACGCCAATATCGTCATTCGGTGCGTTAGATCCTCTTACACAACTGTACCAAATTTGGTTTAAATCGGCCAGTAAATTGTGATGTTATTAAGCCGTTTCCAGACTTTATACACACACTGTATATCGCGAACCCGAATATTGGAACAGGGTAGTTTTCACGGATGAAAAACTTTCCAATCTACCTATAACGGACAAATTCGGGCGTATCGACCAGACGGAACAAGATTTGAAGAGCGTTATACTAGCAACCTTGCTTTTAGAAATGGGCGTGTTTCTGTCAATATATGGGGTTGGATAAGTGCCCATGGGCTTGGTATATGCTGGCGATTGGAGGGAAGATTTAATTCTGAAAATTATCCTAATGTTCTTGAGCATATTATGCTTCCATCTGTTAGGTCCATTTACCCCAATAATTCTTTTATTCATCCACACGATAATTGTCCCGTGCACACTGCTAATGGCTGGTTTGAAAATAATAATGTACAAGTATTACCGTGGCCTTCATTCAGTTCGGATATTAATCCAATAGAAAATGTGTGGGCTATAATTATAAAAAAAAAATTGGTCTCAAAATTATACTGAATTGTGGGAAATAATTCATGAATGCTGGGAAGACCCAATTATTATAACAAATTTGATTAACTCGATGCCTAATAGATTGGCTCAATAAGTGATCGAGAAACAAGGCTCAATTATTAAATATTAATTTTTATACCTACTATCTTAATATTGTTCTTGCTTAATATAATATTCAATTTGTTCGCATTGTTATATTGTATGTTATTATAAATATAAAATATTAGGTTAACATTTTACTTAATTTTTTTAATTACTTTATCTACGCCAATGATTTGCATTTATTGCATATAACCTTAAACATACGTCTCTGATAACCTCAAAGAAATAATAACAAAGGTCTGTTTCAAACTGATTAAATGCAAAAACTAATCATAAGATTTGCATGGGTTTTTTATGAACAGAACTGTACTTGTACTTACAGTTTATTGCAGTAGTTACATTTATACATCTTGTCCAAAATTTCATTTGGATCTCTATGCATGGCCTGTATGTGTCTTCTCAGATGAGTTTTTAACTTGGCTTTATATTCGCATTTATCGCAACTGAAAAAATCAATATTGAAAAAATGACTTGGAATAAGCTGGGAAACACGAGTTCATGTACAAAAAAATGTAAATTTGCAAAATTTAAAATTTTTGATCCAACTTTTTTGAATGATCAGAATAAAAGAGATTGGAGAAGCCGAATAAAGTTTTTAGATATGACCTGTGGTAACTACGATATTTTATATTAAAACTTTAATCTGTAGGAAAATATCAATAATTCAAGGAAAGATGAAAGTTTTAATATAAAATATCGTAGTTACCACAGGTCATATCTAAAAACTTTATTCGGCTTTTCGAATTCTCTTTCCAATCTCTTTTATTCTGATAATTCAAAAAAGTTGGATTAAAAATTTTTAATTTTGCAAATCTACATTTTAACATTTTTTATACACCCTGTACAATAAAATCGAATTTTCTCAACGCGAATTGTATTTTTATAACAAGCAAAAGAAATTATGAAGAATGACTTTTTTTCGAAAAATTGAAAATAATGTTTTTTACAAGTATAGTTAGGTCCATCCGTGGACACACTGTATATATACAGGGTGTCCCAAAAGTAATGGGACACAGAGCAACAGCAGACTTCCTAAGCCAAAATAATGCGATTTACTTAAACTTGCCTTATCCCAAAATTTATAACAACCAAGATAAGGGTGTCGAAGTTTTAATTTTGTTTTCGTTTTTTTGCGATTATTTCTTAACGAAACGACATAGCAGCACAAAATTAAGGATTTTCGAGATAATCACATTTCATATGTCCTATGCAACTAAGTACGTGGTCCAAAAGCAGCGGAAAATCAAGCAACGATGAATTTCTAACTTAAAATTATTGTAAATCAGCTACATTTGCTTAAGGTTGACTATTTTTCTCTAATAAAAACGCTTTTTCGTATACCTACGGAATTACTAGTTTTACTCCAATCAAAAATTTTATTTAATACTTAGTTTAATAACATTTAATAGTAACAAAATAGAAAAAATGGTAACGCCTTGATAGCGATTGTTCAAAATGGCCACCATTATCAATACATTTATCATCAATACATTTACCTGCGCCCTGCACTCCGACCGTTAAAATTTTCTTGTGCATAAATACAAAGCATATCACGCATTTCCGCATTGGAAAATAAATTATGTCGAGGTATTCCTAAAAAAATTATAATATCTACGTAGGTATTGTACGAAGAAAATTAATAACATTTTCCATTACGAAACTCCGGACAACCAAGTTAAGTGTAACGGTAAAATTTACCCCTAATTAGCCGCTAATTAACCGTAAAAAAAATAATTTTGCCGCTCGTCTTTTTTAAAAAATACGAGGTGTTTTGCCAAGTTCATATAAAGTTGGCAAAACAACTTTGGACCGTGAAATATTTTTGGGTGTTCAATACTATGAAAATTTACCGTTAATTAACCGCTAATTAACCGTAAAAAAATTAATTTTGCCGCTCGTCTTTTTTTAAAAATACGAGGTGTTTTGCCAAGTTCATATAAAGTTGGCAAAACAACTTTGGACCGTGCAATATTTTTGGGTGTTTAATACTATGAAAATTTACCGTTAATTAACTGCTAATTAACCGTATAAAAATTAATTTTGCCGCTCGTCTTTTTTAAAAAATACGAGGTGTTTTGCCAAGTTCATATAAAGTTGGCAAAACAACTTTGGACCGTGCAATATTTTTTGGGTGTTCAATACTATAAAAATTTACCGTTAATTAACCGCTAATTAACCGTAAAAAAATTAATTTTGCCGCTCGTCTTTTTTAAAAAATACGAGGTGTTTTGCCAAGTTCTCGAGAAGTTGGCAAAACAACTTTTTTAGACTAGCTAGTTAGGATTTATTTTTATACTACCTGAACAAACCCGAACGTGCAATATTTTTGGGTGTTTAGGTTTGTTCGGGTTTGTTTAGGTAGTATAAAAATAAATCTTAACTAGCTAGTCTAAAAAAGTTGTTTTGCCAACTTCTCGAGAACTTGGCAAAACACCTCGTATTTTTCAAAAAAGACGAGCGGCAAAATTAATTTTTTTACGGTTGATTAGCGGTTAATTAACGGTAAATTTTCATAGTATTGAACACCCAAAAATATTGCACGGTCCAAAGTTGTTTTGCCACGAGAACTTGGCAAAACACCTCGTATTTTTAAAAAAGACGAGCGGCAAAATTAATTTTTTTACGGTTAATTAACGGTAAATTTTCATAGTATTGAACACCCAAAAATATTGCACGGTCCAAAGTTGTTTTGCCAACTTTATATGAACTTGGCAAAACACCTCGTATTTTTTAAAAAATACGAGCGGCAAAATTAATTTTTTTACGGTTAATTAGCGGTTAATTAACGGTACATTTTCATAGTATTGAACACCCAAAAATATTGCACGGTCCAAAGTTGTTTTGCCAACTTCTCGAGAACTTGGCAAAACACCTCGTATTTTTTAAAAAAGACGAGCGGCAAAATTAATTTTTTTACGGTTAATTAGCGGTTAATTAACGGTAAATTTTCATAGTATTGAACACCCAAAAATATTGCACGGTCCAAAGTTGTTTTGCCAACTTCTCGAGAACTTGGCAAAACACCTCGTATTTTTTAAAAAAGACGAGCGGCAAAATTAATTTTTTTACTGTTAATTAGCGGCTAATTAGCGGTAAATTTTACCGTTACACTTAACTTGATTGTCCGGAGTTGTTTTGCTAACTTCATATACATTGAATTAAATTGGATTAACCTCCATTTTTTATTGTTATTTTTTCTAATGGTTATTATTTTCAATATTATGATCATTATGTTGTCACTTTCCATGTAATGAACTGTAAAAGTTAGTTTGGAATAAAGACATTTTTGAAAGTTAAGTCCAACCATAAAAAATGCCGGTAAAAATATTTCTGTTTTAACTTTAAAAAAAAAACAAGTAAATTCTTAAATATGTATTAGCGATTCACAAAAGTTTGTACCATTGCGACAAAAAAAAAGTAGTACAAGAATTAGTAGTCCCATATAGAACTCTTGGTCTATAAGGATATCGAGAAGTGGATATCGTCGTCACTATGAAAACAATATAATTATGCCACCTAACTTTTTAGGCGTTACCATGAAGAATTCTGGTGACAGTATTGTAATAAAGGTGACACTGACACAAGAATTCTGGTACACTGAGTTATCAGTTTGAAAGCAGATATTTTATAATAGACCAGCAGATTAAATTATATTTTGTTGTACTACTTTTTTTTATCGCAATGGTACTTGATACTTACCAATAATGTTTTATATCATTTATATCGGTGTGAACACATAAAATATGACTATTTAAGTCAAAAAGTGACTTGTATGAGCAATGTGGACAATACTTCCAGTGGTCGATTTTCCTATGATTGACCAGTATATGATATTCGACTTCTTTCCGACTTTTATGGACAGCTTGGCAGTGAGCACAGCGATATTTTTTATCTTCAACAGTGTATTCGAACCATGCAAAGTACCTAAATAATTTTGCTGTTTAATAAATATGATTTTCTGTAGTATACAGTCTGTTAAGCATTCTACTTTATCTTATAGGCCTGTAGTACCAATACGTAGTTTGAATTAATAATAATAATAATAAGTTTATTTAAAATTTAATAATATAATAAATATGTTTATTTTGTCTTCTATAAACTTATTCTTCAATCCCCCGAAGCTGAGCTTGTTGGGGGCAAATCTTATTTTTTGTTTTAGTATGTAAAATCATAAATCATAAATATGCATTAAAAATCAAGTTTTAAAGTAAAAATGCTAATTTATAGTATAAACGCATTTTTTTTGAAGAAATATATTACTTAAATTAATAATTTATAATTTTTAAGTAAAAAATATTACTTATATAAATTATTCAGAACAATATTAATTAATTAAAGCATTTCTAAAAATATTTTCAAATTTTCTGTTTTTAATATCTATGTTTTTATTTTTGTTGGTAAATAATCGTTTAAATAAACACATAAATATTTGACATTTTTTTGTCCTATGGACTTATTTATTTTAGGTTTTATGGTTATTTCATTTTTATGACGTGTATTATGATTATGGTTTTTAAATTGTATAAGGTTTTTATTTTAAATATATTATATTTTAAGATGTTATAAATGTAAAGTTGTCTTATGTTCAACTTTTTTGTTTCTGAATATAATTCTTTTGAAGGATAAAGATAATATTTATTGAATATAAGTTTTAGAAACCTTTTTTGTAAAATTTCTAATTTTTTAACTAAAGTTCTATTTATTCCCCCCCAACCTAAAATTCCGTAATTTAAATGAGTTTTAACTAACGCGTAATATAATATTTCCATTAGGTATGTCTTACATTTAAAATTTTTTTAATGTTTTTAAAAATCGGTAGTAAACTTCTTAATTTTTTTAATTAAGTATTCTAAAGGCGGGTTTTCCTACACCTTCGCCAGTCGTCGACGACTGCGACCGAGTAGCCGCGACCGATTCGTCAAGACATCTCCTATGCATTTTAAACCTGCCTGGTTTCCAACCCGCTACCCAGTCGCTACTACTAGCGAGCGGTCGCCATTCGTCCGGTCGTGGTAGCCCCTCATCTCCGAGAGGGGTGCTGCGACTAATTTCGTCAACGAAAGCGCATTGTTTTCCAGTTTCCTGTGGGTGTTATTGGAAATTTCACACGATTACAGGATGGCTTAACAAGTTCATCTTCTATAAGCCGCAATAGATAGTTATATTGATGCTGTGAAATTCGGAAAAACTCTTTGAATTTTGTTTCATTGTCTGTCAAGTGTTTTTTTATTAAAATGGCCTGAAATCCTTCAGACCGTCTATTTTTAAACATGGCTAATTCTTTGCTCCTATGTTTTTCAGATTCTAATGTTAAAAGAAGAAGCAGATTTTCCTCCTGCTCTTGATAACTTAACAGTAGTAGTAATGACATTTTAGAAATATTCATATTTCTTCAGGCTAGAACAAACCCGAACACTTGAAAATGGCTGCGGTAGGAACGGACGGAAAACGATCGCAGCTACTACTGGTCAAAGCTACTCAGCCGCAGTCGTCGACGACTGGCGAAGGTGTAGGAAAACCCGCCTTTAGTAAAAATTCCAATTTAATTTCCTGTCAAAAATAATTCCTAAATATTTTATTTTATTAACTTTAAAAATTTGAATGTCTTCATTTATTTGAATACTATTCATATTTCGTGGTAGGTTATTTAGGTTTAAAGTAAAAGGAATATAATTTGTTTAATTAAAATTAATTGTTAACAAATTGTTATCAAACCAATTTTTTATAATTTTAAAATCTATTTTAATTTTATTACTTAAGTTCTCCCAATTTGTATCGGTATAAAAAATTGTAGTATCATCTGCAAAACTATGAATTTGTCCATCGCAATTTATACTAAATAAGTTGTTAATATAAATATTAAAAAATAATGGTCCTTGAGGAACACCATACTTAAATATTATATAATTATTACCTGCTTTTAGTATTATTAACCATTTCCTGTAATTTTTCCTCTTTGTTCCGAAATAAAGTTAGGTCTCTATGAGTTTGCCGTATATGTTGAATTATTTTTCTCTTACTTTTAAGTACAATTTGACACTGCTTACAATGGTATTCTTTAACGCCAGATAGCCCATTCTCCACTTTATAATCACTTTTGTAAACCCTCGGTACGTGGTATTGGGTATTATATTTTCGTCCTTTCTTTGGTGGGGTATGCTTATCACTTTTATCAAAAGACACTGGTTTATCTTGGTTGTTTATACATTTCCTTTGTTGACTTCTGCAGTTTTTCTTTATATCATTCGAATTGAAATCTTTGTAGTTTAAAATAAGTTCTTCTTGTACATTTTGACCTAGAAAGTGTTTATTTAGAATAAAAATCCCGCGCTCTACCAAGTATTTTCTTTATACATCAGACACCTATACCGGTAAACATATTATTTCCGTCCTGAAACATAGAATGCCTACCAGTAGGCTCTCGATACACCCCCTATATAAATCTTATGGCATTGTATTGAATAATATATAAAATAGTTTATCAAGTATTACTTTTACCTTCATCTGAGCTAGAGTTTTCATTATTTTGATTATCTGTAAATTCCTCATTGTCCATGTGCTTTGATGTTCTTTCACTAACATTTTCTGACCATGCCAATTCTCCATCTTCTTGCTTAACCTCATCCTGTATATCCTCTGCCCTTATTTCCACAGCATCGCTTTCAGGCGGATCTTCATTTTTAATTAATTCATTTTCAACTTTTAATCCTCCTACGACTTCCATGCCGCCATTTATATTTTATCCAGTATATTCTTAGAATGCACCGTCCTTTGACCTTATCTGCTTTATACAATTTTAATTTTACATTTAAAAAAATATAGTTTGTAACTACGATAACATTTCAAAATTAAAAACCAAACAAACAACTCAAACGCAACACGTGGCACATGTGCTCGGAAAAAAGTTTTGATATTTTAATATGGGCGAGCTACTATTCCTCTGTGTTTGTTACCTGCCTAACTTCAGCTAGCCTAGAATTTAAGTGATCACAGAACTCCAATAAGGAGACCATCGTTCAAACAGCTGGTCCAATGAGGAGCCTCGGAGCACGGAGCGGGCTATTTGCGAAGGTACAACATTAAAAGGAAGAATTCGTTTTAAATTGCAAAACAGCAATTCTTAAAATATCTATATATAAAAGTATACAATACAATTTGTATGTACAGATGTACTGTAACAATTCATTAATTCTATTTAGTTCGTCCATACTGACACGCATAAAGCCTTCTCGATTTCAAAGGAGCGAGTAGGTGATACAAATAAGGCTGTGACGTCACGTGGTAATAAGTAAGTAACCATAGAAACAGTTCGGTCACTTTCATTGTGTTTCCATGGTAACGAATATAAAATTGCAATCACTACTTGACGTCAGAGCTCAGAGCCTCTGAATATCATATCGTCGGCTTAGTAAGAAAACCGCGTAACTCCACTTCAGAAAGTTTTACAGGAAACAACAAAAACTACATAACTTGGGTTGTGTTTTATCTTTTAAACCTACAAACTTTTATGACGTTAAGTTTAAGACATTTGATGATAAAATTTGTTTAGGGAAGTAATTTTAATCAAATATCGGTAATTAAAACGGACTTACGCATTTTTCTAAAAAAAATTTAAATAAAAGTTAGGAGATACGCTATTTTCCTTAAGGAAGACCACGTATCTCCCCTGGTAAAGAAATAAATATAATTTTGAAAACCGCGTATGTCTACAAGTTACAATTTACATCAAATTAATTATCATTAGATTATATTTTATTCATATGTAGTTTTTTTTTTTTTTTTTTTTTTTTTTTTTTTTTTTTTTATTTATTTATTTTACGTCGGCCTTTTTCCGCAACGAGGCCAATCACCGACGCCAGGGAATTTGTCACACACTATCTGGTAATTTTGCCGAATCCCTCTTTGTCGAGGGTAGGGTTCTTTAACGTGCCAACATATCCATGACATGGGGCCCACAGTTTAACGTCTCTTCCGAAAGACGGCGCCACCTCTTAAACCAAATTCCAAATTTAACATCGACGTTGCCGGCATCGGGAATGGAACCCGGGCCTACGATCTGTGAGGCTGCTGCGCTGACCACCAGACCACAACGTCGACATATGTAAAGTTAAAACAGTATTAAGAAATAAGTGTGGCTTCTATAAAATATTTATTTCTTTTAAAAATATTATTTTAAAGAGCTTACCTGTAGAAATATCACAACGCGAGCTACACACAACAGAAATGTATAAACCAAACTGGAGTTACGCGCTTTGCAATTTTAGGATGATGATAGTTGGAGTTAAATGGTTTTCAATATAAGCATTTGAGCGGGAACGTATACTTACAGATATCTGCAATTTTTTCCATTGATGGGTATAATAGTTTGTTACAAGGTGGCGCCAAAATCTTTTTTACCGAAAAATTGGAGTTACGCGGTTTTCTTACTAAGCCGACGATATTATCTGGTAATTTTTATTCTTGTGAACCTCTAATTGTAATTGTTGTGTATTAGTCAGGTGCTAAATAAAATAATAATAATAATAATAATAGTAACTTGTATCAGATGCAGCGAGTACATATTTCTACTAGCCAAGACCTTCTAGGATTTAAGGAGGAATTAGTGAAACAGAATACATAGACGGCACCTAAGATAGCGTCTTACGGAGATTAACTAAATAATATGAATCAGTTTGGTTTGTCAAATCATGACAAAACGTCAAAATATCAAAAAATTAACAGCCATTTAGTTTGCTTCTCGGCTATATAGTCGCTTTGTCTCTTTACTAAGAAGGCTGTGACCTACGAGGTAAACGTCAAAATTTCCCGTGTTTTTTTATAATAAACAGGCCTGTATTTTGTTTTGCTCATTCACATCATTTCTACAAAACTTCTCCCAAAACGCAATTAAACCAGGCGGCATCCTCTTCCAAATTTCTGGGAACATATCTCGATTCCAAACTATCGTGGGAACCTCAACTGGATCATGTATGCTCAAAATTGACACAAAAGCTTACTACGCTATACTAAAGTTAAGATACACAGTGCCTGTCACTACTCAAATAACATCTTACTACGCATTGGCCTATCCTCATCTCAGCTATAATATTTTACTGTGGGGACAAGCAGTAAACATTAACAGAGTATTTCAAGCACAGAAACGTCTAATAAGGCTAATTTTTGGATTTAAACCAACACAAACATGCAGAGAAATATACAAAAAACACAAAATCCTTACAGCCACTTCAATATATATCCTTAAGTGCTCCACATACGTGTACAAGAACAAGAAAACAGAAACCGTCACAACTATCCTACAAGAAACGCAAACGGCCTTATAGTCCCTAGACACACTCCAACACGATATGAAAAATCTCCCCACTATGCCTGCATCAAAATTTTTAATAAACTACCAGAAGAAATGAAACAATCCATAACAAGAGGTATATTTGGAAGAAAACTAAAGGAATTTCCTATAAAAAATGTTTTTACACACTAAAAGACTTTTTGAGTGCCTAATCCATGTCATATTTGCGTAAAAGGTTTCGACCTTCTAGATTTGTCTCTTACATTTAATGCAATAGTAGTCTGAAATTTAAGGTAAACTAAGTTAGTTAATTTTATAGTTTTATAGGACGAACCTCAAATCATAATGTATGATCCTTATAGCCAAGTGCACCGATTGGCTATAACTCGCCCAACAAACATGAATAAATGGCCCCTTAACGGAAACGCAAACAGTTGCCACAATTGAACTGTTGGGCATTTAACTAGCAACCATTTATGGACCACCTACATTATGTCCGCTGGCTTCCTTATGGGCCATCAGTAGGATCGTGATTAAGGTGTTTTTGTGGTCCACCAAAGAACCATTAATGGTACACTTGCGGCTTAATACTGTAGGGCCATCACTGGTTAGTTTTCCATTTACCAATGAAGATACGTTACAGTTACTTGGTAAGGCCACTTAAGATCTGATTATGGCGCTCCAGTATTTAGCCTTTAAAAGTTAAGGCTAGTGGCGCATTCGCCAGTTTATTTTTTGATCAATATTTCGTATCCTTTTTCCCTTATCCAAAAAGTAGGGTAGCAATTACCTACAGTTTTAATATGTAGCCATTTTTATAGATGAATTAAAGTAAAAAACGAAATTTCGTGAAATTTATCGATATTTCTTTTTGTGCTTTTATTTGTGTATAAATTAAACTCTTAACTTTAAACTGCAGGTAATTATGCTCTGAACATAGGTATGTATATAGCCAATTTTTGGATAAAACGAAAAAGTAACGAAATATTGATAAAAAAAAAGAAATGGCGAATACGTTTTAATTCTTAATGTAAACCAGAGGATGAGGCTTTTAAACAAAAAAATTAAATAACAATATTATACATTAGCAAGCCTCTATATTTATAAAAACAGTTTTATACATTAACATAAGGTAATAATCGTGAATATCGTCGCCTGATTCATTACTCATTTTCCTGCAAAAAAAAAGCAATATACAAGGCTTGATCAAAATAGCTCGAAAAACACACAGTCTTAGTGGTAACACCTAGGTGCATTAAATATAATGTTGATTAGGTAAGTTTATTTAGTTGTATTAATTAAAAACACATGATATGTGACTACAATATATTAAATTAAATAAAATTACCATAATGCAGCCGCTCAAAAGGAGTTTAGACTACCTACTATGAGTTAGGTGGCGTTTACTTGGCCAGACCCCATAGGTCATAGCCTCTTTTAAGAGTTGAATAGCAATTCATATTTCCCTTTTAATAAATATTGCGATAAATTGTACAACGTCATTTTTACTATGCCTTGGTTAATAAGCTTAACAAAAATAATAATAAACTTTACATGTAGGTACATAATATATCCCCTGAAGGGGTGCTTGTTGCGGTCAAATTTTTTTGTCAATCGTTTTGTGCAATATCTGTCTTTTTAATAAATTTAAAATTTCTTAAAACGCGTTCAAAAATATAAGTTAACTTTTGGTGCTAAATTAAACCCAAAGTGTAGGTAATTTAATCAGTTAACTGTAAAAATATAAAGGGTTCATAGAAGTATTTAGAGAAGTTTTGCTATTAGTTTCTAATTATTATTACCTTCAGTGGTTTAAAATATATAAACGCTTGCGAACTTCCTACTGACTACAGTCAAGCAGGTCAACTTGCAAATGCAAATTAGACTATTTATTGCCACAGTAATTTAAAAAGAGAAGAATAGGCAATATTTTAAATAACTTGCATCTGCAAATTGACCTGCAGGGCCTTCTGTAATCTCACCTCTTATATGTAACAGAAAAAGTGAAATTTTACCTTCTGCCTTCGCTGTCGACCACCTCCTTGGTCTATAGCTCCCCTCAGCCACTGCTTTATAACAGTATATATTTCTTGCTGCGTAGTATTGTGGGCCAAAAGGTTGTTTCTTACCGTGTATCTGCAATTCATTGTACAAAATTAAAGACGCAGAACCTCTTTTCTAAAATCTATAAGAAATATTTACTCCCCAAAAACTTACGTAAAACGTAGTGTAATATAGATAAAAATAAATAAACCCGAACACACAGGTTCTAGTAAAGACTTATACTGAGAGAGCAAAAATATTTTCATCCAAGAAGGCCTGCAATGAAATACGTAGGGCTTGGTTTAGATAAAATTACTTATATAATATTGAGGTGCGATAACTTGTGTTTTAACCGAGTAAACAATTCGCTTAACATTTTGTTTAAGAAATCTCGTAGAATGTCTAGCACCATACTTTTTATAAATACCTCTAGTTTCTGGTAATGGCATTATTATTATATCTATTATTAAGAAAAAAGTATAGAAATTACTCACTTTTTTGTTTCTTGAGTTGAGACATGCTTTAAAAACTCTGAATGATCTCACCGACCCAAACCTGTAAATTAAAAGAAAAACACATATAGCATGCTGTTTTTTGTCTAAGCTTTCACTAATATCTTCCCCAATCACTGTTATCACTATAAAAACTTACCGTTTAGATCGATTACAAATATATTTAAAATAAACAGCACATCGTCACCATACATGTTCGTCGCCGTTGTTCGTCGCAAATACCTAACCTTAAACTACCAAACCGTCCGAACCAACCAAAGCGGGAGCCGGGAAACGACAATACACGTCATAAATGATGGCTTCACTTTTTACCAACGTTAAACCATTTAAGTTCCTTTGCCGGCAATAAATCACAATTTTGCCAACGTTCAATTGTTAATGTTCTTTAAATGGCAAAAATATAACGGTCAGCCAATTAAAAAAAATAAATGGACCATAGTTGGCTTATTTGCAACAGCAAGAAACCATCAATACCATCAATGGCCCATTTAAAATCCCTCAATCCATGTTTGTTGGGCGGGTATATAACCCGAGGGTTAAACTTAACTCGTGATTAATTTTAATTCAAGTGCACGGCGCTTGAGTTACCTAATCCGAAGTTAATATAATTTTGTCATGACAACGTCGCAAAATTTAGGGAATTTTTGGTTTAGTGTAGTGGGAATAGTTATTGTTGGCGATTTTTTAACCCGCACCGCATCAGTTTCGTTTGTGACCTATACTTAACCTAACATTACAACTAAAATTTTTTTCTGATTATTGTTTATTTAATATTGTTATCTTTTTTAAAACAAGACCGGTGTCAAAACATGGACAAAAAAAGAGCTAGAGGAGGCAATTTTTCGCTGGGAGAAAAAAGCCTGCTAATAAATTTAGCACATGCAAAGTCATTCATTGTCTCGAAATAATTGGACCGTTCATAGACTTTTCGAGGAAAACCAAAATCGATGATTTCCAAAATTTCCATATCATCCTCAAAAATGTCCTCCTCCTCTTCGAATTGCAGCATTGTTTGAATAATATATACTTCACATTTTCGATTTCTATCTATTTGCTTATACGGAAGTTATAAACAATAAACACGTATACATAACCACAATGCCGCAAAGGATTATTTGTTAACTCGTGTTTAACTCGTCGTTTTTGACGAGTTAAATAAAATCCCGTGTTAGGGTTTTAACCTAAGGATTAAAACGCGGTGCACTAGAAATTTATCGTTAATCCTTGAGTTAGCGTTAACTCTGGGTTAAAAACGTCGGTGCACTTGGCCATTAGTAGAATAAGTTTAATTAATTTGAATTCCTCAAAAAATCCCACAAGGCTTTGCTAACACCTCCAATCTTATTATTAAAATACGTCATACTGCCGCAGATAAAATAACTGTAGTTTTGGGTTTCTTCTCATTTTTCGACTCCTTTGAATGCTTATCAACATGACGAGCAAGTTGATCTTTCTTGTTCGTGGTAAAATCGCAAATATAACATCGGAAAGTAAGGGTCTCTTTCTTGTAATGTCTAAAGATGTGAGATTTCAAGTTGTCCTTCCGTTTCGCCTTGAAATCGCAATGGTAACAGTAAAAGTACTCAATTTCTTCCGGCTTCAGATGATTTAGTTTGTGAATCTATATATACATTAATTATTTAAAAAATCGGTCAACTATGAGTCAAAACGATTCGGGGTGTTGCACTTTCCTTTTGCTTTTTTTAAACAGAAAAGCAAAATAAAAATATTTGCTTCAGCTAAGTTGTTAAAAGAACGCTTCGCGAACAACTTCGTATAATGTGCTAAGTTAAATTTTTAAAAGGAACGCTCAACTTAGCCGTTGGCTTTGCTGTTTAAAAGTAATTAAAAGGAACTCAACAAAAATAGTTTCATTATAAGTAGACCAGGGTCGATAATTTTTGAAACAAAAAAAAATAAAAGTAGGATGAAACCCATTGGAAAAGGAAGAGAATATAACAAAAATGAAAGGAAAAATAATTTACGGGCGATCCGAGGTCGGGAATTGGAAGGGGGTGAGTTTTTAAGGGTAGAAAACGATTTATCACGATTTCCGGCAAAACTACAAGCCCTATGGAAAAACGTTAAATGGCAAAGTTGTAGGTAATAAAAAGATCTACAACTTTTGTATTTACACTTTTTTCACATAACCTTAAAATTTATGTGAAAAATTCAAATAACCAAGTTTTTGGTTTTTTATTTTTATCTTTTACAAAAAAAATTTTTTGTCACGAAATTTGGTGAAAACTTACCTTTTTATGTCCTAAACACACTGTTATTTTTTTGATTTAAAATATTTATTTTTTAATCTTATTTTGACTTAATATCGAAAAAGCACCCTCATTTTCAATCGAAAATTCTCACCTCAAAATATCTGCTTTTTTAAAAAAGTCGGTGGGCTTTTTATTCGTTGAAATCTCTACTTTCTGATGGTGTAAAAAAAATACATTACTATGATAAATGTTCTCAAAAAATGCAAAGAAACGAAAAAAACTCGAATCCGAAATTTTTTTTTAATCATTATGTACAATTTCGAGCTGTTTATTAAAATTTATACTTTAATTACTCAAAAAACGTAAGATTCCATGTTACATTGATAAACAAAAAAATTACAAATCCATAAAACAGAAAGATCGCAAAAAACATGTTCAATTAAAGGTAGAATTTAAAGGGGATTTCATCGCATTTACCATAGTAATGTATATTTTTTTACACCATCAGAAAGTAGAGATTTCAACAAACAAAAAGCCCATCGACTTTTTTAAAAAAGCAGATATTTTGACGTGAGAATTTTCGATTGAAAATTAGGGTGCTTTTTCGATATTAAGTCAAAATAAGGTGAAAAAATAAATATTTTAAATCAAAAAAATTACAGTGTGTTTGGGACATAAAAAGGTAAGTTTTCACCAAATTTCGTGAAAAAAAAACATTTTTTGTAAAAGATAAAAAACCAAAAACTTGGTTATTTGAATTTTTCACATAAATTTTAAGGTTATGTGAAAAAAGTGTAAATACAAAAGTTGTAGATCTTCTTATTACCTACAATTTTGCTATTTAACGTTTTTCCATAGGACTTGTAGTTTTGCCGGAAATCGAGATAAATCGTTTTCTACCTTTAAAACTCACCTCTTTCCACTTCCCGACCTCGGATCGCCCGTAAATTATTTCTCCTTTCATTTTTGATATATTCTCTTCCTTTTCCAATGGGGTTCATCCTACTATTATTTTTTTTTCACTTTCTACCATTTTCAAAGGCTTCAAGCCCTGGTCTATAGTGCGAGAAGAATGTTTAAATTAAGAACTAATCAAGAATGAAACTTTTATTCGCCGTATAAGGAAGAATAAAAACCTACCTGTAGAGTATATAACCGATACGTTTTGTAATCGCATCTGTCGCAACGATATTTTAAATCCTCTTCGTCCTTATTTTTCTTGTGCCATATAAAATGGAGTTGCATGACACTATAATTGGGAGTCCGAAAAGAGCACATATGACATTGAAGATTCGATCTCTTGTGTTTCTGTTTAACGTGGCGACGTAGCAACCACGAGAATTTAGTTACAAAAGGGCAATGTTGACACTGGATAGGCCCTGAGTCTTGTATGTCGCTGTGAAAACCTAAAGCAAAAATAACCCAGTTCCTATTAATTGCCATATCAGTCTAATTTATCGATGGTAATCATAATAAATTTACATAAGTTAAAATTCATTAGCTCTAAAAAGGGAGCAATGGCAAAATGTACAAGGTATATAGATATTAACGAGAACTTTGGGACAATTCTAAGAATATTTCTATGGAATTTCAATAACACCTACCCAGAAAGAAAACTACTGCAACGCAAACCTAAACACAACTGGATAACCGAAGACATAATCGACAAGAAAAAACAGGTACAGGATTCCTATAATCTCGCTAAACAATTAAACAATAATGATTGCCAAGACCAAAAAAAAAGAATACAAAAAGCTTATAAACAATGCAAAGATAAACTATAACAAAAACAGGATAGAAAACGCTACAAATCAGTCTAAGGAAATATGGAACATAGTAAACACAGAACTTAATAGAAATCGACAAACCAAACCAAAACAAACTGTCAGTAAGTGACCACAAAATATGCAACAAACAATAAGATGTTGCAGCAACATTTGGGAAGTACTTTGCAACTAAGTATAGCAAAAGAGAAAATCCAAAACCACTTCAAACTCAATATTTCAATGAACCCAACGACTCCAGAACATATTCTTAGGGCCTGTTACAAGAGAGAAAGTAAGGAGGATTATAACAAATCTGAAAAATAAAAAATCAACTGGTTTTGATAGCATACCAACAAAGGTTTTAAAGAATGTGCACGAGAAGAAGAGCCCCTTCAACATCTAATAAATAGTACCTTTATTACTGGAACATTTCCATCCACATTAAAACTAGCCACTGTAATAGCAATCTTTAAAAAGGGCAATGAATGTAACATTGACAACTACAGGCCCCCCGCTCAGTGTACTTTCTAAAATCTTCGAACGTATACTGTACGACAAACTAATGAATTTTCTTGGCCGATTTAAATTGATAAGGAACAATAAACATGGTTTTCAACGGGGTAAATCCACCGAGACAGCTGCATTACAACCAATTTAATTTATACATCAAGAACCTTGAATCAAACAAGGTGGTTGTCGGAATTTTCTTTGATTTTATCACGGGCCTTTGATACTTTGAACCTAAAGTTTGTCGAACAGAAACTCTATGCTGTTGGAATAAGACTTTTTGAGTGCCTAATCGATGTCATATTTGCGTAAAAGGTTTTGACCTCTAGATTTGTCTCTTACATTTAATGCTATTATAGCTGTCCTGTCTGAATTTGAATCCTATTGATCGTACCAATACCACTTAATTTATTTTTACTTTGTATTTAAGTTTTTTTAAACTTAAAGCACTAGAATATTCTTATTTCGCACAACCCATCATTAGTATTGTATCTATGGACGAATTTTACCATCTCAGTAAACCATGTTGCATGATAGATAATCATATGCAATGTTAAATGACAAGAATAATATCACAGTAAAAGCTATTTAAATTTTTGAGAACTACAATACGGATTTTATAGTAGGTATAGTATGAAATTTAAGGTAAACTAGGTTAGTTAATTTTATAGTTTTATATGACGAACCTCAAATCATAATGTATGATCCTTCCTTAGTAGAATAAATTAATTTGAAATAAGTACCAGATCATTATTTACGACATGCCTATATGATGTGGCAACGCCAAATTTGAGGACGTTTTTTTAAAACTTGTTAAAAACGAGTAAACTTACGTTCGACATGGTCTTTCATTGTAAATTTTGCTTTGCACGTATATGAACAGAGCAAACATTTCAGTTTATCGACATCGGGAGTATGTATGTTAGCTATATGTATCCGTAGGTGGGGTTTCAGTTTGAACCTGCGAAAATACATACAAATGGTAATTTTAGATCCGAATTCTGACAAAAAAACACTTAAAGGCTTAATAAAAAAAGATAATCTGATAAGGTTAAAAATTGGGACACAGTGGATTTTTAAAGGACTTCCACAATTAGGGCTGGGCGATATTGAAATTCCAATATCGAATATCGATATTTTAAAAAATATCGATATAGTCGATATATCGATAATATATATTATCGATAAAACATTAAAATATTATATTATAAATTATAAATAAAGTGTCACCAGTAAAGTCCGCATCATATGGGATTTTTTCTTTATTAATAGCTTTATTCAAAATTTGACTTTAGCATCAAGTTCTGCTTCGATCAAGATGAAATTAAGCAAAAAATAGTAGCATCAGCTGTCAAATTTTAATTTTTTCCAAAAAATAATTCAAAAGTAGGGTTATTTCTGAAAAAATCGAAAAAGGTTATAAGAAAAAGTTTTTCTAAATGAAGTTTCTAGCCCACCTGCAAAATTTCAGCTGCATAAGATAATTTTGATTTTTTACCTATATTTTGTAATTGCACCACTTTTGCAAAATAAGACTCAACGCAACCTACATAAAACTTCTTAGTTTTGACAAGGCTTTATTTCAGGTACATTTTCTTTAAAGTAGCGCCATAATAAATGTGTGTTTTTCTACAAAAACGTTATTATGGCATAGCTTAATATTAATAATAAATTATAACATAGGGGTTTTAAATTAAATCGTTGAGAATAGATTTAAACTTTACGTTGTTAAACTAAAATTTATTTTCCACTTAAAAAACACTTTACTGAAGACATTGTGTTCTTTTTTGTCTTAATATTAAGGTGTATTACTTTCAGACACAAACGACTTTTTCAAAAATACTTATTTTATGAAGTTACCTTGTACAGGGCCAAAAACAAATAAACTTTGCATCACATGCGACCAAACGTTAATAGCCCAATTTTGATTTTGTAGAAAAACACACATTTAATATGGCGCTACTTTAAAGAAAATGTATCTGAAATAAAGCATTGTCAAAACTAAGAAGTTTTATTTAGGTTGCGTTGAGTCTTATTTTGCAAAAGTGGTGCAATTTAAAAAAAATAAAGGCGAAAAATCAAAATTATCTTATGCAGCTGAAATTTTGCATGTGGGCTAGAAACTGCATTTAAAAAAACCTTCTAATAACTTTTTTCGATATAATCAGAAATAACCCCACTTTTGAGTTATTTTTTGGAAAAAAATAAAATTTGACAGATAATGCGAATCAAGTGACCATTTTTTTTCTTAATTTTCATCTCGATCGAAGCAGAACTTGATGCCAAAGTCAAATTTTGAAAAAAGCTATTAATAAAAAAAAATCCCATATGATGCGGACTTTACTGGTGACACTGTATCACTCCGTACTTTCATTTCAAGGGGAGACTCTAATTATAAAAACATGAAGAAAAATGATTGAATTAAATATTGTTCCTTAAATGTGTTATAAGGACGATATTGAAATTCCAATCGAATATCTATATAGTCGATATATCAAACATACCATTTGGAAAAATTTTCTGTAGTGTATTGTCACTGAATAAATAAAAATAAATAAAAATCGATATTTTATCGATATATCGATAAAAATATCGATATATCGAATTTTTGCCCAGCCCTATCCACAATACTAACTTACATTTTGGGGCACTGTGCACACTTATACAATTGATCCATTATTTCGTTTGGATCAGTATGTACTTCCAAAATATGACGCGATAAGCGAACTTTAAGTTTTGTTTTGTAGTCGCAGTTGTAGCACCTAAAAAAAAGATTCACTTATTGCATTGAAATATACAATGACGAAAGAGTCTCTTCTACTTAATAATAATAACATTAATATCTTCGATAGCAAAAGTATTCGAAAAAAAATTAAAATTAAGAATTGAAAATTTTTTGGAAAAAATACATTTTATTTCTAATAAACAGTTTGGGTTTCAAAAAAATAAATCAACACAAAACGCTATTTGCTATCTAACAGAACAAATATATGATGTACTAGATAATAAAAAACCTTGTATTAGTATTTTTCTGGATTTAGCAAAAGCCTTTGATACAGTTAGCCATAATTTACTGTTAAAAAAGTTTGAAAATATTGAATTCATAGGAAAGCAATTAGAATTAATTAAAAATTATCTGAAAAATAGACCAACTTATGTTCAAATAGATAAAGATAAAAGCTATCCAAAAGTATTTAAGTATGGTGTTCCTCAAGGAACAATTTTAGGGCCATTAATTTTTAATATTTATATTAACGACTTATTTAGTATAAATTGCGATGGACAAATTCATAGTTTTGCACATGATACTACAATTTTTTATACCGATACAAATTGGGACAACTTAAATAATAAAATTTAAAAAGATTTTAAAATTATAAAAAATTGGTTTGAAAACAATTTGTTAACAATTAATTTTAATAAAACAAATTATATTCCTTTTACTTTAAACCTAAATAACCTACCACGAAATATGAATTGTATTCAAATAAATGAAGACACTCAAATTTTTAAAGTTAATAAAATAAAATATTTAGGAATTATTTTTGACAGTAAATTAAATTGGAATTTTCACTTAGGATACTTAATTAAAAACTTAAGAAGTTTACTACCGATTTTTAAAAACATTAAAAAAATTTTAAATGTAAGACATATGAAAATATTATATTACGCGTTAGTTAAAACTCATTTAAATTACGGAATTATAGGTTGGGGAGGAATAAATAGAACTTTAGTTAAAAATTTAGAAACATTACAAAAAAGGTTTCTAAAAATTATATTCAATAAAGATTATCTTTATCCTTCCAAAGAATTATCAGACACAAATATTTTTATTTAAACGATTTAAAAAATTGATTTCATTAAAAAAACTTAAAGTCGATATAGTTCAAGTTCAAGTTCATTTATTGGTGCCAATATTTATACAAACGTACACAAGTCCAAAATTTGAAAAATAAAAACATGGATATTAAAAACAGACAATTTAAAAATATTTTTAGAAATTAATTAATATTGTTCTGAATAATTTATATATAAGTAGATAATATTTTTTACTTAAAAATTATAAACTAATAATTCTATTATAGGTAACATATTTCTTCAAAAAAAAAATGCATTTATATACTATAAATTAACATTTTTACTTTAAAACTTGATTTTTAATGCATATTTATGATTTATGATTTTACATACTAAAACAAAAAATAAGATTTGCCCCTAACAAGCTCAGCTTCAGGGGATTGAAGAATAAGTTTATAAGACAACATAAACATATTTATTATATTATTAAATTTGAAATAAACGTATTATTATTATTATTACTTACCTAAAGTACTGAATATCTTTTTCGTCAGTGTGGTGTAATAGTTTATGTAGTCTAAAATCTCTAGCACGAAATGGACAAAGTGGACACTTTTTTTTTGGAGCGATAGGGATAACTCTGTGTTTGCTTCTTATATGTTTCTCGGTTTGATTTCGACCATTAATAACAAGTTGACAATGTCTGCAGCGAAACTGGTCGTTGCCTTCAAGGGTAAATTCATACCATGCTATACTGTAACAAAAATAATGAATAATTTAACGAAAATCCCAAAAATCGGCAAATTTACTCCCTATGCACAGTTGACGACAGATAAATTCGTATACTAAACTGTGACACTATAAATGCAACTTTTTTACCTTTGTAACGTGTTATCATGATATCTGTCAAAGTATTGTCATTATCTTATTTCCTGCTTTCGAGTTACATCCGGTTTAACCGGAAGTTGATTTTTTTGGGAAGATAATAAAAATTGAAGATAGGGACATGTAAGCCGTTTTGCTTTAAGACGTACTGTTAGAAGGTTATAAGCTGTCAAAGTTCAAAAATGTCACTTTTCGAGAGTCAATATCTCGGAAACTATGAAGTATAGACTAATAATGCATTTAATAAAAAATAATTATAATTTTATGTGGAATTTAAAAATGTAAAAATATACAGGGTGTTCCATTTAAAAAAATATTCCAAAAGCGGACCCAGCTGTCATCTTGACATTTAAAGCTGTCATTGGTATGTCAAAAAGTGCAAGACTTGCTCAAATATTATCGTTCAAAATTTCATTAAAATATACCGAACGGTTTAGAAGTTAGAGGGGGGGGGGACGGACTTTAGGTCCTCACTGTATGTAGTCATCAACTGTACCTAAAATATTCTGAAACCAAAAGATTTTTTTTTTTCGTTAACCTTCCTTTTACCTTCCTTAAACAAAGCACACTTACTTCTTATTATAGGTAGTAACAACGTACTTCAATTGTTCTTTTGTTACTTCGTCAAATATAGCAATGTCTCGGTGTTCATGTCGTATGTGCTGTAGTAAATGTTTTCTATTAGTCATAACAGTTTGGCAATGATTACAACGATAACGCAAACGAAACTGTATATCTTTTTCAATTGAAAATTCCTTCGACTTTATGATTTTGGTATTTTTTACATTAACATTTCTTCTACGCTTTCTCTTTATGGCCCATTCCCTTTTATTATTTATACTTGTTTTTTTCTTTATGTTAGGCAAATCTGTATTTGTAGTATAGTTTATCACAAGTTTTTCGAGTATATTTTCTTTTTTTACTAGGTTGGCTTGATTTTTTTCTAAAAAGATGAGAAAATTAAAATAGATTAACAAAAAGAAAATTCTTTGTTTAAAATTTATGCACCTACCGATGATAATTTTATCTGTTTCTGGTAGTGTAATGTTTTGTCTCTTTGATCTCGTATTGTAAATATTACAAGGAGTATTATCCTGGATTTTATTTCTGCTATCTGTGATCAGTGTACCATTAGAAATTGTGTTACTTTCACCATGTTCCGAGGGCTCCAAGGTTTCTTCTGGCTCTTTTTTAATATTCTCTCTGATATCATCAGCTCTTATTTCCACAATACTGGATTCGTCCTCTTGTCCCTCATTTTTCATTAACTGATATTCTGCTTTGATTCCCCCAACTATCAAAATATCCCGACAATCCATGGTTTATTCTGCAAAATATTTCATACCATCATATTAGGTGGGAAGGCACACCACCAGTAGTTAAAACTATTTATTTGCGTTTTTTAAAACTTATCAAATAGTTAAAGCAACAAGTCGACTAATGTCATAGATAAAGGTTTATAGGGGGGACTATAGACTAATGTCTATGCCTAAAACATAAGAGAGGCATCTGTTATAGAATGTATAAAAGTTGTTTTTCACGGAAATCCTTGGTTTTTAAAATATTCCATTGAATATTGAATATTTAAATGAATGAAACGACACTTTTTAGACTTGTCTTTACTACTTACACACCACAGAAAAAAAGGGGCGTGTTTCCAAAGTTGCACACAACTATGGAGAAGTCCTCCATACACACAAAACTAAACGGTCACATAGCAAATACACCACGTATAAAATACATAAGGTATTTGTATTTATGCTTAATAATTAACAACGTGAAACAACTAAGAAATGAAAAACGAGTTTTTAATTTTACCGAAGATAGAATTGCCAACATTTTTTATCTATGAATAATAAAATCAAATAGATTTTGTAGGATTTGTCGTCGAATAAAATCAAAGAAAACAAAACGTTGAAAACTAAAAACGTACCACAGAGAAAAGATAGGGAAGCGCAACAAGTTTTGATGTTTTCGATTTGAAAGAACATGTTTTACTTCTTAACTTCATCCTTGTTGAGCGCAAGCGTAGAAACAGACAACTGTTCTATAATGTTGAATTCTCTTTATTTTTTTGATGCCACGCTAACACAACTCATTATTTAGTGTTTGTTTATTTTTTATTTTATTTTTCATTATTAAAATTAACCCAGTTAAGAAAAGTATGTGAGTGTGTTTAGAATATCTACAAATTTTTATGAAAAAAACACTTGAGAAAGGCTTGACCAACATGAAACTGAAAATAAAATCCGGAAACAAACCTGAAGACTTAAAAATTAGGTTTAATTTTAAATCAAAATACTCCAGCCGAGATTCAGCAAAGGAATATAACAACAATATACTCGGTACCTTAAAAAAGAATGGTAATAGAGATACTCCAAATAAACCTTCGATTCTGGACAAGTGGCTTATAAAAATATACAGTAAAAGTCCTAAAAAGCAAAAAGAAACTGCAGGAACTACACAACGTTTAGCCAATACTGATAAAAAAGGTTCTCATTTAACTGTTAAGAAAGCTCCTAAATTAATAGTTAAGTTACAAAGATTGAATGTTGTACAGTTAAAAAATGGTGAATGTTTTGTCCAAAATACTAGAGGTGAAATTGATGATGAAACTGCTTGTAAAACTAGTAACGTTCAGGAAACAGATCGTAAAGCAAGAAAGAAACATAATGATGACCCCTTAAATAAGTAGGTACCTATTTCAAGTTAAGTTAATAATAACTGCACTGGGTATGTATCTCATTATTTCAAAAATGTGTTTAAAACCGACCCAGATAAAAATCATGTACTTACCTATACGTTTGTAGTGCCTAAGCCTTAAATAAACCAAGTTTGTATTTGCAGCAAAAAAATCAAAAAGTGTCCTCACTGTCCCTTTGAAACCAAATCACTATCAAACTTTCGTTTTTACAAGCACGTCAGAAGTCATGTAAAAAAGGAAACAGAAAAGTGCCCCGTATGCCATAAAGATATAAAATGGTTTAGCTACAAGACACACTTGAAAAGTCACCAAAAAAAGCGAGGCGGATTGACTTAGTAAGTAGTATACGGAATGCAGGCATTTTAAGAATTAATCTGTATTTGCATTTACTATTTACCTAGTTTTAAAATAAATACTGCAGTTCATCATAACACCTTTTTTTAAAGGTATTTTTCTATAGATATAAATAAATACATATACAAGAACAACTCTGGTAGACTTGTAATTTTGTGTTCTAGGCCAAACTTGTTATATATTATCCTTCAAAATGATTTTTGATTTAAATATTTATTTCTTTAAAAAGAATTAACATTAAACATTGTAAATTGTGTATCACCATTGCGCCTAAAACCTACCTGATTATCTATTGCCTCATTCATCTAACTGGGGTTGTTTGTGGACACAGAGTATTAAATTTTCTTCTCCTTTCTTTTTATCTAATTTATTCATAAGCATAACCTAGATATATAGAAATACAAAACAATAAGTTATTAACCAGCACACACAGATTTTTAAAATCAATTGTGCTGATTATAAGCTTATTAGTACCTACTTTAATTAAATAAGCTAATGATATTATAAATTGTAAAGATACTGTATGTGCTAAGCAAATAAAAGTTTATTATTATTATTAATTAACTGCCATCTTAATCTGATAAATGTGTTTCAGTACTAAACCTGGGAAAAATAAGTATCAGTGTGCAAAATGTGATTATATCACTAATACGTCCTGTAACATTAATCTTCATTATGATGCCAAACATAGGTAAGTCTTTTAGAATTAAACAAGTAATAAATGTGAATAGATGATAAAGGGCCTAATGTGATTTGTCAAGTAATAACTTATTTTCAATTTAATACACACAAACTAAGTTATTTAAGCCATCGTAAACAATTTGTTTAAATTGGGGAAAGAAAAAGTTTGGAAAAAGAAATAATCTGTGGAGTTCCACAAGGGTCAATATTAGGTCCGTTATTATTCCTAATATAAGTACATTAATTCCATTTCCAAATTAAACTTACAAGGCTTAAAGCTATTTGCAGATGATACAACAATTATTTATTTTGCTGAAACTCTTGCAGAAATGTATTTTGATATTAATGATGATTTAAAAATACCTACTTCTTTCTTGGCTTCAATCAAATAAACTTACGTTACATTTTACAAAATCTTCTTTTATGTTTTTAACTAAAAATAAAATAAATTCCATCATTAAGTAACCCCCCTTAACATTTAATATTGAAAATATTCAATATTCAAAAACGACATAATTTTTAGGATTAGTTTTAGACGAAAATTTAAATTGGAAATGCCATATCCAGTATAATATTATCAACTCGATATCTCCTTTGGTGTATGTTTTGTACAGAGCTAGATATTTCATTCCTTTGAAATACTTAAAATGCATATATTTTTCATTAATATATTCAATATTACAATACTTAGCTTCTGCATGGGGATCTGCTTGTTTATCAAACTTAAAACCATTACAAAAATTGCAAAATAAAGTTATTAAATGTATACACAAATTAACACATTTAGAACCAACTATTAATCTATATAGACCGAAAGGATATTTACACGTTCAAAACATTTATAAATTAAAAATTTGTATTCTAATTCACTCTATTATGTTAAAAGAAAAAAAAAATCAAACATAACACTTCAGGAGAATAAGACATTACATGATCATAACACCAGACGTTGTATAAATGATCAAACCATACCAGTAAAAAGTAATTTCGGAAAAAAATCGCTTTTATATGACGGAATAATAAAATATAACAATCTTCCAAAAAATATCAGAAAAATAAAAAAATTGGCAACTTTTAAAAAACAATTAAAGAGATATTTACTAAATTAAATTATTTATACTATTTTTTTTAATTGATTTTATTAATGAATTAAATTGGATTAACTTCAATTTTTTTTATTGTTATTTTTTTAAGGTGGGAGTATCAACATGCTTGCCAACCTATAACCTATTTCGCGTAGATTTATTTATGTTTTCAAGCTTTTATACAAAATTTAAAGAAAATCAGTATCGACTTGATATTCTATAGATAATAATTGACATATTTAATAAATATCAAGGAATTTCATAACTTATTTTAGGAGAATTGTATAGCGAAAAATATCGGGTAAGATTTTTTTTAAGATTATTATGTCATTGTCACTTATTGTTCTTTCACTATACAATTCTCCCAAAATTAGCAATGAAATAAATTGATATTTTTGTAATATATCAGATACCACCTAAATAATGTACCGACGATATTGATTTTCTTTAAATGTTAGTTATTAAAATAATAAACTCAAAAAATCAACGCGAAATAGGTTATAGGTTGGCAATAGATTGAATGACGTTGAGAATTCAACCTTAATGGTTATTATTTTCCATATTATGTTGTCACTTCCCATATAATGAACTGTAAAAGTTAGTTTGAAATAAAGACATTTTGAAAGTTAAATACTTGATAGCTTATTTTCGTCTCGTATTTACAGCGACAAAATTTACAAATGCCACCGTTGTCCTTTTGAAACAAAAATGACATACTATTTTAATAACCACGTCAAAGGTCACGACCGAAAACAAACTGAGGAGTGTCCCTATTGCAAGAAAGACATAAAATGGTTTAGCTACAAGACGCACCTGAAAACTCACGAGAGGAATGACGGGACTGAAAAAAAATGCGACTTTTGCGACTACAAGAGTTACAATGGAGCCAATGTCAAAAGACATATGTTGACGCATAAGGATGTCAGTGAATTGGAAACATTCGGATGCGATTTGTGTGGTTATATTTGTATTACTAAGGGTACGTTTCATTTTTCATACGTTAGTTTGATTTTTTAATTGACGTTATCATTTAGACCTGTTTAAATCCCTAATCCTAGAATCATGAAATTTCGTCTTCTCCCTATAACATAGGCATCCACTACGAAGAGTGGATGAGAATTGTAAATAATTTTCTTTTAAAACCGGGTTATTTCCAGATAAATTAAAAATAGCAAAAGTATCACCAGTTTTTAAAAATGCAGAAAAATATTTTAGTAGTAACTATCGCCCAATTTCCGTTTTACCCACATTTTCAAAGATTTTTGAAAAAAATTAAAATAATAGAATAGTAAATTTTTTAGAAGAAAAAAATTACTCTCTCCATTTCAATATGGTTTTCGTAAATTTAGAGATACAGAAGTTGCAGCTGCAGATATTATCAAAGTTATTCAACAAAACGTTGATAGCAACCAAAAATGCTGCCTACTGTCCCTAGATTTATGTAAAGCATTTGATACAGTCGATCACAACATTTTACTTAAATGCCTATACAATATTGGAATTCGGAGAAATATTTATTTATTGTTAAAAAATTACTTAAGTAATAGAAAGCAGTTTGTTCAAATTGACAATGTTAAAAGTTCACAAAAAACATAACTTGTGGTGTTCCGCAAGGATCAACCTTAGGACCTACTTTTTTTTAATGTACAGGGTGTCCCAAATTCGAGCCTCATCATGGGGATCTCGGAAACTATAAGAGATACAGGATCGGTCAAATTGTGGCAAAGTTGCGCAATTTCGTACTGAGCAATATCGTAAAAAAATATCTAAGCTATCTTTTTCAGTTTTTGAAATTTTTGCAAAAAACTAAAATTTTGAGTTTTTGTTTTTTTTAAATTGCTCGACTTATTTTATCCGCTACAGAAAAACAAGCACAACATTGTTAAGGCAACTTTTTACGCTCCATATTGTGACGTTTTTAGAATTTCGGTACAACGTTTCGTTTTTGTGGAACTATTATCAACTTTAATTTTTTAAATACGGACCTGCATTTTTTATTTTATTTTTTGATATCCCTTTAAGCCCTAAATTCAACCATGTACCACACTTAATTATATTTAGACGTTTTGATCTCATTATTACATCTTCAGGAATGTGATAATTATTTTTAAATACGGCCCTGGTGTTAGTTACTTAATCTTTTTACCACATACAACATGTAAATGGATCAGGAATTTTATACAAATAATTTAATATATTTAAGTTTTTATATAAATTGTAACAAAGTAAAAATAAAACCAAACAAAACAAAGGTGGCTATGACAAGAACTTTTACTTGACTGTTTGGCTTAATTATCTTGACAACTGCAGTCACCATTTATACTGATTATTTCCCTCATTATCAAATAGACCAATCAGACACCATCATTTTTCGAATAAATTTTGTTTAGATAACTGATTAAATCCCAAGACCTGTTTAACCGCGGTTAAATTTTCGTCCTCCATATTGGTTTTTGTTTTATCGTTTATCACTAATTCTTACAATTATCGGCAACAGTTTATAAAGAAACATTAATTTCTTAGTCGTCTGAATAGCCTAATATTTGTTTTTGTCAGTAAATACGCCATTTTCGATAGAATTTTTATACAAATATTTTGACATAAGGCGATGAAAATATGTCAGAATTTGTAATATTTACATACACACTTTGCTAAGCAAGCTTTTTCAATGCATTTATGGGATGCGTAACCATGGTAAGAGAAACACAGACATCAACGAAGCATCATAATTTGATTATAAAACGTCTTTTGCATTTATTTAACTTTAGTAAAAATGAATAATTCACGTTTTAGTAATATTTCTTGTAATAATATCGATCTAATATTATTATTCGGGAAATAATCTAGCCGTATACCACTCGACCTATAAATTTAATCGAACTATGCAACATATTTTGATCATGATTTTACTTTTTGGTAAATAGTTTCATGCAAAATAATTTGAAAATAAAAACCCTCGACCGCTTCGCAGTCTCGGGTTTTTATTAAATTATTGAGCATTCAACTATTTTCCAAGTAAAATCATGATCAAAATAATATGTTGCATAGTTTAATCGATTAAATTTATAGGTCTTGTGATATTATATGAATATTTCAGCAAAATTATATTTTCTGCTTTAGAAAAGCGCCACATGTTACAAGTTTATTATTCTTTCAATAGGAATTCACAAATTTCACTTTTTGTTTCTGTTGTTGTTCTTTTCTTTTTTATTTTATTCCCTACAAAATTTATTACTCTAAACAAAATAAACAACAGTAACATGTAAGGTGTCTAAATTAGCTAGTTTTTGCCACCTATCAAAATCCCGCTAAACGATATTTCAATCTAACAACTAGCACCAGGGCCGTATTTAAAAATAATTATCACATTCCTGAAGATGTTATAATGACATCAAAACGTCTAAATATAATTAGGTGTGGTACATGGTTGAATTCAGGGCTTAAAAGGCTATCAAAAAATAAAATAAAAAATGCAGGTCCGTATTTAAAAAATTAAAGTTGATAATAGTTCTACAAAAACGAAACGTTGTAACAAAATTCTAAAAACGTAACAATATGGAGCGTAAAAAGTTGCCTTAACAATGTTGTGCTTGTTTTTCTGTAGCGGATAAAATAAGTCGAGCAATTTAAAAAAACAAAAACTCAAAATTTTAGTTTTTTGCAAAAATTTCAAAAACTAAAAATGATAGCTCAGATATTTTTTTGCGATATTGCTCAGTACGAAATTGCGCAACTTTGCCACAATTTGACCGATGCTGTATCTCTTATAATTTCCGAGATCCCCATGATGAGGCTCGAATTTGGGACACCCTGTACATTAATTCTATAGGAAAATTAAATTTAAAAGGTAAAATAAAATTGTTTGCCAATGATACTCCTATTTTATATTTTCATGAAGACTATGCTCAAATTAAAACCTAAATATAATATGTAAACGACTTCAAATTAATAAATTATCATTACTTAAATTTTAATAAATCATCTTTTATGTTTATAAGTGAATCAAAATTGAAAAATAATAATATTTCTTCACTATCTTTCAATAATCATATAATTAAATATACTAATACAATTAAATTTTTAGGTTTATATATTGATGAAAATTTAAGTTGGAAAAAACATATTGAATATTTAAGAAGTTACATCTTACCAATAATTGGCATTTTGTTTAACGCTAAAAATTATATATCGTTAAAATATTTAAAAAATATATATTATTCTTTGGTTTATTCAAAATTACAGTATATGATTTCAATCTGGGTATCAGCGAATTTAACTACAATTCAGCCATTAAAAAAACTACAAAACAAAATAATTAAATGCATACATAAACTTCCTTTTTTAGAACCAACTATAAATTTATATGAACCAAATGGATATTTAAATTAAGAAAAGCTTTATAAATTAAAACTATGCATTCTAATACACTCTATTATTATTAAAGAAAAACAATCGAGTATAATATTTCCTCCATCCAACATTATATACATCACGAGACAAAATCATCATATTTAAACACCTATGGTAAAGAGTACTTTGGGCCAAAAATCAATATTATATAAAGGAATAACAATTTACAACAGTTTGCCAAAAAAATTAAAGAAATATCAAAATCATGGACTTTTAAAAAAACACTAAAAAAATATTTTTTAAAACTGAACTATCTTTAACGTATTATACATTAATATTTTTTTTTGAATAATTTCGATGGAGTTATTAATAGTTACTAAACATATTTGGTGTTATATTCCCTGTAGTAAACTTTTTTAAGTTGGTTGAGAATAAAGATATACAGTGTGTCCAAAAAGTATGCAACATATGGGAAAGATTTTTCAGAAAATTTTATTCTTGATAAAAGTTGGTGCATGCCTTAAAATTATAAACGCATATTTTATATTTCACCTGCGGCTAATAGTAAGGGAGCAAATGCAATTTTTTTTTTAATTGCTCTAAGACTGGACTTGACCGTACTAGGTGAAAATGACAAATAAATTATTAGTTATTTCCACTCGTATTAATAGAGTTGGATTCTGTTATAATTTTTATTAGAACCCAAGCTGGCTAACATGTGTTTAAATATGCGTGCAACACGCTAATATCTAAACCCACCCGTATCACTGAAAAGTTTTAAAAGGTTTGCAACTACTTTATACATTTTTCTAATTAAGATATTTAATTAATATATTAAAATCGCGTAAATAAAAACTCGACCAGAGGCGTATCGTTTAGAGGAAAGTGGATATTAAGAAAAAAAAATAAAAAATTGACACAACTCAAATTTCGTATTTGGACTAAGTTTTTTATTTGCAAAAACATTTCCATATAAAATTTTGTTGTATTTGTACTAATTAAGGTACTTTACTCTTAAGGCCATTTCGAAAAAATGGCATTTGCTCCCTTACTATTAGCCGCAGGTGAAATATGAGATATGCCTTTATAGTTTTAAGGCATGCACCAACTTTTATCAAGAATAAAATTTTCTGAGACATCGGTAATAAAGAAGTTGTTGCATACTTTTTTATTATTATTATTTGCTCCGAATGACCCTTGTATTTTTTTCTTTTTTTTAGATAATCTAAAAAATCACCAAAAATTAGTTCACACAAAAGAAGGTAAATGGAGCAAGTGCGACCAATGCGACTACTCCACGCGGAGGCCCGCGCATTTTTCGAGACATTTGCTAACTCACTCTGGAACGTCGATACAGTGTGCGGACTGTCACAAATATTATACCAGCGAGAGAAATTTAGAAACTCACAGGAAGCGGGTGCACGCGACCGACATCGAGAAGAACTACTTTTATTGCGAGTTGTGTCCGAAAGACGAACAGTATAAAACCACGGAGAAAGGAAATTTAAAGAGGCATATGTTATCGCATCGGACTAAGAAAGAGGTAAGGAATATTCTAAAGGTACCAATTAAGGGGGATTCGGTAACAGAGTAATGTTAAAAGTTCACAAAAAACATAACTTGTGGTGTTTCGCAATGATCAACCTTAGGACCTACTTTTTTTTTAATCTACATTAATTCTATAGCAAAATTAAATTCGAAAGGTAAAATAAAATTGTTTGCCGATGATACTACTGTTGTATATTTTCATGAAGACTATGCTCAAATTCATAATAACATTAACCACGACCTAAATATAATATGTAAATGGCTTCAAATTAATAAATTATCATTAAATTTTAATAAATCATCTTTTATGTTTCCTAAGTAAATCAAAATTAAAAAATAATAATATTTCTTAACTATCTTTCAATAATCATAGAATTAGATATATTAGTAAAATTACATTTTTAGGTTTATATATTGATGAAAATTTAAGTTGGAAAAAACATATTGATTATTTAAAAAGTTACATCTCACCAATAATTGGCATTTTGTTTAAAGCTAAAAATTATATATCGTTAAAATATTTAAAAAATATACAGTGTGTGTATAAAGTCTGGAAACGGCTTAATAACATCACAATTTACTGGCCAATTTAAACCAAATTTGGTACAGTTGTGTAAGAGGATCTATCGCACCGAATGACGATATTGGCGTTGTTGCCAGCTTTTTAGTTTGTCTGGAATTCGAACGAATTTTATATTTTTAAATATAACACCCAGTATATTTTTACATTTTTAAATTCCACATAAAATTATAATTATTTTTTATTAAATGCATTATTAGTCTATACTTCATAGTTTCGGAGATATTGACTCTCGAAAAGTGACATTTTTGAACTTTGACAGCTTATAACTTTATAACAGTACGTCTTAGAGCAAAACGGCTTACATGTCCCTATCTTCAATTTTTATTATCTTCCCAAAAAAATCACCTTCCGGTTAAACCGGATGTAACTCGAAAGCAGGAAATATAGTTGTTCCGGTTTAACTGGAAGTTGATTTTTTTGGGAAGATAATAAAAATTGAAGATGGGGACATGTAAGCCGTTTTGCTCTAAGACGTACTGTTAGAAAGTTATAAGCTGTCAAAGTTCAAAAATGTCACTTTTCGAGAGTCATTATCTCGGAAACTATGAAGTATAGACTAATAATGCATTTAATAAAAAATAATTATAATTTTATGTGGAATTTAAAAATGTTAAAATATACTGGGTGTTATATTTAAAAATATAAAATTCGTTCGAATTCCAGACAAACTAAAAAGCTGGCAACAACGCCAATATCGTCATTCGGTGCGATAGATCCTCTTACACAACTGTACCAAATTTGGTTTAAATCGGCCAGTAAATTGTGATGTTATTAAGCCGTTTCCAGACTTTATACACACACTGTATATTGTTCTTTGGTTTATTCAAAATTACAGTATATGATTTCAAATTGGGGATCAGCGAATTTAACTACGATTCAGCCATTAAAAAAACTACAAAACAAAATAATTAAATGCATACATAAACTTCCTTTCTAGAGCCAACTATAAATTTGTATAAACCAAATGGATATTTAAATTTCGAAAAGCTTTATAAATTAAAACTATGCATAATTGTTGTATCATCTGCAAATAGCTTTATATTGCCATTTAAGTTCAATTTGGAAACGAAATTAATGTAAATTAAGAATAATAACGAACCTAATATTGATCCTTGTGGAACATGTCATATTTCTCCAATTCATTTAATCATAAATTATAAAACTTTTATTCAAACGTGATACCACCGAGTTAGCGCATAGTTGAACTCGACATCTGAATTCCCGATAAGAGTTCCTAACTTGCTGTAATGGGATATAATTTGCAATAACTACTCTTATTTTTTCTTTCAAAAAGCGAAGTTATTATTAAAATTGGTTTTATACACATGTGGCTTCAGATATCCCCATAAATGAAAGCCGATAATTGTGAGATCGGGACTCCTATGTGCCAACTGATTTGGACCATCATAGGTACCTTTCAATCCATTTGTTCCCAAAGTGATGATTTAGCCAATCATCAAATGAATTTTTAAAAAAATCCAAAAAATGGAAAACGTTGTTTCTGACGAACCCTGTATAGTAATGGCAAATCTAATAGTTGAAACTGTAGTTTCAGCACAAACAGACGTTTTTATAAAGAACGACTTTTTCTTCTATACCTACTAATAAATTTGTAATGTCTATCTTCGTCTGTAATACAAACATAAATCTGAATCTATCTATTAAAATATTTTTTCAGCTTGAGCTCTTTTCATGTCACAAGTGTCCCTATACGGGTAAATGCAAGAGAGCATTGAAGGAACATACTCTCAGCATGCACATGCCGGAATTGCACGGGTTCAAATGCGTTGAATGCAATTACACCACTCCTTATAGGTCCAGGTTCAACCTACACAACAGGGAGGTGCACCAGAAAAATAAATCTAGGTAAGTTTAAAATTCAAATACTTAAATAAACTAAAATTGGCAAATAATAAAATTAAAAACGTTTTCTGAACCTAGGACTTTTACTCAACGTCGTCGTCGAACTAATTACCGTGAAGAAATGGCTAAAACTAATGACGAAGATACTAATGAAGAAGGCAGTAGTAGTAGTGAAGAGGAAATTGATACTGATAACGAATATGCGGATGATAGTGATGATGAACGAGTTGGTATCATGGAACTGGAACGGTTTTGTAGGGATGTCAAGCATGTCGGTCGAAAGGTTAAGTTGTCTGAACGTAAAGACGCGATTAAGACTAAAGATGACTCTGAAGATAAAAGTAAGGTTAAAGTTGGTTAGCTTCTGAGAGAAGGTAAAATTTAGGTACAGGAGTAAAGGAAACTGATCTAACCAACGACTTCTAATTTATTAGAAGTCTTTGGATCTAACAGTTATTCGAGTAATGCTGACATTTGTATCTCTGTACTACTTTACTTTGTTCCATTCTCGGGGCCATTCAGTACAGTTGTATTCATAAAAAAAAGCGTACACAAATTAGAATGAGAAGAAACCTTAACCATATTTGCGTAAAAGCGGTTTATCGCATGTCAAAGGTTATTAAAAATGCAAAGCATTGGCGTTGGGCGTTAGTTCAATAGAATAACAAAAATTAAATTTTCTATTTTATAATATATCTTGACAGCAGTGGCGTAGCGTGGTTGAAGGGGCGGAGGGGGCGAAAGCTTCAAGGGTAAGGGCGTAAGTTTTCCTTATAGGTTAAAAGAGGGAAAAAAAATAGCGCCGCAGGCGAAATTTTTTAGGGTGCCACGCCCTTTTTTCAATGATGTTGCCTGATTTTCAAGTAGGAAAAATATAATTCGGTTTGTGGTGTTGTTGGGGGGGGGGGGGGATTTTTACCCCCTTCTCTACGCCCTTCAAAGGGCGCCTCACTGCTAATGTATAATTTTGTTTCTTTAGTAAATTTTGGCCTGAGAAATAAAGTTTTTGTTTCGTCATAATGGTTACATGAAAACAGAATATGAACACGGCAAGAGGAATTTTGTTAAAACTCTATTAAATATTTTATGCATATTACATAATAATAGGAGGATATATTCTCATTGGCGACAATAACACACTTTTAAAAAGATAAAATTTAGTCTCTAGTAAATTAGAGATTTCAAGCAATTTTTATTTGTTAAAGCAAAATAACTGAAAGAATACAAATTATTCGTCGTGGCAAAATTATAAATTAAATCAAGTAGTGGAAATAAAATAGAATCCCAAAATAGGTAACAGGTTTATTTTATCTGTTTCTTTACTCTAAAACCCATAAAAATACTTTAAAAACAAAGGGAAAGAGAGCTTCACAAAATATCAAATATCATATTTGCCAATATTCTTCTGATAATGGTCATCTTATAATATAAACAGAAACAAAGAACTAAAAAATAATAATAATAATAATAATAATAGTAATAAATAAAATAATTTTAAATTTTAACCATCAAAAATAAAAGATCTGCTAATGAAATTTAAAATATTACCATATTGGCAAATGGCCAACTGTACACTTTTGCCTCTGGGAACTGGGAGAGTGGGAAGGGGGCGCCGTTTGGGAAAGGGCTCAAAGGGCGGGGGGGGGGGCGGTCGCCCCCCCTGGCCCCCTGCACGCTACGCCACTGCTTGACAGTTTTATAAAAATTACAATAGAAACAAAAAACGTTTAACAAGAATAAATAAAATCTAATGTTTGGTCATATATCCCTGTTTTTCTATAACTTGAGCCAGTCTATTCGGAACTCACTGAATGATATTTGATACAATATTTGGATCAAACTCTTCCCAGCACGCATTATTTCCCATAAATCTTCTGAATTTTGTGGCCTGAAATTTCCAATATATATTTTTTTACGATTATACCCCAAATATTATCAATTGGATTGACATCGGCACTATAAGCGACCCCAGGCAGCACTTCCACATTATGGGTTTGAAACCAGTGGGTTACAGACAGTGTGGACTGGACAATTATCTTGTTGAAATATGAAAGTATTATCGGGATATATTTGCTCAGCAGATGGTAACAATATGTTTTCTAAATTGTTAATGTAATTTCCGGCATTAAAGCTTCCCTCTATTCGCCAGCAAACACCAGGTCCATGGACACTTATCCAGCCCCATACATTTACAGAGAAACGCCCATGTCTAGAAGTGAGGGAGGTTAGTATATCGCTCTTCAAACCTGGTATTGTTTGGACGGTACAAACGAATTTGTCCGTTATAAGTCGACTGGAACGTCTTTTCATCAGTAAAAATGACCCTGTTCCAAAATTGAGGATTGCGGGATATATAATTTAAAGTAAAACTAATCCTTGATTGTCGCTGTTCTTCGGTAAGAAACTTTTTTTTCGCAGCTGGGCGTCATTTTAGTTCAGATTCCTCGACTATCCTGCTAGAGGTAGGTTGGGGGGGCAGGAAATGCTGTATTAATAACAGCATCCCTTGCAGTTGCAAATGTATTTTTTTTTAAATATCCCAAAAAAGCAGCATCCTGTTCGGGGTTGGAACGTTTGGGACGACCTGAACCAATTTTCCTCTTTGGGGATTCTTCTTGTTCCCAGCGTTGCTAAATTTTCAATACAGCTTTTTTATTTCTATTATACAACTGCGCTACAGCACGGATTGACCATCCTTCTTCGATTCTTAATACCATTTGAGCCTTTTCAACTTCAGACAACTGACGATGAGGCATTTTTATGTTCTTCTGTCAAAGTTTATCAAACGTTGCCACCGTGCAGTTTCAAAATTAATTACACCGACGCCAATGCTTTGCATTTTTGATAATCTATGACGTGTGACAACCTCCAATAAACAATCATTTAGACAAGCCCGTTTTACGGCAATATGACAAAACTTACCTGGGATTCTAATTCTTGTACGCTTTTTTATGAACACAACTGTATATTAATAACTTCTGAACAATAATTAAATGCTTAACAAAATATATAAAATTGCTTTATAATTTTACTGACTTATTTAAGTACTTTCTTTCTTATTAGTTAAGTTATTTATAAAAGAAATGTATTTAATCGTATATTATGTATTTTGCGGAGTACATTTTGTTTTTATTATCTTTTTTCACTAGTTTTTGAGAGAACAGTTCTTTTTACAAATATTTAATTTACAATATATTTTTTTAAAATTTGGAATATCGATTTGATTGCAGGAATTATTAGATCATCCATGATGGTTTACAGAAGATCCATTAAAATATTCAAGCCAATCAAATATCACAGGCTGATTTACGTTGAGTGGAAACGACTAGTTATTTTTTTTTAATTTAGTATAGTCTATTACCAAAAATATAGGCAGTGACGTAGCTCTCATAACCATGGAAACGACCAAAATACTGTATGGTCATTGTGCAATTATACGCATTTATGTTGAAAAATTATTTTAGTGATTTATTATTAATTATTTAATTAATTTAATGCGTGTTATTGCATATTTAGACGTGGTTTTTAGTTCTGATCAACTTTTTTTAATAACAATTTTTGATAATGTCAAACAAAAATAAAGGTACTTTACTCTTGGGCAAAATTTACATTCTTGGGAAAAATTCACGTTTTTTGACAAACCTCGTATATGACTGGAAAATTTCGATATTTGATGGCTGCATTTTAGGTTTTAGACCATGCAGAGCTTTTTATGAAGAATAACTTTTTTTCGTAAAATTAATAATAAAAAAGTTTCCCATATGCCGCCAACTTACGTAGACCTGTATAAATATCCGACATGTCACTATTCATATTCCTAGTGGTTTTGGAACTATGAGCAATTTAAAAAAACTCAAAATGTCTGTGTGTGAAGTTCATAAGACATTATTTTTGTCAAGTGGGCGTTGACTCAAATTATTAAGTAAGTTAATACTCACTTTAGTCTTGTTGTAATATTCTAGTTTACTTACCTAAAATTACTTTCATCGTTTGTAAAAATCGCATCAAAGCCTACTTCCGGTAAAACCGGACGTGATTCAAACGTGAAAATATGTCTATTATGCACAAGCGTCTAGAGTCTGGCTGTGGACTTTTCCGCCCAATCAACGTTCGCAATAAAGCGCGGGAAACTTTAAAATAAATGTGTTAGAATGTGCACGTAAATCATTGTATTATTTCCTATTAAAATGAGGCGAAAAAATTGATGAAATAAAATAATAAACTAAACGAATTACCTTGATTTTCGCAGACGAAAAATTGTGAATATGGAAATTTTTTCTAATGCGGAGGTTTCTTTTTTGAAGAGGATAGTTTAGATTGGAAAAAATTGTATGTTTTTGGGAACGGTTTAGACTAGTGATGTTGCAACCTTCCCGAGTGTGACTAATATGTTTGACTAAACCTACGACTTACCTACGTTAATAATGTACCCACTACTTTTACAGGTTTTGATTTTTTTTGTATGGAGAAATCTTATTGAAAAATAAAAAATAATTAATAAAACAAAAAAAGGAACACAATTTTCGATTTCTTTAAAAATATTTTTATTAAACAATTTTCGTTACGTAACAACATTGAAACTGTTTATTTTCTGGGGTCTATGATTGGCCGGTTGAAAAGTCCATAGTCAGACTCTAGACGCTTGTCTATTATGTTTGCTACCAAATTTTAAAAAAGATAACTACCCGTTTCAGACATATTATATTAGGCCAGTCAACGCGAATCACCCTGTATAGATCTAACGTTATTAAATAAATATTAATGTTGTATAATATATTTTTTATAAAATTTATATTATATTGTTATAAATTTCGAATGTTTAAACCCATTTTCTAAGATTAGAACTGGATAAGGTTACTGGAAAACACTATTGTATTAGAGCCTAATTTTACTTATACGTTTTTAACCAATAAACTAAATATTTTTTAAACTGGGTTTTTGTTCTAGAATGTAAGTTATAGACCAGGGCTGAAGCCTTTGAAAATGGTAAAAAGTGAAAAAAAATAACAGTAGGATGAAACCCATTGAAAAAGAAAGAGAATAGAACAAAAATGAAAGGAAAAATAATTTACGGGCGATCCGATGTCGGGAAGTGGAAAGGGGTGAATTTTTACGGGGAGAAAACGATTTATCTCGATTTCCGGCAAAACTACAAGTCCTATGGAAAAACGTTAAATGGCAAAGTTGTAGGTAATAAAAAGATCTACAACTTTTGTATTTACACTTTTTTCACATAACCTCGAGAAATTAAAATAACCAAATTTTTGGTTTTTTATTTTCACTTTTACAAAAAAAAAATTTTTCACGAAATTTGGCACCTAATTTTTAATCGAAAATTCTCACGTCAAAATATCTGCTTTTTTAAAAAAGTCGGTGGGCTTTTTGTTCGTTAAAATCTCTACTTTCTGATTGTGTAAAAAAATATATACATTACTATGGTAAATGTGATGAAATCCCCTTTAAATCCTACCTTTAATTATATTTAGATTTTTGTAAAAGATAAAAAAAAAACTTGGTTATTTGAATTTTTCACATAAATGTTGAGGTTATGTGAAAAAAGTGTAAATACAAAAGTTGTAGATCTTTTTATTACCTACAACTTTGCCGTTTAACGTTTTTCCATAGGACTTAAAGTTTTGCCGGAAATCGAGATAAATCGTTTTCTACCCTTAAAAACTCACCCCCTTCCACTTCCCGACCTCGGTTCGCCCGTAAATTATTTTTCCATTCATTTTTATTATATTCTCTTCCCTTTCCAATGGGTTTCATCCTACTAATTTTTTTTTGTTTCAAAAATTATTATCGACCCTGGTCTATTATTGCTGAAATGCAGAACGTTTTCTCGTTATGTAAAATTATAATAACCGATGCACATGAGAAGCTCACATCCTCAACAACCTCACTAACTTTTATTATTAGGCGATCAACTTACACGATTCAAAATCGGAACTCATACCTCCTCAGAATATGAACTAAACTCGGAGCTGCCCAAGGATCTATCCTCGCACCTCTCATATTCATATTATTTGTTATTCTAATTATTAATCTATCACTACCGGGGTTTACCATCAAATTTGCCGACGATACCACGGTTGCCACATCAGCACTAGATGACCCCGAAGCACACAGGAAAATACAATAAGTAACGGAAACAATGAACAGATGGTGTTTTTCGAATCAACATACTAAACGAGGACAAAACGGTTCACATTCGTTTCTACAAAACTTCTCCCAAAATGCAATTAAACCAGGGCGGCATCCTCTTTCAAATTTCTGGGAACGTATTTTGATTCCAAACTATCGTCGGAACCTCAACCGGATCATGTATGCTCAAAATTGGTACAAGCTTACTACGCTTTACTAAAGTTAAGATGCACAGTGCCTGTCCCTACTCAAATAACATCTTACTACGCATGTCCTCATCTCAGCTATAATAGTATACTGGGGGACAAGCAGTAAACATTAACAGAGTATTTCAAGCACAGAAACGTCTAATAAGGATCATTTTTTGATTGAAACCAACACAAACAAGTAATATACAAAAACACAAAATGCTCACAGTCACTTCAATGTACATCCTTAAGTGCTCCACATATGTATACAAGAACAAGAACGAATTCCAAGAAAACAGAAACGATCACAACTATCCTACAAGAAACGCAAATGGCCTTATAGTCCCTAGACACAGTTCAACACGATATGAAAAATTTCCCCACTATGACTGCATCACAATTTTTAATAAACTATCTACCAGAAGAAATTAAACAATCCATCAAGGAGATATATTTGGAAGAAGACTAAAGGACTTTCTTATAACAAATGCTTTTTACACACTAAAAGACTTTTTGAACGCCTAATCGATGTCATATTTGCGTAAAAGGTTTTGACCTTTTAGATTTTCTCTTACATTTAAGTAAGTAGTCTGAAATTTAAGGTAAACTGCCTCCTAAGTTAGTTAGTTTTATAGTTTCATACGATTGACAAAACGTGAATATAGAAAACGAAAAAAATATTACAAAAAGTTTATTTTAAGGAATGTTTTAACATTATTATAGAGTATAGGTTTGTTACCATAATTTAATTTACCTATCTACAAGGGAATGATCTTTAAGTAGTATACAAACAAAACAGTTTAAAATATTCGTTTTGCTCAGATCTATTCAAATTAACGATAATTCGATCAAGAAACCACCTTGGACCTATATTTATACAGCGTGTTCCAGTAGTAGGACAAAGTAAAATAAATACTTTGCGTTCAAAGAGAACCTTTTTTCAAATTGTAATATAACTTCGTCGTGGATCTTAATCTTAGAGCATCATATATTTATATAGTGACCGGCAGAAAGTGTTCAGCATATGGGAAAGTTTTTTTTATCTTTAAGTTTAGAAAATTACTTTTATTCTAGATAGGTTCTGCATGTTCTCAAACCAAAATAACACCCATTAAATCCGGTAAAAGTCTTATGGTATACGAGGTCCGATCAAAAATTTGAAATTCCGCTAAGAGTAAAGTACCTTCATCTTTCATTTTAGAACATTTTTTTACTAAGAATTATTGTTTTAATTTCAAAGTTATATCCAAATTTCGCTTATTTTGGACAAAAAAATTGATTTAATCGTGTTTTCTGAATAACCCTGTATAAAAAATAAATGGCAACCGAACAGTAGGAAAATAAGATTTTCTGCAGACTTTGTTAGAGATAACCGTCCATCATGAGTCCGATTAGTTTGTTTTCATAATATTATGGCTTTTTAAAATAAAAACATAAAAATATTAAATATTTTTGCTGCACACCGTATTTTATTTTCTGAGGGAACAAGTTAATTTCATCTAACTGATATTTTTTGATTTACATTGACCCAAAGCATCTCCTAAATAGTTTTTTATACATTAAAGTATGCATAGAAAGTTTCCTTTTGATTTATAAAGAAAAAAATTTAAATTAAAAATATATTTTGAACGGATTTTCTTCGTCACGCAAAATAATGATCAATAATATATATATTTTGTACACATTTTAAAATAATGTTTCTTTAAATACTGATTTTTTATTCCCCAAATAAGCCTAAAAATAATAACACAAATTAATTTCCTTCTCATAATCTATACTATTTATGATCAAAGCAGCCAAATATAAATTTATAAATCAAAAGGAAACTTTCTATGCATACTTTAATGTATAAAAAACTATTTAGGAGATGCTTTAAGTCCATGTAAATTAAAAATATCAGTTAGATGAAATTAACTTGTTCCCTCAGAAAATAAAATACGGTGTGCAGCAAAAATATTTAATATTTTTATGTTTTTATTTTAAAAAGCCATAATATTGTGAAAACAAACTAATCGGACCTATGATCGACGGTAATCTCTAACAAAGTCTGCAGAAAATCTAATTTTCGCACTGTTCGGTTGCCATTTATTTTTTATACAGGGTTATTCAGAAAACACTATTAGATCCATTTTTTTGTCCAAACTAAGCGAAATTTGGGTATAACTTTGAAATTAAACCAATAATTCTTGATAAAAAAAATATTCTAAAATGAAAGATGGAGGTACTTTACTCTTAGCGGAATTTCAAATTTTTGATCGTACCTCGTATACCATAAGACTTTTACCGGATTTAATGGGTGTTATTTTGGTTTGAGAACATGCAGAACCTATCTAAAATAAAATTAATTTTCTAAACTTAAAGATAAAAAACTTTCCCATATGCCGCACTTTCTGTCGGTCACCGTATACATTGTATATTTTACACTCATTTTAACGTGTGCATACTTCATACCATTTTTTCTATTTATTATTTTACTTTGTTCCACTCTCAGGGTCACTTAGTCATGGACATATTATACCTTTAGAACAGTAGGTATAGCTTATTTCGTGCGCAAACGTTAAGTTTTAAGCAAGAATTTAAGACCTCCATTAACGATGGGCATGCGCACAACACTCTTGGTATCGGCCTGTCCTTTAGCGACATCATCAAATTACACTCCAGAACCGGCTCGTTGCAGTTTCTTTATTAATGTGCGTAGTTAAACCGTTTTGCTACTTCTGGTTGATTGATATCGACTGCCGCATACGTAATACAGCGTGTAACAGAAGTATGGAACGCTTTAAATATCTTTTTCTATTTGACGTTCATAATAAGTTCATTATAAACTTGAAATGAAGTTCATAATGAAGCTATTTCGATACGCGTTTTTTCTTTATTTGATGTTGGTAACATTGAAATTGAAAAATTGACGTAAAATCACGTCTTTTGAAATTCAAAAAAAAATAGCAAAATCGCCCGAATTTCCGAACGCTCTGTATATGTACCGAATGTACAAGGATCACACAACGTATTCCGTCCAATTTCAAATCTCATATCGCTAAAATAACTTTAGAATCTCGTGGTGAAAATGGGTCAATAAATCAAAAAATGACAGTTCGAAAAATAATTTTTGTTGTCCAGAGGTTACTATGATAAAAAATAGTATTACCAACATAAAATTTAGACATAAAAATTTAAAGGATTTATTTTCTTTTCAAATATGTATTTTTTATTGAAAAAACTACAAATATATATCCCTATCTTCAATTTTTATTATCTTCCCAAAAAAATCAACTTCCGGTTAAACCGGATGTAACTCGAAAGCAGGAAACATAGTTGTTCCGGTTTAACTGGAAGTTGATTTTTTTGGGAAGATAATAAAAATTGAAGATAGGGACATGTAAGCCGTTTTGCTCTAAGACGTACTGTTAGAAAGTTAGAATCAAAGTTCAAAAATGTCATTTTTCAAGAGTCAATATCTCGGAAACTGTTAAGTATAGACTAATAATGCTTTTATTAAAAAATGTTCAGAATTTTATGCAGAATCCAAAAAAATTATATAAAATAGGGGTGTCTATTTAAGATTTAGATCTTACCCCCCCCCCCCCCCCCCCCTCCCTCCTAGGGGCTTGAAGTAACAAGATTGACAATATACGCAAAAGATGTCCCCCTCGAAATAAAAATCGACGGGTCCGAGCGTTTTTTTTTTAAATTAACGTGGAACCAGATATTTAGCCTGTTTCGTTTTAAATGGGAAACGGGGAGCAAATAAAATTTAACTTTAACACCATGTAACTCCTTTAATAATTAATTTTCGAAAAAATGTTATAGGAAGAGATTGCATTTATTTTCGGTCTAGAATTATCCTCTAAATTTTTTGCTCATCAATTCCGGACACCCTGTATAATATAAACTAAATAAAATTACTATAAGTTTTAAATTTAAGTATTTTGCTCAAATAGGGTTAAAATACCGGGTATTTCATATATTTAGTACGTATGGAGTAAGGGAGTATTTAGGGCATTACAATTATACACCAGCATCATTGTAATCGGTCTAGAAACGTCTCGTCAAACCAGGCTTTGTTTTTATAGAGTTGTAGGTAAATTGTTAGTTCAATTTTAAAGTCCGGACCTGTCTATCTTCCGCAGTACGCATGCCCACGTGTACTGGGCTTTATTTACGTGCGCAAGGCCATAAATGCTGATCTAAAGGTATATGTCTATGCACCACATTATCTTCCGAACGATAATTAACAATCACATCGCCCGCGCACAAACTTAACGTCAGCTGAGCATTTTTTTTTTTAAACAAAACACGTTTGCTACATTTTTGTTTGCTCTGAGCAATTCGAGTTGAACATATATAAAAAACACATTAAATACCAAATTTTTTTTATCAAAGTGGCCTTGACTGTCATTTTTGCTTAAAAACAATTGATAAATATATTATTTATTTTTTTAAGTAGGCTGTGCCAACTAACGGGACGTATCTTGGATTAAATATTTCTATGACAATACCTTCACATTTTTGCCCCATTTGAGGCAAGCATTTCGCATCAAGAAAGCTAAAAAAATTAGAAAACTGAGAAAATGTTAGGAAAAATGTCATTAGCGACAAATAATGACCGAATTGAATCGACGTTTGATGTTTTCTCTCTCTCCCTCTCTAGTCGTCGTAACCTATCTTTCTAGAAAGATTTAATCCAAGGGTTATGACATGACAATATAGACCAGGGTCGATAATTTTTGAAACCAAAAAAAAATAATAGTAAGATGAAACCCATTGAAAAAGGAAGAGAATATAACAAAAATGAAAGGAAAAATAATTTACGGGCGATCCGAGATCGGGAAGTGGAAGGGGGTGAGTTTTTAAGGGTAGAAAACGATTTATCTCGATTTCCGGCAAAAACAAGTCCTATGGAAAAACGTTAAAAGGCAAAGTTGTAGGTAATAAAAAGATCTACAACTTTTGTGTTTACACTTTTTTCACATAACCTCAAAATTTATGTGAAAAATTCAAATAACCAAGTTTTTGGTTTTTTATTTTTATCTTTTACAAGAAAAATTTTTTTTTTCACGAAATTTGGTGAAAACTTACCTTTTTATGTCCCAAACACACTGTAATTTTTTTGATTTAAAATATTTATTTTTTCACCTTATTTTGACTTAATATCGAAAAAGCACCCTAACTTTCAATCGAAAATTCTCACGTCAAAATATCTGCTTTTTTAAAAAAGTTGGTGGCCTTTTTGTTCGTTGAAATCTCTACTTTCTGATGGTGTAAAAAAAATATACATTACTATGGTAAATGTGATGAAATCCCCTTTAAATCCTACCTTTAATTATATTTAGAACAACTATTTTCGCATATTTTTTGCGATCTTTATGTTTTATGGATTTGTAATTTTTTTGTTTATCAATGTAACATGGAATCTTACGTTTTTCGAGTAATTAAAGTATAAATTTTAATAAATAGCTCAAAATTGTACATAATAATTAAAAAAAAAATTTGGATTCGAGTTTTTTTCGTTTCTTTGCATTTTTTGAGAACATTTACCATAGTATCATAGTAATGTATATATTTTTTTTTTGCACCATCAGAAAGTAGAGATTTTAACGAACAAAAAGCCCACCGACTTTTTTAAAAAGGCAGATATTTTGACGTGAGATGAGAATTTTCGATTGAAAATTGGGGTGCTTTTTCGATATTAAGTCAAAATGAGGTGAAAAAATAAATATTTTAAATCAAAAAAATTACAGTGTGTTTGGGACATAAAAAAGTAAGTTTTTACCAAATTTTGTAAGAGAAAAATAAAAAACCAAAAACTTGGTTATTTGAATTTTTCACATAAATTTTAAGGTTATGTGAAAAAAGTCTTAATACAAGAGTTGTAGATCTTTTTATTACCTACAACTTTGCCATTTAACGTTTTTCCAGAGGACTTGTAGTTTTGCCGGAAATCGAGATAAATCGTTTTCTACCCTTAAAAACTCACCCCCTTCCACTTCCCGACCTCGGATCGCCCGTAAATTATTTTTCCTTTCATTTTTGTCATATTCTCTTCCTTTTCCAATGGGTTTCATCCTATTATATTTATTGGTTTCAAAAATTATCGACCCTGGTCTATTATGACAATATTGGTCGCTTCTCTGTCAAAAATTGCGTCATTATTGCTATTTTAAACCATAGAAAACAACAACATCGACCTCACAGACTTTGACAAGTAATAACAAAAGGCTATCGCCGGAAATGGCGACCACGACGCCATTAAAACATGGCGGGCGGCGTTGTTTGACAACTCTTTTGACACATTTATGGAATTTATACAGTAAAAAAAAACATTTATAGACAAACTGTAAAAAGTTAAAAATAGGGTTTTTTGTCCTATAAAATGTTCAACGAGACCACACGGAAGGCACATTACATTAGGTATGTACAAAAATAGTTACACAAGGATAAAACGTTTTTTAACCATCGGAATGATATTTTGTAATATTCTTTCCTTTATCTCGTCAACCTTTTGAGGTTCCTCTTGCTTTGTTTTGAACAGGCGGAGTACGTTTTCACTTTTGGTGGGGACGGTGGTTCTACAACCTAAAAAAAACGACATCAAAACTACTTATATGGAAAAAAATGGTCAATAATAATAATATTAACAATCTTTATTATATTTATATCTACTATTTCTAGACCACTAACATTTCTTATAAATAATATGTTTAAAACCAGTATATTATTATATCCAGAAGCTTTCAAAATTGGTATAATAAAACCTATTTTTAAAAATGGAGATTCTAGTAAAACTAGTAATTTTATTATAGACTATAGACCAATACCATTAATATCTTCGATAGCAAAAGTAGTATTCGAAAAAATTTTAAAATTAAGAATTAAAAATTATTTGGAAAAATACATTTTATTTCTATAAACAGTTTGGGTTTCAAAAAAATAAATCAACACAAAACGCTATTTGCTATCTAACAGAACAAATATATGATGCACTAGATAATAAAAAACCTTTTATTAGTATTTTTCTAGATTTAGCAAAAGCCTTTGATACAGTTAGCTATAATTTACTGTTAGAAAAGTTTAAAAATATTGGATTCAGAGGAAAGCAATTAGAATTAATTAAAAATTATCTGAAAAATAGACCAATTTATGTTCAAATAGATAAAGAAAAAAGCTATCCAAAAGTATTTAAGTATGGTGTTCCTCAAGGAACAATCTTAGGACCATTATTTTTTAATATTTATATTAACGACTTATTTAGTATAAATTGCGATGGACAAATTCATAGTTTTTCAGATGATACTACAATTTTTTATACCGATACAAATTGGGACAACTTAAATAATAAAATTAAAAAAGATTTTAAAAATATAGAAATTTGGATTGAGAACAATTTGTTAACAATTAATTTCAATAAAACGAATTATATTCCTTTTACTTTGAACCTAAATAACCTACCACGAAATATGAATAGCATTGAAATAAATGAAGACATTCAAATTTTTGAAGTTAATAAAATAAAATATTTAGGAATTATTTTTGACAGTAAATTAAATTGGAATTTTTACATAGAATATTTAAATAAAAAATTAAGAACTACCGATTTTTAAAAACATTAAAATTTTTTTAAATGTAAGACATGGAAATATTATATTACGCGTTAGTTAAAACTCATTTAAATTACGGAATTTTAGGTTGGGGAGGAATAAATACAACTTTAGTTAAAAAATTAGAAATATTACAAAAAAGGTTTCTAAAAATTATATTCAATAAAGATTATCTTTATCCTTCAGAAGAATTATATTCAGAAACAAAAAAGTTGAACATAAGTCAACTTTACATAAAACATCTTAATATATATATTTAAAAATAAAAACCTTATACAATTTAAAAACCATAATCATAATACACGTTATAAAAATGAAATAACCATAAAACCTAAAATAAATAAGTCCATAGGACAAAAAAATTTCAAATATTTATGTTCTTATTTAAACGATTATTTACCAACAAAAATTAAAAAATTGATTTTATAAAAAAAATTTAAAGTCGAAATAAAATCATGGATATTAAAAACAGACAATTTGAAAATATTTTTAGGAATGCTTGCAACATGCTAACAAGCTCAGCTTCAGGGGATTAAAGAAAAAGTTTATAGAAGACAACAAACATATTAATTATATTATTAAATTTTAAATAAACTTATTATTATTATATGATTTCTCTTCGTGGATCATCATTGAGTATTATAATAAATTATCGTACTCACTTCGATAGTCTTCCTCACGTTCTCATACTGCACTAGAGGCACTGCATTGCTAATCGATTTCCTCCTATCTTCGCGTTTCTGCGTTTTGGCACTCTGCAGGTTCCTAAACGACCTGTTGCTGTCAAACAGAACTTTTTGCGGTTTCGACATGCTCTCGTTCGCGCTGAAGGACCTACTCAAGTCTCTCTTGACAGAGACCGGCGTGTGTGATGTTTCGTAGCCGGAAAAATAACCTGCAAATAAGGATCTAGTTTATTTTTGTTAAAATTATCTCCAGTCAAGGTAAATATTTTTACATTTAGCATTTAGGTACTTCTATGCCTCAAAAATTAATCGGCGCTTACCAAGGTTGGCAGGATAATATACAGTGACCGGCAAAGAGTTCGCAACATATGGGGAAAATTTTTATTAGCGGAAAAATCTTTTTTGGGGGATTGGATGTGCATGCCCCATAACCTTAAAATCGATTTTGACATACGTCACTTGACCAATGGTATGGCGGGAAAGTTGAAAAAACCAATATGAAATCATGATAAATCAGATAAGTTGATGAGATATCAAAAAAATTCCAAGAATAAAAAGTGTTTAGAATTCCATTAGAACCTAAAATACAATGTTTGGGATATCTACTCGAAAAAACATAAAATCGAATATTTTTGTAAATATTTTTTACCGAATTAAAAATTTCCATATTTTTCCTTACTTAAAGCTTCATTAAAGTAAAACTGACATCTGGTGACCACAACTAGAAATATTCTTTTGTTTTTCTGGCAATTTGGAGCAATAATTCAAAAAATTCGTTTACACTTGGATACCAGCTGTTGCAATAGTCTATTTCTAATAACCTTATCGATATTTTTTATATCGAAATATTCTATTATGTTAAGAAATCCTTAAATTCATTAATCCAAAGTAAATTATATTTATAACCGTAAAAAATAATTTTGAATTTCGCAGAAATCTTAAAAAAAATCTAAAAATTAATAAAAATTTAAATTATTTTAGATTTCTGCGAAATTCAAAATTATTTTTTACGGTTATAAATATAATTTGCTTTGGATTAATGAATTTAATGATTTCTTAACATAATAGAATATTTCGATATAAAAAATATCGATAAGGTTATTAGAAATAGACTATTGCAACAGCTGGTATCCAAGTTTAGTGTAAACGAATTTTTTGAATTATTGCTCCAAATTGTCAGAAAAAGAAAAGAATATTTCTAGTTGTGGTCACCAGATGTCAGTTTTACTTTAATGAAGCTTTAAGAAAGGAAAAATATGGAAATTTTTAATTCGGTAAAAAAATATTTATAAAAATATTCGATTTTATGTTTTTTTAAGTAGATATCCCAAACATTGTATTTCTAAACACTTTTTATTCTTGGAATTTTTTCGATATCTCATCATTTATCTGATTTATGATGATTTCATATTGGTTTTTTCAACTTTCCCGCCATACCATTGGTCACGTGACGTATGTCAAAATCGATTTTAAGGTTATGGGACATGCACATCCAATCCCCCAAAAAAGATTTTTCAATATTCCGCTAATAAAATTTTTTCCCATATGTTGCGAACTCTTTGCCGGTCACTGTATATCCGTGATAAATATCCTGATATATATCTTGATAAATTGAAAGGGTAATCGTTGCTGACTAGTTAGGTAAGAAACTAGGGAAATATTGGGTTTAGCAGCAAATGAAAGAGTACTCTTTTAAGTTGGTCCAAGCTTTCGGAAATGTTTATTTCCATCCTCAGGGATACTACAATAAATTAAGAAAAATTCTATGCAACATGTGTTGGCGTTGTGTTTTAGAATTACTTACACTTAGGTGAGATTGTTCATGCAGTTCTTAATTGATGAGGAAGACATTGAGTAGGTGGCTTGGAGTTCAAACCAATTTACAATAATATAATGCCTGCTTTATACCTCCCATTTAACATTTAATTTAATTTAAGATTTAAACTAAACTAAGAATTTAAAAGTTGAAAGTTAATTTTCTTATGCATGCGTTTATACCTCTCATTTAAACTAATTTATCATTTAATTTAATTTAAGAGTTGACCAACTTTCAACTTAAGTTAAAGGTTCGTGCCAGATCGTGCTAAATCGCGTTAGATCGTTCTCCACAACTGTCCGTGATTGGCCAGGAAGAAAGATGAATATTTTGACGGGTGACAATAACCTAAAATTATACTTGGAATTTTTATTTTTATCAACAAATAAAGTGGTTTTTCTCTATTTATTTTGACTGATCTAAATTCTTGTGATTTGTAATGGAAGACTACAATTTGTTTTTTACTACTTGCTTTAATTGTTGTAACAACAGCTGGACAAATCTTCTTTTTTTTGCACTTCATTTAATTTAATTTAGTGGCACGTTTTCGAGGTATAAATTAACAAAATTATTTCTTAGCTTAGTTTAAATGATAAATTAAATCTTAAATTAAATTAAATCTTAAATGAGAGGTATAAAGCAAGCATAAGGACTAAACAGACTACATAATAAAATTGTATAATGAAATTAATCTTTAATGCCTGCTTTATACCTCCCATTTAACATTTAATTTAATTTAAGATTTAAACTAAACTAAGAATTTAAAAGTTGAAAGTTAATTTTCTTATGCATGCGTTTATACCTTTCATTTAAACTAATTTATCATTTAATTTAATTTTAGAGTTGACCAACTTTCAACTTAAGGTAAAAGATCGTGCTAAATCGCGTTACATCGTTCTCCACAACTGTCCGTGATTGGCCAGGAAGAAAGATGAATATTTTGATGGGTGACAATAACCTAAAATTATACTTGGAATTTTTATTTTTATCAACAAATAAAGTGCTTTTTCTCTATTTATTTTGACTGCTTGTGATTTGTAATGGAAGACTACGATTTGTTTTTACTACTTGCTTTTTGTTGTAACAACAGCTGGAAAAATCTTCTTTTTTTTGCACTTCATTTAATTTAATTTAGTGCCACGTTTTCGAGGTATAAATTAACAAAATTATTTCTTAGCTTAGTTTAAATGATAAATTTAATCTTAAATTAACTTAAATCTTAAATGAGAGGTATAAAGCAAGCATAACGGTCGACATTTTGTAAAAGTTTTTTCCTACTCGCGTGCGGTAAAGTACACTTTACAGCACTCATTTTCATGTCGTAAGTAGTACTTTACCGCACTCAGTGCGGTAAGTGCGGTAAAATTTCTTTACCGCACCCAATGCTGTAAAATTTCTTTACCGCACTCTTGTAAATTTTATTATATGCGTAATATGTTCTATTTAATTTACTACATTATGATGCTAACCACAACTAACGGCGATAAGTATCACATCATTACGAATATTTTTACTAGGTACCTATTTTTGGTCTCATACTTTTATACGTTTCTTCTCTACTTATATAATGAAACACCCTGTACCTAAAATATTATAAATAATTTTATGTCATAATTTTTATGACAGGAATTTGATTAAACGTCTGATCTAGATGGCATTAGTCAAAATCTGCTCGACTGCATTGCATTGTATTCCCATAGCAACAACTCATTATTATATAAATATTCAAATTGTACATTTAATTTTAATATTTATCGTTAGCTATATTTTTATATTATAATGTTTGTATGTAATAAATATTTTTAAAAAATATTGTTTCTTTTTGTATTAATTTTGTAATATAATTCTTTTTTTTACCGGTGCGGTAAAGATTCTTTACCGCACTCAGTGCTGTAAAGATTCTTTACCGCACTGTATTAATTTTATTCAAAAAATGCAATTGATGTACTTGCATTCGCGCAATGCATAATATAAAAATATTTATAGCTTTTAACAATTAATATTTGTTACTTTTTATAAATTTTTTCTTTTAAATTTGATTTTTGTTCCAAATATTATTGCTCGAAGGAAAAATTGTGTACCTACCACGTGCGTAAAGTGTCTTTACCGCCCTTAACGGCTTGCCCGAACTCCGCTTCGCGTCGTTCGTGCAACTGCCGTCGCGTGCGGTAAAGGACCACTTTCCGCACTTGTTAGGTAAATAACTATTTCAGATTGAAGTGAAGTCGGGTTAAGATGCCAACTGTCAAAAAGTTCTGTCAGGCTGCTCTTTTTCTTGTTTGTTGTGTATGTTAAAATGTAGTGATATTAAACTACTGTATATAAACATTCTTGGCCAATCAAATGGAAGTATTCTGCAATAAAAGATTGGGTTGGAACTGTTTGTCTATTTTTAAGAGATATGAATTGATTTCGCTAAGATGTTGAATATCGGTTCTCTTGTTCATCGCGTTTGGTTCTTGAGCAATGAATGTCATTTCTAGGAACATCCTTTTAACCTTAGACGAGGTAAAGGAGGGGACGCAGCATCATAAACTTGCGATTGTGACCAGAATTTACCAGATGGCACCAAGAAAATGGCAGTTTGCAAAAATATAGGGTCTACCATTTATTACCTGCGAAGCTTATTCCTGGCTCCTTTCGATCGCTACGACTTTTGCACCCGTAGATGAACCAACGACCATTTTATTCAAAGATAAATACTACTATGTTTCATTCACTTTGCAATCAAAAACACGAAAAACCCGCTTGGTGACAATAGGATGTTTGGCGCCAGAATAATGGCCGCCTATCGAATTTTTGGTCACACTTTGCTTCTGTCGCGGTAGATTACCTCGTCTAAGCTTTTAACGTAGTTATTTTGTGATGTTAAGATTTTAATAGAGTCATAGTTTATGTTATGTTTAAATTTATGAATTTATCTTGATAAATATGATATTTATGCGCCGATGTTTATCCTGATATGTACCGATATTTTTTTTTCTAAAATTCTGTTCATCGGTATAAAAATATGGCCCCGCTGCCGCTGAGCCGGCAACAGCGTATTATGATGCTTACGATGCGTGGCATTTTTTTATTTAGTTCCGATTTCTGATTGAACGGAGCAATATTTTGCTTTCTGTTTTATGAAATAAAAATTGTACCAATGCCAAAAATAAAAAATTCAGTTTGGGTTCATTTTGATTTAATTAACAAGTCCAGTAATTCTGGGTTTTAAGTTGAACCATAGTTAAAAGCAAAAATATATGATGTGTTCATATTCATAAACTTGTATTTTTTACCTATACATTTTACATTCCTAACATAGGAGTACTAAAAAAACTTGTTATTGTGATAGAACTATCATTGAATAGAATTGAAACACAAATTTACAGGTTTATAACATGTTAATATTAAATTAAGTGATTTTGAATTTTTAAAATATATCACAAAGTAAAAGCTGAATCAATTCTATAAATAAATATCCAAATTTGGATATATTATATCGGACATTTGGATATTTATTTAAATATCATGATATTTGCCAACCCTGGCGCTTACCAGACGAATGATAATTTTCGGCAGTGCTGCTCAGGATGGAACTAACGTTAAAATCCGGTGAGCAATTGCTCAAATCTCCCAGTTCACGGCGTCTCTTAGGTACGAAGCTGCCCAGAGTTAATCCTCTGCATCTGAAAACGGAACATCAATTTTTTTAAATTTCCAAATAATAATAATAATAATAAAAGTTTATTCAAATATTTTTTTTTACATTTAATGCTAATATATTTTTTTTTTGGATAAACTACCAATTCCGAACTCAAAAGTAAAATACTTGTATTGAGTTAAATATATAAAATTTAAAATATAAATAATATATAAGTATATTATATACAGTGACCGGCAAAGAGTTCGCAACATATGGGAAAAATTTTTATTAGCGGAATATTGAAAAATCTTTTTTGGGGGATTGGATGTGCATGTCCCATAACCTTAAAATCGATTTTGACATACGTCACGTGACCAATGGTATGGCGGGAAAGTTGAAAAAACCAATATGAAATCATCATAAATCAGATAAGTTGATGAGATATCGAAAAAATTCCAAGAATAAAAAGTGTTTAGAATTCCATTAGAAACTTAAATACAATGTTTGGGATATCTACTTAAAAAAACATAAAATCGAATATTTTTGTAAATATTTTTTTACTGAATTAAAAATTTCCATATTTTTCCTTTCTTAAAGCTTCATTAAAGTAAAACTGACATCTGGTGACCACAACTAGAAATATTCTTTTGTTTTTCTGACAATTTGGAGCAATAATTCAAAAAAAATCGTTTACACTTGGATACCAGCTGTTGCAATAGTCTATTTCTAATAACCTTATCGATATTTTTTATATCGAAATATTCTATTATGTTAAGAAATCCTTAAATTCATTAATCCAAAGAAAATTTTATTTGTAACCGTAAAAAATAATTTTGAATTTCGCAGAAATCTTTAAAAAATCTAAAAATTAATAAGAATTTAAATTATTTTTTACGGTTATAAATAAAATTTGCTTTGGATTAATGAATTTAAGGATTTCTTAACATAATAGAATATTTCGATATAAAAAATATCCATAAGGTTATTAGAAATAGACTATTGCAACAGCTGGTATCCAAGTGTAAACGATTTTTTTGAATTATTGCTCCAAATTGTCAGAAAAACAAAAGAATATTTCTAGTTGTGGTCACCAGATGTCAGTTTTACTTTAATGAAGCTTTAAGAGAGGAAAAATTGGGAAATTTTTAATTCGGTAAAAAAATATTTACAAAAATATTCGATTTTATATTTTTTTAAGTAGATATCCCAAACATTGTATTTAAGATTCTAATGGAATTCTAAACACTTTTTATTCTTGGAATTTTTTCGATATCTCATCAACTTATCTGATTTATGATGATTTCATATTGGTTTCTTCAACTTTCCCGCCATACCATTGGTCACGTGACGTATGTCAAAATCGATTTTAAGGTTATGGGACATGCACATCCAATCCCCCAAAAAAGATTTTTCAATATTCCGCTAATAAAAATATTTCCCATATGTTGCGAACTCTTTGCCGGTCACTGTATAAATATTAAATATAAATATAATAATAAGTTAAATAATAATATAATATTTATTGTAAATATATTTCATAATTCAGGCACAGCTAGATTATAATATAAAACGAATATGACAATATTTTATTGGTATATTTTACATCACTATAATATACGAAGATACAATAAATCAGATTTAAATTTAAAAAAATCGACAACTACTTCAAAGTTATTTAAGCTAGCGTAAACAATTTGTTTAAATTGGGGAAAGAAAAAGTTTGGAAAAGGAAATAATATGTGGAGTTCCACAAGGATCAATATTAGGTCCGTTATTATTCTTAATTAACGTTAATTCCGTTTCCAAATTGAACTTAAAGGGCAATATAAAGCTATTTGCAGATGATACAACAATTATTTATTTTGCTGAAACTCTTGCAGAAATGTATTTTGATATTAATAATGATTTAAAAATACTTTTTCTTGGCTTCAATCAAATAAACTTACGTTAAATTTTACAAAATATTCTTTTGTTTATAACTAAAAATAAAATAAATTCCATCATTAACCCCTTAACATTTAATAATGAAAATATTCAATATTCAAAAACGAAAAAATTTTTAGGATCAGTTTTAGACGAAAATTTAAATTGGAAATGAAATGCCATATCCAGTATTATTATCAACTCGATATCTCCTTTGGTACTTATCTGTTTTGTAGAGCTAGATATTTCCTTCCTTTGAAATACTTAAAAAATATATATTTTTCATTAATATATTCAAAATTACAATACTTAGCTTCGATATGGGGATCTGCTTGTTTATCAAACTTAAAACCATTACCAGTAAAAAGTAATTTCGGAAAAAAATCGCTTTTATATGAAGGAATAATAAAATATAACAATCTTCCAAAAAATATCAGAAAAATTAAAGAATTGGCAACTTTTAAAAGACAATTAAAGAGATATTTACTAAATTAAATTATTTATACTATTTTTTTTTAAATTGACTTTATTAATGAATTAAATTGGATTAACTTCAATTTTTTTTTATTGTTATTTTTTGTTGGTATTATTTTCTATATTATGTTGCCACTTTCCATGTAATGAACTGTAAAAGTTAGTTTGGAATAAAGACATTTTGAAAGTTAAGGTGTTAACCAACTATATCATGTTCTTACTTGTCAACAAATTCCTCTGGTACATAAGAAAAACTGTCACACTTTTGACAGAAAATGTATCCGCATGAGTTCACTTCTTGACACTGGGCAATTGAACTGTCAACCACAGAGGGCTTTTCACATTTGGGACACTTGGTTAAAGACTGGTTCTGGTTTAAACTACTCCCTAAAAGAAACAGGTTTTACGATTTAAAAAAAAATACCATATCTAAGTTTTTTCGTAACAGTGAAAATGAAGGAATAAAATAAAATGAAGAAATTAAATGCATGGACTGGTAATTTTTAAAGTAAGTTCCGTACCAATTTCCAAAAATTCCACAAAATTTCGGCTGTTAGGACTCACAGAACCTTCCCGAAAAAGATTCTGGCTCTCTGGACTGCTAGGAGGGGTAATTTTGTAATTTTCCTTATTTTTCTTGTGAGTATCCTTGAACGTTTGATACCTGCAATAACACAAATGCTTTGAATAACATTTATTAAGTTAAGTATGTATCTATTTATGGTAAAAATTACCTACAAACTAAAATTAGACAAAACCAAATAACAACTACCTTAGGTTAGCCTTTGTATTCCTATACAGAGCATTCATGAGACTTTTAGAAACCATAGAAACTCTAAACAAGTCGCCATTCGAAAGGTATCCAAAGATCTTTCCCATAACAACATCGTTACTTAGTATTCTGCTAAACAATCGGTTATCCCTTGATATAAACAGGTGCCTTTTATAGGGAGTTGAGTTTTGCCCTATCTTTAACTTCTCTTTAAATTTCTGGGGTGTGAGGGGCTTCCTTAAGGGATCTAAGGGCTTTAATTTAGGATACAAGATGTCATGTTGCTCCTTTAAAGGTGAAGGCATACTGCAGGCAGAGGAGCATTTTTGAAAGCTGCTTGATTTTTTTGGGGTACAATTGAAGGTTTTCATATGGGCTTCTGGGGTCGATGGAGGTGTCACTATCTTTTCACAGCTAGAAAAATATATTAAAATAACATGTGTTTAAAACATATTATTAAAATTATGAGTACTTACCCATTGCTTTTTAAAAATTTCGGTGCTGGTTCATCGAAACCAGCAATATTGTAAAAGTTAGGGTCTAGTTTAAAGTTTTCAAACTCCCTGGTTAGACTTTCGTTCAATGTGCTCGAGGCCTGAGGTGTTGAAGGAGAGGAGTTCAAGAGATCATTCAGTTTTCTACTTGGAATATCACAGTGTTGAGCCTAGTGCATTGTTTGGAAATTAAAAATTATTCATTCTTAAAAATTATGTTTATATGCAGGTATACCTTACCTTACGTTTTTTGGGGTTATTGGAAAAGAGATGTGGTGTTGAGTCAGTCTCAGTTTTCGGGGTGCTTTCAAACACCCTGGAGGATGCATCAAAGGAGGAGGAAACATGCCCGGAGTCCCCATAATCCTCACTTTTTGGAGTATAGTCCATCTGTAAGAAATGCATTATTTAAAGGGCCTTGTTTATATATGGATCAAAGTCAGCATTTTAGAAAGCTTTCGAACATAAGAATTTTTTTAGAAATGTGTATGAAGTTTGAGGACATTACAACAGAACCAGTACATACGACTTTCTTTTAACTGGTAATCGGAATATTACAATGGAAAATGTTACCTTAAATTGCGGTAAATGCTCCCCCGCAAAAATAAAAACTTATTTACATTAAAATATTGCGTAAACAAACATCCAAACACGCTAAAATGGCGCCATGTCTCACAGATGGACTTTCTTTGCGAACTAAGGTCTTTTCAGTCTTTAAAACTATACTTAATCCATTTTAATAACATATATAATCCGCCAATTATTTAAATACTTCAGTCAGGCGATTATAAACCGATTATTGAAGGCGCGAAAACTAATTAAAGGCGAGAAAAGTTGGAAAACCAGCAGCAAACAACCACTTTAGACAAACCACGCACGAACTTTTGACATTGACACTTAGAAAATGTCAAAAAGAACTAGAGGGGGGACGTATTTTCTATTGGTCAAAGTAAATGGTACAAAATATCAATACTGTTTTTTTCTTCAGGCGGGAAGTTTAAAAACGCCAAATGAAAACAGCTCTGAAAAATAAATAATTTTCAGGTAAAAAAGGGATTCGGGCAAAAATAATTTGCAAAGTAGGAAAAGATCTCGCTTACTTATGCAAATGTAAATGGTTGATGTACATAAAAGCTCAAAATATGGTGTTTAGACCCAATATTCATTTTATCTGAAATTTTCCCAGTGGGCCATGAAATGAAAAATTTTAGGGACTGACAGTTGAATTTGTTTATTTTTGAAGTTTTTGATATTTTTAATTAACTTTTCCTGTTTCTGTTCGCGTTGTGTTGATTTTAATTTAGAAGAAAATGCCTTTAGGAAGAGTATTTTTACATTAGGAAACTTATTTTAAATTTAAGGAACCTACATCTAGCAGACCCCAGACTAGCGTATTTTGTAAAAGGTAAGAGGTCACCGCGGCACTTTTCCTTTGTCGGGCTTCCAACAAAGAGCTATAAATCGCGAAAATAAATTATTATGCAGGAATTGGACGTTCGGACATCCATAATAATTTATTTAAATAATACAGCAACGTTGCTTTGGAAATATTAACAAAATTTGTCACATTTGGCAACCTGCCAAAAATACAGCTTAAAAAAGTTACATTTTATGAGTTATTCTTAATGTTTTAATGGTTCTAGTGATTTATTTCATTATTGTAAGATATAATTGTTTAAATTTTATAGGGAACGTAATTATAAATCAATAGAACATTGTAACTATTCAGAATGTTGGGGGAGAAAATGTGACTCGGCAACATTGCAGTGAAAGGTTACGTCACAGTTTGGAGGTATCCCATTGGCGGACGCCATCTTATCGACAGTTTAGTTTGTTGAGTAGCGAAAAACGGCATAGTTTTCAGTTTTTTAGTGAAATAGTCGGACAGAATCGATGTGCGTGAAAAGGCCCCAAAACCTGCAAGTAAGGGTATATTCCGTAAATCGCGGAAACTAACCAATATTCCATACAGTATCGCGTCGAAAATCCGCAGCTTTACTGCAGTGTTTTTATTTGGTGCATTGTTGTTCAGTGGCCCCCCTTTAAACTGGCCCGTATCGGGCCGTGAACACAAAAATGGGTAAAATTTCTTTGTTACAGCTATTCCCTGATGTTTTATCTACATTTTCATATACAATTAATGTAAGAACGTTTCTTTTTGCGTCCTATATTGTTTACTATTGATTGATTTTAATTGAGCAAAGTGAAAGGAGTCAGATCCGTTTGCATTCTGTGTAAAAATCAGTTGGAAAGCGATGTATGCGGAAATGGGCCACCGAAACTAGGTCAAGTCTAGGGAAATTAGAGGGGAATAGCACGATTTTCTATGGGAATTGCTCCGGGATGAACAGGGAGAGACATAAAGTCTTTGTTATTTTAGGGATAAGTTTGTGGCATTTAATCAAATTTTTTATTAACTTATATCAAAGAATGATTACCTGATTCTAGTTCTAAAAGGAAATTGCAGATCTACTATAAGATGTTGCCTCCAAACAGGACAGGAAATGGAAATTTATGTATTAGAAAGGCTTGTTTTATTTTAGTTTTTTTTCAAATCTGGGGAACATAACAAAATAATGGGAATTTTTGCCTCTGAATTCCTGGGTTTTTTTGTATGTGCAGGCTTGTCAAAGGGTACATTTTTTATGCTCCAACGTTGGCTAACAGTGTGCTTTTTATTAAGTGAATAGCATTCTAATAATTTATAAACAAAAAGTTAGTTAGGTAATTGATTTTACTATAGTAGTTTTTATAAAATACCTAAAAAAAGACTTACAGTGAGTGCAAGCTCATATAGAAATATGAAAAAACTGTTCCTTTCATCTTTTTCGTGTTGATGACACTCCTGTCAATTCGATAATACTTAATTGGCTTTTATTTGCGTTCTTTAAGTCCCAAAACTCGACCAATGACAGCTAAGCGCACCAAAAAATAAACATAGATTGAACCTTCCGGTTTGGTTAAAACCTTACCCCCACAAACTAACCCCAATTTTTCCCCCATTTGCAGGAATAGTTGCCAGGCAACTTCCACAACCGGTCATGTCCAGTGGTGGTGCAAATGCGGGCACAATGACACAACAGCAGCCACAAGCGAATGCCATACAGCAAAGTAACGGAGCCGTAAAGAAGGTACTCTCGGGCGGAAGCTCAGGGGGGCCCACTCCGGCCGGTACACCAGTACAGAATGGTACCAGTCCACCGCCGCTGACCAACGCACCCAAATATGGTGAGTGTGAGCTTGGAAATCTATGTTTTTACTGTCCCTAACTGTTGCTTATTAAATTCTGGTTTAGGGAAGAGAAATTACAAACATCTTATTTTATGATTACTGAGCTTTTAAAATGTCTTTATTCCAAACTAACTTTTACAGTTCATTACATGATGGAAAGTAACAACATAATATAGAAAATAATAACCATTAAAAAAAGAATAATAAAAAAAATGGAAGTTAATCCAATTTAATTCATTAATAAAATCAATTTAAAAATAAAATAGTATAAATAATTTAATTTAGTAAATAAATATATCTTTGGTTGTTTTTTAAAAATTGCCAATTTTTTAATTTTTCTGATATTTTTGGAAGATTGTTATATTTTATTATTCCCTCATATAAAAGCGATTTTTTTCCGAAATTACTTTTTACTGGTATAGTTTGATAATTTATACAACGTCTGGTGTTATGATCATGTAATGTCTTATTCTCCTGAAGTGTTATGTTTGATTTTTTTTTCTTTTAAAATAATAGAGTGAATTAGAATACAAATTTTTAATTTATAAATGTTTTGAACGTGTAAATACCCTTTCGGTCTATATAGATTAACAGTTTGTTCTAAATGTGGTAATTTGTGTATACATTTAATAAGTTTATTTTGCAATTTTTGTAATGGTTTTAAGTTTGATAAACAAGCATATCCCCATGCAGAAGCTAAGTATTGTAATTTTGAATATATTAATGAAAAATATATATTTTTTAAGTATTTTAAAGGAATGAAATATCTAGCTCTGTACAAAACAGATACCACAGGAGATATCGAGTTGATAATATACTGGATATGGCATTTCCAATTTAAATTTTCGTCTAAGTCTAAAACTAATCCTAAAAATTTTGTTGTTTTTGAATATTGAATATTTTCATTATTAAATGTTAAGGGGTTAATGATGGAATTTATTTTATTTTTAGTTATAAACATAAAAGAGGATTTTGTAAAATTTAACATAAGTTTATTTGATTGAAGCCAAGAAGTATTTTTAAATTATTATTAATATCAAAATACATTTCTGCAAGAGTTTCAGCAAAATAAATAATTATACTTACAGCTGACTGGATTTTGTTTTCTTCATGTTTAGGAAGAAATCTAATATCACTGATAAAAAATTAATCAATTGAAATTATTGATACTTTGAAACAGTAAAAGCAGAACTAAGGTTTTATGGCTATGGACAGGTGATAGTGTTGCAGAAATTGCTGACTGTTCAAATCATAATGTTTATTTTCTTGGTAGAAGTGAGTAACAATAATTACCAATACAATAACAATAATTGTTGGATAATATTGTACTTGCTCTATACAGGATGAGTCACTAATAGTAATGCTTTGTTCGAAGCAAGGTGACACATTTTTCTTGAACTAATATTTAAAAATTATGACACTGTACTAGTTTTTACCTCGGAAAACTGAAACTCCCTTGATCACATTATAAATAGTGAATTGGAAACTTATTATAAATGGCTGTGTCAAAATAAACTTACTATTTATACCGAAAAGATTTTAAAACAAAAAAATAAACAGCAAATCAAGCTAAACATCAAACTAAATAACGCAGTTCTAAAAGAAGTTACACAGTACAAATACCTAGGCCTAATCATTTCAAATGACTTAACTTTTAACGGACACATAGATCACGTCATTAAAAAACGGTCTCCCATTATTGGAAATATTACAAGATGCGCTCATCAATTGAACAAAAATACACAATACCTCTTATAGGTACAATAAAATTGTTTTATTGAACCACATTTAGGGTACTTAATACCTACCATGTTGGGGGAACTCAGGCGAATATAATATGTTGGACAAGCTGCATAGGTATCAAAATAAGACTATAAAAAGTATTTTTTCTTTAAACTACTATAGAACGACTAGCTATATTTATAAACGTTATCCGTTCCTAAACATCAGGCAATTAAAAGAACTAGAACAAGCAAAACTAATACACTGTTTAGAAAAAAAATTACTAATATCAAATGTAGTGTTGAGCAAAAATTTGGACTTTCATAAGTACAACTTAAGAACAAACATGAACCTTAGAAATAAGTTCTCTAAAACCAAAAAGTGTCAAAACTCTCCAATTTTCCGATGCATCCAGATGTATAATTAAATACAGACAGTCAGCAGCCAAAAAGACTTAAGTAAATTTTAAAAATTATATTAAAACTAAAGACCCTCCAAAGAATTAACATAATTATGTTACATTATATGTACTATCTATATTTTAGCGACAGCTACCTATAAAAGATTTTTTATTTTGATTGTAGGTGTAGCGGTGCCAGTATCTCGGTACTGATTTGAGGTCATAAATAAATTTAAAAAAATGCAGTGACATAGTTATAGTTAATTATTACCAAGTTTTTAGTAAAATTAAATAGCATGAGAAGTCACTTTCTTTCATATTGTATTTATGCGTAAAAATCAATGATTTTGGTCGCAGCCGACACCAAACATTTTCAGCTAAAACAGTTTTATAGTTTATGAAACTTAAACTTTTTAACATAATATGCTGTGCTTCAAAGAATTCCTTTATAATTAAGGAAAAGGCATAAAATAGGCTTATTTTGATACATGTATTTCTAAATAAGCCAGTATTATGTTTCCTATTTTATGACCTGACACATGACCCATCAACACTTAACTCAAGTTTAGTTAACATGTAAATGGGTCATAAAGTTGAGGCTAAGATATCAGGTTTCACCACCAATTTGTGAATTTGTTTGCTTTTCCTTGTCAAGGGCCCTGCTGATATAAATGGGTTCTTTTCTTTCAGTTATCAACACAGGTGTTCAGATATGGTTTAAAGTTTGTGTTTTTGTTGAAATCTATAGAATTACGAGGGGAAATCGAAATGTTCCCGATATTTCATATGCAGTTCGATTCATAAAAAAAGCGTACACGAATTAGAATGAGAGGAAACCTTAACCATATTTGTGTAGAACCGGCTTATCGCACGTTAAAAGTTATTAAAAGTGCAAAGCATTGGCATTGGGCGTTCCGTTAGTTCAATAGCAAAAATTAATTTTTTTATTTTATAATAGGTACCTATATCAAGACAGTTTTATAAAAATGACAATAAAAACAAATAACGTTTAACAAGAATAAATGAAATCTAATATTTGGTCATATATATCCCTGTTTTTCTATTACTTGAGCCAGTCTATTCGGAATTGACTAAATTATATTTGATACAATAGTTGGATCAAGTTCTTCCCAGCACGCATGTGTTATTTCCCATAAATCTTCCGAATTTTGTGGCCTAAAATTTCGATTATATATTTTTTACGATTATACTTACTACTTACCCCAAATATTTTCAATTTGATTGATATCGGGACTATAAGCGACCCAAGACCCAAGGCAGCACTTCCACATTATGGATTTGAAACTAGTGGGTTACAGCATTGGCAGTGTGGACTGGACAATTATCTTGTTGAAATAATATGAAAGTATTATTGGGATATATTTGCTCAGCAGATGGTAACAATATGTTTTCTAAAATGTTAATGTAATTTCCGGCATTAAATCTTCCTTCTATTCGCCAGCAAACACCAGGTCCATGAACACTTATCCAGCCCCATACATTTACAGAGAACGCCCATGTCTAGAAGTTAGTATATCGCTCTTCAAACCTGGTATTGTTTGGACGGTATTTGTCCGTTATAAGTCGACTGGAACGTCTTTTCATCAGTAAAAATGACCCTGTTCCAGAATTGAGTGTTGCGGTATATATAATTTAAAGCACAAATAATCCTTGATTGTCGCTGTTCTTCGGTAAGAAACATTTTTTCCGCAGCTGGGCGACATTTTAGTTCAGATTCCTTGACTCTCCTGCTGGCGATAGGTTGGGAGGCAGAAAATGTTGTATCAATAACAGCATCCCTTGCAATTGCAAATATATTATTTCTTAAATATCCCAAAAAAGCAGCATCCTGTTCAGGGTTGGAACGTTTGGGACGACCTGAACCAATTTTCCCCTTTGGGGATTCTTCCTGTTCCCAGCGTTGCTTAATTTTCAATACAGTTTTTTTATTTCTATTATACAACTGCGCTACAGCACGGATTGACCATCCTTCTTCGATTCTTGATACCATTAGTGATGTAAAATTCTCGGTAATAATCTTTTGGAGAATATTCTCGAGAATATTCTCAAGTTAGAGAATTTTCTGAGAATGGTAAGGAAACCGCTAGAAATAGCAATAAAAAGAAATTAAAAATTACCTATTCTTTTTTGATTTGATTAACATACCTTCCCAAGAATAACTAAAAACTAAACAAAAAAACAGTCAAATAAAGAAAGATCAAATTTAACTATTAAAAACATACGAGTATACGTTCGCGCTTCTAGGGGATTTCCCTGAATCACTGTTGCAGACGTAAAACACTGTTGCCAGAGTTATAGAAAATGTTAGGAAAACTCAAAATTTTAAAAATCATTGCAAAAATGTTCAGTGTAAATCGAGGCGGTGTAAATTATGTAGAAAAACTTCTCTAGAGAATATTCTCGGGAGAATATTCTTACAGAGAATATTCTCGAGAATATTCCCGTTCTCGATAATATTCTCTCAAGACTATTCTCCTCTCACATCACTAGATACCATTTGAGCCTTTTCAACTTCAGACAACTGACGATGAGGCATTTTTATGTTCTTCTGTCAAAGTTTATCAAACGTTACAACCATGCAGTTTCAAAATTAATTACACCGACGCCAATGCTTTGCATTTTTGATAATCTATGACGTGTGTGAACCTCCAATAAACAATCATTTAGACAAGCCGGTTTTACGCAAATATGACAAAACTGACCTCTCATTCTAATTCTTGTACGCTTTTTTTATGAATACAACTGTTCATCGAAAATCGACTCTATAAAAACATTGCGAAAGTACAGAGATTTCTTTACTTTAAAAGGTAGGTATTTACCACCACCGGCCTGTAAAAAAATAGAATGCTTAATAATATGCTATGCTGTATAAATGGCACACTAATCTTATCTCTTTACAAATGGGGATTTGGTTTTTATAGGTTGCCGTCCACTAATTTGAGTTGGCAGCATCATTTCAACTGACTGTAACTTGGTAGCGATCCGCTAAGATGATTTTTTTTAAAATTATTTTTAGGAACATTGGTCCCCAACCGCATATTCGTAGGCGGAATTTCGGCGAGCACAACGGAAGGCGAGCTGATGCAGCTCTTTTCAGCCTACGGCACAGTCAAAGCCGCGAAAATTATCCAGGATCGCGCCGGGGTATCCAAGGGATACGGATTTATCACCTTCGAAAGTGAGGTGAGTTTGAACTTTTAGGTATGAGGCGTAGGTGTATACTATAGGCATAGGCAAAATAACAGTTACAACATTTACTGAAATTTTTTGACATCTTGAACTAACTTTACAGTTCATTACATGGAAAGTGACAACATAATATAGCAAAAAAAAACAATAAATAAAATAGTATAAATAATTTAATTTAGTAAATAATAATATCTCTTTAATTATTTTTTAAAAGTTGCCAGTTTTTTAATTTTTCTGATATTTTTTGGAACATTGTTATATTTTATTATTCCGGCATATAAAAGCGATTTTTTTCCGAAATTACTTTTTACTGGTATAGTTTGATAATTTATACAACTTCTGGTGTTATGATCATGTAATGTCTTATTCTCCTGATGTGTTATGATTTTTTTTCTTTTAAAATAATAGAGTGAATTAGAATAGATATTTTTAATTTATAAATGTTTTGAACGTGTAAATACGCCTTCGGTCTATATAGATTAACAGTTGGTTCTAAATGTGGTAATTTGTGTATACATTTAATAACTTTATTTTGCAATTTTTGTAATGGTTTTAAGTTTGATAAACAAGCAGATCCCCATGCAGAAGCTAAGTATTGTAATTTTGAATATATTAAATTAATGAAAAATATATATTTTTTTAAGTATTTCAAAGAAATGAAATATCTAACTCTGTACAAAACAGATACCAAAGGAGATATCGAGTTGATAATATACTGGATATGGCATTTCCAATTTAAATTTTCGTCTAAAACTAATCCTAAAAATGTTGTCGCTTTTGAACATTGAATATTTTCATTATTAAATATTAAGGGGTTAATGATGGACTTTATTTTATTTTTAGTTATAAAACTTAAACAGCAAATGGTCAATGCCTTAAAGATTGTGACTTGAGTTCAGAATGTTGCTAAGTTGAGAAACATATCAATGGTGCATACCAGCATTAAAGCTTTAATATTTCGTAAACGGTTTAAGATAGGTATAGGTATAGGGAATGACTTATGAAAAATGTGTAGAATTAATTTCAGAAAAAAAATTAGGGTATTTTTTCTAAAAAAAAAATACGTTTCACAAAAATTAACTATACTGATCCGAGTGATCTCTTTACTTTTATTTTTTCCAACAGGATGACGCCCGCCGCCCCCTGCGAGAACCCGACAGCATAGTCCTTCGGGAGAGACGGCTCAACATCGCCCCAGCCATCAAGAAGCAGCCGTTCGGAAGACCGCCGGCCGCCCCACCGTACGACACCCAGGGCCACCCTGACGGTAGGTCACCCGCCCCGGCGCCGCATCAGGCTACCATGCAACCACCCTTACCCCCGTTCTTTTTTGGGGCGGCACCGCCTTTCTATACGGGAGCCGCTGCGTACTATGCGTCGCCACCCGTGCCACAGATGGTCAGCAATGCCGCACAGGCGCAGGTCCAGGTGTCGCAGGCGAGTCAGGAACAGGCAGCCGCACAGCAGGCCATGTATCAAGGTAAGGCGTAAGACGTTCCTTTTAGTTACTTTTAAATATAAATAATTTATACAGTGACCGGCAAAGAGTTCGCAACATATGGGAAAAATTTTTATTAGCGGAATATTGAAAAATCTTTTTTGGGGGATTGGATGTGCATGTCCCATAACCTTAAAATCGATTTTGACATACGTCACGTGACCAATGGTATGGCGGGAAAGTTGAAAAAACCAATATGAAATCATCATAAATCAGATAAGTTTATGAGATATCGAAAAAATTCCAAGAATAAAAAGTGTTTAGAATTCCATTAGAACCTTAAATACAATGTTTGGGACATCTACTTAAAAAAACATAAAGTCGAATATTTTTGTAAATATTTTTTTACCGAATTAAAAATTTCCATATTTTTCCTTTCTTAAAGCTTCATTAAAGTAAAACTGACATCTGGTGACCACAATTAGAAATATTCTTTTGTTTTTCTGACAATTTGGAGCAATAATTCAAAAAATTCGTTTACACTTGGATACCAGCTGTTGCAATAGTCTATTTCTAATAACCTTATCGATATTTTTTATATCGAAATATTCTATTATGTTAAGAAATCCTTAAATTCATTAATCCAAAGCAAATTTTATTTATAACCGTAAAAAATAATTTTGAATTTCGCAGAAGTCTTTAAAAAAATCTAAAAATTAATAAAAATTTAAATTATTTTTTACGGTTATAAATATAATTTGCTTTGGATTAATGAATTTAAGGATTTCTTAACATAATAGAATATTTCGATATAAAAAATATCGATAAGGTTATTAGAAATAGACTATTGCAACAGCTGGTATCCAAGTTTAGTGTAAACGAATTTTTTGAATTATTGCTCCAAATTGCCAGAAAAACAAAAGAATATTTCTAGTTGTGGTCACCAGATGTCAGTTTTACTTTAATGAAGCTTTAAGAAAGGAAAAATATGGAAATTTTTAATTCGGTAAAAAAATATTTACAAAAATATTCGATTTTATATTTTTTTAACTAGATATCCCAAACATTGTATTTAAGGTTCTAATGGAATTCTAAACACTTTTGATTCTTGGAATTTTTTCGATATCTCATCAACTTATCTGATTTATGATGATTTCATATTGGTTTTTTCAACTTCTCCGCCATACCATTGGTCACGTGACATATGTCAAAATCGATTTTAAGGTTATGGGACATGCACATCCAATCCCCCAAAAAAAAAATTTTTCAATATTCCGCTAATAAAAATTTTTCCCATATGTTGCGAACTCTTTGCCGGTCACTGTATAATTTAAAAATTTGCACATTTATTCATTTTTTACTTTTAAAACAAAAAATGTCTAACATAACGTTTACAAAAGTTCGTGCTTTTCATAAACGTGATACTAGACAAACTAATTTTTTACAAACTATTAAAATAAACAGCAACTTTGAAAACCGGTCATTGTTATATAATGGATTAATAATTATATAATATTTTACCCGAAAATATTAAAACATTTAAAAAACTACCCTTATTTCAATTTTATTTAAAAAAATATTTCCTAATACACTCCCATGCAAAAAAAAGCGGGCATCATAAAATTTGGATTAAGTTTAGGGTTTTATAACTTTTTTATTTTTACTCCGATTTAACTGATTTTTTTAGAGAGCTCTAAATACATTCATTAGTTTTAACATGCCCATGCAAATTCTAAGAGAAATTGTTTTTTTGACATATTATACAAGTATAATCGAAAAGTTGTTTTTTTGCTTAGTGTCAAAACACCCATCGATGTACTTTTTCCTGCAGAATTCAAAAATGAAACCAATTTGTCAAATTTTTTGACTTTGAAGGATTCAAAGGTGATTATACCTTTATTACCTAGTGTATGTTTCAAACAGGTTAAAGTTAAATTATACTGGATAAAACATTAAAATTTAATAAAAATAGCTGTCACAATATTAAATATTTTAATCAGAACGGACAAAAAAAAATCACTCGTTCCAAAAATCCTATAAAAAAAGCTATGTTCGATTTAAAAAACGTCTTATCCATAGCGTAACTCCTTTGTTCCTGGTTCAAATAAATTTTTTGTTTCATTTTTGAATTCTGCAGAAATAAGTACATCGATTGGCTATTTTGGATTTTTCTTTAAATACAAGGAAGCTCAAAAATGAGCCCCTGTTCAGTCCTCGTTGGAAGACCCTGTACACGTCGGTGCATGTCTTTAGCCCGCGAATATCATCCTGGGTAATATTTCTCCATTCTTGACTTTTATGACGCGGTAGTAATTTATAATATACCTACAAAGTTAGAGCAATAATTGTTAGTTATTTTTATATACTTTATCCCTGTAATATACTTGTAAATTGTTTGAGAGTAAAAAAAAAAATAGCATAGCAAGGCCAACGCGTTCCTAGTAAAGATTAAACTCGGCTCCGCTAAATTTTTTTGCTATGCTGTTTAAAAGAAGCAAAAGGAAAGTGCCTATTACCTCAAAGTGGAGTTCCACAGGGCTCAGTTATCGGCCCGAATTTAATTGTTATTACCCAAACATTAAAGAACGAAGATACAGGTGTTACTTATATTTTCGATTTGAAAAGGAAAAAAGGTGTGTGCTTGTATGGTTATGGTTGAAAAGCAACGAAAGTGGTAATTTTATTTATTTTATAGGACCTCCTGTGTACCCAGCACAAACCGGGCCACCTCAATCAGCCCCATACGCCTCGATGATGTTCCCACAGACCATCTATATGCCCCAGCAATACCCTATGATGCCGGTGAGTTTCAAAAAATTGAATATTTCCATAATAAAATCTAACTATTGTCAAAGTTGAAGTTTATATTTCTTAATTTTACAGAGTTTATTATTTAAAGATTGTTCATCAATATTCCCTTTAAAATTTGCAAAAACCGAAGGTATTTGACATGAAATATCGCCCTTATGTTTTTATCAACTAGGAGAATAATATCAAAAAACTATTTTTTTAAATATAAACTTTAACTTTTCCATACACATTTTGATTAACTCTAGTCCATACTAATACTGTTTTACAATTTGTTGAAGACGATTTAAAGCTCAATAACATAAGTTTTGTGCTATGTGGAAAATAATACCCAGTTTTACTGTAACCTTATTATAGACATATACAGTTGTATTCATAAAAAAAGCGTACACGAATTAGAATGAGAGGAAACCTTAACCATATTTGCGTAAAACCGGCTTGTCGCATGTTAAAGGCTATTAAAAATGCAAAGCATTGACGTTGGGCGTTGGTTCAATAGAGTAACAAAAATTAATTTTTTATTTTATAATATATCTTGACAGTTTTATAAAAATTACAATAGAAACAAAAAACGTTTAAGAAGAATAAATAAAATCTTTTTCTATTACGTGAGCCAGTCTATTCGGAATTGACTCAATTTTGATACAATATTGGATAAACTCTTCCCAAAACGCGTGTATTATTTCCCATAAATCTTCTGAATTTTGTGGCCTAAAGTTTCGATTATATATTTTTTTTACGATTATACCCCAAATATTTTCAATTGGATTGATATCGGGACTATAAGCGACCCAAGACAGCACTTCCACATTATGGGTTTGAAACCAGTGGGTTACAGCCTCGGCAGTGTGGACTGGATAATTATGTTGTTGAAATATGAAATTATTATTGGGATATATTTGCTCAGCAGATGGTAACAATGTTTTCGAAAATGTTAATGTAATTTCCGGCATTAAATCTTCCCGCTATTCGCCAGCAAACACCAGGTCCATGGACACTTATCCAGCCCCATACATTTACAGAGAAACGCCCATGTCTAGAAGTGAGGGGGGTTAGTATATCGCTCTTCAAACCTGGTATTGTTTGGACGGTACACACGAATTTGTCCGTTATAAATCGACTGGAACGTCTTCTTATCAGTAAAAATGACCCTGTTCCAAAATTGCGGATTGCGGTATATATAATTTAAAGCAAAAATAATTCTTGATTGTCGCTGTTCTTCGCAGCTGGGCGACATTTTAGTTCAGATTCGTTGACTCTCCAAAAGGCGGTAGGTTGGGAGGCAGGAAATGCTGTATCAATAACAGCATCCCTTGCAGTTGCAAATGGATTATTTCTTAAATATCCCAAAAAAGCAGCATCCTGTTCAGGGTTGGAACGTTTGGGACGACCTGAACCAAGGTTCCTCTTTAGGGATTCTTCTTGTTCCTGGGTTTGCTTAATTTTCAATATAGTTTTTTTTATTTCTATTATACAGCACGGATTGACCATCCTTCTTTGATTCTTGATACAATTTGAGCATTTTCAACTTCAGACAACTGACGATGAGGCATTTTTATGTTCTGTCAAAGTTTATCAAACGTTACCACTCAATTACACCGACGCCAATGCTTTGCATTTTTGATAATCTATGACGTGTGATAACCTCTAATAAACAATCATTTAGACAAGCCGGTTTTACGCAAATATGACAAAACTTACCTCTCATTCTAATTCTTGTACGCTTTTTTTATAAATACATCTGTACCTTTGGATCAGGAAACAATAATCAGGAAAGGGGCAAATTTGCATAAAATTAAAAAAAACCGTAAATGAGGTGATAAATATAGGTGTAAGGGGACGGTTTAAATTCTTCAGAAGCAAAAACTTATGTGATCGAACTATTTACCGTAATAACCGTTTGTCTTTGTCTTGAATGCACCGCTGCAGTCCGCCCAAGCGTGTCTCGGGGGTCCACTGGAGTGCGCCGTGGCGGGACTGTACCCGCCGCCCCCGCAGGCCTACGTGCTGCTGGACGCTGCCGGCGCGGCGCCCCAGCTACAATATTGAGGTTCGGCCCAGCTAGATTTTACTTGTATTTTTTGGCTTTACCGACGCACGATGTTTGTGTTTTTTTCAAGTATATTATTTTGTTTGTGCTGCGGTCGGAAAATGAAGTCGAGAACATTACAATGTATGTTAAAGTCATAGACTTCATTTAACGACTAGAACATTCTTATTAGACCAGGGCCTTTGAAAATGGTAAAAAGTGAAAAAAATAATAGTAGGATGAAACCCATTGGAAAAGGAAGAGAATATAACAAAAATGGAAGGAAAAATAATTTACGGGCGATCCGAGGTCGGGAAGTGGAAAGGGGTGAGTTTTTAAGGGTAGAAAACGATTTATCTCGATTCTCGGCAAAACTACAAGTCCTATGGAAAAACGTTAAATGGCAAAGTTGTAGGTAATAAAAAGACCTACAACTTTTGTATTTACACTTTTTTCACATAACCTCAAAATTTATGTGAAAAATTCAAATAACCAAGTTTTTGGTTTTTTATTTTTATCATTTACAAAAAAATGTTTTTTTTCACGAAATTTGGTGAAAACTTACCTTTTTATGTCCCAAACACACTGTAATTTTTTTGATTTAAAATATTGATTTTTTCACCTTATTTTGACTTAATATCGAAAATGCACCCTAATTTTCAATCGAAAATTCTCATCTCACGTCAAAATATCTGCTTTTTTTAAAAATGTCTGGGCTTTTTGTTCGTTGAAATCTCTACTTTCTAATGGTGTAAAAAAAAATATACATTACTATGGTAAATGTTCTCAAAAAATGCAAAGAAACGAAAAAACTCGAATCCGTCATTTTTTTTTTAATCATTATGTACAATTTTCAGCTATTTATTAAAAGTTATACTTTCATTACTCGAAAAACGTAAGATTCCATGTTACATTGATAAACAAAAAATTGCAAGTCGAAATATACTACTATAATTAACAACCAAATAAGTTAATAAAGTTAGTATTTAATAAGACATCTACAATATTTTGCATTTTTTGAGAACATTTACCATAGTAATGTATATTTTTTTTACACCATCCGAAAGTAGAGATTTCAACGAACAAAAAGCCGGCCGACTTTTTTAAAAAAGCAGATCTTTGACGTGAGAATTTTCGATTGAAAATTAAGGTGAAAAAATAAATATTTTAAATCAAAAAAATTACAGTGTGTTTGGGACATAAAAAGGTAAGTTTTCACCAAATTTCGTGAAAAAAAAAGTTTTTGTAAAAAATAAAAAACCAAAAACGTGGTTACCTATTTGAATTTTTCACATAAATTTTAAGGTTATGTGAAAAAAGTCTACATACAAGAGTTGTAGATCTTTTTATTACCTACAACTTTGCCATTTAACGTTTTTCCATAGGACTTGTAGTTTTGCCGGAAATCGAGATAAATCGTTTTCTACCCTTAAAAACTCAGCCCCTTCCACTTCCCGACCTCGGATCGCCCGTAAATTATTTTTCCTTCCATTTTTGTTATATTCTTTTCCTTTTCCAATGGGTTTCATCCTACTGTTATTTTTTTTGGTTTCAAAAATTATGGACCCGGGTCTATACTGAATTTTTCGTCTTATTCACAGAAACCTACACAACATTTTCCATCTCATTTTTTTTCTTATTACATTTTTATATGCTTTCCGTATTATTTTGGAATGAGTTTTAATTGCAGATGATTTGTGCTAATTAAAAATGTTAACATACTAAACGCCACGTGATATAATACTTAACCACATTTTATTTACAGGTTTTTTTTTTGAGAATGAAAATAATTGTTAATTTACAAAAATTTGCAAAATTATGTTAATTACTCTTGTTCCTTTTAAATGCTACAAATAAAACTCTTGGGATGGATTTTCCAATGGGCTCTTAAGTACGAATTCGTCAGTTTATTGATCAATATGTTAGTTACGTCGCTGTCGAAGCAAACAGTTTTACCCACATTTTCAAAGATTTTTGAAAAAAACTTAAATAATAGAATGGTAAATTTTTTAGGGGAAAAAAAATTACTCTCCATTTCAATATGGTTTTCGTAAATTTAGAGATACAGAAGTTGCAGCTGCAGATATTATCAAAGATATTCAACAAAACGTTGATAGCAACCAAAAATGCTGCCTAATGTCCCTAGGTTTATGTAAAGCGTTGGATATAGTCAATCACAAAATTTTACTTAAATGCCTATACAATATTGGAAACTACACAGCAACTATAGCTAACTTCACAGTACATTGGAATTTCCAGCCTTATAGTTTTCGTAAACTGGCGAGAAAAGTCGATGCGTCGAAATGTACGACGTAAATAGACTAAGACTGGATCTCCATGAGCGTAAATTTAACAGCGTACCTATCCTTTAAGACGTGATTGGTTGATTATACAGTATGTCTCCGTAAGTTTGCACCATGTGGAAAACTTTTTTATTATTCATTTTACGAAAAAAAGTTATTCTTCATAAAAAGCTCTGCATGGTCTAAAACCTAAAATGCAACCATCAAATATCGAAATTTTCCAGTCATATACGAGGTTTGTCAAAAAATGTGAATTTTTCCCAAGAGTAAAGTACCTTTATTTTTGACATTATCAAAAATTGTTATTAAAAAAAGTTGATCAGAATTAATAATAAATTAATAAAATAATTTTTCAACATAAATGCGTATAATTGCATATTTAGACGTGGTTTTTAGTTCTGATCAACTTTTTTTAATAACAATTTTTGATAATGTCAAAAATAAAGGTACTTTCTCTTGGGAAAAATTCACATTTTTTGACAAACCTGGCATATGACTGGAAAATTTCGATATTTGATGGTTGCGTTTTAGGTTTTAGACCATGCAGAGGTTTTTATGAAGAATAACTTTTTTCATAAAATGAATAATAAAAAAGTTTTCCATATGGTGCAAACTTACGGAGACATACTGTATACAGTGAGGACGTAAAGTCTGGAATAAATTCATTATTTAGGGAACGCTGAATGTTTTTAAAAATCGCTCGGACACGTCGATTTTGTTTTTTTAATAAGCATTTTTTTCAATATTTTTTATTATACAGGGTGTCTCCGAAAGCACTCTGCTTGGACCAACTTTAATTTTTTAAATGGGAACCCACATTTTTTTTTTATTTTAGGATTCTGTGCATAATTGTGAATATTTTTTATCTAACATATCATTATGATTTATCGACAGTTAAAGTTCGAAAATAAATACAACAATTAATTATTTATCATTTTAATAAATGTTGAAAATGTTGCCCAAAGGTTAATTGGCAGTAACCTAGACGATCGAAAACTTCTTTCTGCACATTTCTGACAACTTCCGGACTGATTGTCCGTATTTCTTGAACAATTCGATTCTTTAAGTCCTCCGTGTCCATTGGCTTAGTCTGGAAAACTTCACCTTTAAGGTAAACCCACAGAAAAAAGTCAAGGGGGGTTAAGTCGGGAGACCTCGGCGGCCATTTAATAGCTCCCCTTCTTCCAATCCATCTATTTTCAAAAGTTCGCGCTTATCTTAATACTATTTTTGAAAATAGATGGATTGCAAGAAGGGGAGCTATTGAATGGCCGCGGAGGTCTCCCGACTTAACCCCCCTTGACTTTTTTCTGTGGGTTTACCTTAAAGGTAAAGTTTTCCAAACTAAGCCAATGGACATGGAGGACTTAAAGAATAGAATTGTTCAAGAAATACGGACAATCAGTCCGGAAGTTGTCAGAAATGTGCAGAAAGAGTTTTTCGATCGTCTAGGTTACTGCCAATTAACCTTTGGACAACATTTTCAACATTTATTAAAATGATAAATAATTAATTGCTGTATTTATTTTCGAAAGTTAACTGTCGATAAATCATAATGACATGTTAAATAAAAAATGTTCACAATTATGCACAGAATCCTAAAATTAAAAAAAAAATGTGGGTTCCCATTTAAAAAATTAAAGTTGGTCCAAGCAGAGTGCTTTCGGAGACACCCTGTATAATAAAAAATATTGAAAAAAATGCGTATTAAAAAAACAAAATCGACGTGTCCGAGCGATTTTTAAAAACGTTCAGCGTTCCCTAAATAATGAATTTATTCCAGACTTTACGTCCTCACTGTATATACTTACGCTGTCGAATTTACGCCCATGGGAACTCGTGATACAAGATACAACTTCCAGTAGAGTTAATATTCCAACTTTTTGAACTTTGTATATCCCAGTGTGTTTTTTTCTGGCTTGTGTTCAGAGGTATGTTCATTTGTGACTGAAATCTGCACTTTTCCGAAGATATTTCACCCCTAAAGACCCCAAATGGACATGCCTCAACGTTCAAAAGAATGTTGTTCCTATATTGCATGTTGAATTTTCGCAATAACGCAGATCTTCACTACATCCGCGTTTTTTCCAATTTCCAGTACGACTACACAGCAGTATATGGAACCGGGGGCGCCCCACCTACTAACGGTGGCGTGCCCCCGCCCTTCGCAACTGCGGGACCCCCCTCGGGTGGAGGTGCTTCGCCCCCGCGGGGTCCCTGCTACGCCCCTCCACCCGGGCCACCGGAAACGACCTTCTTGTATGGACCTCCACCGCACCTCTTTCATCCGGGCGCCATGGACCCCAATGGCGGGGGCCCCGGTCAAATATACGCGTCGGCAGATGGGGGCTTCGACCCTATGGGACCCCACGCTGCTATGGGACATTTTGGAGCCATGGGAGCGCCGTACGGGATGAGCGAGGTAAGTTTTTTGACATTTTTTTTTTTGCTTTGAAAAAATGGCGTTTTTAAATTTATCAGTTTTAAATCGATTTAATTTCTTAATCTACGACATGGCGTATTTAGCATTATCATTTAGATGTCATTATGACCTTCATAATAGCACTCAGTGCCATTATGAATTTATAATAACATCCAAATGTTAAGATACAAAAACAAAAAGACAGTCGGTGCAAACTATTTATTTGTTATTATTACTTAGAAAAACGGATTGCATTTATTGATTGTAAACATCCGAAGGGACACTTTCGGATTCAGAATCTCCCATGTTTAAATTATTTTTGGCCAACACTTTGCATACAATAGAAAATTAGACTGCAATAATGACGTTGTCAAAATCGAAATTAAAACAATCAAAAATGCGGTTACCATGATATCGACTAATATGGACACCTAAAAATTTTTTAAATTACGAAAACGTTATCTGATATCAATAAAATTTAGACGAATAAAATCGATTAAATTTTAAATGATACACACGTTCGATATGAACTTTGTTAATGAAACTTGTGCAATTAAACCACTCGGCTGACGCCTCGTGGTTTAATGTTGCACACATTTCATTATAGTGTTCATATCGAACTAGTATCATTAATAACTAATATTTTTCAGTTTGAGTTGTCAAGGAAAATTTAAGAACGATACCATTTTATAGTTTTTTCACTTTGCTCAGTTCCCTCCTTAAGATATAGCTTCAGTACAATACATTTTTACCGTCTGATTTAAAAAAATGTTTAATTAGCTCGCAAATTTTTTTTTTCCTTTAATATCGTTTTAAATTATAGATATTTTGTGAATTATATTTATAACACAACAACAACACGTTGATAGCAACCAAAAATGCTGCCTACTGTCCCTAGATTTATGTAAAGTCAATTACAACATTTTACTTAAATGTTTATGCAATATTGGAATTCGGGGAAATATTTATTTATTGTTAAAAAATTACTTAAGTAATAGAAAGCAGTTTGTTTAAATGGAAAATGTTAAAAGTACACCAAAAAACATAACTCGTGGTATTCCGCAAGGGTCAACCTGAGGACCTACTTTTTTTTAAATCTACAGCAAAATTAAATTTAAAAGGTAAACTAAAATTGTTGCTGATGATACTACTATTGTATATTTTCATGAAGACTATGCTCAAATTCATAATAACATTAACCACGACCTAAATGGCTTGAAATTAATAAATTATCATTAAAATATTTTAAAAATATATATTATTTTTTGGTTTATTCAAAATTACAGTACCTATATGATTTCAATTTGGGGTCAGCGAATTTAACTACAATTCAGCCTTTTTTAGAACCAACTCTAAATTTGTATGAACCAAACGGATATTTAAATTTAGAAAAGCTTTATAAATTAAAACTATGCATTCTAATACACTCTATTATTATTAAAGAAAAACAATCGAATATAATATTTCTTCCGACCAACATTATTCACAACACGAGACAAAACCTTCATATTCAAACACCTATGGTAAAGAGTACTTTTGGCCAAAGATCAATATTATATAAAGGAATAACAATTTACAACAGTTTGCCGAAAAAAATTAAAGAAATATCAAAATTATGGACTTTAAAAAAAAAACTCGAAAAATATTTTTTAAAACTGGACTAACTTTAACGTCTTATATATTATTATTTTTTGTAAATGGTTATTGTATATTTATTTTTTTAAATAATTTCGATGGAGTTAATAATAGTTACTAAACATGATTTTTATTATTTGTGATTTTATATATTGTATTATATGTGGTGTTATATTCTCTGTAATGAACTTTTTAAGTTGGTTGAGAATAAATATATATATTATTATTTTTAAAAATTTGGAAAATCAGACTGTAAAAATGTAACTCCCGCCAGGCATTCTCAAGTCTATAGAAATCCCCTGACTTTGTCCCATTCTAACAATCCACGCTCCTTTAACCGTTACCTGTGTCCTTTTCCTGTTGCTCCGTTTTTGGTAAATCGATTTTGAATGAAGCATGCGCAGCAGATATTTTCCTTGCTCCTATATAAATTATTATTGTGGATTATTTACATTTAAAAAAAACTTTGCAGAAAGGTAAAGCGATAATTTAACATGATGTTTTTGTTTATATGTAGAATACAAAAAAAAACTATTGTCATAATGTATAATTTATCGTCATCCAATCAGGACGGTATGTTCATGGAACGCCCGGAAGCGGTAGCCACGCCCCGCTCATTCCTGACGGCCACACCCCCTTCTGTCGAGCAGCGCAACACTGCCACGCCCGTCGTGTCGATTCTCGCACTCGAACAACAACAGGAAAAGGACCTGGCGTCGATGCAGGGGGGGCGCAGGCCGCCCCCCTCCCAGCCGATGTCGAGACCCCCGCCCGCGCTGCCTAACGGCAACCGCAGACCGCCTTTCGGCAAGCCGATCAACATACAGCACACACAATATCACATGCAGGTACTGGCAACACTGTATGGGTGGTTTTTAATTGGGGATTTTTTTTTAACTGGTCGAACGTTTGTTTTTCTACAATTGTGCGAAAAAACAAATTTTTTGCTCCTCTTTTATTTTGGAACATTTGTTTTTCCGCCCTAGTGTGGAAAATTTAAGTATAAAATAAATTGGTAAAGTTAGATCCGGTCTTATCGTGCGGGTCTTACGATTTAACAAAGACTCAAAGACATACTTTCAATTTTTCTTTTCTTTTATTGTGTTTAATCATACTATCCAAATAAAATCCGTAAGACAAATATGACAGACTTGTGCAATTTTGACATGAAATAAAAGGATATGTATTTTATTTAATTTTCGGCGATTCACAAAAGTTTGTATAATTTATCCAATGTCAGTGTGATGACATTCCAATCATTCCATACGGCGGTAAACGTCGGTCTCTTTGAGACTGTTTACCGCCGTATGGAATGACTTTGGAATAACAATACCTGCCACCTTCGTCTTGATTTAAAGGTGTCAGTTTTGTGACTTTGACAATTAATTTAATGTGACAATATGACCGATAAAAAGGAATTCTCTGGTTTTTTGCATCTACAAGCAAAAAAATGGTGCTTAATTTGTTAAACTATTTCGAGAATGAAAGAAAAAGTGAAAATTCGCCAACCAACATGCAGGAAACCGTAGCAAAAGCACTGGGAAATAGTTTAAGGACTGTGCAAAAAAATGTGCATGAAAGAAAGCATAATATACCGAATAATACTAAAAAATGTAAACGAAAAAAGTCAAAGACTGAAGATTTGAGCGAAAATATTAAAATGGTAGTTCGGAACGTGATTTATAATTTATACAGATCAAAAACCAATGTAACTCTTCCAGTTTTAAAAGAAAATTTAAAAATTTGAGGTGTTTGGGAAATCGGACTTAAATCGTTATCAAAATTAATAAAGTAAAGTCGCCACAGTGGATCTTTGCCCGTGCGTAATCAATCAACGATCAGGACTCAACGTGGTTAATAACTCTGCATCCTTATTTATTACAGTAACAAGTTTGAATAAAAGCATAAAAGAACGTCTCCAAGATTCCGCAATAATATAACGTGCTAGACAAGAATAAAACTATAAACGTCAATTAATTACTTTTTTTATTTGTTTAGTTGACTACCGTTGTATTTAGGAACGTCATTGTCAACCTTATTTTGATCTGCCAATCTAATTCGTATTTTGTAAATTTGTGTGCCTTAAAACTGTGTTCCTTTTTCTAAAAATAGTTCTTTTTAGAGCTAATTATATCCACCATCTGTCTTGGCGGTAAGTATTTATGGATTTTTATAATACCTAATTTATTTATTTTAAATATTCTAACCGTGAAAGTTCTTTGAAAAGTTTACGGCAGTGGCTAAATTCCCTTAAATGAAAGGATGTCAAAAATTTGACTTTTGCGATTTTAATAGTCAATAAAACACCAAACTTTTCTAGATTTTAAGCTTTAAAAATAGTATTAAATGTATTAACATTTGTTTGTCAATTTCTTTTAGATAATAGAGAATGCCGGGCAAAACTTAAAATAAATAATAATTTTTCGGGATATTCTGTAGGTACGTCAAACGGTAGGCAGGCGCGTCCACTTTATGAACTTATACTTAGTTTTGACTTTTTTCGTCTCGTAATTTTGATTTGATTCGTACGATTTTGATGACGTGAAAGTGATGACGCACGGGAAAAGATCCACTGTGGCGACTTTAGTTGGGTTTTCGCTATAAAAAAGACTGTAACCGGAGATTTTTATGTGAGCAGCCGCAGATAGTGAGTCAGCGTGTTCAGTTTAAAAAAAATGTACGGAAAATTACAAATCAAAATTTAGAAAAGTGGTATTTTTAGACGAAACATGGATATTTTCAAATGGAAGTGGTTCAAAATCTTGTAAGTAGAGATAGTTTGGCAAGATTCGTTGGATCATATTACGCAGGAGTACTGGAAGAAATCGGTGGAACATAGACAAAAATTAATAAGGAATTGGTGGGATCGAGAACAAAAGTATTAGATGTCGAAGTAGCGCCGATGATCATTGCTCCATTCGAGGACGACTTAGATGACTAGGACTTTTCAGAATTTCCAAGTGATGATGACAGTTTTTAAGTTTTTAGTCTAATTATAAACGGTTTTCTTTGTTTACATTTTTTAGTATTCTTCGGTATTACATTATGCTTTCCTTCATGGACAATTTTCTGTACAATCCTTAAATTGATTACCAGTGCTTTTGCTACTGTTTTCTACTTATTGGTTGGCAAATTACCATTTTTTATTTTTATTTCTTGAAATAGTTTATCGAATTAAATTCCATTGTATTTTTAAGTTAGGTAATTTTATTGCTAAAATAAATTACACTATTTATTATTGTCGTTTTTCATAAATAGATTTATTAGATGTACTATTTATAGGGCTGGCGAACCAATGGCTCGCGTGCCATTGATGGCACGCGACATAACATTTTAGGCACGCCACCGATCACAAAGTTTACTATGAATTATTACATTACGAATTTGACGGCACGTCTATGGCCTCATTAAACATTTCTTTAGAAAAAATGGCACGTTAATACATAAAGGTTCGCCACCCCTGTACTATTAGAATGTACATAATTTTTGCAAAAATAATAATATAAGTGGCTATCTTCACGACAGTTAAAATAATAAAACTATGTTTCTTTTCTACCGGTATATTGATACCTACAGAATCTCACAATATTTTGACGAGCTCTGGAATTTTCGAATTGATTCATATGATCGGTGACCTTTGGACCCGCATGATAAGACCAGATTTCACTATAGTCGTTTTAGTTCGGTTATCTGAAAGCTCGCAGAAATTTGACTTTTTCCACTTGGAATTAGAATTGGCAATCAGGTTGTTGTACCAATTAGAAGGTCACCGTATTTGCTGTAGTGTATGTACCTACACGATAAAATAAATAATTGTTATTATATCCCCACTTTTTCCAGCCTCCACCGACACCCTCCTTCGTACCCCCGGTGCGTCGACCCCGCAAACCCCAGAGACGATCCACCGGCCCGAACAACTCCGCCAATGAAATCGGGGCCGGCGACGCGCCCCTTCCCCATCAAGACGACGGTCTCGTGAGTCAGGTCGAGGCGCTCAAGATTTAGTCGGACGATGGAATCGAACCGTTAGTACAAGTAATTTTTTAAAAGGGGGGTTACTGGGCTCCGGGTCGGTTAGATTTGGGTTGTCGTCATTTTATTTACAGTACTGAAATACCGGAACAACCTCAAGGTGCCAGATTTGTCATATTTATAAGTAGAGCAAATTTTAATGTAAAATAGACACTCGCAGGAGCTTTACTAGTGTACTTTTCACTACTTGCGTTTGTAGAGGTAGATTTTTGAATTTGATTGGCCTGCACATCTATTAAACCACAGAGGAATGTCAGGTCGGCGTTTTCGTTTCGAAATAAATCCAGCCTATATTGTCGATAAGAGATGTTGCCACTATTTATGCTAATCAAAGTGTTTTATACTTATTTAAAAAGTTAGTAACACTTAGGAGAACCTTACAAAGTTTCTATAAAGGCCTAATATTTATTCTTTTGGCACTTGTTCCTAACCTATTTAGGTTATATAGTGTGTCCAAGAAAGTATGCAACATATGGGAAAGTTTTTTATCACCGATTTCTCAGAAAATTTTATTCTTTATAAAAGTTGGTGCATGCCTTAAAACTATAAATGCAGATTTCATATTTCACTTGCGGCTAATAGTAAGGGAGTAAAGGCCATTTTTTCGAAATTGCCTTAAGAGTAAAGTACCTTAATTATTAGAAATACAGCAAAATTTTATTAGGAAATGTTCTTGCAAATTAGTAGGTTAGTCCAAATACGAAATTTTATTTTCCCCTCAACGGTACCCCTCTGGTCGATTTTTTGTTTGCGCAATTTTAATATATTTATTAAATAACTTAAACGGGGGTTTATAATAAAAATGGATTAACTAGTTGCACGCCTACTTAAACACATTTTAGCCAACTTATGTTCTAAACAAAATTATGATAGAATCCAACTCTATTCATATTACTGGAAATAATTAATAATTTATTTGTCATTTTCACCCAGTACACTGAAGAAATTTTCATATAAAATTTTGCTGTATTTCTAATAATTAAGGTACTTTACTCTTAAGGCAATTTCGAAAAAATGGCATTTACTCCCTTACTATTAGCCGCAGGTGAAATATGAAATATGCATTTATAGTTTTAAGGAAGGCACCAACTTTTATAAAGAATAAAATTTTCTGAGAAATCGGTGATAAAAAAACTTTTCCATATGTTGCATAATTTTTTGGACACTGTATAACTAAAAATGCAAATATATTTCTTATCGACTTTTTCTTAAATATAAAAAGGTTGTTACCTAGGAACAGTTCCACTTAGTGAATAATCATTTTTGACACACAAATTGCTAGATAACCCAAATGTAGCCGACTCTAAGTTGGTAACTCTATATAGGGGCAATTTTGTAAGTTGTAGATAAGACAGAGAACAATGCTTTTTCGACGCACGGTCAAAAATGTCGTTAAACGCTGTACCTCTTAATTATTTTTCTACATTACGATATTTTTTAAGCGGTAGATATTTTTTGTTACAATTTTTTTACTTAGGCATGGAAGAAGATACTACAAAGTATCGTATACACATACGTATATTTTTGATGGCCTTATGTCACATATTATATTAAGGATGATCGAACAAATTTTAAGTATCAAACTTTGTTCTCTATTTTTAAAAGGCAACGAAAATTTGTCTTCGATTTTTTCGTCCGTCCGTCGAGGGAGCTCTGTCTTCCGTGAAAAAAAAAAATGTAAATGAAAAATACAATGTATCATAGTAGCGGTAAATATACTTAAGAGACCCCAACCGATGTGTTTCGTCTATTTTTTGTAATGTGTGGGTGAATGTATGTGAATGTGCGAAGAGGTATGTGAAATTTGGTGGTCTGAGGCTGAAATGACTAAAGTTTGAGGGAAAAATACGTTTTTGTGACGTCAATACAGGTTGATCGGAACGAATTTTTCCAATTTAGTAGTATTTTGGACCTGTTTTCTCTTATTTTATAATAATATTGGAGAAGATCTACTGACGGCCAATCTAATATTGATGTATTGAAGAACTCAAACTTTGTCATTTATTATATATATTGTGTTTAATAAACACATAAAGTTGTCTTGTACAATGGAGGCGACAATTCGTTTAAAAAAAAGTACTTTTGTAAGCTTTCCGGGGGTTGAAAAAAAAAACACAAAAAGGAGAGATCGAAAATTTGTAAAATTGACGATATTCTAAAATTACCGAGACATTTCTGAAATTTTGATATTACACGGACATTTTTTAGTGATAGCGAAGCGATTTTTGGTCTCTCCTTTTTTATTTCTTATGCAATATTAAAAGTGAGGGAAAATAAAGTGGACATTTGGATAATTAAAATGAAAAACAAGACAATATAATTTTTAACGGAATTAAGACCGGCTTGGTTATATTTCAACCCGAGACCCTTATTTAATATGAACGCGCGGTCGGGGATGTCACGTTCTAAACCACAAGAGGGCCCACTCAAAACAGGTCTGGCTTTGAAAATTTTTTTAATACAGGTAATTTTCTTGAATTCTGATTACTATTTCTCGTCACGTTGTTTTTGGGACGAGATTTCTCAGCTTCATAGCGGAGAACCCTTGGGCGTTGCCAATGCATGCTAGCCTGTGACCTAATCCGGTGATAGCAAAAACATGGGATATAAGCAATAATAAAATTACCTGTATTTTTTGTAAAACTACTATTACTTACAATTTCGTGTGTTGATTCAGTTCCGAAGAGACACATTGTTAACTCCGCCCTTACGATTGTTTGTGAGTTGCTATTGGTTGTCGCATTTGAACATAGAGAAAAGGTGTCGATAAAATACAACCAAGCCATCTTAAAATAATTTTAAAAATAAATAAAAGTGAGATGCCATGTAAAGAGAACAAATTTAACCTAAGTCTGTAGGTTCTCTCTTAGGTTGTAGTAAAAAAAACTTTTGTAGATATTAATACAAGAAAACGAAAGTAATAGATATACAGCAGATATGATATGAAAAATACATAATATATATATTTTAGGTTATATCGAAATAAGAAATATATATACAACAATATTAATATACATATTATAAATATATTTAAAGGATCCTCTTGTTATTTAATGTATAAGGTGTAGATTCTCGACTAGGGCTCGTTGATTCTTTCAAAGGTTAACCTGAATGTAATAATAATAGTTGTTCGTCGCGTGAAATAGTTGAGGCCCGGTTTTTCTGTGAAAAATATTGTCGGGTTGCCATAAGGGCTGGTTTCTAGACATTAGATCAAATTATTAATGACATTATTTTGAACCATTATATTTTAGATAACAAACCGGAAGTGCTAACAAATTGAAAATTATGCCAATAAATGCAGACTCGTCTCTTATGCATAATCTCAAAATTTCATTTTAATATCTATAAATACAGACAAGTTATAGGGGTGAACGTCTTTTGAGAAACACCCGGTATAATAATTAAGAAATTTGCAGAACTTAAACAAAGAGCGGATTTTCCATACCAAAAATATGGTGGTTCAGAATGAAGTCGGATAATTCACCCGGGGACTAGACTAATAGTTTTGTCAGAATACATATTCTGTGATATGATAGTCTTGCTTTGAGCCACAAGTTGGAATGCTAAGTTTTTTTTTACCCTGACGTCGAGATTTTATATAAAATGACCCGAAGCACAAATTAAAGGGCTACAAAAAAAACCTAGTACTAAGGATTTAGTATTTTTATGTAGATTATTCACGCGATATTGAAGAAAAACTGGACAAAAAGTGAGATTCTTGCTCAAAACGGTTGCCATCTCGCGTAGGTTTTAGTCGCGCCAAACTATGCTCGCCTGTCATTACTCGGTTTGACGGGTGTTAAAATTTTGACACGAAGCGTACTCCGGCCTGGTGATAGTAGTAAGCCTGCCTATGATATGAACCGTGTAACGAGGGCCAACGATTTGTGATATATCGGTCGGGTTGTACGCGTAAGATTCTTATTAAAAAGAACGTCCATTACTAAAAACGCGTCAATTTTAACACGTGTCATTCTCGTCAATGTTTGACGGGCCTTAAATTTCCTGTCAATTTATCAGTTGTCTGTCAATTGGTTGTTCTGTCAATTCTCTGACGGTCGTCAAAAACGAAAAATGTCAATTTCACCAAGCTTCGTCTGTAGATCTTGTTCCTTTCGCGTAGGCGCAAACTCATTTATCTCGTTTCGGTGTTGTTTTAACGAACGATTTTCTTTTAATTTTAGGCTGTGACGTATCATAATTGTTGAATTTTTGTAGATTTTTATATATCTATGTACACTGTCGGGACAAAAGTTAATTTTTCTCGGGGGCGTTGAAACCTGACCAGAAAAACTAACCTTCGTCCCGCGTTAATCTCATAATACGAATCAAAATTACATCATTCTCGATCAAAAATACTTCAAAGGAGCCTAAAATGCACGTTTTTTTGGAATTGTAAGACAAAAAAGCCAAAACCTGATCGTTTTTACTCGTCGAGTAGTTTTTCGTAGTACCTATTTGTTGATAAATAACGAACACATGTATTTGTAAAACAAAGATTGGTAGGCGGCAACTCTAGGGCGTGGCTTGGCAATTATTTCTTTCAGTAATCACGCCTACAAATTTTTTTGTGTTTTTATTTGACCATTTTCGTTAGGCGGGCGACTAAGAATAAATTAGGCCCCGCCCCTCTTACAAAATTGTTGCTACGTCACGCCCCTTTGCTAATATTCCATTGTTTTAGGCGCCGCCTCCTCGAAATTTATATTATTTGTTTTGTTATCCAAAGATTTATTAAGTATAGGACTAGTATTAGGCGTACCCATATAAAATAGACGATAGAGTTTTTAAGATATTTAGTAATTTATTATTAGACCCTAGGCACGTATAATTAGGTTAGTTTGTAAGCAAAGATATAAGTACTATATCCGTTGGCCAAATCGTCCTAATAGGCTATTACCCTTCGTTTTTTTTTTGATACTGTAGATTTTAGTATTTTTTTTGTGTTTGAGACGGAACCTTTGATATAATACGAAAATTTGCCAGACCTGATTTTTTTGTTTTTTTTTTCGTTTTCCCCCCTCCTCCCCTGTTTATTTTTCTCCACTTATTAGAAACACATTCGTACCTGCCGAAAAACTGTACATATTTTGTTGAAAATACGCTGTTGATCTTATAAATTTTATTAAAAGTCGAATTATATTTATTTGTTGTGTAAACGTGTAATAATCAAAAAAAACAATGGCCACCACATATATACAACATATTAACACACATAATATATAACGTAGACTTAATTGTATAAAGATACCAATGCCGGCAATTATGTTGTCAATTTTATAACACGACGAATGTTTTAAGCCACTATATTTTTTAAGACACGCCCATTTTGGGAAAGTAGTATCGCTGTTCTTTTAAGCTCCGCCCTTTTGAGTTGATAAGCCCCGCCTCTTCAAGCGAAGCGCATGATTGTTAGTGGCTTAAAATATGGTGTTTAATATTTTTGTGCAAATAATCCCCCCGAGCAATATTTTCGTCAATCATAATACCGACACAGAGGTCAATTTTTTTAGATTATTTTTTGTAAATAGCGAGAAGACTACTACTTATAAATCCCAAATAATATGCTCTACTCAAGGTTGTGCATAAAAATGTTATAAAACTAATAAGGTTGTAAAATAGGATATTATACTATAAAATATACAAGAAAATAACTATAGTGAGTATAGAGTAAGTATAGTTTTAAGGTATATTTAAATGAAACTAATTGTAGAATTTAGGCTTTAGGTTTTTTTAGACGGTAGGTTATAAAGGAAAAGGAGAATGGAATATACACGACGGAAATGGCACAAAAGAACGAATTAATATTAAAAAGGCAATTTATATTTGCAAATTGAAATTTCGTCTGTTCAAAAGGGACTAAATTAATAATTTATTTGGAATAGGGCGTGGCCTACTTGCTCTACTCCTCCCCATTTATACAGGGTTGGGCAAATGTTCCGGAACGGCTTAATTACAGGCGAACGAAAAGTGATATCGGATCCAGTTTTGGGCAATCTATAGGACTAAAATTTTACTATTTGACTATTATACCATATGTCAGTAATGTCACCAACTGTCAAGTGTTGACGTTATTTTTTTTTTAAATGGAACACCCTGTACACTACTTACATTTTTACATTCCACATAAAATTATAATTATTTTTTATTAAATGCACTATTAGTCTATACTTCATAGTTTCCGAGATATTGACTCTCGAAAAGTGACATTTTTGAACTTTGACAGCTTATAACTTTCTAACAGTACGTCTTAGAGCAAAACGGCTTACATGTCCCTATCTTCAATTTTTATTATCTTCCCAAAAAAATCAACTTCCGTTTAAACCGGATGTAACTCGAAAGCAGGAAATATAGTTGTTCCGGTTTAACTGGAAGTTGATTTTTTTGGGAAGATAATAAAAATTGAAGATAGAGACATGTAAGCCGTTTTGCTCTAAGACGTACTGTTAGAAAGTTATAAGCTGTCAAAGTTCAAAAATGTCACTTTTCGAGAGTCAATATCTCGGAAACTATGAAGTATAGACTAATAATGCATTTAATAAAAAATAATTATAATTTTATGTGGAATTTAAAAATGTAAAAATATACAGGCTGTTTCTTTAAAAAAAAATATAACGTCAACACTTGACAGTTGGTGACATTACTGACATATGGTATAATAGTCAAATAGTCAAATTTGAGTCCTATAGATTGCCCAAAACCCGAATCCGATATCACTTTTCGTTCGCCTGTAATTAAGCCGTTCCGGAACATTTGCCCAACCCTGTATAAGGCACGTCCTCTTTTCGAAACGGAACCTAAAATTTGGTTAATTTATTTTAAATAGGTATACCATCAAAAGGTGCGTCTAGTATATACCACCCTTTTTTGGAAGCGTATTCTCTTCCTGGATTTCTTTTGTAATAACCACGCCCCGTCAATATAAGGGCGTGGTGGTTTATAATCGTTTGTGACGTGCCCTTAAACATAATAAAAAGCATTTTCGACTGAGTTATAGCCACGGCCTTATACACGGTATGCCAACTGGCCAGTCGAAATTGGAACACAGCTGCGCATTGCGTCACACACATTGTCATATGTTTTAAACCTATGCATTTACTATATTTATGGGTTGTAAACTAGATAGATGGTAGAATTATCTACCGTTACAGTGTTGGTGGGTTGTGTTTGTGATCAATTGCGTTTTTTCGATTAATTTTTTCGAAATAGAACTATTATTTATTATTCATTGGAATGAATATTAAAAAGCCTACTTTACGCGTAGTTAAAACGTCCGTACAGCGCTTCCACAGTGATTTCCCTAAAGCATTATAATTTGATATCGTTAGAAAACTATAAATAATTTGACTGGTAGAAAATTTAAAAAAACATATCATTGGATATAAAACTATAAGAACGCCATATGAGCAGTTTTCCTCAATCTGCTACGTCAAATTCATGGATGGCACAATGAGCGAAAAATATACCAGGTGTCTCATTTAAAAATCGAAAGTTTATGCCACTTCCGGCTAAACTGGAAGTTACATAATGTTGAGTCACCTGTCAAAAAATGCAGTTTTATGTCGTATACAAATCCCTCAAATTTTATTTGTTCATCAAAAATAAGGAATTAAATCATTGTTGCCAAATGCTTAAATACGGCAACACCGCATACGTGATTTTGAGACCTCTGTTGCGAATACGCTGCACGTATATCTATAGATTGACGATCAACTCCACAACGGCGGCTAAATCAGCTCCCCAACAGGGTTGTCATGTTTTTCCAATATAGCATGATATTCAAAGCATATGTATTATTTTAATCAGCAGAAATTTGTTATCATCGATTGCTGGTAAAGTATTTTTCACCCTAAATGGTATCGACTTATTGACTGCAATAAAACTACCGGTTTAATCCCATTGTTATACACAATCAACAAGCAAATACACTACATCAGGGTAGAACTTTAGATATTTAATTCGTTATTAATAATATATTATTTAATGACGACGAAAGACGTTATCGCAAGCACAAGATAGTTAAATATTACCTGCTATAATTACAAATTATAATCCGACCCTGACCGACAGTTTATTTGCATTTTTATGGCCGAGCTCTTGCAAAACGTCCCAGAGTTAAACGGAGTCAACCATTTATTCTGAAAAATACTTTAAAAACTATTTCTGATCGGGACAAAAATGTATGGGGTTGGAACCGTCGCCAGAGTGTGACGCAACGCGCAGTGGCGTCCCAAATTTCGGCATACCGTAGGGGAATCGTGGGTATACCTAAATATTAATTTAGTTTAGAACGAAAAAGTTTAAAAACCAAAGTTTGTGTCCGCGAAAGCCAAAATTTTTGTGATAGAACGACGCTGCGAGGCGCGCTCACCCTTTTATATGGGCGACCTTTTGCATGCCCGCAAGAGCGCGTTTTTTGGAAAACTAAAGTGTTCAAAACCTATTTTGGTGCAAAAACGAGTAGATAGAACCGTAGATGATATACATGGGTGTTCCTCTGTCTTACCCTTTTCCGAGTCGGACTCGAATCGAACACCCGCGTAAGTATAAAAAAAAAAAAAAAAAATATAGACATTTTTAGACTTATATGAGATTTAAAAATGGGAAAAAAAGTCCTTTTTAAATTATGCTAAAGTACTTACATAAAAGTATGTAGACGTAAAAAAGTATCTCGTAAACAATAATTTTAGTAGTATTAATATAAACGCAATACATTTTAGATTACTTATAGGGCTACATATAAAAAAAACATCGGTGACTTGCGGAGGTACGATTTGTTGTACGATTTTTTTTAAGCAAACTAACTTACCATGTGTGTGAAGCCTTTTTTCATCTTATTCCTTACCACTAGTAAAAATTTAGGAATGGTTACAGTTGTCCTATATACAGTGTGGTTGTTTAAGTGTGCAACATATGGGCATTTTTTTATTATTGATTTCTCAGAAAATTTTATTCTTGATAAAAGTTGGTGCATGTTCGATAATCATATTAGGTGCGCTTGGAATGGTTGCAAGTCAAACGGCGTACAGGGTAGGCCAGAAAATATAAAACTTATACAAGAATAGTTTTTTAATAAACCTTCAAAAATAAAAATTTTGCACTTTAAATGATAGTTTTTTAATCAGCATATTATTACTAATGTTTTATCTTGTTTAAAAAAATGTTTAGGATATTTTAAAATTGTGTTTAATATCGTTAAAACAAACATGAAGTTTGTGATTCCTTAATAAATTAAAAATTCAAGTAAATTTTACAAATATATGCTTGAATTTGAACAAAGATATGTGAAATTTATTTGATTTTGATTAATTTATGAAGGTCTTTATGGTAAATATAAAAAAAAAAAATGGGAAATTATTAATGTTTTTTAAAAAAATATATATTTTTTTTATTTTAGGTCACGTTTTTGAATCTATGCATAACTTTTAATTCTAAACAACTTTTCTTAATAACATTCTGCTGAATTTTCTGAAATAGCGGGGTACTTTATTCTTGTACAAGTTTTATATTTTTTGGCCTACCCTGTACGCCGTTCGACTTGCAACCATTCCAAGTGCATCTAATTTGATTATCGAACATGCACCAACTTTTATCAAGAATAAAATTTTTTGAGAAATCGGTAATAAAAAAAATATGCCCATATGTTGCACACTTAAACAACCACACTGTATGCCTTAAAAGGCAATGACGATCAAACAAAGCGATAAGACGAACCATTTTATTCATTTATGACGTCCCGTTCCAGTGTTTATATAGCACATTCTATCGTTTGCGACGGACTTTACACCTCTGTGGTATATGCATGTCTACCTCCCCCCTCCCCCTTGGGAGTATCCCAAAATAGAGGTCGACTTGATTATGAATACACAAATAAAACAATAACAAGTAAGGAGAGCCGAAGGGTTCAAATAAGTGAGTAGCTTGTCTCACAGTTCCTGATGCGATGGGGTATCAAACTGACTTTTGGAGTCTCTCCCCACTCTGACAGATATTGTAATGGGGGGGTTGTTTTAACGCAAATTGCGTTACAATAACGTTTATTCTCAAAATTGGTTAAGTTGGTAAGTAGCTATATATACAGTGTCACCAGTAATATAAAGTCCGCATCATATAGGATTTTTTTTATTAATAGCTTTATTCGAAATTTGACTTTGGCATCAAGTTCTGCTTCGATCGAGATGAAAATTAAACGAAAAATAGTAGTCACGTGATTCGCATTATCTGTCTAATTTTAATTTTTTCCAAAAAATAATTCAAAAGTGGGGCTATTTCTGAAAGTATCGAAAAAAGTTATTAGAAAAAGTTTTTTTTAATGCAGTTTCTAGCCCACATGCAAAATTTCAGCTGCGTAAGATAATTTTGATTTTTTATCTATGTTTTGTAAATTGCACCACTTTTGCAAAATAAGACTCGACGCAACCTACATAAAACTTCTTAGTTTTGGCAATGCTTTATTTAAGATACATTTTCTTTAAAGCAGAGCCATGTTAAATGTGTTTTTCTACCAAATCAAAATTGGGCTATTAAAATTTGGTCGCATGTGGTGCAAAGTTTATTTGTTTTTGGCCCTGTATAAGGTAACTTCATAAAATAAGTATTTTTGAAAACGTAGTTTGTGTCTGAAAGTAATACACGTTAACGTTATTATGACATAGCTTAATAATAAATTATAATATAGGGGTTTTAAATTAAATCGTTGAAAATAGATAAACTTTACGTTGTTAAACTAAAATTTATTTTCCACTTAAAAAACACTTTATGAAGACACTGTTCTTTTTTGTCTTAATATTAAGGTGTATTACTTTCAGACACAAACTACGTTTTCAAAAATACTTATTTTTAAAAAATAAATAAATAAAAAATAAAGTTACCTAATAAAGGGCCAAAAACAAATAAACTTTGCACCACATGCGACCAAATTTTAATAGCCCAATTTTGATTTTGTAGAAAAACACACATTGAATATGGCGCTACTTTAAAGAAAATGTATCTGAAATAAAGCATTGTCAAAACTAAGAAGTTTTATGTAGGTTGCGTTGAATCTTATTTTGCAGAAGTGGTTCAATTTACAAAATATAGGTAAAAAATCAAAATTATCTTATGCCCCTGAAATTTTGCATGTGGGCTAGAAACTGCATTTAAAAAAAAACTTTTTCTAATAACTTTTTTCGATATTTTCAGAAATAACCCCACTTTGGAATTATTTTTTGGAAAAAATTAAAATTTGACAGATAATGCGAATCACATGACGACTATTTTTTTTTGCTTCATTTTCATCTCGATTAAAGCAGAACTTGATGCCAAAGTCAAATTTTGAATAAAGCTATTAATAAAAAAAAATCCCATATGATGCGGACTTTACTGGTGACACTAGATTTGGTAAAGATTTACTTAATTCCCAAAAATAATTTCGCAACAAAAATCGTTCCAATATCGGTCGTTTACAGCAGGTTATAAAAAAAAGGTGTTCACACACTATAAAACAGTGAGATTACCAATCAATGCAAGCCCGCCTTTTGTAGGGGCAAAATATTGAAATCGTACCACCGCAAGTGGTCGCTGTAAAATGAAAAAGTGAGAAATACCTACTGACATAAGAGTAACTTTAAAAATGGTAAGGCTATATTATGTACAAAACCTAAATGATAATAATAAAACACTATATACAGTAAGAAATGTGTGGTTTTTATTTAAAGTTTTTTTACTATGGAATTTTTACATTCATCGATAATAAAAACGTTAATTTTGAACACAATAAAGCGAGGTCAAAATAAATGGCTCTCGAGTAGTCTCAATGCCTCTGATTACTGATAAGAGTTTCGCGTGCTCCATACTCTTACAGGATACAGGACCCTGTATTATAATTTTGGTTGGTACAGTTGACGACCGATAATTTCGTACACTAAACTGTGACAATGTAAATGCAACTTTTTTACCTTTATTACCTTTGTAACGTGTTAATTGTTATCATGATATCTGTCAAAGTATTGTCATTATCTTATTTGATTTAAAAATGCCTCATTTAAGTATTATTGAAAAAGCAAGAATAATATGTTTAGTAGAAATAGGGTAGTCTTAAGAAAAAATAGCTGATCATTTTAGAGTACCTAGAAGGACTGTTCAAGGAATTGTAAAAAAATGGCGCTATCATCAAACACTTGAAAGGTTGTTCGGTCTGGTTTAAATAATAGAAAATCATCAAATGAAGGAGACCGAAATTTGGTGGAGTATTTAAGGCAAAATCCATTTGAAACTGCAGTATCCGCTATGCACATAACAGGATTCCCTGCTTCATCTAGAACTGCGCAACGCAGAGTAAGACAATGTTCCAAATTAAGAAATCGAGCAGCTGCATCCAAACAGTTTTAAAAAAATAGTTATAAGGAACAAAGAATTGGGTTTGCTATGCATGATATATACCAGAAAATGTTTTTTTTTTGGCAAAATGATATTTTTTCAGATGCGAAAACTTTAGTCTACATATATATAATGGAAGGATTCGAGTATATAGACCATCAAATTCGCGATATGATGAGAAGTATACTCAAAAAAAGCAAACCAGTGGACGTTTCTTCGTTGATGTGTTATGGCGCAGGTGTATGTTGGAATATTGGTGGAACACTAAACAATAATATATATCTTCAGATTTTGGAAAATGTTTTTCTTCCTTCTGCCGCGATAGTTTTTGAAGGAAATAACTTTATATTTCAGCAGGATAACTGTCCTGTGCATACCGCAAGAAATATAGGAAACTGGTTTAGACAGAACAACGTAATATGTTCGGAGATTGATGGTAAAAAAAATGTACAAAATAAATTTTAAACCACAGAATGAAATAGAGTTATTTGATAAAATAGAAGAAATTTGAAAAGGGCTAACTCCGGATTACACCAGAAGTATTATTTTGTCAATGCCAGGAAGATTACGATTAGTGTTAGAATCCAACGGCGCAGCAAATTTACCCTTTTTGGCTTTATACTTTTATAGTTTTCCTGGTATTATTTTATAATTTTCCTATTTCGCGGCTGTAATTTCAACACAAAAATATTTAAAAATAACCATTATAACTTATGGTAAAAAATCGTAAATACAATAATTTACAGCTATGTATATAGCTGCTGTTCTATCCAGGTATAAGCAGCAAGGCGAGAAACCCGTTTTACCCAATTTTGTTGTAATTGAGTTATGTATGGGTGGAGTGTATGAATTTATATGTCGTCAACTGAACATAAGGTATTTTATCTACAAAACTTGTACACAGCAATGCCAGAATAATAAGAATAATAATAGGTAGGTATCAAAGACCTCCTATATTTAAGAGAAAATTTTCAAAAAAAAATGCGATAGAATTCTGCAAAATATACAAATTAAAAACTACCTAGAAACCATATATGAATCAGTATAAGTACTAATATGAATAAAAATAGTTTTACCTCAAAAAGGGGTTAATAATGAATAATATAACATAGCAAAACCTAAAACCTACTTTTATTCATATTGTGGCCAGTTATAGATCCTTAACGTGGCCGTCCGTTGTTTCTCAGTCTTTCCGTTGTCTGAAAAGCTTTACTTACAGTACTGTTCTTTAAAGTAGAGAAACCTACGGACCAGGCTTAAGCTTATTATTTAGAAAAAAGTTTTTTAGAGTGACAAGTTAAAAGTAATTATTCACTGACTGATAATACATATTATAATGAACGACTTGTATTGTCCCAACTAAACAAGCCTCATAGTAAACAATATCGGTCACCCACTTACTTCATCCTCTTCTATCTTGTTGCTTCTCTTCTTGCTCACTCAGCAGAACCTCCTCTTCCCGGAAGTCCCTCCCCTTGACCTTGATAAGCGCCTCCCCGTCGTAAGACAGTAGCGGGGAAACTTCTAGCCCCGCACCCTCGCATTTGCCCCCCATATTTTCGACCCAAGTCTTGTGCAACGCTAGTAAATCTCTTTTCGCGGTGGAAAAACAGTCTTTTTTACACACGTCATTGTTTTTAACCGGGGAAAATTCCTGCGATCGTTCCACTTGCCAGGCGAGGAAGTTTTTACTGTAGCAAATAACGTCGAAAATGTATTTTTCGATTTTTACACAGTTGTGGGTCGGTGGTCGGATTTTATCACCTTCGGGACCTATTTGGGTCGATATTTTTTTTGCCATATGCAATTTCAGATCACTTTCGTGTTCGGTGGCGATGGTTTTTAGGAAATCTACAGTGAAAAAATGGTTACAAATGTTTCCAGCGCTGAACACCAGTTCATCTCCCGTAGGGGTTTTAAGACTGGCCGTTTCTTTGGAAATTTCACTATATTCTACAACTTGGAGTTCTTTCGCCACCGTCACCACTAAACCTAGAGGTTCGGCGGGATCTGATTTTTTGATTACTTTAAATCCTAAAAAAAAAAGTTAAATTATAAATCTTGAAAATTAACATTTGTAGTTGAGGAATAAAAATATGTAGGCCGCATTTTTAAGCACAAGTTTTAAAATTTTCAGGGGTTGTTAGATACTAGAAACACTAATTTATATTGATAAAAGGAACTGGCACAAGCTTACTACGCTATACTAAAGTTAAGATGCACAGTGCCTGTCCCTACTCAAATCGAATGAAAATACACTTTATTGTTATAAGAAGTACATCTTGTTAACAAAGCTTTGGACAGTATTAAAACTATTATGAAAATTACAATGTTTACTATATAAAGTAAGAATAAGTAATCCAATAAATAATCACACCTTAAGCTCTCAGCTATAATATTTTACTATGGGGACAAGCAGTAAACATAAATCGAATACTCCAAGCACAGAAACGTCTAATAAGGTTTATCTGTAGATTGAAACCAACATAAACATGCAGAGAAATATACAAAAAACAGAAAATCCTCACAGTCACTTCAATATACATCCTTAAGTGCTCCACATATGTATACAAGAACAAGAACAAATTCCAAGAAAACAGAAACACTCATAACTATCCAACAAGAAACGCAAATGGTCTTATAGTCCCTAGACACACTTCAATACGATATAAAAAAAATGTCCCCACTATGCCTGCATCAAAATTTTTAACAAACTATCAGAAGAAATTAAACAATCCATAACGAGGTATATTTGAAAGAAAACTAAAGGACTTTCTTATAAAAAACGCATTTTACACACTAAAAGACTTTTTGAATGCCGAATCGATGTCTAGATTTGTCTCTTGCATTTAATGCTAGTAATCTGAAATTTAAGGTAAACTAAGTTAGTTAATTTTATAGTATTATATGACGAACCTCAAATCATAATGTATGATCCTTATAGCTTAGTACAATATATTTAATTTGAATTTGAACTTACCACAATCTGTGTTGTCTTTGACACATTTTCCTATAAAGACTGGATCTGCCACCTTAATTAAAATATTGTCAACACTGTGGACATGTACGTACTTAATACCTTTTTTATCCATATCTTCCAAAATACCTTTTTCTTTTAATGCTTTATAAATTCCACCATTGCCTTGAATATAATAAGAGAAATATATCATAAATATAGTAATATTTAAATTAGTAATAAAATAGAAAGCTTACCATCAGGTGCCAATGCTACCCCATCTTTCTCTTCCAATAGGATCTTGCCTTCCAAATCAAAACACGGTATTTGGGCTTGTTTAAACAATCTCACATTGTCCTTATTTAAATCGAAATACTGGTTCTGTTGTAAGAATTTGTCTGTTAACATATCGGTTGCTTCACTTGTCATAAGGTACAAATGGATTACACTTTCCCTACCTACAATACGGTAAGTTAAGATACTGAAAGGTTTACAACACCACACCTAACATTTGTGTTATTAGAATTAAAAAACATAATTTCCTTATACTTGCCTGTTTTCTCCTTGGCAATCTGTGTTAACCGTTGAATTCTCTCTGCTTGAATTTGAAACAAAGTTTTACCTAAAATTAATTAAGGATGTATTTTTACCTAGTATAATATTTTTAAGAAAATACCTGATGGTATGCCTGTAGGGCACATTCCTTTAGGATAGGGCATCCCTAGCCTGGTACCCTGTCCACCTGCTAGCACTATAACAGCTACCCTACCATGAGATATTTCTTCAAGTCCAATATTTTTGTATTCTTCTATGGTACTGTGAGGTAAATCTTTCTCTACCTAAAATGCCCACCACTAATTTAAACATATAATAACAAAAAAATGTAAAGCATGCGCCTTTAAAGGAAGATACTGTATTTCTTTAACATAGGGACCCAGAGCTTTAAACCTGATTTAAGTACTATAAATTAAACTGGGGTACTACCTGAACTTCCACAGGCATAATATCATCCTCGGTCATCTTATCGCTCTTCTCGAAATCTTCTTGAGCCTTTTCCCACATTTTAATAGCCCCTTTTAAGTCTATCCCCTTCAGGTGCTGTAGGTATTCCCTTTGTTGTTCCTCGTTCAGTTCATCCCAATACTTCAAAATGTGGCTTTGATTGCACTCCTCTAGGAGCTTCTTGGTTTCGTCGAGCCCCTCCATTCGTTTCGGTAGCAAGAAACTTTTTAAAACTCCTAAAAACCCTATTTTGGAGGCTGTTTTCGAACTTTTTAAAGTAAGGTTAAGTTTGAAACTGACGTATCTTGACAACTCATCAGAAGTGAAGTAAGTCACAGACTATTTATAATCCAAAAAAAAAACTCATAGAAAAACTTTATTATGTTTATTATAAACTTTAAAAATATAAAATATCTTAGATTAAAAATATATGGTCAATTATTGTCCTAATATGTTTTGTAGTAATCACTGTTTAAAGCTTAATTTTTTATTTCTATTTTGCAATTACTAAAACTGTTTTCCGGAGATTTGCTGCTAAGTTCATATATCATAGGCTAGAAAGAGGACAATAAGAAAGACAGAAATAGCAATAGTGTGGATAAATCACGTGAATACTTAGGGCCTGTACACAATTATTTTAAATTTCTTTTTGTTTTACTGCTTATTTCCTCGAAATCTTCTTAAACTTTAAAAGAAATAAAGAAACTTTAATACCTTTTTTTCGTATCCGTAGTTAAGAAGTAAGCAATTTAAGCTGAAAGTTATTTAAAAATAAAATATTTTATATTTTGTTGTGTAAATTGGGCCTACTGAAATGTGACGTATAAACAAATAAACGTCAGAATAATTAAATGTCAAAATAGTTCCCCTTTTTGATTATTTTCCTATCTAAATTAAAAAGTAATGCAAAGGCAATGAAAAACGCAATTTATCCCATAAAAGGTAAATAATAAACTCTTTCAACTTTAAAATAGTATAGCTATAAGTTTTAATGATAATTCCAGGCCTGTGTAACCCAACATTTGTGTGTCCCTAAAACCTACACCTTCCTCCTTTTATTGCTTGCTTATAAAACAACAACCATTTACCGTCTTTTTAGATGGATAAATATACAGTCGACTTGGACCAAGTCCTCAATGATTTTGAATACTCGGAACTCACAGATCAGCAGACCAAGCATGCTTCCGAAAGACCTCAGAGCTCCTCAGCTTTCCAACCAGCCCCCATAACCAAACACAGTATAAACAACGTTTTCCATAGTCTAAATGAGTATTTAAATAGTGAAATAAGTAGCAGTATCGATAAAGTTCAATTAGGAGAAAGTGTGGTGTATGATCAACAAATCCTCGGTAAAGAAGACAATAACTTAATAAATGATGTAAAGGATTCTTTTAGTAAGGTAAATGAGCCCTTTGATAGTGTAAAATTGGGCCTGGATTTAACTAGCAATCAACTAAAAAGCTTTAATAGTTCACTGGAAAATTCGGGCCAGAATGAGAGATTGTTAAAACTAAAGAATGAGCCTCAAAATGTAGATATTGCAGAAAAGACAGAAGATATCTATGAACATGTTAATGATAGAGAAGCTTTTAAAAAACAGCAGGTAGAGCCATTACAAGAAGTCACTGAAGAAGTAAACCTTTCAAATAATATTGTATCCGATATTTTGAAATTAGTAGAAGAAATCCCTGACAGTAAAGGTATTGAAAATGTTGGCAATGTTCTTAAAAATAAGCTTATAGAAAATTATGCCTCTGGAAAAAGCAATGATGATTTATATAAGACTGATATTCAGAATTTTTCTTTACTAGACATGGAAAATGTGGAGTCAGTGCTAATTCCTGATATAAATTGTACAGAGAATAATATAAAAAGTGAAGTGGAGAATGTATATAATGATAAAGAATGTGATAAAATTATTAATAATAAGGCTGATAATTATGAAAACCATGAACAAATTAATTTTGTGAAAGAAGAGAGTTTTTTTACTGTAAGCAAATGTGAAACAGTGGAATCTGAACATAATATAGTAGATATTTCTAAAATTAATAAAGATGATTTAATTGAAAAGACAGAATTTAATGAAGAAAAGGTTTCTTCTAATTGTGTAAATATTTTGAAAAACATTGAAGATTTTATAATAGAGCCCACAAACAGTCCATATGCCTTGGGACAAGATCGTGAACAGATTAAAGACAATTCTAACAATTATGATTTTAAGATGTCATTGGTAGACAATGTTACAGAGTCTGTCGAAAATTACCCAAACTTGGTAAGTTGATATGCAACATGTATTGCCAGTTTTTTCATATTTTTTTCCTAACGTATTTATTTGCATTATTATAATTTTTAGGAATTACCTGTAGAAAATGACAGTGAAGTTCACAAAATCCCCACTGCACATATTGAGCAAATCAGTCAAAATTTCGACCACCAAAATGAAGAGTTGTTAACAAATAATGATTCTAAGATTGCCGAAGATAGTATTTTAAAAGAAACTACAACTGATGGTGAAAATTCTGCAAATATCACAGACAAGCCTAAAATTTTGGAGCCGAAAGCAGTTGTAGGGTTTTCTACAGACATAGATATAGATGAGCACGAGTTAAACAAACTGTTGGAGGATTTAGAGTTGGAGGAGGGTTCTGGCTTAGATGACGATATTGGTGAGGAGGTTAACTTGAAGGAATCTGATAATATAGCTGAGGAGGTCAATAATGAACATCTGGTAGTGGATAGTTTGGTAGCAGATAGTAGAGTCAACGAAATTAGTGATGATGTGATTCAATTGCATGAGGAAAAAAATGGTAAGACATTTGTGTAATTTAAAAATCATTTATTAGACCAATAACATTAATATCTTCGATAGCAAAAGTATTCGAAAAAATTTTAAAATTATTTGGAAGAAATACGTTTTTATTTGTAGTAAACAGTTTGGATTTCAAAAAAATAAATCAACACAAAACGCTATTTGCTATCTAACAGAACAAATATATGATGCACTAGATAATAAAAAACCTTGTATTAGTATTTTTCTAGATTTAGCAAAAGCCTTTGATACAGTTAGCCATAATTGACTGTTAAAAAAGTTTGAAAATATTGGATTCAGAGGAAAGCAATTAGAATTAATTAAAAATGATCTGAAAAATAAACCAACTTATGTTCAAATAGATAAAGAAAAAAACTATCCAAAAGTATTTAAGTATGGTGTTCCTCAAGGAACAATTTTAGGACCATTATTTTTTAACGATTTATTTTAACGACTTATTTAGTACTAGCGTGTATCCGGCATGCGTTGCAATCCGCTGGTATAAATACAAACCCGATATGTTAGTACCCGGCATGCCACTTTCTAAAATTGCACCCGTGCGAAGCCGGGGCGGGTCGCTAGTTATACATAAAAACCTTCCCCTTGAATCACTCTATCTATTAAAAAAACCGCTTCAAAATCCGTTGCGTAGTTTTAAAGATTTAAGCATATATAGGTTATAGGGACGGACGGACAGACAGCGACAGCGACTTTGTTTTATACTATGTTAAGAAGTTGTTCCCATTTGTATCGGTATAAAAAATTGAAGTATCATCTGCAAAACTATGAATTTGTCCATCGCAATTTATACATACAATAATTTAAAAACCATAATCATAATACACGTCCTAAAAATTAAATAACCATAAAACCTAAAAATCCTAAAATAAATAAGTTCATAGGACAAGAAAATTTCAAATATTTATGTTTTTATTTAAACGATTATTTACCAACAAAAATTAAAAAATTGATTTCATTAAAAAAATTTAAAGTCGAAATAAAAACATGGATATTAAAAACAGACAATTTGAAAATATTTTTAGAAATGCTTTAATTAATTAATATTGTTCTGAATAATTTATATAAGTAATATTTTTTACTTAAAAATTTTAAATTAATAATTTTGTTATAAGTAATATATTTCTTCAAAAAAAAACTGCGTTTATACAATAAATTAACATTTTTACTTTAAAACTTGATTTTTAATGCATATTTATGATTTATGTTTTTACATACTAAAACAAAAAAAAAATAAGATTTGCCCCTAACAAGCTCAGCTTCGGGGGATTGAAGAATAAGTTTATAGAAGACATAAACATATTTATTATATTATTAATTTTTAAATAAACTTATTATTATTATTTAATGGAAAGACAATTTAACCAACATAATTGCTTTCAGAACTCCAATCATGCGATTCTGAAAAGAAAGACTCATCCCAAATAGACTTACCTATAGAAAAACCCAATGATGGTGAAGTACATTTGGAAAAAAGTAAGGAGAACATGGACACCCGACCTATTGAATGTTTAGAAATTGAAAAACCAAGCAAAAGTAAAAAGGGTTCTTCAAAAACAAAAGGAAAATCGAAAGACTTTAAAAATCACACGGATACTTTACAAGAAATACCAAATGAACCAAAGAAAAATATTGAAGCAGCTAATACTGAGCAACCACAACTTGTAGAACAAGAAAATCTACAGGAAGTAAATGAGGAACCACCACAATCTCTGCAGCAGCAACAATCTCAAGATTCACAAACAAGACCACAGGATTTGCCCTTGACAAGTACAGATTCAAGGGAAGAGCCTACAACTAGAAAAATTGATTTAATTGGTATGAAATTTAAAAAATATAAACGCAAAGATGATTGTAAGTTGTTATAGTCTTTAAATTTATTTCAATTTTTATTCTTTTAAGCTTTGATATATTTTAAAGATTGTTTGGGTAATTTGAAGAAAATACATTTTATTTACAATTATATGTTTGCGTTCTTGAAGTTAGGTTGTGTGAAAAACGGTGTTAAAAGTTTTAGTTAAACTTGTATTTGCATTAGATAGAAATTACTTGGTATGAATGAAATTTCACGAATTGTACGAATCTTGAATGTATAAACACAACCACCTTGAAAAGTAGCCATGAAGTGACATCGGGCAACGCCGCATCAGCTGGGAGTTGCGGATCCACAAGCTATTATTATGACGCGAGCTTTTTATTTTTTCTGATATTTTTCGTGTTTTTTTGGCTCTGCTGCCACAATATTGATATTGAAAAATGTACAAAAAAGTAATAAATAGTTTTGGATAACGAGAACAACTTACCTAATTATTAAATAATAGTAATATTGCGTTTAGAAGCTGTTTTTCTTTCACTACGAGTAGATTTATTTGATCGATCAAAAGTGATATTCTAATATACAAATTATTATCTTCTGCGTTTAAATTACAGAATTGACTATCGACTTCTGAAGTCTCAAAATTTAGTAAGCTTAAGGCTTTGTTTTAGAAATCTACACTTGTCTTAAGAAAGTCACCTACTATCTGGGTAACTTTGTTACTTTCACAATGTATGAAGTGGTACCTAGACAATAAGTTTTCAAACTGAGACATGCTTAGTTTCATTTCAAAGGGTAAAATCCATTTCAAATCATTGTAAGCCAATTCATTACCTTTTAAAAAAACTTTTACCTTCATATAAATGTCCACTGAAACCTGATTAACAATATTTATACAGTCATTGGTCAAATCTAAACTATAAAAATATATTTACACTCACTTCACCTGCTTTTAAAACACTTTTATAATTAGAGTTACACCCAGGAATACAGCATGTGCTTGGCATGTTGATAAATAAACAAACTAAAAGAAAAAAATAGTACTTACCTAAGTACATAGGTATCTAGAGGTATCCTACCTACTTATGACCTATCTCTACTAGTGATATTTTTAAACTAATTCACATATACCTTCAAGTTAAATAATCACTTCAATATTTAATAAATTAACGGTAGCCACAAAACAATAAAGTTTATCCCAAAGAGCTAACTAGAATACAAAAAAACACAACTTTTAAATTAAAACAAATAAAATTCTGCCACCATTTATAAGACCCGTAAACAAACCGCCAGGCTGTTGGATTTTTCACTTTATTAATGCTATTAGAGCAAACCCGCACCAAAAATTTCCATCAGTATTTTGTAGAGGCTCTTAACAATCATGTCACTTAAATTTTCTATTAGATATCAATCGAAAACCGGATAAAAATACAAATTAATACGACACCTACACCTAGTTCGCGCGTAAATTACCTAAACCATGGTTAACCTCAAAAAAGTCACGTGACACATGGATCTTCAAGCATTGTTGTCGATGTTTCCGTTTCACGGCTTCTTTCAAGGTGGTTGTGGTATAAACATCAATAATTTTTTTACTCGTCCTAAAATATACTATGTTATAGGCAGTCCAGGTTCGACACCGTACAACAACGTTTACATAAACAAATCTATCGAACCCAAAACTACACAGGACACGGACTCGGACTACACCAGTTCGGCGAGCCCCACTTTTTCGGATTGTAGCACGGAAAGTACGAGTACAGCCAGCACGGCCTCTGTAGAGGATTATCCAAAAAACTCTGAGGGAGTGACCAAAAGTCATGACCGGAAACATAGAAATTCTGAAAAAAGTGGGGTTAAAAATAAAGAGTCTAAACAGGGAGGAGATATAGGGGTTGATCAAGGGGAAGTTAACGGTCGGGGTGAGTAATATAACAAGTAGTAGTATCAAGGGACTAAAGACTCTGAAAATAATTCTTGAATTTTTTTCTCGAGTGGCGTAATCTTCATTTTTTTTTATATTTAGTATTATTTCAGAACATTTAGTTGGTAATTCTGAACAGACACAAGATTCGGAAGAAGTTGTGGATAATAATAGCTCTTTACATACAGATGAAAATGCTTCAGATCCCGCAACATTAGTGGAAGCAGGAGATTCGAAAGAAAGAAGTTCGCAGCCTACAGAAACTTTCCTGGGTAAGTTTGACGTCTATTTTAAATATAAAATTATTATATTAATTAAAAAATACATTTTATTTCTAATAAACAATTTTGGGTTTCAAATAATAAATCAACACAACTATTTGCTATCTAACAGAACAAATATATGATGCACTTCACTAGATAATAAAAAACCTTGTATTAGTATTTTTCTAGATATAGTAAAAGCCTTTGATACGGTTAGCCATAAATTACTGTTAAAAAAGTTTGAAAATATTGGATTTAGAGGAAAGCAATTGGAATTAATTAAAAATTATCTGAAAAATATACCAACTTATGTTCAAATAGATAAAGAAAAAAGCTATCCAAAAGTATTTAAGTATGGCGTTCCTCAAGGAACAATTTGAGGACCATTATTTATGTTAACGACTTATTTAGTATAAATTGCGATGGACAAATTCATTGTTTTGCAGATGATACTACAATTTTTTATACCGATACAAAGTGGGACAACTTAAATAATAAAATTATAAAAAATTGGTTTGATAACAGTTTGTTTACAATTAATTTTAATAAAACAAATTATATTCCTTTTACTTTAAACCTAAATAACCTACCACGAAATATGAATAGTATTCAAATAATTGAAGACATTCAAATTTTGAAAGTTAATAAAATAAAATATTTAGGAATTATTTTTGACACTAAATTAAATTGGAATTTTCACTTAGAATACTTAATTAAAAAATTAGGAAGTTTACTACCGACTTTTAAAAACATTAAAAAATTTGTAAATGCAAGACATATGGAAATATTATATTACGCGTTAGTTAAAACTCATTTAAATTACGAAATTTTAGGTTGGGGAGGAATAAATAGAACTTTAGTTAGAAAATTAGAAATATTACAAAAAAGGTTTCTAAAAATCATATTCAATAAAGATTATCTTTATCCTTCAAAAGAATTATATTAAGAAACAAAAAAGTTGAACATAAGACAACTTTACATTTTTTATAAAATCTTAATATATATATTTAAAAATAAAAACCTTATACAATTTAAAAACCATAATCATAATACACGTCATAAAAATGAAATAACCATAAAACCTAAAATAAATAAACGATTATTTGCCAAAAAAAATTAAAAAATTGATTTCATTAAAAAAATTTAAACTCGAAATAAAAACATGAATATTAAAAACAGGCAATTCGAAAATATTTTTAGAAATGCTTTAATTAATTAATATTGTTCTGAATAATTTATAGAAGTAATATTTTTTACTTAAAAATTATAAACTAATAATTTTATTATAGGTAATATATTTCTTAAAAAAAACTGCATTTATACTATAAATTGACATTTTTACTTTAAAACTTGATTTTTAATGCATATTTATGATTTATGATTTTACATACTAAAACAAAAAATAAGATTTGCCCCTAACAAACTCAGCTACAGGGGATTGAAGAATAAGTTTATAATAGACAACATAACCATATTATAACATTATATTATTAAATTTTAAATAAACTTATTATTATTATTATTATTTATATGGAAATTCCTAAAAGTAGGTATGTTTTAGATAAATCATGGTTGGGTAAAGAGGCGCCCTTGTGGATACCCGATTCGGACGCAGCGACCTGTTTGCACTGTGACATGAAATTCACGGTATTAAAAAGACGACATCATTGTAGAGCCTGTGGTTTGGTAAGAACATTTTTTAGCTGGCCTCAGGAATATTTTTTCTGGGCATAATACTCGGGGAATACAATGATCCACTTTAGCCCCTCTTTGCAGATACTTTAGTTTATTTAAATTATTATGAAAATAAGTCATTAATTATTTTTTAGGTTTTGTGTTCGAAATGTTGCAACCTCAAGTTTAGGCTGGAATACCTAGACACGGAGGCAAGAGTTTGTACCAAATGTTACACTATTTTAAACAAGTAAGCACTTATTGAATTTATGAATTTAAAACATATAAAAAAAAATGTTTTTTAGACAAAAAATATTTGTATAATTATTTTCAGGGACTCCAACAACTCTCAACCCCCTGAATCTGGACACAACACTTCAGACTCCGGAGATTCTCCTGCTTTTAGACCGAACCCGAACAATCCGTCGGAATATTGTTCAACGGTATCACCCCTCCAGCAAATAGGGCCTGGCGGGACTCCCCCTCCTTCTGTGATGGTCCCCGTGGGTGTACTAAAACGAAAAGGTAGTAATTTTGTTGAAAGTTTGAAAGTATCGATATAAAGTGTCACCAGTTTTTAAAAATGCAGAAAAATATTTTAGTAGTAACTATCGCCCAATTTCTGTTTTACCCACATTTTCAAAGATTTTTGAAAAAATTTTAAAAAATAGAATAGTAAATTTTTTAAAAGAAAAAAAATTACTCTCTCCATTTTAATATGGTTTTCGTAAATTTAGAGATACAGAAGTTGCAGCTGCAGATATTATCAAAGCTATTCAACAAAACGTTGATAGCAACCAAAAATGCTGGCTACTGTCCCTAGATTTAGGTAAAGCATTTGATACAGTCAAACACAACGTTTTACTTAAATGCCTATACAATATTGGAATTCGGGGAAATATTTATTTATTGTTAAAAAGTTACAAAGCCGTTTGTTCAAATGGAAAATGTTAAAAATTCACAAAAACAAAATAACTTGTGGTGTTCCGCAAGGGTCAACCTTAGGACCTACTTTCTTTTTAATCTACATTAATTCTATAGCAAAATTAAATTTAAAAGGTAAAATAAAATTGTTTCTGATGATACTACTATTGTATATTTTCATGAAGACTATGCTCAAATTCGTAATGACATTAACCACGACCTAAATATAATATGTAAATGGCTTGAAATTAATGAATTATCATTAAATTTTAATAAATCATCTTCTATGTTTATAAGTAAATCAAAATTAAAAATAATAATATTTTTTCACTATCTTTCAATAATCATATAATTAAATATACTAATACAATCAAATTTTTAGGTTTATATATTGATGAAAATTTAAGTTGGAAAAAACATATTAAATATTTAAGAAGTTACATCTCACCAATAATTGGCATTTTATTTAAAGCTAGAAGTTGTATATCATTAAAATATTAAAAAATATATATATTATTCTTTGGTTTATTCAAAATTACCGTATATGATTTCAATTTGGGGATCACCGAATTTAACTACAATTCAGCCATTAAAAAAACTACAAAACAAAATAATTAAATGCATACATAAACTTCCTTTTTTAGAACCAACTATAAATTTGTTTGAACCAAACGGATATTTAAATTTAAAAAAGCTTTATAATTTAAAACTATGCATTCTAATACACTCTATTATTATTAAAGAAAAACAATCGAATATAATATTTCCTTCAACCAACATTATTCACATCACGAGACAAAACCATGATATTCAAACACCTCTATGGTAAAGAGTACTTTTGGCCAAAGATCAATATTATATAAAGGAATAACAATTTACAACAGTTTGGCGAAAAAAATTAAAGAAATATCAAAATTATGGATTTTTAAAAAAAAACTAAAAAAAATATTTTTTAAAACTAAACTAACTTTAACGTATTATATTTCTTTTTTTTTCATCTATATTTTTTATAAAATAATTTCGATGGAGTTACTAATAATTACTAAACATGATTTTTATTATTTGTGATTTTATATATTGTATATTTGGTCTTATATTCTCTGTAATGAACTTTTTAAGTTGGTTGAGAATAAAGATATATATTATTATTAAAACAATTTTTAGACTAACCATTTTGGCTATTTCGTTTTTTTTAAGGTTCCAACAAAAAATCCAATAAATCCGTTATGTTTTGCGACGGTATAGCCCCGGGTAGCGACCTGACACATCTAGACCAAGATTTCAACTACCAAGAAACGAAAACCCAAAAAATACCGAAATCTCCGCAGAAAGTCGTTGAAAAAGTGGAGGAAAAAGAGGAACCTCCTCCGGTCGCTCCGGCTATGAAAACGAGCAGGAATCAGCCTAAAGTTGATCAGGATACGGGAAGTTTTATTCCGAAAAGTGAAACCAGTTTGCCACCGACAGTATGTGTAAATAAAACAGGTAGAGTGTAGTTCGTTACTTTTATTCGGGGACCCCTTCAAACATAGTCGTATAAGATATTAAATTAATTCAAATATCAAAGTTAGAAACAGTGCCTACATTGTTTTAAACAATAAATAACCGCCCCTATCTATGGAAGAATTATGACAGGGAAAATGTATTTCACAAAGCTACAAATGGCGTTGTTTTTCGGTTTCAGATATTTTATATTCCGAATGTTCCAACTCGCCTAGTGTTGTGGAAATGCTAAAACACGAAGTCCTTACTTTTGCGATAACTCAAAACCTTTTCGTCCAAGTCAAACTTATAAATAGTAAGTATCCGTTTTAAGATAATAATAATATAATAATAATAAGTTTATTTGAAAATTTAATAATATAATAAATATTTTTATGTTGTCTTCTATAAACTTATTCTTCAATCCCCTGAAGCTGAGCTTGTTAGGGGCAAATCTTGGTATCCTCCAACTTGCCTACGTCCAATTTGCGTACAAGGATTATTTCTTCCAACTTGCGTACATGGGTAGGTAGGTCCCGCGAACCAGGTAAAACTGCAAGAGTACATTATTCCAACTTGCGTACATACACAGGGTTTTAAACGGACCGTAATAATACGCCCTCTCCAATCTGTTCTAAAAGGTGTATTAACCGGTTTGTTCGTTGTTATCAGAGCATTTTTTTATGTCCTTAGTTTGTTTATAAGCTTCTAATATTTGTGTATGTACGCAAGTTGGAATAATGTACTCTTGCAGTTTTACCTGGTTCGCGGGACCTACCTACCCGTGTACGCAAGTTGGAAGGAATAATCCTTGTACGCAAGTTGCACGTAAGCAAGTTGCATATATTCGCAAATCTTATTTTTTGTTTTAGCATGTAAAATCATAAATATGCATTAAAAATCAAGTTTTAAAGTAAAAATGTTAATTTATAGTATAAACACCGTTTTTTTAAAGAAATATATTACCTATAATAAAATTATTAATTTATAATTTTTAAGTAAAAAATATTACTTAAGTAAGTACATATATAAATTTAATATACTTACTTATATTATTTATTCAGAACAATATTAATTAATTAAAGCATTTCTAAAAATATTTTCGAATTGTCTGTTTTTAATATCCATGTTTTTACTTCGACTTTAAATTATTTTAATGAAATCAATTTTTTAATTTTTGTTGGTAAATAATCGTTTAAATAAAAACATAAATATTTGACATTTTTTTGTCCTATGGACTTATTTATTTTAAGTTTTATGGTTATTTCATTTTTATGACGTGTATTATGATTATGGTTTTTAAATTGTATAATGTTTTTATTTTTAAATATATGTATATATTAAGATGTTATAGATGTAAAGTTGTCTTATGTTCAACTTTTTTGTTTCTGAATATAATTCTTTTGAAGGATAAAGATAATCTTTATTGAATATAATTTTTAGAAACCTTTTTTGTAATATTTCTACTTTTTTAACTAAAGTTCTATTTATTCCTCCCCAACCTAAAATTCCGTAATTTAAAAGAGTTTTAACTAACGCGTAATATAATATTTCCATATGTCTTACATTTAAAATTTTTTTAAAGTTTTTAAAAATCGGTAGCAAACTTCTTAATTTTTTAATTAAGTATTCTAAGTGAAAATTTCAATTTAATTTACTGTCAAAAATAATTCCTATATACAGATGCTGTATGTATTTTATATTGTACTAAATGTAGACAATTTTTTTTATTGTTAAATTTCTACTTTGTTCTTAATTTTTAGTGAGTTGTTGCATAAATAAGCAAGCTTGGTGCTTTTCCACCGAGGGACTCATCAATGTTGGTTCGGATGAAGTTGTGTACTTGATTGAATATATAGATGAAGAAAGTTTTGTGCCTAAAGATGTTTTTTTCCACATAAATAATGTTTATTTGGACGCAGTTAAAGGTAAAACTATATGGGATGTTAAAATAAGAATGGTGTTGTGTATATTTGTTTTTCGTTAAGGGCTCCCTGACGGAGACATCGGGCCCCGAAGGGGTACCCGATGACGGTCAAGCAAAGATCGGCAAATCATTTTATTCGTAAAGGTACAGTTGTATTCATTAAAAAAGCGTACACGAATTAGAATGACAGGAAACCTTAAGCGTATTTGCGTAAAATCGGCTTATCGCACGTTAAAGGTTACTAAAAACGCAAAGCATCGGCGTTAGTTCAATAGAATAACAAATTTTTTTTTTTTATTTTATTATATATCTTAACAGTTAGTAGAAACAAAAAACGTTTGACAAGAATAAATAAAATCTACTATTTGGTCATATATCCCTCTTTTTCTATTACTTGAGCCAGTCTATTCGGAATTGACTGAATTATATTTGATACAATATTTGGATTAAGTTCTTCCCAGCACGCATGCATTATTTCCCATAAATCTTCAGAATTTTGTAGCTTAAAATTTCGATTATATATTTTTTTTACTATTATACCCCAAACATGTTCAATTGGATTGATATCGGGACTATAAGGGACCCAAGGCAGCAATTCCACATTATGGGTTTGAAACCAGTGGGTTACAGCATTGGCAGTGTGGACTGGACAACTATCTTCTTGAAATATAAAAGTATTATTGGGATATATTTGCTCAGCAGGTGGTAACAATATGTTTTCTAAAATGTTAATGTAATTTCCGGCATTAAATCTTCCCTCTATTCGCCAGCAAACACCAGGTCCATGAACACTTATCCAGCCCCATACATTTACAGAGAAACGCCCATGTCTAGAAGTGAGGGGGTTAGTATATCGCTCTTTAAACCCAGTATTGTTTGGACGGTACACACCAATTTGTCCGTTATAAGTCGACTGGAACGTCTTTTCATCAGTAAAAATGACCCTGTTCCAAAATTGAGGATTGCGGTATATATAATTTAAAGTAAAAATAATCCTTGATTGTCGCTGTTCTTCGGTAAGAAACATTTTTTTCGCAGCTGGGCGACATTTTAATTCAGATTACTTGACTCTCCTGCTGGTGGTAGGTTGGGAGGCAGAAAATGCTGTATCAATAACAGCATCCCTTGCAGTTGCAAATAGATTATTTCTTAAATATTCCAAAAAAGCAGCATCCTGTTTAGGATTGGAACGTTTGGGACGACCTGAACCAATTTTCCCCTTTAGGGATTCTTCTTGTTCCCAGCGTTGCTTAATTTTCAATATAGTTTTTTTATTTCTATTATACAACTGCGCTACAGCACGGATTGACCATCCTTCTTCGATTCTTGATACAATTTGAGCCTTTTTAATAGTGATGGGATCACTCGAGTGAAAAATAACCTATCATTCGTTTTTTTCAATCACTTGAATTATTCGATTATCTTCGGAAATAATTCGAGTGACGAAATGAGTGACGAACATATGGTTTTTATTTTCCAACGCGTCTCCAAAGTTGCTGCCCGCCTGTCAATCACTCACTGCGGCCAGAGCCATCTCCTAGCGAGCGGCTACACCGAGTGGTTTCAGTTATTATTGGCGATATAATTCAAACTAAATACTGCATTACGGGTTACCTTCCTATATTATTTATTATTTAGATTTAAATACTGCATTACGGGTTGCCTGCGTAGGATAATAGGATTTTTTTATTTAGATTTAAATAGTCTGCGTCTACTGAAAACTTAATGTTTAGTGGTGAGTATTCAGTATTCATAAATATCATGCATGAGTTATGCAATATCGGAATATCGTGACATCTCAAGGTCAAGTAGTTAAATTGTAAGAACTGGGAACCATGCCAAAAAATCCACAAATATCTCCGCCACATTTAATAATCCGCAAAAAATCAATTGATTAACAACACCAAGTCAGTTATTCCCAATACAAATGCTGTATATCAACTTGAACGATGAACCGCCAATATTAATAATTAATATTAGCATTTGAGTGAAAAAAAAATCGATTATCATTCGGTTTTTTAAATCACTTGAAATCTCGGTAGTCGATTATTAAAATAAGTCGATTTTTTCCAACACTACTTTTTAACTTCAGACAACTGACGAGGCATTTTTATGTTCTTCTGTCAAAGTTTATCAAACGTTACCGCCATGCAATTTCAAAATTAATTAGACCGACGCCCATGCTTTGTATTTTTTGATAATCTATGACGTGTGATAACATCCGATAAACAATCATTTAGACAAGCCAGCTTTACGCAAATATGACAAAACTTACCCCTCATTCTAATTCTTGTACGCTTTTTTTATGAATACAACTGTACTTCTGACATCTTGCTATTTATAAAGGACATTATATCATATTATGACATGTCTATGAACACTTATATAATAAAATATATTATATACGTCGTTGGTATGGAGAACTAGAGGGTAGGAGGCCGATCGACAATGGTAGCATTTTCAAATTCTTTCCCTGTTTTTTGGTTAGTTCGCTATTGGCCGATAGATGCTCTCGCGTCGCAAGTGGGCTGGTGTCGTCTTCTTCTTCTTCGTTTTTTACTTTCACTTTTGACAAATTGGGTAAATTGACATTTTATTTTCGAAGTAACAAATAACGTTTGAAGACAAGACGAGACAAATAACGTTAAATTGTAATTGATTTCCATATTTATAATGAATAATGGTACAATTTATAAAAGTAGAGTTTGCTTTGTGTCGGGGTGTAAGACAGGATATTTTTCAGAGAGGAAACGCAGCCAAATAAGTCTCTTTCTAGCTTCAAAGGTATAGCTAGAATGTTTAATACCCTGTATTTTAAAAACCAAGCATCGTTGGAACTTTATACAGGCCGAGTTTACTAATAAGTATAACAAAGTAAGTGTAAATTCATATTAAAGTCCTTATTTGTTCCTTAAAGAACTAATTTAAATAAAAATAGTTATTGCGTCCATAAGAAATCATTTATTTGATAGCCCACTTCGAACACGAGCGCCATCTTACGGCGACTCGTAAAGCTGAATTACCGATGCTAATTTGGGACCGAATCCAAAGCATTGCGATCGGCCTCCTACCCTCTAGTTCTCCATAGTCGTTGGTTACTTCGGTGGGGACAGCCTAGAGACGTGTCTATATTTTTCACCTCAACACCCAAATTTTTCGATATCATCAAGATTGTTTTTTACAGGAACCTCCGTTAAAGAACTAGGCCTATCCCTTCACAACACTTCAAACTTCTTGGATTCCAAAAACCATGCTGGTTTCGTATACATTCGACCAACATTCCAATGCTTGGAAAACGTTTTAAAACCAAAGGAACCGTACCTAATTGGAATATTAATACACAGGTAAAATAGATTTTTGGTTTCTTAAATGCGTACTATTAACTGGTGGAGGTAGAGGTCATCGATGGCAATTAATATTAACTGTTATTAAAAAATTAAGAAGTTTACTACCGATTTTTAAAAACATTAAAAAAATTTTGAATGTAAGACATATGGAAATATTATATTACGCGTTAGATAAAACTCATTTAAATTACGGAATTTTAGGTTGGGGAGGAATAAATAGAACTTTAGTTAAAGAATTAGAAATATTACAAAAAAGGTTTCTAAAAATTACATTCAATAAAGATTATCTTTATCCTTCAAAATAATTATATTCAGAAACAAAAAAGTTGAACATAAGACAACTTCACATTTATATTTTAATATATATATTTAAAAATAAAAACCTTATACAATTTAAAAACCATAATCATAATACACGTCATAAAAATGAAATAACCATAAAACCTAAAATAAATAAGTCCACAGGACAAAACAATTTCAAATATTTATCATTTTATTTAAACGATTTTACCAACAAAAATAAAAAAAATTATTTCATAAAAAAAATTTTAAGTAGAAATAAAAACATTGATATTAAAAACAGACAATTTGAAAATATTTTAAGAAATGCTTTAATTAATTAATATTGTTCTGAATAATTTATATAAGTAATATTTTTTACTTAAAATTTATAAATTACTAATTTTATTGTAGGTAATATATTTCTTCAAAAAAAACTGCGTTTATACGATAAATTGACATTTTTACTTTAAAACTTGATGTTTAATGCATAGTTATGATTTTACATACTAAACCAAAAAATAAGATTTGCCCCTAACAAGCTCAGCTTCAGGGGATTGAAGAATAAGTTTATAGAAGACAATATAAACATATTTATTATATTATTAAATTTTAAATAAACTTTATTAAGTATTATTATTATTATCATAATTAATAGTAGTTAATTAACTTAACATATTTCGACTATGGTAGTGGGGGGACTTATAGAACTACCTAAAATTATTTTTTAGGTGGGAAACGCCATGGGCCAAACTGTTCCCTCTAAGACTTATTTTGAGGTTAGGTGCCGAGTATAGGTATTATCCAAGTCCCTTGATCTCCACACGGCACCGCGATAGCGTCTTCGTTGAAATAGGGCATACTATCATTAATCTTTTGGCGGTAAGTGTTAAAAAAAATATTAAAACCGGATTTTTCCTAATCACTTGAAATTTTTGCTTCGATTTTAGGATTTTAGGAACTTTACGTATACTTTACCACAGATAAGGGGCTTGATTATTCATATGGAGGACAAGAAAACTACAATTTCCATACCAAGAAACAGATATGACCAAGTAAGTTGGAACTAAAATTTTACGCCCACGTTTTGTAGCCAATGGAATATTTTAATCTACATTAATTCTATAGAAAAAATTTAATTTAAAAGGTAAAATAAAATTGTTTGCCGATGATACTACTATTGTATATTTTCATGAAGACTATGCTCAAATTCATAATAACATTAACCACGACCCAAATATAATATGTGAATTGCTTGAAATTAATAAATTATCATTAAATTCTAATAAATCATCTTTTATGTTTATAAGTAAATTAAAAAATAATAATATTTCTTCACTATCTTTCAATAATCATATAATTAAATATACTAATACAATTAAATTTTTAGTTTATATATTGATGAAAATTTAAGTTGGAAAAAACATATTGAATATTTAAGAAGTTACATCTCACCAATAATTATTGGCATTTTGTTTAAAGCTAAAAATTATATACCATTAAAATATTTAAAAAATATATATGTTATTTTTTGGTTTATTCAAAATGACAGTATATAATTTCAATTTGGAGATGATCGAGCGAATTTAACTACAATTCAGCCATTAAAAAAACTACAAAACAAAATAATTAAATGCTTACATAAACTTCCTTTTTTAGAACCAACTATAAATTTGTATGAACCAAACGGATAATTAAATTTAGAAAAGCTTTATAAATTAAAACTGTGCATTCTAATACACTCTATTATAATTAAAGAAAAACAATCGAATATAATATTTCCTTCGACCAACATTACATACATCACGAGACAAAACACTATATTCAAACACCTTGGTAAAGAGTACTTTTGACCAAAGATCAATATTATATAAAGGAATGACAATTTACAACAGTTTGCCGAAAAAAATTAAAGAAATATTAAAATTATGGACTAAAAAAATATTTTTTAAAACTAAACTAACTTTAACGTAATATATATTAATATTCTTTCTTTTTTGTAAATGGTTCTTATATATTTTTTTTTAACAATAATTTCGATGGAGTTATTAATAATAATTACTAAACATGATTTTTATTATTTGTGATTTTTTTATATTGTGTATTTGGTGTATAGTTTTTCTCGATTTTTTTTTAGGTAATGAAATCCATAAATAATTCCAGCGAACACATCTTGGCTTTCGCTGGAAATTTCAGCTCGGACGCTGATTCTCATTTAGTATGCATCCAAGATACACAAGGTCATGAGAATGCTTATACCACCCACGCAATAAATATACATAATAAACCTCGAAAAAGTAAGTAAAATTATTATTATTATAATACAGGTCCGGCCGCATTCGTGAAGAAGTAAATAAGAGTAACTGCTGTACATTAAGAATAGCTTATACGAATTTTCAACATATAAAAAATCCCATACATTTTCTAGTTACGGGCGCCAGCTTCATAGTCTTCAACGGCTCCCTAAAATCGACCAGCGGTCTCACAGCGAAATCGAACATCGTGGAAGACGGCTTGATGATCCAAATTCCTTCGGAGCACATGGACAAAATCCGTGACAACTTGAGGAACATGAAAGACCACACGATTGCTTGTGGATGCATAAACGCCACTTCAGACGAAACTGTTAATATCGTCTGGGGCGAGAACGATGTCGATTTTAATACTGGGTAAGATTTTCTTTGCGGGCATATAATTTCGAATCATATCTGCCAATGTTATGTGTGGTACAGTACAACGACGATCAAACGTTATACCGTGCGAGCAAAAATTATTTGCATCAAAGAGGGCCTTGCATCTAAGGACGTAATGCTTAGCCGTAGAGCTTAATACCCGTTGGGTGACAGTAACTACCTGAATTAACAAGCAATCAGTTATTCAGTCGGAGTCATCAAGCTTCATTGCACATGGATAGTATTTAAGACAGTAACCTTAGAATTATAATTTAGTTTACTTTTGAAAATGGTTAGAGTACTAACCAACCGAAACGTTGTGTTAAGTAACAAAATAAAGACAATGGAAGTCCGACAAGGTCATAATTTTTTTTGATATTACTTCATTGTCTACCACCTCCAAACAAACACTATGCAACGGTGTTACCAACTTCTATTTTTGCTGGTGGAGGGAGTCTTATGCCGTACAGGATGAATTGTTTATTTAAGGTGGGAGTATCAACATGCTTGCCAACCTATTTCACGTATATTTATTTAATTTTTCTAGCTTTTACACAAAATTTAAATAAATCATTATCGCCTTCATATTTTATAGGTAATAATTGACATATTAAATAAATATCAAGGAATTTCATTAAATACTTTAGGAGAATTGTATAGCGAAAAATATCGGGTAAGATTTTTTTTTAACATTATTATGTCATTCTTCTTTCACTATATAATTCTCCCAAAATTAGCAATGAAATAAATTGATATTTTTGTAATATGTCAGATATTACCTAAATATTGTACCGCGACGATATTGATTTTATTTAAATGTTAGTTATTCAAATAATAAACTAAGAAAAGCAACGCGAAATAGGTTATAGGTTGGCAATAGATGGAATGACGTTGAGAATTCCACCTTAAACCGAATGAACAGGCATCATGTATAGCAGGTATTGATTTATTTTATAGGGCGCAGTCTCCTGTGGACTTAACCCCAATGAAAGGGATTCCTTCCATACGGGTCCACAACGGGAAAGACTACTTTTGTAACAACGGGGCACGTCTAATTAGGTGGACTGAAGTATTTATTTTACAGGTAAATATATTCGACCACTTTAGGAAAGATTTTCTTTTCTTCCTTAATTTGATTAAATTGATATGACATTGTTGATACATTTTTTTTTAGAATGGAGAAGAGAACCCGAAAAATCAAGACCCTGTAGATATTTCCAAAGTGTCCGAGAGTATAGCAAAAGCATGTTGTACCGCCCTTGTTAAATATTTAGATCTCCTTGTGTCAAATAGCTGTCAAAAAATTGGGATTCGAGCGACTTTGCATGTAGAAAATGTAAGTATCAATTTACAATCCCTAACCACAGACATATACCTCTACAACAGCAAACAATAATCACGAAAGTGGCCTTGCGCTTGTAAAGAAAGCCCAGTACACGTGGGCATGCGTACTGCGAAAGATAGATAGGTCCGGACTTTAAAATTTAACTTACAATATATAGTCAAATCTGGTCTTATCACGCGGGTCCAAAGGTCACCGATCATATCAATCAATTCGAAAATTCCAGAGCTTATCAAAACGTTGTGATTATGTAGGTATCAATATACCCGGAGAAAAGAAACATAGTTTTATTATTTTAACTGTCGTGAAGATAGCCACATATATTATTATTTTTGCAAAGATTATGGACATAATAGTACAGGGGTGGCGAACCTTTATGTATTAACGTGCTATTTTTTCTAAAGAAATGTTTAATGGGGCCATAGACGTGCCGTCAAATTCGTAATATAATAATTCATAGCAAACTTTGTGATCGGTGGCGTGCCCAAAATTTTATGTCACGTGCCATCCCTGTAAAAAGTATATCTACTAAATATATTTATTAAAAACGACAATAATAAACAGTAATTTATTTTAGCAATAAAATTACCTAACCTAAAAATACAATGGAACTTAATCCGATTAACTATTTCAAGAAATAAAAAATGGTAATTTGCCAATCAATCAAAAGTAGAAAACAGTAGCAAAAGCACTGGTAATCAATTTAAGGATTGTACAGAAAATTGTCCATGAAAGAAAGCATATATAATACCGAAGAATACTAAAAAATGTAAACAAAGAAAACCGTTTATAATTATAGACTAAAAACTTAAAAACTGTCATCATCACTTGGAAGTTCTAAAAAGTCCTAGTCATCTAAGTCGTCCTCGAATGGAGCAATGATCATCGGCGATACTTCGACATCTAATACTTGTTCTCGATCCCACCAATTCCTTATTAATTTTTCTGTATGTTCCACCGATTTCTTCCAGTACTCCTGCGTAATATGATCAAACGAATCTTGCCAAACTATCTCTACTTTCGAGGATTTAAGACCATCACCTACATGTTTTTCATAAAACGATTTTGCCCCAGCCCATATTAATTTTATCGCATTAAACTGGGCAATGATATGGCGGCAGTCGTAGAACCTCATGGCCATATTCACGCAATATTTCCTCTACAGCGTATATTTTGGGTGATTTGAGGGACTTTGATAGGAGTTCGGATTTTAACATATTTGGTAAAGGATTTTGGTTGTGTTTTTCCAGCCACTCAGAAATATCACTTTTTCGCCAAGATGAACTAGGTTGTTTATTTAAAATTCTTGAATAACTTTTTGATGTTGAAGAAAAATTAAGCTTGCACCTGGAACATATCCTGTTACAGAACCGGCATGTAAAATAATGAACCGTTTTCCCGCGCCACATCCCTTTTTTCTTTTCACGCTTTTCACAGAATCATCTTGCCAAGATTTTGAACCACTTCCATTTAAAAATATCCATGTTTCGTCTAAAAATACTACTTTTCTAAATTTTGATTTGTAATTTTCCGTACATTTTTTTAAAAACTGAACAGGCTGACTATCTGTGGCTGCTCACATAAAAATCTCCGGTTACAGTATTTTTTATAGCGAAAACCCAACTTTTTTTTAATTAATTTTGATAACGATTCAAGTCCGATTTCCAAAACACCTCGAATTTTTAAATTTTCTTTTAAAACTGGAAGAGAACCTCCATTTTAATATTTTCGCTCAAATCTTCAGTCTTTGGCTTTCTTCGTTTACATTTTTTAGTATTCTTCGGTATTATATTATGCTTTCTTTCATGCACAATTTTCTGCACAGTCCTTAAACTAGTTCCCAGTGCTTTTGCTACGGTTTGGTTGGCGAATTTTCACTTTTTCTTTAATTCTCGAAATAGTTTAACAAATTTAAGCATTTAGTTTTTTTTATAAATATTAGTACAGAAAAGTATATTTTAAACTTTTTGAAGCAATTTACCCCTATATCGAAAGATATATGTCTACGTCCTTAGCTGAAGCAAAGCTATTTTTAGGGTCTAGTTTTACGTTGACACTTTTACTCTCCCAGAGACAAAAAATACTTTTTTCTCCAAATGACATTAAAAGCGGTCTTTTGACTTGTCAGAAAAAATACACCTTTTGAGCCTGTCAGGTGTCATTAAAAATTAAAATTACAAGTAAACACAACAATTCAATAAATGTCATAAATAACATACATAAATATAAAAAATACGATTTTGCGTGAAATTGGAACAAATTTGGAGAAAAAATTATATGTTTTACTAGGCAGAAAAGCAGATTTAATGCCGCGGCTGGTGTTTCATAGACGAGGCGCAGCCGAGGCTAGGAAACACCAGCCGCGGCATTAAATCTTGTGCTTTTCTGCCTAGTGAAACAAATAACTATTAATCCCTTTAAGTACCTACCGCAGCTGTGTAACTAATATTCCACCTTGTAGGTGTCTTATTCGGCTGGTAGCAACGGTCTCAAACTTCCCCCTATTTACATGAGGAGCCTCGACAACGAGCTTATACCTGTTTTACATAAGATCACTTCAAACAACCTAGGTGATAATGCTATAGAGTTGGAACTTATTTTTAGAATACTAAACGCGTAATATTTGCAGAACTATTAGGAATTTTATGAAATGTATTTTTAGTTAGTAATGTTCAATTGTTGTAAGGCAAGTGAAAAATGTTTATTAGATGGTTTTCTATAGCCTGCAAAGGTTTTTATTCCCGTTGGAGTTTGGATTACGTTATTTATTACGATAAATTAAAAGAAATAGTTAAAAATGTACTTATGTACATTATCGGACAGATAGACCAGGGCTAAAGCCTTTGAAAGTGGTAAAAAGTGAAAAAAAAATAATAGTAGGATGAAACCCATTGGAAAAGGAAGAGAATATAACAAAAATGAAAGGAAAAATAATTTACGGGCGATCCGAGGTCGGGAAGTGGAAAGGGGTGAGTTTTTAAGGGTAGAAAACGATTTATCTCGATTTCCGGCAAAGCTACAAGTCCTATGGAAAAACGTTAAATGGCAAAGTTGTAGGTAATAAGAAGATCTACAACTTTTGTATTTACACTTTTTTTACATAACCTCAAAATTTATGTAAAAAATTCAAATATCCAAGTTTTTGGTTTTTTATTTTTATCTTTTACAAAAAAATTTTTTTTTTACGAAATTTGGTGAAAACTTACCTTTTTATGTCCCAAACACAATGTAATTTTTTTGATTTAAAATATTTATTTTTTCACCTTATTTTGACTTAATATCGAAAATGCACCCTAATTTTCAATCGAAAATTCTCACGTCAAATTATCTGCTTTTTTAAAAAACGAAAAAACTCGAATCCGAAATTTTTTTTTAATCATGTACAATTTTGAGCTATTTATTAAAATTTATACTTTAATTACTCGAAAAAGGTAAGATTCCATGTTTTTTTCGAGTAACTAAAGTATAAATTTTAATAAATAGCTCAAAATTGTACATAATGATTAAAAAAACACATTTCGGATTCGAGTTTTTTTCGTTTCATTGCATTTTTTGAGAACATTTTTACCATAGTAATGTATATTTTTTTTACACCATCAGAAAGTAGAGATTTCCACGAACAAAAAGCCCACCGACTTTTTTAAAAAAGCAGATATTTTGACGTGAGAATTTTCGATTGAAAATTAGGGTGCTTTTTCGATATTAAGTCAAAATAAGGTGAAAAAATAAATATTTTAAATCAAAAAAATTACAGTGTGTTTGGGACATAAAAAGGTAAGATTTCACCAAATATCGCGAAAAAAAAAATTTTTTTGTGAAAGATAAAAAAAACCAAAATACTTGGTTATTTGAATTTTTCACATAAATTTTGAGGTTATGTGAAAAAAGTGTAAAAACAAAAGTTGTAGATCTTTTTATTACCTACAACTTTGCCATTTAACGTTTTTCCATAGGACTTGTAGTTTTGCCGGAAATCGAGATAAATCGTTTTCTACCCTTAAAAACTCACCCCCTTCCACTTCCCGACCTCGGATCGCCCGTAAATTATTTTTCCTTTCATTTTTGTTATATTCTCTTCCTTTTCCAATGGGTTTCATCCTACTATTATTTTTTTTTGGTTTCAAAAATTATCGACCCTGGTCTAAGAGTAGTTCAACAGCCGTTAAGATTATTGGAACTATTTTTTGCTTTGCCTTGTACTCTAGGCCGTTCTGTCCAAGAAGTTATTGTATTAAAATTATTACACGCAAATTTTTTAGTCATTTTTCTAGTTCTAGCTTCTTAAATGTTTATTTTGATCCTGCTTTAGTAGTTTTATAAATAATTTATGTATTGTATAAATATCCCATTTTTATTTAGAATCTCTACTTAGTAGACTTTGTTATTAGGGTCGGTTTGAAAACTGTCAGTTAAGATTTTTATCTCTAGGATAGTTTCTAAAAACCACAGAACACGATGTTTAAATTTGTCTAAAGAAATAAATGACCCTTAAATTAAAACCTTTAAAGTACCTATCTACACGTTAACTGACACTTGCAAACCCGACCGTTACTCGGAAATTTTTAGGCATCGATTTCAGATCCGTACTAAATTAAAACTATATTATTTTTTATGCACTGCGTTAGTTTTATTCATATTTTATTACTTTATCCAACACTTTGTACTTGTATTAATGTAATATATTTTATTTAATGCTATGTTAATAAAGTTATTTAAAAAAAAAGCGTATCTTCTTTAAGGGTAAGATTTACCAATGGTAGAAAAACTAAACATAAAAAAGCAAGAAATCAATTTCAAAATAAGATAATCGAAGCATATAATAGTATATTAACGTACACGTTTTATAAAGCATCATTTTATAGCACGCGTCCATGTTAATATAAAAAACACATTTTTTCTTTCTCTCCCCCTCATATCTGACATCTTTCACACCTCTTCGACATAGTTGAATCAAACTAAAATGTTTTTATCACACACACTTGAACTGATTTCTACTACTACTACTTCTAAGTCCTTCATTTGATATGTCCTGTTTTTTCTCTTCATTTCCCGCCCACAGTGGTTTTTTACTGGTCCCTGACCTTTCAGCGTGCTGATATATTTTCCGCCTTTTGACTGCAAAAGTTTTTCACCCCCCATGCGTGCCATTGAAAGCTCCATTATGGATTAGTTCCACCCTTAATTTTATTATATTTTCTCTTTTGCTAACAACATCAGCTGTTCATTATTTTTGCTTCAATTTCCTGATGATGAGTGTTTCTACACTCGAAACATGTCGATTCTAGCCTAGCTATTGAATTAAAATTGTGGAGAAAGACTTTATGCTTTTCTTTTCCCTATATTATTCAACTCCACTTTGAGTATGGACTACTTCTTCAAAATTAAAATATTATAGCTGAAATGAGGATAGGCGAATGTATAGTAAGATGTTACTTGAGTAGGGACAGGCACTGCATCTTAAGTTTAGTAAAGCGTAGTAAGCTTGTGCCAATTTTGAGCATACGTGATCCAGTTGAGGTTCCCACGATAGTTTGGAATCAAAATATGTTCCTAGAAATTTGGAAGAGGATGCCGCCTGGTTTAATTGCATTTGGGGAGAAGTTTCGTAGAAATGAATGTGAACCGTTTTGGTAAAATACAGTTTTTACTGAATTTCCCCAATTATTTTCTATTTGTGTCCCCCTCCCGTCATGAATTTAATTTTTCTAATACATGTCCCATTTCTTCTTCGTTCTTATCAATAATTACTGTTGGTACTTTTATTCATCTGCCTCGTTTTACGAACAATCATTTTTGGTATCCGTTTTCGTTGATTTTCTGAATGGACGTCTATATGCTTCTTTAATTCGAATTGTGAACTAAAACAGAAATATCGAACTTATACTTAGTACTGAAAATAATAGTAGGTACCCTTATCAATAGCAACGATGACAGCAAGATATACATCTCACTCTGGTTATCTGTAACCTTATTATAGAAATAAACAGTTGTATTCATAAAAAAAAAGCGTACACGAACTAGAATGAAAGGAAAACTTAACCATATTTGCGTAAAACCGGCTTATCGCATGTTAAAGGTTATTAAAAATGTACAGCATGGGCGTTGGGCGTTAGTTCAATAGAATAACAAAAATATTTTTTTTTATTTTATAATACATCTTAACAGTTTTATAAAAATTACAATAGAAACAAAAAACGTCTTACAAAAATAAATAAAATCTAATATTTGGTCATATATTCCTCTTTTTCTATTACTTGAGCCAGTCTATTCGGAATTGACTGAATTATATTTGAAACAATATTTGGATTAAGTTCTTCCCAGCACGCATGTATTATTTCCCATAAATCTTCTGAATTAATTTTGTGGCCTAAAATTTCGATTATATATTTTTTTTACGATTATACCCCGAATGATATCGGGACTGTAAGCGATCCAAGGCAGCACTTACACATTATGGGTTTGAAACCAGTGGGTTACAGCATTGGCAGTGTGGACTGGACAATTATCTGAAAGTATTATTGGGATATATTTGCTCAGCAGATGGTAACAATGTTTTCTAAAATGTTAATGTAATTTCCGGCATTAAATCTTCCCTCTATTCGCCAGCAAACAGCAGGTCCATGAACACTTATCCAGCCCCATATACATTTACAAAGAAACGCCCATGTCCAGAAGTGAGAGGGTTAGTATATCGCTCTTCAAATCTGGTATTGTTTAGACGGTACACACGAATTTGTCTGTTATAAGTCGACTAGAACGTCTTTTCATCAGTAAAAATGACCCTGTCCCAAAATTGAGGATTGCGGTATATATAATTTAAAGCAAAAATAAACCTTGATTGTCGCTGTCCTTCGGTAAGAAACATTTTTCTCGCAGCTGGGCGAAATTTTAGTTCTGATTCCTAGACTCTCCTGCTGGCGGTAGGTTGCGAGGCAGGAAATGCTGTATCAATAACAGCATCCGTTGCAGTTGCAAATGGATTATTTCCTAAATATCCCAAAAAAGCGGCATCCTGTTCGGGGTTGGAACGTTTAGGACGACCTGAACCAATTTTCCTCTTTAGGGATTCTTTTAGTTCCCAGCGTTGCTTAACTCTACAGCACGGATTGACCGTCCTTCTTCGATTCTTGATACAATTTGAGCCTTTTCAACTTCAGACAACTGACGAGGAGGCATTTTTATGTTCTTCTGTCAAAGTTTATCAAACGTTACCACCATGCAGTTTCAAATTTAATTACACCGACGCCGATGCTGTGCATTTTTGATAAACTATGACGTGTGATAACCTCCAATAAACAATCATTTAGACAAGCCGGTTTTACGCAAATACGACAAAACTTACCTCTCATTCTAATTCTTGTACGCTTTTTTTATGAATACAACTACGTACGTTTATGAATGAGATGCGTGATCAATCTAAGCTTGATCGTGTCGTCATACTCACCGTGTTTCAAAACTGCAAATGAAGCAATTCAAAACCCTCTTGTAAATGTCGTGTTTAAAAATATGAGCTTTGAGGTTGTCCTTTCTTTTCGCCTTAAAGTCACAGTGGTAACAATGAAACATTTCTATTTCGTCTGGTTTCTTGTGTTTTAACATGTGAATCTAAAAGTAAAAATAACCAATAACTTTACATAAAATTGTTTGACGTTTTTAATTGAACGTATCAAAATACTGTTTTTAAACTTGCAACCTCATGGGTAACTAAACTCACATTAAAATAATTTTTACAATTATTGAAAACCTCACCCGAAAAATATTAAGTCTTAAAAAATGTTCACGCTGATTATTAGATGTTTCAAGCTTTGCCAAATAATAATAATAAACGATTTTTATTCATAAAATTAAATGATTACAATTAGGCGATATTTAGCCAGTAGGGCTATTCTTGCATATAACCTAAGTAAATAAATTACCTATACAGTGTGTCCAAAAAAGTATGCAACATATGGGAAAGTTCTTTATCACCGATTTCTCAGAAAATTTTATTCTTTATAAAAATTGGTGCACCTGCGGCCAATAGTAGGGGAGCAAATGCCATTTTTTCGAAATTGCCTTAAGAGTAAAGTACCTTAATTATTAGAAATACAGCAACATTTTATATGGAAATGTCTTTGCAAATTAATAACTTAGTCCAAATGCGAAATTTGAGTTAGGTGTGTCAATTTTTAATTTTTTTCATATGCATTTATTTAAAATAGGTTTTTGGAGTTCAGCGTACTGGGAGAAAATGACAAATAAATTATTAATTATTTCCAGTAATATGAATAGAGTTGGATTCTATCATAATTTTGTTAAGAACATAAGTTGGCTAAAATGTGTTTAAGTAGGCGTGCAACACGCTAATATCTGAACCAACTCTTAACATTGAAAGGTTTTAAAAAGTTTGCAACTACTTAATCCATTTTTATTATAAACCCAGGTTTACGTTATTTAATAAATATATTAAAATTGCGTAAACAAAAAAATCGACCAGAGGTGTACCGTTTAGGGGAAAATAGAGATTAACCAAAAAAAATTAAAAATTGTGACACCTAACTCCCCCCCCCCATACTTTCTTGGACACACTGTATATCCAAACAATATTTGAAAAATTACCTCTATAACTAAAACTGACTTATTTATTCTATTAAGTATCCTAAAATGTTTCAAATCACACCATACACACCTGTAGACCATACTCGTTGAACTTAGTTTGCAACCTCTCGTAGAGGTTGATAATATTTAAAACTGGATATAAAAAAAGCTTTAAAGTATTGGTCAAAGATCGAACTTTAGCCTTCTCTCTGGACTGTAAAAATTAAAGTTTAATACCTGAAGGCTATAGGGTCTATAGGTCTTGTAATCACACTCTGTACACCTGCAGATCAAATCTTCATCGCTTTTCTTCTCTTGATGATTAATCAGATGTAACTTAAGGTTGTGAGGTTCCTTGACCCTATATGGGCAAAGGTGACATTGCTGCCTAGAAAAGAAAACAATACAATCTACGACTTGACTGTAAACGGCTTCATACAACGTCACAAAGTGATTATTCCGAAGATTAAAATTTTAAGGAAAATACAAAAATATAGGGTCTTTAGCTTTAATATAATTTTTAAAATTTACGTAAGTCTTTTTGGCTTCTTTACTAATGATGACTTTCGGTATTTCATTATACACCTGGATGCTTCGGAAAATTGGACAGTCTTGACGCTTTTTGGTTCTAGAGAACTTATATTTATAAGCTTCATGTTTGTTTTTAAGTTGCACTTATGAAAGTCCAAATTTTTGCTCAACGCTACATTTGATTTTAGTAATTTATTTTGTATTAGTTTTGCTTGTTCTATCTCTTTTAATTGTCTGATGTTTAGGAACGGATAACGTTTATAAATATAGCTAGTTGTCGTATAGTAGTTTAAAGAAAAAATACTTTTTAGTCTTATTTTGATACCGCTGCAGCTTGTCCAACATATATTTGCCTGGGTTCCCCCACATGGCATTAAGTACCTTAAATGTGGTTCAACAAAACAATTGTATATAAGAGGTATTGTGTATTTTTGTTTAAGTGATCTTCTAATATTTCCAATAATGGGACAGTTTCTTAATGACGTGATCTATGTGTGCGTTGAAAGTTAAGTCATTTAAAATTATTAGGCCTAGGTATTTGTACTGTGTAACTTCTTTTAGAACTGCGTTATTTAGTTTGATGTTTAGTTTGATTTGCTGTTTATTTTTTGTTTTAAAATCATATACACTGTCTTTTCGGTATTAATAAGTTTATTTTGACACAGCCATTTATAATAAGTTTCCAATTCACTGTTTATAGTGTGCTCAAGGGAGTTCCGGTTATCCGAGGTAAAAACTAGTACGTGTAGGTACGTGTCATCCGCGAACATAAAATATTTACAGTTTAAACCAGGATATTTGAAATTATGTACAGTATACAATAATTGACTAGAAATAATTTAATGACGGTTCCAGCAAATATAGACAAACTATATATTTTTGAAATCAGGGAAGAAAGATCTTTCATAAAAATAAAAAATATACAGGGTGTACCATTTAAAAAAAACAAATTTGTTAATTTTTCTTATGTGTCGGATCGTCTTTTGTTTATTTTTTTTTAATTTCCTGGAGGTTCAGACAAAACCCTACAACTCCTACATTTAATTTTTTTTTGTATCTCCTATAGGGAACCCTGTGGATATGACCGAAAATATCTCTGAAAACCCTGTACATATAGAAGGTATTGCAGTGGACCTAGGACGGATTGATAAATTAATAAAAGCATAAAACGAAATTATGGCAAGTTTGTGCATATTTCTTTTTTCTGCTTTTATTAATTTATAAATACAACATTTTTTAACGTAAAACTGTGGGTGATTATACTTCAGAGAGGGCTATTTGGCCGATTGTTGGATAAAACGAAAAAATAACGAAATATTGATCAAGACACGAAACTTGCGAAGGCGTCACTAGTGTTTGCTCTTAATCTTACCAGTTTGGGTGTTCCTTTCTTCTATGCCTCTGCATTTCATTAAAAGTGGGTGCTAGAAATTCACACCTCGTACACTTGAAACCTAAAAAAAATAGTTTACACTTATGGAAGCATTCAAATCTCATCAGTATATATTTCGTAGGCTGATAGTGAAATCCGTCATTTCATGAAAAGCCTAGTCATATCATAAAGCGTGGCGAAAAGGTATATTGCAACTGGTTTGTTCGTTGTTCCCCAGAGCATTTTTTTCAACTAATATTATTTTATAAAAATAAAATTTAAATTAAATTAAAAAAAAATGCTCTGGGGAACAACGAACAAACCAGTTGACAATATACCTTTTAGCGTGCAGCATGATATGACTAGGCTTTTCATGAAATGACGGATTTCACTATCAGCCTACGACATATGTGGAAAAAAAACTGGCATCATAAAATTTGGATTAAGTTTATATTAGGGGTTTATAACTTTTTTATTTTTACTCCGATTAAAGTGATTTTTTTAGAGAGCTTTAGATACATTTATTAGTTTTAATATGCTTATACAAATTTTAAGAGAAATTTGTTTTTTGACATATTATACAAGGATAATCGAAAAGTTTTTTTTTGCCTATAGTGTCAAAACACCCTGTGGGATAATTAGAAAGCAAAATTACTTCAAAATATCAGTTTTCATTGGGCCGCAAATACTCTTTGCATTTTGGTTTTTGGTTCATGTCAATACGTGCATTTGTTCTCACCCAAATGCAAAATGATCTTCTAGACATTGGCGTTTCTCTGTAAATGTACGAGGCTGGATAAGTGTTCATGGACCTGGTGTTTGCTGGCGAATAGAGGAAAAATTTAATGCCGTAAATTACATTAGCATTTTAGAAAACATATTGTTACCATCTGCTGAGCAAATATATCCCGATATTACTTTCATATTTCAACAAGATAACGGTCCAGTCCACACTGCCAATGCCCACAGGTTTTAAACCCATAATGTGCAAGTGCTGCCTTGGGTCGCTTATAGTCGCGATATCAATCCAATTGAAAATCTTTGGGGTATAATCGTAAAAAAATATATACAGGGTGTTTCATTAAGGTCGAAGAGCGGCCATATCTCGGAAACTACTGGGCATAGAAACTCAGGAAAAGAAAGATGATAATAAAAGTGGCCATGAGAAAATTCTGGAAATAATTTTCAAGTTCCGCATTTTGCCGCAAGAGGGCGTAATTGAAAAGTAAATTTTTAAATTTTACCTAACTCCGAAAATTCCACATTAAGGTATATGTTTGATAACACCATTTTAAAGCTTGGACAATTATGCATCATTTTGGTCTTATGCTCATTGGCGTACCGACTTTAATAAGAGTGGGGGAAGCTGTTGAAAGTGTAATCATTTAAATCGCTGTAACTTATAAACGACTTATCCGATTTTAGCAAACTACAGACTGTTTGGAAGAGAAATGTATGCACTTTGACCAGTCGTATTTAGTTGTCCATAATAGTTCTCAAAAAAAATGCTAGAGGGCGCAATTTCCAATAACAATACATTTTTTGATTTTACTCCGAAAAAATAAATCATACGGTATAATTATGATACCATAATCGAAAAGTAGATGAAATTTGCTAGAAAAAATATTAAAACCGCAGCTCGATATCTCCGTTCGTTTCTGAGTTATTGCCAAAACAATAATTTTTAACACAAATTGCGCCCTCTAGCAATTTTATTAGAAACTATCGTGTACCATTAGATATGACAATTGAAGGTTCTTCCAAACAAGCTTAAATTTAGTAAAATCGGATAAGTCGTTTAGAAGTTACAGCGATTTTAATGTTTAAACTTTCAATAGCTTCTCCCACTCTTGTCAAGTGAAACTGTAAACATTAAAATCGCTGTAACTTCTAAACGACTTAACCAATTTTACTAAATTTAAGCTTGTTTGGAAGAGAAAGGTAAGTACCTTTAATTGTCGTATCCAATGTACAAGATAGTTTTAAATAAAATTGCTAGAGGGCGCAATTTGTCTTAAAAATTATTGTTATGGCAATAACTCTGAAACGAACGGAGAAATCGAGCTGCGGTTTTAATATTTTTTCTAGCAAATTTCATCTCCTTCTCGATTATGGTATCATAATTATACCGTATGATTTATTTTTTCGGAGTAAAATCAAAAAATGTATTGTTATTGGAAATTGCGCCCTCTAGCATTTTTTTTGAGAACTATTATGGACAACTAAATACGACTGGTCAAAGTGCATACATTTCTCTTCCAAACAGTCTGTAGTTTGCTAAAATCGGATAAGTCGTTTATAAGTTACAGCGATTTAAATGATTACACTTTCAACAGCTTCCCCCACTCTTATTAAAGTCGGTACGCCAATGAGCATAAGACCAAAATGATGCATAATTGTCCAAGCTTTAAAATGGTGTTATCAAACATATACCTTAATGTGGAATTTTCGGAGTTAGGTAAAATTTAAAAATTTACTTTTCAATTACGCCCTCTTGCGGCAAAATGCGGAACTTGAAAATTATTTCCAGAATTTTCTCATGGCCACTTTTATTGTCATTTTTCTTTTCCTGAGTTTCTATGCCCAGTAGTTTCCGAGATATGGCCGCTCTTCGACCATAATGAAACACCCTGTATAATCGAAATTTTAGGCCACAAAATTCAGACGATTTATGGGAAATAATACATGCGTGCTGGGAAGAGCTTGATCCAAATATTGTATAAAATATAATTCAGTCAATTCCGAATAGATTGGCTCAAGTAATAGAAAAACAGGGATATATGACCAAATATTAGATTTTATTTATTCTTGTTAAAAGTTTTTTGTTTCTATTGTAATTTTTATAAAACTGTCAAGATGTATTATAAAATAAAAAAAAATATTTTTTTTTATTCTATTGAGCTAACGCCCAACGCCAATGCTTTGCATTTTTGATAACATGCGATAAGCCGGTTTTACGCAAATATGGTTAAGGTTTCCTCTCATTTTAATTCGTGTACGCTTTTTTTATGAATGCAACTCGGTTTGGCGCAAAATTACGTTTATAAATGAGAATAGTCGATTGTCGTTGAAGAGGACCACTTTATTACAATGTGCTGGTGGCTTCTGGATGTATAATACAACAATTCCGCAATTTTGAACGTATTTATTCTTACCCTTTTCCGGATCTCTGTGAAGGAGCCTGTGTTTTTCATAATCATTTTTACTTTTTGTAGTAAAGTTACAGGAAGTACAATTAAACGGTTTTACACGATGCCTTTTTCTTCTGTGGTCATTCAAGTTATTCCGCCCATTAAAGCTAAAAAAAATTGTCATAAAAATAATAAGCGGTTTCTGTCGAGGAGGCGGACGACGCTGCTGCTGCAGCAAGAAGACACATACATCCTATATTTTTAAACACTTAAAAACACTGTATATTTTATACGTAAGTACTAATACCATACCATTTTCCACAATCTTCACAAACTTTAAGTTTACCATCATCTTTAACATGTTTTGATTCAATGTGAATGTCGAGTAAATAATTTACTTTCGTCTTGAAATCACACTGACTGCACTTTATCCAATCGATGTCCTTAAACTCCTTGTGATGAGAAGCAATATGTAGATCTAGAAAACACATTTTTTTAAATAATAGACTAAGCGGGAAACCGTTAAACCATAAAGAAATGACGCAAATAACGATCAAGGCGTTTTGGGATTTGAGGAGTAAGTGAAACAGAAAACAGGCTTATTTATTAAAAAAACAAATGAAATTTTGAAAAAGTAGTCCATACCTACTCAAAGTGAAGTGAAATAATAATAATAAGTTTATTAAAAATTTAATAATATAATAAATATGTTTATGTTGTCTTCGATAAACTTATTCTTCAATCCCCTGAAGCTGAGCTTGTTAGGGGCAAATCTTATTTTTTTTTAGTATGTAAAATGATAAATCATAAATATGCATTAAAAATCAAGTTTTTTAAAGTAAAAATGTTAATTTATAGTATAAACGCAGCTTTTTAGAAGAAATATATTACCTATAATAGAATTATTAATTTATAATTTTTAAGTAAAAAATATTACTTATATAAATTATTCAGTACAACATTAATTAATTAAAGCATTTCTAAAAATATTTTCAATTGTCCGTTTTTAATATCCATGTTTTTATTTCGACTTTAAATTTTTTTAATGAAATCAATTTTTTAATTTTTGTTGGTAAATAATCGTTTAAATAAAAACATAAATATTTGAAATTTTTTTGTCCTATGGACTTATTTATTTTAGGTTTTATGGTTATTTCATTTTTATGACGTGTATTATGATTATTGTTTTTAAATTGTATAAGGTTTTTATTTTTAAATATATACAGTGTGTCCACGGATGGACCTAACTATACTTGTAAAAAACTTTATTTTCAATTTTTCGAAAAAAAGTCATTCTTCATCATTTCTTTTGCTAATTAAATAAATATAATTCACGTAAGAAAATTTCCATTTTTTTATACAGGGTGCACAAAAAATGTAAAAATGTAGATTTGCAAAATTAAAAATTTTTGATCCAACTTTTCTGAATGATCAAAATAAAAGAGATTGGAAAGAGAATTCGAAAAGCCGAATAAAGTTTTGAGATATGACCTATGGTAACGACGATATTTTATATTAAAACTTTAATCTGAAGGAAAATATCAATAATTTATTTAACTTTAATATAAAAGATCGTAGTTACCACAGGTCACATCTCAAAGCTTTATTCGGCTTTTCGAGTTATCTTTCCAATCTCTTTTATTTTGATCATTCAAAAAAGTTGGATCAAAAATTTTTTATTTTGCAAATCTACATTTTTACATTTTTTGTCACCCTGTATAAAAAAATGGAAATTTTCTTACGTGAATTATATTTATTTAATAAGCAAAAGAAATGATGAAGAATGACTTTTTTTCGAAAAATTGAAAATAAAGTTTTTTACAAGTATAGTTAAGTCCATCCGTGGACACACTGTATATTAAGATGTTATAACTGTAACTTTTTTGTTTCTGAATATAATTCTTTTGAAGGATAAAGATAATCTTTATTGTATATAATTTTTAGAAACCATTTTTGTAATATTTCTAATTTTTTAAATAAAGTTCTATTTATTCCTCCCCAACCTAAAATTCAGTAATTTAAATGAGTTTTAACCAACGCGTAATATAATATTTCCATGTCTTACATTTAAAATTTTTTTAATGTTTTAAAAAATCGGTAGTAAACTTCTTAATTTTTTAATTAAGTATTCTATGTGAAAATTCCAATTTAATTTACTGTCAAAAATAATTCCTAAATATTTTATTTTATTAACTTTAAAAATTTGAATGTCGTCATTTATTTGAATACTATTCATATTTTGTGGTAGGTTATTTAGGTTTAAAGTAAAAGGAATATAATTTGTTTTATTAAAATTAATTGTTAACAAATTGTTATCAAACCAATTTTTTAAAATTTTAAAATCTTTTTTCATTTTATTATTTAAGTTTTCCCAATTTGTATCGGTATAAAAAATTGTAGTATCATCTATAATATAATAATATATATAATGTATAGAAAAAAAGAAAAGCACAAAGTCTTTCTCCACAATTTTTATTATTAGAATAACTAGGCGAACCTAGAATGATTCATAATAATTAAAATCGACATGTTTCGAGTGTAGAAACACTCATTATCTGGAAAACAAAGCAAATGGTACAATGCTGATGTCGTTAGCAATAGAGAAAAATATAGTAAGTGGGATTGAGCCATAATGTTCAATGGTGTACAAGAGGTGTAAAAATTGAATAGTCAGAAGACCGACAAGACTTCAGCATTCAGTCAAGGGTGAATGCAAAGGCCCTGTCTTGGGCAGAAAAATGAAGGGAGTAAAAGGAAAATTAGGGATTATGAATCATTCTAGGTTCGCCTAGTTATTCTAATAATAAAAATTGTGGAGAAAGACTTTGTGCTTTTCTTTTTTCTAAATGAAATTTTGTCGAGAAGGCTATAATAACGATAATGGGGTGTGCATAGGTTACTCACCTATAGCAACTAATTTTTTATCACAGAATGGACACTGATGCCGCTGTCTGGACCTTTTAAATATATCTGGATCTCTATGGTTAAACCTACAAAAATTAGGCAAAAGTAGACTAAAAAGGTATAAGCGGCAGAATTAGAAAAATATAGTTTAGGTAGGTACTATTAATAAAACTTACTTAATATGATGTTTTATATGCAACAAAAATGAACTATAATAAGAGCAATAAGCACAGGAATATCCAACAGGCCTCATGATACATTCATCTTCATGGACTCTGTGAAGAAAAAGTATGGGTCAGTATCAAAAAATATTCCAAGTAGTTTATTCGTACATTATCAACAATAATAAAATTAAGAGGGGGCAGGCATAAACCACCTATTAAATGTACTGCAGTCAAAAAAGTTAAATCTAATAAAAAAACTTTCTTTAGTGGGTGGCAATGCAATAAATCATATTTCTCACAATTCTTTATAATATGTTTTACAGAAACGTAAGAACAATAATTTCATAAAAGGTACTTAGATACTTACGTTCGATCAAGGAAATACTTTTTATCATTAACAGACATGGTTTTAGAATTTGCATTGTCTTCAATTATCTTCATAATTCTTATAGGTCTTTTTACCGTCGCAGGTTTTGTAATAATTTGATCAGTAGGTTTTGTAATAATTTGATCATTAGGTTTTGTAATAATTTGATCATTAGGTTTTGTAATAATTTGATCAGTAGGTTTTGTAATAATTTGATCAGTGAGTTTTGTAATAATTTGATCAGTAGGTTTTGTAATAATTTGATCAGTAACCTTTTGTTGGTTACTAAGTCCTGTTAGTATATTATAAAGTATTTGACTTATTCCACTAAGTGTGCCATGATTTGACAAGTTTTCATTACATGTACCTGCCTTCAATGATTTGTCGCTAATTTGATTAATAGGAATACTTTCATGATCACTATCTTCTGTCAAATCAATACAAACTGGCTGAATCTGGCTACTATTAACATCTGTTTCATTATTGGAATTGCTTTGTTCTTCATCAGTTTCATGGATATTCAACAGCTGTATATCTTCATTAACTGTGTTACAGACATACTGAAACTCTTTCTTCGTTTGGTTTTCATTTGGAATATCCATTGTAAGATTATTGCTAGTTTTGCAGAGGGGCTCCCTGCCTGTTATTTGGGGCTGCTCAATAGAGTGTTCTGAATCAGAGTCGATATCCTCAAGTTTAATTTCTACAGCTTGTTCACTAGAGTCTTCTGGGTCCGACTTGATATCTCCAGGTATAATTTCTTTAATTTTACAAAAAGCCTGGGCCTGTACAACTTCCATTGTTACGGCTTTTACCCGGCTTTCTAAAATGATAGAAACTCTACTAAATTCTATGTTATTTAAAATTTGGAAAATACAGCAAATTTTTTTAAAAATAAAGCACGAATTAACTGATAAAACCAAAACAATACCCAAAACCACGTTTAAAAACGTCCATTACCCGACATAGGACATAGTATGAATAAGAATATTTACATGTGAAGTTCGGAGCAATCCGCAACCGCATTTGATTTTTAAGTACTAACTTCACACTAAACCACATACTTAAAACTACTTTCCGGTGAAAACAACTGTTCATAAAATGTATAATGTATAACCTAAAAATTAAAATACAGTCTCGTTTTCAGTGTTTCCAAAGCAACAATTAACTGTTAGATCAATGTTATTTCGCCCAAATAAAATTAAACCTTATGTTAAATTAAAGATCGACTCAAGACACTGGTTCTCGATAGACTATTCCGGTAAAACGCTCTCATTTCATGATGCCAGATTGGTATACAAAGCTTAAAGAAGCAAAAAAATCTTGTATAGTAGATAAAAACCTTAAGAAAGTTCACTTTGACTTTGGTGATGGTAAAGAAATGGTGGAAGAGTACGATTTGACCACTAACGTGGTTACACGAAGAGTTTGGAGGGCAAATAAAGAGCTGAAAGGAGAAAATTCATGGGAGATTGAAATTGGAGACCCGGAACCCATCTATAATGCAGAAGAAAAGTGTATGATACGCGAAAATTCTAGTCAAGTAAGAAAAAAGTTGCATTTTATTTTTAAAACAATCTCACCTTTATAATTTTTAGCCATTTATTACAAGAAGAATAACGAAAATTAACCTAGAATGGAGAATAAGGAATTTACCGTACCCCATAGAAGTATACTCTGTTACTGTAGACCCTGATACAAACTCTTTAATTGTGAGAACAACAAACAAAAAATACTACAAGAAATTAACTGTGCCAGACCTGGAGAGGCTGGGAATTGGACTAGAACAAGAGAATGTATCTTTTTCGCATAAATTCAGTACACTGATCATAACTGTAAGTGATTTTTTCTTATTTATAGGATTTGATTTCAAGAATTTTGTATCAATTTCATCATATTTTCTTCATAAAAATGTATTTTTTTAGTATAAAAAGCCAAAAAAGTTTCTAGAGTTTGAAAAGGCGATGCTAGAAGAAATAAAAAAGGTACAACCTAAAAACTATGGAGATGAAGTGAACAACTGCAAAACAAGCTGAAATTTACCCCACTTTCTGTAATTATTAAAAAAAATTGCCATTTTTGATGTTATTTTGTTGAGTTTGAGCACTCTGTTTCTGTTTGTTTTGTGATAATTTGTCTTGGACTGTTCTGTGAATAAATATACCTTCACTGAGATATATTTGCTTTTATGATGCCCCTTTAATATAAATAGGAATTAAGGAACTGGCATTTAAAAAATATTTATTTCTTGAAAGAGAACCACAAACTTATTGAATATCCCTCGTGATTTGAATAAGGCTGAATCCACATACATCCGTGATACGCATCCGTTGTGTACCACATGATTAATCTGAACCAATGAAATTTTAGGGCCCTAAAATTTCATTGGTTCAGATTAATCATGTGGTACATAACGGATGCGTATCACGGATGTTTGTGGATCCGGCCTTACTCTGGACTGATATGAAGTTATCAGCAAACAGTGACGTTTTCTTGTTTATTTCTCTTATGATGGTAATCAGCTGTTTTTGAAGTGTATAATCTTAAATCTTAACCACAAAAACGCCTATAAAAAAACGACGTTATATAAAAAATAACATATTAAATGCTTGTTTTTATACAATTTGTAATTTTGTAAGAAACAAACATAAAGAAGCATAGGCATGGCTGGTAACCACGTAGAATGGACAAGTGAACAAATGATTGAAAATGCCAATAGCTGGTCCCTAGCAGGTGATGTTGCCCTTCTTAACTACTTAAAAAAGTTTTCCGAGGTAAGCATATTGCCATTCACGTAACAAAATACACTTGTTTGGTTAAAATTTACATTATTTTAGTATCGAAATTACCCTAAACGATTTTGTTTTAGTCCCTGCTGTCCGAGACAGAGTTAGTTAAATCCAACGTAGACAACCTATTAAACAATCTTGAAAATGTCAATCTTAAGTTGGATCTTACAAAAAACGAGTTTCAGAGTTTACGGAATACTCAGTTTATTGAGAATAGGGTTTATGAGGATGATGAGACAATAGAGAATGAGCAAAATAAGGTAAGTATTTAATGCTTACGCTTTCTAGATTAAGTTTAAGCAGCAGTTTTGAGAAACAAATTCTAACAAAGGAAAGCGAATGGCAGTCTGGAAAGTACAATATGTAGGATTATTTAGAATTTCTTTAAGAAAGAAGACAAGGAACTTACCAAGGAAGAGAAAGAAAGCGCCATAAAAGAATCGATTGTAAAAGGTCTAAAAGTAATGGAGCAATATTTTGAAAAAATTGAAGTATCAGTAAGCGACAGTGAAGAAGAAAATAACAAGAGGTTCGTTAATTGTAATATTTTCATAAAAGCTTTAAATTTGTTCAGGTAAATTGTATTAAAAAAAAACCTTTTTTTTTTTACAGCTATATACTTCAAGCCAAAGATCCCTATGCTGACAGACCACTACCATATTTGGTAGGCTCTCAAGATTGGTACAAAAAATGGCATGTTGGTTTGCTTCCATCCGAGAGTGAATCAGAGTCTGAAAAAGAGGAAGAAGTTTATAGTAGTAGTGAATCGGATGAAGGGTTGCCCAAAGATAGGAATCTGGTAAGATATATACACTCTCTTAAAAATTACATTTATAGTTTTATGTTTTTTTAGCTCAGTATTGTGTATAAATATTTCTTAATAACGTCTAGTTTTGTTCTTATCTTTTAAGGGATCAGAGACTAGCTCTGAGCTGGATTTTACAAACAGGCACACTGGCCCAGTTGCCAATTCTACTTTTAACGATTCTCAAGACCACAGAAGGAAGATTTTCCATTCTTCTGATGAAAGCTCTGACCAAAGCAATTCTTTACCAGTAAAAGTAAGTTGACTTTACAAGAAGTGAATGTGTTCTAATGGAGTTGAACTAAAATTAATGTTGCCAAGTCTAATTTTTCCTGTAAAATTAGGGATTTTTACTCATTGTGTGTATATATTTTAGGCTCCTATATCTGATGAGAAGTTTGCTGAACAGCTGGCAGCCAAGCTAGGCGACGTCATAAGCGGTAACTCTGATAAATTACCACATGTTAACAGAAATCCTTTAAAGAAAATGAATGAACCAACAAAATATGGTAAAAAAAATGCGTTTTTATAATTACAATGGGTCTAAGTCTACTTTTTCTTTTCTCTTTGTTTTTTTAAGGAAACTTATTTTCTGATGAGCCGCCCCCTCTAGAGGACCTTGAAGATGCAGTGCTGCCAAAAGCAGCCCACGAAGGTCTATTTTCAGGAGGTCGTGATCTGTTTGGTGATTCTGAGGATGATTTGTTCTGGGGTCAGTCGAATATAATTAGTAAGTTGTTTAAATTTCTATATCTACGTCTGAAATGCAATATGTACAGTTGACGACATATAAATTCGTACACTCCACCCATACATCTCAATTACAGCATAATTGGGTAAAACGGGTTTCTCACCTTGCTGCTTATACCTGGATAGAACACCAGCTACAGTCGCCACAGTGGATCTTTTCCCGTGCGTCATCAACCAACGATCAGGACTCAACGTGGTTAATAACTCTGCATCCTTATTTATTACAGCAACAAGTTTGAATAAAAGCATAAAAGAACGTCTCCAAGATTCCGCAATAATATAACGTGCTAGACAAGAATAAAACTATAAACGTCAATTAATTACTTTTTTTATTTGTTTAGTTGACTACCGTTGTATTTTAGAACGTCATTGTCAACCTTATTTTGATCTGCCAATCTAATTCGTATTTTGTAAATTTGTGTGCCTTAAAACTGTTCCTTTTTCTAAAAATAGTTCTTTTTAGAGCTAATTATACCCACCATCTGTTTTGGCGGTAAGTATTTATGGATTTTTATAATACTCAATTTATTTGTTTTAAATATTCTAACCGTGAAAGTTCTTTGAAAAGTTTACGGCAGTGGCTAAATTCCCTTAAATGAAAGGATGTCAAAAATTTGACTTTTGCGATTTTAATAGTCAATAAAACACCAAACTTTTCTAGATTTTAAGCTTTAAAAATAGTATTAAATGTATTAACATTTGTTTGTCAATTTCTTTTAGATAATAGAGAATGCCGGGCAAAACTTAAAATAAATAATAATTTTTCAGGATATTATGTAGGTACGTCAAACGGTAGGCAGGCACGTCCATTTTATGAACTTAGACTTAGTTTTGACTTTTTTCGTCTCGTAATTTTGATTTGATTCATACGATTTTGATGACGTGAAAGTGATGACGCACGGGAAAAGAACCACTGTGGCGACTTTATATGAATAGCTGTAAATTATTGTATGTACGATTTTTTACCATAATTTTAATAATAATAATAATAATAATAATAATAATAATAATCTTTATTGTCTAACAGATACATGACGTCCATTTAAAAGACAATTTATAATATTTACAATAGTACGTAGTGACAAAGTAGGAATAAAAGTTACAGCAATTGAGTATGTATTATTTATTGTAGCAAGAACTTGTGTTTTAGTACTTTGTTGAGTTGGATAGTAGACAGCTCGTGAATGTAGTTTAAGTAATAATGGTTATTTCTAAATATTTTTGTGTTTAAATTATAGCCGCGAAATAAAAAATTATAAAATAATACCAGGAAAACTACAAAAGCATAAAGCCAAAAAGGGTAAATTTATTGTGTCATGTGTCATGTCTAGCTTGCAGAAGGTTACGCTGTTATAATGGAAAATTTCCAAGTTGATTTGTGCTTTATTTGTGAGAAAACTTTAAGTGAAAGTGACGTTGTTTTGTGGAGAGTTTTTTCTTACTTTTCTATACTTTCAACTCCACTACTTCTTTAAATTATTTATTTTAGTTATTAACAGCAAATTTTTTTTTTCAAATAGTGTAACTTCACGGAGCTGTAACTCCTAACATATGTGTGCTACAAACAAATTTTTTTAACAAAAAATGTACTAAATTTTGTCCTCTTTAACTTTGTATAGAATATATTTTGTCGTAAAAGCCACCGTTTTTGAGTTGTCAAAAAATCAAATTTTTGTACCTAAAATCCAAGATGGCGGCTCGAGCGCATGCGCCTCGAGGTCGAAAACTTGGATTTTTCATTAGGGCCCCAAGCCTAACAACATACTAAAAAATCGCTACTACACCACCTTTTGCATTAAAAAAAAAACCCACGTACTGGGCTATATGGTAAATGCAATATTTTTGAAAAATTAATTATGTGTTTTATTTTTAGGTAAAAATACAAAAAGTTTAGAAGAAAAACCGTCCTTATTTAGCCCTCCGGATATTAAACCCGCTTTAAAAGTAAGGTATTTACGAGATGAGGACGTTTTAACTAAAAATACATTCGACTAAAACCACTTGTAGGTTTCAAAAGGACTTTTTGATGAATCTGACAATTCAAGTGACGAGGACATGTTCGACGCGGTAGAAAAAAGAAAGGTTAAGATTGCCCAACCATATTTGCAGCCATTTAAACCTGCAGTGCCGTTTGTCGACGATCAGCCTCCAGATATAACTGCTAAAAGTGACACTTTACCCTCCAAAAAGGTAAAAAAAAAATATTATTTTGTTCCTTCTTAAAAATATGTATAAAACTTAAAATAAATTTAAAGTTCCATCTTTTCTGAACTGTTTTTTAGTTGAGTCTGCATAGTGTAATTTTTTTTCAGAAACCGATTGGCGGAGTGTCAATTTTTGGTGAAAACACCAACATCTTTGGCGAAACTTCAGGAAAACCAGGTTTTGAAAGTACACAAACGGCTAAATCTGAAATAATCGAAAATGTCGAGTCAAAGACGACTAAAACCCCCAAGAAATCCGTAAAGAAAACAAGTTTGTTTGATGAATCTTCAGACGAAGACATAGCAGCATCTAAAAGTAAAAATACTTCTTCTAAAAAGCCTAATAGTCAACCAACCAGTAAAAAATTGAATCTTTTTGGCGACACAGACGATATTTTATCTCCCAAAACTGGGAAAACAAAGCAGCCTAGTTTATTTGATGATGAGGACCAAAACTCGACTTCTGAAAAAGACGACGTAAAAAGTTCGGAGGAAAAAAATAAAAAACTCGGTCTCTTCGATGAAAATCCCTACCAAAATGTAGACTTGTTCAGACCTACAATTAAAGAAATTAACGATAAAACGGATAATCTAAATAAAACTAGCTCTGAGAACAAGAAGCTAGCAAAAAAGATAAGTTTGTTTGATGACGACGACGACGATGATTTTCTCAAGGAAGAGGAAGATATTTTTGCTTCTGTCACAAAGAAGACAGTTTTATTTGCTGAGATTGCTGCTGAACGAAAGAAAACTCGTGGAACGGGTTTGTTTGAAGATACCGAGAGTGACGTTTCAAAGGAAGAATCAAAACCTAAACAGTCTTCTAAAAGTTTATTTGATGATTTGAAGACCGAAAATACCTCAAAAATGCCATCTACAAGTGTTGAAAACAAACAAGATAATGACAGTCAAAGAGTAAGCAAAGAGAAATCTTCCAAAGGCCTATTTGAAGGCTTAGCAACTTCTGTAAGTTCTGAAGACTTATTTGAAGGCGAAGGTATAAAACAGAAAGAGGGCTCTAGTAAGAATAAGACTACAGGGGGCTTATTTGGCGATATTGATAGTACTACAAGTACAACTAGCTTGTTAAAAGATTCTAAAACGGGAGATAAAGATACAAAATTTGTAGAAAGAAAGAAGGATATGTTAGAAGATAGCAGTCAAGTTTTAAAAGGAGATGAGGAAGATGCTATGAACTACATTAGAGAAAACGATAATTTAGTTAGCACTGTAAAAGAAACAAAGGAGAACACACCACAAGGTGGCGATAATGACGATTTCTTGGGCGACAGTAACAGCAACATAGAAGAAAAGTATGTAAAATTAGTAGATGAAATGCAAACAGCTGATATTTTAAAAGTAATAAATTCTAAAGATAATAATTTTGCAAAACAAAGAGACATCACTGAGAATACTTTGGAAAACTTAAACAATTCAAAAGTAATTGATAAAGATGGAAGTGAAGAACAAGATGATCCAGACATTAATAACAAATCTGCAACAGATCCAGCTGACAATATTTTGGGACAAAATAAGAATGACCCAGTAGGAAAAATACGAAAAAATGTCGGTTTTCTCGAAAGAGGTAGTGAAAGTTCTTCAGATGATGATTTTGGCTTTGGAAAGAAAGGTAAAGCGCATAAAGACAGCGATTCGCTTGAAAACATGACCGGAAAAAATAGAGGTAATGATTTCAAAGAAAATACTTTGTTTAAACCGGAAGAACCAAACATTTTTGGGCTCGATCGGCAAGAAGATGTGAAATTCGCTGGATCTAGTAAAATAAGCATGGATAAATCTGAAGGAACCATAAATGTAACTGAATCATTTGTAAACCGCGATGAAACACCAAAACCGAGTAAGTATTTTTATATAATGTCATTAGTTTTATGATCGTAAATAGGCATAGGCATCTTAAATATATATGCATTAAAAGTTATGGAAAATGTCTACTTTTGAAACAGGTTAGTTTGTAAATATTTTAATTAATACTAATTTTTTGATCCAGATTCCTCTGGTAACTACACCATACCCCCACCCATCGATCTTTTTGACCCCACCCCACCTCCTCTCGATTGGGACGCTGCCTCCGACAACAGCTGCGAAAGCGAGACATTTTCTCTCACTGACGGTCTCTTGAACCAGGCTAATTTCAACGAATCACAAGCAAGATCTAGCTTGTTTGACGAGGCTCCGCCCAGTTTAGATGTCAACGATTCAAGTGGCATTGTCAGGGACATGAACGTGACTAGGTATGAGGGATTTCAGGGAAATGGTGCATTTGAACTACTATTGCAATTTTTTTTAGGATGGAAACTGATGATTCGTCCTTTTATCCGCACGCCTCGTCTTCGCGACGCTTTTCGAGTGACATTTTCGGCGAACAACAGAGTCAGGATAGTTTTTTTCTCACGAAAAATCGAACTGAAGTCAGCACTCAGCCAGGGTCGAGTTTGGAACAAATCCCTGAAAACCTTGAAAATATATCGAGTAAAATTGATTATATCACTCCCAGTGGGGATCTAGGAGATTTTGAAGGGAGCTCTGTGTTTGAGAGCGAATCAAAAGGTATTTATTTAGTTTTTTCTACTTTTTTTAAAAATAGCAAAAGTATCACCAGTTTTTAAAAATGCAGAAAAATATGTTAGTAGTAACTATCGCCCAATTTCTGTTTTACCCACATTTTCAAAGATTTTTGAAAACATTTAAAATAATAGAATAGTCAATTTTTTAGAAGAAAAAAATTACTCTCTCCATTTCAATATGGTTTTCGTAAATTTAGAGATACAGTTGTTGCTGCAGATATCAAAGATATTCAACAAAACGTTGATAGCAACCAAAAATGCTGCCTACTGTCCCTAGATTTATGTAAAGCATTTGATACAGTCAATCACAACATTTTACTTAAATGCCTATACAATATTGGAATTCGGGGAAATATTTATTTATTGTTAAAAAATTACTTAAGTAATAGAAAGCAGTTTGTTTAAATGGAAAATGGTAAGAGTTCACAAAAAACATAACTTGTGGTGTTCCACAAGGGTCAACCTTAGGACCTACTTTTTTTTAATCTACATTAATTCTATAGCAAAATTAAATTTATCAGGTAAAATAAAATTGTTTGCCGATGATACTACTGTTGTATATGTTTATGAAGGCTATGCTCAAATTCATAATAACATTAACCACGACCTAAATATAATATGTAAATGGCTTGAAATTAATAAATTATCATTCAATTTTAATAAATCATCTTTTATGTTTATAAGTAAATCAAAATTAAAAAATAATAATATTTCTTCACTATCTTTCAATAATCCTATTAGGAAATATACTAATAGAATTGAATTTTTAGGTTTATATATTGATGAAAATTTAAGTTGGAAAAACTTATTGAATATTTAAGAAGTTACTTCTCACCAATAATTGGCATTTTGTTTAAAGATAAAAATTTTATATCATTAAAATATTTAAAAAATTTATATTATTCTTTGGTTTATTCAAAATTACAATATATGATTTCAATTTGGGGATCAGCGAATTTAACTACAATTCAGCCATTAAAGAACTACAAAGCAAAATAATTAAATGCATACATAAACTGCCTTCTTTGGAACCAACTATAAATTTATATGAACCAAATGGATATTTAAATTTAGAAAAGCTTTATAAATTAAAAATATGCATTCTAATACACTCTATTAATATTAAAGAAAAGCAAACGAATATAATATTTCCTTCAACCAACATCATTTACATTACTAGACAAAACTATCATATTCAAACACCTATGGTAAAGAGTACTTCAATGTTATATAAAGGAATAACAATTTACAACAGTTTGCCAAAAGAAATATCAAAATTATGGACTTTTTCGATTCGATTCGATGGAGTTATTAATAGTTACTAAACATGATTTTTATTATTTGTGATTTTATATATTGTATATTTGGTGTTATATTCTCTAACTTTTTAAGTTGGTTGAGAATCAAGATATAATATTATTATTAATATTATATGCACTAAAAAAATAAAACTACAAATAATTTCCCAATTTGCTTATCAAAGATATATTCCATGGTTTTGCCATTGTTGATTGTGTTCACCTTGTACTTTTAAAAATAATCTATAGAAAAATCATCTTAAACAGTATACTTTTAAGGATGTATAAATTATTTATTCGTGTACTTATTTAGGTAGATAAGCTAGCAAAGCTGTCTCTCATTTGATAGATTTTATTAATCTATTACTGATAATAACATGAGATTTTCACTTTAATTTTCTTCCCAATCAGTTTTAAATATAAGTTGTGCCTTTTGCAGATTCAAACAATATGGATAGTACCACCTCTGCTTTAGAAATCAAAAAAACACAGGAAGTATCACTGTTTGAAGATATCGGAGGTGATAATCAAAATGTAAATAATTCTCCATCCAAATCATTAGATAACGTTAGAAAGAGAGCCAGCCTATTTGAAGAAAATCGTGCTTTAGATAAAGAAAAAGATGCAGAAAGAGATGAAACTAGTGCGAAACCTCGCACCTCCCCGATTAAAAGTAAGTTATGTGGTCGGTATAGTAGTTAAACTTTGTCTTGAGAACTATTTTCAATGTATTTCTTTATGAACATTTTAGCTTCCCCAAGAAAACTACAACATAACCTCAATATCAACGTAAATGCGTTGATGCCGGGTGCGACGCGTCCCAAACTCCGCCCCGATGTTGCCAGATCGGCAAGCTCAGACGAAATCGATCAATCGGATCGGTTTAGTCCAGCAGTGGGCGGGGCAAGCCTGAGTCCGCCTCCTTTAAGACCAGTCGCACTAGCTAGGTCGAGGAATGTTGGTGACTCTAACAAACAAAAAGCAGATAATGAACATTTTGAAAGTTTGAGTCAGACAGCGGTATTACCTAGTGCCACTAAGGTAAGAATATGAAGGGTAGAAAGAAAGAAACCTTGCACATCAATAACTTTTTAGCCGATTTTCTTTTACGTTAGGTACTTGTAATAGCTGTTGACGGAGATATCCTCTGCCGCTTTTTTCTGGCCATTAAAACAATTATACACTAAACACAGTGGCATTGCTAATAACTATAGTGCTTTGAAAGTTTATATACAGACTGTCCGCGGATAGGGTTTACAATAGCTATGGATGAAAAATTTCATTTTTCGGGAAAAAGTTATTCTTGATGGAAAGTTTTGCTTGTAAAAAAATGCAATTCGCGAAGAGAAAATTTTGATTTTTTATACGGGGTTTGCAAAAACTTCAAAAACATGATTTTTCTCCAAGAGTAACCTTTATATTTAATTTTTTTTTTCATCTATACCTAAATATATATTTTTTTAGGATAGAGTAAGAATTCCCATTAAAAGAAGGCCATCTTCGAGAAAAGCCAGGCAGGAAGCAGTAAGAAAATCCATGACCGATTTTAGCCTTTACCAAAATGAAGACATTTCTAAGCTAGAAAATGAACAATCGGTAGAAAGTAATAAAATTTCTTTAGAGTCTAATAGCGAGAAATCGCCAGAAACCGAAAAAATATCACGGAGACTCACCGGTGGTGATAAAAGTAGGTTTTTGAAGGATTTTCATGATCAATTAAGGATTCCGGATTATGTCCCAAAGAAAGAAACGTCTAAAAAAGTCGACAGTGTAAAAAAAAGTGAAGAGAAACCTGAAGTGAAAGGTATATCATTGGTTTTTGATGAACCAAATGAAAACCAGGAAAGAGAAATAGAAGATAAGGAAACATTGTTACAAAAAGATAAAACAGATATTTTTAGTTCTTCATCTGTAAATTCAGAATCTATAGAAGTTTTAAAGCCAATTAATACATTGGGTTCTTTAAAACCATCAGAAAAGGTAGAACCAAAACCAGAACCAAAGAGTATCTTTGAAGATTCGTTTGAAGACAAACCAGATCTTTTTAAACCTACCTCTAAAGATGGCGATACTTTTAGAAAACCTGCAAAGGATAAAAGTATTTTTGGGGATGAAGCTAACTCCAATAGTAGCGACGAAGAACTGTTTTCTGGTACCAAGAAACCATTAAAAAAATATTTGATCTCATCACCCGAAAACCCAATGAAAGTGGAGGTTGTAAGAAAGAAAGGCTCTAAACCCAATATTTTCTCCGATAAATCTGACTCCGATGGTGAAGAACTTTTCGGTAGCAAATCAAAAGGTTCTACCTCAACAACGGCAAAGAAAATGGTTGGAGAAATGTCGAAAAAGACTAGTATTTTTAATGACTCTGATAGTAGTAGTGAAGAAGATCTTTTTGGATCGAAAAGGCCGAAAAGTAAGGGCGCAAGCGCCAATTCCAGTGGAAATACAGGTATATTTATGATAGAATTTTAAATGAAACATACAGTGTCAACCAGTAAAGTCCGCATCATATGGGATTTTTTTTTATTAATAGCTTTATTCAAAATTTAACTTAGGCATTAAGTTTTGCTTCGATCGAGATGAAAATTAAGTAAAAAAATAGTAGTCACGTGATTCGCATTATCTGTCAAATTTTCATTTTTTCCAAAAAATTATTCAAAAGTGGTTATTTCTGAAAATATCACAAAAACTTATTAGAAAAAGTTTTTTATATGCATTTTCTAGCCCACATGAAAAATTTCAGCTGCATAAGATAATTTTGATTTTTTACCTATATTTTGTAAATTGACTCAACGCAACCTACATAAAACTTCTCAGTTTTGACAAGGCTTTATTTCAGATACGTTTTCTTTAAAGTGGCGCCATATTAAATGTGTGTTTTTCTACAAAATCAAAATTGGGCTATTAAAATTTGGTCGCATGTGATGCAAAGTTTATTTGTTTTTGACCCTGTATAAGGTAACTTCATAAAATAAGTATTTTTGAAAACGTAGTTTGTGTCTGAAAGTAATACACGTTAACGTTAATATGACTTAATAATAAATTATAATATAGGGGTTTTAAATGGTTGAAAATAGATAAACTTTACGTTGTTAAACTAAAATTAATTTTCCACTTAAAAAACATCTTTACTGAAGACACTGTGTTCTTTTTTGTCTTAATATTAGGGTGTATTACTTTCAGGCACAAACTACGTTTTCAAAAATACTTATTTTATGAAGTTTTACACAGGGTCAAAAACAAATAAACTTTGTATCACATGCGACCAAATTTTAATAGCCCAATTTTGATTTTGTAGAAAAACACACACTTAATATGGTGCTACTTTAAAGAAAATGTATCTGAAATAAAGCATTGTCAAAACTAAGAAGTTTTATGTAGGTTGCGTTGAGTCTTATTTTGCAAAAGTGGTGCAATTTACAAAATATAGGTAAAAAATCAAAAATATCTTATGCAGCTGACATTTTTCATGTGGGCTAGAAACTGCATCTAAAAAAACTTTTTCTAATAAATTTTTTCGATATTTCGAGAAACAATCCCACTTTTGAATTATTTTTCGGAAAAAATTTAAATTTGACAGATAATGCGAATTACGTGACTACTATTTTTTTGCTTAATTTTAATCTCCATCGAAGCAGAACTTAATGCCAAAGTCAAATTTCGAATAAAGCTATTAATAAAAAAAAAATCCCATATGATGCGGATTTTACTGGTGACACTGTATATGATAGAATTTTAAATGAAACATATATGAACAGTTGTGCGAAAAGTAGTTTTGAGCTCACTAGGTACTTTCCTTTTGCTTCTCCTAAACAGCTAAGCAATCTTTTTTCAATTATCTTCTCTTCACTGAATCAATATTACGTCACAAGTCTTCGCGGGTGTTTTGCTTTATAATCTTTTCTATTTTTGTAGGTTCAGTGTTTGGTACCAAACGAACAGAAAGTAGAAATGTTAAAATTGCTTCCGTGAAGAAACTGGAAAATAAGGAAATCGCTGATTTTGACCCACTATCCGCGTTAAAGTGATTTGTAATAGTATATTATTAACCAAGGTTTAGACAGCCATCATTATTGCCCGAGCGTCAAGTTTAAATCACGAGGAGCGGAGCGACGAGGGATTTAGGGCGCGAGGGCTATAGGCTGTCTAAACCGTGGTTAATATAATTTTTTTTCCACTACTAACACTTTTATTTTGTACAGTATTAATAAATTATAAAAAATATTAGGTATGTATAAATATATATTTTAATCAAGTTACCTGCTTTGGCATATTGGCAAGATAATTTGTTTTCTTGTCAGTTGGCTTGGTTAATGTCAATTTTGGTTTATTTACGTCATGTATTGTTGGTTGCCTAACCACAAGAAATCACCTTTCACGTTATTTGTTGGGGAATTAACAAATCAAGTTACCTGGTTTTAAATAGATCGGTCAATAATGGATTTCAATGCTTTATTATTGACCGTTGTCAATAGCAACTGAGAAGGGAGAGAAAAACTATTTCTGGCGTTAATTAATCGGTCAATAATGGCGATGTTATAGGTTAGTAGTGGAAAAACGATTATACATTGCTTTGTTCCAAATGAAGATTAGGTATTAAAGAATATTTTACTTAGGAAGGTATATAATCTCGTTATTTAGTGTTTAGGTTAAATATATTAACGTTTTCATAAAGGTTGCATCATTATATTTAAAGTTACTATTTTTTATATATTAAGAAGTTAAATAATTATATAAGTATATTGTTTCAAAGTATCTAGGGTGACTATCATTCTCACACTCCATCGACTGACTCCAATTCAAGTTAAATTGTATTTTTACTTGTGGCAAAAACAGCAAGACTAAAGATGTCAAAATCCGCATGAAATTAAAGCTTAAACTGTTAACAAAAGATTATGTGGTAGAGCAGAGTAAAAAAAGAGAAAGCACTCGCTCTGCACGAGTGTCTATAAAGGAAAAAGCCTCGACTAACCTGTAAATAAACTTTATTTACCTTTCAAAATGTCTTTATTCCAAACTAACTTTTACAGTTCATTACATGGAAAGTGACAACATAGTATAGAAAATAATAACCATTAAAAAAATGGAAGTTAATCCAATTTAATTCATTAATAAAATCAATTTAAAGAAATAGTTAAATAATTTTATTTAGTAAATATCTCTAATTATTTTTTAAAAGTTGCCAATTTTCTGATATTTTTTGGAAGATTGTTATATTTTATTATTCCGTCATATAAAAGCGATTTTTTTCCGAAATTACTTTTTACTGGTATAGTTTAATCATTTATACAACGTCTGGTGTTATGATCACAGAATATTACAGCAAACCAGAAGCGACAATACCTGTCGGTACCTCTGATATCGACTGGTCGTTTTTCAGTGACCTTCACACAACGATAACGGTCGATCCACAACCTAGTGCTCCGAGAAAACTTGCTTATTTTCTACACTGAGCGACCTTACTTTTTAGTACAGGTGCAAATGTAACAGAACGAAAACAAAATAATATCACAATTAGCTAGGCGCAACGTCAGCTCGCGGACTAAACACAACTTAGACGAGCACATGGTTTTTAGCGATACACAACTTATTTGCCACATGCGCCCACCAAAACAGGAGAGGCAAAACGCCGAGCTGTCGCTTCTCGTTTGCTTTGAGTTTTCTGGTTATGATCACGTAATGTCTTATTCTCCTGAAGTGTTATGTTTGATTTTTTTTTCTTTTAAAATAATAAAATGAATTAGAATACAAATTTTTAATTTAAAAATGTTTTGAACGTGTAAATAACCTTTCGGTCTATATAGATTAACAGTTGGTTCTAAATGTGGTAATTTGTTTATACATTTCATAACTTTATTTTGCAATTTTTGTAATGGTTTTAAGTTTGATAAACAAGCAGATCCCCATGCAGAAGCTAAGTATTGTAATTTTGAATATATTAATGAAAAATATATATTTTTGAAGTATTTCAAAGGAATAAAATATCTATAGCTCTATACATAACAGATACCAAAGGAGATGACGCTAACTTCATCTCGAACAACCGTTCTGCGAGTATTTTGCAACCAGCACCTTATAATAAAAGTTATTTTTACTTTTGTGGCTGGGTGTCGCAAAAAAACACATACTAATACGTCAAATAATTTATTAAACTCTTATAGAATATACTGTAACCTTTACAAAATAGTTCTTTATTATAAAAACGACCACCGGACTTTATAACACTGAAATAAATTTCTCTTATGGTAATTTCTGCAACTACTTAGTAATAAATCCATTATTTATGCGTTAAATGAGCATTATCTCACAATGTAAAGTAATAAATAGTTGTAAAAAAGTATACTGATATGCAACGTGCGGTAATTATTATTAATGTAGATGATGTGACACTCGCCTGCGGCGCGTGTCGCAATTTTCATCCTTGTAAAATATTAACTGTCATTACCACTCGATGAATAATATACTACTATTTCACATGGTGACTCGACAAGAGGCACTTAATAGTAAATATAACATTCTCTATATTCTGTGAAATGATATTCTTAAAAGTGCGTTTATTTGAGAAATATATACCATTATCGCTCTACTTATTAAACAATATTTCTTCACACTTAACGTTAAACCAAATGTCAAATTCTTTATATTTAACAATACTTTTTCATGGAAGCACTACATAAAACTATTATTTAAAAATTAAAGCAATTTACACTAGAAATGATTTAACAAACAAAATTATTGGTATTTCAATAAAAAAAAACAGTTTGCACCTTATAGACTAGATTCTGTGCAGAGATATAATATTTTTAAATAACTATAAATAACATAATAAAAATTGCAACAAATAGTAAAGAAGGTATAGTTGTATTCATAAAAAAAGCGTACAAGAATTAGAATGAGAGGTAAGTTTTGTCATATTTGCGTAAAACCGGCTTGTCTAAATGATTGTTTATTGGAGGTTATCACACGTCATATTTTATCAAAAATGCAAAGCATTGGCGTCGGTGTAATTAATTTTGAAAGTGCATAATATGGTGGTAACGTTTGATAAACTTTGACAGAAGAACATAAAAATGCCTCCTCGTCAGTTTTCTGAAGTTAAAAAGGCTCAAATTGTATCAAGAATCGAAGAAGGATGGTCAATCCGTGCTGTAGGGCGTTTGTATAATAGAAATAAAAAAACTACATTCAAAATTGAGCAACGCTGGGAACGAGAAGAATCCCTAAAGAGGAAAATTGGTTTTCAGGTCGTTCCAACCCTAAACAGGATGCTGCTTTTTTGGAATGTTTAAGAAATAATCCATTTGCAACTGCAAGGGATGCTGTTATTGATACAGCATTTTCTGCCTCCCAACCTATACCGCCAGCAGGAGTCAAGGAACCTGAACTAAAATGTCGCCCAGCTACGAAAAAAATGTTTCATACCGAAGAACAGCGACAATCAAGGATTATTTTTGCTATAAATTATATATACCGCAATCCTCAATTTTGGAACAGGGTCATTTTTACTGATGAAAAGACGTTCCAGTCGGAAGTGCTGCCTGCCTTGGGTCGTTTATAGCCCCGATATCAATCCAATTGAAAATATTTGGGGCATAATCGTAAAAAAAAATATAATCGAAATTTTAGGCCACAAAATTTAGAAGATTTATGGGAAATATTACATGCGTGCTGGGAAGAGCTTGATCCAAATATTGTATCAAATATAATTCAGTCAATTCCGAATAGACTGGCTCAAGTAATAGAAAAACAGGGATATATGACCAAATATTAGATGTCATTTATTCTTGTTGAACGTTTTTTGTTTCTGTTGTAATTTTTATAAAACTGTTAAGATATATTATCAAATAAAAAAATTAATTTTCGTTATTCTATTGAACTAACGCCCAACGCCAATGCTTCGCATTTTTAATAACCTTTAACATGCGATAAGCCGGTTTTACGCAAATATGGTTAAGGTTTCCTTTTATCCTAATCCGTGAACGCCTTTTTTATTAATACAACTGTACTATTTAACATTATGTACTAAGAGTAGGTACCCCAAAAAAACTATTATATAAGATTCATTTCATTGGGGCCCCAAGATATGTACCTAAGACTATTAAAGATTTTAGTCTCCTTGTAGAAAATATATTCCATCAAATCAGATATTTTGACCCCAGCGCCATGGAGGTGCAACGTGGCGGTTTCGAGAAGCACTGTTGGCTGCCGCCAATCAAAAACCCAAATTTGACGCTGTCTTTGTTTAACTAATGCTATTAGACAAATACAGCCGATAACCAGTTGGCGTCAAAACAAATTTTCAACTGCTGTCATTGTCAAATGTCAATTAATACCGAGATTTTTTCATTGGCAGGCAGTCAAGGGAGTTTCTAAGTCACCTGAGGTTGTATTCTTTTTGCCAAAAGCAAAGATGAGATTTTAATAAGAAATAATATAGAACAACTTAAATTAGTTAAATGCGTTTTTCAGTTTTAAAAGGAAGGAACCTGAACAGTCAAAATGAAAAAGCTGTTTCACTTGACACGGTTCTTATTTAACTTTGGCGGTGTATTTAGAATATTTTGTTCCAGTACCTCAACAAGAGAAGATTTGCAGTCTTATAGTAAGCTGCTCTTAAGTAGTAAAGACTATTTTTCTCATTCAACAGTTACTGTAGAAAATTTTCTATGTTACAAACAATATATAGATTTTTCGGGCGATTATCACCAATATAAATATTTTAATTCACAACTTTGTACAAAATACTGCTTTTCCGCAGGCATACCGCGTTATTTTTCTACAATTCAATTTTTGGAAAAACGGGACTCTAGATAAAAAACGACACCTGCATTTTAAAATCATTTAACACTAAAAGACTTTCCAGAAAGAAATGATCTGCAAAAAAAGGAAAGACGTAAATAATTATTCACTTAAAACATCAAAATATAGAACTAGTACCTTTATTCCACTACTATCTGGTTTGTTCTCCGTTAGCTTTCGCCAGCTTTTCCATTTTGATCCGCTTAGACTGTTTCTGGTGTTCAATTTGAAAGTCTCGTTCAGTCAAATCCAAGCGGTTGATGTTGTATATCAAATTTTCTTCATTTAGTAACTCTTCTGGAGGATTTCTTAATCTGTCCAGGGTTTCGCACAATCCTATAAGAAAATATATGCAACTAAATATATTTCTTCGATCCTTTTATATAAAATTAAATGACATACTTTGTCCCGTGGAAAAGAATTACTATCGACTAATAAGCTGGCATCGGTCTACCGTCGTATTACTGGAAAGATATATTATTATAAGCAACTAAGTATAGACCAGGGTCGATAATTTTTGAAACCAAAAAAAATAATAGTAGGATGAAACCCATTGGAAAAGGAAGAGAATATAACAAAAACGAAAGGAAAAATAATTTACGGGCGATCCGAGGTCGGGAAGTGGAAGAGGGTGAGTTTTTAAGGGTAGAAAATGATTTATCTCGATTTCCGGCAAAACTACAAGTCCTATGGAAAAACGTTAAATGGCAAAGTTGTAGGCAATAAAAAGATCTACAACTTTTGTATTTACACTTTTTTCACATAACGTCAAAATTTATGTGAAAAATTCAAATAACCAAATTTTAGGTTTTTTATTTTTACAAGAATTTTTTTTTTCACGAAATTTGGTGACAACCTACCTTTTTATGTCCCAAACACACTGTAATTTTTTTGATTTAAAATATTAATTTTTTCATCTTATTTTGACTTTTATGATCGAAAAAGCACCCTAATTTTCAATCGAAAATTCCCACGTTAAAATATCTGCTTTTTTTAAAAAGTCAGTGGGCTTTTGTTCGTTGAAATCTCTACTTTCTGATGGTGTAAAAAAAATATACATTACTATGGTAAATGTTCTCAAAAAATGCAAAGAAAAAAACTCGAATCAGAATTTTTTTTTTAATTATTATGTACAATTTTGAGCTATTTATTAAAATGATACTTTAATTACTCGAAAAACGTAAGATTCCATGTAACATTGATAAACAAAAAAAAATTACAAATCCATAAAACATAAAGATCGCAAAAAATATGCGAAAATATTTGTTCTAAATATAATTAAAGGTAGGATTCAAAGGGGATTTCATTTTTTTTACACCATCAGAAAGTAGAGATTTTAACGAACAAAAAGCCCACCGACTTTTTTAAAAAAGCAGATATTTTGACGTGAGAATTTTTGATTGAAAATTAGGGTGCTTTTTCGATATTAAGTCAAAGTAAGGTGAAAAAATAAATATTTTAAATCAAAAAAAATTACAGTGTGTTTGGGACATAAAAAGGTAAGTTTTCACCAAATTTCGTGAAAAAAAAAATGTTTCTTGTAAAAGATAAAAATAAAAAACCAAAAACTTGGTTATTTGAATTTTTCACATAAATTTTCAGGTCATGTGAAAAAAGTGTAAATACAAAAGTTGTAGATCTTTTTATTACCTACAACTTTGCCTTTTAACGTTTTTCCATAGGACTTGTAGTTTTGCCGGAAATCGAGGTAAATCGTTTTCTACCCTTAAAAACTCACCCCCTTCCACCTCCCGACCTCGGATCGCCCGTAAATTATTTTTCCTTTCATTTTTGTTATATTCTCTTCCTTTTCCAATGGGTTTCATCCTACTATTATTTTTTTTTACTTTTTACCATTTTCAAAGGCTTCCTGGTCTAGTATACATTTAAAAAGAAACGATAGAATCAAGAGCGGCCTTGATGGGTGCTACAGCGACGAATATCAAAACCTATTTCTAGCGACGGTAGACCGATGCAAAACTAATCGACAATGTTTCTCTGCAAACAAATGGAAATTTTGAGGAATTATCGCATGTTTGTAAAGAAAAGTCATGCCATAATAACAAACTAAATGAGCTTAAAACGTATTTTATATTTACCAGGACAATTTTTCCTACTTTTCGCCGTACCAAGGCACCCGATGAGTATCACAAGAGAAGTTTTAAACAAAACTTTCACCCCTTCACATAAAAAGACGTCCCAAACACGCAGGAGGGTGTCCCAGGGGAGTGTGCGGGTAAAAGCACACAAGAACCATTCAGTACAGTAAAACATCGGTTCGGCGTTCACTTTCTTTAGGTGTCTGTAGACTGAGGGAGAGACCTTTTTAAGTAAACCTGAAAAAAAAATAACACATAAGTATTTGTGAGTTATTAATACCCACTTTTTTAAATCCCTGACAACCTCACCAGAATCACCTTGATGTAGAACATTATTTGCTTACCTTGTAGGATAAAACCATCTCGCTGTACCACTTCCATATCAGGCGAGTAATAATCTTGCAGATATTTATCAGAAATGGATACTAAGCACCAAAAGGCTTGTTCTGCGGGCATATGCATGAGAAGGAAGGCGGCCACAGGAGCTTGTGCCTGGCAGTATCCAATGTCTGGATTGTACACCGTGTAGGCTTTAAGAACGTTGAAAAGTTCCTGTTGTCTAAAAAAAATATATTTTTTATTTTGATAAAAAGTCAAAATATATGATTTAATAAATATAAAATCATAAGTATTTTATAGAACATTATTATAAAATTGTATACAGCATCATTTCCTCATAAAATAGTAATTATCCTTTCATATATAAGGTTGATTTGTCAGGTACAATGGTACAAATATATCTACTAAGGTATGTAATCATTTTACCCTGGCTTATCTTCAGAATTGAACATCTCATGGGTGGGAAACTGTCTATGAATGTCCTTTTTGATGTCTTCCAGGCATTTGGGTTCTCCGGGGGCCCTCAAACAGTCCTCATACCGGCCCTGTCCCTTGTCCATCAGAAGCTTTCCACCGCAAAGATAAAGCCACGCCCGAGGTCGAATCGACATTGGAATACCTAAGAAAAGGTTAAATTAAGTCTTAAAATATCCATAAAAAAAAAACACTATACAATTGGTAAGTAGCTAGGTATCCCTTTCTGGTTTCGACTTGTAAACCTGCACCACAGGCCTACAAAAAGAAGTAGAATGCTGATTCCCCATAAGACCGGTGATATTAAAAATAGCATCTCTGGGAAAGGCTGTCTTGTCGGAAAATATTTTTTTTCCTTAGAAAAATTAAATTTATTCTACTAAGGATCATACATTATGATTTGAGGTTCGTCATATAAAACTATAAAATTAACTAACTTAGTTTATCTTAAATTTCAGACTACTAGCATTACATGTAAGAGACAAATCTAGAAGGTCAAAACCTTTTACGCAAATATGACATCGATTAGGCGTTCAAAAAGTCTTTTAGTGCGTAAAATGCATTTTTTTATAAGAAAGTCCTTTGGTTTTCTTCCAAATATACCTCTTGTTATGGATTGTTTAATTTCTTCTGGTAATTTATTAAAAATTTTGATGCAGGCATAGTGGGGAGATTTTCCACATCGTGTTGAAGTGTGTCTAGGGACTAAGACCATTTGCGTTTCTTGTAGGATAGTTGTGATTGTTTCTGTTTTCTTGGAATTCGTTTTTGTTCTTGTACACGTATGTGGAGCACTTAAGGATGTATATTAAAGTGAATGTGAGGATTTGTGTTTTTTGTATATTTCTCTGCATGTTTGTGTTGGTTTCGATCCAAAAATTAGCCTTATTAGACGTTTCTGTGCTTGAAATACTCGGTTTATGTTTACTGCTTGTCCCCACAGTAAAATATTATAGCTGAGATGGGGATAGGCCAATGCGTAGTAAGATGCTATTTGAGTAAGGACGGGCAATGTGCATCTTAACTTTAGTAAAGCGTAGTAAGCTTGTGTCAATTTTGAGCAAACATGATCCAGTTGAGGTTCCCACGATAGTTTGGAATCAAGATAATTATGTTCCCAGAAATTTGGAAGAGGATGCCGCCTGGTTTAATTGCATTTTGGGAGAAGTTTTGTAGAAACGAATGTGAACCGTTTTGTCCTCGTTTAGTATAAGTTGATTCGAAAAACACTGTCTGGTGTCTATTAATTTTGTTGAACAATTTGTTGTAATTTGTGTGATATATAAACTTTCAAAACAATATAGGTATGAACAATGCCACTGTGTTTAGTGCATAATTGTGTTATAATGAGAAAAGTGAGCCAGAGGATATTTCTTTCAACGGGTAATGAATCTTAATAGGTCCATTGTTTTATTAAGATATATTATAAAGACATTTTTTAAATTATTTATCATCCATTGGTTTGGTGTAAAATTGAATTTTTCGGAGATTTTTTTCTTAATTTTCACCCATAATTGTATTGTTGCATTGTTATGTTGTCACGTACCAATCATAATGATGCAAGAATTTATTTCTTTTAAAGGTCACATTATTTCATTGTTTTCTTACACCTAATAGAATGTGTTATTTTAAAATACATATTTCTATCTTGATGGGGTACCCAACTTCGACTGCATCTTTCTATGAAAGCAAAAATGAAAGCACTTCCTCCATTATTTGTGTTATAACTAATTAACGTATTTGATTACTTAATTGCCCCGTCATGCAATGCCTTTTACCTAAAAACTGTTTAATTTAATTCTAAAACCACAACGAATCGGAAGGAGACAAACAGAAATAATTAAATTTTATTTAAGTCATTTACATAGATTAATAAATCCAAAGACGATCAAGCAAAGATAGATCTGTTTATTGAGGGCACTCAATCATATTATGACGTAACTATAAACACCTAAAAAAATGCTAATAGTATCTGGGCATCATTGTTTTAAATGTATTCGTCACAAAAATAACAACAAACATTGTTGCTCTACAAGCTTGAACATTTTGATATAAGAGGCAAGCTTTTTAGTCTAATCAACGACTTTCTCACCAACCGTTTCTATCAAGTAAAGGTCAATGGTATTTTATCCAATAAACATCCAGCAAGCAAAAAGATAGTAGTCACGTGATTCGCATTATCTGTAAAATTTAAATTTTTTCCAAAAATTTTTTCTGAAAATATCGAAAAAAGTTATTAGGAAAATTTAAATGCAGTTTCTAAACCACATGCAAAATTTCAGCTGCATAAGATAATTTTGATTTTTTACCCACCACTAAAATGTATTTTCCATTTAATGAACACTTTACTGATGACACTGTGTTCTTTTTTGTCTTAATATTAAGGTGTATTACTTTCAGACACAAACTTCGAATTCAAAAATACTTATTTTATGAAGTTACCTTATACAGGGTCAAAAACAAATAAACATTGCATCACATGCGACCAAATCTTAATAGCCCAATTTTGATTTTGTAGAAAAACACACATTTAACATGGCGCTACTTTAAAGAAAATGTATCTGAAATAAAGCATTGTCAAAACTAAGAAGTTTTATTTAGGTTGCGTTGAGTCTTATTTTGCAAAAGTGGTGCAATTTACAAAATATGGGTAAAAAATCAAAATTATCTTATGCAGCTAAAATTTTTGCATGTGGGCTAGAAACTGCATTTAAAAAACTTTTTCTAATAACTTTTTTCGATACTTTCAGAAATAACCCTACTTTTGAATTATTTTTTGGAAAAATTAAATTTGACAGTTAATGCGAATCACGTGACTACTATTTTTTTGCTTAATTTTCATCTCGATCGAAGCAGAACTTGATGCCAAAGTCAAATTTCGAATAGTTATTAATAAAAAAAATCCCATATGATGCCGACTTTATTGGTCACATTTCTTAACTTGCCCTAGGTATTCGCTTATTCACGTTGTAAATCTCTGGTCTGCTTTGTCAATAACAATTTACATTCACATCATCTGGTTACGGTTACACAACATCTCAGCCAAACGGGTTTTGTTTTTCTGTTTATTTAAGTTTTTAGGTGACTTAATTTATGTTTGACTTAGATTCCAATTTATGCCTCTCGATTCTATTATTAAATATGGATGGAAATAGAATGAAGGAGATACCTATTTGGAAATATTTATTTTCCTTGGTACTTGAAAAACATTGTTCTTTTAATAATTATTTAAAAGTACAGCGGCGCACCCAGGATTTTATGTTAGGGGGGGCCCGCCAACCAGTGCTGGAAGCAATTTTTTTAATAAACTTTTAAGTTACGCATTTTTCTAGAACTTTGGAGCTTTTTTAACAGGTACTCTTGCAGGGAAGATCGCAATAGCCTAGTCATGGGAGTCGTTAAAGAGTTTCTTAGGGGGGGGGGCTTTGGCGGCTTGTGACTTGTTAACTTGGTTACTGATTACCTTCTTATTCTATTGAAAATTAAATAAGATAAGAAATAAAAAGGCTAATTTATTTTTCATTAGTGGGTACATTGTTTAAAAGTAAAGTTTATTCATCTGTTTTTATTTGCAGCAAACTTATCAATAACAATAAAGTCCCTAGATTTATACTTTGTGGTATGTATCAAGTTAATTTAGAGAGTTTAGGTCTTCCCTTAATTTTAATTTTTTGCTCAATACTTAATGAGCTAAAATTGTTTCTCAAACATTCATAGTCGTTTTGGCATTAAAACTGTTTATTTTTATTAAAATAAGTCTTTACTACCCCAAAATAATAACAAAAATATAAAGGAAAACTCGAAATAATAAATTCATACATTCAATCAAACCATATTAAACCTCAATAAGTCAACTTTTGTCAATAAGTCAACTTCCAGGGGGAGGAGGGGGCAAATGCCCCACCTGGCCCCCCTCAAACGAGGCCCGTGAGGTAAATCTAAGAAAATTGACTTTTTAAAATACTTATCCACTTTCATAATTTTTCATTTCATTGGGGGTTTTAGGGGGGGGCCAAGGCCCCCTTGGCCCCCCCCCCTGGGTGCGCCACTGAAAAAGTACATGGAAAGGGGGAAAATAATAAAGCATTTATAAAAAATGTACTTAACCCCAAAAGCCAAATGCAAAGGAGAAATTTGTCCTTGAACTATTTTTACAACACAGGTATAAATTCATTGATGCCTATTTTTACAACCACAAACTTTGTTTCACAGCGCTTATTTTTTAACGCGCAATTTTTCATTAAAAAGAAAATATTATTTAAGTAAACATAGACGTATGGGGGGGTCAATGTTTCCGTAAAATTTTAAAATAGGCCTGTTTGTTTGCATTAAGTAGGCATAATATTGATTTTTCAGAGTAATATTTACTCTTTACTGGCAATTGTAGTCTAAAATTAAACCTACCAGTTTAAAAATATTGAAAGGCTTATCCCTAAACTGTGTTTATATTAATGTTTTATATTTAATTCTTATAATAATCAAAATACTACATAATATACAGTAATTTAATGCTAGTATAAAAATACCATCCTTATTTAAGCATTAGATCTATAACATGACAAGAGAAATTCTTGTACCTACGCGGATTACACAATCCTGTCATATGTGTCAACCTATAGAGTGACAATTCTTGCATATCATTTTATTGCCCCAGATTCAAAGCATAAGATTTTAAATCTCTGTGCAGGAATGTTATCTAACCTATTTACTTAAAATTTAAATGATGGTTATTTTAAAACCAATATAATCTACATGGCTGAAACAATTCAAACTATCTTTATATTAATTTATCAAAGTAAAGCACCTATTAGGAAATATTTTATTCTCCTCTGGGAAAAATCCACTTTTCCATTGATATAAAGAAGGGAAAAGATGTAGGTGTGGTATTTACAAGATGACACTATACAGGGTGTCCAGTTTTCGTGTGTTTTCATATACCAGCTCCCTTATTATAAAAGATAGAAAGATGGGGTTTGCGGCTTACTGTTCTATTTTTGTATGAAACTTTCATTACCGTAAACGAAATTTTCATAGCCCTCTCAGTTTCTGACATACAGGGTCATTTTCAAATTTTGTCATTTTTGACGCTCTCCTGAATCTCGATTATTTGATAACTTATCAATAAGGTAAAAATGGATTGTTATAAAGTTTTTTATGTTGAATTCAGTGGCGTAGTTAGTTTTTTTCTAAAAAGTTTTGTTTATGAGTTATGACCCAAACTTATATTTTTTTAATGGGACACCCTATATATTATTTATTTTTCTTGTTCCTCTTTTTAAGAGCTTTTCAAAAATATATAATAGTCCATATTTATTTCTTTTAAATAGGGACAATTTTAACTTTTTTTGTAAAATTAATAATTTTTCATCTAGAATCCAGAAGGCCATGATCAATCATGGATAGACATGACAGAAAACAAAGGTTTGTAAATGCGCCATTACGGATTATTGTCAAATATTAAAGGTATTTGTTTGATTTTGTTAGTTTATTTGATATTTCTGTGAAAAATCATTTAATTATTTAATAATATAGAATAGAATAGAGGGCTATGCCCGCAAATAAAAAAAAATTAACAACTGGATATCTACGAAAAATTTAAATATGTATCAAATAGCTAATAATAGATAAAAATAACTATGATTAAAACTTTTTTTATTATAAATATTAATGGTATCTAAATAACAAATGGTTTTGAAACTTACCTATTAAAATACAGTTCCGAGGCTGCGTTCGCGTCTTCATTAGCTCGGATAAAACAAACATACATATCGTGTTTTTCATAATTTTCATAATATCTATTATTTTTTGCCATGTTAAATAATTACATGATTTTTCACAGAAATATCAAATAAACTAACAAAATCAAACAAATACCTTTAATATTTGACAATAATCCGTAATGGCGCATTTACAAACCTTTGTTTTCTGTCATGTCTATCCATGATTGATCATGGCCTTCTGGATTCTAGATGAAAAATTATTAATTTTACAAAAAAAGTTAAAATTGTCCCTATTTAAAAGAAATAAATATGGACTATTATATATTTTTGAAAAGCTCTTAAAAAGAGGAACAAGAAAAATAAATAATATATAGGGTGTCCCATTAAAAAAATATAAGTTTGGGTCATAACTCATAAACAAAACTTTTTAGAAAAAAACTAACTACGCCACTGAATTCAACATAAAAAACTTTATAACAATCCATTTTTACCTTATTGATAAGTTATCAAATAATCGAGATACAGGAGAGCGTCAAAAATGACAAAATTTGAAAATGACCCTGTATGTCAGAAACTGAGAGGCCTATGAAAATTTCGTTTACGGTAATGAAAGTTTCATACAAAAATAGAACAGTAAGCCGCAAACCCCATCTTTCTATCTTTTATAATAAGGGAGCTGGTATATGAAAACACACGAAAACTGGACACCCTGTACAGTGATGATAACATTCCTATTTTAGCAATAGGAGATAAAAGTAAAACTAAATAATAAGGATATAAGTTGAACATATAGGTTATTATCATTACTTGGAAATAAATAAACCTTAGTACAATACCAGCCTTGGCATAGGTAGTACACATACCAAGACATTTTAGTACAATACTTAAATAATTAAATTAAGTACTTATCTACAATAATGTGACCAAAAAATTATTCAGATTTTTTTTCTAGGCAACTGACTGAAAAATACTACCAATTATAGTATCAAAAGCTTTACACAAAGCAAAAAAGGATAAAAATTTTAATACACTCACCTTTTCTACACCGTTCTTTAATTTTCCTATAGTTTCTCTCCATGTAAAAGTTCCAGGTACTTAGCATTTTTAACCATTTTCTTTCTCTTCGAAGCACTGTCTCTGGAGGTGGACCCTGTCTCGGTTCTGGCGAATACTGTGTCCCACCTTTACAAACAAATTAAATAGTTTATATGTCACAATTAACATACTTAAATCTACCAGATTATTAAAACTACGTCCATCTACAACCTTTCCTTGCTTGCTGAGTTAACATATGTAGGTAAGTTCTCATGTGTTTTGTTTAGAACTTACAAGACCTACGTGCTTTATCAGCTACATGCCTTAAAGGGTATAGGTACTTAAATTGGATATTTTTAGATTTCCATAGTGCAGCACAGCCTGAATACTTACCCAAAAATCCATGCCTATCTGGAACAGTGGATATTACAGAACCGTCGATTAATGTTGAGGCCTCCGAGCATTCAGAAATCGTGTCAGCGTTCACTGAATGTGCCATTTTATCGCCAAACCTTTATTTACGAGTTTTAAACGGATTTACGACGGTACGCCCACACTAAACAACTTTAATTCATGTTTACATTAATTTACGTGTTTGTCTTCCATGTTGTGGTGCAGCATTTTGGCCATACTTTTACGCTGTATTTTTAATGGTGACAAATAGATTTATTTCGGGACACTATAATCGCCGTGACTTTCTTTATTACGAACGTGGATGGGAAATTAATCACTAATTAATTTATTTTTGTCTAAACTAAAAACCACAATTCAGGGGGGAGGGGTCTATAGCTGTGACATATTCGATTTGACAGAAAAAGTAAAACAATGGCATATATATAAATAATGTTAAGTTAGGCCCTAATTGAGGCAACGTTGCTTACGCCAAGAGAATTAAAAAAGAAGAATCGAACCAATGATTAATAATGAGTGTGCAGTCAAATTCAACAAGACACTTTATTTTGCTGTTTCTGACAAACAAATAGGCAATATTCTATTCGTTTTCTACATCGAGGTAAATATACTAGCTACCCTATTTCAGGACTTCAACGGGGTTTAACTAAATAATTTGAGGTTAGTTCTATTTGTAAAGTAGACGATTTGAACGATGTGTCAAAAACGGCGGCAGTAGTCCAAGAACCACAGAAAAAAAAAGGGTTTACCAAGAACTGCTTGGTCTGAGGGGCATGCTTTGTAATTGATAGGCGAGCAAAAAATTATATTGCTGCAATAATTTTTGCCCATAGCCGCCATAGTAACGTGATTTAGATTGGCTAAGACCTTAGACAATAAGACATGACATCCATTCAGTATTAAATGTTTTATTTAAGATTGATAAATAAATATATAAGAATATTACAAAATATAGATGTAATTTGCACTTCGGAATGAAATGGCACCTAAAGCAATAAAAGTATATCTTTCTAATATAATATAATATATAGCATGAAATAAACCTTAATGACGTTTTATTTAATAACAAATATACAATAATACAATAACAAGGAATGAACAAAATAATTAATTCTTCAACAGCGTGACCAGTAAAGTCTGCATCATATGGGATTTTTTTTATTAATAGCTTTATTCGAAATTTGACTTTGGCATCAAGTTCTGCTTCGATCGAGAAAATTAAGCAAAAAATCGTGTGTGTCAAATTTTAATTTTTTCCAAAAAATAATTCAAACGTGGGGTTATTTCTGAAAATATCGAAAAAAGTTATAAGAAAAGGTTTTTTTAAATGCAGTTTCTAGCCCACATGCGAAATTTCAGCTTCAGAAGATAATTTTGATTTTTTACCCACCACTAAAATTTATTTTCCACTGAATAAACACTTTACTGATGATACTGTGTTATTTTTTTTTGTCTTAATACTAAGGTGTATTACTTTCAGACACAAACTACGTTTTCAAAAATACTTATTTTATGAAGTTACCTTGATACAGGGTCAAAAACAAATAAACTTTGCATCACATGCGACCAAATTTTAATAGCCCAATTTTGATTTTGTAGAAAAACACACATTTAATATGGCCCTACTTTTATGAAAATGTTTCTGAAATAAGGCATTGTCAAAACTCAGAAGTTTATGTAGGTTGCGTTAAGTCTTATTTTGCAAAAGTGGTGCAATTTACGAAATATGGGTAAAAAATCAAAATTATCTTATGCAGCTAAAATTTTACATGTGGGCCAAAAACTGCATTTAAAAAAACTTTTTCTTATAACTTTTTTCGATACTTTCAGAAATAACCCTACTTTTGAATTTTTTTTGGAAAAAATTAAAATTTGACAGATAATGCGAATCACGTGACTACTATTTTTTTGCTTAATTTTCGTCTCGATCGAAGCAGAACTTGATGCCAAAGTCAAATTTCGAAAGTTTTTAATAAAAAAAAATCCCATATGATGCGGACTTTACTGGTCACACTGTAGATAAAAAGGTGGACGATAATAACATTTTTGGTTAGATCAGTTCTCTTAAAAGATTTTTAGAATGATGTAACAACAAATAATATTACGTAAAGACCAAAAGGCCATTATAATTAAACTAAAATACGTTAAAAACATTTATTAACATTGTTTTTAGCAAGTCCCAGTCTTTAAAACGTTAAAACAAACTTGACACACCCTTACAGGTTTATTTTCTCCAAACTTAATAATGGGCACCTCTTGATCGCTACATCTATTACACAAAGCTCTGCCGCAGTGTCTACAGTGATGTGTTCGGACCGTTATTGAAAATCCTACAAAAAAAAATGTGGATAAAACGATTTTACACTTTTAGGACTTCGATAAAATTGACTGACCTTTTCCACATTCCTGGCAACTATCAGTGTTTGTCCAAGGTGCGGGCTGGCCCAACTGATCTAAAAGCCTAGTTAATAGCTGCTTACTAGGCACCTGGTAATTGAATATAGTTATCCTATCGCAGTTTTCTGTCGCCAAACATGCATTCGCTTTCACTAAAACTCTTTAAAAAAAATGGACGAATCATAAAGTCTGCGACAAAACAGGATTTTCGATGTTTAATATTCGCGCTAGGTATTTTCAGTTTTTAGGATTTATCTCTTACCTGCATAAGTTCCCGTTGCCGTTCATATAAGCTAATAAAAGCGGAGAATTTCCGTTGATATCTGAAGTATTAATAGGATATTTCGGCATGCATTCCAAAAATAGTTCGCAAATAGTAGCCGCATTATCCTTTCCGAACTTACAAAGCTCGTGAAGTGGATTTCTACCTTTTAGGTTTACACATTCGGCATCTATAGACGATTCCGTCAAAAGCGTTCTTGCTACATTTAAATGACCTTCCCTAGAAAACAAAATTCGTTAGAAGATTTTCGACATCACGGATTCTTACGTCTTAGGATTTACGACCCGCAAACCGCAAACGTACCTTACAGCGATATGAAGCGCGTTATCGCTAGCCATATCCAAAACGTCGTAGTCGGCATTGTTTTGAAGCAGAGCTAAGACAGCGGGTGCATTTCCTGCTTCTGATGCTACATGCAGTGCTGTTCGTTTCTGCGAGTCTTTATCATTAACCTACAATACAAAAAAAGCTTATACAGTATGTCCGTAAAATGTCTACGAAATAAACCGCTACTTACCCTGGCTCCAGCTAAAATTAAACTTCTGACCAACGTTTCGCTGCCGTATCTCGCTGCCAAATGAATGGGAGGAGTCAATAGTGCATCTTGCACTCTAGAGTTTACGTCGACGTGAACTGTCAACAAAAATAGAGCACTCTCAATGTCCCCTTTCTTAATTGCAACATGAAGGAAGTTTTGGCCTTTACTATCGAACTGTTCGGCGGCCGTAGGTAGCTTGTCCAATATGGCCTGAGCAGCCTTGTCGTTTCTGTAAAACGTTTTTCGATTTTTAGTATTTCGATAAATAAAGAATATTTTTCTTATACCTTGAGGTGAGGGCAGAGGCAAACGGCGACAGTCCACTTTTATCCCTTAGAGTAAGATCAATTTCTGGAACGCTCAATAATAGAGAAATGATCTCGTCGTGTTGATTTTCGATTGCGGAATGTAACGGCGTTTTTAGCTCTACATCCCTAGCATTTACATTAGCTCTATGTTCTATCAATGTCCTACAACAAAATGAGGTTTTACATCGCCGATACTAAAAACGAAAAATCCGGTTTTGTCGAAAACCCAGCGTTTCTTACCTAGCCACAGGCTCTAAGCCCCACTGGCAGCATAGATGGAGGGGACTTTGTCTATCTTTTGATTCGTCGCCTCCCTCGCCGTTCGCGCCGGGCATGCGGGGCGAGTCGAGGTCACAACCGGCTCTGATAAGAAAAATGGCGGCCGATTCTTTGTTTTCGTCGATGGCGCGGTGCAACAAGGTTTGTCTACAACCATCCGGTCCGTCACCCCAGCAATCTGTATCGGCACCGTGTCGCACTAGAATGTTTGCTATATTTTCTTGATCTAAAAACGACAAGAACAAATTTACGGATTATAAGAATATTTTTGGGTTCAATCAAAAACCTCTTATAGAATAGACTAGACCATTTATTCATGAATAGCTTGTTGTTTTGCATCAAACGTTCGTATCTGTGAAACAAAGACGAACTATGACCAAATTCATAATAACATTAACCACGACCTAAATAATATGTAAATGGCTTGAAATTAATAAATTATCATTAAATTTTAATAAATCATATTTTAATAGTTTATAAGTAAATCAAAATTAAAATATAATAATATAATAATACAATAAAATTTTTAGGTTTATATATTGATGAAAATTTAAGTTGGAAAAAACATATTGAATATTTAAGAAGTTAAATCTCACCAATAATTGGCATTTTGTTTAAAGCTAAAAATTATATATCGTTAAAATATTTAAAAAATATATATTATTCTTTGGTTTATTCAAAATTACAGTATATGATTTCAATTTGGGGATCCGCGAATTTTACTACAAAACAAAATAATTAAATGCATACATAAACTTCCTTTTTTAGAACCAACTATAATTTGTATGAACCAAACGGATATTTAAATTTAGAAAAGCTTTATAAATTAAAACTATGCATTCTAATACACTCCATTATTATTAAAGAAATACAATCGAATATAATATTTCCTTCAACCAACAATTATTCACATCACGAGACAAAACCATCATAATCAAACACCTATGGTAAAGAGTACTTTTGGCCAAAAATCAATATTATATTAAGGAATAACAATTTACAACAGTTTGCCGAAAAAAATTAAAGAAATATCAAAATTATGAACCCTGGAATCTTTGATTGCTTTAAAATGTAAACAATCTGGTCTATGTATATAAGAGGTATTTGGGTTCAGTAATAAAGTAATGTGAGTTTTTCAGGTCGAGATGACATACAGAGTAATATCAATATTCTAATAACTTATTAATATATTGGCTTACCAGAATCAAGGGCAGCCCAGAGGGCACAATTACCAAGTCTATCTGGGGCAGACATATCTACCCCTTTGGTACACAAAGCATCAACCACTTCTGGTAGCCTAAAAACGTAAAAACGCCTTATGATTCTGTATCCTGTATTTCAATCATACATATTATAACATATTATCATCCACTTACCTACAATGTATGGCCAACTGCAATGGAGTCTCATTTTCCGATGTCAACGCGTTGATATCCACACCTTGTTGAAGCAAAAATACTGCCGTTTTTGAATCCTCCTTCATTATAGCCTGGTGAAGCAATGTAAAATCTTTCCCATTGCGAACGTTAATGTCAGCCTTACCTTCTATCAGTAACGGTACAAGTTCGTTGTAACCCTCATTTAATGCTAAACTGATCGGGGTATCACCATTTATATCACGAAGATTAAAATTCACTAATAACCTAAAAATACAATTATTACTTGTGTCTTGTTTATAATAGATTTTAGGATTTAATATTTCGACACAAAAAACCCCATAATATACAGATTAGCTAATTTAAGGTTTTGACATTTGAAAGTCGATCATACCTTGTTTCTTCAGTATTCCCATCCTTTTCTATGGCGTTGTTATGGTCTATGAGAGCCTGTATACAGGCGGGAGAGCTGTTTTTTACTGCATAATGTAGGGGTGACTGTCTTAATTCATTAGTTAAAAGATTTGGATTTGATCCTAGGTTTAGCTAAAAATACATAATCAACTTACTAAACACAACGTTTCGGTTGGATTAGAATAACCACCATGCATCATATTATGAACCATAAACTTACCAATTTTCCTACTAGCTCCCCGTAGCCCCTCTCACACGCCATATGCAACGCTGTCTCCCCCTCCACGTCCACATGATTCAAATTTCTCACGTGCGCAGCCAAATGGGCGGCACCTTTCTTGGTGCCGCCCACAATCAACATCTGTAGCAAATCAGAACAACCGTGACCGGAGTAGAGGGGGTCGGTTTGTGCACCGTTACTAAGCAACGCGTCTGCGTAATGGGAAACGTCCAGCTCGTACTTGAGATACGCGTGGTAGAGGGGCGGGTGCTCGTCTGTGGTTTTGAGGTTAAGATTGATTTGATCCTAAAAAACGGAAAGCTTATCATGTTTGTACCTATATAGGCTAGGTGACGTAAAATGTTTTTACCTGCTGGAGTAACATCTCGAAAATATCCAGATTGTCAGCTAATATGGTTATGTGCAAGGCGGTGTAGCCAAGTTTGTTTTGAGAGTTTACATTGATACTTTTGTTTATCAGTTTCTCGGCTATTTTGATTGCATCTTCGAGATTAGGGGAACCGGCAACAAGGTGAAGAGCGGAGTCGTTTTCGTTTCTAGAAGAGACGCAAAAAAGTGTATGAAGTATATTTTATCATGATAAATATATTATATCAAAATATTGGAGTAAAAAACGTTATCAAATATTTTACAACGTTGCCAAATTTATTCGTTCATATTGTATACTTACCTCGTGGACAATGTTGCATTGCAGTTATTCTCCAAAAGAAACATGGCGGCAAAACCATCCCCCCTTTTAATGGCCCTATGGAGTAGAGGTTCCCCGTTGGAGTCCCTGATGTTGACGTCGGCGTTGTGCTGGACCAGCGTTGCCGCTATGCTATCGTTTTTCCCTCGTAGGGCGAGGTCTAGGGGAAGGTCGCCTTGTTGGGACCAAACGTTGACGACGTCGGAAAGCTGATAAAGGTATATTAGATTAAAATAAACATATTTTCTAAGAAAAGTATGAGGTCATCTTGCGCTGGCAACCATGTAGTTAGGCATATCGTGTGTTTTTGTGAATACCAAGAAGTTAAAATTATCGGAAATTCATTTCTGATTCACCCTGTAGATAAAGGGGCACCAATATGACTCACACGGAGGTCATTTGCAAGAAACGGATCAGTTGCCTTTATGACGTCATGACGGGTGGCGGCGGCAAATGGGGGAAGTTTTCACCAATGGTTACCTATCGATTTCAACTGAAGGGCACATACTGAACGAAAACGTGTTTTCCTTATTTCCATAAAATGTAAATACAGTTAGTTTGTACGTTAAGTATTTTTCACAATAAAATGGTTGACTCCGTTTAACTACCTGGGATGTTTTGCAAGAGCTCGGCCACAGTGGCGTAGCGTGCAGGGGGCCAGGGGGGGCGGCCGCCCCCCCCGCCCTTTGAGCCCTTTCCCAAACGACGCCCTCTTCTCACTCTCCTAGTAGTTTCGCAGTTCAATTTCACTTCACATGATAATTGATAATATTGTTTACCTATCGCAGCAAGAGGAAATTTACTATGTTTATAAATATAAATAATAATTATATAACAAAATAACCCTCATTATTTATTACTATTATTATAATTTAGTTCTTTGTTTCTGTTTATATTATAGGATGACCATTATCAGAAGAATATTGGCAAGTATGATATTTTGCGAAGCTCTCTTTGTTTTTAAAGTATTTTACGAGTTTTAACTAGGGTATTATTTGTTTATAACTTTTAGAGTAAAGAAACAGATAAAATAAACCTGTTACCTACCTATTTCGAGATTTTATTTTATTTTCACTACTTGATTTAATTTATAATAAAAATATTTTGCCACGATCAATAATTTGTATTCTTTCAGTTACTTTGCTTTAACAATTAAAAATTGCTTGAAATCTCTAATTCACTACAGACTAAATTTTATCTTTTTAAAAGTGTGTTATTGTCGCCAATGAGAATATATGCTTATATTATTAAGAATATTAAGTAATATGCATAAAATATTTTATAGAGTTTTAACAAAATTCCCCTTGGCGTATTCATATTCTATTTTCATGTGACCATTTTAGACATGACGAGACAAAAACTTTATTACTCAAGGACTCAGGCCAAAATTTACTAAATAAACGAAATTATACAGTGATGCGCCCTTTGAACAAGGGCGTAGATAAGGGGATAATTACCCCCCCTCCCCCAGGACCCATAGTGAGCCATGAAAACGAAGCACTTTTTTTTACTTGATCAATTTTTTTGTGATTTTCTTGAGGATATTGTGTATTTTATATTTTAAGGGCGTGGCATCCAAAAAATTTTCGCCTGCGGCGCTTTTTTTTACCCCCCGTTAATAAGAAAATATCTACGCCCTTACCTTAGAAGCTTTCGCCCCCTCCGCCCCTTTGACCACGCTACGCCACTGCTCGGCCATAAAAATGCAAATAAACTGTCGGTCAGGGTCGGATTATAATTTGTAATTATAGCAGGTAATATTTAACTATCTTGTGCTTGCGATAACATCTTTCAGTCTTTGTGTTCATGTCATTAAATAATATATTATTAATAACGAATTAAATATCTAAAGTCCTAACCTGTGTGTATTTGCTTGTTGATTGTGTATAACAATGGGATTAAGCCGGTAGTTTTATTGCAGTCAATAAGTCGATACTATTTAGGGTGAAAAATACTTTACTTAATTATATAAGAATAATAAATTATAATATCTTGTATTTTTCAATATAGAATATGTTTTGCGTAAGAAATATATTTGCTTCGTTACTGGTACAGATGAAAAAAGGTTACATTTCTGCCAAAATAGAATAAAAGCCAAGGCCAAAACTCAATGCACTGATAATAGAATCTGTAGTCAGTCCTGTGGCGGAAAGAAACTTTTTCTACGTCTACATTCGCTAAAATAATGTCGCGGACATACCAACATCGTTGTCAGCTCGAGTTAAAACCAACACGGACAGGGAAATCTTTAAACTTCTTGGACCAGTCTTAAGAGGCCCGTATAAAGTGTGAGGGGGAACTGTGATCAGTTTCAGTACGCAATAAAACATTTTAATTCGATTATCTCAGAAACAAAAAGATGCCGAGGAATAAGGCAAAATAAAAGGCAATGCTTTTCCGGAGATGTTCCTCCACTTCTAGATGTCTTATAAGGTTAACATTGGGAGTAATCCTAAGACCAGTTCACAGGCCTATAACTTTTGTTTATAGTTTGGTGGCGGTAACATACTAGCAGGACCGTCTTTAACTTATTGGAGGCCCTGGGCACTTTGGGATAATGGGGCCTCTATGACTATGACATAACAACATAACATTAAAACAGGCACAACGGGTAGATAAGCAAAATTCTAGATTTATTCCACTGTTAATTATATATTATCGGTTATCGGTTGGTAATCTGGCAGGAACTAGGGGCCCCATCGATTGCGAGGCCCTAACACTTACTTAGAGTGGCAAATGAGCTTGCATATCTTAACATAGTATAAAACAAAGTCGCTATCGCTGTCTGTTCGTCCGTCCCCTTATATGCTTAAATCTTTAAAACTACGCAACGGATTTTAAAGCGTTTTTTTTTAATAGAGAGAGTGATTCAAGAGGAAGGTTTTTATGTGTAACTAGCGACCCGCCCCGGCTTCGCACGGGTGCAATTTCAGAAAGTGGCATGCCGGGTACTAATATATCGGGTTTGTTCGGGTTTGTATTTATACCAGCGGGTTGCAACGCATGCCGGATACACACTAGTTATACTATAATTATATACATATTTATTTATTTTTATTTTTTATAGTTTATTGTATTGATATATAAAGCAGCGTTTTACATCTTAGTATCTTATCAGTATTGGGTCTCTGCGGTGTCCCTATTTTCTCCTACAAACGGGGTGCATCAATTTAGGGAAATTTTACAGTGTCGATCTGGCAACGTCGCAATGTAAGCTCGAGTGTTGTTTACCAGTCGCGTACGCGGGAACCGTTTAGTTAACAATCAAAATTTAAGCGACGCAATCGAGATTTTCATTTAATACGAAAAAACAACAAATTTTATTAAATAAAAAGTGCAATCATTAAACGAGGGAAAAATAATCACAAAATTCCGGTTTATTTGCGTGATTTACTTATAATATTTCAGAAACACCAGATTTTTCAAAACAAAACCATATTTTGGGAAAATGTGGATAAAATAACAGCAATACGTAACTGTCATCAAATGGGGTGAGTGTTGTATGAACTATAAGAATTTTTTAACGCACACATAGATCACGTCATTAAAAAACTGCTGTGCTCATCAATTAAACAAAAATACATAGTACCTCTTATACAATTGTTGTGTTGAATCACATTTAAGGTACTTATTACTATGTTGGGGGAACCCAGGCGAATATATGTTGGACAAGCTGCAGAGGTATCAAAATAAGACTATAAAAAGTATTTTTTTCTTTAAACCACTATACGACAACTAGCTATATTTATAAACATTATCCGTTCCTAAACATTAGACAATTAAAAGAACTAGAACAAACAAAACTAATACACTGTTTAAAAAATAAATTACTAAAATCAAATGTAGAGTTGAGCAAAAATTTGGACTTTCGTAAGTACAACTTAAGAACAAACATGAACCTTAGAAATAAGTTCTCTAGAACCAAAAAGTGTCAAGACTCTCCAATTTTCCGAAGCATTCAGGTATATAATGAAAGGCAACATTAGTAAAGAAGCCAAAAAGACTTTTTAGAATTTAAAAAAATTATATATTTATAACTAAAGACCCTCCAAAGAATTAACATAATTATATTACATTATATTGTGTACAATCTATATTTTAGCGACTGTTACCTATAAAAGATTTTTATTTTTGATTGTATAATTTATCCAAAGTCAGTGTAATGACATTCCAATCATTCCATACGCATACAAACGGCGGTAACTCTTTGAGACTGTTTACCGCCGTATGGAATGTCATCATACTGACTTTGGATAAATTATACGTGTAGGCCTCGGTGCCAGTATCTCTGTACTGATTTGAGGTCGTAAATAAATAAATAAATAAATAAAAAAGAACGATCTAAAGATCAAACCGATAGTCTGTGGGGCCCTTTACTTTACACCGATAATTTTCAACTAATAAAATTGAATATCCATGTTATATTGTTAAAATAAAACGCAGTTTACGTTACCTAGATTTCAATAAATTTTTGTCTAATTTTAACTTAAGACAGAACCAAGAAATCCGCTTATTTCAAAATAAATAAACAAAATTTCGACTAGATTCTTCGATAAATCTGAGCTTTTTTAATCCTAGATAAATGTTTTAACGTTTTGGGTTTTACATAATAATATATGGAAATTTAAAAAACCGCGGTGTGGGGTCTGCGGGGGGGTGTTTGTTTTGTTGCGCCACTGGTTCGTTTATAAGTAGTATCTACATAATTTGAAATAAAGTCGATAACTTTAGAAGGGTTATCAGTAAATTGTATATACATATACCTAACCATAACTATAACTTAAATAATTAAAATTTTATTAATATAAAAGTTTATTATTTATGCGCCGGTCTCGATCAACATAATCAGTAGTTTGAAATCAAGCAAAAAAACCCATTATGTTTCGCTAGTGATGCTTGGTAAATTCGGCAATACATATCATACTGGATATTTTTAGCACTAAAAGAATGTAAAACGGAAACAACAGCGAATATGATTAACATTCTTGACTCTAAGTACTGTTCTTACGTGCCGGCATGATTTAAATTATGTTAGCATTTTTTAATTCTGTTTGGTGCGATATAATATGAAGATTGCATCCATACACAACATCCGTAGTTCATCAACCTAACGCTCGTGTTCCAGCTTCATTATAACATAGAATTATTCTCATTATTAAGCTACTCTATCACTCGAAGACTCCCGGACTATCTGATGTCATTAGTGTCGCATTGCCGTTAATATGGAAACGACAAATGTCAATATACCTAGGTATCTTCGGTACATTCGCCTAAGGCGCAGAACCCTCAGTGTTTGACTCGATCAGTTTTGGCACGGAACTCTAAATAAGGATAATCGTCTGTAAATCTTTTGATTTAACTTTCAAAATGTGTTTATTCCAAACTAACTTTTACAGTTCATTACATGAAAAGTGACAACATAATATAGAAAATAATAACCATTAAAAAAAGCAATAAAAAAAAATGGAAGTTAATCCAATTTAATGCATTAATAACATCAATTTAAAAGTATAAATAATTTAATTCAGTAAATATTTCTTTAATTGTTTTTTAAAACTTGCCAATTTTTTAATTTTTCTGATATTTTTTGGAAGATTGTTATATTTCATTATTCCGTCATATAAAAGCGATTTTTTTCCGAAATTACTTTTTACTACTCGGTATAGTTTGATAATTTATACAACGTCTGGTGTTATGATCATGTAATGTTTCTCCTGAAGTGTTATGTTTGATTTTTTTTCTTTTAAAATAATAGAGTGAATTAGAATACAAATTTTTAATTTATAAATGTTTTGAACGTGTAAATACCCTTTCGGTCCATATAGATTAACAGTTGGTTCTAAATGTGGTAATTTGTGTATACATTTAATAACTTTATTTTGCAATTTTTGTAATGGTTTTAAGTTTGATAAACAAGCAGATCCCCATGCAGAAGCTAAGTATTGTAATTTTGAATATATTAATGAAAACTATATATATTTTAAAGCCTATTTCAAAGGAATGTAATATCTAGCTTTGTACAAAACAGATACCAAAGGAGATATCGAGTTGATAATATACTGGATATGGCATTTCCCATTTAAATTTTCGTCTAAAACTAATGCTAAAAATGTTTTTGAATATTGAATATTTTCATTATTAAATGTTAAGGGGTTAATGATGGCATTTATTTTATGTTTAGTTATAAACATAAAAGAAGATTTTGTAAACTTTAACGTAAGTTTAGTTGATTGAAGCCAAGAAAGAAGTATTTTTAAATCATTATTAATATAAAAATACATTTCTGCAAGAGTTTCAGCAAAATAAATAGTTGTCGTATCATCTGCAAATAGCTTTATATTGCCTTTAAGTTCAATTTGTAAGGTTAATGGGTTATTTACTATTATTACCACCTACGTTCACTGAACTGAAACCTAATTTTTAATCGACTGTTAGCAAACAACTTGTTTAATCGGATTTTACCATATAAACAATACCAGTAAGGTATTTTGTATTTATAATTCGTTAAGAGCAATATGGTTTTATTTTAATAATCGATATCGATACTTTCAGATATCAATAATTACGTCAATACTATAATATTAAGCCATTATTATTTTCTCCTAATGAAGGTCATACATTAAAAATCGATCATATACAAAATAACGTTTCAACGCTTCACGGCAAGCACATATTAATAATTAATTCCTTACTTACTTTTCAGAGAATAATCAAAACTCATGGCTTAACATTTCGAGAAATAATATATAATCCAAGAAGATGAATGAAATTAGGCTAATTTTAGCCAGCGATAGTTGCTGAGATATTAGCAGCAGTACACCGAGGAATTATGGGTTTTCAAGTGTCAAATGGATATTTTCCTGTGATATTAGTTTTAGTAGGTCAATGTAAGTATAAGGCTTGAATTTTGTGTGATTTTAACACGCTTTTATATTAGCTTCACCTGTATGTTTGTTTGTCCGTAACCTCAGATCAAGTCTGGTCAGGTCTGAGTCCGTAACCGACTTCTTTGAACCCGATTTTGACCCACTTTAAACCGTCAGATTTAATTTAAATTTTGTAGACTTATCAAGAACCGCTGACAATACAATAATCTACACGCAAAAAATTCTCCTGTCAAATTTTGACAGCAGTCTGCTGTCAGGTATAAAACGAAGAAGCGATTTTGACGAAAAAAATTATGGGGTCGTATAGTATTCGACGCGGAGACCTCGGGAAAAATAAGCAAAAAATTTTCCTGTCAAAATTTGACAGCAGTCTGCTGTCAGGTATACAACGAAGAAGCGATTTTGACGAAACAAATTATGGGGTCGTATAATAGTATTCGACGCGGAGACTTCGGGAAAAATAAGCAAAAAATTCTCCTGTCATAATTTGACAGCTGTCAATATGTCAAATCGTTTTAAAAATAAATGATATTAATGAAAAAACTATAAGGTCGTATATATTGACGGTGGAAAGTTGAAAAAATACGCAAAAAATTCTCTTGTCAAAATTTGACACCTGTCAATATGTCAGAATTATTACAATAACCGATAATAATGAAACAAACGTGGGGACGTATAGATATTGTCGCTAAGAATAGATAAAAATTTAAAAAAAAATTCTATTCGTCAAAATAAAATTTTGACAATTTTTTTTAAAAAAGTTTGAAATTTTTTGTCGTTTGTTCGGGTTTGTATGTTTGTTTGTTTGTAACCGACTTCTTTGAACCCGATTTTGACCCACTTTAAACGGTCAGATTTAATTTAAATTTTGTGGACTTATCAAGAACCGCTGACAATACAATAATCTAGTAATCTAGCTCAATCTACCCAAAAAAAATTTCTTAACAATAGCTCAAACTAAAAAATGAAAAATAAATATAGTTTAAAAAAAGTAAAAAAACACGCTTTCAATTAAGCAAACTAAAAAGCGGAAAATAAATATAGTTTGAAATAATTCTTGAAATTCTTAATATAGGCAGAAAATAATAATGAACGATAAACATTAGTATTATTGTGAAAAAAGCGTGGGTCGTTTTGTGCTATATTTTTCGTATATCGAGCACCCCACGCTTTTTTCACAATAATACTAATGTTTATCGTTCATTATTATTTTCTGCCTATACCTATTAAGAATTTCAAGAATTATTTTAAACTATATTTATTTTTCGCTTTTTAGTTTGATTACTTATTTAAGCGTATTTTTTTAAACTATATTTAATTGAGTGATTGACTGGCAACGCAGCATTAAACGCGAACAACAAAGCAAAGTAAAACAAAACAGTGACGTTTATAAATGAGATGTAGAGTAATATACGCTATTACCAATAGAGATTTACGAAGACTTACATCATACAAACCACATTTAATTATTTACACTATTTTATAATACCTACTTAACCGACAAAAAGGCGTAGAATAGTTCTACCGTATTAAATTATCGTCACGCCTGATTGGGCCGATTCCGCGCCAAAGGATATTTTTTCCTGAACATAATTGTTGTTTATTTTTACCAAAAATATGGAACAAGTTGGTTTTACGAAGGTATTGTATTATACAATAGACAATTTTTGCAAACAAGGTAATTTTATTGTAACGTAAATAAATTCAAAACCACTCAAGACATTTTGTCAATACTAACCAGAGAGAGGCCTATAAAAAAAGTACAATGCTTCATAGGCTGTATAATATTAAGGTGAGATTAAGGACGCCATTTTCTATCGTCAATTCGATTTGCCTAACTGTTGAAGATTCGCATGCGCACTGCAGTGCTGTGTTGATCAGATTAGTTATTTTTATGCTTTTGACATACGAAGAAGAAAGACAGACATATTCTGGAGCTGGTAGAGCAAGGCAGATGTTAGTCAGCCGGTCATAGTTTTGTTTACTTTCGTGTTTTGTGCAATTACGGAACCTTTCCTGTTAAAACAAACACATATTCTCTAGAAGTCTTAGGATAGATGACATCTAGATAGACTAGAAAATATCGTGTTACCAGTAAAAATTGTTGTTTTAACTTCAGTTCTGAAAACTGACGTGTTTACTTTCAAGGATTTTAAGGTAAATTGTAGCAATTTTAGTGGTCTCAAGAAACTGCGTGATAATAAACAAATACTAATTTTTATTGTTTGTTTTTTATTTTTTTTAAATATTAATCTAAAATTTATAAATACGTCAGCTGGGCAGGCGAGGTGGGGCCCCCATGAAGCTGCCCCCCCCGCGTTGCGGGGCTTGCGGGGGCCTTATCGCCGCCACTGCCCTGCATTCAAGCCATTTGACACGTCTTAAGTCCAAAAATTAAAGGAAATGACCTGTATGTAAAATTATTGTGCCACCGTTTCATCTCTCTTATTATCGCCTCACGCTGAGGTTTATGAACAATTTCCTGACTTTTAAGGTCACTCAGTTTCCTATGCAAAGATAACTCAACGTATTGGGTTTAATAAAAAAATACGAGGCCAATGAACTCGTCAACGACTGACCATCTTTTAATGAATTATAATGAAAATAAACTTATTATTTATTAATTTTATTAGTGTCCACGCCTCCATAATAGGAGTAATAATATTATACTGCTTAGCTGCTTACGACACAGTCTTTTGAATGACTCATCTCAAAATTCGACGACTTACGACTTTAAAACCAATCGAGGATCAGGAGATTGACGTTATATAGACTATATTAAGACCTTACAAACTCTAGATCCGTTATTGAACATCGGTAATGGGTGGAAGAGAGAACTCCTCATGTTCTTCCTATATGGCAACACTGTTCAAAGCTTGACGTTTGTGGTCAGACTCGCATACATAAATATTAAAACATAACCATACTTATAGAAGAAAAAATAAATTTTTATTGATTTAGTCCATTTTTTTACATACTACACACACATGCGCCATGATTATTTGTATTATAGAACAAAATGATTCACAAAAATCACTCACTATCACTATTTGTGTGTAATCTGTGACTACTTTAAAAGGTCTTTGGGCTTCGGATTTAAAACATATATAGACATACATTTATGTCTATGGTTAAAATAAATTAATGATATTATTATAGTAGAGAAAATCCAGACAGATTTGGATTGTTTTAAAAGTCCATAATTTTTATATTTCTTTAGTTTTTTTCGGCAAACTGTTGTAAATTGTTATTCCTTTATATAATATTGATCTTTGGCCAAAAGTACTCTTTACCATAATAGGTGTTTAAAAATGATGGCTTTGTCTCGTGTTGTGAATAATGTTGGTCGAAGGAAATATTATATTTGATTGTTTTTCTTTAATAATAATAGAGTGTATTGCAAATTGCAATGCATAGTTTTATTTTTTAAAGCTTTTCTAAATTTAAATATCCGTTTGGTTCATATAAATTTATAGTTGGTTCTAAAAAAGGAAGTTTATGTATGCATTTAATTATTTTGTTTTGAAGTTTTTTAATGGCCGAATTGTAGTTAAATTCGCTGATCCCCAAATTGAAATCATATACTGTAATTTTGAATAAACCAAAGAACGTAGCTCAGTGGTAGAGATACCGCTTACGGCCGTGGCGATCCGGGTTCGATTCCCGGAGTGGGCATACGCATAATAAAAAAAGTATGACCGAATTTTAGTTGGTTGGTGCAAGATCGTCTTTCGGAGGAGACGTAAAGCTGTCGATCCCGGCCATCTCTGGTCGTTAAGTCACGCTAGAGGCGCTTGCGCGACCTGAAAACTCTAGCACCAGACTTGAGCACCACAAGTTACACGAACTTTACTTTTTTTTTTAAATATTTTAATGATATATAATTTTTAGCTTTAAAAACAAAATGCCAATTAGTAGTGAGGTTATAAACCTAAAAATGTAATTGTATTAGTATATTTAATTTTATTATGATTATTGAATGATAGTGAAGAACTATTATTATTTTTTTAATTTTGATTTACTTATAAACATAAAAGATGATTTATTTAAATTTAATGATAATTTATTAATTTTAAGCCATTTACATATTATATTTAGGTTGTGGTTAATGTTATTATGAATTTGAGCATAGTCTATACAATAGTAGTATCATGAGCAAACAATTTTATTTTATCTTTTAAATTTAATTTTGCTACAGAATTAATGTAGATTAAAAAAAAAAAGTAAGTCCTAAGCTTGATCCTTGTGGAACACCACAAGTTATGTTTTTTGTTAATTTTTAACATTTTCCATTTGAACAAACTGCTTTCTATTACTTAAGTAATTTTTTTAAAAATAAATAAATATTCCCCCGAATTCCAATATTGTATAGGCATTTAAGTAAAATGTTGTAATTGAATGTATCAAATGCTTTACATAAATCGAGGGACAGTAGACAGCGTTTATGGTTGTTATCAACGTTTTATTGAACATTTTGATAATATCTGCAGCTTCTGTATTTCTAAATTTACGAAAACCATATTGAAATGGAGAGTATTTTTTTTCTTCTAAAAAATTTACTGTTCCATTATTTAAAAATTTTTCAAAAATCTTTGAAAATGTGGGTAAAACAGAAATTGGGCGATAGTTACTACTAAAATATTTTTCTGCATTTTTAAAAACTGGTGATACTTTTGCTATCTTTAATTTATCTGGAAATAACCCGGTTTTAAAAGAAATTTTGATTAGATGATGTAATATAGGAATTATATCATACTTTAGAATTTTAATAATTTTGATGAAAATATTCCAGTTTCTTTCTTTAAATTAAGCTTATCAATTATTTGCCTATTTTTTCAATTGTGATATCTCCGTTATTAAAAAACATAGAACTTGAATTTATTTCTACATCTGGATAATTTTCTTGGCCAAATTATCTCCAACTTTGATGAAATGGTTATTTATTTCTTCACAAATTTTACTTGTATTTATTAAATTATTTATTTCTTTTTGGTTTGCTGCAATATATTTATTACTCGGAATAAAAACCAGTTGACCATCAAGAATTTCTTGCGGTTCATTTGATTAGCTAATAAATTGATAATAATTTTATTCTCATATTTATATCTTCTTTAGCGTAGAAAATATAGCCAGTGTGTAACTTTTAGAAAAGTTACCCTGAGATACTCCGTACAAATACAAAAGAACAAATACGTGTAAACCACGCGACATCAAATTTTCATTATAATAATTAGTTTTTCGTAATATATGTACGTATGTGCACACAACTTGTCACGCAAGAATAATACCTAACAATTACTTACTTTAATAAATTCCTTTCATTTTAAAGTGCTTTAGTGACAAAATTTGCTACTCGAATTGGGTCAATATGTATTTTGTATAATCGCATTTGACCCATGTAGGTATCACTAAACTGATAATATTATCAATAATAATAAGATTAATATATTTTGAATTGAAAATGGTAAAAAGTAAAAAAAAATAATAGTAGGATGAAACCCATTGGAAAAGGAAGAGAATATAACAAAAATGAAAGGAAAAATAATTTACGGGCGATCCGAGGTCCGGAAGTGGAAGGGGGTGAGTTTTTAAGGGTAGAAAACGATTTATCTCGATTTCCGGCAAACTACAAGTCGTATGGAAAAACGTTAAGTTGTAGGTAATAAAAAGATCTACAACTTTTGTATTTATACTTTTTTCATATAACCTCAAAATTTATGTGAAAAATTCAAATAACCAAGTTTTTGGTTTTTTTATTTAAAGGGGATTTCATCACATTTGCCATAGTAATGTATATTTTTTTACACCATTAGAAAGTAGAGATTTCAACGAACAAAAAGTCCACCGACTTTTTTAAAAAGCAGATATTTTGACGTGAGAATTTTCGATTGAAAATTAGGGTGCTTTTTCGATATTAAGTCAAAATAAGGTGAAAAAATAAATATTTTAAATCAAAAAAATTACAGTGTGTTTGAGACATAAAAAGGTAAGTTTTCACCAAATTTCGTGAAAAAAAAATGTTTTTTTGTAAAAGATAAAAATAAAAAACCAAAAACTTGGTTATTTGAATTTTTCACATAAATTTTGAGGTTATGGCGAAAAAGTATAAATACAAAAGTTGTAGATCTTTTTATTACCTACAACTTTGCCATTTAACGTTTTTCCATGGGACTTGTAGTTTTGCCGGAAATCGAGATAAATCGTTTTCTACCCTTAAAAACTCACCCCCTTCCACTTCCCGACCTCGGATCGCCCGTAAATTATTTTTCCTTTCATTTTTGTTATATTATCTTCCTTTTCCAATGGGTTTCATCCTACTATTATTTTTTTTTGTTTCAAAAATTATCGACCCTGGTCTAATAGGCATATGGTTCAGTATGTTCAGATAAATTAATTTTTTATTTAACATTTTAAGAGCAACAATGTTATTTTGGGATTTGCATAAGTTTCCCAGTACAAATTAGGCGAAATTATTTCTTGTTAAGTGGGTACTTGAGTATTTAAATCAGCGCTGGAAAACAAACAGATGGCGGTCAGCCAAAAACCATTTTTTAAAGCTTAATTATTTGAGGAAACATAATCCGGTATCGTCTTCTGTACTGTACTGAAAGTTAAAAACAAGTGAAAGTAGATGGTACTTTAGGTAATGGCGGATGACCCAATATTAAAAATAATTCTACATAATTAGATTCAGTTAGTTACCAGTCTTTATGTCTAGCATCATCGGTTAGTACTAGTAGGTACAGGGTCTTCCAACGAGGACTGAACAGGGGCTCATTTTTGAGCTTCCTTGTATTTAAAGAAAAATCCAAAATAGCCAATCGATGTACTTTTTCCTGCAGAATTCAAAAATGAAACCAAAAATTTATTTGAACCAGAAACAAAAGAGTTACGATATGGATAAGGTGTTTTTTAAATGGAACATAGCTTTTTTTATACGATTTTTGGAACGAGTGATTTTTTTTTGTCCGTTCTGATTAAAATATTTCATATTGTGACAACTATTTTTATTAAATTTTAATGTTTTATCCAGTATAATTTAACTTTAACCTGTTTGAAACATACACTAGGTAATAAAGGTATAATCACCTTTAAATCCTTCAAAGTAAAAAAATTTGACAAATTTACTATAATATTGCCGAAATGACTTTGAATGATTCAAAGGTGATTATACCTTTATTGCCTAGTGTATGTTTCAAACAGGTTAAAGTTAAATTATACTGGATAAAACATTAAAATTTAATAAAAATAGCTGTCACAATATTAAATATTTTAATCAGAACGGACAAAAAAAAAATTACTCGTTCCAAAAATCGTATAAAAAAAGCTATGTTCCATTTAAAAAACACCTTATCCATAGCGTAACTCTTTTGTTTCTGGTTCAAATAAATTTTTGGTTTCATTTTTGAATTCTGCAGGAAAAAATACTGTCAAATTTTAATTTTTTCCAAAAAAATAATGCGAAAGTGGGGTTATTTCTGAAAATATCGAAAAAAGTTATTAGAAAAAGTTTTTTTAATGCAGCTTCTAGCCCACATGCAAAATTTCAGCTGCATTAGATAATTTTGATTTTTTACCCATATTTTGTAAATTGCACCACTTTTGCAAAATAAGACTCAACTCAACCTACATAAAACTTCTTACTTTTGACAGTGCTTTATTTCAGATTAATTTTCTTTAAAGTAGCGCCATATTAAATGTGTGTTTTCTACAAAATCAAAATTGAGCTATTAAAATTTGGTCGCATGTGATGCAAAGTTCATTTGTTTTTGACCCTCTGTATAAGGCAACTTCATAAAATAAGTATTTTTGAAAAGGTAGTTTGTGTCTGAAAGTAATACACCTAAATATTAAGACAAAAAATAACACAGTGTCTTCAGTAAAGTGTTTTTTAAGTGGAAAATAAATCTTAGTTTAACAACGTAAAGTTTATCTATTTTCAACGATTTAATTTAAAACAAAACCCCTATATTATAATTTATTATTAAGCTATGTCATAATAACGTTAACATGTATTACTTTTCGACACATACTACGTTTTCAAAAATACTTATTTTATGAAGTTACCTTATACAGGGTCAACAACAAATATAGGTACTTTGCATCGCATGCGACCAAATTTTAATAGCCCAATTTTGATTTTGTAGAAAAACAAACATTTAATATCGTGCTACTTTAAAGAAAATGCATTTGAAATAAAGCATTGTCAAAACTAAGTAGTTTTATGTAGGTTGCGTCGTGGAGTCTTATTTTGCAAAAGTGGTGCAATTTACAAAATATAGGTAAAAAATCAAACCTATCTTATGCATGTATTGGAACTCACTGCTTTGTTTCGATAGCGCAAGTTATAACAATTGAGTTGCGCAAGCGAAGCCCCGGGTAGACACTAGTAACCTATAAATTAACTATCGATTGATAAATCTCTTTTTCTATAATATATTTCGCAATTGCTGGTTTCATAAAAAAACGACCTTGTCATTTATTCTACATCGAATAAGTGTTATAAAGTTATAAAAAACTAAACGGTTGTCCGTATATACGTCTATAAATAAATAACGTTCAAAGGAGGATAGCAGACCACTTTCATTTTTTTATTATTGCAAAATGTAAGAAATAAAAGCACTCGATTTAAATAAAATAATCATTATTTATCACCAGCCTAATATGGGAAAAAATGTTCGGTTACATTTGTGGTTACGTGTTATTTTACGTCATGCCCGCAACTTCGCCTCCGTAAATAATAAATGCCCATACAGGGAATTGTTGTTTCCAATTTCCCATATACAGGGTTGGGCAAATGTTCCGGAACGGCTTAATTACAGGCGAACGAAAAGTGATATCGGATCCGGTTTTGGGCAATCTATAGGACTAAAATTTTACTATTTGACTATTATACCATATGTCAGCAATGTCACCAACTGTCAAGTGTTGAAGTTTTTTTTTTTTCAAATGGAACACCCTGTATATTTTTACATTTTTCCATTCTACATAAAATTATAATTATTTTTTATTAAATGCACTATTAGTTTATACTTCATAGTTTCCGAGATATTGACTCTCGAAAAGTGACATTTTTGAACTTTGACAGCTTATAACTTTCTAACGGTACGTCTTAGAGCAAAACGGCTTACATGTCCCTATCTTCAATTTTTATTATCTTCCCATAAAAATCAACTTCCGGTTAAACCGGATGTAACTCGAAAGCAGGAAATATAGTTGTTCCGGTTTAACTGGAAGTTGATTTTTTTGGGAAGATAATAAAAATTGAAGATAGGGACATGTAAGCCGTTTTGCTCTAAGACGTACTGTTAGAAAGTTATAAGCTGTCAAAGTTCAAAAATGTCATTTTTCGAGAGTCAATATCTCGGAAACTATGAAGTATAGACTAATAGTGCATTTAATAAAAAATAATTATAATTTTATGTGGAATTTAAAAATGTAAAAATATACAGGGTGTTCCATTTAAAAAAAAAAAAATAACGTCAACACTTGACAGTTGGTGACATTACTGACATATGGTATAATAGTCAAATAGTAAAATTTTAGTCCTATAGATTGCCCAAAGCCCGGATCCGATATCACTTTTCGTTCGCCTGTAATTAAGCCGTTCCGGAACATTTACCCTACCCTGTATGCAGTGTGACCGCAGTAAAGTCCGCATCATATGGGATTTTTTTTTTAATAATAGCTTTATTCGAAATTTGACTTTGGCATCAAGGTCTGCTTCGATCGAGATGAAAATTAAGCAAAAAAAATAGTAGTCACGTGATTCGCATTATCTGTCAAATTTTAATTTTTTTCAAAAAATAATTCAAAATTTCTGAAAATATCGCAAAAAGTTTTTTTTAAATGCAGTTTCTAGCCCACATGCAAAATTTCAGCTGCATAGGATGATTTTGATTTTTTACCCACCACTAAAATTTATTTTCCTCTTAACGAACACTTTACGGATGACACTGTGTTTTTTTTGTCTTAACATTAAGCTGTATTACTTTGAGACACAAACAACGTTTTCAAAAATACCTATTTTATGAAGTTACCTTATACAGGGTCAAAAACAAATAAACTTTGCATCGCATGCGACCAAATTTTATTAGCCCAATTTTGATTTTGTAGAAAAACACACATTTAATATGGCGCTACTTTAAAGAAAATGTATCTGAAATAAAGCATTGTCAAAACTAAGAAGTTTTATTTAGGTTGCGTTGAGTCTTATTTTGCAAAGGTGGTGCAATTTACAAAATATGGGTAAAAAATCAAAATTATCTTATGCAGCTAAATTTTGCTTGTGGGCTAGAAATTGCATTTAAAAAAACTGTTTCTAATAACTTTTTTCGCTACTTTCAGAATAATTTTTGGAAAAAATTAAAATTTGACAGATAATGCCAATCACGTGACTACTATTTTTTTACTTAATTTTCATCTCGATCGAAGCAGAACTTGACGCCAAAGTCAAATTTCGAATAAAGTTATTGATAAAAAAAAATCCCATATGATGCGGACTTTACTGGTGACACTGTATCTACCTATAATTATTTTATTTTTCTACTTTCAGGTATCATAGGTGCCGAAGCAATTAAATGTTACAAATGTATCTTCGCCCCATATGTATACTTTCACAATAATTCACTGTTGTGTAAAGACTTCGACTACTCAGAAAAATTCATGACTGACTGTCCCTATTCGACTTTCTGTATGAAGAAAAACTCTAATACGGTTCTGAATGAAGGTAAGTGCGTAGTCTATTTTTAATTTATTGTGGTTGGAATATTCCGAACACTATACCTACTTACTGAGCTCCGTTCTGAGTGTTGTGTTAAGTTTCGGATTTACATTTGCCGTCTACAGACTGTCCGCGGATAGGGTTTGCAATGGCACAAATGGATGAAAAATTTCATCCACACTTCAAAAACATGATTTTTCTCCAAGAGTAAACTACCATTTTTTTGACCAAAATGCCAATTAGAATAACGTTTGTAATTTAAATCCGAGATTTAAAATAAATCTTCGATTTTTTTAGTTTTTTTAATTTTTAGAGGTAAATGAAAATATATATTTTATAGTAAAACACTTATAGCTTTTTAATGTTTCATTTAATATAGAATTGCTCTACATATGTTTCGCCTTTCTAGGGCTTTTTCAAGAGTACTTATGATACTAAAGTTAAATTCTAAATTTACAAATTTATATTTTTCTACCACTATTGTAAAATATTGAAAAGAATAATTTAAGTTACCTGGGAGCTATTCTTATTGTTTATTGGGCCTATCATTGGGAATTCCGGGGAATTTAACAAGCATTCTACCTAATAATAAGGATAAAATAGACAAATTAGATAGGTCCGGGGTCTATAAAATTAATTGTTCTGATTGTGATGCAGTTTATATAGGTCAAAGTGGTAGGAGCATTAAAACACGACTTAAAGAACATAAAACATCAATTATAAAAAATGATAAATGCACAGGGATGTCCACTCATTGCATAGAGAACAACCATTTTATAGACCCAAAAAGTTTACAATTGATCCATGCTGAAAATAAAGGTAAAAGATTGGACCTTTTAGAACAATTAGAAATAAAGAAATCCTTACATAATAATAAAACCCTGACCACTAATGAACAACAAATGTTCCAAAATACCCCAATTCTATATAGGTGTATTTTGTCGACTAACCCCGAAATTCCCAATGATAGGCCCAATAAACAATAAGAATAGCTCCCAGGTAACTTAAATTATTCTTTTCAATATTTTACAATAGTGATAGAAAAATATAAATTTGTAAATTTAGAATTTAACTTTAGTATCATAAGTACTCTTGAAAAAGCCCTAGAAAGGCGAAACATATGTAGAGCAATTCTATATTAAATGAAACATTAAAAATAAGTGTTTTACTATAAAATATATATATTAAAAATGTTTCACAAGGAACCAACTGCTGAATCAGTACAGTGTAGTAAATGAAAATTTTGCTACTCAATAAAAATATTAATATAAAATTTTATTAGACTCTATTTTCATAATGGGTGGTGGGTATCTTATTTTAAATGCATTCCTACCATCTTTTGTAAACACAAGGAATTTTTTACCTTTTTATTACTTTGCTTTACGTATAGGGTAAATTTGAAGTTGCCAAATACAATTTGATGTGTTTTGAAAATGTTGACCTTAAAACATTTAGTTCAATGTTACGGTGCGGGAGAAAGTTCTTACAACTTTGTGAAAGAGAAATTTAATCAAAGATACCCTAACGTTTACGTCTCAAAAATGGGACTTTATAAATTATTAAAAAAATTTCAGCGAATTAATGGTTCAGTTTCTAATTTAAAAAAAAAACTATGATCAGAATGACGCAGCTTCCTTAATCGTATTGCAGTCTGTCGCTGACAATCCTACCCCTTCATTAAGAAACCGAGCTCAAGAACTTGATGTAGTAAAAAAACTCATATTCAGTATATTTTAAAGGCAAACAAAATATTCCCATTCAAGCCAACTTTTAATCAAACGTTGGAAGAAGGAGACGAAGCCTAACGTTTGGATTTTTGCCTTTTGATCGGAAACAAAATTGTAAGTGAAAACAGGAATTTTCATAAATTTATCATGTTCTCCGATGAATCGACATTTTCAACAAACGGGAAAGTGTCTTCTGCGCATATTAGAGACTGGGGCGAAAATAATCCCCGTTTTAGAATTCCTGCAAGACAATATTACAAAAAAGTAAATGTCTGGTGTGCGATTTCTTATTATGGCATTATTGGCCCATACTTTTTCGAAAACACGTGTAACCGTAGGAGTTATAATTTATCCAAAGTCAGTGTGATGACATTCCATACGGCGGTAAACAGTCTCAAAGAGTTACCGCCGTTTGTATGCGTATGGAATGATTGGAATGTCATTACACTGACTTTGGATAAATTATACCTTGAAATGTTGGAGACATTCCTTTCTGACAAACTAGAAGAATTGCCTCTCCAATTTAGGAACGAAATGTACTTTCAACAAGATGGATGCACTGCGCATTTCGCAATTGGAGTGAGGGAAAGGCTTAATAATACATTTGGCCACAGATGGATTGGTCGGAATGGTCCGGTTCTGTGGCCCCCAAGAAGTCCCGATTTAACTATTTCAGATGCCTATCTTTGGGGGCGCCTTAAACAATTAGTGTTCTCCCGTCCAATTGGGAACGCGACGTACAGCTTCTAAAACAGCGAATTGTTGAAGCTGTTCAAACAATTTCCATTAAAGAAATTCGAAGCAGTTTTGAACACATTCGTTTAACGCTGGAAAATGTGTTTGAATAGCAAATTATGAAATTATTATTTGTTGTTATTTTAAGATTTTTTTGTGTTATTTACGGGGTCATTTCATTTGTGAAATTAAAAATACATAGGTATTTCTGGTAAAACCAAAAATCAGTTTTTGAAACCCCTCTGTCATTGATAATGTATGTATTTCGACCGCTAATGCTGCTATCCAAAAAAAAATTCTTTTACCTCTAAAAATTAAAAAACCTAAAAAAATCGAGATTTATTTTAAGTTTCGGATTTAAATTACAAACGTTATTCTAAATAAGTTTTCTGATTGGCATTTTGGTCAAAAATGAAAAATAAAGGTAGGTAGTTTACTCTTGGAGAAAAATCATGTTTTTGAAGTTTTTGCGCACCCTGTATAAAAAATCAAAATTTTCTCTTCGTGAATTGCATTTTTTTACAAGCAAAACTTTCTATCAAGAATGACTCTCCCGAAAATTAGTTATTTTTGTATTAAGTGCGCAAAATAGGTGTTTTTTTAATGGCACATGAGATTGTAAATTTTTACCGAGACCGTTAGGTCGAGGTTAAAAATTCAATCAAATGTGCCATAAAAACACTTTTGCGCGCGAAATAAAAACAACATTTTTTCTACAACTGTTTGTTGTTAACTATTTTTTATCGTGTTTAGAAAAAAAATCTAAAATCATAATTCATTTAAGGTATTATTTGTATGTGAATTTTTGAAAATTACACCTGTTCCCATTACTATGGAAACCTAAAATTGTTTAAATTTTATTGATTGTCAAATCTATCGTTTTTCGTGTCAAAAGTTTATAGTTGTTTACTCAAGTTTGATACCATTTAAATGTCTGAAAGTGATAGTGAGACGCCTCACGAAATTACGGATGCGGCAGAAATCGTTATATCAAATCTTTTGCCTGTGAAATCAAGAATCAAATATGAGAAGGTGTACACTCAGTTTTGCGAATGGTGCAATATAAAGAAAGTAAAAACAGTAACAGAAAATGTTTTGCTATGTTATTTGGAGGAAAAGTCGAAAATTTTAAAGCCACCTACACTATCGAGTACCTATTCGATGCTTAAAAGTACCCTAAACATAAAGGAAAATATTGATCTGCAGCGGTTTACTAAATTGGTTCCATTTTCAAAGAGCAAATCCATTAGATATAGAGGAAAGAAGTCTAAAGTATTAAGAAAGGAGGATGTAGCAAGATTTATAAAGGAATCCGATGATGAAATACATTTACTTATGAAGGTATACAACATTTACAAGCAAATATTTAAGTAATTTAAATACTCATTTAACTATTTTATTGTAGGTTGTTTTAATCTTCGGGATAAGTGGCGCTTGCCGTCGCGAAGAATTGACCAAGATGACCATTGATAACATTGAAGATGTTGGAACGATATTAATTGTAAAAATACCAGATACAAAAACCTACTGTGGACGAACCTTTACTATATCCAATTTGGAATATATCGATATCTACTGAAGGTATAAATCTCCGCGACCATCCCACACTTTCAGTAACCGATTATTTCTAAAATATGCTAAAGGAAAATGTGTAAATCAATATGTTGGAGTCAATAAAATAGGAGAAATGTCAAGTCTTATTGCAAAATGGCTCGGCAAAGAAATGTTCAAAAGTTATACAGGCCACTGTTTCAGAAGAAGTTCTGCGACGCTACTAGCTAATGCAGGGGGCGACCTGATTTCTATCAAACGTCACGGAGGTTGGAAATCTAGTTCAGTGGCGGAGGGTTACATAGAGGATAGTTTGGTGAACAAAGTTGAGATTTCCAAAATTTTAGAAAGTTCTTCCAATAAAATCTTAGAAAGTTCATCTGCAGTAAATGTATCGCACAAAATATCTAATAGTTCTTGCGCTTCCGACCAACAATGTGTAACATCGCCTACTGGAATTAACATAGGGAACAATTGCTCTAACTTCACCGTTAATTACTATTCTAATAAATATTGTTAATTTAATTCACTTTAATAATAAATTTTTTTATAAAAAGTGTTTTGGAAATTAATTTTTGCATTTTTATACGTAAACATCAATCAGCTGAGCTTGCCGTGAAAAAATATCATTTTTTCACAGTGAAAAAATGACATTTTTTTACGGTGAAAGAAAGCGACGTTTTGTGCATCCATAGTAACCAAAAAAAGTCATCTTTTTTTGGCAGTTGTAGAAAAATGAAAAACCGCGGACCTGTATAGAGAGGTCAAAATTATAAATAAATTTTGTTTTTTTGTTTTTTTAATATAGTTTCCATCAATGGTACGGAACGCGACTGCGCATATCAAAAACTCGACACCCAACGGCTGCAAAACGGAAAATGGACGCAGGAAATCGTAGTCGAAGAACCCTATTCGGAAGAATGCAAGCGAGAGAGCAACAAACTATATTCTAGACCGTTCGTTGAGCATTGCTACTGTCGGGGAGAATTGTGCAATTCCGGCAACACTGTGTACGGAAAATATAGTGTTTATAATTATTACAGGACGCTTATAGTTGGTGCGTTTAATGTTCTAATGACAATCAAGGCTGTGCACGTGATGTTTCTATAAAACTAGTAGATAGAGTATAGAATATTCAATTTATTAATTTTTTTTTATTGGCGTATTTTTATCAAATTTGATACTATTTTTTAAATTTAGAGCATAATAGAAGTAAAAAGGAACTATGAAATGCTTTATATCTGTGATTATTAATAAAATGTTATATAGATAGACTTTAAATAAGAATATCCATTGGCAAAAGCGTGACAGCAGCCATGGCCCTCTAGGATGTTTAGGAGTAGACAAAGACAAATATCCTGACACGGCAAAATGGCGTCTCTCATATCCCCACCCCTCCTAAATCCCCTTTGCCATGGCTATGGAGGGCTTTAGGTTAGGAGACCGATCGCAATACATTGGTTTTGGGCAAAGTTTTGGATCGGTAAAGCAGCTTTAAAAATGGCCGTCAGGGGCGCATGTGTTCCTTTAAATCTGTAAAATGCATGGGTTCTTATGGGATAATCACCTGTTTTATTGAATTTAGTTAACTAAAACCCTCTACAGGCTGAGATATGTATATATTATATCTAATAAAGCTTATTTTAATTAATTATTGGATAAAAATACCGCTGACGTCTATCAAAACCTGTAAAAAGTCAAACACTTGACGATCACTGCGCCGCGACCGGGAAACAGCGAACTAACTACTAAACAGGGACGTAAATTTAAAGAACAGCCATTTTCGATCGGACTCCTTCCTAAAGCCCTCCATAGCCATGGCCTGTGATTTCTATCTTTGTCTTCATGTAGATCGTAGACGTCAATGCAAGCAGCGACCACGCAGACCTTTCAATTCTCTGTGACACGAGTCTGGATTTAAAGGTTTTCGTATAGAGTAAAAATTGACTATTGACTGGTTATATTGTGGAACTCACAAGAAACCAGGGTAGATCTTTGCATTTGACATCTTGTGGTATTGACATTTAGAAAGTACCATTTACTGTATTTTGATAAGCTGCAGAAACGCTATAGAACAAGTACCAATAATAGAAAACAATACACTTACCCTACTGGAGTTTTCAACTAGGCACAAAAATACCACATCCTCTCTCTGTAACCGTACAGCACTGTGCAAAGGAAGCTGCGTCTTGCTCTTTAACATCTGATACAGGAGAGGCCCGCTCATATGCTCAAAATCGGATGAATTCAGGTCGTCCCAATGGGTGGAAATCAGTCCTAATGATAAAACAAGTAATATTTTTAAAAAAAAATGCAAATGTGGCAACACAGCGCAACGTGGCATTTCCTATATATTATAAAGGCATTCCATTTTTACCTGAGCAGTATTCCCGTAAATTTGATGCATTGATTTCCTCTGCCACACTGTAGAATTTTACACAATTTCGTATGTTGACTACTGATATTAGATATTGTTCACATGATTCCACAAGGCTATCTAGCTTAAATTCATAGGCTTTTTTGGCCAATCTTAGGGTTACATCATCTGATTTTAGTTGAACTTCACTCTGAAAACAAATATTTATAAAAAATATGCTAAAATTTAAAGAAATATTTAGGTTGTACCTTGTAGAGCCACAGAACTATAGCAATAGAAACATCAGGATCCATATCGGTCCAATTTAGCTCTGTTCTGTTCTTAAGAAAATCCTCATCCCATAATTTTGAGCGGGAGGTCAGGACAATCTTGTGGCCTGGCACAGTTTTATCTGTAAATGGGTAAATAATTGAACAAAAAATTGTTTTAGCTAGTAATAATTGATTTAACTTATCTGTTAAAAGAAAAAGAGGTATTAAAATAAAGAATACAAACCCATAAGCTTGATTTTAATATCACTATAAGTCTCCGAGTCATACAAATTCGAGATGGTATTAACAAGTCTAGAAGCAAAGCTGTTACTAATATCATTTTCTGTGGAGTCCCCATTGGTAGCTGCTATATAGGTGTAGCGGCTCTCTAGGTCTCTATATTTCGTCTGAAGCTTGGAATATTCCTGTTTTAAGAGTGAGAGATGCTGCTGAAGCTTTACGACCTCAGAATTAGCTGAAATGAAAATTCAGAGGTATAGGCTATTCATTGGTCCCGATATACAAGTCCCATTTGCAAGATATTAAGGTTATTATCATGTAAAATATAATTACAACTAATTTAGGCTTAAATTATCTTTCTAAAACGCTATAAAATTATAACAATTAATTTTTAAAGACAAATATAACATGGAGTATAATCAATGCCAAAGTAATTAAGAGGAATATGGCAATGTAACCTTGAAAATTTAACACACTCACCCTTACCCATTTCTTAAACACCCAGGTGTTCAAAACGGCCGATTCTAAAGAAAAACTTTTAAAAATTTTAAAAAAATCACTGTTTTGAACCGCCCAACAAAAAGTAAACATAACCTCTTATGTCAGGATTGTCAAAATCAGCTGTTCGATCTGTCAGAGATGGAGGTGGCTAAATGTTTGCCCATAGTAAATTATAAATAATAGAGCAGTAACAAGAACAAGTAACAAGGAGAATATTTTACCCACAGTACTCATCACAATTATTATTTATTAGCACAACCACCTTGGTAAATAGAGAGGGCCGTGTTTATTAGTTGTAGAGTTTCGTTTTTAATTATGTTGGAAGTGTCTCGTCGTTCTTCTTCTCTTCTTTTTGGCGTCGGCTGCGGTAGTAAGCGCCATTTCCCAGTGTCTCGTTTATATTTCAGATTTTCACTACGTTTACACCTCGTCAAGGAATGATAAGCGATGGAATTTTGTTGTTATTGTTCTAAAATCTCTATCATGTATAAGTATTATTCTATGATCTCTATAAAACGAAGTTAAAATAATAATCCGTTCTCCTAATTACCTTATCTATTGTTACTCCGGAGCCTGTAATCCATCCAAAACAGGCAATTTTCAAGCAAATAGGAACATTTTAATCCGCCGGTTTCGTTTTAAAACGTCATACGCACGACAAACAATTTTTTTTCTGGGGGTCATTTGATAACCTTTGCGACTTCAAAATTAAAAATAGTTCGGTGAAAAACAAAATTGAGGATCGAGATGGCCAATTCGATAAAGTTCTTGAACAGGATTCCCCAAAATTTAAGGTAAGCCCTTTTCTATTTGTTACGTAAATGGTCTAAAAATAGGTTTGTTCGGTGTGAAAGGTTCCACATTTGTCGGTGTCTGACCCCGAAATACCCCATCATGGTCATCTATTTTAGGCCCATTCATTTAAAGTTTTATTTATTGCTATTATTGTTTTTTAAAAACTACCTGCACAGCTGATATGATTTTAAAGGGCCTACCAGAAATGTTTGTGGGCTTAGGAGGTATCGAATTACCTCCATGAAGGTATTTAGGAACTCTACCAAGCATACCATGAGAAAAAAACAATCATGTCATTGTGATATCTCTTTATTATGTAACACCCATGTTTGGTTGCAGAAAATTAACTTTGTAGGTACTAATGTTTGTTTGTTTTTTTTTAGGAATCTTTCTACCTCCGCCCCAAAAAATGATGCCTGGTTATCAAAAATTTTTGTTAGGAAAATTGAGCCCACAAAGGAAAGTCACAGTCGAATGCTGAGTGACAAGGAAGTTATTTATGCCCTTCAAACACACAACTACAGAGCCGACAGTAAAAAGGCCTACTTACAAAATTAGTAAGAATAAACAGGTTATAATATAGATGCCCTTAAAAAAATCCTTGCACCTACTACATATTATTATATGAGTGGACTTAGAGAGTTGTTACTATAGAAACATGATTGGATTGGAAACAAGTAGGCTCTGATTTCCAAACAGTTGAAAAACTTTATTGTGTTGCTATAGAAACAAACATAAAATAATGTGTTTCCATGACAATAGCTATAAATAATGATTTTTTTGTAGCAAAAATATGGTTCAGTGGGTAGATGGGCAAGATCAGCTGAAAGATTCGGTTCATTTGGCAGCAAGTTGGACTGTTAATGTCGGAGACCAAGATCAGGCACTTCATTTATGGAAATTCACAGGGGGATTTCATCAAATTGATGTTTTTAATACCCTTACGGATGTTAATGAGGTACAAATTATTTTGTTTTGACAATATAAAAATTTTACAATAAGAAAAAGTAAATAAGTTTTGTATTAACCTAGGCATTTAGTTTATTTTGTATGTTTTAGGATTATCAGAAACTTAGGGAGGAAGAGGGTAGATTGGTCAGAGCAAGACACTTGCAATATCTCCTGCAATTCAGCTATTGGCCCAAAATTGAACCGAGGAATACTAAACATATTTATGAAATTCGTAGTTATGCTTTAAAACCAGGTAAAAATACCTTATATACAAATTGATAGGATAACTAATGAAATAATGTACATTTTTCAGGAACAATGATAGAATGGGGAAATAACTGGGCCAGAGCCATCAACTTTAGGAAAAACAATGATGAAGCGTATGCAGGGTTCTTTTCACAAGTCGGTAGACTTTATAATGTACATCATATTTGGTGTAAGTTCTCTATTGGCCGATACATGAAAAAAAAATCACTTACTATAAAACGTCATCTTGATGATTTGATTTCGCCGGTGTAAACACTCCTTTTGCCAATAACAGCCCTTATTTTTATGTTTTATTAGGTTATGAAGATTTAAACAAAAGAAAAGAGACAAGGGAGAGTGCTTGGAGATCACCAGGGTGGGATGAATGTGTCGCTTACACGGTGCCTCTTATCAGAGATATGCATTGCAGAATCATGGCTCCTACAGAGTTCTCACCGACCAAATAAACAAATTTGAGAGGTTAATAATGCTAGACCTTGAAGTGAAAAGGCGTCTGGATATCATTGACTTCGTCCTAAGCTGTTGAAAATATCAAGTCAATCCGGGTATTTAGTTAATCAAGCTTTCTTTTGCATTTCTTTTATTATATTTTTTTAAGAACAATTTTGTTAATCTGTTTACCATTGCTCTGTTAAAGTCAATTTTGTTATAGGTACTCTACTGATTAATTGTTGTAGCTGTAAGTTAATTATAGGCGATATGTATAAAAAAGTAATAAATTAAAGTCTACTGTGTAAACGAGGCCAGTTATTTATAGGATAGTCGTGTCGGCTTTATCGGTAAAAAAAAGCTCAAAACTGCTTTCTTAAATTTAAATTGAAAACGTGCAGATGGAGCTGTATGTGTTCTTTGGAGTGATGATTTTTTTTTTGGTATGTTGTATCTATGGAGAACTAGAGGGTAGGAGGCCGATCGACAATGGCAGCATTTTCAAATTCAGTCCCGGTTTTTTGGTTAGTTCGCTATTGGCCGATAGATGCTCTCGCGTCGCAAGTCCTCCATAGTTGTATCAAGGAAAAACAACGAATAGTCACACCAGGCAAAACATCTGTTTTCTTGCTTAAAACTATTCCAAATACTACACGTCGATGACGATAAATCTTGTGTTTTCCCTCTCTCCATCCGTCCATAGAAAGCGAAGAAAATCTCGTTCAGCTTCATTTATGCTAATCTGTAAGAGTAAGAATGCTTTGCGGATATCTGAAACCACCCCAATCTTCTATTGCCTAAACCTTAGCAGTATGACGGGAATTAAGTCGATCAGGTTTGGTCCCTTTTCAATAAGGCACCGATTTAAAGAAGGGATATGTCTCTTTCCGTAGCAGCAGCATCAAAAACTGGTCTTATTTTGATAGACAAGACTTGGTTTGATTACCGGCCTGTGTGGGAGGTAGTGGGCTTCCATACTTGGTTGTTCCTCGAAAACCTCTTCAATACCTAATCTCTTCATTCTGCCAATCTTAAAAAACTTGACTGTAAAAGCTTCTAAATAACCATTATTGACAATTTTCTTCAAGATATACAGTTGACGATATATAAATTCGTACCCTCCACCCATACATAGCTCAATTACAACAAAATTGGGTAAAACGGGTTTCTCACCTTGCTGCTTACACCTGGATAGAATACCAGCTATATACATAGCTGTAAATTATTGTATGTACGATTTTTTACCATAAGTAATAATGGTTATTTCTAAATATTTTTGTGTTTAAATTACAGCCGCGAAATAAGAAAATTATAAAATAATACCAGGAAAACTACAAAAATATCAAGCCCAATATTAACAAACAACAAACAAAATACTAATATTTAATTGCTAAGCCATTGGATTCTAACACTAATCGTAATCTTGGCATTGACAAAATAATACTTCTGATGTAATCCGGAGTTAGCCCTTCCCAAATTTCTTCTATTTTATCAAATAACTCTATTTGATTCTGTGGTTTAAAATTTATTTTGTACATTTTTTTTACCATCAATCCCCAAACATTTTCAATAGGATTTAAATCAGGACTTCTTGAGCACCAAGGCAAACATGTTACGTTGTTTTGTCTAAACCAGAGTTTCCTATATTTCTTGCAGTATGCACAGGGCAGTTATCCAAAGTTAAGTATTTCCTTCAAAAACTATCGCGGCAGAAGGAAGAAAAACATTTTCCAAAATCTGAAGATATTACTGTTTAGTGTTCCACCAATATTCCAACATACACCTGCGCCATAAACACGTATCCACGCCCACACATTACCGGAGAAACGTCCACTGGTTTGCTTTTTTTGAGCATAGGTACTTCTCATCATATCACGAATTTGATGGTCTATATACTCGAATCCTTCCATTATATGTAGACTGAAAAGTTTTCTCATCGGAAAAAATAACATTTTGCCAAAAAAAAAACATTTTCTGGTAAATATTGCATGGCAAACCCAATTCTTTGTTCCTTATCACTATTTTTTAAAAACGGTTTGGATGCAGCTTCTCGATTTCTTAATTCGGAACATTGTCTTACTCGGCGCTGCGCAGTTCTAGATAAAGCAGGAAATCCTGTTATGTGCATAGCGGATACTGCAGTTTTAAATGGAATTTGCATTAATAAATACTCCACCAAGCTTCGGTCTTCTTCATTTGATGATTTTCTAATATTTAAACCAGACCGAACAGACTTTTCAAGTGCCAAGCGCCATTTTTTTACAATTCCTTGAACAGTACTTCTAGGTACTCTAAAATGATCAGCTATTTTTCCATAAGACCACCCTATTTCTACTAAACATATTATTCTTGCTTTTTCAATAATACTTAAATGAGGCATTTTTAAGTCAAATAATAAGATATTGACAATACTTTGACAGATATCATGATAACATATATTTAACACGTTACAAAGGTAATAAAGATAAAAGTTGCATTTACAGTCTCAATGTTTAGTGTACGAAATTATCTGTCGTCAACTGTACCTTATTATGGAATATTTCTTACCCATAGGGATTACTATGTATAACAAAACAAAAATTAGATAAAAAAAGAGCTGATTATTATTAAAAAACTCCTTTTTAATAATATCTAAAATTACGACATTGGTAGTAATTTGTCATATTAAAGAAGCAGCGTCTTGTGCTCCACCATCAAGTACATCATAATTAAAACTAGACAAACCTGACCAATGACCATCAGAACGTCGTGGATATTTGAAATAAAACTACAAGCTTTTAAGTTTTTATTTTATTTGTAGTTTACATTACATTATTACATATATGCTATATCATACGACACGTCATCATTTTACTGCATCCTTTTAACAATAAAAAAAGACAATAAGATCTATCAATCTACGTTTTTTTTTTGAAAAATTACCACCATATTTTAAAATACTTCCGGCACTTGCAAATATGGCGGGATCATCTTAAATTTAAATTTACGTAAACAAGTACAATAGCAAAAATAACAAAAATGGGGGGGTTAGCGACGCAAAAGGACGTACGATACACAATTTGAAGGTATGGAGGATACGTCCTTTCGCTTCGAGACTCCTTGGTTCATAGCGCAGCCATATAGAGGTATATTTTATATACTGATTTTTTTTTTGGAAGCTTTTGGTTAAAAAATTGATTAATTTTTAAATAACTCTCGAACTTTCAACGATTAGATGGCTCTATCGGATGAAAATTGTGGCTTTACCCGTATATATATTATGGAAATTATGAAATAGGTAGGTATCTAAAATTATACAAGGTTTTTTTCACTTTATACATTTTAAAACTCTTACGGACTTCTGACTAGTATTTTACTGCTACGTCCGCAAAATAAGTGTACAAAAAGCTACCACAAATTCCTGAGGCTAAAATATTAGGTATCTAGCTTAATTTACCTTAGTCCAAAGGGTGATAGTTTCCAAAATTTGTCAACGTTTTTTGAACTAAACTCCCCCACCAAAAAAAAACCGCCACCCTAAAATTTTTGCAAAATTTGTCTCTTTTTTTACAGATTTGTAGATAATTTTGTTAAGGATATACGATGCTGCTCCAAAAATGAGTTCTATTTGCCGGAATGGTATTATACAGGGGTAAAAATATTTATGTTTTTTTGTACCAACTTTAAAACACCCTGTAGAAGATCCGAAACATTTGGTTTCATTCTCATTTATTTTTTGACAAAGTTTTATCTATTCCTGATGTACAGGTTTTTAGATGATCTCGATATCTTAATTTTTAAAGGAAATATTCAATTTTTTTAAATAAAATGCGAATTTCTACGATTTTTTTACGGGTAAAATCTAGAAATAACGATTCGCCTATCATTCATTTTAAAGCTAAGTAAGCTTACGTCATTATGTAATAATATATATATATATAATAAATAAATAAAATAAAATAATACAGTTAGAGACACCTAAAATAAATACAAAGAAACAGTGGCGGATTTAGAGGGGGGGCACAGGGGCACGTGCCCCCCTGTCATAATAATTTCGCACGAACCAACCTAAGCGCAACACCCAAAATTTCAAACACAGTGACAAAGCATTGTACTGTAACAACCAAATATTTTTTTGATGCCAAAACTTTACAGCATTTAGAAATGGATATTAAAAATCAGGTTTTCAACGTGGTTTGATAATTAGCAAAAAGATGGCGTAAAAGCACGTTAGATAAAAAGCATACATTTTAGGATTTTAGAATTTGTGTTTTGTTACAGAAAACTGTAATCTGTGGTTTTGTTTACAAAGAAAGTGTATTATTTTGGGGTAGTAGGGACTTATTTTAATAAAAATAAACATGCCAAAACGGCTATGAATGTGGAATATTTGAGAAACAATTTTAGCTCATTAAGTATTGAGCAAAAAATTGAAATTAAAATTGAGGGAAGACCTAAACCCGAAATTAACTTGACACAGATCACAAAGTGTAGATCTAGGGACTTTATTGTTATTGATAAGTTTGCTGAAAATAAAACCAGAAGATTGAACTTTACTTTTAAACAATGTACCCGCTAATGAAAAATAAATTGGCCTTTTTTTATTTTTTTTTTATCTTATTTCATTTTCAATAAAATAAGTAGGTAATCATACATTTTTAAAATATTTACTAAAAATTATTGACCAAATTTGCGCGTGGTCTTAAAAAAATTTTCGCCTGCGGCGCGTTTTGTCCGCAGCGGGCTTTTCGTGCACCCCAAGATAACAAGTAAGTGCCCCCCCTGTCAATTTTTTCTGAATCCGCCACTGCAAAGAAAGATGCAATTTAAATAGGCAACAGTGGTCTGGAAGAAAGAAGATCGGATTGGCCTGCTTGTAGCCCGGATATGAACCCAATCGGGCATCTCTGGGATCAGCTAAAAAGAGCCGTTCGCCATCGTCTTGTGCAACCAAGCACTCTTCAAGAACTAAAGACATCCATTACCGAGGAATATTATAATTTAATGTTTTGGTAACGATCGAATAAAGGAAGTCGTAGAAATTCGCATTTTATTTCAAAAATTGAATATTTCCTTTAAAAATTGAGATATCGAGATCATCTAAAAACATGTGTATTAGGAAAAGATTAAACTTTGTCAAAAAATAAATGAGAATGAAACCAAATGTTTCGGATCTTCTACAGGGTGTTTTAAAGTTGGTACAAAAAAACGTAAATATTTTTACCCCCGTATAATACCACAGATCACATATTTTAGCCTCAGGAATTAGTGCTAGCCTTTTGAACACGTACTTTCCAGACACCCTGTATAATAACAATTTTATCCCATATGATATTTATCTTTTCGCGATTTTTTTTCATAGAACCTTGTATATTATACGGGAGGCGTCCGCGAAATATTTTAATACGAAAACTTATCCCAACAAACCCACTGAAAAATAGCAGCGACATATGCAGGTTGGTGCCCGAAATTCAAAAAACAGCTTAAGTTTTTCAGACGTTAAGAATAGTATTTATAGTTATAGATGTGACACTTGTTCCTAAGATATAAAAAACACACTCACGAAGTCCGCGGGGCGGTCCACCCTCCCAAACCAATCAGTCTCGTCGGTTTTTTAGGGTGGCTGAGGATGTTTTTTTTGATACCTCCGGGTGTGAAAAATCTTAGAGACCACAAACTAACTACCTCTTAATAAAAAAAACGTTTAGTAACATGTAAGATTTCTTATTTTTTGTATTCTTCATAGTTCCGACGATGCTTTATTTTCAAAGTTTTTGATGCGGGAACGTTTATAACGCGACAAAAAATACGAAGCTCATGTTATAACGGTCGATTTCAATGCGAAGTCCGAAAATAGTTTTTGAGCCCAAAAACGTATCTCCCTTTGGCGGGCGAAACCCGATGCGAGAGAACCGTTTTAATTAAAACCATTTAAGAAAACCGTATTTTTCTATCTCCAAGTTTTTAAATACCCGGCATCCGTACCCCGCGACCTTTACTTCATATATACAAGTACATACTTTTTTGCCCTTACATAATTAAATTATTATTTAAAAAATTATACACTTATTTTAGGTTTGACGATCATTTTTCTGGAGGTCGTTTAGCTCAAGAACCGACGATGTTCTCGTTTATTGACCGTTTGTACCGTTACCACTTAATCGGGGTTTAACTTTAACCGTGATTTATGACAAAGTCGCTATGGACCAGCGAGTTTTAAGTGATTGACCATTTTGGTTGGTCCATAGCGATTCTCATAAACCACCGTTAAGGTTTAACCCTGATTAAGGCATAATTCTTTCAAATATGAGGCTTCCTCCAGAAAAAAAATTGTTACAATTCTTAGGGAAAAATGTGCTGAAATTAAACATGATTTTGTGGTACTTACGATACATACTTGTTAAAAAAAAGTCGTTTTACGCGTCAAATTGTGCGTAAAACATTCCAAGCAAAAAGCTTCAATAGTGAATAATTTTTATTACAGTTATATCCTACAAAGTTTCAACATATAAAAACATTAGTTCTAAGATTGATAGACGTCTTTTGTTATAAAACCTTATAGAGGTATGGGAATGCTTTATCCGCTCATATCCTTCATCACTTTACGCTGATCGTTCTCCTGGTATCGCGCCTCCCGCTTCGACTGAATTTTAATAATTTTAGTGCTATTTAGGTTGTCGCAGGGAGATGTACTGTGTTGGACATACATACAGTATGACCAGTAAAGTCCTCATCATATGGGATTTTTTTTTATTAATAGCTTTATTCGAAATTTGACTAGGGCATCAAGTTCTACTTCGATCGAAATGAAAATTAAGCAACAAAAATAGTAGTCACGTGATTCGCATTATCTGTCAAAATTTTTTTCCAAAAAATAATTCAAAAGTGGGGTTATTTCTGAAAATATCGAAAAGTTATTAGAGAAAGTTTTGTTTAATGCAGTTTCTAGCCCACATGCACAATTTCAGCTGCATAAGATAATTTTGATTTTTTACCCATAACTAAAATTTATTTTCCACTTAATGAACACTTTACGGATGACACTGTGTTTTTTTTTGTCTTAATATTAAGGTGTATTACTTTCAGACACAAACTACGTTTTCAAAAATACTTATTTTATGAAGTTACCTTATACAGGGTCAAAAGCAAATACACTTATTTGCAACACATGCGACCAAATTTTAATAGCCCCATTTTGATTTTGTAGAAAAACACACATTTAATATGGCGCTACTTTAAAGAAAATGTATATGAAATAAAGCATTGTCAAAACTAAGAAGTTTTATGTAGGTTGCGTCGAGTCTTATTTTGCAAAAGCGGTGCAATTTACAAAATATGGGTAAAAAATCAAAATTATCTTATGCAGCTAAAATTTTGCATGTTGGCTAGAAACTGCATTTAAAAAGACTTTTTCTAATAACTTTTTTCGATACTCTCAGAAATAACCCTACTCTTGAATTATTTTTTGGAAAAAATTAAAATTTGACAGATAATGCGAATCACGTGACTACTATTTTTTGCTTAATTTTTTTTTCATCTCGATCCAAGCAGAACTTGATCCCAAAGTCAAATTTCAAATAGTTATTAATAAAAAAAATCCCATATGATGCGGACTCTACTGGTCACACCTTGACTGTACGTAGGAGCCATAAAAATTACGTACTCTAGACATGATTTTATTTTTTAGTTTGTTTACAGTACACTTGTTTGTCGTGTGAAAAAAATAAGTTATATTCTGTTGTGAAATAATAATAAATAGCAATCCGTACGAAACGTAGAAAATAATGATTGAATCGAAGCGAGAGGATGACACCAGAAGACCGACTTAACTTAACTTAATCCACCTTAATATTTTTACTCTTCCAACTTAGTCCTAGGTGAGGACATGAGCCGACACAACATTTCCATACTTGTATTTGTGTAAAACTTATTATATATATGTCCAGGTAAATCAAGTTTGACGTATTTTAACTAGAGGTGTAAAAACTTGCGCTTACCGTACAAATAAAAATCAAGAGTACCTTATAAGATATTACGGTATGTACCAACAGTAAATAAAATAATTCTAGAGTCATTTCTCTCATCTCTAGTTAAAATGTCCGTTAGCTTATCTAACCAGACGCAGAAAAACCCGCCCGTAACGTACATAGTAGTTGAATTAAAATTTTACAACAAAAGCCACCTTCACGGACAACATAAATATAAATCACACTGCGTGAACTCAACAAACTTCAACAAAACCGTCAAAATAAGGAAACCTCTTATAGTAGTTTTATACGCGTAAACGCCATTTTTTAAAAATGGCGCGGCAGTACTTAACACATTGGTTTATTTGTAGTCGTCCTGCCAAAATGTTTTATAGGTATTTATTTGTATGTTGGTCGAGAATATTTTTCGGGTTTTTTTATGGAGAAAAATATAAGAGTGAGAGTTTGTTCTGTGGAAAAAAGCATTAAATGCAAATATGTCAGAGAAAATCATTTTTTGGTTTCTTTTAGTAACTTTTAATGTACATATTTTTGATAGACTGCTTAGAGTGAGAAAGGGTGCTTTTTAGTCTATTATACTTACATATTATTCACTCGTAACGTTTCATCCATAAATAAACCCTAATTCTATGGCACCAAAATAACCATTCGGTTATTCTTGACTAGCTATCTCTTACTTCTATCTGACAGATTAAAAAACCGACCTAAACCTCTCTATTTAAAAATTCCCGTCTCAAAGTATCAAGCTAAAGGGGGAGTATCTTTGTCCCGCTCCAAAGTATGAAAGTTTTTTTTATTCAGATTAAAAAAAAAATTGTGCTCAAGAGATGTATATCTATTTGGTCTTTTAGGTTAATTTGCCTAGAATTTTTTGTACTATCTTAAGAAATATTTTCCCAGATGTTTTATTTAACTTAAACGTGGCTTTTTTATCTGAATAAAAGTGTCCCCGTTCTCACCTACTACACTAGTGATTTTTTTTTTCACGTAAAACAAAGAAAACTAAAACAAAATAAATACTGTACGATTTTTATTCAATTTTAAACAAATAAATAATCACTAATATACATACACAGACATACAGGCCTATATAGCTTTGTTTTTGGAAATAATCACAAAAATACAACTTAAAACTAAAAAAAAAACGAACTAACCATTTTTTAGAACTAATAAGTAATAACAAAGCAGAAGAATTGGATTTGTCTTAAAAAAAGTGAAGTATAGATTATATTTTTATAACGCCATACACAGCAATAAAAAAGGAAAACGATAAAAACGTGAAATACTATACACCTAAGAAAGTTCAAAAAAATAATTACAAATATAAAGTTATCATAATAAAATGCAGTTTTGTAAATGTAAATGAAAACAATATGGCAAAATGACGCGCGCATATACGCGTCAAGTCGATGATCGAACGAAGAGAATGACACTTGAATGATGACCGGTGATCACGTGACGGAAACAAAAAACAATCACTTCGTGATGTAGGTGAGATTTTAACAGAAAATTTTGGCTTTGGATTGTACGCGCACCGCGAATTTAATTCCAAATGCGCAAAAAGCTGTCCCAAGAACCAGTGCCTACGGCCATCCCGTTCTCCGTTACTCCTAAACAACTTACTCTGTTATCGTGGCCGGCTAGTATACCTGAAACAACGGAAAATAAGGGTCATTTTTGTTAATGTTTATTCGAGTAGTTCAAATGCACCGACACGCCTATCCACACAAAAACCTGGATTTTGGCGAATATTACCATTATAAAGGCACGAAGATTGTCTTAGAATCGATTAAAGTGTCCAAGTTAGTCATTAGGTAACTTAACTTTCAAAATGTCTTTATTCCAAACTAACGTTTACAGTTCATTACATGGAAAGTGACAACAATATAGAAAATAATAACCATTAAAAAAAATAGTATAAATAGTTTTATTTAGTAAATATCCCTTTAATTGTTTTTTAAAAGCGTCTGGTGTTATGATCATGTAATTCTCCTGAAGTGTTATGTTTGATTTTTTTCTTTTAAAATAATAGAGTGAATTAGAATACAATTTTTTTTTTTTTTTTTTTTATTTATTTATTTTACGTCGGCCTTTTTCCGCAACGAGGCCAATCACCGACGCCAGGGAATTTGTCACACACTATCTGGTAATTTTGCCGAATCCCTCTTTGTCGAGGGTAGGGTTCTTTAACGTGCCAACATCCATGACACGGGGCCCACAGTTTAACGTCTCTTCCGAAAGACGGCGCCACCTCTTAAACCAAATTCCAAATTTAACATCGACGTTGCCGGCACCGGGAATGGAACTCGGGCCTACGATCTGTAAGGCTGCTGCGCTAACCACTAGACCACAACGTCGACTACAAATTTTTAATTTATAAATGTTTTGAACGTGTAAATACCCTTTCGGTGTATATAGATTAAAAGTTGGTTCTAAAATGTGGTAATTTATCTATACATTTAATAACTTTATTTTGCAATTTTTGTAATGGTTTTAAGTTTGATAAACAAGCAGATCCCCATGCAGAAGCTAAGTATTGTAATTTTGAATATATTAATGAAAAATATATATTTTTAAAGTATTTTAAAGGAATGAAAAATCTAGCTCTGTACAAAACAGACACCAAAGGAGATATCAAGTAGATAATATACGGGACATGGCATTTCCAATTTAAATTTTCGTCTAAAACTAATCCTAAAAATTTTGTCGTTTTTGAATATTTTCATTATTAAATGTTAAGGGGTTAATGATGGAATTTATTTTATTTTTAGTTATAAACATAAAAGAAGATTTTGTAAAATTTAACGTAAGTTTATTTGATTGAAGCCAAGAAAGAAGTATTTTTAAATCATTATTAATATCAAAATACATTTCTGCAAGAGTTTCAGCAAAAAAAAATGATTGTTGTATCATCTGCAAATAGCTTTATATTGCCCTTTAAGTTCAATTTGAAAACGGAATTAATGTAAATTAAGAATAATAACGGACCTAATATTGATCCTTGTGGAACTCCACATATTATTTCTTTTTCCGAACTTTTTCTTTCCCCAATTTGAACAAATTGTTTACGATAGCTTAAATAACTTTGAAGTAGTTTGTGTGTATTTCCCCTTATCCCAATACTGTATAATTTTCTTAATAAAATATCATGGTTTTACGGTGTCAAAAGCCTTACACAGATCTAAGGTTAGTAAACAGCATTTTTTACTGCTGTCGACATTAGCTTGACTATTTGTTATGATATCTCCTACAGCTATTTCTGAATCCTTAGATCTGAGAAAACCATACTGATTAGCAAAATGTAAATTTTGGCTTTCTAGAAAGTCGCATAATTTATTATTTTTTCTAATATTTTTGAAAAGATTGGTAAAACAGAAATTGGGCTAATCAATACTTAATAGGTACACATTACAAATGCATCTAATATAATTAATATAATCTTTGTTACCACAGGCGGTATATCTAGCGGAAATATGTTAAAAACTATTTCCGGGACAAGTTTCCCCTTATATTTCATGTCTATGCATGGTGTAAACCATCCTTAACGCTAAATATTGAGACTGATTTAAAACGCTTACCTGCTCTTTCTGTTTTCATTGAATCCCACACGTTGCAGTTGAAATCGTCATACCCGGCCAACAATAATCGACCCGATTTACTGAACGCCACACTAGTTATACCACAGATTATGTTATCGTGGCTATACATCGCCAACTCTTGATCCGCCCTGAAAAAAATACAACCAATGAGCCTAGCGCACGTGCCAATAAAAAAAACTCGCCACTTTGTGGCTCGTGTTTTAAAATAGACGCGTGCGCTAAAACCGCTTCTTATAAAACGTGTACTTTAATATACTATTAAAGTTTCGCGCGTGTCAAAAGCATTTCAAACGACCTTTTAAGCGCGCCAAGCCCGATGACGTCAGGGGGTATGACGGATGACCATCCGTCATCCTGACACTCCTGACAGGTGCCGAGCGACCCAATTTGCATTTGGATTGCCGTGTGTTCGTGTTATTGTATTGTTGTTTTAAGCTATCACCTGCATTTAATGGATGTCAAATCTGACAAATCGTCAAATTTTTTGAAAACCTATAACCTATTTCGTGGATGTCACACACAAATCTGACAAATGATACCGCTTGACGTCACGACTACTAGCAGCGCGTTTTTACCCGCTTGGAATAATTTGAATTTTGGGGCATTTTTAAATCTTTCTAACGGTCTTTTGGGACGAAATATGTTGTTTTTTTTTGCTGCCATATGTTTTATGACAATATGTACTTATGATTTATAGAATTTTTTCCCCATTTAAAATTTTTTTCAAGTTCCCTATTAAACTTTAAAAAATATCTTGGCAAAATTCTTATAGTTATTTATGTATCAAGGGTACTAAGTAGATGATTATGGCCTGAGGGCGACAGTCTTACAAAGCCGAGGGCCCCTGGCCCGAGGGTTCGTAAGTCGCCCGAGGGTATATATGTATTAGTACCCGTGGTGCATACAAAATTTTATGTCATACCAGTTCGTTTTGAATAATAATTTTTTTTTTTTTAATTTAATTTGATTTACCAATTTTTTTTATTTTTACCTGCGACATTACCTTGACATTATTAAAATGTTTAATGTGTCAAAGTCAAAAATAAAAAATTGAACAAGATGCACACTTAATGCCCGCGCGGTCCATAATGTGTACTTTATGCCCGCACGAGCCATAATGTGTACTTTATGCCCGCACGGGCCATAATGTGTACTTTATGCCCGCACGGGCATAAAGTAATCCATTATGTAGATGGTATCTAAGGTATAAAAACACAATAATGTACTGGTATGACACAAATAACTATTATGTATTAAGGGCATTATGATGATGTTTATGCCTCCGAGGGCAACAACCTCACAAAGCCGACGGCCTTTGGCCCGAGGGTTTGTAAGTTGCCCGAGGGTATAGACATCAAGCAATGCCCGTGGTACATACAATATTTTATGTCCTACTTCAGATAATTCCAAGTTAAATTAAAAGAAAATTTAAAATAACAAAAGGTTTTTTTACCTATGAAGTTGTTAAAAATAAACAAAGGTAATAAGTGTTCAATGTTGTGCTGTGTCAAAGTCAAAACTGAAATTTATATAAAATAATGGATTTTCCGTTGATTCCGGATAGAATTGCTGTAAATGCTGCCAAAGCTTTAGATAATCTTGTCCCAAAGAAGTCTAAAGACGCCTATGATAAGGAATATCAAAGGTTTGGGGATTGGATGAAAAATATTGATGTAAAAATTATCAACGAGACGGTGCTACTAGGATATTTCCAGGAATTGGTATGTTAAAATTGCTGTTGTAAATTATATTAAAATATTAATTATGTAAATCGATTATAGTCTGGAACATTCACTCCTAATTCCCTATGGACGAAATATTCAATGATAAAGAAGACATTAATAATTAATAAAAATATAGACATTGCAAGTTAAGCCAGTATCTAAAACAAGCATCCAAAGGATATGAAGCGAAAAAATAGATAATTTTGAATCGAAAAGATGTGCTAAAATTCATCCGTGAACCTCCCAATGAAACATTTTTGATTTACAAAGTGGTTCTGTTATTTGGTGGGTGCCGCCGCCAAGAGCTAGTTACTATGTTGGTTGAACATATAGAGGATCCGTAGTAATAGTTAATATTCCGGTATTCCGGACTGATAAAAAGCGTGTCTTCCCAATTATTGATGAGGAGATGAGAGTGATCTTTACGCCCGACAAACTGCAACATCAATAGATTCTTTTTGTGTTACCGTAACGGTCGTTGTTTTTCACAGCCAGTTGGAAGGACACCATAGGCAAGATTCCTTCCATTATATAACTGGAGTACCATCAACTATCAACATCAAAAAACGTTCAATGATCGTCAATTTCTGTTAGTGAAAATCACGAAATAATAGAAAACATTGACTTATCAAAAGCCGGTAAATTTGTTACTGGGTCTTTTCATAACTGTTCATTTACTAATATAAATGATAAATAAGTTTTTTCGTTAATAAAAAGGTGTTACTTTGATTTTTCCCTAATGCACTAGGTAATTATATACCATTTAAAGTGTCTGATAAGTGATAACTATGGTATTATGAAACAATAATATTCGAGTAGGACATAAAAAATTTAATAAGGTCATATCATCCATCGGTGCAAGTCTAGCTTAAATAAAATAGCAAAAAAAAAATTACCTGATGTCGAACAAACGGCAAGTAGCATCATCACTACCCGTCGCAAATGCGAAGCCATTAGGGAAGAATGTGACCGCATTAATGTCAGACTCGTGGCCGGGGAACGTCTGCTTACACATACCTTCTCTTATGTCCCACAATTTTGCTGAGGCGTCACAAGCACCTACAAAAAAAACAATTAATTAAGAGTAGTTCAAATGCACCACACTCAAAATTCACCAAAGGACTTATACTTATACCTAATTGAAATTTTTTTCTATGCCGATTGTCCCCGCGTAATGACTAACCTAAAAATTTGTTGTGACATATCTCATGTGACTACTCGTTTGGCGGGAAAATTGTAAATAATACATTTTGGCAAGAAAATTGGTACTAGCTGACGAGATATCGAAAAAAGTTATTTGAACAAGGTGTTTAGATTTTAATTTTATACTGGTTTACAAAGTTTGATGCAAAAATTAGAATAATAATTTTTTTATGCATTTTTTGAAAAAATATTTAATACTTTCGTTGTTGTGCAATAGTTTTGTGATTATTGTTTGCTAATATAAAGGTACGTCTATGATATTATCCCTTTAATATCCCATAAAGGTCTTATTACCTGAGACAAACGTGCGCATATCAGGAGCTAAAGACAGAGACATGACGTCTCCGGTGTGTCCTAAGAAGCTAGTGACTTGTTGGCCCGTTTCAATGTCCCACAAGGCGCACGACATGTCTCCGGAACTCGTGACAATTTGGTTATCGTCGAGGAAGCGGCAGCAAGAGAGGTAACCTGTGTGGCCGGGCAATTCTCGGCTAACTCTGACATTACCTAGACGGAAAAAATAAGATTAAATATGCTATACTATATATACTATAATATAAAACTAAAATTCTTATATAAAAAAAAATTTTTTGTCAAAATTTGTTTATGATAATTAACATTTTTGTTCTTCTTACCTTCTCTAGTTTTTAGGCTATATATAGAGCAAATGTTATCTAATCCACCACATGCTACATATGATCCTGAGGGCGCGTACGCGCAAGTCATTACCCATGATGATCTAAGAGGTATTGCATGAACCTAAGAACAAAACAATATAAATCACCCACATACATATGCCATAGTACAAGAACCAGTTACAGTTGTATTCATAAAAAAAAGCGTACAAGAATTCGAGAGGTAAGTTTTGTCGTATTTGCGTAAAACCGGCTTGTCTAAATGATTGTTTATTGGAAGTTATCACACGTCATAGATTATCAAAAAGCAAAGCATTGGCGTCGGTGTAATTAATTTTGAAACTGCATGGTGGTAACGTTTGATAAACTTTGACAGAACATAAAAATGCCTCGTCAGTTGTCTGAAGTTGAAAAGGCTCAAATTGTATCAAGAATCGAAGAAAGATGGTCAATCCGTGATGTAGCGCAGTTGTATAATAGAAATATAAAAACTAAATTGAAAATTAAGCAACGCTGGGAACAAGAAGAATCCTTAAAGAGGAAAATTGGATCAGGTCGTCCCAAACGTTCAAACTCTGAACAGGATTCTGCTTTTTTGGGATATTGAAGAAATAATCCATTTGCAACTGCAAGGGATGCTGTTATTGATACAGCCTTCCAACCTACCGCCAGCAGGAGATTCAAGGAATCTGAACTAAAATGTCGCCCAGCTACGAAAAAAATGTTTCTTACAGAAGAACAGCGACAATCAAGGATTTTTGCTTTAAATTATATATAGCGCAATCCTCAATTTTGGAACAGGGTCATTTTTACTGATGAAAAGACGTTCCAGTCGACTTATAACGGACAAATTCGTGTGTTCCGTCCAAACAATACCAGGTTTGAAGAGCAATATACTAACCCCCTCACTTCTGGACATGGGCGTTTCTCTGTAAATGTATGGGGCTGGATAAGTGTTCATGGACCTGGTGTTTGCTGGCGAATAGAGGGAAGATTTAATGCCGGAAATTAAATTAACATTTTAGAAAACATATTGTTACCATCTGTTGAGCAAATATATTCCAATATTACTTTCATATTTCAACAAGATAATTGTCCAGTCCACACTGCCAATGGTGTAACCCACTGGTTTCAAACCCATAATGTGGAAGTGTTGCCTTGGGTCGCTTATAGTCCCGATATCAATCCAATTGAAAATATTTGGGGTATAATCGTAAAAAAAATATATAATCGAAATTTTTGGCCACAAAATTCAGAAGATTTAAGGGAAATAATACGTGCGTGCTGGGATGAGCTTGATCCAAATATTCAAATATAATTCAGTCAAATCCAAATAGACTGGCTCAAGTAATATAAAAACGGGGATATATGACCAAATACTAGATTTGATTACGTTTTTTGTTTCTATTGTAATTTTTATTATTCTATTGAACTAACGCCCAACGCTAATGCTATGCATTTTTAATAACCTTTTAACATGCGATAAGCCAGTTTTACGCAAATATGGTTAAGGTTTCCTCCTCTCATAGGGCATGTGCACAACCTGACAGATGACAGTCGCCCTGAGGAAAAACATATTAAGGTTAGTTTTATGACGTTGACATCGGTATATTTTCAGTAGGGATGCACCGAAGCGGTGTTTTGGCCGAATAGCCGAATACCGAATATTCGGCCACCGGTTAGACCGAAGCTTCGGCGCTTCGGCCGAAGCAGCAGAAAAAATATTTGTATATTTGTATATTACATATTTTGCATTTAGCATATTGTTTATCTTCACACAAGTTATAAAACTCCCAAATGTCACTTTTTTTATTACTCATTTTCGCTGTTAACTATGCAGCAAGCGATTGTTGACTAATATGCTTAAACGCGAACTCGCCAAACAAGTAAACGCCAAGTCTAAACAGGAATTTTCCACGAGTTCGCTTCGGCCTCCGCTCCGGCGTAACTGGCGTCCGCTTCGGCCGAATACCAAATATCAAAAATACAGCCGAAGCAGAACCGAAGCTTCGGTGCATCCCTAATTTTCAGGTTAGTTTGTTTGTCAAATCATGACAAGACGTTATTCAACTCGCATTTTGGTTAGCTTTTCATCTTGATCCGTCAAAGTGCCTTTGCGAAGAGGCTAGTATAGGGCATGTGCACGTGACGTCATTAGTCAAATTTGACAGACGCCCTGAGGAAAAGCAAAACCTGTTTTTACCGTTAGTTTACAGGTATTTTTGATGTTTGGATGTTCTTTAGTGTTTTTTTGGTAGTTTTTCTGTGCGAATAATAAGTATAATTATTGTAGCCAGTATCATATTTTTGGATTTTGTTTTATAAAGAATATTCGCTTTGGTTTTAAGTTGCTACATTTACTACATTACTTATAAGGTTGTAGAAAGCATTTTAACCTACAACATGGACAAAAGCAACTACTATAATACCCTTCCAAAAGAAGTTCAAGAACGCTATTTAGCCAAGCTGGCTCTAATAAAATAAAAACGATACCTAGCCTTATTAATTTTAAAGAAGTGACAGTGTCAGTGCGAGATGATTTTTTGTTATTATAACGTCTTGTCATGATTTGACATTTGACAAACAAATTAACCTGAAAATATACCGATGTCAACGTCATAAAACTAACCTTAATATGTTTTTCCTCAGGGTGACTGTCATCTGTCAGGTTGTGCACATGCCCTATAATATGCTGTCACTTCTTTAAAATTAATAAGGCTAGGTATCGTTTTTTTTTTTATTAGAGCCAGTTTGGCTAAATAGCGTTCTTGAACTTCTTTTGGAAGGGTATTATAGTAGTTGCTTTTGTCCATGTTGTAGGTTAAAATACTTTGTACAACCTTATAAGTAATGTAGTAAATGTAGCAACTTAAAACCAAAGCGAATATTCTTCATAAACAAAATCCAAAAATATGATACTGGCCACAATAATTATACTTATTATTCGCACAGAAAAACTACCAAAAAACACCAAAGAACATCCAAACATCAAAAATACCTGTAAACTAACGGTAAAAACAGGTTTTGCTTTTCCTCAGGGCGTCTGTCAAATTTGACTAATGACGTCACGTGCACATGCCCTATTCTAATTCGTGTACGCTTTTTTTTATAAATACAACTGTACAATAAGTAAGGTGACTTAATTCACTTGATTCTTCTCGTGACTCAAATTTGCACTTTTTCGTTTCGACTAGTAGTTCCAATGACCAAAACTCAACCCCCCAAAGTAGTTCAAATCGTCCAAACTTACCTTATTGGTGGTATGACTGTCCCAAACGATGAGCTTGCCGTCCTGCGAGGCGGAGACTAAATTCCGACTGTCGGAGCCCCAGTGCATTGCGTAAATTTTGGCTAAGTGGCCCCTGAGGGTGCGGCGGGTGCGCATTTGCACCCGCCCGATGGGTTCCAAGGAGGCGGTGGCTGTCGCCAGGTTGGTATCGGCAGCCGCTTTGCGGGCATCCTGGAAATGGTACGCAAAAGTTTAGAAACAACAAAGCAATTTTAGGTAAAATTGGGTTAAGAAAAGATTTAATTAAAAGAATATCAAGATTTCACAAAAATATCTTTTTATTTTTTTTATTTTTTATTTTTATTTTATTTATTTATTAACGAGCTTAGCCCACTTTTTAAAATTACAATAATTGGCAAATAATGCATATTTTAACATAGGTAAATACATAATAAAATTAACAATAGTATTAACACCTCGATTAACACCAATAAAAAAAAAATATATATCAGTGTAAAAAAAAAGATAGCGTAAATACAAACTAAAGAAAAAATCAACAGGGAGCAACTTAATATCAGGTAACCAGACGCAGGTTCCTATAAAAACCTGAAGCAGATGAAAAAAAGTACAAATCGTTGGAGTAATAGTTAGCCAACCTGATAGACCTCTGCAGAAAAGAGTTTGAAGCATAATTTGTGCGATTAAATGACTGATAGAAAGTAAAATTGGAACGTGTGGTTCTGGGTGGAACAAAAAGTGGAATCTTCACCAACAGATCCGGACAATGGTAAACATGGTTTAAGATATTGTAAAATAATTTCAAATCATGCCTCTTACGGCGAGCCTCAAGTGAAACCAGCCCCAAAACAGACTCAAGTTCAGGATAAGACATTGCATAACCATCTGGGACTCTAAATGCTGCATATCTAAAAAACTTGTGCTGGACAGTTTCCAAACTATTCACATGTATTGCATAAAATGGACTCCATACTGAGGATGCATACTCCAGATTGGGTCTCACCAAAGAACAGTACAGAGACTTTAAGGATTGTGGACTCACAAAATCTCTCGAAGATCTCTTTATAAAATATAATATCATAGTAGGTACAGTGTCACCAGTAAAGTCCGCATCATATGGGATTTTGTTTTTATTAATAGCTTTATTCGAAATTTGACTTTGGCATCAAGTTCTGCTTCGATCTAGATGAAACTTAAGCAAAAAAATAGTAGTCACGTGATTCGCATTATCTGTCAAATTTTAATTTTTTTCAAAAAAAAATTCAAAAGTGGGGCTATTTCTGAAAATATCGAATAAAGTTATTAGAAAAAGTTTTTTTAAGTGCAGTTTCTAGCCCACATGCAAATCTCAGCTGCATAAGATAATTTTGATTTTTTATCCATATTTTGTAAATTGCACTTTTGCAAAATAAGACTCGACGCAACCTACATAAAACTTCTTAGTTTTGGCAATGCTTTATTTCAGATACATTTTCTTTAAAGTAGCGCCATATTAAATGTGTGTTTTTCTACAAAATCAAAATTGGGCTATTAAAATTTGGTCGCATGCGATGCAAAGTTTATTTGTTTTTGACCCTGTATAAGGTAACTGTATAAAATAAGTATTTTTGAACACGTAGTTTGTGCGTTACTTTATGAAGTTACCTTATACAGGGTCAAAAACAAATAAACTTTGCATCACATGCGACCAAATTTTAATAGCCCAATTTTGATTCTGTAGAAAAACACAGATTTAATATGCCTCTACTTTAAAGAAAATGTATCTGAAATAAAGCATTGTCAAAACTAAGAAGTTTTATGTAGGTTGGCGTTGAGTCTTATTTTGCAAAAGTGGCGCAATTTACAAAATATGGGTAAAAAATCAAAATTATCTTATGCAGCTGAAATTTTGCATGTGGGCTAGAAACTGCATTTAAAAAAACTTTTTCCAATAACTTTTTTCGGTATTTTCAGAAATAACCCCACTTTTGAATTATTTTTTTGTTGTTTTTTTCCCCATATCTTCACGGCTCCACTCTGAGATAATGGACTACTTTCGTAAAATTACTACTTTTTTGCTTAATTTTCATCTCGATCGAAGCAGAACTTGATGCCAAAGTCAAATTTTTAATAAAGCTATTAATAAAAAAAAATTTCATATGATGCGGACTTTACGGGTGACACTGTATAATCATAACAATAACAGCCAAGTTGGTGCTCTGGTTTGGTCGACCGTTGCATACGTATAACAAACAAGTTACGAATTTGATTGATAAAAAATTGGGGCCACCCACACGTTTGTCCTACGGCAAATAAATAGATTTGTTTCATGTCATTCCAGGAAGAAAACCGACAATACAACACGGGAAATTTTCACTTTCTTTTCAATGACTCACCTTAATTGGAACAAGTAAACATATAACGTAAAAATATTTAGTCTGGTGTGAGGTGTACACACGGAAGTGGCGGCAATAATAGGAATGAAAGTCATTAAATTAAATAGCAACAAATTGAAAAGCTTTTAGTTTGATATACACTACTTTTACGCTGGGTCCCAATGGGCGTAAATTCGACAGCGTACCTTTTTTCTAAGAGGTCATTGGTTGATTATCAGCCATTTTTAACATAACTTTATACTTAAAGCTAGTTTTATATAGATGCGAATTGCGAATATTATTATCATTGGCTGAAAATAATTTAAAAGCTTTACCTATTATTGCTCTGTGCAACTACAGACAAACCATTGTCTTTTCTGTCTATCTTAACATAAAACATTTATCAATGCATAAATCTTTGAAGTCTACTTCTAACCTTACTTTTTCTAATGTCATAAAATGACGGGTAATACCTATATGTCCGGTGTAAAACGGGTTTATATCATTTTTCTCAAGATAAAATTGACAGGATAAAGCCAAGGTTGGCAGGATATATATCCGTGATAAATATCCTGATATATATCAATATTTTTTTTCTAAAATTCTATTCATCAGTATAAAAATATTGCCCCGCTGCCGCTGAGCCGGCAATAGCGTATTATGATGCGGTGATTCCCCATCTTTCTGAGACGTTGACCACCAGTTGTTCTTTGCCGCGTGCTTTATTTTTATTTGATCTCTGATTGAACCAAGCAATATTTGCTGTTTGTTTTATGAAATAAAAAGTTTACAATGCCAAAAATAAAAATCCAGTTTGGGTTCATTTTGATTTAATTAACAAGCCCAGTAATTCTGGGTTTTAAGTTGAACCATAGTTAAAATCAAAAATATATGATGTGTTCAAATTCATAAACTTGTATATTTTAAACACATTTTACATTCCTAACATAGGAGTACTAAAAGAACTTGTTGTTGTGATAGCAACTATCATTGAATAGAATTGAAATACAAATTTGCAGGTTTATAACGTGTTTATATTAAATTAAGTGATTTTGAATTTTTAAAATATATCTTTACAGAAAAACAGATGAAATAATTTAAAAATATAAATAAATATCCAAATTTGGATATATATATATCGGATATTTGGATATTCATATAAATATCATGATATTTGCCAAGCCTGACTTCTAACCTTACTTTTTCTAATGTCATAAAATGACGGGTAATATATTATGTCCGGTGTAAAACGGGTTTCTATCATTGTTCTCAAGATAAAATTGACAGGCTAAAGCTAATAGAGCTGTTAGAATAGAAAAATGCCAGAAGAAATTGCATGACAATGAAAATTAATTATTAGTAAAAAAAATTATTATTAAAATTTTATTATTATTTTTTATGTTATGGTTAACCTGCAAACACTAACTAAATGTTTAATAAACTAAAAACTAGGGTAGCACTTACACGGATGGCATTTTTCAATGTTTCAGCTTCCTGTCTCAAACTATCCAGCTCGTTCATACTGCTTTGGGACCTCTATGAACAAAAAACCTGCAAAAAAAGTTTCCTTAGTCAGATTCATACTTGTTAATAGGTCAATATTGATGATCTTTTCAGGAATAATAGTTTTTTGGGGTCGTAGATTACGAATTCGAGAATTATATGCCTTCTTTCTGATGCAAAATTAGCATTTTTATGGTTTTCTGTTTACCTACCTATGAATTAAGAAATAATTACTAAAATTGGTCAACTAAAAACAAATGAATAATGAGAAGAATAATTATAAAGGAATTAATTTTTATTGATTTTGACATCAGAATGATAAGAAAAGGTTAGGTTATTGTGAAATGAGTGATGAAATTTAAACGTTTGTAGGTGATAGTGCCAGGATTAAAAACTAGGTACAAGACAGGTCAGTCACACTCTACGGCTAGAAACACAACTGTCAATAAATAAATTGAAAAAACCGTCTGTAATATTATATCCCTGTTATTTTTCCATTGATTTTATAAATATTTCAAATACTTAGTATAGCCATTATAAAAAAAATGAATGAATAACTTAGAAATATAAGATATACACCTTTTACCTGAATCTATTTTGTAAGTAGTAATTTGTGATATTGATTCTCCAGTTAAGTAATTCATTCAAAATTAATATTTCATTCAAATACGCTATTTTTAAAATTTAGGAGTAGACAAAAATTGTTTTTAACTTTTTTAATGGAAAAATATCATTGACTTAAATTTTCATTCATTTACTTAGGTGGTTATTGTTATATATTATTTAAACAACCTGAGAGAAAAAAGGGTTGTTACAAACAGCCAGCATACCTATAATTCCTTGGTTTGAGTTTGATTTCTACCGCCCCTTGTACTATCAAAAAGAACACTAATGCTATCAAAAGTAGTACTTGCCAGATTTGATATTTCTAATCTGTATACCTACACTTCCAGTAGGGGATAATCTTTAAAATAATAAAGATAAACCTATCAACATGTCTATCAATCATAATTTCATAAGATTTCTTAAAAATTGACTTAAGAATTGTACACTAATAAATAATTTTCAAAACAATTGACACACCATATAGATATACCTACCTAGTTTTAAATTTTTTTAAAACAAAGTAATCAGGTTATTATTTGAAAAGATATTTTGCTTATCAATTTAAACAAACTAAAAATAGAAGCAATTATTGGTGAGATTATTGACATTTATTGTTAGATACCTCCTTTTGTTTTTATGTTTAATTGTAAAAAACTAAAGAATGGGTATTACTGAACTTAAGTTAAGGTTTTGTCAAGGGTTTCTTGTCGGTAATTTCTCAGAGATACCTATTTTATTGCTCACAGTGTCAAGCAACAAAAAATGATAAATTACTCCCAAAATCGGAGTAGGCCAAACCACACCAAAAACAAACAAACCAAAATATTATTCCAGAGCTTACCTAAAATAAATAGGTACTTCCTGTTTGTTTAATTTCCCTGTATTTCCTAAGAATAAATTTTGATTTACAAGCTTTAAACTAAAACAGTGCACAGATTACACAAGAAAAGGTTGAAAATTACATCTAAACAGTGCAATAAAATTAATTGGGCCAATTTAAACGACAGTACACGGAGGAAAAATAAAGTTAAAACACTGGCTATCGCGAATCCCGCCTAATGAGAATTGAAATGAGAAATTTTTTGAGACACACCTATAATCAAAATTTGATTTATTCGATTACAGACAGGCCAAAAGTGGGATTTGAGGTCCTTTGGGTGTGAACCAGGACGTGTCTGAAAGGTTTTTAGTATGTTTTTTAGATAAAATTGTAAGGAACCACAAAAAAATTAATAAAATAACGTAAAAATGACAGTTCCATTAGGGAGACGCCATGACAGTCGGTGCACCTGCTGGAAATCGTTGTTTCGTTATTCATTTATTTCCGCGGCACTCTTCAGCTAATTATCCTTCTTAAAAAAATGAAAATTTAATCTGTTGTATTAGATTCATGTAAAAACTTACCAAATTCCGGCCTCAAACTCCTTTTTCTGGCTTTCGTTCTACTATCCTACGGTGCTTACAAAATCACGAATACATCGAGGGATATGCATGCAGTTTTTGGCTATCCCGCGCACTATTCATTAAATATTTTACACTAGGAAGTCCATGGGGCTATTCGACACAATTCCGGGACAATTTCGCACGTTTTTTTTCGCGTTTTTCGTCAATTTTTCCTCGCGAAATTGAGTCTTGGGTGCGGCGATCCCGGTCCCTACTTTTCGTAACGATTATGGAGCCAGGGAGTGACGTCATGGACGCCATTTTTAAAGAGTGCCATCTTTGGGTACTCGCACATGCGTCTGACGTCATAGGTCGAGGACGCTGCTATTTTACTAAGTAAATGTGCCACTTGAAAACAGATGGCGCTGAATGAATATCCCAGAAGGACACATCCTACAAAGTAAGTTCTACGATCAAGATATAGATGGCGCCTGATGAATATTTGATTTCTTTAGATGTACCAGGACTGGTCAATAATGTGAAAATATGGTAATATAAGGTCTTATCAAAAACGGAATAGGAAACAAGAAATTTTTTTATTTAAAAACTTTGCAAAATAAATATAATTTAAGTCATATTTTAGGAACACTCAAGTCATTAAAATCTTATCATAACATTATAAATAATTCACTTAAAATATAAATTATCAATTTACACAGCCTCTTGTAATATTTTATCGTTATTATTTACATTCGCTTGCAACATCCTCGTTTCTGCTTCATTCTTTTCAACGTTCGTCGCGGCCTTGTGACCGATATAAACAAATTTAGTCTTAAAATAATTGGTTATGTCAACAAGCTTCAAACCATACGTTTCCGGCAAAAATATATAAGAGTATACAGCGCCCCCTAGACAAATAACAGCGAAGAACCATTGGAGGTTGCTAGATCCGCCAAAGAAATCGCTCATAGAGTAGTAGCTCTGAAGAGCTATGAACATTAGGACACAGCACAGACTGTAGCTGAGCGAATAACCTATTCCTCTGATTTCTAGAGGGAATAGCTCGGCAATGAGCATATTTGGGATGGGAAGTAGTCCTATAGTTGAAGCTACGACGTAAAATAGGAGCGCAGCGACTGGAACCCACTTTAAATCGGTAGTTTCTAAAAAGAAGAATGAATTGTATTAAAATAATAGTATATATATATTTTTTTAATAATTTTGTTGGAGTTATTAATAGTTACTAAACATGGTTTTTATTATTTGTGAATTTATATATTTTATATTTGGTGTTATATTCTCTGTAATAAACTTTTTAAAGTTGGTTGAGAATAAATAAAAAATATATATATATATATAGTATACCTTCTTTAATCCATTTGGTAAATAATCCAGCTATAAACATACAGGAGGCCATCAATGTGGTGCTGACAAATATTAGAGATCTTCTGCGACATTTCTTTAAAATGTATATGCTTCCGATCGACATAATAAGGCGGACTACGCCGATCATTATGGATGCTAGGTATCCATTGACGCTGCTTCCTGCTTCCTAAAAATGAAATTCCCAATATAGCATCTTATCGATCACCTTATGTTAAGTCGTAGTTAGTTGACTTGAACCTAACCGCGAAGGTTAATAATTCTGATCAACGCGACGGTTGACGATCTCTAATTCCCCGAGGTCCACAATGTATAATAATTGATTGTCGTTGATTCTGATCTGATAATTAAAAAAAAAAAAGAAAAAAATTACATTTTTGACTTACCTCTATAAAACTGATACTGTAAAACATAGTTATGTAAATTCCTGAAAAATGCTGGAAAAAGAATAAGCCGGTCAGGATAACCAGAGGTTTCCAGCCTGTCGGTTTTAAAAATTCTCCCATTATAAATTTAAGACCCTTTTGGTGTTTCTGTGTTTCTTGTTCTTCCTTTTTCTTCTGCTGCTCATCTTGCAGTAGTTTGTATTGGAGTTCTGCATAGGTTTCCTAATAAATTTAATAAGAAACGGTCAATCGTGAATCAAGCTTGCGTAATACACGTAGTCTAAACTCCACCGACTGTGAGTTAACTTTCAAAATATCTTTATTCCAAACTAACTTTTGCAGTTCATTACATGAAAAGTGACAACATAATATAGAAAATAATAACTATTAAAAAAAAACAATAAAAAAAAATTGAATTTAATCCAATTTAATTCACTAATAAAATCAATTTAAAAAAAAATAGTATAAGTAATTTAATTTAGTAAATATATCTTTAATTGTTTTTTAAAAGTTGCCAATTTTTTAATTTTTCTGATATTTTTGGAAGATTGTTATATTTTATTATTCCGTCATATAAAAGCGATTTTTTTTCGAAATTACTTTTTACTGGTACAGTTTGACAATTTATACGTCTGGTGTTATGGTCATGTAATGTCTTATTCTCCTGAAGTGTTATGTTTGATTTTTTTTTCTTTTAAAATAATAGAGTGAGTAAATACAAATTTTTATTTTGTAAATGTTTTGAACATGTAAATACCCTTTCGGTCTATATAGAATAACAGTTGGTTCTAAATGTGGTAATTTGTGTATCCATTTAATAACTTTATTTTGCAATTTTTGTAATGGTTTTAAGTTTGATAAACAAGCAGATCCCAATGCAAAAGCTAAGTATTGTAACTTTGAGTATATTAATGAAAAATATATATTTTTTAAGTATTTCAAAGGAATGAAATATCTAGCTCTGTAGAAAACCGATACCAAAGGAGATATCAAGTTGATAATATACTGGATATGGCATTCCAATTTAAATTTTCGTCTAAAACTAATCCTAAAAATTTTGTCGTTTTTGAATATTGAATATTTTCATTATTAAATGTTAATAAGGGGTTAATGATGGAATTTATTTTTAGTTATAAACATAAAAGAAGATTTTGTGAAATTTAACGCAAGTTTATTTGTTTGAAGCCAAGAAAGAAGTATTTTTAAATCATCATTAATATCAAAATACTGCAAGAGTTTCACCAAAATAAATAATTGTTGTATCATCTGCAAATAGCTTTATATTGCCCTTTAAGTTCAATTTGGAAACGGAATTAATGTAAATTAAGAATAACGGACCTAATATTGATCCTTGTGGAACTCCACATATTAGTTATTTTTTAGTTAGTGGCACTATTTTAAGTATATATTAAATTATAGCATTTTCTTACCACTCTTCCACCAGGTTTTCTTTGATACTTATGTATCCATTCCAGGCTTTTTTTCGCTTGATCATATCGTTCCCTTAGGAGCAACCACGACGGACTTTCATGTATAATGATACATACCAAACATGGTACCACAATGAAAATGTTGCATATCCATGCTAGCGTACGCCAGTGAAGGTACCAACCCAAGAAGTATGTAAGAACCATGCCTACAATACGATTAAAAACAAATAAAGATAATATTGGTACATACAGAAATTAAGTTTTCTAGGTACAGGGTTATCCAACCAAGACTAGACAAGGCGATTTTTTGACTTTTCCTGTACTTTTATAAAAAAAACTGAAATAGCCATCTTAAGTCATTTTCTCCCGCGATTCGAATATCTTCAGCAAAAAACAATTGAACATCAAACAAAAGTACTAGGGGTCACTTTGATATTTTTTTAAATGGAACACCCTGTATATTTTTACATTTTTAAATTCCACGTAAAATTATAATTATTTTTTATTAAATGCACTATTAGTCTATACTTCATAGTTTCCGAGATATTGACTCTCGAAAAGTGACATTTTTGAACTTTGACAGCTTATAACTTTCTAACAGTACGTCTTAGAGCAAAACGGCTTACATATCCCTATCTTCAATTTTTATTATCTTCCTAAAAAAATCAACTTCCAGTTAAACCAGAACAACTATATTTCCTTCTTTCGAGTTACATCCGGTTTAACCGGAAGTTGATTTTTTTGGGAAGATAATAAAATTTAAAGATAGGGACATGTAAGCCGTTTTGCTCTAAGACGTACTGTTAGAAAGTTATAAGCTGTCAAAGTTCAAAAATGTCACTTTTCGAGAGTCAATATCTCGGAAACTATGAAGTATAGACTAATAGTGCATTTAATAAAAAATAATTATAATTTTATGTGGAATTTAAAAATGTAAAAATATACAGGGTGTTCCATTTAAAAAAATATCAAAGTGACCCCTAGTACTTTTGTTTGATGTTCAATTGTTTTTTGCTGAAGATATTCGAATTCGCGGGAGAAAATGACTTAAGATGGCTATTTCAGTTTTTTTATAAAAGTACAGGAAAAGTCAAAAAATCGCCTTGTCTAGTCTTGGTTGGATAACCCTGTACCTGCCTGAATGCGTTTTATGTAATTAATCTACTTCATATGAAACTGTCTGTAAAATTTTTAATTTTTTGTAATATATTGAGTATTGAGTATTGAGTATTGAGATTGAGACTTTTTTATATGCCTAACAAGTATAACGTAGCGTTTGACACTAGAGTAATAGGCTATTACGAAAGGTTCTCTTCTTACCCAGTGAAACATATGTGGGAGCTATGGCCATCAACGACATTCGTAGATTTGAATTAGCTATTTCAGTTATATACACTATTCCCGGACTGGTTCCCCATGCTAAAAATAATTCAATTTTTACGACAACATTAAGGAATAGCTAACTCAAAGTTAACACCGAGACCTACCTGACGATACACCAACCAGCAATCTACCAAAAATAATCATTGGCACATTATGGGCTAAGGCTATCATCGACCAACCAATCACGCCCGGTATGCCGGCTATTTTAATGCAATTTAGCCGTCCAAAACGGTCCATGATTATTCCGCTGAATAATGAGGCTGGGGGGATTACCACAATAAGAACACTAGCTAAAAATCAACAATATCAATTTAATTGTCATGTTTTGACAACACACCTTTATATATAGACGCACGCCTGACCCCTCGGAGACAGCCCCCCAGGCCCATAACTACAGGGGGGCCGCGGCCTGTATTCTTAGCAACCTCTATTTTTAGCGACAATATCTATACGACCCCGCGTTTGTTTCATTACTATCGGTTATTGTAATAATTCTGACATATTGACAGGTGTCAAATTTTGACAAGAGAATTTTTAGCGTATTTTTTTCAACTTTGCACCATCAAAATACATACGACCTTATAGTTTTTTCATTAATATCATTTTTTTTAAACGATTTGACATATTGACAGCTGTCAAATTTTGACAGGAGAATTTTTTGCTTATTTTTCCCGAAGTCTCCGCATCGAATACTATACGACCCCATAATTTGTTTCGTCAACATCGCTTCTTCGTTTTACACCTGACACCTGACAGCTGTCAAAATTTGACAGGAGAATTTTTTGCGTGTAGATTATTGTATTGTCAGCGGTTCTTGATAAGTCTACAAAATTTAAATTAAATCTGACCGTTTAAAGTGGGTCAAAATCGGGTTCAAAGAAGTCGGTTACAAACAAATATACATACAAACCCGAACAAACGACAAACATTTTCAAAATTTTTTAAAATTTCATTTTGACAGGTAGATTTTTTTTTAAATTTTCCTCTATCTCAACGACAATATCTATACAACCCCGCGTTTGTTTCATTACTATCGGTTATTGTAATAATTCTGACATATTGACAGGTGTCAAATTTTGACAAGAGAATTTTTTGCGTATTTTTTTCAACTTTCCACCATCAAAATACATACGACCTTATAGTTTTTTTATTAATATAATTTTTTTAAAAAGATTTGACATATTGACAGCTGTCAAATTTTGACTGGAGAACGCATCGAATACTATACGACCCCATGATACAAAGATGTTTTCTTTGTATCATGATATGACCCCATAATTTGTTTCGTCAAAATCGCTTCTTCATTTTATACCTGACAGCTGTCAAAATTTGACAGGAGAATTTTTTGCGTGTAGATTATTGTATTGTCAGCGGTTCTTGATAAGTCTACAAAATTTAAATTAAATCTGACCGGTTACGGACAAACATACAGGTGAAGCTAATAAAAGCGTGGTAAAAATATGTCTTCAAATTGCTTTCATGGCAGGATTTGCGAGTTTAAACATAATAAGTCATGGTAAGGGAGAACAACTCACCCATCCAGGAATTCTGCGCCTTAGTGGATTTTATAGGGCTATCTGGCTCTCCAAGTTGAGAAATTAACACCGCTGAATAGGCCAATGAGATTCCATTTCCTATATGAAAACTGGCTGCTAAAAGTGACGCTAAAATCTTAAAAAAAAAATATTTTTATTTTTTTTAATTTCAAATAAATACGAACAAACCCGAACAAACGGAAAAGGATATTGATATTCTTTTGATCTACTTATGGTAGAGGAGACGAATACAAGGAAAATTATGTTAAAAAAATTATTAAAAACAATTTTTTTGTACTTGTAACACACATAAAGTAATTTTTTTTATTAACTTACTTGGGGAAAAAGGCTTTTAAAACTGGTCCCTTCATATTTACTAAGGGATTTACAACTGGCTATCATTTCTCTGAGTCCCTCATCTTTCGTGTCTTTGTGTTTTTCTTCGACAGCGTCATTTGAGTTGGTTTTTAACGGTTGGCTTAAAAAAAAATCATGATAAATCAGTCTATTATGTAAAATTCCACATCCATAATTTTAAGCTATATTGCTGAAAATTGGTACTATGCCTATACTCTGTTAAAATAAGCAAATACGTTTTTTGATGTTTTCAGAAATGAAGGTAAAAAAAAAATCAATGATTTATCATTTCCGCTTATTTAAATAGAGATTTTTTAAAAACTTTTAACAGTCGCCATTTTAAAATAGCTTCACAGAATCGCGCCAAAATTTATGAGCATACTGTACGAAATATTAGCTTTCAAATGATGTATCACAAGCTGTATGTTTCCATTTAGAAAAAAAATATCGATGTCGTCATAAAGGTCGCTAATAAAGGCCCAATAGGATTTCTCAAAAACTAAATATTAAAAAAAATGAGTAGGTGCATATTATATACTTACAATAAACCTAGGCAACTTGCCCTGAAACAAACAAAAACATATTTTAGTAAAAGTTCAATTCATGGTGGGTTTGTAAAGCATAAAGAAACCCCCTTATATTAGATATATTTTTGAATTGAAATATTACTTTTTGATATATTTAGTTATCGCTCAACTTCAAAAATACAAGAAAAATATTTTTTTTTATATAAAGACGATTTTAATCTTACCCAATAGGGTCCATTTTAGTGAAACTCCTGTGCACAGCAAAGAAAACTTGATGTATTTTGCCAGATTTATCTAAAATACGTTTAAAATATCATACGCTTTTACACATTATAATCGCAAACAAACACTTTTATAAAAAATTAATTTTTCAAGGTGAACTCACTTAAAACCTTTCCGAAAGAGAAGACGTTTTGTTTTTTGCGATCCCCTCGAGACTATAAGTACCTATGACAGAAGCGTCTGTACCCTGTACGTCATATAGGTAGTAGGTACTAATTATTCTTATTAATAATACATGTGTTATTAATTTAAGTTGTAGACCAAAAGATAACGTTTATCTCTATAGATTATCCTAAAAACTAAATTTTTCGGAATAATTAGTACTTTTTGCATAAGATGAATTGTTTTATGTTGTTTTTCCTAGATAGGGGACAGACGAGTATGGTATCAGTTCGTGTAGGTACTATCTATCGTTTTCCTGTAATTAAAAAAAGTTTTTTAAGATAAATATTTTTTTTAATATTTAGATATAATCTTGCATAATAAATTAATCTCTGCAGCATATTTATTTGTACCATTCGTTAAAACACAAAATATCGTTTAAATAGAGATACCTCCTATAATACGTACATATACGTCCCATTATATTCATTGTTGCTACCATGCACTAGGAGGCAGATGTTGAATAATGAACCTATAATGTCCTGACTGTAAAGTTTTTTTTTTATTTGTCTACTTATTTATGACCTCAAATCAGTACAGAGATACTGGCACCGAGGCCTACACGTACAATCAAATCAAACATAAAAATCTTTTATAGGTAACAGTCGCTAAAATATAGGTAGTACACATAATCTTAATAATCTTAACATAGTATAAAACAAAGTCGCTATCCTGTTCATGTCCCCGTATGTGCGTAAATCTTTAAAACTACGCAACGGATTTTGAAGCGGTTTTTTTTAATAGATAGAGTGATTCAAGGGGAAGGTTTTTATGTATAATACATGCATAATATTATAAAGAAACACTGATAAATTAGAGTAGGGAGAACGAACGACCCAACCTAACCGGTCCCCGGCCCGTTCAACGATCGATCCGAAGCCGGAATAGACGAAGGCAGACTATGTTTTATGCATGGAAATTGTGGACGGGCCCGGCAAACGGTTGAGTTTGAGGTTCGCCTTATTATATAATGACGGGCTGCAACGCAGGCCGGGTACACGCTAGTAATGTAATATAATTATGTTAATTCTTTGGAGGGTCTTTAGTTTTAATATAATTTTTAAAATTTACGTAAGTCTTCTTGACTTCTTTACTAATGATGACTTTCGGTATTTCATTATACACCTGGATGCTTCGGAAAATTTGAGAGTCTTGACACTTTTTGGTTCTAGAGAACTTATTTCTAAGGTTCATGTTTGTTCTTAAGTAGTACATATGAAAGTCCAAATTTTTGCTCAACGCTACATTTGATTTTAATAATTTATTTTCTAAACAGTGTATAAGTTTTGCTTGTTCTAGTTCTTTTAATTGTCTGACATTTAGGAACGGATAATGTTTATAAATATATCTAGTTGTCATATAGCAGTTTAAAGAAAAAATACTTTTTATAGTCTTATTTTGATACCTCTGCAGTCTGTCCAACATGTATTCGCCTGTGTTCCCCCAACATGGTATTAAGTACCTTACCTAAAAATGTGGTACCGATTTTTTTGAATTTCGTTTTTATTTTTGCGCCAAAATTTTTAACTTGGGAAACAAACAAAATACTCTTTCTAATAGCTGTTTTTCATATCTACAAGATGCCGTTATTAGTTTCTAAATTGCACTTTTTGTTCTCTAGATACCACAGTCAAGTAAAATTTTTTAAGTACGGTCCTGTCCTGTAAATATAGTTTTAGGGACTTTTAAGCTGTAGGAATTCAATACCATTTAAATGTTTCATATTATCCTTTCTTTATATACCATTACGGCCCTGGTGATTATTTGTATGATTGAAATCAAAATTATATTACATATACCGTGCGAGCAAAAATTATTTGCATCAAAGAGGGCCTTGCATCTGAGGACGTAATGCTTAGGCGTAGAGCTTAATACCTGTTGGGTGTCAGTAATTACCTGAATTAACAATCAATCATTTATTTCGTCATCTTTGATAGTCGTTACGAGTAATTTGATTTATCGCTAATTTTTTCAATTTCTTCAACAAGTCACACAATAGGCTTTACGGAACAGCACAAAACATTCATATGGTTGAAGCGTATTTTCGAAACGGGGTTAAAGTAAATGGTGAGTGGCAATACAATCCTGGTTTGTGCATGGACGATTTTCACGAACATTTTCCTAACGTTGCTTTTATTGCTGGGGATTTTTATCATTGCCTGAAAATAACCGTGGCTGTGTTTAGGAAAACAGGTTTTATACAACACAAAAAAGGAACAGGAAGACCATCTGTAAGAACAGAAGAACTTGTTGCAAACGTTCGTGAAATAATGCAAAATACGCCAATAAATTGTATAAGACCCCTGTCCTAAGAAGTGCAGTATGGAACATGCAGGACTATTCTTAAGAAGCAGCTAAATTTATTTCCTTATAAAGTGCAAGTATTCCAAGAAATACAAGCCGCAGATATTGAAATAAGACGCAGGAATTACTCTCAATGGTTTACCCAAAATTTATTGGAAGGAAAATGATTTGTTAAACCTGACATTTTTTTCGGTTCCACCTCTCCGGTTATGTGAATTCTCAGATTACACGCATGTGGAGTAGGTAGTGAAAATCCCCGATTTTTTCCACATTGCACCCTCAAAAAATTGGTGTCTGTTTCGCTGTATCCCGAAGAAGAATTGTTGGTCCTATATTTTTTTCCATGACACAGTTACAGCACAGCGGTATAGTTACAATATTTTGAATCCATTTGTGGAGCAATTACTTGACGACGAACTACGTTTTGGATATTTTCAACAGGACGGTGCACCCGCCGATACAGCCGCCGAAACTATTTACTATACTTACCTACGCAATTTTTTCGACGACAGATTGATCAGTTTTCGATCAGACATTGAATTCCCACCTAGATCACCTTGTTTAACGGTTATGGATTACCTATTTCGTCTTTCCTCATTTAAAGAACAATATTTTTAAAACACCAGTTGCAAATTTAGAACAATTACAAGAAAGGATTATCCAAGAATGTAGTAAAATTTCTCCAGAGATGCTGGTCAACACTTTCGAAAATATGAAGAGACGTGTGAATTTATGTTTGGAGCATGGCGGTGGCCAATTTCAGCAATTTATGTAATTATTTTTCTTTCTGTATATCCTTAATTTGTTAATTTTGTAAACAACAAAAATAAATTTGTATTTTGTCTACTTAGTTTATTATTACTCATTAGTTTGGCATATCATGCCATAATATGAATTTGACAAAATTTTAACCTACTTAGATTTGGTTAGATATATCGTTCCCATATCATTGTGATCTAAACCAAGATCTACGTTTTTTAATCCAAGCCCTCTTTGATGCAAATAATTTTTGCTCGCATGGTACCTATTGCAAAAATGCCATGGCTCTGTGTAATATTTGTGATATTTATCTCTTGAAATACTGATGATGTTTTATTTTATGACGAAACATTCAAATTTATAATACCTCTAATTTGTTTTAAATATCTAAGCAGTCCCTATAAAACCATAGTTAAAATTCCAGGTCCGTAATTACAAAATTTATACCTAACTAAAACTGAAAAATTTCCGTTTTTCTCCGAATAATATCTCCCAAGAAATTTGCAACATTTTCAATATATGCCTTCACTAATATGACTTTAGTTGCTAACCGTTATTGTCCCCTACAAGAGGTTACCAACTTAGTTTAATTACTGTCGTGGTACCTATAGAGGTGCACTTTTACACTTTAATAATTCTAGCACTAAATATACTTATATTTTATTCGCCGCGACATCCACTCGCGATATGCGTATTGTACGGTGTTTATGGTCAAAGATATTATAGAAAAAATCTAGACTGACTAATGCAAACTAATAGGTTACAAATGATGACAAATGCCATAAAATTAAACACAGATAAAAATATATTAGCAATAAAGTAAATGTTTCTCATTTTTTAATGAAAATAACTCTTGGCCTTATCACTTGTTAGAATCTACATTTGACTGCATAATATTACACACACACGGTGCCCTTGCATCCAAGCACATTTACAATGGCGTAGGTTTGGGTTGGGTATTTGGGCAGTCGACATTCGCGCTCTAAAGGAAGGCAATAAATCATATTAACATCGCTAAAACTATTTTATTACTATTATCATTATTGTTTTGCCTATCCCAAAAGTTTACATCCCTTTTTCGATATGGTGCAATTCTTTTGTTATAATATACGCGGATAGGGTTTACAATAGCTGCACAAATGGATGAAAAATTTCATTTTTCGGGAAAAAGTCATTCTTAATAAAAAGTTTTGCTTGTAAAAAAAAATGCAATCACGAAGAGAAAAAAAACATGATTTTTGTCCAAGAGTAAACTACCATTTTTTTGACCAAAATGCCAATTAGAATAACGTTTGTAATTTAAATCCGAGATTTAAAATAAGTCTTCGATTTTTTTAGTTTTTTTAATTTTTAGAGGTAAATGGAAATTTTGCTGCTCAATAAAAATATTAATATAAAATTTAATTAGACTCTATTTTCATAATGGGTGGTGTGTATCTAATTTTAAAATTTTAAATGCATTACTACCATCTTTTGCAAAAACCAGGAATTTTTTTACCTTTTTATTACTTTGCTTTACGTATGGGGTAAATTTGAGGTTGTCGAATAGAATTTGATGTGTTTTGAAAATGTTGACTTTAGAACAAAGGGTTTATTTAGTTCAATGTTACGGTGCGGGCGAAAGTTCTTACAACTTTGAGAAATTTAATCAAAGATAGGTACCCTAATGTTTACGTCTTAAAAATGGGAAAATTTCTGCAAATTGGTTCAGTTTCCAATTTAAAAAAAAACTATGATCAGAATGTCGCAGCTTCCCTAATCGTATTGCAATGGTATCGATTTAAAATTTTAAAATAAGATACACCCCACCCATTATGAAAATAGAGTCTAATAAAATTTTATATTAATATTCTTATTGAGCAGCAAAATTTCGATTTGCCTCTAAAAATTAAAAAAACTAACAAAATCGAAGATTTATTTTAAATCTCGGATTTAAATTACAAACGTTATTCTAAATCAGTTTTCTAATTGGCATTATGGTCAAAAATGAAAAATACAGGTAGTTTACTCTTGGCGAAAAATCATGTTTTTGAAGTTTTTGGGAACTCTACGTATAAAAAATCAAAATTTTCTCTTCGTGAATTGCATTTTTTTTACAAGCAAAACTTTTTAGCAAGAATGATGCGGACAGTCTGTATAGGCAGTGTAGCGTAGCGGGCTAGGGAAGCGATTGCCGAATCGCGCGAATTATCCCCCAGTGTATAGTTTGCACTCAACGCCCTTAAAGTGTTACTACGCCACTGAACACTGAACATTTATTGCTTGTAAATCACAACCACGACAAACAAGGTCTTAAGCATAAGTATAGTTACTTTTTTCTACATGCTAGGTGTCCGGTATTGTCCGGGATATAAACCTTGAAAATCAACCTCTAATATGGGCACCATTTAGAGGTTAACAGGACAGGAGTTAGTGATGGTTAGAGCATGGAGGGGGGCAGTACGCGCGAGCTTTGCTTCAATGTGACCAGTAAAGTCCGCATCGATTTTTCTTTTATTAATAACTTTATTCGAAATTTTACTTTGGCATCAAGTTCTGCTTCGATCGAGATGCACGTGATTCGCATTATCTGTCAAATTTAATTTTTTTCCAAAAAATAATTTAAAAGTAGGGTTATTTCTGAAAGTATCGAAGAAAGTTATTAGAAAAAGTTTTTTTAAATGCAATTTCTAACCCACATGCTCACACAGCTGCATAAGAAAATTTTGATTTTTTACCCATATTTTGTACACCACTTTTGCAAAATAAGACTCAACGCAACCTACACAAAACTTCTTAGTTTTTACAAGGCTTTATTTCAGATACATTTTCTTTAAAGTAGCGCCATATTAAATGTGCGTTTTTCTACAAAATCAAAATTGGGCTGCAAATTTTAATAAATTTGCTCGCATGTGATGCAAAGTTTATTTGTTTTTGACCCTGTATAAGGTAACTTCATAAAAAAAGTATTTTTGAAAACGTAGTTTGTATCTGAAAGTAATACACCTTAATATCAATCATACCAAATACAAGGAAAATAAATTTTAGTGGTGGGTAAAAAATCAAAATTATCTTGTGCAGCTGAAATTTTCCATGTGGGCTAAAAAATGCATTTAAAAAAACTTTTTTTGATATTTTCAGAAATATTTTGAATTATTTTTTGGAAAAAATTAAAATTTGACAGATAAATGCGAATCACACGTGACGTATTTTTTTGCTTAATTTTCATCTCGATCGAAGCAGTAGGTAGTAGGTACACCGTCTACTGCAACCCATAAAACATTTATAAATATTCAGATAAATCTGTCCATTTTATTTAAGAGCATATCTAATTTTTTTAAGTGACGAACAATAACAATACTACAGTACCTACTGATATGATTACAATATCTAGTTGGCGTTTTACTACTATTTGTTTTACATAAACAATCGTTTTAACAGCGTGTTGACATATTAATACAAAGTGCAGAATTATAAAATATCTGGTGACTATTTTGTAAATAATAAACTGGGCATACAGACATGACTGTTACAAATGCATAGAGAAAAATACACTTTTCGGTTAATTTAGACAAAATGTAGAACAAGAATTCATTTCCACTTGCGTTGTGCGTTTGACAGGTTGGTTTGCTCAGTTTGAACTTCTATAGAGGGTTCGCAGGAATTTTGGTTTCTTATACAGGGTAAGTCACAAGTTTAACTTATTAACTTAGTACATATTTTTATTTCGTTTATCATAGCCCTCTTGCTTGATATTTGTTAGAATTTTGCGCAAAACTGTAAATAAGTTCATGATATATAAAGAAAACAAAATATGCTAGATCGCTATAGTCTCAATTTCGTCTGCCTAGCGCATGACGTCATCGTGGCGCTGAGAATTTGAGTTTAAACTGGATTCATTCAACGTCCTGCTTAAACCCCCAATCCTAGGATCATGAAATTTCGATGATGTCTTCTCCTTTTAACGTAGGCATCAACTAAGAAGGGATTTTTCGAACATCAACCCCGAAGGTAGTTAAAACCGGGGTTGAAATTTCAAAATTTGAAAAGTTATTACTTTTCCACTTCCCTGTATTTAAAATTAAATTAGCCGACGACCCATTATCGAGCACAATATGTATCTATATCTAATTCCACAACCGTTTTGTTATTAAAAAGAAGTTAAAAAGACTCTAATCAAGAATTTCATTATTAGCTTAGAATAACCCATAATAATCAATACATTAATAGAAGTAGTGCATGGTCTCTGGTTGGTACCATATCGAACCAGTAGGTAGGTAGTTTTCATAAATTATTTTGCTCTACTTAGCAGTGTTGTTCACTAGAAATAGTAATAGTAACGTATTATTTTTAAGTGTCACCTACTCTGCTAATAAAAATATTATCAAGTGATCAAACTCAAACCTGTCATTAATCCATTAATAAAAAGAGGACTTTTAAATACAAAAATGAAGCAGAGTGAAGAAGATGGCGATGTAACAACTATCCAAGTAAATCCGTTAGAACGTGAAGAAAGTCAAATATTTTTAACAGATGATGGCGATGTTGCTAGTGCTAGTAGTAATAGTAAAAATAAAGAGGCTTCGCCGGTGTTGCCATGGAGAAATTTTATTAAACAGGTAATAAATTAATGTATGCATGATTGGCTCCTAGCCACGCCAAAGTTCAGATCTTTATGTGAAACGACCTTTGCATGTAACCTGTAATTTTTATTAATTTTTTAGATTTTGTTTTGCCTCTTGGCTAATAGTATAGTATTACAACCAGGAATAAATATGTCTTTTAGCGCCGTCCTTTTGCCCCAGCTAAAAGAGACTGGTAGTAGCATTACTATTGATAAGTCTCAGGCATCTTGGATAGGTAGGTAAGCACAGTTTCGTTATGAGACTGTGATGTCATGTGGTGAGTAAGTATTCTAGCCCTGGTGAAAACCGCATGTCCCTCACCTCATGACATTACAGATAAATAGGAGGATATTATATTAGGTCCTGGCATTTTCCATTGGTAAAACTAATGCGAGTGTATTTCTTTTATTAACCCTAATTACAATGTAGCTGATATATTAATTAAATCGTAGCAGAACAGGCAATTTAAAAGTTTAAGTGTTTTTTATACCGTTTTAGCTAGTATCGTAGCGATATCACTGCCTCTAGGGTCGCTATGTACAGGCCCACTTATGGATAAGTTCGGCCGGAAGAAGGTGTGTATTTTTACGACAATACCGTTTTTAATATCGTGGGCCCTGCATGCGTTCGCTACAAATATTTGGTATATCTATGCAGGAAGAGTTATCGCCGGATTTAGTGGAGGTAAAGTATAAAAACCCAGAAAATATTATCATCTTTATATCATATTATTATGTTTTTAGATAGAAAATAAAAAAGTTTTTACATAATTTTTATTGAAATAGAGAAATATATTTGTATTTTTAGGTTTGACAACAGTGGTGCTAGTGTATGTTAGTGAGATAGCCCATCCGAAATACAGACCGATGCTATTGTCTCTGAACAGCGTGTTTGTAACGTTTGGTATACTTCTAACTTGCGTTTTAGGTAAAAAAAGAGTTCCTATATAAAAATACTAACCGAAAATTGTTTCTTCAAAAGTATTTCCATACAAATAACTGTCACCAATTTTTTTTAGGATTTTTATTGGATTGGCGTATTATATCGAAAATATTCTTTGTCCTAGTGGTCCTGTGTTTTATAGGACTGTGTTTCATACCAGAAAGCCCGTATTGGCTCATGGTTTTCAAAGATGATCCCATTGCCAGTGCTATATCAATAAAAAAGATATATTCTAACAATCTGGTAAGTGTTTTTTGACTGCGCAAGTGCGCAAGATTTGAACATGTTTGTGTACATCCGCGATACACTACTGCCGATATCCGGACGTGAATTAATTTTCAAGGTTTTATTTTTACCCTGATGTTTCTATATATTATGGTAAAAGGTAAAAAATAGAAAACAATAAAATAAATTCTTGACGAAATGGTGAACGTAAATATTAAAATTAATTATTAAAATAAACGTTCGCCAAATTGTCAAGAAGCATATTAATGTAACTATATAAATAATACGTCACATTCAGGCGTATAAAATGTGTGCATTTAAGCAATACTCAGTTAACGATTACATTCTAGTAACTGCGCTATATATATAATTTATAAAATTACCCAAACCGAAAATGCAATGCGCAGGGGTGTACAAATTTCGTTGTGGAAGTATCGTGTGTGCAACCAACAACGCCTATAAACAAGGACATAGTGTTTATTTGTGACGTCAGCATCTGTAGTCCTATACATAGATTAATACACTATATTATATTATGTTTTTCGGGATTATACCTACCTATACACTTGAAACTATCGTTATTTGCATAGTTAAGCTGGCATTTAAGTAAATTATGCGTTACTTAAAACATAACGTAAGTGAGAAAACCTATATTTAGATAGATAAAATTACCTAACCACCTAAATTGTCTTAGATGTTTTACTGTCTTTTTTTTTAGATAAATACCTATTATGTTAGGGTAAATATGTATACAATTTATAAAAAAAATAATAATTCATTAAAGTGTCTACCATCGCTTTTACTCGCGGCATGCACCACCTATCGAATTTATTTCAAGATATATTTGCTTATTTAAAACTAGTAAAGTAATTTTGGTACATTCTATATATACTATTAACGATCTCCAAGATATCAAAAATATTGGCATGCGTTCGGCTGTCACCCAATATCACAAGTAAAATTTAATTAGGCAGGTATAAATTTGGTATCACTAAATAGTTAAAGGTCACTACCAAATTTCTTTAGAGCACTTTGTCCTTATATCTAGGAGTTGTTGGTACAACCCGAAAAAATATTGTAATATTCCTTTATTATAGCTAGCAGAACAAGCATACCAAAACGTATTGGAAACCAGGAACCACGGTAGTCAACACAACGACAAAATTGACGAAAAATCAAAGTTAATCAACATAGAACACTTAAATCTGTACAAAAAACCTATCGTGTGGAAACCGTTCGTCATTCTGTGCATCATATTTCTCTTCCAACAGCTGTCAGGTTCATACGTGATCATTTTCTACGCTGTAGAAATTTTCCAGGAAATCGGCGGCCATTACAAAAACAGTATTGATGGTTTTTCGGCCTTAGTTTTGCTTGGCACCATTCGATTTATTGCATCGATTATTTCGGCTCTGATATCGAAGAAAGTTGGCAGAAGGACTCTTATGTTTGTTTCGGCTATTGGAATGATTGTAACTAGCTTTGGATGCGGGTTTTACATGCATTTTTCGCAAAATCGTCATTTGGATCCCGTAATCACACCTCAGGATCGACCTACAACGCCTCTAGACATTTTTAAAGAAAACATTATCCAACAAATGACAACGCCGCCGATTAACCTTAAAAATTTGACAACCATACCTTCTAGAACTGTCACTTATCCCGAAAGTTGGCCTACGCCGTTTCTTAACCTCACTAATCCCAGTACAAAGCGTCAAATACTGGAAAATATTGTCGATCAAGATAATGTTCCAGTAGACAATAATGTAGCTCTATTTCTAGTGCTAGGTTACGTTTGTTTTAGTTCCTTAGGGTACCTCGTTATTCCTTGGACCCTTATAGGAGAGTTATTACCAGTAAAAGTACGTGGAAAACTAGGTGGAGTTCTAGTTTCTCTCGCCTACGTTATAATGTTCGTCGTGGTTAAAATTTTTCCATTTTTAATGGAAATAATATCATGGGTCCATTTGTTTTTCGGTTTTGGTATTCTAAATACGGCGGGACTTGTATTCTTGTACTTTTGGTTGCCGGAAACATTGGGAAAAACCTTCGAAGATATTGCCAAGGTGTTTGAAAAGAAAACCAAAGAACAACAGTAATTCAATAGGATAATTATAAAATATTTGTTCACTAAAAGTTGTTAATAAATAATTTTAAAACTTGATTTTTCTTACAGCGTTTTTTAAAATGAATCACTTGATTTTTGTTTAGGTAGGCAACATTGTGCATCAAGGCAACAAATAAATGTTGAAAACAACAACACTGTGCATTAATGCTGCAAATACCGGAAAGACGTGAAATGCTGCAACCAGATATACACGATTGTGTATAATAAGTTCTATGTTGATAATCTTCAAAAATACCGTTTTCTTTTCATGTATTCTGGAACTTTATTATCATTCCTTTGGTTAATTAAATTAAAATATCATTTAAATTATAAAATTCCCTGTTGCTTTATAGTAAAACATGTAAAAATAGGTTGAAGTGTCAGGTTGACACGGCCACATGTCACAGAATCGATCTGTCACAAATTCCTGTTTTTAGTGTTTTTGCTTCGTGTCTCGAAAATTGTGCAATTGTTGATAAAAACGGTTTTATAAAAGCCGGGTTTTCAGTTAGTTTTTAGAAATTGTGTTATTTTTCCTTTAAGAAACAGGTAAGCGACATTTATTAATTTAAAATTACCGAATTAATTAACTTTTTGGTTAGAAAATCGATGTTAACATTTCTGGGGCTTATAAAAACGTCAATGAACTTTGAACGTTCAGTTTTTCATTCATTTCTGTCTTCGTCGCAAACGGGAAGAAAACTCGTCCCGTACTTATTCTTCAGCGTATTATTAATTATTTATGAATGAAGAAACGCTTGTAGAACAATTAAAAACAAATTTTTCTTTCAAAACCCAAATATAAGGCATGTATTAACAATAATGGTATTTAATGTTACCGGATGCATCGGATTTTATGCATTTAGTAGTGGGTTAAACAAGGATGACACTACATAAATACGGGAACGTGCGTTCGAGTACTCCGAGTGGCAATCTTTTTTCGCTAAGCATATTTTTGGCCACTGACTTTGTCGTGATTTTTTTTGATAAAATCTTACTCTTGTTTATGACGCAAATCTTGTATTTTTGATTAATTTATTGCCTGCTGTATTTTTATTGATCTGCAGTATTTTTTCAATAATTGGGATAGGTAACCATGATATTTGGAGTGTAGGTGGTTCCATAGGGTGGGCCCAACAATATTTCTCTTGTTATAGAGAAGTGCAGCCTAGGAAGAGGACAATTCCCTCTCCAATCAGGTCAGATCACAAAAGTACCCTTATTTTTAACTCTCTAACATTACCTACGAGGTAAAAGTTACATACTCAAAGTGCAATTTGTTTTATACGAGTTGCCATAATACTAGCCTCTGGTAAAAGTTCTATCGCTTTTTTAATTTAGTAGATCCTGGGACACACTGTACCGGTTTACCTAATAAATAAATATTGCAAAAATATTCGCCAAATTATGTAAGTATTTACCTACCTACGCACAAAGATCCCACAAAAAATAGAACGAATTATTGTAAAAATTGTATTCAAAAATTAAAAGGCATTTTTAAAAAGCAGTACTAAACTACCTTGACCTCTACCTTTGGTTTGAATAAGTTACATGTACATTTCCATAAGAATTATATCTTATAATGCATATTATTATGTTGTGTGTCCTTTTTATGCAAAATGTTGAGATTTTTTAAAAAGATTTAATTAAAAGTTGCCATGTTATGTTATCACTGAGCAAAGAAAGCAGCGAGAGAGAATATATTTTATTATCTAATGTTATTCTGTTGTGTGAACATTATTATAACAAAACAATATTATAAGTCAATACCAGATCTGTAATGTAACTGATGATTTAGTGAATATAGTGACAGGCGTTATATTTGACAAGTGTTCATATAGACATAGACATGTCAAATAATAGAATGTCTTCTATAAACAATCAGTTGTCGTTTATGAATTCGTCTATCTTAGTTGATCTCATAGACATTTACCTTTAGATACGTACAGCTTATCTCCTGCGCAAACAAAGTTACGTTTTATGGGTGAAAAAATGCCTCGCCGGTCAGCTGCCTTCCCACTGAGCAACATCGGGCATGCGCGCAAACCTCGTGTTATCGGCCCATCCTTTAGCGACATGCTCAAAATACACTCCAGAACCGACTCGGCCGCCATTTTTGTTGTCGTGATTTAAGGGTTCTCTGTGGATTCCTTGTAGTTTTCTTTGCCATTGTGGATTGTGGGTGTTTAATATTTACGGATTTCTAGTTTTTGTGTAGACTACGAATCATTTTTAAACAAATTTTAGAAACAACACCTTACAAAACAATTTTCTATCCTCAAAATCTGACAGGTTTGCAATTACTGAAAATGCCAAAAATCACTAACTTAATTCTCAATCAAAAAAATTGAATAAATTACAATTTTTTGGCTAGAATTTAAATTTTAAAGTCCGGGCCTGTCTATTTTCCCATTCGTCAAACGATAATGTTGCAGTGCGCATGTCTAATCGTGTATAGCTTTGTTTACATGCGCGAGGTCAGACATTTGCCACTTTCGTGATTATTGTTTGCTTATCTAAAGGTAAATATCTATAGTTGATCTTCGTTGGCTATATTTTTACTCTACTAGCTCTATCTGTCCCGAATATTCAATTGTAAAAGATTTAAATAGGTTTATGAATAAATTATATAATCATCAGTACACCCCAATCATAATACGTAATGTATGTACAAACCTAGCTATCTTATCTTTAATTCTTATATAAATGATTGCAATGAACTCATCGTCATTAAAATAATCGCCCGACAGCAATATTTGTTAAAAATATAATTCGCATTTGTTGTTGATATCATGTTTTCATAGTTGATAATGTGGCATTTTCGAATATGTTGAGTGTTCGAATGGTGCACGGTTAAATTATGCAATACTTTCACCTTTATATGACCTTTTGATAGTGCGGTTCTCAAAAATAATATCTCCACAAACCGTATACGTTCGTGAACAGAAGTATGGAACCCTACTTCTATTCGGTATATTATTAAAGTACCAAATATAGTAGTATTGGGTTGCAAAAATTTTAATATAGGTATTTATAACGTTTATTATAACACACTTGTATTGTTCGTATGGTAGCTATTGGGTGTAGTTCGAATATTGACTATGGAGGTCGACGGGTACTTTTACTTAAGAAATTGAGTACAAAAGAATGCTGTTTATAAAGTCTTAAATATGGGTATTTATAGTAGGTACTGTATAATATAATACTAAATACCGTGCGAGCAAAAATTATTTGCATCAAAGAGGGCCTTGCATCTAAGGACGTAATGCTTAGCCGCAGAGCTTAGGTAATACCCGTTGGATGTCAGTAACTACCTGAATTAACAATCAATCAGTTATTCCGTCATCTTATATAGTCGTTACAAGTAATTTGATTCAACGCTAATTTTTTCAATTTCTTGGAACAATTCACACAAAGTGCTTTACGGAACAGCACAAAACATTCACGGTTGAAGAGTATTTTCGAAACGGGGTTGAGTAAATGGTGAGTGGCAATACAATCCGGGTTTGTGCATGGACGATTTTCACGAACATTTTCCTAACGTTGCTTTTATTGCTGGGGATTTTTATCATTGCCTGAAAAGAACCGTGGCTGTGTTTAGGGAAACAGGTTCTATACGACACAAAAAAGGAGCAGGAAGACCATCTGTAAGAACAGAAGAACTTGTTGCAAACGTTCGTGAAATAATGCAAAATACGCCAACAAATTGTATAAGACGCCTGTCCCAAGAAGTGGGAAGATCTTATGGAACATGCAGGACTATTCTTAAACAGCAGCTAAATTTATTTCCTTATAAAGTGCAAGTATTCCAAGAAATACAAACCGCAGATTTTGAAAGACGCAGGGATTACTTTTAATGGTATATAATATACTAGCGTGTATCCGGCATGCGTTGCAACCCGCTGGTATAAATACAAACCCGAACAAACCCGATATATTAGTACCCGGCATGCCACTTTCTGAAATTGCACCCGTGCGAAGCCGGGGCGGGTCGCTAGTTATACATAAAAACCTTCCCCTTGAATCACGCTATACATTAAAAAAAACCGCTTCAAAATCCGTTGCGTAGTTTTAAAGATTTAAGCATATAAGGGGACGGACGGACAGACAGCGACAGCGACTTTGTTTTATACTATGTTAAGATATAATGGTATGGTAGATCACCTTGTTTAACAGTTATGGACATCGGCGTAGCTAGGGGGGGTAGGGGGGCCTGCCCCCACCCCCTGATGGCCCTGGGCCCCCCTGAATTATTCAATAGAAAAAAAATTGCAATTACAATAATGTAAACAAGGGGCCCAGGCTCCCCCTGAAAACTAAGGCTAGCCACGCGCCACGCCGATGGTTATGGATTACTTCGTTTTTCCTCATTTAAAAAACACTATTTTTAAAACACCAGTTGTAAATTTAGAACAATTACAAGAAAACATTATCCAAGAATGTGGTAACATTTCTCCAGAGATGCTGGTCAACACTTTCGAAAATATGAAGAGACGTGTGAATTTATGTTTGAAGCATGGCGGTGGCCTATTTCAGCAATTTATGTAATAATTATTTTTCTTTTTCTTTCTGTATATTCTTACTTTGTTAATTTTGTAAACAACAAAAATAAATTTGTATTTGTCTACTTATTTTATGAATCATTAGTTAGGCATATCATGTCATAATATGAATTTGACAAAATTTTAACCTAGATTTGGTTAGATATATCGTCCCCATATCATTGTGAACTAAACCAAGCCCTACGTTTTTTAATCCAAGCCCTCTTTGATGCAAATATTTTTGGCTCGCACGGTAGATTTTAGTTATTGTTACTTAAGACCCTACTTATGTTACTATGTACTATTATGTATTATCATTAATAAACATTGGTCGAGTAATATACACCATTTTAACTGAATAAACTAGATTTTTAAATATTTCACAGTAATGTTTGTCATTTTCTTCTATTTCTTATTTAAGAAAATTGCTTGACAAACTTACGCCATTAAAAGTATTAAAATGATGTGGGAAATTATAATCTTCGCCTAAAACCTTGTAAAAAGGCTACAGTACGACAACGCAGCAGTAAGAGATTGGTCTGAGGCCACGATGACGTTGTTTCATTCGTTTCCGTTTAGGAATGTCCCCAGAATCCCCGTATTCTAAGCTCACATCTTAACTGAAACCAAAGGTATAATCACGATCGAGACAACGGCAAAATAATTGTTTTACGAATAAAATTAAGGCCTAATACATCGATGCATCGGCAAATATTAAATGGCATCGATGTGTTTTGTGATATTTTCTAGAGACTTATTAAGATGCAATTGTCAAATAATAATTCTGCAGTTACCGAGGGGTAATTCACTGAGAAAAATTTGTACACCATTTTCCATATTGCCGAATTTTCTTCGTATTTTCCTTGTATTTTCTGTATTTTCCTTGTATTTTCTTAATTTTTCTCGTATTTTCTGTATTTTCCTTGTATTTTCTCGTATTTTCCTGGTATTTTCTAGAACTTGTACACCATTTTCGTCCAAAAAAATTGGCTTTACTAAATCAACATCCATTGAAAAATTTTTTTTTTAATAATCACGGAACTGGCAACTTTTTTTTTTTTTTGTTAGAAGTCAAAGTAATCGTTAAAACCGTCGAAAACCCGGGGCAGCGTTAACGATTTTACGTCATTACCAAATTGATTGCCGCGCGTATTTTCTATATTTTCCTTATGTTGCCTGTATTTTCTCGTATTTTCTTTGTATTTTCTGTATTTTCTTTGTATTTTCTGTATTTTCTTCGTATTTTTTGTATTTTCTTCGTATTTTCTGTATTTTCTTCGTATTTTTTGCATTTTCCTCGTATATTTTATATTTCCTCGTGTATTTTCTAGAAGTTGTACACCATTTTTGCCAGTGAATTACCCTCGGCAGTTACTTTTCATGGATGAGTAAATAGAAAGTTGCGTTGTTTGTATTTTAGGTTGCTTCTATAGTAGCAAGGTCACATTCAAAGGTAACTCCGGCGTAATCCCCACTACCTGCCCCGCCCAGCTCTTCACCTCCTCCCTCCTACAAATGATGTTGTCATGTTGTCAAAACATTTTAATATCATTGGTCCAGCCTATTGCTGGCGCTTCTTTTTGTTAAAATCCTAACACCGTCGCCCTGTATCTCAAATTCCGGACATACTGTATAGTGTATGGTAGATCTTGAAATAATTGATTCCTAACTATTTGCCAAAAATAAGTAGGTAATGCGGCAATGGAACATAATTTTTTATCACGTCCCCGTCACTATCGCCCCATGTATAGTACTATCGGTAGGAACCAATGAAATTCGCGTTGAAACACGCGTACCAGTCTAGTCGAGTGAAAGCACCCGAGCTGGTACGACGCTGTGCTGTTGCCGGTTTCAAAAATTGCTTTTGCTTCGCGTATTGCCAACACTTCGAAAATCGATAGTATTAATTTCGGGTGAATTTTCGGAAGCCAAGTTTGTGAAAGTCGTTTGTGGATTCGCATTGCTCCTCGAGTAGGAATTTTTTTTTGTTGCTTGTGTAAGTTTAGTTTAACGATTATTAATTTTAAAAAAATCTTTAGGGCCTTTGAGGTTACTCAGGTTACCGCGAAATAGAGTATCGCCCAATGTATCTATCGACTTGAATAGTTTAGATTTATCAACTAAATTTTTGACGTAGTCCTTTAAAAAAAAGTGCAGCGGGTTAAGATCGGGTGATCTTGGTGGCCACTCTATTGAAAAAGTGCTTAGTTAGGTATTAAAATGCGATTTTTTTTTAATGGAAAGCGCATTATAATAATTTTAGCATTTGTTTATTAATTATTAATGGGTTTTGACGATTTGAATATTTAAGTTTCAGAGTGAAAGTAGTGGCGTGCACTTGTGTAAATAAAATTTTTCAAATTTTCGTGTTTTTATGGAATTTTATTTCGTTTAGCTAATTTTAATATGCGATATATACCGGGAGTTTCTCAAGAGACGTTCGCCCCTATAACTTGTATGTATTTATAGTATATTAAAATAAAATTTTGAGATTATGCATAAGAGATGAGTCCTGAGAGAGAGATAAGTGACCTTGGCTTTGGCATTTTCAATGGGACATCTTGTCTATTTTTTCTTATTTGGGTTCAGCATAACATTATGAGTGAAATGACGCCTCGCTTGTCATTTTTTGACGTGTTATAACATTTTTATGTTTATTTTTTATTTTTAATCTAGACTGCTACAAATTAATTAAATCTGTTAATTTATAGTCAAAGTAGTGTATGAAAATTAAAATATGTCATAATAATTGACTTTGTAAGTTTCACAAGCGTTTAAAAAATGAAATTTTGTTTTCTTTACGTTTACTCCATTTTTCCAAATGGAACTAGTAGTTCACTAGGATATATTTAAAACGAGCATTTTTTTTTCAACTGGATTTGAAGGCAGTTAACTAACTGAAACGTTGTGTTAAGTAACAAAATAAAGACAATGGAAGTCCGACTAGGTAATGATTTTTTTTTGATATTACTTCATTGTCTACCACCTTCAAACCACAACCAACAAACACCTATAAAAAAGGTTCTATTGGTTAGTATGTATGGTACCCGCTGGTACTTACTATACTTAGTAAACATTTTCATTAAATACTAATTATTATAAGCGACAGTAAATCATTTAAAGACATTTTTTGTTTGTAATAAATTACATATATGGTAATTGATATATGTTTTTCGTTATTTCAATGTTCACTGTGTTTTTAACATTATCAAGAACAAGTACTGTTTCAGTGTTCCCTATAAAATTTTTAAAAAATACACGTCAGTCTGTCATACCGTTGTCAGTGATCTAACAGAGCCTTTATCTCGCAAACCGTTTAGTGTAGAGAGCTGAAATTAGGTATAATTATAAATTATACAGTATTGGGATAAGGGGAAATACACACTACAACTACTTCAAAGTTATTTAAGCTATCGTAAACAATTTGTTCAAATTGGAGAACGAATAAGTTCGGAAAAAGAAAAAATAATATGTGGACTCCCACAAGAATCAATATTAGGTCCGTTATTACTCTTAATTTACATTAATTCCGTTTCCAAATTGAACTTAAAGGGCAATATAAAGCTATTTGCAGATGATACAAGAATTATTTATTTTGCTGAAACTATTGCAGAAATGTATTTTGATATTAATGATGATTAAAAATACTTCTTTCTTGGCTTCAATCAAATAAACTTACGTTCAATTTTACAAAATCTTCTTTTATGTTTATAACTAAAAATAAAATAGATTCTATCATTAACCCCTTAACATTTAATAATGAAAATAATCAATATCCAAAAACGACAAAATTGTTAGGGTTAGTTTTAGACGAAAATTTAAATTGGAAATGCCATATCCAGTATATTATCAACTCGATATCTCCTTTGGTATCTGTTTTGTACAGAGTTAGATATTTCATTCCTTTGAAATATTAAAAAAATATTAATTTTCCATTAATATATTCAAAATTACAATACTTAGCTTCTGCATGGGGATCTGCTTGTTTATCAAACTTAAAACCATTTCAAAAATTGCAAAATAAAGTCGTTAAATGTATACACAAATTACCACATTTAGAACCAACTGTTAATCTATATAGACCGAAGGAGTATTTACACGTTCAAAACATTTATAAATTAAAAATTTGTTTTCTAATTCAGTCTATTATTTAAAAAGAAAAAAATCAAACATAACACTTTAGGAGAATAAGACATTACATGATCATAACACCAGACATTGTATAAATTATCAAACTATCCCAGTAAAAAGTAATTTCGGAAAAAAATCGCTTTTATCTGACGGAATAATAAAATATGACAATCTTCCAAAAAAGATCAGAAAAATAAAAAATTGGCAACTTTTAAAAAACAATTAAAGAGATATTTACTAAATTAAATTATTCATACTATTTTTTTTAAAATTGATTTTATTAATAATAATAATAATAATAATAATAGTCGCTGTCGCCCGTCTGTCCCCTTTAATGTCCGCTTAAATCTTTAAAACTACGCAACGGATTTTGAAGCGGTTTTTTTTAATAGATAGAATGATTCAAGGGGAAGGTTTTTATGTATAACTAGCGACCCGCCCCGGCTTCGCACGGGTGCAATTTCAGAAAGTGGCATGCCGGGTACTAATATATCGGGTTTGTATTTATACCAGCGGGTTGCAACGCATGCCGGGTACACGCTAGTTAATTAATATAACTGTCTGTCATGTTATACTCCAGCGGCCTGGCCTGCTAGATAAAAAAATATTGAAACTGAAATGTGCTGTTTTGTAACAATTACTAAACAGCACATTATTAATGAATTAAAGTGGATTAACTTCAATTTTTTTTTATTGCAATTTTTTTTTTTAATGGTTATTTTCTATATTATGTTGTCACTTTCCATGTAATGAACTGTAAAAGTTAGTTTGGAATAAAGACATTTTGAAAGTTAATAATTTATTCCTTCGATTACAGATTAACTAGGGCACGGAAACCTAACCTAACACTATGTCGGCCAAGGCCATACGCGAAGCTACCGGCAAGGATCTGATCAACAAGTATTTGGGCGGCAACACCGCGGCGGCGCAATGTAGGTTCGCCAGCGTCGACCCGGAGACGAAGTTTGCCCAGCTGGTGACGGACAACCCGTGGTTGAAAACCGAGAAGTTGGTCGTCAAGCCCGATCAGCTGATTAAAAGAAGAGGGAAATTGGGTAAGCGTGTTCTCCAACCACAGGCCGAGGCCTGCAGGAAAAATTAGAATGCTTTAAAGGCTGTGTAAATGGCAGACTATAATATCTCTGTGCTAACGGGTTTTTTTACTATTTTCACAATAACGTTTTTAATTTTTTTTTATCAATCTAATTGTCAAAATTCAAAAATTGTGATATTTTTTTTATTCTCAACTTAAAAAAGTTTATTACAAAGAATATAACACCAAATAATATACAATATTAGACCAGGGTCGAAAATTTTTGAAACCAAAAAAAATAATAGTCGGATGAAACCCATTGGAAAAGGTAGAGAATAGAACAAAAATGAAAGGAAAAATAAATTACGGGCGATCCGAGGTCGGGAAAGGGGGGAGGGGGGGTTTGAAGGGTAGAAAACGATTTATCTCGATTTCCGGTAAAACTACAAGTCCTGTGGAAAAACGTTAAATCGCAAAGTTGTAGGTAATAAAAAGATCTACAACTTTTGTACTTACACTTTTTGATATAACCTCAAAATGTATGTGAAAAATTCAAATTTTTTTTATCTTTTACAAAAAAATTTTTTATCCACGAAATTTGGTGAAAACGTACCTTTTTATGTCCTAAGCACACTGTAATTTTTTTGATTTAAAATATTTATTTTTTAACCTTATTTTGACTTAATATCGAAAAAACACCCTAATTTTCAATCGAAAATTCTCACGTCAAAATATCTGCTTTTTTAAAAAAGTCGGTGGGCTTTTTGTTCGTTGAAATCTCTACTTTCTGATGGTGTTAAAAAATATATACATTACTATGGTAAATGTTCTCAAAAAAATGCAAAGAAACGAAAAAACTCGAATCCGAAATTTTTTTTTTAGATCAATAAGTACAATTTTGAGCTATTTATTAAAATTTATACTTTAATTACTCGAAAAACGTAAGATTCCATGTTACATTGATAAAAAAAAGTTTAAATTTTAATAAATGGCTCAAAATTGTACATATTGATCTAAAAAAAATTTCGGATTCGAGTTTTTTTCGTTTCTTTGCATTTTTTTGAGAACATTTACCATAGTAATGTATATTTTTTTTAACACCATCAGAAAGTAGAGATTTCAATGAACAAAAAGCCCCCCGACTTTTTTAAAAAAGCAGATATTTTGACGTGAGAATTTTCGATTGAAAATTAGGGTGTTTTTTCGATATTAAGTCAAAATAAGGTTAAAAAATAAATATTTTAAATCAAAAAAATTACAGTGTGTTTGGGACATAAAAAGGTAAGTTTTTCACCAAATTTCGTGAATAAAAAAATTTTTTGTAAAAGATAAAAATAAAAAACCAAAAACTTGGTTATTTGAATTTTTCACATACATTTTGAGATTATATGAAAAAAGTGTAAATACAAAAGTTGTAGTGTGATTTAACGTTTTTCCATAGGACTTGTAGTTTTACCGGAAATCGAGATAAATCGTTTTCTACCCTTAAAACCCCCCCCCCCCCCACACCCTTCCCGACCTCGGATCGCCCGTAATTTATTTTTCCTTTAATTTTTGTTCTATTCTCTTCCTTTTCCAATGGGTTTCATCCTACTATTATTTTTTTTCATTTTTTACCATTTTCAAAGGCTTCAGCACTGGTCTATATATAAATTCACAAATAATAAAAACCATGTTTAGTAACTATTAATAACTCCATCGAAATTCTTTACAAAAAAATATATTAATAACCATTTACAAAAAAAAAATATTAATATAAATAACACGTTAAAGTTAGTTCAGTTTTAAAAAATATTTTTTTAGTTTTTTTTAAAAGTCCATAATTTTGATATTTCTTCAAGTTTTTTTCGGCAAACTGTTATTGTTATTGTTATTCCTTTATATTATTGATTTTTGGTCACAAGTACTCTTTACCATTGGTGTTTGAATATGATGATTTTGTCTCGTGATGTGAAGGAAATATTATATTCCATCGTTTTTTTTAATAATAATAAAGTGTATTAAAAAGCATGTTTTAATTTATAAAGCTTTTCTAAATTTAAATATCCATTTGGTTCATACAAATTTATAGTTGGTTCTAAAAAAGGAAGTTTATGTATGCATTTAATTATTCTGTTTTGTAGTTTATGCTGATCCCCAGATTGAAATCATATACTTATATAATTTTGAATAAACCAAAGAATAATATATATTTTTTAAATATTTTAATGATATATAATTTTTAGCTTTAAACAAAATGCAAATTATTGGTAAGATGCAACTTCTTAAATTTTCAATATGTTTTTGTGGGCCGCCACATAGGAGCCTATACTTTCATTTGAATGGTCCCAACTTTTTTGTCCTACACTGTATGCGCATTTTGACTGAACACTTTTATTCTCCTAGCCCTTTGACATAAAAAAGGTAAACTACTTTTGTTTCGATAAATCTAACCGTTTTCGAGAAAAACGCTAAAATAACATTGCTTGCATGCGATGAATACGAATTTATTTTAATTTACTTTCAACCTTAAACATGGCATAGCAAAGGAAGGAATATTCCATGGAGTTCGTCGGAATTTTTTAAGAAGAATTAATTTACGCATTGAAGAGGAACGACGTCACTTTGAACCTTTGATTTGAACGTTTAATTTATTGTTCTGGTAACTTGTGTATTTTTAAACTGCAAATAAAATTTAACTTCAACACCTTTTCCGTTAATAATACATTTTCGAAAAAGTGTTATAGGAAGAGGTAGCATTTATTTTCGTTCCAGAATTATTCCCTAAATTGTTTGCTCATCATTTCCGGACACCCTGTATATTTCCGCGGTTCCATTTGACCTCTTGTCGGCTTTTTATGATAAAGACAATGAGATGTTGTAGTTGGTCCAACCGCCCTCCGGAAAGCGAGATGTCGATGTAAATATTTGAGTCGAAAATGGAACAGAACTCCAGCGGTCCTTGGGGATAAATCAGGTCGTTTTTTTTTTCATTTTTACCAAAATTAACGTCATTTAGAAACGAATGAATTTGTTCTTCCCATAATAGCAAAGTATTGCGTCAAATATGCACGTAATGGTGACAATGGGAAAAATGGAAAATAATGTTAATGGATTTGATACCGGCGAATTTTTCAAATTACCGATTTAATAGGGAGATGGCATTAAAAAGGTCAAATTTGGCTATTTAGTACAATGCTAAATTGTAAGGAGTAGATGAGAGTTTGGTCGTTTGTTATGCACGTTTTTTGGTATTCGAGTTTTGAACTTTTTGTGTTGTTAAGGTGGGAGTATCAACATGCTCGCCAACCTATAACCTATTTCGCGTAGATTTATTTATTTTTTCCAACTTTTACACAACATTTAAATAAAATCAATATCGTCTTCATATTCTATAGGTAATAATTAACATGTTAAATAAATATCAAGGAATTTCATAAGTTATTTAAGAAGAATTGTATATCGAAAAAAATCGGTTAAGATTTTTTTTTAACATTATTATGTCATTGTTCTGTCACTATACAATTCTCCCAAAATAAGCAATGAAATAAATTGATATTTTTGTAATATATTAGATGTTACCTAAATAATGTGCCGACGATATTAATTTTATTTAAATCTTAGTCAATAAAATAATAAACTAAGAAAAACAAGGCGAAATAGGTTATAGGTTGACAATAAATTGAATGACGTTGATAATTCCACCTTAAGAAATATTTGAAAGTCTCACCCGATTAGCGATTTTCCTACTGACTACAACAAAAAAACAATTACATGCTCCCTAATGATTTTTTGCGAAGAATTTGATGTAAAAAATTATATAGGTTCACAAATTTCACAGATAAGATGCCATATTGGATTTTTTTTAAATCTCAACTCCAACTATACTTTATTACCGTGACCGGCAGAAAGTACGCAAAAAAATTTGGTAAGTTTTGAAATAAAAAAAATCCCCTTTTTTATTTCAAAACTTACCAAATTTTTTTGGCGGTGGAAAAGTTCTGCATGTTCTTAAACAAAAAAGAGCATAGACAAAACTAGTAAATATTGCGCTGCATTCGAGGGAGAGGTGAAAACGTTAAATTCACTCAAGAATAAAGTGCCCTTATTTTTTACTGTAGAAAATATTTTTATTAGGAAATGTTGTTTGCACTTAAAAAAAAGATATCCATAAATACCATATTTCAGCTCGGTAGCACAAAAAAAGTGTTTTTACTTTTTTTAACGCCCCCTCATACAGTGTGTGTATAAAGTCTGGAAACGGCTTAATAACATCACAATTTACTGGCCGATTTAAACCAAATTTGGTATAGTTGTGTAAGAGGATCTAACGCACCGAATGACGATATTGGCGTTGTTGCCAGCTTTTTAGTTTGTCTGGAATTCGAACGAATTTTATATTTTTAAATATAACACCCAGTATATTTTTACATTTTTAAATTCCACATAAAATTATAATTATTTTTTATTAAATGCATTATTAGTCTATACTTCATAGTTTCCGAGATATTGACTCTCGAAAAGTGACATTTTTGAACTTTGACAGCTTATAACTTTCTAACAGTACGTCTTAGAGCAAAACGGCTTACATGTCCCTATCTTCAATTTTTATTATCTTCCCAAAAAAATCAACTTCCGGTTAAACCGGATGTAACTCGAAAGCAGGAAATATAGTTGTTCCGGTTTAACTGGAAGTTGATTTTTTTGGGAAGATAATAAAAATTGAAAATAGGGACATGTAAGCCGTTTTGCTCTAAGACGTAGGTACTGTTAGAAAGTTATAAGCTGTCAAAGTTCAAAAATGTCACTTTTCGAGAGTCAATATCTCGGAAACTATGAAGTATAGACTAATAATGCATTTAATAAAAAATAATTATAATTTTATGTGGAATTTAAAAATGTAAAAATATACTGGGTGTTATATTTAAAAATATAAAATTCGTTCGAATTCCAGACAAACTAAAAAGTTGGCAACAACGCCAATATCGTCATTCGGTGCGTTAGATCCTCTTACACAACTGTACCAAATTTGGTTTAAATCGGCCAATAAATTGTGATGTTATTAAGCCGTTTCCAGACTTTATACACACACTGTATAACGAATCGTTATATCGCTATCGCTATGCAACCTATAAATTCAATTTTTTAACAGCTCTTGGGCAATTAGACACATAACTTACTTAAATTTGTTTAAATACACGAGAACTAGACGTTTAATAAAATAACGTTAAAAATAATCTAATTTTTCTGGTGCACACCGTACATTATTCTATGGGTAAGCGGAATAACTTTAAGCAAAACAAATGAGGGTTTACTTCATACATTTAATAATATTTTGCCGTTCCCAATTTTTCAAAAACTCTTAAACCCATTGGTTCATGAATTAAAGTTTAAACCCTTACAATAAAAATCGTTTTCATTTAAATCTAGTTTCTATGAAAAATATTCATATTTGTGGTACCGAGCTGAAATTTGGTCGTTCCGAAGATACGGGGCATCGAAGTTTTTGATTTAAAACCCGGACCTGTCTATCTCCCATTTATTTGCTAATCTAAAGGCATATGTCTATGGTAATCTGTCTATCTCATTATCTCAAGCATCTAAAAAAATATTAGCTTGAATTTTTTACCATTTCTTTTTATCAACATCCTTTATTTTCAGATAATAAATATAATAAGTCATTATTTTTAATATCGACAGTTGATCAGCTAAGCAAGCAATCAATCAATCATTTAGTTAGTCATTCGGAAGTACCTGGGTACTAATATTTGACAAGAACATACCAAATGTACTCGTGTAGCGAAACTTTGAATGAGATTGCTTTAAAAAATGGCACAACTGTAAGCTCGCTGTTATCCTCACAGTGCTTTGGCATGTGGTTTTTTTATAATCAAAAACAATCCATATATTTTGCAACATTTAGTTCAAATATAGAACTATCTACACCATTGCTTTTAAGCTAAAAAACATCACCTGAATAATCTCAATTACCCCGAAATATTAATCCGGGATTGGAATAATCGGATGTCTTACACACTACACATTGTAAATAATAATACATAGAACTAAATAAGGAATAATATACTTACTTTTCACCCATTTTTCTTAAATAGTCACTTTGTCAATTTAAAAATGGTCCGAAAACACCGCATTGTCTGAAACAATTTTAAACACCAGGTCCATACTTTGCTAAATCACGTGTAGAAAAAGGCACTGACAAAAACACGAACAACTCTGTTAAAATAAAATGATACAAATCACAGCTGTTTCCAAGAAACACTAACAAAGAAAATTAGCGAAATGAAAAGTTTAATAAAAGTTTGGACTAGGTCCAAAAATCCTTACGAATCCAAATAAGACGTCACATTTTTTGTTTCACTGTTTTCATTTAATTGGCACAATATAAGTGTTTTTGTTTTTCTCATTATGACATATGTATGTATAAGTTCAATGTTTTCTAAAGTCACTAGAAGAGCTAACACGGTTTTTGAAACATTAATAGTATAAGACAATCCATTAAATTTACCATGGAAGCGGAAAAACATTCCACTCTACCTTTTCTCTATGTTCTTGTCAAAAGAAGTGCTGAAAACATAAAAATTTCAGTGTACAGGAAGCGTAAAGGCATAATGTACTATTATTCAGAGCAGTTGTACTCTGGATCGCAGTATACTATGGTTTTACATTACGCGTAATTTTAATTGACAATGTGTACCGCGATTCAGAGCATGAGTTTGTTTTAACGTGCTGGAACGCAGTATATAATGGCTCTAAATAAAGGCGCGTGTCTCGGCGAATTTATACTGCGATTCAGACCCCACAGATGCTGCTTTAGGAATATGTGACTGTCCTTTTGGTATAGGCGGTAAATTTTGCAAACATCTTTGTGCGGTGTAACACATTTTTGGAGTACTTCTTCCGAACGCCCTTTACTTACTTCGTCCGATAAGAACATGTTAGCACGGTTAGCTCTCGGTTATGACGCCTCAGAAGATTTTTTTGAAAATATGGACTTGAAACGATTTTGAAAGCCATTTCGACAACGCACCTTTTAATAAAAGTCCACAAGGAAATATTCAACAGGTTACCGAGGTTGATTCCATTTTAGAAACAGAGAAAAATGAATCAGACGTTAACAGAAAACATACTTCTGTAGTAGAAAGTCTAAAAGAAAATTTTCAGAGGCTAATAGAAATTGCATCAAAAAATAACACCGCAGATTTGACCAATTACATCATTAAGGCTAATGTTGAATTTTAATCGCAAGCTTCCTTTGCTATTTAAGGAAAGGACGTTCTTCAAAAAACAAATAGGGGTTCGACCTACAACTATTAGCAGAAGAAAGAACCGAAATGGCCTCACATCTGGAAGGAAACGGATTCAGTCATGTAGACCATCCAATTTGGAATTGAAAACAACAGCCAAACGGAAGGCGTAAAGGCATAATGTACTATTATTCAGAGCAGTTGTACTCTCGATCGCATTATACCATGGCTTTATGTTACGCGTAATTTTAATTGACAATGTGTATCGCGATTCAGAGCATGAGTTTGTTTTAACGTGCTGGAACGCAGTATATAATGGCTCTAAATAAAGGCGCGTGTCTCGGCGAATTTATACTGCGATTCAGACCCCACAGATGCTGCTTTAGGAATATGTGACTGTCCTTTTGGTATAGGCGGTAAATTTTGCAAACATCTTTGTGCGGTGTAACACATTTTTGGAGTATTTCTTCCGAACGCCCTTTACTTACTTCGTCCGATAAGAACATGTTAGCACGGTTAGCTCTCGGTTATGACGCCTCAGAAGATTTTTTTGAAAATATGGACTTAAACGATTTTGAAAGCCATTTCGACAACACACCTTTTTAATTCCAAATTGGATTGTCTACCTGACTGAACCCGTTTCCTTCCAGATGTGAGGCCATTTCGGCCTACTAACAGGCCATTGTCACTTAAGAAAACACCTTCAACGAATGGAAGTCTATAATGGACCCATTGAATGTAGACTTTGCGGCGAAGAGGATGAAACCGCCTCCCATATCATATACAGCTGCGAAGCGCTAAACCTTAAAAGATTCAAAATCTTCGGAAACATTCGACGTGGCGATAACCTCCCGCACGACAAACTTGGAAGGAAACTACTGGACCTCGTAGAAGGAACAAATCTTTTTTAACAAGACTGGGGCGCACAATAAGCCAGAAGGCTGCAGTGTAAGAAGCTTGGGCCACACGTCGAACCCGACCCCCGCCTTTAACCAACCAACACATTTTTGGAGTACTTCTTCCGAACGCCCTTTACTTACTTCGTCCGATAAGAACATGTTAGCACGGTTAGCTCTCGGTTATGACGCCTCAGAAGATTTTTTTGAAAATATGGACTTAAACGATTTTGAAAGCCATTTCGACAACACACCAATTGGATTGTCTACCTGACTGAACCCGTTTCCTTCCAGATGTGAGGCCATTTCGGTTCTTAGCTGTAGGTTGAACCCCTATTTGATTATTGAAGAACGTCCTTTCCTTAAATAGCAAAGGAAGCTTGCGAGTTGCGTTGATGTTGTATTTTTTTTAAATTCAACATTAGCCTTAATGATTTTATTGGTAAAATCTGCGGTGTTATTATTTGATGCAATTTCTATTAGCCTCTGAAAATTTTTTTTTAGACTTTCTACTACAGAAGTATGTTTTCTGTTAACGTCTGATTCAATTTTCTCTGTTTCTAAAATGGAATCAACCTCGGTAACCTGTTGAATATTTCCTTGTGGACTTTTATTAAAAGGTGTGTTGTCGAAATGGCTTTCAAAATCGTCTAAGTCCATATGGACTTATAATCTCCCTAGCAGCAGAATTATCGGGAATTAGTTCTGCTGCGCGGGAGATTCGGTAAGAAAGTTTCATTAATTGGAGTTTCTTTTAATGTTCCTGAAATTTTAGTAATAAACCTTAAGTTACTAACAAGTAAAATCAACTTCTATTGTAAAAATACAATGCGTCATATTAAACTAATCGGAAATATGTTTTTTAAAGTTATATTTGAATTTAAAACTATAAGGACATTGGATTGTCTCACCTGTCACTTCGAAATGACTTGAAATTTGAATTAAAATTAAGTCGTAGTAGTCGTACCTAAGAAAAATTATCACTTATTAATTTTATTAGGTTAATAGGCTATAGACTATCGCGATAGTCTCCCGTTGCTATAAGCAACGTAAACAACAAGGAGCCGTCTAATTGGTTGAAAATAAATTTATGAAAGTTTCAAAAAAATCTTCTGAGGCGTCATAACCGAGAGCTAACCTTGCTAACATTTTCTTATCGGACGAAGTAAGTAAAGGGCGTTCGGAAGAAGTAGTCCAAAAATGTGTTACACGGCACAAAGATGTTTGCAAAATTTACCGCTTATACCAAAAGGACAGTCACATATTCCTAAGGGCTCTTTCACACGGGCGTTTTTAACCGATCGTTAAATCTGCCGATCGGTAAATTTGCCGACAAAAATTTTAATTCTATAGGCTTAGATTGATGCCTGCCGATCGGTTAAAAAACGCCCGTGTGAATGAGCACTAAAGCAGCATCTGTGGGGTCTGAATCGCAGTATAAATTGGCCGAAACACGCGCCTTTATTTAGAGCCATTATATACTGCGTTCCGGCACGTTAAAACAAACTCATGCTCTGAATCGCGGTACACATTGTCAATTAAAATTACGCTTAACGTAAAACCATAGTATACTGCGATCCAGAGTACAACTGCTCTGAATAATAGTACATTATGCCTTTACGGATGCCAATCACAGATTGAAATTCCATAAAACAGGGCATAATTCAAACTCTGTATCAAAGAGCATCTAACGTTTGAAACAATCCGGAAGACCTTAATATTAAAATTTCAAACATCAAAACAGAATGGTTACCCTGAAACCTTTGTAACTAATACCATCTCAAAACGTAAAATTCGCGAAGTAAAAACTAATACAGAAACGAAAGAGGAACAAGCATTTCTTACAATACCTTATGTCAAAGGAATTTCTGAAAAGATTAGAAGGATAACCAAAAACTATAATATCCAAACAGCCTTCAAATCCGGAAATACGCTTACAAGCTTTCTTACAAAAGTAAAACCCCCCGTAATGAAAACACAATAAATCGTCTATCAAATCCCTTGCGAGTGTGGCGAATCGTACATTGAAGAAACAAAAAGACCTCTTCCCGTACGAGTTAAAGAACATCTGAAACATACTCAAAGAGGTGAAACTTCGAGATCAGGTATAACGGAACATGTATGGACCAACCAGCATAATATACAGTGGTCAGAAGCCAAGGTTTTGGACACGGAACAGCACTGGAGAAAACGAAAATTCAAAGAATCAGCTTTCATGAATCAAAATACCCATATATTTAGTAAACCAAGTATAGATATCCCCAATATCTGGAGGCCTCTTCTTGTCCAAAACCAACAGCTCAAACTTCACACTCCAATAAGCTCGTAGGCGGAGTCATCAAGCTTCATTGCACAGCATGCGCACAATCCTCTTGTTATCGGCCTGTTCTTCTTTAGAGACATCATCTAGAAACACTCCAGCCCGGACCTGTCCTATTTTCCCATTTTCCCATTTGTTAAATGAGAATTTTGCAGTGCCACATGGAAATGATAATTGTCGCGATACCACAAAAAAAACGTTTTAATGAACACAATAATTAAATAATTTTATTTTTTATTATGCAATTGAGCAATTAAAGTACTTAATTATACCAATATTATCTAGTAACGTCAGTAATAAAGGAAAAAATCCATTTACTTAGTAAAATAATTATCCCTAACATTGTTTTATACGCAAGCTTGTAAATTGCATCTTTAATACCTTCGAGTTTATTTTTTTACGTTAATTTTTGTCCAGGTCTCATCGCCGTGAACAAGGACCTAGACGAAGTCCAAAAATGGATCTCAGAACGCATGAACCAGGAGCAGAAGATCGGGTTAGCTACCGGCAAACTTAGGAATTTCGTCATCGAGCCTTTTATACCTCACAAAGATGACGAAGAGACGTATGTCTGTATTTATTCCCATAGACATGCAGACACCATTTTGTTTTATCATCAGGGTGAGTAGGGTAAAGTGTTTAAGTAAATCAGTTGGAAATTTTTTGCAAAGTACAGTCTACAATCAATTCCAGACATTTTTCATTTCACTCTAATGCTTGTATACCATTGATATGTTGCTAATGTTGCTTGACTTACCAACGTTCTAATAATAATAATAATAATAATAATAATATATATCGGTGGTTTAAAGGCAAAAGGTCATAAGCGACAGTTTAATAACTTCGCAGTAGAACGATTTAAAGTTTTTTTTAACTTTAAATTATTTTTATTTTTATTTTCAGGCGCATTTTTTTAATTTCAAAATTGCTACAATCAAATCTAAGACGTTTTTGTTGTAATGACTATAAATACACAACATATAGCCAGAGGCGGATCCAGGGGGGGGGGGGGCAATGGGGCCCGGGCCCCCTCTAAAGCCCGTCGAAACATTGGAAAATTATTTTTTGTTTAAATTAGCGCAATTTGTTTTTACCCAGCATAAATCAGCGCCACCTGCGAACCAAAGTTTTAATACTAAATAGATCAAAAGGTCTTTTATTATTTATTTATTTTTATTAAATATACTGATTTATTTTGATTTTTGCATACGGCCCCCCCCCCCTTAGGAGTATTTCTGGATCCGCCAGTGCATATAGCCTTATATAACCAAATTGCTGTCGCTTAATCAATTTAGTGACCAAATTACATTTGGGTAAAAGGTCTTAACAAACCATACATTAAATGTTAGCATTTTGGTAAAACGTTTTAACCTCGTTAGATTTATATATAAATGATTTAGTAAAACGTTTTAACCACCTTACTTTTAAATACAAATAATTAGGGAAACGTTTGAATCGCCTTACTTTTAAATACAAATGATTAGTTAAAACGTTTTCACCACCTGATAAATAGTAAACATAGGCTAATAGGTTTAAATGTTTTAACATTCTCGTAAAAGGGCTCAAGCGACAATACTTGCTTGTTGTTTTCTTTTGTAGCAAAACAGGATAACGACCAATATTAAAAATAAATTGAATAGCAAATTGGTTCAAATAAGATTTAATTGTTTTCCAAATAATCTAAACGACAGTTGTTTCAAATTATCCCTTATTTTGGCGCTTGGTAGGAAAAAGTGGCTTGCAATTTATTATTTTTCGGTTGACTCAAGCGACAAAATTATCATAGTAGGAAGCTAAAACTTCGCTTATTCAACGCGGAAAAACAAAAAAACTTTAGTGACGTTTAAATATAAATTTCACGAAATGTGTCGCTTAAGACCTTTTGCCTTTTAAGCATCGATATCTTTATTCTCAACCAACTTAAAAAGTTCATTACAAAGAATATAACACCAAATATACAATAATTTATAAAATCACAAATAATAAAAATCATGTTTTGTAACTATTAGTAACTCCATCGAAATTTTTTTTATATAATAACCATTTACAAAAAAAAAGAATAATAATAGGTACGTTAAAGTTAGTTTAGTTTTAAAAAATATTTTTTTAGTTTTTTTTTTAAATCCATAATTTTGATATTTCTTTATTTTTTTTTCGGCAAACTATTGTAAATTGTTATTCCTTTATATATTATTGATCTTTGGCCAAAAGTACTCTTTACCACAGATGTCTGAATATGATGGTTTTTCGCGTGATATGAATAATTTTGGTTGAAGGAAATATTATATTCGATTGTTTTTTTTAATAATAATAGAGTGTATTAGAATTCAGTTTTAATTTATTTTTTCTAATTTAAATATCCGTTTGTGGTTCATACAAATTTATAGTTGGTTCTAAAAAAGGAAGTTTATGTATGCATTTAATTATTTTGTTTTGTAGTTTTTTTAATGGCTGAATTGTAGTTAAATTCGCTAATCCCGTAATTGAAATCATATATTGTAATTTTGAATAAACCAAAGAATAATATATATTTTTTAAATATTTTAATGATATCTAATTTTTAGCTTTAAACAAAATGCCAATTATTGATGAGATTTAACTTCTTAAATATTCAATATGTTTTTTTCCAACTTAAATTTTCATCAAAATATAAACCTAAAAATTAAATTGTATTAGTATATTTAATTATATGATTATTGAAAGATAGTAAAGAAATATTATTATTTTTTAATTTTGATTTACTTGTAAACATAAAAGATGATTTATTAAAATGTAATGATAATTTATTAATTTTAAGCCATTTACATATTATATTTAGGTCGTGGTTGATGTTATTATGAATTTGAGCATAGTCTTCATGAAAATATACAATAGTATCATCAGCAAACAATTTTATTTTACCTTTTAAATTTAATTTTGCTATAGAATTAATGTAGATTAAAAAAAAAGTAGGTCCTAAGGTTGACCCTTGCGAAACACCACAGGTTATGTTTTGTTGTAAACTTTTAACATTTTTCATTTAAACAAACTGCTTTCTATTACTTAAGTAATTCCTTAACAATAAATAAATATTTCCCCGAATTCCAATATTGTATAGGCGTTTAAATAAAATGTTGTCATTGACTGTATCAAATGCTTTACATAAATCTAGGGACAGTAGGTTAATTAAACGCATAATTAAGATCTGAACTCAATCTTTAAGGTATTGACAATGACAATTTGCTATTTAAGTTTGGGATGTCAAAAAATGTCGGTGAATGTAAATGAGATTTGAATTTTGCTCTGGTGATATTACATCCACAAGCTCGGATTAAAGGGGCAAATTAAAAATATATGTATATTTATGATTTATTATATTGTTTTGATTGACCTTTAACTTACAAACCCCGTTTTGCTGTGGACGGGCTCATATTATAGATATACTTTCCTAAAAATAGACGCTAATGGTTTTCTTGCATGTTAAAAACGATAATCCCTTTAGATATACTCCTAATTCCATGCTTTAATCGATGTAAAAACTTAAGTGTATTGGTTTAATTTTCATCGGTAGTACAAAAACGAACTATTATCACTAGATTTCCTTAATACGATTTTGATTTTATTATGGTAAAAAGGTTTTCACATTAAATCAATTTTAATTGCCAATGCTATAAAATGTTGGGCTTGTTATAAAACCAATAAATCAATAATTAAACTAAGTAAAATGTAAAAATTGTAATTATATTTCTATATTATATAAAAAATTTAAGAATAAATGATCTAAGAGCCATTAGGAACCTCCCTGACTAAATTTGACGCTAACTCTCAATATTTTTTTTTTATTAAAGTCAGATCCGGTCGTATCGTGCGGGTGTCTTACGATTTAACAAAGACATACTTTCAATTTTTCCTTTCTTTTATTGCATTTAATCATACTATCCAAATAAAATCCGTAAGACAAATATGACAGACTTATGCAATTCTGACATGAAAGAAAAGGATATGTATTTTATTTAAATTTCAGTGATTCACAAAAGTTTGTACCTGTCACCTTCGTATTGATTTAAAGATGTCAGTTTTGTGATTTTGACAATTAATTTAATGTGACAATATGAACGATAAAAAGCAATTTTCTGGTTTTTTGCATCCCCAAGCAAAAAAATGGTGCTTAATCGGTTAAACTATTTCGAGAATGAAAGAAAAAGTGAAAATTCGCCAACCAATATGCAGGAAACCGTAGCAAAAGCACTGGGAATTAGTTTAAGGACTGTCTAGAAAATTGTGCATGAAAGAAAGCATAATATAATACCGAAGAATACTAAAAACCTACTACCGAGCATTCAAGTGATTTTAAAAACCGAATGAATTTCACTCGTATGCTATATTATAATATGGGCGGTAATCCGTCGAACAACACTGCTAAAACACTCTAAAAAAAAAGTCGCCAGTTCCGTGAATTAGTAAAAAACCGATATACTTAAACCTATTCAGGCAGCACTAATTAAATAACCGGCTATAACTATAATTCGTCGCCAGTTCCGTAAACTAGTTTGTCTAGCCGCAATGAGAGAATTTTCGTCACTCGAATTATTACCGATGATAACCGAATAATTGAAGTGATTGAAAAAACCGAGTGATAGGTTATTTTTCACACGAGTGATCCCAACACTACCAAGAATACTAAAAAATGTAAACTAGGAAAGCCAAAGACTGAATATTTGAGCGAAAATATTAATATGGGAGTTCGGAACGTGATTTATGATTTATACAGATTAAAAACCAATGTAACTCTTTCAGTTTTGAAAGAAAATTTAAAAATTCGAGGTGTTCTGGAAATCGGACTTGAATCGTTATCAAAATTAATAAAAAAGTTGGGTTTTCGCTATAAAAAAGGCTGTGACCGGAGATTTTTATGTGAGCAGCCACAGATAGTGAGTCAGCGTGTTAAGTTTTTAAAAAATATACGGAAAATTACAAATCAGAATTTAGAAAAGTGGTATTTTTAGACGAAACATGGATATTTTCAAATGGAAGTGATTCAAAATGTTGGCAAGATGATTCTGTGAAAAGCGTGAGAAGAAAAAAGGGATGTGGCGTAAATATTTTACATGCCGGTTCTGTAACAGGATATGATCCAGGTGCAAGTTTAATTTTTTCTTTCACATCAAAAAGTTCTGACTCTAGGAAAATATCAATAATTCAAGGAAATATTAAAGTTTTAATATAAAATATCGTAGTTACCACAGGTCATATCTAAAAACTTTATTCGGCTTTTCGAATTCTCTTTCCAATCTCTTTTATTCTGATCATTCAAAAAAGTTGGATCAAAAATTTTTAATTTTGCAAATCTACATTTTAACATTTTTTACACACCCTGTACAATAAAATCGAATTTTCTCAGCGCGAATTGTATTTTTATAATAAGCAGAAGAATTGATGAAGAACGACTTTTTTTCTAAAAATTGAAAATAATGTTTTTTACAAGTATAGTTAGGTCCATCCGTGGACACACTGTATATTTAGTAGATATACTATTTACAGGGATGGCGAACCAATGGCTCGCGTGCCATTAATGGCACGCGACATAAAATTTTGGGCACGCCACCGATCACAAAGTTAACTATGAATTATTATATTACGAATTTGACGGCACGTCTATGACCTCATTAAACATTTCTTTAGAAAAATGACACGTTAAAACATAAAGGTTCGCCACCCATGTACTATTATGCACAGGGTTATCCAACCAAGACTAGACAAGGCGATTTTTTGACTTTTCCTGTACTTTTATAAAAAAAACCGAAATAGCCATCTTAAGTCATTTTCTCCCGCGAATTCGAATATCTTCAGCAAAAAACAATTGAACATCAAACAAAGGTACTAGGGGTCACTTTGATATTTTTTTAAATGGGATGCCGTATTTTTAATAAGCTTATCCGATTTCTCATATAAATTTTGATCTAAAATGTTGGATTTTTAATTCAAAAACGCCTTTTTTCTTCAGTTTTAAATTCGGAAAATGTTCGTCTACCGTACGATTAATACCTGATAGATGGATACCCGTTTCACCTGTTCACCCTTTAACCTGCTTTAAAGTGTCCGTCAGTTAGACAAAATAATCAAGTGTCAAATTTCTATATATTTTTCACGAATTAATTACAAATAATGAAATATTCTTTAGAAGAACGGCTAAGTGTAATAAAATTATATTATAATATTTCATTATTTGTAATTAATTCGTGAAAAATATATAGAAATTTGACACTTGATTATTTTGTCTAACTGACGGACGCTTTAAAGCAGGTTAAAGGGTGAACAGGTGAAACGGGTATTCATCTATCAGGTATTAATCGTACGGTAGACGAACATTTTCCGAATTTAAAACTGAAGAAAAAAGGCGTTTTTGAATTAAAAATCCAACATTTCGGATCAAAATTTATATGAGAAATCGGATAAGCTCATTAAAAATACGGCATCCCATTTAAAAAAATATCAAAGTGACCCTAGTACTTTTGTTTGATGTTCAATAGTTTTTTGCTGAAGATATTCGAATTCGCGGGAGAAAATGACTTAAGATGGCTATTTCAGTTTTTTTATAAAAGTACAGGAAAAGTCAAAAAATCGCCTTATCTAGTCTTGGTTGGATAACCCTGTACATAATTTTTACAAAAATAATAATATAAGTGGCTATCTTCACGACAGTTAAAATAATAAAACTATGTTTCTTTTCTCCGGGTATATTGATACCTACATAATCTCCCAACATTTTGATAAGCTCTGGAATTTTCGAATCGATTCATACGATCGGTGACCTTTGGACCCGCATGATAGGACCAGATTTGACTATATTATTTTTTTCAATTAGGTGGAGTTGACATTGGTGACGTCGACAGCAAAGCCGTCAAACTCGACGTGCCGGTGGGCGAAGACCTCAAAGAGGCGGACATAACGAAAATCTTGTTGGCCCAAGTGAAACCCGCGAAGCGAGACATGATTAAAAACTTCATTCTCAACTTGTACCAGCTCTACGTCGACCTGTATTTCACCTACTTGGAAATCAACCCATTGGTGGTGACAGAAAAAGAGATATACATTTTGGATTTGGCCGCTAAATTGGACACCACGGCCGATTTCGTTTGTAAACCGAAATGGGGAGAAATCGATTACCCACCTCCGTTTGGAAGGGACGCTTACCCGGGTAGGTTTACTTACTTACACCCGATACAGTGTGATATTCCCACGGTTTATTTTAGGACGTATAGACAACGTATAGTCCACTTACTTCATTAAAATTTTCAGAGGAAGCATACATTGCGGATTTGGACGCCAAATCCGGAGCCTCCCTTAAATTGACGATTTTAAACAGGAAGGGACGAATTTGGACTATGGTTGCGGGAGGAGGAGCTTCTGTCATTTACAGGTAAAAAAAATGAATGAGTCAATGATAATAATTCCTAAATATTTTATTTTATTAACTTTAAAAATTTGAATGTCTTCATTTATTTGAATACTATTTATATTTCGTGGTAGGTTATTTAGGTTTAAAGTAAAAGAAATATAATTTGTTTTATTAAAATTAATTGTTAACAAATTGTTTCAAACCAATTTTTTATAGTTTTAAAATCTTTTTTAATATTATTATTTAAGTTTTCCCAATTTGTATCGGTATAAAAAAATTGTAGTATCATCTGCAAAACTATGAATGAATTTTTCCATCGCAATTTATACTAAATAAGTCCTTAATATAAATATTAAAAAATAATGGTCCTAAGATTGTTCCTTGAGGAACACCATACTTAAATACTTTTAGATAGTTTTTTTCTTTATCTATTTGAACATAAGTTGGTCTATTTTTCAGATAATTTTTAATTAATTCTAATTGCTTTCCTCTGCATCCAATATTTTCAAACTTTTTTAACAGTAAATTATGGCTAACTGTATCAAAGGCTTTTGCTAAATCTAGAAAAATACTAATACAAGGTTTTTTATTATCTGAAAAATAGACCAACTTATGTATAAATATAAAATATATAAAGAAAAAAGCTATCTAAAAGTATTTAAGTATGGTGTTCCTCAAGGAACAATTTTAGGGCCATTATTTTTTAATATTTATATTAAGGACTTATTTAGTGTAAATTGCGATGGACAAATTCATAGTTTTGCAGATGATACAATAATTTTTTATACCGATACAGATTGGGAAAACTTAAATAATAAAATTAAAAAAGATTGTAAAATTATAATAAATTGGTTTAATTACAATTTGTTAACAATTAATTTTAATAAAACAAATTATATTCAAACCTAAATAACCTACCACGAAATATGAAAAGTATTCAAATAAATGAAGACATTCAAATTTTTAAAGTTAATAAAATAAAATATTTACGAATTATTTTTGACAGTAAATTAAATTGGAATTTTTACATAGAATATTTAATTAAAAAATTAAGAACTACCGTTTTTTAAAAACATTAAAAAAATTTTAAATGTAAGACATGGAAATATTATATTACGCGTTAGTTAAAATTATTAAAATTACGGAATTTTAGGTTGGGGAGGAATAAATAGAACTTTAGTTAAAAAATTAGAAATATTACAAAAAAGGTTTCTAAAAATTATATTCAATAAAGATTATCTTTATCCTTCAAAAGAATAAAATTATATTCAGAAACAAAAAAGTTGAACATAAGACAACTTTACATTTATAACATCTTAATATAATATATTTAAAAATAAAATAACCATAAAACCTAAAATAAATAAGTCCATAGGACAAAAAAATTTCAAATATTTATGTTTTTATTTAAACGATTATTTACCAACAAAAATTAAAAAATTGATTTCATTAAAATAATTTAAAGTCGAAATAAAAACATGGATATTACAAACAGACAATTTGAAAATATTTTTAGAAATGCTTTAATTAATTGATATTGTTCTGAATCTTAACATAGTATAAAACAAAGTCGCTATCGCCCGTCCTGTCCCTATATGTGCTTAAATCTTTAAAACTACGCAACGGATTTTGAAGCGGTTTTTTTTAATAGATAGAGTGATTCAAGAGGAAGGTTTTTATGTATAATACATGCATAATATTATAGAGAAACACTGATAAATTAGAATAGGGAGAACGAACGACCCAACCTAACCGGTCCCCGGCCCGTTCAACGATCGATCCGAAGCACCGAAGCCGGAATAGACGAAGACAGACTATGTTTTATGCATGGATGTGAATTGTGGACGGGCCGGCAAACGGTTGAGTTTGAGGTTTGTTCGCCTTATTATCTCACGTCGTATAATGCCGGGATGCAACGCAGGCCGGGTATACGCTAGTAATTTATATAAGTAATATTTTTTACTTAAAAATTGCAAATTAATAATTTTATTATAGGTAATATATTTCTTCAAAAATACTGCGTTTATACTATAAATTAACATTTTTACTTTAAAACTTGATTTTTAGTACATATTTATGATTTACGATTTTACATACTAAAACAAAAAATAAGATTTGCCCCTAACAAGCTCAGCTTCAGGGGATTGAAGAATAAGTTTATAGAAGACAACATAAACATATTTATTATATTATTAAATTTTAAATAAACTTATTATTATTTTTATTATAATTAAAAACGAGCTAATTTTCCTTTTAGTGATACTATCTGCGATCTCGGTGGCACCTCGGAACTGGCAAACTACGGAGAGTACTCTGGAGCACCCTCGGAACAGCAAACTTACGAGTACGCCAAGACCATCCTCAGTTTGATGACTCACGAGAAACACGCGCAAGGCAAGGTGTTGATTATCGGAGGCGGTATTGCCAACTTCACGAACGTAGCCTCGACTTTCAGGTATGAGATGTAACCCTATAACTTTGTGGCACTTTGTTACAACGTTGTTATTATTTTAGGGGTATTATAACGGCTCTAATAGAATTTAAAGACCGGATGGTCGAACACAACATTAAAATTTTCGTGAGGAGGGCCGGTCCCAACTACCAAGAAGGTTTGAGAAGGATGCGAGAAGTTGGCCAAACGTTGGGTAAGAATTTGTTTTTGACTATGCGGTGTAAACGCAGTTAGATGTATTTAAGTTATCTAAACTACTTTCCGAATAGCCAGCGTCCTATAATTCCTTTGTGCAATGCAACCGTTCCCAGCATTGGACATATAAATTTTGATTTAATTTACATCGGAGGCTTTATCCGAAAACGTTTTTTAAAAGTATTGTAATGTTTAGGAATTCCTTTGTACGTCTTCGGCCCGGAAACACACATGACCTCCATTTGCGGTATGGCGTTGGGTACCAAACCCATTCCTCAAGAGAACAACGTTGAATTCGCCACTGCCAATTTCTTGTTACCGTCCGGGGACAAACAGCCGATCAAGAAGAAGCCGGAAGAGGTCGCTGCTGCGGCCAGAGAGAGTGCCATAAAGGCGGCGGCAGCCCACGCTGCTGCCAGAATATCTGTAAGTAGTTTTATGCAAAAGGAAATTGTTTTTTTTATTATTGGTGTTAATAAGCACGCATTTTACCTTCCTAATTTTATTTCTCTGAATTTTTTAACACTTATTTCGTTTTTTTTTATAGTTTTGTGTGTGTTTATATTGTGGCTGTTTTCACATTTCATTTTTTCACTAACCCTATCGGGAGGTCGATTTTTTTCACACTAGTTATATAAAACCCATTTTGCACTTATGGAAGATACGCTATTAGTAAAACGGTATTAGCTGATAAAGGTTTTTTTCCCCCTTAATTGTATCGACTTATTGACTGCAATAAAACTACCGGTTTAATCCCATTGTTATACACAATCAACAAGCAAATACACTACATCAGGGTAGAACTTTAGATATTTAATTCGTTATTAATAATATATTATTTAATGACGACGAAAGATGTTATCGCAAGCACAAGATAGTTAAATATTACCTGCTATAATTACAAATTATAATCCGACCCTGACCGACAGTTTATTTGCATTTTTATGGCCGAGCTCTTGCAAAACGTCCCAGGTAGTTAAACGGAGTCAATCATTTATTGTGAAAAATACTTTAACTTAATAAACGTCCATGTTGACGTTGTGGACCACGGCATCATCAATCATTTATTTACATTAAAAGCCAACCAAGTTAGTTCAGGCTTGCTAGGACTGTATATGATCCACCAATGAATATAAAAATTTGTGTTTTATTGGGACTATCGTAAAATAATGACACTTCTTTATAATTGGTGTTTTAAAATTCGACCCCCGGATTGTACAGTTGTATTCATAAAAAAAGCGTACATGAATTAGAATGAGAGGAAACCTTAACGTTAATGTTAAAGGTTATTAAAAATGCAAAGCATCGGCGTTGGGCGTTAGTTCAATAGAATAACAAAAAATATTTTTTTTTTATTTTATAATATATCTTAACAGTTTTATAAAAATTACAACAGAAATAAAAAACGTTTAACAAGAATAAATAAAATCTAATATTTGGTCATATATCCCTGTTTTTCTATTAATTGAACCAGTCTATTAGGAATTGACTGAATTATATGTGATACAATATTTGGATGAAGCTCTTCCCAGCACGCATGTATTATTTCCCATAAATCTTCTGAATTTTGTGGCCTAAAATTTCGATTATATATTTTTTGTACGGTTATACCCTAAATGTTTTCAATTGGATTAATATTGGGCCTATAATCAGCGACCCAAGGCAGCACTCTCGCATTATGGATTTGAAACCAGTGGGTTACAGCATTGGCAGTATGGACTGGATAATTATCTTGTTGAAATATGAATGTATTATCGGGATATATTTGCTCAGCAGATGGTAACAATATGTTTTCTAAAATGTTAATGTTATTTCCGGCATTAAATCATCCCTCTATTCGCCAGCAAACACCAGGTCCATGAACACTTATCCAGCCCCATACATTTACAGAGAAACGCCCATGTCTAGAAGTGAGGGGGTTAGTATATCGCTCTTCAAACCTGGTATTGTTTGGACGGTACACACGAATTTGTCCGTTATAAGTCGACTGGAAAGTATTTTCATCAGTAAAAATGACCCTGTTCCAAAATTGAGGATTGCGGTATATATAATTTAAAGCAAAAATAATCCTTGATTGTCGCTGTTCTTCGGTAAGAAACATTTTTTTTCGCAGTTGGGCGACATTTTAGTTCAGATTCCTTGACTCTCCTGCTGGTGCTAGATTGGGAGGCAGGAAATGCTGTATCAATGACAGCATCCCTTGCAGTTGCAAACGGAAATCTCTCAAAAAAGCAGCATCATGTTCAGGGTTGGAACGACCTGAACCAATTTTCCTCTTAAAGGATTCTTCTTGTTCCCAGCGTTGCTCAATTCAATATAATTTTTTTATTTCTCTTATACAACTGCGCTACAGCACGGATTGACCATCCTTCTTCGATTCTTGACACAATTTGAGCCTTTTCAACTTCTGACAACTGACGAGGCATTTTTATGTTCTTCTGTCAAAGTTTATCAAACGTTACCACACCAGGGCAGGTTCAAAATTAATTACACCGACGCCAATGCTTTGCATTTTTGATAATCTATGACGTGTGATAACCTCCAATAAACAATCATTTAGACAAGCCGGTTTTACGCACATATGACAAAACTTACCTATCATTCTAATTCTTGTACGCTTTTTTTTATGAATACAACTGTATATTATTTGCTTGTTACCTTTGCTTTTGTAATTTTGCTTTTTTTCTTATTAACTTTTACATGTCTTGTTTACTTTCAATTTCTTTTATGGGATTTTGGTTCATAATAATACTACATGCGTTCAGATTTTGTAGCTTGTACTCGCAAAATTTTGTATATTGACTTATAATAATAATAATAATAATAATAAGAGGACAGAAGCAGGCATAAATCTGATACATGTGAGTAAAAGCAAATGCCCCATCTCTCAACGATTTACCGTACTAATTTTAACTCTACGAAAAAACAGCTAGTCCACATAACACAATCGGAAAAACTTCTCTATGGTGGTTTGGTTATCTTTTTAGACAATTTAGTAAAAATATTAAACATATCTAACACAAAACAACTGTACTGTTTAGTTACTCTACTCTCTTTACTAATATTATATTCATGTTCAACACAATAATATACTGTACATATCTATTAACAAATGTTGATTTATAAGTGTAAATCTTGTAGATACAGAGTGCTCTTTTTATCTAGCTCGATTTGGAAGTTGTATAGTTATTAGTGGGGGCCTGTTGGTTGGCTCTGCGCTATTTACACTTTTTGCACCCAACGACGTGAACAAAATATGTATATAAGCGATGTCAATTATACAATACACATTATATTTATCGCTACAAAGCACCTCGTCTCGTCTAAACCTGTACGAGTGGCAGCGCAGCATTCCCTCATCACAACTTTAAAGATATTAATAGTCTGGAATCGGCGAACTGAAAAGTGTAAGAAGCGCAGCGACCAATAAAAAGACCTATAGTATACAGGGTGGCCTGCTATTAAAATTTTCAATTTCTTACAAAATATGAATGCGCTAAAACTATAGTTGAATTCACATAAACTTTTAACGCTGTGACATTTCAGTTCGGTCATACTTGTCAAATACTGCAGCAACTCATAAAATATAAATTTCTAATGGCTAAATTTAATTAGTATAATTGTACTGCACACAAAGTATGTCTATCTTGTATTATTTCATACGATTAAAAAGAGATAGAAATAAAAAGAGTTGACCGAACAATTCCAGAAAAGAAAAGGAAAAAACACTGACCAATCTCAGCTGTATAAGAAATTTAGTAAGTTGGTGAAATCTAAAGTAACTAGACAATGACAAGTCTTGACATTTGGCATTAAAACTTCATGTGAGCTTAACTATAGTCGCTGAAGTTACCGCAAGAAGGCACACAACAATTTATGATCGACAACCTTAAGTGGAATTATTCGATAGTTTTGTTACCTATTTCCCCGCCCCCCCCCCCCCCCCCCCATTATTAACCTATCGTTAAGGTGGAGTTGGAGAGTTAATATCTTTATTTTTTGATAAGCATAGCTTCGCTTGGGCTCTTTAAAAGCATATTTGACGCACAGTTCCCATTTTTAGAAAATACGTTTAAATTTTGATAGATTTATGCATTTTCTTGAAATTTATTTATTTATTACAAATAGGGATACAACAGACACTGAGCCCAATATAGCATCCACGTTGTGGTATTAGCTAGTGGGAATTAATAATAGTTAAATTAAGTAAGTTCATTAATTTATGTTAACATAAAAATTGTAAAAAAAATCACAGTAGTGATTTTACATATTTTTTAAATCTAATTATAGATATATCGAACATTTCCATGCCTAAAGACCAGGCACGAGTCGCTCTACAGAGCGGAGAATTCTTCCCAGAATTGTCGCGTATTTCATTAACCGATTTAATATCACTATTATTAATAGTATAACGAAAATTATAAACATTTTTGTTTCTGGTAAAAATGTTATCGATACACACTTGTCTAGATTGAGAAATAAACTCGTGACTTTCACAGAATCTTACCAAGGCATTAAGATCGTCCTGCAGCCCATTGCAATCCCCCGGTACCCGGATTATTCGAAAAAATTTTAGGTCATCTGCGTAAATCAAAAATTTAGAGGATTTAAAGCATTGTTGAATGTTGTTAATGTATATAATAAAAAACAAGGGACCGAGGTGACTGCCCTGAGGTACACCAGGCGGCACGTTAAAAGGCTTGAAGGTAAATTTAGGTGATTGTTTTTTTAAGAAATTGAAATATACAATCTTATTGTATTAAAAGCGGCCACTCTGTACAAAACTGTGATATAAAAATGTGATATTTTTATTAAACTCTTGTTCAGTTTTTACCAGAAAATGTCGGTGGTCTATCGCTTACATGATTAAAGGTTTTTTTGAGGATGTTTCTGTTCTAAAATTAACATTTTAAACCTGACTGGCCTTAGTAAATTTTGCTACCTCAAAATATTGGCTCGCCTATTAATTTTACAGTAAAATTGTATTGGGCTTTTTTGAATTTAATAAGGGAGTAAATATTTTTATGCCCAAGAAAGGCATCCGGTGACATAACTTTTATTATTGCTAACATTCACATTTAAATCATTTCATCAATAATGGGAGTAATAGACCTGGGTCGATAATTTTTGAAACAAAAAAAAAGAATAGTAGTACGAAACCCTTTGGAAAAGGAAGAGAATATAACAAAAATCAAAGGGAAAATAATTTACGGGCGATCCGAGGTCGGGAAGTGGAAGGGGGTGAGTTTTTAAGGGTAGAAAACGATTTATCTCGATTTCCGGCAAAACTACAAGTTCTATGGAAAAACGTTAAATGGCAAAGTTGTAGGTAATAAAAAGATCTACAACTTTTGTATTTACACTTTTTTCACATAACCTCAAAACTTATGTGAAAAATTCAAATAACCAAGTTTTTGGTTTTCTATTTTTATCTTTTACAAAAAAAAAATTTTTTTCACGAAATTTAGTGAAAACTTACCTTTTTATGTCCCAAACACACTGTAATTTTTTTGATTAAAAATATTTATTTTTTTACCTTATTTTAACTTAATATCGAAAAAGCACCCGCATTTTCAATAGAAAATTCTCACGTCAAAATATCTGCTTTTTTATAAAAGTCGGTGGGCTTTTTGTTCGTTGAAATCTCTACTTTCTGATGGTGTAAAAAAATATACATTACTATGGTAAATCTTCTCAAAAAATGCAAAGAAACGAAATAAACTCGAATCCGATTTTTTTTTAATCATTATGTACATTTTTAAGCTATTTATTAAAATTTATACTTTAATTACTTGAAAAACGTAAGATTCCATGTTACATTGATAATCAAAAAAATTGCAAATCCATAAAACATAAAGATCGCAAAAAATATGCGAAAATAGTTGTTCTAAATATAATTAAAGGTAGCATTTAAAGGGGATTTCATCACATTTACCATAGTATTGTATATTTTTTTACACCATCAGAAAGAAGAGATTTCAACGAACAAAAAGCCCACCGACTTTTTTAAAAAAGCAGATATTTTGACGTGAGAATTTTCGATTGAAAATTAGGGTGCTTTTTCGATATTAAGTCAAAATAAGGTGAAAAAATAAATATTTTAAATCAAAAAATTACAGTGTGTGTGAGACATAAAAAGGTAAGTTTTCACCAAATTTCCTAAAAAAAAAATTTTTTGTAAAAGATAAAAATAAAAAAAACAAAAACTTGGTTATTTGAAATTTTCACATAAATTTTGAGATTATGTGAAAAAAGTAAAAAATATAAAAGTTGTAGATCTTTTTATTACCTACAACTTTGCCATTTAACGTTTTTCCATAGAACTTGTAGTTTTGCCGGAAATCGAGATAAATCGTTTTCTACCCTTAAAAACTCACCCCTTTCCACTTCCCGACCTCGGAGCGCCCGTAAATTATTTTTCCTTTCATTTTTGTTATATTCTCTTCCTCTTCCCATGGGTTTCATCCTACTATTATTTTTTTTTACTTTTTACCATTTTCAAAGGCCTATGGTCTATAATTTCTATTTCAATATTTAAACAACTATAGTATTACCGCCGTACGATTTGGACATTGACATTTATAACTTGGCTGGTTACATCTATCAAATTGGGTGAGATAAATAGGGCCCTGTCACGATACGAAGTCTTAATCTCGCAAAACTAAGTAATTGTTGTCATTTTTCAAGGAACCAAACCAGATGGAGGCGCACCTCTCATGTCAGGTCAGTGTTACCACCTCACTTTTAATACATTTTTTTTGTTTTCATCGTACTTGTAGTGTCAGTTTTTCTGTTTTTGTCTTTTTATTATTTTATTTATTATTTTAAATGAAATATATCGTTATGACGTTTGAGTGGATGAAAAGCGGTTCTTCAATGTTTGTTACTTTTTATACAGGGCGATGCGAGTAGTAGTCCTCTGTTTTCAGCGAATACGAAGGCTATTGTGTGGGGTATGCAGAATAGGGCGGTACAATCCATGATGGACTTCGATTTTGTCTGCAGAAGACCGGAGCCCAGCGTTGTGGGTATTATTTATCCGTTTACTGGTGATCACAAGCAGGTAATAATAATATATATTATAATAATATATCTTTATTCTCAACCAACTTAAAAAAAGTTTATTACAGAGAATATAACACCAAATATATAATATATAAATTCACAAATAATAAAAACCATGTTTAGTAACTATTAATAACTCCATCGAAATTATAAAAAAAAATATATAATAACCATTTACAAAAAGAAATATTAATATATACATAATACGTTAAAGTTAGTTCAGTTTTAAAAAATATTTTTTTAGTGTTTATCGAGGTGTTTATTTAAAAGTCCATGATTTTGATATTTCTTTAATTTTTTTCGGCAAACTGTTGTAAATTGTTAATCCTTTATATAATATTGATTTTTGGCTTTTCTAAATTTAAATATCCATTTGGTTCATACAAATTTATAGTTGGTTCTAAAAAAGGAAGTTTATGTATGCATTTAATTATTTTGTTTTGTAGTTTTTTTAATGGCTGAATTGTAGTTAAATTCGCTGATCCCAGATTGAAATCATATACTGTAATTTTGAATAAACCAAAGAATAATATATATTTTTTAAATATTTTAATGATATATAATTTTTAGCTTTAAACAAAATGCCAATTATTGGTGATATGTAACTTGTTAAATATTCAATATGTTTTTTCCAACTTAAATTTTCATCAACATATAAACCTAAAAATTTAATTGTATTAGTATATTAAATTATATGATTATTGAAGAATAGTGAAGAAATATTATTATTTTTTAATTTTGATTTACTTATAATCATAAAAGATGATTTATTAAAATTTAATGATAATTTATTAGTTTCAAGCCATTTACATATTATATTTAGGTCGTGGTTAATGTTATTATGAATTTGAGCATAGTCTTCATGAAAATATACAATGGTAGTATCATCGGCAAACAATTTTATTTTACCTTTTAAATTTAATTTTCCTATAAAATTAATGTAGATTAAAAAAAATGTAGGTCCTAAGGTTGACCCTTGCATTTTTCATTTGAACAAACTGCTTTATATTACTTAAGTAATTTTTTAACAATAAATAAACATTTTCCCGAATTCCAATATTGTATATGCATTTAAGTAAAATGTTGTGATTGACTGTATCAAATGCTTTATATAAATCTAGGGACAGTAGGTAGCATTTTTGGTTGCTATCAACGTTTCGTTGAATATCTTTGATAATATCTGCAGCTGCAACTTCTGTATCTCTAAATTTACGAAAACCGTATTGAAATGGAGAGAGTAATTTTTTTTCTTCTAAAAAATTCACTATTATATTATTTAAAAAATTTTCAAAAATCTTTGAAAATGTGGGTAAAACAGAAATTGGGCGATAGTTACTACTAAAATATTTTTCTGCATTTTTAAAAACTGGTTATACTTTTGCTATTTTTAATTTATTTGGAAATAACCCGGGTTTAAAAAAAATTGTGATTAAAATAAATGATCTAATATAGGAATTATATTATATTTTAGAATTTTAATAATTTTGATGGAAATATTATCCAATCAGTATGTGAAAACTACTTTACTTAATAACTTTTACCGCAACAAATATTTTCAATTTGGAGTTTTTTCCTTTCAGAAATTTTATTGGGGCCACAAGGAGATCTTGATTCCGGTCTACAAGAAGATGAACGACGCCATGACGAAGCATCCCGATTCGGACGTGATGATTTCGTTCGCCTCCCTTCGCTCGGCCTACCAGAGCACCGTGGAAACCATGGAATACCCGCAGATCAGGACCATAGCGATCATTGCCGAGGGGATTCCCGAAAATATGACCAGGAAGTTGATCAAACTGGCTGATGAAAAAGGAGTGAGTTTTACAGTACAACCATAGACATGTAGATACCTTTAGATCAGCCAACAATAAATCAGCAAAGTGGCAAATTTATTCCCTTGCGCATGTAAACAAAGCCTCACATATATGGGCATGCGCACTGTATATTTCTCATTTAACTAATGGAAAGTTCGACAGGTCCGAGCTTTAATAATAATTTGTATCTTTATTCTCAACCAACTTAAAAAGTTCAGTTACAGAGAATGTAACACCAAATATACAATATATAAAATCACAAATAATATAAATCATGTTTAGTAACCATTAATAACTCCATCGGAATTATTTAGAAAAATATATGTATATAGGAATAACCATTTACAAAAAAAATATTAATACACTCGCCGACAAAAAAAACCGGCACCTAAATTTTTTTAGTACTTTCAATATGGCATAACTTTTTTATTTTTGACTTTATTGCAATAATTTTTCGCTGGGCGATAGATCTATTCATTAAAATTACGCTGCAGTTTGTTCTGATGTAATTTTGGTTGCTTAAATGTTTATATACCAGGGTAAGTCAAAATTATGTTTTTAGTCCGAAGTTTAAAACGTCCTGTGGAAAAAAAAACACGCCAGAGAAACTTGTTTAAACGTGATTTGCGATAAAGCTGAATGTATTCCGAGCGTTTTGTTTTTTGAATCATCTGGTTATCTTGTTTCTTTCAAGAGCTACGCATTTTTAATTAAAACGCTGCATTTTTTAATGTCAATAAAAATAATCAGCGTAAAATAACCAAGTTAGCTAGTGGTTACCTACTTTATTAGATTATTTTGTCGGTGACATTGTCAATATTAAAATCGTAATTTAAATGGTGCAAACCACTGCAGACGTGGGTAAAATCATCGCTTTAATAGAAGATGGTCGAAATAAAAGTTATGTTGCCCGTACATTGGAATTCAAAGGTTAGAATGGCCACCCTGTAGCCCAGATCTCAACCCAATTGAGCATCTTTGGGATGAATTAAAAAGACGCATTCGTCACCGTCCCCCCAACAAACCTACAACTTTACCAGAGCTCAGGTTAGCATTAAATGAAGAATATGAAGCTATTCCTCAAGAAAAAATAATCACTCTAATTGATTCCATGCCACGAATAATGCAAGCTGTCATTGCGGCTAGAGGTGGACACACTCGTTATTAACATTTTATTTTTAAGTGCTTTAATGACAACTTTTAATGTTTGAAGTAAAAAAATTTTTAAATGCAGCATTTCAATTAAAAATGCGTAACTCGTAAAAGAAACAAGATAACCAGATGATTCAAAAAACAAAATGCTATGAATACATCCAGCTTTATCGTAAATCATGTTAAATCAAGGTTCTTTAGCGTGTTTTTCCACAGGACGTTGTAAACCTCCGACTAAAAACATCATTTTGACTTACCCTGGTATATAAACATTTAAGCAACCAAAATTACATCAGAACAAACTAGTGCTGGGAAGTTTAGTTCACTTTGCTGATTTCAATCTTTCGTTCTCGTTCAATAAAGTGAATAGTTCAAAAGACTAGTTCGTTTAGTTCATTTAGTTCACTGATTTATACTGGCATAGTGAAGTAAAAGAAATATTTTAAAATTTAAATTATATATTAAATTACTTAACATCTTAACAAAAAACCTACGAATACAAAAGAAATAAATATTTTTCTTGATTACGTTGCTTTTATATTAAAAACACAGCCTCCTTCTGAGAAGAGCGCTCGGCCAATACAGTAGACACCGACAATATTTATTCATTTCAATACCGATATAGTCCGAAATCATCGCGGCATGCGTCGGTCACGATCATCGGTCGGTCAGGTGACAAAACCTATAATCTCGGTCGTCTCGCTCTCGCTTGCGTAGTACAGACTTTAGTTCACCTTGTTTCAATCTCTCAGTAATTACTGATTGCATCTTTTAGTTCAGTAGTCAGATTCGATCTTTTGAACTAGTTCGTTCGCGAACTACACAACTCTAGAACAAACTGCAGCGAAATTTTAATAAATAGATCTATCGCCCAGTGAAAAATCATTGCAATAAAGTAAAAAATAAAAAAGTAATGCCATATTGAAATTACTAAAAAAATTTAGGTGCCGGCTTTTTTTGTCGGTGAGTTTATATAATACGTTAAAGTTAGTTCAGTTTTAAAAAATATTTTTTTAGTGTTTTTTTACAAATCCCTAATTTTCATATTTCTTTAATTTTTTTCGGCAAACTGTTAATTGTCATTCCTTTATATAATATTGATCTTTGGCCGAAAGTATTCTTTACAATAGGTGTATGAATATAATTGTTTTGTCTCGTTCCATTTGAACAAACTGCTTTCTATTACTTAAGTAATTTTTTTAACAATAAATAAATATTTCCCCGAATTTCAATATTGTATAGGCATTTAAGTAAAATGTGATTGACTGTATCAAATGCTTTACATAAATCTAGGGACAGTAGGCAGCATTTTTGGTTGCTATTAACGTTGTGTTGAATATCTTTGATAATATCTGCAGCTGCAACTTCTGTATCTCTAAATTTACGAAAACCATATTGAAATGGAGAGAGTAATTTTATGAGTTTTAAGGTTAGAAAATCGTATTTAACGTTTTGTTTCTAAAATTTGTTTAAAAAATTTATTAATTTATTGTTGTGTTGCTCCTTAGGTTGTCATAATTGGCCCGGCAACCGTGGGAGGTTTGAAACCGGGATGCTTTAAAATCGGCAACACCGGCGGTATGATGGACAACATCCTCCACTCGAAACTGTACAGGCCGGGCAGTGTCGCCTATGTTTCCAAGTCTGGGGGTATGTCGAACGAACTGAACAATATCGTATCTCACACTACCGATGGGGTGTATGAAGGAGTGGCCATTGGTGGAGACAGGTATGAAGTATGCACCTATCTAATCAACGATGATTAAGCTTATATACAGTGTGGTTGTTTAAGTGTGCAACATATGGGCATTTCTTTTATTAACGATTTCTCAGAAAATTTTATTCTTGTTAAAAGTTGGTGCATGTTTGATAATCATATTAGGTGCACTTGGAATGGTTGCAAGTCAAACGGCGTACAGGGTAGGCCAAAAAATATAAAACTTGTACAAGAATAAAGTTTTTTAATAAACATTTTGCACTTTAAATGATAGTTTTTTAATTAGCATATTATTATTACTGATGTTTTAGTTTGTTAAAAATAATTTTTGGGATATTTTAAAGTTGTGTTTAATATCGTTGCAACAAACATGAAGTTTGTGATTCCTTAATAAATTAAAAATTCAAGTAAATTTTACAAATATGCTTGAATTTGAGCAAAGATATGTGAAATTGATTTGATTTTGATTAATTTATGAAGGTCTTTATGGTGAATATAAAAAAAAAAATTGGGGAAATTATTATTAATGTTTTTAAAAAAAATATATTTTTTTTATTTTAGGATGTCACGTTTTTGAATCTATGCATAACTTTTAATTCTAAACAACTTTTCCTAATAACATTTTGCTGAATTTTCTGAAATAGGGGTACTTTATTCTTGTATAAGTTTTATATTTTCTGGCCTACCCTGTACGCCGTTTGACTTGCAACCATTCCAAGTGCACCTAATATGATTATCGAACATGCACCAACTTTTATCAAGAATAAAATTTTCTGAGAAATTGGTAATTAAAAAAATGCCCATATGTTGCACACTTAAACAACCACACATATCATTCATAAAGGTAATTTCCCAGAAAAGTAATGGGTATTTTTTTCTTTTAGATACCCAGGGACTACATTTATGGATCATATCAAACGTTATCAGGTAAAACAGCTAATATTTAAATTTATTTGTAGTTTGGCAAGTGATTCTTTTTGTACCTGTACATTTTTGTGCAATTGATAATATTATTTGACGCTTTTTCTCTTTAATTTTTTTTAGGACCAATACTTTTTAATATTTATCTAAATGATATTTTTAATTTAAACTGTCAAGGAAAACTACATAGTTTTGCTGATGATACGGTAATTTTTTATGAAGGCCTAAATTGGAATATTTAAAAAAAATACTATTAACTTATTAACTAAAAATTATAACAAAACAACATACATTCCATTTACTTCATACAAAAATAAACTTCCAAATATTGGTCCAATAAAATGCAATAATATTAATATAAAGGAAGGTAAAAATATTAAATATCTAGGAATAATTTTTGATAAACATTTAAAATGGGATTTACATAGTGACTACATTGTAAAAAAACAAAGAATTCTTATACCAAAATTTAAACACCTTAAACAATTTTTAAATATAAAAGACTTAGAAATATTGTATTATTCTTTAGTACAAACCCATTTATATTATGGAATACTAGGATGGGGAGGCATAAATAAGAATTATCTTAATAATATTGAAACTATTCAAAAATACATTTTGAAATTTATTTACTAAAAAGACCACCAATATTCTTCTGATTTGCTATTTAAAGATAACAAAAAAAAATGGATATTAAACAAATATTTTCTTACGACATGTTAATATATATTTTTAAACATAAAAATAAAATAAATTATATTAATCACACACATGAAACTCGTCAGAAAAATACTATTACATAAAAAAAATAGAGTAAAGAAAACAATAGCACACAAACATTTTTTAAACATCAATATATATATTTTTGATATGCTACCACAGTTAATTAAAATAATTATAGAAATAAAATTAAAAATTGGATATTATCCAATCCAAGAGATGTATTCAAGAACGTCATTAATAAATATACCAAGCTATAATGAATAAAATAAATAAATATTATACATGACGTATTGTATCTTCGTATACTATAGTGATATAAAATATACCAATAAAATATTGTCATATTCTAGTTGTGCCTGAATTATGAAATATATTCTTGACAATAAATATTATATTATTTAACTCAAAACAAGTATTTTACTTCTGAGTTCGGAATTGATAGTTTATACAAAAAAAATATATTAGCATTAAATGTCAAAACAAATTTGAATAAACTTTTATTATTATTATTAATATTAGGCTGATGAAAACGTGAAAATGATCATTCTTTTGGGAGAAGTTGGTGGTACGGAAGAATATCTGGTCTGCGACGCCCTGAAGAAAAAGAAATTGACCAAGCCATTGGTTAGTTGGTGTATAGGTAAGGATAAAAATAATGTTTTACTAAAATGAAAGTTGGGCGACTGATTTTTGCAGAAAGAAATGATTTCCTCGCAATAAAAGTTGTCTGTAAGCTTATGCTGCATGAACTAACTGTAAAACTTCAATTGTTGTTAGCTAATGCGTGATCTTTGTGTGCGAAATCAGGATTTTAACGATATATTATTTATTAGGCACCTGCGCTAGCATGTTTACAACCGAAGTTCAATTCGGCCACGCGGGATCTTCTGCAAATTCCGCCAAAGAAACGGCCACAGCGAAGAATGCGGCCCTGAAGGAAGCTGGGGCTCATGTACCTGATTCCTTTGACAGTTTAGGTATGTGAAGTTTTGTTCCTAGTCAATATTTAAGAGTAGCACCGCACCATCTGGTATAACAAGGCTTATTATTCTTTAGGCGACGTCATTCGGAACGTCTATGACAACTTGGTAAAACAGGGAGTGATTGTACCTGCACCCGAGGTTCCCCCTCCGACGGTGCCCATGGACTACAGCTGGGCGAGAGAATTGGGACTCATTAGGAAGCCTGCCAGCTTCATGACGTCTATTTGCGACGAGAGGGGACAGGAACTAATATATGCCGGTAAGAAGAGTTTTTTTTTAAGAATTGATCTTCGGTCTAGCTGTCGATAGTAAAAACAAAATAAATAAAAAATAAAAAAATTATATTATATATTATTATTTATTTATTATTTTTATTATTATTTCTGTTCCCGTGGAAATATTATCGAGTAACAAAAAAGCAACAAGTAAAACTATATTTTGTAAAAAATTCAGTATGGATAAATTAAAGCTTGAGCTGATGCTAATAAATAATAATATATTTGAAGATCCAAATTATTTTTATAATACTATTTTTAAAACTTTTCAAAAGTGTTTATTTACGCAATCAATCAAAATAAAAGAAGATTCAGAACAATGGTTTACACAAGAAATAGCTAAACTTATTAAAACTCGTGATAAACAATTTTTCCAGAAAAAATGAAAATTGCTAAAAGTAACTCCAGTATTTAAAACTGATAAAAGATATAAACGCAGCAATTATCGCCGAATATCTGTTTTACTAATCTTTCCAACAATATTTGAAAAAATAATAAATTATGCGTTTCTAGAAAGCCAAAATTTACTTTTTGCTAACCAGTATGGTTTTCGCAGATCTAAGGATACAGAAATAGATGTAGGAGATATCATAACTAATGTCGATAGCAGTAAAAAATGCTGTATACTATCCTTAGATCTGTGTAAGGCCTTTGACACCGTAAACAATGATATTTTATTAATAAAATTAAACAGTATTGGGATAAGGGAAATACACACAAACTACTTCAAAGTTATTTAAGCTATCGTAAACAATTTGTTCAAATTGGGGAAAGAAAAAGTTCGGAAAAAGAAATAATATGTGGAGTTCCACAAGGATCAATATTAGGTCCGTTATTATTCTTAATTTACATTAATTCCGTTTCCAAATTGAACTTAAAGGGCAATATAAAGCTATTTGCAGATGATACAACAATTATTTACTTTGCTGAAGCTCTTGCAGAAATGTATTTTGATATTAATAATGATTTAAAAATACTTCTTTCTTGGCTTCAATCAAATAAACTTACGTTAAATTTTTGAAACTCTTCTGTTATGTTTATAACTAAAAATAAAATAAATTCCATCATTAACCCCTTAACATTTAATAATGAAAATATTCATATTCAAAAACGACAAAATTTTTAGGATTAGTTTTAGACGAAAATTTAAATTGGAAATGCCATATACAGTATATTATCAACTCGGTATCTCCTTTGGTATCTGTTTTGTACAGAGCTAGATATTTTATTCCTTTGAAATACTTAAAAAATATATATTTTTCATTAATATATTCAAAATTACAATACTTAGCTTCTGCATGGCGATCTGCTTGTTTATCAAACCTAAAACCATTACAAACATTGCAAAATAAAGTTATTAAAATAAATGTATACACAAATTACCACACTTAGAACTAACTATTAATCTATATAGACCGAAAGGGTATTTACACGTTCAAAACATTTATAAATTAAAAATTTGTATTTTAATTCACTCTATTATTTTAAAAGAAAAAAAAATCAAACATAACACTTCAGGAGAATAAGACATTAAACAATCATAACACCAGACTCTGTATAAATTATCAAACTATACCAGTAAGAAGTAATTTCGAAAAAAAAATCGCTTTTATATGACGGAATAATAAAATATAACAATCTTACAAAAAATATCAGAAAAATTAAAAAATCGGCAATTTTTAAAAAACAAATGAGATTTACTAAATTAAATTATTCATGCTATTTTTTTTTAAATTGATTTTATTAATGTATTAATTGGATAAACTTCCATTTTTTTTTGTTATTTTTTTTTAATGGTTATTATTTTCTATATTATGTTGTCACTTTCCATGTAATGAACTGTAAAAGTTATTTTGGAATAAAGACATTTTGAAAGTTAAATAAGCATGTTATTATTTTTGACAGGTATGCCTATTTCCGAAGTACTTCAAAAGAATGTAGGAATCGGCGGAGTCATTTCTCTCCTCTGGTTCCAAAGATGTCTACCTCCGTACGTGTGCAAATTCTTCGAAATGTGTCTCATGGTACGTCAATACGTATATTTTAGCATAACTGTTAATTGCTAGTTCAAAAACTTGTCATATTTTAAAACGTCCCTTTATACTTATACTTGACGTTTCATTGACAGGTGACAGCCGATCACGGTCCAGCAGTGTCAGGAGCTCACAATACAATCGTATGCGCCCGGGCTGGCAAGGATTTAGTCTCCAGTCTGGTCTCCGGACTGTTAACCATCGGAGATAGATTTGGCGGAGCCCTAGATAGCGCCGCTAAGATATTTAGTGAAGCTTACGACACAGGTAACTCCATTTGTAATCTGTTGACTGTAGTACCTAACCTAAAAGATCTTTAAAACGATTTGTGTGTTTTTAGCCGATTTTTTTTATCTGTAATTTTTTTTTAAGGTTTGCACCCAGCCGAATTTGTAAATCACATGAGAAATAAGGGAGAACTCATCATGGGTATTGGACACAGGTAACTTTTTCTTATATTGTTATTATTATTGTTATTTCTTTTATAAACGTATCTCACGCTTGCCTACATAACAACTTAGTGTTTAGAAAGAATATTCTATCTTCTTTATTTATTTATTTATTTGCAGTTTTTTTTATAATAATTTTAAAAATCAATAACATTGTTTTTTTTTAATGAAAATAAATCCAATGAAAGCATCATTACAAAACCATAGATTAACAAATCTGTCCGATTTTGTAATGAAAAATATACACCCATTTAGATTATTAATTTTAATCACATCATAAATATATTTAAAAATATAAGTAAGCCAAATCAAAAATATGTCACCCAAAAAAAAGGAAAAATTATAAATAAGGGAGAAATTATAATAGAAAAATTGTAATATTTAGTGTTATTATTATATTACCTATATCTTTATAAGTTGGCTTACCTTTATATAATTTTGCATAATCCATGATTTTAATTTTTTTTTAAATGTCAAAAAACTCCTAGTTTTCAAATTAGTATGTAACCTACTAATTAATATATTAAAAATTTTGATGCTCACAAATAAAGCATTATTTTTTCAAAGTGTTAAATTAAAATTATCATAACATAAACATAGATTTGTTTTTTGTCTTGTTTGGTATAATATATGAGTATGTAATACATTTTTATTTTTATTTATATATATATAAATTGGAAGTTTTGTAATAAATTCGTTTTAAACTCAGAATATTATTATTAAAAAATAGTATTTTTGAAGGAAACAAAATATGTTTAGTTAATATTATTTTTAAAACGTATTTTTGTATTGTTATAAGTGGTTTCAAATTCTAGTCGTATGCACTTCCCCAACCAATTATACTATAGGAAAGAATTGATTGAAAAAGTGCATAATAAAACATTAAACAAAGTTTTTGATTCACAATATTTTTAAAAGTCTAAATTTACATAAAGTGTTTCTTAATTTTTTTGTAAAAGTGTTAATTTGATGATCCCATTTTAAATGTTGGTCAATTTTATAAATTCAACATTTTTAATTTTATTTTTGCAAGAACGGTCAGTATAATTAATTCTAACTATATCTGATATTTCAAAACAATTTAAATCATGAATTTTAATTTCTTTTAAATTATTCGGCTGAGTATCTTTATAACAAGAAAAAGTCATAAATTTTGTTTTAGTTAAATTTAAGTTTAATAGGTCATAACTCAAATTATTTTTTATTATTGAAATGTCTAGTTCTGAATTTAAAATGCATTCATTCCAAGTATTAGCTGGTATTATTAATCCAGTATCATCTGCATATGAAAATATTTTTTCATCTAACTCTGATTTTAATATATCATTAATATAAAGTAAGAATAAAATTGGTCCCAAAACAGTACCCTGAGGAACACCTCAAATTAAAGTCGTTTTTTTACTACTGAAATTATCTACTTTTACTTTCTGTTCTCTATTTGATAAGTAACTTTTAAATAAATTATAAACTCCATAAGATTCTAGTTTAGATAACAGTTTATTGTGTGATACTGTATCAAATGCTTTTTGCAAATCTAAGAATATTCACAAAACTTTTTTACCTTCATCTAAACATTTTGATATACTAAGAGTAACATTAAAGATTTGTTTGGAATAAAGGTATTTTTTTAAAACAGTTTTTGTTACTTGCAGAGTAAAATCCGTGAACAATCCAGATCAGCGAGTCCAAATCCTCAAGGAATACGTGCTCGCCAACTTCCCAGCGTGCCCTCTTCTTCTGTACGCCCTCGAGGTCGAAAAGATCACCACGAGCAAGAAACCTAACCTCATACTGAACGTAGACGGTTGCATAGCGACCGCTTTCGTCGATATGCTCAGGAATTGTGGTAGTTTCACCAGCGAAGAGGCACAGGAATATATCACTATCGGTGCGATCAATTCGTTGTTCGTCCTGGGGAGGACCATCGGGTTCATAGGTCACTATATGGACCAAAAGAGGCTGAAACAAGGCTTGTACAGGCATCCCTGGGATGACATTTCCTATGTTTTGCCTGAACAGTACAACAATTAAGCTAAACAGCAGCATTAAATGCATGTTTTTTGTGTTTGTAGATCTTGAAGTTTGTCCGGTTACTTTTTATGATTTTTACTTTCTATTAGCCCCTAATTGTTAATGTGCTGTTAATACTAACGACCACATAGCTTCCACTAGAACAATGGTATCCTTAGAAGTAATCTTACAGTTATAGACCAGGGTCAATAATTTTTGAAACCAAAAAAAATAATAGGATGAAACCCATTGGAAAATGAAGAGAATATAACAAAAATGAAAGGAAAAATAATTTACGGGCGATCCGAGGTCGGGAAGTGGAAGGGGGTGAGTTTTTAAAGGTAGAAAACGATTATGTCGATTTCCGGCTCGGATTCCAGTTTTTTTTGTTTCTTTGCATTTTTTGAGAACATTTACCATAGTAATGTATATTTTTTTACACCATCAGAAAGTAGAGATTTTAACGAACAAGAAGCCCACCGACTTTTTTAAAAAAGCAGATATTTTGACGTGAGAACTTTCGATTGAAAATTAGGGTGCTTTTTCGATATTAAGTCAAAATAAGGTGAAAAAATAAATATTTTAAATCAAAAAAATTACAGCGTATTTGGGACATAAAAAGGTAAGTCTTCACCAAATTTCGTGAAAACAAAATTTTTCTTGTAAAAGATAAAAATAAAAAACCAAAAACTTAGTTATTTGAATTTTTCACATAAATTTTGAGGTTATGTGAAAAAAGTGTAAATACAAAAGTTATAGATCTTTTTATTACCTACAACTTTGCCATTTAACGTTTTTCCATAGGACTTGTAGTTTTGCCGGAAATCGAGATAAATCGTTTTCTACCCTAAAAACGCACCCCCTTCCACTTCCCGACCTCGGATCGCCCGTAAATTATTTTTCCTTTCATTTTCGTTATATTCCTTTCCTTTTCCAATGGGTTTCATCCTACTATTATTTTTTTTTACCTTTCACCATTTTCAAAGGCTTCAGCCCTGGTCTATTAGTGTTAACAGGATATTAATAATTTTGTCGTTAGGGTCGATTCTGTAACCGAACTGGCCGGCATCCATGGGAATTTCTAAGACTATCACCAGAGGTCGTGTTTGGTAGCTCTTAGTTCGTGGTCACTTTAAAACAGTTTTAAATATAACGTAGAAGAAATGAGGTATAAAAAACACGGTCTGTCACTAATTAACTGCTATTTAGCTCCTAGCTATATTAAAAAAGTCACTGTCAAGTTCGGAATGTTGTTTTAAAAGAAGCAACCTGTTTTTCATATACAGTGACCGGCAAAGAGTTCGCAACATATGGGAAAAAATTTTATTAGCGGATTATTGAAAAATCTTTTTTGGGGGATTGGATGTGCATGTCCCATAACCTTAAAATCGATTTTGACATACGTCACGTGACCAATGGTATGGCGGGAAAGTTGAAAAAACCAATATGAAATCATCATAAATCAGATAAGTTGATGAGATATCGAAAAAATTCCAAGAATAAAAAGGTGTTTAGAATTCCATTAGAATGTTTGGGATATCTACTTAAAAAAACATAAAATCGAATATTTTTGTAAATATTTTTTTACCGAATTAAAAACTTCCATATTTTTTCTTTCTTAAAGCTTCATTAAAGTAAAACTGACATCTGGTGACCACAACTAGAAATATTCTTTTGTTTTTCTGACAATTTGGAGCAATAATTCAAAAAATTCGTTTACACTTGGATGCCAGCTGTTGCAATAGTCTATTTCTAATAACCTTATCGATATTTTTTATATCGAAATATTCTATTATGTTAAGAAATCCTTAAATTCATTAATCCAAAGCCAATTTTATTTATAACCGTAAAAAATAATTAAAATTTTTATTAATTTTTAGATTTTTTTAAAGATTTCTGCGAAATTCAAAATTATTTTTTACGGTTATAAATAAAATTTGCTTTGGATTAATGAATTTAAGGATTTCTTAACATAATAGAATATTTCGATATAAAAAATATCGATAAGGTTATTAGAAATAGACTATTGCAACAGCTGGTATCCAAGTGTAAACGAATTTTTTTGAATTATTGCTCCAAATTGTCTGAAAAACAAAAGAATATTTCTAGTTGTGGTCACCAGATGTCAGTTTTCCTTTAATAAAGCTTTTAGAAAGGAGAAATATGGAAATTTTTAATTCGGTAAAAAAATATTTACAAAAATATTCGATTTTATGTTTTTTCAAGTAGATATCCCAAACATTGTGTTTAAGGTTCTAATGGAATTCTAAACACTTTTGATTCTTGGAATTTTTTCGATATCTCATCAACTTATCTGATTTATGATGATTTCATATTGGTTTTTTCAACTTTCCCGCAATACCATTGGTCACGTGACGTATGTCAAAATCGATTTTAAGGTTGGGACATGCACATCCAATCCCCCAAAAAAGATTTTTCAATATTCCGCTAATAAAAATTTTTCCCATATGTTGCGAACTCTTTGCCGGTCACTGTATATATTTTTAGCATAATAATGTAACTGGACAAATTTAAAGAATAATTTAAGTTAATAATAATTCTACTGAACGAATGATTATAGACTTTTAGGCAGTTAGAAAAAAATTGTGAGGACGTATTTATTGTTAAATTTTAAAAGTAATATGTATTGATTCACCTGGTGGAAAAATTGCTTACTATAAACCAGGTAATTAGGTTTTTTGCTTCGAAAATTGAGCCTGCCAAGCATTTAAATACCGTTAAAGTGATCCCAAGTGAATCTGGGAAATTGCAGAATTACCAAGATCAGATCAGTGGTTTGTTTTGTTTACTTTATGGTTTTTTTTTTAAATAAAAGTATCGAGGAAGTTCAAGAAATGAAGGACCTTATTTACTGAACTTGGGTGCTTTAAAATAAAATAAAATATAAACAAAACATCAACAAATAAAATAAAATATAAATAAAACATCAACAAGCAGACACTGATGGCGCAAGTGCCATGAACGAGATGCGTGGTCTACCTGGGTTGATCGTCGTGTTTGTGTTTCTCTCTAGAACGTCATCGGTACATATCCTTTGAAATCTTTGATCTTTACATTACATCTAACAGCTCAAATAAATCTTAACTACTAATACTGTACAGGGTGTCCCAAATTCGAGCCTCATCATGGGGATCTCGGAAACTATAAGAGATACAGCATCGGTCAAATTGTGGCAAAGTTGCGCAATTTCGTACTGAGCAATATCGCAAAAAAATATCTGAGCTATCTTTTTTAGTATTTGAAATTTTTGCAAAAAACTAAAATTTAGAGTTTTTGTTTTTTTAAATTGCTCGACTTATTTTATCCGCTACAGAAAAACAAGCACAACATTGTTAAGGCAACTTTTTACGCTCCATATTGTGACGTTTTTAGAATTTCGTTACAACGTTTCGTTTTTGTGGAACTATTATCAACTTTAATTTTTTAAATACGGACCTGCATTTTTTATTTTATTTTTTGATAGCCCTTTAAGCCCTGAAATCAACCATGTACCACACTTAATTATATTTAGACGTTTTGATGTCATTTTTACATCTTCAGGAATGTGATAATTATTTTTAAATACGGCCCTGGTGTTAGTTAGATTAAAATATCGTTTAGCGGGATTTTGGTGGGTTACAGAATTTAAAATATTTTGTTGTTCTTCCGGCTCCATTCGTGTACCATATTTGACTCTTGGTTTATTAAAACTACAATACTGGGCTAAATTAGTATCAAGCGTAGCAAAATAACTATAATGAGGCTGCAAGCGTTCAGGATAGTCCTGTAAATAACGGTCACAAGAAATTTGTGAATTCCTATTGGAAGAATAATAAACTCGTAAAATGTCGCGCTTTTCTAAAGCAGAAAACATAATTTTGCTGAAATATTCAGTAAAAATGGTGACTGCAGTTGTCAAGATAATTAAGCCAAACAATTAAGTAAAAGTTCTTGTCATAGCCACCTTTGTTTTGTTTAGTTTTATTTTTACTTTGTTACAATTTATATAAAAACTTAAATATAGTTAATTATTTGTATAAAATTTCGGATCCATTTACATGTTGTATGTGGTAAAAAGATTAAGTAACTAACAACAGGGCCGTATTTAAAAATAATTATCACATTCCTGAAGATGTAATAATGACATCAAAACGTCTAAATATAATTAAGTGTGGTACATGGTTGAATTCAGGGCTTAAAGGGCTATCAAAAAATAAAATAAAAAATGCAGGTCCGTATTAAAAAAATTAAAGTTGATAATAGTTCCACAAAAACGAAACGTTGTAACGAAATTCTAAAAACGTCACAATATGGAGCGTAAAAAGTTGCCTTAACAATGTTGTGCTTGTTTTTCTGTAGCGGATAAAATAAGTCGAGCAATTTAAAAAAACAAAAACTCAAAATTTTAGTTTTTTGCAAAAATTTCAAAAACTAAAAAAGATAGCTCAGATATTTTTTTGCGATATTGCTCAGTACGAAATTGCGCAACTTTGCCACAATTTGACCGATGCTGTATCTCTTATAGTTTCCGAGATCCCCATGATGAGGCTCGAATTTGGGACACCCTGTACATCTGGGTTGAGGTTTACTTAGGTGTTTGACTTCGACAACTCTTGAATTTAATAAAATCTCAAAACGGCAGGTACTTTTTTACATTCCAAAGATCATCTTCAGATCTTCCATTGATAATTTGCTCTGTATAGCTTGTTTGGTACCAGTGAGGAGTCCTTCGGCCATCGCCAGGTTTTTATCCTGTAAGGCTTTTATTCTTTCCTCGATAGTGTCTACTGCCATGAATTTGTAGACAAAAACTGGTTTTGTTTGACCCACCCTGTATATTCTCTATCTTGAGCTTGATTTTCGAGTTGTGGGTTCCAGTGTAGATCCAACAAGAATAAATGGTTGGCGCCAACTAAGTTGAGATCCACTCCGCCCGCCGTTAGAGACAACAGCAAAACCTTTAATTTGTCCCGAGAATTATTTAACCTATCTACTATGTCCATTCGTTTATTTACTGGAACTTTTCCATCTAACTGGTCGAAATCAACGCCGAGGTCCTTTAAGTGCGTCGCTATCAAGTTTAAATAGGAAGACCATTGTGATACGATTATTGCTTTTTCATTTTTCAAAATCACTCTCTCTTTAAGTACTTTCAGCATTGTTTTTATCTTACTACTGGCCCTTGCCTTAGCGAACACCGGATCAGAGGGATGTAGATGTCCCTTGGATGCCTCCTTCAAGGTTATTTTATCTTGGGATAAACCCTCGGCCACGGCACTAGCCTCCGGCTGATATTCATCTTCGTCTTCGATATTGAGCTTCTCTAGTTGATCGAGGAGGTTAAGTTGATCGGATTCTTCGTCCCCCGATTCTAACTCTTCTCTATTTTCATCCAACATAGCAGTTATTAAAGATGGATGACAACAGATCTGCCTTAATCGTAACAGCAAAACCAATATTTCATGCTGACTGACGTCCTTCACTTTGTTTAGTTTTAACAGTCTCTGTCTCATTTTATAATACTCTTGATTAGGTGCCGTATTAGAAGCACTGGGAAAATTTACATCCTTTTACATTTACATGCTTTTGTCACCAACCCATCTCTTCCATACCTGTAAGTCATCAAAAGGACTACACCTTGAAAACTTGAGCAAGGCATACATATCTAGTTCTTTATTATGCATGGGAGTTCCAGTTAATGCCCACCTTGATCTAGCAGATAATTGACAACAAGCCACCGACGTCTGAGATTTATGGTTCCTAATGGTATGCGCTTCATCCAAAATAACGCGTCGCCATTTCATTCTAAAAAGTGGGCTTTGCTTTTCTGCTTCGTTATTTATTATTGCGTAAGTAGTTATAACTACATCATATTTAGAAAGTTTCTTGAGATTGGTCTCCCGTTTGGGACCGTGATATAAAAGATAAGAAACCTGCCCTCTTTTTAAATGCCGATCTATCTCTCCCGACCACTGATTTATTAAACTTGCTGGACATACAATCAAACTTCCTCCATTATATTTCGAATGTTTTTCAATATATTGATTTTCTTCATCGGAATCATCATTTTTCTCTAAGTGCAGAGATTTTACTATTAATGATAACATAGTCAGCGTTTTTCCCAAACCCATATCATCTGCAAGAATGCCTCCAGCAGGTTTTTCTTTTTCTCTGAATAAAATCCACGCTAATGCTCTCTTTTGATGGGGCATTAAAGGAACTTTAATTCCTCTTGGATCCTCTTCCAAGTCCTCATCCTTGGGGCACGTTTTGATGGCTTCATGAAGTTGCTGAAGCCTATCAAGCATCACTGCCTTTTGTGCGTTGTACGTGGACATGGCTGTCTTTCCAAAAGTCTTTGGGAGCACTGCATTGGCCCCTGCTTCGATATCTTCCTAAATTGGTACTTAGTCTCCAGTTTCCCTGCTGCTTTACAGGATGAATGGCAGTACTATTTAAAATACCAGTGGCATCATATTGAAAGTTTTCAGTCAGTCTAGTCGGTCTTGCATTCTGTAGTTTTGTTGACACGTTCAATTGACTAGAGGAAGCTAGTCCTTCAAGGGGTTCACTTCTGTGCTCTTCACTGTCTGAATCACTAGAGAACTCATACTCTGAAGGTAAATTGTATTTCTCATCCCGAGTATTTATTAGTATTCTTTGGTTAACCAAAGAATACTAATAAATACCCAAACGAAAATCTAAAAACAGGGGCAGAATGGAACTATAACCTCTATGACCACACAGAAAGTGAGGTATAATATTGAAGATGCTTCTATCATAGACGAAACTGAGAGCCAAATAAATATAAATATGGATATTAGTATCGATCCAGACAAATCATCGCGACCTAGAGATAGTGGGATAGTTCCAGTTAAAAAAAAAACTGTTCAATTGCCAGACAGTAGTGAAGGCGAAACAGATGATGACTATTATTCATCTGCAAATATATTAGAGGAAACTCGGGATGAGAAATACAATTTACCTTCAGAGTATGAGTTCTCTAGTGATTCAGACAGTGAAGAGCACAGAAGTGAACCACTTGAAGGACTAAAATCCACTTTACCTTTAGGGAACGATTCAGACAGTGAAGAGCACGGAAATGAACCCCTTGAAGGACTAGCTTCCTCTAAAAGCAGCAGGGAAACTGGAGACTAAGTACCAATTTTAATGACATACGAGAAGAGAATGAAAAATTAGCAGATTCTAGTGTTGAAATTTTGAGTGATCATGACAGTGACGTGATTGAGGTAAGCAGTGACGAAGAAATATCTAACCCTAAGAAAACACCATTTAAACTACCTAAAATAAAAAACCCCGCCCGTCAACAAACCTTGCAGTCGTTCGTTATAAAAACTGAAGGATCTACCCCTCTGCCAAAAAAGCCTGTTACTCTGCCCCAACGGTCCAAACCTCTCGTCGAAATACAGAACATTGAACCAACAAATCAACAGAACATACAACCACCCGATCAACAGAACATACAACCACCCGATCAACAGAAAGTACTGGTGTCTCGTGCACAATATGAATCACAGTTTAGCAATGTGAATAATTTGGAAGTGGCGTACATAAAACTACGTAGTATGATGGAAACCATTAATTATGAGGCGTTGCCTGACAAAGGACAGTTAATAAAAGGTAGGGTAAGACAAGCAGAGATCAGATATAAAGAAGAAAAAAACAAACTAGATAACATGAAAATATCTGATACCAAGATCAATGAGGAACCCCAAGGAGCTTTTGCAAACGTGGCTTGGGAAGATATCGAAGCAGGGGCCAATGCAGTGCTCCCAAAGACTTTTGGAAAGACAGCCATGTCCACGTACAACGCACAAAAGGCAGTGACGCTTGATAGGCTTCAGCAACTTCATGAAGCCATCAAAACGTGGCATTGTTAATACCTATTGATCCTAATGAATAAAAATGTAGCGATTGCTTTTTCTTATAAAATCGAAGCAATTTCTTGAAAGCCAATGAATAAAAACTAAAGTTATTGCTTTTGCGTCCAGCAATTGCTTAAAAGTGCAGGGATTGCTTCTAGTCATGCCTTTTCTTAAAATATAGAAGCGATTGCTATCGTTTCCTTAAAATGTGATGAATAAAATAAGGAATTGCCTTTTCTAGTGTAGCAACTGCTTTCAACTTATTAAGGTAGGTCGACCCCTGCATCATTTGCTTGGTAGCAGTCAACTTTAGTTCTCCGCGGCATACACGTGCGTTGCTCTTAATTTGTGTCTTTAATTATGGCTGAATATATGAACGTCCGTAAAAGAAAAATCTACAGTGTACGTAAAAATTGCAGATATGATGATTTCAGAAAGTTATATCGATTTGACTGCGAAAATATTGAGTGGTTGGCAAATTATTTTTTGACTGATACTGGTAAAAGGCGAGGGGGTGCACTGTCGCCTTTAATTAAGATTAAAGTCTTTCTGCGGAAATTGTCGGATCCGGGCTTTTAAAATTCTGTAGGTGAAGAACTCGGTGTTCACCAAACTACTGCCTGTTAGACATACACTTCTGTAATGGATACAGTTTTGGAGAAGGCTAAAATTTTTATTAAATTTCCTACAAGTGCTGAAGCTGTTGTGGAAGCTAAACGGTTGTGGCCAGAGAGATTTAGTTATGTTCATTCAATTTGTGAACGAATATCAATTGCTTGTCTTTAATTTCTTCATCACTACTATCACTTTCCTCATTTTCACTGGAATCTGCCATATCACAAATATAGGTTTCCTATTTTCCACAAAAACGTAACAGATTTCTATTGTACTAAATAAATAGACCAACTCTTTTGCAAATTAGGCACAAAACTGAACATGAAATCTATAATCTGAATAAGTGGATAAGCCACGTCTGAACTTGTGTTGAATAAGCATTTGCTACAGAGGTGTAAGAAAAACAGCAATTGCTTCAAAATTTTATTCATATCCAGATCTAGCAATCGCTTTTACTTATAGCATTTGCTAGGCAAGTAATTGCTTTTACTAAAAAGTAATTGCTTAATTTTTATTCATTAGGCTCATTGTTTTAAAAGTTTATATCATCGCAAAAATAACAACAATGGTTGTCAACTTTTTTCTAAAAAAAATTACTCCACAAGACTGCCTTTTCTAGAGATGCTATTTTATTAACACAGATCTTACGGTGATTCAGCATTCGACTTTTCTTATAGGCCTGTCGTGTAATCTCACGATTAATCCTGCTCCGTAGGTTCAATTTTCGAAGTTTTTTTTTGTTAACTGAAAATATTTTAACGAAAATTGACGCTATCTATGGCTCGATATTTAGTTAACGTAGAGTTGTTTTTACGGAAACCGTAAAAAACGAGCCCCTAAGTAATTGTTAGAAGAGGATAAAATAATATTTATATATTTTTGTATATGTTTTTAATGCACTCCTATTGTAATCGTAAGGGATTTTAAACGTTAGACTTGTTAGGTGTAAAAATTGATAATTTTGTATGTGGCACTTTTTAATTATTTAAAAATATTCCTTTTTTGAAATAAATTGTTTAAAAACAACGTTTTCAATTGTTACTTGCTTCGCAGAGAATCGTGGATGACACATACGTTTCAAAAAGGAAAAAATAATTTTTTCATCGTAAATTGTAAATTACATATTTAAACGTGGTTTTTAGTTCTGATCAACTTTTTTTTAATAACACTTCGATATTGTCAAAAATAAAGGTACTTTGTTTGCTCTTGGGCAAAATTCATATTTTTTGACAAACCTCGTATACGCCTAAAATAAGTTAATATCTGATAGTTGAATTTTAGGTTTTAGACCACGCAGAACTTTTTATGAAGAATAACTTTTTTTCGTTAAATTAATATAAAAAAAGTTTTCCATATGGTTCCAACTTACGGAGGCTTACTGTATAATTGTAAAAAATTAAATACGGCTCTGATACATAGCTCAATGAAACCACCAATGATAATGTTACTAGACGTTTTATGTTTTATATTCAAGAAAAAATAATGATTGTGTTAACATTGACACAATCATTATTTTGTCTTGAATATAATAAAGGCAATAATTATTATCCCGTTAACACTAACTGTAAGATAACTTCTAGGGATACCATAATTGGAGCAATTGTTGCTATGGAAGTTATGTGGCTGTTAGTACTAACGGGACATTAATAATTCGGGCCTTAGTTTGGCTGCATTCCATATTCCCTCTGTCGCTACCTTTAACGTTGCAAAATTTTTAAACCTCCTCTGCATCAGTAGCATAGGCGTCGACTCCATGGGTGCTAAGGGTGCGCAAGCACCCATACAAATTAACATAATTTCCGTCAAGGTAAGAATGAAAAAAATCTCAACAAAAGCTATTATTTAAAACCGCACATATTGCCTGCGTTACTTAGTTGTTTCATCCGCACCACAATGACAATAATATCTAATAATTTAATAACTGTTGTCGTTGTTATCAGTGGCGTAGCGTGGTTGAGGGGGCGTGGATATGGTTTTTTATAGGGGGGGGGGGGGTAAAAGAGGTTGTAGCGCCAAAAGAAATAGCGCCGCAGGTGAAAATTTTTTGGGTGCCACGCCCTTTTTTCAATGATGTCTGATTTTCAAGTATAAAGGAAAAATATAAAATACACAAGATCCTTAAGAAAATCACAAAAAAATTGATCAAGTAAAAAAGTGTTTCGTTTTTATGGCTCATTATGGGTCCTGGGGGGGGGGTAATTACCCCCTTATCTACGCCCTTGTTCAAAGGGCGCCTCACTGCTAATGTATAATTTCGTTTATTTAGTAAATTTTGGCAAGAGAAATAAAGTTTTTGTTTCGTCATTTCTAAAATGGCCACATGAAAACAAAATATGAACCAGCAAGGGGAATTTTGTTAAAACTCTCAGGTATATTCTCATTGGCGACAATAACACACTTTTAGAAAGATAAAATTTAGTCTCTAGTAAATTAGAGATTTCAAGCAATTTTTAATTGTTAAAGCAAAATAACTGAAAGAATACAAATTATTGGTCGTGGCAAAATATTTTTATTATAAATTAAATCAAGTAGTGAAAATAAAATAGAATCTCGAAATAGGTAACAGGTTTATTTTATTTATTTCTATACTCTAAAAGTTATAAACAAATTACAACCTAATTAAAACCTGAAACTGGGAGAGTGGGAAGGGGGCGCCGTTTAGGAAAGGACTCAAAGGGCGGGGGGGGGGGCGATCGCCCCCTGCACGCTACGCCACTGGTTGTTATAACTGTCACTGTCATATTTATTTGCGATACACCCCTATTAAATCGGAAACGCAGCATTTTGCAACTCTCTAATCTCACGGGCCCGCGCTTTGCTGTCATATCAGCGAGTCGGGTGGCTGTTTAATTGGCGGAGCGCTGTTCTGTTTCGAGCACTTTGGATTTCGGGGAATCCCAGACTCAGTTCATTTAGTTGTCTATGCTATGCTATGTATTGTATGTATGGAGCTTGAAGGCCGTATTTAAACTCATTTAACTAAAATCTAAGTTGTGTTAAGTTATCAATAGTGTCGGTCATGTGTTCGGATTTTTTTGCTGGTTTTATTAACGATAAGGTAAGTGTGTCTGGAGTACCAAAGATATCATATCTGAAGTTATTAAATTGGTAAAAATCGCTTTAACTATTCCAGTATATCGGCATGCACCGCCGAAAGATCATTTCCAGCATTACGGTGAATAAAAACTTATTTAAGAAGTACCTACCATGACCCAGCGAAGACTGAATGATCAAAGGGTAGTGCACGTAAACCAAGATATAGCAAATGATTTGAATCTTGAAGAAGTCGCTGATATATTTATAAATCGAGCTGTAGTTCGTCAAAATACGTTTGCATTACATTGAAAAACAGTTGATTTCAATAACACCATTATTTTAAAAAGTTAATGTTGATATTACACAATACCTACCTAGTATATGTACTAGTGTATTTGTGTTGGTAATAAATATACTTTAATAAATCATGTGTTTCATTTTTAAATTTTTGATAAAATTTATTTAGCAAGTATTTAAAATCTCGTTTTCTTTGTGAAAAATTTCTTTATTTCTACGTTGTTCGGGTCGAGCTATCGAAACGTAGAATCATATTAAGTTTTAATAGTCCAAAATAGGACGTGGTAACTGAAAAAAATTGTCTGCGGCGCATGTTTTAAGAAACAAATAGAAATTGATATGCTCCAGCACTTATAACCATTTTTAAAAGTCGGCGCCTATGATCAGTAGGTAGTCAAATGGTGACGTCTACTTTATTAATTTGACAGGATTGTCAATTCTGTTTGAAATGTGTTTATTCGAAATTCATAAAAATGCAAAATTTGCTAAAAAACTTTTATAAGGGTCAGTTTTTTCCCATTTTACAAGGACGTAATGTTGTTTTTACTTTATATAATCGGTAAGTGATAAGTGTAAACCTAAACCGTTTTTAGTTTTAAGAAAAGTCAGTGGCATAAAATTTGTAGAATTTTATACCCTTACGCACAGTTGTATTAGAAAAAGCTTGCAACTATAGTACATAAGACTATAATACGATATATTATAACAATTCACACCTATTATTTTAATAAATACGCCATAGAGGTAGTAATATACCACGATACAAAGGAAACAAGATATGCTAGATCGCAGTCACAATTTCAACTGCCCATTTCTACTCCAGATCATATATTGAGGCGACCAAATAATAATACAATATTCCAGTTCAGGTAATATCAATGCATCAAATAATCGAAGACACACATCAGTATTGAAATGTCGGGTCGATCTGATTATGAAGCGAAGAGGCCCTAAGTTTGAGCACTGAGGAACCGCAGAATTACTCTTATATAAGCTCGATTTTAACTTTGCCTGATCTTTATTTCGCCAAGGGGAATTTAAAATGTTTCCAGAATGAACACGGCATTACCTTATAACGATATATTTTATTTTTCTTTAGTTTCTATAGCCATATCACAACCACCTTGAAAGAATCCGTGAAACTGCTTGAAGATCCATGTGTCACGTGACTTTTTTGAGGTTAATCATGCTTTAGTATGTAATTTACGCGCGACCTAGGTGTAGGTGTCGTATTAATTTGTATTTTTATCCTGTTTTCGATTGATATCTAATAGAAAATTTAAGTGACATGACTGCCTAAGAACCTCTGATGATACCGATGAAAATTTTTGGTGCGGGGGTTTGCTCTTATAGCATTAATAAAGTGAAAAATCCAACAGCCTGGCCGTTTATTTACGGGTCTTATAAATGACGGCTGAATTTTATTTGTTTTAATTTAAAAGTTGTGTTTTTTGTATTCTAGTTAGCTCTTTGGGATAAACGTTATTGTTTTGTGGCTATATATACAGTTAATTTATTAAATATTGAAGTGTTTATTTAACTTGAAGGTATATGTGAATTAGTTTAAAAATATCACTAGTAGAGATAGTTCATAAGTAGGTAGGATACCTCTAGATACCTAGGTACTTAGGTAAGTACTATTTTTCTTTTTTAGTTTGTTTATTTATCAACATGCCAAGCCCCTGCTGTATTCCTGGGTGTAACTCTAACTAAAAAAGTGTTTTAAAAGCAGGCGAAGAGAGTGTAATATATTTTTATAGTTTAAAGGTAGTGAATTGGCTTACAATGATTTGAAATGGATTTTACCCTTTGAAATGAAACTAAACAATTTACCTCAGGCCTCAGCTTGAAAACTTATTGTAACGAAGTTACCCAGATAGTAGGTGACTTTCTCAAGACAAGCGTAGATTTCTTAAACAAAGTCTTAAGCTTACTAAATTTTGAGACTTCAGAAGTCGATATAGTCAATCCTGTAATTTAAACGCAGAAGATAATAATTTGAATAATAGAATATTACTTTTGATCGATCAAATAAATCTACTCGTAGTGAAACAAAAACAGCTTCTCAACGCAATATTACTATTATTTAATAATTAGGTAAGTTGTTCGTGTTATCCAAAACTATTTATTACTTTTTTGTACATTTTTCAATATCATTATAGTGGCAACAGAGCCAAAAAAACACAAATCGGAATTAATGAAAAAAACTCGCCCGTTGCTTGTGGATCCGCAACTCCCAGCTGATGCGGCGTTGCCCGATGGCACTTCATGGCTTCTTTTCAAGGTGGTTGTGGCCATATAGTCCTTTTACAACGTTAAAATTTTAGAATGTCCGCTAAGGCTATCCGCGAGGCCACCGGTAAGAACTTGATCACCAAACATTTGGGCAACAAGACCGCATTGGCACCGCATAAAAGTATCAGCGTAGATCATGACACGAAGTTTGCCCAACTGATAGCCGACAACTCATGGCTGAAAACTGAAAAATTGGTGGCTAAACCAGATCAGCTGATTAAAAGAAGAGGAAAGTTGGGTTTGCTCGCCGTAGACAAGAGTGTCGGCGAAGTTGAAAAGTGGATATCAGATCATATGAACAAAGATCAAAAGATCGGAGAGACGACTGGGAAGCTCAAGAATTTTCTTATAGAGCCCTTTGTGCCGCACAAGGGAGACGAAGAGACTTACGTGTGTATTTACTCCCACAGGCACGCCGATACCATCTTGTTCTATCACCAGGGTGAGATAAGAAAAAAATCTAGTGATTTTCATTCATTCGTTATTTTCCGTACATTTTGTAGGTGGAGTAGACGTTGGTGATATAGACGCCAAAGCGTTAAAACTCGAGGTCCCAATTGGCAAGACTCTAAAAGAAGAAGACATAAACACCGTTCTTCTTCCCGAAATCAAACCCAACAAGCAAGACATGCTGAAAAAATTCATCTTCAATTTGTATCGGTGTTACGTCGACTTGTATTTTACCTATTTGGAAATAAATCCTTTGGTGGTGACGGACAAAGCGATACACATTTTGGATTTAGCGGCGAAATTGGACGATACCGCGGAATATATTTGTAGGTCAAAATGGGGGGATATGTACTTCCCCCCTCCGTTCGGGAGGGACGCTTACCCAGGTAAGTTTTACCCGAAGTGCCGTACGCTTATGTGAGTCTGAGTATGGTGGTTGGTCCATCGCTTCGCAGCGTATTCTCTTCTTTGGAAAATAACCAGAAATAATAATAATATATATATCTTTATTCTCAACCAACTTAAAAAGTTCATTGCAGAGAATATAATTCCAAATATACAATAATAAAAATCATGTTTAGCTGATAACTCCATCGAAATTATTTAAAAAAATATATATAATAACCATTTACAAAAAAAATTAATAATATATAATACGTTAAATATAGTTCAGTTTTAAAAAATATTTTTTTAGTTTTTTTTTAACAGTCCATAATTTTGATATTTCTTTAATTTTTTTCGGCAAACTGTTGTAAATTGTTATTCCTTTATATAATATTGATCTTTGGCCAAAAGTACTCTTTACCGTGGGTGTATATGATGATTTTTGTCTCGTGATGTAAATAATGCTGGTTGAAGGAAATATTATATTCGATTGTTTTTCTTTAATAATAATAGAGTGTATTAGTTTTAATTTATAAAGCTTTTCTATATTTAAAAATCCGCTTGGTTTTGGTTTTGGTTCTAAAAAAGGCAATGCATTTAATTATTTGGTTTTGTAGTTTTTTTAATGGCTGAATTGTAGTTAAATTCGCTGAACAAACCCAAATTGAAATTGTATACTGTAATTTTGAATAAACCAAAGAATAATTTAATGATATTATATAATTTTTAGCTTTAAACAAAATGCCAATTATTGGTGAGATGTAACTTCTTAAATATTCAATATGTTTTTTCCAACTCAAATTTTCATCAATATATAAACCTAAAAATTTAAATGTAATGTGTATATTTAATTAAATGATTATTGAAAGATAGTGAAGAAATATTATTATTATTTTTTAATTTTGATTTACTTATAAACCTAAAAGATGATTTATTAAAATTTAATGAAATTTATTAATTTCAAGCCATTTACATATTATATTTAGGTCGTGGTTAATGTTATTATGAATTTGAGAAGAGTCTTCATGAAAATAAAATATACAATAGTATCATCAGCACAAATATGAAATGCGATGTAATATAGGAATTATATTATACTTTAGAATTTTAATAATTTTGATGGAAATATTATCAAATCCCGTTGATATAATAAATAATGATATAATAAATAATGACTACGAACTTTTTTAGAGGAAGCCTTCATTGCCGATTTGGATTCCAAAACGGGAGCCTCCCTCAAATTGACGATTCTAAACAAACAAGGACGCATCTGGACAATGGTGGCAGGAGGTGGCGCTTCTGTCATTTACAGGTTACACTTTAATCGATCATACTCCAAAGTTTCTAATTTTAAATCGTTTTAGTGACACTATTTGTGATCTCGGCGGCACCGCAGAACTGGCAAACTATGGTGAATACTCTGGAGACCCCAGCGAGGACCTGACGTATCAGTACGCCAAGACCATTTTGACTCTAATGACTCGGGAAAAACACCCCGATGGCAAGATCTTGTTAATTGGAGGAGGTATAGCCAATTTTACAAACGTAGCCAACACTTTCAAGTAAGTAGTATGTAACATTTTTCGTTCTTTGCCAGTTTCTTTATTGACACAGTTTTTCGGTTCTAATTTTTTTTTTATATTTTAGGGGTATTATCACAGCCCTTAAAGAATTTCAAGACGATTTGATCAAACACAAGATCAAGATTTTTGTGAGAAGGGGCGGCCCTAATTACCAAGAAGGTTTGAGATTGATGCGTAACGTTGGAAAGAAATTAGGTAAGACGTTTCAGTATTTAGCTAAAAATAGAGCTTTTTTTCGGTTAATAAATTACTTTCGACAATGTAAACGCAGCCAACAGAATTCGCTTGAAATTATCAAAACTACTTTCCGGATAGTCGTTCGGCGAATGTTGCCCGTCTGTAACTTTGAGCGAATTTACATCGCACTTAAAACATTATGTTGAATGAGTTTACATAGGAGACAGTGATACACTATATACAGTTCGGTAAAAAAATCTGGGTTTAGGTATTCCTTTTTACGTCTTCGGCCCTGATACTCATATGACTGCAATTTGCGGTATGGCACTCGGTACTAGACCCATTCCCAAGGATCAGTACGACTCCAAAGCTACCATGGCTAACATTTTGATACCATCCGAGGGTGGTGACCCACCGCCTGAAAAACGGCACAAACAGGAGGTTGCAACTGTTGACAGAGAAAAGCAGTTGAAGGCAGCGAATGCACGGAAGGCTGCTGGGAAATCGGTAAATATTATACTAATGCTTTTATTTCAACTTAAAATAGGAAAAAATAAATGCCTCGCTTATTATTAGGTGTATTTTTGTACAGGGTGTCGAAGGAACTGGTCCCCTCTTCACAGCGAAATCAAAGGCGATTGTGTGGGGTATGCAGAACAGGGCCGTACAATCGATGTTGGACTTCGATTTTGTATGTAGAAAGGAGGAGCCCAGTGTCGTGGCTGTTATTTATCCGTTTGGAGCAGACCGCAAGCAGGTATATCTAGAGTTTATACTAATAAGAAATCATTTATGTATAAGGTAATATCTCTCGCTACTTTTTATACTCTGGAAGGCATCAATAGATATTGTACGAGTTATTTTTATTTCAGAAATTCTATTGGGGCCACAAAGAGATCCTAATTCCCATCTACAAAAAGTTCCAAGACGCGTTGACCAAGCACCCCCAGGCTGACGTTTTAGTATCGTTTGCCTCTCTACGGGCCGCCTATCAGAGCACGATGGACGTCATGGAGTATCCTCAAATTAAAACGATAGCCATCATTGCCGAAGGAATCCCAGAAAATTTGGCTAGGAAGTTGATCAATACGGCTAATTCAAAGGGAGTGAGTAAAGTATTTTTCACCCTAAATGGTATCGACTTATTGACTGCAATAAAACTACCGGTTTAATCCCATTGTTATACACAATCAACAAGCAAATGCACTACAGGGTAGGACTTTAGATATTTAATTCGTTATTAATAATATATTATTCAATGACATGTTATCGCAAGCACAAGATAGTTAAATATTACCTGCTATAATTACAAATTATAATCCGACCCTGACCGACAGTTTATTTGCATTTTTATGGCCGAGCTCTTGCAAAACGTCCCAGGTAGTTAAACGGAGTCAACCATTTTTGTGAAAAATACTTTACCTACCGTTTCTATATAGGCGGATTCCAATATTACGAAGAATAATATCGTAGCAATCGGAACCATGCTATGCCCTTAAGTAATATAGGTACTATAAATAATTGAAAGCTTATTTGCAGGTAGTGATTATCGGTCCTGCAACAGTGGGTGGGGTAAAACCGGGCTGTTTTAAAATCGGCAACACCGGAGGTATGATGGACAACATCCTAGCTTCGAAACTACACAGACCTGGCAGCGTTGCCTATGTTTCCAAGTCGGGGGGCATGTCGAACGAACTGAACAACATTGTGTCCCAATCTTCTGATGGAGTTTACGAGGGGGTGGCTATTGGTGGAGACAGGTATTTTTGAAATTTGTTTTTAAAGATCTTTTTGCGAGGTTTTGCCTCGAATTGATCGAAATTAAATCGTTGTTGTTGTCGTCGTCGGATTTTAAAAGAGATTTGAATAGTTAGGGGCTGGCAACGCATACGCCGTCAGTTTTTTTGTGTAGAATTTTTATAGAACTCTAATAAGTATATGACAAATATTCTTGTACACTTTTTATTTGTCTCTAGATTCATTTTTCTTTTAGATACCCAGGATCTACGTTTATGGACCATATTAAACGTTATCAGGTAAACAGATATACTAGCATAGTATCATAATACTGTGTATTTAAATGGTATTTACATATTTTCATATATTTTTCCTAAATATTTGTTGTTTTAGGCTGATGACAATGTAAAAATGATTGTCCTCCTTGGAGAAGTGGGAGGTACAGAAGAATATTTGGTTTGTGAGGCATTTAAAAAAGGCGAACTGACTAAACCTTTGGTTGCCTGGTGTATAGGTAAGACGGTAAAATTATTTAGGTGGTATAGGTAAAACTATTTTAAATTGTTCTGATTTCATTAGTTTTCGCTCCTTAAACTGATGGCCTACAGGCTTAGCGCTAGCTCTAAACATTAGACTTATTTTTATAAGTTTGTTGTAACTGGTCAAGTTGTTCGTGAAGCGTTCATTTAACAACTAAGCTAAACAAAGATATACAGTGTGTCCAAGAAAGTATGCAACATATGGGAAACTTCTTTATTACCGATTTCTCAGGAAATTTTATTCTTGATAAACGTTGGCGCATGCCTTAAAACTATAAATGCATATTTCATATTTTACCTGCGGCTAAGAGTAAGGGAGCAAAAGAGTAAAGTACCTTAATTAGTACAAATACAACAAAATTTTATATGGAAATGTTTTTGCAAAAAAAAAAACTCAGTCCAAATACGAAATTAGAGTTATGTGTCTCAATTTTTTATTTTTTTTTCTTAATATCTATCTTCCCCTAAACGGTACGCCTCTGGTCGATTTTTTATTTACGCGATTTTAATATATTAATCAAATATCTTAATCATGTGTTTATTATAAAATTGTATTAAGTAGTTGCAAACCTTTTAAAACTTTTCAATGATACGGATGGGTTTAGATATTAGCGTGTTGCACGCATATTTAAACACATGTTAGCCAGCTTGGGTTTTAATAAAAATTATAACAGAATCGAACTCTATTTATGCGAGTGGAAATAACTAATAATTTATTTGTCATTTTCACCTAGTACGGTCAAGTCCAGTTGGAGCAATTTAGAAAAAATTGCATTTGCTCCCTTACTATTAGCCGCAGGTAAAATATAAAATATGCGTTTATAATTTTAAGGCGTGCACCAACTTTTATCAAGAATAAAATTTTGTGAGAAATAATAAATACTTTTTTGGACACACTGTATATTTACTTTGCTTTGCTGTTTAAAAGAAGCCAAATGAAAGTACCTATATTGTTCCTGTTTCTTTTTAATAGCTTAGCTAAACTGAAAAAAAGCACAATATTTTCAAGACCTAACTTTTCGTAATATTATTTTTTTTAGGTACATGCGCGACTATGTTTAAAACGGCAGTACAATTTGGACATGCGGGTGCTTCTGTAGGCGCCGACAGAGAAACGGCCACAGCGAAGAATAGTGCACTGAAAGCGTGTGGAGCTCATGTACCCATTTCCTTTGACACTTTTGGTAATAAAGTTAATATCTTTGTTAAAAAAAATATTTTTCGAATTTTTGCATCGAAATTCTAAACGAGCACAAAAGTAAAATCTTCTTGAACCTTCCTTAAATTTTTTTAACATTTGCAATTTAGTTGTATGTGAGGTTTGCGTTTTTCTTATTTTGGGTTTGTTCAGTCAACCTTTTTTCTTATAGGGGATCTTATTCGAGACCTTTATGAAGACCTGGTAAAAAAAGAGGTAATTGTACCCGCTCCTGAGGTTGTCCCACCAACCGTACCGATGGACTACACCTGGGCAAGCCAATTGGGACTTATCAGAAAGCCAGCCAACTTTATGACGTCTATAACCGACGAGCGAGGACAGGAATTATTATACGGTGGTAATGCATCTCTTTACTTGTAACTTGTTTGATACATACAGGCTTACCAGTACTACATACAGAGAGCATTAAATATTTAGATCCACAACAAAGTGCGTACATTTGTTTTCTTTATTACAGGAATGCGTATTTCTGATGTTATTCAACAAAACATAGGAATTGGCGGTGTTGTTTCCCTACTTTGGTTCCAGAGGCGCCTCCCACCTCACGTGTGCACGTTTTTTGAAATTTGCCTCGTGGTGAGTCAAATTTATTTTCATTAACATAAAAATTTAGTGTTAAAACCAGACATAGACTTTATCATTTAGTGTAAAACGATCTTAATAAGTTAAAATATAAAGAATCTATAAATTAGGTCAAATACTGTTATTTATGTAACGTTTTCATTTACAGCTTACAGCTGATCACGGTCCAGCAGTATCGGGAGCCCATAATACGATCATTTGTGCTAGAGCTGGTAAAGACTTGGTCTCCAGTTTGGTCTCGGGTCTCTTAACCATCGGTGACAGATTCGGCGGCGCCCTGGACGGTGCCGCTAAGATTTTCAGTGAAGCTTATGACAAAGGTAACAAAACTATCTCTTTTAAAAATGGAGAGTCCACCGGCGTATGCGATAATAGTTTAAATATTTTTAGGTATGAAACCAGAAGATTTCGTTAATCACATGAGAAGCAAGGGGAAACTCATCCTGGGCATCGGCCACAGGTTATAAAAAAAAATTAGAAATTTTTAACTTTTACTATAATTGTTTTTTTTTTGGTTTGCAGGGTAAAATCCATTAACAATCCTGATAAAAGAGTCGAGATTCTAAAAAACTACGTCCTTACAAATTTCCCCGCCTGCCCTCTGCTTCAGTACGCCCTGGAAGTTGAACAAATCACCACAAGGAAGAAAGGCAATCTTATCCTGAACGTAGATGGGGTAATAGGATGTTGTTTTGTAGATATGTTGAGGAATTCTGGTAGTTTTACCAAACAAGAAGCTGAAGAGTACATTAACATGGGTGCCATTAATTCACTTTTCGTCCTGGGAAGAACCATCGGGTTCATCGGGCATTTCATGGATCAAAAGAGGCTGAATCAAGGCTTGTATAGGCATCCATGGGATGACATTACCTATGTTTTACCAGGGCCGCAGTGACCTAAGCATCGTTACCACTGCCGTCATTGTATTACTGCTATCATGTCCATTTCTACGTTGTTGTGTATGTTTTTAAAGCGATTCCTTCAGGAAATGAAAATATATCCTTTGTCCAATATTTATTGCATTGGCTTTTATTGCGTTCAGTTTGCAGAGAACTGTTGTCTACTAATTTCATATCGGCCCGCCGTCGTTTATTTCACAGACCACCATTGTCGACTAATAATTATACATTGGGTCGCCGTCGTATGCGGGGAATATCAAAACTAATTTCCAACCGACGATAGACCTATGCAAAATTATTAGTCAATATAAGTTCTCTGCGTAAACGATGGCAGCCCGATATAAAACAAGTCTATAATGAATATCTGTTTTACTTACGGCTGAGATTTGATTTTTCGCCAAATAATTCTGTTAGCATCCTTGCAAATCAAAGAAGCTAGATAAACTTAAAGGAAACATTTATTAAACCAAATACAAAGTACAAAAGAGCCTTAAACATATAATAAGGGAAGTACGCGCAAAACTAATTAATGATGGCTTAGAGGAGTGAATGGCGTCCCTTATAGAGTAATATTAACAGCTCATTATAGATAATATCGATAAAATTTAATGTCAAAAATACTTTAACGGGTACTTGAAACATTCAACTATTCTTAAAGAAATAAATATACCACCTATATTATATTCTTCAGATTTTTATCTGTTCCGCTCAGAGGTTAAATATCAGCACCTATACACTCCTGCAACTAAAAAGACTAGATTCTTAAAGTAAATATCACATAGATTAGCAAAAATGACACAATTAAAAACGCTATTCTTTAAACTTAAGGTAGTTATTCATTGAATTTAAATAGTTCATAAAACTCATTCACTACTATGAATATTACGGCGGATATATATTTTTTTGCTATTACACCAGATTTAATATGCATTTAAAGCTTCTACAATATTAAACTAACTACCCTAACAATGTTTAAAATCACCCAATTCTGCGTGGACACACACAGCTGTGCAACTATATATTTCTTTGGCCGTACTACTTCTTATTTTCAATCGTTTTCTTTTCCTCCTTACTAGACTGATCACCCCTCACAACTTGCACCATTCTAAGCGTCAGCGCGGCTAAAATGACATCTATAGGATCCATAAATCCACGCTGCATCCATTTAGGTATGGTGGTGCGGGCGTGAGAAAACCCTAACTTTTGTAGGATGTAATCGATACCTGAAAAATCTGTAAGTAAATGTGCTTGTCAAAATTAGGGGGACAGTTTGGAAAAACTATGTCTCTAGTATGTGTACGTGCAAAAGGCATGCATAATAAGGGTGAACTCAGTGCTTAGTTTCTCGCCAACAGCTGTTCATTAGTGCCAGCCCCTCCCAGACAAATCCTAGATTTGACACGGCTGGTCATAGACGAAAACTAATTATGGCCTCTCTCTTAAAGGAAGCTAAAAGCGAAGTCTATCTGAGAACCATTGTCGACTACTATCCTTGCATCGGTCTACCGTCGTTACCAACAACATGCCAGCGGACGACGCGCGAATAGTCAAAACTGATTTCCAAACGACGGTAGACCGATGCCAAATATAAGTCGACCCTATATTTCGAATATACGATTAGCTGATGTTGGATTCGTCCGATTCACGCAAAAATGTATGTTCTCACCATAAGGTTCAATATATTTGCCGGCAACGCTTAACAGTCTGACGGTCGGTTCCAAATGCCAAGTCTTGCAGTTGTAATTGCGCCAATCCTTGGCGAAAATATCCCCATCTATTGACCCTTTCTTCGATGGGGTCTCGCTAAAGGAAGGTTTCAGCTTGTCTTGGTCCATGCTTGTGCGTTTATCAAAACCACCGAGCTAAAAAATACATAAACTAATACTTATACGACTTTAAATTTATATTATTATTAAAAATAGAAGGTACTTATATCTATAATAAATAAAACTGACCATCCTCAACCTCTGGAACATTTTTCTCCTTAAAGAAAATGTAGCAAAATACCTTTATAGATTGTAATAACGTTGCAACGTATCTTTTTTTACTTACCACTCTCTCTTTCTCCAGAAGATACGACGTTATAAGGTCATGGAGGAAGAAGAAAGCCTCTGCATCTACAGTCACGAAAATGTGGTCCTCGAATTCGGTTATAAAGCTGCATTCAACCACAGGCTTTTCATCTAAAACAAAATATATTACAGCATAAAACGTTGACTATATTTCTACCAAGTCACAGTAAATTGATCGAAAATATATTAAACTACAACAATCACCTACCATTTAAATCTGGTACACTGGAACTTTGTAGATGCTCAGTCTTCAAGTGAACCTGTAACCCTGGCAAAGCAAAGATAACTTCCCTGGTGTGGTTGGGATCTGCCAACTTTACCGCGTTCCGGTTGGCTCGTTCAATGGAATTAGAGCCTTCTGCTTTTTCTCTTTCCAACGAAGGAAATTTGTCGACCTCTAGAAAAGCAAACAAAATAGGATATTTATTAAAACTATTCGACTGCAATTTTGTGTCGCAACAACCTCCGAACAATTATTCGGAAAGTAGTTTTGATACCGGTACTAGATTGTCTACATTTACATCGTAGACGTTCCCTGATGCCTTTTTAAAATATAATAAAACTGTTCTAGTATGCACGTCTTACCGTCAATCTGACTATTAGCAAAGGCATAATGGAACCATTCTTGCAGCGTTTTAAACTGAGGTGGAAATATAACTGTACGGGTCACCTTACACACAGTAGCCATAGAAAGATGCCTTAGAGAGTGTAAGCCCAAGCTACAAATTAACGTTTGGACTACGTGAACATCTTGGGCAGGTGACGATTCTGAAATATAGGAAAAAATTATACTTATACTTTGAAACGAGCATGAGAAAAAGTTCTTACCTGAAGCACACGGTATTTCTTGACTCTCGGTGTTGAAGTTAATGCAAGGCTCTCTTAAACTAAACAAGGCCCAAGATTTACTCTTAAAATTTATTCCGTGGAAACAAGCCAGTGAAACGTTGTTACCGTGAAGTTCCATCGTACCACCTAAAAATAATTTTTTAATTTAAAGCCGATACATACCGATGTGAATCTGGTCAATTTGGAAAGTAGTTTCGAGTTTCTTCGCTTCCAATAGCTACGTTTACACCGCACGCAATAATGTAATGCGTTATCCACGAGCTTTTAACATTAAACTTACCTAATACCGTACCGAAACTAGGCAAGGGCTGGTGCATGGTACTTAATTGCAACCCTGTAACTTGGCTTAACACTTTTTGCCAATGGCGGTGGTGTCTGGCGTCAGAGGGCGCCAGGGGGGATTGGGACATTGGGGGCAATGGGGCCTCTCTGCCTGTAAAATAAAACATTCAATTTTTTTTTCAATTTGCAACTAAAATCGGGGGAACCCTGTCTTCAAATTGCGGGGTGGGTACAATATGCATTATAATCAAAAGAGTTAGTAATTATTTTTCTTAAATTGTTCAAGGCGATGAAAACCTTAAAAAGGTTTATTAATTCTTTACAACATAAACTGTTGTCTATTTAAAGTGCGTCAAAGTTTGCAAAAGGATGTTTTTGCCAATTATTTATTACAATTTTGACCAAAAAATATACTAATTTATTTGCAAGATAATTCACAAAATGTTACTTTTTATTTTATACAATGTGTCCAAAAAAGTATGCAACATGGGAAAGTTTTTTATCACCGATTTCTCAGAAAATTTTATTCTTTATAAAAGTTGGTACATTCCTTAAAACTATAAATGCATATTTTATATTTAACCTGCGGCTAATGGTAGGGGAGCAAATGCCATTTTTTCGAAATTGCCTTAAGAGTAAAGTACCTTAATTATTAGAAATACAGCAAAATTTTATATGGAAATGTTTTTGCAAATTAAAAACTTAGTCCAAATAGGAAATTTGAGTTAGGTGTGTCAATTTTTAATTTTTTTTTATATGCATTTCTTTAAAATAGGTTTTTGGACTTCAACGTACTTGGTGAAAATGACAAATAAATTATTAATTATTTTCAGTAATACAAATAGAGTTGGATTCTATCATAACTTTGTTTAGGACATAAGTTGGCTAAAATGTGTTTAAGTAGGCGTACAACACGCTAATATCTGAACCAACTCGTAACATTGAAAGGTTTTAAAAAGTTTGCAACTACTTAATCCATTTTTATTATAAACCCACGTTTAAGTTATTTAAGAAATATATTAAAATTGCGTAAACAAAAAATCGACCACAGGTGTACCGTTTAGGGGAAAATAGAGATTAACCAAAAAAATTAAAAATTGTGACACCTAACTCAAATTTCGTATTTGGACTAACTTACTAATTTGCAAGAACATTTCCATATACAATTTTGCTGTATTTCTAATAATTAAGGTACTTAACTCTTAAGGCAATTTCGAAAAAATGGCATTTACTCCCTTACTATTAGCCGCAGGTAAAATATGAATATGCATTTATAGTTTTAAAGCATGCACCAACTTTTATAAAGAATAAAATTTTCTGAGAAATCGGTGTTAAAAAACGTTCCCATATGTTGCATACTTTATTGGACACACTGTATAACTGATAAACAATGAGTACTTAAATATTTTCGGAGCTTACTTTTTTGTGGGGTTACTCGCGGCGGTCTGCTAGAAGAAAATCCGCTGAAAGCTCTTTTGCTGCTGTTGAACTGCTGCGAGAAAAACTCCTCGAGCTTGTTGAACATTTTCAGAAGGTCCGCAGTGGTCGATTTGGAAATCATCATTTGGAGTTGATCCCAGCTCAGCACGCCGTGAACGAATATACTTGCTGGTCTAAAAGAGAAAGAATTTATGGTAATAGTAAGAAATCTAAACGGAGTACCCATCTCTAAATTCGACATTAAAGACAGTGGTCATGTGATGGATCGATTCTATGAGAAGCGGCGTGGTCTAGTTAATCCAATTTAATTCATTAATAAAATCAATTTGAAAAAAATAGTATAAATAATTTAATTTAGTAAATATCTCTTTAATTGTTTTTTAAAAGTTGCCAATTTTTTAATTTTTCTGATATTTTTTGGAAGATTGTTATATTTTATTATTATACAAAAGCGATTTTTTTCCGAAATTACTTTTTACTGGTATAGTTTGATAATTTATACAATGTCTGGTGGTATGATCATGTAATGTCTTATTCTCCTGAAGTGTTGTTTGATTTTTTTCTTTTAAAATAATAGAGTGAATTAGAATACAAATTTTTAATTTATAAATGTTTTGAACGTGTAAATACCCTTTCGATTCATATAGAAGAGATTAACATTTTATTTTGCAATTTTTGTAATGGTTTTAAGTTTGATAAACAAGCAGATCCCCATGCAGAAGCTAAGTATTGTAATTTTGAATATATTAATGAAAAATATATATTGTTTAAGTATTTCAAAGGAATGAAATATCTAACTCTGTACAAAACAGATACCAAAGGAGATATCGAGTTGATAATATACTGGATATAATATACTGGATATGGCATTTCCAATTTAAATTTTCGTCTAAAACTAATCCTAAAAATTTTGTCGTTTTTGAATATTGAATATTTTCATTATTAAATGTTAAGGGGTTAATGATGGAATTTATTTTATTTTTAGTTATAAACATAAAAGAAGATTTTGTAAAATTTAACGGAAGTTTATTTGATTTAAAGAAGTATTTTTAAATCATTATTAATATCAAAATACATTTCTGCCAGAGTTTCAGCAAAATAAATAATTGTTGTATCATCTGCAAATAGCTTTATATTGCCCTTTAAGTTCAATTTGGAAACGGAATTAATGGAAATTAAGAATAATAACGGACTTTGATTGATCCTTGTGGGACTCCACATATTATTTATTTTTCCGAACTTTTTCTTTCCCCAATTTGAACAAATTGTTTACGATAGCTTAAATAACTTTGAAGTAGTTTGTGTGTATTTCCCCTTATCCCAATACTGTATAATTTTCTTAATAAAATATCATGGTTTACGGTGTCAAAAGCCTTACACAGATCTAAGGATAGTAAACAGCATTTTTTACTGCTGTCGACATTAGCTTGAATATTTGTTATGATATCTCCTACAGCTATGTCTGTATCCTTAGATCTACGAAAACCATACTGGTTAGCAAAAAGTAAATTTTGGCTTTCTAGAATGTCGCATAATTATTTATTATTTATTATTTTTTCTAATATTTTTGAAAATATTGGTAAAACAGATATTGGGCGATAATTGCTGCATTTATATCTTTTATCAGTTTTAAATACTGGAGTTACTTTAGCAATTTTCATTTTTTGGGTATGAATTTTCGAAAATACAAAGGAAATAGTAGAAAACTAGAAAAAAAAGTTATAATGCCCTATATACTTCACATTTATTTTATTACTTACCTTCTAGTAGGCATGAACGATTCTCTGGCCGTCGGTCTGTTCAATTTCCACTCATCTCTCAAATTTACATTTAAATCACTCACTCTACACATCAAAACGGACGTCGCCATGTAATCCAGTCGTAGTTCCAAAGCCCTCAACCTCAGTCCTACCGTGTGGTCCGGTTCTACGTCAGGCTCCTCTCTGATATGAACTAATAATAAAATTGTATTTTAAATTTTATGTTAATTGACGAGAAAGAAAATAGACTTACCATAAGTATCAATGTTGGCAATTTCAATATTTCCACCGACTATACCACCTTTGGCGTCCAAACTTGACCCGCCCAATCCAAAGGCAATGTACAGGTTCTTGTGACCTGTAGAACCAATGCTAAGTCGACCGTCACTTCTAAAATCTTTTGTCATCCATCTAAAATATTACAAAAACTAAAATAATTTTAACTGGTAGGTACTGTTGTTGTTGCCAAAATAAAGGCATTTTGAAACAGTAAATTTCGTAAAGCACCTACAAAAAAGAACTTACACAACGTTGCCCATAACATTTCCCATGTTCATATGGACGTTCAACTTCTTAAAATTGACTGCAAACAATACTAGTGTCTCCCAAGAAGTCAAATTTTTGTGTTCTGAAGGACTCGGCGTATCATCTTGAGTGCTCGAATCGCCGCTAAAGGCTTTGCCTAAAAAATAAATAAATTATTATAGAAAAAACGTACACGAATTAGAATGAGAGGAAACCTTAACCATATTTGCGTAAAACCGGCTTATCGGATGTTAAAGTTAATTAAAAATGCAAAGCATTGGCGTTGGGCGTTAGTTCAATAGAATAACAAAAATTATTTTTTTTATATTATATCTTAACAGATTTATAAAAATTACAATAGAAAAAAAAACGTTTAACAAGAATAAATAAAATCTAATATTTGGTCATATATCCCTGTTTTTCTATTACTTGAGCCAGTCTATTCGGAACTAACTGAATAATATTTGGATCAAGCTCTTCCAAGCACGCATGTCCTATTTTCCATAAATCTTCTGAATTTTGAGGCCTAAAATTTCGATTATATATTTTTTTACGATTGTACCCCAAATATTTTCAATTGGATTGGTATCGGGACTATAAGCGACCCAAGGCAGCGCTTCCACATTATGGGTTTAAAACCAGTGGGTTAGCATTGGCAATGTGGACTGGACAATTATCTTGTTAAAATATGAAAGTATTATTGGGATATATTTGCTCAGCAGATGGTAACAATTTGTTTGCTAAAATGTTAATGTAATTTCCGGCATTAAATCTTCTCTCTATTCGCCAGCAAACACCAGGTCCATGAATACATTTACAGAGAAACGACCATGTCTAGAAGTGTTAGTATATCGCTCTTCAAACATAGTATTGTTTGGACGGTACACACGAATTTGTCCGTTATAAGTCGACTGGAACATCTTTTCATCCGTAAAAATGACCCTGTTCCAAAAATTGAGGATTGCGGTATATATAATTTAAAGCAAAAATAATCCTTGATTGTCGCTGTTCTTCGGTAAGAAACATTTTTTTCGCAGCTGGGCGACATTTTAGTTCAGATTCCTTGACTCTCCTGCTGGCGCTAGGTTGGGAGGCAGAAAATGCTGGATCAATAACACCATCTCTTGCAGTTGCAAATGGATTATTTCTTAAATATCCCCAAAAAGCAGCATCCTCTTCGGGGTTGGAACGTTTGGAACGACCTGAACCAATTTTCCTCTTTAGGGATTCTTCTTGTTTCCAGCGTTGCTTAATTTTCAATATAGTTTTTTTTATTTCTATTATACAACTGCGCTACAGCACGGATTGACCATCCTTCTTCGATTCTTTATACAATTTGAGCCTTTTCAACTTCAGACAACTGACGAGGCATTTTTATGTTCTTCTGTCAAAGTTTATCAAACGTTACCACCATGCAGTTTCAAAATTAATTACACCGACGCCAATGCTTTGCATTTTTGATAATCTATGGCGTGTGATAACCTCCAATAAACAATCACTTGGACAAGCCGGTTTTACGCAAATATGACAAAACTTACCTCTCATTTTAATTCTTGTACGCTTCTTTTATGAATACAACTGTACATCATTAAAGTACCAAAAAGGAGAAAATTAAATAAAAAAAAAATACTTCTGGACAGTATATTTAAAGGACATCGTTTAAATTACTATAATTACCTATTTCGCGCATTTTTGTGTGTCTCTGAGACATGTGATCATCATGACGACTTCTAGAGTTACCCAGCAACGGTGTAGTGGATGATCTAGAATAAGGGAACCAAGTTTAAAGACTGTTCATATTATATAGTATGTTTAGCCTTGTTTATGTAAAATTCCCAGTCAAAGGACTGTTGTTTATTAATAAAATAATAAAGCAGATATAATAATAATAAATATGTGATTATACCGTGTCACAAGTAAAGTCCGCACATATGGGATTTTTTTTTAATTCAAAATTCAACTTAGGCATCAAGTTTTGCTTCGATCGAAATGAAAATTAAGCAAAAAAAATAGTAGTCCCGTGATTCGCATTATCTGTCAAATTTTAATTTTTTCCAAAAAATAATTCAAAAGTGGGGTTATTTTTGAAAATATCGAAAAAAACTTATTAGAAAAAGATTTTTTAAATGCAGTTTCTAGCCTACATGCAAAATTTCAGCTGCATAAGATAATTTTGATTTTTTACGTATATTTTGTAAATTGCACCACTTTTGCAAAATAAGACTCAACGCAACCTACATAAAACTTCTTAGTTTTGACAAGGCTTTATTTCAGATACATTTTCTTTAAAGTAGCGCCATATTAAATGTGTTTTTCTACAAAATCAAAATTGGGCTATTCAAATTTGGTCGCATGCGATGCAAAGTTTATTTGTTTTTGACCCTGTATAAGGTAACTTCATAAAATAAGTATTTTTAAAACGTAGTTTGTGTTTGAAAGTAATACACGTTAACGTTATTATGACATAGCTTAATAATAAATTATAATATAGGGGTTTTAAATTAAATCGTGGAAAATAGATAAACTTTACGTGGGTAAAATAAAATTTATTTTCCACTTAAAAAACACTTTACTAAAGACACTGTGTTCTTTTTTGTCTTTATATTAAGGTGTATTACTTTCAGACACAAACTACGTTTTCAAAAATCCTACTTATTTTATGAAGTTACCCTATACAGGGTCAAAAACAAATAAACTTTGCACCACATGCGACCAAATTTTAATAGCCCAATTTTGATTTTGTAGAAAAACACATATTTAATCTGGCGCTTCTTTAAAGAAAATGTATCTGAAATTAAGCCTTGTCAAAATTGGGAAGTTTTATGTAGGTTGCGTTGAGTCTTATTTTGCAAAAGTGGTGCAATTTACAAAATATAGCAAAAAATTTGCATGTGGGCTAGAAACTGCATTTAAAAAAACTTTTTCTAATAAGTTTTTTCGATATTTTCAGAAATAACCCCACTTTTGAATTATTTTTTGGAAAAAATTGAAATTTGACAGATAATCCGAATCGCGTAAGTACTATTTTTTTGCTTAATTTTCATCTCGATCGAAGCAGAACTTGATGCCAAAGTCAAATTTCGAATAAAGCTATTAATAAAAAAAAATCCCATATGATGCGGACTTTACTGGTGACACTGTATACAATATATAATCACATCTATTAGTGAAAAAAATTCAAAGAAAACCTACCTATCGTGTTTATTCGCCGTGCCCGGCGATGTTTTCTGCGATACGACCTCGTCCTCCTCGCTGTACGTCGCCGACATACTCAAGTCGCCCAAAAACATTCTCCTCACAATCGATCTTCGGTACCAGGCCTTGGGAAACGCCAATATTTCGGTCAAACGTCTCATGTCGTATTTGAACGACGCGGAACCGATATCTATGATGGCTTAAAAAAGAATTAATAAAAAAATCTACACGACTCGAAAACTTAGTAATTTCAGTTTCGAAAAGATTTACTAATGTTCTTACTTGAAAACCGGATGACGGCCCTGCTCTGGTCGGAACCTTTTTGACCTTTGTTAGATTCTTGCTTGAAGTTTAACATTCTTGAACGGGACAAATGAAATTTCACAAATTCGACGTTCACTGAGAGCGAATCTTTTCGCTCACTACAACAATGAATAGTTTATTAATACAAAGGCAAAGTTTGGTGCGCGAGCCGAAGGCGATACCTCTAGCATTAATAACTTAGGTACCTGATGATACTACTATTGTATATTTTCCTGAAGACTATGCTCAAAATCATAATAACATTAACCACGACCTAAATATAATATGTAAATGTCTTGAAATTAAGAAATTATCATTAAATTTTTTACTATCTTTCAATAATCATATAATTAAATATACTAATACAATTAAATTTTTAGGTTTATATTATTGATGAAAATTTAAGTTGGAAAAAACATATTGAATATTTAAGAAGTAACATATCACCAATAATTGGCATTTTGTTTAAAGCTAAAAATTATATATCATTAAAATATTAAAAATATATATTATTCTTTGGTTTATTCAAAATTACAGTATATGATTTCAATTTGGGGATAAGCGAATTTAACTACAATTCAGCCATTAAAAAAACTACAAAACAAAATAATTAAATGCATACAAAAAGTTCCTTTTTTAGAACCAACTATAAATTTGTATGAACCAAACGGATATTTAAATTTAGAAAAGCTTTATAAATTAAAACTATGCATTCCCATAAACTCTATTATTATTAAAGAAAACGATCGAATATAATATTTCCTTCGACCAACATTATTCATATCACGAGACAAAACCATCATATTCAAACACCAATGGTAAAGAGTACTTTTGGCCAAAGATCAATATTTTATAAAGGAATAACAATTTACAACAGTTTGCCGAAAAAAATGAAAGAAATATCAAAATTATGGATTTAAAAAAAAAATGGAGTCATTAATAATTATAAACATGATTTTTATTATTTGTGATTTTATATATTGTATATTTGGTGTTAAATATAACATATCTTCAAAGAATACTTTGAACTGAACTTTTTAAATTGGTTGGGAATAAAGATATAAATTATTATTACCTGTCAGAAAGAGGTGACCACTGAGCTTCTTTCAAAGCAGACTTCTTACCACCATACGGATGGAATATATAAACAGAAAAATCTGACAAGCATCCTGTTACGCTTAGTCCCCCTACCGCCGTGGCAGCGGTGTTGGGTGCTCCATCGCCAAATTCACTGAAACATAAAGAATTTGTATCACTTATTTAGTATAAATTGCGATGGACAAATTCATAGTTTTGCAGATGATACTACAATTTTATATACCGATACAAATTGGGAAAACCTAAATAATAAAATTAAAAAAGATTTTAAAATTATAAAAAATTGGTTTGATAACAATTTGTTAACAATAAATTTTAATAAAACAAATTATATTCCTTTTACTTTAAACCTAAATAACCTACCACGAAATATGAATAGTATTCAAATAAATGAAGACATTCAAATTTTTAAAGTTAATAAAATAAAATATTTAGGAATTATTTTTGATAATAAATTAAATTGGAATTTTCACTTAGAATACTTAATTAAAAAATTAAGAAGTTTACTATCGATTTTCAAAAACATTAAAAAAATTTAAATGTGAGACACATGGAAATATTATATTACGCGTTAGTTAAAACTCATTTAAATTACGGAATTTTAGGTTGGGGAGGAATAAATAGAACTTTAGTTAAAAAATTAGAAATATTACAAAAAAGTTTCTAAAAATCATATTCAATAAAGATTATCTTTATCCTTCAAAAGAATTATATTTAGAAACAAAAAAGTTGAATATAAGACAACTTTACATTTATAACATCTTAATATTTAAAATTAAAAACCTTATACAATTTAAAAACCATAATCATAATACACGTCATAAAAATTAAATAACCATAAAACCTAAAATAAATAAGCCAAAGGACAAAAAAATTTCAAATATTTATGTTTTTATGTAAACGATTATTTACCAACAAAAATTAAAAAATTGATTTCATTAAAAAAATTTAAAGCCGAAATAAAAACATGGATATTAAAAACAGACAATTTGAAAATATTTTTAGAAATGCTTTAATTAATTAATATTTTTCTGAATAGTTTATATAAGTACCTATTTTTTTTTTACTTAAAAATTATAAACGAATAATTTTATTATAGGTAATATATTTCTTCAAAAAAAAACTGCGTTTATACTAGAAATTAGCATTTTTACTTTTTTAATGCATATTTATGATTTTACATACTAAAACAAAAAATAAGATTTGCCCCCAACAAGCTCAGCTTCAAGGGATTGAAGAATAAGTTTATAAAAGACAACATAAACATATTTATTATATTATTAAATTTTAAATAAACTTATTATTATTATTTAATTTTATCTTTTGGAATAATAACTACAAAAACTACGTGCATTATATTAACTTATTGGTTCTTACCTGGAAAACAGTTCATCTTCCGCTCTTTTAGAGCTAAAAACGATATCCAAAGACGGCAGCTGTAATAGGCATTCCACCCTTGAAACTGGGAGACAGCTAAACCTAAAAGTACTCGGCTGCATGTGGAAGTAGACGATGACGTCTACTGGGAAGCTTGCGTATACATAGTTGCCATAGTTTATATCTTGGTCGGACGAAAGTAGGGAAGTATCTAGGAAAATTAATATTGATGTCAAAAATAGACATGACATAAATAAAATATGGGGATTTCGTTATTACCTAGATACGCTCTAATAAATAATACACATACCAGCTGTATTCATAGTTTTTACAGGAATAGGTTCCAATGTCTGTTCCAAAAACTCCAAAATGTGAGGACTGATAATGGTTTCCTCGGGAACACTCTGTAAAGTCATCCAGGCAAATAGTGACGCTTTCTTGATACCTTGCTTTTTGGAGGTGTTATATGTTGTGTTCATGTAGCTTTTAAACGTCTCGTTAGGGGGCGTGTAGTTGCCGAACTGTAAGTTGTCCAAGCTAAAAGAAAAAGTTGTGTTCAAATTCAAATTAAATTTATTCTACTAAGGATCATACAATATGATTTGAGGTTCGTCATATAAAACTATAAAATTAACTAGCTGAGGAGACAGTTTACCTTAAATTTCAGACTACTAGCATTAAATGTAAGAGACAATCTTGAAGGTCAAAGCCTTTTACGCAAATATAACATTAACCTTATACAATTTAAAAACCATAATCATGATACACGTCATAAAAAAGAAATAGCCATAAAACCTAAAATAAATAAGTCCATAGGACAAAAAAATTTCAAATATTTATGTTGGATATTAAAAACAGACAATTTGAAAATATTTTTAGAAATGCTTTAATTAATTAATATTGGATTGAATAATTTATATAAGTATTAATATTTTTTACTTAAAAATTATAAATTATTAATTTTATTATAGGTAATATTCAAAAAAGCTGCGTTTATACTATAAATTAACAATTTTACTTTAAAACTTGATTTTTAATGCATATTTATGATTTATGATTTTACATACTAAAACAAAAAATAATATTTGCCCCTAACAAGATCAGCTTCAGGGGGTTGAAGAATAAGTTTATAGAAGACAACATAAACATATTTATTATATTATTAAATTTTAAATAAACTTATTATTATTATTATTATTAAAAATATTTGCCTCTTGCATGCTTTTCTTATTCCAACGCCGTTTTGAGAGTTATTAAGAAGCAAAACACTCACCTTGCCGTAGGCGAATGTCCGTAATTGGGATTCGTAATTCCGTGCATCGAAGTGGAACTCTTCAATTCAGAATTTAAGCTCTGCGATTTGAACTCCGACTGACTCTCCTGTCTTTTAAATGCCATGTCTATTCTCGACTGTTCCGAGTCGCTGTACGGTACTTTGATGGTGGACGAGGCTGTAGAAAAAACTTTATCGAAGTCAAGTTGAGCGTCCGAAGGAATATCTTCCATAATAACCTAAAAAAATATTAGATAACGTTTACTGCTGCCGGTGTAAATTTAGTTAATCACTCCGGACGGGCAACATTTTTCAGGAAAGTAGTTTTGATATCCTAAAAAATACTTTCTACGTTTACACCGACAGTTGGATACCATAAAACGACTATTTTTTACATTTCAATACATTTCTTACCTTTGATTGATACTGCAGCTTTACATCCATCCCCGGTATATGGAAAATAGTCAAATCTACCAATGTATTATGCGGCGTACTCCTTAGTTTAGAAGCACTGCTTTGGGAAGTAATTTTCTCCTTATTTTTTCTAACTGCGTCCGGACTAGAAGAGCTGGAATATTCCAGGAGTCCGGCCGCGGAGCAGGATCTATCTTTTCTCATTCGGTTTCTAAAAAATATTTAAAACAAAATGTTAAAAAACTACAAATTACTTTTGTAATATTTGTTAGTAATTTTCTATTCTAAGCTAGGCAATGCAAACCAGCAAAGATTCAATAAGGTGCCCCAATGCCATTATTTATTATCCGTGGAATACTCCTACTTTTCGCCTTCAAATAAATGCGAAAACTAATAAGTTTTTTTGCTCAAAAAATGCCTTTATTCCAAACTAACTTTTACAGTTCATTACATGGAAAGTGACAACATAATATAGAAAATAATAACCTTTAAAAAAATAACAATAAAAAAAAATGGAAGTTAATCCAATTTAATTCATTAATAAAATCAATTAAAAAAAATAGTATAAATAATTTAATTTAGTAAATATCTCTTTAATTGTTTTTTAAAAGTTGCCAATTTTTTAATTTTTCTGATATTTGTTGGAAAATTGTCATATTTTATTATTCAGTCATATAAAAGCGATTTTTTTCCGAAATTACTTTTTACTGGTGTAGTTTGATAATTTATACAACGTCAGGTGTTACGGTCATGTAATGTCTTATTCTCCTGAAGTGCTATGTTTGATTTTTTTTCTTTTAAAATAATAGAGTGAATTAAAATACGAATTCTAATTTATAAATAATGTTTTGAACGTGTAAATACCCTTTCGGTCTATATAGATTAACAGTTGGTTCTAAATGTGGTAATTTGTGTATACATTTAATAACTTTGTTTTGCAATTTTTTAAATGGTTTTAAGTTTGATAAACAAGCAGATCCCCATGCAGAAGCTAAGTATTGTAATTTTGAATATATTAATGAAAAATATATATTTTTTAATTATTTCAAAGGAATGAAATATCTAGCTCTGTACAAAACAGATACCAAGGGAGATATCGAGTTGATAATATACTAATAATATAATATAATAAGTTTCTACACGTTTGTATAAAATCATACTTACAACTTAATCTCTTCCTCTTTCACTTGATCTTTGGTATGTAAAACGCATTTTCCGCTGTTAATAAACACCTTAACATCCAGTTCCAGGTCTACATTGGGTTCTGGACATTTCTGAAGCGTCGTGCTTTGCGACAAGTTCGTATTTGTCGACTGGACCGGGCTCGAAGTCAACGCTTGTTCCATGTCAAAGTTATCCAAGAGAAGAGAGCTGCAAATAAACCTTTTTAACTTTTTTCCACAGACTATTTATTATGTCGAGGTTTAAATAACAATTTGTTAACAATTAATTTTAATAAAACAAATTATATTCCTTTTACTTTAAACCTAAATAACCTACCTCGAAATATGAATAGTATTCAAATAAATGAAGACATTCAAATTTTTTAAGTTAATAAAATAAAATATTTAGGAATTATTTTTGACAGTAAATTAAATTGGAATTTTCACTTAGAATACTTAATTAAAAAATTACGAAGTTTACTATCGATTTTCAAAAACATTAAAAAAATTTTAAATATGAGACATGGAAATATTATATTACGCGTTAGTTAAAACTCATTTAAATTGCGGAATTTAAGGTTGGGGAGGAATAAATAGAACTTTAGTTAAAAAATTAGAAATATTACAAAAAAGGTTTCTAAAAATTATATTCAATAAAGATTATCTTTATCCTTCAAAGGAATTATATTCAGAAACAAAAAAGTTGAACATAAGACACCTTTACATTTTATAACATGTTAATATATATATATTTAAAAATAAAAAAATTATACAATTTAAAAACCATAATCATAATACACGTCATAAAAATTAAATAACCATAAAACCTAAAATAAATAAGTCCATAGGACAAAAAAATTTCGAATATTTATGTTTTTATTTAAACGATTATTTACCAACAAAAATTAAAAAATTGATTTCATTAAAAAAATTTAAAGTCGAACTAAAACTATGGATATTAAAAACAGACAATTTGAAAATATTTTTAGAAATGCTTTAATTAATTAATATTGTTCTGAATAATTTATATAAGTAATATTTTTTACTTAAAAATTATAAATTAATAATTTTAATACAAGTAATATATCAAAAAAAAACTGCGTTTATACTATAAATTAACATTTTTACTTTAAAACTTGATTTTCAATGCATCTTATGATTTATGATTTGACATACTAAAACACAAAATAAGATTTGCCCCTAACAAGCTCAGCTTCAGGGGATTGAAGAATAAGTCTATAGAAGACAAAATAAACATTATTATTATGTTATATTATTAAATTTTTAAAATATGGCCAAGTAAACGTTTTAGTAACTAAATTATGCGTTAAAAAAGCAAGACTCAAATCAATAATATTGACTCACCCTTCAACCGATTCATACGAGGCAGCGGGCAGCTTTTTTCTAAGAGTTACTTTTTCTCCATCGACGTCCAGCTGATCGACCCAATCGAGCTGGGTTTCCGGAAGGCTTATTTCCGAACTAGCACTTGGAAGAGACTTTTGCCTATAAATTATAATTCTCATTTAAAATATATCTACAAACTAAACTAAATATTTTCTGAAAGTTGTGCCTGTTTACTTTGTGGCATTGTGTAAATCTACAGAAGCAAATGCCCAACCTAAGGGTCGTATGGCAAACACATATTGAGCCTAATGAATAAAAATGTAGCAATCGCTTTTTCTTATAAAATCGAAGTAATTTTTTGAAAGCCAATGAATAAAAACTAAAGTAATTGCTTTGGCGTCCAGCAATCGCTTAAAAGTGCAGGAATTGCTTCTAGTTAATGCTTTTTCTTAAAAAATAGAAGCAATTGCTATCGTTTGCTTAAATGTGATGAATAAATTAAGCAATTGCTTTCAACTTTTTAAGGTAGGTCGACCCCTGCATCATTTGCTTGGTAGCAGAGTCGACTTTAGTACTCCGCGGCATACACGTGCGTTGCTCTTAATTTGTGTCTTCAATTATGGCTAAATATATGAACGTCCGTAAAAGAAAAATCTACAGTGTACGTAAAAATTGCAGATATGATGATTTCAGAAAGTTATATGGATTTGACTGCGAAAATGTTGAGTGGTTGGCAAATTATTTTTTGACTGATACTGGTAAAAGGCGAGGGGGTGCACTGTCGCCTTTAATTAAGATTAAAGTCTTTCTGCGAAAATTGTCGGATCCGGGATTTCGAAATTCAGTAGGTAAAGAACTCGGTGTTCACCAAACTACTGTCTGTAAGACATACACTTCTGTAATGGATGCAGTTTTGGAGAAGGCCAATATTTTTATTAAATTTGTTGTTAAAAGTGCTGAAGCTGTTGTGGAAGCTAAACGGTTGTCGTTAGAGAGATTTATTTATGTTCCTTCAATTTGTGAACGAATATCAATTGCTTATCTTTAATTTCTTCATTACTACTATCACTTTCCTCATTTTCACTAAAATTTGCCATATCACAAATATAAGTTTCCTATTTTCCACAAAAACGTAACAGATTACTATTGTACTAAATAAATAGACCAACATTGTTGTATTTACGTCAACTCTTTTGCAAATTAGGCACCAAACTGAACATGAAATCTATAATTTGAACAGGTGGATAAGCCACGTCTGAACTTGTGTTGAATAAGCATTTGCTACAGAGGTGTAAGAAGAACAGCAATTGCTTCAAAATTTTATTCATATCCAGATCTAGCAATTGCTTTTACTTATAGCATTTGCTAGTCAAGCAATTGCTTTTACTAAAAAGCAATTGCTTCAAGTAATTGCTTAACTTTTATTCATTAGGCTCATTGACATACCTGTTCATAGTTTGTGTATCACTAAAAGTGACTCGTGGACCTTGATCGGTCGCTTTCACGCGTAAAGAAGCCGACCTGGAAGGACCCGATCGCGGGGAACTTTCAAAACTACCTGTGTTTGTGTCAAGTTTGGCACTCCCAGGGCTAAAACATAATTAAGATTTGCCCATATAGACCAGGGTCGATAATTTTTGAAACCACAAAAAAATAATAGTAGGATGAAACCCATTGGAAAAGAAAGAGAATATAACAAAAATGAAAGGAAAAATAAATTACGGGCGATTTATCTCGATTTCCGGCAAAACTCAAGTCCTATGGAAAAACGTTAAGTGGCAAAGTTGTAGGTAATAAAAAGATCTACAACTTTTGTATTTACACTTTTTTCACATAACCTCAAAATGTATGTGAAAAATTCAAATAACCAAGTTTTTGGTTTTTTATTTTTATCTTTTACAAACATTTTTTTTTATACACGAAATTTGGTAAAAACTTACCTTTTTATGTCCCAAACACACTGTTATTTTTTTGATTTAAAATATTTATTTTTTCACCTTATTTTGACTTAATATCGAAAAAGCACCCTAATTTTCAATCGAAAATTCTCACGTAAAAATATCTGCTTATTAAAAAAGTCGGTGGGCTTTTTGTTCCTGCCACTTAACGTTTTTCCATAGGACTTGTCGTTTTGCCGAAAATCGAGATAAATCGTTTTCTACCCTTAAAAACTCACCCCCTTCCACTTCCCGACCTCGGATCGCCCGTAACTTATTTTTCCTTTCATTTTTGTTATATTCTCCTCCTTTTCCAATGGGTTTCATCCTACTATTATTTTTTTTCGTTTTTACCATTTTCAAAGGCTTTCAGCCCTGGTCTAATAAACCATTATAGTTTTTTTTTTGACAAACATTTTTATTACCTTCCTTTATCTTCTGGCATAGGACTAGGAACTACAAATGATTTTGACCGGAACGTGCTGCTTTTTGAGCCCAATCCGAATTTGCCTTTTATCGACGATGCTCTCATGCTTTGTCTGCGTAGTTTCTGGATCATATCCCTAAATAAAAAATAATAAAATAAAAGCCGACATGAATATTTTTAAAACCTAAAATTTAGTTCACTTGCTAGCTAACTAGCAATGTTAAAATATACAAATACCTTCTGAAATCTTTGTAAACCATGGTCTCTAGCTCATGCAGTCTTTTCATTTCCAATTCAATAGTTCCATGTGATGCTCCGAGAGATCTACAAAAAATAAAAATAAAATTCCAATGAATCAGAAAGAAAATTATCCAGATGTAGAAATAAATTCAAGTTCCATGTTTTTAAATAAAGAAGAAATCACATTTGAAGAAATGGGAAAAATAATTGATGAGCTTAATTCGAAGAAAGCAACGGGATTTGATAATATTTCCAATCAAAATTATTAAAATTCTAAAGTATAATATAATTCCTATATTACATCATTTAATCACACTTTCTTTTAAAACCGGGTTATTTCCAGATAAATTAAAGACAGCAAAAGTATCACCAGTTTTTAAAAATGCAGAAAAATATTTTAGTAGTAACTATCGCCCAATTTCTGTTTTACCACCATGTTTTAGCATTTGATACAGTCATTCGCAACATTTTACTTAAATGCCTATACAATATTGGAATTCGGGGAAATATTTATTTATTGTTAAAAAATTACTTAAGTAATAGAAAGCAGTTTGTTCAAATGGAAAATGTTAAAAGTTCACAAAAAACATAACTTGTGGTGTTCCGCAAGGGTCAACCTTAGGACCTACTTTTTTTAAATCTACATTAATTCTATAGCAAAATTAAATTTACAAGGTACAATAAAATTGTTTGGCGATGATACTACCATTGTATATTTTCATGAAGACTATGCTCAAATTCATAATAACATTAACCACGACCTAAATATAATATTATGTAAATGGCTTCGAATTAATAAATTATCATTACATTTTAATAAATCATCTTTTATGTTTATAAGTAAATGAAAATTAAAAAATAATAAATTTCTTCACTATCTTTCAATAATCCTATAATTAAATATACTAATAGGTACAATTAAATTTTTAGGTTTATATATTAATAAAAATTTAAGTTGGAAAAAACATATTGAATATTTAAGAAGTTACATGTCACCAAGTCACCAATAATTGGCATTTTGTTTAAAGCTAAAGAATATATATTATTCTTTGGTTTATTCAAAATTACAGTATATGATTTCAATTTGGGGATCAGCGAATTTAACTAAAATTCAGCCATTAAAAAAACTACAAAACAAAATAATTAAATGCATACATAAACTTCCTTTTTCAGAAACAACTATAAATTTGTATGAACCAAATGAATATTTAAATTTAGAAAAGCTTTGTAAATTAAAACTATGCATTCTAATACACTCTATTATTATTAAAGAAAAACAATCTAATATAATATTTCCTTCAACCAACTTTATTCACATCACGAGACAAAACCATCATATTCAAACACCTATGGCAAAGAGTAATTTTGGCCACAGATCAATATTATATAAAGGAATAACAATTTACAACAGTTTGCCGAAAAAGTTAAAGAAATATCAAAATTATGGACTTTTAAAAAAACAGTAAAAAAATATTTTTTAAAACTGAACTAACTTTAACGTAATATATTAATATTTTTTTTTGTAAACGGTTATTAAATATTTTTTTAAAAATAATTTCGATGGGGTTATTAATAGTTACTAAACATGATTTTTATTATTTGTGATTTTATATTATTGTATTTTTGGTGTTATATTCTCTGTAATGAACTTTTTAAGTTGGTTGAGAATAAAGATATATATAATTAAGTTAATGACAATGGGTTTTTTCATTGGTATTCTCAAAGACCTTTTAAAGTAGAGACCCAATACATATAACAAATAAAACAAAAACGTAACGACTGGTAATTGCTACATTTTTTCCAATAAACTTTTATCTAAATAAGAATCGGCAACAAAAAAGTGGCCCCGAAATTATTCACGGGATTCACAGCAATAAAACGTAATTTGAGAACAAATTTAATCACCTCAAATCGTTAATAATCTTCGCCTGTTCGTTCATTTCTTTTTCTATTAATTTCGACCTGCTCTTATTATCCAAAGATGGATCGAACATGAATGCTGGTAAAATACTTTCTTGCGACGTCCTTGTGCCATCGGTAGGGTCGTTTTCATCTGAATCGTAGTCAAATGGAATAGCCGTGTCTTCGGCACCTACAAGAAGATTCAAATAACTTTTTCTAATCTAATACTAACAGCAAATAGGTTAGTATACAGGAAGTCCGGGAAAATGTGGGAAATCTCCCGGATATGAAAAGAACACGCGAAAAGAATACTACAAGTTCATATAAACTTCTTTCGTATCGGCCTCCTCTTCGCAGATATGGGCTCACAAAGAGCTCCCATGGAATTAAGTTTTTGACACATAATTATTAAACCAACAGGTATATTTCAATTTTTTTTTTCATATGATCTATACCAGGTAAGACCCTTCAAATTACTATCCCAGAAAGTGTTGTGAATTACTCACAGCTGCAGGGACGGACTAGCTGTGACACTAATGTGCCCATTTTCTTTACGCCCTGTATGATAAAAACTTTGGACAACGTTTTTTACATACCTTTAACTATTGACTAAAAATTAAGTACTTCCCATTCATGTCGCTAATCCTAACCGTTTTCGGAAAAACGTCATTTTATTGCCATCATGTATTAATATTAAGCAGTTAAAAGTGAACATTTAAAGATGTATCATTTATTGAAATACGCTAAATATACATGATGTAAATATGTTAAAAATTACGTTTTTCCGAAAACGGTTAGGATTAGCGCCATGGATGAAGAGTACTTAAGTTTTAGTCAATAGTTAAAGGTATGTAAAAAACGTTGTCCAATGTTTTATCTTACAGGGCGTAAAAAAATGGGCACATTAGTGTCACAGCTAGTCCGTCCCTGCAGCTGTGAGTAATTCGCAACACTTTCTGGGATACTAATTTGAAGGGTCTTACCTGGTATAGATCATATGAAAAAAAAAATTGAAATATACCTGTTGGTTTAATAATTATGTGTCAAAAACTTAATTCCATGGGAGCTCTTTGGGAGCCCATGTCTCCGAACAGGAGGCCGAAACGAAAGAAGTCTATATTATTATACACTTGTAGTATTCTTTTCACGTGTTTTTTTCATATCCAGGAGATTTCCCATATTTTCCCGGTCACCCTGTATAAGCCATTAAAATATTTTCATATATGGCCCATTTCTACAACTGTCATATTTTACCTGTAAGCATAGTAAGGGTGTGTCCTAAAGCTGACAATTGTTTTCCTACATTGGTGTCTAAGTGAATATCAACACCCTCCATTTGCCACTGAACGTTAAGTAGCCACTTGGCGTTATCTAAAAAATATCAAATAAGTTTTCAAAAAGAGTTCATACATACAGTTTTCAGGTTCTTGATTACATTTTGATTGCTGCTGCTTTCCTATTGGTAGACTGCGACAACCTCCTGTATGTAGAACTTACCGTTGGGCATTTTAGCTGCTACAGTTCGACTACAAACTTCGTATGTCCCATCGCTGACAACGCACAGATTCATGATGGAGGAGTCGGTCATATCTGGCTTCCAGTCGTCCAGGGAATTTTCGAAATCTTCGGCAAAGCGGAGACAGAGGTTGGAGAACTTGCCCTTGCTGACAAGAGAACCCGAACTGCAAGCTACAAATAATAATAATAATAATTATTATTATAATAAGTTTATTTAAAATTTAATAACATAATAAATATGTTTATGTTGTCTTCTATAAACTTATTCTTCAATCCCCTGAAGCTGAGCTTGTTAGGGGCAAATCTTATTTTTTGTTTTAGTATGTAAAATCATAAATATGCATTAAAAATCACGTTTTAAAGTAAAATTGCTAATTTATAGTATAAACGCAGTTTTTTTTGAAGAAATATCTTACCTATAATAAAATCATTAATTTATAATTTTTAAGTAAAAAATATTACCTACTTATATAAATTATTCAGAACAATATTAATTAATTAAAGCATTTCTAAAAATATTTTCAAATTGTCTGTTTTTAATATCCATGTTTTTATTTCGACTTTAAACTTTTTTAATGAAATCAATTTTTTAATTTTTGTTGGTAAATAATATAGTTTAAATAAAAACATAAATATTTGAAATTTTCTTGTCCTATATGGACTTATTTATTTTGGGTTTTATGGTTATTTCATTTTTATGACGTGTATTATGATTATGGTTTTTAAATTGTATAAGGTTTTTATTTTTTAATATATATATTAAGATGTTATAAATGTAAAGTTGTCTTATGTTCAACTTTTTTGTTTCTGAATATAATTTTTTTGAAGGATAAAGATAATCTTTATTGAATATAATTTTTAGAAACTTTTTTGTAATATTTCTAATTTTTTAATTAAGTATTATAAGTGAAAATTCCAATTTAATTTACTGTCAAAAATAATTCCTAAATATTTTATTTTATTAACTTAGGAATATTATTTGTTTTATTAAAATTAATTGTTATCAAACCTATTTTTTATAATTTTAAAATCTTTTTTAATTTTAATATTTAAGTTGTCCCAATTTGTATCAGTATAAAAAATTGTAGAATCATCTGCAAAACTATGAGTTTGTACATCGCAATTATATTAAATAAGTCGTTAATATAATATTAAAAAATAATGGTCCTAAAATTGTTCCTCGAGGAACACCACACTTAAATACTTTTGGATAGTTTTTTTTTAATCTATTTGAACATAAGTTGGTCTATTTTTCAGGTAATTTTTAATTAATTCTAATTGCTTTCCTCTGAATCCAATATTTTCAAACTTTTTTAACACTAAATTATGGCTAACTGTATCAAAGGCTTTTGCTAAATCTAGAAAATACTAATACAAGGAAGGTCCTTTATTATCTAGTACATCATATATTTGTTCTGTTAGATAGCAAATAACGTTTTGTGTTGATTTATTTTTTTGAACCCCAAATTGTTTATTAGAAATAAATTTTATTTTTTCCAAATAATTTTTGATTCTTAATTTTAAAATTTTTTGGAAATAAATAAAATTAGCATTTTGGTATACATTACAAAGGTACAACTACTGGGACGCGTTGCTCTATAGGGTAGAGTGCTCTAAGAGTGCGCATAGGACGAATTTCCGAACGCACTCATGATTATAACCTAACTTTACTTTGTATCTATTACAAACAGTATTTTAATAAAACATTTTGTTCTTTTGGAAACCGTATTCGGCTGCTGTCCTTACAAATTTTGCCGATATTTTTCACTACAACTCTAGTAGATCCTTTATGTGAGCATACAGTTATTATAAATATACTAACGCAAAGAACACAATGTCAGGTACGCATCCTGAGAAAAGTAGGGTCTCATACAAGGATGTCAACGACAATCAGACAGAGCTAGGAGGGTCGAAACAAAAGGAATATCTATAGAGTTTTTAAAAGGACCAATAAAGAAATAAATCTGGGACATCGCAAGTTTACCTGATATACTGGTGTTTTCCAAAGTGATCACTACAGCTCCCCTACTTTCTTCATAAACCGACCTGGCATTCCAAGTTATAGGTAGCGGATTCAATGGAAGACAAATACCTAAATAAAGAAAAAATGTATTGTGGTATTAGGTTCGATTCAAATCTTCTCGCTTATGTACGCAGAAGGACCACACACTACTTACCCATATCCTCAACGGTGAGTTGCAGGAACAACGTCCCCAAATGCGGCGCGCCCAGCTGACTGGTCAATTGTCCAAACTGGAACTTCTCTTCCTTGATCTCCCTGCTCAAATTCGCCCGTTTCTCGGCCCAGTAATCGTACGCGTTCTTGTAATTCAACCAGACCAGGATCGCCTTGTCGACCGCGACAGGTTGTATGTATATCAGGGGACGTTTCAGGGTGATTAGAACGACTTCTTTGTCTTCGCCTTCAACAATTTCATCCTGTACGAAAATATCATTAAAATCTGATTGAAAGTAATAATCCTAAAAAGTCAGTTTCAGTAAATGTACCCTGGAAGAGACTGAAAAACAGACTACGTTAGACCAATATGGAACAGAATTCAAAGGAAAACAACCAAAATTCATACAGGAACAATACAAACACAAAAAAATGGTCCCTTGTCTCTAAAAAAAACTATAATAACACTACAGTATTATATTTATAAACAGCCTTATGTTGTAATTTACCTGGAAAGCATTTCTCAGACCAATTCGGGTATTAAAAAACGCCACATGTTGATATTCTATGTCCGCTTCTTCGAACAAGGCGTTCCTTATTATTTGACCTAAAGAAAGGTTCAGGTCGACCTGGGCTTTTCCGAAAAGCCTGGCCGAAGTACTACTGGGATTCGAACCCGAGACGTTTTGAACTCGGTTTGACAGTTCTAGGACTACCGCACCTAAAATGACATATCACAATAATTATATTTTCGGGTAAATAAAAGAAGAGTTTATAATACATAATAATCCAGACACGGACAATATAAGTAGTTATTTAAACATATAATATTCCTGATTAACCAAAAAAACTGGTTGGGATTAAGCAATAGTTATTTACTTTTTATTACGTCCTAGGGAAGACTTGTTTATACAGACTGTCCGCTGACAATAGCACAAATGAATAAAAAATTTCATTTTTCGGGAAAAACTCATTCAAAATTCTGATTTTTCTCCATGAGTAAACTACCTTTATTTTTCATTTTTGGCTAAAATGTCAATTAGAAAACTTATTTAGAATAACGTTTGTAATTATTAATCCGAGATTTAAAATAAATCTTCGATTTTTTTAATTTTTTTAATTTTTAGAGGTAAATGGAAATTTTGCTGCTCAATCAAAATATAATATACATTTTATTAGACTCTATTTTCATAATGGGTGGTTTTACCTCTAAAAATTAAAAAAAAACTAAAAAAGTCGAAGATTTATTTTAAATCTCGGATTTAAATTACAAACGTTATTCTATAAATAAGTTTTCTAATTGGCATTTTGGTCAAAAATGAAAAATAAAGGTAGTTTACTCTTGGAGAAAAATCATGTTTTTGAAGTTTTTGCGAACCCTGTATAAAAAAGCAAAATTTTCTCTTCGTGAATTGCATTTTTTTTACAAGCAAAACTTTTTATCAAGAATGACTTTTTCCCGAAAATGAAATTTTTCATCCATTTATGCTATTGTGAACCCTATCCGCGGACAGTCTGTATATTAAAATTAGCTTACGCTTACCTGTTTCTAGTCTGACCGCAGAACTACCAGCCGTTGTAGCCGTTAACTGTATCCTTTGAATTTTAATAACCAATGAAAACAACAGCCTGTTTAACGTCGACGGTTCTTCCGAATCTTCCAGCCAAATAGGGACTGGCCTTTCGCCTCCGTAGACTTTTTGAACTACTTCGTTAACTTCCTAAAAAGTAAAAAAGTATAAGCGAAAAGACAATTTTTACATTATAATAATATATATCCTTATTCTCAATCAACTTAAAAAGTTCATTACCGAGAATATAACACCAAATATACAATATATAAAATCACAAATAATAAAAATAATGTTTAGTAATTATTAAGTCCATCGAAATTATTTAAAAAAATATTTATAATAACCATTTACAAAAAAAAAGAATAATAATATATAATAAGTTAAAGTTAGTTTAGTTTTAAAAAAATATTTTTTTAGTTTTTTTAAAAGTCCATAATTTTTATATCTCTTTAATTTTTTCGGCAAACTGTTGTTAATTATTATTCCTTTATATAATATTGATCTTTGGCCAAAAGTACTCTTTACCATAGGTGATTGAATATGATGGTTTTGTCTCGTTATGTGAATAATGTTGGTCGGATGAAATATTATATTCGATTGTTTTTCTTTAATAATAATAGAGTGTATTAGAATGCATAGTTTTAATTTATAAAGCATTTCTAAATTTAAATATTCATTTGGTTCATACCAATTTATAGTTGTTTCTGAAAAAGGAAGTTTATGTATGCATTTAATTATTTTGTTTTGTAGTTTTTTTTATGGCTGAATTGTAGTTAAATTCGCTGATCCCCAAATTGAAATCATATACTGTAATTTTGAATAAACCAAATAATAATATATATTTTTTAAATATTTTAATGATATATAAATTTTAGCTTTAAACAAAATGCCATTTATTGGTGAGATGTAATTGCTTAAATCTTCAATATGTTTTTTCCAACTTAAATTTTCATCATTATATAAACCTAAAAATTTAATTGTTTAAGTATATTTAATTATATGATTATTGAAAGATAGTGAAGAAATATTATTATTTTTTAATTTTGATTTACTTATAAGCATAAAAGATGATTTATTAAAATTTAAGGATAATTTATTAATTTGAAGCCATTTACATATTAAATTTAGGTCGTGGTTAATGTTATTATGAATTTGAGCATAGTCTTCATGAAAATATACAATAGTAGTATCATCAGCAAACAATTTTATTTTACCTTTTAAATTTAATTCTGCTATAGAATTAATGTAGATTAAAAAAAAGTAGGTCCTAAGGTTGACACTTGCGGAATAACTAACACTAAACATTAAGCAAATTATTTTTGTATGCACGGTACAAGTAAAAATGTAGAGCTGGAAACATAGGTTATGTTACTAACTCTAAAATTTAATTGTAGAGGGCATTCTATTCTATATATGACGCATATTCTCTTGGTTTGAACCAAGGTTGTCAGGCTTACCTTCATAAAAACTTTCTGCACAAACACCAAATGATTCAACAAATCGGTAGTCAAGCTATGTTCAAACACCCCAATCTCCGCGTTCGCGTTTAAGTACCCTCCTTGTCTGAACACGACCCCTTCCGGATTTCGCAGTCCGCTGGCAGCGGTTTCGGGGATGTATTCGGCGACGACGTGCACCGCTGGCAAAGCGATGCTCGCTTCGGAGGGCAAGTTTGCCTCCGTCTTGTCTGTCTGAGCGTATCCCTTTAAATAAGCAAAAAAAATATTTAAGCTGATTAGAAAACGTTCCTATCGAATTAGGCTTGTGGATTTGACCGGTCAATTTGTTTTTGGTCAATTGACCGGTCAATTTGTTTTGGCCAATTGACCGGTCAATTTGTCTTTGGTCAATTGACCGAAATAAATTAAAATTTAAAAATGCAGTGGATGAACCTAACTATACTTGCCAAATTTTTTATTTTGTATTTTGGAAAAAATTAATTTTTTATAATAAGTTTTGCTTGTTCTGAAAAGTCTATTGCCATACCTAAATTTTATACAGGGTGGTCAAATGGATGATATAGTTAGGTTCATCCAGGTACACATTCTATAAGAGTATATCTCAATAGTTGCTCCACAGTAGATACATTTCCCTTTTACTTTGTTTTCTTCTCTTATTTCGGTAAAACAATTCAAACAAATTTATTTGAACCAGAAACAAAAGAGTTACGCTATGGATAAGGTGTTTTTAAAATGGAACATAGCTTTTTTTATACGATTTTTGGAACGAGTGATTTTTTTTTGTCCGTTCTGATTAAAATATTTAATATTGTGACAGCTATTTTTATTAAATTTTAATGTTTTATCCAGTATAATTTAACTTTAACCTGTTTGAAACATACACTAGGTAATAAAGGTATAATCATCATCATATTATTATTATTATTATTATTAATACTTTTAAAGTGTTAAAATCCGTTTAAATATAATATTAATAAACAATTATAAAAGCATTTTAGACTCACCTGCGGTAGCTTGGTGGTAAAACTTAAACTATGATGAGGCAAATCTATCGTGAACTTGGCCTTACTTCCCGTAAATCCAGTACTATTTACTTGATCCATCTTATACTGAGCTTGGAGGGACGGTAGCAATGCAGCTGTTATACTTAAACTCTATTTGAAAAACAAATTAATCAAAGGCGCAGTTTCAATCGAAGCGTTTTAAAACACCCAAAGTAACTAAAGTCAGATCCGGTCTTATCGTGCGGGTCTTACGATTTAACAAAGACAGAGACATACTTTCAATTTTTCTTTTCTTTTATTGCGTTTGTTCATACTATCCAAATAAAATCCGTAAGACAAATATGACAGACTTATGCAATTTTGACATGAAAGAAAAGGATACGTATTTAATTTTTACGTAATTAATTGAATGTGACAATATGAACGATAAAAAGCAATTTTCTGGTTTTTTTGCATCCCCAAGCAAAGAAAAATGTTGCTTAATTTGTTAAACTATTTCGAGAATGAAAGAAAAAGTGAAAATTCGTCAACCAATATGCAGGAAACCGTAGCAAAAGCACTGGGAATTAGTTTAAGGACTGTGCAGAAAAATGTGCATGAAGCATTTAGTAGTATATTATGCTTTCTTTCATAGACAATTTTCTGTACAATCCTTAAATTGCTTACCAGTGCTTTTGCTACTGTTTTCTACTTGTTGGTTGGCAAATTACCATTTTTTCTTTTTTATTTCTTGAAATAGTTAGGATTAAATTCCATTGTATTTTTAAGTTAGGTAATTTTATTTCTAAAATAAATTACACTGTTTATTATTGTCGTTTTTAATAAATAGATTTAGTAGATATACTATTTACAGGCATGGCGAACCAATGGCTCGCGTGCCATCAATGGCACGCGACAAAATTTTGGGCACACCACCGATCACAAAGTTTACTATGAATTATTATATTACGAATTTGACGGCACGTCTATGGCCTCATTAAACATTTCTTTAGAAAAAATGGCACGATAATACATAAAGGTTCGCCACCCCTGTACTATTGTTCATAATTTTAGCAAAAATAATAATATTATATGTGGCTATCTTCACGACAGTTAAAATAATAAAAACTATGTTTCTTTTCTCCGGGTATATTGATACCTACATAATCGCACAACATTTTGATAAGCTCTGGAGTTTTCGAATTGATTCATATGATCGGTGACCTTTGGACCCGCTTAATAAGACCACATTTGACTATACCTGTAAAATTACAGAAAACTGCATAACCAACGGCTTCAAAAGGCTTTTTTCACCGATAGCACCTTTACTAAGAGGCGGGCCCGCCAAAGGGGTATCTTTCAGGGGGTGATTGGGAGAATTTTGTTGCTCTTCCTCGTTCTGGACGCCCCTGGACATTCTACTTGAAGTTCTTTGCACGCGAAGCTCTTGAAGGGTCGAACTTAGTTGTTTGCTACCTAAAACGTTTAAGAAAATGGTTGATTTGTATAAAATTAACACCTCTTAAAAAAAGGTTACCTCTGGTAACCATTCCGTGTAGAGCTACGGGGTGTTGAGGAATGTCAATGTTTACAGCACCAATTGTTAACAATCCGGAATTTTTGTCTTTCTGGCGTTTGGTTATTGAAGAATACAGAGCCTGAGATTTTCCAATTGTAACCTTAAATGGAACAAATACCTACGTGACTAACAAACAAACACGCCGGTTTTACTTTACGACTTACCTTGACCACTGTCTGTAAATTGGGCGCTACTCCTTCCAGCAAAACTATCATTGTTCTACCCACTTGCCCGGTCAAAGAACATTCCAACATTTGAGGTATGGATTTTTTTCTCACCTACAAAACAACACGGGTTTTATATGTATTATTTTGAATTCGGAAACGTTATCCACGCTTACCGTCAAACTGCTATGTAAACTAGTGATCTCCGCCTCCAATTTTAACCCAGACAACGTTGCCAACAATCTTGTCCTATGTATTCTCGCCACCCCGAACACTACCAACTTGGTGTGCTCGTTTACACCGGAGTGAGAACTTTCTCGGTAATTTAAGTCTCTGTGTAAATGTAAAGGCGGCGTGCTTTCTGCTTTTTCCATGTCCTCGCTCGATTTCATTTCGGTAAGGATGTCGTACTTGCGATTGCCCTTGTAGTGTTCGGATATATCGTTAGTGCCGACGGAAAATCTGTAAAATTACATAGACATTTTGTAATATGACCGAGACTTGTTGGAAATTTACATAACTTTTCATACAGCACAGATAAAACCATTGCAAATTTACATAGACCTGTAAATTTACATAGACTTGTAAATTTACTTAGACCTGTAAATTTACATAGACTTGTAAATTTACATAGACTTGTAAATTACAATTTTTAGCTCTTACCTATGTTTAATTGTTTTTGTATCCGGCATATTGGCGTACAGTTCCAGCAAGTAGTAAATGGTCTTCCAACATCGTCCGCTACTTTTATCCGAAGAAACTGTTATTCTTTCCAGAGCCGAACCACTTGGAGTGCTGACGCTCATTGGAGTGCCGGCCCCTTCGCTTAGGTTTACGTATCCTTTGACGTTTTTACCTAAAAAAAAAATGAACGGGTCAGAACCACTCCCGATATCACACATTAAAGGAACATACCTGTAGATCTTAATTTCTGGGCAAAACTTTGAGGCCTAGACCTCAAACTCGGACTGGGCGACAATACAGGTTTGCTTTGCGAACCGTACGAGCCCGGATCTGAGATTTTTAACGTCAATTGCTTGGACAGGGATGCTGGAACGTCCTGAAAAGTAAGCGGTAAGTTAAACGCAAAGAAAAAATTATTTCTGGCTGAAAAATCGTACTTGTAAAAGATCGGAGGTCGAACTATGATGTTTTTGATCGTTGTGATCGCTAGCACTAGTTTTCGGTCTCCTTAGTTCGGCCGGAGGTTGTTGTTCCCTTAGTTCGTTTTGTGTATCTTTTACGTTCTGGTACATATTGCTGATTTGATGCAACAACCTAGAAAAAATAATGACGATAGGCATTTGGTCCAGTACAATTTACGAATTAAAAATAGTCTGAAGGCCAAGATTAGAATAAAATACCTTAGTAACGGCATGTTGACTCTTTGATGTATATACCTCACTCCAATAGTGAAGTTTATAACTGTGGACGTATGATTCTTCAGCTGCCCCCGTGAAATATACAATACATTTCTCGTTTTCATCAGATCGTTGACTGCCATGTCTGTCATTCTATCGATTTCTAATTCGACTGACACCTTTTCGCATACAAATGCTGGAGATTCGTCACTGGTGTTTATTTCTAATAAAAAAATATATATTGTTATTTCTAGCTTTTAACTTTTAATAATATATAATAATATATATCTTTATTCTCAACAAACTTAAAAAGTTCATTACAGAGAATATAAATATACAATATATAAAATTACAAATAATAAAAATCATGTTTAGTAATAAAATATTTTTCTGCATTTTTAAAAACTGGTGATACTTTTGCTATTTTTAATTTATCTGGAAATAACCCGGTTTTAAAAGAAATTGTGATTAAATGATTTAATATAGGAATTATATTATACTTTAGAATTTTAATAATTTTGATGGAATTATTATCAAATCCCGTTGCTTTCTTCGAATTAAGCTCATCAATTATTTTGCCTATTTCTTCAAATGTGATTTCTTCTTTATTTAAAAACATAGAACTTGAATTTATTTCTACATCGGGATAATTTTCTTTTTGATTCATTGGAATTTTCTTGGCCAAATTTTCTCCAACTTTGATGAAATGGTTATTTAATTTACTTAATATTAAAGTATTTACCAATCAAGAGACCTCGTTTTCCTTTATTTTTTCCCTTTTTCTTCTCGATTTTTCCGTGTTCCGACACTACTATGTCGATTCGTAGCGTCTCCATGTTGCCAACCAAACACAAATTTGAACCCAACGCGTCCAGAGTTGTTACCTCATTTCCCGCCCCTAAAAACAAGTAAAATACGTCTTTTTGTCGCTTAGAACGTATACAGGGTGGTCCAACGAAAACTTAACACCTCGATTTTCCTGCTTTAAAATAAAAATGTGGAAAATCGCTCGGACCCGTCGATTTTTATTTCGAGGGGGACATCTTTTGCGTATATTGTCAATCTTGTTACTTCAAGCCCCTAGGAGGGAGGGGGGGTAAGATCTAAATCTTAAATGGATACCCCTATTTTAAAGTTGACACTATTGGAAAGATAATAAAAATCGAAGATAGGGACATGTAAGCCGTTTTACTCTAAGACGTATTGTTAGAAAGCTAGACGCTGTCGAAGTTCAAAAATCTCATTTTTCAAGAGTCAATATCTCGGAAACTGTTTAGTATATACTAATAATGCTTTTATTAAAAAATCTTCAGAATTTTATGCAGAATCCAAAAAAAATTATATAAAATAGGGGTATACATTTAAGATTTAGATCTTACCCCTCTCCCTCCTAGGGGCTTGAAGTAACAAGATTGACAATATACGCGAAAGATGTCCCCCTCGAAATACAAATCGACGGGTCCGAGCGATTTTCCACATTTTCATTTTAAAGCAGGAAAATCGAGGTGTTAACTTTTCATTGGACCACTCTGTATTTTTTCAAATACTTTACCTGAATCGGACATTGTAGTGAATCTCAACTGTTGCGGCATAACCCCCAATCCGGACAAGAGCGGTTGGAAAATTTGATTGGCATCTAACAATCTAACCGACTCTTGGATTGGTTGTAAAGGTACTTCGGGCTGAACCAAGTTTGCTCTCGGTAAAGTGCCTGGTTCTCCGGAGGACTCTGTATGCAGGGTGTCCACTTTACTTTCCAGACCTCCTAGGGAAAATATCACGTATCAGAGCACTTTTGCCTTTTTTTTTTATTTTACTTTACTCCCAACCAACTTTAAAAGTTTATTACAGGGATAAATAAGTATATAAAAATAACTAACAATTATTACTCCAACTTACTACCTAGGTAAATAATACAGTGTCACCATTAAAGTCCGCACCATATGGAACTTTTTTTTTATTAATGAGGTTAGTTAAAATTAAATATCAGCAATCGTTTTTGCTTCAAATTAGACTAAAAATTATATATTCAATTGTCACCATCTTTCATTCGGTATCTGTCAAAAATTACATTTTTGTCAAAAAATGCTGAAAAATGGCATTGTTTTACCGAATTTCAAAAAATGTTATAAGAAAAAGTTGTTTCTGGTACAATTTTAGGCCTAATTACAAAGTTTCAGATGTCTAGCGCAAAGTTGAATTTTTTGCCATTTTTTCAAAGTAACTTTTTTTTTATATGATGTAAGTTGGCTTAATAGATTAAACTATTTGTTTATACCATACTTAATATTTTATTTAGTTTGTATGCTTATTTTTTCACTAGAATACCATTTTTTTTCGAAATATAGAATTAGAGGCAAAAAAAATTTACACGGGTGGTGCAAAGTTATCATAATTTAAAAATTTTAACAGATAGACGTCATATGTTCTATTCTTTTTGATAGTACATACACGTAAAAAGTTTAAAAAACTTATAATTAAATTCCCAGATATCAGATTAGCTCACAAATTTCAAATGACAACTTATATTATTTATTATTTCATAAAAATGTTATTTTATAGTATAATTATAACTATCATTATTAGGAGCGAGAAACAAAAAGGAACGTTCATAATAATTTTAAATAGGTAACACAAAAGCAATATAAATTTCACATTTCAGTGTGACGTCCTCCTAATAATGATAGTTATAATAAATCATATTTAGTATAAAATAACATTTTTATTAAATATTAAATAATATAATTTGTCATTTGAAATTTGTGACCTAATCTGATATCTGGGAATCTATTATAAGTTTTTTAAACTTTTTACGTGTATGTACTATCAAAAAAATAGAACATATGACGTCTATCTGTTAAAATTTTTAAATTATGATAACTTTGCACCACCCGTGTACATTTTGTTTGCCTCTAATTCTATATTTCGAAAAAAAAAATGGTATTCTAGTGAAAAAATAAGCATACAAACTAAATAAAATATTAAGTATGGTATAAACAAATAGTTTAAAATCTATTAAGCCAACTTACTTTATATAAAAAAAAAAGTTACTTTAAAAAAATGGCAAAAAGTTGAACTTTGCGCTAGACATCTGAAACTTTGTATGCAGGTCTAAAATTGTACTAGAAACAACTTTTTCTAATAACATTTTTTGAAATTCGGTAAAACAATGCCATTTTTCAGCTTTTTTTGACAAAAATGTCTTTTTTGACAAATACCGAACGACAGATGGTGACAATTGAATATATAATTTTTAGTCTAATTTGAAGCAAAAATGATTGCTGATATTTAATTTTAACTAACCTCATTAATAAAAAAAAGTTCCATATGGTGCGGACTTTAATGGTGACACTGTATATAAAAAAAAGACAGTAAGAAAAATTCGTTTTGGATAACCGTTTGATTAACTCATTAAGAAAAAAAATTATACTAGGAAATATTTTTTTAAATGAAATTTAAATAAGGGATGTTTTTTTAATGTTTTAATATTTCCGGGTAAAATATTATACTATAATATTAATCCATTATATAACAATGACCGTTTTCCACAGTTACTGTTTATTTTAATAGTTTGTAAAAAAATAGTTTGTCTAGTATCATGTGAAGATCATAAACTTTTGTAAACGTTATGTTAAAAAAAAATTTTGTTTTGAAAGTAAAGAATGAATAAATATGCAAATTTTTAAATTATATAAATTATTTATATCTAGGTATTTATTCGGTTTACATAAATTTGTTGTTGGTTCTAAGTACGAAAATCTATGAATACATTTAATAATTTTATTTTGTAATTTCTTTAAAGATTTTAGTACTATCGAATTGGCTGAACCCCAAATAGAAATAAGATACTGAATTTTTGAATGTGTACTAACGCATGATAAATATTTTTTAAATAATTTAAAGATATACAATGACGAATTTTAAAGAATATCCCAATTAACGGAGAAATGTAAGTTCGAATATGTTCTACGTGTTTTCTCCAGCTTAAATTTTGATCAATAATAATCCTAAAAATGTTATGTTATCTTTGTAATTAATATTTTCCCCATTAAATATTATTGGTTGCTTCTCCATATCCAGTCTTTGTTTAGAAATGTACATAAATGAAGATTTATTAAAATTTAAAGTTAATTTGTAAGATTGCAACCAGTCAAATATAATTTTTAAATCTTCTTTGATATTTAATTGGATGTCCGTAATATTTTTAGCATAATAAGTGTCGTCGGCAAAAAGTTTAATTTGTCCATATTATTTTAATTTTAAAATACAATTGATATAAATAAGAAACAATGTGGATCCTAGAATGGAACCTTGTGGTACTCCACATCTAATTGATTGATAGGAACTAATATTACTTTATATTTACCGCATTGTTTTCTATTTTTTATATAACTTTCAAACCAACGATAAATTTTTCCTCTTATGCCTATATCAAATAATTTAACTAATAATATAAAGTATTTTTTACCCTAAATGGTATCGACTTATTGACTGCAATAAAACTATCGGTTTAATCCCACTGTTATACACAATCAACAAGCAAATACACTACAGGGTAGGACTTTAGATATTTAATTCGTTATTAATAATATATTAAATGTGAAAAATTAAGATGCTATCACAAGCACAAGATAGTTAAATATTACCTGCTATAATTACAAATTATAATCCGACCCTGACCGACAGTTTATTTGCATTTTTATGGCCGAGCTCTTGCGAAACGTCCCAGGTAGTTAAACGGAGTCAACCATTTATTGTGAAAAATACTTTACCTTCTAAATTTTTCCCTTCGTTCTCTGCTCCCTGCTTGGCCATCCAGCTGTATAAGTCCTCGCTGGAATGGGCGTGGCCGATGGTCCGATGGGTGGGACTGGAAGGCAACTCGGGACTCGACTGGCTGTAGGCGTCGCTCGGGTCGGAACCGAGGTTTATAACGGTACGGTCCTCGCGAAGGGTACCGTAACCTTTAATCAAAGTGAAGCAGAATGAGCGAAAAATAATCCCTAAGTTTACGTAATATTATATACCTGGATGCCTAATCCACCTATTTATTTACACAGTGGATTAAAAAAAAACGAAATGCTAATAAAAATGATACAAATAAACATAACAACAAAAATGCACAAAAACTAGCAACATAACAGATATTTTATAGTAGATTGATCCGTCGATTATTGATTAATTTCTTAGATACACATACCAGGGTTCCAACAGTCTGACAAGTAAAATAACTACTTTGTGGTTAAAGATGCACGAATTATATGTACAGTTGTATTTATAAAAAAAGCGTACACGAATTAGAATGAGAGGAAACCTTAAACATATTTGCGTAAAACCGGCTTATCGCATGTTAAAGGTTAAAAAATGAAAAGCTTAGGCGTTGAGCGTTAGTTCAATAGAATAACATTTTTTTTTTAAATTTTATAATATATCAACAGTTTTATAACAATTACAATAGAAACAAAAAACGTTTAACAAGAATGAATAAAATCTAATATTTGGTCATATATCACTGTTTTTCTATTACTTGAGCCAGTCTATTCGGAATTGACTGAATTATATTTGATACAATATTTGGATCAAGCTCTTCCCTGCACGGATGTATAATTTCCCATAAATCTTCTGAATTTTGTGGCCCAAAATTTCGATTATATATTTTTTTTACGATTATACGCCAAATATTTTCAATTGGATTTATATCGGGACTATAAGCGACCCAAGGCAGCACTTCCACATTATGGGTTTGAAACCAGTGGGTTACAGCATTGGCAGTGTGCACTAGACAATTATCTTGTCGAAATATGAAACAATATGTTTTCTAAAATGTTAATGCAATTTCCGGCATTAAATCTTCCCCCTCTATTTGCCAGCAAACACCAGGTCCATGAACACTTATCCAGCCCCAAACATTTACAGAGAAACGCCCATGTCTGGAAGTGAGGGGGTTAGTATGTTGCTCTTCAAACCTGGTATTGTTTGGACGGTACACACGAATTTGTCCGTTATAAGTCGACTGGAACGTCTTTTCATCAGTAAAAATGACCCTGTTCCAAAATTGAGGATTGCGGATTTAAAGCAAAAATAATTCTCTATTGTCGCTGTTCTTCGGTAAGAAACATTTTTTTTCGCAGCTGGGCGACATTTTAGTTCAGATTCCTCGGCTCTCCTGCTGGCGGTAGGTTGGGAGGCAGGAAATGCTGTATCAATAACAGCATCCCTTGCAGTTGCAAATGGATTATTTCTTAAATATCTCAGAAAAGCAGCATTATACAACTGCGCTACAGCACGGATTGACCATCCTTCTTCGTTTCTTGATATAATTTGAGCCTTTTCAACTTCAGACAAGTGACGAGGCATTTTTATGTTCTTTTGTCAAAGTTTATCAAACGTTACCACCATGCAGTTTTAAGATTAATTACACCGACGCCAATGCTTTGCATTTTTGATAATCTATGACGTTTGATAACCTCCAATAAACAATCATTTAGACAAGCCGGTTTTACGCAAATATGACAAAACTTACCTTTCATTCTGATTCTTGTACGTTTTTTTTTTATGAATACAACTGTATAAAAGGATGCACGAATTTCTGGCGTTTACCCACATTCTAAAATTAGTAGCAATGTACTTTTGTGTATAAAGTAGATACCAAAAAGAGGTCCTATAGACTTAGGCACATCTTTAAATCTTAAACCACATAGAAGCAATGTTACTTCAACGCACCATTGCGAAATATAGTATTTTAAGAATCCTACCACAAAAACACATAGAACATCGAAGTAGACTTACAAATATTCTCGTCATTCACACGCTTAGCTGTAAAAGGGTTAGCGCTGGTTAGAAGCGGTAGCACGACACTCGTCCTGCTACTATTCGGAGGTTGAATGGGCATGATGCTTTTTTTACGCTTTCGTACTGGGACTAAAATACAAAGGAAACCAATGGATTCACCCACAATTTTGTTAACCTATTTTTTATCCATATGTAACTTTTATTAACGATAAAATATCCTTCTGGTTCGCCGCTGAGTGAGAATATTGTGAATAGCCTTTGGTTTTAATATATTATATTTGGAAAATTAAGCTGACAAAATATCACAGAACAAAACTCTTTCTAACAGTATTCATGGTCTGCGGTAAGTATGTGGCAACCTCTCGTCAGTATGTGTTTCATATAAGTGCCCCTATTTTATAATAATGGGCAATTTGCCGCATACTTACCGGACATTCTTTATAAAAGCAGAAATTAGTTCGATTGAATCCCCAAATATTATATGTTAAAAAGAAGCAACAAAAACAAACCCACGTTTACGAACGAGATACTTACCAGGGGGGCTGGGGGAGGCCAATACGCTTTCTACACCTCCAGATACCACGGCCACCTGAGACGTTTGCACTCCGTTTTCGGGAAATCCCCCGACCCTAGGCGAGGGTTGCACGGAGGTCTCTTTACATGTCACACAAGGTACTAAAAAGGATCGACTATTAATAGATAGCAATAAATATTTCTTTTAAAGTTTTTAAGTATAGGAGGAGAGGTTATGGAACGTGGGTTATCGCTAGATTTTTTAAACTTTCAGCTTGTATGTATTTAAAAAATAACGTGTACTGTTAAGTTTGAAAAATCAGAAGGTAAAAATGTAACCCCGAGTCTCCAGATGTCCTCCTTTATAATGGATTAAGTAGAGGTTTCAAAAGAACGGACAAGAACAATACTTATAGACTACACGAGCATAGAATAAACGGACGAGCTGAAAATTGGATTTTCTGCTCCTCCATTTAAGCATAAACTTAGTTAATACATTTAAACAGCGTTAATTCATGAAAAATACTTTATAAACAAGTACGATATAAGCAACTAAAAAGCACAATGCGACACACTGAAAGCGGCCCTAAACCTACCCAAATTTCTATGCGGTGCGTTGGGTCTCAAAATGACGCCTGCGTGGAGTAGCCTTGCGTGCTCGTCGGTAATGTCGGCCTCTTCGTTGCCGGACGCTTCACCGTCCGTGAAACAGGGCTCCTATTGGTCGAAAATGATCACGTGATTCATGTGGTGAATTATGGAGGCGTGAAGGTGGATGTGGAGGTTGGCGTTTGAAATATGAGATTTGTTCGTAAACAAGCGATACAAAAGGTCCTATACAGAGGGTCGATCTTGCAATAAGCTGCAATCTACCCTGTATTTTTTTTAAATAACTTTATCTTTTCTCTTATTTCAACTGCCAACGTGCGGTCATCGACAAGAGTCTTATGATGCGAAAAAAGACTGATGACAGCCCTTATTTTTTAATCTACAGGGTTATGTTAAAGAACCGGATCTGCCATTTATATAGATTAACGCCCACGTAAACAAAAATCGCTGGTACCTGTCAAATAATTTTTTTTGAAATGCATTTTTTTTAGAACAGTGTGAATCATAACAATGCTACGCGTATCAACTTTAATTTTTTTAATGAAACATTGTATATTTTTACATTTTTAAGTTATACAATCAATTCTAGACATATTTCATCAATCATCCACCATTTACCAAATATTAACATTTAAAAAAAAATAGGCAAGCGACAAGTATGAATAGAAACTATTTTATAATATGTTGACAATGTCCTCCACACCAACTGTTCTGCAGTAGATCAATGGATCTAAAAATCCTGTTGTAGGTACATTTTGTACTAGTTGTGGAGAAATTTTTCGTATTACTCGTCGAGGTGGTTGTAGATTTGTAAACTAAATTTTTGACGTAATCCCAGAAAAAAAAGTCCAGTGGGTTAAGATCGAGCGATCTCGGTGGCCACGCTATTGACAAAAACAAATTCTTAGGGTAATTCGTATGTGATTATCTGTTGATTCAATAATAATAATAATAATATATATCTTTATTCTCAACCTACTTAAAAAGAGAATATAACACCAAATATACAATATATGAATATGATGGTTTTGTCTCGTGATGTGAATAATGTTGATTGAAGGAAATATTATATTCAATTGTTTTTCTTTAATAATAATAGAGTGTATTAGAATGCATAGTTTTAATTTATAAAGCTTTTCTAAATTTAAATATCCATTTGGTTCATACAAATTTATAGTTGGTTCTAAAAATAGAAGGTTATGTATGCATTTAATTATTTTGTTTTGTAGGTTTTTTAATGGCCAAATTGTAGGTAAATTCGGTGATCCCCAAATTAAAATCATATACTGTAATTTTGAATAAACCAAAAAATAATATATATTTTTTAAATATAGTGATATATAATTTTTAGCTTTAAACAAAATGCCAATTATTTGTGGGATGTAGCTTCTTAAATATTCAATATTATGTTTTTTCCAACTTAAATTTTCTTCAATATATAAACCTTAAAATTTAATTGTATTAGTATATTTAATTATATTATGATTACTGAAAGATAGTGAAGAAATATTATTATTTTTTAATTTTGATTTACTTATAAACATAAAAGATGATTTATTAAAATTTAATGATAATTTATTAATTTTAATCCATTTACATATTATATTTAGGTCGTGGTTAATGTTATTATGAATTTGAGTCTTCATGAAAATATACAATAGCAGTATCATCCGTAAACAATTTTATTTTACCTTTTAAATTTAATTTTGCTATAGAATTAATGTAGATTTAAAAAAAAGTAGGTCCTAAGGTTGACCCTTGCGGAAAACCACAAGTTATGTTTTTTTGTGAACTTTTAACATTTTCCATTTGAACAAACTGCCTTTTATTACTAAAGTCATTTTGTAACAATAAATAAATATTTCCCCGGATTCCAATATTGTATAGGCATTTAAGTAAAATGTTGTGATTGACTGTATCAAATACTTTACAAAAACCTTCGGGCGATTCTTGGTTAAGTGGGCGATATTCTATATGAAAAGCCGATTCGTTTCGTTATCACAACGCTAGATACATCTATAGTATTTTACTTTTAACTTTTGTCGACACCTCGTCACTTTAAACCTTAAACTATTCCAATAATATAATACAATCTAAAAATGAACGGTTTTTTTTTGTTAGTGCACAAGTGATTGCTGCGTTTTGATAGTAAAATGATTTTGATTAGGCACAACACTTTGGTGTAATAGTTTTTCAATAGCTTACTTTCAGAATAATTGTCAAGTTTTGTGCCAGAATCGGGTCTAGATTTTACCTTGAAGAAAAATACATTTATTACAAAACACAGTTTAGATTTACGGCATGTATGGAAAACCTTTAGAAATAATAAATTAAAAAATATAACAAAATAGTTTCACTTGTTCAGGTTTAAATAATTTTTAATATAACATTTTTCTGTTTGTTACAATAACGCACCTCTAAGAAGGTCACTTTTACTGTTAAGAAACTGGGCTAAAGAATCCCCGACGTATAACTTACCTCCTGAATATCAGGCACTGCTATAGTAACATTCATGGGCTTAAACCTTGCCTTCACTGGGTTTTGAGACATCAAGGGGGTATACAGAGTGTTCTTCCATTGTCTACTTAAAACTATTACGCCCTGTAGATAAATGTATTTGTTAACATAAAAAATGATCCAATAACTATAATACTACCTTAGCTGGAATAATATTTAAAATTGAAAACGACTCAATATACAGGTCATTTTCCTTATTTAGGCAACAGCAATCTCCATAATGAACTCCCAAGGAAATTAGACTGTGGCAGTGGCGAAAAGTAAAGAAAACGACTTGCATACAGAAAAAGGACAAATGTTCAACGATTGCTAAATTCTATATCTATCATATATAGTCAAATCTGGTCTTATCATGCGGGTCCAAAGGTCATCGATCATATGAATCAATTCGAAAATTCCAGAGCTTATCAAAATGTTGTGAGATTATGTAGGTATCAATATACCCGGAGAAAAGAAACATAGTTTTATTATTTTAACTGTCGTGAAGATAGCCACATATAATATTATTTTTGCAAAAATTATGTACATAATAGTACAGGGGTGCCGAACCTTTATGTATTAACGTGTCATTTTTTCTAAAGAAATGTTTACTTGTAAATATCACTTTTTCGCCAAGATGAACTAGGTTGTTTATTTAAAATTCTTGAATGATATGATGCATCGTCTAATACAATTAAAGACGGCTCTACTAAATTTGGGATTAATTGAGCTTTTAGCCATTTTTCAAACATTTCGCAGTTCATATCGTCATGATAGTCAGAACTTTTTGATGTGGAAAAAAAAATTAAGGTTGCACCTGGAACATATCCTGTTACAGAACCGGCATGTAAAATATTGAACCGCTTTCCCGTGCCACATCCCTTTTTTCTTTTCACGCTTTTGACAAGATTTTGAACCACTTCCATTTGAAAATATCCATGGCTCGTCTAAAAATATTACTTTTCTAAATTTTGATTTGTCATTTTCCGTATATTTTTTTAAAAACTGAACACGCTGACTCACTATCTGTGGCTGCTCACATAACAATCTCCGGTTACAGTCGTTTTTATAGCGGAAACCCAAGTTTTTTATTAATTTTGATAACGATTCAAGTCCGATTTCCAAAACACCTCGAATTTTTAAATTTTTTTTTAAAACTGGAAGAGTTACATTGGTTTTTGAACTGTATAAATCATAAATCACGTTCCGAACTACCATTTTAATATTTTCGCTCAAATCTTCAGTCTTTGGCTTTCTTCGTTTACATTTTTTAGTATTCTTCGGTATTATATTATGCTTTCTTTCATGGACAGTCCTTAAACTAATTCCCAGTGCTTTTGCTACGGTTTCCTGCATATTGGTTGGCGAATTTTCACTTTTTCTTTCATTCTCGAAATAGTTTAACAAATTAAGCACCATTTTTTTTTTGCTTGGGGATGCAAAAAAACAGAAAATTGCTTTTTATCGTTCATATTGTCACATTAAATTAATTGTCAAAGTCACAAAACTGACATATTTAAATCAAGACGAAGGTGGCAGATACAAACTTTTGTGAATCGCTGAAAATTAAATAAAATACATATCCTTTTCTTTCATGTCAAAATTGCATAAGTCTGTAATATTTGTCTTACGGATTTTATTTGGATAGTATGATTAAACGCAATAAAATAAAAGAAACATTGAAAGAATGTCTTTGTTAAATCGTAAGACCCGCACGATAAGACCGGATCTGACTTTACAGTGGTTTCTGGAATGAAGTAAATGCTAATAAAAGCGTCACATCTGAATCGATAAGTCGTTTTAAAACCAAACTCGATACGGAATTGGAACAGAAGAACGTTTTACTGTCATATTAGAATTATCTTCAGAAATGTTAATAAAATGATTACCTGTCTAAGAGTAAACAAGGGTGGTATTTCAGATTCCCTTAAGTTTGACTCAATATGAAGCGAGTCGCATTCAAAGTAATACTTCCTTAAAATCCTACATAGTTGTAGACTGGGATCTTCTTGTAGGGTCTGCGCTAGAGGCGTAAGCTTCCCATATCGACTCTACACAAAAAAAGTTATATCAATCTTTAATTGCATTTAAACACTGACACAAAACTTGTCGACTGTACGATTTTGAGCGAAATTACCTTCGGTAAAGTGTGGACATGCTGTCCTTCCATAGCTTCAGCCATGAGGCAAGCTACAGTGGCCGTGGACCTCCTGTACATGGTCCTTACCATGTGAACCACCCTGATGGCCAAGCGATTGCTAGGGTTCATCCAAGCGTTAATTGCCGGGGACGCTGTGCTCAAAAGGTTCCAATCGAGCCTAAAAAACATTAACACTTATTAAAATTGAAACGATAACAAACGTTCTGACGAATACAACTGTCAACGATATTAATTACCTTGTATAGTCGATTTTTCTCGTTATAGGGGCCCTAGGGGGCGCTGCGAAATTAAACCACACCACTTTCAACTCGATGACGCACGACGATACGTTGCCGTTGTCTTTCGCGTTGCCGTCTTTGTCCAACTCGTTCTGCTGATTGTCTTCTTCGATGTGCTTCTTCTCCGTCTTCGGTGTATTCGTGTCTTTGTTCGTTGTCGAGGATCTTGCGTCTTGGGTGGTGGCTCGGGGAGTATTCGTAGCTGAGTCTAACATAACAAAAATGTTGATCAAAAAAGTAATTGAGTAATGCTTCAATAGACCTAATTCTTAATGATTAAAGTTTTAAGAGTAAAAAATATGGGTTAAAGTTGATTTTTTACCTAGGTTTTCGTTGGATCTCACAGAATCTATGCTAGGCCCTTCGACGGATCCCGTCACAGTTGTTTCGGCGTTTTCAAACCTCGATTTCTTCACGATCTTCAAAGAAATCCCTTCCAATCCGCACTCGAACATAATAAAACCCAATTTGTCTTCACTGCTTATTTCGTCTATTTGCGACATCTGAAAATAGGTACATTTTCCATTAAAAAAATGATTTATTTAGTAATTTATGACACATAAACAAATAATTTAGTTAAAAAGAGTGTAGTGTCCCATAACTAAGGGGGGCATACAGCAACAGAAAATAATAGACGTGAAAATAGGTCATTAATACTTTTTTTTATTTTATTTTACTGTACTCCCAACCAACTTTACAAGTTTATTACAGGGATAAATAAGGGACTTACAATTATTCTCTAACTTAGTAGGTATATATATAAAAACACAGTTAGAAAAAAATATTCGTTTTGTATAAGCATTTGATTAACTCATTAAGAAAGAAAATTATATCTTTTTAAAATGAAATTTAAATAAGGGTAGTTTTTTTAATGTTTTAATATTTTCGGGTAAAATATTATATAATATTAATCCATTATATAACAATGACCGTTTTCCAAAGTTGCTGTTTATTTTAATAGTTTGTAACAAAATAATTTGTCTAGTATTATGAAATGCAAATTTTTAAATTATATAAATTATTTATATCTAGATATTTATTTGGTTTATATCAATTTGTTGGTTCTAAATACGAAAATCTATGAATACATTTAATAATTTTATTTCGTAATTTCTTTAAAGATTTTAGTACTATCGAATTGGCTGAACCCCAAATAGAAATAAGATACTGAATTTTTGAATGTACTAACGCATGATAAATATTTTTTAAATAATTTAAAGATATACAATGACGAATTTTAAAGAATATCCCAACTACCGGAGAAATGTAAGTTCGAATATGTTCAACGGGTTTTCTCCATATCTAGTCTTTGTTTGGCAATGTACATAAATGAAGATTTATTAAAATTTAAAGTTAATTTGTAAGATTGCAACCAGTCAAACATAATTTTTAAATCCTTTTTGATATTTAATTGGATGTCCGTAATATTTTTAGCATAATAAATAATTGTTGTGTCGTCGGCAAAAAGTTTAATTTGTCTATGCTATTTTAATTTTGAAATAGAATTGATGTAAATAAGAAATGGAACCTTGTGGTACTCCACATCTAATTGTTTGATAGGAACTAATATTATTTCCTATTTTAACGCATTGTTTTCTATTTTTTATGTAACTTTCAAACCAACGAGAAATTTTTTATTTATATAATTTATCCAACTCATATTGTGTAACTATGACTTTAGCAATCTTAAAACTAATTATAATAATAACACCCTGTATATATTGAATATTTCTTACATTATTCTCCTTCGGGGTAGGTTGCAGGTAATATTCCATTCCTCTATACATAGACTTGACTTTGGTAGGTATAAACAGGACCTTAGACTTATAGGTAGGTATGGCTGTGATTATTGCGTCGTCTAGAATCGAGGATTCGTTGCGTAAACGTCGTAACTGCGCGTGAGCCTTGCCGATATTAAGACAAACAACCTAAAAAAGCATATTTATACAGTGTGTCCAAAAAAGTATGGGAAAGTTTTTATCACCGATTTCTCAGAAAATGTTATTCTTTGTAAAAGTTGGTGCATTCCTTAAAACTATAAATCCATATTCGATATTTCACCTGCGGCTAATAGTAGGGGAGCAAATGCCATTTTTTCTAAATTGCGAAATTAGGAGTAAAGTACCTTAATTATTAAAAATACAGCAAAATTTTATATGGAAATGTTTTTGCAAATTAAAAACTTAGTTTAAATACGAAATTTGAGTTAGGTGTGTCAATTTTTAATTTTTTATATGCATTTCTTTAAAATAGGTTTTTGGACTTCAGCGTACTGGGTGAAAATGACAAATAAATTATTAATTATTTCCAGTAATATGAATAGATTTGGATTCTATCATAATTTTGTTTAGAACGTAAGTTGGCAAAAATGTGTTTAAGTACGCGTGCAACACGCTAATATCTGAACCAACTCGTAACATTGAAAGGTTTGAAAAAGTTTGCAACTACTTAATCCATTTTTATTATAAACCCACGTTTAAGTTATTTAATAAATATATATTAAAATGGCGTAAACAAAAAATCGACCAGAGGTGTACCGTTTAGGGGAAAATAGAGATTATCCAAAAAAAAAAATTAAAAATTGTGACACCTAACTCAAATTTCGTATTTGGACTAACTTACTAATTTGCAAGAACATTTCCATATACAATCATGCTGTGTTTCTAATAATTAAGGTACTTTACTCTTAAGGCAATTTCGAAAAGATGGCATTTACTCCCTTACTATTAGCCGCAGGTGAAATATGAAATATGCATTTATAGTTTTATGGCATGCACCAACTTTTCTAAAGAATAAAATTTTCTGAGAAATCGGTGATAAAAAACTTTCCCATATGTTGCATACTTTTTTGGACACACTGTATAGTTATAACTTTTAAAACCGTAAAATGTAAAAATTAAATAGTTACCAGTTGAGATTGTTGATTCTCACAGCTCTCTATAAAAACCGGTTCGCCCTGTATAACATCGGAGTTTGTATTGGTCTGTAACCCCAGAAATTTCGCTATATTGGCGCCTTTGTGTTTCGTCCTAACCACAGAAGGCCTAAGGAATTTTTCCAATACTTCTCTCGCCTAAAAACGAGAAAAAAATTGACCGCAAGAAAACATACAGACGTTTTAAACGAATTACGAAGCAAACGAATCGAAGAATTTTACCTGATGATCAGAGTGAAACTTGGCAGTTATGTTGTCGAAACATACGGAGAAGAGAGACACGCAGGTCAAGTCTTTTATATTATCCAACGCCGAGAAAGATATTATTTCTTCTACTATGGATACTTGCAATAGCGTCACGTTAACCTAAAAAGTTGTATCGTTTAGTAGGCGTAGCTAAAAAGATTACTTTGTACGCGTAAGAACGCCCTCTACAAGTAGGCAACCAACAGTAAAACCCTGTTGTCCAGGACAACAGAAATTTAGCTACCGTCGATTAAAAAAGGACATGTCGTACGTGTTCACTTAAAAAAAAACGTGACATAGAGAAGGTCTTGATTCCATATTATTCAAAATACAACTAATATATTTACCAGGTAATTTTATATACAGACTGTCCGCGGATTGGGTTTACAATAGCACAAATGAATGAAAAATTTCATTTTTCGGGAAAAAGTCATTCTTGATAAAAAGTTTTGCTTGTAAAAAAATGCAATTCACTACGAGAAAATTTTGATTTTTTATACAGGGTTCGAAATAACTTCAAAAACATGATTTTCCCCAAGAGTAAACTACCTTTATTTTTTATTTTTGACCAAAATGCCAATTAGAAAACTTATTTAGAATAACGTTTGTAATTTAAATCCGAGATTTAAAATAAATCTTCGATTTTTTTAGTTTTTTTAGTTTTTAGAGGTAAATGGAAATTTTGCTGCTTAATAAAATTAATAATGTAAAATTTTATTGGACTCTATTTTCATAATGGGTGGTGTGTATCTTATTTTAAAATGTTAAATGCATTCCTACCATCTTTTGTAAAAACAAGGAATTTTTTTACCTTTTTATTACTCTTAGACCAGTGCTGAAGCCTTTGAAAATGGTAAAAAGTGAAAAAAAATAATAGTAGGATGAAACCCATTGGAAAAGGAAGAGAATAGAACAAAAATGAAAGGAAAAATAAATTACAGGCGATCCGAGGTCGGGAAGGGGGGGGGGGTGTTTAAGGGTAGAAAACGATTTATCTCGATTTCCGGTAAAACTACAAGTTCTATGGAAAAACGTTAAATCGCAAAATTGTAGGTAATAAAAAGATCTACAACTTTTGTATTTACACTTTTTTCATATAACCTCAAAATGTATGTGAAAAATTCAAATAACCAAGTTTTTGGTTTTTTATTTTTATCTTTTACAAAAAAATGTTCTTATCCACGAAATTTGGTGAAAACTTACCTTTTTATGTCCCAAACACAAATGTAATTTTTTTGATTTAAAATATTTATTTTTTAACTTTATTTTGACTTAATATCGAAAAAACACCCTAATTTTTAATCGAAAATTCTCACGTCAAAATATCTGCTTTTTTAAAAAAGTCGGTGGGCTTTTTGTTCGTTGAAATCTCTACTTTCTGATGGTGTTAAAAAAAATATACATTACTATGGTAAATGTTCTCAAAAAAATGCAAAGAAACGAAAAAAACTCGATCAGGGATTTTTTTTTTAGATCAATATGTACAATTTTGAGCTATTTATTAAAATTTATACTTTTTTTTTATCAATGTAACATGAAATCCTACGTTTTTCGAGTAATTAAAGTATAAATTTTAATAAATAGCTCAAAATTGTACATATTAATCTAAAAAAAAAAAATCGGATTCGAGTTTTTTTCGTTTCTTTGCATTTCTTTGAGAACATTTACCATAGTAATGTATATTTTTTTTAACACCATCAGAAAGAAGAGATTTCAACGAACAAAAAGCCCACCGACTTTTTTTAAAAAAGCAAATATTTTGACGTGAGAATTTTCGATTAAAAATTAGGGTGTTTTTTCGATATTAAGTCAAAATAAGGTTAAAAAATAAATATTTAAAATGAAAAAATTACAGTGTGTTTAGGACATAAAAAGGTAAGTTTTCACCAAATTTCGTGGATAAAAAAATTTTTTTGTAAAAGAAAAAAATAAAAAACCAAAAACTTGGTTATTTGAATTTTTCACATACATTTTGAGGTTATATAAAAAAAGTGTAAATACAAAAGTTGTAGATCTTTTTATTACCTACAATTTTGCGATTTAACGTTTTTCCATAGGACTTGTAGTTTTACCGGAAATCGAGATAAATCGTTTTCTACCCTTAAACTATTAGGCTACGCCTCAAACAATTAGTGTACTCCCGTCCAATTGAGAACGACGTACAGCTTCTAAAACAGTGAATTGTTGTTCAAACAATTTCCATTGAAGAAATTCGAAGAAGTTTTGACCACATTCGTTTACAGCTGGAAAAATGTGTTGAATATGTTGAAAATGTGTTTGAATAGCAAATTATGAAATTACTATTTGTGAAATTAAAAATACATATTTCTGGTAACACCAAAAATCAGTTTTTGAAACCCCTCTGTCATTGATAATGTATGTATTTCGACCGCTAATGCTGCTATCCAAAAAAAAATTCTTTTACCTCTAAAAATAAAAAAATCGAAGATTTATTTTAAATCTCGGATTTAAATTACAAACGTTATTCTAAATAAGTTTTCTAATTGGCATTTTGGTCAAAAATGAAAAATAAAGGTGGTTTACTCTTGGAGAAAAATCATGTTTTTGAAGTTTTTGCGAACTCTGTATAAAAAATTAAAATTTTCTCTTCGTGAATTGCATTTTTTTTACAAGCAAAACTTTTATCAAGAATGACTTTTTCCCGAAATGTAAAATTTTTCATCCATTTGTGCTCATGTAAACCCTATCCGCGCACAGTCTGTATATCTTTTTTTTTTAAAACCGACCAGAAAATTTACACTTTTTGGACAATTTTTCGTCTAGAAAATAACGTTTTTCCGATCGCAAGACCGGAAAAGTGACATTAGAGACCGGAAAAATCTCTTCCGGACTCTAATGTCACTTTTCCGGTCTCTAATGTCACTGTCACCCTGTTTTTTGTTTTTTCAATCGCTCTTTGATAATAAAAGATACCTTGATTTCGTTATTATGACGACAACATTTCAATGTAACAGTTCGTTAATTTTTAATTTTGTTCTTTATGTCAAACTTGTTTCGCGTATATTATAAAATATATCGAAGTGTCGGTCTTAAAAAAAATATTGTACGTCACGCAACCGAAAATTAGTGTTTTCCAGGTCTCTCCAAGCTTCCAGGACTCGCCTATGGCTCGCCCTGGAAATGCTTGTCTCGACCTGAAAAACACTACTTTCCGGTCTTGTAACGTAAATTACTATATACATACTTTAGGTAAAAAGATGGCAGCCTGAAGCTGTTTCTTGACAGTCTCTTCATACACAGTTGTACTTGCTCCATTTTCCAAAGAAGGTTGACCTAATTTAGCTACATTTTCAGGGGTTTTTAGTATATTTGCTGATTCAACCTATAAATACAATGAATATATTTATAAAATGGGATTTAAAGTATCGTATACAGTAACGACGATCCAGCAAAAATATACAAAACCAGAACCAAAATTTAAAAAAAAATACCTGGCCAACACAAGAAGTATGTAAATGATTTAGCACAGTCAAAGGGTGCAAATTAGCGACAGTAGGGGTGAGCGAGTCTACAAAACGCTGTAGACTCTCCAAGAGCAGCGGACTGATCATCAAGTCAAGGTCTCCTTTCAGCTTCACTATCACTATGGTTCTAGAACCTATGTCGGTTTGGCCACTGAGAAGCTCTTCTTCTTGAAAAGATCCTAAAATTTAAAAAAAAATGTCATAATATATCAATATATGTGTGCTTACAATTTGTTCGTTATTAGAATTCGGGGAAATATTTATTTGTTGTTAAAAAATTACTTAAGTAAGAGGAAACAGTGTGTTCAATTGAAAATGTTAAAAGTTCACAAAAAAACATAACTTGCGGAGTTCCGCAAGGATCAACTTTAGGACCTACTTTTTTTTGATCTACAGGGTTTTTCCGTATATTTTGGAGCACCCCTGGAGCTTTTATTTGAAGACCTAGAAAAAACTTTAAATTACCAAAGTTGCATGATTTCTCCTGAACTGCCAGAATTTGTTATCGGACAAAACAAATGAACATCGTAAATTTGTTTAATAATGCCAATGTCGATTTTTTTAAATGGAACACCCTGTATATTATTTTTTTTTAACTCCTCACTCTTTTCTGATTCCAAATATGTATATATGTTATATGTTTACTTTAGTCGTTTAGGCAAAATTGCATTTCAAAATATTGCGGATTAGAAAATCTATATTGGTGTGAGGAAAACATGATAGAACATAATGCTTATTCAGTAACAATAATTAATATAAATAATGATAATAATTTATGAAACAAACATATAACATATATAGATATTTGGAATCAGAAAAGAGTGAGGAGTAAAAAAAAATTAATATACAGGGTGTTCCATTTAAAAAAATCGACATTGGCATTATTAAACAAATTTACGATGTTTATTTGTTTTGTCCGATAACAAATTCTGGCAGTTCAGGAGAAATAATGCAACTTTGGTAATTTAAAGTTTTTTCTAGGTCTTCAAATAAAAGCTCCAGGGGTGCTCCAAAATATACGGAAAAACCCTGTACATTAATTCTATAGCAAAATTAAATTTAAATGGTAAAATAAAATTATTTGCCAATACTACTATTGTATATTTTCATGAAGACTATGCTCAAATTCATAATAACATTAACCACGACCTAAATATAATATGTAAATGGCTTGAAATTAATAAATTATCATTAAATCTTAATAAATCATCTCTTATGTTTATTAAGTAAATCAAAATTAAAAAATAATAATATTTCTTCACTATCTTTTAATAATAATGTAATTAAATAATATACTAAAACAATTAAATTTTTAGGTTTATATATTGATGAAAATTTAAGTTGGAAAAAACGTATTAAATATTTAAGAAGTACCTTACCAATAATTGGCATTTTGTTTAAAGCTAAAAATTATACAGCATTAAAATATTTAAAAAATATATATTATTCTTTGGTTTGTTCAAAATTACAGTATATGATTTCAGTTTGGGGATCAGCGAATTTAACTACAATTCAGCCATTAAAAAAACTACAAAACAAAATAATTAAATGCATACATAAATTTCTTTTCTTAGAACCATCTATAAATTTGTATGAACCAAATGGATATTTAAATTTAGAAAAGCTTTTTAGATTAAAACTATGCATTCTAATACACTCTATTATTCTTAAGGAAACACAATCGAATAAAATATTTCCTGCAACCAACATTACTCACGAGACAAAACCATCATATTCAAACACCTATTGTAAAGAGTACTTTTGGCCAAAGATCAATATTATATAAAGGAATAACAGTTTACAACAGTTTGCCCAAAAAAAAATTAAAAGAAATATCGAAATTATGGATTTAAAAAAAAAAAACTAAAAAAATATTTTTATTACCAGATTCGTTTTCCATTTCTTCATTGTCCCATACGTACACATACGGTGACGTTGGGGTCTTATTTTGGTTTCCAATGCCCGAATCTGACCGTGAGACCATTTTTAAGGACGTTATTCCATCGCTTAGTGGTTCCATGCAGGGAACGAATCTACCACCTGAAAAAATCAATATTTAAATAGGTAAAAAATATTTCTACAGTTAAATTAATTTCAACCGTGTTCAGCTTGATCGGGGTTCCAAAACTTGCCTACCAACAAATGGAACGTCTGGTATCTTTGTACTTACCGACATAAACCAACTTTCCTTCCGCATTTCTTTCAAACATTGGCGCCGAAAATTGATCCTCCTTTTCCTTGTTTTGCCAATTATAACACTTCAGTTGGCTCAAATGGGTAACGTAACTCGACATCAGCATGGGCGAATCTATTATAAGTCTATTCACCTATAAAAAATATACCGGGTTAACTAGATATGATATATGATGCACTAAATAATAAAAAACTTTGTATTAGTATTTTTTTAGATTTAGCAAACGCCTTTGATACAGTTAGTCATAATTTACTGTTAAAAAAGTTTGAAAATATTGGATTCAGAGGAAAGCAATTAGAATTAATTAAAAATTATCTGAAATATAGACCAACTTTATGTTCAAATAGATAAAGATAAAAGCTATCCAAAAGTATTTAAGTATGGTGTTCCTCAAGGAACAATTTTAGGACCATTATTTTTTAATATTTATATTAACGACTTATTTAGTATAAATTGCGATGGACAAATTCATAGTTTTGCAGATGATACTACAATTTTTTATACCGATACAAATTGGGACAACTTAAATAATAAAATTAAAAAAGATTTTAAAATTATAAAAAATTGGTTTGATAACAATTTGTTATCAATTAATTTTATTAAAACAAATTATATTCCTTTTACTTTAAACCTAAATAACCTACCACGAAATATGAATAGTATTCAAATAAATTAAGACATTCAAATTTTTAAAGTTAATAAAATAAAATATTTAGGAATTATTTTTGACAGTAAATAAAATTGGAATTTTCACTTAGAATACTTAATTAAAATATTAAGAAGTTTACTATCGATTTTTAAAAACATTAAAAAAATTTAAATGTAAGACATATGGAAATATTATATTACGCGTTAGTTAAAACTCAATTAAATTACGGAATAAATAGAACTTTAGTTAAAAAATTAGAAATATTACAAAAAAGTTTCTAAAAATCATATTCTTTATCCTTCAAAAAAATTATATTCAGAAACAAAAAAGTTGAACATAAGACAACTTTACATTTATAACATCTTAATATACAGTGTGATCCTTAAGTACATCAAGTAAATTGGGGATATGATTCCTGGCATCAATTTAATTTAAAAAGTTCATATGGACTTATGCCCTAAAATGCTTACCCTCTAAGATACAGGGTGTTAAAATATTTAAAAAAAATATTTATTTTAGTAAATTTTGAAAATCCTTAAAGATACGGTATTGAAAATTCGTGCTTATCTATTTTGGATCAAACTGCACCTTTTCATTAAAAAAGGTTTTGCTTCCTTCCACCAGTGGCGTGCGTACCAGATACCATCAATATTGTTTTGGTGAAAATATTTGATACGCCACTGGATATTAAAAACAATTTGAAAATATTTTTAGAAATACTTTAATTAATTAATATTGTTCTGAACACTTTAAATAAGTAATATTTTTTACTTAAAAATTTTAAATTAATAATTTTATTATAGGTAATATATTTCTTCAAAAAAAACTGCGTTTATGCTATAAATTAACATTTTTACTTTAAAACTTGATTTTTAATGCATATTTATGATTTTACATACTAAAACAAAAAATAAGATTTGCCCCTAACGAGCTCAGCTTCGAGGGATTGAAGAATAAGTTTATAGAAGGCAACATAAACATATTTATTATATTAAATTTTAAATAAACCTATTATTAGTATTATTATTATTAGATGTAACAAAAACATTTCATAATAGTGAAAAAATAAAATACTCATTAGTACCTGCATATGAAGATCGACCAACGTAAAATCTTCCTGGCTACCGATGGCAGAAACGTAACTCGTATTACTCACGCTGTCAGAACTGTCATTCAATGGATCATTTGAAGCACCTTCCTGGGCATCAAAAGATGCTGGACTTTGGTTCGACGTGATTCTCGGACTAACCGATCGATGCATCGGGTACCTGTAGGGTGTAACCAGTCCTTGTACAGTCCTATAAACAAATAGGTCATCGGTGAAGTGGTAGTACAGCTCGCATAACAAGTATCAAGTAATAAGGCTTCTTCATTATAACTCTTTTAGAATTAAAATTTAAGGTTTGCCAAAATGTATTACCTGTGCTCTGGCGTATGAATTTCGTGATCGCTTCTGTGCGTCGAGAGACGCAATTTGCCAGATTCAGGGGCCGATCCAGGTGCTTGAATAGGTCTATACGAGTTGTGGATTCCATTTCTGTCTGTTACGATGCTCAGTTCACTAGAGAACTTTTTCCTAAGAAACGAATAACCGTGTACGGTTGTATTCATAAAAAAAAGCGTACAAGAATTAGAATGAGAGGTAAGTTTTGTCATATTTGAGTAAAACCGGCTTGTCCAAGTGATTGTTTATTGGAGGTTATCACACGTCATAGATTATCAAAAATGCAAAGCATTGGCGTCGGTGTAATTAATTTTGAAACTGCATGGTGGTAACGTTTGATAAACTTTGACAGAAGAACATAAAAATGCCTCATCGTCAGTTGTCTGAAGTTGAAAAGGCTCAAATTGTATCAAGAATCGAAGAAGGATGGTCAATCCGTGCTGTAGCGCAGTTGTATAATAGAAAGAAAAAAACTATATTGAAAATAAAGCAACGCTGAGAACAAGAAGAATTCCTAAAGGGGAAAATTGGTTCAGGTCGTCCCAAACGTTCCAACCCTGAACAGGATGCTGCTTTTTTGGGACATTTAAGAAATAATCCATTTGCAACTGCAAATTTCCTGCCTCCCAACCTAGCGCCAGCAGGAGAGTCAATAAATCTGAACTAAAATGTCGCCCAGCTGCGGAAAAAAAATTTCTTACCGAAGAACAGCGGCAATCAAGTATTATTTTTGCTTTAAATTATATATACCGCAATCCCCAATTTCGGAACAGCCTCATTTTTACTGATGAAAAGACGTTCAAGTCGACTTATAACGGACAAATTCGTGTGAACCGTCCAAACAATACAAGGTTTGAAGACCGATATACTAACCCCCTCACTTCTGGACAGGGGCGTTTCTCTGTAAATGTATGGGGCTGGATAAGTGTTCATGGACCTGGTGTTTGCTGGCGAATAGGAAGATTTAATGCCGGAAACTACATTAACATTTTAGAAAACATATTGTTACCATCTGCTGAGCAAATATATCCCGATAATACTTTCATATTTCAACAAGATAATTGTCCAGTCCACACTGCCAATGCTGTAACCCACTGGTTTCAAACCCATAATGTGGAATGTGTGCCTTGGGTCGCTTATAGTCACGATATCAATCCAATTGAACATATTTGGGGTATAATCGTAAAAAAAATACATATAATTACAAAATTCAGAAGATTTATGGGAAATAGTACATGCGTGCTGGAAAGAGCTTGATCCAAATATTGTTTCAAATATAATTCAGTCAATTCAATAGACTGGCTCAAGTAATAGAAAAACAGGAATATATGACCAAATAATAGATTTTATTTATTCTTGTTAAACGTTTTTTGTTTCTATTGTAATTTTTATAAAACTGTTAAGATATATTATAAAATAAAAAAATTAATTTTTGTTAATCCATTGAACTAACGCCCAACGCCAATGCTTTGCATTTTTAATAACCTTTAACGTGCGATAAGCCGGTTTTACGCAAATATGGTTAAGGGTTCCTCTCATTCTAATTCGTGAACGCTTTTTTTATGAATACAACAGTACTTGTTTGGGTAAAAATATTTTAAGTTACAAAAATTATCCTTATTTACCTTTGTGGAGGAACGCTACTAGTCTCATGCTTTGGAAAAGAATCTCCCGCGCTTAAAATCGAGTTTCGTAGACTCGAGCTTCTCGAAGCGAGGTTTATGTCTTCGTCGGCTGAAAAAAATGCTTCCGAGTGATTCTCGCTCGACATCGATGTTGTTCTTTGAACCTAAAATAAATAAAAATGAATCTAAATTACCCAACAACAAAATCAGACGATTGAAAAAATCTAAATATACCTCTTTCAACAACTTCTCATCGCCCATCACCATTCCACCCAAAGAATGGTGACTCTCGCTCGCGTTAAAACTCTTCGACATAAACTGAGGACTCATTATGACATCGCTTCCCTTCCCCACGTCATTTTTTCCAACGACATCGCTTTTGACAGACAACACGTCACTTTTGATATCGGCGTTCGTCGTGGTGAAGTAATCGACGGCCAATTTCGAGTCGGAGACGCTGTTTTTGGGGAGCAAGTCCGAGGACTCGATGACGTTCAGTTTCGTTTTGTCGGAATGGAGTTTCGAGTCGCTGTCGAGTTTGGTGGGAAGGTTGGCGGGACTGGTGTCGATTAGGCGAGAGTAGGGGACCTCTTTTGTTATGGAACTTCTAAAAATACGAATCAATGTTAGTTATAGTAGTGAAAAAAATAACAAATTTCGGTTATGGTCGATTTCTAATGCAATTCGAAAACTCCTAGTCTCCGCACTTTGATTATTCCCGCATAGAAAATAACTTTCTTAACTCACTTTATAGAAGTAGAAGAAAATCTCCTGCTATTTCTTCTCTCGGTTGTACCCAAAGGACTGTTGAATAGTGCGCTATCTTTTTCTACCGACCTTTGTCTCTCTAATGTTGTAACTTTGGGACTGTCTCCGTTTCGTTTAGCTCTATAAGATCTGTTTAGGGTATCTTGTAGCGTTATATCACTCACGATATACGGAGGCGTTCGGAAGAGTAACGCGTTCTCATGGAGAATGCTTTGGCCGTAGCCTGGGTCTCGTCCTTGTTCATTTACTCTAAAAAAAAAAATAAGAAAAACGTGAAATAAAATTTTGAAAATATTAACATTTTAACTTTCAAAATGTCTTTATTTCAAACTAACTTTTACAGTTCATTGCGTGGAAAGTGACAACATAATATAGAAAATAATAACAATTAAAAAAAATGGAAGTTAATCCAATTTAATTCATTAATAAAATCTATAAAAAAAAATAGTATAAATAATTTAATTTAATTGTTTCTTTAAAGTTGCCAATTTTTTTAATTTTTCTGATATTTTTTGGAAGATTGTTATATTTTATTATTCCGTCATATAAAAGCGATTTTATTCCGAAATTACTTTTTACTGGTATAGTTTGATAATTTATACAACGTCTGGTGTTATGATCATGTAATGTCTTATTCTCCTGAAGTGTTATGTTTGATTTTTTGTCTTTTAAAATAATAGAGTGAATTAGAATACAAATTTTTAATTTATAAATGTTTTGAACGGGTAAATACCCTTTCGATCTATATAGATTAACAGTTGGTTCTAAATGTGGTAATTTGTGTATACATTTAATAACTTTATTTTGCAATTTTTGTAATGGTTTTAAGTTTGATAAACAAGCAGATCCTCGTGCAGAAGCTAAGTATTGTAATATTGAATATATTAATGAAAAATATATGCATTTTAAGTATTTCAAAGGAACGAAATATCTAGCTCTGTACAAAACAGACACCAAGGGAGATATCGAGTTGATAATATACTGGATATGGCATTTCCAATTTAAATTTTCGTCTAAAACTAATCCTAAAAATTTTGTCGTTTTTGAATATTGAATATTTTCATTATTAAATGTTAAGGGGTTAATGATGGAATTTATTTTATTTTTAGTTATAAACATAAAAGAAGATTTTGTAAAATTTAACGCAAGTTTATTTGATTGAAGCCAAGAAAGAAGTATTTTTAAATCATTATTAATATCAAAATACATTTCTGAAAGAGTTTCAGCAAAATAAATAATCGTTGTATCATCTGCAAATAGCTTTATATTGCCCTTTAAGTTCAATTTGGAGACGGAATTAATGTAAATTAAGAATACTAACGGACCTAATATGGATCCTTGTGGAACTCCGCATATAATTTCTTTTTCCGAACTTTTTCTTTTCCCAATTTGAACAAATTGTTTACGATAGCTTGAATAACTTTGAAGTAGTTTGTGTGTATTTCCCCTTATCCCAATACTGTATAATTTTCTTAATAAAATATCATGGTTTAAGGTGTCAAAGGCCTTACACAGATCTAAGGATAGTAAACAGCATTTTTTACTGCTGTCGACATTAACTTGAATATTTGTTAAGATATCTCCTACAGCTATTTCTGTATCCTTAGATCTAAATAACTTTAAAGTAGTTTGTGTGTATTTCCCGTTTTGTTTACTCACCTAAACGCCGCTATATTCACCCCATCTTCCAAATCCTTCTTGCTAGGCTTGAAGAACCTGGGGCCGTTCTTGTTGCTTCCGAAAAACGTACAACCACCGGTACACCCGCATTTTCCCGAGGTTTTGTTCAACTCCGGCCACAAAAACCATAATTTTTTCAGTTTTTCATCGTGCATTCGTAAGAATTTCTGCTGGGTTTGATAGACGCTTTGTTCCTTGGCATCGGTCGATATGGCCGACTCGATTATTAGGGGACCGAAATTGATGGCCCCTACTTCTAGCCAGAGGTCTTGTGATTCCATATTTTGTCTACAAATATAATTCCACGGCGTTATGATAAAGAAACTGATCAGCCGTCAAATTAATTTTTTTAAGATGATTTTTTTTTAGAAAAAAGATATTATACATACAGTGTCACCAGTAAAGTCCGCATCATATGGGATTTTTTTTTAATTAATAGCTTTATTCAAAATTTGACTTTGGCATCAAGTTCTGCTTCGATCGAGATGAAAGTTAAGCAAAAAAATAGTAGTCACGTGATTCGCATTATCTGAAAAATTTTAATTTTTTCTAAAAAATAATTCAAGTGTGGTTATTTCTAAAAATATCAAAACAAGTTATTAGAAAACGTTTTTTAAATGCTATTTTTGGCCCACATGCAAAATTTCAGCTGCATAAGATAATTTTGATTTTTTACCTGTATTTTGTAAATTGCACCACTTTTGCAAAATAAGACTCAACGCAACCTACATAAAACTTCTTAGTTTTGACAATGTTTTATTTCAGATCGGTTTCTTTAAAGTAGCGCCATATTAAATGTGTGTTTTTCTACAAAATCAAAATTGGGCTATTAAAATTTGGTTGCATGTGATGTAAAGTTTATTTGTTTTTGACCCTGTATAAGGTAACTTCATAAAATAAGTATTTTTGAAAACGTAGTTTGTGTCTGAAAGTAATACACCTTAATATTAACACAAAAAAGAACACAGTGTCATCAGTAAAGTGTTCAGTAAGTGGAAAATAAATTTTAGTTTAACAACGTAAAGTTTATCTATTTTCAACGATTTAATTTAAAACCCCTATATTATAATTTATTATTAAGCTATGTCATAATAACGTTAACGTGTATTACTTTCAGACACAAACTACGTTTTCAAAAATACCTATTTTATGAAGATACCTTATACAGGGTCAAAAACAAATAAACTTTGCATCACATGCGACCAAATTTTAATAGCCCAATTTTGATCTTGTAAAAAAACACACATTTAATATAGCGCTACTTTAAAGAAAATGTATCTGAAATAAAGCATTGTCAAAACTAAGACGTTTTATGTAGGTTGCGTTGAGTCATATTTTGCAAAAGTGGTGCAATTTACAAAATATAGGTAAAAAATCAAAATTATTTTATGCAGCTGAAAATTTGCATGTGGGCTAAAAACTGCATTTAAAAAAACTTTTTCTTATAACTTTTTTCGATATTTTCAGAAATATTGTTTGAATAATTTTTTGGAAAAAATTAAAATTTGACAGATAATGCGAATCACGTGGCTACCATTTTTTTTTGCTTAATTTTCATCTCGATCGAAGCAGAACTTGATGCCAAAGTAAAATTTTGAATAAAGCTATTAATTAAAAAAAAATCCCATATGATGCGGACTTTAGTTATTAATCTTTTTATTGTTATTGTTCTTTTTATTGTTATTGTTATTATTATTATTATCATATATAAGGTTGAAGATATAACGGTGTCCATTATAGAACACTTAAACAGTGTTATGTTACAGCGCATATTTATTAGATAATACTTACTTGCTATGATTATACTTGTGAGGATGCCAAACTAATTGCCTCAAAGACATGCTGTATATTATACAGGATAGTCCAGAACTGACTTGCTTCCCGTGAAGATTACAGCTGGCCAGACGTACTGGAGACAGCTAAAACATATATTAAGCTAACGGCATACAAATTCAGGTTTCTGTACGATATCGCTAGTTTTGGAACAATAAGCTTTTTAAAAAATAAAAATAAAAATCTTACCCAAAGTTGTAACGCCGCCCCGCTCTCCACCAACCAAAAATCGATAGCATCGATCGCTACCCTCACCAATTTATACTTAAGTTTATGCTCGGAGTACGTCACGCCATTGTGGCCGCCGTTGACGACATTACTTTCTTCTTGCGACGTAGTCGGAATTCGTATTGAACTTCTCGCGTTCTTTTCGTCCGCGTCTTTCTTCTTGTTTTTCTGATCGTTCTTCGTTTGGTTCGAAATGGAGGTTCTGTTCGATATGAGGCTGGTACCGCTGTTTTTCGGTTGAAGTAAGTGTTGAATTGCTGAAAAAAAATGTAATAATTGCAAAAAATAAATTTAATAATTTTTCAATTGGACATTAAAGCATATTTTGACCTAAAAGTACCTTGCTGCACATGCTGTACATGTACGTTCTGCGTACTGGGCGTATCCTTCTTTTTCACCGCAGGTCGACTCAGTAAAACGTCGCTTTTCGGCGAATTCAACTCGTTTTCCTCATCCACGATCAGCAGAACAAGCGTTTCTAGACTAGCCAATATAGAGTACAATTGGGGTGTTGTAAGTTTCCCGCTTAATTTTCCCAATTGAATTTCCACCAACCAAGCGTACTCTACCGTATCTTGATCTAAGGTTTGTCCTATGTCGGAGAACATTGCATGGCCACGAATCTGTAAGATAAAACACACACCTCAATATGAAAAAAAAAACAGATGTAAGAACGCAATCAAATAAAATTTGAGACATTCGCAACATCCACGGAACATTTGTGCGGAAAGTAGTTTCGATGTTTCGGAAACAAGACGGCTACGTTTACACCGGCAATTTAAATTCATTTTAACTATTATTGATTAAGAAATATGGTTGGTTAATTACCTGTAACGAACTCAACGTTAATTTCCCCTGGTTTAAATGTGCGTCCTTTGTGGGCCTCATAACGTTATCGGAGACCAGTAAAATTGCCGGGCTGAGTAGTAGTTGTAGCTCGGTTTGATCGTATCGTTTTTTCATTTCGAAACCGAATCGTTCTACAAGGATTATCGGACAGGGTGGGTCTTTTTCCGTACAGTTCTGAAAAAAAAAATATGTTATATTCAGATTAAACTTAAAGCATTTGACAGTAAATCACAACATTTTACTTAAATGCCTATATAATATTGGAATTCGGGGAAATATTTATTTATTGTTAAAAAATTACTTAAGTAATAGGAAGCAGTTTGTTCAAATGGAAAATGTTAAAAGTTCACAAGAAAACATAACTTGTGGTGTTCCGCAAGGGTCAACCTTAGGACCTACTTTTTTTTTAATCTACATTAATTCTATAGTAAGATTAAATTTAAAAGGTAAAATAAAATTGTTTGCCGATGAATCTACTATTGTATATTTTCATGTAGACTATGCTCAAATTCATATTAACATTAACCACGACCTAAATATAATATGTAAATGGCTTGAAATTCATAAATTATCATTAAATTTTAATTAAATCATCTTTTATGTTTATAAGTAAATCAAAATTAAAAAATAATAATATTTTTTCACTATATTTTAATAATTATATAATTAATAGTATATTATTTAACGAGCGTATAATGTAGGCCATAATAAAACGAGGATGACGTTTACGGCACGAGCCAAAGGCGAGTGTTGTAAATCATCCGAGTGTATTATGGTTCATTAGACGCGAATCAAATACTATACTTTATCTAAAACCATCCATTTATACAGTGCCTGAAAAAAAGTTGAGTTCATATGGGAAATATATTAATTACACTTGTTGTTTTATAATAATTACACTTGTGGTATTATGGATAGCATAATGCTCTTATTATCAGAAGTATTATGCACCTATTATTAAATGGTTGTAGATAAATATACTAATACAATTAATTTTTTACTTTTATATATTGATGAAAATTTAAGTTGGAAAAAACATACTTATTGAATATTTAAGAAGTTACATCTAACTAATAATTGGCATTTTGTTTAAAGCTGAAAATTATATAGCATTAAAATATTTAAAAAATTTATATTATTCTTTGGTTTAAAATTACAGTATATGATTTCAATTTGGAGATGAGCGAATTTAACTACAATTCAGCCATTAAAAAAACTATAAAACAAAATAATTAAAATCATACATAAACTTCCTTTTTTAGAACCAACTATAAATTTGTATGAACCAAATGGATATTTAAATTTAGAAAAACTTTATAAAGTATAAATATGCATTCTACTACACTCTATTATTATTAAAGAAAAACAATCGAATATAATATTTCCTTCAACCAACATTATTTACATCACGAGACAAAACCATCATATTCATACACCTATTATGGTAAAGAGTACTTTTGGCCAAAGATCAATATTATATAAAGGAATAATAATTTGCAACAGTTTGCCAAAAAAAAAGTAAAGAAATATCAAAATTATGGACTTAAAAAAAATAAATAAAAAATATTTTTAAAAACTGAACTAACTTTAACGTATTATATATTAATATTTTTTTTGTAAATGGTTATTATTATTTTTTTTTTGAATAATTTCGATGGAGTTATTAATACTTACTAAACATGGCTTTTATTATTTGTGAATTTATATATTGTATATTTGGTGTTATATTCTCTTTAATAAACTTTTTTAAGTTGGTTGAGAATAAAGATATATATTAATTTAAAATGCATATTTATAATTCTACATACTAAAACAAAAAATAAGATTTGCCCCTAACAAGCTCAGCTTCAGGGGATTAAAGAATAAGTTTATAGAAGACAACATAAACATATTTATTATATTATTTGTGATTTTATATATTGTATATTTGTTGTTATATTCTCTGTAATGAACTTTTTAAGTTGGTTGAGAATAAATATATACTATATTATTATTAAAAAAAAAAGATTGCCAAATTAGGCACTAGCTCATGACGTCACACACATAACCTCACTTTCGAAGCAGTTTGGGCTTTAGTTTAAAGTTAGTATTAAAATTATTAATACCTTCAATAAATGTCCTTGTACATCGTGCATTATGATCGACACGTCCACTTCCAGAGGACGATAATATCTATGGTCGAAATCTTCTCGCAATTCTAAAGGAATGTTTGTACTGCTATCTTCCGATTTCAAGTCGGTATTCGAGGTACTTTCGTTGCTTTGAGTTTGCTGCATATCGGTAAAAGATTGGTCGTCTCCAAATATATTTTCCTGAAAAAAAAATAGGACGTTCTGCATGTAAGGCTGATTGTGCAGAACGATTTACTGCTTCTCAAACAATGGTGTGATGCGTTTTCTGACTTAACTTTGGCAGATAATTTTGTAAAAAACTTGGGCGTTGCTAAATTCTGGGGTGTTCAAATCGACGACAAATTTAGGACCACATTCTTGCATTGAATGGGAGACTAGCGTCCGGTTCTTACGCAGTGAGAGTTGTCTCAAGAGAATTGGGGAAGAGTGTGGGTAGAATGGTTTATTTTTCACTTGTTGAGAGTCACTTGAGATATGGTATTGCTTTTTGGGGACTTAGTAGTAAGGGCCTATTGGGCTCTACATTGGTTTTGCAAAAGAGGGCATTAAGATACTTGTGTGGTGTTAATCGTTATACTCACTGTAAACCTTTATTTGTCGGGGAAAAGATTTTAACACTGATTGGAATTTTTATCTCGGAAACGGCCTGCCTTATCCATAAAAAATATAAAATTATGCTATTGTTGTCTTCGTCTTAGATTGATTTGTGTGTAAATTTTTGACCATGACTATTTTATTGTCTCCTAAGGTGTGATTATCTATTTATCTATTTATTGGATTACTTTTTCTTACTTTATATAGTAAACATTGAAATTTCCATAACAGTTTTAATACTGTCCAAAGCTTTGTTAACAAGATGTACTTCTTATAACAAGTGTATTTTGATTTGATTTGTATGTAAACCAAATCTAAAAGTGACTTGCCTGTCAAATTATATCCTCACCTTAAAATTCATAAAGTTCTTCAATGCAGTTCCGTACAAGAGGATGACAGAAGGCCCCACTTCCAACTCCACACTGACAATATCGGCTTTTAAAGTTGTAGGATCAAATTTTTGTCCTCGTTCTAGAGATCTAAAAAGAATATACATAAACCCACTACTTAATTAAAAGCTATTGTAAACAATTTGTTTAAATTGGGGAAAGAAAAAGTTCGGAAAAAAAAATAATATGTGGAGTTCCACAAGGATCAATACTAGGTCCGTTATTATTCATAATTTACATTAATTCCGTTTCCAAATTAAACTTAAAGGGCAATATAAAGCTATTTGCAGATGATACAACGGTTATTTATTTTGCTGAAACTTTGGCAGAAATGTATTTTGATATAAATAATGATTTAAAAATACTTCTTTCTTGGCTTCAATCAAATAAACTTACGTTAAATTTTACAAAATCTTCTTTTATGTTTATAACTAAAAAATAAAATACATTCCATCATTAACCCAACATTTAATGATGAAAATATTCAATATTCAAAAACAACAAAATTTTTAGGATTAGTTTCAGACAAAAATTTAAATTGGAAATGCCATATCCAGTATATTATTATTATCAACTCGATATCTCCTTTGGTATCTGTTTTGTACAGAACTAGATATTTCATTCCTTTGAAATACTTAAAAAATATATATTTTTCATTAATATATTCAAAATTACAATACATACTTAGCTTCTGCATGGGGATCTGCTTGTTTATCAAACTTAAAACCATTACAAAAATTGCAAAATAAAGTTATTAAATGTATACACAAATTACCACATTCAGAACCAACTGCTAATCTATATAGACCGAAAGGGTATTTACACATTCAAAACATTTATAAATTAAAAATTTGTATTCTAATTCACTCTATTATTTTAAAAGAAAAAAAAATCAAACATAACACCTCAGGAGAATAAGACATTACATGTTCATAACACGAGACGTTGTATAAATTATCAAACTATGCCAGTAAAAACTGATTTCGGAAAAAAATCGCTTTTATATGACGGAATAATAAAATATAACAATCTTCCAAAAACTATCAGAAAAATTAAAAAATTGGCAACTTTTAAAAAACAATTAAAGAGATATTTACTAAATTAAATTATTTATACTATTTTTTTTAAACTGATTTTATTAATGAATTGAATTGGATTAACTTCCATTTTTTATTGTTATTTTTTTTTAATGGTTATTATTTTCTATATTATGTTGTCACTTTCCATGTAATGAACAGTAAAAGTTAGTTTGGAATAAAAACATTTTGATTTCTCAAAAAAAAAATTATACCACTACCTTTTTCACCCTATTTTAATAATTCTAATACTAAATAATTTATACCTTTTACGTTTTTTTCTATGATGAGGAAATCTCATGGGCGACAACAAAATCTCTTCTTTAACAGGGGTGGAGATATCAGCCTGGGGTTGGGGGCCCAAAGGAGGACTAGGATGGTAGGTATACGTTATATTTATAGCTCCTAAAATAAAAACAAAATTGTAGTTAATATTTTTAGTTGTTTTAATAATAATAATAATAATAATAATAATAATAATAATAATAATAATAATAATAATAATAAGTTTATTTAAAATTTAATAATATAATAAATATGTTTATGTTGTCTTCTATAAACTTATTCTTCAATCCCCTGAAGCTGAGCTTGTTAGGGGCAAATCTTATTTTTTGTTTTAGTATGTAAAATCATAAAATCATAAATATGCATTAAAAATCAAGTTTTAAAGTAAAAATGTTAATTTATAGTATAAACGCAGCTTTTTTCAAGAAATATATTAGGTATCTATAATAAAATTAATAATTTAATAATATTTAAGTAAAAAATATTACCTACTTATATAAATTATTCAGAACAATATTAATTAATTAAAGCATTTCTAAAAATATTTTCAAATTGTCTGTTTTTAATATCCATGTTTTTATTTCGACTTTAAATTTTTTTAATGAAATCAATTTTTTAATTTTTGTTGGTAAATAATCGTTTAAATAAAAACATACATATTTGAAATTTTTTTGTCCTATGGACTTATTTATTTTAGATTTTATGGTTATTTCATTTTTATGACGTGTATTATGATTATGGTTTTTAAATTGTATAATGTTTTTATTTTTAAATATATTTATTAAGATGTTATAAATGTAAAGTTGTCTTATGTTCAACTTGTTTGTTTCTGAATATAATTTTTTTGAAGGATAAAGATAATTTTTATTGAATATAATTTTTAGAAACCTTTTTTGTAATATTTCTAATTTTTTAACTAAAGTTCTATTTATTCCTCCCCAACCTAAAATTCCGTAATTTAAATGAGTTTTAACTAACGCGTAATATAATATTTCCATGTCTTACATTTAAAATTTTTTAAATGTTTTTAAAAATCAGTAGTAAACTTCTTAATTTTTTAATTAAGTATTCTAAATGAAAATTCCAATTTAATTTACTGTCAAAAATAATTCCTAAATATTTTATTTTATTAACTTTACAAATTTGAATGTCTTCATTTATTTGAATACTATTCATATTTTGTGGATGTTATTTAGGTTTAAAGTAAAAGGAATATAATTTATTAAAATTAATTGTTAATAAATTGTTATGAAACCAATTTTTTATAATTTTAAAATCTTTTTTAATTTTATTATCAATTATTTTTGATAAGGCCTATTAACTTTTGTTCTTACCTATTGGAATCCACCAAAAGTCGATCCACCCGGCGGAATTTTGACACACATTCCTCCACTTTGGTATAATTTCAGTCTTCTTAGTAGTAGAACCGTCCTTGGACAACACTTTCGCGTGCTTTTCTAGAGATAATACCACGTTTCTACTGGTATGGAATTCGGGAATAAATAGGCAAAGATCTACACTTTCACCCTGAAAAAAATAAATAAAACGAAATAACGCATTTTCCTTTTTTGTGTCGAGAATATTTTCTACCTGAATGGCAAGGTTAATAGGCACAGTCTCTGGCAAAAACTCATCAAACGGCATGTCAAAGGACATGTGAACGAAATGAGCGCACAATGCTACTTGGGTGTTCTCCAGTCTAAAAAAAAGGTACGTTTCAGTTCAAAATCCTGCCCTATTTTTTTTATTTATTTATGACCTCAAATCAGTACAGAGATACTGACACCGAGGCCTACACGTACATGCAATCAAAAATAAAAAATCTTTTATAGGTAACAGTCGCTAAAATATAGATAGTACACATAATGTAACATAATAATAATGTTAATTCTTTTGAGGATCTTTAGTTTTAATATAATTTTTTAAAATTACGTAAGTATTTTTGGCTTCTTTACTAATGATGACTTTCGGTATTTCATTATACACTTGGATGCTTCGGAAAATTGGAGAGTCTTGACACTTTTTGGTTCTAGAGAACTTATTTCTACGGTTCATCTTTGTTCTTAAGTTGTACTTATAAAAGTCCAAATTTTTGCTCAACACTACATTTGATTTTAGTGATTTATTTTCTAAACAGTGTATTAGTTTTGTTTGTTCTAGTTCTTTTAATTGTCCGATGTTTAGGAACGGATAACGTTTATAAATACAGCAGTAGTTTAAAGAAAAAATACTTTTTATAGTCTTATTTTGATACCTCTGCAGCTTGTCCAACATGTATTCGCCTGTGTTCCCCCAACATGGTATTAAGTACCTTAAATGTGGTTCAACAAAACAATTGTATAAGAGGTATTGTGTGTTTTTTGTTTAATTGGGAGATTATATTAATAATAATAATAATAATTAAAACTATATCTAAAAATGCATACCTATTTAATTGTGTTAAATAGATGGTAAAAATTTTTTTTTTATAATTTTACACTTTCCACGGATTTTAATACCTATTTCTCTGCCCCACACTGCTACAATCGATCCAGTTGTATTGGTTTATCATGGTCATCAGTTCACAATGTTTCAAAGTCAGTCCGAACCTCCACGTATACGGCACAAAATGCATTAAATCGGGCCTTGCTTTCGATGCCCAATCATTTATAAGATCTAAAAAAAAATACCACCATAATTACAAAGATTTTTTAAATGTTTAGTATTTAAGGAGAACAGAATATGTATATTTCATAAACTTATTTCAAAATTTTTATAGTTGAGCAGATTTGACACAAAAAAAAGGGTTAGTTTCATAGCCTACAGACCTTTAGATCAGCAAGGGGCAAATTTATTGCCTTGCGCATGTAAATAAAGCCTAGTACACATAGGCATGCGCAATGCAAAATTCTCATTTAAAAATAAAAATAATAATAAGTTTATTTATTTAAAATTTAATAATATAATAAATATGTTTATGTTGTCTTCTATAAACTTATTCTTTAATCCCCTGAAGCTGAGCTTGTTAGAGGCAAATCTTATTTTTTGTTTTAGTATGTAAAATCATAAATATGCATTAAAGATCAAGTTTTAAAGTAAAAATGTTAATTTATAGTATAAACGCAGTTTTTTTAAAGAAATAATAATATATTACTTATAATAAAATTATTAATTTATAATTTTTAAGTAAAAAATATTACTTATATAAATTATTCAGAACAATATTAATTAATTAAAGCATTTCTAAAAATATTTTCAAATTGTCTGTTTTTATGTCGACTTTAAATTTTTTTAATGAAATCAATTTTTAAATTTTTGTTGGTAAATAATCGTTTAAATAAAAACAAATATTTGCAATTTTTTTGTCCTATGGACTTATTTATTTTAGGTTTTATGGTTATTTAATTTTTATGACGTGTATTATGATTATGGTTTTTAAATTGTATAAGGTTTTTATTTTTAAATATTAAGAGGTTATAAATGTAAAGTTGTCTTATCTTCAACTTTTTTGTTTCTGAATATAATTCTTTTGAAGGATAACGATAATCTTTATTGAATATAATTTTTAGAAACCTTTTTTGTAATATTTCTAATTTTTTAACTAAAGTTCTACCTCCCCAACCTAAAATTCCGTAATTTAAATGAGTTTTAACTAACGCGTAATATGTATAATATTTCCATATTATGTCTTACATTTAAAAAAATTTGTTTGTTTTTAAAAATCGGTAGTAAACTTCTTACTTTTTTAATTAAGTATTCCAAGTGAAAATTCCAATTTAATTTAATTTAACCAATGGGAAAATGTACAGGTCAGGGCTTTTAAATTTAACTTGCAATATACCCACAACTATAAAGCCTGGTTTGATGCAGCGATGATTCTATGATTTTTTTCTCGCCAAAATATGACACAAACTTGTACTCACCTGTAAAAAACCATTTATGAAAAAAAATCAAGTTGACAGTAGCCTTGCATCCAGTTAAATTCACCTCCCACAACTGATGCTCGTTCCATATCAATGGGTAATGGCACAACACACAAAATTCCAAAGTCTCGCTTTCCACGAGCTCCCGAAATTGTAAACTTGTGGTAGCCTCCAAATGTAGCAACTGGCCATTTATTTTCGTAGTGTAGCCTTTCACTTTCGTTATCCATGGTATTGTAACCTAAAAATAAAATATATGTCATAACTTAACTTTCAAAATGTCTTTATTCCAAACTAAATTTTACAGTTCATTACATGGAAAGTGACAACATATAATAACCATTAAAAAAAATAACAATAAAAAAAATGGAAGTTAATCCAATTTAATTCATTAATAAAATCAATTTAAAAAAAATAGTATAAATAATTTAATTTAGTAAATATATCTTAATTGTTTTTTAAAAGTTGCCAATGTTTTAATTTTTCTGATATTTTTTGGAAGATTGTTATATATTATTATACCGTCATATGAAAGAGATTTTTTTCCAAAATTACTTTTTACTGGTATAGTTTGATAATTTATACAACGTCTGGTGTTATGATCATGTAATGTCTTATTATTCTGAAGTGTTATGTTTGATTTCTTTCTTTTAAAATGATAGAGTGAATTAGAATACAAATTTTTAATTTATAAATGTTTTGAACGTGTAAATACCCTTTCGGTCTATATAGATTAATAGTTGGTTCTAAATATGGTAATTTGTGTATACATTTAATAACTTTATTTTGCAATTTTTGTAATGGTTTTAAGTTTGATAAACAGGCAGATCCCCATGCAGAAGCTCAGTACTGTAATTTTGAATATATTAATGAGAAATATATATTTTTTATATATTTCAAAGGAATGAAATATCTAGCTCTGTACAAAACAGATACCAAAGGAGATATCGAGTTGATAATATACTGGATATGGCATTTCCAATTTAAATTTTCGTCTAAAACTAATCCTAAAAATTTTGTCGTTTTTGAATATTGAATATTTTCAATATTAAATGTTAAGGGGTTAATGATGGAATTTATTTTATTTTTAGTTATAAACATAAAAGAAGATTTTGTAAAATTGAACGTAAGTTTATTTGATTGAAGCCAAGAAAGAAGTATTTTTAAATCATTAAGCAGTTTTTACAGTCGGCAATACTTCCTGCAAGTTGCAATTCTCTTGCTTGTAAGCATGCGCAGTTATGAGCCAGCTGATCATATCTGCCAAATCCGATCAGCTGGTTCTCTACTGCGCATGCTTATAAGCAAGACAATTGCAACTTGCAAATAGTATTGCCGACTGTAATACGGCCTTAATTAATATCAAAATACATTTCTGCAAGAGTTTCAGCAAAATAAATAATTGTTGTGTCATCTGCTATCGTTTTTGAACCTAATGAGGAGTGAAAAGTAATGGACGGATCGATGTTGGATTTACTAAATTCTACTAAATCGACAAGTTTTCCAGGAGAAATGACCTTTAGAATTGGGAATCTGTTATAATATTAAAGCCTTAAAATTATATTAGATCATACTTTGGGTAGATGTCATTGTTTACCTCTAAATAGCTGCCAGCTCCCACGTTAACATGTACTGCATTAGTTTCCTTGTCTTTTGTGAACAAAATATCAATCGTTGCATCGGTCTGCATCACTAGTCTTACGTCAAACGAATGCATTACTCGTTTCTCCCCTGGTTTAGGTAGTTTAGTTACCTGCATGAAAAATCAATGATAAAAACAGCTCTTAATTTTTAAAACGAAAATAGTAGGTATATTATTATAACTGTTAGTGGTATAATAACTTTAAACCCTTCTTTTGTTCCCAATTAGCAAAAAATACTTACCTCCATGGGTATATAATCTTGAGGATAGAAAAAATTATAAATATGTTCTCTTTGTCTGTCCGCCCATGGGCCGTAACTAAAATCGGTACCCTTTCCACATTTGATGTCTATGCCCCATTGGGGTGGGCTTGATTCGACTAAAAACAAATTTAAAAAATAAGTTTATTTAAAATTTAATAATGTAATAAATATGTTTATGTTGTCTTCGATAAACTTATTCTTCAATCCCCTGAAGCTGAGCTTGTTAGGGGCAAATCTTATTTTTTGTTTTAGTATTTAAAATCATAAATCATAAATATGCATTAAAAATCAAGTTTTTTAAAGTAAAAATGTTAATTTATAGTATAAACGCAGCTTTTTTGAAGAAATATATTACCTATAATAAAATTATTAATTTATAATTTTTAAGTAAAAAATATTACTTATATAAATTATTCAGAACAATATTAATTAATTAAAGCATTTCTAAAAATATTTTCAAATTGTCTGTTTTTAATATCCATGTTTTTATTTCGACTTAAAATTTTTTTAATGAAATCAATTTTTTAATTTTTGTTGGTTAATAAAATCGTTTAAATAAAAACATAAATATTTGAAATTTTTTTGTCCTATGGACTTATTTATTTTAGGTTTTATGGTTGTTTCATTTTTATGACGTGTATTATGATTATGGTTTTTAAATTGTATAAGGTTTTTATTTTTAAATATATACAGGGTGATTCATTAAGGGTGGCGACCGGCCATATCTCGGAAACTACTAGGCATAGAAACTTGGAGAGAAAAAAATTATGATTAAATCGGTCATGAGAAAATTCTGGAAATTACTCTTAAGTTCCTCATTTCGCCGCAAGGGGGCACAATTAAATTTTTTTTTTTTAATTCTAAATTTCTCCGAAATTCCCCATATTAAGGTATAACTCTGATTACATCATCAAAAAGCTTAGACAATTCTGCATCATTTTGGTTTAAGGCTCATTGGCGTACCGGCCTTGATAAGAGTGGGGGAAGCTATTGAATGTGCAAACATTAAAATCGCTGTAACTTGTAAACGACTTATCCGATTTTACTAAATTTAAGCTTGTTTGGAAGGGAAAGGTAAGTATCTTCAATCGCCGTATCCAATAGTACACGATAGTGTTTAATAAAATTGCTAGAGGGCGCAATTTGTAATAATAACAGTTTTTTCGATTTTATCCCGGAAATTCAAATCATACGGTATAACATCATAATCGAAAAGTAGATGAAATTTGCAAGAAAAGATGGGAAGACCGCAGTTCGATATCTTTGTTCGTTTCAGAGTTATTGCCAAAACAATAATTTTTAATACAAATTGCGCCCTCTAGCAATTTTATTAGAAATTATCTTGTACCATTGGATACGACAATTGAAGGTACTTACCTTTCTCTTCCAAACAAGCTTAAATTTAGTAAAATCGGTTAAGTCGTTTAGAAGTTACAGCGATTTTAATGTTTACAGTTTCACTTGATAAGAGTGGGAGAAGCTATTGAAAGTGTAAACATTAAAATCGCTGTAACTTCTAAACGACTTATCCGATTTTACTAAATTTAAGCTTGTTTGGAAGAACCTTCAATTGTCGTATCTAATGGTACAAGATAGTTTCTAATAAAATTGCTAGAGGGCGCAATTTGTATTAAACAATATTGTTTTGGCAATAACTCTGAAACGAACAAAGATATCGAAATGCGGTCTTCACATCTTTTCTTGCAAATTTCATCTACTTTTCGATTATGATGTCATAGTTATACCGTATGATTTGAATTTCCGGGATAAAATCGAAAAAACCGTTATTATTACAAATTGCGCCCTCTAGCAATTTTATTAAACACTATCGTGTACTGTTGGATACGGCGATTGAAGATACTTCCCTTTCCCTTCCAAACAAGCTTAAATTTAGTAAAATCGGATAAGTCGTTTAGAAGTTACAGCGATTTTAATGTTTACACATTTAATAGCTTCCCCCACTCTTATCAAGGTCGGTACGCCAATGAGTCTTAAACCAAAATGATGCAGAATTGTCTAAGCTTTTCGATGATGTAATGAGAGTTATACCTTAATATGGGAAATTTCGGAGAAATTTAGAATTAAAAAAAAAATTTAATTGTGCCCCCTGGCGGCGAAACGAGGAACTTAAAATTAATTTCCAGAATTTTCTCATGACCGCTTTAATCATAATTTTTTTTTCTCCAAGTTTCTATGCCTAGTAGTTTCCGAGATATGGCCGGTCGCCACCCTTAATGAATCACCCTGTATATTAAGATGTTATAAATGTAAAGTTGTCTTATGTTCAACTTTTTTGTTTCTTAATATAATTCTTTTGAAGGATAAAGATAATCTTTATTGTATATAATTTTTAGAAACCTTTTTTCTAATATTTCTAATTTTTTAACTAAAGTTCTATTTATTCCTCCCCAACCTAAAATTCCGTAATTTAAATGAGTTTTAACTAACGCGTAATATAATATTTCCATATGTCTTACATTTAAAAATTTTTTAATGTTTTTAAAAATCGGTAGCAAACTTCTTAATTTTTTAATTAAGTATTCCATGTGAAAATTACAATTTAATTTACTGTCAAAAATAATTCCTAAATATTTTATGTTATTAACTTTAAAAATTTGAATGTCGTCATTTATTTGAATACTATTCATATTTTGTGGTAGGTTATTTAGGTTTAAAGTAAAGGGAATATAATTTATTTTATTAAAATTAATTGTTAACAAATTGTTATCAAACCAATTTTTTATAATTTTAAAATCTTTTTTAATTTTATTAGTTAAGTTTTCCCAATTTGTATCGGTATAAAAAATTGTAAAATAATATGACACATGGAAAATGACAAGCGAGAGGTGTTACATTCTTACTATATCCCAAAATACTAGCCTAGTTTTCAAGGAAACAATCGTTACCTATATCTCCGTTGGCTAGAGTGATTAGTACAGGTTCCTCGGGAACCAACCCTGGCTCGTCCATGTAGAAATAGAGTTCCAATTCGTTGGAGGAAGCGAGGACGAAACCTTCACCCATATACCGCGGAGGTTCGTCCAACATACCTTAAAAAAAAATAGGGGTCTTTATATTTACGAAAATATATGTTGGGCAAGCTGCAGAGGTATCAAAATAAGACTATAAAAAGTATTTTTTCTTTAAACTACTATACGACGACTAGCTATATTTATAAACGTTATCCGTTCCTAAACATCGGCCAATTAAAAGAACTAGAACAAGCAAAACTAACACTGTTTAGAAAATAAATTACTAAAATTAAATGTAGTGTTGAGCAAAAATTTGGACTTTCATAAGTACAACTTAAGAACAAACAGGAACCTTAGAAATAAGTTTTCTAGAAGCAAAAAGTGTCAAGACTCTCCGATTTTCCGAAGCATCCAGGTGTATAATGAAATACCGAAAGTTATCATTGGTAAAGCAGCCAAAAAGACTTTTTTAAAATTATATTAAAACTAAAGACCCTCCAAAGAATTAACATAATTATGTTACATTTTTTTAAATTGTACTTTACTCCCAATCAACTTTACAAGTTTATTACAGGGATAAATAAGTAAGTATATAAAAATAACTGAAAATTATTACTCTAACTGAGTAGGTATATACCGGGTGTCCACGGAAGGTGGCTCGCCCCTCTAACTTTTTTGTTTTTCAAGATAATAAAATAAAATTCGGGGGATTTGTATACGACATAAAACTGCATTTTTTGACAGGTGACTCAACATTATGGAATTTCCGGTTTAACCGGAAGTGACCTAAACTTTCGATTTTTAAATGGGACACCTGGTATATTTTTATTTTTTTTGACTCCATATGACATTCTAAATACAACGATGTGTCACTTGTCACTTTTTGTCACCAAGAAAATATTTTTTTTTCAAATTTATTGTTTTATCTAGAGGGCTGTGAATACCTTAAAAACACTTATTTCAGTTCTTTAATCTTGGGAAAAATACAATTTTACTATTTTTGGTCCAATGCTATGTGCTACGTAAAATTTAATCTTTAAAGTTGTATAACTCATTTTTTTTAAATGGCAACATGGTGGCTCGTCGGGTTAAGAAAAAAGAGGATTTTATTACGATTATTTTGATACCATACACTATTAGGTTTTAGAAAAGCTGCCATTAAAAAACTTTAAAAAGTTAACTTAGAACTTTCCTAAAATTAAGCATCTTTTGAGAATAAATTTAGATTTAAATGCATCAAGTAACCTTTGACCAACAAAACTGATAAAACAAAATCATGCCTTGAAGAAAATTTAAATGCCAACAGCTTCTGCCAAAGTAAATTAGTTTGTTGTTTAAAAAACATGGAAAATAATAGTTTTACAAGGAGTGAAAAAGTTGATATGTTATTATTGTCAGGCTCATTTCGCATTTTCCCAGTTTTGGGCACCTAATAGTGCCGGGTTGGATGACGCCGATTAAAATAGCTTTGTGCGTAAAGTCGTGCAGCATCGGTTAAATTATTTCTACATTCTCCAAACACTAAAAAAAACATTTTTTTGGTGACAAAAAGTGACAAGTGACACATCGTCGTATTTAGAATGTCATATGGAGTCAAAAAAGTAAAAATATACCAGGTGTCCCATTTAAAAATCAAAAGTTTATGTCACTTCCGGTTAAACCGGAAGTTCCATAATGTTAAGTCACCCGTCAAAACATGCAGTTTTATGTCGTATACAAATCCCCCGAATTTTATTTCATTATCTTAAAAAACAAAAAAGTTAGAGGGGCGAGCCACCTTCCGTGGACACCCGGTATATAAAAAATACAGTTAAAAAAATATTTGTTTTGTATAAACGATTGATTAACTCGTTAAGAAAGAAAATTATACTAGGAAATATTTTTTTAAATGAAATTTAAATAAGGGGAGTTTTTTTTTGATGTTTTAATATTTTCGGGTAAAATATTATATAATAATTAATTCATTATATAACAATGACCGTTTTCCAAAGTTACTGTTTATTTTAATAGTTTGTAAAAAATTAGTTTGTCTAGTATTATGTCTGTGAAGATTATGAAATTTTGTAAATGTTATTGTTAGAAATTTTTTGTTTTAAAAGTAAAGAATGAATAAATATGCACATTTTTAAATTATATAAATTATTTATGTCTAGGTATTTATTCGGTTTATATCAATTTGTTGTTGGTTCTAAGTACGAAAATCTATGAATACATTTAATAATTTTATTTGTAATTTCTTTAACGATTTTAGTACTATCCAATTGGCTGAACCCCAAATAGAAATAAGATACTGAATTTTTGAATGTACTAACGCATGATAAATATTTTTTAAATAATTTAAAGATATACAACGACGAATTTTAAAGAATATCCCAATTAACGGAGAAATGTAAGTTCGAATATGTTCTACGTGCTTTCTCCAGCTTAAATTTCGACTTATTATGATGAAATTAAGCATTTTTGAAAACGATTTTTACCTGTGTATTTTAAACTAGGCGCCAACATAACCCTCACATTCTCAGCTTTGCATTTGACGAAATGCATGAATCTGTCCAAAGTGCACACAGCAGGTTTCGTCGAGTACACGAAATGGCTCTCCTCGAACGTAATGCTCAAGGTCGTCGGGACCAGTCGGTTTCCGAAGACTAATCGGCTCGAGATGACGTCACATTTGATGACGGGAATGAGATCTCTCCAAGTGCGCGCCATCGCCGCTTCGGGACGTTGTTTTTTGGTCTTTTTTTTGGTTTGATTTTGGGCCTCGTTTTCGTTTCTGAAAGAATATTAAATGTTTCTACTTTTGAAGTCCCTTCAAACGCATAATATTTTTGAAGCGTCGGGACGCTATGGTTAAGGTTTCCTCTCATTCTAATTCGTGTACGCTTTTTTTATGAATACAACTGTACAATCAAGAATTACAGTGTGACCAGTAAAGTCAGCATCATATGGGATTTTATTTTATTAATAGCTTTATTTGAAATTTGACTTTGGCATCAAGTTCTGCTTCGAACAAGATGAAAATTAAGCAAAAAAATTGTAGTCACGTGATTCGCATTATCTGTCAAATTTTAATTTTTTCCAAAAAATAATTCAAAAGTGGGGTTATTTCTGAAAATATCGAAAAAAGTTATTAGAAAAAGTTTTTTTAAATGCAGTTTCTAGCCCACAAGCAAAATTTCAGCTGCATAAGATAATTTTGATTTTTACCCACCACTAAAATTTATATTCCACTTAATGAACACTTTAATGATGACACTGTGTTCTTTTTTGTCTTAATAGTAAGGTGTATTACTTTCAGACACAAAGTACGTTTTCAAAAATACTTATTTTATGAGTTACCTTATGCAGGGTCAAAAACAAATAAACTTTGCATCACATGCGACCAAATTTTAATAGCCCAATTTTGTAAAAAAACCCAATATATTTAATATGGCGCTACTTTAAAGATAATATATATCTGAAATAAAGCATTGTCAAAACTAAAAAGTTTTATGTAGGTTGCGTTGAGTCTTATTTTGCACAAAAATGGTGCAATTTACAAAATATGGGTAAAAAATCAAAATTATCTTAAGCAGCTAAAATTTTGCATGGGGGCTAGAAACTGCATTTAAAAAAACTTTTTCTAATAACTTTTTTTGATACTTTCAGAAAAAACCCTACTTTTGAATTATTTTTTGGAAAAAATTAAACTTTTACATATAAAGTGACTACTATTTTTTTGCTTAATTTTCATCTTGATGGAAACAGAACTTGATGCCAAAGTCAAATTTCGATTAAAGTTATTAATAAAAAAAATCCCATATGATGCGGACTTGACTGGTCACACTGTATATGATCTCTCTCTCTCTCTCTCTCTCTCTTTTATTTACCTTTTTAAAAAATGTTGGTAGTATTACACATTGCAGTGTAAATTGATAGTACTTATGTAAATATTAGGACCTGATATCAGTAATATATATTGCTGTTTAAAGGTCAGTTATAACGAAAGTTAAGGAAAAAAAAAAAGATATCCACAAAAATAATCATTTTCAAGATACTTACATATAAGTAGACTTTCGGAATTTCAAGTGAAAACATTGTATATCTATTATATTTTTACCTTTCTATATCTTCAGCTGCATGATTATCCTTATTATTTGGAAATATACTGGAGGGCAACCCAAATGTTTTTTCTAATTTTGAGTATAAATCTGACCTAAAAAATATATCACAGGTTATCTTTGTATTTGACATTGATAAAGAGAATGAGATGCATATCTTGCTCTATCATCATTAATTTAAATCATTTGATATTGCAGTATAGACCAGGGTCGATAATTTTTGAAACCAAAAATTATCGAAAATAATAGTAGGATGAAACCCATTGGAAAAGGAAGAGAATATAACAAAAATAAAAGGAAAAATAATTTACGGGCGATCCGAGGTCGGGAAGTGGAAGGGGGTGAGTTTTTAAGGGTAGAAAACGATTTATCTCGATTTCCGGCAAAACTACAAGTCCTATGGAAAAACGTTAAATGGCAAAGTTGTAGGTAATAAAAAGATCTACAACTTTTGTATTTGCACTTTTTTCACATAACCTCAAAACTTATGTGAAAAATTCAAATAACCAAGTTTTTGGTTTTTTATGTTTATCTTTTAAAAAAAAAAATTTTTAAACACGAAATTTGGTGAAAACTTACTTTTTTTATGTCGCAAACAGACTGTAATTTTTTTGATTTAAAATATTTATTTTTTAACCTTATTTTGACTTAATATCGAAAAAGCACCCTAATTTTCAATCGAAAATTCTCAAGTCAAAATATCTGCTTTTTAAAAAAAGTCGGTGGGCTTTTTGTTCGTTAAAATCTCTACTTTCTGATGGTGTAAAAAACAATATACATTACTATGGTAAATGTTCTCAAAAAATGCAAAGAAACGAAAAAAAATCGAATCCGAAATTTTTTTTTTTAATCATTATGTACAATTTTGAGCTATTTATTAAAATTTATACTTTAATTACTCGAAAAACGTAAAATTCCATGTTACATTGATAAACAAAAAAAAATACAAATCCATAAAACATAAAGATCGCAAAAAATATGCGAAAATAGTTGTTCTAAATATAATTAAAGGTAGGATTTAAAGGGGATTTCATCACATTTACCATAGTAATGTATACTTTTTTTACACCATCAGAAAGTAGAGATTTTAACGAACAAAAAGCCCACAAACTTTTTAAAAAAAGTAGATATTTTGACGTGAGAATTTTCGATTGAAAATTAGGGTGCTTTTTCGATATTAAGTCAAAATAAGGTGAAAAAATAAATATTTTAAATCAAAAAAATTACAGTGTCTTTGGGACATAAAAAGGTAAGTTTTCACCAAATTTCGTGAAAAAAAAAAATTTCTTGTAAAAGATAAAAATAAAAAACCAAAAACTTGGTTATTTGAATTTTTCACATACATTTTGAGGTTATGTGAAAAAAGTGCAAATACAAAAGTTGTAGATCTTTTTATTACCTACAACTTTGCCATTTAACGTTTTTCCATAGGACTTGAAGTTTTGCCGAAAATCGAGATAAATCGTTTTCTAACCTTAAAAACTCACCGCCCCTCACTTCCCGATGTCGGATCGCCCGTAATTTATTTTTCCTTTCATTTTTGTTATATTCTCTTCCTTTTCCAATGGGTTTCATTCTACTATTATTTTTTTTTACTTTTTACCATTTGCAAAGGCTTCAGCCCTGGTCTAGTAGGGTACTATCTAAAAGAAAGAAATTAAATTTTACCTGTTATAAACATGTAACTCGAAACCATTCAACATCACAGACAAACGAGTATCGGAGTGAGAAAGATCTTCACTAACATCTCTGGGCACATACGATCTCCACCATCTGAAAATCAGATAGCCATCTTGGATGCGTAGTGTGTAGTCGTGAGTGATATAGACAAAGTCCCTGAACATTATTTTGCCTGACAAGGCATTCAGACTGAGGGAGCCTGTAAAAAAATTGACAACATGTAGGCATATAAGTGTGTCTTTACTAAACAAAGTTAAAATAGCAACAAAATGTCTCTTTTTGACATAAAAAAGCATGTAGGTACCTACCTATTATAAATATAAATACTTGTATTGTTTTTGTAGAGGTTTAAATAAAAATTTCATAGAATATCCAAATAACTTACCAATCTTGAAATTCCCCTCGCTCATAAACTTGTTTGCAACCTTCGTAATAATATATCCAAGAATTCTAGAGTTGTAATAGGTTATATAAATAACCCATAACACGGCAAAAATCAATGAAAAAAGCAACATTAGAAAATTTGAGTCCATTTTGAGGTCTTCGAGTGAAACCGTATTGTTCCATTTTGAGGCTTCGGTTTTTTCAAAACTATAAGATATAGTGGTGGTTTCCATTTTGAGGTGGGTTGACATTTTGTTAGTTTTTAAACTGTCTGGATCTATAAAAAAGCAAATACCTATAGGCGATTAAGAACAGATAAGAAATACTTAGTCCAAAAACTCATTGGGAGATTGCAGATCAAACACAAATTATTAAAAAAAAATACAATAAAAGTTAATACAATAATAACTATCACAAACCTGATGATTCAAAGTAATTTACGTAACATTTTCATATAAATACCCAAAAAATATAAAACTGCAAGGGTATACTTTTTAAATCGATGTTCAAATCACAAAAAACACAACAAAAAAGGTTCTAGCATTTCTTCAAAATTACCACACTTAAAATGAGTCGTTTTATAGATAAATTTTACTCGGAATAGATTTTAATTATCTATCCCATCGCTCTGATAAGGAAAATAAGCTATTCATTCGTTATATTCGGGGTAAAATCTTTTGTGTTATTTCGGTAATTAATTTTCGGCGACCTTTGCCATTTTCGTAATCGTTTAATGTCAAATTTTGACACCTCACAGCTGACTTTGATGTTGTCGGTAAGACAGGTCGCTGAAATAAAATCACGTGCTCAGGGCATATGGCCCTAATAAACTGCTCGTTATTTGAAATGTAAAAGAGCGTTTTTTCCTCGGAAAATATCGTGCAAAAGCTGTTGAAACCCGTTAAATATAAATATTTATGTTTTGATGATATTTAGATAAATGAAAACGTTCAAATGTACAAAAAAGCTTCATCTTAAAGAAAAGAATAATTAAGATTTCTAGAATTCGGGATTCGGATGTAACAAAACTGTTGTACTGACGTAAACGGAGCCGACCTTCAATCGATTGATCTATCAAAAATTACTTCCACCTTTTATACGGTGACGGTGGTGTGTGGCCATTTTTTGACGGTAAGTTTTTTTAATTTTCTTACTTTTTAACTAGTTTTAGTATAAAATAATACATATTTCTTAATAAAGAAGTATTTTATTAATTAATGGTTGCAGCAATTAGGTTTTTACGAGCTCTGGTGTAGGTTTTACTATTAAATTTTCTTCGTAAAATTTAACGTAAGGACCGCTTATGTAACACACCTTTAGATATAATTTTTGGCAAAAATTCTAGTTTCTCTTACGTAAAGTTAACTAACATTGGCTTTTCTTTAAAGAACCTTTGTATATTTAATACAGTATATAAATATTTCCACAATAAAATGTTATGTCTAGGTTAGCGCTAAATTTGACCTATTGACTCATTTAGCACAATTATTTGGGACATATTAATTAATATTTATGCTGTGATAGATTAAAATAATACTTTTCAAACTATTTTTACTCAGAAAACTGTGTTCGTTGCCGAAAAATTGCATAATTTCACTCCTCATGTCACATGCAGTTGACGTTTGAAGGTTATAGGTTATCAAATCAACATTTTATGGTACAACCATCAAACTTTTACATAAAGCTTTACATATCACACAAAAATTCCTAATAAATATGTTATAGGCTTAATGTTTGACAAGTGAACGTATCCGTCTATATTAATTGTGTAACTAATAAATAAAAAATAATATGGAAACCATCAACTTTTAGGTTGACTCCCTACATAATATAATAATATTTAGTTAAATAATAAAATTATATGTTTCATCATAAATTATTTTATGTTCAAACAATATTATGAAGACAGAAATCCTTTTTCCTTAATTATTTATTTTTCTTTTCTTTGTAGACATCAGGCAACTAACAAAATTCCAACATAATGTCGCTTTTTTCTTCACTACTTCCCAAGGCTTTCTGCCAGTCAGAAAATACACCAGTATGTCCAAAACCCGAAACAGGTAAGTCAGATACAATCAAGCATAAGATCTATGTAAAAATATTAGGTACCTATAATAAAATTTTATCCTTTTATAGGCCTCGTCAAATCATTAGTAGCCGGTAGAACAATAGCAGCTGCTTCAGTTAAAGCCTCAGAAGGAGACAGCTGCGAATTTGGTTCGGCCAAATATTTTGCACTTTGTGGTCTTGGAGGTAAAAAAAAATTTCATAATTCTTTTTATTCTCTACTAATTTACAAATAATTTTTGTAGGTATCCTTTCTTGTGGTATTACTCACACAGCTGTAGTACCCCTGGATCTTGTAAAATGCCGTATCCAAGTCGATCCAGCTAAATATAAATCTGTCTTTAACGGTAAGAATTCTTGTGATCTGTTATGTAACGTTTTTTTACCTATTTGTAACCTTTCTAGGTTTTAAGGTTACTCTTAAGGAAGATGGTACTAGAGGGTTGGCAAAAGGTTGGGCCCCTACATTCTTTGGTTATTCGATGCAGGGTTTGTGCAAGTTTGGACTTTATGAAGTTTTCAAGGTGGGTACTTACATATTTTTATGTTTAAATTTTGTAAAACTAAGTAGGTATCCTTTACAATTTTTAATACTCATCCTGTAATAGCATAACATAATTTTCATAACTTAACGATGCTTTCTTCAATAGGTATTCTATACCGATCTTATTGGTGAAGAAAATGCTTTCATGTACCGTACGTGGTTGTACCTCAGCGCCTCTGCTTCAGCTGAATTCTTTGCTGATATCGCGTTGTCACCCATGGAAGCTGCTAAAGTCAAAATTCAGACCACACCTGGTTTTGCCAACACTTTAAGAGAAGCTTGGCCAAGAATCCACAGAGAAGAAGGTAAGTGAAGGTTTTTTCGGAATAATCGGATGTGTCAAATTAAACACTGATTTTTGTAGGTCTAAATGGTTTCTACAAATCTCTGGTTCCTCTGTGGATGAGGCAGATTCCATACACCATGATGAAGTTTGCCTGTTTTGAGCGTACTGTTGAATTGTTATATAAATATGTGGTACCAAAACCAAGGTAAAATATTGTTTTGAATTCTAATATTAATTGTCTAATAACTATTCTAAACTTGTTTTTTACATAGTTACACTATTTACTGACTATTATTACTTTTCAGAGCAGAATGTTCAAAATCTGAACAGTTAGTTGTCACTTTTGCTGCTGGTTACATCGCTGGTGTGTTCTGCGCCATTGTATCTCACCCAGCCGACACAGTCGTCAGTAAATTGAATCAAGAAAAGGTAAATAAGCAACATTTTTTATCTATTTTTTATTTTTTTTATTTATTATTCTCAACCCACTTAAAAATACAATATACAATATATAAATTCACAAATAATAAAAACCATGTTTAGTAACTATTAATAACTCCATCGAAATTATTCAAAAAAAAAAATATATATATACAGTGTGTCCAAAAAAGTATGCAACATATGGGAAAGTTATTTATTACCGATTTCTCAGAAAATTTTATTTTTCATAAAAGTTGGTGCATGCCTTAAAACTATAAATGCATATTTCACCTGCGGCTAATAGTAAGTGAGCAAATGCCATTTTTTCGAAATTGCCTTAAGAGTAAAGTACCTTAATTATTGAAAATACAGCAAAATTTTATATGGAAATGTTTTTGCAAATTAAAAACAGTCCAAATACGAAATTGGAGTTAGGTGTCTCAATTTTTAATTTTTTTTCCCTAATCTCTAATTTCTCCTAAACGGTACGCCTCTGGTTGATTTTTTGTTTACGCAATTTTAATATATTTATCAAACAACTTAAGCGTGGGTTTATAATAAAAATGCATTAAGTAGTTGCAAACTTTTAAAAACTTTTCAATGAACCGGGTTGGTTTAGATATAAGCGTGTTGCACGCCTACTTAAACACATTTTAGCCAATTCTATTCGAAACTAAATTATAATAGAATTCAACCCTAATCATAATACTGGAAATAACTAATAATTTATTTATTTAAATAAATAATTACGAGGGGGCAAAATACCTACTTTATATGCATTTTTTTAAAGTAGGTTTTTGGACTTCAGCGTACTGGGTGAAAATGACAAATAAATTATTAGTTATTTCCAGTATTATGAATAGGGTTGAATTCTATTATAATTTAGTTTCGAAAAGAATTGGCTAAAATGTGTTTAAGTAGGCGTGCAACACGCTTATATCTAAACCGACCCGGTTCATTGAAAACTTTTTAAAAGTTTGCAACTACTTAATGCATTTTTATTATAAACCCACGTTTAAGTTGTTTGATAAATATATTAAAATGGCGTAAACAAAAAATCGACCAGAGGCGTACCGTTTAGGAGAAATTAGAGATTTGGGAAAAAAAATTAAAAATTGAGACACCTAACTCAAATTTCGTATTTGGACTATGTTTTTAATTTGCAAAAACATTTCCTTATAAAATTTTGCTATATTTTCAATAATTAAGGTACTTTACTCTAAAGGCAATTTCGAAAAAATGACATTTGCTCCCTTACTATTAGCCGCAGGTGAAATATAAAATATGCATTCATAGTTTTAAGGCATGCACCAACTTTTATCAAGAATAAAATTTTCTGAGAAATCGGTAATAAATAACTTTCCCATATGTTGCATACTTTTTTGGACACACTGTATATAATAACCATTTACAAAAAAAAATATTAATATATAATACATTAAAGTTTTAAAAAATAGTTTTTTAGTTTTTTTTAAAAGTCCATAATTTTGATATTTCTTTAATTTTTTTCGGCAAACTCTTGTAAATTGTTATTCCTTTATATAATATTGAACTTTGGCCAAAAATACTCTTTACCATAATAGGTGTTTGAATATGATGGTTTTGTCTCGTGTTGTGAATAATGGTTGAAGGAAATAATATATTCGATTGTATTTCTTTAATAATAATAGAGTGTATTAGAATGCATAGTTTTCTAAATTTAAATATCCGTTTGGTTCATACAAATTTATAGTTGGTTCTAAAAAAGGAAGTTTATGTATGCATTTAATTATTTCGTTTTGTAGTTTTTTTAATGGCTGAATTGTAGTTAAATTCGCTGATCCCCAAATTGAAATCATATACTGTAATTTTGAATAAACCAAAGAATAATATATGTTTTTTTAAATATTTTAACGATATATAATTTTTAGCTTTAAACAAAATGCCAGCTATTGGTTAGATGTAACTTCTTAAATATTCAATATGTTTTTCCAACTTAAATTTTTATCAATATATAAACCTAAAAATTTAATTGTATTAGTATATTTAATTAAATGATTATTGAAAGACAGTGAAGAAATATTATATTTTAATTTTGATTTACTTATAAACATAAAAGATGATTTATTAAAATTTAATGATAATTTATTAATTTCAAGCCATTTACATATTATATTAGGTCGTGGTTAATGTTAATATGAATTTGGGCATAGTCTTCATGAAAATATACAATAGTAGTATCATAGGCCAACAATTTTATTTTACCTTTTAAATTTAATGTTGCTATAGAATTAATGTAGATTAAAATAATAAGTAGGTCCTAAGGTTGATCCTTGCGGAACACCACAAGTTATGTGTTTTTGTGAACTTTTAACATTTTCAATTTGAACAAACTGCTTTCTATTACTTAAGTAATTTTTTAACAATAAATAAATATTTCTCCGAATTCCAATATTGTATAGGCATTTAAGTAAAAAAACATTACACTCTACTCATGTATGATAAGCAAGGATAGGAAAAGAAAACTCAGTACGTTATATGAACTGGTTGAGGTTTGTTGGTGATATTAATTATTATAATTAGATCATTGGTTTTTTAGGGACAAACTGCGCTTGGCGCAGCTAAAAAATTAGGAATGGCCGGTTTGTGGAAGGGTCTGATGCCCAGGATAGTTATGATTGGTACTCTAACAGCCCTTCAGTGGTTCATCTACGACGCATTCAAGGTAATTGAGATTTAAGAGTTCATTAAGGTTGAATTCTCAACGTCATTTAATCTATTGCCAACCTATAACCTATTTCGCGTTGATTTTTTGAGTTTATTATTTTAATAACTAACATTTAAAGAAAACTAATATCGTCGGTACATTATTTAGGTAGTATCTGATATATTACAAAAATTTCGATTTATTTCATTGCTAATTTTGGGAGAATTGTATAGTGAAAGAACAATGAGTGACAATGACATAATAATGTTAAAAAAAATCTTACCCGATATTTTTCGCTATACAATTCTTTTAAAATAAGTTATGAAATTCCTTGATATTTATTAAATATGTCGATTATTACCTATAGAATATCAAGTCAATACTGATTTTCTTTAAATTTTGTATAAAAGCTAGAAAACATAAATAAATCTACGCAAAATAGGTTATAGGTTGGCAAGCATGTTGATACTCCCACCTTAAGTATTACATTGATTAAATTTAAAAAAATAACTACAAATTTCTATAATTTTTTGTTGTTTTTAGGTCGCCATGCGTATGCCACGTCCACCGCCACCAGAAATGCCAGAATCTTTAAAAAAGAAGCTGGAAGCCCAAGGCAAACTCTAAAGAAAAATAGTTAATATTTAACTGATATTATTTTAATTTAAATTTTAAAAAAATTCCATGCTACAACAGGTACGGTAATAATAACAGTATTGAAGTGAAAGAAATTAAATAATCGATTATAGTTTAAGAGAAAAAGTTACCGAATTTTTGTCATTGTTATAAAGTTTGTTCTGTTATTTTAGACTGTAAATAGAAACATTATACTGCGCCGTTTGGCTAATAACGTGGTGGTTTTATTGTTTTAAAAATATTCGTAAAGGAAACTGTTTCAAAATTATAGGTTTTCGGCGGTACAGGCGGTACTAGGACTGGGTAGTCCGGAATAAATTATAAACTATTGTCGCTCTCATCAAAATGAAGTTAGTAAAGTATAATTTTTGGAAAAAAGTTTTGATAGCCTATATAGGGCGCTACAACAGACCTATTATTTTTGTGTGGTGTGAGATAGACCGACGAACGTCATAAAAAGACGAAGATACCAAACCAATACCATTTTACAAACGTCAAATCCTCTTCATTCATGATAGATAATGGCCAGAAAATAAATTTTTATCGGTGTTTAATTAAATAATTATTATCTATTAAAACTGAGTCGAAGCGAATTATAATTTCCACGTTTTCTAGATCGGTACTTGCTTCTGTTGCCGCTTTATTTATGTATGTACAATTTACAAATCGGAAGCGAGCCAGTCTTTTATAAGTCAAGCCGGGGGGAATTTTTTAGTTAATTAACTTTAAATTTGCAGTTATTGGTGATTAAAAGAAGTGTTGTAGTTAAAGGTAAGTGAGGAAATCTTCGAAGTTTGTATAAAAACCGAAATCATTTATTTTTTCCTACCCAAGCCTATATGAGTATGTTTAATTTGTTTGGATGTTTTTGATAAATTTCTTAGATATTTTAATATGAATACAGCTTATTATATTCTTTATTGGCACGGATAATTATTTTTCCTTTTTTTGTGTATTGTGGCTATATTTGTCTATGTATGTTGTATGTTTCTTGGCTAAACATTTGGGTTTATTAACATAACCTCTAAATTTGTTAAGTAAGATATCAACCTATAACTGCACAGAATATAGATAGCTATAGTTAACAATAGTCACTTTTAATCGGAATAGCTGTTCCCCTATAAAACACAATGTTTTAACAAGCAACTTACCTACCAATATCAAATTTAGTACGACCTATATCTAGTAATTACCTCCGCTAGAAGCTATAAGTAAAAAATATTTAAAAAATATACCAGGTTCAGGTAAATTTGTCAGTTCTGATCAAATAATTTTTCCTGGAGCTCCATTGGCATAAATAATATAGTGACATTATCTAGTGGATCTTATTTTGTAAAAAATATTGTCTGTAGGGCTGTTTTTTAACACACAGGAGGGCAATCACTTTTAAGGACTGTCCACTCGCAACTTGTAGATACCTATATATCATTTACCCAAAAACGAAAGTAATGTACATTTTAGTTTTGTACTACTTACCTACACATGCCGCCAAAATAAATATTCACAATAACCTAACATTTTTTTTTATTATTCTAATGTCAAAATTCAAAAAAATTTATATTTCATTTTCTCATTTTCATTTATTGCCGCTAGGAGGCAGACGTTGCCACGTCTTGCGCATCTACACCAGTGTGGAATATTCCAAATAATATACATACCCTTCTGACAGTAAAGTTCCATTTTTAATTGGCTGCCAGCCAATAGCTTTTCTTGCAACCGGGGCATTGCAGCCATAGCACTGGTAAATTTTTAATAGTTACAAATTAAAAATAAATCCCAAAAGGGAGTCTTCGGCAACAGTGTACTATTCTTGGGTAAGAATTGGTGTAGATTTTCCCATGCAGTGGCGTAACAAACCCCCGCAGACCCCGGGGGGTGCGGGGCACATTGACGGCCCCTTCAAAATTTGCTAACAGCTTTGCTTTTCATAGGTACCTATTTCATTTCATAATAAATTTTATTTTTTATATCCTGAGGATTTAACTTCGTTAAGTGAAGAAGAATTATACGTGAAAGCGCGGAATTTACAAACGATATACCATAAAGACTTGTCCATTGACTTTCCTAGTCAAAGTTTAAGCCTCAGAAAGGGACTTAAAGATAGTATTTCAAAATTTAAAATAGTGTATGAACTTGCGGATCATTTATTAATAAAAAATCAGTGTGTTTCTTCAAATTTTCCAGATGTATCTAGTGCAGTGATGTTATTTCTAACTTTACCAGTTAGTGTGGCATCAGCGGAACGATCTTTTTCCAAACTTAAAATAGTAAAAACCCATTTACGTAACACCATGGGACCACAACGCCTTTCGGATTTATCCTTAATCAGTGTCGAACTCGAGTTTGTTAAAACACTAAATATCGACGAAATTATAAACGATTTTGCAAAAAAAAAACTCTGGACGATCTGGTCGTTTTGTATAATACCTTGTTGTATAGTACTTAGTGACATAATGTTTGTGCAGACTTGTTGAGCGTTCATGTGTTTTACTGTTTTCTGTCTTTTGGATTCTATGAGGCTCGCTTACTGCTACCCCCGTTACTACCATACATGGTAAGCAACATTATAAGTGGTGTTTTCAAATTTTGATTTTGCATCATGTTTGCTGGAGGAATATTACGTATAATGACTTAATAACCTAAACCTATGTTATGTCTACCAGTCTACCTAGGATTATAAAATAAATTCGAATTGTTTGCTGTTGTAATAGTACCTGGGTACTTAACACATAATGTGGGTTTAAGCCTAATTAAATTATTACAGGATTAACGAATTCAAAAATTCATAAACCTGAATAACCTAATAGTAATGAAATGAAAAAAAATTATCATTTTCCATTCGTTATAGAAGTTACGATAAAGAGAATGAGATGTTTATCTTGCACAGTCGTCGTCGTCGAAAAACGATAACAAAATTAGTTGCAGTATATCCTTGGAACTCTGCACTGCACAAAGGTGCTTAATCATATTTTTTAAATTCTAATGACGCAAACCCAGAAAAAAAAATTATAATTATATTGAAAACTAATTAGCAAACATATTGCTTTCTTCTCTGCAAAAAAATAACGAACATCGAATCCTCCGTGTAATTTGCATCTATAATGCGTGCATGTATGCCATCTTTATTATTTAGATTGCATAAAGGAAATTTTTCTAGCAGAACTAACGATGGTACCCATTTAAACCATATGATTTTTTTATGTTTTAGTTTTTACTTGCCATTTCGTTATAACGATTGTAAAATATTTTATTATTTTTTAAGCAAAAAATAGTATTTTTTTGCTAATTAGGTATGCTAGGAGAAATCCGTTGCGTCTATACTTATAAGCGAAAAAAAAAATAAGAAATAGGTTTTACCGTCCAATAATTATAATTATTTAAATCAAATATATAATTCAATCTATAATAAAATCAACAGTATATGCATATTTTTAGATTTAGCTAAAGCCTTTAATACTGTCAGTCATAAAATTCTTATTAACAAATTAGAAAAACCTGGATTTCGTGGTCAAATATTAACTTTATTTAAAAACTATTTATATAACAGAGTACATCATGTTAAAATTGGTGAAAATATTAGTTCACCAAAAATATTTAATTATGGAGTACCACAAGGTACAGTCCTAGGACCAATACTTTTTAATATTTATCTAAATGATATTTTTATTTTAAACTGTCAAGGAAAACTACATAGTTTTGCTGATGATACGGTAATTTTTTATGAAGGTCTAAATTGGAATATTTTAAAAAATACTATTGAAAAAGATTTTATAAAAATAAGCAACCGGTTTAATAAAAACTTATTAACTATAAATTATAACAAAACAACATACATTCCATTTACTTCATACAAAAATAAACTAAATATTGGTCCAATAATATGCAATAATAATATTAATATAAAGGAAAGGAATTAGAAATATTGTATTATTATTTAGTTCAAACCCATTTAAATTATGGAATACTAGGATGGGGAGGCATAAATAAGAATTATCTTAATAATATTGAAACTAATCAAAAATACATTTTAAAAATTATTTACGAAAAAGACTACCAATATTCTTTTGATTTACTATTTAAAGATAGCAAAAAAAGGATATTAAACAAATATTTTCTTACAACATGTTAATATATATTTTTAAACATAAAAATAAAATAAATTATATTAATCACACACATGAAACTCGTCATAAAAATTCTATTACGTATAAAAATAGAGTAAACAAAACAATAGCACACAAACATTTTTTAGACATCAGTCCATATATTTTTGATATGCTACCACAGTCAATTAAAATAATTAAATCATTAAGTAATTATAGAAATAAAATTAAAAATTGGATATTATCCAATCCAAGAGATATATTCAAGAACGTCATTAATAAATAATAAATATACCAAGCTATAATGAATAAAATAAATAAATATATATAATATTATATACATGACGTATTGTATCTTTGTATACTGTAGTGATATAAAATATACCAATAAAATACTGTCATATTCGTTTTATATTATAATCTAGTTGTGCCTGAATTATGACATATATTCTTGACAATAAATAATATATTATTTAACTCAAAAGAAGTATTTTACTTCTGAGTTCGGAATTGATAGGTTATACAAAAAAAATTATATATTAGTATTAAATGTCACAAACATATTTGAATACACTTTTATTATTATTATTATTACTATAACCTAACATTTTTTTATCATTCTACTGTCAAAATTCAAGAAATGTTATATTTCATTGTCGTATTTTCACTTCCTGCCGCTTGGAGGCCGACGTTGCCACGTCTTGCAGGCCCTCCACCAATTTAAGCTGAAATAAAACCCAAAAGTAGTGATTCTATGGATTTTTCGGCAACAGCACATTATTCTGGAGTAAAAACTGGTGTATATTTTCACGTGGTTCCTTTTTGGAGCTCGCGAGGAACCTGTTGCATTCGACGTCTCTTCGGCTTGTTATGATAAATAGAATGAGATATATCTATCTTGCTGTGTGGTCGTTGACGAATATTCTGCGAATACGCGACCAAGTATAAGTTTTACTGAGTCGCGTGAATCTGTATGAACTTATAGTGATTCGATTATATGTAATTTTCAACCACCTGACGATTCCCTTTATACAACAAGGATTAAAGAAGATTGCTAGATATGAAAATTCATTAATTTAGATTGCATATGCATGGTACTACCACGAAAAGGAAGCTTTTTTTATTGGTAGCATGTCACCACCTGTATATACCGACTTGGTGATGGTCGGGTATGAACAGTATGGACACCTATTCGAGAGCAGGAGTTAGCGAATGCCACTGGCGTTTAAACGAGCGGCGAAAACTGCCCGATGATTATCGTAACTAAACGTAAAACGATCTGATCGATCTTAGATAAAGTAACTGTTCTTTCTTGCACTTGCATGTGCATGAACTAAAAATAAGTTTAAATTGTGAAAGGTAGAGACGATGAACTATAAGATTTAATAACGTAACACAGTGTCTTTCATCTTCAGATGGTAAAAATTGAGTAAAATAACTTCTCTGTAAATATGAAACTTACTCCAAGTACTTTTTAGATTTTACAAATTGGTAATTAGGTATATCATAAGTATTTTAAATTAAGATTAGAAATCCCTATAATTTTAATATAGATATAGCAAAAGACTAACTACTGTTTTGTTATGGGTGGCAAAACCAACAAATCATAAATTTAACGATGCGGATTCATTCAAGTCCAACTGGTCATATGGGTACCTATTAAATTTTTTACATTTGTTTATTTCCATGCTTTCTAGAAAAAGTTTTAAAGATTTATTTTCTGCATGTAAAATTTCAAAGTTATCCTCAAAATGATGTAGAGTACAAATTGGTGTATATTTACACCATTGGCGTAACAAAAACTGAGTGCCCCCCCCCCCCCGCAAACGTTTTCAGGAGCCCCCTCTCTATAACGAATGAAAAATTATAATTCTTATTTTCATTACTATTAGGTTCAGGTTTATTATTATTATTAGATTAGGTTTAGGCGGCTAAGCCGTTCAAACCACTAAAAACGGTTTATGAATTGAAACGTATTGCTTGATATTCCATGATAACTTTACATGTAGTAAAACTAAATTTTCTAGAAAGTATGGAAATAAATAGGACCTACTTTTTTTTAATTCTACATTAATTCTATAGCAAAATTAAATTTAAAAGGTAAAATAAAATTGTTTGCCGATGATACTACTATTATTGTATATTTTCATGAAGACGATGCTCAAATTCATAATAACATTAACCACGACCTAAATATAATATGTAAATGGCTTAAAATTAGTGAATTATCATTAAATTTTAATAAATCATCTTCTATGTTTATAAGTAAATCAAAATTAAAAAATAATAATATTTCTTCACTATCTTTCAATAATCATATATTTAAATATACTAATACAATAAAATTTTTAGGTTTATATATTGATGAAAATTTAAGTTGGAAAAAACATATTGAATATTTAAGAAGTTACATCTCACCAATTGGCATTTTTTTAAGCTAAAAATTATATATCATTAAAATATTTAAAATATATATATTATTCTTTGGTTTATTCAAAATTACGGTATATGATTTCAATTTGGGGATCAGCGAATTTAATAATTACAATTCAGCAATTAAAAAAACTACAAAACAAAATAATTAAATGCATACATAAACTTCCTTTTTTAGAACCAACTATAAATTTATATGAACCAAACGGATATTTAAATTTAGAAAAGCTTTATAAATTAAAACTATTCATAATACACTCTATTATTATTAAAGAAAAACAATCGAATATAATATTTCCTGCAACCAACATTATTCACATCAGGAGACAAAACCATCATATTCAAACACCTATGGTAAAGAGTACTTTTGGCCAAAGATCAATTTTCTATAAAGGAATAACAATTTACAACAGTTTGCTGAAAAAAATGAAAGAAATATCAAAATTTATTTAAAATTAAAAAAAAATTTAAAAAAAAAACTAAAAAAATATTTTTTTAAATGGACTTTACGTATTATATATTAAGTATTATTTTTTTGTAAATGGTTATTACATTATATTTTTTTTAAATAATTTCAATGGAGTTATTAATCGTTATTAAACATGATTTTTATTATTTGTGATTTTATATTAGGTATTGTATATTTGGTTTTATATTCTCTGTAATGAACTTTTTAGGTTGGTTAAGAATAAAGATATATAGTATTATTATAAAAAATTTAATGGGTATAAATGAAACGACCAGTCGGACTTGAATGATTCCCCATTGTTAAATTTTTGATTTGTCGGTTTTGCCACCCATAATAAAACTGTAGTTATTCTTTTGTTATACCTTAATTATAATTATAGGAATTTCTAAGCTTAATTAAAAATGTAGAGGTACCTAATTACCAATTTGGAAAATCTTGGGGTAGGCAAGTTTAATAATTACTCAATTTTGAGAAATTCGGTGACGCCAAGGGAAAATATTAATTTATTTCACACGTGGTGATGTACTCTTAAGCACCTTTTATAGACCAGGGGAAGATAATATAACAAAAATGAAAGGAAAAATAATTTACGGGCGATCCGAGGTCGGGAGGTGGAAGGGGGTGAGTTTTTAAGGGTAGAAAACGATTTATCTCGATTTCCCGCAAAACTACAAGTCCTATGGAAAAACGTTAAATGGCAAAGTTGTAGGTAATAAAAAGATCTACAACTTTTGTATTTACACTTTTTTCACATAACCTCAAAATGTATGTGAAAAATTCAAATAACCAACTTTTTGGTTTTTTATTTTTATCTTTTACAAAAAAAATTTTTTTTTTCACGAAATTTGGTGAAAATTTACCTTTTTATGTCCCAAACACACTGTAATTTTTTTGATTTAAAATATTTATTTTTTCACTTTATTTTAACTTAATATCGAAAAAGCACCCTAATTTTCAATCGAAAATTCTCACGTCAAAATATCTGCTTTTTTAAAAAAGTCGGTGGGCTTCTGATGGTGTAAAAAAATATATACATTGCTATGGTAAATGTTCTCAAAAAATGCAAAGAAACGAAAAATACTCTAATCCGGAATTTTTTTTTAATCATTATGTACAGGGTGTCCAGTTTTCGACACTTTTGACGGGTATCTCAGTTATTAGTACAGATAGAATGATGCGGTTTTCGCAAACCTGTGTCACTTTTTTGTGAAACAAACGATGCCCTTAACGGATTTATCATGGCCATCTTGGTTTTTGAGATACAGGGCGAAATTGAAAACGGTGCATTTTCAGACACCCCTTGTATTTTAATTATCTTATACCTTATTGAAAATATAAGAACGGGGTGTTATACAGTTTTTTACGTAGAATCCAGTGGCGTAGTTAGTATTTTTCCAGGTGTTCCCATTTTTGAGAAATATACCAAAGTTATGTTTTTTTAAATGGAACGCCCTGTATATTTTTTCATATTTTCATTCTGCTTACTGAGAGCTTTCCAAAAATATATAATGGTTGGCACTTTGTTTTAACAGGAAGGTTAAAATTCATATTTTTAAAAAAATTGGGAGCAGGCCTTGGATTTTGTTTCACTAGAACAATTAAATTGTGGATTAAAATGCATACTTTTTATTTATAATTATTGTTGAAAATGGTTGCCATTTTCCCTAATACAACGCTGACACATTTCGGTAATAAGTCTCAAGGCGTTTAAAATTATTATAGACCTGTGGTTTTGTAGAAATTGAAATGCTAAATGGGTAGCCTGTCGAAGTTCCTCTACAATTCTGTGCCTGGTATTGTATATCTTGCTCTGCAAAAAACCCCAAAGAAAGAAGTCCAACACCGATAGATCGGGCGATCGCGGTGGCCATCTTACAGCTCCATTTGTGCCTATCCATTTTTGTTGAAAATAATTTTCTAGAAAATGCCTTACTACGTGAGAGTTATGACTTGGTGCACCGTCTTGCTGGAAATGTATAGCATTTAGCTGGGCAAGGGGAACGCTTTCTAATAACTCGGGTATATAACCTCTTCCAAGATTTCCAGATATATATTTGCCGTAAGGCCTCCCTCATAAATACGGTAAGTTATTTGATTACCTAATATGAAGCAAGAAACACCAAATCCTAAGCGCCCTTGCTGCTCCCTTTCGTAAATAACATATTGATTTTCTTCAGACCAATGCCTTGTATTATGCCGGTTAAAAATTCCAGCACTAGAAATATGGTTCTCATCGGACCAGATTACTAATCTTCCAAAATTGGCATTGGCCCGGATTTGTTCTGTATACCAACGACAAAAGATTAATCGCCGATCTGCATCTCCACGATGTAAATTTTGCACAATTTTAAATTTGTATGGATGGTATTTATATTTTCTTAGAAATGGCATCCATTTTCAACAATATTTATAAGTAAAAAGGATGCATTTTAATCCACAATTCAAGGCCTGCTCCCAATTTTTTTAAAAATATGAATTTTAACCTTCCTGTTAAAACAAAGTGCTAACTATTATATATTTTTGGAAAGCTCTCAGTAAGCAGAATGCAAATATGAAAAAATATACAGGGCGTTCCATTTAAAAAAACATAACTTTGGTATATTTCTCAAAAATGCAGACACCTGGAAAAATACTAACTACGCCACTGGATTCTACGTAAAAAACTGTATAATACTCCGTTGTTATATTTTTGATAAGGTATAAGATAACTAAAATACAAGGGGTGTCTGAAAATGCACCGTTTTCAATTTCGCCCTGTATCTCAAAAACCAAGATGGCCATGATAAATCCGTTAAGGGCATCGTTTGTTTCACAAAAAAGTGATACAGGTTTGCGAAAACCGCATCATTCTGTCTGTACTAATAACTGAGATACCCGTCAAAAGTGTCGAAAACTGGACACCCTGTACAATTTTGAGCTATTTATTAAAATGTATACTTTAATTACTCGAAAAACGTAAGATTCCATGTTACATTGATAAACAAAAAAAATTAAAATCCATAAAACTTAAAGATCGCAAAAAACATACGAAAATAGTTGTTCTAAATATAATTAAAGGTAGGATTTAAAGGGATTTCATCACATTTACCATAGTAATGTATTTTTTTTACACCATCAGAAAGTAGAGATTTCAACAAACAAAAAGCCCACCGACTTATTTAAAAAAGCAGATACTTTGACGTGAGAATTTTCGATTGAAAATTAGGGTGCTTTTTCGATATTAAGTCAAAATAAGGTGAAAAAATAAATATTTTAAATCAAAAAAAATTACAGCGTGTTTGGGACATAAAAAGGTAAGTTTTCACCAAATTTCGTAAAAAAAAACATTTTTTTTTGTAAAAGATAAAAATAAAAAACCAAAAACTTGGTTATTTCAATTTTTCACATAAATTTTAAGGTTATGTGAAAAAAGTGCAAATACAAAAGTTGTAGATCTTTTTATTACCTACAACTTTGCCATTTAACGTTTTTCCATAGGACTTGTAGTTTTGCCGGAAATCGAGATAAATCGTTTTCTACCCTTAAAAACTCACCCCTTTCCACTTCGCGACCTCGGATGGCCCGTAAATTATTTTCTCCTTTCATTTTTGTTATATTCTCTTCCTTTTCCGATGGGTTTCATCCTAGTATTATTTTTTAAAATTTTTTACCATTTTCAAAGGCTTCAGCCCTGGTCTATTATAATATATTGATGTTTTGAAAGTTCCATTGTACATTACAACTGAAATAATTGAGCACTTAACGGTAATTTATTAAAAAATGATAATATTTTGAATATGTTTTTATAGGGAATTTGTTAATTCTGTTTAACTAGTCATTACCATAATGTTGACCTTCCATTAACGTATTTTTCTTTATAAACAATTAAAACAAATAGTACCGTACCCACTGCCTATTTCGATTATTATAATATCCTTTAAAAATAGGCCATTAACATGTTTAACTACAGCCAGTTAGTAATAGGTGCATAATACGTGTGATAGTAAGAGCATTGTGTTATGCATAATACACCTAGGACTATTATGACTTTGTAATAATCCGAGAGCCACAACTATATAACTGTACTAGTTTTTACCTCGGATAACCGAAACTCCCTTGAGCACACTATAAATAGCTGTGTCAAAATAAACTTACTACTAATACCGAAAAGACAGTGTATAGGATTTTAAAACAAAAAAATAAACAGCAAATCAAGCTAAACATCAAACTAAATAACGCAGTTCTAAAAGAAGTTACACAGTACAAATACCTAGGCCTAATCATTTCAAATGATCTAACTTTTAACTCACACATAGATCACGTCATTAAAAAACTGTCTCCCATTATTGGAAATATTAGAAGATGCGCTCATCAATTAAACAAAAATACACAATACCTCTTATACAATTGATTTGTTGAACCACATTTAAGGTACTTAATACCATGTTGGGGAACACAAGTTGGACAAGCTGCAAAGGTATCAAAATAAGACTATAAAAAGTATTTTTCTTTAAATTACTATACGACAACCTAGCTATATTTATAAACATTATTCGTTCCTAAACGTCAGTCAATTAAAAGAACTAGAACAAAAAACGAATACACTGTTTAGAAAATAAATTATTAAAATCGAATGTAGCGTTGAGCAAAAATTTGGACTTTCATAAGTACAACTTAAGAACAAACATGAACCTTAGAAATAAGTTCTCTAGAAGCAAAAAGTATCAAGACTCTTCAATTTTCCGAAGCATCCAGGTGTATTATGAAATACCGAAAGTCATCATTAGTAAAGAAGCCAAAAAGAATTACGTAAATTTTAAAAATTATATTAAAACTAAAGACCCTCCAAAGAATTAACATAATTATGTTACACTATGCGTACTATCTATATTTTAGCGACTGTTACCTATAAAAGATTTTTTATTTTTGATTGCACGTGTAGGCCTCGGTGCCAGTATCTCTGTACTGATTTGAGGTCATAAATTAATAAATAAATTTTAAAAAAAACACCACCCGGTACCCTATGACTTCATCAACAGATGTTTCATGTTGACACGTTATTTTTTTTTACAGAACCCCAATTAGAAGGGAGGGGCCTATACTCTTATCCTGCTTTGGTCTAAGTCTAGCCTAAGCCTTAGATAACAACAGTTCTGCTCCCTATATAATTATTACATGAATGAACGATTTTGAAACCAATCCATGGTAGAAAAACTAGTCTGGTTACTTGATTAGTACTAGTACCTAGTTAATATGCGGAGTCCTCGTTTAGCTTGTGTTCTATGGTTTATGCTTTGAAGAGGCAGACTATGAAGTACCGCGAGCGTTAGTTCTGAAACAACCTTTCGCCAGGTAACACCGTTTAATTTGTTTTACCGATATTGTTTTTCGCGGTTTTCTTTTGTTGTGCGGGTGTACGACATTTTTTTGGTGTTGGTTTTTTTGGTTATTTGGTGGTAGTTTTTTTTATCGGGTCATTGGGTGTCTAGGAGGAGTTAGCTTTTTTGGTTGTACCGAGCCGAGTCGACGATTGCGCGGAAAAATCATCATATTTCGTTTTTGTTTTTATTTATTTATTTATTAATTAATTTTTTTTTAACTTTGGCAATATTGAAACAGTGTGTCCTCAATTAGATATATGACGATATTGATAGCTTTTTTAAATGGCAACTCTCGTTTTTTTTTATTGGCTATTTTTAAAGCGCATATTACCTTAAGTTTAGAGCCTTGAATAAGTAATTTGCTATCCATCTTTAATACTTTTTCGTCAATAAATGCTTCAAATGTCCATTCTCTATGTGTTGAATATAGCTTTGTAGAAGACACAATGAGCCTAATGAGTAAACATGTAGCAATTGCTTTTTCTTATAAAATTGAAGTAATTTCTTGAAAGCCAATGAATAAAAACTAAAGTAATTGCTTTTGCTTCCAGCGATTGCTTAAAAGTGCAGGAATTGCTTCATCTAGTCACTGCTTTTTCTTAAAAAATAGAAGCAATCACTATCGTTTGCTTAAAATGTGATGAATAAATTAAGGAATTGCTTTTTCTAGTGTAGCAATTGCTTTCAACTTTTTAAGGTAGGTCGACTCCTGCATCATTTGCTTGATAGCAGGCAACTTTAGTTTTCCGCGGCATACACGTGCGTTGCTCTTAATTTGTGTCTTCAATTATGGCTAAATATATGAACGTCGTAAAAGAAAAATCTACAGTGTACGTAAAAATTGCAGATATGATGATTTTAGAAATCGATTTGACTGCGAAAATGTTGAGTGGTTGGCAAATTATTTTTTGACTGATACTGGTAAAAGGCAAGAGGGTGCACTATCGCCTTTAAATAAGATTAAAGTCTTTCTACGAAAATTGTCGGATCCGGGCTTTCAAAATTCAGTAGGTAAAGAACTCGGTGTTTACCAAACTACTGTCTGTAAGACATACACTTCTGTAATGGATACAGTTTTGGAAAAGGCCAATATTTTTATTAAATTTCCTACAAGTGCTGAAGCTGTTGTGGAAGCTAAACGGTTGTGGTCAAAGAGATTTATTTATGTTCCTTCAGTTTGTGAACGAATATCATATAATTGCTTGTCTTTAATTTCTTCTTCACTACTATCACTTTCCTCATTTTCACGGAAATCTGCCATATCACAAATATAAGTTTCCTATTTTACACAAAAACGTAACAGGTTACTATTGTACTAAATAAGTAGACCAACAAAAAATTTATTTATATCCAGATCTAGCAATTGCTTTTACTTATAGTATTTGCTAGTCAAGCAATTGCTTTTACTAAAAAGTAATTGCCTAATTTTTATTCATTAGGCTCATTGGCTTGCGGTTTTCAGAAATATTCTTCTTATTTATTTGTCTTTTTGCTCAAGTTAAAATATACAGGGTGTCCGCTAATTAATGGTACATAGAAAAACCAGAGACTCCCTACTTAAAAATATTAGGATTTAATCGTACTTACCTATATCCGAAAGTTGATATTAACTGAGATACAGGGTGTTAAAGTTAAAAGTTCATTTTTGTTTTTTTCTAATAACTTTGAGAAAAACCAACATTTTTTCACAAAATTTGGCAGTTGTTTTTTTTTTAGGATGAGAAATTTATTTTTTCGTGAAATTTTAATGTGCAAAGTAGATGGCGCTGTCTGCGGTTTTTTCGCATATTTATTAGGTCATAACTTTTTTCTGCCTCAGTGTATTTAAGTTTTTACTGAAAATAATAATTTTTAGATATTTATTACATAAAAAAGATTTACTAAGTTTAGGTCGCCCAGAGTTGCCGTTTTGGAGATATTTGCGTTTAAATTATTCAGTGTACCCTGCCCAATTATTATAATTATTTGCAAACTATTTTTTTTTCAAAGTAAGCTATGAGAAAACAAATGAAATTATGCAGTTGCTATGAAACCTCTATGTTGTTATTTGTTTGTTGATTATTGTAACATGTTGTAATGATTTTAAAATAACATATTATTTTTCAATTTTTCAAGTTATTTTAAATAAAGTAAGTTAAAGAACAATCCAATTTTTGTATGTATTATTCCCAATTACCAGTACTAGAACATTATTTATCCTGTAAAAGTTAATTGGTAAGAAGTAACAAAACATTATTTGCTTGCCTGAGCTAGCGCGCTGAATAATTTAAATGCAAATATCTCCGAAACGGCAACTCTGGGCGACCTAAACTTAGTATATCTTTTTTGCGTAATAAATATCGAAAAATTATTATTTTCATTAAAAACTTAAATACACTGCAGAAAAAAGTTATGACCTAGTAAATATGCCAAAAAACCGCAGACAGCGCCCCCTACTTTGCACATTAAAATTTCATAAAAAAATCAAGTTCTCATCCTAAAAAAAACCCAACTGCCAAATTTTGTGAAAAAATGTTGGTTTTTCTCAAAGTTATTAGAGAAAACAAAAATGAACTTTTAACTTTAACACCCTGTATCTCAGTTAATATCAACTTTCGGATATAGGTAAGTACGATTAAATCCTAATATTTTTACGTAGGGAGTATGTGGATTATCTATGTACCATTAATTAGCGGTATACACTCCTTTTCAAAAAAAAAAACGGTTATCATAAAATTTGGATTAAGTTTAGGGATTTATAATTCTTTTATTTTTACCCCGATTTAAGTAATTTTTTAAAGAGCTATAGATACGTTTATTAGTTTTAATATGCTTGTACAAATTTTAAGAGAAATTGGGTTTTGACATATTATACAAGGATAATCGAAAAGTTTTTTTTGCCCCGCGTCAAAACACTTTGTGGAATAATTAGGAAGCAAAATTACAAAACTCAAAAAAAACATATAAAATAACAATTTTTTTAAATTTTAATAAAATTTGTTATGTTGGTTCATCTTATGGTTAAAAATAAATATATTTAATGCTTTACAGGGTGTTTCGAATAATTAAGGTATTTTAACACTGTATTATGCAAATAAGAAATATATATAAATAGTATAAACAAGGGAAGTCTCAATACAAAGAATTAATTTTATCCACAAATAATGAAATTGTTGAAAAAACATAATTGCTGCATACAGAGTAATAAAATTTTGACAGACCATTCTATGGGCTATTGCAAGTTAGCATTTATATGTTACCTTATTAAGAAGTTATTTTGTATTTACCTATTGAAGAATATGGCCCACTTATTATTTGCGGATAAAATTAATTCTTTGTATTGAGAATTTGCTTGTCTATATTGTTTATATTTATTTTTTATTTGTATAATAGTGTTAGAATAACTAAATTATTCGAAACACCCTTTATAGCATTAAATATGTTTATTTTTAATCATAAGATGAACTAACATAACAAATTTTATTGAAAAAAAAAGGTATATTATATGGTTTTTATTTAGTTTTGGGTCTGTTCGACACTGTAAATCTCCAGAACTGGTCATAGGACAAGGAAAATCAATAGTAAACATGTAAGTAAGACACTTCCAGCAAAAAACATTAAAAAATAACGAAATTTAACCGACCCTTTTTTAATATACCGGGCGATTTATAAATACAAGCATTTTTATGTTATATTTATATCGCACAAGTACTTAGTACTTGAAGAAATATCTACAAAATTTCTTTAAAAACTAATTTAAAGAATTATGACTTTTTGAGTTACCATGTATAAATATAAAAAATATAAATGATGATAGCTTGCTCCAAGGTAATGTCATCTAGAGTATTACTTTGTTAACATTTAATTTAATGCCGAAAATACAATGATTTAACAAAAAATATTAAATAATTTTCGTAACTCACCCGGTATATAATAAGATAATTAGACTATTTTTATAGTATTCTATCCTATCTACGACAGGGTCAACCAAAATCCAGAAAAACAAAACGAACTAATATTATAAACTACGAAAATAATATAATGTAGTGAACATTTATATTTTGCAATTTGAACCCCCCTGTCTGGTCGGCAGATTTTGTTGTGGCCATGGATACTTTTGATCAGAATGACATTATCTACAACATACTAAAAATTTAGGAAATTTAACCGAGGGCTATTTTCCATAAGAGAAGTGCGGGGTTCTATTCCGATAATTCTATAATTTTCCAAATTGCACGGAAGTTTTTTCGAACTAAACTAGTTTTTTTTTATATTTTAACCCTGAAAGTCCCAACTATAGTAAATAAGTATTAAATAATAATTTATTTATAATTTTCTATCGAGTAAATATAATTATCGTGAACCGGATTTTTTTACTTTTTAAAACCTGTTGTAAAGTGTCCATCTTAATTATAAACGCAATATGTTATTTAAACGTTTGTAATTACTGAAAACGTATAATACTTGTGATAGAAACAGCCTTATGCTATCCATAATATATCTAGGACAATTATTATAACTTCTCATAAAACTATACAGGGTGTTCATTTGAAAACTTCCCACCTCGATTTTCCTGCTTTAAAATGAAAATGTGGAAAATCGCTCGGACCCGTCGATTTTTATTTCGAGGGGGACATCTTTTGCGTATATTGTCAATCTTGTTACTTCAAGCCCCTAGGAGGAAGGGGGGGTAAGATCTAAATCTTAAATGGATACCCCTATTTTATATAATTTTTTTGGATTCTGCATAAAATTCTGAACATTTTTTAATAAAAGCATTATTAGTCTATACTTAACAGTTTCCGAGATATTGACTCTTGAAAAATGACATTTTTGAACTTTGAAAGCGTCTAGCTTTCTAACTGTACGTCTTAGAGCAAAACGGCTTACATGTCCCTATCTTCGATTTTTATTATCTTTCCAATAGTGTGAACTTTCGGTTATACCGGATGTAAGAAATATAGTACCAATTTTGAAATACACTCTCCAAGTCCCTTTCTGAGGTTTAAAATTTGACTAGGAAAGTCAATGGACAAGTCTTTATGGTATATCGTTTGTAAATTCCGCGCTTTCACATATACAGTGTGTGTATAAAGTCTGGAAACGGCTTAATAACATCACAATTTACTGGCCGATTTAAACCAAATTTGATACAGTTGTGTAAGAGGATCTAACGCACCGAATGACGATATTGGCGTTGTTGCCAGCTTTTTAGTTTGTCTGGAATTCGAACGAATTTTATATTTTTAAATATAACACCCAGTATATTTTTACATTTTTAAATTCCACATAAAATTATAATTATTTTTTATTAAATGCATTATTAGTTTATACTTCATAGTTTCCGAGATGTTGACTCTCGAAAAGTGACATTTTTGAACTTTGACAGCTTATAACTTTCTAACAGTACGTCTTAGAGCAAAACGGCTTTCATGACCCTATCTTCAATTTTTATTATCTTCCCAAAAAAATCAACTTCCGGTTAAACCGGATGTAACTCGAAAGCAGGAAATATAGTTGTTCCGGTTTAACTGGAAGTTGATTTTTTTGGGAAGATAATAAAAATTGAAGATAGGGACATGTAAGCCGTTTTGCTCTAAGACGTACTGTTAGAAAGTTATAAGCTGTTAAAGTTCAAAAATGTCACTTTTCGAGAGTCAATATCTCGGAAACTATGAAGTATAGACAAATAATGCATTTAATAAAAAATAATTATAATTTTATGTGGAATTTAAAAATGTAAAAATATACTGGGTGTTATATTTAAAAATATAAAATTCGTTCGAATTCCAGACAAACTAAAAAGCTGGCAACAACGCCAATATCGTCATTCGGTGCGTTAGATCCTCTTACACAACTGTACCAAATTTGGTTTAAATCGGCCAGTAAATTGTGATGTTATTAAGCCGTTTCCAGACTTTATACACACACTGTAATTGTTCTTCACTAAACGAAGTTAAATTCCCAGGTTATAAAAAAATAAAATAAATTATGAAATGAAATACCTATGAAAAGAAAAGCTGGCAGCAAGTTTTAAAGGGGCCGTGTTTGTTACACCACTGAATAACTTTTTACATTTTTTCCAGTATAATTCCAAAAATGTCCAACTTTGAAGGCCTGAAACAGTTCTATACTGGAAAAAACATTTTTATCACTGGTGCAACAGGTTTTTTGGGCATATGTCTTCTAGAAAAAATTCTGAGGACCATCCCCGACCACGGCGAGATATACTTGTTAATGAGGCCAAAGAGAGGAAAGGAAATCATTCAGAGACTGGAAGAAATTAAGAAAAATTGTGTTTTTGAGAGATTATTGGAAGAGGAACCTGTAGAAAAGGTAAGAATAAATACTCTCTTATTGTATGATGTTATTTATAAAATATTTAGGAATACCTATTGATTGACCAAAATTGAAAATGGGATCATCAAATTAACATTCTTACAAAAAAATTAAGAAACACCTTATGTAAATTTACACTTTTGAAAAATATTGTGAATCAAAAACTTTGCTTTATTATGCACTTTTTTCAATCAATTCTTTCCTATGGTATAATTGGTTGGGAAAGTGCATACGACTCGAATTTGAGACCGCTTATAACAATACAAAAATATGTTTTAAAAGTAATATTTAATAAACATATATTTTGTTTCCTTCAAAAATATTATTTGTTTATAATAATATTCTGAGTTTAAAACAACATGACAAAAAACAAATCTATGTTTATGTAATGATAATTTTAATTTAACGCTTTTAAAAAAGAATGCTTTATTTGTTGGCATCAAAATTTTTAATATATTACCTACTAATTTGAAAACTATGAGTTTTTTGGCATTTAAAAGAAAATTAAAATCATATAAAGGTAAGCCAACTTATATATAGGTAATAATAATACTAAATATTACAATTTTTCTATTATAATTTGTCCCTTATTTATAATTTTTCCTTTTTTTTTGGTGAAATATTTTTGAATTACTTACTTATATCTTTAAATATATTTATGATGCGATTAAAATTAATAAACTAAATGGGTGTATATTTTTTCATTACAAAATCGGACAGATTTGTCAATCTATGGTTTTGTAATGATGCTTTCATTGGATTTATTTTTATTAAAAAAAAACAATGTTATTGATTTTTAATATTATTATAAAGAAACCTGCAAATAAATAAATGAATAATTTCTTAGGGGGTCTTGTTTTTTTGTTTCTATTAATTGACGACCAGAAAAAAAAGTTAAATGTATTTTTTCAGGTTTTCGATAAAGTGACGCCTATAGCTGGTGATGTCGGACAAGAGGACTTGGGTTTATCCGAACACGATAGGGATTTTCTACGTCACAGAGTCAATGTGATATTTCACAGCGCCGCCACATTGGATTTTGGAGAAAATTTGAAGACTACTATCGACATAAATTTATTAGGTAAAAACTTTAGATCAAGCGATCAAGCACAGCAAAGATTTTTTCTCCCCTCTCCTCTCCTTAAATAAAATTGTTTGCTGATGATACTACCCTTGTATATTTTTATGAAGACTATGCTCAAATTCATAATAACATTAACCACGACCTAAATAGAATATGTAAATGGCTTGAAATTAATAAATTATCATCAAATTTTAATAAATCATCTTGTATGTTTATAAGTAAATCAAAATTAAAAAATAATAATATTTCTTCACTATCTTTCAATAATCATATAATTAAATATACTAATAGAATTACATCTTTAGGTTTGTATATTAATGAAATTTTAAGTTGGAAAAAACATATTGAATATTTAAAAAGTACATCTCGCCAATAATTGGCATTTTGTTCAAAGCAAAAATTATATATCATTAAAATATTTTAAAAATATATATTATTCTTTGGTTTATTCAAAATTACAGTATATGATTTCAATTTGGGGATCAGCGAATTTAACTACAATTCAGCCATTACTAAAAAACAAAGTAATTAAATGCATACATAAACTTCCTTTTTTAGAACCAACTATAAATTTGTATGAACCAAATGGATATTTAAATTTAGAAAAGCTTTATAAACTATGCATTCTAATACACTCTATTATTAAAGAAAAACAATCGAATATAATATTTCCTTCAACCAACATTATTCACATCACGAGACAAAACCATCATATTCATACACCTATGGTAAAGAGTACTTTTGGCCAAAGATCAATATTATATAAAAGAATAACAATTTACAACAGTTTGCCGAAAAAAATTAAAGAAATATCAAAATTATGGACTTTTAAAAAAACTAAAAAAATATTTTTTAAAACTAAACTAACTTTAACGTATTATATATTATTATTATTATTTTTTTTTGTAAATGGTTATTTTTTTAAAAATAATTTCGATGGAGTTATTAATAATTATTACTAAACATGATTTTTATTATTTGTGATTTTTATATATTGTATATTTGGTGTTATATTCTCTGTAATGAACTTTTTAAGTTGGTTGAGAATAAAGATATATATTATTAATATTATTATTAAAGTACATAATTGTATATTCAAAATGTTTGAAAAAGTTGTTGGGTTGGATTTAGCAAAAAAATTTCTTTTTCAAATTTTCATGATTATTAAAGGTGTGTGCTATCAGTCAAATCTAATGTCTTTTTACCATGAACCCTCATAATATAAGAAATTACCGGTATTTCCCGAGGACATGCCGATAAAATTAGAATATATTATTCTTATTCAATTTTATTACAACAAAACAGCGTTCTTCAAAACCGGTTTTATGATAACATTATATCATCAAGTTTAAAAAAAAAGTCCTCGGAACAAAACGAGGTAATAAAAAAGCATAAATTCGTAAAAAGGTTAATGTCTCTAACACTAATAATAAAATCTAATGGGTTTGTTCTCTTTTAGGAACTAGAAGAATAACAGAATTGGCCGAACAATGTCCAAATTTAAATGTTTTGGTGCACGTGAGCAGCGCCTATGTAAATTCCTATCGATTGGACGCAGATGAGGTAAAAAATGTCACTGTGAACACTTTTTGAAAAAAAAAATACTAAAACCGATCTTTTCCCTTGGCCTTTAAAATGGTAAAAAGTGAAAAAAAAATAATAGTAGGATGAAACCCATTGGAGAAGGAAGAGAATATAACAAAAATGAAATGAAAAATAATTTACGGGCGATCCGAGGTCGGGAAGTGGAAAGGGGTGAGTTTTTAAGGGTAGAAAACGATTTATCTTGATTTCCGGCAAAACTACAAGTCCTATGGAAAAACGTTAAATGGCAAAGTTGTAGGTAATAAAAAGATCTACAACTTTTGTATTTACACTTTTTTCACATAACCACAAAATTTATGTGAAAAATTCAAATATCTAACCAAGTTTTTGGTTTTTTATTTTTCTTTTCCAAATCACTAAATTTGGTGAAAACTTACCTTTTTATGTCCCAAACACACTGTACTTTCTTTGATTTAAAATATTTATTTTTTCACCTTATTTTGACTTAATATCGAAAAAGCGCCCTAATTTTCAATCGAAAATTCTCACGTCAAAATATCTGCTTTTTTAAAAAAGTCGGTGGACTTTTTGTTCGTTGAAATCTCTACTTTCTGATGGTGTAAAAAAAAATATATATTACTGTGGTAAATGTTCTCAAAAAATGCAAAGAAACGAAAATATATGTAATTAGAATTTAATAATACAACTTTTTTACTGAAAAGAAATAGCAGCAATCACATTTTTTAGATGAAATCCCCTTTAAATCTTAACTTTAATTATATTTAGAACAACTATTTTCGCATGTTTTTTGCGATCTTTATGTTTTATGGAATTGGTATTTTTTTGTTTATCAATGTAACATGGAATCTTACGTTTTTCGAGTAATTAAAGTATAAATTTTAATAAATAGCTCAAAATTGTACATGATGATTTTAAAAAAAATTTCGGATTCGAGTTTTTTTCGTTTCTTTGCATTTTTTCAGAACATTTACCATAGTAATGTATATTTTATTTACACCATCAGAAAGTAGAGATTTCAACGAACAAAAAGCCCACCGACTCTTTAAAAAAAGCAGATATTTTGACGTGAGAATTTTCGATTGAAAATTAGGGTGCTTTTTCGATATTAAGTCAAAATAAGGTGAAAAAATAAATTTTAAATCAAAGAAATTACAGTGTGTTTGGGACATAAAAAGGTAAGTTTTCACCAAATTTAGTAAAAAAAAACTTTTTTGAAAAGACAAAAATAAAAAACCAAAAACTTGGTTATTTGAATTTTTCACATAAATTTTGAGGTTATGTGAAAAAAGTGTAAATACAAAAGTTGTAGATCTTTTTATTACCTACAAGTTTGCCATTTAACGTTTTTCCATAGGACTTGTAGTTTTGCCGGAAATCGAGATAAATCGTTTTCTACCCTTAAAAACTCACCCCCTTCCACTTCCCGACCTCGGATCGCCCGTAAATTATTTTTCCTTTCATTTTTGTTATATTCTCTTCCTTTTCCAATGGGTTTCATCCTGCTATTTTTTTTTTGTTTCAAAAATTATCGACCCAGGTCTATTAATTTTATTTGTATTTTTAGGTGATATATCCCCTGAAAAGAAACTCGCAAGATCTGATCGATGAAGTTTCAAAGATGAGCCCGGAAGAATTAGAAAAACGGACGCCGGAAATTTTGGGCGACCATCCTAACACGTATACCATCACGAAACACATGGCGGAACACGAAATAAAGCGGTGCGAAGAAAAATTTCCATGCACTATTGTCAGACCTTCAATGAGTAAGTGATCATTCTAGTCGGATAAGTCGGATTTATCATAGCGCAGATAACCTAAGCCATATTCAAGGCCAGTGGCGGAACGGAACTTCACTTATACAGGGCGTTCCATTTAAGATAAGCAAGTTTGAGACTACTTCCGGTATAACCGAAAGTCCCATATGGTTGCTGTTACTCCGAAAATCTCATTATCCAAATTTGCAGGATTAAAAACGCATTGCTTTCAAAAATATTCCAATGAACGATCGCCGTGAAACACCCTCTAACATATATAACTTTTTGGGAATAATTATAATGCAAAAGGTAATATACAATGTCACCAGTAAAGTCCGCATCATATGGGATTTTTTTTTATTAATAGCTTTATTCGAAATTTGACTTTGGCATCAAGTTCTGCCTCGATCGAGATGAAAATTAAGCAAAAAATAGTAGTCACGTGATTCGCATTATCTGTCAAATTTTATTTTTTTCCAAAAAATAATTCAAACGTGGGGATATTTCTGAAAATATCGAAAAAAGTTATTAGAAAATGTTTTTTTAAATGCAGTTTCTAGCCCACATGCAAAATTTCAGCTGCATAAGGTAATTTTGATTTTTTACCCACCAATAAAATTTATTTTCCACTTAATGAACACTTTACTGATGACACTGTGTTCTTTTTTGTCTTAATATTAAGGTGTATTACTTTCAGACACAAACTACGTTTTCAAAAATACTTATTTTATGACGTTACCTTATACAGGGTCAAAAACAAATAAACTTTGCATCACATGCGACGAAATTTTAATAGCCCAATTTTGATTTTGTAGAAAAACGCACATTTAATGTGGCGCTGCTTTAAAGAAAATGTAGGTATCTGAAATAAAGCCTTGTCAAAACTAAGAAGTTTTATGTAGTTTGTGTCGAGTATTATTTTGCAAAAGTGGTGCAATTTACAAAATATGGGTAAAAAAATCAAAATTATCTTATGCGGCTGAAATTTTGCATGTGGTCTAGAAACTGCATTAAAAAAAACTTTTTCTAATAACTTTTTTCGATACTTTCAGAAATAACCCTACTTTTGAAATATTTTTTGGAAAAAATTTAAATTTGACAGATAATGCGAATCACGTGACTACTATTTTTTTGCTTAATTTTCGTCTCGATCGAAGCAGAACTTGATGCCAAAGTCAAATTTCGAATAAAGCTAATAATAAAAAAAAATCCCATATGATGCTGACTACTGGCCACACAGTATAACATAGACCAAACCATTTATTCATGAATAGCCTGTTTGTTTGCATCAAACAAAGAGAGAGACAGAGAGAGAGAGAGAACGTTAAGATTCCAACTCCACGCGGTATTGCAATGGCTCAAGGATTCCAAGCGATCGATTTAATAACAATTTTTGATAATGTCAAAAATAAAGGTACTTTACTCTTGGGAAAAATTCACATTCTGGGGAGAAATTCACATTTTTTGACAAACCTCGTAGATGACTGGAAAATTTCGATATTTGGTGGTTGCATTTTAGGTTTTAGACCATGCAGAGCTTTTTATGAAGAATAACTTTTTTTCGTAAAATGAATAATAAAAAAGTTTTCCATATGGTGCAAACTTGCGGAGACATACTGTATGTTATTATTCTTTTTTTTTGTAAATGGTTATCATATATATATTTTTTAAATGATTTCGATGGAGTTATTAATAATTAGTACTAAACATGATTTTTATTATTTGTGTTTTTATACAGGATGTTCATTTGAAAACTTCCCACCTCGATTTTCCTGCTTTAAAATGAAAATGTGGAAAATCGCTCGGACCAGTCGATTTTTATTTCGAGGGGGTCATCTTTTGCGTATATTGTCAATCTTGTTACTTCAAGCCCCTAGGAGGGAGGGGGGTAAGATCTAAATCTTAAATGGATACCCCTATTTTATATATTTTTTTTGGATTCTGCATAAAATTCTGAACATTTTTTAATAAAAGCATTATTAGTCTATACTTAACAGTTTCCGAGATATTTACTCTTGAAAAATGATATTTTTGAACTTTGACAGCGTCTAGCTTTCTAACTGCACGTCTTAGAGCAAAACGGCTTACATGTCCCTATCTTCAATTTTTATTATCTTTCCAATAGTGTGAACTTTCGGTTAAAGTGGATGTAAGAAATATAGTACTTCCGGTTTGACAGGAAGTTGACACTATTGGAAAGATAATAAAAATCGAAGATAGGGACATGTAAGCCGTTTTGCTCTAAGACGTACAGTTAGAAAGCTAGACGCTGTCAAAGTTGAAAAATGTCATTTTTCAAGAGTCAATATCTCGGAAACTGTTAGGTATAGACTAATAATGCTTTTATTAAAAAATGTTCAGAATTTTAGGTAGAATCCAAAAAAATTATATAAAATAGGGGTATCCATTTAAGATTTAGATCTTACCCCCCCCTCCCTCCTAGGGGCTTGAAGTAAAAAGATTGACAATATACGCAAAAGATGTCCCCCTCGAAATAAAAATCGACGGGTCCGAGCGATTTTCCACATTTTCATATTAAAGCAGGAAAATCGAGGTGGGAAGTTTTAAAATGAACACCGTATATTGTATATTTGGTGTTATATTCTCTGTAATGAACTTTTTAAGTTGGTTGAGAATCCAGATATACAGGGTATTCCATACTCGATGGTACATTAGAAGTATCTGGAGAACGAAAAGAAAAATAATTTTAAAATTTTCACTACGGCCATAGGAGACTGCGCTCTAGCTTTTAAAAATAATTTCGCGGTTGCAGTGTTGCCAGATCTATTGATTACTGACATCAACTTTGGAATTTTAAATGAGACACCCTGTATATTTTTACATTTTTAAATTCCACATAAAATTATAATTATTTTTTATTAAATGCATTATTAGTCTATACTTCATAGTTTCCGAGATATTGACTCTCGAAAAGTGACATTTTTGAACTTTGACAGCTTCTAACTTTCTAACAGTACGTCCTAGAGCAAAACGGCTTACATGTCCCTATCTTCAATTTTTATTATCTTCCCAAAAAAATCAACTTCCGGTCAAACCGGATGTAACTCGAAAGCAGAAAATATAGTTGTTCCGGTTTAACCGGAATTTGTTTTTTTTTGGGAAGATAATAAAAATTGAAGATAGAGGCATGTAAGCCGTTTTGCTCTAGGACGTACTGTTAGAAAGTTAGAAGCTGTCAAAGTTCAAAAATGTCACTTTTCGAGAGTCAATATCTCGGAAACTATGAAGTATAGACTAATAATGCATTAATTAAAAAATAATTATAATTTTATGTGGAATTTAAAAATGTAAAAATATACAGGGTGTCTCATTTAAAATTCCAAAGTTGATGTCAGTAATCAATAGATCTGGCAACACTGCAACCGCGAAATTATTTTTAAAAGCTAGGGCGCAGTCTCCTATGGCCGTAGTGAAAATTTCAAAATTATTTTTCTTTTCGTTCTCCAGATACTTCTAATGTACCATCGAGTAGGGAATACCCTGTATATTTATTATTATTATTATTATTATATACTACACAAGCGTGCAAAATTAACATTGACGTTATTTTACCAGTAATGGGCTCTTGGAAAGAACCTATGCCAGGCTGGACGATCAGTAAAAATGGACCACAAGGTTTCTTGATGGGAGCCTCCAAAGGAGTAATCAGAAGACTTCCCGTGGCCAAACATTTGGTGTACGACTATATCCCAGTAGATGTAGTCGTTAATAATTTGTTAGCCGCTGGTTATCATGCTGGTAAGTAAACGTTATTTTTTGTGCAAGTGTAAAAAACCAAATGTTTGATGTTTACAGGCGTGACGAAACCAAAAAAAGTAGAAGTGTACCAAAGCACGTCGAGTACCAGGAATCCCTTCAAATGGGCGGCCGTGGAAAACAGCGTCAACGAATACCTCCACGAGTTCCCGCTCATGTCGGCCGTGTGGTATCCCAATTTGAAGTTTATACCCTCGATCACATATTATAAAATATCCGCGTTCTTTGTTCACATCATACCCGCCTTGTTTCTGGATACCTTGACGAAGGTTACAGGAGGTCGTCCAATGTAAGTTTATTTATCTATTTTTTAATTTAGCCACACTGACATTCCCATGTAAATTTTTCTACCCTCAAATGTTGGTTTTCCAGTGTAAACTAATTTATAATTCTAAGGCAACTGTCTTAAATACTATCCATGTGCAATGAAGCTTGATGACTCCGCCTACGTGCTTATTGGAGTGTGGAGTTGGAACTGTTGGTTTTGGACAAGAAGAGGCTTCCAGATATTGGGGATATCTATACTCGGTTTACTAAATATATGGGTATTTTGATTCATGAAAGCTGCTTCTTTGAATTTCGTTTTCTCCTCTCCAGTGCTGTTCCGTGTCCAAAACCTTGGCTTCTGACCACTGCATTTTATGTTGGTTGGTCCATACATGTTCCGCTATACCTGATCTCGAAGTTTCACCTTTTTGAGTATGTTTCAGATGTTCTTTAACTCGTACGGGAAGAGGTCTTTTTGTTTCTCCAATGTACAATTCGCCACACTCGCAAGGGATTTGAGAGATACAATTTTTTGTGTTTTTATTACGGGTGGGTTTTTACTTTTGTAAGCAAGCTTCTAAGCGTATTTCCGGATTTGAAGGCTGTTTTGATATTATGGTTTTTGGTTATCCTTCTAATCTTTTCAGAAATCCCCTTGACATAAGGTATTGTAAGAAATGCTTGCTCCTCTTTCGTTTCTGTATTAGTTTTTACTTTACGCGATTTTTAAGTTTTGAGGTGGTATTAGTTACAAAGGTTTCAGGGTAACCACTCTGTTTTAAATCTTTTTTGATGTTTGAAATTTCAATATTAAGGTCTTCCGGATTATTGCAAACGTTAGATGCTCTGTGAAAGAGTTTGAATTATGCCCTCTGTTTTATGGAGTTTGAATGATTCGATCCGTGATTAAGGTATCTATTGCCCCAGGTGAGTTGGTTTCCTGTAAACTGAAGTTTTTATGGTTTCAGCACTTCGTTTGACGAGAACATCGAGAAAAGATTGAGTGGAATGTTGTTCTGTTTCCATGGTAAATTTAATGGATTGTCTTATACTGTTAATATGTTCCAAAAACCGTATCAGCTCTTCGTTGCTGTCTATCCAAATAATAAAGGTATCATCAACATATTTAAGCCAAAGTTTAGGTTTAATCTTGGCAGTGTTAATAGCGTGTGACTCAAACCATTCCATGTACAGGTTAGCCACCACCGGAGAGAGAGAGATGAACCCATTGGAAGACCGTCATTCTGGGCATAGAATCTATCTTTTACTTGAAAGTAGGAACTACGTAGACACACTCTAATAGTTCCATCACACCTTCTAGCGGAACATGTATGGACCAACCAACATAATATACAGTGGTCAGAAGCCGAGGTTTTGGACACGAAACAGCACTGGAAAAAACGAAAATTCAAAGAAGCAGCTTTCATGAATCAAAATACCCATATATTTAGTAAACCCAGTATAGATATCCCCAATATCTGGAAGCCTCTTTTTGTCCAAAACCAACAGCTCAGACTTCGCACTCCAATAAGCACGTAGGCGGAGTCATCAAGCTTCATTGCACATGGATAGTATTTAAGACAGTAGCCTTAAAATTATAATTTAGTTTACACTTGAAAACGGTTAGGGATACCAACTAACCGAAACATTGTGTTAAGCAACAAAATAAAGACAGTGGAAGTCCGACAAGGTAATTTCCTTGATATTACTTCTTTGTCCACCACCTCCAAACAAACACTGTAAAACATTTTGAAATAAAACAAACTTAAAAAATTTTTAACTTCCTTTTCCATCATCATTATTATTTTTTTTAGCCTTCTTAAACTGCACAGAAATGTAAACACGTCGCTAGGCCGATTGGCCAAATTCATCTTCACCGAATGGAAATTTTCGGCTAACAACACGATGGAACTGCAAAAATGGTTAAACAGTGAGGATAAAGACGACTTTAACTTGGACATATCTGCTCTGGTCTGGCCCGTTTACTTTGACGATTTGACTCTGGGCGCTAGGACCTATTTAAGTAAAGAACCTAAAAAGACTATCGAAGCTGCCAAGAAAAAGGATAAAATGTAAGTAGGATACTGGTATATGAGAGAAAAATCATCTCATTGTCATTTGAAGACGCTTTATAAATTACTAGCTAGCGAGTACCCGATACTGTCCCTAGAATTGTGTAAAGCATTTGATACAGTCAATCAGAACATTTTACTTAAATGCCTATACAATATTGCAATTCGGGGAAATATTTATTTATTGTTAAATAATTACTTAAGTAATAGAAAGCAGTTTGTTCAAATGGAAAATGTTAAAAGTTCACAAAAAAACATAACTTGTGGTGTTCCGCAAGGGTCAACCTTAGGACCTACTTTTTTTTAATCTACATTAATTCTATAGTAAAGTTAAATTTAAAAGGTAAAATAAAATTATTTGCTGACGATACTACTATTGTATATTTTCATGAAGACTGAGTATTATTTTTTTGTAAATGGTTATTATATATATTTTTTTTTAAATAATTTCGATGGAGTTATTAATAGTTACTAAACATGATTTTTATTATTTGTGATTTTATATATTGTATATTTGGTGTTATATTCTTTGTAATGAACTTTTCAAGTTGGTTGAAAATAAAGATATATTAATAATAATAAAAAACAAACTTCAACCCCCGTTTTTTTACTTAGGGGTAGATTTGTTTGATCTGCTTGTTTATCAAACTTAAAACCATTACAAAAATTGCGAAATAAAGTTATTTATTAAATGTATACACAAATTACCACATTTAGAACCAACTGTTAATCTATATAGACCCAAAGGGTATTTACACGTTCAAAACATTTATAAATTAAAAATTTGTATTCTAATTTACTCTATTATTTTAAAAGAAAAAAAATCAAACATAACTTCAGGAGAATAAGACATTACATGATCATAACACCAGACGTTGTATCAATTATCAAACTATACCAGTAAAAAGTAATTTCGGAAAAAAATCGCTTTTATATGACGGAATAATAAAATATAACAATCTTCCAAAAAATATCAGAAAAATTAAAAAATCGGCAACTTTTAGAGAAAAATTAAAGAGATATTTACTAAATCAAATTATTTATACTATTTTTTTTTTAATTGATTTTGTTAATGAATTAAGTTGAATTAACTTCCATTTTTTTTATGGTTATTATTTTCTATGTTATGTTGTCACTTTCCATGTAATGAACTGTAAAAATTAATTTTAAATAAAGACATTTTAAAAGGTGATTTTCAAAAAATCCCGTTTTAGTCAATTTTATATAATAATATAGGCGAAAAGTTGACAATTGACAAAAAAATGCGATAAATCTAATTATCCCCTTTTTTACAGATTATTGGCTGTCCACATCGTATTCAAAATATGCCTGACGCTTTTCTTGGCTTATGGGTTTGCCCGACTCATAGGAGTCGATCTGTTGCAGTCGGCCATTTTTGTTATACCATTATGCCTGGTCTTATATAGCGTACTTTAAGTTATGTCATTATTATGTCATATAATATGTTCGTTCTTTTTAGACTTTTCACCCTATGATGTTTCGGTTTGTAGGAACTTTAATTGCATATTAAATCCTTAATTGGTTTGTTTGTAGGGCACGTTAGGGGGGGGGGGGGGGGGGGTGTTTGCGGGTGTTGGAGAGTAACTATCATTATAGCTTCATATATACAGTATGTCTCCGTAAGTTTGCACCATATGGAAAACTTTTTTATTATTCATTTTACGAAAAAAAGTTATTCTTCATAAAAAGCTCTGCATGGTCTAAAACCTAAAATGCAACCATCAAATATCGAAATTTTCCAGTCATATACAAGGTTTGTCAAAAAATGTGAATTTTTTTCAAGAGTAAAGTACCTTTATTTTTGACATTATCAAAAATTGTTATTAAAAAAAGTTGGTCAGAACTAAAAACCACGCCTAAATATGCAATAACATGCATTAAATTAATTAAATAGTTAATAATAAATTAATAAAATAATTTTTCAACATAAATGCGTATAATTGCATATTTAGACATGATTTTTAGTTCTGATCAACTTTTTTTAATAAAAATTTTTGATAATGTCAAAAATAAAGCTACTTTACTCTTGGGAAAAATTCACATTCTTGGGAAAAATTCCCATTCTTGGAAAAAATTCACATTCTTGGGAAAAATTCACATTTTTTGACAAACCTCGTATATGACTGGAAAATTTCGATATTTGGTGGTTGCATTATAGATTTTATACCATGCAGAGCTTTTTATGAAGAATAACTTTTTTTCGTAAAATGAATAATAAAAAATTTTTCCATATGGTGCAAACTTACGGAGACATACTGTATATAAAATGATACATCATAGGGCAGAACAAGACTATGATCCTACAAGTGAATCTCTTTCATCGAATGTTATTTTGAAGTACTAATATTTTAACAATGCATTTATAATTATTACTTATATGGAATCTTGTAGTGCCTCGTCGCCTGCTTTTTTTGTATTTTTCAACTTGATATTGATAATATGTATTAAACCTAGTATTTTTGTACTTATATTTATTTTCTTGCTGTCATTAGACGAATGACGGTACTTTTCTCAACCTGTTTAATGAAAATTTTAATATAATATGTTGTTTTTTTGATGCGTTTTATTTATTTTTTTATTTAAAAACAATCGGATACTTTTTAACAAAAACTGAGTGGGCCCCCCGGCAAACGTTTTCAGGGGCCCCCTCTATATAACGAATGGAAAATGATAATTCTTATTTTCATTACTATTAGGTTCACGTTTATGAATTGTTGAATTCGTTAATCGTGTAATAATTTAATTAGGCTTAAACCCACATTATGTGTTAAGTACCTACTGTTACAACAGCAAACAATTCGAATTTATTTTATAATCCTAGGTAGACTGGTAGACATAACATAGGTTTAGGTTATTAAGTCATTATACGTAATATTCCAGCAAATATGATGCAAAATCAAAATTTTAAAACGCGTGATTCGCATTATCTATCAAACTTTAATTTTTTTCAAAAAATAATTTAAAAGTGGGGTTATTTCTGAAAATATCGAAAAAAGTTATTAGAAAAAGTTTTTTTTTAAATGCAGTTTCTAGCCCACATGTAAAATTTTAGCTGCATAAGATAATTTTGATTTTTTACCCGCCACTAAAATTTATTTTCCACTTAATGAACACTTTACTGATGACACTGTGTTCTTTTTTGTGTTAATATTAAGCAGGTGTATTACTTTCAGACACAAACTACGTTTTTAAAATACTTATTTTATGAAGTTACCTTATACAGGGTCAAAAATAAATTTTATGTCAATTTACAAAATATGGGTAAAAAATCAAAATTATCTTATGCAGCTAAAATTTTGCATGTGGGCTAGAAGCTGCATTAAAAAAAACTTTTTTTAATAACTTTTTTCGATTCATTTTAGAAATAACCTCACTTTTGAATTATTTTTTGGAAAAAATTAAAATTTGACAGATAATGCGAATCATGTGACTACTATTTTTTTGCTTAATTTTTATCTCGTTCGAAGCAGAACTTGATGCCAAAGTCAAATTTCGAATAGTTATTAATAAAAAAAAATCCCATATGCGGACTTTATATACTGGTCACACTCTGTATATCGTTTGTAAATTCCGCGCTTTCACGTATAATTCTTCTTCACTTAACGAAGTTAAATTCTCAGGATATAAAAAAATAAAATTAATTATGAAATTAAATACCTATGAAAAGCAAAGCTGGCAGCAAGTTTTGAAGGGGCCGTCAATGTGGCCGGGCCCCTGTTTGTTACACCGCTGCGCATCTTAGACATAAACGTCTGGTACAATCTTGTAATATTGGTTTGTTATAATGTTTACATTTTCATTAGTATTACACAATAGCCTAACTTTTTTTCCTTCTGTCAAAATTGTTTAATTTTCACTTGATGCCTAGGAGGCAACGTTGCCACGTCTTGCGGCCCCACATCAATGTGGAATATTCCGAACAATACTGTAAAACGACCGTTTCTGCGCCGCCATAGTACAAACAAAAGTCATTTTGTTAAGCATATTTATTTTCTTACACAGAAGAAGATTTTTCATTTCGTTAGCCTTATCCTTAGACGCGTTTCGCCATGATGGCTCGTCAGTAAGGATATGATACGACGAAATTAAGGTTTCTCTTAAGGTACATCCTCTCTCTCTGATATTATTAAATTTACGTTTAGAGGTGTTTAAAATCGAAACTAGATGGCGCTACATCACCTCGGTATTAAATTAGTAAGATATATACAATAACATCCAAATCATTACAATAACATGTAAAAAATTATAAAATACAGTTACATACTATAGAACGGCTTTTAACAATATGTGTTTTACTGCTTCCTGGGAAAAAAACCATACTGCCATGCCATTGGCTACACCAAACTACTGAGTCAGGATTGTCGGATTTCTCGTGAGAATTTTTCTTAAAGGAACATCTGTGGTTTGTGTTGTCGCGACAACAACAATGTCGCTGAGGGGTTTTATCTTCGTTCAGGTATTTCTAAAAAAATACCGGAATTAAAATCAATAAGATAATATAGTATGATCTGGTTTATTTTCAGTGGTAAAAACTTTTTTTAAGCAATAGATTAATATCAATTGAATGACGCTCAAACAATAGTTACAATAGTTTGAATAATATAATTTATTTTATTTTTATGTTTAAAAATATATATTAACATGTTGTAAGAAAATATTTGTTTAATATCCATTTTTTTGTTATATAGTAAATCAGAAGAATATTGGTGGTGCTTTTCGTAAATAATTTTCAAAATGTATTTTTGAATAGTTTCAATATTATTAAGATAATTCTTATTTATGCCTCCCCATCCTAGTATTCCATAATTTAAATGGGTTTGTACTAAAGTATTTCTAATTCTTTTATATTTAAAAATTGTTTAAGGTGTTTAAAGTTTGGTATAAGAATTCTTAGTTTTTTTTATAATGTAGTCAATACTCACCATTCTATAATAGTTACCCCAAGCATGTACCCATGGTGCATTCTCACTTGGCATGTTAATATTTTGGTCACCTCCCGGCGAACTATTGTTTTTCCAGAAACATCTCGACCAGCGTTCCTCTGCCATTTTTTCTTTATGCTCCTGGAATAAAGTTATAGTATAATATAAATGTACCCATAGAAAAGGCGTCGCGTCGTCTTGTCGGTATAAATTCTTAAACGTAAATATCTCGGGAAAACACCCAAGCAACTTTGTCAATAAACTAATTTGTGTTCAGGAAAATACACTTTTTTTCAACAACCAAACTAAGAGAATTTTATTTAGTTTTTGAATGATTGAATCAAAATTTTTTTTTTAAATATAATATATATCTTTATTCTCAACCAACTTAAAAAGTCCTTTACAGAGAATATAGCACCAAATAATATATAAAATCACCAATAATAAAAACCAGGTAATTATTTATAACTCCATCGAAATTATTTAAAAAAAAATATATGTGATAACCATTTACAAAAAAAAAAGAACAATAATATATAATACGTAAAAGTCAGTTTAGTTTTAAAAAATATTTTTTTAGTTTTTCTTAAAAGTCCATAATTTTTATATTTTTTTCATTTTTTCGACAAACTGTTGTAAATTGTTATTCCTTTATAATATAATATTGATCTTTTGCAAAAGTAATCTTAGAGTGTATTAGAATGCATAGTTTTAATTTATAAAGCTTTTCTAAATTTAAATATCCGTTTGGTTCATACAAATTTATTGTTGGTTCTAAAAAAGGAAGTTTATACGTATGCATTTAATTATTTTGTTTTGTAGTTTTTTTAATGGCTGAATTGTAGTTAAATTCGTTGATCCCCAAATTGAAATCATATACTGTAATTTTGACTAAACCAAAGAATAATATTATTTTTTAAATATTTTAATGATATATAATTTTTAGCTTTAAACAAAATGCCAATTATTGGTGAGATGTAACTCCTTAAATCTTCAATATGTTTTTCCAACTTAAATTTTCATCAATATATAAACCTAAAAATTTAATTGTATTTGTATATTTAATTATATGATTATTGAAAGATAGTGAAGAAATATTATTATTTTTTAATTTTGATTTACTTATAAACATAAAAGATGATTTATTAAAATTTAATGATAATTTATTAATTTCAATCCATTTACATATTATATTTAGGTCGTGGTTAATGTTATTATGATTTTGAGCATAGTCTTCATGAAAGTAGTATCATCAGCAAACAATTTTATTTTACCTTTTAAATTTAATTTTGCTACAGAATTAATGTAGATTGCAAAGAAAAAGTAGGTCCTAAGGTTGGCCCTTGCGGAACACCACAAGTTATGATTTTTTTGTGAACTTTTAACATTTTCCATTTGAACAAACTGCTTTCTGTTACTTAAGTAATTGTTTAACAATAAATACATATTTCCCCGAATTCCAATATCGGCATTTAAGGTGGGAGTATCAACATGCTTGCCAACCTATAACCTATTTCGCAAAGATTTATTTATGTTTTCTAGCTTTTATACAAAATTTAAAGAAAATCAGTAACGACTTAATATTCTATAGGTCATAACTGACATAGTTAATAAATATCAAGGAATTTTATAACTTATTTTAGGAGAATTGTATAGCGAAAAATAAATAAATAAATAAATAAATAAATAAATAAGGTCTTTATTTCCATTTTAATTTATAATACAAACTAAAAGTAAAGTACACCTAATGGAAAATGCCGAAGGTCAGATGGAAGTGTAAAAACCTGAAGGCAAGACACTCCCCCTGTTCTTTACCTTAAGCATGCACAGCAGATAGGCTATAGCAAGGAAAAAAAACAAAACTATGATTTAAGTGAAAAAAGTTACTCTTTTAGGAGCAAATAACCGTGGGGCGTGGATAAAATTAATATTATATTATTGAAATAAAGATATATTATAAGGAATGGACCATTAAAGTATTATATAAATTAATATTTTTTCCAATAGTGGCAAAATTTATAAAATTTATTGTTGACTTAATAAAAGCTTTTTGTAGGCAAACTTAAATGATATGGGACTTTTGGACTTAAAACTTTCGGGAATTTCGTTATAAATTTTGGCTATTTGGTAAGAAAATGATTTTTTGAATTGTTCGGTTCTATGGGCGGGAGGTGTTAAACGATCCCTAAATCTGATATTCAGGGAATGAACATCTGACCTAAATTTTATTTTTTTGCTTAAATAAGAAGGTGATTTAGTTAAAACTATTCGATGAAACAGACAAGCTGCATGAAGTAAACGCCTATTGCCCATGTTCAACCAGCTAAGATTTTTCAGTTTATGCGAAATATGATTTCTACGGCGAATACCAAATATTAGACGAAGACATGAATTTTGTAATACCTGAATGCGGCGTTTATCCGACGAGTCTATCGAAAAACCATAAACACTGTCGCAGAAATTAAATCTGGACAAAACCAATGCCTCACACAAGATAACCCTTAGCTTTTGATTCAAGTAGTTTCTACAATTGAAAATCATTTTTAAATTAAAATAAGCTGCTCTAATACAGTTGCTCACGTGAGCTCTATATTTTAGGTTGGAGTCTATTGTAAGACCTAGATTTCTACAACTGTCAAGTATGGGCAATTCATCATTATTAATTTTTACTTTAATCGATGGTAAAAGAACCTCTCGTATCCTTGCGGGACCAAAGAGCATGACAGAGCTTTTTTTTGAGTTAATGGATAGTGAGTGATCAGAAGCTTCCGAGACTAACCTGGATAGATCATCATTTATCTCCTGCAGAGATGCGTCTGTATCACAAGGATCGAAGATAAGGTAAACCTGCGTGTCATCGGCATATAGATGTACCTTACAATGTCTTACCTGATTTATAAGTTGTGAGGTATATATAGAGAATAAGAGGGGTCCCAGGATCGAGCCCTGGGGAACACCACAAGAGATGGGAAGTGACCCCGATTGAACACCAGCAACAAGAACAGACTGACTCCTTGCGTTCAAAAAACTTTGCAGTAATTTTAAACCTTCCTCACCGATACCAATAAATTTCAATATGGAACAAAGGAGCTGATGGCTTATGGTGTCAAAGGCTTTAGAAAAGTCAATTAAAGTCAGCACGGCAAGATGCCCCTGATCTACACCCCTTAATATATCGTCGGTGACCTTCAAGAGGGCAGTTTCACAACTATGTCCCGGTCTGAAGCCCGATTGGAATTCAGGCAAAATCGAAAACCTCTCTACGTGGTCACGCAGCTGTGACTCCATAACCCTTTCCAGAATTTTGGATAGTGTTGGAAGTACACTAACTGGTCTCAAATCCTTGAATTCTTTAGGATTTGGAATTTTTGGCAATGGTGTAACAATTGCATGCTTCCAACAGTCTGGAAACTCGCCCCTTTCCAAACAACAATTAACTATATGAGTTATATAAGGTATTATATATGGAGCTGCCAACAACAACAGACTAATATTTAACCCATCATCCCCCGTAGCCTTAGATTTTATGGAATTAAGTATTTTTTCAATCTCCTCGCAATTTACCAATTGAAATCTAAATATATCTACCCCAGGTTTCAGATTATTCTCATACCAAGCTATCTTGACTGGATTGGCATTTAGTTTAATAGTTCCATTTATGTAATAATTATTGATTTGATCAGGATTTGCGAGAAGAGGAGGAATATCAATATTTTTTTTCTTAATATTAAGTAATTTAAGGTCATTCCAAATTTTGTTTATACCAACAGTGTTTATTCTTTGCAAGAAATATAAAAATATGTTAAAAAAAATATCAGGTAAGATTTTTTTTAACATTATTATGTCATTGTCACTCATTGTTCTTTCACTATACAATTCTCCCAAAATTAGCAATGAAATAAATTGATATTTTTGTAATATATCAGATACTACCTAAATAATGTACCGACGATATTGATTTTTTTTAAATGATAGTTATTAAAATAATAAACTCAAAAAATCAACGCGAAATAGGTTATAGGTTGGCAATAGATTGAATGACGTTGAGAATTCAACCTTAAGTAAAATGTTGTGATTGACTGTATCAAATGCTTTACATAAATCATAATATTTTTTATAAAGTCTACTTTGTAGGCCCCTTATCGACGAAAATAGGAAACACACAACTTTGTAAAATGGGTTTTCAGGAAAAAGGAGACCTGCACTTACCATATTATTTTGTTTACAGAATGCCCATGCCTCATCTTTTGGCGTATGTGTACTACCGTCACCTTTCACTTGTTCAGCAGTAACTTGGGAAGACTTTTTAAGGGGACATCTTTGCATATGTTTAGATTTCAATTCGTCTTGCTGGGCCATTCTTTCTTTAGGAATTTCCTGAAATTACACCATTATTAAATAAGGGTTTGTTCTTTTTTGAAAGTTTATTATTTAGAATTGACAGTTTCACGTATAATTTTTTCGCAATAAAAATAAAATAATTATGAAGAATAAGCATCCATTGTATAGGTACCTCTCTCTGAAAGTCACCAAATGCCCATAGCCATGATGGTTGTCTCTCGCCAGTTCTTTGTGACGATTTGGTAAAGGGACATCTATTTTTAAATTTGGCTATGTCCTCCCTGGAAAACCCGTATTGAACCATTATTTCTTCGTTAAGAGGTTCCTGAAACGGCGAACATAAATAAGCATGAAATTATTTTATCACAAAAATCACTGTACCTACATAATATACAGGGTGTCCGGGAAAATGTGGGAACTCTCCCGGATATGAAAAAAACACGTGAAAAGAATACTAAAGTTCATATAAACTTCTTTCGTATCGGCCTCCTCTTCGGAGATATGGGCTCCCAAAGAGCTCCGATGGAATTAAGTTTTTGACACATAATTATTAAACCAACAGGTATATTTCATTTTTTTTTTCATATGATCTATACCAGGTAAGACCCTTCAAATTACTATCCCAGAAAGTGTTGCGAATTACTCACAACTGCCGGGACGGACTAGCTGTGACACTAATGTGCCCATTTTTTTACGCCCTGTATGATAAAAACTTTGGACAACGTTTTTTACATACCTTTAACTATTGACTAAAAATTAAGTACCTACTCTTCATTCAAGTCGCTAATCCTAACCGTTTTCGGAAAAACGTCATTTTATTTACATCATGTATTTAGCGTATTTCGATAAAAGATCCATCTTTGTCAAAAATAAAAATTTAAACTTTACCTGCTTAGTTAAAAACTTCATCAGACTTCACGGAGCCCATGTTGAACCAACTTACGAAGTTTTTAACTAAGCACGTAAAGTTAAATTTTTATTTTTTGACAAAGATGTATCTTTTATCGAAATACGCTAAATACATGATGTATGATGTAAATAAAATAACTTTTTTCCGAAAACGATTAGGAGTAGCGACATGAATGAAGAGTACTTAATTTTTAGTCAATAGTTAAAGGTATGTAAAAAACGTCGTCGAAAGTTTTTAGCATACAGGGCGTAAAAAAATGGGCACATTAGTATCACAGCTAGTCCGTCCCTGCAGCTGTGAGTAATTCGCAACACTTTCTGGGATAGTAATTTGAAGGGTCTTACCTGGTATAGATCATATGAAAAAAAAAATTGAAATATACCTGTTGGTTTAATAATTATGTGTCAAAAACTTAAGTCCATGGGAGCTCTTTGGGAGGATGAACTTGTAGTATTCTTTTCACGTGTTTTTTTCATATCCGGGAGATTTCCCACATTTTCCCGGACACCCTGTATATGTGTAACGGAAATGTTAAAATGATGCAATTATGTGTAAGAACACATACTTAACTAAAATTTCAAAAAACTTACCGATGCACATTTTTTGTTGTTAATCCGTTCACTGTTATTCACAAAACAACCACCCCACATATTGACGAAAATTTGTTAAACTGTAACGAGAAGTAACGAAGAGTCTGAAAGAAGATTGTTGTTTGTTTGACCGATCACTAGATATGCTGCCGGCTTTTATATCAGACAGGAAGCTTTTGCGCGTTTCGTGAATTTTACCTATGCTTCACGCACCGCTGGGCTATAATTAGAATAGATAAACGTAGTTTTGGATAAATCGTTATAAAAATCAGGAGAGGACCGGGTAAAAACGAACTTCTAGTTAGTTTGGGAGAGGCAGCAACGACGATCAGTAATAAAATATGTAAAAAATAATTGCATTGGCTGCCCCTTCAAAACTTGCTGCCATTTGCTTTTCATAGGTATTTCATTTCATAATTAATTTTATTTTTTTATATCCCGTGAATTTAACTTCGTTAAGTGAAAGCGCGGAATTTATAAACAACATACCATAAAGACTTCTCCATTGGCTTTCCTAGTCAAATTTCAAGCCTCACAAAGGGACTTGGAGAGATGGTATTTCAAAATTAAAAACAGTGTATGAACTTGCGGATCATTTATTAATAAAAAATCAGTTGATTTTTTATTTTTCAGATTTATTATAATCGAACTGCAGTACTATAAGTATAACATATATTATAGTTCCATTAAAAATTAATAAAATGTTTTTTTGGTTCCGCCACTGAATATATTAAGCTTAATATTATAGGGAATGAAAAAATGCCAATCATTATTACAATCATAACCACTTCTCGAGTCATGTAAGGTTATATAAAAAAAACGCTCGCACGAAGCGGAGATTACAAACGTAGTGGAGCGTAGAGTAAAAGAGAACGTTTTTAAAATGAACCGAACGCGTATACACTACAGAAATGCAGAAGGTATTCGCAATGGCTTGTCTTTATTAGCTTATATAATAATATGGTGATAATTCAAAAACGACAAAATTCTTAGAATTAGTTTTAGACGAAAATTTAAATTGGAAATGCCATATCCAGTATATTATCAACTCGATATCTCCTTTAGATATTTCATTCCTTTGAAATACTTAAAAAATATATATTTCTCATTAATATATTCAAAATTACAATACTTAGCTTCTGCATGGGGATCTGCTTGTTTATCAAACTTAAAACCATGACAAAAATTGCAAAATAAAGTTATTAAATGTATGCACAAATTACCACATTTAGAACCAACTGTTACTGTTAATCTATATAGACCGAAAGGGTATTTACACGTTCAAAACGTTTATAAATTAAAAATTTGTATTCTAATTCACTTTATTATTTTAAAAGAAAAAAAATCAAACGTAACAATTCAGGAGAATAAGACATTACATGATCATAAAACCAGACGTTGTATAAATTATCAAAGTATACCAGTAAAAAGTAATTTCAGAAAAAAATCACTTTTATATGACGGAATAATAAAATATAACGATCTTCCGAAAAATATCAGAAAAATTAAAAAATTGGCAACTTTTAAAAAACAATTAAAGAGATAGGTATTTACTAAATTAAATTATTTATACTATTTTCTTTAAATTGATTTTATTAATGAATTAAATTGGATTAACTTCCATTTTTTTATTGTTATTTTTTTAATGGTTATTATTTTCTATAATAATAATTTGTTGTCAGTGTTCTCACTTTCCATGTAATGAACTGTAAAAGTCAGTTTGGAATAAAGGCATTTGGAGTTATTTACAGTTATTTTTTTTTATAAAGTATGTTCTTGTATCTGTAATCAAAAGGAGTCATTATATTTGTTTGTTGCATTATTGGACCAGAATTAACTGTATATATATATAGCACAGAGTTGTTTGATAAATATTTCTTTATTATTTTTTTAAATTAAACTCCCAAAATGATATATTAAGTATCAGCGAACCAATGCGGGGGGACGCCACTGGAATATAAAATTTAATTTAAACGTTCAATGATTAAATATAGTTACTCATCATAAGTTTTTTTTTGCACTAGTCAAATGAAACAGTAAATTTAACACGGGTACCTACTATTGTTATTGTTAAATAATAAATCCTTATTTATTGTATATTAATTAATAATAATTGTTACGCCATATTGCAGTCAAGTATGAGGTATTCCTTGCCAAATAAATAGCCAAACAGATAGGTATAAACTTTACTTTACCGGCTAAAATAATAATTTGAAAAAACCAAAAGTAAAAATGACAAATACGTACCTTTGCCCAGCAAGCTGTATTAGTTATTATAAGACCATGTTTATTCCTGACATTTCTAATTTGTGTATACTTTTATTAAATTAAAATGTTTTAGTTTCAGTGGCGTAACACCCCCGCACCGCGGGGTTTGTTCGGGGGGGACCACGTTGACGGTCCCTTCAAAACTTGCTGCCAGCTTTGCTTTTCATAGGTATTTAATTTCATAATTAATTTTATTTTTTTATATCCTGAGAATTTAACTTCGTTAAGTGAAGAAGAATTATACGTGAGAGCGCGGAATTCACAAACGATATACCATAAAGACTTGGCCATTGACTTTCCTAATCAAATTTGAAGCCTCAGAAAGGGACTTGGAGATAGTATTTCAAAATTAATAACAGTGTATGATCTTGTGGATCATTTATTAATAAAAAAATCAGTGTGTTTTTCAAATTTTCCAGATGTATCTAGTGCAGTGATGTTATTTCTAACTTTACCAGTTGGTGTGGCATCAGCGGAACGATCTTTTTCCAAACTTAAAATAGTAAAAACCTTTTTGCTTAACACCATGGGACAACAACGCCTTTCGGATTTATTCTTAATCAGAATCGAACACGAGTTTGTTAAAACATTAAATATCGACGAAATTATAAACGATTTTGCAAAAAAAAACTCTCGACGATCTGGTCGTTTTGTATAATACCTTGTATAGTAATTAGTGACATAATGTTTGTGCAGACTTGTTGAGTGTTCATGTGTTTTACTGTTTTCTGTCTTTTCGATTCTATGCTACCCCCGTTACCAGTGTTACTACCATACATGGTAAGCAACATTATAAGTGGTGTTTTAAAATTTTGATTTTGCATCATGTTTGCTGGAATATTACGTATAATGACTTAAAAACTACCTATGTTATGTCTACCAGTCTACCTAGGATTATAAAATAAATTCGAATCGTTTGCTGTTTTAATAGTAGAGGTACTTAACACATAATGTGGGTTTAAGCCTAATTAAATTATTACACGATTAACGAATTCAAAAATTCCTAAACCTGAACCTTATAGTAATGAAAATAAGAATTATCATTTTCCATTCGTTATAGAGAGGGCGCCCCTGAAGACGTTTGCGTTTCCGAGTTTTTGTTGTTTTTTAAGTTGTTTCTTTTTTACATAATTAATGTGTTTTAAAATATTTTTATAAACTTTTTGTTTTTATTTTTTTTTTGCTTACACTGAATACAATTATGACTAGCTATAGACATCCCAGTCTCTTTATCACAACATGCCGACAAGACCTACAATGGTGACGTCCATCAGGTTTCTCTGGCTGTTGCCAGAGCCCCCCTTATTAGGTTTTATCTTAATTGTTGATGAAATAAAGCAAATTTAAATCACGAAAAATATATTTACGATTTCCCTATCATATAATAGATAGTTTCACAATCGCTAATGTTATTACTTAAGTAATTGTATTGGAAACCAGTAATACTGATCGTGTATAAAGTGTTCCCGATAAATCCACGCATATTATTAAAAAAAACTATAAACTAAACAACTAAGTAGAAAAAATAAGAATACTAAAACGGTATTATATACATCGTGTATTCGGAAGTTCTTACCAAATGGGAAAAAAGTTATTCTTCATAAAAAGCTCTGCATGGTCTAAAACCTAAAATGCAACCATCAAATATCGAAATTTTCCAATCATATACGAGGTTTGTCAAAAAATGTGAATTTTTCCCAAGAGAGTAAGTACCTTTATTTTTGACATTATCAAAAATTGTTATTAAAAAAAGTTGATCAGAACTAAAAACCACGTCTAAAATATGCAATGACACGCATTAAATTAATTAAATAATTAATAATAAATCAATAAAAAAAATTTTCAACATAAATGCATATAATTGCCAAAACCTACTATTGAGTCCGGCTGTGTAATTGCACATTTAGCCGTAGTTTTTAGTTCTGATCAACTTTTTTTAATAACAATTTTTGATAATGTCAAAAATAAAGGTACTTTACTCTTGAGAAAAATTCACATTTTTTGACAAACCTCGTATATGACTGGAAAATTTCGATATTTGATGGTTGCATTTTAGGTTTTAGACCATGCAGAGCTTTTTATAAAGAATATTTTTTTTTCGTAAAATTAATAATAAAATAGTTTCCCATTTGGAAAGAACTTCCGAAGACACGCTGTATAACTAAAACTATTTTTTATGGAAAAGCCATCCCAGTATACCATTCGCTACCTCTACGATAGCGTTAGAGTTATCCGTAGTCTCACTCGTGGTATCCGGATTGACGTCGCCTGTTGGAGGTTTGCTTTGGGTTGCAGTCACTTGCGACGTTTTGTCTGGACATTTGTACATTTGGTTTAGTTTGGTGATGTCCCCTTTACTAAAGCCGTCGCGTTGACCCATTTTTTCGGCTTTGGAGGCGTCCTGGAATAATAGTAAGAGCTTGAAATTAATAAATTATCATTAAATTTTAATAAATCATCTTTTATGTTTGTAAGTAAATCGAAATTAAAAAATAATAATATTTCTTCAATGTCTTTCAATAACCATATAATTAAAAATTAAATATACTATTATATATAATTATATATCATTAAAATATTTAAAAAATATATATTATTCTTTGGTTTATTCAAAATTACAGTACATGATTTCAATTTGGGGATCAGTAAATGTAACTACAATTCAGCCGTTAAAAAAACTACAAAACAAAATAATTAAATGCTTTTTAGAAACAACTATAACTTTGTATGAACCAAATGGATATATAAATTTAGAAAAGCTTTATAAATTAAAACTATGCATTCTAATACACTCTATTATTATTAAAGAAAAACAATCAAATATAATATTTCCTTCGACCAACATTATTCACATCACGAGACAAAATCATCATATTCAAACACCCATGGTAAAGAGTACTTTTGGCCAAAGATCAATATTATATAAAGGAATAACAATTTACAACAGTTTGCCGAAAAAAATTAAAGAAATATCAAAATTATGGACTTTAAAAAAAAACAAAAAAAATATTTTTTTTTAAACTGAACTAACTTTAACGTAATATGTATATTAATATTTTTTTTTTTGAATAATTTCGATGAACTTTAAAGAGAAAATTAGCACTTAATATTAGTATAACATAAACTGTACCTTAGGAATGATCGTTGGTCTTCCATTGGACGAGAAAGCTGTTTTCGAGTAATGCATTACCGATCTATAATCGTAATTCACTCCAAATGCAGTCGTCTTAATTTTATCTGCTTTGTCAAAATTATTTTCATGACCTGAAAAGTTATTGTTTATTGCATGCATTTTAAACTATATAAAAACAAGATTATTTTATTCGTTCATTGATTATCGATATGTGAAGTCTACAGTATCTAAAAGGTTTCGAAATTCCCAAGGCTAAAATATGAGGACCTATACTCTGTTTCTTAAAGCCGGACAGCGCAGCTGAGTGTCATGAGTCGTAAAGCCTCAATAAACCATAAGCGTAACAATAACAGGTAGTTGATCTTAAGTAATTAAATTTTATTATTGCATAGATATACAGGCTTATGTCATAGAATATTTCCAACTTTAAGTGAGGTAGTTTACTTTTATTTTTAACGTGTTATCGAAAGCTTGTGTCACTTGTGTGCATATATTCAGGGCCGTTTCTGGCCTGTTGGCCGCCCTTGTGCGACATATGAACTGGCTGCCCTTTAAATCAAATCAGTTACTATTTTACAATTACCTACCTGAAATTATGGCGCAAAGCAATTGTCAGAAAAATAAGTCTTTAATAGGTGTCTATTTTTAATATTTTTCTTTTATTCATACTTACCTACAGAGGGGCTCAGCAATTTGGCTTTCAATGGCGATAAGGGCCAAGCCACTAATCCTTTCTTGGGACATAATTGACCGCAAGTAATTTTTAATTAATTTTAACTTTGATAAAGTACGTTCGATAGATGCAACAGTAACCGGCAGAGTAATAAAAATTCTCAGAGCAACACAAAGATTTGGAAATGATGAGATTAAATCTTTTTCAGCTATGAATTTTAGCGTATCTACAATTATTATATTGTACGTTTTATTGGAAAAAATATCTCGGAACGACAAAATTTCCTGGTCGAGCTCTGAGCGATCAATATCTTTGTTTGTGGGACTTCCTTGCTATTGAATCGCTATATCGAGATCTTTGCAGGATTTTAACAATTTCTCGTCATTTATGGCATTAGCTTCATAGAAGTTCGACAAAAACCCAAAAGTTTCATTACACTTATTAAGTGAAACGAATCTCTCCTTAATTCATTCTATCGCAATAACCAAAGAACAAGTAACCGGTGCCCATAAAGGGTTTCCTCCCTGGCAAAAAAAAAATATATATATATATCCAAAATCGAAAAATAAAAATTCACATTTAAGCTCTGTTTGGCCTCGACGATGGGGTCATCTTTTAATTCGTAATCAAAATGTCTGGGTACTTTTTTTCGGCGTCGGAAAAGTTATTTGTAACAGCATTTGAAACCGGACATCGGCGGCAAATTTAAATAGGGTGCGTTCTTTTGCCCTGTGAGTATTTGTGCCCCCACCTACCCTACTACCAACTTAATAAGACCTATAGTTAAATTCACATAAAGTTTTAATGCCAAATGTCAAGACTTGTCATTGTCTAATTACTTTAGATTTCACCAACTTACTAAATTTCTTATACAGCTGAGATTGGTCAGTGTTTTTTCTTTTTCTTTTCTGGAATTGTTCGGCCAACTCTTTTTATTTCTATCTCTTTTTAATCGTATGAAATAATACAAGATAGGCATACGTTGTGTGCAGTACAATTATACTAATTTAATTTAGCCATTAGAAATTTATATTTTATAAGTTGCTGCAGTATTTGACAAGTATGACAGAACTGAAATGTAACGGCATTAAAAGTTTATGTGAATTCAACTATACCTACATAATTATTCAAATAATATCAATTAGTTTTAATTTTTTGAGTAAACCTAAGACAAAATGTAATTGACGTGGGTTGCAGGGCGGCCACCTCCGTTGAGAATTCTTTTTATTTTTCCGATACTTATCTATCTATAAAAAGAAATCTCTAATTAACACAAAGGGCGGCTGCCTCATTCTTGACAGCTACTGCATAATTTTTTTTTTAACTGAATTTACCATTCTTATTTGACCCTTCATATTTATGAAAACTCCTAGAATTTTTTTTTACGTCTAACATTTTTTTCTGTGAAACTGCAGGCGGCTTTAGCCGCCCTATAACTTTGGCCGCCCTTGTGCGGGGGCACTCCCAGCACACCACTCAGAAACGGCCCTGCATATATTATAAAAACGTGGTATCATTTTACTTAGACTGCCGCCCTACCACTATGAATTAAATCCAATTGAGTTAATATGGGCTCCAATGAAAGGCTATGTAGCAAGGAATAACACTACATTTAAAATAAAAATGTACGCGAGTTATTGAAGTATTCATTAAACATTATAACAAAAGAAAATTGGAAAGAAGCTATAAAACATGTAATAAAAGAGGAAAAAAAATATGGGACTTAGACAACCTGATGGAAGAAACGGTAGAACCACTTATTATTTCAGTTGACTCCACAGATGAATCCTTCGAATTCAGTGATAGAGAAGACACCTTTCTAGACCTTTAATTTGTTAACTCTTTATAGTATGAACTGTTTTTGTATTGAGAAAATAAAATTATTTCAGTTAAATATACAAATCTTTTTTGCACACCTTAAAAACTACATACGAATAAATATAAACTATAAATAAAAATTACATATAGAAACCAAAAAAAAATAAAATAAGAACGTACCATAATATTACAATTTAAGAGAACATTAAAAAAATGGGTTAAAACGGTCGAATTTTTTGGCAGACCTGTTCTCTTAAAACGATACACTATTTATTTGGCATCGCCTTGTTTTGTTAATGTATAGTATCGGCTAGAACTAAATCAGATCAAGTTTTCACTACGTATAATTTATTTACAACACGGGCAGGAAACAAAAGGAATTTATATTTCATAAATAAAATCCTAAACGACCGCCACTGTCCGAAGATTTATTCTAAATCATCGGCTTGCCCTATATTGTTACAATTTCACGACCCTATTGTGAAAGGTAAAATTAGGGGTGTGCCAATCTATATAGCGTTTAAACTACCTACCTGTATTGTTACCAAAAAAATATACTTTCAGGCGAAAAATAATGTGTTCACTCGGTAAGCTAAAATTTGTGTTTTGCATTTGTAATAAGGGTTCTTAGCTATCAGGTAATAGGAAACAGACTTTAGTCCAATTTACCTTAGTCCTAAAATACAGGATGTTGAAGTTATACGGGTCCTACCTTTTTTAATATTTTGAAAAGCAATGGTGACAAAATCGTCCCTCTCATAGCGGTTCTGTTCGTGTAAAAACCCAGCGGCGTGCATCAATTCGTGTACGGGGGTTCCCACTTTCGTTACGCACGCTGGATTTTGCAGATTCACTTCCTGCTTGCCTCCTATCCGCCCCACGCTGGACCAACAACCGGTATTCGTATTCACAATGGAAATGTAGTCTCTGTCGGCTGCTGTTCTTTTACGAAAGCTAAATAATAATAGAAATATCTTAGAAACGACAATACGAGGGCGATGTAAATGTAGTCACCCACGAGCTAGGTAAATATTATAAGTAGGGCTGGGCGATATTGAAATTCCAATATCGAATATCGATATAGTTGATATATCGATAAATATCGATATATCGATAAAACATAAATATATTATATTATAAATACAGTGTCACCAGTAAAGTCCGCATCATATGGGATTTTTTTTTTATTAATAGCTTTATTCAAAATTTGACTTTGGCATCAATTTCTGCTTCGATCGAGATGAAAATTAAGCAAAAAAATAGTAGTCAGGTGATTCGCATTATCTGTCAAATTTTAATTTTTTCCAAAAAATAATTCAAAAGTGGGGTTATTTCTGAAAAAATCGAAAAAAGTTATTAGAAAAAGTTTTTCTAAATGCAGTTCCTAGCCCACATGCAAAATTTCAGCTGCATAAGATAATTTTGATTTTTTTACCTATATTTTGTAAATTGCACCACTTTTGCAAAATAAGACTCAACGCAACCTACATAAAACTTCTCAATTTTGACAAGGCTTTATTTCAGATACATTTTCTTTAAAGTAGCGCCATATTAAATGTGTGTTTTTCTACAAAAACGTTATTATGGCATAGCTTAATAATAAATTATAATATAGGGGTTTTAAATTAAATCGTTGAAAATAGATAAATTTTACGTTGTTAAACTAAAATTTATTTTCCACTTAAAAAACACTTTACTGAAGACACTGTGTTCTTTTTGTCTTAATATTAAGGTGTATTACTTTCAGATACAAACTACGTTTTCAAAATTACTTATTTTATGAAGTTACCTTACAGGGTCAAAAACAAATAAACTTTGCATCACATGCGACCAAATTTTAATAGCCCAATATTGATTTTGTAGAAAAACACACTTTTAATATGGCGCTACTTTAAAGAAAATGTATCTGAAATAAAGCATTGTCACAACTAAGAAGTTTTATGTAGGTTGCGTTGAGTCTTATTTTGCAAAAGTGGTGCAATTTACAAAATAGAAATAGGTAAAAAATCAAAATTATCTTGCAGCTGAAATTTTTGCATGTGAGCTATAAACTGCATTTAAAAAAACTTTTTCTAATAACTTTTTTCGATATTTTCAAAAATAACCCCATTTTTGAATTATTTTTTGGAAAAAATTAAAATTTGACAGATAATGGGAATCACGTGGCCATTTTTTTTTTTGCTTAATTTTTATCTCGATCGAAGCAGAACTTGATGCCAAAGTCAAATTTTGAATAGCTATTAATAAAAAAAAATCCCATATGATGCGGACTTTACTGGTGACACTGTATATCAGTGTTTCCCAATTAAAATAGACGGCGGAACACTTACAAGTTGACACAAGAATGCCGGAACACTACATATTATTTTTCTACATACCTACTTAAAATGACTGGATTTATTTACTTAAAATATTTAATATTTATTACGATATTCCATTCATATAAAAATGAAATAAAAATAATAAAGCTTTAGTCCCGTGATTTAAGGTAAGTTAATTGGTATTTTTTTAGTATCTAATACGTAAGATATTTGACGGAACACCAAGCACGTCATCGCGGTACACTAGTGTGCCGCGGAACACCATTTGAGAAACACTGCAGTGTATATCAATATTTTCTTATGTGCCCTGTAAAAATCCGTACCTTCATTTCAAGGGGAGACTCTAATTATAAAAACATGAAGAAAAAATATTGAATTAAATATTGGTCCTTTAATGTGTTATAAGGACGATATTGAAATTCCAATCGAATATCGATATAGTCGATATATAAATCGCGATAATATCGATATTTTATTTTTTAAGCATCGTTTATCGATATATCGAATTTTTGCCCAGCCCTAATTATAAGTATAAAAACGTTCTAAATACTCAAAACTGCTTTCCGGACAAGACTTCTCAGTTGCCTACGTTTACTCCGTCGACTCGGGATTAAACTAGTTTCGAAACACTTACCTAATACAAGTGTACTTGTGATAAATATTCATTGCCTTTTGAATCATGCTTAAGCCGTTTTGATCGAAATATCCACTGATCTCGTACGGTATCACTCCTTTTGGCCACCTACAAATAAAAATAGTCAATACGTTTAATTTAATATTTTTATTATTTCTATGTACCTTGAAGTTTCTGCAATTAATCCATTCCTTCCCTTTTTGGGAAATACAATGTCTCCCTCGGCATACTCTCCCAATTCCTCAGGGTTTACTTCGAGGGTTTCGTTCCAAGTTTCTAGTCGTTTTCCTGATTCTGGGCTTGGGTTCCTTTGGAAAAATATAAATCATACACAAGGTTAAAAATGTTTTACAAGGCAATTCGGTATTCACAACCACAGACATACGATATATAGTCTAAGACTTCTGGGTAACCCTGTATAAGGGGAACAAATTGTTTACATTTTGTCCCCATCAAAAATCGTTTTTAACAGAATTCAATGATGATAAATATTCTGGCGATTGCCCTAGTAGATCTACCGGCTGTATTTGAAAACGAAGGATATATTAATTATATTAGATGCATCTGTTATGTGTAGGTACCTATTAAGTAAAAATAATATACTAAATATATATGTTTTTTAAATTATCTACTAGTCAAATTATTTATAGTTTTCTAACGATATCAAATTATAAAGCTTTAGGGAAATCACAACAGAAACGCTGTACGGACGTTTTTACTACGAGTGACGCAGAATTTCTGATATCCATTCTTTATCTAACGTTACAGTGTTAATGGTGAGTTGTGATTGTGATCAATTGCGTTTTTCGCATAATTTTCAGTATTGTTTCGAAATAGAACTACCGTGCGAGAAAAACATATTTGCATCAAAGAGGGCCTTGCATCTAAGGACGTAATGCTTATCCGTAGAGCTTAAAACCTGTTGGGTGTCAGTAACTACCTGAATTAACAATCAATCAGTTATTCCGTCATCTTTGACAGTCGTTACAAGTGATTTGATTAATCGCTAATTTTTCCAATTTTTTGAACAATTCAAACAATGGGCTTTACGTTGGGTGTCAGTAACTACCTGAATTAACAATCAATCAGTTATTCCGTCATTTTTGACAGTCGTTACAAGTGATTTGATTAATCGCTAATTTTTCCAATTTCTTGAACAATTCAAACAATGGGCTTTACGGAACAGCACAAAACATTCATGGTTGAAGCGTATTTTCGAAACGGGGTTAGAGTAAATGGTGAGTGGCAATACAATCCGGGTTTGTGCATGGACAATTTTCACAAACATTTTCCTAACGTAATTTTTATTGCTGGGGATTTTTATCATTGCCTGAAAAGAACCGTGGCTGTGTTTAGGGAAACAGGTTCTATACAACACAAAAAAGGAGCAGGAAGGCCATCTGTAAGAACAGAAGCACTTGTTGCAAACGTTCGTGAAATAATGCAAAATACGCCAACAAATTGTATAAGACGCCTGAAAATATGAAAATACGTGTGAATTTATGCTTGGAGCATGGCGGTGGCCAATTTCAGCAATTTATGTAATTATTTTTCTTTTTCTTTCTGTATAAGTATTCTTACTTTGTTAATTTTGTAAACAACAAAAATAAATTTGTATTTGTCTACTTATTTTATTACTCATTAGTTTGGCATATCATGTCATAATATGAATTTGACAAATTTTTAAGCTAGATTTGGTTAGATATATCGTCCCCATATCATTGTGATCTAAACCAAGCTCTACGTTCTTTAATCCAAGCCCTCTTTGATGCAAATAATTTTTGCTCGCACGGTATTTAGTGCTATTTATTATTATTTACAATGGTTCGTTTTTTAGCTTGAAAGCAATGATGTAGATAGTTGTGCATTTAAAATACGTCGCTATCATCAAAGCTGTGCCAGGATTCTAGGTTAATGATAAATACCTGTTGGAAGATTATTTGTTTTTTATTGTTTTATAATATGCTACAGTCCATGCAGATGGGCTTATATTTGTGTTTTGATGGCGCGGTCTCGACTACTAGCCGTTGTTTTCCACATTTTAAATAAGAAATCATTTTAAAAAAAACTTACCGAAATACTCTATCTTCCAAGTAGGACAAATCGGGCATCTCCTCGTCACCATCAATGTCATTTTCTATCGGTAAACTTTTCACAGTACGCCCAAAAACTACCCAGCATAACAAAAGGTACGTAATTAACCGAACCATGGTTATTATCAATAAAAAGTGCTTATTTTTGGTATTTTACATATGCCAAATTAATGCAAAATTATCCTGATAAAAAAATGACTTTAGTATGGTCGTTAAACTTTTATAAAAACCGTTTTTAGGTATGGGGTAATGTGGAGAAACAATATAAACCTAAATATATATCTTTAAAAAGCACTTAAGAATCAATAATATGAAATTGCTTTGGCATCGAAAATTATGAAATTTTACACTTGAAAATATAAAATACACATTTATTAACTTAAAAAAAATTAAGCTAAGTTACTACTACAGTTATATTGAAATCCCCCTGTCAAAGTCGGCTAATTTATGTAAAGGACGCCTTTTATATTTTGATTATTTATGTAAAACAATAGTTTACTTTCTTTATCAAAGGTAAATTTAAATTTTAAAGTATTTCGTAGACAACTTTTATTTGGTGCAATAGAATTGTTTAAAATTATCTAATATTTAGCAGTTTTATTTAGGTAATCTCGAATACTAATAGTTATTGTGTTGTTTACTAGGTGATTTTGATTGCAACAATTCTAAGGTTTTTAAGGGGGTCTTACCCAACGAAGACAAAGCAAGAGATAAACATATTTCAAATGTATTTATTCCAAACTAACTTTTACAGTTCATTACATGGAAAGTGACAACATAATATACAAAATAATAACCATTAAAAAAATAACAATAAAAAAATGGAAGTTAATCCAATTTAATTCATTAATAAAATTAATTTAAAAAAAATAGTATAAATAATTTAATTTAGTAAATATCTCTTTAATTGTTTTTTAAAAGTTGCCAATTTTTTAATTTTTCTGATATTTTTTGGATTGTTATATTTTATTATTCCGACATATAAAAGCGATTTTTTTCCGAAATTACTTTTTACTGGCATAGTTTGATAATTTATACAATGTCTGGTGTTATGATCATGTAATGTCTTATTCTCCTGAAGTGTTATGTTTGATTTTTTTTCTGCATCGATTGAGATGAAAATTAAGCAAAAACATAGTAGTCACGTGATTCGCATTATCTGTCAAATTTTAATTTTTTTCAAAAGTGGGGTTATTTCTAAAAGTATCGAAAAAAATTATTAGAAAAAGTTTTTTTTTAATGCAGTTTCTAGCCCACATGCAAATTTCAGCTGCATAAGATAATTTTGATTTTTTACCCATATTTTGCAAATTGCACCACTTTTGCAAAATAAGACTCAACGCAACCTACATAAAACTTCTTAGTTTTGACAATGCTTTATTTCAGATACATTTTCTTTAAAGTAGCTCCATATTAAATGTGTGTTTTTCTACAAAGTCAAAATTGGGATATTAAAATTTGGCCGCATGTGATGCAAAGTTTATTTCTTTTTGACCCTGTATAAGGTAACTTCATAAAATAAGTATTTTTGAAAACGTAGTTTGTGTCTGAAAGTAATACACCTTAATATTAAAATAAAAAAGAACACAGTGTCATCAGTAAAGTGTTCATTAAATGGAAAATAAATTTTAGTGGTGGATAAAAAATCAAAATTATCTTATGCAGCTGAAATTTTGCATGAGGGCTAGAAAATGCATTTAAAAAACTTTTTCTAATAACTTTTTCGATATTTTTAGCAATAACCACACTTTTGAATTGTTTTTTGAAAAAAATTAAAATTTGACAGATAATACGAATCACGTGACTACTATTTTTTTGCTTAATTTTAATCTCGATCGAAGCAGAACTTGATGCCAAAGTCAAATTTCGAATAAAGCTATTAATAAAAAAAATCCCATATGGTGCGGACTTTACTGGTGACACTGTATACCCCTTAACATTGTCGTCAAAAAACGCAAGACTAAAAACAAATAGGCTAATTTTATGTAATTGCGGATTAGATGCCGAAATTTCAAACTGAAATGATTCACCGCGGACGAACATAAAAGATAAGAAAGATAGGTATTTAAAAATTTTCTTAGGAAATAAAAATATTATATACAAGGACATCTTGAAGGTTTACAGTGATGTACAGGGTGTCCGGCGGGTACAAGCACAAATTCCTCAGGCTAAAATTTGAAGATCTAAGCCCATTTACCTTTAGATACGTACAGCTTATCTCCTGCGCAAACAAAAGTTACGTTTTATGGGTGAAAAAATGCGTCCGAACGCATGACTCGTCGGTCAGCTGCCTTTTCTCTGAGCAGCATCGGGCATGCGCACAAACCTCGTGTTATCGACCTGTCCTTCTTTAGCGACATGCTCAAAATACACTCCAGAACCGGCTCGGCCGCCATTTTTGTTGTTGTGTTTTAAGGGTTCTCTGTGGATTCCTTGTAGTTTTCCTTGCTATTGTGGATTGTGGGTGTTTAATACTAACGGATTTCTAGTTTTTGTGTAGTTTAGTGAACTGTGTTTGTGCTTTTAGCGACTCGGATTGGAATATAAACAATGACTAGTAGCAGCCATTGTATGATTTTATTATGCCCAAATAGGGGTAAAATACCTGCTGTTTCGTATTTTCAGTAAGTATGGAGTAGTGATGTATCTTGATATATAACTTTATTTTATTATGATCAATTAAAACACATCAAACTAGGCCTAGGCTACCCAAACAATGTATAAAAATTAAGAGAACCCACACCAAGACAGATTATCCCTGCAATCTGCAAAAAGTTTAAAATACACTTTTCTCTTTACTTATATTATATAGAAGAAAAAATGTAAATACCTAGGACACCTAGGTAGTTTATGTTACTCCACGGGTCAAGTTCTCGGGCAAAAACTTTTTCAAATTCTTGAACAAGAAATTGTGCTTGAAAATGATTTACACGTGCCCAGGTTTTTGCCAAATTGTAAAAATCAATACAAGTTATATACCAACTAATATTTGACTTGAGGTTAGGCACGCGATAACACCGTAGATTGGTTATTTTGCTGGTTTTGTTTGTTTTTATATTCGATTTTATAAGACTACTTTAATTCACTTGTTCTTGTTCTCTTCCTTTTCGAACTAAAAACACGACGACGAATCATTTTTAAACAAATTTTAGAAACAAAACCTTACAAAACAATTTTCTGTCCTCAAAATTTGATAGGTTTGCAACTACTAAAAATGCCAGAAATCACTACGTTATTTCCCAACTTAATTAAAAATTGAAATAAGACACTCCAATTTTTTGGCAAGAATTTAAATTTTAAAGTCCGGACCTGTCTATTTTCCTATTCGTCAAACGATAATGTTGCAGTGCGCATGTCTAATATCGTGTATAGTTTTGTTTACATGCGTAAGGCCATAAATTTGCCAAATTTTGAGAAATGTGTGCTAGCATTTTGTACTCGTATTTTCCAGACACTCTGTAATATAAAAAAATCGCTTTTATATGACGGAATAATAAAATATAACAATCTTCCAAAAAATATCAGAAAAATTAAAAAATTGGTAACTTTTAAAAACAATTAAAGATATATTTACTAAATTAAATTATTTATACTATTTTTTTTTTTATTTGATTTTATTAATGAATCAAATTGGATTAACTTCAATTATTTTTATTGTTATTTTTTTTTTAATGGTTATTATTTTCTACATTATGTTGTCACTTTCCATGTAATGAACTGTAAAAGTTAGTTTGGAATAAAGACATTTTGAAACTTAATATACAGTTATGTCTCCGTAAGTTTGCACCATGGAAAAGTTTTTTATTATTCATTTTACGAAAAAAAGTTATTCTTCATAAAAAGCTCTGCATGGTCTAAAACCTAAAATACAACCATCAAATATTGAAATTTTCCAGTCATATTATACGAGGTTTGTCAAAAAATGTGAATTTTTCCCAAGAGTAAAGTACCTTTATTTTTGACATTATCAAAAATTGTTATAAAAAAAGTTGATCAGAACTAAAAATCACGTCTAAATATGCAATTATACGCATTTATGTTGAAAAATTATTTTATTATTTATTTAATTTTTTAATTATTTAATTAATTTAATGCGTGTTATTGCATATTTAGACGTGGTTTTTAGTTCTGATCAACTTTTTTTAATAACAATTTTTGATAATGTCAAAAATAAAGGTACTTTACTTGGGAAAAATTTACATTTTTTGACAAACCTCGTATATGACTGGAAAATTCCGATATTTGATGGTTGCATTTTAGGTTTTAGACCATGCCGAGCTTTTTATGAAGAATGACTTTTTTTCGTAAAATGAATAATAAAAAAGTTTTCCATATGGTGCAAACTTACGGAGACATACTGTATTTTTATTTGTGTACTAAAAAAATCGGGTGGCATTGCCCTTAAAATATCGTGACATTGGCTAGCGCTTATCTTTATTATAAAGCTTAGTACGTACCTAATGTTAAGGTCTTTCATGTTTGTAATAAATGACGTCATTTATTATTTCCTTGCAGGAAGTAAAGTGTTGTAATCGTGGAAAAAAATCACTTTTCGAGGCCTCAAGGGATTTAAATTTTTTGGGTTGAATAGATGATGAAAAAGCAACGCTCAAACACTACGTAACGGATGTTATGCGTGTGATGCGTATACGGTATCACAGAGAAACTAAACGAAGAGAAACCATCCAATGTAAAAATTTTACCGCTTAGTTTTAGACGACGTACAAATCTACGAGTTAGGTACGTCTCGCTTTTGGTCGTTTTAGTGGGATGGCTAGGTTTACTTATAATTTATGACGGTATCCTATTAGTTCCTTAGCAACGAGCATAGAACAAGAAAAGGGAAGAAAAGTGTCGTTGAAAGATTATTTGTAGAAAAAAATATGTTTGTAACGTTCAAAATGTCTTTATTCCAAACTAACTTTTACAGTTCATTACATGGAAAGTGATAACATAATATAGAAAATAATAACCATTAAAAAAAATAACAATAAAAAAATTTAAGTTAATCCAGTTTAATTCATTAATAAAATCAATTTAAAAAAATAGTGTAAATAATTTAATTTAGTAAATATCTCTTTAATGGTATTTTAAAAGTTGCCAATTTTTTAATTTTTCTGATATTTTTTGGAAGATTGTTATATTTTATTATTCCGTTATAAAAGCGAATTTTTTCCGAAATTACTTTTTACTGGTACCTATAGTTTGATAATTTATACAACGTCTGGTGTTATGATCATCTCTTATTCTCCTGAAGTGTTATGTTTGTTTTCTTTTCTTTTAAAATAATAGAGTAAATTAGAATAGAAATTTTTAATTTATAAATGTATTGAACGTGTAAATATCCTTTCGGTCTATATAGATTAACAGTTGGTTCTAAATGTGGTAATTTGTGTATACATTTAATAACCTTATTGTGCAATTTTTGTAATGGTTTTAAGTTTGATAAACAAGCAGATCCCCATGCAGAAGCTAAGTATTGTGATTTTGAATATATTAATGAAAAATATATATATTTTAAGTATTTCAAAGGAATGAAATATTTAGCTCTGTACAAAACAGATACCAAAGGAGATATCGAGTTGATAATATACTGGATATGACCTTTCCAATTTAAATTTTCGTCTAAAGCTAATCCTAAAAATTTTGTCGTTTTTGAATATTGAATATTTTCATTATTAAATATTAAGGGGTTAATGATGGAATTTATTTTATTTTTAGTTATAAACATAAAAGAAGATTTTGTAAAATTTAACGTGTTTATTTGATTGAAGCCAAGAAAAAAGTATTTTTAAATCATTATTAATATCAAAATACATTTCTGCAAGAGTTTCAGCAAAATAAATAATTGTTGTATCATCTGCAAATAGCTTTATATTGCCCTTTAAGTTCAATTTGGAAACGGAATTAATGGAAATTAAGAATAATAACGGACCTAATACTGATCTTTGTGGAACTCCACATATTATTTCTTTTTCCGAATATTTTGCTTCCCCAATTTGAACAAATTGTTTTACGATAGCTCAAATAGTTTGTGTGTATTTCCCCTTATCCCAATACTGTATAATTTTCTTAATAAAATATGATGGTTTATGGTAAATATTTCTAATCAACAATTACACGTGTACAGGTTTAATAACAGCTAGATCTATGTACGTAGGTCAGATGACATAATTTTATAATGGGTGTTGTAAGCAAATAATGGCGCAAAAGTTATTTTTCCAAAGGTTACGCAAATAGAGATTTTAAAATGCATTAACAATTTCTGGCTAGGACATTGAGAAGGTTTATGATTAGGTACTTGGCAATAATACTTAAACATTAATAAATAAAAAAAAGTTCTATAACAAATTACTAAAATTGTTTTATTTATTTACGTTACAAAATATATTATTATTATCTTTCATGTCTCTAACTATAAAATATTAAAACGTGTGTATATATAATTTTCTTCAATTATTAAACAATTTCCATACACATATAAACCTTTAATAAGGAAACAGGCTAGTTTCCCAAAGAATAAAATTAGGTTAAAAATTACATATTTTGAAGTAACTTACTTTTTCAAAAAGGACGTTGATGAAATACAGATTTAATCCTGTATTATCAATATTTTCACACCATGGATAATACAAAAAATCGCAATGAAAGTTAAGATAATACATTTCTCAGAAAAAATATGAAATAACTTAAACAGTATTTCTCCGTAAGTTTGCACCATATGAAAAACTTTTTATTATTCATTTTACGAAAAAAAGTTATTCTTCATAAAAAGCTCTGCACGGTCTAAAACCTAAAATGCAACCATCAAATATCGAAATTTTCCAGTCATATACGAGGTTTGACAAAAAATGTGAGTGAATTTTTCCCGAGAGTAAAGTACCTTTATTTTTGACATTATCAAAAAATTATTTTATTAATTTATTATTAATTATTTAATTAATTTAATGCGTGCTATTGCATATTTAGACGTGGTTTTTAGTTCCGATCAACTTTTTTTGATAACAATTTTTGATAATGTCAAAAATAAAGGTACTTTACTCTTGGGAAAAATTCACATTCTTGGGAAAAAGTTACATTTTTGTCAAACCTCGTATACGACTGGAAAATTTCGATATTTGATGGTTGCATTTTAGGTTTTAGACCATGCAGAGCATTTTATGAAAAATAACTTTTTTTCGTAAAATTAACAATAAAAAAGTTTTCCATATGGTGCAAACTTACGTAGACATACTGTATATTATTTTTTCTTTGCCTTCTTATTTGACGGGGCATGTGCCCCCTGCACCCCACCCCTCAAATTACGTTAGTGCCCCCACATTAACACAAAGCCTTATAACAAAAGATAAGCTTCTATAGAATCGTGTCACGTTGTTCACTTACCATGGGACATAAGTCATTACATAAGTCAACTGTCATCATGGGTGGTTAAACAATACGCAATATCTCTAAAAAAAATGGACGGAAAACACTGGTTCACAAAAATGCTACTTTTATTTAACTTTCGGGCGACTGTATACTGTCCATCACTAATACTCCGTTGGGATCTTTGAGTCTGACTCTGCCATTCGAGTATACGGTTTCCACTGATCCATCTTTTCGTAGAGTTCTTATTGTGCCATCCGGGTATTCCCTCCTCTAAATAAAAATTTATATATATTTATACGGACTGTCCGCGGATAGGGTTTACAATAATAGCACAAATGGGTGAAAAATTTCATTTTTCGGGAAAAAGTCATTCTTGATAAAAAGTTTTGCTTTTAAAAAAAAATGCGATTCACGAAGAGAAAATTTTGCTACCTTTATTTTTCATTTTTGACCAAAATGCCAATTAGAAAACTTATTTAGAATAACGTTTGTAATTTAAATCCGAGATTTAAAATAAATCTTCGATTTTTTTGTTTTTTTTTTTAATTTTTAGAGGTAAATGGAAATTTTGCTGCTCAATAAAAATATTAATACAAAATTTTATTAGACTCTATTTTCATAATAGGTGGTGTGTATCTTATTTTAAATTTTTAAATGCATTCCTACCATATTTTGTAAAAACAAGGAATTTGTTTACCTTTTTATTACTTTGCTTTACGTATGGGGCAAATTTGAAGTTGTCAAATAGTTTTAACAAACTCATTTAAATTACGGAATTTTAGGTTGGGGAGGAATAAATAGAACTTTAGTTAAAAAAATTAGAAATATTACAAAAAATGTTTCTAAAAATTATATTCAATAAAGATTATCTTTATCCTTCAAAAGAATTATATTCAGAAACAAAAAAGTTAAAGATAAGACAACTTTACATTTATAACATCTATATATATTTAAAAATAAAAACCTTATACAATTTAAAAACCATAATCATAATACACGTCATAAAAATGAAATAACCATAAAACCTAAAATAAGTCCATAGGACAAAAAAATTTCAAATATTTATGTTTTTATTTAAACGATTATTTACCAACAAAAATTAAAAGAATGATTTCATTAAAAAAATTTAAAGTGGAAATAAAAACATGGATATTAAAAACAGACAATTTGAAAATATTTTTAGAAATGCTTTAATTAATTAATATTGTTCTGAATAATTTATATAAGTAATATTTTTTCCTTAAAAATTATACATTAATAATTTTATTATAGGTAATATATTTCTTCAAAAAAAAACTGCGTTTATACTATAAATTAACATTTTTACTTTAAAACTTGATTTTTAATGCATATTTATCATTTATGATTTACTTACTAAAACAAAAAATAAGATTTGCCCCTAACAAACTCAGCTTCAGGGGATTGAAGAATAAGTTTCTCGAAGACAACATAAACATATTTATTATATTATTAAATTTTAAATAAACTTATTAATAATTATTATTATTTTAATAGCTTTTATGAATGACGTGTGCCATCTATAGGTACCAGATCGTTGGGTATATGTCTATACTACTATATGGATTACATTTAGCCCAGAGTATGCATCACCCTGCATGCGTACTCACTCACCTTGTATTCCTTCGTGTGTATCTCCCTTTGGCCGTTCGGCAACATAATTATTTGCTCACCCTGTAGATTTTTTATAGTTTTTCGGCCGTCCGGGAACAGTTGTTCTTCGGTGCCGTCAGGATTGATCGTCCTTATCGACCCGTCGGCGTAACTCACCTCCGTTTTGCCATCCATGTATTTTTTACACTTTTGGCCACTAAAAAAAATAAACACGCGATTATAATTAATAATTAAAAATAGCAAAAGTATCACCAGTTTTTAAAAATGCAGAAAAATAGTTTAGTAGTAACTATCGCCGCTAGAATAGTAAATTTTTTAGAAGATAAAAAATTACTCTCTCCATTTCAACATGGTTGTCGTAAATTTAGAGATACAGAAGTTGCACCTGCAGATATTATCAAAGATATTCAACAAAACGTTGAAAGCAACCAAAGATGCTGCCTACTGTCCCTAGATTTATGTAAAGCATTTGATACAGTCAATCACAACATTTTACTTAAATGCCTATGCAATATTGGAATTCGGGGAAATATTTATTTCTTGTTAAAAAATTACTTAAGTAGGTAAGTAATAGAAAACAGTTTGTTCAAATGGAAAATGTTAAAAGTTCACAAAAAAAAACATAACTTGTGGTGTTCCGCAAGGATCAACCTTAGGACCTACTTTTTTTTTTAATCTACATTAATGTTATAGCAAAATTAAATTTAAAAGGTAAAATAAAATTGTTTGCCGGTGATACTACTATTGTATATTTTCATGAAGACTATGCTCAAATTCATAATAACATTAACCACGACCTAAATATAATATGTAAATGGCTTCAAATTAATAAATTATCATTAAATTTTAATAAATCATCTTTTATGTTTATAAGTAAATCAAAATTAAAAAATAATAATATTTCTTTACTAACTTTCAATAATTAAATATACTAATACAATTAAAATTTTAGGTTTATATATTGATGAACATTTAAGTTGGAAAAAACATATTGAATATTTAAGAAGTTACATCTCACGAAAAATTGGCATTTTGTTTAAAGCTAGAAGTTTTATATCATTAAAATATTTAAAAAATATATATTATTCTTTGATTTATTCAAAATTACAGTATGTGATTTCAATTTGGGGATCAGCGAATTTAACTACAATTCAGCCATTAAAAAAACTACAAAACAAAATAATTAAATGGATACATAAACTTCCTTTTTTAGAACCAACTATAAATTTGTATGAACCGAACGAATATTTAAATTTAGAAAAGCTTTATAAATTAAAACTATGCATTCTAATACACTCTATTATTATTGAAGAAAAACAATCGAATATAATATTTCATTCGACCAACATTATCACAAGACAAAACCATCATATTCATACACCTATGGTAAAGAGTACTTTTGGCCAAAGATCAATATTATACAGGGTGGTCCTTAAGTACATCAAGAAAATCTAGGATATGATTCCTGGCATCAATTTAAGTTGAAAAGTTCATATGGACTTATGCCCTAAAATGCTTACCCTCTAAGATACAGGGTGTTAAAATATTTTTAAAAAATAATTGTTTTTTTAAAATTTCGAAACTCTTTGAAGATACGGTATTGAAAATTGATGTCGATTGATTTCGTAATAAACTGCACTTTTTGGTTAAAAAAGGGTTTACCTACTTCCACCAGTGGCGTGCATGAAGATACCATCAATATTTTTTTTGTGAAAATATGTGTTACGCCACTGTTTTTTTTAAACTCTGATGCATTTTTATGCATTACTGATATAAGCGGAACAAAAGTTGTCTCTACTATGTTTTTGAAAAAAATGGTAGTTTTAAAGGAAAATGGAAAATATTTTAACACCCTGTATCTTAGAGGGTAAGCATTTTAGGGCATAAGTCCATATGAACTTTTCAACTTAAATTGATGCCCGGAATCATATCCAAGATTTTCTTGATGTACTTAATGACCACCCTGTATAAAGGAATAACAATTTACAACAGTTTGCCAAAAAAAATTAAAGAAATATCAAAATTATGGACCTAAAAAATATTTTTTAAAACTAAACTAACTTTAACGTATTATATATTATTTTTTTTTTTCTAAATGGTTATTACATATATATTTTTTTTAAAGTAATTTCGATGGAGTTATTAATAGTTACTATAAATGATTTTTATTATTTGTGATTTTGTATATTGTATATTTGGTGTTATATTCTCTGTAATGAAGTTGGTTGAGAATAAAGATATATATTACATATTATTATTATTTTTCTAAGGAAAAAAATATCTTACTCTTTATACTCCATAACTTCAGTGCCATCTGCATATTGTATATGCCAGGAATCCGTGGCGACGTAATGATACCTAAAACAATGAGAAAAACTAAACTAAATGTACAGTATAGTAACCAACGACGAAAGAGCCAGATAGACATCTCATTTTCTTTATAATAACAAGCTGACAATACGTAAAAAACATGCAACGTCAAGGTAGCAACTATAGACATGGCAAATTTCAGCTCTCTATGTTAAACGGTCTTCAAGAAAAAGAACCGGGACAGACGGTACGTGCAAAAAACATCGTTTACCTGATCATTTGTTCCAAGAGATTCGTTTCCTTCATATCTCCATTAAAATATTTGATTACTATTATTTGTCCATCAGCTGATATCGTTTTAAAATTACCATTGCTGTACGTAATTTCCATAGAGCCATCAGGCAATGTTGTTTCAGTCTTTTCTAAAAAAAACATTACAAATAAAATTCATAACTTTACTACGGATACCTAATTCTTATTGAAAATGTATTGTAAAATTCATTTGTGTAAAGCCTTTGATACTGTAAACCATGATATATTGTTAGTTACATTATTTGATATAGGCATAACAGGAATAATTTATCGTTGGTTTGAAAGTTATATAAAAAATAGAAAATAATGCGTTAAAATAGGAAGTAATATTAGTTCCTATCAGACAGTTAGGTGTGGAGTACCACAAGGTTCCATTCTAGGACCCACATTGTTCCTTATTTATATCAATTCTATTTCAAAATTAAAATTATATGGACAAATTAAACTTTTTGCCGACGACACAACAATTATTTATTATGCTAAAAAATTACGGACATCCAATTAAATAGTAAAAAAGATTTGAAAATTATATTTGACTGGTTGGAATCTTATAAATTAACTTTAAATTTTAATAAATCTTCATTTACGTATATTGCCAAACAAAGATAATATTTAATGGGGAAAATATTAATTACAAAGATTTAGTTATTTAGTTTATATATACAGTGTCACCAGTAAAGTCCGCATCATATGGGATTTTTTTTATTAATAGCTTTATTCGAAATTTGACTTTGGCATCAAGTTCTGCTTCGATCGAGATTAAAATTAAGCAAAAAAATAGTAGTCACGTGACCCTCTATAAGGTAACTTCATTAAATAAGTATTTTGGAAAACGTAGTTTGTGTATGAAAGTAATACACCTTAATATTAAGACAAAAAGAACACAGTGTCATCAGTAAAGTGTTCATTAAGTGGAAAATAAATTTTAGTGGTGGGTAAGAAATCAAAATTATCTTAGGCAGCTGAAATTTTGCATGTTGGCTAGAAACTGCATTTAAAAAAACTTTTTCTAATAACTTTTTTCGACATTTTCAGAAATAACCCCACTGTTGAATTATTTTTTGAAAAAAATTTAAATTTGACATGTGACGAATCACGTGACTACTATTTTTTGCTTAATTTTTATCTCGATCGAAGCAGAACTTGATGCCAAAGTCAAATTTTGAATAAAGCTATTAATAAAAAAAAATCCCATATGATGCGGACTTTACTGGTCATACTATACTAAGTTAGAGTAATAATTGCTAGTTATTTATATAAACTTATCCCTGTTATAAACTTGTAAAGTTGGTTGGGAGTAAAGTAAAATAAATTGGAACTTGGTGTCGGAAAATAGTTAACAATTAATTTTACCTAAATTTGTTGAAACGTTACTATTTCTGGGGCTCGAAAAACACCCAAATACGTTCTCGTATCGTTTCTCTATGGTCATTGCATCGGAGCGTGTTAAATCTAGAGCAGCGCTGTCCATTTTAAAGCTATTGATACCGACCGATCCTTCCTAAAACATTTTAATATATTTTTTCAAATTTAGGACACTCCATATAATTTATTTACCTTTCTAATGACGCTCTTGTTCCCGTCATTTTCCTTAGTTTCTTCGTCGTAATTTACCGATTTTTTCTGCTCTTTTGATTGCTCTTTAATATGTTTTTCCTCTGTAATAATAGCATTACTTCCCGATTTGTTTATTTGATTTTTAAACGTCTCTTCTGTCAATTTTGACAGGTTCTTATTGATTTCGTGGAGCATTTTCGTCTCTTTGGGATGGCGGTACATTTTCTGATTTGCACTATTGAAAAATAAAAAAAACAATCCAGAATCATTTCCTACTGTGTAAACGTAGTTATCGCTAAGTAACAAATACTCGAAACTAATCTCCGCACAAATGTTCATAGAATCTACCCTCTTCATTTTTATCTCGAGAAAGATGAAAAAGTATGGTTAGAAGTAAATTTCATTTTTTGACGTTATGTTAAGATAGAAACGAAAACGGTTTGATGCCGTTGCACAGAGGAATAATAGGTTTTATGGGCGTTTTAAGGAACTTTGGCACATAAATGCGATCCATTTTGAAAAATCACCACCTTGGATGTATCAGTTGCAATATTATATCCAAATCTAAATGTATTTCATTATTGGTAATATCACGACAGAGGTTTAGGTCGATTATTTTTGAAACCAAAAAAAATAATAGTAGAATGAAACCCATTGGAAAAGGAAGAGAATATAACAAAAATGAAAGGAAAAATAATTTACGGGCGATCCGAGGTCGGGAAGTGGAAGGGGGTGAGTTTTTAAGGGTAGAAAACATTTTATCTCGATTTCCGGCAAAACTACAAGTCCTATGGAAAAATGTTAAATGGCAAAGTTGTAGGTAATAAAAAAATCTACAACTTTTGTATTTACACTTTTTTCACATAACCTTAAAATTTATGTGAAAAATTCAAATAACCAAGTTTTTGGTTTTTTATTTTTATCTTTTACAAAAAAAAATTTTTTTCACGAAATTTGGTGAAAACGTGCCTTTTTATGTCCCAAACACACTGTAATGTTTTTGATTTAAAATATTTATTTTTTCACCTTATTTTGACTTAATATCGAAAAACCACCCTAATTTTTAATCGAAAATTCTCATGTCAAAATATCTGCTTTTTTAAAAAAGTCGGTGGGCTTTTTGTTCGTTGAAATCTCTACTTTCTGATGGTGTAAAAAAAAGTTACATTAATATGATAAATGTTCTCAAAAAATGCAAAGAAACTAAAAAAACCCGAGTCCGTCCATCAGAAAGTAGAGATTTCAACGAACAAAAAGCCCACCGACTTTTTTAAAAAAGCAGATATTTTGGCGTGAGAATTTTCGATTGAAAATTAGGGTGCTTTTTCGATATTAAGTCAAAATAAGGTGAAAAAATAAATATTTTAAATCAAAAAAATTACAGTGTGTTTGGGACATAAAAAGGTAAGTTTTCACCAAATTTCGTCAAAAAAAATTTTTTTTTGTAAAAGATAAAAATAAAAAACCAAAAACTTGGTTATTTGAATTTTTCACATAAACTTTGAGGTTATGTGAAAAAAGTGTAAATACAAAAGTTGTAGATCTTTTTATTACCTACTTTTTTCCATAGGACTTGTAGTTTTGCCGGAAATCGAGATAAATCGTTTTCTACCCTTAAAAACTCACCCCCTTCCACTTCCCGACCTCGGATCGCCCGTAAATTATTTTTCCTTTCATTTTTGTTATATTATCTTCCTTTTCCAATGGGTTTCATCCTACTATTTTTTTTTTTCACTTTTTACCATTTTCAAAGGCTTCATTCAGCTCTGGTCTAGTTGTTAAAATGACAAAGTAAAATATAAGTTACCTAATCGATGAGTAACATCAAATAATGAAACCACCTACGTTAACTTCGCGTTTTCCCTCTGCAACTTTTCCACGGTAACTTTGAGTTCGGAAAGATCCTTTTCCTGCTGCTTGACGTGAGTTCTGAGCCGAGCCTGAGTCGCCCCGTTTTTCGATTCTTTTAATTTTAGAAGTTCCTTTGTATCCGCTAGTTCCTGCTTAAGTTGCGTGATTTCTTCGCGTTCTCTTTTCGTCGCCCTGTTTTGGGAATCTTTCACGTAACTAAAATCGAAACGGAATGTTACAGAAAGTTGTGAAAAATGGTCATTACATAACAACAGGGTGTTTCATTAAGGGTGACCACCGGCCATATCTCGGAAACTACTAGGCATAGAAACTTGGGGAAAAAAAATTATGATTAAGGTTGAATTCTCAACGTCATTCAATCTATTGCCAACCTATAACCTATTTCGCGTTCCTTTTTTTTTAAATTTATTTTATTTTACGTCGGCCTTTTCCGCAACGAGGCCAATCACCGACGCCAGGGAATTTGTCACACACTATCTGGTAATTTGGCTGAATCCCTCTTTGTCGAGGGTAGGGTTCTTTAACGTGCCAACATCCATGACACGGGGCTATTTCGCGTTGATTTTTTGAGTTTATTATTTTAATAACTAACATTTAAAGAAAATCAATATCGTCGGTACATTATTTAGGTAGTATCTGATATATTACAAAAATATCAATTTATTTCATTACTAATTTTGGGAGAATTGTATAGTGAAAGAACAATGAGTGACAATGACATAATAATGTTAAAAAAATTCTTACCCGATATTTTTCGCTATACAATTCTCTTAAAATAAGTCATGAAATTCCTTGATATTTATTAAATATGTCAATTATTACCTATAGAATATCAAGGCAATACGAATTTTCTTTGGGTTTTGTATAAAAGCTAGAAAACAGAAATAAATCTATGCGAAATAGGTTATAGGTTGGCAAGCATGTTGATACTCCCACCTTAAAGCGGTCATGAGAAAATTCCGGAAATTACTTTTAAGTTCCTCATTTCGCCGCAAGGGGGCACAATTGAATTTTTTTTTAATTCTAAATTTCTCCGAAAATTCCCATATTAAGGTGTAACTCTGATTACATCATCGAAAAGCTTAGACAATTCTGCATCATTTTGGTCTAAGGCTCATTGGCGTACCGACCTTGATAAGAGTGGGAGAAGCTATTGAAAGTGTAAACATTAAAATCGATGTACCTAACTTCTAAACGACTTATCCGATTTTACTAAATGTAAGCTTGTTTGGACAGGAAAGGTAAGTATCTTCAATGGCCGTATCCAACAGTACACGATAGTGTTTAATAAAATTGCTAGAGGGCGCAATTTGTAATAGTAACAGTTTTTTTGATTTTACCCCGAAAATTCAAATCATACGGTATAACTATGACATCATAATCGGAAAGTAGATGAAATTTGCAAGAAAAGATGTGAAGACCGCAGTTCGATATCTTTGTTCGTTTCAGAGTTATTGCCAAAACAATAATATATATACAGTACAAATTGCGCCCTCTAGCAATTTTATTAGAAACTATCGTGTACCATTGGATACGACAATTTTATTGAAGGTACTTCCAAAACAAGCTTAAATTTAGTAAAATCGGATAAGTCGTTTAGAAGTTACAGCGATTTTAATGTTTACACTTTCAATAGCTTCTTACACTCTTATCAAGTGAAAGTGTAAACATTAAAATCGCTGTAACTTCTAAACGACTTATCCGATTTTACTAAATTCAAGCTTGTTTGGAAGAGAAAGGTATTACCTTTAATTGTCGTGTTCAATGGTACACGATAGTTTCTAATAAAATTGCTAGAGGGCGCAATTTGTATTAAAAATTATTGTTGTGGCAATAACTTTGAAACGAACAAAGATATCGAACTGCGGTCTTCACATCTTTGCTTGCAAATTTCATCTACTTTCCGATTATGATGTCATAGTTACCGTATTATTTGAATTTTCGGGATAAAGTCGAAAAAAACTGTTATTATTACAAATTGCGCCCTCTAGCAATTTTATTAAACACTATCGTGTACTGTTGGATACGGCGATTGAAGATACTTACCTTTCCGGATACGGCGATTGAAGATACTTACCTTTCCCTTCCAAACTAGCTTAAATGCAGTAAAATCGGATAAGTCGTTTAGAAGTTACATCGATTTTAATGTTTACACATTCAATAGCTTCCCCCACTCTTATCAAGGTCGGTACGCCAACGAGCCTTAAACCAAAATGATGCAGAATTGTCTAAGCTTTCCAATGATGTAATCAGAGTTGTACCTTAATATGGAAATTTTCGGAGAAATTTAAAAAATTTTAAAAATAATTTTCAATTGTGCCCCTTTGCGGCGAAATGAGGAACTTAAAAGTAATTTCCAGAATTTTCTCATGACCGCTTTAATTATAATTTTTTTCCCTTATATGACGATTTCGCTTACGTTTCAAAATAACATTTTTCTCTTGCAAATTTTTTTTTCTCTTGATTCAATTCATCCTGTAAATTGTGCAACGTTTCTTGATAATTTTCCTTCTCCTTCTTCGTATCTCTTTGGGTCTGTTCATATTTCTTTTTCAGCACTTTAAAATCCATTTTTAGAGTTGAATTTTCCGATCGTACATCGGAAAGCTCAATTTTCGTGTCCGATAATTTCGATCTAAAAATTCAAACACAAAAAAGTAGGTCAAAATAAGATCTTATGTAATGATACGTCAATGTCATTTATAAACAAACACCGACAAAATCTAGCCAGGCTTTGAATATAATAATAATAAATATGTTTATGTTGTCTTCTATAAACTTATTCTTCAATCCCCTGAAGCTGAGCTTGTTAGGGGCCAATCTTATTTTTTGTTTTCGTATGTAAAATCATAAATATGCATTAAAAATCAAGTTTTTAAAGTAAAACTGTTAATTTATAGTATAAACGCAGTTTTTTTTGAAGAAATATATTACCTATATAAAATTATTAATTTATAATTTTTAAGTCAAAAATATTTCTTTCTGAACAAAATTAATTAATTAAAGCATTTCTAAAAATATTTTCAAATTATCTGTTTTTAATATCCATGTTTTTATTTCGACTTTAAATTTTTTTAATGAAATCAATTTTTTAATTTTTGTTGGCAAATAATCGTTTAAATAAAAACATAAATATTTGAAATTTTTTTGTCCTATGGACTTATTTATTTTAGGTTTTATGGTTATTTCGTTTTTATGACGTGTATTATGATTATGGTTTTTAAATTGTATAAGGTTTTTATTTTTAAATATCTATATTAAATGTAAAGTCTTATGTTCAACTTTTTTGTTTCTGAATAAAATTCTTTTAAAGGATAAAGATAATCTTTATTGAATATAATTTTTAGAAAACTTTTTTGTAATCTTTTTAATTTTTTAAACTAAAGTTCTATTTATTCCTCCTCAAATTAAAAAAAAAATTAATTAAGTATTCTAAGTGAAAATTCCAATTTAATTTACTGTCAAAAATAATTCCTAAATATTTTATTTTATTAACTTTAAAAATTTGGATGTCTTCATTTATTTGAATACTATTCATATTTCGTGGTAGGTTAACTATTTAGGTTTTAAGTAAAAGGAATATAATTTGTTTTATTAAAATTAATTGTTATCAAACCAATTTTTATAATTTTAAAATCTTTTTTAATTTTATTATTTACGTTGGCCCAATTTGCATCGGTATAAAAAATTGTAGTATCATCTGCAAAACTATGAATTTGTCCATCGCAATTTATATTAAATAAGCCGTTAATATAAACATTAAAAAATAATGGTCCTAAAATTAAACAATCAAGAAACTACCTTAATTCTTCACATTCTTTACAGGGTTCCCATTTTTTGACAGTTTCATCCAATCCCGTGCCGTCGAAACTCGTATTGACGCCCGCGTCAATCTTCTTCCAGCTGTCGCTTTGACAGGTGGTGTCATATTCCGTATAGTTATCTGCCAAACTAGGCGATCTAGTCGACCAGCGCGTATTTTCATCCGAAAAACTTGTGTTAGTCGAGGTGGATTTTTCCGATTTTTTTGTTACATCTGAAAATAAATTTTGAGAAAATTAATAACGCCATCTTGTAGAACATAAAAAACGACTGGGGAAAAGTGGTTTTTGTTTTTTTCTCAAGTTAAACATTAAGGCGTTAAAAAATAAAAAAAAAACTGAAAATTTTCGGCTTTTCTCGGGTATGTCCGTAAGCATTTAGAAAATTTGCAATTTTCTTTTATCAAATAATTAGGCCCTAAAATACGCAAGTTTGCCTTAATTAAATCATCTTAGTATCTATAGTCAAATCTGGTCTTATCATGCGGGTCCAAAGGTCACCGATCATATGAATCAATTCGAAAATTCCAGAGCTTATCAAAATGTTGTGAGATTATGTAGGTATTAATATACCCGGAGAAAAGAAACATAGTTTTATTATTTTAACTGTCGTGAAGATAGCCACATATAATATTATTTTTGCAAAAATTATGTACCTACATAATAGTACAGGGGTGGACTTAATTATTAACGTGCCATTTTTTCTAAGGAAATGTTTAATAAGGACATAGATGTGCCGTCAAATTCGTAATATAATAATTCATAGTAAACTTTGTGATCGGTGAACCCAATTTTTTTATTAATTTTGATAACGATTCAAGTCCGATTTCCAAAACACCTCGAATTTTTAAATTTTCTTTTAAAACTGGAAGAGTTACATTGGTTTTTGATCTGTATAAATCATAAATCACGTTTCGAACTCCCATTTTAATATTTTCGCTCAAATCTTCAGTCTTTGGCTTTCTTCGTTTACATTTTTTAGTATTCCTTGGTATTATATTATGCTTTCTTTCATGCACAATTTTCTGCACAGTCCTTAAACTAATTCCCAGTGCTTTTGCTACGGTTTCCTGCATATTGGTTGGCGAATTTTCACTTTTTCATTCTCGAAATAGTTTAACAAATTAAGCACCATTTTTTTTGCTTGGGGATGCAAAAAACCAGAAAATTGCTTTTTATCGTTCATATTGTCACATTAAATTAATTGTCAAAGTCACAAAACTGACATCTTTAAATCAAGACGATTTCATGTCTAAATTGCATAAGTCCGTCATATTTGTCTTACTGATTTTATTTAGATAGTATGATTAAACGCAATAAAAGAAAAATTGAAAGTATGTCTTTGTTAAATCGTAAGACCCGCACGATAAGACCGGATCTGACTTTATCACCATGTAAGCACACGAAATTTTATCACCCTGTATAACGTACCATAATAAACAAAGAAAAATATAAAAGCATATAACCTGATTCTAAAGTAAAATCTCCATGCTGCACTCCCGTGTCCATTTTTCGCAAATTTATCAAAAATTGTTGCAAAACATCAGTTCTTTCTGCCACTTCTAGCAACTTTAATTGAATTTGTTCATGGTTGTTCTTGGTAAACTCCGCGTTATTGATTATTTCAAACACGGGTAAGTTATCTGAAATATTAAAAAAATAAATATTACAAACCTTGTTCAATAAACTAATAGTGATTGCCATGTAATAAGAACACAAAGACCTTGTAAACTCCAGGTCTGTCAGTGTCAGGTCTCTGTAAGAATACCATTTTTCCCTTTGATGTTACAGAATTTCTCCTAATTTTTACCTCGGATAATCGAAACTCCCTTGAGCACACTATAAATAATAAATTGAAAACTTATTATAAATGGCTGTGTCAAAAAAAAACTTACTATCAACACTAGTGATGTGAGAGGAGAATATTCTCGAGAACGGGAATATTCTCGAGAATATTCTCAGTAAGAAAATTGTCCCGAGAATATTCTCTAGAGAAGTTTTTCTACATAATTTACACCGCCTCGATTCACACTGAAAAATTTTGCAATGATTTTTAAAATTTTGAGTTTCTCTAACCTTTTCTATAACTCTGGCAACAGTGTTTTACGTCTGGCAACAGTGATTCAGGGAAACAGTAAATTAAGCTAAACATCAAACTAAATGAAGTAGTTCTAAAAGAAGTTACACAGTACAAATACCTAGGCCTAATCATTTCAAATGACTTAACTTTTAAAGCACACATAGATCACGTCATTAAAAAACTGTCTCCCATTATTGGAAATATTAGAAGATGCGCTCATCAGGGTACTTAATACCATGTTGGGGGAACACAGGCGAATACATGTTGGACAAGCTGCAGAGGTATCAAAATAAGACTATAAAAAGTATTTCTTCTTTAAACTACTATACGACAACTAGCTATATTTATAAACATTATCCGTTCCCAAACGTCAGACAATTAAAAGAACTAGACCAAGCAAAACTAATACACTGTTTAGAAAATAAATTACTAAAATCAAACATAGTGTTGAGCAAAAATTTGGACTTTCATGGGTACAACTTAAGAACAAACATGAACCCGAAGCATCCAGGTGTATAATGAAATACCGAAAGTCATCATTAGTAAAGAAGCCAAAAAGACTTACGTAAATTTTAAAAGTTATATCGAAACTAAAGACCCTCCACAAACCCGAACAAACCCATGTAAACACAAAAGTACCTTTTTTCTGTGAAATTTTACTTAATCTTTCTTCAATTGGCTCTTTTTTTGGCGTACTAGCCAAAAGATTCGCCACACTGGTATTGGTAGAGCAGAACGAGCTGTTTTCTACTTTCTTCTCTAACTCCTCGAAATTTTTAAGCTCTTGCTCCATTTTTTGTTCATATACAGTCAAATCTCCGGGTGCGTTGTTGAATCTTGGGACTGACATATGGGAAATTTCACCGCTAAAAATTACACACTTAAAATAAATACAACTACAATAAAGGTCATTGTATAGGCCTTAAATAAAAAAATAACTAGTCTTTGATTTTATATTTTAAAAAATGGAGATTCTAGTAAAACTAGTAATTATAGACCAATACAATAACATCAATATCTTCGATAGCAAAAGTTTTCGAAAAAATTTTAAAATTAAGAATTGCAAATTATTTGGAAAAAAATCATTTCATTTCTAATAAACAGTTTGGGTTTCAAAAAATTAAATCAACACAAAACGCTATTTGCTATCTAACAGAACAAATATATGATGCCCTAGATAATAAAAAACCTTTTATTAGTATTTTTCTAGATTTAGCAAAAGCCTTTGATACAGTTAGCCATAATTTACTGTTAAAAAAGTTTGAAAATATTGGATTCAGAAAAAAGCAATTAGAATTAATTAAAATAGACTTATGTTCAAATAGATAAAGAAAAAAGCTATCCAAAAGTATTTAAGTATAGTGTTCCTCAAGGAACAATTTTAGGACCATTATTTTTTAATATAATATTTATATTAACGACTTATTTAGTATAAATTGCGATGGACAAATACATAGTTTTGCCCCTAACAAGCTCAGCTTCAGGGGATTGAAGAATAAGTTTATAGAAGACAACATAAACATATTTATTATATTATTAAATTTTAAATAAAATTATTATTATTATTATTAAATCGAATATCATGAGAGGGAGATAAAGAGTTTGTGTGAAATGAATAACGATTTTTTGTTATAGACAAACGTCATGTGTTAGACAAATAGGTAGACACAGTTATTTTTTTAATTATAGATAATATGTACAGTCTGTCTATGCACAGCTGCTATTTTTTTAAATACTCGTAGATGTATTGTACTTAGGTTAAGCATTGAATATCAAAGCTTTTTTAATAATAATAATATATATCTTTATTCTCAACCAACTTAAAAAGTTCATTGTGCAGAATATAACACCAAATATACAATATATAAAATCACAAATAATAAAAATCATGTTTAGTAACTGTTAATAACCCCATCGAAATTATTTAAAAAAAAATATATATATATTTACGAAAACAATATAAATATATAATACGTTAAAGTTAGTTTAGTTTTAAAAAATATTTTTTTAGTTTTTTTTTAAATCCATAATTTTGATATTTCTTTAATTTCTTTTCGGCAAACTGTTGTAAATTGTTATTCCTTTATATACCTAATATTGATCTTTGGCCAAAAGTACTCTTTACCATTGGTGTATGAATATGATGGTTTTGTCTCGTGATGTGAATAATGTTGGTTGAAGGAAAATTATATTCGATTGTTTTTCTTTAATAATAATAGACTGTATTAGAATGCATAATTTTACTTTATAAAGCTTTTCTAAATTTAAATATCCGTTTGGTTCATACAAATTTATAGTTGGTTCTAAAAAAGGAAGTTTATGTACCTATGCATTTAATTATTTTGTTTTGTAGTTTTTTTAATGGCTGAATTGTAGTTAAATTCGCTGATCCCCAAATTGAAATCATATACTGTAATTTTGAACAAACCAAAGAATAACATATATTTTTTAAATATTTTAATGATATGTAATTTTTAGCTTTAAACAAAATGCCCATTATTGGTGAGATGTAAGATCTTAAATATTCAATGTGTTTTTTCCAACTTAAATTTTCATCAATATATAAACCTAGAAATTTAATTGTATTAGTATATTTAATTAAATGATTATTGAAAGATAGTGAAGAAATATTATTATTTTTTAATTTTGATTTACTTATAAACATAAAAGATGATTTGTTAAAATTTAATGATAATTTATTAATTTCAAGCCATTTACATAATATATTTAGGTCGTGGTTAATGTTATTAGGAATTTGAGCATAGTCTTCATGAAAATATACAATAGTAGTATCATCGGCAAACAATAATTTTATTTTACCTTTTAAATTTAATTTTGCTATAGAATTAATGTAGATTAAAAAAAAGTAGGTCCTAAGGTTGACCCTTGCGGAACACCACAAGTTTTGTGAACTTTTAACATTTTCCATTTGAACAAACTGCTTTCTATTACTTAAGTAATTTTTTACCAATAAATAAATATTAGGTTGATACTGATTATTATTTGTTTAAAAATCTTTCTAATCTAATTCTTACGGAATATCATTGGACAAATAGGGTTGAAAATACTTCTGGGCATACTCGTTGATTTTTTCCAATAAGTTCTTGTTAAAATTATCCAAACTATGCTCTGATAAACTTTGCACATTCTCACTCCCTACGTCATCATTCTTTACGTCCAACGTATGTTTACTACTAGATTTAATTAAGATCAGATCTTGGTCATCTTTATCGCTACTACCATCCCTGCTTCTACCACTTTTAGTTCCATTTTCTCCATAACCTAGACTCATTCGGAACTCCTCATAGTCTTCAACTTCTTCCCGTCCCGCATCGATGTTTTTAACATCGTCGTGAGACGCGTCTTTTTCAAAAACGCTCTTCCAAGTGCCCCTGGATTTGACGAAGTCCGGCACTGTGAGGGGTGTCAAATAATCTACGTTTTGGTAGTAGCAGGGGTTCTTTAATATTCCTTTTTTTATAACAGGGGTAGATTTTGGTTGACAAACTTGAGTTAGGGGTTTTTTATGAGCTTCTGAAAAAAATACAGTAAAAATAAGACACCGGGTATGTATAGACCTATAGACCTTGAAGAACACAGAAAAATATTCAAGTTACAGACGTCGTCCTACATGCTTTAAAGTATTTTACACAATAAATGGTTGACTCCGTTTAACCACCTGGGACGTTTTGCAAGAGCTCGGTCATAAAAATGCAAATAAACTGTCGGTCAGGGTCGGATTATAATTTCTAATTATAGCAGGTAATATTTAACTATCTTGCGCTATTTATTTAGGATATTACATGTCATTAAATAATATATTATTAATAACAAATTAAATATCTAAAGTCCTACCCTGTAGTGTATTTGCTTGTTGATTGTGTATAACAATGGGACTAAACCGGTAGTTTTTGCAGTCAATAAGTGGATACCATTTAGGGTGAAAAATACTTTACCTGTAGAGCCTATTTTTAAAGGTATATTGTCTATGCTTCATACCAGTAAAAATGACAACGTCATTTTAGTCTTTCAGAATTTCACACATTTTTTTTTTATATATATATTGAAATATAGTTTTTTTTTTAATTTAATGTTATACATATGAAAATTTACATTCTTCAATTATGTCGGTAATAAAAAAATGCACACTACTATCTAAAAAATGTAGGTACAACAGATACGTGTCGGTTATCAAGAGATTCAATGGTTGGTGGGGCGGGGTTGAACTGGGTCCCCCAGACGCCATCTTTGGGGTCACTGAGGCGTGGAGGAAAGATAAGAACCCTAAGAAGGTCAATCTAGGCGTTGGTGCTTACAGAGACGACGATGGTAACATTTTTGTTAACCCCTTTTTTTACTTACTTTTATTTATTATTCTCAACCAACTGAAAAAGTTTATTACAGAGAATATAACACCAAATATACAATCTATAAATTCACAAATAATAAAAATCATGTTTAGTAACTATTAATAACTCCATCGAAATTATTTAAAAAATATATATATACAGTGTGACCAATAAAAGTCCGCATCATATGGGATTTTTTTTTATTGATAGCTTTATTCAAAATTTGACTTTGGCATCAAGTTCTGCTTCGATCGAGATGAAAATTAAGCAAAAAAGTAGTCACGTGATTCGCATTAAGTATCTGTCAAATTTTAATTTTTTCCAAAAAATAATTCAAAAGTGGGGTTATTTCTGAAAATATCAAAAAAAGTTTTTTTAAATCCAGTTTCTAGCGCACATGCAAAATTTCAGCTGCATAAGATAATTTTGATATTTTACCCACCATTAAAATTTATTTTCCACTTAATGAACACTTTACTGATGACACTGTGTTCTTTTTTGTCTTAATATTAAGGTGTAATACTTTCAGACACAAACTACGTTTTCAAAAATACTTATTTTATGAAGTTACCTTATACAGGGTCAAAAACAAATAAACTTTGCATCACATGGGACCAAATTTTAATAGCCCAATTTTGATTTTGTAGAAAAACACACATTTAATATGGCGCTACTTTAAAGAAAATGTATCTGAAATAAAGCCTTGTCAAAACTGAGAAGTTTTATGTAGGTTGCGTTGAGTCTTATTCTGCAAAAGTGGTGCAATTTACAAAATATGGGTAAAAAATCAAAATTATCTTATGCAGCTGAAATTTTGCATGTGGGCTAGAAACTGCATTTAAAAAAACTTTTTCGAATAACTTTTTTCGATATTTAATATAATAATAATATATAATACGTTAAAGTTAGTTTAGTTTTAAAAAAAAGTCCCTAATTTTGATATTTTTTTCGGCAAACTTTTGTAAATTCTTATTCCTTTATATAATATTGATTTTTGGCCAAAAGTGCTTTTTACCATTGGTGTTTGAATATGATGATTTTGTCTCGTGATGTGAATAATGTTGGTTGAAGGAAATATTATATTTGATTGTTTTTCTTCAATAATAATAGAGTGTATTAGAATGCATAATTTTATTTATAAAGCTTTTCTAAATTTAAATGTCCATTTGGTTCATACAAATTTATAGTTGGTTCTAAAAAAGGAAGTTTATGTATGCATTTAATTATTTTGTTTTGTAGTTTTTTTAATGGCTGAATTGTAGTTAAATTCGCTGATCCCCAAATTGAAATCATATTTCTAAATTAATATTTTAGATCTTCGATCACACAATCTTTGGGAATTATATTTAGTTCTAGAATAAGACCTGCCAAATAAAATAATTCTGCCAACAGGAAAACCATGGATCCTCCCAAGCGTCCGCAATGCCGAAGAACGAATCTTAAGTAGAAAAATGAACCACGAATATCCACCGCTCACCGGGGTACCGGAATTTTGCAAAGTCTGCGCTGAATTGGCGTTTGGCGACGAAGCTTGTCTATTAAAGGAAGGTTTAAACGTCACCGTGCAGTCTATATCCGGTACGGGGGGACTTAGACTGGGTGCTACATTTTTGGGCAAGTTCTATAAGGGAAATAAGGTTAGCAGTACCAGCGATGATCAAGCCAAGATAGACATCTCACTGGTGTTTATGTACAGTTGTATTCATAAAAAAGCGTACACGAATTAGAACGAGAGGAAACCTTAACCATATTTGCGTAAAACCGGCTTATCGCATGTTAAAGGTTATTAAAAATGCGAAGCATCGGCGTTGGGCGTTATTTTAATAGAATAACAAAAATTAATTTTTGTATTTTATAATATATCTTAACAGTTTTATAAAAATTACAATAGAAACAAAAAACGTTTAACAAGAATAAATAAAATCTAATATTTGGTCATATTATATTCCTGATTTTCTATTACTTGAGCCAATCTATTGGCTAAATTATATTTGATACAATATTTGGATCAAGCTCTTCCCAGCACGCATGTATTATTTCCCGTAAATCTTCTGAATTTTGTGGCCTAAAATTTCGATTACATATTTTTTTTACGATTATACACCAAATATTTTCAATTGGATTGATATCGGGACTATAAGCGACCCAAGGCAGCACTTCCACATTATGGATTTGAAACCAGTGGCTTACAGCATTGGCACTGTGGACTGGACAATTATCTCGTTGAAATATGAAAGTATTATTGGGATATATTTGCTCAGCAGATGGTAGCAATATGTTTGCTATCTTTCCTCTATTCGCCAGCAAACACCAGGTCCATGAACACTTATCCAGCCCCATACATTTACTGAGAAACGCCCATGACTGGAAGTGAAAAGGATAGTATATCGCTCTTCAAACCTGGTATTGTTTGGACAGTACACACAAATTTTTCATATCCATTATAAGTCGACTGGAACGTCTTTTCATCAGTAAAAATGACCCTGTTCCAAAATTGAGGATTGCGGTATATAGAATTTAAAGCAGAAATAATCCTTGATTGTTCTTCGGTAAGAAACATTTTTTTCGCAGCTGGGCGACATTTTAGTTCAGATTCCTTGACTCTTCTGCTGGCGGTAGGTTGGGAGTCAGGAAATGATGTGTCAATTAGAGCGTCCCTTGCAGTTGCAAATGGATTATTTCTTAAATATCCCAAAAAAGCAGCATCCTGTTCAGGGTCGGAACGTTTGGGACGACCTGAACCAATTTTCCTCTATAGAGATTCTTGTTGTTTCCAACGTTGCTTAATTTTCAATATAGTTTTTTTAATTTCTATTATACAACTGCGCTACAACACGGATTGGCCATCCTTCATCGATTCTTGATACAACTTGAGCCTTTTCAATTTCAGACAACTGACGAGGCATTTTTATGTTCTTCTGTCAAAGTTTATCAAACGTTACCACCATGCAGCTTCATAATTGATTACACCGACGCCAATGCTTTGCATTTTTGATAATCTATGACGTGTGATAACCTTCAATAAACAATAATTTAAAAATGACAAAACTTACCTCTCATTCTAATTCTTGTACGCTTTTTTTATGAATACAACTGTCCATATCATACGACATAGAAAATAAGCAATAATATGCAATAAGAAATAAAAAATATATGACTGTTTGTTACTTAAAACTTACCTAATTGTGTCGCGATTATTCTAGAGTAACATTGGTGAATATTTTCATGTGATTTCAGTGGCAGATATTTTTTCTTTTCCTCATATTAAAAAAAAAATCAACTAAAGTCCAGTGTCACCAGTAAAGTCCGCATCATATGGGATTTTTTTTATTAATAGCTTTATTCAAAATTTGACTCTTTCATCAAGTTCTGCTTCGATCGAGATGAAAATTAAGCAAAAAAATAGTAGTCACGTGATTCGCATTATCTGTCAAATTTTAATTTTTTCCAAACAAGAATTCAAAAGTGGGGTTATTTCTGAAAATATCGAAAAAAGTTATTCGAAAAAGTTTTTTTAAATGCAGTTTCTAGTCCACATGCAAAAAATATTTTGTAAATTGCATCACTTTTGCAAAATAAGACTCAACGCAACCTACATAAAACTTCTCAGTTTTGACAAGGCTTTATTTCAGATAAATTTTCTTTAAAGTAGCCAAATGTGTGTTTTTCTACAAAATCAAAATTGGGCTATTAAAATTTGGTCGCATGTGATGCAAAGTTCATTTGTTTTGGACCCTGTATAAAATAAGTATTTTTGAAAACGTAGTTTGTGTCTGAAAGTAATACACCTTAATATCTATTAAGACAAAAAGAACACAGCGTCTTCAGTAAAGTGTTTTTTAAGTGGAAATAAATTTTATTTTAACAACGTAAAGTTTATCTATTTTCAACGATTTAATTTAAAACCCCTTTACTTTATTTCCTTCTTTTTTTTACTTTCAGACACAAACTACGTTTTCAAAAATATTTATTTTATGAAGTTTCCTTATACAGGGTCAAAAACAAATAAACTTTGCATCACATGCGACCAAATTGTAATAGCCCAATTTTGATTTTGTAGAAAAACACACATTTAATATGACGCTGCTTTAAAGAAAATGTATCTGAAATAAAGCATTGTCAAAACTAAGAAGTTTTATGTAGGTTGCGTTGAGTCTTATTTTGTAAAAGTGGTACAATTGACAAAATATAGGTAAAAAATCAAAATTATCTTATGCAGCTGACATTTTGCATGTGGGCTAGAAACTGCATTTAAAAAAACTTTTTCCAATAACTTTTTTCGGTATTTTCAGAAATACCTAACTCCACTTTTGAATTATTTTTTGGAAAAAATTAAAATTTCAAAGATAATGCGAATCACGTGACTACTATTTTTTCGCTTAATTTTCATCTCGATCGAAGCAGAACTTGACAAAATCAAATTTCGAATAAAGCTATTAATAAAAAAACCCATATGATGCGGACTTTACTGGTGACACTGTATATAAAAAACCAAATTTAAGATCGTCTACTTGCCGAAACCAACCTGGGGAAACCACAACCGTATCTTCAACCACTCGGGCTTGGAATGCAAATATTACAAATACTACGATCCCAAATCCATCGGTTTGGACTGGTGCGGTCTGCAAGAGGACTTGGAAAATATACCCGAAAAATCAATCATTTTATTCCATGCCGTAGCGCACAATCCCACAGGAGTGGACCCCAACCAGAACGAGTGGAAAAAGATATCGGACATTTGCAAGAAGAGAAATTTATTGGTCTTCTTTGATCTGGCTTATCAGGGTAAGGACGATAATAGTGGGGAAGAAACGGAGACTGTTTTATTTATTCTCAATACAAGGTGTTTCATTAAGGGTGGCCACCGGCACCGGCCATATCTCGGAAACTACTAAACATAGAAACTTGGGAAAAAAAATTATAATTAAAGCGATCATAAGAAAATTCTGGAAATTACTTATAAGTTCCCCATTTCGCCGCAAGGGGGCACAATCGAATTTTTTTTATTTCTTAATTTCTCCGTCGTATCCAATGGTACAAGATAGTTTTTAATAAAATTGCTAATTTGTATTAAAAATTATTATTTTGGCAATAACTCTGAAACGAACAAACATATCGAACTGCAGTGTTCACATCTTTTCTTGCAAATTCCATCTACTTTCCGATTATGCTGTAACAGTTATACCGTATGATTTGAATTTTCGGGATAAAATTGAAAAAACTGTTATTATTACAAATTGCGCCCTCTAGCAATTTTATTAAACACTATCGTGTACTGCTGGATACGGCAATTGAAGATACTTACCTTTCCTGTCCAAACAAGCTTACATTTAGTAAGTCGTTTAACTCGTTTAGAAGTTACAGCGATTTTAATGTTTGCACTTTCAATAGCTTCTTCCACTCTTATCAAGGTCGGTACGCCAATGAGCCTTAAACCAAAATGATGCAGAATTGTCTAAGCTTTTCGATGATGTAATCAGAGTTACACCTTAATATGGGAATTTTCGGAGAAATTTAGAATAAAAAAATATTTAATTGTGCCCCCTTGCGGTGAAATAAGGAAACTTAAAAGTAATTTCCAGAATTTTCTCACGACCGCTTTAATCATACATTTTTTTCCCCCAAGTTTCTATGCCTAGTAGTTTCCGAGGTGGCCACCCTTAATGAAACACCCTGTATAATGTTTTTAAAGGCTTTGCATCGGGAGATATTGTCCGAGACGCCTTCGCAGTCCGCCATTTTATAGATGAAGGCCATAAAATAATCCTTGCTCAAAGTTTTGCTAAAAATATGGGTCTCTACGGACAACGCATTGGTGGCTGTACTATAGTAACAAGTAAGCATATTAGGATATAGCACAAGGATCAATATTAGGTCCGTTATTATTCTTAATTTAAATTAATTCCGTTTCCAAATTGAACCTAAAGGGCAATATAAAGCTATTTGCAGATGATACAACCATTTTGCTGAAACTCTGGCAGAAATGTATTTTGATATTAATGATGATTAAAAATACTTCTTTCTTGGCTTCAATCAAATAAACTTACGTTAAATTTTACTAAATCTTCTTTTATGTTTATAACTAAAAATAAAATAAATTCCTTCATTAACCCCTTAACATTTAATAATGAAAATATTCAATATTCAAAAACGACAACATTTTTAGGGTTAGTTTTAGACGAAAATTTAAATTGGAAACGCCATGTCCAGTATATTATCAACTCGATATCTCCGTTGGTATCTGTTTTGTAGAGAGCTATAGATATTTCATTCCTTTGAAATACTTAAAAAATATATATTTTTCATTAATATATTCAAAATTAAAATACTTAGCTTCTGCATAGGGATCTGCTTGTTTATCAAACTTAAAACCATTACAAAAATTGCAAAATAAAGTTATTAAATGTATACACAAATTACCACATTTAGGACCAACTGTTAATCTATATAGACCGAAAGGGTATTTACACGTTCAAAATATTTATAAATTAAAAATTTGTATTCTAATTCACTCTATTATTTTAAAAGAAAAAAAAACAAACATAACACTTCAGGAGAATAAGACATTACATGATCATAACACCAGACGTTGTATAAATTATCAAACTATACCAGTAAAAAGTAATTTCGAAAAAAAATCGCTTTTATAAGACGGAATAATAAAATATAACAATCTTCCAAAAAATTAAAAAATTGGCAACTTTTAAAAAACAATTAGGTAAAGAGATATTTAGTAAATTAAATTATTTATACTATTTTTTTAAATTGATTTTATTAATGAATTAAATTGGATCAACTTCCATTTTTTTTTATTGTTATAATGGTTATTATTTTCTATATTATGTTGTCACTTTCCATGTAATGAACTGTAAAAGTTAGTTTGGAATAAAGACATTTTGAAAGTTAATTGCATGAAATGTTTATTTTAGTTGTTGTGCCAATAAACAAAGGTAGCGCCGTTAATAAGGACACCCTGTATATTTCATTCACCCTTACTCCATTTTTTTTTTAAGGTTCAAAAGATGAACAGGCTAGGGTACTATCTCAAATGAAGATAATAATAAGGGGAATGTACTCTAGTCCTCCTATACAGGGAGCTCGTATTGTTACTGAGATCCTAACTAATGAAGATTTAAAATGCTTATGGCTAAAAGATGTGAAAAGTAGGTACCTACATGTACAGTTGTATTCATAAAAAAAGCGTACAAGAATTAGAATGAGAGGTAAGTTTTGTCATATTTGCGTAAAACCGGCTTTGTCTCAATGATTGTTTATTGGCGGTTATCACACGTCATAGATTATCAAAAATGTAAAGCATTGGCGTCGGTGTAATTAATTTTGAAACTGCATGGTGGTCAGTTGTCTGAAGTTGAAAAGGCTCAAATTGTATCAAGAATCGAAGAAGGATGGTCAATCCGTGCTGTAGCGCAGTTGTACAATAGAAATAAAAAACTATATTGAAAATTAAGCAACGCTGGGAACAAGAAGAATCCCTAAAGATGAAAATTGGTTCAGATCGTTCCAACCCTGAACAGGATGCTGCTTTTTTGGAATATTTAACAAATAATTAATTTGCAACTGCCAGGGATGCTGTTATTGATATAGAATTTCCTGCCTCCCAACAGCAGGAGAGTCGAGGAACTAAAATGTCGCCCAGCTGCGAAAAAAAATGTTTCTTACCGAAGAACAGCGACAATCAAGGATTATTTTTGCTTTAAATTATATATATCGCAATCCCTCAATTTTGGAACAGGGTCATTTTTACTGATGAAAAGACGTTCCAGTCGATTTATAACGGACGAATTCGTGGGTGCCGTCCAAACAATATCAGGTTTGAAGAGCGATATACTAACCCCCTCACTTCTAGACGTGGGCGTTTCTCTGTAATGTATGGAGCTGGATAAGTGTTCATGGACCTGGTGTTTGCTGGCGAATAGAGGGAAGATTTAATGCCGGAAACTACATTAACATTTTAGAAAACATATTGTTACCATCTGCTGAGCAAATATATCCCAATAATACTTTCATATTTCAACAAGATAATTGTCCAGTCCACAGTGCCAATGCTGTAAGCCACTGGTTTCAAATCCATAATGTGGAAGTGCTGCCTTGGGTCGCTTATAGTCCCGATATCAATTCAATTGAAAATATTTGGGCCACAAAATCAGAAGATTTATGGGAAATAATCTCAGACCATAGTGCTTGGTCTGAGGAAATAATACATGCGTGCTGGGAAGAGCTTGATCCAAATATTGTATCAAATATAATTCAGTCAATTCCGAATAGACTGGCTCAACTAATACAAAAACAGGGATATATAACCAAATATTAGATTTTATTTATTCTTGTTAAACGTTTTTTGTTTCTATTGTAATTTTTATAAAAGTGATAAAATAAAAAAAATTAAGTTTTGTTATTATTGAACTAACGCTCAACGCCAATGCTTTGCATTTTTAATAACCTTTAACATGCGATAAGCCGGTTTTACGCAAATATGGTTAAGGTTTCCTCTCATTCTAAAGCTGGATTTATAGTTGCCGTAACGTAAGCCGTAAGAAGTAAGCAGTAGTCGATAAGACGTAAAAATTAAGCCGTAACGAGAAACCCATTTATAGATTCTAATTAGTTAAGAAGTAAGAACAAGTTAGGTTATAATTTAAAATTGTTGCTTTTGTTTCAAATCTGATTTAAAATGGATTTAACTGATTAACAAGACGTAGTTGTTATAGCTGAAACAATATTGCGTTGTTATTTATTATTAAAATCACAAAATGCAGGTATTTAAATAAAAAGTAAGGTTATATCGTATGGTTGTAAACAAGACGGTTATGTACGAATATGACCGTTCCCGGCCGATTCAGTAAGCAGTAACGAAATAAAAATAAACCATTTCTTATTGCTTACGTTTTGGGACAAATTCTTACTGCTTAAGTTTTTATGAACTATAAATGGATGTGTTACTGATAATAATGTTCATTTCTCTTACCGCTTATGTTACTGCTTAAAGCTTACGTTACGGCAACTATAAATCCAGCTTTATTCGTGTAGGTACACTTTTTTTATGAATACAACTGTATATGGTAAAATTTTAATTCAAACAATATATTTCAACTTTTATTTAATAAATTTTTATTGTCTTATTAAAATTTAGTCTTTTAGTCTTGTTTTGGTTAAACTATTCTTACACTTCTAATTAGGACCATCATAAGGCTGTTTATGAGAAGTACTTAGCAGTAGGTAGTTAAAAATAATATTTTTTAGGTATGGCAGATAGAATTATTTCTGCAAGAAAAGCGCTGGTAGAACAGTTGAAAAAAGCCGGTTCGAAAAAAGACTGGGGTCACATCACTAAGCAAATAGGAATGTTCTGTTTTTCAGGTATTGAACAACCTATTTATTTAAACTTAAAAAAATATTAAGTAGGTACCTACCAAGGAAAATTAATATATTTTTTAAAATAATCACTTATAGGCACAGTTTAACTCTAATGCTTTTCAGGTCTAACTGCAGAACAAGTGAAAAAAATTGCAAAAGAGCACAGTATATATATGACAGCAGATGGACGAATAGCTATAGCCGCAGTCGGTACAAAAAACGTTGAATATTTGGCCAAAGCAATCCATGCAGTTACTAAATAGAAACTAGCAACTTGTATTTTTCTTAATATGAATCTGTCTCAACTTAAATATAACATTTAAAATCTTAGTCTTTTTAATGCATTGATTCAGTTGTTTTGTATAAAACAACACCTTTCAGTTTCCTGAAGAAAAAATCAAGAGGTGAAGCAAGTTTAGTAGTATAGGCAACAACTAAGGTCAAAACTTTTTTTCGGTAGGGTTTTAAAGAATGATATGACAATGGAACTAACCCAGAAATAACCAGTTCACAATTAGACAAATGTAAAGCAGGGATTTAGGTTCTTATGGCTACATTTTTATATACTTACCGAAAGACCTCTTAAAGGAAAAATCTTTGTTTCTATTACATTGTGGGGGTACAGCTCCCATTTTAAATCGAGCCAATCCTTGCCCTTTCCTTAAAAACGGCTTCTTAGGTTTACTATTTCCTTCCCTCGGTGTATCCTCTGCTAATTTTTCCTCTAGTAGCTGATCAAAAGGCTTGCAAGGCGATATTAACTTTTTCTCCCAGTTTTTTGGGTTCATTTGCTCTCCTTCCGATGAAGAACCGCACGCGTTTGATTTATTAAGCACCGAAACCCCTTCTAAATGTACATAATCTTTTTTACTGTGCGTCTGTGATTTTTGAATTAAATTTTCGTAACTGCCTTGCCATAGTTTTAATTCCTGAAGTCTTACGACGCTTAACGATGGCGAGTATGACATTTTTTATGTTCAATATAGCATTGCTGGAAAAACACTAGAATTTTCAAATTATTCACGATTTTTTTTTTTTAATTTTTTGAACGTTGTAAAATATTTGACGGTTGAGGTTATGTTTGTATTGTCACAACAAATTGAACAAAACGAGAACGTCAAAAAACCGACCTGTTGTTTCTGTACATATATGTAGAAAGTAGTTTTGAGTATCTTCTGCCGCGGGGTATATCTATTTCTTCTTTGTGGTCTACACCCTTTATTTTTCTGTGGTTATACAGCTTTTTAGGTTATGTTAGCTTTATTGTTATTGAAGTTGAATGTTGATTTGTTCCTAGATTGTTATTATTTATTATTGTTATTTCTTTTCTGGTGTACAAAAAGGAAGCCGGCTCTTTAGTTTATAGCCTTATACCTTCCTATTTCCTCTCACTTTTTAAATTGGCATATATAAAAGTTAAATACAAAAACCATGGTTTACATTTTAGAAAATGTTGAAACGAGTAAGTTACCACGAAAGCGCATCTCCCTTGTCCATGGTTACTATAAACCTGTCTGACAAAAACCTAAGAACACAGTCCAAAATAACTAAACAAGACTGGTGTAATCATGAAACTTTTAGTTATAGACCTTTTTTAGCATTTCGTGAATGCTCTACCTACTGCAATTTTGTATCCTTCTGCGATATTTAAAATGTACTAGACAATCTGTAAGATATCTACAACGAAATAGTAATGAAATGAATCCTGTCACATTACTCTTTATCTATGAAAATAAAATTTCTTTTGATGTCTTCTTTGTGCTTATACTTATAATATAAGGACTTCTTTTGCAGGGGAAACAGCAGTTTTGGGTGTCAATGGTTGCTACACCCTGGGAAGGAGCCAGATAAATAACATACAACTCAGAAACACATATTGTACTCGGAAACATGCTGTAATAGAAATAAAAGTCTGTATATCTATTTATGATTATGATATTGTTTTTTTTTTCAATTATATCCTTATGAATAGGTACATTTTTTAACCACTTATAAAATTAAATTTTTTTTAGGCTGGATATACTACTATTTCTGATTTGGGTTCAAAACGTGGCTCTTTTGTAAACCAAGAAAAAATTGAGGATGAAACCAAACTACAAAATGGAGATGTTATTCTTTTTGGATTGAAAGATTGCATTTACAGGTTAGTTCTTACTATGAAGTTGTTGTTAGTAGCTAGAAGTTATTTTTTTTTAGGTTTATCGACCCCCAATTTTACACGTTCATCGATGTAAATATCCCTGAAGATACAAAACTAGTTTTGCAAGATGCTCTGAAAGAACTAGATGTAACAGTACTAGATCACTACTCAGAATTATGTTCTTATTATGTCACCGAAAGCATAACTCTGAAGACGTTGAAAACCCCAAATCTCTTTGATGCTGTGGTTGACCGGAAACCAGTAGTAACACCCAAATTTTGGATCGACATGTTTAATAACATTAACAAAGGGGTCCCTATTCCAAATACATACAGTTATACCCCAGAAATCGAAGATAGTTTGAAAAATAAAGGGTTGCAATATATCATTCCTAGGATAAACCGAAAACAGCTTTTCTTAAATAAAGTTTGTATTTTCTTTGATCCAGAGTTGGAGAAGCGGTTGGAACACCTGGTTTGGAAATGTGGTAAGCTTTATATAGTAATGTGAGGAAGCTTTTTTTATTTGTCACAATAATTTTAAGGTGGGAAAACAATACAGCATAATAACAAATTAGATTTTGCGACGACTTTAACAGAGAAAATGGATTTTCTTGAAGCCATTCTTATAACGGATGAATTAATAGAGACACTACCGCTGACGAAGACTTACTTTTTCGATAAATTAAGACAGTACAATAAAAATGTTCATCTAATGTCTGAAGAGGATTTATATATTGCTGTTTTAAAAGGGTGTATGGAGAAAGAAAAAGCTGTGAAAAAGGCGAAAAAAAAAGCTGCTGACAATGGTTAGTGATTCTGTAGCTAAAAAAAAGTCTCTTAGTAATAAAATATGAAAAAGAAAAATGAGCAAATTTGACAAAATTACGTTTTATGCAAATACGTAATTTATCAATAGACATTTTTTAACCTTAAGACTGTAGTCAATTGATACCAAAAGATCGGTACAGGGGCCGCTTTTTGGATAAAATAAAAAAAAAAAATTTTTATTTACTTATTTATTTATTTTTATGACCTCAAATCAGTATGTAGATACTGATAATTTTAAATACTAAATAAGATTTGCCCCTAACAAGCACGTTTTGGGGAGATTCATGAATAAGTTTATAAAAGAATAAAATAACATCCTTATTATTCAGAAATGATAAGCAACAAATTTAGGGGATGATTCTAGATCGAATCGATTTAACCTTACTCATAGCATAGCAAAGGAAGGAATATTCCATGGAGTTCGTCGGAATTTTTTAAGAAGAATTAATTTACGCATTGAAGAGGAAGGACGTCATTTTGAACCTTTGATTTGAATGTTCAATTTATTGTTCTAGTAACTTATGTATTTTAAAACTGCAAATAAAATGTAACTTTAACACCCTGAAACTCCTTTAATAATCAGATCGAGAAAACGTTATAGGGAGAGATAGCATTTATTTTCGGTCTAGAATTATCCCCTAAATTTTTTGCTCATCAGTTCCGGAAAAAAAAATATGACTCACAGTCTACATTATACATAATTTTCCAGAAATAGCCATATTTAGTGACGACACGGATGAGGATCATCCTGAAATAGTAGAGCCTCCAAAACAACCAACGACGTCGAAAAAATCTAATACTGAACGAGATATACAAGAAAAAAGTCTTAAAATAAATCGGTCATCTAAGTGGATCTGGCGATCAAAAAAGAGTAAACCCACGTCTCTTCCAGGAGGAAGTAAAGATCTTGATACTGGTTTTGATATGAGTAGTGGCAATAGACAACATACCAAGAATCAAAATAACAATTTACCTAAAACTAATAAAGATAAGAAAAGTAAAGCAAATAAGAGCAAATTTGATACCAGTTTGTCTATGAGCAGTAGCAGCGATGAGGAAATAAGTATTGTAAAGAAGGAATTGCCTAAAAATCCCCAGAAAAGTAAGAAAAAACTACCACAAACTACGGCCAAAGAAACGGAAGAAGAATCTGTTTGTATATTGGAATTATCTGAAAGTAAGTTGATTTTTAGTTTGTAGTATCTTTCAATAATCATATAACTAAATATACTAATACAATTAAATTTCTAGGTTTATATATTAGTGCTGGGCGATGTTCCGTTACCGATGTTCGATGTTTTCGACATCGATGTTAGAGGTCATAAAAATCGATGTCGACATCGATGTTTACCTTTCGATGTCGACATCGATGTTTACCTTTCGATGTTCAATGCAACAATGTTATAATTCGAGTGGTGAAAATTCGGTTTTTTATGCTTTTCTTCACTCAATAAGTAAAAAGTATGGAACCGGCGATCTTTTTTTTTTTTAGAAGTCAAAATTCCCAAGAATCTTTCCGGAAAGTTATCATTCGGGTTTTAATTTAATTTAAAATTAAATTTTTTAAGTCAAAAAATTTCTGGGCACATTATTAAATATCGATGTTCGATGTAAGTGTTAAAAAAGCAAACCATTAACTTCTTGACAATATGCTAATCTACTTAAAAACCCTTCTAAAACATTATTTACAGTATTTTCATTAATTTGCCTAATTTCATATCTAATTTTAAATTTTAAGTCTTCCAAATTTTGTGGTTTATCCTTATACACTTTTGATTTCAAATAACCCCAAAGAAAGAAATCCATGGGTGTAAGATCGGGAGATCTTGCAGGCCATTCTATGGGTCCTCTTCTACCTATCCATCGTTCGGGAAATACAGTATTCAAATACTCTCGTACTTGTCGAGCAAAATGAGGCGGAGCACCATCCTGCTGAAACCAAATAGACGCTTCTGGTAGATGAGGCTGATTCGGATTTGGAAAATCCGCTGCTAGTGTGGGAATTAATTCATTTTGAAGAAATTGTAAATACCGGTCTCCTGTAAGATTTCCATCGAAGAAAAAAGGTCCAATAATTCTATCATTTAATATCCCTGCCCAAACATTTACTTTTTGTGGGTATTGCGTGTGCTGTTCTCTCATCCAACAGGGATTATTTGTACTCCAATACCGAAAATGTTTTCTGTTTACCGAACCATTCAAACAAAACGTGGCTTCATCGCTAAAAAGTATGTTGCGATGGAAAAATAGATTTAAGTTGCAAATTTCCATCATAGTTTCACAAAACTGTAGTCGGCGGTCGGGAGCATCTTCGTTTAGCTCGTGCAGCAACCTAATTTTGTACGGATGGTACTTTTCTTGTTTCAATACCCGCAACACAGATCGTCGGCTAACATCATTATTAAGGGCTACTTCAGTGGATGCACTATGAGGATTATCTTCAACCTCTAACAAAATGTTCAATTGTGAGTTTTTACTAATTTTTGGACGACCTGGCCGTAGACGATCCTTTACATTCCCTGTTTCCCTGAATTTCTTCTCAATTTTACTTACTGTGGATCTTGTAATCGGCCGTTCTGGATACTTAGCGTTAAACAAGTTACAAACTTCTTCTTGACTTCTTGTTTTGTCTCCACATCCAATTAAAATTAAAATTTCGATTCTTTGTGTTTCATTTAAATGCACCATGATCACCGTTTTTCAAAATTATACCTAAACTAATTTTTGATTGACACATGACTTGCTATCGTAGTAACAATTCATTTAAATTTACCTGTTTACCTTTAAGTAGGTACATGTACCTTTTTTTAAAGAATTTTTTTTTATTATGTAATTTTTCTCTAAAACCGTTAGAGATAAGGATAGAGTATGCTATATGAATTATGCGCAGAATTTGACGTAGAATTAGGGTAATAAGTAAAAATAGGGGGGTTCTATTTAAAAAACAAAAAAAATTTGCTACATCTACTTTTTGACACACCCGGTATAATTTCTTTTTCGGAAGAAAGAATTATAATCGACGTGTCCGAGCGTTTTTTCAAAAAATGAATACCTGATTTTTAAATGAATTTATTCCATATTTTATCCCATCACTGTATATATTGTATATTTGGTGTTATATTCTCTGTAATGAACTTTTTAAGTTGGTTGAGAATAAAGATATATATTATTATTATCGTGTTAGCAATGTTTAATCTCTTCCATCTAGCGGCAAAATATTTGAACAAATTGTAAATTGATAAATACTGAGATTATGTGATGAGATATCCAAAAAGTGTATTTGAAAAAGTTGTTTCTTTCGAATTAAATTTTAGGGCCACTACAAAATTTCATGATTTTAGAAATTCATTTTTTCCAACGTTCGAATCAATACATTTATTTTAATCATAATATTTAAAATTCGTAGGTCCTAGTCGAGTAATTGATGTCGACTCTGAATCTGAGGAAAACCCGCCGGAAATACCACTACAAATAATTCAAGAAAAGGTCCCTCAAAAAAAAAATGGACAACATCCGGCCGTAGATGAACCTACAAATATTTCAGATTCGCCTGACAATTTTCAGAGAAGAACTAGACCAACGAGACCTTTTGATGCTGTGGCTTATTGTATGGTAGATTATGATGATGGCGATGTTAGTGGGGAATTAGTTAAACCCATTTCCAAGAAGGCGAAGGGGTTTAGGTACCTATTTCATAACCTTTTCATAACTTCATTTTTTGCAGATGATACTACAATTTTTTATACCGATACAAATTGGGAAAACTTAAATAATAAAATTATAAAAAAATTGGTTTGATAACCATTTGTTAACAATTAATTTTAATAAAACAAATTATATTCTTTTTACTTTAAACCTAAATAACCTACCACAAAATATGAATAGTATTCAAATACCTAAAGAAAGACATTCAAATTTTTAAAGTTAATAAAATAAAATATTTAGGAATTCTTTTTGACAGTAAATTAAATTGGAATTATCACTTATTAAAAAATTAAGAAGTTTACTACCGATTTTTAAAAACATTAAAAAAATTTTAAATGTAAGACATGAAAATATTATGTTACGCGTTAGTTAAAAGTCATTTAAATTACGGAATTTTAGGTTGGGGAGGAATAAATAGAACTTTAGTTAAAAAATTAGAAATATTACAAAAAAGGTTTCTAAAAATTATATTCAATAAAGATTATCTTTATCCTTCAAAAGAATTATATTCAGAACTAAAAAAGTTGAACATAAGACAACTTTACATTTATAACATCTTAATATATACAGTGACCGGCAAAGAGTTCCCAACATATGGGAAAAATTTTTATTAGCGGAATATTGAAAAATCTTTTTTGGAGGATTGGATGTGCATGTCCCATAACCTTAAAATCGATTTTGACATACGTCACGTGACCAATGGTATGGCGGGAAAGTTGAAAAAACCAATATGAAATCATCATAAATCAGATAAGTTGATGAGATATCGAAAAAATTCCAAGAATAAAAAGTGTTTAGAATTCCATTAGAACCTTAAATACAATGTTTGGGATATCTACTTGAAAAAACATAAAATCGAACATTTTTGTAAATATTTTTTACCGAATTAAAAATTTCCATATTTTTCCTTTCTTAAAGCTTCATTAAAGCAAAACTGACATCTGGTGGCCACAACTAGAAATATTCTTTTGTTTTTCTGACAATTTGGAGCAATAATTCAAAAAATTCGTTTACACTTTGATACTGCATGTTGCAATAGTCTATTTCTAATAACCTTATCGATATTTTTTATATCGAAATATTCTATTATGTTAAGAAATCCTTCAATTCATTAATCCAAAGCAAATTTTATTTATTACGGTAAAAAATAATTTTGAATTTCGCAGAAATCTTTAAAAAAATCTAAAAATTAATAAAAATTTAAATTATTTTATTGAGCCAAATTTTGTCAATAGTTGTCAAAATAATAATACATTTATGTAGAACAAAATGGCAGATTCCTATTAGAAGTGTCTTGTTTTAATTTCAACGCCTACTTTGTCATTCTTTTGTTTGGTATAATATGTATAAATTGTTGTTTATTTGGCTCAATAAAATAATTTAAATTTTTATTAATTTTTAGATTTTTTTAAAGATTTCTGCGAAATTCAAAATTATTTTTTACGGTAATAAATAAAATTTGCTTTGGATTAATGAATTTAAGGATTTCTTAACATAATAGAATATTTCGATATAAAAAATATCGATAAGGTTATTAGAAATAGACTATTGCAACAGCTGGTATCCAAGTGTAAACGAATTTTTTGAATTATTGCTCCAAATTGTCAGAAAAACAAAAGAATATTTCTAGTTGTGGTCACCAGATGTCAGTTTTACTTTAATGAAGCTTTAAGAAAGGAAAAATATGGAAATTTTTAATTCGGTAAAAAAATATTTACAAAAATGTTCGATTTTATGTTTTTTCAAGTAGATATCCCAAACATTGTATTTAAGGTTCTAATGGAATTCTAAACACTTTTTATTCTTGGAATTTTTTCGATATCTCATCAACTTATCTGATTTATGATGATTTTATATTGGTTTTTTCAACTTTCCCGCCATACCATTGGTCACGTGACGTATGTCAAAATCGATTTTAAGGTTATGGGACATGCACATCCAATCTCCCAAAAAGGATTTTTCAATATTCCGCTAATAACATTTTTTCCCATATGTTGCGAACTCTTTGCCGGTCACTGTATATTTAAAAATAAAAACTTTATACAATTTAAAAACCATAATCATAACACACGTCATAAAAATGAAATAACCATAAAACCTAAAATAAATAAGTCCATAGGACAAAAAAAATTCAAATATTTATGTTTTTATTTAAACGATTATTTACCAACAAAAATTGAAAAATTGATTTCATAAAAAAAATTAAAAGTAGAAATAAAAACATGGATATTAATTTGAAAATATTTTTAGAAATGCTTTAATTAATTAATATTGTTCTGAATAATTTAGATAAGTAATATTTTTGTCTTAAAAATTATAAATTAATAATTTTATTATAGGTAATATATTCCTTCAAAAAGAACTGCGTTTATAGGTACTATAAATTTACATTTTTACTTTAAAACTATTTTTAATGCATATTTATGATTTTACATACTAAAACAAAAAATAAGATTCGCCCCTAACAAGCTCCGCTTCAGGGGATTGAAGAATAAGTTTATAGAAGACAACATGATTTTTTTGATATTACTTCATTGTCTATCACCTTCATACAAACTCTTTATAGTATTATTGCAATAATAATACCAACCAACAATCGTTGTTTCAAACTGAATATTAACAATTACTTTTTTTAGTGATTCTGATGAAACTCAGTCATCTCTGGAGGGCAAGTCGAAAACTCCGAGGAAAAAGCTCAAATTTAACCCATTCGCTTCTCCACACAGATGTTCTAGTAACCCAAAGTCTAAAAAAAGTAAGTTTAATTGCTTGTTTCAAACTATAATAGATACGCTCTCTCTCTTTGCTTGATCTTTGTTGGTTTAAAGCAGGGGTCTTCAACCGGCGGGCCGCTTGCGGCCCGCCCTTAACTTTTTTGTGGCCCGCATACAAATTTATTAATAAAATTAATATAGCCTGACCCATTAACTATAAATGTGTTTGTATAAATATTGTCTTGAGTTTACTATATTTCAGCTATATTAAACTTCTAACTTTCTATTTGTTCTGGCCCGGCAATCGATGGGTAGCCTAAATATGGCCCTTCTATGAAAAAAGGTTGAAGACCCCTGGTTTAAAGCATAATGGAGAAAGATTTAAATCAAGAATTAGACATTTTTTTATTGCGGTACATTCTATTTTTTTATTAATAGCTTTATTCGAAATTTGACTTTGGCATCAAGTTCTGCTTCGATCGAGATGAAAATTAAACAAAAAATGGTAGTCACGTGATTCGCATTATCTGTCAAATTTTAGTTTTTTCCAAAAAATAATTTAAAAGTGGGTTATTTCTGAAAATATCGAAAAAAGTTATTAAAAAAAAAATTTTAAATGCAGTTTCTAGCCCACGTGCACAATTTCAATTTCAGCTGCATAAGATAATTTTGAATTTTTACCCATATTTTGTAAATTGCACCACTTTTGCAAAATAATACTCTACGCAACTCAACTCAATATTAAGGTTGAATTCTCAACGTCATTCAATCTATTCCAACCTATAACCTATTTCGCGTTGATTTTTTGAGTTTATTATTTTAATAACTAACATTTAAAGAAAATCAATATCGTCGGTACATTATTTAGGTAGTATCTGATATATTACAAAAATATCAATTTATTTCATTGCTAATTTTGGGAGAATTGTATAGTAAAAGAACAATGAGTGACAATGACATAATAATGTTAAAAAAAATCTTACCCGATATTTTTCGCTATACAATTATCCTAAAATAAGTTATGAAATTCTTTGATATTTAATAAATATTATAGAATATCAAGTCGATACTGATTTTCTTTAAATTTTGTATGAAAGTTAGAAAACATAAATAAATCTACGCGAAATAGGTTATAGGTTGGCAAGCATGTTGATACTCCTACCTTAAGGTGTATTACTTTCAGACACAAACTACGTTTTTAAAAATACTTATTTTATGGAGTTACCTTATACAGGGTCCAAAAAAAATCAACGTTGCATCACATGCTACCAAATTTTAATAGCCCAATTTTGATTTTGTAGAAAACCACACATTTAATATGGCGCTACTTTAAAGAAAATGTATTTGAAATAAAGCATTGTCAAAACTAAGAAGTTTTATGTAGGTTGCGTCGAGTCTTATTTTGCAAAAGTGGTGCAATTTACAAAATATGGGCAAAAAATGATCTTATGCAGGTGAAATTTTGTACGTGGGCTAAAAACTGCATTAAAAAAAAAAATTTCTAATAACTTTTTTCGATATTTTCAGAAATAACCCCACTTTTGAATTATTTTTTGGAAAAAATTAAAATTTTGACAGATAATGCGAATCACGTGACTACTATTTTTTTGCTTAATTTTCATCTCGATCGAAGCAGAACTTGATGCCAAAGTCAAATTTCGAATAAAGCTATTAATAAAAAAAAATCCCATATGATGCGGACTTTACTGGTGACACTGTATACGAAAAAATATTACGCAAAGTAAAACATCGCTAAAAGTATTAAAAATAGGTACCTGGTAATTTCTCCTTCTTTAAGCAAAGAAGAAAAATTCTGTATCAATCCGGAGGTCGATATTTTTTGGAAATCTTTGGTAAAATTCTGTACAGAACTTCCTAGTGTCTGTACCTCGATTTTTGGCAGATTATTTTGAAGCAACTTTTCCGAATATTCGTGTAGATACTTTTGGAATGTCCTAGTTAGGCTGAGCATTGACTGACCTCTAAAAATTGAGTATTCAGAATGTAGAACCACACATACACAGGTCAAAAGTCTTTGTAGTATCACAGAACCATTTTAAACAATAATTTAACTTTCAAAATGTCTTTATTCCAAACTAACTTTTACAGTTCATTACATGAAAAGTGATAACATAATAAAGAAAATAATAACCATTAAAAAAAATAACAATAAAAAAAATGGAAGTTAATCCAATTTAATTCATTAATAAAATCAATTTAAAAAAAATAGTATAAATAATTTAATTTAGTAAATATCCTTTTTTTTAAATTTTTCTGATATTTTTGGGAAGATTGTTATATTTTATTATTCCCTCATATAAAAGTGATTTTTTTCCAAAATTACTTTTTACTGGCATAGTTTGATAATTTATACAATGTCTGGTGTTATGATCATGTAATGTCTTATTCTCCTGAAGTGTTATGTTTGATTTTTTTTCTTTTAAAATGATAGAGTGAATCACGTGACTACTATTTTTTGCTTAATTTTCATCTCGATCGAAGCAGAACTTGATGCCAAAGTCAAATTTCGAATAAAGCTATTAATAAAAAAAATCTCATATGATGCGGACTTTAGTGGTCACATTGTAGAAGTCTTTTTCCAAGCATAAATAAAAAATATGTTTTTTGTTTCAGCCAAAGGCGTGCCCAATATTCAACAACTTAATGAAATGTTCACAGACGTCGACTTTTTACCTATGTGAAGACTTTTTGCCGAAAATAAAAGGATCATTTTTAAAAAATTTACACTGAACAAAGAAATACTATTTCACACCGACCAGCGGTCGTTTTTGTGAAAAAGTCCTTATTGTGTATATATAATAGAAAATACTGTCGTTTGATTTTTAATAATGTGAATGCACAATAAGTCAAGATGTATATGTACAGCGTGTCCAGAGAAGTTCTAGACAAATGGGAATTTTTTTTATTCATTTTACGAAAAAAATTTATTCTTTATAAAAAGTTCTGCTTGATGCGCAAATATTATTGACATATCAAAACTTAAGATATCATGTACAGGGCGGCAAAAAAATATAAAAACACAGAATTACGTTAAGAGGGAAGTACCCTCGATTTTTATTTTAGAACAAATTATTATAAGAAAACTTTACTAAGGACTACAAAACGCGGTCGGATACAATTTTTCGTTGAAATATTTTAATTTACATGGTACCATCAAAAAATCCCTTGTTAATAAGTCGAAAAATATTAAATGATTTTTGACTAACATGTCAATATTCGTTACTATAGTATTGCACATAGTTGTTGCGAAATTGTTGCAGGTAATAATTAAAGAAATAAAAAAAATATTTTGCAAAGGCTTTTTTAAAATATTTCAACGAAAAATTGTATCTGACCGCGTTTTGTAGTCCTTAGTAAAATTTTCTTATAACAAATTGCTCTAAAATAAAAATGGAGGGTACTTCCCTCTTAACGTAATTCTGTGTTACTATATTTTTTTGCCGCCCTGTACATGATATATTAAGATTTGATATGTCAATAATATTTGCGCATCAAGCAGAACTTTTTATAAAGAATAACTTTTTTTCGTAAAATCAACAATAAAGAAAATGCCCATATGTCTAGAACTTCTCTGGACACGCTGTATAAAGCCATTTTTTTTTATCAATATACTTACTTTTATACTATATTTATATTATTTAATAGGTGTCCATTTTGAGAGATTTCTGCCATCTTATACAGTGTCGTGTAAAAAGTTCGCTTTATATTTTTCTGTTTGGGCAGTAATCGCCCAAAATGGACAAACTATATTTTTACCTGTATGTCAGTATGTGAATCAGTAAGTACTTGTTTTATAAATTTTAGATCTCTTATAATGTAAGATCGTGTTTTTTAAACATTTTGTAAATGTTGTGTTGATAACTAGTTATTTTATATAAAATGGTGGTGTTTTACCTTTACCAAAATGTACTCAATACTTCATGCCTTTAACTGACGAAGGTAAGATGTAGTGTATGTATATATATTATTTAAACCACCAACATTAATTTTTTTTTACTTTCAAAATGTCTTTATTCCAAACTAACTTTTACAGTTCATTACATGGAAAGTGACAACATAATATAGATAAAAATAACAATAAAAAAAATGGAAGTTAATCCAATTTAGTTCATTAATAAAAATCAATTTAATAAAAAATATTATAAATAATTTAACTTAGTAAATATCTCCATAATTGTTTTTTAAAAGTGGCCAATTTTTTATTTTTCTGATATTTTTTGGAATATTGTTATATTTTATTATTCCGTCATATAAAAGAGATTTTTTTCCGAAATTACTTTTTACTGGTATAGTTTGATAATTTATACAGCGTCTGGTGTTATGATGTCTTTTTCTCCTGAAGTGTTATGTGTATAAATGTTTGATTTTTTTTTCTTTTAAAATAATAGAGTGAATTAGAATACAAATTTTTAATTTATAAATGTTTTTTGGTTCTAAATGTGGTAATTCGTGTATACTTTTAATAACTTTATTTTGCAATTTTTTTAATGGTTTTAAGTTTGATAAACAAGCAGATCCCCATACACGAGCTAAGTATTGTAATTTTGAATATATTAATGAAAAATACTTATATATTTTTTAAATATTTCAAAGGAATGAAATATCTAACTCTGTACAAAACAGATACCAAAGGAGATATCGAGTTGATAATGTACTGGATATGACCTTTCCAATTTAAATTTTCGTCTAAAACTAATCCTAAAATTTTTGTCGTTTTTGAATACTGAATATTTTTATTATTAAATAATAAGGGGTTAATGATGGAATTTATTTTATTTTTAGTTATAAACATAAAAGAAGATTTTGTAAAATTTAACGCAACTTTATTTGATTGAAGCCAAGAAAGAAGTATTTTTAAATCATTATTACAAATAGCTTTATATTGCCCTTTAAGTTCAATTTGGAAACGGAATTACCTAATGTAAATTAAGAATAATAACGGACCTAATATTGATCCTTGTGGAACTCCACATATTATTTCTTTTTCCGAACTTTTCCTTTCCCCAATTTGAACAAATTGTTTACGATAGCTTAAATAACTTTGAAGTAGTTTGTGTGTATTCCAATACTGTATAATTTCTTAGTAAAATATCATGGTTTACGGTGTCAAAAGCCTTACACAGATCTAAGGATAGTAAACAGCATTTTTTACTGCTGTCGACATTAGCTTGAATATTTGTTATGATATCTCCTACATCTATTTCTGTATCCTTAGATCTGCGAAAACCATATACTGATCAGCAAAAAGTAAATTTTGGCTTTCTAGAAAGTCGCATTATTTATTATTTTTTCTAATATTTTTAAAAAGATTGGTAAAACAGATATTGGGCGATAATTGCTGCATTTATATCTTTTATCAGTTTTAAACACTGGATTTTCAATTTCAACGAACTTTCTTCCACCTCCTTCGCAACAGTATTTGAACATTTTCTGTTTTTATAATTTTGGGACATCCTGCGTTTAATGCAGTTTTATTGAACTTCCTGTGCAAATTTTGATAATATTTTGCGGAACAGCGATTGTGATAAATATTTGTAAACAACCGTCATTTGATGATAACGTATTTTGGCCAAATTCCAACATAATTAAAACCGTTTACTTCAAAACGATACCGCCCTCCATCAGTTAGACATTTTAATCTACAAAGTAGTATAGCTAAAAAAATCCTTTTTAAGTATGAGAAAAATAGTAAGTCAGAAAATGTTTATCGTCAATATAGTCGTGGTATTTTTATTAATCCAAGAAAAAATTGTTTCGGGTTATATCACTCACGACGTGACAAACGATTTAAAATATATCAAAGTGTGTAATATCAGTTCACCAATAAGTTTATGTAAGTATCTTTGTGTTTTTTTATTAGTCTGGAGGTTTTTACGCATTAAAATTGTACATCAGCATCATTGTAATCGGCCTAGAAAGGTTATGTCGGGGGGTAATGGGAGCCTCGTGAAATCAGACTTTATTTTATAGAGTTTTGGGTATATTGTATACATGCGTATATAAGGGCATAAATTTGCCGCTTTGGTGATTATTGTTTGCTGATCTCTAACTGAAGGTAGATACAGTTAACGACAGATAATTTCGTACACTAAACTGTGACTGTAAATGCAACTTTATTACATTTGTAACGTGTTAATTGTTATCATGATATCTGTCAAAGTATTGTCATTATCTTATTTAATTTGAAAATGCCTCATTTAAGTATTATTAAAAAAGCAAGAATAATATGTTTAGTAGAAATGGTTGGTCTTATGGAAAAATAGCTGATCATTTTAGAGTACCTAGAAGTACTGTTCAAGGAATTGTAAAAAAATGGCGCTATCATCAAACACTTGAAAGGTCTATTGGATCTGGTTAAAATAATAGAAAATCATCAAATGAAGAAGACCGAAATTTGGTGGAGTATTTAAGGCAAAATCCATTTGAAACTGCAGTATCCGCTTTGCACGTAACAGGATTCCCTGCTTCATCTAGATGCGCAACGTCGAGTAAGACAATGTTCCGAATTAAGAAATCGAGCAGCTGCATCCAAACCGTTTTTAAAAAATAAGGATAAGGAACAAAGAATTGGGTTTGCTATGTCATATTTACCAGAAAATGATTTTTTTTTTGGCAAAATGTTATCTTTTCCGTTGAGAAAACTTTTCAGTCTACATATTATTAATGGAAGGATTCGAGTATATATTATATAGACCACCAAATTCCCGATATGATGAGAAGTAAGTATAAAAAGGCAAACCAGAGTGGACGTTTCTCCGTTAATATATCCGTAATGGCATGGATAAGTGTTTACGGTGCAGGTGTATGCTGAAATATTGGTGGAACACTAAACAGAAATATATATCTTCAGATTTTGGAAAATGGTTTTCTTCCTTCTGTCGCGATAGTTTTTGAAGGAAATAACTTTATATTTCAGCAGGATAATTGCCCTGTGCATACTGTAAGAAATATAGGAAACTGGTTTAGACAAAACAACGTAACATGTCTGCCTTGGCGCTCAAGAAGTCCTGATTGACCTGATTTAAATCCAATTGAAAATGTTTGGGGATTGATGGTAAAAAAAAATGTACAAAATAAATTTTAAACCACAGAATGAAATAGAGTTATTTGATAAAATAGAAGAAATTTGGGAAGGGCTAACTCCGGATGACACCAAGAACTATTATTTTGTCAATGCCAAGAAGATTTACGACTAGTGTTAGAATCCAATGGCGCAGCAATTAAATATTAGTATTTTGTTCGTTGTTTGTTAATACATTTACCCTTTTTGGCTTTATACTTTTGTAGTTTTCCTGGTATTATTTTATAATTTTCTTATTTCGCGGCTGAAATTTAAACACAAACATATTTAGAAATAACCATTATTATTATTACTTATGGTAAAAAATCGTACATTTAATAATTTACAGCTAAAATAGGTAGGTATATAGCTCGTGTGTTCTATCCAGAGGTATAAGCAGCAAGGTGAGAAACCCGTTTTACCCAATTTTGTTATAATTGAGTTATATGGGTGGAGTGTACGAATTTATATGTCGTCAACTGTACACAGTTCGTCTGTCTACTTCTTCTGGTATAAACTAATATACTAATGTCCATATTTTAGATGCAATGAATGACGTTTTATCAAACAAAAACATGGAAACCACCAAATCTAACGCGTTTAAATGCTTCCTACATTGTCTTCTAATAAAATACGGTTGGATGGACGAAGACGGTGGCTTTTTGCTTCACGATATCAAAGAAACTTTGCAGCAAAGTGACGTAGAAATACCCAGTTTGGAATATATTTTGTTTGTGTGTACTGCAGTGAAATCTATGGATAGATGTCAAAGGGCTTATGTGTTTACCGAATGTTTTTGGAATAAAATGGAAGAGGTACCTATGAATAAATGCCCGTGATCTACGGGCAAGACATAAATTTAACTACCCACATACCTATAGTATGTCTTTCGAATCTGTGGCTACGACGCCAGAGATGACGGGGTAATGCCGACATTCTTTCGATAGCCACAGACTCGTCAAATGGACTATATACAAATAATGTAGATATACAATTTACTAAAATATTTTTTATACTTTTAGCAACAGCCTAACGAGGATGAGTTATTTTACAGTGTTGAATAAAAGAAGTACCGTCAAAAGAAGCCTAAAAATTAGATTTAACATTTTAGGAAAATATAACTTTTTTATTTTTTTAATACAATAATTTTATAAAATATCTGACAATTTAGGATTTTTATTTTTTTTAATTACTATATACGATTGCCATGTAAACGAGGTCAAACTTTATATTAAAATTCACAGCCGTCGCAAGGTAAAAGGAGTGAGTGAGACAAAATTTTCTTCCACAGAGAATGATTTGGGACTTTATCTTGCATTGTTATATGTTTTATGATGATGGCGATAGTACTGGCTATTCATCTGTGAGTTTGTCTGCAAAATAAAATTTAATGTTTAATTATAACACAATCATATTTTATCTGTAAACAGGCTTTTATTTTAATAATAGACGTGTGTGATTTTCCATAATTTCCTTTTTTTGTGGTCGCAGACAAATGATTATTCGGTACGTAAACAAAATTAGAAGAAAGTTTTGACTATTTGTAAGTTTGACGTTTAAAACGTCAACAATTGTTGTAATACAGTTTTTACCGAACAAACCCTATAAATTTTCTTTGATTTTTACACCCCTTTTTAAATTAAAAAAACGTTGTTTTAGAAACCCAAGGTGCTTCACAATACATTTCTACAATGGTAAGCGAACTAACTAATTTGTTTACCGTCAATTTTTTCTAATAATTTATCATTTTCACCGTTTTCAGTTGGTTTTGGTCTTAGGCGACCTACACATTCCCCATAGATGTAGTAATTTACCAGCGAAATTCAAGAAACTCTTAGTTCCAGGTCGAATACAGCATATTTTATGTACAGGGAACTTATGTACCAAAGAATCCTACGATTACCTAAAAACACTAGCCTCAGATGTTCATGTTGTAAGGGGAGATTTTGACGATGTAAGTATTCTTTTTGATGCTACTGACAATTACCCCCTACTACCCCTTCTTGTATAGTCTTGTATGTCCTTTTACGAGGTGAATAGTGGGATTTTCTTTTTTTAGAATTTAAACTATCCAGAACAAAAAGTAGTTACAGTTGGACAGTTCCGGATTGGTTTGTCACATGGGCATCAAGTTGTGCCTTGGGGAGACCCAGAAGCACTAGGTAACCTAATGTTTTTGTAAATATAATATTAATGTGTCTTCATGATTAATATAAATAATCAGCTAAGTACCATTTTTTTCCTAGCAATTATTCAAAGACAACTTGACGTTGATATTTTGATATCGGGGCATACCCACAAGTTTGAAGCATATGAACATGAGAACAAGTTTTATATTAACCCAGGAAGTGCTACTGGAAGTTACAATGCCTTAGATTCGTAAGTATTAGTAACTACAGATAGGTTTCAATATATTTCTACATTTTCCTTTACATTTTTATCTTTTAAAAACATAATCAGTTTTAAATATGTATTTATTTTAGGTCTATAACGCCATCGTTTGTACTAATGGACATACAAAATACCACAGTTGTAACTTATGTCTATCAGCTGGTAGGGGACGATGTAAAAGTGGAACGAATAGAATATAAGAAGAACTAGTTGAAATTTCAATTTAATGCATTTATAAGTTCTAAAACTTATGTTTAAGGATCTTTATTGAGTTCGATTATTAATTGTGGTATGATTAACATTCTTTTTAATTCATAGGTTTTATTGTCTATATTTCTACAAACTTAGATATTATTTATACATTATGTTAAAAAAATTATAGTTCCTTTAAGAAATCTTTAGTTTTTCTTAAATAATATATAATAATAAGTTTATTTAAAATTTAATAATATAATAAATATGTTTATGTTGTCTTCGATAAACTTATTCTTCAATCCCCTGAAGCTGAGCTAATACTGGTTAACAAAGGTAAAAGCTTATAAATATTCATGAAAAAGTTACTTTTCGTTTAAGTTTATTCGACAATACGGGGCAAGAATACAGGGGAACATACACCAACTCTAGCGACAAATTTATTTTACGAATGTATGGGTTAGGAAAAGAAGTCAGACGCTTATTCTTACGCAACCGATACCACCATGACTGATATTAGTGAATCGACCAATAACTCCTCTGTGGCAAGAACTCGGAAAGTAGTTTTGATGATAACCTGCAACAACGTCGTCATGACAGATGGAGTGAATTCAACATTCCGTGAACGGGAGGAAAATTGACATTTTAACATATTGTTTGTAAATAAAGGTGGAAAATTAATATTTTGCAAATTTTCTTGTGAAAAATGGAAAGTAGCTCAGTGGAAGACGACTTACTAGACGAGGATAATTCGGAATTTTTTATAAATTTTCCGCCAGAAGTGCAAAAGGCAATAGATGAGGTAGTTATTAAACAAACCAATAGAAATATTAGTGTTCTCGCTTTTAAAATGACTAAAATGAGCTTTTATTTAACTTAATAGTCAAATTACTTTACTTTAGGTAGTTTACGACTTGGTATATTACTCATTTTCCAGTTAGTAATGACAGTACTTACTGTGTTCGATATAAGTAGGTAAATGGTAAAATAGTTTCCAACAAAACATTTTTCAGGTCCTTCCAAGTAGAGATTCTCTAGATGAACCCGATTTTAACAGTATAGACTATATAAATTCGCTTTTTCCAACTGAACAGTCTCTTTCCAACATTGATGAAGTCGTTATCAAAATGGAAAATCAAATTCACACAATTGATAATGAAATATCTACTGTTATACGAAGCCAGATTGATGCTAGCAAAGACGGAAGGTAGGGGATCATTTTTCATTGTTTCTTATATAAATAAAAGATGTAGACAGGTTTTTCCATTTATATAATCCATTCTAGACTAGGCAAATATTAATTATATGTATTTTAAAGGGAAGCATTGGATGAAGCCCAGAAAATCATAAAGCAGCTTTTTGTTCATATTAAAGATATCAAAGAAAGAGCTGAGAAATCTGAAGAAATGGTGCGAGAAATAACTAGGGATATTAAACAGTTGGACTGTGCCAAAAGAAACCTGACATTAGTAGGTATTTCTGAAAGAGTTGATCCTATATCACCTTTAAACATTTATAATTTATTTTTATGTTAAAAGAGAAATTACAATAATATTGTAAACTAATCAAAAATTTTTTCCTTTTCTGTTTGTAGGCTATAACAACATTAAACCATCTTCATATGTTAGTGGGCGGTGTAGACACATTAAAATCACTAACGCAAAAACATTTGTATGGAGAGATAGCCTTACCACTTCAAGCAATCAGTGAAGTAATGACACATTTTGAAAACTATTCTGATATTCCCCAAATTAAGAATTTAAGTGACCAAGTTAAGAGTATTCATGTAGAATTGGCTGAACAAATTACACATGATTTTAAAGTAAGTGACTGGATGAACTTTTGAAACATACCTAGCAAATTATTATTTATGATAAACCTATAACTTACTAAAAAAGGCACTTAAATGTAGCAGTTATTTACTTTTTTTTAGGAAGCATTCCAAGGGACAAACAGCAAAAATGTTGTTCCCAGCAAACAGTTACAGCAAGCATGTCTTGTAATATCTATTTTGGAACCCAAAGTTAAAAAGGATCTACTAAAATGGTTTGTAAATTTGCAATTACAAGAGTACAATCATCTTTTTCAAGAAACTGAAGACACTGCTTGGTTAGACAAAATTGATAAGAGATATGCATGGATTAAAAGACATCTTTTGGAATTTGAGGATAGATTAGGTATGTAAGTTTACCAACTATCTTCCCAACCAACAAATTTTGCACTATATACTGCAGTATATAGTTTATAGTTAGTTATAAAATTAGTCTTAAAAATTATGTTTTTATATTTAATTAGATAATATTTTTAGGTAATATGTTTCCCCAAAACTGGGAAGTTTCCGAACGCATAGCAGTCCAATTTTGCCACAACACCAGGGAAGAACTATCTAAAATAATGGCGAAAAGAAAACCGGAAATAGATGTGAAACTTCTTTTGTATGCAATACAGAAAACTTCAGCATTTGAAAATCTTCTTTTTAAAAGATTTACAGGCCTTACTTTAAAAGAAAGTTTAGACGACAGTGAGGTGAAGCAGGAGGACAAGACTGGGAAAGTGAGGCAAAAAGGTGGAAGTATGAGTGAAAGTACTCCTGTTGAGGAAGGTGATGTGAGTGGATCTCCCTTTAATTGCTTAATAGGTAAAAGAGTAAAAAAAATTTATAAAAATGTTAAAAAATGGTCATAATTTCACTTTTTATAGGAAGATGTTTTATTCCACATCTGGAAATCTACATCGAAAGTGTTGATCGAAATTTGGCGGATCTTATAGACAGATTTGTTCAAGATGAAAAGCAGCACAGGCCAACTGAAAACACTGAAACACAGGCGGCCATTTTACCTTCATGCCCGGACCTTTTCGTGTTTTATAAAAAAAGTATGATCCAGTGTAACCAACTAGACAGGTATGTGTCTTTTTATTGGGTTTCGTCAAGGGCAAAAAAAGTTGTCTGGCAGATCTAAGGATACAGAAATAGCTGTAGGAGATATCCTAACAAATATTCAAGCTAATGTCGACAGCAGTAAAAAAACCTGTTTACTATCCTTAGATCTGGGTAAGGCTTTTGACACCGTCAACCATGATATTTCATTAAGAAAATTATACAGTATTGGGATAAGGGGAAATACACACAAACTACTTCAAAGTTATTTAAGCTATCGGAAACAATTTGTTCAAATTGGGGAAAGAAAAAGTTCGGAAAAAGAAATAATATGTGGAGTTCCACAAGGATCAATATTAGGTCCGTTAATATTCTTAATTTACATTAATTCCGTTTTCAAATTGAACTTAAAGGGCAATATTAAGCTATTTGCAGATTATACAATTATTTATTTTGCTGAAACGCTTGCAGAAATGTATTTTGATATTAATAATGATTTAAAAATACTTCTTTCATGGCTTCAATCAAATAAACTTACGTTAAATTTTACAAAATCTTCTTTTATGTTTATAACTAAAAATAAAATAAATTCCAACATTAACCCCCTTAACATTTAATAAAGAAAATATTCAATATTCAAAAACGACAAAATTTTTAGGATTAGTTTTAGACAAAAATTTAAATTGGAAATGCCATATCCAGTATATTATCAACTCGATATCTCCTTTGGTATCTGTTTACTACAGAGCTAGATATTTCATTCCTTTGAAATATTTAAAAAATATATATTTTTTATTAATATATTCAAAATTACAATACTTAACTTCTGCATGGGGATCTGCTTGTTTATCAAACATAAAACCATTACAAAAATTGCAAAATAAAGTCATTAAATGTATACACAAATTACCACATTTAGGACCAACTGTTAATCTATATAGACCGTATACACGTTCAAAACATTTATAAATTAAAAATTTGTATTCTAATTCACTCTATCATTTTAAAAGAAAAAAAATCTAACATAACACTTCAGGAGAATAAGACATTACATGATCATAACACCAGACATTGTATAAATTATCAAACTATGCCAGTAAAAAGTAATTGTGGAAAAAAATCACTTTTATATGAGGGAATAATAAAATATAACAATCTTCCAAAAAATATCAGAAAAATTTAAAAAATGGCAACATTTAATAAACAACTAAAGGGATATTTACTAAATTAAATTATTTATGCTATTTTTTTTTAATTGATTTTATTAATGAATTAAATTGGATTAACTTTCCATGTAATGAACTATAAAAGTTAGTTTGGAATAAAGACATTTTGAAAGTTAAATTATTGTTTAAAATGGTTCTGTGATACTACAAAGACTTTTGACCAGTGTATGTGTGGTTCTACATTCTGAATAGTCAATTTTTAGAGGTCAGTCAATGCTCAGCCTAACTAGGACATTCCAAAAGTATCTACACGAATATTCGGAAAAGTTGCTTCAAAATAATCTGCCAAAAATCGAGGTACAGACACTAGGAAGTTCTGTACAGAATTTTACCAAAGATTTTCAAAAAATATCGACCTCCGGATTGATACAGAATTTTTCTTCTTTGCTTAAAGAAGGAGAAATTACCAGGTACCTATTTTTAATACTTTTAGCGATGTTTTACTTTGCGTAATATTTTTTCGTATACAGTGTCACCAGTAAAGTCCGCATCATATGGGATTTTTTTTTATTAATAGCTTTATTCGAAATTTGACTTTGGCAGCAAGTTCTGCTTCGATCGAGATGAAAATTAAGCAAAAAAATAGTAGTCACGTGATTAGCATTATCTGTCAAATTTTAATTTTTTCCAAAAAATAATTCAAAAGTGGGGTTATTTCTGAAAATATCGAAAAAAGTTATTAGAAAAGGTTTTTTTAAATGCAGTTTCTAGCCCACATGCAAAATTTTAGCTGGATAAGATAATTTTGATTTTTTACCTATATTTTGTAAATTGCACCACTTTTGCAAAATAAGACTCGACGCAACCTACATAAAACTTCTTAGTTTTGACAATGCTTTATTTCAGATACATTTTCTTTAAAGTAGCGCCATATTAAATGTGTGTGTTTTTCTACAAAATCAAAATTGGGCCATTAAAATTTGGTCGCGTGTGATGCAAAGTTCATTTGTTTTTGACCCTGTATAAGGTAACTTCATAAAATAAGTATTTTTGAAAACGTAGTTTGTGTCTGAGAGTGATACACCTTAATATTAAGACAAAAAAGACCACAGTGTCATCAGTAAAGTGTTCATTAAGTGGAAAATAAATTTTAGTTTAACTTAACGTAAAGTTTATCTATTTTCAACGATTTAATTTAAAACCCCTTTATTTTATTTTTAATTTTTTTATTTTCAGACACAAACTACGTTTTCAAAAATACTTATTTTATGAAGTTACCTTATACAGGGTCAAAGACAAATGAACTTTGCATCACATGCGACCAAATTTTAATGGCCCAATTTTGATTTTGTAGAAAAACACACATTTAATATGTCGCTACTTTAAAGAAAATATATCTGAAATGAAGCATTGTCAAAACTAAGAAGTTTTTTGTAGGTTGCGTTGAGTCTTATTTTGCAAAAGTGCTGCAATTTACAAAATATAGGTAAAAAATCAAAATTATCTTATCCAGCTGAAATTTTTCATGTGGGCTAGAAACTGCATTTAAAAAAACTTTTTCTAATAACTTTTTTCGATATTTTCAGAAATAACCCCACTTTTCAATTATTTTTTGGAAAAAATTAAAATTTGACAGATAATGCGAATCACGTGACTACTATTTTTTCGCTTAATTTTCATCTCGATCGAAGCAGAACTTGATGCCAAAGTCAAATTTCGAATAAAGCTATTAAGGTGGAAGTATCAACATGCTTGCCAACCTATAACCTATTTCGCGTAGATTTATTTATTTTTTCTAGCTTTTATACAAGATTTAAAGAAAATCCGTATCGACTTGATATTCTATAATATTTATTAAATATCAAGGAATTTCATAACTTATTTTAGGATAATTGTATAGCGAAAAATATCGGGTAAGATTTTTTTTAACATTATTATGTCATTGTCACTCATTGTTCTTTCACTATACAATTCTCCCAAAACTATCAATGAAATAAATTTATATTTTTCTTATATATCAGATACTACCTAAATAATGTACCGACGATATTGATTTTCTTTAAATGTTAGTTATTAAAATAATAAACTCAAAAAATCAACGCGAAATAGGTTATAGGTTGGCAATAGATTAAATGACGTTGAGAATTCAACCTTAATAAAAAAATCCCATATGATGCGGACTTTACTGGTGACACTGTAGGTTTACTAAGGAAGAACAAACGAAAATTTGCTGTATCTTGACAACAGCAGAGTATTGTCTGGAGACCACTCAGCAGTTGCAGGATAAACTCAAAGAGAAAATCGAGCAACAACTAACCGAGCAAGTGGATTTATCTAAGGAACAAGACCAATTTCACAAGTGAGTTTTAAGAGTCTTTTTCTATTTCACGTTCATAATAAGCTCAGTACGATACGCATTTGCGTATCGTAATGAAGCTATTTCGATACGCGTTTTTTCTTTATTTGATGTTGGTAACATTTAAATGTTTTATTTCATTGACTTGCGCGGCCTTTGTGATTTACGAGAAAACCCATTTTTCGCAGAGGAAAAATAGCTTGATAACTTACTTTTTTATTCTGTGTGGATAACAGTCGGTTGGTTGCATAAATCTATCTATAAATCAATATTTTGTAGATGCTTCAAGCTATCATTTTCTGCCAAATCCTATCCAAAATTCAATCTACTAACCTTCCAATGTCGATTTTAACTTCAACTTTATTTGAATTTTCCATCTTCCCTATACTAAATTGCAATGCCGTGACGTAAAATCACGTCTTTTGAAATTCGAAAAAAAGTAGTAAAATCGCCCGAATTTCCGAACGCTCTGTATATGTACCGAATGTACAAGGATCACACAACGTATTCCGTCCAATTTCAAATCTCATATCGCTAAAATAACTTTAGAATCTCGTGGTGAAAATGGGTCAATAAATCAAAAAATGACAGTTCGCAAAATAATTTTTGTTGTCCAGAGGCTACTATGATAAAAAAATAGTATTACCAACATAAAATTTAGACATAAAAATTTACAAAATTTGAATGATGTATTTTTCTTGATTATAAAAGGTGAAATAGAAAAAATGTATAAAGTACATGTTTCATGAGGCGTTTTAGCGCACGTGTCAATAAAAAAACTCGCCACTTTGTGGCTCGTTTTTTAAAAGACGCGTGCGCTAAAACCGCTTCATATGAAACGTGTACTTTAATATACTATTCTGTCCTATTACATGTTTAATAATGTTTCCCTACTGCCTAAACCAAGGCCTTTTGGGGTTTAAGGAGTGAGTGAAACAGAATACAGTCTTAGGGAGGTCACCACCTGACTCCTCGAAGACTTCTTCGCAGCTGGATCCATCAGCGTGCCGAAATAGAGTGGCTACCGCGTTGCCACGAGCTACTTTTTTATCGTGGTAGACTACCGCCCGTGAAAGGGGTAGAACTGGGTCGGTGGGGGGTATTCTGAAACCAATCTTCAATCAACGATAGGGTTTTTTCGTCCCCCGAAAATATTGACTTCTAAAACAAAGTCGGTCCTCTATATTTCAAGTGTTGTACAGTTGTATTCATAAAAAAGCGTACAAAAATAGAATGAGAGGTAAGTTTTGTCATATTTGCGTAAAACCGGCTTGTCTAAATGATTGTTTATTGGAGGTTATCACACGTCATAGATTATCAAAAATGCAAAGCATTGGCGTCGTCGGTGTAATTAATTTTGAAACTGCATGGTGGTAACGTTTGATAAACGTTGACAGAAGAACGTAAAAATGCCTAGTCAGTCGTCTGAAGTTAAAAAGGCTCAAATTGTATCAAGAATCGAAGAAGGATGGTCAATCCGTGCTGTAGCGCAGTTGTATAATAGAAATAAAAAAAAACTATATTGAAAATTAAGCAACGCTGGGAACAAGAAGAATCCCTGAAAAGGAAAATTGGTTCATGTCATCCCGAACGTTCCAACCCTGAACAGGATGCAGGATATTTAAGAATAATCCATTTGCAACTGCAAGGGTGCCGTTATTGATACAGCATTTCCTGCCTCCAACCTACCGCCAGCAGGAAAGTCGAGGAATCTGAACTAAAATGTCGCCCAGTTGCGAAAAAAATGTTTCTTACCGAAGAACAGCGACAATCAAGGATTAATTTTGTTTTAAATTATATATATCGCAATCCTTAATTTTAAACAGGGTCATTTTTACTGATAAAAAGACGTTCCAGTCGACTTATAACGGACAAATTCGTGTGTACCGTCCAAACAATACCAGGTTTGAAGAGCGATATACTAACCCCCTCACTTCTAGACATGGGCGTTTCTCTGAAAATGTATGGGGCTGGATAAGTGTTCATGGACCTGGTGTTTGCTGGCGAATAGAGGGAAGATTTAATGCCGGAAATTACATTAACATTTTAGAAAACATATTGTTACCGTCTGCTGAGCAAATATATTCCAATAATACTTTCATATTTCAACAAGTCCAGTCCACACTGCCAATGCTGTAACCCACTGGTTTCAAACCCATAATGTGGAAGAGCTGCCTTGGCTTGGGTCGCTTATAGTCTCGATATCAATCCAATTGAAAATATTTGGGGGATAATCGTAAAAAATATATATACTTAATTAAAATTTTAGGCCACAAAATTCAGAAGATTTATGGGAAATAATACATGCGTGCTGGGAAGAGCTTGATCCAAATATTGTATCAAATATAATTCAGTTAATTCCGAATAGACTGGCTCAAGTAATAGAAAAACAGGGATATAATATGATATATGACCAAATATTAGATTTTATTTATTCTTGTTAAACGTTTTTTGTTTCTATTGTATTTTTCATAAAACTGTTAAGATATCTTATACAATTTTTTCTTGTTATTCTATAGAACTAACGCCCAACGCTTAGCATATTTAATAACCTTTAACATGCGATAAGCCGGTTTTACGCAAATATGGTTAAGGTTTCCTCTCATTCTAATTCGTGTACGCTTTTTTTTATGAATACAACTTTACTTTAGTCTTTTTATATATTTTGTAAGTCATTTTTTTAAATCTAAATAAACAAGTTTTGGTATTAGTTGATACTGGACATTGAGGATCGGGGTAGATTTGCTCGAGGGGAGCGAGATTATAATGAAAAGGGGTAGATCTACCCAGTTCGGGGTAGCTGTGGCAACGCTGAGTGGCTAGGAACGTTGCTTCACTCACCCCTTTAAAATCGAGAGGCTATAGCATTATATTATTACTTTTTTAGGGTTATTTCAAATTCTATTCAGCTGTTGGTTCAGGATCTTGAAAATGCCTGTGAGCCTTCTCTTACAGCGATGTCAAAGGTACGTTTTTGATAATAAGCTATAATTAATAGCCTGCCCGATTTTTTTTTGTGAGTTGGTTCGATATAGACAAAGATTTTCATGCACGTTTTAGATTCCATGGCAGAATATAGACGCGGTAGGCGACCAAAGCCCTTACATAACTTCAATAACGACTCATTTGAAAACGACCATTCCTATCATAAGAGACAACTTGGCCCATTCCAGGAAATACTTCACGCAATTTTGTATTAAATTCGCCAACAGTTTCATTCCGAAATTCATACAGAGTATCTATAAATGCAAACCTATTAATACCGAAGGTAGGTGCGGGTTTTACGGTGACGTGGATTAAAGTTACGCAATGTATTGGTTCGTTGAAACGTTTTGTAGGTGCCGAACAACTGCTATTGGACACTCACATGTTGAAAACGGTGCTTTTAAATCTACCCTCTATAGCATCTCAAATAAATAGACCAGCTCCTGCAGCCTATTCCAAAGTTGTTACCAAAGGTAAGCAAACAAAACACATTATGTTAAAAACAAAGTAAATCAGGATCATTACCATCAACGTTTGTAATTTAATTACTCGAAAAAGTAAGATTCCATGTTACATTGATAAAAAAAGTATACATTTTAATAAATAGCTCAAAATTGTACATATTGATCTAAGAATTTCTTATTCGAGTTTTTTTCGTTTTTTTGCATTTTTTTGAGAACATTTACCATAGTAATGTATATTTTTTTTTAACACTATCAGAAAGTAGAGATTTCAACGAACAAAAAGCCCACCGACTTTTTTAAAAAAGCAGATATTTTGACGTGAGAATTTTCGATTGAAAATTAGGGTGTTTTTTCGATATTAAGTCAAAATAAGGCTAAAACATAAATATTTTAAATAAGAACAATTACAGTGTGTTTAGGACATGAAAAGGTAAGTTTTCACCAAATTTCGTGGATAAAAATTTTTTTTTGTTAAAGATCAAAATAAAAAACCAAAAACTTGGTTATTTGAATTTTTCACATACACAAAAAAGTGTAAATACAAAAGTTGTAGATCTTTTTATTACCTACAACTTTGCAATTTAACGTTTTTCCATAGGACTTGTAGTTTTACCGGAAATCGAGATAAATCATTTTCTACCCTTAAAACCCCCCCTCCCACCCTTCCCGACCTCGGATCGCCCGTAATTTATTTTTTGAGGTTATATGAAAAAAGTGTAAATACAAAAGTTGTAGATCTTTTTATTACCTACAACTTTGCAATTTAACGTTTTTCCATAGGACTTGTAGTTTTACCGGAAATCGAGATAAATCATTTTCTACCCTTAAAACCCCCCCCTCCCACCCTTCCCGACCTCGGATCGCCCGTAATTTATTTTTTGAGGTTATATGAAAAAAGTGTAAATACAAAAGTTGTAGATCTTTTTATTACCTACAACTTTGCAATTTAACGTTTTTCCATAGGACTTGTAGTTTTACCGGAAATCGAGATAAATCATTTTCTACCCTTAAAACCCCCCCCTCCCACCCTTCCCGACCTCGGATCGCCCGTAATTTATTTTTTGAGGTTATATGAAAAAAGTGTAAATACAAAAGTTGTAGATCTTTTTATTACCTACAACTTTGCAATTTAACGTTTTTCCATAGGACTTGTAGTTTTACCGGAAATCGAGATAAATCATTTTCTACCCTTAACCCCAAAGATAATAAAAATTGAAGATCGGGACATGTAAGCCGTTTTGCTCTAAGACGTACTGTTAGAAAGTTATAAGCTGTCAAAGTTCAAAAATGTCACTTTTCGAGAGTCAATATCTCGGAAACTATGAAGTATAGACTAATAATGCATTTAATAAAAAATAATTATAATTTTATGTGGAATTTAAAAATGTAAAAATATACTGGGTTATATTTAAAAATATAAAATTCGTTCGAATTCCAGACAAACTAAAAAGCTGGCAACAACGCCAATATCGTCATTCGGTGCGTTAGATCCTCTTACACAACTGTACCAAATTTGGTTTAAATCGGCCAGTAAATTGTGATGTTATTAAGCCGTTTCCAGACTTTATACACACACTGTATATTCTTAGACATAACTTTTGGGTGAACCACGAAAATTTCTTTTTTTAGGGATGACAAAAGCCGAAATGATCTTAAAAATCGTTATGACACCAATAGAACCCCAGAAAAATTTCATAGATCAATGCAAAAAACTACTACCCGAGTGTCAGCTAACGGAATTTTACAAAATTTTGGAAATGAAAAGCATCAAACGCCAAGAGCAAGCCGCATTGGTAGATCTCTTTAAAAGTCACAAATAGGACTATGATTTAAAAAAATATTTATTTAAAAGAAGTATTTTTATGTAAGAAAAACCTTGTAGCAAATAAGTTAGTGCAATTTTTACACACAGTTAATTATATTGTTAGTTTCCGATGTTATTTTGTTTTTGCTTGTTTTATGTACTTAAATATTTTTTAAAGAACATTTTGTGTTTTTTAACTGTAAATTGTTGATAATGATTTTTTTGTTTTATTGTGTTGCGTACTGGTCCACGATTATTACTTATTTAAATTAAAAACTATAACTCAATTTTGCTTTTTATTTAATCCTCCCTCTATCTCTCCCCACCCCCAATCCCCCTAGTGTTTTTATTCCACCAAATAGGCCTGAAAACCAGCAATCTACCACTCACACGCGGAACCTCCTAAAATCCATCCCTAAGCACGTAAATGTTTGATTCGTGCCAAATTTCACGTGTCTACGCTAACAGGTGGATGAAAAGGGAAAAAAAGCCCTAACAGACCCCAACTGTGAGTTTAGTAACGTAAGTATTTTGCATTGACACACTCTAGAAAGGTAAAAACAGATTTTATAAAAAAAACTTACTGTTACTTCCTAAAAACCTTAAACTATTCTTGCCTATACACGCTAGTTCTTAATATACTTTTATCTAAAATTTCCGTAAAAGTCTTTTTGGTCAAATCGCACAAGTCCGCACTTTCCTGCGCCGATATTTCCAGTCCTTTGCCCCTCTGACTGTCGAAATGACTGGCTAACGACGCTTGGCTTTCGCAAATTCTCGCCAATTGCATCAGGAGGTTCACTATGTCGTCTGTCAACGATGGAAAAGCTTCACTGATCAGTATTAGTGACGGTAGGACGGGTTTGAACAGTTGGATTCGTTGCGAGCTTGATATACCTGTAAAAATTGCAAAACATTACTACAACCATTCTTATGAGAAAGTACATAAAAGTTCCTTTGCACAGGAAGTAAAAATAATAACTACTTGTTATGTTTCACAAATTTAATCAGTTTCCAGTTCCAGTACAAAAAGATACTTGTTGTACTCCTTTGAAAATTACCCGCAAGGGCCGAAACACGTATCAGGAAACTGATTAAATTTGTGAAACATAACAATTAGTTATTATTTTTACTTCCTGTGCAATGGAACAACAGTTCCACCAAGCATGTAGCCCAACACACATTAATTATATAAAAGTTCCTAGCTAGAATGTCTATTAAATGTTCATAATATATACCTCCTAGCAACGCATAAAGCAAATTGATGGCGGTAACGCAGAGATTCAAACTCTTAGGTAGTGCGTACTGCACGCACAGGCGGGAAAGAAGTTGTATTGCAAAAATTTGCTTGTTTAAACTCGGCTGTTGCATTAGTTCTTGTAAAAAGTCGAGGCAAATGTGCATCGATGGGACTCCTTTAATTACAACTTCGAGAAGCTCGCTCAGATAACCCTGTAAAAATAGATATATGTAAAAAAATTGTAGGGTGAAATATATTGGATGGTTACCTGAAAATGTACCAGTTTGCAGAGCATTGTATCGGCTATAAAAACTTGATGTAGATAACTGCAAACCAGAGATCTCACTTCTTGCAAGGACCACTGTCTCCCGGACAATACTCGATCATCCTCTGTTTCTATTAGTGTTTCCAAGAGCATTTGAACAGCTGCACTTTCCTAAGCATATTTAAAAAAATATTGATGAAAAAACCAAAATATTAAACAAAAAAAAGTATTCTTGTAAGGAACAGAAATAAATAAAGACATTTTAAAACACATTCTTTATTAAGTATTATTACTAATGCTGCTACTTCCACCCCGACAACTCTTTTTATGCCTTAAAATTTCTGTGGGCGTCAAAATCAAGTCTTTCCAGCAATTATCACAGAACCACTGCTTCGAATTGCTTTTTACCACCGTACTTTTCTCTTCGTCTGCCTCTTTCTTAACCTCTTTTCTTCGACTATCACAAAACTCTTCGTGCTGAAGCACAGTAAACGTAGTTTGCCCGGAAAAGCATTCCTTACAATGCTTGCAAATAAATTCCGATTGAAATATCTGGACCTCCATATCACAAGCCCACTCTTCCTGGGTTAGACTATCAAAAATGACGTTTTCAGTGACATTTATCCCACCCTTTTTAAGGTTAGGACACATAACGTAGTCTCTGTCGAAAGGATTTTTCGTTTTGTCTAGAATATTGTCAAAGTTATCATTGGAAAAGGTGTAGAGGTCTTTTAAATCTGCTGGTAGTAATCTCTTGATATTGTAAGGTACTTCAGAGTTCATATATTTGACTAAATCGTCTATAAAATAGAACGTTTCCTCTCTTTCCTTGTCACTATTTTTGGTTAAAGGATTATTTAATTTGTATTCCATCTTTTCTTTCCATTTTTTTCTTAAAATCAGTGCTCTTATTAATAGATTTTGCCCCTGGCCCAGATACGGCGCATCTAAAGTCAAAAAATCGTCTATGACAAACTTGGTTAGTGTACTATTGGTGGCTATAGTTTTCCCAAATAAAAATAGCGATTGAATGCACGGCATTCTCATGGTATTGACTAAATACACTTTTTTCGTTTCCAAAATTGATTGGTACACTAGAATTTGGTGTTTTTTTGAAATAGGGCGTTTACTAAAATAACCTAAAAAGAGAAATAGATGGTAGTATTCAACGAAGACGGAGTAAGATAGATAATATAGTCAAATCTGGTCTTATCATGTGGGTCCAAAGGTCACCGATCATATGAATCAATTCGAAAATTCCAGAGCTTATCAAAATGTTGCGAGATTATGTAGGTATCAATATACCCGGAAAAAAGAAACAGTTTTATTATTTTAACTGTCGTGAAGATAGCCCCATATAATATTATTTTTGCAAAAATTATGTACATAATAGTTCAGGGGTGGCGAACCTTTATGTATTAACGTGCCATTTGTTCTAAAGAAATGTTTAATGAGGCCATAGACGTGCCGTCAAATTCGTAATATAATAATTCATAGTAAACTTTGTGATCGGTGGCGTGCCCAACATTTTATGTCGCGTGCCATCAATGGGCAGGTACAAACTTTTGTGAATCGCTGGAAATTAAATACACATCCTTTTCTTTCATGCAGGGCCGATCCTAGGGTGTCGGCCGCCCGCGTGCAAAGACCTATTATGCCGCCCCTCTAAAGAATTTTTCCTATTTTGAGTAATACTTAACGTTGACGTTATAAACTCATCTACAAGAGTAAAAAGTTAAACATTAATAAAAATGCAAACTACAAATAAAATTTTACGGGAAATACTTTATTTTTGGGCCAGCTAATATGTTATATTAGCGACACCTTCTTTTCTTTTTACTTTAACACAATAATAAACCAACAAAAATATTACTTTTGAAAAAAAAATAGACATTATATAATTAGAAATGTAAAACAACAGTATTTACCAGAAAATATAAAATGACAAAAAGTACTAAAGCATAAATCTCGCGAAACGAAAAGTATATAAATCAGTCCTTCCTCGAAGACTACCTTAACTATAAAATTATTTTTCTGGCTTTCTGAGAAGCAAATTTGTCAATAATTGCGGTGAGATCAATTTTTTCAGAGATTTCGGATTCAATAGAGATGATGGCCAAATCTGAAAGTCTTTCTTGTGTCATATTATTTCTCAAGTAATTTTTAATAATTTTTAATTTACTGAAACTTCTTTCACCTGAAGCCACAGAAACAGGTAAGGTTAAAAAAATCCTTATTGCTAGAGCAAAATTTGGAAAACAGGGAATGAGATCATTTTTGACTAAAATTTCTAATATCTTAATTGGCTGTTTTTTACCTGGAAAATATCTTTAAATGAAGTTATTTCATTAAAGAGTTGTATACCGTCTATGTCTTTCACAATAGTTCCTTCCTCCTGCACCTGTAACTTAACATCTAAGTCCATGCAGGCTTTCATGAGGTCATCATTAGAAATGGTGTGAAACTCATACAGAAAGCAGAATATTGAATAGCACTCAGATAATAAGGTAAATCTTTCATTTATCGAAGAGATCGCGAGAGAGAGAGAGATCAAGAACTGCAAAATAGAAAGCAATCTTGAATTGCAGGAAGGGATTTAAAACTGGTTCATCATTGCCTTCGTAATCAAATAAACGAACTTTTTTTCTGAGCTTCGAGATGGGAAATTCGGGATCAATACCTAAATCTCTAGCAAGTGTTGTTGTTGAATCGACAAATATTTTAAAATTATCGTCAGATCTTTGGGAAACTAAATGTTTTTTAAAATTATTAATATTTTTATTTCGAGAAATTCGTAAAAAGTTTTGCTTCATTGACAGAACTATCTGCGGCCGCCCCTTGTTTTGGCCGCCCGCGTGCGGTGCACGCGCTGCACACCTGCTAGGATCGGCCCTGCTTTCATGTCAAAATTGCATAAGTCTGTCATATTTGTCTTACGGATTTTATTTGGATAGTATGATTAAACGCAATAAATGAAAAGAAAAATTGAAAGGTTTGTTTAATCGTAAGACCCGCATGATAAGACCGGATCTGACTTTATCTCATGCATACTGCATGAAAATATACAGCAATTTACATGTTTTGTGAGCATTATAACATACCTGGTGGCGGTACCTCAATTTCATCATTTGACAGCTCCAAAATTTCGGAATTCATTGCAAAATAACTCAACGGTCTTAGAAAAACGTAGTTTTTATTCTTAGTATGATACAATCTCTCCGATACCGTTTTAGAAGAGTTATGTTCATCTTCCACGGCGATCTGGGGGTAAAAACCACACGTTAAAATAATTTTAAGCAACATAAGGTCTTTGAAACTGTCCGCCGATGCCTCGTTGAGTAATTTTTGGAGCCTCTAAAAAATACGGGAGGGTTTTAAATGGATTTAAAAATAAATTTTACGAATAACTTTCTTAACTTTAGACAAAATTATCTGCTATTTATACAGTGTCACCAGTAAAGTCCGCATCATATAGGATTTTTTTTATTAATAGCTTTATTCAAAATTTGACTTTGGCATCAAGTTCTGCTTCGATCTAGATGAAAATTAGGCAAAAAAATAGTAGTCACGTGATTCGCATTATCTGTCAAATTTTAATTTTTTTCCATAAAATAATTCAAAAGTGGGGTTATTTCTGAAAATATCGAAAAAAGTTATAAGAAAAAGTTTTTTTAAATGCAGTTTCTAGCCCACATGCAAAATTTCAGCTGCATAAGATAATTTTGATTTTTTACCTATGTTTTGTAAATTGCACCACTTTTGCAAAATAAGACTCGGCGCAACCTACATAAAACTTCTTAGTTTTGACAATGCTTTATTTCAGATACATTTTCTTTAAAGTAGCGACATATTAAATGTGTGTTTTTCTACAAAATCCAAATTGGGCTATTAAAATTTGGTCGCATGTGATGCAAAGTTTATTTGTTTTTGACCCTGTATAAGGTAACTTCATAAAATAAGTATTTTTGAAAACGTAGTTTGTGTCTGAAAGTAATACACCTTAATATTAAGACAAAAAAGAACCCAGTGTCATCAGTAAAGTGTTCATTAAGTGGAAAATAAATTTTAGTGGTGGGTAAAAAATCAAAATTATCTTATGCAGCTGAAATTTTGCATGTGGGCTAGAAACTGCATTAAAAAAAACTTTTTCTAATAACTTTTTTCGATATTTTCAGAAATAACCCCACTTTTGAATTATTTTTTGGAAAAAATTAAAATTTGACAGATAATGCGAATCACGTGACTACTATTTTTTTGCTTAATTTTCATCTCGATCGAAGCAGAACTTGATGAAAAAGTCAAATTTCGAATAAAGCAATTAATTTAAAAAAAATCCCATATGATGCGGACTTTATACTGGTCACACTGTATAAGACAGCTGCACTAAGTAAAACTATACTGAAAAAACTATCAAAAATAAATAAATCACCTTGAAATTGTTAGCAATTCTAAATTCCACATCTCTCAAGTCAGTCTTACTATCCACTTGTTCTGTGTCCTCTCCATTATACATCTCGTATTTTAATTGTTTTCTCTGTCCACCCTTCGACTCATTTTTCAGTTGGTATTTTAGATGTTTCAGGTGTTTAAGTTCTCCATACCTTATTACCCTTTCACTGCTAGTAAGTTCTAGTAAAACAAAAAAAAAATTAATAGTAGAATGACGTTCCGATCCAAAAAAACTATCAAAAAAGCATGGTATGAAACTCTGATTGACTGAAAACGTACCTTCGTCAATCTTATGCAACAAATTTGCTTCGCTCAAAATATCTCTGAACTGCTCCAACAACTTTGTAACTTCATAAAACCGTTGCTCCTCCAAACATCTCTTTTTACTCCAAATTCTCGAATTATGATCCCTACTCTTTGACCCACCCTGTACGGGACCTGACAACTGCTTAATTGTTAACCTACAGACAATAAAACATGGATTCCATATAATATTTAGTTAAATGAAAAATTATGTTACTTACCATTCTTTATAGTAGCTCAGTAAAGTCAAAGGATCTCCATGATTCGATTCCAAAGGTTTTCTGAGTGTCTCAGCGTCGAAATCTCGATAAGCGTTCTGCGTCAAAGGGCTCTGGATACTCAAAAGAGCAGCAAGCGCCAGTACAGAGTTAACGTTGCCGAAGATCGTGGACATGATCAGCATTTTTCCTATGGACAAGTCTACCGGCAATTGACTCAAAGCATCCCCAAGTGGAGTGAGGGCAAGGCAATTTTCCATGAGACTCAAAGCACCTGAAAATATATTATACTTCGTATGTCCTATCCTCATTATTACAATTTTTAAACCTTGTAGTACTGCCAGTTTACTTATTCAATTAAAATTGGAATCGTAATTTTAATTTCAGACATTCAAACAACTATCTTTTCTAATAAAGAATATTAAAATTTGGGAGTAGTTACTGTACCTGTAAATTTTAACTTCTCCAAGCTTTCTTCCAAAGCTTTCTGGCTAGGCTTCTCCAAAAATGGAAAATGTTCAATGTCACTTAACCCCAGTGATATCATATGCAATATTAACGAATCCAAGGGTACTAAATGTATTTCCGCAGGCGTAAAAGCTTCAAAATTCGTGAAATCTTCTTCTGAATAAAGCCTGTAACAAACGCCCGGCCCTGTACGTCCTGCACGACCACAACGTTGTTTTGCACTGTCCTAGAAATAGAGACAACACAAATAAGGCATTTGTAACACTCTGCCTCAGTGAATTTGTAATAAATTATAAGTAAAAATTCTAAAAATATATGTTAATCATTACTTTGGTTGAAGAAGCTATGAAAAATAACATAAAACCACATACCTATGTTTTTAAAAACAATTTATTAAATACCTAATGCAATTCACTTTCTGTTTACCTGAGATATATTGGTCTCACTTAATTTGCTAATGCCTAAGTTAGTGTTGTAAACCATTCTGTTACATTTCCCAGAATCAACCACAAATCTAATACCATCTATGGTAACTGAAGTTTCAGCTATGTTGGTGGAAATAATACACTTCCTTATACCATCGGGTGGGTAGTCAAAGACTTTATCTTGCTCTTCCAATGACAAACTGCTGTGTAAAGGTAAAACTATCCAGTTTTGCTTTTGCTCGCTGAAAGTAGACCATTTGAAATATATTTCCAAGAATAAATTCAAGGGTACAAGGATGTTCAAATCAATATTAAAAAAGTTGCACTATTGATGAGAACTAGGTGTAGGTAACCCTAAAAAGTGTGACATCATCGACACCCATTCCTTTTACTGTTCCCTTTAAATATTCATATACCTATATTGTGTTACAGCATCAGCAAGAGTTGATATTTCCGAAAACCCATTTAAAAATACCAAAACGTCTCCTTTTTGATGGGGTAAATACTTCTCGTCTATCATTTGGAGTATCTGCAGGTAAGGCGTACAATCAAACTTGTCCCGTTTTCGCTCAAAAGGATCCCTGATCACTGGTCTATAGTTTATTTCTATTGGGTAGAGTCTTCCTGGTACCTTAAATGTACAAAACAAAAAATAGGTTACTCTAAGCTTCAAATTGTATGTATACCTATTGTATTTATTATTACCTGAATAACTTCTATGCTTTCCTCTGCAAAATATCTAGTAAACAGTTCTATATTAATAGTTGCAGACATTAGAATAAGCTTAATATCCTTTCTCTTATACAACATGCACTTCATTATACCTAAAAATATGTTACTATTATTTTCAAAACAATTTTTTTTACTCCAAAACTATTATACACCATACCTACCAATCAAAAAATCTCCATGTAAATGTCTCTCATGAACCTCATCCAAAATTATGACATCATAAGAATTTAATGTCTCTTCTTCTGATGCCTGTCTTAACAGTAAACCTTCTGTCATAAAAATAATGTTTGTATCGCTTCTTTTAGTCTTTTCAAATCTTATTTGATAGCCTATGGTGCTTTTAAATTCTGTTAATGTTTCATATGCTACCCGTTTAGCTAGGGAAATGCATGCTATTCTCCTTGGTTGGGTGCAAACAATTTTTTTGTAACCTGCCTCCATGACGTATTGGGGAACTTGCGTCGATTTGCCACAACCTCAAAATAGATAAGTTAACAAAAGATGCCATCTTTTTATTTAAACAATCTTACCTGTGTTACCAGCTATGAGCATGACTCTACTATCTTTTAACTTATCAATGATTTCTTTCTTGTATGGGGCAATAGGCAATTCACTTTGACTCTTTTTAAGTTTTTGCAGCTTTGAGAACTTGGACTTTTGCTGAAAGTCTTGGTAAATCTTTATAATAAGAAGAAATTCATTAAAGTCTTCTTTAGATACACTGAATTTTTCACCATGTTTATCCAATACTGGTAATTTGTCAAGTAGAATATCTTTATTCTCGTCAAAGTCTATGTTTAAAAGGAAATTTCGATCCAGTAAAGGGTCTTTTGGCTTTAATTTTTGTGCATTCTGGTATTTCTCATAGAACACCCAAAATTCTTTAACTTCTTGGATAGTAGCATTTTCTTCTAAAAATCTTTTTAACTCTTGTTTATAATCATCAATCTTTCGAGACTTTTCTCTATTTTTAGGAGATATAGAGCGGGTTCTATAGCTTTTTCGATGTGGACTCCTGGAGCGACTTCTAGACCGTTTACGCTTGTATTTACTTGGTCCATCGCTATGTCTTCTATAGGAATCATTCTTAGATCTTCTATAATCCATTTTTATAACACTTGGCACACTGTTATAGAAATTTGTTGCTTGTAGACACTAACACTAGTAAATGTTAAATAACGCGAAGGTCTTAGATCTAAACACATTTGTGCAAAAATACAAAGCAGTTTCAAATTATCAATAGTGGGCCTAAAGAAATGGACACTATATTTAAAAAACTGTTCGTTTAATTAAAAGTTTCAATTTAAGAAAGTGTGAGGTTATGTTGACTTTGACAACAGTGACCTTGTTGGTAGTTCATATAACTTCGGTGTGGATAAACGATAGGTACACGGAGAATTAAAAAAGTCGTTATATATTAGTATGCAGTAGAATATTCAAGTTTTTTTAATAAGCCTGTTATATATTTATTACCTGTGCCGCAATGGCTGCCCTACACATCTCTTCTCGATCCGGTTCGTTCAATACTTGACCGTGCACGTCCAATCGGGGGTTCGCTTGCAAATGCTGGTTTAACTGGCTTCTAGAAGACGCTAGACTCGCCCTTAATACCCTTAAAACGATGGCATAGATGGGAGCGCAACGAAATATCCTTTCGTCACAACGCAATATCTGAAAAAAGAGAAAACCGGTATTTAATTGGAATTTTTTCTATTTGAACAATAAAACGTGATAGACCAGGGCTGAATGAAGCCTTTGAAAATGGTAAAAAGTGAAAAAAAATAATAGTAAGATGAAACCCATCGGAAAAGGAAGAGAATATAACAAAAATTAAAGGAAAAATATTTTACGGGCGATCCGAGGTCGGGAAGTGGAAAGGGGTGAGTTTTTAAGGGTAGAAAACGATTTATCTCGATTTCCGGAAAAACTACAAGTTCTATGGAAAAACGTTAAATGGCAAAGTTGTAGGTAATAAAAAGATCTACAACTTTTGTATTTATACTTTTTTCACATAACCACAAAATTTATGTGAAAAATTCAGAAGTTTTTGGTTTTTTATTTTTGACTTTTACAAAAATAATTTTTTTTTCACGAAATTTGTCGAAAACTTACCTTCTTATGTCACAAATACACTGTAATTTTTTTTGATTTAAAATATTTATTTTTTCACCTTATTTTGACTTAATATCGAAAAAGCACCCTAATTTTCAATCGAAAATTCTCACGTCAAAATATCTGCTTTTTTAAAAAAAGTCGGTGGGCTTTTTGTTCGTTGAAATCTCTACATTCTGATGGTGTAAAAAAATATACATTACTATGGTAAATGCTCTCAAAAAATGCAAAGAAACGAAAAAAACTCGAATCCGAAATAAAAATAAAAAACCGAAAACTTGGTTATTTGAATTTTTCACATAAATTTTGACGTTATGTGAAAAAAGTGTAAATACAAAAGTTGTAGATCTTTTTATTACCTACAACTTTGCCATTTAACGTTTTTCCATAGGACTTGTAGTTTTGCCGGAAATCGAGATAAATCGTTTTCTACCCTTAAAAACTCACCCCCTTTCACTTCCCGACCTTGGCTCGCCCGTAAATTATTTTTCCTTTCATTTTTGTTATATTCTCTTCCTTTTCCAATGGGTTTCATCCTACTATTATTTTTTTTGGTTTCAAAAATTATCGACCCTGGCCTATGTGGACTACATGCCTGTAAGGGATCTTCGGATACGTCGATTCTGGTTAGCGAAGATAAATCGTCCACCAGACTTTTGACAGTTAGCACCCATAGGCGTCGGGGTAACACTGTATTAAGTCTGAGCCACACATCTTTGTATAGGTCCTGTAAATATCGGGGAATGTTTTCGCCTAACACTTTCCTGTGGAAAAAGTATTCTTTGTTATTTTGCTTGAAAAATTAATAATTTCTTGTACAAAATATGGTTTTAGCTTAAAACAACGAGGATGAATATAGTCCTGTTTATATAGGACATTTTATATGACATTTCTATGAACTCAAACACGAAAATTTCCTTAAAAACAAAAATAATAATAAAAGTTTATTCAAATATTTTTTGACATTTAATCCTAATATATAATTTTTTTTGTATAAACTATCAATTCCGAGCTCAGTAGTAAAATACTTGTTTTGAGTTAAATAATATAATATTTTTGTCAAGAATTTATTTCATAATTCAGGCACAACTAGATTATAATATAAAACAAATATGACAATATTTTATTGGTATATTTTATATCACTATAGTATGCGAAGATACAATACGTTACGTATAATATATATTTATTTATTTTATTCATTATAAGTTGGTATATTTATTATTTATTAATGACGTTCTTGAATATATCTCTTGGATTGGATAATATCCAATTTTTAATTTTATTTCTATAATTATTTAATGATTTAATTATTTTAATTGACTGTGGTAGCATATCAAAAATATATGGATTGATGTTTAAAAAATGTTTGTGTACTATTGTTTTGTTTACTCTATTTTTATATGTAATAGTATTTTTATGATGAGTATACAGGGTGTTCCGATGATCATGTTACAAAATTCTAGGGTAGATAAAACACACGAAAATAAGAAAAAAAGTTCATGTGAACATGGGTCCGGAAACGCTTCTTCAGGGAGCTAGGGCCCTTCGAAGATGACCTTCAAAAACTACTTTTCGTTTTATAGCTTCGGTACTACTGCAGCTATCGCAACCAATTTTGGGACATGAAATCTAGTTCGTAGGTTCATCAATTTGAGCGTTCCGGATTTTGTCACCTTTAACCAGGGGCGTACAAACCAAGGGGGTATTTGAGTAAATTTGACCCTACTCCTCTTAGGCTTTAATTTCTTACCATTTTTATATCTGATTATGATTCTCCAATGCCTTTTACATAAAAAACGTACTCTTAGTAAAAATCGCTATCTGTCACAGTTTCCTCCGAAAATGGCTAAATCCAATCAATAATAAATTATTGGTCTTAAACCAATTATTACGTTGAAATATGAAAATGAGGTTCAGTATAGATAGTTGTCAAAAATCTGTCAATAAAATATTGTGTCGCCAGTGAATCATGGATTATACTTTCGCCGAATATGCCGATATGCTATTAATTTATGGCGAAGTTCATTGCAATGGAAGAGCCGCTTCAAGATTGTATCAGGAGCGGTTTCCTGAGAGGCGTGTATACCTGCTCACACGCTATTCGAGAGGGTAAATCAGCGCATAAGGGAAACTGGCTCCGTGAAAATAACGAGGCCAGATAATGGCGCTCAAAGAACTGTACGAACTCCAGAATTTGAGGAAGAGGTACTCCGACAATTCGAGGAAAATCCTAGTGTTAGTACCCGAGCTGTTGCAGAATCCATGAATGTAAGTCATGTACGTGTATGGGAGATTGTTAACGAACAACTTCTTCATCCTTACCATCGCCAAAAAGTACAGGAATTGAGACCAAATGATTATGCACCCCGCGTAGAGTTTTGCGAGTGGTTTCTTCAACAGTGTACACAAGAACCCCAATTTCCGAAATTTGTGCTTTTCTCTGATGAGGCTGTTTTTACGAGAGAAGGTATTTTTAATTCACGGAATAGCCATGTGTGGGCGGAGGAAAACCCTCATGCTCTTCAAATAAGAGGGTACCAACATCGATTCTCGGTGAACATGTGGGCTGTAATTGTTGGAGAACGTCTAATTGGACCAAACATGTTGCCTCCTCGACTAACTGGGACGGTGTACCTCAATTTTTTAAGATACACCTTACCTGAGTTATTGGATGAGCTGTCCCTCGACATACGTCGGAATCTATGGTTCCAGCATGATGGAGCACCCGCTCATTTTGCACATGTCGTACGTGAGCACCTCGATGATCGTTTTAGAGGACGTTGGATTGGACGTGGAAGCGATGTCAACTGGCCAGCCCGGTCCCCAGATTTAACTCCTATGGATTTCTTTCTTTGGGGACATATGAAAAGCCTTGTATATGAAACTCCAGTTCAGTCGGAGGAAGATTTGGTGGCTAGGATTTCTGTTGCGGCTGAAATGATCCAAACCATGCCTGATGTTTTTACTGACGTCAATTTAAATATGCTACGTAGGTGTAATACATGTATTGAACGTGGTGGCAGGCATTTTCAACAATTGTTATTTTGAATTTATTTTGGTACGTACAGGGTCAGTCAACGACAGCGTTAGTAAATTCATCTTCAAGACAAAAATTTACTCTGCCTTATCCTTGACTCACTCGTTAAACCTGTTTAATTGTTTTTTTTTTGAAATATTTTGTATACGTTCCCTTTTACTTTTTATACCCCCAATTTCGAAAAGGCAATAAATCTCTCTAATCTAATTTATTTTCATTAAAGAAAAAGATTTGACTAACTTATAATGCTCACTATCTGTACTGAACCTCATTTTCATATTTCAACGTAATAATTGGTTTAAGACCAATAATTTATTATTGATTGGATTTAGCCATTTTCGGAGGAAACTGTGACAGATAGCGATTTTTACTAAGAGTACCTTTTTTATGTAAAAGGCATTGGAGAATCATAATCAGATATAAAAATGGTAAGAAATTAAAGCCTAAGAGGAGTAGGGTCAAATTTACTCAAATACCCCCTTGGTTTGTACGCCCCTGGTTAAAGGTGACAAAATCCGGAAGGCTCAAATTGATGAACCTACGAACTAGATTTCATGTCCCAAAATTGGTTGCGATAGCTGCAGTAGTACCGAAGCTATAAAACGAAAAGTAGTTTTTGAAGGTCATCTTCGAAGGGCCCTAGCTCCCTGAAGAAGCGTTTCCGGACCCATGTTCACATGAACTTTTTTTCTTATTTTCGTGTGTTTTATCTACCCTAGAATTTTGTAACATGATCATCGGAACACCCTGTATATGAGTATTGGTGGTCTTTTTCGTAAATAATTTTCACAATGTATTTTTGAATAGGTTCAATATTATTAAGATAATTCTTATTTATGCCTCCCCATCCTAGTATTCCATAATTTAAATGGATTTGTACTAAAGAATAATAAAGTATTTCTAATTCTTTTATATTTAAAAATTGTTTAAGGTGTTTAAATTTTGATATAAGAATTCTTAGTTTTTTTACAATGTAGTCACTATGTAAATCCCATTTTAAATGTTTATCAAAAATTATTCCTAGATATTTAATATTTTCACCGTCCTTTATATTTATATTAGTGCATATTATTGGACCAATATTTGGAAGTTTATTTTTGTATGAAGTAAATGGAATGTATGTTGTTTTGTTATAATTTATAGTTAATAAGTTTTTATTAAATCAGTTGCTTATTTTTATAAAATCTTTTTCAATAGTATTTTTTAACATATTCCAATTTAGACCTTCATAAAAAAATTACCGTATCATCAGCAAAACTATGTAGTTTTCCTTGACAGTTTAAATTAAAAATATCATTTAGACACATATTAAAAAGCATTGGTCCTAGGACTGTACCTTGTGGTACTCCATAATTAAATATTTTTGGTGAACTAATATTTTCACCAATTTTAACATGATGTACTCTGTTATATAAATAGTTTTTAAATAAAGTTAATATTTGACCACGAAATCCAAGTTTTTCTAATTTGTTTATAAGAATTTTATGACTGACTATCGAAGGCTTTAGCTAAATCTAAAAATATGCATATAGGTACTGTTCATTTTATTATCGATTAAATTATATATTTGATTTGTTAGGTGACAAATTGCAGCTTGTGTAGATTTATTTTTTTTGAAATCCAAATTGTTTGTCTGATAGGATTTTATTCTTATTTAAGAAATTCTCCAATATTTCTTTTAAAACTTTTTCGAAAATTTTTGCTAATGATGATGAAATTAATGTTGCAGGTCTGCAATTTTGAAATTCAATTTTATTTCCGCTTTGATAATGATCTATACTACCTTGCAAACTGGGTAAAACTTTCAGCAAAGGGCCAGATGTCTATTGCTTCTATTTTAAGCATTGTTTGGAGAAGTTTGGCACATCTGCAAAAAAAAATGAAAAATGAAAACAAAGATTACCGATTATAAAAATTCAAATAAAATACCAACCTTGATGGGTTCGTTTCTATGTCGTTGAACGCTGTTACCATCATAAATTCGTCAATGTGAACAGGTTTCTTCTCAGTCTGAATGGACATATCATCCAACCAATCTTCTACTAGAGTCAGATGAGGAAAATGGGTCGCCAAAAGCTTTAAAAGTGGCCCAAAAAGACCTATAATAATAGTTTACAACAACAATAACACCTTCACATACAAAAATAACAAAACAACATGTTTTTTTTTGATCCATCATATTTATAGCGAAAAGTAGGAACCATTATGCTTACCTGAATAGGAACTCTGATCCTTTTGCGCGTGATGCAACAAATACTTGATAGGTAACTCTGACAAAAACTCTGGAGTATATTTCTTTATTTTTCTGCCGCTAGATGCCAGCGCTTGAGCGTTATTCAACCTGCAATCCTCGTAAAGTAGAAGGTAATACAGTAACAATAGTTGCGGAGTCAAACTGGTACTGTCGACTACCACGTCTTGGTTTTCCGCGTTTATGTCGAAATCCATGGAGAATATCGATTGTCTGTTGTCAAAATACTGACCAAAAACTGAACTTTGAAATACCTAAAAAGTAATTAGATAAATGGGTTTCTCATCTAAAATTCACTACTAGGTAGAAAAGTAACAGCAACATCTTAAAATTGACAGTGAAAATTTACCTTTCTTATTTCATTCTCTGTAAGAGGTTTGTTAGTTTGCTCTATGTTCTTTGAGTTTGGCAACATAATGCTATTTACGTACACCTCAACGAGCATCGGTAGAACTGGATGAAGAGGACTTACACTGGTACAAATCTGCTTATAAATCCAGTTTTTGATGTTCACGTTATGTTTCGCGAAAGCGCGGGATTTCAGAAGTTGATGTATACAGTGTATAGGTAGAAATCCTAAGACAGAGATATAATAATAATCATAATAATAAGTTTATGTAAAATTTAATAATATAATAAATATGTTTATGTTCTATAAACTTATTCTTCAATCCCCTGAAGCTGAGCTTGTTAGGGGCAAATCTTATTTTTTGTTTTAGTATGTACAATCATAAATCATCAATATGAATTAAAAATCAAGTTTTAAAGTAAAAATGTTAATTTATAGTATAAACGCAGTTTTAAACCTATAATAAAATTATTAGTTTATAATTTTTAAGTAAAAAATATTACTTACGTAAATTATTCAGAACAATATTAATTAATTAAAGCATTTCTAAAAATATTTTCAAATTGTCTGTTTTTAATATCCATGTTTTTATTTCGATTTTAATATTTTTTAATGAAATAATTTTTTAAATTTTTATTGGTAAATAATCGTTAAAATAAAAACATAAATATTTAAAAAAATTTTGTCCTATGGACTTATTTATTTTAGGTTTTATGGTTATTTCATTTTTATGACGTGTATTATGATTATGGTTTTTAAATTGTATAAGGTTTTTATTTTTAATATATTATATTAAGTTGTCTTATGTTCAACTTTTTTGTTACTGAATATAGTTCTTTTGAAGGATAAAGATAATCTTTATTGAATATAATTTTTAGAAACCTTTTTTGTAATATTTTTAAATTTTTAACTAAAGTTCTATTTATTCGTCCCCAACCTAAAGTTCCGTAATTTAAATGAGTTTTAACTAACGCGTAATATAATATATCATGTCCAAATTTTTTAAATGTTTTAAAAAATCGGTAGTAAACCTTAATTTTTTAATTAAGTATTCTAAGTGAACATTTCAATTTAATTTACTGTCAAAAATAATTCCTAAATATTATATTTTATTAACTTTAAAAATTTGAATGTCTTCATTTATTTGAATACTATTCATATTTCGTGGTAGGTTATTTAGGTTTCAAGTAAAAGGAATATAATTTGTAATATTAAAATTAATTGTTAACTAATTGTTATCAAACGAATTTTTTATAATTAAAATTTTTTTTTAAATTTTATTATTTAAGTTGTCCCAATTTTTATCGGTATGAAAAATTGTAGTACATCTGCAAAACTATGAATTCGTCCATCGCAATTATTTATACTAAATAAGCCGTTAATATAAATAAAATAATGGTCCTAAAATTGTTCCTTGAGGAATATATTTAAATTGGTTACACTTCAAGGATGTTGTTAGTGCAAAATAGCCTTACCATTCATGTTAGCGCTTAGTCCCTGCGTAACGGGTACCTTGACGGCATGCGCAGTGACAACTTGCTCGGTAAAAATTTCTTGAGTGAACACTTGCTTCATCCTGGTCATGTTGTTGTGACGTATGGCTATCTTCATGCCTAACGTCGAGCAAGTCAACTCGCAGATGGCGCTGAGTTGCTGACTATGAAAATGGATAGCCATAAGCAGAAGCATCTCGCCAAAAGAGGCTGTTACACCACTAGCTGATTCAAAGTAGGCTTCTTCTTTGACTAACCATTGTACCTAGGAAGAAAATATAGTAAGAAGTTTCCAATATAAACTTTTATACTCCTTTTCTATTTGTTAACTATTTGAAATATCTGTAAGAACAATTTATAGAAAATATAAATGAAATTCTCGAAAAAAACAGAGTACTTATAGAATTTTATTTTTAAACTTATACTATATAGTAAGAAGTTTCCAATATAAACTTTTATACTCCTTTTCTATTTGTTAACTATTTGAAATATCTGTAAGAACAATTTATAGAAAATATAAATGAAATTCTCGAAAAAAACAGAGTACTTATAGAATTTTATTTTTAAACTTATACTAGGTCTCTTTGGGAATTATGGACGATTCTTCAATTATAGAAAATTATTAGGATTTAAAATGACACTCACCCACTCAATACTCCTCCTTTCATGTTCAGGTTGAGATATCAGAGAGGGGCATGCAATAAGCATGCACAGGCCTATAGAGACGAACCGCACCCCCGCTGGAGTAGGATTAGGATGTGATGTTAAAAGTTGAACTATTAAATTGACTTCTTCATCTTGAAATCTAAAAATTATATTTCAAAAGTTTTACTCTAAAAGCTACTGAAAGGGAGAGAGACATCATTTTTTTATGAAAAGTTACTTTTAGTTACTAGTATGACCATATTTTGTTTCTAGGGATAAAGATACTTATGTAACTAAACAGAACATGTCTAATAACCATTTTTGTATAATAGAACAATTGAAAATTTATGATAGACAGATTTCAAAAAACAATTTACTTAATCGCTGCAATTCCTCGCAAAGCACAATAAAGCCTTAACAAAGCAGAGGCTTGAACCACCAGGCTGTCAGGGATTTGACCATCAGGCGAAGCATCTATTATTTTTTGCAGTCTCTTTAATAGTTCTTCTCTCAATTGTTGAAGGGCATTACTGGACGCTTCTCCTTTCCTTTTTTGACCTGTACGGATAAACAAGGCTATCCAATTTCTAAAAACATATAAAGTATATTGAATAAATATTAGTAACTGACATTGTTAGTATTTTAATTATCAAAACATTCTAGGATATATTATTATTCATACTTTTACACAAATAATCTACCTGATTGTCTGATCATTTCCCAACAATAAACCACTCACAAAGGCAACCATATCTCCTTCCTCATCCCCTTGAGCATCACTTAAAGACAGGACAATAGCTAAAGCTGGCATTCTGCATAGCTCTACACATTTTGCTCTAACTGTCAGTGACTGAGAAGGATTCATATGACAAAGAAGCCCAATAGTTGTTGCTCGGATTGTGCTGGATATGTTCTCTTCCTGTTTCTCACCGGTTTGAATTAGGTATGTGCACACTGAAATGTAAGGTGTTATTATTGGTTACTAAGAATAGCAAGTCATCTAACGTAATATTAGTTTAAAAACATGAGTCACCTTCACGAAAACAATCGGGAAAGTTTGCCACAATTCTACAAATAATTTCTGGCCCATTGTGCACGTGTAAGAGTGTATCAACAATGTTGGATGTATTCAATGTTGTGGGTAGTTCAGCCAATGCTATACAAATTATATCTGACAATTCTTCTGCAAAAATATCATTGTCAAATAGTTCAGAAGATTTCAGGTAGGTTTCTTGGTCTGTTGACTCTGGGTTTTCTTGAATTTGGGATTGAATATAGAGGAGCTCCCCTGCAAATACAAAAACTTAATAAATAGTGTTATTGAGAATATTGACAGTTGCCTACAATTATCATTGTAAAAATAACAAAAACTCTACATACCTAAAAGAATACTCAGCCTTCTAGTCATATCACTGCGTTCATACTCTAGTGCCATACTAGTATTTGAGAGGTTTCCAATTAAAATAGAATCATTCTGATTAGTATTCCCCTTTTGCCTCAATTGCTGCTCCTTTTTTACATCTATTTCGAGCTTATGAAAGTCTATACTTAACAGAGCAACTATAGAATTGACCAGTTCCATTCCACTGACGATAGTAAGTATGTTTACCTTCATGTTGGTGCATTTTTTGGAGGTGTCCAATGGAGATATAAGGCCCATACGGACGAGGCACGGTAAGACCGAGCGGATATCGCTTTCTGAACATTTCGCAAGCTGATCCATATCCACATTTTGAACTGCGCTGAAGACCTTTGGGTTTACCCCTTTTTTAAAGGTCATTTTAGGCGCCCTACTTGTTTTAATACGTACGAACGATATTTAAACAATTTTATACAACTTACATGGCATGTAACACATAGCTTATTTTCATGGCATGTAACACATTTACACAGCTTATTTTCTTTTTGAAGGGACTTGTCTCTATGCTTTTGCGGATAAATTGTTTTGTTGAAATTTATCAAATCAAATTACACGAAAGTTAGGTTACGTTATTTTGACATAACCATCAACAATACCCAAAACTACTTTCCATATTATTTTGTTGCTAACTTTCGGACGTTTTAATTTGCTGTCAAGTGTCAAGTGTCAAATTTGTTTTCTCAAAATAATTAAAAATAAAATTATACTAAAAAATCGTGTTGTTTACTAATATTTTTCAAAGCATTTTTTAACAAAAACCTAAAAACACAATTGTTAAGAACACAAGAGAAAACGTATTTTACATGAAACATGCAAAATCCCGTATTGAAAAACGTGAGTAGCGGACAAATTATTGAGCTCGTTAAGAGTCCGGTAAGTACTATTGAATTAGATACACAAATAATTTTTCTCGTCCGATGGCTTTACTTATTACTTGACACAAAAGATGTAGATCTGCAGTAAAACCTGGCCCCAGTTACCACTCTTCTGGCAGTATAAATGAGAAGAGTTGGGCTTCTAAACTCACAGTTTCCCAAGCGCTTGTCCACAACCACCAAGGTGGTTGTGGCTTGTCTAAAAAATTGTTCTTCAGCAACATTTTTATGGTTTTGCCTTTTTAGTTCTCCATTGGTCGATCTTTAAGTTCTGATTACGTGATAGAAAATAAAATAGTGTCTAGAATACATTTTAGACTTACCAAGACAGAAGAAGGATGGACCCTAACAGATTCTGTAAGTATGTTTCAAAAAGGTTTACTACTTGCACTTACTTTATATATTATTATGAAAATAAATAAATAATATTCATTTTTCACAGAGTACCAATGGGACACTAGTAAATGACGGACATTACAAGGGTGAAACTAGCCCAATTTTAAAACACAATGATGAAATTAGTTTGGGATATGACTCTTATACCTATAGGTTTTTTACAGAAGTTGAAAAAGCCCCCCTCAACTCTCAAATTGAAAGACTAAAAACTCAAGAAACTAATGTCCAGGTAGATATTTGAATTGATTTTTAAACGTATCACACTACTTTGTTCTCAATTAAACTGAGTTTGGTATTTTTTCAGGACAATAATATCTCAGATGAACTAAGTCCGAATACACCTAACAGTTTTGATGAAAATGGTATCAGTGATGATTTGCTTAATGATTTGGCTGACAATATGTTAACTACAGTAGAACAACACACCAACAATGAAGCTAATGTTCAAACAAATATTCCTTTAGAAAATGTACAACAATCTACCCTAGAATCTACCTCTTCAAAAAATATTGTTACATCCAACCAGACCGAAAAGGAAGAAGAAATTTCTGAGGCGACACAGAAATGTAGCAACCAAGGTCAGGCTGCAAGCATTGGAGATGCAAATGAAGAATCAAATAATCAAAATTATAATCCTGATGACATAACTCAAACATCAAGCAACAACTCTGTCAGTACTGTCATTTATAGTTTGCCAGATGAATCTTGTTTAAAAATGCCACTACTTACTGATAACAATAGGGAAGAACACGCTTCTAACATGAACATGGAAAAAACAGAAGATACTGGGACAGCATTGGTGCATAAAAGCAGTACAGGGGCAGGTGTTGCAGTAGAAATTAGTAATGTCAGTGGGCCCAGTACTTCTGCTTCTAAACCCAGAGACCTTCTGGCCGAAACAATTGACGCAGTGGCAAGGAATTGTTCAGATTTCACTTCAGATGTCACAACTATTCTCACTGCTATGGCCAATACTGTAGATCCAGCTGCACAAGCCAGTATAGGGGCAGGTGTTGCAGCAGAAATTAGTAATGTCAGTGGGCCCAGTACTTCTGCTTCTAAACCCAGAGACCTTCTGACAGAATCAATTGATGCAGTGGCAAGGAATTGTTCAGATGTCACAAGTGTTCTCACTGCTATGGCCAATACTGTAGTTCCGGCTGCACAAGCCCTCCCGAATATTTCCAATACTAGTTCAATTATGACAGTGCCTACTTCAGTACCTATAGCTAGTCCAATTAATTCCAATAAAAAAGTTAAAGTTATGGCAATTAGCTCAGGAAGTGTAAATCAATTAAGGCCACTATCTAGTGCTGAAGTTTCAGCAATGATTGCCACTGGTCAACAAGTAATAAGTATCACTCAAGATGAAATGAAGAGGATCCTGGCAAGACAACCAGGCGTACCATTGGTGGTAACGAACACCAGTACTGTTAAAACAACCAATACTGGAAGTCAACTGGGCACTAGTGCAAGTAAACCAATATCAACTATTAGAAAAAGTAGAGGTGGAATTACAACTGTTACTACTAGCACTAGGGTCAGTACTACCTCGACATGCTTGGGTAGTAGCCCAGGAAATGTACCTGTCCTTAGAGGCATAAGAAAACTACACAATACTAGTTTACCTGCCACTAGTACTAAAAATATAAAAACTTTACAGAATCATGAACAAGCTAATAATGTAACTTCAACTGCAAACACTAGTAATTCAGCTTTTAGTGTTGTTGTTAATTTACTGCAAACTGTTAAAAATGCTTCTGCCATTACAAATAACACAAGGCTTCACAATGTTGGTAGACAGAACACTACTACAGTAAATTCTTTACAAAGGACTGAAAATCCAAGCACCAATACAGGCCTTAGCGGATTATTCTCACAGAATGCATTGCTGCAACTGGCTCAGATGAAAAATACAGCTGCTACTTTAAGTGAAGCAGTTACAGCAAATGCCAAGGTTCAAAATACCAGTGGTTATGTGCCTGATGCATCTCATGAAGTTATCATTAAAAGTACAGGTAATTTGGAACATTCAAATTCAAATATTTCTATATTTCAAATTTAGTAAAGTAAAGTAATATAAGTACATATTTACATAGATATTTCAAAAACGTGGAATGGTGTCACCTCTATTCCTAGTATTGTAGACTACAGGCTCAAATAAACATTTATGGTTTTAAATTACTAGACATTGCTTAGATTCTCTCTTAAATTGTTTTATTTCTGCGTTGCAGGGAATGCAGAGGTTACAGGCACAAAGCAGAATGTTTCTGCTACAAAATGCCATGATTCTCAAGAACCAGGTCCTAGTAAAGCTCCTGAAACGGCGGTTTCCGGTGGTTGGAAGCAAAATAATCAGGTATTTATTGTCCATGCGTTTTTCTGTAATTATTAGGATACAGAATTTGCGCTTTTTATTAAGGGTTATTTTTTTATTTTAGAATCAATATGAAGAAATGGAAAATGAGCTGATGTGTACGATATGTGCCAATCTATTCATTAAAGCGGTCACTTTGGGTTGTTCTCATTCTTTTTGTCAGTACTGTATTGGGCAGTGGAAGAAAAAGAAAACTGACTGTCCGATTTGTAGAAATAACATCACCTCTACCACTAGAACTTTAGTTTTGGACAATATTATTGAAAAGGTATTTTTTTAAAGTCTATTTTAGGTTTCAAACAATTATTATTGACATTAAAAACTCGAATTTACGTTTTTGAAGAAGAAAAATAAAAGCACGAAGTCTTTCTCCACAATATTTATTAATCGAAAAACTAGGCGAACCTAGGATCACATCGACGACATGTTTCGAGTGTAGAAACACTCATCATCAGGAAATGATGATTGTCGACCTTCTGACTATTCAATTTTACACCTCTTGTACACCAGTAAAAGCTCCATTACGGCTCAATCTCACCATTATTTTCTCTTTTGCTAAAAACATCAGCATTTTACTTTTCACTTTGTTTCCTGATGATGAGTGTTCCTACACTCGAAACATGTCGTCGATGTGATCCTAGGTTCGCCTAGTTTTTCGATTAATAAATATTGTGGAGAAAGACTTCGTGCTTTTCTTTTTCTGTATCATTTTACTCCACTTTGAGTATGGACTACTTCTTCAAAGTTTTTGAAGAAGTTGCAAGAGTTTTATTTATTTATTTATTTGCAGTTTTTTTTATAATAATATTAAAAATCAATAACATTGTTTTTTTTTTTAATAAAAATAAATCCAATAAAAGCATCATTACAAAATCATAGATTAACAAATCTGTCCGATTTTGTAATGAAAAAATATACACCCATTTAGATTATTAATTTTAATCACATCATAGGTAAATATATTTAAAAATATAAGTAAGTAATTCAAAAATGTCACCCCAAAAAAAAAAAAGGAAAAATTATAAATAAGGGAGAAATTATAATAGAAAAATTGTAATATTTGGTTTTATTATTATATTACCTATATATAAGTTGGCTTTCCTTTATATAATTTTGCATAATCCATGATTTTAATTATCTTTTAAATGTCAAAAAACTCGTAGTTTTCAAATTAGTAGGTAATATATTAAAAAATTTGAGGCCAACAAATAAAGCATTATTTTTTAAAATTGTTAAATTAAAATTATCATAACATAAACATAGATATGAGTAATGTTATCTAATAAAGTTGTTTTAAAGTCAGAATATTATTATGAACAAATAATATTTTTGAAGGAAACAAAATATGTTTATTAAATATTATTTTTAAAACATATTGTTGTATTGTTATAAGCGGTTTCAAATTCTAGTCGTATGCACATTGAAAAAGTGCATAATAAAACATTAAACAAAGTTTTTGATTCACAATATTTTTTAAAAGTCTAAATTTACATAAAGTGTTTCTTAATTTTTTTGTAAGAGTGTTAATTTGATGATCCCATTTTAAATTTTGGTCAATCAATTTTCCTAAATATTTTATAAATTCGACTTTTTTAATTTTATTTTTGTGACAGTATATATTTTTTCAGATGGTTGAAACGTCGTCAGATGAAGATAAACAAGATAGAAAGGCGGCTATAGAAGAGAGAAAAAAGATAGAAGATGAAGAAGAAGCAAAGAAAAATCCACAACCTAGGAATAAGAATACTGCTAGACGGGGAAGGAGGGGTGGCAGAGGTGGCAGGGGTAATGCTAATACTACAGGCAATCGACAGGATAACACAGGTAAATACATAATCTTCTACAAATTCGATAATAAATACATGGGGGCGTGTCCAGACTCGTCGATTAGCATTTCTAGTTGCGCGTTTTTTTCAATAAAAACTTTTTATAGGATATTGTACATAAAATGTCTAAAATTTTTTGAGGAATCAAAAAATTTAATTAATATACAAGGGTGTTGCATTTAAAATAAGAAAGTTGATATTGGCCACTGTTACATGACACACCCTGTATAACATTTGGTGTATACACACTGTATAGAATACTGCCCACTAAATGAAGAATCATCAACTGTATTTATTTTTTTTCCAATTTTTCCTATCCCCTTAACAATTATTTTTAAATTTTAGCAACAAACGCACCCGGTCCGACAGCACCAGTAATCACTATTGTAGACTCGCCCTTAACAACTGACAGTGAAAATAATAGCAGCGATGACGATGATAACAGTAGCAATAATAGCGGATATAACTATGACGAGTACTACTCAGACGACTGGTATTACAATTTTTTCGAACTTATGGATATGTTGTAACGCTTAGATTTTTCAAATTTGTTGTGACGTTTAGACTTTTAATGTTTTGTGTTAAATTAAAAATTTATTTTCTTTATTTACGAACATGTTTTTTTTACTAGTGAATGTTTTTTTTAGGTATAATGGTCGGCCTCGAGCATATTACGGCGGATACGGACGGTAAGTTCTGTATTTTATTATATTATATAAATGTTTTTGATATATTTAAGAAGTTGGGGTACGTAAGTACAGTTGTATTCACAAAAAAAGCATACAAGAATTCGAATGAGAGGTAAGTTTTGTTGTATTTGCGTAAAACTGGCTTGTCTAAATGATTGTTTATTGGTGGTTATCACACGTCATAGATTATCTGAAATGCAAAGCATTGGCGTCGGTGTAATTAATTTTGAAACTGCATGATGGTGGTAACGTTTGATAAACTTTGACAGAAGAACATAAAAATGCCTCCTCGTCAGTTGTCTGAAGTTGAAAAGGCTCAAATTGTATCAAGAATCGAAGAAGGACGGTCAATCCGTGCTGTAGCGCAGTTGTATAATAGAAATAAAAAAATTATATTGAAAATTAAGCAACGCTGGGAACAAGAAGAATCTCTAAAAAGGAAAATTGGTTCAGGTCGTCCCAAACGTTCCAACCCTGAACAGGATGCTGCTTTTTTGGGATATTTAAGAAATAATCCATTTGCAACTGCAAGGGATGCTGTTATTGATACAGCATTTCCTGACCCCCAACCTACCGCCAGCAGGATAGTCTAGGAATCTGAACTAAAATGTCGCCCAGCTGCGAAAAAAATGTTTCTTACCGAAGAACAGCGACTATCAAGGATTATTTTTGCTTTTAATTATATAATATACCACAATCCTTAGTTTTGGAACAGGGTCATTTTTACTGATGAAAAGACGTTCCAGTCGACTTATAACGGACAAATTCGTGTGTACCGTCCAAACAATACCAGGTTTGAAGAGCGATATACTAACCCCCTCACTTCTAGACATGGGCGTTTCTCTGTAAATGTATGGGGCTGAATAAGTGTTCATGGACCTGGTGTTCGCTGGCGAATAGAGGAAAGATTTAATGCCGGAAATTACATTAACATTTTAGAAAACATACCTATGTTACCATCTGTCGAGCAAATATATCCCAATAATACTTTCATATTTCAACAAGATAATTGTCCAGTCCACACTGCCAATGCTGTAACCCACTGGTTTCATACCCATAATGTGGACGTGCTGCCTTGGGTCGCTTATAGTCCAGATATCAATCCAATTGAAAATATTTGGGGTATAATCGTAAAAAAAATATATAATCGAAATTTTAGGCCAGAAAATTCAGAAGATTTATGGGAAATAATACATGCGTGCTGGGAAGAGCTTGATCCAAATATTGTATCAAATATAATTCAGTTAATTCCTAAGACTGGCTCAAGTAATAGAAAAACAGGGATAAATGACCAAATATTAGATTTTATTTATTTTTGTTAAGCGTTTTTTGTTTCTATTGTAAATTTTATAAAACTGTTAAGATATATTATAAAATAAAAAAAATAATTTTTGTTATTCTATTGAACTAACGCCCAACGCCAATGCTTTGCATTTTTAATAACCTTTAACATGCGATAAGCCGGTTTTACGCAAATATGGTTAAGGTTTCCTCTCATTCTAATTCGTGTACGCTTTTTTTATGAATACAACTGTACCTGCACCTAATAAAAAAGAACCATTTAAAACACTTCACGTTCTTAGTGATGGAGAATATTAATTTCTTCATATTTTATAGGTGCTACAAGTGTGGCGAACGAGGCCACTGGGCCAATGGTTGCCCCTACAGATAAAAGAGGTAAAAAACATAATAAACGACACATGTGTATGTATTTGTATATCTTGTACATTTTCTCATAAATAAGGAAATATCTCTCCACTTTGTAAATATACAGTATTCTTCTATTCTTGTAATTGTGTATAATAAATTATCAGCTGTAGTGTCGAAATTAAGCAACATTCCGTTTTTAAATATTCTGTTAATATTGCTGTTTTTAGATATATATGTTTGCCATACCCTGTCATAATACATTTTTTTTCAATCTATCATATCTAAGACATCTACACAAAAAAATACAGGGTATTCGGTATTCATAAAATTATATTTTCTATAGTATCCCTGAATTTTACGGTGATTTTTAAAATATCAATTAATTTTTTTTTTTCAGTTATTTGTTGATATCCTGCATGTATAGGCTAGATAATAATATCTCTTTTAGTGATAATTAATGACAAATACGTTCTGGCACAAATCCCAATTTTAACCTATGCCATTTCGAGAAGCCCTTTGACGGTGATATACAGGGTGTCCGGGAAAATGTGGGAAATCTCCCGGATATGAAAAAAACACGTGAAAAGAATACCACAAGTTCATATAAACTTCTTTCGGATCGGCCTCCTATTCGGAGATATGGGCTCCCGAAAAGCTCCCATGGAATTAGGTTTTTGACACAATTATTAAACCAACAGGTATATTTCAATTTTTTTTTCATATGATGTATACCAGGTAAGACCCTTCAAATTACTATCCCAGAAAGTGTTGCGAATTACTCACAGCTGCAGGGACGGACTAGCTGTGACACTAATGTGCCCATTTTTTTCACGCCCTGTATGATAAAAACTTTGGACAACGTTTTTTACATACCTTTAACTATTGACTAAAAATTAAGTACTCTTCATTCATCTCGCTAATCCTAACCGTTTTCGGAAAAACGTCATTTTATTGCGATCATGTATTAATATTAAGCAGTTAAAAGTAAACATTTATAATTTATAGGGACAAAGATGTAAATATGTTAAAAACGGGCACATCAGTGTCACAGCTAGTTTGTCCCTGCCGCTGTGAGTAATTCGCAACACTTTCTGGGATAGTAATTTGAAGGGTCTTACCTGGTATACATCATATTATGAAAAAAATTGAAATATACCTGTTGGTTTAATAATTGTGTCAAAAACTTAGTTCCATGGGAGCCCATATCTCCGAAGAGGAGGCCGATACGAAAGAAGTTTATATGAACTTGTAGTATTCTTTTCACGTGTTTTTTTCAAAGCCGGAAGATTTCCCACATTTTCCCGGACACCCATTTATACCGTGCCCTGCATAAATTTGAGCATACAAATTTAACTTTTCATCATGTACTTGAGTGCGGTCCCTGTATCTGTCAACCATATTCACCATTTATCATAGACGTATACCTTTAACTCGGCAAACAATAATCGCCAAAGTGGCAAATTTATTGCGTTGCGCATGTAAATAAAACCCAGTATACATGGGCCTTTAAAATTCTTACCATATACCCACAACTCTATAAAATAAAGCCTGGTTTGAGGGGGGGGGGGGCCCTCCCACTCGCCCTAACCTTTCTGGGGCGATTACAATGATGCCGATGTATAATTTTAATGCCTATAGAATAATAATTTCAATTATTGGTTAAACTGAGTCAAAGAGTAATTAATTCAAGAAAGCACTAACACAATTCACTTAACACCATGATATTTTATTAAGAAATACAGTATTGGGATAAGGGGAAATACACACAAACTACTTCAAAGTTATTTAAGCTATCGTAAACAATTTGTTCAAATTGGGGAAAGAAAAAGTTCGGAAAAAGAAATAATATGTGGAGTCCTACAAGGATCAATATTAGGTCCGTTATTATTCTTAATTTACATTAATTCCGTTTCCAAATTGAACTTAAGGGGCAATATAAAGCTATTTGCAGATGATACAACAACTATTTATTTTGCTGAAACTCTTGCAGAAATGTATTTTGATACTAATAATGATTTAAAAATACTTCTTTCTTGGCTTTAATCAAATAAACTTGCGTTAAATTTTACTAAATCTTCTTTTATGTTAAAAATAAATTAAATTCCTTCATTAACCCCTTAACATTTAATAATGAAAATATTCAATATTCAAAAACAACAAAATTTTTAGGATTCGTTTTAGACGAAAATTTAAATTGGAAATGCCATATCCAGTATATTATTAACGCGATATCTTCTTTGGTATCTGTTATGTACAGAGTTAGATATTTCATTCCTTTGAAATACTTAAAAAATATATATTTTTCATTAATATATTCAAAATTACAATACTTAGCTTCTGCATGGGGATCTGCTTGTTTATCAAACTTAAAACCAAAAAGGGCAAAATAAGGTTATTAAATGTATACACAAATTATCACATTTAGAACCTATATAGACCGAAAGGGTATTTACACGTTCAAAACATTTATAAATTAAAAATTTGTATTCTAATTCACTCTATTATTTTAAAAGAAAAAAAATCAAACAACACTTCAGGAGAATAAGACATTACATGATCATAACACGAGACGTTGTATAAATTATCAAACTATACCAGTAAAAAGTAATTTCGGAAAAAAATCGCTTTTATATGACGGAATAATAAAATATAACAACATTCCAAAAAATATCAGAAAATTAAAAATTTGGCAACTTTTAAAAAACAATTAAAGAGATATTTACTAAATTGAATTATTTATACTATTATTTTTAAATTCATTTTATTAATGAATTAAATTGGATTAACTTCCATTTTTTTTTATTGTTATTTTTTTAATGGTTATTATTTTCTATATTGTGTTGTCACTTTCCATGTAATGAACTGTAAAAGTCAGTTTGGAATAAAGACATTTTGAAACTTAACTACACAAAACTAGAACTCCGTAAATATTAAACACCCACAATCCACAATAATGCGTACAAACATATTTTTTCACCCATAACATAAGATGCACGTGTCTAAACGTATATGTCTATGAAAACTACACAACATATCGAGGGCATCATAACATGGGGGCTTATCAACCAAATTGATATTATTCAGGAAACAAATAGCCGTCCACATGTTTATACGTCTAAATAACTAGACGATTTTCTCGAAAACTATTATGAATGCTTTTTGTGGAAATATGTCTTACATAAAGATCTACCGTACGCCTTAAAAACACATTTTACCAAAACTTGAAGATACGCCCCTATGTTATGAAGGCCTCGCCATTATTAATTGCTGCGTTATAAATCGCGACAATACCTGCGACGTACTTTAAAAGCGGTAGGGACACCTTTCGATGAATATACCACCTAAAACAACAATGCATGGGTTTCGTTTTTCCTCATATTGTCGCAGAAGTATTACTGTAAGGGCGTGTAAACACTTTGTTTATTGTTTTATATAAAATAAATGAGAATTATTTGTTAAATAGAAATTAAGTTTTTGTGTCTTATTAAATAGGAGTTGTTTACATTACACACCATTGTGTTTTTGTTAAGAAACCTTTGGTTTGGGTTTGCCTTCCAGTTTTGTACACAACGACGGTATCGTCGATATCTATATAGCAATATAGACATCTCGGTCGGCCAGCCGGGGGGCCCACATTGACGGCCCCTTCAAAACTTGCTGCCAGCTTTGCTTTTCATAATAAATTTTATTTTTTTATATCTTGAGAATTTAATTTCGTTAAGTGAAGAAGAATTATACGTGAAAGCGCGGAATTTACAGACGATATAAAGACTTGTCCATTTACTTTCCTAGTCAAATTCTAAGCCTCACAAAGGGACTTGGAGATAGTATTTCAAAATTAAAAACAGTGTATGAACTTGCGGATCATTTATTAATAAAAAATCGGTGTATTTTTTCAAATTTTTCAGATGTATCTAGTGCAGTGATGTTATTTGTAACTTTACCAATTAGTGTGACATCAGCGAAACGATTTTTTTCGAAACTTAAACTAGTAAAAACCCATTTACGTAACACCACGGGACAACAACACCTTTCGGATTTATCCTTAATCAGTATCAAACACAAGTTTGTTAAAACATTAAATATTGACGAAATTATAAACTATTTTGCAAAAAAAAACTATTGTTATGTCTACCGGTCTACCTAGTATTATAATAGTATATTAAAGAAGCAGTTTTAGCGCACGCGTCTATTTTAAAAAACGAGCCACAAAGTGGCGAGTTTTTTTTTATTGACACGTGCGCTAAAACGCCTTATGAAACATGTGCTTTATACATTTTTTTCTATTTCACCTTTTATAATCAAGAAAAATACATTTTAAAAAGAAAATAAATCCTTCAAATTTTGTAAATTTTTATGTCTAAATTTTATGTTGGTAATACTATTTTTTTTATCATAGTAGCCTCTGGACAACTAAAATTATTTTGCAAACTGTCATTTTTTGATTTATTGACCCATTTTCACCACGAGATTCTAAAGTTATTTTAGCGATATGAGATTTGAAATTGGACGGAATACTTTGTGTGATCCTTGTACATTCGGTACATATACAGAGCGTTCAGGAGATTTTGCTACTTTTTTTCGAATTTCAAAAGACGGCATTGCAATTTAGTATAGGGAAGATGGAAAATTCAAATAAAGTTGAAGTTAAAATCGACATTGGAAGGTTAGTAGATTGAATTTTGGATAGGATTTGGCAGAAAATGATAGCTGGAAGCATCTACAAAAGAGTGATTTATAGATAGATTTATGCAACCAACCGACTGTTATCCACACAGAATAAAAAAGTAAGTTATCATGCTATTTTTCCTCTGCGAAAAATGGGTTTTCTCGTAAATCACAAAGGCCGCGCAAGTCAATGAAATAAAACATTTAAATGTTACCAACATCAAATAAAGAAAAAACGCGTATCGAAATAGCTTCATTACGATACGCAATGAGATTATGAACGTGAAATAGAAAAAATAAATTCGAATTGTTTGCTGTTTTAATAGTAGGTACTTAATTAACACATGTAGATTTAATCCCAATTAAATTATTACACGATTAACGAATTTAAAAATTCATAAACCTGAACCTAGTAGTAATGAAAATAAGAATTATCATGTTCCATTCGTTATAGAGATTTGTACTGATCGTTGGTGGATACAAAAGCCAAAATGTTGAAACGAGACTTATGGACGTCAAACGTCGTAAGTACGCTTCAGGCCCCCGTGAACTTATCTCTAGAACCAATGACGTTGTAAGCGCCAAAACGTTTGGCATTTTTGCGTTTATTCAAACAAAATTATTAGCTGTAAGGGATGTATTATCGACTATTTTAAATATCACAGAGATTTGTACAGACTTATCCTTTATTAAAACATCGAGTGTACGAACAATAAAGTTTTTTTTTTAAATAGAACTTATGCTACATGAAGCCAACCATGGGATACTTGTTAATAATTTTTTTAAGTGTCGCGGGTATTAAAGTGCAAAATTTAAATCTTTCCCCCATTTTGGCGGTGCTGGTCAGAAATTTGTAGCAGTTCATCAGGTTTTCCAGCTGTTTTTTATCCGTTATATTTTCGGCCAACGCTTTTACCCTGTATTCGATCCCGATCCTGTGCAAAAAATCCTTTTGACATACTGGTCCTAGGAAGATGATGTCGCCGTTTTTATTTGCAATCTTGAATTTAAAGAAAAGTTTGATTTAGTTTTAGTTACGCCAATTATAATTGGTTTATTTATTGTTATTTATATATATATATAGTCAAATCTGGTCTTATCATGCTGGTCCAAAGGTCACCGATCATATGAATCAATTCGAAAATTCCAGAGCTTATCAAAATGTTGTGAGATTATGTAGGTATCAATATACCAGGAGAAAAGAAACATAGTTTTATTATTTTAACTGTCGTGAAGATAGCCACATTTAATATTATTTTTGCAAAAATTACGTACAGGGCCTTCCAACGAGGACTGAACAGGGGCTCATTTTTGAGCTTCCTTGTATTTAAAGAAAAATCCAAAATAGCCAATCGATGTACTTTTTCCTGCAGAATTTAAAAATTAAACCAAAAATTTATTTGAACCAGAAACAAAAGAGTTACGCTATGGATAAGGTGTTTTTTAAATGGAACATAGCTTTTTTTATACGATTTTTGGAACGAGTGATTTTTTTTTGTCCGTTCTGATTAAAATATTTAATATTGTGACAGCTATTTTTATTAAATTTTAATGTTTTATCCAGTATAATTTAACTTTAACCTGTTTGAAACATACACTAGGTAATAAAGGTATAACCACCTTTGAATCCTTCAAAGTCAAAAGATTTGACAAATTCACTATAATATTGCCGAAATGACTTTGAAGGATTCAAAGGTGATTATACCTTTATTACCTAGTGTATGTTTCAAACAGGTTAAAGTTAAATTATACTGGATAAAACATTAAAATTTAATAAAAATAGCTGTCACAATATTAAATATTTTAATCAGAACGGACAAAAAAAAAATCACTCGTTCCAAAAATCGTATAAAAAAAGCTATGTTCCATTTAAAAAACACCTTATCCATATCGTAACTCTTTTGTTTCTGGTTCAAATAAATTTTTGGTTTCATTTTTGAATTCTGCAGGAAAAAGTACATCGATTGGCTATTTTGGATTTTTCTTTAAATACAAGGACTTTCAAAAATGAGCCCCTGTTCAGTCCTCGTTGGAAGACCCTGTACAAACTTTTGTGAATCGCCGAAAATTAAATAAAATACATATCCTTTTATTTCATGTCAATATTGCAAAAGTCTGTCATATTTGTCTTGTCTTACGGATTTTATTTGGATAGTATGATTAAACGCAATAAAAGAAAAGAAAAATTGAAAGTATTTCTTTGTTAAATCGTAAGACCCGCACGATATAAGACCGGATCTGCCTATACACTCACCTCTTTAATAAGGTTAAAATCTACGTCAGCCGTCAAATCAGCAGTTCCAGGCTGTATCAACGGGTCGACTTGTTTATGCTTCTTAAATGCTCTAAAAAAATAGAAGAAATAACACTAGATTTCAGCCCCTCGTCGGCATCTAGTATACCTAAAAGTATCTGTTCCAGTTCCGTTGTGTCCGTAATCACATATAAGAGCTAAACCGCCGTTTCTGACTATCCTCTCGCATATTTCTTCGTAGATCAACATGCTGTCCGGCGATATCTCGACGTGATCCCTCGTTTCGTTAGGGTTCAACAGGACTTTTATCATCGGCGTATCGTGACGGGCCAATACATACCTAAACTTGATATCATCGACGGCGTTTTGTGTGCCCTCTACCAGGTCTATGAGAACCTCTTTGAATCCGGCATAAGTTTTGTGGAACTTATGAATAGGCAGCGCATCAAAAAATTCGTGAGCCAACAACATCGTGAATCCGTGTGGGACATCTTTTAGTTGTTTGTACCATTTTACAGGGATACCTTGAAGGGATATACCTGAAAAACTACATATTATTATGTACAAACATAATTAGGGTTTTTAAAAACTAAAAAGTAATTCCCCCCCAGGCGTTACTAATTTTGGCTTTAAATTGGGAAAGTTGTAGAATTAAGTGCCATTTTATCTCTAGACCTGTGTAAAGCCTGTAAACCATGATATTATATTATTAGTTAAATTATTTGATATAGGCATAAGAGGAAAAATTTATCGTTGGTTTGAAGGTTACATAAAAAATAGAAAACAATGCGTTAAAATAGAAAGTAATATTAGTTCCTATCAAACAATTAGATGTGGAGTACCACAAGGTTCCATTCTAGGACCCACATTGTTTCATATTTATATCAATTCTATTTCAAAATTAAAATTATATGGACAAATTAAACTTTTTGCCGACGACACAACAATTATTTATTATGCTAAAAATATTACGGACATCCAATTAAATATCAAAAAAGATTTAAAAATTTTATTTGACTGGTTGCAATCTTATAAATTAACTTTAAATTTTAATAAACCTTCATTTATGTACATTGACAAACAAAGACTAGATTGAAAAAGCAACCAATAATATTTAATGGGGCAAATATTAATTACAAAGATAACATGAAATTTTTAGGATTTATATATTGATCAAAATTTAAGCTGGAGAAAACATGTAGAACATATTCGAACTTACATTTCTCCGTTAATTCGGATATTCTTTAAAATTCGTCATTGTATAATATCTTTAAATTATTTATTATGCGTTAGTACATTCAAAAATTCAGTATCTTATTTCTATTTGGGGTTCCCAATTCAATAGTACTAAAACCTTTAAAGAAATTCCAAAATAAAATGATTAAATGTATTCATAGATTTCCGCACTTAGAACCAACAACAAATTTATATAAAACGAATAAATACCTAGATATAAATAATTTATATAATTTGAAAATTTGCTTATTTATTCATTCTTTATTTTTAAAACAAAAAATTTCTAACATAACGTTTACAAAAGTTCATGAAATTCATAAACATGATACTAGACAAACTAATTTTTTACAAACTATTAAAATAAACAGTAACTTTGGAAAACGGTCATTGCTATATAGTGGATTAATATGATATAATATTTTACCCGAAAACATTGAAACATTAAAAAAAACTACCCTTTTCATTTCATTTAAAAAAATATTTCCTAGTATAATTTTCTTTCAACGAGTTATTCAAATGTTTATACAAAACAATTTTTTTTAACTGTCTTTTTTTATATATACTTATACCTACTAAGTTAGAGTAATAATTGTTAGTTATTTTTATATACTTATCCCTGTAATAAACTAGTAAATTTGGTTGGGAGTGAAGTAAAATAAAAAAAAAAATTCACGAAAATTTTGAAAACTAGTGTTAAATTTTTCTAAAAAGCCACTAAATTTTGCAACTTTGCATTCACAATTTGACCAAATATCTCCTATAGTTTCCGAGATCTCAATGATTAAATTACTTTCCTTAAAATTAAATAATACAAACCTTCTCTATAATGAGCACTTTTATCATTATTAGTCAAATAACTATGTGTACACAGATTTCTACCCTGTATATCACTCAAAACGGGGCTAATTTCAACTAAATGAAGCACCGTATTATGAAGAGCCTAAAAAATATTGAGTTCCGTGGTTTATTTGAACAAACATCTGTGTAAAATCATTACCTTAAAGTGACTGAATACTTTTAAAATATCATTGCTGAGGGTACCCCTACCAGGCCCTAGTTCTATTATCTGTAAAGGCTTTGGAGACCCTATTTTGTGCCATTCATTGAGGAACCATACTGCAATCATTTCTCCAAATATCTAAGATATAATACAAATTATTGCAGTATTAACATATTGTTTTAAAATAAAACAATAAAATTATACCTGTGATATCTCTGGAGAAGTTATGAAGTCCCCGGACTCCCCAAACATGTCCTTGCACATGTAATAGCCTCTTGAAGGGCTCTGAAGAACGTCTTTCATATAATCGGCCACTGTGATTGGACCTTTGGCTTTAATTTTGTTGTACAAGTGCTTCGAGAGGAAATGTTCATCTTTTACTGCTTTGCGTTTAACGGTGTAGTAAGTCCTTTTGAACAATAGTGGTAGTGGGTACAGGATATTATGTAAATGCTGCAGACATGTATTTGTTGAAATTTTGTGGAAACTTGTTATGAGAGACATTTCAAAAAGAATTTGGTGTAGTTTAAAAAATAAAGGGGATTTTTTCAGCTGATGACACTTTAGTGCTTTCTAATAGACATTTTGTGGCACTTTTAAAAGTCTAGAAAGCTTGCCTCAAATAATTGTCGAGAAGTTTTTTTTCATGGTTAATTTTGGACATAATAATCGAGAAGTTAGGTGCAATTAGATAATCGTAAATATTCCATGAACAGTTTTACATTCTTCTTATGTAAAAGTTGGGGCTAATATCAAGAAAGATATTTGGACACCAACCTGGGAACAATTTATTCGTTCATAGATAAGTTTGCAGTAAAAATGTTTTTAATTCCTTACAAGGATTTTACGAGTTTATTAACCAGAAAGCTTATTCAATAATAATAACAAATGAGTATTGGTAGTATGAAATAAAATCATTTATATATATTTAAAGTATTTAAGAGTAAAATAAATCTATTTATTACAAATAAAAACTAACAAAATAAATCTATACAAATCACAAAAAATAAATAGATAAAATAGGAGACATCTCTTAACTCTGCGCTTTTAGGCTGAATCCAGCGCCACTAAACGCTTTGAATTCGTTATTTTCTTCGTTATCGTTACTTTTTTGCTTTACTGTCTTTCGTATAAACTTCAAGGAACCAATTTGGTACTCATAATCTGGGATCCCCCTGACGTAAACCGGTTTTGGCGTTGCTTGATCTAAAAAAATTGCAATAATTAAAGTTTATTTCAATTTGACATAATCGAAATAATTACCGGTCGATGTGGAGTCTTTACGCTTCTTCCCATCTAACCTGTTACCAGCACCTTTGAAAGCTACAAATCCAGCGGGCTCCGGCATCATTTCTGCTGGGTCTACCGCCATTTCTTCTTCTACTTTTTTCTCAATTTGCGGTTCTAGAAATACGAAACGATAATTTTTTAATTCGCTGAAATGTGTCGCATTGAATCATACCTTTGTAGCCTACCGGAGCGGCAAACTCGACGTTCATATCACATTCAATAATACTTATTGCATTTCCTGGTTTGGTTTCCAAAACGCAAAGCTCGTAAATTTTCTGGTTATACTGTACAGCAATAATATCACCTAGAAACCATAGAAAGAAGTAAAACCTTCAACATTGGAGATGAGAAGCAGAGGTATAGGTAGTATAATTTAATTGCTTTTAATGTCAGTACTACCAAGAGAGGTAGGAACACCAATGTATTCTCTATACCGTTTCACCCAACTAACTATGGCATGTACGGGGTTATCCAACCAAGACTAGACAAGGCGATTTTTTGACTTTTCCTGTACTTTTATAAAAAAACTGAAATAGCCATCTTAAGTCATTTTCTCCCGCGAATTCGAATATCTTCAGCAAAAAACAATTGAACATCAAACAAAAGTACTACGGGTCACTTTGATATTTTTTTAAATGGAACACCCTGTATATTTTTACATTTTTAAATTCCACATAAAATTATAATTATTTTTTATTAAATGCACTATTAGTCTATACTTCATAGTTTCCGAGATATTGACTCTCGAAAAGTGACATTTTTGAACTTTGACAGCTTATAACTTTCTAACAGTACGTCTTAGAGCAAAACGGCTTACATATCCCTATCTTCAATTTTTGTTATCTTCCCAAAAAATCAACTTCCGGTTAAACCGGATGTAACTCGAAAGAAGAAAATATAGTTGTTCCGGTTTAACAGGAAGTTGATTTTTTTGGGAAGATAATAAAAATTGAAGATAGGGATATGTAAGCCGTTTTGCTCTAAGACGTACTGTTAGAAAGTTATAAGCTGTCAAAGTTCAAAAATGTCACTTTTCGAGAGTCAATATCTCGGAAACTATGAAGTATAGACTAATAGTGCATTTAATAAAAAATAATTATAATTTTATGTGGAATTTAAAAATGTAAAAATATACAGGGTGTTCCATTTAAAAAAATATCAAAGTGACCCCTAGTACTTTTGTTTGATGTTCAATTGTTTTTTGCTGAAGATATTCAAATTCGCGGGAGAAAATGACTTAAGATGGCTATTTCAGTTTTTTTTATAAAAGTACAGGAAAAGTCAAAAAATCGCCTTGTCTAGTCTTGGTTGGATAACCCTGTACAATTGCAGCTATGGATGTTATTACTAACATTCAATTAAATCTAGATACCAAAAAAAAAATGCGGCATTTTATCTCTAGAGTTGTGTAAAGCCTTTGATACTGTACATCATGATATATTATTAGTTAAATTATTTGATATAGGCATAAGGGGAAAAATTTATCATTGGTTTGAAAGTTATATAAAAAATAGAAAACAATGCTTTAAAATAGAAAGTAATATTAGTTCCTATCAAACAATTAGATGTGGAGTACCACAAGGTTCCATTCTAGGACCCACATTGTTTCTTGTATATATCAATTCTATTTCAAAATTAAAATTATATGGACAAATTAAACTTTTTGCCGACGACACAACAATTATTTAATATGCTAAAAATATTACGGACATCCAATTAAATATAAAAAAAGATTTAAAAACTATATTTGACTGGTCGCAATCTTATAAATTAACTTTAAATGTTAATAAATCTTCATTTATGTACGACATTGACAAACAAAGACTAGATATGGAGAAGCAACCAATAATATTTAATGGGGGAAAATATTAATTACAAACATGAAATTTTTAGGATTACATATTGATCGAAATTTAAGCTGGAGAAAACACGTAGAACATATTCGAACTTTCATTTCTCCGTTAATTGGGATATTCTTTAAAATTCGTGAATGATCTTTAAATTATTTTGGTTGGGAGTAAAGTAAAATAAAATAAATTAAAATATATTACTGAAAACACAAGACATTACCTGAAGTAAGACAAGCAAATGATCTAAGACAATTTTCCAATACAGCTTTTGGATTACTGATATCCAAAAAATCAGGATTCAAAGGTTGAAACTTTGAAAATGTACCAACAGGTAATGACACACTCTCCATCTGAACCAAATCTCCTTCATCTAATGTCATATTATGCATCATCTTAAAAAAAAAATAGGCATAAATTATTATAAAATCCAGCACAAAAATTACAAGACTAATTCTTACCCAAAGTGGCAAATACACTTTCCCTTCGTCAGCGACGAATTCTAAAACGCCACAATGAGTTTCTCTTCTCGTTTTCTTATTGGTCAGTTTAAACAACATCGGGTAGTTTATATTTAACCTGGTCAACTGTTCTAGGGCACTAGGGGGCATAATAACTAAAAAAAGGTGATAAGAATTGTGTAAGGTATATATAAAATGCATGACTTACTTTTGCCTCCTCTTTCAACATCTTGTCGTTCGTTTCCAGGAAGCATAGCCACTGAATAACACTGGTAGGTTACATTAAAGGGTCTAGGAATGTCTGGGAACATATTAAATCCAAATTGGAACTGAAAAAGATATCTTTTGTAAATTTAGGATTAAACGTCTATGTAATTTTTATAAGGAAATATATGTAGTGGAAAATAATGACTGTAATTTTAAAACTCTGGAAAATAACAATAAATTTGGCAAGTCAGTCAGTGCAGAGATAACCACTAAAACACTAAAAATCAAAACACACAAATTATTAAAAAAACCAAAATGTAAGCAGTAAAATTACGCACCATGGTTAGGCTTTGTAAAAATACAAACTTTCTTAAGCAAATCACACAAAAACAAATTGAAATTTCTTAAATTTTATTAAAAAAATCGTCAAATATAATTCTGTGAAAAATTCTGTTTATTCCTGATATTTCACCATATGATTTTGACAGTTCCTTGCAGACGTTGACAAAGACGGAAATAAGTTTTGATAATCATAAAACAACTATTTTTAAATTTTTCGTAAACAAATGAAAAGCAATAATTATAATTAAATAAGCCACAGGTAAACACCCTTTCAATTGCATTTCGATTTTTGATTGAGTTTTATAGATTAACGAGTTTTTTATTAAACAATAATGTTCTGGCATTTGCCGCTATCTTCACTGTTGTTTACGTCAAATGAGTCACTGAACTTCGATACATCAAATGTCCGGAAATTTTCTATTTCCACTTTTCCAGGGGATATAAATAGCATTTTAAAATAGACCACGTTACACTTCGAGAAAAGTGGAGAAAATTCCTCGAGGTAACCTTATAAATACATGCCACATTGAGAAACGGCCAGAAAATTCAATTAAAGCAAGTGGAACAGTGACCTAACCTAAATTTGAGTGGAAATTCAAGAAAAGCCCTAGAAAATGGAGATTATAGAATGCGCAAAGTACAAGGAGCAAGGAAACGAAGCGTTTAAACTGGAAAAATGGGACGAAGCCCTGAAACATTACACTAAAGCCATAAACTCAGTAAAAGGAGAACCTAAAGACTTGGCCGTTTTTTATAAAAACCGTGCAGCTGCCTACTTAAAGCTAGAAAAATATGAACAAGCCATACAGGACTGTGATAAAAGCTTGGAGATCGCTCCTAACGATCCAAAAGCTCTCTTTAGGAGGTGTCAGGCCCTGGAATCTTTGCAAAGGTAAGAAGTGAAACTATATTATTATATAAAATGTACTTATAAAAAAAAATCTGCCTTTTTATAGGTTTGAAGAGGCCTATCGTGATGCAACACAAATATTCAAAGATGACCACACAAACAAAGCTATCCAATCCTGTTTAAAGAGACTACACGCCATTGTAGAAGAGAGAGCACGTATTAATGCTCAAACCGGTACAAAATTAGACAGCATGCTTAAAATTGTCTTTGATCCAACTAATGACAAGGAAAAAAGAGAAACAGCCATGAATAACTTGCTTGTTCTAGCCAGGGAGAATGCAGGTAGCGACGTTATGATCAAACATAGCTCCGTAATCCAAAAAATCAAAAACTTGCTTAAAATCAAAAAAGATCAAGCTCTCTATGTTACCGGAGTTAGAATTATAGGGGAATTGTGCAAGCACTCTGAAGAAAAAACTAACATGGTGCTTAGGGATGTTGGAATACCGTGGTTTATAGAAATTTTGGATTCTAAGTATGAACGGGTTGTGAATGCAGCACAGTACTGCTTACAGGCAATATTAAACACTTTATCAGGTAATTAAATTAAAAGCACTGTCTAGTCTAGTACCTCTTTATCCCTTATAGCTTTGTACCTTACTGCAGTAATAGACCAGGGTCGATAATTTTTGAAACAAAAAAAAAATAATAGTAGGATGAAACCCAATGGAAAGGAAGAGAATATAACAAAAATGACAGGAAAAATAATTTACGGGCGAATCGAGGTCGGGAAGTGGAAAGGGGTGAGTTTTTAAGGGTAGAAAACGATTTATCTCGATTTTCGGCAAAACTACAAGTCCTATGGAAAAACGTTAAATGGCAAAGTTGTAGGTAATAAAAAGATCTACAACTTTTGTATTTACACTTTTTTCACATAACCTCAAAATTTATGTGAAAAATTCAAATAACCAAGTTTTTGGTTCTTTATTTTTATCTTTTACAAGAAAAATTTTTTTTCACTAAAAATTTGGTGAAACTTACCTTTTTATGTCCCAAACACACTGTAATTTTTTTGATTTAAAATATTTATTTTTTCAACTTATTTTGACTTAATATCAAAAAAGCACCCTAATTTTCAATCGAAAATTCTCACGCCGAAATATCTGCTTTTTTAAAAAAGTCGGTGGGCTTTTTGCTCGTTGAAATCTCTACATTCTGATGGTGTAAAAAAATATACATTACTATGGTAAATGTTCTCAAAAAAAAACCAAAAAAACGAAAAAAATTCGAATCCGAAATTTTTTTTTAAATTATTATGTACAATTTTGAGCTATTTATTAAAATTTATACTTTAATTACTCGAAAAACGTAAGAACCCATGTTACATTGATAAACAAAAAAATTACAAATCCATAAAACATAAAGATCGCAAAATATGCGAAAATAGTTTTTGTTCTAAATATAATTAAAGGTAGGATTTAAAGGGGATTTCATCACATTTAACATACATGTATATTTTTTTTACACCATCAGAAAGTAGATATTTCAACGAACAAAAAGCCCACCGACTTTTTTAAAAAAGCAGATATTTTGACGTGAGAATTTTCGATTGAAAATTAGGGTGCTTTTTCGATATTAAGTCAAAATAAGGTGAAAAAAATAAATATTTTAAATCAAAAAAATTACAGTGTATTTGGGACATAAAAAGGTAAGTTTTCACCAAATTTCGTGAAAAAAAAATGTTTTTTGTAAAAGATAAAAATAAAAAACCAAAAACTTGGTTAAGTATTTGAATTTTTCACATAAATTTTGAGGTTATGTGAAAAAAGTGTAAACACAAAAGTTGTAGATCTTTTTATTACCTACAACTCTGCCATTTAACGTTTTTTAATAGGACTTGTAGTTTTGCCGGAAATCAAGATAAATCGTTTTCTACCCTTAAAAACTCACCCCTTTCCACTTCCCGACCTCGGATCGCCCGTAAATTATTTTTCCTTTCATTTTTGTTATATTCTCTTCCTTTTCCAATGGGTTTCATCCTACTATTATTTTTTTTCTCTTTTTACCATTTTCAAAGGCTTCAGCCCTGGCCTATAACAGTTTTGGTCATATTTTTCTTTTTTTCAGGTATGGAAAACAAACCAGACACCAAACCAAACAAAGAACTTACTGAAAGAAACAAATCAACTATAGATACCCTCCTTACATGCCTCACAGTATCCATAAACAACCAAGCTATATCAGGCTTGGCCAGGGACGCAATCATTGAGTTGCTAACTCGAAATATCCACTATACGACCCTAAACTGGGCGGAGGAACTTGTGGAAAAAGGTGGAGTACAAAAATTAATGGATTGCGCGAGTGAGCTTGAAGAATATCAATACGAAAGTTCCATGAGCATTACTCCTTCCACAAGAACAATTGCAGCGGTATGCTTAGCTAGAATTTATGAAAACATGTACTATGACAAAATTAAAGAATCGTTTTTGGGTAAAATTCAAGAATTTATTAAAGACAAGCTCCTGACGCCCGATATTGAAAGTAAAGTAAGGATTACTGTGGCTTTGACCGCATTACTGAGGGGTCCTTTGGATGTTGGCAATACTATGATAGGGAGAGAAGGGGTTTTGGAGATGATTTTGGTTATGGCAAATACTGAGGATGAGTTACAACAAAAGGTTAGCTATATGGTTTTCGTAAATTTAAAGATACAGAAGTTGCAGCTGCAGATATTATCAAAGTATTCAACAAAACGTTGATAGCAACCTAAAATGCTGCCTACTGTCCCTAGATTTATGTAAAGCATTTGATACAGTCAATCACAACATTTTACTTAAATGCCTATACGATATTGGAATTCGGGGAAATATTTATTTATTATTAAAAAGGTACTCAAGTAATAAAAAGCAGTTTGTTTAAATGGAAAATGTTAAAAGTTCACAAAAAACAACTTTTTTTTGATCTAAGTACATTAATTCTATAGCAAAATTAAATTTTAAAGTTGAAATAATATTGTTTGCTTGAAACAACGACTCCAAACTACTATTCTATTTATTTTCATGAATACTATGCTCAAATTCATAATAACATTAACCACGACCCAAATATAATATGTAAATGGCTTGAAATTAATAAATTATCTTAAATTTTAATAAATCATCTTTATGTTTATAAGTAAATCAAAATTAAAAAATAATAATATTTCTTCACTATCTTTCAATAATCATATAATTAAATATACTAATACAATTTTATTAAATTTTTAAGTTTATATATTGATGAACATTTAGGTTGGAAAAAACATATTGAATATTTAAGAAGTTACATCTCACCAATAATTGGCATTTGGTTTAAAGCCAAAAATTATATATCATTAAAATATTTTAAAAAAAATATATTATTCTTTGGTTTATTCAAAATTACAGTACGTATATGATTTCAATTTGGGGATCAGCGGATTCAACTACAATTCAGCCATTAAAAAAACTACAAAACAAAATAATTAAATTGCGTAAATAAACGTCCTTTTATAGAACCAACTATAAATTTGTATGAACCAAATGGATATTTAAATTTAGAAAAGCTTTATAAATTAAAATTCTAATACACTCTATTATGAATAATTGAATATAATATTTCCTTCGACCAACATTATTCACATCACGAGACAAAACCGAAAAAAATTAAAGAAATAACAAAATTATGGACCTTTAAAAAAAAAAAAAACTAAAAAAATATTTTTTAAAACTAACTTTAACGTATTATATTATATTATTATTCTTTTTTGACAGTTTTTGAGATACTGACAAACTAATGTTTTTTTTTATTACTTATACACTGTACTGATTAAGGGTCAGAAATAAACAGAGTAATAAAAAAAAACATAGCAGTATCACACTTTTTCCAAAAATTATTTTTGTGATGTATGTACCTAAGTACCTACTTAATTTTTTTTTTATGTAAATTAAGGGCTGAAAGACCTAGGTCGATAGCTTTTTAGACTTGTGTCTAATAAATATTTTTTAATAAGAAAAAAATATTCTTTTTTTTTTGTAAATGGTTATCATATAAGTATATTTTTTTAAAAATAATTTCCATGGAGTTATTAATAATTACTAAACATGATTTTTATTATTTGTGATTTTATATATTGTATATTTGTTGTTATATTCTCTGTAATGAACTTTTTACGTTGGTTGAATTTAATGGAATTTTCTAACAAGAAAGTAATTAACTGTTTTTGTTGGCAGGTTGCATGTGAATGCATCATAGCGGCTGCTAGCAAGGCTGATAAAGCCAGGAGTATTGTCGCTCAGGGTGCAGACATTTTAAAAAAATTGTACAAGTCCAAGAATGATCACATTAGAATTAGAGCATTGGTCGGTTTGTGTAAACTAGGTAAGTTATAAAATGAAAAATAACATGCATTTTCTACTAAATACCAATTTTTCGTCTCTAAATAACGCTCAATCATAAATGTTTGGTTAAAATATTTATAATTGTACCGTTATTTGACGTTAAATTGATGTTTGAAATTATGTCTACAATTATTTTCCAGGCAGTTATGGTGGTAGCGACTCAACAGTCAAACCGTTCGCGGACGGGTCCACCCTCAAACTAGCAGAGGCCTGTCGTAGGTTCCTACTTCACCCAGGCAAAGACAACGACATCCGCAAGTGGGCGGCTGAAGGTCTTTCCTACTTGACTCTAGACGCCGAAGTTAAAGAAAAACTAGCAGACGACAAAGCCGCCATAAAAGCACTAGTGGAACTTGCCAAAACCGGCGATCAAAGCGCCGTATTCGGTGTGGTAACCACTCTAGTTAATCTGTGCAACGCTTATGAGAAACAAGAGGTAATTCCTGAAATGGTAGAGTTAGCCAGGTTTGCCAAACAACATATCCCCGAAGAACATGAGCTAGATGACCCAGATTTCGTTATAAAAAGACTTCTCGCTTTGGGACACGAAAACGTGACGACCGCTTTGGTGGCCCTGTCCAAAGCGGAAAGCCCTAACTCTAGAGAACTCATTGCCAGAGTATTCAATGCTCTAGTCAGCGAGCACGAATTACGAGGTATCGTTGTGCAGCAAGGAGGTGTAAAAGTACTCATTAAACTAGCACTGGATGGCACAGAGAAAGGTAAACGTCACGCGGCTCAAGCTCTAGCTAGAATCGGGATAACCATGAACCCCGAAGTTGCGTTTCCTGGACAGCGGGCTCTGGAATGTATACGTCCCTTACTTGCACTTTTAAACCAAGATTACACTGGCCTAGAAAACTTCGAAGCATTGATGGCTCTGTGCAATATTGCCCAGCTCAACGAGGCCGCGAGACAGAGGATTATTAAGGACGGAGGTTTCACAAAAATAGAGCACTACATGTATGAAGACCATCAGTACATAAGCAGAGCTGCTGTACAATGTATGTGCAATTTAGTACAAAGCGAAGACATAGTTCAAACATTCTTTGAGGGTGAAAATGATAGAATTAAATTTATAGTTTCTTGTTGCTTGGATGAGGACCAAGATACAGCTATGGCAGCTAGCGGAGCATTAGCTGTACTGACAAGCTACAGCAAAAAATGTTGTGAAAAAGTTTTCGACTCCAAAAATTGGTTGGAGGCTATACAATGTCTTCTAGCTAATCCGGTAGTGAGTATGCAGTACAGGGGGGTGTGTATAGTGGAAAACGTCATTAATGCCAGCAAAGAGTTAGCGGAAAAACTTATGGAAAGTAATATTTTAGAGATCTTAATGGCCCTGAAGTTAGTGAATGATGAAGAGGGTCACAGGAAAAAGATAAATGACGCAATAGCAGAGGTCTTGAAAGAGTGTGAGAAGTATGGTATTATAAAAAAGCCGGAAGATGGGGGATGTGAGGATGAATAAGTATTTTGCAATAGAAGTTTGAAAATTGAGTACATCAGAATAATATGCATATTCCTGCTTGTACTAAACATTGCAGTAGTATTTTATAGGTTTAAGCAATAAATTAAAGTGCCTAATATGTTAAATTTTAGGTAATTTTTTAGGCATAGGAACTAAATTAGTGTTTTTTACACTGATTTTTATATACAATTATTTTTATGTTTTATAATGAGTGGTGCTGGTAGAAATCCAGCAGTATTGTATAATGTACTTAAATTAGTTCATTAAAGTGCCAATATAAATTATAATACCTTGTATTTTATTTTTTTTAATAAAAAGCGTACCTAATAAAATGTCTTACCTCTACTCGATCTAAATCGGGGGTAATCACCCTTCTGGTTCGTTGTCTGCCTCTTCTAGACATTGTGGGTTTTTTGAAAAAGTAACTGTGTTAGTTTTCAACAGAAATTAAATGAAAATACTTTACAAGCACTTCACTACAAAGAAAAATTTACTTTTTTGACAAGTATGGATATTTCGAAATGGAGGATGGAGGTAAACAATTGTTCGTTTCCTTTTTAATGATAAGAAATACTAGGACGGGGTGTTTTAATACATGAGTTAAACAAGGATGAAGATGTCGTCGACGTGTATCATCCAATAAAAAGATTAATAATACGTCTCTTCTCTCCTGTTTATTGGTTTCAGCTACTATGGGCTAATAAATATTAATCTGAAGTTTGCCCTAGCTCAACGCGGAAAACAGTTTCGAGTATCTGTGGTTTTTGATGCGCGTGCGCACACCACACGTCCTTCTGACAAGTATCAAAAAATGAAAAAACACATTCCTACTTCCTCGTTTTGTTCGCGATAGTTTTCGGAGGTGCAGTTATGAAGTGTTTTCTATAGGCGTTTTTTTAAAAGTTATTTTATGTGTTATTGATTTGATAAGGGTTTATTAACAGGTAAGCTATACAATCAGCCTATTTTTGCCATAAAATCCTTTAAAAGCTATGTAGTTTAGACGAAATGTAGGTTAGTAAACTAAAGCGATGTTCAGGTCAATTTTATCAACAAAAAAATGCCTGTTTGACCTTAAAATTCCTTCACAAACACCTTATAAGAATTCTATTTTAGTTGTCGGTACCGTTGACCCCTGATTTGTTTTTGGGACCGTTAAATTTACGTAATTTTTAAGTGATGTTGATGCTACAATGAGGCCATATTGTCAAAAAAAATGCATTTTTTTGCACTTCCCCTAATGCAATAAATTGTTGCACTCGTAAATAGTTGCAGAATTTAATGACGTGGATTTAATTTATGAATAAGTACCTATTCTAGTTTTGTATTTGAGCTCGAATTTGGAGGTGGATGTAATTTAAAAAACTAAAGCTTCTTTAAAATAAGTTCAGTAATGTTTTGCAGATCTGTGAGGAAGGTTTAATAATTGTGGTCTGTTCTTAGTAGAGGTACCTACATACATTTTTTTGTCCTGGTCTTAGTTATTAAATTTACCATCAATTTCTTGTCACTCATTGTAGGTTTATTTTTACGTTTTTTACACAAACAGTTTTTTGAACTCCAGTGAAAAGAGAAAGTATAATCAAAGTATTTCTGATATTATATGAGATAGTGAACTAGTAATAAGAAGACTCCCCATCGCCTTTACTTTCATTGTACGCTAATTTGTAACAATGTAGGTACCTACAAATTTAATTTTTCCTGTGTTAACCCAAAGAACTTCTGTCTCCTTGTCAGTTGTACTGGAGTACCTACCAAATGAGAAATGTCCTATTCAACGAATACTTACACCAGGGTCCTATTAACAATTGTAAATTTAAGATCTAAGAAAGAAGTATGAAATGAAATTTATGTTAAAATGTAAAAAAGTTCCTTTTTTTTATTTTCAATGAGAAACACTTGAGAAACTATAGGATCCATCATTGCTGCTGCATATTTTAACTCATCGTGCGTAGCATAATTATAGATAGTAAAATTGTTTTTATATATTTAACTCTTTGTGCTTTTAATAGACACAAATAATTATTGTGCTTTTAATAGACACAAATAAATAGAAGCAGGCGATCCGCTACACGAAATATCATCAGTGCCAGTTAAACAAGTATAAACTTGGTATCACTAGTTAGCTAAATGTTTCAACAGTGTTTGTGTTTGGTCATCTAAAGGTGGGTCCAGACTTGAACAATTTAGCCCGAACGACCCAAACAAACAGGACGAACGAACCGAATTCGCCTAGTGTGGACGTTTCCCCGAGCCGAACCGAACGCGCCAAACGTTTTCCGGGGCTTGTCGGTAAATCGGAATTGCTCAAAAGGATTTATTGTTCGCCGAATTATTCAGTTGAGGGGAATTTTAGTAAGTTTGTGCTGTTCGCAGCGTTCGTGTCGTTCGCGCAGTATTTTGCCAAGAAGAAAAGTTTATTATTTAGACATACATATTATAGAATATAGGCAATTGTTTCAAAATGGAGTGGGATAGAGAAAAATGTTTAACATTAACAGACACTTATGAACAGTACCCGGTGCTGTGGAACCCTGAACTTAACTTAACTTCTCAAAGTATTCACAAGTCATTCTAATAAAATTTTTCACGTGAATGTAGTCCATTTCTCGTAATAACAAGTTATCAATGCAATGTCGAAACAATTTTCGTACCCATTGGCTTCGCCATTTCTTCTTATTTTTGACTATTTTGCAGATAATAAAAAAAAAGAGCTGAAAGCTACTGCCCAGTCTCCCAGTCAGTATTCATGTTTCGTCTTTCCCCATACAAACGCTCCGAACAACTGGAACATTTTATTAATACCTTTATTCGCTCGAACGCAACGATTTTTTGTTCGGACTATTTGTTCTGCTTGTTTCTGCGCGCTCAGTTTGTTCGCTTCGTTCGGGCTAAAATGTTCAAGTCTGGACCCACCTTAATAGATCTTTAATTTAGAATTTGGTATCTTTGAAAATAACTCCTCAAGACTATTTCGCTGTTCATTATCATCATTAAGGTTAATAATATGTACCAATCTAAAAAGAAATTGGAGACTGCAGAGCAAATGCTGTTAAAAATTTTACAATGGATTTATTTTATTTCTTGTTACTGGCAAGCTGTTGACAGCATGTGTTTTAACCATAACACACAAAGGGATTAGGGATATTTAATGGCCCTTTTCTGAACCTTTTTAACCAGAGATTAAATCAACCCAAACAGGTACCTAGAACCCATAAATTTCTTAATTTATTGGCCCTTACCCTCAAGGGGAAAAAATAAATATATTTCTTGAAATTTCTATCACCTACTTAGGTACTTGTCCTGGGACATAAAAAATAGTTTTTTTGGTAACCTTTCTGTGACTATGAGAGAAATAACCATATTTAACAAGGGATAATGAACCAGTTTGTAGTGACTAGAAACATTAAGGTGTGCGCAAAATTTTTGTGTTCCTACAAAATATTAAATATTTAACCACATTAATTTATTATTTCCATTTGCTGAAAAATCCCTGGATGATCAACTAGAAAGGAACCTATTAAATTGGTATAATAAAACACCAAATACTAAAAAGCTATATACAGTGTGGTTGTTTAAGTGTGCAACATATGGGCATTTTTTTTATTACCGATTTCTCAGAAAATTTTATTCTTGATAAAAGTTGGTGCATGTTCGATAATCATATTAGGTGCACTTGGAATGGTTGCAAGTCAAACGGCGTACAGGGTAGGCCAAAAAATATAAAACTTGTACAAGAATAAAGTACCCCTATTTCAAAAAATTTAGCAAAATGTTTTTAAGAAAAGTTGTTTAGAATTAAAAGTTATGCATAGATTCAAAAACGTGACCTGCTAAAATAAAAATAAAATATTTTTTTAAAAAACATTAATAATTTCCCAAAAATTTTTTTTATATTCACCATAAAGACTTTCTTAAATTAAACAAAATCAAATCAATTTCACATATCTTTGTTCAAATTCAAGCATATTTGTAAAATTTACTTGAATTTTTCATTTATTAAGGAATCACAAACTTCATGTTTGTTGTAACAATATTAAACACAACTTTAAAATATCCTGACATTTTTTTTTAACAAGATAAAAAATTAGTACCTAATGATAATATGCTAATTAAAAAACTAGCATTTAAAGTGCAAAATTTTTATTTTAAATGTTTATTAAAGAACTTTTTTCTTGTACAAGTTTTATATTTTTTGGCCTACCCTGTACGCCGTTTGACTTGCAACCATTCCAAGTGCACCTAATATGATTATCGAACATGCACCAACTTTTATCAAGAATAACATTTTCTGAGAAATCGGTAATTAAAAAAATGCCCATATGTTGCACACTTAAACAACCACACTGTATATCTAAAATAAAATAGGTTTTGTATGTAAGTCAGTTGTACCACTCGAAATCGCCGCTGGCCTTTTCAGGTACCAAAATATTGTCAGGAAACTCCCTGATAAGCAATGCCATAATCTTATTTCCAGGGCACATTTCCAGATTTGATTTTATTGGTATGATACACATTTATCATTAAAATATGCATAAGTATATTACTAATAAGGTATATTTAAAATATATGTGTACCTACTATAGGTAGGTATACAATCTTTCTTGCAGTTTATTAAAAATTTTAAAAGTTTCGAACGCCTTAAACTATTTAAAAACATTTTACAATCTTAAAAGTGAAAGCTGCATTAAACCCAATTTTATTTAACCGTGCGCTGGCTTCGCCTAAAGGTATTATGATTTTTTAAATTGCTTTTGTGAGGTTTTGATTTTAAGATTTACCTACCAAAAAAAAACTGTAACTTTGGTAGTTTTCAGTTTTCTATCAAAATATGTATGTGTGTTCGTCTATTTTACGACCTTGTTCTTTAATAGTATTTGACATAAGAGAGTTTAAATTTGGCACAATCATAGTAACGCCAACATAGGCGGACAGTTTAAAAAGTTCAATTTACTTTATTGTGGAGAAAGCCACGTTACTTCATTGGTTCTAAATTACAAATTAGTAATTTTTTTTTAGGTTTTCCACGATGGACGCGCTGCGTACTGAAGTAATCAAAAACATGCGCAGCTGCATGATTTCTAATAAAGAGCGGCTTAGTATCAAACAGTTGTATAGTAAGTATTTTTATATTTTATAATCACTGCATTTTAAACCTAAAAGACAAAAAGTATTATACTCTGTTTCTTAAAACCTGACAGCACGGCTGAGGGTCATGAGGCGTAAAACGTCAATAAACCATAAGCGTAACCATAACAGGTACCTGATCTTAAGTAATTAAATTGTCTATTATTGCATAAAGGTATACAGGTAGGTGGCTTATGTCATAGAATATTTCCAACTCCAAGTGGGGTAGTTTAGTTTTATTTTTAACCTGTTATCGAAAGCAGGGCTGCACCGAGCCCTGTTTTTTAACTTGACCGAGTACCGAGTACTCGGCTGAAGGTATTGACCGTGTACCTAGTACTCGGCTGCCGAGTAATGATATTTTTCAAAAGGTCAACATCTCGGAAACTATTAAGTATGGACTAATAATGCATTTAATAAAAAATAATTATAATATTATGTAGAATCTGAAAATTTAAAAAAACACAGGGTGTTCTATTTAAAAAATGAAAATTTTTTTACCGTTCCGCTTTTTTGGAGCACCCTGTATAGTATAGACGGAATTAATTTTAAAAGAAGCATCTGTTAACCCTTAATAAGCTTTGTCAAAAGTTTTCCGCTATCTTTAATGGTACAGGAGCAGGAGATATTGACCTTGGTCGCAGTAATGGGCCACCCTGTATATATATATATCATATTATATGTTATAACTATAGATAATATAGATATTATTTAATATCTAATATAACATCATAGAAATCAAGTTAAAAGTAACACAGTGAAAGGTTATATATAGAGGCGCGAAACGTCTTCAAAACAAAAAGAAATGCGTTGAAACCCGAAAATGGAGAGAGACTTATATATTTACATCATAATCTTCCTCTTCTAAATTATAAGTATTAAATTTATTAATGCCCCTGTACTTTGCATAAGTATGTTATTGAAAATTAAAATTATGAATTATATGTCTCATTTCTTACTGTTTTTGACATGCCGAAAAGGATTGCTTCTAATATTCTACTATACCTACTGGGCCGAGTAATGAATATAAGACCGAGCACTCATTACTCGGTGAAAATTCTGGCCGAGCACCGAACTACTCGGTACTCGGTGCAGCCCTAATCGAAAGCTTGTGCGTATATTATAAAAATAATACAAACATGGTTCAACAAACATTATTCCCCAGTGTTTTGTTAACGTGTGCTTGACCTAAAAGCTAAGACAATATTTTTAAATGCAGACGATGCACTTGTGCACCAAACACCATCCAGTACTGTCAGAAACCTATTATCAGCATGTGCTAATATGACGGGAGTTAGGGAATCAACACTCTATAGGCTTCTTAGGGAAAGAAAATCTGGAACTGTAGCCCCTCCTAAACAGTCGCCAGGAAGGACACCCATACAAATTGATGAGGATGTGAAAAGTATCATAAGAAGAAAAGCGCATAATTTTTATTTCAATAGAAGAGATCCCAACATTAGAAAGGCTGTAAAAGTAGACGAGACTTTACCCACCGTAGGAAGAAAGAAATTGTGGAAAATTGTACATCAATTAAATTTTTCTTGGGAGAAACATAACACCGAAAGTCACTGTTATTGGATAGAGAAGATATCATTTTTTGGAAACGACAGTATCTAAGAGATATGAGCAGATATAGAAGTGAAAAAGGACCATTTTTTATTTAGACGAAACTTGAGTTAAGGAAGGACATTCAGTACAAAAGATATGGCAAGATAAATATACTCTCGTCAAGCAGACCTGTTCTCTTAAAACGATACACTATTTCACTATTACCTTGTTTTGTCAATGTATAGTATCGGTTAGAACTAGATCAGATAAAGTTTTTACTATGTATAATTTATTTACAACAAGGGCAGGAAACAAAAGGCTGTCAGGTAATAAAGGGGCCTACAAACACACTTACATGTATTAGTACATGTACGCGCGTTGATGTACGCACGTTGATGTGCGTGGATCACATTTCTCTACAGACACAGGTACTTGTATGTCAGTCTTCTAGGCGTTGCGGTGTCAGCATGTCACGTGACGATGAACTAAACTTATTGGCAGTGGCTTGCGTGTGTGTTATAAGAAAAACTTCTTAAATTCGCCATGTTCAAATCAAACTACAACAACAAAACTAACCCGACACTGACAAAATCCTTGAAACAAACAAACTTTCGTCTCCACACCTTCATACATGTGCGCGCGTTTATGTACGTGCGTACATAAATTCAAGCGGGAACAGTAAACATGTGCGTCGGTATTTTGTCTACACACTGGCGAACATCAACGCTCGTACATCAATGCGCGTACATGTATTAATACATGTACGCGTGTCTGTAGCCCCCTTATTAGGAAACAGACTTAAGACATTTTGTGGTAATGTTAAATTTGTCAATAGGCGACTACAGGACGATAATAGGAGAAGGCATACCCTACCAGAAACTTGGATTTAGGAACTTAGAGGACCTAGTTCAATCGGCTCCGCACGAATTTGTTCTTTCAAAATATGGCAATGAATTTTACGTAAAAGCACGGGACTCCGAGAAATCCGCCCATATAACCGAGATGGTGGCCAAACAAAAAACGGCCAAGAAAAAACCGTAAGTTATTTATTACACGTAAGTTCAGCAAAAAAATTTTTTTAATATTTTTCTAAAATTTAAACAGGCTCTCTTATGGAGCTCTGATGATGGTTGGATACTCGGTCGAAACGTCGGTTTAATTAAAGAACCAATCAAGAACATGTTGTTATTGTTGCTTTTATTCAAACATTTATTTACAGACCGAGAGTTCGTTTTTCGCGAATGGCACCACCTCCAAGACAGGTGTCAAAATGGCGTCCAAAATCGAACATACCGCAACAGTACCAAGGTTCCAGAAGACCGCAGGAGGTTAGTCATGCTCAATTTGTACATAGAGGCCATTCAGTCCCGAATAAAACGCCATCTGTGGCTTCAAAGGTAAGTTTTACCACAAACTAAATAAAACATATCATTTCTAAATGAAGATTCCTTAGAAAAAAGTTGGCAACCATTTATTATTATTATTATTATTATTATTATCTGTATTCTCAACCAACTTATAAAGTTCATTACAGAGAATATAACACCAAATATACAATACATAAAATCACAAATAATAAAAATCATGTTTAGTAACTATTAATAACTCCATCGAAATTATTAAAAAAAAAAATATGTACAGGGTGGTCCTTAAGTACATCAAGAAAATCTAGGATATGATTCCTGGCCTCAATTTAAGTTGAAAAGTTCATATGGACTTATGCCCTAAAATGCTTACCCTCTAAGATACAGGGTGTTAAAATATTTTCCATTTTCCTTTAAAACTACCATTTTTTTCAAAAACATAGTAGAGACAACTTTTGTTCCGCTTATATCAGTAATGCATAAAAATGCATCAGAGTTTAAAAAAAAACAGTGGCGTATCACATATTTTCACAAAAAAATATTGATGGTATCTTCATGCACGCCACTGGTGGAAGTAGGCAAACCCTTTTTTAACCAAAAAGTCAATCGACATCAATTTTTAATACCGTATCTTCAAGGAGTTTCGAAATTAAAAAAAAAAACAATTATTTTTTAAAAATATTTTAACACCCTGTATCTTAGAGGGTAAGCATTTTAGGGCATAAGTCCATATGAACTTTTCAACTTAAATTGATGCCAGGAATCAAATCCTAAATTTTCTTGATGTACTTAAGGACTGTATAAACATATTTATAAAAAAATAATAATATATAATACGTTAAAGTTAGTTTAGTTTTAAAAAATATTTTTTTATTTTTTTTTTAAAAGTCCATGATTTTGATATTTGTTTAATTTTTTTCGGCAAACTGTTGTAAATTGTTATTCCTTTATATAATATTGATCTTTGGCCAAAAGTACTCTTTACCATGGGTGTTTGAATATGATTGTTTTGTCTCGTGATGTAAATAATGTTGGTTGAAGGAAATATTATATTCGATTATTTTTCTTTAATCATAATTGAGTGTATTAGAATGCATAGTTTTAATTTATAAAGCTTTTCTAAGTTTAACTATCCGTTTGGTTCATACAAATTTATAGTTGGTTCTAAAAAAGGAAGTTTATCTATGCATTTAATTATTTTGTTTTGTAGTTTTTTTAATGGCTGAATTATAGTTAAATTCGCTGATCCCCAAATTGAAATCATATACTGTAATTGATGACCAGGTTCCTCGCGGGTTTAGGAATGAGTTCCATTACTCAGCACCATGAAATAACCAATAGAATTAATTGCTGTCAAATATTTTAGGTTGTAATACCTGAGCATTCTACGATGAACCAAAGATTAACTTCAAATAGGATCAAGGAAAATATAAAGGCTTTAATAAGTTCGAACGCGTCCCTTAACGGAACTACAAATATTAGGTAACAAAATGTGTTATTTAATGGGAGCAATAACAGTTATTATTCACGAGGGTAATATTAGGAATATCATTAATTTTTAATTTTAAATTTACTTATTTTTTTAGCAAACCTCTGAGAAAATTATCGAACACCATGCCTGAAAACCCAGTACAACCAGAACGAACTGTGATAAATGACAAATCTCTCAACCCCCTGGTATCGGCAAAGAAAAGACTTAACAGGATGATATCAGAATTAAGCTTAGAAAGGTTTGTTGCCTTTTCAAATTAAATCATTCAGTTACTAAAAGATGAATCATGGTATTGAAATATCCGGGTAACTTGTAGAACTGTAGGGGGGGCTAAATCCGATGTAGCTTCTTCTCTTCTTCATTTCTAACTTAATCTGTATTGAATGTTATTGCCATAGACATATAATAATATATCTTTATTCTTAACCAACTTAAAAACTTCATTACAGAGAATATAACACCAAATATACAATATTTATATAAAATCACAAATAATAAAAATCATGTTTAGTAATTATTAATAACCCCATCGAAATTATTTAAAAAATATAATATATAATAACCATTTACAAAAAAATAATTATAATAATATATAATACGTTAGAGTTAGTTTAGTTTAAAAAATATTTTTTTAGTGTTTCTTTAAAAATTCCATAATTTTGATAGTTTTTTAATTTTTTTCGGCAAACTGTTGTCAATTGTTATTCCTTCATATAATATTGATCTTTGGCCTAAAGTACTCTTTACTCTTTACCATAGGTGTTTGAATATGATGGTTTTGTCTCGTGATGTGAATAATGTTGGTTGAAGGAAATATTATATTCAATTGTTTTTCTTTAATAATAATAGAGTGTATTAGAATGCATAGTTTTACTTTATAAAGCTTTTTTAAATTTAATTATCCGTTTGGTTCATACAAATTTATAGTTGGTTCTAAAAAAGGAAGTTTATGTATGCATTTAATTATTTTGTTTTGTATTTTTTTTAATGGCGGAATTGTAGTTAAATTCGCTGGTCCCCAAATTGAAATCACATACTGTATTTTTGAATAAATCAAAGAATAATATATATTTTTTAAATATTTTACTGATGTAACTTCATAAATATTCAATATGTTTTTTCCAACTTAAATTTTCAACAATATATAAACCTAAAAATTTAATTGTATTAGTATATTTAATTAAATGATTATTGAAAGATAGTGAAGAAATATTATTATTTTTTAATTTTGATTTATTTAGGAACATAAAAGATGATTTATTAAAATTTAATGATAATTTATTAATTTCAAGCCATTTACATATTATATTTAGGTCGTGGTTAATGTTATTATGCATTTGAGCATAGTCTTCATGAAAATATATAATAGTAGTAAGTATCATCGGCAAACAATTTTATTTTACCTTTTAAATTGAATTTTGCTATAGAATTAATGTAGATTAAAAAAAAGTAGGCATATAAGTACCTTTACACCTTTACAGCTTATTTCGTGCTCAAATAAAAGTTAAATTTTATGGGTAAAAAATGCGATAGAAGTATTCTTAGATTGCCGATGTCTCAACTATTCCAATTATGTCGAAGTTGCTGGTTAGTTAATTTTTGTTAAGATGTAACCCATCGTTTAAATATTAGTTTTTTATTTATTTTTCTTGTAACAATTTTTTTAGGGACAGCGGCAACAGTAGCCCAACAGATTTACCCAGTGACATTTTACCACCGCCGTCGCCCTGCGAGATATTACCACCCCCTTCACCCGTCGAGCTAATTCCTCTTCCTTCGCCGAAAACGCCCGATTTCGTTCGGACTGGGGATCCCTTAAAAGATCTTAAAAATTTCGCCCAATTACATAAATTGGGCGAGGTGAGGGTGAACATTCGTCAGATTCATCCGAAGAAGAAGAAATTTTATTCGTGTTTGATTAAGGTAAGTGAAAATATGGGGGAAACATCCACGTTTGGGGACTCTACATCGGTGTGGAATAGTTCTAATAATATATCTATTGTTCTGAGTGTTAAGTTATATTTTTGACTGACCGTCAGCAAACCGGCATTTGAGAAATAATCCATTTGCAATTGCAAGGGATGCTGTTATTGATACAGCCTTTCCTGCCTCCCAACCTACCGCCAGCAGGAGAGTCCAGGAATCTGAACTTAAATGTCGCCCAACTGCGAAAAAAATGTTTCTTACCGAAGAACAGCGACAATCAAGGATTATTTTTGCTTTAAATTATATATACCGCAATCCTCAGTTTTGGAACAGGGTCATTTTTACTGATAAAAAAAAAGGGTTCCAGTCGACTTATAACGGACAAATTCGTGTGTACCGTCCAAACAATACGAGGTTTGAAGAGCGATATACTAACCCCCTCACTTCTAGACATGGGCGTTTCTCTGTAAATGTATGGGACTGGATAAGTGTTCATGGACCTGGTGTTCGCTGGCGAATAGAGGAAATATTTAATGCCGGAAATTACATTAACATTTTAGAAAACATACCTATGTTACCATCTGTCGAGCAAATATATCCCAATAATACTTTCATATTTCAACAAGATAATTGTCCGATCTACAATGCCAATGCTGTAACCCACTGGTGTCAAACCCGTAATGTGGAAGTGCTGCGTTGGGTCTCTTATAGTCCCGATATCAATCCAATTGAAAATATTCGGGGTATAATCGTAAAAAGAATATATAATCGAAATTTTAGGCCACAAAGTTCAGAAGATTTGTGGAAAATAATAGATGCGTGCTGGGAAGAGCTCGATCCAAATATTGTATCAAATATAATTCAGTCAAATCCGAATAGACTGGCTGAAGTAATAGAAAAACTGGGATATATGTATGACCAAATATTAGATTTTATTTATTCTTGTTAAACGTTTTTCGTTTCTATTGTAATTTTTATAAAACTGTTAAGATATATCATCAAATAAAAAAATTAATTTTTGTTATTCTATTGAACGCCAACGCTTAGCATATTTAATAACCTTTAACATGCGATAAGCCGGTTTTACGCAAATATGGTTAAGGTTTCCTCTCATTCTAATTCGTGTACGCTTTTTTTATGGATACAACTGTACCACTAGTTGTGATATGGAGAAGATTATAAGGAAGTCTGAATGGTTTTTATTATTTATTTATTTTCGTTCCGTAGGTTGGCACAAGTGACTCCTACAGTAGTTATCCGGAAGAATTTATGAACCCTCTGGAGGCGGAAATCTGCGCTTGTGAAAAAGCGTTTGAAGATTTAATACCGAGGTTTAGTAAAAAATCACTGATGAGTTCCAATATAATGGATGTATTGGACAGGTAAAAATAGCCGTTTTACATTTCATTCCCCATATTTACTATTTTAGATCAGGGCTGAAGCCTTTGAAAATGGTAAAAAGTGAGAAAAAATAATAGTAGGATGAAACCCATTGGAAAAGGAAGAGCATATTACAAAAATGTAAGGAAAAATAATTTACGGGCGACCCGAGGTCGGGAAGTGGAAGGGGGTGAGTTTTTAAGGGTAGAAAACGATTTATCTCGATTTCCGGCAAAACCACAAGTTCTATGGATAAACGTTAAATGGCAAAGTTGTAGGTAATAACAAGATCTACAACTTTTGTATTTACACTTTTTTCACATAACCTCAAAATTTATGTGAAAAATTCAAATAACCAAGTTTTTAATTTATTATTTTTATCTTTTACAAAAAAAAATTTTTTTCACTAAATTTGGTGAAACTTACCTTTTTATGTCCCAAACACGTTGTAATTTTTTTGATTTAAAATATTTATTTTTTCACCTTATTTTTGACTTAATATCGAAAAAGCACCCTAATTTTCAATCGAAAATTCTCACGTCAAAATATCTGCTTTTTTAAAAAAGTCGGTGGGCTTTTTGTCCGTTCAAATCTCTACTTTCTGATGGTTTAAAAAAATATGTACATTACTATGGTAAATGTGATAAAATCCCCTTTAAATCCTACCTTTAATTTATATTTAGAACAACTATGTTTTTTGCGATCTTTATGTTTTATGGATTTGTAATTTTTTTGTTTATCATTGTAACATGGAATCTTACATTTTTCGAGTAATTAAAGTATAAGATTTAATAAATAGCTCAAAATTGTACATAATGATTAAAAAAAAAATTCGGATTCGAGTTTTTTTCGTTTCTTTGCATTTTTTGAGAACATTTACCATAGTAATGTATATTTTTTTTACACCATCAGAAAGTAGAGATTTTAACGAACAAAAAGCCCACCGACTTTTTAAAAAAAGCAGATATTTTGACGTGAGAATTTTCGATTGAAAATTAGGGTGCTATTTCGATATTAAGTCAAAATGTGGTGAAAAAATAATGTTTTAAATCGAAAAATTACAGTGTGTTTGGGACATAAGAAGGTAAGTTTTCAACAAACTTCGTAAAAAAAAAATTTTTTTTGTAAAAGATAAAAATAAAAAACCATAAACTTGGTTATTTGAATTTTTCACATAAATTTTGAGGTTATGTGAAAAAAGTGTAAATACAAAAGTTGTAGATCTTTTTATTACCTACAACTTTGCCATTTAACGTTTTTCTATAGGACTTGTAGTTTGGCCGGAAATCGAGATAAATCGTTTTCTACCCTTAAAAACTCACCCCCTTCCACTTCCCGACCTCGGATCGCCCGTAAATTATTTTTCCTTTCATTTTTGTAATATGCTCTTCCTTTTCCAATGGGTTTCATCCTACTACTATTTTTATTGGTTTCAAAAATTATCGCCCCTGGTCTATTTACTAAAGTGAAACTTATAGGGAGTAATAATATATCTTTTAAGGATACCACCAATGTTAGAGAAACATACACACGGCATATGGGCGTCCCAATTGAAACTCGACTATACCGACAAGTACGGGGAAGTGTTGCTAGATGATTGGTTGCAAGTTATCGATCACAGTCCGCGCGTGCAAATCGAAAAGATGTCCGGCAACTATATTTTGTACCATTGTCGACCCGGTGACGTAAGTATGAGATGGTTCATATTGGGACTTTGCATTGATTCGATTTTTCAAGGTATTATTATTATCTTCATTTCTGTGAATTTAAAAAACTTCATTCAGATTCATTATTGAGAGAAATTCTTGGTTTCTTCCTGCACACTATAAAGTGAATTTGAAACTTATTATAAATGGCCGTGTCAAAATAAACTTACTATTAATACCGAAAAGACAGTGTATATGATTTTAAAACAAAAAAATAAACAGCAAATCAAGCTAAACATCAAACTAAATAACGCAGTTCTAGAAGAAGTTACACAGTACTAAAACCTAGGCCTAATCATTTCAAATGACTTAACTTTTAACTCACACATAGATCACGTCATTAAAAAAACTATCCCATTATTGGAAATATTGTCACGAGGGCACCGGGTCCTTGATTAAAAGGCAGTACATCATGCTTAATTATTTATTTATTACACAATTTAACTATAGAAACAATCAAATAATACATAAAATACCCAGTCTTACCTTTTAACTTAATACCTTCTACTTCGGTGTTGGGGGAAAGTGTCGCCGCGTAAATTTGGCGGCTTAGCAAATTGATGGGCGACGTGCCCGCTTGGCTGCGAGATCGTTGATGCCCCGCGCCGCCAGCGCTCGCGTCCAAGCCGGTCGACGCTGGGTTCCCCCACTCTGTCCCAGCCATTGGGTTAACCATAAGTGAGGGAACTCAGGCGTCGATGGCTTGAACGCGCGAAAAAACTACCCCCGTGACAATATTAGAAGATCAATTAAACAAAAATACACAATACCTCTTATGCAATTGTTTTGTTGAACCACATTTAAGGTACTTAATACCATGTTGGGGGAACACAGGCGAATACATGTTGGACAAGCTGTAGAGGTATCAAAATAAGACTATAAAAAGTATTTTTTCTTTAAACTACTATACGACAACTAGCTATATTTATGAACATTATCCGTGGCTAAACGTCAGACAATTAAAAGAACTAGAACGAGCAAAACTATTACACGGTTTAGAAAATAAATTACTAAAATCAAAATGTAGCGTTGAGCAAAAATTTGGACTTTCATAGGTACAACTTAACAACAAACATGAACCTTAGAAATAAATTCTCTAGAACCAAAAAGTGTCAAGACTCTACAATTTCCCGAAACATCAAGGTCTATAATGAAATTCCGAAAGTCATCATTAGTAAAAAAGCCAAAAAGTAAATTATATTAAAACTAAAGACCCTCCAAAGAATTAACATAATTATGTTACATTATGTGTACTATTTATATTTTAGCGACTATTACCTATAAAAGATTTTTTTATTTTTGATTGTACATGTAGGCCTCCTCGGTGCCAGTATCTCTGTACTGATTTGAGGTCATAAATAAATAAGTAAATATATAAAAAATGCATAAATTTTACTATTTATAAACATGGCAATTCGTAATCTTTTTATAGTACACTTTGGATGAAAATGTCAAGGGATAGAGAATGTTCAAAATTTCTTTATGAGTACTGAGACAAAGTTTAAGCTCTTCACTATCCATAGTAATCGAGATATTTGAATTTAAATATTTATACATATGCATGGAAATATTTCGAAAATATAAAAAAATGCAATATGACAATTTTTTAATAGATATTGATTAAATATTACATAAAATCCAATAATAACGAAAGAAATATGCAAAATAACGTTTTTACGAATTTTTATGAAAAAAATTTAATTTTTCGGGTTTTTATATTTTCCACAATATCTCGCTTATCTTTAACTTAAGAGTAAATTTGAATATAACCTGTTTTGTGGGTAATTTAAAAAGACAACTTTTTTATTTGAACCATTTTCTTCTTGTATCAGTTCCGAGATATGTGCAAAAACATAGAAACCATATATCGGTCAATATCTTAGAAACTATAAGAGATACAAAAAATTCGCAATCAACTTTATTGTAGATCTAATTAAGATGCAACTTTATTGGCATATACATTGTTGTGCTATTTATCAAACTTTCCGAGTAAAATGGTAATTTATGGATTTTATAAAAATTTCATGACCAGGAAATATTTCGAAAATTTAAAAAACTGGTATAACTTGAAAATATGACAATTTTTTAATAAATATACATCAAATATTAAACTAAATATAGCGAAGAAAGAATGCAAAATAACTCTTTTACAAAGTTAACTTAAATTACGTTGGACTGTGTTTAATGTAATAAAAAATAGAAGAAAGGGATACAATGATGGGTGATCGGCTAAAAATATTAACAATTGGTTATCTACTTTAAATGGTATTTGACAACTTAGCAATTTTAAGCAAGATTTGCCATATATTATATCAATGCCAAATCCCAAGCTTATAAATATGCTTGTGTATTTTTTTATAGGTTTGACAATTTAAACGTGGAGTGGTTTTTAGAGTGGTGCTTGTTATAATAACTTTAGCCTGTTTTGTAAATATTTGTGCATACGATTTTATATCTTCATCATTGGTGTCGGAATAAAGAAAATTAGCAATTTATTATTAGCATCGTTCCAGTATCCTAAATATTTAACTTCCTTATTTTTCTTTATTCAGTCATACCAAAGGGTTGCATTTCATCTTATTAATTTGTTCAACACTTTCTAATATTACTTGAAGTCAAAGTGAAATAGACTAAAATGTTGTGGCGTCGTATTTTTTTACCATATATAAACTCTCCAATGTATCTTATTACATTCGGGTAATATGCCAAATAAATATACATCCAATACATTTCATACTCCCTCATTCATACTTGCGAACCAAAGATTTACGGTTCCTACTTCCTAAATTTCATATTTTAACAGAAACATAATTCATAATCCTCACACTCTCACCAATAATTGATTGTTTTGGTAGCTAGTGTTTAGCCCATAGAATGTTTCAGAGGAACTGGTTTGTGTCTTCGAACATTTACCATATTATTCCAGACTGTCGCTGTAAAAATAGACTTTTGCAGTCAGTCAGTCAGTTGGCGTTGAGCTAAGATGTGGCGTAATACTTTTATTTTAACCGAATATGTTCGTTTACTATCGTCTTACAAGAACTTACATTTAAAAGGCTTCTGTCTGGAATTCTATTGGTATACTCTGTTTCTTAAAGCCTGACAGCACAGCTGAGGGTCATGAGTCGTAAAACCTCATAAGTGTAACAACAACAGGTAGTTAAGTAATTAAATTATCTATTATTGCATAGGCATACAGGTAGGTGGCTTATGTCATGTCATTTCCAACTTCAAGTGAGGTAGTTTAGTTTTATTTTTAACGTGTTCTCGAAAGCTTGTGTGTATATTATAAAAATAATACAAAAATGGCGAATAACACAGGCCTGCATTTTTTAACACTTTGAAAGTTGATTTAAATATTTCAACTGTTTTCTAGTAATTGGGTAGCGCTGATTTAAAATCTGCTTTCAGTTTTTTTATATCACGTAAGGTTATTTTTCAAACCGGTAAAATCCAAAAATATAGAAAAGAACACGATTTATTTAATTTATAAGCTAGTTTTTTAATATATTAAGGAAAAATATACAAAATATACACATATAAACTATTATAAATGGTTATTTATTCATTAAGCTTCTTCAAAAAATGTTTTCTTTTTTCAGAAAAGCTTCCTTTGGTTGTTTTTCTGTTCCAACAGAAATCGGCCATCATTTTTGTATCCCAGCGCCCCTGGTATATTTTTTCCATCTCTTTAATATATTGATGAAATCTTTCACCTTGCTCGTCACCCACGTCCCCAAGATTTTCCGGGAATTAGTCCAAATGGGAATGTAAAAAGTGAATTTTTATGCTCATATTCTGAAATTCCTGATATTTTTCAGCATATTTTCAACGATCTCAACATAGTAGTAATTTATGTTCAACTTCTTTAAAAGCATTCCATGCATGTTTTTCCTTACCTTCCATTACCTTTTCAAATTCTGTATCTTTCATCAAGCTGCTAATCTGCGGCCCTACAAAGATTCCCTCCTTTAATTTTGCCTCTGACAGAGCCGGAAATGTTTTACACAAATATTTAAAACAATATCCTTCTTTGTTTAATGCCTTAACAAATTGTTTCATACGTCCAAGTTTTATGTGAAGTAAGTAAGTAAAAAGATATACTTTCAGGCGAAAAATAATATGTTCACCAGGTAAGCTAAAATTTGTGCTTTGTATTTTTAATAAGAGTTCTTAGCTGTCAGGTAATAGGAAACAGACTTTAATAAAGTCGCCACAGTGGATCTTTTCCCGTGCGTCATCAATCAACGATCAGGACTCAACGTGGCTAATAACTCTGCATCCTTATTTATTACAGTAACAAGTTTGAATAAAAGCATAAAAGATCGTCTCCAAGATTCCGCAATAATATCACGTGCTAGACACGAATAAAACTATAAACGTCAATTAATTACTTTTTTTATTTGTTTAGTTGACTACCGTTGTATTTTAGAACGTCATTGTCAACCTTATTTTGATCTGCCAATCTAATTCGTATTTTGTAAATTTGTGTGCCTTAAAACTGTTCCATTTTCTAAAAATAGTTCTTTTTAGAGCTAATTATACCCACCATCTGTTTTGGCGGCAAGTATTTATGGTTTTTTTAATACCCAATTTATTTATTTTAAATATTCTAACCGTCAAAGTTCTTTGAAAAGTTTACGGCAGTGGCTAAATTCCCTTTAATAAAAGGATGTCAAAAATTTGACTTTTGCGATTTTAATAGTCAATAAAACACCAAACTTTTCTAGATTTTAAGCTTTAAAAATAGTATTAAATGTAATAACATTTGTTTGTCAATTTCTTTTAGATAATAGAAAATGCCGGGCAAAACTTAAAATAAATAATAATTTTTTGGGATATTATGTAGTTACGTCAAACGGTAGGCAGGCACGTCCATTTTATGAACTTAGACTTAGTTTTGACTTTTTTCGTCTCGTAATTTTGATTTGATCCATACGATTTTGATGACGTGAAAGTGATGACGCACGGGAAAAGAACCACTGTGGCGACTTTATGTTCAAAGTTTTGCATATAAAACATAAATGGTGTTTTTGCATCGTGATGCACACGCTGTATGATTATCTAACCGCTTGTTGCTTTGGGCCTTACTTAGCTTACACGAACGATTTTTACTAACATCTAGGCCTTACAGAAGGGACAACGTCGCACTGCGGACGTACCTGTAACCATGATTTCCGTACCGTCCAGTACGATCCAATTAGGAGAGGACAAAAGGCTGAACGCCCAAGTGACATGCGCATTGTCGGCCAGCGAGATTTGGTGTCAACAGACTGGCACCGAGGAAAGTGTGAGTATTTTTTGTATTGTTTGCGTAGTGTAATTCTCGACAGTTGACCGTTTTTAACCTTACTTTATACACAGACAAATAATAATAATAATAAGTTTATTTAAAATTTAATAATATAATAAATATGATTATGTTGTCTTCTATAAACTTATTCCTCAATCCCCTGAAGCTGAGCTTGTTAGGGGCAAATCTTATTTTTTGTTTTAGTATGTAAAATCATAGATCATAAATATGCATTAAGAATCAAGTTTTAAAGTAAAAATGCTAATTTATAGTATAAACGCAGTTTTTTTGAAGAAATATATTACCTATAATAAAATTATTAATTTTTAATTTTTAATAAAAAATATTACTTATAAATTATTCAGAACAATATTAATTAATTAAAGCATTTCTAAAAATGTTTTCAAATTGTCTGTTTTTATTTCGACTTTAAATTTTTTTAATGAAATCAATTTTTTAATTTTTGTTGGTAAATAATCGTTTAAATAAAAACATAAATATTTGAATTTTTTTTGTCCTATGGTCTTATTTATTTTAGGTTTTATGAATATTTCATTTTTATGACGTGTATCATGATTATGGTTTTTAAATTGTATAAGGTTTTTATTTTTAAATATATATATTAAGATGTTATAAATGTAAAGTTGCCTTATGTTCGACTTTTTTGTTTCTGAATATAATTCTTTTGAAGGATAAAGATAATCTTTATTGAATATAATTTTTAGAAACCTTTTTTGTAATATTTCTAATTTTTTAACTAAAGTTCTATTTATTCCTCCCCAACCTAAAATTCCGTAATTTAAATGAGTTTTAACTAACGCGTAATATAATACTTCCAAATGTCTTACATTTAAAATTTTTTTAATGTTTTTAAAAATCGGTAGTAATAGTATATTACATACCGAAGAGGAAATTGTTTCATTACTGTCGAGAGATTAGTTAGTTTAATCTCGTGACAGTAATGAAAACTTTCCTCTGAGGTTTGTATACTATTTTATTTACAACCCACCGTTAATTGAAAATTAGATAATATTTGATTTTTTCAAAAAATGTAGTAAAATATTTGATTTTTTCAAAAAATGTAGTAAAAATGTCAAAATATGACATTTATTGTTTTGACGCCAAACAAAAATATGCTGGTTAACAACAAGAATTAGGGAAATAAGTGAGGGAAATGGGTGAGGTAAGTGGAAGAGGGAAGTAGACGTAGGTAATGTGGCACTTCCAAACTTTTAAAAATGTTGTAATGTCAACATTACATGTATGGTTGTAAATAAACTTCTTAATTTTTTAATTAAGTATTCTAAGTGAAAATTCCAATTTAATTTACTGTCAAAAATAATTCCTAAATATTTGATTTTATTAACTTTAAAAATTTGAATGTCTTCATTTATTTGAATACTATTCATATTTCTTGGTAGGTTATTTAGGTTTAAAGTAAAAGGAATATAATTCGATTTATTAAAATTAATTGTTATCAAACCAATTTTTTATAATTTTAAAATCTTTTTTAATTTTATTATTTAAGTTGTCCCAATTTTCACAATGCCTTGTTTTGATGTACCCGTTTTTAGCCTTGTTACTTTTACAAAGTGTTTCCATATTTTGTAGGAACGTTATTTAAACATGATGGACCGGTTGCAAATATATTACCAAGAGCACGAGTTTCAAGTCATTCCGACAAATATTTCAATGGCAAGCTACTACGTTGCAAAATATGATGGTGAATATTTTAGGTAAGATACAACTCGTTTATCTATCATATGAAATGTTTATGGGCACGTAGTTGACGACATATAATTTCGTACACTAAACTGTGCAACTTTTTTACCTTTATTACCCTTGTAACGTGTTAATTGTTATCATGATATCGGTTAAAGTATTGTTATTATCTTATTTGATTTAAATTGCCTCATTAAAGTATTATTAAAAAGGCAAGAATAATATGGTTAGTAGAAATAGTAGTCTCATGGAAAAATAGCTGATCATTTTAGAGTACCTAGAAGTACTGTTCAAGGAATTGTAAAAAAAATGGCGCTATCATCAAACACTTGAACGGTCTGTTGGGTCTGGTTTAAATAATAGAAAATCATCAAATGAAGAAGACCGAAATTTGGTGAAGTGTTTAAGGCAAAATCCATTTGAAACTGCAGTATCCGCTATGCACATAACAGGATTCCCGGCTTCATCTAGAACTGCGCAACGCTGAGTAAGACAATGTTCCGAATTAAGAAATCGAGCAGCTGCATCCAACCCGTTTTTAAAAAATAGCGATAAGGAACAAACAATTGAGTATGCTATGCAATATTTACCAGAAAATGATTTTTTTTGGCAAAATGTTATCTTTTCCGATGAGAAAACTTTTCAGTCTACATATAATGAAGGATTCGAGTATATAGACCACCAAATTCCCGATATGATGAGAAGTATACTCAAAAAAAGCAAACCAGTGGACGTTTCCCCGTTAATGTGTGGGCATAGATAAGTGTTTACGGTACAGGTGTATGCTGGAATATTGGTCGAACACTAAACATATATATATAACTGGTTTAGACAAAACAACGTAACATGTCTGCCTTGGTGCTCAAGAAGTCCTGATTTAAATCCAATTGAAAATGTTTGGGGATTGACGTTAAAAAAAATGTACAAAATAAATTTAAAACCACAGAATAAAATAGAGTTATTTGATAAAATAGAAGAAGTTTGGGAAGGGCTAACTCCGGATTACACCAGAAGTATTATTTTGTCAATGCCAAGCATATTCCGATTAGTGTTAGAATCCAATGGCGCAGCAATTAAATATTAGTATTTTGTTTGTTGTTTGTTAATAAACTTACCCTTTTTGTCTTTATACTTTTGTAGTTTTCCTGGTATAATTTTCTTATTTCGCGGCTGTAATTTAAACACAAAAATATTTAGAAATAACCATTATTACTTATGGTAAAAAATCGTACATACAATATCTTACAGCTATGTATAAAGCTGATGTTTTATCAGGGCCGATCCTAGCAGGTGTGCAGCGCGTGCACCGCACGCGGGCGGCCGTAGGTCGCAGATAGTTCTGTTAATCAAGCAAAACTTTTTACGAATTTCTCGAAATAAAAATAAAGTGACATTTATCAAACTATAAAAGATAACTTTAAATTAACGTCGAAGAAGACAACAATATTTTTATGAATTATTTCAAATGGATTTATTTATTAAAGATTTTCAATCAAACCAGCCAGCGCCAGTGGTGAAATTTCTAGTTTTTTTGATGTGGTACAAAAGGTATATAATAATTACTTTTCTGCGTCCCCATATCGATGGGATTTACTCAAAAAACACGTGAAAAGTCTTACTTTAAAACCGTTAAGTGAAACAAGATGGGAAAGTCGTATCAATGCTATTAGACCTCTAAAATTAGAGCTAAAAAACAATATTACCGCATTAAAGGCATTAATTGAAGATACCATCAGAGACACGAAAACAAAAATTGGTGCTAAATCAATAATTAAAAGTCTTGAAACATTTAAGTTTTTGTGTTCAATTTTAATTTGGCATGATTTATTATCAATATTATTGATGTATTAAGTAAAATGCTTTAAAATCCTAAATTAAACATCACGGAATGTATTAAAGGCTTAGATAATCTTAAAAAATATTTAGTTTCCCAAAGATCTGACGATAATTTTAAAATATTTGTCGATTCAGCAACAACACTTGCTAGAGATTTAGGTATTGATCCCGAATTTCCCATCTGGAAGCTCAGAAAAAAGTTAGTTTATTTGATTACGAGGGCAGTGATAAACCAGTTTTAAATCCCTTCCTGCAATTCAAGATTGCTTTCTATTTTGCAGTTCTTGATTACGCGATCTCTTCGATAAATGAAAGATTTACCTTATTATCTGAGTGCTATTCAATATTCTGCTTTCTGTATGAATTTCACACCATTTCTGATGACCTCATGAAAGCCTGCATGGACTTAGATATTAAGTTAAAGGTACAGGAGGAAGGAACTATTGTGAAAGATATAGACGGTATACAACTCTTTAATGAAATAACTTTATTTAAAGATATTTTCCAGGTAAAAAACAGCCAATTATTAAGATATTAGAAATTTTAGTCAAAAATTATTTCATTCCCTGTTTTCCAAATTTTGCTCTAGCAATAAGGATTTTTTTAACCTTACCTGTTTCTGTGGCTTCAGGTGAAAGAAGTTTCAGTAAATTAAAAATTACTTGAGAAATAATATGACACAAGAAAGACTTTCAGATTTGGCCGTCATCTCTATTGAATCCGAAATCTCTGAAAAAATTGATCTCACCGCAATTATTGACAAATTTGCTTCTCAGAAAGCCAGAAAAAATATTTTATAGTTAATTAGTAGGTAGTCTTCGAGGAAGGACTGATTTATATACTTTTCGTTTCGCGAGATTTATGCTTTAGTACTTTTTGTTATTTTATATTTTCTGGTAAATACTGTTGTTTTACATTTATTATTATAAAATATCTATTTTTGTTTTAAAATTAATATTTTTATTGGTTTATTATTTTGTTAAAGTAAAAAAAAAGGTGTCGCTAATATAACATATTTGCTGGCCTAAAAATAAAGTCTTTCCCGTAAAATTTTATTTGTAGTTTGCATTTTTATTAATGTTTAACTTTTTACTCTTATGTACACGTAGATGAGTTTATAACGTCAACGTTAAGTATTACTCAAAATAGGAAAAATTCTTTAGAGGGGCCGCATTATAGGTCTTTGCACGCGGGCCGCCGACACCCTAGGATCGGCCCTGTGTTTTATCTAGGTATAAGCAGCAAGGTGAGAAACCCGTTTTACCCAATTTTGTTGTAATTGAGTTACGTATGGGTGGAGTGTACGAATTTATATGTCATCAACTGTACTTGTAAAATGGAAATCCTGGCACTAAACCAGTTACTTTATATACCTGGTACCGTCTTATAGTATTGTTTCGTTATAATGTTTACCCCTAGCTCTGAACAAATTTACTATCCATAACTTTTTTGTTTAAAGAGTAAAGGCTGTGAAAGTTACCGAACTAGAAGTGGAGTGTTTCTTCATCGATTGGGGAGACGAATTATCGATTCCAAGAAGTGATATTTTTGAGTTGAAAAGAGAATACGCTTCTGCAAACGCGCAGGTAACGAATTTATTGATATCACAAAAAAATAAAGCTCTACTAATATCACATGTAATATTGGAACTGCACTTCTATTTCTGACGGTTGTTTCTATTACATTAAACAATAGTCTTGTGTTTTCAGGCGTTTGTATGTAGGCTTTATGGTTTGGAAGCGCTATATGAAGTATCAAATAATTCCCCATCCCTGGCCGGTCTGTGTGAGAAACCTGTAGTTATAGAAATTGCTGTAGATGACATCAGTAAGTAAATGATATAAAATAAAAAGTAGATGATACGACAATTATTTATTTTGCTGAAACTCTTGCAGAAATGTATTTTCATATTAATTTTTTATTTTTTTAATTGGCATTTGGCTAAATAGCCATGCAGCCAGTCGCAAAGTAAAAAAGAAGAACATTATTATACGAAATATATAAACAGGGACACACGCTTCACGCCACTGGGGTCTGTCAGGGCGACTTTATTTAAAAACACACAGGGAATGAAGACCACTGAAAAAAAAGGGGTTTACATATAAGGACAAAATAGGGCAGGTTTGTTTTTTAAATAATTAAGAGTTACAATTTTAAATTGACCTTATATAAATATGTTACAAGAACATTAAATATTTTTATATTTCCTAGTGACAAAAGGTATAGGATATTAAAAGGGCACTCGACTTTACATTCTTGAATCAATTGCTTGAAGAGGCTATTAATTTCATTTTCATACTTTTTACACTCCAAGAATAGATGGTCAAAATCACATCTGACATTGCACAAATCACATTTGTCCGAAGGAAAAATACGTATTTTATTTAGGTGGGCTGGATAACAAGCATGGCCCAATTTCAGTCGTATAATGGTTGTAATAAACCGTCTTGGAACTATTATCTCCTTATGTCAGTGCTTATTAGGAATGTTTTTTATAAGAAGTGAATATCTAGTGCGAGATGTGGTACAATAGGTTTTCCATCTTACCTTCCATTTATCTAATATTTCTGCTTTTAGAAGAGCATCTGCCTCGCTAAGGTTGAGACTAGAACTAATGGGTGTTCCATTACGAATACTATCCTTTGCTAGAGTATCCACATACTCGTTACCTGTTATACCAGTGTGTGCTTTAACCCAAATAAATGTTATGTGCTTTTTTCTTAACGTAATATATCGTAATAGTTTTCGAATGTTCCATAATAAAGGATTAGTTTTGTAGGACCAAGGTTTAATATTGGTTAATGCTTTTAGAACGGACAAAGAATCAGACAGAATAACAAAATATTGATTGTCATATTCAAGAGCAAAATTAACTGCTTTAAAAATAGCTAAGGCCTCTGTAGTAAAAATACTACAATTTTTTTCAACTTTAAACTTAAATTCATTGTTGATTTGGGGTATATATATAGCTGCTCCATTGCCTTCATCTGTTTTAGACGCATCAGTATATATAAAGATACAATCTTTATGTTTTATAAGTTCTGCCTTTAAAATATGGTTATTAAGTAACTTGCTATCAGTGAAATAAGGGATTATCAGTGTAACTTCTTGAAAGCCACTATGGTATTCATAATCTGTTATACATAAAGGCGTAATTTGGTTGAGGATTCCATTAAAGTTTCTAAATGCTTCACATAAAGGGGGAGAGATTTTATGATTCCAATACTTATTAGTTAAATCATAAGTATTTAGTCTAGAAATGTTATGAAGAAGATTAGTTTCAAAAAATTGGTGTTTAAATAAAAATTTAGCACTGAGTGCCTCTCGTCGTAAGCACAATGGGGGTTCCAAAGCTTCCACTAATAACGCCTCTACAGGCGATGATCTCATTGCACCTAAACACACTCTAAGAGTTTTATATTGTACGCGATCAATTTTCTGTAAATGGGTTTTGCAGGCAGAGCCATACAAAATACTGCCATAGTCAAGGATAGATCTGATATATGATTTGTAGAAAATCAGCGCAGTTTTGATATTAATAATGACTTAAAAATACTTCTCTCTTGGCTTTAATCAAATAAACTTACGTTAAATTTGACAAAATCTTCTTTTATGTTAATAACTAAAAATAAAATAAATTCCATCATTAACCCCTTAACATTTAATAATGAAAATGTTCAAAAACGACGAAAATTTTAGGATTAGTTTTAGACGAAAATTTAAATTGAAAATGCCATATCCAGTATATTATCAACTTGATCCTTTAAAACATAAAAAAAAAATATTTTTCATTAATACATATATTCAAAATTACAATACGTAGCTTCTGCATGAGGATCTGCTTGTTTAACAAACTTAAAACCATTACAAAAATTGCAAAATAAAGTTATTACATTTCTTGAATGATGAAAGAGTTTTGGACTTCCATTGTCTTTATTTGTTTTAAATCACAACGTTTCAACTGGTAAGTATCTCTAGTCGTCTTCAGGTGAATACTTTATTATACTTATATATAGGATCAACCTTCGGGCCTACTTTTTTTTAATCTACATTAATTCTATAGCAAAATTAAATTTAAAAGGTAAAATAAAATTGTTTGCCGATGATACTACTATTGTATATTTTCATGAAGACCATGCTCAAATTCACAATAACATTAACCACGACCTAAATATAATATGTAAATGGCTTGAAATTAATAAATTATTATTAAATTTTAATAAATCATTTTTGATGTTTATGGCTATCTTTCAATAATCATATAATTAAATATAGGTACCTACTAATACAATTAAATTTTTAGGTTTATATATTGATTAAAATTTAAAAAGTTACATCTCACCAATAATTGGCATTTTGTTTAAAGCTAAAAATTATACATATATCATTGAAATATTTAAAAAAACATATTATTCTTTGGTTTATTCAAAATTACAGTATATGATTTCAATTTGGAGATCAGCGAATTTAACTACAATTCAGCCATTAAAAAAACTACAAAACAAAATAATTAAATGCATACGTCATAAACTTCCTTTTTTAGAACCAACTATAAATTTGTATAAACCAAATGGATCTTTAAATTTAGAAAAGCTTTATAAATTAAAACTATGCATTCTAATACACTCTATTATTATTATTAAAGAAAAACAATCGAATATAATATTTCCTTCGACCAACATTATTTACATCACGAGACAAACCCATCATATTCAAACACCTATGGTAAAGAGTACTTTTGGCCAAAGATCAATAATATATAAAGGAATAACAATTTACAATAGTTTGCCGAAAAAAAATTAAAGAAATATCAAAATTATGGATTTAAAAAAAACTAAAAAAATATTTTTTAAAACTGATAGTATATTATTTAACGAGCGTATAATGTAGGCTATATTACACTTGGATTCTTAAAATACGAGCCGAAGGCTCGTGTTTTAAAATCTGGTTAGGAATCCGAGTGTAATATAGCCATTATACGCGAGTCAAATACTATACTTTATCTACGACTATTCAGTATTCAAAAAATTAGAAAATGCATTCAGAGCAACAAATTTTATTACAATAGAATATTTTTACATAACAAGGTAATATTATTAATGGTATTTCTTAACTAAAAAATACAATTCAACAATGTTAACAATAATTAAACAAAATACAATTACTTATTTCTAATTTTTCATGAAATTGATTGTAACATTAGAGCCATTATGAAAATGAATGGGAGCGGGAATATTACTTATATTCATATCGTTTTTATTAGTAATGGAAAAAGTTTCGGAGCTAACATTATTCACAGTGGTAGATGTAGACGGGCATAAATTTGAGTTTATGTGTTTTAAAATTCTATTAGCAGCGTCTATTTTAGTTTTTTTTGAATCATCAAGATAACCTTCAGCTACGGAGGCCGATTTCCAACCTCCATGACGTTTTAGGGCTGTCATAGTTGCTCCTCCGTCAGGGACCGTGGATTATGAAATCTCATAATCCACGGTTGTAGATTATGAGTAACTATGGTAATATGAATCACATTATATATGTACTAACAAACACATTATGCTTCTATTATTAAATAGTCGTAGATAAAGATATATTATTAATAATATGTGCCTATTCAAACTCAATTTTTAGATAACGAAAATACAAACGATGCTTTACCAGTATACATGTACGATTCTGAAACCGGAAAATCTACTAATGAAGATCTAATCTCGAAACTTACTATAGAACTGGCGTTTCCTGTCTTACATCAAGTACGTATTTTAAACTGCTGGATAACGACTAATCGTTTGTGAATAATGCTGTGGACTTACACTTTTATATTATAATATGTATTTCCAATTTTTAGGACGGCATTACTGAAGTGTACGTTTCTAACATAGAATCGAACGGGGACCTATACGTTCAAGTTAGGACAAAAGGCTACGAAAACTGGTTGAAATTAAAGGAGCAAATTGAAACGGACATGAATACGAAACCTCCCAAAGACACTTTGTACAGGGTCGCTCAGTCTAATAGCAGAGAGAAGCTGTACTTGATGAAGCACGTGGTAGACGGGTAGGATATTAAAAAATATATTTATGTCTCGAAAAGTGGTGTTAAAGTATGTTTCCTATTGCCTGACAGGTAAGAACCCTAATTAAAAATGCAAAACACAAATTTTAGCTTACCTGGTGAACATATTATTTTTCGCCTCAAAGTATATCTTTTTAGTAACAATATAGGTAGTTTAAACACTATACAGTGTCCGCAAGAAAGTCCGCATCAAATGGGATTTTTTTTTATTATTAAGTATAGGTAAAAATTTAAAAAGCAGTTAGTTTTTGCTTTACTAAAAACCTAAAATTACGTATACTGAAGCAGCTGCACGACTTGCGTTACCTGTCAAATTTGACATTTTTAATAAAATAGGTTCAAAACTGCCCTTATTTATAAAAATATCGAAAAACTTTATTCGAGAAAGTTGTTTATTTAGGCATTTTTAGCATCTGTACGAAATTTTGACATTCTAATACAATTTTTATTTTTTGCCAGATTCTTGAAAATTTTGATCAACCCTCGCAGATTAACTTTTATACATCGATGTAAAACCATTTGCCATTAGTTCATTTGTAATCTTAATGCAATTTTGTGTAAAATTTTTGTTTCCAATTATTTATTTTGCTTCAAAAACTGAAATTCTTATTGATCAGTATGTAATGTTTGATGCAAAGTTTATCTAATTACATCAGTTTTGTCAAAACCGACGTTTCTCATTTTCCTTAAGTTAGTAAACAGATGTACAGGGTTATCCAACCAAGACTAGACAAGGCGATTTTTTGACTTTTCCTGTTCTTTTATAAAAAAACTGAAATAGCCATTTTAAGTCATTTTCTCCCGCGAATTCGAATATCTTCAGCAAAAAACAATTGAACATCAAACAAAAGTACTAGGGGTCACTTTGATATTTTTTTAAATGGAACACCCTGTATATTTTTACATTTTTAAATTCCACATAAAATTATAATTATTTTTTATTAAATGCACTATTAGTCTATACTTCATAGTTTCCGAGATATTGACTCTCGAAAAGTGACATTTTTGAACTTTGACAGCTTATAACTTTCTAACAGTACGTCTTAGAGCAAAACGGCTTACATATCCCTATCTTCAATTTTTATTATCTTCCCAAAAAAACCAACTTCCGGTTAAACCGGATGTAACTCGAAAGAAGGAAATATAGTTGTTCCGGTTTAACTGGAAGTTGATTTTTTTGGGAAGATAATAAAAATTGAAGATAGGGACATGTAAGCCGTTTTGCTCTAAGACGTACTGTTAGAAAGTTATAAGCTGTCAAAGTTCAAAAATGTCACTTTTCGAGAGTCAATATCTCGGAAACTATGAAGTATAGACTAATAGTGCATTTAATAAAAAATAATTATAATTTTATGTGGAATTTAAAAATGTAAAAATATACAGGGTGTTCCATTTAAAAAAATATCAAAGTGACCCCTAGTACTTTTGTTTGATGTTCAATTGTTTTTTGCTGAAGATATTCGAATTCGCGGGAGAAAATGACTTAAGATGGCTATTTCAGTTTTTTTATAAAAGTACAGGAAAAGTCAAAAAATCGCCTTGTCTAGTCTTGGTTGGATAACCCTGTACAAAAAGGAAATATTTGGAAGCCTTCGTTGACATTTTACTTAATTATTATTATTAAATTAAATTAATTATATTAAGCTATATTTTTGTTGAATAAAATGTTTCGAGCGATTAATATTTATTCTTTTTGATCCAATATTAATTAAGTAAAATTTCAACGAAAGCTTCCTAATATTTTCTTTTTGTACATCTGTTTACTAACTTAAAAAAAAATGAGAAACGTCGGTTTTGACAAAACTGATGTAATTAGATAAACTTTGCATCAAACATTACATACTGATCAATAACAATTTCCGTTTTTGAAGCAAAATAAATAATTGGAAACAAAAATGTTACACAATATTTCATTAAGATTACAAATAAAGTAAAGGCAAATGGTTTTACATTGATGTATATCTACGAGGGTTGATCAAAATTTTCAAGAATCTGGCAAAAAATAAAAATTGTATTAGACTGTCAAAATTTCGTACAAAGGTTAAAAATGCCTAAATAAGCAACTTTCTCGAATAAAGTTTTTCGATATTTTGATAAATAAGGGCATTTTTGAACCTATTTTATTAAAAATGTCAAATTTGACAAGTAACGCAAGTCGTGCAGCTGCTTCAGTATACGTCATTTTTGGTTTTTAGGTAAGCAAAAACTAACTGCTTTTTCAATTTTTACCTATACCTAATAATAAAAAAAATCCTATTTGATGCGGACACTGTATAGATTGGCACACCCCTAATTTTACCTTTCACAATAGGGTCGTAAAATTGTAACAATAGGGCAAGCCGATATGATTTAGAATAAATCTTCGGACAGTGGCGTTCGTTTAGGTTTTAATTTATGAAATATAAATTCCTTTTGTTTCCTGCCCGTGTTGTAAATAAATTATACACAGTGAAAACTATATCTGATTTAGTTCTAGCCGATACTATACATTAACAAAACAAGTCTGACAAAAAAATCGACCGTTTTAACCAATTTTTTTAATGGAGTTACCTGTCCTCTTAAATTGTAATATTATGGTACGTTATTATTTTAATTTTTTTTGGTTTCTGAACTCGCCGACAAAAAAAACCGGCACCTAAATTTTTTAGTAATTTCAATATGGCATAACTTTTTTATTTTTGACCTTATTGCAATGATTTTTCACTAGGCGATAGATTTATTCATTAAAATTACGCTGCAGTTTGTTCTGGTGTAATTTTGGTTGCTTAAATGTTTATATACCAGGGTAAGTCAAAAAGATGTTTTTAGTCCGAAGTTTAAAACGTCCTGTGGAAAAAACACGCCAGAGAAACTTGTTTAAACACGATTTACGATAAAGCTGCATGTATTCCGAGCGTTTTGTTTTTTGAATCATCTGGTTATCTTGTTTCTTTTACGAGCTACGCATTTTTAATTGAAATGCTGCATTTAAAAAACATTTTTACTTTAAACATTTAAAGTTGTCATTAGAGCACTTAAAATTAAAATAAAATGTTAATAACGAGTGTGTCCACCTCTAGCAGCAATGACAGCTTGCATCATTCGTGGCATGGAATCAATTAGAGTAATTATTTTTTCTTGAGGAATAGCTTCATATTCTTCATTTAATGCTAACCTGAGCTCTGGTAAAGTTGTAGGTTTGTTGGGATGGTGACGAACGCGTCTTTTTAATTCATTCCAAAGATGCTCAATTGGGTTGAGACCTGGGCTACAGGGTGGCCATTCTAACCTTTGAATTCCAATACGGGCAACATAACTTTTATTAATGCGATGATTTTACCCACGTCTGCAGTGGTTCGCACCATTTAAATTACGATTTTAATATTGACAATGTCACTGACAAAATAATCTAATAAAGTAGGTAACCACTAGCTAACTTGGTTATTTTACGCTGATTATTTTTATTGACATTAAAAAATGCAGTGTTTTAATTGAAAATGCGTAGCTCGTAAAAGAAACAAGATAACCAGATGATTCAAAAAACAAAACGCTTGGAATACATCCAGCTTTATCGTAAATCATGTTTAAACAAGTTTCTCTGGCGTGTTTTGCCACAGCACGTTTTAAACTTCGGACTAAAAACATCATTTTGACTTACCCTGGTATATAAACATTTAAGCAACAAAAATTACATCAGAACAAACTGCAGCGTAATTTTAATGAATAGATCTATCGCCCAGCGAAAAATCATTGCAATAAAGTCAAAAATAAAAAAGTTATGCCATATTGAAATTACTAAAAAAATTTAGGTACCGGTTTTTTTTTGTCGGTGAGTGTATATGTAATTTTTACTTATAATTTATATTTATTCGTATGTAGTTTTTAAGGTGTGCAAAAAAGATTTGTATATTTAACTGAATTAATTTTATTTTCCCAATACAAAAACAGCACATACTTAAAAGAGTTAACAAATTAAAGGTCTAAAAAGGTGTCTTCATATCACTAAATTCGAAGGATTCATCTGTGGAGTCAACTGAAATAACAATTGGTTCTACCGTTTCTTCCATCAGGTTGTGTAAGTCCCACATTTTTTTCCCTCTCTTATTACATGTTTTATAGCTTCTTTCCGATTTTTTTTCGTTATAATGTTTAATGAATTTCATTTGTGCCCATATTAAGTCAATTGGATTTAATTCACAGTGGTAGGGCGGCAGTCTAAGTAATTTCGTCGATTACACATTTTTTAAAACGTGACTTATTTTCTTGCACTATTTTTAAAAGCTGCTTTTTTAACATGCCATCTTCAAAGGATATATTTTTCTTAGACAGCCAATTTATAATATCTGTTTTTTTCCAAGAAGTTTTTCTAAAACCCTTGAATGGTAGCTGGCGTTATCTAATACTATGACAGAATTTTCGGGAATTAATTCTATCATAGGCTCAAAATACTCTTAGAAGATGTCAGCAGTCATTTCCTCATGATAATATTTTGTTGATTTTGACTCAAATTCTAGTAAACCACCGTTTACAAATCCACGTTCACAACCTATATGCGACCTTTACCTGCAGGTATTTTCAACCCAGTAGACAGACCTTCTATAAATGCTTGACGAGAGCTTTGAATATTTTTATCTTGCCATATCTTTTGTGCTGAATGTCATTCGTTAACCCAGGTTTCGTCTAAATAAAAAATGGTAATTTTTTCACTTCTATATCTCCTATAGGTGTCCTTCCTGGCGACTGTTTAGGGAGGGGCTACAGTTCGAGATTTTCTTTCCCTATGAAGCCTATAGCACATGCTGATACTAGGTTTCTGACAGTACTAGATGGTGTTTGGTGCACAAGTGCATCGTGTACCATTGCGATAAAAAAAAAGTAGTACAAGAATTAGTAGTCCCAGATATAACTCTTGGTCTATAAGGATATCGAGAAGTGGATATCGTCGTCACTATGAACTTTTTTGGCGTTACCATAAAGAATTCTGGAGACAGCATTGTAATAAAGGTGACACTGAGTTATCAGTTTGAAAGAAAATATTTTATAATAGACCAGCAGATTAAATCATATTTTGTTGTACTACTTTTTTTCGATCGCAATGGTACATTTAAAACTATTGTCTTTGTTTTTAGGTCAAGCATACCTTTACAAAACACTGGGGAATAATTATTCCCGTTTTTGTATTATTTTTATAATATACACACCTTTCGATAACACGTTAAAAATAAAACTAAACTATCTCATTTGAAGTTGGAAATATTCTATGACATAAGCCACCTACCTGTATGCCTATGCAATAATAATAGATAATTTAATTACTTAAGATCAGGTACCTGTTATTGTTACGCTTATGGTTTATTGAGGTTTTACGACTCATGACCCTCAGCTGTGCTGTCAGGCTTTAAGAAACAGAGATATCGAAAAAAGTTTGATGCAAAAATTCGAAAAATGTTTTTTTTTAACATTTTTAGAAAAATATTACTTTCATATTTCCATGAGTTTATTGGAAATGTGTTAAATGATTGAAAACCAACGTATTGATTGATTAATTTAAGATTTTTGATGTTTTTTTAAAATTTTTATTTGTTAAAATGAAACCATTTATTATAATTTTTTTCTCTAGTAGTTGGAACAGGATAAAGATAATTGATTGGTCGCCTCAAGGCGACCACGCCCAAATATACTTCGTGGACGACGGACGTGCGCAAGTGATCACTCCCCTGCTTGAAGACCTTTATCCTTTAGAAACCTTCAATGACATTTTTAACAACTACCCGTACCAGGCCGTTAGGGTAAGTTTTTTTTCTAGTTTAACATAACTCGAGTCATTCATATTATTGTCAAATTAAGTTATAACACTGCCAAACTTAGCGTTAAATAAACTATTAGATGCGCATCACTCTTTGTTTATACAGGGTTTTGTGGTAGCATGTTTTCAGGCATTAAAGCATATTTTGACTTATCAAAGTTTGCATTTTAGAAAAACTTGGATTTCGTGTCAAATATTAACTTTATTTAATAGTATATTAAAGTACACGTTTCATAAGAAGCGGTTTTAGCGCACGCGTCTATTTTAAAAAACGAGCCACAAAGTGGCGAGTTTTTTTATTGACACGTGCGCTAAAACGCCTTATGAAACATGTGCTTTATACATTTTTTTCTATTTCACCTTTTATAGTCAAGAAAAATACATTTTAAAAATAAAATAAATCCTTCAAATTTTGTAAATTTTTATGTCTAAATTTTATGTTGGTAATACTATTTTTTATCGTAGTAGCCTCTGGACAACAAAAATTATTTTGCAAACTGTCATTTTTTGATTTATTGACCCATTTTCACCACGAGATTCTAAAGTTATTTTAGCGATATGAGATTTGAAATTGGACGGAATACGTTGTGTGATCCTTGTACATTCGGTACATATACAGAGCGTTCGGAAATTCGGGAGATTTTGCTACTTTTTTTCGAATTTCAAAAGACGTGATTTTACGTCACGGCCGGCATTGCAATTTAGTATAGGGAAGATGGAAAATTCAAATAAAGTTGAAGTTAAAATCGACATTGGAAGGTTAGTAGATTGAATTTTGGATAGGATTTGGCAGAAAATGCTAGCTTGAAGCATCTACAAAAGATTGATTTATAGATTTATGCAACCAACATACGTGACTGTTATCCACACAGAATAAAAAAGTAAGTTATCAAGCTATTTTTCCTCTGCGAAAAATGGGTTTTCTCGTAAATCACAAAGGCCGAGCAAGTCAATGAAATAAACCATTTAAATTTTAAATGTTACCAACATCAAATAAAGAAAAAAGTATCGAAATAGCTTCATTACGATACGCGAATGCGTATCGTACTGAGCTTATTATGGACGTGAAATAGAAAAAAACTATTTATATCACAGAGTACATCATGTTAAAATTGGTGAAAATATTAGTTTACCAAAAATATTTAATTATGGAGTACCACAAGGTACAGTCCTAGGACCAATACTTTTTAATATTTATTTAAATGATATTTTTAATTTAAACTGTCAAGGAAAACTACATAGTTTTGCTGATGATACGGTAATTTCTTATAAAGGTCTAAATTGGAATATTTAAAAAAATACTATTGAAAAAGATTTTATAAAAATAAGCAACTGGTTTAATAAAAATTTGTTAACTATAAATTATAACAAACCAACATACATTCCATTTACTTCATACAAACATAAACTTCCAAATATTGGTCCAATAATATACAATAATATTAATATAAAGGAAGGTGAAAATATTAAATCTCCGGGAACAATTTTTGATAAACATTTAAAATGGGATTTACATCGTGACTACATTGTAAAAAAACTAAGAATTCTTATACCAGCATTCTTAAACAATTTTTAAATATAATAAAAGAATTAGAAATATTGTATTATTCTTTAGTACAAACCCATTTAAATTATGGAATACTAGGATGGGGAGGCATAAATAAGAATTATCTTAATAATATTGAAACTATTCAAAAATACATTTTGAAAATTATTTACGAAAAAGACCACCAATATTCTTTTGATTTACTATTTAAAGATAGCAAAAAAATGGATATTAAACAAATATTTTCTTACAACATGTTAATATATATTTTTAAACATAAAAATAAAATAAATTATGAAACTCGTCATAAAAATACTATTACATATAAAAATAGAGTAAACAAAACAATAGCACACAAATATTTTTTAAATATCAATCCATATATTTTTGATATGCTACCACAGTCAATTAAAATAATTAAATCATTAAATAATTATAGAAATAAAATTAAAAATTGGATATTATCCAATCCAAGATATATATTCAAGAACGTCATTAATAAACAATAAATATACCAAGCTATAATGAATAAAATAAGTAATTATATATATTATAATCTAGTTGTGCCTGAATTATGAAATATATTCTTTACAATAATTATTATATTATTTAACGCAAAACAAGTATTTTACTTCTGAGTTCGGAATTGATAGTTTATACAAAAAAAATTATATATTAGCATTAAATGTCAAAAAAATATTATTATTATTATTATTATTATTTTAGGTAAGAATGTCGCTCGACACGATCCCACCGAACTTCGTAGAGTTGGCAAGGAAATTGATGCCCGTAGAACACCCGGTTTTGTTGAAAATCGACGGCACCTCGGAAGACGAGTTACCCCTTGTGAAACTGTTCAGACGCGATCCCAACGACTGTCTCTTCTGTATCAACACTTCTATTACTTTAGATGCTGTTATCAAGTAAGGAACACAGTCTAGATACCTGAGACATATTAATCGACGGCGATCCACTAAGATAGACAAATCATTTTATTTATACACACATGAAACTCGTTATAAAAACACTATTACATATAAAAATAAGAGTAAACAAAACAATAGCACACAAACATTTTTTAAACATCAATCCATATATTTTTGATTTGCTACCACAGTCAATTAAAATAATTAAATCATTAAATAATTATAGAAATAAAATTAAAAATTGGATATTATCCAATCCAAGAGATATATTCAAGAACGTCATTAATAAATAATAATATTTTTGAACAAACCCGAACAAACTGGAGTTAATTTCTTTCTATTTTACTGATTTAACAAGGGAAAAACATAAAATCAAATGGGGAAGAATTTAGCGTATAAATTTGGTAGGTTGTATTCATAAAAAAGGCGTACAAGAATTAGAATGAGAGGTAAGTTTTGTCGTACTTGCGTAAAACCGGCTTATATAAATAATAAATATCGCCCAGCTGCGAAAAAAATGTTTCTTACCGAAGAACAGCGACAATCAAGAATTATTTTTGCTTTAAATTATATATACCGCAATCCTCAATTTTGGAACAGGGTCATTTTTACTGATTAAAGGAATTATAACGGACAAATTCGTGTGTACCCTCCAAACAATATCAGGTTTGAAAAGCGATATACTAACCCCCTCACTTCTAGACATGGGCGTTTCTCTGTAAATGCATGGGGCTGGATAAGTGTTCATGGACCTGGTGTTTGCTGGCGAATAGAGGGAAGATTTAATGCCGGAAATTACATTAACATTTTAGAAAACATATTGTTATCATCTGCTGAGCAAATATATCCCAATAATACTTTCATATTTCAACAAGATGCTGTAACCCACTGGTTTCAAACCCATAATGTGGAAGTGCTGCCTTGGGTCGCTTATAGTCCCGATATCAATCCAATTTCAGGGAAAAACACCCCCGAACATTCCAGCAGTTCGATCGGAAATGACTGATATCGTATTCCGTCAGCGTCCTGTCAAACGAATTCTGAAGGGGCTCGATGCCAAAAAAGCTTCTGGTCCTGATGAAATTCCTATTATAGTGCTCAAGAAATGCGCCGATGAACTCACACCAGTATTTTGTAGACTTTTTAACTTATCCTACAAAAAAGGAATATTTCCATCTTGCTGGAAAAAGGCGCGAGTCCAGCCTATACCAAAGAAAGGCAAGAAAACCCTGCCAAACAACTATCGACCAGTCGCATTGCTTTCAGTTATATCAAAGGTGATGGAGAAAGCTATTAACCAACAACTTCTAAAATACCTGGAAGGCCTTAAAATTATCAGCGACCATCAGTATGGCTTTCGTAAGTCCAGATCAACAGGAGACCTGCTAGCCTATGTCACTCATCTTTGGAGCAACGCAATCGAACATCATGGGGAGTCCCGGGCTATTGCACTGGACATCTCTAAAGCCTTTGACCGTGTCTGGCACGAGGGGCTCCTAAGCAAACTGCGTTCTTATGGTATGCCCGGCCGATTTTGTTCATGGTTGTCTAGCTTCCTCAAGGACCGCTCTCTGCAAGTGGCGATTGACGGGTTTCTCTCAGACACCTTCACCATCAATGCTGGTGTTCCTCAAGGGTCCATATTATCCCCCACTCTCTTCTTACTGTACATTAACGACCTTCTAGCGAAAACAGAAAATCCATTATATTGCTTTGCTGACGACAGCACACTTATCTCATCTTTTACTTTGAAATCTCAAACATCGGCTGCTGACGCACATCTTCGCAGACAACATGAGGTATCACGCCTCAATAAAGACCTGGAAGAAATTTTGTCTTGGGGTGACAGTAACCAAGTCGAATTTAACGCTCAAAAAACCCAGGCTGCAGTTTTCTCTAAGAAGGTCAACATTGCAGAACCCGATATCGTTATGGCAGGACACGCAATTCCACTGACTTCGTCTATTAATTTGCTGGGTGTCAACCTGGGAGGAAATATGTCTTGGCATAATCACGTAGTGGCAATCGCCAGGGCAGCTTCTCAGAAGCTCGGTATACTTTTCCGTACCAAAAAGTTGTATACACCTCAACAACTTTTGACACTCTATAAAGCCCAGATTCGACCATCACTGGAATACTGCTCTCATATCTGGAGTTCTGCACCGAAGCATACCCTTCGGTTGTTGGATTCCATCCAAAGGAGAGCCGTTCGTCTAATCGGTGACCACGAGCTGACTAAGAACCTCGACAGCTTAAAACATCGAAGACAGGTTGGTGATTTGACTCTCTTCTACAGATATTTTCATGGCAAGTGTTCGACAGATATTGCCCGCTCGATGCCACCTAGAGTAATGCATAGCAGAAACACACGACGAACCACTGCCGCCCATCCCTATGTGGTTCAACTTAGTACACCCCGAACATCATTGTTTCAGAACTCTTTCATTTGGAGGACGTCATCTTTGTGGAATGGCCTTTCTGAGACCGTGTTTCCAACCGAATATAACCTCCAACGATTCAAGAAAAACGTGAATCGCTTTCTTCGCACACGCACCGCTCCCAGAGCGCCTTAAAGGATTTTTCCTATAGTGCTTGTGCTCGATCATAAAAAAAAAAAAAAAAAAAAAATTGAAAATATTTGGGGTATAATCGTAAAAACAATATATAATCGAAATTTTATGCCACAAAATTCAGATGATTTATGGGAAATAATACATGCGTGCTGGAAAGAGCTTGATCCAAAATTGTATCAAATATAATTCAGTCAAATCCGAATAGACTAGCTCAAGTAATAGAAAAACAAGGATATATGACCAAATATTAGATTTTATTTATTCTTGTTAAACGTTTATCGTTTCTAATGTAATTTTTATATTATAAAAACTGCTAAGATATATTATAAAATAAAAAAAAATTGTTTTTGTTATTCTTTTGAACTAACGCCGCCAACGCTTTGCGTTTTTAATAACCTTTAACATGCGATAAGCCGGTTTTACGCAAATATGGTTAAGGTTTCCTCTCATTCTAATTCGTGTACGCTTTTTTTTTATAAATACAACTACAATTTCCAACGTAGAGGAACCTGGTGGACGTTAGCATTTTAGGTGTTGCCGGCTTGTTGTGATAGAGAGCATGAGATGTCTATCTTTGTTCAATCGCCGTTGATGTATATCGTCAACGAAATAAAATATAATTCTACTTATGTATTGCAATTTTATACAACATATAAATAAATATTTTTTGCAGCCTCCTTTTTTTATTTTAGAAAAGAAGAAAATAACAATATGAAAGGCAAATATAATATTACTCAGGGTAAGTGTTAGCTGTGACCAAAGACCCTATAAATTCTAGACCCAATGTTTCGTTCATAAAACGCCTCAGACCAATGTCGTGGCGGATCTCTTACTGCTGCGTTGCCATACTGCAGACTTTTTATAACGTTTTAGACAAATATTTAAATGTCCCACATTACCGCCGGATACAATTACAATAGAAATCATTTTAAAAATTCTCTTATTGACTTTTTCATAGTAGAATAATTATTGATAAATAAATTTATTATGAGTATGAGGGAAATAATAAAATTACTGATTACTCCTTTATTAAAGCAGTTATTAGAGCTATCGGAATTATCAAATTAGCATATTTTTTGGGCGATTGCAAGGTATTTTCGACAAATATCTGGCTATGGCGCAATAACGTGGAAGAAAAGGACAGAATGATGAGGGATCGGGTAAAAATGTAAGCAATTGGGTCTCTACTTTGAAAGGTCCTTAGATGTGACTGATAAGAAGTACCATATCTGTGAACTTGATGTTGTTTTTATTGTTGACAGTGGTACGTACATGTTTCATTTATTTTTTTCCTTAAATTTAGTATTTTCTGTTATAGATCGCGTCCCTTCTACTGGAACCCTTAAATGTCCCCCACTACCTGAAATAGGTAAGTTGCGTTATAGTGCGGGAGCCAGCGACCGTTTTTGAAGACCAAAAAGTGCTTAGCTGATATTTTTTCCTATGCTTTATTTGGTTTGTTTTCGAAAGCTGATACTTTGCTGACAAGTTCTTGATTTAGGCCAACAGAAAAACTTTCTAGTTTATATTATTCAGTGTGTCCAAGAAAGTATGCAACTTATGGGAAAGTTTTTTATCACCGATTTCTCAGAAAATTTTATTCTTTATAAAAGTTGGTGCATGCCTCAAAACTATAAATGCATATTTCATATTTCACCTGCGGCTTATAGTAAGGGAGTAAATGCCATTTTTTCGTACCTTAATTATTAGAAATTCAGCAACATTTTATATGGAAATGTTCTTGCAAATTAGTAAGTTAGTCCAAATACGAAATTTGAGTTAGGTGTCACAATTTTTAATTTTTTTTGGTTAATCTGTATTTTCCCCTAAACGGTACAGCTCTGGTCGATTTTTTGTTTACGCAATTTTAATATATTTATTAAATAACTTAAACGTTTTAATATTATTTATACTATTTTTTTATTTTAATTGATTTTATTAATGAATTAAATTGGATTAACTTCAATTTTTTTTATTGTTATTATTATTTTTTTTTTAATGATTATTATTTTCTATATTATATTGTCACTTTCCATGTAATGAACTGTAAAAGTTAGTTTGGAATAAAGACATTTTGAAAAAAAATTAAAAAAATGGATTAAGTAGTTATATTAGCGTGTTGCACGCCTACTTAAACACATTTTAGCCAACTTATGTTCTAAACAAAATTATGATAGAATCCAACTCTATTCATATTACTGAAAATAATTAATAATTTATTTGTCATTTTCACCCAGTACGCTGAAGTCTAAAAACCTATTTTAAAGAAATGCATATAAAAAAAATTAAAATTGACACACCTAACTCAAATTTCGTATTTAGACTAAGTTTTTAATTTGCAAAAACATTTCCATATAAAATTTTGCTGTATTTCTAATAATTAAAGTACTTTACTCTTAAGGCAATTTCAAAAAAGTGGCATTTGCTCCCCTACTATTAGCCGCAGGTGAAATATGAAATATGCATTTATAGTTTTAAGGAATGCAACAACTTTTATAAAGAATAAAGTTTTCTGAGAAATCGGTGATAAAAAACTTTCTCCTATGGTGCATACTTTTTTGGACACACGGTATAATATAATAATTATATAAATGATTCTTATAAGTATTTTTGTGTTTTTTTTTAATCGTAGGTAGTAAGAAGTACTTCGAAGTGTTCGTCTCCGTTGCTATTAGTCCGTACAATTTTTTCGTTCAGCCTGTGAGTTCAAAAAAGGAATTGAATAAAATGATGGAGAGGCTACAGCAGAGGTATCAGGACGTACAGCATGGAAATTTGACGGTGGAAGATGTACTGCCCGGAAGTATATATGCTTCCAAACATGACGACGGATTTTGGTATAGGTAAGAAGCTTACCAGGGTCCCCTTTAATGTGGTATAGTCGTTCTCTTTTACGCATCGGTAAACAGAGACAGAGAACAACCCACAAATAAAAAACCTTATATTTGTATTTTTCTAGATTTAGCAAAAGCCTTTGATACAGTTAGCCATAATTTACTGTTAAAAAAGTTTGAAAGTATTAGATTCAGAGGAAAGCAATTAGAATTAATTAAAAATTATGTGAAAAATATACCAACTTATGTTCAAATAGATAAAGAAAAAGCTATCCAAAAGTATTTAAGTATGGTGTTCCTTAAGGTTGAATTCTCAACGTCATTCAATCTATTGCCAACCTATAACCTATTTCGCGTTGATTTTTTGAGTTTATTATTTTAATAACTAACATTTAAAGAAAATCAATATCGTCGGTACATTACTTAGGTAGTATCTGATATATTACAAAAATATCAATTTATTTCATTGCTAATTTTGGAAGAATTGTATAGTGAAAGAACAATGAGTGACAATGACATAATAATGTTAAAAAAAATCTTACTCGATATTTTTCGCTATACAATTCTCCTAAAATAAGTTATGAAATTCCGTGATATTTATTAAATATGTCAATTATTACCTATAGAATGTCAAGTCGATACTGATTTTCTTTAAATTTTGTATAAAAGCTAGAAAACATAAATAAATCTACGCGAAATAGGTTATAGGTTGGCAAACATGTTGATACTCCCACCTTAAGGAACAATTTTTGGACCATTATTTTTTAATATTTATATTAACGACTTATTTAGTATAAATTGCGATGGACAAATTAATAGTTTTGCAGTTGATACTACAATTTTTTATACCGATACAAATTGGGAAAACTAAAATAATAAAATTAAAAATTATAAAAAATTGGTTTGATAACAATTTGTTAACAATTAATTTTAATAAAACAAATTATATTCCTTTTACTTTAAACCTAAATAACCTACCACGAAATATGAATAGTATTCAAATAAATGAAGACATTCAAATTTTTAAAGTTAATAAAATAAAATATTTATGAATTATTTTGGAATTAAATTGGAATTTTCACTTAGAATTAAGAAGTTTACTACCGATTTTTAAAAACGTTAAATATTTTTTAAATGTAAGACATATGGAAATATTATATTATGCGTTATTTAAAACTCATTTAAATAACGGAATTTTAGGTTGGGGAGGAATATATAGAACTTTAGTTAAAAAATTAGAAATATTACAAAAAAGGTTTCTAAAAATTATATTCAATAAAGATTATCTTTATCCTTCAAAAGAATTATATTCAGAAACAAAAAAGTTGAACATAAGACAACTTTACAATTTAATAACCATAATCATAATATACGTCATAAAAATGAAATAACCATAAAACCTAAAATAAATAAGTCCATAGGACAAAAAAATTTCAAATATTTATGTTTTTATTTAAACGATTATTTACCAACAAAAATTAAAAAATTGATTTCATTTAAAAAATTTAAAGTCGAAATAAAAACATGGGAAAACAGACAATTTGAAAATATTTTTAGAAATGCTTTAATTAATTAATATTGTTCTGAATAATTTATACAAGTAATATTTTTTACTTAAAAATTATAAATTAATAATTTTATTATAGGTAATATATTTCTTCAAAAAAAAACTGCGTTTATACTATAAATTAACATTTTTACTTTAAAACTTGATTTTTAGTGCATATTTATGATTTTTCTTACTAAAACAAAAATAAGATTTGCCCCTAACAGGTTCAGCTTCAGGGGATTGAAGAATAAGTTTATAGAAGACAACATGAACATATTTATTATATTATTAAATTTTAAATAAACTTATTATTATTACAAGAACGGCTTTCCTAATACTAACTGTTTGTTTCAGGACGAGTGCCATAAAAGTGATCCATTCAGGATCTGTCAGTGTGTTCTACTGTGATTTTGGCTACTATCAGACGCTGCCTGTTAAGCAGCTCATTCCATTGGATAAGGAGTTCATGACTTTGCCATATCAAGCTTTAAATGCAAAATTAGCAGGTATTTTTTTTTAGAAAGTTATAGGATATTATAGGGGTGCCATTTATAAGCATTCTTCTTTTTTTATAGGCTTGTCGAATTTCAAAAAAATCACCTTGTCGGACTTCCATTGTCTTTATTTTGTTACTTAACACAACGTTTCGGTTAGTTAGTATCTCTAACCGTTTTCAAGTGTAAACTACATTATAATTCTAAGGCTACTGTGTTAAATACTATCCATGTGCAATGAAGCTTGATGACTCCGCCTACGTGCTTATTGGAGTGTGAAGTTTGAGCTGTTGGTTTTGGACAAGAAGAGGCTTCCGGATATTGGGGATATCTATTGTTGGTTTACTAAATATATGGGTATTTTGATTTATGAAAGCTGCTTCTTTGAATTTTTGTTTTCTCCAGTGCTGTTCTGGGTTCAAAACCTTGGCTTTTGTATATTATGTTGGTTGGTCCATACATTTTCCGCTATACCTGATCTCGAAGTTGACTATGTTTCAGATGTTCTTTAACTCGTACGGGAAGAGGTCTTTTTGTTTCGCCAATGTACGATTCGCCACACTCGCTAGGGATTTGATAGATACAATATTTTGTGTTTTCATTACGGTGGAGGTTTTACTTTTGTAAGAAAGCGTATTTCCTGATTTAAAGGCTGTTTTGATATTATAGTTTTTGGTTATCCTTCTAATTTTTTTAGAAATCCTCTTGAGATGAGGTATTGTAAGAAATGCATGCTCCTCTTTCGTTTCTGTACTAATTTTGTCCTTCTCGATTTTTAAGTTTTGAGATTGTATTAGCGCAGAATATACAGGGTGTTTCAAAAAACATGTGCCATCGCTCGGGTGGTGATTCCTTACCCAAAAATAAGGCAAATAGTTCCTATTAATATGGGTCCGCAGATGCTTTGTTTAAAAGATACAGGGTGTTCAAAATTTTAAATATTTCCGGTTTTTTCAATACATTTCCGAAACGGCTCAAGTAATTTTAGTAAAATTTGGGTTGTAAAAAGTACTTATAATAGCACAAATTTAGGAATAAAAAATGTGTTGACAGGTTGACCAGGGGCGTGCGTGCGATCAGATGCTCTACTCATTTTGAACAAAAAATAGGTACGCCACTGACTTTTTCACATTTTGATAGCACAATGTTCTAATAATTTTAGTGGCTTAAAAAAAGTACTTCTTAATTTTTTTTATGGTCGGCATCGTTTGGAAGATAAATGCAATTCTATCAATCTCTGTTAAATATTAAAGCTTATGCAAGATTAATAAGTTAAAAAATCTAGTATGCTACATGGTCGAATCTAAAACAAAGATTAATCTGTCAGTTTTATATTGACTCGTATCTTGACATATTATTAATAATTATAATTTCCGTCTGTCATTGGTGTTTACTAATATTTTAAAAATTTTAGTAAGTTAAGCAAGTAAATTCATGTTTTCGATTCAATTTTTAAAGAGTTTTAAAATCGTAAATTATTTTATAGCATCAAAATGCCCTTTGTACATTATACATTGGCTGAATTAACTGATATGATATTAATTTATGGTGAAGCGAGACAAAATGGAAGGGACGCAGCACGGATTTATCGTGAAAGGTATCCTCAATGAACATATCCATCTAAAAATATTTTCGAACACGTTTGTAGACGTCTAAGAGAATCCGGCACTTTAAAACCTTTTAAATCTAATTCTGGCCGAAGAAGATACCGACGAACTGTTCAGGTTGAGGAGGCGGCTCTTAATATAGTGGATCGTAACCCTTCTACAAGTACTAGAATCGTGTCTAACGAAATAGGAAATATTTCTGCATCGTCTGTACATAGAATTTGGAAAGAGCAACAGTTAAAACCATATCACTTTACAAGAGTGCAAGAACTTTTACCTAGAGATTATGGGCCTATAGACAAGAATTTTGTCAGTGGGTTTTAAATAAGTTGGAGAACAATCGACATTTCCCTAGGCGTATCCTTTTTACAGACGAGGCGTCATTCACAAGAAAGGGAATTATAAATTTTCATAATTTACATACATGGGCTGAAGAAAATCCCAATTTAATTAGAGTAGCAAACTCGCAGTACCAGTTTTCCATCAACATTTGGGCTGGAATAATTGGAAATGATATAATTGGTCCTATTATTCTGCCAAATAGACTTGACCATGTGTCTTATTTAAATTTTCTTAGAAATGATTTACCAGAGCTGTTGCCTATATTAGTGAGAAATAGAATGTGGTTTTAACACGATGGAGCACCGGCACATTTTGCAGCACTTATTCGGGAATATCTTGTGGAAACATATGGTCATCGTTGGATTGGTCGTCGTGGTCCAATAGCATGGCCACCTCGGTCCCCTGACCTAAATCCATTGGATTTTTATCTGTGGGGGCATATAAAAGAGCTTGTCTATAACACGCCAGTACAAAGTAGAGAAGAACTTTTGGAACGAATTGAAATGGCGTTTGTCCGAGTTCGGCAAAATCCTCGTATTTGTGCCAGAGTAAGAAGATCTTTACGTAGAAGGTTAAATGCTTGTAATGAACTTAGAGATGGACATTTTCAGCATTTACTGTAATAATTATGTTTAGGTTGATAATAAATAATTTTTTTATAAAACAATAAATACCTAATTTGCTAAAAACGTTTTACGCTATACCTAATAAAATTGCATTTATCTTCCAAACGATGCCGACCATAAAAAAAAATTAAGAAGTACCTTTTTTTAGCCACTAAAATAATTAGAAAACTGTGCTATCAAAATGTGAAAAAGTCAGTGGCGTACCTATTTTTTGTTCAAAATGAGTAGAGCATCTGATCGCACGCACGCCCCTGGTCAACATGTCTACACATTTTTTATTCCTAAATTTGTGCTATTTTAAGTACTTTTCACAACCTAAATTTTACTAAAATTACTTAAGCCGTTTCGGAAATATATTGAAAAAAACCGGAATTATTTAAAATTTTGAACACCCTGTATCTTTTAAACAAAGCATCTGCGGACCCATGTTAATAGGAACTATTTGCCTTATTTTTGGGTAAGGAATCACCATCCGAGCGATGGCACATGTTTTTTGAAACACCCTGTATATGTAGCTATATATTCTGTGGTATTAGTTACAAAGGTTTCAGGGTAACCATTCTGTTTTAAATCTTTTTTGTTGTTTGAAATTTCAATATTAAGGTCTTTCGGATGGTTGCAAACGTTAGATGCTCTGTGATAAAGCGTTTGAATTCTGCCCTGTTTTATGGAGTTTGAATGATTCGATCCGTGATTAAGGTATTGCCCCCGCGTGAGTGGGTTTCCTGTACACTCAAGTTTTTATGATTTCAGCACTAAGTTTGACGAGAACATCGAGAAAAGGTAGAGTGGAATGTTTTTCTGTTTCATGGTAAATTTAATGGATTGTCTTATACTATTAATATGTTCCAAAAACCGTATCAAAACGTTGTGTTAAGTAACAAATTAAAGACAATATTACTTCATTGTCTACCAGTCTACCACCGTCAAACAAACCCCGTGGAATTTATTTACCAATTAGTATATTAACAAGATTTAAAACTATTTTAAAATATGTCTTTTTAGATATAATACCTACACAGAACAAGTGGACAATGGCCGATTGCGAACAGTTTAAGGAACTAGTGGAGAAAAAAAATCTTCACGCCACGTTAAAAAATATCGAAAAAGACCGTTTGAATATATGTGATTTAGTTTTAAAACTTAAACTGGTCGATACCAATACAGAAAATGACATTTTTATAGACGAACAGTTAGTGAGTTGCGGCATCGCAGTGAAAGAGGACAGTCCCGGAGTGTAAATAGTTGTAGTGGATTTTTTTTTAATTTTTAAAGTTGTGAAGAGCGTTAGACCAGGGTCGATAATTTTTGAAACCAAAAAAAATAATTGTAGTATGAAACCCATTGGAAAAGGAAGAGAATATAACAAAAATGAAAGGAAAAATAATTTACGGGCGATCCGAGGTCGGGAAGTGGAAAGGAGTGAGTTTTTAAGGGTAGAAAACGATTTATCTCGATTCCCGGCAAAACTACAAGTCCTATGGAAAAACGGTAAATGGCAAAGTTGTAGGTAATAACAAGATCTACAACTTTTGTATTTACACTTTTTTCACATAACCTAAAAATTTTTGTGAAAAATTCAAATAACCAAGTTTTTGTTTTTTTTTTACAAAAAAATTTTTTTTTCACGAAATTTGGTGAAAACTTACCTTTTTAAGTCCCAAACACACTGTAATTTTTTTGATTTAAAATATTTATTTTTTCACCTTATTTTGACTTAATATCGAAAAAGCACCCTAATTTGTCAAAATATCTGCTTTTTTAAAAAAGTCGATGGGCTTTTTGTTCGTTGAAATCTCTACTTTCTGATGGTGTAAAAAAATATACATTACTATGGTAAATGTTCTCAAAAATAAATATTAACTTTATTAAATATTAACTTTATTAACTTATTTGGTTGTTAATTATAGTGGTATATTTCGACTTGCAATTTTTTGTTTATCAATGTAACATAGAATCTTAGGTTTTTCGAGTAATTAAAGTATAAATTTTAATAAATAGCTCAAAATTGTACCTACATAATGATTTTAAAAAAAATCTGATTCGAGTTTTTTTCGTTTCTTTGCATTTTTTGAGAACATTTACCATAGTAATGTATATTTTTTTCACACCATCAGAAAGTAGAGATTTCAACGAACAAAAAGCCCACCGACTTTTTTTTTAAGGAAGCAGATATTTTGACGTGAGAATTTTCGATTGCAAATTAGGGTGCTTTTTCGATATTAAGTCAAAATGAGGTGAAAAAATAAATATTTGAAATCAAAAAAATTACAGTGTGTTTGGCACATAAGAAGATAAGTTTTCACCAAATTTCGTAAAAAAAATTTTTTTTGTAAAAGATAAAAATAAAAAAACCAAAAACTTGGTTATTTGAATTTTTCACATAAGTTTTGAGGTTATGTGAAAAAAGTGTAAATATAAAAGTTGTAGATCTTTTTATTACCTACAACTTTGCCATTTAACGTTTTTCCATAGGACGTGTAGTTTTGCCGGGGATCGAGATAAATCGTTTTCTACCCTTAAAAACTCACCCCTTTCCACTTCCCGACCTCGGATCGCCCGTAAATTATTTTTCCTTTCATTTTTGTTATATTCTCTTCCTATTCCAATGGGTTTCATCCTACTTTTATTTTTTTTCACTTTTTACCATTTTCAAAGGCTTCATTCAGCCCTGGTCTACGTCTCATATTTTGGAATGAACTTTTTCGTTGGAATGCTTATTTTAGGGCTAGAGATCTTTGTTCACAGCTTATAGCTTTCAAGATACAGTGTGGTCAAATTTTAATTTCATTTGCCGAATCAAATTTGGTATGCCATGATACGACTTACAGTATTTACCACGAATCGTTCGGGTTTTAATAAGATACTATAAAATTAATAAACCAGCACCGACACTGTGTCTGTTTCTGAGATAGCTGCACAGTTGGACGCATATTTGCAGCGCATTTTATGAGATATTAATGTTAACTAGTTTATCTATTACCTATGTTGTTTTCTTTGGTTACAGGTTAAGACGACTTAACCCTGTACATAAAAAATTATTTTATTTTTTTACTTCGTTGCATATCTGGACGTTGTTTATATAAAACGAAAAGCTTTGTTGAAACTCAAAGTATTATAGTAATAACTACTTTGCTACCACTGATTTGTAGTATTTATTTTTAGACACGTACATTTAATTGTAGCTGTTGATCTTATGCCAAAGTTAAGACTTGTTTTGTATTATTCCTTCATATATGATTCCCTTATCGTTTTCGTAATAAAATATATTCAACAAACAAACATAGCTTTACTATATATACCTTTTAGACATTAGTGCTTTTGTAGTAAACATAGATCAATGTATGTACAGACTGTCCGCGGATAGGGTTTACAATAGCACAAATAGATGAAAAATTTCATTTTTCGGGAAAAAGTCATTCTTTATAAAAAGTTTTGCTTGTAAAAAAAATGCAATTCGCGAAGAAAAAATTTTGATTTTTTATACAGGGTTCTCAAAAACATGTTATTTCTCCAAGAGTAAACTACCTTTATTTTTCATTTTTGACCAAAATGCCAATTAGAAAACTTATTTAGAATAACGTTTGTAATTTAAATCCGAGACTTAAAAACACCTTTGATTTTTTTAGTTTCGTTTGGCTTCGTCTCCTTCCAACGTTTGATTAAAAGTTGGCTTAAATGGGAATATTTTGCTTGCCTTTAAAATATACTGAATATGAGTTTTTTACTACATTAAGGTCTTGACCTCGGTTTCTTAATGAAAGGGTAGGATTGTCAGCAACAGACTGCAATACGACTAGGGAAGCTGCGCAGTGGCGCACCCAGGGGGCCTTGGCCCCCCCCCAAAACCCCCAATGAAATGAAAAATTATGAAAGTGGATAAGTATTTTAAAAAGTCAATTTTCTTAGATTCACCTCACGGGCCTCGTTTGAGGGGGGCCAGGTGGGGCATTTGCCCCCCCCTCCCCCTGGAAGTTGACTTATTGACAAAAGTTGACTTATTGAGGTTTAATATGGTTTGATTGAATGGATGAATTTATTATTTCGAGTTTTCCTTTATATCTTTGTTATTATTTTGGGGTGTGTGTAAAGACTTATTTTAATAAAAATAAACAGTTTTAATGCCAAAACGACTATGAATGTTTGAGAAACAATTTTAGCTCATTAAGTATTGAGCAAAAAATTGAAATTAAAATTAAGGGAAGACCTAAACTCTCGAAATTAACTTGATACATACATGACTTTATTGTTATTGATAAGTTTGCTGCAAATAAAAACAGATGAATGAACTTTACTTTTAAACAATGTACCCACTAATGAAAAATAAATTAGCCTTTTTATTTTTTATCTTATTTTATTTTCAATAGAATAAGAAGGTAATCATAAATTTTTAAAATATTTACTATAATAAATATTGACCAAATTTGGGCGTGGTCTTCAAAAAATTTCGCCTGCGGCGCATTTCGCCTACAGCAGGCTTTTAGTACACCCCCAAGTTAACAAGTCACAAGCCGCCAATGCCCCCCCCCCCCCCTAAGAAACCGTTTAACGACTCCCATGACTAGGCTATTGCGATCTTCCCTGCAAGAGTACCTGTTAAAAAAGCTCCAAAGTTCTAGAAAAATGCGTAACTTAAAAGTTTATTAAAAAATTTGCTTCCAGCACTGGTTTGCGGGCCCCCCTAACATAAAATCCTGGGTGCGCCGCTGAAGCTGCGTCATATTCCGATCATAGTTTTTTTTTTAATTGGAAATAAACAACCAGTTCGCTGAAATTTTCTTAATAATTTATGAAGTCCCATTTTTGAGACGTAAACGTTAGGGTACCTATCTTTGATTAAATTTCTTTATCACAAAGCTGTAAGAACTTTCGCCCGCACCGTAACATTGAACCAAATAAACCATCTTTGTTCTGAGGTCAACATTTTCAAAACACATCAAATTCTATTTGACAACTTAAAATTTGCCCCATACGTAAAGCAAAGTAATAAAAAGGTAAAAAAATCCTTGTTTTTACAAAAGATGGTAGGAATAATGCATTTCAAATTTTAAAATAAGTTAGACACCACCCATTATGAAAATAGAGTAATAAAATTTTATATTAATATTTTTATTGAGCAGCAAAATTTCCATTTACCTCTAAAAACTAAAAAAAATCGAAGGTTTATTTTAAAATCGTGGAATCGCCTAGTACATTCACTATTATAATATAAATCCACGAGTGCTGCGGTAAATGTAGTCGTCATTTTGGCATAAACATAGACGATGTAATCGTAGTCAAACTACGGAGTAAATCACGATCCATCTTTCTCTGTGCTCGCGCCATATAATATAAACACTCTATACTTACTTCAACGAACACTTGTTCGAGAAATGTTTTTCGTTTTAATGTCCTGTAAATTGATATATTTTTGGTCCTGTATTTTCATTACAAAAAGTTATGAACGATAAAAAGCTACGTGAAAAGATCATAAAAGAAATTCAACATTGCGACCTGACAACGCTACGCGACATCAAAGCCAGGAATCCAAGTTTTCACTGGAGCCCTATTTGCTATGAAAAAACAGGAGACACAGTCTTGCACGTCGCCGCGAGACTATCCTATCTATCGGTCATGGATTATCTGCTTCAAGAATTTAAACCTTGTGCTGTGGACATTAAAAATAACGATGACAAGACACCTTTACACGAAGCAGCCCAGTTTACGCAAGCCGACAGTGTGGTGAAATTATGCTCTTATGGGGCTGACGTTAACGCTTTAAGAAGGGGCGATTGGACACCGTTAATGTTGGCTTGCACTAAAATACAGCCACATATCAGTTTAGTTATCGTTCGAACACTTACAAACAAGGGGGCCTATGTTAATGTAAGGAATAAAGATTGGTGGACATGCGTTCATATTTTGGCTCGTGAAGGTGGAGTTGATATTTTTAACTTTCTAATTGAACGAGGATTAAAGGTAATAGTAGTATGGGTATATTGGGGGTCGATTCAAGATGTTGGCATAAATGACCTAATTTCCCATCATTTTTAGGTAAATGTGCAAACAAAAAATGGTAGAACACCTTTACATATAGCAGCCCTTCACGGCCATAAAGATTTTGTATCAAGACTGATAAAACATTTGGATGTAAATATAAAAGATAGTTGTGGAAACACACCTTTGCACGAAGCAATACTGGGACAAAATATAGATATTGCTAGATACCTTATTCTACAGGGCGCAGATATCAGTTTAAGGAATAATAGTGACATGAGGTAAAGTTGGACATATTTTAAAATTTTATTCCTAAAAGTGATTTTTTTAGTGTTATACACTTGGCGGCCTGTCATGAACACTTTGATGTACTGGATTATGTTCTGAACGAACTTAAAGTCAACAGAGATTGCCAAAACAAACTGGGTTGGACTCCCGCTCACTGTGCAGCAAGAAAAGGACTTAAAAACGTTTTTGAACATTTAAAAAGTTTAGGTGCTGACCTTTCTGTACAAGACAATTTTGGTAGATTAGCTAGTGACTATTTTTAGTGCCTAGTAAATATAGTATTTTGGGGTGTTCCTACAACTACAACAAATAACTCCATGGTGACTGGAGGTATAATTTATCCAATGTCAGTGTGATGACATTCCAATCATTCCATGCGGCGGTAAACGTCGGTCTCTTTGAGACTGTTTACCGCCGTATGGAATGTCATCACACTGACTTTGGAATAACAATACAAGAAAATTTAAGAAAATGTATTTTTTTCTTTTCACATAAGTACCACAGTATTTTCTTTTGAAATTGAGTTTGATCCAGGACCCTGCCCAGTCAGTTCTTGCTGGACTAGTATGTGTCGTCAATACCATCTCAACTTTATAACAAATAGGTACAAAATCATACACAAGAAGAGTTTAGGAAAATGTATATTATATTTATATTGAATAGAGCTTACAACTTTTTTAAACGGTTATTATTTGTAGTTTTAGCAGAGCAATGTGCAATACTATACAAGAGCAGTAGGAGCAATAGGATACTGTTAGAAAATCGCCCAAAACGATTTCCAACAATACAATCAAAAATTTTATATTTCTTCTAATAGGCTTCTTTTCTATGGTCACGTCGTTGCCTATCCCAATTTTGATTATTTCCGCCTCTGTAATTTTGCCTGTCTCCTCTGAAATTGCCCTAAAACATACATAGAGTTTTAAACACCAATTTTATTTCATTTAACTAAATTATCTCTAAAAACAGGTATTTTTCCAGAAAAAATGAAAATTGCTAAAGTAACTCCAGTATTTAAACTGATAAAAGATATAAATGCAGCAGTTATCGCCCAATATCTATTTTACCAATATTTTCAAAAATATTAGAAAAAATAATAAATTATGCGACTTTCTAGAAAGCCAAAATTTACTTTTTGCTAACCAGTATATGGTTTTCGCAGATCTAAGGATACAGAAATAGCTGTAGGAGATATAACAAATATTCAAGCTAATGTCGACAGCAGTAAAAAATGCTGTTTACTATCCTTAGATCTGTTTAAGGCTTTTGACACCGTAAACCATGATATTTTATTAAGAAAATTATACAGTATTGGGATAAGGGGAAATACACACAAACTACTTCAAAGTTATTTAAGCTATCGTAAAGAATTTGTTCAAATTGGGGAAAGAAAAAGTTCGGAAAAAGAAATAATATGTGGAGTTCCACAAGGATCAATATTAGGTCCGTTATTATTCTTAATTTCCATTAATTCTGTGTCCAAATTGAACTTAAAGGGCAATATAAAGCTATTTGCAGATGATACAACAATTATTTATTTTGCTGAAACTCTTGCAGAAATGTATTTTGATATTAATAATGATTTAAAAATACTTCTTTGCTTCAATCAAATAAACATACGTTAAATTTTACAAAATCTTTTATGTTTATAATTAAAAATAAAATAAATTCCATCATTAACCCCTTAACATTTAATAATGAAAATATTCAATATTCAAAAACGACAAAATTTTTAGGATTAGTTTTAGACGAAAATTTAAATTGGACATGCCATATCCAGTATATTATCAACTCGATATCCCCTTTGGTATATGTTTTGTACAGAGCTAGATATTTCATTCCTTTGAAATACTTTAAAAAATATATATTTTTCATTCAATATATTCAAAATTACAATACTTAGCTTCTGCATGGGAATCTGCTTGTTTATCAAACTTAAAACCATTACAAAAATTTCAAAATAAAGTTATTAAATGTATACACAAATTACCACATTTAGAACCAACTGTTAATCTATATAGACCGAAAGGGTATTTACACGTTCAAAACATTTATAAATTAAAAATTTGTATTCTAATTCACTCTATTATTTTAAAAGAAAAAAAAGCAAACGACACTTCATTAGAATAAGACATTACATGATCATAACACCAGACTGTGTATCAATTATCAAACTATACCAGTAAAAAGTAATTTCGGAAAAAAATATGACTGAATAATAAAATATAACAATCTTCCAAAAAATATCAGAAAAATGAAAAAATTGGCAACTTAAATTAAATTATTTATACTATTCTTTTTTTTTTAAAGTTAAAACATGTTTACACATTTTCTCACCTGATTGCCACCGCGTAAAAAGAAGTTGCCCTGCTTAGTTTCCAAGATACGTTCATTAGAGTCGACGAAATTATTAATTTTGTCCGCCAGCTGCAAAGCCAAAGACTGCAGCCTAGATGGTTCACTGCGATGCATAACTACAGTTTGAGTTGGGTCGTCCAATGAAGCCTTAAAAAAAATTTGTTATATGAAGGATGCTATAGAAAAGTTAACCTAAAACTTACCATAAGTTCCTCGTTGATAATCATTTTGGAAATGATGGAATGAACAACAGATTTTTCCAGTTCAAACATTTCCGCTAGAGTTTGCATTGATATAGAGTCGTATACATGAGAGTAAGTAAATAAGTATGTCCTTAAAGCTTCTTCTTTGATGAGTTTGGTTAACATGGCCCTAAAAACAAATAATTGGTTAATGTCTTACACCCCTTTAGGCAAGGATAAACCGACTTGATGTCCAAGGTATAATTAAATAAGTATACTAAAACAATTAAATTTTTAGGTTTATATATTGATGAAAATTTAAGTTGGAAAAAACATATTGAATATTTAAGAAGTTACATCTCACCAATAATTGGCATTTTGTTTAAAGCTAAAAATTATATATCATTAAAATATTTAAAAAATATATATTATTTCATTGGTTTATTTAAAATTACAGTATATGATTTCAATTTGGGGATCAGCGAATTTAACTACAATTCAGCCATTAAAAAAACTACAAAACAAAATAGTTAAATGCATACATAAACTTCCTTTTTTAGAACCAAGAATAAATTTGTATTAACCAAACGGATATTTAAATTTCGAAAAGCTTTATAAATTAATACTATGCACTCTATTATTATTAAAGAAAAACAATCCAATATAATATTCCTTTAACCAACATTACTCACATCACGAGACAAAACCATCATATTCAAACACAAATGGTAAAGAGTACTTTTGGCCAAAGATCAATATTGTATAAAGGAATAACAATTTACAACAGTTTCCCGAAAAAAATTAAAGAAATATCAAAATTATGGATTTAAAAAAAAAACTTAAAAAAACATTTTTTAAAACTAAACTAACTTTAAAGGTGCGTCCAGACTACTCGCACTCATGCTCGCGCTACTTGCAGGACCCCCGAGTAGTGTAGACGTAAATGTAAGTCACGAGACAAGCCACGCGAGCCTAACTCGAGAGGATCCGCCCAGTGTCGGTACATCAAAGGGACTGGCGTCCAGTGAAGTCCAGTCGGTCCAGTGAGCAACTAAAGTCCGTCTGGACACTAATCAGACGAGTACAACCTGAAGCTTGACAAGTTTATAGATCATTGCGAGTGCAGCGAGCACGAGTACGAGTAGTCTGGACGCACCTTTACGTATTATATATTATTATTATTATTATTTTGTAAATGGTTATTACCTCAGACCAAGCACTATGGTCTGAGTTTGTGATTTTACATATTGTATATTTGGTGTTATATTCTTTGCAATGAACTTTATAAGTTGGATGAGAATAAAGACATATTAATAAAAATAATAATGTCAAATGCAAAAAAAACTATATTGAAAATTAAGCAACGCTGGGAACAAGAAGAATCCCTAAAGAGGAAAATTGGTTCAGGTCGTCCCAAACGTTCCAACCATGAACAGGATGCTGCTTTTTTGGGATATTTAAGAAATAATCCATTTGCAACTGCAAGGGATGCTGTTATTGATACAGCATTTCCTACCTCCCAACCTATCGCCAGCAGGAGAGTCAAGAAATCTGAACTAAAATGTCGCCCAGCTGCGAAAAAAATGTTTCTTACAGCGACAGCCAAGGATTATTTTTTGCTTTAAATTATATATACCGCAATCCTCAATTTTGGAACAGGGTCATTTTTACTGATAAAAAGACGTTCCGTCAACTTATAACGGACAAATTCGTGTATACCGTTTAAACAATACCAGGTTTGAAGGGCTCACTTCTAGACATGGGCGTTTCTCTGTAAATGTATGGGGGCTGGATAAGTGTTTATGGACTTGGTGTTTGCTGGCGAATAGAGGGAAGATTTAATACCGGAAATTACATTAACATTTTAGAGAACATATTGTTACCATCTGCTGAGCAAAAATATTCCAACAATACTTTCATATTTCAAGAAGATAGTTGTCCAGTCCACACTGCCAATGCTGTAACCCACTGGTTTCAAACCCGTAATGTGGAAGTGCTGCCTTGGGTCGCTTATAGTCCCGATATCAATCCAATTGAAAATAATTGGGGTATAATCGTAAAAAAAATATATAATCAAAATTTTAGGCCACAAAACTTAGAAGATTTATGGGAAATAATACATGCGTGCTGGGAAGAACTTGATCCCAATATTGTATCAAATATAATTCAGTCAATTCCGAATAGACTGGCTAAAGTAGTAGAAAAACAGGGGTATATGACCAAATATTAGATCATTTTTTGTTTCTATTATAATTTTCGTAAAACTCATTATAAAATAAAAATAATAATTTTTCTTATTCTATTGAACTAACGCCCAACGCCAATGCGTTGCATTTTTAATAACCTTTAACATGCGATAAGCCTGTTTTACGCAAATATGGTTAAGGTTTCCTCTCATTCTAATTCGTGTACGCTTTTTTTATGAATACAACTGTACAACCTATCAAGCATCCCACTTTTTTTATAGGGCTGCCACATATACTTACATAATAGATATTTTAACATACCTAACAGCATCCGCCTGATAAAACAAATCCCAAACTTTCGCGTTCATTTTCTCATTGATAATGAAGGTGTTACAGGCCAACCAGTTGCCGTTACGCATGGCTTTAGCGGCGGCCACGACGTGCTCTCTCATACTCTCGGGAGGTCCCACCAAACTCTGTCTTTCGGAAGACCTCAATTGTTGATAGAACGTTTTAGAAATCATCCTCCTGCGAGCGTCGAATTCGTGCGCGGCCATATACGGAATTTCGATCAACATGGCCGATACTAGATAGACGCATTCCAATAGTTCCAAGTTGATGTGCATGTGGAATGGCATCTGGCGCTGTTTCTCGATTTTCTCTTGCTCTTTGGACCGCTCGTGTTGGCGTTGCGGTAATAAACCTACAAATCATTTCAAAGTTATTTCCAGATAAATTAAAAATAGCAAAAGTATCGCCAGTTTTTAAAAATGCGGAAAAATATTTTGGTAGTAACTATCGCCCAATTTCTGTTTTACCCACATTTTCAAAGATTTTTGAAAAAAATTTAAATAATAGAATAGTAAATTTTTTGGAACAAAAAAATTACTCTCTCCATTTCAATATGGTTTGCGTAAATTTAGAGATACAGTTGCAGCTGCAGATATTATCAAAGATATTCAACAAAACGTTGATAGCAACCAAAAATACTGCCTACTGTCCCTAGATTTATGTAAAGCATTTGATACAGTCAATCACAACATTTAACTTGCCTATACAATATTGGAATTTGGGGAAATATTTATTGTTAAAAAATTACGCAGTTTGTTCAAATGGAAAATATTAAAAGTTCACAAAAAAAAAACATAAATTGTGGTGTTCCGCAGGAGTCAACCTTAGGACCTACTTTTTTTAATCTACATTAATTCTATAGCAAAATAAAATTTAAAAGGTAAAATAAAATTGTTTGCCGATGATACTACTATTGTATATTTTTATGAAGACTGCTCAAATGCATAATAACATTAACCACGACCTAAATATAATATGTAAATGGCTTCAAATTAATAAATTATCATTAAATTTTAATAAATCATCTTTTATGTTTATAAATAAGTAAATTAAAATTAAAAAATAATAATATTTCTTCACTATCTTTCAATAATCATATAATTAAATATACTAATACAATTAAATTTTTAGGTTTATATATTGATGAAAATTTAAGTTGGAAAAAACATATTGAATATTTAAGAAGTTACATCTCACCAATAATTGGCATTTTATTTAAAGCAAAAATCTATATCGTTAAAACAGTTAAAAAATATATATTATTCTTTGGTTTATTCAAAAATACAGTATTTGATTTCAATTTGGGGATCAGCGAATTTAACTACAATTTAGCCATTAAAAAAACTACAAAACAAAATAATTAAATGCATAGGTACATAAACTTCCTTTTTTAGAACCAACTATAAATTTGTATGAACCAAATGGATATTTAAATTAAGAAAAGCTTTATAACACACTATTATTATTAAAGAAAAAAGTTATTAATAGTTACTAAACATGTTTTTTTATTATTTGTGAATTTATATATTGTTTATTTGGTGTTATATTCTGTTGGTACCTTGCACCGGTTATTTTCTCTTCTTTGACTAAATAAAACTAGAACTTTTACTAAAAATGGACTGTATATTATTCTAGGATTTCTAACCTAACACCATGGCCGACGGTTCGTCGTAAAGTCGAAAGTCTTCCTCCCCTATCATGATGACATTATTGCCACAACGAGCCACAACCACTAGAGATAAAAAAAATAAAAGTTCCTTAAAACCAAACATATTCTCTGTAATAAACTTTTTTAAGTTGGTTGAGAATAATCAATAAAATAAAACTTGAAAGTTAAAATATGCATTCTTCTATAAGTCCGTGTATCCTATAGACATAAAATATAAAGGGAAACGAAATTGTTTACATTTTGTCCTGCCAAATGTTATATTAATTATATTAGATGCATGTGCACCTATTAAGTAAAAATACTATACTAAATAAGTTTTTTTTTTAATTTTTTACTCATAATTATTTATTTCCAAATGACATCAAATTATAATGTTTGAGGGAAATCACTATGGAAATGCTGTACAGGCGTTTCTACTACATTTTACTACGCGTGACTCAGAACTTTATGAATTTTTCATACTAATTCATTTTCTAAAGGTGTCGGTGACCTGTGTTTGTGACATATTGTAGATTTCGTTTTAGTATTTTTTCGAAATAGAACTATTTAGTCGATTAGCTATCTACAACGGTCTGTCTCGCCTTATATTATATGTCTACGGTGTTTCCTGGAGGGTTATACCTTGCGCCAACAGTTCCTTGGGTTTGCCCGTCATCATCAAATCGACCAAGCAATTGTGAGCGTCCTTGATGTTGGCATGCCTGAAGGCACATAGTCCCAAGTGAGCCATCATACGATTGTACAGGATTTGAGTACTCGGATCGGAATGCTGAATGGTTTCTTGGAGATGGGACATTAGAACGAGATCCCGAGCCTAAAATACCAGACGAATAAGAGTGAGAAAAACAACGACGATCAATCCAAGATAATAATAATAATAATAATAATATTAATAATAATAATAATAATAATAATAATAATAAAAGTTTATTCAAATCTTTTTTTGACATTTAATGCTAATATATATTTTTTTGTATAAACTATTAATTCCAAACTCAGAAGTAAAATACTTGTTTTGAGTTAAATAATATAATAGCCACTAGAAATTGAACATAGTACCTACAAGTGCAATCAAAATGTAAAAGTAAGGCACAGTTTACGCGTAAGTTTGACAAAAAAATATATAATAAAAAATCCTGAATAGGTATGCGGTTGTGAGGACAAAAATTATTTTTTTTGTTTTGTGTGCCTTCTTTTTGACGGGGATGATAATTGGTCAATAAATGGGGTGCAAGACTTAAAACATCTTTCACAGAAAATAAAAAAACATGAAAATAGTGCAAAACATCGTCATAATGTGGTAAGTTTTGAGATGTTAGGACTAATATTTTAACTTGTTTAAGTAGTGCTTATGCTCATGAAATTAAAATTCACAACGAGAAAGTTAGAAAAAACAGACACGTACTTTTGAAAATAATAGACGTTTAAATTTTTTTTAATTTAAAGCCAGCGCCCCCTCTGACTCGCTAGTCACAAGCCGCCACTGACCGCTTCAAAATCCGTTGCGTAGTTTTAAAGATTAGGGCCTCAGACCAAGCACTATGGTCTGAGATTAGGGCACATATAGCTGGGGACAGACGCGACAGCGACTTTGTTTTATACTATGTTAAGATTTTATTGGTATATTATATTATATATCACTACAGTATACAAAGATACAATACGTCATGTATATAATATATATTTATTGATTTTATTCATTATAGCTTGGTATATTTATTATTTATTAAATACGTTCTTAAATATATCTCTTGGATTGCATAATATCGAATTTTTAATTTTATTTCTATAATTATTTAATGATTTAATTATTTTAATTGACTGTGGTAGCATATCAAAAATATATGGATTGATGTTTAAAAAATGTTTGTGTGCTATTGTTTTGTTTACTCTATTTTTATATGTAATATTATTTTTAGGACGAGTTTCATGAGTGTGATTAATATACATAATTTATTTTATTTTTATGTTTAAAAATATATATTAACATGTTGTAAGAAAGTATTTGTTTAATATCCATTTTTTTGCTATATATAGTATATCAGAAGAATTTTGATGGTATTTTTCGTGAATAATTTTCAAAATGCATTTTTGAATAATTTCAATATTATTAAGATAATTCTTATTTATGCCTCCCCATAATAGTATTCCATAATTTAAATGGGTTTGTACTAAAGAATAATACAATATTTCTAATTCTCTTATATTTAAAAATTGTTAAGGGTGTTCAGATTTTGGTATAAGAATTCTTAGTTTTTTTACAATGTAGTCACTATGTAAATCCCATTTTAAATGTTTATCAAAAATTATTCCTAGATATTTCTTATTTTCACCTTCCTTTATATTAATATTATTGCATATTTTATTATTGGACCAATATTTAAAAGTTTATTTTTGTATGAAGTAAATGGAATGTATGTTGTTTTATTATAATTTATAGGTAATAAGTTTTTATTAAACCAGTTGCTTATTTTTATAAAATCTTTTTCAATAGTATTTTTTAAAAACAAGAATTATCATTCTCCATTCGTTATAGAGCCCCTGAAAAAGTTTGCGGCGGGGCCACTCAGTTTTTGTTACGCTGCTGATGTCGTATATAAAATACCTTACCTGGAACCAGTTATCATGTAAGGCATGATTATAGATGTGAGACAAGATGGCCCTTGTTCTCAAACGATCCGTGTTGTCCTTGGCATAAATAAATTTACACAATTTCTCCATTTCCATGACCGAATTGGGTGTATCTTTGGGTAGCTCACCTTAAAAAGTTAATTTCTTGGGATAAGAAAACTTTACAATTAAAAAATCGGGTATGTTTTACTCATTTCTTATCGTTTCAGGGCAAAAATGAAATTATTTTTGTTTCGTCCGTGTAGGTAAAAAAAGTTTCCTTGCATTGCATAGGCCACCCTCTACAACAGAGATATGGAACACTTACCAACCGTAATAGAGGACGTTCCATGCTGTAAAAGGTAAACTTTGTACCCACATCGACCAAACAGGCCTGTGGTATGTGTCAACAGAACAAACCGACTCAGAAACCTCTATATCTTACCAGCTTTCTGTTGAAGCACCCTGGGATCAAACTTATAATACAAGTGATCGATTTTTCTAAGATATATCCGGCATATTTCAGAAGGTACGTTGGTCCTCTCCAAGTACTTCATGGTTTTGTCTATGATGGTGGAGACGCGGCACTCATCCTTGAGTCTCTCCACGTATTCGTTGGAGTGAGGGTCGCATTCTTTTAGTAGTTTTATAAATTCGTCATCCAGCCTATAAAATAAAACGTTGGTAATTATATTGTATCGGACATAAAGTTGTCCCCATATTTTTTTATTGATGGAATAGGCAATTTGCTATAAATAACCCTAGTTTATAGTAAATTGACATTCGGGACAAATGAACTACTAGTTTCCTAGCGGTTTGGAGCATTAAATAGGCAATTTGCTATAAATAGCCCTAGTTTATAGTGAATTGACATTCGAGACATAGACATAGAAATAACGTTAAGGTTTCCTCTCATTCTAATTCGTGTACGCTTTTTTTATGAATACAACTTGTACCTATTAAATAAAAATAATATACTAAATGTGTGTTTTTTTAAATTTTTTAGTCAAATTATTTATAGTTTATTAATGATACAAAATTATAATGATTTAGGAAAATAACAACGGAAACGCTGTAAGGACGCCTTTACTACAAGTGACGCAGAATTTTGATCGACATAAGTGATTCGCCAAGAAATTTAAAGGCAAAGAAATCCTTCCTTGTAAGCATATTGTTCGAACAATAACAATAAATGGATAATTTTGAAAAATTTCTTAATAACGACAAATTTTTACCTTTCAACTGATGTTAAGACACAACCACGAATCTTATAAGGCGGTTCATCCAAAACCTCGTTTTCCTCAGTGACTGAATCCGCTACATTTAGCTGTGGATTGCTCAAAAGGATGTCCAACATTTCATTCATGCGTTCTAGCAGTTTCGTCCAGTATTCAGGCTATAAATAAGTAAGTAATAATAATAAGTTTCAAACAATAATAGGTTTATTTAAAATTTAATAATATACTAAATATGTTTATGTTGTCTTCTATAAACTTATTTTTCAATCCCCTGAAGCTGAGCTTGTTAGGGGCAAATCATATTTTTGTTTAAGTAGGTATGTAAAATAATAAATCATAAATATGCATTAAAAATCAAGTTTTAAAGTAAAAATGTTAATTTATAGTATAAACGCAGTTTTTTTTTGAACAAATATATTACCAATAATAAAATTATTAGTTTATAATTTTTAAGTAAAAAATATTACTTATATAAATTATTCAGAACAATATTAATTAATTGAAGCATTTCTAAAAATATTTTCAAATCCTCTGATTTTAATATCCATGTGTTTATTTCGACTTTTAAATTTTTTTAATGAAATCAATTTTAAAATTTTTGTTGGTAAATAATCGTTTAAATAAAAACATAAATATTTGAAATTTTTTTGTCCTATGGACTTATTTATTTTAGGTTTTATGGTTATTTGATTTAATGACGTGTATTATGATTATGGTTTTTAAATTGTATAAGGTCTTTATTTTTAAATATTATATATTAAGATGTAATAAATGTAAAGTTGTCTTATGTTCAACTTTTTTGTAATATTTCTAATTTTTTAACTTAAATTCTATTTATTCCTCCGCAACCTAAAATTCCGTAATTTAAATGAGTTTTAACTAACGCGTAATATAATATTTCCATGTGTCTTACATTTAAAATTTTTTTAATGTTTTTAAAAATCGGTAGTAAACTTCTTAATTTTTTAAATTAAGTATTCTAAGTGAAAATTCCAATTTAATTTACTGTCAAAAATAATTCCTAAATATTTTATTTTATTAACTTTAAAAATGTGAATCTCTTCATTTATTCGAATACTATTCATATTGCGCGGTAGGTTATTTAGGTTTAAAGTAAAAGGAATATAATTTGTTTTATTAAAATTAATTGTTAACAAATTGTTATCAAATTAAATATAAATGCAGAATTTCTTTTACAGGAGCCGAATCTTTAACTGACAAAGCCGCTATGCGATCAGACGCAGCTGCCGTTTTAGGTCGGTTGTCCAGGGAGACTAAAAGCCCCGCCCCTCAAAGTGGATCTGCGACTCCAAACAGCAGTGTCGTGGATTTTACCGCCTCCGATTGTTAATCTCCGGTCTCCCAGTTAGTTAATTTCTTAACGTGAATTTTGATTAGTTTTAAGGTCGAAGAATAAGCCTAGTAAGTCGCCAATATGTTTAAATCTCGATAAGTTGCTTATTTATACATGCTTTATACAACCTTAACATTGGTAAATTTATATTTTTTTAATGTTTTTAAAAATCGGTAGTAAACTTCTTAATTTTTTAAATTAAGTATTCTAAGTGAAAATTCCAATTTAATTTACTGTCAAAAATAATTCCTAAATATTTTATTTTATTAACTTTAAAAATGTGAATCTCTTCATTTATTCGAATACTATTCATATTGCGCGGTAGGTTATTTAGGTTTAAAGTAAAAGGAATATAATTTGTTTTATTAAAATTAATTGTTATCAGACCAATTTTTTATAATTTTAAAATCTTTTTTAATTTTATTATTTAACAATTTGTATCGGTATAAAAAATTGTAGTATCATCTGCAAAACTATGAATTTGTCCATCGCAATTTATACTAAATAAGTCGTTAACATAAATATTAAAAAATAATGGCCCTAAAATTGTTCCTTAAGGAACACCATACTAAATACTTTTGGATAGCTTTTTTCTTTAATCTATTTGAACATAAGTTGGTCTATTTTTCAGATAATTTTTAATTAATTCTAATTGCTTTCCTCTGAATCCAATATTTTCAAACTTTTTTAACAGTAAATTATAGCTAACTGTATCAAAGGCTTTTTTTTTTTCTAGAAAAATACTAATACAAGGTTTTTCATTATCTAGTGCATCATACCTATATTTGTTCTGTTAGATAGGAAAAATCGAACATAATTTTAAAAATAAAAACTTTACCTTCATGGCATCTGAAACTTTGGGATTATAATCAAAGATGGCCGAAATAATTGCGAACTTGATTTTGACGTAGATCGCCGGTCCCAGCTTGTGTTGGTCGGAGATGGCCTGCAGCTCGTGCAACAGTTCGATCTGCTCTCGGCGATCGGTGCGCTTCTTTCCTCTGGCCGCCATAATTTCGCTCAGTTTCTTGATTACCAAGCTCAAGTCGATTTCTGCGTCCTTGGCGAACATCTTGGGCTTTTCCTATTTAAAAAAACGATCTTATTATAAAAGTTACTAATAAAAAAGTTAATACCTAAGTATATAATTCTTTTAAAATTTTCAGAATAATTTTAAATAGTTGTGAAAATAACGGGTATACTTACACTTGGTATGGCGATACCATACTTGACTTTTTCCCACCCCTCGCCGTCCCCATCTTCATCGTCTGCTTCACGTCTCAACTTCCGACGTTCCTTCTCTTTTCTTTCCTTACGTTTCTCCTCTTTCCTTTTCTCTTTTTCTTCGTCGTCTTCTTTGTTCTTTTTCAAGAACCTAGTGGAATGAGAAAAATATTTAAAATTTTTCCTACATAACAAGTCAAAATAACTAATATTTAGCCCATACTAGACACTGTGTAGAAAATATTTCAATAAATAAAAAGCCGAAACAGCTTTATACCAATGCAAAACTAAACAATTATTTAGGTTACCTTTCCCTCATGCTAGTATATTTTGATTCATCATCATCAGAAGAATCTGAACTGGTTTCTGAATCTGATGGCCACTCATCTGTCTCGGAATCAGAGTCTTTTTCTGGTTTGGGAGGTTGGACCACTGGCGCTTTAATGAACTGGTTCTTGGCTGGAGGTTCATCATCTGATTCTTCTTGAGGCTCATCTAGAAATTGTAAAGTAAAAAAAAATTAACATTTTAAAATTTAATGATATAACGTTACAAAGACAGAAACAAAATTTCAACATACTTTTTTCTTCCTCCTCTTCATCATCAGGTTGGTCAGGATTTTCCCTAAACTTGGCAATCTCATCTTCAAAGTCCTTGAGGTATTTTCTCAGTTTTTGGCGCATGGATGCCAATGATTTACTAAAGAAATAATAATAAGTTTATTTAAAATTTAATAATATAATAAATATGTTTATGTTGTCTTCTATAAACTTATTCTTCAATCCCCTGAAGCTGAGCTTGTTAGGGGCAAATCTTATTTTTTGTTTTAGTATGTAAAATCATAAATATGCATTCAAAATCAAGTTTTAAAGTAAAAATGTTAATTTATAGTATAAACGCAGTTTTTCTTTTGAAGAAATATATTACCTATAATATAAAATTATTAATTCATAATTTTTAAGTAAAAAATATTACTTATATAAATTATTCAGAACAATATTAATTAAAGCATTTCTAAAAATATTTTCAAATTGTCTGTTTTTAATATCCATGTTTTTATTTCGACTTAAAATTTTTTTAATGAAATCAATTTTTTAATTTTTGTTGGTAAATAATCGTTTAAATAAAAACATAAATATTTGAAATTTTTTTGTCCTATGGACTTATTTATTTTAGGTTTTATGGTTATTTAATTTTTATGACGTGTATTATGATTATGGTTTTTAAATTGTATAAGGTTTTTATTTTTAAATATACATATTAAGATGTTATAAATGTAAGGTTGTCTTATGTTCAACTTTTTTGTTTCTGAATATAATTCTTTTGAATGATAAAGATAATCTTTATTGAATATAATTTTTAGAAACCTTTTTTGTAATACTTCTAATTTTTTAACTAAAGTTCTATTTATTCCTCCCCAACCTAAAATTCCGTAATTTAAATGAGTTTTAACTAACGCGTAATATAATATTTCCATATACCTAATGTCTTAAATTTAAATTTTTTTTAATGTTTTCAAAAATCGGTAGTAAACTTCTTAATTTTTTAATTAAGTATTCTTAGGTCTAATCAATCCATTACATCACATGCTCTTAGGTTCATTCATACTATTATTTACCTGTTATTTTTACTCATATTCTTCCTTCCTTCTCTGTCTTCCCACATTTCATTTATAAAATCTTCCATTTCCACAAGACATCTGACAAAGAATCTTGGAGTTTGTCCATTTTCTTCTTTTGCAATTACAGGAGCTGCTTTTACAAAAGCTTTTTGAAGATCCTCAAAACCTTTAAAATAAAAAATAATTAAATACCTACTTGCTACCTGTTAATGTTTATAAAAATAAAAAGTGCATTCGTTTTTACTTACTGTTAAGCATGCTGGACATATCCTTAATTTTCTTATAATTCCTAATTTGTTTAATGATATTCGTAAGCTCTTCATACCGCTTCTCTTTGGCCGATCGAACTACTCGTTTAACCTCTTCTTCATCATCAGAGAACTAAAACAGTATAATATAAAATATCTCTTAATAAAAACCATGATAACAACATTTTATTTATTTAAGACAAAGAGTTTAACTTAGAAACCAAAAAAAATGTCTTACCGTAAAAATAGTTGGGCCCCCTGCTGGGCGCTGAATAACCTCCTCCTCAGAGGAGCTTTCGGAGTCGGAGTCCGACCCGGCGAAGAAACGACTCATTTCTATGGAATACTAATCTGCAACGAAAAAAAAATATGTCTCTCGAAAAGGATAACCTTACTTTTAACAAGTAAGCAGATTAGCTGCGTTTTCCCATATAAAAACCAGCCAAAATTTAATAAAATGCCCTGAATACGTGGGAGGGGGACATTTTTTCGTAGAAAATATGAAAAATGATAATTAGTAATTATTATAACATCTAGAAAAATGATGTAAACATGTGGCATTCTCATCTCAGTATTCTCAGTGGCAACTCAGTGGATGTTGTATCTAAAAGCAAGCCCTATAATTTTTACTTACCCCAAAAATATGCAAAACTTTTGCTTATTTAAAAGGTTTTAAATTAGATAGAAATAGAAAATTACCTAAAAAATTAGGTTTTAAAAATTTTACGATCTGTCGCTTTGACAAGTAAAACTGAAGGGTTATGATTCACGTTTATTTTGTTTAACGACCTGCTTGCGAAAAGTAGTTTTGATTACCAATTTCCACATTAAATTTGAATTTTGTCTGGTGGCAACATTGTCACTGTGACTTTGACACCTTACCTAACCTCAAATATTTTTAAGAAAGCCAAAAAATGGAACAAGACGAAACAAACGTAAATTTGAAAAAAATCGGATGGACTTTTCAAAAGATACGTGAAATAGCCAAAGACATAAAGCCTGCAGGTTGGATTGTAGTAGCTAATAAGTACAGACTCTCCTTCATGGAAATTACATTGGGGCAACATGGACCAGCTATGGTGGAGAAACAGCTTGTGCTGGATAACTCCATGGAGATTGAGGGCTATATAAATGGTCAGAAAGTCAAGCCAGGGGTACTGCCTATTAGCTCAACTGATATACGATCCGCTAAGGATTTATATACTTCCTTGAAAACGTTTGCCAGGTAGGAAATCATATTTATACTTGTTGATAAAAATCAAATTTTTCGTGTATAAACTATACAAAGTTTGTGGTTTCCCTTTTGTAAATTACTACTCTTTATATTATCCACTACGTTTTAATCTGTTTTTAGCTATGGAACTTGCCTGGGGAACAAAAATTTCAAGAGAATCAACAAAAGTGGTAAAACTGGTGTCACTGACTACTGGAAACATGCAGACTGTGAACTTATATATGAAAAAGCATTGCGGCGGCCAGAGAATTGCTGTAATGCTTGCCTACAGTTAAATTCGTACTTGCCCAAAAAAATCAACAATACATATTTGAGCTTAAATCAACCCGCGCCTACATTGGCACAACAAATAATATGTAAGTACAATTTTTCCTGATGCATTTTCTGAAATAATTTATACCTAGTTAAATGCAAATAAATATATTGTTAAATGATTAACATTTTAGTTAAAACTGAGCCATTACTAAGCACAAAAACGATAAGGACCGAGGGGCAAAAGCAAGGAAAGAGAAAAAAATCGGATAATATGCATGGTGAATCAAAAAAAGCAAAACATGAATTAGTAGGAGAGCAAAGTATAGAAGAATTGTATATTACTATTAAACAAGAACCGATATATTAATATAAAGGGGGGAATTTGTTAATCGAATTGGGTTTTAGATGAATCTTGTTGTTTTTGAGTTCTCTTTTATAAACCCCCATAAAGCAGTTAATATTGTCAAATTGTAAAAATAAATATTGCACGTTATTATTGTTTAAATTTTGTGCATTCTTCAAATATTATTATTATTAAATGACATACAAGGTTATTTGTTGTTAATTGACAATGTTATTTATGTCTCTGCATGGGGGACAGAGATTTGTGTTTAGATTTGTACAGTTGTTACTTTACAATAAAGTAAATACATTTTAGTTGTTGTTATCTATGTATATGTGATGGAGGATAAAAATAAAACCATTTTTCAAAAAACATCATTTATTGCCAAAAATATGTAGGTACTGTTTTTTTTTAAATATTTTTTCTTTTGATTGTTTGGAGCAATTGACACATATTTAACTTGCTTTTATTTAAATACACTGAATTTACAACATTTATATAACATTTATTGCAATAAATTTTTATAATTTTTTTACAAGACAAAGACAATTTTATATTTTTACAAAGAGTCAAATAGATATACAGGGTCTTATATTTGGGGTAATATCCTTACAAACAGTTCCAGGAAACCAAGACATATAGGTTGGTAAACTCAGAAAAAGTTGGCTTTTTTTAAAGACTAGAATTTTCTAGCAGTTCCTAGTTTCTGGGAAAAGCTATTCTACTTAAATTAAGTTTAAAATAAAATTATGTTGATCTTACTATTACTAAGCTATACAGACTGTCCGCGGATAGGGTTTACAATAACACGAATGGATGAAAAATTTCATTTTTCGGGAAAAAGTCATTCTTGATCAAAAGTTTTGCTTGTAAAAAAAATGCAATTCACGAAGAGAAAAATTTTGATTTTTTATACAGAGTTCGCAAAAATTTAAAAACATGATTTTTCCCCAAGAGTAAACTACCTTTATTTTCCATTTTTGACCAAAATGGCAATTATAAAACTTATTTAGAATAGCGTTTGTAATTTAAATCCGAGAATTAAAATAAATCTTCGATTTTTTTAGTTTTTTTAATTTTTAGAGGTAAATGGAAATTTTGCTGCTCTATAAAAATATTAATATAAAATTTCATTAGACTCTATTTTCATAATAGGTGGTGTGTATCTTATTTGTTTGAATAGCAAATTATGAAATTATTATTTGTAGTTATTTTAAGATTTTTTTTGTGTTATTTCCGGAGTCATCCGGAGACTTTTTGATACCCCTCTATCATTGATAATGCATGTATTTCGACCGCTAATGCTGCAATCCAAAAAAAAAATTTTTTTACCTCTAAAAATTAAAAAAACTAATAAAATCGTAGATTTATTTTACACCTCGGATTTAAATTACAAACGTTATTCTAAATAAGTTTTCTAATTGGCATTTTGGTCAAAAATGAAAAATAAAGGTAGTTTACTCTTGGAAGGGAGAAAAATCATGTTTTTGAAGTTTTTGCGAAACCTGTATAAAAAATCAAAATTTCTCTTCGTGAATTGCATTTTTCTTACAAGCAAAACTTTTTATCAAGAATGACTTTTTCCCGAAAAATGAAATTTTTCATCCATTTGTGCCAAAGACTTCTATATAAGTCGTTGATTTGTGCTATTCTAACCCAAGTGTAAACCCTATCAGCGAACTCCTACATAAGTAAGGAACTTTTTCCAATTTAACCACCTCCATATTCTAATTTCCGAAATACCTGTAGTAGGACGAATCGACAACGTCCCCCTCCAACATTTACTCAGGTCTGCGGTCAAAATTTACAAAACTTTACATAAATATCTATAAAACTAAATTTTTATATTGTAAGAAACTTTTTTTTGCACATTCTAGGTAATAAGGAAAATCAACCGATCGAATATTAAGCCCGCATAGTTTGAAAAACCCCATAGGCTAAACTTACATGACACAAATGTAAGACGACACTTGAAAAATTTGTACTCGGATACATGTTCCAGCAAAGCTCTATCAAACCTAGCAACAAAAATCTAAAAGGCTTCTTATAGTTTGTACAAAATACTAAATATAACAGACTATGAAAATACCAACTATAAAACTGGTAATGAAGGGACCTAGCGCACGCTATGCCTATCAAATTAGTTATAAAAAAAGGCAGAACAAAAAGTTGAGCTATTTTCGACATGCGATCTTGTAATTTCACTTTGTCTTCATAAAAACTTTCCTGGGAGTCCCTAGAACTAGATCGGCGTTGATGTTCAGCTGCCTCTAGGTGACTTTTGTCTCTTTTCGATACCTGTCCATTGGCTCGTCTTCTGGCAAGCATTTTTCTTTGTCGTTCTTCCTCGACTTGCGATTTAAAGGCGCCGGACACAACATTCAGTTTAGCATAACTACTTAAATACCTTCTTAGTAGAGGTAGAAATATTATTAACAAAAATATGTGTAGTACAAGAAGGCTTATATGAAAATATCTGTGCTCAAAAATATGTCTTGGCAGAAAACGGTAGTTTACAGTCCATTTATGTTCAAAAATCCGTCCCAAATCAAAACTTCCCTTGATATATGAAAATGGATTTCCATAAAGGAAGGGTATTGCAAGGACCAACTGAATAAACCCGCAAATAAATAGGTTTAAAAAGGTTTCAGCATAACTAAGGTTTGTTAAAAAGGCTACAAGTAAACAAGGGGCATACAGCAGGATGTTCATTTTGACACTGACTGCTAGAGAATAAAACAGGCTTCCCAATTTCCAATAGCCCGATATAAAAAGGTTTAGGCTTACATAAAATAATAATACTGCTATAGGGTCATTGAACAGTCTTAAAACAAATATAGAGTGGATCCTATATGAGGTTAGTGTGGCTAGTAGTAGAGCGTAAGGCGGTATTTTCGCTGTAACTCTGTAGATTCGATGTATAAGTAACGTTTGTACTAAATATAACATTAAAAAAATGTATTGGGCAAGATAAATGTTTTTTCCATAGTTGGTTACATAGTAAAATGCTGTGTAAATGTAGACAAATCCAGCTGGATATACCAGGGGTCCTGTGTCACCTAAAATATATATTTGTTATTTACGCTGTGCAAATTTAGATTTTGGTAACAAACCTTTAATAAATTGGTAATCCAGTGTTCCATTTAAAAAACCTTCAACTTCTTGCATATAGGCGATCCAATCTATTTCAGTATACCTAACTTTTTCTATGATAAAAATGTTCAAGACCGCTTCGAACAAAAATAGCAAGAAACATACTGGGCCCAGGGAATGAGGATCAAATATTAGTTTCTTCAATAATTCCTTCCTAAAATATTTTTGAAAAAAGCTTGGTCGTGCGGGGCTCCTGGAGGCAGCTTTCAGTCTCGGTGGAGCCATTTTCTGAGTTCTAAAGCGTTATCTCATCGAAATTGCCACATCTTTTGTGTTTTTGGTTTTTTTGATCACGTTTCTAGGTTAAGTTTATTTTTGGAAATTCTAATCTAACTTACCAAAACTGGTTTCATCATTTTAATTGGCTATAAATAAAATTTATTAGTTAGTTGAAACTTTCTTCTATTTTAATATTTCAAAAGAAAGCAGTTTCGATAACCTTGATTGATGAGTCATCAGTTAACATGTCAATGTCAACCGTTGGCCCGTCGTTCGTCCAATTTTTTTAATTAAAAGTAAATTCCCAATTTCATAAAGACCAAATTCTACTAAAGCCCAGTATTCGAGTATTATTAAACAACATGCCCCTGGTTCAAGAAGATCCTGAGAACACCAATTCCACTAACGAAGAGAATACAAATTTGTGGCAAAGCATTTTGAACGACGTTCAAAAACATGGGAATCCAAAGTTGAACCCCAACAAACAAATTGTAGTTCTGGGGGATAATGAAAGTGGAAAGACCACTATGGTTAGTATAGATTTCCCTATTGATAATTGATTTCTAGTCTAATTATAATTTAAAGGCCTCTATATCAATTTTAAGACATGTTTCTTAGTGTCTGCATATTTATATTGTACCTTCATTATACTTGGTTTTCAGCCTCTACAGCTTTAAGTAATTTAATATCTTTTGATAGGTGGCCAAATTACAAGGCATAGAAAATTCCAGTAAAGGTTCAGGACTTGAATATGCCTATATCAATGTTCGGGATGACTATAGAGATGACCATACACGACTGAGTGTTTGGGTTTTAGACGGGGACCCATCCCATTCTGATTTGCTTAAGTTTGCCCTGAATGAAGAGGGTTTTCAGGCAAGTTTAATATATTATGATTTTAAATACCTATAAGCTTCATCTTCATGTCTCATTACCTTTCAGGAAACTTTAATAATATTAACAGTGTCCATGACAACTCCATGGGGTGTTTTGGAGCAGCTTCAACACTGGGCTTCAGTTTTAGCAGATCATCTTGATAAGCTAAAGCTAGACATTGATCTGAGACAGAGTAGAAGGCATTTAATGATTAAAAAATGGCTTGAATACATTGAACCTGGTAAGAGAACAAAAACAAATTTTGTTTAAAAAAGAAATATTATTTTCATAAATCTATTTATTAATAACTCAATGTATTTTTGTAGGTGATGAGTTAGAGCCAGCTTCTCCAATGAAAAGAAGCTCTCGTAACTTAGGTGAAGATGATACAGACGAGTTTGATAGTTCAGCTCTGCCAGATGGTACCCTGACTATGAATTTAGGGCTGGATATTGTCGTTGTAGTCACTAAAACCGATTATATTCAAACTTTGGAAAAGGAACATGATTATAGGTAAGTCGTACAAGTACTAAACTTTTTTGTTATACCTGTTTAACATACGGATTTGAAAGATATAAGGTGGTCTATGGTTTGACCAGTTCACAATGTTTCTCTGATTTAAAAAGAATTTATTTTGTTACTATTTAATATAAGACAGGTCAGGAATACTGTTTTCTAATGAATTTTTGTTATGCAATGTACAAAATGACAAGTTATTTTATTATAGGGATGAGCATTTGGACTTTATGCAACAGTGGATAAGAAAATTCTGTTTGCAACATGGAGCGGCCTTATTTTATACCAGCGCTAAAGAAGACAAGAATTGTGATTTATTATATAAGTATGTAACTTTGTTTACTTTATTATTATTATAAACTCAATGTATTATTTATTAATCATTACCTATATTGTTTTTAGATATTTAACTCATCGTATTTATGGTTTCCCCTTCCATACTCCAGCACTGGTGGTAGAAAAGGATGCAGTTTTTATTCCGGCTGGTTGGGACAATATGAAAAAAATCAGCATCTTGTATGAAAACATGCATTCTTGTAAACCTGATGATTATTATAGGGATGTTATTGTGCAACCAACAACAAGAAAAGTAAGCGTTTATGATTTGCTATAGGGATGGGGCAACATTTTTTAAATTAATTTTTTAGGCTGTAAACAGAGAAACCGAGCTAGTGGCAGAAGATGAACAAGGCTTTTTGGCGAGATTGCAGCAAATTTCGTTTGGAGGACAGCCAGCCCCCGGAGCTAGATTGGGGGAGAGTCCCAGACCCAACCCCATTGGAGGTAAGATATAATAATAATATATATATTTTTTCTTAACCAACTTAAAAAGTTCATTACAGAGAGTATAACACCAAATATACAATATATAAAATCACAAATAATAAAAATCGTGTTTAGTAATTCCTATTAATAACTCCATCGAAATTATTTAAAAAAAAAATATATATTATAACCATTATTTACAAAAAAAAAGAATGATAATATATAATAAGTTAAAGTTAGTTTAGTTTTAAAAAATATTTCCTTAGTTTTTTTTTAAAAGTCCATAATTTTGATATTTCTTTAATTTTTTTCGCCAAACTGTTTTAAATTGTTATTCCTTTATATAATATTGATCTTTGGCCAAAAGTACTCTTTACCATAGGTGTTTGAATATGATTGTTTTGTCTTGTGATGTGAATAATCGTTTGTTGAAGGAAATATTATATTCGATTGTTTTTCTTTAATAATAATAGAGTATATTAGAATGCCTAGTTTTAATTTATAAAGCTTTTCTAAATTTAAATATCCATTTGGTTCATACAAATTTATAGTTGGTTCTAAAAAAGGAAGTCTATGTATACATTTAATTATTTTGTTTTGTAGTTTTTTTTTAATGGCTGATTTGTAGTTAAATTCGCTGATCCCCGGATTGAAGTCATATACCTACTGTAATTTTGAATAAAGCAAAGAATAATATATATTTTTTAAATATTTTAATGATATATAATTTTTAGCTTTAAACAAAATGCCAATTATTGGTAAGATGTACTTTCTTAAATATTCAATATGTTTTTTCCAACTTAAATTTTCATCAATATATAAACGTAAAAATTTTATTGTATTAGTATATTTAATTAAATGATTATTGAAAGATAGTGAAGAAATATTAAATTAAATATAAGATGATAGATTTTTGTATATTCCCTGTGGATTGAGAATGTAATATGTTACTTATGGGTTTGTTAGGAGTGAATAAACGATTTTCATACCTGCATATCTATAATGTTTTTTTTCAGGAATGCAACCTTCTCCAAGGAAACCAGACTGCACCAAGGTAGTGGGGTCACCAGGGGGCGAAGGTGTACTGGCGAATTTCTTTAATTCCTTGCTGCATAAAAAAACTGGATCACCAAATACATCGTTGGTAAATAAGTCTGGTAAGAAACGAAAGTTCATTCATATCCAAGATAATAATATAATAAATATGTTTATGTTGTCTTCTATAAACTTATTCTTCAATCCCCTGAAGCTGGGCTTGTTAGGGGCAAATCTTATTTTTTGTTTTACTATGTAAAATCATAAATATGCATTAAAAATCAAGTTTTAAAGAAAAAATGTTAATTTATAGTATGAACGCAGTTTTTTTTGAAGAAATATATTACCTACCTATAATAAAATTATTAATTTATAATTTTTAAGTAAAAAATATTACTTATATAAATTATTCAGAACAATATTAATTAATTAAAGCATTTCTAAAAATATTTTCAAATTGTCTGTTTTTAAAATCCATGTTTTTATTTCGACCTTAAATTTTTTTAATGAAATAAATTTTTTAATTTTTGTTGGTAAATAATCGTTTAAATAAAAATATAAATATTTGAAATTTTTTTGTACTATGGACTTATTTATTTTTGATTTTATGGTTATTTCATTTTTATGACGTGTATTATGATTATGGTTTTTAAATTGTATAAGGTTTTTATTTTTAAATATATATATTAAGATGTTATAAATGTAAAAAGGGTCTTATGTTCAACTATTTTGTTTCTGAATATAATTCTTTTGAAGGATAAAGATAATCTTTTTTGAATATAATTTTTAGAAACCTTTTTTGTAATATTTCTAATTTTTGAACTGAAGTTCTATTTATTCCTCCCCAACCTAAAATTCCGTAATTTAAATGAGTTTTCCCTAAGTAACGCGTAATATAATATTTCCATGTCTTACATTTAAAAAATGAATGTTTTTAAAAATCGGTATTAAACTTCTTAATTTTTTAATTAGGTATTCTAAGTGAAAATTCCAGTTTAATTTACTGTCAAAAATAATTTCTAAATATTTTATTTTAATAACTTTAAAAATTTGAATGTCTTCATTTATTTGAATACTATTCATATTTGGTGATAGGTTATTTAGGTTCAAAGTAAAAGGAATATAATTTGTTTAATTAAAATTAATTGTTAACAAATTGTTATCAAATTAAATCTAATTGCAGAATTTCTTTTACAGGAGCCGAATCTTTAACTGACAAAGCCGCTATGCGATCAGACGCAGCTGCCGTTTTAGATCGGTTGTCCAGGGAGACTAAAAGCCCCGCCCCTCAAAGTGGATGTGCGACTCCAAACAGCAGTGTCGTGGATTTTACCGCCTCCGATTGTTAATCTCCGGTCTCCCAGTTAGTTAATTTCTTAACGTGAATTTTGATTTTTTTTTAAGGTCGAAGAATAAGCCTAGTAAGTCGCCAATATGTTTAAATCTCGATAAGTTGCTTATTTATACATGCTTTATACAAACTTAACATTGGTAAATTTATGTTTTCTTATCTCATATTATTGTAGGTACTTATATAAAAAAAAATTCTTGAATTTATTCTTACTGTATAACGTGTGAATAAACCAGTACATTTTTTTTAGGGAAAATACTTCAAAAAAATATTATTTGTCTTTGGTTTATTCAAAATTTATTATCAAGGACTTACTATTTATCTCTAAGATACTTTTATGTAACCTTTTTCTGTGATAGGCTATGTTGTTTTCTTTTTAATACTAATAATTTATTGTTTAGTTGTTACTTATGTTTCAGTTTTTTGTAACTTGCATTAATTGAAGAAGAAATATAATAATATTAAGTAAAAGCTTAGTTTACCAGGACACCTGTGTTTTTTGTTTGTATTTTATGTTCAAAGATGGAGGGGTTGTAGTTCTATTTTGAAAAGAAAAAAGAGAAAAGAATGGATTACGAACGGCTTACTTAATTCTATTAAAACAAAAATGAAGTTTCAAAAAAATTACAAAAAAATAATGACCGTCAAAATTTATAAAAACAAACTGACTTAACTAATTAAAGAAACAAAAACCAATTTTTATAAACGTGAAATTGATAAATGTAAAAACTAATCAAGATAATATGTGGAAAACTATTAAAAAAATATGTAATAAAAATCAAAAACATAAAAATATAAACGAAATCAAAATTGAATCACTTACTGATAAGAAAAGTATAGCTAATAGCTTTATTGACTATTTTTCTGAAGTGGGAGAAAAGCTAGCAAACAAAATCAATAAAGGTAATAACACATTTTCAAATAAAAAAATAAACAATATTAAATTCATTTTATTTAGAAGAAACTAATCATAAAGAAGTTAAAAGTGTAATTGATAGTTTAAAATTAAAGAAATCTCCCGGTGCCGACGGAATAACAACAGAAATATTAAAAACTATTAAAACTACTATTTCTAGACCACTAACATTTCTTATAAATAATATTTTTGAAACCAGAATATATATCCAGAAGCTTTTAAAATTGGTATAATAAAACGTATTTTTAAAAATGGAGATTCTAGTAAAACTAGTAATTATACACCAATAACATTAATACCTTCAACAGCAAAAGTATTAGAAAAAGTTTTAAAATTAAGAATAGAAAATTATTTGGAAAAAAAACATTTTACTTCTAATAAACAGTTTGGGTTTCAAAAAAAATAAATCGACACAAAACCCTATTTGCTATCTAACAGAACAAATATATTTCCAGATTTAGCAAAAGCCTTTGATACAGTTAGCCATAATTTAAATTTACTGTTAAAAAGTTTGAAAATATTGGATTCAGAGGAAAGCAATTAGAATTAATTAAAAATTATCTGAAAAATAGACCAACTTATGTTCAAATAGATAAAGAAAAAAGCTATCCAAAAGTATTTAAGTATGGTGTTCCTCAAGGAACAATTTTAGGACCATTATTTTTTAATATTTATATTAACGACTTTATTAGTATAAATTGCGATGGACAAATTCATAGTTTTGCAGATGATACTACATTTTTTTATGCCGATACAAATTGGGACAACTTAAATAATAAAATTAAAAAATATTTTAAAATTATAAAAGATTGGTTTGCTAACAATTTGTTAACAATTGATTTTAATAAAACAAATTAAATTCCTTTTACTTTAAACCTAAATAACCTATCGCGAAATATGAATAGTATGCAAATAAATGAAGACATTCAAATTTTTAAAGTTAATAAAATAAAATATTTAGGAATTATTTTTGACAGTAAATTAAATTGGAATTTTCACTTAGAATACTTAATTAAAAAATTAAGAAGTTTAAAGTTAAAACTCATTTAAATTACGGAATTTTAGGTTGGGGAGGAATAAATAGAACCTCAGTTAAAAATAAAAACCTTATACAATTTAAAAACCATAATCATAATACACGTCATAAAAATGAAATAACCATAAAACTTAAAATAAATAAGTCCATAGGACAAAAAAAATTCAAATATTCATGTTTTTATTTAAAGGATTATTTACCAACAAAAATTAAAAAATTGATTTCATTAAAAAATTTTTAAGTCGAAATAAAAACATGGATATTAAAAACAGACAATTTGAAAATATTTTTAGAAATGCTTTAATTAATTAATATTGTTCTGAATAATTTATATAATATTTTTTACTTAAAAATTATAATTTAATAATTTTATTATAAGTAGGTAATATATTTCTTCAAAAAAAACTTCATTTATACTGTAAATTAACATTTTACTTTAAAACTTGATTTTTAATGCATATTTATGATTTTACATACTAAAACAAAAAATAAGATTTGCCCCTAACAAGCTCAGCTTCAGAGGGGATTGAAGAATAAGTTTATAGAAGACAACATAAAAATATTTATTATATTATTAAATTTTAAATAAACTTATTATTATTAATGTGGGGGGGTTCAGGGAACAATTTCATTTTTTCTAAAATTATTTTCCTGCTGTAATTAAAAACGGTGTAGCCATTGTCAGGGAAATAAAAGAGGTTTAATATAATAAAACAGTTATTTACTTATTAAATTTTCCATATAACACTGATAGTATCGTAATTTTGGCTACATAATTTCCAAGAAAAAAAAATTGAAAGCATTTCATCTGAAATGAGCATCTTGGATTGACTGGTAACTGTCTACAGTAATTAGCTTCCTCACTTTAATTGTATGAATACAGTGGTTAAAGCATCTCATTTCAATGTTAATTTTAATCTTCAAAATCGTCTATCAAGTATAAAAGCGAGTCATTTTCATATGTTGGAAAGTAAAACCTAAAAAAAATACATTACAAATTAGTGCTACTTATATCATAGATCTAAGGATTCACATTACCTCTATGATACAATTAAGGTTCAACCCAAAGCATTTTCAGTTGGATTGGTAAAAATCCTAGATAATGAATGAACTTATTTTGTTAAATAGGAACTAAGTACATGACATTTAAGAATTAAAAAAACATGGGTAACTGTACACTAATAGGTACTTACTCTGGCTGATCGAAAACGGTTACTTCTGGCACTTTACAGTGACCCAATTCCTTCATATGTCCTTCCAACTGTCCTAAACTTTCGCTATAATCTTCACAATAAGGGCATTTTTTATTATGCATCATTTTCCTAATATAATTTACTAACTTCACTTTTTGATAAAAGTCCAAATTTTGAGTTAAGCCAGCAAAATCAAAGGTATGTTCTGAGCTCATGTGTGAAGTGATCAGATTTATGTTTGGTTCTTTATGTGCACAAAAGAGACATGTGATCTGGTCTTCTTTTTCATTCCAGTCCGAGTATTCCTCATCGCTATTTTCTTCCCCACCTCTAGGTAAAGCATATCTATCATCCTCCATCTCTATTGCTCTCCAACTTTTTCCTACTTCTAAATAATTTACTATGTAATACTTATCATACTCTGAGTTGGTAGGGTTTATTCTTTTATGCAGTTTTTTCCTCATGTGCTCTTTAAGAATATTTCTTTCAGGGAAAACTCCCTCACAAAATAAACAAGTTAGGGATTGTAGTTTCTGATCCACATGGGTTATTAGATCATCAATAAAAACTAAATTTTGTGGATTGCCTAATTGTAGATTGTGTTGCTCAGAAAGATGCTCTAGGTAACCTTTTCTTGTACCTTAAAAAAAGTGTTTTTAAACAATTAAATTGCTTTGAAATGGGAAATATTTAAACTCAGGAAATGTTTTAAAGAACATTCTCGTACCTTCATATTGTAATTTGCAGAATAAACACTGCCTCACAAAACTCTGGATTCGCTCATATTCATGCACTCTCATAACATAGTCCAATGTCAACTTATGCCGTAGGTTTTCATCCTCCTTTAATAAGGAACTAAATAAAAAATACTGGTTGCCAGTAGAATCTACTTTCACTGAAGGTATTATTTGTTCGATGGGTGATGTCTTTAGACGATTTCTCCAATATAATATGTATCTGAAATGTCAGACATTTAGAAATTTTAAATCTCCACTAACAGGATAGACACTCGACTACTTACTCAGATAAATTTCTAATATTTTGTACGTCCTCGATAACACATTTATGAACATCAAATAGGTGGCCTACGAAAATATCTAATCGAAGTTTTATGTTAAAGCTGTCCTCGCATAAAAGACACTTGGTTTCGGAGCCACTAAATTGCGAGTCGTATTTGGAATCCTCAAACGTTAGAGGCCCAAACATTTTATCAAAGCAGCCTAAAATAGAGCAATTCATTTATATATAAAAACATAATAAAATAAAAATCAATGGATTTTACTAAAAAATAATTATCATACCTGTCACTTTGGGAGACGCCATCTTATAAATTTTATAACCTCACTTTGTGAAATGTCAAGAAAGAAGAAAGTACACATTCATTGAACCGTTGTTCAGTGACGTCATATTACATTATAACCAATTAGACCTCTTCCCTTCAGTTTTCAAGGAACGCGAATAGGGGAAAGTAGTTTTGAATGCATTTAAAAATAAACCAATCGGAATATATTTAAAAAATACTTTGATTTGATTGGTCTTAAATAGCCTTCTCATTTTGACGGGAATTTTGTAGCACGACATTTTTGTAACGTTTTTCAACAAAGAATTTTGCCGTTTTTGAAGTATTTCCTTTAATTTTAATGTTTGAGATAGCTTAAATAGGCAAAGAATTACTTGAAAATGAGTGAAAACACCGTAAGTGATCTTAGAGTAGCGATTTTCAAAGTTGTTAGGAATTGTTTGTTCCAACCTCACATTAATTTTGCACTTGCTTGTTTTCTAAACTTATTAACATGTTTTACATAGAATGTTTCATGCAAATACACATTTTATTTGTTAGGAGATCCCAGCCTCCCCTGAAAGGGAAACCAGGCGATCCGAATCTTCAGACACCGAACATGACCCACAGTTTTCTCCTATTATTTCCTTGCCCGAAGTTCAGGTTTCGACTAACGAAGAGAATGAAATTGAATTCCTTAAGTTACGTGCTAAACTGTATAGGTTTGACAGCAAAACTGATCCCCCTGAGTGGAAGGTAAGTAACTTGCGACCCTCTCTCTCTAATAAAGAAACATTTGGTTTCAGGAATTAAACTATGCTTCTTTTAAAACTTGCAATATAGAGCAAATATTCAACATTACTATTTGTAGGAAAGAGGAACGGGAGAACTTAAAATTCTTCGCCACAAACAAAATAGTTCCTTTAGAATCGTCATGAGACGTGATAAGACTTTGAAGGTATGTGCAAATCACTTCATAACTCCCTGGATGGATCTCAAACCTAGTACGACAAATGAAAGAGCCTTCATTTACACAGTTCTAGCTGATTTTGCCGATGAACAACCTAAATCTGAATGTTTGGCTGTTAAATTTGGTACTGTTGAAAGTAAGTAATGAATATTACTTACAATATGTAATTAAAAGTTTTTGTTAAGTAAATATATTAGAAAACAATTTACACCTTTGTGTTAATTGTTGTTACTTTCGTTAGTAATGTATATGTAGGTATGTATATAGTATATCAATTTTTTGATTCTGTTTTTTTAGCTATTGTCAACTGATACATTTTTTGTATTTTTATAACTTAAAAAATATATTTATGTAGATACAGTTACAAGAGGCAAGAGAGTCATTTAATTACAACTTATTAGTCAATTGTTTTGTCAAGATTTAAATCATTTCAATCAGATCAAGTAATTAGTTTCAAATAATGTGTTTCAGATGCAAATATTTTCAAAGGCAAATTTGAGGATGCCAAGAAGATTTTGGCAACAGATTGTGACCTCTACAATGGTAAAGTTGATGACGAAATCAACAGAGAAATTGCAGAAACTGTGAGAGCAATTAGAGAAGAACAGGGAGAGGGCTCTCATGAACAGGAAACAACAAATGACATCTCAGAAAAATTGTCCCAGCTTGAAGTGAGTAAGAATGACAAAGAGAGTGATGAAAAAGATAATGACGTTGATAAGGAGGAATAGTGTTATTGATATTTTAAGTTTGGTTACGTAATATTTAATTATTTTTTTTATATATTGTAACTAAGTGATAGTTTGAATAATAATGCTTTTGGTGTTACTTTTTTTCTGCAATTCTTAGCTGGCATGTTTAAACTAAGCAGTTTTAAGAATTGTTGATAAAAAATTAAGTTGTTTAGCTTGTTGATGACAGTGTAATTTTAATGCTTCGTTTTGATTCAAAATAGGGCAAAACTCATTTTTGTAAAAATGAAACTTATTTTTATATTAAAAATAAATAATGACAGCTACGTCATTCATTCTATTTGTTTAGGTTGAAAACGCCCTATTTAATATAATTTTTCATGGATATTTATATTTTTGTAAAATGGATTTGGGCATTGCAGGTATATTTTTTGTAAGTTTGTATTTTACTGACAAAAAAACAACTTTTTTTTGGCAACAGCGTACTCTGGCCATAGATATTTACCTTTAGATAAGCAAACAATAATCACGAAAGTGGCAAATATATTACCTCGCGCATGTAAACAGAGCTACACACGATTAGACATGCGCACTACAAATATCGTTTGACGAATGGGAAAATAGACAGGTCCGGGCTTTAAAATTTAAATTCTAACATAAATTAGAAACATAAAAGAAGATTTTGTAAAATTTAACGTAAGTTTATTTGATTGAAGCCAAGAAAGAAGTATTTTTAAATCATTATTAATATCAAACACATTTCTGCAAAAGTGTCAGCAAAATAAATAATTGTTGTATTATCTGCAAATAGCTTTATATTGCCCTTTAAGTTCAATTTGGAAACGGGATTAATGTAAATTAAGAATAATAACAGACCCAATATCCTTGTGGAACTCCACATATTATTTCTTTTTCCGAACTATTTCTTTCCCCAATTTGAACAAATTGTTTACGATAGCTTAAATAACTTTAAAGTAGTTTGTGGGTATTTCCCTTTATCCCAATATTGTATAATTTTCTTAATAAAATATGGTTTACGGTGTCAAAAGCCTTACACAGATCTAAGGATAGTAAACAGCATTTTTTACTGCTGTCGACATTAGCTTGAATATTTGTTATGATATCTCCTACAGCTATTTCTGTATCCTTAGATTTGCGAAAACCATACTGGTTAGCAAAAAGTGATTGGGTGATAATTGCTGCATTTATATATTTTATCAGTATTAAATACTGGAGTTACTTTAGCAATTTTCATTTTTTCTGGAAAAATACCTGTTTTTAGAGATAAATTATCTCTAAAAACAGGTATTTTTCATTTTCAAAACATGCATCGGGATAATCTGTCTTGGTGTGGGTTTCTCTTTATTTTCATACCTTGTTTGTGTAACCTAGGCCTAGTTTGATGTGTTTAAATTGATCATAATAAAATAAAGTTATATATCAAGATACCGTCAAAGTGGGTGACTTGAAATTGAGGGGTGACTTGATAAAATTCTACTTGGTCGGAGATCTAGCCTCCTAACTATTTAGCGACAAGGAGCTGTAGCTTCAGCTCCGGCCGATCGTTTGAACTTGGTCTATGCCTACTTTCCAGCAGCCTTGCGCTTGTGTAGCTTGCTCTTTCGTTTAAACACGTCCGTTGCAAATCTTTAGTAAATAACGACGTTTTTTAAAGCGCTCAAACTTTTGATTGGCTAGAACAGAAGGAATTTAATTTAAGGTAAGAATTTATGATAATTACCTTTAAAAAATAGTTATTTTTAAGGTTTTAATATAATATCAATTTATAATTCGGTTTTTCCAACCTTTAGGTTTTTTTTTTATGTTTGATACATTTGTAGGGTAACTTGACAAAATTAAGAAAACATGCCGCAGAGGTATAAACGAAAAATTGGGGGACGTAGTTACGTTCGGTACACTAAGGAGTCATTTAATAGAGCATGGGCCGCACAATTAAGAATTTCTTTTTAAGTTTGTAAAATTAAGAATAAAATATGTATTTTCTTTGTTTTTGTTTTTTTGGCTGTTTTCTGTTTTAATTAAGGTATAAGTATTTTTTAAAACACATTTTTTTATTTCAAGTCGCACCTCGAGTGGGTTTCAAGCTCAAAAAATAGAAATTATATCAATTTTTCAAGTCACCCGGATTGCGGGTGACTTGGAATTTTGGATATAATATTTTTTTTTTTTTGATATAACGAAATGACATGTAAGCAAAAATGAGGTGGGATTATGTTCCCTTAACTTGTATGCAAGTTTTATATTTTTTTTTGGTATTTTTTTTTGAATCAGCTGTCTCCTATAACTACATTTACATCAAAATCGTAGTCAAGTCACCCGCTTTGACGGTACATCACTACCCCATACTTACTGAAAATACGAAATACCAGGTATTTTACCCCCATTTGGGCATAATAAAATCATACAACGGCTGCTACTAGTCATTGTTTATATTCCAATCCGAGTCACTAAAAGCACAAACACAATTCACTAAACTACACAAAAACTAGAAATCCGTAAATATTAAAACACCCACCATTCACAATGGCAAAGAAAACTACAAGGAATTCACAGAGAAACCCAAAACACAACAAAAATGGCAGCCGAGCCGGTTCTGGAGTGTACTTTGACCATGTCGCTAAAAAAGGACAGGCCGATAACATGAGGTTTGCGCGCATGCCCGATGCTGCTCGGAGGGAAGGCAGGCATAAAACGTAACTTTTGTTTGCGCAGGAGATAAGCTGTACGTATCTAAAGGTAAATGTCTATGACTTTAGCATAAAACTTTGATACTATTTCCACGTCTATTTTTTTCGATCCTCGTTGCATCGCCAACATAGCCGAATTCTTTTATTAAATAACGAAGCAAAGCTTAGCAAATATTTTTCCTCCCCGGCCGCGATTAAGAATATGCCTCTCTATATTTCTCAGACAATTTATCCAAAGTTGTTCGCGAAGCGTTCCTTTAACAATTTAGCTAAATATATTTACTTTGCTGTTTAAAAGAAGCAAAAGTAAAGTACAGTTGACGACGTATAAATTCGTACACTCCACCCATACATAACTCAATTACAACAAAATTGGGTAAAACGGGTTTCTTACCTTGCTGCTTACACCTGAATAGAATACCAGCTATACAGGGTGTCTCACGGTCGATGGTACCTTAGACGTTTCTGACGAACCAGTAAAGGAATCGTTCTGAAAATTCTTGAAGTATGCACAGGGCAGTTATCCCGCTGAAATATGAAGTTATTTCCTTCAAAAACTATCGCGGCAGAAAGAAGAAATACATTTTCCAAAATCTGAAGATATATATTACTGTTTAGTGTTCCACCAATATTCCAGCATACACCTGCACCGTAAACAGTTATCCATGCCCACACATTAACGGAAAAACGTCCACTCTTCCATTATATGTAGACTGAAAAGTTTTCTCATCGGAAAAGATAACATATTGCATGGCAAACCCAATTCTTTGTTCCTTTTCACTATTTTTTAAAAACGATTTGGATGCAGCTGCTCGATTTCTTAATAGGGAACTTTCAAATTTTTTTTTTCCAATAATATGATTTAGTTAGGCCTAAAAACAATATTTCCCAATTATCAGTAATAACTTGGTAAAAATTCTTTAAAGTTTCGCGCGTGTCAAAAGCATTTCAAACGACCTTTTAAGCGCGCCAAGCCCGATGACGTCAGGAAGTATGACTTTTCCGTCATCCTGACCGGTGGCCGAGGTACCGAGTTTGCATTTGGATTGCCGCGTGTTATTGTTTTGTTGTTTTAAGGTGGAATTCTCAACGTCGCTCAATTTATTGCCAACCTATTTCGTGGATGTCACACACGAATTATACTTCTTGACGTCACGACCCGTTTTTACCCTCTTGGAATAATTTGAATTTTGAGGCATTTTTAAATCTTGCCAGCCAACACTTTTTGGGACGAAATAATATGTTGTTTTTTTGCTGCATTTACAGTTTAGTGTACGAAATTATCTCTGTCAACTGTACCTATCGTACAATTAATTGTGGTCTATTTCCATCTTACCTTTTTCATAACCCTTCATTTTTCTCATAGTTGGATAGGTTTTTAAACGCCCTCTAAATATTAATAAATTTTGTATGCATTCCTGAAAATATATTTTTGTAAAAATGTTATACCTACCTACTTAGATTTTTATTTATAAATTTTGGATTTCTACTCGAGCAGTAATAAACATTTTTAAAATAGGTCCCATTGTTTTTGCTTACCGCATTAAAAGATTTTTTTGACAAAAAATGCTTTTTTCGTTAATTTATCATAAAAAATACAAATAATATTAATGTAAAAAAACGGTAGGGTTATTTTTACTTTTCCCTAACTCTGACCCCCCGTAGGTGTTGGAATTTCAACGTTTTTAAAACAATAGTTTCGTAAATATTGAGAAAAATTCATCTTCAGGGTCTCCACTTTGAAGGCATACTGATCATGGGAAATGTAACCATGTAAATTATAATAAAACGAATTTAAATATTTAAATTTTATTTATTCAGGAACAAATTAATTATAACAAAAACAAAACGTAAAATTCTCTTTAGACAGTATTGTTAGATACTGTTATAAGCAAATAATCAATTTAAAAATCTGTTTAATAATAACAATGTAAAAGGGTTTGTTTTTGTAAACGATGAATGAAATGAAAATTATATTTTTTACACTTCTCTTATTATCTTCTTTGGACTCATGCGCAATGGACAGCCTAAGTGCTGACGTCAGAAAAGGCGCAGATTTTAAAAATCGTTCCCAACGAATCGGTGAACAAAGAAGCAATTTTTTGAAATTATTCACACTTTTTGTATTATTATTGACCCATTTTCAGCCGTAGATAGAACTATTGTGCGACAATTTTTAATCGTCCTTCTTCGTTTGGGTGGCCTAAGTGATGAAACTATCCCGGCCAAAATCACAGCTCGAAGAGTGTTGATCCCTTATACAGTGTGACCAGTAAAGTCCGCATCATATGGGATTTTTTTATTAATAATTTTATTCGAAATTTGAATTTGGCATCAAGTTCTGCTTCGATCGAGATGAAAATTAAGCAAAAAAAAAATAGTAGTCACGTGATTCGCATTATTATTATTATTATTATTATTATTATTTTTTTTATTATATTATATTTTTTTTATTATATTATATATTTTTTTTTATTATTTTTTTCGTATTTGTATTGACTTTTTATTGTTGTATGGGGCAGTTGATTTTATCATTTATCATTTTAATTACTGCCATTATTTCTTCTGTAAGTTTAGTTGACATGTGTAAAATTTGTATGAATTGATAGCACGAATAAATATCTATCTATCTATCTGTCAAATTTTAATTTTTTCCAAAAAATAATTCAAATTCTAAAAGCATCGAAAAAAGTTATTAAAAAAAGTTTTTTTTTAATGCAGTTTCTAACCCACATGCAAAATTTCAGCTTCATAAGATAATTTTGATTTTTTACCCATATTTTGTAAATTGCACCACTTTTGCAAAATAAGACTCAACGCAACCTACATAAAACTTCTTAGTTTTGACAAGGCTTTATTTCAGATACATTTTCTTTAAAGTAGCGCCATATTAAATGTGTTTTTCTACAAAATCAAAATTGGGCTATTAAACTTTGGTCGCATGTGATGCAAAGTTTATTTGTTTTTGACACTGTATAAGAAACTTCATAAAATAAGTATTTTTGAAAACGTAGTTTGTGTCTGAAAGTAATACACCTTAATATTAAGACATAAAAGAACACAGTGTCATCAGTAAAGCTGTTCATTAAGTGGAAAATAAATTTTAGTGGTGGGTAAAAAATCAAAATTATCTTATGCAGCTGAGATTTTGCATGTGGGCTAGAAACTGCATTTAAAAAAACTTTTTCCGATATTTTCACAAATAACCCCACTTTTGAATTATTTTTTGGAAAAAATTAAAATTTGACAGATAATGCGAATCACGTGACTACTATTTTTTTGCTTAATTTTCATCTCGATCGAAGCAGAACTTAATGCCAAAGTCAAATTTCGAATAAAGCTATTAATTTAAAAAAATCCCATATGATGTGTACTTTACTGGAAGTGCCGCCTATGGCTTGAAATGATAATTTTTATTATAGATTCAAAAAAAGGCATCTTCCTCGTTCTTAAATTCCATATTTATCGTTTTTAAGCGTGTAAAGCTGCTTCTAAAAATCTTTTATGGGATTTTCAATGTAATTTCAGTTTGGAAAGAGTTGTCAAACCGCGCCTCTAGTGACGCCAGACTTAGGCTGTCTATTTAAAATAATACTAGTTAACACAACGGTACAAATTTCCTAAAACAGAACTTGTCAATAATTAAGTACTTACATTTTTAAAAACATTTTTTATATTTGCTTGGGAATGTCCAAAATATCACATCAATACAAGTTCAGTCAAAACTAATTGGTACAACCACAGACACGTAACTTATATGATACAAGTCTGTGGGTAGAACCTTTTAAAAGATACAGCCCTACAAAACAAAAACGATGTTTCCTCTGGCACTGTGACAGTTGTTTTGTTTTTGATAAAAAAATTATTGTGTGAATGAACACAGAAATATTTTCTCTTATTGATTACCGCGAAGCTGGGGCATTAGTTTATCATCAAAAAAATTAACTTGTCGGACTTCCATTGTCTTTATTTTGTTACTTAACACAACGTTTCAGTTAGTTAGTATCTCCAACCGTTTTCAAATAGTGTATATAAACTAAATTATAATTCTAGGGCTACTGTCTTAAGTACTATCCTTGTACAATGAAACTTGATGACTCCGCCCACGTGCTTATTGGAGTGTCAAGTTTGAGCGGTTGGTTTTGGACACGAAGAGGCTTCCAGATATTGGGGATGTCTATATTTGGTTTACTAAATATAATATGGGTATTTAGTACAGTGCTGTTCCGTGTCCAAAACCTTGGCTTCCGACCACTGTATATTATGTTGGTTGGTCCATACATGTTCCGCTATGCCTGATCTCAAAGGCAAGAACAGCTGGAGAAAACAAAAATTCAAAGAAGCAGCTTTCATGAATCAAAATACCCATATATTTAGCAAACCAAGTGTAGATATCCCCAATATCTGGAAGCCTCTTCTTGTCGAAAACCAACAACTCAAATTTCACACTCCAATAAGCACGTAGGCGGAGTCATCAAGCTTCATTGCACATGGATAGTATTTAAGACAGTAGCCTTAGAATTATAATTTAGTTTACACTTGAAAACGGTTAGAGATACTAACCAACCGAAACGTTGTGTTAAATAACAAAATAAAGACAATGGAATAGGTACAAGGTATTTTTTTTATATTACTTCATTGTCTACCACCTTCAAAAAAACATTAGTTTATCATGATAATTAAAGCAAGAATAAAAATGAATGATAAGACAAATAAGCAGGAATAATATAAATTTTTATAAAAAATAATCCCCCATTTTTTTTAAAGTTACTTATAATAATTATCATGATAGCTTTCTTATCTTTTATGATATGAACCACCACAAACACCTGTAAAAAGGTGTGCCGATAAAGAACGGGGTTTATGCATCGGAATGAAATATACTATACATACAATTATTACACCTGTAAAAAGCTTTACAAATAACTAAAATTTCAGACAAAAATATCTGGATATGGTGTTTACAGACGACTATAGAGCAAGATAGACCATCTCATTCTCTTATCATAACAATCCGACAAGACCTCGAATTCAAAGGTCCGCCAAGTTTGTCGCGATTGCTACAATGAAACCAAGTAAAAATATATACCAATTTTCATTTCTAGTCTAGAATAATAAACTTTTGCCAAAGAATCCAAAGATTCGCATCTTTTGTGTATTATTTGAGCTGAAATTGACTCAATTTGTAACTATTGAGAATTTATCAGTGCTATGGCTGCGCCTAATGGCGATTTTAAGAAAAGCTCTTGACTGGCAGCCAAAAGTACTTACATTTATTAATGAAATGATTTGTCTATCTTTGCTTATTAGACCAGGGTAGATAATTTTTGAAACCAAAAAAAAACAATAGTAGGATGAAATCCATTGGAAAAGGAAGAGAATATAACAAAAATGAAAGGAAAAATAATTTACGGGCGATCCGAGGTCGGGAAGTGGAAGGGGGTGAGTTTTTAAGGGTAGAAAACGATTTATCTCGATTTCCGGCAAAACTACAAGTCCTATGGAAAAACGTTAAATGGCAAAGTTGTAGGTAATAAAAAGATCTACAACTTTTGTATTTACACTTTTTTCACATAACCTCAAAATTTATGTGAAAAATTCAAATAACCCACACACAAAATTTTGTGAAAACTTACCTTTTTATGTCCCAAACACACTGTAATTTTTTTGATTTAAAATATTTATTTTTTTACCTTATTTTGACTTAATATCGAAAAAGCACCCTAATTTTCAATCGAAAATTCCCATGTCAAAATATCTGCTTTTTTAAAAAAGTCGGTGGGCTTTTTGTTCGTTGAAATCTCTACTTTCTGATGGTGTAAAAAAAATATACATTACTACGGTAAATGTTATCAAAAAATGCAAAGAAACGAAAAAAACTTGAATCCGAATTTTTTTTTTTTAATTATTATGTACAATTTTAAGCTATTTATTAAAATTTATACTTTAATTACTCGAAAAACGTAAGATTCGATGTTACATTGATGAACAAAAAAATTACAAATCCATAAAACATAAAGATCGCAAAAAACATGCGAAAATAGTTGTTATAAATATAATTATTAAAGGTAGGATTTAAAAGGGATTTCATCACATTTACCATAGTAATGTATACTTTTTTTTACACCATCAGAAAGTATTGATTTCAACGAACAAAAAGCCCACCGACTTTTTTAAAAAAGCAGATATTTTGACGTGAGAATTTTCGATTGAAAATTAGGGTGCTTTTTCGATATTAAGTCAAAATAAGGTGAAAAAATAAATATTTTAAATCAAAAAAATTACAGTGTGTTTGGGACATAAAAAGGTAAGTTTTCACCAAATTTTGTGAAAAAAAACAATTTTCTTGTAAAAGATAAGAAACCAAAAACTTGGTTATTTGAATTTTTCACATAAATTTTGAGGTTATGTGAAAAAAGTGTAAATATAAAAGTTGTAGATCTTTTTATTACCTACAAGTTTGCCATTTAACGTTTTTCCATAGGACTTGTAGTTTTGCCGAAAATCGAGATAAATCGTTTTCTACCCTTAAAAACTCACCCCGTTCCACTTCCCGACCTCGGATCGCCCGTAAATTATTTTTCCTTTAATTTTTGTTATATTCTCTTCCTTTTCCAATGGGTTTCATCCTACTATTATTTTTTTTCACTTTTTACCATTTTCAAAGGCTTCAGCCCTGGTCTATACGGCATTTAACACCCATTTTTTGAGTGAAATTTCAGTTCAGTGCCACATTCAACAGTTCATTTTTTGATTATTATTTCGTCTAATTTTTTGTTTTATCCAAAATACTACTAACAAGCATACATGTGGGCCCGATTTCCTAAAGTTTAAAGATCACAAAATATTAATAGAAAAATAAAACTGCGAATGCGCGACTGATGCTCAATTTTAATTCTAAATAACATTTATCCAAAGACATCCATATAATATACTAATATGCATAAATTTACCTTTAACAGCTGAGGAAAGGTAGATGTATGCTAACAAAAATGTTATGATCGCGCACATACAAAAAATACCCTGCAAAAAGTATAAAGTTAATAACTCCTAAAACAAAAAGGACCTGTTTGATGAATGCGTTGTATCAAAGTTCGGATCTCAAGGTACTGAATGAGAGCAAAATGTTAGCCCTTACTTGAAGATCTTTCTTTTTGTCTGCTTTCATTTTTCCTTCTTTTATGATTTTCTCCAAGCGTTTGGTTTCGTCTTGAACAAAAGATTCTTTTTCGAGAATCTTGCTCATGTATTTGACGTATGTTTGAGCGGATTTTTTGTCAACCTGGAAAAAAGGTAAGTGTTTGTCAAAACATGCTTTATTGAAAAAGGAATACGGCATACTCATTGACAAAGCTTATCACTAACAGAATTACTAATAAATATTACCAAAACACAATTCCTCAAATCAAATAGCTGCAAACTGTCAGACAAATCACTATACTGATTGTTTTATATTATATTTTTATTATTAGGATAGCTATATTTTTATTACTGTCAACTATACTTTTATTACTGTCAACTTATTTCATTACTATATTATTATTACTGTTTGACTCTTTGCGTACCTAGCTTACTCTTCTTTTTGTTGATATTGAATCTATGGATTAGGGTTAGCTGATATTGTGATTTTACTGCGGCTGCCGAATTATGGCCATTGTGTGATCTTATTATTGTAGTCAAATTGTCTAATTTTTAAGTTGTTAGTTAAGTTTTGGCTAGTGTCATATTTTATATTTTCATCTTATATTTTTGTTAAGTTTTGTTTACATGTGCATTGATTGTCTTTTTATTGGGATTATTCCTGTTAGACAATAAAGAATTGAATTGAATTGAAATCACAAATCAAATGAAATACTCTGGGGAAACTTTTAAAAAGGGTAAAATTAAGTCATGAATACTTTTATGTCTAGCATCCCTCTTCTGCCTTACTTATTACAAATGTATACATCCTTACCTCATTTTTTAGTTTTCCAGCCTCCTTCTCAGTCTTCTTAAGTACAGCCTCTTTATTACTGGCCCCTGTAAACTCTACTGCTAGCCTATCAAAGTTCTCGAGACATCCCTCCAGCCCCAAGTAAACATGGCTGTGTTCTTTTACAAACTTTTTAATGTTGTCCACGTTCCACAGTTGATTATTATTAAAGCTAAATGGTTCGTCTTCGCCTTTAACAAACAATCTCAATGCAGGCCAGTCCTTTTTCGTGGTAACTCCAAACCTTTCGGCCAGTTTTTGGTTGTCATGTTCACCAAAGTCCTTAATGCCAATTTCGACGATTAACATGTCTTGAGAGGATTTTAATTCTTCGGCTACAGTTTTAAAGGCCTCGTGCATGTCCCCGTAAGGGTATGAGGCGTCGAATTTCACTAAAACCGTGTCAAAACGGGCAATAACTCTGTCGAAATTATATTCGTCTAGGGGTACGGCACCTTTAACACATTCCACAGGCCTTAGTACGGCTAAAAGGCCTAGGAAAACAACTACAAATAAAAGTTTAAACATTTTGCAACTTGTATGGTCGAAGGGCGAACAATTTTTCATTCAAAGCTGTGAAATTTACACTGAATTTCCTTTAAAGACGATCTCGCTAATTTATCTAATCTATAAACAAATTATTTGTTATTTGGCAGATGACCACGTCATATGTACTGTCAAGTTCCATCCACACACACGGCCGGTTTTGATTGGCTATGCGGTGGCTGTGGCCATTGATGCTCCGACAGCACATTTATCTATTAGCTTATCTTTACGATAAGTACTTCAAGTTTTTGTGCTTCAAAGTAAATTGGTGCATAGTTGTTTAAAATATGTTAAGGCTGTCTTAGGCAGACAGATCGATAATACCAAAGATCTATTATTATTATAGAGAAACAATAGGGTCTAGGGTCTCTGCATAATCATTTAAAAAGAACCTTCACCATATTGGCAACATTATAAATTCCGAATATCCTCAAACGAAATTCGTGTATTAATTTAAAGAAACACATCAGAAAGTACTTAAAAAAACACTATAGAGAGTATACGCTAATTACCAATCTTTGTAGTATAAATATAATTACATCTTACGCAAACAATATAAATTTAAGAAAATAATAATTAATAAAGTGTAAGAACGCCTTGGGAAATAGGTACTAGATTCATTAAAAATCTCACGTTGTTTTAACATCAATCTTCTTCTATAGACTAAAAAAAATATAGACATGTAGGGATCACAAAGCAATTTGCTAATGTAAAATTCAAAACTACAAAAATATACCTAAAGGTACTAAATAATAAGGTACAACAGAAAAAATTATAACAGTAAAAAAACTAGGTAGGTCTGTACTTAGTAAGGATATAAAATATGAACATATAGGAAACAAACAAAAATCACAAAACATTCTTTTCCTACAGACGTGTGGAAAAATCAATTTTCCGCACTGATATCCGTGCGGAAAATTGGTTTTTCCACACTGGTGCGGAATTTTTTTTCGGCACGATTATGTCAAAAATCCGTGCGGAAAATTGGTTTTTCCACACTAGTGCGGAAAAAATTTTCGGCACGATTATGTCTAAATCAATAATATATCAATTATAACTTGTAGTTATTACTTTTTTTCTCAGAATTAGCTACTCTGTTACATATGTATGTAATTGTTATAGTTAATTAAAAATTATTAAATTTCTTTGAAATATTTGTTACTTATTTCCACACGTCTGTAGAAAAACTATTGTACCTGACACGTGCGGAAAATTTTTTCCCTGCACTCGGATGCTTCACCGAACTCCGCTACGCGTCGTTCGGTGAACGGCAGACTCGTGCGGAAAAATTCATTTTCCGCACTTGTTATAGGTAAATAGCTATTTTTCTAACTTTAATATCGAGAAATTCCCTTATCGCATCATCGTATTTTAAATTACTAGTAAAATTATATTAGCGTAGTATAGACAGAATGGCCACAACACCTTGAAAGAAGCCGTGAAACAGAAACATTGACAACACTGCTTAAAGATCCATGTGTCACGGGACTTTTTTGAGGTTAGCCATATAGTTTAGTATGTAATTTACGCGCAAACTAGGTGTAGGTGTCGTATTAATTTGTATTTTTATCCGGTTTTCGATTGATATCTAATAGAAAATTTAAGTGACATATGTCACTTCATGGCGTCTTTTCAAGGTGGTTGTGGTATAGCGTTAAAAATATTTTTAGGGCGGTGTATAAATTGGGAAATACATCCTTACTATAGATTCAGTATAGATGATGTTTAATGTTGAGCAACTCGTGCTTGTTTCAGGATTAGATATTTTTAAATATTGTTTGAACTGCAAGGCTTCGCTAATGAGTTCTTCTTCAAGATCTTCGTTGTAATATTCTATGAGTTTTTTAAAGCTTTCCGCATCAATATCGTCTTTTGAGATATATATCCCCTATGTCAAATAAACATTTAAATTTAACTGTTATATATCTTGAGACAGAATTTATTCGGCGATGCAAGTCGTTTATCAACAGCTCGTTGATAATCTCAACTCTACATTTTACTTTTCCAATAAACATAGGCATCTCAGTTTCCTTATTAGCCAGAGGTATTCTTCTTTTGCGTTTACTGGATTCAGCAAATTATTTTTCAATATCTTCGCCTAGTTATTTAGCATTTATTGCTTCCAATTTATCGGTTTCTGAGTTTTAAAAAGAATCCAATAAATGGTATCTTTCTTGTACTTATATCCAAACCAGGCGATTGCAACTTGGTAGAAACCTTATTAAAGCGCTCTAGAACTTGTTCCCAAATTAATCCTAACATAGCAAATTCTAATTTAATCATTTTTTTATATAAGTTTTTGGCTTCGTTTCTGCAATCATTTTTTTCTGTTTCATCCATGATGTTTTAAAGTTTTTAAAATATCATAGTATATCCAATTTTAAAGTGCTCTAACAGCTTCATAATAAGCACACCATCTTGTTACACTTAAATATTTAAGAGCGTATTGAAGTTTGGCGATAGTTGATACAATATTCCATCTATGGGGTGACGCGGAGAGAAAAAACAAAGAAACTGAATAATAATATATACCTATATATTTATTCTCAACCAACCTAAAAAAGTTTATTACAGAGAATATAACACCAAATATGTTTAGTATAACTATTAATAACTCCCAACTCTGAAATTATTAAAAAAAAAAAAATATAATAACCATTTATATAAAAAAAATATTAATACCTACTTATACAGTGTCCGCAAGAAAGTACGCATCAAATGAGATTTTTTTTTATTATTAGGTATAGGTAAAAATTGAAAACGCAGTTAGTTTTTGCTTACCTAAAAACCAAAAATGACGAATACTGAAGCAGCTGCACGACTTGCGTTACCTGTCAAATTTGACATTTTTAATAAAATAGGTTCAAAAATGCCCTTATTTAACAAAATATCGAAAAACTTTATTCGAAAAAGTTGTTTATTTAGGCGTTTTTAGTTTGTCCGAAATTTTGACTGTCTAATACAATTTTTATTTTTTGCCAGGTTCTTGAAAATTTTGATCAACCCTCGTAGATTAACTTTTATACATCGATGTAAAACCATTTGCCTTTACTTCATTTGCAATCTTAATGCAATTTTGTGTAAAATTTTTGTTTCCTATTATTTGTTTTGCTTCAAAAACTAAAATTGTTATTGATCCAGTATGTAATGTTTGATGCAAAGTTTATCTAAATACATCAGTTTTGCCAAAACCGACGTTTCTTATTTTTCTTAAGTTAGTAAACAGATGTACAAAAAGAAAATATTAGGAAGGTTTCGTTGAAATTTTACTTAATTAATATTGGATTAAAAAGAATATATATTAATCGCTCGAAACATTTTATTCAACAAAAATATAGTTTAATATAATTAATTTAATTTAATATTAATTAAGTAAAATTTCAACGAAAGCTTCCAATATTTTCTTTTTGTACATATGTTTACTAACTTAAGAGAAATGAGAAACGTCGGTTTTGGCAAAACTGATGTACCTAATTAGATAAACTTTGCATCAAACATTACATACTGATCAATAACAATTTCAGTTTTTGAACCAAAATAAATAATAGGAAACAAAAATTTTACACAAAATTGCATTAAGATTACAAATGAAGTAAAGGCAAATGGTTTTACATCGATGTATAAAAGTTAATCTACGAGGGTTGATCAAAATTTTCAAAAACCTGGCAAAAAATAAAAATTGTATTAGACTGTCAAAATGTCGTATAGAGACTAAAAATGCCTAAATAAACAACTTTCTCAAATAGAGTTTTTCGATATTTTAATAAATAATGGCATTTTTGAACCTATTTTATTAAAAATGTCAAATTTGACAGGTAATGCAGTCGTTCAGTATACGTCATTTTTGGTTTTTAGGTAAGCAAAAACTAACTGCTTTTTCAATTTTTACCTATACCTAATAATAAAAAAAAAATCCCATTTGATGCGAACTTTCTTGCGGACACTGTATAATACATTAAAGTTAGTTCAGTTTTAAAAAATATTTTTTTAGTGCTTTTTTAAAAGTCCATAATTTTGATATTTCTTTACATTTTTTCGGCAAACTGTTATAAATTGTTATTCCTTTATATAATATTGATTTTTGGCCAAAAGTACTTTTTACCATTGTTGTTTGAATATGATGATTTTGTCTCGTGATGTGAATAATTATGCTCGAAGGAAATATTATATTCGATTGTTTTTCTTTAATAATAATAGAGTGTATTAGAATGCATAGTTTTAATTTATAAAGCCTTTCTAAATTTAAATATCCATTTGGTTCATATAAATTTATAGATGGTTCTAAAAAAGGCAGTATGCATTTAATTATTTTGTTTTGTAGTTTTTTTAATGGCAGAATTGTAGTTAAATTCGCTAATCCTCAGATTGAAATCATATACTGTAATTTTGAATAAACCAAAGAATAATATATATTTTTTAAATATTTTAACGATATATAATTTTTAGCTTTAAACAAAGTGCCAATTATTGGTGAGATGTAACTTCTTAAATATTCAATATGTTTTTTCCAACTTAAATTTTCATCAATATATAAACCTAAAAATTTAATTGTATTAGTAGATATATTTAATTAAATGATTATTGAAAGACAGTGAAGAAATATTATTATTTTTTAATTTTGATTTACTTAGAAACATAAAAGATGATTTATTAAAATTTAATGATAATTTATTAGTTTCAAGCCATATATTATATTTAGGTCGTGGTTTATTATGAATTTGAGCATAATCTTCATGAAAATATACAATGGTAGTATCATCGTCAAACAATTTTATTTTAACAAAATATTCTACGACTTCGACGTTCATGCGAATTTAATATTAAAAATGGTAGGTATCGTATATAGGGTATGAAGTTTTTGTATGTAATTAACGTTTAGTGGTGTCCTGGTTTTTTATTTATGATAATTATTACTGGGGTTTAGATTTTAATTAATTTAATATTTAGATTTTATTTAATTTAATAAACAATTTTTTTATAAATTTGGAGTATATATAGTCTTTGTCAGCTTGTTGTGGTAAAGAGTAAAGAGAATGACATGTTTATCTTGCTTTGTAGTCGTTGTTTAAAGCCATGCAAGGTATAGGAATGTAGATGTGGCATTTATATTTCAATAAATAATTGTAGGGTATTTAAGTATGTATGTAAATAATGTTTATTCGATGCGTATTCGTAAAATAATAAATAATTAATAAAGGCATGTTAAATAATATGTTGTTTAAAAATAATTATATAGCAAGTAGGCTGTGAAAGTAAATCTCACGAAAGTCTAGAATACTTTACTTTTGACCTATTACCTTATTCCGCCTGGTCATGTCCATCCGATGGTGCTTTATTGGTTCTTATAAAGAGTTTTATGCGTTCAATAAGATTGTAGCGTGTTAGATTTATAATAGTGAATTTTTGCAAACACAAGAATCTATACAGTGTCACCAGTAAAGTATGCATCATATGGGATTTTTTTTATTAATAGCTTTATTCGAAATTTGACATTGGCATCAAGTTCTGCTTCGATCGAGATAAAAATTGAGCAAAAAAAAAATGTAGTCACGTCTGATTCGCATATATTATCTGTTAAATTTTAATTTTTTTCAAAAAATAATTTAAAAGTGAGGTTATTTCTGAAAATATCGAAAAAAGTTATTAGAAAAAGGTTTTTTAAATACAGTTTCTAACCCACATACAATATTTCAGCTGCATAAGATAATTTTGATTTTTTACCTATATTTTGTCAATTGCACCACTTTTGCAAAATAAGACTCAACGCAACCTACATAAAACTTCTTAGTTTTAACAATGCTTTATTTCAGATACATTTTCTTTAAAGTAGCGCCATATTAAATGTGTGTTTTTCTACAAAATCAAAATTGGGCTATTAAAATTTGGTCGCATGTGATGCAAAGTTTATTTGTTTTTGACCCTGTATAAGGTAACTTCATAAAATAGGTATTTTTGAAAACGTAGTTTGTGTCTGAAAGTAATAGATACACCTTAATATTAAGACAAAAAATAACACAGTGTCTTCAGTAAAGTGTTTTTAAGAGGAAAATAAATTTTAGTTTAACAACGTAAAGTTTATCTATTTTTAACGATTTAATTTAACACCCCTATATAATTTATTATTAAGCTATGTCATAACAACGTTAACGTGTATTGCTTTCAGACACAAACTACGTTTTCAAAAATACTTATTTTATGAAGTTACCTTATACAGGGTCAAAAACAAATAAACTTTGCATGACAAGCGACCAAATTTTAATAGACAAATTTTGATTTTGTAGAAAAACACACATTTAATATGGCGCTACTTTAAAGAAAATGTATCTGAAATAAAGCATTGTCAAAACTAAGAAGTTTTATGTAGGTTGCGTTGAGTCTTATTTTCCAAAAGTGGTGCAATTTACAAAATATAGTTAAAAAATCAAAATTATCTTATGCAGCTGAAATTTTGCAGGTGGGCTAGAAACTGCATTTAAAAAACCTTTTTCTAATAACTTTTTTCGATATTTTCGGAAATAACCCCACTTTTGAATTATTTTTTGGAAAAAATTAAAATTTGACAGATAATGCGAATCACGTGACTACTATTTTTTTGCTAAATTTTCATCTCGATCGAAGCAGAACTTGATGCCAAAGTCAAATTTCGAATAAAGCTATTAATAAAAAAAATCCCATATGATGCGGACTTTACTGGTCACACTGTATTGAAAAAAACTAACGTATTTTTTTTGTATAGGTAACTACAGGTTACAATTTATTAGGTACCTTACCAACATACCCATATCCAACTTTCTCCCAATACTATTTTACATGTAATTTTATAAATTTTCTATCTGCGCTTGTCAAATTATCTTGTCTCTGCTGAGTGCTGATCATCTTTTATAAACAACATACCTGCGAAACATTTTTATTCCAGGTCAAATTAATTTGACCCCTTTAATTCGAGACAAATTGGCTGTCATCTCAAAGTTACATTCTCTAAATCGAGAAATTGTGTATATTATATACATGTATCATTCAATTAAATTAATCTATTTGCAACCAGTTATAATGGGCGTCTAATACTTGTGATAGTACTAGCATTAATTATTTATGCTATGCATAATCACAACCACCTTGAAAGTGACATCGGGCAACGCCGCATCAGCTGGGAGTTGCGGATCCACAAGCTATTATTATGACGCGCGGCAACGGGCTAGTTTTTTATTCTTTCTGATATTTTTTGTGTTTTTTTGGCTCTGTTGCCACTATATTTATATTGAAAAATTTACAAAAAAGTAATAAGACTTTTTTTTTTTAATATGACCAAAACGGAAATACAACTGTCCTTCCTTGTTCAAAAAGTCGATAATTCATATAAAAGCCCAAGCTATTATTTATATAAATTAACTAATTTAGTTTTCAATAAAAAGGACACTTAGAGTACAAAATAAAAGAAATAACCCGATAATTTTCTCAAAAAAAGAGCCTTCTTGTCCACTTCCGCACCTGTCCTACGTAGCAACTGTTAAATTGGATACAATTTAATTGTTTAATTATGGTTTAAATATGGTTAAATATGTTAGATTATGGTATGGTGCATTTTTAGGTCGGCAAAACATAACCTAAGAATAATTCGAATCAGTGTTGCCAGATTTTGTGAATAAATTAAAAAGTCAAAAAATGTCCATTCGGCACCGTCCGTTCCGTGCCTGTTTTACGTTGGTGCGGATTTGACATAAATAAGTATTTATCGGTGTTGGTTAATGGTAATGTTGTCTTTTCTTAGTACTTATTTGAAATTTACATTTTGGTTTTTAATAAATAGTTCTTTACCTTTTTATATTGATTTAATCGAATTTAATCATATACGATGTCCAATCCGCACCTTAAGTGTCAAGTCCGCACCTTTTGTAAAAACGGTTAAAAAAAAAATTGAGGCACCCAATTAATATTTTTAGTCTATTTTTTATAAAGACTCGAAACGTTTTTAAATTTTAGTTTCCTTAAAATATTCTAGGGGCATTTACCGATGAAAAATATATCCCAAAATATTATTTTTATATTTGGGTCAATAAATTTTCCTCTTAGTTTTTTTCAAGATATAGTACTTTATTCAGAAAAGATATATTTTTTGAAGATCTGGACGTCTATTCTCCAATTTAAGAGAAGTGAACGCTCTCTCGCGAAAAGGGACAATTCACATCATATGCTTACATCGTATGGAAATGAATAGTAATTTTAAGTTTCAAGAATACAGTTTAAACATTTTTAAGAGAAATAGTAATCACTTCTCTTAAAATGATCATTCGCCTATTTCGAGAATAGACGTCCTGTTGTAATTTAAGTTTTGTTAATATATATAATGCATAATTTATTCTTACTTTTTAGCATAAAAAATTGCCTTGGTTTTTAAGGTGCGGAGTGGACAAAATTATCGACCTTTTTGAGCAAAATAGCCTTATTTTACAAAAAGTTGTTGATTTTATTCCCGAATATCTATCCTCACACCTAAGGCAAATAAAAAAAATATTAATATCTAAACTTTAAAAAATAAGAGTATAAAAAATGGTTTTGGCCATATTAAAAAAAAATCGTCATAAATAGTTTTGGATAACAAGACCAACTTACTTAATTATTAAATAATAGTAATATTGCGTTGAGAAGCTGTTTTTGTTTCACCACGAGTAGATTTATTTGATCGATCAAAAGTAATATTCTATTATACAAATTATTATCTTCTGCGTTTAAATTACATGCAGGATTGACTATCGACTTCTAAAGTCTCAAAATTTAGTAAGCTTAAGGCTTTGTTTAAGAAATCTACGCTTGTCTTAAGAAAATCACCTCCTATCTGGGTAACTTCGTTATACTTTCACAATGTATGAATTGGTTACCGAGACAATAAGTTTTCAAGCTGAGACCACCTGCTTAGTTTCATTTCAAGGGGTAAAATCCATTTCAAATGATTGTAAGCCAATTCATTACCTTTTAAAAAAACCTTTACCTTCATATCAATGTCCACTGAAAACCTGATTAACAATATTTATACAGTGATTGGTCAAATCTAAACTATACAAATATATTACATTCTCTTCACCTGCTTTTAAAACACTTTTATAGTTAGAGTTACACCCAGGAATACAGCAGGGGCTTGGCATGATGGCATGTTGATAAATAAACAAACTAAGAAAAAAAATAGTACTTACCTTACCTGAGTACCTAGGTATCTAGAGGTATCCTACCTAAGATAGTTTTTAAAAAAGTGGTTGGCAAAGAAAAGTCCTTTCTACCTTCTTATAGATATATATAGGTAGGTATCCTACCTACTTATGAACTATCTCTACTAGTGATATTTTTAAACTAATTCACATATACCTTCAATCCAGGGAAAGGAAAAATTCAAATATTTGATATAAAATTGTTAAAAAATATTTATTATGTAACGATCTGTATGAGTTTATACGTAATCTTTTGTCGGTCGGCCTTTTAGCAGGGCCTACCTGTCAGTATTTGACATGTATGAAAGCCAAGATGTTTATTTCATCTCTTTTATTCGACAACCAATAAAAACAAAACGCAATCAACTGAATTGTATTTATATAGTGTAGGTGTGTTTCTCACGGTGTGCGTTGCTAAATTATTTTTAGTAAGTACCCATTTTTGTAACGAGGACTATAGAGTTCACTACAAAATTTAAATATATTTTATTGTTGAAATTAATTCTATTGCAAAAAGACGATCTTGCATAATACCATTAAAAAAAATGTTTCTTCACTTTGTACTATTAATGACGGTCCTTTTTTATATAGTGGACAATCATTTTAAGGTTCCTTTCACTTTCTTAATGTGGACGATGGAGAAAACGAGAAAAATTCAATGTTTTTAAGATGCTGTTGGGAAAATTTAGTTTATACGCTAATAAAAGGGATACAGGCAATAATAATAATAATAATAAGTTTATTTAAAATTTTATAATATAATAAATATGTTTATGTTGTCTTCTATAAACTTATTCTTCAATCCCCTGAAGCTGAGCTTGTTAGGGGCAATTTTTTTTTTAGTATGTAAAATCATAAACCATAAATATGCATTAAAAATCAAGTTTTAAAGTAAAAATGTTAATTTATACTTAGTATAAACGCAGTTTTTTTGAAGAAATATAATTTTAAAATTTTAAATTAATAATTATAATTACCTATAATAAGATTATTAATATATAATCTTTAAGTAAAAATATTACTTATATAAATTATTCAGAACAATATTAATTAATTGAAGCATTTCTAAAAATATTTTCAAATTGTCTGTTTTTAATATCCATGTTTTTATTTCGACTTAAAATTTTTTTAATGAAATCAATTTTTTAATTTTTGTTGGTAAATAATCGTTTAAATAAAAACATTAATATTTGCAATTTTTTTGTCCTATAAACTTATTTATTTTAGGTTTTATGGTTATTTCATTTTTATGACGTGTATTATGATTATGGTTTTTAAATTGTATAAGGTTTTTATTTTTAAATATATATATTAAGATGTTATAAATGTAAAGTTGTCTTATGTTCAATTTTTTTGTTTCTGAATATAATTCTTTTGAAGGATAAAGATAATTTTTATTAAATATAATTTTTAAAAACCCTTTTTGTAATATTTCTATTTTTTTAACGAAAGTTCTATTTATTCCTCCCCAACCTAAAATTTCGTAATTTAAATGAGTTTTAACTAACGCGTAACATAATATTTTCATGTCTTACATTTAAAATTTTTTTATTGTTTTTAAAAATCGGTAGTAAACTTCTTAATTTTTTAATAAGTGATAATTCCAATTTAATTTACTGTCAAAAAGAATTCCTAAATATTTTATTTTAATAACTTTAAAAATTTGAATGTCTTCATTTATTTGAATGCTATTCATATTTCGTGGTAGGTTATTAAGGTTTAAAGTAAAAGGAATATAACCAATTTTCTATAATTTTAAAATCTTTTTTAATTATAAAATTTTTTAAGTTGTCCCAATTTGTATCGGTATAAAAAATTTGTTGTAACATCTGCAAAACTAGGAATTTGTCCATCGCAATTTATACTAAATAAATCGTTAATATAAATATTAAAAAATAATGGTCCAAAAATTGTTCCTCGAGGAACACCATACTTAAATACTTTTGGATAGCTTTTTCCTTTATCTGTTTGAACATAAGTTGGTCTATTTTTCGGATAATTTTTAATTAATTCTAATTGCTTTCCTCTGAATCCAATATTTCCAAACTTTTTTAACAGTAAATTATGGTTAACTGTATCAAAGGCGTTTCCTAAATCTAGAAAAATACTAATACAAGTTTTTTTATTATCTAGTGCATCATAATATATTTGTTCTGTTAGATCGCAAATAGCGTTTTGTGTTGATTTATTTTTTTTAAACCCAAACTGTTTATTAGAAATAAATGTATTTTTTCCAAATAATTTTAAGTAGCTTATCGACATTTGGTAAATGAAAGTTCGGATCGCATTTTTGAAGGAATTTAGACTCAAGTATATAATTTGCGAAAAGGGGATTCGTTGTAAGTATACGGAAATACAGTCCACTGGTATTAAATTAAAATAACAGCCCATATATACAGGGTGGTGCAGATTCTGGGGCAACATAGAAAATCCCACGCAAAGTTTAAGGTGGTCAATTTTCATTTTCACTTGCTACCGCTTGGAGGCAGCAGACGAATATTCCGAATAATATAAAGTCAAATTTCTCTAAGAACACGAAGCATCGTTGCTGAGTCACTGAGTTATTTATGGAACCCTGTTGTCTGATCTATTTTATGACAGAGACAGGACTGGGCTTAGTTCTTTATCGCATATCCACCCTATTTTAAACTTGTACTCTTGTACGGGAGGTCCAAATGGTTTATTAGCATAATGGCTTGCAAAAATACAGCGTTATCTAATTTTATTTACAATTAAAACATCCAACTCAACGTGCGATAAATTAAAAGTTATGTCGTTATTCATTGGTAAAACATAGAAATGCAGTTGGCATGCACTATACTTATTAGTTAATAAAAGTTTACAATGCCCCATCACTTTTGACTATTTTTAATAAATAAAACTTTTAGGCTACTTACATCAATTATGAAACCATGTAGGTACTTTCATAAATATGTACATTCATACATACAAGACATTTAACATCTATATAAATTATAGGCATATTCAAATTATGTTGAAAGTGAGGTTTCTTGTTTGTTGCAGTTGTGTCGAAATTATAATAATTCTATGGATTCTAATCAATTATAGGTGTTTTGGTAAACGATTATTTTAAGCAAGGACTTACACGTATAGCAGTGATAAGATTCAGTAAGATTTCTATTTGCAATATTCTATCTAAGTCAGTGGCACGAGGGGGGCACATTGACGGTTCCTTCAAAACTTGCTGTCAGCTTTGCTTTTCATAGGTATTTTATTTCATAATTAATTTAATTTTTTTATATCCTGAGAATTTAACTTCGTTAAGTGAAGAAGAATTATACGTGAAAGCGCGGAATTTACAAACGATATACCATAAAGACTTGTCCATTGACTTTCATAGTCAAATTTTAAGCCTCAGAAAGGGACTTGGAAATAGTATTTTAAAATTAAAAACAGTGTATGAACTTGCGGATCATATATTAATAAAAAAAATCAGTGTGTTTCTTCAAATTTTCCAGATGGATATATCTCTATTTTACCAGTTAGTGTGGCATCAGCGGAACGATCTTTTTCCAAACTTAAAATAGTAATAACCCATTTACGTAACAACATGGGACAACAGAATGTTACTTATTTACTAGATATTTTTGGTCAATTATGGTCCCTCAATTAGTCTGTCCAATACTAATACATAATACGAGTTAGATCGAACTAAGATCCCAACTGATTCCAAAACAAAAGGATACTGCAATTATTAATTTCTCTTTCATTAACCAATATCACGATTCAATTCAATATTTCACCTTTGAGAAATTAGAACTTCTGTAATAATAGATTGCAGATTATACTTCCTTATAATCTTTAAAAACGTTTGGTATATCACTGTTATTTTATCTATGTTCTTTATCTATCTATCTATCTATACTGGGTGCTACGAATTTGTACTACATTTAAAATAAAAGATGTACGTGAGTTATTAAAGTATTCATTAAACATTATAACGAAAGAAAATTGGAAAGAAGCTTAAACATGTAATAAAAGAGGGAAAAAAATGTGGGACTTAGACAACCTGATGGAAGAAACGGTAGAACCACTTATTATTTCAGTTGACTCCACAGATGAATCCTTCGAATTTAGTGATCACTAAATCACTATTTTTAAAAAAAGTCATCTATTCTAAATGTTACAGACAAAAATATACCTATGATTCGGACAAAATTATTAATACTTAAAACTTACTTATAATAATTAAAACTGCAAACTCCACTCGTCGACACAAAGGTGAATGCAATTTTTGATTTTAAATTTAAATTATCGCATATAAAAAATCTAATAACCTCTGACATTTTCTTTGAATTTAATGAATTGTGAATGTATCTTGTTCAAAGGTGAACGATACTTCAATTGATCATCAAACACATCTCTCAAGAAGTGAGTGCACATAAAAAATTGTTGTATACATTTTATGTTTAGTTTTATTTTAATTATAGGTTATATAAGAGTAGGTAAGTAGGTGAAATACCTTGAGAAGTTTGAAAAATTTTCCATTTCATTAAATAATTAAACAGCTATTATTAGAGAATAATTCTTTCTCTATATTAATATATAATAATACGGATATAATTATCGGTCTCTGTCTATCCACAATGGTGCTCACAATCAAGCTGCAAATGATAAAAGCAGTAGCTAGACCACAGCTAACCTACGGCTCAGCAGCGTGGAGCTATGCAGCTAATATATATATATATATATAAAACGGCTGGAGGCCACAGAAAATTATTATGTAAGAAAAGCAGTAGCGGCCCATGGTTTGTAAGAAATGTACAAATCCTTGGAGATCTTGAATGGGAAACGATAACAACATTCATGAAAAGGAAAGTTGTCAAAGTTTTTGAAAAAGCAGGAACTCATCCCACTGAGGAATTAAGAACTGAAACAGTGAGATCCTCATAGCTGTGAAGCATGAGGCACGTATACCTCTTCTGCAGCACACACACCTACACTGCACCAAATCAGACACCTACACAAACACTATCACGTCGCTAACAACAAACACAGCTAAACAGCTTACTACTGCTTCAGATCAACATTGCAAGTACTCTTCCTGAAATAGTGGGATCCTCATAGCCGTGAAGCATGGGTACGTGTTATTTCTTCTGAAGCACAAAAGCGTACACTGCACCAAAAGCCTTAGATACACCTACACAAACACCTTCACAGTAAGCTGCAAATAGACAAGTATTGTGGCAAAACCGAAACCTAGGTACACTGGTACCGTAAAATGGGGTGAATAGGATCAGCGGGGTAAATAGGATTGAAAGTTACCTTCAAATTTCAAAAATCTGTAATAATTGTAATTTTAAAGTGTAGGTCATTTCAATGTACAGATTTTAAGTAACGGTTGTTAAATATAATTTTTATGACATTAAACTTAAAATAACTTGGCCACATCGCAGGCTAAATACCATGACCTAAAACGTCAAATTTAGCGGTTAAACTGTTGTCATATTATCTTTGCTTTTGTCTTACAAACTTCATATCTCTACAACTCTGCAGCACTTATAAAATTTAGGTAATATTATTTTTAGTACTCTTTTATATTACTTAAGATAAATTTGTGTGCAAAATTCTATACACCCCGCGGTTGTTTAAATGCGATACAGTCAATAAATCAATCAATGATCCTATTGACACCGCCTGTGGGGTGAATAGGATTTGTGCACAAAAAAATATATATATACAACAGGGTACACCCTGTATAAAAACTTATACCACTATTTAAAAGTACCAACCTTAACTCATGTTTTAAGCTATTGAGAAATTTATTCAGGCAGATAGTTTTCAAGTTACAAGCCTTCAAAGTGGAAAATTGATCCTATTCACCCCACTTTACGGTACCTAGACCTAGGCGAAGTACGAAGCAAAATACGCACTAGGCGTGCAGAACGGAAATGCTAAGCGAGTGGTCTGAAGGTTTATACGCCTATGGCAGGAACACGGGGAGTTTAGAGTAGTTTAGACGGTAGGCAGCCTCATCAGGGTTGAATCCGATACTACTTTGCATCACACTCATCACAGAGTGCCAATATTTACAAGATTCTCCTCGAAAAAAAAAGACAAACAGAAGGTAAGATGTAGGATGTAGGGTATTAAATATATTTTAGCCCCAAAATATGCTTCTACCCGCTACTGACAATTATTAATTATAAAAAATGTTCTGTTAAGATTTATAAACAGATTTACTATTAATTAGAGAAAGTTATAGATATTTGTATACTTATAATTGTTAGGTTCATAAATTTGGCAAAATATGTAAATATAATTTGGTTATGTAGGTATACCTACTAATTCCTAAATTTGAATAAACTATAAATCAACTTTGTAACATATTATGTGTTGCTTCAATGTTTATATTTTTAATTGAAGATGACGGTGATTTAATGGCTCAATTAAGTTTTTGGTTTATTATGTAACTGTAATGCTTATTTGATCCGATAAACCTACTTTAGGAGAAGTAATTATCAGTTAATGATGAACCAATTGAGTTTGTATGCACGTTCTAATCTTAAAGTCGCGAATGTAAGAAAAATCAAGGTTTGGTAATCGTAAAAATAAATTACACTAATGATTAACTTTATTTAAGAAATGACGTGCCACTGAAGAAAAGAAGTCACTGCGCACCGTTTTAAACTAATTTGGGTTCAAATCCATTCTGACGCGTTTTTATTACTTCCCTTATTTTAATTTGTGACCTTTTAATTTGCGTATGACCGGAGAAAGTATAAACACTCGGTGTTTAATGCAGGTAACATAATATAATGCATCTTAAACTGACGGGTGCAAACATATAAATATAGGAATACAGCGGCGGGTTATAGATACCCAAGAATTTGCTATTGTTAGGAGGGAAACTTTTCTTTTGCCCCTCTTATTACATACCAATATTTGCCCCGGTATTTAACCATGCCACAGAATATACCGTTTTGGCCAACTCGAATTTACACAGTGGCATAACCAAAACTGAGTGCCCCCCCCCCGCAAACGTTTTCAGAGGCCCCCTCACTATAATGAATGGACAATTATAATTCTCATTTTCATTACTATTAGGTTCAGGTTTATGAATTTTTGAATTCGTTAATCGTCTAATAATTTAATTAGGGTTAAACCCACATTATGTGTTAAGTACCTACTATTAAAACAGCAAACAATTCGAATTTATTTTATAATCCTAGGTAGACTGGTAGATATAATATAGGCACTTAGTTATTAAGTCATTATACGTAATATCCAGATAAATCTTCTGAATTTTCTGGCCTAAAATTTCGATTATATATTTTTTTTTACGATTATACCCCAAATATTTTCAATTGGATTGATATCGGGACTATAAGACTATAAACTGAGAAGGTTAACATTGCAGAACCCGATATCGTTATGGCAGGACACACAATTCCACTGACTTCGTCTATTAATTTGCTGGGTGTCAACCTGGGAGGAAATATGTCTTGGCATAATCACGTTGTGGCAATCGCCAAGACAGCTTCTCAGAAGCTCGGTATACTTTTCCGTACCAAAAAGTTGTATACACCTCAACAACTTTTGACACTCTATAAAGCCCAGATTCGACCATCACTGGAATACTGCTCTCATATCTGGAGTTCTGCACCGAAGCATACCCTTCGGTTGTTGGATTCCATCCAAAGGAGAGCCGTTCGTCTAATCGGCAACCACGAGCTGACTAAGAACCTCGACAGCTTAGAACATCGAAGATAGGTTGGTGCTTTGACTCTCTTCTGCAGATATTTCCATGGCAAGTGTTCTGCAGATATTGCCCGCTCGATTCCACCTAGAGCAATGCATAGAAGAAACACACGACGAACCACTGCCGCCCATCCCTATGTGGTTCAACTCAGTACACCCCGAACATCATTGTTTCAGAACTCTTTCATTTGGAGGAAGTCATCTTTGTGGAACGGCCTTTCTGAGACCGTGTTTCCAACCGAATATAACCTCCAACGATTCAAGAAAAACGTGAATCGCTTTCTTTGCACACGCACCGCTCCCAGAGCGCCTTAAAGGATTTCTCCTATAGTGCTTGTGCTCGATCATAAAAAAAAAGCGACCCAAGGCAGCACTTCCACATAATGGGTTTAGAACCACTGAAACCAGTGCTTACAGCATTGGCAGTATGGACTGGACAATTATCTTGTTGAAATATGAAAGTATTATTGGGATATATTTGCTCAGCAGATGGTAACAATACCTATGTTTTCTAAAATGTCAATGTAATGTCCGGCATTAAATCTTCCCTCTATTCGCCAGCAAACACCAGGTCCAGGAACACTTATCCAGTCCCATACATTTACAGAGAAACGCCCATGTCTAGAAGTGAGGGGGTTAGTATATCGCTCTTCAGACCTGGTATTGTTTGGATGGTACACACGAATTTGTCCGTTATAAGTCGACTGGAACGTCTTTTCATTAGTAAAGATGACCCGGTTCCAAAACTTAGGATTGCGGTATATACAGGGTGGTCCTTAAGTACATCAAGAAAATCTAGGATATGATTCCTGGCATCAATTTAAGTTGGAAAGTTCATATGGACTTATGCCCTAAAATGCTTACCCTCTAAGATACAGGGTGTTAAAATATTTTTTTTAAATAATTGTTTTTTTTTTTAATTTCGAAACTCCTTGAAAATACGGTATTGAAAATTGATGTCGATTGATTTCGTATTAAACTGCACTTTTTGGTTAAAAAAGGGTTTGCCTACTTCCACCAGTGGCGTGCATGAAGATACCATCAATATTTTTTTTGTGAAAATATGTGATACGCCACAGTTTTTTTTAAACTCTGATGCATTTTTATGCATTACTGATATAAGCGGAACAAAAGTTGTCTCTACTATGTTTTTGAAAAAAATTGTAGTTTTAAAGGAAAATGGAAAATATTTTAACACCCTGTATCTTAGAGGGTAAGCATTTAGGGCATAAGTCCATATGAACTTTTCAACTTAAATTGATGCCAGGAATCATATCCTAGATTTTCTTGATGTACTTAAGGACCACCCTGTATAATTTAAAGCAAAAATAATCCATGATTGTCGCTGTTCTTCGGAAAGAAACATTTTTTTCGCAGCTGGGCGACAAACTGCGCTACAGCACGGATTGACCATCCTTTTTCGATTCTCGATACAATTTGAGCCTTTTCAACTTCAGACAACTGACGATGAGGCATTTTTAAGTTCTTCTGTCAAAGTTTATCAAACGTTACCACAACGCAGTTTCAAAATTAATTACACCGACGCCAATGCTTTGCATTTTTGATAATCTATGACGTGTGATAACTTCCAATAAACAATCATTTAGACAAGCCGGTTTTACGTAAATATGGTTAAGGTTTCCTCTCATTCTAAATATTGTACGCTTTTTTTATGAATAGGTACAACTGTATGTACCTACGTACGAGTTATTTTTTATATTTGCGTACCCACCTACAGGGCTTAATATAAGTGACAGAAAAAAACTTTTAATACAAAAGTTGCATAATGTTTCCCGTCATATCTTTTAGACTTATTTAAAAAAAAAACATCTGCACATCGGAAAGTTAAAAAACAAATGAAAGTCTCCTTTTTTTAAATGGAACACCCTATATATTTTTTACCAGGGCGAAAGATCTCTTTCTCCTGATTTCAAAAATATATAACATGTCATCATTTAATCCAGTCGTTTGTGAAATATTTGAGTTTTTGATTAATTGAATTGACTATAATCTAGTCGGCGTTCCGCATACTTCAACGTGACATATTTGTCACTTTAATTTAAATTGAAACATGCAGCAAAGAAAATAACTTATGATTTATAATTTATGACATAAAGTAAAGTAAATTGCTGTTGAACTACAGCTATTCGGTTGTTATTAGGGTAAAAAAGACGCACTATTTGAAGGTTGTCTTCTTCCGAATATCCCATTTTCCTTACTGAATCTTTCAATTTAAAGTCAAATATGTCACGTTGAAGTATGCGGAACGCCGACTAGATTATACTCAATTCAATTATTCAAAAACTCAAATATTTCACAAACGACTGGATTAAATGATGACATGTTATATATTTTTGAAATCAGGAGAAAGAGATCTTTCGCCCTGGTAAAAAATATATAGGGTGTTCCATTTAAAAAAAGAAGACTTTCATTTGTTTTTAACTTTCCGATGTGCAGATGTTTTTTTTAAATAAGTCTAAAAGATATGACGGGAAACATTATGCAACTTTTGTATTAAAAGTTTTTTTCTGTTACTTATATTAAGCCCTGTAGGTGGGTACGCAGTGGCGGATTTACAAATTTGCCGCTAGTAGGCTATTCAATTTTTGCCGCCCCTATACCAGTGACGGCTCGTGAGTTGTGAAACAGGTGAAGTGTTCGGGAAAGAAAAAGCCCGCTGTAGGCGAAATGCGCCGCAGGCGAAAATTTTTTAAGACCACGCCCAAATTTGGTCAATAATTTTTAGTAAATATTTTAAAAATTTATGATTACCTACTTATTTTATTGAAAATGAAATTTCTTTCTGCAAAGCCAGTAAAGTTCCAACTACCTTTTTTTATCCCCATTAACAGACACGGCCAACAATAAAGTTTATTTAAAAAAATACCCGTCGACCATGAATAAAGATTGTACCATTTATTTCTGTAAGACAAAAAAAAAATTTTTGGGCCAAATTTGCCGCCCCCTAAAACCTGCCGCCCTAGGCTCCAGCCTACTCAGCCTAATGGTAAATCCAGCACTGTGAGTACGCAAATATAAAAAATAACCCTGTACATATTTGAAATCAAATTTCAATTTTCACTTAACTAGTTTGCATCATGTGCTAATAAATGTGCAATAAAACTTATTATCGCCATTATATTATGCACTTTGCCGCCATGGTGGGTACTAAATTGAAAATGAGAACAAAATAATATCTTTGTTTTGTAACTGGTATGGTAAAACTATTCATTTTGTAATTTTATGGGTATTTTTTTATGTACGTACTACGTATACATGTCTATTAACAATGTAGGTGTACGAAAATTTAATTAGTGTATTGTCGGCATAATTTGCATACAAATTTTAAATGTTAAAAGGTGCAGTTAAACTGATTTTTGAGTTTTCAGAAAAGAGGTTGCGGCTATCTAGGAGTCCACCGATAGACATATACCCTATCAGATCAGAAAATAATCTCTTTCCAATAACATTGACTTTCGGTCGTGTTTTTCCCAAGAAAAATTTAATGGATGTAAAATTTGCCACAATTTTTTTCTTCCTACGTTGGGTAAAGTATATCGTCTTCTTTTACAGCTTTTAAAATTTTATCTAATGTTGGGATCTTTTTATTGAAATAAAAATTATGCACTTTTCTTCTTATGATGCTTTTCCACATCCTCATCAATTTGTATAGGTGTCCTTCCTGGCGACTCTTTAGGAGGGGCTACAATTCCAGATTTTCTTTCCCTAAGAAGCCTATAGATTGTTGATTCACTCCCGTCATATTAGCACATGCTGATACTAGGTTTCTGACAGTGCTAGATGGTGTTTGGTGCACAAGTGCATCGTGTACAGGGTGGCCCACTAATAAGGGAGGCCGGCTTTATCTCGGAAACCATTAATCGTACGGCTTTCGGAAAAAAATTTTATGGGTAAAGCGGTCATGAGAAAATTCTGGAAATTACTTTCAAGTTCCTCATTTCGCCGCAAGGGGGCACAATTGAAAATTAGTTTTTTAAATTTTAAATTTCTCCGAAAATTTCCATATTAAGGTATAACTCTGATTATATCATTGGAAAGCTTACACAATTCTGCATCATTTTGGTTTAAGGCTTGTTGGCGTACCGATCTTGATAAGAGTGGGGGAAGCTATTGAATGTGTAAACATTAAAATCGCTGTAACTTCTAAACGACTTATCCGATTTTACTAAATTTAAGCTTGTTTGGAAGGGAAAGGTAAGTACCTTCAATCGTCGTATCCAGCAGTACACGATAGTGTCTAATAAAATTGCTAGAGGGCGCAATTTGTAATAATAACAGTTTTTTTGATTTTATCCAGAAAATTCAAACCATACGGTATAACTATGACATCATATTCTCCTGCTTTTATTTGCAGCAAACTTATCAATAACAGCTTCATTAAAGTTTGGAATAACTGTAATGTATTGTTTCTCAAATATTCCACATTCATAGTCGTTTTGGCATTAAAACTGTTCATTTTTATTAAAATAAGTCTTTACTACCCCAAAATAATAACAAATATATAAAGGTAAACTCCAAATAATAAATTCATACAGCAATGAACTCAACGGCGCACATTTAATTTGTGCGAGATTTCCTATTAGAATCGCGCTTTCCCCCACCACACCTGCTAGTACAAGATGCATAGAGAAACAGCAGAAACCCCGCCTACGTAACGCATGTGTGCGACTTATGAATTCCTACGCTCCATACAGTGAGAGCTATTACACCACGTTTCGTTCAATTGTTTGACGGTACGTTAAAATAGGAGGGTCCTAACTTATATTACGGTAAGAACATAAAGAAGATAAATTTAAATGAACATTATTTTTTCTTTATGGAGTATGGGGGTGCACGTGCTCCTGTGCTCCTATGGAGAAACCGCCACTGATTAACTGATTAAAGTATATTTTTAAATTCCCGCATTTCTAATGACCATTTTGGCGCCCTGTTAATATGGCGCCCCGGGCGGTCGCCCTATTCGCCCCCCCCCTTGCTACGTCACTGCTTTCGATAACACGTTAAAAATAAAACTAAACTACCTCACTTGAAGTTGGAAATATTTTATGACATAAGCCACCTACCCGTATACCTATGCACTAATAGATAATTTAATTACTTAAGATCAGGTACCTGTTATTGCTACGCTTATGGTTTATTGAGGTTTTACGACTCATGACCCTCAGCTGTGCTGTCAGGCTTTAAGAATCGGAGTATAGTGATGCATTCACCATTCGTTTTTTTTTTATCAATATTTCGTAACCTTTTGAGTATTTGGCCAATTTTTCGATAAAACAAAGGAGGATTGATCAAAATATTAAATGATGACGCGTCACTATACTGTTAATAGCAATTAATGTCAAATATTTATTTACCAAGTACCTATAGACGGTGCGAACAATTGACTCACCACTTTCTACTCGATCTTATACATTCGGGTAGAAAAGAAAGGCTTAAAATGATTGTGGGAAAACATCGATAAACTAGGAAATGGCGGACTGAGACAGAGATGTCCGCCCGCTAATCTGACATTCCATAGAATTACGTAATCCTATTAACGCGAAATAATAGTAATAATACGGTTGGATGGACGACGATCACTATACCCATGCAAAAACAATAACAAATAATGTATTCGTAATATTATCGATTTATTCGATCAACAAAAGTGAACTGGCAACATTGCAGGTGCAAAAAACTCAAATAGGGTTAGAATTTTTTAACTATCACACTTTTAAATAAAATCAAGTTTGTTTAAATATTAGATATTAACAGCTTCTTAAAAATAACTACGTTAAACACAACTATTGTTGACTGAAAGAGAAACTTGCTAAACGATGGATAAATAAATACTTGCTTGATAATTTGTATTTTTATTTGCAATAACCTTTACATACGTGGCTACTTAATAAATTTTTAAATTCCTTAGATATGGGAGAAATTTTTTTTTATTGTGAAATATTAACCTCAAAAACTTTAGATCAAATTTTATTATTATTATTATTATTTATTTATTTATTTAATACACTATTGTACCTTTTATCTTATTACATATTCATCAATATATAAATAAAATTGGGTATGATCTAAGCAAACGATAATCGTGAAAATGACAAATTTATGGCCTCGAGCATGTAAACAAAACTATACACGATTAGACATGCGCACTGCAACATTATCTATCGTTTGACGAATGGGAAAATACAGTGTGGTTGTGTAAGTGTGCAACATATGGGAATTTTTTTTATTAACGATTTCTCAGAAAATTTTATTCTTGATAAAAGTTGGTGCATGTTCGAAAATCATATTAGGTGCACTTGGAATGGTTGCAAGTCAAACGGCGTACAGGGTAGGCCAAAAAATATAAAACTTTTAAAAGAATACATTTTTTTAATAAACATTTAAAATAAAAATTTTGCACTTTAAATGATGGTTTTTAATTAGCATATTATCATTACTAATGCTTTATCTTGTTAAAAATAATTTTTAGGATATTTTAAAGTTGTGTTTAATATCGTTGCAACAAACATGAAGTTTGTGATTCCTTAATAAATTAAAAATTCAAGTAACTTTTACAAATATGCTTAAACTTGAACAAAAATATGTGAAATTGGTTTGATTTTGATTAATTTATGAAGGTCTTTATGGTGAATATTAAAAAAAAAATTTTGGGAAATTATTAATGTTTTTTAAAAAACTATATTTTTTTATTTTAGGAGGTCACGTTTTTGAATCTATGCATAACTTTTAATTCTAAACAACTTTTTTTTAATAACATTTTGCTGAATTTTTTGAAATAGGGGTACTTTATTCTTGTACAAGTTTTCTATTTTTTGGCTTACCCTGTACGCCGTTTGACTTGCAACCATTCCAAGTGCACCTAATATGATTATCGAACATGCACCAACTTTTATCAAGAATAAAATTTTCTGAAAAATCGTTAATAAAATTCCCATATGGGTGCACTGTATGTACACTGTAGACAGGTCCGGGCTTTAAAATTTAAATTATTGCCAAGAAATTGGGATTTGTTTTCTCAATTTTTTTGATCAGGTTAGGAATTAAGTTAGTGATTTCTGGCATTTTTAGTACTTGCATTTGCACACCTATCAGATTTTGAAGATAGAAAATTGGTTTGTAAGGTTTTGTTTCTAAAATTTGTTTAAAAATGGTTCGTCGTCGTGTTTTTAGTTGGAAAGGGAAGAGAACAAGCCATTTAAACTATAAAACTTTATCGCGTAGGTACCTAACCTCAAGTCAAATATTAATTGGTATATAATATGGTAATAATATAATATAGTTGGTAACTAACATCTCCGCTTATTTAAATAGAGATTTTTTAAAAACTTTTAACAGTCGCCATTTTGAAATAGCTTGACAGAATCGCGCCAAAATTTATGAGCATACTGTACGAGATATTTGCTTTCAAATGACGTATCACAAGCTATGTTTCCATTAAAAAAAAGATCGATGTCGTCATATCTTTGACAAATGTCTATAAAAAACAAACGAATAACGTCAAAATGTGAGCGTATATTAAACTAAATTGACGTGTCCGAACGTTTTCCTTAAAAGTGATAGGTCAAGGCTGTATTAATTTTATTCCTGACTTCTGGGCAATCCTGTATATACAGCTAGGCGCTAAACGTTATTGCAACATAACCAAATTAATTTTCTTACAATTAATAATATTTCTAAAGTTGTTATTAGCCATAATAATGGCAATACGTAATCTTAACTTAAATCCACTTTTCTGGCAAACAATTTTCTTTTATTCACAAATCGTGACTACACCTAACATTGGTGTTTATATCGCCACTTGTGACAGGTATTATTTTATGACAGAAATTAGTGTTAATTTACGACATACGCGATGTTGCAATAAAGCGACATTTGAGGATGATTTTTTTTAACTTACGCTATACCTATTAACTTTAACGAGCTGCCCAATCTAATGATACCGTGCGAGCAAAAATTATTTGCATCAAAGAGGGCTTGGATTAAAAAACGTAGGGCTTGGTTTAGATCACAATGATATGGGGACGATATATCTAACCAAATCTATAGGTTCAAATTTTGTCAAATTCATATTATGACATGATATGCCAAACTAATGAGTAATAAAATAAGTAGACAAATACAAATTCATTTTTGTTGTTTACAAAATTAACAAAGTAAGAATATACAGAAAGAAAAATAATTACATAAATTGCTGAAATTGGCCACCGCCATGCTCCAAGCATAAATTCACACGTCTCTTCATATTTTCGTGGACAGGCGTCTTATACAATTTGTTGGCGTATTTTGCATTATTTCACGAACGTTTGCAACAAGTTCTTCTGTTCTTACAGTTGGTCTTCCTGCTCCTTTTTTGTGTTGTATAGAACCTGTTCCTCTAAACACAGCCACGGTTCTTTTCAGGTAATGATAAAAATCCCCAGCAATAAAAGCAACGTTAGGAAAATGTTCGTGAAAATCGTCCATGCACAAACCCGGATTGTATTGTCACTCACCATTTACTCTAACCCCGTTTCGAAAATACGCTTTAACCATGAATGTTTTGTGCCGTTCCGTAAAGCCCATTGTGTGAATTGTTCAAGAAATTGGAAAAATTAGCGATGAATCAAATTACTTGTAACGACTGTCAAGTGTCAAAGATGACGGAATAACTGATTGATTATTTAGGTATTAAGCTCTATGGCTAAGCATTAGCTACGTCCTTAGATGCAAGGCCCTCTTTGATGCAAATAATTTTTACTCGCACGGTACTAATCTTAAAAGAAGTACAAATTTAATCTATTTACATAAATAGGTAATGATGTTTTAGTTTAATCAAGTAAAAAGATTGTAATCTCGAATGTATCAAAGATTAGCTTGCCATGTTCGCAACCATTCCATTCAGAACATGTTGTAATACGTTACTTACCAGGATTACATTCATTTATCTTCTTTATTTTTTTCGGACGACTTGTTTCAGTTGTTTTTTTGTTGCACATTATGTCAAGTTAGTTCAGGTAGTAGTTTTGTGAAATAAATAGCTTACGTTAGGTCGATTTCAACACTGTAATAGAAGTAGGTAATATAACAATGCAGAATGTAGGGGGCCATATTTTGATGAAAAACGATAAAAAGCAATTTTCTGGTTTTTTGCATCCCCAAGCAATAAAAAGGGTGCTTAATTTGTTAAACTATATTTCGAGAATGAAAGAAAAAGTGAAAATTCGGAAACCAATATGCAGGAAACCGTAGCAAAAGCACTGGGAATTAGTTTAAGGACTGTGCAGAAAATTGTGCATGAAAGAAAGCATAATGTAATACCGAAGAATACTAAAAAATGTAAACGAAGAAAGCCAAAGACGGAAGATTTGAGCGAAAATATTAAAGTGGTAGTTCGGAACGTGATTTATGATTTATACAGATCAAAAACCAATGTAACTCTTCCAGTTTTAAAAGAAAATTCAAAAATTCGAGGTGTTTTGGAAATCGGACTTGAATCGTTATCAAAATTAATAACAAAGTTGGGTTTTCGCTATAAAAAAGACTCTAACCGGAGATTTTTATGTGAGCAGCCACAGATAGTGAGTCAGCGTGTTCAGTTTTTAAAAAAATATACGGAAAATTACAAATCAAAATTTAGAAAAGTAGTATTTTTAAACAAAACATGGATATTTTCAAATGAAAGTGGAAGTGGTGGAAAAGTTACTATAAGGAACTGAAAACCGCAACGTGATATCTTTTGTTAAACTAGAGAAATTAGGGATAATAATGGAAAAATGGGCCATTCTTTAAAACATTCACTAATCAATTAAATCACTGGTTTAATGACGTCCAAGATGCTCGAACTGTCAGTTTCTGATAGTAACTTTTCCTCCTCTACAAGCTGATGGGGTTAGTTTTTTAATCCGACGTTTCGCATTCGAGCGACCATCATCAACTTTTTTATTTTAAATACGGACCTGGATTTTTTATTCCACTATTTATTAGCCTTTATAAGCGTAAAATAAAATATGATGAAAAAGTCATATCATAACATTTGATTTTTTTGAGAAAATCCTTATTCATTGAGGAATAACGGAAAAACGCCATCTAGTGGCAACCATCAGAATGAATATGGTATAGTTAATAGATCTACGTGTAGAGAAAAAGAAAGGGCTTTTTTTCAAGACCAAGTTGAATAAAATCGGTTTATCCAAAGCAGAGATATCCGCGTTTGAAAGAAAAAAGGTTTGACCTTCTCCCACCACTTTATTATTGAAAATAGAAAAAAACGATTCCTAACATAAAGTTGCATAATTTTATGAAAAATGCAATGCTTATATTTTTAACATATTTTTATCAAGAAAAATCAAGAGAAAATCGGCATTTCTATTTTGAAAGTTCTCTTACGCCCCCTAGCGGTCATTTTTCGACCTTGAAAATAATTTCCAGCAATTTCTCTTGGCCGCTTTTATCGACATATATTTTTTGCCAAAGTCCTAGTGTTATTACTTTCTGAGATATAGCCGATTACCTCCTTAGGTGGAACACCCGGTACATAATTTTTGCAAAAATAATAATATTATATTTGGCTATCTTCACGACAGTTAAAATAATAAAACCATGTTTCTTTTCTCCGGGTATATTGATATTGATACCTACATAATAGGGGTTTACGCTGGACGACGATGACCCGGTCATTCACAAAAGTATAGATAATAAAACCGTTATCATAAGTCAAGATCACATTAATAAGAACTGCTATAAATAAAAACTGCCCACCTTTATTTGTACTAATTACTTTTAACTGCCTCATAGAATTTCTAATATCGTGTTAAAACCATCAAATTATACGCCAGATCGTCTAATTAACATGATTTTAATTAAATAACTTGGCTACCGACTCGACTGTCAAGCTCAATAATTCTTAAGAAGTGGTTATTTAAATCCGTGTACGGCCGGTCGGCGCTTAGCCTAATTTGTTATTAATGTAAATAGTCCATTTAGTATTCTTTAATGCTTGTTTTTATTTTTAACAAAATGTTTTATAATAGACAACAAATAAAAATAGTCACATGCTAACCTTCCGTGTGTCGATTCCTTTCAATGAACTAGATTGTAATGTGCGAGCAAAAATTATTTGCATCAAAGAGGGCCTTGCATCAAAGGACGTGGTGCTTAGCCGTAGAGCTTAATACCTGTTGGGAGTGTTGGGTGTCAGTAACTACCTGAATTAACAATGAATCAGTTATTCCGTCATCTTTGACAGTCGTTACAAGTAATTTGATTCATCGCTCATTTTTCCAATTTCTTGAACAATTCACACAATGGGCTTTACGGAACAACACAAAGCATTCATGGTTGAAGCGTATTTTCGAAACGGGGTTAGAGTAAATGGTGAGTGGCAATACAATCCGGGTTTATGCATGGACGATTTTCACGAACATTTTCCTAACGTTGCTTTAATTGCTGGGGATTTTTATCGTTGCCTGAAAAGAACCGTGGCTGTGTTTAGGGAAACAGGTTCTATACAACACAAAAAAGGAGCAGAAAGACCATCTGTAAGAACAGAAGAACTTGTTGCAAACATTCGTGAAATAATGCAAAATACGCCAACAAATTGTATAAGACGCCTGTCCCAAGAAGTGGGAAGATCTTATGGAACATGCAGGACTATTCTTAAGAAGCAGCTAAATTTATTTCCTTATAAAGTGCAAGTAAGTATTTCAAGAAATACAAGCCGCAGATTTTGAAAGACGCAGGAATTACTCTCAATGGTTTACCCAAAATTTATTGGAAAGAAATGATTTATTAGACCTGACATTTTTTTCGGATGTAGCCTGGTTCCACCTCTTCGGTTATGTGAATTCTCAGAATACACGAATGTGGAGTACCTAGTGAAAATCCCCATTTATTTGTAGGGTCCACATTGCACCCTCAAAAAATTGGTGTCTGATGGTTAGCTGTTTCCCGAAGAAGAATAATTGTTGGTCCTATTTTTTTCCATGACACAGTTACAGCACAGCGGTATAGACACAATATTTGGAATCCATTTGTGGAGCAATTACTTGACGACGAACTACGTTTTGGATATTTTCAACAGGACGGACGGTGCTACCGCCCATACAGCCACCGAAACTATTAACTAGTTACGCAATTTTTTCGACGACAGATTTCTCCATAGATGCTGGTCAACACTTTCGAAAATATGAAGAGACGTGTGAATTTATGCTTGGAGCATGGCGGTGGCCAAATTCAACAATTTATGTAATTATTTTTCTTTTTCTTTCTGTATATTCTTACTTTGTTAATTTTGTAAACAACAAAAATAAATTTGTATTTGTCTACTTATTTTATTACTCATGAGTTTGGCATATCATGTCATAATATGAATTTGACAAAATTTTTACCTACATTTGGTTAGATAGGTATATCGTCCCCATATCGTTGTGATCTAAACCAAGCCCTACGTTTTTTAATCCAAGCCCTCTTTGATGCAAATCATTTTTGCTCGCACGGTACATTACGAAACGACAGGCAAGTTCAAGACTACCTTTGGCAAAAGGTCGCCCTTGCCTAAACAGACGCCGTTTATAAAACGGCCGCCCTTGCGACACTTGGATAAATTGTCGCCCTTGGAAAAACGGTCGCCCTTAACGAAACTGCCGCTCTCGGCATAAACATCGCCCGCAAGACGCACAGTTATCTTCAATGAACTACATTTCCATTACGAAAAGACAGGCGATTTTAACACTACCCTTGGTAAACAGCCGCCCTTGGATAAATTGTCGCATTTGGAAAAACGGTCGCCCTTAACAAAACTGCCGCTCTCGCCATAAACATCGCCCGTAAGACGAACAGTTATTAATTACATTTCCTTGGCAAATGGTCCCCCTTAGCAAAACAGTCGCCCTTGCGGCCTTGAAAACCTATCGCTTTTGAAAAATGTCCGTGCTGCCGAAATTATTGTGTAAAAGTAATATTTATAAAAAGTTTTCTTAGGATATGCGCTAAAAAGAATGGTACATTAATTTCTAATTACCGAAACAGGTTGCTTGCAAGGAAATCGACTTGCATACAAGGAAGATAACCGCTTAAAGATGAGACTAATCTGGCCATCGATTACGAGTTGCACAACCGCCAACTGCCCGTAACATCGGCGTTGAATTTATTCGAACGCGGAACAATACGGGCAAAATTAAATTTATGTTCGTCAAATTAGGCATGCGATTTCAACTATTATAGTATACAGGGTGTTTCATTAAGGGTGACCACCGGCCATATCTCGGAAACTACTAGGCATAGAAACTTGGAAAAAAAATTATGATTAAAGCGGTCATGAGAAAATTCTGGAAATTATTTTTAAGGTCCTCATTTCGCCGCAAGGGGGCACAATTAAATTTTTTTTTTAATTCTAAATTTCTCCGAAAATTCCCATATTAAGGTATAACACTGAATACATCATCGAAAAGCTTAGACAATTCTGCGTCATTTTAGTTTAAGGCTCATTGGCGTACCGACCTTGATAAGAGTGGGAGAAGCTATTGAATGTGTAAACATTAAAATCGCTGTAACTTCTAAACGACTTATACGATTTTACGAAATTTAAGCTTGTTTGGGAGGGAAATGTAAGTATCTTCAATCGCCGTATCCAACAATACACGATAGTGTTTAATAAAATTGCTAGAGGGCGCAATTTGTAATAATAACAGTTTTTTCGATTTTATCCCGAAAATTCAAATCATACGGTATAACTTTGACATCATAATCGAAAAGTAGATGAAATTTGCAAGAAAAGATGTGGAGACCGCAGTTCGATATCTTTGTTCGTTTCAGATTTATTGCCAAAACAATAATTTTTAATACAAATTGCGCCCACTAGCAATTTTATTAGAAACTATCTTGTACCATTGGATACAACAATTGAAGGTACTTACCTTTCTCTTCCAAACAAGCTTAAATTTAGTAAAATCGGTTAAGTCGTTTAGAAGTTACAGCGATTTTAATGTTTACACTTTCACTTGATAAGAGTGGGAGAAGCTATTGAAAGTGTAAACATTAAAATCGCTGTAACTTCTAAACGACTTATCCGATTTTACTAAATTTAAGCTTGTTTGGAAGAAACTTCAATTGTCGTATCATATCTTTTCGATTATGATGTCATAGTTATACCGTATGGTTTGAATTTTCGGGATAAAATCGAAAAACTGTTATTATTACAAATTGCGCCCTCTAGCAATTTTATTAAACACTATCGTGTACTGTTGGATACGGCAATTGAAGATACTTACCTTTCCCTTCCAAACAAGCTTAAATATAGTAAAATCGGATAAGTCGTTTAGAAGTTACAGCGATTTTAAGGTTTACACATTCAATAGCTTCCTCCACTCTTATCAAGGTCGGTGCGCCAATGAGCCTTAAACTAAAATGATGCAGAATTGTCTAAGCTTCTCGATGATGTATTCAGAGTTATACCTTAATATGGGAATTTTCGGAGAAATTTAGAACTAAAAAAAAAATTTAATTGTGCCCCCTTGCGGCGAAATGACTAACTTAAAAGTAATTTCCAGAATTTGCTCATGACCGCTTTAATCATATTTTTTTTTCCAAGTTTCTATGCCTAGTAGTTTTCGAGATATGGCCGTTGGCCACCCTTAATGAAACACCCTGTATAGATATAATAAGATTGCTTATAATTGCAAAATATTTATTGTCAAACTTTTAGTTTTATCTGAAGTAGAGAGTGGTTTTTCCTTTAATTTCGTGAGATCCATTCCAGGACGCTTATCGCCATATCACGTCTCATCGGTGAGGCTAGAATCTGACGTTAGTTTTATGTTGAAATTAAATATTTTAGGAAGTTTAAAGAGTTCATTACTGCAAATAAAATACTACCTCTCGTGTTTTTCACAAAGGAATCCAGGACTTTCTCTTCTTCAGCGCTTTGGGCACATTATTCCATGCCGAAGACAATGCTCAATATTAAAAATAATATCGGTATCAGCAAATTTCACAAGTTAATTGCCCTGCTGGGAACAAGAAACGAAGTTAAACAAGCCAAAAAAGATACGAACAGGAGACTAGGTTGACAAATTTTTAATAGATGCTTCAAGACAACCAGTTTTTAATGAAAAAAGGTTTTTGATTTTATTATATTTTTTTATACTTAATGATGAAGTATATTGATATAAATACAAATATTTTTAGGTATACTTTGTTTCTTAAAGCCTGACAGCACAGCGGAGGGCCATGAGTCGTAAAACCTCAAGAAATCATAAGCGTAACAATAACAGGTACCTGATCTTAAGTAATTAAATTATCTATTATTGCATTGGTATAGTACGGGTAGGTGGCTTATGTCATAGAATATTTCCAACTTCAATTGAGGTAGTTTAGTTTTAGTTTTAACGTGTTATCGAATAAAAATAATACAAAAATGGCGATTGTGCTAATATGACGGGCGTTAGTGAACCAACAATGACAACAATATACAGGGTGTTTCAGAACATGTGGGCAATCTCTCGGATTCATATAGATTAGGTGAAAATAATATGATAAGTTCACATAATATTTTTTCCTAAGAGCCCCCTCGAGGAGATATATGCCCCTAAAGACCGGCCCTGAAAACTAGTTTTTTATTGATAGCCTTTGAATCGCCCTGTATATTTTGATTAAAATTTAGTATAATCTACACTATAGAAAGCTTTAATAAATAGGTAAATAATAAAATGTACAGTTCATTCTGTGGGCCAGGGACGGACTAGCTTGGGCATTAAAAATCTTACATCTTTGACAGGTGTCATGCAATCGGGATTTTTATATTATTTTTGGATAGCTTACGTATTTTAACGCAAAATAGATACTCTTCGTAGATTTCGATAAGTTGAACCGTTTTCGAGAAAAATCAACTTGACCGTTAACATACTTTAAAAAGGTTTAATAGTACCCGAATCTGTTTCGTATTTTTTCGTTATAATAGGGGTGTTATGGAGAGTGCAGCAGTCTTCAGTACATCATGCTCGGGAGTGCGTTAGAGTAGAGGAAACCCACATTGAGCCTTGTTATAAATTTTTTAATTAAGCAAAAATCCGTTCATTTTCCTATTATTATAGTTATAATAATTATTAACGTTATTGTCTTTTTCTCGAAAACGGTTCAACTTATCGAAATCTACGAAGAGTATCTATTTTGCGTTAAAATACGTAAGCTATCCAAAAATAGTATAAAAATCCCGATTGCATGACACCTGTCAAAAATGTAAGATTTTTTATTCCCAAGCTAGTCCGTCCCTGGCCCACAGAATGAACTATACCTTTTATTATTAACCTATTTAATAAAGCTTTCCATAGTGTAGATTATACTAAATTTTAATCAAAATATACAGGGCGATTCAAAGGCTATCAATAAAAAACTAGTTTTCAGGGCCGGTCTTTAGGGGCATATATCTCCTCGAGGGGGCTCTTAGGAAAAAATATTATATGAACTTATCATGTTATTTTCACCTAATTTATACGAATCTGAGAGATTGCCCACATGTTCTGAAACACCCTGTACAGGCTTCTTAGGGAAAAAAAATCTGGAACTGTAGTATAAAAGAGGGAAAAAAATGTGGAACTTAAACCTGACGGAAGAAACGGTAGAACCACTTATTATTTCACTTGACTCCACAGATGAATCCTTTAAATTTAGTGATAGTGAAGACACCTTTCTAGACCTTTAATTTGTTAACTCTTTTAAGTGTGAACTGTTTTTGTATTGAGAAAATAAAATTAATTCAGTTAAATATACAAATCTTTTTTGCACACCTTAAAAACTACATACGAATAAATATAAATTATAAATAAAAATTACATTACATTAAATTAATTCTTTGTATTGAGACTTTGTTTGTCTATATTATTTATATTTATTTTTTATTTGTATAATAGTGTTAGAATACCTTAATTATCCGAAACACCCTGTACAGCATTCAATATGTTTATTTTTAACCACAAGATGAACTTACAGAACAAATTTAATTGAAAAAAAAAAGGTATTTTATATGCTTTTTTTTTAGTTTTGGGTCTGTTCGACACTGTCAATCTCCAGAACTGGTCATAGGATAAGGGAAATCAATAGTAAACATGTAAGTAAGACACTTTAAGCCAAAAATATTAAATAATAACGAAATTTAACCGATCCATTTTTAATATACCGGGTGATTTATCAATACATGCATTTTTTTGTTTTTCCTCTATCGCTTACCATCGGAAACACCCTGTATAACCTTGATAATTGTATATATTTGGAACTATAAGATAAGCGACAAGTACCTAGTACCTAAAGAAATATCTACAAAATTTCTTAAAAAACTAATAAAGAAAATATTAACTTTTTTGAGTTACCCAGTATAAATATAAAAAATATAAATTCTGATAGCTTGCTCCAAGCTAATGTCATATACAGTATCACTTTGTTAACAATTAATTTAATCCCGAAAATACAACGATTTAACAAAAAATATTGAATAATTTTCGTCACTCACCCGGTATTTTTAGACTATTTTTATAGTATTCTATCCTATCTACGACAGGGTCCACAAAAATCCAGAAAAACAAAACGAATTAATATTATAAACTACGAAAATATAATGTAGTGAAAATTCATATTTTGCAACCCTTTATCTCAAAAACTGGTCGGCAGATTTTGTTGTGGCCATGGATACTTTTCATCAGAATGACATTCTCTACCACATACTAAAAATTTAGGAAATTTTGCCGAGGACCATTTTCCATAAGAGAAGTGCGGGGTTCTTTCGCCAATTTTAGATTTACTTTTACTTTAGTTAATTCGTCAAATTATTCCAATTAGTAAATGAAAATAATGAAAATGAAAAATTGCCTTAATTAATCAAATATCACCCTCAACAACAAATGCAAGTTCTTGAAGCGTCTTCCTCGTTTTACGGAGTGCAACCATAAAAAAAATACCCTTTACCTTATAATACAAACTGAAACAACGTTGAGACTTACCTGACGGCCTGAGACTTTATCCAACAAATTCGACAAATTCTCATTATTATTATTATTATTATTATTATTATTATTATTATCATTATCATCAGACAAGACAAATAAACCCAGAAAATAATAGTAAAAGTAATAATTTTTCTTTCAATGGTGAATGTAAGAAGATGCGCGTATTTTCGTACCGTATGGATCTCAACCACTTAAGGTGGGAGTACCAACTATTTAAATACTAAGAGGATCATCTTAGGGACATCATTCGATCAAATATAGTGTGTTAGTCATCATGAAACCCTTTTTGGTACGTACACTCGCCCTTAAGTTAGTTGTTTTTGTCGGTAGAAAAAGTGATTTGTGAGATTTGGATTTGCCAGTGTTTTTATTTATTTTTTTTGGAAATTTTTATTATGGTTTTGTGGTTGTCGTTGATGAAGCAGGTTTAAATATTTTGAAAATAATTTGAGATACATTTTTTTCTTAAATTGACTTATTTAAAAAAAAAATTGTAATCAAAAATATATTATATTATTGTTGTTTAAATATGTTTTAAAGTAAAAATCACTATTCGACCACTGTTACCAAAGCAGAAAGCGGAATATGGGCAAATTGACAAAATTTCGTTTTTTGTTGTTGTGTTTTTTTTATTTAATTTTAATAAATCTTCATTTATGTACATTGCTAAACAAAGACTAGATATGGAGAAGTAAACCAATAATATTTCATGGGGAAAATATTAATTACAAAAATAACATAACATTTTTAGGTTTACATGTTGATCAAAATTTAAGCTGGAGAAAACACTTAGAACATATTCGAACTTACATTTCTCAGTTAATTGGGATATTCTTTAAAATTCGTCATTGTATATATATTTAAATTACTTATTTAAAAAATATTTATCATGCATTAGTACATTCAAAAATTCATATTTCTGTTTGGGGTTTAGCCAATTCGATAGTACTAAAACCTTTAAAGAAACTACAAAATAAAATTATTAAATATATTCATAGACTTCCGTACTTAGAACAAACAATAAATTTATATAAACCGAATAAATACCTAGATATAAATAATTTATATAATTTAAAAATTTGCATATTTATTCATTCTTTACTTTTAAAACAAAAAATTTCTAACATAACTCACAAATTTCTTATTTTTTTTTTAAATATATGTATTATAAGGTTACCTTTGAGCAGGGTTTTCTTTAAAAATAATTAATTCAGGTTCTATTTTTTAAATTTTCAACTGTTCCCTTAAGACCAGCGCATAATTTTATTTCAAATTTTCATTTAGTTTTTTGTGAATGAAAAATTGTTTGTTAGGAATTTTATGTGATGGAAAACTAGTATTATGTTAAATTTACCCCTTGGCGTTTCTTAGTTATTACTTTAATATTTTTTTAAATTAAATAAAGAAATATCTAAAACATTTTATAAATATTCCCCACTAAATGTAGCATAAAAGTTACATGAACATCGAGGTTGTAATTATCAAAATTAAATTTGTAAACAAATAGGTTTACCTAATAATCCGTTAATTTAATGCTCCATCATCCATCATATTTATCATTTTTTTTTAAGTATCTAGGTACCATCAGTAATCAAAAATTATTTCACTTAAAACATTATATTCAATGCCCGCATCACATATACACGTTCTGGAAGACATCTGAATAAGATTTAAAATATTTTAGGCATTTTTTATAAAAAAAAAACATTTAAATAGTCATGAAAGCTTCACAAATAAAGCAACCACTCTATAAGCACTCTACCTAGAACATCTTTATTCTTGTCACAATGTATATTTGTCCATAAAAGGAAATAAAAATAATAAAAACTTTTATTTGTGGCAATACCAAATAAGTATAATACTAATAATAATAAATAATATGACCATAGATATACATAGTAAAAATTTTAATTTCTTTCGCAAGATGGATTCCTAGTCATGTGACATTCTGACAATTCTGGTCTATTAAATTGTTATAAGTTGGCGTGAATTCCAGGACCGGACTTGAAAATTATACAATGTGATACCTTCTAAAACAAATGATGCAATAGTCTCATCGGTTCTACCGATTTAATATTGCCAAATAATAATAATAATAATTTCTTTTGAAAGTTTCGTTTTATAAATATTATAATTTAAGGTAGGTAATAATAAACATGAGTTTTTATATGGTTTGAAGATAAAGTGTCAAAATAGATTTAAAAACTATATAATATTATAATTATCCAAACTATTCTCACTCATATTTACAACAGATTTTTTTTGTTTTATTTGTTCAGATTATACCTATAGGGAAAATACTATACCTACAGGTAAAGATAAACTAATTGAATTCAGTCAGATATTACATTTACTGTCAAGTAAATCCTCTTTTTTCTGTCAATGGAACAAACTCTACTTGAACAGTTTTTGACTTGCGTAAGGTACGTAGATCAAAAAGTGGTTTTAATGTAAATTGTTGGTTATATGATACAGTTACATTTCTAAACTTGTATGTGGGCTAACAGAAAGTTAAAAGCTTCAATATAGCCAGGGACTTAATATTTATGTCAATGGAAACCCACAATCCACAATAATAACGATACCGTAATAACAAAAATGGCGACAAGCCGGTTCTGGAGTGTTTTTAGATGATGTCACTAAAAAATAACAGGCCGATAACAAGAGGGTTCTTCATATGCCCATCGTTAACGGACACCTAGAAATATGACCGGTGAGCTGTAATTTTTGTTTGCGCACTAACGGTATATGTCTATGGATATCACACGAATTGGCACTTAAGTCTTTGAGTAAGAAAAGTTGTCGAGAATTAATTTTTCATTATAAAATTAATACTTCCTGGAATTATAACAATAAAAATGCGTTTACTTTTACTTTATAGGTACATGCCTAATATTTAATACATTTTCGGTAGTACGGAGATCATCATCATCATCATGCTTAATGACGATGACCGATTGAAAGTTACCATTAACAACAAATAAGTATAATTTATATTATTTAATATTGACGTTGTGGTATTTAAACGCGATCGCAGATCAAATGTAGTCAACATAAAGACTCACTTTATGGCATCATAAAAACTAATAAAATTACCATAATTATTTGCAATTTAGTTGTAGAGCATCTATTTCATTTGTAATTTAAAGAATCAGCAGTTGATAGAACGTACTTTTGTCTCGTGAATACACTTTTTAGTAGTTTTTCTTTAAACATAATTGGTTCTGGTTTGTTTTCACCAATAGCCTGATGACATAGTAAATATTGGCAATCTCATATAAATGTTAGTTTTCTTGTTTTTCTTGCAGATTTTCCCGCGCTTTCGTGCAAAAAACATCTACCATTAATAAATAAATGCATGTTCTACACACGAATTTACACATTACTTATCATTTCAATAAATGCACAAGTACCTACACAAATTAAACAAGTATAATTAGGTGGGTTGTGTATTACTACTTACTAGCTTGTTTTGCTACTACTATAGATTAGGGTTTTGCTGTTTACAGCTAAGTCGCACTTGAGGAATAAAGATTTAAAATTTAATATCGTCGGCGACACAATAAAACCTCGTAACTCCATGACAAATGAAAATAAGTATATTAAGTTTGTCGACAGAAATCCTCGTAACTCCATCAATAAAGTAAAACAGGTAAATATACACTAGAATCGAAACATATCAGTTAAAAAAATATTTAAAAATATATAAAATAACTTACCTAAGATAAATTAAGATGATTATACTTATAATACCAAATAAAAACAGTATAAATTCAACTAACAAGCACGTGTCGATGTGTCTTTGACGTTTAGGTCATGGCGCCAATGAAGGAGATACGAGGTTTTTCGTGTCAATTCTGAATGCATCGGAGTTACGAGGTTTTATTTAGCTGGAATACTTATTTATACTTAATTTTTGGAGTTACAAGCCTTTTTTAGATGTGTAGATTTAGAGTTCCACCAACAGATGGCACAAAAAAGTCATTTTTGATATTTTTGGAGTTACAAGGTTTTATTGTGTCGCCGACGATATCCACTTTAAAAATAATCAATAAAAGACTAGGGTTGCCAAATAAATTATTTGACTGTGACATAAATCGCATTGTCAGGACCTGTCTATTTTCCCATTGGTTAAACGGTAACTTTGCAGTGCGCATGTCTAGTCCTTTGTGGTTTTGTTTACATGCTCAAGGCCATAAATTTGTCACTTTCGTGATTATTGTTTGCTTATCTAAAGGTAAATATCTACGGTATCTACTTACGCTACGACAAAACACTTATACTTTCTAGTAAAGGTCGAGAACAATTTTACATAAACAAAGGTCAACAAACACATCATCCAAACCTATAAACAGTATATAAAAGCTATCTAAGGTCACGACTCAAAAGCAAAAGGTGAAAATAGACTTAAAGTGAATCTTCAATGGAAAAGAAAGTCCATTACTTATAGATGAAGAATGTATGAGCGCAGAGTAATAAAGATGACATAAAAATGTAAATTTCTTTTCGCATTTGTTGGTACTTAAATTAACAATTTCGTATGGACGTATGGTGTTAAGTGGCGTTTCTTTATTTTCACTTCTTGACTTCCGTTAAGTTTTGTTTAATTGTATATATATATATATATATACTCAATTTAATTGAGGTTCCTCTTATATGGGTACTTATAAATTCGTTTACGAGTGTCTGCATGTAAAATGAACCAATTTTTTGAAATGTTTACAATATTTTTTTATACCCCATATATATACAGTGTGACCAGTAAAGTCCGCATCATATGGATTTTTTTTATTAATAGCTTTATTCGTAGTCACGTGATTCGCATTATCTGTCAAATTTTAATTTTTTCCAAAAAATAATTCAAAAGTGGGGTTATTTCTGAAAATATCAAAAAAAAGTTTTTTTAAATGCAGTTTCTAGCCCACATGCAAAATTTGAGCTGCATACGATAATTTTGATTTTTACCCATATTTTATAAATTGCACCACTTTTGCAAAATAAGACTAAACCAACCTACATAAAACTTCTTAGTTTTGACAATGCTTTATTTCAGACGCATTTTCTTTAAAGCAGCGCCATATTAAATGTGTGTTTTTCTACAAAATCAAAGTTGGGCTATTAAAATCTGATCGCATGTGATGCAAAGTTTATTGGTTAAGTTGGAATTTCAACGTTTTTAAAACAATAGTTTCGTAAATATTGAGAAAAAATCATCTTCAGGGTCTCAATTTTGAAGGCATACTGAACATGGGAAATGTAACCATGTAAATTATAATAAAACCAATTTAAATATTTAAATTTTATTTATTCAGGAACAAATTAATTATAACAAAAACAAAACGTAAAATTCTCTTTAGACAGTATTGTTAGACACTTTTATAAGCAAATAATCAATTTAAAAATATGTTGTAATAATAACAATGTAAAAGGGTTTGTTTTTGTAAACGATGAATGAAATGAAAATTATATTTTTTACACTTCTCTTATTATCTTCTTTGGACTCATGCGCAATGGACAGCCTAAGTGCTGACGTCAGAAAAGGCGCAGATTTTAAAAATCTTTCCCAACGAATCGGTGAACAAAGAAGCAATTTTTTGAAATTATTCACACTTTTTGTATTATTATTGACCCATTTTCAGCCATAGACAGAACTATTGTGCGACAATTTTTAATCGTCCTTCTTCGTTTGGGTGGCCTTAGTGATGAATCTATCCCGGCCAAAATCACAGCTCGAAGAGTGTTGATCCCTTATACAGTGTGACCAGTAAAGTCCGCATCATATGGGATTTTTTTATTAATAATTTTATTCGAAATTTGAATTTGGCATCAAGTTCTGCTTCGATCGAGATGAAAATTAAGCAAAAAAAAAATAGTAGTCACGTGATTCACATTATTATTATTATATTTTTTATTATATTATATTTTTTTTTTAATTATTTTTTTCGTATTTGTATTGACTTTTTATTGTTGTATGGGGCAGTTGATTTTATCATTTATCATTTTAATTACTGCCATTATTTCTTCTGTAAGTTTAGTTGACATGTGTAAAATTTGTATGAATTGATAGCACGAATAAATATCTATCTATCTATCTGTCAAATTTTAATTTTTTCCAAAAAATAATTCAAATTCTAAAAGTATCGAAAAAAGTTATTAAAAAATTTTTTTTTTAAATGCAGTTTCTAACCCACATGCAAAATTTCAGCTTCATAAGATAATTTTGATTTTTTACCCATATTTTGTAAATTGCACCACTTTTGCAAAATAAGACTCAACGCAACCTACATAAAACTTCTTAGTTTTGACAAGGTTGTATTTCAGATACATTTTCTTTAAAGTAGCGCCATATTAAATGTGTGTTTTTCTACAAAATCAAAATTGGGCTATTAAAATTTGGTCGCATGTGATGCAAAGTTTATTTGTTTTTGACACTGTATAAGAAACTTCATAAAATAAGTATTTTTGAAAACGTAGTTTGTGTCTGAAAGTAAAAAAATTAAAAATAAAATCGTTGAAAATAGATAAACTATACGTTAAGTTAACTAAAATTAATTTTCAACTTAATGAACACTTTACTGATGACACTGTGTTCTTTTTTGTCTTAATATTAAGGTGTATTACTTTCAGACACAAACTAAGTTTTCAAAAATACTTATTTTACGAAGTTACCTTATACAGGGTCAAAAACAAAAAAACTTTGCATCACATACGACCAAATTTTAATAGCGCAATTTTGATTGTGTAGAAAAACACACATTTAATATGGCGCTGCTTTAAAGAAAATGCGTCTAAAATAAAGCATTGTCAAAACTCAGAAGTTTTATGTAGGTTGCGTTAAGTCTTCTTTTGCAAAAGTGATGCAATTTACAAAATATGGGTTAAAAATCAAAATTATCTTATGCAGCTAAATTTTTGCATGTGGGCTAGAAACTGCATTTAAAAAACTTTTTCCAATAACTTTTTTCCATATTTTCCGAAATAAAACTTTTGAATTATTTTTTGAAAAAAATTAAAATTTGACAGATAATGCGAATCACGTGACTAATATTTTTTGCTTAATTTTCATCTCGATCGAAGCAGAACTTGATGCTAAAGTCAAATTTCAAATAAGTATGTTAATAAAAAAAAATCCCATATGATGCGGACTTTACTGGTCACACTTTATGCCATGCAATTATTTTATCCAATCCTTCGTCCATTAATTTGCATATAGAATGTAGTACTCAATAATTGCTTTACTTGAAAAAAATAATAATGAAGTTTGCAGTCTCACGTTGCAAAATATAAAGCTCCTCTGTATTCTTCACATTGCAATATTGCAAAATTTCAAGAGTTTATATAAAAACGAAATCGAATGTAAACACATCTCAAAACAACTCTCACGCTTATTTACAATAAAATTAAAAACAAAACAAATTTTATATCGTACATTTCACAAGTGATATAATCATTTTTAACCGCGAGTGCAATTTCAATTTTTTTCTTCTCACGATTTCTTTGCGCGCCCTGCATCTGTTGTTTTAAGCCGTTGATTTACATACGGCGTGAGTAATGTATACTTTCGGTGCAGTTAAAAAGCTATCGTGCTTTTGCCAATTACTTTAAAGTATGCCATAAAGAATCTGCCCCATGTTTAGGGTGTCAGGAGGATGGACATCGTTTTTGCCCTCAGCTTTCACGGAACTTCTCGTCTTTGATACATCCAAATATTGAAGACACAGCGATTGGAACTTTTTTTTTTTATAATAATATATATCTTTATTCTCAACCAACTTAAAAAAAGTTTATTACAGAGAATATAACACCAACTATGTTTAGTAACTATTAATAAGTCCGTCGAAATTATTCAAAAAAAATATATATTATAATAACCATTTACAAAAAAAAATATTAAGATAATACGTTAAAGTTAGTTCAGTTTTAAAAAATATTTTTTTAGTATTTTTTTAAAAGTCCATAATTTTGATATTTCTTTAATTTTTTCGGCAAACTGTTGTAAATTGTTATTCCTTTATGTAATATTGATTTTTGGCCGAAAGTACTTCTTACCATTGGTGTTTGAATATGATGATTTTGTCTAGTGATTTAAATAATGTTGGTCGAAGGAAATATTATAAAAATAATTCGATTGTTTTTCTTTAATAATAATAGAGTGTATTAGAACGCATAGTTTTAATTTAAAAAGCTTTTCTAAATTTAAATATCCATTTGGTTCATACAAATTTATAGATGGTTCTAAAAAAGGAAGTTTATATGTATGCATTTAATTATTTTGTTTTGTAGTTTTTTTAATGGCTGAATTGTAGTTAAATTCGCTGATCCCCAAATTGAAATCATATACTGTAATTTTGAATAAACCAAAGAATAATATATATTTTTTAAATATTTTAACAACATATAATTTTTAGCTTTAAACAAAATGCCAATTATTGGTGAGATGTAACTTCTCAAATAATCAATATGTTTTCTTCCAACTTAAATTTTCATTAATATATAAACCTAAAAATTTTAATTGTATTAGTATATTTAATTATATAATCATTGAAAGAAATATTATTATTTTTTAATTTTGATTTACTTATAAACATAAAAGATGATTTAATAAAATTTAATGATAATTTATTAATTTGAAGCCATTTACATATTATATTTAGGTCGTGGTTAATGTTATTATAAATTTGAGCATAGTCTTCATGAAAATATACAATAGTAGTATCATCGGCAAACAATTTTATTTTACCTTTTAAATTTAATTTTGCTATAGAATTAATGTAGATTAAAAACAAAGTAGGTCCTAAGGTTGATCCTTGCGGAACACCACAAGTTATGTTTTTTTGTGAACTTTTAACATTTCCAATTTGAACAAACTGCTTTCTATTACAATAAATAAATATTAATTATAATAATTAACTTTACTTTCGCTTTCAAAATACATATATAGATATAGGTACACTGATTTGTTCGGGTTTGTTTCAGTTATCAGTATCTTTGGGTTCGTTAATATAGCCCAAAGAAATATATACGAAAAGTACCTCTCAATAAACACATATTTTTAGAAATAATGATAAGGTTGATCTTTTTAAGTAGAGGTTATGACTATGAATGCAAGACACTTGTGAAAAACACCCAATAGCAATGCTCCAATTAATTGTTCTAGCTTAGTATAAAATCATTTTCGTTAGTTTATCATATAGTTTTTTTATTCTAGCTGTTGTCGGCGCTAGTAGCGCTAGCCAGCGCTCGTCCTGAGGCAGGCTACAGCTATAGTCCCCCGAGCTCGTCATACGGCGCGCCATCTGGTGGTGGTGGAGGCGGTGGATTCTCTAGCTCCGGTAAGAAAAATAATTAACGTAAATCAAACTTTAACTAACAGAGCAGCGAGTTGCACAAAGATGTTCTTGGAAGCTGACAACAGCCCCCACTTGTTCAGTTAACTGGGAAACCTATTCTTTGTGATACTCTATATTTATGTATACCTCGTTTTGCTACTACACGAAACCAGGTTTTAGGTACCATTTTTATGAAAAGTTTTTGACTGTACCTCGTATACCATATACATTTTTTCAAGTTTATTGGGTGGGGAAATGCAGCCATTTTTCAGCATAATTTTTTTTTTAATTAAACGATTAGTTATTAAACCAGGGCTGAAGCCTTTGCAAATCGTAAAAAGTGAAAAAAAAATAATAGTAGAATGAAACCCATTGAAAAAGGAAGAGAATATAACAAAAATAAAAGGAAAAATAAATTACGGGCGATCCGAGGTCGGGAAGTGGGGGCGGGGCGGTGAGTTTTTAAGGTTAGAAAACGATTTATCTCGATTTTCGGCAAAACTACAAGTCCTATGGAAAAACGTTAAATAGCAAAGTTGTAGGTAATAAAAAGATCTACAACTTTTCTAATTTTACTTTTTTCACATAACCTCAAAATTTATGTGAAATATTCAAAAAACCAAGTTTTTGGTTTTTTATTTTTATCTTTTACAAGAAAAAAATTTTTTTTAAGAAATTTGGTGAAAACTTACCTTTTTATGTCCCAAAGATACTGTAATTTTTTTGATTTAAAATATTTATTTTTTCACCTTATTTTGACTTAATATCGAAAAAGCACCCTAATTTTCAATCGAAAATTCTTACGTCAAAATATCTGCTTTTTTAAAAAAGTTGGTGGGCTTTTTGTTCGTTGAAATCTCTACTTTCTGATGGTGTAAAAAAATATACATCTATCCGATCTATAGCTGATATTTTATTTGATTTACAATTTTATTTTTCTTATTTTCTAGGCGGAGGTGGTGGATTTAGTGGAGGCGGTGGATTTAGCGGAGGAGGCGGATTCGGAGGCGGCGGAGGTTTTGGAGGCGGTGGTGGATTCGGAGGTGGATCCGGAGGTGGATTTGGTGGAGGTAAGTTTTAATTTTGGAAGTGCATACGACGCGAATTTGAAACCGCTTATAACAATACAAAAATATGTTTTAAAAATAATATTTAATAAACATATTTTATTTTGTTTCCTTCAAAAATATTAGTATAATATAATAATATACTTTAAAACAACTTTATTACAAAACTTCCATGTTATATATATAAAAATAAAAATTTATTACATAACATAAGGTACTCATAATTAATATACCAAACAAGACAAAAAACAAATCCATGTTTATGTTATGATAATTTTAATTTAACACTTTTAAAAAATAATGCTTTATTTGTTGGCATCAAAATTTTTAATATATTACCTACTAATTTGAATATGTACTATGAGTTTTTTGACATTAAAAAGAAAATTGAAATCATGGATTATGCAAAATTATAAAAAGGTAAGCCAACTTATATACAGGGTGTTCATTTGAAAACTTCCCACCTCGATTTTCCTGCTTTAAAGTGAAAATGTGGAAAATAGCTCGGACCCGTCGATTTTTATTTCGAGGGGGACATCCTTGCGTATATTGTCAATCTTGTTACTTTAAGCCCCTAGGAGGGGGGGGGGGGGGTTAAGATCTAAACCTTAAATGGATACCCCTATTTTATATAATTTTTTTAGATTCTGCATAAAATTCTGAACATTTTTTAATAAAAGCATTATTAGTCTATACTTAACAGTTTCCGAGATATTTACTCTTGAAAAATGACATTTTTAAACTTTGACAGCGTCTAGCTTTCTAACTGTACGTCTTAGAGCAAAACGGCTTACATGTTCCTATCTTCGATTTTTATTATCTTTCCAATAGTGTGAACTTTCGGTTAAACCGGATGTAAGAAATATAGTACTTCCGGTTTGACCGTTTTCTATTTCACGTTCATAATAAGCTCAGTACGATACGCATTTGCGATGCGTATCGTAATGAAGCTATTTCGATACGCGTTTTTTCTTTATTTGATGTTGGTAACATTTAAATGTTTTATTTTTCTTATTTATATATAACAAAACCCATTTTTCGCAGAGGGAAAATAGCTTGATAACCTACTTTTTTATTCTGTGTGGATAACAGTCATGTATGTTGGTTGCATAAATCTATAAATCAATCTTTTGTAGATGCTTCAAGCTATTATTTTCTGCCAAATCCTATCCAAAATTCAATCTACTAACCTTCCAATGTCGATTTTAACTTCAACTTTATTTGAATTTTCCATCTTCCCTATACTAAATTGCAATGCCGTGACGTAAAATCACGTCTTTTGAAATTCGAAAAAAAGTAGCAAAATCTCCCGAATTTCCGAACGCTCTGTATATGTACCGAATGTACAAGAATCACACAACGTATTCCGTCCAATTTCAAATCTCATATCGCTAAAATAACTTTAGAATCTCGTGGTGAAAATGGGTCAATAAATCAAAAAATGACAGTTTGCAAAATAGTTTTTGTTGTCCAGAGGCTACTATGATAAAAAAATAGTATTACCAACATAAAATTTAGACATACAAATTTACAAAATTTGAAGGATTTATTTTCTTTTTAAAATGTATTTTTCTTGATTATAAAAGGTGAAATAGAAAAAAATGTATAAAGCACATGTTTCATAAGGCGTTTTAGCGCACGTGTTAATAAAAAAACTCGCCACTTTGGGGCTCGTTTTTTAAAATAGACGCGTGCGCTAAAACCGCTTCTTATGAAACGTGTACTTTAATATACCTACTATTATGATGTGATTAAAATTAATAATCTAAATGGGTGTATATTTTTCATTAAAAAATCGGACAGATTTGTTAATCTATGGTTTTGTAATGATGCTTTCATTGGATTTATTTTTATTAAAAAAAAAACAATGTTATTGAGTTTTAATAATATTATAAAGAAACCTGCAAATAAATAAATAAATAAAAAATAAACTTTATTATTTCATCCAAAATTCACAGCATTAATACTTGTTCCTATTTCTCATATATTAATATTTTGTTTCGTTTCAGGTAGTGGAGGCGGATTTGGAGGCGGCGGCGGAGGCGGGGGTGGATTCGGAGGCGGGGGCGGTGGTGGATTCGGAGGTGGCGGCGGTACCACAATCCAAAAGCACATCTACGTCCATGTACCACCACCAGAACCCGAAGAATTCAGACCACAAAGACCCATCTCCGTTGGTCAGGCTCAGAAACATTACAAAATCATTTTCATTAAGGTAAGAAAAATGTCGAAATGTCTCCAAGGGAGAAACGGCTAATATGCCATTGGGTAAAAAATATTTTTCACAGTCAATTCGTTTTGTTTTTAGGCTCCAAGCGCCCCTGCGCCAACTGCTCCAGTAATCCCACTCCAACCACAAAACGAGGAGAAGACCTTGGTCTACGTTTTGGTCAAGAAACCAGAAGAAGCTCCGGAAATCAATATCCCCACGGCTCAACCTACACAACCCAGCAAACCGGAAGTCTACTTTATCAGATACAAGACCCAGGTGAGTTAAGTTTGTACAGTAACAAATTGTCCGGCGCTTAACCAATAGACCAGGGTCGATAATTTTTGAAACCAAAAAAAATAATAGTAGGATGAAACCCATTGGAAAAGAAAGAGAATATAACAAAAATGAAAGGGAAAATAATTTACGGGCGATCCGAGGTCGGGAAGTGGAAGGGGGTGAGTTTTTAAGGGTAGAAAACGATTTATCTCGATTTCCGGAAAAGCTATAAGTCTTATGGAAAAACGTTAAACGACAAAGTTGTAGGTAATAAAAAGATTTACAACTTTTGTATTTGCACTTTTTTTCACATAACCTCAAAATTTATGTGAAATATTCAAATAACCAAGTTTTTGGTATTTTATTTTTTTATACACGAAATTTGGTGAAAACTTTCCTTTTTATATCCCAAACACACTGTAATTTTTTTGATTTAAAATATTTATTTTTTAACCTTATTTTGACTTACTATCGAAAAAGCAACCTAATTTTCAATCGAAAATTCTCACGTCAAAATATCTGCTTTTTTAAAAAAGTCGGTGGGCTTTTTGTTCGTTGAAATCTCTACTTTCAGATAGTGTAAAAAAATATACATTACTATGGTAAATGTTCTCAAAAAATGCAAGAAACTCGAATCCGAAATTTTTTTTTTAATCATTATGTACAATTTTGAGCTATTTATTAAAATTTATACTTTAATTACTCGAAAAAGTAAGATTCCATGTTACATTGATAAGCAAAAAAATTACAAATCCATAAAACATAAAGATCGCAAAAAACATACGTAAATAGTTGATCTAAATATAATAATTAAAGGTAGGATTTAAAGGGGAATTGAATAATTGAATTGAGAACATTTACCATAGTAATGTATATATTTTTTTACATCATCAGAAAGTAGAGATTTCAACGAACAAAAAGTCCACCGACTTTTTTAAAAAAGCAGATATTTTGACGTGAGAATTTTCGATTGAAAATTAGGTTGCTTTTTCGATATTAAGTCAAAATAAGGTTAAAAAATAAATATTTCAAATCAAAAAAATTACAGTGTGTTTGGGACATAAAAAGGAAAGTTTTCACCAAATTTCGTGTATAAAAAATTTTTTTTTGTAAAAGATAAAAATAAAAAACCAAAAACTTGGTTATTTGAATTTTTCATATAAATTTTGAGGTTATATAAAAAAAGTGCAAATACAAAAGTCGTAAATCTTTTTATTACCCACAACTTTGCCATTTAACGTTTTTCTATAGGACTTGTAGTTTTGCCGGAAATCGAGATAAATCGTTTTCTACCCTTAAAAACTCCCCCCCCCCCCCCCTCCTTCCCGACCTCGGATCACCCGTAATTTATTTTTCCTTTCATTTTTGTTATATTCTCTTCCTTTTCCAATGGGTTTCATTTATTTCTTTTCACTTTTTACCATTTTCAAAGGCCCTGGTCTTTAAGACGTTATAGATTTTATATTTTTAAAATTTTGACTGTGGTACTACTGGTACTGTGTCCAACGACCCCCTTTCTTAAACCAAAATAACACGCACAAAAATTCAAACTTCATTATTATAAGTTAAATACGTCGCCGTGTCCTTTAAATTAGTACGTACAATCAAAGGAATCATTTTTTTGAAAGTGAAAGTTTAACAGTACCTAGGTACTTAACGACGATTTTATGTTGATGTATACGAAGCACGAAGTTCGTTTTCCTAAAGTTTTCAAGTTACTTTCCTTTTTGCGTCGTAAAGCTGCTCTGAAGAATGTGGTCACGAAATAGGGAAATGAAATGTGATGTAACGACGTTACAATTCTTCTTTATTATCTTATTTATTTATAGGAGCATTACGTTTTATTCAGAGGATGATGAAAATTTAACGACTGTTTATTGCGTGACTCAATTTGCAACTATTATTGAGAGTTTACCAGTGCTATGGCAGTGCGTAATGCCGGTTTCAAAAAGATCCATTGAAATGAATAATGAATGAAATTAATAAAAATACTGTTTTAAAATTCAAAATTCAAAATTCCTTTATTCATGTTAATACATAATAATGTTTATACTCGTCAAAAATATACATACGTAAATCTAATACAAAAAAACACAGATTAAAATACATTAAAATTTAAAATTTAAAAATTCTTTATATGAATAAAAAGCATTATTAGTCAAGATCTCCTTCATTTTGCTGTAGAATTGCTTATAAGGCAATGCTCTCCGGCAAAACATAAAAAAATTTAATTGCCCAATAGCCCGGGCCATCCTGACACCTTCCTAAGCGCCACCATAAGGGTACTAAATTATTTTTGTTGCGTGTATTATAGTTATGTACATCTGTGTGCGATTTAAAATTATCTGCCTTTTTTATAAAAAGTAAATTCTGTAAAATATAGAGGGCTGGTAGTGTTAAAACTTGAAGAGCAACAAACGCCCCTCTACAATCGTCTCTGTAGCCGAGATTGGATACATTACTACCCTTCTTTGGATGGCAAACAGTCTATAAACGTCCGCAGAGTGTCCCCAAGCTAAAATAGCATATGAGACATGGGACTGAAATAATGCAAAATATGCTGTTCTCAATATAGCTGGAGAAACACAACTCGAGAGTCCTCTTATAGCAAATACAGCTTTTGTTAGCTTTTTAGCCACCTGACTAATTTGACTACTCCATTGTAGTTCTGCGTTAAGAGTGACCCCCAGAAATTTTGCCTCCGAAACATTATTACCAGAACTATCACTTAAGTCTCTCATAGTGAATACCATCTGCTTGGTTTTATCCCGTCGAGAAGAAGCCTATTTGCCTGGAACCATTCACTCGACAATTCCAGAGATTCCCTGGACCCCATCCCCTCTTCCAACAAGTCGACAGCAGAAGAGAGAGTTGTGTCGTCCGCAAAAAGAGTGTGTCCTGTCCTAGGATCAGTTGAGACTGGTCCAAGAATTGAACCCTGTGGAACACCTATATTTACTACTCTTTCCGCCGACGCCACTCTATCACACCTCACGCTCTGGCATCTATCTGTAAGATAGGAACCTATTAGTTCAAGACTACTGGCATCAAAGTTATAAAATTTAAGTTTTTTTAATAAAATGTTGTGGTCTACGCAATCAAATGCTTTACTTAGGTCGCAAAAAGTTACTGACATATATTTTTTAGTATGAAATGCTTCTATAATGCGTGACGTCAGATCCAGAACAGCCATAGTTGTATTTTTTCCCTGCCGAAATCCAAACTGACCGAAAGAGAAAGGACCATTCCCTTCAAATCGACGCAAACGAAACAATATTTTTTACAAAAGTTTTAGAATGGTACAAAAATAACTGATGCCTTATAAAATAAGGTTTTAAACAATGGACGCCCGCGTTCAGTTTTCCTAATTTGTCAGGGCATTTTTCCCACAAAATTAACATATATATTTTTTTTCAGAAACAAGTCTCCGGAGGAGGCGGCGGAGGAGGTGGTGGCGGTGGATTCGGAGGCGGAGGTGGAGGTGGATTTGGAGGTGGATCCGGTGGAGGTTTCGGAGGCGGAAGCGGAGGTGGATTTGGCGGTGGTAAGTCTAAATAAAATAATATTCGAAAAAATATTTTTTTTTTTAAATAATATTTAATAAACATATTTTGTTTCTTTCAAAAATATTATTTGTTTATAATAATATTCTGAGTTTAAAACAACTTTATTACAAAACTTCCATTTTATATATATACAAAAATAAAAATTTATTACATAACATTACTCATATGTATACACCAAACAAGACAAAAAACAAATCTATGTTTATGTTATGAGAATTTTAATTTAACAGTTTTAAAAAATAATGCTTTATTTGTTGACATCAAAATTTTTAATTTATTACCTACTAATTTGAAAACTATGAGTTTTTTGGCATTTAAAATTAAATTAAAATCATAGATTATGCAAAATTATATAAAGGTATGCTAACTTATATGTAGGTAATAATAATACTAAATATTACAATTTTTCTATTATTATTTCTCCCTTATTTAAAATTTTTCTTTTTTTTTTTGGAGAAATATTTTTGAATTATATACTTACTTATATTTTTAAATATATTTATGATGTGATTAAAATTAATCTTAATGGGTGTATATTTTTTCATTACAAAATCGGACAGATTTGTTAATCTATGGTTTTGTAATGATGCTTTCATTGGACTTATTTTTATTTAAAAAAAAACAATGTTATTGATTTTTAATATTATTATAAGGAAACCTGCAAATAAATAAATAGTAAAATAATAAATAAATAAATACTAAATTTTACATAAAAATGACTTATTTAAAAAAAAACTTAAATAAACTTAGTTAGACGACATATTTTCATTATATTTTTTCAGGAATTGGTGACGGTATCGGAGGAGGACATGGAGGTGGCATTGGAGGTGGAATTGGAGGTGGAATTGGAGGTGGCATTGGAGGTGGAATTGGAGGAGGTATAGGCGGAGGTAAATAATTTTAGTAAAATAATTTCTTGTTTATTAACGTTTGAAACTTTATCTATCCAGTGAAACTAAATTAATATTTTGCCTTCGTACAAAATCGTAAAGAAAAACGAATTGGTTACAATTAAATTTTTTTGCAGGACACGGAGGAAGCAGTGGGGGAGGTGTATCATCCAGTTACGGACCTCCAGGCAAATCCGGCGGTCCATACTAAGCCATGCAAGTTACCTCGGCTCCATATTGACTACAAAATTATACGACTCGCGACGTTTCTTTAGTTGCATCACTCATCTTCAGTCACAATAATGACCCGTCAGCGTCGAGCTTCGTGTTTATTTTGTTTCAAGATGGCGCCCTATCTCCGATATATAGTGATCTTCGTTCGGTACTTGTGTGTTTCAAAGTACCGGGCATTTTTTTTGGTCGTTGCTGTTCGAAATGAAAGTTCGATTGCCACGTTTTGAAGACTAAAAAGTCGCCGTATGTAAATTTTTTGTGGAAATTGCGACTTTTATTTGGAACGAGCAGCGATTTTGTAAATATTTTTGTGCAATGTATTTTTTATGTTGTATTTTTGTATATTTTATATATAGATATATATTTTTTATTTTTGTATATTTTATTTTCGTGAACAAAATACGGTGACAAATAAATGTATTTATAGTTATCTGGATTTCTCTATTATTATAAAAAAAACCTTACACGTCGTACCTTAAAAAGATAAAACTCGACATATAACAGAGTTTAACTTCAGTTTTCAAAATATAAAGTAATTTATATTTATGGAAATATGAATGATTATCGTTCTTTGCTTTTGTTAATTTATCAATTAAATTTTCACTCAAAGACGGGTATTTAGCCACCTTTTGGGGATTGGGGATTTAAACCAATATAGTTATATTCGCAATTGGATCGTTTGGATTCTAGAGGGCGTCATACGTTTTTTTTTTGTTTTTCCTACATTTCATGGAACCGTGTTAATTGATTTTTTTAATGATGCTTGGTATATAGACAGTCTAACTAATTTAGTATAAATTGCGATGGACAAATTCATAGTTTTGCAGATGATACTACAATTTTTTATACCGAAACAAATTGGGACAACTTAAATAATAAAATTAAAAAGATTTTAAAATTATAAAAAATTGGTTTGATAACAATTTGTTAACGATTAATTTTAATAAAACAAATTATGTTCCTTTTACTTTAAACCTAAATAACCTACCACGAAATATGAATAGTATTCAAATAAATGAAGACATTCAAATTTTTAAAGTTAATAAAATAAAATATTTAGGAATTATTTTTGACAGTAAATTAAATTGGAATTTTCACTTAGAATACTTAATTAAAAAATTAAGAAGTTACTACCGATTTTTAAAAACATTAAAAAATTTTTAAATGTAAGATATATGGAAATATTATATTACGCGTTAGTTAAAGCTCATTTAAATTACGGAATTTTAGGTTGGGGAGGAATAAATAGAACTTTAGTTAAAAAATTAGAAATATTACAAAAAAGGTTTCTAAAAATTATATTCAATAAAGATTATAATTATCCTTATTATAGATACTTTATTTTTTTTATTATTATTTTTTTTAAAACCGACCAGAAAATTTACACTTTTTGGACAATTTTTCGTCTAGAAAATAACGTTTTTCCGATCGCAAGACCGGAAAAGTGACATTAGAGACCGGAAAAACCTTTTCCGGACTCTAATGTCACTTTTCCGGTCTCTAATGTCACTGTCACCCTGTTTTTTGTTTTTCCAATCGCTCTTTGATAATACAAGATACCTTGATTTCGTTATTATGACAACAACATTTCGATGTATTGTCGAGTGACAGTTCGTTGATTTTTAATTTTGTTCTTTATGTCAAACTTGTTTCGCGTAGATTATAAAATATATCGAAGTGTCGGTCTTAAAAACAATATTGTACGTCACGCAACCGAAAATTAGTGTTTTCCAGGTCTCTCCAAGCTTCCAGGACTCGCCTATGGCTCGCCCTGGAAATGCTTGTCTCGACCTGAAAAACACTACTTTCCGGTCTTGTAACGTAAATTACTATTTCCTGTTCTAACAACGCATTTCCATACCTGTCTATGACAGATGGATGTTTGGGAAATTATTGATTTTTGACATAATGGTGACGGTATTAATAACTGCTTGTAACATTTTATTCTTTATTCTTTTTTTTCAACGACCACTGAGGGTTAGCCGGGGGGCCACATTTGACGGCCCCTTCAAAATTTGCTGCCAGCTTTGCTTTTCATGGGTATTTCATTTCATAATTAATTTTTTTTTTTATATCCTGAGAACTTAACTTCGTTAAGTAAAGACGAAATATACGTGAAAGCGCGGAATTTACAACGACTTGTCCGTTGACTTTCCTAGTCAAAGTTTAAGCCTCAAAAAGGGATTTGAAGATAGTATTTCAAAATTAAAAACAGTGTATGAATTGCGGACCATTTATTAATAAAAAAAAATCAGTGTGTTTCTTCAAATTTTCCAGATGTATCCAGTGCAGTGATGTTATTTCTAACTTTACCAGTTAGTGTGGCATCAGCGGAATGATCTTTTTCCAAACGTAAAATAGGAATGACCCATTTACGTAACACCATGGGACAACAACGCCTTACGGATTTATCCTTAATCAGTATCGAACACGAGTTTGTTAAAACATTAAATATCGACGAAATTATAAACGATTTTGCAAAAAAAACGCTCTACGATCTGGTCGTTTTGTATAATACCTTGTATAGTACTTAGATACCTAATGTTTGTGCAGACTTGTTGAGTGTTCATGTGCTTTACTGTTTTCTGTCTTTTGGATTCTATGAGGCTCGATCACTGCTACCCCCGTTACCAGTGGCGGATTCAGAAAAAATTGACAGGGGGGCACTTACTTGTTATGTTGGGGTGCACGAAAAGCCCGCTGCGGACGAAACGCGCCGCAGGCGAAATTTTTTTTAAGACCACGCCCAAATTTGGTCAATAATTTTTAGTAAATATTTTTAAAATGTATGATTACCTACTTATTTTATTGAAAATGAAATAAGATACTAAAAATAAAAAAAGGCCAATTCATTTTTCATTAGCGGGTACATTGTTTAAAAGTAAAGTTCAATCTTCTGGTTTTATTTCCAGCAAACTTATCAATAACAATAAAGTCCCTAGATCTACAATTTGTGATCTATGTGTCAAGTTAATTTCGGGTTTAGGTCTTCCCTCAATTTTAATTTCAATTTTTTGCTCAATACTTAATGAGCTAAAATTGTTTCTCAAATATTCCACATTCATAGCCGTTTTGGCATGTTTATTTTTATTAAAATAAGTTTTTACTACCCCAAAATAATACACTTTCTTTGTAAACAAAACCACAGATTACAGTTTTCTGTAACAAAACACAAATTCTAAAATCCTAAAATGTATGCTTTTTATCTAACGTGCTTTTACGCCATCTTTTCGCTAATTATCAAACCACGTTGAAAACCTGATTTCTAATATCCATTTCTAAATGCTGTAAAGTTTTGGCATCAAAAAAATATTTGGTTGTTACAGTTAGTGGTAGTGATGGGCCGTGGGTATTTACCCGATGGGTAAATTCATAAACACCCGGTAAATACCGGGTATTTACCCGAAAGATATTTACCCGTGGGAAGATTGGGTTTTTTCCTTAAAATAAAGAAACAACATAATTTATGCAGATTATTATATTATTATACTGTTTTTTCATTTTAATATTTTTTATATATTTATTCGTTCTACTCCTATCCTATAAGTATTATCTCTGCTAGTCGTAGTCTAGAAAATCGAGATTATGTTTTTACATGTTAAAAAAATTTCACTGTTTTTCTTTTATTTTGTTTAACTCATATTATTAGCTTCCTAGTAATGTTAATGTTATGTTTTTATTATTTTTTATTGATGTGTTATTTTATTTGATTTTAAATACGACTTAAAGGATTTTACTAATTTACATTTCCAATAAAATATATAAAAAACCTTAAATCTATTTATATATCCATTAAGGGTCCGGGTAACTATCTGGGTAAATACCCGGGTATTTACAAAATATATTTACCGGGTATTTGCCCATCACTAGTTACAGTACAATGCCTTGTCACTGTGTTTTATTTTTTTATTTTTTTATATAAATGGCATTTGGCTACTTAGCCATGCAGCCAGTCGCAAAGTAAAAAAGAAGAACATTATTATACGAAATATATAAACAGGGACACACGCTTCACGCCACTGGGGTGTCACTGTGTTTGAAATTTTGGGTGTTGCGCTTAGGTTGGTTCGTGCGAAATTATTATGACAGGGGGGGCACGTGCCCCTGTGCCCCCCCTCTAAATCCGCCACTGCCCGTTACTACCATACATGGTAAGCAACATTATAAGTGGTGTTTTAAAATTTTAATTTTGCATCATGTTTGTTGGAATATTACGTATAATGACTTAATAACCACCTATGTTATATCTACCGGTCTACCTAGGATTATAAAATAAATTCGAATTGTTTGCTGTTTTAACAGTAGGTACTTAACACATAATGTGGGTTTAAGCCTAATTAAACTATTACACGATTAACGAATTCAAAAATTCATAAACCTGAACCTTATAGTAATGAAAATAAGAATTATCATTTTCTATTCGTTATAGAGAAGGGGCCACTAAACACGTTTGCGGGGGGGGGGGCACTCAGTTGTTGCCACGCCACTGGATAAATGGCTGCAGTCGCTTCTTCGCTGCTGTGATGTAGGTGTCGCTTCGGGGTTAATATTTACACATACTTCAGAGTAAAAAACAGATTTAGAAAATAAAAAAATATATTTTTTTCGCAAGAAATAGACAAAATTCTATCATAGTGGCTAAAACAACTTAGAATCTAATAACAAAAAAATATATTCTATTATAAAAATATTTTGAGAATATTGTATTCAATACAAACTATATACAATTATGATGATAAAGACATAACAACACGATACTTAACATTGCCAACAACTAAGTAAGCCTTACACAACATAGACAAGTATTAAAAATATAATCCTTAATTCTAAAAGAATAATTTGTCACCGTTTTTTCAAATGTTAATTATCTAAAATCTATGCTTCAGTTAAAATAAGGTACTATTAAGTATATCTAAAAGTAATAAAACATTTAAAAATCACAAAATATTACAATAGAGTAATGCCTAGTATTTTGATTTGACCCTTCTAAAGCAATCTAAAAAAAAACAGGGAATTGTATTAAATCCTATTAACGTTGAAAGTTAATGTATAGTTGGCATTACATTTTTCTTAAAACACTGAAAAAAGTATCCAAATATCATAAACATCAAGAATTTTAACGAGATATATGATTTAACACAGACACCTATTTTTTAAAATCTAGAGCTTGGTTCTTGTTACCTATTAAGCAATATTTTAAAAATAACTACAATTATTTGTAACCACCGTTACCACCTCCGTTACCTCCGCCCCCGTTGGGAGCACCATATTCTGACGATGGAGGCGGGGCAGCTGCTGGGTATCCGCCATTTTCAGGTTGACCGCTGTCTGGGTATGGACCATTACCATTACCGTTCTCTTTTTTCTAAAATTATATAAAAAATTTTAATATTGTAGAGATACACTTATAAATTTAGAGGTTTGTTCGGGTTTGCATTTATAAATCTTGACGTGATGGTGAACTCGCCTTATTATTATCTCATAGGCGTATAATGCCTGGCATTGCAACGCAGGCCGGGTACACGCTAGTATTTTATAAATTCACCTTTTTACATTTTATTTTGGCAAGAACAGTTAGCATAATTAATTCTAACTCTATCTGATATTTCTAAACAATTTAAATCATGCATTTTAATTTCTTTTAAACTATTCGGCTGAGTATCTTTATAACAAGAAAAAGGCATAAATTTTGTTTTAGTTAAATTTAAGTTTAATAGGTCATAACTTAAATTATTTTTATTATTGAAAGTATTAGCTGGTATTATTAATACAGTATCATCTGCATATGAAAATATTTTTCCATTTAACTGATTTTAATATGTCATTAATATAAAGTAAGAATAAAATTGGTCCCAAAACAGTACCCTGAGGAACACCACAAATTAAAGTAGTTGTATTATTACTGAAATTATCTATTTTTACTTTCTGTTCTCTATCTGATAAGTAACTTTTAAATAAATTATATGCGATACCTCTAACTCCATAAGATTCTAAGATAACAGTTTATTATGTGATACTGTATCAAATGCTTTTTGCAAATCTAAGAATATGCCAATTACTTTTTTACTTTCATCTAAACATTTTAATATAAAATGAGTAACATTAAAGATTGCATTCTCTGTTCCTAATTTTTCTCGAAATCCAAATTCATTAGGTGAAATTAATTCGTTAATTTCTAAAAATGAATATAATTGATCTTTAATACATTTTTCTAAAAGTTTTCCTATTGTATTTATTAAAGAAATCGGTCTATAATTATCGTATAGTATTTTGTCTCCATAAGAAGAAATATATATTCCCTCTATGTAGAACAGGCTGTCCCTACTTTAAAAACAATAAAACTACTTAGAAAATTGCAGACGATATACTTTGAGATATATTTTACCTATACCATAATACCATTATACTAAAAATAGTGGTAAAATTTTATAAAATGCCCCTTTCCTGCATTATTTTAAAATTTATAAATGAAATTTGTAGCACGCCAGACATCATAAAAAAATAAAATTTGGGTATTATAACTTACGGTTTTGTATCTAATAAAGTACACTTCAGGTTTGCTAGGTTGGGTAGGTGCTGGGGTAGGGATGGTAATTTCTGGTGCCTCTTCCGGTTTCTTGACCAAAACGTAGACCAAGGTCTTTTCTTCGTTTTGAGGTTGTGCTGGAATTATGGGGGCGGTTGGGGTTGGTGGGGTTGGTGCCTAAAACAATTGAAACGACTTATATTAATTTGTAACAATAAAACTTTTTTCTTTTACATGTCGTAGACGTTTTTTTAAATTCTTTTATTATTCCCAAAGTTTATTACAGGGAACATAAGAACTAATTTAAACTATGAACCAAATGGTCACATTAAGTAAGTCTTAGGTATTATAATTTATATTTTTTAATTTATTATAATAATATCATTTTGAAAATTAATAACTATTTGTTTGAACCCAAAAGCATTGGGTTGTATAGGCCGAAATCGCCCAGATAATCAACAATAATTATTTATGTATTTTAAATTTTAAAATTATTTTGATTATTATAATACAATAAATTGTGTTTTTTTAATTCAATATGACCTCGTTTTGTATTAATTTATTATAGTTATTACTGTATTAGAATCAAATATATTTACAATAATTATTTTGTGTTGTTTTTCTATTTAGAGTTACAAAGATTTTTGACTAAAATTATAATTAATAACAGATACGTTTCAATATCCAATGAGGATCAAGCTTGATCGTCATTGCCCGATCTTAATATTAAGTATCACAATATCGGGAAAGAATATTTTTGCTCCTCCGCCATTCCATTTTTAAATATTGTTGTGTATGTCAAGTTAAGAATATAGCTTGACTTTGATATTTATTAAACTCGGTTTCTTAAAGCCTGACAGCACAGCTGAGGGTCATGAGTCGTAAAACCTCAATAAACCATCATAAGCGTAACAATAACAGGTACCTGATCATAAGTAATTAAATTATCTATTATTGTATAGGTATACAGGTAGGTGGCTTATGTCATGGAATATTTCCAACTTCAAGTGAGGTAGTTTAGTTTTATTTTTAACGTGTTATCAAAAGTGAGTTATTGAAGTACCTATTCATTAAACATTATAACGAAAGAAAATTGGAAAGAAGCTATAAAACATGTAATAAAAGAGGGGAAAAATGTGGTACTTAGACAACCCGATGAAAGAAACGGTAGAACCACTTATTATTTCAGTTGACTCCACAGATGAATCCTTCGAATTTAGTGATAGTGAAGACACCTTTCTAGTCCATTAATTTGTTAACTCTTTTAAGTATGAACTGTTTTTGTATTGAGAAAAGAAAATTAATTCAGTTAAATATTATATAAATCTTTTTTGCTCACCTTTACGAATAAATATAAATTATAAATAAAAATTACATACAGGGTTAGGAAAAATTACCAGAACGGTCGATTATTTCAAAATATACAGGGGTTATCAAAAAACGTCTTGGCTGTTAAAAATCTACATATCGGTGATAAATTGAAATATACAGGGTCGCCCACAAAGTTGTGGAGAATGATAGTTATATTTTTTAAATGGAACACCCTGTATATTTTTACATTTTTCAGTTTCACATAAAATTATAATTATTTGTTATTAAATGCACTATTAGTCTATACTTCATAGTTTCCGAGATATTGACTCTCGAAAAGTGACATTTTTGAACTTTGACAGCTTATAACTTTCTAACAGTACGTCTTAGAGCAAGACGGCTTACATGTCCCTATCCTCAATTTTTATTATCTTCCCAAAAAAAGTAACTTCAAATTAAATCGGAACAACTATATTTCCTGCTTTCGTGTTACATCCGGTTTAACCGGAAGTTGATTTTTTTGGGAAGATATTAAAAATTGAAGATAGGGACATGTAAGCCTTTTTGCTCTAAGACGTACTGTTAGAAAGTTATAAGCTGTCAAAGTTCAAAAATGTCACTTTTCGAGAGTCAATATCTCGGAAACTATGAAGTATAGACTAATAATGCATTTAATAAAAAATAATTATAACTTTATGTGGAACTGAAAAATGTAAAAATATACAGGGTGTTCCATTTAAAAAAATATAACTATCATTCTCCACAACTTTGTAGGCGAGCCTGTAGATTCAATTTATTACCGATATGTAGATTTTTAACAGCCCTACCATTTTTATATAAGACGTTTTTTGATAACCCCTGTATATTTTGATATAATCGACCGTTCTGGTAATTTTTCCTAACCCTGTATATAGAAACAAAAAAAAATGAAAATAAGAACGTACCATAATATTACAATTTAAGACAGGTAACTCCATTAAAAAATGGGTTAAAACGGTCTAATTTCCTGGCAGACCTGTTCTCTTAAAACGATACACTATTTCACTATCACCTTGTTTTGTTAATGTATACCCAAGTAGCACAACAATATCGATCCAATATTGACCCAATATCGTTCATATATTGGCCCAATAAAAAAATGTGGACTTTTTGGATTATTTGCCCATTATTGTATTTTTTTTTCATAAAATTAAGGTATATCTTTTGTGGACACTAAAAATTAATGGAAAATTAAGTAAAATATCGGCAATTCTTGAAATATAGTGATTGATCTAAAAAGTTTGAAAAATTGTTACTTAAATTATTATATAATTAATTAGTATGACAATAATTATTGTTGGTATTATTAACTGTATTTAGTTTTAAATTAAAAATTATATTAACATTAAACACTATGGCTATGCCCCTCATTTTGTTTCTCAGCTAGTATTGTATTATTTCACGAAATGCAATATTGGACTAATATTGGTAATATATTGTTTTGCCGATACAAATGAATCGATATTGTGCCAATATGGAACCAATGATCAGCCAATATGTTGAGTTACTTGGGTAGTATCGGCTAGAACTAAATCAGATAAAGTATTTACTATGTATAATTTATTTACAACACGGGCAGGAAACGAAAGGAATTTATATTTCATAAGTAAAAGCCTAAACGACCGCCACTGTCCGAAGATTTATTCTAAATCATATCGGCTTGCCCTACTGTACTGTTACAATTTCACGACCCTATTGTAAAAGCTAAATATTAGGGGTGTGCCAATCTATATAGTGTTTAAACTACCTGTATTGTTACTAAAAAGATATACTTTCAGACGAAAAATTATATGTTCACCGGGTAAGCTAAAATTTGTGTTTTGCATTTTTAATGTGGGTTCTTAGCTGTCAGACAATAGGAAACAGACTTTAGAGAAGCTAGTTGATACTCTTCTCTTAACCTAAATGAATTACAGTTCCTTAAAAATTAGCCGGGCCCCCATACCTTAATAAATATGATTTTATAATGCTTCTGCGCCGGTGCCACCGCAATAGGCTTCCTAGGTCTAGGCATGTCTTTTTCTGGTGGCGGAACATGGACGTACACGTGCTTTTGGACTACTGGGGCTTGCGAGGGTGGACCATAATTGGACGATGGCGGGCCTGCAGGACCCGGAGAACCTCCGGGTGGACCGTAGCTGTTGGAGGGAGGACCGCTAGGACCAGCGGGGGCGGAGGGGTAGTTGTAGCCTTGCGGTTTGGCGAAAGCTACGACTAGAAGAGTGGTAATAACCTAAAAATTGAAAAAGTTAGAATTTATTATAAACCAAATAAAATAAAATACACCCTGTATAAATCAGACGTCAAATCTCTGGGATGATATAAGTATCTTTCTGGCGTGATTTGACGCCACAAAAGTCATTATTCCAGTATTGCTAACCGTTTCTAAGCAATGAGACATATACAGATACGAGAATATTATATTCTCGGCCTAGGCCGGGAATAATATATTCCCATGCAGACTGCAGAGTTTCGTTTATTCACATCATACATATACATACAATCTTGCAAACGTCAAATAAATTAATATTCTTTATGATTGTTCATGAGCATTTATTACTTAATTCTTTGATACATATATTGTTATGTTATAATGCAGTTGTTAAACATTGACTGAGAATAGTGGGAATCCTTCCCAGAAGAATTATCTGCAACATACGAAGATGCGGCATTTACATTTTCATTGGTTCGGTTGTCTGCTTTAAGGATCCTGTTTGCAACATCGATTTTGTTTGTTATCGAATTCTCAACATAACCTTCAGCAACACTGGAAGATCGCCAGCCTCCGTGGCGCTTTAATGTGGTAATGTCGGATCCCGAGTCGATTAAAATAGTCGCAGAGGACCGGCGGAAACAATGTCCGGTACTGTCCAGGGTTTGTTGTTGTGTTGGGTTTCAGGGACGATTGTAGGAAAGCATTTAAACAACTTCAAATACTGCCTTCGGCATATATCCTTGAGAACCTGCTGTACGTGAAAGATCGAGAAGATAAATACAGAAAGCATGTGGAAGTCCACAGCCATAATACTAGAAACTAGAACAATCTCGTATACCTTCATACCTCAGACTGAAAAGGTGTCAGGATGGCCCAGGATACTATGCAATTAAATCTATAATAAACTTCCTGCTAATTACCATGAGCTGACAAGAGAGAAATTCAAAGCCGTAATAAAAAAATTGTTGTTAAGTAGATCTTTCTTAGTGTTCAGGAGTTTATGGACTCTCAGTTTTAATTAGATTTAGTTAAATGTTAGCCTAAATTTTAGCCTATAGTGTTGTCCTCAAATTTCAATTTTAATTCAATTTTTTTAAATCCGTATATTGTGTTTTTTTTTTTAGAAATTAAGGAAGGAAAAAAAAAAGAAAATGTATAGGAAACTATTAAATTTTATTTTATTTTATTACTATTATTGACGAGGTAAAAAATTGTAAAATTTTCCTAACCGTAATATATTTGATTTGATTTGATTTGTCCAGGATTTTTTAATTTTAAAAATTCGGCAACGGTCTGCGGCATTTTTCCAAATCGGTGAATACCAACTGCGCTTGCCTAAACGCTTTTCCTTTTGTAACCTTGTAGAAACATCGAGATTTCAACGTTTTCTGGGCGAGATGTCTCGTCCACCATTTTTTAATCCTCATCCGAGAATATGCTATTTTTCCTACTAGATACACAATCTATTATTTATTGTCATTTGTGCAAGTCAATATTTTTTTATTGAGTGAAAGTTAACATTGTAATAACAAAACACCTTGGTGCGTTTTTATTAGTATTGTTATTAGTATGATTTTTCTATTTAGCATGCATAAGGAATCTCTACTGAAGTGGGTTACTTAAAAAAATTGTAAATTGTTTAGTTTGTTTTCCTTATTCACGCGGCCTAGTATTTATATAGGTATGCTTAAATATTTGCAACAATGCATGCAACATACTGTCACTATATAATGCATAAATTAAAATTGTAAACTTACACAACATTCAAAATTTGCTGCCAGCTTTGTTTTTCATAGGTATTTTATTTCATAATTAATTTTATTTTTTTTATATCCTGAGAATTTAACTTCGTTAAGTGAAGAAGAATTATACGGGAAAGCGCGGAATTTACAAACGATATACCATAAAGACTTGTCCATTGACTTTCCTAGTCCGATTTTAAGCCTCAAAAAGGGACTTGGAGATGGTATTTCAAAATTAAAAACCGTGTATGAACTTGCGGATCATTTATTAATAAAAAATTAGTGTGTTTCTTCAAATTTTCCAGATGTATCTGGTGCAGTGGCGCTATTTCTAACTTTACCAGTTAGTGTGGCATCAGCGGAACGATCTTTTTCCAAACTTAAAATAGTAAAAACCAATTTACGTAACACGATGGGACAACAACGCATTTCGGATTTATCCTTAATCAGTATCGAAAACGAGTTTGTTCGGGTTTAAATATCGACGAAATTATAAACGATTTTGTAAAAAAAAAACTCTTGACGATCTGGTCGTTTTGTATAATACCTTGTATAGTACTTAGAGGCATAATGTTTGTGCAGACTTGTTGAATGTTCATATGTTTCACTGTTTTCTGTCTTTTGGATTCTATGAGGCTCGATCACTGCTACCCCCGTTACTACCATACATGGTAAGCAACAGAAGTGGTGTTTTAAAATTTTGATTTTCCATCATGTTTGCTGGAATATTACGTAAAATGACTTAATAACTAAAGTCCGTCCAGCGAATGAATTCACATATCGGATTAAGGTTGCATAAATTAAATAACCCCTGGCACCTGCAAATTCCAGTAACCCTCAATAAGTAATCTATTATATCAATTAAACGCATAATGTACAGGTAGTGACTGGGACTGGGGATTTTTTTGTATTTTATTTGTCGCTTTGTCTTCAAAGAAAATGGAACACTTCATTTTGGGTAATTCTAATAACTATACTCGATAAGTATTTATTAGGTGTAATTAAATGTATTTATTAGGTGTAATTAAGATACACACTGCTGGTAAGGATAGTTCATATAGAGTGGACTCCCTAGCGGGAAAATACTGTCACGAGGTGTTACGTTTGCCTCCATACCATTGTGATTTTAATGCTATTGAATTAGTGTGGGGAATTTGCAAAAACTACTATGACAAGCATGCGTGTCAAACGACTAATGAAGAAAGCATTTTAAATTTATTGAATGAAGCTTTAAAACAGAGTAAACCAGAGACTTAGTCAAAATGTATTGACCATTGATATTGATGATTGATAACCCCCTATAGGACGCAAAATAATATATAAATCGCCAAATGTTGTAGGTTTGAAAATGTTTAAGAGCCAGCTCCAGCTATTTTTGATTACTAAATGTTATTATAGATTGAATAAATATGTGTCTATAGATGCCTAGATTTCAGTTCTAGTTTATAAGTATTGATTTGTCAAGCATTCCTATACAATTTACATTCTGTCAGACAGGAAAATTAGAAATAAATAAATTTAAAAAATAAATGTACAGGGTTATCCAACCAAGACTAGACAAGGCGATTTTTTGACTTTTCCTGTACTTTTATAAAAAAAACTGAAATAGCCATCTTAAGTCATTTTCTCCCGCGAATTCGAATATCTTCAGCAAAAAACAATTGAACATCAAACAAAAGTACTAGGGGTCACTTTGATATTTTTTTAAATGGAACACCCTGTATATTTTTACATTTTTAAATTCCACATAAAATTATAATTATTTTTTATTAAATGCACTATTAGTCTATACTTCATAGTTTCCGAGATATTGACTCTCGAAAAGTGACATTTTTGAACTTTGACAGCTTATAACTTTCTAACAGTACGTCTTAGAGCAAAACGGCTTACATGTCCCTATCTTCAATTTTTATTATCTTCCAAAAAAAATCAACTTCCAGTTAAACCGGAACAACTATATTTCCTTCTTTCGAGTTACATCCTGTTTAACCGGAAGTTGATTTTTTGGGAAGATAATAAAAATTGAAGATAGGGACATGTAAGCCGTTTTGCTCTGAGACGTACTGTTAGAAAGTTATAAGCTGTCAAAGTTCAAAAATGTCACTTTTGGAGAGTCAATATCTCGGAAACTATGAAGTATAGACTAATAGTGCATTTAATAAAAAATAATTATAATTTTATGTGGAATTTAAAAATGTAAAAATATACAGGGTGTTTCATTTAAAAAAATATCAAAGTGACCCCTAGTACTTTTGTTTGTTGTTCAAGTGTTTTTTGCTGAAGACATTCGAATTCGCGGGAGAAAATGACTTAAGATGGCTATTTCAGTTTTTTTTATAAAAGTACAGGAAAAGTCAAAAAATCGCCTTGTCTAGTCTTGGTTGGATAACCCTGTACCTACCTACTATGTAATAAAATTATTATTATTATTATAAAAATATTACATAATTCAATAACTACAAAATAAATAAATAATTGCAATGGAAATTTTAATTACGGGCCCATATAGTTAAAATTGTTTGAGGACCGCTGTCTATTTTATTGTAGACTAATTTTGACCATAATCGGTTTATGGCAAATGTGAATTCACTCGCCGGACGGACTTTACCTATACCTATGTTAGATCTACCAGTCTACCTAGGATTATAAAATAAATTCTAATTGTTTGCTATTTTAATAGTAGGTACTTAACCAATAATGTGGGTTTTACCCTAATTAAATTATTACACGATTAACGAATTCAAAAATTCTTAAACCTCAACCCAATAGTAATGAAAATAAGAATGATCATTTTCCATTCGTTATAGAGAGGGGCTCCTGAATAGGTTTGCGGGGGGGGGGGGCACTCAGGGAACTTGACAAAAATTTTAAATGGGGAAAAAATTCTATAAATCATAAGTACATATTGTCATAAAACATATGGCAGCAAAAAAAAAACAACATATTTCGTCCCAAAAGACCGCTAGAAAGATTTAAAAATGCCCCAAAATTCAAATTATTCCAAGCGGGTAAAAACGCGCTGCTAGTAGTCGTGACGTCAAGGGGTATCATTTGTCAGATTTGTGTGTGACATCCACGAAATAGGTTATAGGTTTTCAATAAATTTGATGATTTGTCAGATTTGACATCCACGCGTCAAGCGACACGACCTTAAAACAACAATACAATAACAATAACACACGGCAATCCAAATGCAAATTAGGTCGCTCGGCACCTGTCAGGAGTGTCAGGATGACGGATGACCAAAAGTCATACCCCCTGACGTCATCGGGCTTCGCGCGCTTTAGAGATCGTTTGAAATGGTTTCGACACGCGCGAAACTTTAAAGAATTTTTACCAAGTTATTTTTGATTTTTAAGGAGTAATAATTGGGGAATACTCTTTTCAGGCCTAACTAAATCATATTATTGAAAAAAAAAATGGAAAGTTCCCTATTCGTTATTTTAGAATAACTGAGCTATCTGGAAATAACGCGAGAAGTTACTACTGATGTTATTTTGTTAAAAAAAAAACACACGCAAACGTGTTGGTATTCCAAAATATAAAAGGTTACAATATAAAAACTTTAGACTACCTATTATAAACGTAATTACCATCATAAAAATAATCTTTACATAATTGCGGTCAATAAAATCTTTAAAATATAACATACGTTATTGCATTTTTACTTTCTCTCCGGTAATATCTTAATTTAATAATAATAAATTTAATTTTATGATTATATATGTTTATTTACTGCCAGAACCGAAGAAATGCGTGAATTTTAACTTTTGCGTAAAAAATAACATGTCATTATTGAGAAATTTTTTTAAGAAATATTCAGCCAAGATAATGAGACTTTACATAAGAATAAGTAAAAGAAAATCTTTAGAAACAAGAAGAAAAATGCTGTTTTTTGTAAATAAACACAAGGTATTTTCTGTTTAAAGGTGGTAGACAATGAAGTAATATCAAAAAATTACCTTGTCGGACTTCCATTCTCTTTGTTTTGTTACTTAACACAACGTTTCTGTTAGTTAGTATCTCTAACCGTTTTCAAGTATAAACCATTCACTATAATTCTAAGGCTACTGTCTTAAATACTATCCATGTGCAATGAAGCTTGATGATTCCGCCTACGTGCAGGCACGTAGCTAGGGGAGGGGCCGAGCCCCCCCCCCCCCCGAAACTCGAGACCATACTTATAAAACTTACAAAAATAAAATTAATTTTATGCGAAATATCCATATATTATTAGAGCTCTGATTTCGACAATATAGGCAATAACACATTATTTTCTACACTAATAAATTTTCTTCGTGAGTTTGGCAACTCTGCAAATTTCTGAAATACAGTCACTTCTTCGGCTATGGACTTTTTGATACGGAAAAATCATGTGTTCACGTTTTATCTTTCGTCAGAAGTTCGTAAGATGGTGGTCCATTTATGGGTGGTGTATTTGGCTAACTTATTCTAGGTTACCTGAATATAATTGGCTTTCCTGCAGCCATGGATGGTTCTAGGCGCAAATTAAAGCCATGTAATAGGTAAATACACTTTATTGTCTACTTAAAGGTTTAAAAAAAATAAACTAGGTAAATACGCCAATAAAGCTTAAATTCACGTTTTCACACTAAGACTTAACGAATTTTCTTGAGGATTTTGTGTTGTGTTTTTTTTCCCACTTGAAAACCATGATTTAAAAAAAGGCGTGGCATCCAAAAAATTTTCGCCTGCGGCGCTTTTTTTAGCGCCTTCGGCGCGATCTCGGTGAGCCCCCCCCCCCCCCCCGAGACGAAATCCTGGCTACGTGCCTGCCTACGTGCTTATTGGAGTGTAAAATTTGAACTGTTGGTTTTGGACAAGAACAGGTTTTCAAATATTCGGGATATCTATACTTGGTTTACTAAATATATGGGTATTTGGATTCATGAAAGCTGCTTCTTTGAATTTTCGTTTTCTCCAGTGCTGTTCCGTGTCCAAAACTTTGGCCTCTGACCACTGAATATTATGTTAGTTGGTCCATATTATGAATGTTCCGCTATACCTGATCTCGAAGTTTCACCTCTTTGAGTATGTTTCAGATGTTCTTCAACTCGTACGGGAAGAGGTCAACGGATATTTAGTAAACCAAGTATAGATATTCCCAATATGTGGAAACCTCTTCTTGTCCAAAACCAACAGCTCAAACGTCACACTCCAATAAGCACGTAGGCGGAGTCATCAAGCTTCATTGCACATGGATAGTATTTAAGACAGTAGTCTTAGAATTATAATTTAGTTTACACTTGAAAACTGTTGAGATACTAACTAACCGAAACGTCGTAAGTAACAAAATAAAGACAATGGAAGTCCGACAAGGTATTGTCGTTTATTAATACCTTAACACGGCAATTCTTAGATCAAGTTTATTACTTGATTTAATAATCATTGTAGTCATTCCCCATTTTCCTCTGCCTACCCTACTTTTCATTCATAAATCAGAAATTGTACTACACATTCCACACAAGGACGCGAGTTGAACTAATTTCATTCAAGCTCCTATCCCAATTCATAAGCGGAACAAGGACAGCATATCCAAACGGACTTCAACAGCCTTGAGATGCTGCACGTCCGATCGAGCGTCTTTTTCTATCTACGTTAATCAGAGAAGAACGGAGAAACGAAAATTTTATGAATAAAAGTTGGGGTTCCTAGGGGTCGACGTTTGAGGGCGCTGCTTATTGTATTGTCAAATTTAAAAAATGGCCACCTGTTTATGTAAACTGAGCGTATTATGAAGGAAAATTTGATTTTTCTTAAATAACAAGTCGTATTTTGTGAAACCGGTGCTCTTATTATATTGTGTAGTTTACGCGTGAGACTTCGACAAAGTTTTAAAGCTATTTTCCTTATAGTTTTACCAGAATCGAACGTGAAATGTGAGGCTGCGGCTTGGTGCATGGGCTAAATTTGTTTTATGGACGAAGCAGTGAGTTTTCCTATTGTATTAGCCAAGTATTGGTGCATGTACTATGAATTAGATAACTGTTAGGTGTTTCCTAGCTAAAAGGATGCCGAACGAAAGTTTTGTAATCGTGCAAAGTATACCTTCGGGTTAAAACCAGTGATAAATTTTTTTTGTTTCGTTTATATAACAAGGATACCTATTCTACAACTTTTTCGCCTCGTTTTTAATGCAATTTGGTAAAGTATATACCTCTCGATATACCTACTTAAGTAACTACTTAGAACCTAAAAAAAAATGATATACGTAGGTAGGTACACACATTTTTAAGCTTCTCAAGCCACACGTTAAGGGGTTAGAAATTGACCTATATTTAAAAGAAAAACGCATTTAAAAAATGCGTAGTTAGGAAGTCTATCTTAAGCAATAGCGTTAGTATTATTCATCTTCAATAAATATTTTTGCTAAATATTTATGTTGTAAGCTATTCTGACGCAATAATCATGCTACTTAATAGTTTTTTGATGACACTTAATGGTTTTCAGCTCATTTGTTAATTGGGCAAGGCATATTTTTACTTAATACCTAATTGTTTATGGACAATTTAGGCCAAGATGTTTCAGCTTAATTAACTTCTTTTAAGGCCTATTTTTTGAATACAAATAATAAAAGGACAAAATAATACATCTTTAAAACCATCTGTAATATTTATAACGACTTATAATATATAGTTGACCATAAAAATCGTTGTCACAACCCCGTCTGGTGTTGGCAAATTTGATACCCTTAAAAAGCACATACGAAACAATCTAATTTTCTTTCATTGTTCCATAGAAAGTAAAAGGATGTAAATTGTTGATGACGGTCGCAAAAAGCGTGATGGTTTTGCATGTATTGTAAATTGTAATTAAAGAATTATGTTTATGGAACGAGACGATGAGAAAGAAAAGTGTCGCGAATAATTTGAGCGGAAAAATGGCTAAGGTTGACGATCTAATCATTTTTTATCGTCGTTCTATTCGTTATAATTTAAAGATGTAGGTACTTATTTGTACTATTTTTATGCAGAAAGTTATAATTTAAGTTATTTAAGTTAAACTAAAATAAAATTAAGAATCTTAGAATACAGATTTTGTGACGAACCCTGTACTATAGTAATCACAAATCTGATATTCGAAGTTTTAGTTACAGCACAAACAAAGGTTTTTATAAAGAATGGCTTTTTCTTCTATACCTACTAATAAAAATGTTTTTCCTCTTCCAAACTCTATCCGTAGACACATAATGTAATATGTATAATAATGGAGGTATATGTTTGTCCGGAAAGTAGTACTGTCATCGAATGAGGTATAGTCTGTTTCTTTAAGCCTGACAGCACAGCTGAGGGTCATGAGTCGTAAAACCTCAATAAACCATAAGCGGAACAATAACAGGTACCTGATCTTAAGTAATTAAATTAGCTATTATTGCATATATATACAGGTACGTAGGTGACTTATGTCATAGAATATTTCCAACTTCAAGTGAGGCAGTTTAGTTTTATTTTTAACGTGTTACCGAAAGCTTGTGTGTACCTATATTATAAAAATAATACAAAAATGGCAAATGATTATTCCCCAGTGTTTTGTAAAGGTGCGCTTGACCTAAAAGCAAAGGCAATAGTTTTAAATGCACACGATTGCACACATAATATACCCTTTGAAGCTGGCATGTTAAAAAAAGAGCTTTTAAAAATAGTGCAAGAAAATAAGTCACGTTTTAAAAAATGTGTAATCGACTAAAATGGCTAAAAATGGTATCATTTTACTTAGACTGCCGCCCTACCAATGTGAATTAAATCCAATTGAGAGGTACTTAATATGGGCACAAATGAAAGGATATATAAATACCCCTCTTTGGAGTACAATTACCCACAGTTTTACGTTAAAAGGGGTTGAATTTATAAATTAATAAAAGCAAAAAAAAAAAGAAATAATAAAAAAATCCCATATGATGCGGACTTTAGATACTGGTCACACTTTATAACAACACATCAACAGGTATAAAACTAATACCTATTAATGAAAATTGCATAATCGTTGTCACACGGCAACCGCGTGTCGCAAAGAACACTTTTTTCTAATAATCCACAACGAATAGTCCATCAGGCGCCGGTCACTATCAGAAAACACTAATTTCACACCAATACCTACCACAAAAATCCTCATATTGACACTTAAAACACCACCTTCCACGTCTGAGTATATTCTACTACCCGAAACGCCTATTAATTCATATTTATATCTAACACAAAAGAGGGTTAAATTCTAAGTGGGAATCTTTGAAAATGCAAAGTTAAGCTTAAGAAAGAGCCCCCGTGGTCCCCCCTAGCCCCCCTTTCCCCCCGTCGCGTCTATTGAAAGCGAAGAGCGTTAGTTCGGCGTCTTCTTCGTGGAGGTATGCCCTGACCTAGTGTGTGGCGGCGCCGGTCTCGAAGAAATTGAAAGGAATCATGGTGGTGTGATATCGTTTTTAATAATTTTTTAAGGTTTTGAGCTTGTGCTTTTACTACTCTGTGTTAAGGAACTAGTTTTTTTAATAACTCCTTTTGTTATTTTTTGTAGAGTAGCCTATAACACATCATAGTTTAGGAGTATCATTCCTAAAATCATAAAATTTTGAGGATGTCTTCTACTTATAACGTAGGAATCCACTAAAAAGGGATTAAAAAAAAAATCAACCCCTAAAGGGGTAAAAAACGAGGGTTAAACGAGGTTGGTTAGGAGTTTCTATATCTCAGAAGCTAAAAGTAGTGGAGGTATAAAAATTGGTATATAAGGTCCTTTAATAAAATAATAATGTATTATGCAATTCACAATTCACCCAACCTCCTTTTTTTTAGGGATTATTTTGATGGGGGTATGTAATATGTGTTTTGATGTTTTGGGAAATTTTGCCCCTAGGGGGTGGAAAAAGGGGTATAAAAGTTTACTATAATACTATACTGTATACCTATGCAATAATATATAACTTAATTACTTAAGATCAGGTACCTGTTATTGTTATTCTTATGGTTCATTGAGGTTTTACGACTCATGGCCCTATCAGCTGTGCTGTCAGGCTTTAAGAAACAGAGTATAGCAAGAGTACAAAATAAATTTAGCTATATTTTGACTTTGACACTTCTTTTAGAAAAACCTAGTACGTATTGAAAGTTACAAAACATCAGGTAATAACAAAAATATGTGTTTAATATTCTAATCGCAAGAAAGTTGACAAATATTGTTACATAAATAAGAAGCGTATACGCTTGCCCTAATTGTTTTGTCAAACAGTAATTATAAAGCCATCATCAATTAAACTGCCATTATCTTACATACCTACATAACTATTTCAGTTGTGAATACTAAATTCACTTTCCGCACGTAACTTCGAAAAAAGCGAGTGCTTGTAGCAATGTTGTTCCTCGGGCAGTACTGTACTTTCATCACGTTAACGATCTATAATTGTTGTTGGGTGGTTTTATCCGCCCGCTTTTTAATAGCTTTGATCCAACCCATCAGATTCGTTCCTGATCATTTCTGATCATGTCAATTATGACAGCGGAGGAATAAAATAGCCTTTATTTCTCATGCCTTTATAAATTCTACTACAGTGTCGCCAGTAAAGTCCGCATCATATGGGATTTTTTTTTTATTAATAGCTTTATTCGAAATTTGACTTTGGCATCAAGTTCTGCTTCGATCGACATGAAAATGAAGCAAAAAAAATAGTAGTCACGTGATTCGCATTATCTGTCAAATTTTAATTTTTCCAAAAAATAACTCAAAAGTGGGGTTATTTCCGAAAATATTGAAAAAAGTTATTAGAAAAAGTTTTTTAAATGCAGTTTCTAGCTCACATGCAAAATTTCAGCTGCATAAGATATCTAATTTTAATTTTTTACCTATATTTTGTAAATTGCACCACTTTTGCAAAATAAGACTCGACGCAACCTACATAAAACTTCTTAGTTTTGACAATGCTTTATTTCAGATACATTTTCTTTAAAGTAGCGCCATATTAAATGTGCGTTTTTCTACAAAATCAAATTTGGGCTATTAAAATTTGGTCGCATGTGATGCAAATTTTATTTGTTTTTGACCCTGTATAAGGTAACTTCATAAAATAAGTATTTTTGAAAACGTAGTGTGTGCCTGAAAGTAAAAAAAATAAAAAATATATTAAAGGGGTTTTAAATTAAATCGTTGAAAATAGATAAACTTTACGTTAAGTTAAACTAAAATTTATTTTCCACTTAATGAACACTTTACTGATGACACTGTTCTTTTTTGTCTTAATATTAAGGTGTATTACTTTCAGACACAAACTACGTTTTCAAAAATACTTATTTTATGAAGTTACCTTATACAGGGTCAAAAACAAATAAACTTTGTATCACTTGCGACCAAATTTTAATAGCCCAATTTTGATTTAGTAGAAAAACACACATTTAAAATGGCTTTACTTTAAAGAAAATGTATCTGAAATAAAGCCTAGTGAAAACTGAGAAGTTTTATGTAGGTTGCACCAAAAGTGGTGCAATTTACAAAATATAGGTAAAAAATCAAAATTATCTTATGCAGCTGAAATTTGGCATGTGGGCTAGAAACTGCATTTAAAAAAGTTTTTTCCTATAACTTTTTTCGATATTTTCAGAAATTTGAATTATTTTTTGGAAAAAATTAAAATTTTACAGATAATGCGAATCACGTGACAACTATTTTTTTGCTTAATTTTCATCTCGATCGAAGCAGAACTTGATGCCAAAGTCAAATTTTGAATAAAGCTATTAATAAAAAAAATCCCATATGATGCGGACTTTACTGGTGACACTATAATAAATACTAATTACATTGAAAAAATATAACCTTGATTTTGATAAATTGTACCAGCAAAATTAGTTCACGAGAATCATCGTTTTCCTTTGTTAATAGAAACCTATAAAAGCTAATTTGAATTACAATAATATACCATCTCGCAAGAATTCAGTTACAATATGTGGGTAATGTATTTATTTATTAGTTTGATTACAAGAACCTCTTATAAACTTAATTTTTTCCGTTTCGTCACTTTTTAAATTGCTTACAACCTACGCATGTAATAGAAAAATCTTGCAATTTCTTAATTAAGTGTACAATTTGTGTAACCTCCAAATTACACCGAAAATTATATACAGGATGTCACATCTTGCACGTAAATTTTTAGGTACGAGGGGACCAAGAATAAATGAAAATATCTACTTATACCTACATAGAAACCAATAACTGTCTGCTGTCTCTAATAGTAATTTACGTTACAAGTCAACAGGAAAAACTGTTTTTTCGGGCGAGCCGACAAAATTCTAGGACGAGCCGTAGGCGAGTCCTGGAAGTCTGCGAGTCCAAAAAAACTGTTTTCGGACGTGTTGCGTACACTATTTTTTCGGCAACCGTGTAAAATAACAAATTAATGAGACACATTTCTTTATTATATTTCTTTGCAGAACAAAATTTCGAACATTTTAATTCTTATTTGTATTAAATATTGAAATTCGAACAGAAGATAGGTACTAACAGAAACATTCTAATTCTTATTTATATTAATATTTATATTAAAATTCGAGCAATTGCTAATATTGATGTGCTTCTTCCCGGCCTAGTCCGGCCTAGTACGTACTTCCCGGACTAGGCCGGAGAAATGCTACTTTCTTAAAGAAAAGCGTCCGGGAAGTGGGTACTTCCCGGACGGTTGCCGAAAAAAAACTTGTTAAACTATTTCGAGAATGAAAGAAAAAGTGAAAATTCGCCAACCAATATGCAGGAAACCGTAGCAAAAGCACTGGGAATTAGTTGAAGGACTGTGCAGAAAATTGTGCATGAAAGAAAGCATAATATAATACCGAAGAATAGCAAAAAATGTAAACGAAGAAAGCCAAAGACTGACGATTTGAGCGGAAATATTAAAATGGGAGTTCGGAACGTGATTTATGATTTATACAGATCAAAAACCAATGTAACTTTTTCAGTTTTAAAAGAAATTTAAAAAATTCGAGGTGTTTTGGAAATCGGACTTAAAATCGTTATCAAAATTAATAAAAAAGTTGGGTTTTCGCTATAAAAAAAGACTGTAGCGACTTTTCAGAATGACTACTACTGACAGTTTTTTAGTTTTTAGTCTATAATTATAAACGGTTTTCTTTGTTTACATTTTTTAGTATTCTTCGGTATTATATTATGCTTTCTTTCATGGGCAATTTTCTGTACAATCCTTAAATTGATTACCAGTGCTTTTGCTAATTTTTTCTACTTATCGGTTGGCAAATTACCCTTTTTTCTTTTTATTTCTTGAAATAGTTAATCGGATTAAATTCCATTGTATTTTTAGGTTAGGTAATTTTATTCCTAAAATAAATTACACTGTTTATTATTGTCGTTTTTAATAAATAGATTTAGTAGATATACTATTTAGAGGGATGGCGAACTAATGGCTCGCGTGCCATTAATGGCACGCGACATAAAATGTTGGACACGCCATCGATCACAAAGTTTACGATGAATAATTATATTACGAATTTGCCTACATCTATGGCCTCATTAAACATTTCTTTAGAAAAAATGGCACGTTAATACATAAAGGTTCGCCACCCCTGTACTATTATGTACATAATTTTTGCAAAAATAATAATATTATATGTGATTATATTCACGACAGTTAAAATAATAAAACCATGTTTCTTTTCTCCGTTTATATTGATACCTACATAATCTCTCAACATTTTGATAAGCTCTGGAATTTTCCTATTCTCTGGCAGTCTATAAAAAATTTAACTTGACCGTCAGAACTGTCATGTCGTCAATTTTAAAGCCCGGACCTGTCTATTTTCCTATTCGCCAAACGATAAGGTTGCAGTACGCATGTCTAATCATGTGTAGCTTTGTTTACATGCATGAGGCCATATATTTGCCACTTTCGTGATTATTGTTTGCTTATCTACAGGTAAATATCTACGATTCTACCTCGATGAAGAAACCAGAAGAGATTTAAAAATCCCATAGTGTCAACAAAATTTGTTGTTTTTCTTTTATGGACCATCGTGTAATAATTTTTATTTTTTATTATGCCGATGCTGGTTTCAACTTGACTCGAGTAAATTCATGTAAAAGTTGACCTTATTGATAGTAAGTTATTTAAACAAGAATTACAGAATTAATACAATACGAGCGTTACAAGAGCGTAAACATTTGAATATTTGTAATACTAATGTTGTTGAAGTATCTGGTAAAAGGTGAGATTGACCTTGACTTGTAAATTATTGTAATTAGGCATTTAACAATATTTTACAGTATTGTCGTAAATAATATTTCGAAATAAATAAATAAATGCATTTTTATACGGTTATGTAACAAACCAATAATTATTGTGCAATTTATTTGAATGTGGAGGTCTGCCCAACGAATTCCTTCAAAATTTTTAATTGAATTATTTAAATATTCGGTTTGTTTTTGTTTTTCGACTTTACCAAACACATTTCAGGACTATAGTCAAATCTGGTCTTATCACGCGGGTCCAAAGGTCACCGATCATGTCAATCAATTCGAAAATTCCGGAGCTTATCAAAATGTTGTGAGATTATGCAGGTATCAATATACCCGGAGAAAATAAACGTATATAGTTTCATTATTTTAACTGTCGTAAAGATATATTATCATTTTCCACCGATTTCTTCCAGTACTCCTGCGTAATATGATCCAACGAATCTTGCCAAACTATCTGTACTTGCGAGGATTTAAGATCATCACCTACATGTTTTTCATAAAACGATTTTGCCCCAGCCCATATTAATTCTATCGCATTAAATTGGCAATGATATGGCGACAGTCGTAGAACCTCATGGACTTATTCACGCAATATTTTATCTGCAGCGTATATTTTGGGTGATTTGAGAGACTTTGCCATTTATAGGAGTCCGGATTTTAACAAATTTGGTAAAGGATTTTGGTTATGTTTTTCAAGTCACTCATAAATATCACTTTTTCGCCAAGATGAACTAAGTTGTTTATTTAAAATTCTTGAATGATATTATGATGCATTGTCTAATACAATTAAAGACGGCTTATCTAAATTTGGGATTAATTGAGCTTTTAGACATTTTTCAAACATTTCGCAATTCATATTGTCATGATAGTCAGAACTTTCTGATGTGGAAGAAAAAATTAAGCTTGCACCTGGAACATATCCTGTTACAAAACCGGCATGTAAAATAATCAACCGCTTTTCATAGAATTATCTTGCCAAAATTTTGAACCACTTTCAATTGAAAATATCCATGTTTCGTCTAAAATTACTACTTTTCCAAAATCTTGATTTGTAAATGTCCGTATATTTTTTTAAATACTGAACACGCTGACTCACTATCTGTGGCTGCTCACATAAAAATCTCCGGTTACAGTCTTTTTTTATAGCGAAAACCCAATTTTTTTATTAATTTTGATAACGATTTAGGTCCGTTTTTTTTTAAATTTTCTTTTAAAATTGAAAGAGTTACATTGGTTTTTGATCTGTATAAATTATAAATCACGTTCCGAACTCCCATTTTATAATCTTTGGCTTTCTTTGTTTCCATTTTTTAGTATTCTTCGGTATTATCTTAACATAGTATAAAACAAAGTCGCCCGTCTGTCCCCTTTCATATGTGCTTAAATCTTTAAAACTACGCAACGGATTTTGAAGCGGTTTTTTAAATAGATAGAGTGATTCAAGAGGAAGGTTTTTATGTATAATACATGCATAATATTGTAGAGACACACTGATAAATTTAGAGGTTTGTTCGGGTTTGTATTTATAAATCTTGACGTGATGGTGATCTCGCCGTATTATCTCAGAGAAAGCGACGTCGTATAATGCCGGGCTGCAGCGCAGGCCGGGTATACGCTAGTATGATATAATAATATGATGCTTTCTTTCATGCACAATTTTCTGCACAGTCCTTAAACTAATTCCCAAGTGCTTTTGCTACGGTTTCCTGCATATTGGTTGGCGAATTTTCACTTTTTCTTTCATTCTCGAAATATAGTTTAACAAATTAAGCACCATTTTTATTGCTTGGGGATGCAAAAAACCAGAAAATTGCTTTTTATCGTGAATCGCTGAAAATTAAATAAAATACATATCCTTTTCTTTCATGTCAAAATTGCATAAGTATGTCATATATTTGTCTTACGGATTTTATTTGGATAGTATGATTAAACGCAATAAAAGATAAGTAAAATTGAAAGTATGTCTTTGTTAAGGTGGGAGTATCAACATGCTTGCCAACCTATAACCTATTTCGCGTAGATTTATTTATGTTTTCTAGCTTTTATACAAAATTTAAAGAAAATCAGTATCGACTTGATATTCTATAGGTATTAATTGACATATTTAATAAATATCAAGGAATTTCATAACTTATTTTAGGAGAATTGTATAGCGAAAAATATCGGGTAAGATTTTTTTTAACATTATTATGTCATTGTCACTCATTGTTCTTTCACTATACAATTCTCCCAAAATTAGCAATGAAATAAATTGATATTTTTGTAATATATCAGATACTACCTAAATAATGTACCGACGATATTGATTTTCTTTAAATGTTAGTTATTAAAATAATAAACTCAAAAAATCAACGCGAAATAGGTTATAGGTTGGCAGTAGATTGAATGACGTTGAGAATTCAACCTTAAATCGTAAGACCCGCACGATAAGACCGGATCCGATTATATCTGATTTTAAGGTGGGAGTTTCAACATGCTTGCCAACCTATAACCTATTTCGCGTAGATTTATTTATGTTTTCCAGCTTTTATACAAAATTTAAAGAAAATCAGTATCGACTTGACATTCTATAGGTAATAATTGACATATTTAATAAATATCAAGGAATTTCATAACTTATTTTAGGAGAATTGTATAGCGAAAAATATCGGGTAAAATTTTTTTTAACATTATTATGTCATTGTCACTCATTGTTCTTTCACTATACAATTCTCCCAAAATTAGCAATGAAATAAATTGATATTTTTGTAATATATCAGATACTACCTAAATAATGTACCGACGATATTGATTTTCTTTAAATGTTAGTTATTAAAATAATAAACTCAAAAAATCAACGCGAAATAGCTTATAGGTTGGCAATAGATTGAATGACGCTGAGAATTCAACTATTTGACAAGTAAGTATTTATAAACATGTCATGTGACAGAATGTCCTCTATAAATGAAATGCGTGATTTATCTTTTCTACCTCGTCGTTGACGTTAGTCATAAATAGGTAGCGATTTTGTGAAATTCAGTGCTACCAGAGGAAAAATATATTTATTTTATTTCCCATGCCGTTATATATGAACTCTAAAGTGTTGATGGACAATATACCTACCATGAAGTAAACACGGAACAACCCATTTAATAGAACATACTAATCCGCAAAAAAAATTACACGATGTTGCAATAATAATTACTTCCGCAGAATTGTTTTTGACTATAAGGCTACCACGAAATTATTTTTTTGTGTTATGTATGTACGTATGCAAAATAGTTTGACGAAATATGATTTGCAACAATGCAATGGCCGACAAAGCGACGTCGTCGGGTCGTCGTCGTTACTCTAATTCGTGATGGGTAATGTTAATTTTAAAGAGTAGGTACTTTCGTTTTTATTAAATACTTCCACGTTCAATTAGTGTCTGGGGTACTTAAAAGGTCTGCTACTGGAAAATAAATGTGTTGTGTAATATTTATGTCTTTCTGTATTTATTTTTTTTTATCTAGGGATACGGTTATATAAAATTGTAGTGACTGACCTCCTTATAACGTAGGCGTTCACTAAGAAGGGATATGTCGAAAATCAACCCCGAAGAGGGAGTGACATTTTTATGGGAATTTCTGTATCTCAGAAACTAAAATTGGTGGAGGTCCTTTAATAAAATAATAATATACAGGGTGTCCGGGAAAATGTGGGATATCTTCCGGATATGAAAAAAACACTTGAAAAGAATACTACAAGTTCATATAAACTTCTTTCGTATCGGCCTCCTCTTCGGAGATATGGGCTCCCATGGAATTAAGTTTTTGACACATAATTATTAAACCAACAGGTATATTTCAATTTTTTTTTCATATTATGATGTATTCCAGGTAAGACCCTTCAAATTACTATCCCAGAAAGTGTTGCGAATTACTCACAGCTGCAGGGACGGACTAGCTGTGACACTAATGTGCCCATTTTTTTTACGCCCTGTATAGTAAAAACTTTGGACAACGTTTTTTACATACCTTTAACTATTGACTAAAAATTAAGTACTCTTCATTCATGTCGCTAATCCTAACCGTTTTCGGAAAATATCGAAAAAAGTTATTAGAAAAGGGTTTTTTAAATGCAGTTTCTAGCCCGCATGCAAAATTTCAGCTGCATAAGATAATTTTGATTTTTTACCCACCACTAAAATTTATTTTCCACTTAATGAACACTTTACTGATGACACTGTGTGGTGTATTACTTTCAAACACAAACTATGTTTTCAAAAATACTTATTTTATGAAGCTACCTTATACAGGGTCAAAAACAAATAAACTTTGCATCACATGCGACCAAATTTTAATAGCCCAATTTTGATTTTGTAGAAAAACACACATTTAATATGGCGTTACTTTAAAGAAAATGTATCTGAAATAAAGCAATGTCAAAACTAAGACCTTTTATGTAGGTTGCGTTGAGTTTTATTTTGCAAAAGTGGTGCAATTTACAAAATATGGATTTTGGAATTAAGGAGGCCATTTTCCTTCAGAGAAGTGCGGGGGTTCTTTTATATTAGAAAAATATTTTTGATCTGAATTTCTTAAAACTCATCATAAATACTCTAATATAAAATAAAAATATACAGGGTGGCCCGGTCTATTTACGAAAAGACATACAATTATTTTAATAAGTTTTTTTTATGAATATTTGAAAGCAACACAAGCACAAGCATCTATAACTGTCAGTTAGAGATACGTTATGGAACCCTTATACAGTTTAAAAGGGTATTAGAATTAGCATCGAATCACGATAATAAATACAGGGTGTTCTGTTTAAAATAAGAAATTCAAACGTACATTTCACACACCCTTACACCCCCCATACACATTGGCAGCAGAAGATAGAACCGTACGTAGAAAATAAAAAAATTGAGTTCATATTTTTAAAATAGAAAGTTCGATAAAAATTTCCAGTGACGATTCAGGATGTATAACGATGGAAAAAGTTGAATTACGCACATTTTTGCCATTACTTGACAATGAAAAAATAATAGGTTTTTAATATGGTCTTCGCCAGCTTTTAGGTTTTAATATTTACTTTAATACCAGCTGTGAACGATTATAGATTTGTGTAAAATGGCTAAAATACTGTTTCTAGTAAGTACAGTTTTTTTTCAGTTATATTTTTTAATTTCTTCTTTATACAAGACATAACTAGTGGGTACCAGCGAATACCATACATACTATCCAATAGAACATTTAATAGGAATCCATATTATTAAACATAAATTTCTTTGTTGCTTTTTTACATTATTTCTAATCTCTTTCCTATTCCTATAGAAATTTCGACCTCGAGTTATTACCCCCTTGGGGGTTGACTTTCGAAAAATCTAGTGGATGTCCACGTTATAAAGATTTCGAAATTTCATGATTTTAGGATTAGTAGTTTAGGTTGCGCGTTGATAAATCAGTCAAGTCAGTCACAATTTTTTATAATGGTATAGATCTGAAAAATTTAACGAAAATCAGAAAAAAACTTTCAAATATGTAGGTTTTAATTAATTTTACTATTTTCCACACAAGTTTTCCTTTTCTTTCTAAAATCGGGCATTGTATCGTGCGAGCAAAAATTATTTGCATCAAAGAGGGCCTTGCATCTAAGGACGTAATGCTTAGCCGTAGAGCTTGATACCTGTTGAGTGTCAGTAACTACCTGAATTAACAATCAATCAGTTATTCCGTCATCTTTGACAGTCGTTACAAGTAATTTGATTCATCGCTAATTTTTCCAATTTCTTGAACAATTCAAACAATGGGCTTTACGGAACAGCACAAAACATTCATGGTTGAAGCGTATTTTCGAAACGGGGTTAGAGTAAATGGTGAGTGGCAATACAATCCGGGTTTGTGCATGGACTATTTTCACGAACATTTTCCTAACGTTGCTTTTATTGCTGGGGATTTTTATCATTGCCTGAAAAGAACCGTGGCTGTGTTTAGGGAAACAGGTTCTATACAACACAAAAAGGGAGCAGGAAGACCATCTGTAAGAACAGGAGAACTTGTTGCAAACGTTCGTGAAATAATGCAAAATACGCCAACAAATTGTATAAGACGCCTGTCCCAAGAAGTGGGAAGATCTTATGGAACATGCAGGAATATTCTTAAGAAGCAGATAAATTTATTTCCTTATAAAGTGCAAGTATTCCAAGAAATACAAGCCGCAGATTTTGAAAGACGCGGGAATTACTCTCAATGGTTTACCCAAAATTTATTGGAAAGAAATAATTTATTAGACCTGACATTTTTTTCGGATGAAGCCTGGTTCCACCTCTCCGGTTATGTGAATTCTCAGAATACACGCATGTGGAGTAGTGAAAATCCCCATTTTTTGTAGAGTCCACATTGCACCCTCAAAAAATTGGTGTCTGGTTAGCTATTTGTTTCCATGACACAGTTACAGCACAGCGGTATAGAGACAATATTTTGAATCCATTTGTAGAGCAATTACTTGACTACGAACTATGGTTTGAATATTTTCAACAGGACAGTGCAACCGCCCATACAGCTGCCAAAACTATTATACTTACGCAATTTTTTCGACTACAGATTGATCAGTTTTCGATCAGACATTGAATTTCCACCTAGATAACCTTGTTTAACGGTTATGGATTACTTCGTTTTTCCTCATTTAAAGAACACTATTTTTAAAACACCAGTTGCAAATTTAGAACAATAATTACAAGAAAGGATTATCCAAGAATGTGGTACCGTTTCTCCATAGATGCTGGCATTGCTGGCAACACTTTCGAAAATATGAAGTGACGTGTGAATTTATGCTTGGAGCATGGCGGTGGCCAATTTCAGCAATTTATGTAATTATTTTTCTTTCTGTATATTCTTACTTTGTTAATTTTGTAAACAACAAAAATATATTTGTATATATATATATTGTATTTGTCTACTTATTTTATTACCTACTCATTAGTTTGGCATATCATGTCATAATATGAATTTGACAAAATTTTAACCTAGATTTGGTTAGATATATCGTCCCCATATCATTGTGATCTAAACCAAGCCCCACGTTTTTAAATCCAAGCCCTCTTTGATGCAAATAATTTTTGCTCGCACGGTACAACAGCACATGATACAGTGACATTTAAATAGCTTTCTTTTTCACCGAAATAAGTATCTACTTTAATTACAAAATAATTATTTTTAACTTCATTTTTAGCTTGCGACCCTATCAACTCTAGCCTACGTTTCGGCCAACTTTTTAACATCGATCAACGACAATTCCACGACCACCGACGGTACGGAACCTCCTTTGGCCACCACCCTATCCCAATGGATAGTGGACACCGTCTCCAGGAAAATCGTGTCCATAGCGAGGTTCTTTAACCTCAAACTGAGGCTGGTGAGGTTCTTGGTGTCCTTGTGGACCGCAGAGAACTTGGTGCTCTTCAGGAACCTCCTGGAGGAGGCGTTAAGGTTCGGGAACTTTATTCTAAGTTTTTTGCCGCAGTCCGCTGACGATCCGCTGTACTGGTGGGTGCCGGCAGTCTCGGAGTTTATTAACGTCAGTGTTGGAGGAGAGGCAGGTGGGTCTTAATTCGAGGGAGTATATTATTATTTTGCGCATTGGAGATTTTGGAGGTTCTTAAATATAGACCAGGGCTGAAGCCTTTGAAAATGGTAAAAAGTGAAAGAAAATAATAGTAGGATGAAACCCATTGGAAAAGGAAGAGAATATAAGTAACAAAAATGAAAGGAAAAATAATTTACGGGCGATCCGAGGTCGGGAAGTGGAAGGGGGTGAGTTTTTAAGGGTAGGAAACGATTTATCTCGATTTCCGGCAAAACTACAAGTCCTATGGAAAAACGTTAAATACCAAAGTTGTAGGTAAGAAATAGATCTACAACTTTTGTAATTGCACTGTTTTCACAAAACCTTAAAATTTATGTGAAAAATTTAAATAACCAAGTTTTTGGTTTTTTATTTTTATCTTTTAGGTACAAACATTTTTTTTTCACGAAATTTTAAAACTTGCCTTTTTATGCCCCAAATCACTGTATTTTTTTTGATTTAAAATATTTATTTTTTCACCTTATTTTGACTTAATATCGAAAAAGCACCCTAATTTTCAATCGAAAATTCTCACGTCAAAATATCTGCTTTTTTAAAAAAGTCGGTGGGCTTTTGTTCGTTGAAATCTCTACTTTCTGATGGTGTAAAAAAAAATGTATTACTATTGTAAATGTTCTCAAAAAATGCAAAGAAACGAAAAAAACTCGAATCCGAAATTTTTTTTTTAATCATTATGTACAATTTTGAGCTATTTATTAAAATTTATACTTTAATTACTCGAAAAACGTAAGATTCCATGTTACATTTATAAACAAAAAATTGCAAGTCAGAAAGTAGAGATTTTAACGAACAAAAAGCCCACGGACTTTTTTAAAAAAGCAGATATTTTGACGTGAGAATTTTCGATTGAAAATTAGGGTGCTTTTTGGATATTAAGTCAAAGTATAGTGAAAAAATAAATATTTTAAATCAAAAAAATTACAGTGTGTTTGGGACATAAAAAGGTAAGTTTTAAGACCAAATTGCATGAAAAATTTTTTTTTTGTTAAAGATAAAAATAAAAAACCAAAAACTTGGTTATTTGAATTTTTCACATAAATTTGGAGGTTATGTGAAAAAAATGGAAATACAAAAGTTGTTGATCTTTTTATTACCTACAACTTTGCCATTCAACGTTTTTTTATAGGACTTGTAGTTTTGCCGGAAATCGAGATAAATAGTTTTCTACCCTTAAAAACTCACCCCCTTCCACTTCCCAACCTCGGATCGCCCGTAAATTATTTTTCCTTTAATTTTTGTTATATTCTCTTCCTTTTCCAATGGGTTTCATCCTACTATTATTTTTTTTGGTTTCAAAAATTATCGACCCTGGTCTTACAACGATATTATGTGTCTTTATTATCCGTTAGTTTTGATCGGTAACGACACACATCTCATTTTAGGTTTGTTCGGTTTGTTTTTAGGCCCTGTTGCATCAACGGAATCCACCGAGGAAGCTTCGGAATCTGAAATCAGTGAAATTGTAACAAACCCGCCATTTTTCTTTAATGTGCCACTAAGTAGCACCGAACCCCCCACCACCGATTCCAATGAAATCGAGAGAAGAAAGCGATTAATAACGTCGACGGAAGAAGGAGCTGTCGATGCAGAAATAGACGAAACACAATATAGGAAAGAAGAAATTTTGAAAAAATACGAGGAAAATATAGTTACTTTGGAAAAATTGATAAATGCTGGAAGAGAGTACTAGATTTATACGTACATGCATTAAGTTATTTATTTTAAAATTGTACAACAATAAAAAAATAAAGGTATTCGTGTAAAAAATTATTGGGCTAATAGTTTAGGAAAAAAGAATTTATTTAAACCATTTCATAAACTATAATTGGTATGTTAAATCAAAAACCCTCGGACGGCCATAGCTTCCTTATAACACATTTAAGGACCAATATTTAATTGAATCTTTTTTCTTCATGTTTTCATAATTAGAGTCTCCCCTTGAAATGAAGGTGTATGGAGTATTGCAGGGCACATAAGAAAATATTGATATATACAGGGTGTTATTTAATAAGTGTCCGATATTGTACAGGACGATTCACCAGTTATTTATAAGGTGAAAAGTTCATATAAGCATGGGTTCGCAAGGCCTTCATTTTTAAGATACAGGGTGTTAAAAATTTTATTTTATTTTTGTTATTCGTAAATAATTTTTGAAATAATGTCGATGGTTGGAAGGAAATTAGTATTTGTGGATTTTTTACTATAAGAAATTCAAATTTGATCTTAGTTTGGCCCTTAATTGTATGATTCGCCACCCACATATCATTTAAAAAATGTGACACATACACGCAAAAGAAATTTGTGACTCCCAAAAAGAGAAATAGGCCTGTGGGTGGCGCCCCATACAATTAAGCGCCAAACTAAGATCAAATTTGAATTTCTTATAGTAAAAAATCCACAAATACTAATTTTCTTCCAAATATCGACATTATTTCAAAAATTATTTACGAATAACAAAAATAAAATAAAATTTTTAACACCCTGTATCTTAAAAATGAAGGCCTTGCTGCGAACCCATGCTTATATGAACTTTTCACCTTATAAATAACTGGAAAACCGTCCTGTACAATATCGGGCACTTATTAAATAACACCCTGTATATAATATAATATTATTATGTTTTATCGATAATATATATAATCGATATATCGAATAACGATATTTAAAAAATAAAATATCGATAATTATCGACATTATCGATTTATCAATATCATCGATATTATCGATATATCGACTATATCGATATTTTTTTAATATCGATATTCGATATTGGAATTTCAATATCGCCCAGCCCTACTTATAACTAACCATATTAAATCCTATCTACAGGGTTAGGAAAAATTACCAGAACGGTCGATTATTTCAAAATATACAGGGGTTATCAAAAAACGTCTTATATAAAAAATATAGGGCTGTTAAAAATCTACATATCGGTGATAAATTGACATATACAGGGTCGCCCACAAAGTTGTGGAGAATGATAAATATATTTTTTTAAATGGAACACCCTGTATATTTTTACATTTTTATATTCCACATAAAATTATAATTATTTTTTATTAAATGCACTAATAGTCTATACTTCATAGTTTCCGAGATATTGACTCTCGAAAAGTGACATTTTTGAACTTTGACAGCTTATTACTTTCTAACAGTACGTCTTATAGCAAAACGGCTTACATGTCCCTATCCTTAATTTTTATTAAATTCCCAAGAAAATCAACTTCCGGTAAACCGGATGTAACTCGAAAGCAGGAAATATAGTTGTTCCGGTTTAACTGGAAGTTGATTTTTTGGGAAGATAATAAAAATTGAAGATAGGGACATGTAAGCCGTTTTGCTCTAAGACGTACTGTTAGAAAGTTATAAGCTATCAAAGTTCAAAAATGACACTTTTCGAGAGTCAATATCTCGGAAACTATGAAGTATAGACTATTAGTACATTTAATAAAAAATAATTATAATTTTATGTGGAATTTAAAAATGTAAAAATATACAGGGTGTTCCATTTAAAAAAATATAACTATCATTCTCCACAACTTTGTAGGCGACCCTGTATATTTCAGTTTATCACCGATATGTAGATTTTTAACAGCCCTACATTTTTTATATAAGACGTTTTTTGATATCCCCTGTATATTTTGAAATAATTGACCCTTCTGGTAATTTTTCCTAACCCTGTATACACAACAAAATAGGACTCTTAATTTAACCATAAAAATTAAAAACCTTTTAAAAACACAATGTTTAATTAATTAAAAAGTAATTTAATGTTAATGACGAAATTCAACAAACGTTTACAAAATTGAAAAGCGTTACATACATACGTACAACATGCTAAGAATTAATGTGTCGGAAAATAAAAACATTAGACGAAAATCTTACTTCACCAAAAAAAAAAATTTGTAAAACAAATTTGTTTGTTACATTTTTATCTAGGCACATAATTCATATAATTTTTTCGAGTCTTACGCAAAAGATAATCTTTACAAAATAAATGATATTATCTTTTAACTTATAACAATTAAAACATGCTTGAAAAAGCAGGAAGACTCAAAGTGCTTATTATGAGGTAATGAAATGTTCGCCCTCAATGAATAAAAATTTTGCTATACGAGGGACCCCCAATTGAAGATGAATCCCGGTATATTTTTTCATTGAAAATTGAATGAGGCTTGATTATACAGTCCCGTGCAAAAAAAAAAGCGGGCATAATAAAATTTGGATTAAGTTTAGCGCTTTATAAGTTTTTTATTTTTACTCCGATTTAGGTGATTTTTAGAGAGCTATAGATACATTTATTAGTTTTAATATGCGTATACAAATTTTAAGATAAATTGGTTTTTTGACATATCGTAGAAGGATAATCGAAAAGTTGTTTTTTCTGCCTAGTGTCAAAACACCCTGTGGATTAATTAAGAAGCAAAAGTACTTCAAAATATATAATTCATTGGGTCGCAAATATTCTTTGCATTTTGATTTTTGCTAAATGTCGATGCGTGCGTTTGTTTCTCAACCAAATGCAAAATGATCTTGATGATGTCAATAATATTTAAATTTTCCATAATTTCCTCATTGCCATTGCATTCAAGAGACTATTAAAATGCAATAAAACAAATGTTATTGTAATAATCAAGATTTAATAAACAAATAAATTTATGGAAAAAGGTGCGTATACTAAGATTTAAAAAAATAATTTTCGCAAAACAAACTTAACAGGTACCAACAACAACTTTTTCACTTAAACACACCTCAACATTGAATATCAAACTATATAAGAATGACGGATGTCCGAGGAAAGTTGACAACCCATTTTTTGACGTAGTGGAGCTGATCGTAACTCTAACCTTAAATCTGTCGCCTGTCTGTCGTTAAATTGCAGCGCCTCGGCAACAGATGTCTCAAAGTCACTGATGTGGTGTTGCCGCATATCGTATTTTATTGGAATTTTTAAGAATGCAAGCATTTTTAACAGACAATAAAATAGGAGGTTCTCAATTCCAGCCGAATGTATGTTTTTGATAATAATATGTACGCTGATTACTCCGGGGTAATTGGACCGACTTTCATAATGATTTTACAGTTGCATTAGGTGTTAAATGTTAAACAAATAAAAGTAGATAAAAAGCGACAGCAAGTATAACTAAAATAGGTTTTATTTCGTCGAAAAATAGCAAAATACGTAATACACTAATACAAACAAACTGAATGTTTCTTAAGTAAGAAAGTAAAACCTACTTATTTTAACCATTTTGAAAAGTAGTAATAATTGCAAATAAAAACCAAGTTATACAAACCGCACATCATTCATATTTTACCCAACATATACGTTGTAGCCTAGGTAGGTATTGAATAGTGAGAGTCGTCATTTAGTTCTGTTAGAAATAGAATACATTGCGGTCAATATGTTTTCATGTAATTAACATTGGGACGTCAAAATAAAAAATAATCTTAATCCTGAGAAGGTGCGAGGCGACTTCCCACATTGAACACACGTGTTGCCAGCCATATCGCGTCACTCAATCTGATCCTTTTTCAATTAAAAATAAATATAATATCGTCGGCTTAGTGCAAAAACTCACTAAGTCAATATTTCCAGGTTTTGAGATTATTGTAAAGTTAACTAAGTCTTCTACCGACACAATATTTGAGAAAATATCACAATAGTAAAAACTCAATAAGTGTCTAAAATTGTCAATTTTGACTTAATGAATTTTTGCACTAAGCCGACTATACAGTGAGGACCTAAAGTCCCCCCCCCCTCTAACTTCTAAACCGTTCGGTATATTTTAATGAAATTTTGAACGATAATATTTAAGCAAGTCTTGCACTTTTTGACATACCAACGACAGCTTTAAATGTCAAGATGACAGCTGATTCCGCTTTTGGAATATTTTTTTAAATGGAACACCCTGTATATTTTTACATTTTTAGATTCCACATAAAATTATAATTATTTTTTATTAAATGCATTATTAGTCTATACTTCATAGTTTCCGAGATATTGACTCTTGAAAAGTGACATTTTTGAACTTTGTCAGCTTATAACCTTCTAACAGTACGTCTTAGAGCAAAACGGCTTACATGTCCCTATCTTCAATTTTTATTATTTTCCCAAAAAAAATCAACTTCCAGTTAAACCGGAACAACTATATTTCCTGCTTTCGAGTTACATCCGGTTTAACCGGAAGTTGATTTTTTTGGGAAGATAATAAAAATTGAAGATAGGGACATGTAAGCCGTTTTGCTCTAAGGCTGGATCCACATACATCCGTGATACGCATCCGTTGTGTACCACATGATTAATATGAACCAATGAAAATTTATTCCCTAAAATTTCATTGGTTCATATTAATCATGTGGTACAGAACGGATGCGTATCACGGATGTATGTGGATCCAGGCTAAGACGTACTGTTAGAAGGTTATAAGCTGTCAAAGTTCAAAAATGTCACTTTTCGAGAGTCAATATCTCGGAAACTATGAAGTATAGACTAATAATGCATTTAATAAAAAATAATTATAATTTTATGTGGAATTTAAAAATGTAAAAATATACAGGGTGTTCCATTTAAAAAAATATTCCAAAAGCGGACCCAGCTGTCACCTTGACATTTAAAGCTGTCATTGGTATGTCAAAAAGTGCAAGACTTGCTCAAATATTATCGTTCAAAATTTCATTAAAATATACCGAACGGTTTAGAAGTTAGAGGGGGGGGGGACGGACTTTAGGTCCTCACTGTATATTATGCCAGTGCAAGGCAATCCAGGTATCGCAGGTACGGTATGGTTATGGTATTAAAGAGAGGATCATGCAGCAAGTCAAGCAGACAGGCGGCAACAATGTTTTAATTTGGCAGTGAAAAGGCTATAGTCGCTTTCTTGTTGGTGAACTCATTGTGCCATCTATGAATTTAACGTAGCAGATTTAGGAAATCGGCTCATATGGCCTTCTTATAGTTTGATATTCAATGTCCTGGGTAATATTCCTCCATTCTTGACTCTTATGACGCGGTAGTAATTTGGGTTCAGTTGCTGGCCTGCGTGAGTTTAAATTACCCTCGTGTAATCTTCGACGAACTGTCCAAGAACTGACATTTTGAATAAGTAGGTTTTTCGCCCTAACGTCAAACGACGATTCCGAAGAGTTTTTAGTACTTACAAGAAATCGATAGCTTTAGTTTTGCGTTTCCTAAATCATTGACATTATCAAGATCATTTTGCATTTAGGTGAGAACAAAATGCACGTATTGACATGAACCAAAAACCAAAATGCAACGAATATTTGCCGCTTAATGAAAACTAATATTTTGAAGTAATTTTGTTTCTTAATTATTCCATAGGGTGTTTGGACGCTAGGCAAAAAACAACTTTTCGATTATTCTTGTATATTATGTCAAAAAACCAATGTCTCTTAAAATTTGTATAAGCATGTTAAAACAAATAAATGTATCTATTATAGCTCTCTAAAAAAACTACTTAAATCGGAGTAAAAATAAAATAAAATAATTATAAATCCCTAAACTTAATCCAAATTTTATGATGCCCGTTTTTTTTTGCACGGGAGTGTATAAAAAAATAGAAAATTTTAAGCTGGGGCTTTGCTGATTGTACTGATTTTTCTTACGGATGTTTACTAGAGAAAGGAATACATTAATTTACAGATAGGCGACACAAGCAAACATGTTAAATCGGTTTTAAGTTTTATAGGTATATACAATATTAAGCCTCTCACTAAAATAAAAAAACAATTTATTTTTATTTACATATTTAATTAAAAAACAATTGACACAAATTAACTGAATTTTTTATTTGTAATACCTATTCCTAATGTAGGCATATTATATTCATTTCTAAAAAAGAAAAGGTTAAAAAAATACATGACGTTGTTATAAGTTATAACACAGTGACAATCTATCTTTTAATTTAATTTTTTTAAATATTCATAATAATAACAGCACAATAGATACATACAGGGTCACCAGTAAAGTCCGCATCATATGGTATTTTTTTTTTTATTAATAGCTTTATTCAAAATTTTACTTTAGCATCAAGTTCTGCTTCGATCGAGATGAAAATTATAAAATAAATATAAAAAAATAGTAGTCACGTGATTCGCATTATCTGTCAAATTTTAATTTTTTCCAAAAAATAATTCAAAAGTAGGGTTATTTCTGAAAGTATCGAAAAAAGTTATTAGAAAAAGTTTTTTTAAATGCAGTTTCTAGCCCACATGCAAAATTTTAGCTGCATAAGATAATTTTGATTTTTACCCATATTTTGTAAATTGCACCCCTTTTGCAAAATGAAACTCAACGCAACCTACATAAAACTTCCTAGTTTTGACAATGCTTTATTTCGGGTACATTTTCTTTAAAGTAGCGCCATATTAAATGTGTGTTTTTCTACAAAATCAAAATTGGGCTATTCAAATTTGGTCGCATGTGATGCAAAGTTTATTTGTTTTTGACCCTGTATAAGGTAACTTCATAAAATAAGTATTTTCGAACACGTAGTTTGTGTCTGAAAGTAATACAATACACCTTAATATTAAGACAAAAAAGATCACAGCGTCTTCAGTAAAGTGTTTTTAAGAAGAATTTTTTTTTAGATTAACAACGTAAAGCTTATCTATTTTCAACGATTTAATTTAAAACCCCTATAATATAATTTATTATTAAGCTATGTCATAATAACGTTAACGTGTATTACTTTCAGACACAAACTACGTTTTCAAAATGACTTATTTTATGAAGTTACCTTATACAGGGTCAAAAACAAATAAACTTTGCTTCACATGCGACCAAATTTTAATAGCCCAATTTTGATTTTGTAGAAAAAACATACATTTAAAATGGCGCTAGTTTAAAGAAAATGTACCTGAAATAAAGCATTGTTAAAACTAAGAAGTTTTATGTAGGTTGCGTTGAGTATTATTTTGCAAAAGTGGTGCAATTTACAAAATATAGGTAAAAAATCAAAATTATCTTATGCAGCTGAAATTTTCCATGTGGGTTAGAGACTGCATTTAAAAACACTTTTTCCAATAATTTTTTTTGATATTTTCAGAAATAACCCCACTTTTGAATTTTTTTTTGAAAAAAATTAAAGTTTGACCGATAATGCGAATTGCGTGACTACTTTTTTTTTGCTTAATTTTCATCTCGATCGAAGCAGAACTTGATGCCAAAGTCAAATTTTGAATAAAGCTATTAATAAAAAAAAATCCCATATGATGCGGACTTTACTGGTGACACTGTAAGTTATAACGCAGTGACAATCTATCTTTTAATTTATTTTTTTTAAAATTCATAATAATAACAGCACAATAGATACATATAGAAAAATTTTAAAAAATACGCACTTCGTTACTGTAATAGACTACTAATTTCTGAAAAGTTTGTTTTGTATAGAAGAATAGGGCATTAAAAAAAATAGTTCATCTTGTTATTAGGTTTTCCTTGTTTGGCGTCATCCTCAAAATACACTCCAGAACCGACTCGACGCCATTTTTGATGAGGTCTTTTACGTTTTGCCTGCGGATATCTTGCTATGTGTGAAGTTAGCAATGTTTATGCAGAAACGAAATTTTTTTGGGGTACGTCAATTCCGTCTGTACCGTTTGTAAATGAATTTTAATTTTTTTACGAAGATTGAAATTCTACCCTTTGGATTTATCATCATTAGTGAACTAAATCATAGAGCTATATATGGATTTCAGGTAAAAGATCTATTGTTGGGGTATTTAAAGACCTTTTTACGACCTTTGGAACTCCGTAGGTTTCCTGTTTCCTTTCAGGATTTCCTTTTGAAACTAAGGGCGCGAGCAAAGATATTTCACTTTTATGTTCAATTGAGCCTAACGGAATATACTTTTTTGGCAATCCATAAACTTGTCGTGGTTTATAATCAAAAAAAAACTCTGGGACTTCGGTTTTCTGTAAAGCATCCTTAGTCGCTTGGGAGGATGCCTGGACATAGGGAAGCTGTACATAATCCGTTAGAGCTATATGGGGTGAATTGCGATCTATATTTGGAGGATAACCAATATCTTTTAAAAAGTTGCCACCACCTTTTGACAAATCGTATGGAGAGGAGCCTATATTTACATTGTTTAATATTTTATAGGGTTCATCAGGAGCATAATCTACATAATGATCAGAAACTACGATTTTTGGTGGCGTATTAGTAAGGGGTTGTGGTACTACAAATTTATTTAAGGGTATTTCTACAGACTGCTGTAGACGAGTGGTATAAGTAGAAGGGTTTGTTGGATTCGCAGAAATAGTAGGTTTTACAAGCTTAGAATCTTTGAAAGTCGGCAGTTGATATTGAGACAATTTCTGTAAATCATGGTCTTTTGGTTGTGAAAGCAGCTGAGGTGTAATCACATCTTGGTTAATTATAATTCCATAGGTACCCTTTGGAACTTCCTGTTCAATATAATTGGAAACTGATATTTTCGGGGTATCGTTACGCGCTAAAATTAGGAAACTGGGTGGAAGATATTCCCTAATTGGTCTTGGCAAATTCCCTTGACGTGTGGTGACTTTTGGTACACCATATTCTTCGTGTGGTATACCATATACATCATGTGGCTTAGGTATAATTATTATTGGGGCTTCAAACCTGTTATTTGACTTTGGTAGTTTATATGATTTATTTTCTTGTTTAATCCAGGTAGTTTCCTTGCCTTCAAAAAATTTGTGCTTCAATGATTTCGTCGAGTCTGCGTTGTGGAATACCGATGTAAATATGGGGTTTTCAAACACCGATCTTTTGCTTCTAGTTGGATGTTGCAATTTTGGTTCTTGTGCACTTACAGCAATTACTGTAGCTGCTAATAGCATAAGCGGAATCTGAAAATGGTACAAAAATGTGTAAATTTGTGGCTTGGTTTGTGGTTATTGACATTATTTAAAGGAGATTCGCATTTTAAACCTCATTAAGAAGAACTAATGAAAGTACGTGAAATTTTTCAGAGAGAAATATGTACTCGAATGCTTATGCATTCTGGTAATAAAATAAAATAAAATATTTTCAAGTAAAAGTGTTTTTCCCCCCCCCCCCCCTCCCCCATCCCCCCCTCCCCCAAATTGTTTTTCAATATAAACTTGTATACCCCATTTTCACCCCTTTAGGGGCAATACGTGGTTCATTATTTGTGTTGTAGGGTACTTCTGCTAATTTTCAAGAAAATATGACAAAACATTATTTTCCAATAAAAACTGTTATACCCCTTTCCATTTTTCGATCCCCTAGGGGCAAAATTCCCCAAAGCATCGACCTACGTACTTGCTTACCTATTTTAACAGAGTAGCATCAATTTTCGGCAATATAGTTTAAAATTATAAGTGATTACAGGTACCCCTCCTCTAAATAGGCTACGCCCCTAACGAAATTTAAAAATAAAAGTGATGAAACACACATATTATTATTTTATTAATGGAACCTATGTTCCAAATTTTAGACCTTTGCCAATTTTAGTTTCATGAGATACAAAAATTCCTTTAAAAATTTCAACCCCCCGTTTTTACCCCCTTAGGGGTTGATTTTCGAAAAATCCTTTTTAGTGGATGTCTACGTTAGTACCTAGTAGTAGGTAGTAACATGTTTTATTTAGCAAAAAGCTGCAATTAAATATTTTTTAATACATTTTTTTAACACATATTTATAGATTTATTATTAAATTTTAAAACGCAACCTTCTTTTGTCAAAAACAGACAGAAAAGTTAAACATTTTGTAAATTGTATCAAATATTACGTATCATTTTGGTTTTTAATTAAATGTAATTTTAAAGTTTTTTTTTAATAGTTTTAATGATATTTGAGATTTAATGGAATTTTCCAAATTATTATATTCTATCAAACCTTTTTGATAAATAGACCTATAAGCTTAAGCTTATATTAAGCTTATGTATAAAGATATGATATGAACATTACTAAATAAAAAATTAAATTTCTGACATTCAACCAATCTAAATTTTTTAACATAAAATTTATTTTTGTAGGTATACATATTTTGCCACAATTTAAAATAATCCGCATTTCCATCCAATCCAAATTTTGTAATTTATCAAATATTTCCTTACTAACACAATATAAAATGAACAATAAAGAAAATGTGGTGATATAATAGTATTAAATACAGTTTTTTTAGAAAACAAACTTAAATTAGAACTGATTCTTTTAAAATAACCTACTTTTCCGGCAATCTTCGATATAATACTTTCAAAATAATTAAGAATTTTTAATCAATGATTATCCCTAAATGTTTAAAACTGTTTGCTAATTTCAATTTTTCACTATCAATTACAACATTTATATTTTGACAACTGAAATTATTAGTTTTTGAAATATTTAATTTTAATTTATTTACTTTTAACCAATTTAATAATATATTTATCTCACAATTTAGAGTATTTAGACCATCAAAAATATGTAAAACATTAATGTAAATTAAGGTGTCATCAGCAAACATTTGTAACTTACACATTTTTAAAACTAAAGGCATATGGTTGATGTATAAAATAAATAATAAGGAGAAGACCTCCTCAAAATTTCATGATTGTAGAATTAGGCGTTTAGGCTAGGTGATGATGAATCAGTCAGTCAGTCAGTCACATTACAATTTTATTTATATAATAAGTAGGTATTGATTAAATTGTCAAAAGTTGAATCATAAATTTGACTTACCTTAAATTCGCCCATCTTCATTTATACTGGCAACTGTTCACTCTGTACAACACATCACTTTCACCGAACTGTGGTAAAAGGGCCTACATAGGTACTAGGTAGGTACCTATTTTGAATAAAAACTTAAGAATACATTCAAATTTATTTTCTACCTAAGAGGGGTGCCACACCGTCCAGCCAATTTAAATAAAGTACCATTTTAATCTATATATAGGTATATTATTACCAGTGACGTACCTTCAATGGTTTTTGGAGATCTTTATAAAACTGAATAATTGAATTGTTATGAACAATCCTAGCATCTACGTTCAAAACATTTATAAATTAAAAATTTGTATTTTAATTCACTCTATTATTTTAAAAGAAAAAAAAATTAAACATAACACTTCAGGAGAATAAGCGACATTACATGATCATAACACCAGACGTTGTATAAATTATCAAACTATACCAGTAAAAAGTAATTTCGGAAAAAAATCGCTTTTATACAGTGTTACCAGTAAAGTCCGCATCATATGGGATTTTTTTTATTAATAGCTTTATTCGAAATTTGACTTTGGCATCAAGTTCTGCTTTGATCGAGATGAAAATTAAGCAAAAAATAGTAGTCACGTGATTCGCATTATCTGTCATATTTTAATTTTTTCCAAAAAATTATTCAAAAGTGGGGTTATTTCTGAAAATATCGAAAAAAGTTATTAGAAAAAGTTTTTTTAAATGCAGTTTCTAGCCCACATGCAAAATTTCAGCTGGATAAGATAATTTTGATTTTTTACCTATATTTTGTAAATTGCAACACTTTTGCAAAATAAGACTCAACGCAACCTACATAAAACTTTTTAGTTTTGACAATGCTTTATTTCAGATACATTTTCTTTAAAGTGGCGCCATATTAAATGTGTGTTTTTCTACAAAATCAAAATTGGGCTATTAAAATTTGCTCGCATGTGATGCAAAGTTCATTTGTTTTTGACCCTGTATAAGGTTACTTCATAAAATAAGTATTTTTGTATACCCTAGTTTCGAATTATTTTTTGGAAAAAATTAAAATTTGACAGATAATGCGAATCACATGACTACTATTTTTTTGCTTAATTTTGATCTCGATTGAAGCAGAACTTGATGCCAAAGTCAAATTTTGAATAAAGCTATTAATTAAAAAATTCCCATATGATGCGGACTTTACTGGTCACACTGTATAGCACGTCCTTTCCACAACACCCTGTACATTAGCCCCTAATTACCCAAAATATTGTAAAGTAATTACTACCTCGAAATTCACCGCCTATAGTCCAGCTAATTTAAATAAAATACCTTTTTAAATTTACATGTTTTATTATTATTTTATTATATTCATTCCACAGTGGCGTACATCTATTTTAGTATCAATTAATATTCTAAAACAATAATATACAAACATTTTAGCGTTTAATAATAGGTATCTCACATATTCTTAATCCATTTTAAATATAAAAAAGGCTAAAAAAGTTACAATGTAAACTACTTAAACACATTTATACAGGGCGTTAATAAATGTCACGTCACGTAGATATTAACGGGAGTGATGGTGCCCCTAAAGATAGGAAAAATTCTTATAAACATGCGGTCAAAAAGGCTGCATTTTGGATATACAGGGTGTCATAGTTAATTTTTTTCGTTTTTTTGTTTTTCAAAAAAAAAAACAAAAAAAATTAAAACCTTGATATTAAAAAGGAAGCCTTTTTGACAGCATGTTTATAAGTATTTTTTCCAACCTAGAGGAGCACTATCACCCCCTTAAATATCTACGTGACATTCATTATAATCAAATTAAATAATTATGATTAATAAATAAACAATTATTGAATTAAGTATTTCCAGTAAACTAACTTTCTTTTCTCTCATACACAATGGTCTCATCGGACGTTCCATAACCCCTTTGTCTTCCTAACATACTGGCAACAATATTTTTTCTCTTATTTGTCGGCCGTTTTACTACTTTCAGCAATACTTTTCGTTTTTCCGACTCTTTGGAATTATTATTAGGAATACTATTTTCACCTAGGACATTGTTACTAACATTAACTATCACATTTTCGTTTTTTATATTGTTAACTAAAGAATTAGTAGTAGTGGTAGTCTCCAATTTATTATTAACATTTTGTACCCTACTTATTGGTTTTAATATACGATTTTTTTTAAAGTAGTTCCTAGCTACATTAGAGTTGTTATACAATCTGGTAAAGTTTTTTCGTAAATGTAAATTTTGGTTTTTGGATACAAAAGATACTGGAACTTCTGTGCCAATCAAAGGAACATTTCTTACATTTGTTGGTCTGTAAATAACTCTATTTAAAGTTATATTTCGTAATTGAATTCCATTTTCGTCATCTACAGGAATATCAGACCGATGATTTTCTATTAATCTAACATTTTTTTCTAAAGAACTGTTGGCAGCCACTTCTGAAGCTTTTGGGTGTTTAATAAATCCACTCGTGCTGTCTAAAATGTTGGTTGAAGTAGTTGTGCCAATTGATGTATTAGTAATTTTAATGATGCCCAGATTGTTGTTTTTGAAAAACGAAGCAACAATATCTTTTGCAGGAATTTGAACTGCAGGTTCATTTTTAAGAATCGCGTTACTTGAAGCGGAATTTTTTACTAAAAATCTATTGTTTTTAAAGAGTTTTGGCAGCTGCCATCCTGTTTTATCAATAGCTGCTGCATTATTTATATCCGATACGTACTTATTTTTTTCTGTTGAAGATCGGCTGGTTTCATGAATTTGAAAATACCCTGGTTTAGGTTGTTGTACAGTATCGATAGTTTTTGAAATATTTGAGACATAATTTTGGCGAAGGGAAGCAGTTGGATTATCGTTATTGAACTGACTTGACTTAACATCTTGCAGTCTATGTAAAACTTCTGCCTTATTTTTTAAAAATGTTGATACAATATTCTTAACATCGTATTTTGAAATATTTTTATTTTCATTCTTGTTGTTTACTTTTCTTGAACTTAAATTATTTTTATTAATATGTGAAAAATATTTTTGAGAAAACTTGAAATTGTATTCAATATTTTGTTTAAGTGCGTCAGGTAAACCATGTTGCATAACGGATTTTTTTCCAGCTTCAGAACTAAGAAAATTTTGAGTTTTAACAACGGAACTTACTGGAATATCATGTTCGTAAAAAGGAGCATACATTTTTCTGTTTGGAACGACTAGAACGTGTTTTTCTATGGGTTTTAACGTGGCTTGACTAAAAACTTGACTTAGTGGAACTTTTGGAACATTAACTTGGTGAACAATAGCGGGTACAAATGGAGTATTTACTACAGCTTTTGGAACAGTATACTCGTAGGAATGAGCATACATGTTTTCATCTGAAACTTTAAAAGAATGTTTTTCTAGGGGTTGAAAATTAGGACTGTTCCCAACTGGAGATACTTGAACGTTAAGGTTTTTAAAAGATGTATTTTTTATTAGAGATGGTACATCTGAAGTTTGAGGTTTTGGGGCATTGGATGTCGAAACTACCCCAAAGTTGTTGGGAGGTTTGGGAACCGGTAAATTGAAACTGGTGTGTGGAATATTCGTTTCAGTGTCATACTGTTGAAATAATTTCGCTGAGGTAATTTTTGGAGGCGCTGAAACAAAGTTATGTTTAACAAATTGAGAAGCATGTGGAACCGACGAAGCTGAATTTTTGGTAGGGACATGGGAAGTGTTTATTTCTAAAGGATTATTTTGAAAAATTACAGTTTTCTCATTTTTTGGAAGTAAGTTGTCGTTTAAAATTGAAGCAGGTGTGCTAAAAACAGTTATTTGGTTTATTTTTTCTTTAACTAGGTGATTTCTATCTTCGTTAAGGCGGTATGATATCTGTCCAGGGGAAGTGCCGTTTGTATGATTCGAATTTGGCCGTAAATTAAAAATACCATGGCTTTGGAATATTTTTGAAACATTGGGCTTTTGAATATTGGGAATGTAAACAAATTTAGATCCCAGTTTTAAATTATCTTTGGGTTTAAAACTGGGAAAATCAGCTTTAATAAAATCATTAGTTTGTGTTTTATCTAACAGTGGTGTGAATTGTCGGTGGCTTATTAAATTTGGAATATTATGGTAGTCATTTTGGTTAAAATTACTTGGTGAGATTGGAGTTTGGTCTTCAAAAAATCTGTGCCTTTGAAATGGTCTACTTATTCCAAACTTTGGTAAACTATTTTCACCTTCATCTGAAATGCCAACAGTGATCGAGGGGCTGTATTCTTGAAAAGGGCTAGAAGAGGCCAATCTGGGCAATCCATAATTTTGATCCAATTTAGCAGTTACTCTTTGATTATTATACCCGATAAAGGGTCTAGTAACTACTAGTTTTGGTAGTCCATAATTTTCAACAGATAGAGGAACTCCATAAGCTTCATAAGGTATGTATGGGGCAGGAACGCCATATTGTCGAAATGGTTTGGATATTCTATAAATTTTATCAGGTTTTGGCGGACCATATTTCTCAAAAGGTTTTTTAGTTTTAATAATACCATGGTTGGGAAGAATTTTTATTACTCTCTTTCTCATATGCTCAATATTCCTACAGTTATATGACTCCAAATAATCCCTTTGACTACCTTCAAACAATTTTTCGCTCAAGGGCTTCGACGGATTAGCGTTGTTAAATACAGATGAAAAAATCGGGTTGATAAAAGCAGATCGTTTTGATCGTCTCGAGGCTGTTTTTGAGTGGGAAGTTCGGACAATGAATTTATAGTTATTTCCGTTAACATTAATATCTTTTGCATATGTCTGTACTGAAGAACCAACGGGTAAAACTGGTTTTAAATTATCCTGATAGTTAGTTGGAAATAACTTTTGCTCGTGGCCATTGACAAAAAAACTAAAATTTGAACTACTATATTTCTGAGTAGGATTTGCGACCTTCGATTGAGACTGGTCCTCATGTGAATCGTAATTATTGGTTGGTGTAGAAGATTGATTAACTGTAATTATGAACATATTTTGAGGTGATAAGACTCGAACCACTGCCAAGTCATATTTTCCCAATTCTGGTTTATATGGAGCATTATTATAGGTTTTATATGGTATCGAAACAGGAGCATCGAAACCATCATTTTCCTTAAACGTAAACGCCTTACCAACTGTATGTCTAGCAACATTTTTTGTTAATACATCAGAGCCTTTCGTTTTGTCAGATAATGTTGGAATAATATTACTTGTTAGTATATCGCGTTTTGAAGTTTCATTGTCTATATTAATGCCAAAAAAATTGTCAGGTATAAGGTTGAAATGTTCGATCTTATTCTCTGATTCTAATGTTGGCGTTGGTTTAGTAGATAAAGATCTTTTTTGTAAAATATGAGGCTTATAAGCTAACGAGTTACCATGCACATCTCTGCTAGAAGACAGCCGCTGTCCTTTCGTGGTTGGAATGAAGTGGGTTTCTTTTGGTTGTGGCAGAAGCTTTACAAACGGAACGGGATATGTAGCTTTGGGTCGTCCATATTCCAGCGACCATTTTCTTGTGGTAGTAGAAGGCAAACGTGTAGCGTGGGTATTTGGAATTCCATAGTCTTCGTTGGGATTTGGAATCGAGTTCGCAAAAGAAGTAGAAACTGCCAGTTTTGGTAGCACATGTTGGGATGACACCGTCAGTTTAGTGTTTAAAGGTATGTTATTGATATTTGGTTGGAGTTGGTGTTCTACAGCAGTAGAAATTGTTACTTTTGGTAGTCCAAATACAAGGTTTGGTGCGGTGTTGAAAGAAGCGATGTCTCCTAGATGACCATATGTTTCTTCATTCGCTAATAGTAGGAAGTTGGGCTGGAGGTATTCCCTTGGTGAATTAAATTTTGGAAGAGTCTCCACAGGAATACCATACACGTCGTGTGGTCTAGGCAAACTTAATATTGGAGCACCATAGCTGTCAAATAATCTTGGAGATGACTTAAGTTTTGAAAGGCTATTCACAGGAATACCATATACGTCATGTGGTCTAGGCAAACTTAATATCGGAACACCATAGCTGTCAAATAATCTTGGTTTTTCTAACTTTGGTAGTGTGTATTGGGAAGGTTTTTGTTTCGTAACCCAGGCAGAAATTTGTGGTTTATGCCAGTCCTTGGGATACCCATTGTTCCAGAGAATATTGTCAGTATTATCGCTGCCCTCAAAAAACTTTTGCTTTAAGGATTTCGTATCAGAGTCTGCGTTGTGGAATACTGATGTAAATATGGGGTTTACGAAGAGTGATCTTTTGTTACGTGTTGCATATGTCAGCGGGCGATCTTCTACTGCACTTGTAAACGCTATTGTTATTAATAGCGTCAGAAGAATCTGAAAAAAAGTTTAAAAATCTTATAAATGCAAAAAAAGAAAGAAAAAATAAAATTTCTACGGATTCAGTTTTTCAAATTTTCAATTATTTACTGCAAAATAAATAAACAAGATACGGTCTGAGGTCGCATCTGCCTCGACCCATGGGACCGAGTTATTCAGCTGAAGGTCGAACGCCGCATCTACCTGAATATCGGGCGGGTTGTTTTTTATTTTTAAGCCGTTCTTGTCTATTTAGTTTATCAAAACAAAGATAGCATTATGATCCGTCGGGGCTGACGAATAAAATAATTACGCGGATAATGGGATGACGTAATAGGGTTTTGATCTCATGTTTTCAAAGTTTCTGCTTTCGCGGCGTCTTTTTAATTGTCTCTAGGAAAGGTTTGTGGTCCTCTATATTATAACGTAGAGATTTTTCGAAAATAAACCCCCAATAAGGGGGGTAAAAACGGTGGTTGAAATTTTTACAGAAACTAAAACTGGTCGTCTAAAAATTGGTACAGGGTCTTCCAACGAGGACTGAACAGGGGCTCATTTTTGAGCTTCCTTGTATTTAAAGAAAAATCCAAAATAGCCAATCGATGTACTTTTTCCTGCAGAATTTAAAAATGAAACCAAAAATTTATTTGAACCAAAAACAAAAGAGTTACGCTATGGATAAGGTGTTTTTTAAATGGAACATAGCTTTTTTTATACGATTTTTGGAACGAGTGATTTTTTTTTGTCCGTTTTGATTAAAATATTTAATATTGTGACAGCTATTTTTATTAAATTTTAATGTTTTATCCAGTATAATTTAACTTTAACCTGTTTGAAACATACACTAGGTAATAAAGGTATAATCACCTTTGAATCCTTCAAAGTCAAAAAATTTGACAAATTTACTATAATATTGCCGAAATGACTTTGAAGGATTCAAAGGTGATTATACCTTTATTACCTAGTGTATGTTTCAAACAGGTTAAAGTTAAATTATACTGGATAAAACATTAAAATTTAATAAAAATAGCTGTCACAATATTAAATATTTTAATCAGAACGGACAAAAAAAAATCACTCGTTCCAAAAATCGTATAAAAAAAGCTATGTTCCATTTAAAAAACACCTGTTCCATATCGTAACTCTTTTGTTTCTGGTTCAAAGAAATTTTTGGTTTAATTTTTGAATTCTGCAGGAAAAAGTACATCGATTGGCTATTTTGGATTTTTCTTTAAATACAAGGAAGCTTAAAAATGAGCCCCTGTTCAGTCCTCATTGGATACATGGGTTCCTTTAATAAAGTTATTATACAGTGTGACCAGTAAAGTCCGCATCATATGCGATTTTTTTTATTAATAGCTTTATTCGAAATTTGACTTTGGCATCAAGTTTTGCTTCGATCGAGATGAAAATTAAGCAAAGTAATAGTAGTGATTCGCATTATCTGCCAAATTTTAATTTTTTCCAAAAAATAATTTAAAAGTGTGGTTATTTCTGAAAGTATCAAAAAAAGTTATAAGAAAAAGTTTTTTAAATGCAATTTCTAGCCCACATTCACAATTTCAGCTGCATAAGATAATTTTGATTTTTTACCCATATTTTGTAAATTGCACCACTTTTGCAAACTCAACGCAACCTACTTCTTAGTTTTCACAATGCTTTATTTCAGATACATTTTCTTAAAAGTAGCGCCATATTAAATGTGTGTTTCTCTTTTTCTACAAAATCAAAATTGGGCTATTAAAATTTGGTAGCATGTGATGCAACGTTGATTTGTTTTTGACCCTGTATAAGGTAACTTCATAAAATAAGTATTTTTGAAAACGTAGTTTGTGTCTGAAAGTAATACATCTTAATATTAACACAAAAAAGAAAGTGTCATCAGTAAAGTGTTCATAAATTTTAGTGGTAGGTAAGAAATCAAAATTATCTTATGCAGCTGAAATTTGCATGTGGGCTAGAAACTGCATTTAAAAAAACTTTTTTTGATATTTTCAGAAACCCCCACTTTCGAATAATTTTTTGAAAAAAAATTAAAATTTGACAGATAATGCGAATCACGGGACTACTATTTTTTTGCTTAATTTTTATCTCGATCGAAGCAGAACTTGATGCCAAAGTCAAATTTCGAATAAAGCTATTAATAAAAAAAATCACATATGATGCGGACTTTACTGGTCACACTGTATACGTGTTTCGTCACGTTTCCAAAATCTATTTTAGGGGTTGAAAAAAGGGGTGCAGCCTATAATTTTAAGATATATTGCTGAAAATTGGTACTATGCTGTTAAAATAAACAAGTTTGATGTTTTGGGAAATTTTGCCCCTAGGGGGTGGAAAAAGGGGTATAAAAGCTAGTTTAATATACAATAATTAATAAAACATGTAGGTAGGTATTTCTTTTGAAAATCTATCCCTACAGGGATGAAACGAACGTATAAAAGTTTCTATGTAAAGAAATATTATTTGTCGGATTTTTTTGAAAACATTTAATACTATACAGGGTGTCCGGAAATGACGAACAAAAAATTTAGGGGAAAATTTCACACCTGTCATTCTAAGCCAATCACACACTTTCATTTCGACAGTTACCAATGACAACCTTCAAATTTTTCGGAAATTTTTCTCCTCCTGCCAAGCTAGGCGAACAAAATTAATAAGTGGAAATTTTTTCTTGACAGCTATCATATGATCCGAAAATCTATATTCAAGATCAAATTTTGGTATTTAATGTTTTTATTCATTTTATAATACTAAATAAATACAAATATTTATTTACCAAATATTTCTTTCATTAAGGCTAAATATTTTTGGAATTCTGGTTCGAACTCTTCTCTTCGTAATGGAGAATAACAAGGATAATGGTTATCTTCCCTTTCCACTTCTATCAGATGTCTATGTTTAATATAATAGATGTAATATTTGGATGCAATTTTGTTCTGCTGACTTCTGGTTTTTCTTAAAAAGGATGGGATATCTTCCTCCAAAATCTTCTGGATAGCTGAGAAAAGGTTTTCTTGATGGGGATTTAACTCAGTTTTTTCCATTAAACATTGCAAATACTTTAAATTTTAATGAGACATATTAATGTCCCCTATTTCAGAGCAAGATTTACAAACACCGTAGGGCTTAAAATTAGTTTCTTGATTGTTTACTGCCATGATTTAATTATTGTGAACTAAAGAAGCACGTTTAAGAAATAACTGTCGACGTGACGTATAGCAGAGACGATTTTGACATCACAAGCCTAAGCCTACTTGACTATGGTATCTACTATCTACCTAGATTTTAAAAATTGTTTTATCTGGCATAACTAGCCTAAACTAGACTATACTATGCTTTCCCTTTGTTTTAGTAAATGAAATGTAGTAAAAATAAATAAAAAGGGTAATTTTCACTTATATTTTTTGCATTTCGTTTAACTAAACGGTGAGGAAACTTTTTTTTGAAAGTTTAAGTATTCCCATAATTATGGATAATTTCAATAAAATAATTCAAATAAATTTTAGGTGTGAAATTTTCTTACCGAATCCCCCGCGTCCTTGAATTAATATCCGGAAATTCTTCCTCAGTCACGCATTTTTCTAGAAAATTTTCCCTCGTCTACGACTCGGGAAAATTTTCAAAAAATGCGTTCCTTCGGAAAAATTTCCGGAAATAATTCGAGCACTAGGGAGATTATAAGTGATAATTCCAGACCGAAAATAAATGCTATCTCTATCTATAACATTTTTTCAAAAATTGATTAACCGAGTTACAGGGTATTAAAGTTAAATTTTATTTGCAGTTTTTTTTGCATACCTCTTGCCACGCTCATAATATTTTGACGAAATCTCGTATATGGGGCTTTTCCGGGATGAGGAATACAAATTTGCCCACCGTTTTTTCGCATTTTGTAGAGGGCGCCACATAGGAGCCTATTTTAATTTAAATGCGGTCCCAACTTTTTTGTCCTACACTGTATGCGCATTTTGACTGAACATTTTTATTCTCCTAACCTTTTGACATAAAAAAGGTATATTACTTTTGTTTCGATAAATCTAACCGTTTTCGAGAAAGACGCTAAAATAACATGGCTTGCGTGTAATGAATACGAAATCATTTAAATTTATTACCTATCTTTTAATTTAATTAATTAATTTTTTTAAGAATAATTAATTTATATATTGAAGAGTAAGGACGTCACTTTGAACCTTCGATTTGAATATTTAATTTATTGTTCTAGTAACTTATGTATTTTAAAACTGCAAATAAAGTTTAACTTTAACACCCTGTAACTCGGTCTAGAATTATCACTCGAGTGAATATAAAAAAAAATTTTTTGCTCATCATTTCCGGACACCCTGTATAACATAAATAATGAACCACTGATTTCCGTTTTTTTTAAATATATTTCTTTGTAAAAGTAATATATGAAAAAAATAAATGCATAATATGTGATAATTTAAAAGTATTTTTAATACTGTAATAATATTACCTTTATTGCGCTCATTTTCACTTAATATTTATAACTGTACACTAGACACTCATCACAAGGTACTTTGTGTCATAGACTGAAATCTATTAAGGGCTAAACTTTCTTTTTTACCAAGTTTCGCTAATAACAATTAACGGCAAATGCATACTTTTCTTGTTAGTTTACCTATTAAAAATGCATATTTTACCTCGAAGGGTAGGGCCTATTTAAATAAACTACCTTTTTAAATCTGCATAATATACCTTAAACCTCAGTAGCGTACCTACACGGTCTTAAGTGTTCTATACTAAAACTTTTAAAAAAATTCTTAGTCTTACCTCTATACAGCGTGTCCGGGGAAAATGTGGGAAATCTCCCGGATATGAAAAAAACACGTGAAAAGAATACTACAAGTTCATATAAACTTCTTTCGTATCGGCCTCCTCTTCGGAGATATGGGGTCTCAAAGAGCTCCCATGGAATTAAGATTTTGACACATAATTATTAAACCAACAGGTATATTTCAATTTTTTTCATATGATCTATACCAGGTAAGACCCTTCAAATTACTATTCCAGAAAGTGTTGCGAATTACTCACAGCTGCAGGGACGGACTAGCTGTGACACTAATGTGCTCATGTTTTTTACGCCCTGTATAATAAAAACTTTGGACAACGTTTTTTACATACCTTTAACTATTGACTAAAAATTAAGTACTCTTCATTCATGTCGCTAATCCTAACCGTTTTCGGAAAAACGTCATTCATATATACAGGGTTGGGCAAATGTTCCGGAACGGCTTAATTACAGGCGAACGAAAAGTGATATCGGATCCGGGTTTTGGGCAATCTATAGGACTAAAATTTTACTATTTGACTATTATACCATACGTCAGTAATGTCACCAACTGTCAAGTGTTGACGTTATTTTTTTTTTAAATGGAACACCTTGTATATTTTTACATTTTTCAACAATTCCACATAAAATTATAATTATTTTTTATTAAATGCACTATTAGTCTATACTTCATAGTTTCCGAGATATTGACTCTCGAAAAGTGACATTTTTGAACTTTGACAGCTTATAACTTTCTAACAGTACGTCTTAGAGCAAAACGGCTTACATGTCCCTGTCTTCAATTTTTATTATCTTCCCAAAAAAATCAACTTCCGGTTAAACCGGATGTAACTCGAAAGCAGGAAATAGGGACATGTAAGCCGTTTTGCTCCAAGACGTACTGTTAGAAAGTTATAAGCTGTCAAAGTTCAAAAATGTCACTTTTCGAGAGTCAATATCTCGGAAACTATGAAGTATAGACTAATAGTGCATTTAATAAAAAATAATTATAATTTTATGTGGAATTGTTGAAAAATGTAAAAATATACAGGGTGTTCCATTAAAAAAAAAAAATTAACGTCAACACTTGACATTTGGTGACATTACTGACATATGGTATAATAGTCAAATAGTAAAATTTTAGTCCTATAGATTGCCCAAAACCCGGATCCGATATCACTTTTCGTTCGCCTGTAATTAAGCCGTTCCGGAACATTTGCCCAACCCTGTATAATAAAGAGAATGAGATGTGTATCTGGCTCCTGTTGTCGTTGGATCAGCAATTGACAAGATAGGTGCAGGAGAATTGGCGAATCATCTAATAATGATTCGTTATACAATTATTATGCTTGCTTATTTACTTGGATCCTTTAGGGACCACTCAAAATTTGAACAGTACTATATGGTATGGTTTACGCTTCGTAAAATAAGGATTAGCGGACATTTCCCAACATATTTCATTACGTCTCAGCGGAAAACAATTTAGTAAACTTTTTCAATAAATGACGAATCTAACTCGATTAAAAAAGGGTTATAAAATTGGAGCACAAAAAGGGAGACAAAGCGACTTTGTCGGAATTACACTTTTAGTATTTTCGGCGCCGGAGCGTCGAGACGCTCGGGCGCCGTGGCTACGTGACGGTACAGAAAACAAAAACAGAATAAAGGACAACATGGTAAGATTTCAAATGGCCAACTGTACATCAGAGTCTTGTATCAATATTGTATAGTTGACCATGCACCAGATAAATCCAAAATAACCTATTTATACGAACGTATGGGAATTTTTACCTATAAGGTAAGGTGGGGTAAATGCAAAATTGGGGTAAATGTGTTATTTGGTCCTATAATTTTCGCCCTTGAGCGTGAGATGGCGCCGCATGTATTAATTTCATAGTTAAAGTGTCGTCGTCCATTCTGCAATGCGCATATCTATGTTTGTCACTTCAGTAAGACGCTTATGGCTGCGAGATAAACACCTGATTTTGCGGTGAGTTTTCAAATTAGTGTTACAAATTTCGGTGTCGGTTATTTTTCATTACGAAAAGTATTAGCAGGTAAATATGAGTTTACACGGTCAGATCGGGCCAATATATCGAGTCAAATCAGAAATTATAATAAATACATTATTTACGACCGATTTATTTCATGTGGTACATTTGCCCCGAGAGAAATCGGTTTTGGGCTTAATGTAACATGTTTGTAGTGGGTAAATGTAATAGGCTCTGTTACATTTACCCTATTATTTGTTTTCGTTTAAGACTTATGGTTGATAATTTTTTGTTTTAGGCGTCATGGTCAGAACATATGTCAAAAAATCCCAAGGCCCAAAATACAATGAAAATGACTTAAAAAATGCAATTTAAATAAATAACAATTTACATTTGTGTTTTACTTTAGTTCTTATTTTATTGAAAATGATACCATTAATCATAATTCATTAAAAAGTTTGTAACTCCTTCAGTTATATGTTAATGGAATTTAGTTGAAATAAAAACCATATGTAGTAAACCGTTCCTTTTACATTTGCCCCCTTTTCGAATCTCATATAGAGTACCTCTTGCAAATACAGGCAGCTATTACATTTGCCCCATTTGCTGGGGTAAATGTAATATGTTGATATTATTAAAAAAAAAATATGTTGTAAAATTGTAGTTTGAAATTTTACCAAAATTCCTTCATAAATTAATGGCAAAATTACTGAACGCCCCATGGTATTTTTTGCAAAATTTTATTTGAATCATTCATATTTTTTATGAAAGTCCAAAAGTCAACTATTTAAAAAACCAGTTGCTTTTACCCCACCTTACCTTACCCCAATTATTCTATTCAATATTAAGGGTCCATCATTGGGTATTCTCTTCGTTTACTTTACCCACTAAAGCTAATTAAAAATAGGTACCTATAACTTTGGAAGGTTTATACAGGGTTGCCCAGAAGTCCGGAATAAAATTAATATAGGTTTAACCTGTAACTTTTGGGAAAAACGCTCGGACACGTCAATTTAGTTTTATATATGCTCACATTATGACGTTATTCGTTTTTTTTTATAAACATTTGGCAAATATATGACGACATCGATATTTTTTTTTTGAATGGAAACATACAGCCTTGTAATACATCATTTAAAAGCTATAATATCTCTTACAGTATGCTCATAAATTTTGGCGCGATTCTGTCAAGCTATTTCAAAATGGCGACTGTTAGAAATTTTAAAAAATTATAAATAATATAGTTTTTCTATTTCACGTTCATAATAAGCTCAGTACGATACGCATTTGCGTATCGTAATGAAGCTATTTCGATACGCGTTTTTTCTTTATTTGATGTTGGTAACATTTAAATGTTTTATTTCATTGACTTGCGCGGCCTTTGTGATTTACGAGAAAACCCATTTTTCGCAGAGGAAAAATAGCTTGATAACCTACTTTTTTATTCTGTGTGGATAACAGTCAGGTATGTTGGTTGCATAAATCTATAAATCAATCTTTTGTAGATGCTTCAAGCTATCATTTTCTGCCAAATCCTATGCAAAATTCAATCTTCAAATGTCGATTTTAACTTCAACTTTATTTGAATTTTCCATCTTCCCTAAATTGCAATGCCGTGACGTAAATTCACGTCTTTTGAAATTCGAAAAAAAGTAGTAAAATCGCCCGAATTTCCGAACGCTCTGTATATGTACCGAATGTACAAGGATCACACAACGTATTCCGTCCAATTTCAAATCTCATATCGCTAAAATAACTTTAGAATCTCGTGGTGAAAATGGGTCAATAAATCAAAAATTGACAGTTTGCAAAATAATTTTTGTTGTCCAGAGGCTACTATGATAAAAAAAATAGTATTACCAACATAAAATTTAGACATAAAAATTTATAAATTTGAAGGATTTATTTTCTTTTTAAAATGTATTTTTCTTGATTATAAAAGGTGAAATAGAAAAAAATGTATAAAGCACATGTTTCATAAGGCGTTTTAGCGCACGTGTCAATAAAAAAACTCTCGTTTTTTAAAATAGACGCATGCGCTAAAACTTAGCTTCTTATGAAACGTGTACTTTAATATATAATTAAATGCTAGATTGCAAAAACACTTCAATAAACACCAACCAACGAAATATAATTTATTGAAAATTAACTGTGGATATTTTATCATGAGAAATCAAGTCTAGGTAGGTACTATATCTCCTGTTGCTGTATTACCCCTTAGTTATGGAACACCTTGTAAATTATGCATGGTGTATATAAATAACTAAAACTTAGTAGGTATGCCCTTCCCCTGTAAGCATTAACGCATTTTCCATATACCTCGTATTTGTGTTATTGCACAACCGGTTTCTCCCTCGCCTCGCTCCCTCCATTCCCCTTATTTTCATCTCCACCCCCACCTCCCCCCCATTTTGGCGCATTTCCCACGCGTTTTTGGTCGATTTAAAACAACCCCCGGAGTTTTCATAAATAGTTTCTCTTAAAGTTTTCGGCGAATAAGAGTGCATCGATTATCAAATAGTTTTGTTGTGTTACATTTATTTGTTTGCTTTTTGGAATCTGGGTACGTAAAAAGTATACATTTTTAAACTTTATTGGTACCTACTGGTACTGATTATTCCCTCAATGTTTTGAAATGCCAACTTTTTTTCTCTTTTCATTTTCCTTTCAGAGAAAGTATTATTGTCAGTCGCGAAAAAATACATTGAACCTAATAAAAATACCTCTAAGTATAGGAAAGGACAAAAAAATTCACAGATCTTGCACCTTACGCAAGCATCCTATGTATTGATACAATACTTGCTTACCTGCTCATCTATCCAGTAGATACTATGACACAAAATTTTGAAGTGCATCAAACACTTCATGAAACGGGTGTCACTAGCTCTTGGACTAAAAGCTCCAGATGTCCAGCGATATCAACTTTAAACCTGTCGATTTAAATGTTACCTGTGCCTATATTGCCTTCTGTAAACATGTTGAGTGAGATTTTTTTTTTAGAATTTGACCCCACAAAATGGCTACCAAAGCGGTATTAATCGCGGCGATTTTAGTAATTCTAGCTTCATTGGCAACACATTATGAAGCTGAAGCTAGATATCTACCAACTAGATCGAACGGAGACAGAATAGATAAACTAAGAGAGTTACTAAAAGACGTAAGTTTATTTTTAAAAAAACGGATCCTAAGGGTCTCCAGAGGCGGATCCAGGGGGGGGGGGGCAATGGGGCCCGGGCCCCCCTTAAAGCCCGTTGAAACATTGAACATTTTTTTTGTTTAAATTTTTTACCGAAATTTAAACCGAAAATGAATGATTATTTTAAGTTCCTTTTAAACCAAGTATTTTTAGTTGAATAGAATAACTGTTACAAAAATTTGTGTTACGTTTTTCACAATATAAAATATAAATATACTGATTTATTTTGATTTTTTTATTGACACGTGCGCTAAAACGCCTTATGAAACATGTGCTTTATAAATTTTTTTCTATTTCACCTTTTATAATCAAGAAAAATACATTTTAAAAAGAAAAGAAATCCTTCAAATTTTGTAAATTTTTATGTCTAAATTTTATGTTGGTAATACTATTTTTTTATCATAGTAGCCTCTGGACAACAAAAATTATTTTGCGAACTGTCATTTTTTTATTTATTGACCCATTTTCACCACGAGATTCTAAAGTTATTTTAGCGATATGAGATTTGAAATTGGACGGAATACGTTGTGTGATCCTTGTACATTCGGTACATATACAGAGCGTTCGGAAATTCGGGAGATTTTGCTACTTTTTTTCGAATTTCAAAAGCATTGCAATTTAGTATAGGGAAGATGGAAAATTCAAATAAAGTTGAAGTTAAAATCGACATTGGAAGGTTAGTAGATTGAATTTTGGATAGGATTTGGCAGAAAATGATAGCTTGAAGCATCTACAAAAGATTGATTTATAGATTTATGCAACCAACATACATGACTGTTATCCACACATAATAAAAAAGTAGGTTATCAAGCTATTTTTCCTCTGCGAAAAATGGGTTTTCTCGTAAATCACAAAGGCCGCGCAAGTCAATGAAATAAAACATTTAAATGTTACCAACATCAAATAAAGAAAAAACGCGTATCGAAATAGCTTCATTACGATACGCAAATGCGTATTGTACTGAGCTTACTATGAACGTGAAATAGAAAAATTCCTTTTGTTTCCTGCCCGTGTTGTAAACAAATTATACATAGTAAAAACTTTATCTGATTTAGTTCTAGCCAATACTATACACTAACAAAACAAGGTGATAGTGAAATAGTGTATCGTTTCAAGAGAACAGGTCTGCCAAAAAATTCGACCGTTTTAACCAATTTTTTTAATGGAGTTACTTGTCTAACCTTCTATAAATGCTTGATGAGAGCTTTGAATATTTTTATCCTGCCATATCTTTTGTACTGAATGTCTTTCGTTAACCCAGGTTGCGTCTAAATAAAAAATGGTCCTTTTTTCACTTCTATATCTGCTCATATCTCTTAGATACTGTCGTCTCCAAAAAATAATATCTTCTCTATCCAATAACATTGACTTTCGGTTGTGTTTTTCCCAAGAAAAATTTAATTGATATAAAATTTGCCACAATTTTTTTCTTCCTACGTTGGGTAAAGTCTCGTCTTCTTTTACAGCATGTAAAATTTTATCTAATGTTGGGATCTCTCTATTGAAATAAAAATTATGCACTTTTCTTCTTATCATGCTTTTCACATCCACATCAATTTCTATAGGTGTCCTTCCTGGCGACTGTTTAGGAGGGGCTACAGTTCCAGATTTCCTTTCCCTAAGAAGCCTATAGAGCAGTGATTCCCAAAGTGGTCCACGTGGACCCCCAGGGGTCCACGGGAGACTCGACGGGGGTCTACGTTGGTGTGACAAAAAAATGGGGGTTCACAATTCGTAAGCGGGGGTCCACGAAAATTTATCTGGTTTCGATAGTGAAGAACTAACATTTTTTGTACAGTAGACTCCCGATTATCCGAAATGATGTGGACCGGACCGATTTCGGATAATGCGGAGATTGAGGAAAATCATTACCTATAGGAAAAGTAACTATATCTATGTACTTTTATAGATTTACATATGTACATACATAACAAATTCTAATACTTATGTATGTGCATTAGTATGTATTAATATTCATAAATTCAAGATAGAGGTAATTGGTACTTGTTTTAATTTTAAAATCTGTCGATTTTTGGCCGCAACAACAAAACCAACAAAACATTTCTTAGAAATTTCGGATAATGCGGAGGAATAGCAAGAATCATTTTGGATCATCCGGTTTATGGGTCGTTTCGGATAATGCGGAGTTCGCATAATCGGGTTTCGGATAATCGGTTTCGTCATTAATGTTTATTTTTAATTATATTACGACTTTATCATATTACAATGTTATGTAAACCTTACAATGTAATATGATAACAATATTAATTAATAGTGTAATAATTGCATATTTAAAAAAATACAACACAAGAAAATATACTATTTTTCTTTTTATTTTTACCACTCCGGGAGTTTTATAAATAAAATAGGTGAGAATTGATGGATTTCTTGTGCTGTGAGTAGATGCCAAAAAAGTAAAGCTGGATGTATTAATCACTTTCTTGATTGGCCAACTTTACTTTTTTGACATCCACTCACAGCACAATCAATTAATTAATAATTAACCAAGCAATTCTCACTTTTTTTTGGAACTCAGCAACGCCAATTTCCATAGTTAGATATATTCTTCACATTTTGTGTCGAGTTTTGGGAATATGGTAAAAATGTAGCTGCAGGGGGTCCACCGGAACCAGCAAAATTTTTAAAGTGGTCTATATGAAAAAAAAGTTTGGGAACCTCTGCAGAGTGTTGATTCACTAACACCCGTCATATTAGCACATGCTGATACTAGATTTCTGACAGTACTAGATGGTGTTTGGTGCACAAGTGCATCGTGTACATTTAACTCTATTGTCTTTGCTTTTAGGTCAAGCGCACCTTTACAAAACACTGGGGAATAATTAATTATTCGCCATTTTTGTATTATTTTTATAATAGACACACAAGCTTTCGATAACACGTTAAAAATAAAACTAAACTACCTCACTTGAAGTTGGAAATATTCTATGACATAAGCCACCTACCCTTATACCTATATGCAATAATAGATAATTTAATTACTTAAAATCAGGTACCTGTTATTGTTACGCTTACGGTTTCTTGAGGTTTTACGACTCATGACCCTCAGCTGTGCTGTCAGGCTTTAAGATACAGAGTATAATTACAATGTATTATGTATATTCTACAATTATTATTTTTTAATATGACTTCTTTTCTAGCTTTTAGAATCAGAACTCGAAAAAGAAGAACCCGAGTCGCCAAGATGGCGTCCAGAAAGCAAATATTTTGTCAAAAGAGAAATCAAAATAGAGACACCTAGAAAAATGTCGCCAATTTCTCAAAATTAAATAAAAAAATATGCCCGAGTAAGATTGAAAATGATGATGACCTATAAGCAATGTTTAAAGGATATAATTCAGACCTTAAATAAGTTTGTAAAAATGTTAAGATTAAATTGAATATCTGGCAATAAGTTTTCGAGAAAACATACTTTTTATTAAAATATTTTATTACATTTCCTACCAAATTTGTAATATAAAAGTTGGGAACATTCTCATTCCATTTTTACGAGGATTTTTATGATTTATCTGAAAACTTTATTTCACCGACTTTTATTGAGAACACCTAAAAAATTGTGATCAAGAAAGTTCTATTTTCCCATTAAATTTTTTTAGAGAAAAATATATGTCACAAAGTAAATTTATTTTTTTAAATTAAAATAAAAATTTCTCATTATGACTATTCAAAAAATATTGGTAAACTATTAGAGCAAGGAAGTAGGTACAGGGTGATAATAACCCATCTTATATTTAGTATTAATAGATGTGTAGGTATATTCAGATATTTTTACTTAAAAGTATATTTTTAAATATAAAAGTATATTTACTTGTTAAGATAAACGTAGGACGTAGGTAAACTAAGGAAAACAAATTTATAAAAGTTGTAAGACAAAATAAACTTATTGTCTTGTAGGTATTTGGATAGATAGAGTTTTAAACGTTTGAAATTAAAGTAATTTTAAAGAAAAACTATTATAAAGCAATATAAAATAACATTTTGCAAATAATTTATTTTAAATATTTCAATAATGACCTATTATAAGTGTCAATTATTCTTACCAATGAGCAAAATGTGATTTTTATATTATAATACCCATTTTCAATAACATTGTCCTATTATAATATTATGTATGTATACTATAGTTATTCTTAAAAGAGAAGTAAAAATCCTGACAATAATAATAGTTACGAAACGTTTTAGATAGCAATCACTCTGTACATTGTTAAATACTTTTTTGATCGTTAAATAATAATATATCTGTATACGTATCTAGACTAACCCTTACCGGATCAGCAATAACCTTACATTATTACATATACAGCGTGTAACAGAAGTATGGAACGCTTTAAATATCTTTAATACCGTTTGTTCGATTTAGCTAAAATTCGGTATCCGTATATAAGAGGTTATCGCGGAGTCGCTAGTGCTATTTGCAATGTTGCCAAATTTACAGTTTTTTGGCAATTTAAAATATTTTTTTTTTTAAATGGAACACCCTATATATTATTTAATTTTTAAATTCTACATAAAATTATAATTATTTTTTAATAAAATCATTATTAGTCTATGCTTAATGGTTTCCGAGATATTGTGTCTTGAAAAATTACATTTTTGAACTTTCTAACTGTACGTCTGAGAGCAAAACGGCTTACATGTCTCTATCTTCGATTTTTATTATCTTTCAAAAAGTGTTAACTTCCGGTTAAACCGGAAGTACTATATTTCTTACAACCGGTTTAACCGGAAGTTGACATTTTTGAAAAGATAATAAAAATCGAAGATAGGGACATGTAAGCCGTTTTGCTCTCAGACGTACAGTTAGAAAGCTAGAAGCTGTCAAAGTTCAAAAATGTAATTTTTCAAGAGACAATTTCTCGGAAACCACTAAGCATAGACAAATAATGCTTTTATTAAAAAATAATTATAATTTTATGTAGAATTTAAAAACTAAATAATATATAGTGAGTCCCAGAAGTAATGTCTAAATTCATTTAAAATTCAGCGGTAAGTTTTTTGAAAAAACGCTCGTACCCGTCGATTTTTATTTCGAGGGGGACATATTTTACGTATATTGTCAATCTTGTTACTTCAAGCCCCTAGGAGGGAGGGGGGGTAAGATCTAAATCTTAAATGGATACCCCTATTTTTTATAATTTTTTTGGATTCTGCATAAAATTTTGAACATTTTTTAATAAAAGCATTATTAGTCTATACTAAACAGTTTCCGAGATATTGACTCTTGAAAAATTAGATTTTTGAACTTTGATAGCGTCTAGCTTTCTAACTATACGTCTTAGAGTAAAACGGCTTACATGTCCCTATCTTCGATTTTTATTATCTTTCCAATAGTGTCAACTTTCGGTTAAACCGGTCGTAAGAAATATAGTACTTCCGGTTTGACCGGAAGTTGACACTATTGGAAAGATAATAAAAATCGAAGATAGGGACATGTAAGCCGTTTTACTCTAAGACGTACAGTTAGAAAGCTAGACGCTGTCAAATTTCAAAAATATCATTTTTCAAGAGTCAATATCTCGGAAACTGTTTAGTATAGACTAATAATGCTTTTATTAAAAAATGTTCAGAATTTTATGCAGAATCCAAAAAAATTATATAAAATAGGGGTATCCGTTTAAGATTTAGATCTTACCCCCCCTCCCCTCCTAGGGGCTTGAAGTAACAAGATTGACAATATACGTAAAATATGTCCCCCTCGAAATAAAAATCGACGGGTACGAGCGTTTTTTCAAAAAACTTACCGCTGAATTTTAAATGAAGACATTACTTCTGGGACTCATCGTATAGGATGTTCCATTTAAAAAAAAATATATTTTAAATTGCCAGAAAACTGTAAATTTGGCAACATTGCAAATATCACTAGCAGCTCCGCGATAACCTCTTATATACGGATCCCGAATTTTAGCTAAATCGGACAAACGGTATTAAAGATATTTAAAGCGTTCCATACTTCTGTTACACGATGTATTTAGATAAAAATCTCATTGCTGAACTAGTAATGTAATGACATCATTATCCGGTTTATGATTTCAGAATTATTTCGGTTATTTGTTTGAAGGTAGCAGACAATGAAGTAATATCAAAAAAATTACTTTGTCGGACTTCCATTGTCTTTATTTTGTTATTTAACACAACGTTTCGGTTGGTTAGTATCTCTAACCGTTTTCAAGTGTAAACTAAATTATAATTCTAAGGCTACTGTCTTAAATACTATCCATGTGCAATGAAGCTTGATGACTCCGCCTACGTGCTTATTGGAGTGTGAAGTTTGAACTGTTGGTTTTGGACAAGAAGAGGCTTCCAGATATTGGGGATATCTATACTTGGTTTACTAAATATATGGGTATTTTGATTCATAAAAGCTGCTTCTTTGAATTTTCGTTTTCTCCAGTGCTGTTCCGTGTCCAAAACCTTGGCTTCTGACCACTGTATATTAGGTTGGTTGGTCCATACATGCTCCGCTATACTTGATCTCGAAATTTCACCTCTTTGAGTATGTACAGAATGGTTACTCTGAAACCTTTGGAACTAATACATTCTCAAAACCTAAAAATCGCGAAGTAAAAACTAATACAGAAACGATAGAGGAGCAAGCATTTCTTACAAATATCTTATGTCAAGGGGATTTCTGAAAAGATTAGAAGGATAACCAAAAACTATAATATCAAAACAACCTTCAAATCCGGAAATATGCTTAGAAGCTTTCTTACAAAAGTAAAACTCCCCGTAATGAAAACAGAAAATTGTATCTATCAAATCCCTTGCGAGTGTGGCGAACTGTACATTGGAAAAATAAAAATACCTTTTCCCGTACGAGTTAAAGAACATCTGAAACATACTCAAAGAGGTGAAACTTCGAGATAAGGTATAGCGGAACGTGTATGGACCAACCCACATAGTATACAGTGGTCCGAAGCCAAGGTTTTGGACACGGAACAGCACTGGAGAAAACGAAAATTCAAAGAAGCAGCTTTCATGAATCAAAATACCCATATATTTAGTAAACCAAGTATAGATATCCCCAATATCTGAAAGCCTCTTCTTGTCGAAAACCAACAACTCAAACTTCACACTCCAATAAGCACGTAGGCGGAGTCATCAAGTTTAGTTGCACATGGTAGTACTTTAGTAGCCTTAGAATTATAATTTAGTTTACACTTGAAAACGGTCAGAGATACTAACCAACCGAAACGTCGTGTTAAGTAATACAATACAGACAATGGAAGTCCGACAAGGTAATATTTTTTTGATATTTCGGTTATGTTTAATGTTTTATTTTATTTTTCGTGAAAAATGGTTTATTTGTAATTATTATAGAATATCATTTTGTTTAATAATTTTCTTTTTAGTTTACCAATGAAAAAAAAACGAATATTTTAAAGCAATAAATTTAAGAAAAAAATATAATATGTCGTTCATATGTGTCTTAAAAAGTATGTCGTTTTAAACCTGGGAATAAAAACTGTATTGTTGAACATTAGTTTTTTTATAACCGGAACATAATATACAGTGTGTGTATAAAGTCTGGAAACGGCTTAATAACATCACAATTTACTGGCCGATTTAAACCAAATTTGGTACAGTTGTGTAAGAGGATCTAACGCACCGAATGACGATGTTGCCAGCTTTTTAGTTTGTCTGGAATTCGAACGAATTTTATATTTTTAAATATCACCCAGTATATTTTTACATTTTTAAATTCCACATAAAATTATAATTATTTTTTATTAAATGCATTATTAGTCTATACTTCATAGTTTCCGAGATATTGACTCTCGAAAAGTGACATTTTTGAACTTTGACAGCTTATAACTTTCTAACAGTACGTCTTAGAGCAAAACAGCTTACATGTCCTTATCTTCAATTTTTATTATCTTCCCAAAAAAATCAAATTCCAGTTAAACCGGAACAACTATATTTCCTGCTTTCGAGTTACATCCGGTTTAACCGGAAGTTGATTTTTTGGGAAGATAATAAAAATTGAAGATAGGGACATGTAAGCCGTTTTGCTCTAAGACGTACTGTTAGAAAGTTATAAGCTGTCAAAGTTCAAAAATGTCACTTTTCGAGAGTCAATATCTCGGAAACTGTTAAGTATAGACTAATAATGCATTTAATAAAAAATAATTATAATTTTATGTGGAATTTAAAAATGTAAAAATATACTGGGTGTTATATTTAAAAATATAAAATTCGTTCGAATTCCAGACAAACTAAAAAGCTGGCAACAACGCCAATATCGTCATTCGGTGCGTTAGATCCTCTTACACAACTGTACCAAATTTGGTTTAAATCGGCCAGTAAATTGTGATGTTATTAAGCCGTGTCCAGACTTTATACACACACTGTATAGAAGATAGTATAGTGTGCGCGAAAATAATTAAAAGAGAATAATGGTGGCATATCGGACAAGTGTGTAACTGTTTTTTTTATATTGGAATACACAGGGATCCAAGCACAATGGATACCCCGGGGCGGGTAGACCACGACGGCCGTTTCGTCCTTGTTAGGACTCTACGGGCAGCCATAACCATAGACAATTTAAGGTAAAAGCCTTTTACAAAAAGGTAAGCGGCCATCAATACACCGTAGCGCCATCCCAGCGGAATTAACTCCAATATAAAAGGTAGTTACACTGGTAATAATTGAACTTTGACAACTAAATAAACCACGAAGTGCATCACAATCCAGTATAGGGAACGCTATTTGCGTTTTCACCGGAACATCTTGCCGTTTTGTAGATTGGAAACAGATCAACGCTTTTTATATAGATATATATCATTTTTTAAATATAGCAAGCATAATAATAAATGACTTTGAACTTTTAAATTATTATATTTTCACGTTTGAATCACTTATTAAGTTATGGCCAACTTCGGTATGTTAAATAGAATACCCTGTATATTTTAGCTTTTTTGGATACCTTATTAAAACCTCAGTAACTTTTGTTAATTATAATAACTCTAAGCGTTGTTGAGAATTTTTTTTTATTAAAAACATACAGAGAAGACAGTTCAGTAACTTTGAAACTAATAAAGCTAAACATTTAAAAAATTGATAGCTGTTAATTAAAACATAGATCTTTACATTCCATATGTTAGGTTTTACGTTTGCGCATAACTCAATTTTCGTAAATGGAACACCCTCTGTGTTTTATTTTATTTATAGTGTAGAGTAGGGCTGGGTGATATTGAAATTCCAATATCGAATATCGATAATATACAGGGTGTCCCATAACTTATGGGCCGTAGAGTAACTGGAGATACTAGACATCAAACTAAGCCGATTAGGTCATATAAGTTTTTTCGGATTGTTACTCGTTCTAGAGATACAGGGTGTTGAAAGTAAAAGTTTATTCTCGAAAATAAGCCATAATTTTAAAACCGTTTAATGAATCGGATTGAAAGTTGGCAGTATTATATTTTTGTGAGCAAGAAATAAGAATTTGTAGAAATTTTTAAGTTTCACACTAGAGGGCGCTAGTTGCATACACTGGACTTCATAAATCTATGATTTTTTTTCTTACCTGTGATATTAGGTGTTTTTCAATTAAAGTTTCTTAAAGAAGGGCATTTTCTGAGTCAAAAAGGTATACCTGATTGATCTTAATATCTTTAACGGTTTTCGAGATATTTCCCTTTAAACATCCCAAAGCATAAAAAGCCATGTACATAATTAAATTAATATTTTAATTATCACAACGCAATAAATTCGAAACAGTGGAACAAAAACAAGAAGCTCACTTTAGTAAATGTTGAAACTGACCACCGTTGACCTCAATACACTTTATTAAACTTTTAACTAAATAAATAATAATATTAATAATAATAATAATAATAATAAACTTTTACTTTCAACACCCTGTATCTCTAGAACGAGTAACAATCCGAAAAAACTTATATGACTTAATCGGCTTAGTTTGATGTCTAGTATCTCTAGTTACTCTACGGCCCATAAGTTATGGGACACCCTGTATATAGGTAAAAATCAAAATTATCTTATGCAGCTGAAATTTTGCATGTGGGCTAGAAGCTGCATTTTAAAAAAAATTTCTAATAACTTTTTCGATATTTTTAGAAATAACCCCACTTTTGAATTATTTTTTGGAAAAAATTTAAATTTGACCGATAATGCGAATCACGTGACTACTATTTTTTTGCTTAATTTTCATCTCGATTGAAGCAGAACTTGATGCCAAAGTCAAATTTTGAATAAAGCTATTAATAAAAAAAATCCCATATGATGCGGACTTTACTGGTGACACTGTATATCAATATTTTCTTATGTGCCCTGTAAAACTCCGTACTTTCGTTTCAAGGGGAGACTCTAATTATGAAAACATGAAGAAAAAAGATTGAATTAAATATTGGTCCTTAAATGTGTTAATAGGACGATATTGAAATTCCAATCGAATATCGATATAGTCCATAATATCGATAAATCGATATTTTATTTTTTAAATACCTATCGTTTATCGATATATCGAATTTTTGCCCAGCCCTAGTGTAGAGTGTAGAGAATCCTATCACTCGTGTATTGTAGAAAACTGAATCTGAATCGGTTCGTACTTAATCTCTCCACCTGTACCGTCTTGAATCTCGGCTTGAACGATCATAGTATCGACGTTTCCAACTGATTCAACCAAACTAATCTGGCTAGATTCTATTTGAGTTTCCTGGGATATCTGGTAATTATCCTCATCGCCTTGATTTGCCGTTTCATGATCGATAGCACTGTCCGATATGATTATTTGATTATTAAGAGCTGGTTGCTCCAAGGTATCTAAGAATTTTATTTTTAAGTCTGGATGAAACCTGAAAAAGATAGCAAGATAGAAATATTATTATACAGACTGTCCGCGGATAGGGTTTACAATAGCACAAAATGGCACAAAATGGATAAAAAATTTCATTTTTCGGGAAAAAGTCATTCTTGATAAAAAGTTTAGCTTGTAAAAAATGCAATTCACGAAAATAAAATTTTGATTTTTTATACAGGGTTCAGAAAAACTTCAAAAACATAATTTTTCTCCAAGAGCAAACTAGGTACCTTTATTTTTCATTTTTGACCAAAATGTCAATTAGAAAACTTATTTAGAATAACGTTTGTAATTTAAATCCGAGATTTAAAATAAATCTTCGATTTTTTTAGTTTTTTTAGTTTTTAGAGGTAAATGGAAAATTAGCAATTTTATTAAACACTATCGTGTACTGCTGGATACGACGATTAAAGGTACTTACCTTTCCCTTTCGAACAAGCCTAAATTTAGTAAAATCGAATACGTCGTTTAGAAGTTACAGCGATTTTAATGTTTACACATTCAATAGCTTCCCCCACTCTTATCAAGGTCGGTACGCCAACAAGCCTTGAACCAAAATGATGTAGAATTGTCTAAGCTTTCCAATGATATAATCAGAGTTATACCTTAATATGGGAATTTTCGGAGAAATTTAAAATTTAAAAAAACAATTTTCAATTGTGCCCCCTTGCGGCGAAATGAGGAACTTGAAAGTAATTTCCAGAATTTTCTTATGACCGCTTTACTCATAAAAATTTTTTTCCGAAAGCTGTACGATTAATGGTTTCCGAGATAAAGCCGGCTTCCCTTATTAATGGGCCACCCTGTACACTGTACAATTTAGGTAAAAAAAAAACATACCTATTATAGTGAGCTGTCAAATGCGCTGTAGTAGCGAAATTCCTCTGACATATTTGACACTTATGAGGGTAGTCCAACTGAGGCTTGTCATTGTCATGTTGAACCATATGCTGGGTTAGACTGTAAGGCTGTCTACACGCGTAGGAGCATTGAGAACATTTGAATGGTTTTTGACCTTAAAAATTTAAAAAAAAAATCGATGGTTTTCAGTTTTTGAGTGAACGTAACAGAAATTATGGACCCTGAATGTTTACTTACCGGAATGTATCTGAAGATGACATTTAAGAGTCCCTCTATTTTTAAATGCTTTTTCACAAAATTCACACTGGTATGGCCTGTCGTCGTTATGTGTTTTCGTGTGTTCGACCAGGTGGCTCTTTTGTTTAAAACCTAATCCACAATGAGGACACGTGTATGGTTTTTCACCTAAAAAATTGGATAAATGTATGGAAGTAGGGATTTATCGATACCACAGACCCGTACAGCCAGGTCATGAATTGGCACTTTCGTGATTAATGTTCTTGTCAAAAAATGTTTTTTCTACTACTGTATAAATAAATTAACTTTCGCGCCCTAGCAACACGAAAGAAAACGAAAGTAAATGTTACAGTTACCTGAATATTATCCGTTGCTAGCTACGAAAGTAGGTTGCTAGCTACGAAAGTAATACTTTCGGTGCCAGGACAAAAAATCGAACTGACAGGACAGTACTCAAATAACTAGTTGTCAACAATACTCAAATAACTAGTTGTCATGGATTATTTTATAGGTGAAAAAAAAAATTATTTTATCATTTTAATTTGAATAAAATCAAAGTTTATTACTTAATAATATATTGATCAGAGAACAGTAGTAGACAAAATTTAATACATTACACGATTCGAAAGCCTTTTTTGGTGGTCGGAGGTATTAAATCACCTCGGCTTTGCCTCGGCAATTCAAAAACCTCCTCACACCAAAAAACTAACTTTCGCATCTAGTAATGTAAATAACTATTTTTTACCTGTATGTTTTCTCATATGCAACCTTAATTCGGCAGGACGACAGAACCTTTTTTCGCAGATTGTACACTGTTCCGGCCTTCCAGTGTGAATCCTTGTGTGCGTGTTTAACACACTGGATTGGGCAAAACTCTAAAAGAATAATAAGTAATTTTTCATTAATAATAATAGGTTTATTTAAAATTTAATAATATAATAAATATGTTTATGTTGTCTTCTATAAACTTATTCTTCAATCCCCTGAAGCTGAGCTTGTTAGGGGCAAATCTTATTTATTTTTGTTTTAGTATGTAAAATCATAAATATGTATTAAAATAAAGTTTTAAAGTAAAAATGTTAATTTATAGTACGTATAAACGCAGCTTTTTTGAAGAAATATATTACCTATAATAAAATTATTAGTTTATAATTTTTAAGTAAAAAATATTACTTATATAAATTATTCCGAACAATAGTAATTAATTAAAGCATTTCTAAAAATATTTTCAAATTGTCTGTTTTTAAGAGCCATTTTTTATTTCGCCTTTAAATTTTTTTAATGAAATCAATTTAAAAAATTTTTGTTGGTAAATAATCGTTTAAATAAAAACATAAATATTTGAAATTTTTTTGTCCTACGGACTTATTTATTTTAGGTTTTAGGGTTATTTCATTTTTATGACGTGTATTATGATTATGGTTTTTAAATTGTATAAGGTTTTTGTTTTAAAATATATATATTAAGATGTTATAAATGTAAAGTTGTCTTATGTTCAACTTTTTTGTTTCTGAATATAATTCTTTTGAAGGATAAAGTTATAATCTTTATTGAATATAATTTTTAGAAACCTTTTTGTACATTTTTTAACTAAAGTTCTATTTATTCCTCCCCAACCTAAAATTCCGTAATTTAAATGAGTTTTAACTAACGCGTAATACCTATAATATTTTTTCATGTCTTACATTTAAAATTTTTTTAATGTTTTTAAAAATCGGTAGTAAACTTCTTAATTTTTATTTAAGTATTCTAAGTGAAAATTCCAATTTAATTTACTGTAAAAAATAATTCCTAAATATTTTTTTAACTTTAAAAATTTGAATGTCTTGATTTATTTGAATACTATTCATATTTCGTGGTAGGTTATTTAGGTTTAAAGTAAAAGGAATATAATTTGTTTTATTAAAATTAATTGTTAACAAATTAAATTACTTTAAAACATTTATTATTATTTTTTACTTTTCCACAGATGGTACACGTGTACGGTTTCTCTCCAGTATGCGTCCGTTCATGAACAATCAAAATATTTCTCGTTTTCACCCATTTGTCACAATATTGACACTTATATGGAGATTCCCCTGTGTGTGTTCGTATATGTACAGTCAGTTTGGATGTTGTCCTGAAAGAAAAATAACATTTCTTTATTTATACACTAAAAACATTATTAAATTATATTATACAGTGTCCGGAAATTTTCGAAAAAATGTTATAGGAAGAAATAGCATTTGTTTTCGGTCTAGAATTATCCCCTAAATGTTTTGCTCATAATTTCCGGACACCCTGTACATACTTACTTAAACCTCTTGCCACAGTGGGGACACAGGTTCTGTCTGTCGGTGTTTTCAGATTTTGTTTTTTCGTGATGCTGAAGATAGTGGCTGAGTAAGCTTCTTACTTTTTTATTGCAATCTTTGCAGTAGTTGTGAGGTTTTTCCGGTCTAGAATGTTAAGTTAAGAATAAGAATAAGACCTTACATAATCATAACACCAGACGTTGTATATATTATCAAACTATATTACCAGTAAAAAGTAATTTCGGGTTTGTTCGGAAAAAAAACGCAATTTCGGAAAAAAAACCGCTTTTATATGACGGAATAATAAAATATAACAATCTTCCAAAAAATATGAGAAAATTTAAAAAATTGACAACTTTTAAAAAACAATTAGAGATATTTACTAAATTAAATTATTTATACTATTTTTTTTTTAAATTGATTTTATTAATAAATTAAATTGGATAAACTTCAATTTTTTTTTTAATGGTTATTATTTTCTATATTATGTTGTCACTTTCCATGTAATGAACTGTAAAAGTTAGTTATATAACTCCCGACTTTAAACCCATTAATGTATATTTGGAAACCGATTTTCAATGTTTTGTATAGTTGGTTAAGGTGGATATAATTTAAATATTGAAAAAAGCAGTCTATTTAATAACCTAAATGTAATTGGGGCGTGATTTTTATACGCAGAGGTATTCAAAAAAGCAATATACTAACGCGTCTTGGATTTCATCATATTCAGATTTGCAATTTAAGCTGTTCTTTCTGTTGTTGTCATTATCTTCCTTTTTGACTACGTCTAATTCTATAAAATCGCTTTGACTGTCTGTGCTATTCTGGTCAGAACTGAAAAATATACAATTATGAAATTAACCTTTTTATTTTAAAGATACTTAGGTACTGTATAATATTAATATATTGAAACCTGACAGATATATTATTTCCTTAGTGTGTGAAACTAAATAGTATATTAAAGTACACGTTTCATAAGAAGCGGTTTTAGCGCACGCGTCTATTTTAAAAAACGAGCCACAAAGTGGCGAGTTTTTTTTATTGACATGTGCGCTAAAACGCCTTATGAAACATGTGCTTTATACATTTTTTTCTATTTCACCTTTTATAATCAAGAAAAGTACATTTTAAAAAGAAAATAAATCCTTCAAATTTTGTAAATTTTTATGTCTAAATTTTATGTTGGTAATACTATTTTTTTATCATAGTAGCCTCTGGACAACAAAAATTATTTTGCAAACTGTCATTTTTTGATTTATTGACCCATTTTCACCACGAGATTCTAAAGTTATTTTAGCGATATGAGATTTGAAATTGGACGGAATACGTTGTGTGATCCTTGTACCTTCGGTACATATACAAAGCGTTCGGAAATTCGGGCGATTTTACTACTTTTTTTCGAATTTCAAAAGACGTGAATTTACGTCACGGCATTGCAATTTAGTATAGGGAAGATGGAAAATTCAAATAAAGTTGAAGTTAAAATCGACATTGGAAGGTTAGTAGATTGAATTTTGGATAGGATTTGGCAGAAAATGATAGCTTGAAGCATCTACAAAAGATTGATTTATAGATTTATGCAACCAACATACATGACTGTTATCCACACAGAATAAAAAAGTAAGTTATCAAGCTATTTTCCCTCTGCGAAAAATGGGTTTTATCGTAAATCACAAAGGCCGCGCAAGTCAATGAAATAAAACATTTAAATGTTACCAACATCAAATAAAGAAAAAACGCGTATCGAAATAGCTTCATTACGATACGCAAATGCGTATCGTACTGAGCTTATTATGAACGTGAAATAGAAAAAAGCTTTTACTATGTATATAATTTATTTAAAAGTTACTTATCGGGTAGAGAACAGAAACTAAAAATAGATAATTTCAGTAGTAAAAAAACTACTTTAATTTGTAGTGTTCCTCAGGGTACTGTTTTGGGACCAATTTTATTCTTACTTTATATTAATGATATATTAAAATCAGAGTTAAATGGAAAAATTTTCATATGCTATCATCTGCTGTATTAATAATACCAGCTAATAATTGGAATGAATGCATTTTAAATTCAGAACTAGACATTTCAATTAAAAAAAATAATTTGATTTATGACCTATTAAACTTAAATTTAACTAAAACAAAATGTATGACTTTTTCTTGTTATAAAGATACTCAGCCGAATAGTTTAAAAGAAATTAAAATTCATGATTTAAATTGTTTAGAAATATTAGATATAGTTAGAATTAATTATGCTAACTGTTCTTGCAAAAATAAAATTAAAAAAGTTGAATTTATAAAATATTTAGGAATATGGATTGACCAAAATTTTAAATGGGATCATCAAATTAACACTCTTACAAAAAATGTAAATTTAGACTTTTAAAAAATATTGTGAATCAAAAACTTTGTTTAATGTTTTATTATGCACTTTTTCAATCAATTCTTTCCTATGGTATAATTATTGGTTGGGGAAGTGCATACGACTCGAATTTGAAGCCGCTTATAACAATACAAGAATATATTTAATAAACATATTTTGTTTCCTTCAAAAATACTATTTGTTAATAATATTATTCTGAGTTTAAAACAACTTTATTACAAAACTTCCATTTTATATATACATATATAAAAATAAAAATTTATTACATAACATTACTTATATACATATACCAAACAAGACAAAAAATAAATCTATGTTTATGTTATGATAATTTTAATTTAACATTTTTAAAAAATAATGCTTTATTTGTTGGCATCAAAATTTTTAATATATTATTACCTAGGTACTAATTTGAAAACGATTTATTATATTAAACTATATTTTTGTTGAATAAAATGTTTCGAGCGATTAATATTTATTCTTTTTGATCCAATATTAATTAAGTAAAATTTCAACGAAACCTTCCTAATATTTTCTTTTTGTACATCTGTTTACTATCTTAAGAAAAATGAGAAACGTCGGTTTTGGCAAAACTGATGTAATTAGATAAACTTTGCATCAAACATTACATACTGATCAATAACAATTTCAGTTTTTGAAGCAAAATAAATAATTGGAAACAAAAATTTTACACAAAATTGCATTAAGATTACAAATGAAGTAAAGGCAAATGATTTTGCATCGATGTATAAAAGTTAATCTACGAGGGTTGATCAAAATTTTCAAGAATCTGGCAAAAAATAAAAATGGTATTAGACAGTCAAAATTTCGTACAGAGGTAAAAATGCCTAAATAAACAACTTTCTCGAATCAAGTTTTTCGATATTTTGATAAATAAGGGCATTTTTGAACCTATTTTATTAAAAATGTCAAATTTGACAGGTAACGCAAGTCGTGCCGCTGCTTCAGTATACGTCATTTTTGGTTTTTAGGTAAGCAAAAACTAACTGCTTTTTCAATTTTTACCTATACCTAATAATAAAAAAAATCCCATTTGATGCGGACTTTCTTGCGGACACTGTATAGGTAATATAATAATAATACCAAATATTACAATTTTTCTATTATAGTTTCTCCCTTATTTATAATTTTTCCTTTTTTTTTGGGTGAAATATTTTTGAATTACTTACTTATATTTTTAAATATATTTATAATAATAATAATAATAATAATAATAATAATAATAATAATAATAATAATAATAATAATAATAATGGATATTTATTTTAGCACTTGGCTAGTTTCAACAAAAAAAAATTACATAATAGATACAATGTGGTAGAATTTGGTAACATGTAAAATTTACTTATTTATTAGGTATTTATTTAACAGTCTGTTAAAGGAACGCAAATTTGGTGAACTCTTCATGTCTTCAGGCAAAGCATTAAAAAGGCAGACACCCTCGTAAAATAAAGTTTTTTGAAGTTTAGTAGTTGTAACAGATGTGATTAAAACGAATAATCTAAATGGGTGTATAATGTATATTTTTTTATTACAAAATCGGACAGATTTGTTAATCTATGGTTTGTAATGATGCTTTCATTTAAAAAAAAAACAATGTTATTGATTTTTAATATTATTATAAAAAAAACTGCTAATAAATAAATAAATAAATGTATAGAACTTTTACATACATGGACTGTAGCTACACTATTACAAAATTGCTTTTTTACCTTTGATGAGTTTTAAGGTGATCCCTTAAATGTAGATCTTGCACAAATCTTTTTTTACATACGCCACACTTAAATTCTGGCTTGTGTGTTGCTTTATGAATCCTCAGATGTCTTTGAGAAATAAATGATTTAATACATATGTTGCATTTATGGAACCTTTCAGCTGAAAATAAAAAACGAAACAAAAAATTCTTAATGGGCTACTATTGTCATATTGTTTACTCAAAAAGGCTCCAAAAACTGAACCCCTGACTGAAAGAACTTATATATTTTTACCCAATTCTTTATTTGTTTTATTAGGACTCCCCAAAACTAAAAATATTGTATGGGGAGTGAAAAAAATTAAGTTTAACCTGTTCCGAGGGGTGTCTCACTGTGGCAGTAGGTGTACAAATGTTAAGGCAGGACTTGGCAGGACTGACAGTACTGTGGCAGGACTAGAAGGACCTGGCAGGACTGTGGCAGGACCTGGCAGGACTGTGGCAGGACCGTGGCAGGATCGAAGCAGGACAGGCAGTACCTTTCAGATCCAATCAGATTTCTCCAATAACTTTAGGAGTAGGGATAAATAGCGGAAAGCAAAAAATATTTTTGTTTGCTTTTGTTTATTAATTGAAAGTGAAATGGAAGTGCGTGTAACAGACGTCGCAGTTTGTAAAGTTTTCGGCGCGCGTCGCCGCATAATATTCCTGTTTGAGTTCTGTTGTAAACACCCGTGAATCACAACAGTCGACTAGTCGAGTTTGCAGTCTCATTTATTATGTTCATGCAAGTTATTGATAAAATATATTGTTTATTTCCGAGATTATTTCTTTGTTAAGAAAGAATATAAATATTTAGAAGTTGTGTATACGTGGTAGGATAGTAATAGGACCGTGGCAGGACCCTGGCAGGACAAGCAGGACTCTGGCAGGACAAGCAGGACCGTGGCAGGACAAGGGCAAAAACGACAAGTCCTGCCAAATTTGGCAGTAGGTGTACAAATTTTGACTAGTGAGACACCCCTCGACCTGTTCTTACCAGAGTGACTTGCCAAATGCTCCATGAAATGGCCCATGTTATTTTTTATTTTTCTACAAAAAGGACACTTTAGATCCTCATAATGTACTTCCTTATTGTGATTAGTTTGATTTTCAGTAACTTGATTACAAGATGAACACCATTTGTTTTTGTATTCTCTAGGATAAACCAAAAATAATTGTATTTTTGTTGGAACAAAAATTTTAAAAATATACATTAACATAAATTCTCGCATAAATTTGACTTGTGTTAGATACGGCTTTTCAACAGAAACTTACCTATGCACTCTAGTTACATGCACCGACAAACTCCTATTCGTAACAGCAGTGAAAGTACAAAAAATACAATTGACATGCTTGTAAAATTTCTTTTTGAATATATTTATTGCCTTGTTGATGTCTTCCACAGAATATTGTTTCAACCTCATTTTTTGGAGAGTTCTATTTTTGAGTGAAACTTCTACTGGGTTAAAGTTTTTAAATTCATCCAGTTGGTTATATGTCTCGTCGATTTTTTTTTCTTCTGGAAAATAAATAGTAGGTAGGTATGTAGGGATTTTTAGTACTAGCAACTAGTGCAGAAGAACTTTAATATCAATATAAAAATACTAAAAGTCTACAATATCTTACTAAGTAACGAAATATACCTTCCTTCTGCAAGGTATTATTTGCTGTCTTTATTTCCTCAACTAAGTCTTCCTTCCATTTTCTTTTTCCTCTGTTACATTTATGTTTTTGTGTTAAAAATAGTTTATTGCAAAACTTGCACATGTATTGTTTGGAACCAGCATTTAACACATCTTGACTATCAATTCTCTGAGTGCATATGATATATTCATTTTTCTGAACAGCTGTTTCAATTGTATGATGCAGATTTTCACTAGAAACTAAAAAATTATTTACTTATCACAGAACAGAATACATTTTTTGACAAATTTTCTGTTGGAATATTTTTATTTTAAGTGGGTACAAAACTAATTTGAAATATTAAAAGAGTTTCTTTAAGTCAATTCAAACTTACTCAAGCTAACTAATAGTATAATCTGCAAAATAATATATAACTAAAACATACCTGGTTGGTGTCTGTAGAGATGATCAATGTCATTTTTATGTTCTTCCTCTATGTGAACCTTTAAATTAGGAAATATCTTGTTACATATTGAACACCAGCTATCTGTCGACTCCCTAGAAAAGCATCAACACAATTGTAACAAAAAAAATTAGGTACCTAACTGACTAGATATGTACCTATGCATAATAAACCTACTTATGCCTTGTAGAAACATGTGTAGATAGTGTTGTTTGGTTGGAAGCTTGAAATTCGCAAAACACACATACATTGTCATCCTTATATTTTTTTTCCAAATCTAATGTAGCTTGGCTTAAATCTTCTTGAAATTTTCTATCACATTTAGCTTTATCTTGTTCACTGTCTTCACAAGAAGGATTGGAAATTTCTTCATATATAGGTTGCACCGTTTGTGTAGTATTCTGAAGCTCTTCAACAATACTTTCTTCTTCCAAGGTATTTAGGTCGGGGAAACTAATTTCTGGCTCTGATCTCAAAGGAATCGTATCTTCTTTTTCCTAAAAATATTTCAAATTTTTTACTATGGATTTTTAGTGGTTTATATGCCAATACATACAAAGACTGCGAGGTATTCTTGAATCAATTCGTTGGACTTATGGCACTGTTGTTGAAACTCGTAGGAACTAAGAATTTTTTCTTCACAGATAGTACAAAGGTATGAGGGGTACTTAAAACCAATTTCTATCTGCAGAAACAAATAAAACATGTTATAAAATTAAGTTTTTTAAGTAAGCAGTTAATAGGCTAACCTCTAAATTAGAGACGGAAGAGAATTTAGAGAGTAAGCTGAGAATTTCTTCGCTGTCTTCTAGTAGAAATTTCATGGTCTCTGCTCTAGACAGGCAAGCTCGACAAATATCTGTAATTTTGACCAAGTTTTCATCGTTTTCTTGGTCCATTTTCTCATGTTAGAAAAAAAAACATTAAACAGCCTTCAAAATCAGCTGTTGGAGGATTGACGATTGACATTTGATTTGACATAAGTTAATTCGTGTCAGGTCTGGTAAGCGACCAAAGCGACCAGAAATTGATTTGACCGATAAATATGGTCTTTTTTTTTAAATTTAAAATTGATACGGGCCTTTTAATTGAAAATATCTATTATATTAAACAAATTAAGAAACAAAAGGCTTATTTTATTCTTGACGTTATTTATGACGCATTAAAAAAACTCACTGGTTATTTGGTGCAGTAGAGCAAAATTACCCTATAAAAGGTAGCATTTATACTTCGTTAGTCGGAGTTTAAATTAAAAATTCACTTTTCTTTTAATTTGGTAACAACTTCTAAAACCTTTATATTTATAGCCCCAGAGAGTGTAGCAGCTTATTAAAACGTTACACGAGAGTTACAAATGAAAAATGATCATTTTCATTCCCGTACCTCTTGTCCTGAAAATATCGTCACGACGAAACCAGAGCCAGGCCCTTTAAAGAGAAGATTGCAAAATATAGAACAGAACTATTTTTAAAATTATTTCTTTAAAATGGAGCTTAATGTGGAACTATTGGGAAATATAGAAGACCACTGTTTGGCATGTTTAAGAAAAGATGATTCAATGGAAGATGTAACGGAAAACGGAGTACTTATAGCTACTTTTAAGAGCACTTTTAATTTGGAGGTTAGTTTCTGGCCACGTCTACACAGTTTGTTTTGTTTGAAATAAATAGAATAAAATATAATTTTCAGATCCAAGTTGAGGATGGAACACCAAAGTATTTATGCAGTGATTGTGGTAGAAAGCTATGTGAGTCGTCAGAGTTCCTTTCTCAAATTCAGAGCTGCCTTCAATATTTCAAAGACCATAAAAGTTTTCAAAGAAATATATTTTCAGAAACTGAAGTATGTATGTTAAATTTTTTTCTGTAAAGGTATGAATTTTCAATAAGAATATGCCAACAGGTTAAAGGGGAGGAAAATATTCAGTTGGAATTTAAAGACGATGAAAATGAGGATGGTCTTAATCCCATAAGTGACTCGGATTCAGACTCTGAGAATGAACCACTCAGTAAACTTGCTAAGAAAAAGACTCGGAAAAAAATACCATTTAATGCTAAATTGAGGAAGTTCCCTTTGAAGGAGATCGAGAGAGCTATGGATGAATATAAAAACAAATTCAAGGAGAACTCTGATTGTATTTTGTGTGATTTTAAAGGGATTAGCATAAGGAATTTGTCCTGTCATATGATTTTTAAACATAAGTATGTAATATTGATTTTTATACGCTGCCACTGAAATTTTTAACAAAATGTTTAGGTACTAATTATTCAGAATTTTTATAAGATTTTTAAAAACCTTAAATTGTGTCTATTTTTAGAGAAGAAAAAAGTACCTGGTGTTCAAGATGTAACATGTTATACAATGATTTAGCAGACCACAGAAAAACTCACACCAACAAAATTTGGTGCAAGTTTTGTCATAAAAATGTTAGCAGGTGTCATTATATAGAACATTTAAAAGGCCATGCAGGTAGGTAATCAATTGGCAACTTACCAAGCCAACCCATAAGTCTGTTGTAAATTAGAGTTGGTAACCTTAAATAATTAACATTGTTGGATAGGCTACCCACACCAAGTTTCTATTGTAAAGGATTTCCTGTGTCTTACAAAGTAATAAATATAGTTTAAAAAAACTAAAAAACACGGTTTAATAATAATCAAACTAAAAAGCGGAAAATAAATATATTTTAAAATAATTCTTGAAATTCTTAATATAGGCAGAAAATAATAATGAACGATAAAAATTAGTATTAGGTATTGTGAAAAAAGCGCGGGGTGCTCGGTATACGAAAAATATAGCACAAAGCGCCCCACGCTTTTTTTTCACTATAATACTAATGTTTATTGTTCATTATTATTTTCTGCCTATATTAAGAATTTCAAGAATTATTTTAAACTATTTATTTCTCGCTTTTTAGTTTGATTAATTATTATTAAAGCGTGTTTTTTAGTTTTTTTAAACTAATATTTATTTTGCATTCTTTAGTTTGAGTTATTGTTAAGAAAAAAAAAATTTTTTGAGTAGATTAAGCTAGGTTAGTAGATTATTGTATTGTCAGCGGTTCTTGATAAGTCTACAAAATTTAAATTAAATCTGACGGTTTAAAGTGGGTCAAAATCGGGTTCAAAAAAGTCGGTTACATACAAACATACAAACAAACCCGAACAAACCCAAACGGTTTTTATTTTCCAACGCGTCTCCAAAGTTGCTGCCCGCATGTCAATCACTCACTGCGGCCAGAGCCATCTCCTAGCGAGCGGCTACACAGAGTGGTTTCGGTTATTGTATGGAGAACTATAGGGTAGGAGGCCGATCGACAATGGCAGCATTTTCAAATTCTGTCCCGGTTTTTTGGTTAGTTCGCTATTGGCCGATAGATGGCTCTCGCGTCCGAAGTGGGCTGATGTTGTCTTCTTCTTCTTCGTTTTTAATATGGAAAACTAGATCCTTCATAGTTTTTAACTTTTACTTTTGACAATTGACATTTTATTTTTCGAAATAACAAATAAAGTTTGAAGGCAAGACAAGACAAATAACGTTGTATTGTAATTAATTTCCATATTTATAATGAATAATGGTACAATTTATAAAAGTAGAGTTTGCTTTGTAAGACAGGATCTTCTTCAGAGAGGAAACGCAGCCAAATAAGTCTTTCTAGCTCCAAAGGTAAAACCCTCTAGCTAGAATGTTTCTGTATTTTAAAAACGAAGCATCGTTGAAACTTTATACAGGCCGAGTTTACTAATAAGTATAACAAAGTAAGTGTAAACTCATATAAAAGTCCTCATTTGTTCCTTAAAGGACTAATTTAAATAAAAATAGTTATCGCGTCCATAAGAAACCATTTATTTGATAGCCCACTTCGAACACGAGCGCTATCTTACGGCGACTCGTAAAGCTGAATTACCGCTGCTAATTTGGGACCGAATCCAATGCATTGCGATCGGCCTCCTAACTCAAGTCCTCCATAGGTTATTGGCGATATAATTCCAATTAAATACTGCATTACGGGTTACCTGTGTAAGATGATATGATTTATTATTTAGATTTAAATACTGCATTACGGGTTGCCTGCGTAGGATAATAGGATTTATTATTTTATTTAGATTTAAATCGTCGGCGTCTACTGAAAACTTAATGTTTAGTGCCAGTGGTGAGTATTCAGTATTCATAAATATCATGAGTTATGCAATATCGTGACATCTCAAGGTCAAGTAGTCAAGTTGTTAAATTGTGAGATCTGGGATGCCAAAAAATCCAAAAATATATCGGCCACATTTAATAATCCGCAAAAAATCAATCGATTAACAAAATCGAGTCAGTTATTCCCAATACAAATGCTGTATATCAACATGAACGATGAACCGCCAATATTAATATTAGCATTCGTGTGAAAAACCGGTTATCATTCGGTTTTTTAAATGACTTGTTTTCTCGGTAGTCGGTTATTAAAATAAGTCGGTTTTTCCCATCACTAGTCTATACCCTATATTAATATTCCTTTTTTTCTAGGGTTTATTTATCCATGTGAACTCTGTCAAAAAAAGTTTATATCCCGAAAGGCGCTTGGTGAGCATACAGTTCAGCATAAGCAAAATAAACCATTCCAGTGCCATCTCTGCCATAAATCATTTAAATTACTTAAGAGGTGGGTTAATGGCATATACCTTAAGATCAGCAAACAATAATCAAAAGTGGCAAATTTATGGCCTTACTCATGTAAATAAAGCCCAGTACACATGGCATACTCATTGAAAAATTCTCATTTAACATAATTATGAGAAGATAGACAGGTCAGGGCTTTAAAATTTACCGTTACAATATACTCACAACTCTATAAGATGTCGCTAAAGAAGGTTGTGCGCATGCCCAAACCTTATGTCACTGAACATCTGTTGGTAGAGTAAAGTAGATATTATTTTTAAATAGTTGTACAACTAAATTGATTTTTTTTTAGCCTAGAAGCTCATTTGTCTCTTCATGGTCGATATACCTGTGAAGAATGCGAGAAAAATTTCGAAATTCCTGAGTTATTGTCTTCTCATTTGTGCTCCGGCAGACCAAGAAAAGAAACTATAACATTGAAAGAAGAGCCTGCCCAGTGAGCACAATTTTGACTCATTTAAGGAATAATTACGTAATTGCATTAAGATCTTGTGCCCGACAGCACACATGTGTGTCGAAACTACTACCTCTGTGTGACTTTTATATGTAGGAAGTGGAGCACGATGGCACAACACATTTAAGGGCAAATGTGGGAATAATTTCGATACTTGTGCCTTGTCTGTCAATTGGTCAAATGACACATTGCCGAGACATAGGCGACACAATTGAGAAAATATGACTGCCACAAATCCTTAATTGTCTGCCACAAATCCCACTAAATTATTTTAAAAATTATGAGGTGCAATGAACTGCTTTACACAACTTAGGAATTATTTATATTATTTTATATTTAATGTTTCTTTCAGAGTAGCATTCCGTTATAGATGTTATATTTTATTGTGCCTTACATGGGCCCAAGTGGATGTGTAAATAAACAGTAGATGATGAATAATAATAAATATATATAAGTAATAGGACTTTTTCAAGCTTACAAAATATTTTGTTTACTTGCGACAACAGCTGTTCTGTCTACTTTTTCCATATACTTACACTAGTAAAAGGGGCCTTTATATAATAAATATACGGGTAAATATATAAGAAAAATCTTTAGAAAAAAAAACATAAAAAAATAATAATTTTTAAACTTTTAAGTTTTGACAAATAAAAACGTTTAAGAAGTAATGTGGAAAGTAGGTTTTTTTAAACTAATTACATATATTATTTTAATATTAACACAATTGGCGTTTTAATTTATGGGTAAAAAAATATATCTAAAGATAATACAGAAAATATGGCGGTTACACGCAAAATTCCTTAATTGTGACCCATATGTGTAAAATGACGAAAGTTGGGCAATGCGTGACGCACTTTCTTCGCGGTGTCACATAATTCCTACTAATTGTTAATAATAACACAAATAGGGAATATTGTGTCACACAATTCCCACTGTTCTTTATTAATAACACAAATAGGGAATCGTTTGACACAATTCCCCATTATGTGTGTTTACTATAAATTGCGGAAAATTGACAACGCGCTTCCGAATTTTGACCGTATTTGTAACAGGTATCAACGCGTCAACCCCGGCGCGATATTTATGCCGGCATTATATGGTGTTTACGTTTAGGTGAAAAATATCCATCAGCATCAACATCGGTATTAAATTCATTTTCATCTTCTTCATGGCTATAATTTCTACCACGATCCAGTATACTAGAAACTGTTTTACTTGGTTCACTTGAACACGATGGTAGACAATCATCGCTTACACTGGTCGCCGGTCTATTCAAAGCACCACTACTACATAATTGTACATTTGATTGGTCGGATTCTGCCATTCCTGTGTCACAAGGGACTTGCTGTTTTAATTTCACATAAAGCGTCAGTGATTTTAATATGAGCTTTCCCACATCCTGATTTTTTGTTACTTTATTGGAATCACTGTGAGCACTTGATGGAACCGGATGTGCGTTAGCCAAAACAGTTTTAGACAAGAATGGAGTAGAATTTAAACGTTTTATTTTTCTATAATATGAGCTAGTTGTTTTGTAATTTCGAGGTCGTTTAGACATATTGAACAAAATTATAAAAGCAACACCTCAAAGTACAAGTACGACAATATAATAATGAAAACATAACCAAAAAATTACATGAAAAAATTCCTACTATGTGTTAAATCAAAATATTTTGTGTTAATATAGAAAAATAGTGGTGAAAATGGCTTTATTGTGTCACACCAACTTCGCGTGCGTGTCTTTAGACAAATATCAGTAAACATTTCCACTTTGCGTTACACAGAAGTTTACAATGTGGTTTCAGCAACAAAAGTCCTACATTGTAGCACACCGCTCATTCCAGAATTACGTGTTTGTGTCTTTGATCGACACAGACACAGTTTCGGCATGTTTTTAACACAATTCCGACACCATGGTACTCCTTAATTTTAGATATGTAACAATGCCTTGAGTGTTAACACAATTCCTACACGGTGTAAAAGAACGCACAATTCCTTTTTGGTGTCAAATTGCAAACAGTCTATGACGTCACTCAATATTTTGCGTGCATTTTGACACAAAAAAAAGGAAGTGTGACTAAACAACGACGTCGCCAATTACACATTTCCCTTTAGGGAATAAAATGCTCACTGGGTGTTAAGTCGATGGAGGATGACGATAGTGTTTTCGACGAGAGTTTCACGAGTAGATTACAGGAAAAAGTTGAAGATGACGATGATATGTATGTTTTTTTAGTTAAATGCCATGTTAATTGATAAATTTTAAAAATCTCATATTTTAATTGCAACTATTGATGAGTAGGTACAGGGTAGGCTGGATGTTCATAATGCGATACAGAATACCCTTTACATTAAATCTAGGTACATTATAATGTAGGTAGGTTTTTGCAGGAATATGGATAATAAGGAACCTCAAAAAGAAAGTGAAGATTTGAAACCCAAAATTGAAATAAAGGAAGTAGAGAGTCTGACTTGTCACTTCTGTCAGAGAAATTATAAGTAAGTTTGAAAAAACCTGTATAATGTTTAAAACTTTATTTTTCCCAATATTCCCAGTTAAAATAAGTGTATAGTTTTTTTTTAAATTTTATTAGTATTTTTGCATTTGGTATATTTTATAATTTTATTTATAGATTTCCCTTGGTATCAAAGGTAGTTCAAATACCCCAATTTACGAGGAAACGTTTAAAAGTGCTTATAACGAAATTAATAGTGGTTATTTTTTTTTTGTAGAACGGCCTATAAATTGCAAAAACATATTGAAGGACACATGGGAATATTTCTAGTGAAATGTAGATACTGTGATAAAGGATTTTCCAGTAATTCTGATTTGGCAAATCACGAAAGGGTGCACACAAAGGAAAAACCTTTCATCTGCAATGTCTGTGGCAAGGTAATGTTTCTTTCACTGCATAAAGTAACCAATCGAAAAACTAAGAGCTTGAAAATGAACAAATAATAGTTATTGTTCGTTTTCCGAAGGCACCCATTGTAGATTAATTTTACATTTACCGACCTACCGTCGTTTGGCAGAGAATTATAATCGACTTTGGAATTTCATAGGGCTACCGTCAGCCGGAAATCAGTTTTGATAATCACTGAGATTTTTAATGTTCTGCAACCAAATATTCACCAATGTATATTTCTGGTTGCATACAGCAATACGACGGTAGACCGATGTAAACAATTAATATACTATGGTTTTTTGCTAAATTAATGAAGTATATTGAATGAGTCGATAATGATTCTCTGCCAAAATGAAGTAGATCGTCTTATAAATAGTTTTAATCGTTTTAGGGTTTTGTAAGTGGGGCCACTTTAAGGATTCATATGAAACAGCATACGGGAAAGCCTGAAGAATGTGACCTTTGCCATAAAAGGTTTTGTAGAAAGTCTGAGTTAAAATTGCATTTACAGAAACACAGAGGTAATATATACAGGGATATAACGCCCTGTGACAGGCAAGATTTTGCTGTTGGTGAAAATTTATAATATATGTTAAAAATTGATCAATAGGAAAAGTATTTATTTTGATGTTTATAAGGATTTTTTCCATTTCTTGTAAATATTGTAGGGGAACGACCATTTTTATGCACAGATTGTGGAAAATCATTTGCTCAAAAAAGCCACCTTACGTGCCACTTGACCATGCACAGTGAAGAACGGCCTTATTCTTGTAAGACGTGCGATAAATCATTTAAGAAAAAAGAGTTATTGAAGCATCATATGAAACTGCACGGAGGAGGTAAGTGAATATTTTTTAAGAATTTTTCTTAGTCTTTTTGCTTGTAGATCTCGGATTTCTTGATAGGTATATGTGCGCCGATATGTTCAAATTTGTGGTGGTATCTCGTTACAGACCTATAGGGGTAGAATCTGACCTTGAAATGTCAAATGTGCCACCTTTATATATTAATAAATACTTACTAATTTTTTTTTTTAGATAAGAAATTTAAGTGTACAGTCTGTTTCTATGAATGTCACAAAAACTACAGACTTCAACAGCACATGAAAATGCACGAAGGCAAGCCGGACCTAAAAGTGAATCTGTGCCAGCTGTGTGGAAAAGGGTTTAGTTCCATGCCTTTATTAAATAGCCATATGAGTAATGTACATAATGTTATAGTTTAATTAAAAAATCCCAGACTGGGATAGACTGTACACGTACAGGGTATCCCACAATGTTTGTAATATTGGTGGTTTATTGTAAATTTGATACTATTAAATATACTTTTTCTATAAAAAGCATCAGAACATGTTACAAATATCTAAAAAAAACAATCAGTTTTTCTATTTTTTGAACTTTGTGTATGTTTTCTTATCGAATTTTTACCGCCTCGATCTCTTATCCATCACAATTAAACTTTAGTAGGTAAATGCATATGGTCCACTAATTTCTCATCGACCTACCTTCGTTTGGCAGATTATTATTGTCGACTACTGAATGCCATCGGACTACCGTATAACCGAAATAAGTTTTGATATTCTTCGAGTTTGCAAAGCGTTATGCAACCAGATATTCGCATACGTGTATGTTTGGTTGCATATAGAGTCACGACGGTAGGACGATGCAAGAAAATAAGTCGAGAATGGTTTTTACCAAGTAACAAAGGTAAGCCATTGCTGTCTGGGTATTGTTAGGATCCGGATATGGATTCGTTCATATACGCTCACTTTTATGAGAGCACAACAGCTCTTTATTCTTCTTACTCCGTTTTAGCTTTAGAAATACTTTCAGGAAAAATGAACAAAAAAACAATATTAACATTTTACTATTCTATATTAACATTTTTGTGTACAGTTTCATTTTTACATTGTTACACATACATACATAGCTAAAAATTACCACTTTTACTTTTAACACGTTTTCTTAACTTTTCACACATCTGCCCTTTTGTTACATTCACAATATAGGTTTGTTCGCGAATCATTTACTGGAAACTGTAAATAGTTTCACGTAACAAAACCAAACAAACCTGAAAATAAGTTATTAAAAACTAAATATTTTGCCTAAATAATTTCTGCTGCATATAAAGTTAAGTATAAAAACGTTTTTTTAGTCTTAAAAAGTATAAAACTGAGCACAAATGAATTTAATAATGAGGGGGCCCTTGTAAGTCTATTGTAGAGCTGCATGGTGTTCGCTTTAGCATATATTCGCCGAAATAATGGATGAACTAAGGGCTAGATGAGTATCAGGCATAAACATCGTTAAACTAAATTCAGTAGATAACTTCTAAAAATTACTAACATATTTTTAAAAAAGGCCCCTTCGGAAAACCTGTGGACTTGATATGATTAAATTCAATTGTTTCATATACTTTGATGTTGGAGACACGATATTTTATAACCGATACGGTTCTCGTGAACATCCCGTTATAAACTAAATAAGTTGTAAAAATAAATGACTTAAAATTTTTTTAAAAAAGGTACCTACAACTTGATCTTAACCATACCACGTCGACAATTTTTTTGCTAATGTTGGACCAGACACACAATACAAATTTAAGCAACAAGCAAGTATAAAAGACTTAAAGCATAAATCAAGAAAACAAACTGTAAATATTGTACATCAAAACTTGTTTTTATTCTTATAAAAAATGCTTAAGTTTTATTATTTTGGTACCTATGTTCTTTGTGCACTCAGTGCTTACTTGTCTCGTTCAAAAGAGCGCGAAACATTTGATTATAGTTTGGATAACCAATCTGGCCTGGCATGGCAACAACTATTAGCATTTTTTATAGTAAAACAACTGGTTAAAATCACCGGGTACAAAAAATTCTAACAAACCATACTAAACCCTCTATACACTAGTTTCCGCGTTCCGTTATCCTATCCGCCGCAATAATCCTCTAATATTTATTATCTTTGTCTCGTTAAAATACATTTTAGGCACCCTGCTCCGTAGTAGTTGTTCTCGTCTGTCTACTTAGCGGGTCCGCTATTTAGTTAGCTAAAATTCGCTATTATTACGCTAGTCGACAAGATTTGTTTGCTGTAAAAGTAAGGTGGAACTTTGTAGTAACGTTGCATTGAAGTCGTTTCCACAACATCCACGGGTAGTTATCGAAGATACAACTTTCCATAACTGGTCGCTCGATGTAGGTAAAGTATTTTTCACAATAAATGGTTGACTCCGTTTAACTACTTGGGACGTTTTGCAAGAGCTCGGCCATAAAAATGCAAATAAACTGTCGGTCAGGGTCAGATTATAATTTGCAATTATAGCAGGTAATATTTAACCATCTTGTGCTTGCGATAACATCATATATTATTAATAACGAATTAAATATCTAAAGTCCTACCCTGTAGTGTATTTGCTTGTTGATTGTGTATAACAATGGGATTAAACCGGTAGTTTTATTGCAGTCAATAAGTCGATACCATATGGGATTAAACCGGTAGTTTTATTGCAGTCAATAGGTCGATACCATTTAGGGTGAAAAATACTTTACCTCCATGTACATAGTTGGAAGAAATTTAAAAATAGAGCGCCGAAATCAGCACAAATATTACTACAATTTTTTTCTGTATTTCACAGCAACAAAGGAAATTTTGCCCACCAACGGTTTTATCGTAAAAGGAATATTCCATAATTCTAAAACCACATTTAGTTAAAATTGACAATTGATTATCTATATCGGAAAATTGTATTATTTGGTATCAACACTACATGCTATTTTGAAAATATAACTGGATACTTTATGTGATCATCAACAATTATTGGAACGTTTGAAGATTGGCTGTACAAAATAAATTCCAAGAGCCATTACAAGGAGGTGTTCATAGTCATGTCATATGATAGAATGTCCTTTATAACGGCACGCCAGTGTGTGGGAGTACTCCTACCAGGAAGAAAATTATCTACGTGCCTTGTGGGTATTTGGCCGATTTTTGGATTAAAGGAAAAAATAACGATAAAAAATATATGCGCATGCATGGTTTTTGTTTTGTACAGACAATATTATAAGAAAGTGTTGAAAAGGTAGTTTATAGGTATTATGTTTTTTTAAACGTTTTCTAAAGAAAATATGCCATTTAGAGAAATTTAAAATAATAAGGAACCGTATTTTTAGGCTTACAACTCCACGATTTTTTCTAAACATACCCAAAAAAATCATCTATTTTAAAATTTTTCTTATATTATTTATATTAGAGAGCATTTTTATTATTAGTTCTCGCGTATTGTCAAAAATGATCCCAAAAATTGAAAAAATCTGTAATATACATAGTTTTCGAAATTAATATTCTATTCTATCATAAATTTATTAGAGTAGTATAGAAATTTTTGATGTCACAAAACGGTTCCTTTGGGTAATTGTTAAACCTTGGAGTCCATTTTTCTAACACAACATTAAAAAGTTGTCTTACCAATTTGCTGCTAATATAGACGACTGTTAAGAAACACATAAAAACAGCGGCATAGAACATAATATAGCTTTAGATACGTACATCTTTATTTCATGCGCAAATAAAATTTAAGTTTTATGGGTAGAAAATACTCGTTACCGGTCCTTCTTTAGCGACATAATCTAAATACACTCCAAAACCGGACCGGTCGTGATGTTGGTGAGTGTTTAATATTTACGGATTTCTAGTTTTTTGTGCAGTTAAGTAAATTTTGTTAATGCTTCTTTGAATTATTAAATCATTGACTCGGTTTGGAATATAAATATAAACAATGACTGCAGTACCTAAAGTTGTATGATTTTTATTTTGCCGAAATAGGGGTAAAATACCGGGTATTTCGTATTTTCAGTACGTATGAAGTAGTGATAGTCCTCGATAAGTAAGCATCATTGTAATTGCCGTAGAAAGGTTGAGAATTTAGCAATGCGCATGCCCATGTGGCTTTAGTAACACGCGCAAGTGCCATTTTGTTGAATATTGTTTGTTGATCTAAAGGTATTATGTCTATGCAGTCAGTTATGTGGTTCATTGTTGGGATGACGCAATTAAAGAATTTCGCCTGCGGCTCCGTAGCGCAGATTTTTAATTTTGAACCTCGCCCCCCTTCCCACCGTTAAGGCTTACCAACTGAGAGAAGAGTGGGAAAATTACATTAATGGGCCCTGTCCTAGTCGTACTGTTTGAAAAATCGACCGCCCAGTTTAGAAAGAAAATTATCAGTACGCGTTTGTAGGGCAAGAAGTTTGAAGGTAAAAAAATTTACTTCACATACATACAATAAATTCCTTTTCTAAACTGTTAATACTTTAAATTTAAAATATCGATAAACGTTACGGACAAAAAAATCTTAAGTAAACATTTTGTACAAAGACAGTGTAATCGCAAGAAAAATAATGGTTTTCGAAGAAAAATAATGAAAAACCTCACCACACCACGAAAAATCCAAATAAAACAATAATTGGTAAAAAAAAAAAAACAATTTATTTTGTAAAATATAAAACGTATAATTTTACAATAAAAAAGCATCTCGAAGGCATTGGGAGCAAAATTTTCATTATTTTTCTTAATCTTGAATGGTATATTTGATGCTGAAGCTTGTGTCCTACAAAAACCACACTGATTGGTAACTTAGAAAAATATAATAATTTAATGTTTCATATCGAATAATAACCTATAATAAATGCATGTATATAAATATAACCCATTTAAGTAGAAACTTGTTTGGAAGACGAAGCGCGTCTGCAACTTTTTAAGTAACTAACGAATTATGCAGATGGCGATTGTTTATATAGTACATTGATAGGGGGAATCTATAGCCAATAATAAACAGCCTAGCATTTTTTAGACATACAAAGTCATCCCAAATACATAGTGTGAACATCGTTGTAACAAATCCACAGGCCTACAAATCACTATCGATTTTTTTTTACAAAAAACTGAAACATTTTAACTTTTCGGCAAAAAAAAATGCGAAAAGGTAAAAACAATGTTTATATGCGAGAAAATATAAGAGCAAACAGCCAAAAATTAACAGGTAAACTCTATAAAAATTGAAACATGAATACGAACAATTTCCATACAAGACATGGCTTTAGGTTACTCAAGAGAACCTAAAAGATAAGTTGACTGTAAGGATGCAGTTATTATATTAGTCTACTTATAATGAAGCCAGATTTCAGTACCGCCTAAAAAAGACTGGGCAATAACGCTCAAAACAAAGTGAAACTAAACGAAAATCCCTAAAACCATTTCACATATTAGGCTTGTCTCTCTGCTGGATTTGTAAACAAAATATTTCTGTACGCTGTACAAAATATACTTTAAAATTATTATATATTTATATTATCATAATTATCTACAAAAAGAAACAACCAACCCTTATTATAGATACCAGGGTCGATAATTTTTAAAACCAAAAAAAATAATAGTAGGATGAAACCCATTGGAAAAGGAAGAGAATATAACACAAAAATAAAAAATAATAAATAAAAGGAAAAATAATTTAGGGGCGATCCGAGGTCGGGAAGTGGAAGGGGGTGAGTTTTTAAGGGTAGAAAACGATTTCTACTATAGTAATGTAAATTTTTTTTACACCATCAGAAAGTAGAGATTTCAACGAACAAAAAAAAGCCCACCGACTTTTTTCAAAAAGCAGATATTTTGAAGTGAGAATTTTCGATTGAAAATTAGGGTGCTTTTTCGATATTAAGTCAAAATAAGGTGAAAAAATAAATATTTTAAATCAAAAAAATTACGTGTTTGGGACATAAAAAGGTAAGTGAAAATTTAGTGAAAAGAAAATTTTTTTTGTAAAAAATAAAAAACCAAAAACTTGGTTATTTGAATTTTTCACATAAATTATGAGGTTATGTGAAAAAAGTGTAAATACAAAAGTTGTAGGTCTTTTTATTACCTACAACTTTGCCATTCAACGTTTTTCCATAGGACTTGTAATTTTGCCGGAAATCGAGATAAATCGTTTTCTACCCTTAAAAACTCACCCCTTTCCACTTCCCGACCTCGGATCGCCCGCAAATTATTTTTCCTTTCATTTTTGTTATATTCTCTTCCTTTTCCAATGGGTTTCATCCTACTATTATTTTTTTCACTTTTTACCATTTTCAAAGGCTTCAGCCCTGGTCTATTAGCCACAGCGCAACCTATTTTTCCTGCGTCTCCGGTCAAGCGATACACGATCTATTTCTTCTCTGCGTCACATTATACAATCCCCCCAACGAACTACACACACCGCCAACAACACAAAAAGTTACCTTTCGACTAAGTTTACACCGCCTTTCTTCCAAACAAATCTCCGAAAATCCGAAAAAAAATTGTTTACACTTAGAATACTTTCAACGGGCGCATTCTCGAGAATGGCGCCCCCTATCTCTATATATGGTAAATTTACGACTCTTTTTTTTTGGTAAATTTAAGACTGGTTTTTAGTTAATTTAAGTTAACTAGCTATGTCGGTGGTTTTTTTTTGGCTAAAATAATTTAATCTGTCTCTGCCTTCATTCCCCGTGCTTCGCCAGTCTTTCGCAGCGCCTCGAGCTCCTCTTTCGTTTTGTCTTCGATCCGGCGGATGTCCTCCATGGTGAGACCGTGCCAACGGTCGATTGAACAGAATACTTGCCTGGGAAGGAAAATAGGTATATGGCATACGTCACGATATTTTATTTTTTATACCGTGCGAGCAAAAATTATTTGCATCAAAGAGGGCTTGGATTAAAAAACGTAGGGCTTGGTTTAGATCACAATGATATGGGGACGATATATCTAACCAAATCTAGTTTACAATTTTGTCAAATTCATATTATGACATGATATGCCAACCTAATGAGTAATAAAATAAGTAGACAAATACAAATTTATTTTTGTTGTTTACAAAATTAACAAAGTAAGAATATACAGAAACATTATATAAGATCTTCCCACTTCTTGGGACAGGCGTCTTATACAATTTGTTGGCGTATTTTGCATTATTTCACGAACGTTTGCAACAAGTTCTTCTGTTCTTACAGATGGTCTTCCTGCTCCTTTTTTGTGTTGTATAGAACCTGTTTCCCTAAACACAGCCACGGTTCTTTTCAGGCAATAATAAAAATCCCAAGCAATAAAACCAACGTTAGGAAAATGTTCGTGAAAATCGTCCATGCACAAACCCGGATTGTATTGCCACTCACCATTTACTCTAACCCCGTTTCGAAAATACGTTTCAACCATGAATGTTTTATGCTGTTCCGTAAAGCCCATTATGTGAATTGTTCAAGAAATTGGAAAAATTAGCGATGAATCAAATTACTTGTAACGACTGTCAAAGATGACGGAATAACTGATTGATTGTTAGTTCAGGTAGTTACTGGCACCCGACAGGTATTAAGCTCTACGGCTAAGCATTACATCCTTAGATGCAAGGCCCTCTTTGATGCAAATAATTTTTGCTCGCACGGTATTGTTGACGACTAGGACCGTAAATTTGACAGCGTAAGCGTCATTTTTATAAAATGTCGGCCTCATCGACCAATCACGTCATACACTTACGCTGTCAAATTCGCTCCCATGGGGACTTGGGTTTAGAGAATAGAGAACCGAGCCTTCATGTGCGTAAATATGACAGCGTAAGTGACGACCAACCGCTATTAACCAATCACCTCTTAGATAATGGATACGCTGTCAATTTTACGCCCGTGGGGATCCGCGGTAAGGATTATTTTGGTAAAACAAAAATTTTAGGCCTGCGACTAATGTTAACTTACCTATGGAAATTTGTAAATAGCCTCCTCTCGCATTTTTGTATAAAACTTTCTACCCTGGTCTAAAAAAAAATCATAAAATTACGAAAATTGATAAAGAACTGGCACATTATCTATAGGCAAAACTTTAATGAAAAAGTATTTAAAAGAAAGTAAAAAGAGATAAATTAATGAATATCAAACTAATAATTAAAAAGTGAACATTTAAAATACCATAAATACTACCAAATAGAACTTTTAATAGGTACCCATATTATTTTTAAAAATAATTTTTTTTGGCGCTTTCTACATTATTTCCTTCTAGCTTTGTTCATGAATATCAAAAATATAGATTAATTTATTCATAATAAACATAAAAATATACCTACTATATACGGTGTGTCCACGGATAGAGTTTGGAAGAGAAAAAACTTTTTTATTAGTACCTAGGTATAGACGAAAAAGTTATTCTTTATAAAAACGTCTGCTTGTGATGAAACTACAATTTCGAATATCAGATTTATATTATATTTTATTGGAAATATTAGATGAGCTCATCAATTAAACAAAAATACACAATACCTCTTATACAACTGTTTTGTTGAACCACATTTAAGATACCTAATACCATGTTGGGGGAACCCAGGCGAATATATGTTGGACAAGCGGCAGAGGTATCAAAATAAGACTATAAAAAGTATTTTTTCTTTAAACTGCTATACGACAACTAGCTATATTTATAAGCATTATCCGTTCCTAAACATCAGACAATTAAAAGAACTAGAACAAGTAAAACTAATACACTGTTTAGAAAATAAATTACTAAAATCAAGTGTAGTGTTGAGCAAACTTTTATAAGTGCAACTTAAGAACAAACATAAACCTTAGAAATAAGTTCTCTAGAACCAAAAAATGTCAAGACTCTCCAATTTTCCGAAGCATCCAGGTGTATAATGAAATACCGAAAGTCATCACTAGTAAAGCAGCCAAAAAGAGTAACGTACATTTTAAAAATTATATTAAAACTAAAGACCCTCCAAAGAATTAACATAATTATGTTTCATTATGTGTACTATCTATATTTTAGCGACTGTTACCTACGAAAGATTTTTTATTTTGATTGTAAGTGCAGGCCTCAGTGCCAGTATCTCTGGTAAACTCTATAAAAATTAATAACATGAATAAAAACAAATTTCATTATAATTTCAATAATAACTTAGATCTCTTGAAAGAACAAATAAGAGTAGTTATTGCAAATATCTAGCATTCCTGACTTGCTTTAATAAAAGCAAGTCAGGAACTGTTATCGGGAATTCAGATGTTGAGTTGAACTATGCGCTAACTCGGTGATACCACGATTGAATAAAAGTTTTATAATTTATGATTGAACGAATTGAAGAAATATGACATGCAATAATAAAAATACATACTTCAAAAGTAGGCAAATAAAAAATGGTTTTCTTACAACAAAATCGTTACTCGGCAAGAAATAAAATCATATTCGAAGTAAGTAAGCAACAATAGTTGTTTGTTTTTACGTAAATTTATTTTAAACAAAATTCAAAAAACCAAAAATGTTGTTTCTGACGAACCCTGTATAGTAATAGCAAATGTGATATTTGGAATTGTGGTTTCAGCACAAGCAAAATTCATTCAATAAATCAAGGAATTAAAAAAAAATCCTAAAAAGTAAAAATATTGTTTTTGACGAACCCTGTATAGTAACAAATCTGGTATTCGAAGTTGTAGGTTCAGCACAAGCATACTTTTTTTGATAAAGAATGCTATCCGTGGACACACTGTATATACATATTATGGAGGACTTGAGGTAGGAGGCCGATCGCAATGCATTGGATTCTGTCCCAAATTAGCATCGGTAATTCAGCTTTACGAGTCGTCGTAAGATGGAGCTCGTGTTCGAAGTGGGCTATCAAATAAATGGTTTCTTATGGACGCGATAACTATTTTTATTAAAATTAGTTCTTTAAGAAACAAATAAGGAATTTTACATGAATTTACACTTACTTTGTTATACTTCTTAGTAAACTCGGCCTGTATAAAGTTCCGACTATGCTTGGTTTTTAAAATACAGGGTATTAAACATTCTAGCTATACCCTTGTAGCTAGAAAGATACTTATTTGGCTGCGTTTCCTCTCTGAAAAAGATCCTGTCTTACACCCCGACACAAAGCAACGTCTACTTTTATAAACTGTACCATTATTCATTATAAATATGGAAATCACGTTATTTGTCTCGTCTTGTCTTCAAACGTTATTTGTTATTTCGAAAATAAAATGTCAAAAGTAAAAGTAAAAAACGAAGAAGAAGACGACACTAGCGACGCGAGAGCATCTATCGGCCAACAGCGAACTAACCAAAAAACCGGGACAGAATTTGAAATTGCTGCCATTGTCGATCGGCCTTCTACCCTCTAGTTCTCCATAATACATACATATTTCATATATGGTGCTTTGCTTATTAGTCTATGACAAAAACACTCACCTGCAATCCAAACCACTTGAACTCCACCGTCACCAACTTGTAGCACGTCATCACCGGGTTAACCTTCTCCTTCCAATCGGGGCCCACCAGCGGCCCCCGTCCCGTCTTTTGCGACTTGAACTTTGCGGGGTCGTCCTCCGGTTTGTAATCGGCAGACGTGACTGGGTCGTTCGCGATGTCGATCGGAACGATGTCCCTGATTTTTAATTTCTCGGCTGAAAGTTCGTGCACCTTCGTAGAAGATGTGAGGTTAGGGTTTGAATCGGAATTGTTTTAGGTTAGGTTTCGGTTATTAAATGAAAATATAAATACCTACATCGCCCGTATTCACTAAATGCCCGTGTCGTGAACTCTATCTGTTTAATGAAAACGGTACTATAGAAAGATATTCTATGCAGAACATTTAAAACAAGAATTAAGGTTTTGTTAACGACGTCATTTTTTTGCCTTTAACTGTCAATTCGATATGCCTAATTATTGGTACGTAGATGGCGCGCAAATGCCGAAACGCAAACATTTGCTGCTTTGATGGCTTATAAACAATAAAGTCAGAATACATGTTCTAATTTTAAATCATTTTAGTGAATACGGAGGTTACAGATTTAAAAAATGACTAGCTAGGTAGGTTTAGAAGGTACTATTAATCGTAAAAAGTATCTACAGGGTGTCCGGGAAAATGTGGGAAATCTCCCGGATATGAAAAAAACACGTGAAAAGAATAGGATTAGCGACATGAATGAAGAGTACTTAATTTTTAGTCAATAGTTAAAGGTATGTAAAAAACGTTGTCCAAAGTTTTTATCATACCGGGCGTAAATAAATGGGCACATTAGTGTCACAGGTAGTCCGTCCCTGCAGCTGTGAGTAATTCGCAACACTTTCTGGGATAGTAATTTGAAGGGTCTTACCTGGTATAGATCATATGAAAAAAAAATTGAAATATACCTGTTGGTTTAATAATTATGTGTCAAAAACTTAATTCCATGGGAGCCCATATCTTCGAAGAGGAGGCCGATACGAAAGAAGTTTATATGAATTTGTAGTATTCTTTTCACGTGTTTTTTTCATACCCGGGAGAGTTCCCACATTTTCCCGGACACCCTGTATAAGAGTATATGCAAAAGCGATAGATAGGTATATATATATATTTTTATTAGTTCAAGCATAGATGAATATTAGTAAATTCAAAATTTTCAACAAGTTAAAATACAGGAGTGTTAATTCCCATCAGTTCAATTTAAAATTGTGCTGTTATTTCTGAAAAATATATATATATATTTTTTACTATTGCAGAAGCATTGCAGCATTTTAAATTGAACTGACAAAATTCGAAAAGAATAAATAGCAGTGGAAAATATCTTTTAAAGGTAGGTATCACTCTATATCGATTGGTAAAAATCTTGTCGCAACTTGCAACCTTACAGGGTGCCCAGAATGTGTGTGTCAAATAAAGTGTTTAACTCGAAGACCTTTCAAAGTAGAGACCCAATTGTTTATATTTTTAACAGATCCCTCATCATTTCGTCATTGTCTCTACATTGTTTGCCAAACTTACGCTGTTGGAAGTATTGTTATTATGTGGAAAATTTAAATCTTTGTCTAAAACCTTATAAAAAGTATGCAGTATGGCAACGCAGCAGTAAGAGATCCGCATCCACAAATCTGATGGTATATATAAAGTAAACGGCACGAATTCTCTCGTTTTAAAACAGATGACAGCAGAAATTTGTCATCGATCAGCTGATATTGGGACATAGTAATATATAATATAATAATATCTGACATATTACCTAAATATTGTACCGACGATATTGATTTTATTTAAATGTTAGTTAATCAAATAATAAACTCAAAAAAGCAACGCGAAATAGGTTATAGGTTGGCAATAGATGGAATGACGTTGAGAATTCCACCTTAAAATGTTTGTTCGTAAAGGTTAGGTTTCTAATGTATAATTTTTCCATTTTGCATTATCTAGGTATCCTTTTCTGTTTCAAGAAAAATAAGTAGAAATTATTTCTCTGACTTAGGTAGGTAGGGGAGAGTTGGACAAAACCGGGTACCGCCTAGTTCTGCCAAATGCCAAAACAGCTTTCTATATTATTAACCTTTAAAAATCAGCTTGAAATTAACTATTTAACATTAGGTTAGCCTATATAGTAGTTTAAAATGGTAACCATATTAATATGTAATAGGATAGCGAACAAATATATAACTCTTCTATTTTCTGAGTCTACGTTCCTTGACAGTAAATGTAATATCTGACTGAATTCAATTAGTTTATGTTGAACTGAAGGTATAGTATTTTACCTATAGGTATAATCTGAACAAATAAAACAAAAAAAAAATCTGTTGTAAATATGAGTGTCATGAACCTAGTCTAGTTAAAGTTGCGTTTCAGTTAATTTAGTATTTTCAAGGTTTGGATAATTATAATATTATATAAGTTTTAAATCTATTTTGACACTTTATCTTTAAACCATATAAAAACCATTTTTATTATTACCTACCTTAAATTACAATATTTATAAACGAAACTTTCAAAAGAAAATATTATTATTATTTGGCAATATTAAAGCGGTAGAACCGAGGAGACTATTGCATCAATTGTTTTAGAAGGAATTCATGCCAACTTATAAAAATTTAATAGACCAGAATTGTCAGAGTGTCACGTGACTTGGAATCCATCTTGCGAGGAATTAAAATTTTTACTATAACACCGAACTCGTTCAAGTCTGATGGCAAACTTTGAACAGTGTTGCCATGCGGGCAGAACCCAATGAGTTCTCTTTTTCACCCATTACTGATTTTTTATCGTTTCGGATCGGGTTTTCAGGCGTTTTATGAATGAAACATTGGTCCTACAGTTTATAAGGTCTTTGGTTTATTAGTTTAAGTACGAGTATGTGTAGATTTGTGCTTGTTCAGACACCCTGTACATATTCACCACGAAATCTTCAAAAATCGAGTGACACCATGTGCAAGAAGGAAGAGAAAAAAAATCGGGAACACGAAGATTAAAGGACGGCACAGCAGGCTACCGGAGTTATGTACAGCCTAGTACAACTTACATTATCCTGATTTCCAGTATCGGCTATGTGCATACTCTCAATAGAGATCACGAAGTTTTCCTTCATATACCCAGGGTTCTGTCACCGCCGTTATCAAGGTAACGAGGCATAGAAATGGAAGTTTATTTACAATAGCAGATTATCCCGCAACCATATGGCGATGGGTGATCGAAACATAGAAAAGAAAAAAATATAAAGTGAGGTTAGGTTTACTTACATTTTCTTGGTGGCCTCTATCGGGGGCGTGTAACGTCTCTATAACTAGTTTAAATTTGTCTTTCATATAACCTGGGTTCTGAAAATTAAAATTTCGTGAATTATGCCAATATAGATATAATTTTAAAATACATAGTATGCAATCCTTGAAAAGTGTGGCAGCGTATTTTAAAAAGAATAGTGCATAGTAACACCTGTTGATTAGCATACCACTTGAGACAACAATAGGTTCTAAACATTAAAATTATATAGTGTCACCAGTAAAGTCCGCATCATATGGGATTTTTTTTTATTAATAGCTTTATTCAAAATTTGACTGTGGCATCAAGTTCTGCTTCGATCGAGATGAAAATTAAGCAAAAAAGATAGTAGTCACGTGATTCGCATTATCTGTCAAATTTTAATTTTTTCCAAACAATAATTGAAAAGTGGGGTTATTTCTGAAAATATCGAAAAAAGTTATTGGAAAAAGTTTTTTTAAATGCAGTTTCCAGCTCACATGCAAAATTTCAGCTGCATAAGATAATTTTGATTTTTTACCCATATTTTGTAAATTGCACCACTTTTGCGAAATAAGACTCTACGCAACCTACATAAAACTTCTTAGTTTTGACTATGGAGAACTATAGGGTAGGAGGCCGATCGACAATGGCAGCATTTTCAAATTCTGTCCCGGTTTTTTGGTTAGTTCGCTATTGGCCGATAGATGGCTCTCGCGTCCGAAGTGGGCTGATGTTGTCTTCTTCTTCGTTTTTAATATGGAAAACTAGATCCTCCATAGTTTTTAACTTTTACTTTTAACAATTGACATTTTATTTTTCGAAATAACAAATAACGTTTGAAGGCAAGACAAGACAAATAACGTTGTATTGTAATTAATTTCCATATTTATAATGAATAATGGTACAATTTATAAAAGTAGAGTTTGCTTTATGTCGGGGTGTAAGACAGGATCTTCTTCAGAGAGGAAACGCAGCGAAATAAGTCTCTTTCTAGCTCCAAAGGTAAAACCCTCTAGCTAGAATGTTCCTGTATTTTAAAAACGAAGCATCGTTGGAACTTTATACAGGCCGAGTTTACTAAAATAAGTATGACAAAGTAAGTGTAAATTCATATAAATGTCCTTATTTGTTCCTTAAAGGACTAATTTAAATAAAAATAGTTATCGCGTCCATAAGAAACCATTTATTTGATAGCCCACTTTGAACACGAGCACGAGCGCTATCTTACGGCGACTCGTAAAGCTGAATTACCGCTGCTAATTTGGGACCGAATCCAATGCATTGCGATCGGCCTCCTACCTCAAGTCCTCCATAGTTTTGACAATGCTTTATTTCAGATACATCTTCTTTAAAGTAGCGCCATAATAAATGTGTGTTTTTCTACAAAACCAGAATTGGGCTATTAAAATTTGGTTGCATGTGATGCTAAGTTTATTTGTTTTTGACCCTGTGTAAGGTAACTTCATAAAATAAGTATTTTTGAAAACGTAGTTTGTGTCTAAAAGTAATACACCTTAATATTAAGACAAAAAATAACACAGTGTCATCAGTAAAGTGTTCATTAAGTGGAAAATAAATTTTAGTTTAACTTTACGTAAAGTTTATCTATTTTCAACGATTTAATTTAAAACCCCTTTACTTTATTTTTTATTTTTTTTTACTTTCAGACACAAACTACGTTTTCAAAAATACCTATTTTATGAAGTTACCTTATACAGGGTCAAAAACAAATAAACTTTGCATCACATGCGACCAAATTTTAATAGCCCAATTTTGATTTTGTAGAAAAACACACATTTAATATGCGCTACTTTAAAGAAGATCCGAAATAAAGCATTTTCAAAACTAAGCAGTTTTATGTAGGTTGCGTTGAGTCTTATTTTGCAAAAGTGGTGCAATTTACAAAATGTAGGTAAAAAATCAAAATTATCTTATGCAGCTGAATTTTTGCATGTGAGCTAAAAACTGCATTTAAAAAAGCTTTTTCCAATAACTTTTTTCGATATTTTCAGAAATAACCCCAATTTTGAATTATTTTTTGGAAAAAATTAAAATTTGACAGATAATGAGAATCACGTGACTAATATTTTTCTGCTTAATTTTCATCTCGATGGAAGCGGAACTTGATGCCAGAGTCAAATTTTGAATAAAACTATTAATAAAAAAAATCCCATATGATGCGGACTTTACTGGTGACACTGTAGTTTAAAAAGGTCCCTCTTATCATTTAAATTCCTCTTTCTTATTACTATAATAGCCACAACAAGGAACCTATTTTTTTTATAGTTCAGTGGTACCAAATAACCCCGTTTCCATAATAAAAAACTGACCGTAATAACCGTTCTACAATACGGGTACGCGTTCCATGCCTCCTCGTGTATCTCCAAACTCCCCTTGGGGGCCAACAGCCTTATGAAGGCGGGCACCTTGCTCGCCAAATGGTAGATCTTGTAAGTGTACTGTCCCGAGTTGTACTTGCCCCCTAGCAGGGGGTAGTTTGTGAAGGGTTCATTCTTGAGGACCTCGATTCCTTCCCCTCCTCCCGTGTTGTCCTTCGAGGCCTCTGCTACGCTGAAGAGCTGGGCTACTTGGTACTGGAAACGGATAAGTAATAAGTGTTTTGTGTGGCTGGTGTATAATGTTCACATGACAAGTAATAGTATATTATTTAACGAGCGTATAATGTAGGCCATAATAAAACGAGGATGAAGTTTAGTAAATCATCCGAGTGTATTATGGTTCATTAGACGCGAGTCAAATACTATACTTTATCTAAAACCATCCATTTATACAGTGCCTGAAAAAAAGTTGAGTTCATATGGGAAATATAATAATTTCACTTGTTGTTTTATGATAATTACACTTGTTGTATTATGGATAGCATAATGCTCTTATTATCAGAAAAAAAGTTGAGTTCATATGGGAAATATAATAATTACACTTGTTGTTTTATGATAATTACACTTGTTGTATTATGGATAGCATAATGCTCTTATTATCAGAAGTATTATGCACCTATTATTAAATGGTTGTAGATAAAAACGTTTATTACTATTTTCAATATAACCTAACATTTTTTTATTATTTTAAATGTCAAATTGACATTTAATTTTCTCATTTTCATTTGTTACTGATAGGACGTAGACGTTCTGTTCTAATTGCAAAGTTACATTTTTGATTGGCGCCGCCATAGCACTGATAAATTCCCAATAGTTTCAAATAGCGTCAATTTATGCTTAAATTAAATGCAATATTTATAATAATAATTGGTTTCATTGTGGAACCAGCAAGGAACCTGGAACCTGGTGAACCTTACATTTGACTTCTTGTTATGATAAAGATAAAGGGAATTAGATGCCTATCTCGCTCTGTTGTCGTTTGAATGAGTTTGAGGTGGGAGTATCAACATGCTTGCCAACCTATAATCTATGTTGCATAGATTTATTTATTTTTCTAGCTTTTACACAAAATTTAAATGAAATCAATATCAACTGCATATTCTATGAGTAATAATTGACATATTAAATAAATGTTAAGGAGTTTTATAAATTATTTTAGGAGAATTGTAGAGCGAAAAATAGCGGGTAAGATTTTTTTAAACATTACTATGTCATTGTTGTTTCAATATACAATTCTCCCAAAATTAGCAATGAAATAAATTGATATTTTTGTAATATATCAGATACTTCCTAAAAAATGTACGGACGATATTGATTTTCTTTAAATGTTAGTTATTAAAATAATAAACTCAAAAAATCAACCCGAAATAAGTTATAGGTTGGCAATAGATTGAATGACGTTGATAATTCCACCTTAAAAAAAACTTATAAGTAGCTATTGTTCTTAACTTTTTTTGGCTGCAAATAATGCAAATGGTGCATTTAACTGTAAATTTTAGAGTATTTGGAAGGCCTTGAAAAGTAATACACATATATTAAAACGTGTAAGCAATAAAGGAAATGATAAGTCAAGTTCATTTATCTAAAATCAGATTACATAATCCTGATATGAGTTTCAGTGGTATAATTAAAATTTTTCCTGTACGATTTTCGCAGCGGTTTGCTGTGTTATCAAAAACACAGATATAATATTTTATTTAATATTAGGATTAGGTACTTGGTATTTTTAGTTCTAAAGAAAAAAATAGGGATGCAATGATAAGTAACCACTCAAAATAAATATATAAAATATAATAATTTCTATTAATATTTACATAAACCTATTTATCTTCTACTAAACTATTACAACTTGCTAACAGAACGGATCACCCTGTATGTTATTTTTATTGACCATGCCTATACAGAAGTAAACCATCCTAGAATAAATTTAAAATAGGAGGTGACCATTATTATTTTCATGAACCAAACAATAAAAAATGTTCAATAAACTAAACAAACTCAATAAACCACAATGACGATTTTCTATTGCTTTGGTTCTATTTTTAATCATGACTTGCAAATGTGTAGTAGTAGTAGTAAAAGTTTCAAATGTAATTTTACAGGAAATTTTCCTAAAATAGTAACAGTAACAGTCCAAACTGTGTTTCAAGTAAAGTATTATAAAAAATTGTTGGATCATGGACTTCATTCTTTTCAAACCAAATAATATATCAAGTTTCAATATTTTAAGTCTATAAACTATAGAAACCTTCAATGTTTTTATTGCAATTGTACTTTAGCTTTTCTTAATTGCTAAGAAAAATTTGTAAAAAGATAAATATATAGTACCAAATACATTTAATTGTATTTTTTTTTTATCAACATCAACAGGTATAAATTAAAGTAATTAAACCAAAATTACCAGTAATTTTTCTGTGTTATATATGTACATACTTAACTAGCATGCACTGTTACTTATAATAGGCACTTTAAAATTAGTTGATTAGGCAATGTTTTGCGATAATACAATTTTAAAACTGATCAATAAAATTTGATAAAACATAACTTTATTAGACTATTATTGATAGCCCATTTTCATTATAAGGGGGTAGAAATTTCAATAAAGTCCCATCCTAATTTTAATAAAACTTATATTGAAATAAAAAGAAACTCGACACCATTGGCCCAATCGATATGATGATGATATGGTTTCTAACTTGTTACTATTCAATATTTATTATGAAATAGATACAAGCATAATATATACATTTTCTACTGCAAATTAAGTACCTATTTTAATGTGTTTTTCTTAGAACCCTCCTAGCCTAGGAACATTTAAGGAGTTCAAGTTCCTGTACTTAAAAGTACTATATCAAATAGAAATAAAGTCACTTACCTCTTCAACAGTAAGGGGCAAGGTAACACGGCTAGAAAAATAAAATAATTAAAATAGACGTCAAAATTGCTGATAGTAGACAAGTGCAAATTAAAATTGGTCAATGCCAAATTTCAAGGTCTAAGCAAAAAAATGAAAATGCTTATTTTCGATAGAAAATTACATTAGGAAATAGGGAAAACCTTTAAAATATTAGGGCTACAATGAAAAACTACGAAAAAACGCCCAGATAGGAGAGTTATCAGCGAAAATTGGCACTTTCTGACACTTCAACCCTTCAGGTTAAAATCGCCCTAAGGTTTCCGAATTTTCACTTAAATTTATTAAATAAAAAGCGGAACATATTGGAAATATGCATAGAACTATCTTGTACTTACAATTCTTTAATTAACATCTTGTTTTAATTAATATTTAGCTATTAAACATATGAAATTGAATTGAGAACTAACTTGACAGTGACTCACTTGCACTGCGAAAAGAAGGCAACAGCGCACACTCAATGACGCAATGTTATGACGTAAGTACGATCAATTTCCATAACAGTCGGAATTTATACGATTATTATTCATAAAAATCAATACTTTTTTCCTAACCGTGTGAGGTTTAGCTTGGCAAAAATCTCTTGAACCAGAATTATTTTATGACGTCATAGGCAGTTAATTTTTGTATTTTGACCCTGATTTTCTTTGAATTTAATTTAAACCATGTAAGTTATATGTATTGTTACAATCGTCGTTATGGTAGAGGATAGAGTTAAAAGAAAATTAATTCCAGAAATGAAAGGACGTTACCAGATTTGCAACCGCTTAATTTTGTACCGTCTAAATTTCCCTAACAACCAGTCAAGTCCAAACTTGCCTACCGAACAACGGTTCATGAGGTGTTGCAATTTTAGTTATCATTTCTGTTGTAGTTTGTTTTTGTAACTAAGTATAAATCTTTTTTGTGAAATATCACTAATCGCTGTAATGAACTGCCTAAGTGCTGACGGTAGAAAAGGCGCGGATTTAAAAAACCTTTGGATTTTTTAAACCACGCCTTTAGTGACGTCAGACTTAGGCTGTCTATAAGGTATGAGTAATAAATAAAGTGCTTTATAGATTTTTCCATTGTTTATTTATAATATACAATTTTTTAGGTGTATTTGTCGAATGTAGAATAATAATATATTAATCAACTTCAAGCTTCTTAAAAGTTCCTTCCATTCCAAAGAAATCTCCGGCATTCTTGGGCTTCCCCGGGCGTTTGTTTTCGTCGACCACTTGGCTTTCTTCGTATTGAAAATATTCTGCATTGTCGTTAATATCTTTATTAACTTTTTCTAAATAAAAAAACAGTGTAGAAAGTTAAAGAAGACTGTTATTACATGTCTTAATTGCTTCTCGCTCTATACTCTCGCTTTTAAAAAACGTACCTCGCAAAATATTCATAGGTTCAGATTTTCCTCCATAGTCCGCTGGCAAACATTCTTTTGGTACGAATTTATAAAAAGATTCAAAGGAATCTGCATGGACATGTAACTAAAAGACAAACATGTGATCAAGATATATCTGCGCTGAACAAAAACAATATATTGTGTCAGTGGACGTGGATGACAGGTACGCGACCAAGACATATCTTGGAAATAAAATATATCCTCGGTACAATTTTTTAAATTGTTAATATTTTTTTTAATATTGGGATAACTCCAGGCTAGCGTAAGTGAGCCAGCAGTTCCAAACTAGAAATGCATCGGCCTTCCATAGCTGTCGATCTACCTTGCTCTTACCCATTTACGTTTGTTAAGTTGGGACAATAATTATTGTTCTTTGCAATTTTTGCAGAAAATCGGACTTACCATTTCGATAAGTTCCTTTTTCATAAAGGGTTTCATCATGGCAAGAAGTTTGTCCATAAAGGGAACAACATTAACGTAATGGATGCCCTTTAACCTTATAGGCATCGCTTCCTAAAAAATAATAGATTATGTCTAAGTACCTACTAGGTACTTTTTTACCCGGTACAGGTATCCTTACCTGTAAATAATAAAACATTTTCTTCATGACCACCAGGCTCATTCTAGTCAGATGACCGAAAACGCAACCCTGCATATCGAATACTAATACCAACCCTTGTTGCGGACCATGTTGGTGTAAATGCAACATCTCTACCATATCGAATTTTCGGATTTGGTTGGAAAAATGGTAGTTTTCTGGGTTGCAATCTATGAGTTTCATCCAAACCACCGTGTAGTTTTCTGGAGGAGGAGTTAATATCGGAAGGGTGCAGATAAGTCTAAAATAATAAAATAATAATAATATAATAATAATAGGTTTATTTAAAATTTAATAATATAATAAATATGTTTATGTTGTCTTCTATAAACTTATTCTTCAATCCCCCGAAGCTGAGCTTGTTAGGGGCAAATCTTATTTTTTGTTTTAGTATTTAAAATCCTAAATCATAAATAAGTATGCATTAAAAATCAAGTTTTAAAGTAAAAATGTTAATTTATAGTATAAACGCAGCTTTTTTGAAGAAATATATTACCTATAATAAAATTATTAATTTATAATTTTTAAGTAAAAAATATTACTTATATAATATAAATTATTCAGAACAATATTAGGTAATTAATTTAAAGCATTTCTAAAAATATTTTCAAATTGTCTGCTTTTAATATCCATGTTTTTATTTCGACTTTAAATTTTTTTAATGAAATCAATTTTTTAATTTTTGTTGGTAAATTATCGTTTAAATAAAAATATAAATAGTTGAAATTTTTTTGTCCTATGGACTGATTTATTTTAGGTTTTATGGTTATTTCATTTTTATGACGTGTATTATGATTATGGTTTTTAAATTGTATAAGGTTTTTATTTTTAAATATATACAGGGTGGTCCTTAAGTACATCAAGAAAATCTAGGATATGATTCCTGGCATCAATTTAAGTTGAAAAGTTCATATGGACTTATGCCCTAAAATGCTTACCCTCTAAGATACAGGGTGTTAAAATATTTTCCATTTTCCTTTAAAACTACCTTTTTTTTCAAAAACATAGTAGAGACAACTTTTGTTCCGCTTATATCAGTAATGCATAAAAATGCATCAGAGTTAAAAAAAAACAGTGGCGTATCACATATTTTCACAAAAAAAATATTGATGGTATCTTCATGCACGCCACTGGTGGAAGTAGGCAAACCCTTTTTTAACCAAAAAGTGCAGTTTAATACGAAATCAATCGACATCAATTTTCAATACCGTATCTTCAAGGAGTTTCGAAATTTTAAAAAAACAATTATTTTAAAAAAATATTTTAACACCCTGTATCTTAGAGGGTAAGCATTTTAGGGCATAAGTCCATATGAACTTTTCAACTTAAATTGATGCCAGGAATCATATCCTAGATTTTCTTGATGTACTTAAGGACCACCCTGTATATTAAGATATGTCATAAAAAATGTAAAGTTGTCTTATGTTCAACTTTTTTGTTTCTGAATATAATTCTTTTGAAGGATAAAGCTGATAATCTTTATTGAATATAATTTTTAGAAACCTTTTTTGTAATATTTCTAATTTTTTAAGTAAAGTTCTATTTATTCCTCCCCAACCTAAAATTCCGTAATTTAAATGAGTTTTAACTAACGCGTAATATAATATTTCCATACAGGGTGGCCCTTTAGTGTGACAAAGTACAATAGCTCCGTTACTATTTCCAATACATTAAAAATATTAATACAAAAGTTGAAGGGCAGTAAGTGACTTATAACGTAAAATTATTTTTAACTCTATAGGGTGGCTCAAAAAAGCGGAACAAGAAAAAATGAACTTTTTTCAAATGGAACACCCTGTATATTTTTACATTTTTAAATTCCACATAAAATTACAATTATTTTTTATTAAATACATTATTAGTCTATACTTTATAGTTTCCGAGATATTGACTCTCGAAAAGTGACATTTTTGAACTTTGACAGCTTCTAACTTTCTAACAGTACGTCTTAGAGCAAAACGGTTTACATGTCCCTATCTTCAATTTTTATTATCTTCCCAAAAAAATCAACTTCCAGTTAAACCGGAACAACTATATTTCCTGCTTTCTAGTAACATCCGGTTTAACCGGAAGTTTTTTTTTTTGGGAAGATAATAAAAATTGAAGATAGGGACATGTAAGCCGTTTTGCTCTAAGACGTACTGTTAGAAAGTTAGAAGCTGTCAAAGTTCAAAAATGTCACTTTTCGAGAGTCAATATCTCGGAAACTATAAAGTATAGACTAATAATGTATTTAATAAAAAATAATTGTAATTTTATGTGGAATTTAAAAATGTAAAAATATACAGGGTGTTCCATTTGAAAAAAGTTCATTTTTTCTTGTTCCGCTTTTTTGAGCCACCCTATAGAGTTAAAAATAATTTTACGTTATAAGTCACTTACTGCCCTTCAACTTTTGTATTAATATTTTTAATGTATTTGAAATAGTAACGGAGCTATTGTACTTTGCCACACTAAAGGGCCACCCTGTATGTCTTAAATTTAAAAAATTTTCAAGGTTTTTAAAAATCTGTAGTAAACTTCTTAATTTTTTTAATTAAGTATTCTATGTGAAAATTCCAATTTAATTTACTGTCAAAAATAATTCCTAAATATTTTATTTTATTAACTTTAAAAATTTGAATGTCTTCATTTATTTGAATACTATATATTCATATTTTGTGGTAGGTTATTTTATTTAGGGTTAAAGTAAAAGGAATATAATTTGCTTTAATAAAATTAATTGTTAACTACTTGTTATCAAACCAATTTTTTATAATTTTAAAATCTTTTTTAATTTTATTATTTAAGTAAAAATAAAATACAATGCGGGGCAGCTATAAGAACTTTTCTCACTGAGACAAGCTATCTTATTTGTGCAGCCCAGTTTTTCTGTCATTGTTGAAACATTTTCTATAGTGCTAAAATGGACTGAAACTTTACTGTTTTTAAATAGCGAAGTTCGTATAGGTTTATTTTATACCATTACCAAGCTTTGTCAAGAACCAGTATTTTCTAAAACTTAAAAACACTGTATTCTCATACTTACGTACAACGCATTGAGGATTGAACGCTGGGATCCTTCGGAACTCTATTTCCAAAAATATCTGGACATAGAGTCTTTACAGTAAAATAATTGTCAATGGTAGTTTTTGCCAATTCATTGCTGTAGTAACAACTTTGTAGAAATAGAACGATTTGCAATTCTAAAAATATATAAGAACAACATAGGTTAATAAAATATCGTTTTCTACTTTTTCTTATAATTATTATCAATAATAGTAAACAGAATGTTTTTTTTATATTTATAGTATAATATGAGTTCAAGAAAGTCCGTCAATTTTTTTTTTAAGTTCTGGGTAAGAGTAGGGGAAATTTACACCCCCTCCCCTCCCCACCCCCATGTTACCTGATATCCTCGGCAAATGAGGTTGCTTCGATGCCCAATCTATCAAAGCCTCGACGTCTGGTTTTTTGAGTTCAGAGTCGATATTGTAGATTTTATTTAAATCGGCTGTTGGAATAGGCATTCTGCAACGACATAAATGAACTTTATTAAACTCCCTTAAGAGCAAAGTAGTATCTAATTATTAGGACCGGGTTATCGAGAAAAATATAAACCTAAAATTGATATTTAACAACCTTAAATTTTGCATGGAATTTTCCATACCTACTCTATATAGTCTATAGTTAAAAAAAAGAGCTTTTAAATTCCATTATGTATCAAGGGTACTATCATAATAGTTATTTATGTATCAAGGGTACTAAGTAGATGATTATGCCCTGAGGGCGACAGTCCTACAAAGCCGAGGGCCTCTGGCCCGAGGGTAAATATCTATTAGTACCCGTGGTGCATACAAAATTTTATGTCATACCAGTTCGTTTTGAATAATAAATATTTAATTTTTTTAATTTAATTTGATTTACCAATTTTTTATTTTTACCTGCGACATTACCTTGACATTATTAAAATGTTTAATGTGTCAAAGTCAAAAATGGAACAAGATGCACACTTAATGACCGCGCGGGCCATAATGTGTACTTTATGCCCGCACGGGCATAAAGTAATCCATTATGTAAGGTATAAAAACACAATAATGTTCTGGTATGACATAAAAAACTATTATATTATTATATTTACCTTATATATCGGTATCTAGTATAATCGGCAAAACACAATCACTTGGCAAATTTTCAAGACTCGCAAATCCTTAATGGATTTGAAAATGTATTTTCTTTATTACTATTACGATGAAAATTATTAGGAACATAGGTCGTAAGAAACTATAGTAATTATAAAGTACTACCAATTTTATTTGTGAATGCATGTCAATAATCACTAATATTTGCCGGTGATCATTTTTTATGATTATTTCCCTATTTGTTTCGAGATGTAAGTAATGATGATGACATACGGAAGTTATTAACGATGCGAACATTCAATATTTTTTTTCACATGAAAACTTATTGTATGAGTGAGAATCTTTATTGGTGCTTCACCAAACTGGCCATGGATAGCGTAACTTTTGCTAATCCAAATAAGACTCTCACTCTTTTGGCTTTTATTTGAGTCTAAATGGGATAATGCAGCGGCGCACCCAGGATTTTATGTTAGGGGGGGCCCGCCAACCAGTGCTGGAAGCAAATTTTTTAATAAACTTTTAAGTTACGCATTTTTCTAGAACGTTGGAGCTTTTTTAACAGGTACTCTTGCAGGGAAGATCGCAATAGCCTAGTCATGGGAGTCGTTAATCGGTTTCTTAGGGGGGGGGGGGGGGGGGATTGGCGGCTTGTGACTTGTTGACTTGGGGGGTGTACTAAAAGCCTGTTGTAGGCGAAATTTTTTTAAGATCACGCCCAAATTTGGTCAATAATTATTATAGTAAATATTTTAAAAATTTATGATTACCTTCTTATTCTATTGAAAATGAAATAAGATAAAAAATAGAAAGGCTAATTTATTTTTCATTAGTGGGTACATTGTTTAAAAGTAAAGTTCATTCATCTGTTTTTATTTGCAGCAAACTTATCAATAACAATAAAGTCCCTAGATTTACACTTTGTGGTATGTATCAAGTTAATTTCGAGAGTTTAGGTCTTCCCTTCATTTTAATTTCAATTTTTTGCTCAATACTTAATGAGCTAAAATTGTTTCTCAAACATTCATAGTCGTTTTGGCATTAAAACTGTTTATTTTTATTAAAATAAGTCTTTACTACCCCAAAATAATAACAAAAATATAAAGGAAAACTCGAAATAATAAATTCATAAATTCAATCAAACCATATTAAACCTCAATAAGTCAACTTTTGTCAATAAGTCAACTTCCAGGGGAAGGGGGGGGGGGGCAAATGCCCCACCTGGCCCCCCTCAAACGAGGCCCGTGAGGTAAATCTAAGAAAACTGACTTTTTAAAATACTTATCCACTTTCATAATTTTTATTTCATTGGGGGTTTTGGGGGGGGGGCAAGGCCCCCTTGCCCCCCCCCTGGGTGCGCCACTGGGATAATGTGTAACTATTGAGAATTTATAATAATAGTAGGTATGTTATTCGGGATATTCCACATCCACACTGGTGTGTAGAGTCCGCAACTCCTAGTGGAAGCAAACGATAATGGGGATGAGATCATTCCTAATAACTCATAATATACTCTTTCTACTTTTAAAATAAAACATTAATTTTATAATTTTTTAAATATTTTAGATACAAATATGTTTTTATTTTATTTATTTGTAATGTCACAAATTATATTTATGTTGTTGGTGCATCTACGGCTGATAACTTTCATTCATTTATTTTTCTTCAACAGCTGATGTGGGAGCAGGAGTAGTGGCTTAAAAAAAAATCAGTTTTTAGGCGTATAAAATAATCTGGTTACATATAGGGCAAGTACGTTACCAACACAAATTTGTAACATAAATAAAAACACCATATTCTCTATTTTATTTTTGCAATAAAAATGATATGTTCTATGGCAAATAATAATAATAATAATAATAATAATAATAATAATAATAATAAGAATAAATAAAATAACCCATATATGCATCACTTACTGGTTTGTTTTTGGGGAGCGGCCATACATTTAACAGGTTCTCTGGTACCATCAAGTTTCACATGTTGGTTAGAAACTATGCCTTTGCTGTCAGGTAGGTCTGTAGGAGAACCTTCTATAACAACCTAAAAAAAAATATTAGGTACTTACTCTATAAAATTTTATACATTTTTAAAATAATTTGTTTTTAGTTGAGCGGTTTTAACTTTATCTATTGCCGACTTCTATTCTATTAAACACTCTATTATTTTAAAACAATAAAAAGCAAACATAACACTTCAGGAGAATAAGATATTACTTGAATATAACACCAGACAGTATAATATACTGTTTTTATATTATAAATTATCAAGTACTAGTAAAACGTAATTTCGGGAAAAATCACTTATATATCACCATAAACCTTATTAACCTCTATATGGTATAATGGAATAATAATGTATGTAACAATCATCCAAAAAATAAAAATGATTTATAAGTAGAAATTTTTTTATTGATTTTATTTGATTATTAAATTTCATAAAAGGCATTTATTACTAAATATTTTTCAAAATTTTCAACTGGTAAAGATATGTTTATAAAAAGAGAAGCTTCTTTCAACATCTACTGATCTAATCGGACAAGACGGCAACTTATAAATACTTTTTACTGCAGTTAGGTATTTAAATCCTTCACTCTTTTTTACACTTACATCCAATTTGTTCCTTACTTGACCTCCTACGTTACCGAGAATTATTTCGTCAGTTTCCCTATAATGAACTCTTAACAGTTAGTATGGAATACAGGCATTTTAAAGTAAAAATATACTATGGTAATCAAAAATATATTATTGACGTGGAGTATTTGAGCTGCTTTTTTTGATAAACAAAAGAATCTTACCATTAAAGCTAATAACATGAAAGTCATAACGAACAAACTTTTATTTTCCATCTTTTTTAAATGGCGTATCTTTGTTTTAAATAAATTTTTCTAATCAATATTTTTGCCTACAAATTCTCTTTTATATGCATTAATTTATATTTTTTATGCTATTTCCGTTATGTATATATGAATGACATACATATACGACATGCGTTATTTCCGTAACACATTTTAAAAATTATAATAATTATTTATAAATAAAAATGCAGCAATGAAGGAATATAGAATACAAAATTTCTATGACTCCTATAAAATATGCTCCATCCCCTTATTTCAACCCCTAAGTGAACTTTGAAAAAATGACGAGAACCACGAATATTATTATTTTATTAAATCAAACTACATAGTTTTGCTGATGATACGGTAATTTTTTATGCAGGTCTAAATTGGAATATTTAAAAAAATACTATTGAAAAAGATTTTATAAAAATAAGCAACTGGTTTAATACAAACAACAAACTTATCTTAACATAGTATAAAACAAAGTCGCTGTCGCTGTCTGTCCGTCCGTCCCCTTATATGCTTAAATCTTTAAAACTACGCAACGGATTTTGAAGCGGTTTCTTTTAATAGATAGAGTGATTCAAGGGGAAGGTTTTTATGTAACTAGCGACCCGCCCCGGCTTCGCACGGGTGCAATTTCAGAAATTGGCATGCCGGGTACTAATATATCGGGTTTGTTCGGGTTTGTATTTATACCAGCGGGTTGCAACGCATGCCGGATACACGCTAGTTAACTATAAATTATAACAAAACAACATACATTCCATTTATTTCATGCAAAAATAAACTTCCAGATATTGGTCCAATAATATGCAATAATATTAATATAAAGGAAGGTGAAAATATTAAATATCTAGGAATAATTTTTGATAAACATTTAAAATGGGATTTACATAGTGACTACATTATAAAAAAAACTAAGAATTCTTATACCAAAATTTAAACACCTTAAACAATTTTTAAATATAAAAGAATTAGAAATACTTTATTATTCTTTAGTACAAACCCATTTAAATTATGGAATACTAGGATGGGGAGGCATAACTAAGAATTATCTTAATAATATTGAAACTATACAAAAATAAATTTTGAAAATTATTTACGATAAAGACAACCAATATTCTTCTGATTTACTATTTAAAGATAGCAAAAAAAATACTATTACATATAAAAATAGAGTAAACAAAACAATAGCACACAAACATTTTTTAAACATCAATCCATATATTTTTGATATGCTACAACAGCCAATTAAAATAATTAAATCGTTAAATAATTATAAAAATAAAATTAAAAATTGGATATTATCTAATCCAAGAGATATATTATATTATATATTCAAGAACGTCATTAATAAATAATAAATATACCAAGTTATAATAAATAAAATAAATAAATTATATAAATAACGTATTGTATTTTGGTATACTTAAAAATATACCAATAAAATATTGTCATATTTGTTTATATTATAATCTAGTTGTGCCTGAATTATGAAATATATTCTTGACAAAAATATTTTATTAATTACCTCAAAACAAGTATTTTACTTTTGAGTTCGGAATTGATAGTTTATACAAAAAAAAATATATATATTAACATTAAATGTCAAAAAAATATTTGAATAAACTTTTATTATTATTAATATTTAATTTATATACCACCAATTTTTAGACCTTCACCAGTTTTAGTTTCTGATATATAGAAATTCATATAAAAACTTCAACCCCCGTGTAGGGGTTAATTTTCGAAAAATCCTTGTTGATTTTGGGGGGAATAAGGGGGTTAAGGGACAAGTAAAATTATTTTCATATAAAAAAATAGCTTATTTTTATTGGGCCATAAACAAATCATTCATTGAGTATGTCGATTTGAAAAATAAAAAATATGAAGTATTCCTCTACTAGGACATCCAAGGATCCATTTAAATGTCATTTTCATACCATGATAAAGTACTAGGTACCTACTTAGAATTAATAATACATAAGGACAAAAAAAGAACCGGAAAACGAGTGTTTAGGAAAAGTGTCTCCAATTTTAATATTATCACCTTAAATACCAGTTTATTATTATATTATTTTACAATGGTGTTATGTGCAAAAACTGATAATTAGGTCCCCCCGTCAAAAAAAAAAAATTCTTAAAAGGAAATAATATGTATCCAATATCTTATCCGTGTTTTACCTTTTATTGCATAATGTTAAAAAATAAGCTAAGAATTCTGTTTGTTCTGAATGCTATCCTAGTGATATTATTGGTAAGTTTTATTTTTCAGTCTATTTATCCGACTAGTAGTACCTATACCTAAACAACCCCCTGTTAATCGTACCCTCAGATTAATGTTATTTATTTATATTTAAGGACATAACGTCTGGTACAGCACAGATGCCTAGAGATGAGGGCTCTACTAAAACCGAATATTCACGAGTGTCAGTTAGACAGAGACAAAATAATAAGCAAAGACAAGGTATTGTATAGAACTACGAGGACAGGGCAAGATATACATCCCATTCTCTTTATCATAAAAAGCCGACAAGGCGACAAGACTTCAAATGCAAAGATGCACCAGCAGGTTCATCGCGACATGAAAAGTTACCCCAATTTTTACCCTATAATAATACGCTGTTAATTTTCGCGAGAAACGCAGTGACGTAACAAAAACTGAGTGGCCCCCCGCAAACGTTTTCAGGGGCCCCCTCTTTATAACGAATGGAAAAAGATAATTGTATTAATTTTATGAATTTTTGAATTCGTTAATCGTGTAATAATTTAATTAGAGTTAAACCCACATTATGTGTTAAGTACAAAGTAGGTACCGTAAAATGGGGTAAATAGGATCAATTTTCCACTTTGAAAGCTTGTAACTTGAAAACTATCTGCCTGAATAAATTTCTCAATAGCCTAAAACATGAGTTAAGGTTGGTACTTTTGAATGGTGGTATAAGTTTTTATACAGGGTGTACCCTGTTGTATATATATATTTTTTGTGCACAAATCCTATTCAGCCCACAGGCGGTGTCAATAGGATCATTGATTGATTTATTGACTGTATCGCATTTAAACAACCGCGGGGTGTATAGAATTTTGCACACAAATGTATCTTAAGTAATATAAAAGAGTAGGTACTAAAAATAATATTACCTAAATTTTATAAGTGCTGCAGAGTTGTAGAGATATGAAGTTTATAAGACAAAAGCAAAGATAATATGACAACAGTTTAACCGCTAAATTTGACGTTTTAGGTCATGGTATTCAGCCTGCGATGTGGCCGAGTTATTTTAAGTTTAATGTCATAAAAATTACTTCTAACAACCGTTACTTAAAATCTGTACATTGAAATTACCTACACTTTAAAATTACAATTATTACAGATTTTTGAAATTTGAAGGTAACTTTCAATCCTATTTACCCCGCTGATCCTTTTCACCCCATTTTACGGTACCTATTATTAAAACAGCAAACAATTCGAATTTATTTTATAATCCTAGGTGGACTGGTAGACATAACAACTTATTAAGTCATTATACATAATATTCCAGCAAACTTGACGCAAAATCAAAATTTTAATACTCCACTTATAATGTTGCTTACCATGTATGGTAGTAACGGGGGTAGCAGTGATCGAGCCTCATAGAATCCAAAAGACAAAAAACAGCAAAACACATGAACACTCAAAAAGTCTGCAGAAACATTATGTCTCTAAGTACTATATACAATAAAGGTATTATACAAAACGACCAGATCGAAGATAGTTTTTTTTTTGCAAAATCGTTTATAATTTCCTCGATATTTAATGTTTTAACAAACTTGTGTTCGATTGAGGATAACTCCAAAAGGCGTTGTTGTCCCGTGATGTTACGTAAATGGGTTTTTACTATTTTAAGCTTGGAAAAAGATCGTTCCGCTGATGCCACACTAACTGGTAAAGTTTGAAATAGCATCACTGCACTAGATACATCTGGAAAATTTGAAGAAACACACTGATTTTTTATTAATAAATGGTCCGCAAGTCCATACACTGTTTTTAATTTTAAAATACTATCTCCAAGTCCCTTTCTGAGGGACTTGGAGATAGTAGATAGACTAGGAAAGTCAATGGACAAGTCTTTATGGTATATAGTTTGTAAATTCCGCGCTTTCACGTATAATTCTTCTTCACTTAACGAAGTTAAATTCTCAGGATATAAAAAAAAATTAAATTAATTATGAAATAAATACCTAGGAAAAGCAAAGCTGCATTGCAAGTAAAACAAAAAACGTTAGTCCCAAAAAAATATAAGTTTGAAATTGGTATGATTTTATAATTTTGGTAAATAACTATTATTAATAATTGTAGGTTCCGATGACCAAGATGACCAAGGGCAAGTTCAAGGTTTTGGTATGGGTTTAGGGCTTGATGGAGGACTTAGTGGACACGGCGGAATGACTATTCTCGGAGGACCAATGACGTCGCGGGGATCAAATTTCGCGACAAGTGGAGGTGAAGAGCAACGTAGGGGATACAGACGACGACATATTCTGTGCTAGTGTGTCCAACAAACAACAATAAGTAATATCTATTTTACACACGTATTATGTGCAAAAGTTTGCAATTAATAATAATTTTGTTTTAGCATAAACAGAACTAGGAAGATGACCTTGCATAACTATTAGCAACGAAAAAAATATAATGTAAAAATATTATTTAATAAAAAAAAATGTATTTCCTGAAAATATGCATTGTTTTTTGTTGGTTTATCATTTTCCGGAAATGCAAACATTTCTATGGAATATAAGTAACGCAATCAATTTTTTATTTATCATAGGTATTAAATTATTTCAATAAATATTGTAGAGCATATATAAAGTACATTTCATACTTCATCAAAGCCTCAATAATGAAAGGTCATTTTGTTTTTTTAATTTTAATGTTCATCTTACACGTTTCTAGCTTGGTAAGTTAACTAATAAGATGTTTTTTCGACTGCCAGGGCTACACACAAACACAGGGCCGTTTCTGAGTGGTGTGCTGGGAGTGCCCCCGCACAAGGGCGGCCAAAGTTATAGGGCGGCGAAAGCCGCCTGCAGTTTCACAGAAAAAAATGTTAGACGTAAAAAAAAATTCTAGGAGTTTTCATAAATATGAAGGGTCAAATAAGAATGGTAAATTCAGTTTTCAAAAAAAAATTATGCAGTAGCTGTCAAGAATGAGGCAGCCGCCCTTTGTGTTAATTAGAGATTTCTTTTTAGATAGATAAGTTTCAGAAAAATACAAAGAATTCTCAACGGAGGTGGCCGCCCTGCAACCCACGTCAATTACACTTTGTCTTAGGTTTACTCAATTAAAACTAATTGATATTATTTGAATAATTATGTAGGTAGGTCTTATTAATTTGGTAGTAGGGTAGGTGGGAGCACAAATACTCACAGGGCAAAAGAACGCACCCTATTTAAATTTGCCGCCGATGTCCGGTTTCAAATGCTGTTACAAATAACTTTTCCGACGTCGAAAAAAAGTATCCAGACATTTTGATTACGAATTAAAAGATTACCCCATCGTCGAGGCCAAACAGAGTTTCAATGTGAATTTTTATTTTTCGATTTTGGATATTGCGATAGAATCAATTAAGGAGAGATTCGTTTCACTTAATAAGTGTAATGAAACTTTTGGGTTTTTGTCGAACTTCTATGAAGCTAATGCCATAAATGATGAGAAATTGTTAAAATCCTGCAAAGATCTCGATATAGCGCTTCAATAGCAAGGAAGTCCCACAAACAAAGATATTGATCGCTCAGAGCTCGACCAGGAAATTTTGTCGTTCCGAGAAATTTTTCCAATAAAACATTCAACAAAACAATAATTGTAGATACGCTAAAATTCATAGCTGAAAAAGATTTAGGTAATCTCATCATTTCCAAATCTTTGTGTTGCGCTGAGAATTTTTATTACTCTGCCGGTTACTGTTGCATCTGGCGAACGTAGTTTCTCAAAGTTAAAATTAATTAAAAATTACTTGCGGTCAATTATGTCCCAAGAAAGGATTAGTGGCTTGGCCCTTATCGCCATTGAAAGCCAAATTGCTGAGCCCCTCTGTAGGTAAGTATGAATAAAAGAAAAATATTAAAAATAAACACCTATTAAAGATATTTAGGTCATTTTTCTGACAATTGCTTTGCGCCATAATTTCAGGTAGGTAATTGTAAAATAGTAACTGATTAGATTTAAAGGGCAGCCAGTTCATATGTCGCACAAGGGCGGCCAACAGGCCAGAAACGGCCCTGCACAGACATGCAATATGCAATACATAAAGAGACCAAATTTTAACATTTTATTTCGATCAAAAATCGTCTTTAACGGAAATTAATGATGACAAATTTTTGCTGTATCTATGCCGTAGATCTACCGCCCTTGTTTGCAAACGCAGATTATATTAATCATATTGGATATACATTTGTGATGTGTACCTATTAAGTAAAAATAATAGGTATAGGTATACTAAATATACAGTGTGACGATTAAAGTCCGCATCATATGGGATTTTTATTTATTCTTCGATCGAGATGAAAATTAGGCAAAAAAATAGTAGTCACGTGATTCGCATTATCTGTCAAATTTTAATTATTTCCAAAAACTAATTCAAAAGTGGGGTTATTTCTGAAAGTATCGAAAAAAGTTATTAAAAAAAGTTTTTTTAAATGCAGTTTCTAGCCCACAGGCAACATTTCAGCTGCGTAAGATAATTTTGATTTTTTACCAATATTTTGTAAATTGCACCACTTTTGCAAAATAAGACTAAACGCACCCTACATAAAGCTTCTTAGTTTTGACAATGCTTTATTTCAGATACATTTTCTTTAAAGCAGCGTCATATTAAATGTGTGTTTTTTTTCTACAAAATCAAAATTGGGCTATTAAAATTTGGTCGCATGTGATGCAAAGTTTATTTGTTTTTGACCCTGTATAAGGTAACTTCATAAAATAAGTATTTTTGAAAACGTAGTTTGTGTCTAAAAGTAATACACCTTAATTAAGACACAGAAGAACACAGTGTCATCCAGTAAAGTGTTCATTAAGTGGAAAATAAATTTTAGTTTAACTTAACGTAAAGTTTATCTATTTTCAACGATTTAATTTAAAACACCTTTGTTTTATTTTAAATTTTTTTACTTTCAGGCACAAACTACGTTTTCAAAAATACTTATTTTATGAAGTTACCTTATACAGGGTCAGAAACAAACAAACTTTGCATCACATGCGACCAAATTTTAATAGCCCACGTTTGATTTTGTAGAAAAACACACATTTAATATGGCGCCACTTTAAGGAAAATGTATCTGAAATAAAGCCGTGTCAAAACTGAGAAGTTTTATGTAGGTTGCGTTGAGTCATATTTTGCAAAAATGGTGCATCTTATAAAATATGGGTAAACAATCAAAATTATCTTATGCAGCTGAAATTTTGCATGTGGACTAGAAACTGCATTTAAAAAAAACTTTTTCTAATAACTTTTTTCGATATTTTCAGAATTAGAAATAACACCCCACTTTTGAATTATTTTTTGGAAAAAATTAAAATTTGACAGATAATGCGAATCACGTGACTGCTATTTTTTTGCTTAATTTTCCTCTGGATCGAAGCAGAACTTGATGCCAAAGTCAAATTTCGAATAAAGCTATTAATAAAAAAAAATCCCATATGATGCGGACTTTATACTTGTCACACTATGTATGATTTTTAAATTTTCTACTAGTAAAATTATTTATAGTTTCCTAATGATATTAAATTATAATGCTTTAGGGAAATCACAATGGCCGCGCTGTACGGACATTTTTACTACGAGTGACGCAGAATTTTTGATACTCATTCATTGTCTAAGTTTACAGTGTTTCAATTGCGTTTTTCGATTAATGTTGTGAGGATAACAGTGAGTTATTACAGCTTACAGGGTTGTCATTCGTTAACGCCATCTCCTTCTAACTTATCTGAAACTTTGGAAGTATGTCTGATTGTAAACAAATGGTTTTTGACGAATGAAATGTTTGGTCTCCTTATAATACATATCTGTGGAGCTACACTTTTATTTTTCATTTCTATTTCCTTTAATATGATTTTTAGGCTTTGAAAATGGAAAATTCTGAAAATTTTGGACTAAATACTAATCCTGGATCAGCGTCACAGTTGACAGACGTGTATAAAACGCGTGGATATAATACCAGAGACGCGGCATGTCGGAGGAGACATCGCACTAGTAAGAAACGTCAAAATATATTTTTTCTACAAACCGGTGTGGAAAATTTAATTTTTCGCACTGGTTTTTCATTATGAAAAATTAATTTTTTTCCAATACGAGCGTCTAAAAATAAAATGTTTAAGTAACAGTGTTTCTTCAAGAAAATCGTTTCTGCCAATGTCATTTGAGTCACAGTTATCTTTCTAAATCTATCTGCAACCTCACATAAGATTTTTAAACAGGAAACATTTAGAATAGGAAATGTAATAGTTATTTATATATCAAGGGTACTAAGTAGATGAGTATGCCCTGAGGGCGACAGTCTTACAAAGCCTCTGGCCCGAGGGTTCGTAAGTCGCCCGAGGGTATATATCTATTAGTACCCGTGGTGCATACAAACTTTTATGTCATACCAGTTCGTTTTGAATAATACATATTTTTTTTAAATTTAATTTGATTTACCAATTTTTTATATTTTCCTACGACATTACCTTAACAGTATTAAAATGTTTAATGTGTCAAACAAGATGCACACTTAATGCAACACTTAATGCCCGCGCGGGCCATAATGTGTATATGCCCGCACGGGCATAAAGTAATCCATTATGTAGATGGTATCTAAGGTATAAAAACACAATAATGTACTGGTATAACATAAAAAATAAGTCTTATTGTAAAAATTTCAAAGTTTTTTGTTTAAAAAGATAACTACATATTTTCGGAATTTTCCAATAGATCACTTACCATTAATCACCCTGTATATAAACTTTTGTTTTAGCTACAACTACTACCGCTGCCACTGAAGATGTGGAGTAAATTCTTCATGACTATGACACAGATATAATAAATAATAAATGATATTGATGAATGATTAGTTTTTTTTTTTAAGAATACTATAGTGACGCATCCGCCATTGAGTTTTTTATCAATATTTCGTTACTTTTTTGTTTTATCTAAAAAACAGCCAAATTTAGGTACCTACGTCTTTAATTATTAATAAAACTTTTTAAAAAAATATTGTTTTTTTTGCTGTTTTGCTTCGATAGGGAATTTATAACAAATGAATTGCGTGCGAGCGAAGCAATCAGCTAAAGTAAGCCAATCAAATCGCAATAACCGGAAGAAAATTAAATTTGCCAAAATTTTATAGATTTTGTATTGTGAATTTGTGACTAAACAATAACGGAAATAAGGTACATAGGTAATAATAAGAAGCCAATTTATCGGATAGGTGGACAATTACATTAAACTAGTCCAGGAATAATATAATTGCAATTTTGGTATTTTTGAACCCTTTATACTACACGACAAAATTGAAAATAATTATGGGTCATACAGGGTGTTTCATTAAGGTCGAAGAGCGGCCATATCTCGGAAACTACTGGGCACTCAGGAAAAGAAAAATGATAATAAAAGTGGCCATGAGAAAATTCTGGAAATAATTTTCAAGTTCTGCATTTTGCCGCAAGAGGGCGTAATTGAAAAGTAAATTTTTAAATTTTACATAACTCCGAAAATTCCACATTAAGGTATATGTTTGATAACACCATTTTAAAGCTTGGACAATTATGCATCATTTTGGTCTTATGCTCATTGGCGTACCGACTTTAATAAGAGTGGGGGAAGCTGTTGAAAGTGTAATCATTTAAATCGCTATAACTTATAAACGACTTATCCGATTTTAGCAAACTAAAGACTGTTTGGAAGAGAAATGTATGCACTTTGACCAATCGTATTTAGTTGTCCATAATAGTTCTAAAAAAAATGCTAGAGGGCGCAATTTGCAATAACAATACATTTTTTGATTTTCCTCCGAAAAAATAAATCATACGGTATAATTATGATACCATAATCGAGAAGGAGATAAAATGAGCTAGAAAAAATATTAAAACCGCAGCTCGATATCTCCGTTCGTTTCAGAGTTATTGCCAAGACAATAATTTTTAAGACAAATTGCGCCCTCTAGCAATTTTTTTAGAAACTATCTTGTACATTGGATACGACAATTAAAGGTACTTACCTTTCTCTTCCAAACAAGCTTAAATTTAGTAAAATTGGTTAAGTCGTTTAGAAGTTACAGCGATTTTAATGTTTACAGTTTCACTTGATAAGAGTGGGAGAAGCTATTGAAAGTTTAAACATTAAAATCGCTGTAACTTCTAAACGACTTATCCGATTTTACTGAATTTAAGCTTGTTTGGAAGAACCTTTAATTGTCGTATCTAATGGTACAAGATAGTTTCTAATAAAATTGCTAGAGGGCGCAATTTGTGTTAAAAATTATTGTTTTGGCAATAACTCAGAAACGAACGGAGATATCGAGCTGCGGTTTTAATATTTTTTCTAGCAAGTTTCATCTCCTTCTCGATTATGGTATCATAATTATACCGTATGGTTTATTTTTTCGGAGGAAAATCAAAAAATGTATTGTTATTGCAAATTGCGCCCTCTAGCATTTTTTTTTTGAGAACTATTATGGACAACTAAATACAAAGTGCATACATTTCTCTTCCAAACAGTCTTTAGTTTGCTAAAATCGGATAAGTCGTTTATAAGTTACAGCGATTTAAATGATTACACTTTCAACAGCTTCCCCCACTCTTATTAAAGGCGGTACGCCAATGAGCATAAGACCAAAATGATGCATAATTGTCCAAGCTTTAAAATGATGTTATCAAACATATCCCTTAATGTGGAATTTTCGGAGTTATGTAAAATTTAAAGATTTACTTTTCAATTACGCCCTCTTGCGGCAACATGCGGAACATGAAAATTATTTCCAGAATTTTCTCATGGCCACTTTTATTATCATTTTTCTTTTCCTGAGTTTCTATGCCCAGTAGTTTCCGAGATATGGCCGCTCTTCGACCTTAATGAAACACCCTGTATTGCACTTTAAAAAACTATTATTTGGTATAAATTGTCCTAACATTTGCCCAAAAAGTACCTACCAGTAGAAGTTTGTCTAACATAGTCTACTCACAATATTCAAAATGAAATATTTGGCAGTTTCAGTTTTGGTCGTTTTCGCCTCAATTCTGGTGAGTCACCTTATGTAGAATTATCACCACTTATGTTTCATTTTATCGACTTCGAAAGAGGGGTGTTGTAAATTAGAATCCACAGTTGGTTGTGTATGGTGTAATTAAAATTTACATTTTGATATAAATCAAATATAGCTATTTACCTAACAAGTGCGGAAAATAAATTTTTCGCTACGTGTCGTTCGATTAAGCAGCCGAGTGCAGGAAAAACATTTTCCGCACTCAATCACAATGGTATTAACTATTTTTACTGGAGAGGAGACGTGATGTCAATGTTTATGTTATAATAACTATTAGACAAAACTAATAATTCAAAATTTTTATTATAGTAGTGTTCGTTAGGTACCTAATAGCTTTTACTTTTGTCAAAAATTATAAAAAATTACTATTATGTATTTTCGGGTAAATTATCGGACACAAGGTAATGATCATACATAAAAGAAAAAAATTGGTAATATTTGTAAAATTTTGTAACCAATAACGGTATATATAATAACATTTACAACTCCATTAACATTGCTAATTTTTCGGCTAATTAAACATCCAATAATTCATAAGCCATAAGTGTGAACAATTTAATGGCAATTTTAAAATTAATTCAGGAAACCCTTTATCTAAAAAAGAATTTAAAAAAGTAGTGTTTTCAAAAGTGGTTTGCAAATTTTTTGTATAAAATGGTTCGCGATGTTCATCCAAATAGTATTAGTAGAAATTTGTTCAACATAGTCTACTAACATCAAATCATTTTCAAAATGAAATATTTTGCAGTATTTTCCACCGTCGTTTTGGCTGTGATTCTGGTAAGTCAACTTATTCACCATTATAATATATCTGTCACTAAAACGATTTTTTCAGTGGCAGACCCCGCACAGCGGGGGGGCCCACATGGCAGACCCGGCTCTAGACTTCCTGGCGCCCCCGGGCAAGGGTCTTATTTAGCGCCCTCGAAATTTTTATTTCATATTTTTTTCCTGAATATATACATATACAGGGTGTTCATTCCCACCTCGATTTTCCTGCTTTAAAATGAAAATGTTGCAAGATGCATAATTTACAGACATGTAGGACGTGCTGCAAGCGATCCTTTGGCAACGGTGTATCCAGCTCATGCGTCTGGGGGGGGGGGGGGGTAATCAATCGGCTAGGATCAGGCATGTAGCCAGGATTTCTTCTCGGGGGGGGGGGGGGGGGGGGTCCATCGGGATTGCGCCGAAGGCGCAAAAAAAAATGCGCGAAAATTTTTTGGATGCCACGCCCTTTTTTGAATCATGGTGCTTGGTTTTCAAGTGGGAAAAATAAAAAACACAACACAAAATCCTCAAGAAAAGCACAAAAACAAACCCGGTAATAATTGAGGTAAAGAAAATGTAATACTGTAGGAAATGTTTAATGTGTTGCCTATGTTGCCGAAATCAGAGCTCGAGTTTCGGGTTTGTTCGGGTTCGAAGCACCTGAGTATAAGCGACCTATCAGACACCTATATTTTGACTATAAATTTCATGTTCGAAAAGCCGCTTTCGCAGATACATGCTTCCCAGCATTGTAAGTTAAGGCTTACCAATCCTTTATATAATATATTATATTAGTAACTATAGCTATACCCCGCGCGCGTTGCTATGCTACTTACTAAAATAAATTTGAAGGAAAGACATTACACAAATATCCGGCATCCCGACATCCCGGCATCCCAGCATCCGTTGCGCCACTTTTTTTTATGCTGAAACCTTCCTCGGCCTGCACACAACAACTCACCAAATCCCGGCATCCCGGCATGCGTTGCGCCAATTTTTATAATGCCAAAATTTTCCTCGGCCTGCACACAACAACTCACCAAATTTTCATCGTAATCGGATAAATGGTATAGGAACGCATACCGGACATACAGACAGACAAACATTTATTTTTATATATAGATAGAAGATAACAGTGTGGTGTCAATGTAAAAATTTAATTAAATAAAATTGTCACAGGTTTTGTCGCATGCCGCTCCTGAGGGAAGCAATGCTAACCAAGGTGGTGCAGGTGCAGGTGGTGGCGTTTCTGGTGGTGTAAGCGGCGGATTTGACTTTGGAGGAAACGCAGGAGCAAGCGGTAAGAACAGTAATTAGTAGTAGTAGTAGTAGTAACATGTTTTATTTAGCAAAAAGCTACAATTAAATATTTTTTAATACAGGGTCTTCCAACGAGGACTGAACAGGGGCTCATTTTTGAGCTTCCTTGTATTTAAAGAAAAATCCAAAATAGTCAATCGATGTACTTTTTCCTGCAGAATTCAAAAATGAAACCAAAAATTTATTTGAACCAGAAACAAAAGAGTTACGCTATGGATAAGGTGTTTTTTAAATGGAACATAGCTTTTTTTATACGATTTTTGGAACGAGTGATTTTTTTTTGTCCGTTCTGATTAAAATATTTAATATTGTGACAGCTATTTTTATTAAATTTTAATGTTTTATCCGGTATAATTTAACTTTAACCTGTTTGAAACATACACTGGGTAATAAAGGTATCTTTGAATCCTTCAAAGCATTTCGGCAATATAATAGTAAATTTGTCAAATTTTTTGACTTTGAAGGATTCAAAGGTGATTATACCTTTATTACCTAGTGTATGTTTCAAGCAGGTTAAAGTTAAATTATACTGGATAAAACATTAAAATTTAATAAAAATAGCTGTCACATTATTAAATATTTTAATCAGAACGGACAAAAAAAATCACTCGTTCCAAAAATCGTATAAAAAAGCTATGTTCCATTTAAAAAACACCTTATCCATAGCGTAACTCTTTTGTTTCTGGTTCAAATAAATTTTTGGTTTCATTTTTTAATTCTGCAGGAAAAAGTACATCGATTGGCTATTTTGGATTTTTCTTTAAATACAAGGAAGCTCAAAAATGAGCCCCTGTTCAGTCCTCGTTGGAAGAGCCTGTACATTTTTTTAACAACATTTTTATAGATTTAATTTTAATTTTAAAACGGAACTTTCTTTTAACAAAAAACAGACAGAAAAGTTAAACATTTTGCAAATTGTATCAAATATTACGTAACATTTATATTTTCACAATTTAAATTATAACCCATAACCATACATTTAGTTTTTAAAATATTTAATTTTAATTTATTTACTTTTAGCCAATTTAATAATATATTTATCATTTATCTCAGAATTTAGAGTATTTAGACCATCAAAAATATATAAAACATTAATGTAAATTAAGGTGTCATCAGCAAACATTTGTAACTTACACATTTTTAAAACTAAAGGCATAGGTATCGTTGATGTATAAAATAAATAATATTGGACCTAGTATACTTCCTTGAGGAACTCCTAAATTATTTATATTTTTATTTGAATATGTTTTTGAAATTTTTTTTTTGTGATCTGTTACTTAAATAATTTTTAAACCATTTATAAACGTTTCGGCGAATATCATACTGATACAATTTACTCAATAATCTAGCCCTGTCAATTGTTTCGTCCAAGTTATTTTCTTCGCGTTTGCATGAAAACTGAACAGGCTTATTTTATAAACTTTTCACAAAATTGACGGCTGTCGCCTGACGCTTTCCGCTTTAGACACAGCGTCAATTTGATAAAATACTTAATCTTGATTATTATGACGTATTTAGCATTATCATTTAGATGTCATTATGACCTTCATAATAGCACTCAGTGCCATTATGAATTCATAATAACATCCAAATGTTAAGATACAAAAACAAAAAGAAAGTCGGTGCAAACTATTTATTTGTTATTATTACTTAGAAAAACGGATTGCATTTATTTATTGTAAACATCCGAAGGGACCTTTCAGATTCAGAATCTCCCATAAATAAAATATTTTTGGCCAACACTTTGCATACAATAGAAAATTATACGGCAATAATGACGTTGTCAAAATCGAAATTGAAACAATCAAAAATGCGCTTACAATGATATCGACTAATATGGACAACTGAAAATTTTAAAAATTACGAAAACGTTATCTGATATCAATGAAATTTAGACGAATAAAATCTATTTGCACTGTCGTAGATTCAATTTTGAATGATACACGTTTGATATGAACTTTGTTAATGAAACTTGTGCAATTAAACCACTCGGCTTACGCCTCGTGGTTTAACGTTACACACGTTTCATTATAGTGTTCATATCGAACTAGTATCATTAATAACTAAAAGACAACTTCAAATAATTTAGAAAAAAAATATTTGGAGACTATACTTTTGCATAACTTGTTATAATAATCAATGGGTATAATCCAGATTGATGTATTAATTTATTTCATTCGCATATCTCAGGTGGAGCCTCTGGGAGTTCCAGTGGTTCCCTAGTGAAGAGAGATTTGGCCAATAACGTACCAATCGAACACCATGTTCATTCCGCCAGTTGTGGTGGACAAGGCGGTGGAAATGGACCTCCACCACCACGTAAGTATACCCTCTTTTATGTTCTATACCAGGGTCTTCGGACACAAAGGATAAGATTTGCCCGTATCTAGCCCTACTTCCATTCATTGTCTTTATTTTGCTACTTAACACAACGTTTCGATTAGTTAGTATCTCTAACCGTTTCCAAGTGTAAACTAAATTATAATTCTAAGGACTGTCTTAAATACTATCCATGCGCAATGAAGCTTGATGACTCCGCCTACGTGCTTATTGGAGTGTGAAGATTGAGCTGTTGGTTTTGGACAAGAAGAGTCTTCCACACATTGGGGATATCTATACTTGGTTTACTAAATATATGAGTATTTTGATTCATGAAAGCTGCTTCTTTGAATTTTCGTTTTCTCCGGTGCTGTTCCGTGTCCAAAACCTTGGCTTCTGACCACTGTATGTATATTATGTTGGTTGGTCCATACATGCTTCGCTATACCTGATCTTGAAGTTTTACCTCTTTGAGTATGTTTCAGATGTTCTTTAACTCGTACGGGAAGAGGTGTTTTCGTTTCTCCAATGTACGATTCGCCACACTCGCAAGGGATTTGATAGATACAATTTTTTGTGTTTTCATTACGTTATTTATTACATTATCAAAGATACTAACTCACCGGAACGTTGTGTTAAGTAACAAAATAAAGACAATGGAATTTCGTCAAGGTAATTTTTTCGAATATCAGGTTTGCGATTACTATACAGGGTTCGTCAAAAACGACATTTTTACTTTTTAGAATTTTTTTTTTCAATTCTCATTTCCAATTCCTTAATTTAATAAATGAATTTCGCTTGTGCTGAAACTACAATTTCAGATATCACATCCGAGAAGGTAATTTTTTTGATATCGTCAATTTTCTTTTTGTTTCAGCTCCATCCAACTCCACTGGTTAAAGGGAAATGCTTTGATCTACCGAATAACTGACATTCAATAAAGATACATCAAAATATTAAAATTTGTTTTTATTAGTTTTTAACCATTTTAACCTTATTCATCCCCGAAATACAACAGTATACAAAGAACACAATATCCGGATGGTTCAAAAATGTATTTTCAAACTAAAATAATCAAAACATCTGGGGCTTAACATTCAGTTAAGTAGGCTAAACGATTTCTTAATTATATTTTGTTTCTCTATCCCTATGTCCATCACCGCCGTTAGTACCTCCTCCAGCTCCAGCTCCACCTCCAACTCCAGCGCTTATATCAAAATTAAAACCAGCCTTCCCTCCAACGTTACCCCCTGCGCCTGCGCCATCATCACTTCTGGCACCTCCTGGTGAATTTGCATTGTTACTCTGAGCAGAAACACTAGCTATCTGCAAAACAAATCTCTATTTATACAGGGTGTTTCATTAAGGTCGAAGAGCGGCCATATCTTGGAAACTACTGGGCATAGAAACTCAGGAAAAGAAAAATGATAATAAAAGTGGCCATGAGAAAATTCTGGAAATAATTTTCAAGTTCCGCATTTTGCCGCAAGAGGGCGTAATTGAAAAGTAAATTTTTAAATTTTACATAACTCCGAAAATTCCACATTAAGGTATATGTTTGATAACACCATTTTAAAGCTTGGACAATTATGCATCATTTTGGTCTTATGCTCATTGGCGTACCGACTTTAATAAGAGTGGGGGAAGCTGTTGAAAGTGTAATCATTTAAATCGCTGTAACTTATAAACGACTTATCCGATTTTAGCAAACTAAAGACTGTTTGGAAGAGAAATGTATGCACTTTGACCAGTCGTATTTAGTTGTCCATAATAGTTCTAAAAAAAAATGCTAGAGGGCGCAATTTCCAATAACAATACATTTTTTGATTTTACTCCGAAAAAATAAATCATACGGTATAATTATGATACCATAATCGAGAAGGAGATGAAATTTGCTAGAAAAAATATTAAAACCGCAGCTCGATATCTCCTTTCGTTTCAGAGTTATTGCCAAAACAATAATTTTTAAGACAAATTGCGCCCTCTAGCAATTTTATTAGAAACTATCTGGTACATTGGATACGACAATTAAAGGTACTTACCTTTCTCTTCCAAACAAGCTTAAATTTAGTAAAATTGGTTAAGTCGTTTAGAAGTTACAGCGATTTTAATGTTTACAGTTTCACTTGATAAGAGTGGGAGAAGCTATTGAAAGTTTAAACATTAAAATCGCTGTAACTTCTAAACGACTTATCCGATTTTACTAAATTTAAGCTTGTTTGGAAGAACCTTCAATTGTCGTATCTAATGGTACAAGATAGTTTCTAATAAAATTGCTAGAGGGCGCAATTTGTGTTAAAAATTATTGTTTTGGCAATAACTCAGAAACGAACGGAGATATCGAGCTGCAGTTTTGATATTTTTTTTAGCAAATTTCATCTACTTTTCGATTATGGTATCATAATTTTACCGTATGATTTATTTTTTCGGAGGAAAATCAAAAAATGTATTGTTATTGCAAATTGCGCCCTCTAGCATTTTTTTTGAGAACTATTATGGAGAACTAAATACGATTGGTCAAAGTGCATAAATTTCTCTTCCAAACAGTCTTTAGTTTGCTAAAATCGGATAAGTCGTTTATAAGTTACAGCGATTTAAATGATTACACTTTCAACAGCTTCCCCCACTCTTATTAAAGTCGGTACGCCAATGAGCATAAGACCAAAATGATGCATAATTGTCCAAGCTTTAAAATGATGTTATCGAACATATACCTTAATGTGGAATTTTCGGAGTTATGTAAAATTTAAAAATTTACTTTTCAATTACGCCCTCTTGCGGCAAAATGCGGAACTTGAAAATTATTTCCAGAATTTTCTCATGGCCACTTTTATTATCATTTTTCTTTTTCTGAGTTTCTATGCCCAGTAGTTTCCGAGATATGGCCGCTTTTCGACCTTAATGAAACACCCTGTATAAGTACAGTGATCGGCAAAATTTTCGCTTCATATGGAAAACTTATTTATTATTGATTTCTTGGAAACTTTATTTTTGATAAAGTTTCGGCGACCGCTCTAACTAAAAAAAGGCTCAATAAAATGGAAAAAAAAACTGTAGAGCATACGAGGAAATTTCAATTTTTTAAAAGTTGCTCAAGAATAAAATACCTACAGTTGTATTCATCAAAAAAGCGTACACGAATTAGAATGAGAGGAAACCTTAACCGTATTTGCGTAAAACCGGCTTATCGCATGTTAAAGGTTATTAAAAATGCAAAGCATCGGCGTTGGGCGTTAGTTCAATAGAATAACAAAAATTAATTTTTCTATTTTATAATATGACTTAACAATTTTATAAAAATTACAAAAGAAAGAAAAAACTTTTAACAAGAATAAATAAAATCTAATATTTGTTCATATATCCCTGTTTTTCTATTACTTGAGCCAGTCTATTCGGAATTGACTGAATTATATTTGAAACAATATTTCGATCAAGCTCTTCTCAGCACGCATGTATTAATTCCCATAAATCTTCTGAATTTTGTGGCCTAAAATTTCGATCATATATTTTTTTTACGATTATACCCCAATTATTTTCAATTGGATTGATATCGGGACTAAGCGACCCAAGTGGGTTACAGCATTGGCAGTGTGGACTGGACAATTATCTTGTTGAAATATGAAAGTATTGTTGGGATATATTTGCTCAGCAGAATGTAACAATATGTTTTCTAAAATGTTAATGCAATTTCCGGCATTAAATATTCCCTCTATTCGTCAGCAAACACCAGATCCATGAACACTTATCCAGCCCCATACATTTTCAGAGAAACGCCCATGTCTAGAAGTGAGGGGGTTAGTATATCGCTCTTCAAACCTGGTATTGTTTCGACGGTACACACGGATTTGTCCGTTATAAGTCGACTGGAACGTCTTTTCGTTAGTAAAAATGACCCTGTTCCAAAATTGAGGATTGCGGTATATAATTTAAAGCAAAAATAATCCTTGATTGTGGCTGTTCTTCGGTAAGAAACATTTTTTTCGCAGCTGGGCGACATTTTAGTTCAGATTCCTTGACTCTCCTGCTGGCGGTAGGTTGGGAATGGGAGGCAGGAAATGCTGTATCAATAACAGCATCCCTTGCAGTTGCAAATGGATTATTTCTTAAATATCCCAAAAAGGCAGCATCCTGTTCAGGGTTGGAACTTTTGGGACGACCTGAACCAATTTTCATCTTTAGGGATTCTTCTTGTTCCCAGCGCTGCTTAATTTTCAATATAGTTTTTTTATTTCTGTGATTCTTGATACAATTTGAGCCTTCTCAACTTCAGACAACTGCCGATGAGGCATTCTTATGTTCTTCTGTCAAAGTTTATCAAATACCACCATGCAGTTTCAAAATTAATTACACCGACGCCAATGCTTTGCATTTTTGATAATCTATGACGTGTGATAACCTCCAATAAGCAATCATTTAGACAAGCCGGTTTTACGCAAATATGACAAAACTTACCTCTTATCCTAATTCTTGTACGCTTTTTTATGAATACAACTGTACCATTTTTCGTTTCAGATAAAATTTTCATTTGAAAAAGTTGTTTAGAATTAAAAGTTATGTCCGAATACGAAGTCACGACCTTCTATTCCTCTATATCTTCTAGAGGCAAGTCCTCTATATCTTCTAGAGGCGATCGTACAACTTTAAAAATAATTTCCACTGTTTTCTTTTTACCGGTTTACCTATAAAAAAAATGTTTCCCTTTAAGGTTTTATTTATAAAAATGTGCGTTATCAAATGTGGAAGAATGCCATTTCAGGGGTATATTATCTGCGTATCAATAAGGTACCTAACGTAACGTAATGGCATAACTGAAGCAATTATCTTACCCAAAATACGACGACACACAGTATAAGTACAATCTTCATTGTTTTTTTTTTAAATACCTATAGTATTAAGAGGTAGAGTCTATTTATACAATACTTATATTTTTATAAAAATAATTGTTGTTATAAAGACTAAATAATAATAATTAAACAATACCTACCGTGAATTAATACAACTAAAAAAAAATAAAACATTATCTGGCCATCAAAATGGGATTGAAATAATATCAGAAATCATTGTTGATTAAAAATTATTATAATGTGAATTGTTGTAATTTGCAATAACTACATCTGTTCCAAGGATCTTTAATATAATGTACCTACGTCACTGATTTAAATTTACATAAACATACCCCCATGCAAGAGAAAATATGGTCTTATGATTTTGCTAAATACAAGTAATTTTTAACATTTTTTCGATTGTTTCGTTAAAAAGTTTTCCATGATTATTTTAAATATTTGAATGCTGTTGTTATTGCCTGTTTGACTTTAAACACGCTCCAAATTTTGTCTTTTACATAATTTTGACTACTCCTGATAAAATGCAAAGGTAGGCATGGAAAATGAGAAATGAAAACCTATTATTACTAATCCAGCCTACATACCTATGGAACTATAAAAACAATAATTTCTTCAAATAAAATGTTGAAAATTATTGTTTTGGCAATAACTCTGAAACGAACAAATATATCGAACTGCCGTCTTTACATTTTTTCTTGCAAATTTTAACTACTTTCCGATTATGATGTCATAGTTATACCGTATGATTTGAATTTTCGGGATAAAATCAAAAAAACTGTTATTATTACAAATTGCGCCCTCTAGCAATTTTATTAGAAATTATCGTGTACCTTTGGATACGAAAATTGAAGATACTTACCATTCTCTTCCAAACAAGCTTAAACTTAGTTAAATCGGATAAGTCGTTTAGAAGTTACAGCGATTTTAACTTTTACACTTTCAATAGCTTCCCCCACTCTTATGAAGGTCGCCAATGAGCCTTAAACCAAAATGATGCAGAATTGTCTAAGCTTTCTAATGATGTAATCAGAGTTATACCTTAATATGGGAATTTTCGGAGAAATTTAGAATTTAAAAAAATTATTTTCAATTGTGCCCTCTTGCGGCCAAATGAGGAACTTGAAAGTAATTTCCAGAATTTTCTCATGGCCACTTTAATTATAATTTTTTTTCCCTAAGTTTTTACGCTTAGTAGTTTCCGAGATATGGCCGGTGGCTACCCTTAATGAAACACCCTGTATAAGGCAGGATTTACAAAAAATGTCTACAATTAATATCTTTTCGGACCGATTCTTTAGCGAGCGATTAAGTGGGAGATATTCTACATACAAGACCGATTCATTTCTTTATCATAATGCTCTGTATAGATAAATATATCTATATCTAGACTTAAACAATTAGAATAATACGATACTATATTTTATGACCACAAAATTCTTATAATTAAAAATCAAAAATATTGCTTATATTTCTAAATATTATAATTTCCACTAACTGTAAGTGACAATGTTTTTAAAACCCCTTTATTACTGGGCGGTATTACTACATATACAAATTAATGATAGTTATTATGAATTAAAAACAGAAACTTTGTTGCAATATGTTTTCAAAAGTAGTATATAAATATGGGTTAAGGTCGTTATAGTTTCATAAGAAAAATCCAGCAATGAAGATCATTATAGCAATTTGTGTTACGGTAGCTATCTTGGTGAGTATATTTGAAATAATACAAGAAATAATTTATGAAGCTTTGTAAAATTAAATAATTCAATTTTTCTTGAATTATTCTAAAAATCGGCAAAATTAATTGCTGGTTTCTTCCTAAAAGTTCCCAGTTCAGTAGCGGGCCGCGGCAAGCTCACGCGACAGGTTTCGGAGACTAAATTTTCTTGGTATTTGTTATTTAAGTTGAACGGTGAGAAGAATAAACCAGTTTTGGTTAATTAACTCTCCTATTTCCAATAACGAACATTTCATTTCATTTAATTTGCTGTTATAAATTTAATATTATTAGTTTATCCATTTTATGTACAATAGGTTGCTCACTGAAAACTAACCCAGCTGTTTGTATTTAACTTTTAAAATTTCTTTATTCCAAACTAACTTTTACAGTTCATTACATGGAAAGTGACAACATATATAATATAGAAAATAATAACCATTTAAAAAAATAACAAAAAAAAAAAATGGAAGTTAATCCAATTTTATTCATTAATAAAATCAATTTAAAAAAAATAGTATAAATACTTTAATTTATTAAATATCTCTTTAATTGTTTTTTAAACGTTGCAAATTTTCTAATTTTTCTGATATTTTTTGGAAGATTGTTATATTTTATTATTCCGTCATAATATAAAAGCGATTTTTTTCCGAAATTACTTTTTACTGGTATAGTTTGATAATTTATACAACGTCTGGTGTTATGATCATGTAATGTCTTATTCTCCTGAAGTGTTATGTTTCATTTTTTTCTTTTAAAATAATAGAGTGAATTAGTATAGAAATTTTTAATTTATAAATGTTTTGAAAGTGTAAATTCCCTTTCGGTCTATATAGATTAACAGTTGGTTCTAAATGTGGTAATTTGTGTATACATTTAATAACTTAATTTTGCAATTTTTGTAATGGTTTAAGTTTGATAAACAAGCAGATCCCCATGCATCAGAAGCTAAGTATTGTATTTTTGAATATATTAATGAAAAATATATATTTTTTAAGTATTTCAAAGGAATGAAATATCTAGCTCTGTACAGATACCAAAGGAGATATCGAGTTGATAATATACTGGATATGGCATTTCCAATTTAAATTTTCGTCTAAAACTAATTCTAAAAATGTTGTCGTTTTTGATTATTAAATGTTAAGGGGTTAATGATGGAATTTATTTTATTTTTAGTTATAAACATAAAAGAAGATTTTGTAAAATTTAACGCAAGTTTATTTGATTGAAGCCAAGAAAGAAGTATTTTTAAATCATTATTAATATCAAAATACATTTCTGCAAGAGTTTCAGCAAAATAAATAATTGTTGTATCATCTGCAAATAGCTTTATATTGCCCTTTAAGTTCAATTTGGAAACGGAATTAACGTAAATTAAGAATAATAATATTATTTTTTTATATTTAAAATCACATGGCATTTTGACGGCTTTGTACTACGTCGCGAACGTAAATTATAATATGGCAACGCAGCATTAAACGCGAAACATGCGCAGGCGCACCGCTTGCCGCTTAATTGGCTCGTAGCTACAATATTTGAGCGGCGAAACTCTTGTAGGTTGTCAGGGTTGTTCGTAGCATTTTCCATTGGTAAGTTTAGTGCATGTCAAATGTATTTCTGGGTTTTATCAATAAATAACGTCATAACTTTTAAATTATCGCATGTTAAGTTCGATGCTTCAATTGTAAATAAAATGAACGCTGTATTTTTGCAAGCCATTATTCTAATAAACCATTAAGATCCCCGTACCCCGTACAAGTTTAAAAATATTGTAAATGCGATGGTAAAAGAACTTAGGACAGTCGATCCTGTCTCTGTCGCCAACATCTTAACGTAAAATAGACCAGACTTTAACAAGGTGTCCTAAATGACAGGTGACTTAAGTCACGATGCGGCGTGTTCTTAGATACATTTGACTTTATTTGAGAACTGCCATTGCTTTCAACGAAAATTTCATAAATTTATTTTCAACCAATTGGAAGGCTCCTTTTTGTTTACGTTGCTTATAGCAACGGGAGACTATCGCGATAGTTTATAGCCTATTAACCTAATAAAATTAATAAGTGATATTTTTTCTTAGGTACGACTACTACGACTTAATTTTAATTTATTAGCCCTTAAAATTATTTTTCACAAGAACGCCTTTCTTGTGTTAAGAAATCCTAGGAATCATTCTTTTTGGGTAACGTTTTAAAAATATGTCAGCGACGAGAGATTTAAGACGCGAGGGCTGTCAGCTGTCTAAACCGTGGTTCTGAATACAAAGGAAATGTTGAACGTGGTAGTACCACTAAATACTAAATAAGAAGTTTGATAGGACCAGTTTGCCCCGAACATGTATAGCTCATTTGCTTGTTAAAATAAATTTGCAAATAATTAATGGTTATTTTATTTATAATGCGGATATTCGATAAATTGGAATTTAGCTCTTATCCAGATGTTTACGTCCACATGGAATTGAAATTCGTATGGAGAATTAAATGACTAAAATAAGTGTATTTCAAAAAACATAATTTACACACCATTTTTATGTGTTTATTGAGCACGAGAGCATGTTTAAGAAAAACAATAATTTTATGTAACATGCAATGGTATGATAAAAAGTAATTACGAAAATTCTGTGTTTTACAAGATAAAATTAATTATTGCAATTGGTATATATATTGAAACTTTTTTGTATTAAAAATATTAAAAGCTATAACTAGCCATGAAGGTCGCTATTCTGCTTTTGTGTGCCCTTACTGCGTTTTTGGTAAGAATTATTTTTTGATAAATAATATTTAGTTTTGTTTCTGTTGTTTTCTATTACGTATATTTTAAGAGATGAAAAAAAGTGCATATGAATGTGAGGGCCTTAAAAGTCTTCCTTATACACAATATACAATATTATACATAGCTTATGGAATGATTTAAAAAATCGTTTAATTTCCTCAACTACCTATATATTAGCCCTTAAAATTATTTTTCACAAGAACGCCTTTCTTGTGTTAAGAAATCCTAGGAATCATTCTTTTTGGGTAACGTTTTAAAAATATGTCAGCGACGAGAGATTTAAGACGCGAGGGCTGTCAGCTGTCTAAACCGTGGTTAATATACACTGTGACCAGTAAATTCCGCATCATATGGGATTTTGTTTTATTAATAACTAAACTAAACTAAAATTTAACTTTGGCATCAAGTTCTGCTTCGATCGAGATGAAAATTAAGCAAAAAATAGTAGTCACGTGATTCGCATTATCTGTCAAATTTTAATTTTTTTGAAAAAATAATTCAAAAGTGGGGTTATTTCTGTAAGTATCGAAAAAAGTTATTAGAAAAATTTTAAATGCAGTTTCTAGCCTACATGTAAAATTTCAGCTGCATAAGATAATTTTGATTTTTTACCCATATTTTGTAAATTGCACCACTTTTGCAAAATAAGACTCAACGCAACCTACATAAAACTTTTTGTTTTGACAAAGCTTTATTTCAGATACATTTTCTTTAAAGTAGCGCCATATTAAATGTGTGTTTTCCTACAAAATCAAAATTGGGCTATTAAAATTTGGTCGCATGTGATGCAAAGTTTATTATTTGTTTTTGACCCTGTATAAGGTAACTTCATAAAATAAGTATTTTTGAAAACGTAGTTTATGTCTGAAAGTAATACACCTTAATATTAAGACAAAAAAGAAGACAGTGTCATCAGTAAAGTGTTCATTAAGTGGAAAATAAATTTTAGTGGTGGGTAAAAAATCAAAATTATCTTATGCAGCTGAAAATTTGCATATGGGCTAGATACTGCATTAAAAAAAAAATTAAAAAGTTTTTTCGATATTTTCAGAAAAACAGATAATGCGAATCACGTAACTACTATTTTTTTGTTTCATTTTCATCTCGATCGAAACAGAACTTGATGTCAAAGTCAAATTTCGAATAAAGCTATTAATAAAAAAAAATCCCATAATATGATGCGGACTTTACTGGTAACACTGTATATATTTTTTCCACTATTAACACATTTTTAAGACACTTATTTTTTACAGTAGGTATTAATAATAATAATTATAAAAAAAATATATATAAATATCATTCATTAAGATGTCATGACTTTTCAAACTTAAAGATAAATTTTGAAGAAGTAGTCCATACTCAAAGTGGAGTTGAATGACATAGAAAAAAAGAAAAACACAACGTCTTTCTCCACAATTTTTATTTAAAAAAACTAGGCGAACCTAGAATGATTCATAGTAAAATAGAATCGATATGTTTCGAGTGTAGAAACACTCATCGTCAGGAAAATGAAGTTAAAACTACAATAAGATAAAGTATACCTACAAGACGTTGGAACCTCGTATCTATATGGTTTTAGTAGAACAATCTCTAAATTCAAGCGACGTCAGCTGCGACTGTGATTTGGATGGGTGACCGCTTGGGAATAGCGGGTTTCAGAATAGAGGGTGGCGTCCATCTCACCTTCCATTTTATTGTTGAAAAATCAAAAAATCACGTTACCTGCTTTCAAATAGATTGTTTTCATAATCATTCACGGTGAATAATAATTTTTAGTCTAAGGTTAATAATCAGTCCATATTGGCAGCTTTATAGGTAGTAGAAAAAGTATTAAAAAGAAAATATTTTTTAGGTGAATATTTCTGCTGGCCAGCAGGATTTACCTCCATTACCAGTTCCTATTCCTACTGGCGTACCAAAGATGTTATCTGCGTTTATTGGTGGGAGGGGAGGCATTAGACAATTCAAAAGGGAAGTTGGTTCGGATTTGTATGCTGGTGGCCGAGAACGTGGTGTTGTACAACCCGACAATTGATATCGTATGATCCATAACTTTTAAATTTTCCCAAAGAAAATTCCGTCGGCTTTTCTGTAGGTGCTTATTACTTATGTAAAATTTGGTTAAAAGATGTTTCATTTTAATTGCTTTTATAATTATTTATATATTTTCTTATTTTATTTAATGGACCCATAAAAAATTTTTACTCTTTGACAGGGATACATTTTTTAATAAATCTATTGTTTATAGTATTGTTAAATTTAAGTGTTTACTTAAAAACGTAGATGTACGATTTTTTTTGGGAAAATTTAGGTATTTACTTATACTCTGATGGTCATAAAGAACTTACATAATGTGCTGTTTTAATTTTGGAAATAAATATTTTAATGCATCGTATCAACGTTATCTTTTCCTAAAATAAACCCCTTTTCGTTTATTAGAAAATTGAAAATTAATTTTTAATAATGCGTTTTTTTTATTAAATTTTGACTGACAGTTGGGTCTTGATATTTCAAAGTTTAAAAATATTGACATCAAAAGAAATTGGAATATAATTAATATTTATTTATTGTTAGAAAATTACTTAAGTAATAGAAAGCATCTTGTTCAAATGGAAAATGTTAAAAGTTCACAAACAAACCTACATAACTTGTGGTGTTCCGCAAGGGTCAACCTTAGGACCTACTTTTTTTTTAATCTACATTAATTCTATAGCAAAATTAAATTTAAAAGGTAAAATAAAATTGTTTGCCGATGATACTACTATTGTATATTTTCATGAAGACTATGCTCAAATTCATAATAACATTAACCACGACCTAAATATAAGATGTAAATGGCTTCAATAAATTAATAAAATATCATCATAATAAATCATCTTTTATGTTTATAAGTAAATCAAAATTAAAAAATAATAATATTTCTTCACTATCTTTCAATAATCATATAACTAAATATACTAATACAATTAAATTTTTATGTTTATATATTGATGAAAATTTAAGTTGGAAAAACCATATTGAATATTTAAGAAGTTACACCTCACCAATAATTGGCATTTTGTTTAAAGCTAAAAATTATATATCATTAAAAAAGTTTCTTGAACAAGAAATTGTGCTTGACAATGTTTTACGCGTACCTACTCAAGTTTTTGCCAAATTGTAAAAATCAATACAAGTTATATACCAACTAATATTTAATTTGAGGTTAGGTACGCGATCACATCGAAGATTGGTTATTTTGCTGGTTTTGTTTGTTTTTTTATATTCGATTTTATAAGACTAGTTTAATTGACTTGCTCTCTTCCTTTTCGAACTAAAAACACGACGACGATCATTTTTAAACAAATTTTAGAAACAAAACCTTAAAAACAATTTTCTATCCTCAAAATCTGATACGTTTGAAACTACTAAAAATGCCAGAAATCACTACCTTTTATCCCAACTTGATTAAAAACTGAGAAGAAATTCCAATTTTTTGGCAGTTTACACGTAAAAATAAATTGACGGTCAACTTTTAATTACAATTTCTTGAAAAAGAACTTGAATTTTAAAGCCCGGACCTGTCTATTTTCCCGTTCGTCAAATGATTGCAGTGCGCATGTCTAATCGTGGGTAGCTTTGTTTACATGCGCGAGGCTATAAATTGGCAAATTTGCTTATCTGAAGGTAAATGTCTCTGGGGGTTTCCGTTTAAAATATCGAAGGAGCTACTACTTTTTGGTAAATTGACCAGTCGCAGGAACTTGGACTGAAGGTCGACCCGCCGGCATCTACCTCAATAATATTTCGCGTCTAGTATCCTGTTCTTTTCTATTTAAGTTCTCGAAACAACGATAACGATATAATGAACTCTAGGAAGACTTTTAATATTGAAATATATTTTTAATAGGTTCTAATGTAGGATGTCGCAGTGCTGAATAAACCCATTTTGTCATGTAGATAACTTTTATTACAACATAAAATATGATAAATTTCGTGGAAAATTATAGAGTTATTTTCTATGTAGATAATTATTTTATTGTTAAATTCCCCATCACGACTAAATAAACAATTTTATAAAAATGTAAATGGTTTCACAATAATGATTATTACCGGAATCTCGTGTTTATTCTATAGTAATATGGGTTTGCAGACATATTTTGAATTAAAAAAAAATCGCAATATAATTATTACCATATTCATGCATCAGGTGTTTTTAAGAGGACAAGAATATTTAAATTAGTACCAGCTATTCATGTATTTTATATAAAAAATAACATTTTTTTAAATTTTAGTGCCAATTCAAATTGGACTCCATTATAGATTCAACAGTCTCTGCTTTGATACCAATCAATCAGGATGAATTTTGGGTTAGTTGTGGTATTAGCCTGCGTTTTGGTAAGTTTATATTTTTGCCATTAAAATTACAAACCGATTAACATTTCAAACCGCTGTCAACGAAACACCAAACGGAAATAGGGATGTTTAATATACATCGATGCATCGAAAACGTCGATATTTTCAATGCGATGCATTGTTTTTAAGGGATGCATCGATGTATTATTCGTAAAATAATTATTTTGCCGTAGCCTCTCGATCTTGACTATACCTTTTACCTTTGGTTTCAGTTAAGGCGTGAGCTTATAATAATATTAGATTTGTGATTTGTCTTGTAATTCTAATTTTATTAAAAACATTTCTCGATGCATCACAAATTAACATCGATGTTTTCCCGCGATACATTTTCTGTGGTCTTCCTAGAAGGAAATGAATGGAACAACGTCATCATGGCCACAGACCAATGTCGTGGCGGACACATCTTCGGGGGTGGATCTCTTACTGCTGCGTTGCCATACCACAGACTTTTTATAAGGTCTTAGACCAAATTTAAATTTCTCACATCACGTTAATACTTTTAACGGCGTAAGTTTGGCAAACAAGTGGAGGAGCAAAATTTGCATGTTAATTTAGGTACTTCAGAATGGAATACGATTTTGTCGATAGGTTCATTTTTCACTGTTCACATATTACGCATCGCTTTAATACAAAGTAAGGTTAGTAAATTTGAAAGTGACAAATCTGTCAGATAATAAATTTTCTGAGGTTATGTTCAAAATATGGCCCGTGGATTAACTGAATGTATTGAATTATTGCATTTTTTAGGTTTTAGCCCAGGCTCAATTTCCCCAGTACCCTCCACAATTTTCTGACGCGCCCCAACCTTACAGCCCTTACGGACCCTACAGAGGGGGTTACCAATTAAGATCACACGTACCACATCGATTCAATCCATTCGACAATGTTTACAGTCCTAGTGGCGAAAAGTTGACTTGTAGAATGGTTTGTGGACCATCATCGTCAGATTCCGACGATGAAGTAGATGTGGTTGGAAAGATGCCGGAAAAGAAGGACAGTTTCGAAAATAAGATCGAGAAGAAAGAATAATTATGAATTTACATGGTTTATTGTTAAAAATTAAGTAATATTAAAAGGTTTTTAATTTAACATGTTGTTTAATTTTACACAGTAATTTATCATCGTTACAGCAAGTACCTATATATAAGCACCATAGACCTACAGTGTGTATTATTAGCCAATTAATGCAATAAATATTCGATAATAAACACATGGGGGTCGATTGGTATTTCTAGTTGCGCATTTTTTTTTTAATGAAAACTTTTTATACAGGGTGTGTCATGTAACAGTGGCCAATACCTACCAACTTTCTTATTTTAAATACAACACCCTGTATATTATTCAATTTTTCAATTCTTCAGAAAATTTTTGACATATATTTCATGTACAATATCCTATAGGTACATATCTTTAACTATTTCGGAAATATTAAGTGTTTTCAGAAAAAATCAACTAGGTACCATTTTGGTTTATATCCTATTTTTAAACATATATATTTAACCTTCTTTACATAAAATATGTCAGTTGGCGTATTAAACTTATCCCATTCTAACGTCAATAACAGTTGGTTGCGCACCTCCGCCATTCAGCTGTCCTGGAGAGGTTGCATTTTGACTATTAAAAGGAGGACCAGAGGGCGTAGAATATCCACTGGTTGGCGTATTCGTTATATTGTTGGGTGGTGCCCATTGTTGTGGAGGTCCCCATTGATTCGGTGGTCCTTGACCCCAATAAGGAGGTGGAGGAGGTCCCCTGCCGTTTCCATGGCCTTCCCATGGAGGTTCCCATCCTAAAAATTGTTGAAAACGATGTCTATTTTATTTAGGAAAACATGTTTTTCCCAATTTCAATAAAAAACATTAATATTTAAAACTTTACCTGGTGGTGGTTCATTATTAGGAGGACCATGCCAACCGTCCTCCGGACCTTCTCGTCCTCGTCCCCGTCCTCGTCTATTTTCTCCCTCTGCCGCAGCAGCTACTCCTCTTTCTCGATCTGTGATCCCCGAAAGATCGTGAAATTGGCGACATAAAATATTTTCCTCAAAAATTATTGTTCATTTAAAACTCTGTATTTACCTTTATACACATTTATTAATACTTACTATTGCTAAAGCAGTCACAACCAAAACTATAGGTAAAAAAACCATTGATCCTCCAATGTATCAAGTTCAATTCTTATTGATTTCTAAAATCATTTCATTAGACCAACCTTTTTTAATAATATATTTGCTGTATTATGATTTTAGTACCCACCTGTCATATTTTACTAATTTTTATAAAATATTAATCATTTTGTTTGAATAATTTTTGCTTGTTAATGACATTCAATCGTATACAAAGAATATTTGTAATTTGTAACCATTCGGTGTGAATTTTATTTACAGAAAACTTTAGGAAGTAGGAAGTGACAATTAATGAGATAATTGTATAAATAAAAAAATGGTGGTATGGTAGGTACATCCTACGTATTATTGGGAAAACGTGAAAACATTTATATGGAGAGTTTATTATATATTTAAAATTTATTTTGGCAACATACAATAATTAATGTAGGTAGGTACATGCGTATAGAATCCGATCACGATATTTCACTTCACTAGAGTAGAACCTGGTCCCTTAAAGACTAGGGTAGGGTGGGGTAGGTCCGGACATGGGGCACCTCCGGACATTTCAAATTTACCGGGAAAAAATTAACTTATATTAATATATATTATATTAAAGTTTTTAGACATTTGTTTAAATTTTTCGTTGCCGTTGTAAGAAAGGTTGCGAAAGTCGTAAGGAATTACATCTTTACTAATAAATTTAAGGTAAGATTTTCACCAAATTTATAAATACTTGTTTTCCTACACTTAACCTTAAAATGAATTGAAATACAAATGCATTTAGGGATATTTTGCCGCCAGAAATGCACTTGGTAATATGGGTCACGTTCGGACATATTTCATATGGGGCAGTTTCGGACTGCCAAAACCCACAGATTTGCCAGGAACATCCAGAACAGCAGGAATTTCAAAATTTAATGTAAATATGTTTTCATATATATGCTGACTGATTAATAAAATATCATTAAACTTGCAAGGGTCGTCATTCATTCGTCATTTCACCTTAATATAGGTATTTTAATATGTGTCCGGACCTTCCCCATGGTGTGTCTGTCAGTACCCCAATATATGGGGCAGAATCGGACAAATTGCATTTTTTTTTAAATCGCTATTTGACAAAAAACGCATTTTTGCCGAAAAGGTATAGTCGTTAAATTTATAAAAGATGAATCTGCGGTTCTGCTAATATTTTCGATTTAATTTAAATGTAACTGATTTAAAAATTATGGCCATTTGGAGAAAACTGTCCGAACCCAAACCTACCCCACCCTACCCTACATTTAAAAAATAGATGGACATATTACAATATAAGGAACCGTCCAGCAGCCTGGATCCTTTCCAGTCGAATACATGGATACTTTACCCGAAAACTACCATAACTTAAATATTAATTTGATCTAGGTTGCTTCTGGAGCAGCTGTCGTTTCAGTTGCTGTATCGGCTACAGCAGGCGGTGGAGCAGCAACAGTGGTACCTTCTGCAGGTGCTGCTGTAGTTTCTGAAGCGACCGGGGCAGCTTCTGTTACTAAAACGGCAGTTGCGGTTGTCATTCGAGATGTATGTGCGGTCGTCGTCTGTGGCCGAGCTAAAAATTTGAAAATTTTGTTTGCAAAAATGTTTCTTTGCGATGTACCTACGTTACTTGAGGATTTGTGAAAAGTCAGAGAACTTATTACCAGTACTTCTGCCAGGTGGATATACCGGTAGCTGGGGGTACCAAGGACTCCACAAAATCCATATACAAGGTACCGTTTCCTCTGCTTGGTGCTTATTTATAATTATTCTGCTTTCCTAAAAAGAGAATGGTTGTGTGTCATCGTTTCAACCCAGCTGTAATGGTAATTTAGGTATACCCCACCATACCATACCCAAATTGGGGCAAAATATATTGTTACTACTTTACAGGTATTCATTATACTATAGTACTTACTGAAAGTGAAAGTACCAAAATCACTAAATGTATCACAGTATATATTTGTTTCATATTAGGTAAAGGAAGAATTTAAAATATTTTTAATGACTATAATACTCACATACATATGTATGTAAATTCACATTAACATTGAGGTAATAGTAGTATAATAGATTCAACGGGTTGTACGTCATTTTTGCAAAGTAGGCCAATTAGATAAAAATCACTTGCATCATTATTGTTCTGATGATGACAGACAATTTTTGTCATTAAACGCTAATGAGGTCTCTTTATTGACTATAAATTATTTTTCCTCATATTTATGCAAATTAAAAAAGCACTGTGAGTGGATCAGGGCTATGCCTTTGCGGTTGGTCAAGACGTAAGAAGAAATTCGTCCGCTGGTCCTATTCTAAAAGTTGTTTTCCGAATTGTTTTTTTCTGATAAACTTAAACGTATTTATTCTACCTCTTTCTACAAAACTTCTTCCAAAATGCAATTAAACCAGGCGGCATCCTCTTCCAAATTTCTGAGAACATTATCTTGATTCCAAACTATCGTGGGAACCTCAACTGGATCATGTATGCTCAAAATTTGCACAAGCTTACTACGCTATACTAAAGTTAAGATGCACAGTGCCTGGCCCTACTCAAATAACATCTTACTACGCATTAGTCTAGCCTCATCTCAGCTATAATATTGTACTGTGGGGCCAAGCAGTAAACATTAATAGAATATTTCAAGCACAGAAACGTCTAATAAGGCTCATTATTTTTGGATTGAAACCAACACAAACATGCAGAGAAATATACAAAAAACACAAAATCCTAACAGTCACTTCAATATACATCCTTAAGTGCTCCACCTATGTATACAAGAACAAGAACGGATTCCAAGAAAACAGAAACAATCACAACTATCCTACAAGAAACGCAAACGGCCTTATATATAGTCCCTAGACACACTTCAACACGATATGAAAAATCTCCCCACCACTGCATCAAAATTTTTAATAAACTACCAGAAGAAATCAAACAATCCATAACAAGAGGTATATTTGGAAGAAAACTAAAGGACTTTCTTATAAAAAATGCATTTTATACACTAACAGACTTTTTGAATGCCTAATCGATGTCATATTTGCGTAAAAGATCTGAAATTTAAGGTAAACTGCCTGCTGATCCTTAGTAGAATAAATTTAATTTGAATTTGAGTTTATTTAAGTACCTAGATAGTTTAGTTATAAAAACGTTGCACCTGCTTAGTTACTAGACTCGTTTCAAATCCTAATACCGATCCCTCTTGAATTCCAATTTATTCTCAATGCACAATTATGTTGTACAAAAATGAATTGTATACATAATGTGCGGCAAAAATTCTAGGTACGAACATCACACTTCATAAACTGGTTAATTGGGTAGTTTAATTTTTTGGCCCATTGTTAACCCGGTGATTTTTTATTCGTATAAATTAAACAATTTCAATTCACAAAGATTAGTAATCAATTCATCTCGCGAAGCAAATTTTTTTCAACAATGGGTACTTTTATTTTACGTATAATATTTACCGCAGCGATTATAATTCTAGTAAGTAAAAAACTTTTCTAAAATGTGTTACCCTATAATTTGCCAAATGTCAACCTCAATACTGTGTGCTATTTTTAGGAAATGGGTGATACTCACTGGCAAGGAGGGGATGGCGAGCCCATGGGACCACCAGGTAGTTAAAATATACTAAAACAATATTGTCATTTATTTCAGTTCCTCATATTCTGCTCGTCAGTTAGGTATACTCATGTAAGTATGTAAACGCTCGACAAAATAATTCACAAACACGCCATTGACCTCTCACGAAGAAAACGCATCAGGAAAAGTATTTACCATATAAATAAAACATTTAAAACTTACCTTAATTTAAGCAGAATGCACTTGTTTGTATTTAAAGTGGGGTTTGCCACGTTGTAAATGAATTTTGAGGTGCGATTATTTTTCCAGGTACTAATGATTAACATCATAATAATTAATTAATAATGCACTAATAAAAATATACCAAACATTGAGCCTAATGAATAAAAATTAAGCAATTACTTTTTAATTTGAATTACTTTTTAGTTAAAGCAATTGCTTGACTAGTAAAAGCGATCGCTAAATCTGGATATGAATAAAATTTTGATGCAATTGCTGTTTACACCTCTGTAGCAAATGCTTATTCAACACAAGTTCAGACGTGGCTTATCCACTTGTTCAGATTATAGATGTCATGTTCAGTTTGGTGCCTAATTTGCAAAAGAGTTGACGTAAATAATACAACCACGTTGGCCTATTTATTTAGTACAATAGTAATCTGTTACGTTTTTGTGGAAAATAGGAAACTTAAATTTGTGATATGGCAGATTTCAGTAAAAATGAGGAAAGTGATGAAGAAATTAAAGACAAGCAATTTATATTCGTTCACAAATTGAAGGAACATAAATAAATCTCTCTGACGACAACCGTTTAGCTTCCACAACAGCTTCAGCACTTGTAGGAAATTTAATAAAAATATTGGCCTTCTCCAAAACTGCATCCATTACAGAAGTGTATGCCCGGACCGACAATTTTCACAGAAAGACTTTAATCTTATTTAAAGGCGACAGTGCACCCCCTCGCCTTTTGACAGTATCAGTCAAAAAATAATTTGCCAATCACACATTTTTGCAGTCAAATCGATATAACTTTCTTTAATCATCATATCTGCAATTTTTACGTACACTGTAAATTTTTCTTTTACGGACGTTCATATTATATTCGGCCATAATTGAAGACACAAATAAAGAGCAACGCACGTGTATGCCGCGGAGAACTAAAGTTGAGTGCTACAAAGCAAGTGATGCAGGGGTCGACCTACCTTAAAAAGTTCAAAGCGATTGCTACACTAGAAAAAGCATTTCCTTAATTTATTTATCACATTTTAAGCAAACGATAGCACTTGCTTCTATTTTTTAAGAACAAGCATTGACTAGAAGCAATTCCTGCACTTTTAAGCAATCGCTGGACGCAAAAGCGATAACTTTAGTTTTTATTCATCGCTACATTTTTATTCATTAGGCTCATTGTCAAGCTATATCCACCAAAGAATAGTAGATAAAAACTATGTGAGAAACACTTTCTATTTTTTAGATGTCGGTTGGGGTAGTGGTGAACATGGTGGCCATGGTGGTGGTGGAGGCGGTGGTGGACAAGGAGGTGGTGGACAAGGAGGTGGTGGTGGAGGCGGTGGTGGGCAATATCCTGCGTATTCAACTAACACTGTTACCACAACCACTACTAAAGCTACTACCACGACGACAAAAGCTCCGGCCACCTCTGGTGGTTATCCTGCATCGGGAAGTTATCCTGCACCGGGAGGTTATGGACCTCCTCCACCAGGAGGTAATGGACCTCCTCCACCTCCCCCTCCCCCTCAGTATGGGTAATATTTTGGAAATTCTTGCAGAGGCTGAAGCATATTAAATGAATTTTATTTAAAAAAATTTAATGATCGTAACAAGTACATATAACTATCATCTGTAATGAAAGGTAAAAAATTAATATGTGAACAATTTTAAAAATAAAGTAAGTAGTAGTGGATATTATAAAATAATCAGTTTTATTTGACGTAAGTAGCAGATAATTAAGAAAAAAACGTTAGCTTTATTAATGGTGGGTATGATCACTGTTGGCTAACAATAAAATTGGCAATTCAATATCCTCCCAGAGCACAAGCAATAAAAGGGCGGCCAAGATAGAAGTAAAAGGAGGGGCGAATAAAAGGGCGGCCAAGATAGAAGTAAAAGGAGGGGCGGAGAATATTACCTTGGGAATACTATACAGAAAAACACACAACTTTCGATTGGCTTAATAGAAAATACTAAAATTTGGTGTGCGATGAGTCCACCATACAAAAAAAAACTATTTTTCGATTAATCGAAAAAAAAACTATTTTTTTTTCGATTATCGAAAAATTAAATATTTTTCGATTAATCGATTATTCGAAAAAAAAGTATTTTTCAATTACATAATCGATTATTCGAAAAAAAAAATTTACGATTTTTTGATTACTCGATTAGTAATCGAAAAAAAAAAAACAATTTTTCGATTAATCAAAAATCAAATCAAAGTCGAAAAGAAAATGATTTTTCGATTAATCAATTAACCAAAAAAAAATATTTTTCGATTATTCGAAAATATAAAGTCGCCACAGTGGATCTTTTCCCGTGCGTCATCACTTTCACGTCATCAAAATCGTATGAATCAAATCAAAATTACGAGATGAAAAAAGTCAAAACTACGTCTTAAGTTCATAAAATGGACGTGCCTGCCTACCGTTTGACGTACCTACATAATATCTCGAAAAATTATTATTTATTTTAAGTTTTGCCCGGCATTCTCTATTATCTAAAATAAATTGACAAACAAATGTTTATACATTTAATACTATTTTTAAAGCTTAAAATCTAGAAAAGTTTGGTGTTTTATTCACTATTAAAATCGCAAAAGTCAAATTTTTGACATCCTTTCATTTAAGGGAATTTGGCCACTGCCGTAAACTTTTCAAAGAACTTTTACGGTTAGAATATTTAAAATAAATAAATTAGGTATTATAAAAATCCATAAATACTTACCGCCAAAACAGATGGTTAGTATAATTAGCTCTAAAAAGAACAATTTTTAGAAAAAGGAACAGTTTTAAGGCACAAAAATTTACAAAATACGAGTTAGATTGGCAGATCAAAATAAGGTTGAGAATGACGTTCTAAAATACAACGGTAGTCAACTAAACAAATAAAAATAGTAATTAATTGACGTTTATAGTTTTATTCTTGTCTAGCACGTTATATTATTGCGGAATCTTGGAGACGTTCTTTTATGCTTTTAGTCAAACTTGTTACTGTAATAAATAAGGATGCAGAGTTATTAACCACGTTGAGTCCTGATCGTTGATTGATGACGCACGGGCAAAGATCCACTGTGGCGACTTTAGGTATGTTTTTGGATGATTGAAGTTGATAGTTACTTATTATATATTTATTAGCAACCCTATTACCCTGAACACCGGTTTAAAAAATATTATAGCGTATTTTACTGCAAGACAATCAACGAAATAATTTGAACAAAGTTTTAATCTGTGCGCCTTTCATAAAATTATCTAATATTCTTAACGATCTAATATTTGAATCGACTTTTTGATTTATTTTGATTAAATCAATCGATTATTTTCGATTAATCAATTATTCTCGATTAATGAGAAATAATCTATTATTCTCGATTAATCAGAAATAATCTATTATTCTCGATTAATCGATTATTTTCAATTAATCGGTTATTTTCGATTAATCGGAAATAATCGTCTATTTTCGATTAATGGATTATTTTTGATTTTCGACTATTTTCGATTAACCGAAAATCGATTATCTTTTCGGTAATCGCACAGCCCTATTGGTTACAATAATTGAAATACCGGGTATTAAAACGCAATATTTCAAAGTATATCATTTATTTAAACATAACTATATTCTCCCAACTTTAAAGCGTAGGTACACTATGTACAACCAAGATACAATAAATATGTGAATAATGACAAAAATTAAGGCGAATAAACAATAAAGAAGAGAAGAAAAAATCAAATATATATTTTTTTATTATTGTCCTATATAAGGTAATATTTTAAGAATTTTTAAGGGTTTAATTGTTATTAGTTTTGTGTCAAAGTATACTCCCGTTTACTGACATGTTATAGATGTATTTCAAATATGGACAGCTAAAAAATAGGTGCCGTAGGTCATTTTTATGAAGTTTATAGTGTTTCTAAAACTTGAAATTAATTTTTTAAATTCATTGTAATATTTCGGCAATTCAAATAGCTACCCTATATTAAGGAGTCGTAGAAGCAGCCCTTAACACAAAACTAATAAAATAAAAAATTAAAATAATCTTACTTTAAAGACGTTGCAAATTTTTTTTTCATATATATCTTCGAAAACATTTTTAATTTTAAGTCTATAATAAATTTTTAAAGCGTCGAACTATCTACTCTATTTCTGTCGTTCTAACTGTCATATCACTTTGATTTAACTAGAAAAGATTTAAAAATTACGTGACACTGTAAAATCGATACACAGTGACCCAAAAAAAAACTAGCCGTACACCAAAATGGGGTACAGAAAATAAGCCACACGAATTCTGATGTGTGAAATACGCCAAAACAATTATGGTAACGTTGTACGTCGATCAATTTTTATTTTGAAAGCATCTTTCTCCGGGTCACTGTATGTATAACGAGAAAAAAAGAAATGTGATTTCATGTTTAAAAAATATCACATTTGGGAGAGTGTTAAAAAATCCGCTCAACATAGAACACTATTTAACAAAGTCAAAGGATAAAGTAATAAATAACAATATATTAACACCTTTAAAAAAACTAATAGACAGGTGAGAAAATACACTTGTTTTGCCGTATTCGGTCAAAAAAACGAGAAAAAAACAGGCGTGACAATTACAGGGTGTTCCTTAATGACGTGCTAATATTTTAAAAAAGTGGTACGCCACTGACATTTTTTCATGTGGATATTATTTCTCATTAGCCTGATCAATTATACATAAAAATGTTCTCTTGCGTTTTTCCTCTCAGGCACACTGTTCTTAATTAAAATAATTAAATTAAATTAGCTTCATTTTGCAGTATTGACGAATAATTTTTGATCACATAAATCTATAGTTATCTTGGAACGGTGACGTTCTTAAAAAAGAATAACTACCTGTGTTACTTGAAGATGTAACATATTATGCGCTAAGGAATCAAATGTGGTACATGCTTAATGGAGCTCCTGGTCATTTCAGTGTAATCGTTCGCGACCATTTAGATGCAGGTTATCCGAATCGTTGGATAGGTCGCGAAGGAGCTCAACAATGGCCAGCAAGATCCCCTGATCTCAATAGTTTGGATTTTTTTCTTGTGGGACATCTAGTGTATAAAACTCCCATTAACACTTTAGAAAATTTAAGGGAGCCTTCTGTGAAACAATACGGAATTTGCCTGGAATATTTGAACGAGTGCGCTATTCGATGCAGCAAAGACGGGCGAAAAGCATGCCTATTAAGTGAAGGTGGTAATTTCCAACAATTTTTATAAAACAAAATTTTGCATTATCAATGTTAATAATAATAAATAGTAGAGCTAATTTAATTTGATTATTTTAATTAAGAACGGTGTGCCTGAGGAGAAAAACTCAAGAGACCATTTTTATGTAGAATTGACCAGGCTAATCAGAAATAATATCCACATGGAAAAATGTCAGTGGTGTACCATTTTTTTTTCTAAAAAATATCAGAGGACATGTTTGCAGGGTGGGACAAAAAAATAACTTTTATAACTAAAACATGTGGTTTTATGTCCTATTAGCACATGCCAAAATTGAAAATATTATCTAAAGTACTTTCGGAAATATTACAAAAAACGCATTAAAAAAGAAAAAATTCAACACCCTGTAGCAAAAAATTTAAGCCGTTTAGGACATATGTTTATATGAACTTTTCTTCATAAAATGACTTGAGGAATCACACTCTAAAATATTAGCACGTCATTAAGGAACACCCTGTATAGGTTCAGATAACATGACTTCACCTAAAACTCTGCGGAAGGAAGAAAAAGTGTACTTTCCCAATAAGGATGAAAAATAAAACTAATCAAAACAGAACACACAAACTCATATGTACAACATTTCCATCGTAACCTAGAAAAACTTAAAAACAAATATTAACTTTTGGTCAACTTTATATTTTATTACTTTTATTAGTACTAATTTGTTTTAAATTAATATCAAATAGCAAAATTAATTTTATAACAGTGACGTAGCCGAGGGCAATTATTTGAACCTTCTTCGCTTGCGTTGTAGGTACTGTTTAGCATGACCATAAACTAATCTATGGCATGGCTAAAGAAAAAACCATTTAAAATCTTAGTCCAAAAGGTATTTAACCACCCCTTGGTAACACCACTGTTTTTTAAATATTTTTAAATGCCTAAATTTTATTATTGTTTGGATTTCGATTCAAAAATCGCCTTCATGTCCTTTATACAATAGGTGGGGGAAGTTTTTTCTTTCCTAAAACAAAATACCAACGGCTTAGGCTGTTACTGCCTACTGTCCCTAGATTTATGTAAAGCATTTGATACAGTCAATCACAACATTTTACTTAAACTTAAACAATATTGGAATTCGGGGAAATATTTATTTATTGTTAAAAAATTACTTAAGTAATAGAAAGCAGTTTGTTTAAATTGAAATTGTTAAAAGTTCACAAAAAAAACATAACTTGTGATGTTCCGCAAGGATCAATCTTAGGATCTACTTTTTTTTAAATCTACATTAATTCTATAGCAAAATTAAATTTAAAAGGTAAAATAAAATTGATTGCCGATGATACTACTATTGTATATTTTCATGAAGAGGGAAGACTATGCTCAAATTCATAATAACATTAACCACGACCTAATATAATATGTTAATGGCTTCAAATTAATAAATTATAATTAAATTTTAATAAATCCTCTTTTATATTCATAAATAAATCAAAATTAAAAAATAATAATATTTCTTCACTATCTTTCAATAATCATTTAATTAAATATACTAATACAATTACATTTCTAGGTTTATATATTGATGAAAATTTAAGTTGGAAAAAACATATTGAATATTTAAGAACTTACATCTCACCAATAATTGGCATTTTATTTAAAGCTAAAAATTATATATCATTAAAATATTTGCAGTATATGATTTCAATTTGAGGATCAGCGAATTTAACTACAATTCAGCCATTAAAAACACTACAAAACAAAATAATTAAATGCATACATAAACTTCCTTTTTTTAGAACCAACTATAAATTTGTGTGCACCAAACGGATATTTAAATTTAGAAAAACTTTATAAATTAAAACTATGCATTCTAATACACTCTATTATTATTAAAGAAAAACAATCGAATATAATATTTCATCCGACCAACATTATTCACATCACGAGACAAAATCATCATATTCAAACACCAATGGTAAAGAGTACTTTTGGCCAAAAATCAATATTATATAAAGGAATAACAATTTACAACAGTTTGCCGAAAAAAATTAAAGAAATATCAAAATTATGGACTTTTAAAACACTAAAAAAATATTTTTTAAAACTTTAACCTATTTTATATATTAACTTTTTTTATAGTTACTAAACGTGGTTTTCATTATTTGTGATTTTATATTTTGTATATTTGGTGTTATATTCTCTGTAATAAACGTTTTTAAGTTGGTTGAGAATAATAAATAAAAAAATTGAAAAAAAAATTGAAAGTAAAAAAAGCAAAATTTTTGTTTATCGAAAAACGCAGCACTCGAACCTTACCTTGGGCTATTTCTGCTCTCCAAACTGACCCTCCTCAACCTCTCGGCTTCCGTCTCCCGCTCCCTCGTTTCGTAAGTATGTCTCCGTCTCTCTTCTTTCGACAGGTCGTCGTCCCTCCGTCTATGCCTTATAAAATCTAATTCCTTCAGGTCACCGGGTATATCTTCCGAAGAAATAATGTTTGGTTTGTCACCTGCAACGTAAAGACGATAAAAAAAATGTTCGCCCGCTCCGGTTGGTCGTACCTCGCTTACCAATAATACTATTTTTCTCCACCACCCTCCCGTAGGCCTTCTCCAACCTCTCCCCCTTCTCCCTCTCCACGGAACTTCTCGAGAACTTAGAGTCATACTCCCTACTTTTTTCTCTTATGGAAGGTCTATTGTTTCTACTAAAATCGACCGTTACAGGGGTGGACTTTTGGTTTTGTTCGAAAATCGCCGCCCTCACTTTTAGGCTGCTCGGTTTGGATGTTTTCGGTTCGCTTTTCGGGGATAAACTGGGAAATTTCGTCGTTTCCACGTCTCGATTTAGGCTGTTAGTGGCGGCGGTACTCAGCGAACTTAGGCTTCTCGCCGGGCTTGGACTTATGCTACTCTGTAAAGAAGAAAAGATAAATAAGTTTTTATTGCCATTTTAGATTTTATAAAATATGTACTTACACTTTTAACAGGACTAGAATTGGTATTCCTCACTCTCTCTTCGGACGACCGCTTGTCCCTATCCTTGTCTTCATGCGACACATTCATACTTTCGCTTTCACTCTTTGTACTTTTTCTTCTGCTCCTCGGGGGCCTTTCGGCATCTGTCAGGTTTGGTTGGGAGGTGTCGTTGCAATCGTCACGGCTTTTGTAAATTTTCAGGCGGGATAGAAGCACGTCTTTATCTTCTTTGAAAGATTCAGATCTGAAAAACGGTAAAATAAAGAAAATATTTCACCTGATTAGTTTAAAAAAAAGCAATGATGTAAAAATAAAAATAACTCACCTATATCTTTCGCTCAATATCCTCCTTCTCTCCTCCTTGTACTTCTCTATCCTTTCCCTCTTTTTCTGTTCTTCGTCCTCGCCTCCCGTACTCCCTAACTCGATCAGGTTCAATTTCTCGTTGCTGTGCGCCAGGTGAATCGACTCCATTTCGCCATTTTCATCCTTGGGCAATGTTTTAGGCTGATTCAGCGTTTTAGGCAGAGAATTCGATTTATACGCTATGTTTTCGTCCATGGATTTCCTTCGTTCATTCGTCTTATTTAGGCCGCATTCTTTTTCAAACTCATCCTCGTCCAAAGAACGAGTTTTAAGTTGGTTTTTCAAATTTCGAGCCCTTAAACACGGCGGCAAACTATCTTTTTCATAAAATATCCGTAGTCTGTTCATAGTGTTTGTACTTATGCTAGAGTTTTCTTCAGATAAACTCCTGTCAACGTTTCTGTCGCTGTCACTGTCGTTTGCACCAGTCTTCTGCGATGGCGCAGCTTGTTTGGCATTGTCTTTCACCTTACTGTTAACACTAGCAGTACTAACTTTACTTTTATCTTCGACTTGTACCTCGAACCTACTCTTCAAATCTTTTACATTAAACCTCTCTACAGGTTGGTTGGTATCTTCTTCATTGCTTTGCTTAACATTAACTTTTGATTCATCAGTCTTATCGTTGTCGGCAGCTCCTGCTGAGCTGACATTGTCTTCGGAAAAATGCTTCATACTTTCAGTGTCCAAATTTTCATACACATGTGATAGTATCGGTTCCAAAGAGTCGTAGTTGGCTTCTTCTTTAGTCTCCTCATCTTCTTTCACACAATCTCTCTCATCTACACTCTCAATTTTGACTATATCGTCACTTTTAAAAGCAACATCCTCATAAATATTATTTGTACTATCGTTTTCCGACGTCTTGTCGGAAATTCCCAGATCTAACAATGCATTCACTTCATGAATAGACCTTCGAAAGTATTTCACTTGCTGGTAGATGGCGTTGTCGTCATACGACTCGGTTTCGTCCGACTTTCGTTTGTCATTCTGTGAGATTGATCTACTCGGGCTGTTCGAAACCGGGTGTACAGGGCTAAAGTCGATCAGATTTAAACTGGTAGGGTTTGGAACTGCCCATACATCATATTCCCTTAACAAGTTCTCGTTGCTAAAGTTTTTGCTGTCAGGACTGACGTTAGGACTGTTCTTCGAAGGACTTATAGGAGTACTTAGAGACGTCTGACTAGTGGTCAAGTTGTCTGTAGAACTTTGCATTACCTCGCTTAGGCTTAAATCAGTTGGACTCGGCTTTTCAGAGTTCTCCATGTACTGATAAGGAGGTGCAGAGCTCAGACTAGCAGTATACTGTATATTAGACCCAGAGCTATGATTAGAGCTAGTTCTCTGATCATTTAAGCTAGTCAGAGACAACTGCTCGCTAGTATTGCATATAGCACTGCTGCTATTCGCTTTGAGAGTCGAGTCGGTGGAACTATGCTCTTCCAAGGCACTCAAGCTCTTAGGCCTGTCAGCACCGGGTTTATGAGCTGTCAAAAAGTCTATTCCTTCACATATATCAGGTTGGCTAGCCTCCTGCGCCGGCAAACTAGCAGTACTAGTCGGTATAAGCACTTTTTCAGGATTTAAAATAACGTTTTCGTATACGGGACTCTTAACAGGAGATGCAGCTGGACTTCTTGGAGGCGATTTATAAGTTATATTAATAGTAGTAAGAATATTTTCATAATTGGGGGTACTAGGCTTCTTAGGAGTATCCCCATCGCTTTTTCTGAGTTGATGATACGTTATCTCGGACGCTGAACTGTCACAGTTTGGAGAAAATCCTGGGGTAGTGTTAGCGCTCGATTCCCCCAACTGCTTATACCCCGGAGAAGTTGGGGTAGGGGTAGTAAGCAGACTACCCCCCATAAGAAACTGTCTGCTGCAAATATCCAAGTCGGTAAAAGATTTTGTTAATGGGTGCGTTCTCGCACTGATGGAGTCCAAATTCAACGATTGCCGTTTGCTCTCAAGATTTTCAGAATTCCTCGGACTCTTGTTCTTGGGTTCACTAAACCCTCTATCATGCTCTACAGCAGGACTAGGAGGCATGGCATGTATGACGGCTGTAGTGCTAACGATATTTTCGGGCGTGCTACAGTCAATGTACTGTATGTCGGAGAGCTGGTCTTCCAGTCTTGTTCTTTTTCTGGACATCGCTTCGGGAGATAACACTACGCGTGCTTGTTTTTTGGGAGAGGGATTGACCGAGTTGGTTGCACTGGCAAAGTCCTCGGGGCGGGCGCGTGGTAAAATACGCCTTTGAGCCTGCTAGAATGAAGAATTTATATAAATTTGAAGAGGTATAAGAATAGGGTATAATTATTATAGGTATAAAAAACAATTTTTTAATAAATAGGAGTTTTTTGTGGCAAATTTGCAATTATTACTGGTACTATTGGGAATATATTGAAACTTTATGAGGTATACTAGTACCTTTTAATGCTATCTATGACGGAATCTACCACTAAGACAACTAAAATTCTATTTATAATTCTAAATAATGCAGTAAAATACCTATATTGTTTAGGCTGTACTATATGTTCTGGGTATGTTTATGTTCATTAAACTAAAAAAATATTTAAGATGAAAATGAGACATTTACCACATTAACTGTCGTGCAACTTCTTATTAGTCAAAAAAATTGGGTGCTCTAAAGAGAAAAGGTGTTTGAATCCGACGTCTATAAAGTTCGAACGGTGAAAAGGAATAAGCAACAACTTTGGTGTGATTTTCTATGAACCGTGAGGATTTTCTGTAGTTTTGTCTATTAAATTAATTGATTCAGCCGATACTAGGTGGAAATCCATAATTCTAGTATTACGGGCTACAGTAAAACTAAGTTGAACTTGTAAATTTTCACTCTATTACCAAGAAAATGACATGTTTCGCTAACACTATAGCTTGGTCAGATGACAAGGGGTGCACCCCTTTTTATTATTTTTTATTCCAAACTTTTATTAAATCATTGTCAAAGCTTCGAGGTTGCCGATCCCCTTTCTCCCTTCCAGTATCAATGTTATCTATTGCAATGTGTAAATGGTACTTACGTCCTTTTGTAAACGTGGTGAACTAACCAAGCTCTCGTCCTCAGAAAAAATGCGCATCTCCGATTCTTCCAGATCGAAATTCAGATGGATCTCGCTCAGATCTAACAGAGACCCTTCCGAGTTGTTCTGAGACGACTGGAGGGTGTCGAAGTAAGAGTCGTGAGAGACGGATCTGTAGAATATGTTTATTATTAGACAATTTAACTAGGTGTTATGGAAATTAATTATTATATTTAAATGGGTAATTTCACAGACATGTAAAATATAAGCAGCCAAATAGTCTATCTTTGGTAATTACATTCAAAATGTTCCGCTAAAAGTTATGAACGTTACCTGTTATGCCCAGGAGGCTTATTCAAAGAATGCAGGGGCCCTAAAACATCCTCCGTGCTAGCAGGTTCCGAGTGGCCTGACGTTAAACTTTCAGCCGATTTTACTGATCGCAGTTTCCTTCTCATTTCAGTCAGATCCGATTCAGTCACACATTTATCCTGTAAAAGAGTTAAAGAGTCCCAAATTAAACCACTTTCCGTTACTAAGGGTTTAAAGTATGCTACAAATCCTGTAAAACATTCCTGATTTAACTATCACTGTATGTAATACCCGACTTACAGTGACTGCAATCACCTACGACTGTAAGCAATAACTCCTAGATGATAAAGGAGTTGTTGCTGTAAGGCGGATTACGTAACGACAAGGTTGGCAGGATATATATCCGTGATAAATATCCTATTCCTATATATCTTGATAAATATCATGATATTTATCCTGATATATATCAATATTTTTTTTTCTAAAATTCTATTCATTAGTATAAAAATATGGCCCCGCTGCCGCTGAGCCGGCAACAGCGTATTATGCTGCTTACGATGCAGTGATTCCCCATCTTTCCGAGAGGTTGTTCTTTGCCGCGTGGTATTTTTATTTAGTTCCGATTTCTGATTGAACGGAGCAATATATATTTTGCTGTTTGTTTTATGAAATGAAAATTTTACAATGCCAAAAAAAAAATCCAGTTTGGGTTCATTTTGATTCAATTAACAAGCCCAGTAATTTTGGGTTTTATGTTGAACCATGGTTAAAAGCAAAAATATATGATGTGTTCACATTCGTAAACTTGTATTTTTTACCTACATTTTACATTCCTAACATAGGAGTAAAGTGTATACGATCTTAGTTGAGACAGACAAAAAAACTAAAAAACTAAAAAAAAATTGATGACAGGACTTGTCAAGTCCACGTGGACTATCTTCGAACATCTGTATAGGGAGCGATCAATACAACTTTTGTTATATTTGTATTGTAGTTTCAGTGTGTGATGCAGTAAATTGATCGTACCCTAATATTTACGTTGTCTCAACTGACTTCGTATGAAGTATACTAAAAAAACTTGTTATTGTTATTGAATAGAATTGAAATACAAATTTACAGGTTTATAACATGTTTATATTAAATTAAGTGATTTTAAATTTTAAAAATATATCTTTACAGAAAACAGATGAAATAATTAAAATAAATATTGTGTTAAATAGATGGTAAAAAAAATAATTTCCACAAATCTGTGGAAAGTGTAAAATTACAATTTTTTAATTATTTTTTTACCATCTACTTAACACAATTAATAATGGATTTCCACCAAGTAAAAGCTGAATCAATTCTATAAATAAATATCCAAATTTGGATATAAGTATATCGATATATACAGGGTGTAACAAATTCGTTTATCACTACAGGGATCTCGTAAACCGTAAGAGATACGAAGATGGTTAAATAAGGGCAAAGTTGCACAATTTGATGCCTAATCATAATCCAAAAAGAAATTATTTAGATTCCGAGTACTTCCGGAGATATTCGAAAGAAACCGAAAAACTGTCAATAGGATTTTTTTGTTTTGCGCCCTTAATGTAGGAGATAAAAGAAAACCAATCACACCTTTCCAGGGCTACTTTTAATCCTTTCTTAGAATATGTAATTAGTTTTGCCATACAACGTTTCATTTTCCTGAAACCATCATTAATTTCACTATTTTAAATACGGACCTGGATTTTTCCATTCTTCAATAAAATACCTAGGACATCTTTATTCAAAGCCTAGGCTAAATATTAATTTAAAAAAATAATTAACGCTCTAATGTAGATTTTATTAAGATTTTTCTAATCCGACCCTGTGTTACACAATACCATTTCGTTTTAAATAACGATATGAAAATGTATCGCTGTCCAGGGAAACATTTTTGAACACGTAATTAATAATTAATTTTTATATGGCGGCTTCTTTTATTCAGGAGTATTTTTTTTTATTTTGCTAATATTGTTTTTCGTAAAGTTTTAATTCATTTTATTAATAATATAAAATATTGTTAATTAAATAAAATCTAATATCATTAGCAAGAATTTGTATTACGATTATTGTCAATTTTACGAATTTTATAGTATTCTTTTAAGGAGCTACCTAGTTTAAATTGTTACACAAAAGATGACGTGGGTAATAAAACGAATGAGTATTGTGTAACACAGGGTCGGATTAGAAAAATCTTAATAAAATCTAGATTAGAGCGTTAATCTTTTTTAAAATTAATATTTAGCCTAGGCTTTGAATAAAGATGTCCTAGGTCTTTTATTGAAAAATGGAAAAAATCCAGGTCCGTATTAAAAATAGTGAAATTAATGAAACGTTGTATGGCAAAACTAGTTACATACTCTAAGAAAGGATTAAAAGTGGCCCTGGAAAGATGTGATTGGTTTTCGTTTATCTCCTACATTAAGGGCGCAAAACAAAAAAATCTTATTGACAGTTTTTCGGTTTCTTTCGAATATCTCCGGAAGTACTAGGAATCTAAATAATTTCTTTTTGGATTATGATTAGGCATCAAATTGTACAACTTTGCCTCCATTTAACCATCTTCGTATCTCTTACGGTTTACGAGATCCCTGTAATGATAAACGAATTTGTTACACCCTATATATATATATCGGATATTTGGATATTTATATAAATATCATGATATTTGCCAACCCTGCGTAACGACCGAGATCCCAGTGGTAAACATAAAATTTACCTCTGTATTCGGTATATTTTAATATTATTACTACTTACTTACATAATGGGGGATGTTTGAAATACTTGAAAATTATATTTAAAAACTTACATTAATCGTTATTGGAGTTGACGCTTTTCTAGTTTTAATGACGGGTCCCGGAGAGGCATTTCTGGTTGACTTTGTGAAAAACATTCTCCATCCCAAGGGGGACCGCTTTGTATGACCCCTCTTTCGAGCACCTAAATATTAAAAAAAAAACGTTTAAAAATGTATAACTATAAAAAATTGTTGTTTTTAATGATGGGTTAACATGCAGTTAAAGCAATGATTATAACAATAAATGTATATTATTATTATTATTATTATTATTATTATTATTATTATTATTATTATTATTATTGAAGAAGACTACCCAGTGTATACCAGCGTTTTATTTTTGACTGTAAGCTAATAAAAATAAACAATTTAAAACAGCTGTTGCACTTTTTAATGCAATAATCAATTAGATAACTTCATGAGATGGAAAATACGTACAGTGTGACCAGTAAAGTCCGCATCATATGGGATTTTTTTATTAATAGCTTTATTTAAAATTTGACTTTGGCATCAAGTTCTGCTTCGATCGAGATGAAAATTATAAAATAAATATAAAAAAATAGTAGTCACGTGATTCGCATTATCTCTCAAATTTTAATTTTTTTCAAAAAATAATTCAAAAGTATTTCTGAAAATATCGAAAAAAGTTATAAGAAAAAGTTTTTTATATGCAGTTTCTAGCCCACATGTAAAGTTTCAGCTGCATAAGATAATTTTGATTTTTTTACCCACCACTAAAATTTATTTTCCACTTAATGAACACTTTACTGATGACACTGTGTTCTTTTTTGTCTTAATACTAACGTGTATTACTTTCAGACACAAAGTACGTTTTCAAAAATACTTATTTTATGAAGTTACCTTATACAGGGTCAAAAACAAATAAACTTTGCATCACATGCGACCAAATTTGAATAGCCCAATTTTGAGTTTGTAGAAAAACACACATTTAATATGGCGCTATTTTAAAGAAAATGTATCTGAAATAAAGCATTGTCAAAACTAAGAACTTTTATGTAGGTTGCGTTGAGTCTTATTTTGCAAAAGTGGTGCCATTTCCAAAATATGGGTAAAAAATCAAAATTATCTTATGCAGCTGAAATTTTGCACGTGAGCTAGAAACTGCATTTAAAAAAACTCTTTCTAATAACTTTTTTCGATATTTTCAGATATAACCCCACTTTTGAATTATTTTTTGAAAAAAATTAAAATTTGACAGATAATGCGAATCACGTGACTACTATTTTTTTGCTTAATTTTCATCTCGATCGAATCAGAACTTGATGCTAAAGTCGTTTCGAATAAAGCTATTAATAAAAAAAAATCCATATGATGCGGACTTTACTGGTCACAATGTATATAAAAATGCCAAATAATAACCCTTACCTGGAGGCAATTCAATAATTGTATGGTACTTTTTAGGCAGATTGCTGGGCCCCCCGCCCACTTCAATGTAGTTGCAGTCTTCAGATCTGTTCGATAAGTGTTTATTTCTGAAAATAATAAATAGAAATCTACAGTAATCTACACGGTGTCCGGAAAAATCTTATACAAAGTTGGATGACAGACTACGGACGGTCAGTTTTTGAAATATTTGCACTATTTCACTATTTTTTGACACTCTGTATAATAAATGTTGATTAATTTGTTAACTTTACCTAGCTTCTTCTAGGGTTATCAATTTCGTTGGCGTAGATATGGCCAAACTATTAGGTCTGCATTTTTTGGCTAGCAGATTTTCTTTTTCGGCCAGCTCGGGTTGGTCGATGCTCGGCAAATGATCACAGAAAATAAGGTCGGCGTAACAAATAAGGAACTCCGTCACAACAGCCTATAAAACATTGATTTAATTAATTATAATATCCAACGAGAAGCAATTATAAATGTAATGTAAAAATAGAATAATATAACAAATCATAAACAATAACTAATAAATAGGTAATAGAGGGGACACACATTCTTTTTAGTTGCGCAATCTTACTGTGTATTATATAAATAATAATAATAATAAAAATAATAATAATAATAAGTTTATTTAAAATTTAATAATATAATAAATATGTTTATGTTGTCTTCTATAAACTTATTCTTCAATCCCCTGAAGCTGAGCTTCTAAGGGGCAAATCTTATTTTTTGTTTTAGTATGTAAAATCATAAATCATAAATATGCATTAAAAATTAAGTTTTAAAGTAAAAATGATAATTTATAGTATAAACGCAGTTTTTTTTGAAGAAATATATTACCTATAATAAAATTATTAATTTTTAATTTTTAAGTAAAAAATATTACTTATATATAAATTATTCAGAACAATATTAATTAATTAAAGCATTTCTAAAAATATTTTCAAATTGTCTGTTTTTAATATCCATGTTTTAATTTTGACTTTAAATTTTTGTAATGAAATCAATTTTTTAATTTTTGTTGGTTAATAATCGTTTAAATAAAAACATAAATATTTGAAATTTTCTTGTCCTATGGACTTATTTATTTTAGGTTTTATGGTTATTTAATTTTTATGACGTGTATTATGATTATGGTTTTTAAATTGTATAAGATTTTTATTTTTAAATATATATATTAAGATGTTATAAATGTAAAGCTGTCTTATGTTCAACGTTTTTGTTTCTGAATATAATTCTTTTAAAGGATAAAGATAATCTTTATTGAATATAATTTTTAGAAACCTTTTTTGTAATATTTCAAATTTTTTAACTAAAGTTCTATTTATTCCTCCCCAACCTAAAATTCCGTAATTTAAATGAGTTTTAATATTTAAAATTTTTTAAATGTTTTTAAAAATCGGAAGTAAACTTCTTAATATTTTAATTAAGTATTCTAAGTGAAAATTTCAATTTATTTTACTATCAAAATATATTCCTAAATATTTTATTTTATTAACTTTAAAAATTTGAATACTATTCATATTTCGTGGTAGGTTATTTAGGTTTAAAGAAAAAGGAATACAATTTGTTTTATTAAAATTAATTGTTAACAAATTGTTATCAAACCAGATTTTTATAATTTTAAAATCTTTTTTAATTTTATTATTTAAGTTTTCCCAAATTGTATTGGTATAAAAAATAATCAATGGTATAATCAATAAAGTTGTAATTCTTAAGCATTTGTTAAAATGGTGAAGAATCAGGATGTTTGTCCGCAAAAATAGGGACCTACCAGTTTGAACTCGGGGAACCCTGAGGTTTATATGAGATCAATACAATTAATCTCAACATGCAACAGTTTGAACAAAAAAAAAACTGAATAACAAGAACGTCTGGAAGTTAATTCGGTAACATTGAATCTGCCAAGCAGCACGTTATGCGGATATCCAACGCCAGGCCACATCCTATCCAGAATTGCAAAATTGCACTCTATGTGTTGATCAGAGTAGTTATTCTTATGCTTTTGGCATACGAAGAAAAAAGAGACAAATTCTGGAGCTGGTAGAGCGAAACACTTTCGTGTTTTGTGCAATTACGACCCCTTTCCTGTTAAAACAAACACATATTCTCTAGAATTCTTAGGAGAGATGACATCTAGATAGACTAGCAAATATCGTGTTACCAGTAAAAATTGTTGTTTTTACTTCAGTTCTGAAAATCGACGTGTTTACTTTCAAGAAAAATTGTGGCAATTTTGGTGGTTTCAAAAAACTGATTTTTTAGTTACCCCTGCATTCAAGCCATTTATACATGATTGACCTTGAGAACTGTGCCCTTAATACAATTTCCCTACAACATACTTAGTATTTATCAATACATTGTAAAAACAAGCCCAAATAAATAAAGTTATCACGCCCAGACAGCGTGAACATGGAACCACTCGAATACATATATTATTTGTTATATAAAATGCGTCTATATCATTGTAGTTCAGTTAATCAAAACAATTATTTACAATAGAAAAACCGATTTAATTGCAATAACAAATCCTGGAAAACGGTATTAAAGTAATAAATAGGAAACCTAAAAGATATCAAACGATGTATTGTTGTAAGCGATGACTATAATCCCAAAATATATTTAATTTAAAATTAAAAGGCTTTTTGTAACATTTATTACGTATTTATTACCTAGGAATAGCACAGGTCTGTAAGTCCATTTGCCGATATATTAAATAAGTATTTGCCTACAAAACCCCTTAAATTGACGTTTTGTTATTCTGACGCACTCTGTATCTCCTAATTAAAATTGTATTGGTACTAATATAGTACTAAGTAAATATTCCTTCATTTATTGAATTTCATCAGAAATTTGATTTAACAAATCAATGCATTATACAATTTAAAAACCATAATCATAAAAATGAAATAACCATAAAACCTAAAATAAATAAGTCCATAGGACAAAAAAATGTCAAATATTTATGTTTTCATTTAAACGATTAGTTACCAACAAAAATTAAAAAATTGATTTCATTAAAAAAATTTTAAGTCGAAATAAAAACATGGATATTAAGAACAGACAATTTGAAAATATTTTTAGAAATGCTTTAATTAATTAATATTGATCTGAACAATTTATATAAGTAATATTTTTTACTTAAAAATTATAAATTAATAAGTTTATTATAGGTACTATATTTCTGTAAAACAAACTGCGTTTATACTGTAAATTAACATTTTTACTTTAAAACTTGATTTTTAATGCATATTTATGATTTATGATTTTTACATACATACTAAAACAAAAAATAAGATTTGCCCCTTAGAAGCTCAGCTTCAGGGGATTGAATAAGTTTATAGAAGACAACATAAACATATTTATTATATTATTAAATTTTAAATAAACTTATTATTATTATTATTATTATTATTATTATTATTATTATTATTATTATTATTATTATTATTATTATTATTATTATTATTATTATTATTATTATTATTATTATTATTATTATTATTATTATTATTATTATTATTATTATTATTATTATTATTATTATTATTATTATTATTATTATTATTATTATTATTATTATTATTATTATTATTATTATTATTATTATTATTATTATTATTATTATTATTATTATTATTATTATTATTATTATTATAAAATATATATAAGAACAACAACAAAATAGTTTGAATTATTTAAAACATCACAAAGAATATTGCGATGTCAATTACCTATTGACCGATAGAAACCTGTTATTTATGTCCTTCACATTTTTTTCGTAAAAGCAAAGATAAACATTGCTAATAAGCGCATGTGAAACACCAACAAAATACAACCTTGCTTCCTACTATCAATGCCATTACTATTATTTATCATGTCATCGACAGTAAAACACACATACTTGTAAAAATATTTCCTTCTTTTTATTTTATTTTTAAAGCTAGGTTAGTAGCAGTCGTGGGTCTACCATAATATTATTTAGTACAAGTAAGTGTTAATTTGCAAAACCTATACATAGTTCTCAAAAACGTATTATAGGTTAAAGTGAGTTTTTAAATGCTTCCTAAGGTAAAGTAAGGATAAGGAACCACGTTGTTAATAATAATATATATATCTTTATTCTCAACCAACTTAAAAAGTTCATTACAGAGAATATAACACCAAATATATACAATATATAAAATCACAAATAATAAAAATCATGTTTAGTAATAAAATTATTAATAACTTCATCGAAATTATTTTAAAAAGACTAATATATGATAACCATTTACGAAAAAAAAAAATATTAAAGTTAGTTCAGTTTTAAAAATATTTTTTAGTGTTTTTTTAAAAGTCCATAATTTTGATATTTCTTTAATTTTTTTCGGCAAACTGTTGTAAATTGTTATTCCTTTATATAATAATGATCTTTGGCCAAAACTACCCTTTACCATAGGTGTTTGAATATATGATGGTTTTGTCTCGTGATGTGAATAATGTTGGTTGAAGGAAATATTATATTCGATTGTTTTTCTTTAATAATAATAGAGTGCAGTGGCGGCTCGTGACATTATGAATAGGTGAAGCAGCATCGCTCGAGAAGCGCCAAAGGCGCAATAAATGCGCCGCAGGCGAAAATTTGTCGGGACCACGCCCAAATTTCGTTTTTGTCTACTATTTTCTAATATTTGCAGTGAACACGTGCATGATAAATTATTCTATTTCATAACATACCTATAAATTTGGGGGGGCTGGATCCGCGCTTGCCCCCTGCCTGATACTTAAATTTGGATCGTATACATACATACATAAAATAATATTGCAATATGTTAATAATATGAATTTTCTACCAAAAACTTACCTAAATTCGGTAACATCAGGGAAATTAGGAAGGTAACACGACTAATTTAGAAATATTTTACTGTTTGAATGTGAGGCAAATTCTTCTGTCCTTTAAATTTGCAAACTTAATTATAATGTCCTCGTAAAATGGCTGTGCAAGTATAAGTTCATTTAATAGTTCTTTTTCGATCGAAATTTGTCAGCCTCAAACATTGTGAAATATAAAACTAAATACCGCAAAGAAACAATACCCGGCACGCGACATAAACGCAGGTGGAAAATTTGCATCACTTGTCGCCGGCCGAATCGAGACCGAGAGTCGTGTTGTCATGGCAACCGCCGCATCCCTCGTGTCTGACGTGAGCCAACGGAAGCGTCATCAAGACTCTGCTTCACAGCGCGAAGCAGCGCGTTTTACAGGTTGCCGAATGGTTTTTCCAGTGTGTTATAAAATCAAATCTGTAGCATTCTGTTAATTGAATAAAACGCATCATAATATATGTAAATAATATCAGAAAACAAAGTTTTATAGAAGCAAATGAATTTTTAAATAATTATTTAGTCAGTCTGGAAATAATATGAGGTAGGTGAAAAGGTAGGTGAAGCAGCGCTTCACCTGCGTCATCGGGCGAGCCGCCACTGATAGAGTGTATTAGAATGCATAGTTTTGATTTATAAAGCTTTTCTAAATTTAAATATCCGTTTGGTTCATACAGATTTATAGTTGGTTCTAAAAAAGGAAGTTTATTTATGCATTTAATTATTTTGTTTTGTAGTTTTTTTAATGGCTGAATTGTAGGTAAATTCGCTGATCCGCAAATTGAAATCATATACTGTAATTTTGAATAAACCAAAGAATAATATATATTTTTTAAATATTTTAATGATTTAAGCCACTTCAAAAATGAGAGCCCTGTATGTTATTTTACACTTAAAATAACTTTTATTTGGGTTATTAGAAAATAATAAAATTTGGTGTGCTCATCATATAAGGACCTTAAAAAAAGTCTAATACAATTTTGATGTAAAATTAATGGGGGAACCAATATTTGAGGGTAGCAAAATGTCGTTAAAAAACACTTTTTTTTAATCCATACCGAAATAATTCTTAAAAAAATTTACCTGAACTCCGACACCCTGTAGAGCAGCCACGCCCCCTATCTCCAGGGCCTCGCATCTGAGTAAATTGGGCGCCCACACTATTGCCAAATTTCTCGTTGTCATTCCGGTACCGCTGCTGTGATTGGACACCCTGGCGAGGTGACGCATTAGGTATTCCAACGTTCTAAACAAAACAAAGTTTAAAAAACAATGGTTTTATAAAGTTCACTTTTACGAGACGGGATGACAGGCAGGACAGGTTTTTCGCCTGTAACGACGTCAAACGACGATTCCGAAGAGTTTTAAGTACAATAAATCGGTGATCAATAATAGCTGTAGTTTTGCGTTTCCTAAATTATTGACATCATCAAGATCATTTTGCATTTGGGTGAGAACAAATGCACGTATTGACATGAACCAAAAACCAAAATGCAAAGAATATTTGCGGCCCAATGAAAACTGATATTTTGACAATAAGCAAAAAAAACAACTTTTCGATTATCCTTGTATAATACGTCAAAAAACCAATTCCCCTTCCCCTAAACTTAATCCAAATTTTACGATGCACGTTTTTTTTTGCACGGGAGTTACATAGTATAAACTAGAAAAAAAAACAGAAATTTCATCAATTTTTTGTTTCATGTTGGCAACACAATATATCCTGAATTATAAGGTCTACTCTGAGTATTAAGGGATATTTTATTGCAAAGTAAACTTTAATGTTTGTAGGAACTTATTTCCACAACAATGTTTGATGCATTGTTCTACTGTTACCTTGTAGACTTTTGACTATCGCCTGATCTTGTAGTTACTATTAGTATTAGTATTTAAGTGAATTATATTAGTTATTTATATTAACGCATCGTACAATATTTTATCTACAAACACTATTAAACCAGACACTAACACGAACAAAAAAATTGATACCTATTCTACCAAATTCAAAATTAAACCTGAAAACGATCAAAAGACACGGTGGATGGAAGTCATCGGCAATGGTAGAAGAATACATTAAAAACTCACTGGAAAATAAGGAATTCATATTTTTGGTAGCTGAAATTATACAATGCTGATAATAAATATTAAAAATATATTTATTTTTTAGACTAGTGTCATTAAATGACATTATAGGTACTAGAACATAATATAGTGTCCGCGAAAATAATTAAAAGCAAATAATTGTGGCATATCTGACAAGTGTGTAACTGTTTTTTATATTGGAATACACAGGGATCCAAGCACAATGGATACCCTGGGGCGGGTAGACCACGACGGCCGTTTCGTCCTTGTTAGGACTCTACGGGCAGCCATAACCAAAGCAATCCCAACAACAGCGGTAAGATGTATTAAAATTAAATTATTACCAACAAAAATAAAAAAATTGATTTCATTAAAAAAATTTTAAGTCGAAACAAAAACATGGATATTAAAAACAGACATTTTGAAAATCTTTTTAAAAATGCTTTAATTAATATTGTTCTCAATAATTTATATAAGTAATATTTTTTACTTAAAAATTATAAATTAATAATTTTATTGTAGGTAATATATTTCTTCAAAAAAAAACTGCGTTTATACTATAAATTAACATTTTTACTTTAAAACTTGATTTTTAATGCCTATTTATGATTTTACATACTAAAAGAAAAATAAGATTTGCCCCTAACAAGTTCAGCTTCAGGGGATTAAAGAATAAGTTTATAGAAGACAACATGAACATATTTATTATATTATTAAATTTTAAATAAACTTATTATTATTATTATAAAAAGCCTTTTAATACATCAGTCCGAACAAGGACGAAACGGCCGTCGTGGTCTACCCGCCCCCGGGGTGCATCTAGACATTCCGCTATAGGATTCGGCCCCCTCTATTCTGATTGGATGATTTCAAATTCCGTCTAAAAGGTATATTGGCAACCGGTTTGTTCGTTGTTACCTAGAGCATTTTTTTTAATTCAATTATTTCCACTAATATTATTTTATAAAAATAAAATGCTCTGGGTAACAACGAACAAACCGGTTGCCAATATACCTTTTAGACGGAATTTGAAATCATCCAATCAGAATAGAGACGGGTGCCGAATCCTATAGCGGAATGTCTAGAGGCCCCCTGGGTATCCATTGTGCTTGGATCACTGTGTATTACAATATAAAAAAACAGTTACACACTTGTCCGATATGCCACAATTAGTAGTGTTTGTAGTATAATTTAATTCATATTATAGTTATAAGAAGATATATAGACATTTAAAAAAAAAAAAAAAATATGAATACCAAATTAATTCTGAAATTTGTACCTAAAACTTTTTGAAGACGCATTTTATTTATTAACAATTGAAACGTGTTATCCTCCATCGACAAACGACCGAGATGTTTATTTTAAATGATTCGCGGGTGTCTAATTAAACATTATTATAATTAATGTAAATAGAATCGTAACAGTCGCAATAAAATGAGTAACAAGACAATTAAAAAATATTAACATTCCTCTTTTAACAATAAGAGCAATAAAAATTAACATACCTGCCGAAAGGAGATTACTTTTTAATTATTTTAGCCATACCTAACATAAAATGAGTCACTTTATATCATGATAAATAAAATAATTTAATATTTTTTTAAACCTTTTTCCGGTATTTTATTGATACTATAATAACAATATCTTTAGTCACTATGAGCATTTTCACTAAATCTAGTCTTTTACCCTGTGGTTCAGTTATTGAAATATTGAATTTCTTACCGAAAAAATAATTAAACAAAATACACCCTCGATGTTCTCGTCGTGCTGAAAACATAAAAACTTCAGTGTACCGGAAACCCACTCACACGGGGCAATAGATACCTTAATCGCGCCTTCGCGAATCGAATCATTTAAACTCCATAAAACAGGGCATAATTCAAAATCTTTATCACAGAGCATCTAACGTTTGGAAGAATCCGGAAGACCTTAATATTAAAATTTCAAACATCTAAAAAGATTTAAAACAGAATGGTTAACCTGAAACCTTTGTAACTAATTCCATCTCAAAACTTAAAAATCGCGAAGTAAAAACTAATACAGAAACGAAAGAGGAGCAAGCATTTCTTACAATACCTTATGTCAAGGGGATTTCTGATAAGATTAGAAGGATAACCAAAAACTATAATATCAAAACAGCCTTCAAATCCGGAAATACGCTTAGAACCTTTCTTACAAAAGTAAAACCCCCCGTAATGAAAACACAAAAAATTGTATCTATCAAATCCCTTGCGAGTGTGGCGAATCGTACATTGGAGAAACAAAAAGACCTCTTCCCGTACGAGTTAAAGAACATCTGAAACATACTCAAAGAGGTGAAACTTCGAGATTAGGTATAGCGGAACATGTATGGACCAACCAACATAATATACAGTGGTCAGAAGCCGAGGTTTTGGACACGGAACAGCACAAAATTCAAAGAAGCAGCTTTTATGAATGAAAATACCCATATATTTAGTAAGCCAAGTATGTATAGATATCCCCAATGTCTGGAAGCCTCTTCTTGTCCAAAACCAACAGCTTAAACTTCACATTCCAATAAGCACGTAGGCGGAGTCATCAGGCTTCATTGCACACGGATAGTATTTAAGACAGTAGCCTTAGAATTATAATTTAGTTTACACTTGAAAGCGGTTATATATGCTAACTAATCGAAACGTTGTGTTAAGTAACAAAATATAGACAATGGAAGATAATTTTTTGATATTACTTCATTGTCTACCACCTTCTAATGAAAATGAATGATGTCTCAAGTCAAGAGATTACAGTGGTTAGATTCTCAAACACCTACCTATAATGTGGTGGGGGTAACTTCTGTACAGCCTCCCTCATCTTCAGTAGTCTTTCGTGATCAGTCTCAGTGTTTCTATTGGCCGAGTTGCAACCCTGAACGGCATTGACGAAACTTTGGTACAGTTGGTAAGTGCATAGCGGATTCGGAAGTTCCCTGAAAAAGAAATTGTTCAATATACACACAGTGTGACCAGTAAAGTCCGCATCATATGGGATTTTTTTTATTAATAACTTTATTCGAAATTTGACTTTGGCATCAAGTTCTGCTTCGATCGAGCTGAAAATTAAACAAAAAAATAGTAGTCACGGGATTCGCATTACGTATCTGTCAAATTTTAATTTTTTTCGAAAAATAATTCAAAAGTGGGGTTATTTCTGAAAGTATCGAAAAACGTTATTAGAAAAAGTTTTTTTTCTAGTCCACGTGCAAAATTTCAGCTGCATAAGATAATTTTGATTTTTTACCCATATTTTGTAAATGCACCACATTTGCAAAATAAGACTCCACGCAACCTACACAGAACTTCTTAGTTTTGACAATGCTTTATTTCAAATCCATTTTCTTTAAAGTAGCGCCATATTAAATGTGTGTTTTTCTACAAAATCAAAATTGGGCTATTAAAATTTGGTCGCATGTTATGCAAAGTTTATCTGTTTTTGACCCTGTATAAGGTAACTTCATAAAATAAGTATTTTTGAAAACGTAGTTTGTGTCTAAAAGTAATACACCTTAATGTTAAGACAAAAAAGAACACAGTGTCATCAGTAAAGTGTTCATTAAGTGGAAAATAAATTTTAGTGGTGGGTAAAAAATGAAAATTACCTTAAGCAGCATAAATGTTGCATGTGGGCTAGAAACTGCATTTAAAAAAACTTTTTCTAATAACTTTTTTCGATATTTTCAGAAATAACCCCACTTTTGAATTATTTTTTGGAAAAAATTAAAATTTGACAGATAATGCGAATCACGTGACTTCTATTTTTTTTGCTTAATTTTCATCTCGATCGAAGCAGAACTTGATGCCAAACTCAAATTTCGAATAAAGCTATTAATAAAAAAAATCCCATATGATCCGTACTTTACTGGTCATACTGTATTATGTATAAGGTGTACAAATTTTGATGACAGTGGCGCTCCCAAGGGGCACGTGCCCCTTGCCTAACCCTCTAGCTTCGTCAAAACATTAACGATGTTAATTCGGTTGTTTTAACTTAAATCATACGTCACATTATTGTTGTTTGAGCTTGCCAAATCATAAACAAACTGATAAGATATTTAATACGGTTATAAAAGTTTTATGCTTCGGTAATTTTGGGATAGTCAGAATTTAGATATCTCGCGGGAGATATATATAAGTTTTTGAGTTGTCGTACTTTGAGTAGAATTTTGCAAAATTTGCGAAACTGACTCAAAAAGACGCCGAAAACGTCTAGTGAAAGTACAAAAGTGAATTTTAGCTGATTTCGGATTATTTTTATTTATTTTATACATTTTTTTTTAATTACCGGTGAGTAAACAAACTTGAACGCAACAGGATCAACCTTAGGACCTACTTTTTTTTAATCTACATTAATTCTATAGTTTCATGAAGACTATGCTCAAATTCATAATAACATTAACCACGACCTAAATATAATATGTAAATGGCTTGAAATTAATAAATTATTAAATTTTAATAAATCCTCTTTTATGTTTATAAGTAAATCAAAATTAAAAAATAATATTTCTTCACTATCTTTCAATAATCATATGATTAAATATACTAACACGATTACGTTTTTAGATTTATATATTGATGAAAATTTAAGTTGGAAAAAACATATTAAATATTTAAGAAGTTACATCTCACCAATAATTGGCATTTTATTTAAAGCTAGAAATTATATATCATTAAAATATTTCAAAAATATATTATTCCTTGGTCTATTCAAAATTACAGTATGTATATGATTTCAATTTGGGGATCAGCGAATTTAACTACAATTCAGCCATTAAAAAAAAATACAAAATAATTAAATGCATACATAAACTTCCTTTTTTAAAACCAACTATAAATTTGTATGAACCAAACGGATATTTAAATTTAGAAAAGCTTTATAAATTAAAACTATGCATTCTAATACACTCTATTATTATTAAAGAAAAACAATCAAATATAATATTTCCTTCAACCAACATTATTCACATCACGGGACAAAACCATCATATTCAAACACCTATGGTAAAGAGTACTTTTGGCCAAAAATCAATATTATATAAAGGATTAACAATTTACAATTTTTTTTTAAAATAGGCAAATAGGCCCTGTGTATATTGATCATACATGTGTCATACTAGCCCTAACTATTCATCAAAATAACCAAACTTATCACATTATCTAAAAAAACATCTTACTTAGTACAAGCACCAAACTTTAAAGTGGTTTAATATTTACGTATTCTTTCATTATTTCTGTACTAACAAAAACACTTCAAAGAATCGTCTAGAGTCTACTATAATCAATTTTTCCCTGGTTGTTTCAGAAATATGGCGAATACTCTAAAAGCTACAACTGTGATATTTATTAGTCTCTATTTTGCTTTAACAGGTAAGTTGCTACCTTGGATGTTCTTTAAAATTAATAATTTTGTCATTGTTCAATTATTATTAGTCAAGAATTGATCAGCTGGTAATCACTTACTTATCATTATCAACAAGCCGAAACGTGAGAAAAATTTCCGATTGATTTAATAATACCTCAGTTCAGTCTAATATCTTAATCCATCATAATTCCCAATTAATTATAACCGATAAGATCATTTTTTAAGTCTGTAGAAATTTTGTAAAAATAACGTAAAATTTACCATTTTGGACACTACCAAAGCCTACAAGCACTTCTAACAATCTTATAAATACATTTAAAATAATCGATAGATAGGCACTGTAACACATTTTCCTTTATTACAGAAGCCTCCCCGACCCAAACCCCCAAAACAATCAATGACCCTTCTCGTTGCGACCACACCCAAGAAGACCAAAACTTACCCCACGCAGCAGACTGCTCAAAATACTACCGTTGCGTATACGGGAGAAAAGTTCCAAAAATATGCCCCGAAAAAATGCTGTTCAACCCGGCAATAGCCAACTGCGACCTGTATTACAACGTGGAATGTCCGTTCAAGACAATACCCGAAGACGATAGTCGCCAAGAACAAAACTTGAAAGAGGCCATAGAGCACCTTTCTAGAAAACCTTTCGTCAACAAGAGAAAGAGCGAAACTACTGTATTAGATAATGGTGAGGATAACGGAACCACCCTGGAGGGGGAAACCACTGTCGTTATCACCAAGCCTAGCGATGCTTCCGCAACCAAGTTTGTCTATATGCCCCACGAATTCGATCAAACTGCATATTATAAAATCGAAAATGGCGAAAGAAATCTCTTGTACTGCGAAGAAGGAATGGTGTTTAGCATCGATTTGGAAATATGTGCTAGACCATGGGGGTTTGAGTAAAAAGATGTATCAGTACAATGTTGGTTATTTGTTGCAGATAATAGGTACTTGGGAAGGGGATATTTCTTAAGTATTTATTAAATTTTGATATGGTGAGAGGACATTAATGTATGTAAAATTTTAAATCGTAAAGGTGTTAAAACAATTCCCAGAAAATACCTACAAGTGAAATTATTAAAGAATAATAAAGAAATCTAGTCATATAACATATAGCTAAGGACAGGATACTGGTATCAGATCAATTTCTACCAAATCCTTCCAATGTTTAATCTGGAATAAATGCGTATGACGTCAACAGTTGGTGTTCTATTGTATGGAATTTTACAATATAACAAATAATTGTATGAGGCAGATAAATAAAGAATTAAAATACCAAAGTTGTAGTTTTCTTTCCTTAAATACTATATAGGCATTCGCTATATTTTGACCGCCCCCTTAACTTGTTTAATATTAAAGATATAAATTTAATTTTGTTACCAGGTTGTAGGTACTAAAGTATATTAAATTTTTTTATTCAGAAATATTCTACTCAGAAAGTTTTTTTTTTAATGTAATGATCTATTTATTTTGACGTCATTTCAAAGAGGATTAGAAGAGCTCTTCAAAATAATATTCCATACGTTAGAATTATCTTTTATAGTTTTTTAATTATTTGCCAAAATTTCATCATTCCTTGATGGCAGCTGAATGGTATTTGACATGAAAACAAGCAACATCAAAAAAACCACCTTGTCGGAATTCCATCGTCTTTATTTTGTTACTTAACACAGCGTTTTCGGGGATTTCTGAAAAGATTAGAAGGATAACCAAAAACTATAATATCAAAACAGCCAATCCACTCACACGGGGAACAATACCTTAATCACGAATCGAATCATTCAAATTCCATAAAACAGGGCATAATTCAAAATCTTTATCACGTCTTTATGACGTTTGCAACAATCCGGAAGACCTTAATATTGAAATTTCAAACATCAAAAAAGATTTAAAATCGAATGGTTACCCTGAAACCTTTGTAACTAATACCATCTCAAAATTCAAAAATCGCGAAGTAAAAACTAACACTGAAACGAAAGAGAAGCAAGCATTTCTTACAGTACCTTATGTCAAGGGGATTTCTGAAAAAATTAGAAGGATAACCAAAAACTATAATATCAAAACAGCCTTCAAATCCGGAAATACGCTTAGAAGCTTTCTTACAAAAGTACGCCACCCCCTGTAATGAAAACACAAAAAATGGTATCTATCAAATCCCTTGCGAGTGTGGCGAATCGTACATTGAAAAAACAAAAAGGCCTCTTCCCGTATGAGTTAAAGAACATCTAAAACATACTCAAAGAGGTGAAACTTCGCGATCAGGTATAGCAGAACATGTATGGACCAACAAACATAATATACAGTGGTCAAGGTTTTGGACACGGAACAGCACTGGAGAAAACGAAAATTCAAAGAAGCAGCTTTCATGAATCAAAATACCCCTATATTTAGTAAACCAAGCATAGATATCCCCAATATTTTGAAGCCTCTTCTTGTCCAAAACCAACAGCTTAAACTTCACACTCCAATAAGCACGTAGGCGGAGTCATCAGGCTTCATTGCACACGGATAGTATTTAAGACAGTAGCCTTAGAATTACAATTTAGTTTACACTTGAAAACGGTTATATATGCTAACTAATCGAAACGTTGTGTTAAGTAACAAAATATAGACAATGGAAGATAATTTTTTGATATTACTTCATTGTCTACCACCTTCTAATGAAAATGAATGATGTCTCAAGTCAAGAGATTACAGTGGTTAGATTCTCAAACACCTACCTATAATGTGGTGGGGGTAACTTCTGTACAGCCTCCCTCATCTTCAGTAGTCTTTCGTGATCAGTCTCAGTGTTTCTATTGGCCGAATTGCAACCCTGAACGGCATTGGCGAATATATGGACCAATTAACATAATATATAGTGGTCAGAAGCCAAGGTTTTGGACACGGAACAGCACTGGAGAAAACGAAAATTTAAAGAAGCAGCTTTCATGAATCAAAATACCCATATATTTAGTAAACCAAGTATAGATATCCCCAATATCTGGAAGCCTCTTCTTGTCGAAAACCAACAACTCAAATTTCACACTCCAATAAGCACGTAGGCGGAGTCATCGAGCTTCATTGCACATGGATAGTATTTAAGGCAGTAGCCTTAGAATTATAATTTAGTTTACACTTGAAAACGGTTAGAGATACTAACTAACAAAAACGTTGTGTTAAGTAACAAAATAAAGACAATGGAAGTCCGACAAGGTAATATTTTTGATATTACTTCATTGTCTACCACCTTCAAACAGAAAGCAACTATCAAGTTGTCAGCCACTTGAGTAATATTAAATATTTCTGAATCAGGAAATTAAATTTACTTTAGTACCTACAGCCTGGTAACAAAATTAAATGTCTATCTTTAATATTAAAAAAGTTAAGGGGGCGGTCAAAATATAGCCAATGACACTATATAGTGTACAAATTTAAGTTGGGACTTTCCGTCTGTTAGTTATCAGCAACTGTAATCATGCCAAATTTCTGTTTTCGGGGGTAAGTGCACAAGTGCATCAAAATTACCGATAATTTTTGAATGAAATGTGTTTTTTTATAATTGCAAGAGTTTGTTTTCATATTTTCGCGAAAAAGCCCGACTCCGCAGAAGGAGGGCATTTTCGTAAAATATGAAAACAAACGATTGCAATTTGTAAAAAAAACACACTGAATAAAAAAATTATCTGGTTATTTTTATGCACGAGTGTAATTTATTTGAATATTTCCCAAATTAATTAAGAACTCGAATCAAGTAAATTTAAATATTTTATTTAACAGAAAATACTAACAATAAAATTAAAATGCTTAAAAATTACAAGAATTGCAATGAAAAGTAAATATAGTTATTAACAATTCTTGACAAAATGAAAGGAAAACATTCGTTGACATTGACTTTTTTTGTCTGCTGTCACTGAATAAGATGACGTTAATTGTCAGAATATTACATTTTTTGACGTTTGTTAACAATAAAATCCCGCTTTGACGTTTCGTCAACAATATAAACTTGCGATGCAATTTTCGATTTCTGGCAGTAGTGTTTTCGCTGTAATTTTGCGAAAATTGCATTTCTCTTATGGGAACTTTAACATGTGAGGGAAATATTCGATGTCAACTAATCAAATATTTTCAGACAACATCTCTTAAAATACATAACTGACCCTGACATTTTTTTATGTAGATTAAGGGTTTTTTCCACTTTAATACGTAGTAAAAAATATGTTTAAACTTGAATGGAATGAATAATCCAAGTACAAATTGTACAATTTTTATCTGCCCCGCGATAATCCTATAATTGATTAGGTTGTTGCTTTTTAGGTATGGCCCAAAATTTTTATTATCAATAAAACTAGTCTTGGAATTTGATAAATACATAATTGATTATTAATGGCAAATTATTAAAAGTTTGTTCGTGTACAATGGAGATAAGATTGTTGGGATCAAAGCAAGATAAAAAAAAATCTTTATTAAACCACCTCTAGGTACCAATAAAGCGAGCGGCTCGTCAAGCAAAACAGCGAACAAAATAAAAGCACAGCGTTTTATAGTATAGGTAGCAGTAGCTTAAAGGCCCACAATCTGCAGGTTTAAACTAGGTGGCATGTTAATCGGCCCCCAATGTTGCCCCTAATATTGGTAACTACCTAAAATTTCCAACCCCAAAGAGGGGTAAATTTTACGAACACGAAAAAAGTATGCCAAACTAAAAATAAACCCAGTCCTTGTTCTGTATTTTTTTTATCAAATAAAGGGGCTGATATTACTGATACTGAATTTATTCCAGCTAAAAATCCATCCTGTATACAGGGTGTCCAGAAATGATGAGCAAAAAATTTAGAGGATAATTCTAGACCGAACATAAATGCTATGTCTTGTATATTATGTCAGAATAATAAATTAAATATTCAAATCAAAGGTTCAAAGTGACGTCCTTCTTCTTCAATGCATAAATTAATTCTTAAAAAATTAAATTAAATTAATAAATTAAAATGATTTCGTATTCATCACATGCAAGCCATGTTATTTTAGCGTTTTTCTCGAAAACTGTTAGATTAATCGAAACAAAAGTAGTATACCTTTTTTATGTCAAAAGGTTAGGGGAATAAAAATATTCAGTCAAAATGCGCATACAGTGTAGGACAAAAAAGTTGGAACCATTCAAATTACAGTATAGGCTTCTATGTGGCGCCCTCTACAAAATGCGTAAAAACGGTGGGCAAATTTCTATTCCTCATCCCGCAAAAGCCCCATATACGAGATTTCGTCAAAATATTATGAGCGTGGCAAAAGGTATTGCAAAAAAAGTGCAAATAAAATTTAACTTTAGCACCCTGTGACTCCGTTTCGAAAAAAAAGTTATGGGAAGAAATAGCGTTTACTTTCGGTTTAGAATTGTCCCCTAAATTTTTCGCTCCTCATTTCCGGACACCCTGTATAAGGTAGGTATTAATATATTAGCGATAATTATGCCGCTAGCAAAGCTATAGTCTGAATAAATTTTAAAAAATCAACTTACCGAAAATACATCTTAAGCAACGAAGCCACCGAATGTATGTCCTTCAAAATATCCTCCGTGTACAAATCGGGAATCCTGTCCTCGTCAAAAGCGTTTCTCAATTTTTGAATATTCGATGTTATACCGGAGAGCCTATAAAAAAACGATATATTTTAATTCACCGTGAACCGTATCCCGGTAAGGGATAATACGTCGTTATGTCAAGATATAATCTGAAATGCCCAAAAATAAATAAGACATTTTCGTCTGGACCGTAGGTTAGGTTAGAGTGGAGACTTCGGATATTGTTCAAACAATCTCACGTCCTATGAGGACCGTTGTGATAACACACGTGCTCAGCGGAACCTATCCGCATCAACCCTAATGGCTAGCGCGATGTACAACGTAGAAGGACCAGTAGTAAGCTGCTCACTTCCTCCAGATCAGTAAAGAATGGTTCGCCCAAGGCATTGAACCTTCTTCTCGCGAGGCCGGGGCATTCACACTAAAAATGCCGAATACTTTCCAGACTTTCCCCCTCTTCTTCATCTCTACAACTTCTACCGAAGTCATTAGCTTGTATTTTCATACGTTCTACGGAAAATGTCCGGTGACTACGGCAGTGATATTTCTTAGGTCCTCTAGACTGTGTTGTAATAACGCTGCGGTTTTCCTGTTATCAAGTAGGTGCCACAAATGCTACAGGTTGTTAGCTCTGTCCATTTGCTTTGTGCAAATGGTGTGGCTATGCAATCTGTCTTTGACCGATCCCAACCCAACGGTCTAGCCACAGTATTCTCTGCCAGCTCGGGTTTGTTCGGACGGAGACTGTTGCAACAGCGCCTCACCAGATTTGATTGAATGCTGTTGGCACAAATTGCCTTTATCATGCTTGATTGTCAGTGTAGATAGCGATTGATACAGCTCCTTTCAGGCCAGGATGCCTCTGTTGAAGAAAGCTGCAGTCGTCTGGAAAACTATACGATCTCTATATTTCCATGCTCTCCGAGAAGATACCAGTTTCCACTCGGACGTCCATTGTTGAACTGTCTGTCCTGTAAAGATCGAGGGATATGTCTCCATCGGCTGCCTTCCCACTCTTCCCTAACCAGAATGAGCGTCGAGAACCCCACCAAGCAAAAAGAGTGTAGTTCTCGTTAAATAATAAACCCAAATGTTAACAATTAAATAAGAATATTTTTGTGCATTTAAAAATTGACCGAAATCCCACGAAAAAATAAATTATTCGAGAGGCATTGTACTAACTTGACTTTTATCGACACTATGACCTTATAAGAAACATACATTACCTGTAAATCCCATCGACAATCCCATTGGTCTCGATGAACTCCGCGCAGCTCCTCAGCACCGTCGGCACATCCCTGCCCGAATTCAGCAGGTGTTCTCCCAGGTCGCATCCGAACACCCTCTCCTTCAGGATGCCGCTTTGCTTCAGCCTCCTCCGCGACGGCCTGTTCAAAATAAAACTCCTAAAGAACGTAATCAGCTTACCGTGTTTTCGCAACACCGGCTTGATGGGGGTTAGTGCTAACGACCTACGGACAGATGGAAAACACTGTCTTTTAGAATACGGGGTTTGGAATATGCACAGCTTAAGGTACTAATTTCTTACTCTAAGCATTCCCGCGTCCGGCAATGCGCTAACTTTTGACAATGTAACCTCTAGAAATATAAACAGGCGATGTTGTATAACAGAACGGGGAAAGAATGAAGCAGTCATTTACAAGAACCCGGGTAGTCAAAGCATGTTACACCCAACTCTACGGCGACAAAATCGCAACATAAACTTACCCAACTACAGGCGGCGGTAACGGCATATTCCTGGGCACCTTGTCGCCTATAATGTGAACGCAGTGCTGCGGGAAGAAGCCTACTTGAAAGCCCCTCTTGCCCCGCCACCACATCGATTCGCCGGGACTGGCCATGTCGATCACAGATATCATGTCGCCTACTTCCAAGTTCAGTTCGTCTCGTGCCTAAAATAATTATTTATTTTATTTCCCGCTACAAAAAGTATAATTAATATAGGCGACATTACCTGCGAGACATATCTTCGAACACTGTAGGCCGCTGCGACAGCAGGAGTGTTGATACTTCGGCTCTCCTCGCTCGGCACCAGGAGCCTGTGCCCCTTGTTGTCCATCTGCAACCAGTTGAGCACCGGGCCACAGTTGACGGAGTTGTCGGCTATCTGGCTGAGGCGCTCGAGATAGTAGGCCAGTTTTTGCTGAAAAGAAGAAAATATTATCTTTATTAATATTACTGTTTGGCAGTAGTAAGCGGTAGAACCGATGAGACTAGTGCATGTACACAAATCAATCGATAATGTTTCAGTCTAGTCTATTCTAAAATTGATTAATGGAAGCTGCATTGTCTTTCACTGGTAGGTTCCTGCGTAGAAGCTTGGCACATCTTTTCTTTGAGAGTTTCTTGTTGTAGCACCTCAGTTGTTGGTTTTTGTATGGCTGGAAGATTTATAGGTCTCAGGACCGGTGATTATTTTAAAGATCTCAATTAGGTCGCCTCAAAGCCTTCTTAACTGAAGGATGAGAAGATTTTTACAAGTTTGGTAGCTAGTTTGGTTGGACCCTTTCCAATGCTTCAATGTTCTTTACATAATATGGATTCCGAATACTCTGATCATACTCCAGTATACTATTATGTTCTTATATGCGATTGGTACAGTTTTAGAAATATTTCGGAGGTTAGACCTTCAAAGGTTTTAGACACCAAGGCTGTTGGTCTTCTTAAAATGCTATTTTTGTGCGTCTCCGATTTAAAGTCTTGGTGTATGATAATTCCTAGGTCTTTATGTTCCTTCGACTTGCTTATCTGAGTGGGTCCCAGGGTGTATGGGAGTTTAGTGTTGCCCACGGTGAAGCGCAGAGCACTCCAAGTCATTTAGAGGAATCTGCCAGGTAATCTAGTCCAAGATTTAATGATTTCTATGTATTTAGATTTTGTTGTTGGATTGCAGTAACCGTTGGTGTCATCGGCAAACCAAGATTTCTTTGTATTTAAGTTTCTCGGCAAATTACTTATGTAGATCAAGTAAAACATGGGACCCAGTAGGGCAGTTCCTGACTGGGCAAACTTTACACCACGAGAAAGTAGTAAAACACTTTCCTCTCTTTCGTGGTCGGATTATTGATGAATAAGTCATGTTCTGACATCTGACGAAATGAATCAATAAATGAAAACAAACTCATCTTCCGTCTTCAGCCAACGAACCTCATCCAGTCCAAGCCCCTTTTTACTCAAACTTGTGGCATTAGTTTCGATTTTATTTAGCCCACTTGTACTTGGAAATCGTTCCCACTGACCCACATGCGGCCGTGCCAAAAGTCCGTTACTTAATCATGGATTCCGTATGTCCAGCTTGTCGACTGGAAGTCTGGGCTTATTGAAAATGGAATGAACCGAATAAAATCGTATATTTAACGGGCACTACAGTTTAATAAGGTTGGTTTTTCAAATACGTGTTAACGTAAACAAAAACCGACTGACTAAATTTATTTTCACGTTTTTTGTCATCAAATGTAGTAATAGTAGTAGTAACATGTTTTATTTAGCAAAAAGCTACAAATAAATATTTTTTAACACAGTTTTATACATTTATTTTTAAATTTTAAAACGCAACCGTCTTTTAACAAAAACAGACATAAAAGTTAAACATTTTGCAAATTGTTTCAAATATTACGTATCATTTTGTTTTTTAATTAAATGTAATTTTAAAGTTTTTTTAAACAGTTTTAATGATTTTTGAGATTTAATAGAATTTTCCAAATTATTATATTCTATCAAACCTTTATAAAAAATAGATTTATAAGCTAATGTTTTAGACACTCTAGCCACATAAAAATGTAGATTGTTTTATAATAATTATGATGGTCATAATTAAAAGAACAAAAATTTCTTAAACAATCAGGCAATAAGTTATTTTTAATTTTATGTATAAAGATACATACTAAATAAAAAATTAAATTTCTAACATTCAACCAATCTAAATTTTTCAACATAAAATTAATTTTTGTACATTTGTCACAATTTAAAATAAATCCGCATTGCCTTATTTTGTAAAATTTGTAATTTATCAAATATTTCCTCACTAGCACAATATAAAATGGAAGAACAATAAATAAAATGTGGTAATATAATAGTATTAAATATAGTTTTTTTAGAAAACAAACTTAAATTAGAACCGATTCTTTTAAAATAACCTACTTTTCCGGCAATCTTTGATACAATACTTTCAAAATAATTTAAAAACTTTAATTTTGAATCAATGATTATCCCCAAATATTTAAAACTGTTTACTAATTCCAATTTTTCACCATCAATTACAACATTTATATTTTGACAATTTAAATTATTACCCATAACCATACATTTAGTTTTTGAAATATTTAATTTTAATTTATTTACTTTTAGCCAATTCAATAATATATTTATCTCAGAATTTAAAGTATTTAGACCATCAAAAATATTTAAAACATTAATGTAAATTAAGGTGTCATCAGCAAACATTTGTAACTTACACATTTTTAAAACTAAAGGCGTATCGTTCATGTATAAAATAAATAATATTGGACCTAGTATACTTCCTTGAGGAACTCCTATATTATTTATTTTTTTATTTGAATATGTTTTTGATATTTTTGTTTTGTATGTATGTATGCCATATCAACTGAATTTTTGACATTTCTTGTAGCAGAAACTCTCGTAATCGAGGACACACGCTGCAAGGGTATAAACATGATAAATATTGACATAATTTCTAATAACAGTTTTACCCATTAATTACCTTGCCAAAGTCATTTTGTTCGTGGCAACGCAACGTCGACTTTCCGGTTTTGAGCCATTAAAGCTCGACATCAATTTCCCTATCGGATGGATTGTAGGGTAATTATTAACTGCGGCAAGTTCTAAAATTAGAACTTCGAAAGTCCTCTACTAACACAGTAAATTCGTTTTAAGGTGACGATGTGAACAATAACAACCCGAAAACGGATCGATATTTTTCCAAAAATTAGTGGACCGAAATTAATGTGTTATATCATATGTGTGAAGTTAGCAACGTTCATAAGCACCGTTTATGCAGCGGCGGAAATTCACACGTACCCCAAAAAAATGTCGTTGTTGACAAACATTGCTAACGTCACACATCCACAGAGAAAACGTAAAACACAACAACAAAAATGGCGTCGAGCCTGTTCTGGAGTGTATTTTGCGGATGTCGCTAACAAGGAAAATCTAATAATAAGAGGTTTGTGCGCATGCCCATACCTGTAGTGCGGCAAGCCGTGTGACTGGCGAGCTCTGTGTGTACAAACGCATTTGTTCACTCATAAAACTTAACTTTTTTTTGCGCACGAGATAAACTGTACGGATCTAAAGGTAAATGTCTATGGAAACACCACTTATAATGTTGCTTGCCATGTATGGTAGTAACGGGGGTAGCAGTTTTCGAGCCTCATAGAAAACAGTAAAACACATGAACACTCAACAAGTCTGCACAAACATTATGTCACTAAGTACTATACAAAACGACCAGATCGTCGAGAATTTTTTTTTGCAAAATTGTTTATAATTTCGTCGATATTTAACGTTTTAACAAACTCGTCTTTGATACTGATTAAGGATAAATCCGAAAGGCGTTGTTGTCCCATGGTGTTACGCAAGATCGTTCCGCTGATGCCACACTAACTGGTAAAGTTAGAAATAACATCACTGCACTATAGATACATCTGGAAAATTTAAAGAAACACACTGATTTTTTATTAATAAATGATCCGCAAGTACTTACACTGTTTTTAATTTTGAAATACTATCTCCAAGCCCCTTTCTGAGGCTGAAAATTTGACTAGGAAAGTCAATGGACAAGTCTTTATGATATATCGTTGTTAAATTCCGCGCTTTCACGTATAATTCTTCTTCACTTAACGAAGTTAAATTCTCAAGATATAAAGAAATAAAATTAATTATGAAATGAAATACCTACGAAAAGCAAAGCTGACAGAAAATTTTGAAGGGGCCGTCAATGTGGGCCCCCCGGCACCATATACCATTGAAAAAAAAACTTTATTAAACGATCCCAAAATTGTGTTCAACGACAACGGTTTTCTGTAAAATTATTAAATTGTTATTACACACCTATCCCATACCTACTGGAAACTAACTCATAAACGTAGAATCATCACACTTTAGTGCCGGCGTAAACTAGATCAAATAACTTCCCGATGTAAAAGAAAATAAAACTTTCGAAGAGTTTTATATAATAGAGACCCAGTGGCTGCATTTTCTTGAAAAATAAAAATAAAGTCTGCAACCCTATTTCTGTTGAAACTAGCACGGTCTTCTCGGACATCTCGGTAGTCTATCGATAAAGTTAGAGTAAGCGGAATAAGGAACACTGGGTGCGCAACATGTTTTTAGGTAATAGTTGAGAAGTCGAGGATTTAAGACAAAAACTTAAAGAAAGTTTACTAAAGTGTAACTTTAATGCGAATCCTAATAAAGCCCGTAAGTTAACTTTCAAAATGTCTTTATTCCAAAGTGACAACATAATATAGAAAATAATAACCGTTAAAAAAAATACCAATAAAAAAAATGGAAGTTAATCCAATTTAATTTAGTAAATATCTCCTTAATTGTTTTTTAAAAGTAGTAAATTTTTTTATTTTTCTGATATTTTTTGGAAGATTGTTATATTTTATTATTCCGTGATATAAAAGCGATTTTCTTCCGAAATTACTTTTTACTGGTATAGTTTGATAATTTATACAACGTCTGGTCCTAAAGTGTTAGGTTTAATTTTTTTTCTTTTAAAATAATAGAGTGAATTAGAATACACATTTTTAATTTATAAATGTTTTGAACGTGTGAATACCCTTTCGGTCTATATAGATTAACAGTTGGTTCTAAATGTGGTAATTTGTGTATACATTTAATAACTTTATTTTGCAATTTTTGTAATGGTTTTAAGTTTGTTAAACAAGCAGATCCCCATGCAGAAGCTAAGTATTGTAATTTTGAATACATTAATAAAAAATATATATTTTTTAAGTATTTCAAAGGAATGAAATATCTAGCTCTGTACAAAACAGATACCAAAGGAGATATCGAGTTGATAATATACTGGATATGGCATTTCCAATTTAAGGTGGGAGTATCAACATGCTTGCCAACCTATAACCTATTTCGCGTAGATTTATTTGTTTTCTAGCTCTATACAAAATTTAAAGAAAATCAGTATCGACTTGATATTCTTTAGGTAATAATTGACATATTTAATAAATATTAAGGAATTTCATAACTTCTTTTAGGAGAATTGTATAGCGAAAAATATCGGGTAAGATTTTCTTTAACATTATTATGTCATTGTCACTCATTGTTCTTTCACTATACAATTCTTCCAAAATTAGCAATGAAATAAATTGATATTTTTGTAATATATCAGATATTACCTAAGTAATGTACCGACGATATTGATTTTCTTTAAATGTTAGTTATTAAAATAATAAACTCAAAAAATCAACGCGAAATAGGTTATAGGTTGGCAATAGAGTTCAATTTGGAAGCGAAATTAATGTAAATTAAGAATAATAACGGACCTAATATTGATCCTTGTGTAACTCCACATATTATTTCTTTTTCCGAACTTTTTCTTTCCCTAATTTGAACAAAATGTTTACGATAGTTTAAATAACTTTGAAGTAGTTTGTGTGTATTTCCCCTTATCCCAATACTGTATATTCTTAATAAAATATCATGGTTTACGGTGTCAAAAGCCTTACACAGATCTAAGGATAATAAACAGCATTTTTTACTGCTGTCGACATTAGTTTGAATATTTGCCATGATATCTCCTACAGCTATTTCTGTATCCTTAAATCTGCGAAAACCATACTGGTTAGCAAAAAGTAAACTTTGGCTTTCTAGAAAGTCGCATTATTTATTATTTTTTCTAATATTTTTAAAAAGATTGGTAAAACAGATATTGGGCGATAACTGCTGCATTTATATCTTTTATCAGTTTTAAATACTGAAGTTACTTTAGCAATTTTCATTTTTTCTGGAAAAATACCTGTTTTTAGAGATAATTTAGTTAAATGAAATAAAACTGGAGTAATTTTTTTTTTTGTAAAGTTACAGTATCTAACTAATTGTGGAAAGTTCCGCTAGTTAACTTTATTAATAATTACAGACGGTGCAGTCGGTATTTGGAAAATTAATGTCAATATTTAATGGTTTAGAGGCCGAAAATTTAACGTCTTGGAAACTAAATTGCTATTAGCGAGAAAATTAATGATTTCCAATTCGCTTATCTTGGTAAAACGATTAGGTACAGTTGAAAATGACAAATGACAGATAACAAAACGATTAATTATGACAATGACAATGCTACAAAAACATCTTATTTCCAATGATCCGTATTTATCTGCAATTATTGCCGAGAAAAATGTTTTAAAGTAAAAAAAAAACAGCGGAAAAATTAAAATAAATAGCGAAAACCCAAAATCAAACAGTTTGTCAGATGTTTACCTCCAGATCCTCCTCGTTAGCCGACATCTCCGACATATCGGGAAGCTGCGAGATCTTCCTGTCAAAGATGCATTGGTGCAGTTGCTCGTCTAACATCGCGAAGTTCCCGAAGCTACGTTGCACCAGCCAACATTCGTCTCCTGACGTCACCTGCACCATGAACCATTCCGTGTCGTCGTCCACATTAATCGCTAATTAAAAAAAAAAGTCTCAGTCCACATACTTTTAGTATGTATTCAGTGATGAAAAGTATAAAAACGGTTGAAACCACCAGACATGTAATCTTCTTAACATATTATAAAACAAAGTCGCTGTCGCTGTCTGTCCGTCCGTCCCCTTATATGCTTAAATCTTTAAAACTACGCAACGGATTTTGAAGCGGTTTTTTTTTAATAGATAGAGTGATTCAAGGGGAAGGTTTTTATGTATAACTAGCGACCCGCCCCGGCTTCGCACGGGTGCAATTTTAGAAAGTGGCATGCCGGGTACTAATATATCGGGTTTGTATTTATACCAGCGGGTTGCAACGCATGCCGGATACACGCTAGTATAGTATAAGATATTGTTTACATTTCGTCCAGATCAGTAATCTACCGCCTGTGCTTGAAACCGAAGGTTATATTAATTATTATATTAGATGCATTTGTGATGTGTACCTATTAAGTAAAAACTAATATATAGAGCAGATATAATTTTTTGGAGACGACAGTATCTAAAAGATATGAGCAGATATAGAAGTGAAAAAAGGACCATATTTTATTTAGACGAAACCTGGGTTAACGAAGGACATTCAGTACAAAAGATATGGCAAGATAGAAATATTCAAAGCTCTCGTCAAACATTTATAGAAGGTAAATCTTTTTTGCAAACCTTAATAAAAACTCAAATTATTTATAGTTTCCTAATAACATCAAATTATAATGATTTAGGAAAATTACAACGGAACCCTGTACGGACGTTTTTACTATGCGTGAAGTAGACTTTTTAATATTTATTCATTATCTAACAAGTGTTGGTGAGCTGGGTTTCTGATCAATTGTGTTTTTCGAATAATTTTTAGCAGTTTTTAAAATAGAACTATTTAGTGCCATTTATTATTATTTACAATGGTTCGCCAGTGCGCGATGTGACAACAGCGAGCCTACAGTGTTGCCATTTTTGGCAGCCATCTCCTTCTAACTCGCCTGAAACTTTGCAAGTGTCATGGTTTTTATGAATAATATGTTTTCCTTATATTACATGTCTGTGGTCGAGACGGAATAGAAAAATGAGTTTGGGATACTACTTTTCAAAGAAAGTTAAAGAAGTGGGGAGGGGGGGGGGGGTAACAGGACCAATAGATGTGTAAAATAGTACTTACTGTGCTGGGAATGCAACGACTGATCCATGCTGGTCTGGAGCGCCACCTGTAGGGCCGGCAGCTGCACCCGTTCGTAGTGGAAGTGGGCGCACTCCTCCAGCTTGGGGAAGCGACAGGGTTCGGCGCCCGGGGCCGGCACCCCTCCCGCCGCTTCCGATATCTGCATCTCGACGGGCGGGCCTGGAGGTTCAGAGCATAATGTCTGGAAGAGAGAAAAACGTTTGTTATTCAAGTAAAATAATTATTATTGCATGCTAGTTCCGGGGCGATGGTGTTCCGCAGGGAGTAGTAAAAGGTAGTGATTGAATTTTAACGAAGATACTTTATTTAAATGATTTTTTTATGTCTTAATCTTAATTATCGCTTTTATTACAGACTCCCTTGTAGGGGGAGCAGTCAGGACGTGGGTATATTGATTGGAATATTTTACATAACCAACAATTAATCATACTCATTAGATATTTATAAAATATCAAATAAGCGAAGACGTTTGATATATTATATATACACTTATACATAATATGTACCGTGTGTAATATAAGTTGTAAGTTTGTACAAGGCGAAAAAAAGAGCAATGTGCGTCCTACATGTCAACACGGTCGCCATAATTATAGTTGACGTTATAAGGTTCATTAACTCCTATTTTAAGCAAACAATAGCAAATAGTTCCGTCGATTATCTATATTGGTTATTTGTTTTTAGATAATTTAGTGGATAAGGTTAGAAGCGGTATTTGGTTGCGACGATGGGCAAAAAAAAGTCGAGAAGTCAAATTAAATAGAAACATCGAATTCCAGTGGAATTGTCTTAATTTTTTCCCTATTTGCAAATAGACTAATAATATACAGTGTGGTGTCCACGGATAGAGTTTGGAAGGGGAAAAACTTTATCAGTAGGTATAGAAGAAAAAGGCATTCTTTATAAAAACGTCTGCTTGTGCTGAAACTACAATTTCGAATATCAGATTTGCTTTTATTATACAGGATTCGTCAGAAACAACAGTTTTGGTTTTTTGGATTTTTTTTTCAATCCAAATTTTCAATTCCTTTTGATGATTGGCTAAATCATCACCTTGGAAACAAATGGATTGGAAGGTACCTATGGTCCAAATCAGTTGGCACGTAGGAGTCCCGATATCACAATTATCGACTTTCATTTATGGGGATATCTGAAGCCACATGTGTATAAAACCAATTTCAATTTTCAATAATAACTTAGATCTCTTGAAAGAAAAAATAAGAGTAGTTATTGCAAACATCCCAATACAGCAGGTTGAACTATGCCCTAACTCGGTGGTACCACGTTCGAATAAAGGTTTTATAACTTATATTTGAATGAATTGAAGAAATATGACATGTAATTATAAAAATACTTCAAAAGTAGGCAAATAAAAAATCGTTACTCGGCCAGATATAAAATCATATTCGAAGTAAGAAAGGAACAATGGTTGTTTGTTTTTACGTAAATTTATTTTAAACGAAATCCAAAAAAGTAAAAATGTTGTTTTTGACGAACCCTGTATTGTAATCGCAAATCTGATATTCGAAATGGTAGTTTCAGTACAAGCAGACGTTTTTATAAAGAATGACCTTTTCTTCTATACCTACTAATAAAAAAGTTTTTCCTCTTCCAAACTTTATCCGTGGACACACTGTATAACATAAAAACGGCCAATTAAACGGCTCATTTTCAAATTAGGAGAGTAAAAATTAAGTATCTTACAAACAAATGAAAATTTAAACAAAAGCGGGAAATATATCATGTTTATTTTATTAAAAACAACCGCTGTTAGTGTTATCGCTATTATACACACTATTCGTACGAAAGCCACACGCTGTGCCTATTTGTTTATTTGGATGATATTCAAGAAGTGATAATTAGACCAAAAATCGTGTTTTCGTCCGCTGGAAATAAATGATGCGTGGAAACATCTGTGATGCGTCCCAAACGAGATAAGAGAACAGGAATATGTAATACAGTGGAAAATAAATCACTGTCTATGTGAACAAAATCAGGAAAAACAGAAATGTAAAGTGGCAGCGCCAACGACAGAGCCAGCAGAGAGCGTCGTTTTGGCTCTTGAAAATTTATTTTGCTAATTTGGTCGTAGATCAGGGTCGATAATTTTTGAAACAAAAAAAAAATAATAGTAGGATGAAACCCATTGGAAAAGGAAGAGAATATAACAAAAATGAAAGGAAAAATAATTTACGGGCGATCCGAGGTCGGGAAGTGGAAGAGGGTGAGTGTTTAAGGGTAGAAAACGATTTATCTCGATTTCCGGCAGAACTACAAGTCCTATGGAAAAACGTTGAATGGCAAAGTTGTAGGTAATAAAAAGATCTACAACTTTTGTATTTACACTTTTTTCACATAACCTCAAAATTTATGTGAAAAATTCAAATAACTAAGTTTTTGGTTTTTTATTTTTACCTTTTACAAGAAAAAGTTTTTTCACGAAATTTGGTAAAAACCTACCTTTTTATGTCCCAAACACACTGTAATTTTTTTGATTTAAAATATTTATTTTTTCACCTTATTTTGACTTAATATCGAAAAAGCACCCTAATTTTCAATCGAAAATTCTCACGTCAAAATATCTGCTTTTTAAAAAAAGTCGGTGGACTTTCTGTTCGTTGAAATCTCTCCTTTCTGATGGTGTAAAAAAAATATACATTACTATGGTAAATATTCTCAAAAAATGCAAAAAAAAGAAAAAAAAGTCGAATCCGAATTTTTTTTTTAATCATTATGTACAATTTTGTGCTATTTATTAAAAGTTATACTTTAATTACTCAAAAAACGTAAGATTCCATGTAACATTGATAAACAAAAAAATTACAAATCCATAAAACATAAAGATCGCAAAAAATATGCGAAAATAGTTGTTCTAAATATAATTAAAGGTAGGATTTAAAGGGGATTTCATCACATTTACCATAGTAATGTATATTTTTTTACACCATCAGAAAGTAGAGATTTCAACGAACAAAAAGCCCACTGACTTTTTTTAAAAAGCAGATATTTTGACGTGAGAATTTTCGATTAAAAATTAGGGTGCTTTTTCGATATTAACTCAAAATAGGGTGAAAAAATAAATATTTTAAATCAAAAAAATTACAGTGTGTTTGGGACATAAAAAGGTAAGTTTTCACCAAATTTCGTAAAAAAAAAATTTTTTTTGTAAAAGATAAAAATAAAAAACCAAAAACTTGGTTATTTGGATTTTTCACATAAATTTTGAGGTTATGTGAAAAAAGTGTAAATACAAAAGTTGTAGATCTTTTTATTACCTACAACTTTGCCATTTAACGTTTTTCCATAGGACGTGTAGTTTTGCCGGAAATCGAGATAAATCGTTTTCTACCCTTAAAAAGTCACCCCTTTCCACTTTCCGACCTCGGATCGCCCGTAAATTATTTTACCTTTCATTTTTGTTATATTCTTTTCCTTTTCCAATGGGTTTCATCCTACTGATATTTTTATTCACTTTTCACCATTTTCAAAGGCTTCAGCCCTGGTCTATTGGTACTTGAGCTCGTGACTAGATAAGACCAATGGTAATGCCAATCATCGACGAGGCAACGAGTATCAACAAAAATGAAAAAAAAACCCTAGCTAGCAAAAAATGTTTGCCTTTATTGCTGACCATGGGGTGATACCCTTTGATACCCGCCCCGCGGGGATCCACTTGCTACACCACTGTGCCACTGTCACCGGAGAGACACCTAGTCCCCTAGGGTAAAATTTTTAGCTCAGAACACTGAAAAAACCCTGTTCTTGATTTGAAAACCGCCACTTTCTGAATTCTCTCTCTAAATCGCGAACCTCTTTTCCAGCCTATTCCTTTTCTACTTTTAGATTTATTTTTCTGACAATAAGGAAGCAATGTCAACTATTTTAGCTAAAAATAACCAGCAAGACGTGACGAGTTGCAAAATATGTTAAAGCTATGATGGCAACATACCGTGCTAAAGTTAGAACGCCAAATATTAGGGTGGAATTGCAAGAATTTTGGGATGAAAAGCAAATAGAAGGAAATTACTTGATTATTAATATGAAGAGAACGAAAAGTGTTATACATAAATTATGGTAAACGACAGATATTCTCGTACACTAAACTGTGACACTTTAAATGCAACTTTTTTTTACCTTTATTACGTGTTAATTGTTATCATGACATCTGTCAAAATATTGTCATTATCTTATTTGATTTAAAAATGCCTCATTTAAGTATTATTGAAAAAGCAAGAATCATATGTTTAGTAGAAATAGGGTGGTCTTATGGAAAAATAGCTGATCATTTTAGAGTACCTAGAAGTACTGTTTAAGGAATTGTAAAAAAAAATGTCGCTATCATCAAACACTTAATGGGTCTGTTGGGTCTGGTTTAAATAATAGAAAATCATCAAATGAAGAAGACCGAAATTTGGTCGAGTATTTAAGGCAAAATCCATTTGAAACTGCAGTATCCGCTATGCACATAACAGGATTCCCTGCTTCATCTAGAACTGCGTAACGCCGAGTAAGACAATGTTCCGAATTAAGAAATCGAGCAGCTGCATCCAAACCGTTTTTAAAAAATAGTGATAAGGAACAAAGAATTGGGTTTGCTATGCAATATTTACCAGAAAATGATTTTTTTTTGGCAAAATGTCATCTTTTCCGATGAGAAATCTTTTCAGTCTACATATAATGGAAGGATTCGAGTATATAGACCACCAAATTCCCGATATGATAAGAAGTATACTCAAAAAAAGCAAACCAGTGGACGTTTCTCCGTTAATGTGTGGGCATGGATAAGTGTTTACGGTGCAGGTGTATGCTGGAATATTGGTAGAACACTAAAGACTAATATATATCTTCAGATTTTGGAAAATGTTTTTCTTCCTTCTGCCGCGATAGTTTTTGAAGGAAATAACTTTATATTTTAGCAGGATAACTGCCCTGTGCAATACTGTGCATACTGCTAGAAATATAGGAAACTGGTTTAGACAAAACAATGTAACATGTCTGCCTTGGTGCTCAAGAAGTCCTGGTTTAAATCCAATTGAAAATGTTTGGGAATTGATGGTAAAAAAATGTACAAAATAAATTTTAAATCACAGACTGAAATATAGTTACTTGATAAAATAGAAGAAATTTGGGAAGGGCTAACTCCGGATTACACCAGAAGTATTATTTTGTCAAAGCCAAGAAGATTACGATTAGTGCGTTAGAACCCAATGGCGCAGCAATTAAATATTAGTATTTTAGTATTTTGTTTGTTGCTTTATACTTTTGTAGTTTTCCCGGTATTATTTTAAAATTTTCTTATTTCGCGGCTGTAATTTAAACACAAAAATATTTTTTATATGAACTTTTGAGCAAGTTGAGGAGGAGAGTGTTTGTGGCATACGTGACGTTTCAAAGAAACCCATATACCGATATTAATAAATAGCATTTTATGTTCCTAATTTACAACAACCGGCTTTACATCGCGTAACCTCAAAATTACTTTCTTCAAGACGGCGCCCTATGATTGGCCGGTTGAAAAGTCCATAGTCAGACTCTAGACGCTTGTCCATTTACGTGTCATCACCACGTGTGCCCAGCGAAAAAGTAATGGCCACTGGACCTAAACGTTAAGAAGGAAAAAAGAGTTAAAACGTAAACTAATTAATGTAGTAATTCTGCATGTAATCCCCGTGTAGAAGCATGCCCAAATGAACACCGTAATTACTGAAACGGTACATTTGCGTAGTCGAGGAAATAAAATTAAAATTTACTTAAGTTAAAGCCCAGAGTCGTTTGGGGTAAACTGGGCGCAGTAGGTAAGTACGGGAGTAGTCCTGTTCAGCGTAACCAAGATTACCACAGCGCGCACATTTGCCTCGGACGACTCGACAAAGTGAAAAGTCGACGTAAACGCAACCAACAACCATAGAAAGGAAACTGCCTCCGCTCATAATAAATAGCGATATTTTCTTTTTATGGAAATAGATTAATTTAAAAAGTTAATATCTATGTTCGGCTATATCCTGTTTAATGGTAAATGGTAGAATTGCCGCTTTTATTACACATAAATGATTATAAATTAAAGTAATTTTATTGTAGTTTAAATGGTACGAAGACCGTAGCTAAGAAGATTAGAATTAAAGGTAAAGTCGGCCGTGGATTTTTATTTTGTATTAAATTATATCCATGTTAATTTTTTCGAAAGATCGGTGACAAAAAGATGAAACGCCCCAGACCCGGGGCTATTTTTCGCGTAAAAATTTTCCATAAAATTTCTTAAGGGTAAAATAAAATAACTAATATTTTAGGTTCTGTGAATATGTGAAATAATTGAAAAATTGTGAAAATATTTCTCCCTTTCGTCCAACCAAGCATTTCTGACTTATTTCTTCCTGGTTTTCAAATTTTGCAAAAACTACCACTACAAATACAATTTTATTACTAAACCGTTAAGCGTCGTAAAATTTATAGCTTTTAACTTTATCAGATCAAATGGAAACACGCCTGCATGCATACACTGACATATAAATAAAATAGCATAAAATACATGATGTATATTGCAGCATCAGAATTTTTGTGCAACTCGATATGTCCTGCTCTAGAGTAGTAAAGCAATTTAAATAATGCCAATAATGTTACAAAAGAACAAAAAAACGACGATGTTCGCGTTTCAATTGGCTTTTCACAACGTATAAATAGATTGGGGAGTTAGCGCCAGTTGACGCTGTCGCATAGACCGTTACAAACAGCCAGCAATAAGCACGAAAGTGGTACAATGTATGGCCTTGCGCATGCGCACTGCAAAATGCTCATGTAACGAATGGGAAGATAGTCAGGTCAGAGCTATAAAATTGAACTTACAAAATACCCACAACTTTATAAAGTTAAGTCTATGGGCACGTTCTTAAAACGATACCGTAAAACATGTTTGTATCTCTCTAATCTAAAGACAATTGAAAAAAACACAAAACACTACGCAACATATTCAGTAAATAAGATCGACATGTGTTTACCACATTGTATAATGAAAATGTATTAATATCATTTCCATATTACTTATAAAATAGCATGCGCGGTTTGTATAATGATCATATTGCACAAAGTATTGCATACTTGTCCATAAATTAGCGTTTAACCTTGTCACAAGCTTTAGTGAGATCTTCAAATATTAATTCCGTTTTTTAACCACTCGATTATTGCTTTGAGCACGCATGAGAACTCTTAATGTAAAAATCAATAAAATGTACTACATATTCAATATCCCGTTGGAAATATTTCATCACTCATTTCCAACCAAAATCCTCTCAACGACTTATAGTTTATTTTTTCAAATTTATTGAACACTTGTTTTTACTAAAACTGACAATAAAATGGCTCCCATTCCCACCGCTTTAACAACCAAAAGAAAATGGTTTTACGACGCTTTTTATTATAAACAACATTTAAAAGCGTTGCCAATATTTAGGTCGTAATGGTCCAGTTTTTGAAGGATATAACATTACGAAATTTTCACGAGTTACAAAGTGGATATTGAAAAGTTTGTTATTATTTTCGATAAGTGAGTGTAGACGTTTATCGACGATAAAAAATTGCGAGTTTCCTTTTTTATATGAAAAGTTGTAAACCACAAGAACGGACTCGTAAAAAAAAAAGAAGAAAAAGAAATGGATCATTGTATGGTAGAGTTAGCTTTTCGACAGCAGACAATGACATTTGACATTAACAGCTGATCTAGTTTCGTCGTTAAAGTTCCCAGATCAGCAGTGGGCCGTAGAAAGCTCACGCGTCAGGTTGCTTTATATAATTTTCTTCCGATTTTGGTGTTTTTTAAATGTTTCTGTGGCTGTTTTTTTGTGCAGTGTGTGTTTTAAACATTTTACTTTTGGATTTTATATATTTCAGAGACAGATTTTCTTGATGTTTATTATTTAAGTATTATAGTGAATACAAACAACATTTTGGTTAACTCATCTATTAGCAAATCAATAAAGTGCCTAGTTAAACCATTTATTTATCGTTATATACAGGATGTCTCATAACTAAGGGGCAAATAGAGCAACAGGAGATAGTAGACTTGAAAATATTTCATTTATACTTAAGAACGGACGGTTCGTTTTCTAGAAATATGTTTCGTTAAGAAAGGCGTTAATTTAAATGATTCTTGCATCTAGCATTTAAACGCAATTATCTCGAAAACTAATTGAAATATCGAGATTAATGAAGTACAACTTTTCTACGTATAAAAGATCCTTCTTTCATAATTCGAGGTAAAGCAGTCAGAAATATGAGAGACCAAAAATACATGCGAGAATTTATCAAACTCCTATTGTGAGCTGGCTCTTTTAAAAGTCATTATGGAAGTCTCCTTCTTGCCCTCAAAAATATAACTATTTACACCAAATTTGATTCATATCCGCTTGACATCAAATCAAAGCCAATTTTATAAAGTAAATATTTACTTGGATCACCCTGTATATCTTCAACCGTATAAGAAATTAAATTAAATGACATATTTTCCATAAGTCCACTATCTCTTGTTGCTGTATAGCCGCTTAGTTACGGGACACCCTATATACATCCATATATAAAATTCCCACAAAAGTACCAATAGGGTTCCCAATAGGGTGTTTTAGCTTACAAAATTTAACAGACGGCGAAGGTAAAATAACTTAGTTCGGTTCTGTTTCGGTAGCCAACCGCTTAACGTTAAATATACCAGATTTCAACAGGGTGCCATTAATGACAGGTGATGCGGCGAGTTGTTGCATTAATTTGACTTTACCTACATGGAAAGACGAGGGGAATGTATGTACGTCTTTCCTTGTTAGCTAAAATTAAATCCTGGCGCAATAACACTATGAAATTAATTTAATGCTTTAATGGGTTGAACAAGAGGTGCCCGGTACCCACCCAATCATAACAAGTCGGAAATAATTAAGCACACATTTTTTTCTTTATATATTATGAGTATACGTAATGGTATAATAGTTATTGTCATATTTATAGACCAGGGATCAAGCCTTTGAAAATGGTAAAAAGTGAAAAAAAAATAGTAGGATGAAACCCATTGGAAATGGAAGAGAATATAACAAAAATGGAAGGAAAAATAATTTACGGGCGATCCGAGGTCGGGAAGTGGAAAGGGGTGGGTTTTTAAGGGTAGAAAACGATTTATCTCGAGTTCCGGCAAAACTACAAGTCCTATGGAAAAACGTTGAATGGCAACGTTGTAGGTAATAAAAAGATCTACAACTTTTGTATTTACACTTTTTCATATAACCTCAAAATTTATGTGAAAAATTCAAATAACCAAGTTTTTGGTTTTTTATTTTTCTTTTACAAAAAAAAAAATTCACGAAATTTGGTGAATACTTGTTTTTTTATGTCCCAAACACACTGTAACTTTTTTGATTTAAAATATTTATTTTTACACCTTATTTTGACTTAATATCGAAAAAGCACCCTAATTTTCAATCGAAAATTCTTACGTCAAAATATCTGCTTTTTTAAAAAAGCCGGTGAGCTTTTTGTTCGTTAAAATCTCTACTTTCTGATGGTGTAAAAAAATATACATTACTATGGTAAATGTTCTCAAAAAATGCAAAGAAACGAAAAAAAACTCGAATCTGAATTTTTTTAAAATCATTGTGTACAATTTTGAGCTATTATTAAAATTTATAAGATAAAAATAAAAAACCAAAAACTTGGTTATTTGAATTTTTCACATAAATTTTGAGGTTATGTGAAAAAAGTGTAAATAAAAAAGTTGTAGATCTTTTCATTACCTACAACTTTGCCATTTAACGTTTTTCCATAGGACTTGTAGTTTTGCCGGAAATCGAGATAAATCGTTTTCTACCCTTAAAAACTCACCCCCTTCCACTTCCCGACCTCGGATCGCCCGTAAATTATTTTTCCTTTCATTTTTGTTATATTCTTTTCCTTTTCCAACGGGTTTCATCCTACTATTAATTTCTTTGGTTTCAAAAATAATCGACCCTGGTCTATTAGTCGTAATAGTGGGGTTTGAAAAAGTATATATTATTTAAATTTTAGCCTCATCAAACCAGGATTTATTTTATACAGCTGGAGTAATATTAGAAGTTAAATTTTAAAGCCCGGACCTGTCTATCTTCCATTCGTTAAATAAGTATTCTCCAGAGCGCATGCAAATGTGTACTGAGCTTTATTTACATGCGCAAAGCCATAAGTTTGCCACTTTTGTGATTATTGTCGATCTAAAGGGTTTGGGTCTACACAATACGCGTCGCAGTCACAAAAAGAGCTTTGCCTATTAAGGAAAGGTCAGGGTTGATGTAGAGGAACCAGATACTGGGTTGTATACTTACTCTGTATCTAGGAGAATCATCCGAGAACCTTCCCAACAATGTCATGGGCAAATTTTTGCCAGGAAATACCACCTCCAACATTTTGCATTAATGGATTTTAGATTACTTTCTAATAAATTCCATTACGAAAACGCAAAATATTGTTTTTTATATTGTTTTGTTTGCACTTCCTTTTTAGTCACGCATAATTTGTTATTGTTTATTTATATTGTCGTTGTGGTCATTGAGAGTACACTGTCGACATTTTTTCACAATGAAACATTCACACACAAACACAAAAAAATGTATATATCAAATCCCTTGCGAGAGTGGCGAATCGTACATTGGAAAAACAAAAAGACCTCTTCCCGTACGAGTTAAAGAACATCTGAAACATACTCAAAGAGGTGAAACTTCGAGATCGGGTATAGCGGAACATGTATGGACAAACCAACATAATATACAGTGGTCAGAAGCCAAGGTTTTGGACACGGAACAGCACAAAATTCAAAGAAGCAGCTTTTATGAATCAAAATACCCATATATTTAGTAAGCCAAGTATGTATAGATATCCCCAATGTCTGGAAGCCTCTTCTTGTCCAAAACCAGCAGCTCAAACTTCACACTCCAATAAGCACGTAGGCGGAGTCATCAAGCTTCATTGCACATGGATCGTATTTAAGAGAGTAGCCTTAGAATTAAAATTTAGTTTACACTTGAAAACGGTTAGAGATACTAACTAACAGAAACGTTGTGTTAAGAAACAAAATAAAGACAATGGAAGCCCGACAAGGTAAATTTTTTAATATTACTTCATTGTCTATCACCTTCAAACAAAAAATATTCTATACAACTTTTCATTGACCAGTAATAAGAAACTGGCAACAGAAAATTCATTTCGATATATTAAATTTTGTTTCTCGTTACTTAAAACGTAATTGTGTCGCGGCCTTTAGTGGGAAGATTACATGCACCAGACAGTTTATGCAAATAAACAAACTGCGTAAAAAAATTAAACTTTTATTGCTCTCACAAAAATTCAATTTGGAAGAAAGCAGACGCCAAAGATATCAATGATATTTTATGGGAATAACAGATCCAACAATTAGGCAATAATAAACAATAAAGCCGTAAAAAAAAATATACTTTTGCACCATCCCCCCTTAAAGCTCATTAGAAATGTTTTGTTTAGTTAAGCTGCCAGCAAAGTCTGTGGGCACTTAAGACATAAATGGAAGTGATAGATCCACCCTAAACTCCTAATCATCGAGGAGGGGTGTGTTCTTTGAAGAAGCGCGGGGTGAGAACCAAATAATACCGTGCGAGCAAAAATTATTTGCATCAAAGAGGGCCTTGCATCTCAGGACGTAATGCTTAGCCGTAGAGCTTAATATCTGTTGGGTGTCAGTAACTACCTGAATTAACAATCAATCAGTTATTCCGTCATCTTTGACAGTCGTTACAAGTAATTGGATTCATCGCTAATTTTTTCCAATTTCTTGAACAATTCACACAATGGGCTTTACGAAACAGCACAAAACATTCATGGTTGAAGCGTATTTTCGAAACGGGGTTAGAGTAAATGGTGAGTGGCCATACAATCCGAGTTTGTGCATGGACGATTGTCACGAACATTTTCCTAACGTTGCTTTTATTGCTGGGGATTTTTATCATTGCCTGAAAAGAACCGTGGCTGTGTTTAGGAAAACAGGTTCTATACAACACAAAAAAGGAGCAGGAAGACCATCTGTAAGAACAAAAGAACTTGTTGCAAACGTTCGTGAAATAATGCAAAATACGCCAACAAATTGTATAAGACGCCTGTCCCAAGAAGTGGGAAGATCTTATGGAACGTGCAGAACTATTCTTTCTGTAAATGCTTACTTTGTTAATTTTGTAAACAACAAAAATAAATTCATATTTGTCTACTTATTTTATTACTCATTAGTTTGGCATATCATGTCATAATATGAATTTGACAAAATTTGGACCTAGATTTGGTTAGATATATCGTCCCCATATCATTGTGATCTAAACCAAGCCCTTCTTTGATGCAAATAATTTTTGCTCGCACGTAGGGTGACCAGACCAGGTTCCTTATACAAAAAAAGAGGACACCAGACGCAGTGGCGGCTCGTGATGTAGATGCCAAAAAAGAAATGGCGAAATATTTTTTTTTTGGTTTTCAAGGTCATGGGCCTTAGATGAAAAGTAGAAAATTTTAAAGGTGAAAAAAATAACGTCAAAATACAGTCTTGTTAGGCTTAAAAAGCTTCAATGAAATAAAAATAATTCAATAAGTTGTGTTTTCTGTTACCTATTATTTATTCTAATAATATTCTTTCTATTTAAAAAAAAAACAGGAAGGAACGTGCAGCTAATCGTGCGATGGTCACTGGCACTGGTATTCTAAAACACTGCCGCCTAGATCGCGCGGGAAACACAGAATCAGGATACGTTACGATACGTAGTAGAAGTAGGTGACGCTAAAATCGATAATTTATCTATATCGATAATTTGTATTATGAATTTGTATCGATAATTACAAAGGTACAAATGTTGCAATGTTGTTAGTTTGTTAGGTTGTTACTATAGACACGACGAATTTGTGACTTTTCAGTAAATTTTTTACTCCCATTAAAATAGAGGACAATTAACTTGTAATGGCTAAATATATACCGGACATAATTTTATACTCCCAAAAGAGGACTTGTCCGGTTAAAAGAGGACGTCTGGTCACCCTACTCGCACGGTAATTACAATGTACACTCAATGACACATACACAACTTTCCGAAAATACAGCTGGCCTCAAACTAAACAATATAACAAAAAAAATACCACCAACACGGACGGACACCGACCAATTCCAATTTACCGATACAAGAAGCACAAAACCGCGTAGTCGGGTAGTCAATCGCGTACTACTTTAGCTCGTTAGTTGCTTTATTATACCTTAAACAACATAATATCACACTTTTCAAAATTCCATCATGAACACTTGTTGCACTACTTTATTGTTAATCGTAATCATTATTGAAGCAAGTACCACACTTTTACTTTTCTAACCCGTTATAAGTAAGCTATTAATATTTCAAATATGTTCCGTTTCTGTTATTCTACACATACCATTTTATAATGGAGATGTTACGTGACGTTACGGTGACGGTAACGACTGTACGGTAAATAAAATTTTTCTATTTCACGTTCATAATAAGCTCAGTACGATACGCATTTGCGTATCGTAATGAAACTATTTCGATACGCGTTTTTTCTTTATTTGATGTTGGTAACATTTAAATGTTTTATTTCATGGACTTGCGCGGCCTTTGTGATTTACGAGAAAACCCATTTTTCGCAGAGGAAAAATAGCTTGATAACTTACTTTTTTATTCTGTGTGGATAACAGTCATGTATGTTGGTTGCATAAATTTATAAATCAATCTTTTGTAGATGCTTCAAGCTATCATTTTCTGCCAAATCCTATCCAAAATTCAATCTACTAACCTTCCAATGTCGATTTTAACTTCAACTTTATTTGAATTTTCCATCTTCCCTATACTAAATTGCAATGCCGTGACGTAAAATCACGTCTTTTGAAATTCAAAAAAAAGTAGGAAAATCGCCCGAATTTCCGAACGCTCTGTATATGTACCGAATGTACAAGGATCACACAATGTATTCCGTCCAATTTCAAATCTCATATCCCTAAAATAACTTTAGAATCTCGTGGTGAAAATGGGTCAATAAATCAAAAAATGACAGTTTGCAAAATAATTTGTGTTGTCCAGAGGCTACTATGATAAAAAATAGTATTACCAACATAAAATTTAGACATAAAAATTTACAAAATTTGAAGGATTTATTTTCTTTTTAAAATGTATTTTTCTTGATTATAAAAGGTGAAATAGAAACAAATTTATAAAGCAAATGTTTCATAAGGCGTTTTAGCGCACGTGTCAATAAAAAAACTCGCCACTTTGTGGCTCGTTTTTTAAAAGACGCGTGCGCTAAAACCGCTTCTTATGAAACGTGTACTTTAATATACTATTGTGTCTTCCAATTTAAAATTGACAAAAGTTATGTTTTATGGGTGAAAATATACGTACGAGCGCACTGCTCGCCCGCCGGTCAGATGTCTTCCCGCCCAGCAGGATTGGGCATGCGCACAAACGTCTTGTTATCGGCTTGTCCTTCTTTAGAGACATGCTCAAAATACACTCCAGAACCGGCTCGGCGCCATTTTTGTTGTTGCGTTTTAAGTTTTCTCTGTGGATTCTTTGTTGTTATCTTTGCTATGGTGGATTGTAGGTGGTTAGTATTAACGGATTTCTAGTTTTTGTGTAGTTTAGTGAATTGTGTTTGTGCTTTTAGCGACTCGGATTGAAATATAAACAATGACTGGTAAAAATCGTTGTATGAGTTTATTATGCCCAAATAGGGGTAAAATACCAGGTTTTTCGTATTTTTAGTAAGAATGGAGTAGTGATGTATACCTTGATTGTCCTTGATATATAGTTAATTTTATTATGATCAATTTAAACACATCTAACTAGGCCTAGGCTACACAAACAAGATATGAAAACAGATTATTCCGATGCATGTTTGGTACAGCCTATTTTTCGGGAAATATGCTTCAAAAAGTTTAAAAGACACTTTTCTTTATACTTCTTAATCTTAACATAGTATAAAGTCGCTATCGCCCGTCCTGTCCCTATATGTGCTTAAATCTTTAAAACTACGCAACGGATTTTGAAGCGGTTTTTTTAATAAATAGAGTGATTCAAGAGGAAGGTTTTTATGTATAATACATGCATAATATTATAGATAAACACTGATAAATTAGAGTAGGGAGAACGAACGACCCAACCTAACCGGTCCCCGGCCCGTTCAACGATCAATCCGAAGCCGGAATAGACGAAGACAGACTATGCTTTATGCATGGATGTGAATTGTGGACGGGCCGGCAAACGGTTGAGTTTGAGGTTTGTTCGCCTTATTATCTCACGTCGTATAATGCCGGGCTGCAACGCAGGCCGGGTACACGCTAGTATTATATAAAAGAAAAAGTTCATACGTAGATATGTTTATATTAATCCAAGGGTGAAAGTATTCCACGGGTCAAACTCTCGGGCAAAAACTTTTTCCAATTCCTGAACAAGAAATTGGAGTTGAAAATGGTTTACACCTACCCAATTTTGTTGCCAAATTGTAAAAATCAATACAAGTTATATACCAATTAATATTTGACTTGAGGTTAGATACGCGATAACGTCGAAGATTGGTTAATTTGCTGGTATTGTTGGTTTTTTATATTCGATTTTATAAGACTAGTTTAATTGACTTATCTTCCTTTTCGAATTAAAAACACGTCGAACGAATGAAACAAAACCCTAAAAACAATTTTCTATTCTCAACTTAACTTATCAAGTTTTTTAAAAGTTATTTTCGTAAACATTGGAATTTCTTGCCGTAAATATGTATTACTTCTCTAATAGTAGTCAATTTTACGGTAACTTTAACAATCTGGCAAAAGGCAATGTTGTAAAGCGAAACAAAATATTGATTAATTTAATTGAAATTGGTAAACATGCTTGGTATCCTACGCCAAAACCCCGGTAATGACAATAGGTACCATGCATTTCGTAAAAACGCGACGTAGAATGAATTAGGTACATGAAATAATTGAATTGAATAAGAAGACCACCAAAATGGTTTTAATTTCCTTATTATAGCTCTTATACAGTTTAAATAATTATAAGTTTCAATCGGATGTGGTCCTTAAACTTAAGTTTGTCGTCGATTTGAATTTATAGTATACAGTCTGGTTGTTTAATTGTTCAACATATGGGAATTTTTTTTATTACCGATTTCTCAGAAAATTTTATTCTTGATAAAAGTTGATGCATGTTTGATAATCATATTAGGTGCACTTGGAATGGTTGCAAGTCAAACGGCGTACAGGGTAGGTCAAAAAATATAAAACTTGTACGAGAATAAAGTACCTACCCCTATTTCAGAAAATTCAGCAAAATGTTATTAAGAAAAGTTGTTTAGAATTAAAAGTTATGCATAGATTCAAAAACGTGACCTCCTAAAATAAAAAAATATATTTTTTTAAAAAACATTAATAGTTTCCCAAAATTTTTTTTGTGTATATTCATCATAAAGACCTTCATAAATTAATCAAAATCAAATCAATTTCACATATCTTTGTTCAAATTCAAGCATATTTGTAAAATTTACTTGAATTTTTAATTTATTAAAGAATCACAAACTTCATGTTTGTTGCAACGATATTAAACACAACTTTAAAATATTCTAAAAATTCATTTTAACAAGATAATACATTAGTAATGATAATATGCTAATTAAAAAACTATAATTTAACGTACAAAATTTTTATTTTAAATGTTTATTAAAAAACTTTATTCTTGTACAAGTTTTATATTTTTTGGCCTACCCTGTACGCCGTTTGACTTGCAACCATTCCAAGTGCACCAAATATGATTATCGAACATGCACCAACTTTGAAAAAATGCCCATATGTTGCACACTTAAACAACCACACTGTATACAAAATGTGCCAAAAAGCCGGGGCACCCCCAAACCCATATGTTTTTACAGGGAACAACTATAGGTTTGAATTCTGCCCAAAACTTCTACACCTGTTTGTCATAGCACTTTATGCGTTCCAATTAATTCATTTCAACCTAACAACTCGAGTTTTTTGTATTGCTCGTCAATGAGGAAAGACAGATTTTTACGTTTACCATAAAATGCCGTTGATAGTAGTTAGCCAAAACATTTATAAACTTTATCGAATTATATTGAAAACCATAAATTTAAATAGTATAATATTTGGAATTTATGGATATTACATTTAACTTTATTTTATAACTGTTTCTATTTTATTACTACCACACTAACTGTACTGTGCATGTACATAATATCCTGGTAGAATTAAATCAAATTAATGAAAGAACATAAAATACACTCCGGTGCAAAAAAAAACGGGCATCATAAAATTTGGACTAAGTTTAGGGCTTGATAACTTCTCCGATTTAAGTGATTTTTTAGAGAGCTCTAGATACATTTATAAGTTTTAACATGCCTATACAAATTTTAAGAGAAATTGGTTTTTTGACATATTATACAAGGATAATCGAAAAGTTTTTTTGTGTTTAGTGTCAAAACACCCTGTGGAATAATTAAGAAGCAAAATTACATCAAAATATCAGTTTTCATTGGGCCGCAAATATTCTTTGCGTTTTGGTTTTTTGGTTCATGTCAATACGTGCATTTGTTCTTACCCAAATGCAAAATGATCTTGATGAGGTCAATAATTAAAATTATTCCATAGTTTTCTCATTGCCATTGCATTCAAAATAAAATAGGCCATTAAAATGCAAGAAAACAAATTTAATGTTCTTGTAATAATCAAGATTTACTTAATAAACAAATAAATTTACGGAAAAAGGTGTGTATTAGGGTGGAGCGAAACATTGATTTTTTTTTTTTTTTTTTTTTTAATTTTGATATTGGCTAGGAGCCAGAATGTTCTAAAGTCGAATCACCCAGTAAACCTGCAAGATTGCCGACATGTCATATGACAAACGTCATTGAAAATGCAAAAATTCATTATATTTAGCTGGAATATGACTTTTGTCATATGACATGTCGGCCATCTTGCAGGTTTACTGGGTGAATCGACTTTATCTATAAACACTATTTCCTGCGCAAAATTTTAACTTCCTACTCATTTGTTTTGAGGGGTCACACAATCCTCAAAGTTATAGCAATTTAGGTATATTTTTTTTTTTTGATATCGGCGAGGGGTGTCTCACTGTGGCAGTAGGTGTACAAATGGTAAGGCAGGACTTAGCAGGACTGTGGAAGGACCAGGCAGGACTGTAGAAGGACCAGGCAGGACTGTAGAAGGACCTGGCAGGATCGAAGCAGGACAGGCTGTACCTTTCAGATCCAATCAGATTTCTCCAATAACTTTAGGAGTGGGGATAAATAGCCGGAAGCAAAAAATATTTTTGTTTGCTTTTGTTTATTAATTGAAAGTGAAATGGAAGTGCGTGTAACAGACGTCGCAGTTTTTAAAGTTCTCGGCGCGCGTCGCCGCATAATATTCCTGTTTGAGTTCTGTTGCAAACATCGGCCAATCACAACAGTCGACTAGTCGAGTTTGCAGTCTCATTTATTATGTTCATGCAAGTTATTGATAAAATATATTGTTTATTTCCGAGTTTATTTCTTTGTTAAGAAAGAAGATAAATATTTAGAAGTTGTGTATCCGTGGTAGGACAGTAACAGGACCGTGGCAGGACAAGCAGGACCGTGGGAGGACAAGGGCAAAAACGACAAGTCCTGCCAAATTTGGCAGTAGGTGTACAAATTTTGACTAGTGAGACACCCCTCGGATATCGGTTAAATTGTGTCGGACTTTCGCTAGTTCATGGTACATTTTAAAAGAAATATGCAATGAACTACCCAGAACTCGAACTTGCGAATATAAGGGTGGGAGGGGGGAGGGACTCTAGGTCGGATACCTCCACGTGGTGAGTTCTGGGTAGTTCATTGCATTAACTTAATCCAAATTTTATTACGACCGTTTTTTTTTTCACGGGAGTGTAGTTGAAATTCAATTAAAAAAGTTAAAAATTAATTTCGTTTTCGCAAACAAATGGGTAATTTTTTTTAAGGATAATAAATATAAAATTTGAGGAGACCCCTGCTCCCCTCCTCCTTCTAGCTGCGCCCTTGCTAGTCCAGGAAGTGGGGGTTTTTTGAATGCAAAAGGTGGGGTAGTAGCGATTTTTTAGTATGTTGTTAGGCTTGGGGCCCTAATGAAAAATCCAAGTTTTCGACCTCGAGGCGCATGCGCTCGAGCCGCCATCTTGGATTTTAGGTACAAAAATTTGGTTTTTTGATAATAACTCAAAAACGGTGGCTTTTACGACAAAAGTATTTGAAAAAAAATGCGGAAACTTGTTGGTTGTTTTATTTTTATTTTATTATTCTTATTATTTATAAGTATAGTTTTACATAATTATTATATAAAAAAACTATAGGCATTTGAATATTATCATTTAACAGTAGTATACTTTTCGTAAACAAAGTTAAAGGCGAGAAGTATATCGCATTTTCTTTTTAAATTTAAGAATAGTAAATTGTGATTTTAGAGCGTTACAAAAATTAATTTCTACTACATTTTGGTACGCTTCGATGGTCCGGATTGGTTATTGTCGGTGTCCTGTAGTTTTTTCCTGATTGAATAGGGATGACGTAGTGTCACAACCACTGCAAAAGGCATGCAAGAACAGAATGTGCTTGGTTGCTTCTTGGTATTTGAGGCTACTTGCTGAATATAACCTCTCAGCAGTTTTTCCTCTTCCAGGTTTACGGAAGTAGATAGGACTTTCGGCTGGTGCTAAATAGCCAAATAACAAAATATAATACTTAGGTATATACCAATACTTTTTTTTCAAATAGTGCAAATTCACGGAGCTGTAACTCCTAACATATGTGTGCTACAAAATTTTTTTTTTAAAAAATGTAGGAAATTTTATCCTCTTTAAATTTCTATAGAATATCTTTTGTCGTGAAAGCCACTGTTTTCGAGTTATTATCAAAAAACCAAATTTTTGTACCTACAATCCAAGATGGCGACTCGAGCGCGTGCAAAATCGCTACTACCCCACCTTTTGCATTCAAACACCCCTTTTTGATACCCACGTACTTGGAGTATGCTTGCCACAGACAATGATCATCACAACGCCTAAAACCAAAAATCCTTAGAAAATACATAAAAAATCCAAATTGATATTTTTCCAAATCATCTGATAATTAATTTAAACAGATACCGAAGCTCATTAAAGTCACAATTAACTCCGAACTGGCTTCTTTATCAACGTTATTGATTGCTTTGTGGCTCACTTTATTTCTTATTGTTGCGACAGGCCGGAAAAGGAAGTCCTCGTTCGGATGACTGTGTCGGTATTACTACAAATGAGCTTCACCTACGGATTGTAAACTGTTGAGCCACAGACAGTTATATTCAATTTCAAAGGAAATTATTTCAGTTCAGAAGCGAAATTGGGAAAAGGAACACTTCGGAAACACCGATTATTATCAATAGACGACTATAGTGGATTTCACCTTAGTTTTTAATGCTTTGACCGTACTTTGACGTCTCTCTTGTCAAACATATTAGCCAACATGTGATTTTAAAATCCCTAATTCTATAAACGGCTTTCAGGCACGGGCATTGGCTAGATTAACAAGAGATGGATATAAAACTGACCGTATAGTTACATGTACATGACGAAGATGCACACTACACAGTTCAATACGTTGCCCTTCAATGAGCTCAAACTCGTCAAAAGCACAGCATCGCTCGTATATGCCGTTAGTATGTGCATCTTTGTCTTACGCATTTGCTCTCGCATATCTCTTTTCGTACTTCATTAATTCGATTGTCTCGTCGCGTTCTTTAAATATCACAGAGCCATTCTGCTGTTAATTCTTGATCGTTCGTGTTATTGTTTTTGGTATTTTTCAGACAGCATTCTGCTCATATTTTGTGCGTATTAGACTTTTTGGTTTTAAACTGCCGGACTGTGTGTATCTGTGACGTGTTTCTTTTTATGCAAAAGTAAGTAAATAATTATTAATGTCTCGGACGGTGACGACGACATCGACAGCTTGTCAGATGAAGACCAAAAATAATAGGGAACTTGCAACAAAATTAAATTTGAAAACCACAGTGAACCATTATGCTAAAATAAGTTTTACATACAGTTGTATTGAAGAGTGCTTAAGGTATCTGTTCTGCAAACGCATGGACAAAAATCTTTTTTTGTAGTATCTACTTACATTATTTTTTCTTTATTCATTAAAAAAAAATACCTAATTCGATAACATTACAAACTTTTGTTGTTTTATTATAAACCAACGAAAAGTTAGACTTCAAACTCTTTAGAACCTAGTCTAAAGAAAAAAATATCTACCCGTGAATAAGAAAATAAAAAAGTAAACAATAAGCGATTAAATATAATATATAGATTTTTCAACTTAACACTGCATGGTCTAAAATCAAATTAAAAAACAAAATAATTCTTCAATAAAAAAACGTAGTTAATTATTGATGATACTAGATTCACGACTGCCCCTTGTATATTTTTTATTGTACTAAATTAAGTGTGTGTTTTTACCAAAATAACAGCACTTTATTATATTATGAATACAAATGAAATGAAATTGTTTTTCTGATATTCTATCCTATTTCCATTCCCCTTCAGTGTTTTTTTTTTGAAATACCTTAAAAATTGCTTAGGTAATTCTCGTTTTCATCCATAATTACAACTACAAATAAATTGACCCATATTCACACATAATTTTTAAGTCCGGCCCTGGCCAATCCTTAAGTTCTGTAAAAAGAAATGTTATAAATGACATGTGTCAGCGGCGGCCATTAAAAACTAAGGTGAAATTCACTATAGAGGGAATGCAGCTTCACACCTTCGCAATACTTCCGTCACTGTCACTGTTGCCTTACTGCTATCATCGTCACTATAAATAAATATTGTTTAAAAAAACTAAAAAACACGCTTTAATATTAATCAAACTAAAAAGCGGAAAATAAATATACTTAGTTAATATAGGCAGAAAATAATAATGAACGATAAACATTAGTAGGTATACCTATTATTGTGAAAAAAGCGTGGGGTGCTCGATATACGAAAAATATAGCACAAAGCGCCCCACGCTTTTTTTTCACTATAATACTAATGTTTATCGTTCATTATTATTTTCTGCCTATATTAAGAATTTCAAGAATTATTTTAAACTATATTTATTTTCCGCTTTTTAGTTTTTTTAAACTATATTTATTTTTTATTTTTTAGTTTCAGTTATTGTTAAGAAAATTTTTTTTGAGTAGATTGAGCTAGATTAGTAGATTATTGTATTGTCAGCGGTTCTTGATAAGTCTACAAAATTTAAATTAAATCTGGCCGTTTAAAGTGGGTCAAAATCGGGTTTAAAGAAGTGGGTTACAAACAAACATACATACAAACCCGAACAAACGACAAAATTTTTTTAAAAAATTTGTCAAAATGTTATTTTTACGGGTAGAATTTTTTTAAAATTTTTCTCTATTCTTAGCGACAATATATCTATACGACCCCACGTTTGTTTCATTACTATTGGTAATTGTAATATTCTGACATATTGACAGGTGTTAAATTTTGACAAGAGAATTTTTTGCGTATTTTTTTCAACTTTCCACCGTTAATTCATTTCCATTAAGGTGGGAGTATCAACACGCTTGCCAACCTATAACCTATTTCGCGTATATTTATTTAATTTTTTCTAGCTTTTACACAAAATTTAAATAAAAAAATCATTATCGTCTTCATATTTTATAGGTAATAATTATTGACATATTTAATAAACATCAAGGAATTTTAACATTATGTCATTGTTCTTTCACTATACAATTATCCCAAAATTAGCAATAAAATGAATAGATATGATATTTTTGTTATATGTCAGATATTACCTAAATATTGTACTTACCGACTTTATTCGGGTTTCGTCTGGGACGGTCCTAGAACTGTCACGAGCGTGCGCAGTCTAATTCCTCGCGTTATTTTGAACCAATTTAGAACTGACAGCAGTTTGTTGTTCGGGTTTAAATAAGAACTGTTCTGGGACTGTTCGAGAACTATCAGAAACAGTCCTTGCTCCAGAGTAAGAACTGGTTTGGGATTATTTTACGACGCATGTGTAAAACATATTTTCGATTTGCCACAGTTTTAAAACGTCAAAATTCGCAAGTGTAACCTTACAATTTATTTTTAATTATTGTTTGGTTTATAAATTGTATTTTTTTGGCCGGTATTTTCTTTTTACGTTAATACTATCTGAAACAAGATAAGAGCTAATAAAATAGCCTTAGTTTAAATTATTTTAAGCAGAACCTACCTTCACTAGCCATTTTAAATTAATTTAATTTATAAATATAAAGTTGAATCCAAGAAAGAACTGTAAACAAATGACGAAAATGTGAAAATAAAGTTAGGTTAGGTTAGGTTCACTCTCAGAAAACACAAAGTTCGTTCGGGTTTACGCACTTCTCTGATAATTCGCGGATAATTTCGGAACCGTTCTAGAATTTATGCTATTGCGTAACAGTCCTGCGCAATCCAGGAACAGTTTTAGAACCGTCAACATTTCGAAACCCGAATAAAGCTATTGATTGATTTTATTTAAATGTTAGTTATGTTAGTTAATCTAATAAGAAACTAAAAAAAGCAACGCGAAATAGGTTATAGGTTAGCAATAGATGGAATGACGTTGAGAATTCCACCTTAATATCATTTTTTTAAACGATTTGACATATTGACAGCTGTCAAATTTTGACAGTTTGCTTATTTTTCTTGAAGTCTCCGCATCGAATACTATACGACCAATACCCTCTGAAATACATATTTCAGAGGGTATTGATACGACCCCATAATTTGTTTCGTCAAAATCGCTTCTTCGTTTTATACCTGACAGCTGTCAAAATTTGACAGAATTTTTTGCGTGTAGATTATTGTATTGTCAGCGGTTCTTGATAAGTCTACAAAATTTAAATTAAATCTGACCGTTTAAAGTGGGTCAAAATCGGGTTCAAAGAAGTCGGTTACAAACATACATACAAACAAACAAACATACAGGTGAAGCTAAAAAAATCGTGTTAAAAATAAAAATGAGAAAAATTCAAGCGTTTCCATTTCTTTTGGAACATTCTTTGCGACCTCAGGACATAAAGCAAAACAGATGAGGGTAAAGGGTAACAAAAATCTTTTAAGTGAAATAAAAATACCCAACCATTGGTTCTTTCGTACTCTGAAACCTGCAAATTGGACAATAAAAAACAAAACTGAAATGGGCTCTAAAAAAATGCCTCATAAATAATAACTGCCAACTTTAAAACAGACTAATAAAATCGGAAGGAATTTCTAACTGAAACATTAATTTTATCGGACATGACAACTACATTTTTATAACGTTACGAATAGAATATCAGACCTAGTTTTATTGGACTCGTCTCTCTCAGCTGATTTCTATCAACGAAATGCGTTTTATTTTTGGCAACTATCACTACGGATGAATAAACTTTTGTAGTTAAAGATTAAGGGTGTCCCAAAGAATATCTAATATGAACTACCAAGTAAACCGACAAGAAGTCCGAAAAAAATGTCTAAATAAAAATTGTTTTTTTTTAAATACGCTATATACAGGGTGTCCCGAAATTAGCTGACAATATTTTAAGGGGATAAAGTACATTCAAAAATAAGACTAAAATCCTTTATTAACATACCTTCAATTACGCTTCGTTAAGGGGCTAGAGCCCCCCGAATTGGAGCTATGAAAAGCAGTTTTTTTACAATATCTCAGAAACCGATTAGGGTATCAAAACAAAATTTAATACATATTTTACCCATAGCTAGACGAAATAAATGGTTTAATTAGCTTAACTGTATTTCTTCCAGTGGCGTCCCACTGGGTAGGTAGTTGGGAGAATATTGCCCTAAGTTTTTTATTTGTAGGATTTTTTAACTTTAGGTGAAATTTTTAGAAGCCTTAAAGTCTTTTGTTGAAAAAAGGTACTCTTGTTTCATTGCGGTAGGATTCACCATTTTCCAGTAAAATCGATTTTAAAATTTTTGGTTTTTTGAAATCCGGTGAAAAGGCTAAGGTTTTTTTTGCATATCTCAGCAAACACTTAATATTAAAACATGAAATTTATTAGAAGTTCTACTAGCGACAAATAATAATAATATATAATTAACTGGGGGATTTATTAGATAATGTGCCACTGGATTTACGTTTAGGGCACTTCTTTTAACATGATGGGGCACCAGCTCACTACGGACGTCAAGTGAGGAATTGGCTTGAAGAAAATTACCAGGTGGATTGGTAGCCATAGCCTGCCCACCAAGATCACTTGATTTAAATCCCCTTGATTATTATTTTTGGGGACACATGACTGGTACTTGCTTAAGAATTAGTTTTCCGTGTGGTTCACAATCAAATTTGATTTGCAATTTGTTATTATTTTTTGTTTTATTTTAAAACTCTCTTAAAATCTTCATGAAAATAAATATTTAAAAAACAAAGGAATCTAAAAATATGTTTAATTTAAAAACGTTACATTCTGTCAAATTACAATAATAGAACGTTTTATTAACAAAAAAATTAAAATTAAAAAAAATACATTAATTAAAAAAAAATATAAGTAATATTTACTTAAGGCTCCACCCTGGGCGACGTCACTGGAAAAATGTTTTAAAGTAACATCCTTTAATACATATGCCTTGTCACTAGTAGAAGTTCTAATAAATTTCATGTTTTAATATTAAGTGTTTGCTGAGATATGCAAAAAAAAACCTTAGCCTTTTCACAGGATTTCAAAAAACCGAAAATTTTAAAATCGATTTTACTGGAAAATGGTGAATCCTACCGCAATGAAACAGAAGTACCTTTTTTCAACAACAGACTTCAAGGCTTCTAAAAATTGCACCTAAAGTTAAAAAATCCTAAAAATAAAAAACTTAGGGCTATATTCTCCCAACTACCTACCCAGTGGGACGCCACTGAAAGAAATAAAGTTAAGCTAATTAAATCGTTTATTGCGTCTTATCATGGGTAAAACATGTATCAAATTTTGTTTCGATACCCTAATCGGTTTTTGAGATATTGTGAAAAAACTGCTTATCATGGTTCCAATTCGGGGGGCTCTAGCCCCATAACGAAGCGTTTTTGAAGGTATGTTAATAGATGATTTTAGTCTTATTTTTGAATGTACTTTATCCCCATAAAATATTGTCAGCTAATTTCGGGACACCCTGTATAGTCTTACAAACTTCGTATAGTACCTATATTATACAAACGGCATGCAAAACATTTATTAAATAAAACAAACTACAAAAATACAAAAATAACCAAAAACAGGGCATTACCTATTAAAAAGGAGACACAAAACACAAACCAAAGTCAAATCAACACACACACACCAAATTAAAAACCTTAAAATATCACTAAATTACTTTGGAAAAATTCACGCAGAACATGTCATAGCAGCTTAGAGTCATTTTCGGATTTACAGTGCCTTAGAGAGTTAGAGCACCATATAGAGAACGAATCCTTATTGTTTGTGCGGTTATTACACAGAGCAACACTACGCGATGAGAAGAGTACGTTCCGTCTTGTTTTCAATCATTAAGAACCGTATATGCGTGGCCCGTCTAACTGATCCATGGGTGAGTGGTTGTACTAAACGCATGTACTAAACGATAGAGCTGTATCGAAAGCCGAAGTTACACGACGCTACGCGAGATATAACATTAAGGGATTTCCGAGGAGTTTTCTTTTGGACTTACTTGCAGGGATTTCCCATGAGACGGCTCTTCGGATTTTATTTTTATCACCCGACCTAGGTTAGGTCATCCTTTGCTGAAATTTTATTACTATACGTATGATGGGTCGTAGACCAGGGCTGAAGCCTTTGAAAACGGTAAAAAGTGAAATAAAATAATAGTAGGATAAAACCCATTGGAAAAGGAAGAGAATATAACAACAATGAAAGGAAAAATAATTTACGGGAACGAGAACATTTACCGTAGTAATGTATATTTTATTTACACCATCAGAAAGTAGACATTTCAACGAACAAAAAGCCCACCGACTTTTTTAAAAAAGCAGATATTTTGACGTGAGAATTTTCGATTGAAAATTAGGGTGCTTTTTCGATATTAAGTCAAAATAAGGTTAAAAAATAAATATTTTATATCAAAAAAATTACAGTGTATTTAGGACATAAAAAGGTAAGTTTTCACCAAATTTCGTGAAAAAAAAAAATTTTGCAAAAGAAAAATAAAAACCCAAAAACCTGGTTATTTGAATTTTTCACATAAATTTTGAGGTTATGTGAAAAAAGTGTAAATACAAAAGTTGTAGATCTTTTTATTACCTACAACTTTGCCATTTAACGTTTTTCCATAGGACTTGTAGTTTTGCCGGAAATCGAGATAAATCGTTTTCTACCCTTAAAAACTCACCCCCTTCCACTTCCCGACCTCGGATCGCCCGTAAATTATTTTTCCTTTCATTTTTGCTATATTCTCTTCCTTTTCCAATGGGTATCATCCTACTATTATTTTTTTTGGTTTCGAAAATTATCAACCCTGGTCTATCGGGTCTTGAGACAAAGAAATTGTGTGCACAAAAATGTATTTTATGGCTTTCAAACGAAGCAAAATACGCACAAATGTTTTAAATATACGCGATTTCGACTAACACAAGACCGATCCTTTCTTAAAGATTGATTAGAACGCCAAAAAAATCACAGGTGCTTGTGCAACGCATGGTAAACAAACAAAATATATTTACATTTTTTCATTTTGGAATCGGTCCAATAAAAAATAATTCAAATCAATAAAAATAGCTTTTTATTTAAAATATCCAATTTTATCTAGTATAGTTGAAAATTTTTTATTTCAGCAAGGATTACCACACATACTTGTCCCCCTCGTCGTTAAACAACCGTTATTAGTTTATTTTCTTTACATACACATCACATCGCCTCAAAACAACAATAACAAACAGCGACAACTCCCCTCAACAATCAAGTCGCATCGTCTTTCAGCTGTTAATGACAATGAGAATGACAAATGAACAGACAGTATAAGGGCAAGGCCAACTGTTTTTTTAATTTCAACGCTGCCGCTGTCAGCGAACACACCCCTCGGAAAATTAGGTTATGTCTTTTTCAAAGTTTACACCGCGGTTTCGGTGGGGTTTTAGCGCGCCGCGGCGAGTAGTAGTCGGCCGAATGAAATTCTCGCTACTGAAAATGCCTGAAATCCCGATCCACTGAAATCGGGAACAAGTGGGGAAACGAGCGAGAGCAGAGACGGGAAGTCTGGAAAGGATAATGCTGATGTCGAATAAAATTATTATCGGGATAAATTAATGGTAAATATGGTGGTGGTAGCAAGTAAAAGGATTTTTTGCGTTTTGATATTTATACAGCTTCTAACAAGTCGAATAGAAAAGAGCATTACTTAATTGGTTGACGAGCTTATCACGTCAGAACTTCTTTTTTTTAAACAAACATAGTAATTGCATTGTTATACCTTAATACTGTTTATTAATAACTTAAATTATAAATTCTAGCCACGGTCTGGCGGCCTCGGCGCCATGATGAATAATTTCAAGTATTTAGGTTGATTTTTATTACTGGGCTTACAGTTTTGGGTTGTAATGTATCAGGTATACCCGTATACATAACAAATTACCAATTGGCAAAAACAATCTGGTCATTCGACGTCCTCATTATCACTTAAACGGCATTCTTTCTTTCCATGGTTATGCGTAGATAACACAGAAGCAGCAACTCACTCACCACTTATTTTCATAGACGTTTACCTTTAGATACGTACAGCTTATGCTTATCTCCTGCGCAAACAAAAGTTACGTTTTATGGGTGAAAAAATACGTCCGAGCGCATGGCTCGCCGGTCAGCTGCCTTTCCTCTGAGCAGCTTCGGGCATGCGCACAAACCTCGTGTTATCGGCCTGTCCTTCTTTAGCGACATGCTCAAAATACACTCCAGAACCGGCTCGAACGCCATTTTTGTTGTTGTGTTTTAAGGTTTCTCTGTGGATTCCTTGTAGTTTTCTTTGCTATTGTGGGTGTTTAATATTTACGAATTTCTAGTTTTTGTGTAGTTTAGTGAAATGTGTTTGTGCTTTTAGTGACTCGGATTGAAATATAAACAATGACTAGTAACAGCCGTTGTATGATGTTATTATGCCCAAATGGGGGTAAAATACCTGGTATTTCGTATTTTCAGTAGGTATGGAGTAATGATGTATCTTGATACATAATTTTATTTTATTATGATCAATTTAAACACATCAAACTAGGCCTAGGCTACACAAACAAGGTATAAAAATAAAGAGAAATCCACACCAAGATATATTATCCCGATGCATGTTTTGGCATATTTTATTTGCAGCACTGCAATCTTCAAAAAGTTTAAAAGACACTTCTCTATACTTATATTTAGTGTTGTTAAATTTCCGAAATTTATTTTTTGTTCCGAATGTTTCCGAAATATTCGAATTTTCTTGAAATTTATTGAAATATATTGAAATTCACCAAATTGATTAATAAATAAATTGATTTAACGGTAGGTCAACAAAATAAATATAAATTGTAAAATTAAGCATTGGGTTTATTATATAAACGAAAAAACGAAACAAAGTAACAATGTTTTCATTATGGCAAACTTACCTCTACAAGAAAATAACATTTTGATTCTTAAAGCGTCATTAAAAATTTTTTATACATAATAATCAAAATAAAAGAATCGCATGGCATGTTATGCTCATTCATCATCGCTTTTTTAAAGGTTTGTGTCATGCAATGACATTGAAACCTCAGATTCTAAATCTGGGTCCGAGCCAGAGTCATCCTTTTCTTTCCATATTTTGGCTTTGCCAACAGTATTTTAGATCCTATTGACATCGACTTCGTATCATTTTCTGAGGTAAGGCTACTCTGGCTATCTTGTCGCAATAACTTTAAATTATGAGCCATGTATGTAATCATTCCTGCTCTTTTAACTGTAAGCCTATTTCTTTTGGCATTGTGTTTAAACGCATAGGTACTGAAGGACCTATAATTTACAATAATTGCATCACTATCGTTTTAAACACGTTCCAAAGGCTGCATTCACCACACTGGTATTCCCCGAAATAAAACCAGACCGCGCCGCTCGATGGCAAACTGTTTGATTCGACAACGACGACGACCCGACGCGATACGACAGAAAGCACAAAGTACGAAATGTTGGCGGGAAATTTAAAATCCGAATATTCGCTGAAAGTCTCGAAAGGAATATTCGGAAAATTCCGAATGTTCCCAAAGGAAGGGCGAATATTTCGGAAATATTCGTAATTTATGGAAATATTCGCATGAAATATTCGCACCTCACATCACTACTTATATTATATATATATACCTAGGTAGTTTATATTACTCCACGGGTCAAGTTCTAGGGCAAAAACTTTTTCAAATTCTGAACAAGAAATTGTGCTTGAAAATATTTTACACGTACCCAAGCTTTTGCCAAATTGTAAAAATCAATACAAGTTATATACCAACTAATTTGGACTTGAGGTTAGGTACGCGATAACATCGATGATTGGTTGTTTTGCTGGTTTTGTTTGTTTTTTATATTCGATTTTATAAGTTTTATAGACTCAATCCCTTCTCTTTCGAACTAAAAACACGACGACGAATCATTTTTAAACAAATTTTAGAAACAAAACCTTACAAAACAATTGTCTATCCTCATAATCTGATAGGTTTGCAAATACTAAAAATGCCAGAAATCGCTACCTTAATTCCCAACCTGATCAAAAAAATTGAGAAGAAATTCCATTTTTTTGGCAAGAATTTAAATTTTAAAGCCCGGGCCTGTCTATTCGTCAAACGATAATGTTGCAGTGCGCATGTCTAATCGTGTATAGTTTTGCTTACATGCGCGAGGACATAAATTTGCCACTTTTGTGATTATTGTTTGCTTATCTAAAGGTAAATATCTATGGTTTTAACAGCGTATGTTTCGCAAACAATGCGGAGGGGAGCAATTCGAATACTGATTTACTTCATAATGGACCACGATTTTGGCAATAGGTTCATTTGTTATTGTTTCATCTAAAGGTACCAGATCATTGCTCTCAAGCAAATAAAACATTTTGAATGTACAAAGTAAAATTAACATATTTCTGTGAAATACAATACGACTACAAGGAGGTCTAGACGATAGGCAGACTGCCTGACGCGTCGTCCTTTCATATCGGTTGACCTGATTTACGTTTAACTTTCTGCACGTCACTGTTCGATTGACGCACTAAAGTGAATGTGTACCTATGCAGGTACAGGTACAATCGTGAACAAAGGAGCATTACTTCGATTACATTTTCTTTTTGCCCAATTGCCATGAAAACAATATACTACCTGCTACCCTTTCTCTAATTAAAATCATGTAAATACCAATTAAAATTTACCGTGTATCAGTATTCGAGAACCTGAAAAGACCCATCAGAAACAAAGTACGGGCATGCCTTCTCCTAGCTAAGCGCCTGCGCTACGACCGCATACAACATACGGAGTGACGTGTTTCTACCAAACGTCTAATAATAGTCATGGCATTTTGGCGGCTTGGTTCTACGCCGCGAACGTAAATTATAACATGGCAACGCAGCATTGAACGCGAAACATGCGCAGGGGCACCGCCTGCCGCTTGATTGGCTCGTAGTTGCCATATTTGGGCGGCAAGACTCTTGTATGTTGTCAGCGTTGTTCATTGCGTTTTCCATTGGTAAGTTTAGTGCATTTCAAATGTATTTCTATGTTTTACCAATGAATAACGCCATAACTTTTAATCTAATAATAATAATAATCTTTATTTAGCACTTGACTAGTTATTGCTAAAAAAAAAATACAAAATAGTATTTACATATTATGTTAGTTACCAAAATATAAATCCTAATCTATGTGTCCCTTAAATAATAAAATACTCTTCTCGTAAAATTACCCAAACTATTTGCATTTTTAATACCCTCCGTGAGGTCATTAAAAAGGCGAACTCCCTCAAAAAACAAAGAGTTTTGTGAAGATGTAGTCTTAACCGTTTCAATGTTATAGTGGTGCCTATAGAGCAAATGTTATAATCGTGAAAATTTGATCTTTTCTTAAGAAAAGCATCAAAATATCTTGGTAACTGCTCATGTTCTATTTTATATATTAGAACTAAATTCGCCCTTCTGATGCTCTGTTCGACAGACAGCCAATTCAAGCTATGTAACTATCGCAGGTTCAGTTCGATGTTTCAATTGTAAATAAAATTAACGCTGTATTGTTGCAAGCCATAATGCATGTGAATTTGGCCGCCCTCTGAACTTGCCGCCCGGGGCATAAGCCCCGGCTTGCCCCCCCCCCCCCGTACATCCGGGGCTGCATTGCGCCCGTTGGTACACCAGGTACATTAAATTAAATGATCATGATACTGTACATCAGACTTATCAATAATAATAAGTATTTTTTGTTTTAATTTTAATTGTAAAACGGTTACGAAAGAACAACCTTGATGGCATAAATAGGCATTAAAGAACCGCAATGTTTCACCCATTAACGTTGTACGCTTCTTAATTAACTTCAATCGAGTGTGAGAAATGATTCGTTCTTGTTTTTGAGACGAATCATGGTCATGAAATAAAAGAAATCGGTTGTAGACCAAGCGGCGACTGTCATATTAGTTTCTGGGAAAGGGGGGGGGGGGGGGGGGTAATGAAATGACACACAGACACCAAGTGATTGCATACGTTTCAGTTTCACTAATTTTCTTGTTATTTACGAAGCTATAAGTATACTTAACCTTAATCCAAAATGATGTTGAGTGCTATTTAATTCTAAAAACATGGTGCATTTCACCTCTGACGTGTCCAAAGGAAACTATCATCTGCATCGCCATATTATTTTAGTTCAGGGCGCACCCCAATTGATAATAACGATTAAGGTCTGTTATAAATGCCCCGCATTGCTAACTTTTCGTCGAGTAGTTTATTTCGAAACTAAATTTTAGTTATTACGGCCACTGGATGGCTTGACGCCAGGCAGACCTTCATAAAATCCCTCTTATTCTATACATTTGTAAATCGTTTCAATAAATATTGATGGCTCAACAAGAAATTGTTCATAATTTTATTGTTATTGCCCTTGGTAATACGAGTAATAAAATTACAGTATTTCAAGGGGATAAACCTAAATATAAATGTTTTTGTAAAGCTAGTTTTGCAACTCGTTGGGAAAAGTTCATAGACATTTACCTTTAGAGAAGCAAACAATAATCACGAAAGTGGCATATTTATGGCCTCAAAACCACACAGGAATAGGCATGCGCACTGCAACATTATCGTTTGACGAATGGGAAAATAGACAGGTCCGGGCTTTAACATCATGTTTGTGTGGGCTAGGCCTAGTTAGATGTGTTTAAACTGAATATAATAAAATAAAATTACATATCAAGAGCTATCACTACTTCATCCTTACTGAAAATATGAAATATAGTTAAATTCACATAAAGTTTTAATGCCAATTGTCAAGACTTGTCATTGTCTAGTTACTTTAGATTTCACCAACTTACTAAGTCGCATTTTTGAGTTTCCTTGTATTTAAAGAAAAATCCAAAATAGCCAATCGATGTACTTTTTCCTGCAGAATTCAAAAATGAAACCAAAAATTTATTTGAACCAGAAACAAAAGAGTTACGATATGGATAAGGTGTTTTTTAAATGGAACATAGCTTTTTTTATACGATTTTTGGAACGGGTGATTTTTTTTTGTCCGTTCTGATTAAAATATTTAATATTGTGACAGCTATTTTTATTAAATTTCAATGTTTTATCCAGTATAATTTAACTTTAACCTGTTTGAAACATACACTAGGTAATAAAGGTATCAATGAATCCTTCAAAGTCAAAAAATTTGACAAATTTACTATAATATTGCCGAAATGACTTTGAAGGATTCAAAGGTGATTATACCTTTATTACCTAGTGTATGTTTTAAACAGGTTAAACTTAAATTATACTGGATAAAACATTAAAATTTAATAAAAATAGCTGTCACAATATTAAATATTTTAATCAGAACGGACAAAAAAAATCACTCGTTCCAAAAATCGTATAAAAAAAGGTATGTTCCATTTAAAATACACCTTATCCATATCGTAACTCTTTTGTTTCTGGTTCAAATAAATTTTTGGTTTCATTTTTGAATTCTGCAGGAAAAAGTACATCGATTGGCTATTTTGGATTTTTCTTTAAATACAAGGAAGCTCAAAAATGAGCCCCTGTTCAGTCCTCGTTGGAAGACCCTGTACCTACCCCCAAAAAATATTCGTCGCTGCATAAACACCGCTAACTTCACACATATCAAGAAATTCCCTGAGAAAACGCAAAACACTACAACAAAAATGGCGCCGAGCCGGTTCTGGAGTGTATTTTGAGGATGTCGCTAAACAAGAAAAACCTAATAACTTGGAAAAACGAAACACTCCAGTGTCTTTCTGTCTGTCCCTCGGTCGCAGTCCGTTTTTTTTTGGAGACCGTTTGAGATAGAGAGCTGAAATTTGGCAGGAAAATGTTACTATCAATTTTTAAAATTTAATTAGGAATTTTCTTCTTTCTAAGCCTATTCCTATTATTATGGGGCATGGGAAATTTATTTTCAAGTCTAGCTCTAGCTAATTATTTCTGTTGGGATAAATTTAGCCTAGAGTCTTGAGTCTTGTATAAAAGCAGCAGCAATAATACTAAATTGTAGAACATGAAAGTAAACATAGACTTTATGTTGATATACTATTTTAATTTTAATAACGGTTGTATTTTAAACTGCTCATTTTCGGGTTTTGAAACTAAGAGTGCCGATAACCTGGTAATTTTATAATTTATTTCGGCTGTGTGTACACTGCGCAAAAAAATCGAAATTTGCCAATAATAATGGAATGTACACATAGACCAAAGTACGAGAAGCTTATATTTATGTATAGGTATTGAATTAATAGATTTCAACATATTTATGGTTAATGTATATGTCGTAGGCTGATAGTGAAATCCGTCATTTCATGAAAAGCCTAGTCACTTCATGAAGCGTCGGCAGATTGTGTAAAAACATGAAATTACACGATCTGCCGCGTCACTTCATGAAGATACCTTGACGTTTCGGCGTATTATGTATAACACAATCTGCCTAATTTTAAATATCGTCACTTCATGTAGTACCTAACGATGTAATTTTATGTTTTTACACAATCTGCCGACGCTTCATGAAGTGACTAGGCTTTTCATGAAATGACGGATTTCACTATCAGCCTACGACATATACAATATGGAGTTTTTAAGAATTCCAATTTTACAGACATCCTGTTACTGAAATAGTGGTCCAACAAGTCCAACAACCAACAACACATACGAGAGTAAGAAGCTTCTATTATATTACCGTGCGAGCAAAAATTATTTGCATCAAAGAGGGCCTTGCATCTAAGGACGTAATGCTTAACACTTGTTGGGTGTCAGTAACTACCTAAATTAACAATTAATCACCTATTCCGTCATCTTTGACAGTCGTTACAAGTAATTTAATTCATCGTTAATTTTTTCAATTTCTTGAACAATTCACACAATGGGCTTTACGGAACAGCACAAACCATTCATGGTTGAAGAGTATTTTCGAAACGGGGTTAGAGTAAATGGTGAGTGGCAATACAATCCGGGTGTGTGCATGGACGATTTTCACGAACATTTTCTTAACGTTGCTTTTATTGCTGGGAATTTTTATCATTGCCTGAAAAGAACCGTGGCTGTGTTTAGGGAAACAGGTTCTATACAACACAAAAAAGGAGCAGGAAGACCATCTGTAAGAACAGAAGAACTGGTTGCAAACGTTCGTGACATAATGCAAAATACGCCAACAAATTGTATAAGACGCCTGTCCCAAGAAGTGGGAAGATCTTATGGAACATGCAGGACTATTCTTAAGAAGCAGCTAAATTTATTTCCTTATAAAGTGCAAGTGAAGGGGCCAATTTCAGCAATTTATGTAATTTTTTCTTTTTCTTTCTGTATATTCTTACTTTGTTAATTTTGTAAACAACAAAAATAAATTTGTATTTGTCTACTTATTTTATTAGTTTGGCATATCATGTCATAATATGAATTTGACAAAATTTTAACCTAGATTTGGTTAGATATATCGTCCCCATATCATTGTGATCTAAACCAAGCCCTACGTTTTTTAATCCAAGCCCTCTTTGATGCAAATAATTTTTGCTCGCACGGTAGTATATGTCGGATTATTGCGAAAAAGCACTCGAAATACATCTTCTTTATAAAGAGCGACAGGGTACCCCGTTTTTTGCGACTTAATGAACCCAAAACAAGCCGAGGCGGGCACCAAACTCGAACAAACTAGGTCAGGTTCCATTGAGTCTGCATCAATGCACCATGAATGCAAATCTCCTCGATGTAATCGTCCGTGCTTGACGAAGCAAAACCGATCCGAAAAGGTCCGAAGTTCGCATTGATAGTCCATTTTCTCGTTGTCAATGTCGAATTGAATGCAAAAGGTCGTCGACATCTTTCAAGTGCGAATTTGTGCAGACCCCATCAGCAAGTATAATGTATAGTACGTAAATATGCAGGATTTCGTTTTTTTTTTAATATCCAGGACAGGGCCTGGTCGACACTTTTCCAATCTTGTATAATCGCAGACAAATCGCTTTTCAAAGATTAGTTTGTTTTACCCTGTGAATGGATGGGTTTATCCAATCCCCCGGTAGCTAAGTCTGTCTGAGATTTTGTTCTCAGCGATTCTTTACCAACATCCCCCCCCCCTAAGTTTCTTCTTTGTCGAAATTAAAAATCCATCCAGCCGTTAAAATTACCTTCATTAAAAAGTAAAGCGGCGCAACGAAGGTAACTCACGTACCCGTTTTATCGGGGGTCTCGATCTGATGTAACATGCGGTCGGTGACACATGTTAACTACCCTCCCGTATAATTTTTAACCACTGGCGGGCCATGGGGGGCTACCCAGCTCTAGGCCCCATTCTCCGACCTTATATAATGTGAATGTCCTAAATAAGAAAACATAAAGGTACGCCAATGTTTTTAACCCCTTCGGTGTACTTTCATTTACATGTTTTAGATACGGGTTGTTACGCACTACCTATGGGCACAAAACGTGATGCAAGAAAGATGATTTTTTTCAGTGATAATATAGGTGATTTATATATAGGGGAGAGGGATGGATTGGTGAAGTGATATAATATAGTAAAATAGGGGAAAGGAAATGAGGGATGGAATGTCAGTTTGATTATAGTGACATAAATAGAGCTATAAGAACAACCCTATACCTACATGTAGAGATCTCGTTAATTATATGCATTGTAAATGGTTATTTTGGGACATTTTATAACTTTATTATGATTATATCAGATAAAATGAGACAAGAGATATTCATAGATATTTACCTTTAGGTAAGCAAACAATAATCACAAAAGTGGCAAATTTATGTCCTCGCGCATGTAAACAAGCTATACACGATTAGACATGCGCACTGCAACATTATCGTTTGACGAATGGGAAAATAGACAGGTCCGGGCTTTAAAATTTAAATTCTTGCAGGTTGGGAATTAATTTAGTGATTTCTGGCATTTTTAGTAGTTGCAAACCTATCAGATTATGAGGATAGAAAATTGTCAATAAAACTAGTCTTATAAAATCGAATATAAATACAAACAAAACCAGCAAAATAACCAATCTTCGATGTTATCTTGTACCTAACATCAAGTCAAATATTAGTTGGTATATAACTTGTATTGATTTTTACAATTTGGCAGAAATTTGGGTACGTGTAAAACATTTTCAAGTACAATTTCTTGTTCAAGAATTGAAAAAAGTTTTTGCCCGAGAACTTGCCCCGTAGAATACTTTCACCCTTGGATTAATATAAATATACCTAGGTATTATTTTTTTTCTTTTATATAATACTAGCGTGTATCCGACATGCGTTGCAACCCGCTGGTATAAATACAAACCCGAACAAACCCGATATATTAGTACCCGGCATGCCACTTTCTGAAATTACACCCGTGCGAAGCCGGGGCGGGTCGCTAGTTATACATAAAAACCTTCCTCTAGAATCACTCTATCTATTAAAAAAAACCGCTTCAAAATCCGTTGCGTAGTTTTAAAGATTTAAGCATATATAGGTAGGGACGGACAGACAGCGACAGCGACTTTGTTTTATACTATGTTAAGATAAGTATAGAGAAAAGTGTCTTTTAAACTTTTTGAAGCATATTCCAGAATTTGAAAAAGATTTTGCCCGAGAACTTGACCCGTGGAGTAATATAAACTATCTAGGTATACAGGGTGACTCACGGTGGATGGAACGTTAGACGTTTCTGACGAACCAGTGAAGGAATCGTTCTGAAAATTTGGTCGTTTACATAAACGGACACGCTCTACCAATCTAAAATATTTTTAACAATACAGTGTTGCCGCTTCCACACAAAAATAATAGCTACTTCGATATTTTAAATGAAACACCCTATATATTATTAAATTTTTAAATTCTACATAAAATTATAATTATTGTTTAATAAAAGCATTATTAGTCTATGCTTAATGGTTTCCGAGATATTGTCTCTTGAAAAATTACATTTTTGAACTTTGACAGCTTCTAGCTTTTTAACTGTACGTCTGAGAGCAAAACGGCTTACATGTCCCTATCTTCGTTTTTTATTATCTTTCCAAAAGTAACAACTTCCGGTCAAACCGGAAGTATTATATTTCCTACATCCGGTTTATTGAATGTTTAACCATTAAAATCGCTATAACTTCTAAACGACTTATCCGATTTTACTAAATTTAAGCTTATTTGGAAGGGAAAGGCAAGTATCCAACAGTACACGATAGTGTTTAATAAAATTGCTAGAGGGCGCAATTTGTAATAACAGTTTTTTCGATTTTATCCCGAAAATTCAAATCATACGGTATAACTATGAAATCATAATCGAAAAGTAGATGAAATTTGCAAAAAAGATGTGAAGACCGCAGTTCGATATCTTTGTTCGTTTCAGAGTTATTGTCAAAACAATAATTTTTAATACAAATTGCGCCCTCTAGCAATTTTATTAGAAACTATCTTGTACCATTGGATACGACAATTAAAGGTACTTACCTTTCTCTTCCAAACAAGCTTAAATTTAGTAAAATCGGTTAAGTCGATTAGAAGTTACAGCGATTTTAATGTTTACACATTCCCCCTCTCTTATCAAGGTCGGTACGCCAATGAGCCTTACAGCGATTTTAATGTTTACACATTCCCCCTCTCTTATCAAGGTCGGTACGCCAATGAGCCTTAAACCAATATGATGCAGAATTGTCTAAGCTTTTCGATGATGTAATCAGAGTTATACCTTATGGGAATTTTCGGAGAAATTTAGAATTAAAAAAAAAATTTAATTGTGCCCCCTTGCGGCGAAATGAGGAGCTTAAAAATAATTTCCAGAATTTTCTCATGACCGCTTTAATCATAATTTCTTTTCTCCAAGTTTCTAAGCCTAGTAGTTTCCGAGATATGGCCGGTCGCCACCCTTAATGAAAGACCATGTATAATTGCAAGGCGCGTGTGGACAATACCCAAAAAATAATTTTTCAAAATATTTCAGGAAAGGTCAGTTTGGCATATAATAAATCGTATCCATATTTTCCTCTAGCCTATATGAATTATGTCAAAAAATAGCTTTGCGTAATATTTCATGTAGGCTGTCAGGTAAATTATGTTCAGCGTCAGAAAACCGGGTGATTTCGTGCCGGGAATAAATAATGCCATCAGAATTTTTTTAGTCAATATGCTTTGGCTTTAGTTTTTCACCAAAAACCACTAGAGTCGAAAAATACTTATTTAAAAATAAATAAAGCAAGGCAAAGCCGACGGCTGAGTTGAGCGTTCCTTTTAAGAATTTAACTTAGCACAGCAAAGATTTTTTCTCCCTCTATTTTTTATTTTCAATCTAGAGTGCTACAAATTAATTAAATCTGTTAATTTATAGTCATCATGAAAATTAAAATTATGTCATAATAATTTACTTTCTAAGTTTCACAAGCGTTTAAAAAATTTAATTTTGTTTTCTTGACGTTTACACTCATACGTTACAATACATTAGGTACAATCTTGCGGCTTCAGAAGAATTTTTCTGGTCACTCCAAAAATTAGGAACATATCAATTTGTTCATTTCTAGTAAAACTAACCATTTTATCTGATTTATAATGTAAGTTTTCCTACGACCACCTACGAAAATGACAATAACAGCACGGTTAACTTGGCTAGAAAGTGCTAAATATCACACGCGTGTTGAAAAAAAATATTTCAACCCGAGTGTCGAAATACAAAGCACACTATATTTAATTTAAACAGGTGTCAATTTGATAACAAAACTATTTATTAAAAATAACAAACTTACGGGACACGTGGAGTGAATTGGGGTGCTGGGTGGGGTAAAGTACACTAGGGCATTACTGCAAATAAAAAAAATCCTTTTTTTTCGTTATTTTTGGGAACCTAAGAGTATTTATGATAAAAATAATATTATCAAAAAGGGAAAATAATATGTCAGGCAACCCACCAGCTGTCATGTTTACATGTCAACTGAGTTGAACCACAGAAAAAAAAAGGGGGCAGCTATAGAGCAGAAATAGAATACCCTAGGAAATACCGATTTATAATTTTGCCATTATCCCTGATAAACATATCCATACAATGTTTAAGGTTATGGGACAAGTAAATACGCTTTATGTAAGTAAATTTATTTTAGCTATATTTAAAACAAATCGAATAAGATATAACTTTTATAATTAACAAGCTATCGATATTTAACTCTATCTTTCTATAATGTTGTTGAGCAAATGTTGGAGGTTATGTTGTAGTTTTGTGTTATGTTGTTTTCGTAGGTACCGATATTATTGTTTTATTAAAAGAATGCAAGCAGCTAAAAGTTCAGAAACGAAATTTATTTACTGTACATAGACAGTTAGTAGGTATGATGTGCGTAAGCAAATAGGAGAAAAAGTTATTATTTTTATTTAAATCTAGGTAAGTTAAAATGTGTAAAGGTGGGCATTGTTTTAATTTTTTTCAACTCTAGAGTTGAAATTAATTTTTCAACTCTAGTGTTGAAAAAATTTGATTAACACAATGGTGATACCTAAAAACTATTAAAAACAAATCAAACTCTTTTTGAATATATTGTACGGTCGTAGGAAAAATTGTGTACATTACTCGTGTGAAAGTGATTTTCTCACACTCAGAGAATTTCTGCACTCGGCTGACGCCACGTGCTAAATACCTCCTCGTTTGAAAAGTACCACTTTCAACACTCGTTATGTAATATACTATTAATAAACGAATGACATTACAACAACCATACTGGTTTTCAAAACCATTCCATTGTTTTTCAAAGCCGCCTTTATATTTCTTTAGAAAAGACAGGGCGGCAATAATGCATAACGCTTTTAAATTTGCGATTGGGACATAGGGCAAATTTTTTCGTGTCAATTTTAAAATAGCATATAATAAGATTGTATGGTATCAAATTGTTGGAAAAAAATGCTTGTTTTAAATATCCTAGTGAACCACCATCGTTCCATTTGGAAAAATAGAGTAAACGTCAAGAAAACAAAATTTCATTTTTTAAACGCTTGTGGAACTTAGAAAGTCAATTATTATGACATAATTTTAATTTTCATAATATACTACTCGACTATAAATTAACAGATTTACTTAATTAATTTGTAGCACTTTAGATTGAAAATAAAAAATAAACATAAAAATGTTATAACACGTCAATAAATTACAAGTGAGGTGTCATTTCACTCATAATGTTATGCTGAACCCAAATAAGTAAAAATATAGATGTCCCATTTAAAATATCAAAGTCAAGGTAACTTCCGGTCAAACCGGAAGTGCTAACAAATTGAAAAGTATGCCAATAAATGCAGACTCATTTCTTATGCATAATGTCAAAATTTCATTTTAATATCTATAAATATAAAAAAAAGTTACCGGTATATGAAAATATACGTTTTCTACGATCGTGCAAAAAGTTACTATTTTTTGCACTATCTACTGTACCAAAAGTTTAACTTTTTTGCACTAGTGCAAAAAGTAACATACTTTTTTGCACTAGTGTAAAAAGTAACATAGCGACTCAAATTCTGGAAGGTGAACCAAGTACTAGTACCGGAAACGTCACAATCATCAGAAAAAGATTAAGTGAAGAACCTGAGACCTCCCACGAGCAAAAACGAGAACAAAATTCAAAAAACTACTGGACATGAACTTTGTCCATCAGTTACCATAGTAAATTGCTCTAACTGCGATATTAAAATTGAAATTAACTCAAAAAAAGGAATACCTAACTAGTTTTATAAAAATAACGTTAGTTTAAACTGTTCATGTTATTGTTAAGAATTAGTTAGTAATATTTCTTGTATTGTAAAATATTCTTCAATAAAATTTGAAAGAAAAAAATTAAATTCCATCGTAGAAAAAATGTTGTGCATGGTTGCAGCTTCGTCTCGAGCTGCAAACTTCATGCATCATGCAACAAAGATATGCTTTTTTCACTAGTTACACAAATGACTATTTTTCTATGTGTATTTATATTTATAAGAAACCTATATTTATTTTAATCCGCGTGTGATAAATAAATAAAATACCTATGACAAAGTAATTTTTTCACGTCTCCGCATCTTGTTGTGCTGTCCAACTGCACATTGGTGACAAACCTACTACTTTATGTACTGGCTGACTGAATATTTTAAGAAACTAAAAAGAATAAATTTCGTACTCTAAAAAATGTTATGGAAACTAAATATGAAAGAAAAAAAGGGAAATTAACGGTCGTGAATATTTCAAGGTTCAGTCTAATTTCGAACGTGTAAACAGTGTTTAAATTAAAATGTCAGTGGGTTAAGTGGAACTCCTGCATACTATTCCACAAAGTTTTTGGAAAATTTAATTCTATTGATGTTATATTCATTGGAAAAATAAACCCAACAAAATTTCCGTTTTAAGATATGAATATAATAGACCAGGGTCGATAATTTTTGAAACCAAAAAAAATAATAGTAGGATGAAACCCATTGAAAAAGGAAGAGAATATAACAAAAATGAAAGGAAAAATAATATGCGGGCGATCCGAGGTCAGGAAGTGGAAGGGGGTGAGTTTTTAAGGGTAGAAAACGATTTATCTCGATTTCCGGCAAAACTACAAGTCCTATGGAAAAACGTTAAATGGCAAAGTTGTAGGTAATAAAAAGATCTACAACTTTTGTATTTACACTTTTTTCACATAACCTCAAAATGTATGTGAAAAATTCAAATAACCAAGTTTTTGGTTTTTATTTTTATCTTTTAAAAAAAATTTTTTTTTTCACGAAATTTGGTGAAACTTACATTTTTATGTCCCAAACACAGTGCAATTTTTTTAATTTAAAATATTTATTTTTTCACCTTATTTTGACTTAATATCGAAAAAGTACCCTAATTTTCAATCGAAAATTCTCACGTCAAAATAATCTGCTTTTTTAAAAAAGTCGGTGGGCTTTTTGTTCGTTGAAATCTCTACTTTCTGATGGTGTAAAAAAAATATACATTACTATGGTAAATGTTCTCAAAAAATGCAAAAAAACGAAAAAAACTTGAATCGAAATTTTTTTTTTAATCATTATGTACAATTTTGAGCTATTTATTAAAATTTATACTTTAATTACTCGAAAAACTTAAGATTTCATGTTACATTGATAAACAAGAAAATTACAAATCCATAAAGCATAAAGATCGCAAAAAATATGCGAAAATAGTTGTTCTAAAATAATTAAAGGTAGGATTTAAAGGGGATTTCATCACATTTACCATAGTAATGTATATTTCTTTACACCATCAGAAAGTAGAGATTTCAACGAACAAAAAGCCCACAGACTTTTTTAAAAAAGCATATATTTTGACGTGAGAATTTTCGATTGAAAATTACGGTGCTTTTTCGATTGCAAATTTCGTGAAATTTTTTTTTTGTAAAAGATAAAAATAAAAAATAAAAAACTTTGTTAGGATTTGAATTTTTCACATAAATTTTAAGGTTATGGGAAAAAAGTGTAAATACAAAAGTTGTAGATCTTTTTATTACCTACAACTTTTCCACTTAACGTTTTTCCATAGGACTTGTAGTTTTGCCGGAAATCGAGATAAATCGTTTTCTACCCTTAAAAACTCACCCCCTTCCACTTCCCGACTTCGGATCGCCCGTAAATTATTTTTCCTTTCATTTTTGTTATATTCTCTTCCTTTTCCAATGGGTTTCATCCTACTATTATTTTTGTTCACTTTTTACCATTTTCAAAGGCTTCAGCCCTGGCCTATAACGGGTTCACATATTAAATTCAGCTTTTATTTTTTATTAACGTGCAAGACAATAATAATTATTATTGGTAATAAAAGCTAACGAACAGCCTAATAATTAACAAACTTGACAAATTAACTTTTACAACGTATATATTAACTATTAATTTTAATAATAACTAACCACCTGTTCGTGTGTTAATTGACGCTAAAACAAATCGTTTATTTTGCAGCCACAACTGGTTAACGGCTACTTTCACTGCTTTTTATGGCCACTGGGGGACAATAAACCTCTTCAAAAAGTGCGTATCTGCAATATCGCTTGTTTAAATAGAAAATTCATGTAAAATAAAATTCATATTCATATTATACTTGAGAATTTTGCATATTCGTTTCATTTTCAACAACACATTTTACCCTTTTTCCAAAGGAGGCCGACTTCTCGTTTGAGAACTGTCGGTAAGTATAGAACACAGACATGTAATATACAGGCAGGCACGTATCCAGGATTTGGTTTCGGGGGGGGGTCCAGATTGAAACTAATAAAAAGCGGGATGTTAGGTGCCACGCCCTTTTTTGTTGACGAATCTTGCTTTTCATGCATTTTCGATAGATTTAGGGGAGAGGAATAATTTTAAGCCTAGCGGACTCAAAACCATTTTAGGGAATAGCGGGATTTTTAGCGGCATTTATATGATTATAAATTTGTTTCGGGGGGGGGGGGGTCCGGACCCCCCACGGTTTTCTTACCATTCTCAGAAAATTCTCTAACTTGAGAATATTCTCCAAAAGATTATTACCGAGAATTTTACATCACTATTCCTTCCTTTGCTATGTTATGTTTAAGGTTGAAAATAAATTAAAATGATTTCGTATTCATCAGATGCAAGCAATGTTATTTTAGCGTTTTTCTCGAAAACGGTTAGATTTATCGAAACAAAAGTAGTATACCTTTTTTATGTCAAAAGTTAGAAGAATAAAAATATTCAGTAAAAATGAGCATACAGCGTAGGACAAAAAAGTTGGGACCATTAAAATTAAAGTATAGGCTCCTACGTGGAGCCCTCTACAAAATGCGAAAAAACGGTGGGCCAATTGGTATTCCTTATCCCGAAAACACCCCATATACGAGATTTCGTCAAAATATTATGAGCGTAGGAAAAGGTATTGCAAAAAAACTGCAAATAAAATTTAACTTTATCACCCTGTAAATCCGTTAATAATCAATTTTCGAAAAAAATGGTAGAGGAAGAGATATCATTTATTTTCGGTCTAGAATTGTCTCCTAAATTTTTTGCTCATCATTTCCGGACACCCTGTACAGGGTGATTCATTAAGGGTGGCGACCGGCCATATCTCGGAAACTACTAGGCATAGAAACTTGGAGAAAAAAAATTATGATTAAAGCGGTCATGAGAAAATTCTGGAAATTACTTTTAAGTTCCTCATTTCGCCGCAAGGGGGCACAATTATTTTTTTTTAATTCTAAATTTCTTTGAAATTTTCCATATTAAGGTATAACTCTGATTACATCATCGAAAAGCTTAGACAATTCTGCATCATTTTGGTTTAAGGCTCATTGGCGTACCGGCCTTGATAAGAGTGGGGGAAGCTATTGAATGTGCAAACATTAAAATCGCTGTAACTTGTAAACGACTTATCCGATTTTACTAAATTTAAGCTTGTTTGGAAGGGAAAGGTAAGTATCTTCGATCGCCGTATCCAATAGTACACGATAGTGTTTAATAAAATTGCTAGAGGGCGCAATTTGTAATAATAACAGTTTTTTCGATTTTATACCGGAAATTCAAATCATACGGTATAACTATGACATCATAGTCGAAAAGTAGATGAAATTTGCAAGTAAAGATGTGAAGACCGCAGTTCAATATCTTTGTTCGTTTCAGAGTTATTGCCAAAACAATAATTTTTAATACAAATTGCGCCCTCTAGCAATTTTATTAGAAATTATCTTGTACCATTGGATACGACAATTGAAGGAACTTACCTTTCTCTTCCAAACAAGCTTAAATTTAGTAAAATCGGTTAAGTCGTTTACAAGTTACAGCGATTTTAATGTTTGCACATTCAATAGCTTCCCCCACTCTTATCAAGGTCGGTACGCCAATGAGCCTTAAACCAAAATGATGCAGAATTGTCTAAGCTTTTCGATGATGTAATCAGAGTTATACCTTAATATGGAAAATTTCAAAGAAATTTAGAATTAAAAAAAAAAAATTTTAATTGTGCCCCCTTGCGGCGAAATGAGGAACTTAAAAGTAATTTTCAGAATTTTCTCATGACCGCTTTAATCATAATTTTTTTTTCTCCAAGTTTCTATGCCTAGTAGTTTCCGAGATATGGCCAGTCGCCACCCTTAATGAATCACCCTGTAAGTATATTAGGCAAAATTGTTTATATTTTGTCTTGATCAGAAATCGTTTTTAACATAAATCAATGATCACAAATGTATGCTGATTGCCCTAGATCTACCGCCTGTGTTTAAAAACAAAGGTTATACTAATTATATTAGATGCATTTGTGATGCGTACCTAGTATTAAGTGAAAATAATATCCTTAATCCTATATTGTGTGTGCTTTTAAATTATCTACCTACCAGTCAAATTATTTATAGTGTCCTGATGATATCAAATTATAATGCTTTAAGGAAATTACAACGGGCACGCTGTATGGGCGTTTATACTACGAGTGACGCAGCATTTTTTCGTTTAAATTTCGTTTTCACAATAACCTAACATTATTTTTTTCATTCTAAGGTCAAAATTGTCATGTGAATTTCTAAATTTCACTTGCAATCGCTCTGTAGGTACAATTTAAAAAGAAAATAGGCTGCCCACTGTACTATTATATTTTTTCTATAATAATACAAGCCTTTAAGCTATTTTTAGAATTAGGGCAGAGTTTTAACAACTAAAACCCTATAAAAAGGGTTCGACCTCCCAATTGACATTTAACAAATGGGATGTTCCCCTGAAGAAAGCCATAACAATATCAGGTTTTTCGGGTTGGGCTTTTCAGGGCTGGTCATAATTTAAGATAAGCTAGATTTAAGGGGGCTTTTAAATGTTATTGGTTTATGTTTTCGGGGAACAGAATACTTCAGAAAGTAATATTTAAATTTCATATCCGTATTTAAACATTTGATGGTGATATTTGAAAACCGAAACGTCGTTTTTACATTAGAAACTATCCTTAAATGCGTCGTAATAAAGTGCCCATGGAAAGTGCTTTCTGTTTTTCAGTTTGTTTATATAAATAACGTCACAAAAAAACAAAAACGGAAAATTAAGTTTTCGGTCGGAATTTGCTAAATTTCATTTTTGGCATTAACTTAAGCTCCAAATTATCCAAGTTTGCCTAAATAATTTAACCTTTGCTGTATCTTGTAGGTATATTATAGTATACAGTGTGACCAGTAAAGGGATTTTTGTATTAAGTGAATAGCTTTATTCGAAATTTGACTTTGGCATCAAGTTCTGCTTCTATTGAGATGAAAATTAGGCAAAAAATAGTAGTCACGTGATTCGCATTATCTGTCAAATTTTAATTTTTGCCAAAAAATAATTCAAAAGTGGGGTTATTACTGAAAATATCGAAAAAACTTATTAGAAAAAGTTTTTTTAAATGCATTTTCTAGCCCACATGCAAAAATTTCAGCTGCATAAGATAATTTTGATTTTTTACCCACCACTAAAATTTATTTTCCACTTAATGAACACTTTACTGATGACACTGTGTTCTTTTTTGTCTTAATATTAAGGTGTATTACTTTCAGACACAAACTTCGTTTTCAAAAATACTTATTTTATGAAGTTACCTTATACAGGGTCAAAAACAAATAAACTTTGCATCACATGCGCCCAAATTTGAATAGCCCAATTTTGATTTTGTAGAAAAACACACCTTTAATAAAGCGCTACTTTAAAGAAAATGTATCTGAAATAAAGCATTGTCAAAACTAAGAAGTTTTATGTAGGTAGCGTTGAGTCTTATTTTGCAAAAGTGGTGCAATTTACAAAATATGGGTAAAAAATCAAAATTATCTTATGCAGCTAAAATTTTGCATGTGGGCTAGAAACTGCATTTAAAAAAACTTTTTCTAATAACTTTTTTCGATACTTTCAGAAATAACCCCCTTTTGAATTATTTTTTGGAAAAAATTTAAATTTGACAGATACCTACTTACCTAATGCCGAGCCTAATGCGAATCACGTGACTACCTACTATTTTTTTGCTAAATTTTCATCTCGATGGAAGCAGAACTTGATGCCAAAGTCAAATTTCGAATAAAGTAATTAATAAAAAAAAACCATATGATGCGGACTTTACTGGTCACACTGTATAGTTTCCGAGATACCAATGGCGAGCATCGAATTTGGGACACCCTGTACATATTATTATAATGTTTTGTTTCCTAATTTATGACATAACACTAACTAGAGGTCAAAGGCTCCATTTAAAAATTACTAAACAAAAATGTTCATACCGTTATGTATAGCTAGTTACCTAATCATTGTTTATAAGGTATTTGCTATTTGTCATGTATAAAAAAAACAGATTTTTTATTCAACGGAATATCATCTCGCCAAAAAACAAGTTTACTGATTGTGAATTCAATTTACCTTACCTATAAAACATAACAGTACCTATATCTGCTTGAACATTTGTAATCTTTCAAAGAAGTTAGAATTTGTGAATACAAAAAAAAAACATTATTATATTATTATTATTATTATTATTATTTTACTTTTATAAAAATGTTTGGTGTGATATTTTTGCAATATTTTCCAAAATAAACATTCTTCGTTATGTCTAGCATTGTACTTTAATGTAAAATTGACTTAGGTATACTAATAACTATTTATTTGATAAGGTTTTTAAGGAAAATTGTAATTTTTTTGGCTTGTCCAATAAATCAATATTATGCTATTCAAAGGTATAAGCTATAGATTGGGTATAACCCCTTTAGGCATTGTTAACTTAATATTACTTTATAGTTTATAGATAGCTTATTACTAAGGTGTTCTTTGCAAACATGCAACTTTATAGCTTATGCTTATAGTGGAATCAAGTAAAATTTATAGGTGCACTGTAACTCCAATAACCATTCAATTAATAGGCACCCAAGTAGGCACCAATATTTCGAGGTTTATCCATTGTTTTTTTTCACAGGACCTTTAGGTGCAGTCCATCAAACCCTCGATGAAACCATAAGGGTGTTAAAGTATGTAGGTACCTAGCTTTTCTTAAACCCTTTCCGCGAGTGAAAGAAAGTGTATCTATTTTCCAATTATATGAGCTATAATAGTGTTCAGATTAATGATTTGGTACCTAAGATCATTGGTTCAGATAGAAAGCAATTGTATGATCACTACCTATTTATTAGGGGATCAGAGACAATTTTTAAAATTACGAATCATACCCACGTCCATATTAAAAAAAAGTTCTAGAAACAAACATAAATAAATCGAATGGTATCAAGCAATACAATGCTCATGAAACATAAATTCAATAAGATGAAACGCAATCAGAATGCCAAATGATACCAGTACCTACATACAACACCAATTTTGTAGCTCACATTTCATATTGGCACCCGACCGTAAAAATCGATTAATAAACGGTTTGCTGCAGTTAAAATGCAATCGAACATTATTAAAATGTCGTTCAGCGCTTTTTGGACGACAAAAATGTATAAATAGTGCCCTGATAAGCAGTTTTTCCAGCATAAACAGAGGAGTACTGTATTAAACAATTACTAAAACTTTCTAGTATAGTTGTTAATAGATAAAATTCGACTTACCTAACAATAGTTAATAATAATTAAGTCCACTAAAAGCAAATAAACCATTTTCCTAAGTCAAAAAACTATAAAATTTTGTAAAAAATCACCACATATGCACCACACACTATACTACACGAAACCCGACTGCCATTTTAATAATTTCTTAAAAGTTAACAGTTGACATTTGGACAAAAGAGTCCTCTTGTGAGACGCGCGGAAAGAATTTGCTTAAAAGTGTGACGTGGATGTTATGCAACTCCGCATACGCTTGAAATGAGTTGCATAAAGTAGGGAGCTTTATGGCGGGAAACCTAATAAAAGTTGTCTTGGTATCGGAATGTTTCCTGTTTTTTTTTTTCCACTGTCCATAATAAAAAAAATTGGAATATTAAAAAATAATAGAATAAAATTTGGACACAGTACAAAATTGGTAGCAGATGGCAGATCATTGGTACAAAATCAAATAATCAAAAGCAAAGGCCATCTTTGATGCAAATCACAAAATATACTCTGTCGAAAAAGCACACCATGCCATCCATAGATTTAATTAGAAACTGTTAATTCTTTTTCCTAGATGGCACTACACTAACCTAAGCAGGCAGAAGTACAAACAGACATATATTGATCTATTTTAGGACAATTTTACCAAAATAAATTGTCAAAAATTTAATTTTTATTAAAAACGATATTCAATTTTGAGTAAGCAAATTGAGAGGATCCTAAATTGAGACAGCGCCAACTTGTTGTCCTTGTTTAATGACATCTGACAGCAGTGACAGTGACATGACGTTTTGAAACAAAATAAGTGGCGTATAACAGTAGGTTATTTGTCAAAAAGTTCAAACATTATGTATATTTTCTGATAATTTAAAGTGCACGAAAATGAAACTAATTTGTAGACTGTGTTTAAAGCCCACAACTACTTACATTAGTGTAAACCAAACTGACAATACTGGTGTGGCAACTTGTACTTTAACAAAAGCCCTGGTTCCAGAGTTGGTAAGTATAATCAATTTTTTACAGATGTACAGATGTCCGTTTATCGCCTCGGTAGCTCATTGTTCATAATATTTAATGCTGTGAGCCAGGAAAAAATGTTTTATTTAATAATCAATATTCCGTCTGTTGATGCAAATGGCTGCTTTGACCAAAAATTAGTCATGAATGTAGACTTCGTCGGTTTTTGCTACTGGTTGATAGATGGAGACATAATTAGGCAGGTTGGTAATTTGGAAGGAGACCGAAAGATGGCATGCTTATACTAGACAGATGACAGATTATATTATACCATTGAGATAGAAAAGAACAATGTATTATACCAATATTAGAAAAAAGTAATTTCAGGTCAAATACAACTATTTCTTTCTCTTTCTAGTTCTTCCGCTTCCGGGTAGAACGAGATTCTACATTTTTTAAAGTTTCTTCGATTTTCCTTATTGAACACACATTGAACATACATATAATAACCTTAGACCACTTGGTCTGAGCATACAACTAAATTCTCTCTCTAGGAGTGAGTCAGAGTCAGACAACGTAGTCTGTTTATTATTTAGTCCTTAAACAATAAACAACTTCCTTAATAACCTTAAAAGAATACGACCTCTAGTGCCAGTCCTAAAAATTCTCTTGACCACCAGACCAGCTGATTGAACATTTTTGACATTATTATAGGTTAGAAAATGTTATCTTTGTTTAAGGCTGGATCCACATACATCCGTGATACGCATCCGTTCTGTACCACATGATTAATATGAACCAGTGCTGCCCAAGTACTCGAATACTTTAACTCGTATTTTGGTTACGGATAAAGATACTACTCGTGACTTTTACTCATAAGTATTTTTAATTTGAAATACTTATTACCCGTACTTACGAGTTAATTTAAATGTATTCGTAAAATCTACTCGTAGAATACGAGTATATTTTACGAGTAGTCGCATTAAAAAGCAAGCATGCATTTGATATTCACCGCGGTAGCATCGCGCGGCGCCCTCAATGAAATTTGCCGCTCGGCGGCGCGCTTTGACTTTGTGGCCGGGCCGCCGCGCCGCGGTGCCCGATTTATAGTGGGGATGATGATGAAAATTAAACGTGTATTCGTTCAGTGTTTTATTGTGCTTCCTATGATTAATAGAAGTTCGATTTTGGTTCGGTATTTGTTTAGTAATTTATTGTACTCTATTATAAATATGTTGTTAAGCACTTGTAACGAAAAAGGTTTGTTGTTTGTTTGTTTGTAGAAATTCGGAATAAATATGCATATTCTTTTATTTTATTAGATACAAGTACAATATTGGAAAGTGGAAGTGTTGAAACTACGTCTGTGCATGATCCGTATATTCCACCGATTCAGGCAGTGACTTTATTCCTGAGGAAATTAATACCGACGGTAGAAGTTCTGATAGTGAGAGTGATGTAGTTGTAACACTAAATAATACATCGACAAGAAAACGCAAGCGTAATATTTCCAAAAATATAGCCGAAAATTTTACTGAATTTCCCGAAATACCCGACAATGAAAATCTATTAAATATCCGAAAAAGAATTTCAAAAAATGCCATTCTGGACGGGAAGTTTTTTGAGGTAAGAACTAACATTTAAAATTTTTGTTTTGTAATTGTAATTTAGAAATATTTTTTTAGGTCAAACAAATTATAGATTTTAACCATATTGTGACCATTTGTAAAAGTTGCCAACCAAAAATCAAAGAAATTAAAGGTTCTGTAATAACTACAACCAATTTCGTCAAGCATTTAAAAAACGCCCATCAGAACGCCTATACAGAGTATATTAGATATAAAACCGAAAAAAAAGAAAAAGATAATGAAGAAGATAAAAAATTGAAAAAGGCAAAAACGAGTTCTGTAGCTAAGCAGCAAACTACTTTGCAAAAATTTATGGCAGGTCAGCAAAATCCAAAAACAATAAGCAAGACGGAATTCGAAAACAGATTGATTAAATTCGTAATTAACACTATGAGTCCTTTATCAATAGTAGAAAATCCTAGTTTTAAGCAGTTATTTGATGGGTTTAATCTAGAAATTGTTAGCAGAAACACTTTGACTCGACGCATCTCGGAACTATTTGAAGAAAGACAAACAAAATTAAAATCCGATTTATTAAATGTTCAATATGTTTGTACAACCGCCGACATTTGGTCAGGAAAAAAAAAGAAGTTTTATTGGAGTTACCTGCCATTGGATAAATCAAGACTTTAACCGTCAATCAGTAACCCTGGCCTGTCAGCGGTTTAAAGGTACTCATTCTTATGATCGAATTGCTAGTATTTTAGAAGATATACATATGAGATACGGATTAGACACAAATAAAATCGTTGCAACTGTCACCGACAACGGTTCAAATTTTGTAAAGTCGTTTAAAGAATTTGGAGTGACACCATCTGGGTTATCTAATACGCAATATAATTTTGTTAATACCGAAATTGAAAAAAATTATAGCAGTGATGAAAACGATTATAATGATCAAGAAGTTGAAGAGATAACATTTGAAATCATTGGGGATGACGGAGAAGTTATTGATCAACAACATAGACTACCCAACCATTTACGCTGTGCAAGTCATACTATTAATTTAATTTGCACTACTGACTGCAGTAAAGCTATCAATGGCAACGCTGTTTTAAAGTTAAGACACTCTCAAGCTATGACCAAATGCAATACATTATGGAAGAAAGCAGCCTATCCGAAATCTTCAGAGGTTATTTTAGAAATTTTGGGACATACACTTTCTTTCCCGCGAGCCACACGTTGGAATTCTTACTACGATTCCATCAACAAAATTGTAAAAAACAAAAACAAAATGATTGATTTATTCCAACGGTTAAATTTAAAAAATTGTTTTTTCGAAAACGAACTTCTATATTTGCAAGAATACTGTCAAGTAATGGAACCATTAGCGGCTACTTTAGATGTTTTGCAAGGCGAAACGAATACATTTTACGGTCTTCTAATCCCATGTTTAGCTTCACTAAAAAACAAATTGGACAAGTTGTCAAAAATAAATTTTAAATTTGCATCACCTTTAGTTAAAGCATGCCTAGATGGACTGCAAAGTAGGTTTAAACTTTTTTTTACATTAGACTCGCAAGTAGATGGCGCTATAATAGCTTCTGTCGTACATCCTCAATTTAAGTTACGCTGGTATAACGTTATCAGTAAAATAAACCAACTGCCTCCAAGCCTAACAACAATAGAAAAAATGGTCGTAAACCAAGCAAATAAATTTATTGACCTTAGGAATGTAGATGAAACCTCTGAAAAGGTTGCTTGTGACTCCTTACATGAATTTTTCGATTTTGATGATTTTGAAACACCTGAGAACGTCCCTGGAAGTTTTTCTCAAAATGAATCGAGTTTTTCAGAAAAAGCAAATTTAATAAAAAACCAAGCAGAATTAGAATATTTAAGGTATATAAGTGATTCGCGAACCAATTTAAAAATGCTTGAGGATTACCCGACGATAAAAAAAATGTTTATGAAATTTAACACTCCCCTTACCTCATCTGCACCTGTAGAGAGGCTTTTTTCGTTTGCCACAATTATTAATAGCCCAAGAAGGCATGCTTTGTCCGATGGCAATTTTGAAAAACTTGTGGTTTTAAAAAACTGTGTTTAATTTGTTGTTTTTTTTAGTTTAATATGTTTAATTTTTAAGTATTTCCCAAAGGGCTTTTTTATTTTTTATTTTAGAAAAACTTTAGTTAGTTTCCAACATCTTGTTCTCAATGTTTTGTACCTATATGTGTAAAATATGTATAAGTACCTATTATTTAGTACTAGGATAAATAAAGACATTATTTTTTGTTTTAATTCGATTAATTTTTTAGCCCTCTATTAGGTATTAAAATAATTTTTTTAAAGTATTTGTACTCTTTACTCGTACTTTTACGATTACTACTCGTAACCGTAAACTGAATCTATAAAATTACTTACGAGTCAAATACTTACAAATACAACTTTTAAGTACTCGTACTCGTAGGTCGTACGAATATATTTTTTTTACTCGTGCCCAGCTCTGATATGAACCAATGAAATTTTATTCACATCCGTGATACGCATCCGTTGTGTACACCACATGATTAATATGAACCAATGAAATTTTATTCCCTAAAATTTCATTGGTTCATATTAATCATGTGGTACAGAACGGATGCGTATCACGGATGTATGTGGATCCAGCCTAAGTTTAGCATGCATCTAAAATTCTAAACCGTCTTTATGAGCTGCCGTGAGCCGTGACGCTGGGGTCATTTCGTCATCTGGTCAATCCCCAATCAGTTTATACTAAATAGCGGACAGGGGTCCAGGTTCTAAAGATAAAACAGATAAATCAAAGCTAAAATCCCAGAAAAAAGGAAAAGGGTTTGTTCCTAAAACTATAATAAAAATTGGCAGCAGCATGACGCCATCTAGCGTTCCCGCCGTGAACCTTCAGATGACGTGCCAGTTGTAATGGCTTTACTCCCAGCTAATAAGAATGAGTCTTTTTCCTTAGACAAGGGAAGAAATACTTTTTCTGTAACACTTGCTTTGAAAACTTGCCCTATTGTTCACATTTTTGCGTTTTCCTACAAAACAATAATGTGTGATACATTGAACTGACAATTTTGATAATATCCTCGTAGACTTCTTCTCGCTGTTAGCTTATAAGAACATCGCAAGATGGCGCGGAAAAAATATAATTTTGAAGTCTTGCTGCTCTAACTTAGATGACGCTGCACGTTTTGGGGTGGGACTTCAACTGTAGATTTCTGGAATGGATAATTAAAATAATATTGATTTTTATTTTTCATGCATACCTTTAGTTTTAAATTATGATGAACCAAAACTACAAAAATTATATTTTGAGATAAATAAACAAAGTTGCGGAAGTACTCGAACAAACGTAGCTAATACTCTGTCAAAAATGACTCGCGCAACCGGAAACAGTAGATGTCACTCGTTTCACATATGATTTTCGGCAGATGACAGCATGTTGTGGCTTTTGTTTTGACGTTTACAACAGAAATGGCGTAGTTAGTTTTATTTTGAGAAAAAAAACTGTTTTTCTTGAAATTAAATGGATTTCTTGAGTTAAAATGAACTCAGTATGTAGACTGTGTTTAAAAGCTGCCATCGATGGTGTTAGTTTTCACTATACAGACGGTTCTGGCTTTTCTACAACGAGTTTAGTAAAAGCTTTAGTTCCTGAATTGGTAGGTATTTTTGACTGTAAATTGGAATTGAGGTCATAACAATTTTGGCTCCGTTGTAAATTTTATCACCTATCTATTTGATCAGTATTAACTTCTTTAATACTTGCACAGACCTGAGTTGCTTCAAGGTGTTTGTTATGGATTTAGCAATTTACCTCGCAATTTACTTATTTGTATTTGTAAAATACCTACTCTGGTGCTTTTATACAATTATACCTAAACCCCTAAACATAACCTTTTGAGCTTTACTACATTGTTGCCAAGTGTTTATTTAAGTAGGTACATCAGCTTTCAAATAAATCCAGTGGCAAGCTGAAATTTTGGGTTAAAATTTGTATAAACTAAGTTACCTGATCCTAGTTTAGAAAATACTTTAGTTTACATCAGAATAGCATAGAATTCAGTTCCCAGTAGCATATTAAGTATATTTACTGAACCATTAATATGATTTTGCTAAACTATTTGTTACAATTCTTTTTTAGTACCTTGGCCTGTCCCCTAACCCTGTGGTGTGCAAAGCATGCTACTTTCATCTTCGTCAGGCCTATGTCTTTCGACTGAGATGCTTAAGATCGGAGAACCTCATTGGAATTTATATTCGTGAAACCAAAAATAATGACAGTTTAATATTATTGGATGATGTAGTTAACTTTTGGAAGAAACGCTACCAGAATAAGTCCGAAGGCTTTCAAGATAATATAGAAGAATGGTTTGGAAAAGCTGGAGGTATTGAAATAGAGATTACTTGAGATATAGATCAAGACCAAACATCATGATAGCCTTTTTTAAAGGACTCACTGTACCTATAGAATGTTTCATTTTAGATAAACCAGAAGAACCGATAATTCTTAACCAGACTGCAAATATATTAGGTAGTGATAATAATAGGGAAGATGTTATTGAAGAAGATAAAAAGCAAGAAGATGGTATATCTGATTTGGAAAAGGAAATACATACAAACACGGAAAAAGATAAAACAGGTAAGGGAATGATTTAGACAGGGAGTATGTATAGGTAAGTAGTGTTGCAACTTGCAACCAAAGAATAGTTGGTAAAGTTTATGGAAAAGTTCGCTAGTACCTTGGAAAAGTTGAAATTCTTGGTAGTAGGCAATATTCCCCGATGTTTAATTTCCAGCAGTGGTTGTGATGTACATCACAATGCAAAATGCAACCTTAAAATTACTGCAAAACTTTTTTTTTTCATTTTTTCCCAACTTTTTTTTGAAAAGATGATAGAACATCAGCAATTCCAACTTTTCTGGAAAACTTACAAAGCTAAAGCTAAGTATGCCCTGGTACATGCATTATGTATTTTTTTAGCTGATTGTCCTGGTGACTGCTCAGACACCAAATATTGTACCTCTTGCCAACTTACTGAATTAAGAGGAGAAAAAGGAAATACTAATAAAGGCACCGTTGACGAGCATGATAACGATTTAATAGTGATAGATGTTGCAAAAGAATTTGATGGTAAAATCACTTAAAATTTAAAGAAATCTAAAAAAAATCCAAGTTGATAATAAAAATTAATAAAATATACATTGGTAGGTACCACAGACTTTTCTGTCTCCTGATGATAAACGTTTCTACATTCGAAACATGTGGAGACCCCTAGAGAATTTTTATTCTATTAAATTTTGTGGAGGAAGACTTTTCGTTTTTTCTTTCTTTCCCATACTTTTAACTCCACTTTAAGCATGGACTATTTCTTCAAATTAAATATATTATTGTTGGTATAACCCTTTTTTCTGTAAATTTCAGATTTTATTAGCAAAGCTTGTTTGGAAACATTGAATGATACAACTGAAAAAATAAAAATAGTAGTAGATAATTCAGATACTGAAAACCGCAAAGAAAAAAACAAAGCAACGCACAATATGATGGAGGTGATAAATCACATCGCAACGGGGCAAGACGGCGCAGCCACGGGTATGTCCTTTTTCAAGTTTAATTTTTCCTTTATCTGAAAATCTAGGCGTTCTGGGATTTTTTTTTTTAATGTACTTATATCTTTACTCTCAACCAACTTACAAAAGTTTATTACAGAGAATATAACACCAAATATATTTAGTAACTAATAATAACTCCATCGAAATTATGCAAAAAAATATATATAATAACCATTTATAAAAAAAAATATTAATATTATACTTAATATGTTAAAGTAAGTTTTAAAAAATATTTTTTTAGTGTTTTTTAAAAGTTCATAATTTTGATATTTCTTTAATTTTTTTCGGCAAACTGTTATAAATTGTTATTCCTTTATATACAGTGTGTGTATAAAGTCTGGAAACGGCTTAATAACATCACAATTTACTGGCCGATTTAAACCAAATTTGGTACAGTTGTGTAAGAGGATCTAACGCACCGAATGACGATATTGGCGTTGTTGCCAGCTTTTTAGTTGGTCTGGAATTCGAACGAATTTTATATTTTTAAATATAACACCCAGTATATTTTTACATTTTTAAATTCCACATAAAATTATAATTATTTTTTATTAAATGCATTATTAGTCTATACTTCATAGTTTCCGAGATATTGACTCTCGAAAAGTGACATTTTTGAACTTTGACAGCTTAAAACTTTCTAACAGTACGTCTTAGAGCAAAACGGCTTACATGTCCCTATCTTCAATTTTTATTATCTTCCCATAAAAATCAACTTCCAGTTAAACCGGAAGCAACTATATTTCCTGCTTTCGAGTTACATCCGGTTTAACCGGAAGTTGATTTTTTTGGGAAGATAATAAAAATTGAAGATAGGGACATGTAAGCTGTTTTGCTCTAAGACGTACTGTTAGAAAGTTATAAGCTGTCAAAGTTCAAAAGTGTCACTTTTCGAGAGTCAATATCTCGGAAACTATGAAGTATAGACTAATAATGCATTTAATAAAAAATAATTATAATTTTATGTGAAATTAAAAATGTAAAAATATACTGGGTGTTATATTTAAAAATATAAAATTCGTTCGAATTCCAGACAAACTAAAAAGCTGGCAACAACGCCAATATCGTCATTCGGTGCGTTAGATCCTCTTACACAACTGTACCAAATTTGGTTTAAATCGGCCAGTAAATTGTGATGTTATTAAGCCGTTTCCAGACTTTATACACACACTGTATTTTTCACTGTTGATTTTTGGCGAAAAGTACTCTTTACCATTGGTGTTTGAATATGATGATTTTGTCTCGTGATGTGAATAATGTTGCTCGAAGGAAATATTATATTCGATTGTTTTTCTTTAATAATAATAATAGAGTGTATTATTATGATTTAAGGAGGAGCTTTGCGACCACTTTTATTGCGGGCTGAATGAGTTGTTAATGTGAATAAATAACATTCTCCCTTTAGAAAAATCAATATTAGCTTTGCTATTGGATAAGTTTAAAGGCGCTTTACAATTTTTTTTATTGTAGAATATCAACTAACAACACAATACAACAAATAACACTAAACTACTATTGGTTATAACTAATAAAAAAATGTCTACTGTAAAGTGGGTACAGTTGTATTTATAAAAAAAGCGTACAAGAATTAGAATGAGAGGTAAGTTTTGTCATATTTGCGTAAAACCGGCTTGTCTAGATGATTGTTTATTGGAGGTTATCACACGTCATAGATTATCAAAAATGCAAAGCATTGGCGTCGGTGTAATTAATTTTGAAACTGCATGGTGGTAACGTTTGATAAACTTTGATAGAAAAACATAAAAATGCCTTATATCTGTTGAGGTTTCGTCCACTACTTTATTGTTAAATTAAAGGCCAGATTTCAGCTATTTGGACAATTTTTATTGTTTAAATCACTGCCAACGTTTCGGTGCAGTCCGCACCATCATCAGGGCTCGATTTATATTTATATCCTCATATATTTAACAAAAAATATAAAACGAGCCCTGATGATGGTGCGGACTGCACCGAAACGTTGGCAGTGATTTAAACAATAAAAATTGTCCAAATAGCTGAAATCTGACCTTTAATTTAACATTAAAAATGCCTCGTCAGTTGTCTGAAGTTGAAAAGGCTCAAATTGTTTAAAGAATCGAAGAAGGATGGTCAATCCGTGCTGTACCGCGTTTGTATAATGAAATAAAAAAAAACTATATTGAAAATTAAGCAACGCTGGGAATAAGAAGAATCCCTAAAGAGGAAAATTGGTTCAGGTCGTCCCAAACGTTCCAATTCCGTGGGATATTTAAAAAATAATCCATTTGCAACTGCAAGGGATGCTGTTATTGATACAGCATTTCCTGCCTCCCAACTCCCAACCTACCGTCAGCAGGAAAGTCAAGGAATCTGAACTAAAATGTCGCCCAGCTGCAGAAAAATGTTTCTTACCGAAGAAAAGCACAGCGACAATCAAGAATTATTTTTGCTTTAAATTATATACAGTGATCGGCAAAGAGTTCGCAACATATGGGAAAAATTTTTATTAGCGGAATATTGAAAAATCTTTTTTGGGGGATTGGATGTGCATGTCCCATAACCTTAAAATCGATTTTGACATACGTCACGTGACCAATGGTATGGCGGGAAAGTTGAAAAACCCAATATGAAATCATCATAAATCAGATAAGTTGATGAGATATCGAAAAAATTCCAAGAATAAAAAGTGTTTAGAATTCCATTAGAACCTTAAATACAATGTTTGGGATATCTACTTAAAAAAATATAAAATCGAATATTTTTGTAAATATTTTTTTACCGAATTAAAAATTTCCATATTTTTCCTTTCTTAAAGCTTCATTAAAGTAAAACTGACATCTGGTGACCACAACTAGAAATATTCTTTTGTTTTTCTGACAATTTGGAGCAATAATTCAAAAAATTCGTTTATACTTGGATACCAGCTGTTGCAATAGTCTATTTCTAATAACCTTATCGATATTTTTTATATCGAAATATTCTATTATGTTAAGAAATCCTTAAATTCATTAATCCAAAGCAAATTTTATTTATAACCGTAAAAAATAATTTAAATTTTTATTAATTTTTAGATTTTTTTAAAGATTTCTGTGAAATTCAAAATTATTTTTTACGGTTATAAATAAAATTTTCTTTGGATTAATGAATTTAAGGATTTCTTAACATAATAGAATATTTCGATATAAAAAATATCGATAAGGTTATTAGAAATAGACTATTGCAACAGCTGGTATCCAAGTGTAAACGAATTTTTTGAATTATTGCTCCAAATTGTCAGAAAAACAAAAGAATATTTCTAGTTGTGGTCACCAGATGTCAGTTTTACTTTAATGAAGCTTTAAGAAAGGAAAAATATGGAAATTTTTAATTCGGTAAAAAAATATTTACAAAAATATTCGATTTTATGTTTTTTTAAGTAGATATCCCAAACATTGTATTTAAGGTTCTAATAGAATTCTAAACACTTTTTATTCTTGGAATTTTTTCGATATCTCATCAACTTATCTGATTTATGATGATTTCATATTGGTTTTTTCAACTTTCCCGCCATACCATTGGTCACGTGACGTATGTCAAAATCGATTTTAAGGTTATGGGACATGCACATCCAATCCCCCAAAAAAGATTTTTCAATATTCCGCTAATAAAAAATTTTCCCATATGTTGCGAACTCTTTGCCGGTCACTGTATACCGCAATCCTCAATTTTGGAACCGGGTCATTTTTACTGATGAAAAGACGTTCCAGTGGACTTATAACGGACAAATTCGTGTGTACCGTCCAAACAATATCAGGTTTGAAGAGCGATATATATATACTAACCCCCTCACTTCTAGACATGGGCGTTACTCTGTAAATGTATGGGGGCTGGATAAGTGTTCATGGACGTGGTGTTTGCTGGCAAATAGAGGGAAGATTTAATGCCGGAAATTACATTAACATTTTAGAAAACATTATTCCTATCTGCTGAGCAAATATATCCCAATAATACTTTCATATTTCAACAAGATAATTGTCCAGTCCACACTGCCATCCACACTGCCAATGCTGTAACCCACTGGTTTCAAACCCATAAGGTGGAAGTGCTGCCTTGGGTCGCTTGTCGCTTATAGTCCCTGTATCAATCCAATTGAAAATATTTGGGGTAAATCGTAAAAAAAATATATAATCGAAATTTTAGGCCACAACATTCAGAAGATTTATGGGAAATAATACATGCGTGCTGGGACTGCTGGGAAGGGCTTGATCCAAATATTGTATCAAATATAATTCAGTCAATTCCGAATAGACGGCTCAAGTAATAGAAAAACAGGGATATATGACCAAATATTATATTGTATTTATTCTTGTTAAACGTTTTTTGCTTCTATTGTAATTTTAATAAAACTGTTAAAATATATAATAAAATAAAAAAAAATAATTTTTGTTATCCTATTAAACTAACGCCCAACGCCAATGCTTTGCATTTTTAATAACCTGTAAAATGCGATAAGCCGGTTTTACGCAAATGTGGTTAAGGTTTCCTCTCATTCTAATTCGTGTACGCTTTTTTTAATAATACAACTGTACGTATTAGGAATTTTTACAAAAAAACAGCAACCTGTATGTAAATTTTAGATGTGGAAACATCAGAGAACCACACCGAAACGATCAAAATAGTAGTGGATGGAGATTATTACGCTCATCCCGACGAATATTTTTCCACAGTACTTTTAAAAAGAGCACCACCAAAAGAACCAGTCAAACGAACCAAAACTTGTTCTTTGAAGAAAATGGTAAGAGAATCTGAAGAAGAGACTGACAGGCGTATTAATCTGATTTGCGATTTTAATGATATCAATATAAAGAGTCTGGTAAATGAGCTGCGGAAAGACGAGAATCTGGAGAAGTTAGGGTGAGCAACTATTATTTATTAAAAGTAACGGGGGAAGTGTCTTTAAAATTAACCCTGTAAAATAACAAAATGTAAAGGATGAACTATTATTTCTGTAATGCCTGTGATGTATGTTTAAGTAAATAAATATTTCTCTAGGTTCAGTAGCAAGGACTTCGGCAAGAGTGAATCCTACCGCCTTAAAAAATTCACTGACAAAACCGATAACACGTTAAGTTCAAGTCTTTTACGTAAGCCTGTAAATGACGACCAGCCGAGTAGAGGGGGTAATAAAAATACAGAATTGGTAGATGAGGGTAAGACTGAAACAGATATAGATGACAAGAACCCTAAAAAAGAAAATGCTGTTGTTGAAAACCCACACGTTATTGATGAACCTATAGAAGTAGTTTCTGCTTTATTAAATCAAAATAGAACTGGGGTTAGTATAGAAGGTTGTACAAATACAAAGCTAAATGAAGGAGAAAAATCTTTGAATAAAAATAAAGAAGTTAGGTCGAGTAAAGAAGATTTGCAAGAGGTTCCTATTGTATTACCATTGAATGACAGAATTGAAACGGAAGAAGGTAAAGATTATTTTATATTTAATCTGACTTATACAAAGTGCACTTTTGGACTAACTTTTTAATAATAATAATAATAATAATAATAATAATATATATATTTTTTCTCAACCAACTTAAAAAAGTTTATTACAGAGAATATAACACCAAATATACAATATTGTTCACAAATTTTGTTTGAATATAATGATTTTGTCTTGTGATGTAAATAATGTTGGTCGAAGGAAATATTATATTCGATTGTTTTTCTTTAATAATAGAGTGTATTAGAATGCATAGTTTTAATTTATAAAGCTTTTCTAAATTTAAATATCCATTTGGTTCATACAAATTTATAGTTGGTTCTAAAAAAGGAAGTTTATGTATGGATTTAATTATTTTGTTTTGTAGTTTTTTTAATGGCTGAATTGTAGATAAATTCGCTGATCCCCCAATTGAAATTATATACTGTAATTTTGAATAAACCAAAGAATAATATATATTTTTTAACTATTTTAACGATATATAATTTTTAGCTTTAAACAAAATGCCAATTATTGGTGAGATGTAACTTCTTAAATATTCAATATGTTTTTTCCAACTTAACATCAATATATAAACCTAAAAATTTAATTGTATTAGTATATTTAATTAAATGATTATTGAAAGACAATGAAGAAATATTATTATTTTTTAATTTTGATTTACTTATAATAATAAAAAAGGATTTATTAAAATTTAATGATAATTGATTAGTTTCAAGCCATTTACATATTATATTTAGGTCGTGGTTGATGTTATTATGAATTTAAGCATAGTCTTTATGAAAATATACAATAGTAGTATCATCGGCAAACAATTTTATTTTACTTTTTAAATTTAATTTTGGTATAGAATTAATGTAGAATAAAAAAATTTAAAAAACTTTTACCTATTGGATGATAGTAACAACTTTTTTATTTAAAGCAAATATTGCCAACTACGAGGATAAAAGCACCAACAAAGTACCTGATGAACGTCACAGTGTTTTAATTGAAAAGTTACGGTCGCCAGCTAAAAATATTGATGAAGAATCACTGGGTAAGTTTTTTAAAAATATAATTGTATTTTTAGACACATAAAAAGGGTGAGAACAATAATATAAATGCATATAAAGTGAGGAAATTACCGATTTTTCATACTGGTATACAGTGTCACCAGTAAAGTCCGCATCATATGGGATTTTTTTTTATTAATAGCTTTATTCAAAATTTGACTTTGGCATCAAGCTGCTTCGCTCGAGATGAAAATTAAGCAAAAAAAAAAAGTAGCTACGTGATTCGCATTATATGTCAAATTTTAATTTTTTCCAAAAATAATTCAAAAGTGGGGTTATTTCTAAAAATATCGAAAAAAAGTTATTAGAAATAGTTTTTTTAAATGCAGTTTCTAGCCCACATGCAAAATTTTAGCTGCATAAGATAATTTTGATTTTTTACCCATATTTTGTAAATTGCACCACTTTTGCAAAATAAGACTCAACGCAACCTACATAAAAGTTCTTAGTTTTGACAATGCTTTATTTCAGATACATTTTCTTTAAAGTAGCGCCATATTAAATGTGTGTTTTTCTACAAAATCAAAATTGGGCTATTAAAATTTGGTCGCATGTGAAGCAAAGTTCATTTGTTTTTGACCCTGTATAAGGTAACTTCATAAAATAGGTATTTTTGAAAATGTAGTTTGTGTCTGAAAGTAATACACCTTAATACTAAGACAAAAAAGTGTTCATTAAGTGGAAAATAAATTTTAGTTTAACTTAACGTAAAGTTTATCTATTTTCAACGATTTAATTTAAAACCCCTTTATTTTATTTTTTTACTTTCAGACACAAACTACGTTTTCAAAAATACTTATTTTATGAAGTTACCTTATACAGGGTCAAAAACAAATGAACTTTGCATCACATGCGACCAAATTTTAATAGCCCAATTTTGATTTTGTAGAAAAACACATTTAATATGGCGCTACTTTAAAGAAAATGTATCTGAAATAAAGCATTGTCAAAACCAAGAAGTTTTATGTAGGTTGCGTTGAGTCTTATTTTGCAAAAGTGGTGCAATTTACAAAATATAGGTAACAAAATCAAAATTATCTTATGTAGCTGAAATTTTTGCATGTGGGCTAGAAACTGCATTTAAAAAAACTTTTTCTAATAACTTTTTTCGATATTTTCAGAAATAACCCCACTTTTGAATTATTTTTTGGAAAAAATTAAAATTTGACAAATAATGCGAATCACGTGACTACTATTTTTTGCTTAATTTTCATCTCGATCGAAGCAGAACTTGATGCCAAAGTCAAATTTCGAATAAAGCTATTAATAAAAAAAAATCCCATATGATGCGGACTTTACTGGTGACACTGTATAAAACCTTTACTTTTAGGTATCATAATGTTTCCCCCTGGGCCGCAAAAACCTCCAGAACCCCTACCGTCCACTTCCCAAAATACGCCGCCCGCTATTCCGATGCCTATGATTAGAGTGAGGCCAGCTTCTGCTCTCCAAAAAGTCCGCACCCTCAATCACGAACTTTGGCCTCAACCGGAAACGAACAACGATGTTAGGGACACCTTCCAGGTACTTTACCCGATGCCTGCGCAATCGCCTGCCAAGATGACGGACGGAGAGAAGAGGGCGCCACCTATCGTGTTAAATTCGCAGTTGGGTAAGAATTTTTGTAGATTTGTTTTCTTTAAGGTTGAATTCTCAACGTCGTTCAATTTATTGCCAACATATAACCTATTTCGCTTTGTTTTTTCCAGTTTATTATTTTTTAAACTAACATTTAAATAAAATCAGTATCGTCGGCACATTACTTAGGTATACAGGGTGTTCATTTGAAAACTTCCCACCTCGATTTTCCTGCTTTAAAATAAAAATGTGGAAAATTGCTCTGACCCGTCGATTTTTATTTCGAGGGGGACATCTTTTGCGGATATTGTCAATCTTGTTACTTCAAGCCCCTAGGAGGGAGGGGGGTAAGATCTAAATCTTAAATGGATACCCCTATTTTATATAATTTTTTTGGATTCTGCATAAAATTCTGACCATTTTTAAAAAAAACCATTATTAGTCTATACTTAACAGTTTCCGAGATATTGACTCTTGAAAAATGACATTTTTGAACTTTGACAGCGTCTAGCTTTCTAACTCTACGTCTTAGAGCAAAACGGCTTACATGTCCCTATCTTCGATTTTTATTATCTTTCCAATAGTGTCAACTTCCGGTCAAACCGGAAGTACTATATTTCTTACATCCGGTTTAACCGAAAGTTCACACTATTGGAAAGATAATAAAAATCGAAGATAGGGACATGTAAGCCGTTTTGCTCTAAGACGTACAGTTAGAAAGCTAGACGCTGTAAAAGTTCAAAAATGTCATTTTTCAAGAGTAAATATCTCGGAAACTGTTAAGTATGGTTAATAATGGTTTTATTAAAAAATGTTCAGAATTTTATGCAGAATCCAAAAAAATTATATAAAATAGGGGTATCCATTTAAGATTTAGATCTTACCCCCCTCCCTCCTAGGGGCTTGAAGTAACAAGATTGACAATATACGCAAAAGATGTCCCCCTCGAAATAAAAATCGACGGGTCCGAGCGATTTTCCACATTTTCATTTTAAAGCAGGAAAATCGAGGTGGGAAGTTTTCAAATGAACACCCTGTATATTACAAAAATATCAATTTATTTCATTGCTAATTTTAGGAGAATTGTATAGTGAAAGAACCATGAGTGACAATGACAATAATGTTAAAAAAATCTTACCCGATATTTTTCGCTATACAATTCTCCTAAAACAAGTTATGAAATTCCTTGATATTTATGAAATATGTCAATTATTACCTATAGAATATCAAGTCGATACTGATTGTCTTTAAATTTGGTATAAAAGCTAGAAAACATAAATAAAGCTACGCGAAATAGGTTATAGGTTGGCAAGCATGTTGATACTCCCACCTTAATATAAGTGTAATGTAAATGGTTTCTGTATTTTCCAAAGACCTCCTATACATAGACCAGATTGGGTACAATTTAACCTAGCCTAAAATTTCATTAACCTTGTTCATTAATAATATAGTCGAATCTGGTCCTTATCATGCGGGTCCAAAGGTTACCGATCATATGAATCAATTCGAAAATTCCAGAGCTTATCAAAAAGTTGTGAGATTATGTAGGTATCGATATACCCGGAGAAAAGAAACATAGTTTTATTATTTTAACTGTCGTGAAGATAGCCACATAATATAATATTATTATTTTTGCAAAAATTATGTACGTAATAGTACAGGGGTTCGTAATATAATAATTCATAGTAAACTTTGTGATCGGTGGCGTGCCCAAAATTTTATGTTCCATTTGAAAATATCCATGTTTCGTCTAAAAATACTACTTTTCTAAATTTTGAGTTGTAATTTTTCGTATATTTTTTTAAAAACTGAACACGCTGACTCATTATCTGTGGCTGCTCACATAAAAATCTTCGGTTACAGTCTTTTTATAGCGAAAACCAAACTTTTTTAATTTATTTTGATAACGATTCAAGTTCGATTTCCAAAACACCTCGAATTTTTAAATTTTCTTTTAAAACTGGAAGAGTTACATTGGTTTTTGATCTGTATAAATCATAAATCACGTTCAGAACTCCCATTTTAATATTTTCGCTGAAATCTTCAGTCTTTGGCTTTCTTCGTTTACATTTTTTAGTATTCTTCGGTATTATATTATGCTTTCTTTCATACACAATTTTCTGCACAGTCCTTAAACTAATTCCCAGTGCTTTTGCTACGGTTTCCTGCATATTGGTTCGCAAATTTTCACTTTTTCTTTCATTCTCGAAATAGTTTAACAAATTAAGCACCATTTTTTTTTGCTTGGAGGTGCAAAAAATCGGAAAATTGCTTTTTATCGTTCATATTGTGACATTAAATTAATTGTCAAAGTCACAAAACTGACATCTTTAAGTCAAGACGAAGGTGGCAGGTAAAAACTTTTGTGAATCGCTGAAAATTAAATACGTATCCTTTTCTTTCATGTCAAAATTGCATAAGTCTGTCATATTTGTCTTACGGATTTTATTTGGATAGTATGATTAAACGCAATAAAAGAAAGACCCGCACGATAAGACCGAGTCTGACTTTAACACTCTATATGTGCCTAGGCTTTTTTCAAAGTCTTCTTTTAATCTTCAATTTAGTAAAAATTTAATAATACTCTAATGAAAACTGTTTTATTTATTACTTTACTTATTCATTGTATTAAAAATCCTTGCCGCACCCTACGCAACTGGTGTTGTTGACTGATCGCTCAAAATCCTTGAGCCGTTTCAATAGCGAACGGAGTCGGATTTTAACGCTCTCTCTCTCTCTCTCTCTCTCTCTTCTGTCTTTGTTTCACACGTACGAACGTTTGATGCAAACAAACTGGCTGGTCGTGAACGAACGGTTTGGTCTATTCTATAAGAGATCTTTGGTATTTCCTAACACCTTGACTGGTTATTTAGATTCGCCCGTTAAAATAATGTTTTTTTTATTTGGTAAAACCGTAGATTTATCTGGTAGAATTCCTCCTGCGCTTCCATCATCGCCGGTGCGCAAATTAAAAGAAAAACAACCGACACTGAAAACCTATCGGAGAAAGTCGTCGGGCGAACACAGGCTACTTAAACGCGTGAATCCCTTGACCTACAAGGCCTTGGACGAAATGCAAAAATTGGGGTTAATAAAGGTAGTGGGGATTGCAGACGAGTCTCAAACGTCCGAATTGACCCGACAGGGCGTTTTGGATTTGACTCGACAGGGCGTTATGGACTTGACTCACTTGGTAAAACCTGGCGTTAATTTTGAAGATACTCCGGGAAATTCCGGAGACAGTCACGGGAATTCCGGAGAACGGCCGGGACAGTCTGGAGATCGCATCGGGAATTCTGGAGATGGTTTGGGTAAATCCGGAGATCGCAGCCGGAATTCTGGAGATGGGTTGGGTAAATCTGGAGATCGCAGCGGGAATTCTGGAGATGAGTTGGGAAAACCTGGAGATCGCAGCGGGAATTCTGTAGATAGTCTGGGAAATGTGATGAACAGAAGAGGCAGCAGTCGCGATGAAAGAAATGAAGACGCTATAGATATTAAAGAGGAACCGCTGAACTGTACTGAAAGCGATGTTTTAATGGATTTTGGTAAGTCAGTTTCCTTTTCTTTGCCATTTGAGCGGCTGCTTTTAATCTTTATGTCGTTAAATAGAAAAAAAAGCTTAGAAACCGAAAACAATACTTACTATATGTTTTAACGATTTTCTCAGTAAATAATATTTTTGATCGGCCGTAAAAACGGTTTACCTCAATTTTTTTGTAGCAATATATATTTAAAGGTAAAATCTTGTAAATTGTTGGAGATATAGGTAAATAAAAATAAATTGTTGATTGATAATGACGTGTGTTAAATATGTATGTTTTTTAGATCCGGCTGCCGAGTCTGAAGGTGGTGAAACAACGAGAAGCGCTAGCGAAACGTCCTTTATGGACACGTTGCATCCCACAAATGATCTTGTTAAGACGATTATGGATAATATACCCGAAGTGGGTAAGTAGGTAATTTTTCTACCCTTAGCCAAGGCGTTCTCATACTGCTTCGGCAATAACCCGGACAAAAAGTGGCATTTTAGCCCATGGTACCAAAATATGACTATTGCGATGGACAAATTCATAGTTTTGCAGATGATACCACAATTTTTTATACCGATACAAATTGGGACAACTTAAATAATAAAATTAAAAAATATTTTAAAATTATAAACAATTGGTTTGATAACAATTTGTTAACATTAACACACATTAATTTTCATAAAACAATTATATTCCTTTTACTTTAAACCTAAATAACCTACCACAAAATATGAATAGTATTCAAATAAATGAAGACATTCAAATTTTGAAAGTTAATAAAATAAAATATTAAGGAATTATTTTTGACAGTAAATTAAATTGGAATTTTCACATAGAATACTTAAGAGCAGTAACCCCTTTTACCACAATGAAAATTGCCGAACGTTTTGCTGGTCAAACGAAAAGAAAAAATAAAAATTGGTATTTAGAAAATAAATTCTACTTTAAATACCCCATCCAGAAAAGTAAATGACGATCGAAAATATTCCCAAAATTTTTTTTAGAAATATTTTTTATTTTTAGTAATTTTGTAATATCTTAAACAATTCTTTATTGGTCAAAAGCAAAATGACTTTCCCGGGTGTAGAATGTTGTACCAAACAAATTTTCTTAAAGCCATTTTTCAATATCGGCCTTACTTTTTTCTCAAAAACGTTGGGCGCGTAATGTGAATTTAAGCGTGTAAAGTGGGCCCAACGTTTTTGAGAAAAAAGTAAGGCCGATATTGAAAAATGGCTTTAAGAAAAATTGTTTGGTACAACATTCTACACCCGGGAAAGTCATTTTGCTTTTGACCAATAAAGAATTGTTTAAGATATTACAAAATTACTAAAAATAAAAAAATTTCTAAAAAAAATTTTGGGAATATTTTCGATCGTCATTTACTTTTCTGGATGGGTATTTAAAGTAGAATTTATTTTCTAAATACCAATTTTTATTTTTTCTTTTCGTTTGACCAGCAAAACGTTCGGCAATTTTCATTGTGGAAAAGGGGTTACTTCCTCTTAATTAAAAAATTAAGAAGTTTACTACCGATTTTTAAAAACATTGAAAAAATTTTAAATGTAAGACATGGAAATATTATATTACGCGTTAGTTAAAACTCATTTAAATTACGGAATTTTAGGTTGGGGAGTAATAAATAGAACTTTGGTTAAAAAATTAGAAATATTACAAAAAAGGTTTCTAAAAATTATATTCAATAAAGATTATCTTTATCCTTCAAAATAATTATATTCAGAAACAAAAAAGTTGAACATAAGACAACTTTACATTTATAACATCTTAATATATATATTTAAAAATAAAAACCTTATACAATTTTAAAACCATAATCATAATACACGTCATAAAAATGAAATAACCATAAAACCTAAAATAAATAAAAATATTTTTAGAAATGCTTTAATTAATTAATATTGTTCTGAATAATTTATATAAGTAATATTTTTTACTTAAAAATTATAAATTAATAATTTTATTGTAGGTAATATATTTCTTTAAAAAGCTGCGTTTATACTATAAATTAACATTTTTACTTTAAAACTCGATTTTTAATGCATATTTATGATTTTACATGCTAAACCAAAAAATAAGATTTGCCCCTAACAAGCTCAGCTTCAGGGGATTAAAGAATAAGTTTATAGAAGACAACATAAACATATTTATTATATTATTAAATTTTAACTAAACTTATTATTAATATCTTGTTGTAGGTGAGGAGCAGTATGATGAGCCGGAATACGTACACATCAACAACGTTTCGTTTTCGGATATAGCGAAACTGATGGGGGAAAGCAAGAAATACCGGGAAAATGTGGAAAGGGCCCAGATGCAGCCTCCCGAAACGAGTAAGTTTTTGTGTTAATTTTTTTGGGTAATGAAGCTCAAGCTAATAGTTTTTGTGAAGTATTTACAAGAAAAAGACCCTAGCAAAGCCAAAAATATCTACAGGGTGCTGATAAAGTCTGGAATAATCGATTTTTCTTGAAAACGCTCGGACCCGTCGATTTTTATTTCGAGGGGGACATCTTCTGCGTATATTGTCAATCTTGTTACTTCAAGCCCCTAGGAGGGAGGGGGGGTACGATCTAAATCTTAAATAGATACCCCCATTTTATATAATTTTTTTGGATTCTGCATAAAATTCTGAACATTTTTTAATAAAAGCATTATTAGTCTATACTTACCAGTTTCCGAGATATTGACTCTTGAAAAATGACATTTGAACTTTGACAGCGTCTAGCTTTCTAACTGTACTACGTCTTAGAGCAAAACGGCTTACATGTCCCTATCTTCGATTTTTATTATCTTTCCAATAGTGTCAACTTTTGGTTAAACCGGATGTAAGAAATATAGTACTTCGGGTTTAACCGGAAGTTGACACTATTGGAAATCAAATCAAATCAAATCAAATTTTATTTTCCAAAACAAAATTTACAATGTTAAATCGAACTTAATTTTAAGCACCTAGGTATAAATACCTGTGTGTGCTTGTGCCCTACTACTGTTATTTACAATATTACATATTATATCACACAAACAATAGGAATATATATATATCTATATTTATATGTTTATTATACAAAAATAAGTACGCTTTTCTCTTTCCCCTTTTCCCTATATTACACAAACGTTCAAACTCTGATAAATCCATAAAAAGATATACAAACAATTAAGATTTAAAATCCCACCATACTATCCTTTCTTTCCCAAACCATACTGTAAACCCACCTCACACCCAGAAACTAAGTTATTTAATTATGATTCTGATATATTTTCTATGCTGAAATCAAAAGAAAAAAGGGAAAAAAGGCAACAGAAAGAAAAGCAAGGGTAATCACAGCAGTATCTGATTTTCTACAATGAACTTTTTTACTTCCCGTGCAAATTTCTTTCCCCCCGCCATGTTCCTTTCCCCCCGCCATGTTCCTCACTCTGTCAGGCAACAAATTGTAATATTTTGGACCTAGGTGAACAATGGAATGTAGACTTATAGATCTATTGCTTTGTGGTATTATGATATGCCTCCCTACATTTATTCTGGTTAAATAGTTATGATCTATCAATGTTTGGGTGCTATAATTCTTCTTTATGAAGACACAAATTGCCAGAGCATAGAGTGATTTAAGATTACAAATTTCGATGGAGTAGAGTTGTGTTGTAGGGTAAAGTCTGGGTCTTTTAAAAATAATTTTAATTACAGTATTTTGTATTATTTTCAAAGATTCTAAATGTGACTCATATGCTCCACCCCAAACTGAAATTCCACCCAACCTGAAACCCAAACTGAAAGATAATAAAAATCGAAGATAGGGACATGTAAGCCGTTTTGCTCTAAGACGTAGTACAGTTAGAAAGCTAGACGCTGTCAAAGTTCAAATGTCATTTTTCAAGAGTCAATATCTCGGAAACTGTTAAGTATAGACTAATAATGCTTTTATTAAAAAATGTTCAGAAATTTATGCAGAATCCAAAAAAATTATATAAAATAGGGGTATTTATTTAAGATTTAGATCGTACCCCCCCCCCCCCCCCCCCCCCTCCCTCCTAGGGGCTTAAAGTAACAAGATTGACAATATACGCAAAAAAAAGGCGAAATAAAAATCGACGGGCCCGAGCGTTTTCAAGAAAAATCGATTATTCCAGACTTTATCAGCACCCCTGTATACACGGTTAGACAGAATTGAGGAGTTGGCAAAAAACTCGTATTCATCTTCTAAAATAATATTTATAAAATGCGCAATCTATAGTTGAATGTATGTTATAGTCGAAGCCCGCAGCAATGTGATTACTACAATTAGCCCGTTATTTCGCCTGTCAGGTGGAAAAAGGAGTTTATCCTTTTTCCCCGCTGTCGTATTACCACTGTTTACAAATGCATATGAACGTGTTGCATATTTTGTTTTCTACCGGGTGGTCATGGAGAATCCCATATAAATTTTGCTACGCTGAAATATTGGCTCTCAAAATAATTTTACATCAAAATTGTATTAGCCTTTTTTGAAGGTCCTGAAATTCTGAAAATTATTTTTAAGTTCCTAATTTCGCCGCAAGAGGGCACAATTAATTTTTTTTTTTATTGATACCCTATTTCGCTTATTTAAAGTACGCCTCAGCGTGTTTAAATCCCACTTTCAAAAACGCGCGTGTTTTAAAGTTGCCATGGCAACATCAACAACCCGTGAAACGTGAAGTCTAAATATGTCAACTTTTTAATCATTAATTTGACAGAATTACCATTTAACGTCAAATAAAATATTTTTTAAGCAATACACAACCAATGTCAACGGTGACAACAATGAATCTTATGTGACAGATTGGAAGTTATTTTTTGTTCTCCTTTCATGACAACAACAGGTATATCACATCACGAATTCGACCATTTCACTTACTTACTAAGTTATTATTTCCATTTTTTGTAATATAAATACCAATAAGTGTACCAATAAAAAAAAACAATGTAAAGTATTCGTGGATAACTGGTCTTTAAAACACTTGCTCTATTTCAAGCACTCCGGCTGCGCCGTCGTGCTTGCAAAATTGCGCGTGTTTTAAAGACCTTAATATCCACTTATACTTTAATATACTATTTTTTAAATTCTAAATTTCTCCGAAAATTCCTATATTAAGGTATAACTCTGATTACATCATCGAAAAGCTTAGACAATTCTGCATCATTTTGGTTTAAGGCTCGTTGGCGTACCGACTTTGATAAGAATGGGGAAAGCTATTGAATGTGTAAACATTAAAATCGCTGTAACTTCTAAACGACTTATCCGATTTTACTAAACGTAAGCTTGTTTGGAAGGGAAAGGTAAGTATCTTCAATTGCGGTATCCAACAGTACACGATAGTGTTTAATAAAATTGCTACAGGGCGCAATTTGTAATAATAACAGTTTTTTTTTGATTTTTTCCCGAAAATTCAAATCATACGGTATACCTATGACATCATAATCGGAAAGTAGATGAAATTTTTAAGAAAAGATGTGAAAACCGCAGTTCGATATCCTTGTTCGTTTCAGAGTTATCGCCAAAATAATAATTATTAATACAAATAGCGCCCCCTAGCAATTTTATTAGAAACTATCGCGTACCATTGGATACAACAACTGAAGGTACTTCCAAACAAGCTTAAATTTAGTAAAATCGGATAAGTCGTTTAGAAGCTACAGCGATTTTAATGTTTACACATTCAATAGCTTCCCCCACTCTTATCAAGGTCGGTACGCCAACGAGCCTTAAACCAAAATGATGCAGAATTGTCTAAGCTTCTCGATGATGTAATCATGTAATGTAATCAGAGGTATACCTTAATATGGGAATTTTTGGAGAAATTTAGAATTAAAAAAAAAATGTAATTGTGCCGCTTTAATCATTATTTTTTTTCTCAAGTTTCTATGCTTAGTAGTTTCCGAGATATGGCCGGTAGTCACCCTTAATGAATCACCCTGTACAATTAATAGGAGAGCCAATATTTGAGGGTAATAAAATTTACCATGGATTTCTCGGTATAGTTAATTTTTTATTCCCATGACTCATGTACAAACACTATAGTCGTCACCTAATTTCGGGTAACCTCAAAAATATGGCATGCTTTGTCATTAAGATTCCTTCTAATATAAAAATTAGCGGTCCAAAATTTAAAATGACAAGTGAAAGAGTAAAGACTCAACAGACAATATTTGTGTGATATTTAATAGTGTTATAATATAATATAATTTGGTAAGTTGAATGAATATACTTTATTAATATATAGAGTCATATTTTGTTACTAAATGATTTGGCGACAGTGTCAACTTAAAAAGTGACGTGTGCCTCCCGAGATACTACAGGATGCCCTATAATCGGATACCCGAAATTAGAACTTTACATGATTCCATATAGCTGAATTTTCTATGTGTGTTTTAGGTTGTGTGCCTAAGGGACATACATGGAACGAAAAAAATATGAAATTCGCAATTTACGGCCCGGGAAAAGGAAATATTGCGAATCCTCGACAATGTCAAGCGTGGGATCCCAAAAACATGAGGTTAGCAATTCAGGCTGTGGAAAACGAAAGTATGAGCACTTGTGGCGCTTCCAATTCCTTTAACGTTCCTAAGACTGCCTTGGAATTGTGCCTAAAAAAATATAAAGAAAATGGATCTCCTTTTCTAAATCGATGCGAAAAGTTAGAAGAAGAATTGGTTTGGTATTGTCTGGAAATAGACCGACGCTTTTTCGGCATTTCTCTTAAAGATGTACAGAGACTTGCCGACCAACTAATCTGTAAAAATGGATTTGTAAATTTGAAAAGTGACAACTTATTGGACGTTAATCGTTTTTTAAATCGTCATCCGAATATAGTTCTTCGGGACCCTCAAGATCCATCTACCAGAGGTGTAACTGTGGAAAGCTTGAATAGATTTTATGACCTTTTAGTGCCAGCTATGGAAAAGATTTGTTTTAATCCCGCCAGAGTTTTTTGTGTAGATCATAGTGGGGTAACCTTTAAAGATCTGACAGTGACGACTTTTAAAAATTATTCCTACATTCGAAAGTTAAGCCAATTTCAAAAGGAAGCCTTAGTTACGCCTGTGTTTTGTATGAATGCCACTGGTCAATTTATACCCCCTCTTCTGGTATTTTCTAGTAAGTTTCATAGACAGGAGTCGTTGACAGGAGTCTCATCAAGGTTGCTAGCGGTCTCTCAGTCTTCCGGATGGATCCAGCATTCCACCTTTATCAGATGGTTGCAGCACTTTCTTGACAGCGTGAAGGAGAAGCCCACCATATTAAACCCAATTGTTCTAGTCCTAAATGGAAATCTCGTCCATGTAAGGAATGCGGAAGTTATTGATATGGCTCGGGAAAACCACATTATTATAGTCTCCTTACCTCCTCACTCTTCAAATAAACTACAACCTTTGGATTTGTCATTCATGCCACTCTTTCGTGAATACTATTCCCAAGAAATAATTGAATTTGTGTCAGGTAAACCAGTGCAAGATGTTACTATTAAATCAGTTCAGATTAGTAGGATGGTAGGAAAAGCATATCGCCAGTGTGCGAGAGCTAAAGTATCTGTGGACGGGTTCAGTAAAGCGGGAATAGTTCCTTTTAATAGAGATATTTTTAATGAGTTGTTTGGTCCAACCGATCAGCCAACAGAAGGTTTGACACTAACAAATGAAGATAGTTTGTGCTTAGACGTTGGAAATGTAGAAAGCAGCAATGAACAAATGGATGGAACAGAGAGTATTGAAAATTTGCCACAGGAATCTGTAAGAAAAGGTAAAGTATCGAATCTGGACCTATATTGAAAAAACCGCTGCAAGAAGTTCCCCCTAAGATATTCTTCAGAATAAATTCAAATATCCTGGGACACCTAGTCCCAGTTTAAGCCTAGGTAACTTAACTTTAACTGGCCTTTAGAATGACTTAATAAAGCTAATCTGTAGTTTCACATGGTTAGTTCTAAAATTAGTTAACCATAGCCCGGGCATTGACTAACATACATTTTATCTATACGTACATTGTGCCATTCTATAACGTTTTATGTTTTGGTCTCTCCAATTGCACCAGCTAGACTCTGAATTATTATTTACTATGGTCTTTTAAAAAGGTGTTAAATAGGAATGTCTATTTTTTCTGCTCCAGGAGAAGGGGATAAGTCAATTTTACTGTTAATTCGGTCGATTTTATTACATCTAGCGTCCACACTTGACCATACCAAAAACCTTGACACAAAACAGAACATAACAAAGAACCAGCAACTTACTACATAAGGGCAATTTATTAGCCAATTTCTGATATACAAGACTCGCTTAAAAACAGGAAACTTACTGTGACTATGTGTATGGACCTGTCAAAAGCATTTGACGGTGCTAATCATCAAATGCTGTATTCAAAATAGAAGATAACTGTATCAGGGACATGCTCTGACGTTAATTAAATCTAATAATTAAGGTACTTTACTCTTAAGGCAATTTCGAAAAAATGGCATTTACTCCCTTACTATTAGCCGCAGGTGAAATATGAAATATGCATTTATAGTTTTAAGGCATGCACCAACTTTTATAAAGAATAAAATTTTCTGAGAAATCGGTGATAAAAAACTTTCTTGGACACACTGTATATTCGATTCCTTTATGTTTGTATGCAATAACAAATAATGAGCATGGCTATTTAACTAGATATAAATGTAACGTATTGCCGTTGCCGTATACGCGTGCCGGCCCTGCCACGCGGTGGCGCGATGCAGTTGTTGGACTAGTATTACTAGAAAATATTGATTACATTTTGCAACATTTTTGGCGTGGTCCAAACATTTTTAGCCCTACCTTACTAAAATGCCACCAGCCGAGCCGCTATGTAAATATTCCAACGTTCTTTGTGGACGCTATAAATTAATTACAATTTTCCTATAGTGGAAAATATCCGTAAATTGACTTATTCCCTTGGTACTTTTTAAAAATAATTATTAAAAAGCATTTTTACTGACTAATGACAGTTGTGCTGTCTTTCTACACAGACTTCATTAGACGTGGCCGCGTTTGCGTCGTCAAAAATCATACAAACGAACTCCTTTTTTGGGAATTTTACGTTGACGGAAGCATTAATATTTACGTCGTTTTAAACATAAGATTGACTTATCCCCTTTTTGCTCGGGCCGGGATTTTTTCACACATTCTGCTGAACAGCTGTTTTTTGTGTTTGGTGAATTTAGAGAAAAAAGTGAAGATAAAAAGTCGAAAAGAAGTATCTGACAAGTGCTGCTTCGTACCAGATTGTGCGAGTAACTCGAAGCAAAACCAAGAAAAAATCTTTGTCGAGGTGCCTGAAACGGAGGAACTGCAAAAAATATGGTACAATGCGGTGGGACGAGAGTATCCGGGGTTTCCGTCGCGAAATTATTGCTGTGAGGATCATTTTGATGTAAGTAATTTCGGGAGTAAAATAAGTATTTTATTCCATTCAAAAAGGGGCCGAAGGGCTCCATCTGATGTATTTCTATTTAAAATATATTTGCGCAAAAATTCCACGTTGTGTCTCGGTTGTCAATTTTAATCAAAATAATACTTTGTAGATAGAAGACGACATGGTTCAATATGTAGTGTATAAAATGCACGGCGGCAGGGCAATCGTGAAGAAAAGTGTCCTTCCCAGCGTAAAAACGACTAAAGCGTCCCTTGATACCGTCGTGCAATCCCAACCATCACAGGATGACAATGACGTGGCGACCGTGGATGCTCGTATATATGAAACAGAAGCACCAAGTTTATCGGATAAAGAACCGTCAGAGTGTACTGTTGAAGGTCCCGCTGTAGTCAAAGAAAAAAAGGAAATAGACCTGTATGATAACTTTGGTTATAGAGACTACACTTTGAACTCGAAACGCGGTAAATCCGTTAATGCTTTCAAATTCTGCTTTGTCCCAGGTTGTGAAAACAGCTCAAGACGGAACCCCGAAAAATCGTTTATAAGGGTAAGAACCCGGTCTACCTGGTTGTCAGGTGGTAGGGTATAGCTTATAAGTGCCGTGCGAGCAAAAATTATTTGCATCAAAGAACTTAGGGCTTGGTTTAGATCACAATGATATGGGGACGATATATCTAACCAAATCTATGTTGAAATTTTGTCAAATTCATATTATGACATGATATGCCAAACTAATGAGTAAATAAAATAAGTAGACAAATACAAATTTATTTTTGTTGGTTACAAAATTAACAAAGGAAGAATATACAGAAAGAAAAAGAAAAATAATTACATAAATTGCTGAAATGCTCCAAGCATAAATTCACACGTCTCTTCATATTTTCGAAAGTGTTGACCAGCATCTCTGGAGAAATGTTATCACATTCTTGGATAATCCTTTCTTGTAATTGTTCTAAATTTGCAACAAGTTCTTCTGTTCTTACTGATGGTCTTCCTGCTCCTTTTTTGTGTTGTATAGAACCTGTTTCCCTAAACATAGCCACGGTTATTTTCAGGCAATGATAAAAATCCCCAGCAATAAAAGCAACGTTGGGAAAATGTTCGTGAAAATCGTCCATGCACAAACCCGGATTGTATTGCCACTCACCATTTACTCTAACCCCGTTTCGAAAATACGCTTCAACCATGAATGTTTTGTGCTGTTCCGTAAAGCCCATTGTGTGAGTTGTTCAAGAAATTGGAAAAATTAGCGATGAATCAAATTACTTGTCGACGACTGTCAAAGATGACGGAATAACTGATTGATTGTTAATTCAGGTAGTTACTGACACCCAACAGGTATTAAGCTCTACGGCTAAGCATTACGTCCTTAGATGCAAGGCTCTCTTTGATGCAAATAATTTTTGCTCTTACGGTATATGGTTTTGTAAAGAATGCATGGACCAGCAGGAATAGATAGGTATAGATGATGACGGATCTTCCACTTCCTATCAATGCAAAATGCCTGTAAGCTAGTCACTATATTATTTCCTTGTTTATTTATTATTTGCTGGCCTTAAATCATATCTTATTTATTTTTTCAGCTACCCGTTGATACAAATCAGTTGGAGAAATGGAATAAAAGAGTTGGACTGAAAAGAGGTTGTTTCATAAGCAAATTTTGTTGTGTGGATCATTTTGATGTAAGTACAGGTAGTTCTCCTTGCCATAATGTAAAAACAGCTGTTGAAATGTCAGTTTACCAGTGTCATTTATTTACCACACTTTTTCAATACAGTGTGTGTATAAAGTCTGGAAACGGCTTAATAACATCACAATTTACTGGCCGATTTAAACCAAATTTGGTACAGTTGTGTAAGAGGATCTAACGCACCGAATGACGATATAGGCGTTGTTGCCAGCTTTTTAGTTTGTCTGGAATTCGAACGAATTTTATATTTTTAAATTTAACACCCAGTATATTTTTACATTTTTAAATTTCACATAAAATTATAATTATTTTTTATTAAATGCATTATTAGTCTATACTTCATAGTTTCCGAGATATTGACTCTCGAAAAGTGACATTTTTGAACTTTGACAGCTTATAACTTTCTAACAGTACGTCTTAGAGCAAAACGGCTTACATGTCCCTATCTTCAATTTTTATTATCTTCCCAAAAAAATCAACTTCCAGTTAAACCGGAACAACTATATTTCCTGCTTTCGAGTTACATCCGGTTTAACAGGAAGTTGATTTTTTTGGGAAGATAATAAAAATTGAAGATAGGGACATGTAAGCCGTTTTGCTCTGAGACGTACTGTTAGAAAGTTATAAGCTGTCAAAGTTCAAAAATGTCACTTTTCGAGAGTCAATATCTCGGAAACTATGAAGTATAGACTAATAATGCATTTAATAAAAAATAATTATAATTTTATGTGGAATTTAAAAATGTAAAAATATACTGGGTGTTATATTTAAAAATATAAAATTCGTTCGAATTCCAGACAAACTAAAAAGCTGGCAACAACGCCAATATCGTCATTCGGTACGTTAGATCCTCTTACACAACTATACCAAATTTGGTTTAAATCGGTCGGTAAATTGTGATGTTATTAAGCCGTTTCCAGACTTTATACACACACTGTATACACTTACACAGAGTATAATAAAGTAAATCTCCTGCATGATTTAAAGTGAATTAATTATTAGATCTCTTGTTTATTTTAGAGTAAGGTTGTATCTAAGTTTTTTAAAGAACAAGCAATGTCAGGGTTGTTTTAATAATAATAAAGATATTTATTTGTGCCAAAATATAAAATAAATATATAAAAATTATAAAATATGTAGTAGTTAGTATAGTTCATACGAAGTCAGTTGAGACAACGTAAATATTGGGGGTACGATCAATTTACTGGACTAAAACTACAATACAAAAAATATAACAAAATTTGTACTGATCGCTCCCTATATAGATGTTCGAAGATAGTCCACGTGGACTTGACAAGTCTGTCATCAATTTTTTTTTGTTTTTTTGTCTGTCTCAACTAGGATCGTATATTTTTTATTTTTTTTTTTTTTACAACAACAACAATGTATTTATTGAATCAAAAAAAATGTTTACATTTTTGTGCAGATTCCTCTCAAAGTTTTCAATAGGACTTATAATATTAGAAATTAAAAATGCAATACCTAGTAGTAATAATATTAATTAACAATAAGTAAGTTACTTACTAGTGCTTAATAATAACAAATAATAATATACAAAAACATAAAGAAAACGAACATGAGACTAGTAACATGTTTTATTTAGCGAAAAGCTTACAATTAAATATTTTTTAATACATTTTTTTAACAACATTTTTATAGACTTATTTTTAATTTTAAAACGGAACCTTCGTTTAACAAGAACAGAAAAGTTAAACATTTTGCAAATTGTTTCAAATATTACGTATCATTTTGTTTTTTAAATAAATGTAATTTCAAAGTTTTTTTAAATACTTAGTTTAAATGATATTGGAGATTTAATAGAATTTTCCAAATTCTTATATTCTATGAGAACTTTATAAAAAATAGACTTATAAGCTAATGGTTTAGACATTCTATCCACAAAAAATTTTTGATTAGTTCTTGTTTTATAATTATGATGGTCATGATTAAAAGAGCAAAAAATTTTCAAACAATCAGGCAATAAATTATTTTTAATTTTATGTATAAAGATACATACTTACTAAATAAAAAATTAAATTTCTGACATAAAATTTATTTTTATATATTAGTCACAATTTAAAATAATCCGCATTGCCTTATTTTGTAAAATTTGTAATTTGTCAAATATTTCCTCACTAGCACAATATAAAATGGAAGAACAATAAAGAAAATAATAGTATTAAATACAGTTTTTTTAGAAAACAAACTTAAATTAGAACCGATTTTTTTAAAATAACCTACTTTTCCGGCAATCTTCGATATGATACTTTCAAAATAATTAAAAAATCTTAATTTTGAATCAATGATTATCCCTAAATAAATAAAACAATTTAAATGAATTTCTCTTATAATATACCTACTCTAAACATTTATTTTTTAGGAAAAGGATTTTAATACCAAAGTAACGTATAAAAGGCGATCTAGTGCTACAGTATTATCACAGACGCTAAAAACAGGCATCCTTCCTCACAAACGTATCGGAATTACGAATACCGATGAAATACTTAAACCCGAACCAATAAAATCGGATATTATAATCAAGGAAGAAGCTTTTGAACCTGAGGCTATAATTAAAGAAGAAGCTTTTGAACCGGAGGTTATAATCAAAGAAAAAGCTCCTGAACCTGAGGTTATAGCCATAGAAGAACCCCCTAAATCCAGTTCCGAGTCAGATTTAAGGTACGTGGAATGTTTTTTTTAAACTTTCTTGATTTTGAATTACTCTAATGCAAAGCAGACCGCAAGTGACGAGAAACACACTCATTACGGCCCTGTCTTTTCGCAAAGCGCATGCGCTACAGACTCTTTAAACATACGAAGTGACGCGGATCTGGTATATACAGCGTGTGTATAAAGTCTGGAAACGGCTTAATAACATCACAATTTACTGGCCGATTTAAACCAAATTTGGTACAGTTGTGTAAGAGGATCTAACGCACCGAATGACGATATTGGCGTTGTTGCCAGCTTTTTAGTTTGTCTGGAATTCGAACGAATTTTATATTTTTAAATATAACACCCAGTATATTTTTACATTTTTAAATTCCACATAAAATTATAATTATTTTTTATTAAATGCATTATTAGTCTATACTTCATAGTTTCCGAGATATTGACTCTCGAAAAGTGACATTTTTGAACTTTGACAGCTTCGAACTTTCTAACAGTACGTCTTAGAGCAAAACGGCTTACATGTCCCTATCTTCAATTTTTATTATCTTCCCAAAAAAATCAACTTCCAGTTAAACCGGAACAACTATATTTCCTGCTTTCGAGTTACATCCGGTTTAACCGGAAGTTGATTTTTTTGGGAAGATAATAAAAATTGAAGATAGGGACATGTAAGCCGTTTTGTTCTAAGACGTACTGTTAGAAAGTTACAAGCTGTCAAAGTTCAAAAATGTCACTTTTCGAGAGTCAATATCTCGGAAACTATGAAGTATAGACTAATAATGCATTTAATAAAAAAAATAATTATAATTTTATGTGGAATTTAAAAATGTAAAAATATACTGGGTGTTATATTTAAAAATATAAAATTCGTTCGAATTCCAGACAAACTAAAAAGCTGGCAACAACGCCAATATCGTCATTCGGTGCGTTAGATCCTCTTACACAACTGTACCAAATTTGGTTTAAATCGGCCAGTAAATTGTGATGTTATTAAGCCGTTTCCAGACTTTATACACACACGGTATGTCTATGGTGTTTTGTATTGGTGATTCTTTAGAATTTAAGAAAACTCAGGCGCCAAAACGTATTTCAAATACGTAATTTTTTTTAGTTGTTTATATTCTATGCCTATTTAACCATTTTTTTTTTAGAGAAGTAACTGAAGGTTCCCAGAAAAAGCTACAATTACGTAAATATGGTGTCAGGTGCTGTTTTGTACCAGGCTGCAATACTAATTCGCGACAACACCCGAATAAATTATACGCTTTGGTTCCTAGAGAAGAGAGAGAGCAGAAATTATGGTTTCAGGCGTTTAATCGACCATTTATTTACGACAACGAGAAACATTATTGCTGTGAGGACCATTTTACTGTAAGTGTTTACAGTTTTTCGATTTATTTAATTGCTACAGTCGATTATTCTTAATTTGAGCGGATCTTCCGCTCGTTGATATTAAATCAGTCTCAGTTCTCCAATTTTAAAGTTTAGAACGATAAAAAGTCAGAAAGAAAATTACATTCGTGGCGTACGAACCAACAACTGAATAGCGCCTGGCCGGTTCGGCACGCAGTAATTGACTGAATGATATCAATTGGTGGGAGCCTTGGGCCCCTGGCTTTTAAAAAGTTAGCTACCTGCCTATTATTGGCATTGGTAAGTGCATAATCCTTATCTTTTTCACCGTTGTCATTTTCAGATCGTAGCAGGAAAGGAATCTGTGGCCAGAGATAAAAAATTCGGAGGGCTCGTGCCACGTTCGTGTGTGGTGCTGACGATACCACTGCCATTGAGTACGAGAGAAGCGACGAAACATTCCTGCATCGTGCCAATTTGTAAAAATACTATCAAAGAATGTCCGGATAAAATTTTCATAAGAGTCCCCGAGATATTTCAAGTGCAAAGACGATGGTATGCAGCTCTCGGACTAGATTGGAATCCGCTGGACAAAGAATCCTTGGGTCTGTGTTGTGAGGATCATTTCAATGTAAGTTTTTCAAAAAAAATCTGATACAATTTTGATGTAAAATTAGTAGGGGAGTCAATATTGGCAGTCTAAGCGACATTACCATTAAGAAACCGCCCAATTGACTTTTGGACTGTGGGTTTAGAACGAACATTTTTTCGGTCATGCATGTTCTTATAATAATAAAAGTTTATTCAAATAATTTTTTGATTTAATGCTAATATATAATTTTTTTCAATTCCGAACTCAGAAGTAAAATACTTGTTTTGAGTTAAATACTATATTATTTATTATCAACAATATATTTCATAAGTCAGGCACAACTAGATTATAATATAAAACTAATATGACAATATTTTATTGGTATATTTTATATCACTACAGTATACAAAGATACAATACGTCATCTATATAGATAATATATATATTTATTTATTTTATTTATTATTTATTAATGACGTTCTTAAATATATCTCTTGGATTGGATAATATCCAATTTTTAATTTTATTTCTATAATTATTTAATGATTTAATTATTTTAATTGACTGTGGTAGCATATCAAAAATATATGCATTGATATTTAAAAAATATTTGTGTGCTATTGTTTTGTTTACTCTATTTTTATATGTAATAGTATTTTTATGACGAGTTTCATGTGTGTGATTAATATAATTTATTATATTTTTATGTTTAAAAATATATATTAACATGTTGTAAGAAAATATTTGTTTAATATCCATTTTTCTGCTATCATTAAATAGTAAATCAGAAGAATATTGGTGGTCTTTTTCGTAAATAATTTTCAAAATGTTTTTTTGAATAGTTTCAATATTATTAAGATAATTCTTATTTATGCCTCCCCATCCTAGTATTCCATAATTTAAATGGGTTTGTACTAAAGAATAATAAAATATTTCTAATTCTTTTATGTTTAAAAATTGTTTACGGTGTTTAAATTTTGGTATAAGAATTCTTAGTTTTTTTACAATGTAGTCACTATGTAAATCCCATTTTAAGTGTTTATCAAATATTATTCCTAGATATTTAATATTTTCACCTTCCTTTATATTAATATTATTATTGTATATTATTGGACCAATATTTGGAAGTTTATTTTTGTATGAAGTAAATGGAATGTAAGTTGTTTTGTTATAATTTATAGTTAATAAGTTTTTATTAAACCAGTTGCTTATTTTTATCAAATCTTTTTCAAAAGTATTTTTTTTAATATTCCAATTTAGACCTTCATAAAAAATTACCGTATCAGCAGCAAAATTATGTATTTTTTCTTGACAATTTAAATTAAAAATATCATTTAGATAAATATTATATGTCTATATATTTTTTTAAATTTGTAGCCAAGTAATCTGGAGATGTATAGACAATATGGTCCGCTGGTATTAACAAAATCGTTTTTTATTCCACGGCCAATTAAAACCGTGGAACCATCGGAATCAATAAGCAAACCGAAAAGTTGGCCAAAAATAGTTAGTGTGCCATTTGCCAGAGATTCATATCGGAAATATTGTTTTGTACCGAATTGCGAGAATGTTTCTTTTGAGGGTATGAAACGATTATTTTTGAAGATACCGTGTGACGAAACAGAGCAAATACGTTGGACGAAGGCAGTTGGACGACCATTTAATGGTGTCAAAAATAACCTGTGGTGTTGTGAGGATCATTTCGATGTAAGTTCATTAATCGGTAATACAAGCTGCTACAAATAATATTTTTATTAATATTTCAATTTGGGGATCAGCGAATTTAACTGCAATTCAGCCGTTAAAAAAACTACGAAACAATATAATTAAATGTATACATACACTTTCTTATTTAGAACCAACTATAAATGTGTATGAACCAAACGGATATTTAAATTTAGAAAAGCTTTATAAATTAAAACTATGCATTCTAATACACGCTATTATTATTAAAGAAAAACAATCGAATAAAATATTTCCTTTGACCAACATTATTCACATCACGAGACAAAACCATCATATTCAAACACCTATGGTAAAGAGTACTTTTGGCCAAAGATCAATATCATATAAAGGAATAACAATTTACAACAGTTTGCCGAAAAAAATTAAAGAAATATCAAAATTATGGACTTTTAAAAAAACACTAGGTATAACACCAAATATACAATATATAAAACCACAAATAATTAAAAAAAATCATGTTTAGTAATAATTATTAATAACTCCATCGAAATTATTAAAAAAAAAAATATGTAATAACCATTTACAAAAAATAATAATAATAATAATAATAATAATAATAATATATAATACGTTAAAGTTAGTTTATTTTTAAAAAATATTTTTTTAGTTTTTTTTTTAAGTCCATAATTTTGATATTTCTTTAATTTTTTTCGGCAAACTGTTATAAATTGTTATTCCTTTATATAATATTGATCTTTGGCCAAAAGTACTCTTTACCATAGGTATTTGAATATGATGGTTATATTCGATTGTTTTTCTTTAATAATAAGAGAGGGTATTAGAATGCCTAGTTTTAATTTATAAAGATTTTCTAAATTTAAATATCCGTTTGGTTCATACAAATTTATAGTTGCATGGTTCTAAAAAAGGAAGTTTATGTATGCATTTAATTATTTTGTTTTGTAGTTTTTTTAATGGCTGAATTGTAGTTAAATTCGCTGATCCCCAAATTGAAATCATATACTGTAATTTTGAATAAACCAAAGAATAATATATATTTTTAATAGTTATTTATGTATCAAGGGTACTAAGTAGATGATTATGCCCTGAGGGCGACAGTCTTACAAAGCCGAGGGCCTCTGGCCCGAGGGTTCGTAAGTCGCCCGAGGGTATATATCTATTAGTACCTGTGGTGCATACAAAATTTTATGTCATACCAGTTCGTTTTGAATAATAAATATTTTTTTTTAATTTAATTTGATTTACCAATTTTTTATTTTTACCTGCGACATTACCTTGACATTATTAGAATGTTTAATGTGTCAAAAATCAAAAATGGAACAAGATGCACACTTAATGCCCGCGCGGGCCATAATGTGTACTTTATGCCCGCACGGGCATAAAGTAATTCATTATGTAGATGGCATCTAAGGTATAAAAACACAATAATGTACTGGTATGACATAAAATATTTGAACGATATAAAATTTTTAGCTTTAAACAAAAGGCCAATTATTGGTGAGATGTAACTTCTTAAATATTCAATATGTTTTTTCCAACTTAAATTTTCATCAATATACAGGGTGGCCTTTTAGTGTGGCAAAGTACAATAGCTCCGTTACTATTTCAAATACATTAAAAATATTAATACAAAAGTTGAAGGGCAGTAAGTGACTTATAACGTAAAATTATTTTTAACTCTATAGGGTGGCTCAAAAAAGCGGAACAATAAAAAATGTACTTTTTTTAAATGGAACACCCTGTATATTTTTTCATTTTTAAATTCTAGATAAAATTATAATTATTTTTTATTAAATACATTATTAGTCTATACTTTATAGTTTCCGAGATATTGACTCTTGAAAAGTGACATTTTTGAACTTTGACAGCTTCTAACTTTCTAACAGTACGTCTTAGAGCAAAACGGCTTACATGTCCCTATCTTCAATTTTTATTATCTTCCCAAAAAAATCAACTTCCGGTTAAACCGGATGTTACTCGAAAGCAGGAAATATAGTTGTTCCGGTTTAACTGGAAGTTGATTTTTTTGGGAAGATAATAAAAATTGAAGATAGGGACATGTAAGCCGTTTTGCTCTAAGACGTAGTGTTAGAAAGTTAGAAGCTGTCAAAGTTCAAAAATGTCACTTTTCAAGAGTCAATATCTCGGAAACTATAAAGTATAGACTAATAATGTATTTGATAAAAAATAATTGTAATTTTATGTGGAATTTAAAAATGTAAAAATATACAGGGTGTTCCATTTGAAAAAAGTACATTTTTTCTTGTTCCGCTTTTTTGAGCCACCCTATAGAGTTAAAAATAATTTTACGTTATAAGTCACTTACTGCCCTTCAACTTTTGTATTAATATTTTTAATGTATTTGAAATAGTAACGGAGCTATTGTACTTTGCCACACTAAAGGGCCACCCTGTATAAACCTAAAAATTTAATTGTTTTAGTATATTTAATTAAATTATTATTGAAAGATAGTGAAGAAATATTATTATTTTTTAATTTTGATTTACTTACAAACATAAAAGATGATTTGTTAAAATTTATTAAAACAATTTTTAATGTATTGATGCTTGTTTTTAGAAAGAGGACTATCGAGAAGCTATCAAAGGAAGTAACGAATTCAAACTGATAAAAAAAGGAATTGTTCCTCATAAATGTCTTTATCGAGAAGGACATTCGTCGGAACCGCCAAGCAAAAAGCCGAAGAAACGGGAAACTGAATAGTGTTGCATCATTTTGTTGTCGTGATTAAGTTTTATATTTAAAATGTGTAATATATAATATAAATCAAATGTTAATTTTTTCCTTGTACTATTATTCAACCGCATTTTAATTACTGTTCTTCATTATTAATATCGGGCACTCAAGAATATATACAGGGTGTTCATTTGAAAACTTCCCACCTCGATTTTCCTGCTTTAAAATGAAAATGTGGAAAATCGCTCGGACCCGTCGATTTTTATTTCGAGGGGTACATCTTTTGCGTATATTGTCAATCTTGTTACTTCAAGCCCCTCCTAGGAGGGAGGGGGGGTAAGATCTAAATCTTAAATGGATAGGTACCCCTATTTTATATATTTTTTTTGGATTCTGCATAAAATTCTGAACATTTTTTAAAAAAAGCATTATTAGTCTATACTTAACAGTTCCGAGATATTTATTCTTAAAAAATGACATTTTTGAACTTTGACAGCGTCTAGCTTTCTAACTATACGTCTTAGAGCAAAACGGCTTACATGTCCCTATCTTCGATTTTTATTATCTTTCCAATAGTGTCAACTTCCAGTCAAATCTGAAGTACTATATTCCTTACATCCGGTTTAACCGAAAGTTCACACTATTGGAAAGATAATAAAAATCGAAGATATAGGGACATGTAAGCCGTTTTGCTCTAAGACGTACAGTTAGAAAGCTAGACGCTGTCAAAGTTCAAAAATGTCATTTTTTAAGAATAAATATCTCGGAACTGTTAAGTATAGACTAATAATGCTTTTATTAAAAAATGTTCAGAATTTTATGCAGAATCCAAAAAAATTATATAAAATAGGGGTATTCATTTAAGTTTTAGATCTTACCCCCCTCCCTCCTAGGGGCTTGAAGTAACAAGATTGACAATATACGCAAAAGATGTCCCCCTCGAAATAAAAATCGACGGGTCCGAGCGATTTTCCACATTTTCATTTTAAAGCAGGAAAATCGAGGTGGGACGTTTTCAAATGATATATTATATATAGATTGTAAATACCATAAAATAAAGCTAGCGTATAATTCTTAATAATTGTAGTACGTATACCCCAATAAAACAATGCTGCACACCTCTAATTCGTTGTCTGTTGAAGAGGGTATTATTCTGATATATAAAATGGAACGTGGTCAACTTCCAGCGTATTTAGGTGATTTTCTTGAAAATAGATCAAATTTTTTTGAACATAATTATTCGATCTAGACAACATTTCTATATTCAGTTTGTAAAGTCTTCAAGACTACAAAAATCGTTGTTTTATGTGGGTGTTCGCCTCTAGAATGCTCTTCCCGATGCGTTAAAGAGTGAAACTAGTCTAGCAACCTTTAGTAAAAATGGTTCCAAGTATTTGCAACGTGTATAAGAATGTAACTAGCAGTAGTAATATTTATTTATATGTTTTTTTTTTTTGTATTTGTATCTACTAGCCAAGTGCTAAATAAAACACTTATTATTTGTTAACAATTAATTTTAATAAAACAAATTATATTCCTTTTACTTTAAACCTCAATAACCTACCTACCAAGAAATATGAATAGTATTTAAATAAATAAAGACATTCAAATTTTTAAAGTTAATAAAATAAAATATTTATGAATAATTTTTGACAGTAAATTAAATTGGAATTCTCACTTAGAATAGGTACTTAATTAAGAAGTTTACTACCGATTTTTAAATACATTAAAATTTTTTTAAATAAGACATGGAAATATTATATTACGCGTTAGTTAAAACTCATTTAAATTAACTTTCAAAATATCTTTATTCCAAACAAACTTTTACAGTTCATTACATGGAAAGTGACAACATAATGTAGAAAATAATAACCATTAAAAAAAAATAAAAAATAACAATAAAAAATAATTGAAGTTAATCCAATTTGATTCATTAATAAAATCAATTACAAAAAAAAAAAAAAAAAAAATAGTATAAATAATTTAATTTAGTAAATATCTCTTTAATTGTTTTTTAAAAGTTGCCAATTTTTTAATTTTTCTGATATTTTTTGGAAGATTGTTATATTTTATTATTCCGTCATATAAAAGCGATTTTTTTCCGAAATTACTTTTTACTGGTATAGTTTGATAATTTATACAATGTCTGGTGTTATGATCATGTAATGTCTTATTCTCCTGAAGTGTTATGTTTGATTTTTTTAAATTACGGAATTTTAGGTTGAGGAGGAATAAATAGAACTTTAATTCAAAAATTAGAGGTATTACAAAAAAGGTTTCTAAAAATTATATTCAATAAAGATTATCTTTATCCTTCAGAAGAATTATATTCAGAAACAAAAAAGTTGGACATAAGACAACTTTACATTTATAACATCTTAATATATACATTTAAAAATAAAAACCTTATACACATATTACACGTCATTAAAATGAAATAACCATAAAACCTAAAATAAATAGGTCCATAGAACAACAAATTTCAAATATTTATGTTTTTATTTAAACGATTATTTACCATCAAAAATTAAAAAGTTGATTTCATTAAAAAAATTTAAAGTCGAAATAAAAACATCAATATTACAAACAGACAATTTGAAAATATTTTTAGAAATGCTTTAATTAATTAATATTGTTCTGAATAATTTATATAAGTAAAAAATTTTACTTACAAATTATAATAAATTAATAATTTTATTATAGGTAATATATTTCTTCAAAAAAGCTGTGTTTATACTAAAAATTAACATTTTTACTTTAAAAAACTTGATTTTTAATGCATATTTATGATTTATGATTTTACATACTAAAACAAAAAATAAGATTTGCCCCTAACAAGCTCAGCTTCAGGGGATTGAAGAATAAGTTAATCGAAGACAACATATTTATTATATTATTAAATTTTAAATAAACATTATTATTATTATATATAATGATATCCTCTAAAATTAAACCTCCATGGTGTCGTCGTTACAGTCAATTGACACGCTTGCTATATGGTTTGTGTTAACAAGAAAAAGTAAATAAGTATTTACATCTTTTGTAATATAGGTCGTAAGAAGACCTAGAAACAAACTAAGTGCGAATAATCCGTCTTCGCAAAGCGCCACGCATATTTAAATAGGCGGCATCGCTGCTTTTTTTCTTCCATTATAACGCATCGCCAAGTTTAGCGATGGTTCCTCCATACGAGCAAAATAATGTCAGTTTATCTTATACAATACGGTAATTGGAACCTCCTTAAAACAATCCAACCAAACGTGTAATAGCTCTCGCCGAGCTAGCTGTCGGCTCTCTGGTAGCAGCCGCGTAGGTATTCGTAGCATTCGCACGTACGTTAAAATAGGCAGTTTCTCTATGCTTTTTGTACGAGCAGGTGGGACGACGGAAACCGCGAATGTAATAGAAAAACTCCCACAATAGACAGGTAGTCGACGGAGTGTTTTAAAATATCCACTGCTCCTCGCTGGCGCTGCGCTGGGGTCTTCTGGTAGTTATTTGATACTTATGTACCTTTTTTAAACGTTTATTTCTGTGCAGATGTGTCCAAGATCAATCCGGCCCGTCTTAAAACCCGGATAACCCATATCTTAAAAAAAAATGCACCTCAACATCCGATCCAAACCGATTTGGTGCCACACCCGAGTACTAGAGTTAAACCAGGGAAAAGGTTCAGATTGATCCAGGTTGACGCTGAAGGAAGGGAAATTGAGGATGCGGTACCTAGGATACGGAGAAGGGTGGATCCACAATCCGTTTTGAAAAGTAATATTAATAGGTGAGTAGGTTGTCTTTATGCGGCGGTAGAACACATTTTCAGCTGAAATCTAATATTCAGATTAGATCACTCTCTCAACGCCGGGATCTAAAAGACCTTAAAATGTTATACCGGGTGTTTCTCAAAAGACGTTCACCCCTATAACTTTTCTGTATTTTTAGATATTGAAATGAAATTTTGAGATTATGCATAAGAGATGAGTCTGCATTTATTGGCATAATTTTCAATTTGTTAGCACTTCCGGTTTGACACAAAATGAATTAATTAATTAATATTGTTCTGAATAATTTATATAAGTAATAAAACTTAAAAATTATAAATTAATAATTTTATTATAGGTAATATATTTCTTAAAAAAAACTGCGTTTATACTATAAATTAACATTTTTACTTTAGAACTTGATTTTTAATGCATATTTATGATTTTACATACTAAAACAAAAAATAAGATTTGCCCCTAACAAGGTCAGCTTCAGAAGATTGAAGAATAAGTTTATAGAAGACAACATAATAGTATATTAACGTACACGTTTTATAAAGCATCATTTTATAGCACGCGTCCATGTTAAAAAACGATTTTGCGAACTGTCATTTTTTGATTTATTGACCCATTTTTACCACGAAATTCTAAAGTTATTTTAGTGATATGAGATTTGAAATTGAACGGAATACGTTGTGTGATCCTTGTACATTCGGTACATATACAGAGCGTTCGGAAATTCGGGCGATTTTACTACTTTTTTTCGAATTTCAAAAGACGTGATTTTACGTCACGGCATTGCAATTTAGTATAGGGAAGATGGAAAATTCAAATAAAGTTGTAGTTAAAATCGACATTGGAAGGTTAGTAGATTGAATTTTGGATAGGATTTGGCAGAAAATGATAGCTTGAAGCAACGAATTAATAATACAAAGGAAGTAGGGTTTTGTAGATTGACAGTTGTCCGGGATGGGTGCTGATGGCGGCAGCATTTGACGCATGCGCGCACGACTGTTTCCGGTCCACCTCTGTGGCGTATCATTAAAATGGTAATAATAAAATGATTAATGAAATTTTATTTGGCAAAGAAAAGAAAAAAAATATTTAGATTCATATATACCTATAAGATACGTTAAGGTTGGTGTAATAAAACAATACAACTATTTATTTTAATTATTTATTTAAATAAGGTAACGGAGGTGAAAGGGTCCTTTGTAAATATCTGGTTAAATAACTAAAGAACACCTGTTGTTATACATTAAAAAAAATTGCAAAAAACAAATTGTTTCAGATAATAAATACTGATGAAGGCAAAATTATTGCTAAAACGTCTATGTTAAAAAATAAAATTTTAAGAAAACCTTACTCTTTCTTCATGAACCAAATCACAAGAAAATAATAAAATATAATATACTTAATATAGTCCTGTTTATTATATAATGTACCTAAATAATGTTAATGAGATTTCTAGTAGACAAGAAAATTGTTAAATGACAAACTATGCAGATAATACAAACATTTTATTTATTTGTAGTATCAACAACTTAACAAGTTAATTATAGATACATAAACCCCATTTCTAAAAGCTATCCTAAGCTATAATAAGTATTCAATTAGCATTTGCCTAAGCAGTTCAATCCTTAATTTTAATTTTTCATAGTTTAAATTATATATTATGTCAATGTCTCCACAATATTTATTAAAATAGAGCACAGTCTTATAAGTGGTGAGTTTCTGTATAGATTTGTCCTCGGTGTAGGAATATAAAATACATGAGCGGATCTAGTATTGACTAAGCCTATTCTAAACGGAAGCAGTCCTAAGAACTCTTTATTATCTATTTTGTCTCTAATTATTTTATATAAGAAAATAATTCTTGCTTCTATACACAATATAGTCTTAAAGAAGGGAAATTAAACAAATTACACAAAAGCCCTTGATCTGTACCTCTTGGCGGATAAACTGAAAATGACTTGTAGTACAAAAATTTTAAAAATTTACGCTGAATATATTTTAAAAGAGCAATCTTATTGGCATACTGAGGATCCCAAATAGTGCATGCATACTAAAGTTTTGTAGCTACCAGGGATTTATATAAAGTTATTATGGCGTTAACATTTTTAAAGTATTTACAAGTTCTGATAATAAATCCTATCATATAAAGACCATGAGCTTCTCGAGCAACATATTTAACAATTTATGATTGAAGTAAATAATTATTGGTTTTCTAAAGATTAACTGATATTAAATAAATCAAAGACCGTTATCACCTTGTTTAAGACTAACCGATACACTTTGGAGAATCCGGAAACAGTAACCATTAATGATTGTCATATAAGATTAAAGGAAGATACTAAAATCTTAGGTGTGTTGTTGGATAGTAAAATGTCCTGGAAGAGCCATGTCCTGGAAGAGGCATATCCAATATATGTTGTAACCAGAAGATGTTCCAGTTAGATTCACAGTAGGATAATTATCTTCAGGCAGGTTTTGACATGGTGTCTCATAAGATATTGCATAGGAACGTACCTGCCAAAAAAATATAAGTTTTTTAATTATCTGTTTGGCACCTTTACTAAATGACAGAAAAGTACCTATAACGTGCTACTACCTCTCTTTGTAAATTTTTTTTTATATTTTGATATGAATTTCTTTGAATGATAGAAGGTTTGGGACTTGCTTTGAATTTATTTTTTTAATCAATGGTATCTCCAGTCGTCCTCAGATGAATATTGGGAAAACGTTTCTATCATTCTAGAAACATCATTGTCTTCAATCTTTAAATATGAATTTTTTTGTTTATCGTACCTACACTCCCATATTGTATTACATTCTTTATCCATGGGTTTAAAATTTTAAAAGTAGATTAAACCAGTAAAACATCTAAAAACCTTTATCAATACATAATTTATGAAAAAGTGACAAAGCAGCTTCCTCAGAAGCATAAATAATGCAGAATTATTTGTATTCATATTCTTAAGTACCTACCTATACATATTTTCCAATATATCATGTAATGACCAGATACAATAGTTTCAAAACTTACATTTTTTAACCTGGCTACTTCAAAAGGAGGCACTACTGCAGTTGGGACCAATCTAACTTTCAATCTTGAAGTTCTGTGAAAGCAATCTTCAGAAAAATGCTCCGAGCAAAAAACTCTATTTTGTGTAGGATTCCAATCACTTCGGTTTACAATTTTCAACCATGCCTTTTTTCTTAGGTAATTATTTGGAAAACTAAAAACCAATAGGTATTTTTAATTTGCTTTTCTGTAGAAATGGGGTAACCCAGTCGATTAATAAATAAATAATATTTTTCTGGTTTTATAAGACGAACGCCCATGAATGACATGCGAGGTTCGGAGGTTATGTGTATTTTGATATTAAATTAAAATAACATTTTTTTTCTCTACAGATTAAAAAGGTTTATATATCTAAACATAAACTTACCGATGAAATGTAATGCCCAGTTTTTACTTCATAGCGTTTGGGAGCACCCACAAGCAGCACAACTAACCATATTTATAGCTTATTAATTAACCCAGAATAGCAACTAATTAAAATGTTTTAATCGCTGTCCAGCGCTAAAAGTATACTCCACTGTCACACTAAAGTAATTATAAGTTTACTAGAATTCGTTAAATATGGTACTTAACTAATTAAAATGCAAAATAACTCAAAAACAGCAAAGAAAGCAGAAATCACAGCTCGACCTGTCAACCACGGTCAACCACCAAAACAAACATGGAGTCATTTGTGGGTTCTGAAGATGGCCGACTTCCGTCGCAAATTTTGTTAGGCGGTTTATGCAAAACCCTACTTCCTTTGTATTATTATTTCGTTGGCTTGAAGCATCTACAAAAGCAAAATAGTTCTCCGTCAATAAAGTTATTATTTAATATGTGTTTTTTAATGAACTAAAACAATACATAGAGATTTGTAGATCCAGGCAACCAAACATACATACGTGGGTTCGTGTAGTATTTTGCATATTTGGATTAAAAAATATTAGTTATCTAGAATGCTATGCTAAACGGTGAAAAAAAAAACATTTCAACCTTTAAATAATAAAATTCGGAGTTCGAAATAGATTTGTTTCGAGACAAAATTAGAAAAACATATTTTTATATATTATTTAAGTTTTAATAAAAATTATTATTATTATATCGGTTTTTTTTTAGGACACCCATTCCACGTCCCCCCCATAATGATAAAAATGTTTGTGTGTTATACACGAATTTTACCAGCGAGGGGGATTACATCAATGACCACGATTACCTCGTCAATCCGTATGTAAGAAATAAGATGTTTTACCATCATGGAGCTACCGCTGTCTGTATTTGTTTGATTTGCGATTTGAAACATAAAGCGCTGGATCATATTGATGTAAGTGGCGATGGAATAATAAAAATATTATACAGAGTTATGATAAAGAAACAGATCGGCCTTTTATATAAAATACTAGCTATACCCCGCGCGAGTGGCTACGCTACTTACTAAAATAAATTTGAAGGAAAGACATTACACAAATCCCGTCATCCCAGCATCCGTTGCGTCACTTTTTTTTAACCCGAAACCTTCCTCGGCCTGCACACAACAACTCACCAAATCCCGTCATCCCGGCATGCTTTTCGCCACTTTTTTTATACCGAAATTTTCCTCGGCCTGCACACAACAACTCACCAAATTTTCATCGTAATCGGATAAATGGTATAGGAACGCATACAGGACATACATACAAACATTCATTTTATATCATATATTATCTTAACATAGTATAAAACAAAGTCGCTGTCGTGTCTGTCCCCAGCTATATGTGCTTAAATCTTTAAAACTACGCAACGGATTTTGAAGCGGTTTTTTTAATAGATAGAATGATTCAATAGGAAGGTTTTTATGTATAATACATGCATAATATTGTAGAGAAACACTGATAAATTTAGAGGTTTGTTCGGGTTTGTATTTATAAATCTTGACGTGATGGTAAACTCGCCTTATTATTATCTCAGAGGCGTATAATGCCTGGCATTGCAACGCAGGCCGGGTACACGCTAGTATAAATATAATATATTATAATTATTCATATATAGATGTATACGGTGTGTATCAGCCAAATGGAATAAATTCGATAATAAATATGTGGGGGTGTGTCCGAAAAAACGCTCGGACACGTCGATTGGTATTTTTAGTTGCGCATTTTTTTCAATAAAAACTTTATACAGGGTGTGTCATGTGACAGTCGCCAATACCAACTTTCTTATTTTAAATACACAATCCTGTATATTATTCAATTTTCGGATTCTTTAGAAAATTTTAGACATATTTTATGTACAATATCCTATACCTATCTTCAACTGTTTCGGAAATATTAAGTGTTTTCAGATTTATTGCAAAAATTAACAACACGCTCGAAAACTAATAAGTAATACCTACTGTTTATTTCTTGATAATGTAAAAAACAAAAAAAAAACATTAATGTAGGATATGTTGAAAATGCTCGCCGCGAACGTCTTGGCAACATCCTAATCTTAAATAGAAATTTCTTCTATTGTTATTGAACATCTCAGGCGTGACCGATCTAATCGCAAGCGTTATTCGTCTTCTTAGGTCAGCTAAGTCGAGGGGTTTAGTTTTGTATACAATATTTTTAATATAACCCTATAAGAAGAAGTCTAATGGCGTCAGATCAGGGGTTCGTGCTGGCCATTCCATCGATCCACGCCTCCCTATCCACCGATTTGGAAATATTCGGTTGAGGTACTGCCGGGCATTGATTTGGTAATGGGGCGGTGCTCCATCTCGCTGAAACCATATCATATTCGCTGGAAGTTGTGGGTTTGCTGGATCAGGATATAAGTTTGTCAAAGTTGGCAAGACATTATTTTGAAGCAGTGTTAAATAATTATCGCCATTTAAATTGCCATTAATGAAAAAGGGACCTATAATAATATGATCTCCAACTATTCCTGCCCAAACATTAACCTTTTCAGGATATCGCATATTATTATGTTCTTCACTAATCCAGTGAGGATTTTCCCTAGACCAAAAGCGGCAATTCTGACGATTAGCATGACCGTGAAGTGTAAAGGTGCACTCATCAGAAAACCAAACATGTTCTCACATTGCCATCATTTGTTCACAAAAATGTGTTCTATCAAAATCGTCTTCCATGAGCTCATGAGTAGGTATCATTTTATAGAGATACATTTTATTTTCTTGTAATGTTCGAATAATCGATGAATGGCTAACACCGAACATTGGGACTGTTTTTCGACTAGAAGTATGTGGGTTTTCCTCAAACTCAAGCATAATATCTAATTTGGTATCATCACTTATTGCATTGGCAGCTACTTTTTTTTTTATCTGCTTTACATGTCCAAGCTGGCGAAACGGCTTTTCTATTTTACTAATTTTGCCTTGAGTAATAGGCGGCAAATTTGGAAATTTTTCATAAAATAACTTTACTGTATCCCATAATATTTTGTCTATTATGTTTATTTTTTTTCTCCTCAGGTATACCAGAACGACCACTTTTAACACTATCTTTAACAGTACGAAAAATTCTCCACTTAATTGCTCCCCTAAACACTGTCGATTGGCTAATAGACGGGTGGTATTTTTCATTGAATCACGTACTTCTCTAGAGGAAAAAGATCCAATTTTGAGATAGGCGCCTAATTTGAGATAGCTCCGCATATTAACGTATATGTAACGCCATCTAACAAAAGTGGCGTAAACTTACTCAAATAAACTAGACGGCAGTGGTAAAGAGTTCGTTAAGCGCGTCAGTTCATTTATTTTTGCGCAGGTACGTTTCTCAAATTAGGCACCCAATACAATATTTTCATGTTTTATTACAGATGCCTAAAACACACAAGAAATGGGACCCTCACGCTATGGTGAATGCTGTGAAGGCTGTGCGTAATAAAGAGATGGGATATCTAAAAGCCTCAAAAGTTTTTGGTGTACCTAAAGGCACTGTGAGAAGATACTCAAATTCCGATAAAAGCCCAGAAGAACTTGTCAAACTATCGCTAGGCCGAAAACCAGTTTTTTCTGAACAACTAGAAAATGAACTAGTTCAATATGCATTAACCTTGGAACAACGATTTTTTGGTCTGAGGTCGGACGATATTAAACGAATGGCATTCCAACTGGCAATTAGAAATAAGTTGCCGCATCCATTCAATGGAGTTAGTAAATCTGCTGGGAAAAAATGGTTGAGGTTATTTTCAAAGAGGCATCCACAACTTTCGATGAGAACACCCCAAGCCATGTCTGCAGCTCGTATCAAATCTTTCACTCCCGAAAAAGTCTCGGCGTTTTTTGATCTCTATGAGGCAGAATATTCCAAGGTTCAAGATCCTTTCCAGAGGGTGTTCAGTGTCGACGAAACTGGCATTACCATTGTTCAACATAAGCACAGTAAGGTTTTATCGCTGAAGGGAAAAAAACAGGTTTCCACATTAACATCCGCAGAAAGAGGTAAACTAATCACCGTAATAACCTGTATGAATGCTGTAGGAGTTTATGTACCGCCATTATTAATTTTTCCACGGAAAAATATGAAGGCCAAGCTAATGCTTGGTGCTCCAACTGAAGCCATAGCTGAGTGTCACATTTCTGGTTGGGTTCAATCGGATATTTTTACAAGATGGTTACGTCATTTCATCAAATTCACAAAACCCACAGCTGCTGACCCTGTTCTACTTGTGTTGGATGGACACTACTCCCACACAAGAAACATTGCATTCATAGATTTGGCAGAACAAAATTATGTGACGATAATTTCTCTTCCGCCACATTCTACCAACAAAATGCAGCCTTTAGATGTTTCATTTATGTCTCCGTTAAAAACCTATTACGCTCAGGAGATAGAAAATTGGCTTCGGGAGAACGATTTAAGTACTGTATCTCCATACGCAATTGCTAGTATTTTTCGCAAAGCCTACGATAGAGCTGCCATTATGGAAACATCGTGCGATGGTTTTAGAAAAACGGGACTAGTTCCTTTGAATAGAAACATCTTCACAGACCATGATTTTGACGGGCATAGTATAATGGAAAACAAAACGGGCCTTCAAGAAGAACACCTCTCCGAAGAATCGGAAGATCAAGATAGAGAGTTAGAACCAAAAGAAAAACAATCAAAGAAACTGGTAAAAAAATCTACTGCAATTGCACGAAAACAAAAATCTTCAGTTTTAAAACAGGACCAACCTTCCACTTCGGGGTTAGAGCAGAAAAGAAAAAAACGTCGGGTTTTTTCTAGTTCAAGCTCAGAAAGCGACGGCAGTATAACATTGGCTAATTCCTCTTCAGACGAATCCGGAGGAAGTGATGCTGAATGTTTATTTTGTTCGGGGAGATTTTCCGAGGACAAGCATGGCGAGCAATGGGCCAAATGTGTTCACTGCCGCAGATGGTCCCATGAAGAGTGTGGGGAAATTAAAGATGCTAATTTTATATGTTCTTTCTGCGAAGAAAAGGGTTTTTTGAGTAGTATCCCAAATTAGGAAATCTGTCTCAAATTGGGCAACCTTTTATTTTATGGGAAAATTGACAAAAACAAACTTTAAGTTCAATAACTTTCCTAGATTCTAGGAAATTGTAAAGAAACACTCCCAGTTCATTGGTTACCCCATCAAATTAATGGTGGATTTTAATGTAGATTCTTTGTTGCGATGTTTTGTAAATATACCAAGCAAGCGATTTTGTACAATAAATAAAAAGTTGTTCAATGATGAATTTTATTTCGAATTTACAAAAAAAATTGTCTCAAATTTGGGTCTCTTCCTCTATGACTTTTATGCTTTAATCTGCACCACCCAACATAATCAAAATTGTCAATGTCAACGCCTTAAAGATTGTGGCTCGAGTTCAGAACGTTGCTAAAATTTAGGTCTATCAATATTAGGTCCGTTATTATTCTTAATTTACATTAATTCCGTTTCCAAATTGAACTTAAAGGGCAATATAAAGCTATTTGCAGATGATACGACATTTGTTTATTTTGCTGAAACTCTTGCAGAAACGTATTTTGATATTAATAATGATTTAAAAATATTCTTGTCTTCAATCAAATAAACTTACGTTAAATTTTACAAAATCTTCTTTTATATTTATAACTAAAACTAAAATAAATTCCATCATTAACCCCTTAACATTTAATAATGAAAATATTAAATACTCAAAAACGACAAAATTTTTAGGATTAGTTTTAGACGAAAATTTAAATTGAAAATGCCATATCCAGTATATTATCAACTCGATATCTCCTTTGGTATCTGTTTTGTACAGAGCTAGATATTTCATTCCTTTAAAATACTTAAAAAATATATTTTTCATTAATATATTCAAAATTACAATACTTAGCTTCTGCATGGGGATCTGCTTGTTTAACAAACTTAAAACCATTACAAAAATTGCAAAATGAAGTTTATTAAATGTATACACAAATTACCACATTTAAAACCAACTGTTAATCTATATAGACCGAAAGGGTATTTACACATTTACAAACATAACACTTCAGGAGAATAAGACATTACATAATCATAACACCAGACGTATAAATGATCAAACTATACCAGTAAAAAGTAATTTCGGAAAAAATCGCTTTTATATGACGGAATAATAAAATATAACAACCTTCCAAAAAATATCAGAGAAATTAAAAAATTGGCAACTTTTAAAAAACAATTAAGGAGATATTTACTAAATTAAATTATTTATACTATTTTTTTAAATTGATTTTATTAATGAATTAAATTGGATTAACTTCCATTTTTTCTATTGCTATTTTTTTTAATGGTTATTATTTTCTATATTATGTTGTCACTTTCCATGTAATGAAGTGTAAAAGTTAGTTTGGAATAAAGACATTTTGAAAGTTAAAATAAATAGATTTGGCGGGTAGGAGCGATTCCTGATAAGTATTCGGTATTCTATATAAAAGACTGATCTATTTCTTTATCAAACAAAACTCTGTATCCCAGAGATACAAAAAAATATTCTCTATTATAAAAAGCTAGTGAACTCACCTTTGGGCTTACCCACTGGTAAATTTTTGACCTCAAGTATTATGCGATGAATCCACTACTTTTAAAATAGGAATCAAACTTATAACGAACAATTTTTTTCTAGCACATGAAAATTCACAAAACAGTATGTCAAGTGTGTCGAGTAGATTTCCACAACGTTTTTATTCTGAATTTGCACGTTAGATGTCACTCTACATACTGTTGCGAATGTAGGATAACTGTCAGCTATGCCAATCACATGGCACATGCGCGACAGCACAATAAATCGTTGACTTTGAGCAATATCGATATACCTGACGATGTCTTTCCTGATTATCCGCAGAACGTAAGTTCGTCTAGTTCCGATAAATTATTAGTAGTTATACCGTGCGAGCAAAAATTATTTGCATCAAAGAGGAGGGCCTTGCATCTAAGAACGTAATGCTTAGGCGTGGAGCTTAATACCTGTTGGGTGTCAGTAACTACCTGAATTAACAATCAAGCAGTTATTCCGTCATCTTTGACAGTCGTTAAAATTCATTCATCGCTAACTTTTCCAATTTCTTGAACAATTCACACAATGGGCTTTACGGAACAGCACAAAACATTCATGGTTGAAGCGTATTTTCGAAACGGGGTTAGAGTAAATGGTGAGTGGCAATACAATCCGGGTTTGTGCATGGACGATTTTCACGAACATTTTCCTAACGTTGCTTTTAGTGCTGGGGATTTTTATCATTGCATGAAAAGAACCGTGGCTGTGTTTAGGGAAACAGGTTCTATACAACACAAAAAAGGAGCAGGAAGACCATCTGTAAGAACAGAAGAACTTGTTGCAAACGTTCGTGAAATAATGCAAAATACGCCAACAAATTGTATAAGACGCCTGTCCCAAGAAGTGGAACGATCTTATGGAACATGCAGGAATATTCTTAAGAAGCAGCTAAATTTATTTCCTTATAAAGTGCAAGTATTCCAAGAAATACAAGCCGTGGATTTTGAAAGACGCAGGAATTACTCTCAATGGTTTACCCACAATTTATTGGAAAGAAATGATTTATTAGACCTGACATTTTTTTCGGATAAAGCCTGGTTCCGCCTCTCCGGTTATGTGAATTCTCAGAATACCCGCATGTGGAGTAGTGAAAATCCCCATTTTTTTGTAGAGTCCACATTACACCCTCAAAAAATTGGTGTCTGGTTAGCTGTTTCCCGAAGAAGAATTGTTGGTTTACTTCGTTTTTCCTCATTTAAAAAACACAATTTTTTCACAATTGCAAATTTAGAACAATTACAAGAAAGCATTATCCCCAGAGATGCTGGTCAACACTACTTTCGAAAATATGAAGAGACGTGTTAATTTATGCTTGGAGCATGGCGGTGGCCAATTTCAGCAATTTATGTAATTCTTTTTCTTTCTGTATATTTTTACTTTGTTATTTTATAAACAACAAAAATACATTTTTATTTTTTGTCTACTTATTTTATTACTCATTAGTTTGGCATATCATGTCATAATATGAATTTGACAAAATTTTAACCTAGATTTGGTTAGATATATCGTCCCCATATTATTATGATCCAAACCAAGCCCTCTTTGATGCAAATAATTTTTGCTTGCACGGTAGTAAGGTGCACACTGTGTAGAAACTACATGGGATACCATTTTGCAATGTCGCCAAACATTGAAGCGTTAAGACGCCATCAGTAAACCTGCCACAGTTTATCTGGGAAGCAAGGATAACTGCAAACAACCACAAATACAGGGTAGTTGACTTTATTACTTGCCAATATGAGTCAGTCAAATTTCGTTTTACATGCGATCGGACGAAACTAAATATTTAACATCTATTTTAGCCCGCAGAAACAACATCACAGCCGGGAAAAGAACGTAATGATAGGCAACAGTTTAAGTCTTTAGCTGAGTTGTTAGCTGAACCGATAGAAAAAAACAATTCTACGGAAAAGACCGGTGATAGCTCGTCTAACGTCGGCTCTAGAAGAAGTAAAAGGATAACCAGGTAATCTTCAATCAAATCACTTTTTTAAATATTGATAGCATTTTTTACAAATCCAATAATAACGCAATTTTTAGATCGAGTTTTAAATCGAGAGGATATGAAGATGATGTCATAGATAATGAAGAAGAAGCGTGTATATATGATAAAACGACTAGGTCTTTTATCACTCCCACTGCCAAAAGACAACAAAAATTGCTGGGAAACTGCTCTAGTGATAGTAAGTAAGGATTTTTAACGACCCTTATTATCTAGTGAAACCGACTAACGGTGAAGCAAGGGGGAGGGGGGGGGGGGGGGCAATCTCTAGTACCATTTTAAGGGAGGTGACAACAGCACTACGTTTCAGCTTGTGCCTATAGGACCCACATACACAGTGTGTCCACGGATAGAGTTTGGAAGAGGAGAAACTTTTTTATTAGTAGGTATAGAAAAAAAGTCATTCTTTATAAAAACGTCTGCTTGTGCTGAAACTACAATTTCGAATACCAGATTTGCGATTACTATACAAGGCTCGTCACAAACAACATTTTAGTTGCTTTGATTTATGTTTTCAATTACCGTAAAATGGGGTGACAACACTTTCGACAAACTTGCTTCATTCTTGACCACAATTTAAAGAAAAAAAAATAAAGAAAAATTGGTATACAACTCTTTGGAACCTAGGGAACATTATGGGTTATCAATAAAATTAATCCTGTTTTTCCCTAAGGAGAAAAAAAATTTTAAAGGTAATTTTTCAAGTCACCCCTCTTTGGGGTGACTTGAAAAATGGCTAAATTTCGCTGTTAAATTCATTTCCATGTACAACAGGGGGGAGATAAAAAATAGGAAAGCTAAAAAAACAGTTTTTTTGCGATTTTTGTAAAAAAACAAATTTTTTAATAAGAAATAGCCATATTTCTATTAAACAGTCTTTATTTATGTATCTTCGGAATACTTAACAACATTATATATTAACATACAAAAGATTCCTTTATTATTTCTATAGGCTGCCACTGCTCGTCGTCCGAGTAATTTCTGTACTTTCGTGAGCCAACACGCCTTTTGTAGGTTCTTCCCATATTTTTCAAGTCACCCCTAAAAATACACAAAAAAATTAAATGTGACGCCACTGCCTTACTTCATTTTTTAAATACAGTTTAGGGTTAAATTAATCGCCTGTGATAATAAGGCAACACATAAAAAAATACTAGGAGATACTCACTTTTTACATATATACTGTGCACATAGAAGTATTCAGCATACGAAAATGTTGAAATATTTCACTTTTCTTCCCAAATTTCCAATGAAAACACTCTGGATAATACACTTATGTCAACTAGTCGTAACAGGTGTTTGATAAGTAAGGTTTCATACCAAAACGAGTATGCAGTTCCGAAAGTTGCCGTTAGATGTCAGCAGCGTGTTAAAACTATCCTTACAAAATTTTTCAAGTCACACCACGATTTCAAGTCACCCCATTTTACGGTACTTGATTTAGTTGAGACTACAGTTTCAACTGTTAGATTTGCGATTACTATACAGGGTTCGTCAGAAACAGCAGTTTTAGTTTTTTGGATCTTTTTTTTTTTAATTCGTTTTGATGATTTGCTTAATCATCACTTTGGGAACAAATGGATCTCACAAGTATCGACTTATCGACGAGTTGGGAACTGTTATCGGAAATTCAGATGTTGGGTATGCTCTAACTCGGTGGTACCACGTTTAAATAAAAGTTTTATAATTTATGATTGAATGAATTGAAGAAATATAACATGTAATTATAAAAATACCTCAAAAGTAGGCAAATAAAAAATGCTTTTCTTACAACAAAATCGTTACTCGGCCAGATACAAACTTATATTTGAAGTAAGAAAGCAACAATAGTTGTTTGTTTTTACGTAAATTTATTTTAAAAGAAATCCACAAAACTAAAAATGTTGTTTTTGACGAACCCTGTGTAGTAATCGCTAATCTGATAATTGAAATTGTAGTTTCAGCACAAGCAGACGTTTTTATAAAGAATTACTTTTTCTTCTATACCTACTAATAAAAATGTTTTTTCTCTTCCAAACTCTATCCCTGGACACACTGTATATAACCAGTATATTGCTAATAGTATGTTACAAGATTGTGACCCCTATGGAGGCCTAAAGCGGGATACAGAGTTTGTGCAGTTCACATCATTTTGTGGATGATGTAAAAACTGAACAGGGCTGGCTTAAAATGTATTTAACTATTTTTTGGTGCTGGTCATTCCATAGGACATAAAATTTCAAATATTTATGTTTTTATTTAAACGATTATTTACCAACAAGAATTAAAAAATGGATTTCATTAAAAAAATTTTAAGTCGAAATTAAAACATGGATATTAAAAACAGACAATTTGAAAATATTTTTAGAAATGCTTTAATTAATTAATATTGTTCTGAATAATTTATATAAGTAATCTTTTTTATCGTCAACCGTCAGTAAAGCCGTACATTATCAGAGTGATTTCCGGAAGTAAACGAACACTTTATTTTATTGTAAAATAATAGTTATTTGTTTCACTAGGCAGAAAAGCACAAGATTTAATGCCGCGGCTGGTGTTTCATAGATGAGGCGCAGCCGAGGCTAGAAAACCAGCCAAGGCATTAAATCTGCTTTTCTGCCTAGTAAAACATATAATTTTTTCTCCAAATGTGTTCCAATTTCACGCAAAATCGTATTTTTTATATTTATGTATGTTATTTATGACATTTATTGAATTGTTATGTTTACTTGTCATTTTAATTTTCAATGACACCTGACAGGCTCAAAAGGTGTATTTTTTCTGCCTAGTCAGAAAAAGTTTTTTCTGCCTAGGCATAAAAAGTCCACTTTTTCTGACTAGGCAGAAAAAATACACCTTTTGAGCCTGTCAGGTGTCATTAAAAGACCGCTTTTAATGTCATTTGGAGAAAAAATACTTTACCTGCCGCAAATGCGGCAGGTAAATACTTTTACCCTCCGCAAATTAGTGACTTTGACTTTTATTAATCAAAAATCGTCTGTCACTGTCACGCCTTTCCCTATGACAGCTCGATAATAGTTTTATTGCGATGAGTTTTACCTCAATTTTTTATATTATAAATTCTGAACGGTTGGCGATAAAATTTTGTATGCACCACGTCAGTAAAGTTGTCTTTATCGACTCGCCTGTTATTCGCCTCGCTCGCTCATCTCATAATTTCAGACTCGTCCGATAAAGAATCACTTTACTGCCTTGGTACATAAATAACAATTACTTAAAAATTATAAATTAATAATTTTATTATAGGTAATTATACTTCTTCAAAAAAACTGCGTTTATACAATAAATTAACATTTTTACTTTAAAACTTCATTTTTAATGTATATTTATGATTTATAATTTTACATACTAAAACAAAAAATAAGATTTGCCCCTAACAAGCTCAGCTTCAGGGGATTGAAGAATAAGTTTATAGAAGACAACATAAACATATTTATTATATTATTAAATTTTTAAATAAACTTATTATTATTATTATTAATAATATCGCGGACCGGGAGGGGCTGATAGGCGGGGGGGTTCAGTTGTTCTTTTTGTCATCTTTCTCAACATAAAATGGACATTATAGACCATACACCTATTTAGTCTCAATGTTCCTTCCACATAAATATTTATATATTACTAACTTGTATTTTAGACCTAAAAACGGATTCGAATGAAGACGCAAGTAAACCGCAAGCAACAAATATCGTTAGTACTCTTTTCTGTGACGAAATTATGGATGCAAGTTTTACAGAAACCTCTAATACCGACTCAAAATCAAATCTAATTCACTCTAATAGTGTTTCTACCGAGCCGGGTCTCACAATCAAAACCGAACCGAAAAAAACGAACAAACCAAACAAAAAAAGACGAAGGAAGTGTCTTTTGGTGAATAGGAAAAATTGTAAACCCTCTTACCGAACTTTCAAAGCTCATATCGCCGCTAGCAATATTGAGTCGGTGGATCTTACCAGTCATGAGTCACCTACGTCTCAACTTTCACAAACCTATAGTGATTCAGTGGCCCGAAAGAGTAAACGAAGTTCCGACGCAGGAAATACTGAGAAGCAGAGTAACTTAAGTACAAACAAGATAACAAGACGGAGTAAGAAATGGGTGAACATATTAAGGAAGGATCTTGTAGACGTTAAAACGTACAGTAGGTCTAATAAGAGAAAGATAGTTGCAAGTAAAACTGGTAAGTTCTGTTGTCTATTTGTCTGTTGTTGTTTTTGTCGTTATTGACTTCAAGGATCAACCTTAGGACCTACTTTTTTTAATTTACATGAATTATATAGCAAAATTAAATTTAAAAGGTAAAATAAAATTGTATGCCGATGATACTACTATTGTATATTTTTATGAAGACCATGCTCAAATTCACAATAACATTAACCACGACCTAAATATAATATGTAAATGGCTTGAAATTAATAAATTATCATTAAATTTTAATAAATCATCTTTTATCTTTATAAGTAAATCAAAATTAAAAAATAATGATATTTCTTCACTATCTTTCAATAATCATTTAATTAAATATACTAATACAATTAAATTTTTAGGTTTATACTCAAAAACGTTGGGCGCGTAAATCCAACGTTTTTGAGAAAAAAAGTAAGGCCGATATTGAAAAATGGCTGTAAGAAAAATTGTTTGGTACAACATTCTACACCCGGGAAAGTCATTTTGCTTTTGACCAATAAATAATTATTTAAGATATTACAAAATTACTAAAAATAAAAAAAAATTCTAAAAAAAATTTTGGGAATATTTTCGATCGTCATTTACTTTTCTGGATGGGGTATTTAAAGTAGAATTTATTTTCTAAATACCAATTTTTCTTTTTTCTTTTCGTTTGACCAGCAAAACGTTCGGCAATTTTCATTGTGGTAAAAGGGGTTACTTCTCTTAAAGAAAAAAAATCAAATATAATATTTCCTTCGACCAACATTATTCACATCACGAGACAAAATCATCATATTCAAACACCTCTGGTTGGCCAAAAATCAATATTATATAAAGGAATAACAATTTACAACAGTTTGCCAAAAAAAATTAAAGAAATATCAAAAATATGAACTTTTAAAAAAACACTAAAAAAATATTTTTTTAAACTGGACTAACTTTAACGTATTATATATTAATATTTTTTTTTGTAAATAGGTATTACATATATATTTTTTTTTTGAATAATTTCGATGGGGTTATTAATGGTTACTAAACATGATTTTTATTATTTGTGAATTTATATATTGTATATTTGGTGTTATATTCTCTATAATAAACTTTTTTAAGTTGGTTGAGAATAAAAAAAAACCTTGGTGATTTCCCAATGTTTGAGAAATTAATATATATTTTTTTAGATACTTCGAATTCTACATCACCAGCGGAAAAAGAAGGCAACCCAACCACGTCAGAAGGATCGGATATAATCGACAGCTTTGAAAAAGAAACACCTAAAAAAGCTAATCAAAACGCCGAATCTTCTAAAACAGACACCCCGACAAAACAAAAAGAAACTCAGACAGTCAAAGCTATTGGGAAAAAATCAGAAAAGCGAAAGCCAAAAAATTACTCTGTCAAATCAGACGACCAGTCTCCGGTTAACAGAAATAATAGTGCGGAAGTATCTCAGGATGTTACGAAAATATCCCCGAATAGTACAAAAACGTCTCAGGATAGTACAAAGACGCCAAAGAAAAGTACAAGGGCGTCCAGGAACAGTAAAAAGAAATCGCCGTTGCGTGGCGATCTGAAAATGAGAATAAAGAGTTTAAACTACAGCCCGTTCGTTTCGCTCACTGACGTGTTCGCTGAAACGCCGAAACTGAAGAAGCCGAAGACTCGTGAAAGAATTGGTGGAAAAAATAAATTCGCAGATGATACAGGTATACAGTGTGACCAGTAAAGTCCGCATCATATGGGATTTTTTTTATTAATAGCTTTATGCGAAATTTGACTTTGGCATCAAGTTCTGCTTCGATCGAGATGAAAATTAAGCAAAAAAAATAGTAGTCACGTGATTCGCATTAAGTATCTGTCAAATTTTAATTTTTTCCAAAAAATAATTCAAAAGTGGGGTTATTTTTGAAAGTATCGAAACAAGTTATTAGAAAAAGCTTTTTAAATGCAGTTTCTAGCCTACATGCAAAATTTTAGCTGCATAAGGTAATTTTGATTTTTTACCCATATTTTGTAAAATAAGACTCGATGCAACCTACATAGAACTTCTTAGTTTTGACAATGCTTTATTTCAGATACATTTTCTTTAAAGTAGCGCCATATTAAACGTGTGTTTTTCTACAAAATCAAAATTAGGCTATTAAAATTTGGTCGCACGTGATGCAAAGTTTATCTGTTTTTGACCCTGTATAAGGTAACTTCTTAAAATAAGTATTTTTGAAAACGTAGTTTGTGTCTGAAAGTAATACACCTTAATATTAAGACAAAAAAGAACACAGTGTCATCAGTAAAGTGTTCATTAAGTGGAAAATAAATTTTAGTGGTGGGTAAAAAATCAAAATTATCTTATGCAGCTGAAATTTTGCACGTGGGCTAGAAACTGCATTAAAAAAACTTTTTCTAATACCTTTTTTTGATATTTTTAGAAATAACCCCACTTTTGAATTATTTTTTGGAAAAAATTAAAATTTGCCAGATAATGCGAATCACGTGACTACTATTTTTTTTTGCTCAATTTTCATCTCGATCGAAGCTGAACTTGATGACAAAGGCAGAACATATTATTTTTCACCTGAAAGTATATCTTTTAAAAAATTCGACCGTTTTAACCAATTTTTTTAATGGAGTTACCTGTTCTCTTAAATTAAAATATTATGGTACGTTCTTATTTTAATTTTTTTTCGTTTCTATATGTAATTTTCATTTTTAATTTATATTTATTCGTATGTAGTTTTTAAGGTGTGCAAAAAAGATTTGTATATTTAACTGAATTAATTTTATTTTCTCAATACAAAAACAGGTCATACTTAAAAAAAGAGTTAATAAATTAAAGGTCTAGAAAGGTGTCTTCACTATTATCACTAAATTCGAAGGATTCATCTGTGGAGTCAACTGAAATAATAAGTGGTGCTACCGTTTCTTCCATCAGGTTATCTAAGTCCCACATATTTTTCCCTCTTTTATTACATGTTTTATAGCTTCTTTCCAATTTTCTTTTGTTATAATGTTTAATGAATACTTTAATAACTCACGTACATCTTTTATTTTAAATGTAGTGTTATTCCTTGCTAGATAGCCTTTTATTTGTGCCCATATTAACTCAATTGGATTTAATTCAGAGTGGTAGGGCGGCAGTCTAAGTAAAATGATACCACGGTTTTTAGCCATTTCGTCGATAACACATTTTTTAAAACGTGACTTATTTTCTTGCACTATTTTTTTAACATGCCATCTTCAAAGGATATATTTTTCTTAGACAGCCAATTTATAATATCTGTTTTTTTCCAAGAAGTTTTTCTAAAACCCTTGAATGGTAGCTGGCGTTATCTAATACTATGACAGAATTTTCGGAAATTAATTCTATCATTTGCTCAAAATACTCTTCGAATACGTCAGCAGTCCCTCATAATAATCTTTTGTTGATTTTGACTTAAATTCAAGTAAACCACGGTTTACGGGAATAATTATTCGCCATTTTTGTATTATTTTTATAATATACACACAAGCTTCTGATAACACGTTAAAAATAAAAATAAACTACCCCACTTGAAGTTGGAAATATTCTATGACCTAGGCCACCTACCTGTATACCTATGCAATAATAGATAATTTCATTACTTAAGATCATGTACCTGTTATTGTTACGCTTATGGTTTATTAAGGTTTTACGACTCATGACCATCAGCTGTGCTGTCAGGCTTTAAGAAACAGAGTATAAAAGAAAATATATCTTTAAAAATTTCACGCTTTTTTTCAGAAATTGCAAGTCCTCCAGTAGTAAAAAGAGAAGCGGAAATTCCAGTTGTTGATATCAAAGTACAAGAACGCTTGTCGGTGCCGATTTTGTATGAGGACGAGAACAATACAAATAAAAACACCGACGAGACCTCACATGTAAAAGGGTCCGAAGATAAAAAGGATTCGAAATCTGATAAATTGACAAATAATAGTAAAGCCAGGTCATCGAGAAGTAGAGGGGCCTTAGGTCTAGTCGGTACGTAATTGCACATTTTTAAAGTTAATAAAATAAAATATTTAGGAATCATTTTTGACAGTAAATTAAATTGGAATTTTCACTTAGAATACTTAATTAAAAAATTAAGAAGTTTACTACCGATTTTTAAAAACATTAATAAAAAAATTTTAAATGTAAGACTTATGGAAATATTATATTACGCGTTAGTTAAAACTCATTTAAATTACGGAATTTTAGGTTGGGGAGGAATAAATAGAACTTTAGTTAAAAAATTTGAAATATTACAAAAAATGTTTCTAAAAATTACATACAATAAAGATTATCTTTATCCTTCAAAAGAATTATATTCAGAAACAAAAAAGTTGAACATAAGACAACTTTACATTTATAACATCTTAATATATATATATTTAAAAATAAAAACCATAATCATAATACACGTCATAAAAATGAAATAACCATAAAACCTAAAATAAATAAGTCCATAGGACGAAAAAATTTCAAATATGTATGTTTTTATTTAAACGATTATTTACCAACAAAAATTAAAAAATTGATTTCATTAAAAAAATTTAAAGTCTAAACAAAAACATGGATATTAAAAACAGACAATTTGAAAATATTTTTAGAAATGCTTTAATTAATTAATTAATATTGTTCTGAATAATTTATATAAGTAATATTTTTTACTTAAAAATTATAAATTAATAATTTTATTATAGGTAATATATTTCTTCAAAAAAGCTGCGTTTATACTATAAATTAACATTTTTTACTTTAAAAAACTTGATTTTTAATGCATATTTATGATTTTACATACTAAAACAAAAAACTAAGATTTGCCCCCAACAAGCTTAGCTTCAGGGGATTGAATAATAAGTTTATCGAAGACAACATAAACATATTTATTATATTATCAAATTTTAAATAAACTTATTATTATTTACCCAAAACTTCGTTGATTTATGCAGCGAGTTTAAATTGTGAGTATTTTTTGACTTTAACTTTGTCTTATATTTTTAGAAGGTATTAAAGACTGGTCCAGAAAATTCAAAAAATCCCAGACCTGCTTACCCGGCGATTCTTCAGGTAACTTGGACGAATCGCAGTCGAAAAACGACTTGCACGAACCTTTGCAGTTGAAACGCGAAGAAATAGGCGATGAAGCGATAAGCAGTTTAAAAACAGCCCAGTTGGAAAATACAGACGATAAGTCTTTAGTGTCGAAAAGTGGAGAGGCAAAAAATGATGAATCAAAGGGATCCATCACATGCGCATAGATGGAGCTCGAATTGGCAATTATTACTTGTCGGTGGTACCGTAATTTGCTGATCGGTTAGAATCACAGGCGAATAAGCAAGATATGACACAGCTATACAGGGCGTCCCATAACTAAGGGGCGATGCAGCAACAGGAGATAGCAAAATTGAAAATAGTATGCTTAATTTCTTATGATAAAATATACACGGTTAGTTTTCAATACTAGTCCATACGACAATCTGAGCAGACACCCGTTTGGGTCTTGTATCATATACAGCGTGTTTCAATAAAAACTCCCAGGCCAATTATTTCGAAAACTAGAAGCGACATGCGCCACGGTGCATAGAAATTTTTCGATGACGGGAACTTTTAAATGTTGTCGTTTTTAAGGATAATTAATTTTTGGTTAAATTATGTCCCATAAAAAATTTTGATAAATCCAACATGAAAGAAGATATTTGTGGTTAAGTTTTTTTAAAAATAATTTTAACGAGTATTTTAATTATAAATATTTTTAATATCCTTTGGCAGATTTTAATTTAATTTTGGTAATGATAATTATAGTGATAAAACGCGTCATGTTGGATTTATCAAAATTTTTTATGAGACATAATTTGACCAAAAATTAATTATCCTTAAAAACGACAACATTTAAAAGTTCCCGTCATCGAAAAATTTCTTTGCACCGTGGCGCCACCTACATCTTGTATTATTCAAACACATTATTTACACAGTTGTGAAGCCAATCATAGAGGCTATAAACTGGCATTTACAGAATTTACATGTCGCTTTTAGTTTTCGAAATAATTGGCCTGGGAGTTTTGATTGAAACACCCTGTATAATTCTTGTAGTACCTTATATCTGGCGCATACAGTTTCTTCGCAAAATCCAAATTCCATTTTTCATAAGAAAATACCGTTGAGTTAAGAGTAAACCTAATATCGCTGATATCGGCTGTTGTAAATTGAGTAGCAAACATACTATGAGAGAAAATATTTTAACAATTAAACAACTAAAGTCGCCACAGTGGTTCTTTTCCCGTGCGTCATCACTTTCATTCAACCACAGTAAATTTTTTAACATAAAATTAATTTTGGTATATTTGTCACAATTTAAAATAATCCGCATTGCCTTATTGTGTAAAATTTGTAATTTATCAAATATTTCCTCACTATAGCACAATATAAAATGGAATAACAGTAAAAAAATGTGGTAATATAATAGTTTTAAATACAGTTTTTTTAGAAAACAAACTTAAATTAGAGATGATTCTTTTAAAATAACCTAAAGTCGCCACAGTGGATCTTTTCCCTTGCGTCATCACTTTTACGTCATCAAAATCGTATGAATCAAATCAAAATTACGAGACGAAAAAAGTCAAAACTAAAAGTTCATAAAATGGAAGTGCCTGCCTACCGTTTGACGTACCTACATAATATCCCGAAAAATTATTATTTATTTTAAGTTTTGCCCGGCATTCTCTATTATCTAAAAGAAATTGACAAACAAATGTTAATACATTTAATACTATTTTTAAAGCTTAAAATCTAGAAAAGTTTGGTGTTTTATTGACTATTAAAATCGCAAAAGTCAAATTTTTAACATCCTTTCATTTAAGGGAATTTAGCCACTGCCGTAAACTTTTCAAGGAACTTTCACGGTTAGAATATTTAAAACAAATAAATTAGGTATTATAAAAATCCATAAATACTTACCGCCAAAACAGATGGTGGGAATAATTAGCTCTAAAAAGAACTATTTTTAGAAAAAGGAACCGTTTTAAGGCACACAGATTTACAAAATACGAATTAGATTGGCAGATCAAAATAAGGTTGACAATGACGTTCTAAAATACAACGGTTGTCAACTAAACAAATAAAAAAAGTAATTAATTGACGTTTATAGTTTTATTCTTGTCTAGCACATTATATTATTGCGGAATCTTGGAGACGTTCTTTTATGCTTTTATTCAAACTTGTTACTGTAATAAACAAGGATGCAGAGTTATTAACCACGTTGAGTCCTGATCGTTGATTGATGACGCACGGGCAAAGATCCACTGTGGCGACTTTAATCTACATTGAAATCTTATATGGTCCTAAGAAGGACCGGGGTGGTGGATGTCCTTAATAGGACCGGGGGTTTGTCCGAATTCGTAAGCGGTTGTTGCCGAGGTAGGGTGTGTTACTTTATTTGTAATAGAATTTACATTCTATGACAAACAAGGCAAGAGTCCTGGTGAGCGACTATAAACAGTACTTCCAGGCACTCAGCACACCTCGGGTGGGTTTGCGGCACAAGTCCTGTAGTAAAATGGGATCCGATGAATTGAACATCCATTACTCCATCGAAACTGTTTGTGTAGCAATGCATACACAAACGGTCGTGAGTAGTACCCAATTTTACGTAGGACTCTATTACGCAAAACCTCGGCGTTAACCTACCACGAACACGAACACTGCGAACCAACAGGTTGTCGTATCCATTGTCAGACATCTTGACGTAAAATAAAAAATATCTTCACCACTTCGTACTTATCACTATCATGTCAGCCTTTGTTGGTTGTATATAGCCTTTAGCGCCATCTCTTAGTATTTGTGTGGACATACAATTTGAGCAGACACCCGTTTGGGTCTTCCATCATATTAGACTAGGGTCGATAATTTTTGAAACCAAAAAAAATAATAGTAGGATGAAACCCATTGGAAAAGGAAGAGAATATAACAAAAATGAAAGGAAAAATAAATTACGGGCGATCCGAAGTCGGGAAGTGGAGGGGGTGAGTTTTTAAGGGTAGAAAACGATTTATCTCGATTTCCGGCAAAACTACAAGTCCTATGGAAAAACGTTAAATGGCAAAGTTGTAGGTAATAAAAAGAGGGGAAGTAATGTATATTTTTTTATACCATCAGAAAGTAGAGATTTCAACGAACAAAAAGCCCACAGACTTTTTTAAAAAAGCAGATATTTTGACGTGAGAATTTTCGATTGAAAATTAGGGTGCTTTTTCGATATTAAGTCAAAATAAGGTGAAAAAATAAATATTTTAATTCAAAAAAATTACAGTGTGTTTGGGACATAATAAGGTACGTTTTCACCAAATTTCGTGAAAAAAATGTTTTCTTGCAAAAGATAAAAATAAAAAACCAAAAACTTGGTTATTTGAATTTTTCACATAAATTTTGAGGTTATGTGAAAAAAGTGTAAATACAAAAGTTGTAGATCTTTTTATTACCTACAACTTTGCCATTTAACGTTTTTCCATAGGACTTGTAGTTTTGCCGGAAATCGAGATAAATCGTTTTCTACCCTTAAAAACTCACCCCCTCCACTTCCCGACTTCGGATCGCCCGTAATTTATTTTTCCTTTCATTTTTGTTATATTCTCTTCCTTTTCCAATGGGTTTCATCCTACTATTATTTTTTTTCACTTTTTACCATTTTCAAAGGCTTCAGCCCTGGTCTATATTATATAATTCTTAGTAGTACCTTATAGTTACAAAATAAAACGCAGAATATCTACATAATGTGTACATATCATGTTTTGTTAAGAAAGGTGTTTGTTTAAATGTTATTTATCATTTAGCATTTAAGCGCAAATATCTCAAAAACTAATTGATATATGAAGATTGATGAAGTACAACTTTTTTACCCCAGAAATGTGACATACAAAAAATATAGGCGAGAATTTACCAAACTGGCATATTGTGTAACTAGCGTCATTTAGCTGATATCTTAAAACTAATTATCAAATTGTCCTTCTTGCCCTCAAAAACAGAAATCCACGAAATTTGATTCATATCCGCTAAACCATTTTCAAATAGTCGCCAATTTTCTAAAATATATGGTTACTTGGATTGGATATTATATTATAAAAGGTTAAGCATAAATTCCTGTTTACAAGTGTACTTCTTTGTTGCTGCCTGACCCCTTAGTTATGTTGGACCCTATATACAGTGACCGGCAAAGAGTTCGCAACATATGGGAAAAAATTTTATTAGCGGAATATTGAAAAATCTTTTTTGGGGGATTGGATGTGCATGTCCCATAACCTTAAAATCGATTTTGACATACGTCACGTGACCAATGGTATGGCGGGAAAGTTGAAAAAACCAATATGAAATCATCATAAATCAGATAAATTATGAGATATCGAAAAAATTCCAAGAATAAAAAGTGTTTAGAATTCCATTAGAATCTTAAATAGAATGTTTGGGATATCTACTTGAAAAAACATAAAATCGAATATTTTTATAAATATTTTTTTACCGAATTAAAAATTTCCATATTTTTCCTTTCTTAAAGCTTCATTAAAGTAAAACTGACATCTGGTTAATTATATTAAACTATATTTTTGTTGAATAAAATGTTTCGAGCGATTAATATTTATTCTTTTTGATCCAATATTAATTAAGTAAAATTTTAACGAAAGCTTCCTAATATTTTCTTTTTGTACATCTGTTTACTAACTTAAGAAAAATGAGAAACGTCGGTTTTGACAAAACTGATGTAATTAGATAAACTTTGCATCAAACATTACATACTGATCAATAAAAATTTCAGTTTTTGAAGCAAAATAAATAATTGGAGACAAAAATTTTACACAAAATTGCATTAAGATTACAAATGAAGTAAAGGCAAATGGTTTTACATCGATGTATAAAAGTTAATCTACGAGGGTTGATCAAAATTTTCAAGAACCTGGCGAAAAATAAAAATTGTATTGGACAGTCAAAATTTCGGACAGAGACTAAAAATGGCTAAATAAACAACTTTTTCGAATAAAGTTTTTCGATATTTTGTTAAATAAGGGCATTTTTGAACCTATTTTATTAAAAATGTCAAATTTGACAGGTAACGCAAGTCGTGCAGCTGCTTCAGTATACGTCATTTTTGGTTTTTAGGTAAGCAAAAACTAACTGCGTTTTCAATTTTTACCTATACCTAATAATAAAAAAAAATCCCATTTGATGCGGACTTTCTTGCGGACACTGTATATTAAAATGGATAACTTTGTTTCTTTTTACTTTTGCGTCTGGTTTATACAGACTGTCCGCGGATAGGGTTTACAATAGCACAAAAAGTCATTCTTGATAAAAAGTTTTGCTTGTAAAAAATGCAATTCATGAAGAGAAAATTTTGATTTTTTATACAGGGTTCACAAAACTTCAAAAACATGATTTTTCTCCAAGAGTAAACTACCTTTATTTTTCATTTTTGACCAAAATGCCAATTAGAAAACTTATTTTGAATAACGTTTGTAATTTAAATCCGAGATTTAAAATAAATCTTCGATTTTTTTAGGTTCTTTAATTTTTAGAGGTAAAAATTTTTTTTGGATAGCAGCATTAGCGGTCGGAATACATACATTATCAATGACAGAGGGGTTTCAAAAACTGATTTTTGGTGTTACCAGAAATATGTATTTTTAATTTTACAAATGAAATGACCCCGGAAATAACACAAAAAAATCTTAAAATAATAATTAATAATAACAAACGTTATTCTAAATAAGTTTTCTAATTGGCATTTTGGTCAAAAATGAAAAATAAAGGTAGTTTACTCCTGGAGAAAAATCGTGTTTTTGAAGTTTTTGCGAACCCTGTATAAAAAATCAAAATTTTCTCTTCGTTAATTGCATTTTTTTACAAGCAAAACTTTTTATCAAGAATGACTTTTTCCCGAAAAATGAAATTTTTCATCCATTGTAAACCCCATCCGCGGACAGTCTGTATATAATATAAACCAGATATATGTTTGAATTTGAACTGATGTTTCTAATTTTGCTTGAAAATATTTCAATTTTTTAGTATATATCAAGTTGTTAGTTATTTTACCAATTTACCTGCCTTCGTATGAAACTTTATACAGGGTGTTTTTTTAAGGTCGACGAGCGGCCATATCTCGGAAACTACGGGCATAGAAAATCAGGAAAAGAAAAATGATAATTAAAGTGGCCATGAGACAATTCTGGAAATAATTTTTAAGTTCCGCATTTTGCCGCAAGAGGGCGTAATTGAAAAGTAAATTTTAAAATGTTACATAACTCCGAAAATTCCACATTAAGGTATATGTTTGATAACACCATTTTAAAGCTTGGACAATTATGCATCATTTTGGTCTTATGCTCATTGGCGTACCGACTTTAATTATCGTGAGGGAAGCTGTTGAAAGTGTAATAATTTAAATCGCTGTAACTTATAAACGACTTATCCGATTTTAGCAAACTAAAGACTGTTTGGAAGAGAAATGTATGCGCTTACACCAATCGTATTTAGTTGTCCATAATAGTTCTCAAAAAAAATGCTAGAGGGCGCAATTTGCAATAACAGTACATTTTTTGATTTTACTCCTAAAAAATAAATCATACGGTATAATTATGATACCATATTCGAAAAGTAAATGAAATTTGCAAGAAAAGATCTGAAGACCGCAGTTCGATATCTTTGTTCGTTTCAGAGTTATTGCCAAAACAATAATTTTTAATACAAATTGCGCCCTCTAGCAATTTTATTAGAAACTATCTGGTACCATTGGATACGACAATTGAAGGTACTTACCTTTCTCTTCCAAACAAGCTTAAATTTAGTAAAATCGGTTAAGTTGTTTAGAAGTTACAGCGATTTTAATGTTTACACTTTCACTTGATAAGAGTGGGAGAAGCTATTGAAAGTGTAAACATTAAAATCGCTGTAACTTCTAAACGACTTATCCGATTTTGCTAAATTTAAGCTTGTTTGGAAGAACCTTCAATTGTCGTCTCTATTGGTACACGATAGTTTCTAATAAAATTGCTAGAGGGCGCAATTTGTATTAAAAATTATTGTTTTGGCAATAACTCTAAAATGAACAAAGATATCGAACTGCGGTCTTCACATCTTTTCTTGCAAATTTCATCTACTTTTCGATTATGGTATCATAATTATACCGTATGATTTATTTTTTCGGAGTAAAATCAAAAAATGTATTGTTATTGCAAATTGCGCCCTCTAGCATTTTTTTTTTTGAGAACTATTATGGACAACTAAATACGATTGGTGAAAGTGCATACATTTCTCTTCTAAACAGTCTTTAGTTTGCTAAAATCGGATAAGTCGTTTTTAAGTTACAGCGATTTAAATGATTACACTTTCAACAGCTTCCCCCACTCTTATTAAAGTCGGTACGCCAATGAGCATAAGACCAAAATGATGCATAATTGTCCAAGCTTTAAAATGGTGTTATCAAACATATACCTTAATGTGGAATTTTCGGAGTTATGTAAAATTTTAAAATTTACTTTTCAATTACGCCCTCTTGCGGCAAAATGCGGAATTTAAAAATTATTTCCAGAATTGTCTCATGGCCACTTTAATTATCATTTTTCGTTTCCTGAGTTTCTATGCCCAGTAGTTTCCGAGATATGGCCGCTCGTCGACCTTAAAGAAACACCCTGTATTTCTGATTATCTTTAGTCGTGTTTGTGATTTTTTTAAACTTGAACTTTTAGTATTTAAAGACGAAATTTATGGATGTAGGCATAGGGTTTTTGCGCATGGAGTTGCGTAAACTATATTTTTTTAAACAATGCTCTTTGGTTGTTTTATTTTCATGGAAGAATTGTCGAAAAAGTAAGAAACTAATTCTTACGAATTAATTTCTGAAAAATAAACTAAGTTTAAGGTATAGACGACCCCATCCGGGACGCATTTTTGTATCGAGCGTCCAGTAAGCCGCATTCGTGATGCTCGACCTCGGCACGTATTGGGCGTTCGGTACTACGACAACAGTCGGACTACCGTACGCTCGATTAGGCTGAAATCTTGTTTTTTTTTTGTTTTTAAATTTAAAAAAATGCTCTGGGTAACAACGAACAAACCGGTTGCCAATATACCTTTTAGACGGAATTTGTTCCTCTAGTTATCGCCTCCTTATAATCCTCTACTTCTAAGAAAAAAGCTAAAAAAAATTGACGCTTATGAGTCAAAAGTTGACAGTTGTATGGTAGCTTGACAATCGACGATAGACAGACCAAGGTTAATGCGAAATTACCCGAATGCGGTGTACTGGACGCTCGATACCAAAATGCATTCGGGACTACCCTATACAGTGTGGTTGTTTAAGTGTGCAACATATGGGCATTTTTTTATTACCGATTTTTCAGAAAATTTTATTCGTGATAAAAGTTGGTGCATGTTCGATAATCATATTAGGTGCACTTGGAATGGTTGCAAGTCAAACGGCGTACAGGGTAGGCCAAAAAATATAAAACTTGCACAAGAATAAACATTTAAAATAAAAATTTTGCACGTTAAATGATAGTTTTTTAATTAGCATATTATCAATACTAATGTTTTTATCTTGTTAAAAATAATTTTTAGGATATTTTAAAGTTGAGTTTAATATCGTTGCAACAAACATGAAGTTTGGGATTCCTTAATAAATTAAAAATTCAAGTAAATTTTACAAATATGCTTGAATTTGAACAAAGATATGTGAAATTGATTTGATTTTGATTAATTTATGAAGGTCTTTATGGTGAATATATATAAAAAAAATTTTGGGAAATTATTTTTTAAAAAAATATGTTTTTTATTTTAGGAGGTCACGTTTTTAAATCTATGCATAACTTTTAATTCTTAACAACTTTTCTGTATAACATTTTGCTGAATTTTCTGAAATAGGGGTACTTTATTCTTGCACAAGTTTTATATTTTTTAGCCTACCCTGTACGCCGTTTGACTTGCAACCATTCCAAGTGCACCTTATATGATTATCGAACATGCATCAACTTTTATCAAGAATAAAATTTTCTTAGAATAATAAAAAAAATTCCCATATGTTGCACACTTAAACAACCACACTATATACAGCCGTTTCAGTGTTGGAAATAGATGTACATTAATAGTGTTCTTGTAATAACACAAATCGATTATAAATCTCTGGTTACATGGCAAAACTACAGAGGGAGATTTATAAAACTCGGTACTGGGAGAGTGATGCGATGCAAGCGACGTGTGTAAAAGTAAATAAGACTACAAAGTTAAAAATCAATTATCTCTGGTACCTATAGACAAACAATAACAAATGAACATATTGACAAAATCGTATTCCATTCTGAAGTAAATCAACATCTAAATTATTCTTATTATCATTATTCTTAATTTACATTAATTCCGTTTCCAAATTGAACTTAAAGAGCAATGCAATATAAAGCTATTTGCAGATGATACAACAATTATTTATTTTGCTGAAACTCTTGCAGAAATGTATTTTGATAATGATTAAAAAATACTTCTTTCTTGGCTTCAATCAAATAAACTTGTTTTATGTTTATAACTAAAAATAAAATAAATTCCATCATTAACCCCTTAACATTTGATAATGAAAATATTAAATACTCAAAAACGACAAAATTTTTAGGATTAGTTTTAGACGAAAATTTAAATTGAAAATGCCATATCCAGTATATTATCAACTCGACATCTCCTTTGGTATCTGTTTTGTACAGAGCTAGATATTTCATTCCTTTGAAATACTTAAAAAATATATATTTTTCATTAACATATTCAAAATTACAATACTTAGCTTCTGCATGGGGATCTGCTTATCTATCAAACTTCAAACCATTACAAAAATTGCAAAATTATTAAATGTATACACAAATTACCACATTTAGAACAAACTGTTTATCTATAGAGAACAAAAGGATATTTACACATTCAAAACATTTATAAATTAAAAATTTGTATTCTAATTCACTCTATTATTTTAAAAGAAAAAAAATCAAACATAACACTTCAGGAGAATAAGACATCTTTCAAAAAATATCAGAAAAATTAAAAAATCGCAACTTTTAAAAAACAATTAAAGATATATTTACTAAATTAAATAATTTAACTATTTTTTTTAAATTGATTTTATTAATGAATTAAATTGGATTAACTTCAATTTTTTTATTGCTATTTTTTTTAATGGTTAATATTTTCTATATTATGTTGTCACTTTCCATGTAATGAACTGTAAAAGTTAGTTTGGAATAAAGACATTTTGAAAGTTAAATTTCCCTCCACTTTGTTTGCCAAACTTACCTTTTAAAACTATTAACATGATTTGGAAAGTTTAAATCTTTCTAAAGCCTTATAAAAAGTTTGCAGTATGGCAACGTGCATGTTGTATGCAAACGATGTTGTCAATACATTTAATAGCTTTTATGAATGACATGTGCCGTCTATAGGTACCAGATCATTGGTCAAAATTACGTGTACTCGTAGCGGTAAGGCGAAAACTCGCACGAAATCCGATCACATTGTACTTTGATATAATCAATTAATTTCTTCGTATGTGCTTTTGCAATCTATAGTATTTATCAGATATGAATGTTCCAGGAAAAAAACATCATTAAAACCAATGTTTAAGTTATGTAAACATAATAGTACCAGAAATGACGTGACAGCTGCTGCCAATACATAATTAGCTAATAAATACTATACACACAGGTTTTATGTATGTTCACTGCAAAAATGTATATAGGAAATTTAATTAAGTATGTGCTTTATTTTTATTGTATAAGAATTTTTCTGAAAGTCGATGTTTAAGGATATGTATTGATTTATGTAGACCTAATATACAACATGATCTGTATGTATGTGTGTCAGCTATTAGGAAAACTATAAAAAATGATTTAGAATTATTGTTTTTAAACTTTTATTATACTCTAGAACGTATGTACCAAACGCCAACACAAGTTTTTGAGGCTAATAAGGATCTTGACCAATTTACCTTAGTCCAAAAGTTTCCAAAATAATGTTATACTTATAAAAATGAGTTTTCGAGGCAAAACGAGAAAAAAAACAACTCTTCAAAAAAATATCTTTCTATTTTTTCGGTTTTAATTTTTTTGCAAAACAAAAGTATGAAGAGAAAAAAATAACAACAAATATACCGAGTCCATATTAATTTTAATTAGAATACAGCTTGACCGTACCATCTCCTCCTGAGGAAAACACCCACGGCTGCAAGGGGTGAAAATGCACTCCAAAAATACCGAAATCATTGAACGGTTGGTGATCTTGAAGTCTTTTAAGTGGGACTATAAGAGGATTTTGTAGAAGATCACTAAAAAAAACATAGATATTTTACATCATCTCACCATTTTGACCAAAAACTAGTTAAAATAACTTTGAAATGATGGACACTCTCTGTGCCCTTTAAAATTTATAATGACGGAATCAGCACAATGTGCACAATTGTTTGTATATACAGTGTGCAACATATGGGCATTTTTTTATTACCGATTTCTCAGAAAATTTTATTCTTGATAAAAGTTGATGAATGTTCGATAATCATATAAGGTGCACTTGGAATGGTTGCAAGTTAAACGGCGTACAGGGTAGGCCAAAAAATATAAAACTTGGACAAAAGAATACCCCTATTCCAGAAAATTCAGCAAAATGTTATTAAAAAAAGTTGTTTAGAATTAAAAGTTATGCATAGATTCAAAAACGTGACCTAAAATAAAAAAATATATTTTTTTAAAAAACATTAATAATTTACCAATTTTTTTTTTTTATATTCACCAAAAAGACCTTCATAAATTAATCAAAATCAAATCAGTTTCACATATCTTTGTTCAAATTCAAGCATATTTGTAAAATATACTTGAATTTTTAATTTATTAATGAATCGCAAACTTCATGTTTGTTGCAACGAAAATTCTTTTTAACAAGATAAAACATTAGTAATGATAATATGCTAATTAAAAACTATCATCATTTAAAGTCTAAAATTTTTATTTTAAATGTTTATTAAAAAAACTGTACAAATTAAGCGACAAACATGAAATCCTACTAAAATAATCGCAGATACCTATGAAAAAAAAACAAATAAGGGTTAAAAGTTAAAAGTAAACATTATTATATGGTGCCAATGGTTTTACCAATTTTAATTCTAAACCATTTTTCTTAATAACATTTTGCTGAATTTTCTGAAATAGGGGTACTTTATTCTTGTTCAAATTTTATATTTTTTGGCCTACCCTGTACGCCGTTTGACTTGCAACCATTCCAAGTGCACCTAATATGATTATCGAACATGTACCAACTTTTATCAAGAATAAAATTTTCTGAGAAATCTGTAATAAAAAAAATGCCCATATATCGTCGCCCATAAGTCAAAACCTCGTATCTCAAAATTTACCAGTTTTGAGTTACGTGTTTTATTACGACTATGATTTTATATTTCATCGATTTAAAAACCTTGTCCAGCAAAGCGCACGCTAAACGTTAAATTAAAATACCTCGTATCTTGCTCCCTCTAAAATTCACATGTCAAAACCTCGCATCTTGTTTTGTTTCCATGCAAATTAGAATATATCACTTGGCAGAAAACTATTTTTTATTATTATTAACATGTTCTTTATTGGTTACCCAATTGGCCTTCGACCGAGGTCCTTCAGCCGCAGTAAAGTTTACATATTATTACTAGTTGCTATTGTATAAGTATAAATAATTAAAAAAGAGATCGCTTGTACAAAAAAAAAAAAAAACATTAAGTATTATAATAGTATCTTAAAGTCCAAAAACCGTAGTAAAAGTTATTGCAGTTCCATAATGTTTTCATAGGTCGTTAGGTTTGGAAATCTATATCTGGACTGCCTGTCTTCTCTTTTTCTGCAGTGGGGTTCGATTAACTCGATATTATGTTGTCTCTTGGCAAACTTTGTGTTTAACTGTTTTATTCTTTGTTCAATGGGTTGTATGTGTGTTTTTCTGTACAAGAGTTCGTTGCTGGGTTTGTGCAATTGGTTTTGGGGATGCCTCATTTTGGTTATAGCACGCAGAGCTGAAGTTTCTGCGACTGAGATGTTCTTCAGTGTTGAGGGTCTTAGATTAGAAAATATCATATGCCCGTATTCCAAAATGGATCTGCAGATGGATTTATAAATTTTCACGGCTGTTCTTGTGTTTATTCCTTGGTTTTTAAAAGTTAATGATCGGAAGTGTTTGGCTCGACTGATTGTTTTGCTTTTAATTGTTTTTGTATGCTTGTTAAAGTTTAGTTTGGCATCGATTTCGATACCCAGATATTTTGCTGAAGGTTTCGGCCTGATCGGCTGGTTAAAAAGGGTAATGTGCGGTGAATTTGCTTTGATTGAATGGTGAAACAGAACGAATTGTGATTTGTGAGGATTTGGAACCAGACGCCAGTTCCGGAACCAGGATTCTGTGTCAGTTATTAGGTTTTGTAGGTTGGCTGTGGCTTTTTTGGTTGTTTCTGCGTGGGTTATCAGGGTCGTATCATCAGCGAATAGAAGGGTGTATTGATTTTGGTCCATGTTGGTGATGCTTTCTGGTAAATCGTAGCAGTAAATATTGTAAAGCAATGGTGACAGTGGTGAACCCTGGGGAACTCCTTGTTCGGGGGTAAATTCTTCTGATTTATGATTGTTTATTTTAATCGAAAGTTTCCTGTTATCCAAAAAGTCCTTGATGATGTTGATAAGATAAGAAAACTATATTAAATAAAAAATAGAAAAACATGTAAGAAGTTTTTTTCATTTTCTGAACATTGTTTGTTTTTGAGATACGAGGTTTTGAAATATGGGCGACGATATGTTGCACACTAAAAAAAAACAAACTGTATATAAAAAAAACTTACTTGTACACCATTCCATGTGACACTATCAAACTTCTGTCATCCGACCCAGAAGCAAAGAGGGGGTACCTCTTGTGGAATGCTACTCCTCTGACCGCAGTACCATGTAGTCGCAACGTCTGGTACGGTTTAGTACTTAAATCTAAGTCAAACCATAACATTTTTCTATCATAAGTACCTAGAAATTCAGTACAATGTAGAATTTTGTAAGCTTCATCAATATTATTATTATAACAATAATAATAAGTTTATTTAAAATTTAATAATATAATAAATATGTTTATGTTGTCTTCTATGAACTTATTCTTCAATCCCCTGAAGCTGAGCTTGTTAGGGACAAATCTTATTTTTTCTTTTAGTATGTAAATCATAAATATGCATTTTTATAAATGTTTAAACAGATTATCTACTAGGACAAAATAAGTAGTCAAGTTGTACAAAAAAAAACTTACCCACTAATAAGTTATCACCTCCAGGGTGAATAGCCATTGTAGATATCCATTTGGAATTTGTCAATAATTTTTTAAGCTGGGTTTGCTTCAGCAAATCGTATATTCTAATATGTCGTTGTGTCGCCACAAACAGGCAAGGTTTTGTTGGATGAAACAGTATACATTGGATTAAACCTAAAACAAATTTAATTTATTTTTCTAATTTTGTATCATAACAAATCTATTACGATACGCATTTGCGTATCGTAATGAAGCTATTTCGATACGCGTTTTTTTCTTTATTTGATGTTGGTAACATTTAAATGTTTTATTTCATTGACTTGCGCGGCCTTTGTGATTTACGAAAAAACCCATTTTTCGCAGAGGAAAAATAGCCTGAGTACCTACTTTTTTTATTCTGTGTGGATAACAGTCATGTATGTTGGTTGCATAAATATATAAATCAATCTTTTGTAGATGCTTCAAGCTATCATTTTCTGCCAAATCCTATCCAAAATTCAATCTACTAACCTTCCAATGTAGATTTTAACTTCAACTTTATTTGAATTTTCCATCTTCCCTATACTAAATTGCAATGCCGTGACGTAAAATCACGTCTTTTGAAATTCGAAAAAAAGTAGCAAAATCGCCCGAATTTCCGAACGCTCTGTATATGTACCGAATGTACAAGGATCACACAACCTATTCCGTCCAATTTCAAATCTCATATCGCTAAAATAACTTTAGAATCTCGTGGTGAAAATGGGTCAATAAATCAAAAAATGACAGTTCGCAAAATAATTTTTGTTGTCCAGAGGCTACTATGATAAAAAATAGTATTACCAACATAAAATTTAGACATAAAAATTTACAAAATTTGAAGGATTTCTTTTCTTTTCAAATATGTGTTTTTTATTGAAAAAACTACAAATTAGAAAAAATAGTATAACGTACATGTTATATAAAGCAGTTTTAAGCACTTGTCCCGTTATAAAACTCGCCGCTTTTAACATAGACGCGTGCTATAAAATGATGCTTTATAAAACGTATACGTTAATATATTATTAATACAAAACGAATATAAGAACCTAGTCTATTATTTATATTGATATTTCACAAGATAGGTACCTTTAGATTTCGTAAACGGCAACTGACTTTTTCTCTTTGATATCTGCGATATCAACACGGATCTGCTCTGTCCCTCTGGTATCACGGACCCGAAATAGTCACCTTTACCATGCCATGTGACTTGCGTAACCATTTTGAAATGTTTTAGCTGTATCCTAACACCCCTTTGGTAGAGGTTGTCTTCTGGCTCACACCATTGAACAGTGGTTTTAACTCTGAAAACATCAGAAGTTTTGGTCTTATGGAAAAATAGCTGATCATTTTAGAGTACCTAGAAGTACTGTTCAAGGAATTGTAAAAAAATGGCGCTATCATCAAACACTTGAAAGGTCTATTGGGTCTGGTTTAAACAATAGAAAAGCATCAAATGAAGAAGACCGAAATTTGATGGAGTATTTAAGGCAAAATCCATGAAACTGCAGTATCCGCTATGCACATAACAGGATTCCTTGCTTCATCTAGAACTGCGCAACGCCGAGTAAGACAATGTTCCGAAATCGAGCAGCTGCATTTAAACCCTTTTTAAAAAATAGTGATAAGGAACAAAGAATTGGGTTTGCCATGCAATATTTACCAGAAATTTTTTTTTTTGGCAGAATGTTATCTTCTCCTATGGGAAAACTTTTCAGTCAACATATAATGGAAGGATTTGAGTATATAGACCACCAAATTCCCGATATGAGGAGAAGTATACTCAAAAAAAGCAAACCAGTGGACGTTTCTCCGTTAATGTGTGGGCCTATATAGGTTGCTTACGGTGCAGGTGTATGCTGAAATATCGGTAGAACACTAAACAGTAATATATATCTTCAGATTTTGGAAAATGTATTTTTTTTCTTCTGCCGCGATAGTTTTTGAAGGAAATAACTTTATATTTCAGCAGGATAACTGCCCTGTGCATACTGCAAGAAATATAGGAAACTGGTTTAGACAAAACAACGTAATATGTCTGCCTTGGTGCTCAAGAAGTTCTGATTTAAATCCAAATAATGATTTGATTTGAAAAAAAAAATTAAAAAAAAAAGTTTGGGGATTGAAAAAAATGTATAAAATAAATTTTAAACCACAGAATGAAATAGAGTTATTTGATAAAATATAAGAAATTTGGGAACAAAACTGTTTTCCTACCTTTCGCTGACGATTAAATCACTCTGAGGGACTTCCTGCAATACAGCATCAGTCTTACTGCTAACTACAAAATCTCCAACTCCAGGGTTAATTAATAAAACGTCATTTCCCGTGGCAACTAGGACTAAGGATAGAGCTGCATTGGGACACCATTCAACACATCTTACTATGCTGTCAGTTTGTATTGTTTTCAGGCAGCGACCAGTATTCACTTCCCAAATTTTAACTGAAACATAAATTTAAAAAAAGGAATTGTTTAATGTAGTGAAATGTTGGCCCAAACCAGCAGAAAATCCTTTAAGAATTATTTTCCTAATAAATTAACAAATTTATACTTGTATCATTTATCAATAAATATAATTTGATCTATGCATTAATCGTTTTTGAAAAATTAATAAAACTTACCTGTACAATCATCGGAACCGCTCAACAAATACTGCCCAGTCTTATCAGTACTAATACTCCTGATCATATCAGTGTGTCCCTTGTATTCTATAGCTAAGGTAGTAGGAAAAGGCTGTAGATCCCTGGGACTTGGAAGTTTCGGCACCAAAAAGTCCGGTTCGATGTTTAGTTTCATTTTTATTGCTCTGGGACAGAGGTATAAGTCCAGGCATCGGAGAAAACGCTCTTTGATAAATCTAAAATAACATTTGCTCTGGTGAAAATCGGTCTTATTTGGCTATTAATTATTAACAACTTCTTTTAGTTTAATTTTACAATTTTAGTTACACCTGCAAAATACCTTACCTTGGATAAGCAGGTACTTTCCTCAGGGAATCATACTTCTGGGGTACAAAATGTAACTTTCTCTTCCAGGGGGCGTTTTTTAGTTTGTTCCAGTCTTTTATTTCCTTAGCATCAAACAGATATTCGGGTGGAGGATTATAGGACTCCGCATGTCCTGTTAAAAACAGTTACTTTTTAAAAAAATATTCTTCAGAAATTAACAATAGTCTTTTATGATCAAGTCTTAATAATAATTTATGTATTGCTAGTTTACCTTTTTTTAACCTATAATAAATTTTGCCAGTAAAAACAGTAACTTTTCTATAACAATTCATAGTTTTGCAGATGATACTACAATTTTTTATACCAATACAAATTGGGACAACTTAAATAATAAATTTAAAAAAGATTTTAAAATTATAAAACATTGGTTTGAAAACATAAAACAAATTATATTCTTTTTACTTTAAACCTAATTAACCTACCACGAAATATGAATAGTATTCAAATAAATGAAGACATCGAAATTTTTAAAGTTAATAAAACAAAAAATTTACGAATTATTTTTGACAGTAAATTAAATTGGAATTTTCACTTTAGAATACGTAACTAAAAAATTAAGAAGTTTACTACCGATTTTTAAACATAAAAATTTTTTTAAATGTAAGACAATATGGAAATATTATATTACGCGTTAGTTAAAATTCATTTAAATTGCGGAATTTTAGGTTGGGGAGGAATAAATGGAACTTTAGTTAAAAAATTAAGAAATATTACAAAACAGGTTTCTAAAAATTATATTCAATAAAGATTATCTTTATCCTTCAAAAGAATAATTATATATTATTCAGAAACAAAAAAGTTGAACATAAGACAACTTTACATTTATAACATTTTAATATATATTTAAAAATAAAAACCTTATACAATTTACAAACCATAATCATAATACGCGTCATAAAAATGAAATAACCATAAAACCTAAAATAAATAAGTTCATAGGACAAAAAAATTCAAATATTTATGTTTTTATTTAAACGATTATTTACCAACAAAAATAAAAAAAAATTGATTTCATTAAAAAAATTTAAAGTCTAAATAAAAACATGGATATTAAAAACAGACAATTTGAAAATATTTTTAGAAATGCTTTAAATAATTAATATTGTTCTGAATAATTTATATAAGCAATATTTTTTACTTAAAAATTATAAACTAATAATTTTATTAATATATTTCTTCAAAAAAACTGCGTTTATACTATAAATTAACATTTTTACCTTAAAACTTGATTTTTAATGCATATATTTATGATTTTACATACTAAAACAAAAAAGAAGATTTGCCCCAAACAAGCACGGCTTCAGGGGATTGAAGAATAAGTTTATAGAAGACAACATAAACATGGTTATTACCTATATTATTAAATTTTAAATAAATTTATTATTATTATAATCTTAACACTAACTTGTATTTAATGACCTTTTTGAATACTAGGAATTAAGAACCATTCATTATAAAAATCATACCAGGTAGAAGTCTCTTAGGTGCGGCAATATGCTTATGAATCCTCCTCATGTCTTCTGCAGAATCATCAGTGCTCCATAACATGTAAAACTGGGGCTCTTTTTTGGCCCTCAACTTAGCCTGTTCTTCTCGCGTTTTGATCCATCCCATTTTCAAGGCGTGCACCAGTTTTGAAACCTTTTTTGCCTCATGTTTACTGGGTAGAAATGAACGTTTGTGTTCGGGGAATTTTCTTATTGGCATTTGTTCAACTTGGTTTGTAAACCTATGGAAAATGTAAAAAGATTATTTTTTTTTTATTTAAAAGCCTACAAAATATGATTTATTTGTGAGACTTACCACTCTATCCACGGAGCATATTCGTCAAAACTAACATCAGGAATTTTTTGACCCTTTATCCTTCTGATTAAGTTTATGTCTTCATCGCTAAGTATGACGTTTTGTCCAGTTTGTGGGTCTTTAACTGTTCTCCAGAAGTCTGGATCTTCCATTCGTTTAAGAAATTCATCTAAGTGGTCCCCTGTATCAGGTTTTATAATTTGGTTACCATCCCAATCGTAACCCATATGCTTGTATTCGTCATACCTTAAAAATGTATAAAAAAATATATAAATAGGTGATCTCTCTTTGCTATTATATTATTAAAAGAATCCTTGACTCACCAATTTTTTGGTACATTGCCAACAGTAGTCCTAATGTCCTCTTCATCACTTGTGTCATAATCTTCATATTCATCCCTAACACTACTTAAATTACTAGCATTATTCTTACTGTCTAAATTGCTACCCCTTCTTTCACTACTTGTGGTAGCTTTTCTACCTTTTTCATTATTTTTTCCTTTGCTATTCTTCTTACCATCTGACTGACTTTTAGCTTTGTTTTTTCCTTGATTTTGGATTGTGTCAGTTTTTTCGGCAGTGGTTTTTTTAATGGTTTTGGGACTTTCACTTTGGTCAGTTTCTGTGTCATTATCGGAGTCATCACTGTAATGTTCTCCGTCTTCTCCACTCTCATCTTCTAAAAATATAAGCAATGTGTTCTTATTTTTTAAAACAATTTTCTAAAAGTAAAATGTACCTTCTTCTGAATCGTCACTTGATACATTATCATTATCTTCTTCACTTTGTTCTTCAGCAGATTCGTTATCCTCATTGTCACTGTCTTTTACTTCACTGTTTTCAAGATCACTGTCTTCAATTTCAGCGTCAGAATCTGAGCTATCGTCTTCTTGTAGAATGTCTTGGAAAAGATCCTAAATGGGCATTATTTCTTTTAATACAAGGTGTTTCAAGGTAAGTACAGACGTCAGTTACTTTTAAAGAGGTTCTTGCCTAGTTTTTAAGTTTTATGTACTTGTAATATCAATGAACTCTGTAAGGGAATCCTTATTAAGTAAACTATTGGTTAATTTAAGGAAGGAAGTTGTAAAAATTATTCAGGACATATTACCAAATATATTTAGCAATTAAGGAAGGTTTCTATTGAGTTAACAATAAATAATTGGATTTATCTAGTACTATGTTTATAATTTTTACATACAAAAGTTCTTACCTCCTCCTCGGATTCTTGGTTATTCTTAATTTCCTTGGCAACTTCACTACTTATCTCACTTTGGGACACTTTTCGCTTTACAGGATCATGCTGCTTGCCCATATTTTAAATATATCTTAAAAAAAAAATTATTTTTTGCTCGAATTCTTGTAATTTTATTTTTACACACGTGAATTAACACGAAGTTAGGTTATGGACGTCAAAAAACAGGACATTCGACCTACTGGCACAAAGAAGAAAATATGCGAACTTTGGATTTATTTTCTTGTAGCTACCGTCATCGAGCCCAACAAAGTAGCTACTGCCAAAGAACGTGTTTATTTTTCACGTGACTTCTCATAAACTCATAACCTCTTTTACTTGTCATCTTGACAGTTTTTATTATTTTGATATTTTCACTTTATTTTTTCCAAATAACAAGAAACATGGGAAAACTAAACGTGACTTTAATGAGATACCTTACTCCTGAAGACTTTAGAGTTCTGACCGCTATAGAAATGGGTATGAAAAACCACGAATTAGTGCCCGGTCCCATGGCAGCTTCAATAGCCAACTTACAACATGGAGGGGTTCACAAATTATTGAGAGAACTCTGCAAACACAAACTTTTAAGCTACGAAAGAGGTAAACGGTACGATGGATATCGTCTGACTAACATGGGATATGATTACTTGGCCTTACATTCCTTGACAAAACGCAATATCCTGTCGTCGTTCGGGAATCAGATAGGTGTCGGGAAAGAGAGCAATATTTATATTGTGGCTGATCAGGAAGGGAAGGAACTGTGCCTTAAGCTGCATAGACTTGGCAGAGTGTGTTTTAGGAAAGTTGCAGAGAAGAGAGATTACCATAAACATAGGTAAGTAAAAGGGACATGTATTTAGCAGAAACTAGCAGAAACAAACAGCAGTTTTGTTTCAATTTTTAGGAAATCCGCATCTTGGCTTTATCTCTCACGCATTTCTGCAACAAAAGAGTTTGCTTACATGAAGGCACTGTATGATAGACAGTTTCCTGTTCCTAAGCCTATTGATTTTAATCGACACTGTGTTGTAATGGATCTTGTGCAAGGTAGGTAAAAAAATTGAAAATATTTTACTGCTTGTACAATTGTACAAATTGAATTGATATTATGTCATATTTTTCTCGTGTAGGTACACTTCTTAATCATGTTATGGAAGTAAATGATGTTGAAGCCCTCTATGATGATCTGATGAACCTCATAGTGCGTTTTGCTGATTCTGGAGTAATCCACGGCGATTTTAATGAATTTAACATCATTATAACTGATGATGAAAAACCTATTGTTATAGATTTTCCACAAATGATGTCCACCCAACATGCAAATGGTGAAATGTATTTTGATCGAGATGTGAATTGTGTGAGGGAGTTTTTTAAAAAAAGGTTTGTAATAGGGATATATTTTATCCCCTGACCCCTAGTTAACTTTATTAAAAAAATTTATATGATTTAGTTCAGGTTAGCAGACACGATTGCATCGTAAGGAAAACGCCTTACAAAACTTGTTAGGTATAAGAGAACTGTTTTTTTTTAGATTTAATTTTGAAAGTGAAACATATCCTAAGTTCACTGATATACAGCGAATAGATGCAATGGATGCGGAGGTTTTTTGCACTGGTTTTACAAAGCAGATGGCTAAGGACATAAATATAGAGTTGGGACTTGAGGAAAGTGACAATGAAGACAACAAATCAGGTAGTTAATTTAAAATGTACTCAAAAGTCATAATAATAAAGTTAATTTTTTTAGGTAGTAATACAGATGATGAGGAGTTTCATGATACAAAAGAAGGTTTAGATATTGAGTCAGAGCTAAAAGAAGGCGACACTGAATGTGCAATCCATCATAAAACTATAATAAATCCAACAAATAACGCAAATTACTCCACAATAGAAAATATTACAGAACAAATAAGAAACCAGAATGACAAAGACGAAAATAGTCACTCAGACAAAGATGAAAAATACAGTAATTCATCTGGCACAACTTCAGAAAAATCTTTTGATGACAATTTTGAATCGAGAAGTATTAGATCAACAGCGACGACAATTCATCCTGATGAAATCAAGAGGAGAATAAGATTGCAAATGACAGCAAAGGACAAGAAACTGCAAAGTAAAAAATGTGTTGCTAAAGGGGAAGCTAATGCTGTTACAAGAGTTAGGAGGGAAAATAGGGATACTGTGAAGGAGAGTAAGGGTGTATGGGGATATGAGTAGATTATTATATTCATAATAAAGATATATATATAGATGGAGTGTTTTTAAAATATTGTTCTTTTATTAAAATTTTCTAAAAAATCTCTTAAACCACCGACCAACCATTCCTCTGTGGCATTAGTAAATATCTTTCTTTGTTTAATATAACGAAAAGAAACGAGATGGTTAGATTTGTCTATCAAACGTTATATGAAAGGATCAAGGATATTTTAAATCCGGTTGTCAAAGTCAAAAGCACCATAACCTTACTTTTAAGTCACGTACACAACAACACAAGCTGGTTGTTTGTTTTTTAATAATCAAAGAAAAATGCCCCAATTTTCAACTCATGAAGCTGTCAGTTTAGAGAAAGGCATAGAGTTGAATGCCGAATTAACGGAAACCAACCCCGAAAATATTGACGAAGTCTATGAAGTGAAAAGATGTGCTGAATGGATATTAAGTAATGGATTTCAAAAAGTATGTAAAAATGTATTGTTTTATTGTCTAAAAGCTATAAATTGCGACTTTTAGGTATGCCTTCAATTCCCTGACCATCTGTTGCCAGATTCCACTGATGTGGCCTTAAAATTACAAACTATTTTGGGGCAAACAGTCTATGTTTTGGGAGATACGGCCTATGAAAGGCAAGTAGCATAAAACTCCTGATATGGTCAATTTTAATGCCTTTTATTAACTTAGTAAAGTGGATTTTAATTTTTTTTAGAATTATGTGGTTTTTTGATTTAAAGATTATTTTAAGGACAAATAGGATAGGATTTTAAGTAAAACTTGTGAAGTTTATTCGTCTATTATATTTTTTAGTTGTTGTATTGACTATGTAGCTGCAGCACACATTAATTCTGATGCCATAATTCATTTTGGGCCCACATGTTTCTCGAAGACATGTGAGACTGTACCATATTTAAATATCTATGACAAGCATAAAATAAATATTGATGACTTTGAAACATGCTTTACCAAGCAGTTTGATGATACAAAAGAAGACATAGTAATACTTTTAGATAATGGATATATACATCAATTTGGTATGTAATACATAGTAATGCTAAAAAATCATCATATTGCCAGATTGGGTGATGTGAAACATTGTATTTTATTTTAGATAAGATCTCCAGTATATTTAAAGCCTATGAAAATGTGAGGGTAGAAAATATTGAAAATGACTTGTTGGAATTAACAAACAAGACTGTTATTTTTGTTGGAAATAACCAAAGAAAACTTATAAACATCGACTTCAACGTATCTCGTAAGTTAATAATTAGCTAAATAATACTTATAATAAGTTTTTACTAAACTTCTTCTTACAGAAAAAAAAATTATACCTGTACTATCTACTAACTAATTAAGTAATCTATTTTTTAGCTAAGTCTTTAAGTTATTATGATCCAACTAAAACACTGTCAGAAATAACATTATTCCAAATTGATTCGAAAATACTAAAGAAGAGATATTTTTTAATGGAAAAAATTAGAGATGCTCAAACTATAGGTATAGTTATTGGAACTCTAGGTGTTAAAAATTATCTGAAAGTTATTGAAAGGATAAAGAAGTTAGTGGAGTTGAAAGGAAAAAAGTATTACCTCATTAGCGTTGGAAAACCTACTGTAGCTAAGTTAGCTAATTTTGCTGAGGTAAGTGCAGTGCTGTCACCTAACTTCCAAGTAAAAAAAAAATCTATCATGTGTCATTGCAATCTGTTTTTGACCATGTGTTATAGTTAAAGATCGTAACAGTTTTTTTTTTGTCTTTGCAGATAGATATTTATGTGATGATAACATGCGCTATGAACGAAATTTATGAAAGCCGAGATTTCTACAAACCCATAGTTACCCCGTTTGACGTAGAGATGGCGCTGAACAACAACCAAAATGATGTACAATTTTCTTTCGACTATAACCGATACCTGAACACCTTGGAAGATATTGACAGTATAAAAATTAATGAAAATGAAACTGATGTCAGTCTTTTGACCGGAAAATTGAGATCAAACGCTCCCCAAAAAGAAAATATCAAGGAAAATGTTACTATGAAAGATAGTGCCCAAGTTGCCCTTAAATCAGAGGGAATAGTTGCCGTTAACAGTAATTTTGGGGCTGGGTTTCTTAACGACAGATCTTGGAAGGGGTTGGAGCAGAATTTGGGGCAAAACGAGGCGAAAGTGGCAGAAGAGGGTAGAACGGGGATTGCCCAAGGTTATGAAAATGAACAAATTTGAAGTTAGAATGTTGATCTATGGAAAATGAATCTGTTGTATTTGGTGAATTTTAAAAATATGAGCAGTGCAGAACCAAGCTCATATATATTTTTTTTATTTGTTCAGAATGCAACCACTTTACTGCTGAGTACTAGCTTCTTAATTTATTCGGGTTCGTTGTTGTTTTTACCATCTTCTGCAAGAATAATGATAAGATAATAAAACATTTTTTTATGAAAGTTATTTTTATTTACATAATAACCCTATACTATAAACGACCCGCCACTGATGCCAATGAGTCATTGGTGAATCATCGATGATTCATCTCTTGTGCAATATTACGTAATCTTTATTTTTAAAGAAAAAATGGCTTTTCCCCAATTTTAATAATTAAATTGACCACTTACTAATTTTAAAATAACCGCCAAACCGGCTTTACCTTTTTAAATTGCACCCAAGCAAGCTAATCCCATTTGTGATTGGCTTAGAACTAGGGACTATACAGAAATACACCATTCACAACTCTTCTCCTTGACATTTCCCGGTTTAAATGTTCCTGCTCGCCGCCATTTTGACTAACCCGTCATTTCTATTTATGGAAAGCGTTGCGTGTTTAAAAGCTTGGCGTGTGTATAAAGAAAAATCGTAAAATTGTGCTTATTTGGTGGAAAACATTAAAGTTTTTCACGTTCATATTACTTCGCGAACGTTTTGTGAAAATTTGACTGATTAATTTCGTCTAGCCGGGGTATAGCGAACCGCTGTATATTTTTACTATTTAGCCCAAGGCTGCCGCTTGCCGCCTGTTTTCGTCAGACAAATGTGGAGAACAACTGGATTATTTTAAAGAAAAAATCGAGGTCCTTCTTTTATTTGAAGAAATACAGAGCAATTCAAGGTAAGCCCATCGTCAAATATTTAATATTTCGTAAAACATAACCATGAATTTTACAAGACCCAGGAATTTTTAACAAGGTGTTTTTTTGGCCTCATTAGATGCTACTAGTTTCAGTAGATTGCCGACTTGGACTTTTTTATTAATAGTTTATGGAAATTCAAGGTATGTTCGTGCTGCTGCACAAAACACTAAAGAAATTGTTGCTTTTTTCATAATGGGTGTTTCCCAAGTCTATATCTAAACAATGAAAAATGCAGTTTTATGCAAATTTCGCAAACCCTAAATGTAAATTATCCTTACTTTCAGATGGTGGATGTAGATAAATTAACAGATGCGGAGCTCCGTACCAAACTCCTTGAATTCGGGTTTCCTGTAATGCCTATAACTGGGACAACTAGGAGAGTTATGGCTAAAAAATTGAAGCTACTACTGGAAAACAAAAACAAAGTTGGATCAACAGATGGAAGAAGGTAAACAGTAGTAGTGTATGTCTAAAGATACTCATAAAGGTTCTTGATTCCTTCAAAGAACCAACAAACTTTTCCATGATTATATTCCTTAAAGCATACCTACTTAGTTATTACTTTTTCCACTTAATTTTATATACATTTTCTTATTAGATCTTTGGGAAGATACTCAAGTGAAGAGGAAAGTGACACTGATGTGAAATCCGCAAGAAAAGATAAGAACAGAAGGATAACTATGGCTGCACCTGTCTCTAGTACAACTACAAGGACAACCAAAAAAGCTTCTGTGGAACCAGAGGTGAGTATCACTGAAAATTCATATAAGTACCTATAAAATATAAAATTTTTACAAAGTCACTACTTTTTTAATTATAAATTTTAGGTTGTGAGTAGCAGTCCCAAAAAACGTGAAATTCGGACATCTACTACCACTACAACACGCAGCTCAAGGGTTGTTAAGAATGCTCAAGATGACTTTGATACTGGGTCTGATTCTGAATCAGACATTGTCGCTTCATCCAATAAGTACGGGACTGACAAGTATGATTCGCCAACCAAATATGATGACTCTTATAATGATGTAGAGTTTAATAAGAAGTCTGCTCCTATTTTGTCCAGCTCATATTCTAGGTTGGTATTTTTGTTTCTATTGGTTTGATAGACCAATTATTTCATTGATGTATATTTTCACACAAAGTTTTTCTCGTTTTATTTTTCAGGTATTCGCCTGCAAAGACCGACGATTTGAGCTACTCCAGTACCAGAAATTTGTCTTTTGGAGCTCATGTATCGCCATCCAGACATACAAGTTCGGGCGAGTCTACTGGCTTGGGCGGATCTGTTGCTTCAGATTATGCAGCGGATAGATTGAATCAGATCAGATCGAGATTGAGTTTAGGCGGCTCAGGTATAAAAAATACTTATAGAATTATTTCATTTTCTGTTTCTTTCATAGTTTGTTCTTTTAGATACTTAAAATTTGGTATTATTGATTCTTATGACCTTAACACAGACCAAAGTTAGAAAACATTTAAATTTTAGGGGTAGTTCCAGGTCTATTACACACTCCCGTGCAAAAAAAAACTGGCATCATGAAATTTGGATTAAGTTTAGGCATTTATAATTTTTTTATTTTTACTCCGATTTAAGTAGTTTTTTTAGAGAGCTATAATAAAGATACATTTATTGGTTTTAACATGCTTATACAAATTTTAAGAGAAATTGGTTTTTTGACATATTATACAAGGATAATCAAAAATTGTTTTTTTTGCTTAGTGTCAAAACAGCCTGTGGAATAATTAAGAAGCAACATTACTTCAAAATATCAGTTTTTATTGGGCCGCAAATATTCTTTGCATTTTGGTTTTTGGTTCATGTCAATACTTGAATTTGTTCTCACCCAAATGCAAAATGATCTTGATGATGTCAATGACCGATTTATTGTACCGGGTGATTGGTTATATTTTGCACCCCCACCTATCTCATTTAGTTGAAGAGGTATCAAAAAACTTTAAATACCAAAGTTGTAGGCTTTTTGATGAATTTTTATTATACAATATCAGAAGAAAAAAAAGATTATCACATAACTGTGAAAGACGTACAAATTGTGTTTTTTTAAATGAAACACCCTGTATATTATATGATATTCTTGTAGAAAATTTTCTTCTCATTTCAAATATATATATTTTATATGGTCTATTTTGAACGCTTGGGTAAATAAGTATAATTTAAAAATATAGCATAAGTAGGCTTAGACAATATGGCCGATTGAATATAAGGCAATTGTTCACCTATTATTGGTCTGCTATATAAATGTCTGCTATATAAATATTAATGTTTATAAACAAATTAATAATAATTATTCTTAGAAATACTCATCCAGATTGGATATCCATGGCTATAGACAAATTGAAAGCCGGTTACCAAAAATGTATAGAAGCGAATGGGGGCCATTTCGAACATATTCATTAGATTGAATTTCGGCTATTACCGCGATATTTCCCATAAAATCGTCTTACATAAAATATGTTTCTATAAATAATTGTAAGAATTTGGTATTTTAAATGTAGTTTAAAGTTTAGTAAGTTTTTTTTTAAATATAATAAATATTAACTAAAACATATTATATTAAATGTATGTTTTTATTTCTAAGAATAATTAATATTAATTTGTTTATAAACATTAATATTCATATAGCAGACCAATTATAGGTGAACAATTGCCTTATATTCAATCGGCCATATTGTCTAAGCCTACTTATGCTATGTTTTTAAATTATACTTATTTACCCAAGCGTTCAAAATAGACCATATAAAATATATATATTTGAAATGAGAAGAAGATTTTCTACAAGAATATCATATAATATACAGGGTGTTTCATTTAAAAAAACAAAATTTGTACGTATTTCACAGTTATGCGATAATCTTTTTTTTCTTCTGATATTGTATAATAAAAATTCATCAAAAAGCCTACAACTTTGGTATTTAAAGTTTTTTGATACCTCTTCAAATAAATGAGATAGGTGGGGGTGCAAAATATAACCAATCACCCGGTACTTAAAACTCTTCGGAATCATCGTTTGATGTCAGTACAGGCGAAAAACCAACTTTTTTTTTTATTAACAAATTCTCAACGAACTTTAAAAGTCCATTACAGGGAATATATATTATATACAATAATAAACTTATAAATATATATTATAAACAATAACAAACTTAAAAATTAACAATTTTTATAAAAGTACATAAATATATATATTTAACGAAATTAATAAAAAAGTCAAATATTATTTAATTAAAAAAAAAATGGAATCATTTATTTTGTTAAAAAACACAATTTAGTTTGATTTTTAAATAGTACTTATTTTTTAATGTTTTTATATTTATTTGGTAAGTTATTATAGATCATAATCCCATTGTATAATAATGATCGTTTACCAAAATTACTTCTAATATTTACTGCCAAAAAAGTTTCAGTTTGCGGGGTATGATGATTATGTAAAGTATTAATTTTTTTAAATAAGATTTTTGATTTTTTTTGATGAATGGTTATTGAATGAATAATAACAAATATTTTTAATTTATATAAATTTTCTGTTTAAATATCCCAGTGGTTTGTATAAATTTATTGTGGGTTCCAAATAGGAAAGCTTGTATATACATTTAATAAGAGTATTTTGTAATTTTTTTAAAGGTTTTATTATTGTAGAGGTAGCAGATCCCCATATTGAAATTAAATATTGCAATTTAGAATAAATTAGAGAATAATAAATATTTTTCAGAAGTGTAATTGGTAAATATAATATCTAATTTTGTATAAAATTCCAATCAATGGAGATATATTTTTTCTAATATATTCGATATGTGTTTTCCAACTTAAATTTTCATCCATACAGCGTGTATTCGGATGTTCTTACCAAATGGGAAACTTTTTTATTATTAATTTTACGAAAAAAAATTATTCTTTATAAAAAGCTCTGCATGGTCTAAAACCTAAAATGCAACCATCAAATATCGAAATTTTCCAGTCATATACGAGGTTTGTCAAAAAATGTGAATTTTTCCCAAGAATGTGAATTTTTCCCAAGAGTAAAGTACTTTTATTTTTGAAATTATCAAAAATTGTTATTAAAAAAAGTTGATCAGAACTAAAAACCACGTCTAAATATGCAATAACACGCCTTAAATTAATTAAATAATTAAATAATTAATAATAAATCAATAAAATAATTTTTCATCATAAATGCGTATAATTGCACATTTAGCCCTAGTTTTTAGTTGTGATCAACTTTTTTTAATAACAATTTTTGATAATGTCAAAATAAAGGTACTTTACTCTTGGGAAAAAATGACATTCTTGAGAAAAATTCACATTTTTTGACAAACCTCGTATATGACTGGAAAATTTCGATATTTGATGGTTGCATTTTAGGTTTTAGACCAAGCAGAGCTTTTTATAAAGAATTATTTTTTTTTTGTAAAATTAATAACAAAAAAGTTTCCCATTTGGTAAGAACTTCCGAAGACACGCTGTATATAGTCCCAAAAGTTTAATAGAATTAGCATATTTTATGATTTTATTATCAAGTAAGTAATATTTTTTTTTAGTAGCAAGTTGTTTATTTTATTACTTTAAAAGGTTCATATAAAAATGTCAGTACTTGCACAGTTCGTCGAAGATTACACGAAGGTAATTTAAACTCACGCAGACCAGCAACTGGACCTAAATTACTACCGCGTCATAAGAGTCAAGAATGGAGGAATATTACCCAGGATGATATTGGCGAGCTAATTGATGGCATGAACCGACGTGTACAGGCAGTAGTAAGGGCTAGAGGAGGCAATGGAAATAATAGAGATGTGTTTAAGTGAAAAAGATGTTGTCGGTACCTGTTGAGCTTGTTTTGCAAAAATGTTATTTTTTAAATCTTAGGTTTACGCACCTTTTTCCGTAAATTTATTTGTTTATAAATTTTGATTATTACAATTACATTAGCATTTTAATAGTCTATTTTATTTTGAATGCAATGGCAATGAGAAAATTATGGAAAATTTAAATTATTAGTATCATCAAGATCATTTTGCATTTGGGTGAGAACAAATGCACGTATTGACATGAACCAAAAACCAAAATGCAAAGAATATTTGCCGCTTAATGAAAACTGATATTTTGAAGTAATTTTGTTTCTTAATTATTCCACAGGGTGTTTGGACGCTAGGCAAGAAAAACAACTTTTCGATTATCCTTGTATATTATGTCACAAAAACAATTTCTTTTAAAATTTGTATGAGCATGTTAAAACTAATAAATGTATCTATAGCTCTCTAAAAAAACACTTAAATCGGATTAAAAATAAAAAAGTTATAAAGGCATAAACTTAATCCAAATTTTATGATGCCCGTTTTTTTTGCACGGGAGTCTATAAGGTATCATTTTAACAACTGGTTTGGTAATCCCTGATTGTGTTTTTCCTCTAGGTTTTGAAAAAACAAGCACTTATTCTACTGCATCTACCGTTGCCAACGACGCAAACTTAGACGAAAAAGACACACCATTCCTGAGCAATTTTACAAAGAGATTGTCCGCGCTCAGTTCTAATAAGAAACCGGAATATGATAGCAGAAGCGATTTGGTCAAGGAACACGACACCAACGGGTCTTCTTATGGAAGATCATATTTGGCAAAGTAAGTTTACTTCTAGACCAGGGTCGATATGAAACCAAAAAAAAATAATAGTAGGATGAAACCCATTGGAAAAGGAAGAGAATATAACAAAAATGAAAGGAAAAATAATTTACGGGCGATCCGAGGTCGGGAAGTGGAAGGGGCGAGTTTTTAAGGGTAGAAAACGATTTATCTCGATTTCCGGCAAAACTACAAGTCTTATGGAAAAACGTTAAATGGCAAAGTTGTAGGTAATAAAAAGATCTACAACTTTTGTATTTACCCATTTTTCACATAACCTCAAAATTTATATGAAAAATTCAAATAACCAAGTTTTTGGTTTTTTATTTTTATCTTTTACAAGAATACATTTTTTTTTTCACAAAATTTGGTGAAACTTACCTTTTTATGTCCCAAACACACAGTAATTTTTTTGATTTAAAATATTTATTTTTTCGCCTTATTTTGACTTAATATCGAAAAAGCACCCTAATTTTCAATCGAAAATTCTCACGTCAAAATATCTGCTTTTTTAAAAAGTCGGTGGGCTTTTTGTTCGTTAAAATCTCTACTTTCTGATGGTGTAAAAAACAATATACATTACTATGGTAAATGTTCTCAAAAAATGCAAAGAAACGAAAAAAACTCGAATCCGAAATTTTTTTTTAAATCATGTACAATTGTACACAAAATTTATACTTTAATTACTCGAAAAAAGTAAGATTCCATGTTACATTGATAAACAAAAAATTGCAAGTCGAAATATACTACTATTTAACAACCAAATATGTTAATAAAGTTAATTCGGATTCGAGTTTTTTTCGTTTCTTTGCATTTTTTGAGAACATTTACCATAGTAATGTATATTTTTTTACACCATCAGAAAGTAGAGATTTCAACGAACAAAAAGCCTACCGACTTTTTTAAAAACGCAGATATTTTGACGTGAGAATTTTCGATTGAAAATTAGGGTGCTTTTTCGATATTAAGTGAAAATAAGGTGAAAAAATAAATATTTTAAATCAAAAAAATTACAGTTGGGACATAAAAATGGTAAGTTTTCACCAAATTTCGTGAAAACATTTTTTTTTGGGTAAAAGATAAAAAACCAAAAACTTGGTTATTTAAATTTATCACACAAATTTTGAGGTTATGTGAAAAAAGTGTACATACAAAAGTTGTAGATCTTTTTATTACCTACAACTTTGCCATTTAACGTTTTTCCATAGGACTTGTAGTTTTGCCGGAAATCGAGATAAATCGTTTTCTACCCTTAAAAACTCACCCCCTTCCACTTCCCGACCTCGGATCGCCCGCCCGTCAATTATTTTTCCTTTTATTTTTGTTACCTTTTCCAATGGGTTTCATCCTACTATTATTTTATTTCACTTTTTACCATTTTCAAAGGCTTCAGCCCTGGTCTATATTAACAATTTGTGTTTTTCTAGCTTCAGAGCAACGAGAGGCCGCGAACCAACGTACGAATACAAAGCCAGAGAAGCCAACGGGAAAAACAACCTGGTGTCTTTCGCAGTTTTGGCCGGGACGTTCCTGTTCTTCTTTTTCCTGACCGTCGTGTACCTCGGGATGAGATCAGACACTTCGATGATTTCTGCTGGTAAGAGCAACCCATACACGAAGTAACTTTTAATTTTTCGATTGCTTACCTTGGTATTATAAAAACGTCGTTTGCCATCTCGAATACCATTAAAATCTAACCAGGAAAAATTATTTGTTGGTACAAATGTTTTTATTTTTTGATATTTTTAAGATAGAAAAACGTTTTGGGTAGGTTAATTAAAAAAAAATAATATAAGGAAAATTTAAATACTTTTAAAATATATTTATTGTTCAAGGCGATAAGCCTATTTTTGCTATTTGTAGGGTATAATAATTGTTTTTTTAATTTTGAAAAAATGTTGCAATAATTACACGTTTGGTAGGAATAGATCTTTTGTAAAGGACTTTCACGCTGATTTTTTTCACCGATATAACAAAAATGTTGTCTATTTTTTTTTTATAAAAGTGTATTGTTTAGTTTTTGTCGACGTGTTTTTTTAAATTTTTTTAACCTTGTACATTTTTTAATAAACAATAAATATTTTGCTCTGATGAAAATTGTTTTCTTTATTTTTTGTTTGTTTCGTTTTTTCTCGATCCGTCCTTAACGATCCTTGCGCTTTCCCTGTTCCCGTTTTCGAAGGCCAAAATATTTATTGCTTATTAAGAGGTGATGATAAAGGAGCCCATTGACACAGCGGCTTTGCTGGCTGCTCGGCGAGCCGCTCGACAAACATTTTGTTTGAACAAAAACCGCGCACAGTGCGTGTTTTACATAATAGGTAGTAGCAGCGTATTAGCCCTCAGACTGCACGTTTAAACTAGGTGGCAAATGGCTGATCAGCACCCGAGGGTGCCTTTAATATTGGTACCTAAATACCTCTAAATTAACTGAATTTTTAAAATTTTTATTTTTTTTATTGTCTTAAACTCTTGCGGACTGTGGTTGGGAAACATGGGTCAAATTGTCAAAAGAACTGCTCAAAATATTACCAAAATTTTCTGCCGGTAGTAAGGAATCTGGAGAAATCACGTAGAACATATTCGAACTTACATTTCTCCGTTAATTGGGATAATCTTTAAACGTCGTCTTTAAATTATTTAACAAATATTTATCAGGTGTTAGTACATTCAAAAATGCAGTATCTTATTTCATTTGGCGAACAAACTAATTTGTAAAAATTTGAAATTGGTATATGTGGATAAGGCATGAAAAGCTAAAATTGAAATGTGTGCAAGCTATTTATATAAATATATATGCAAATTGGGACAACTTCTTAACATCGTATAAAACAAAGTCGCCCGTCTGTCCCCTTTCATATGTGCTTAAATCTTTAAAACTACGCAACAGATTTTGAAGCGTTTTTTTTTTAATAGATAGAGTGATTCAAGAGGAAGGTTTTTATGTGTAATACATGCATAATATTGTAGAGAAACACTGATAAATTTAGAGGTTTGTTCGGGTTTGTATTTATAAATCTTGATGTGATGGTGAACTCGCCTTATTATCTCAGAGAAAGCGCTGCAACGCAGGCCGGGTACACGCTAGTAAATAATAAAATTAAAAATAATTTTAAAATTATAAAAATGGGTTTGAAAACAATTTGTTAACAATTAATTTTAATAAAACAAATTATATTCCTTTTACTTTAAACCTAAATAACCTACCACGAAATATGAATAGTATTCAAATAAATGAAGACATTCAAATTTTTAAAGTTAATACAATAAAATAGTTAGGAATTATTTTTGACAGTAAATTAAATTGGAATATTCACTTAAGAATACTTAATTAAGAAGTTTACTACCGATTTTTAAAAACATTAAAAAAATTTTAAATGTAAGACATGGAAATATTATATTACGGGTTAGTTAAAACTCATTTAAGTTACAGAATTTTAGGTTGTGGAGGAATAAATAGAACGTCAGTTAAAAAATTAGAAATATTACAAAAAAGGTTTCTAAAAATTATATTCAATAAATATTATCTCTATCCTTCAAAAGAATTATATTCAGAAACAAAAAAGTTGAACATAAGACAACTTTACATTTATAACATCTTTATATATTTAAAAATAAATACCTTATACAATTTAAGAACCATGATCATAATACACGTCATAAAAATGAAATAACCATAAAACCTAAAATAAATAAGTCCATAGGACAAAAAAATTTCAAATATTTATGTTTTTATTTAAAAGATTATTTACCAACAAAAATTAAAAAATTTAAGTCGAAATAAAAACATGGATATTAAAAATAGACAATTTGAAAATATTTTTAGAAATGCTTTAATTAATTAATATTGTTCTGAATAATTTATATAAGTAATATTTTTACTTAAAAATTATAAATTAATAATGTTATTATAGGTAATATATTTCTTCAAAAAAAACTGCGTTTATACTATAAATTAACATTTTTACTTTAAAACTTGATTTTTAATGCATATTTATGATTTATGATTTTACATACTAAAACAAAAAATAAGATTTGCCCCTAACAAGCTCAGCTTCAGGAGATTGAAGAATAAGTTTATAGAAGACAACATAAACATATTTATTATATTATTAAATTTTAAATAAACTTATTATTATTATTATATTATTTACATCGTAAATAACATGGGGTAGCCTGTCAAGGGGTAAAACTCAAATTTTAAGTGTTAGTCTCTTAGTATTAAACGTTCGTTGGGTTGCACAAATGTTTTAACAATAATTACCTAACCAGGCTACTTTGACTTTGACATAAATTACATTGGCATATATAATTTACTCACAATCAACAGTACTTGACTAGTAAATCAATAATTAAGGTAGCTGGGCCACATTGATTGTGAAAAAATCATTTCTGCCATTGTTATTTATGTCACAGTTGCTGGGTAGTTAATTATCGTCTAAGATCTTTGTGTTACCCAACATAAGACTTGGTAACACCATAAAATTCAAAAGATGCGATTATGGAGCTTATTTACCCTTCACTGTACCTTATAATACCTCCTTTCTAGATTACACTTCTCCCGTATGCGCCTTTCACGATCCGCAAAGTAAAAAGGGCGTTAACTGCATCCACGAAGACGACATACAGAACGCAATAAACCTCCTGAACAGCATAAGGCCGGAACTACACAAACGATCAGTGGCCCACCGTTGTTTCGATCAAACCATCAAACCCCACATGACCGAGGCGGAAATTCTGACGTTCTGTCAATCGAATTACGGCATCAAAGACTACGGTATGGTGAAGAACGATCTGAGGAATTTGGAGGTTATGATTTTTTCGAATCCCGAGTGGGGGTTGAGCGTAGCGCAGACCGAGTTTAATGATGGCGCCGTTGTCGAGGAGAATGTCGCGAAGAATATGGTGAGTAAATGTTTGACAGTAGGGCTGGGCGATTTTGAAATTCCAATATCGAATATCGATATTAAAAAATATATCGATATAGTCTATATATCGATACCTATATCGATATTTTATTTTTTAAATATCGTTATTCGATATATCGATAATATATTTTATGTTATCGATAAAACAAAAAAATATTATACAGTAGAGCTTCGCTAATTCGGATTCTTAAAAACCGAGGCAATCCGGATTAGTGAAACATCCGAATTATTGGAATCTTTTTAAAAGCTATAAAAATGCACCAAGTACCTACACATTGTTGTAGCATTTATTAACACAAAAAATTTAAACATTTACTAACACATAAAAAGAACACCCACACGCAGTTCTTACACCTACCGACATAACAACGACAACGAAAAAGTTACATGAAATTATCGAAGAACACATGATCCGGACTATGGAATACATAAAATACATAAGAAATCCTGATTATAGAATACATAATGTAAATAAGTAATATTTAAATTTTGTCCGGATTACTGGAGAATCCGGATTAGTGGAGTTCGGGTTAGCGAAGCTCTACTGTATAATAAACCAGTAAAGTCCGCATCATATGGGATTTTTTCTATTAATGGCTTTATTCAAAATTTGACTTTGGCATCAAGTTCTGCTTCGATCGAGATGAAATTAAGTAAAAAAATAGTAGTCACGTGATTCGCATTATCGGTCAAATTTTATTTTTTTCCAAAAAATAATTCAAAAGTGGGGTTATTTCTAAAAATATCGAAAAAAGTTATTAGAAAAAGTTTTTTTAATGCCGCTTTTAGCCCACATGCAAAATTTCAGCTGCATAAGATAATTTTGATTTTTTACCTATATTTTGTAAATTGCACCACTTTTGCAAAATAAGACTTAACGCAACCTACATAAAACGTCTTAGTTTTGACAATGCTTTATTTCAGATACATTTTCTTTAAAGTATGCTTCATATTAAATGTGTGTTTTTCTACAAAAACGTTATTATGGCATAGCTTAATAATAAATTATAATACAGGGGTTTTAAATTAAATCGTTGAAAATAGATAAACTTTAAGTTGTTAAACTAAAATTTATTTTCCACTTAAAAACACTTTACTGAAGACACTGTGTTATTTTTTGTCTTAATATTAAGGTGTATTACTTTCAGACACAAACGACTTTTTCAAAAATACTTATTTTATGAAGTTACCTTATACAGGGTCAAAAACAAATAAACTTTGCATCGCATGCGACCAAATTAATAGCCCAATTTTGATTTTGTAGAAAAACACACATTTAATATACTTTAAAGAAAATGTATCTGAAATAAAGCATTGTCAAAACTAAGAAGTTTTATGTAGGTTGCGTTGAGTCTTATTTTGCAAAAGTGGTGCAATTTACAAAATATGGGTAAAAATCAAAATTATCTTATGCAGCTGAAATTTTGCATGTGGGCTAGAAACTGCATTTAAAAAAACCTTTTCTAATAACCTTTTTCGATATTTTCAAAAATAACCCCTTTTGAAATATTTTTTTGAAAAAATTAAAATTTGACAGATAATGCGAATCACGTGACTACTATTTTTTTGCTTAATTTTCATCTCGATCGAAGCAGAACTTGATGCCAAAGTCAAATATTGAATAAAGCTATTAATAAAAAAAAAATCCCATATGATGCGGACTTTACTGGTGACACTGTATATCAATATTTTCTTATGTGCCCTGTAAAACCCCGTACCTTCATTTCAAGGGGAGACTCTAATTATGAAAACATGAAGAAAACAGATTGAATTAAATATTGGTCCTTAAATGTGTTATAAGGACGATATTGAAATTCCAATCGAATATCGATATTTTATTTTTTAAATATCGTTTATCGATAAAAATATCGATATATCGAATTTTTGCCCCGCCTTATTTGACAGGGTGGCCTTTAATTATATTATATATTTTTTAGGAACAAGTAATTTTTAACCTAGACAAAAAAGTGACGAGCCTCGTTATACTCAATCCAGATCTACCTTACAAGTGTTCCATCTACAACACTTTATCGAACGCACTGTTCACAGTTGGAGTGATCGGACTGATCTTTGTCGTCTTGTATTTGTTCAGTCTCGCATTCAAATTTTATAGGAGGTACGAGATGAGGCAGAAAGAAGATGTGAGTAGAGTGATTTATTATTTATTTATTTACCTTCTTTCAGGAAGGTTTTTTCTTCTTCCCCAAGTTTATTTGGTTGGTTTAGACCCCCTTTAATAACTTTTTTAACATACTCAATATGGTTTAACCTTTATCAATTTTCTTCATATTATGTCTCTTCTACACATCAATTTTTTAATTCCATAAAAGCTCCATTAAGGTTCTACACCATTTTCTCTTCTGCTAAAACCATCAGCACTAAATAATTTTTCTGTCTCCTGATGATGAACGTTTTTACGTTCGAAACATGTTGAAATTTTTATTCTATTAAATTTCGTAGAGGAAGACTTTAAGTTTTTTCTTTCTTTCGCATACTTTCAACTCCACTTTAAACATGGACTATTTCTTCAAATTTATTTATTTATTTCAGTACAGTACATTACAGATACAAATCCAAATAGTACATTATGTTACTAGTTTAAAAAAAGTGGTGATTGTAACGCGTGGAGTGGACATTTTTTATTTGTGACAAAATTGAGATTTGTAGAAATTGTATTGTTAATCTTTTGTGTTATATTTTTGCAGGTAAATTATATGGTGGAAAGGATAATAGAAATTTTACAAAATGCTGCTAATGAAGAATCTGGGGAGAATTATGTTGTAATCAACCACGTGAGGGATATGATACTGAGCGTTAAAGAAAGAAACGGTAAGGGCTTAAACAGGATAGTTTTTAAAAGAGGTGGTAAATTTTGCTATAGTCAGATCTGGTCTTTTCGTGCGGGTCGTAACCGTGACGTGATTTATGATTTATACAGATTAAAAACCAATGTAACTTCCAGTTTTAAAAGAAAATTTAAAAATTCGGGGTTTTAAATTAATAAAATAGTTGGGTTTTCGCTATAAAAAAGACTAACCGGAGATTTTTATGTGAACAGCCACAGATAAAGAGTCAGCGTGTTCGGTTTTAAAAAAAATATATGGAAAATTACAAATCAAAATTTAGAAAAGAAGTCTTTAGACGAAACATGGATCTTTTCAAATGAAAGTGGTTCAAAATCTTGGCAAGATGATTCTGTGAAAAGCGTGAAAAGAAAAAAGGGATGTGGCACGGGAAAGCGGTTCATTATCTTACATGCCGGTTCTGTAACAGGATATGTTCCAGGCGCAAGCTTAATTTTTTATTCCACATCAAAAGTTCTGACTATTATGACAATATGAATTGCGAAATGTTTGAAAAATGGCTAAAAGCTCAATTATTAATCCCAAATGATGAGCCGTCTTTAATTGTATTAGATAATGCATCATATTCAAGAATTTTAAATAAACAACCTAGTTCATCTTGGCGAAAAAGTGATATTTATGAGTGGTAGGACTCTTAATAAGATACAAGCAGGTTTTTAATAATGGATTAGGGTGGATAGACATCTAATCTCTAAATAAACTATTAAATATTTGCTAAATTACTATCATTTAATGAGTATTTAATAATGGCATCCTAGGTCTAAGTACTTTAATTTAACATTTATTTATGCAAATGTCTGTTAGTTGTAATACAGCTTTGGTTGCCTTTAAACGAAACGTTTATTCTGTGATGTAATCCGTTTTTGTTGTAACTCTTTATTTTGTTAGCCCTTCTCTTGAAAAACCTTATAATATCTTAAATTAATATTAACAAAATTCAAACCAATTCTTTATAGCTAACCACCACAATTAGACACATTCGTTAAAACTTACTTATTTTTTAAATGCAACAACCATTAATTTTAATAAGGTGAGTATCAATTATTTTTGTTTTCATTTGGATTTATTATTTTATTAAAAAACAAAGCATACATTCAAAAACCTTTTTCTATTGTAATGTTATTAAATTAATGCTTTTAATCTGGTTATGATAATAGTTCAGTAAAAATAGTAAAGGCAGTTAAAATTTATATAATTCCTACTTTAAAATACCTGGTACACAAATTAACATTTTCGGAAAAACTGAAATTTGCTCAAGTGACCCCAGTTTTTAAAAGCGATAAAACTCATAATCCTAATAATTACCGTCCAATATCTGTTTTGCCTGTTCTGTAAAAAATTTTGGAAAAAATTATAAATATAAAATTAACGAATTTTTTAGAAAGACAAAATTTACTTTTCGAGAATCGGTATGGGTTTCGCAAATCTAGAGATACTGAAGTTGCAGCTATTGGATGTTATTACTAACATTCAATTAAATCTAGATACCAAAAAAAAATGCCGCATTTTATCTCTAGACTTGTGTAAAGCCTTTGATACTGTGAACCATGGTATTATATTATTAGTTAAATTATTTGATATAGGCATGAGAGGAAAAATTTATCGTTGGTTTGAAAGTTATATAAAAAATAGAAAACAATGCGTTAAAATAGGAAGTAATATTAGTTCCTATCAAACAATTAGATGTGGAGTACCACAAGGTTCTATTCTAGGACCCACATTGTTTCTTATTTATATCAATTCTATTTCAAAATTAAAATTTCATGATCATTGACAAAAAATTTTGAGAATGAAATCATTTTTGGTTGCAGCTAAGCAAAAAAGTTGGGAGCAGGCAATCAAATACATCAACGAAAACGAATCCAGAGTGCGTACGGAAGTCCAGACAGTTCAGGGTGAACCATTCGAGGTGTGGAGGTGGATCAGCAGTTCCAATTTAAGCATAAGTATGACTGGGTAAGCGATACAAACGTATTTCTTATAGTATACCTGTTATTATTTGTTTTTGACAATTTCTACTTACAAATTTTCCATAGTTTTCATTTGTAGCATATTTTCTAAATTTTTTTCTTAGTCGTTTCATTTGCGAAACGTAATTTAAAATTTTATTGTTGTTTGTGTGTCTTTTTGACTCTTTCTACCAGTTTCTGAATGTTTTCCTGCTTCTCTCGGTGTTAAATTATTCGCCCTGTGTTATTCGGTACTCATAAATATCCACAATTGGGTAAAAAAAGATTATTGACATGCTATTTAATCTAAGATTTAGTTGGTATTCTTTTGTGCGATGGAAGTGAAAGGTAGTGTGTGCGAACAGAGGATGAATATTATAGCTGTCCCTTATTTATTTTTAAAAAAGTGTCACGTAAATAAAGGTCCAAGCACGGTGAACTAGTGAAGCACCATTTACTTACAAAAATCACTAAAATAGTGCTTCTCTATAACATTTACCTAGTAGGTCTATAGTTTAATTTTTTTCCTTACAAGCAATTTGGCACAGCCACAGCAATAGATTAACGATAGACCTGACGACCTGAGGTTGGCGTATTTTTAACTAACTTAATAAATAGCAACGTCTAATGTTTCATGACACTTATTTAAAAATAAAATTGGCGTGTTTGTTGTTTGGGTACGAAAAAAATGATCCCTGATTAAAAATTAGAGATTAAACATTAGCGGTATGGTGTAGTGCAAAATATTTGGTGATCTTGAAGAAATATGCGTAAAAAAAACACGACAAGTACATTACCACGTTTTACCAAAGTCCCTGCTTGTACCACACTGCCTCTCTCTCTCCCACTCTGCTTGGCATCGAGAATAATACGTGCCTCTTTTTCCAGTGATACCACAGACTACCGTTACCGTCCAGGGCGTCGTATAGTCGATGTACAATACGTCATCAATCAAACCCTCCAATTCCCTCACAGGGCGTTCTTTTTTTGCCACTCGAAAGATGTCGAAATAAAAAACGAAGTTAGAGAGGGATTTTTTTCCGTGTATGTCTTACGATGCAAGAGATGTCTGAAAGAACACTCGGTGTGCAGTGAAGAGCCTAAGAACGATCTGTTAGACGTCAACTTGGCTTGTGTAGCTGGAATTGTAAGCCTCGGCTTGAATTTATATCAGTTGAATGAGTTGTGCAGCTCCATACATATCCCTCCTATATCGGGAAAGAATTTCGAGAGGTATTTGGATGAAATACGCGATATCTACAAAGATAGTAAGACGGAGAGTAGAGAGAGCAGTTTTGCTGAAGAGGAGCTTCTAGCTTCGACCCCTAAACAGAGAAACAATAAGAGTAAGAGCAAGAGTCCCAGTGACGACTCTAAGAGTAGCGAGAGACTGTTTAGTGCTATCGAAGAGGTGGATAATTCTCTTATACCATTGGATTTACAAGACAAAAAGACAATTTTCCTGCAAGAGTTAGAAAGAGATATTGATAAAATCCAAACTCTAACGTTAGAGCAACGAAATGAAGAGTTGTGGTTTAGTGAGAGAAGAAAGAGACTTACCGCCTCAAATTTCGGAAGGATCTTTAAGATGTTGGATAAAACTAGCAGGGGAAATGTTGTGAGAGACCTGTTATATTCTACCTTCAAAGGAAATGTTTATACAGAGTACGGACAGCAAAATGAAAGCAATGCAATAGCGGCCTTTGAGAACAAGACCGGGAAGAAAGTAGTGAAATGCGGATTGGTTGTTCACAGAGACTATCCCTTCCTTGCAGCTTCGCCCGATGGAATCCTTTTGGACGAGGACGCTATAATTGAAGTCAAATGTCCGTATAAAGCTCAAAACTCTACCATGGAAGAAGCATTTCAGAATAAAGAAATTCAATTTGCTACTTTTGACGAGGGCGCTTTGAAACTCAAAAGGGAGGACAAGTACTACTATCAAGTTCAAGGGCAACTTCATGTGACGGGGAAAGGTTTTTGTTATTTCGTCGTGTGGACGCCGAAAGGCATGGGGATAGAGATGATACGGCGAGATGATCAGTGTTGGGAAAAAATGTTTCCCAAGTTGAAGAGGTTTTATTTTGATCATTTGTTGCCGGAGATTTTGCAAAATACATAAGTGTATTTATTTTTATTGGTTCGATTCGCATTTTTATAGGTTCTAATGAAAAAATTAGGTTAAGTAAAACTAAGTTACATTGATAAAGAGGTGCCTCTATTATAACGAAGAAATTTTGTTAAAAGTTAAAAATATCTTTTTTTATTGGCTGTGGTTGAGATTGTCTTAGGCTTAATATAAATTATTTGAAATTGTTATCAGAGTATTCGAGTTGCTTGTTGTTAGTATAATGATATACAGGGTCTTAAAAATTCTATTTTTACCAGTAGGATCTTGTACACATGTACACAACAGGAGATACGAAGCAAATTAAGTGTAACCCTGTTCTGTCTTTATTTAAATAGGTATATATAATCATTTTATTTATGACAAACGCCTTGTTTTCATAGGAATTTTAAAAATTCTTCTTACATTTATATGTCATTTCTACAGAGTTATTAATCTGTATGTCTTGCCTTATGTGGCGAACATCGGATTTGTAGAATCATGTATGTTAGTTACCAAACCAAAGCATGGCAAGTCATTATTTGCAGGTAATAGTCTGACTTTTCTTCTTTTTTTTATATAGTTTTTGTATTGTGCAATTTAGGCTTCTAATTTTTATTATTATATTTTATTAGCAGTAGTTTGTTTTGAGTCTTAGAGATAATTTGGCAGAAGTTGAGTTAGGGCTAAAGTGGCATTAAATTTAAACAATATCGATTTCGTTTTAGGTTGATTTACTATAATTTATTAATGGAATATTGATATAACTTTTTATGTCCATTATGTTTGCATAATGGGTGACCTAATAATTCGTTTTGTCAGGTGACTTCTCGTTCATCGGAAAAATTGTAAAAAATTTATTTTGTCATGAAATTTGGTATAAACGACGAGATATGGAAAAAAGTAATTTGAAAAAGGTGTTTAGATTTTAATTTTATGCTCTTAGCTCTTATTCATTAAAAATATCCATTATTACTTTCATACTCTCAGGAATTTAATGAAAATACTCTAAATTCTAAATGATCAAAGCAATGCATTAATCTACTAGTTAAAGATTCTTGTCGTTTCTTAAAGTTTTTATTTGTTAAAATTAGGTTTTTACCATGTACTTAAGTGTGTGGTCAGCCCCTGTAGACATTAAATTCATGGGAATATGAAAGTAATTTTTTTTTTTTAAAATAAAAATATTTTTGGAATTTTTGCATCGAACTTTTTCAAATACCTTTTTTCGATATCTCGTCCGCTTATACCAATTTTTATGAGAAAATATATATTTTTTTAATTTTCCCGCTGAACGACTAGTCATGTGACAAATTCAAATTGAATTTTTTGTTGATGTTTTAAATTTTGAATTTTGTCAATCAAGTTTTTTTAGTGCAATGACGTTAAATTCATGTTTTGTATAAAGTAGTCACGCTGAATAAATAATATATTCTTATTAATAAGTTCTAATGTAGTGATTTATTTATGTGATTTAACGTTTATAACTTTTTTTGATAACAAATAACATGTAGAATTTAATATAGGTTTATTAACCAATAAAGATTCATTAACTACATACTAACAATATGTTTTATTTAGAAGTAAAAGTCACCGCTCTCCACCTCTTCCTTTCCCGTTGCTACTATCAAAACCACCTCCATCACGACCGTAATTTCGCGAGGTACTATCATCGTAAAAGCGTTAATTTTTCAGCTCTCCCCGAAAAAGCATCTGGCAAGGCCAAGCCTTTGACACCCATCCAGGATCCGCCAATTCTCCCGCCTATTCCCCCACCCCTTGTCTGAAAGTCCGCGGGATGGTAGACGAAACGGCGGGACTGAGCGCGGGAGCGGCCAGGGACGCGGTGTTGTCGAAGGTCGCGCACCGTTGCCGTATCTTACACTGCCAGGCTGAAGTTAGCAGCGGTTGCGTTTACTTGAAGTGCGGCGATTCGCAGGACGCCGCTGTGGCTTTCAAGAATTTGCACGGATGGTGGTGAGTAGAATTTAATTTTAATTATTTGCTATCTAACAGAACAAATATATTATGCACTAGATAATAAAAAACTTTGTATTAGTATTTTTCTAGATCTAGCAAAAGCCTTTGATACAGTTGGCCATAATTTACTGTTAAAAAAATTTGAAAATATTGGATTCAGAGGAAAGCAATTAGAATTAATTGCAAAATATCTGACAAATAGACCAACTTATGTTCAAATAGGTAAAGAAAAAAGCTATCCAAAAGTATTTAAGTACCTATGGTGTTCCTCAAGGAACAATTTTAGGACCATTATTTTTTAATATTAATATTAACGACTCATTTAGTATAAATTGCGATAGACAAATTCATAGTTTTGCAGATGATACTACAATTTTTTATGCCGATACAAATTGGGACAACTTAAATAATAAAATTAAAAAAGATTTTAAAATTATAAAAAATTGGTTTGATAACAATTAATTTTAATAAAACAACTTATATTCCTTTTGCTTTAAACCTAAATAACCTATCACGAAATATGAACAGTATGCAAATATGTAAATGTAGACATTCAAGTTTTTAAAGTTAATAAAATAAAATATTTAGGAGTTATTTGTGACTTAATTAAAAAATTAAGAAGTTTACTACCGATTTTTAAAAATATTAAAAATTTTTTTAAATGTAAGGCATGGAAATATTATATTACGCGTTAATTAAAACTCATTTAAATTACGGAATTTTAGGTTGGGAAGGAATAAATAGAACTTTAGTTAAAAAATTAGAAATATTACAAAAAAGGTTTCTAAAAATTATACTTATTCAGTAAAGATTATCTTTATCCTTCAAAAGAATTATATTCAAAAACAAAAAAGTTGAACATAGGACAAGTTTACATTTATAACATCTTAATATGTATATATATTTAAAAATAAAAACCCTATACAATTTTTAAAACCCAAAATAAATAAGTCCATAGGAGAAAAAAATTTAAAATATTTATGTTTTTATTTAAACGATTATTTACCAAAAAAAAATAAAAAAATGGATTTCATTAAAAAAAATTAAAGTTGAAATAAAAACATGGATATTAAAAACAGACAATTTGAAAATATTTTTAGAAATGCTTTAATTAATTAATATTGTTCTGAATAATTTATACAGGGTTAGGAAAAATTACCAGAACGATCGATTATTTCAAAATATGCAGGGGTTATCAAAAAACGTCTTATATAAAAAATGTAGTGCTGTTAAAAATGTACATTGATAAATTGAAATATACAGTCGCCCACAAAGTTGTGGAGAATGATAGTTATATTTTTTTAAATAGAACACCCTGTATATTTTTACATTTTTAAGTTCCACATAAAATTATAATTATTTTTTATTAAATGCATTATTGGTCTATACTTCATAGTTTCCGAGATATTGACTCTCGAAAAGTGACATTTTTGAACTTTGACAGCTTCTAACTTTCTAACAGTACGTCTTAGAGCAAAACGGCTTACATGTCCCTATCTTCAATTTTTATTATCTTCCCAAAAAAATCAACTTCCGGTTAAACCGGATGTAACTTAAAAGCAGGAAATATAGTTGTTCCGGTTTAACTGGAAGTTGATTTTTTTGGGAAGATTATAAAAATTGAAGATAGGGACATGTAAGCCGTTTTGCTCTAAGACGTACTGTTAGAAAGTTAGAAGCTGTCAAAGTTCAAAAATGTCACTTCTCGAGAGTCAATATCTCGGAAACTATGAAGTATAGACCAATAATGCATTTAATAAAAAATAATTATAATTTTATGTGGAACTTAAAAATGTAAAAATATAGGGTGTTCCTTTTAAAAAAATATAACTATCATTCTCCACAACTTTGTGGGCGACCCTGTATATTTCAATTTATCACCGATATGTAGATTTTTAACAGCCCTACATTTTTTTATATAAGACGTTTTTTGATAACCCCTGTATATTTTGAAATAATCGACCGTTCTGGTAATTTTTCCTTACCCTGTATAAGTAATATTTTTTACTTAAAAATTATAAACCAATAATTTTAGTATAGGTAATATATTTCTTCAAAAAAACTGCATTTATAGGTACTATAAATTAACATTTTTACTTTAAAACTTGATTTTTAATGCATATTTATGATTTATGATTTTAAGTACTAAAACAAAAAATAAGATTTGCCCCTAACAAGCTCAGCTTCAGGGGATGGAAGAATAAGTTTATAGAAGACAACATAAACATATTTATTATATTATTATATTTTAAATAAACTTATTATTATTATTATTAACTATTTTCCACTGTCAATTTTGAATTAACTTACAGAAAATCCCCCCCGGGGCGCTTGTGGTCTGGTCTGTCCATTTTATCATGAGAAAAAGCTAGGGAAATTTGTTTGTCTATACCCCTCCAGTATATCTAAATAAACAAATATATTTTAAAATAGGGCTTAGTGTAATTAATTCCTTTTTTTCTAGGTATTCTGGTCAATTAGTAACAGTAAAGTACCTGAGATCGGAACGATACCAACAAAGATATCCCGACGCCGCTTCCGGACCGCCATATTTGAAGAGCCCGAACCCATGTGACTGATTAGATTAATTTTTTTTTAAGAACAAACTTATTTTTAATTTTAGTGTTTCCTGTTTTTATCTCAAGAAAGAGATCCTTGTGTCACCTAAGATGGTTTTAACAATTTACGGTAAGAGGCGCGGCGTGCGCAATGGACGTTATTTACCCTAAGCTGTTAGGTCCCCATTAATAATATGAAAGTATTATTGGGATATATTTGCTCAGCAGAATGTAACAATATGTTTTCTAAAATGTTAATGTAATTTCCGGCATTAAATCTTCCCTCTATTCGTCAGCAAACACCAGGTCCATGCACACTCATCCAGACTCATACATTTACAGAGAAACGCCCATGTCTAGAAGTGAGGGGGTTAGTATATCGCTCTTCAAACCTGGTATTGTTTGGACGGTACACACGAATTCGTCCGTTATAAATCGACTGGAACGTTTTTTCATCAGTAAAAATGACCCTGTCCCAAAATTGAGAATTCCGATATATATAATTTAAAGCAAAAATAATTCTTGATTGTCGCTGTTCTTCGGTAAGAAAGATTTTTTTCGCAGCTGGGCGACATTTTAGTTCAGATTTCTCGACTCTCCTGCTGGCGGTAAGTTGGGAGGCAGGAAATGCTGCACCTATCATTAACAGCATCTCTTGCAGTTGCAAATGGATTATTTCTTAAATATACTAAAAAAGCAGCATCATGTTCAGGGTTGGAACGTTTGGGACGACCTGAACCAATTTTCCTCTGTAGGGATTCTTCTTGTTCCCAGCGTTGCTTAATTTTTAATATAGTTTTTTTTTCTATTATACAACTGCGCTACAGCACGGATTGACCATCCTTCTTCGATTCTTGATACAATTTGAGCCTTTTCAACTTCAGACAACTGACGAGGCATTTTTATGTTCTACTGTCAAAGTTTATCAAACGTTACCACCATGCAGTTTTAAAATTAATTACACCGACGCCAATGCTTTGCATTTTTGATAATCTATGGCGTGTGATAACCTCCAATAAACGGTCATTTAGACAAGCCGGTTTTACACAAATATGACAAAACTTACCTCTCATTCCAATACTTGTACGCTTTTTTTATGAATACAACTGTACACCTGGTATCGCGCTGTCTTTATGTTTTCACGCATATGCAGCATCTCTTACTCTTACTATTGTGATTGTTTTATAACATAATATATAGGTGACTAGGATTCTCTGTTAGCCCTAGTTTAGTATTAATAAAGGTTATTAAATTTTTTAAGTTATGTTCAATAGGTAAAGTATTTTTTAGTATTTTCGATCCCTGTTAAGTTTGGAACTAAACGGATTTTGTACATATTGTTTAAATTGATACTGATAATTTCTTTAAGTTGTTTTGCAGGGAATACATTGTTGTTGTTGCCCAGTGTATGTACAAATGCTATGTATAATAAAATTATCGTTCGAAATAGATAGGAATCTATATTATTATAATATGACTCTCATGATTCCAGACTTAACAATTTTTTAATCTGCCTTTTCTATATTAAAACTTATTAAAAGCGGTAATTAAAGACTCAACTTTTAAACAGCCTGATTTTAAGCAACTAAGACGTAGTTGAGACTAATGCGCGCTTAGAGACTATGATAACGAAATTTTTTGGACTGTGCCTGTATATTGACCGATTTCCAATTACAATATGTGGGTAATTCGAGATTTTATAAAGAATGTTACTTTTTATTTAGAAAATTTTACCAGTAGACCAGGGCTTTGAAAATGGTAAAAAATGAAAAAAAATAATAGTAGGATGAAACCCATTGGAAAAGGAAAATAATATAACAAAAATGAAAGAAAAAATAATTTACGGGCGATCCGAGGTCGGGAAGTGGAAAGGGGTGAGTTTTTAAGGGCAGAAAACGATTTATCTCGATTTCCGGCAAAACTACAAGTCCTATGGGAAAACGTTAAATGGCAAAGTTGTAGGTAATAAAAAGATCTACAACTTTTGTATTTACACTTTTTCACATAACCTCAAAATTTATGTGAAAAATTCAAATAACCAAGTTTTTTGTTTTTATCATTTACAAAAAAAAAATTTTTCACGAAATTTGACACTGTAATTTTTTGATTTAAAATATGTGTTTTTTCACCTTATTTTGACTTAATATCAAAAAAGCACCCTATTCTCACGTCAAAATATCTGCTTTTTTAAAAAAGTCGGTGGGCTTTTTTGTTCGTTGAAATCTCTAATTTCTGATGGTGTAAAAAAATATACATTGCTATGGTAAATGTTCTCAAAAAATGCAAAGAAACGAAAAAAACTCGAATCCGATTTTTTTTTTAAATCATTAAGTACAATTTTGAGCTATTATTTTAGCAATTTTTCGTTTCTTTGTATTTTTTGAGAACATTTACCATAGTAATGTATATTTTTTTACACCATTAGAAAGTAGAGATTTCAACGAATAAAAAGCCCACCGACTTTTTTAAAATAGCAGATATTTTGACGTGAGAATTTTCGATTGAAAATTAGGGTGCTTTTTCGATATTAAGTCAAAATAAGGTGAAAAAATAAATATTTTAAATCAAAAAAATTACAGTGTGTTTGGGACATAAAAAGGTAAGTTTTCACCAAATTTCGTGAAAATTTTTTTTTGTAAATGATAAAAACAAAAATAAACTTGGTTATTTGAATTTTTCACATAAATTTTGAGGTTATGTAAAAAGTGTAAATACACAAGTTGTAGATCTTTTTATTACCTACAACTTTGCCATTCAACGTTTTTCCACAGGACTCGTAGTTTTGCCGGAAATCGAGATAAATCGTTTTCTACCCTTAAAAACTCACCCCCTTCCACTTCCCGACCTCGGATCGCCCGTAAATTATTTTTCCTTTTATTTTTGTTATATTCTCTTCGGGTTTGTTCGTGGGTTTCATCCTACTATTATTTTTTTTTTGTTTCAAAAATTATCGACCCTGGTCTACAGCTAGAAATCAAGCATTGAAAACATTAAATATTCTATACTGAGTATATAATTACTTGTAAGTAACATTCTTTTTTATTGTTTCTGTAATTGTTGGTTAACTTTACTTTTAGTTGAATTTTTATTAGGTATAACCAATTTTGACTTAATATTTAATTGTACAATCTGCTTGAGCCAAGTGATACTGTTAAATCTTGCTCTTGCTTTTACTTACAATTATTTCGTGTGGTTGAAGTGTTTTTATTAAATTAATTGTTTAAGTTGGTAAATTTCAGTACTGGTTGTATTTTAAAATTAACAATAAAAGTTATTTATATAAATTTTTATTCACCTTATTTTCTTGCTGCGGAACTATCATAGAACCGTTTCATAAATCGTTCTTTATCTATATCTCAATAGGCAACATTTTAAATAGAGCCTAGAGCTTGCACGTTTGCAAACTTTTAATATAAGTTAAATTATAAAGCTTTCCTTTCTTTTAAAATTCTTTAAAAAATTTACTGCATAGTCATTCCTAAACAGTTACTTCTCTGTGTTTAGACACAGAGAATTGCTAGGTTTGTTCCTTTGACCACAAAGTATGCGACAATCGTAGTCGGTATTAGTTTTGTAGCAACAGTAACTGTTCATCGAGTCTTTTTGTTACATAGTTAACCCCCAAACCTTTCTCTGTGCTGATATTTCATGGCTATCGTGATGGTAGTTAAATGACAGCATAAATATTTTTTTGACATTTCTTAATTCGCTTAACTCGTGCCGATAAGTGAGGTGTGATTTCTTGCATTTTTATCAAAAAATTAAGAAAATATGGCAATTAGTTTGTTAAATCCTAAAGCCGAAGTGGCTAGGGCTGCCCAAGCATTGGCTGTTAACATTTCCGCCGCCAAAGGTATCCAGGATGTCATGAAAACTAACTTGGGACCCAAAGGCACCATGAAGATGTAAGACCACATGCATGTTATTTTAGTATTTTCTAGACTAAAATCAGGGAATTATGAACGGGATCGGTAATATTGAGATATGCGTGGAGTAAATTAACTATTTTTTTCGGAATTCTAATAATTTAACTATATAAGACTTTTTATAACTATTATTTAATGCTTGTGCCCGAGTGGTTATTTTTTGCAGGGTTAATATTAGTTAAATTCTTCAATGTAATAAAATAAATTACCCCAAATTTCGTATTTCAGAATCCATTTAAAAACAAAATTCTGTTATTTATTAACTTTGACATACCTAAGTGAGGTTAGTTGGTTTATTCAATGTGTGTGTGTGTACGTAATTTTTAATGGCACTGGAAAACTTCCAACAGGCCAGCCGGTTTTTGTAGGTTGACTACTTAATATTGTCATTCTTGTTGTTTTTTTTTTTTTTTCGTTGGTCTTGATTCATTTAATAACAATAATTTAACCTAATTAATAATCTTTAATAACAATCAGATTAAGTATATAAACTTTCCTTTTTTTTTTGTATTTTTATCTTATTATATTATATATATATTATTTATATCTATATATTATGTATAATGTATATTTTTTTAATAATTCTTTTTTTTATTCTTTTTTTTAATTACTTTTTTTTTTAATTACATTTTTTTTTTTGTTATCACTGGGACACTGGGTAGGATTAGGTTTATTCAATAAAATTTACTTTTTATTTTCAAAGCTAATAATTCACACATCGATATTTTAATACAGGTTGGTATCGGGAGCCGGTGATATTAAAATTACAAAGGACGGTAATATTTTGCTCCACGAAATGCAGATTCAACACCCCACTGCATCGTTGATTGCACGTGCATCTACTGCACAAGATGATATGACTGGTAAGTAGTTTTAGTGTTTTTTTTATATTTTTTGTAGTAAGGTTTCTTTTTTTGGTTGTTATATAGCTTTCTAACCTACTTTAGGTGATGGTACTACTTCTACTGTACTATTAATTGGCGAACTTTTAAAGCAAGCTGATATCTATGTTGCCGAAGGCCTGCATCCAAGGCTTTTGGCAGAGGGCTTCGACAAGGCTAAAAGTAAGGCCTTGGAAGTTTTGGAGCAGTTAAAGATTCCCATTGAAATCAATAAGGAAACTCTTATGGATGTTTGTAGGACCAGTTTAAGGACCAAGGTATTATTCTACAAGAGACAATCATTTATTTTTTTAAAAGGTGTTCCTATCCTAGTCTAGGCTATAGAACTATAAGAATGAACTAATAATTAAATTTTTTTGTTTATTTCTATTCCTAAAACTTTCTCTTACTTCCATTATTTGAAATAAGAATTTCAAATAAATCTATTTTTACTTAGGTGCACCAAATCTTGGCAGATGTTCTTACTGATGTTTGTGTTGAGGCTGTTCTGGCTATAAGACATGATGAAAAGCCAGTTGATTTGCATATGGTTGAGTTAATGCAGATGCAGCACAAATCTGATACTGATACTTCCCTTGTTAAAGGTAAAATTTGATTTAAAAAAATTATGTTTTCCAACTTGGTACTTACTTAGTGTTATTTTTTAAATTGAAAGAAAATGTTTCCTTTTATCCAAGAATAGTATGCTCCTATTGACAAATAATTTTGTTTTATTTACTTATGCACATTTTTCCCTGATTTTTTGTAGGTTTAGTATTGGATCATGGTTCTCGTCATCCTGACATGCCAAAACGTCTTGAGAACTGTTATATTTTGACTTGTAACGTTAGTATGGAATATGAAAAGAGTGAAGTGAACTCTGGCTTTTTCTATAAGACAGCTGAAGAAAGAGATAAAATGGTAAATTAACCATTTGTTTAAACAGTTACAACTTTTTAAGCAATTTCATAAGTAGATAAGTGAAATTTTTTAAAATGTTTCTATTCTTGTTTTAGGTTCTAGCTGAACGTGAATTCATTGATCAAAGAGTTAAAAAAGTTATTGAATTAAAGAGGAATTTATGCGCAGGTAACAACAAAACCTTTGTAGTTATCAACCAGAAGGGCATTGATCCAATGAGCTTAGATCAACTAGCCAAAGAAGGTAAGAAAATGGTACAACAGGCATGGTAGAAAATGTTCTTATTACCTAATTTAACTACATACATTCTTACTACTTAACTTATAATTGTTTTTTCAGGAATAATTGCTCTAAGAAGAGCAAAACGCCGTAACATGGAACGTCTAGCGTTAGCGTGTGGTGGTATTGCCATGAATACATTTGATGATCTTTCCGAATCCTGTCTTGGCTATGCTGGTCTTGTGTATGAACATGTTCTTGGAGAAAACAAGTATACATTTGTTGAAAAATGCAAGGTTAGTTTTAAAATGATTAGTTTTATCTGTTAACATTTTAAAGTGATGAAACTTAATATAATCATTAAATAAGAGTGCTTAACTACTTTTGGTAATATTTCTTGATTCATTAATTTTTACAGAACCCTCAGTCTGTCACCATTCTGATGAAGGGCCCAAACAAGCACTCATTGCAACAGATCAAAGACGCCATCAGAGATGGTTTAAGGGCTATTAACAATGCCATTGAAGATAAAGCAGTTATTCCAGGTAATTTATTAGTTTATTTTATGAAAAATAACGTGTTTTTGGGAACTCTATGTCTCCTTATTTTAACAGTAGAAATAGTGAAAAATCCTTGTTTTTTTTACAAAAGATAACTAATGTCTTTACTCATTTTCTATAATAAATATATATTTTTTAGGTGCTGGCGCTTTTGAAATAGCTGCTAATAAAGAGTTGATGCAATGGAAGGACACTGTCAAGGGAAAAACAAGATTAGGAGTAGTGGCCTATGCCGAAGCCCTACTGGTTATTCCCAAAGTATTGGCAACCAATTCTGGATTTGACGTTCAGGTTAGTATTGATAATAATTATTTATACACACATTTTATGTAAATAAAGAAACTGCTTGTGTCTAGGCCAAGCCACATTATAAATAAAGCAGCTAATGGACGTTTAAACTGAACAAAGAAACAATTTTTTCGACCCCATGGCTGCTAGATGCTAGACATTGGAGAGTTAAACAATCTGAAAAAAAAAGCAGGAATATAGAAACAGTTTTTGAAAGTGCGATAGAGTTTCTGAAGTAAAGGTAATATTTATTTTAAGTTATTTCTTTTTTTCAGGAAACTATAGTGAAACTTCAGGAAGAATCTCGCGTTAGCCCTGAACCAATCGGACTTGACCTGACTTCAGGGGAGCCAATTATTCCCAAGGAAGCAGGCATTTATGATAATTATATTGTGAAGAAACAGATTGTTAACTCCTGTTCAGTAATTGCTAGTAATTTATTGCTTGTAGATGAAATTATGAGGGCTGGAATGAGTAGTCTTAAAGGATAATGCTAAATAGTTTTATAGTCTGTCGTTACCGCCGAATTTATTCGTTCAAGATAAAATAAATTTTTAACAAATGCCGTTAAAAGTTATGAATTCTGGCGTATATATTGCGTTACTTTTCTTATTACTTTTACATGTGTAGCTTTAATAATATTAATATTTTGCATTAAACACTAATATGTACTTTCTTCCTTTTTGCTAATAAAAAGCACGAAACAAATCAAATAATGATTATTAATGAACAAAAATATTAGTTTTCTTTATAATATAAGGTCTGTCGTTGCAGAGAACTGTTGATTTCATCGTAGCACCGTCTATTTTATATATGCAACCAAATCTACACAATTAGTGTATCGGGTTGCATCTTATTTTAAATTTTACAGGTAAGTATGCAGTGTAACGTAAAATATCAAAATTTATTACTATATAGTCTGTTCGTAGGAACGTGATAATAGAGAGATGTTGCAACAACTCTTATTGTGATGATAGGGAGATATTGCAGTAATATTATTTTACAATAAAATTTATCAGCTCAGAAGATTGTTTCATATTCTTTTCTGTTTCCCAATTATAAAATTTTAAATTCTGAAATTTGGATCACAAAAACTCGAAGTGGCATTTTCTGCCCCTGCCCTTTTTAAAATAAAAAGGTAGTTTCAGGATAGCAGAAACGCATAATACTGACTTTCTAAAATAAAAAGGTAGTTTCAGGATAGCAGAAACGCAAAATACTGACTTTTTAAAATAAAAAGGTAGTTTCAGGATAGCAGAAACGCAAGATACTGACTTTTTAAAATAAAAAGGTAGTTTCAGGATAGCAGAAACGCATAATACTGACTTTCTAAAATAAAAAGGTAGTTTCAGGATAGCAGAAACGCAAAATACTGACTTTTTAAAATAAAAAGGTAGTTTCAGGATAGCAGAAACGCAAGATACTGACTTTTTAAAATAAAAAGGTAGTTTCAGGATAGCAGAAACGCATAATACTGACTTTCTAAAATAAAAAGGTAGTTTCAGGATAGCAGAAACGCAAAATACTGACTTTTTAAAATAAAAAGGTAGTTTCAGGATAGCAGAAACGCAAGATACTGACTTTTTAAAATAAAAAGGTAGTTTCAGGATAGCAGAAACGCAAAAGAACTTTTTAAAATAAAAAGGTAGTTCAGGATAGCAGTAACGCAAACTAGTTTTATCGAGCTTATTTCTGCGGTCGCGCAAAAATAAATAATAGGAGCAAGAGATAAATGAAACAATAATTTAAGAGTATGGAATATATTTGTACAACATCTCATACTTACATCGATTAAGGTAATTTTTCAATTACAGCTTGACTTATAAGATAATTCTTAAATTAGACATTTTCACTGGTCATGTTTGGTCAAGTAAAAATACATTTAATTCAAGATATAGCTTAGACTGAAGAACCAATGAAAGATTATATAAAAATACAAATAAGACATTCAGGAAAATCTTGGTCTAGCTTTCTGTCTGGCTTTCTCCATTTCTCTCTGCATCGCCTGCTGATCCTGGGCCTTCGTAATGCGTTCCATCAGCTCGTGATTGTAAGTGCTGTGTAACATTAAAGCCAACACGCCAGCCCGGCTCGCCATGTTGGATCGTATTTGACGTTCCTTTTCCAATAGTTCGTCCATTTTTAGCCACTGTCGCACTCGTTCAAGATCGACCTGTAAATTTTAAAATCGCATTGTAAAATTGTGTATCAAAAAGTTATATAGATCAAGTATAAAATACAGTTCATTAATTGACTCAATTTAATGTATTCTTACCTCCGCCCTACGTAACTTCTCCCAAACGTAATGTTTGGTGCAAGATTTCTTAGGCGCTCGACAGAAGTCACCGGTTGGCGAGAAAACGTTTGTTACCAGGGGACAACCACACACTTCATATTCAGAGGTTTTCGGATCTTTGCAGTGCTCGGGACACAGGACGCGCAGGCGCTTGCAATAGGTTCTATTGATTGGATTATAGAAGTCACAGAACATGTTGTTTCCTAAAAATAAAGGATTACATTTTCAAATACATATAAATAATGGTAGAGATGTAAAAATAATTGCTAGTTTCTGCTGCACAAAATGTTTCTTTTTTTTAATGTTTCTCTTAAAAATTTATAATATTTGACAGTTACCTTCAATTCGAGTTTTAAAAATACTTCCAAAAGACGCCTGCGATTCGTACTTGTTGAAACACTTTTCCATGTGCCGAATGGCCGTTTTTGAGTGAATTTCGTGGCCACAAGTGACACAATACATTGAGCTTTCTTCATCTTTCTCCACCTAAAAAAATGTAAAATAACGAATCAGTAATAATTATTAATTAATTAATAGATATCTTTACACAATCAGCAATCATTAGCTCAACTTTAGACTAAAAAGGAACCAACACTACTTACCTCATTCTCCCAATTGGGATCCATAGTAACATTTTTAGCTCTGTCAACTAAATAGTCAATTTCGCGGTGTCGCTTATCCAATTCCTGAAGTATTTGACGAACCTCAAGTTGCTGCTTACGTACTTGGTCCAAAGCTACAGTAATTGGAAGTAATATTTTAAATATACCATATAATAGTAAGTACCAAATCTTAAACACCCACCCTTAATATTTTTGTCTTCGGCCATAGAAGGGCTCAATGCCCATTCCTGCAACCGTTGTGGCAACACCTGCAAAATTCTCGTCTTAGCCAGATTCATACCACACTGATCTGAACAATATTTTGAGCCGTATCTAGCGCTGCGAACGCACTTCGGTCCATAACATTGCCTCGGATAGTCCGTTTTCAAGTGCTCATTGTATGTTTGTTCATGATCAGACCCTGAGTCTTTGCGTTTACGCCGAGCACTAAAATTTTTTATTCCTCTTTAGAATTTGTGAATGGGAACCGAAAATGTCTGAGGTGGTCAGAATGAATAATAATATAGTAATATGGGACGGTCCTCAAATATTTGAAAAACAACTACCAAAATCAATGAAACTTGTACTTAGGTACTTACTTAAAAATTTATCTCAAGGAAATTGGCAATTTTTTTAAACTAAATATTAATCCTATAAACTTACGCTTTAGTTATAATTACAATATAGTGGCTTACAATTTAACTTACTTTGAAGGATTCTTAATAATTCGTGGTTTCTTAATGGGCATTATTACCCCCTGCTTTTAATATCAAATAATTAATCAATAAATTTGTCACATTGACTGCTAAGTGTCTGTCATTCTAGTTGTCAATTAAGAGTTTGTTTATACAGGGTTAATCAAAATTAGTTATCATAATAATATTGTAAGCTTTTTCCAAAGGTTTCATCTAAGAATAATAAAAACTTAATGAAAGAAACCTTATTTTTTTACTATCTTCTGTTCTCTTTGTTGTCAAAACCCCTCCACCCCAGAAACTATCTAAACTAAAAACCATTAGAAGAAAAACAAATTCACAAAAATAAACAGTTTGATACTTACGCCCCACCTAAAGCATTAATACATATTCTTTGTTTGCATCTTTCTTTGGTTTTTGAAGAGCCATGTCTTCCTTTTCTTGTACACACATCACATCTACCACAATCCTCTGTTCTATAGCACCCCATACATTCTCCACATTTTTTTGTTTTTTTATCTGTCTTACCTAAAATAAATAATTTTTCTTGTTTTCAACCAATAATTTTGTTACTCCATGAATTGTTTTTTAAACTAAATGTTTTTTATTACCATAGTTCAAAAATTGCAATAAAAAATGCAAATTTACATTTTAAATAAGTACTTTGTAACAGTGCTACTTACTTTTACTTTCTTTTTCATATTTTTCTTTACGTTTTTTAGATTTTTTCTCTTCATTTGTATTTGTCTGAGAGACTATCTGAGAGGTGGATTCATCTCTTTCACGTTTAGTCCTCCATTTTGTCTGCAATGTGGGGTCTTCTGCTTTACAACGGATACAAAAATACTGACGAATCATTTTTGCATCCTTTTCTGAGATCTTTATACAGTCCCCATGATACCTGAAAATAAATATCGGAAATAGTAATATCCTAAACTTATTTCACATTTTTTGTTAAGTAAGATAGATAAGAAGTGAAAGTAAGCCTGCACAAAGTAATAATGTAGGCATTACAAAATCAATATTTAATTAAATGAATATTCGTTACCATTCTTCACAGGCATCACAAGCAATCATAAATCTAGAGGAATCTGAGGTTCGACATATGCAATAGGCCTGTCCATCTTGTCGTAACAGGGTATCTATTTTAGATTGTCGTTCTGGCAGTACAAACTGCTTTGCAATATCCTCCCTCTAAAAATTACGAAAAAAATAAAACGGTGGAAAATTAGGTATTAATAGCAATTTAAGGAGTAGTCTGGCTCTTATTATTTCAAGCTTGTTTTGTTTGAGAAGGATATATAGGTAGGTATATTAAAACATTTTCTCTCTTGTACTTACCGAAATATCACCGCGTTTTCGCGACATCTTTAGGCTTAAACAGTAAAGATACTTGTAGTATGTACAAAAATCAGTTTTAAACTTAATTAATAGGAAAAATTTACATTTTCTTCAACAAAAATTCAAAAACCCCATGAAAACAAAGATGGTGTCAACAAAATAGAAATGTCAAAAGTGCAATTTTCAATCGTGAAGATAGCCGTATTTGGACACTACCACAAAGAAGTGATAGGTCGACGGCCGTGATATCACTGATGCTATGGAGATAAAGCCTGTAGAAGAAAGTTTTGACTATTCTTAAGACACAGAGGAAATTTAGTTTACCAACCTTGTAGCCAGCTTCCTTCACCTTTTCTGGAACGATCGAACAGACCGCCTGACTAATGACTTACTATTTCCATGACCTACTCACAAAACTATTTTACTCTCTACTGAAATGCTGCCGACACAAGTTGGAAAAAATAAACTATATAGATTTTAAATATTTTTATTTTAAACAGCACAAAGTACAAAAAACTTCACTAGTTTCAAAATAATGGAAATAAACCTTATTATATTTTGGTAAATTACCTATAAAATATTGTACGCATCTAACTATAGTATGGCCCCTGATGGCACGTACATGGCAGATTAAATCATTGGAAAGTTTGTACAAATTTACATAAATGGAATTTTTATACATACTAAAATGTACCAGAGTTTGTTGCTCAAATTAGTTTTATTTTTCTGTGGTTAAAATTTAATTATATAAAATTTTTCTGCAATCAATTCAAAAAGTTCGAATTTTGAAAGAGAATGAGTAATAAGTACAGTAACCAATAAAAATATTTCAAGAACAAAAACACTTTAAATATTTCGATTTACTATGTAAATTCATTTCTTGGTTAAATAACTGTTAATAAATTTTTTGTACTGTAACTTTGAGATAAAACATTAAAAAAAACAACACAAAATTATTATTCTGTAAAGGCATTGAGCTTGTAAATTATTACTAAACATGGCAGTTCTTTAAATAAAAAAATTAAAATAAAACAATGCACTAACTTATAAATCCGGAAAGATTCGAGAAAAAAAAATGTTTCTTTCAGTCTTCCGAATCTAAACGATTTAGTAAGCAATCTTACTTAAAAAACGGCATTAAATATAACTTATTCATTTAACTAATAAAAAAAATAACTTACCTCGAAAGTTGAAAAAACTAGAATATAACCGACTGTTACTACTACTACATAATACATAAACAAACGAAATTATCACTATTCTTTAAATATGTTTAGAATGTATAAAAAATAAGTACGAAAAGTAAAAAAATCACTTATCTTTTTCGATGATAATAGGTTTAACTTTGAGATCTAGATCTTTAAAATAGGGGTGAGTTGCAATTCCCTTGGCGGAGATTCTTTTGCTGGGGTCATAAATGAGCATTTTTGATAATAGATCAATGCCATCATCGTTCAAGGTTTTAGCCTGCTTTGGCAGAGTATATGAGGTCCAGTTGGGAAATATGGCTTTATATTCTGGAAGAGAGGATACTCCTTTCCAGATTTCTTCTGTTGGCGTTCTTAGAACTCTGAAAAAGAAATGGCAAATTAATAACTTTTTTTCTTTGTTATGTATGGTGTATAGTGTATAGTTGTAGTTATCGTTCTTACCTAAAAATTCTGAATAGCTGATCAATCTCTGAATCACCTTGGAACAAAGGCTTCTTTGTGGCCATCTCTGCAAAAATACATCCAATGGACCAAATATCCACGGGACAAGAGTATCTGGGGGCACCCAAGAGTACTTCTGGGGCCCTATACCATAGGGTTACAACTTCATGTGTATAAATTCTTACTGGAATGCCAAAAGTTCTGCCCAAACCAAAATCTGCCACCTGAAAATGGACGACATACCTACATAGAAACACATTTATTTTGAAGAGTACCTATCACCCGACTCACCTTGATCAAACCATCTTTACTGATCAACAAATTCTGTGGCTTTAGATCTCTATGAATCACTCTTCTTTGATGACAGAATAGTATGGCCTCATTGATTTGATACAAATAGCTTTTCACTAGTTTTGGGTCCATATATTTGCCCGATTCTATTTTGTCTAAGTATTTTTTTAGGTCCATGCAGAGATATTCAAAAATTAGGTATAATCTGAAAGTAGTAATAACGTTACCATTTAACATAATTTCAAAAATCATATATTTCGACTTACCTTGGCTCATCCATTATAACTTCAAGCAAAGTAACAATATTTACGTGACGTAATTCTTTCAGTAAGCTCATTTCTCTAAGAGCTGTGGACGGGATACCTTCATCTTCATTTTCCAATCTTAAAATTAGTAATTAAGGGTAATTTTCCTACAAATATGCAATGAATTCTCAAACAGGATATGGGCTTACCGTATCTTCTTCATAGCGACCATTTCTCCAGTCTTTTTGTTTCTCCCCTTGTAGACGACGCCATATGTGCCTTCGCCGATCTTTTCAATTTTAAAGAAGTCCTCTATTTTAGCCGGGGTAGTCATGTTTTATCTGGAAACTTTGAAAAAGAAACGTGAATGCAGTTAACCTCGTTTCCCGCAATTTTAATGTAATCTTGAACCGATCCGTGAATAAAAGCCGTTAATTCTTGAATTTCCGGGTCTTGCAATGCTTAAAAACTAGTTTTGTTGTGGCAATAAAGGTCATTACTTACCAAAAATAAGAATTTATTGGTAAAATAAAACTTAACGAACTTTTGAAATATCTGTTTGTTGAATCAAAATGGAGGGATTGTAGACAGTTTTTTGAAATGACCAATGGAAATGGTGGAACGGCTATTTGACATCTGTTGGAAACCTTACGTCACCACATTCTTTTCTGTTTTATCTTCGCAAGTTTAAATTGGTGTATCTTCTATTTTCTTTTAGAACGAGTTGCCGAACGGAAAAAAATTACTGGATTATTAAAATTATGATGGAGGGAAATGGAAACAACATTTTACTTGTTAAAAGCAATTTTTACCAAACCGCTAAAATCATAAAACACGAACAAAGGCTACAATGCAATAGCTTCTCTGGATAAACAACCCTTTATTTTTCTGTGGATAAATCTATACAACTATTTTTGAGGATAGGCAACCAAACCAGCTATAATTTATTGTGACAAAACATTTTAAGGTACCTTCGCCATTTTGTACAGATATTTTAATCTGATATTAACAAGTTTAGCGTTATTGTTATTAATACAGGTTATTTAAAAGTATTCCTTATAGGTAGACGAGGAGGCGACAGCATAAAATTCTACGTTATTAAACACGTGTGTTGTTATCATTTTTTTTTAATAACGATTGTTGCTTTTAGGTCTAGGTATGCATAAAGTTATAAAACAAAAATGTATAAAATTAGTTAATTTCTTTTATTATGTATCTTCCTTTAAAAGATCATCATTCATTTTATCAAAGTTTTCGGTTAGATGTTGTGGAACTTCTATTTCCCTCAAGTTATCTTCTGCTATCTCTTCCTCAGTTCTAAAAATGAAAATAAAAATTTGAAACGAATGCATCAATTTCATTTAAGATCTTGACTTTCTCAAGTAATATTTATTTATTTCAGCCTTCATTCTATTAACATACCTGATTAGAATATCAACCAAATTTTCACAAGCAATCAATGCTTTTCTATCTTTTTCCCACTTGTGAAGTTCTCGTAATATGACGTATGTGTTTTTATTTCTTATTAATTCCCTGTTAATTCGCTTGGAACACAACTGTGTTATTGCTTCTAATAAAATGCTCCTAAAATTTAATTTAAATTTTAAATATTTAAAGATCACAACTAAAAAACAAGTATTTAGGTGCTAATAGCCAATTTATAATTAGTAAGTTCCTTACTCACACACCTTATATCTGGATCATCCTCTCTCACTTTATCTGTAGCGAGATACTGAAGTTCCAAAGGTAACTTGTCATTGTCTTCTTCATCAAACTCTTCTGGTCCGGCCAAGGGAAGTAGTAACCTTGGTAGAATATCTACATCTTCACTTAAAAGCCATTCATGAAAATCTGTCTCAAAGCAACAGTTTTTTAATGTACCTAAAGAAATATTAAAACTATTTAGATTCAGCAACTGATAATAATGTCTGTGATAAAATGTAATTAGGTAGAACTTATAAGAAGATTAAAATGCTTCCAAAACGAAAATACATAAAATCTCTAACTTAGTATTATAGTATATTATTTAAACTAGAATTTAAAATATAACTGCCTACCTACTATACCTCCTCTTCTGACCAAGGATTCCTTATATTCAGTAAAAGGCAGTAATCTTTGTATGACACACTTATCTTTGTCCAATATATATTTTCTAACCCTACTGCTCTGCGACAAGTTTGATAGTACAGGTCCCAAATAATGTAACTTGGCGTTTTTATTATACTCGTTCTTAGTAAAAATATCTATTAGTTCATCGTAGGTTTTGTCACTTTTCTCTATTATATCAATGACTTGTTCTATAAGGTGCTTAGGCCTAGTTAGATTTGATAATATCATGCAACAATGGTCGGCAATTTTACTTTCCTTATTAAATATTTGTGTCAAGCATTGTTTAACAACATTTTCTGGGGGTATTTGCAAAGGAGGACAATTTTTATTTACGTCAACATTTAGGAGGTTGCTTGCGCCTTTTTCGCTTGCTGATATGTTGACGAGGCACAGACTTGCATCTTTTGATATGGGAACAGTACTATCCTCCAGGAGACTTATTAATGAAACTAAAAGTTGGGGCTTGTTATAAACAGCTTCTACTCCTTCTGAGTTACCCGTAAGACCTTAAAGATAAAGGATAAAATAAAGATCCTCAAAAACATTGGAAATTCAAGTTTCATACCCAGCACATGTTCTACTGCAACTGCTTTTAAATCCAACCTGGCACCGATTTGAACAAATTTTAATAACTCGTTTAAAGCTCCCTCCATTTTATTTTACTTACACTAATTTAAACTCTACGTTAAAGATAAATAAAAGTCTATTTTATTATAAAATATAAAGCGTATTAAATAAAAATCATGATCATGAATAATTTGATGGTTATGTTATGCTTTTCAAATTGACAAGTAAGATTTACACAGTAAAATAAAAGATCCATATGACCTACTCGACAGGGCAGCTGCCGGCTTTCCTTTGTGTTAAGTATGCAATTATATAAACACAAATATGTATATCTGGTTGTATAAAAAAATAATATTAGGTGAATCCCACAGACATGGAATTTATACTTATAGGGATGGGGCACTTTCAACCATACATATACGGGGCACGTTCGACCAGTGGAAAATCACGCATTTATACTGACATCCCTGAGGAGGATAGGCTGGAAGCATTGGAGAATGAAAGAGAAATTCGGAAGAAAAAGCAAGAAGAGCGAAAACAGCAGAAAGTTATAAAGCAAGTTTTTCCAGAAAAAAGAAACTTAAGATGACAAGGAAAGATAGCACAAGCAGTTCTGATGAAGATCAATCGATATTGCTAGAATCAGACGACCAGAGTGATGATTTTAGTGAGGAAGAAAGTTCGTTAGAAGTATTAGAAGATGAAGATGTCATTAATAAAAATGATTTTTTACTAGTAAAGTTTGTGGTAAAATTTACTAGGTACCAGGCGCGTATTTGAGTGGGGGGGGGGGGGGGGGGGGGGTAATGGTGGTACTATTTATTTTTTCTACTTCTAGACCACGTCACATCGTTGACGTTGTTTTTTTACCTTACCCCCCCATAACTGACAGCTGAATACGCGCCTGCTAGGTACTATACTAAGTCGGAAAAGTTATTGAAATATTAAAACCATAACGAATATATGATACAATTTTTACGCAGGAAGGTACCTGGATACAAATTTATTTATCCTCCTGTCGATGACATAATATGTAAACCGTTCCGATGTAGTACTAAAATTACCACAACAAACCAAGTTCAGCTAAAACTGCTAGGACATCAAGATTGTTTTAATTCGCCAAAAACCTTTCCTCATCTTCTTAACATAGTATAAAACAAAGTCGCTGTCGCTGTCTGTCCGTCCGTCCCTACCTATATATGCTTAAATCTTTAAAACTGCGCAACGGATTTTGAAGCATTTTTTTTTAATAGATAGAGCGATTCAATGGGAAGGTTTTTATGTATAACTAGCGACCCGCCCCGGCTTCGCACGGGAGCAATTTCAGAAAGTGGCATGCCGGGTACTAATATATCGGGTTACACGCTAGCATTTCATAAATTAAGAGTCTGTCTAGCTTTCCAATGTCAAAAATAACCTCGTATTAAAATAACATAGGTATTAATATTTTTTATTATCAGTTTATTACTGTTATGTTGCAATAAAAGTATCGCTTGTTTGTGTATTTTAATCAATTATTTATATATGGTTGAATCTACCCCAGCATGTGGTGGAATGTACCCCACCGAAGGGGCAGTTTCAACCGTTTGTAATGATTTTTTTAATTAACGCTATATCCTATAAAAAATCAAATTCTTGAATATTTGGATTGGTAAAACAAAGATATAACGTTTATAATAATTAATTATTAACCAGTTGGTCGGCCATTTTACAAAAATTGGTTGAATGTGCCTCCCTTTCCCCTACTGTCAACAGCTACCTATATTTAAAATTTAAATAATTGCAGCAGCCAACAACTTTTTAAATTTACTTACAGGGCAGCCGTCCCAACGTCCAATATAAAACGGGAATTGTTCCCGTTTAGACTGACTGACAGACAAATGTTCGCCCAGAGGAAGGAAACACCGAAACGCAACATCGGCGTATTCATCTGGATATCAACATATCACTTCGCACTATATTTTATACGAGTTGATCGTCACCACATGGTCGTATGTTGGAGTTTACTTTTGTGTGTAGTGTATATAGGAGGCGGCCATTTAATTTTGGGGTTAATAAATCACTTTCTAGCCGTTATTTGTTTGTTTTCATTTTGGAATCGGGGGGCATTCAGTAGCGGCATATACATTTTTTGAAATTCATTTCGGGAGTTTGTAAAATCTTCAATAAAATTTGCTTATTTTAAATCATTCACAATTTAACGTAGAAATGGTATTTTTGGTTAAGTTACATTCTTGATTAGTTGCAAGTCAGCAGCTTCTAAAATCGGCATTATGCGCTGCTAAAGAATTGGTCAATTCCCAATAGTTAAAAATTGAGTCAAGGTAAGCTCAAATCAAACCAAAAAGGGGGCGAGTCTTGCAATTCTTCTGCAACAGCGTAAAAGAGATAGATCGAGCAGCTAAACAACTTGCTCAAAGCAGAAGGACAGGGCTTACAACTTGTAGCATCTCCAGGCAATTATTGTGGCCCCCTACTTCCTACTTGATAACAGGAAAACCGCAACGCTATTACAGCACAGTCGGAAGGACCTAAGAGTAAACATCACTGCCGTAATCACTGGACATTGCTTGTTCGGTAGACACTCTGAACGTATATGCATATATAGTATTTGTTGAATTATATAATGATTTTTAATAATTTTAGTCTTTAGTGGTTTTCCGGCGAGTAATTTTTAGTTAGGCTTATTAGTGGTAGAATGTGGCGTCCTTTGAATTGTGCTGATAGTCTGATAGGGGGGCATCTTCAAGTGTCATTTTCAAAAGAAAGCATTTATGTACCGATGCCAAACTAATAATTAAAAATGTGTATCAATCTTCGTTGAATAGAAATTTTAATTCGATGGATGCTTTAGCAGAGACGTCTACTTTGACAAAAAGTCCTTTATCTTCGGTAAGAGACATATAACCTACTTAAACCTGTTAATCCTAGAAAAAATCGGAGTGATTCTGGCACATTTAGAAGCACTGATGAAAATGACATGGATTTATTAAGAAAAAAGATTTACCAAATGTATGAGGCACAAACTGTATCCACTTTGATTTCCCTCAAAGAGCGGCTGATTAAAGACGAAACAAATATCTCTTGTTGCCTTTCAAGCCTTAGGAAAATATTGCGTAAAATGAGTTTTAAAACCCGAAGCATTAAGGTAGAAGAATCAACATGCTTGCCAACCTATAACCTATTTCGCGTAGATTTATTTACTTTTTCTAGCTTTTTTACAAAATTTAAAGAAAATCAGTATCGACTTGATATTCTGTAGGTATAATAATTGGCATATTTAATAAATATTAAGGAATTTCATAACTTATTTTAGGAGAATTGTATAGCGAAAAATATCGGGCAAGATTTTTTTTAACATTATTATGTCATTGTCACTCATTGTTCTTTCACTATACAATTCTCCCAAAATTAGCAATAAAATAAATTGATATTTTTGTAATATATCAGATACTACCTAAATAATGTACCGACGATTTTGATTTTCTTTAAATGTTAGTGATTAAAATAATAAACTCAAAAAATCAACGCGAAATAGGTTATAGGTTGGCAATAGATTGAATGACGTTGAGAATTCAACCTTAATAAAAGACAAACATTAATGGAATCTCAACGTTTACGGGAATGGAGACTTAAATATTTAACAGCTGTTAAACAATTTAGAGAAGAAAATCGTCCAATTATTTACCTTGACGAAACATGGTTCGCTACCCATGACACTCCAAGAAAAGGTTGGGATGATTCTTCCAAAAAATGTCAAACCAAGGCACCATCAAATAAAGGCAAAATAATGACAATATTACATGCTGGTTCAGAGAACGGGTTTGTTCCAAATTGTCTGTTGCTTTTAGCTAAAAACATAGCAGATTCTTCTTTAGATTGCCATCAAGATACCGACGCACAACTTTTTGAAGATTGGTTTAAACTCCTTAAAAATATACCTGACAATAGCGTCATTGTAATGGACAATGCTAGTTATCATAGTCGGAATGCAAAAATCATTCCCAATTATAATAATACAAAAGCAGAAATTCAAAATTTTATGATTAAAAAAGATTTATATTTTGAAAAACTTACAAAAAACGAGAACTGCTAGAAGTATTAAAAGCTTTTAAAGTAAATAAGGAATACGAGTGTGACAAACTTGCAGCAGAAAATGGACATACAGTGTTGCGTCTTCCTCCATACTATTGTATATTCAATCCTATTGAGCTAATATGGCACCAATTAAAATCCAATATTAGGAGAAATAATATTTCTAATGGACAATGCTAGTTATCATAGTCGGAATGCAAAAATCATTCCCAATTCTAATAATACAAAAGCAGAAATTCAAAATTTTATGATTGAAAATGATTTATATTTTGAAAAACTTACAAAAAACGAGAACTGCTAGAAGTATTAAAAGCTTTTAAAGTAAATAAAGAATACGAGTGTGACAAACTTGCAGCAGAAAATGGACATACAGTGTTGCGTCTTCCTCCATACTATTGTATATTCAATCCTATTGAGCTAATATGGCACCAATTAAAATCCAATATTAGGAGAAATAATATTTCTAATGGACAATGCTAGTTATCATAGTCGGAATGCAAAAATCATTCCCAATTCTAATAATACAAAAGCAGAAATTCAAAATTTTATGATTGAAAATGATTTATATTTTGAAAAACTTACAAAAAACGAGAACTGCTAGAAGTATTAAAAGCTTTTAAAGTAAAGAAGAAATACGAGTGTGACACACTTGCAGCAGAAAATTGACATACAGTGTTGCGTCTTCCTCCATACTATTGTATATTCAATCCCATTGAGCTAATATGGCACCAATTAAAATCCAATATTAGGAGAAATAATATTTCTAATGGACAATGCTAGTTATCATAGTCGGAATGCAAAAATCATTCCCAATTCTAATAATACAAAAGCAGAAATTCAAAATTTTATGATTAAAAATGATTTATATTTTGAAAAACTTACAAAAAACGAGAACTGCTAGAAGTATTAAAAGCTTTTAAAGTAAATAAGGAATACGAGTGTGACAAACTTGCAGCAGAAAATGGACATACAGTGTTGCGTCTTCCTCCATACTATTGTATATTCAATCCTATTGAGCTAATATGGCACCAATTAAAATCCAATATTAGGAGAAATAATATTTCTCCTACATTAAATGCATCTGTAGTAGAATTAATTAAATACGAAGTAAGAAAAATTTCTGCAGACAGCTGGAAAAACTGTGTGCATGGACTTAAGGTGGAAAATTCTTACAATTGTATGATTACAAATGTTCAACCCTTAATTATAAGTTTAGGCTTAGATGATGATAGTGATAGTGATACAGAGTTAAATTTTGAATAAATTATTAATAGTTTTTTAGAATTTAATTAATTTTTATTGTATTTATTATCCTAATAGTTATACTTTTAAATTATATTATTTTCAATTATCATTAATTGTTATCATTATTTTACATTTATTAAAGAACCTACCTAAAACTAAAAATACCTATTTATTTATTTTAAATTATAAAAATAAATCATGTGGTGTAGGTACATTTTCAAGCCGACCCTGATCCCATTTAATCCCCTTTGAAGGCGTTGAGGCGTATACAATAGGGTTTAATCAGGTAGTTTATTTTTGGCAGTAAGAGTCAACGGTATAATTCTGCAAATACTATACCAACTAACGACTTCTGCAGAAGCTGCAGAAGTTGCAGAGATGAGGAAGAGGAGGAAAGAATTCAGCAATTCTTGTGTGAATGCCCCGGCCTCACGAGAAGAAGGTTCAATGCACTGGGCGAACCATTTTTTTAATGATCTGGAGGAAGTGAGCAGCCGAGCAGCCTGCAACTGGGTCGACTTACTAAGTTTTTTAACAGCAGTGGCTGGTTTGAATGAGCTGTCAAGATTCTTCTACGATCGTGTTAACCATCAGGAAGCTGATGCAATAGGTTCCGCGGAACATATTATGTGGTACCACAACGGTCCTATAGGGCTACATGTGACTGTTTGGTCAATTCCAGAAGTCTGCCACTCTAACCTAACCTAACCTAACAGTAACAGCGTAAAAGAGTAAAAAATTGTGTTTATTTTCACGTGGTTTCATGGTGGAACCCGCGAGGAACCCTGGTGGACCTATGAATTTGTCGTCTTGTTGGTTTGTTACGATAAATGAGATATGCTCTATCGGCAAATAAATAAATCGAAATTAGCTATAATTTTTTTTATCGTAGGTTTATTTATTTCAACCGCGGTGGCGGCTTCTTTACGCGTAGATATATTATTGACAAAACATAACGACTTACAAAACAGAGGCCAATAATAGATACCGAGTGTTAAAACTACTTCAGCATTTATATCTTGCAACACGTCGATAAAAGTGTCGAAATTATCGACTCGTGACTCGTGCCTATTTTGTGTCGCGTATAACACGTTGGAAAAGGTGTCGAAAAGAGTCATCGTTGACCCGACAAGCATTTGCTGAAAACATTTGGTTGGATAAAATAATAGAAATAGAGATACTATACAAATTAATAAAATATAGAGTATCTATAAATAGGTAATTATGTAATTAAGTAATTAAATTGTTGAAAGAATCTCAATTAGTGACTCGTGCGTGCTTAGAGTCACAAGCGTAGCTAAGATTTTGTCTGTAGAGAGGGGAGGAGGGATAAATTGTTCACATGGGAAATCCTATGTAGACCAGGGCTGAAGCCATTGAAAATGGTAAAAAGGGAAAAAAATGATAGTAGGATGAAACGCATTGGAAAAGGAAGAGAATATAACAAAAATGAAAGGAAAAATAATTTACGGGCGATCCGAGGTCGGGAAGTGGAAGGGGGTGAGTTTTTAAGGGTAGAAAACGATTTATCTCGATTTCCGGTAAAACTACAAGTCCTATGGAAAAACGTTAAATGGAAAAGTTGTAGGTAATAAAAAGATCTACAACTTTTGCATTTACACTTTTTTCACATAACCTCAAAATTTATGTGAAAAATTCAAATAACCAAGTTTTTAGTTTTTTATTTTTATCTTTTACAAAAAAATTTTTTTTTCGCGAAATTTGGTGAAAACTTACCTTTTTATGTCCCAAACACACTGTAATTTTTTTGATTTAAAATATTTATTTTTTTCACCTTATTTTGACTTAATATCGAAAAAGCACCCTAATTTTCAATAGAAAATTCTCACGTCAAAATGTCTGCTTTTTTAAAAAAGTCGGCGGGGTTTTTGTTCGTTGAAATCTCTACTTTTTGATGATGTAAAAAATATATACATTACTGTGGTAAATGTAATGAAATCCCCTTTAAATCCTACATTTAATTATTATATTTAGAATTAGAACAACTCTTTTCGCATGTTTTTTGCGATCTTTATGTTTTATGGATTTGTAATTTTTTTGTTTATCAACGTAACATGGAATTTTACGTTTTTCGAGTAATTAATGTATAAATTTTAATAAATAGCTCAAAATTGTACATAATGGTTGAAAAAAAAATTTCGGATTTAAGTTTTTTTCGTTTCTTTGAATTTTTTGAGAACATTTACCATAGTAATGTATATTTTTTTTCACACCATCAGAAAGTAGAGATTTCAACGAACAAAATACCCACCGACTTTTTTAAAAAAGCAGATATCTTGACGTGAGAATTTTCGATTGAAAATTAGGGTGCTTTTTCGATATTAGGTCAAAATAAGGTGAAAAAATAAATATTTTAAATCCAAAATATTACAGTGTGTTAGGGACATAAAAAGGTAAGTTTTCACCAAGTTTCGTGAAAAAAAAATTTTTTTGGTAAAAGATAAAAATAAAAAACCAAAAACTTGGTTATTTGAATTTTTCACATAAATGTTGAGGTTATGTGAAAAAAGTGTAAATACAAAAGGTGTAGATCTTTTTATTACCTACAACTTTGCGATTTAACGTTTTTCCATAGGACTTGTAGTTTTGCCGGCAATCGAGATAAATCGTTTTCTACCCTTAAAAACTCACCCCCTTCCACTTCCCGACCTCGGATCGCCCGTAAATTATTTTTACTTTTATTTTTGTTATATCCTCTTCCTTTTCCATTGGGTTTCATCCTACTAAGGTAGAGGATGCAAATAAGGCCCAGCGGGTAATATGGCCCAATAGCCGTAGCGCAAAAACTAAAGCAATTATCAGCGATCTGGCAACGTCAGTTAACTGCCTGTAGGTGTCACTACCAATCACTCTTTGGGCGACCGTTTGAAGCCATGCGTTTGCATGCAGCAGCTAATTAGGTTCCAACAGCCGGTTCACAAGCATGTTATTATAATTTTTTACTTGATTTCTTGACCACGTTGTGAAACCAACTTAATAAAAATTAAAATTACATTAATCTTTCTAAGTTTAAAATTATTTTATCGTGGGCCCTATAATCCGACCAGACTGGTAATATGGCCCAAGTGTAATGCACAGAATTTTTACATATAAATCTGTTACGAATGTTTCCTGACCAAGCTAAATTATATACGTATATTAGGCACATACGTACCTATTATGCTGATAAAAATTATTGTCCATAAAATATTAATGTTCACTGGAAAAAATTAATGACGTTAAGGTGGGCCATATTTGCCGCCACTACCTTATTATTTTTTTTGGTTTCAAAAATTATCGACCCTGGTCTAATGTAAATTGGGCTCCCTATTAATCTTACATCAAAATTGTATTAGACTTTTTTGAAGGTTCCTGTATGACGGACGTGCACGCCAAGAAGCTAGCTAGCTTAGAAGCTATTTGGAAAAAGCCTTAACAATTAAATACGGCTGTGCCTGTGATACAGACCTCGAAGAAACTACAAATAATAATAATTATTATGATAATGTGAAGTGAAATGTTGATAAACGTTGTATTTTTTATTAATTTCTATATGTTTTACCATATTTACGAAAAATGACAATGATAAAGAGGTAGTACATGGAAAATCGTTGTCGGAGAGTATCCGAGATGTTCTCTGCGATGTTTCCTGACATGCGCATTCCAAGCAAAACAACAGTCCTGCATATTGTTCGTAATTTTAAGAGTACCTAAATGTACTGTAATTATTAAATGTAATTACTTAGAGCAAAATATATGATGACCTCTGTAGAAGGTAGACCACAAAAACATAATGTAGATTTAGAACTTTTACTAAATTTAAGTAAGTACCTAGATGAAAATGACATTGGCGTAACAAAAACTGAGTAAGTAAAGTAAAGTATAACTGAAGAATTTGATGTAATAATTTTTAACCACTTTCTTTTTAGATTGTTTTCGTGATTTTATGTTCTTGTGTACTCGGCTTTTTATATATGTATGTATCTAATATCTAGGTATATGCATATTTTATGTTAGATCTGAGCCTTTTTTTAAAAAGTGACTAGGTTTTATTACTGATATAAAGGTAGATTGTTTATCATTTGTTTTTAGAACTTTTAGAAATTCTCCTATATAGTTGAGTAAGTGACGAGCTTTGTCCATAGAATTTTCTTGGACAATAAAGCATATTTTGATTTGATTTGAGTGTCCCCCAGCAAACATTTTCAGGGGCCCCCTCTCTATAACGAATGGGAAATGATAATTCTCATTTTCATTACTATTAGGTTCAGGTTTATGAATTTTTGCATTCGATATTCGTTAATCAGGTAATAATTTAATTAGGGTTATCAAAATTAACATGGGATTTCCCATGGCCAGGCTGGTGGTGCGCCACCCGGTATATAGGTACCTAAATATTATTACACCATACCATATTTAAAATTTTGAAATCCGGTAAAATGTTTATATTTGTAATGGCCATAAATTTTAACGTAAAAACAGTTTACATTAGTTACCGAGTCAATAAAAGTCACCTAAACAAAAATGTAACTTGAAATGCATTTCTGACAAGTACCTACTCACTCTAAAATGCACCATTTTACTATCTATTAAACCGTACACTATTTTATGGGTTTTTAGAAGGTAGTGACGATTGAAGCAGACACTGGAAGAATTTTATTGAATGTTTACATAATGTTTGATTAAATGATGTTGCATGCGGAGCCAAAAAGATTGGCTCTGACTGAAATAACTTTCTGGTGGGAGGGGGATCGTTCGGAAACGCCCGGTATACTCTGGATAAAAGTGTGGATAAGTCTGGAATTTATTCTGGATCGTACAGCGTGATAATAAAAGACGACTACCGTCTAGGTGATTGGGTGATCCGATTGATCCATTGTCTTCTAGAGTCTGGTACCAGATTTATTGACCTATAGGTAGGTACTCTCTACATCATGTGTTTATTTAGGTACCTAATAATCTATTATATGAACATCACAAATGGTGATTTTTCAGGAATAATGAATTTTGGAACGTGGAATACGAATCTGAAAACGGATTTCGTCGTAAACGCTTAGTTTTTATTTTTAATTAAAAAACAGAACGCAGTACTAGGTATTTATTATTAATAACATTGATAATGCAAAATTTTGTTTTAAAAAAATCGTTGAAAAATGGCCACCTTCACTTAATAAACGTGCTTTCGCCCGTCTTTGCATCGAATAGCGCACTCTGGTTCAAATATTCCAGGCGAATTCCGTATTGTTTCACAGAAGGCAATTATTCGCTCCCTTAAATTTTCTAAAGTGTTAATGGGAGTTTAATACACTAAAGTTTTAAGATGACCTACAAGAAAAAATCCAAACTATTGAAATCAGGGGATTTTGCTGGCCATTGTTGAGCTCCTCCGCGACTTATCCAACGATTCCAAGTGCTTGGTCTGAGGATAAACTGCATCTATTCTAAATGGTCGCGAACGATTACACTAAAATGAGCAGGGGCTCATGCACGTACCACATTTGATTCCTTAGCGCATATGGTACATCTTCAAGTAACACAGGTAGTTCTTCTTGGAGAAAATGCAGATAAGACTGCCGTTAAGGCGTTAATTATGTTTTTAAGAACGTCACCGTTCCAGGATAACTAGATTTATGTGATCAAAAATTATTCGTCAATACTGCAAAATGAAGCTAATTTAATTTAATTATTTTATTTAAGAAAAACCCTGAGGAGAAAAACGCAAGAGGCCATTTTTATGTATCAGGCTAATCAGAAATAATATCCACATGGAAAAATGTCAGTGGCGTACCATTTTTTTTCTAAAAAATGTCAGAGGACATGCTTGCAGCGACGCCACTGGTGGGACAAAAAAATAACTTTTATAACTAAAACATGTGGTTTTATGTCCTATTAGCACATGTTAAAATTGAAAATATTATCTAAAGTACTTTCGGAGATATTACAAAAAAATCACTAAAAAAGAAAAAATTCAACACCCTGTAGCAAAAAATTGAAGCCGTTTACGACATATGGTTATATAAACTTTTCTTCATAAAATTACTTGAGGAATCACACCCCAAAATATTAGCACGTCATTAAGGAACACCCTGTATATAATCTATGGATGCGAAATAAAACACATTTTGTTCAAATAAAATTACCGTTTAGACACGATACACCTTCTATCGTGGTCAGATCCTAGCCTTACCGATGAGCTTTGATACGGCGAAACGCACCTGACGATGGATCTGACCAAACGAAAGGAAAAACTCGTAAGTATGATATGTAGGTATATCGTGTATTCTTGAAACTACTCATCATAAACAGCTAGCAGATATAAATCTGGCAGATGTAGAATAAGTTTATATACCTATCCCCTTTTAACAACGACATACTTTCACTATGATTAATGAAGACCTAAATAAAGATGTTAATAATAACTCCATGACATTTTTATCAACAAAATACCGAGGACAATATTGGAATCCAATTAAATCACCCGCTTTAATTGGCTCAATTTCAATACCTGAAAAATCCTGAACATCATGGACCAACCTCCAACACCCACACTTTGCACAGCTGACTGTACTTACCAGCTGAAACCACGCTGAAACAAAATTAGCCCCGCCTACTAACTGAAAAATCGACTGAAACGTTCTTAAAGCATGACTTAAGTTGTGGATAGTGGACTACATCGATTATGTTCCCGTCTTTGTTTGATGTTGACGGTGAAGGCGTGAAAGCAAGAAGGAAAGGTGGACGATCTGGACTAGTTTGTGTAGATAAAGTAGGTGGGATAGGTGGGGGGATGAACTGAGGAATACCATCCCTAAAAACAAACTTGCATCTAAGACACTGTCATGGCCTACGTTGACAACATGTGTGAAAAGTTTCAGTCCGTCAACATAGTTCATTAAAATCAGGCAAGCCGTGAAAATTCGAAATTTCCGTGAAAATTTTCGAGCCTTTTGGTAGTTTTTCTTTTCGTGTGTGAGTAATGAAAAACGGTCGAGAAAAACGGATGTCAACTGGGTGATTAGTTTTTCGCGGTGTTGCACTTGTAAAATAATATAATTAATAGTTCTGATGATTTGAAAGGATCATCGCTGGAAAGGTACGTAAATATGGTTAATAAATTGTGATTTAAATGGTTGATTATATTGCTGTCAATCTGGATGGAGCTCGTTATTTGATAAGATCGTTAATTGACGCAAAGCGTTTGTCATTTGTTAGATACAATGGGTTACATTTTTAAATAAAATGATTAATATCATAACTTTGGTCCAACACCAACAGTTCCTGTAATGTGATCACTTTTATTTTGGCAACGTTTTTATAATATAGGTGTACCTCTATCATAAACCTGTTGCACTTTTATTAAAATATTTTTTTAAATTGCCTTACCTATAGGGTAAGTTATTAGGAGAGTTGTGAAAACCGGTAGAATATGTTCCTGTATGAGATATGGATTTTTTCTCTTAAGAACAAACACTAATGGAGCAACCCAACAAACAATTGTGGTCTAAAAATTAAATTAAAAAACTAAAAAACACGCTTTAAATTAATCAAACTAAAAAGCGGAAAATAAATATAGTTTAAAATAATTCTTGAAATTCTTAATATAGGCAGAAAATAATAATGAACGATAAACATTAGTATTATTGTGAAAAAAGCGTGGGGTGTTCGATATACGAAAAATATAGGACAAAGCGCCCCACGCTGTTTTTTCACTATAATACTAATCTTTATCGTTCATTATTATTTTCTGCCTAAGTAGGTATATTAAGAATTTCTAGAATTATTTTAAACTTATATTTATTTTCCGCTTTTTAGTTTGATTAATTATTAGCGTGTTTTTTAGTTTTTTTAAATAAACTAAGTATATTTATTTTTCATGTTGTATTGTTAACGGTTCTTGATAAGTCTACAAAATTTAAATTAAATCTGACCGTTTAAAGCGGGTCAAAATCGGGTTCAAAGAAGTCGGTTACAAACAAACATACATACAAACCCGAACAAATGACAAAAATTTTCAAAATAAAAAAAAAAAATTGTCAAAATTTTTTTTTGATGGGTACAATTTTTTTAAAAATTTTTCTCTATTCTTAGCGATAATATCTATACGACCTCACGTTTGTTTCATTACTATCGGTTATTGTAATAATTCCGACATATTGACAGGTGTCAAATTTTGACAAGAGAATTTTTTGCGTATTTTTTCAACTTTCCACCGTCAATATACATACGACCTTATAGTTTTTTCATTAATATCATTTTTTTAAACGATTTGACATATTGACAGATATCTAATTTTGACAAGAGAATTTTTTGCGTATTTTTTTCAACTTTCCACCGTCAATATACATAGGTACGACCTTATAGTTCTTTCATTAATATCATTTTTTTTAACGATTTGACATATTAACAGCTGTCAAATTTTGACAGGAGAATTTTTTGCTTATTTTTCCCGAAGTTTCCGCATCGAATACTATACGACCCATAATTTGTTTCGTCAAAATCGCTTCTTCGTTTTATACCTGACCCTGACAGCTGTCAAAATTTGACAGGGGAATTTTTGCGTGTAGATTATTGTATTGCCAGCGGTTCTTGAAAAGTCTACAAAATTTAAATTAAATCTGACCGTTTAAAGTGGGTCAAAATCGGGTTCAAAGAAGTCGGTTACAAACATACATACCTACAAACAAACATAGGTACAGGTGAAGCTAATAAAAGCGTGTCAAAAAGGTGACTTTTACCTAAGGTTCTTTTTACTATAAAGCCCGACAGGCCGCTTTACATACTCAGAAGTGAGTAATAAAAAGCACTTAATCACCTAGTGGGGAATAAAACCAAGGTAATAAACTGGTAAAAAACACTTATCATTAGGAGAATTGGGCTTCATAGACAAGGCCAAGTAGTCTTCTTCGTGGTAGTAAAGAGGTTTTTTTTTACCGGTACTGCGGTACTTAAACTCTGTGGGCCCGTTATGGGCTATGAAATTTATAGAAAACAATAACCACAATTTTAGAAAAAGATGAAAATATTATGATGTTTTTATTTTTATCAAAGCGCAGGAGTTTGCTTAAATCAGAACATGTCATGTCAGACGCTGTTGTTTTTTAAAGATATAGATACTTATAAAATGACCATTTCATCCATGTGAGGTGAAAAATTAGGTGCGCATAAAAAATTTTCGCATAGATTTCAATTTTACCTTGAAAAACTAACCGCGCCACCGAAAAAAATCATTTAGTTAAAAAAAACAAGATAAATTAATATTGAGAATACAATAATTTAAAATATAGCCAATATTTTGTGCTTGGACGAATAAGTTAGCTCGTTTATGTGTTCGGTTTTTGTAATATATTTGTTTTTGTTTTAGTGTTACAGTAATTTAACAAAATTAATTTAAGATAATACACCATGTTAAAAAAATATAGCGTCAGTAAAATATTTTTCCTACGGGTCATGATTTCCAAAAGAAGAGGACTCTTTTGGCTATAAAGAAATTATTTCAGTCATTACTATAACCTATTTTATACTTTAAAGCCTTCTGGGCTTTAAGTACAAAATGTAAGAGTAATATAGAGCATAAATCACCTCAGAAAATGTCCAAATTGTAATCTGACCATGAAGATATATTAAAGACAAAACGAAATAATTTATTCTTCATTTATAGACCTAAAAGATTTTTGGGCTTTAATGCCCAATCTAAGGTAAAAAATTATCTGCTTTGGCGCTTATTATTGACTTTCCTTAGACCTATCAAGTCGATTTACATGGTAAATGTTTATATATTTTGGACCATCTCTTGGGCATCTTATATTTTCCTACTTTGAAGCCGTAATAATAAGTTCGAATCACTTTCTTTTGACCAAACAGTTGGTCTCTTCACGACCACAATCTCCACAACCCAACATAATCAAAATGTCTATGCGTTCATCTTCAGCGAGGACATTTTCGATGTATTATCAGCAGAGCAAAATTCAAATTTGATTAACATTCACTTACAGTTTTTGACATCTTCAACTTCAACTTAAATAGTAATTAAGTATCATTGTCAATGCCTTAAAGATTCTGATTTGAGTTTAGAACGTTGAGAAACATAATCAATGGTGCATATACCAGCATTAAGGTGGGAGCATCAACATGCTTGCCAACCTATAACCTATTTCGCGTAGATTTAATTATTTTTTCTAAGGAATTTCATAAGTTATTTAAGGAGAATTGTATATCGAAAAATATCGGTTATAATTTTTTTAACATTATTATACAACACTATACAATTCTCCCAAAATAAGCAATGAAATAAATTGATATTTTTGTAATATATCAGATATTACCTAAATAATGTGCCGACGATATTGATTTTATTTAAATCTTAGTCAATAAAATAATAAACTAAGAAAAACAAGGCGAAATAGGTTATAATTAGTGATGCCGCGAGACGAGACGAGACGAGAATTGGCCCATTCTCGTCTCGTCTCGTGAGGCGAGAATTTTTTTTTATCTCGTCTCGGCGAGAAACGCGTTTTTCTCGCTCGAGAGTGCCATTGTCTCGTCTCGTCTCGTCTCGTTTTTTCTCGTGAGTAGGGAATCATAAAAAATATTTTTTTATACGAATCTAAGGGGGTAAACATCTAAAAGTATCTGGTCGTCTCGCAGAAGGGTTTAATATAAGTCGGTTTGTTAGTCATGTGACTTAGAAACTATTTTTCTTAGATCAGCAAAATATTGCAAGCGGCCATAAGACATAATTCACGTAATGTAATAGGCTTGGCACCGAGGTATTTTCAGTCAAAAATATACGGGGTGGTAAAAGATACAGAATAGAGAACGATTTATAATTATAATAATTGATTCATAATGGAACTACCCTTCTTTTATTATTTATTTTTTGGCATAATTCGGGGCATAATTAACTGCAATAGTTTGGAAAATATTCGACTAAATAAAGGGATCAGCCCAGAATGTCATCCGGGGAAAAACCTTAATTTTTTTATTACATTAATAGAAAGTGCAAGAGAAAGAACTTAAAGAAGTATTTCCGAAAATTCTCTATTTGACATATCAAAATTTAAAAATTCACTTTATTTTTTGCTCCTTTTACCCAAAAAATACAAAAATTTATTACGAACAATTTTACGCAATTAGGAAAAATATTGTAAGTAACATGTGCGAAAAGTTTCGTTTCCACACTCACTTAGTGGCATGCCCGGACTTGCTTCGAGCCGTTCGTGCAACTGCCACCTCGTGCGGAAAAGTATCATTTACCGCACTTAATAATTATTTTCAATAGCCAAATTTATGTCTGAGACCTCTGTAATAAAATGAGGCAAAATAAGGCATACACTTGAATCATTCGTACTGAATGTCACTTTACCTATTATATTAGACTTTTTATTTTTAATTTATTTACTAATGTCATAATTGAGACTATTAACTTAATGCTATTGTTTCAATAACACTAGTTTCATGACCCTCCGTTGTCTTTATCTGTGATTTCCTAATAAAGTTTCGGTTGATATACAGGGTGTTATGAAAGTAATGTCAAATATTAAAACTGGTAAGAGAGATATGAAATGAAATTCACACTTTTTATTAATGATTTTTGTGTGAGAAGTTTTTGGCGAATTTCGAATTTTTGATACAAAATTGTTAAATTTAGTCAAAATCTATCGCCTTTCGCCTTGTGAATGAAATTTGACTGGGGTCCTTTTCGATATTGTGTTTTCAATCGAATTCGAAATCGGTTAATTATTTTAAAATGTCAACTACTAACCGTAGACAGAAGAAAGAGGCTAGACAATTTGATTCTGTTCTCTTGAATATCTGTTTTAAGGTAAATGCCTTCACAATACGATAGAGTAAGAACGTTAAACACAATATTTTTCTGTCTATATATTAGGAGATACCTAAAATGCAGTGTTCTAGCAAACGAGAAAATTCGAGAAAAAACGAGAAATTTCTCGACGAGAAAAGGTCTTCTCTCGTCTCGTCTCGTGACTTCTCTCGAGAAAAAAATTTCACTCTCGTCTCGTCGAGACGAGACGAGACGAGACGAGACGAGACGAGACGAGACGAGACGAGACGAGACGAGACGAGACGAGACGAGACGAGACGAGACGAGACGAGACGAGACGAGACGAGACGAGACGAGACGAGACGAGACGAGACGAGACGAGACGAGACGAGACGAGACGAGACGAGACGAGACGAGACGAGACGAGACGAGACACGAGAATTTCTCGTCTCGGCGGCATCACTAGTTATAATTAGGCAATAAATTGAATGACGTTGATAATTCCACCTTAAAGGGTTAATATTTCGTCAACTGTTGAAGATAGGGTATGATTTATGGAAAATGTTAAGAATTGATTGTATAGAATGTCAAAATATACGATGTTTTATTAAAAAAATTGATTCTGTTGGTACACGTAACATTTCTATGATGCACCCTGTATAATAATACACTTTTCATCAATAACAATATTAATATTGTGAAAAATCCCTTAAAAAAAATCTAATAATTTTATTTGGACACTTCAAAAGCTTATTGCCAATCAAACAAAACGCGTCGTTAGTCATCCATCCGAGCGAGTACCTAAATCAAAAACAAATTGATAACCGCGGAAATTTGATTAAATATTTTCAAAGACACGCAAACAGTTGCACATCAACGCTGCGTTCATTTTCACATATCATCGCTCCTCGAAAATGATAGGAAATTTATAATATCCCAGTTGGCTTGGGACTTATCATTATAGCCCACTCGACAATGATAATAATTAATAGGTGGATGAGTGAAAGCGGCTGTAAATATGATGAAAATTGGGTGTGCTGACCTCAGGCAAGGATTTTCGTATTTTAGATCTTGACGTTAGAAGTTTGGACAAGTTTGTATGCACTTATACAAGGTTGTCAAGTTTATACAAGTTTGAACATGCTGGTACTGCTCTTCTCTGCAACAAGCACCAAATATAGCTACCCGTTTTCATCGCAGAGAACTCTTTAAGAGTTGTAAGAGTTCTCTGCAACGACTACTTACACCAGGAAGAAGACAAACAAGCATGTTAATTGGTCGATGCAAAAATGACATTAGCAAATGTCAAAACTGTCAAAAAAAGCGCCGCCATCGCGTCTGGTGTGAACCTTGAGCCGAGATGTTTAACTACCACCATAATAAAAAGTACAAAGACTCCCAAAGACATTTTCTAATTGGTTAGAAAAAAAACAATTGACAGGGCTAGATTATTGAGTAAATTATTTAAGTAGCAGGTCACAAAAAACAAAAATATCAAAAACATATTTAAATAAAAAAATAAATAATATAGGAGTTCCTCAAGGAAGTATACTAGGTCCAATATTATTTATTTTTTACATTAACGATATGCCTTTAGTTTTAAAAATGTGTAAGCTACAAATGTTTGCTGATGACACCTTAATTTACATTAATGTTTTAAATATTTTTATTGGTCTAACTATAAATACTCTAAATTCTGAGATAAATATATTATTAAATTGGCTAAAAGTAAATAAATTAAAATTAAATATTTCAAAAACTAAATGTATGGTTATGGGTAATAATTTAAATTGTCAAAATATAAATGTTGTAATTGATGGTGAAAAATTGGAATTAGTAAACAGTTTTAAATATTTAGGGATAATCATTGATTCAAAATTAAATTTTTTAAATTATTTTGAAAGTATCATATCGAAGATTGCCGGAAAAGTAGGTTATTTAAAAAAAATCAGTTCTAATTTAAGTTTGTTTTCTAAAAAAACTGTATTTAATACTATTATATTACCACATTATCTTTCTTGTTCTTCCATTTTATATTGTGCTAGTGAGGAAATATTTGATAAATTACAAATTTTACAAAGTAAGGCAATGCGGATTATTTTAAATTGTGACAAATATACAAAAATTAATTTTATGTTGAAAAATTTAGATTGGTTGAATGTCAGAAATTTAATTTTTTTATTTAGTATGTATCTTTATACATAAAATTAAAAATAACTTATTGCCTGATTGTATACAAATTTTTTGTTCTTTTAATTATGACCATCATAATTATAAAACAAGAACTAATCAAAATTTTTATGTGGATAGAGTGTCTAAAACATTAGCTTATAAATCTATTTTTTATAAAGGTTTTATAGAATATAATAATTTGGAAAATTCTATTAAATCTCAAAAATCATTAAAACTGTTTAAAAAACTTTAAAATTACATTTAATTAAAAAACAAAATGATATGTAATATTTGATACAATTTGCAAAATGTTTAACTTTTGTGTTTGTTTTTGTTAAAAGAAGTTTGCGTTTTAAAATCTAAAAATAAATCTATTAAAATGTGTTAAAAAAATGTATTAAAAAATATTTAATTGTAGCTTTTTGCTAAATAAAACATGTTACTACTACAACTACTAAGTGTCCTCTGTGGACCAGTGGCCAGGGCCGGACCTATCATTCCTCGGTGTCGTCTAACGTTAAGAAATTTGCATTTGATGGAGATTTGGGGCTAGTGCTGCATTCGCCATTTCGTTTTTTAATCAATACAGGGTTCCCCATTTAAAACGAAACAGGCTAAATATCTGGTTCCACGTTAATTAAAAAAAAAACGCTCGGACCCGTCGATTTTTATTTCGAGGGGGACATATTTTGCGTATATTGTCAATCTTGTTACTTTAAGCCCCTAGGAGGGGGGGGGGGGTAAGATCTAAATCTTAAATGGATGCCCCTCCCGTATTTTATATAATTTTTTTGGATTCTGCATAAAATTCTGAACATTTCTTATTAAAAGCATTATTAGTCTATACTAAACAGTTTCCGAGATATTGACTCTTGAAAAATGAGATTTTTGAACTTTGACGTCTAGCTTTCTAACTGTACGTCCTTAGAGTAAAACGGCTTACATGTCCCTATCTTCGATTTTTATTATCTTTCCAATAGTGTCAACTTTCGGTTAAACCGGTTGTAAGAAATATAGTACTTCCGGTTTAACCGGAAGTTGACACTATTGGAAAGATAATAAAAATCGAAGATAGGGACATGTAAGCCGTTTTACTCTAAGACGTACAGTTAGAAAGCTAGACGCTGTCAAAGTTCAAAAATCTTATTTTTCAAGAGTCAATATCTCGGAAACTGTTTAGTATGGACTAATAATGCTTTTATTAAAAAATGTTCAGAATTTTATGCAGAATCCAAAAAAATTATATAAAATAGGGGCATCCATTTAAGATTTAGATCTTACCCCCCGTCCCTCCTAGGGGCTTGAAGTAACAAGATTGACAATATACGCAAAAGATGTTCCCCTCGAAATAAAAATCGACGGGTCCGAGTGTTTTTTTTTAAATTAACGTGGAACCAGATATTTAGCCTGTTTCGTTTTAAATGGGGAACCCTGTATATTGTTGCGTAAAAAAAAATGTATTAAAAAAATTCTTTTTCTCCGTGACGCAATTGGTTAGATGGTTAGCTCAAAATCCAAGGGTTCCAGGTTCGATTCCTAGCGACGACACAATGTTTATCAATAAAAAAACTTTGTCGAGAATGCCGCTATTAAAGTTCCAAACTTTTTTCTACACTCTATAATAATAATATATTGTATTTTTTGTTTCAGGCATATTTATATGGAACTGCAACAATGGACATCCTATAGAAAATAAATAATAAATTGAAAGTGATAAAAACAGTGTATTTCAGTGAAAAAAAAACAGCAACTAAAAATGCACCACCAACAACAATTCGGACAAAAAGTTAGCAGTGTTTCGGGGGTGAGTGCGCCAATGGACAATTCGTCAGTGTCGTATCATTCGCAGTTCAGTTATGGATCAAATGACAATTGGACTTATGCTACCTCGGGTGTTACGCCTATGAAACAAATAGAAGGTAAGCATTTCGTAAGTCGTTCTCGCAATATGACGTGAGTATTATAATTGCATCGTTCAGAAACGATTTTCAAAAGTGTTTCTAAAGTTTAAATCTGGCATTTCTGGCACAGTGTTGCTAGAGTCGATTCACTCAGTAAACCTGCAAGATGGCCGACATGTCATATGACAAAAGTCATATTCCAGCTAAATAAAATAAATTTTTGCATTTTCAATGACTTTTGTCATGACATGTCGGCCATCTTGCAGGTTTACTGAGTGAATCGACTTTAACACTCAACTCACACGTGACCAAAATAATAGTACTTATATTACCTAACAAATACGCAACTGAATTCAAACGAAAACGAAAGACTACGGTGCTCTTTGCGGTGCGCGCTGTTGCCTTTAAATTTGAATCATGTTTTAAGGGTTGCATATAGAATGTTAAAGGCTTTTTGAGTATTTAAGGCACAAAACGGAAACGCTGGTTGTCTGGGGCGGAACAGAATGCACGCAAGTGCAAAAATAGGTCAGTTACCGGCGTCAGACTGCTAAAAGCATGTGTCTGTTTTATTTATCTGGCCTCTTTGGTTAACTATGTGTGTAATATGTTTTAAATATACAGTGTGACCAGTAAAGTCCGCATCATATGGGAACTTTTTTCGAAATTTCCCTTTGGCATCAAGTTCTGTTTCAATCGAAATGAAAATTAAGCAAAAAAATAGTAGTCACGTAATTCGCATTATCTGTCAAATTTTAATTTTTTCCAAAAAATAATTCAAAAGTGGGGTTATTTCCAAAAGTATCGAAAAAGGTTATTTAAAAAAGCTTCTTCAAATGCAGTTTCTAGCCCACATGCAAAATTTTAGCTGCATAAGATAATTTTGATTTTTTACCCATATTTTGTAAATTGCACCACTTTTGCAAAATAAGACTTAACGCAACCTACATAAAACGTCTTAGTTTTGAAAATGTTTTATTTCAGATAAATTTTCTTTAAAGTAGCGCCATATTAAATGTGTGTTTTTCTACAAAATCAAAATTGGGGTATTAAAATTTGGTCGCATGTGATGCAAATTTTATTTGTTTTTGACCCCTGCAGTATAAGGTAACTTCATAAAATATCTAAGTATTTTTGAAAACGTAGTTTGTGTCTGAAAGTAATACACCTTAATATTAAGACAAAAAAGAACACAGTGTCATTAGTAAAGTGTTCATTAAGTGGAAAATAAATTTTAGTGGTGGGTAAAAAATCAAAATTATCTTATGCAGCTGAAATTTTGCATGTGGGCTAGAAACTGCATTTAAAAAAACTTTTTCTCATAACTTTTTTTCGATGTCTTCAGAAATAACCCAACTTTTGAATTATTTTTTGAAAAAAAATTAAAATTTGACAGATAATGCGAATCACGTGACTACTATTTTTTTGCTTAATTTTCATCTCGATCGAAGCAGAACTTGACGCCAAAATCAAATTTTGAATAAAGCTATTAATAAAAAAAAATCCCATATGATGCGGACTTTACTGGTGACACTGTAGAATATTAAAGGCTTTTTGAGTATTCTCGTATTCAAGGCACAAAACGCTGGTTGCCTGGGGCGGAACAGAATGCACGCAAGTGCAAAAATAGGTCAGTTACCGGCGTCAGACTTCTAAAAACAGGGGTCTGTTTTGTCTATGTGTCCTCTTTGGTAAACTATGTGTGTAATATGTTTTAAATATGGTGTAAATTATAGTTTAATGTTGTTTTAACTGGATAATAAATTAATAAACGACGTTTTCTCGTGTTTTTTTTTATAAACCATTGTGTAAATTTAAGATTTTATTGCAAAACAAAGAGTAGGTATTTATTGATCTCGGGACTCAATATTGGTGCATTTTAACTCATTCAAATGTTCTTTTTCGTACCAAAAGCCGCAGTATGTCATTCCTGTCAATTTTATGGCCCATAAATACATTTTAAGGTTGAAATAAATCAAACCAAGTGCTACAAATGTGCGATGTGCTTAACTAATGAGACCGCTTGATTTACGCCGGGAAGAAGCGTCCCGACGAGACGCGACGCCGGCCGTCGGCGTCGCAGGTTGCAACGACGCCGACAAGAAAATAAAAGCGTGATTGCAATGATAACAAATTCGAATGTAGTAAATAATAAAGATATTCAACAATGGCGAGCGTTGAATTTGGGACATACGATACCAGTGTATATACCAGAGGTTCCCAAACTTTTTTTCTCATAGACCACTTTAAAAATTTTGCTGGTTTCGGTGGACCCCCTGCAGCTACATTTCTACCATATTCCCAAAACTCGACAAAAAATGTGAAGATTAGATCTAACTATGGAAATTTTGCGTTGCAGCTGAGTTCCAACCACGAATTAACAGTTTTCGAAAAAAAAGTGAGAATTGGTTGATTACTAAATTGATTGTGATGTGAGTGAATGTCAAAAAAGTAAAGTTGGGCAATCAAAAAATTGATTATATCCAACTTTACTTTTTTGGCATCTACTCACAGCACAAGAAACCAATAATTGATTCTCACATTGATTCAGAAAACTCCCGGAGTGGTAAAAATAAAAAGAAAAATAGTATATTTTCTTGTGTTGTATTTTTTCAAATATGTAATTATTACACTATTAATTATTATTGTTATCATATTACATTGTAAGATTTACATTACTAATATGATAACAGTCGTAATATAATTAAAAATAATCATTAATAACGTAACGTAACGTAACGTAACTTCTATAAAAACAAAAAAATTTAGTTCTTCACTATCGAAACCAGATAAATTTTCGCGGACCCCCGCTTACGAATTGTGAACTCCCATTTTTTTGTCACCCCAACGTAGAACCCCGTCGAGTCTCCCGTGGACCCCTGGGGGTCCACCTGGACCACCTTGGGAACCAATGGTATATACCGTGCGAGCAAAAATTATAGGCGTTTTATACAATTTGTTGGCGTATTTTGCATTATTTCACGAACGTTTGCAACAAGTTCTTCTGTTCTTACAGATGGTCTTCCTGCTCCTTTTTTGTGTTGTATAGAACCTGTTTCCCTAAAAACAGCCACGGTTCTTTTCCGGCAATGATAAAAATCCCCAGCAATAAAAGCAACGTTAGGAAAATGTTCGTAGAAAATCGTCCATGCACAAACCCGGATTGTATTGCCACTCACCATTTACTCTAACCCCGTTTCGAAAATACGCTTCAACCATGAATGTTTTGTGCTGTTCCGTGTAAATTGTTTCAGAAATTGGAAAAATTAGCGATGAATCCAATTACTTGTAACGACTGTCAAAAATGACGGAATAACTGATTGATTGTTAATTCAGGTAGTTACTGACACCCAACAGGTATTAAGCTCTACGGCTAAGCATTACGTCCTTAGATGCAAGGCCCTCTTTGATGCAAATAATTTTTGCTCGCACGGTATGTATATCGTATCCTGTTTTGTTGCAGCTTGTCTTCAGAGTGCTGGAAAAGAAAGAAAAGCCTATTCACCCCTCGACGAAGCAGACGCTCTATCATTGGAACAAGAAAACGAACGACCGGAGAATAATAACAGGAATAATGCACATAACAAAAATCATAGGTAAGATATTCAATTTTTTAAAATGAATACATTGAGCCTAATGAATAAAAGTTAAGCAATTACTTGAAGCAATTACTTTTTAGTAAAAGCAATTGCTTGACAAGCAAATGCTATAAGTGTAAAAGCAATTGCTAGATCTGGATATGAATAAAATTTTGAAGCAATCGCTGTTTTTCTTACACCTCTGTAGCAAATGCTTATTCAACACAAGTTCAGACGTGGCTTATCTACTTGTTCAGATTATAGATTTTATGTTCAGTTTGGTACCTAATTTGCAAAAGAGTTGACGTAAATGCAACCACGTTGGTCTCCTTTTTTAGTACCTACAATAGTAATCTGTTACGTTTTTGTGGAAAATAGGAAACTTATATTTGTGATATGGCAGTTTTCAGTGAAAATGAGGAAAGTAGTAGTAGTAGTGATGAAGGAATTAAAGACAAACAATTGATATTCGTTCACAAATTGAAGGAACATAAATAAATCTCTCTGACCACAACCGTTTAGCTTCCACAACAGCTTCAGCACTTGTAGGAAATTTAATAAAAATATTGGCCTTCTCCAAAACTGCATCCATGACAGAAGTGTATGTCGCAGGCCTGGTATGTCGTACAGACAGTAGTTCGGTGAACACCGAGTTCTTCACCTACAGAATTTTGAAAGCCCGGATCCGACAATTTTCGCAGAAAGCCTTTAATCTTATTTAAAGGTGACAGTGCACCCCCTCGCCTTTTACCAGTATCAGTCAAAAAATAATTTGCCAACCACTCAACATTTTCGCAGTCAAATCGATATAACTTTCTGAAATCATCATATCATGTCTGCAATTGTTACATACACTGTAGATTTTTCTTTTACGGACGTCATATATATTCAGCCATAATTGAAGACACAAATTAAGAGCAACTCACGTGTATGCCGCGGAGAACTAAAGTTGACTGCTACCAAGCAAATGATGCAGGAGTCGACCTACCTTAAAAAGTTCAAAGCAATTGCTACACTAGAAAAGGCAATTCCTTAATTTATTCATCACAACTTAAGCAAACGGTAGCAATCGCTTCTAGTTTTTAAGAAAAAGCATTGACTAGAAGCAATTCCTGCACTTTTAAGCGATTGCTGGACGCAAAAGCAATTACTTTAGTTTTCATTCATTGGCTTTTAAGAAATTACTTCGATTTTATAAGAAAAATCAATTGCTACAGTTTTATTCATTAGGCTCATAAATAGGTAGGACAACATACATTTTTATTATTATTATTATTTTATTAAAATTGAACTTGTCCGGGGTCAAATTTAGACCATTGCATTGTGTTTACAAAGGTAAGCATATTTTGTTTATTGTCGTTTCTAATAAAGACAATAGTACTCAATTGAATTTAATTAATTATTATTTTCATTAAGCAATAGCAGCAAAAAAATGTACTTTTTCTTTTATCGGCATACGAATCAGTTCAAATAGATAAAACAAAAAAATAACACCAATTTATCTGTACTTATTTTGCAATAATTGTTTGACACAAAATATTTAAGTAAAATATAAGTGTTTGTCTTCTTTAATAAACCCAATGACACCAAATAATATGACTGATGGGAATATAAAAATCCCAGGTTTCTTACCCTATAAACATTTTGGTTTTTACAGTTCCCCTTATTTTAATCAAATTCCAAAATAATTTAAATATAAACATGGACGGCCACTTCAAAACTGGCTGCATTTTCATAGGTATTTCATATCATAATTAATTTTATTTTTGTATATCCTTAGAATTTAACTTCGTTAAGTAAAGAAAAATTATACATAAAAGCGGGGAATTTACAAACGATATACCATAAAGACTTGTCCATTGTATTTCCTAGTCAAATTTTAAGCCTTTTAAGGACTTGGAGATAGTATTTCAAAATTAAAAACGGTGTATGAACTTGCGGATCATTTATTAATAAAAAATCAGTGTGTTTCTTCAAATTTTCCAGATGCATCTAGTGCAGTGATGTTATTTCTAACTTTACCAGTTAGTGTGGCATCAGCGGAACGATCTTTTTCCAAACTTAAAATAGTAAAAACCTATTTAGGGAACACCATGGGACAACAACGCCTTTCGGATTTATCCTTAATCAGTATATCGAACACGAGTTTGTTAAAACATTAAATATCGACGAAATTATAAATGATTTTGCAAAAAAAAACTCTCGACGATCTGGTCGTTTTGTATAGTATTGTATAGTATTTAGTGACATAATGTTTGTGCAGAGTGTTCATGTGTTTTACTTTTTTCTGTCTTTTGGATTCTATATAATATGAGGCTCGATTACTGCTACCCCCGTTACTACCATACATGGTATAGGCAACATTATAACTAAGTGGTGTTTTAAAATTTTGATTCTGCATCATGTGTGCTGGAATATTACGTTTAAAAAATTCATAAACCTGAACCTAATAGTAATGAAAATAAGAATTATCAATTTACCATTCGTTATAGAGAGGGGGCCCCCTTGAAAACGTTTGCGGGGGGTAGGGGGGGGGGCACTCAGTTTTTGTTACACCACCGATGTCTTGCATTATTATTTGTGTACTATGATGATATAACAAACAATGAGAATTTTCAGATTATCGTTTAGAAAGTCGTTATGAAAACTATAACGAGAGTAGTTAATGGAAGCCATCATTGGTAAACGACTTTTTAGAGAATATAGGCATAGGCGTAGTTAGGGGGGATTTGGGGGTGCTAAGCACCCCCGAAATCTAAATTAGCACCCCCAAAAAAAATTTACAATATATAGGCTAATTTTAGAACTAACCTATTTTTATAATATACATTATATGTAATGAATTTTTCATATTAATATTTCAAGCATTCGAATTCTGGTACAAATTCAAGTATATTTAGGTAGTTGCGGATTCTGTTCAAAATTTCCCTCCATGTACCGTGTAGTTCACGCCCAGTTTACTAGTCAGAGCGGGTCTATGATCATAAAAATCTCGTAAAATACGAGAGCTTGTGTATGTCATGTTCTGCATGCAATTCTGCATTAATTTGATAATTTAAATTTAACCAGTCGTAGTCGTTCAAATTCGCAGACATTTTTAGCCGGTATTTTGACTATATTTTTTGTTTATTAAGGTTTAATATGGTTTTATTGAATTCAGTTAAAGTTTAAAGTTAAATAAACACGAAAAAACAATGAGTGCGTCGTCGCATATAAAATACACCGTGGAATTTTTGAAAAAATCTTTTAGCAAGTTACCGTTGGAGGAGAAAGTGATTGTCAAGAACATTGAAAGACCTGAACCTGCTATTAATATCACATTAAAATATTTACTAAAAGTTATTGACCAAATTTGGGCGTGCTTTTTGTGCACCCCCACGTTAACATGTCACGAGCCGCCACGGGACTTCAGCACCCCCAGTGTTGACCGTCTAACTACGCCTATGAGAATAGGGGGGTAAAAACGACATTAGATTTCGTTACACGCTATAATATCCTCTCTGCTACTTTCCTTTTTCTTTCAGTATAAACTCGTTAACGCCAGCCCTGTCAAACGCCAGCGCCATCTTAGAAATGAAACATCTCTGGGACGAGTTTTACTCCCTAGGGACCGAAATGATAGTGACCAAAGCCGGCAGGAGGATGTTCCCCACTTTCCAAGTAAAATTATGCGGATTAGATTTACATTCTGAGTACATGTTGATGATGGATTTCGTACCGGTCGATGACAAGAGGTATCGGTACGCATTCCATAGGTAGGTTGACAATATTTACTAACAAATTTTTAAAAAATCACGGAAATTATTTTTTTAACTTGAATCATAAATTAAAAATTTCATTAGATGGCAAACATCGTTTAAAATGCGTTCACACGACCTTACCTAGTTCTGCGAGAGTCTTTTACCATTATGTGATGATGATGATGAATTAAATTTTGGTGATTTTTAGCGTTTTTTACTAGTATTTTTCCACAAAACCTCCCATAACTTTCATGCATACGGAATTCATTTCTAATTAACGATTCCGCATAATTATCATTAAATTGTTCGCAGATAGAATTAAATTAACAAAAAATAATGGTCAAAATGTAAACGGCCTCGAAGAATTTGACTCAGGATACATTATGTAATGTTATCAAAGATCAGAGTTTACATATTTTCAAGGTGACGGACAATCTATTACCAACCAGAAATGTATAAAAACTCCGCAAAAACCTTTTTTTCAAAAATTTAAAAAAATTAAATGCTCGAATCTCTTTTTTTTATTTTAATTTTTTTTTACTTTACTCCCAACCAACTTTACAAGTTTATTACAGGGATAAGTATATAAAAATAACTAAAAGAATTATTACTCTAACTTAATAGGTATAATATATAAAAAAAAGACAGTTGAAAAAAATCGTTTTGTATTATAAACTATAAACGTTTGATTAACTCGATAAGAAAGAAAATTATACTAGGAACTATTTTTTTAAATGAAATGTAAATAATGGTAGTTTTTTTAATGTTTTAATATTTTCGGGTAAAATATTACATAATATTAATCCGTTATAATATAACAATGACCGTTTTTCAAAGTTACTATTAATTTTAATAGTTTGTAAAAAATTAGTTTGTCTAGTATCATGTCTGTGAAGATCATGAACTTTTGAAAACGTTATACAGGGTGATTCATTAAGGGTGGCGACCGGCCATATCTCGGAAACTACTAGGCATAGAAACTTGGAAAAAAAAATTATGATTAAAGCGGTCATGAGAAAATTCTGGAAATTACTTTTAAGTTCCTCATTTCGCCGCAAGGGGACACAATTCAATTTTTTTTTTTAATTCTAAATTTCTCCGAAATTTCCCATATTAAGGTATAACTCTGATTACATCATCGAAAAGCTTAGACAATTCTGCATCATTTTGGTTTAAGGCTCATTGGCGTACCGGCCTTGATAAGAGTGGGGGAAGCTATTGAATGTGCAAACATTAAAATCGCTGTAACTTGTAAACGACTTATCCGATTTTACTAAATTTAAGCTTGTTTAAAAGGGAAAGGTAAGTATCTTCAATCGCCGTATCCAATAGTACACGATAGTGTGTAATAAAATTTCTAGAGGGCGCAATTTGTAATAATAACAGTTTTTTCGATTTTATCCCGGAAATTCAAATCATACGGTATAACTATGACATCATAATCGAAAAGTAGATGAAATTTGCAAGAAAAAATGTGAAGACCGCAGTTCGATATCTTTGTTCGTTTCAGAGTTATTGCCAAAACAATAATTTTTAATACAAATTGCGCCCTCTAGCAATTTTATTAGAAATTATCTTGTACCATTGGATACGACAATTGAAGATACTTACCTTTCTCTTCCAAACAAGCTTAAATTTAGTAAAATCGGTTAAGTCGTTTAGAAGTTACAGCGATTTTAATGTTTACAGTTTCACTTGATAAGAGTGGGAGAAGCTATTAAAAGTGTAAACATTAAAATCGCTGTAACTTCTAAACGACTTATCCGATTTTACTAAATTTAAGCTTGTTTGGAAGAACCTTCAATTGTCGTATCTAATGGTACAAGATAGTTTCTAATAAAATTGCTAGAGGGCGCAATTTGTATTAAAAATTAATGTATTGGCAATAACTCTGAAACGAACAAAGATATCGAGCTGCGGTTTTTATATTTTTTCTAGCAAATTTCATCTACTTTTCGATTATGGTATCATAATTATACCGTATGGTTTGAATTTTCGGGATAAAATCAAAAAAACTATTATTATTACAAATTGCGCCCTATTTTATTGAGAACTATTATGAACAACTAAATACGATTGGTGAAAGTACATACATTTCTCTTCCAAACAGTCTTTAGTTTGCTAAAATCGGATAAGTCGTTTAGAAGTTACAGCGATTTAAATGTTTACACTTTCAACAGCTTCCCCCACTCTTATTAAAGTCGGTACGCCAATGAGTATAAGATCAAAATGATGCATAATTGTCCAAGCTTTAAAATGGTGTTATCAAACATATACGTTAATGTGGAATTTTCGGAGTTATGTAAAATTTTAAAATTTACTTTTCAATTACGCCCTCTTGCGGCAAAATGCGGAACTTAAAAGTAATTTCCAGAATTTTCTCATGACCGCTTTAATCATAATTTTTTTTTCTTCAAGTTTCTATGCCTAGTAGTTTCCGAGATATGGCCGGTCGCCACCCTTAATGAATCACCCTGTATAAGAATTTTTTTGTTTTAAAAGTAAAGAATGAATAAATATGCAAATTTTTAAATTATATAAATTATTTATATCTAGGTATTTATTCGTTTTATATAGGTACATTTGTTGTTGGTTCTAAGTGCGAAAATCTATGAATACATTTAATAATTTTATTTTGTAATTTCTTTAAAGGTTTTAGTACTATTGAATTGGTTGAACCCCAAATAGAAATAAGATACTGAATTTTTGAATGTTCTGATGCCTGATAAATATTTTTTAAATAATTTAAAGATATACAATGACGAATTTTAAAGAATATCCCAATTAACGGAGAAATGTAAGTTCGAATATGCTCTACATACGTGTTTTCTCCAGCTTAAATTTTCATCAATATATAATCCTAAAAATTGTATGCTATCTTTGTAATTAATATTTTCCCCATTAAATATTATTGGTTGCTTCTCCATACCTAGTCTTTGTTTGTCAATGTATCATAAATGAAGATTTATTAAAATTTAAAGTAAATTTATAAGATTGCAACCAGTCAATTATAATTTTAAAATCTTTTTTGATATTTAATTCGACGTCCCTAATATTTTTAGCATAATAAATAATTGTTGTGTCGTCGGCAAAACGTTTAATTTGTCCATATAATTTTAAAATAGAATTGATATAACTAATATTACTTCCTATTTTAACGCATTCTTTTCTATTTTTTATATAACTTTCAAACCAACGATAAATTTTTCCTCTCATGCCTATATCAAATAATTTAACTAATAATATATCATGGTTTACACACAGTATCAAAGGCTTTACACAAGTCTAGAGATAAAATGCCGCATTTTCTTTTTTGAATCTGGATTTATTGGAATGTTAGTAATAACATCCATAGCTGCAACTTCAGTATCTCTAGATTTGCGAAACCCATACTGATTTTCGAAAAGTAAATTTTGTCTTTCTAAAAAATTCGTTCATTTTATATTTATAATTTTTTCCAAAATGTTTGACAGAACAGGCAAAACAGATATTGGACGGTAATTACTAGGATTATTAGTTTTATCGCTTTTAAAAACTGACCAACCAATTTTTTTTCAGTTCAAGTTGGGTGGTGGCCGGTAAGGCCGACCCTGTCTCCCCCCCTAGAATACACGTTCATCCCGACAGCCCCGCCACTGGAGCGCAATGGATGAAACAAACAGTGTCCTTTGATAAATTGAAATTGACCAATAATCAGCTGGACGATAATGGCCATGTAAGTGTTTCCGGAATGACCGCTGGGGTGCAATTACTATACTATGATATACCGTGCGAGCAAAAATTATTTGCATCAAAGAGGGCCTTGCATCTAAGGACGTAATGCTTAGCCGTAGAGCTTAATACCTGTTGGGTGTCAGTAACTACCTGAATTAACAATCAATCAGTTATTCCGTCATCTTTGACAGTCGTTACAAGTAATTTGATTCATCGCTAATTTTTCCAATTTCTTGAACAATTCACACAATGGGCTTTACGGAACAGCACAAAACATTCATGGTTGAAGCGTATTTTCGAAACGGGCTTAGAGTAAATGGTGAGCGGCAATACAATCCGGGTTTGTGCATGGACGATTTTTACGAACATTTTCCTAACGTTGCTTTTATTGCTGGGGATTTTTATCATTGCGTGAAAAGAACCGTGGCTGTGTTTAGGGAAACAGGTTCTATACAACACAAAAAGGAGCAGGAAGACCATCTGTAAGAACAGAAGAACTTGTTGCAAACGTTCGTGAAATAATGCAAAATACGCCAACAAATTGTATAAGACGCCTGTCCCAAGAAGTGGGAAGATCTTATGGAACATGCAGGACTATTCTTAAGAAGCAGCTAAACTTATTTCCTTATAAAGTGCAAGTATTCCAATAAATACAAGCCGCAGATTTTGAAAGACGCAGGAATTACTCTCAATGGTTTACCGAAACTTAATTGGAAATAATGATTTAGATGATTTCAGCAATAATTTATGTAATTATTTTTCTTTTTCTTTCTGTATATTCTTACTTTGTTAATTTTGTAAACAACAAAAATTAATTTGTATTTGAAAAAAAGTTAATTAGTTACAACTCTAAATCTAAAAAAATCCAATCTACATATTTCCTTTTAAAAACGTTTCAAATAATGTTAAAAGGAAGGTTGGTAGACATAATGTACCTAATAGTATCGATAACGATAATAACAACAAACAACTACTAACAATAACATAGCTAGTAAAAATTATTTACATATTATCGGTTTCATAATCAAATTAATGTAGTGTACTATAATATGCAAGTAATTTTTACTAGCTATGTTATTGTTAGTAGTTGTTTGTTGTTATTATCGTTATCGATACTATTAGGTACATTATGTCTACCAACCTTCCTTTTCACATTATTTAAAACGTTTTTAAATGGAAAAAGATTGGATTTTTTTAGAGTTAGAGTTGCAACTAATTAACTTTTTTTCCCGTAGAAGTATTTGAGATAAAAATTTGATACTATCAGGAAATGGTAATGTTGATGGGAGACATCGAATTCAATAAAAAAAGAGTAGTGTTATCTTTGAAAAAAAAAACATTCCTTGAGGTACAGAAAAAATAAAAAATCCGGCAACGTCGCAATTGTCAATTTTCAATTAATTTTTTTAAGTTATCCAATTGTACCAAAATTCATTGATTTAGCCTTGGTATAGTTTTGAAGAAAATTAGCCGTTCCAGTTATTTCAACTAACCCTGTATATTCGCTGTTGATTAACCTAATTAAGCTAATAAAGGGAATAAAAAGATTTTTAATTTTTTCGATAGAATCTAGTAAAAAAAAAATGAAAATTCGTTTACAAACGCTACAGGCGGAATTGACACGTATCCCAAAAAAATCGTTGCTGATAAACATCGCTAGCTTCACACATTATATCAAGAAATCCACAGAGAAAACGTAAAACACAACAACAAAAATGGCGCCGAGCCGGTACTGGAGTGTATTTTGAGGATGTCGCTAAACAAGGAAACTCTAATAACAAGAGGGTTGTGCGCATGCCCATACCTGCAGGGCGGCAAGGCGTGTGACTGGATGCGTATAATTTATCCAAACTCAGTTTGAGGACATTCCAATCATTCCATACGGCGGTAAACAGTCTCAAAGAGACCGACCTCACAACCAGGGTTGTCAGATCTTTCTCCTTCAATTCTTTAAGTTTTTTTATTAAAGATGTTTCATTTATATCAGTATTCAATTGTTAGTCAGTAACTTTCTTTGAAAGCTAGTTTGCAAATGTACTTTAAACCGAGAAGTTTTGAGTGTGACAGAAAAAAATAACAAGCCATTCATTGTTATAATATTACATTCTTTAGTCCTTAAGAAACAATATAATTGAAATCAAGACCAAATGTGTTTTCAGTGTTTAAAAACAACTAATTAACAAACCCTTGTTTCTCGTATACTTATACATAATATATTAACAAACCAGAAAATTTGGTAGAACTGGCAACCGTTCACAATTTATGCACGTTGTCAGGGGTGATAAGCGCCAGCTACCTGCAGCTGGTATAGCAGAAGCGGTCCCCAGCCCGTTCAACGATCGATTCTGTCAGGCAGAGGTAGGCCAGTGACCGCGGATGGCGTGGAAGAGACGAAGATAAAATATACGTGATTTGGAACTTATGGACGGGCCGGGGAATGGTCCGAGAATGGAGTTCTGGTAAAAAAATTAAAGCATTTTCTGAGCAGTGTCGTGCCGTGTCAGGTTTATTTTTCTGGTTTTAGTTTTGTGTATAGAATCTTTTAGTTACCTTATATTTATTATTTTAATATATTATTATTATACAGGGTTAGGAAAAATTACCAGAACGGTCGATTATTTCAAAATATACAGGGGTTATCAAAAAACGTCTTATATAAAAAATGTAGGGCTGTTAAAAATCTACATATCGGTGATAAATTGAAATATACAGGGTCGCCCACAAAGTTGTGGAGAATGATAGTTATATTTTTTTAAATGGAACACCCTGTATATTTTTACATTTTTCAGTTCCACATAAAATTATAATTATTTTTTATTAAATGCATTATTAGTCTATACTTCATAGTTTCCGAGATATTGACTCTCGAAAAGTGACATTTTTGAACTTTGACAGCTTCTAACTTTCTAACAGTACATCTTAGAGCAAAACGGCTTACATGTCCCTATCTTCAATTTTTATTATCCTTCCAAAAAAATCAACCTCAAGTTAAACCGGAACAACTATATTTCCTGCTTTCGTGTTACATCCGGTTTAACCGGAAGTTGATTTTTTTGGGAAGATATTAAAAATTGAAGATAGGGACATGTAAGCCTTTTTGCTCTAAGACGTACTGTTAGAAAGTTATAAGCTGTCAAAGTTCAAAAATGTCACTTTTCGAGAGTCAATATCTTGGAAACTATGAAGTATAGACTAATAGTGCATTCAATAAAAAATAATTATAATTTTATGTGGAATTTAAAAATGTAAAAATATACAGCGTGTTCCATTTTAAAAAATTTAACTATCATTCTCCACAACTTTGTGGGAGACCCTGTATATTTCAATTTATCACCGATATGTAGATTTTTAACAGCCCTACATTTTTTATATAAGACGTTTTTGATAACCCCTGTATATTTTGAAATAATCGACCGTTCTGGTAATTTTTCCTAACCCTGTAGATACAGTGGGTTTATAAAGTGTAGTATGTACAAACACCTAATGTTAAACAAACTTATGAGTGTGTATACGCATTTTAATTATTTGTTTGGGACGCCTATGGTTAGGAGTTTAATACTGTTTTATGTCATTAAATTGACCTAAGAAAAACCCTATACAAACGCATTTTTTCACCCTTAACTTTCGTTGCGCACGAGATAAGCTCTACGGATCTAAAGGTAAACGTCTATGACATAAGCTCGTTGTCATTTATTAAAAATTCTACTACTGATAATTTAAAAAAACTGAATCTTGGGTAAACAGTGCCATCTAGAAAACGTGGTGTGAACTAGCGATTACAACCGCGGTAGGATTTTTAATAAGTGTCAAATTATCAACACTTTTATAATAATTGTTTTACAAGCTTCCCCCACCATTTATTGCCGATACGATACGAAAAAAGTAATGGGAACTAACCATGGCAAAAATTAATAATTTTTTGTTTCCCTTATTAAATGATTAACTTAACAGCGATTTTTCGCGAAAATTTTAATTTTTAGTTATACAGTGTGACCAGTAAATTCCGCATCATATGGGATAGTAGTCACGTGATTCGCATTATCTGTCAAATTTTGATTTTTTTTTAAAAATAATTCAAAAGTAGGGTTATTTCTGAAAGTATCGAAAAAAGTTATTAAAAAATTTTTTTTTAAATGCAGTTTCTAGCCAACATGGAAAATTTCAGCTGCATAAGATAATTTTGATTTTTTACCAATAAGTATTTTGTAAATTGCACCACTTTTGCAAAATAAGACTCAACGCAACCTACATAAAACTTCTTGCTTTATTTCAGATACATTTTTTTAAAAGTAGCGTCATATTAAATGTGTGTTTTTCTACAAAATCAAAATTGGGCTATTAAAATTTGGTCGCATGTGATGCAAAGTTTATTTGTTTTTGACCCTGTATATGGTAACTTCATAAAATAAGTATTTTTGAAAACGTAGTTTGTGTCTGAAAGCAATACACCTTAATATTAAGACAAAAAAGAACACAGGGTCATCAGTAAATTGTTCATTAAGTGGAAAATAAATTTTAGTGGTGGGTAACAAATCAAAATTATCTTATGCAGCTGAAATTTTGCATGTGGGCTAGAAACTGCATTTAAAAAAACTTTTTTTAATAACTTTTTTCGATATTTTCAGAAATAACCCCACTTTTGAATTATTTCTTGAAAAAAATTAAAATTTGACAGATAATGCGAATCACGTAACTACTATTTTTTTAATTCAAAAGAGTTTTGTCTGTTTCCTTCTGCCAAACCCATCCCCAGACGCGTTTCGCCGTTATTACGGCTCATCAGTGAGGCTCAGTTTACTATTTTTTTGCTTAATTTTCATCTCGATCGAAGCAGAACTTGATGCCAACGTCAAATTTGGAATAAAGCTATTAATAAAAAAAAATCCCATATGATGCGGACTTTACTGGTGACACATAGTATAGCTAGTTGTCGTATAGTAGTTTAAAGAAAAAAATACTTTTTATAGTCTTATTTTGATACTTCTGCAGCTTGTCCAACATGTTATTCGCCTGCGTTCCCCCAACATGGTATTAAGTACCTTAAATGTGGTATAACTGTAGAAATAATTTTTTTTTTCAGATTATTCTAAATTCAATGCACCGATACCAACCACGGTTTCACATAGTATATTTACCGCCCAAAAATATCCAAAGCACAAACGAAGAAACGGGCAACGATAACTTCAGAACATTCGTTTTTCCTGAGACGTCTTTTACTGCAGTGACGGCTTACCAGAACCATAGGGTAAGCAGAATTTTCTCCCTCATTCATTAAAAATGCAAAACACAAATTTTACCTTACCGGGCGAACATATTATTTTTCGCCTGAAAGTATATCTTTTTAGTAACAATACAGGTAGTTTAAACACTATACATACAGTGTGGTTGTTTAAGTGTGCAACATATGGGAATTTTTTTTATTAACGATTTCTCAGAAAATTGTATTCTTGATAAAAGTTGGTGCATGTTCCACAATCATATTTGGTGCACTTGGAATGGTTGCAAGTCGAACGGCGTACAGGGTAGGCCAAAAAATATAAAACTTTTACAAGAATAAAATTTTTTAATTAACATTTAAAATAAAAATTTTGCACTTTAAATGATGGTTTTTTAATTAGCATATTATCATTAGAAGTCGTAGGAAATTTTTCTAAAAGCTTTGAATGGTAGCTGGCGTTATCTAATACTATGACAGCATTTTCGGGAATTAATTCTATCATTTGCTCAAAATGCTCTTGGAAGACGTCAGCAGTCATTTTCTCATGATAATCTTTTGTTGGTTTTGACTCAAATTATAAAACGTTATTTTATGTCAAAGATAAAACACCCCGAGTAAAAGCTCTTGAAATTCCCCTAAAATTTTCGGAAAATCGGTTTCTGTATTACCGATTGTCGTTGATGGTCTAGACGTCTCTATAGATAGGAATATCGTTAAAGATAAAACCCGCTTTAGTGCCCACGTGATTTCACACGTGTCAAAGTATTTTATTGTTAGACACCCCCTTATAATAATATACCCTATACTTATAAATTTTATTACAAAATTACTATTCTCACTCTATTTTTCAGATAACGCAACTAAAAATAGCCAGCAACCCATTTGCCAAAGGTTTCAGAGACTGTGATCCCGACGATGGGTAAGTATTTTTTAAATTTCAAAAGCACAGTAGCGTACCGGATTAGTTACCGTTATTTTTTTATTGTAATAAAACGTCAATAAAACCCGTATAGCCCGAACCAGCCTACCTTCCCATTGGTTAAATGATAATTTTACAGTGCGCATGCTCATGTGTACCTACTGGGTTTATTTACATGCGCAAGGCCAAAAATTTGCCGATTTTGTGATTCTTATTTGTTGATCTAAAACCTATACCGGGTGTTTCTCAAAAAACGTTCACCCCTATAACTTTTCTGTTTTTATAGATATTAAAATGAAATTTTAAGATTATGCATAAGAGATGAGTTTTCATTTATTGACATATGTTTCAAATTATTAGCACTTCCGGTTTAACCGGAAGTGATCTTGACTTTGATATTTTAAATGGGACATCTTGTATATCTTTCTTATTTGGGTTCAGCATAACATGAAGTGAAATGACGCCTCACTTGTCGTTTTTTGACGTGTTATAACATTTTTATGTTTATTTTTTATTTTCAATCTAGAGTGCTACAAATTAATTAAATCTCTTTCCAAATGGAACGATGGTGGTTCACTGGGATATTTAAAACGAGCATTTTTTTTTTCAACAATTTGATACCCTACACTCCTGTGCTATTTTAAAATTGACATTGAATTTTTCTGGTCCCTCCAAAAATTAGAGCATATTAATTTGTTCATTTCTAGTAAAACTAACCATATTATCTGATTTACAATGTAAGTTTAATAAACGAATGACATTACAATTTTAATTAATTATTGCATTGCATATTACATATTGGTTTTCAAAACCATTCCATTGTTTTTCGAAGCCGCCTTTACATTTCTTTAGAAAAGACAGGGCGGCAATAATGCATAACGCTTTTAAATTTGCGATTGGGATGACACAAATTTTTTCGTGTCAATTTTAAAATAGCATAGAAGTGTATGGTATCAAATTGTTGGAAAAAAAATGCTCGTTTTAAATATATCCATCGTTTCATTTGGAAAATGGAGTAAACGTCAAGAAAACAAAATTTCCTTTTTTAAACGCTTGTGAAACTTAGATACTCAATTATTATGACATAATTTTATTTTCATATGCTATTTGACTATAAATTAACAGAGTTAATTAATCTGTAGCACTCTAGTTTGAAAATAAAAAATAAACATAATAGTATATTAAAGTATACGTGGATATTAAGGTCTTTAAAACACGCGCGATTTTGCAAGCACGACGGCGCAGCCGGAGTGCTTGAAATAGAGCAAGTGTTTTAAAGACAAGTTATCCACGAATACTTTACATTATTTTTTTTTATTGGTACACTTATTGGTATTTATATTACAAAAAATGGAAATAATAACTTAGTAAGTAAGTGAAATGGTCGAATTCGTGATGTGATATACCTGTCGTTGTCATGAAAATGAGGAGAACAAAAAATAACTTTCAATCTGTCACATAAGATTCATTGTTGTCACCGTTGACATTGGTTGTGTATATGGAGGACTTGAGGTAGGAGGCCGATCGCAATGCATTGGATTCGGTCCCAAATTAGCATCGGTAATTCAGCTTTACGAGTCGCTGTAAGATGGCGCGCGTGTTCGAAGTGGGCTATCAAATAATGGTTTCTTATGGACGCAATAACTATTTTTATTTAAATTAGTTTTTTAAGGAACAAATAAAGACTTTTATATGAATTTACACTTACTTTGTTATACTTGTTAGTAAACTCGGCCTGTATAAAGTTCCAACGATGCTTGGTTTTTAAAATACAGGAACATTCTAGCTAGAGGGTTTTACCTTTGGAGCTAGAAAGATACTTATTTGGCTGCGTTTTCTCTCTGAAAAAGATCCTGTCTTACACCCCGACACAAAGCAAACTCTACTTTTATAAATTGTACCATTATTTATTACAAATATGGAAATTAATTACAATACAACGTTATTTGTCTTGTCTTGCCTTCAAACATTATTTGTTATTTCGAAAAATAAAATGTTAATTGTCAAAAGTAAAAACACAGAAAAATAAAGGGTTTAAGTAAAAGATAAAAACTATGGAGGATCTAGTTTTCCATATTAAAAACGAAGAAGAAGAAGACAACATCAGCCCACTTCGGACGCGAGAGCCATCTATCGGCCAATAGCGAACTAACCAAAAAACCGGGACAGAATTTGAAAATGCTGCCATTGTCGATCGGCCTCCTACCCTATAGTTCTCCATAGTTGTGTATTGCTTAAAAAAATATTTTATTTGACGTTAAAAGGTAATTCTGTCAAATCAATAATTCAAAAGTTGACATATTTAGACTTCACGTTTCACGGGTTGTTGATGTTGCCATGGTAACTTTAAAACACGCGCGTTTTTGAAAGTGGGATTTAAACACGCTGAGGCGTACTTTAAATAAGCGAAATAGGGTATCAATAAAAAAAAATGTTATAACACGTCAAAAAATGACAAGTGAGGTGTCATTTTACTGAGAATGTTATGCTGAAGCCCAATATGTAAAAATATACATATATACATTGAAAATACCAAAGTCAAGGTCACTTCCGGTCAAACCGGAAGTGCTAACAAATTGAAAATTATGCCAATAAATGCAGACTCATCGCTTATGCATAATCTCAAAATTTCATTTTAATATCTATAAATACCGAAAAGTTATAGGGGTGAACGTCTTTTGAGAAACACCCGTATGTCTATGTAAATATTCCATCAGCTTTTCCTGTGGTCTTTCCTAAATTATACTTTTTTCAAAAACCAAAATGCATCCATTTATTTATTTTTCAAATGTAATTCCGCTCCGCGGACTTGTATGAAAATCTCGCCGATAGAATCTGTTCTCGATCACCGGGAAAATCTCAAAAGAAAATTTTATTTTTTCAATAAATTTAAAAACGTTTACGAAAGATTAAACGATAAAATAAATAAAATCAATCGTCGTAGATCTGCAGTTTGAAATCAGTTGGGAATTTTGAAACGGTTAAATTGTAATTTATTTTAAATATCTTTTGAAAAAATATACATCGAGGTTTAAATTTGGGTTCTAAAGGTTTATTAAAGGTGCAAAACATAAAATGGTGTAATAATGTAATTTAAGTATATTGAAATTCCATTATGTAGGGGATATTGGGGTAAATGTAAAGGTTCTTGTGTGCCGGACCGATATCTCACTGTTTATAGAGGTCACTATGCTTCGCCATAGCACTGGCACATTACCAATAGTTACAAACTGAGTAAATTTAAATTTAAAAAATAAAAAAAGCGATTCTTTGGATTCTTCGGCAACAGTGTAATTATTCGAGAGTAAAAATTGGTCACATGATTTTATTGTGGAACTAGCGGGGAACCTGGTGTACTGAAACAGTGAAACTGACCGACCCAGTGGCGGCTCGTGCCATTTTAGTGAAGTAGGGCCAGGTAAACCCTTAGCGCCGCAGGCAAAAAAAATTTGGGTGCCACGCCCTTTTTTGTTAATAGTTCTTGCTTTTGAAGTAGGAAAAATAAGCAAAAAGGCACCTAATTTAATTTATGAATTTACAATCATATCTTGACTTTAAAAAAAATACTGTAGGTAGAGTGTACTATATAGACCGAAAGAACCACAAACCGAACGCAGTTTATAATTTGGTTTAATATGTATCTGTTTTTATCAATTTGTTCGTTTTTCTTCATTATTTCATTGTGATATGCAGAATTTAATTGAGTTTTAATGTTAATTTTACCAAGCATACTGAAATTAAATATATTGTTTAAATGTACCTTCGATTTTTCATGTGTCTTCATTTTTTCCCAGATATGGACCAAATCATCTGTACCTTTTTGGGACCAAGTTTGCTCCCCCATCAAATAAAACACACATAAAACAAAATAGTCTATTAGATTTATCACAACCGCACACCCAAGTATTTTTTCCATAAATATTTCTATTAAATCTCCGGCCGAACGAAAATTATTTAGTTTACAAACAACCTTACACGACACGACGCGGACAAACAACTGTTTGAATTTGAAACGTCTAACGTCAAACAGTCAAACGGGGTCAAAGAGCCTGGCTACACGGAGATGTTTTCCTGCTCGCATTCAAGGTCATTTTCCAATGTTTTTTATTGGTTTGTTATGGCAATTACGTCATAACTTCGGGCCTCCCGTGTGCCTCGTGGCTTTGGCGCGAAAGCTACGTTACCGTTTTACGCATAATCGCTTCCTCAATAGATGGAAATTTGCACCCGACTGTGTTCCATTTTTAAATTATTTTGCTAATTGCTTTAAAAAGGAGAATATTAATTTTAATAGGTTTTGGTAATTTGTAAAGGGCAGGACGCTGGACAGGAGGGCAGGTAGTGCCATGGCACTGTGGCTCTACCCCACGAGCCGCCACTGGACCGACCCCAAGGTGTGTTGATCACCTCAAGAAATCTGCCACTCTAGCTGTAATCGTCAAATCTTATGGTACGACCCTGTCTACGTTGTGTTTATATTCAGGTTATTTTAAAGTTTGGTACAACGGTAAAGTTTTGTCAGGTTTTAAGATTTTTTAGCTTTAATCTTATTCTGGCTGTTTCCCTAGGATGCGGTATTCCGCTGCCAGTAAATGAAAATTAAAGAGGTTTTAAAAACAATCTAATCTGTTATGAAAACATTTTGGCCATATACAATTTATAAACAATTCAAACCGATTTTAAATAACATATAGAATAAAATCCCTAATTATTACACTTTATAAAACTTAGTGTAAGATGGCGGCCTGTCTCTCATAATTTAGCCCGTTTGCACTAACATCTGTCTGCGAAGGAATGGTGACGCATTTCTCAGATATTACCTATTACGTTTGCAACAATAATAAGTAATGCTGTTTTACCTTTTGTTACCAACTACGTCTGCGACCACACTTTGTTTTGATTGGTTCCCCGATAATCTGCAATTTATTTTGTTACATATCGCCCCATTTTCGTGTACGTATTATTATTAAAATTATTTGTTATTTTAGTTACAGAATATTTTTATAGATTTTCGTACACGTTTGGTAGTAAAGGTACTACGTAGTTTGGTAAAAAGCCGAGCGACAACGGTCTTCAGTAGTGGATACTCAAGTCATTCCTGCTGTCGGACATTTCAACATATAACTTATAAATGTGTAATAAAAGTTAGGAGCCCACCCAGTTTCCGCATGTGTCACTTTTCTTCTCAAGCGGGCGTTGTTTTTTCATATTACTAGAAAGCCGAGAGACAACGGTCTTCATCAGTCAGTGGACATTCAAGTCATTCCTGCTGTCGGACAGTCTTTCAAAGAAAAACCCATCACACCGTTTTATGTACACCAATTATAAATTAACGTTCTACAGGCAACATCATACCAAATAATTATTATAACCCTTTCTGACAACTTTACTTGTATATTGTCAAATAAAATATTGCCCTTTATTAACCCTCTCCCATTTCTTTACCTATAATTGCAGATTATTATTTACTTTATACGATGGCATTATTACTGGATGTCCGCCTTGTGGTCCCCGTGAATATGTTATCCTCTTTCCCCTATTTGATATGTATATACAGCACAAACGATCTTATAATAAAAATAATGGCAAAAAGTTTAAACACGTTTTTCGAAAAATTTAAAATATTGATTTTTTTTTTAATTGGGTATACATAACTAATTTTACCGAGGAGAAGAGGAGGGGGGGGGGGCTCATCGGACTGAAACAGTTAATAATTTTAATTTATATTAACTCTTAAATCTGTATTACAAAAATATACAGGATATTTAAAAATGTATAAAAATCACATTTTTTATTAAAAAGGTGTTAAAAACCAAATTGATTAAATTATGAAATTTTTATTAATAATTTATGCAGCATATTATTTATTAAAAAATAGCACTGATTTCGTAAATAAAGTAGTATTACAATATACAATTTTTTAATTTAATAGTTTCTTTTAATTTTGGCTATAAATATAAAAATGAACGTCAAATCTCTAAGTATTAATTTTTTGTGAATAATTACTGAGATCAGTAGCGTAGCGTGGTCAAAGGGGCGGAGGGGGCGAAAGCTTCTAAGGTAAGGGCGTTGATATTTGTTTTAACGGGGGGTAAAAAAAAAATAGCGCGAAAATTTTTTGGATGCCACGTCCTTAAAATATAAAATACACAAGATCCTCAAGAAAATCACAAAAAAATTGATCAAGTAAAAAAAAGTGCTTCGTTTTCATGGCTCACTATGGGTCCTGGGGGAGGGGGGGGGGGGGTAATTACCCCCTTAACTACGTCCTTGTTCAAAGGGCGCCTTACTGTATAATTTCGTTTATTTAGTAAATTTTGGCCTGAGTAATAAAGTTTTTGTTTCGTCATGTCTAAAATGGTCACATGAAAATAGAATATGAATACGCCAAGGGGAATTTTGTTAAAACTCTATAAAATATTTTATGCATATTACTTAATATTCTTAATAGTATAAGCATACCGGGTGTCCACGGAAGGTGGCTCGCCCCTCTAACTTTTTTGCTTTTCAAGATAATGAAATAAAATTTGGGAGATTTGTATACGACATAAAACTGCATTATTTGACAGGTGGCTCAACATTATGGAACTTCCGGTTTAACCGGAAGTGACATAAACTTTCGATTTTTAAATGGGACACCTGGTATATTTTTACTTTTTTTGACTCCATATGACATTCTAAATACAACGATGTGTCACTTGTCACTTTTTGTCACCAAGAAAATATTTTTTTTCCAAATTTATTGTTTTATCTAGAGGGCTATGAATACCTTAAAATCACTTATTTCAGTTCTCTAATCTTGGGAAAAATACAATTTTACTATTTTTGATCCAATGGAATGTGCTATGTAAAATTTAATCTTTAAAGTTGTATAACTCATTTTTTTTAAATGGCAACATGGTGGCTCGTCGGGTTAAGAAAAAAGAGGATTTTATTACGATTATTTTGATACCATAAACTATTAGGTTTTAGAAAACCTGCCATTATAAAACTTTAAAAAGTTAACTTAGAACTTTCCTAAAATGAAGCATCTTTTGAGAATAAATTTCGATTTAAATGCATCAAGTAGCCTGTGACCAGCAAAACTGATAAAACAAAATCATGCCTTGAAGAAAATTGAAATGCCAACATCTTCTGCCAAAGTAAATTAGTTTGTTGTTTAAAAAACATGCAAAATAATAGTTTTACAAGGAGTGAAAAAGTTGAAAAAAAAAATTTTCTTGGTGACAAAAAGTGACAAGTGGTACATTGTTGTATTTAGAATGTCATATGGAGTCAAAAAAAGTAAAAATATACCAGGTGTCCTATTTAAAAATCGAAAGTTTTTGTCAGTTCCGGTTAAACCGGAAGTTCCATAACGTTGAGTCACGTGTCAAAAAATGCAGTTTTATGTCGTGTACAAATCCCCCGAATTTTATTTCATTATCTTGAAAAACAAAAAAGTTAGAGTGGCGAGCCACCTTCCGTGGACACCCGGTATATTCTAATTGGCGACAATAACACACTTTTAAAAAGATAAAATTTAGTCTATAGTGAATTAGAGATTTCAAGCAATTTTTAATTGTTAAAGCAAAGTAACTGAAAGAATACAAATTATTGGTCGTGGCAAAATATTTTTATTATAAATTAAATCAAGTGGTGAAAATAAAATTAAATCTCGAAATAGTAACAGGTTTATTTTATCTGTTTCTTTACTCTAAAAGTTATAAACAAATAATACCCTAGTTAAAACTCATAAAAATCTTTAAAAACAAAGAAAAAGAGAGCTTCGCAAAATATCATACTTGCCAATATTCTTCTGATAATGGTCATCTGTCATCTTATAATATAAACAGAAACAAAGAACTAAATTATAATAATAGTAATAAATAATGAGGCATTTTGTTATATAATTATTATTTATATTTATAAACATAGTAAATTTCCTCTTGCTGCGATAGGTAAACAATATTACCAATTATCATGTGAAGTGAAATTGAACTGCGAAACTACTGGGAGAGTGAGAAGGGGGCGCCGTTTGGGAAAGGGCTCAAAGGGCGGGGGGGGGGCGGTCGCCCCCCCTGGCCCCCTGCACGCTACGCCACTGACTGAGATCGTCAAAACTTTTTATAAAATCTGATTGCTCGAAAGCTTGATTAAGTTAAGAGGTACGCTCTTGTTGTTCCTCGTTTCATTCCGCTGGACTTTTTCTAGGAATGAGAACAGTTTTTGACAAGTAAGCAGGCAAATTGGGATAAAAGCACGGAACAGCTGGTAAATTTAGTCTCACTTTAGTTGGATTTTTTTGTGGTCCATCAGGCAAAAGATAAAATATCCCCACGAATAATGTCACTGGGGACAAAATGCTTAGCACAAACTACAGAATACTGTGTGGGCGACCAATTAGCTCTTGGAATGGCTTTTAGCCATAGAATTTTCAGATTTTCATCTTTTAGGAAGTGAAAAACTGATACACTCTCTTCACCTGCTTTTAACACACTTTTATAGTTAGAGTTACACCCAGGAATACAGCAGGAGCTTTGCGTGTTGATAAATAAACAAACTAAAAGAAAAATAATAGTACTTACCTAAGTAGGTACCTAGGTATCTAGAGGTATCCTACCTACTTACGAACTATCTCTACTAGTGATATTTTAAAACTAATTCACATTAACCTTCAAGCTAAATCAACACTTCAATATTTAATAAATTAACTGTTAGCCACAAAACAATAAAGTAAACGTAAATTACATACTAAACCATGGCTAACCTCAAACAAGTCACGTGACACATAGATCTTCAAGCAGTGTTGTCGATGTTTCTGTTTCATGGCTTCTTTCAAGGTGTTGTGGTGATGTCATAAAACGATGCGTAAATTTCTCCAGTGTGAAATGGGTTTCTATCATCTTTCTCAATATAAAATCGACAAGGTATGATTAATAAAATTAAGTTTCCCGTTCCAGTCCGATACTGGCTTGAAAGCGGACCGTATTGTATATTATACAACCTAATGGATTCAATAAATTAAGGAAATATACACAAAAAGAAGTCAAAAATGTCAAAAGGGAGCCCATACACTCTCAGATTTATATTTATTTAAAAATCGCGCCTTAGTGATGTGTTTATTGGTCTTGAACCGAAATAGCGCGCCGACCCGGAGTGAAATTTAAAAAGTCGGACCAAATCAAAATAAACAGTTCATAATCTTAATAGGATTTCGAGATCTGGCCGAGATTTACGACCAGCAAATATTTGGACGAATTTGATTATTTTAGAGCAATTTCCAAAATCAAAACACGTTTCGGGGTATATGAATTAATCGAATGTAATTTTTCATTTATATAAAACGGATTATCGTTTCCCGTAACATTTGTTTCTGTTTACCATAAGGCGCAAAGATAACAGAGCAAGATAGATATATCATTCTCTTTATCATGACAAGCCAACATTACGTCAAATGCATAGGTCCACCCAGTGGCGTATTTAGAATATTGCCACGGGGGGGGGGGGTCTATACCTTTCGTTTTATCTGTCCTTCTTTCTTTAAAAAAGCGCCGCAGGCGAAAAATTTTTCGGTGCCACGCCCTATTTTGAACTATCAAAATTTATAATTTCTATGTTTTGATAGCTGAACCCAAAAAAGGAAGAAATTAAGAAATTTTTAAATATAAACGCAATAATGGGAATATATATTTTTTTAAATATTTATGTTTAAAAATATATATTTCTCCATAATATGACCGATTCCGAAAATGATTGGTTTTCAAGTTATTTTTGCCAAGTTTGGCCATGTTGTTTTGTTATCTGTGACACAGTTACTTAATTATTTGTAAAAACAAAGTATTGCTAATAGTTCTAGTTTGCAAAAAAATTACAAAACTAAGTGAACATCATTTCAATTTTTTTAAATTAAATAAATTAGACACGCAGGTAAAAAACAAGAAAAAAATTGAAATAACTCGAAAACCAAGCATTTTCGGAATAGGTCATATTTAAGAAAAAATCACAAATTACCTCCTGCGAGGAATTAATCGAATTATCAATCACCATGTATATATTATTTTACTCACTTAACTTAGAAATTAAATGCAACAAGGCATCTGATCTGAGTTTTTTTAATGTTGAGCCCACGGGGGGGGGTCCAGACCCCTCGACCCCCCCCCCCCCCTAAATACGCCACTGGGTCCACCAGGTTCCCCCATAGATACTTACCTTTAGAAAAGCAAACAATAATCACGAAAGTGACAAATTTATGGCCTCGCGCATGTAAACAAAGCCACACAGGAATAGGCATGCGCACTGCAAAATCATACCGTGCGAGCAAACATTATTTGCATCAAAGATGGCTTGGATTAAAAAACGTAGGGCTTGGTTTAGATCACAATAATATGGGGACGATATAATAATATCTAACCAAATCTAGATTAATATTTTGTCAAATTCATATTATGACATGATATTATGCCAAACTAATGAGTAATAAAATAAGTAGACAAATACAAATGTATTTTTGTTGTTTACAAAATTAACAAAGTAAGAATATACAGAAAGAAAAATAATTACATAATTACAAAAAAATGGGGATTTTTACTACTCCACAAGCGTATATTCTGAGAATTCACATAACCGGAGAGGTGGAACCAGGCTTCATCCGAAAAAAATGTCAGGTCTAATAAATCATTTCTTTCCAATTAATTTTGGGTAAACAAACCATTGAGAGTAATTCCTGCGTCTTTCAAAATCTGCGGCTTGTATTTCTTGGAATACTTGCACTTTATAAGGAAATAAATTTAGCTGCTTCTTAAGAGTAGTCCTGCATGTTCCATAAGATCTTCCCACTTCTTGGGGACAGGCGTCTTATGCAATTTGTTGGCGTATTTTGCATTATTTCACGAAAGTTTGCAACAAGTTCTTCTGTTCTTACAGATGGTCTTCCTGCTCCTTTTTTGTGTTGTATAGAACCTGTTTCCCTAAACACAGCCATGGTTCTTTTCAGGCAATGATAAAAATCCCCAGCAATAAAAGCAACGTTAGGAAAATGTTCGTGAAAATCGTCCATGCACAAACCCGGATTGTATTGCAACTCACCATTTACTCTAACCCCGCTTCGAAAATACGCTTCAACCATGAATGTTTTGTGCTGGTCCGTAAAGCCCATCGTGTGAATTGTTCAAGAAATTGGAAAAATTAGCGATGAATCAATTTACTTGTAACGACTGTCAAAGATGACGGAATAACTGATTGATTGTTAATTCAGGTAGTTACTGACACTCAACACAAAGTATTATATCGAAGATTGCCGGAAAAGTAGGCTATTTTAAAAGAATCATTTCTAAGTTAAGTTTGTTTTCTAAAAAAACTGTATTTAATACTATTATATTACCACATTTTCTTTATTGTTCTTCCATTTTATATTGTGCTAGTGAGGAAATATTTGATAAATTACAAATTTTACAAAATAAGGCAATGCGGATTATTTTAAATTGTGACAAATATACAAAAATTAATTTTATGTTGAAAAATTTAAATTGGTGGAATGTCAGAAATTTAATTTTTTATTTAGTATGTATCTTCTTAACATATATAAAACAAAGTCGCTGTCGCGTCTGTCCCCCAGCTATATGTGCTTAAATCTTTAAAACTACGCAACGGATTTTGAAGCGTTTTTTTTTAATAGATAGAGTGATTCAAGGGGAAAGTTTTTATGTATAACTAGCGACCCGCCCCGGCTTCGCACGGGTGCAATTTCAGAAAGTGGCATGCCGGGTACTAATATATCGGGTTTGTTCGGGTTTGTATTTATACCAGCGGGTTGCAACGCATGCCGGGTACACGCTAGTTATACATAAAATTAAAAATAATTTATTGCCTGATTGTTTAAAAAATGTTGTTCTTTTAATTATGACCATTATAATTATAAAACAAGAAGTAATCAAAAGTTTTATGTGGATATAGTGTCTAAAACATTAGCTTATAAATTTATGTTTTATAAAGGTTTGATAGAATATAATAATTTGGAAAATTCTATTAAATCTCAAAAATCATTAAAACTGTTTAAAAAAACTTTAAAATTACATTTAATTAAAAAACAAAATGATACGTAATATTTGATACAATTTACAAAATTTTTAACTTTTCTGTCTGTTTTTGTCGAGGTTTTTGTTAACAGAAGGTTGCGTTTTAACATTTAAAAATAAATCTATAAAAATTTTGACACGCTGTATTGAAATAAATTCGATATCTTTGATCGTTTTTGGAGAAGCCTGTCTAGAGTGGAATTTTAAAAAACGATGGTTATAGATACAATCCCGACAACCACTAAAATGAAACATATTATCAGCGAAATTTTTTAGCAACTAGATTTTTTCAGAGATTAGACATCAACAAAACAACGTACTTATAGGCAATAAAGTGCTTTTAGCAAATTTTAATAAATGGATTTTTAAGGGCCAATGTCATTGTCATCAATAATCTAATCAATTTTAAATGATTGTAGTTGATAAATCGGTCACACTTTTACTATCTACAAGGATGTACACAAACAAGTATATTGCAATGTAACCAGTCTATGTACTTAAAATGTCATTTACTTGTACATATTGACGTAAACTATTGGTAATAAGCACGGAGGGGGTACTCCCGGCTTTTTATTAACACTACAAGTGACAGATCATTCGCTGACAATAATAATTATATCTGTCGTAATAATCATAAAAACTTTCATACATTCATTTTTTTTCCTATACGCTGTCAATTTCATCAAAATATATTTTGATGGTACTGGTAGATACTAATTTATATAAAGCTCGATCCCAAATAATCTGAAAAATATGCGCAATATTAAAAAAAAAATATTGTTTTTTGTAATGAATTTTGGCTTGCTTTGCTCTCGATATTACATAATATAAAATAGTGTGACCAGTAATAAAGTCAGCATCATATGGGATTTTTTTTAAATTAATAACTAGCGTGTACCCGGCATGCGTTGCAACCCGCTGGTATAAATACAAACCCGAACAAACCCGATATATTAGTACCCGGCACGCCACTTTCTGAAATTGCACCCGTGCGAAGCCGGGGCGGGTCGCCAATTATACATAAAAACCTTCCTCTTGAATCACTCTATCTATTAAAAAAAACCGCTTCAAAATCCGTTGCGTAGTTTTAAAGATTTAAGCACATATAGGGATATAGGGACTTTGTTTTATACTATGTTAAGATTTTATTCGAAATTTGACTTTGGCATCAAGTTCTGCTTCGTTCGAGATGAAAATTAAGCAAAAAATAGTAGTCACGTGATTCGCATTATCTGTAAAATTTTAATTTTTTCCAAAAAATAATTCAAAAGGGGAGTTATTTCTGAAAGTATCGAAAAAAGTTATAAGAAAATTTTTTTAATGCAGTTTCTAGCCCACATGCAAAAGTTTAGCTGCATAAAATAATTTTGATTTTTCATCCATATTTTGTAAATTGCAAAATAAGACTCAACGTAACCCACATAAAACTTCTTAGTTTTGACAATGCTTTATTTCATTATTTCAGATACATTTTCTTTAAAGTAGCGCCATATTAAATGTGTGTTTTTCTACAAAATCAAAATTGGGCTATTAAAATTTGGTCGCATGTTTATTTGTTTTTGACCCTGTATAAACTTCATAAAATAAGTATTTTTGAAAACGTAGTTTGTGTCTGAAAGTAATACACCTTAATATTAAGACAAAAAAGAACACAGTGTCATCAGTAAAGTGTTCATTAAATGGAAAATAAATGTTAGTGGGTAAAAAATCAAAATTATCTTATGCAGCTGAAATTTTGCATATTATATAACGTAATGGTAAACCTACCGAGAGGCCATTCGTGAAATATTGGCAGAAAATAAGTTATGAAGGTAGCATAGCAGTAAGTTAAGTGTTATTAATGCTAATATTTCACGAATGGCCTCTCGGTAGGTTTACCATTACGGTGAAAGGTTTTCCTTGTTTTTTTCCATCATCTCATAGCTCCGTTAGGACTGTTTGCACCTATTATATTTCTAAATTTCTTACTCTATTCTTCTGATAATGAATGCTTTTGCATTTGTAATAGTTTGCTTTGGTTTGTTTAATTATTGTATTTGATATGAAATGCATGTTAAATTATACACACAAGTGTGGAAATGCTCGCAAAACAAAGAGAAATAGGTAGATTGGGATCGTTGTTCTCCTGTGTCACGCCTCCCGCTTGCTACGTACAAAAAATTAAAATAAACAACATTGACTTCATTTGCTCATGTAAAAAAAAACAGATTGTATGACATGATAACAATGCTTCATCGGAATTTTTTTAACCGAATGCCGGGTAACATTATAACCTCTGGCATACTTTCGTAAACGAACAGCATAAATATTCATTTGTACAAAAACAATTTCAAATCCATTATAATGATTACTATCAAAAAGGAGCAAATGTTTTTTTTATAATAATTTATACCATACGTTATCATAAAATTATATTAACTCTGGAACAGCACAGTTATTACTTTATCGTATATAATATACTAGGTACCTACTGCTGTTCCAGGGCTAGAACCTAAACACTTTCATATAAACATTTACTAGTTTGGGTTTGTTAGGGAGAATTAATTAATAAGGGGGTTTAAAACGGGGTTGCAATTATTATAAGAATTTCTGTATCTCAGAAACTACAACTGGTTTAAAAATTGGCACGTTCCTTTAATAAAATAATAATATACTTCGTGCTTCGTCATTTTTCCAAAATTCCCTTAGCGGTTGAAAAAAGGGGTGTAGTATTTTTGAGGGGGTACCTACATTTAACTTTCTATAATTTTAAGCTATATTGCTGAAAATTAGTACTACGTTAAAATAAGCAAGTATTTTAGGGCAATTTTGCCCCTAAGGGGTATGTACCCCCTAAAATAGACCGTACCCCTTTTTTAACCCCTAGGTGGATTTTGGAAAAATGACGAAACACGTAGATATATTATTATTTTATTGAAGAAACATACAGTGTGTCCCCAGATGTAGTTGACAGGAGGAAAAAGATCTTTATTATTGATTATACGACGAAAAGTTATTCTTTATAAAAAAATCTGCTGGTCGAGAAAATGAAGTTAAATTTTAGATAAGATGTGTTGATAAATTAAGAAAACATGAAAATGCTTTAGGAGAGTAGTACCATTATTTATTATTTTAGACGAAATGTTTATGAAACAAAGTTGTTTATAATCCAAAATAAAGCCTAAATACAAAAGTTGAAATGTGAATCCTAATTTTTGTTTTTTATTTTTACAATAGAATTTATGAACATTCAAAATGAAAACCTGAGACCTGAAAGTACTGACCTATTTATTTAATTTATTTCTAATTGGGAGAAATGTGTGCAGGTTAGAGGAGGATTTGTAGAATAATAACTTTTTCCACAATTGTACATTTTAAATGTTCATAAATTCTATTGTAAAAAATAAAAAACAAAAATTATAATTCAAATTTTAAATTTTGTATTTAGGCTTTATTTTGGATTATAAACAACTTTGTTTCATAAACATTTTGTCTAAAATAATAAACAATGGTACTTCCCCCCTAAAACATTTTCAAGTTTTCTTAATTTATCAACTGATCTGAATAAATCTGATCTAACATTTTTATATGGTAAATTCATTTTCTCGACAAGCAGAATTTTTTATAAAGAATAACTTTTTGTCGTAAAATCAATATTACAAATCTTTTTCCTCTTGTCAACTCCATCCGGGGACACACTGTATATAAGTATATATACCAATTCTTAAACCTTCACCAGTTGTTGTTTCCGAGATACAGAAAATCCTATAAAAATTTCAACCCCTGTTTTAACCCCCTTAGGGGGTATATGGGTATATAAGTATATATACCAATTCTTAAACCTCCACCAGTTGTTGTTTCCGAGATACAGAAAATCCTATAAAAATTTCAACCCCTGTTTTAACCCCCTTAAGGGTTGATTTTCGGAAAATCCCTGCTTGGTGGATGTCTACGTTATAGAGAGAAGACATCCTCAAAATTTGATGATCCTAGGATTAGGGGTTGATGAATCCAATAACTCTATACACGCCACAGTCTAGACGCAATCTCTCATGAGAACCAATTTCTTATACCTTCGTAGTATGAAATATTGACATACTTTTAAAACCACCTTGATTCTCTATATGTAAACTGGTTTCAATTAAAAATCCAATAAAATAAAAAATCAACATTACTGATAAACATACCTACAACTCGTACTGCTATACATTATTAATAATAAACCATGTACACATTTTGTTTTACCATTATTTATTCGTAAATTATAAATATATAACATAAGTAGTACGGATAATTCTGTACAAAACATAACGATACACGGGAAATTCAAAAACCACGATACGGGATGTTAAAAAGAGTGCTTTCTGCAAAAAATTATGCAGATCCATCGACACATCTCAAAAAAATAGCACCCTGTAGATTAACAACAAAGCAATGAATTTTAAAGTTAAAATGAGTTAGGAAACCGTTCATTATAATATAGCATTTTACTCCAAGAATACAATAAACAGGAAGAAAGACAATTTCAAAATAGTTTTTCTAATAGCAAATTAGAAATTTATATCTACACTTAGTTGTCATGATGAAAAGTTCTTAATTTAAGACTTTAGGCGCTTCAACAATCCAATAAATAATTTCATAAAATAGATAATCTTAAATTTCACATCAAGTCCTGTTAATAAACCTTAAGGTCCATGTCCATTGGTAGTACCATTGGTCTTACCTCGACTATACAAATAAAATACATCGTAGTTTTTAGAGTAGTCCCTATCCAACCTTAGATTCAACCTATCTGCTGCCATTAGGGCCGCCCCCACTCCCATCTCCGTTTTCAGCCTCATCAAACTCAATCTATAAATGTCTGAGTTTTCCTGTAACCAGGATACGAATCCGCACTGTAGAAGATCCCAACTGAGCCAGACTGACCCTACACAAACCACGTGGAGCCCCCCCTCCTCGTTGGTCAACTCCGGGGAAGCTTTGGAAGCTACAGCCGATATGCTCTTTGCCAGGTCCCTACCGGCTTGTTGGAAGACGAATTGGGAGAGACTGTCGCCTTCTCTTGCTAATGCCGCTAAGCTTTTACACATTAAGGCTATCCTAGACTTGTCAAAGTTCCCGTAGAAGGATTCCAAAATGTCCGCTTGTGTTTGGATTTTAAAGAAGCTTTTCACCAAAGCCCAGACGTTTTCCGAGGGGAAAGGGGGTTTTTCGAAATTGTCAATATCATCGAAACAGATTTTTATGGACCTCCAGGAGATATGCCAAGCACTGCCTTCGTCGCCTAACCAGTTGCCCCAGCCTCCACATTGAACTTTTGTTCCGTCGGGGTTGATCAGAAGAGTATTCGATCCTGTTCCGGCGATGCAGACGACACCTCCATGTCTGCTCGTGGTGGCAATGGACCCTTCGGTGTCCGACCCTATCGCGTACTGCAACGCCAGGTTCGGGTAATCCTTCATGAGCCCTTTAACCAGCTCTTGATTGGTTTCGTCCAATTCGCAGCCGCTGAGACTTAGTCCAACCGCGCCTACGGGAGTATTAACGTCAATGCCGGCTTTTTCCTTAGCTTGATTGATGAGGTTAGCTATTCTTTTGCGACATTCTGGCATACCTACCATATGGTGGTTGGTTCCAATGCCTTTTACTGTTGCCAGTATTTTGCCTTGATGGTTCATTAATACCACGGTAGAGTGAGAGGCACCACCTTCTATTCCCCCCACTATTTCACTTGCCATTTTCGGGTTTCTGTGCAGTTTTTACGTCACAAATAACAATATGTACACTACGTAACGTGTGTTATTTTGTAATACGCGGTACCCGGTTAACAACGTAACCACATACCGGACAGTAGAAAGTTCGACTGGAGACTGAATTACTGAATCGACCAAAACCAAAACAGTCGCGGCAATAATAAAATAGTCGCTCGGCACAACATTTATTAAATATCCGGTGGACGGATTATATATTATCTTGTTTTATGACTTCTTTATCAACAGCTTGGCACTCGGATAGTATCTAGAACAAACAGGGATAACAATCGTTATGATGAAAATTATAAATTACGTCACCGAATTGTGTTTGAGGTGTGTTTCCGATAAGGATAAGTGATGTATGTATCGAAATCTGGTCGTGAAATGATATTCGTTTGACCGGTACGTTGCAGTTGCGACTTATCGTTGTCCCAGTCTAACTCGACGCGTTAAGTGATGGTGGTGGTTCATTGGCGGTATTTAATCGGTGAAGGTTACATTTGTTATGCGGGTTATAGTCATTGGCGTAGTTATGCTATGTTGGTCGTACTTGTCCTGTTATAATAATAAATGCAGAAATATGCAGATTGTATATTATCTAGTGCGTAGTTTGTTAGGTATTTTGTCAATAGTCAGCGAGCGAATGTTCCTCTTTAGTTTAGGCATTATTTTCTCGCAATGGTAAACCTCGTTTGATGCAGTGGTAATTTTGGTAGATACTTGAAATTTCGTCCGGATTTCTCTCATAAAAACGGTGTTTGTATTTTTACCTTAATTTATATAAATGTTTTAAATATTTTTGATGGTATAAATACTCTAAATTTTGAGATAAATTATTATTAAATTATCGACGGGAATTATAGAACCCGGGGCGACATCTTGCGTCCCAGTACGGTACCTTAGAAAAGGTCAGTCGTAAAGGGGTTATTCAAGGGGTTATTCTGTAAAAACAGAAAATTTTGCAAGTGTGCTCTCAAAACCGGTACAAGTGCCGGACCACAGATATTAATTCAAGAAAGTTTTGTCTGTTTCCTTCCGCCAAACTCATCCCCAGACGCGTTTCGCCGTTTACGGTGAGGCTCAGACAAAACTTTCTTGAATTATTATTAAATTGGCTAAATGTAAATAAATTAAAATTAAATATTTCAAAAACTAAATGTATGGTTTTAGGTTATGGTATTTCTTACCTTGAAAGGTAAAATAAACATTTATCATTTATGCTTATTTAAATAGAGATTTTTTAAAAACTTTTAACAGTCGCCATTTTGAAATAGCTTGACAGAATCGCGCCAAAATTTAAGAGCATACTATACGAGATATTAGCTTTCAAATGATGTATCACAAGCTGTATATTTTCGTTTTAAAAAAATAGATGTCTTCATATCTTTGACAAATGTCTATAAAAAAAACAAACGAGTAACGTCAAAATGTGAGCATATATAAAACTAAATTGACGTGTCCGAGCGTTTTTACCAAAAGTTACAGGTTAAACCTATATTAATTTTATTCCGGACTTCTCAGCAAACCGGTACCTAGTTATTAATATTTCTTGAACCCGGAAAAATTCAAATATACTATTTGCAATTCACCGATTGTGTCGTCAATATTTATATTTATTAAACAAATAATAATGTTTAAACAACCTACCACAAGCGTATACATACAATATCTTTGTGGTTTTTGAAGGTGAAGTACCTACATAACATAAGTTTGTTTGTACTTATACTCAAATTACATAATGTATGTCAATATATATACAGTGTCTGCAAGAAAGTCCGCATCAAATGGGATTTTTTTTTATTATTAGTTATAGGTAAAAATTGAAAAGGCTTTGTCATTTTTGCTTACCTAAAAACCAAAAATGACGTATACTGAAGCAGCTGCACGACTTGCGTTACCTGTCAAATTTGACATTTTTAATAAAATAGGTTCAAAAATGCCCTTATTTATAAAAATATCGAAAAACTTTATTGGAAAGAGTTGTTTATTTAGGGATTTTTAGTCTCTGTCCGAAATTTTGACTGTCTAATACAATTTTTATTTTTTGCCAGGTTCTTGAAAATTTTAATCAACCGTCGTAGATTAACTTTTATACATCGATGTAAAACCATTTGCCTTTACTTCATTTGTGATCTTAATGCAATTTTGTGTAAAATTTTTGTTTCCTATTATTTGTTTTGCTTCAAAAACGGAATTTGTTATTGATTAGTATGTAATGTTGGATGCAAAGTTTATCTAATTACATCAGTTTTGCCAAAACCGACGTTTCTCATTTCTCTTAAGTTAGTAAACAGATGTACAAAAAGAAAATATTGGAAGCTTTCGTTGAAGTTTTACTTAATTAATATTAAATTAAATTAATTATATTAAACTATATTTTTGTTGAATGAAATGTTTCGAGCGATTAATATAATAATATATTCTTTTTAATCCAATATTAATTAAGTAAAATTTCAACGAAAGCTTCCTAATATTTTCTTTTTGTACATCTGTTTACTAACTTAAGAAAAATAGGAAACGTCGGTTTTGGCAAAACTGATGTAATTAGATAAACTTTGCATCAAACATTACATACTGATCAATAACAATTTCAGTTTTTGAAGCAAAATAAATAATAGGAAACAAAAATTTTACACAAAATTGCATTAAGATTACAAATGAAGTAAAGGCAAATGGTTTTACATCGATGTATAAAAGTTAATCTACGAGGTTTGATCAAAATTTTCAAGAACCTGGCAAAAAATAAAAATTGTATTAGACTGTCAAAATTTCGTATAGAGACTAAAAATGCCTAAATAAACAACTTTCTCAAATAAAGTTTTTCGATATTTTGATAAATAATGGCATTTTTGAACCTATTTTATTAAAAATGTCAAATTTGACAGGTAACGCAAGTCGTGCAGCTACTTCAGTATACGTCATTTTTGGTTTTTAGGTAAGCAAATACTAACTGCTTTTTCAATTTTTACCTATACCTAATAATAAAAAAAAATCCCATTTGATGCGCACTTTCTTGCGGACACTGTATATCGGTAATTCGATATTTAGTAATGCGCAAGTTAACATCACCGTTTGCCAGCAAATAAAATTTCGCAATTTCATAATATACCTTTACACATCTCTGAATATAAATGAATAGTTGATATTTAAAGCCAACATTAGCTTGACGTATTATGCAAAAAAGTGCCGACTTATATTGACCTTTATTATTATAATGATACCGATACACGTGTATTTTGCCATTATACAGGGTGCTGATAAAGTCTGGAATAATCGATTTTTCTTGAAAACGCTCGGACCCGTCATCTTTTGCGTATATTGTCAATCTTTAAGCCCCTAGGAGGGAGGGGGGTAAGATCTAAATCTTAAATGGATACCCCCATTTTATATAATTTTTTTGGATTCTGCATAAAATTCTGAACATTTTTTAATAAAAGCATTATTAGTCTATACTTACCAGTTTCCGAGATATTGACTCTTGAAAAATGACATTTTTGAACTTTGACAGCGTCTAGCTTTCTAACTGTACGTCTTAGAGCAAAACGGCTTACATGTCCCTATCTTCGATTTTTATTATCTTTCCAATAGTGTCAATTTCCGGTTAAACCGGAAGTACTATATTTCTTACATCCGGTTTAACCGAAAGTTCACACTATTGGAAAGATAATAAAAATCGAAGATAGGGACATGTAAGCCGTTTTGCTCTAAGACGTACAGTTAGAAAGCTAGACGCTGTTAAAGTTCAAAAATGTCATTTTTCAAGAGTCAATATCTCGGAAACTGGTAAGTATAGACTAATAATGCTTTTATTAAAAAATGTTCAGAATTTTATGCAGAATCCAAAAAAATTATATAAAATGGGCCCCAGTAGCACAGAATATTGGCCCAATGTATAGGCTATATTGGTTAAAAATTGTTAATTGGCCCAATATTGACGATTTTTAGCCAATATTGGCAATCATTTGGCAATATAACTTTTTCCTTTATAATAATTCTATATTTACCCAATATTGTGCCAATATTTATAACAAATATAAAAAATATAATTTTTTTTAAATTAAAATAAGTTGATTTAGTTGGGTATTTATAATATATAAATTCAGACATTTTGTTTACAACTTTCTTCGTTTGTACTAAGCATAAAATAATATGTTTTCTAATATTGGACCAATACGGGGTATTTATTGTGATTTGTTGACTAATATTCAAAGTAGACCAGGGTTGATAATTTTTGAAACCAAAAAAATAATAGTAGGATTGAAACCCATTGGAAAAGGACGAGAATATAAAATAGGACTTTCCGGAAATCGAGATAAACCGATGATATAAATATGAAAAACATATATTGTACCAATAAAACCAAATCTCGCCTTTTCTTTGTTGGACCAATATGTATATATAATATTTTACCAATATTGGTGTGCTACTGGGGGGGGGGTATCCATTTAAGATTTAGATCTTACCCCCCCTCCCTCCTAGGGGCTTGAAGTAACAAGATTGACAATATACGTAAAAGATGTCCCCCTCGAAATAAAAATCGACGGGTCCGAGCGTTTTTCGAAAAACTTTTGCGTTTTTAAGAAAAATCGATTATTCCAGACTTTATCAGCACCCTGTATACCAACAAAATAACATTAAATTACTGCCGTCACTGAATTTCTCCATATTTATATTGGACATATGAAATTTTTAAAATTACTTTAAAATGCCTATCCTATACCTATTTCAAACTTTTCAAGTATGTATAATATGGAAAATGACAAAATAATATAGAAAATAATAACTACATATTAAAAAAGCGAAAAACGTATAAAAAAGGAAATTTATCCAATTAATAAATATAGAATAATGAACAATGAGAACAACTTACCTTTTAAAAAATTGGTCAATAATTATGGTCATATAATAACAATAACAACTATAAACCACCATAAATGTGGCAAAGTGTTTCCAGAATAGTTTCATAAAATTTCATTTATGAAAAGTTTCCATTTTTTTGTAATGCCAACTCGCAGTAATCTGAAAAAAACAAACAATATTCGTATTGTCAGTAAAGTAGGGAGTAGTGATATGTAATTTTATTTTATTATGACCAATTTAAACATCTACATCTAATGCCTAATAGGCCATACAAACAAGATGTAAAAATAAAGAAAAATACAAAGGCAGATTATCCCAGAGCCGAATTAAGGTCGTTTGACGCCTTAGGCCAGATACATTTTGGCGCCTATATTCGCAATGAATTATAAAAAATTGAGCGAGTCATGATACGGATGATTAAATTTGTGCCTAAACGTACTTTCGTAAAAATATGTTTTGCAAGCGGAAATTTTCACGTTTTTTTGAAGAAAAAACTCATAGATTAATTTAATTGTAATATACGTATAATACGTGTAAGTACTCAGGGAAAATTATAAAACAAAAAATAGAAGTATAAACAAAAAACTTAACATTAATGATTAATGTTTACAAAATGTAAAATGAATAAAACAATGAACTCAAAATATCATAACTTAATATTAATAAGAGTTTGGCAGTTTCCAAAGTTCAAAAAAACTAATCGACTAATCCAGCTAATTAAGAGACAAAAAGAAAACACATACAAACACAAATTCAGCGCTAAGAATCAAATGGTATTGGTAGATTGGTTCCTTATAAATACACAAAATGACATAAACTAAAGTATAAATAGGGATTACTTTTAAAACATCATAATATCCAATGACGACTTATTAACGAGATCAATGACATCAACAAATAAAATAATATATGTAAATGTTCTGAGCAAAAAATATAAAGGTAATAAAGGAACAGTTTTCGTGGCCCAATGCCCAAAAACTTTTATTAAAGGTAATTTTAAAAATAGCAACATATATTTAAGAGTATTAAGATACTAGAAATGTTTTTTTTTCGACATTTTTGACTAGAGACATTTTTAATAATGTCGTCGAAGGAAGTTGATTTCACGAGATCTGATAACTAAATAGTCTTAATACTTTAATTTAGAACATTTTTGTTTAGATTGGAATGTGGAATGTTCTTTATACTTTCTAGGTATGATAAATAGCAATTATGCGATAGTTTAAATAGTGATTTAAATGCATAAAATAATAATTATTATAGGTACACTGAAATTCGTTAAAAAGCCGCGGCGCCTATTTTGTTCGTGGCGCCTTAGGCTATGGCCTATACAATGCGCGCTTACAACCCCCCCCCCCCCCCAGGGGCGGTTCTAGACCCAAAATATTGGGAGGGGGGGGGCACCACATTGGCGCAGCCACAATTTTTGGTAGCCTTCGCAAGCAAATAACGCCGCAGCCCAAAATTTTTTAGGATCACGCCCAAATTGTATCAAATTATGTAAATAATAAAGCACCCGGAATTTTTTTTCAGAAATGTTGGGGGGTCTTGCCCCCCCCCCCCCCCCCAGCCCCCCGTAGAACCGTCCCTGCCCCCCCTCCTTTATTCAGCCTAAAATAAATTTCGAAAAATATTGTAATAAAATTAAAACTGAGCCTGAATTTTTTTTGTTAAAAATCATCAAATTATTTTACTACATTGTGTCTACATTATCATTATCAGATTTACGTTATAATGGGATTAACATTTTATTTGTGTACGTGGGATAAACAAATAAGGAAAATATTAGGTTTGCGACTTTATCTTCATGCAAACAAAAGTAAAGTACTTCAAAGCGGATTAATGTTTGACGGCCTGTATATCAATTTTTGATTAATCTACGTTGTACGTTGGTAATGATTTTGCGATCGAGTGAAATTACTGAGATTATGTGTCATCCCATGTATATTTCCCATGGGATTTGTACGCGAAGCGTTCCTTTAACAGCTTAGCTAAGCCAATATTTTTACTTAGCTATGCTTTTTAAAAGAAGAAAAAGGAAAGTACCTAATATCAAAAATACAAGAAAACCACAGAGAAAACGTTCAACAAAAATGATGCCGAGCCGGTTCCTTTTGCTGGGTTACTTAAGGGTCCATTATGGATCATGAATTTGCATTCAACAATTTCCTCGGGATCATTTTAACAAAATCGCCGTAAAATAAAAGAATAATGAAAATCCACAAAGAAAATTAGCCTCGCCTAATAACTTCTGCGTTTTCCCGGTCATATATCTCTATACAGTGACAATTAGGACACAATTCTATTCGAAAAATGCTGTAATAAACGTTTGGAAAAGGGAATCATTTGTAAGGGAGACAGCCATGTGTCAGAGCAAGATGGATGCGGTTAAATACTTGAGGGTTATTAATCCACGAAGGCTTGGCAGGTACGAAAATAGAGCATCTGCAAAAAGAACAGAGACAAGAATCGGACCGAGAATGTTAACGCTTTAAATCGGTAATTTGTTTTTTTTAAGACCGACCAGAAAATAAACACTTTCTGGACAATTTTTCGTCCAGAAAATACCGTTTGGTCGATCAAGACCGGAAAATGGACGTGAGGGACCGGTAAAAGATTTTTCCGGTCCCTGCTTTTTCATTTTTCCAATTGCTCTTTGATAATACACTCTACCTTGATTTCGTTACTATGATAACAACATTTCGATGTATTGTCGAGTGACAGTTCGTTGATTTTTAATTTGTTGTTTATGTCAAACTTGTTTCGCGAGTACGCAAATTTAAAAATATGAATTCAGATTTTGAATTATCCGACACCCAAAATGAGATTCCAGAAAAAAATTTGGAAGCAGCAAGGAAAGCGACTTACGATATACAGTGTGGTTGTTTAAGTATGTGCAACATAAATATACAACATAACGATTTCTCAGAAAATTTTATTCTTGATAAAAGTTGGTGCATGTTCGATAATCATATTACGTGTACTTGGAATGGTTGCAAGTCAAACGGCGTACAGAGTAGGCCAAAAAATATAAAACTTGTACAAGAATAAAGTACCCCTATTTCAGAAAATTTAGCAAAATGTTATTAAGAAAAGTTGTTTAGAATTAAAAGTTATGCATAGATTCAAAAACGTAACCTCATAAAATAAAAAAATATATTTTTTTAAAAAACAATAATTTCCCAATTTTTTTTTTTATATATTCACCATAAAGACCTTCATAAATTAATCAAAATCAAATACATTTCACATATCTTTGTTCAAATTCAAGCATATTTGTAAAATTTATTTGAATTTTTAATTTATTAAGCAACGATATTAAACACAACTTTAAAATATCCTAAAAATTCTTTTTAACAAGATAAAACATTAGTAATGATAATATGCTAATCAAAAAACTATCATTTAAAGTACAAAATTTTTATTTTAAATGTTTATTAAAAACTTTATTCTTGTACAAGTTTTATATTTTTTGGGCTACCCTGTACGCCGTTTGACTTGCAACCATTCCAAGTGCACCTAATATGATTATCGAACATGCACCAACTTTTATCAAGAATAAAAGTTTCTGAGAAATCGGTAGTAAAAAAAATGCCCATAAGTTGCACACTTAAACAACCACACTGTATATTGCCAGTAAAATTAAAAGCCTGTTAGGAGAAGTCATACGACGCATTTAAAAATAATATAAAATAAAATAAATGTATATCGAAGTGTCGGTCTTAAAAAAAATATTGAACGTCACGCAACCGCAAATTAGTGTTTTGCAGGTATCTCCAAGCTTCCAGGACTCGCCTATGTCGCCCTGGAAATGATTGTCTTGACCTGACAAACACTACTTTCCGGTCTTGTAACGTAAATTACTATTCCGGTAGGTTCGCTCCAACAGCGTCAGAAACAGTCAGAGTTGGGATTATGCGCAGTTGATTAAATGCGTTCCAACCAAAGTAGCATCAGAAGCAGTCTTTCGTTCCAAATAAAATGCGAACCTGTTTAGAAACTATCATACGCGTTTGCGGCGCATGCGTATTGCGTTATTTTTGATTGCAACATAACCTAAAACCGGCTTAAGTGCCAAGATTTTTTTCCAAGCTCAAAGTATAGCTTTATGGCCAAATCTTTATTTGACAGCGACAGGTCATCCAGTGAGGTAAGGTAAGGTTAAATAAAAATACTCACTTTTAGTAAGGTTAGGTTAACGTTAACTAATTTTCAAATTTCGCGAGCGACCGCGCCGGGGAGGGGAGAGGGGGAAAATTCCAAAAATTGTGAATTTGTAAATGCGTAAAAAGAGATACCTACAAATAAATCTGGAGTTAGGCTTCGAACTAATTTGTCAGAAATTTATTGATTATTATTGGTTGGTTGTAAATTAATATGATTCCTTATGTGTTCATGATTAATTATATTACAAAATCAATAGAACAATAAAAAGATAAGAGCTATTTCTAAAGGTAACCGACATAATTAAAAATGTATGGGATTATTTTTAGATAAACTTGATTTTATGATAAACATGTAATTTTAAGATTTGAAAACATAATACGCGTTCCAGCTTATTATTGGCCACTGTAATTGAACAATAAATATAGTTTAAAAAACTAAAAGACACGCTTTAATAATTAATCAAACTAAAAAGCGGAAAATAAATATAGTTTAAAATAATTCTTGAAATTCTTAATATAGGCAGAAAATAATAATGAACGATAAACATTAGTATTATTGTGAAAAAAGCGTGGGGCGCTTTGTGCTATATTTTTCGTATATCAAGCACCCCACGCTTTTTTCACAATAATACTAATGTTTATCGTTCATTATTATTTTCTGCCTATATTAAGAATTTCAAGAATTATTTTAAACTATATTTATTTTCCGCTTTTTAGTTTGATTAATTATTATTAAAGCCTGTTTTTTCGTTTTTTAAACTATATTTATTTTTATTTGACAGGAGAATTTTTGCGTGTAGATTATTGTATTGTCAGCGGTTCTTGATAAGTCTACAAAATTTAAATTAAATCTGACCGTTTAAAGTGGGTCAAAATCGGATTCAAAGAAGTCGGTTACAAACAAACATACATACAAACCCGAACAAACGACAAACATTTTCAATATTTTTAAAAAAAATTTGTCAAAATTTTATTTTGACGGGTAGAATTTTTTTTTTAATTTTTCTCTATTCTTAGCGACAATATCTATACGACTCCACGTTTGTTATATTACTATCAGTTATTGTAATAATTCTGACATATTGACACGTGTCAAATTTTGACAACAGAATTTTTTGCGTATTTTTTTCAACTTTCCACGGTCAATATACATACGACCTTATAGTTTTTTCATTAATATATTTTTTTTAAACGATTTGACATATTGACAGCTGTCAAATTTTGACATGTTGACAGCTGTCAAATTTCGACATATTGACAGCTGTCAAATTTTGACATATTGACAGCTGTCAAATGTTGACATATTGACAGCTGTCAAATGTTGACATATTGACAGCTGTCAAATTTTGACAGGATAATTGTTTGCTTATTTTTCCCGAAGTCTCCGCATCGAATACTATACGACCCCATAATTTGTTTCGTCAAAATCGCTTCTTCGTTTTATACTTGAGAGCTGTACAAAATTTGACAGGAGAATTTTTCGCGTATAGATTATTGTATTGTCAGCGGTTCTTGATAAGTCTATAAAATTTAAATTAAATCTGACCGTTTAAAGTAGGTCAAAATCGGGTTCAAAGAAGTCGGTTACGGACAAACAAACATACAGGTGAAGCTAATAAAAGCGCGTTAAAAACGGCGTGGATACAGGTGATAAAGTCGATTCACTCAGTAAACCTGCAAGATGGCCGACATGTCATATGACAAAAGTCATTGAAAATGCAAAAATTTATTTTATTTAGCTGGAATATGACTTTTGTCATATGACATGTCGGCCATCTTGCAGGTTTACTGAGTGAATCGACTCTACTGGGCTAGGCTCACAAGAACTACGTTACCGATTTACATAATATGATCGCTTTGAGAAAAGTGCGACCGCGTGACCTACTGCGTTCCAATTTAAATGTACTCTGCTTTAAAAATAAGAATATAGGTAAGTTGTAGAGGTGGTAGGGCAGGTAGGGTCATGGCACTGTGACTCTATTTCACGGGCCGCCACTGCAAAGATGTGTTTCTTAAATGGGACCCGTATATTTTACATCATTTTTTAATTCTATAGGGATAGAAAATATATGAAATCTAGGTGTGGATATTAATTCTGCTGTCGCTCTTTCAAAAACCCAGTTTGTGCCGTGCCCCGGTAAATAAAATTAATTTAAGGGCGTTAATGTAATAAATCTTCTAAAAATAACTTCACAGTGCCACCGAGCCAACTTAAAGTGTCTCTTGGCGGATTTAAGACGTCATTTCGGCTTGAATTTGTCCCATAAGTTAACTTTTCACCGTGTTTATGATCAAATTAAGTGAAAATATTGGGAAAGTTCGTGAAGTTTACGATTCGACTTTATAGGTTTGGAACTGCGGCCTCGCAATTAGCGGGGCGGGTGTTTCAAATTAAACAACGATTTTCCGTTTTGGTGTAAATAATTTGTGGTTGGAAAATATGTGTTAATTGGCTTGTCGGGAAGTTGTCCGGGAACTATTCCACCACGTACAGTTTTTTTTTGTAAGGAAAATTAGCACAACGGTCTAGTACAGTTGACGACATAATATAAATTCGTACACTCCACCCATACATAAAATAATTACAACAAAATTTGGTAAAACCGGTTTCTTCCCTTGCTGCTTATACCTGGATAGAACACCAGCTATATACATAGCTGTAAATTATTGTATGTACGATTTTTTACCATAAGTAATAATGGTTATTTCTGAATATTTTTGTGTTAAAATTACAGCCGCGAAATAAGAAAATTTTAAAATAATACCTGGAAAACTGCAAAAGTATAAAGCCAAAAAAGGTAAAATTATTAACAACCAACAAACAAAATACTAATATTTAATTACTGCGCCATTGGATTTTAACACTAATCGTAATCTTCTTGACATTGACAAAATAATACTTCTGGTGTAATCCGGAGTTAGCCCTTCCCAAATTTCTTCTATTTTATCAAATAATTCTATTTCATTCTGCGGTTTAAAATTTATTTTGTACATTTTTTTTACCATCAATTCCCAAACATTTTCAATTTGATTTAAATCAGGACTTCTTGAGCACCAAGACAGACATGTTATGTTGTTTTGTCTAAACCAGTTTCCTATATTTCTTGCAGTGTGCACAGGGCAGCTATCCTGCTGAAATATAAAGTTATTTCCTTTAGAAACTATGGCGGCAGAAGGAAGAAAAACATTTTCCAAAATCTGAAGATATATATTACTGTGTTCCGCCAATATTCCAGCATACACCTGCACCGTAAACATTTATCCAGGCCCACACATTAACGGAGAAACGTCTACTGGTTTGCTTTTTTTGAGTATACTTCTCATCATATCGGGAATTTGGTGGTCTATATACTCGAATCCTTCCATTAATATGTAGACTGAAAAGTTTTCTCATCGGAAATGGTAACATTTTTCCAAAAAAAAATCGTTTTCTCGTGAATATTGCATAGCAACCCCAATTCTTTGTTCCTTATCACTATTTTTTAAAAACGGTTTGGATGCAGCTGCTCGATTTCTTAATTCGGAACATTGTCTTACTCGGCGTTACGCAGTTTTAGATGAAGCAGAGAATGCTGTTATGTGCATAGCGGATACTGCAGTTTCAAATGGATTTTGCCTTAAATACTCCACCAAATTTCGGTCTTCTTCATTTGATGATGTTCTATTATTTAAACCAGACCCAACAGACCTTTCAAGTGTTTGATGGTAGCTCCATTTTTTTACAATTCCTTGAACAGTACTTCTAGGTACTCTAAAATGATCAGCTATATTTCCATAACACCACCCTATTTCTACTAAACATATTATTCTTGCTTTTTCAATAATACTTAAATGAGGCATTTTTAAATCAAATAACATAATGACAATACTTTGACAGATATCATGATAACAATTAACACGGTAAAAAGGTAATAAAGGTAAAAAAGTTGCATTAACAGTGTCACAGTTTAGTGTACGAAATTATCTGTCGTCAACTGTACCTTGTACGGCTTTGGGGGCATTTAAATTTGCTTTGTGATTTTTTCGTTTTGGGCTCTGTTATAGGTATTTGAGTAGTAAAGGGGCGCCAGGTCAAGGAATGAGGGGGGGCCTACGGCTACGTCACTGTTCAAGGCATAGACAAGCGAGTTGCGCGCTCTCAAGGATAGATAGGCAACTTAACATACTAAATTGGTTCCCCGATAGCGCCACATGCGACCGGTGGAAAAACTAAATATAGTCGTGGTGGGGGTAGGCGCCAAGCATAAAAATTTAAATTTTATTATTACTTTGAATTCAAATTTTCGCGCTTCCAACTTAACGGAAAAGTTTAAAGCGCGAAACATCTGATTCAAGTTAAAATAATTTGGGAGAACGAAAGGAAATTATAACAATGATATGGCGACAAGATTTATTAATATTAGATATTTACATAAATATGGTTTACATAAAAAAAACAGCTTACATTATTATATTATTATTTTCTGTAGATTTTTCTAACAATTCCGTGTTATTTTCAAACTTTTTATTTAATAAACTAGTTATTGTACCTTGTAGTTCATTAAGTTGTGAAGTAAAGTTTCTTTCTATATCTTTAATAGCTTTCGCTGTACTTTCCAATCGTTGAGCGACATTAATGAAGTCTTCAGGAGGTTCCACGCTCTTGTTAATTGCCTTGGTTTTTCTTCCCGATTTCTTTGGTCGCGACATATTAAATATATACCTATTTACGATTCTCAAACTACCGACTGCGCCATGTTAAGTTTATAAATTATATATGAATAATTATTTAATAATAACTTTATTTTTTATATATTTTACAAATCAATCATAAAATGACAATGACAATCTTTCACCAGTCCAGGTAAGACTTCAGGATCTGTCACAACAAGCCATATTTTTATCTTTCTCTCACATATTATGCATGTACAGAGCGAGAGAGAGGTACAGAATGTTGGCCATGCTCATTCTAAATAAATATTCTGTTCCTACCAACGTTAGGAGATGAACAACCTTATAAAACAAAATTCCTACAATAGCGCCACTAGCGACCGGGGGGCTAAATTAAACGAACAGGGGACGACCTTCACCATTTAAGTTATCCTAGCCTGGTTCAAGGCCTGTTTTTATTTTTAGTTTGTTTATCGGTACATTTTTTTGCCGTTGTCGTTTCCATAACATTTCTATTTTGTTACAGAAGTCCAGAAGTTCCCAGTCCTTCTTCCCAACAAAGACAAAGAACCACTTCAAGATCTACTCCTACTAGTTGCGGGACAAAAGGTAGGAATCGGCCTTAATATTAAGAGTATATACCATCGCCTTTATTCGCGACATGCATTTATACCATTTACTCGAAACTCTCTAAACCTATCGAATTTATTTCAAGATACATTTATTTATTCAGAATTAATAAAGTAATTTTTCTACATTTGATTTCTACGATCGCCAAGATAAATATTTCCAAAATAGTGGCAGGCGTTCGGCTGTCAGTAAATGTGACCGCTAAAATTTAGTTAAACAGGTATAAATTTGGTATCACTTGACAGCTATAAAAACGAAAGGATAGTTGGATAATCTGTTCCATTAAAGGAACATTGTTTCAGGATAGGTACCTCAATATTTTTAAATTAAAGTATAAATCATATGTGCGGATTCGTATGCGCAAAGCGCACGTAACAACCAAACTTATCGATGGCCCACTTTCTTGCATACTACGCATGCGTGCACCATGATTGTTTATTACTCAACAAGATTTTTCACAAAAATCACGAAAAATAGCGACCAAATAACTGAAATTGCGTTGGATTAATCCAGTAACGTCGCAACAATTACCTGTCGTCAATTTCATACCGTGCGAGCAAAAATTATTTGCATCAAAGAGGGCTTGGATTAAAAAAACGTGGGTCTTGGTTTAGTTCACAATGATATGGGGACGATATATTTAACCGAATCTAAGGTTAAAATTTTGTCAAATTTATATTATGACATGATATGCCAAACTAATGAGTAATACAATAAGTAGACAAATACAAATTTATTTTTGTTGTTTACAAAATTAACAAAGTAAGAATATACAGAAAGAAAAAGAAAAATAATTATATAAATTGCTGAAATTGGCCACCGCCATGCTCCAAGTATAAATTCACACGTCTCTCTTCATATTTTTACTGCTTGAATCAGAAATAAAGACATCATTATTATTATTTTCGAAAAAATGTCAGGTCTAATAAATCATTTCTTTCCAATAAATTTTGGGTAAACCATTGAGAGTAATAATTCCTGCGTCTTTCAAAATCTGCGGCTTGTATTTCTTGGAAAACTTGCACTTTATAAGGAAATAAATTTAGCTGATTCTTAAGAATAGTCCTGCATGTTCCATAAGATCTTCCCACTTCTTGGGACAGGCGTCTTATGCAATTTGTTGGCGTATTTTGCATTATTTCACGAACGTTTGCAACTAGTTCTTCTGTTTTCACAGATGGTATTCCTGCTCCTTTTTGTGTTGTATAGAACCTGTTTCCCTAAACACAGCCACGGTTCTTTTCAGGCAATGATAAAAATTCCCAGCAACGTTAGGAAAATAATCGTGAAAATCGTCTATGCACAAACCCGGATTGTATTAACACTCACCATTTACTATAACCCCGTTTCGAAAATACGTTTCAACCATGAATGTTTTGTGCTGTTCCGTAAAGCCCATTGTGTGAATTGTTCAAGAAATTGGAAAAATTAGCGATGAATCAAATTACTTGTAACGACTGTCAAAGATGACGGAATAACTGATTGATTGTTAATTCAGGTAGTTACTGACACCCAACATGTATTAAGCTTTACGGCTAAGCATTACGTCCTTAGATGCAAGGCCCTCGTTGATGCAAATAATTTTTGCTCGCACGGTACATTTACAATTTCGAATAGTAAGCGATACTCTTTAAATAAAAAGCATGTTGCCAGAGTACCGGATAAAATTACAATAAAACATTTGGGTCTCTATTTGGAAAAGGTCACAACAACAGTCTAACGGCCACATTAAAAATACTAATAAAACAATTTAGATGGAATTAAACTAACTTCGTGTCCAAGTATACAATAATTCAAATAAAATCTTGGTTTTCTCAAAAACAAAACATTAAATCCGGGTGTTTATACGAATTTTTCTCCATCAGCAAGCGAAATTGGCTCGGGCCAATGAAATAATTACGTTTTAAACGTTTTTCCTTTATACACAATTTCGAATTTACGATTTCTGAAGTTTTTTGGTAAAATCGGGTGCATTCTAAGCGATATTCGGAGTTATTTATGAAGTTTCGCCGTGCCGGGTAACACATGGCCTTATTGATTATAAACAACTCGGTTTTGATGGCTTTTTAACAGGGTCGGATGCGCCCGCAACGCTCGGACCCGTCGAATTTATTTTTTCGAAATGCATTTTTTTTAGAAAAGGTGATTATACAGGGTGTCCGGAAATGATGAGCAAAAAATTTAGGGGATAATTCTAGACCGAAAATAAATGCTACTTATCTCTTCCTATAACATTTTTTCGAAAATTGTTTATTAACAGGGTGTTAAAGTCAAATTTTATTTGCAGTTTTTTTGCAATAGCTTTTGCCATGCTCATAATATTTTGACGAAATCTCGTATATGGGGCTTTTTTGGAATGAGGAATACAAATTTGCCCACCGTTTTTTCGCATTTTGTAGAGGGCGCCACATAGGAGCCTATACTTTAATTTGATTGGTTCCAACTTTTTTGTCCTACACTGTACAGGGTGTTTCATTAAGGTCGAAGAGCGGCCATATCTCGGAAACTACTGGGCATAGAAACTCGGGAAAAGAAAAATAATAAAAGTGGCCATGAGAAAATTCTGGAAATAATTTTCAAGTTCCGCATTTTGCCGCAAGAGGGCGTAATTGAAAAGTAAATTTTTAAATTTTACATAACTCCGAAAATTCCACATTAAGGTATATGTTTGATAACACCATTTTAAAGCTTGGACAATTATGTATCATTTTGGTCTTACGCTCGTTGGCGTACCGACTTTAATAAGAGTGGGGGAAGCTGTTGAAAGTGTAATCATTTAAATCGCTGTAACTTATAAACGACTTATCCGATTTTAGCAAACTAAAGACTGTTTGGAAGAGAAATGTATGCACTTTGACCAATCGTATTTAGTTGTCCATAATAGTTCTCAAAAAAAAATGCTAGAGGGCGCAATTTGCAATAACAATACATTTTTTGATTTTCCTCCGAAAAAATAAATCATACGGTATAATTGATACCATAATCGAAAAGTAGATGAAATTTGCTAGGAAAAATATTAAAACCGCAGCTCGATATCTCCGCTCGTTCCTGAGTTATTGCCAAAACAATAATTTTTAACACAAATTGCGCCCTCTAGCAATTTTTTTATTTATAATAAAATCATTATCGTCTTCATATTTTATAAGTAATAATTGACATATTAAATAAATATCAAGGAATTTCATTAAATATTTTAGGAGAATAGGGAAATTTTAAATGGTAAAATAATTCTATAAATCATAAGTATATATTGTCATAAAACATATTTATGGCAGCAAAAAAAAAACAACATATTTCGTCCCAAAAGACCGCTAGAAAGATTTAAAACTGCCTAAAAATTCAAATTATCCCAAGCGGGTAAAAAAGGGTCGTGACGTCACGAAGTATCATTTGTCATGATGACATCCACGAAATAGGTTATAGGTTGCCAATAAATTGAACGACGTTGAGAATTCCACCTTGAAACAACAATACAATAACAATAACACACGGCAATCCAAATGCAAACTCGGTAGCTCGGCCACCGGTCTCAGGATGACGGATGACGGAAAAGTCATACTTCCTGACGTCATCGGGCTTGGCGCGCTTAAAAGGTCGTTTGGAATGCTTTTGACACGCGCGAAACTTTAAAGAATTTTTACCAAGTTATTACTGATTTTTAAGGAGTAATAATTGGGGAATCATTTTTTTAGGCCTAAATAAATCATATTATTGAAAAAAAAAAATTGGAAAGTTCCCTATCGTATAGCGAAAAATATCGGGTAAGATTTTTTTTAACATTATAATGTCATTCTTCTTTCACTATACAATTTTCCCAAAATTAGCAATGAAATAAATTGATATTTTTGTAATATGTCAGATATTACCTAAATATTGTACCGACGATATTGATTTTATTTAAATGTTAGTTAATCAAATAATAAACTAAAAAAAGCAACGCGAAATAGGTTATAGGTTGGCAGTAGATGGAATGACGTTGAGAATTCCACCTTAAAGAGTGCTCCAATGATAATTTAATGTTGTTTTTAATCCCGGCCCTGTACCTTCTTTTGATTATAAACAAATTTTAATAGGCAATCTCTCCCAAACACCACTGTTTACATATCCAGACTTTTTGGAAATAAAATAACTTTAAGCTTGAGTTAAGTTTTACGATCGAACGGAGCGGTGTAAACAGTCGATAATTGTGTTTGGCAGCTTCAAAAAGCGGCAAACGAAGAGTTAGTTTAACTGTCAGTTAAGTTTTACTGTCGACTTTGACGAGTTAATTTGAACATTTGAAAAGGTTCGTTTTCAAAGTTTGTTTAGTTATCTCTAAATACGTGAGTTGTATACTTAAGTTTTTTACGTGCTTAGGTTATTCGTAAATAAGCAATTCGGGCGGGGGGTCTCTTAGACCGGCGGAAATTCAAATTCATGTATGAAAATACGCATAGAGTACCTAGAAGTACTGAATTGTAAAAAAATGGCGTCATCATCAAACATTTGATTTAAAAATGCCTCATTTAAGTATTATTGAAAAAGAAAGAATAATAATTTTAGTAGAAATAGGGTGGTGTTATGGAAAAATAGCTGATCATTTTAGAGTACCTAGAAGTACTGTTCAAGGAATTGTAAAAAAATGGCGCTACTATCAAACACTTGAAAGGTCTGTTGAGTCTGGTTTAAATAATAGAACATCATCAAATGAAGAAGACCGAAATTTGGTGGAGTATTTAAGGCAAAATCCATTTGAAACTGTAGTATCCGCTATGCACATAACAGGATTCCCTGCTTCATCTAGAACTGCGCAACGCCGAGTAAGACAATGTTCCGAATTAAGAAATCGAGCAGTTGCATCCAAACCGTTATAGTGATAAGGAACAAAGAATCGGGTTTGCTATGCAACATTTACCAGAAAATGATTTTTTTTGGCAAAATGTTATCTTTTCCGATGAGAAAACTTTTCAGTCTAATAATGGAAGGATTCGAGTATATAGACCACCAAATTCCCGATATGATGAGAAGTATACTCAAAAAAAGCAAACCAGTGGACGTTTCTTCGTTAATGAGTGGGCATGGATAAGTGTTTACGGTGCAGGTGTATGCTGGAATATTGGTGGAACACTAAACAGTAATATATATCCTCAGATTTTGGAAAATGTTTTTCTTCCTTCTGCCGCGATGTTTTTGAAGGAAATAACTTTATATTTCAGCGGGATAACTGCCCTGTGCATACTGCAAGAAATATAGGAAACTGGTTTAGACAAAACAACCTAACATGTCTGCCTTGGTGCTTAAGAAATCCTGATTTAAATCAAATTGAAAATGTTTGGGGATTGATGGTAAAAAAAATGTACAAAATAAATTTTAAACCACAGAATAAAATAGAGTTATTTGATAAAATAGAAGAAATTCGGGAAGGGCTAACTCCGGATTACACCAGAAGTATTATTTTGTAAATGCCAAGAAGATTACGATTAGTGTTAGAATCCAATGGCGCAGCAATTAAATATCATTATTTTGTTTGTTGTTTGTTAATAAATTTACCCTTTTTGGCTTTATACTTTTGTAGTTTTCCTGGTATTATTTTATAATTTTCTTATTTCGCGGCTGTAATTTAAAAGCAAAAATATTTAGAAATAACCATTATTACTTATGGTAAAAAAGCGTACATTCAATAATTTATAGCTATGTATATAGCTGGGGTTCTATCCAGGTATAAGCAGCAAGATGAGAAACCCGTTTTACCCAATTTTGTTGTAATTGAGTTATGTATGGGTGGAGTGAACGAATTTATAAGTCGTCAACTGTACAGGGTCTTCCAACGAGGGCTGAACAGGGGCTCATTTTTGAGCTTCCTTGTATTTAAAGAAAAATCCAAAATAGCCAATCGATGTACTTTTTCCTGCAGAATTCAAAAATGAAACCAAAAATTTATTTGAACCAGAAACAAAAGAGTTACGCTATGGATAAGGTGTTTTTTAAATGGAACATAGCTTTTTTTATACGATTTTTGGAACGAGTGATTTTTTTTTGTCCGTTCTAATTAAAATATTTAATATTGTGACAGCTCTTTTTATTAAATTTTAATGTTTTATTGCTGTAATATTGCCGAAATGACTTTGAAGGATTCAAAGGTGATTATACCTTTATTACCTAGTGTATGTTTCAAACAGGTTAAAGTTAAATTATACTGGATAAAACATTGAAATTTAATAAAAATAGCTGTCACAATATTAAATATTTTAATCAGAACGGACAAAAAAAAATCACTCGTTCCAAAAATCGTATAAAAAAAGCTATGTTCCATTTAAAAAACACCTTATCCTACTACCTACTCTTTTGTTTCTGGTTCAAATAAATTTTTGGTTTCATTTTTGAATTCTGCAGGAAAAAGTACATCGATTGGCTATTTTGGATTTTTCTTTAAATACAAGGAAGCTCAAAAATGAGCCCCTGTTCAGTCCTCGATGGAAGACCCTGTACAGGGTCATCCAACTAGGACTGAACAAGGGCCTATTTTTTTAGTTTCCCTGTATTTTTATTTAAACCAATATAGCCATTTAGTTTATGCTTTGCCGTAGAATCTAAAATTACCATTTAAAAAGCGATCTGACTTAAAACAAAGGAACTGTGGCGTAAAGTTGTTGTTTTTTTAATGGAACACCCTGTATATTATTTATTTTTATGAAACGCCCTTCTTTCCTGATTCCATAAATATATAGTTTGTCCATATTAGCTCAAACCGTTTTTAAGATATGAGCAATCAAACATTTAAAAAGCTGTATTCATTTGAGCTTAATACGTCTAGAATGCCTTGGAAAAGAAAATCCCCGTAATGGCGATGCATTAAAATACAGCTTTTTAAATGTTTGATTGCTCATATCTTAAAAACGGTTTGAGCTAATATGGACAAACTATATTTATGGAATCAGGAAAGAAGGGCGTTTCATAAAACTAAATAATATACAGGGTGTTCCATTGAAAAAACAACAACTTTACGCCACAGTTCCTTTGTTTTAAGTCAGATCGCTTTTTAAATGGTAACTTTAGATTCTTCGGCAAAGCATACACTAAATGGCTATATTGGTTTAAATATAAATACAGGGAAACTAAAAAAATAGGCCCCTGTTCAGTCCTGGTTGGATAACCCTGTACCTATAGATCTGTATACAGCTTTTCTGATTACCGTACTCGCAGGTGATTCGTCGCTGATTGCGTGATCAATGTCGACAAATGTTTATATCTTTGGCCTCTTCGAATTGACCCTGACTAACTAAAACTGATCAATTTTTCCATTGTTTCAGATGACGAATCAACCGACCTCCACACCACACAAACCAACCAATCGGAATCGCTGCACACCTCCCACCCCTCGATGATCTTTCAGAACCGTTACCAAGCGACCAATCAAACGTCAACCTCCTCCCTACTCCAATCGAACATTTTAGGGGCCGGACTCGGTCCGATATCCCAACCGTATTCGGCGGAAATTTGTAATTACGGACCGGTGTATCATCCGCACAATATTTTACATAATTACAACACCGTTTACAGTAACGATAAGAGTATGAGGTCGCCGAATTTCGGCAGGGGAATGTACGGCGCGTATCAGGGGTTTTACGGTAACGACGGGAATTTCAGGGGCACCACTTTGACTAATGCGCATCAAAACGGGTATGATTTTACTCCTCGATGAATAGGTTGGATAAAATTTTATTTGTAATCGTGAAAAAATAACGGAACTGAGTAAAACACACGGTTATTAGATAAATACCTAAAAAAGTCTACGGTATACCGGGTGTTTCTCAAAAGACGTTCACCCCTATAATTTTTCTGTATTTATAGATATTAAAATGAAATCTTGAGATTATGCATAAGAGATGAGTTTGCATTTATTGGCATCATTTTCAATTTGTTAGCACTTCCGGTTTGACCGGAAGTGACCTTGACTTTGGTATTTTGAATGGGACATCTTGTATATTTTTACTTATTTGGGTGAGCATAATATTTTGAGTAAAATGACACCTCTCTTGTCATTTTTGGACGTGTTATAACATTTTTATGTTTATTTTTTATTTTCAATCTAGAGTGCTAAATCTGTTAATTTACAGTCAAGTAGCATATGAAAATTAAAATGATGTCATAATAATTGACTTTTTAAGTTTCCCAAGCGTTTAAAAAATGAAATTTTGTTTACTTGACGTTTACTCCATTTTTCCAAATGGAACGATGGTGGTTCACTAGGATATTTAAAACGAGCATTTTTGTTCCAACAATTTGATACCATACACTCCTATGCTATTTTAAAAGTGACACTAAAAAATTTGCCATAAATCCCAATCGCAAATTTAAAAGCGTTATGCATTATTGCCGCCCTCTCTTTTCTAAAGAAATATAAAGGCGGCTTTGAAAAACAATGGAATTGTTTTGAAAAGCAATATGGCTTTAATTTAAAGTTGTAATGTCATTAGTTTATAAAACATACAATACATACAACATTGCGGCTTCAGTAGAGTTTTTCTGGTCACTCCGAAAATTAGGAGCATATCAATTTGTTCATTTCTAGTAAAACTAACCATTTTATCTGATTTACAATGTAAGTTTAATAAAAACGAATGACTCCAATTTTAATTAAAAACCATATTGGTTTTCAAACCCATTCCATTGTTTTTCAAAGCCGCCTTTATATTTCTCTAGAAAAGACAGGGCGGCAATAATGCATAACGCTTTTAAATTTATTCCTATGGTATCAAATTGTTGGAAAAAAAATGCTCGATCCTAGTGAACCACCATCGTTCTTTTTAGAAAAATGGAGTAAACGTCAAGAAAACAATGTGAAACTTAGAAAGTGAATTATTATGACACAATTTTAATTTTCATAAATACTAAGTACTTGACTATAAATTAACAGATTTAATTAATTTGTAGCACTCTAGAGTATGAATAAAAAATAAATATGAAAATGTTATAACTCGTCAAAAAATGACAAGTGAGGTGTCATTTTACTCAGAATGTTATGCTCAATCCCAATAAGTAAAAATATACAAGATGTCCCATTTAAAATACCAAAGTCAAGTTCACTTCCGGTCAAACCGGAAGTGCTAACAAATTAAAAATGCAGACTCATCTCTTATGCATAATCTCAAAATTTCATTTCAATATTTATAAATACAGAAAAGTTATAGGGGTGAACGTCTTTTGAGAAACACCCGGTAGAGAAGGAAAAATGAATTCTGTTATGGTTTCGGTTTTTAAAATCTTAGGGGAAGGTTGCCCATATTGGACCAATTTCCAGATTTCTTATCATAGATCCTGATAATAACGCAAAATCGATCTTGATCTTGATATACCTTAGTATACTTTAGTATGTTGTTCAACTGCAGGATTTTTTGCAGAATTTTATTTTCAAAATATCTATGATATACCAGGCTATAGAAAAACCTCTGCAAGAGGTTTAATATAGGAAACCGGTTGCCTAAATTGCACCTGGGGGTTCCAAAATTGGACCACATGATTTAAATCGAAAGCTTAGGTGTTAAATAAATAAATAAAAAATAAAATTGTTGGTATAGGAAGTTTTATACTTATATTTCAAAAAAACATCAAATTTACAATCAAAATTTCGGGAGAAAACATCCTAATGCAAAAAAAGTACCTATTAATTTCCTATATTGGACCAGTCATCGTTTCATTTTTTAACTCAAAGAAAAAATATTTTAGCAATATTGAAATGTTGGTAGTTCATGACATTAACTTAGTATTTAAAGAAAAAAATTATTTTTGCACAATTTGGAAAAATTACCTAAATTGGACCGGTTCAATTTTGGCAATCACCCAGTGGTCCAATTTAGGCAACTACCACGTGTTTTACAAAACCACCCAGGAACGAAACAAGAAAAACAAATATGGCATGGTAATAGGAGAAGTAGAAAAATTCGAAGAAATCGTCCATTTTTCTCAAAGAGACCTAATTTTAAAATTTAATTGAAAAAGACACAAAGTAGAAAAACTTACTTGATAACTTCCATAAAAAATATATTGCTTAGAGTTTTATGGTTCTAAGGTAAATTCTTAGGAAAATCCTAAAAATATTACATTAAAATTGTGTAAATTACTTTTTGCTCTGTACAGGGTGTCCAGTTTTCGACACTTTTGACGGGTATCTCAGTTATTAGGACAGATAGAATGATGCGGTTTTCGCAAACCTGTATTACTTTTTTGTGAAACAAACGATGCCCCTAACGGATTTATCATGGCCATCTTGGTTTTTGAGATACAGGGCGAAATTAAAAACGGTGCATTTTCAGACACCCCTTCTATTTTAGTTATCTTATACCTTATCGAAAATGTAAGAACATGGTGTTATACAGTTTTTTACGTAGAATCCAGTGGCGTAGTTAATATTTTTCCAGGTGTCCCCATTTTTGAGAAATATACCAAAGTTATGTTTTTTTAAATGGAACACCCTGTATATTTTTTCATATTTGCATTCTGCTTACTGAGAGCTTTCCAAAAATATATAATAGTTGGCACTTTGTTTTAACAGGAAGGTTAAAATTCATATTTTTTAAATAACAAGCTTTAAGTTGACAGTGGGCCGTGTATTTTACTTAAATAAAAATAAATTGACGATACACTACACCATCAATTGGTTTGGCAATTGATAGTTTAATTTCAAACTTTTAAGTTTTTTAATACTTACAATAGTAAAAAGTAATTTTCTCCTATTGTTGCGTAGGTATATTATCGGAATAAACAAAAACATCTAGTAGGCCTTGACTTATCCAGGCTATAAAACAAAATTTTCATAATGGCGTTTAGCTTTTGTCAGAAATGTATTTAGGTATTTAAGGTTGAAAAGTTACTGGCTTGTATAAAGCATACCAGCATATCGTATTTTTCATAATTTTCATACTTTTGGGCCATCGGTGAAATTGAACAATATCATAAATAAATTATGAGTAACTTTTCAACCTTAAATACCTACCTAAATACAATTCTGACAAGAGCTAATCGCCATTATGAAAATTTTGTTTTATAGCCTGGATAAGTCAAGGCCTACTAGATGTTTTTGTCTATTCCGATAATATACCTACGTAACAATAAGAGGAAATGACTTTTTACTATTAAAAGTATTAAAAAACTTAAAAGTTTCAAATTAAACTATAAAGTAATATTGATGGTGTAGTGTATCGTCAATTTATTTTTATTAAAGTAAAATACACGGCCTACTGTCAACTTAAAGCTTGTTATTTAAAAAATATGAATTTTAACCTTCCTGTTAAAACAAAGTGCCAATTATTATATATTTTTAGAAAGCTCTCAGTAAGCAGAATGCAAATATGAAAAAATATACAGGGTGTTCCATTTAAAAAAACATAACTTTGGTATATTTCTCAAAAATGGGGACACCTGGAAAAATATTAACTACGCCACTGGATTCTACGTAAAAAACTGTATAACACCACGTTCTTACATTTTCGATAAGGTATAAGATAACTAAAATACAAGGGGTGTCTGAAAATGCACCGTTTTTAATTTCGCCCTGTATCTCAAAAACCAAGATGGTCATGATAAATCCGTTAAGGGCATCGTTTGTTTCATAAAAAAGTGACACAGGTTTGCGAAAACCGCATCATTCTATCTGTACTAATAACTGAGATACCCGTCAAAAGTGTCGAAAACTGGACACCCTGTACACGCCAAGCACTAACGGCCAACTAGTTGAGTTTGTTGCAATTGCAAATCAAAGGTTCTGGGTGAAAGTATGTTACAGTGTTGCCAGATAATAGGTATGGCACTTGTTTAGTTTCGGCGAAATGTACTGTGGTCCAATTTTGGTAGCGGTTCAATATAGGCAACCTTCCCCTACTATCGCTTCGTTCGTACGAGCATTTGTCAACAGATTTTCAATTCAACGCCGGATTTTCTGTCAGCGGTCTGGGATCTGTCGCGTGCGAACGCTTTTAAAACACGTTTTCACGGTTTCGGACTGTTGCAGGATAGTCTCATATTTTACAAAATTGAAGAAATCGTCCATAATTCTCAAAAAGACCTAGTATAGTTTATGATTGAAAAAGACACAAAGTCTCGGTCTCGAAATTATATACATCTGATGACGCCCGAAAGGGCGAAACACATAAAACCCTTTTTTCTAATTTGGTATCATAACAAGTCTATATGCGTATCGTAATGAAGCTATTTCGATACGCGTTTTTTCTTTATTTGATGTTGGTAACATTTAAATGTTTTATTTCATTGACTTGCGCGGCCTTTGTAATTTACGAGAAAACCCATTTTTTGCAGAGCTTGATAACCTACTTTTTTATTCTGTGTGGATAACAGTCATGTATGTTGCTTGCATAAATCTATAAATCAATCTTTTGTAGATGCTTCAAGCTATCATTTTCTGCCAAATCCTATCCAAAATTCAATCTACTAACCTTCCAATGTCGATTTTAACTTCAACTTTATTTGAATTTTCCATCTTCCCTATACTAAATTGCAATGCCGTGACGTAAAATCACGTCTTTTCAGATTCGAAAAAACGTAGCAAAATCGCCCGAATTTCCGAACGCTCTGTATATGTACCGAATGTACAAGGATCACACAACGTATTCCGTCCAATTTCAAATCTCATATCGCTAAAATAACTTTAGAATCTCGTGGTGAAAATGGGTCAATAAATCAAAAAATGACAGTTCGCAAAATAATGTTTGTTGTCCAGAGGCTACTATGATAAAAAATAGTATTACCAACATAAAATTTAGACATAAAAATTTACAAAATTTGAAGGATTTATTTTCTTTTTAAATATGTGTTTTTTATTGAAAAAACTACAAATTAGAAAAAATAGTATAACGTACGTGTTATATAAAGCAGTTTTAAGCACTTGTCCCGTTATAAAACTCGCCGCAAGCGGCTCGTTTTTTAACATGGACGCGTGCTGTAAAATAATGCTTTATAAAACCTGTACCTACGTTAATATACTATTATATGTTATTATACAATTTCGAGACCGAGACTTTGTGTCTTTTTCAATCATATTTTTCATACTCAAATAACCAAAGAAGTATTATGTACAGAAACTAAAAGTGCCTAATAATCTGCCAAAGTTGTAAATATAAATTTTAGGAAATATTTAATTTAAAAAAAATCGTTCTGGAGGATTGGGAACTATATTTAAATTATATGATTTATGCCTGTTTTGCTGTTATTGTTATTGCAGGGTAATTATTTGTAGTAATATATATTAATCGTATAATGTAAGGCCATATAATCACCAGGGTGTATAATGGTTCATTATACGCGAGACAAATGCTACGCTTTATCTACAACCATCCATTTATCATTTATACAGTGCCACGAATTTTAAATTTTGACTAAGAAAACACCAATTTTTGCCTTACTTTGACGGTTTATGACAATAAATATATCAATTTAAAAAAAAACTATGAAAATAAAAAGGAAAACTCTTCTTTTTTCTTTGGGCGAATTTTACTGAATTTTGCTTTTTAAAAATGTTATTTCTATTTTTTGCAATATTTTTCAAAACAGGTTTTTTTAAAGTTAAAATCGGGTTTTTTTCTTGAAAGTAACATTTAAGTTCTTAATATTAATTATATAATTTAGGCTCTAGATCTTTTAATTTAATTTTGTTAACTTTATTGCCAAATTTTCGCTTTTCCATTAAATTTTTCGAGTTATTTATTTTCGAAAATAATCAAATAATAATGATGATAGCACAACTGGTATCAATCTGATACCTTATACAGTGTGGCCTAGATAATAAAATTTAGCATATTTTGATCTTTAATAAATCAAGCAGAACCGGATCAATTTTATTTTCTGTGTAGGTAAAGTTCTTATAATATAAAAAAAAATTGTATTAAGAAAATTTGATCAGAATTTAAAATATGTATCAATATATAAGTATCACATATTAACTAGAAATTCGCTAATCCTGGGACACACTGTATGAAAATGGCACCGATTCACCAGCCTTCAACAAATCAAAATGATCTAATTCTATGTACATTTTCTGTGTTACTAGATTTTTTTTATAAAAGTAGATAGCATTTTACCAAAAATTTTATTATGTCGTTATTTTAAGTACCTATTAGTAGATTGTAGAGTTTATTCTAAGAAATTGTTAAGTAATGTAAATTTATTAATTTATTAAAAAATATGTATCTATTTAAATTTTGTTATTTTTAAACCCAACTATGTATGACAACATAACCACTGATATCGTTAAAAACATACATCTGAGAATTTCGGAACCACTAATCTTTTCTATTAGGTAACTTAGTTTTCGACTTTTAAAATACCTTCCGCTAGGAAAACGTCAATAGTACTCCCGTATTTAAATCCGGTAATCCTAATCTACTCCCAAATTTTAGTAGGTACAGGGTCTTCCAACGAGGACTGAACAGGGGCTCATTTTTGAGCTTCCTTGTATTTAAAGAAAAATCCAAAATAGCCAATCGATGTACTTTTTCCTGCAGAATTCAAAAATGAAACCAAAAATTTATTTGAACCAGAAACAAAAGAGTTACGCTATGGATAAGGTGTTTTTTAAATGGAACATAGCTTTTTTTATACGATTTTTGGAACGAGTGATTTTTTTTTTTGTCCGTTCTGATTAAAATATTTAATATTGTGACAGCTATTTTTATTAAATTTTAATGTTTTATCCGGTATAATTTAACTTCAACCTGTTTGAAACATACACTAGGTAATAAAGGTATAATCACCTTTGAATCCTTCAAAGTCATTTCGGCAATATTATGTCAAATTTTTTGACTTTGAAGGATTCAAAGGTGATTATACCTTTATTACCTAGTGTATGTTTCAAACAGGTTAAAGTTAAATTATACTGGATAAAACATTAAAATTTAATAAAAATATCTGTCACAATATTAAATATTTTAATCAGAACGGACAAAAAAAAATCACTCGTTTCAAAAATCGTATAAAAAAAGCTATGTTCTATTTAAAAAACACCTTATCCATAGCGTAACTCTTTTGTTTCTGGTTCAAATAAATTTTTGGTTTCATTTTTGAATTCTGCAGGAAAAAGTACATCGATTGGCTATTTTCGATTTTTCTTTAAATACAAGGAAGCTCAAAAATGAGCCCCTGTTCAGTCCTCGTTGGAAGACCCTGTACTTAATAATTTTGTAAAACTTTTTGAAAAATCTCTTAAAAAGAGATTGGAATATTTTCTAGAAAGTCGAAAGCTTATTTTTAAAATCCGATATGGCTTCAGAAGTAAAAAAAAGTACTGTGCTTGAACTACACTCCCATGCAAAAAAAACGGGCATCATAAAATTTGGATTAAGTTTGGGCATTTATAATTTTTTTATTTTTACTCCGATTTAAGTAATTTTTGTGAGAGCTATAGATGCATTTATTAGTTTTAACATGCTTATACAAATTTTAAGACGTAATACACAAGGATAATCGAAAAGTTGTTTTTTTTGCCTAGCGTCAAAACACCATGTGGAATAATTAAGAAGCAAATTTACTTCAAAATATCAGTTTTCATTAAGCGGAAAATATTCTTTGCATTTTGCTTTTTGGTTCATGTCAATACGTGCATTTGTTCTCACCCAAATGGAAAATGAAATGAAATGTGAAATTATGTAATGTTTAAAATTTAAAAATCCATTACATGATCAACGAATGTATTGTTTCATTTCCAACATTCCAACACGACAAAAAATGACGTACGACCGAAAAAATGTCATTAGGGAAGTTGTTTGTCTAAACAGGGATGAAAATGATCGATTACAGGGAAGTAACTCGATACATCTAAGCTTGCCATGCCTTATTTCAACCGTGTGTTCTGTCTTTCTCGTGCATTCACAGTTTACACCGGACCTTTCTACCTCTCTTGCTTTAACACAAACGGCTTATATAGTATTTTATGCTCTACATGTTCATCTCTTTTTAACCTTAAAATTGCAACGTATGTTGTCTCTTTTTAAAACAAATCAGTGAGCGATATTCGTTTTTCATGGTAGCTATGTCGATAATTTTAAATATTTTGGAGCACTAGGGATATGTGGCGTCTTTGACAAAGGGCTGTTTGGGTGGCAAGTATTTATATACTTATAGGGGGCGTGACGTCGCTCTAGGTCGTTAAGATCACGTGTCAATGTCAACAGGAAAAAAAAAGTTTGCCAAAATGAGGGTAAAAACGTAATTTTTAGAAATGATGCCCTTTACATACCGTGCGAGCAAAAATTATTTGCATCAAAGAGGGCCTTGCATCTAAGGACGTAATGCTTAGCCGTAGAGCTTAATACCTGTTGGGTGTCAGTAACTACCTGAATTAACAATCAATCAGTTATTCCGTCATCTTTGACAGTCGTTTACAAGTAATTTGATTCATAGCTAATTTTTCCAATTTCTTCAACAAATCACACAATGGGCTTTACGGAACAGCACAAAACATTCATGGTTGAAGCGTATTTTCGAAACGGGGTTAGAGTAAACGGTGAGTGGCAATACAATCCGGGTTTGTGCATGGACGATTTTCACGAACATTTTCCTACCGTTGCTTTTATTGCTGGGGATTTTTATCATTGCCTGAAAATATCCGTGGCTGTGTTTAGGAAATCAGGTTCTATACAACACAAAAAAGGAGCAGGAAGACCATCTGTAAGAACAGAAGAACTTGTTGTAAACGTTCGTGGAATAATGCAAAATACGCCAACAAATTGTATAAGACGCCTTTCCCAAGAAGTGGGAAGATCTTATGGAACATGCAGGACTATTCTTAAGAAGCAGCTAAATTTATTTCTTTATAAAGTGCAAGTATTCCAAGCAATACAAGCCGCAGATTTTCAAAGATGCAGGAATTACTCTCAATGGTTTATCCAAAATTTATTGGAAAGAAATTATTTATTAGACCTGACATTTTTTTCGGATGAAGCCTGGTTCCATCCCTCCGATTATGTGAATTCTCAGAATACACGCATGTGGAGTAGTGAAAATCCCCATTTTTTTGTAGAGTCCACATTGCACCCTCAAAAAATTGGTGTCTGGTTAGAGCTGTTTCCCGAAGAAGAATTGTTGGTCCTATTTTTTTCCATGACACAGCGGTACAGAGGCAATATTTTGAATCCATTTGTGGAGCAATTACCTGACGACGAACTACGTTTTGGATATTTTCAACAGAACGGTGCAACCGCCCATACAGCCGCCGAAACTATTAACTACTTACGCTATTTTTTCGACGACAAATTGATCAGTTTTTGATCAGACATTGAATTCCCACCTAGATCACCTTGTTTAACGGTTATGGATTATTTAGTTTTTCCTCATTTAAAGAACACTATTTTTAAAACACCAGTTGCAAATTTGGAACAATTACAAGAAAGGATTATCCAAGAATGTGGTAACATTTCTCCAGAGATGCTAGTCAACACTTTCGAAAATATGAAGAGACGTGTGAATTTATGGTTGGAGCATGGCGGTGACCAATTTCAGCAATTTATGTAATTATTTTTCGTTTTCTTTCTGTACATTCTTACTTTGTTAATTTTGTAAACAACAAAAATAAATTTGTATTTGTCTACTTAGGTATTTTATTACTCATTTGTTTGGCATTTCATGTCATAATATGAATTTGACAAAAATTTAACCTAGATTTGGTTAGATATATCGTCCCCATATCATTGTGATCTAAACCAAGCCCTACGTTTTTAAATCCAAGCCCTCTTTGATGCAAATCATTTTTACTCGCACGGTTTAAAATTACCTGAAAACATAACATATTTCAGGAAATAACAATGGCCTAATCACCTTGTTTTCCGTCAGTCTTCTTTTTTTTTGGTAAAACCCACCGTAAAACTCATCTACACGCAATAAATCTGAGCAAAAGTGACACGTTAGCCGTGGAAAAAAAACGACGATCTGGCCAAAGGCTCCTTGATGTTTTCCCTAATGATTAATTAGCGAAGGCGACGTTTAAAAGTGAGCGTGTGACGACTTGTCACGTGTCATTTCGATTGATTGATGGCGACATACAGGGTGGCAAATCGTCCGTGACCCGAGTTACTTGGTGGTCTTAAAAAGTAGATACCTAATTAGGTTTTGTCCGCCAGAAATTTGACATGACATAAATACCGATCGGAGGACAACTGCACCTTGTAAATAGTAAAAAGTAATCGACAAACACAGCTCACCGACAATAATGAATATCAAAAATTCTGCGTCACTCGTAGTAAAAACGGTTTCGGATAAATTTGGTGACAGCGGAGCGCTAAAATTCAGTTTATTTTACGTGCGGTGATATTAATACCCACCCGTGCAAAAAAAAAACGGGCATCATAAAATTTGGATTAATTTTATTTTTACTCCGATATAAATGATTTTTTAGAGAGCTCTAGATACATTTATTAGTTTTAATATGCTTATACATATTTTAAGAGAAATTGCTTTTTTGGCATATTATACAAGGATAATCGAAAAGTTGTTTCTTTTGCTTAGTGTCAAAACAGCCTGCGGAATAATTAAGAAGCAACATTACATTAAAATATCAGTTTTTATTGGGCCGCAAATGTTCTTTGGTTTTGGGTTCATGTCAATACGTGCATTTGTTCTCACCCAAATGCAAAATGATCTTGATGATGTCAATAATATAAATTTTCCATAATTTTCTCATTGCCATTGCATTCAAAATAATATAGACTATTACAATGCAAGAAAACAAATGTTATTGTAATAATCAAGATTTAATAAACAAATAAATTTACGGAAAAAGGTGCGTATATCTAAGATTTAAAAAATTACATTTTCGCAAAACAAACTTAACAGGTACCAACAACAACTTTTTCACTTAAACACATCTCTATTATAGGGAAAAGAAAACCATAAAGTCTTTCTCCACAATTTTAATTCAATAGCTCACGCTATAATCTACATGTTTCGAGTGTAGAAACACTCATCATCAGGATGTTGAAGTAAAAATTATGAACAGCTGATGTTGTTAGCAACAGAGAAAATATAATAAAGTTAAATGTGGAACTAATCCATAATGGAGCTTTCAATAGCACGTATAGGGAGTGAAAAAATTTTGCAGTCAAGAGGCGGAAAAACTATCAGCACGCTGAAAGGTCAGGGACAGTAAAAAGCCACTATGGGCGGGAAATGAAGAGAAAAACAGGACATATCAATACAATTCCATGTCAAATGAAGTGTTTTGTGGAAATCAGTTTAAAGTGTGTGTGATGAAAACATTGTAGTTTGATTTGATTTGAAAAATTCGCCTATGTCGAGGAGGTGTGAAAGAATAAGTCAGATATGAGGGGGGGAGAAAGAAAAAAAATGTGTTTTTTATATTTGAGTATAGATGCTTTCTGTAAAAGATAAAGAAAAAAAGGGATGTAATGAATGAAATGTAATAAAGGAAGTTAGATTAGCTTACCATTTAGCTTGAAGAAAAATGCTGTTGGGGCACTAAGCTTGTTACGGCCCAGTTACCCCAGCAGGAGTCAAAACTGACACATATTGTAGAGAAGAAAATAAAAGTTTACCACATTTTAGAGAAACTTTTTGATATTTTTAAAAAAAAAATTTTTTTTAAAAAGAAATTTTATTCGTTTTTCATGAACATCCTAGACGGAAGTTCGCTGCGACCAGCACGTGTCTTAAAATTTGCATATGCATATTAAAACTAATAAATGTATCTATAGCTCTTTAAAAAATCACTTAAATCGGAGTAAAAATAAAAAATTATAAAGCCCTAAACGTAATCCAAATTTTATGATGCCCGTTTTTTTTAGTGTAGTTACGGCTTAAAATATGAAAAAGTAAGAAGGCGTGAATTTTCATTTTTTGTCTTTGCTTCTTTATACACCACAACCAAAGTAAAAAATAAGTAAAAATCCCATTTGGGACACCGTATCCCTAAAAAATCTAATCGACACATCGGTTTACACAACCCAAAAATAGATCAATCACGTCGTCCCCCCATAATATACACCTTCAAAATTATATTGTAAATCACCGAATAATCGTTTGTTTATCGGTTTCGCTATAATGCCAAGTTATAACCAAAACTCATGTCAATCATCGCATCCACCTTTTTGAAAGTTACACTCGGAACTGTATTATTATTTCTGGCCGTGGATATCTTTAGTGTCACGAAAAATAAACAGACAATTCAAAACCCATTAGGCTGTGATCCGTTTTTAAGTGTCCTAATGTATTTATCTTAATTATGTGCGATTTATTACGGCATAAATAATTATCCAATAAAATTATGACGATTCTTCGCATCATGATAACCTAAAATTTGATTTTCAGTTTCATTTTTTAAAATCTCGAATTATTTACCGATAAAATAATTAAACCAAATATCAAAACAACAGTGGCATAACTAAAAGTGAGTGGTCCCCCCCCCTCCCGTAAACGGGCCCCCTTTGTATAACGAATAGAAAATGATAATTCTTATTTTCATTACTATTAGGTTCAGGTTTATGAATTTTTGAATTCGTTAATCGCGTAATAATTTAATTAGGCTGAAACCCACATTATGTGTTAATTACCCAAGTACCTATACTATTGAAACAGCAAACAATTTGAATTTATTTTATAATCCTAGGTAGACTGGTAGACATAGCATAGGTAGGTATTAGGTCATTCTACGTAATATTCCAGCAAATATGATGCAAAATTAAAATTTTTAAACACTATCTACTTATAATGTTTTTTAAAATATATGGTAGCAACGGGGGTAGCAGTGATCGAGCCTCGTAGAATCCAAAAGACAGAAAACAGTAAAACACATGAACACTCAACAAGTCTGCACAAACATTATGTCACTAAGTACTGTACAAGGTATCATACAAAACGACCAGATCGTCGAGAGATTTTTTTTTGCAAAATCATTTATAATTTCGTCGATATTAATATTTAACAAACTCTTGTTCGATACTGATTAATGATAAATCCGAAATCCGGCGTTGTTGTCCCATAGTGTTACGTAAATAGGTTTTAACTAATTTAAGTTTGGAAAAAGATCGTACCGCTGATGCCACACTTACTGGCTAAGTTAGAAATAACATCACTGCCCTAGATACATCTGGAAAATTTGAAGAAACACACTGATTTTAGTATTGAAAATACTACTGGGTGGGTATATACGGGTCTATTTCATGAAAAATGAACGCGACATGCGACATGCACATAAATAACACGGCGGTGAAGTCTAAACAAACATCTGAGCAGCACAGGATCGATGACATCATCTGCTGAGTATTAATATTGTTTTGTTTTGGGTTTCGGCATTTATTATTATATTTGTTGATATTAAGATAATATGGCCGGGAGAGAAAACAGTTAGTAGATTGTTATTAATGATACTAGTTCGATGAACACTATAATGAAACGTGTGCATAATTGCACAAGTTTCATTAACAAAGTTCATATCGAACGTGTATGATTCAAAATTTAATCTACGACAGTGCAAATAGATTTTATTCGTCTAAATTTCATTGATATCAGATAACGTTTTCGTAATTTTTAAAATTTTCAGGTGTCCATATTAGTCGATATCATGGTAACCGCATTTTTGATTGTATCAATTTCGATTAAATTGGAAAAAAATAAACAGTAAATGTCGCTGAAATAAAGCGAAATAGCGCGGCGGTCTTGGCGTATTACACAGAAAGTCGGGGGAGAATGGATATACCAATCCAAAACATTTCATAGCCGACTTAAGATTTAGACATTTCATGAACAAAGAGTACAAGGACCAGCAGGTAAATGGCTGTGTATAGCTAAAGAAATAATTTTGTCGCTATTTTTGAAAATGTGGTTTTGAGCTCTCTTCAATATGTACTTAATATACAGATTATCCTATATTTTTTATTTTAACAAAACAGTCAAATTTACACATTTCTAAGTATAATTTACACATGTATAAGTATAATAATTTAATTATTATTTCAAACTAAATCGGAGCATCCATGCCGTCATAATAACGCGTGATAGCGGCACGTTACATACTCACAGATAGGAGTAATCTGTGCTGTGACATAATGGTTTCCTTCTCGCCACTGTATGTGGTAGGTATTTTCAATACGCCTATGATACTTGCGTAAGATGCAAGATCTGTGAATTTTTTATTAATAAATGATCCGCAAGTTTATACACTGTTTTTAATTTTGAAATACTATCTCCATGTCCCTTTCTGAGGCTTAAAATTTGACTAGGAAAGTCAATGGACAAGTCTTTATGGTATATCGTTTGTAAATTCCGCGCTTTCACGTATAATTCTTCTTCACTTAACGAAGTGAAATTCTCAGGATATAAAAAAATAAAATTAATTATGAAATGAAATACCTATAAAAAGCAAAGCTGGCGGCAAGTTTTGAAGGGGCCGTCAATGTGCATAATTCCTGTTCATTTGCCCCCTTGAAAACTAAGGCAGTGCATCTGCAAAAGTAAAAAAAACAAGATCTAAGCCCCGCACATTTCAAGCTTAGAACATACAGATAGTACAACAGCGGACCCAGTACCGACCCCTTAGGGACACCATATATGTATCACAGGTTAGGTCACACAGTATATCAAAATTTACTATATCAAACGCCTTCTTTAAATCGACATCTTATACTACCACTAATAAATAGTGCCCTAGAGATGTGGTTAACGAAGCCAACTGTACCTACTACTGTTTTTAAGGAAACCATACTGTGTATACTAATCGACACTGAGATCGGCCTGTAAATATTCAGTTCGTGCAATTATGTTCCAAATAAAATTTATTTTTCCGTATAGCAGTATTAAATATTGAGCAGTTCTAGGAAACAGAAAGTTCCATTAATATGTGCTTCCATCAAGACAATGACAAACTATTGCCATATGCGTGCATACGTCCTTCTCTCTCAATCACCAGATGTAAAGAAAATTTATCAATATTTAATGTGCTATTTTTAAAACACTTAATAATATATGACACACATTTTTTAAACGTATCCCCGGGAACAGATAAGAATTTTGCCGAACAAATTTGGAAATTAATAAAAAGATTAAAATCTGGGCAGACTGTGAACTTCAACACATGGCCTACCGGATTTTAGGGCCTAATAAATCACTATGACGGTCGTTAGGTTTGGGATTAAGTAAAGCATTGGGGCATTGGCGTAGATCCACCTTCCAGTGTAAATCATAGACATGTAGTAGGTACCAATGATCTGGTACCCGGTGGCCGAGCTACCGAGTTTGCATTTGGATTGCCGTGTGTTATTGTTATTGTATCGTTGTTTTAAGGTGGAATTCTCAACGTCGTTCAATTTATTGCCAACCTATAACCTATTTCGTGGATGTCACACACGAATTATACTTCTTGACGTCACGACCCGTTTTTACCCGCTTGGGGTAATTTGAATTTTGGGGCATTTTGAAATCTTGCTACCGGTCTTTTGGGACGAAATATGTAGTTTTTTTTTGCTGCCATATGTTTTATGACAATATATACTTATGGTTTATAGAATTTTTTCCCCATTTAAAATTTTTGTCAAGTTCCCTATTAGTAGACGCGTGTACCCCTCTACGTCACTGAGCGTCCTTTGTTTCAAGGGATGGAATTAAATTTGTCACAACATAGGTGGGCCAGAAACCCCAAACAACGACCCTTGAACTGGCAATCTTAAGATTTATATATTGTTTACTTTGTTTTAAGATGTATGACATTCCTTTTATGACATTATTCGGCAATAAATTAAACGCAGGTATACGGGCGTAGCGCAGAACAGAAACCACTTGAAAACTTTTTAAAATTTAAAAGAAATATTCGATTTTATATCCACGGATGGACCTAACTATACTTGTAAAAAACTTTATTTTCAATTTTTCGAAAAAAAGTCATTCTTCATCGTTTCTTTTGCTTATTAAATAAATATAATTCACGTAAGAAAAGTTCCATTTTTTTATACAGGGTGCACAAAAAATGTAAAAATGTAGATTTGCAAAATAAAAAATTTTTGATCCAACTTTTTTGAATGATCAAAATAAAAGAGATTGGAAAGAGAATTCGAAAAGCCGAATAAAGTTTTGAGATATGACCTGTGGTAACTACGATATTTTATATTAAAGTTAAATAAATTATTGATATTTTCCTTCAGATTAAAGTTTTAATATAAAATATCGTAGTTACCACAGGTCATATCTCAAAACTTTATTCGGCTTTTCGAATTCTCTTTCCAATCTCTTTTATTTTGATCACTCAAAAAAGTTGGATCAAAAATTTTTTATTTTGCAAATCTACATTTTTACATTTTTTGTGCACCCTGTATAAAAAAATGGAAATTTTCTTACGTGAATTATATTTATTTAATGAGCAAAAGAAATCATGAAGAATGACTTTTTTTCGAAAAATTGAAAATAAAGTTTTTTACAAGTATAGTTAGGTCCATCCGTGGACACACTGTACATATTTTACCATCTCAATCGGATTGTTGGCTCAAAATTTATTTTCTTGTGCATAAAAATGTTTCATCAGCGGCGTATAAGGTGGGGGGTCCGCCCCGGGTACAACACCTAGGGGGTGAGCAAAATTGTTTTTATTAATTAACGTTTTCAATTTTTTCATTGATAATTATTGTGACTATTTCTGGATTTTTTTTTTACTTTCAAAATGTCTTTATTCCAAACTAACTTTTACAGTTCATTACATGGAAAGTGACAACATAATAAAGAAAATAATAACCATTAAAAAAAATAACAATAAAGAAAAATGGAAGTTAATCCAATGTAATTCATTAATAAAACCAATTTAAAAAAAATAGTATAAATAATTTAATTTAGTAAATATCTCTTTAATTGTTTTTTAAAAGTTGCCAATTTTTTAATTTTTCTGATATTTTTTGAAAGATTGATATATTTTATTATTCCGTCTTATAAAAGCGATTTTTTTCCGAAATTACTTTTTACTGGTATAGTTTGATAATTTATACAACGTCTGGTGTCATGATCATGTAATGTCTTATTCTTCTGAAGTGTTATGTTTGATTTTTTTTCTTTTAAAATAATACAGTGAATTAGAATACAAATTTTTAATTTATAAATGTTTTGAACGTGTAAATACCCTTTCGGTCTATATAGATTAACAGTTGGTTCTAAATGTGGTAATTTGTGTATACATTTAATAACTTTATTTTGCAATTTTTGTAATGGTTTTAAGTTCGATAAAAAAGCAGATCCCCATGCAGAAGCTAAGTATTGTAATTTTGAATATATTAATGAAAAATATATATTTTTTAAGTATTTCAAAGGAATGAAATATCTAGCTCTGTACAAAACAGATACCAAAGGAGATATCGAGTTGATAATACACTGGATACGGCATTTCCAATTTAAATTTTCGTCTAAAACTAATCCTAAAAATTTTGTTGTTTTTGAATATTGAATATTTTCATTTATTAAATGTTAAGGGGTTAATGATGGAAGATGAAATTTAGTTTATTTTTAGTTATAAACATAAAAGAAGACTTTGTAAAATTTAACGTAAGTTTATTTGATTGAAGCCAAGAAAGAAGTATTTTTAAATCATTATTAATATCAAAATACATTTCTGCAAGAGTTTCAGCAAAATAAATAATTATTGTATCATCTGCAAATAGCTTTATATTGCCCTTTAAGTTCAATTTGGAAATGGAATTAATGTAAATTAAGAATAATAACGGACCTACGGGGGTCAGAACCCCCATTACCTTCCCCTTGGCTACAGCCAATAGCTAGAAAACTAACAAGGTGCTTGCAAATATACTTTTTGTAGCTTTAATAGCCTAAAATATTTTTTTTTAAATCGAGCTGTTTAAAATACATTTTATTATTTCAGAAAACACACTTCATAATGGGAATTTATCATTATTTTTATTTATTATTATAGATAAAGCTTCTGTATCCCCCTATAGATCCGTCACAGGTTACTTGGAATCTCTAGATTCTAGTTTGACCAAAATAAGGGAAACAGCGTTGCCAGAGACTAAAAATTTTTCGTACCCAAAGCTATCCAAAAATGTACCAGATTTGATAAAAAAGTATCAACTTATATAATTATCAATATATTATTATTAAAATTTAACTAAATATGTAATATATAAATATTATAATAATAGTAGGATGAAACCCATTGGAAAAGGAAGCGAATATAACAAAAATGAAAGGAAAAATAATTTACGGGCGATCCGAGGTCGAGAAGTGGACAGGGGTGAGTTTTTAAGGGTAGAAAACGATTTATCTCGATTTCCGGCAAAATTAGTAAGAATTTTTGATTGAAAATTAGGGTGCTTTTTCGATATTAAGTCAAAATAAGGTGAACAATAAATATTTTAAATCAAAAAAATTACACTGTGTTTGGGACATAAAAAGGTAAGTTTTCACCAAATTTCGTAAAAAAAATTTTTTTGTAAAAGAAAAATAAAAAACCAAAAACTTGGTTATTTGAATTTTTCACATAAATTGAGTTTATGTGAAAAAGTGTAAATACAAAAGTTGTAGATTTTTTTTTTACCTACAACTTTGCCATTTAACGTTTTTCCATAGGACTTGTAGTTTTGCCGGAAAGCGAGATAAATCGTTTTCTACCCTTAAAAACTCACCCCTTTCCACTTCCCGACCTCGGATCGCCCGTAAATTATTTTTCCTTTCATTTTTGTTATATTCCCTTTCTTTTCCAGTGGGTTTCATCCTACTATTATTTTTTTTGGTTTCAAAAAATTATCGACCCTGATCCAAAGGCAAAATTTGGTGTTCTTAGTAGGAATTTAAAATTCGTGCACTGTATATAAGTGGATGGTTATAGATTGTAGATATCAATTTCAATTCCAGGGTGAACACTTTCCCGACTCGAAAATCAACTAACAGAAGTCAATTTTCCATCCATAAAAACTCCCAATTTAGAACCCATCAAACCATAAACATAATGCATACTTGCCAGTAGACCAAAATGGCAGTAAACTCATCATAAAACCTTTATAAAGTTTAAGTACTACGCAAGACAATTTGGTCTTTAAAGTCACAATACTAAAACGGCATTGTCTGGCTTCGTGTACAAAGCATTTTTAACACACAAGGAACAGCTTTGTACTTTTGAAAGATCTTTTAGAATTTTAGCAGAGATCATTTTGGATTTAATTAATGTGTGAAGCATTTTATGGCATCGTCGTAATCTTATTTAGAGTATTTTAAAATTACTTTTGAGCGATTTTTCAGTTGTCACTGTCTCAACTATAGTCTAGTTTCTAGTGATGCCGCCGAGACGAGAAATTCTCGTGTCTCGTCTCGACTCGTCTCGTCTCGACGAGAGTGAAATTTTTTTCTCGAGAGAAGTCACGAGACGAGACGAGAGAAGACCGTTTCTCGTCGAGAAATTTCTCGTTTTTTCTCGAATTTTCTCGTTTGTTAGAACACTGAATTTTAGGTATCTCCTAATATATAGACAGAAAAATAATGTGTTTAACGTTCTCACTCTATCGTATTGTGAAGGCATTTACCTTAAAACAGATATTCAAGAGAACAGAATCAAATTATCTAGCCTCCTTCTTCTGTCTACGGTTAGTAGTTGACATTTTTAAATAATTAACCAAATCTGAAAGAAAGCATTTTCGATTGAAAACACAATATCGAAAAGGACCTCAGTCAAATTTCATATGTAAAAGAAGGACACAATAATTAATTATCTAATGTTACCGCGATTTAGTCCGAATATTTCATAAACTATGAGAGATTGATATGTCAAATAGAGCATTTTCGGAAATACTTCTTTAAGTTCTTTCTCTTGCACTTTCTATTAATGTAATAAAAAAATTAAGGTTTTTCCCCGGATGACATTCTGGGCTGATCCCTTTATTTAGTCGAATATTTTCCAAACTATTGCAGTTAATTATGCCCCGAATTATGCCAAAAAATAAATAATAAAAGAAGGGTAGTTCCATTATGAATCAATTATTATTATTATAAATCGTTCTCTATTCTGTATCTTTTACCACCCCGTATATTTTGGACTGAAAATACCTCGGTGCCAAGCCTATTACATTACGTGAATTATGTCTTATGGCCGCTTGCAATATTTTGTTGATCTAAGAAAAATAGTTTCTAAGTCACATGACTAACAAACCGACTTATATTAAACCCTTCTGCGAGACGACCAGATACTTTTAAATGTTTACCCCCTTTAAGATTCGTATAAAATAGTATATTAACGTACACGTTTTATAAAGCATCATTTTATAGCACGCGTCCATGTTAAAAAACGAGCCGCTCGCGGCGAGTTTTATAACGGGACAAATGCTTAAAACTGCTTTATATAACACGTACGTTATACTATTTTTTCTAATTTGTAGTTTTATCAATAAAAACACATATTTAAAAAGAAAATAAATCCTTCAAATTTTGTAAATTTTTATGTCTAAATTTTATGTTGGTAATACTATTTTTTTATCATAGTAGCCTCTGGGCAACAAAAATTATTTTGCGAACTGTCATTTTTTGATTTATTGACCCATTTTCACCACGAGGTTCTAAAGTTATTTTAGAGATATGAGATTTGAAATTGGACGGAATACGTTGTGTGATCCTTGTACATTCGGTACATATACAGAACGTTCGGAAATTCGGGCAAATTTGCTACTTTTTTTTTGAATTTCAAAAGACGTGATTTTACGTCAGGGCATTGCAATTTAGTATAGGGAAGATGGAAAATTCAAATAAAGTTGTAGTTAAAATCGACATTGGAAGGTTAGTAGATTGAATTTTGGATAGGATTTGGCAGAAAATGATAGCTTGAAGCATCTAAGGCAAAATAGTTCTGCGTCAGGCAACCAAACATACATACGTGGGTTCGTGTAGTATTTTGCATATTTAGACTAAAAAATATTAGTTATCTAGAATGCTATGCTAAACGGTGAAAAAAAACATGTCATGTAGGGCCAACCTTTAAATAATAAAATTCGGAGTTCGAAATAGATTTATTTCGAACGCGCTAGCGAGTTCTGTTTGTAGATCTGTTTCGAGACAAAATTAGAAAAAAATATTTTTATGATTCCCTACTTACGAGAAAAAACGAGACGAGACGAGACAATGGCACTCTCGAGCGAGAAAAACGCGTTTCTCGTCGAGACGAGATAAAAAAAAATTCTCGCCTCACGAGACGAGACGAGAATGGGCCAATTCTCGTCTCGTCTCGTCTCGCGGCATCACTACTAGTTTCCTATTGCCTATCAGCCAAGAACCCCCATTACAAATGCAAAACACAAATTTTAGCTTACCGGATAAACATATTATTTCTCGCCTGAAAGTATATCTTTTTAGTAACAATACAGGTAGTTTAAACACCATATAGATTGGCACACCCCACACCCCTAATTTTACGTTTCACAATAGGGTCGTGACATTGTAACAGTATGGCAAGCCGATGATTTACAATAAATCTTCGGACAGTGGCGGCCGTTTAGGTTTTTATTTATGAAATATAAATTCCTTTTCTTTCCTGCCTGGCGTGTTGTAAATAAATTATACACAGTAAAAACTTTATCTGATTTAGTTCTAGCCAATACTATACATTAACAAAACAAGGTGATAGTGAAATAGTGTATCGTTTTAAGAGAACAGGTCTGCCAAAAAATTCGACCGTTTTAACCCATTTTTTTAATGGAGTTATAGTATTTGTTGAATTATACCGTTGATCTTTTGACTGTAATAAACCCTCATTATCCCTTTGACCATAAAATAAATAATGAAATCCCAAATTTTAAAACCTTTTCGAGCAGAGCCGGACCAGGTACAAATTCAATTTATAATTTCATTCTTAATAATATACAGTATGTCTCCGTAAGTTTGCATCATATGGAAAACTTTTTTATTATTCATTTTACGAAAAAAAGTTTTTCTTCATAAAAAGCTCTGCATGGTCTAAAACCTAAAATGCAACCATCAAATATCGAAATTTTCCAGTCATATACGAGGTTTGTCGAAAAATGTGAATTTTTCCCAAGAATGTAAATTTTTCCCAAGAGTAAAGTACCTTTATTTTTGACATTATCAAAAATTGTTATTAAAAAAAGTTGATCAGAACTAAAAACCACGTCTAAATATGCAATAACACGCATTAAATTAATTAAATAATTAAAAAATTAAATAATTAATAATAAATTATTAAAATAATTTTTTAACATAAATGCGTTTAATTGCATATTTAGACGTGGTTTTTAGTTCTGATCAACTTTTTTTAATAACAATTTTTGATAATGTCAAAAATAAAGGTACTTTACTCTTGGGAAAAATTCACATTCTTGGGAAAAATTCACATTTTTTGACAAACCTCGTATATGACTGGAAAATTTCGATATTTGATGGTTGCATTTTGGGTTTTAGACCATGCAGAGCTTTTTATAAAGAATAACTTTTTTTCGTAAAATGAATAATAAAAAAGTTTCCATATGATGCAAACTTACGGAGACATACTGTATAAATACAAACTGATTTTTAATAATTTTAGTATTTAGTGGTTTTCCGGTGAGTAATTTTTAGTTAGGCTTATTAGTGGTAGAATGTGGCGTCCTTGGAATTGTGCTGATAGGGGGCATCTTCAAGTATCATTTTTCAAAGAAAGCATTTATCTACCGATGCCAAACTAATAATTAAAAATGTGTATCAATCTTTGTTGAGTAGAAATTTTAATTCGATGGATGCTTTAGCAGAGACGTCTACTTTGACAAAAACTCCTTTATCTTCGGTAAGAGACATAGTACTTAAACCTGTTAATCCTAGAAAAAATCGGAGTGATTCTGGCACATTTAGAAGCATTGACGAAAATTACATGGATTTCTTAAGAAGAAAGATTTACCAAATGTATGAGGCACAAACTGAATATATCCACTTTGATTTCCCTCAAAGAGCGGCTGATTAAAGACGAAACAAATATCTCTTGTTGCCTTTCAAGCCTTAGGAAAATATTGCGTAAAATGGGTTTTAAATACCGAAGCATTAATAAAAGACAAACATTAATGGAATCTCAACGTTTACGGGTATGGAGACTTAAATATTTAACAGCCGTTAAATAATTTAGAGAAGAAAATCGTCCAATTATTTACCTTAACGAAACATGGTTCGATACCCATGACACTCCAAGAAAAGGTTGGTGTGATGCTTCCAAAAAATGTCAAACCAAGACACGATCAAATAAAGGCAGAAGAATTATCATTAATTGTTATCATTATTTTACATTTATTATAGGTACCAACCTAAAACTAAAAATACCTATCTATTTATTTTAAATTACAAAAATAGATCATGTGGTGTAGGTACATTTTCAAGCCGACCCTGATCCCATTTAATCCCCTTTGAAGAGGTTGAGGCGTATACAATAGGGTTTAATCAGGTAGTTTATTTTTGGCAGTAAGAGTGAACGGTATAATTCTGCAAATACTATACCTGTCCTCTTAAATTGTAATATTGTAGGTGCTTATTTTCATTTTTTTTTTGTTTCTATATGTAATTTTTATTTATAATTTATGTTATATAAGGTGTGCAAAAAAGATTTGTATATTTAACTGTATTAATTTTATTTTCTCAATACAAAAACAGTTCATACTTAAAAGAGTTAACAAATTAAAGGTCTAGAAAGGTGTCTTCACTATCACTAAATTCGAAGGATTCGTCTGTGGAGTCAACTGCAATAATAAGTGGTTCTACCGTTTCTTCCATCAGGTTGTCTGTCCCACATTTTGTTTCCTCTTTTATTACATGTTTTATAGCTTCTTTCCCATTTTCTTTCGTTATAATGTTTAATGAATACTTCAATAACTCACGTGCAACTTTTATTTTAAATGTAGTGTTATTCCTTGCTACATAGCGTTTCATTTGTGCCCATATTAACTCAATTGGATTTAATTCACAGTGGTAGGGCGGCAGTCTAAGTAAAATGATACCACGTTTTTAGCCATTTCGTCGATTACACATTTTTTAAAACGTAACTTATTTTTTCGCATTTTATACAGTAATGCACTAGATTAATGACCTCACAATCGTACAGTAATGGGTCACTTTACAGCATAGCAACCATTACAGCATAGAACGTCAATGTCATTCAAAACACAATTTCACAAGAAAGAAATTCGTTTATTTTAAATCTTATTACAATAAATATGAAAAGAACAATTATTTAAGTTAGAAAAGGAGCTTCCTTTAAAAACTTCGTGACGTTTTCCATGGTCAAAACTTTTAATTTTTTGGTTCATATTTGTCGTTTTGACGTTTCAAAAAAGCGATTAACTTTTTATATTGTGAAATATCCGTATTTCCACTAATAAGTATTGTGCTTTTGATCATAGAGTACGTAGACCATAAACTGCTTTGAGGACTTTTGCCTAAAACAAATAACAAAATTAGTACCTATATACCACACTTTAACCATATAAAATAGCTTACCTTCTCGTAAAAGTATGCCAGCATCAAATTTTCGCCAATGCCTTTAAAATTCTTGGTGTTTCTCCACTCGCAGAACATAATATATGCTTTCTCGTATCTTTCGTTGGATTTTACTGGAAGCAAACTTGAAGAAGCTTCGCGGGCCGCATTCAGGATATCATCCAAGTCGTTTTCATTAGCCATTTCCATAATTCTTGTGAAATTCACTGTTCAAATATGATTTTATTTGGATGCTGTCAATAGTCGTCAAACACAAAAAAACATCTTGTTTATATTGCGAGAAGTCATACTACTAAGTTTTTGTAGATTTTCTTCAGTAACTATTCTTATTAGATTTTAATATGAAATGCAAAATAATTAATTACTTACAAAATGCGAAAAAATAGTATACGCACCTTGTCAGAAAAGTGATTTTACTTGACTCGTATGGAAATTAAATCCTCGCTTCGCTCAGATTCAAACTAACCATACTCGTCAAGTAAAGTTCCACTTTTCTAAACTTGATACGTAATGTACTATTCTTGCACTAGTTTCAAAAGCCCTTTTTTCAACATGCCATTTTCAAAACGTATATTTTTCTTAGACAGCCCATTTAGAATATCTGATTTTTTCTCAAGAAGTCGTAGGAAGTTTTTCTAAGAGCCTTGAATGGTAGCTGGCGTTATCTAATACTATGACAGAATTTTCGGGAATTAATTCTATCATTTTCTCAAAATACTCTTCGAAGACGTCAGCAGTCATTTCCAAAAATAAAACTAAACTACCTGACTTGAAGTTGGAAATATTCTATGACATAAGCCACCTACCCTACCTGCATACCTATGCAATAATAGATAATCTAATTACTTAAGATCGGGTACCTGTTATTGTTACCCTTATGGTTTATTGAGGTTTTACGACTCATGACCCTCAGCTGTGCTGTTATGCTTTAAGAAACAGAGTATAGCCCTTATCCCGACTCTAGTTTAAAGGTCCTTTCACTACCTAATATCCGCTCTCTCATCGACAGCAAATAATATTAAAAATGGTAGTGCTAAAAAGCATCATCGGACACACAGCATGTATTTTTTTGAAGAAGTTAATAAAAATTAAAATAATAAAATCAGCGATCCTTTGACTTTGAAGTTTTTCTCATTATTAACGTCGGAATATAACATATATAACACCTTCGAATACCTTTCAAATCACCTATTCATTTTTTTCTATCGAAAAGACAAATGACCAATATTAATTATTCTCGTCGAATATATATCACTCTTTAATTTTCGAAAATATTTTTCATCGATTTCAAACGAACGATTTTTCTCGTTCATTGACAAATTTATTAAATTTATATTCGTTTGTTCGATTGTTTTTATTTTAAATCTTTCCTGGCGTGGTGTTTATGAAATTTTTCGATCTTCAAACGAAACAATTTATAACGGTTCTTATTGTTTTATTTAAATCGAAGATCGAAAGCTTTGTGTAAATCACTGTGGGCCGTAACAGACCCTGTCAAAACACATGATATATCATTCGAGGGGAAATTAATTAATATCGAAGGCATAAGTTTTATTTCATAATAATTGTTGGGAATTTTGTTTTTTTGGTTTTAATACATTTCTGTCGTATCGACACATACCGTGCGAGCAAAAATTATTTGCATCAAAGAGGGCTTGAATTAAAAAGCGTGTGGGTTGGTTTAGATCACAATGATGTGGGGACGATATATCTAACCAAATCTAGGTTAAAATTTTGTCAAATTCATATTATGACATGATATGCCAAACTAATGAGTAATAAAATAAAGAGACAAATACAAATTTATTTTTCTTGTTTACAAAATTAACAAAGTAAGAATATACAGAAAGAAAAAGAATTACATAAATTGCTGAAATTGGCCACCGCCATGCTCTAAGCATAAATTCACATTAATCATTTCTTTCCAATAAATTTTGGGTAAAGCATTGAGAGTAATTCCTGCGTCTTTCAAAATCTGCGGCTTGTATTTCTTGGAATACTTGCACTTTATAAGGAAATACATTAAGCTGCTTCTTAAGAATAGTCCTGCATGTTCCATAAGATCTTTCCACTTCTTGGGACAGGCGTCTTATACAATTTGTTGGCGTATTTTGCATTATTTTACGAACGTTTGCAACAAGTTCTTCTGTTCTTACAGATGGTCTTCCTGCTCCTTTTTTGTGTTGTATAGAACCTGTTTCCCCAAACACACCCACGGTTCTTTTCAGGCAATGATAAAAATCCCCAGCAATAAAAGCAACGCTAGGAAAATGTTCGTGAAAATCGTCCATGCACAAACCCGAATTGTATTGCCACTCACCATTTACTCTAACCCCGTTTCGAAAATACCATGAACGTTTTGTGCTGTTCCGTAAAGCCCATTGTGTGAATTGTTCAAGAAATTGGAAAAATTAGCGATGAATCAAATTACTTGTAACGACTGTCAAAGATGACGGAATAACTGATTGACTGATTGATTCAGGTAGTTACTGACACCCAACAGGTATTAAGCTCTACGGCTAAGCATTACGTCCTTAGATGCAAGACCCTCTTTGATGCAAATAATTTTCTTATTATCGACCCTGGTCTATTGAATAGACTATTGCAGAAGTTCCATAAATTAGTCACACGACATAAATTTAAAAAATGTTATACATTAACGTGATTTGTTAGAGGCTGAATGTTTACTTTTGAAAAAATCGTAAAACAACAAGACGGTTCCCACGTCTAGCCCAGTTCAGGTGCCCCCTTTAAGTAGCACACTTGAAAAACGTATCGCTTATTTTAACGTGTACATGACATTGGCCCTTTTGACATAATTAATGGGTATTTCGAATAGGCCCTCATTACCACCCAAGAGTGCTTAGGTAGTAAATAACTTGCATGGTTATGATTTATTTCTACGTACCTATAAAATGCTGCGTGTGGTAAAAGCACGCACACGCAGAAGTGAGTGAAACAGAATACATGTTCTTAAAAAAAGTGAAATTTTGACGTTTACTTCGTGGACGATGTAATAAGTCACTTTTGCTACCTACTAGGCTAGTAATGGCCTAAAGTTCCTTTTGGTTATTTGTAAACAGCAACGCAAAGCCAACGGCTAAGTTGAGAGTTCCTTTTAAAAATTTAACTTCACAGCAAAGATTTTTTCCTCCCCCCATTGCCTCGCGGTTTAGTATGCCCCGTCTACATTTCTCATACAATAGCCGAGTTCCTTTTACGTTACTTTTAAATAGCAAAGCAGAGCACAGCATAGATGGTTTTCCTCCCCCTTGCCGCGGTTAAGTATGCCCCTCTGTATTTCTCATGCGATTATACGAAGTTGTTCTCTTAGCTAAGATAAGATATTTACTATTTACTTTGCTGAAGCAAAAGGAAAGTACTTACAGTGTGAGTTACGTTGAAGAAATTCAGTAAATCCACACTCTATACAAACCAACTGTTTAGTGGAGAAGAAAACTAAAGGGGGCAGTTGAATTCTTTGATATTTTGACGTCTTGTCATGATTTGATAAACAAAACTAACCTCAAACTATTTAGCTGAACTCCGTGCCTCCCACCAGTCCCACCTGGATCAGTCACTCCTTTAAAATCGAGAAGGCTAAGCGTTGGGCATTTAATAAATAATCGATGAATATCATGGGTATGGTATGGTATACGACGGGGGTGAAGACAAAGTAGAATTCTCAGGCCATGGCAAATGGTATTTGCGGAGTGATTGGGGGGATGACAGACGCCCAAGGTTCGTTAATCAAAGTCAGATTGACAAGATTAGTGCTGGGACGTTTAGTTCACTTTGCCGATTTCAATCTTTCGTTCTCGTTCAATAAAGTGAATAGTTTAAAAGACTAGTTCGTTTAGTTCACTGATTTATACTGGCATAGTGAAGTAAAAGAAATATTTTAAAATTTAAATTATATATTAAATTAACAAAAAATACAGTAGACACCGACAATATTTTTTATTCATTTCAATACCGAAATAGTCCGAAATCATCGCGGCATGCATCGGCCGATCAGGTGACAAAACCTATAATCTCTCGGTCGTCTCGCTCTCGCTTGCGTAGTACATTCCGTTTAGACTTTAGTTCGCCTTGTTTCAGTCTCTCAGTAATTACTGATTGAATCTTTTAGTTCAGTTGTCAGATTCGATCTTTTGAACTAGTTCGTTCGCGAACTACACAACTCTAGACAAGATGTAAGACTGGATCCATGCACATACATCCGTGATACGCATCCGTTCTGTACCACATGATTAATATGAACCAATGAAATTTTATTCCCTAAAAGTGTTAAAAAAATGTCTGTAGGTCGGGTATCGATAGTATTCGACTCGCGCTTGAATCTTGAACTTTAGACGCCTCGTTAATTTCTTTTTAAATTTAAACAAAGCACACAACAATTTCTAATAAAAGGATTCATAAATTTAACCTATTCATCCGTAAAAAAACCAATAAAACAAGCTGAACAGTAGCTTCTTGTTCCAATAAAAATGTATAAAAGAAATTACGGCCGTAAGTTGCAGCAAACGCGCGGATGTCGCCGGTCGTATGTCTGTCAGTGCTGCCTTACGAGGTGCGAAGAAAATGTTTAGAGTTTACTTTAAATCGGGAAATATTCATTTTATGGAAATTAATGTGCGGCAGAGTGAGAGCGACAATGCCACATGTTAAAGTCTACAGGGACGGAGTAGGTACTTATAAAAAAGGATGGATGAGTTTGAGGGTTTGCTTGGGTTATATTTAATATTTATCTCTGTCTGTTTTTTTTATTTTATTATCAACATTTTCAAAAAATAGATCTAGGGTAGTTATTGGTACCCACAGAATATGCTTTCTATCACACTATGGATAATTGGGAACATTTATTGGAACAACGTTAAAATGACAAAGCTATCTAACCGATGCCATAATGTTCAGAAAAATAAACTTTCAAAAAGTTTCAAGTACGTCCACCGAGCCGTACTTACACACACGTATAAAAAAAATTTATAGGCAACAGTCGCTATAAATATAGATAGGCCCTATAATAAAATTCAATTTAACATATTAAAGCAAGCAAAACACGATTATTAGAAAGAAGTATTCTGAAAAATTTACTAGGTAAGTACATGTACATTTTTATGAGGTAAAATTTAAAAAATACGCTTTGTAGGTAAGTACCTACATATCTATCTACTGTAAAAATAAATTCGAAAATTTAAACGATAGAGACGCCAAATTATAATATAGATATCCATTCTTAAGCCTACTAATACTCGGTAAAATAGATTAGGGTAGTGTCCCAAGACCACCGAAAGTAGAGGTACTGACACAGGTTACCCCATTATCCTAGTTTGTCAGGCTTTCCCCTACTTCAAAAAAAAATTGTTAGGAAAGTGAAAAATGGAAATTTCAGGATAATATGGGCTAGGGTTAAAAATAAAGAAAATATAAACAACAATACTTAAACTTACTGGTAAAGAATTCTTGTATAATATTTTTTAAGGGGCAATGACCCAAACACAAGTAATAACACAACACAACCTACTTTTGGCCAACATCTACTTTAAAGCACCAAGCGTCATCTACAGGAGCATCTGTAAACCAAAAAGATTAATGTTAGTAGTTCTAATGATTGAGTTGTCACCTATATTTCCTTTGTGCCTTATATCTATTTCCACAATTTCTAGTCTAGTTTTCTGGTGTAAGTATTCTTTGTAGTTTATTTTAGACACTAGTGACAGCTGAGGGCGAAAGTAACCTAACCTATAAACGAAATTAGGCAATCCAACGACCTATCAAATATGACAGTGGTTGGCACACATGTATGTAAACAACCGTTTGAGCTTGCGTAAAAAGTAGTATTTATATTCATATTTTACAGTTTATTTTGGTGTTTGTTATCTGTTGAATATTTTTATACTGTTTTTGAAGAGCTTTATTATTATTTTGTATTGTTGTTAACTGCGGAAGTCGGCGCGATCGTGACAATGTGTCGTTTTATAGAATTCCCACCATACTGAATTTATCTAATAAGCCCCATAAAAATGAGATGTCGAGAGAACGTAGGGCTTTGTGGATAGCGGCTATAAAGCGCGATGATTTAACTGAATCAAAGCTAAAATATCAGAGAGTCGGCAGTAAACATTTTATAACTGGTAAGTTCTAAAACTCCATAGAATAAAACCTTCTTCAGAGTTTTGAGAATGGAAATTTCAGTGGTTTTAGTTTCTGTTTCTAATGCATTTATGATTAATAGGTGAGCCTGCCATATTGGAAAACAAAGAATATCCAGATTGGGTTCCTTCTCAAAATATGGGGCATATTGCACAAAGTGTTGAAAGGAGGCCTGAAGCTTTAGAAAGAAATTAACGTCTAGAGAAAAGACGAAAGATGCTACAATGTGAAGTAAGAGGTTTCTTGATATTTTATTAGATTATTACTGAACTTAGATGTTTTACTTTCTAAATGCATAAGTTTTTTTTGTGATATTGATTTTTGTGTGTTTAAACTTAGCTCATTACCATGAGGATATGCAAGTTTCCTATATCAACCTTAAGCTAAAATAGTGATTTTTTTATGATTCGTTTAAAGATAATATTTGGTAAATAAATTATAACATTTGCAGGTTGAGAATATGGATTTAAATCAAGGTGATATCACTGAACTAAATATTGACTCGGAAGGGGAAGATGGAGGAACTGCAATTCAGACCGATACAACAACTTGCAGTAAAATTTGAGCAACTAAGCAAAGTGGATAATTCACCATTCGGATTGATGGATAATACTTCTAACGACGAAAAATGGAGATACATTTGAAGGATACATACATCCCAACTACAACTACTACAGCTCTCAGTGCCTTCAGTCAATTAGTATTAACTTTAATTAAGTTACGATTAGATCTTCATTTTAAACTAATTGCTTATAATTTCAAAATATCTCCGACAACTGCTTCTAGTTACTTTGAGAATTTAATAGATATTTTATATAGAAGGTTTAAATCACCAACAATATGGCCAGAACGAAACGATTTAAGAAATATAGTTCTATATTATTGTAAAAAAAGCAGAGACTACACATGATAGTTATAGTATAGTAAGATGTGATGTGTAAGAAATAGGTATTTATATAATTTGAAATAAAATTACTAAACAATTTGTATTGGTTTTTAATATTCTCTCACCTTTAGTTGTTTCTTTGTCTTTTGTTTAATCTTGGTTAATTGTATTTTAATAAAAAAATACTTTTTAGTCGTTGATATTTATTAAAATTAAGAATAAAAATTTATGAAAATACAGTCAAAAGTAAAAAATATTTCATACAGTTCATTCTCAATTTTGAATTATCACAAATATTTCAGTTCAATTCAGTATTTACATAATTTTCAACAATTTACAGAATTATTCGTAGGTATAACATTGTAAAATATGGTTCCGGGTATTTACAAATGCACCTAGGCAACTCAATGCCTGTATGTGCACAATACTTGAAGACAATGCTTCTTTCCTGGAGTGAGCATACTCTGCAGCAAAAAGTAATGCACATACATGGCTGCAGACCTCGCTGTTCCCTGCCATGCAAGTACAGTGGGCAGTGCACACACTTCCATCTTTTCCAATTATTACCCAGGCCTCTAATGGTTTCAAAGTGGTTCTCTGAGAATGTTTGACCTAAAAGTAAAAAGTTATAAGTAAAATTGTAATTAATTTACCTAATTACATTATAACATCGATCGTTGGTGTTCAATTTTTGAAGCAATATAATGACATTATGAGTAAAAAGCACAAAATTGGTAATGAATAAACAAACATCTTACTTTTCCAATTAGTTCCAGCTTGTACAAGAAAGCCAGACTCAAAATATTTGTATGCCTGCAAACTTTTAAATGCCTTCATTTTGTTCTTTTGAATAAAAACTATGGGAAAAACCAAATAAGCAATAATGTCCATGATTGATATAGGTGGAACACCATTAATAGTATAATCAAGGTCCTGAGAATTAATAAGAAACGGATCCAAGCTGCTTATTAATTTTAATTTCAGTTGATACCTAAAAAGAAAACAATGGTTACAAAGGTAAACAAGAAAATTGATTGCATTTAAACCTACCTTTGACCAACATCTGGATTCTCTACTAATAATTTTCGTAGATTTTCACTCTCCCTTACAGAAGAATTTAGTTTATTTAAAAGAAAAAAGATACCAAAATACTTAAAAATACGATCCAAACAGTTCAATACAGAAAAATAAATGCTTTGGTTATGGATGACTGTCAGTCATGTGTGCCAACCAACGTCAGTTTTTTACCACGTGGTTTGGATTGCCTAATAAGTAAAACGTAAATAAAAGTTTCACAAATATTTTCTTTAAAATGATTGATTCTGTTGTAAGTACACCTGAGACTCCTGGTAGTAGGGCTCTAGAAATAATGGAAAATGTTCACAAAGAATTAGTATTCAAGAAACCCTCGGGAGTGCCAAGGAAGCGTCGAAAAATTAAGGTCTTGGATGAAGAATCTTATGTAGAGGTTTGTTTTTGTGTCTTTTAGTTAAATCTTTTTAATTTAACCTGTATAATAAATTATTTTTACCTTTCTAGGATATTGGTAATATTATTCAAAGGGATTTCTTCCCAGACTTGGAAAAAATAAAGGCACAGAATGATTATCTTGATGCCATGGAAAGAAACGATACAGTGAGGTTAAGGGAGCTTTATATGAAATATAGTGGAAAAAGGCCGACTGTAGAAAGAAGTAAGGGTTCTCTTCAGAAATTTTTACATCACTCGATGTTCCTTCTCTAAATTTATATTCACCAATTTTTTTTTTTAGTACCTAGCCCTGCAACTTTTGAAACTCCAGCCAATATTCACCACACACAGGACGATATACCCACACTAAATAAAGACAAAGACATGAAAAAGGATAGTGAAACAGTACCAACAAGACTCAAAAAACTAAGCTTAGATCAATACCTAAATTCCCATACCTCCCAAGACAACGAAAGCTTTGAAGAAATTTTAGAAATTAATGAGAAACAACATCGTGATAAATATAAATTTTTGTATGCTGCTGAAGATGATAGTGAAGATAATAAAAAGAAATTGTTAGCTCTGCCTTCAATTCAACAACAGGCTGTGTTGGCAGAAAAGCCTTTTAATGTTGATACTTGGGGGTAAGTAAGTGTTGTAAATTGGATTTTTCAGAGAATTGTGTAAATGCGTTTCTATTATAGAAACAAATAATTCATTATTTCAATGTTAAATCATTATTTTAACTACCTACATTAAAACTGGTGTGTAGGAGACTGGATAGGATATTATTTTAAAAATTTTTAGGTATACAAATAGAAATTATCTGATGTACAATCCAGATGGGGTTCAAATGACGAAAGAAGAGGAATTAGAGTTATTTAAGAAAAAACAAGGGATAGTTTATGAAAATACAAGTCTACAAATAAACCCTTTTAATGAAGTACAGAGTAAGGAAACTATAAATGAATTGGCCAAAACCCAAGCCAAAGTAAGTAACTTTTTCAGAACTACGGTAATTTAAACTTTAAGTTGCCCATGTCATGATGTCTGTATGTTGAATAGTATGTTTAGGATGTGTTGTTGATATAAGGGGCCTTAAAAAAGTGTTCTCCATTTCTAAAATACAAGGGGGTCACGGGGGCAGTAGCAATATTTTCAATGATGTTTTTGACAAATTAATAACCATTATTTCTTTCAGGTACTAGACGGTAAAATAGGAGTTGATGGAAAAGAGCTCCTAAAGCCAGAAACACCCAAAGTAGGAGGGTTTAGTTTTGTGAGAACTCCCTCCCCATCTCCAAGTATGTTAGGAAGCCCCTTGATGACGTGGGGGGAGATCGCCGGGACCCCATTTATGTTGGATGGTAGCGATACACCCTTACCTAGGTATACAAATATTTTCTAGTTTTTTCAGTGTTTTATAGTAAAAATGGTATTTGAAAACCTTCGCAAAACAAATTGCTTGATTGTATGTTCTGTATTCAAATTCACTTTTTAGCATTACAAAACATAGGCACTTTATTGATACAAAATCTGAACTAGAAATATGGTTAAGTTAGTAAGTTATCCCCTATTTATAAAAATCTATGCAAACATAGATACTTAACTGTAAATATCATATTATGTTTACTTCTCTTCTTCTAGATCTCAAGGACAATCTTTTAAAATGGCAGAACCGCCAAGAAGAGAGCAGATAGCTTTAGCTTTAGCTGAAAAAGTAGGAGAAAAGAATAGGGACCAAAAGAAGAAGGCATTAGATGCTCAGAGGAAGCAGTTTAGTTCGTAAGTAGCAGTCAAATGTATAAAGTTTGTAATAGAATGGGAATGGGGAAAAACGAAAATTTTTGTAGAGGTCACATGTATTAACTTTCAAAATGTCTTTATTCCAAACTAACTTTTACAGTTCATTACATGGAAAGTGACAACATAATATAGAAAATAATAACCATTAAAAAAAAATAACAATAAAAAAAATGGGAGTTAATCCAATTTAATTCATTAATAAAATCAATTTAAAAAAAATAGTATAAATAATTTAATTTAGTAAATATCTCTTTAATTGTTTTTTAAAAGTTGCCAATTTTTTAATTTTTCTGATATTTTTTGGAAGATTGTTATATTTTATCATTCCGTCATATAAAAGCGGTTTTTTTCCGAAATTACTTTGTACTGGTATAGTTTGATAATTTATACAACGTCTGGTGTTATGATCATGTATTGTCTTATTCTGCTGAAGTGTTATGTAAGTTATGTTTGATTTTTTTTCTTTTAAAATAATAGAGTGAATAAGAATACAAATTTTTAATTTATAAATGTTTTTAAAGTGTAAATACCTTTTCGGTCTATATAGATTAACAGTTGGTTCTAATGTGGTAATTTGTGTATACATTTAATAAGTTTATTTTGCAATTTTTGTAATGGTTTTAAGTTTGATAAACAAGCAGATCCCCATGCAAAAGCTAAGTATTGTAATTTTGAATATATTAATGAAAAATATATTTTTTAAGTATTTCAAAGGAATGAAATATCTAGCTCGGTATAAAATAGATACCATAGGAGATATCAAGTTGATAATATACTGGATACGGCCTTTCCAATGTAAATTTTCGTCTAAAACTAATCCTAAAAATTTTATCGTTTTTAAATATTGAATATTTTCATTATTAAATGTTAAGGGGTTAATGATGGAATTTATTTTATTTTTAGTTATAAACATAAAAGAAGATTTTGTAAAATTTAACGTAAGTTTATTTGATTGAAGCCAAGAAAGAAGTATTTTTAAATCATTATTAATATCAAAATACATTTCTGCAAGAGTTTCAGCAAAATAAATAATTGTTTTATCATCTGCAAATAGCCTTATATTGCCCTTTAAGTTCAATTTGGAAACGGAATTAATGTAAATTAAGAATAATAACGGACCCAATATTGATCCTTGTGGAACTCCCACATATTTCTTTTTCCGAACTTTTTCTTTCCCCAATTTGAACAAATTATAGCTCAAATAACTTTGAACTAGTTTTTGTGTATTTCCCCTTATCCCAATACTGTTATAATTTTCTTAATAAAATATCATGGTTTACGGTGTCAAAAGCCTTACACATATCTAAGGATAGTAAACATATTACAAATATCTTACAATAATTCTTCATGTTAAACCGCTGTATTTTTCAATAACTAAATTTAACCTGTTATTAGTTAAAAAAGCTATTAGTCATAACTACTTTTTCCAGCTATGGCAATAGAAAAATATTCTGAGATAATCATTTTATTATAGACCTTCTCCCCGACCGAATACCTCCACCATAGACAGACTGGCAACCATGTCACCAGCAGCGAGACAGCTGGCATCGTCGCATTTCAAGCTCACCCCCTCCAACCTCTTGGGGTCAACGTACACTCCGAGTCCAAGAGGCGTCAAAACGCCCAATCTCAAGACGACGCCCAAGCAAAAGACGACGACGCCTAAACGTGTTACCGAGCCTAAAAGAGTGGCGACGCCGAAAATTGATTTGGGAATTAAAAAGGCTGATTCCGGAGTGTCTACCGATGATTTGTTGAATATCAGTTGGCCTAGTAGAAAAACGGCTGCCGATTTTTTTTAAGTTTTAGAATTATTCGAAGTAAGTTTGTGTTTATTATACAGTTAACATGCCAAGCAGGAAAAACAACCTGAAATACTTTTACAGGACAGGATCATATAAATCAGGGTTGGGCAAAATTTATTAAAAAAATCAAAAATCATTGATTTTTTTGATTTTTATTGATTTTTTTTTATTGATTTTATTAAAAATTTAACATTTTTCTCTGTTTCTAAATTAATACAAATTATTTTAATGTCTGTCTAACAATATAGTAGATCTAAATTCTATACAGTGTCCGCAAGAAAGTCCGCATCAAATGGGATTTTTTTTTATTATTAGGTATAGGTAAAAATTGAAAAGGCAGTTAGTTTTTGCTTACCTAAAAATCAAAAATGACGTATACTGAAGCAGCTGCACGACTTGCGTTACCTGTCAAATTTGACATTTTTAATAAAATAGGTTCAAAAATGCCCTTATTTAACAAAATATCGAAAAACTTTATTCGAAAAAGTTGTTTATTTAGGCATTTTTAGTCTCTATCCGAAATTTTGACTGTCTAATACAATTTTTATTTTTCGCCAGGTTCTTGAAAATTTTGATCAACCCTCGTAGATTAACTTTTATACATCGATGTAAAACCATTTGCCTTTACTTCATTTGTAATCTTAATGCAATTTTGTGTAAAATTTTTGTTTCCTATTATTTGTTTTGCTTCAAAAACTGAAATTGTTATTGATTAGTATGTAATGTTTGATGCAAAGTTTATCTAATTACATCAGTTTTGCCAAAACCGACGTTTCCTATTTTTCATAAGTTAGTAAACAGATGTACAAAAAGAAAATATTAGGAAGCTTTCGTTGAAATTTTACTTAATTAATATTGGATTAAAAAGAATATATATTAATCGCTCGAAACATTTTATTCAACAAAAATATAGTTGAATATAATTAATTTAATTTAATATTAATTAAGTAAAATTTTAACGAAAGCTTCCAATATTTTCTTTTTGTACATTTGTTTACTAACTTAGGAGAAATAAGAATCGTCGGTTTTGGCAAAACTGATGTAATTAGTTAAACTTTGCATCTAACATTACATACTGATCAATAACAATTTCAGTTTTTGAAGCAAAATAAATAATAGGAAACAAAAATTTTACACAAAATTGCATTAAAATTACAAATGAAGTAAAGGCAAATGGTTTTACATCGATGTATAAAAGTTAATCTACGAGGGTTGATCAAAATTTTCAAAAACCTGGCAAAAAATAAAAATTGTATTAGACTGTCAAAATTTCGTATAGAGACTAGAAATGCCTAAATAATCAACTTTCTCAAATAAAGTTTTTCGATATTTTGATAAATAATGGCATTTTTGGACCTATTTTATTAAAAATGTCAAATTTGACAGGTAACGCAAGTCGTGCAGCTGCTTCAGTTTACGTCATTTTTGGTTTTTAGGTAAGCAAAAACTAACTGCTTTTTCAATTTTTACCTATACCTAATAATAAAAAAAAATCCCATTTGATGCGAACTTTCTTGCGGACACTGTATACCCAAAATATTGTCAGAACGCGCTTCTAAAGTTTATATTATGTATTATATAGGTACACCTACTAATTTTTTATTTCTTAAAAGCGCGACTTCTATAAATACTTATACTGTTGATTTTTGAAAATATTTTTTTAATATGTTATATTGTTCATTGTTCTGAATTAAAAATAAATAGGATCATTAAATCATGATTAAAAAAAGAAATAAGTGATAAGTACCTAAGTGATTTAAATCACTTGATTTAAATCAGCCCAACCCTGATATAAATGTTACTAATATAAATGACAGTCTTGAAATTTGAATTGAATTGAATGTTCTATAATAATTGTGTGTTTAATTTTATTGAAAGCATGCTGCATTTTTTAATAACAAACGTTAAATATCCTTTAAAAACCTGTCATTCCGATTGCTCTTTTAATTGGGAGAGAATTATTATATACAGACTGTCCGCGGGTAGGGTTTACAATAGCCCAAATGGATGAAAAATTTCATTTTTTCTGGAAAAAGTCATTCTTGATAAAAAGTTTTGCTTGTAAAAAAAATGCAATTCACGAAGAGAAAATTTTAATTTTTTATACAGGGTTCGCAAAAACTTCAAAAACATGATTTTTCTCCAAGAGTAAACTACCTTTATTTTTCATTTTTGACCAAAATGCCAATTAGAAAACTTATTTAGAATAACGTTTGTAATTTAAATCCTAGATTTAAAATAAATCTTCGATTTTTTAAGTTTTTTTTTTATTTTTAGAGGTAAATGGAAATTTTGCTGCTCAATAAAAATATTAATATAAAATGTTATTAGACTCTATTTTCATAATGGGTGTCGCGTATCTTATTTTAAAATTTTAAATGCATTCCTACCATCTTTTGTAAAAACAAGGAAAACGCGCCTCAAACAATTAGTGTACTCCCGTCCAGTGGCGGATTTAGAGGGGGGCACAGGGGCACGTGCCCCCCTGTCATAATAATTTCGCACGAACCAACCTAAGCGCAACACCCAAAATTTTAAACACAGTGACAAAGCATTGTACTGTAACAACCAAATATCTTTTTGATGCCAAAACTTTACAGCATTTAGAAATGGATATTAAAAATCAGGTTTTCAACGTGGTTTGATAATTAGCGAAAAGATGGCGTAAAAGCGCGTTAGATAAAAAGCATACATTTTAGGATTTTAGAATTTGTGTTTTGTTACAGAAAACTGTAATCTGTGGTTTTGTTTACAAAGAAAGTGTATTATTTTGGGGTAGTAAGGACTTATTTTAATAAAAATAAACATGCCAAAACGGCTATGAATGTGGAATATTTGAGAAACAATTTTAGCTCATTAAGTATTGAGCAAAAAATTGAAATTAAAATTGAGGGAAGACCTAAACCCGAAATTACCTTGACACAGATCACAAAGTGTTGATCTAGGGACTTTATTGTTATTGATAAGTTTGCTGGAAATAAAACCAGAAGATTGAACTTTACTTTTAAACAATGTACCCGCTAATGAAAAATAAATTGGCCTTTTTTTATTTTTTTAAGTAGGTAATCATACATTTTTAAAATATTTACTAAAAATTATTGACCAAATTTGGGCGTGGTCTTAAAAAATTTTCGCCTGCGGCGCGTTTTGTCCGCAGCGGGCTTTTCGTGCACCCCAAGATAACAAGTAAGTGCCCCCCCCTGTCAATTTTTTCTGAATCCGCCACTGCTAACGTCCAATTATTGAGAACGACGTACAGCTTCTAAAACAGCGAATTATTGAAGCTGTTCAAACAATTTCCAAGAAAGTCGAAGAAGTTTTGACTACACATACACAACTAAGAAAATAGAAGATTTATTTTAAATCTCGGATTTAAATTAAAAACGTTATTCTAAAAACGTTTTCTAATTGGCATTTTGGTCAAAAATGAAAAATAAAGGTAGTTTTTCAAGCGAAACGTTTTATCAAGAATGACTTTTTCCCGAAAAATTAAATTTTGCATCAATTTGTGCTATTGTAAACCCTATCCGCGGACAGTCTGTAGAGGCATGTCATATAGGGGGTGGGGTTACTTCATATCTGGATGAGGTTGATAGTTCACAAGATGTTGCCAATTTGCTAAGTTACAGGGTGATTTTTAGCTTCAATATTAAATAGGTCTTGTAGATTCTAACTTAGGACATACCTTTCTCTCTACTTGTTAGCGAGAATTGCGTAACTAATAATTTATTAAGTAATAAAATAATGTAAATATATTTAGAGTTTCAAATCAGAATGTTTTATAAAATAAAGTTATTTATTGTTTCTACTTCTGGAATTTTTCTAAAAAAAACTTCCCAGTTATATCTACATTAGTTTTAAGGTTTTATAAGCCCTTCAATAGTACTGGTAGTAGGTAAGCGGCGAAGTAAAGAAACAAAAACATTTTTCTTGGAAGTTTTCCAAAAATATATATTTACAAAAAAAAATGTCAAATTACATAACAATTAAGATAAACACTTGTTATCAGTCATTTAATTGTCTTATCTCCTTCGTGCAACTCGGACAGTAGGAATCCAATTAACTTGGATAAAACATCAACGGATAACCGCATTGATCGCAATAATTTCCCCCAGAATGTTTATGCCCACATTTTCTGCAATAATCTCCTATTGTAGCTTCTTGTACGTCATCAGGAATATTAGAATAAGGAATGATTGCAGGAACTATATTATAATCTTCTGTTAAAGGCTCATCTTCAACACCAGGGGATCTTGGAATAATTTGGAAGTATTTAGGTGCAGTGCTTGCTTCTTTTAGCAAAACATCAGTTGGAATAAAGTAGTTGGTAGTTTCTACTGTGGGTTGAATACTAGCCCTTTGAATCGAAGACAAATAGGAATCCGGAAAATCCCCACTTTTAAGGACAGGAAGAGTCCCCAGAGTGGCTGTTTTAGATTCTTCCTTAATGGGCATAACTTTAATGTATGTCGGCAAAGGACTTACTTTGGAAATACACTCTGTTTCTGTAGGCAACTTTGAACAGTCTAATTTCGGGTTAGTATCAGGAAACTTTTGGTCCAAATTTAACTGTTTTACTTGTGGGGAGTTGTTATTAACTACGCGTGCCTTAGGGTCGGATACGGTAGGGTTTGGATACCTTAATTGAGTAGGTTCAGCGCTGGGAATGTTGTGTTTATATTGGTTTGAAGCTGAATGAGCTGTTTGTTGATTTAATGCACTGGAATGGCTATTTACGAACTCATAGTAACCTAAAAGCAGATTTAATATCGACGACAAAGGCGGAGGCTCGACTTTTGGATGGGGCGGACTAAACGGCGAAATTACTTCGGGATAAAGAAGGGAATCGTCTGATGGAAAGTAAGGTTTTACTATTGAAGGCGATAAACCCGAAGAAAGTGAAGAGTGGTCTGGAAAAACGAGTTTCGGTGTTAAAGTTAAAGAAGGTGACCTGTCGCCAGTATCGATGATTTCAATCATAACCGCTACAAGATCATCTATGTCGTTGAGGAAATTTTTCCCTGTTGGTGAGTTTGTGGTACTGTTACTGCCCTGGTCTGTTTTACATGTACCATCGTTTACTATGTCTTCTGTTTTTAGATTATCAATAACGTCCCTTGAAGAATTAGCCTTTTGAGTTAACAACATATCGTCCCCATTAAATATCGGATAACTAATAAGCATTTTAGGAACAATCGTATCGTTTTCAGTTCTATATTCTACTAACGATTTGTTTAAAACTATATTCGTGTCATTACTAAGTTCCGTGGTTACTGGTTCTTGAAGGCCAGGTTCACTTATTAGGTCTTTATTTTCGTTTGGGACGTCTTGTGAATCTTGTCCTGAACCTTCTAGTTTACTTATAAGTTCGTCCATTTGTTCTTCAACGTCTTCTATAATGGATTCTGAAATTTTGGGATTATTTGAATCGTCGACCTGTTTCTGAACGCCAGCGTCGCCTGTATCAGAAATGAAATCGTCTACGTCTGTGTTGTAGTTCGTTTGGTTGTGATCGTATATTTCAAACGGCATTTCTTCAAAAGAATCTATGAATTTCATTGATATGCTGTTTTCACCATCACTATCGTCGTCTTTTTGTTGACTGTTACAGTCTCGTTTAGTTTCTTTGTTTCCTTCGTCGTTTTCTTCTACAGACTCGCTGGTCGCGTCTACGGGCCTTAGAATTCTTGACCGAATCATTGGGAGGTCGTTTTGTCGCAATTTTAAGTCTCCAGGCATTTTTATAGGTGTCAGTTTAGCTAAAATAAACAAAAAAAATTTCAAAAAAAGTTCAGTCAATTTTTGCGATTCGTATACAACTTTTCATAAATACAATAAGTTTTCTTAATCAAACTTGAACAAACCAAATTATTTATTGCCTCCATTAAATTGTTCATTGGTTCAAACAATTTGTTCATTGGCCGAACCACATGGTTCCCTATAGACAAACAAATATCTTCTTACCATCGATAAAATCCGCAGGAATGAAAACCTTTCCAACTTCTTTCCTTCTCACGGGTCTTCCTTCAACAAATACCTCTTCCTGATGTGGGTACCTGGCTACGACGAAGTTCGGGTGTCTCCGGAAGTACTCGTTAAGTTGAGGAGGAAGGTACACCGATTCTTCTCTTGGACTCCAAAAATAGTAATTGGGGAATACATAAGGTACGGGCGGGGGATAGGGATGGTAGTACTGTTGGGAGGGACATGGGGGAGGAGTTCTGTACGGTTGGGGTGGGGGATAGATAAAGTTGGGGTTGGGTATGGGGTCTGGGAAGTGGCTCATACCATTACCTAAAACAAAAGACTTGTATAGTAGTAATTGATGGATATACAGGGAATATAAATGCATATAACCAAGTTTTAAAAAGATAACTTTGCTTATTGCTCAACGTAAACTCCCCCAAAAGTATTTAAGTATGATGTTCCTCAAGGAACAATTTTAGGACCATTATTTTTTAATATTTATATTAACGACTTATTTAGTATAAATTGCAATGGACAAATTCATAGTTTTGCAGATGATACTACAATTTTTTATACCGATACAAATTGGGAAAACTTAAATAATAAAATTAAAAAATATTTTAAAATTATAAAAAATTGGTTTCATAACAATTTGTTAACAATTAATTTTAATAAAACAAATTATATTCCTATTTCTTTAAACCTAAATAACCTAGCACGAAATATGAATAGTATTCAAATAAATGAAGACAGTTAAATTTTTAAAGTTAATAAAATAAAATATTTATGAATTATTTTGGAATTAGATTCGAATTTTCACTTAGAATTAAGAAGTTTATTACCGATTTTTAAAAACGTAAAACATTTTTTAAATGTAAGACATATGGAAATATATTATATTACGCGTTAGTTAAAACGCATTTAAATTACGGAATTTTAGGTTGGGAAGAAATAAATAGAACTTTAGTTAAAAAATTAGAAATATTACAAAAAAGGTTTCTAAAAATTATATTCAATAAAGATTATCTTTATCCTTCAAAATAATTATATTCAGAAACAAAAAAGTTGAACATAAGACAACTTTACATTTATAACATCTTAATATAATATATTTAAAAATAAAAACTTTATACAATTTAATAACCATAATCATAATACACGCCATAAAAATGAAATAACCATAAAACCTAAAATAAATAAGTCCATAGGCAAAAAAAAATTCAAATAATTATGTTTTTATTTAAACGATTATTTACCAACAAAAATTAAGAAATTGATTCATTAAAAAAATTTAAAGTCGAAATAAAAACATGGATAGACATAAACAAAACATAACATAGACAAAACAGACAATTTGAAAATATTTTTAGAAATGCTTTAATTAATTAATATTGTTCTGAATAATTTATATATAAGTAAGTAATCTTTTTTACTTAAAAATTATAAATTAATAATTTTATTATAGGTAATATATTTCTTCAAAAAAAAAATTGCGTTTATACTATAAATTGACATTTTTACTTTAAAACTTGATTTTTAATGCATATTTATGATTTATGATTTTACATACTAAAACAAAAAATAAGATTTGCCCCTAACAAGCTCAGCTTCAGGGGATTGAAAAATAAGTTTATAGAAGACAACATAAACATATTTATTATATTATTAAATTTTAAATAAAACTTATTATTATTATTATTATTATTATTATTATTATTATTATTATTATTATTATTATTATTATTTTGTTTCAGTTAAAAATGGGAATTCTGCTTATTTTGCTTGTACCCTGTGATAAAATCGAAAGCTTTAACAAAGTCAAAGAACTCTTATTGTGCTTACCTACGAGGTGCCTAACCTGTGGTGGAATTTTCATGACATGACTACCATAGTCTGTCCCAAACCTCACAGAAACATGTGCACTGGCATGGTTGTCCCCATTTTTCCTGGTGGACTTACAGGCGGGCTTAACTGTAGACGGTGGGGGGGTGGTGGTTGATTCGGTACGGTCGAAACCAGCCCGTTCAACTATTTCCAAGTGGTCGAAATCTCGTGGCGTTCGGAATATTTTTGCTAGGTTGCATTCGGCGACGCAGAGTTTGGTCTGAAATGTTTTTAAAATGTTGAGTACTTAAATCTCATTTAACTTTCAAAATGTCTTTATTCCAAACTGACTTTTACAGTTCATTACATGGAAAGTGACAACATAATATAGAAAATAATAACCATTAAAAAAAATCATTAAAAAAAATGGAAGTTAATCCAATTTAATTCATTAATAAAAAAAAAAAGTAAAAATAATTTAATTTAGTAAATAACTCTTTAATTGTATTTTAAAAGTTGCCGATTTTTTAATTTTTCTGATATTTTTTGGAAGATTGTTATATTTTATTATTCCGTCATATAAAAGCGATTTTTTTCCGAAATTACTTTTTACTGGTATAGTTTGATAATTTATACAACGTCTGGTGTTATGATCATGTAATGTCTTATTTTCCTGAAGTATTATGTTTGATTTTTTTTCTTTTAAAATAATAGAGTGAATTAGAATACAAATTTTTAATTTATAAATGTTTTGAACGTGTAAATACCCTTTCGGTCTATATAGATTAACAGTTGGTTCTAAATGTGGTAATTTGTGTACATATACATTTAATAACTTTATTTTGCAATTTTTGTAATGGTTTTAAGTTTAATAAACAAGCAGATCCCCATGCAGAAGCTAAGTATTGTAATTTTGAATATATTAATGAAAAATATATATTTTTTAAGTATTTCAAAGGAATGTAATATCTAGCTCTGTACAAAACAGACACCAAAGGAGAGATATCGAGTTGATAATATACTGGATATGGCATTTCCAATTTAAATTTTCGTCGAAAACTCATCCTAAAAATTTTGTCGTTTTTGAATAATATATTGAATATTTTCATTATTAATGTTAAGGGGTTAATGATGGAATTTATTTTATTTTTAGTTATAAACATAAAAGAAGATTTTGTGAAATTTAACGCAAGTTTATTTGATTGAAGCCAAGAAAGAAGTATTTTTAAATCATCATTATTTTATTTATTTGGTATGCTAGAACTGGTACTGCTTCAGGAGTTTTTATAGAAATGGTATTTTTTTTTAAAAGTATATCAATTTTTTTTTTATCAAAATGCAAGGTTTAGGTAACGAACAAAATTTTCTACTGTAATTATCTTACCTTCAGTAAAATGGTAAAACTCACAACCACAACTAAACTACTGATTTTTATTATTAACGTCATTCCTACATTGATGATGGATGACTAGCTACCGATGTTCTTTCGCTAATAATCCTGCTCATCGATGTTATACCAAATATATAACTACTAAAATGTTTAAAAATTAATCGAAACGAAATGCACGCCTCATTATGCGTTGTTTAATTTTCAAGTATGGTGACCTGAGTTGTTTTTTTTGAGGATATTCTTTGTCCATGACCTTAGTTTTTTTTTTGTCGGAAACGAAACCAGGAAAAAGGGAATCAAGTGGCCATTGTTGAAAAAGTGGAGAAAAATATATACATTTCCTTCGATCGATTTAGTGGCGTAACAAACAACACCACGGGGGGCCCACATTGACGGCCCCTGCGAAACTTGCTGCCAGCTTTTCATAGGTATTTTTTTTACGTCGGCCTATTTCCGCAACGAGGCCAATCACCGACGCCAGGGAATTTGTCACACACTATCTGGTAATTTTGCCGAATCCCTCTTTGTCGAGGGTAGGGTTCTTTAACGTGCCAACATCCATGACACGGGACCCACAGTTTAACGTCTCTTCCGAAAGACGGCGCAGCTCTTAAACCAAATTCCAAATTTAACATCGACGTTGCCGGCACCGGGGATCGAACCCGGGACCTCGATCTGTGAAGCCGCTGCACTGACCACTAGACCACAACGCCGATGATCGGGATTTTAAGTTTCATTCTTTCCCGTTAAAGGTCAAAATTTGAGAAAAACGATTTTTTCTCAGAAACAGATAGAGTAGGATGATGACATTGACGGCCCCTTCAAAACTTGCCACCAGCTTTGCTTTTCATAGGTATTTCATTTCATAATTAATTTTATCTTTTTAAATCCTGACAATTTAACTTCGTTAAGTGAAGAAGAATTATTATACGTGAAAGCGCGGAACTTACAAACGATATACCATAAAGACGTGTCCATTGACTTTCCTAGTCAAATTTTAAGCCTCAAAAAGGGACTTGGAGATCAAAATTAAAAACAGTGTATGAACTTGCGGATCATCTATTAATAAAAAATCAGCGTCTTTCTTAAAATTTTCCAGATGTATCTAGTGCAGTGATGTTATTTCTAACTTTACTAGTTGGTGTGGCATCAGCGGAACGATCTTTTTCCAAACTTAAAATTCAGTGGCGCAACCAGGGGTGGGGCTGCCGGGCTGCAGCCCCCCCCCCCCCCCCTGAGCTTAGACTCTTAGCCTATTCGTTTAATTGCAAACCAATTTTTCATGTCACGCGAACTATTTTCGCATGTTTTTTGCCATCTCAATGTTTTATGGATTTGTAATTTTTTTGTTTATCAATGTAACATGGAATATTACGTTTTTTGAGTAATTAAAGTATACATTTTAATAAATAGCTTAAAATTGTACATAATGATTAAAAAAAAAATTCGGATTCGAGTTTTTTCCGTTTCTTTGCATTTTTTGAGAACATTTACCATAGTAATGTATATAATTTTACACCATCAGAAAGTAGAGATTTCAACGAACAAAAAGCGTACCGACTTTTTAAAAACAGCAGATATTTTGACGTGAGAATTTTCGATTGAAAAAAAGGGTGCTTTTTCGATATTAAGTCAAAATAAGGTGAAAAAATAAATATTTTAAATCAAAATAATTACAGTGTGTTTGGGACATAAAAAGGTAAGTTATCACCAAATTTCGTGAAAACATAATTTTTTTTGTAAAAGATAAAAATAAAAAAACAAGAACTTGGTTATTTGAATTTTTCACATAAATTTTGAGGTAATGTGAAAAAAGTGTTAATACAAAATTTGTAGATCTTTTTATTACCTACAACTTTGCCATATAACGTTTTTCCATAGGACTTGTAGTTTTCCCGGAAATAGAGATAAATCGTTTTCTAGCCTTAAAAACTCACCCCCTTCCACTTCCCGACCTCGGATCGCCCGTAAATTATTTTTCCTTTCATTTTTGTTATATTCTCTTTCTTTTCCAATGGGTTTCATTCTACTATTATTTTTTTTTTGTTTAAAAAATTATCGACCCTATGCGAACCACGATATTGATATTGATATAGTTAAATTCACATAAAGTTTTAATGCCAAATGTCAAGACTTGTCATTGTCTAGTTACTTTAGATTTCACCAACTTACTAAATTTCTTATACAGTTGAGATTGGTCAGTGTTTTTTCTTTTTCTTTTCTGGAATTGTTCGGCCAACTCTTTTTAATCGTATGAAATAATACAAGATAGACATGTGTGCAGTACAATTATACTAATTAAATTATATTACCGTGGAAGAAATTCTGGACGAAATGGCAAAAACAAAACGAAGAATTTTACTTTAATATTAGTATTATTGTTATTACTTATAAGGTTTTTGTTTTGTTTTAGTATAAGTATGCTTAATATATGCGTTACATATTTTTACTACATTTTTACTAATTAAAATAAAATCTCTAAATTTTTTTTTCATAAATATTTCGTTAGGGCCAGCGGCGTATTATTGCAAAAGGTTTAGTGGGCTGTCGCTCTTGTCAATCATCCGTATTTTACCCAAAAAAAGGGCGTGGCACCCAAAAATTTTTTCGCCTGCGGCGCTAAAGAGAGCCTTCAGCGCAAGGAGTTAAAGCACCCCCCGAACAAAATTTCTGGTTGCGCCACTGCTTAAAATAGTAAAAACCCATTTACGTAACACCATGGGACAACAACGTCTTTCGGATTTATCCTTAATCGGTATCGAACACGAGTTTGTTAAAACATTAAATATCGACGAAATTATAAACGATTTTGCAAAAAAAAAAACTCGACGATCTGGTTGTTTTGTATAATACCTTGTATAGTACTTAGTGACATAATGTTTGTGCAGACTTGTTGAGTGTTCATGTGTTTTACCGTTTTCTGTCTTTTGGATTCTATGAGGCTCGATCACTGCTACCCCCGTTACTACCATACGTGGTAAGCAACATTATAAGTGGTGTTTAAAATTTTGATTTTGCATCATGTTTGCTGTAACTACCTATGTTATGTCCATCAGTCTACCTAGGATTATAAAATGAATTCGAATTGTTTACTGTTTTAATAGTAGACTTAACACATAATGTGGGTTTAACCCTAATTAAATTATTACACGATTAACGAATTCAAAAATTCATAAACCTGAACCTAATAGTAATGAAAATAAGAATTATCATTTTCCATTCGTTATAAAGAGGGGGCCCCTGAAAACGTTTGCGGGGGGCTCACTCGGTTTTTGTTACGCCATTGGATCGATTGATCTACTGCAAAACAGTTGGTGGAGGACATTTTATAAAATCGTTTTTTTTAAATACATTTTTACCAGAATTAATTTGACGGGTCCGAGTGATTCTTGATTAAGTGGGCTTGTATTCTATATAAAAGGCTGATTCATTTCTTTAACATAAAGCCGTATATCCAATTTGTTTTAAAGTTTTCCCAAATTACAATCTTTCCTAATACATATTCTTTTGAAATAAATTATTTACTACCACAGTATTTTTATTATGGTGGCCCAGACACCCTCCAGGAAGTTTAAAAAAAATCAAGTTCATTGTCAATGTATTTGCTGACAAAAAGGTTTGTGACACCATAATATTGACACGGATGCGTTTAATATTCATGTATTAAACATAATTTAAATAAATTAAACCACATGTTTTAGAAGTATAACAATTTCTTTATTATTTTGTTTAGATTTTAAAAAGTGAACAATTGAAACACAAATAATTATACAGGGTGTCCGGAAATAACGAGCAAAAAATTTAGGGGATAATTCTAGACCAAAAATAAATGCTACTTCTTCCCATAACATTTTTTCGAAAATTCCGACGAACTCCATGGAATATTCCTTCCTTTGCTATGCCATGTTTAAGGTTGAAAATAAATTAAAATGATTTCGTATACATCACAAGCAAGCAATGTTATTTTAGCGTTTTTCTCGAAGACGGTTAGATTTATCGAAACAAAAGTATTATACCTTTTTTTTTATGTCAAAAGGTTTGGAGAATAAAAATATTCAGTCAAAATGCGCATACAGTGTAGGACAAAAAAGTTAAAACCATTCAAATTAAAGTATAGGCTCCTATGTGGCGCCCTCTACAAAATGAGAAAAAACTGTGGCCAAATTTGTATTCTTCATCCCGAAAAAGCCCTATATACGAGATTTCGTCAAAATACTATGAGTGTGGCAAAAGATATTGCAAAAAAAACTGCAAATAAAATTTAACTTTTAACACCCTGTAACTCCTTAATAATCAATTTTCGAAAAAAAAAAAAGTTATACGAAGAGATAGCATTTTTTGTCGGTCTAGAATTATCTCCTAAATTTATACGAAGATATAGCATTTATTTTCGGTCTAGAATTATCCCCTAAATTTTTTGCTCATCATTTCCGGACACCCTGTATAATATCTATAGTCCGTATGAGGTAATATAATTTTTTATTTTTACAAGTTACATTTTGTTAGGTACCTGCTAGTATCTATTTTTATACAAAAATAAAAAACGGATTTTTTTTGTCCAATTACCTATATTGTATTACAATTATACAAATCAAAATAATAGTGGAAACTTATTATTACATATTGACATAACATGCTCATATTTAGTAGTTATATTGTCTCGCTTTATTTTCCATTTAATCTGCCATATGGTTTGTTTTATGCAGAACCTAAAACAAATAATTTTTTTATTTATCTACTTCCATTAATAACAGATAATATGGAAAAAATAAAGAAAGACAACAAATTACAACACAAAAGAAAGAAGGAAAGCATTTAAAATAAATGTATCCTGTAAACAAAAATATTTAACTTAGTTAGATTTCGTTAGATTTTACTACTATACGGTACATTGACAATATGTAATTGTATTTTTTATTTCTTCCATATTATATGCTCTGGTAATATGTAGCATCAAAGAAAGTATTTTTTATACGAGGAAAATAGCTAGATATATTTCTAAAATTAACGAACAAACATTTTACAATTGCTTGTTGTTTGTTGCCTGTTCCATATCACATTAAAGTTAGACTCTTAATTCTTTTTTTTTTTTTAATTTTTATGTTTATTCACTTTGAAACCTCAATTTATACGTTGTCTCTAATACAAGCATATTTCCATTTATTTTTGGCTTCATACCATTTTTTAAATTTTTTATAAGATTTTTTTTTCATTTTCGTTCTCTTCTTCAATCTAGCTCTTCTTTAACAAAGTACTAGATCTTTCCTTTGCTTTCTGCAACATTTCTTCGTGCCTTTTTTTCACGTCTGCTATAACCTCCTTTATATCTTTCTTTTGTCCTATCGTATTAACTCTAGGTTTGACGTGTATATCACTCAAAAGCTCGCTCAATTCCTTATTACAATCTTCAAACCTTATCTGCAAATCGAAAAGTATCTTTAACTCTTTTTTAATTTTGTAGTTTCTGCCAAGTTTCTTGTTTATATCTTTTATTGTTTCTATTTGCATTTTCTCCAAATTCTTCATTTCCCATAATAGTTTTGCCGCATGGTCAAATTTTTCAGGATTCTCATCAGCAGAAATCAGTAGTTTCTTAAGTTTATGTAACATTTCCATGTATTTCAGCCCTTCCTTATCTCTATCTTTGCTTAACATTTTGATCAAATCATTTCTGGTTTTGGCGAAAGCAAACTTAAGACCTGAAAGATAATCTACATATTTGATCTCCTTTTTAGTGTTGCACGATGTTTTCATCTTTAAATGTTGCTCAAAATCCTCTACAACACTGGAAATGAGACTTTGCAATTTTTGAAGTCCCATTAGACTATTTACCAATTGACACCGTACGAATTCATTATCATTTTTCTTTAAAGCCGCAGCTATCTTTCTTATGCTGCTATTTTTCACGTGTTGCAACTCTTTAAATTTACTTAATAGATCAATCCTGGCCGCAATATCATTACTTCTCTCTTCAATTAGCATTCTTTTCCAATCTTGCTCAATGGATGTCTTTATATGCTCAATTTTAATCAAGTCCTCAAAAATTTCGTCGTAGCTCTCTGCGTTTAAGTGAACCAACTGGTCTATTTCTTCTAAAAGGGAAGAAATTCTTTCTTTAACCAACTGATGGGGAATTATATCTTTGCGACTATTTCCTACGACTTCCGAGTCTGTTTTTGCTCTTGCTATAAGCGTTGCAATCCTATTTCCGGTTTCTTCCGAAGAAGTACCATCTCTACTATAGCTTGGTCCAGTATTTTTTAATGTGCCAAACTTTTTCCCATGCATCATCAATGGTCGCTTATACCCATTGTATTCCATAAATGGACGGCCCTTTTTATCAATAATAACTCTAGGTTTCATCTTCTTTATTTGTATCTTCCTTTTCTTGGGTTTTTCCTCAAATGACTCTTCATAACTTTCCAACAAGGAATCTGGTTCTTCGTCATAATATGTTTCTTCATCTGGTAAATATGTTTCATCAGCAGGCGCTGGGCGTTGATAGTAACATTCATCGCCAATTTTACAAAGAGGTTGATGACTTGAATACAGCTTGCTGAGTAAACCATTAACTTTATTGTAGTAGTCTTGTAAGGGGTTATGGTACTCGTATTGATCTCCCAGTTTTTGTGTTAAATAATCCTCAACTTGGTCCTGAATTTCATCTTCGTCCACAACCCTGACTACATAACGTTTTTTTCTAACGTGCTTATCTGGAACCTCGCGAAAATTTGACGTTTCTTTTGAGTTTTCAAAAACTACAGTGTAAGCTGGTGCGAAATGTTTCATTTTTTGTATATCGTTTAAAGGATTGTTTTGTATATCGTTTAAAGGATTGTTACCAGTTTTTAAAGTTCCATCCGTAATATCTTTATTATAACTAGCAGAGGAACCGTCAGTTTTGTTGTTGCTTTGTGTAGTATCAATTTCTGCACTATCAGGCTTGAAAGGGTTTTTGCCATTTGGAGAAAAAATGCTATTTTCTTTTGTTACAGAACTATTGGCTTGCTCTTGCGGTTTTACAAGACTCTTAGTTTTGTTGGTCTGGTCTGGGTTTTCTAATTTTATTTGCAAACTTTGTAAAGGAGCTCTATCTTCAGACTTTGTAGCTGTATTCTCTTTTGGAATTTTGTTCTTGCATTTTCTATTTCTTCTTCGATTGTTTCTTCTATTATTTCCAGCTCTGTTTTCTGGATTTTCTTCCAAACATTTTCTTAACTCTTGCACATCCCTTCTATATCTTCGTCCATCTGGTTGAACTATTTGTTGGATAACATTTGGATGAACATGATCAAAATCACCAATAACGTTGCTAGCCAGATCCAGGCAATTTCTCTGAAAATTTTTTCCCAAATCTCTAAAAACCTTCTTTGTGGTATAGACCAATTTGGGTATGGTTGCCATTACTGGGGTGGCACCTCTGTTAACGTCACTAAAATGCTTTAAAAACTTCACTGGAGCTGTTAGAAGGGCAAAAATAGGATTTTGAGGTACGAGTGATTGGTGCCTCTTTTTCTTGAGGTTCTCCTTCATTTCTTTTACCTTCTGTTCTCTTTCAAGTTTTCTATGATGTGCTTCCAATTCTTCCCTTACAGCTTTTTGGATGACGTTCTTACCCAGTACGATTTCTGGCTTTGGTTGTAAGCTCGGTAAGCTAGGGTAATACCTTTGAGAAGGTCCATATCTCCTTGTGAACGGACTAACGCCGACAACTGGATCATCCTCTTCAATTTCTTCAAAGGGATATATTTCTTTATGTTGGTTTTCTTCACTATCATCTTCAACACTTACCATTTCAACTTCATAATGGGCTGGTAAGTCTATTTCGTCGCTTCCTAATATAATAGTTCGTTTCTTTCGTGAAAGTTCTTCTGGACAATGTTCATTGGATCTTCTATGTCTTTCTAATTCACCTGGCCTAAGCAACTGCTGCATAAAAGCTGTTGCTTGATCTTCCAAATTTGAAGTGTAGGGATTATTGTTAAGTTTCTTGAGTTTTTTTAGAAGTGCCTTTTCGTCTACAACTTTTTGTCCTTCAGAACGTATTAATAAATTTGGGGCTCCTATCTGGGACGGGGAACTGTATTTTTTCAGAAATTTGTTGTATGTATTTTCCAGGGAAGGGTCTACAGTACCTACATGAAGTGGGTTGCCTACTGGCACTTTTACTTTTCCAAAAACCAGTTTTTGATTGGGTTTGCTTTCAAAAGTAGAAAATTTTAGGTCCTCAAAAGGGCTTTTTTGATTTAGCTGTGATAATTTTGGGTATTTGTTCATACCAAATGTGTTGGTGGGCCCTAGCAGTGAATCTGTTGATCTGTATTTTATTCCATAAAGAGGGGAAGGGGCTGCGAAGGTGGTAGGTTGGTGTAAAAAAGCCGATTTAAAAGGGTTGGTGATGGGTTGAAAATAATTCAAAGGTTTTTGACCAAAAGCGTTTTTCATTGGTTGATTAAAAATACTTTTCGGTGGTTGAGGTAAATTTTGATTAAATACATTTCCTCCCAATCCAGCAGTTTTCTTTGACATAAGTTTGTCCAATGTTTGTTTAAGGGTGGTTTTTGGTTTAAATTGTAGAGTTCCTTGAACACTATGGTGCAAGGGTTCCCGAATAGACTGAGGAAGCATATTCTTAAAAAAATCAAAACTTTTGTTAGCTAAGTCTCTCTTAGAGCGTAGAGAATGAGTTGAACTTTTGTGACCTTTAGAAGTATTTTCTTCTTGCGCAGCGATACTTCTCCTAGGCTTTCGACATTTAGTACAAGGCAACGTTTGTGGAGGAATACTTCTTTTCGATATTTGATGATAGGATCCTTGAGGCGTTTTATCTTCAAAGTTAAAAGTACGAATATCTATTAAAGGATTACCTTGACAATGTGGACATTCGCAAGGGACTGTTTCAACGGTTAGTTGGGGAATTAAAGACGGAAACTGTTGTTCTACAATTGGAAGTTGCTGTAAAGCCGGTGGACCTTGTGGTATTGCTGAAACTTGTGCTGCATCTGGAACTTGAGCTACTGCTGGAGCTTGTAGTTGCTGTTGTTGTGCGGCTAGTTGATAGGTGAGTTGGAGTTTTCTTACCCAGTTGAGAATATCTGTAGTGGTGAGTGAAGAGGGATTGACAGGTGCAGGAGAAGCTAAAATTAAAACAAGAATAAAGACATTGAATAATTGTTATGAACAATGTATTTTAGTCAGCGATTAATATATCATAGTATTAGCTCGGATTTTTCTTCTTTATATTAGTATGCGGCCGAAATTAATTATGGTGCAATTCAAATAAAAATACTCACTGACGACAGGTGGCGCTTGAGGCACCAAAATTGTATCGGTTTTGTACTTAAGGTTCTTTAAGGGTTGGCGTCTGGGCAACTTAGGTATGGGCAATTGGATGGTAGCAGTGTACTGTTTACCAGGAGTTCCAAGGTCGCAATCTTTTGAAATCTAAAAATTAAATAGGACATCTTACAGCACTCTTTTGCAGAATAAACAGTGAGTTCAGCAGGTAGTTACACGTATTTTCCCAGAACACAATTCGATATCGCAAGTGATACTCCACCAGTGAGTGGTAGACCCTCTTAGCTAAAGCGGTTCCAACCTCCGTCAACCTTAACTTAGGAAAAACTAAGACCAGAATCAAATCTTCTTGGCTTTGGCTAGAAAATTAATTCATATTTTACCTTATTTGGGGGTGGTTCACTCGGAGCTCCGCATCCGCAACAACAACCACAACCATTTTTTGGTTTGGGCCTTTTAAAGATTACTTTCATTGGAAATCCTGCTGGGCCTGGCACATCGACTCCTTGCAGATGTCTTGAACACTAAAAACCACAGAAAAATTACAATTTTTCAAAAACCAATACTTTTTTTTTGATCAACAAAGTTTAAGAAATGGCCTGGCCTTAAGGGCCTATAATCGCTCTTAAATTTATTTCAAGATAGACAGGGTGTTACGAAAAAATGATGCAAAAAATTAAAAATATAATTTTACATTAAGGTAGGAGTATCAACATGCTTGCCAACCTATAACCTATTTCGCGTAGATTTATTTATGTTTTCTAGCTTTTATACAAAATTTAAATAAAATCCGCATCGACTTGATATTCTATAGGTAATAATGGGCATATTTAATAAATATCACGGAATTTCATAACTTATTTTAGGAGAATTGTATAGCGAAAATTATCGGGTAAGATTTTTTTTAACATTATTATGTCATTGTCACTCGTTGTTCTTTCACTATACAATTCTCCCAAAATGAGCAATGAAATAAATTGATATTTTTGTAATATATCAGATACTACCTAAATAACGTACCGACGATATTGATTTTCTTTAAATGTTGGTTATTAAAATAATAAACTCAAAAAATCAACGCGAAATAGGTTATAGGTTGGCAATAGATTGAATGACGTTGAGAATTCAACCTTAAAGTAAAAAGCGATTTAAAAAAAGGCTTTTTATAAGGAGCTTAGGTGATAGAGATCACTTTTTCTTAAAACAAAGCGTTTCGACAGAAGACAATGACATTTGACATTAACAGCTAATCTGGTTTCGTCATTAAAATTTCCCAGTGCAAGCTCACGCGTCAAATTGCGTCATATTATTTTTTTCCGATTTTGGTGTTTTTTGAGTATTTCTGTAGCTGCTTTTTGTGTAGTTTGTGGTTTAAACATTTTACTTTTACAATTAAGTGCCTAGTTAAACCATTTACTTATCGTTCTATACAGGATGTCTCATAACTAATGGGCAAATACAGCAACATGAGATAGTAGACCTGAAAATGTGTCATTTATGCTTAAGAACGTACTGTTAATTTCCAATAAATGTTTCGTTAAGAAAGGTGTTTATTTAAATGTTTCTTGCCATCTAGCATTTAAACGCGATTATCTCAAAAACTAATTGAAATATCGAGAATAATGAAGTACAACTTTAATACGTATAAAAGATTCGTCTTTCATAATTTGAGGTAAAGCGGTCAGAACTGTGAGAGACAAAAAAATAAATGCCACAATTTGTCAAACTCATATTGTGTAGCTGGCGTTCTCTAGGAGGTATCTTAAAACTCATTATGGAAGCATCCTTCTTGCCCTCAAAAACATAACAACACCAAATTTGATGCATATCCGATAAACATGAAATAATCGCCAATTTTATAAAGTAAATATTTACCTACCGTGTAAGAAATAAAATGAAATGACATATTTTCAAGTCCACCATCTCCTGTTGCTTTATAGCCCCTTATTAGTTACGGGACAATCGGGACACCCTATATCTATAATTCCCACAAAAGTAATAATAGCAAAAGGGTTCCCAATATGGTGTTTTACACATAAAAAATTATAACAAAATAAGTATAGACCACCCCTGAATAAGTCCCAAAATGTTCTACTACTTACTTTTAAGCATCCGCAATCAGCACTAATATACGTCACTAAAAACAACATCACCACTATGCTTATCTTCATATTGAATTTTTTTGGCCCACCCCGTACTACGATAGACTCTGTAGGACCTTCACAAAATAGCAGCTTCGCGAAAATCTTTACCTTTATTTATACCTTATTAGTTGTCACTAATCGCCAATGTTTAACGTTTTCTTGATTTGTTTTCAATTTATTTTATAAATAAAAATATTCAATTCGTCAGTTTTTAATAGACGAAATGATTTTTTATTGTCGTGTTTTTTTTTTTTGTTCACATTCGTAGGGGTGAAGGACGGTAAAAATTTAAACTCGTCGCATTCCGTTTCCGTGTTTTGTGTTTTTGCTTCGTTCACGAGGTGATTTTTAGATCAGGTTGTTTTTATTGTCGATTTTGGGAACTGACATTTTTTTTTTTCATAATTTCATTGTTTTGGCCAATGCCTCCTCTATTATAGTCCAAGAGCTAGTAACACCCGTTTCATGAAGTGTTTGATGCACTTCAAAATTGTGTGTCATAGTATCTACTGGATAGATGAGCAGGTAAGCAAGTGTTGGCTAGCTCTACCTGGGGACACCAGGTACTGCGCATAGGAGAAAGGTGTCCAAAAATTTTGCCCAAAAAAAGTGTTTGATTCAGAGGCCAACAAACCGAAATCAAAATTTAAAATGACATAAAACACAAAAATTAATAAGGCAGACACTTTTGAGGGGGTTAACATTTAATAAAAACACCCCCCTAAGTTGTTTTTTTAAAAATACAAAATGAAGTGTTTGATTCACGCTGACATTTTAACAGTGTCTTAATTACATACAGGGTCCTGCAATAGTGCGTCAGGCTTCCATAGCTCCTATACGAATTTAGTTAGGAATTTCATTCATACGCTAACTTATACTGTATCATACGGGGTACTTCAGGAAAATATTTTCTCATATACAGGATGGCCCAAAAAAGTGTGGTCATAAAAAGTTGTAATTTTTTTAAATGGAACACCCTGTATATTTTAACATTTTTAAATTCCACATAAAATTATAATTATTTTTTATTAAATGCATTATTAGCCTATACTTCATAGTTTCCGAGATATTGACTCTCGAAAAGTGACATTTTTGAACTTTGACAGCTTCTAACTTTCTAACAGTACGTCTTAGAGCAAAACGGCTTACATGTCCCTATCTTCAATTTTTATTATCTTCCCAAACAAATCAACTTCCAGTTAAACCGGAACAACAATATTTCCTGCGTTCGAGTTACATCCGCTTTAACCGGAAGTTGATTTTTTGGGAAGATAATAAAAATTGAAGATAGGGACATGTAAGCCGTTTTGCTCTAAGACGTACTGTTAGAAAGTTAGAAGTTGTCAAAGTTCAAAAATGTCACCTTTCGAAAGTCAATATCTCGGAAACTATAAAGTATAGACTAATAATGCATTTAATAAAAAATAATTATAATTTTATGTGGAGTTTGAAAATGTAAAAATATACAGGGTGTTCCATTAAAAAAATTACAACTTTTTATGACCACACTTTTTTGGGCTACCCTGTATATGAAAAAATATTTTCCTGAAGTACCCCGTATGATACAGTATAAGTTAGCATATAAATGAAATTCCTAACTAAATTCGTATAGGAGCTATGGAAGCTTGACGCACTATTGCAGGACCCTGTATAATAAAAAATAATTACAAAAAGGCATGCCCCTGGAATAATTTTTCCAAGAGCTTGCGGTGATATTATGGTAGAGAATTTGAGGCATTCGTATGTCCTGCCTGTTGCAAGAAATCTTAGCGTTGCTGTTAGTCGCTCATGTGCTGTTACAGCTCGTCTCATGACAGTGTCCTGTTTCTGAATGTAAGGAAGGAGTAACCATTGATTAATAGTTTCTGATAAGTTGCTTCATCCATTCTTAAACACCTAATTACGGTAATTTCAGGCTTCACACTTAATTCCTTTATCAAATTGACGTGACTGCATTGGTTTCTTTTTAACAGCCATTCTTTACACCACTTGTGTCGGGGTTTCCTGTCTTTCTTTCGGAGGACGATTAGATGACCTACTATTGCTACGGCATCATCGTCGTCGCGCTGTACCGATCTCATCACAGGTTTGCAGCAACGTGTATGCCCAAACCAAACTTCGGTAAACCTGTCATGTTTACCTGAAAAGTTATACCCGTCAGGTAAACCGTTGCGTCTATGGCCCCCTTTAGATTTACAAAAATTACATTTTTCGCAAAACAAACTTAACAGGTATAAGTTCATACGAAGTCAGTTGAGACAACGTAAATATGGGGGGTACGATCAATTTACTGCATCACACACTGAAACTACAATACAAATATAACAACATTTGTATTGATCGCTTCCTATACAGATGTTCGAAGATAGTCCACCTGGACTTGACAAGTCTGTCATCAAATTGTTTTTAATTTTTTTGTCTGTCTCTATTATTTCTATTGCCTCCTCTAGCCCTTACTACTGCCTGTACACGTCGGTTCATGCCATCAATTAGCTCGCGAATATCATCCTGGGTAATATTCCTCCATTCTTGACTCTTATGACGCGGTAGTGATTTAGATCCAGTTGCTGGTCCGCGTGAGTTTAAATTACCTTCGCGGAATCTTCGACGAACTGTCCAAGAACTGACATTTTTAATTCGAACCTATCGAAGTTGGTATTTTGCCGGTACTGACGTCAAATGACGATTCCGAAGAGTTTTAAGTACAAGAAATCGGCCATCAATAGCTTTAGTTTTGCGTTTCCTAAATCATTGACATCGTCAAGATCATTTTGCATTTGGGTGAGAACAAATGCACGTATTGACATGAACCAAAAACCAAAATGCAAAGAATATTTGCGGCCCAATGAAAACTGGTATTTTGAAGTAATTTTGCTTTCTAATTATTCCACAGAGTGTTTTGACACTAAGCAAAAAAAAAACACTTTTAGATGAACCTTGTATAATATGTGAAAAAAACAATTTCTCTTAAAATTTGTATAAGGATATTAAAACTAATAAGTGTATCTATAGCTTTCTAAAAAATCACTTAAATCGGAGTAAAAATAAAAAAGTTATAAAGCCCTCAACGTAATCCAAATTTTACGATGCCAGTTTTTTTTGCACGGGAGTGTATTTTCACCATAACCCAACATTTTTTATTATTCTAAATGTGAAAATTGTTATTTCATTTTCTCAGGTTCATTTTCTACCTCTAGGTGGCAGATGTTTGCACGTTTTGCGGCCTCTACACCAGTGATTTTTTTTTAACGAGGAAAAATAAAATTTTAATTTCTTTGTCGTATTTGGCCAGAGACAAATGGGAAATTGTAGAAGGTTTACTCTACTTTAACAATAATTTGTCTTCGTATTCTCTACCCTTGAAATCGGGGATGGGGAAATTGGCTATTTGAGCTGCGCGCCCATTTTTTGGGCTTGGTGGTATAAATAAACATTGCATCACGCAGTAAAAACACATCACAGTCAATAAAAAAAATTCATTATATTCTGAAACCTATATCATAGCATACAAAACAAAAAATAGGACTTGAAACACACTTTAAACAGTCAACATAAGATGAAAGTCTATCATACCCACAGATTTATAAAAAAATATTTATTTAATTTTTACAGTTCTTAGACTACCACACGTTAATAAATTTGAGTCTAGAAAGTGATTCATTACGTTACGAGGCTTGAAACTGATGCTTGATGGCGTGTGCTGACTCAGATCCAGAGCTAGATAGAGCTCTCGATCGGGAGTAAGTGCGAATTCCCTCTAGCTAGAAGATCGTCTAAGTGACAACCACACTGTGGTGCAGGAACAGGAATATGCGCCACACCTTCTTCTTGGTATTCACAGTTAACTCCAGTGCTTAAAGTAGCATCTTTTAGTTCTGACGTGGCAAAATCGTTATAGATGACATCCCCAGGCTTAAAACCGTTAATGGTAAGGTTTGAGGGAAATATAGCTTCTGGATTATCTTCTTCCTGTGAACCCTCTTTTTCTTCGTATACTGGTATAGAATCAGCTGGTATTTCTGTTGACATTGATTCTACCGGTGGGGTATCTGAGGTTTCTGGCAATGGTAAAGTTAATGCAGGATCTAAAACTAATGAATCTGACGTTTCTGATGTGCGCACGTCACTGGCTGATATATCTAATGGTGCAGGTGATTCTGAACCTTCTGGTTCAGGTTCATTTGTTGATGGAATGGCTAATGGATCAATGTTAAAAAACTCTTCTTTTCTCGCTAAAAAAGTAAAAAGACTTTACGTACTTGAACTCAGGAATAATAATATTAAAAGTGTGGAAAATGGTTTTTATTAGACTTACTGTGAGCTGCCGGGATGTATCCGAGATCTATCAGACTTGGTCTTTTGACAAAATTCACTTCATTCACTTCTGTATCACCAGCTAAGTCAACCAATTCATCCATAGCTTCCTTGGAGAGTGAATCAGCTGATATTTCTTCAGGTGGTGGTTTAAGTTCTACAATTGGGCCATTCAGGGAGTATAGACTTGCTTCAGATATTGATGACGTGTATGGCTAAAATTAGTTGAATTTATCTAATCTGATAGATAATGGATTCTAAAATAGTAACAGTTATAGTCTACGGAAGGTTATTTTATCACAATCGTTTTTTTAGGATATGTGGATATGTATGATTAATGATAAATGTGGCCACCAGGTGACTGGTGCTTCCTTGTCAATCCATCTGGATGAGCAGACTTACTTGTGCAGTTTTAGTCTTTTCAATTGGTAATTTTCTAAATCCATAAGTCAATCCATCCTCATTAACCTTTTTATCAAAACTGTCTTGGTATATTTTGTAAGCAAGAGCCAGCGATACTGGGTCAGCTGGTACTGAAGATTGTGCGCCAGCTAGAGCCTGTTTATAGACTTTGGAAATGTCAATCGATGGACCTAAGTTGACCTGAAATATACGAAATTATTACAATGTCATATTTAAAAGCTCCGAAGAAAATTCAATAAATTAATTTTTATTTAAATACTTACTGGTGTCGGAGTAAGACAATTTGTTTTTGATAGCTGTGTAAGCATGTCAGCTGCTACACCTGCCGCATTAGCTAACTCAGAATCGCTAGTGCCAATTCCTGTTTTACAATCTGGTTGTATAAAAATCGGTCGAGGTATAACAGCCGGTTTTACGATAGCAGTTCTTCTAAAAAGTAAATAAACATTCAATATTTTTAAAAAATATCAAAAAAAGTATTCTGGTTATAGTTCCAGCGTTTTCTAACACGCTTTTATTTTATTATTAGCTTCACCTGTATGTATGTTTGTTTGTTTGTTTGATTTTGACCCACTTTAAACGGTCAGATTTAATTTACATTTTGTAGACTTATCAAGAACCGCTGACAATACAATAATCTACACGCAAAAATTCTCCTGTCAAATTTTGACAGCTGTCAGGTATAAAACAAGGAAGTGATATTGACGAAACAAATTATGGGTCGATAGTACTCGATGCGGAGACTTCGGGCTAAATAAGCAAAAAATTCTCCTGTCAAAATTTGATAGCTGTCAATATGTCAAATCGTTTAAAAAAAATTATATTAGTGAAAAAAACTATAAGGTCGTATGTATATTGACGGTGGAATGTTGAAAAAAATACGCAAAAAATTCTCCTGTCAAAATTTGACACCTGTCAATATGTCAGAATTATTTCAATAACCGATAGTAATGAAACAAACGTGGGGTCGTATAGATATTGTCGCTAAGAATAGAGAAAATAAAAAAAAAATTCTACCCGAAAAATGAAATTTCGACAATTTTTTTTTTTTAATTTTGAAAATTTTTGTCGTTTGTTCGGGTTTGTATGTATGTTTGTAACCGGCTTCTTTGAACCCGATTTTGACCCACTTTAAACGGTCAGATTTAATTTAAATTATGTAGACTTATCAAGAACCGCTGACAATACAATAATCTACTAATCTAGCTCAATCAACTCAAAAAAAATTTTCTTAACAATAACTCAAACTAACAAATGAAAAATAAAAAAAAACTAAAAAACACGCCTTAATAATTAATCAAACTAAAAAGCGGAAAATAATTATTGAAATTCTTAATATAGGCAGAAAATAATAATGAACGATAAACATTAGTATTATTGTGAAAAAAGCGAGGGGTGCTCGATATACGAAAAATATAGCACAAAGCGCCCCACGCTTTTTTTACAATAATACCAATGTTTATCGTTCATTATTATTTTCTGCCTATATTAAGAATTTCAAGAATTATTTTAAACTATATTTATTTTCCGCTTTTTAGTCTGATTAATTATTAAAGAGTGTTTTTTAGTTTTTTTCAACTATATTTATTTAAAGTTAGTTCACCATTCCATGTGATATAAAGTAATTTTTTTAACATTCAGATTTAATTGAAACACTAAACATTTACATTACTACATATTTTTCTCTAGCGGTTGCGTTGGAAACTAACCCCCTCTATTTGTACCCCCTAGGGGCAAAGGTTCCTAAGACCTCAAAACGCGTACTTGCTTATTTTAACGGTGTAAGCAGATTACCAATTATCAACAATGTAGCTTAAATTAAAACAAAAATGTTATAGGTAGGTACCACTAAAAATAGGCTACACCCCTTTTTTCAACCCCTAAGTGAATTTTGAAAAAATGACGAAACATGGATTATTATTATTTTACTAAAGAAGCTTAAATACCAATTTTTAAACCTCCACCAGTTTTAGTTTCCGAGTTACAGAAGTTCCCATAAAACACCCTTTTTTTACCATCTTTTTGATTTCGTAACAGTATAGATAAATAGGTAATATTTAATATTTAGACAGTCTTTTTTAGGGGGGGGGCGAGGTTTAAAATGTTTTTACTTACCGAAAACATGGTCCCTTGAATGAAGATCCATATAGAGGTACGTTAAGGGGTGGTTTTTGTATCGCTTTAGGCCGTATCAGTGATGGGCCGAAGCACTTTGCAAATATTGGGTCGTCTTCCGCGAACAGTGCTCTTAATCGAACCTTCCCACCGCATCTAGGACATTTGTTAGCTTCAGTCTAAACATACAAAAAAAAACCGTATTATAAAACTATTGAAATAGCATAATTCAAATCGTCAAAATATGTCTATGTATAGACCAAGGTCGATAATTTTTTAAACCAAAAAAAATAATAGTAGGAAAATGAAAGGAAAAATAATTTACGGGCGATCCGAGGTCGAGAAGTGGAAGGGGGTGAGTTTTCAAGGGGAGAAAACGATTTATCTCGATTTCCGGCAAAACTAAAAGCCCTATGGAAAAACGTTAAATAGCAAAGTTGTAGGTAATAAAAAGATCTACAACTTTTGTATTTACACTTTTTTCACATAACCTCAAAATTTATATGAAAAATTCAAATAACCAAGTTTTGGGTTTTTTATTTTTATCTTTTACAAGAAAAATTTGTTTTTTCACGAAATTTGGTGAAAACTTACCTTTTTATGTCCCAAACACACTGTAATTTTTTTGATTTAAAATATTTATTTTTTCACCTTATTTTGACTTAATATCGAAAAAGCACCGTAATTTTCAATCGAAAATTCTCACGTCAAAATATCTGCTTTTTTAAAAAAGTCGGTGGGCTTTTTGTTTGTTGAAATGTCTACTTTCTGATCGCGTAAAAAAAATATACAATACTATGGTAAATGTTCTCAAAAAATGCAAAGAAATGAAAAAAACTCGAATCAGAAATTTTTTTTAATCATTATGTACAGTTTTGAGCTATTTATTAAAATTTATACTTTAATTACTCGAAAAACGTAAGATTCCATATTACATTGATATACAAAAAAATTAAAAATCCATAAAACATAAAGATCGCAAAAAATATGCGAAAATAGTTGTTCTAAATATAATTAAAGGTAGGATTTAAAGGGGATTTCATCACATTTACCATAGTAATGTATATTTTTTTTTTACACTATCAGAAAGTAGAGATTTCAACGAACAAAAAGCCCACCGACTTTTTTAAAAAAGCAGATATTTTGACGTGAGAATTTTCGATTGAAAATTAGGGTGCTTTTTCGATATTAAGTCAAAATAAGGTGAAAAAATAAATATTTTAAATCAAAAAAATTACAGTGTGTTTGGGACATAAAAAGGTAAGTTGTCACCAAATTTCGTGAAAATTTTTTTTTTTGTTAAAGATAAAAATAAAAAACCAAAAACTTGGTTATTTGAATTTTTCACATAAATTTTTGGCGTTATGTGAAAAAGTGTAAATACAAAAGTTGTAGATCTTTTGACTACCTACAACTTTGCCATTTAACGTTTTTCCATAGGACTTGTAGTTTTGCCGGAAATCGAAATAAATCATTTTCTACCCTCAAAAACTCACCCCTTTCCACTTCCCGACCTCGGATCGCCCCCCGTAAATTATTTTGCCTTTTATTTTTGTTATATTCTCTTCCTTTTCCAATGGGTTTCATCCTACTATTATTTTTTTTTCACTTTTTACCATTTTCAAAGGCTTCAGCCCTGGTCTAGTAAACCAAATAAATTTTTAAAAGCCAATTTAGCCTAATTTTTAATATTGCCCCCCCTCCCCCCCTCCCCTTTTTCCTATATGGCGCCAGCCCATGTATGTAATGATGGAAAAAGTATATTGTGTACAATGTTCTCTATATAGACGTTATTACACTAGTTTTATAACTTACATTATTCAACAAATATAACAACACGAAGAAGCTTACGGCCTTCACAAACATTTTTCTTAGTTAATGGAAAAAAACTGAATTAATGAAACATATTGCGGAAGTAAAAATTTATTTTATAGCTTTAAATTTTTCAAATGAATTCTCCAATTTGTTTGTTTTAAATTTTTCTCGCAAGGTGCAAGCTTTACCGGGTTTGGTACGTGAGAAAGTTATAGGTCAATGTATGAAACAAAAATGTTGAACAAATTGTTTGATTTTGTTTAATATGTTCTAAATGTTCGGCGGGTAGTTGTTTTTTTGTGACTGGAAAACGTTAATTTTTTCTTGTGTTTATTGATGATAAGAATAAGCAGGTGTTGTTGTTAAAAATAATTCAACCCTGATTTTCTTTATACATTTGAGGGTAGCAAACTTTACAACCTTTAATTAGCTAAAAAATTAATTGATCCAGCCGATACTAGGTGGAAATTCATAATTATAGTATTATAGACCAGGGCTGAAGCCTTTGAAAATGGTAAAATGTGAAAAAAAATAATAGTAGGATGAAACCCATTGGAAAAGGAAGAGAAGATAACAAAAATAAAAGGAAAAATAATTTACGGGCGATCCGAGGTCGGGAAGTGGAAAGGGGTGAGTTTTAAGGGTAGAAAACGATTTTTCTCGATTTCCGGCAAAACTACAAGTCCTACGGAAAAACGTTAAATGGCAAAGTTGTAGGTAATAGAAAGATCTACAACTTTTGTATTTACACTTCTTTCACATAACCTCAAAATTTATGTGAAAAATTCAAACAACCAAGTTTTTGGTTTTTTATTTTTATCTTTTACAAGAATTTTTTTTTTCACGACATTTGGTGAAAACTTATCTTTTTTAAAAAAGCAGAAATTTTGACGTGAGAATTTTCGATTGAAAATTAGGGTGCTTTTTCGATATTAAGTCAAAATCAGGTGAAAAAATAAATATTTTAAATCAAAAAAATTACAGTGTGTTTGGGACATAAAAAGGTAAGTTTTCACCAAATTTCGTGAATTTTTTTTTTTTAAATAACTTATACTATATTTGGTTAAATAAAACCGGTAATAAAACAAAATAACTATAAAAATTGTTTATTAAACAACAAAAAAAACAGCATTATAAACTATGTATAAAATAACAAACACAGCAACATTAAAGCAAACAGTGATTATTGCTATAACAAAATACACTAAGAATCTGGGAAGCATGAATAAATATCTAAAAATTAAAAATACACAGAAATTAATAAATTAGTTTAAAATAATTCTAAGTAAAACCTTGAAATTCCTTGTATAAGTTGCATGGGGACGTTACTATGTCTACAACTAAAAATAAAAATAAAAATTAGTAAAATGTATAATAAAAAATATATCTACAGGTAAAAGTCCAACACCCTATGAAATAAACGCATTTTTTGTCTCCACTATAAAAGACTGTTGAGTTGCTTCTACTAGATGGCGGCACCACCTATTTATTACCGCTTGGCTCCACAGGGTGGGTTTAAATACGTGTTGCGTCTTGTGTGAGTTGTGTGGAGTTGCTTTGGGTTATGGCTGCCCGTAGAGTCCTAATAAGGACTTTTTGGCTTTGATTTTTTTTTGGGTAGATGCTTTATGATTATAGTGACAAATTTTCGTAAGGTAATTAGGCATTTCCTCATCGGCCGGTTATATAAATAAATATTCGTACATTTTACGTCTTCCCCTCAGTGGGGATTTTCAAAAACCCTAGGTACGTCGTCCACAACGGGAATTTTTTTGTTGTAGTTGGGTAACTTCTCCAAAAAATCTTGCAGTTGATTACTGAACTCTTGTCTCTTCTGACTTGCCTTTTCTATCCTGTTGAGGGAAATTTTCGAGGATACGTAGCCCGTATTGATTAGTTTATTGATGAAACCCAAGATGGCGTCTTCAGCTGGTTCGAGAGCTTTTTGAAGATCGGGACTACAAATAAATGACACAGTAAATAATCGAAAAATATCGTCCACTTAATCAAAACTCCCTCGGATCCGTCAAATTAATTTTTTCGGTTGAAGATAGCTATATAATAATTGTCTAGAATTTATTGTAAAATATAAAAATATACAATACAGGGTTTTATTTAAGTATGTGGCCAAACTCCAACGAGTGCTTCTTTAAGTGATTTTAAGAAGAAAAGTTCATATAAACATGGGTCCGAAAATGCATAGTTTTTACGATACAGGGTGTCAAACTTAAAAAAAAAAATCGGATCTTCGTAAATTTCTCAATACTCTTTTATTCGATTTTGTTGAAATTTGGCAATTCTGTTTGTAATAACAAGAGGATAATTAAGCCTCAATTAGATTAAAATTATTAAGTCCAGTGGCGTCCCGGAAGACAGTCTAACTAATATTTTTGACAAAAAAAATGCGCGCCACTGACTTTTTCTAAAATTATGTATTTTTCTCGAATTAGGCAACTACAAAACAACTATTTTATCTCCTGAGTTTTTTTCATATCTGGCTTTGTTTTCGAGAAAAAAAATAAAAATAACTTTATTGCATGTCCCCGGGCCAATAAGAGTAAAAGTACCAAACTATTAAGCAATTAAAATTACACGAAAGTCCTGTTTTGAATTTTAAAATTTTAATATTTATGCGAAAAAATTCAAAAGAGGACTTTTGCGTAATTTTAATTGCTTAATAGTTTGGTAAGTAGCTTAAATCTTTTACTCTTATTGTCACGGGGATATGCAATAAAATGGTTTTTATTTTTTTTCTCGAAAACAAAGCAAGATATGAAAAAAACTCAAGAAATAAAATAGTTTTATTTGTAGTTGCTTAATTCGAAAAAATACATAATTTTAAAAAAGCCAGTGGCGCGCCATTTTTTTGTCAAAACTACTAGTTGCCTGTCTTCCGGGACGCTACTGGACTTAATAATTTTATTTTAATTGAGGCTAAATTATCCTCTTGTTATTACAAACAGAATTGCCAAATTTCAACAATATTGAATAAAAAAGTATTGAGATATTTACGAACGTTTAAAAGTTTGACCCCCTGTATCGTAAAAATTATGCATATTCGGACCCATGTTTATATGAACTTTTCTTCTTAAAATCACTTATAGAGGCACCCCTTGGAGTTTGGCCACATACTTAAATAACACCCTGTATATTTCTTGATGATCCACCCTGTATATTGTCCAAGTGATTCTTGATTAAGTGGGCGGTATTCTATACATATAAAAGGCTAACCCGTTTCTTTTTCATAACGCTGTACAGAAATCTTTGTTAATACCTTATTGACTCCTCAAACGATTCTTCAAATGAATCAGCTGGTAGGGTTGTCCTACAGTCAATTTCCAAAATCTGTAAAAATAATTGGGTTTATATTAACGCGCAGTCCGGCGTAGTAAAATCCTGAGCGTGAAGATAATTTGCGCGCTCAGGTTGCATATAGACAGTTTACACAGATAAGGCCTAAATTAACTTGTCTTTACAAGTGCAGTTTATAAAATAAATGTAATATACACACGCTACGGAGTACAGACACATTGCAACACACGCTTAGTCTTCTACAACGATCGGGCTACGCTCTACATGGTTTGACCCGAATCCCGCAAAAAATTCGATAATTTTTCTGTGTTAAGGTGCCCACTCACACTCCGGAAATCCTCAGAAGAAAAACCGTACAGTTTTTCCTTAAGGATTTTACTGAATTGGCCTGAATACACCCGGCTCCATACACACGCTCCGGTAATCCTTAAGGCCAGGCCTATGTAGTTTTTCCTCTGAGGATTTCCGGAGTGTGAGTGGGTCCCTTAATAAACTGTAACGTTTGCGGACTAAAAATTTGAGGCCTTGGACAAACTGCACTGCCTGTGCGTGCAGCTTGACGTTGTGTAAAGCTGAGCGTGAAAGTTTTACTACCAATCACTAAAAACGGTTGTACATATTTTAAACGAAAACTTACCAAAAATATGTGCAGCACTACTATCGAATAAAACGAATACATTAAAATCATATTTTACAAAGGTCACTAAGTACGTAGTACTACTAAGTATATATGCACCGACTTGTTCCTTTTTTTTGTGACTTTCAAAGTACCTAAGAGAACTAGATACTATGGTACGTTACCTATACACATAGTAACAGTGCTTAATTTGCTAATTGCATTTGTTTTGTGTTTAATTTAACCTTGTCTCAATTTATATAATAGTAAATAGTTTAAACTACATTTTATTTCATTGGCGTTACAATATAAACTACATGGACTGTTTAGGTTCTTACATGGGGACGAAAATTAAATTAAATAAATGTAGCAACGTGCTTTACAAGGCAGCACACGCACCGCTCCCAGAGCGCCTTAAAGGCTTTTTCCTATAGTGCTTGTGCTCGATCATAAAAAAAAAGCGTTTTTATTTTAATTTAAAAAAGGTAAGAGCCAGTCCGCCACTGGGAAGCATAGTACTATTATAGTACGGTGTAAATTGCATCAAATTGGCAGTCGGACAATATTGTAGTAATTGTTCTTATAATTAATGCAATTTCCTTAAATGGACTTTATGTGTTTACATCTTTACATTGCCTTAAAATTAAAATACCTATTATAAAATAATATTAGTGATTTGCAGTGACGTGCTAAGGGGGGGGAGGGCTAGAAAGGGCGCAAGCCTCTAGCCTTTTTAGAAAAGGAAAAAAATACTCTCGTTTCTTAAATTAAAATTTAAAATTTGGTACTTATGTGTAACTTAACATGCAGTTTAAAAATGGTCAATAAAAAAATAGAGTTGCCATTTAAAAAAATGATCGATTTTTCGATTTATTCCAATTTACAAACCTGCACTGTCCCCATTTACCCCATCATACTAAAAGCCTAGATTTATATACAGTGTGACCAGTAAAGTCCGCATCATATGGGATTTTTTTTTATTAATAACTTTATTCGAAATTTGACTTTGGCATCAAGTTCTGCTTCGATCGAGATGAAAATTAAGCAAAAAAATAGTAGTCACGTGATTCGCATTATCTGTTAAATTTTAATTTTTCCAAAAAATATTTCAAAAGTGGGGTTATTTCTGAAAGCATCGAAAAAAGTTATTAGAAAAAGTTTTTTTTAAATGCAGTTTCTAGCCCACATGCAAAATTTTAGCTGCATAGGATAATTTTGATTTTTTACCCATATTTTGTAAATTGCACCATTTTTGCAAAATAAGACTCAACGCAACCTACATAAAACTTCTTAGTTTTGACAATGCTTAATTTTAGATACATTTTCTTTAAAGTAGCGCCATATTAAATGTGTGTTTTTCTACAAAATCAAAATTGGGCTATTAAAATTTGGTCGCATGTGATGCAAAGTTGATTTGGTTTTTACCCTGTATAAGGTAACTTCATAAAAAAAGTATTTTTGAAAACGTAGTTTGTGTCTGAAAGTAATACACTTTAATATGAAGATAAAAAAGAACACGGTGTCATCGGTAAAGTGTTCATTAAGTGTAAAATAAATTTTAGTTGTAAGTAAAAATCAAAATTATCTTTTGCAGCTGAAATTTTGCATGTGGGCTAGAAACTGTATTTAAAAAACTTTTTCTTATAACTTTTTTCAATATTTTCAGAAATAACCCCAGTTTTGAATTATTTTTTGGAAAAAATTAAAATTTGCCAGATAATGGGAATCACGTGACTACTATTTTTTTACTTAATTTTCATCTCGATCGAAGCAGAACTTGATGACAGAGTCAAATTTTGAATAAAGTTATTAATAAAAAAAAAATCCCATATGATGCGGACTTACCGGTCACACGGTATAATATGTATATAATTATTAAAAATTAAATTTAATAAATTTATTTCTTATCATTCGAAATTTTCTTTATTTCTTATCAAAAGGAATGAATTATTGTTTGTTGCAACGGTTACTAGAATTTGACCTTATATATTTTTATCTTACCGGGTAAACATCAGTTTCAAAGAACTGTAAAGGTTGATAAATGGACATAATATTGACCCTGTGTCAAAAGATAACAGTATTATCTATTATCTGTAATATTAATAAATATTTTTTTAATTCTGATTAATAGGCAATTGCGATATATACATACATCCAAGGTGGTGAGTTTTTAAAACGAATCGCATTTGTGCCACAATTTCTCATTAATAATATAAAACGCTTCCAACTTTACCTATTATTTCTCTGTGCAACAGCATACAAACCATTTTATTTTCTGTCGCAACATAACTTCAAAAAATTTCCTTATTTCCTAAATCAACTCCCAATTAAAACCAAATAAAAGTCCTAATGGGTGAAGTCTGGAGATCTGGCAGGTCATTTAGTTCCGCCTCTTCTCCATATACACTGATTTAGATACATTTGGTTCAAAACTTCACGCACTTCACTGTAAAAAATGGGTCGAATTTTACGTGATAGTTCCATAAATATTAACTAATTTTACACACATGTCGTAGATAAAGATACATTAATGTTTTTGTAATATGAAATTTTATTGTAAATTTACAATAAAACAAGAAAGATATTTTTAATGCGTATGTTATTTTCAAAACAGTTAAAATTAAAATACATTTAAATTTACAGCTTTAAAGAAAAATTAAATTTTTTAGAATTTCATAGAATAATTAAGTTTTCATTGACAAATTTAGAAAAAAATATATTTATCTTCCAAGATAGGCAACTAGTATAAGCATATTAAGCATGCAGATATTGATGCGGTGATGCCGGTGATCTAATTTAAATGTTTATTTTAAAACGGGAATATCATCATAAAAGTGAGAGTATTTTCAGTTCATATTTGCTCTTAACACGAACAGATTGAACAAAAATACGCCTGCAGGTGTTATTATAATTATTACAAGAATCTTTATACAGAAACAAATTATGCTAAAAATAGCAATCCCCTTATCAGTATTATAAAAACAGCAAATTTATAAATTCGAATTAATAATTTTCATCATCATTTTTTCGAGTCTTTAATAAAACGGAACACTTTTTGTTAAGTTGCTAAAATTCAAAATGTCAGCTAAAATCGCTGTAGTTTTCATGGTTGTTTTTATTCTATTGCAGGTAACATAAAATACTGATAATATTATTTGCAGTAATTTTAACAGTTTACAATAGGATCAAGTGCTGCTGACATATTTTTGAATTTCATTTCAACGTCCTCAATTTTTCTATAAATAAATTTTTTTGACCGTTTTACTTCTCACTTATGTAACCCAAGACTTTCTGTGTGGGATTTAAGGAGGAGTAAGTGAAACAGAATACAGTATATTATGCTCAATATGCTATAATCTGACACGCTTCTTTAAAATCGAGAAGGCTATATGATGCAGCCTTTCATATGTGTTGTTGGACCGATAATCTTGTTCCACACAAATTTTACTAAAGTTGGTCAATACTTTACTTTAATTTTAATGAATTATCGTTTATAAACAAAAAAAAATTTTTTTCACTGGTTTATTTAAAAGAAAATTTCACACCTGTCATTCTAAGCCAATCACACACTTTCATTTCGACAGTTACCAATGACAACCTTAAAATTTTTCGGAAATTTTTCTCCTCCTGCCAAGCTAGGCGAACAAAATTAATAAGTGGACATTTTTTCTTGACAGCTATCATATGATCCGAAAATCAGTATTCAGGATCAAATTTTGGTATTTAATGTTTTTATTCATTTTATAATACTAAATAAATACAAATATTTATTCACCAAATATTTCTTTCATTAAGGCTAAATATTTTTGGAATTCTGGTTGGAACTCTTCTCTTCGTAATGGAGAATAACAAGGATAATGGTTATCTTCCCTTTCCACTTCTATCAGATGTCTATGTTTAATATAATAGATGTAATATTTGGATGCAATTTTGTTCTGCTGAATTCTGGTTTTTCTTAAAAAGGATGGGATATTATCTTCCTCCAAAATCTTCTGGATAGCTGAGAAAAGGTTTTCTTGATGGGGATTTAATTCAGTTTTTTCCATTAAACATTGCAAATACTTTAAATTTTTACGAGACATATCAATGTCCCCTATTTTAGAGCAAGATTTACAAACACCGTAGGGCTTAAAATTAGTTTCTTGATTGTTTGCTGCCATGATTTAATTATTGTGAACTAAAGACGCACGTTTAAGAAATAACTGTCGACGTGACGTATAGCAGAGACGATTTTGACATCACAAGCCTACTTGACTGTGGTATCTACTATCTACCTAGATTTTAAAAATTGTTTTATCTGGCATAACTAGCCTAAACTAGACTATACTATGCTTTCCCTTTGTTTTAGTAAATGAAATGTAGTAAAAATAAATAAAAAGGATAATTTTCACTTATATTTTTTGCATTTCGTTTAACTAAACGGTGAGGAAACTTTTTTTTGAAAGTTTAAGTATTCCCATAATTATGGATAATTTCAATAAAATAATTCAAATAAATTTTAGGTGTGAAATTTTCTTACCGAATTCCCCGCGTCCTTGAATTAATATCCGGAAATTCTTCCTCAGTCACGCATTTTTCTAGAAAATTTTCCGGAAATAATTCGAGCACTAGGGAGATTATAAGTGAAAACATTAGTGATGCGTTCGCCATTGTCTCATCAATGTCTCGTTTATTACAACTTGGCTAATATTACATATTTCCTTAGTATTTCTCAGTTCAAGGTGTTGAGCTACCTACACGATCAGGAGGTGGTGGTAATTCTGTGGTAAGCTAATTTAATTTAGGGTTTAAAAATTATTTGTATATTTTACATATCATACCGTGCGAGCAAAAATTATTTGCATTAAAGAGGGCCTTGCATCTAAGGACGTAATGCTGAGCCAGCTTGGCCACACAGATTTTGCTTAAGGTGGGAGTATCAACATGCTTGCCAACCTATAACCTATTTCGCGTAGATTTATTTATGTTTTCTAGCTTTTAAACAAAATGTAAAGAAAATCAGTATCGACTTGATATTCTATAGGTAATAATTGACATATTTAATAAATATCAAGGAATTTCATAACTTATTTTAGGAGAACTGTATAGCGAAAAATATCGAGTAAGATTTTTTTTTACATTATTATGTCATTGTCACTCATTGTTATTTCACTATACAATTCTCCCAAAATTAGCAATGAAATAAATTGATATTTTTGTAATATTTCAGATACTACCTAAATAATGTACCGACGATAATGATTTTCTTTAAATGTTAGTTATTAAAATAATAAACTCAAAAAATCAACGCCAAATAGGTTATAGGTTGACAATAGATTGAATGACGTTGAGAATTTAACCTTAAATTGGTCAATAATTTGATTTTAATGAATTATCATTTATAAACAAAAAAATATTATTTTATTATCGTAAGTAATTACATAAGTGCATCAAAATTACCGATAATTTTTTATAAAAGCATGTTGTCTAAAAACTGGATGAGCTTATTTTCATATTTTGGCAAAAGAGCCCGACACCGAAGGTGGAGGGCTCTTTAAACAAAATATGAAAATAACCGAATCCAGTTTTTTACTGACAACGTGCTTAAATGAAAAATTATCAGGTCTATTTTGATGCACGAATGTAATTCGGTAGAATATTTCTCGAGTACGTGAAATGAAAGCACAAAATTTAATATTTTTATTTAAACGTTATATTTAATTATATGAAAATAAACAAATTAAAAATTGCATGAATTGCAGTGGAAAACACAATTATTGTAAAAATTACTATTTTTGGAGTCTGCTGCATTACTTGTTAATGTATGTGAGTTTGCCATTGAATTAGAACTTGTAGAACCTGGCATACAGATATTAGTTTCTGGGCTATGATTAGCCTTATCATTGTCTTCCCTCATTTTTTCTACTATATTAGAGTGGTGTTCCTCGTCTAGTTGAAGATACGGCTTTATGGATTTTGGGTTGGAATGCCCAGTAATTTTTATTAGCGTATTTTCTTCAACCCCTTGCTTTGCTAACTTCGAAACAGCTGTTGCACGCAGTGAATGGTTGGTGATTTTAACCTTTTCAGTCGCTAAAGCTGACTTTTTTGCTTCCGTTGAGGTCCACCGAGTGATTCTATTTTTTCCAACAGGGATATTCTTATACCACTTGCCCAATTTCCAGAAAGGATTAAAACAATCGCGGAATATTTATGTTATTTCTTTTTTCTAATAACTTTTTAAACAACCTTACTGGACACAAATCCGGATTAATTTCGTTTTTAACTAGCCACTTGGATGGTGCACAAGGTTTTTCTCCTCCTTGTGTTGTTTTGTCGAATATTGGGTTGTATTCCATTCTGCCTGTTTTTTTTTCCTGCGTTATTAATATCGTCTTTGAAATACGAAATTAAACATTCTACTCCCTCTCCTCCTCGCCATGCTAGTTCGTATGACAAAACAAAGAACAATTTTTTTTGCAAGCCATCAGGCGTTTCTTCATCACAATTCTGTACCATATTTTAAAACTCATTGTATTTAAGTGATACAGCGCTTTCCTTTCTTTTCTGCGGGTCTGTCTGCAACTGCTTCCTTTTGGCACCTTTTGCTTCGCGGGCTGTTTTAAATTCCGTATCAGTAAAGGGATTAAATTTAATGTTATATTCGTTTTGATATTTTTCCATTAATAATTTTGACGTAACGTTCTAAATAGTATTTACAGTAAAATCTTTATAATCCTCACCATTTTTCTTTTTCATATTGTAGGCCCAGTCAGTCAGAATATTGGCCAGCGTCGGTATTAAAGTATTTTCGTTTAAACTATAATTTCTCTCTTTAATAAAGTCCATGAACGGTCTCCATATATACTGGTGGTTTAGTAATGTATTTTTAGGTTTACTTTCGGTAACTTTCTCTATTAAACTAATTAAACTTAAGGAATCACTTCCAAATCGCGACATTTTTACGACTTTTTAAATTTGATTTATGTATGTCAAAATGACAAATACATAATATCAACACAATAATACACCTACAAGGTGCTATTGTAAATATTAATTATTGTTACTTAGATACGGACCTATAGGGAAATTTTCGGCGGGACATTTTCGCACCTACTGGGCAATTTTCGTCGAAAACTTCCCGCTTCATATGGTAGTTTTCACACAAGAGAGAAATATTCACAACAATTATTATTAATATAATTTTTTTCCACTGGATTATTTAAAAGAAAACATAAGTGATGCATTCGCCATTTTCTCATCAATGTCTCGTTTATTACAACTAAAAGGAACTTGGCTAATATTACATATTTCTTTTAGTATCCCTCAAAGCCAAGTATTGTGCTACCTACACGATCAAGAGGCGGTGGTAATTCTGTGGTAAGCTAATTTAATTTAGGGTTTAAAAATTATTCATATATTTTACATATCATACCGTGCCAGCAAAAATAATTTTCATCAAAGAGGGCCTTGCATCTAAGGACGTAATGCTTAGCCGTAGAGCTTAATACCTGTTGGGTAGTTGGGTTCAAGCTAAATAATCACTGCAATATTTAATAAATTAACCGTATCCACAAAACAATAAAGTTTATCCCAAAGATCTAAGTAGAATACAAAAACACAACTTTTAAATTAAAACAAATAAAATTCTGCCGCCATTATAAGACCCGTAAACAAACCGCCCGGCCGGCCAGGCTGTTCCATTTCTCACTTTATTAATGCTATTACAGCAAACCCGCATAAAAAATTTTCAATAATATTTTGTAGAGGTTCTTAGCTATCATGGCACTTAAATTTTCTATTAGATATCAATCGAAAACAGGATAAAAATACAAATTAATACGAAAAACCGCAAGGTTAACACGTACTTTGCGAGTAAATTACATACTAAAGCATGGCTAACCTAAAAAAAGTCACGTGACACATGGACCTGCAAGCAGTGTTGTCGATGTTTCTTTTTCATGGCTTCTCTCAAGGTGGTTGTGGTTATATATTAAATACACAGGACTTATGGGGAATAAGCATTATATTTTTTTTAGGCCTGTGTTAAAATAGTATATTAAAGTACACGTTTCATAAGAAGCGGTTTTAGCGCACGCGTCTATTTTAAAAAACGAGCCACAAAACGGCGAGTTTTTTTATTGACACGTGCGCTAAAACGCCTTATGAAACATGTGCATTATACATTTTTTTCTATTTCACCTTTTATAATCAAGAAAAATACATTTTAAAAAGAAAATAAATCCTTCAAATTTTGTAAATTTTTATGTCTAAATTTTATGTTGGTAATACTATTTTTTATCATAGTAGCCTCTGGACAACAAAAATTATTTGGCAAACTGTAATTTTTTGATTTATTGACCCCTTTCCACCACGAGATTCTAAAGTTATTTTAGCGATATGAGATTTGAAATTGGACGGAATACGTTGTGTGATCCTTGTACATTCGGTACATATACAGAGCGTTCGGAAATTCGGGAGATTTTGCTACTTTTTTTCGAATTTCAAAAGACGTGATTTTACGTCACGGCATTGCAATTTAGTATAGGGAAGATGGAAAATTCAAACAAAGTTGAAGTTAAAATCGACATTGGAAGGTTAGTAGATTGAATTTTGGATAGGATTTGGCAGAAAATGATAGCATGAAGCATCTACAAAAGATTGATTCATAGATTTATGCAACCAACATACATGACTGTTATCCACACAGAATAAAAAAGTAGGTTATCAAGCTATTTTTCCTCTGCGAAAAATGGGTTTTCTCGTGAATCACAAAGGCCATTCAAGTCAATGAAATAAAACACTTAAATGTTATCAACTTATCAACATCAAATAAAGAAAAAAACGCGTATCGAAATAGCTTCATTACAATACGCAATCGTACTGAGCTTATTATGAACGTGAAATAGAAAAACACATATATGTGCCGAAGCGGTCGCACAGTCAGCACAAACGGCTGTGTGTGTCATCGCCCTAAGGGTGTAGCTACGATTTGCTTGAAACAAAATATTATTTAGTTCATTCGTACAAGCAATTGTCAACCGAATTCCAATTTTTCTCTGCGCATGCGTGGTTTTGAACTGGCTACAAACTGATTGGAATTTTTTTGCTTTGCGTTTACGTTACAATTTGGCTTCTGCGAACGCCGGATTTTCTGTCAGCGGTTTGGGATTTGTCGTTTGCGAACGCTTTTAAAATACGATCACATGCATCGTTAAATTGCTGACGATTTCTGACCGCTGTTATACGAACGAAGTTAATATTAAATAATAATAAACTGGTTTTAATTGGTTTTTAAAAATAGGCATATTTTTGTTTTAGAAAACCCCGGAAGAGCAAAAAGCAGCTATAGAGCAGAAAAAAATTAGAGATGGGATCGATAAAATAGTGGCAGAACATCAAAGGCTCAATTGGAACTAATTTTTATATTGCTATATATTTATTTATATACAAAAATATATAAAATATTACTCTATTAACCATAGGTACATCTGGTACATAGTTACGTTCATATATATATTATACCATATATAATATCAATAGATGCATTATTAAGTAAGGCTGATGTTTTATAGTAAATTTGCCCTGATTATTTAATATTCCAGTTTGGTTTATAAGTCAGTAATCCAAAAACATCTGCTCTTAAACTCAAACAAACCTGTTAAACAGATTTTAGAAAAATGCTTTCGTTTGATAAATTTAAATTGTTAAACTTAAATGAGCTAAAAAAATCATTTTTAGTTTTTCAAATAAATCCAGTACAGATGATATATCAATAAATTTTTTAAAAACATATTTTAATGAAATATCTATTCAACTATTGGATATTATAAATTCTAGTTTGAAATTTGGTGTTGTCCCTGAAATTTTAAAAATAACTACAATAACGCCAATAAGAAAGGTTAAAAATAAATCAAAACCAGAAGAATTTAGACCAATAAATACACTTGTAGCAGTCGAAAAAATTTTAGAACGAATAATCTATTATCAGTTATTAGATTTTGTAGAGGAAAATAAAATATTATCAAAATTTCAATCAGAATTTAGGAAGAAATATAGTTGTGAAACTGCTGTACAATATGTTTTAAATGATTGGAAACTTACAATTGATAAGGGTGATATGGTGGCCGTTATTTTTTTAGATTTGAAACGTGCATTTGAAACAATTGATAGAAAAAAATTATTAGAAAAATTACGACATTATGGAATTGGTGGACAGGCACATAAATGGTTACATGACTATTTAATGAATAGATGGCAGGTAGTTAAATGTAACGAGTATGTGTCAAATAAAAAAGGTATAAATGTTGGTGTACCTCAAGGCAGTATACTTGGTCCTTTATTATTCATAATTTATATTAATGATTTGGCCTACAATCTAGACATTTGTAAATATCATTTTTTCGCTGATGATACAGTAATTTATATTTCAGATTATAATTTAATATCTCTAATAAATAATATGAACAATATACTAGAACATATATATAAATGATAAATGGATGTGTGAAAATAAATTAAAAATAAATATTGATAAAACAAAATTTTTGTTACTAAGGTCTGATAAACAGTATAATGAGTTTCTAAATCAAAATCTTTCTTTTAAAATAAATAACGAAACTATTGAAATTGTTACTAAAGTTAAATATTTAGGAGTTATTATCGACAAAAATTTAAAATTTCATGATCATAATATGGATTATATTTGTAAAAAAAATTCAAAAAAAAATAGGAGTACTAAATAGATTAAGCGGATACTTAAGCATTTATAGTAAAAAAATGATTTTCAATTGTATTATTTTACCTCATTTTATTTTTTGTAGTTTAATTTTATATATGTGTTCACAACAAGATAAAAACAGATTACAGACTTTATAAAATAGAGCAATGAGAATAATATTGAGATGTAATAAATACACTAAAATAACTGAAATGCTAAAGTGTTGTGTCAATTGATGAATATAGAAAATTTCTTATTATTTCGTATTTTGATTTTTATTCATAAAATAAATTTATATATAAGAGCACCATATTATGAAAATTTCTTGACAAAATTTAATGAAGTTCATATTCATGAAACAAGAGGAAAAAATAACTTTATTTTGGATCATACAAATTTGAAATCGACTCAAAAATCAATATTTTTTAGTGGTGCTATAGAATATAACAAGTTAGGAAATGAAATTAAAAGGTGTAATTTAAAACTATTTGTAAAAAAATTAAAGAATCAAATTTTATGTAAAAAAGTTTAATAAAATAGTCTTTCTAGATTGTAATTATCTATCAGGAGAGAAAAAAAAATTTACAATTTGAAATGTATTTAAATAGTTCAATGAACTAATAAAAATTTGTTATTATTATTATTATATTCGTCGTAGAATGTTTCACTCTCTACTACCATTTTTCTCGTTTCGTCTCCTTCCCGCGCCTTGTTAATTTTATATCTATTTTTCTGTAAGCTATAAAATTTATCACTTATAATCTCCCTCTAGAGTCTAGAGCATAAATTATTTTCGAAAACTTTTTCCTAAAAAATTTGTAACTGAGATAATAATAATAATAATAATAAATAATTTTCGTTCAAGCTCGCGGGAGATTCGGCAAGAATACTTTATGCGAGAGTTATTTGAAAATAGAGTTAAATTGGTGAAATAACGATGTAAGGGACATAATACACAGTGGCGGCTCGTTAATGAAGGGCTCTGGGGCGCCGCCCTCCCTGCAATTATTTCAAACAGAATCCAAAAATACTTTATTTAAAAAACCAATAACGCAATGTATGTAAGCAATCCATTAAAATAATTCAAACCAAACATAGCCCTATTTCAGCGGGTAGGTTATACTAAGCCCGGTCATAAACCAAACATAGCCCTATTCCAACGGGCAGGTTATACTCATAGACAAGCGAGTTCCGCGCTCTCAATGTTATACTAAGCGCGGGCGGGCGGGGGCGACCGATTATCCGTCCCGATTCAACGCGGCTTCTCGATGAATTGCCATGACGACAAAGGCGTGACGTCACCAACACATCGCACAACGAGCGGCCACGGACGAGCTCCGATTTTCCGCGCCCAACAACAGCTGTTCGCGATGCCACGGTAGAATAATGGATATATTATTTGCTCTGACGAGGCGACCTGTCGATGCCGCCAGGCGTTCATGTTTTGTTTAATTTATTAGTTACGTTATAAAGTTGGAAAATGTCGTGTAATATGAAGGTCAGTGATTTACAGAAGCTTGTGTTTAGTTCTCTGAGCTTAAGTGAAAATCTTGATTTAAAAAATGCCACTAGAAATTGAACATAGTACATGAGCAATCAAAATGTAAAAGTAAGGCACAGTTTACGCGTAAGTTTGACAAAGAAATATATAATAAAAAATCCTGAATAGGTATGCGGTTGTGAGGACAAACATTTTTTTTTGTTTCGTGTGTCTTCTTTTTCACGGGGATGATAATTGGACTATAAATTGGGTGCAGGACTTAAAACATCTTTCAGAGAAAATAAAAAAACATGAAAATAGTGCAAAACATCGTCATAATGTGGTAAGTTTTGAGATGTTAGGACTAATATTTTAACTTGTTTAAGCAGTGCTTATGCTGATGAACTTAAAATTCACAACAAGAAAGTTAGAACAAACAGACACGTACTTTTGAAAATAATAGACATTTCAATTTTTTTTTAATTTAAAACCAGCGCCCCCCCCTGACTCGCTAGTCACAAGCCGCCACTGATAATACAACCCTGATGTGTTGTAAAAACCAATAGTGGGGACTATATTTTGGTAAATCATAAGCAGTTTAAATTGCATTGTTTTTACTTTCCCTGTGCTCTCGTAAAACAAGTATGCTGACTCTGGTTTGAAGCTCCTGGTCACTATCTCATATCCAGACTATGGATAATACTTCCTTGATTCAACAATTCAACTGTTTTTTTGCTTGTTGACGGTTGAAAATTTATGCCGGGCTAGCTGTGCTGTAGCGTTAAAAAAGGAGCAAGCGATAGACCTGATTGTTTCATATTTAAGCGTATTTTTTAGTTCATATCTGCTCTTAATACGAACAAATATGTAAAACAAATTTAACAAAATTAGTCTTCTTGTGTTGCTGCAAATTAATACAAGGACATATATCAGAAACGGATTATACCAAAAATAACAATTTCCTTATCAATATTATAAAAACATATATTTACAATTTTAAATTAATGTGTTTCATCATTGTGGTTGAATAATACAACACGTTTTTTGCGTCGCTAAAATTCAAAATGTCAGCTAAAATCGCTGTAGTTTTCCTGGCTGCTTTTGTTCTATTGCAGGTAACACATTAAAATAATAAGAAATATATTTATTGGCAGTTAACAACAGGATCAAGTTCGGCTAACATATTTTTAAATTAAATTGAAATTTTGGATTTCATTTTAACATTCTCAATTTTCTTTTAATTCAAGGGGGTAATTTGACAAACTAAGTTGCGAAATTTTGACATGCTTTATTTAGTATTTAAGGTTGAATTCTCAACGTCATTCAATCTATTGCCAACCTATAACCTATTTCGCGTTGATTTTTTGAGTATATTATTTTAATAACTAACATTTAAAGAAAATCAATATCGTCGGTACATTATTTAGATAGTATCTGATATATTACAAAAATATCAATTTATTTCATTGCTAATTTTGGGAGAATTGTATAGTGAAAGAACAATGAGTGACAATGACATAATAATGTAAAAAAAAACTTACCCGATATTTTTCGCTGATATTTATTAAATATGTCAATTATTACCTGTAGAATATCAAGTCGATACTGATTTTCTTTAAATTTTGTATAAAAGCTAGAAAACATAAATAAATCTACGCGAAATAGGTTATAGGTTGGCAAGCATGTTGATACTCCCACCTTAAGGGGTTATTTAGAAAAATGTAAATCGAAATGATTCGAGAGTCACAATCAAAGAGTAATTACACTAATAAGAGGCGAAAGAAGGCCGTTTACCGAAAACCATATTTGCATGCGCATGCGCATGCGCGAAATTGACGTTTCTCTGGACGTCTATTCTCGAACTAGGTAAACGATCAATTCAAGAGAAGTGACTACTTTTTCTCTTGAAAATGTTTAAACTGTATTCTTGGAACTTAATACTTATTACTTAAACTTATTACTTAAACTATTTATTCATTTACATACGATGTGAGCATATGATGTGAATGGTCCCTTCTCTCGAGAGAGCCTTCACTTCTCTTAAGTTGAAGAATAGGGGTTCTGGTGGTATTTCAATAAAATTTGCTGTGTCAGATTCTATTGTCAATCGTGTTTTGGCTACGAAATTGTAGACAAAGTTGTAAGTTTTACTTTTTGAGTAAAAAATAAAACAAATAAATTTACGAAAAACCACACATCTCTGTTATTTCTATTGCTTCCTCTAGCCCTTACTACTGCCTGTACACGTCGGTTTATGCCCATCATGCCATCAATTAGCCCGCGAATATCATCCTCGGTTAATATTCCTCCATTCTTGACTCTTATGACGCGGTAGTAATTTAGGTCTAGTTGCTGGTCTGCGTGAGTAAACTACCTTCGTATCATCTTCGACAAACTGTCTAAGAAATTACATTTTTAATTCGAACCTCTCGAAGTTGATTTTTCGCCTGTACTGACGTCAAACGACGATTCCGAAGAGTTTTAAGTACAAGAAATCGGCCATCAATAGCTTTAGTTTTGCGTTTGCTAAATTATTGACATCATCAGGATCATTTTGCATTTGGGTGAGAACAAATGCACGTATTGACACGAACCAAAAACCAAAATGCAAAGAATATTTGCCGGTTAATGGAAACTGATACTAGAGAGATTTTGGTACGCTTAAAATAACAACAGTAAGACAACGTGTTATGGTTAATTTTATTAACCATAACGAATACGGTGACGATTACAAGAATAGGTTTTGAACGCCTTAAAAATAAATAATTGGACAGTTGCAAACATATTATAACATATTTTATATAACCTTATTTTATTGCTTTAATTGTTTGTTCATGTTTTGAATTCAAAATACATGAATAATCAAATAGAAAATGTTATTAGAAGATGAATTCCAAGAGTTGACGACAACCTAATGAGGGCGATAATGCTTCACGATATTTTTTAGGAGCCAGTAAATGCGGTGGCACGTGCTGCCCTGCTAAGCTGAAACGTCCTATATGACTTTTGGGAAGTTTTGAGATATTAACGATTTTGTGTTTCCATATTTTTCACTACGTAGATATTTTGCGAAAAAAATGACATTTTGGCATATGTTACCATTTAAGAATAAAAAACAGGGCATATACTTTTCAAATCGCCTAGTTGTTCAGAACTTTGATTTTTGTTAGTTAGGACGTTTTTCCTTAGCAATCTGAAACAAAGAAAACACATAGGACAAAAATACATTGTGAAATATTTTTATTTTTAATAATTATCATAACATCTACTCAACAACTAACATGTGAACAGAATATATATATTATGTAAAACCAACAGCTAAAAAAAAAAACAGAAATGTCTACATTCTTAGATAAAACTAATAGTAATGCGGGATTAAGAAAATATATATTGTTTATTTACTCATCGGAGTCGTATTCATATGCTTCACAAGTCACACTTAGATCGTTCCAGAGTTGCAATCGGGTCCCTGAAATTGGTTTTAGAGTTGTAATAATTTGATTTTTTCTACTATCTTCTACACCTCTGTTGCGTGTTCTTTTAACGGGCCTTTCAAAACCATTTTTAATGGCTTTGTTGTTTAGGAAATTACGGACTTCAAATTCTTCTTGTCCAAACGCATTTTTGTATTTAAAGTTGAACATGTTGCTTAAAAAAACAGCCAACACCAGGTCTTTAAATTAAAAGTGACTCTTTTTTAATTTAAATTTGGAACTGAGATCATTCCAGTTGTAGAACTGCCTAATGTTCATGCTAAAAACGTCAGTTTTTCCACCATTGGCAGATACAATACAAGATACAAAATTACCGAAATCAAAATTTTTTTTGACTCGTTTCATTGACATTTCTACCTTCTGGTGAAAGTGGTCGGCCGACATAAACGTGTGGCCTGGCTTAAAGTATTTTATAGTAAGTTGCTTCAGATTTACTTCACTGCAATTTCCTAAGTACACAAAAAAGGAATATAGGGCCCAATTTTTGTTCTGCACAGAACAATTATCTAATTAGATGGTTAAATGTTCAACATCCCGTTTTTTTTTAAATGCGTAAAAAGCAGAAACTAGTATTTCTTCTTTGTTGCGTTTGGCTACTCCTTCATGCCATAAAACTGCCCAAGGCTAAGTAGATTTTGCTTTTCCAACAGGTACGAAACTCTCGTTAAACGCGATGGTACAGCCGGCAATTCAATGCATTTCTTGTCCTAACGCGCAAATTCGAAGGAGATTACTAAGCTGAAATGTCCTAACTGACACATACGACATTCCGCCTCGTAATATTGTTTGATTTTATTAATTTTTACTAAACTAAAACGTCCTATCTACGTAGATAGGACAAATTTGCTTAGTACATCAAGATAGGACAAACCATCTTAGTAATATTGTGGTTTTTTGTAGATAGGACGGAACTGAATGCATGAAATAAGTGATTTTTGATGTAGTTAGGACGTTCTATTGTAGGATAATAGTTAGAGATGTATGTTTGGACTACAAATATGCCTTTAACACCAAATCTAAAATTTGTTAGATAGGACGTTTCAGCTTAGTAGGGCAGCGTGGTATTGACTTCAATAACTTGAATAATATGAAACCAAAGTAGGCTAAACTCAACTTTAGATTTAAAAAACTCGACATTTTTTGACCTGTCACTTCCCGTAATAAAGTCATCATCATCCCGAAATCTCAGTCGTTTTGTAACTATATTCTGGACCTCCATTTCTAAATTAAACAAATTACGGTATTTTTACACCACTTTCATTCATTTATGGAATTCAAAAAACAATCAACAATGGAAATGGTACAAAAATGTAAGGTTATGTTGGATTCCTGAGTTATGTTGCCAAGTCGTTTGCAAAAATATATAATTATATTTCTTACCGCAGCGTAATTTTATGATTTACAGTAAAACTTTAAATTTATGTATAAAAAAATAACCTACAATTATAAAGTTATTTCAATTTTTTAAAGTGTTTTCCGAAAAATGATCGCGTCCGAAATATATTCTTATTAAACTACAGGGTATTCCCTACTCGATGGTACAGGGTTTTTCTGTATATTTTGGAGCACCCCTGGAGCTTTTATTTGAAGACCTAGAAAAAACTTTAAATTACCAAAGTTGCATGATTTCTCCTGAACTGTCAGAATTTGTTATCGGACGAAACAAATGAACATCGTAAACTTGTTTAATAATGCCAATGTCGATTTTTTGAAATGGAACACCCTGTATATTAATTTTTTTTTAACTCCTCACTCTTTTCTGATTCCAAATATGTATATATGTTATATGTTTACTTGAGTCATTTAGGCAAAATTTAATTTCAAAATATTGCGATTTATTAATAATTATTGAATTTTTCATCTTTAGAGTAACCCATTATACCAAGACAAGACCATTGAAGGTATGAAATATTATTTTTGAGACATAAGTCAGTGGCCATAAGCGATTAATAACAACCAAATTGTTTCTCAGGGCAATCTAGATTTTCTAATCCGCAATATTTTGAAATGAAATTTGGCCTAAACGACTAAAGTAAACATATAACATATATACATATTTGAAATCAGAAAAGAGTAAGGAGTTAAAAAAAAATTAATATACAGGGTGTTCCATTTTAAAAAATCGACATTGGCATTATTTAACAAATTTACGATGTTCATTTGTTTTGTCCGATAACAAATTCTGACAGTTCAGGAGAAATCATGCAACTTTGGTTATTTAAAGTTTTTTCTAGGTCTTTAAATAAAAGCTCCAGGGGTGCTCCAAAATATACGGAAAAACCCTGTACATTAGAAGTATCTGGAGAACGAAAAGAAAAATAATTTTGAAATTTTTACTACGGCCATAGGAGACTGCGCTCTAGCTTTTAAAAATAATTTCGCGGTTGCAGTGTTGCCAGATCTATTGATTACTGACATCAACTTTGGAATTTTAAATGAGACACCCTGTATATTTTTACATTTTAAAATTCCACATAAAATTATAATTATTTTTTATTAATGCACTATTAGTCTATACTTCATAGTTTCCGAGATATTGACTCTCGAAAAGTGACATTTTTGAACTTTGACAGCTTATAACTTTCTAACAGTACGTCTTAGAGCAAAACGGCTTACATGTCCCTATCTTTAAATTTTATTATCTTCCCAAAAAAATCAACTTCCGGTTAAACCGGAACAACTATATTTCCTTCTTTCGAGTTACATCCGGTTTAACCGGAAGTTGATATTTTTGGGAAGATAATAAAATTTAAAGATAGGGACATGTAAGCCGTTTTGCTCTAAGACGTACTGTCAGAAAGTTATAAGCTGTCAAAGTTCAAAAATGTCACTTTTCGAGTGTCAATATCTCGGAAACTATGAAGTATAGACTAATAGTGCATTTAATAAAAAATAATTATAATTTTATGTGGAATTTAAAAACGTAAAAATATACAGGGTGTCTCAATTAAAATTCCAAAGTTGATGTCAGTAATCAATAGATCTGGCAACACTGCAACCGCGAAATTATTTTTATAAGCTAGAGCGCAGTCTCCTATGGCCGTAGTGAAAATTTCAAAATTATTTTTCTTTTCGTTCTCCAGATACTTCTAATGTACCATCGAGTAGGGAATACCCTGTATATAGGTAGGTATTGGCAACATGGCAAATTAAGCAAAATAAGAATAACCATAACGATAGCCTTCCTTATACCTCCGTAATTAACGAAGCTCGTTATCGTTAATAAAGGAATCGTTGCCTCGTTTTACTACTGCGCACGCTCAGAATAACGATAACGATAACAACAGGCTAAAATAAGAGTTTCAAAATCTATTATGAAGTAATTTTCCTTCTTAATTATTCCACAGGGGGTTTTGACAATAGGCAAAAAAACAACTTTTCGATTGTATAATATGTCAAAAAACAAATTTCTCTTAAAATTTGCATACGCATATTAAAACTAATAAATGTATCTAGAGCTCTCTAAAAAATCACTTAAATCGGAGTAAAAATAAAAAAGTTGTAAAGTCCTAAACGTAATCCAAATTTTATGATTCCCGTTTTTTTTGCACGGGAGTGTATTTATTATATGAACGTAAAAGAAAATATTTGTTAATTGACTTTGGAAAGCGAACAAATAGGTACCTAAAATTATGATTTCTTATAGCTTTCCTCAGTTCAAGTTGTGGCGCGACCTGCACCACAACAAGCTGACCCAGGGATGGCTATCCTACAAAAAGTTTTGGTAAGCTAATATAATTTAGAATTTAAGAAGAACTATTTACCGGATTTCTTCTGTGCATCGTCATTTATTAGTTTCGACAGGTTTTACAGTATTCAAGAAACTATTCGAATACTCCAGAACTATTTTCTATGTAGTATAGTATTATTTGCAGAATTATACCGTTGACTCTTACTGCCAAAAATAAACTACCTGATTAAACCCTATTGTATACGCCTCAACCTCTTCAAAGGGGATTAAATGGGATCAGGGTCGGCTTGAAAATGTACCTACACCACATGATTTATTTTTATAATTAAAATAAATAGATAGGTATTTTTAGTTTTAGGTAGGTACCTATAATAAATGTAAAATAATGATAACAATTAATGATAATTGAAAATAATCTAATTTAAAAATATAACTATTAGGATAACAAGTACAATAAAAATTAATTAAATTCTAAAAAACTATTGATAATTTATTCAAAATTTAACTCTGTATCACTATCACTATCTTCATCTAAGCCTAAACTTATAATTAAGGGTTGAACATTTGTAACCATACAATTGTAAGAATTTTCCACCTTAAGTACATGCTGTACACAGTTTTTCCAGCTGTCTGCAGAAATTTTTCTTACTTCGTTTTTAATTAATTCTACTACATATGCATTTAATGTAGGAGAAATATTATTTCTCCTAATATTGGATTTTAATTGGTGCAATATTTTAGCTTAATAGGATTGAATATAGAATAGTATGGACCAAGACGCAACACTGTATGTCCATTTTCTGCTGCAAGTTTGTCACACTCGAATTCCTTATTTATTTTAAAAGCTTTTAATACTTCTAGCAGTTCTCGTTTTTTGTAAGTTTCTTTAAAATATAAATCATTTTCAATCATAAAATTTTGAATTTCTGCTTTTGTATTATTAGAATTGGGAATGATTTTTGCTTGCCGACTATGATAACTAGCGTTATCCATTACAATGACGCTATTTCCAGGTATATTTTTAAGGAGTTTATGTTTAAACCAATCTTCAAAAAGTTGTGCGTCGGTATCTTGATGGTAATCTAAGGAAGAATCTGCTATGTTTTTTGCTGAAAGCAACATACAATTTGGAACAAACCCGTTCTCTGAACCAGCATGTAATATTGTGATTCTTTTGCCTTTATTTGATGGTGTCTTGGTTTGACATTTTTTGGAAGAATCATCCCATGGAATGTCATGGTATCGAACCATGTTTCGTCAAGGTAAATAATTGGACGATTTTCTTCTCTAAATTGTTTAACAGCTGTTAAATAATTAAGTCTCCAATCCCGTAAACGTTGAGATTCCATTAATGTTTGTCTTTTATTAATGCTTCGGTATTTAAAACCCATTTTACGCAATATTTTCCTAAGGCTTGAAAGGCAACAAGAGATATTTGTTTCGTCTTTAATCAGCCGCTCTTTGAGGGAAATCAAAGTGGGTACAGTTCGTGCCTCATACATTTGCTTAATCTTTCTTCTTAATAAATTCATGTCATTTTTGTTAATGCTTCTAAATGTGCCAGAATCACTCCGATTTTTTCTAGGATTAACAGGGTTTAAGTACTATGCCTCTTATCGAAGAAAAAGGACTTTTTGTGAAAGTAGACGTCTCTGTTAAAGCATCCATCGAATTAAAATTTCTACTCAACAAAGATTGATACAAATTTTTAATTATAACTTTGGCATCGGTAGATAAATGCTTTCTTTTAAAAATGACACTTGAAGATGCCCCCCTATTAGCGCAATTCCAAGGACGCCACATTCTACTACTAATAAGCCTAACTAAAAATTACTCGCCGGAAAACCACTAAAAACTAAAATTATTAAAAATCAGATTGTATTTATACCTATATGAATCAGGCATAGGTATAAATTGAATTTGTACCTGGTCCGGCTCTCCTGGAAAAGGTTTTAAAATTTGGGATTTCATTATCTATTTTATGGTCAAAGGGATAATGAGGGTTTATTGCGGTATAATTCTACAAATACTATACCTACCATTTAATCATTGTTCATTTGTAATTTTCTCTTGAATACCGCAAGACATGTTGAATTGAAACTAATAAACGTCTATTAGCATTTGACTTTATCATAATTGTAATAACCGTATTTAATTTTTAAGAATTTTACATGGAGTATTTTTTAAATAACTTTTAATTTCCTTATTAGAAAATAATAAAATTCATTAAAAGGAACTTCAAAAAAATCTAATACGTATTTATTGTAAAATTATTAAGGAAGTCAATATTTGAGGGAAGCAAAATTTCATGGAAATACCCGGTATGCAAATTACATTAACCAAGTAGGTACTATTGCGCCAGCAAAAGAGCACCTTAAGGGTGTAACTACGAGTTGAATGAAAACATCATAATATATGAATGATGAAAGAGTTTTGGACTTCCATTGTCTTTATTTGTCTTAAATCACAACGTTTCAACTGGAGATACTTACCAGTTGAAACGTTGTGATTTAAAACAAATAAAGACAATGGAAGTCCAAAACTCTTTCATCATTCAAGAAACATCATTGTCTCCAACCTTCAAACAATCATCATACTTAATATATATTATAATAAACTGGTTTTTAAGCGTATACTTTTGTTTTAGCAAACCCAGGAAGGCCAAAACTTTATTATAGGATTACTTCAGGCGGGCCAAAAAATGCAGGCAGCAGTAACGAACTTTATGGTTAAAATACAAACGGCCGTTCAGGAAAATGCTGCTAAGAATGGAAAATAAGTTTTATTTCGTTAGGTATATATTTACATACAATTATGTATAAAATACTCCAAAAACATAGGTATATCTGGTACCTAGGTACGTTCAGACCAATGATCGGGTACCTATAGATGGCACATATCTTAACATATATATAAAACAAAGTCGCTGTCGCTGTCTGTGTGCTTAAATCTTTAAAACTACACAACGGCTTTTGAAGCGGTTTTTTTAATAGATATAGACTGTTTCAATAGGAAGGTTTTTATGTATAACTAGCGACCCGCCCCGGCTTCGCACGGGTGCAATTTTAGAAAGTGGCATGCGAAAAAACGAAAATGAATGAAACAACGTTATCATGGCTTCAGACCAATGTCATGGCGGTCACATCTTTGGGGGCGGATCTCTTACTGCTGCGTTGCCATATTGCAGAGTTTTTATATAAGGTTTTAAAAAGATTTTAATTTCCCACATCATGTTAATACTTTTAGCAGTGATTTTGGCAAACAAAATGGAGGGGCGAAATTTGTATGTTGATTTACTTCAGAAGGAAATACGATTTTGGTAGTAGGTTCATTTGTTATCGTTTTATCTATATGTACCAGATCATTGGTTCATACATATACCATATAGCTAATAGGTGAATTATAAACTTAATATTACTAAATAAACTTATACTAAGTATTAATAGATGTATTATTAAGTCTGTTGTTTTTGTTTTAGTAAATTTGGCCTGGTTGTTTATTACTATTCCAGTTTAGTTTATAAGTCAATAACCCAAAACCAGGATTATGTACTGTAGCTACCTAACGATTTACACTGTTTTTTCATTAACTAATATCCCCAAACCAGCACGGTTTTCAGAGGGGAAGATCTACCAATACTGGAATACTGCTATGCATGCTTTTTATGATGAACTAACTAAATTTATTGACGCGAGCAAGAGCCCCGTTGGGATTTTTTGCGACCTCAGCAAGGCTTTCGATTGTGTCAATCATAAAATTATTTTCCAAAAGCTGATTAATTTTGACATTAATAGTTGTGCACTTAAGTGGATACGGTCGTTTGTAATTGATCGCCAACAGTATGTTAGTTTAAGCAACTTTTATGGTAAGTCCAAATAAATGACAGATTCGCCACCCCTGAAAACTAATATTGGCGTTCCACAGGGCTCCGTTCTGGGCCTGTGTTATTTTTATTATACTAAAATGACATTGATCTTGTGGGACAAGGGGCTCATCGTACGGCTTTTGCCGATGATGTGTCATTCCTGGTTTCAAACAGGTTTTCAAGTATCTTGGAGCAGATGTCAAATGGTGTTCTGTAAAATACGTATTTTTTAAACTTGAACTTTAAATAAAAAAAGAAATTGTAGAGATTTGAGTAAAGTTTTATGTTGTTGAGTCAAAAATAATTTAAACTGTAAAATGTCAAAATTATTGATATAACTTACTTTTTTTTTTAATGGAACGACCGGTATATCATTACATATTTAAAAAAAACATTTTTTTTCTAATTACGAAAATATACCATACATGCCCTTTCTTTTTATTTTTTTTGCCTAAATCGATATAAATTTGATTAAATTTCGCATTTTTTCAAAACATCAAGATACCCGCGTGTATTATTTTCAATAATTATTGTCATAGTTTTTATTACAAATGTCATATATAAATAATATATATATAAAAACTATATGACAATAATTATTGAAAATAATACACGAATTTTAATCATATTTATATCGATTTAGGCTAAAAAAATAAAAAGAAAGGGCATGTATGGCATATTTTCGTAATTAGAAAAAAAAATGTTTTTTTAAATATGTAATGATATACCGGGCGTTCCATTTAAAAAAAAGTAAGTTATGTCAATAATTTTGACATTTTACAGTTTTAATTATTTTTGACTCAACAAAATAAAACTTTACTCAAATCCCTACAATTCCTTTTTTTATTCAAAGTTCTAGTTCAAAAAATACGTATTTTACAGCCATTTAAAAGTGGGACAAATTAAAATGGAAGCACTGTACAAGCGTGAAGACAGACAATTAAAATACTCATCCAAGCTGTAGAAACATTCAGATATTAAAAATGATTTTAATGACTTTTTAAAACATTGTATACTATTACAATCCTCAATTTTTTCGGGCAAAACATTGTAGACTCTAACACCCAGACATTTAGGAGAATTACAGGCTACGAATCCTCTAGAGTGCGGAGCACGAAAACTATTTTTGTGCCTTGTATCAAAACCGTGCACATTCCTGTTTTGTACAAATTCACAATTTGTAATTCAAATATGTAATGATATACCGGGCGTTCCATTTAAAAAAATTTGCTAAAATTCAAAATGTCAGCTAAAATCGGTGTGATATTTCTGGCTGCTTTTACTATATTGCAGGTAACACATTAAAATAATAAGAAATATATTTATTGACAATAATTTACAACAGGATCAAGTTCAGTTAATGGTCAATCCATTTTCTACAACGTGTTTGGAACAAAAATTTGAAATTCATAATTTACGGCGACTGTTACCCGATTTAAAAATTGAGAAACAAAAAGTCAGGGCGGGCAAAAAGGGCGTGTGCGGAAATTTAACTACTTATTAGTATATTTACTATAAAATATTGACTAAATTTAGCAATGTTTGGGCGTGGCCAAGAAACATTTTTGCCTGCGGCCCTACCTTACTAAAATGTCACAAGCAATAGTTAATTGCCATATTGCCATATTGCCAACTACAGCACTGATTGTTTTATATACCATTCGTATTTTTTAGTTCATATATCACCTCTTAACACGAACAGAGATATAAAAGAGATTAAACAAAAATACGCCCCACGTGTCGCTACGAATTAATTCAAGGAGATTTATTTAAAAACAGATTATACCAGGAATAGTATTATCAGTATTGCAAAAAAATATTTACAAATTTAAATTAATAGTTTTCATCATTGTCGTCGTTAGGTCTTTAATAACGCAAGACGTTTTTTGCATCGCTAAAATTCAAAATGTCAGCTAAAATCGCTGTAGTTTTCCTGGCTGCTTTTGTTCTATTACAGGTAACACACTAAAATGATAAGAAATATATTTATTGACAATAATGTACAACAGCCTAAAATTATGATTTCTTATAGCTTTCCTCAGCTCAAGATGTTGCGCGACCTGCACCACAACAAGCTGACATTGGAAATGCTATCCTGCAACCAATTTTGGTAAGCTAATGTTTTTAGGACTTAAGCGGCCCGCACACGATCAATATATTGATCAATACAGGATAATATTGATTAGTATTTAACTAAATATTGAAGTCGATATCAAATATTGACGAAATTTAAATATTTTAAAATCCGGACTTCAATACTGGTACGTGGTGGGGATATTGATCAGTTTATTGAAAGTGTGCGGCCTAACCTCAATATTTTCATCAGTATTTTCTTGTGTTGCCTAGTGAACGTTGTTGATTGTTGTGAAAAACAGGTTTTTGAATGTTATCGCCATGAGTTGATAAAGTTCCTTTTTTGTTATCCACTCTTTAACACATCGCTTAGGTCCGTTGCACACTTACACGGCCACCGTCCTAACGGCACCGTTTATACGGTGAAGGGATTAGGCAGCCAGCATACCTATGTGACCTTTCAAACGCACCGGCACCGTGTACACGGTTCCGTTCCACCGCGATGTCACCGTGAGCCCCCACTACAATTTACGACAATCGTTACCGTCAGTGTTGCCATTTGTGGCGACAAGTCGCCAAAATGACTACTTTTTGTCTTTATGAGAGTGTGGCGGCGATTTTCAATAAAAAGCTTATTTTTGGCGACTTTTTACATTTGTTCCTAGATCTTAAAAAAAATTAATACTATACAGGGTGTAACAAATTCGTTTATTACTACAGAGATCTCGTAAACCGTAAAAGATACGAAGATAGTTAAATGGGGGCAAAGTTGCACAATTTGATGCCTAGTCATAATCCAAAAAGAAATTATTTAGATTCCGAGTACTTCCGGAGATATTCGAAAGAAACCGAAAAACTGTCAATAAGATTTTTATGTTTTGCGCCCTTAATGTAGGAGATAAAAGAAAACCAATCACACCTTTTCAGGGCCACTTTTAATCCTTTCTTAGAATATGTAATTAGTTTTGCCATACAACGTTTCATTTTCCTGAAACCATCATTAATTTCACTATTTTAAATACGGACCTGGATTTTTTCCATTTTTCAATAAAATACCTAGGACATCTTTATTCAAAGCCTAGGCTAAATATTAATTTTAAAAAAGAATTAACGCTCTAATGTAGATTTTATTAAGATTTTTCTAATCCGACCCTGTGTTACATGAACCAAAATACCCTTATATTTAGTAAACCAAGTATAGATATCCTCAATATCTGGAAGCCTCTTCTTGTCCAAAACCAACAGCTCAAACTTCACACTCCAATAAGCATGTAGGCGGAGTCATTAAGCTTCATTGCACATGTATAGTATTTAAGACAGTAACCTTAGAATTATAGTTTAGTTTACACTTGAAAACGGTTAGAGATACTAACTAACCGAAACGTTGTGTTAAGTAACAAAATAAAGACAATGGTAGTCCGATAAGGTAGGTAATTTGTTTGATATTACTTCATTGTCTACCACCTTCAAACAAACGTGTTTTCAGTAGTAAAGAAACTATTCGGATACTCCCCGAGAACTATTTTTTATGTAGTACCACCTAATCATCGTTATTTTCTCTTGAATACTGCAAGACATGTTGAAACTAATAAACGTCTATTAACCTTTGACTTTATCATAATTATTACCGATGTTATCATAGGTATGAGAACCGTATTTAATTTTTAAAAATCTTACGTAGAGTTTTTATTAAATAACTTTTAATTCGCTTATTAAAAAATAATAAAATTCGGTGTACTAGTACATCATAAAAGGACCTTTAAAAAAGTCTAATACAAGTTTATTGTAAAATTATTAGGGGAGTCAATATTCGAGGGAAGCAAAATTTACATAGAATTTTCCATGACCTGTCGCGCGGTATACAAATTTACATTAACTCAGTACAATTGCGCCAGAAAAAGGGCACCTTAAGGGTGTAGCTACGACTTGAATGAAAACAACATAATATAATATATTATAATATCAACTGGAGATACTTACCAGTTGAAACGTTGTGATTTAAAACAAATAAAGACAATGGAAGTCCAAAACTCTTTCATCATTCAAGAAACATCATTGTCTCCAACCTTCAAACAATCATCATACTTAATATATATTATAATAAACTGGTTTTTAAGCGTATACTTTTGTTTTAGCAAACCCAGGCAGGCCAAAACTTTATTATAGCATTACTTCAGGCGGGCCAAAAAATGCAAGCAGGAGTAACGAACTTTATGGTTAAAATACAGACGGCCGTTCAGGAAAATGCCGCTAAGAAAGCAAACTAATTTTTATTTCGTTATATATTTACATACAATTATGTATAAAACATTACTCCAAAAACATAGGTATATCTTGGTACCTAGGTACGTTTAGACCAATGATCGGGTACCTATAGATGGCACATATCATTCATAAACGATATTAAAATGTATTGACAACATCGTCTGTAGGAGCGAGGCGGTGAAGAGCTGGGTGGGGCAGGGAGTACGGATTACGGTGGATTTACCTTTGAATGTGACCTTGCTACTATAGTTTAAAACTAACCCACAAATAATCCAACTTTCTATTTACTCACCTATGAGAAGTAAAAACAGATTTATTATTTTCCGAATTATCGTATACTTGACACTGCTGACTCAACTTAATTAGACTCTAAAAAATATTACAAAACGCTGAAAGCACAGCAATTATTACACAAAACCGATAAACCAAAGAAAATTTTAGACCGCTGTCAAAGAAACACCAAACGGAAATAGGGATGTTCGATATATATCGACGTATCGAAAACATCGATATTTTCAATGCGATACATCGTTTTTAAGCGATGCGTCGAGGCCATTGGATATTTGTGGATGCATCGGTAGATTAGGCTTTAATTTTATTCGTAAAATTATTATTTTGCCGTTGCCTCTCGAACTTGATTATACCGTTTACCTTTGGTTTCAGTTAAGGTGTAAGCTTCGAATAATTAATTTTGTTTTGTATTCCTAATTATTTTATTAATTCTTTTTTTCGATGCATCTCAAATATTAATGTTTTTCCGCGATATATTTTCTGTGGACATCCCTAAACAGAAATGAATGAAACAACGTTATCATGGCTTCAGACCAATGTCTGCAGCCTTTTTATAAGGTTATAGAGAAAGATTTACATTTCCCACATCATGTTAATACTTATCATAGGCGGACATTTGGCAAACAAAGTGGAGGGGTGAAATTTTTATGTTTATTTACTTCAGAAGGAAATACGATTTTCTCAATAGGTTCATTTGTTATCGTTTCATCTATAGGTACCAGATCATTGCTTCATACCATACGTACCATATTATAGCTAATAACTGAATTATAAACTTAATATTACTAAATGTACGTATACTAAATATTAATAGATGTATTATTAAGTAAGTCTGTTGTTTTAGTAAATTTGTCCTGGCTGTTTAATATTCCAGTTTTGTTTATAAGTCAATAACCCAAAACCAGGATTATGTACCAAGAGATAAGCGGGATGGAACTAAAGGTCTATGTCTAAGGTGTCGCGTCACCGTGTGAGTAGCTTACGCCACTGAAGTTAGAAAGAGGGACAATCAGTGGGCGACTGAAGTGGATTGTTAATTAGGCTTAGAATCAGACCGAAAGTTAAGATTTTTGTTCGTAAAAAAAATTTTTTTTTTTTCATAGACAGTGGTTAATCTTGATGATTTTTCTTTTAATTATTAAATGATTTAATGTAAATATTACGTTTTAATGTTTTTTGGGAAAAAAAAAACATTGTGGCAATAACCACTCCGTTTCGTTTAAATATTTTTAAATTTCGCGGCTCCTATTGGCACGACTTACTGGGCGATACGGTACCGCGAAAGAGAAGCACACTCGCGCATTGACCGGAGTGAAGTGCAGATAAAAATTGGTGTGACCAGCCAATCTGCTGAAAAGAGTGCATAGAAAATTGGAGAAAAGGCAGCCTGCCGCGGCGTAAATAAAGCAATTGGTAAGTCCACGGCTGTGCCAATAATCGTATTTTTTTTTTGATTTTTCTCTATAAATTGCTATTTTTTTTGGATATACAGTCCACTTGCCCATTTTGGCATTTTCATTTGGTCCATACGACCCGAATAATTAATTTTTTTAAAACTAATTAACATAATAATTATAGTGGTTATTGTTGCGCGAGTTGTCGCAGACAATTTAAACAGTTAATTAAGTGGGATCTTAATAATTTATTTTATAAAAATGAAAATATTGGTAAATGAAAATTGTTGATTTTTTGCCATTTTCGTTCTTATCAGATTGTTGATCGATCTGCCCGCGTCGTACCTTGTTTTTATGACTGGTCTTGATTTTGGTTTAAGAAAGATGGAGTTTTAGTAGTGAGCGTTATTTATTTAACGGTACGACAAAATAAAACAAAAGAAACTTTATTAATTAATTAGTGTTATAATTAATTAAATAAGGTCTTTTATAAATAGTGAAAAATTTATTGAATTTTATTTTATATTTGGTTGAGCGGTTTCAAAATGCCTAGCAAACGCGAAAAAGAGTTAATGAGATTAAAAGCACAGCGTGCCATCACATTAAAACGATTAAATGAGCTATATCAAGCTGCCACTTTAGCAGCTGATGATTCTAATCATGTTTTGAAATTTTCCATTAGATATGAAAATCTAAAACCTCTTTGTGATGAGTTTAATAAACAGCACAGTGCTATAATCTCAAATATGGCTAGCGCGGATGATAGCGATATGGAAGCGGAAGAAGAAATTCGGAAAGAATTTGATGACGTTTTTTATTCTGTGAAAACAATTTATGCCACGGTAGTACGACCTATGCATGTGAATAACACAAATTCTCAGCCAGCAGCACAAGTAGGTACTTTTCCTACTACTGCAACGTCAAGTATGCAAAAGAGTAATGCAAAGTTGCCAAAAATAGCTTTGCCTACCTTTAGTGGTAATTTTAAAGACTGGCCAATCTTTATTGGGTTATTCAATGCATTGGTGCATACGTGTACTGATTTAACAGATATTGAGAAATTTCAGTACCTTCCCTCATCCCTTTTAAAGGAGGCTTTGTCTGTCATTAAACACGTACCTCTTACAAATAATAATTATAAAATTGCTTATAATGCTTTATGCTCTCGTTATCAAAACAAACGGGTGCAAAGCACATTTTGCTGGCAAGAAATAAATAATGCTGCAAAACTTAACACTGATCATCCTCAGGGGTTAAGGAATTTATTGGATATTTTTACTGAAAATTTAGCGGGTTTTAATGTTGCAGAATGGGATTTTATTTTATTTAACATGTTAATTAAAAAATTAGATGCACATACAGTAAAAAGATTTGAACTTCAATATAGCCCAGGCAATATTTCTACTGATTTGCCTACGTACAAAGAGCTAGTTTGTTTTTTAAATAAACAATGTTTGGCTTTGGACTCGGCCGCCCTCACGGTCTCAAAAGGCACTATACCCTCGACTAAACCCAAACCTTCCTTTAAATCTTCTTTAAAGCCTCTTAATACATTTATAGGTTATGCTGAACCTTCTAAACAATGTTTTTTATGCAATTCTCCACATTTGTTGGCAGAATGTCCTGATTTTATTAAAAAATCTCCCTCTGATCGGTATTCGTTTTGTAAGCAGCACAATGTATGTGTAAATTGTCTTCGCGGTAAACACTTGTCAAGAAATTGTAAATTAAATTTAAGTTGCAATAAATGCAAGCGTAAACATCACACTTTGTTGCACTTTGAAAATTCTTCTCCTGGTGCCCTTGTTCAAGGTACTCAATCTTCCTCTGGTCAAACTCCCCAACCTTCCATTGCTGCAAATTTGGGTGGAGAGACCTCAGGTTCAATGTCAACTGATGTTGTTAACGTTTTTACTAATACAATTACTCATCATACAGTTCTTTTATCAACTGCCAATATTGCAGTTACTGATTGTCATGGCAAATGTCAAACCATTCGTGTTCTTATTGATAGCGGAAGTCAATCCAGTTTTATAACTGAGTATTGGCAAAGACGTTTAGGCTTACCATTTTCGAGAAGCTCCATTCCCATTTATGGATTAGGTGAAATGTCAGCCAAAACGTCTGGAACCATGCATGGCATGTCGTATAGGTCCTGTTGATCAACCTTCTCAGGCGTTTGTCATTGACTGTATCATTTTGCCAAAACTTGCAGTTCATCTTCCAAGCAAGAATGTGTCTATGGAAAATTGGGGTCACATTTCAAATCTCAAGCTAGCTGATAAAAACTTTAATAGCCCTGGATCTATAGGTATGCTTCTGGGAGCTGATGTTTTTCCTTCAATATTAAAAAATGGCATAATAAAGGGTAAAAATGATGAGCCAACCGCAATAAATACAATTTTTGGTTGGATCATAATGGGAAAAGTTAGATGTCAAAATCCGTCAAAAGGTATCAATACATTTTTTACCTCCTTAGAAACAAATTTAGATAATATTATTAAAAAAATTTGGGATATAGAGGAGGTTCCTAGCAAATCAGTTAGGTCTCCCGATGATTTATTATGTGAAAGGATTTATGCTGATTCCCATTGTCGTAATCAGTCTGGACGTTATATCGTTAAACTTCCTTTTCGCAATACAGAACCTATTTTTCATAATTCTAGAAATATAGCGTTGCGACGTTTTATTAGTTTAGAGGGACGTTTATTACGTAACCCTGCTTTAAACGAAGAGTATTGTCAATTTATGAAAGACTATCTGGACTGTGGACATATGGAACCTGTGACTGAACCTCTTGGTTGCTCAGACAAAGGTTATTATATTCCACATCATTGTATAATAAAACCTGATAGCAGCACGACAAAGCTCAGAGTTGTTTTTGACGCTAGCGCTAAGGAGGGCGGCGAATATTCTCTTAATGATACTTTGTTTATAGGCGAAAAGCTTCAGCAAGATATTTTTTGTCTTCTATTGAATTTTAGACTACATTCTGTAGTATGGACGGCTGATATAAAACAAATGTATAGGCAAATTTTGGTTTCTCAGTCTCATCGTGACTATCAAAGAATTTTTTGGAGATTCTCTGTATCAGAGCCGATACAAGAATTTAGGCTTAACACAGTAACTTATGGCGTGTCATCCGCGCCATTTTTAGCCATTCGCACATTATTGCAGTTGGCAAAAGACGAAGCTTCTAGGTTCCCTAAGGCCTGTGAAGTTTTAAGAAATTGTACCTACGTTGATGATGTTCTTGTAGGTGCCGATTCTGTAGAGGAAGCCCTAAATGTACAAGTGGAATCGATTAATCTTTTAAAACAGGGTGGATTCACACTTCGAAAATGGGCTTCAAACCATTGTGCTCTGTTACAAAATATTAGTCCGGAAGACTGTCAACAGGATGCCCTATCCTTTGACTGTCAGGATACCACTATAAAAATTTTAGGCCTTAAGTGGCTACCTTGTTTCGATTGTTTTAGTTATTCTTGCAAAACTTTTGATCGACCATGTACAAAAAGGTCCATTCTCTCAGAATTAGCTCGTATCTTCGACCCCCAAGGTTTTTTGTCCCCAGTATCATTTTTTTGTAAAAATTTGTTGCAACATTTATGGGCTGATGGCTTAGGCTGGGATGAGATTCCTTCTGAAAACGTTGTTAACCAGTGGACTCAATTTAAAAATGAATTACCTTGCATAAATGACCTTAAAATTCCTAGGCGTTTAAAGGTGGATAATTTTTGTCGCACTGAAGTGCATGGTTTTTGCGACAGCAGCGAACGAGGTTATGCATGTTGCATTTATTTTCGTTTTATTCAGGAAAACAGTGTCAGGGTATTTTTTGTATGCGCGAAGTCTAAGATTGCGCCTCTAAAGCGCATTTCTATTCTTCGGTTGGAATTGTGCAGTGCCGTTTTATTGGCAGACTTATTAAGTGTGGTTATTAACACTTTTTCTGGAAAACTTCAGTTTGATAAAGTTTTTGCCTGGTCCGACTCCATGGTAAGTTTGACCTGGATTAAAAGTTCTCCTCATCGATGGAAGACATTCGTAAGCAACAGGGTTACTCATATCCAGTCAAAAATTTCCCCAGCTTTTTGGCACTATGTGTCCTCCAAGGAGAACCCAGCAGACTGTGCTTCCCGAGGCCTTTTGCCCTTGGACTTACTGCACTATTCCCTTTGGTGGGCGGGGCCTCCTTGGTTAAGTTCCGATCAAGAAATTAATTTACCTTCCATTCAATCAGCTTTAATTACCAAGGAAGAAGAGAAGCAATTTGTTTTTTCTAATTTTTTATTTTCAGATTTGTTTGAATTTCTTCTCCAGAGATATTCCTCACTACGAAGAATTCAAATAATTATTTCTCTGTGTATGCGTTTTATCTCAAATTGTAAAAACCCAAAAAATAAAATAATTGGGGCTTTAAGTCCTGTCGACTTTACTAAAAGTTTAAAGGCACTAATTAAATATATTCAGAACCAGTCGTTCTCTGAGGATATTTTAAATCTTCAATTTAGCCGGCCAGTATCGAAACCCCTAAGAAAATTAAACCCCTTTTTGGATGAGGAATCTATTATAAGGGTTGGTGGTCGTTTGGCTAATTCATCTTTGCCATTTAATCAAAAACACCCTATCTTATTACCCCGAAATAGTCGTTTGACAAGCTTAATAATAGAAGAAACTCACCTAAAACATTTGCATTGTGGTCTGCAAACGTTGCACTTTTTATTGCTCCAAAATTATTGGATATTAAGTCCAAAAAGAGCTATACGCACTGTTGTTGGCTCGTGTTACAAATGTTTTAGGGTAAATCCCCGTTCTCTTACACCTCAAATGGGTAATCTTCCCCATTTTCGTGTCAGTCAAGTAAAGGCATTCTCTAAAGTAGGCTTAGACATGGCTGGCCCCTTTAATATTACGATGAATAAAATACGAGGAGCCAAAGTCTTAAAGGCCTATTTGTGCCTCTTTGTTTGTTGTGCCACCAAGGCTGTCCATTTGGAGCTTTGTTCAGACTTATCTACTGAATCATTTTTAGCAGCATTAAGACGCTTTATTTCTCGTCGAGGTCGCTGTAGTCATCTTTACAGTGATTGCGGTAGCAACTTTTTAGGGGCTAGTAAATATTTAAAACAAATTATGAAATCTGTTGCAGAAACAGAACAGATTGTCTGGAGTTTTAATCCCCCTGCTGCTCCCCATTTTGGAGGTTTATGGGAATCTGGTATAAAGAGCGTTAAAAGTCATTTAATTCGAGTTGTAGGTGAACAGATATTGACTTACGAAGAGCTAAATACGGTGTTTATTCAAATAGAAGCACTGTTAAACTCGCGTCCGTTAATACCCATTAGCTCAGATCCTAATGACTTAACCGCTTTAACTCCGGGACACTTTCTTAGTTTGGAGCCTTCCACCGTACTTCCTGATGAGGATTTAACTAATATAACTATTAATAGACTATCGCGATGGCAACTTCTGATACACCTCCAACAATGTTTCTGGAAACGGTGGCATCAGGAGTATTTAAATACTCTTACTTTGCGTCATAAGTGGCATAAATCTATTCCAGATATTAAACCTGGTGTTCTGGTGGTGTTAAAAAATGAATTAACTCCACCCATAAAGTGGCGTGTCGGTCGAATCTTGGAAACTCATCCAGGTTCTAATGGAGTTACTAGAGTTGTTACAGTAAAAACTACTCAAGGTATTCTTCAAAGACCAGTCGTAAAAATATGTCCTTTACCAACTCAGTAAAAACAGTTAATTTACCAATATTGTATTCGTTTTGTCTTTTTTTTTTTTTTGGGATAAACTAATTTTTATATCTACATTTTTTTTTTTTTTTTTTGGGGGGGCTAAAATAGGCTTAAATTTTTGTTTTGATGAGAAAAAATTATTAATATTTTTTGGTGGGCGGAAATGGTTAATCTTGATGATTTTTCTTTTAATTATTAAATGATTTAATGTAAATATTACGTTTTAATGTTTTTTGGAAAAAAAAAAAACATTGTGGCAATAACCACTCCGTTTCGTTTAAATATTTTTAAATTTCGCGGCTCCTATTGGCACGACTTACTGGGCGATACGGTACCGCGAAAGAGAAGCACACTCGCGCATTGACCGGAGTGAAGTGCAGATAAAAATTGGTGTGACCAGCTAATCTGCTGAAAAGAGTGCATAGAAAATTGGAGAAAAGGCAGCCTGCCGCGGCGTAAATAAAGCAATTGGTAAGTCCACGGCTGTGCCAATAATCGTTCCTTTTTTTTGATTTTTCTCTATAAATTGCTATTTTTTTTGGATATACAGTCCACTTGCCCATTTTGGCATTTTCAGACAGAATTTAGAAATTTTTGAAGCATCATGACCCTACCTGTCGTACCACCTACAAATTAATATTCTTTTTTCTAAAGCAATTATAGCAAAGTATATGGAAATTGGAACGCAGTCGATTATGCTTAAATTGGTAACGTAGTTCTCGTGAGCCTAGCTCAGTATGACCTGTATCCATGCTGTTTTCCTCCAATTACAGTGGCCAATAAGAGGCATGTAACTTTTTATGAGCCAGGCGCCCAAGGCTCCCACCAATGGCAATATTTCAATCAGTTGCTGTACGCGTGCCAGCCCGGCTACCACGCGGTGGCGCGATTCCGTTGTTGGTTCGAACGTCGCGAATGCGTGTTTTCTTACTTTGTTCGCGCTCGTAAACGAAAAACCTAATTTTTTTTTAATTTGTCACAATTTAAAAGTTTTTAATGGTCAATCCATTTTCTACAACGTGTTTGGAACAAAAATTGGAAATTCATAATTTACGGCGACTGTTACCCGATTTAAAAATTGAGAAACAAAAAGTCAGGGCGGGCAAAAAGGGCGTGTGCGGAAATTTAACGACTTATTAGTATATTTACTATAAAATATTGACTAAATTTAGCAATGTTTGGGCGTGGCCCAGAAACATTTTTGCCTGCGGCCCTACCTTACTAAAATGTCACAAGCAATAGTTAATTGCCATATTGCCAACTATAGCACTGATTGTTTTATATACCATTCGTATTTTTTAGTTTATATATCACCTCTTAACCCGAACAGAGATATAAAAGAGATTAAACAAAAATACGCCCCACGTGTTGCTACGAATTAATTCAAGGAGATTTATTTAAAAAAAGATTATACCAGGAATAGTATTATCAGTATTGCAAAAAAATATTTACAAATTTAAATTAATAGTTTTCATCATTGTCGTCGTTAGGTCTTTAATAACGCAAGACGTTTTTTGCATCGCTAAAATTCAAAATGTCAGCTAAAATCGCTGTAGTTTTCCTGGCTGCTTTTCTTCTATTACAGGTAACACATTAAAATGATAAGAAATATATTTATTGACAATTTACAACAGGATCAAGTTCGGCTGACATATTTTTAAATTAAATTGAATTTTTGGATTTTATTTTAACGTTCTCAATTTTCTTTAAATTCAAGGGAGTAATTTGACGAACTAGTAGCGAAATTTTGACATGCTTTATTTAGTATTTAAAGGGTTATTTAAAAAAATGTAAATCGAAATGATTCGAGAGTCACAATATAGACCGAATCACGTGACACAAAAATCTAGTCGCACCGATCCTCTCCTCCATGTGATATTTGGAAGTTACTCGTTGTCAAAATTAATATTTGCTGCGCTACCTTTATTAAATTAATTCAGACCTGTATTATATATTATATGAATATAAAAGAAAATATTTGTTTATTGACTTTGGAAAGCGAACAATTACCTAAAATCATGATTTCTTATAGTTTTCCTCAGTTCAAGTTGTTGCGCGACCTGCACCACAACAAGCTGACCCTGTGCTGGCTTTAGTGCAACAAAATTTGGTAAGCTAATGTAATTTAGGACTTAAGACCTTTTTTAGATAATATTTTCGCTTTACCGGGTTTGTTCTGTGCATTGCCAGATTGACCATGAGATTTAACTCTGAATGCCCCAAACCACCTTTTTTGATAGGATCTTTTCATTATGATACTTATTAATACCTAATTTCTAAACCTAACAAGTATTATGTTTTACATTGTCTTACATACCTACATACTTATATAAAAAATCCTTTTGACAACTTCTTTTTAAAAGTGGTTTTTTCTTTTTCCCCGGTTAATTTGGTTGTTTTAGACCCTTTTAACTGACTTTTTCACATACTCAGTATGTTTTAACATATAATAACAATAAATTTCCAATGGCTAAATATAATTAGTATAATTGTACTGCACAAAAAGTATGTCTATCTTGTATTATTTCATACGATTAAAAAGAGATAGAAATAAAAAGAGTTGGCCGAACAATTCCAGAAAATAAAAAGAAAAAACACTGACCAATCTCAGCTGTATAAGAAATTTAGTAAGTTGGTGAAATCTAAAGTAACTAGACAATGACAAGTCTTGACATTTGGCATTAAAACTTAATGTGAATTTAACTATAGGTCTTATTAATTTGGTAGTATAGTAGGTGGGGGCACAAATACTCACAGGGCAAAAGAACGCACCTTATTTAAATTTGCCGCCAATGTCCGGTTTCAAATGCTGTTACAAATAACTTTTCCGACGCCGAAAAAAAGTACCCAGACATTTTGATTACGAATTAAAAGATGACCCCATCGTCGAGGCCAAACAGAGTTTCAATGTGAATTTTTATTTTTCGATTTTGGATATTTTTTTTTTTTTGCCAGGGAGGAAACCCTTTATGGGCACCGGTTACTTGTTCTTTGGATATTGCGATAGAATCAATTAAGGAGAGATTCGTTTCACTTAATAAGTGTAATGAAACTTTTGGGTTTTTGTCGAACTTCTATGAAGCTAATGCCATAAATGACGAGAAATTGTTAAAATCCTGCAAAGATCTCGATATAGCGCTTCAATAGCAAGGAAGTCCCACAAACAAAGATATTGATCGCTCAGAGCTCGACCAGGAAATTTTGTCATTCCGAGAAATTTTTCCAATAAAACGTACAATATAATAATTGTAGATACGCTAAAATTCATAGCTGAAAAAGATTTAATCTCATCATTTCCAAATCTTTGTGTTGCGCTGAGAATTTTTATTACTCTGCCGGTTACTGTTGCATCTATCGAACGTAGTTTTTCAAAGTTAAAATTAATTAAAAATTACTTGCGGTCAATTATGTCCCAAGAAAGGATTAGTGGCTTGGCCCTTATCGCCACTGAAAGCCAAATTGCTGAGCCCCTCTGTAGGTAAGTATGAATAAAAGAAAAATATTAAAAATATACACCTATTAAAGACTTATTTTTCTGACAATTGCTTTGCGCCATAATTTCAGGTAGGTAATTGTAAAATAGTAACTGATTTGATTTAAAGGGCAGCCAGTTCATATGTCGCACAAGGGCGGCCAACAGGCCAGAAACGGCCCTGATACCATTCGTATTTTTTAGTTCATATATCACCTCTTAACCCGAACAGAGATATAAAAGAGATTAAACAAAAATACGCCCCACGTGTTGCTACGAATTAATTCAAGGAGATTTATTTAAAAACAGATTATACCAGGAATAGTATTATCAGTATTGCAAAAAAATATTTACAAATTTAAATTAATAGTTTTCATCATTGTCGTCGTTAGGTCTTTAATAACGCAAGACGTTTTTTGCATCGCTAAAATTCAAAATGTCAGCTAAAATCGCTGTAGTTTTCCTGGCTGCTTTTGTTCTATTACAGGTAACACGTTAAAATGATAAGAAATATATTTATTGACAATAATTTACAACAGGATCAAGTTCGGCTGACATATTTTTAAATTAAATTGAATTTTTGGATTTTAACGTTCTCAATTTTCTTTAAATTCAAGGGAGTAATTTGACGAACTAAGTTGCGAAATTTTGACATGCTTTATTTAGTATTTAAAGGGTTATTTAGAAAAATGTAAATCGAAATGATTCGGGAGTCACAATATAGACCGAATCACGTGAAACAAAAATCTAGCCGAACCGATCCTCTCCTCCATATGTGATATTTGGAACTACTTACTTATCGTCAAAATTAATATTTGCTGGTACCTTTATTAAATTAATTCAGACCTGTATTATATGAATATAAAAGAAAATATTTGTTTATTGACTTTGGAAAGCGAACAATTACCTAAAATTATGATTTCTTATAGCTTTTCTCAGCTCAAGTTGTTGCGCGACCTGATGCACCACAACAAGCTGACATTGGAAATGCTAAACCAATTTTGGTAAGCTAATGTTTTTAGGACTTAAGCGGCCCGCACACGATCAATATATTGATTAATACAGGATAATATTGATTAGTATTTAACTAAATATTGAAGTCGATATCAAATATTGACGAAATTTAAATATTTTAAAATCCGGACTTCAATACTAGTACGTAGTGGGGATATTGATCAGTTTATTGAAAGTGTGCGGCCTAACCTCAATATTTTCATCAGTATTTTCTTGTGTTGCCTAGTGAACGTTGTTGATTGTTGTGAAAAACAGGTTTTTGAAGGTTATCGCCATGAGTTGATAAAGTTGCTTTTTTGTTATCCACTCTTTAACCCATCGCTTAGGTCCGTTGCACACTTACACGGCCACCGTCCTAACTAGTGTTGGGATCGCTCGAGTGAAAAACCGCTCGAGTACTCGATTATTGAAATAACCGACATCACTCGGTTATTGACACGACTACTCGAGTTATAATTTCAAGCGAAAATCGTCGCTTAACAAGCAGTCAAGCACTAACCACTGAGCGAAAGTTCGTTCATTCGATATCCGCTCGGCCATCGTCGCTTGACGGCTTTCAAGTTAATGCTCCGAAGTCTCACACGACATACGTCTTTGTTAACGGCACATAAACATAAAAGAGAAGGCGCTATCGCGACATGCGTTTCGTTTTCGTCGTTTTGGTTTGGATTTTGGATATTAAACATCTGCGACGCCTGGCCTGGCCTTCAAAAAGCAATCGGTGGTGATCGCTTGCCCTCGGCGTCATTCGCTATCGAATCGAATCGAGCGGCAAGCGATCAACCACTCGCTCAATGCGCTATTCATTGAATTCATTCACTACTTGATACTTGAACCGAAATTTCGAGTGATAAATCGCTCGAGTGATAAATCGCTCGAGCGATCGCTCGATTATTGAAATCGCTCGAGTAGTGACTACTCGATTATTAAAATCATCGGTTTTTCCCAACACTAGTCCTAACGGCACCGTTTATACGGTGAAGGGATTAGGCAGCCAGCATACCTATGTGACCTTTCAAACGCACCGGCACCGTGTACACGGTTCCGTTCCACCGCGATGTCACCGTGAGTCCCCACTACAATTTACGACAATCGTTACCGTCAGTGTTGCCATTTGTGGCGACAAGTCGCCAAAATGACTACTTTTTGTCTTTATGAGAGTGTGGCGGCGATTTTCAATAAAAAGCTTATTTTTGGCGACTTTTTACATTTGTTCCTAGATCTTAAAAAAAATTATTACTATATATAAAAATGAACAGGAAAAACTAAATCGGGTTCCGATTCAGACAGTGAATCAGAATAATTTTTTTTTAATTTTATAGTTTTTTGTTTTATTTTTATTATTTGTGTACAGGCCTATAATAATATAATAAAGTTTATTTAGCTTGTTCCACAAAAACATTTTTTTAAATTTAGTACCTATCGACAATTTTCTAACCCCAATATCTCAAAAAAGCTGTGGCGACAAAGTGGCGACTTTTCATACTGATCGATGGCGACTTTTTGCTTTGTTACTCTGGCAACACTGGTTACCGTGTTGACGGAGAGGCATGCTCAGTAGAGTTTAAGATTTAATTGATGCTTGCACATGTACCGCGCTTATGACATTTTCTTGGTTCATTGGCGGGAACATTATTTTATTTACCTAGTGTATTTTATCATAATCATATTTTTCACAATGGCAGTAGATATAGATATGGATATGCTTATATCTTTTTATAAATAAGGACAGAAATTGCACAAGAAGTGGCTGGAATAAAATATGATTGGAGGTCAATTCTGATTTTGATTGTAACAGCCAACATTTTCATAGGCTGTATGCATGTATCTTGACGTTAAAGCGAATTTTTTAATCGTTCGTGTGGGTCATCAAAGTTGGATCATCCTAAAATAGTTAAAAAAGTTTTTTTCGTCTTCCCTTAACCATTGAATATCAAACTATATAAGAATGACGGATGTCCGAGAAAAGTTGACAACCCATTTTTTGACGTATTGGAGCTGGTTTGGTCGCCATTGTGGAGCTGATCGTAACTCTAACCTTAAATCTGTCACCTGTCTGTCGTTATAATGCAGCGCCTCGGCAACAGATGTCTCAAATTAACTGCTGTGATGTCGGGGTGTTGCCGCATATCGTATTTTATTGGAATTTTTAAAAATTCAAGCATTTTTAACAGACAATAAAATAGGAGGTTCTCAATTCCAGCCGAATGTATGTTTTTGATAATAATATGTACGCTGATTACTCCGGGGGTAATTGGACCGACTTTCATAATTATTTTACCGTTGCATTAGGTGTTAAATGTTAAACAAATAAAAGTAGATAAAAAGCGACAGCAAGTATAACTAAAATAGGTTTTATTTCGTCGAAAAATAGCAAAATACGTAATACACTAATACAAACAAACTGAATGTTTCTTAAGTAAGAAAGTAAAACCTACTTATTTTAACCATTTTGAAAAAGAGTAATAATTGCAAATAAAAACCAAGTTATACAAACCGCACATCATTCATATTTTACCCAACATATACGTTGTAGCCTAGGTATGTATTGAATAGTGAGAGTCGTCATTTAATTCTGTTAGAAATAGAATACATGGCGGCGGTCAATATGTTTTCATGTAATTAACGTTGGGACGTCAATAGGTTGAAAATATTATATGCTACAAAGCAATTAAAAATAGGTACATTTTTAGGTCTAAACGTGGATAGGTGTAGGTACTTATGTGAAATCAAGTTTTACGATAAGCTATAAAAATAAATTTAACAGGCGGCAACAATGTTTTAATTTAGCAGTGAAAAGGTTAGTCGCTTTCTTGTTGGTGAACTCATTGTGCCATCTATGAATTTGACGTAGCAGATTTAGGAAATCGGCTAATATGGCCTTCTTATAGTTTGATATTCAATGCCTTAACTGACCAAATCGACAATGCACCGAATTGTTTCCTTCCCATATTGATGGGATGAACCCACACAATCCTGTTTCGTTCCTTTCTTCGTTTTTTGATATGCCTGTAAAACTTTTAAATCGCCACAGCACGTCTATGATCCATACTCAAAACTGACGAAAACCGTGCATGTGTGCAAGTGTAAGGCTTATTTCACACTTACCCGGCAGTCGGGCAAACGATGCTGGCCGCCGACACCGACACCGACACGTATAGTAGATCTGTTCACATTATTTAGATAATATATTGTATCCGACAGTAGCAAGTCCAGCCTCGAATATCATTCAATGCATCGTTCACAGTCTGAATAGTGATTTCAGTGATTGTTAAAATTTAAAATGGATGAAAGACTTATAGGCTGCAGTGGGTTCATCCGATAAATAGAAGAAGAAACGAGGTCGGTGCTTTTTTTGTACTCTTTGAGGAATTAAGAGGAGACGACGAAATTTTTTTTAACTATTTTCGAATGAGGATTCAAACTTTCGACGAATTATATCTCCGAATCAATACAACGCGATTTCAGACGACTGACGAGGCTTGCCGGGTAGATGTGAACAGCCACAGCCCCCTTTATCAAGTTCGTTGTGGAACAGCGCTATCCAGTTGTATACCCCACTATCTACCGGCAGGGCCGTTTCTGGCCTGTTGGCCGCCCTTGTGCGACATATGAACTGGCTGCCCTTTAAATCAAATCAGTTACTATTTTACAATTACCTATCTGAAATTATGGCGCAAAGCAATTGTCAGAAAAATAAATCTTTAATAGGTGCCTATTTTTAATATTTTTCTTTTATTCATACTTACCTACAGAGGGGCTCAGCAATTTGGCTTTCAATGGCGATAAGGGCCAAGCCACTAATCCTTTCTTGGGACATAATTGACCGCAAGTAATTTTTAATTAATTTTAACTTTGAAAAACTACGTTCGATAGATGCAACAGTAACCGGCAGAGTAATAAAAATTCTCAGCGCAACACAAAGATTTGGAAATGATGAGATTAAATCTTTTTCAGCTATGCATTTTAGCGTATCTACAATTATTATTTTGTACGTTTTATTGGAAAAATTTCTCGGAACGACAAAATTTCCTGGTCGAGCTCTGAGCGATCAATATTTTTGTTTGTGGGACTTCCTTGCTATTGAAGCGCTATATCGAGATCTTTGCAGGATTTTAACAATTTCTCATCATTTATGGCATTAGCTTCATAGAAGTTCGACAAAAACCCAAAAGTTTCATTACACTTATTAAGTGAAACGAATCTCTCCTTAATTGATTCTATCGCAATATCCAAAGAACAAGTAACCGGTGCCCATAAAGGGTTTTCTCCCTGGCAAAAAAAAAAATATCCAAAATCGAAAAATAAAAATTCACATTGAAACTCTGTTTGGCCTCGACGATGGGGTCATCTTTTAATTCGTATTCAAAATGTCTGGGTACTTTTTTTCGGCGTCGGAAAAGTTATTTGTAACAGCATTTAAAACCGGACATCGGCGTCAAATTTAAATAGGGTGCGTTCTTTTGCCCTGTGAGTATTTGTGCCCCCACCTACCATACTACCAAATTAATAAGACCTATAGTTAAATTCACATAAAGTTTTAATGCCAAATGTCAAGACTTGTCATTGTCTAGTTACTTTAGATTGCACCAACTTACTAAATTTCTTATACAGCTGAGATTGTTTAGTGTTTTTTCTTTTTCTTTTCTGGAATTGTTCGGCCAACTCTTTTTATTTCTATCTCTTTTTAATCGTATGAAATAATATAAGATAGACATACTTTGTGTGCAGTACAATTATACTAAATAAATTTAGCCATTAGAAATTTATATGTTATGAGTTGCTGCAGTATTTGACAAGTATGACATAACTGAAATGTCACGGCATTAAAAGTTTATGTGAATTCAACTATACCTACATAATTATTCAAATAATATCAATTAGTTTTAATTTTTTGAGTAAACCTAAGACAAAATGTAATTGACGTGGGTTGCAGGGCGGCCACCTCCGTTGAGAATTCTTTTTTTTTCCGATACTTATCTATCTAAAAAAAAATCTCTAATTAACACAAAGGGCGGCTGCCTCATTCTTGACAGCTACTGCATAATTTTTTTTTGAAAACTGAATTTACCATTCTTATTTGACCCTTCATATTTATGAAATCTCCTAGAATTTTTTTTTACGTCTAACATTTTTTTCTGTGAAACTGCAGGCGGCTTTCGCCGCCCTATAACTTTGGCCGCCCTTGTGCGGGGGCACTTCCAGCACACCACTCAGAAACGGCCCTGTCTACCGGCTTGGTTTCAACGACAACGACTGCCAATTGGGCATTCTAGTGGGAGCTGCCGGGTCCCCTCAACAATACCCCGACAGTCGGATGTCGTATACACGATCACGACACAACTCGTACAAATGTGAAGCGTGCCGTAAACATAAACACAATCACAATCGGCGGCCGGCATCGTTTGCCCGACTGCCGGGTAAGTGTGAAATAAGCCTAACAGGAACGCGGTAAATCGCGTAAACGGTGCCGTTAGGACGGTCGCCGTGTAGCAATAAGCCTTACGATTAACAATACGTTTTATTCCTAAGAGTAGTAAAAAAGTTGAACATGCCATTCTCATTATTTCAACCCCTCCGCAATATAAACATCAAACAAACTAGGGGTGTGGTGTGATTTCACGACCTGTGATTTTGTCACAGCTCCGGACCTGTCACAGTCGCGGCCAGTTCCGCTTCGACTAAAGGAGCTGTGACGACGTGACCGCGCTAGATATGAGGTTCGCGGACCGGCCGGTGCGCGCTGCGGCTTCCGCTTCGACTAAAGGACCTGCGACTAGTGTTGGGAAAATCGACTTATTTTAATAATCGACTACCGAGTATCCGAGTGATTTAAAAAACCGAATGATAATCGATTTTTTTCACTCAAATGCTAATATTAATTATTAATATTAGCGGTTCATCGTTCAAGTTGATATACAGGGTGTCCAGTTTTCGTGTGTTTTCATATACCAGCTCCCTTATTATAAAAGATAGAAAGATGGGGTTTGCGGCTTACTGTTCTATTTTTTTATGAAACTTTCATTGCCGTAAACAAAATTTTCATAGCCCTCTCAGTTTCTGACATACAGGGACATTTTCAAATTTTGTAATTTTTGACGCTCCCCTGTATCTCGATTATTTGAAAACTTATCAATAAGGTAAACATGGATTGTTATATAGTTTTTTATGTTGAATTCAGTGGCGTAGTTAGTTTTTTTCTAAAAAGTTTTGTTTATGAGTTATGACCCAAACTTATATTTTTTTTAATGGGACACCCTATATATTATTTATTTTTCTTGTTCCTCTTTTTAAGAGCTTTTCAGAAATATATAATAGTCCATATTTTTTTCTTTTAAAAAGGGACAATTTTAATTTTTTTTGTAAAATTAATCATTTTTCGAATGCCCGCAAATAAAAAAAAAACAACTGGATATCTACGAAAAATTTAAATATGTATCAAAAAGCTAATAATAGATAAAAATAATTATGATTAAAACTTTTTTATTTTTATTATAAACATTAATGTTATCTAAATAACAAATGGTTTTGAAACTTACCTATTAAAATACAGTTCCAAGGCTGCGTTCGCGTCTTCATTAGCTCGGATAAAACAAACATACATATCGTGTTTTTCATAATATCTATTATTTTTTGCCATGTTAAATAATTAAATAATTTTTCACAGAAATATCAAATAAACTAACAAAATCAAACAAATACCTTTAATATTTGACAATAATCCGTAATGGCACATTTACAAACCTTTGTTTTCTGTCATGTCTATTCATGATTGATCATGGCCTTCTGGATTCTAGATGAAAAATGATTAATTTTACAAAAAAAGTTAAAATTGTCCCTTTTTAAAAGAAAAAAATATGGACTATTATATATTTTTGAAAAGCTCTTAAAAAGAGGAACAAGAAAAATAAATAATATATAGGGTGTCCCATTAAAAAAAATATAAGTTTGGGTCATAACTCATAAACAAAACTTTTTAGAAAAAAACTAACTACGCCACTGAATTCAACATAAAAAACTATATAACAATCCATTTTTACCTTATTGATAAGTTATCAAATAATCGAGATACAGGGGAGCGTCAAAAATTACAAAATTTGAAAATGTCCCTGTATGTCAGAAACTGAGAAGGCTATGAAAATTTTGTTTACGGCAATAAAAGTTTCATAAAAAAATAGAACAGTAAGCCGCAAACCCCATCTTTCTATCTTTTACAATAAGGGAGCTGGTATATGAAAACACACGAAAACTGGACACCCTGTACAGCATTTGTATTGGGAATAACTGACTGGGTGTTGTTAATCGATTGATTTTTTGCGGATTATTAAATGTGGCGGAGATATTTGTGGATTTTTTGGCATGGTTCGCAGTTCTTACAATGTAACTACTTGACCTTGAGATGTCACGATATTCCGATATTGCATAACTCATGCATGATATGAATACTGAATTCTCACCACTCACCACTAAACATTAAGTTCTCAGTAGACGCCGACGATTTAAATCTAAATAAAAAAATCCTATTATCCTACGCAGGCAACCCGTAATGCAGTATTTAAATCTAAAATTAATAAATCATATAGGAAGCTAACCCGTAATACAGTATTTACTTTGAATTATATCGCCAATAATAACCGAAACCACTCGATGTAGCCGCTCGCTAGGAGATGGCTCTGGCCGCAGTGAGTGATTGACAGGCGGGCAGCAACTTTGGAGACGCGTTGGAAAATAAAAACCATATGTTCGTCACTCATTACGTCACTCGAATTATTTCCGAAGATAATCGAATTATTCAAGTGATTGAAAAAACCGAATTATAGGTTATTTTTCACTCGAGTTATCCCATCACTACCTGCGACGACGTGACTCACGTGACCGCGCTGGATGAGGTTCGCGGACCCGACGGTGCGGCATAAAAAAGACCTAACGGTGCGGTAGAAACTGGACTGGAAGTGAGTGAGCGACGCGAGCGTAAAAACAAGTCCTGCCGAAACGCCGGAAATGCCGGAATTGGAATCGGTAGGAGTACCACACCATGATACAAAGAGAACAAGATATGATCGATCGTCGAACAAAACACGTCCGCCACGCGCATGACGTCATCTGGTGACACAAATTTGAAATAATACCTTTATTGCTTATGGGTCAAGCCGTTTTTAAATGTTTCTGATTGTTTCTACGCTGTTTTTTTAGTTTTAAATAGCATTTGTTTCAATTTTACTACAAAGAAATATTTTATTAATTATTTATAATAGATGAAATAATTTAAAAATATGATAATATGGAAATATGATAAAAAGAAAATTGTTAATGGCATAAATACATACAGTTTTGAAGATGACAGAAAAATACACACACCGCACACCGCATGATTTACGTAAAATAAACTTTTTTAAAGAATAAAAAATACACCAATACACGATTAATCAATGAAAACAATGCAAATTTAAGGCAAAATGTCAAAATGGGTCACCAGGCTACGTCTACCAGCTGATCGCTTGGCTCCTCCCACATGCGCAATGTCATATCTTGTTTTCTTTGTATCATGGTACCACACCGTATAATATTATAATAAAATAGAAAATACCAATTTAATAAAAGAAAAATAAACATTTCGCGGAACTCGTTCAAAAACTAATTCGGAGAATTCATTTGAGCGTCGCCGCCGCCGCTTCTATAAAATATAAATCACGCGCTGTGCTGTGTCAATGCGCAGAAGGAGCTTGTTGGCGGAGCGGAATATAAATAAGTGTGAAACCGCTACCGCGCTGGTACGCTGCCGTTCGTTTGTGCTTTCGCAGCCAGCATCCCTGCAAATTGCAAGTCCGGAGCTGTGACAAAGTCACAGGTTCCAGTCACAGGTTCAGACATGGAGCTGTCACAGCTTGGAGCTGTGAGGGATCACGCTTTTTCCCACCCCTAAAACAAACGTAGGAGCAGGCACGGTAAGAAAACTAAATGATACTGAACTCTGAACATAAATATTGACTAAATTATTGTCAATAATAGTTACGGTGTGCGGTGGTAATATTATTGACGATCCTATACTGATCAATATATTAACCGTGTGCGGGGCCGCTTTTTAAGAACTTTTTTGGATAATATTTTAGCTTTACCGGGTTTGTTCTGTGCATTGCCAGACTAGCCATGGGAAACTCTCAGTGCCCCAAACCACCTTTTTTGATAGGCTCTTTTCATTATGATACTTATTAATACCTAATTTCTATACATAACAAGTTTTATGTTTTACATTGTCTTACAGACATACTTATATAAAAAATCCTTTTGACATCTTCTTTTTAGAAGTGTTTTTTTCTTCTTCCCCGGTTTATTTGGTTGTTTTAGACCCTTTTAACTGACTTTTTCACATACTCAATATGTTTTAACTTATTTCTATTTTTCTTCACATTATGTCATTTCACACATATTTTTTAATTCCATAAAAGCTCCATTAGGGTTTTATACCGATTATCATTTTCTTTTCTGCTAAAACCATCAGCAATAAATTTTTTTGTATCCTGCTCTGCTGATGAACGTGTCTACGTTGTAGAGACCTCTGATCACATTTTTGTTCTATTAAATTTTGTGGAGGAAGACTTTTAGTTCTTTCTTTCCTTTTCATAATTATTATGATGTTAAATGTTACTAGGCGCTTTATTATTTATTAGTTTTACCATGTTTTATAGTAAAAAAATTATCTTGTCGGACTTTCATTGTCTTTATATTGTTACTTAACACAACGTTTCGGTTAGTTAGTATCTCTAACCGTTTTCAAGTGTAAACTAAATTATAATTCTAAGGTTACTGTCTTAAATACTATACATGTGCAATGAAGCTTGATGACTCCGCCTACATGCTTATTGGAGTGTGAAGTTTAAGCTGTTGGGTTTGGACAAGAAGAGGCTTCCAGATATTGAGGATATCTATACTTGGTTTACTAAGTATAAGGGTTTTTGGTTCATGAAGGCTACTTCTTTGAATTTTCGTTTTTTCCAGTGCTGTTCCGTGTCCAAAACTTGGCTTCTGACCACTGTATATTATGTTGGTTAGTCCATACATGTTCCGCTATACCTGACCTCGAAGTTTGACCTCTGTGAGTCTGTTTCAGATGTTCCTTAACACGTACGGGAAGAGGTCTTTTTGTTTTTTTATTGTACGATTCGCCACACTCGCAAGGGATTTGATAGATACAATTTTTTGTGTTTTCATTACTAGGGAATTTTACTTTTGTAAGAAAGGTTCTATGCGTATTTCCGGATTTAAGGGCTGTTTTGATATTATAGTTTTTGGTTATTCTTCTAATCTTTTCAGAAATCCCCTTGACATAAGGTATTGTAAGAAATGCTTGCTCCTCTTTCGTTTCTGTATTAGTTTTTACTTCGCGATTTTTAAGTTTTGAGATGGTATTAGTTTCAAAGGTTACAAAGGACATCTTTTTCGGTGTTTGAAATTTCAATATTAACGTCTTCCGGATTGTTGCAAACGTTAAATGCTCTGTGATGAATATTACACTTGAAAACGGTTAGAGATACTAACTAACCGAAACGTTGTGTTAAGTAACAAAATAAAGACAATGAAAGTCCGACAAGGTAGGTAATTTGTTTGATATTACTTCATTGTCTACCACCTTCAAACAAACGTGTTTTCAGTAGTAAAGAAACTATTCGGATACTCCCCGAGAACTATTTTTTATGTAGTACCACCTAATCATCGTTATTTTCTCTTGAATACTGCAAGACATGTTGAAACTAATAAACGTCTATTAACCTTTGACTTTTCATAATTATTACCGATGTTATCATAGGTATGAGAACCGTATTTAATTTTTAAAAATCTTACGTAGAGTTTTTATTAAATAACTTTTAATTCGCTTATTAAAAAATAATAACATTCGGTGTATTAGTACATCATAAAAGGACCTTCAAAAAAGTCTAATACAAGTTTATTGTAAAATTATTAGGGGAGTCAATATTTGAGGGAAGCAAAATGTACATAGAATTTTCCATGACCTGTCGCGCGATATACAAATTTACATTAACTCAGTACAATTGCGCCAGAAAAAGGGCACCTTAAGGGTGTAGCTACGACTTGAATGAAAACAACATAATATAATATATTATAATATCAACTGGAGATACTTACCAGTTGAAACGTTGTGATTTAAAACAAATAAAGACAATGGAAGTCCAAAACTCTTTCATCATTCAAGAAACATCATTGTCTCCAACCTTCAAACAATCATCATACTTAATATATATTATAATAAACTGGTTTTTAAGCGTATACTTTTGTTTTAGCAAACCCAGGCAGGCCAAAACTTAGTATCAAATCAGGAGGCCCAAAAAATTCAAGCAGAATTAACGAACTTTATGCTTAAAATACAGAAGGACTATCTTGAAAATGCCGCTAAGAATGCAAACTAATTTTTATTTCGTTATATATTTACATACAATTATGTATAAAACATTACTCCAAAAACATAGGTATATCTTGGTACCTAGGTACGTTTAGACCAATGATCGGGTACCTATAGATGGCACATATCATTCATAAACGATATTAAAATGTATTGACAACATCGTCTGTAGGAGCGAGGCGGTGAAGAGCTGGGTGGGGCAGGGAATACGGATTACGGTGGATTTACCTTCGAATGTGACCTTGCTACTATAGTTTAAAACTAACCCACAAATAATCCAACTTTCTATTTACTCACCTATGAGAAGTAAAAACAGATTTATTATTTTCCGAATTATCGTATACTTGACACTGCTGACTCAACTTAATTAGACTCTAAAAAATATTACAAAACGCTGAAAGCACAGCAATTATTACACAAAACCGATAAACCAAAGAAAATTTTAGACCGCTGTCAAAGAAACACCAAACGGAAATAGGGATGTTCGATATATATCGACGTATCGAAAACATCGATATTTTCAATGCGATACATCGTTTTTAAGCGATGCGTCGAGGCCATTGGATATTTGTGGATGCATCGGTAGATTAGGCTTTAATTTTATTCGTAAAATTATTATTTTGCCGTTGCCTCTCGAACCTGATTATACCGTTTACCTTTGGTTTCAGTTAAGGTGTAAGCTTCGAATAATTAATTTTGTTTTGTATTCCTAATTATTTTATTAATTCTTTTTTTCGATGCATCTCAAATATTAATGTTTTTCCGCGATATATTTTCTGTGGACATCCCTAAACAGAAATGAATGAAACAACGTTATCATGGCTTCAGACCAATGTCATGGCGGTCACATCTTTGGGAGCGAATCTCTTACTGCTGCGTTGCCATACTGCAGCCTTTTTATAAGGTTATAGAGAAAGATTTACATTTCCCACATCATGTTAATACTTATCATAGGCGGACATTTGGCAAACAAAGTGGAGGGGTGAAATTTGTATGTTGATTTACTTCAGAAGGAAATACGATTTTGGTAGTAGGTTCATTTGTTATCGTTTTATCTATAGGTACCAGATCATTGGTTCATACATATACCATATAGCTAATAGGTGAATTATAAACTTAATATTACTAAATAAACTTATACTAAATATTAATAGATGTATTATTAAGTCTGTTGTTTTTGTTTTAATAAATTTGGCCTGGTTGTTTAATACTATTCCAGTTTTGCTTATAAGTCAATAACCCAAAACCAGGATTATGTACCAAGAGATAAGCGGGATGGAACTAAAGGTCTATGTCTAAGGTGTCGCGTCACCGTGTGAGTAGCTTACGCCACTGAAGTTAGAAAGAGGGACAATCAGTGGGCGACTGAAGTGGATTGTTAATTAGGCTTAGAATCAGACCGAAAGTTAAGATTTTTGTTCGTAAAAAAAATTTTTTTTTTTTCATAGACAGTGGTTAATCTTGATGATTTTTCTTTTAATTATTAAATGATTTAATGTAAATATTACGTTTTAATGTTTTTTGGGAAAAAAAAAACATTGTGGCAATAACCACTCCGTTTCGTTTAAATATTTTTAAATTTCGCGGCTCCTATTGGCACGACTTACTGGGCGATACGGTACCGCGAAAGAGAAGCACACTCGCGCATTGACCGGAGTGAAGTGCAGATAAAAATTGGTGTGACCAGCCAATCTGCTGAAAAGAGTGCATAGAAAATTGGAGAAAAGGCAGCCTGCCGCGGCGTAAATAAAGCAATTGGTAAGTCCACGGCTGTGCCAATAATCGTTTCTTTTTTTTGATTTTTCTCTATAAATTGCTATTTTTTTTGGATATACAGTCCACTTGCCCATTTTGGCATTTTCATTTGGTCCATACGACCCAAATAATTAATTTTTTTAAAACTAATTAACATAATAATTATAGTGGTTATTGTTGCGCGAGTTGTCGCAGACAATTTAAACAGTTAATTAAGTGGGATCTTAATAATTTATTTTATAAAAATGAAAATATTGGTAAATTAAAATTGTTGATTTTTTGCCATTTTCGTTCTTATCAGATTGTTGATCGATCTGCCCGCGTCGTACCTTGTTTTTATGACTGGTCTTGATTTTGGTTTAAGAAAGATGGAGTTTTAGTAGTGAGCGTTATTTATTTAACGGTACGACAAAATAAAACAAAAGAAACTTTATTAATTAATTAGTGTTATAATTAATTAAATAAGGTCTTTTATAAATAGTGAAAAATTTATTGAATTTTATTTTATATTTGGTTGAGCGGTTTCAAAATGCCTAGCAAACGCGAAAAAGAGTTAATGAGATTAAAAGCACAGCGTGCCATCACATTAAAACGATTAAATGAGCTATATCAAGCTGCCACTTTAGCAGCTGATGATTCTAATCATGTTTTGAAATTTTCCATTAGATATGAAAATCTAAAACCTCTTTGTGATGAGTTTAATAAACAGCACAGTGCTATAATCTCAAATATGGCTAGCGCGGATGATAGCGATATGGAAGCGGAAGAAGAAATTCGGAAAGAATTTGATGACGTTTTTTATTCTGTGAAAACAATTTATGCCACGGTAGTACGACCTATGCATGTAAATAACACAAATTCTCAGCCAGCAGCACAAGTAGGTACTTTTCCTACTACTGCAACGTCAAGTATGCAAAAGAGTAATGCAAAGTTGCCAAAAATAGCTTTGCCTACCTTTAGTGGTAATTTTAAAGACTGGCCAATCTTTATTGGGTTATTCAATGCATTGGTGCATACGTGTACTGATTTAACAGATATTGAGAAATTTCAGTACCTTCCCTCATCCCTTTTAAAGGAGGCTTTGTCTGTCATTAAACACGTACCTCTTACAAATAATAATTATAAAATTGCTTATGATGCTTTATGCTCTCGTTATCAAAACAAACGGGTGCAAAGCACATTTTGCTGGCAAGAAATAAATACTGCTGCAAAACTTAACACTGATCATCCTCAGGGGTTAAGGAATTCATTGGATATTTTTACTGAAAATTTAGCGGGTTTTAATGTTGCAGAATGGGATTTTATTTTATTTAACATGTTAATTAAAAAATTAGATGCACATACAGTAAAAAGATTTGAACTTCAATATAGCCCAGGCAATATTTCTACTGATTTGCCTACGTACAAAGAGCTAGTTTGTTTTTTAAATAAACAATGTTTGGCTTTGGACTCGGCCGCCCTCACGGTCTCAAAAGGCACTATACCCTCGACTAAACCCAAACCTTCCTTTAAATCTTCTTTAAAGCCTCTTAATACATTTATAGGTTATGCTAAACCTTCTAAACAATGTTTTTTATGCAATTCTCCACATTTGTTGGCAGAATGTCCTGATTTTATTAAAAAATCTCCCTCTGATCGGTATTCGTTTTGTAAGCAGCACAATGTAAGTGTAAATTGTCTTCGCGGTAAACACTTGTCAAGAAATTGTAAATTAAATTTAAGTTGCAATAAATGCAAACATCACACTTTGTTGCACTTTGAAAATTCTTCTCCTGGTGCCCTTGTTCAAGGTACTCAATCTTCCTCTGGTCAAACTCCCCAACCTTCCATTGCTGCAAATTTGGGTGGAGAGACCTCAGGTTCAATGTCAACTGATGTTGTTAACGTTTTTACTAATACAATTACTCATCATACAGTTCTTTTATCAACTGCCAATATTGCAGTTACTGATTGTCATGGCAAATGTCAAACCATTCGTGTTCTTATTGATAGCGGAAGTCAATCCAGTTTTATAACTGAGTATTGGCAAAGACGTTTAGGCTTACCATTTTCGAGAAGCTCCATTCCCATTTATGGATTAGGTGAAATGTCAGCCAAAACGTCTGGAACCATGCATGGCATGTCGTATAGGTCCTGTTGATCAACCTTCTCAGGCGTTTGTCATTGACTGTATCATTTTGCCAAAACTTGCAGTTCATCTTCCAAGCAAGAATGTGTCTATGGAAAATTGGGGTCACATTTCAAATCTCAAGCTAGCTGATAAAAACTTTAATAGCCCTGGACCTATAGGTATGCTTCTGGGAGCTGATGTTTTTCCTTCAATATTAAAAAATGGCATAATAAAGGGTAAAAATGATGAGCCAACCGCAATAAATACAATTTTTGGTTGGATCATAATGGGAAAAGTTTGATGTCAAAATCCGTCAAAAGGTATCAATACATTTTTTACCTCCTTAGAAACAAATTTAGATAATATTATTAAAAAAATTTGGGATATAGAGGAGGTTCCTAGCAAATCAGTTAGGTCTCCCGATGATTTATTATGTGAAAGGATTTATGCTGATTCCCATTGTCGTAATCAGTCTGGACGTTATATCGTTAAACTTCCTTTTCGCAATACAGAACCTATTTTTCATAATTCTAGAAATATAGCGTTGCGACGTTTTATTAGTTTAGAGGGACGTTTATTACGTAACCCTGCTTTAAACGAAGAGTATTGTCAATTTATGAAAGACTATCTGGACTGTGGACATATGGAACCTGTGACTGAACCTCTTGGTTGCTCAGACAAAGGTTATTATATTCCACATCATTGTATAATAAAACCTGATAGCAGCACGACAAAGCTCAGAGTTGTTTTTGACGCTAGCGCTAAGGAGGGCGGCGAATATTCTCTTAATGATACTTTGTTTATAGGCGAAAAGCTTCAGCAAGATATTTTTTGTCTTCTATTGAATTTTAGACTACATTCTGTAGTATGGACGGCTGATATAAAACAAATGTATAGGCAAATTTTGGTTTCTCAGTCTCATCGTGACTATCAAAGAATTTTTTGGAGATTCTCTGTATCAGAGCCGATACAAGAATTTAGGCTTAACACAGTAACTTATGGCGTGTCATCCGCGCCATTTTTAGCCATTCGCACATTATTGCAGTTGGCAAAAGACGAAGCTTCTAGGTTCCCTAAGGCCTGTGAAGTTTTAAGAAATTGTACCTACGTTGATGATGTTCTTGTAGGTGCCGATTCTGTAGAGGAAGCCCTAAATGTACAAGTGGAATCGATTAATCTTTTAAAACAGGGTGGATTCACACTTCGAAAATGGGCTTCAAACCATTGTGCTCTGTTACAAAATATTAGTCCGGAAGACTGTCAACAGGATGCCCTATCCTTTGACTGTCAGGATACCACTATAAAAATTTTAGGCCTTAAGTGGCTACCTTGTTTCGATTGTTTTAGTTATTCTTGCAAAACTTTTGATCGACCATGTACAAAAAGGTCCATTCTCTCAGAATTAGCTCGTATCTTCGACCCCCAAGGTTTTTTGTCCCCAGTATCATTTTTTTGTAAAAATTTGTTGCAACATTTATGGGCTGATGGCTTAGGCTGGGATGAGATTCCTTCTGAAAACGTTGTTAACCAGTGGACTCAATTTAAAAATGAATTACCTTGCATAAATGACCTTAAAATTCCTAGGCGTTTAAAGGTGGATAATTTTTGTCGCACTGAAGTGCATGGTTTTTGCGACAGCAGCGAACGAGGTTATGCATGTTGCATTTATTTTCGTTTTATTCAGGAAAACAGTGTCAGGGTATTTTTTGTATGCGCGAAGTCTAAGATTGCGCCTCTAAAGCGCATTTCTATTCTTCGGTTGGAATTGTGCAGTGCCGTTTTATTGGCAGACTTATTAAGTGTGGTTATTAACACTTTTTCTGGAAAACTTCAGTTTGATAAAGTTTTTGCCTGGTCCGACTCCATGGTAAGTTTGACCTGGATTAAAAGTTCTCCTCATCGATGGAAGACATTCGTAAGCAACAGGGTTACTCATATCCAGTCAAAAATTTCCCCAGCTTTTTGGCACTATGTGTCCTCCAAGGAGAACCCAGCAGACTGTGCTTCCCGAGGCCTTTTGCCCTTGGACTTACTGCACTATTCCCTTTGGTGGGCGGGGCCTCCTTGGTTAAGTTCCGATCAAGAAATTAATTTACCTTCCATTCAATCAGCTTTAATTACCAAGGAAGAAGAGAAGCAATTTGTTTTTTCTAATTTTTTATTTTCAGATTTGTTTGAATTTCTTCTCCAGAGATATTCCTCACTACGAAGAATTCAAATAATTATTTCTCTGTGTATGCGTTTTATCTCAAATTGTAAAAACCCAAAAAATAAAATAATTGGGGCTTTAAGTCCTGTCGACTTTACTAAAAGTTTAAAGGCACTAATTAAATATATTCAGAACCAGTCGTTCTCTGAGGATATTTTAAATCTTCAATTTAGCCGGCCAGTATCGAAACCCCTAAGAAAATTAAACCCCTTTTTGGATGAGGAATCTATTATAAGGGTTGGTGGTCGTTTGGCTAATTCATCTTTGCCATTTAATCAAAAACACCCTATCTTATTACCCCGAAATAGTCGTTTGACAAGCTTAATAATAGAAGAAACTCACCTAAAACATTTGCATTGTGGTCTGCAAACGTTGCACTTTTTATTGCTCCAAAATTATTGGATATTAAGTCCAAAAAGAGCTATACGCACTGTTGTTGGCTCGTGTTACAAATGTTTTAGGGTAAATCCCCGTTCTCTTACACCTCAAATGGGTAATCTTCCCCATTTTCGTGTCAGTCAAGTAAAGGCATTCTCTAAAGTAGGCTTAGACATGGCTGGCCCCTTTAATATTACGATGAATAAAATACGAGGAGCCAAAGTCTTAAAGGCCTATTTGTGCCTCTTTGTTTGTTGTGCCACCAAGGCTGTCCATTTGGAGCTTTGTTCAGACTTATCTACTGAATCATTTTTAGCAGCATTAAGACGCTTTATTTCTCGTCGAGGTCGCTGTAGTCATCTTTACAGTGATTGCGGTAGCAACTTTTTAGGGGCTAGTAAATATTTAAAACAAATTATGAAATCTGTTGCAGAAACAGAACAGATTGTCTGGAGTTTTAATCCCCCTGCTGCTCCCCATTTTGGAGGTTTATGGGAATCTGGTATAAAGAGCGTTAAAAGTCATTTAATTCGAGTTGTAGGTGAACAGATATTGACTTACGAAGAGCTAAATACGGTGTTTATTCAAATAGAAGCACTGTTAAACTCGCGTCCGTTAATACCCATTAGCTCAGATCCTAATGACTTAACCGCTTTAACTCCGGGACACTTTCTTAGTTTGGAGCCTTCCACCGTACTTCCTGATGAGGATTTAACTAATATAACTATTAATAGACTATCGCGATGGCAACTTCTGATACACCTCCAACAATGTTTCTGGAAACGGTGGCATCAGGAGTATTTAAATACTCTTACTTTGCGTCATAAGTGGCATAAATCTATTCCAGATATTAAACCTGGTGTTCTGGTGGTGTTAAAAAATGAATTAACTCCACCCATAAAGTGGCGTGTCGGTCGAATCTTGGAAACTCATCCAGGTTCTAATGGAGTTACTAGAGTTGTTACAGTAAAAACTACTCAAGGTATTCTTCAAAGACCAGTCGTAAAAATATGTCCTTTACCAACTCAGTAAAAACAGTTAATTTACCAATATTGTATTCGTTTTGTCTTTTTTTTTTTTTTGGGATAAACTAATTTTTATATCTACATTTTTTTTTTTTTTTTTTTGGGGGGGCTAAAATAGGCTTAAATTTTTGTTTTGATGAGAAAAAATTATTAATATTTTTTGGTGGGCGGAAATGGTTAATCTTGATGATTTTTCTTTTAATTATTAAATGATTTAATGTAAATATTACGTTTTAATGTTTTTTGGGAAAAAAAAAAACATTGTGGCAATAACCACTCCGTTTCGTTTAAATATTTTTAAATTTCGCGGCTCCTATTGGCACGACTTACTGGGCGATACGGTACCGCGAAAGAGAAGCACACTCGCGCATTGACCGGAGTGAAGTGCAGATAAAAATTGGTGTGACCAGCTAATCTGCTGAAAAGAGTGCATAGAAAATTGGAGAAAAGGCAGCCTGCCGCGGCGTAAATAAAGCAATTGGTAAGTCCACGGCTGTGCCAATAATCGTTCCTTTTTTTTGATTTTTCTCTATAAATTGCTATTTTTTTTGGATATACAGTCCACTTGCCCATTTTGGCATTTTCAGACAGAATTTAGAAATTTTTGAAGCATCATGACCCTACCTGTCGTACCACCTACAAATTAATATTCTTTTTTCTAAAGCAATTATAGCAAAGTATATGGAAATTGGAACGCAGTCGATTATGCTTAAATTGGTAACGTAGTTCTCGTGAGCCTAGCTCAGTATGACCTGTATCCATGCTGTTTTCCTCCAATTACAGTGGCCAATAAGAGGCATGTAACTTTTTATGAGCCAGGCGCCCAAGGCTCCCACCAATGGCAATATTTCAATCAGTTGCTGTACGCGTGCCAGCCCGGCTACCACGCGGTGGCGCGATTCCGTTGTTGGTTCGAACGTCGCGAATGCGTGTTTTCTTACTTTGTTCGCGCTCGTAAACGAAAAACCTAATTTTTTTTTAATTTGTCACAATTTAAAAGTTTTTAATGGTCAATCCATTTTCTACAACGTGTTTGGAACAAAAATTGGAAATTCATAATTTACGGCGACTGTTACCCGATTTAAAAATTGAGAAACAAAAAGTCAGGGCGGGCAAAAAGGGCGTGTGCGGAAATTTAACGACTTATTAGTATATTTACTATAAAATATTGACTAAATTTAGCAATGTTTGGGCGTGGCCCAGAAACATTTTTGCCTGCGGCCCTACCTTACTAAAATGTCACAAGCAATAGTTAATTGCCATATTGCCAACTATAGCACTGATTGTTTTATATACCATTCGTATTTTTTAGTTTATATATCACCTCTTAACCCGAACAGAGATATAAAAGAGATTAAACAAAAATACGCCCCACGTGTTGCTACGAATTAATTCAAGGAGATTTATTTAAAAAAAGATTATACCAGGAATAGTATTATCAGTATTGCAAAAAAATATTTACAAATTTAAATTAATAGTTTTCATCATTGTCGTCGTTAGGTCTTTAATAACGCAAGACGTTTTTTGCATCGCTAAAATTCAAAATGTCAGCTAAAATCGCTGTAGTTTTCCTGGCTGCTTTTCTTCTATTACAGGTAACACATTAAAATGATAAGAAATATATTTATTGACAATTTACAACAGGATCAAGTTCGGCTGACATATTTTTAAATTAAATTGAATTTTTGGATTTTATTTTAACGTTCTCAATTTTCTTTAAATTCAAGGGAGTAATTTGACGAACTAGTAGCGAAATTTTGACATGCTTTATTTAGTATTTAAAGGGTTATTTAAAAAAATGTAAATCGAAATGATTCGAGAGTCACAATATAGACCGAATCACGTGACACAAAAATCTAGTCGCACCGATCCTCTCCTCCATGTGATATTTGGAAGTTACTCGTTGTCAAAATTAATATTTGCTGCGCTACCTTTATTAAATTAATTCAGACCTGTATTATATATTATATGAATATAAAAGAAAATATTTGTTTATTGACTTTGGAAAGCGAACAATTACCTAAAATCATGATTTCTTATAGTTTTCCTCAGTTCAAGTTGTTGCGCGACCTGCACCACAACAAGCTGACCCTGTGCTGGCTTTAGTGCAACAAAATTTGGTAAGCTAATGTAATTTAGGACTTAAGACCTTTTTTAGATAATATTTTCGCTTTACCGGGTTTGTTCTGTGCATTGCCAGATTGACCATGAGATTTAACTCTGAATGCCCCAAACCACCTTTTTTGATAGGATCTTTTCATTATGATACTTATTAATACCTAATTTCTAAACCTAACAAGTATTATGTTTTACATTGTCTTACATACCTACATACTTATATAAAAAATCCTTTTGACAACTTCTTTTTAAAAGTGGTTTTTTCTTTTTCCCCGGTTAATTTGGTTGTTTTAGACCCTTTTAACTGACTTTTTCACATACTCAGTATGTTTTAACATACAGGGTGTTCCGATGATCATGTTACAAAATTCTAGGGTAGATAAAACACACGAAAATAAGAAAAAAAGTTCATGTGAACATGGGTCCGGAAACGCTTCTTCAGGGAGCTAGGGCCCTTCGAAGATGACCTTCAAAAACTACTTTTCGTTTTATAGCTTCGGTACTACTGCAGCTATCGCAACCAATTTTGGGACATGAAATCTAGTTCGTAGGTTCATCAATTTGAGCCTTCCGGATTTTGTCACCTTTAACCAGGGGCGTACAAACCAAGGGGGTATTTGAGTAAATTTGACCATACTCCAATAATTTATTATTGATTGGATTTAGCCATTTTCGGAGGAAACTGTGACAGATAGCGATTTTTACTAAGAGTACCTTTTTTATGTAAAAGGCATTGGAGAATCATAATCAGATATAAAAATGGTAAGAAATTAAAGCCTAAGAGGAGTAGGGTCAAATTTACTCAAATACCCCCTTGGTTTGTACGCCCCTGGTTAAAGGTGACAAAATCCGGAAGGCTCAAATTGATGAACCTACGAACTAGATTTCATGTCCCAAAATTGGTTGCGATAGCTGCAGTAGTACCGAAGCTATAAAACGAAAAGTAGTTTTTGAAGGTCATCTTCGAAGGGCCCTAGCTCCCTGAAGAAGCGTTTCCGGACCCATGTTCACATGAACTTTTTTTCTTATTTTCGTGTGTTTTATCTACCCTAGAATTTTGTAACATGATCATCGGAACACCCTGTATTTCTATTTTTCTTCACATTATGTCATTTCGAGACACACATTTTTTAATTCTATAAAAGCTCCATTAGGGTTTTATACCGATTATCATTTTCTCTTCCGCTAAAACCATCAGCAATACATTTTTCTGTCTCCTGATGATGAACGTTTCTACGTTGTAGAGACCTCTGATCAAATTTTTGTTCTATTAAATTTTGTGGAGGAAGACTTTCAGTTCTTTCTTTCCATTCCACAATTATTATGATGTTAAATGTTAAATGTTACTATACTAAAAACCCAATATTATATGCAGTGATGTAGCAGTCGAAACCATGGAAATCAAGGCAAACCGCCAATGATAACACAGTATTTTAGCAGTTTCCATGGTTTCGACTGCTACGTCACTGCATATAATATTGGGTTTTAAGTATAGGCGCTTTATTATTTATTAGTTTTAACATATTTTACAGTAAAAAAATGATCTTGTCGGACTTCCATTGTCTTTATTTTGTTACTTAACACAACGTTTCGGTTAGTTTAGTATCTCTAACCGTGTTCAAGTGTAAGCCAGCTTAAACAAAAAGTCTAATACAATTTGAATGTAAAATAAATAGGAGAGTCAATATCTGGCCCTGTCGCGCGGTATACAAATTACATTAACTCAGTACTATTGCACCAGCAAAAGGGCACCTTTACAACTTGAATGAAAACAACATAATATACAGAGTATGTCTCCGTAAGTTTGCACCATATGGAAAACTTTTTTATTATTCATTTTACGAAAAAAGTTATTCTTCATAAATAGCTCTGCATGGTCTAAAACCTAAAATGCAACCATCAAATATCGAAATTTTAGTGATTTCTGGTGTTTTTAGTGGCTGTCAACCAATTAGATTTTGAGGTAAGAAAACAAAAATGGCTTCGAGCCGGTTCTGGAGTGTATTTATATGTCGAGAAAGAAGGAAAACCTAATAACGAGAGGGTTGTGCGCATGCTCATCCCTGTTCGGCGCCAAGGGATGTGACCAGCGAGCCGTGCATACAAACGTATTTATAACCCACAAAACTTTACTTTTGTTTGCGCACGAGTTAAGCGGGATAGAACTAAAGGTCTATGTCTAAGCAGGGCCGGCCCTAGACATTTTGGCGCTCCGGGCAAAACCTTAATTTTGCGCCCCCCCCCCCCCACCCCGTTTTTTTTAAGTAAATCTCATGCGACCATATCAGAAAGCCAAGAAAACATTGAAAAAAAAACGTTTTATTAAAAACTCAATCATCAGATAACAAGATAAGCAATTTAGCACTTAAGGCAAAATAGACAAAAATTAAAATGTAGTAATGCTAACTAAACTAATATCCCATATTATAAATAAATTCTAACTAACCAAAGTAATTAAAATGCCCTTTTTCTAACTTTTCTTTCGGCAAACTCACGAACCAGTGATTTCAAGTCTAATTTGTCACTAATTTGGTGTTCTATAGCTATCATTGCCAATCCATTGAGACGCTTTTGCGTCTGCATCGTTCTGAGATAATTTTTTTAATTATTTTTAGTTTTGAAAAGCTTCTTTCCCCTGAAGCCACAGTGACTGGCAATGTACTCGTAAGTAGGATTCTTAATGCTATACTGAGGTTTGGTGCGAATTTAAGTGTAGCGATAAACTTGAGAACGTCAAGAGGGGTTTCCTTTTTTGTTAATAATGACGAAACAATGCTTATTTCATCGGCTAGTTCCAGGGCGTTAAGATCGCTTGAATTTCTATCAGTTAAAACTACTTCCAAATCTTTGCAATGAGCCAGTAGCTCATTTCTGGGCATGTCTTTTAGATCAAAAATATTATACAAAAAGCTGAAATAATTACTGTGAGTATTTAGCAAATTATATCTGGTATCCAAGGCATTTATTGCTTGATCTATAGTGTGAAAAAAAATCTATTTTATATTGTTGTTTGAGGTCTTGAACGGGTTTATCCGGGCCCTCATACAAAAAGTTCTTGTTTTGCGTCTGACACGATGACGTGGCGTGGTGGTTTCGAAATTAGCTTCCACGTCAATCTCTGAAGCAAGCTCGGTTGCTTCTAAAATGATGCTTTCAAAAGCTTCATCTGATCTCAGGTTTTCAAAGAAGAGTTTGCAGTTGCTAAGCATATCAATAGCTTGTGACATATTAAAATTTACAGTTTGCAAAAGTTTGCTGATGGGGTTAATATGACTCAAAATTTTGTACCAGATCACAACAGAGCATATAAATTTGAACTGCTTCAATTTATTTAATAATCCGCTAGCCTCGTCTCTGATCATATTATCCATTTCTGAATCTTCATATATGCTGTACAAAGCATCGTGAATTGGACCAATTTGAAACCGCAGAGCTTTTAATGAGTCTTTCCCATCGCGTATCACTTAATGGTTTTAGGGTGTAAGTATCAATATATTTCAGTAATATTGCCCAACGAAAAGAAGAGAAAGAAAAAATGTATATAACTTTTGAACAATATTGAAGAAGTTGGCTGCCTCAAACGAGGATTTTGCCATATCGTTTACAACCAAATTTAGCGAATGGCTGCTGCATGGAACATAAAATATATATATTTCTGCCTCTTGTTTGTACTCCCGATTTTTCTCCTCTCATATCTCATATCATTTTCCATAATTTTGGCGCCCCTAGATCATTGCGCTCCGGGCGGCCGCCCGGATCGCCCTACCCTGGGGCCGGCCCTGGTCTAAGGTGTCGCGTCACCGAGAGTAGCTTACGCCACTGAAGTTAGAAAGAGAGACAATTAGTGGGCGACTGAAATGTAACCATCAACTATCGAAATTTTCCAGTCATATACGAGGTTTGTCAAAAAATGTTAATTTTTCCCTAGAATGTGAATTTTTCCCAAGAGTAAAGTACCTTTATTTTTGACATTATCAAAAATTGTTATTAAAAAAAGTTGATCAGAACTTAAAACCACGTCTAAATATGCAATTTTACGCATTTACGTTGACAAATTATTTTATTAATTTATTATTAATTATTTAATTTTTTAATTATTTAATTAATTTAATGCGTGTTATTGCATATTTAGACGCGGTTTTTAGTTCTGATCAACTTTTTTTAATAACAATTTTTGATAATATCAAAAATAAAGGTACTTTACTCTTGGGAATAATTCACATTCTTGGGAAAAATTCACATTTTTTGACAAACCTCGTACATGACTGGAAAATTTCGGTATTTAATGGTTGCCTTTTAGGTGTTAGACCATGCAGAGCTTTTTATGAAGAATAACTTTTTTTCGTAAAATGAATAAAAAAAGTTTTTTTAAAACCGACCAGAAAATTTACACTTTCTGGACAATTTTTCGTCTAGAAAATAACGTTTTTCCGATCGCAAGACCGGAAAAGTGACATTAGAGACCGGAAAAATCTTTTCCAAACTCTAATGTCACTTTTCCGGTCTCTAATGTCACTGTCACCCTGTTTTTTGTTTTTTCAATAGCTCATTGATAATACAAGATACCTTGATTTCGTTATTATGACAACAACATTTCGATGTATTGTCGAGTGACAGTTCGTTGATTTTTAATTTTGTTCTTTATGTCAAACTTGTTTCGCGTAGATTATAAAATATATCGAAGTGTCAGTCTTAAACAAAATATTGTACGTCACGCAACCGAAAATTAGTGTTTTCCAGGTCTCTCCAAGCTTCCAGGACTCGCCTATGGCTCGCCCTGGAAATGCTTGTCTCGACCTGAAAAACACTACTTTCCGGTTGTAACGTAAATTACTATTTCCATATGGTGCAAACTTACGGAGACCCACTGTATATTATCATAAACTGATTTTAATTGGTTTTTAAGCGTATATTTTTATTTTAGCAACAATACATGGCAAACCCGAGCAAACTAGTTACAGAGATACTTCAGATGGGCCAAGCAGTGAAAGAAGCATTAGATAAAAGTGCTGCAAACTAATTTTAACTTCGTTATATATTTGCATACAATTATGTATAAAATATTACTTTAAAAACATAGGTACGTCTGGTACCTAGGAACCTTCGTACGTGGTACCTATAGATGGCACATATCATTCATAAGCGATATTAAAATGTCATCGGTGGGGATATTACGGTGGATTTACATTCGAATGTGACCTTGCTACTATAGTTTAAACCTAACCTACAAATAATCCAACTTTCTATTTACTCACCTATGAAAAGCAAAAACAGATTATTTTTTTTTATTTTCCGAATTATCGCATACTTGACACTTCTGACTCAACTTAATTAGACTCTAAAAAATATTAGAAAACGCTGAAAACACAGCAATTATTAGACAAAAACGATAAACCAAAAGAAATTTTAGACCGCTGTCAAAGAAACACCAAACGGAAACGGGGATGTTCGATATATATCGACGCATCGAAAACATCGATATTTTCAATGCGATACATCGTTTTTAAGCGATGCGTCGACGCCATTGGATATTTGTCGATGCATCGGTAGATTAGGCTTTAATTTTATTCGTAAAATTATTATTTTGCCGTTGCCTCTCGAACTTGATTATACCTTTCACCTTTGATAAAGTAGTTAAGGTGTAAGCTTCGAATAATTCGGTTTGTTTTGTATTTCTAATTTTATTAATTCTTTTTTTCCATGCATAGCAATTATTGATGTTTTTCCGCGATATATTTTCTGTGAACATCCTTAAACAAAAATGAATAAAACAACGTTATCATGGCTTCAGACCAATGTCGTGGCGGTCACATCTTTGGGGGCGGATCTCTTACTGCTGCGTTGCCATACTGCAGACTTTCTATAAGGTTTTAGAAAGATTTTAATTTCCCACATCATGTTAATACTTTTCATAGGCGGACATTTGGCAAACAAAGTGGATGGGTGAAATTATTATGTTTATTTACTTCAGAAGGAAATACGATTTTGTCAATAGGTTCCTTTGTTATCGTTTCATCTATAGGTACCAGATCATTGCTTCATACCATATCTACATTATAGCTAATAGCTGAATTATAAACTTAATATTACTAAATGTACGTATACTAAATATTAATAGATGTATTATTAAGTAAATCTGTTGTTTTAGTAAATTTGCCCTGGCTGTTTAATATTCCAGTTTAGTTTATAAGTCAACTAGCGTATACCCGGCATGCGTTGCAACCCGCTGGTATAAATACAAACCCGAACAAACCCGATATATTAGTACCCGGCATGCCACTTTCTGAAATTGCACCCGTGCGAAGCCGGGGCGGGTCGCTAGTTATACATAAAAACCTTCCTCTTGAATCACTCTATCTATTAAAAAAAAACGCTTCAAAATCCGTTGCGTAGTTTTAAAGATTTAAGCACACAGACAGCGACAGCGACTTTGTTTTATACTGGGTTGGGCAAATGTTCCGGAACGGCTTAATTACAGGCGAATGAAAAGTGATATCGGATCCGGGTTTTGGGCAATCTATAGGACTAAAATTTTACTATTTGACTATTATACCATATGTCAGTAATGTCACCAACTGTCAAGTGTTGACGTTATTTTTTTTAAATGGAACACCCTGTATATTTTTACATTTTTAAATTCCACAAAAAATTATAGTTATTTTTATTAAATGCACTATTAGTCTATACTTCATAATTTCCGAGATATTGACTTTTGAAAAGTGACATTTTTGAACTTTGACAGCTTATAACTTTCTAACAGTACGTCTTAGAGCAAAACGGCTTACATGTCCCTATCTTCAATTTTTATTATCTTCCCAAGAAAATCAACTTCCAGTTAAACCGGAACAACTATATTTCCTGCTTTCGAGTTACATCCGGTTTAACCGGAAGTTGATTTTTTTGGGAAGATAATAAAAATTGAAGATAGGGACATGTAAGCCGTTTTGCTCTAAGATGTACTGTTAGAAAGTTATAAGCTGTCAAAGTTCAAAAATGTCACTTTTCGAGAGTCAATATCTCGGAAACTATGAAGTATAGACCAATAATGCATTTAATAAAAAATAATTATAATTTTATGTGTAATTTAAAAATGTAAAAATATACAGGGTGTTCCATTTAAAAAAATATTCCAAAAGCGGACCCAGCTGTCATCTTGACATTTAAAGCTGTCATTGGTATGTCAAAAAGTGCAAGACTTACTCAAATATTATCGTTTAAAATTTCATTAAAATATACCGAACGGTTTAGAAGTTAGAGGGGGGGGACGGACTTTAGGTCCTCACTGTATATGCAAACAGCTAACTTGCCACCATTTATTGTCAAGAAACTGAAACGTGTTCTAATTTTTTGATCAAGTTATGGGAAAAGGTAGTGATTTCTGGTGTATTTAGTGGCTGCCAACCTATCATATTTTGAGGTAAGAAAACAAAAATGGCTTCGACGAGCCGGTTCTGGAGTGTATTTATATGTCGAGAAAGAGGGAAAACCTAATAACGAGAGGGTTGTGCGCATGCTCATCCCTGTTCGGCGCCAAGGGATGTGACCGGCGAGCCGTGCGTACAAACGCATTTTTTGATCCACAAAACTTAACTTTTGTTTGCGCACGAGATCAGCCGGATGGAACTTAAGGTATATGTCTAAAGTGTCGCGTGACCGTGAGTAGCGTACGCCACTGAAGTTAGAAAGAGAGACAATCAGTGGTCGACTGAAATAGAGTTAATTAGGCTTAGAAGTAGACCGAAAGGTAAAATTTTGGTTTATAAAAAAAATGTATTTTTTTTGAAAAATTATTTTTTTTCATAGACAAAGTTTAGAAATTTTGATGTGCCATGGCCCTAGCTGTCCTACCACCTACAATTTAATATTCTTATTTCTAAAGCAATGATAGCAAAGTATATGGAAATTGGAACGCAGTCGATTATGCTTAAATCGGTAACGTAGTTCTCGTGAGCCTAGCTCAGTATGACCTGTATCCATGCTGTTTTCCTCCGATTACACAGTGGCCATGGCCAATAATAGGCAGTTACCTAACTTTTTATGAGCCAGGCGCCCAAGGCTATCACCTATCACCAATGGCAATATTACAGTCAGTTGCTGTACGCGTGCCAACCCGGCCACCACGCGATGGCGCGATTCAGTTGTTGGTTCGAACGTCGCGAATGCGTGCTTTCTTACTTTGTTCGCGCTCGTAAACAAAAAACCTAATTTTCTTTCCAACTTGTCACTATTTAAAAGTTTTTAATGGACGATCCATTTTTTGCAACGTGTTTGAAACAAAAATTGGAAATTCAGAACTTAAGGCGACTGTTATCCGACTTAAAAATTGAAAAACAAAAGGTCAGGGCGGGCAAAAAGGGCGTATGCGGAAATTTAACGACTTATTAATATAGTAACTATAAAATATTGACTAAATTTAGCAATATTTGGGCGTGGCCCAGAAACATTTTTGTCTGCGGCTCTACTTTACTAAAATGCCACAAGCAATAATTACAAACTATTGCACTGATTGTTTTATATTCCATTCGTATTTTTTAGTTCCTATCACCTCTTAACGCAAACAAATAATATGTAGAACAGATTAAACAAAAATAGCACATGTCGCTATGTACGAATTCATTTAAGAAGATTTATTTAAAAACAGATTATTCCAAGAAAAGTATTATCATTATCAGTAATTATAAAAAAAATATACAATTTTAAATTAATGGTTTTCATCATTGTCGTTAAATCTTTAACAACACAACACTTTTTTTGCGTCGCTAAAATTCAAAATGTCAGCTAAAATCGCTGTAGTTTTCCTGGCTGCTTTTGTTCTATTGCAGGTAACAAATTAAAATGATGATAATATTAATTTATTGGTATTAGGTACTTTTCATTTGTTTCTTTTAAACAGCTAAACAAAGCAATTATCCTTGCTGACCTAAGTCGCTGAAGGAACGCCTCGTGAACAACTTCAACTGGCTCCCCTATTGAGTTTGGACCGATAATTTATTTTTATTTATTAAATGAAATAATTTGACGAACTAATTTGCAAAATTTTGTCGTGAGATATTTGATTATTAAGGGGTTATTTACAAAAATGTAAATCTTAAATTGACGACATTATAAACAACGGCCAATCAATAGCAATAAGATTTTAATTAAATGACATAACAGTTGAAATAGTGATTCACCTTTTCTTGAGTTGATATTGAGTAAGTTCAATATCACATCAAGGAGGGGAGCCACCAGAATTTACTGTCACGTGATTCGGGGGCCTGATATAGGCCTAATCACGTGACAGAAAAATCTGGTCGCTCCGATCTTCTCCTTGATTAGGAACTTAGGAACATAAAAGATATTATTTTGTTAAATAACTTTGGATAGACTGCCTGAAAATTATTAAACTTGTGCAAATGAAGCAGATAAAATATTCACAATATGACACTTCTCTATGAAAAAGTAACGAATACATTTTACGGTAACTGTTTTATTTGCAACTCCTTCCTACAGTGTGACCAGTAAAGTCCGCATCATATGGGATTTTTTTTTTATTAATAACTTTATTTGAAATTTGACTTTGGCATCAAGTTCTGCTTCGATCGAGATGAAAATTAAGCAAAAAAATAGTAGTCACATAATTCGCATTATCTGTCAAATTTAATTTTTTTCCAAAAAATAATTCAAAAGTAGAGTTATTTCTAAAAGCATCGAAAGAAGTTATGAGAAAATTTTTTTCTAATGCAGTGTCTAGCCCACATGTAAAATTTCAGCTGCAAGACAATTATTTTGATTTTCTACCCATATTTTGTAAATGGCACCACTTTTGCAAAATAATAAGACTCAACGCAACCTACATAAAACTTCTCAGTTTTGACAAGGCTTTATTTCAGATACATTTTCTTTAAAGTAGCGCCATATTAAATGTGTGTTTTTCTACAAAATCAAAATTGGGCTGTTAAAATTTGGTCGCATGTGATGCAAAGTTTATTTGTTTTTCACCCCGTGTAGAAGGTAACTTCATAAAATAAGTATTTTTTAAAACTTAGTTTGAAAGTAATATACCTTAATATTAAGACAAAAATAACACAGTGTCATTAGTAAAGTGTTTATTAAGTGGAAAATAAATATGAGTGGTGGGTAAAAAATCAAAATTATCTTATGCAGCTGAAATTTTGCATGTGGGCTAGAAACTACATTAAAAAAAACTTTTTCGTACAACTTTTCCGATATTTTCAGAAATAATCCCACTTTTGAATTATTTTTTGAAAAAAATTAAAATTTGACAGATAATGCGAATCACGTGTGTACTATTTTTTTGCTTAATTTTCATCTTGATCGAAGCAGCACTTGATGCTAAATTTAAATTTCAAATAAAGTTATTAATAAAAAAAAATCCCATATAATGCGGACTTTACTGGTCACACTGTATAAAACAAATTGCGATTGGTACTTTTTTTGCAGATGATTAAACTTTTTTTTTTAATTCGTTTTATGCGTACCATAAGGGAATTATCTAACCAAATTTACACCACTAAAAGTTTATATTGACGTATGAATGTAGGTACTAATGTGACAACTACCAGCTGACGTATCTGCCACATTTACAAATTTTGTTCCAAGAGCACCATAATTTTACAGCGAAGCAAAATCGATAACAGAATCTCACTATCAGCCAAATTTGGTGATATATTTGTCCCTTTCCTTTCGGAAAAGCGAACAATTACCTAAAATTATTATTTCTTTCAGCTTTTCTCAGTTCAAGTTGCTGCGCGACCTGCGCCAGAAGATAACCCGGATGGAGCGAAGATATGGGGAATTTTCTGGGTAAGCAAGTTCAATTGAGAGTTTAGGAATTATTTATATCTTTTCGGTTTATCGGGTTTGTTCGGTGCACCACCAGACCATAAAAGATACCACGTAATTTTTGCTACCCTCAAATATTGACTCCCCCATTAGTTGTACAGGGGGATTCATTAAGGGTGGCCACCGGCCATATCTCGGAAACTACTAGGCATAGAAACTTGGAAACAAAAATTATTATTAAAGCGGTCATGAGAAAATTCTGGAAATTACCTGTAAGTTCCTCATTTCACCGCAAGGGGGCACAATTAAAATTTTTTTTTAAATTCTAAATTTCTCCGAAATTTCCCATATTAAGGTATAACTCTGATTACATCATCGAAAAGCTTAGATAATTCTGCATCATTTTGGTTTAAGGCTCATTGGCGTACCGACTTTGATAAGAGTGGGGGAAGCTATTGAATGTGTAAACATTAAAATCGCTGTAACTTCTAAACGACTTATCCGATTTTACTAAATTTAAGCTTGTTTGGAAGGGAAAGGTAAGTATCTTCAATCGCCGTATCCAACAGTACACGATAGTGTTTAATAAAATTGCTAGAGGGCGCAATTTGTAATAATAACAGTTTTTTCGATTTTATCCCGGAAATTCAAATCATACGGTATAACTATGACATCATAATCGAAAAGTATATGAAATTTGCAAGAAAAGATGTGAAGACCGCAGTTTTGCACCCTCTAGCAATTTTATTAGAAACTATCTTGTACCATTGGATACGACAATTGAAGGTACTTACCTTTCTCTTCCAAACAAGTTTAAATTTAGTAAAATCGGTTAAGTCGTTTAGAAGTTACAGCGATTTTAATGTTTACAGTTTCACTTGATAAGAGTGGGAGAAGCTGTTGAAAGTGTAAACTTTAATATCGCTGTAACTTCTAAACGACTTATCCGATTTTACTAAATTTAAACTTGTTTGGAAGAACTTTCAATTGTCGTATCTAATGGTACAAGATAGTTTCTAATAAAATTGCTAGAGGGCGCAATTTACATTAAAAATTATTGTTTTGGCAATAACTCTGAAACGAACAAAGATATCGAACTGCGGTCTTCACATCTTTTCTTGCAAATTTCATCTACTTTTCGATTATGATGTCATAGTTATACCGTATGATTTGAATTTCCGGGATAAAATCGAAAAAACCGTTATTATTACAAATTGCGCCCTCTAGCAATTTTATTAAACACTATCGTGTACTGTTGGATACGACGATTGAAGATACTTACCTTTCCCTTTCAGACAAGCTTAAATTTAGTAAAATCGGATAAGTCGTTTAGAAGTTACAGCGATTTTAATGTTTACACATTTAATAGCTTCCCCCACTCTTATCAAGGTCGGTACGCCAATGAGCCTTAAACCAAAATGATGCAGAATTGTCTAAGCTTTTCGATGATGTAATCAGAGTTATACCTTAATATGGAAAATTTCGGTGAAATTTAGAATTTAAAAAAACAATTTTTAATTGTGCCCCCTTGCGGCGAAATGAGGAACTTAAAGGTAATTTCCAGAATTTTCTCCTGACCGCTATAATGATGTTTTTTTTTCCAAGTTTCTATGCTTAGTAGTTTCCGAGATATGGCCGGTGGCCACCCTTAATGAAACACCCTGTACATCAAAATTGTATTAGACTTTTTTGAAAGTCCTTTTATCATGGACTCGCACACCAATTTTTATTATGTTCTGATAAGCCAATTAAAAGTTATTTAAAAGAAACTTTTCGTAAAATTCCTGATAATTAAAAAAAAGTTTGTTAGTTATTTTAGAAAATAATAAAATTTGGTGTGCTTGTCCATCATACAGGGTGTTTCAATAAAAACTCCCAGGCCAATTATTTCGAAAACTAAAAGAGACATGTAAATTCTGTAAACGCCAGTTTTTAGCCTCTAGGCTTTACAACTGCAGTGTAAAAAAGTGTTTGAATAATACAAGATGTAGGTGGCGCCACGGTGCAAAGAATTTTTTCGATGACAGGAACTTTTAAATATTATGGTTCTTAAAGATAATTAATTTTTAATCAAATTATGTCCCATAAAAATTTTTGATAAATCCAACATGAACGGAGATATTTGGGGTTAAGTTTTTTTTTAAAGAATTTTTAACGAGTATTTTAATTATAAATATTTTTAATACCCTTTAGCAGATTTTAAATAAATTTTGGTAATGATAATTTTAGTGATAAAACGCTCGTGTAGCGCTAAATTATTACGTCCAGTGACGTTTTAGGGGGCGCTTTAACAAATAATATTGGCAAAAAATAAGACGCCACTGAGTTTTGGGTAATTTTTATATTTTTTTTAGAATTAGGCAACTAAAAACATCCTTTTCTTGTCTGTTACATTGCTTTCTTATCTTGCTTGGTTTTCGAGAAATAAAAATAAAAATTTTTTATTGCATACTTATGTCTGGAAACAAAAACCATTAAATAGGTAATTAATAAGTTGTATCTTTTGCTATTAATCGAAATACACTATTGAGAGTTTTAGAACCGAATTATTATATCAATTTGCTTTGTGTGTGTATGAACAGTGGCGGAACTACCGGTGTTCAATGTGTGCGAAGCACACGGGCCTAGGCTAGAAAGGGGCCCTGGAGCGGAGCCACGAAAACATAAAAATGCAAAAGAAAATGTTCTCATAGAAAAAAAATGCAATACTCCGGAAACGTATCCGCAAAATTACTTTACTCAATACTTTTATAGATAGTAACTGAAATAATCACATAAAACGGCCTTAATTTTTTAAATTATTTTTATTAAACCGCAATTCGCAATATCGGCATTTAGTTTAAAGGGCGGTGTTTGTGTCAAAATAACTTTAAAAAATTTACACCCACTCGATGGTCATCGAGAGACACGATGCATTAGAAGCTCTTCGTTTTAGATATAGGTACCTACCTATGGATATTTTTAAAAACACTGGCAAAAATAATTTTAACCTCTACAAATAAAGCGGAAGTTAATGAAGCAAAGTCTTTAAGAAAACACTTGGAAAAATTTCAAACCATTTTTCTTATTGTTTTTCAAAATAAAATTTTCAAGAATATTGATGCATTGTCAAAACATTTACAAAAAAAAGAGCGAAATATTGAAGCTGCGTCTAAAATGTTTACCACCGCCACTGAAATCATAAATCAAATGAGAAATAATTTTGATGTAATTAAAACGGACTCTGTTATTTTGGCTAGGCAATAGGGCACTACTCCTGACTTTGAAAACAAAAGGATATCAAGACCAAAAATAATTTTTGATGATGTTAATAACTATTATCAAGTTCAAACAAGTGATGATTGCTTTAGAATAAATATGTTTTTTAAAACTATAGATATAATTACAGCTCAATTAAAAAGTCGAAGTTCTGGCCTTTACAAAATATGTTCTTATTTTCGCGTTTTGTTCCCCAACATTTTACGAGATCCTTCTCTTTCTGATAAGGATATTTATCTCATAAGTCAAAGCCATGCATCTTCAATATCTATAGTCTATTTCAGAAAGGTGTAGAGTAATAAAATGGGAGTATATAGAAGATATCGCTGATAAAATGTCATCGCAAGTGCTTTCATTTAGAGAATGTTTTAGATAATTTAACTTCTATTTCTGATTTATTACATTTTATATTGGTAAAAAACTATTATTCATCTTCCTGTTTTAGTGAAATTGTAACTGCCTGCATTTTTTTTTGATCATCCCTATTTCGGTTGCATCAGCTGAACGGTCTTTTTCCAAGTTAAAGTTAATTAAAACTTATTTGAGAAATTGATGCATGACCGATAAAAAATTATCGGCTTTAGCAATTATTTCTATAGAAAATGAGGAAGCTCAAAAAATAGACATTTCTAATCTGATTTCAAACTTTGCGCATGCAAAAGCAAGAAAAAAAGGGTTTTCTCTGCTCGTCCACAAACTGGCATCTTTCTGGCGTGATTTGACGCCACAAATTTCATTATTCCAGGCCTAGGCCGAGAATATAATATTTCGTATCGATATATTATGGCCCATTGCTTCGCAACGGTTAACAATACTGGAATAATGACTTTTAATTAATTTTTTATTAGGCAAAATTATTTTATTTTTGTATTTATTCTATTTTCTTTTCGATTGCAGAAAAAATAGTATGTGCACATAACAATAATTGCTTTTTTGTGTACCTACTCAAAATTCATAAATTAATATGATTATCAATAATAATACTCCGTATCATAATGGGAGCCCGGCTAAGTTTTCGCACACGGGCCCGTGGCTACGTTGTTCCGCCACTGTGTATGAAAACACCTCATTCATAGTTTTTGGTATTGTTCTAATTTTCATTAATAATTTTGTATAATTTCTCATCAGTTCTTTCATAAAATTTCAAACTTTTAATTTTATTTTATAATGCTTTAATGTTTTAATGCTTTTCAGCAACAAAAAATACAACGTATTAATTTTATTGTTTAATGATTTTTGTTTTCCAAAGATATGCCATCAAATTGTTTTTATTTTTATTTCTCGAAAACGAAGCAAGATATGAAAACAATTTAACAGACAAGAAAAGGATATTTTTAGTTGCTTAATCCGAGAAAAAAATATAAATTACCAAAAACTCAGTGGCGTCTTATTTCTTGCCAATATTATATGTTAAGGCGCCCCCCTGAGACGTCACTGGACGTAATAATTTAGCGCTACACGAGCGTTTTATCACTAAAATTATCATTACCAAAACTAAATTAAAATCTTCTAAAGAATATTAAAAATATTTATAATTAAAATACTCGTTAAAATTATTTAAAAAAAAACTTAACCATAAATATCTCCTTTCATGTTGGATTTATCAAAATTTTTTATGGGACATAATTTGACCAAAAATTAATTATCTTTAAGGACCATAACATTTAAAAGTTCCTGTCACCGAAAAAATTCTTCGCACCGTAGCGCCACCTACATCTTGTATTATTCAAACACATTTTTACATGGTTGTGAAGCCAATCATAGAGGCTAAAAACTGGCGTTTACAGAATTTACATGTCACTTTTAGTTTTCGAGATAATTGGCCTGGGAGTTTTTATTGAAACACCCTGTATAAAGACGTTCAAAAAAGTCTACTACAATTTTGATGTCAAATTAATAGGGGAGCCAATATTTGAGGGTGCAAAGTTTACACGGGATTTCCTATGACCCGTCTGGCGATGCACCATCCGGTATACAACTGGCTTTACTTCAGTACAATAGGGAACTTTCCAATTTTTTTTTTTAATAATATGATTTAGTTAGGCCTACAAAAAAATATTCCCCAATTATTACTCCTTTCGGTAAGTAATAACTTGGTAAATATTCTTTAAAGTTTCGCGCGTGTCAAAAGCATTTCAAACGACCTTTTAAGCGCGCCAAGCCCGATGACGTCACGAAGTATGACTTTTCCGTCATCCGTCATCTTGACCGGTGGCCGAGCTACCGAGTTTGCATTTGGATTGCCGTGTGTTATTGTTATTGTATTGTTGTTTTAAGGTGGAATTCTCAACGTCGTTCAATTTATTGCCAACCTAAACCTATTTCGTGGATGTCACACACGAATGATACTTCTTGATGTCACGACCCGTTTTTACTCGCTTGGGATAATTTGAATTTTGGGGCAGTTTTAAATCTTTCTAGCGGTCTTTTGGGACGAAATATGTTGTTTTCTTTGCTGCCATATGTTTTATGACAATATATACTTATGATTTATAGAATTTTTTCACCATTTAAAATTTTTGTCAAGTTCCCTATTGCTCCAACGCAATTGCGAGCCGCGGCCACAGATCGCGCCAGTTATATATACAGTATGTCCACGGATGGGGTTTACAAGAGGACAAATGGACTAAAAATTGAAAGATACGAAAAAAGTCACTCTTAATAAACGTTTTTGCTTGTCTAGAAAATACGATTTATCATAAGAAACTTCAATTTTTTTATACAGGGTGAGTTAAAACTGCAAAAATGTTAATTTGCTTAAGAGTAAACATACTTTATTTTTAAAGATACGAAAAAAAGTCACTGTTAATAAACGTTTTTACTTGTCTAGAAAATACGATTCGTCATAGGAAACTTTAATTTTTTATACAGGGTGTTGTTCTACTTCGGTTTGTTGGGTAGAAAACATATTCATTAAGAGTGGATTTTTTCGTATCTTTCAAAATAAAGTATGTTTACTCTTAAGCAAAATAACATTTTTGCAGTTTTTACCCACCCTGTATAAAAAAATTGAAGTTTCTTATGATGAATCGTATTTTCTAGACAAGCAAAAACGTTTATTAAGAGTGACTTTTTTCGTATCTTTCAATTTTTAGTCCATTTGTCCTCTTGTAAACCCCATCCGTGGACATACTGTATAATATTATATATAATACCTTAAGGGAGTAGCTACGACTTACTTGAAGACAACATATTATAATAAACTGGCTTTAATTGATTTTTAAGTGTATATTTTTATTTTAGAATATCCAAAAAGTAGTTGTGGGATCAGTGAAGGTTGGCCTATCAGTGAAAAAAGGAATAGAGGACTTACTGAATTTAACTAACTAATTTTTATAATGTTATATATTTATTATATACAAAAATATGTAAAATATTACTTTATCAACCATTAGCTACACAAGGGCGGATCCAGAAATGAATCCTGGGGGGGTCAAACAACAACAATAGCGCCGCAAGCGAAAATTTTTAGAGGTTTTTAAAGGAAGAAGATGAAACAATTAAAAATATGATAAACCTTATTTGTGCCGAAGCTGAAATGATATCCGCAGGCCGACCATTAGTTGAGAATCTCTTCGGTTCAGAGGAAGTGTCCAATTTTGCGACATCCGTGTGTGATTGCTGGCCTTTAATTCAAGAAATTTCAGACATCGATACTCCCGATGAATGCACCCGACTTGCTAATAAATTAAGAAAACTTATAGTTTGCACTAAGGATATATTACAAAAGCTTTTTAGTCTCGTTATTGCTAATAAGTAATTCAATGACTACTAAGAGGATTATTTCCCATTACAACAAATTGAAAACGCCAATAAGAATTTCATTAAATGAAGAAACAATGAATGATCGCCTCTTAGCGTCATTGAATGGAGTTGGAACCAGCCCATTTTGATCCAAGACCGGCAGTCGCCGAGTTTTTAATGAAAAAAGAACGTAGGTTTAGAGAACCAACTCCTGAAATATACAAAACTAGAGATTTTATTAGTACATTTTTAAGAGATAATCCTAAATTATAATCTTATTAATAAAGTTCCTTTTACAATGAAAATGAGTAGGTAACGAGTTCCTTTTTGCACGACGCCGTAAAATAACAGTGTTTTCAATTTGAAGAAAAAATGTGCACTGGGTTATGAACTCACTCTTTTTGACTCCACAATAGTTTTTACGTATGTTGAAATGTAAACCGCCCAGGGGGGGGGGGGGTCATGACCCCCATGACCCCCCCCCCCCTGGATCCGCCCTTGTACGTGGCATAATAATACACGTAATATTATTATATTAGTTACAAAATTTGTATACCTATGGCATATTTTTATTTTTAATATTAAAGAAAAAATGCAAAATAATAAAATACATCAAAAAAATTACCTTGTCGGACTTCCATTGTCTTTATTTTGTTACTTAACACAACGTTTCGGTCAGTTAGTATCTCTAACCGTTTTCAAGTGTAAACTATACATCTTAATTAAAGCTGTTAGCGCACTAACGGCCCACACCACCCATCTACAGTAAAGTCCGCATCATATGGGATTTTTTTTATTAACAACTTTATTCGAAATTAGACTTTGGCATCAAGCTCTGCTTCGATCGAGATGAAAATTAAGCAAAAAAATAGTAGTCACGTGATTCGCATTATCTGTCAAATTTTAATTTTTTCCAATTCAAAAGTGGGGTTATTTCAGAAAATATCGAAAAAAGTTATTAGAAAAAGTTGCATTTTCTAGCCTACATGCAAAATTTTAGCTGCATAAGATAATTTTGATTTTTTACCCACCACTAAAATTTATTTTCCACTTAATGAACACTTTACTAATGACACTGTGTTCTTTTTTGTCCTAATATTAAGGTGGGAGTATCAACATGCTTGCCAACCTATAACCTATTTCGTGTAGATTAAAAGCCTGTTTACATTAGGTGCAGTCAATGCAATTGCAATAAAAAATTGCCTCAAGGCATGCGCTTTGGTGACTTTCTGATCAGCTGATGCAATTTTATTTGCATCGCACGAAATTAGGAAATGTTCTAATTTGATTGCAAATAGCAAGCAATTTTAGTGATTTTTCTAGTATTATTTTCATTACCAACCTGATAACAAATGTAAACAACCTCTACAAAAGTATTTGTTTGTATTTTGAAGCGTTTGGGTGTAGGTTTTTGTGATTTTCTTTATGATCATATATTTTTGAAAGTACAATATGTTTTAATTAACAAAAATCACAACAAAAAATTACAGAAACTACAGGAAAATCAACAAAACACATAACCTCTTATTTAATCAGCTGATATTTGGATTGGTAATATTTGTTGTCAAGATACTTGCTTGAAATTAACTGCTTCATAATGTAAACGCGATGTAAACGGTCATGCAATGCAATTAATTGCCTCGCTATAAACTGCATGCAGCGATTGCACCTAATGTAAACAGGCTTTTATTTATGTTTTCTAGCTTTTATACAAAATTTAAAGAAAATCATTATCGACTTGATATTCTATAGGTAATAATTGACATATTTAATAAATATCAAGAAATTTCATAACTTATTTTAGGAGAATTGTATAGCAAAAAATATCGGCTAAGATTTTTTTTAACATTATTATGTCATTGTCACTCATTGTTCTTTCACTCTACAATTCTTCCAAAATTAGCAATGAAATAAATTGATATTTTTGTAATATATCAGATACTACCTAAATAATGTACCGACGATATTGATTTTCTTTAAATGTAAGTTATTAAAATAATAAACTCAAAAAATCAACGCGAAATAGGTTATAGGTTGGCAATAGATTGAATGACGTTGAGAATTCAACCTTAAGGTGTATTGCTTTCAATCACAAACTACGTTTTCAGAAATACTTATTTTATGAAGTTACCTTATACAGGGTCAAAAACAAATAAACTTTGCATCACATATGCGACCAAATGTTAATACCCAATTTTGATTTTGTAGAAAAACACACATTTAATATGGCGCTACTTTAAAGAAAATGTATTTGAAATAAAGCATTGTCAAAACTTAGAAGTTTTATGTAGGTTGCGTTGAGTCTTATTTTGCAAAAGTGGTGCAATTTACAAAATATGGGTAAAAAAATCAAAATTATCTTATGCAGCTAAAATTTTGCATGTGGGCTAGAAACTGCTTTTAAAAAAACTTTTTCTAATAGCTTTCTTCGATATTTTTAGAAATAACCCCACTTTTGAATTATTTTTTTAAAAAAATTAAAATTTGACACATAATGCGAATCACGTGACTACTATTTTTTTGCTTAATTTTCATCTCGATCGAAGCAGAACTTGATGCCAAAGTCAAATTTCGAATAAAGTTATTAATAAAAAAAAATCCCATATGATGCGGATATTTTAGTGCTCACACTGTATATAAATAGATTTTTTTCTGTCAACTATTTTTTTTGGGGGGGGGGGTGGGGGGGAAGCGATCTTGTTCTATATAAAATAAATAAAATTTCATCATGCAATAAAATTTTAACACGTATAAATAAGTTTCGGCCGAAACTGAGACCAAGGCCGAAGATTCGGTTTCTGTTTCGGCTGAAAATCTTGTTTCGGTCGGACACTACGCTGTTTACTGTTATATAGGAACAGACTATACCAAAAATAATAATTGTCTTATCAGTTTTATAAAATAAATATTGAGAAATAGATATTAATGGTTTTCTTCATCATTTTTTTAAGTCGTCGATCTCACAGCACGACTTTTGAGTTTCTTTAATTCAAAATGTCAGGCAAATTCGCTGTAGTTTTCTTTGCTGCTTTTGTTCTATTCCAGGTAAGACATTAATATAAAAGTTGGCACTAATTTTAACAGTTAAAAAATAGTATATTAACGTACACGTTTTAGAAAGCATCATTATATAGCACGCGTCCATGTTAAAAAACGAGCCGCTTGTTGCGGCGAGTTTTATAACGGGACTGTTCTGTCCTCCTTGTATATATTTTTTGGTATGATAAGATTTACATTTAAAAGTACATTTTTTTATATATAAGTTTTTCTTTCTATGGTATTTACTTGCATTCAAAATTACGTTTTGCATTTTTTAATAAAATAATTACTTTCTTACAATGCATACAAATGCATTATATTCTCGACTTCCTATTCCTATTTTTTTACCGTCCCTCGTACCCACACTACGAAAGTACGCGGTATTGCCGGTACCGAAGTGATGGATTGGAAGACGAGTACAGAGAGGAGAGATACTGACAATCGAGCGACCATATCGCATCGCGTCTCGTGGGTGATCCAATCTCCCTGTTTTTCCCCAAAATTTCCAATTGGTAAGTCGACTTATAATTATACAAATTTAATTTACCTTTTTTACGGTCTATAAACGTTGCTGTACCGAATTATAGTGGTCTCTGGACCAAGAGAGTTCGAATTTAGGGTGGAACAAACCAGCGCATCCCTAAAATCATACAGTCCACTTTAACCCCCTTTTTTTTAGTGGCTAATAACGCCACAGGGACAAGTGCTTAAAACTGCTTTATATTATATAATTTGTAGTTTTTTCAATAAAAAACACATATTTAAAAAGAAAATAAATCCTTCAAATTTTGTAAATTTTTATGTCTAAATTTTATGTTGGTAACACTATTTTTTATCATAGTAGCCTCTGGATAACAAAAATTATTTTGCGAACTGTCATTTTTTGATTTATTGACCCATTTTCACCACGAGATTCTAAAGTTATTTTAGCGATATGAGATTTGAAATTGGACGGAATACGTTGTGTGATCCTTTAGAGCGTTCGGAAATTCGGGCGATTTTGCTACTTTTTTTCGAATTTTAAAAGACGTGATTTTACGTCACGGCATTGCAATTTAGTATATGGAAGATGGAAAATTCAAATAAAGTTGAAGTTAAAATCGACATTGGAAGGTTAGTTTGAATTTTGGATAGGATTTGGCAGAAAATGATAGCTTGAAGCATCTACAAAAGATTGATTTATAGCCTTATGCAACCAACATACATGACTGTTATCCGCACAGAATAAAAAAATAGGCTATCAAGCTATTTTTCCTCTGCGAAAAATGGGTTTTCTCGTGAATCACAAAGGCCGCGCAAGTCAATGAAATAAAACATTTAAATGTTACCAACATTAAATAAAGAAAAAATGCGCATTGAAATAGCTTCATGACGATATGCAAGTGCATATCGTAATATATTTGTTATGATACAAAATTAGAAAAAGAAGATTAGCGAACACTGCCAGTCAAAATTGGCAATTTTTGGCTTGTGGCGCTTTTCTTTCCGAAAAACGAATATTTACCCAAGGATTAATTTTTTAGCTTTTCTCAGTTCAAGTAACTGACGCCACGATTATTCGCAGACAGACAGACCCGGCCGCTGAACATGAAGTAGATGATCTAATAAAGTCGCTTCAAAAAGTTTTGGGAGACGTGGGTAGCAATTTTAAAGTAAGTAAATTTTAACAATAGACCCTTAAATATATGGTTGATATTCAAAGGATTAATATCTTCAGGTTCAGGTTCTCACCGCAAAAATGATTATAATTTAATTTAAGTATTTGTTGTTCTTTTATCAACTTTTTCGTTTTGCTTAATTATTTTATAACAAACCCGATATATTAGTACCCGGCATGCCACTTTCTGCAATTGCACCCGTGCGAAGCCGGGGCGGGTCGCTAGTTATACATAAAAACCTTCCTCTTAAATCACTCTATCTATTAAAAAAAACCGCTTCAAAATCCGTTGCGTAGTTTTAAAGATTTAAGCACATATAGAGATATAAGGACAGACGGGCGATAGCGACTTTGTTTTATACTATGTTAAGATGCAGAATTTAACTAAGTTTGAATATAATTTTACCAATCATACAGAAATTAAAGATATGAGCCTAATGAATAAAAATTAAGCAATTATTTGAAGCAATTACGTTTTAGTAAAAGCCATTGCTTGACTAGCAAATGCTATAAGGAAAAGCAATTGTTAGATCTGGATATGAATAAAATTTTGAAGCAATTGCTGCTTTTCTTACACCTCTGTAGCAAATATTTGCTGCAAATGCTTATCAACACAAGTTCAGATGTGGCTTATCCAGTTGTTCAGAGTTTCAGAGTATAGATTTCATGTTCAGTTTGGTGCCTAATTTGCAAAAGAGTTGACGTAAATACAACAACGTTGAACTATTTATTTAGTACAATAGTAATCTGTTACGTTTTTGTGGAAAATAGGAAACTTTTATTTGTGATATGGCAGATTTCAGTGAAAATGAGGAAAGTGATAGTAGTCATGAAGAAATTAAAGACAAACAATTGATATTCGTTCACAAATTGAAGGAACATAAATAAATCTCTCTGACCACAACCGTTTAGCTTCCACAACAGCTTCAGCACTTGTAGGAAATTTAATAAAAATATTGGCCTTCTCCAAAACTGCATCCATTACAGAAGTGTATGTCTTACTCTCGGTGTTCACCTACAGAATTTTGAAAGCTCGGATCCGACAATTTCCGCAGAAAGACTTTAATCTTATTTAAAGGCGACAGTGCACCCCCTCGCCTTTTACCAGTATCAGTTAAAAAATAATTTCCAACCACTCAACATTTTCGCAGTCAAATCGATATAACTTTCTGAAATCATCATAATATCTGCAATTTTTACGTACATTGTAGATTTTTCTTTTACGGACGTTCATATATTTAGCCATAATTGAAGACACAAATTAAGAGCAACGCACGTGTATGCCGCGGAAAACTAAAGTTGACTGCTACCAAGCGAATGATGCAGTGGTCAACCTACCTTAAAAAGTTGAAAGCGATCGCTATACTAGAAAAAGCAATTCCTTAATTTATTCATCACATTTTAAGCAAACAATGCAATTGCTTTTATTTTTTAAGAAAAAGCATAGACTAGCAGCAATTCCTGCACTTTTAAGCAATTGCTGGACGCAAAAGCAATTACTTTAGTTTTTATTCATTGGCTTTCAAGAAATTACTTCGATTTTATAAGAAAAGGCGATCGCTACATTTTTATTCATTAAGATGTATGTGTACCTCTGATTTTTCATGGGTCCTCATTTTTTCCCAGATAGGGCAAGGTCGTCGGTTCCTTTTCAGGACCAAGTTTCCTCCCCTCCAAATAAAACACACACAAGCCGCCCTAATTTCCTAATTTTCAATTTTTGTTTCAAACACATTGTATAACATGGATTGTCCGTTAGAAACTTTTAAATTGTGACAAGTTAGAAAGAAAATTAGGTATTTTGTTGAGCGCGAACAAAGTAACAAAAAACGCATTCGCGACCTACGAACCACCAACTGAATTGCGACACCACGCCGGCACCCATACAGCAACTGCAACTGGGCGCCTTGCTCTTAACAAGTTGGATACTTATTATTGGTCACGGTAATTGGACGAAAGCGACTTGGATACAGGTCATACTGAGCAAGGCTTACGAGAACTACGTTACTGATTTACCCATAATCGCTTTATGAAATTTTTAAAAGGAGATACCTAATTGACGAATATTTTCGCCTGCGATTTTGTGTTCTTAAAGCTAGCTAAAGTTGATTGACATAATGCTCTTCCTGAACAAGCACTGGACGGCAGGGTATGATGCCCGTCCTTGGAGGTGATTTTCTAGTTAAAACTAACTTTTGTGTTTTAATGTACTTTAAAACATGTATACTTTTTTTTAGAATAGCGAGCTATTTCAAAATACAAGCAAAGCGCTTGACGAGTTCGGACGAAAATTGCAACATGAAGGACAGGAAATACTTAGCAAAATACAGGAAACCACACCGTCTTCAAGAACGGACTAATTTTTATATTATTACTATTACATTCATTTATATATAACATAATAAATAAATACTCTGTTAGTAGACGCCCTTTACAAATTTAATGTATTCTATTTTTAATTTCTTCTCAAAAATATGTGACTAAAATCCAAGTCCTGTTTCACCGGAGGTGACCCAAACCTTCGATTTTTAAATAGAACATCCTGCATTATATTTTAGGCATTTGAACTGAGAGTGCCGTCCTGATAGTACAACCATTGAATATCACACTATATAAGAATGGCGGATGTCCCAGAAAAGTTGACAACCCAGTTTTAGACGTCTTGGAGGTGGTTTGGCCGCCATTGTGGAGTTGATCGTAACTCTAACCTTAAATCTGTCGTTATAATGCAGCGCCTCGGCAACAGATGTCTCAAATTCACTGATGTGATGTCGTGGTGTTGCCGCATATCGTATTTTATTGTAATTTTTAATGATATAAGCATTTTTAACAGACAACAAAAAAGGAGGTCCTCAATTTCAGCCGAATGTATGTTTTTGATAATAATATGTACGCTGATTATTCCGGGGTAATTGGATCGATTTTCACAATGATTTTACCGTTGCATTAGGTGTTAAATGTTAAACAAATAAAGATAAAAAGCGACAGCAAGTATAACTAAAATAGGTTTTATTTCGTCGAAAAATAGCAAAATACGTAATACACTAATACAAACAAACTGAATGTTTCTTAAGTAAGAAAGTAAAACCTACTTATTTTAACCATTTTGAAAAGTAGTAATAATTGCAAATTAAAACCAAGTTATACAAACAAACCGCACATCATTCATATTTTACCCAACATATACGTTGTCGCCTAGGTATGCATAGAATAGTGAGAGTCGTCATTTAATTCTATTAGAAATAGAATGCATGGCGGTCAATATGTTTTCATGTAATTAACGTTGGGACGTCAAAAGGTTGAAAATATTATAAGCTACAAAGCAATTAAAAATAGGGACATTTTTAAGTCTAGACTATAATATAGGTAGGAAAATAAATGTAAGCTACTTAACTTTAGGATAGGTGTAGGTACTTATGTGAAATCAAGTTTTACGATAATCTATAAAAATAAACTTAAAAAACTCATGCAGCAAGTCAAACAGACAGGCGCCAACAATGTTTTAATTTAGCAGTGAAAAGGCTAGTCGCTTTCTTGTTGGTGAACTCATTGTGCCATCTATGAATTAAACGTAGCAGATTTAGGAAATCGGCTTATATGGCCTTCTAATAGTTTGATATTCAATGGTACAACCGTACACAACTTGTCACTTTTTGACAGGTCGAATAACTTTTTTTGAGATGTTATTTTTAGATCCTAGTGTGCTGTTCAATTTCTAAAATGAATAGTTTAAAAAAAAATCATAGTTGTCTCATTTATTACAGAAATTATTTTTAAGGACACAGTTCTCAAGGCCAATCATGGTATAAAAGAGACCTAAAATGGCTTAAATGCAGGGGTAACTTCCGGAACCTTGCAATTATTAAAAAAAAATAATTAGTACCTAATTTTGGAAGGGCTTTTCATGGAGGCATTGACGAATTGTATGCCGGTGTTTTTTTTTTCAATAAATGCACGGAAACTTAAAAAAAAGCAGTATTTTGAAACCACTAAAATTGCCACAATTTACCTTAAAATCCTTGAAAGTAAACACGTCGATTTTTAGAACTGAAGTAAAAACAACAATTTTTACTGGTAAAGCGATATTTTCTAGTCTATCTAGATGTCATCTCTCCTAAGAATCCTAGAGAAAATGTGTTTGTTTTAACTGGAAAGGGGTCGTAATTGCACAAAATACGAAAGTAAACAAAACTATGGCCGGCTGACTAACATCTGCATTGCTCTATCAGAATATGTCTGTCTTTCTTCTTCGTATGCCAAAAAAGCATAAAAATAACTACTCTGATCAACACAGCACTGCAGTGCGTATGCGAATCGTCAATAGTTAGGCAAATCGAATTTTACAGTTAAAGGCTAGAAAATGGCGTCGTTAATCCCTCCTTAACGCATCTTTTAAATATTTTTCTTGTGGAAATGATTTTCAAGTGGATGAGAAGAGTGTTTCACGAGTGGGTGAGTGTGGTACGCAAAATCGCTATTATTCCCCCGCAATTTTGTAAAAATTGTATTTTTGGACTACGTGTCAAAATTATTTATTTAGGCACCTAGTAGTAGTAATGTAGTAACATGTTTTATTTAGCAAAAAGCTACAATTAAATATTTTTTAATACATTTTTTTAACACATTTTTATAGATTTATTTTTAAATTTTAAAACGCAACCTTCTTTTAACAAAAACAGACAGAAAAGTTAAACATTTTGCAAATTGTATCAAATGTTACCACATATCATTTTGTTTTTTAATTAAATGTAATTTTAAAGTTTTTTTAAACATGATTTTTGAGATTTAATAGAATTTTCCAAATTATTATATTCTATCAAAGCTTTATGAAAAATAGATTTATAAGCTAATGTTTTAGACACTGTATTCACATAAAAATTTTGATTAGTTTTTGTTTTATAATTATGATGGTCATAATTAAAAGAACAACATCTTTTTAAACAATCAGGCAATAAATTATTTTTAATTTTATGTATAAAGGTACATACATACTAAATAAAAAATTAAATTTCTGACATTCAACCAATCTAAATTTTTCAACATAAAATTTATTTTTGTATATTTGTCACAATTTAAAATAATCCGCATTGCCTTATTTTGTAAAATTTGTAATTTATCAAATATTTCCTCACTAGCACAATATAAAATGGAAGAACAATAAAGAAACTGTGGTAATATAATACTATTAAATACAGTTTTTTTAGAAACAAACTTAAATTAGAACTGATTCTTTTAAAATAACCTACTTTTCCGGCAATCTTCGATATAATACTTTCAAAATAATTAAAAAATTTTAATTTTGAATCAATGATAATCAATTTTTCACCATCAATAATTGATATAATAATTGTAATTATTACAACATTTATATTTTGACAATTTAAATTATTATCCATAACCATACATTTAGTTTTTGAAATATTTAATTTTAATTTATTTACCTTTAACCAATTTAATAATATATTTATCTGAGAATTTAGAGTATTGAGACCAAAAATATTTAAAACATTAATGTAAATTAAGGTGTCATCAGCAAACATTTGTAACTGACACATTTTTAAAACTAATGGCATATCGTTGATGTATAAAATAAATAATATTGATTATAACCTAAACATGAATTAAATTAAACTATTTCAATTTTACACAATACAAGTTTTTTATTTGTGTTTCTTAGTTTAATTATTCTATGCCTCGAGAATTACTGAGCACCCTCCCACGGGCGTAAATGTGACAATATAAGCGTATCTATTTTTTAATAGGCGATTGGTTCCTAGCCGCCATTTTTTAAAAATATCGACCTAATCGATTAATCACGTCATACTTACGCTGTCATATTTACGCCCGTGGTGACTCTATCACAAAGTGTCAAAAACGATCTTAAACCAAAGAGAAACAAAACCAGAGAAACCATACATTGAAAATAGTGTGCGACGTATACATCTGTAATGAGTTACGCCAAACGTTGTCCATGATAAACACTTAACAAACTAGAATATCCGTTTAAAGGCACGTCGATTCTTGGAATTGACATCGCGGTCTCGAGCCTCGCTTTTGACCGTTTACGTGGAATCACTGGGATGTCTAGGTTTACTTAGTTTATGCTTAGATTTAGTAAAAAAACACTTTTTCTTAAATTAACTTATATTGCAGCAAGTAGGGATACGATACAACCTAATTTGAAAAATAATTTAAATCGTTTAATACAAAAAATTAAATATATTTTAATTTTTGGCTCCCACATGTTTGTTCAGTTCGGTTTGAAGGTTTTTGGTCACTTCGACAATGTTATTCAGTAGATTTTTGGCGGCGGCGATCAACTCTTCTTTAACCTCTAAAAAACAAAAAAAAAACGTATATTTCAAAAGATAACCCAGCTAGCAAAAGTACCGTACTTTCAACCAAAGTGTCCGGACGTATATTTCTACATATTATATCGTTCTTGGGCATTTAAAGGGACAGGGCAAATGCAAAAAAGGTTTTTGGCGGTGGTTAGACGAATTGCAGTAAATCCCGTCAAATCAAGAAAGAAGCGTATATATGTCGTAGGCTGATAGTGAAATCCGTCATTTCATGAAAAGCCTAGTCATATCATGCTGCACGCTAAAAGGTATATTGGCAACTGGTTTGTTCGTTGTTCCCCAGAGCATTTTTTTAAAATTTAATTTAAATTTTATTTTTATAAAATAATATTAGTTGAAAAAATTTAAAAAAATGCTCTGGGAACAACGAACAAACCAGTTGCAATATACCTTTTAGCGACGCTTCATAATATGACTAGGCTTTTCATGAAATGACGGATTTCACTATCAGCCTACGACATATAAACCCTTTCTCAAGAAAAGTATCGATGAAGGCGATAACGACCTAATAAGACGAAAAATCTACACCATGTACGAAGAGCAACGTGTCCCTACATTAAAGAGTCTAAAACAGCGGCTCACTAATGACGAAACCCAAATAAACTAGTCTGTAGTCTTTGAAAATTTTTGTCTGAAATGGGCCTCAGATATCGTAAAATTGATAAAAGACAAGTACTGATGGAATCCGCCCGTTTAAGAAAATGGCGTTACGAATAGTATATAACATCCATAATAATAATAATATGTTACCAAATATTTTTTAATTTCAATAAATATGTTACAGGGTGTAAAAATTGACAATAAATGATTTTTGATTTGATATGTATTAATATATTATTAATAACGAATTAAATGTCTAAAGTCCTACCCTGTAGTGTATTTGCTTGTTGATTGTGTATAACAGTGGGATTAAACCGGTAGTTTTATTGCAATCAATAAGTCGATACCATTTAGGGTGAAAAATACTTTACTTACTTTACTACATTAGACGTTTTACATCGTCAGAAACGGACTTGCCACCACACTCGTTGAGCCAAAATTTTGACAGGTGTAATTTTACAGAGCTAAAAACTGATTTTTGAAATACTTTAGTTATTTTTGTTTAAAAAAGGTAATCTACATTTGTCTCGATGGAATTAGCGGTTTTCCAAAAAAAATAAGGTTTTTTGTATATCACGTTTAAGCATTGATTCGAAATGTATTTAAAAATCAAGTTTATTAACATAAGCTATTTAAACACAATAACTAATCAAATAACTTTAAGATTAATACTACGCACTAAAATAATTAAATAAATTATTACATCTCATTAATGCTCACATGCATCTAACTTATGGACAAGCACTCGGTAATTGTGTGGAGGCAAGAAGCATTTATTGTGATACATTTCTAAATCGGCGTTTACCGCATCGAAAAACTTTTGAATGGGTCGATCGTAGCTTAAGAGAAACAGGTAAAAGTTAAATTATTAAAAGCACTTAAAACTGAACTTTTTGTTATTTCGGAAATCATTTAAACGCAAGAATGTTAAAAATTTAAGTAAATATTGTAGTAGTATAGTTTATTATCTTATTACCGTAAAACCTTATTTTTCTCGAAAACCGCTAATTCCATCGAGACAAATGTAGAGTACCTTTTTTAAATAAATATAACTAAAGTATTAAAAAAAACAGTTTTTAGCTCTGTAAAATGACACGTCCTGTCAAAATTTTGGTCCAATGAGTGTGGTGGCAAGTCCGTTCCTGACTTTTCTGACGATGTCAAAGATCTAATGTAGTACGGTTATATGAGTCTCTATAGCCTACACAAAATACAAAAATTTCATTAAATTATACGTGTCGGTTCAAAAGTTGGAGCCGAACAGGTAAGTCGCTGGGTACCTCTTTGGGGCCCTGTATCTCTGTTAAGGGGCACTTTGGGTTTTTTTTATATGACAAAGTAGAGTTATTTTGACCTCCCCTATACGCTTCCGAAAGTATGTCATATACTTACCGGACACCCTGTATAAATCACCATAAAACATAAAATTATGTTACTCCGACACTGGCAGATATGCGCCTCAGTATTTATTGCTGTATTCGTATCAATGTGAGATATTTACATTTTATATGTAATAAAAAGAGACAGAATAGTAACCGGGAGAACATAGCGCTCGATACGGACAAGCCTGTTACCTTTTTATGAAGTCTTATTTAAATATAGGATTAGATCTATCGGTTCGAGAATTAACTTTAAACTATTGTGTGGCGATGTAGCGACAGAATTTAATTTTGACGTGTTTCTGGATTTTTAAAAGAAAAAGTTACGTACTTCCAACTTCGAGTTCGGCAGCTTTGGCTAATCGTTCAGCTTCAGACACAATATTGTTCATGGAATTATTGAAGATGGCCTTGGCTTCTTTGGCCTTTTCAATGCCTTCCGGTCCAATGGTCTCTTGCAACTTGGAGGAGGCTGTTTTAAGATGATCTTTGAGTAAATTGAATAAATCACGAATGTCCCCTTCATTTTCTTTTGCCTAAAAATTGTATATTTTAAGAGATATATTAAAATACTGGGTGTTATTCGCATTAGCATTGATATCTTGGTGAACTATGAGATAGAGAGTTGGTTAGCAGTGGAATAACAAACACCCCCGCAGACCCCGCACCGTGTTAGGGGGGTGGGGGGGGGGGGGGCAGCCGGGGGACCCACACTGACGGCCCCTTCAAAATTTGCTGCCAGCTTTTCTTTTCATAGGTATTTCATTTCATAATTAATTTTATTTTTTAATATCCTGAGAATTTAACTTCGTTAAGTGAAGAAGAATTATACGTGAAAGCGCGGAATTTACAAACGATATACAACAAAAAGACTTGTCCATTGACTTTCCCAGTCAAATTCTAAGCCTCACAAAGGGACTTGGAGATAGTATTTCAAAATTAAAAACAGTGTATGAACTTGCGGATCATTATTTAATAAAAAAATTAGTGTGTTTCTTCAAATTTTCCAGATGTATCTAGAGCAGTAATGTTATTTCTAACGTTACCAGTTAGTTTGGCATCAGCGGAACGATCTTTTTCCAAATTTAAAATAGTAAAAACCCATTTATGTAAAGTATATACGATCTCAGTTGAGACAGATAAAAAAACTAAAAAAAATTTGTTGACAGACTTGTCAAGATTACGTGGACTATCTTCGAACATCTGTATAGGAAGCGATCATTACAAATTTTGTTATATTTGTATTGTAGTTTCAGTGTGTGATGCAGTAAATTGATCGTACCCTCAATATTTACTTTGTATGAAGTATATCAATATCAAACACGAGTTTGTTTTGGATTCTATGAGGCTCGATCGCCGCTACCCCCGTTACTACCATACATGGTAAGCAAGATTATAAGTGGTGTTTTAAAATTTTGATTTTCCATCATGTTTGCTGGAATATTACGTATAATGACTTAATAACCTATGTTATGACTACCTAGGATTATAAAATAAATTCGAATTGTTTGCTGTTTTAATAGTAGGTATATACCTACTTAACACATAACGTGGGTTTAAGCCTAATTAAATTATTACACGATTAACCAATTCAAAAATTCATAAACCTGAACCTAATAGTAATGAAAATAAGAATTATCATTTTCCATTCGTTATAGAGAGGGGGTCCTTGAAAACGTTTACGGGGGGGGGGGGGGGGGGGCACTCAGTTTTTGTTACACCACTGTTGGTTAGATGAAGGCAAAGTTGCATGGTATTTTAATGCTGATTCTTCAATCAATTTTAAATAAAATTTGACGGACTAACTATACATTTTACAATTATTATATAATCTGCTTGGAAGCATGTAATCAAGCGAATTATCAATATTGATACCTGTAATACCTACTTTTTTGGCCAAATTATCAACTTCGTCCTTTACTTTGCTTGCAACTACTTGAGATGAATTAGTCCAAGATTCAGCAACTTGTTTTGAGTCGGGAAGGTTTCCTTCGATGGCCTGACTGACATTATGGATAACTTGACGAGCTTGTGCTGCCAATTCTTCAATTTGGGACTTCTCGGCTATTGCCGCTACAGCTTTTTGTTTCGCTTTAGGTCTGGCAATTGCTCCCTAAACAAAAAATCAATTATTATCGAAGGGTTTTTGGCGTTCTCGAATTGATATTGCAAATATATCATTTTTGAAAACATTTTAATATTTTAAAATGGTATTACTTTAGTTGCTTGCTTGGAACTACGTGTACAGGGTGTGTGTCAGTATGGTGGCCGGCTTCTATAACGTCTAAACTATCAAAGTTAGAAAAAAAAGTAGTAATACAAAAGTTAAATGGCTTACGAAGATGTACAGCCTGAAAAGAGGTAATAAACAAAAAATAATGTTTTAAATGGGACACCTAGAATAATTTTTCATACTTCGATTCAATAGAACAAGGGCTTTACAACCAAATTGAAAATTCTGAATTGAAATGCAGCGTTGCCATGTTATTACTTTTTCTGAAATTTCCGTTTTTTAAAGTGTGTAATCACATACGTTTTGTCCCGATCAGAAATCGTTTTAACAGAAATCAATGATGACAAACTTCTGCTGATTGCCCTACATCTACCGCCTGTGTTAAAAAATTAAAGTTATATTAATTATATTTAGATGCATTTGTGATGTGATCCTATTAAGTAAAAATAATATACTCAATATGTGTGTTTTTAAATTTTCTACTAGTCAAATTATTTATAGTTTTCTAATAATATAATGCTTTAGAGAAATCACTATGGAAACGCTGTACCAAGGTTGTTACTACGCCTGACGCTGAATTTTTAATTTTCGTTCATTATCCAACGTTACAGTGTTGATAAGCTGTGTTTGTGATCAAATGCGTTTTTCAATTAAATTTTAGTATTTTCTCGAAATATAACTATATTTAGTGCTATTTATTATTATTTACAATGGTTCACCAGTGCGTTGTGTGTAAGAGACCAGACCATTTTAACCCCGGATTAATAGTTTGATGGAAAGTGAGGTTATTCAGGTTATATTTTAAAAGCGATGGTGTAGATAGTTTTGTATTTTCAGTAAATGTTGTAAATGATTGTTTTTTATTCTACAAAAACTTCATGGCCATGCACTGTAAGGATAATAGCGAGCTTTTACAGCTTACAGTGTTGCCATTTTTTAAAGCCATCTTCTTCTAGACTTTTTTGACACCCTGTATAGAAAAATTATACCAAACCTCATTAGCTTGTGCAAATTATGTAATATTTTTATCAATCAATCCAGAACAAATTTTCATTAGAAATCTGAAATATAAGGAAAATAATTATTAAGCGGGTAAATAATCTTTAGTAATTTAAATTATAATGGGCCATGCATTATCGCAATGACAATATTTAGAAAATTAATTGTTATGAAAGTTTTCTAAATTATTTCCAGTAAAGTCCGCATTATATGGGATTTTTTTTTTATTAATAGCTTTATTCGAAATTTGACTTTGGCATCAAGTTCTGCTTCGATCGAGATGAAAATTAAGCAAAAAAATAGTAGTCACGTGATTCGCATTATCTGTCAAATTTTAATTTTTTTCAAAAAATAATTCAACAGTGGGGTTATTTCTGAAAATATCGAAAAAAGTTATTAGAAAAAGTTTTTTTAAATGCAGTTTCTAGCCCACATGCAAAATTTCAGCAGCATAAGATAATTTTGATTTTTTACCCACCACTAACATTTATTTTCCACTTAATGAACACTTTACTGATGACACTGTGTTCTTTTTTATCTTAATATAAAGGTGTATTACTTTCAGATACAAACAACGTTTTCAAAAATACTTATCTAATGAAGTTACCTTATACAGGGTCAAAAACAAATAAACTTTGCATCACATGCGACTAAATTTTAATAGCCCAATTTTGATTTTGTAGAAAAACACACATTTAATATGGCGCTACTTTAAAGAAAATGTATCTGAAATAAAGCATTGTCAAAACTGACAAGTTTTATGTACGTTGCGTTGAGTCTTATTTTGCAAAAGTGGTGCAATTTACAAAATATAGGTAAAGAATCAATAAAATTACCTTTTGCAGCTGTAATTTTGCATGTGAGCTAGAAACTGCATTTAAGAAAACTTTTTCTTATAACTTTTTTCGATATTTTCAGAAATAACCCCACTTTTGAATTATTTTTTGGAACAAATTAAAATTTGACAGATAATGCGAATAACGTGACTACTATTTTTTTGCTTAATTTTCATCTCGATCGGAGCAGAACTTGATGCCAAAGTCAAATTTCGAATAAAACTATTAATAAAAAAACCCATATGATGCGGACTTTACTGCTCACACTGTATATTTTTAAAACTAAAAATGAAATCAATTATAATAATAACAAACATGAAACGCATCATAATAATACAAACATGAATATACAAACATTTTTTAAACATCAATTCGTATATTTTTGATATCTATCTAGTGACAGTTATTTTAATTTAACGCCAGCGCTTCAAATATTGTGGCTCAAAAAAGGTATTTCGTTTTAAATGTGTGCAAGATACCACAGGTGGCGCCCTCTACATTTTACAATAAAAATTAAAGCACTTTAATTTTTCAAACCCCTTCCTCCCTACTTGCCGAATATTGTGGCAATGCACCAATTATTAAAAAAATGATTTATGAATAACTTAAACCAAATTGGACTTTTGACACTCTCCGAAATCATCCACGTCCGCCACTGCAATTACTTCGTTTTGGAGGAATGATAATATTTTATTTAATAATATAACATTTGTCTCTTTTTTCCATAATTGATCCTAGCCGAGTTGCCATCAGGAACTCAAGATATAACAAGAAATGACCCTGAGGACTCGGTAATTTTTAAACCAATTTTAAATTAAATATATCTAATCTGTTCAAACTCAATTTGTTGTCGATTTGATAACTTTGCCATTTCTTAATTTAATTGCAACAAAAACAAATCTTGAACTTTGTAAACTTATGACCTTACCCTTGCGAAATTATTTAAATCAACGCAATGTCATAAAGTTTTATAAAAATTTCATTGGACCTTTCAGTCAGGAAAAATTTTTAAATATTTTTTCAAAATAGTTGTTACTTGATATTTAGGCAGGGCCGGCTGTCACAAAATATAGTGAGTGATCTTTAATTAGGAGCAAATAGCAGTTAACAACAGATTTAATTAAAAAAAAAATAATTGATAAAATTAACAAAAGCGTAAAACGAAATTTTGTCAAATTTGTGCATATTACTTTTCTGCTTTTATTTATTCATAAATCCACCCTTTTTTTAGGTGGGAGTATCAACATGCTTGCCAACCTATAACCTATTTCGCGTAGATTTATTTATGTTTTCTAGCTTTTATACAAAATTTGAAGAAAATCAGTATCGACTTGATATTCTATAGGTAATAATTAACATGTTTAATAAATATCAAGGAATTTCATAACTTATTTTAGAAGAATTGTATAGCGAAACATATCGGGTAAGATTTTCTTTAACATTATTATGTCATTGTCACTCATTGTTCTTTCACTATACAATTCTCCCAAAATTAGCTATGAAATAAATTGATATTTTTGTAATATATCAGATATTACCTAAGAAATGTGCCGACGATACTGATTTTATTTAAATGTTAGTTTAAAAAATAATAAACTTGATAAAACGAAGCGAAATAGGTTATAGGTTGGCAATAAATTGAACGACGTTGAGAATTCAACCTTAACGTAAACCTGTACATAATTTTACTCCAAAAAAATGGGTATTTGGCCCATTTTTGCACAAAACGAAGAAGTAACGAAATATTGATCAAAAATTGAAATTGCAAATGCTTCACTAGTGAAAAACAAATATAAATTTAGTTGTGACAGAGACAGGGCAAGTGTTTAGTTCGCATTTCGTTATAATTTATGAAAAATTTGATATGCTTATATTTATATTTTTTATTCATGATGAACTAATTCGCTTGCAAAAATTTTACACCTATGTATAGTCTACGATCCATATAGGTTCCTAGAAAATTGGTTTGTGTTTTCTAATGATGTTTAATTTGTAATATAATTTTTGTAATTATGCCTAAAACGTCAAAGGTAAATAACGAAGTGGCAGGAATAAATTCACTAGTAATCTCCCTAGTAGGTACCTAATAAAAAATTATAGCAGGACTTATGACTTCTTTTAAAAATTCCTGTAGGAAACTAAAACTACCAAGTAGGCCCCTGTGCCTGTAGTAATACAGATTTATTCATATCTATAATAGAATACAAAATTTTTGTCGAAAAAATGTTTATAAACTTATAGGTGTAAAATTTTCACTTATAATCTCCCTAGCAGCAGAATTATCGGGAATTAATTCTGCTGCGTGGGAGATTCGGTAAGAAAATTTCATAAATTGGAGTTTTTTCTTATTGTAATTTTTTTTGTTAAAATGCTACAAAAACCTATTTCCGGCGGCTTTAGTTCATTGTAACTAATTTGAGTTTTAGAAATGAAGTTCATTTTAGCCGTTAGTAACTCATTTTTATTACTAAAATGTGAAAAGCATTAAATAACAAATTTGTTATCTGAAATCCAATGTCTTTATACCTATATAGTTTTAGATTCAAATAAAACGTTAAAAACCATATTTCCGATGAGTTTAGTTTAATATGTTTCAATTCTTACAATAAAAGTTGATTTTACTTGTTAGTAACTAAGGTTTATTACTAAAATTTCAGGAACATCAGTCTACATAGTTTCAAATGAAACTTATTTTCGATGAGTTTTGTTAAATTTTTGATGTGTCTCTTTTAGCCCCGGTGTTCGATATGTAAAGCAAATTGGTTACTATCAACAAAAATTATAAGTTAGCAACAAAATGTATTTTTTGTATTTTATTCTGAGTGAGTTTTACCAATAGATATAAAGCACTTCATTTTTGACAGAAAAATGATCACTTATTAATTTCATTAAGTTAATAGAAACTAACAAAATTATCGCCATATAATCTCCCGTTGCTATAAGCAACGTAGGCAAAAAGGAGCCTTCTAATTGGTTGAAAGTAATTTTCAATAAAATATTTTAGCAAAAAGCTGCGCCTCGGATTTTCAAAATTAGTCGAAACTATAAAAGTTGGTAAAGTGGTAAAATACGCAAATATTTTGATGCATATATCTTATGCAATAGCATTTTGATTTCTCTCTCAACAAAATTTCTACATCGAAAAATGTACGAAACTCATAATTATTATAGTAGAAGTTTAAAAAATATTCGGTAAAAATCCGAAGTGTGCTTTAAAACAATTTACTAAAATACTATTTCAGCTCAGAATTACCCGTTTAAAAAAGTAAGCACTTACTTGCAGGACAACAAGAGCAATCACAGAAATAATCACAAACTTATACATGGTGATAATATGCTTCAAGTTACGCAATACCCACCTAACCGTGTGCCTCAAGTCGTATTTTCAAACAGAGTGCTGCTTCGATTACAGAGGTAGAGCTTTTTATAGGTTCGTCGGGTGCTTCATACGGGTATCTATCTTTGGTGTGACGTATATTGGTCCATCATTTGGTCCTCCTGCATGTAATAAGAATAATAGAACGGGGAGGGAAAAGGTGTTTACCGGCTCACAAAAAAAGGTTTTGGTAAACAAAAATAGGCAAAATATCATGAAAATTATTGTTTCACCATTATATTGTACAGTTATGGAAAAAAATCTATATAGAATTACTGTTACGCAGGACCGGACTTCGATTTTATTTTGGCCCGAGCTTTTGTTTTAAACCGGCCCACATTGAAAAAAAAATTAGAAATGACGTTGAGACGCCAATAGCTTCCGAGCGTTTTCGTACTTCTCACTTTATGCATACATTTATTGAATTTAGTACATAATATTACAGTGGCGTATTAGATCATATTTTATCTTTAGTGTTCCTAAGTTAAGTTTTATACAGTACCATAGTTCGATCGAGATAAAAATTTAGCAAAATAATAGTAGTCACGTGATTCGCATTATTTGTTAAATTTTAAATTTTTCCAAAAAATAATTCGAAAGTAGGGTTATTTCTGAAAGTATCAAAAAAAGTTATTAGAAAATTTTTTTCTAATGCAGTTTCTAGCCCACATGCAAAATTTTAGCTGCATAAGATAAAATTGATTTTTTACCCATATTTTGTAAATTGCACCACTTTTGCAAAATAAAAGACTTTACGCAACCTACATAAAACTCTTAGTTTTGACAATGCTTTATTTCAGATACATTTTCTTTAAAGTAGCGTCATATTAAATGTGTGTTTTTCTACAAAATCAAAATTGGGAAAATTTGGTCGCATGTGGGGCAAAGTTTATTTGTTTTTGACCCTGTATAAGGTAACTTCATAAAATAAGTATTTTTAAAAACGTAGTTTGTGTCTGAAAGTAATACACCTTAATATTAAGACAAAAAAGAACACAGTGTCATCAGTAAAGTGTTCATTAAGTGGAAAATAAATTTTAGTGGTGGGTAAAAAATCAAAATTATTTTTTTTAATTTATTTATTCTTGTTATTTCTGAAAATATCGAAAAAAGTTATTAGAAAAAGTTACATTTTCTAGTCCACATGCAAAATTTTAGCTGCATAAGATAATTTTGATTTTTACCCACCACTAAAATTTATTTTTTACTTAATGAACACTTTACTGATGACACTGTGTTCTTTTTTGTCTTAATATTAAGATGTATTACTTTCAGACACAAACTACGTTTTCAAAAATACTTATTTTATGAAGTTACCTTATACAGGGTCAAAAACAAATAAACTTTGCATCACATGCGACCAAGTTTTAATAGCCCAATTTTGATTTTGTAGAAAAACACACATTTAATATGGCGCAACTTTAAAGAAAATGTATCTGAAATAAAGCATTGTCAAAAGTAAGAAGTTTTATGTAGGTTGCGTTGAGTCTTATTTTACAAAAGTAAAACATAAAAAATTCATGTCATTTTTGTTAATGCTTCTAAATGTGCCAGAATCACTCCGATTTTTTCTAGGATTAACAGGGTTTAAGTACTATGCCTCTTATCGAAGAAAAAGGACTTTTTGTGAAAGTAGACGTCTCTGTTAAAGCATCCATCGAATTAAAATTTCTACTCAACAAAGATTGATACAAATTTTTAATTATAACTTTGGCATCGGTAGATAAATGCTTTCTTTTAAAAATGACACTTGAAGATGCCCCCCTATTAGCGCAATTCCAAGGACGCCACATTCTACTACTAATAAGCCTAACTAAAAATTACTCGCCGGAAAACCACTAAAAACTAAAATTATTAAAAATCAGATTGTATTTATACCTATATGAATCAGGCATAGGTATAAATTGAATTTGTACCTGGTCCGGCTCTCCTGGAAAAGGTTTTAAAATTTGGGATTTCATTATCTATTTTATGGTCAAAGGGATAATGAGGGTTTATTGCGGTATAATTCTACAAATACTATACCTACCATTTAATCATTGTTCATTTGTAATTTTCTCTTGAATACCGCAAGACATGTTGAATTGAAACTAATAAACGTCTATTAGCATTTGACTTTATCATAATTGTAATAACCGTATTTAATTTTTAAGAATTTTACATGGAGTATTTTTTAAATAACTTTTAATTTCCTTATTAGAAAATAATAAAATTCATTAAAAGGAACTTCAAAAAAATCTAATACGTATTTATTGTAAAATTATTAAGGAAGTCAATATTTGAGGGAAGCAAAATTTCATGGAAATACCCGGTATGCAAATTACATTAACCAAGTAGGTACTATTGCGCCAGCAAAAGAGCACCTTAAGGGTGTAACTACGAGTTGAATGAAAACATCATAATATATGAATGATGAAAGAGTTTTGGACTTCCATTGTCTTTATTTGTCTTAAATCACAACGTTTCAACTGGAGATACTTACCAGTTGAAACGTTGTGATTTAAAACAAATAAAGACAATGGAAGTCCAAAACTCTTTCATCATTCAAGAAACATCATTGTCTCCAACCTTCAAACAATCATCATACTTAATATATATTATAATAAACTGGTTTTTAAGCGTATACTTTTGTTTTAGCAAACCCAGGAAGGCCAAAACTTTATTATAGGATTACTTCAGGCGGGCCAAAAAATGCAGGCAGCAGTAACGAACTTTATGGTTAAAATACAAACGGCCGTTCAGGAAAATGCTGCTAAGAATGGAAAATAAGTTTTATTTCGTTAGGTATATATTTACATACAATTATGTATAAAATACTCCAAAAACATAGGTATATCTGGTACCTAGGTACGTTCAGACCAATGATCGGGTACCTATAGATGGCACATATCTTAACATATATATAAAACAAAGTCGCTGTCGCTGTCTGTGTGCTTAAATCTTTAAAACTACACAACGGCTTTTGAAGCGGTTTTTTTAATAGATATAGACTGTTTCAATAGGAAGGTTTTTATGTATAACTAGCGACCCGCCCCGGCTTCGCACGGGTGCAATTTTAGAAAGTGGCATGCGAAAAAACGAAAATGAATGAAACAACGTTATCATGGCTTCAGACCAATGTCATGGCGGTCACATCTTTGGGGGCGGATCTCTTACTGCTGCGTTGCCATATTGCAGAGTTTTTATATAAGGTTTTAAAAAGATTTTAATTTCCCACATCATGTTAATACTTTTAGCAGTGATTTTGGCAAACAAAATGGAGGGGCGAAATTTGTATGTTGATTTACTTCAGAAGGAAATACGATTTTGGTAGTAGGTTCATTTGTTATCGTTTTATCTATATGTACCAGATCATTGGTTCATACATATACCATATAGCTAATAGGTGAATTATAAACTTAATATTACTAAATAAACTTATACTAAGTATTAATAGATGTATTATTAAGTCTGTTGTTTTTGTTTTAGTAAATTTGGCCTGGTTGTTTATTACTATTCCAGTTTAGTTTATAAGTCAATAACCCAAAACCAGGATTATGTACTGTAGCTACCTAACGATTTACACTGTTTTTTCATTAACTAATATCCCCAAACCAGCACGGTTTTCAGAGGGGAAGATCTACCAATACTGGAATACTGCTATGCATGCTTTTTATGATGAACTAACTAAATTTATTGACGCGAGCAAGAGCCCCGTTGGGATTTTTTGCGACCTCAGCAAGGCTTTCGATTGTGTCAATCATAAAATTATTTTCCAAAAGCTGATTAATTTTGACATTAATAGTTGTGCACTTAAGTGGATACGGTCGTTTGTAATTGATCGCCAACAGTATGTTAGTTTAAGCAACTTTTATGGTAAGTCCAAATAAATGACAGATTCGCCACCCCTGAAAACTAATATTGGCGTTCCACAGGGCTCCGTTCTGGGCCTGTGTTATTTTTATTATACTAAAATGACATTGATCTTGTGGGACAAGGGGCTCATCGTACGGCTTTTGCCGATGATGTGTCATTCCTGGTTTCAAACAGGTTTTCAAGTATCTTGGAGCAGATGTCAAATGGTGTTCTGTAAAATACGTATTTTTTAAACTTGAACTTTAAATAAAAAAAGAAATTGTAGAGATTTGAGTAAAGTTTTATGTTGTTGAGTCAAAAATAATTTAAACTGTAAAATGTCAAAATTATTGATATAACTTACTTTTTTTTTTAATGGAACGACCGGTATATCATTACATATTTAAAAAAAACATTTTTTTTCTAATTACGAAAATATACCATACATGCCCTTTCTTTTTATTTTTTTTGCCTAAATCGATATAAATTTGATTAAATTTCGCATTTTTTCAAAACATCAAGATACCCGCGTGTATTATTTTCAATAATTATTGTCATAGTTTTTATTACAAATGTCATATATAAATAATATATATATAAAAACTATATGACAATAATTATTGAAAATAATACACGAATTTTAATCATATTTATATCGATTTAGGCTAAAAAAATAAAAAGAAAGGGCATGTATGGCATATTTTCGTAATTAGAAAAAAAAATGTTTTTTTAAATATGTAATGATATACCGGGCGTTCCATTTAAAAAAAAGTAAGTTATGTCAATAATTTTGACATTTTACAGTTTTAATTATTTTTGACTCAACAAAATAAAACTTTACTCAAATCCCTACAATTCCTTTTTTTATTCAAAGTTCTAGTTCAAAAAATACGTATTTTACAGCCATTTAAAAGTGGGACAAATTAAAATGGAAGCACTGTACAAGCGTGAAGACAGACAATTAAAATACTCATCCAAGCTGTAGAAACATTCAGATATTAAAAATGATTTTAATGACTTTTTAAAACATTGTATACTATTACAATCCTCAATTTTTTCGGGCAAAACATTGTAGACTCTAACACCCAGACATTTAGGAGAATTACAGGCTACGAATCCTCTAGAGTGCGGAGCACGAAAACTATTTTTGTGCCTTGTATCAAAACCGTGCACATTCCTGTTTTGTACAAATTCACAATTTGTAATTCAAATATGTAATGATATACCGGGCGTTCCATTTAAAAAAATTTGCTAAAATTCAAAATGTCAGCTAAAATCGGTGTGATATTTCTGGCTGCTTTTACTATATTGCAGGTAACACATTAAAATAATAAGAAATATATTTATTGACAATAATTTACAACAGGATCAAGTTCAGTTAATGGTCAATCCATTTTCTACAACGTGTTTGGAACAAAAATTTGAAATTCATAATTTACGGCGACTGTTACCCGATTTAAAAATTGAGAAACAAAAAGTCAGGGCGGGCAAAAAGGGCGTGTGCGGAAATTTAACTACTTATTAGTATATTTACTATAAAATATTGACTAAATTTAGCAATGTTTGGGCGTGGCCAAGAAACATTTTTGCCTGCGGCCCTACCTTACTAAAATGTCACAAGCAATAGTTAATTGCCATATTGCCATATTGCCAACTACAGCACTGATTGTTTTATATACCATTCGTATTTTTTAGTTCATATATCACCTCTTAACACGAACAGAGATATAAAAGAGATTAAACAAAAATACGCCCCACGTGTCGCTACGAATTAATTCAAGGAGATTTATTTAAAAACAGATTATACCAGGAATAGTATTATCAGTATTGCAAAAAAATATTTACAAATTTAAATTAATAGTTTTCATCATTGTCGTCGTTAGGTCTTTAATAACGCAAGACGTTTTTTGCATCGCTAAAATTCAAAATGTCAGCTAAAATCGCTGTAGTTTTCCTGGCTGCTTTTGTTCTATTACAGGTAACACACTAAAATGATAAGAAATATATTTATTGACAATAATGTACAACAGCCTAAAATTATGATTTCTTATAGCTTTCCTCAGCTCAAGATGTTGCGCGACCTGCACCACAACAAGCTGACATTGGAAATGCTATCCTGCAACCAATTTTGGTAAGCTAATGTTTTTAGGACTTAAGCGGCCCGCACACGATCAATATATTGATCAATACAGGATAATATTGATTAGTATTTAACTAAATATTGAAGTCGATATCAAATATTGACGAAATTTAAATATTTTAAAATCCGGACTTCAATACTGGTACGTGGTGGGGATATTGATCAGTTTATTGAAAGTGTGCGGCCTAACCTCAATATTTTCATCAGTATTTTCTTGTGTTGCCTAGTGAACGTTGTTGATTGTTGTGAAAAACAGGTTTTTGAATGTTATCGCCATGAGTTGATAAAGTTCCTTTTTTGTTATCCACTCTTTAACACATCGCTTAGGTCCGTTGCACACTTACACGGCCACCGTCCTAACGGCACCGTTTATACGGTGAAGGGATTAGGCAGCCAGCATACCTATGTGACCTTTCAAACGCACCGGCACCGTGTACACGGTTCCGTTCCACCGCGATGTCACCGTGAGCCCCCACTACAATTTACGACAATCGTTACCGTCAGTGTTGCCATTTGTGGCGACAAGTCGCCAAAATGACTACTTTTTGTCTTTATGAGAGTGTGGCGGCGATTTTCAATAAAAAGCTTATTTTTGGCGACTTTTTACATTTGTTCCTAGATCTTAAAAAAAAATAATACTATACAGGGTGTAACAAATTCGTTTATTACTACAGAGATCTCGTAAACCGTAAAAGATACGAAGATGGTTAAATGGGGGCAAAGTTGCACAATTTGATGCCTAGTCATAATCCAAAAAGAAATTATTTAGATTCCGAGTACTTCCGGAGATATTCGAAAGAAACCGAAAAACTGTCAATAAGATTTTTATGTTTTGCGCCCTTAATGTAGGAGATAAAAGAAAACCAATCACACCTTTTCAGGGCCACTTTTAATCCTTTCTTAGAATATGTAATTAGTTTTGCCATACAACGTTTCATTTTCCTGAAACCATCATTAATTTCACTATTTTAAATACGGACCTGGATTTTTTCCATTTTTCAATAAAATACCTAGGACATCTTTATTCAAAGCCTAGGCTAAATATTAATTTTAAAAAAGAATTAACGCTCTAATGTAGATTTTATTAAGATTTTTCTAATCCGACCCTGTGTTACATGAACCAAAATACCCTTATATTTAGTAAACCAAGTATAGATATCCTCAATATCTGGAAGCCTCTTCTTGTCCAAAACCAACAGCTCAAACTTCACACTCCAATAAGCATGTAGGCGGAGTCATTAAGCTTCATTGCACATGTATAGTATTTAAGACAGTAACCTTAGAATTATAGTTTAGTTTACACTTGAAAACGGTTAGAGATACTAACTAACCGAAACGTTGTGTTAAGTAACAAAATAAAGACAATGGTAGTCCGATAAGGTAGGTAATTTGTTTGATATTACTTCATTGTCTACCACCTTCAAACAAACGTGTTTTCAGTAGTAAAGAAACTATTCGGATACTCCCCGAGAACTATTTTTTATGTAGTACCACCTAATCATCGTTATTTTCTCTTGAATACTGCAAGACATGTTGAAACTAATAAACGTCTATTAACCTTTGACTTTATCATAATTATTACCGATGTTATCATAGGTATGAGAACCGTATTTAATTTTTAAAAATCTTACGTAGAGTTTTTATTAAATAACTTTTAATTCGCTTATTAAAAAATAATAAAATTCGGTGTACTAGTACATCATAAAAGGACCTTTAAAAAAGTCTAATACAAGTTTATTGTAAAATTATTAGGGGAGTCAATATTCGAGGGAAGCAAAATTTACATAGAATTTTCCATGACCTGTCGCGCGGTATACAAATTTACATTAACTCAGTACAATTGCGCCAGAAAAAGGGCACCTTAAGGGTGTAGCTACGACTTGAATGAAAACAACATAATATAATATATTATAATATCAACTGGAGATACTTACCAGTTGAAACGTTGTGATTTAAAACAAATAAAGACAATGGAAGTCCAAAACTCTTTCATCATTCAAGAAACATCATTGTCTCCAACCTTCAAACAATCATCATACTTAATATATATTATAATAAACTGGTTTTTAAGCGTATACTTTTGTTTTAGCAAACCCAGGCAGGCCAAAACTTTATTATAGCATTACTTCAGGCGGGCCAAAAAATGCAAGCAGGAGTAACGAACTTTATGGTTAAAATACAGACGGCCGTTCAGGAAAATGCCGCTAAGAAAGCAAACTAATTTTTATTTCGTTATATATTTACATACAATTATGTATAAAACATTACTCCAAAAACATAGGTATATCTTGGTACCTAGGTACGTTTAGACCAATGATCGGGTACCTATAGATGGCACATATCATTCATAAACGATATTAAAATGTATTGACAACATCGTCTGTAGGAGCGAGGCGGTGAAGAGCTGGGTGGGGCAGGGAGTACGGATTACGGTGGATTTACCTTTGAATGTGACCTTGCTACTATAGTTTAAAACTAACCCACAAATAATCCAACTTTCTATTTACTCACCTATGAGAAGTAAAAACAGATTTATTATTTTCCGAATTATCGTATACTTGACACTGCTGACTCAACTTAATTAGACTCTAAAAAATATTACAAAACGCTGAAAGCACAGCAATTATTACACAAAACCGATAAACCAAAGAAAATTTTAGACCGCTGTCAAAGAAACACCAAACGGAAATAGGGATGTTCGATATATATCGACGTATCGAAAACATCGATATTTTCAATGCGATACATCGTTTTTAAGCGATGCGTCGAGGCCATTGGATATTTGTGGATGCATCGGTAGATTAGGCTTTAATTTTATTCGTAAAATTATTATTTTGCCGTTGCCTCTCGAACTTGATTATACCGTTTACCTTTGGTTTCAGTTAAGGTGTAAGCTTCGAATAATTAATTTTGTTTTGTATTCCTAATTATTTTATTAATTCTTTTTTTCGATGCATCTCAAATATTAATGTTTTTCCGCGATATATTTTCTGTGGACATCCCTAAACAGAAATGAATGAAACAACGTTATCATGGCTTCAGACCAATGTCTGCAGCCTTTTTATAAGGTTATAGAGAAAGATTTACATTTCCCACATCATGTTAATACTTATCATAGGCGGACATTTGGCAAACAAAGTGGAGGGGTGAAATTTTTATGTTTATTTACTTCAGAAGGAAATACGATTTTCTCAATAGGTTCATTTGTTATCGTTTCATCTATAGGTACCAGATCATTGCTTCATACCATACGTACCATATTATAGCTAATAACTGAATTATAAACTTAATATTACTAAATGTACGTATACTAAATATTAATAGATGTATTATTAAGTAAGTCTGTTGTTTTAGTAAATTTGTCCTGGCTGTTTAATATTCCAGTTTTGTTTATAAGTCAATAACCCAAAACCAGGATTATGTACCAAGAGATAAGCGGGATGGAACTAAAGGTCTATGTCTAAGGTGTCGCGTCACCGTGTGAGTAGCTTACGCCACTGAAGTTAGAAAGAGGGACAATCAGTGGGCGACTGAAGTGGATTGTTAATTAGGCTTAGAATCAGACCGAAAGTTAAGATTTTTGTTCGTAAAAAAAATTTTTTTTTTTTCATAGACAGTGGTTAATCTTGATGATTTTTCTTTTAATTATTAAATGATTTAATGTAAATATTACGTTTTAATGTTTTTTGGGAAAAAAAAAACATTGTGGCAATAACCACTCCGTTTCGTTTAAATATTTTTAAATTTCGCGGCTCCTATTGGCACGACTTACTGGGCGATACGGTACCGCGAAAGAGAAGCACACTCGCGCATTGACCGGAGTGAAGTGCAGATAAAAATTGGTGTGACCAGCCAATCTGCTGAAAAGAGTGCATAGAAAATTGGAGAAAAGGCAGCCTGCCGCGGCGTAAATAAAGCAATTGGTAAGTCCACGGCTGTGCCAATAATCGTTTCTTTTTTTTGATTTTTCTCTATAAATTGCTATTTTTTTTGGATATACAGTCCACTTGCCCATTTTGGCATTTTCATTTGGTCCATACGACCCAAATAATTAATTTTTTTAAAACTAATTAACATAATAATTATAGTGGTTATTGTTGCGCGAGTTGTCGCAGACAATTTAAACAGTTAATTAAGTGGGATCTTAATAATTTATTTTATAAAAATGAAAATATTGGTAAATTAAAATTGTTGATTTTTTGCCATTTTCGTTCTTATCAGATTGTTGATCGATCTGCCCGCGTCGTACCTTGTTTTTATGACTGGTCTTGATTTTGGTTTAAGAAAGATGGAGTTTTAGTAGTGAGCGTTATTTATTTAACGGTACGACAAAATAAAACAAAAGAAACTTTATTAATTAATTAGTGTTATAATTAATTAAATAAGGTCTTTTATAAATAGTGAAAAATTTATTGAATTTTATTTTATATTTGGTTGAGCGGTTTCAAAATGCCTAGCAAACGCGAAAAAGAGTTAATGAGATTAAAAGCACAGCGTGCCATCACATTAAAACGATTAAATGAGCTATATCAAGCTGCCACTTTAGCAGCTGATGATTCTAATCATGTTTTGAAATTTTCCATTAGATATGAAAATCTAAAACCTCTTTGTGATGAGTTTAATAAACAGCACAGTGCTATAATCTCAAATATGGCTAGCGCGGATGATAGCGATATGGAAGCGGAAGAAGAAATTCGGAAAGAATTTGATGACGTTTTTTATTCTGTGAAAACAATTTATGCCACGGTAGTACGACCTATGCATGTAAATAACACAAATTCTCAGCCAGCAGCACAAGTAGGTACTTTTCCTACTACTGCAACGTCAAGTATGCAAAAGAGTAATGCAAAGTTGCCAAAAATAGCTTTGCCTACCTTTAGTGGTAATTTTAAAGACTGGCCAATCTTTATTGGGTTATTCAATGCATTGGTGCATACGTGTACTGATTTAACAGATATTGAGAAATTTCAGTACCTTCCCTCATCCCTTTTAAAGGAGGCTTTGTCTGTCATTAAACACGTACCTCTTACAAATAATAATTATAAAATTGCTTATGATGCTTTATGCTCTCGTTATCAAAACAAACGGGTGCAAAGCACATTTTGCTGGCAAGAAATAAATACTGCTGCAAAACTTAACACTGATCATCCTCAGGGGTTAAGGAATTCATTGGATATTTTTACTGAAAATTTAGCGGGTTTTAATGTTGCAGAATGGGATTTTATTTTATTTAACATGTTAATTAAAAAATTAGATGCACATACAGTAAAAAGATTTGAACTTCAATATAGCCCAGGCAATATTTCTACTGATTTGCCTACGTACAAAGAGCTAGTTTGTTTTTTAAATAAACAATGTTTGGCTTTGGACTCGGCCGCCCTCACGGTCTCAAAAGGCACTATACCCTCGACTAAACCCAAACCTTCCTTTAAATCTTCTTTAAAGCCTCTTAATACATTTATAGGTTATGCTAAACCTTCTAAACAATGTTTTTTATGCAATTCTCCACATTTGTTGGCAGAATGTCCTGATTTTATTAAAAAATCTCCCTCTGATCGGTATTCGTTTTGTAAGCAGCACAATGTAAGTGTAAATTGTCTTCGCGGTAAACACTTGTCAAGAAATTGTAAATTAAATTTAAGTTGCAATAAATGCAAACATCACACTTTGTTGCACTTTGAAAATTCTTCTCCTGGTGCCCTTGTTCAAGGTACTCAATCTTCCTCTGGTCAAACTCCCCAACCTTCCATTGCTGCAAATTTGGGTGGAGAGACCTCAGGTTCAATGTCAACTGATGTTGTTAACGTTTTTACTAATACAATTACTCATCATACAGTTCTTTTATCAACTGCCAATATTGCAGTTACTGATTGTCATGGCAAATGTCAAACCATTCGTGTTCTTATTGATAGCGGAAGTCAATCCAGTTTTATAACTGAGTATTGGCAAAGACGTTTAGGCTTACCATTTTCGAGAAGCTCCATTCCCATTTATGGATTAGGTGAAATGTCAGCCAAAACGTCTGGAACCATGCATGGCATGTCGTATAGGTCCTGTTGATCAACCTTCTCAGGCGTTTGTCATTGACTGTATCATTTTGCCAAAACTTGCAGTTCATCTTCCAAGCAAGAATGTGTCTATGGAAAATTGGGGTCACATTTCAAATCTCAAGCTAGCTGATAAAAACTTTAATAGCCCTGGACCTATAGGTATGCTTCTGGGAGCTGATGTTTTTCCTTCAATATTAAAAAATGGCATAATAAAGGGTAAAAATGATGAGCCAACCGCAATAAATACAATTTTTGGTTGGATCATAATGGGAAAAGTTTGATGTCAAAATCCGTCAAAAGGTATCAATACATTTTTTACCTCCTTAGAAACAAATTTAGATAATATTATTAAAAAAATTTGGGATATAGAGGAGGTTCCTAGCAAATCAGTTAGGTCTCCCGATGATTTATTATGTGAAAGGATTTATGCTGATTCCCATTGTCGTAATCAGTCTGGACGTTATATCGTTAAACTTCCTTTTCGCAATACAGAACCTATTTTTCATAATTCTAGAAATATAGCGTTGCGACGTTTTATTAGTTTAGAGGGACGTTTATTACGTAACCCTGCTTTAAACGAAGAGTATTGTCAATTTATGAAAGACTATCTGGACTGTGGACATATGGAACCTGTGACTGAACCTCTTGGTTGCTCAGACAAAGGTTATTATATTCCACATCATTGTATAATAAAACCTGATAGCAGCACGACAAAGCTCAGAGTTGTTTTTGACGCTAGCGCTAAGGAGGGCGGCGAATATTCTCTTAATGATACTTTGTTTATAGGCGAAAAGCTTCAGCAAGATATTTTTTGTCTTCTATTGAATTTTAGACTACATTCTGTAGTATGGACGGCTGATATAAAACAAATGTATAGGCAAATTTTGGTTTCTCAGTCTCATCGTGACTATCAAAGAATTTTTTGGAGATTCTCTGTATCAGAGCCGATACAAGAATTTAGGCTTAACACAGTAACTTATGGCGTGTCATCCGCGCCATTTTTAGCCATTCGCACATTATTGCAGTTGGCAAAAGACGAAGCTTCTAGGTTCCCTAAGGCCTGTGAAGTTTTAAGAAATTGTACCTACGTTGATGATGTTCTTGTAGGTGCCGATTCTGTAGAGGAAGCCCTAAATGTACAAGTGGAATCGATTAATCTTTTAAAACAGGGTGGATTCACACTTCGAAAATGGGCTTCAAACCATTGTGCTCTGTTACAAAATATTAGTCCGGAAGACTGTCAACAGGATGCCCTATCCTTTGACTGTCAGGATACCACTATAAAAATTTTAGGCCTTAAGTGGCTACCTTGTTTCGATTGTTTTAGTTATTCTTGCAAAACTTTTGATCGACCATGTACAAAAAGGTCCATTCTCTCAGAATTAGCTCGTATCTTCGACCCCCAAGGTTTTTTGTCCCCAGTATCATTTTTTTGTAAAAATTTGTTGCAACATTTATGGGCTGATGGCTTAGGCTGGGATGAGATTCCTTCTGAAAACGTTGTTAACCAGTGGACTCAATTTAAAAATGAATTACCTTGCATAAATGACCTTAAAATTCCTAGGCGTTTAAAGGTGGATAATTTTTGTCGCACTGAAGTGCATGGTTTTTGCGACAGCAGCGAACGAGGTTATGCATGTTGCATTTATTTTCGTTTTATTCAGGAAAACAGTGTCAGGGTATTTTTTGTATGCGCGAAGTCTAAGATTGCGCCTCTAAAGCGCATTTCTATTCCTCGGTTGGAATTGTGCAGTGCCGTTTTATTGGCAGACTTATTAAGTGTGGTTATTAACACTTTTTCTGGAAAACTTCAGTTTGATAAAGTTTTTGCCTGGTCCGACTCCATGGTAAGTTTGACCTGGATTAAAAGTTCTCCTCATCGATGGAAGACATTCGTAAGCAACAGGGTTACTCATATCCAGTCAAAAATTTCCCCAGCTTTTTGGCACTATGTGTCCTCCAAGGAGAACCCAGCAGACTGTGCTTCCCGAGGCCTTTTGCCCTTGGACTTACTGCACTATTCCCTTTGGTGGGCGGGGCCTCCTTGGTTAAGTTCCGATCAAGAAATTAATTTACCTTCCATTCAATCAGCTTTAATTACCAAGGAAGAAGAGAAGCAATTTGTTTTTTCTAATTTTTTATTTTCAGATTTGTTTGAATTTCTTCTCCAGAGATATTCCTCACTACGAAGAATTCAAATAATTATTTCTCTGTGTATGCGTTTTATCTCAAATTGTAAAAACCCAAAAAATAAAATAATTGGGGCTTTAAGTCCTGTCGACTTTACTAAAAGTTTAAAGGCACTAATTAAATATATTCAGAACCAGTCGTTCTCTGAGGATATTTTAAATCTTCAATTTAGCCGGCCAGTATCGAAACCCCTAAGAAAATTAAACCCCTTTTTGGATGAGGAATCTATTATAAGGGTTGGTGGTCGTTTGGCTAATTCATCTTTGCCATTTAATCAAAAACACCCTATCTTATTACCCCGAAATAGTCGTTTGACAAGCTTAATAATAGAAGAAACTCACCTAAAACATTTGCATTGTGGTCTGCAAACGTTGCACTTTTTATTGCTCCAAAATTATTGGATATTAAGTCCAAAAAGAGCTATACGCACTGTTGTTGGCTCGTGTTACAAATGTTTTAGGGTAAATCCCCGTTCTCTTACACCTCAAATGGGTAATCTTCCCCATTTTCGTGTCAGTCAAGTAAAGGCATTCTCTAAAGTAGGCTTAGACATGGCTGGCCCCTTTAATATTACGATGAATAAAATACGAGGAGCCAAAGTCTTAAAGGCCTATTTGTGCCTCTTTGTTTGTTGTGCCACCAAGGCTGTCCATTTGGAGCTTTGTTCAGACTTATCTACTGAATCATTTTTAGCAGCATTAAGACGCTTTATTTCTCGTCGAGGTCGCTGTAGTCATCTTTACAGTGATTGCGGTAGCAACTTTTTAGGGGCTAGTAAATATTTAAAACAAATTATGAAATCTGTTGCAGAAACAGAACAGATTGTCTGGAGTTTTAATCCCCCTGCTGCTCCCCATTTTGGAGGTTTATGGGAATCTGGTATAAAGAGCGTTAAAAGTCATTTAATTCGAGTTGTAGGTGAACAGATATTGACTTACGAAGAGCTAAATACGGTGTTTATTCAAATAGAAGCACTGTTAAACTCGCGTCCGTTAATACCCATTAGCTCAGATCCTAATGACTTAACCGCTTTAACTCCGGGACACTTTCTTAGTTTGGAGCCTTCCACCGTACTTCCTGATGAGGATTTAACTAATATAACTATTAATAGACTATCGCGATGGCAACTTCTGATACACCTCCAACAATGTTTCTGGAAACGGTGGCATCAGGAGTATTTAAATACTCTTACTTTGCGTCATAAGTGGCATAAATCTATTCCAGATATTAAACCTGGTGTTCTGGTGGTGTTAAAAAATGAATTAACTCCACCCATAAAGTGGCGTGTCGGTCGAATCTTGGAAACTCATCCAGGTTCTAATGGAGTTACTAGAGTTGTTACAGTAAAAACTACTCAAGGTATTCTTCAAAGACCAGTCGTAAAAATATGTCCTTTACCAACTCAGTAAAAACAGTTAATTTACCAATATTGTATTCGTTTTGTCTTTTTTTTTTTTTTGGGATAAACTAATTTTTATATCTACATTTTTTTTTTTTTTTTTTTGGGGGGGCTAAAATAGGCTTAAATTTTTGTTTTGATGAGAAAAAATTATTAATATTTTTTGGTGGGCGGAAATGGTTAATCTTGATGATTTTTCTTTTAATTATTAAATGATTTAATGTAAATATTACGTTTTAATGTTTTTTGGGAAAAAAAAAAACATTGTGGCAATAACCACTCCGTTTCGTTTAAATATTTTTAAATTTCGCGGCTCCTATTGGCACGACTTACTGGGCGATACGGTACCGCGAAAGAGAAGCACACTCGCGCATTGACCGGAGTGAAGTGCAGATAAAAATTGGTGTGACCAGCTAATCTGCTGAAAAGAGTGCATAGAAAATTGGAGAAAAGGCAGCCTGCCGCGGCGTAAATAAAGCAATTGGTAAGTCCACGGCTGTGCCAATAATCGTTCCTTTTTTTTGATTTTTCTCTATAAATTGCTATTTTTTTTGGATATACAGTCCACTTGCCCATTTTGGCATTTTCAGACAGAATTTAGAAATTTTTGAAGCATCATGACCCTACCTGTCGTACCACCTACAAATTAATATTCTTTTTTCTAAAGCAATTATAGCAAAGTATATGGAAATTGGAACGCAGTCGATTATGCTTAAATTGGTAACGTAGTTCTCGTGAGCCTAGCTCAGTATGACCTGTATCCATGCTGTTTTCCTCCAATTACAGTGGCCAATAAGAGGCATGTAACTTTTTATGAGCCAGGCGCCCAAGGCTCCCACCAATGGCAATATTTCAATCAGTTGCTGTACGCGTGCCAGCCCGGCTACCACGCGGTGGCGCGATTCCGTTGTTGGTTCGAACGTCGCGAATGCGTGTTTTCTTACTTTGTTCGCGCTCGTAAACGAAAAACCTAATTTTTTTTTAATTTGTCACAATTTAAAAGTTTTTAATGGTCAATCCATTTTCTACAACGTGTTTGGAACAAAAATTGGAAATTCATAATTTACGGCGACTGTTACCCGATTTAAAAATTGAGAAACAAAAAGTCAGGGCGGGCAAAAAGGGCGTGTGCGGAAATTTAACGACTTATTAGTATATTTACTATAAAATATTGACTAAATTTAGCAATGTTTGGGCGTGGCCCAGAAACATTTTTGCCTGCGGCCCTACCTTACTAAAATGTCACAAGCAATAGTTAATTGCCATATTGCCAACTATAGCACTGATTGTTTTATATACCATTCGTATTTTTTAGTTTATATATCACCTCTTAACCCGAACAGAGATATAAAAGAGATTAAACAAAAATACGCCCCACGTGTTGCTACGAATTAATTCAAGGAGATTTATTTAAAAAAAGATTATACCAGGAATAGTATTATCAGTATTGCAAAAAAATATTTACAAATTTAAATTAATAGTTTTCATCATTGTCGTCGTTAGGTCTTTAATAACGCAAGACGTTTTTTGCATCGCTAAAATTCAAAATGTCAGCTAAAATCGCTGTAGTTTTCCTGGCTGCTTTTCTTCTATTACAGGTAACACATTAAAATGATAAGAAATATATTTATTGACAATTTACAACAGGATCAAGTTCGGCTGACATATTTTTAAATTAAATTGAATTTTTGGATTTTATTTTAACGTTCTCAATTTTCTTTAAATTCAAGGGAGTAATTTGACGAACTAGTAGCGAAATTTTGACATGCTTTATTTAGTATTTAAAGGGTTATTTAAAAAAATGTAAATCGAAATGATTCGAGAGTCACAATATAGACCGAATCACGTGACACAAAAATCTAGTCGCACCGATCCTCTCCTCCATGTGATATTTGGAAGTTACTCGTTGTCAAAATTAATATTTGCTGCGCTACCTTTATTAAATTAATTCAGACCTGTATTATATATTATATGAATATAAAAGAAAATATTTGTTTATTGACTTTGGAAAGCGAACAATTACCTAAAATCATGATTTCTTATAGTTTTCCTCAGTTCAAGTTGTTGCGCGACCTGCACCACAACAAGCTGACCCTGTGCTGGCTTTAGTGCAACAAAATTTGGTAAGCTAATGTAATTTAGGACTTAAGACCTTTTTTAGATAATATTTTCGCTTTACCGGGTTTGTTCTGTGCATTGCCAGATTGACCATGAGATTTAACTCTGAATGCCCCAAACCACCTTTTTTGATAGGATCTTTTCATTATGATACTTATTAATACCTAATTTCTAAACCTAACAAGTATTATGTTTTACATTGTCTTACATACCTACATACTTATATAAAAAATCCTTTTGACAACTTCTTTTTAAAAGTGGTTTTTTCTTTTTCCCCGGTTAATTTGGTTGTTTTAGACCCTTTTAACTGACTTTTTCACATACTCAGTATGTTTTAACATACAGGGTGTTCCGATGATCATGTTACAAAATTCTAGGGTAGATAAAACACACGAAAATAAGAAAAAAAGTTCATGTGAACATGGGTCCGGAAACGCTTCTTCAGGGAGCTAGGGCCCTTCGAAGATGACCTTCAAAAACTACTTTTCGTTTTATAGCTTCGGTACTACTGCAGCTATCGCAACCAATTTTGGGACATGAAATCTAGTTCGTAGGTTCATCAATTTGAGCCTTCCGGATTTTGTCACCTTTAACCAGGGGCGTACAAACCAAGGGGGTATTTGAGTAAATTTGACCATACTCCAATAATTTATTATTGATTGGATTTAGCCATTTTCGGAGGAAACTGTGACAGATAGCGATTTTTACTAAGAGTACCTTTTTTATGTAAAAGGCATTGGAGAATCATAATCAGATATAAAAATGGTAAGAAATTAAAGCCTAAGAGGAGTAGGGTCAAATTTACTCAAATACCCCCTTGGTTTGTACGCCCCTGGTTAAAGGTGACAAAATCCGGAAGGCTCAAATTGATGAACCTACGAACTAGATTTCATGTCCCAAAATTGGTTGCGATAGCTGCAGTAGTACCGAAGCTATAAAACGAAAAGTAGTTTTTGAAGGTCATCTTCGAAGGGCCCTAGCTCCCTGAAGAAGCGTTTCCGGACCCATGTTCACATGAACTTTTTTTCTTATTTTCGTGTGTTTTATCTACCCTAGAATTTTGTAACATGATCATCGGAACACCCTGTATTTCTATTTTTCTTCACATTATGTCATTTCGAGACACACATTTTTTAATTCTATAAAAGCTCCATTAGGGTTTTATACCGATTATCATTTTCTCTTCCGCTAAAACCATCAGCAATACATTTTTCTGTCTCCTGATGATGAACGTTTCTACGTTGTAGAGACCTCTGATCAAATTTTTGTTCTATTAAATTTTGTGGAGGAAGACTTTCAGTTCTTTCTTTCCATTCCACAATTATTATGATGTTAAATGTTAAATGTTACTATACTAAAAACCCAATATTATATGCAGTGATGTAGCAGTCGAAACCATGGAAATCAAGGCAAACCGCCAATGATAACACAGTATTTTAGCAGTTTCCATGGTTTCGACTGCTACGTCACTGCATATAATATTGGGTTTTAAGTATAGGCGCTTTATTATTTATTAGTTTTAACATATTTTACAGTAAAAAAATGATCTTGTCGGACTTCCATTGTCTTTATTTTGTTACTTAACACAACGTTTCGGTTAGTTTAGTATCTCTAACCGTGTTCAAGTGTAAGCCAGCTTAAACAAAAAGTCTAATACAATTTGAATGTAAAATAAATAGGAGAGTCAATATCTGGCCCTGTCGCGCGGTATACAAATTACATTAACTCAGTACTATTGCACCAGCAAAAGGGCACCTTTACAACTTGAATGAAAACAACATAATATACAGAGTATGTCTCCGTAAGTTTGCACCATATGGAAAACTTTTTTATTATTCATTTTACGAAAAAAGTTATTCTTCATAAATAGCTCTGCATGGTCTAAAACCTAAAATGCAACCATCAAATATCGAAATTTTAGTGATTTCTGGTGTTTTTAGTGGCTGTCAACCAATTAGATTTTGAGGTAAGAAAACAAAAATGGCTTCGAGCCGGTTCTGGAGTGTATTTATATGTCGAGAAAGAAGGAAAACCTAATAACGAGAGGGTTGTGCGCATGCTCATCCCTGTTCGGCGCCAAGGGATGTGACCAGCGAGCCGTGCATACAAACGTATTTATAACCCACAAAACTTTACTTTTGTTTGCGCACGAGTTAAGCGGGATAGAACTAAAGGTCTATGTCTAAGCAGGGCCGGCCCTAGACATTTTGGCGCTCCGGGCAAAACCTTAATTTTGCGCCCCCCCCCCCCCCCACCCCGTTTTTTTTAAGTAAATCTCATGCGACCATATCAGAAAGCCAAGAAAACATTGAAAAAAAAACGTTTTATTAAAAACTCAATCATCAGATAACAAGATAAGCAATTTAGCACTTAAGGCAAAATAGACAAAAATTAAAATGTAGTAATGCTAACTAAACTAATATCCCATATTATAAATAAATTCTAACTAACCAAAGTAATTAAAATGCCCTTTTTCTAACTTTTCTTTCGGCAAACTCACGAACCAGTGATTTCAAGTCTAATTTGTCACTAATTTGGTGTTCTATAGCTATCATTGCCAATCCATTGAGACGCTTTTGCGTCTGCATCGTTCTGAGATAATTTTTTTAATTATTTTTAGTTTTGAAAAGCTTCTTTCCCCTGAAGCCACAGTGACTGGCAATGTACTCGTAAGTAGGATTCTTAATGCTATACTGAGGTTTGGTGCGAATTTAAGTGTAGCGATAAACTTGAGAACGTCAAGAGGGGTTTCCTTTTTTGTTAATAATGACGAAACAATGCTTATTTCATCGGCTAGTTCCAGGGCGTTAAGATCGCTTGAATTTCTATCAGTTAAAACTACTTCCAAATCTTTGCAATGAGCCAGTAGCTCATTTCTGGGCATGTCTTTTAGATCAAAAATATTATACAAAAAGCTGAAATAATTACTGTGAGTATTTAGCAAATTATATCTGGTATCCAAGGCATTTATTGCTTGATCTATAGTGTGAAAAAAAATCTATTTTATATTGTTGTTTGAGGTCTTGAACGGGTTTATCCGGGCCCTCATACAAAAAGTTCTTGTTTTGCGTCTGACACGATGACGTGGCGTGGTGGTTTCGAAATTAGCTTCCACGTCAATCTCTGAAGCAAGCTCGGTTGCTTCTAAAATGATGCTTTCAAAAGCTTCATCTGATCTCAGGTTTTCAAAGAAGAGTTTGCAGTTGCTAAGCATATCAATAGCTTGTGACATATTAAAATTTACAGTTTGCAAAAGTTTGCTGATGGGGTTAATATGACTCAAAATTTTGTACCAGATCACAACAGAGCATATAAATTTGAACTGCTTCAATTTATTTAATAATCCGCTAGCCTCGTCTCTGATCATATTATCCATTTCTGAATCTTCATATATGCTGTACAAAGCATCGTGAATTGGACCAATTTGAAACCGCAGAGCTTTTAATGAGTCTTTCCCATCGCGTATCACTTAATGGTTTTAGGGTGTAAGTATCAATATATTTCAGTAATATTGCCCAACGAAAAGAAGAGAAAGAAAAAATGTATATAACTTTTGAACAATATTGAAGAAGTTGGCTGCCTCAAACGAGGATTTTGCCATATCGTTTACAACCAAATTTAGCGAATGGCTGCTGCATGGAACATAAAATATATATATTTCTGACTCTTGTTTGTACTCCCGATTTTTCTCCTCTCATATCTCATATCATTTTCCATAATTTTGGCGCCCCTAGATCATTGCGCTCCGGGCGGCCGCCCGGATCGCCCTACCCTGGGGCCGGCCCTGGTCTAAGGTGTCGCGTCACCGAGAGTAGCTTACGCCACTGAAGTTAGAAAGAGAGACAATTAGTGGGCGACTGAAATGTAACCATCAACTATCGAAATTTTCCAGTCATATACGAGGTTTGTCAAAAAATGTTAATTTTTCCCTAGAATGTGAATTTTTCCCAAGAGTAAAGTACCTTTATTTTTGACATTATCAAAAATTGTTATTAAAAAAAGTTGATCAGAACTTAAAACCACGTCTAAATATGCAATTTTACGCATTTACGTTGACAAATTATTTTATTAATTTATTATTAATTATTTAATTTTTTAATTATTTAATTAATTTAATGCGTGTTATTGCATATTTAGACGCGGTTTTTAGTTCTGATCAACTTTTTTTAATAACAATTTTTGATAATATCAAAAATAAAGGTACTTTACTCTTGGGAATAATTCACATTCTTGGGAAAAATTCACATTTTTTGACAAACCTCGTACATGACTGGAAAATTTCGGTATTTAATGGTTGCCTTTTAGGTGTTAGACCATGCAGAGCTTTTTATGAAGAATAACTTTTTTTCGTAAAATGAATAAAAAAAGTTTTTTTAAAACCGACCAGAAAATTTACACTTTCTGGACAATTTTTCGTCTAGAAAATAACGTTTTTCCGATCGCAAGACCGGAAAAGTGACATTAGAGACCGGAAAAATCTTTTCCAAACTCTAATGTCACTTTTCCGGTCTCTAATGTCACTGTCACCCTGTTTTTTGTTTTTCCAATCGCTCTTTGATAATACAAGATACCTTGATTTCGTTATTATGACAACAACATTTCGATGTATTGTCGAGTGACAGTTCGTTGATTTTTAATTTTGTTCTTTATGTCAAACTTGTTTCGCGTAGATTATAAAATATATCAAAGTGTCAGTCTTAAAAAAAATATTGTACGTCACGCAACCGAAAATTAGTGTTTTCCAGGTCTCTCCAAGCTTCCAGGACTCGCCTATGGCTCGCCCTGGAAATGCTTGTCTCGACCTGAAAAACACTACTTTCCGGTTGTAACGTAAATTACTATTTCCATATGGTGCAAACTTACGGAGACCCACTGTATATTATCATAAACTGATTTTAATTGGTTTTTAAGCGTATATTTTTATTTTAGCAACAATACACAGCAAACCCGAGCAAACTAGTTACAGAGATACTTCAGATGGGCAAAGCAGTGAAAGAAGCATTAGATAAAAGTGCTGCAAACTAATTTTAACTTCGTTATATATTTGCATACAATTATGTATAAAATATTACTTTAAAAACATAGGTACGTCTGGTACCTAGGAACCTTCGTACGTGGTACCTATAGATGGCACATATCATTCATAAGCGATATTAAAATGTCATCGGTGGGGATATTACGGTGGATTTACATTCGAATGTGACCTTGCTACTATAGTTTAAACCTAACCTACAAATAATCCAACTTTCTATTTACTCACCTATGAAAAGCAAAAACAGATTATTTTTTTTTATTTTCCGAATTATCGCATACTTGACACTTCTGACTCAACTTAATTAGACTCTAAAAAATATTAGAAAACGCTGAAAACACAGCAATTATTAGACAAAAACGATAAACCAAAAGAAATTTTAGACCGCTGTCAAAGAAACACCAAACGGAAACGGGGATGTTCGATATATATCGACGCATCGAAAACATCGATATTTTCAATGCGATACATCGTTTTTAAGCGATGCGTCGACGCCATTGGATATTTGTCGATGCATCGGTAGATTAGGCTTTAATTTTATTCGTAAAATTATTATTTTGCCGTTGCCTCTCGAACTTGATTATACCTTTCACCTTTGATAAAGTAGTTAAGGTGTAAGCTTCGAATAATTCGGTTTGTTTTGTATTTCTAATTTTATTAATTCTTTTTTTCCATGCATAGCAATTATTGATGTTTTTCCGCGATATATTTTCTGTGAACATCCTTAAACAAAAATGAATAAAACAACGTTATCATGGCTTCAGACCAATGTCGTGGCGGTCACATCTTTGGGGGCGGATCTCTTACTGCTGCGTTGCCATACTGCAGACTTTCTATAAGGTTTTAGAAAGATTTTAATTTCCCACATCATGTTAATACTTTTCATAGGCGGACATTTGGCAAACAAAGTGGATGGGTGAAATTATTATGTTTATTTACTTCAGAAGGAAATACGATTTTGTCAATAGGTTCCTTTGTTATCGTTTCATCTATAGGTACCAGATCATTGCTTCATACCATATCTACATTATAGCTAATAGCTGAATTATAAACTTAATATTACTAAATGTACGTATACTAAATATTAATAGATGTATTATTAAGTAAGTCTGTTGTTTTAGTAAATTTGCCCTGGCTGTTTAATATTCCAGTTTAGTTTATAAGTCAACTAGCGTATACCCGGCATGCGTTGCAACCCGCTGGTATAAATACAAACCCGAACAAACCCGATATATTAGTACCCGGCATGCCACTTTCTGAAATTGCACCCGTGCGAAGCCGGGGCGGGTCGCTAGTTATACATAAAAACCTTCCTCTTGAATCACTCTATCTATTAAAAAAAAACGCTTCAAAATCCGTTGCGTAGTTTTAAAGATTTAAGCACACAGACAGCGACAGCGACTTTGTTTTATACTGGGTTGGGCAAATGTTCCGGAACGGCTTAATTACAGGCGAATGAAAAGTGATATCGGATCCGGGTTTTGGGCAATCTATAGGACTAAAATTTTACTATTTGACTATTATACCATATGTCAGTAATGTCACCAACTGTCAAGTGTTGACGTTATTTTTTTTAAATGGAACACCCTGTATATTTTTACATTTTTAAATTCCACAAAAAATTATAGTTATTTTTATTAAATGCACTATTAGTCTATACTTCATAATTTCCGAGATATTGACTTTTGAAAAGTGACATTTTTGAACTTTGACAGCTTATAACTTTCTAACAGTACGTCTTAGAGCAAAACGGCTTACATGTCCCTATCTTCAATTTTTATTATCTTCCCAAGAAAATCAACTTCCAGTTAAACCGGAACAACTATATTTCCTGCTTTCGAGTTACATCCGGTTTAACCGGAAGTTGATTTTTTTGGGAAGATAATAAAAATTGAAGATAGGGACATGTAAGCCGTTTTGCTCTAAGATGTACTGTTAGAAAGTTATAAGCTGTCAAAGTTCAAAAATGTCACTTTTCGAGAGTCAATATCTCGGAAACTATGAAGTATAGACCAATAATGCATTTAATAAAAAATAATTATAATTTTATGTGTAATTTAAAAATGTAAAAATATACAGGGTGTTCCATTTAAAAAAATATTCCAAAAGCGGACCCAGCTGTCATCTTGACATTTAAAGCTGTCATTGGTATGTCAAAAAGTGCAAGACTTACTCAAATATTATCGTTTAAAATTTCATTAAAATATACCGAACGGTTTAGAAGTTAGAGGGGGGGGACGGACTTTAGGTCCTCACTGTATATGCAAACAGCTAACTTGCCACCATTTATTGTCAAGAAACTGAAACGTGTTCTAATTTTTTGATCAAGTTATGGGAAAAGGTAGTGATTTCTGGTGTATTTAGTGGCTGCCAACCTATCATATTTTGAGGTAAGAAAACAAAAATGGCTTCGACGAGCCGGTTCTGGAGTGTATTTATATGTCGAGAAAGAGGGAAAACCTAATAACGAGAGGGTTGTGCGCATGCTCATCCCTGTTCGGCGCCAAGGGATGTGACCGGCGAGCCGTGCGTACAAACGCATTTTTTGATCCACAAAACTTAACTTTTGTTTGCGCACGAGATCAGCCGGATGGAACTTATGGTATATGTCTAAAGTGTCGCGTGACCGTGAGTAGCGTACGCCACTGAAGTTAGAAAGAGAGACAATCAGTGGTCGACTGAAATAGAGTTAATTAGGCTTAGAAGTAGACCGAAAGGTAAAATTTTGGTTTATAAAAAAAATGTATTTTTTTTGAAAAATTATTTTTTTTCATAGACAAAGTTTAGAAATTTTGATGTGCCATGGCCCTAGCTGTCCTACCACCTACAATTTAATATTCTTATTTCTAAAGCAATGATAGCAAAGTATATGGAAATTGGAACGCAGTCGATTATGCTTAAATCGGTAACGTAGTTCTCGTGAGCCTAGCTCAGTATGACCTGTATCCATGCTGTTTTCCTCCGATTACACAGTGGCCATGGCCAATAATAGGCAGTTACCTAACTTTTTATGAGCCAGGCGCCCAAGGCTATCACCTATCACCAATGGCAATATTACAGTCAGTTGCTGTACGCGTGCCAACCCGGCCACCACGCGATGGCGCGATTCAGTTGTTGGTTCGAACGTCGCGAATGCGTGCTTTCTTACTTTGTTCGCGCTCGTAAACAAAAAACCTAATTTTCTTTCCAACTTGTCACTATTTAAAAGTTTTTAATGGACGATCCATTTTTTGCAACGTGTTTGAAACAAAAATTGGAAATTCAGAACTTAAGGCGACTGTTATCCGACTTAAAAATTGAAAAACAAAAGGTCAGGGCGGGCAAAAAGGGCGTATGCGGAAATTTAACGACTTATTAATATAGTAACTATAAAATATTGACTAAATTTAGCAATATTTGGGCGTGGCCCAGAAACATTTTTGTCTGCGGCTCTACTTTACTAAAATGCCACAAGCAATAATTACAAACTATTGCACTGATTGTTTTATATTCCATTCGTATTTTTTAGTTCCTATCACCTCTTAACGCAAACAAATAATATGTAGAACAGATTAAACAAAAATAGCACATGTCGCTATGTACGAATTCATTTAAGAAGATTTATTTAAAAACAGATTATTCCAAGAAAAGTATTATCATTATCAGTAATTATAAAAAAAATATACAATTTTAAATTAATGGTTTTCATCATTGTCGTTAAATCTTTAACAACACAACACTTTTTTTGCGTCGCTAAAATTCAAAATGTCAGCTAAAATCGCTGTAGTTTTCCTGGCTGCTTTTGTTCTATTGCAGGTAACAAATTAAAATGATGATAATATTAATTTATTGGTATTAGGTACTTTTCATTTGTTTCTTTTAAACAGCTAAACAAAGCAATTATCCTTGCTGACCTAAGTCGCTGAAGGAACGCCTCGTGAACAACTTCAACTGGCTCCCCTATTGAGTTTGGACCGATAATTTATTTTTATTTATTAAATGAAATAATTTGACGAACTAATTTGCAAAATTTTGTCGTGAGATATTTGATTATTAAGGGGTTATTTACAAAAATGTAAATCTTAAATTGACGACATTATAAACAACGGCCAATCAATAGCAATAAGATTTTAATTAAATGACATAACAGTTGAAATAGTGATTCACCTTTTCTTGAGTTGATATTGAGTAAGTTCAATATCACATCAAGGAGGGGAGCCACCAGAATTTACTGTCACGTGATTCGGGGGCCTGATATAGGCCTAATCACGTGACAGTAAAATCTGGTCGCTCCGATCTTCTCCTTGATTAGGAACTTAGGAACATAAAAGATATTATTTTGTTAAATAACTTTGGATAGACTGCCTGAAAATTATTAAACTTGTGCAAATGAAGCAGATAAAATATTCACAATATGACACTTCTCTATGAAAAAGTAACGAATACATTTTACGGTAACTGTTTTATTTGCAACTCCTTCCTACAGTGTGACCAGTAAAGTCCGCATCATATGGGATTTTTTTTTATTAATAACTTTATTTGAAATTTGACTTTGGCATCAAGTTCTGCTTCGATCGAGATGAAAATTAAGCAAAAAAATAGTAGTCACATAATTCGCATTATCTGTCAAATTTAATTTTTTTCCAAAAAATAATTCAAAAGTAGAGTTATTTCTAAAAGCATCGAAAGAAGTTATGAGAAAATTTTTTTCTAATGCAGTGTCTAGCCCACATGTAAAATTTCAGCTGCAAGACAATTATTTTGATTTTCTACCCATATTTTGTAAATGGCACCACTTTTGCAAAATAATAAGACTCAACGCAACCTACATAAAACTTCTCAGTTTTGACAAGGCTTTATTTCAGATACATTTTCTTTAAAGTAGCGCCATATTAAATGTGTGTTTTTCTACAAAATCAAAATTGGGCTGTTAAAATTTGGTCGCATGTGATGCAAAGTTTATTTGTTTTTCACCCCGTGTAGAAGGTAACTTCATAAAATAAGTATTTTTTAAAACTTAGTTTGAAAGTAATATACCTTAATATTAAGACAAAAATAACACAGTGTCATTAGTAAAGTGTTTATTAAGTGGAAAATAAATATGAGTGGTGGGTAAAAAATCAAAATTATCTTATGCAGCTGAAATTTTGCATGTGGGCTAGAAACTACATTAAAAAAAACTTTTTCGTACAACTTTTCCGATATTTTCAGAAATAATCCCACTTTTGAATTATTTTTTGAAAAAAATTAAAATTTGACAGATAATGCGAATCACGTGTGTACTATTTTTTTGCTTAATTTTCATCTTGATCGAAGCAGCACTTGATGCTAAATTTAAATTTCAAATAAAGTTATTAATAAAAAAAAATCCCATATAATGCGGACTTTACTGGTCACACTGTATAAAACAAATTGCGATTGGTACTTTTTTTGCAGATGATTAAACTTTTTTTTTTAATTCGTTTTATGCGTACCATAAGGGAATTATCTAACCAAATTTACACCACTAAAAGTTTATATTGACGTATGAATGTAGGTACTAATGTGACAACTACCAGCTGACGTATCTGCCACATTTACAAATTTTGTTCCAAGAGCACCATAATTTTACAGCGAAGCAAAATCGATAACAGAATCTCACTATCAGCCAAATTTGGTGATATATTTGTCCCTTTCCTTTCGGAAAAGCGAACAATTACCTAAAATTATTATTTCTTTCAGCTTTTCTCAGTTCAAGTTGCTGCGCGACCTGCGCCAGAAGATAACCCGGATGGAGCGAAGATATGGGGAATTTTCTGGGTAAGCAAGTTCAATTGAGAGTTTAGGAATTATTTATATCTTTTCGGTTTATCGGGTTTGTTCGGTGCACCACCAGACCATAAAAGATACCACGTAATTTTTGCTACCCTCAAATATTGACTCCCCCATTAGTTGTACAGGGGGATTCATTAAGGGTGGCCACCGGCCATATCTCGGAAACTACTAGGCATAGAAACTTGGAAACAAAAATTATTATTAAAGCGGTCATGAGAAAATTCTGGAAATTACCTGTAAGTTCCTCATTTCACCGCAAGGGGGCACAATTAAAATTTTTTTTTAAATTCTAAATTTCTCCGAAATTTCCCATATTAAGGTATAACTCTGATTACATCATCGAAAAGCTTAGATAATTCTGCATCATTTTGGTTTAAGGCTCATTGGCGTACCGACTTTGATAAGAGTGGGGGAAGCTATTGAATGTGTAAACATTAAAATCGCTGTAACTTCTAAACGACTTATCCGATTTTACTAAATTTAAGCTTGTTTGGAAGGGAAAGGTAAGTATCTTCAATCGCCGTATCCAACAGTACACGATAGTGTTTAATAAAATTGCTAGAGGGCGCAATTTGTAATAATAACAGTTTTTTCGATTTTATCCCGGAAATTCAAATCATACGGTATAACTATGACATCATAATCGAAAAGTATATGAAATTTGCAAGAAAAGATGTGAAGACCGCAGTTTTGCACCCTCTAGCAATTTTATTAGAAACTATCTTGTACCATTGGATACGACAATTGAAGGTACTTACCTTTCTCTTCCAAACAAGTTTAAATTTAGTAAAATCGGTTAAGTCGTTTAGAAGTTACAGCGATTTTAATGTTTACAGTTTCACTTGATAAGAGTGGGAGAAGCTGTTGAAAGTGTAAACTTTAATATCGCTGTAACTTCTAAACGACTTATCCGATTTTACTAAATTTAAACTTGTTTGGAAGAACTTTCAATTGTCGTATCTAATGGTACAAGATAGTTTCTAATAAAATTGCTAGAGGGCGCAATTTACATTAAAAATTATTGTTTTGGCAATAACTCTGAAACGAACAAAGATATCGAACTGCGGTCTTCACATCTTTTCTTGCAAATTTCATCTACTTTTCGATTATGATGTCATAGTTATACCGTATGATTTGAATTTCCGGGATAAAATCGAAAAAACCGTTATTATTACAAATTGCGCCCTCTAGCAATTTTATTAAACACTATCGTGTACTGTTGGATACGACGATTGAAGATACTTACCTTTCCCTTTCAGACAAGCTTAAATTTAGTAAAATCGGATAAGTCGTTTAGAAGTTACAGCGATTTTAATGTTTACACATTTAATAGCTTCCCCCACTCTTATCAAGGTCGGTACGCCAATGAGCCTTAAACCAAAATGATGCAGAATTGTCTAAGCTTTTCGATGATGTAATCAGAGTTATACCTTAATATGGAAAATTTCGGTGAAATTTAGAATTTAAAAAAACAATTTTTAATTGTGCCCCCTTGCGGCGAAATGAGGAACTTAAAGGTAATTTCCAGAATTTTCTCCTGACCGCTTTAATGATGTTTTTTTTTCCAAGTTTCTATGCTTAGTAGTTTCCGAGATATGGCCGGTGGCCACCCTTAATGAAACACCCTGTACATCAAAATTGTATTAGACTTTTTTGAAAGTCCTTTTATCATGGACTCGCACACCAATTTTTATTATGTTCTGATAAGCCAATTAAAAGTTATTTAAAAGAAACTTTTCGTAAAATTCCTGATAATTAAAAAAAAGTTTGTTAGTTATTTTAGAAAATAATAAAATTTGGTGTGCTTGTCCATCATACAGGGTGTTTCAATAAAAACTCCCAGGCCAATTATTTCGAAAACTAAAAGAGACATGTAAATTCTGTAAACGCCAGTTTTTAGCCTCTAGGCTTTACAACTGCAGTGTAAAAAAGTGTTTGAATAATACAAGATGTAGGTGGCGCCACGGTGCAAAGAATTTTTTCGATGACAGGAACTTTTAAATATTATGGTTCTTAAAGATAATTAATTTTTAATCAAATTATGTCCCATAAAAATTTTTGATAAATCCAACATGAACGGAGATATTTGGGGTTAAGTTTTTTTTTAAAGAATTTTTAACGAGTATTTTAATTATAAATATTTTTAATACCCTTTAGCAGATTTTAAATAAATTTTGGTAATGATAATTTTAGTGATAAAACGCTCGTGTAGCGCTAAATTATTACGTCCAGTGACGTTTTAGGGGGCGCCTTAACAAATAATATTGGCAAAAAATAAGACGCCACTGAGTTTTGGGTAATTTTTATATTTTTTTTAGAATTAGGCAACTAAAAACATCCTTTTCTTGTCTGTTACATTGCTTTCTTATCTTGCTTGGTTTTCGAGAAATAAAAATAAAAATTTTTTATTGCATACTTATGTCTGGAAACAAAAATCATTAAATAGGTAATTAATAAGTTGTATCTTTTGCTATTAATCGAAATACACTATTGAGAGTTTTAGAACCGAATTATTATATCAATTTGCTTTGTGTGTGTATGAACAGTGGCGGAACTACCGGTGTTCAATGTGTGCGAAGCACACGGGCCTAGGCTAGAAAGGGGCCCTGGAGCGGAGCCACGAAAACATAAAAATGCAAAAGAAAATGTTCTCATAGAAAAAAAATGCAATACTCCGGAAACGTATCCGCAAAATTACTTTACTCAATACTTTTATAGATAGTAACTGAAATAATCACATAAAACGGCCTTAATTTTTTTAATTATTTTTATTAAACCGCAATTCGCAATATCGGCATTTAGTTTAAAGGGCGGTGTTTGTGTCAAAATAACTTTAAAAAATTTACACCCACTCGATGGTCATCGAGAGACACGATGCATTAGAAGCTCTTCGTTTTAGATATAGGTACCTACCTATGGATATTTTTAAAAACACTGGCAAAAATAATTTTAACCTCTACAAATAAAGCGGAAGTTAATGAAGCAAAGTCTTTAAGAAAACACTTGGAAAAATTTCAAACCATTTTTCTTATTGTTTTTCAAAATAAAATTTTCAAGAATATTGATGCATTGTCAAAACATTTACAAAAAAAAGAGCGAAATATTGAAGCTGCGTCTAAAATGTTTACCACCGCCACTGAAATCATAAATCAAATGAGAAATAATTTTGATGTAATTAAAACGGACTCTGTTATTTTGGCTAGGCAATAGGGCACTACTCCTGACTTCGAAAACAAAAGGATATCAAGACCAAAAATAATTTTTGATGATGTTAATAACTATTATCAAGTTCAAACAAGTGATGATTGCTTTAGAATAAATATGTTTTTTAAAACTATAGATATAATTACAGCTCAATTAAAAAGTCGAAGTTCTGGCCTTTACAAAATATGTTCTTATTTTCGCGTTTTGTTCCCCAACATTTTACGAGATCCTTCTCTTTCTGATAAGGATATTTATCTCATAAGTCAAAGCCATGCATCTTCAATATCTATAGTCTATTTCAGAAAGGTGTAGAGTAATAAAATGGGAGTATATAGAAGATATCGCTGATAAAATGTCATCGCAAGTGCTTTCATTTAGAGAATGTTTTAGATAATTTAACTTCTATTTCTGATTTATTACATTTTATATTGGTAAAAAACTATTATTCATCTTCCTGTTTTAGTGAAATTGTAACTGCCTGCATTTTTTTTTGATCATCCCTATTTCGGTTGCATCAGCTGAACGGTCTTTTTCCAAGTTAAAGTTAATTAAAACTTATTTGAGAAATTGATGCATGACCGATAAAAAATTATCGGCTTTAGCAATTATTTCTATAGAAAATGAGGAAGCTCAAAAAATAGACATTTCTAATCTGATTTCAAACTTTGCGCATGCAAAAGCAAGAAAAAAAGGGTTTTCTCTGCTCGTCCACAAACTGGCATCTTTCTGGCGTGATTTGACGCCACAAATTTCATTATTCCAGGCCTAGGCCGAGAATATAATATTTCGTATCGATATATTATGGCCCATTGCTTCGCAACGGTTAACAATACTGGAATAATGACTTTTAATTAATTTTTTATTAGGCAAAATTATTTTATTTTTGTATTTATTCTATTTTCTTTTCGATTGCAGAAAAAATAGTATGTGCACATAACAATAATTGCTTTTTTGTGTACCTACTCAAAATTCATAAATTAATATGATTATCAATAATAATACTCCGTATCATAATGGGAGCCCGGCTAAGTTTTCGCACACGGGCCCGTGGCTACGTTGTTCCGCCACTGTGTATGAAAACACCTCATTCATAGTTTTTGGTATTGTTCTAATTTTCATTAATAATTTTGTATAATTTCTCATCAGTTCTTTCATAAAATTTCAAACTTTTAATTTTATTTTATAATGCTTTAATGTTTTAATGCTTTTCAGCAACAAAAAATACAACGTATTAATTTTATTGTTTAATGATTTTTGTTTTCCAAAGATATGCCATCAAATTGTTTTTATTTTTATTTCTCGAAAACGAAGCAAGATATGAAAACAATTTAACAGACAAGAAAAGGATATTTTTAGTTGCTTAATCCGAGAAAAAAATATAAATTACCAAAAACTCAGTGGCGTCTTATTTCTTGCCAATATTATATGTTAAGGCGCCCCCCTGAGACGTCACTGGACGTAATAATTTAGCGCTACACGAGCGTTTTATCACTAAAATTATCATTACCAAAACTAAATTAAAATCTTCTAAAGAATATTAAAAATATTTATAATTAAAATACTCGTTAAAATTATTTAAAAAAAAACTTAACCATAAATATCTCCTTTCATGTTGGATTTATCAAAATTTTTTATGGGACATAATTTGACCAAAAATTAATTATCTTTAAGGACCATAACATTTAAAAGTTCCTGTCACCGAAAAAATTCTTTGCACCGTAGCGCCACCTACATCTTGTATTATTCAAACACATTTTTACATGGTTGTGAAGCCAATCATAGAGGCTAAAAACTGGCGTTTACAGAATTTACATGTCACTTTTAGTTTTCGAGATAATTGGCCTGGGAGTTTTTATTGAAACACCCTGTATAAAGACGTTCAAAAAAGTCTACTACAATTTTGATGTCAAATTAATAGGGGAGCCAATATTTGAGGGTGCAAAGTTTACACGGGATTTCCTATGACCCGTCTGGCGATGCACCATCCGGTATACAACTGGCTTTACTTCAGTACAATAGGGAACTTTCCAATTTTTTTTTTTAATAATATGATTTAGTTAGGCCTACAAAAAAATATTCCCCAATTATTACTCCTTTCGGTAAGTAATAACTTGGTAAATATTCTTTAAAGTTTCGCGCGTGTCAAAAGCATTTCAAACGACCTTTTAAGCGCGCCAAGCCCGATGACGTCACGAAGTATGACTTTTCCGTCATCCGTCATCTTGACCGGTGGCCGAGCTACCGAGTTTGCATTTGGATTGCCGTGTGTTATTGTTATTGTATTGTTGTTTTAAGGTGGAATTCTCAACGTCGTTCAATTTATTGCCAACCTAAACCTATTTCGTGGATGTCACACACGAATGATACTTCTTGATGTCACGACCCGTTTTTACTCGCTTGGGATAATTTGAATTTTGGGGCAGTTTTAAATCTTTCTAGCGGTCTTTTGGGACGAAATATGTTGTTTTCTTTGCTGCCATATGTTTTATGACAATATATACTTATGATTTATAGAATTTTTTCACCATTTAAAATTTTTGTCAAGTTCCCTATTGCTCCAACGCAATTGCGAGCCGCGGCCACAGATCGCGCCAGTTATATATACAGTATGTCCACGGATGGGGTTTACAAGAGGACAAATGGACTAAAAATTGAAAGATACGAAAAAAGTCACTCTTAATAAACGTTTTTGCTTGTCTAGAAAATACGATTTATCATAAGAAACTTCAATTTTTTTATACAGGGTGAGTTAAAACTGCAAAAATGTTAATTTGCTTAAGAGTAAACATACTTTATTTTTAAAGATACGAAAAAAAGTCACTGTTAATAAACGTTTTTACTTGTCTAGAAAATACGATTCGTCATAGGAAACTTTAATTTTTTATACAGGGTGTTGTTCTACTTCGGTTTGTTGGGTAGAAAACATATTCATTAAGAGTGGATTTTTTCGTATCTTTCAAAATAAAGTATGTTTACTCTTAAGCAAAATAACATTTTTGCAGTTTTTACCCACCCTGTATAAAAAAATTGAAGTTTCTTATGATGAATCGTATTTTCTAGACAAGCAAAAACGTTTATTAAGAGTGACTTTTTTCGTATCTTTCAATTTTTAGTCCATTTGTCCTCTTGTAAACCCCATCCGTGGACATACTGTATAATATTATATATAATACCTTAAGGGAGTAGCTACGACTTACTTGAAGACAACATATTATAATAAACTGGCTTTAATTGATTTTTAAGTGTATATTTTTATTTTAGAATATCCAAAAAGTAGTTGTGGGATCAGTGAAGGTTGGCCTATCAGTGAAAAAAGGAATAGAGGACTTACTGAATTTAACTAACTAATTTTTATAATGTTATATATTTATTATATACAAAAATATGTAAAATATTACTTTATCAACCATTAGCTACACAAGGGCGGATCCAGAAATGAATCCTGGGGGGGTCAAACAACAACAATAGCGCCGCAAGCGAAAATTTTTAGAGGTTTTTAAAGGAAGAAGATGAAACAATTAAAAATATGATAAACCTTATTTGTGCCGAAGCTGAAATGATATCCGCAGGCCGACCATTAGTTGAGAATCTCTTCGGTTCAGAGGAAGTGTCCAATTTTGCGACATCCGTGTGTGATTGCTGGCCTTTAATTCAAGAAATTTCAGACATCGATACTCCCGATGAATGCACCCGACTTGCTAATAAATTAAGAAAACTTATAGTTTGCACTAAGGATATATTACAAAAGCTTTTTAGTCTCGTTATTGCTAATAAGTAATTCAATGACTACTAAGAGGATTATTTCCCATTACAACAAATTGAAAACGCCAATAAGAATTTCATTAAATGAAGAAACAATGAATGATCGCCTCTTAGCGTCATTGAATGGAGTTGGAACCAGCCCATTTTGATCCAAGACCGGCAGTCGCCGAGTTTTTAATGAAAAAAGAACGTAGGTTTAGAGAACCAACTCCTGAAATATACAAAACTAGAGATTTTATTAGTACATTTTTAAGAGATAATCCTAAATTATAATCTTATTAATGAAGTTCCTTTTACAATGAAAATGAGTAGGTAACGAGTTCCTTTTTGCACGACGCCGTAAAATAACAGTGTTTTCAATTTGAAGAAAAAATGTGCACTGGGTTATGAACTCACTCTTTTTGACTCCACAATAGTTTTTACGTATGTTGAAATGTAAACCGCCCAGGGGGGGGGTCATGACCCCCATGACCCCCCCCCCTGGATCCGCCCTTGTACGTGGCATAATAATACACGTAATATTATTATATTAGTTACAAAATTTGTATACCTATGGCATATTTTTATTTTTAATATTAAAGAAAAAATGCAAAATAATAAAATACATCAAAAAAATTACCTTGTCGGACTTCCATTGTCTTTATTTTGTTACTTAACACAACGTTTCGGTCAGTTAGTATCTCTAACCGTTTTCAAGTGTAAACTATACATCTTAATTAAAGCTGTTAGCGCACTAACGGCCCACACCACCCATCTACAGTAAAGTCCGCATCATATGGGATTTTTTTTATTAACAACTTTATTCGAAATTTGACTTTGGCATCAAGCTCTGCTTTGATCGAGATGAAAATTAAGCAAAAAAATAGTAGTCACGTGATTCGCATTATCTGTCAAATTTTAATTTTTTCCAATTCAAAAGTGGGGTTATTTCAGAAAATATCGAAAAAAGTTATTAGAAAAAGTTGCATTTTCTAGCCTACATGCAAAATTTTAGCTGCATAAGATAATTTTGATTTTTTACCCACCACTAAAATTTATTTTCCACTTAATGAACACTTTACTAATGACACTGTGTTCTTTTTTGTCCTAATATTAAGGTGGGAGTATCAACATGCTTGCCAACCTATAACCTATTTCGTGTAGATTAAAAGCCTGTTTACATTAGGTGCAGTCAATGCAATTGCAATAAAAAATTGCCTCAAGGCATGCGCTTTGGTGACTTTCTGATCAGCTGATGCAATTTTATTTGCATCGCACGAAATTAGGAAATGTTCTAATTTGATTGCAAATAGCAAGCAATTTTAGTGATTTTTCTAGTATTATTTTCATTACCAACCTGATAACAAATGTAAACAACCTCTACAAAAGTATTTGTTTGTATTTTGAAGCGTTTGGGTGTAGGTTTTTGTGATTTTCTTTATGATCATATATTTTTGAAAGTACAATATGTTTTAATTAACAAAAATCACAACAAAAAATTACAGAAACTACAGGAAAATCAACAAAACACATAACCTCTTATTTAATCAGCTGATATTTGGATTGGTAATATTTGTTGTCAAGATACTTGCTTGAAATTAACTGCTTCATAATGTAAACGCGATGTAAACGGTCATGCAATGCAATTAATTGCCTCGCTATAAACTGCATGCAGCGATTGCACCTAATGTAAACAGGCTTTTATTTATGTTTTCTAGCTTTTATACAAAATTTAAAGAAAATCATTATCGACTTGATATTCTATAGGTAATAATTGACATATTTAATAAATATCAAGAAATTTCATAACTTATTTTAGGAGAATTGTATAGCAAAAAATATCGGCTAAGATTTTTTTTAACATTATTATGTCATTGTCACTCATTGTTCTTTCACTCTACAATTCTTCCAAAATTAGCAATGAAATAAATTGATATTTTTGTAATATATCAGATACTACCTAAATAATGTACCGACGATATTGATTTTCTTTAAATGTAAGTTATTAAAATAATAAACTCAAAAAATCAACGCGAAATAGGTTATAGGTTGGCAATAGATTGAATGACGTTGAGAATTCAACCTTAAGGTGTATTGCTTTCAATCACAAACTACGTTTTCAGAAATACTTATTTTATGAAGTTACCTTATACAGGGTCAAAAACAAATAAACTTTGCATCACATATGCGACCAAATGTTAATACCCAATTTTGATTTTGTAGAAAAACACACATTTAATATGGCGCTACTTTAAAGAAAATGTATTTGAAATAAAGCATTGTCAAAACTTAGAAGTTTTATGTAGGTTGCGTTGAGTCTTATTTTGCAAAAGTGGTGCAATTTACAAAATATGGGTAAAAAAATCAAAATTATCTTATGCAGCTAAAATTTTGCATGTGGGCTAGAAACTGCTTTTAAAAAAACTTTTTCTAATAGCTTTCTTCGATATTTTTAGAAATAACCCCACTTTTGAATTATTTTTTAAAAAAAATTAAAATTTGACACATAATGCGAATCACGTGACTACTATTTTTTTGCTTAATTTTCATCTCGATCGAAGCAGAACTTGATGCCAAAGTCAAATTTCGAATAATAAAGTTATTAATAAAAAAAAATCCCATATGATGCGGACATTTTAGTGCTCACACTGTATATAAATAGATTTTTTTCTGTCAACTATTTTTTGGGGGGGGGGGGGGGGGGAGCGATCTTGTCCTATATAAAATAAATAAAATTTCATCATGCAATAAAATTTTAACACGTATAAATAAGTTTCGGCCGAAACTGAGACCAAGGCCGAAGATTCGGTTTCTGTTTCGGCTGAAAATCTTGTTTCGGTCGGACACTACGCTGTTTACTGTTATATAGGAACAGACTATACCAAAAATAATAATTGTCTTATCAGTTTTATAAAATAAATATTGAGAAATAGAGATTAATGGTTTTCTTCATCATTTTTTTAAGTCGTCGATCTCACAGCACGACTTTTGAGTTTATTTAATTCAAAATGTCAGGCAAATTCGCTGTAGTTTTCTTTGCTGCTTTTGTTCTATTCCAGGTAAGACATTAATATAAAAGTTGGCACTAATTTTAACAGTTAATAAATAGTATATTAACGTACACGTTTTAGAAAGCATCATTATATAGCACGCGTCCATGTTAAAAAACGAGCCGCTTGTTGCGGCGAGTTTTATAACGGGACTGTTCTGTCCTCCTTGTATATATTTTTTGGTATGATAAGATTTACATTTAAAAGTACATTTTTTTATATATAAGTTTTTCTTTCTATGGTATTTACTTGCATTCAAAATTACGTTTTGCATTTTTTAATAAAATAATTACTTTCTTACAATGCATACAAATGCATTATATTCTCGACTTCCTATTCCTATTTTTTTACCGTCCCTCGTACCCACACTACGAAAGTACGCGGTATTGCCGGTACCGAAGTGATGGATTGGAAGACGAGTACAGAGAGGAGAGATACTGACAATCGAGCGACCATATCGCATCGCGTCTCGTGGGTGATCCAATCTCCCTGTTTTTCCCCAAAATTTCCAATTGGTAAGTCGACTTATAATTATACAAATTTAATTTACCTTTTTTACGGTCTATAAACGTTGCTGTACCGAATTATAGTGGTCTCTGGACCAAGAGAGTTCGAATTTAGGGTGGAACAAACCAGCGCATCCCTAAAATCATACAGTCCACTTTAACCCCCTTTTTTTTAGTGGCTAATAACGCCACATTAATTGATCCTTCGATTGCCAGATGCATTTTTTAAACCCGAAGGTTTGAGTTTTCTTGGTTTTGAACCACTTTTTCGGTTTAGCAGCGTTATAATTTTGAATGCAATTTTTACCGACTTATCTTTACTATTACTTACGTATTACAGTATACTACTTACTTTTGTTTCTATGATTGCATGGTACATACTGTGTCATTTTTTGCAATCTATTGTTACTTACATATTATAGCTCTTTGCTAAGTTTATAAATTATTCACTAATAATTGCGTAAAATTATAATTTGCTATATTTTACCCAAAACCTAAGTGAAATTACAATTTTTATCGAATTCATATTCATATTTGCAGCAAGGTTATTGTGATATCCTGAGCCGGTTTCAGGATCGCAAAAAAAAAGGATCTCGAACAGTGTTAAAATATTTATTTATTCGTCTTCAATTGCCCTTTTTTTTATCGAACCAAATTATTGCTTTACTTACAGTTTGAGACAGCTGTATGTTGTCGTTTTCTATGCACCTATTGGTTTGCGATTACCGGGTTAATCAAAAATTACTTTAAATTTTGTCTGAATATTTTAGAAATATTTTTTACGTACGCATTACCTAATTTGTAAGTTTTTTGCATTAACCTTAACTAAAATATTATAAAATTTATTATTACGTATAAATACATACATATTATTAAATAATGTCTTCCGATAAGATTTTAAAAATAAAAGCCTTGCGACAGACTGCTATTTCACAATTGTCTTTGATTATTGATGCTGCAGAGTTAGCTAAAAGAGATGAAGCGGCACTCAATCCTTTTAAAGTTCGTTACAGAAGTCTCAGTAAAATAATCAAAGACTTTGAGAAACACCATAACAGTTTGCTAGCTTTACTTGCGGCCAAACCTGATGAACTTAAAATTGAGGATAAAACGGGCATTGACTTCGCTAAACGTTGCCACGAAATTGATACAGTGTTTTATGAGCTGTTTGAGTTGCCATTGGAAGAACATGGCGTTTTGGATAATTCCATTCATCCTTTTTTTTCTCCGCGTAGCAAGCAGCAGACAAACGCGCACGATCATGCTATTTTACCAAAATTACAATTACCTATCTTTAAAGGAGATGTAACTGCTTTTCCTACATTTAACCAAACTTTTTCTGCTTTGGTACATACTAGTCGCACTTTAAGTAATATTGAAAAATTTAATTATCTGCTTTCTTCGCTGGAAGGTCCTCCTTTTAATTTAATTTCAGATATTCAAGTTACAAATGACAATTATCTAATTGCTTACAACACATTAATCGAAAGATATAATAATAAACGATTACAAGCTTTTGCTCATTGGAAATCTATTGAGGATTGTCCTCGTCTAACTACTGAAAATAGTACGGGATTACGAAACTTATTAGATACTTTTTCAAAAAATTTGTCTGCTTTGCAAAATTTAAAGTTTGAGACTGGGCGTTGGGATTTTATTTTGGCTTACATGATACTTGACAGGTTGGACCCTTCAACAAGAAAGACGTTTGAGCAACAACATGCTTCAAATGACGTACCAAAATATGACGTAATTAAAGTTTTTCTGCAAAAACAATGCATTGCTTTGGAATCAGTTCCGCAAAAACCGAGACCGTTCTCACATCAAAACTTACATTTTTCTCATTCACCCCGTAATTCGCAAAGTCAATCGCATACTCAAAATCAAAATTTAAGAAATCGATCTGCTCTTTTACTAAATAGTCAACAAAATGGTACATGTTTTTTATGCAAAGGGAAGCATATTATATATAGATGTCCCATTTTTATTTCAAAATCAATTAAACAACGTTTTGAAATTATAAAAACTCAAAAGGCATGCGTGAACTGCCTCGCAACTTCACATACTGTAAGTCGTTGCAGTTCAGAAAAACGATGTCGTCTGTGTCGTCAAGATCACCATACTATGCTTTGCTTTAAAAATAGTACTAATGATTCTGTTAATAATTCAAACTCTGCTATCGTCTCTGACCCAAATATTCAAAACTACTTTGCGGCTGAAAACTCTGACTCTACTCCTACAGTTGCGAAGACTTCTACTGTGGGAATGTTACTCAATGACCACGAGGTCTTACTTTCTACAGTCTTATTGCAAGTTAAAGATATATTTAATAACTGGCACACTGTCAAAGCCATACTTGACAGCGGAGCCCAATCATCTTTCATAACTAAAAGTTGTGCGAATAAATTATCCTTGCCTAAATTTAATATTGCTCTGTCACTACAAGGTTTAGATTCGATGTGCACTACTGCCAAATCAGGCATACATTGCGTAATTTCCTCTGTACATAATCAAAGTAAGTTATTTGATTTAGATGCCATTATTCTGGATAAGATTTGTGATGATTTACCGACTGCTTCATTCTCAAAAGAAAGTTTTGCATTTACTTCCAATTTATTATTAGCCGATCCAAATTTTTCGGAAAAATCTAAAATTGATTTACTACTAGGCAATGATGTGTTTCCTTACATTTTACAAGATGGCCGATTATATAACGGGCCAGAGCAACCAGTTTGCATAAATACGATATTTGGTTGGACTTTAATGGGTAAAACCACTTTTACACCTTCCAATAAAATATCAAAGTCATTTTTTACTACTACACTTTCAAATTGCGATACCCTCAGTAATACTTTACAGAAGTTTTGGCAACTTGAGGAAGTTCCAGAGGTCAGGATTCAATCCCCGGAGGATGAATATTGTGAAAATTATTTTTTGCAAACCACCAAACGAGATAAATCAGGTAGATACGTGGTTTCATTGCCTTTTAAAATTACTGCACCTGATTTCGGTGATACCTTTAGCATTGCTTTACGCAGATTTTTATCACTAGAAATTATATATAAATCCTATTGTGACGTTATTCAGGATTACATTAAAAATAAACATATGGAAATTGCTCTTAAACCCTCAACCTCTGATATAAATAATTATTTTTATATTGCACACCATGCTGTTTTTAAACGGGATTCTACTAGCACACCCATTCGTGTAGTCTTCGACGCTAGTACTTGCGCTAATAATAAACCCTCGTTAAACAATACCTTATACACAGGACCCAAGCTACAAAGGGATCTTGCAAATATATTGCTTAATTTTAGATTACATAAAAACGTTTTTACTTGCGATATAAAACAAATGTTTCGAATGATCTTAGTAGATCCTAAAGACAGAAATTATCAAAGAATTTTGTGGCGTTTTTCTCCCGATGATCCTATTTCTCACTACCAGCTTAATACTCTAACCTTTGGAGTTGTTTGTAGTCCATATCTTGCAATAAGAACTCTTTTAAAACTGGCAGACGACTATACCGACGTTGGCATCAGAAATTCTAAAAACTTCAACCTACGTTGATGACTTAACAGGAGGCGCGGCTACAACTAAACAATTAATTTTAATCAAAAATCAAATTATTGAACTTTTATCCCGTGGAGGATTTGAAGCCCGAAAATGGGCAAGCAATTGTCCGGCCTTACTTAAAGGTCTGCCAGACTCGTACGTAATCAACCAAGGTATCTCCTTTGATGAGAATGCTGATAGTACACTTAAAATTTTAGGTTTACAATGGGATCCTACCTCGGATGTTTTCTGTTACAAATTTTCTAATATAACTAATGAGTGCACTAAACGCACTATGTTAAGTGAACTTGCTCGAACCTTTGACCCAGTAGGATACTTAACCCCGCTTACTATATTTATTAAAATACTTATACAGGTCCTATGGTCACTTGGAATCGATTGGGATGAAAAACCGCCTAATGAAATTATCACCAAGTGGAATAAATTTAAATCTGAATTGAAAATTTTAAATACTTTAAAAATTAACCGTGAAATAAACGTATCAGACTCTATTTCACAAGAACTATTTGGTTTCTGTGACAGTTCAGAACGCGCATTTTGTGGAACAGTATACATACGAGTTCTTTTCCCTGATAATTTATACAAAATTTATCTTGTTTGCGCTAAATCCAAAGTTAGCCCTCTTAAAACTATAAGTTTAGCCAGATTAGAGCTTTGCGCAGCTGTTTTACTCTCAAAATTAATGCATTATATTTTACAAGTCTTTTCACAAAAAATAAAATTTAAAAATATCTTTGCATTTAGTGATAGTTCGGTTGTACTAAGCTGGATCAAAAGTTCCCCGCACCAGTGGAAAACATTTGTGAGCAACCGAGTCTCATATATACAGGAAAGATTGGCCCCAGAATTATGGTCACATATACCTTCTGAACTCAACCCTGCCGATTGTGGTAGCAGAGGCATGTTTCTTTCGGAGCTTGCAGATTTTTCTCTCTGGTGGAATGGTCCAGATTTTTTACTTCAGTCCCAAAATAACTGGAATTTCTCTAAATTTAAAATAAATAAAACAATTGACATTTCTTACGAACAAAGAAAATTTGCAATTACTACCTCTATATCCGTAAATTTCATTGAATTACTTTTCGAAAATTTTACCTCGCTTTCTAAAATAAAACGAATTCTTGCATACATTTTAAGAGCTGTAAATTTATTTAAGAAGTACAAAAAAAATACTACATGTTATTCTCCACATTTGACTATTTTTGAGCTGCATAATGCCTTACTTTTTCTCACAAAACACGTTCAAGCTACTTACTTTGCTTCAGAAATAATTTTATTAAAAAATAACAGGCCCTTGCCAAAATACTTGAAAAAATTAAAACCTTTTCTCGATAAAGAGGGCTATCTACGGGTAGGTGGTCGTTTATTTTATTCTGATTTGCCCTACGATAAAAGATTTCCTTTGCTTTTGCCTTCAAATGCAAAATTCACTGCTTTGCTCATTTATGAGTTGCATTGTCTTTATTTACATTGTGGTATACAAACCACCCAACATTTACTTTTTCAAAATTTCTGGGTAATATCTGCAAAAAAGGTCATACGAAAGGTAATACACAAGTGTCATACCTGTTGGAGGATAAACCCTAAACCTTATCAACCTCCTATGGGTGATTTGCCTAAATTTAGGGTCTCAGAGTTTCCTAAAGCTTTTACCCATTCCGGGCTTGACATGTGTGGTCCTTTCCCAATTACCATAGGTAAGCTTAGAGGTGCAAAGGTGCATAAATCATACATTTGTTTATTTATCTGTTGTGGTACAAAGGCAGTACATCTCGAATTGGTATCTGACCTTTCTACTGAAGCGTTCCTAGCGGCACTTCGTCGATTTATAGCTCGACGTGGTCAAGTTTTAAACCTTTATTCGGACTGCGGTACCGGGTTTGTCGGCGGTGACAGATATCTACGTCAAATATTTGCGGATGCAGCTGAGAGTGAAGCAATAATTTGGCATTTTAATCCCCCTTCTGCTCCTTCAATGGGCGGCATTTGGGAAGCTAATATAAAATCAGTTAAAACTCATTTAATAAGAGTTATAGGTTCACAAATACTTACATATGAAGAACTCAATACTGTTATTATTCAAATAGAGGCAGTGCTTAATTCGAGACCACTCTCCCCAGTAAGCTCTGACCCTTCTGATTTGTCAGCTTTGACCCCAGGTCATTTTTTAACATTAAAACCTCTTTCTACTATACCTGATCCAGACACTACAAATACACCAATGAATCGGCTTACACGGTGGCAGCTCTTGCAACGGTTGCACCGTGACTTCTGGAATCGTTGGCATAGGGAATACCTTCACACTTTGCAACAAAGAGCGAAGTGGCATGACCCAATTGATTCTGTTTTACCAGGTACCATGGTAGTTATCAAGGACGATAATATTGCTCCCTTGAATTGGGTGTTAGGTAAAATAGTGGAGGTGTTCCCCGGGCACGATAAAGTACCAAGGGTTGCGATGGTGAAGACAGCTAAGGGTATTCTTAGGAGACCTTTGCTTAAGCTTTGTCCATTGCCTACAAATTAATTTTTTTTTCTTCCTCTATGAAAGCTACTGTGCTTTCATGGGGGTGGGGATGTTCTGTCCTCCTTGTATATATTTTTTGGTATGATAAGATTTACATTTAAAAGTACATTTTTTTATATATAAGTTTTTCTTTCTATGGTATTTACTTGCATTCAAAATTACGTTTTGCATTTTTTAATAAAATAATTACTTTCTTACAATGCATACAAATGCATTATATTCTCGACTTCCTATTCCTATTTTTTTACCGTCCCTCGTACCCACACTACGAAAGTACGCGGTATTGCCGGTACCGAAGTGATGGATTGGAAGACGAGTACAGAGAGGAGAGATACTGACAATCGAGCGACCATATCGCATCGCGTCTCGTGGGTGATCCAATCTCCCTGTTTTTCCCCAAAATTTCCAATTGGTAAGTCGACTTATAATTATACAAATTTAATTTACCTTTTTTACGGTCTATAAACGTTGCTGTACCGAATTATAGTGGTCTCTGGACCAAGAGAGTTCGAATTTAGGGTGGAACAAACCAGCGCATCCCTAAAATCATACAGTCCACTTTAACCCCCTTTTTTTTAGTGGCTAATAACGCCACAGGGACAAGTGCTTAAAACTGCTTTATATTATATAATTTGTAGTTTTTTCAATAAAAAACACATATTTAAAAAGAAAATAAATCCTTCAAATTTTGTAAATTTTTATGTCTAAATTTTATGTTGGTAACACTATTTTTTATCATAGTAGCCTCTGGATAACAAAAATTATTTTGCGAACTGTCATTTTTTGATTTATTGACCCATTTTCACCACGAGATTCTAAAGTTATTTTAGCGATATGAGATTTGAAATTGGACGGAATACGTTGTGTGATCCTTTAGAGCGTTCGGAAATTCGGGCGATTTTGCTACTTTTTTTCGAATTTTAAAAGACGTGATTTTACGTCACGGCATTGCAATTTAGTATATGGAAGATGGAAAATTCAAATAAAGTTGAAGTTAAAATCGACATTGGAAGGTTAGTTTGAATTTTGGATAGGATTTGGCAGAAAATGATAGCTTGAAGCATCTACAAAAGATTGATTTATAGCCTTATGCAACCAACATACATGACTGTTATCCACACAGAATAAAAAAATAGGCTATCAAGCTATTTTTCCTCTGCGAAAAATGGGTTTTCTCGTGAATCACAAAGGCCGCGCAAGTCAATGAAATAAAACATTTAAATGTTACCAACATTAAATAAAGAAAAAATGCGCATTGAAATAGCTTCATGACGATATGCAAGTGCATATCGTAATATATTTGTTATGATACAAAATTAGAAAAAGAAGATTAGCGAACACTGCCAGTCAAAATTGGCAATTTTTGGCTTGTGGCGCTTTTCTTTCCGAAAAACGAATATTTACCCAAGGATTAATTTTTTAGCTTTTCTCAGTTCAAGTAACTGACGCCACGATTATTCGCAGACAGACAGACCCGGCCGCTGAACATGAAGTAGATGATCTAATAAAGTCGCTTCAAAAAGTTTTGGGAGACGTGGGTAGCAATTTTAAAGTAAGTAAATTTTAACAATAGACCCTTAAATATATGGTTGATATTCAAAGGATTAATATCTTCAGGTTCAGGTTCTCACCGCAAAAATGATTATAATTTAATTTAAGTATTTGTTGTTCTTTTATCAACTTTTTCGTTTTGCTTAATTATTTTATAATGGTACTAGCGTGTACCCGGCATGCGTTGCAACCCGCTGGTATAAATACAAACCCGAACAAACCCGATATATTAGTACCCGGCATGCCACTTTCTGCAATTGCACCCGTGCGAAGCCGGGGCGGGTCGCTTGTTATACATAAAAACCTTCCTCTTAAATCACTCTATCTATTAAAAAAAACCGCTTCAAAATCCGTTGCGTAGTTTTAAAGATTTAAGCACATATAGAGATATAGGGACAGACGGGCGATAGCGACTTTGTTTTATACTATGTTAAGATGCAGAATTTATCTAAGTTTGAATATAATTTTACCAATCATACAGAAATTAAAGATATGAGCCTAATGAATAAAAATTAAGCAATTATTTGAAGCAATTACTTTTTAGTAAAAGCCATTGCTTGACTAGCAAATGCTATAAGGAAAAGCAATTGTTAGATCTGGATATAAATAAAATTTTGAAGCAATTGCTGCTTTTCTTACACCTCTGTAGCAAATATTTGCTGCAAATGCTTATCAACACAAGTTCAGATGTGGCTTATCCAGTTGTTCAGAGTTTCAGAGTATAGATTTCATGTTCAGTTTGGTGCCTAATTTGCAAAAGAGTTGACGTAAATACAACAACGTTGAACTATTTATTTAGTACAATAGTAATCTGTTACGTTTTTGTGGAAAATAAGAAACTTTTATTTGTGATATGGCAGATTTCAGTGAAAATGAGGAAAGTGATAGTAGTCATGAAGAAATTAAAGACAAACAATTGATATTCGTTCACAAATTGAAGGAACATAAATAAATCTCTCTGACCACAACCGTTTAGCTTCCACAACAGCTTCAGCACTTGTAGGAAATTTAATAAAAATATTGGCCTTCTCCAAAACTGCATCCATTACAGAAGTGTATGTCTTACTCTCGGTGTTCACCTACAGAATTTTGAAAGCTCGGATCCGACAATTTCCGCAGAAAGACTTTAATCTTATTTAAAGGCGACAGTGCACCCCCTCGCCTTTTACCAGTATCAGTTAAAAAATAATTTCCAACCACTCAACATTTTCGCAGTCAAATCGATATAACTTTCTGAAATCATCATATCTGCAATTTTTACGTACATTGTAGATTTTTCTTTTACGGACGTTCATATATTTAGCCATAATTGAAGACACAAATTAAGAGCAACGCACGTGTATGCCGCGAAAAACTAAAGTTGACTGCTACCAAGCGAATGATGCAGTGGTCGACCTACCTTAAAAAGTTGAAAGCGATCGCTATACTAGAAAAAGCAATTCCTTAATTTATTTATCACATTTTAAGCAAACAATGCAATTGCTTTTATTTTTTAAGAAAAAGCATAGACTAGCAGCAATTCCTGCACTTTTAAGCGATTGCTGGACGCAAAAGCAATTACTTTAGTTTTTATTCATTGGCTTTCAAGAAATTACTTCGATTTTATAAGAAAAGGCGATCGCTACATTTTTATTCATTAAGATGTATGTGTACCTCTGATTTTTCATGGGTCCTCATTTTTTCCCAGATAGGGCAAGGTCGTCGGTTCCTTTTCAGGACCAAGTTTCCTCCCCTCCAAATAAAACACACACAAGCCGCCCTAATTTCCTAATTTTCAATTTTTGTTTCAAACACATTGTATAACATGGATTGTCCGTTAGAAACTTTTAAATTGTGACAAGTTAGAAAGAAAATTAGGTATTTTGTTGAGCGCGAACAAAGTAACAAAAAACGCATTCGCGACCTACGAACCACCAACTGAATTGCGACACCACGCCGGCACCCATACAGCAACTGCAACTGGGCGCCTTGCTCTTAACAAGTTGGATACTTATTATTGGTCACGGTAATTGGACGAAAGCGACTTGGATACAGGTCATACTGAGCAAGGCTTACGAGAACTACGTTACTGATTTACCCATAATCGCTTTATGAAATTTTTAAAAGGAGATACCTAATTGACGAATATTTTCGCCTGCGATTTTGTGTTCTTAAAGCTAGCTAAAGTTGATTGACATAATGCTCTTCCTGAACAAGCACTGGACGGGAGGGTATGATGCCCGTCCTTGGAGGTGATTTTCTAGTTATAACTAACTTTTGTGTTTTAATGTACTTTAAAACTGTATACTTTTTTTTAGAATAGCGAGCTATTTCAAAATACAAGCAAAGCGCTTGACGAGTTCGGACGAAAACTGCAACATGAAGGACAGGAAATACTTAGCAAAATACAGGAAACCACACCGTCTTCAAGAACGGACTAATTTTTATATTATTACTATTACATTTATTTATATATAACATAATAAATAAATACTCTGTAAGTAGACGCCCTTTACAAATGTATTCTATTTTTAATTTCTTCTCAAAAATATGCGACTAAAATCCAAGTCCTGTTTCACCGGAGGTGACCCAAACCTTTGATTTTTAAATAGAACATCCTGCATTATATTTTAGGCATTTGAACTCAGAGTGCCGTTCTGATAGTACAACCATTGAATATTGAACCATATAAGAATGACGGATGTCCGAGAAAAGTTGACAACCCAGTTTTAGACGTCTTGGAGGTGGTTTGGCCGCCATTGTGGAGTTGATCGTAACTCTAACCTTAAATCTGTCGTTATAATGTAGCGCCTCGGTAACATATATGTCTCAAATTCACTGATGTGATGTCGTGGTGTTGCCGCATATCGTATTTTATTGTAATTTTTAATGATATAAGCATCTTTAACAGACAATAAAAAAGGAGGTCCTCAATTCCAGCCGAATGTATGTTTTTGATGTATGATATATACGCTGATTACTCCGGGGGTAATTGGACCGATTTTCACAATAATTTTATCGTTGCATTAGGTGTTAAATGTTAAACAAATAAAAGTAGATAAAAAGCGACAGTAAGTATAACTAAAATAGGTTTTATTTCGTCGAAAAATAGCAAAATACGTAATACACTAATACAAACAAACTGAATGTTTCTTAAGTAAGAAAGTAAAACCTACTTATTTTAACCATTTTGAAAAGTAGTAATAATTGCAAATTAAAACCAAGTTATACAAACAAACCGCACATCATTCATATTTTACCCAACATATACGTTGTCGCCTAGGTATGCATAGAATAGTGAGAGTCGTCATTTAATTCTATTAGAAATAGAATGCATGGCGGTCAATATGTTTTCATGTAATTAACGTTGGGACGTCAAAAGGTTGAAAATATTATAAGCTACAAAGCAATTAAAAATAGGGACATTTTTAAGTCTAGACTATAATATAGGTAGGAAAATAAATGTAAGCTACTTAACTTTAGGATAGGTGTAGGTACTTATGTGAAATCAAGTTTTACGATAATCTATAAAAATAAACTTAAAAAACTCATGCAGCAAGTCAAACAGACAGGCGCCAACAATGTTTTAATTTAGCAGTGAAAAGGCTAGTCGCTTTCTTGTTGGTGAACTCATTGTGCCATCTATGAATTAAACGTAGCAGATTTAGGAAATCGGCTTATATGGCCTTCTAATAGTTTGATATTCAATGGTACAACCGTACACAACTTGTCACTTTTTGACAGGTCGAATAACTTTTTTTGAGATGTTATTTTTAGATCCTAGTGTGCTGTTCAATTTCTAAAATGAATAGTTTAAAAAAAAATCATAGTTGTCTCATTTATTACAGAAATTATTTTTAAGGACACAGTTCTCAAGGCCAATCATGGTATAAAAGAGACCTAAAATGGCTTAAATGCAGGGGTAACTTCCGGAACCTTGCAATTATTAAAAAAAAATAATTAGTACCTAATTTTGGAAGGGCTTTTCATGGAGGCATTGACGAATTGTATGCCGGTGTTTTTTTTTCAATAAATGCACGGAAACTTTAAAAAAAGCAGTATTTTGAAACCACTAAAATTGCCACAATTTACCTTAAAATCCTTGAAAGTAAACACGTCGATTTTTAGAACTGAAGTAAAAACAACAATTTTTACTGGTAAAGCGATATTTTCTAGTCTATCTAGATGTCATCTCTCCTAAGAATCCTAGAGAAAATGTGTTTGTTTTAACTGGAAAGGGGTCGTAATTGCACAAAATACGAAAGTAAACAAAACTATGGCCGGCTGACTAACATCTGCATTGCTCTATCAGAATATGTCTGTCTTTCTTCTTCGTATGCCAAAAAAGCATAAAAATAACTACTCTGATCAACACAGCACTGCAGTGCGTATGCGAATCGTCAATAGTTAGGCAAATCGAATTTTACAGTTAAAGGCTAGAAAATGGCGTCGTTAATCCCTCCTTAACGCATCTTTTAAATATTTTTCTTGTGGAAATGATTTTCAAGTGGATGAGAAGAGTGTTTCACGAGTGGGTGAGTGTGGTACGCAAAATCGCTATTATTCCCCCGCAATTTTGTAAAAATTGTATTTTTGGACTACGTGTCAAAATTATTTATTTAGGCACCTAGTAGTAGTAATGTAGTAACATGTTTTATTTAGCAAAAAGCTACAATTAAATATTTTTTAATACATTTTTTTAACACATTTTTATAGATTTATTTTTAAATTTTAAAACGCAACCTTCTTTTAACAAAAACAGACAGAAAAGTTAAACATTTTGCAAATTGTATCAAATATTACCACATATCATTTTGTTTTTTAATTAAATGTAATTTTAAAGTTTTTTTAAACATGATTTTTGAGATTTAATAGAATTTTCCAAATTATTATATTCTATCAAAGCTTTATGAAAAATAGATTTATAAGCTAATGTTTTAGACACTGTATTCACATAAAAATTTTGATTAGTTTTTGTTTTATAATTATGATGGTCATAATTAAAAGAACAACATCTTTTTAAACAATCAGGCAATAAATTATTTTTAATTTTATGTATAAAGATACATACTAAATAAAAAATTAAATTTCTGACATTCAACCAATCTAAATTTTTCAACATAAAATTTATTTTTGTATATTTGTCACAATTTAAAATAATCCGCATTGCCTTATTTTGTAAAATTTGTAATTTATCAAATATTTCCTCACTAGCACAATATAAAATGGAAGAACAATAAAGAAACTGTGGTAATATAATACTATTAAATACAGTTTTTTTAGAAACAAACTTAAATTAGAACTGATTCTTTTAAAATAACCTACTTTTCCGGCAATCTTCGATATAATACTTTCAAAATAATTAAAAAATTTTAATTTTGAATCAATGATAATCAATTTTCACCATCAATAATTGATATAATAATTGTAATTATTACAACATTTATATTTTGACAATTTAAATTATTATCCATAACCATACATTTAGTTTTTGAAATATTTAATTTTAATTTATTTACCTTTAACCAATTTAATAATATATTTATCTGAGAATTTAGAGTATTGAGACCAAAAATATTTAAAACATTAATGTAAATTAAGGTGTCATCAGCAAACATTTGTAACTGACACATTTTTAAAACTAATGGCATATCGTTGATGTATAAAATAAATAATATTGATTATAACCTAAACATGAATTAAATTAAACTATTTCAATTTTACACAATACAAGTTTTTTATTTGTGTTTCTTAGTTCAATTATTCTATGCCTCGAGAATTACTGAGCACCCTCCCACGGGCGTAAATGTGACAATATAAGCGTATCTATTTTTTAATAGGCGATTGGTTCCTAGCCGCCATTTTTTAAAAATATCGACCTAATCGATTAATCACGTCATACTTACGCTGTCATATTTACGCCCGTGGTGACTCTATCACAAAGTGTCAAAAACGATCTTAAACCAAAGAGAAACAAAACCAGAGAAACCATGCATTGAAAATAGTGTGCGACGTATACATCTGTAATGAGTTACGCCAAACGTTGTCCATGATAAACACTTAACAAACTAGAATATCCGTTTAAAGGCACGTCGATTCTTGGAATTGACATCGCGGTCTCGAGCCTCGCTTTTGACCGTTTACGTGGAATCACTGGGATGTCTAGGTTTACTTAGTTTATGCTTAGATTTAGTAAAAAAACACTTTTTCTTAAATTAACTTATATTGCAGCAAGTAGGGATACGATACAACCTAATTTGAAAAATAATTTAAATCGTTTAATACAAAAAATTAAATATATTTTAATTTTTGGCTCCCACATGTTTGTTCAGTTCGGTTTGAAGGTTTTTGGTCACTTCGACAATGTTATTCAGTAGATTTTTGGCGGCGGCGATCAACTCTTCTTTAACCTCTAAAAAACAAAAAAAAAACGTATATTTCAAAAGATAACCCAGCTAGCAAAAGTACCGTACTTTCAACCAAAGTGTCCGGACGTATATTTCTACATATTATATCGTTCCTGGGCATTTGAAGGGACAGGGTAAATCCGGCAAATGCAAAAAAGGTTTTAGCAGTGGTTAGACGAATTGCAGTAAATCCCGCTTTCAAGAAAAGTATCGATGAAGGCGATAAGGACCTAATAAGACGAAAAATCTACACCATGTACGAAGAGCAACGTGTCCCTACATTAAAGAGTCTAAAACAGCGGCTCACTAATTACGAAACCCAAATAAACTGTAGCATCACTAGTCTTTAAAAAATTTTGTCTGAAATGGGCCTCAGATATCGTAAAATTTATAAAAAACAAGTACTGATGGAATCCGCCCGTTTAAGAAAATGGCGTTACGAATATACAGGGTGATTCACGTTGAGTGGCCTATTAGAAGATCTCGGAAACGAGTAACGTTATATTTCTAAAAATTTTGTAGCGGGCATGATTGGCTTTGAACTTTTAAAATATTATATTTCGACGTTTGTATCACTTCCGGTTATACCGGAAGTTATGGCCAACTTTGGTATTTCAAATAGAATACCCTGTATATTTTAGCATTTTTTGATAGCTTATTGAAACCTAAGTAACTTTTATTAACAATGATATATACCTATCTCTAACCGTTTTTGAGATATGAATTATAAAATACATTTTTTATGTAAAAACCTTACCGAGAAGAAAGTTCAGTAATTTTGAAATTAATAAAGCTAAACATTTAAAATTTTGTAGGCTCTTAACTAAAACATAGATCTTTAGACGACATTACTTAAGTTTCATGTTTTGCATACAGGGGGTTTTTAAAAGTGTGCCAATGTGGCCATTTAGATAAATGGGCATAAGTCAATTTTTGCAAATGAAACACCATATTTTTTATTTTAGTAACGTGTAGAGAATTAAATTTCCCATCTAAAGGTTTAATATGTCAATATCAATATTTTTGGTCGTTTTGGAATTATGAGCAATTAAAAAAAAATCTTAAAATATGTGTTAAATTATTATTTGCCATTCATAGATTATAAAGAATGAAAGTAATTTTCAATACCTAAATAAACTAGAATATGACAACAGGCCTAAGGTGAGTGTCAACGTTAAAACAATTTCAGTCGAAGCCTACTTTACTAATTGGTAACAAAGCTCAAAGTTAAACAAAAATCGGAATTAAAGCCTTTTTTACAAAAATAATGTCTTATGAACTTAACACAAACACATATTTTAAGATATTTTTTTTTTAAATAGCTTATAATTCCAAAACGACTAAAAATATTGATACTGACATATTAGACATTTAGATAGGAAACTTGATTCTCTACACGTTGCTAAGATAAAAAACTGGGTGTCCCATTTGCAAAAATTGACTTATGCATATTTATCTAAATGGCCACATTGGCACATTTTTAAAAACCCCCTGTATGCAAAACATGAAACTTAAGTAATGTAATCTAAAGATCTATTTTTTAGTTAAAAGCCTACAAAATTTTAAATGTTTAGCTTTATTAATTTCACAATTACTGAACTTTCTTTTCGGTAAGGTTTTTACATAAAAAATGTATTTTATAATTTATATCTCAAAAACGGTAAGAGATAGGTATATATCAAGGTTTATAAAAGTTACTTATGTTTCGATAAGGTATCCAAAAATGCTAAAATATACAGGGTATTCTATTTGAAATACCAAAGTTGGCCATAACTTCCGGTATAACCGGAAGTGATACAAACGTCGAAATATAATATTTTAAAAGTTCAAAGCCAATCATGCCCGCTACCAAATTTTTAGAAATATAACTTTACTCGTTTCCGAGATCTTCTAATAGGCCACTCAACGTGAATCACCCTGTATAACATCCATAATATGTTACCAAATATTTTTCAATTTCAATAAATATGTTACAGGGTGTAAAAATTTACAATAAATATTTTTGAGTCGATATGTATTAATATATTATTAATAACGAATTAAATATATAAAGTCCTACCCTGTAGTGTATTTGCTTGTTGATTGTGTATAACAGTGGGATTAAACCGGTAGTTTTATTGCAGTCAATAAGTCGATACCATTTAGGGTGAAAAATACTTTAACTTATCAAATCCCGATGGGTATGTTTGAGTCACTACCTATACCTAGTTCATTTATTCGCTAATTAAGGCTGAAAAAACAAATGTAGAGTATCTTTTTTAAATAAAAATAACTAAAGTATTTAAAAAATCAGTTTTTAGCTCTGTAAAATGACACGTCCTGTCAAAATTTTGGCCCAATGAGTGTGGTGGCAAGTCCGTTCCTGACTTTTCTGACGATGTCAAAGATCTAATGTAGTACGGTTATATGAGTCTCTATAGCCTACACAAAATACAAAAATTTCATTAAATTATACGTGTCGGTTCAAAAGTTGGAGCCGAACAGGTAAGTCGCTGGGTACCTCTTTGGGGCCCTGTATCTCTGTTAAGGGGCACTTTGGGGTTTTTTTATATGACAAAGTAGAGTTATTTTGACCTCCCCTATACGCTTCCGAAAGTATGTCATATACTTACCGGACACCCTGTATAAATCACCATAAAACATAAAATTATGTTACTCCGACACTGGCAGATATGCGCCTCAGTATTTATTGCTGTATTCGTATCAATGTGAGATATTTACATTTTATATGTAATAAAAAGAGACAGAATAGTAACCGGGAGAACATAGCGCTCGATACGGACAAGCCTGTTACCTTTTTATGAAGTCTTATTTAAATATAGGATTAGATCTATCGGTTCGAGAATTAACTTTAAACTATTGTGTGGCGATGTAGCGACAGAATTTAATTTTGACGTGTTTCTGGATTTTTAAAAGAAAAAGTTACGTACTTCCAACTTCGAGTTCGGCAGCTTTGGCTAATCGTTCAGCTTCAGACACAATATTGTTCATGGAATTATTGAAGATGGCCTTGGCTTCTTTGGCCTTTTCAATGCCTTCCGGTCCAATGGTCTCTTGCAACTTGGAGGAGGCTGTTTTAAGATGATCTTTGAGTAAATTGAATAAATCACGAATGTCCCCTTCATTTTCTTTTGCCTAAAAATTGTATATTTTAAGAGATATATTAAAATACTGGGTGTTATTCGCATTAGCATTGATATCTTGGTGAACTATGAGATAGAGAGTTGGTTAGCAGTGGAATAACAAACACCCCCGCAGACCCCGCACCGTGTTAGGGGGGTGGGGGGGGGGGGGGGCAGCCGGGGGACCCACACTGACGGCCCCTTCAAAATTTGCTGCCAGCTTTTCTTTTCATAGGTATTTCATTTCATAATTAATTTTATTTTTTAATATCCTGAGAATTTAACTTCGTTAAGTGAAGAAGAATTATACGTGAAAGCGCGGAATTTACAAACGATATACAACAAAAAGACTTGTCCATTGACTTTCCCAGTCAAATTCTAAGCCTCACAAAGGGACTTGGAGATAGTATTTCAAAATTAAAAACAGTGTATGAACTTGCGGATCATTATTTAATAAAAAAATTAGTGTGTTTCTTCAAATTTTCCAGATGTATCTAGAGCAGTAATGTTATTTCTAACGTTACCAGTTAGTTTGGCATCAGCGGAACGATCTTTTTCCAAATTTAAAATAGTAAAAACCCATTTATGTAAAGTATATACGATCTCAGTTGAGACAGATAAAAAAACTAAAAAAAATTTGTTGACAGACTTGTCAAGATTACGTGGACTATCTTCGAACATCTGTATAGGAAGCGATCATTACAAATTTTGTTATATTTGTATTGTAGTTTCAGTGTGTGATGCAGTAAATTGATCGTACCCTCAATATTTACTTTGTATGAAGTATATCAATATCAAACACGAGTTTGTTTTGGATTCTATGAGGCTCGATCGCCGCTACCCCCGTTACTACCATACATGGTAAGCAAGATTATAAGTGGTGTTTTAAAATTTTGATTTTCCATCATGTTTGCTGGAATATTACGTATAATGACTTAATAACCTATGTTATGACTACCTAGGATTATAAAATAAATTCGAATTGTTTGCTGTTTTAATAGTAGGTATATACCTACTTAACACATAACGTGGGTTTAAGCCTAATTAAATTATTACACGATTAACCAATTCAAAAATTCATAAACCTGAACCTAATAGTAATGAAAATAAGAATTATCATTTTCCATTCGTTATAGAGAGGGGGTCCTTGAAAACGTTTACGGGGGGGGGGGGGGGCACTCAGTTTTTGTTACACCACTGTTGGTTAGATGAAGGCAAAGTTGCATGGTATTTTAATGCTGATTCTTCAATCAATTTTAAATAAAATTTGACGGACTAACTATACATTTTACAATTATTATATAATCTGCTTGGAAGCATGTAATCAAGCGAATTATCAATATTGATACCTGTAATACCTACTTTTTTGGCCAAATTATCAACTTCGTCCTTTACTTTGCTTGCAACTACTTGAGATGAATTAGTCCAAGATTCAGCAACTTGTTTTGAGTCGGGAAGGTTTCCTTCGATGGCCTGACTGACATTATGGATAACTTGACGAGCTTGTGCTGCCAATTCTTCAATTTGGGACTTCTCGGCTATTGCCGCTACAGCTTTTTGTTTCGCTTTAGGTCTGGCAATTGCTCCCTAAACAAAAAATCAATTATTATCGAAGGGTTTTTGGCGTTCTCGAATTGATATTGCAAATATATCATTTTTGAAAACATTTTAATATTTTAAAATGGTATTACTTTAGTTGCTTGCTTGGAACTACGTGTACAGGGTGTGTGTCAGTATGGTGGCCGGCTTCTATAACGTCTAAACTATCAAAGTTAGAAAAAAAAGTAGTAATACAAAAGTTAAATGGCTTACGAAGATGTACAGCCTGAAAAGAGGTAATAAACAAAAAATAATGTTTTAAATGGGACACCTAGAATAATTTTTCATACTTCGATTCAATAGAACAAGGGCTTTACAACCAAATTGAAAATTCTGAATTGAAATGCAGCGTTGCCATGTTATTACTTTTTCTGAAATTTCCGTTTTTTAAAGTGTGTAATCACATACGTTTTGTCCCGATCAGAAATCGTTTTAACAGAAATCAATGATGACAAACTTCTGCTGATTGCCCTACATCTACCGCCTGTGTTAAAAAATTAAAGTTATATTAATTATATTTAGATGCATTTGTGATGTGATCCTATTAAGTAAAAATAATATACTCAATATGTGTGTTTTTAAATTTTCTACTAGTCAAATTATTTATAGTTTTCTAATAATATAATGCTTTAGAGAAATCACTATGGAAACGCTGTACCAAGGTTGTTACTACGCCTGACGCTGAATTTTTAATTTTCGTTCATTATCCAACGTTACAGTGTTGATAAGCTGTGTTTGTGATCAAATGCGTTTTTCAATTAAATTTTAGTATTTTCTCGAAATATAACTATATTTAGTGCTATTTATTATTATTTACAATGGTTCACCAGTGCGTTGTGTGTAAGAGACCAGACCATTTTAACCCCGGATTAATAGTTTGATGGAAAGTGAGGTTATTCAGGTTATATTTTAAAAGCGATGGTGTAGATAGTTTTGTATTTTCAGTAAATGTTGTAAATGATTGTTTTTTATTCTACAAAAACTTCATGGCCATGCACTGTAAGGATAATAGCGAGCTTTTACAGCTTACAGTGTTGCCATTTTTTAAAGCCATCTTCTTCTAGACTTTTTTGACACCCTGTATAGAAAAATTATACCAAACCTCATTAGCTTGTGCAAATTATGTAATATTTTTATCAATCAATCCAGAACAAATTTTCATTAGAAATCTGAAATATAAGGAAAATAATTATTAAGCGGGTAAATAATCTTTAGTAATTTAAATTATAATGGGCCATGCATTATCGCAATGACAATATTTAGAAAATTAATTGTTATGAAAGTTTTCTAAATTATTTCCAGTAAAGTCCGCATTATATGGGATTTTTTTTTTATTAATAGCTTTATTCGAAATTTGACTTTGGCATCAAGTTCTGCTTCGATCGAGATGAAAATTAAGCAAAAAAATAGTAGTCACGTGATTCGCATTATCTGTCAAATTTTAATTTTTTTCAAAAAATAATTCAACAGTGGGGTTATTTCTGAAAATATCGAAAAAAGTTATTAGAAAAAGTTTTTTTAAATGCAGTTTCTAGCCCACATGCAAAATTTCAGCAGCATAAGATAATTTTGATTTTTTACCCACCACTAACATTTATTTTCCACTTAATGAACACTTTACTGATGACACTGTGTTCTTTTTTATCTTAATATAAAGGTGTATTACTTTCAGATACAAACAACGTTTTCAAAAATACTTATCTAATGAAGTTACCTTATACAGGGTCAAAAACAAATAAACTTTGCATCACATGCGACTAAATTTTAATAGCCCAATTTTGATTTTGTAGAAAAACACACATTTAATATGGCGCTACTTTAAAGAAAATGTATCTGAAATAAAGCATTGTCAAAACTGACAAGTTTTATGTACGTTGCGTTGAGTCTTATTTTGCAAAAGTGGTGCAATTTACAAAATATAGGTAAAGAATCAATAAAATTACCTTTTGCAGCTGTAATTTTGCATGTGAGCTAGAAACTGCATTTAAGAAAACTTTTTCTTATAACTTTTTTCGATATTTTCAGAAATAACCCCACTTTTGAATTATTTTTTGGAACAAATTAAAATTTGACAGATAATGCGAATAACGTGACTACTATTTTTTTGCTTAATTTTCATCTCGATCGGAGCAGAACTTGATGCCAAAGTCAAATTTCGAATAAAACTATTAATAAAAAAACCCATATGATGCGGACTTTACTGCTCACACTGTATATTTTTAAAACTAAAAATGAAATCAATTATAATAATAACAAACATGAAACGCATCATAATAATACAAACATGAATATACAAACATTTTTTAAACATCAATTCGTATATTTTTGATATCTATCTAGTGACAGTTATTTTAATTTAACGCCAGCGCTTCAAATATTGTGGCTCAAAAAAGGTATTTCGTTTTAAATGTGTGCAAGATACCACAGGTGGCGCCCTCTACATTTTACAATAAAAATTAAAGCACTTTAATTTTTCAAACCCCTTCCTCCCTACTTGCCGAATATTGTGGCAATGCACCAATTATTAAAAAAATGATTTATGAATAACTTAAACCAAATTGGACTTTTGACACTCTCCGAAATCATCCACGTCCGCCACTGCAATTACTTCGTTTTGGAGGAATGATAATATTTTATTTAATAATATAACATTTGTCTCTTTTTTCCATAATTGATCCTAGCCGAGTTGCCATCAGGAACTCAAGATATAACAAGAAATGACCCTGAGGACTCGGTAATTTTTAAACCAATTTTAAATTAAATATATCTAATCTGTTCAAACTCAATTTGTTGTCGATTTGATAACTTTGCCATTTCTTAATTTAATTGCAACAAAAACAAATCTTGAACTTTGTAAACTTATGACCTTACCCTTGCGAAATTATTTAAATCAACGCAATGTCATAAAGTTTTATAAAAATTTCATTGGACCTTTCAGTCAGGAAAAATTTTTAAATATTTTTTCAAAATAGTTGTTACTTGATATTTAGGCAGGGCCGGCTGTCACAAAATATAGTGAGTGATCTTTAATTAGGAGCAAATAGCAGTTAACAACAGATTTAATTAAAAAAAAAATAATTGATAAAATTAACAAAAGCGTAAAACGAAATTTTGTCAAATTTGTGCATATTACTTTTCTGCTTTTATTTATTCATAAATCCACCCTTTTTTTAGGTGGGAGTATCAACATGCTTGCCAACCTATAACCTATTTCGCGTAGATTTATTTATGTTTTCTAGCTTTTATACAAAATTTGAAGAAAATCAGTATCGACTTGATATTCTATAGGTAATAATTAACATGTTTAATAAATATCAAGGAATTTCATAACTTATTTTAGAAGAATTGTATAGCGAAACATATCGGGTAAGATTTTCTTTAACATTATTATGTCATTGTCACTCATTGTTCTTTCACTATACAATTCTCCCAAAATTAGCTATGAAATAAATTGATATTTTTGTAATATATCAGATATTACCTAAGAAATGTGCCGACGATACTGATTTTATTTAAATGTTAGTTTAAAAAATAATAAACTTGATAAAACGAAGCGAAATAGGTTATAGGTTGGCAATAAATTGAACGACGTTGAGAATTCAACCTTAACGTAAACCTGTACATAATTTTACTCCAAAAAAATGGGTATTTGGCCCATTTTTGCACAAAACGAAGAAGTAACGAAATATTGATCAAAAATTGAAATTGCAAATGCTTCACTAGTGAAAAACAAATATAAATTTAGTTGTGACAGAGACAGGGCAAGTGTTTAGTTCGCATTTCGTTATAATTTATGAAAAATTTGATATGCTTATATTTATATTTTTTATTCATGATGAACTAATTCGCTTGCAAAAATTTTACACCTATGTATAGTCTACGATCCATATAGGTTCCTAGAAAATTGGTTTGTGTTTTCTAATGATGTTTAATTTGTAATATAATTTTTGTAATTATGCCTAAAACGTCAAAGGTAAATAACGAAGTGGCAGGAATAAATTCACTAGTAATCTCCCTAGTAGGTACCTAATAAAAAATTATAGCAGGACTTATGACTTCTTTTAAAAATTCCTGTAGGAAACTAAAACTACCAAGTAGGCCCCTGTGCCTGTAGTAATACAGATTTATTCATATCTATAATAGAATACAAAATTTTTGTCGAAAAAATGTTTATAAACTTATAGGTGTAAAATTTTCACTTATAATCTCCCTAGCAGCAGAATTATCGGGAATTAATTCTGCTGCGTGGGAGATTCGGTAAGAAAATTTCATAAATTGGAGTTTTTTCTTATTGTAATTTTTTTTGTTAAAATGCTACAAAAACCTATTTCCGGCGGCTTTAGTTCATTGTAACTAATTTGAGTTTTAGAAATGAAGTTCATTTTAGCCGTTAGTAACTCATTTTTATTACTAAAATGTGAAAAGCATTAAATAACAAATTTGTTATCTGAAATCCAATGTCTTTATACCTATATAGTTTTAGATTCAAATAAAACGTTAAAAACCATATTTCCGATGAGTTTAGTTTAATATGTTTCAATTCTTACAATAAAAGTTGATTTTACTTGTTAGTAACTAAGGTTTATTACTAAAATTTCAGGAACATCAGTCTACATAGTTTCAAATGAAACTTATTTTCGATGAGTTTTGTTAAATTTTTGATGTGTCTCTTTTAGCCCCGGTGTTCGATATGTAAAGCAAATTGGTTACTATCAACAAAAATTATAAGTTAGCAACAAAATGTATTTTTTGTATTTTATTCTGAGTGAGTTTTACCAATAGATATAAAGCACTTCATTTTTGACAGAAAAATGATCACTTATTAATTTCATTAAGTTAATAGAAACTAACAAAATTATCGCCATATAATCTCCCGTTGCTATAAGCAACGTAGGCAAAAAGGAGCCTTCTAATTGGTTGAAAGTAATTTTCAATAAAATATTTTAGCAAAAAGCTGCGCCTCGGATTTTCAAAATTAGTCGAAACTATAAAAGTTGGTAAAGTGGTAAAATACGCAAATATTTTGATGCATATATCTTATGCAATAGCATTTTGATTTCTCTCTCAACAAAATTTCTACATCGAAAAATGTACGAAACTCATAATTATTATAGTAGAAGTTTAAAAAATATTCGGTAAAAATCCGAAGTGTGCTTTAAAACAATTTACTAAAATACTATTTCAGCTCAGAATTACCCGTTTAAAAAAGTAAGCACTTACTTGCAGGACAACAAGAGCAATCACAGAAATAATCACAAACTTATACATGGTGATAATATGCTTCAAGTTACGCAATACCCACCTAACCGTGTGCCTCAAGTCGTATTTTCAAACAGAGTGCTGCTTCGATTACAGAGGTAGAGCTTTTTATAGGTTCGTCGGGTGCTTCATACGGGTATCTATCTTTGGTGTGACGTATATTGGTCCATCATTTGGTCCTCCTGCATGTAATAAGAATAATAGAACGGGGAGGGAAAAGGTGTTTACCGGCTCACAAAAAAAGGTTTTGGTAAACAAAAATAGGCAAAATATCATGAAAATTATTGTTTCACCATTATATTGTACAGTTATGGAAAAAAATCTATATAGAATTACTGTTACGCAGGACCGGACTTCGATTTTATTTTGGCCCGAGCTTTTGTTTTAAACCGGCCCACATTGAAAAAAAAATTAGAAATGACGTTGAGACGCCAATAGCTTCCGAGCGTTTTCGTACTTCTCACTTTATGCATACATTTATTGAATTTAGTACATAATATTACAGTGGCGTATTAGATCATATTTTATCTTTAGTGTTCCTAAGTTAAGTTTTATACAGTACCATAGTTCGATCGAGATAAAAATTTAGCAAAATAATAGTAGTCACGTGATTCGCATTATTTGTTAAATTTTAAATTTTTCCAAAAAATAATTCGAAAGTAGGGTTATTTCTGAAAGTATCAAAAAAAGTTATTAGAAAATTTTTTTCTAATGCAGTTTCTAGCCCACATGCAAAATTTTAGCTGCATAAGATAAAATTGATTTTTTACCCATATTTTGTAAATTGCACCACTTTTGCAAAATAAAAGACTTTACGCAACCTACATAAAACTCTTAGTTTTGACAATGCTTTATTTCAGATACATTTTCTTTAAAGTAGCGTCATATTAAATGTGTGTTTTTCTACAAAATCAAAATTGGGAAAATTTGGTCGCATGTGGGGCAAAGTTTATTTGTTTTTGACCCTGTATAAGGTAACTTCATAAAATAAGTATTTTTAAAAACGTAGTTTGTGTCTGAAAGTAATACACCTTAATATTAAGACAAAAAAGAACACAGTGTCATCAGTAAAGTGTTCATTAAGTGGAAAATAAATTTTAGTGGTGGGTAAAAAATCAAAATTATTTTTTTTAAATTTATTTATTCTTGTTATTTCTGAAAATATCGAAAAAAGTTATTAGAAAAAGTTACATTTTCTAGTCCACATGCAAAATTTTAGCTGCATAAGATAATTTTGATTTTTACCCACCACTAAAATTTATTTTTTACTTAATGAACACTTTACTGATGACACTGTGTTCTTTTTTGTCTTAATATTAAGATGTATTACTTTCAGACACAAACTACGTTTTCAAAAATACTTATTTTATGAAGTTACCTTATACAGGGTCAAAAACAAATAAACTTTGCATCACATGCGACCAAGTTTTAATAGCCCAATTTTGATTTTGTAGAAAAACACACATTTAATATGGCGCAACTTTAAAGAAAATGTATCTGAAATAAAGCATTGTCAAAAGTAAGAAGTTTTATGTAGGTTGCGTTGAGTCTTATTTTACAAAAGTGGTGCAATTTACAAAATATGGCTAAAAAATCAAAATTATCTTATGCAGCTAAAATCTTGCACGTGGGCTTGAAACTGCATTTAAAAAACTTTTTCCTATAACTTTTTTCGATCTTTTTATAAATAACCCCACTTTTGAATTATTTTTGGGAAAAAATTAAAATTTGACAGATAATGCGAATCATCTGACTACTATTCTTTTGCTCGATTGAAGCAGATCTTAATGCCACAGTCAAATTTCGAATAAATTTATTAATAAAAAAATCCCATGATGCGGAATTTACTGGTCACACTGTATATATATAGTATAATATATTCTGTGACAGTGCAAATGTTAAGTTACATTAGGATAAGTTAACAACTCCCCTTTACTGTTAACTGTAGCATAAGTAAATATATATTCTCGTTATGTTCGTGATTTGTGACTAATAAATATTAAGTTTTATTATTTTGTATTTACATATATTTTTGTCCACTCTTGGACTCCCTGATGATAAAACGTCATCCGGGTAGAAATTCTTTAACCTTTAAACTGCCGATAGGAGTGTTTATTCTAATATACAATTTTTGTAATAAATGATTCAATATATTTACTTTTATGCTCATACATTATAACCCATCCTTGACCCCACTGCACTGGTTCATTCATTATTTTTTAAATTAAGCCTTTGTGGCAGTTGAAAAATATGTTTCTACAGCTTCATTATTTATTTTTTAGTTTAAAAAAGCCCCCATTCGCACATTATCCAAGCTTAGGACTTGTACCAGAAAGCAGTGATAACTAGTCGGCTACGATGCGTTTCAGTATGCACTAAAACGCTTAAGTGCAATTAATTCAGGAACTGCTGCTCGGAGCGACATCTACTAAGTTTACCTTTTTGGACAAAAGGTGCCAAGGAATACACATTTTCAACTGGAAATTTAATATAGCTAGGCACAAAAAAGTTGTGACGCTCTAGATGTAGGTGAAGTGTTGCTGGTGGCGCCCCCTACAATGGGCATCGAAACTGTGATCAGATCTTAATTTCTCATCCTAAAAAAAACCTAAATACCAAGTTTCGTGTAGGTTATGCTATTATTAAGTTAAATATTTACAAAAAAGTTAAAAAAAAAATAATAGTTTCACACCCTGTACTTTGAAAAGTATCAACTTTTGGACTAGAATTGGGCTAGATTCTCATATTTTACCGTTAGTATTTTGTTTTTCTATATATACCTTTTAGATTAACGAATACGTACCGGTCAAAGGATTTTTTTATTATAAATTTTTATTGAATATTATAAATTTTTATTGGCTGAAAACCTATTATTCGAAACAGGTACTTCTTATTTATTGTCTGATGTCTAGACCCAGGGCAATGAGACCTAGGTCCCTTAACAACACTAACAATACATTTTAGGAGTTCAATAAACAAACGGTTTATAGTCAAAGGCTGACAAACAACTATAGAGATAATATAAAATACATTTCAATATTTAAAAGCCATGTCAGGGTCAATACTATTTTTCTAGTCCTTATCTTTGGGTTAGGACTAGACCGCTAGACTATTAGAAACAGAAATTCTTGTGATTCTGTGTAATACTTTTCATAGGCGGACATTTGGCAAACAAAGTGGAGGGGCGAAATTTTTATGTTTATTTACTTCAGAAGGAAATACGATTTTGTCAATAGGTTCATTTGTTATCGTTTCATCTATAGGTACCAGGTTATTGTTTCATACCATACATACCATATAGCCAATAGCTGAATTATAAACTTAATATTACTAAATGTACGTATACTAAATATTAATAGATGTATTATTAAGTAAGTCTGTTGTTTTAGTAAATTTGCCCTGGCTGTTTAATATTCCAGTTTAGTTTATAAGTCAACTAGCGTATACCCGGCATGCGTTGCAACCCGCTGGTATGAATGCAAACCCGAACAAACCCGATATATTAGTACCCGGCATGCCACTTTCTGAAATTGCACCCGTGCGAAGCCGGGGCGGGTCGCTAGTTATACATAAAAACCTTCCCCTTGAATCACTCTATCTATTAAAAAAAAACGCTTCAAAATCCGTTGCATAGTTTTAAAGATTTAAGCACAGACAGCGACAGCGACTTTGTTTTATACAGGGTTGGGCAAATGTTCCAGAACGGCTTAATTACAGGCGAACGAAAAGTGATATCGGATCCGGGTTTTGGGCAATTTATAGGACTAAAATTTTACTATTTGACTATTATACCATATGTCAGTAATGTCACCAACTGTCAAGTGTTGACGTTATTTTTTTTTAAATGGAACACCCTGTATATTTTTACATTTTTAAATCCACATAAAATTATAGTTATTTTTTATTAAATGCACTATTAGTCTATACTTCATAGTTTCCGAGATATTGACTCTCGAAAAGTGATATTTGTGAACTTTGACAGCTTATAACAGTACGTCTTAGAGCAAAACGGCTTACATGTCCCTATCTTCAATTTCTATTATCTTCCCAAAAAAATCAACTTCCAGTTAAACCGGAACAAATTTATTTCCTGCTTTCGAGTTACATCCGGTTTAACCGGAAGTTGATTTTTTTGGGAAGATAATAAAAATTGAAGATAGGGACATGTAAGCCGTTTTGCTCTAAGATGTACTGTTAGAAAGTTATAAGCTGTCAAAGTTCAAAAATGTCACTTTTCGAGAGTCAATATCTCGGAAACTATGAAGTATAGACTAATAATGCATTTAATAAAAAATAATTATAATTTTATGTGGAATTTAAAAATGTAAAAATATACAGGGTGTTCCATTAAAAAATAACGTCAACACTTGACAGTTGGTGACATTACTGACATATGGTATAATAGTTAAATAGTAAAATTTTAGTCCTATAGATTGCCCAAAACCCGGATCCGATATCACTTTTCGTTCGCCTGTAATTAAGCCGTTCCGGAACATTTGCCCAACCCTGTATAATATGTTAAGATTAAGATAACCCAAAACCAGGATTATGTACCGGCATTTACAGTGTTTTTTCATTATCTAGCCTTTCCTTCTGGCCAGTGTTAGCTTTAGATCAGCCAATAATAATAGAAGAGTCTGCAGGGCGAACCAAAATTTCTTATTTTCTTATTTCCATATTTTTTACATTTGGCAACGTTGCTCATATTAACAGGAGGCGATAACTAGAGGAACAAATTCCGTCGAAAAGGTATATTGGCAACCGGTTTGTTCGTTGTTACCCAGAGCATTTTTTTTTAATTTTATTTTCATAAAATAATATTAGTGGAAAAAATTGAATTAAAAGAAAATGCTCTGGGTAACAACGAACAAACCGGTTGCCAATATACCTTTTCGACGGAATTAAAAAATATGGAAATAGGAAAATAAGAAATTTTGGTTCGCTCTGCAGACCAGTGGCGGCTCGTGCCAGTATGAATAGGTGATGCAGCATCGCTTGAGAAGCGCCGCAGGCGAAAATTTCTGGGGACCACGCTTAAATTTCGTTTTTGTCTACTATTTTCTAATATTTGCAGTGAACACGTGTATGATAAATTATTCAATTTCATAACATACCAATAAATTTGGGGGGGGGGGCATGACTCCTCCCATGAGCCCCCCCCCCCTGGATCCGCGCTTGCTCCCTACCTGATACTTAAATTTGGATCGTATACATACATACATAAAATAATATTGCAATATGTTAATAATATGAATTTTCTACCAAAAACTTACCTAAATTCGGTAACATCAGGGAAATCAGGAAGGTAACACGACTAATTTAGAAATATTTTACTGTTTGAATGTGAGGCAAATTCTTCTGTCCTTTAAATTTGCAAACTTATTTATAATGTCCTCGTAAAATGGCTGTGCAAGTATAAGTTCATTTAATAGTTCTTTTTCGATCGAAATTTTTGATAAGTTTGTCAGCCTCAAACATTGTGAAATATAAAACTAAATACCGCAAAGAAACAATACCCGGCACGCGACATAAACCGTTATACCTTCGGTGGACCGGTGGTAGTGCATAAACGCAGGTGGAAAATTTGCATCACTTGTCGCCGGCCGAATCGAGACCGAGCGTCATGTTGTCATGGCAACCGCCGCATCCCTCGTGTTTGACATGAGCCAGCGGAAGCGTCATCAACACTCTGCTTCACAGCGCGAAGCAGCGCGTTTTATAGGTTGACGAATGGTTTTTCCAGTGTGTTATAAAATCAAATCTGTAGCATTCTGTTAATTGAATAAGACGCATCATAATATATGTAAATAATATCAGAAAACAAAGTTTTATAGAAGCAAATGAATTTTTAAATAATTATTTAGTCAGTCTGGAAATAATATGAGGCAGGTGAAGCAGCGCTTCACCTGCGTCATCGGGCGAGCCGCCACTGCTGCAGACTCTTGTAATAATAATCACAAAAGTGGCAAATTTATGGGCTTGCGCATGTAAACAAACATACATGGACATGCGCACTGCAAAATTCTCATTTAACGAATGGGAAGTTACTAAGTTAGACAGGTCCGGGCTTTAAAATTTAGGTAAAACTAAAGGTAGGAAATTGGAAAAGTTAACCTTCGATTTATGTTCATACAGTGAGTCCGTCCCCCCCCTCTAACTTCTAAACCGTTCGGTATATTTTAATGAAATTTTGAACGATAATATTTAAGCAAGTCTTGCACTTTTTGACGTACCAATGACAGCTTTAAATGTCAAGATGACAGCTGGGTCCGCTTTTGGAATATTTTTTTAAATGGAACACCCTGTATATTTTTACATTTTTAAATTACACATAAAATTATAATTATTTTTTTTTAAATGCATTATTGGTCTATACTTCATAGTTTCCGAGATATTGACTCTCGAAAAGTGACATTTTTGAAATTTGACAGCTTATAACCTTCTAACAGTACGTCTTAGATCAAAACGGCTTACATGTCCCTATCTTCAATTTTTATTATCTTCCCAAAAAAATCAACTTCCAGTTAAACCGGAACAACTATATTTCCTGCTTTCGAGTTACATCCGGTTTAACCGGAAGTTGATTTTTTTGGGAAGATAATAAAAATTGAAGATAGGGACATGTAAGCCGTTTTGCTCTAAGACGTACTGTTAGAAAGTTATAAGCTGTCAAAGTTCAAAAATGTCACTTTTCGAGAGTCAATATCTCGGAAACTATGAAGTATAGACCAATAATGCATTTAATAAAAAATTATTATAATTTTATGTGTAATTTAAAAATGTAAAAATTTACAGGGTGTTCCATTTAAAAAAATATTCCAAAAGCGGACCCAGCTGTCATCTTGACATTTAAAGCTGTCATTGGTATGTCAAAAAGTGCAAGACTTACTCAAATATTATCGTTTAAAATTTCATTAAAATATACCGAACGGTTTAGAAGTTAGAGGGGGGGGACGGACATTAGGTCCTCACTGTATATGCAAACAGCTAACTTGCCACCATTTATTGTCAAGAAACTGAAACGTGTTCTATTTTTTTGATCAAGTTATGGGAAAAGGTAGTGATTTCTGGTGTTTTTAGTGGCTGCCAACCTATCATATTTTGAGGTAAGAAAACAAAAATGGCTTCGAGCCGGTTCTGGAGTGTATTTATATGTCGAGAAAGAAGGAAAACCTAATAACGAGAGGGTTGTGCGCATGCTCATCCCTGTTGGGCGCCAAGGGATGTGACCAGCGAGCCGTGCGTTCTAACGTATTTTTAACCCACAAAACTTTACTTTTGTTTGCGCACGAGATAAACGGGACGGAACTAAAGATCTATGTCTAAGGTGTCGCGCCACCGTGAGTAGCGTACGCCACTGAAGTTAGAAAGAGAGACAATTAGTGGGCGACTGAAATGGATTGTTAATTAGGCTTAGAATTAGACTGAAAGTTAAGATTTTGGTCTATAAAAAAAATGTATGTTTTTTGAAAAAAATTTTTTCATAGACAAAATTTAGAAATTTTGAAGTGCCATATGACCCTAGCTGTCCTACCACCTATAATTTAATATTCTTATTTCTAAAGCAATTATAGCAAAGTATATGGAAATTGGAACGCAGTCGATTATGCTTAAATCGGTAACGTAGTTCTCGTGAGCCTAGCTTAGTATGACCTGTATCCATGCTGTTTTCCTCCAATTACAGTGGCCAATAATAGGCATCAAACTTTTTATGAGCCAGGCGCCCAAGGCTATCACCAATGGCATCATTCAGTCAGTTGCTGTACGCGTGCCAGCCCGGCCACCACGCGGTGGCGCAATTCAGTTGTTGGTTCGAACGTCGTGAGTGCGTGCTTTCTTACTTTGTTCGCGCTCGTAAACAAAAAACCTAATTTTCTTTCTAACTTTGTCACAAGTTTTTAATGGTCAATCCATTTTCTACAACGTGTTTGGAACAAAAATTGGAAATTCATAATTTACGGCGACTGTTACCCGATTTAAAAATTGAGAAACAAAAAGTCAGAGCGGGCAAAAAGGGCGTGTACGGAAATTTAACGACTTACTAGTACCTATATTTACTATAAAATATTGACTTAATTTAGCGATATTTGGGCGTGGTCCAGAAACATTTTTGCCTGTGGCATTACCTTACTAAAATGTTACAAGCAATAATTAATTTCAAACTATTGCACTGATTTTTTTATATACAATTCGTATTTTTTAGTTCCTATCACGTCTTAACACGAACAAACATGTAAAACAGATTAAACAAAAATAGGTCCCACATGTCGCTATGTACGAATTAATTTAAGAAGATTTATTTAAAAACAGATTATTCCAAGAACAGTATTATCATTATCAGTATTATAAGAAAATATTTACAAATTTAAATTAATGATTTTCATCATAGTCGTTTAATCTTTAACAACACAGCACGTTTTTTGCGTTGCTAAAATTCAAAATGTCAGCTAAAATCGCTGTGGTTTTCCTGGCTGCTTTTATTCTATTGCAGGTAACATATTAAAATGATGATAATATTAATTTATTGGTATTAGGTACTTTCGATTTGTTTCTTTTAAACAGCTAAACAAAGCAAATATCCTTGCTGACCTAAGTCGCTAAAGGAACGCCTCGTGAACAACTTCAACTGGCTCCCCTATTGACTTTGGACCGATAATTTATTTTTATTTATTAAATGAAATAATTTGACGAACTAATTTGCACAAATTTGTTGTGAGATATTTAATTATTAAGGGGTTATTTACAAAAATGTAAATCTTAAATTGACGACATTAAAAACAACGGTTCTGAAACTTTATAATAAAAGCACCAATAAATGCCAATAAGATTTTAATTACATGACATAACAGTTGAAATAGTGATTCACCCTTTCCTTGAAGTTGATATTGAGTAAGTTCAATATCACATCAAGGAGCGGAGCCTCCAGAATTTAGTGTCACGTGATTCGGGAGCCATAATATAGGCCGAATCACGTGACAGAAAAATCTGGTCGCTCTCATCTTCTCCTTGATGTGACATTTGACATTTTTAGAACATAAAAGATATTCTTTGTTAAATAACTATGGATGGACTGAATACAAATTATTAAACTTGTGCAAATGAAGCAGATAAAATATTCACAATATGACACTTCTCGATGAAAAAGTAACGAATACATTTTACGGTAACTGTTTTATTTGCAACTCCTTCCTACAGTGTGACCAGTAAAGTCCGCATCATATGGGATTTTTTTTTATTAATAACTTTATTTGAAATTTGACTTTGGCATCAAGTTTTGCTTCGATCAAGATGAAAATTAAGCATAAAAATAGTAGTCGCCTAATTCGCATTATCTGTAAAATTTTAATTTTTTCCAAAAAATAATTCAAAAGTAGGGTTATTTCTAAAAACATCGAAAAAAATTATTAGAAAAAGTTTTTTTAAATGCAGTTTCTAGCCCACATGCAAAATTTCAGCTGCATAAGACAATTTTGATTTTTTACCCATATTTTGTAAATTGCACCACTTTTGCAAAATAAGACTCAACGCAACCTACATAAAACTTGTTAGTTTTGACAATGCTTTATTTCAGATACATTTTCTTTAAAGTAGCGCCATATTAAATGTATGTTTTTCTACAAAATCAAAATTGGGCTGTTAAAATTTGGTCGCATGTGATGCAAAGTTTATTTGTTTTTGACAAGGTAACGTCATAAAATAAGTATTTTTGAAAACTTAGTTTGTGTCTGGAAGTAATACACCTTAATATTAAGACAAAAAAGAACACAGTGTCATCAGTAAAGTGTTCATTAAGTATTCTATTTCTAACAGAATTAAATGACGACTCTCACTATTCTATGCATACCTAGGCGACAACGTATATGTTGGGTAAAATATGAATGATGTGCGGTTTGTTTGTATAACTTGGTTTTAATTTGCAATTATTACTACTTTTCAAAATGGTTAAAATAAGTAGGTTTTACTTTCTTACTTAAGAAACATCCAGTTTGTTTGTATTAGTGTATTACGTATTTTGCTATTTTTCGACGAAATAAAACCTATTTTAGTTATACTTGCTGTCGCTTTTTATCTTTATTTGTTTAACATTTAACACCTAATGCAACGGTAAAATCATTGTGAAAATCGATCCAATTACCCCGGAATAATCAGCGTACATATTATTATCAAAAACATATCTCAGAGACAGTAATGAAACTTTTCACCGAGGTTTGTATACTATTTTATTTACAACCACATCCAACATCCACTTCTTATTATTTTGAGTTCAAATAATTATTAAAAGGTAAATGTCATTTTGACTTTTCCATTGCAAAAGTAGACAGACATTTAGAATTTCAAATAACCGCAGGTGATAAAATAACGTAGGTAATAATACACATCAAGATGGCAAATATCATTTTTGGAATATGGTTTCCATGTCACTAAACAATATATTATTTTTTTAAAACGTTAGTGTCAAAGTTTTTACAAAACACCAAAAAAATGCTCTCAGATGAGGAATTTGATTTGGCTGCTACTCCCCCAGAAATTCGAGAAGCAGCAAAAATAGTAGAAGAAGATCTTCTGCCAACTAAAAGCCGCCCGAGATATGACAAGGCATATAACTGTTTTAAAGAATGGTGTATTGGAAACAAAGTTCAAAATCCTGGTTCTGAATCGGCGCTACTAGCTTATTTTAGTGAAAATGCCAAGACAAAGAAAATATCAACGCTTTGGTCAATATATTCAATGTTGAGGACCACTCTATCAATTAGGGAAAAAGTAGACATATCTAAACACGCAAAGCTATTAGCATTTTTAAAAAAGCAAAACAAAGGATACAAGCCGAAAAAATCGACCACACTGTCTATGGATAATATTGAAACATTTTTGGAACAAGCACCTATGGAATTTCTTGTTCAAAAGGTATTTTAGGCTAAAAGGTTGACTATTTCTATATTAACTTATTATTTTATACATTTGTAGGTCGCATTGGTTATTGGTGTCTCAGGCGCCTGCCGATCAGATGAATTATACAAAATGAAAACAACAGACGTTCACTTTTTAGAAGAAAAGGTCGCGATTGAAATACAAAATAGCAAAACGTACCAGCCACGATCATTTATGATAACTGATAATAAATGGATTGCACCACTTAAGGAGTACATAACTTTACGGAAAAATATACAGGATGGAAAGCTTTTTATGCAAATAAGATATGGAAAAATTAGTAAACAATGTATTGGGCACAACACTTTAAGTCAGTTTCCAAAAAAAATTGCAGCTTTTCTGAAGCTGAATACTGAAGGTTTTACTGGTCACTGTTTCAGAAGAACAGCGGCTACTTTGCTCGCAAATAACGGTGGCGATCTTATGCAAATAAAGCGGTTAGGAGGCTGGAAATCTAGCACAGTAGCTGAGGGATACATAGACAGTTCGGTTTCTACTCAGGTTAATACGGCAAAATTGATTTCAAAGCCAAGTTCAAGTTTTACTAACACTACTTTAACTTCAAATAATCATGAAATAAACCTTTCAAAAGAAGAATTTCAGCAAGGTTTAAACATATCTGTGACTGCCTACAATAATGCCAATGTAATATTTAATGTAAATAAGTAAAACATAAACCATGTTAATTTTTTGTTTTTTATAAATGTCATTTAGGTATAATTCATTTAAAGAAATAAAAAATAAAATTATTGTTGTTGAATTTGTGTAATGAGTTGTGTGTTGGTGTGTTTGTATATTATTTTGAGATATCGATTTTTATTAAAATTTAAAAAAAAAAAAATTTACTATTTTGAGATATCGATTTTTAATAAAATTACAAAAAATAACAATTTTACTTTCCACCCGGGTGGAAAGTGCTCACTTTCCACCCGGGTGGAAAGTAAAAGTCAAGAAACGTCAACTTTCCACCTTTCAAAGATAGGTGAAATGTCATTATTACATACATGGTTGTAAATAAAAATAATTTACGGGCGATCCGAGGTCGAGAAGTGGAAGGGGGTGAGTTTTTAAGGGGAGAAAACGATTTATCTCGATTTCCGGCAAAACTGAAAGTCCTATGGAAAAACGTTAAACAGCAAAGTTGTAGGTAATAAAAAGATCTACAACTTTTGTATTTACACTTTTTTCACATAACCTCAAAATTGATATGAAAAATTCAAATAACCAAGTTTTGGGTTTTTTATTTTTATCTTTTACAAGAAAAATTTGTTTTTTCACGAAATTTGGTGAAAACTTACCTTTTTATGTCCCAAACACACTGTAATTTTTTTGATTTAAAATATTTATTTTTTCACCTTATTTTGACTTAATATCGAAAAAGCACCGTAATTTTTAATCGAAAATTCTCACGTCAAAATATCTGCTTTTTTAAAAAAGTCGGTGGGCTTTTTGTTTGTTGAAATGTCTACTTTCTGATCGCGTAAAAAAAATATACAATACTATGGTAAATGTTCTCAAAAAAAGCAAAGAAATGAAAAAAACTCGAATCCGAAATTTTTTTTAATCATTATGTACAGTTTTGAGCTATTTATTAAAATTTATACTTTAATTACTCGAAAAACGTAAGATTCCATATTACATTGATATACAAAAAAATTAAAAATCCATAAAACATAAAGATCGCAAAAAATATGCGAAAATAGTTGTTCTAAATATAATTAAAGGTAGGATTTAAAGGGGATTTCATCACATTTACCATAGTAATGTATATTTTTTTTTACACTATCAGAAAGTAGAGATTTCAACGAACAAAAAGCCCACCGACTTTTTTAAAAAAGCAGATATTTTGACGTGAGAATTTTCGATTGAAAATTAGGGTGCTTTTTCGATATTAAGTCAAAATAAGGTGAAAAAATAAATATTTTAAATCAAAAAAATTACAGTGTGTTTGGGACATAAAAAGGTAAGTTGTCACCAAATTTCGTGAAAAATTTTTTTTTGTTAAAGATAAAAATAAAAAACCAAAAACTTGGTTATTTGAATTTTTCACATAAATTTTTGGCGTTATGTGAAAAAGTGTAAATACAAATGTTGTAGATCTTTTGACTACCTACAACTTTGCCATTTAACGTTTTTCCATAGGACTTGTAGTTTTGCCGGAAATCGAAATAAATCATTTTCTACCCTCAAAAACTCACCCCTTTCCACTTCCCGACCTCGGATCGCCCCCCGTAAATTATTTTGCCTTTTATTTTTGTTATATTCTCTTCCTTTTCCAATGGGTTTCATCCTACTATAATTTTTTTTTCACTTTTTACCATTTTCAAAGGCTTCAGCCCTGGTCTAGTAAACCAAATAAATTTTTAAAAGCCAATTTAGCCTAATTTTTAATATTGCCCCCCCCCCTCCCCTTTTTCCTATATGGCGCCAGCCCATGTATGTAATGATGGAAAAAGTATATTGTGTACAATGTTCTCTATATAGACGTTATTACACTAGTTTTATAACTTACATTATTCAACAAATATAACAACACGAAGAAGCTTACGGCCTTCACAAACATTTTTCTTAGTTAATGGAAAAAAACTGAATTAATGAAACATATTGCGGAAGTAAAAATTTATTTTATAGCTTTAAATTTTTCAAATGAATTCTCCAATTTGTTTGTTTTAAATTTTTCTCGCAAGGTGCAAGCTTTACCGGGTTTGGTACGTGAGAAAGTTATAGGTCAATGTATGAAACAAAAATGTTGAACAAATTGTTTGTTTTTGTGTAATATGTTCTAAATGTTCGGCGGGTAGTTGTTTTTTTGAGACTGGAAAACGTTAATTTTTTCTTGTGTTTATTGATGATAAGAATAAGCAGGTGTTGTTGTTAAAAATAATTCAACCCTGATTTTCTTTATACATTTGAGGGTAGCAAACTTTACAACCTTTAATTAGCTAAAAAATTAATTGATCCAGCCGATACTAGGTGGAAATTCATAATTATAGTATTATAGACCAGGGCTGAAGCTTTTGAAAATGGTAAAAAGTGAAAAAAAATAATAGTAGGATGAAACCCATTGGAAAAGGAAGAGAAGATAACAAAAATAAAAGGAAAAATAGTTTACGGGCGATCCGAGGTCGGGAAATGGAAAGGGGTGAGTTTTAAGGGTAGAAAACGATTTTTCTCGATTTCCGGCAAAACTACAAGTCCTACGGAAAAACGTTAAATGGCAAAGTTGTAGGTAATAGAAAGATCTACAACTTTTGTATCTACACTTTTTTCACATAACCTCAAAATTTATGTGAAAAATTCAAATAACCAAGTTTTTGGTTTTTTATTTTTATCTTTTACAAGAATTTTTTTTCACGACATTTGGTGAAAACTTATCTTTTTTAAAAAAGCAGAAATTTTGACGTGAGAATTTTCGATTGAAAATTAGGGTGCTTTTTCGATATTAAGTCAAAATCAGGTGAAAAAATAAATATTTTAAATCAAAAAAATTACAGTATGTTTGGGACATAAATAGGTAAGTTTTCACCAAATTTCGTGAAAATTTTTTTTTTAAATAACTCATACTAAAAACTAAAACCGGTAATAAAACAAAATAACTATAAAAATTGTTTATTAAACAACAAAAAAAACAGCATTATAAACTATGTATAAAATAACAAACACAGCAACATTAAAGCAAACAGTGATTATTGCTATAACAAAATACACTAAGAATCTGGGAAGCATGAATAAATATCTAAAAATTTAAAAATACACAGAAATTAATAAATTAGTTTAAAATAATTCTAAGTAAAAACTTGATATTCCTTGTATAAGTTGCATGGGGACGTTACTATGTCTACAACTAAAAATAAAAATAAAAATTAGTAAAATGTATAATAAAAAATATATCTACAGGTAAAAGTCCAACATCCTATGAAATAAACGCATTTTTTGTCTCCACTATAAAAGACTGTTGAGTTGCTTCTACTAGATGGCGGCACCACCTATTTATTACCGCTTGGCTCCACAGGGTGGGTTTAAATACGTGTTGCGTCTTGTGTGAGTTGTGTGGAGTTGCTTTGGGTTATGGCTGCCCGTAGAGTCCTAATAAGGACTTTTTGGCTTTGATTTTTTTTTGGGTAGATGCTTTATGATTATAGTGACAAATTTTCGTAAGGTAATTAGGCATTTCCTCATCGGCCGGTTATATAAATAAATATTCGTACATTTTACGTCTTCCCCTCAGTGGGGATTTTCAAAAACCCTAGGTACGTCGTCCACAACGGGAATTTTTTTGTTGTAGTTGGGTAACTTCTCCAAAAAATCTTGCAGTTGATTACTGAACTCTTGTCTCTTCTGACTTGCCTTTTCTATCCTGTTGAGGGAAATTTTCGAGGATACGTAGCCCGTATTGATTAGTTTATTGATGAAACCCAAGATGGCGTCTTCAGCTGGTTCGAGAGCTTTTTGAAGATCGGGACTACAAATAAATGACACAGTAAATAATCGAAAAATATCGTCCACTTAATCAAAACTCCCTCGGATCCGTCAAATTAATTTTTTCGGTTGAAGATAGCTATACAGGGTTAGGAAAAATTACAAGAACGGTCGATTATTTCAAAATATACAGGGGTTATCAAAAAACTTCTTATATAAAAAATGTAGGGCTGTTAAAAATCTACATATCGGTGATAAATTGAAATATACAGGGTCGCCCACAAAGTTGTGGAGAATGATAGTTATATTTTTTTAAATGGAACACCCTGTATATTTTTACATTTTTAAATTCCACATAAAATTATAATTACTTTTTATTAAATGCACTATTAGTCTATACTTCATAGTTTCCGAGATATTGACTCTCGAAAAGTAACATTTTTAAACTTTGACAGCTTATAACTTTTTAACAGTACGTCTTAGAGCAAAACAGCTTACATGTCCCTATCTTCAATTTTTATTATCTTCCCAAAAAAATCAATTTCCAGTTAAACCGGAACAACTATATTTCCTGCTTTCGAGTTACATCCGGTTTAACCGGAAGTTGATTTTTTGGGAAGATAATAAAAATTGAAGATAGGGACATGTAAGCCGTTTTGCTCTAAGGCCTACTGTTAGAAAGTTATAAGCTGTCAAAGTTCAAAAATTTCACTTTTCGAGAGTCAATATCTCGGAAACTATAAAGTATAGACTAATAGTGCATTTAATAAAAAATAATTATAATTTTATGTGGAATTTAAAAATGTAAAAATATACAGGGTGTTCCATTTAAAAAAAATATAACTATCATTCTCCACAACTTTATGGGCGACCCTGTATATTTCAATTTATCACCGATATGTAGATTTTTAACAGCCCAACATTTTTTATATAGGACGTTTTTTGATAACCCCTGTATATTTTGAAATAATCGACCGTTCTGGTAATTTTTCCTAACCCTGTATAATAATTGTCTAGAATTTATTGTAAAATATAAAAATATACAATACAGGGTGTTATTTAAGTATGTGACCAAACTCCAACGAGTGCTTCTTTAAGTAATTTTAAGAAGAAAAGTTCATATTAACATGGGTCCGAAAATGCATAGTTTTTACGATTCAGGGTGGCAAACTTTAAAAAAAAATCGGATCTTCGTAAATTTCTCAATACTCTTTTATTCGATTTTGTTGAAATTTGGCAATTCTATTTCTAATAACAAGAGGATAATTAAGCCTCAATTAGATTAAAATTATTAAGTCCAGTGGCGTCCCGGAAGACAGTCTAACTAATATTTTTTACAAAAAAATTGCGCGCCACTGACTTTTTTAAAATTATGTATTTTTCTCGAATTAGGCAACTACAAAACAACTATTTTATCTCCTGAGTTTTTTTCATATCTGGCTTTGTTTTCGAGAAAAAAAATAAAAACAACTTTATTGCATGTCCCCGGGCCAACACGAGTAAAAGTACCAAACTATTAAGCAATTAAAATTACACCAAAGTCCTGTTTTGAATTTTAAAATTTTAATATTTATGCGAAAAAATTCAAAAGGGGACTTTTGCGTAATTTTAATTGCTTAATAGTTTGGTAAGCAGCTTAAATTTTTTACTCTTATTGTCACGGGGACATGCAATAAAATGGTTTTTATTTTTTTTCTCGAAAACAAAGCAAGATATGAAAAAAACTCAAGAGATAAAATAGTTGTATTTGTAGTTGCCTAATTCGAAAAAATACATCATTTAAAAAAAACCAGTGGCGCGTCATTTTTTTGTCAAAACTACTAGTTGCCTGTCTTCCGGGACGCTACTGGACTTAATAATTTTATTTTAATTGAGGCTAAATTATCCTCTTGTTATTATAAACAGAATTGCCAAATTTCAACAATGTTGAATAAAAAAGTATTGAGATATTTACGAACGTTTAAAAGTTTGACCCCCTGTATCGTAAAAATTATGCATATTCGGACCCATGTTTATATGAACTTTTCTTCTTAAAATCACTTATAGAGGCACCCCTTGGAGTTTGGCCACATACTTAAATAACACCCTGTATATTTCTTGATGATCCACCCTGTATATTGTCCAAGTGATTCTTGATTAAGTGGGCGGTATTCTATACATATAAAAGGCTGACCCGTCTTTTTTTCACAACGCTGTACAGAAATTTTTGTTAATACCTTATTGACTCCTCAAACGATTCTTCAAATGAATCAGCTGGTAGGGGTGTCCTGCAGTCAATTTCCAAAATCTGTAAAAATAATTGGGTTTACATTAACGCGCAGCCCGGCGTAGTAAAATCCTGAGCGTGAAGATAATTTGCACGCTCAGGTTGCATATAGACAGTTTACGCAGACTAGGCCTAAATTAACTTGTCTTTACAAGTGCAGTTTATAAATTTAATATACACACGCCACGGAGTACAAAAACTCTGCAACACACGCTCAGTCTTCTACAACGATCGGGCTTTGGGTTTGACCCGAATCCCGCAAAAAATTCGATAATTTTTCTGTGTAATAAACTGTAACGTTTGTGGACTAAAATTTTTAGGCCTTGAACAAACTGCACTGCCTGTGCGTGCAGCTTGACGTTGTGTAAAGCTGAGCGTGAAAGTTTTACTACGAATCACTAAAAACGGTTGTACATATTTTAAACGAAAACTTACCAAAAATATGTGCAGCACTACTATCGAATAAAACGAATACATTAAAATCATATTTTACAAAGGTCACTAAGTACGTAGTACTACTAAGTATATATGCACCAACTTGTTCCTTTTTTTTGTGACTTTCAAAGTACCTAAGAGAACTAGATACTATGGTACGTTACCTATACACATAGTAACAGTGCTTAATTTGCTAATTGCATTTGTTTTGTGTTTAATTTAACCTTGTCTCAATTTATATAATAGTAAATAGTTTAAACTATATTTTATTTCATTGGCGTTACAATATAAACTACATGGACTGTTTAGGTTCTTACATGGAGACGAAAATAAAATTAAATAAATGCAGCAACGTGCTTTACAAGGCAGCACACGCACCTCTCCCAGAGCGCCTTAAAGGATTTTTTCTACTACCGTGCGTAAAACACTAACTTTACACACTATGGAAGGTGTCTAAAATTTAACTTTTTTTAACTAGTGCGTAAAATAAATTACTTTACGCACTAGTTAAAAAAAGTAAAAAATATGAATGATTACATTGATATGGATACCTGCATTTTTACTTAAAATTGGTCTGGTTGGCCATGGACAAATGGCGATTTCTGTTTGACGTATCTGAATGTTGACAATTTGTGATTTATGCCAGGTGTTTTAATGATTTTAGGAATTAGTGAAGATTTTAATACGGTAAGTTTTGAGTTGTGATATCAAATGTGTTATATTGTTATGATTTCGTTTAATTTTATTTCAGATTTTTAAATCTCAACATTATGGACAGTGATTTATCGGATTTTGAGAACACTCCGCCGAATATTGCAGATTCTGCACAGGAAGCTACTTTGAATTTGCTTCCCAACAAGTCTCGGTTAATTTACGAGCAAAAATATACATTGTTTATGTGTTGGTGCAAGAAAAATAAAGTGACAAGGTACTCAGAAAATGTTTTGCTAGCTTATTTTTCAGATGAATTAAAAAGCTATAAATCATCGACAATGTGATCAATATTTTCCATGCTAAAGGCTACCTTGAAAATTAAAAATTCAGTAGATATTTCAACCTACCACAAGTTAATTGCCTTTCTTAAACAGAGAAGCAAAGGCTACAAAGCAAAGAAATCAGGAATATTTGAGAAAAGTCATTTCATCAAGTTTATTTTGGAGGCTCCGGATTCGAAGTTTTTAATGATAAAGGTAACTTTACATCAATTTAATTCTATTGGTAAGGTAAAATATCATATCAAAAATTATAGAAGTTTTACCTTAGTTCTTAATACTTTTAGATTCTCTATAAAATGTTTGTATTTAATAGTTATTATATATTTTATATCGACACGATTTATTATTTTAGGTTGCATTTATTATTGGCATTTCTGGGGCTTGTCGCAGAGAAGAACTGATGAAAATGACAATAAATGATGTTGAGAACAAGGAAACAGTCCTTATTATAAGAATTCCTGATTCAAAAAATGGTATGGAAAGAATTTTTACAGTTCTAAACCCAAATAATTCCATAAATTATTTATCGTACATTATAAAATATATGACATTAAGACCTCCTAATATTGAATCATCCAGATTATTTTTAAAATATGCCCAAAATAAATGTTCGAAACAACCTGTGGGCATAAACACATTTGGTAAGATGCCTTCTGTAATAGCTGAATATCTGAAATTGCCAAATCCAACATGTTATACTGGTCATTCTTTTCGAAGGTCATCTGCCACTATGTTGGCAAATTCTGGAGGAGACCTTATAACAGTGAAGAAGCATGGGGGATGGAAATCATCTGCCGTCGCAGAGGGTTACATTGACAGTACACTGAGCCAAAAAATTGACATATCGAATGAAATATTAACAAATGATGCTTCCTCTTCTAATTCCACTAGTACGTTTGACAATATTCCTGAAATCGAAATAAGCAATATTATATCAAATTTGTCTTCTGAAGTTTCAACCAATATAAATAAGCTAACTGATACACCATTTACATCTAGTTCTAATGTGGCTTGTAACAGCAGACGTGTGGATTGTGAAGATTCACAAGTAAATTCTAGACTTAAGAGCCAAGGATTAACTTTTAATAATTCTAATAGCTGTACATTTAATATTCATATAGTCCACAATTAAATTGAATATAAATCCGTATTTGTAAGTACATACATATATGAAATTTTATTATTGTTATTGTTCCTATAACTTTTGTTCTTAATATTTTTTAGATAACTCTCTTCCTTTAAGAAATAATCGACCATTTCAATACATAACAGCGACCCTGTATAACGTCCGGTAGTAGAAAAAATTGGGTATGCAATTCGTGCGTAAAGTGCCTTTTTTTTACTTATGTGATTTGCGCACTCGCCTGCGGCTCGTGCGAAAAACTTCTCATTCATAAAAAAAATGCTACTTTACACCCTTGTTGCATAAATAACTATTTCCTATAGTGCTTGTGCTCGATCATAAAAAAAAAGCGTTTTTATTTTAATTTAAAAAAGATAAGAGCCAGCCCGCCACTGGGAAGCATAGTACTATTATAGTACGGTGTAAATTGCATCAAATTGGCAGTCGGACAATATTGTAGTAATTGTTCTTACAATTAATGCAATTTCCTTAAATGGACTTTTTGTGTTTACATCTTTACATTGCCTTAAAATTAAAATACCTATTATAAAATAATATTAGTGATTTGCAGTGACGTGCTAAGGGAGGGCTAGAAAGGGCGCAAGCCTCTCGCCTTTTTAGAAAAGGAAAAAATACTCTCGTTTCTTAAATTAAAATTTAAAACTTGGTACTTATGTGTAACTTAACATGCAGTAAAAATGGTCAATAAAAAAATAGAGTTGCCATTTAAAAAAATTATCGATTTTTACCCCATCATACTAAAAGCCTAGATTTATATACAGTGTGACCAGTAAAGTCCGCATCATATGGGATTTTTTTTTATTAATAACTTTATTCGAAATTTGACTTTGGCATCAAGTTCTGCTTTGATCGAGATGAAAATTAAGCAAAAAAATAGTAGTCACGTGATTCGCATTATCTGTTAAATTTTAATTTTTCCAAAAAATAATTCAAAAGTGAGGTTATTTCTGAAAGCATCGAAAAAAGTTATTAGAAAAAGTTTTTTTTTAATGCAGTTTCTAGCCCACATGCAAAATTTTAGCTGCATAAGATAATTTTGATTTTTTATCCATATTTTGTAAATTGCACCGCTTTTGCAAAATAAGACTCAACGCAACCTACATACAACTTCTTAGTTTTGACAATGCTTAATTTCAGATACATTTTCTTTAAAGTATTAAATGTGTGTTTTTCTATAAAATTAAAATTGGGCTATTAAAATTTGGTCGCATGTGATGCAAAGTTGATTTGGTTTTGACCCTGTATAAGGTAAATTCATAAAAAAAGTATTTTTGAAAACGTAGTTTGTGTCTGAAAGTAATACACTTTAATATGAAGACAAAAAAGAACACGGTGTCATCGGTAAAGTGTTCATTAAGAGTAAAATAAATTTTAGTTGTAAGTAAAAATCAAAATTATCTTTTGCAGCTGAAATTTTGCATGTGGGCTAGAAACTGTATTTAAAAAACTTTTTCTTATAACTTTTTTCAATATTTTCAGAAATAACCCCAGTTTTGAATTATTTTTTGGAAAAAATTAAAATTTGCCAGATAATGCGAATCACGTGACTACTATTTTTTTACTTAATTTTCATCTCGATCGAAGCAGAACTTGATGCCAGAGTCAAATTTCGAATAAAGTTATTAATAAAAAAAAATCCCATATGATGCGGACTTACCGGTCACACGGTATAATATGTATATAATTATTAAAAATTAAATTTAATAAATTTATTTCTTATCATTCGAAATTTCCTTTATTTCTTATCAAAAGGAATGAATTATTGTTTGTTGCAACGGTTACTAGAATTTGACCTTATATATTTTTATCTTACCGGGTAAACATCAGTTTCAAAGAACTGTAAAGGTTGATAAATGGACATAATATTGACCCTGTGTCAAAAGATAACAGTATTATCTATCTATCTGTAATATTAATAAATAATTTTTTAATTCTGATTAATAGGCAATTGCGATATATACATACATCCAAGGTGGTGAGTTTTTAAAACGAATCGCATTTGTGCCACAATTTCTCATTAATAATATAAAACGCTTCCAACTTTACCTATTATTTCTCTGTGCAACAGCATACAAACCATTTTATTTTCTGTCGCAACATAACTTCAAAAAATTTCCTTATTTCCTAAATCAACTCCCAATTAAAACCAAATAAAAGTCCTAATGGGTGAAGTCTGGAGATCTGGCAGGCAAGGCCGTAGCCAGAAAATAATTTCGGGGGGGGGGGGGGGATTGTTCCAGTGGCGAAGTTAGATTTTGTTCCAAGGGGGGGGGGGGGGGGAGGAACTGCGCCGCAGGCGAAATTTTTTTGGGTGTTGCGCCTTTTTTTGGGTAAAATAACCGTAAAGCTTAATCTGCGGCAATATGCGAGACTTTAAAACACTCTTTTAATTTAAAAGAAATATAATAAATTATATTATGTAATAACAAGATCAAAAACAAAATAAGAATGAAAACGAAAAATAAACAATAAGAACAAGAAAAATATCTGAAGTACCTATACATACTTACTTTGTACTAAATTACAAAATCAAGTTTCCTGTTCTTAGAAGAGAAAATATTTATGATTTTGTTTACATCTACGTTTGTTATGAACCAGGTAGTCAAGTCAATGTCAAAAAAAAATATAGTTCGGACTTCAAAAATATTGTTAAAAATTAGTTTAACTTGCCGGAGTTGCCGGGGAATAAAATTGTTTTTAGTTATAAAACATTGTTCCTAATTTTTCGAACGTCTAGGCCGGGCGAACGGGTAGCTAGCCAACGGTTAGGCAAAGAACAACGTTTATATCACGGTGGACATATAGGAAAGCCAGAACATTAAGGCGATCTGCAGCCATTGTAGCCCTTAAATAAGATTAACTATTATGTTGTGTAACAACAAAGTGAGACGGGCGCACTATATATAACTGCAGTCTCATTAATACTTATTAAGTCTAAAATAAATATATATTTTTTTATTTCGGGTTTGTTGGCTACGGCCTTGCTGGCAGGTCATTTAGTTTCGCCTCTTCTCCATATACACCGATTTAGATACATTTGGTTCAAAACTTCACGCACTCCACTGTAAAAAATGTGTCGAATTTTACGTGATAGTTCCATAAATATTAATTAATTTTACACACATGTCGTAGATAAAGATACATTAATGTTTTTGTAATATGAAATTTTATTGTAAATTTACAATAAAACAAGAAAGATATTTTTAATGCGCAGTTATTTTCAAAACATTTAAAATTAAAATACATTTAAATTTACAGCTTTAAAGAAAAATTAAATTTTTTAATATTTCATAGAATAATTAGGTTTTCATTGACAAATTTAGAAAAAATATATTTATCTTCCAAGATGGGCAACTAGTATAAGCATATTAAGCATGCAGATATTGATGCGGTGATGCCGGTGATCTAATTTAAATGTTTATTTTAAAACGGGAATATCATCATAAAAGTGAGAGTATTTTCAGTTCATATTTGCTCTTAACACGAAGAGATTGAACAAAAATACGCCTGCACGTGTTATTATAATTGTTACAAGAATCTTTATACAAAAACAAATGATGCCAAAAATAGCAATCCCCCTATCAGTATTATAAAAACAGCAAATTTAAAAATTCGAAATAATAATTTTCATCATTATTTTTTTGAGTCTTTAATAAAACGGAACACTTTTTGTTGAGTTGCTAAAATTCAAAATGTCAGCTAAAATCGCTGTAGTTTTCATGGTTGTTTTTATTCTATTGCAGGTAACATAAAATACTGATAATATTATTTGCAGTAATTTTAACAGTTTACAATAGGATTAAGTGCTGCTGACATATTTTTGAATTTCATTTCAACGTCCTCAATTTTTCTATAAATACATTTTTTTGACCGTTTTACTTCTCACTTATGTAACCCAAGACTTTCTGTGTGGGATAAGTGAAACAGAATACAGTATATTATGCTCAATATGCTGTAATCTGACACGCTTCTTTAAAATCGAGAAGGCTATGATGCATCCTTTCATATGTGTTGTTGGACCGATAATCTTGGTCCACACAAATTTTACTAACGTTGGTCAATACTTTACTTTAATTTTAATGAATTATCATTTATAAACAAAAACAATTCTTTTCACTGGTTTATTTAAAAGAAAATTTCACACCTGTCATTCTAAGCCAATCACACTTTCATTTCGACAGTTACCAATGACAACCTTCAAATTTTTCGGAAATTTTTCTCCTCCTGCCAAGCTAGGCGAACAAAATTAATAAGTGGACATTTTTTCTTGACAGCTATCATATGATCCGAAAATCAGTATTCAGGATCAAATTTTGGTATTTAATGTTTTTATTCATTTTATAATACTACTTAAATAAATACAAATATTTATTCACCAAATATTTCTTTCATTAAGGCTAAATATTTTTGGAATTCTGGTTGGAACTCTTCTCTTCGTAATGGAGAATCACAAGGATAATGGTTATCTTCCCTTTCCACTTCTATCAGATGTCTATGTTTAATATAATAGATGTAATATTTGGATGCAATTTTGTTCTGCTGAATTCTGGTTTTTCTTAAAAAGGATGGGAGATTATCTTCCTCCAAAATCTTCTGGATAGCTGAGAAAAGGTTTTCTTGATGGGGATTTAATTCAGTTTTTTCCATTAAACATTGCAAATACTTTAAATTTTTATGAGACAATGACATATTAATCTCCCCTATTTCAGAGCAAGATTTACAAACACCGTAGGGCTTAAAATTAGTTTCTTGATTGTTTGCTGCCATGATTTAATTATTGTGAACTAAAGAAGCACGTTTAAGAAATAACTGTCGACGTGACGTATAGCAGAGACGATTTTGACATCACAAGCCTAAGCCTACTTGACTGTGGTATCTACTATCTACCTAGATTTTAAAAATTGTTTTATCTGGCATAACTAGCCTAAACTATAGACTATGCTATGCTTTCCCTTTGTTTTAGTAAATGAAATGTAGTAAAAATAAATAAAAAGGATAATTTTCACTTATATTTTTTGCATTTCGTTTAACTAAACGGTGAGGAAACTTTTTTTTGAAAGTTTAAGTATTCCCGTTATTATGGATAATTTCAATAAAATAATTCAAATAAATTTTAGGTGTGAAATTTTCTTACCGAATCCCCCGCGTCCTTGAATTAATATCCGGAAATTCTTCCTCAGTCACGCATTTTTCTAGAAAATTTTCCGGAAATAATTCGAGCACTAGGGAGATTATAAGTGAAAACATTAGTGATGCGTTCGCCATTGTCTCATCAATGTCTCGTTTATTACAACTTGGCTAATATTACATATTTCTTTTAGTATTTCTCAGTTCAAGGTGTTGAGCTACCTACACGATCAGGAGGTGGTGGTAATTCTGTGGTAAGCTAATTTAATTTAGGGTTTAAAAATTATTTGTATATTTTACATATCATACCGTGCGAGCAAAAATTATTTGCATTAAAGAGGGCCTTGCATCTAAGGACGTAATGCTGAGCCAGCTTGGCCACACAGATTTTGCTTAAGGTGGGAGTATCAACATGCTTGCCAACCTATAACCTATGTCGCGTAGATTTATTTATGTTTTCTAGCTTTTAAACAAAATGTAAAGAAAATCAGTATCGACTTAATATTCTATAGGTAATAATTGACATATTTAATAAATATCAAGGAATTTCATAACTTATTTTAGGAGAACTGTATAGCGAAAAATATCGAGTAAGATTTTTTTTAACATTATTATGTCATTGTCACTCATTGTTATTTCACTATACAATTCTCCCAAAATTAACAATGAAATAAATTGATATTTTTGTAATATTTCAGATACTACCTAATTAATGTACCGACGATAATGATTTTCTTTAAATGTTAGTTATTAAAATAATAAACTCAAAAAATCAACGCGAAATAGGTTATAGGTTGACAATAGATTGAATGACGTTGAGAATTCAACCTTAAGTTGGTCAATAATTTGATTTTAATGAATTATCATTTATAAACAAAAATATATTATTTTATTATCACAATAATTATTATTAATATAATTTTTTTCCACTGGTTTATTTAAAAGAAAACATAAGTGATGCATTCGCCATTTTCTCATCAATGTCTCGTTTATTACAACTAAAAGGAACTTGGCTAATATTACATATTTCTTTTAGTATCCCTCAAAGCCAAGTATTGTGCTACCTACACGATCAAGAGGTGGTGGTAATTCTGTGGTAAGCTAATTTAATTTAGGGTTTAAAAATTATTTATATATTTTACATATCATACCGTGCCAGCAAAAATTATTTTCATCAAAGAGGGCCTTGCATCTAAGGATGTAATGCTTAGCCGTAGAGCTTAATACCTGTTGGGTTCAAGCTAAATAATCACTGCAATATTTAATAAATTAACCGTAGCCACAAAACAATAAAGTTTATCCCAAAGATCTAACTAGAATACAAAAACACAACTTTTAAATTAAAACAAATAAAATTCTGCCGCCATTATAATAAGACCCGTAAACAAACCGCCCGGCCGGCCAGGCTGTTCCATTTCTCACTTTATTAATGCTATTACAGCAAACCCGCATAAACAAATTTCAATAATATTTTGTAGAGGTTCTTAGCAATCATGTCACTTACATTTTCTATTAGATATCAATCGAAAACCGGATAAAAATACAAATTAATACGAAAAACCGCAAGGTTAACACGTACTTTGCGAGTAAATTACATACTAAAGCATGGCTAACCTAAAAAAAGTCACGTGACACATGGACCTGCAAGCAGTGTTGTTGATGTTTCTTTTTCATGGCTTCTCTCAAGGTGGTTGTGGTTATATATTAAATACACAGGTCTTATGGGGAATAAGCATTATATTTTTTTAGGCCTGTGTTAAAATAGTATATTAAAGTACACGTTTCATAAGAAGCGGTTTTAGCGCACGCGTCTATTTTAAAAAACGAGCCACAAAATGGCGAGTTTTTTTATTGACACGTGCGCTAAAACGCCTTATGAAACATGTGCATTGTACATTTTTTTCTATTTCACCTTTTATAATCAAGAAAAATACATTTTAAAAAGAAAATAAATCCTTCAAATTTTGTAAATTTTTATGTCTAAATTTTATGTTGGTAATACTATTTTTTATCATAGTAGCCTCTGGACAACAAAAATTATTTTGCAAACTGTAATTTTTTGATTTATTGACCCATTTTCACCACGAGATTCTAAAGTTATTTTAGCGATATGAGATTTGAAATTGGACGGAATACGTTGTGTGATCCTTGTACATTCGGTACATATACAGAGCGTTCGGAAATTCGGGTGATTTTGCTACTTTTTCTCGAATTTCAAAAGACGTGATTTTACGTCACGGCATTGCAATTTAGTATAGGGAAGATGGAAAATTCAAATAAAGTTGAAGTTAAAATCGACATTGGAAGGTTAGTAGATTGAATTTTGGATAGGATTTGGCAGAAAATGATAGCTTGAAGGAAGCATCTACAAAATATTGATTTATAGATTTATGCAACCAACATACATGACTGTTGTCCACACAGAATAAAAAAGTAGGTTATCAAGCTATTTTTCCTCTGCGAAAAATGGGTTTTCTCGTGAATCACAAAGGCCATTCAAGTCAATGAAATAAAACATTTAAATGTTATCAACATCAAATAAAGAAAAAACGCGTATCGAAATAGCTTCATTACGATACGCAATCGTACTGAGCTTATTATGAACGTGAAATAAAAAAACACATATATGTGCCGAAGCGGTCGCACAGTCAGCACAAACGGCTGTGTGTGTCATCGCCCTAAGGGTGTAGCTACGATTTGCTTGACACAAAATATTATTTAGTTCATTCGTACAAGCAATTGTCAACTGAATTCCAATTTTTCTCTGCGCATGCGTGGTTTTGAACTGGCTACAAACTGATTGGAATTTTTTGCTTTGCGTTTACGTTACTATTTGGCTTCTGCGAACGCCGGATTTTCTGTCAGCGGTTTGGGATTTGTCGTTTGCAAACGCTTTTAAAATACGATCACATGCATCGTTAAATTGCTGACGATTTCTGACCGCTGTTATACGAACGAAGTTAATATTAAATAATAATAAACTGGTTTTAATTGGTTTTTAAAAATAGGCATATTTTTGTTTTAGAAAACCCCGGAAGAGCAAAAAGCAGCTATAGAGCAGAAAAAAATTAGAGATGGGATCGATAAAATAGTGGCAGAACATCAAAGGCTCAATTGGAACTAATTTTTATATTGCTATATATTTATTTATATACAAAAATATATAAAATATTACTCTATTAACCATAGGTACATCTGGTACATACTACATAGTTACGTTCATATATATATTATACCATATATAATATCAATAGATGCATTATTAAGTAAGGCTGATGTTTTATAGTAAATTTGCCATGATTATTTAATATTCCAGTTTGGTTTATAAGTCAGTAATCCAAAAACATCTGCTCTTAAACTCAAACAAACCTGTTAAACAGATTTTAGAAAAATGCTTTCGTTTGATAAATTTAAATTGTTAAACTTAAATGAGCTAAAAAAAATCATTTTTAGTTTTTCAAATAAATCCAGTACAGATGATATATCAATAAATTTTTTAAAAACATATTTTAATGAAATATCTATTCAACTATTGGATATTATAAATTCTAGATTGAAATTTGGTATTGTCCCTGAAATTTTAAAAATAACTACAATAAATCCAATAAGAAAGGTTAAAAATAAATCAAAACCAGAAGAATTTAGACCAATAAATACACTTGTAGCAGTCGAAAAAATTTTAGAACGAATAATCTATTATCAGTTATTAGATTTTGTAGAGGAAAATAAAATATTATCAAAATTTCAATCAGGATTTAGGAAGAAATATAGTTGTGAAACTGCTGTACAATATGTTTTAAATGATTGGAAACTTAAAATTGATAAGGGTGATATGGTGGCCGTTATTTTTTTGGATTTGAAACGTGCATTTGAAACAATTGATAGAAAAAAATTATTAGAAAAATTACGACATTACGGAATTGGTGGACAGGCACATAAATGGTTACATGACTATTTAATGAATAGATGGCAGGTAGTTACATGTAACGAGTATGTGTCAAATAAAAAAGGTATAAATGTTGGTGTACCTCAAGGCAGTATACTTGGTCCTTTATTATTCATAATTTATATTAATGATTTGGCCTACAATCTAGATATTTGTAAATATCATTTTTTCGTTGATGATACAGTAATTTATATTTCAGATTATAATTTAATATCTCTAATAAATAATATGAACAATATACTAGAACATATATATTAATGATAAATCGATGTGTGAAAATAAATTAAAAATAAATATTGATAAAACAAAATTTTTGTTACTAAAGTCTGATAAACAGTATAATGAGTTTCTAAATCAAAATCTTTCTTTTAAAATAAATAACGAAACTTTTGAAATTGTTACTAAAGTTAAATATTTAGGAGTTATTATCGACAAAAATTTTAAATTTCATGATCATAATATGGATTATATTTGTAAAAAAAATTCAAAAAAAAATAGGAGTACTAAATAGATCCAACGGGCAGGTTATACTCATAGACAAGCGAGTTCCGCGCTCTCAATGTTATACTAAGCGCGGGCGGGCGGGGGCGACCGATTATCCGTCCCGATTCAACGCGGCTTCTCGATGAGTTGCCATGACGACAAAGGCGTGACGTCACCTACACATCGCACAACGAGCGGCTACGGACGAGCTCCAATTTTCCGCGCCCAACAACAGCTGTTCGCGATGCCACGGTAGAATAATCGATATATTATTTGCTCTGACGAGGCGACCTGTCGATGCCGCTAGGCACTAATGTTTTGTTTAATTTATTAGTTACGTTATAAAGTTGGAAAATGTCGTGTAATATGAAGGTCAGTGATTTACAGAAGCTTGTGTTTAGTTCTCTGAGCTTAAATGAAAAACTTGATTTAAAAAATGCAGGGCGGCAACTAGAAATTGAACATAGTACAAGTGCAATCAAAATGTAAAAGTAAGGCACAGTTTACGCGTAAGTTTGACAAAGAAATATATAATAAAAAATCCTGAATAGGTATGCGGTTGTGAGGACAAAATTTTTTTTCTTGTTTCGTGTGTCTTCTTTTTGACGGGGATGATAATTGGGCTATAAATGGGGTGCAGGACTTAAAACATCTTTCAGAGAAAATAAAAAAACATGAAAATAGTGCAAAACATCGTCATAATGTGGTAAGTTTTGAGATGTTAGGACTAATATTTTAACTTGTTTAAGCAGTGCTTATGCTGATGAACTTAAAATTCACAACAAGAAAGTTAGAACAAACAGACACGTACTTTTGAAAATAATAGACATTTAAATTTTTTTTTAATTTAAAACCAGCGCCCCCCCTGACTCGCTAGTCACAAGCCGCCACTGATAATACAACCCTGATGTGTTGTAAAAACCAATAGTGGGCACTATATTTTGGTAAATCATAAGCAGTTTAAATTGCATTGTTTTTACTTTCCCTGTGCTCTCGTAAAACAAGTATGCTGACTCTGGTTTGAAGCTCCTGGTCACTATCTCATATCCAGACTATGGATAATACTTCCTTGATTCAACAATTCAACTGTTTTTTTGCTTGTTGACGTTTGAAAATTTATGCCGGGCTAGCTGTGCTGTAGAGTTAAAAAAGGAGCAAGCGATAGACCTGATTGTTTCATATTTAATCGTATTTTTTAGTTCATATCTGCTCTTAATACGAACAAATATGTAAAACAAATTTAACAAAATTAGTCTTCTTGTGTTGCTACAAATTAATACAAGGACATTTATCTGAAACGCATTATACCAAAAATAACAATTTCCTTATCAATATTATAAAAAAATATATTTACAATTTTAAGTTAATGGGTTTCATCATTGTCGTTGAATGCTTAATAATACAACACGTTTTTTGCGTCGCTAAAATTCAAAATGTCAGCTAAAATCGCTGTAGTTTTCCTGGCTGCTTTTGTTCTATTGCAGGTAACACATTAAAATAATAAGAAATATATTTATTGGCAGTTAACAACAGGATCAAGTTCGGCTAACATATTTTTAAATTAAATTGAAATTTTGGATTTCATTTTAACATTCTCAATTTTCTTTTAATTCAAGGGGGTAATTTGACAAACTAAGTTGCGAAATTTTGACATGCTTTATTTAGTATTTAAGGTTGAATTCTCAACGTCATTCAATCTATTGCCAACCTATAACCTATTTCGCGTTGATGTTTTGAGTATATTATTTTAATAACTAACATTTAAAGAAAATCAATATCGTCGTTACATTATTTAGATAGTATCTGATATATTACAAAAATATCAATTTATTTCATTGCTAATTTTGGGAGAATTGTATAGTGAAAGAACAATGACATAATAATGTAAAAAAAAACTTACCCGATATTTTTCGCTGATATTTATTAAATATGTCAATTATTACCTGTAGAATATCAAGTCGATACTGATTTTCTTTAAATTTTGTATAAAAGCTAGAAAACATAAATAAATCTACGCGAAATAGGTTATAGGTTGGCAAGCATGTTGATACTCCCACCTTAAGGGGTTATTTAGAAAAATGTAAATCGAAATGATTCGAGAGTCACAATCAAAGAGTAATTACACTAATAAGAGGCGAAAGAAGGCCGTTTACCGAAAACCATATTTGCATGCGCATGCGCGAAATTGACGTTTCTCTGGACGTCTATTCTCGAACTAGGTAAACGATCAATTCAAGAGAAGTGACTACTTTTTCTCTTGAAAATGTTTAAACTGTATTCTTGTAACTTATTACTTATTACTTAAACTTATTACTTAAACTATTTATTCATTTACATACGATGTGAGCTGAGGCAGAATTTCCTTAATTCTTACCTTTGGTTAGGCTTTCCTTGTTTTATAAGCCTGGACAATGTTTGTTGTCATTTTGCTTGCAAATATACCGTTGACTTGTTTTGGTTTTCTACCATTTTGAACTAACAACAACTAACGTCAAGTGAACGGGAATCTACTATCTACTTTCTGTTCACGTTGCAGTTTTCTTTTCGGTCAGCAGGTAGGATTTCTTTTTAATGTTTCTCAAGGTTTAACTACTCTCTTCTAGGGGGCGTTGTTGCGGATAGCTGAAATTACACCGAGTTTGTAGGTTACCTTCCTGGTTGGTTTTGCGCTTGGAAGATTAGACACCAGAGGGACCTATGAGTACTAGTTTTGAATAATTACAGTGTAGCGCGCGTTTTATCTCACCTTATCCTGTACTTTTTTTGCGGCCTTTTTTGCACTATTTGTTCACTGCGAGTACTACGTTGATACCTACCAAAATCGACAAATTCCTTTCTTTCTTGAACCTTTGGCAAAGCTAGTAGCTGTTCGGCTTTGAAAACTTATTTAATTATTTTACCCTAATTAAAAGTTTCACGCTAAGTACCAGGTAGGTGAATTTCCTTATTATATCTAATTCTCAAATAAAATGTTGCAGTTCATAATATTGAGGTATTTTATTGAGTTTTAAATTTCTCTGTAATTAAGTTGATATTAAAAATGCTTACTCTTTATTATGTTCTTAGAAAAATGGTTACCTATCTGGGACTTACCTTATTTTTATATGTGTTTCTAGATTTACCAAAAAGATAAAAGAAGCAAGAAAGCCTGTCTCAAATTAAAAGTAAATTTACTGGCATGCTCTGAGTTTTATTGGTCTAAACCCACGTAAAATATACCCTGAGAAAAAACCGTCACATCTTGGCACCCAATCAAGAGGCCAGAAAATTTGAGATGCCAAATTTACAACATTCGCCAGAGACAGAAAATAATCCATCTTCGGGTGTAGGAACACCTAGGTTCACCAGAAGTGGTAGAAACATCCGTCTTCCTTCCTACTTAGACCAGTTTGATATGTCAACCTCTAGAAGGCCGCCATCTTCAGAGCCTCGCCTTCTGCCTGGAAGAGGCAGATGGTCTTTGGATCCACCAACTGAAAATATACCGAATATCAATATTCAAGGTAGGATCCAACCAAATTTAAATCGAACTAACCCAACTTTTCGTATGGAGCCCTTCACAGCGGGCTTCAATCATTCTGGGCCGATCAGCGCAGCTGGACAGTCTGCCCAGAACGTGCCGCCACCCCCATCATCGTCTATGGAGGTTCCACCCCCTCAACAGCATATGTTTATTGCTCCTGCTAATCCATTAAATGTTCAGAACGAAGATATATTAAGGATAGTAACACAAGTGGTAGCTACAATGCAAAATTTAAATATAAATAATAATTGTAACAATAATTTACCTCAATCTCAGTTAAATAACATAAATATTCCATTCGATATTAAACAGCTGCCAGTTTTCGAAAATAATGGTTCGTTGCACCCCATGGAATTTTTGAGTAGAATTGAAAGTAGTTTAGCAGTCAATCAATTGCCTTATCACGACATTTATAAGATCCTCATTAATTCTTTTAAGGGGCGCGCACGCCTATGGGCGGATGCCTTTTTACATACTTTCCAAAATTATATAAATTTTAAACAAAATTTTTGTGAGCATTTTTGGGGGGCAACAAAGCAGTTGCAAGTTAGGTTACAATTAGATTCTGGTAGGTACAGAGAAGGTGACTCCCTAGTGGACCATTTTAATTATTTTGTAAGCCTAGCTAAATTTTTAGACCCACCATATCCTATTGAATTATTGATATCCACTATAGCTCGTCATTTTTCGCCCAGTATTTCTGTATTATTGGTGGGAGCTAATACTTTAGAGGAAGCCCTAAGGAGGCTACGACAGGCCGAGTACTGTTTTAGGGGTCATGATGACGTAGTCACACCGGTTACGATACCTTCCAAAAATTATTCTACTCAGCCTAAAAAATATTTTAACGATAGAAACAATAAAAAACAAACTTTTAATCTGGAAGTGTCAGAAACCGTCGACGAGTCGGAAAACTGTTAATTTTCTCGGAAAATCAAGGTCCTATCCGGGAAAATTTAATAAAAAGGACCGTACTAGAAACTTTTTCTGATGAACAAATTGACCTCGATAATGTTTTGGGGGCTAGTGAGAACTTTAAATCGCCTATAATAACAGTAAATTTTTTTAACTTTAATTTCCCTGCTTTGGTTGACACTGGCAGTGAAATTTCGTGTTTTTCTTCAGATGTTTGGGCTCAACTGGAGCACAACCATCAGTTCATACCCTCTTTTTCTTGTGCGGGCGTTGGGGTTGTTGGGGCTTTTGAAACCAAGCACGGACGTGTAGAGGAGCAGGTTTCTATGTCTTTTTCCATTGAGAAAGAGAAGTTTACACATGAATTTTTGATTATTAATGAATTGAATTACCCTGTTATATTGGGTATAGATTTTTTGCGTTTAGTAAAAGCAAAAATTGATTTAGGAAGGAATTGCCTAATGTTTTTTGTGAAAGATGAAGCGTTGACAGTCCCTGAAATTCCTTCGGTTACTTTCATGGGCGAGCCAGAAAAAATTTGTGCTCGTTTGGTTTCGGAAAGGGTAAATGAAGTCGTTTCTCCGGCGTCTTTTCCTGACAGTGCCTTTGAGGAGCAAGTGAATGCTGTCTTAAGGGATAGTCAGCTTTCTGAAAAGCAAAAAATAATATTTCGGGATTTTTTACAAAATAATAGGGAGGTTTTTTCTGAGACTCCGGGTCTTACTAAAATTTATTCGCATGAAATTAAATTAAAAGATGAATCAGAATTTTTTATAAAACCCTATCCCATACCTTTTGCACATAGAGAAGCTGTGGAGAGGTCTATTGCCGATTTGGTCAAGTGGGGTATAATTGAACGTGCTAGTCCACCCTATATTTCACCCTTAAGTACTGTGGTTAAAGAAGATGGATCTGTGGGAATTTGTCTGGATGCTCGTCATTTGGATTCGGTTGTGTCCAAGGACTTTGAGTTGCCTCGACCAATTGAGGATATCCTAAGGAGCCTCCAGGGTTCACAGTTTCTGTCTTCTCTAGACTTGACCATGGGTTACTGGCAGATTCCATTAAAAGAGGAATCCAGAAAATATACAGGTTTTATGGTAGGTACTAAAACTTATCAGTTTAAGGTTCTTCCTTTCGGCCTCAGCACAGCCGTCTCTTCCTTTACTCGATGTTTAGATCTTGTTTTTGGTGAAGGTTTTGAGAATTTTTTAGTAAAATATTTGGATGACTCTTTAGTTTTGTCTCCAGATTTCAACTCTCATTTGCTACACCTGCAAAACATTTTTGATCGTTTATGTCAGGTAGGACTTAAATTAAATATAAAAAAGTGTCGTTTTTTTAAACAAGAATTACCTTTTCTTGGTTATATTTTAAACCAAGAGGGTGTCAAGCCTAATCCAGACCGAGTTTCAGCTGTTAAGGATTACATCAGTCCTTCTAACAAAAAAGAGGTACAAAAGTTCCTGGGACTCGTCAATTTTGATAGGGGCTTTTGCCCAAACCTTGCTGAGGCTACGGAGCCTCTTACTCGTTTACTTCACAAGGGAACAAAATGGTGTTGGGGGGAGGAACAGAAGGAAGCTTTTGCTAAAATAAAAGAAATCCTAATGGAGTCAACGCTTCTTTACTTTCCAGATCCTTCATTACCTTTTCACGTGTCTGTTGACAGTTCTGGCACCGGGTTAGGTGCAGAGTTATTTCAGGTAGCCGGAAATGAAAAGAGGGTTGTTGCTTGGGCAAGTAGGCTCTTGCTGCCACGGGAGTCCAGGTACCACTCTAATGAACAAGAAGTACTTTGTGCTGTCTGGGCCTTAAAAAGATGGAGGACTTTTTTATTAGGAAAGCATTTCTATTTGCATACCGACAATCGATGTCTTACCTTCATTAATTCCTGTCGTTTGTTATCCCCTAGGATAAGTAGGTGGGCACTTTTACTGCAAGAATATGATTTTACAGTACAATATGTTCCAGGTCCTCAAAATGTTGTGGCTGATGCCCTTTCACGCTTTGCCTGTGTCCGTTTACCTGTACCAGATAATAAATGTTTTAAAATTTTGAGCTTCACTCTTCCTAGTAATTTCAGGAAAAAATTAAAGGATATCCCTCGTCTTCAAAGGGAAGATCAAAAATTAGGAGATATTATCATCAAACTGCAAGTTGAATCCAATGAGTGTTCTAACCTGCAAAGTCGTTTCTTGTTGTTTAACGATACGCTGTACATTAGGCACTCCGATGATGAACCTTATCGGCTTTGTGTGCCCAAGACACTGACATCAGATTTTTGTGTGGCTTATCACGAAACCTTGGGGCACTATGGCGCTTTTAAAACTTGGTCAGCCTTAAAACACGAGGTTTGGTGGTCTAATATGTACCCTGAAATTAAAAAAATTATTCGTAGCTGTGATATTTGTCAAAAAAGTAAGACTGTTTCCTTACCAAAGCCAGATATCCATCCCATTATTCCAAATTCCAAGGGGGATTTAGTGGCCTTGGATCTTTATGGACCTTTAATTCGTAGCCGTGGTGGAGCTATCTATTTGCTTGTCGTTCTAGACGTTTACACCAAATATACGGCTCTTTATCCTCTTAAGAGAGCTACTACCCGAGCAGTTTTGAGTAGACTGACTCTTGACTATTTTCCTAACATGGGAAAACCATTGAGAATTCTTAGTGATCATGGTACACAATTTACGGCCAAGTCCTGGAGATCCACCTTAGAGTCTTTGGGAGTTCAAGTTATTTTTTCTTCCATCCGGCATCCCCAGGCCAACCCTTCTGAGAGGGTTATGAGAGAATTGGGTCGTTTGTTCCGGGTGTTTTGTAATGAAAAACACTCCAGGTGGGCATTTGAGGTTAATAAATTTGTTTTCTTCCTAAATAATGTGGTGCATGAGTCCACCGGTTTTACACCCACTGAATTGCATCATGGTACCTCACCACCAAAATTGTTACCCGAGGATTTTTTGATACCAGGTACCGAACTTTTATCCACTGATGTAAAGTTGGTTCTAGCCAAGGAAACTTTGGTTAGTAAGGCCGCTCGACGGGCGGTATTATACCCTAGTAGGCCCTACCCTGCATTTGTCGAGGGTGACTGGGTACTTTTACGTTCCAACTACATATCTACATATCTTCCAGACTGAAGTCGGAAACAAAAAAATTTCTTCTTCTGTTTGAAGGTCCGTATTTAATTAAAAAGAAAATCAGTTTTTCTACTTTTATTTTGACTTCTACAGACGGTAAAAAGGAAAGAGGTTCTTTTCATGCCAGTTTGTTGAGACCGTATTTTAAGAGAGAAGGTTAATGTTTGTTTTTAGGTTTCACTGGAGCTTTGAGCTTTCATATTAAACCTAAAAAGGGGGGCAGTTGAGGCAGAATTTCCTTAATTCTTACCTTTGGTTAGGCTTTCCTTGTTTTATAAGCCTGGACAATGTTTGTTGTCATTTTGCTTGCAAATATACCGTTGACTTGTTTTGGTTTTCTACCATTTTGAACTAACAACAACTAACGTCAAGTGAACGGGAATCTACTATCTACTTTCTGTTCACGTTGCAGTTTTCTTTTCGGTCAGCAGGTAGGATTTCTTTTTAATGTTTCTCAAGGTTTAACTACTCTCTTCTAGGGGGCGTTGTTGCGGATAGCTGAAATTACACCGAGTTTGTAGGTTACCTTCCTGGTTGGTTTTGCGCTTGGAAGATTAGACACCAGAGGGACCTATGAGTACTAGTTTTGAATAATTACAGTGTAGCGCGCGTTTTATCTCACCTTATCCTGTACTTTTTTTGCGGCCTTTTTTGCACTATTTGTTCACTGCGAGTACTACGTTGATACCTACCAAAATCGACAAATTCCTTTCTTTCTTGAACCTTTGGCAAAGCTAGTAGCTGTTCGGCTTTGAAAACTTATTTAATTATTTTACCCTAATTAAAAGTTTCACGCTAAGTACCAGGTAGGTGAATTTCCTTATTATATCTAATTCTCAAATAAAATGTTGCAGTTCATAATATTGAGGTATTTTATTGAGTTTTAAATTTCTCTGTAATTAAGTTGATATTAAAAATGCTTACTCTTTATTATGTTCTTAGAAAAATGGTTACCTATCTGGGACTTACCTTATTTTTATATGTGTTTCTAGATTTACCAAAAAGATAAAAGAAGCAAGAAAGCCTGTCTCAAATTAAAAGTAAATTTACTGGCATGCTCTGAGTTTTATTGGTCTAAACCCACGTAAAATATACCCTGAGAAAAAACCGTCACAGAGCATATGATGTGAATGGTCCCTTCTCTCGAGAGAGCCTTTACTTCTCTTAAGTTGAAGAATAGGGGTTCTGGTGGTATTTCAATAAAATTTGCTGTGTCAGATTCTATTGTCAATCGTGTTTTGGCTACGAAATTGTAGACAAAGTTGTAAGTTTTACTTTTTGAGTAAAAAATAAAACAAATAAATTTACGAAAAACCACACATCTCTGTTATTTCTATTGCTTCCTCTAGCCCTTACTACTGCCTGTACACGTCGGTTTATGCCCATCATGCCATCAATTAGCCCGCGAATATCATCCTCGGTTAATATTCCTCCATTCTTGACTCTTATGACGCGGTAGTAATTTAGGTCTAGTTGCTGGTCCGCGTGAGTAAACTACCTTCGTATCATCTTCGACAAACTGTCTAAGAAATTACATTTTTAATTCGAACCTCTCGAAGTTGATTTTTCGCCTGTACTGACGTCAAACGACGATTCCGAAGAGTTTTAAGTACAAGAAATCGGCCATCAATAGCTTTAGTTTTGCGTTTGCTAAATTATTGACATCATCAGGATCATTTTGCATTTGGGTGAGAACAAATGCACGTATTGACACGAACCAAAAACCAAAATGCAAAGAATATTTGCCGGTTAATGGAAACTGATACTAGAGAGATTTTGGTACGCTTAAAATAACAACAGTAAGACACAGTGTTATGGTTAATTTTATTAACCATAACGAATACGGTGACAATTACAAGAATAGGTTTTGAACGCCTTAAAAATAAATAATTTGACAGTTGCAAACATATTATAACATATTTTATATAACCTTATTTTATTTCTTTAATTGTATGTTCATGTTTTGAATTCAAAATACGAAAATGTTATTAGAAGATGAATTCCAAGAGTTGAGGGCAACTTAATGAGGGCGATAATGCTTCACGATATTTTTTAAGAGCCAGTAAATGCGGTGGCACGTGGTATTGACTTCAATAACTTGAATAATATGAAACCAAAGTAGGCTAAACTCAACTTTAGATTTAAAAAACTAGACATTTTTTGACCTGCCACTTCCCGTAGTAAAGTCATCATCATCCCGAAATCTCAGTCGTTTTGTAACTATATTCTGGACCTCCATTTCTAAATTAAACAAATTACAGTATTTTTACACCCCTTTCATTCATTTATGGAATTTAAAAAACAATCAACAATGGAAATGGTACAAAAATGTAAGGTTATGTTGAATTCCTGAGTTATGTTGCCAAGTCGTTTGCAAAAATATATAATTATATTTCTTACCGCAGCGTAATTTTATGATTTACAGTAAAACTTTAAATTTATGTATAAAAAAATAACCTTTCCTGGTCGGATTTATCTAAACTACAGTTATAAAGTTATTTCAATTTTTTTAGGTGTTTTCCGAAAAATGATCGGGTCCGAATATACAGGGTGTCCCATAACTTATGGGCCGTAGAGTAACTGGAGATACTAGACATCAAACTAAGCCGATTAAGTCATATACGTTTTTTCGGATTGTTACTTGTTCTAGAGATACAGGGTGTTGAAAGTAAAAGTTTATTATTATTATTATTATTATTATTATTTATTTAGCTAAAAGTTTAATAAAGTGTATTGAGGACAACGGTGGTCACTTTCAACATTTACTAAAGTGAGCTTCTTGTTTTTGTTCCACTGTTTCGAATTTATTGCGTTGTGATAATTAAAATATTAATTTAATTATGTACTATGTTTTTTTATGCTTTGGGATGTTTAAAGGGAAATATCTCGAAAACCGTAATAGATATTAAGATCAATCAAGTACACCTTTTTGATTCAGAAAATGCCCTTCTTTAAGAAACCTTAATTGAAAAACACCTAATATCACAGGTAAGAAAAAAAATCATAGATTTATGAAGCCCAGTGTATGCAACTAGCGCCCTCTAGTGTGAAACTTAAAAATTTCAACAAATTCTTATTTCTTGCTCATAAAAACATAATACTGCCAACTTTCGATTCGATTCATTAAACAGTTTTAAAATTATGGCTTATTTTCGAGAATAAACATTTACTTTCAACACCCTGTATCTCTAGAACAAGTAACATTCCGAAAAAACTTATATGACTTAATTGGCTTAGTTTGGTGTCTAGTATCTCCAGTTACTCTACGGCCCATAAGTTATGGGACACCCTGTATATTCTTATTAAACTGTATAGGTAGGTATTGGCAACATGGCAAATTAAGCAAAATAAGAATAACCATAACGATAGCCTTCCTTATATCTCCGTAATTAACGAAGCTCGTTATCGTTAATAAAGGAATCGTTGCCTCGTTTTACTACTGCGCACGCTCAGAATAACGATAACGATAACGATAACAACAGGCTAAAATAAGAGTTTCAAAATCTCTCTATTATGAAGTAATTTTCCTTCTTAATTATTCCACAGGGGGTTTTGACAATAGGCAAAAAAAACAACTTTTCGATTGTCCTTGTATAATATGTCAAAAAACAAATTTCTGTTAAAATTTGCATACGCATATTAAAACTAATAAATGTATCTAGAGCTCTCTAAAAAATCACTTAAATCGGAGTAAAAATAAAAAAGTTGTAAAGTCCTAAACGTAATCCAAATTTTATGATTCCCGTTTTTTTTGCACGGGAGTGTATTTATTATATGAACGTAAAAGAAAATATTTGTTAATTGACTTTGGAAAGCGAACAAATAGGTACCTAAAATTATGATTTCTTATAGCTTTCCTCAGTTCAAGTTGTTGCGCGACCTGCACCACAACAAGCTGACCCAGGGATGGCTATCCTACAAAAAGTTTTGGTAAGCTAATATAATTTAGAATTTAAGAAGAACTATTTACCGGATTTCTTCTGTGCATCGTCATTTATTAGTTTCGACAGGTTTTACAGTATTCAAGAAACTATTCGAATACTCCAGAACTATTTTCTATGTAGTATAGTATTATTTGCAGAATTATACCGTTGACTCTTACTGCCAAAAATAAACTACCTGATTAAACCCTATTGTATACGCCTCAACCTCTTCAAAGGGGATTAAATGGGATCAGGGTCGGCTTGAAAATGTACCTACACCACATGATTTATTTTTATAATTAAAATAAATAGATAGGTATTTTTAGTTTTAGGTAGGTACCTATAATAAATGTAAAATAATGATAACAATTAATGATAATTGAAAATAATCTAATTTAAAAATATAACTATTAGGATAACAAGTACAATAAAAATTAATTAAATTCTAAAAAACTATTGATAATTTATTCAAAATTTAACTCTGTATCACTATCACTATCTTCATCTAAGCCTAAACTTATAATTAAGGGTTGAACATTTGTAACCATACAATTGTAAGAATTTTCCACCTTAAGTACATGCTGTACACAGTTTTTCCAGCTGTCTGCAGAAATTTTTCTTACTTCGTTTTTAATTAATTCTACTACATATGCATTTAATGTAGGAGAAATATTATTTCTCCTAATATTGGATTTTAATTGGTGCAATATTTTAGCTTAATAGGATTGAATATAGAATAGTATGGACCAAGACGCAACACTGTATGTCCATTTTCTGCTGCAAGTTTGTCACACTCGAATTCCTTATTTATTTTAAAAGCTTTTAATACTTCTAGCAGTTCTCGTTTTTTGTAAGTTTCTTTAAAATATAAATCATTTTCAATCATAAAATTTTGAATTTCTGCTTTTGTATTATTAGAATTGGGAATGATTTTTGCTTGCCGACTATGATAACTAGCGTTATCCATTACAATGACGCTATTTCCAGGTATATTTTTAAGGAGTTTATGTTTAAACCAATCTTCAAAAAGTTGTGCGTCGGTATCTTGATGGTAATCTAAGGAAGAATCTGCTATGTTTTTTGCTGAAAGCAACATACAATTTGGAACAAACCCGTTCTCTGAACCAGCATGTAATATTGTGATTCTTTTGCCTTTATTTGATGGTGTCTTGGTTTGACATTTTTTGGAAGAATCATCCCATGGAATGTCATGGTATCGAACCATGTTTCGTCAAGGTAAATAATTGGACGATTTTCTTCTCTAAATTGTTTAACAGCTGTTAAATAATTAAGTCTCCAATCCCGTAAACGTTGAGATTCCATTAATGTTTGTCTTTTATTAATGCTTCGGTATTTAAAACCCATTTTACGCAATATTTTCCTAAGGCTTGAAAGGCAACAAGAGATATTTGTTTCGTCTTTAATCAGCCGCTCTTTGAGGGAAATCAAAGTGGGTACAGTTCGTGCCTCATACATTTGCTTAATCTTTCTTCTTAATAAATTCATGTCATTTTTGTTAATGCTTCTAAATGTGCCAGAATCACTCCGATTTTTTCTAGGATTAACAGGGTTTAAGTACTATGCCTCTTATCGAAGAAAAAGGACTTTTTGTGAAAGTAGACGTCTCTGTTAAAGCATCCATCGAATTAAAATTTCTACTCAACAAAGATTGATACAAATTTTTAATTATAACTTTGGCATCGGTAGATAAATGCTTTCTTTTAAAAATGACACTTGAAGATGCCCCCCTATTAGCGCAATTCCAAGGACGCCACATTCTACTACTAATAAGCCTAACTAAAAATTACTCGCCGGAAAACCACTAAAAACTAAAATTATTAAAAATCAGATTGTATTTATACCTATATGAATCAGGCATAGGTATAAATTGAATTTGTACCTGGTCCGGCTCTCCTGGAAAAGGTTTTAAAATTTGGGATTTCATTATCTATTTTATGGTCAAAGGGATAATGAGGGTTTATTGCGGTATAATTCTACAAATACTATACCTACCATTTAATCATTGTTCATTTGTAATTTTCTCTTGAATACCGCAAGACATGTTGAATTGAAACTAATAAACGTCTATTAGCATTTGACTTTATCATAATTGTAATAACCGTATTTAATTTTTAAGAATTTTACATGGAGTATTTTTTAAATAACTTTTAATTTCCTTATTAGAAAATAATAAAATTCATTAAAAGGAACTTCAAAAAAATCTAATACGTATTTATTGTAAAATTATTAAGGAAGTCAATATTTGAGGGAAGCAAAATTTCATGGAAATACCCGGTATGCAAATTACATTAACCAAGTAGGTACTATTGCGCCAGCAAAAGAGCACCTTAAGGGTGTAACTACGAGTTGAATGAAAACATCATAATATATGAATGATGAAAGAGTTTTGGACTTCCATTGTCTTTATTTGTCTTAAATCACAACGTTTCAACTGGAGATACTTACCAGTTGAAACGTTGTGATTTAAAACAAATAAAGACAATGGAAGTCCAAAACTCTTTCATCATTCAAGAAACATCATTGTCTCCAACCTTCAAACAATCATCATACTTAATATATATTATAATAAACTGGTTTTTAAGCGTATACTTTTGTTTTAGCAAACCCAGGAAGGCCAAAACTTTATTATAGGATTACTTCAGGCGGGCCAAAAAATGCAGGCAGCAGTAACGAACTTTATGGTTAAAATACAAACGGCCGTTCAGGAAAATGCTGCTAAGAATGGAAAATAAGTTTTATTTCGTTAGGTATATATTTACATACAATTATGTATAAAATACTCCAAAAACATAGGTATATCTGGTACCTAGGTACGTTCAGACCAATGATCGGGTACCTATAGATGGCACATATCTTAACATATATATAAAACAAAGTCGCTGTCGCTGTCTGTGTGCTTAAATCTTTAAAACTACACAACGGCTTTTGAAGCGGTTTTTTTAATAGATATAGACTGTTTCAATAGGAAGGTTTTTATGTATAACTAGCGACCCGCCCCGGCTTCGCACGGGTGCAATTTTAGAAAGTGGCATGCGAAAAAACGAAAATGAATGAAACAACGTTATCATGGCTTCAGACCAATGTCATGGCGGTCACATCTTTGGGGGCGGATCTCTTACTGCTGCGTTGCCATATTGCAGAGTTTTTATATAAGGTTTTAAAAAGATTTTAATTTCCCACATCATGTTAATACTTTTAGCAGTGATTTTGGCAAACAAAATGGAGGGGCGAAATTTGTATGTTGATTTACTTCAGAAGGAAATACGATTTTGGTAGTAGGTTCATTTGTTATCGTTTTATCTATATGTACCAGATCATTGGTTCATACATATACCATATAGCTAATAGGTGAATTATAAACTTAATATTACTAAATAAACTTATACTAAGTATTAATAGATGTATTATTAAGTCTGTTGTTTTTGTTTTAGTAAATTTGGCCTGGTTGTTTATTACTATTCCAGTTTAGTTTATAAGTCAATAACCCAAAACCAGGATTATGTACTGTAGCTACCTAACGATTTACACTGTTTTTTCATTAACTAATATCCCCAAACCAGCACGGTTTTCAGAGGGGAAGATCTACCAATACTGGAATACTGCTATGCATGCTTTTTATGATGAACTAACTAAATTTATTGACGCGAGCAAGAGCCCCGTTGGGATTTTTTGCGACCTCAGCAAGGCTTTCGATTGTGTCAATCATAAAATTATTTTCCAAAAGCTGATTAATTTTGACATTAATAGTTGTGCACTTAAGTGGATACGGTCGTTTGTAATTGATCGCCAACAGTATGTTAGTTTAAGCAACTTTTATGGTAAGTCCAAATAAATGACAGATTCGCCACCCCTGAAAACTAATATTGGCGTTCCACAGGGCTCCGTTCTGGGCCTGTGTTATTTTTATTATACTAAAATGACATTGATCTTGTGGGACAAGGGGCTCATCGTACGGCTTTTGCCGATGATGTGTCATTCCTGGTTTCAAACAGGTTTTCAAGTATCTTGGAGCAGATGTCAAATGGTGTTCTGTAAAATACGTATTTTTTAAACTTGAACTTTAAATAAAAAAAGAAATTGTAGAGATTTGAGTAAAGTTTTATGTTGTTGAGTCAAAAATAATTTAAACTGTAAAATGTCAAAATTATTGATATAACTTACTTTTTTTTTTAATGGAACGACCGGTATATCATTACATATTTAAAAAAAACATTTTTTTTCTAATTACGAAAATATACCATACATGCCCTTTCTTTTTATTTTTTTTGCCTAAATCGATATAAATTTGATTAAATTTCGCATTTTTTCAAAACATCAAGATACCCGCGTGTATTATTTTCAATAATTATTGTCATAGTTTTTATTACAAATGTCATATATAAATAATATATATATAAAAACTATATGACAATAATTATTGAAAATAATACACGAATTTTAATCATATTTATATCGATTTAGGCTAAAAAAATAAAAAGAAAGGGCATGTATGGCATATTTTCGTAATTAGAAAAAAAAATGTTTTTTTAAATATGTAATGATATACCGGGCGTTCCATTTAAAAAAAAGTAAGTTATGTCAATAATTTTGACATTTTACAGTTTTAATTATTTTTGACTCAACAAAATAAAACTTTACTCAAATCCCTACAATTCCTTTTTTTATTCAAAGTTCTAGTTCAAAAAATACGTATTTTACAGCCATTTAAAAGTGGGACAAATTAAAATGGAAGCACTGTACAAGCGTGAAGACAGACAATTAAAATACTCATCCAAGCTGTAGAAACATTCAGATATTAAAAATGATTTTAATGACTTTTTAAAACATTGTATACTATTACAATCCTCAATTTTTTCGGGCAAAACATTGTAGACTCTAACACCCAGACATTTAGGAGAATTACAGGCTACGAATCCTCTAGAGTGCGGAGCACGAAAACTATTTTTGTGCCTTGTATCAAAACCGTGCACATTCCTGTTTTGTACAAATTCACAATTTGTAATTCAAATATGTAATGATATACCGGGCGTTCCATTTAAAAAAATTTGCTAAAATTCAAAATGTCAGCTAAAATCGGTGTGATATTTCTGGCTGCTTTTACTATATTGCAGGTAACACATTAAAATAATAAGAAATATATTTATTGACAATAATTTACAACAGGATCAAGTTCAGTTAATGGTCAATCCATTTTCTACAACGTGTTTGGAACAAAAATTTGAAATTCATAATTTACGGCGACTGTTACCCGATTTAAAAATTGAGAAACAAAAAGTCAGGGCGGGCAAAAAGGGCGTGTGCGGAAATTTAACTACTTATTAGTATATTTACTATAAAATATTGACTAAATTTAGCAATGTTTGGGCGTGGCCAAGAAACATTTTTGCCTGCGGCCCTACCTTACTAAAATGTCACAAGCAATAGTTAATTGCCATATTGCCATATTGCCAACTACAGCACTGATTGTTTTATATACCATTCGTATTTTTTAGTTCATATATCACCTCTTAACACGAACAGAGATATAAAAGAGATTAAACAAAAATACGCCCCACGTGTCGCTACGAATTAATTCAAGGAGATTTATTTAAAAACAGATTATACCAGGAATAGTATTATCAGTATTGCAAAAAAATATTTACAAATTTAAATTAATAGTTTTCATCATTGTCGTCGTTAGGTCTTTAATAACGCAAGACGTTTTTTGCATCGCTAAAATTCAAAATGTCAGCTAAAATCGCTGTAGTTTTCCTGGCTGCTTTTGTTCTATTACAGGTAACACACTAAAATGATAAGAAATATATTTATTGACAATAATGTACAACAGCCTAAAATTATGATTTCTTATAGCTTTCCTCAGCTCAAGATGTTGCGCGACCTGCACCACAACAAGCTGACATTGGAAATGCTATCCTGCAACCAATTTTGGTAAGCTAATGTTTTTAGGACTTAAGCGGCCCGCACACGATCAATATATTGATCAATACAGGATAATATTGATTAGTATTTAACTAAATATTGAAGTCGATATCAAATATTGACGAAATTTAAATATTTTAAAATCCGGACTTCAATACTGGTACGTGGTGGGGATATTGATCAGTTTATTGAAAGTGTGCGGCCTAACCTCAATATTTTCATCAGTATTTTCTTGTGTTGCCTAGTGAACGTTGTTGATTGTTGTGAAAAACAGGTTTTTGAATGTTATCGCCATGAGTTGATAAAGTTCCTTTTTTGTTATCCACTCTTTAACACATCGCTTAGGTCCGTTGCACACTTACACGGCCACCGTCCTAACGGCACCGTTTATACGGTGAAGGGATTAGGCAGCCAGCATACCTATGTGACCTTTCAAACGCACCGGCACCGTGTACACGGTTCCGTTCCACCGCGATGTCACCGTGAGCCCCCACTACAATTTACGACAATCGTTACCGTCAGTGTTGCCATTTGTGGCGACAAGTCGCCAAAATGACTACTTTTTGTCTTTATGAGAGTGTGGCGGCGATTTTCAATAAAAAGCTTATTTTTGGCGACTTTTTACATTTGTTCCTAGATCTTAAAAAAAATTAATACTATACAGGGTGTAACAAATTCGTTTATTACTACAGAGATCTCGTAAACCGTAAAAGATACGAAGATGGTTAAATGGGGGCAAAGTTGCACAATTTGATGCCTAGTCATAATCCAAAAAGAAATTATTTAGATTCCGAGTACTTCCGGAGATATTCGAAAGAAACCGAAAAACTGTCAATAAGATTTTTATGTTTTGCGCCCTTAATGTAGGAGATAAAAGAAAACCAATCACACCTTTTCAGGGCCACTTTTAATCCTTTCTTAGAATATGTAATTAGTTTTGCCATACAACGTTTCATTTTCCTGAAACCATCATTAATTTCACTATTTTAAATACGGACCTGGATTTTTTCCATTTTTCAATAAAATACCTAGGACATCTTTATTCAAAGCCTAGGCTAAATATTAATTTTAAAAAAGAATTAACGCTCTAATGTAGATTTTATTAAGATTTTTCTAATCCGACCCTGTGTTACATGAACCAAAATACCCTTATATTTAGTAAACCAAGTATAGATATCCTCAATATCTGGAAGCCTCTTCTTGTCCAAAACCAACAGCTCAAACTTCACACTCCAATAAGCATGTAGGCGGAGTCATTAAGCTTCATTGCACATGTATAGTATTTAAGACAGTAACCTTAGAATTATAGTTTAGTTTACACTTGAAAACGGTTAGAGATACTAACTAACCGAAACGTTGTGTTAAGTAACAAAATAAAGACAATGGTAGTCCGATAAGGTAGGTAATTTGTTTGATATTACTTCATTGTCTACCACCTTCAAACAAACGTGTTTTCAGTAGTAAAGAAACTATTCGGATACTCCCCGAGAACTATTTTTTATGTAGTACCACCTAATCATCGTTATTTTCTCTTGAATACTGCAAGACATGTTGAAACTAATAAACGTCTATTAACCTTTGACTTTATCATAATTATTACCGATGTTATCATAGGTATGAGAACCGTATTTAATTTTTAAAAATCTTACGTAGAGTTTTTATTAAATAACTTTTAATTCGCTTATTAAAAAATAATAAAATTCGGTGTACTAGTACATCATAAAAGGACCTTTAAAAAAGTCTAATACAAGTTTATTGTAAAATTATTAGGGGAGTCAATATTCGAGGGAAGCAAAATTTACATAGAATTTTCCATGACCTGTCGCGCGGTATACAAATTTACATTAACTCAGTACAATTGCGCCAGAAAAAGGGCACCTTAAGGGTGTAGCTACGACTTGAATGAAAACAACATAATATAATATATTATAATATCAACTGGAGATACTTACCAGTTGAAACGTTGTGATTTAAAACAAATAAAGACAATGGAAGTCCAAAACTCTTTCATCATTCAAGAAACATCATTGTCTCCAACCTTCAAACAATCATCATACTTAATATATATTATAATAAACTGGTTTTTAAGCGTATACTTTTGTTTTAGCAAACCCAGGCAGGCCAAAACTTTATTATAGCATTACTTCAGGCGGGCCAAAAAATGCAAGCAGGAGTAACGAACTTTATGGTTAAAATACAGACGGCCGTTCAGGAAAATGCCGCTAAGAAAGCAAACTAATTTTTATTTCGTTATATATTTACATACAATTATGTATAAAACATTACTCCAAAAACATAGGTATATCTTGGTACCTAGGTACGTTTAGACCAATGATCGGGTACCTATAGATGGCACATATCATTCATAAACGATATTAAAATGTATTGACAACATCGTCTGTAGGAGCGAGGCGGTGAAGAGCTGGGTGGGGCAGGGAGTACGGATTACGGTGGATTTACCTTTGAATGTGACCTTGCTACTATAGTTTAAAACTAACCCACAAATAATCCAACTTTCTATTTACTCACCTATGAGAAGTAAAAACAGATTTATTATTTTCCGAATTATCGTATACTTGACACTGCTGACTCAACTTAATTAGACTCTAAAAAATATTACAAAACGCTGAAAGCACAGCAATTATTACACAAAACCGATAAACCAAAGAAAATTTTAGACCGCTGTCAAAGAAACACCAAACGGAAATAGGGATGTTCGATATATATCGACGTATCGAAAACATCGATATTTTCAATGCGATACATCGTTTTTAAGCGATGCGTCGAGGCCATTGGATATTTGTGGATGCATCGGTAGATTAGGCTTTAATTTTATTCGTAAAATTATTATTTTGCCGTTGCCTCTCGAACTTGATTATACCGTTTACCTTTGGTTTCAGTTAAGGTGTAAGCTTCGAATAATTAATTTTGTTTTGTATTCCTAATTATTTTATTAATTCTTTTTTTCGATGCATCTCAAATATTAATGTTTTTCCGCGATATATTTTCTGTGGACATCCCTAAACAGAAATGAATGAAACAACGTTATCATGGCTTCAGACCAATGTCTGCAGCCTTTTTATAAGGTTATAGAGAAAGATTTACATTTCCCACATCATGTTAATACTTATCATAGGCGGACATTTGGCAAACAAAGTGGAGGGGTGAAATTTTTATGTTTATTTACTTCAGAAGGAAATACGATTTTCTCAATAGGTTCATTTGTTATCGTTTCATCTATAGGTACCAGATCATTGCTTCATACCATACGTACCATATTATAGCTAATAACTGAATTATAAACTTAATATTACTAAATGTACGTATACTAAATATTAATAGATGTATTATTAAGTAAGTCTGTTGTTTTAGTAAATTTGTCCTGGCTGTTTAATATTCCAGTTTTGTTTATAAGTCAATAACCCAAAACCAGGATTATGTACCAAGAGATAAGCGGGATGGAACTAAAGGTCTATGTCTAAGGTGTCGCGTCACCGTGTGAGTAGCTTACGCCACTGAAGTTAGAAAGAGGGACAATCAGTGGGCGACTGAAGTGGATTGTTAATTAGGCTTAGAATCAGACCGAAAGTTAAGATTTTTGTTCGTAAAAAAAATTTTTTTTTTTTCATAGACAGTGGTTAATCTTGATGATTTTTCTTTTAATTATTAAATGATTTAATGTAAATATTACGTTTTAATGTTTTTTGGGAAAAAAAAAACATTGTGGCAATAACCACTCCGTTTCGTTTAAATATTTTTAAATTTCGCGGCTCCTATTGGCACGACTTACTGGGCGATACGGTACCGCGAAAGAGAAGCACACTCGCGCATTGACCGGAGTGAAGTGCAGATAAAAATTGGTGTGACCAGCCAATCTGCTGAAAAGAGTGCATAGAAAATTGGAGAAAAGGCAGCCTGCCGCGGCGTAAATAAAGCAATTGGTAAGTCCACGGCTGTGCCAATAATCGTATTTTTTTTTTGATTTTTCTCTATAAATTGCTATTTTTTTTGGATATACAGTCCACTTGCCCATTTTGGCATTTTCATTTGGTCCATACGACCCGAATAATTAATTTTTTTAAAACTAATTAACATAATAATTATAGTGGTTATTGTTGCGCGAGTTGTCGCAGACAATTTAAACAGTTAATTAAGTGGGATCTTAATAATTTATTTTATAAAAATGAAAATATTGGTAAATGAAAATTGTTGATTTTTTGCCATTTTCGTTCTTATCAGATTGTTGATCGATCTGCCCGCGTCGTACCTTGTTTTTATGACTGGTCTTGATTTTGGTTTAAGAAAGATGGAGTTTTAGTAGTGAGCGTTATTTATTTAACGGTACGACAAAATAAAACAAAAGAAACTTTATTAATTAATTAGTGTTATAATTAATTAAATAAGGTCTTTTATAAATAGTGAAAAATTTATTGAATTTTATTTTATATTTGGTTGAGCGGTTTCAAAATGCCTAGCAAACGCGAAAAAGAGTTAATGAGATTAAAAGCACAGCGTGCCATCACATTAAAACGATTAAATGAGCTATATCAAGCTGCCACTTTAGCAGCTGATGATTCTAATCATGTTTTGAAATTTTCCATTAGATATGAAAATCTAAAACCTCTTTGTGATGAGTTTAATAAACAGCACAGTGCTATAATCTCAAATATGGCTAGCGCGGATGATAGCGATATGGAAGCGGAAGAAGAAATTCGGAAAGAATTTGATGACGTTTTTTATTCTGTGAAAACAATTTATGCCACGGTAGTACGACCTATGCATGTGAATAACACAAATTCTCAGCCAGCAGCACAAGTAGGTACTTTTCCTACTACTGCAACGTCAAGTATGCAAAAGAGTAATGCAAAGTTGCCAAAAATAGCTTTGCCTACCTTTAGTGGTAATTTTAAAGACTGGCCAATCTTTATTGGGTTATTCAATGCATTGGTGCATACGTGTACTGATTTAACAGATATTGAGAAATTTCAGTACCTTCCCTCATCCCTTTTAAAGGAGGCTTTGTCTGTCATTAAACACGTACCTCTTACAAATAATAATTATAAAATTGCTTATAATGCTTTATGCTCTCGTTATCAAAACAAACGGGTGCAAAGCACATTTTGCTGGCAAGAAATAAATAATGCTGCAAAACTTAACACTGATCATCCTCAGGGGTTAAGGAATTTATTGGATATTTTTACTGAAAATTTAGCGGGTTTTAATGTTGCAGAATGGGATTTTATTTTATTTAACATGTTAATTAAAAAATTAGATGCACATACAGTAAAAAGATTTGAACTTCAATATAGCCCAGGCAATATTTCTACTGATTTGCCTACGTACAAAGAGCTAGTTTGTTTTTTAAATAAACAATGTTTGGCTTTGGACTCGGCCGCCCTCACGGTCTCAAAAGGCACTATACCCTCGACTAAACCCAAACCTTCCTTTAAATCTTCTTTAAAGCCTCTTAATACATTTATAGGTTATGCTGAACCTTCTAAACAATGTTTTTTATGCAATTCTCCACATTTGTTGGCAGAATGTCCTGATTTTATTAAAAAATCTCCCTCTGATCGGTATTCGTTTTGTAAGCAGCACAATGTATGTGTAAATTGTCTTCGCGGTAAACACTTGTCAAGAAATTGTAAATTAAATTTAAGTTGCAATAAATGCAAGCGTAAACATCACACTTTGTTGCACTTTGAAAATTCTTCTCCTGGTGCCCTTGTTCAAGGTACTCAATCTTCCTCTGGTCAAACTCCCCAACCTTCCATTGCTGCAAATTTGGGTGGAGAGACCTCAGGTTCAATGTCAACTGATGTTGTTAACGTTTTTACTAATACAATTACTCATCATACAGTTCTTTTATCAACTGCCAATATTGCAGTTACTGATTGTCATGGCAAATGTCAAACCATTCGTGTTCTTATTGATAGCGGAAGTCAATCCAGTTTTATAACTGAGTATTGGCAAAGACGTTTAGGCTTACCATTTTCGAGAAGCTCCATTCCCATTTATGGATTAGGTGAAATGTCAGCCAAAACGTCTGGAACCATGCATGGCATGTCGTATAGGTCCTGTTGATCAACCTTCTCAGGCGTTTGTCATTGACTGTATCATTTTGCCAAAACTTGCAGTTCATCTTCCAAGCAAGAATGTGTCTATGGAAAATTGGGGTCACATTTCAAATCTCAAGCTAGCTGATAAAAACTTTAATAGCCCTGGATCTATAGGTATGCTTCTGGGAGCTGATGTTTTTCCTTCAATATTAAAAAATGGCATAATAAAGGGTAAAAATGATGAGCCAACCGCAATAAATACAATTTTTGGTTGGATCATAATGGGAAAAGTTAGATGTCAAAATCCGTCAAAAGGTATCAATACATTTTTTACCTCCTTAGAAACAAATTTAGATAATATTATTAAAAAAATTTGGGATATAGAGGAGGTGCCTAGCAAATCAGTTAGGTCTCCCGATGATTTATTATGTGAAAGGATTTATGCTCATTCCCATTGTCGTAATCAGTCTGGACGTTATATCGTTAAACTTCCTTTTCGCAATACAGAACCTATTTTTCATAATTCTAGAAATATAGCGTTGCGACGTTTTAATAGTTTAGAGGGACGTTTATTACGTAACCCTGCTTTAAACGAAGAGTATTGTCAATTTATGAAAGACTATCTGGACTGTGGACATATGGAACCTGTGACTGAACCTCTTGGTTGCTCAGACAAAGGTTATTATATTCCACATCATTGTATAATAAAACCTGATAGCAGCACGACAAAGCTCAGAGTTGTTTTTGACGCTAGCGCTAAGGAGGGCGGCGAATATTCTCTTAATGATACTTTGTTTATAGGCGAAAAGCTTCAGCAAGATATTTTTTGTCTTCTATTGAATTTTAGACTACATTCTGTAGTATGGACGGCTGATATAAAACAAATGTATAGGCAAATTTTGGTTTCTCAGTCTCATCGTGACTATCAAAGAATTTTTTGGAGATTCTCTGTATCAGAGCCGATACAAGAATTTAGGCTTAACACAGTAACTTATGGCGTGTCATCCGCGCCATTTTTAGCCATTCGCACATTATTGCAGTTGGCAAAAGACGAAGCTTCTAGGTTCCCTAAGGCCTGTGAAGTTTTAAGAAATTGTACCTACGTTGATGATGTTCTTGTAGGTGCCGATTCTGTAGAGGAAGCCTTAAATCTACAAGTGGAATCGATTAATCTTTTAAAACAGGGTGGATTCACACTTCGAAAATGGGCTTCAAACCATTGTGCTCTGTTACAAAATATTAGTCCGGAAGACTGTCAACAGGATGCCCTATCCTTTGACTGTCAGGATACCACTATAAAAATTTTAGGCCTTAAGTGGCTACCTTCTTTCGATTGTTTTAGTTATTCTTGCAAAACTTTTGATCGACCATGTACAAAAAGGTCCATTCTCTCAGAATTAGCTCGTATCTTCGACCCCCAAGGTTTTTTGTCCCCAGTATCATTTTTTTGTAAAAATTTGTTGCAACATTTATGGGCTGATGGCTTAGGCTGGGATGAGATTCCTTCTGAAAACGTTGTTAACCAGTGGACTCAATTTAAAAATGAATTACCTTGCTTAAATGACCTTAAAATTCCTAGGCGTTTAAAGGTGGATAATTTTTGTCGCACTGAAGTGCATGGTTTTTGCGACAGCAGCGAACGAGGTTATGCATGTTGCATTTATTTTCGTTTTATTCAGGAAAACAGTGTCAGGGTATTTTTTGTATGCGCGAAGTCTAAGATTGCGCCTCTAAAGCGCATTTCTATTCCTCGGTTGGAATTGTGCAGTGCCGTTTTATTGGCAGACTTATTAAGTGTGGTTATTAACACTTTTTCTGGAAAACTTCAGTTTGATAAAGTTTTTGCCTGGTCCGACTCCATGGTAAGTTTGACCTGGATTAAAAGTTCTCCTCATCGATGGAAGACATTCGTAAGCAACAGGGTTACTCATATCCAGTCAAAAATTTCCCCAGCTTTTTGGCACTATGTGTCCTCCAAGGAGAACCCAGCAGACTGTGCTTCCCGAGGCCTTTTGCCCTTGGACTTACTGCACTATTCCCTTTGGTGGGCGGGGCCTCCTTGGTTAAGTTCCGATCAAGAAATTAATTTACCTTCCATTCAATCAGCTTTAATTACCAAGGAAGAAGAGAAGCAATTTGTTTTTTCTAATTTTTTATTTTCAGATTTGTTTGAATTTCTTCTCCAGAGATATTCCTCACTACGAAGAATTCAAATAATTATTTCTCTGTGTATGCGTTTTATCTCAAATTGTAAAAACCCAAAAAATAAAATAATTGGGGCTTTAAGTCCTGTCGACTTTACTAAAAGTTTAAAGGCACTAATTAAATATATTCAGAACCAGTCGTTCTCTGAGGATATTTTAAATCTTCAATTTAGCCGGCCAGTATCGAAACCCCTAAGAAAATTAAACCCCTTTTTGGATGAGGAATCTATTATAAGGGTTGGTGGTCGTTTGGCTAATTCATCTTTGCCATTTAATCAAAAACACCCTATCTTATTACCCCGAAATAGTCGTTTGACAAGCTTAATAATAGAAGAAACTCACCTAAAACATTTGCATTGTGGTCTGCAAACGTTGCACTTTTTATTGCTCCAAAATTATTGGATATTAAGTCCAAAAAGAGCTATACGCACTGTTGTTGGCTCGTGTTACAAATGTTTTAGGGTAAATCCCCGTTCTCTTACACCTCAAATGGGTAATCTTCCCCATTTTCGTGTCAGTCAAGTAAAGGCATTCTCTAAAGTAGGCTTAGACATGGCTGGCCCCTTTAATATTACGATGAATAAAATACGAGGAGCCAAAGTCTTAAAGGCCTATTTGTGCCTCTTTGTTTGTTGTGCCACCAAGGCTGTCCATTTGGAGCTTTGTTCAGACTTATCTACTGAATCATTTTTAGCAGCATTAAGACGCTTTATTTCTCGTCGAGGTCGCTGTAGTCATCTTTACAGTGATTGCGGTAGCAACTTTTTAGGGGCTAGTAAATATTTAAAACAAATTATGAAATCTGTTGCAGAAACAGAACAGATTGTCTGGAGTTTTAATCCCCCTGCTGCTCCCCATTTTGGAGGTTTATGGGAATCTGGTATAAAGAGCGTTAAAAGTCATTTAATTCGAGTTGTAGGTGAACAGATATTGACTTACGAAGAGCTAAATACGGTGTTTATTCAAATAGAAGCACTGTTAAACTCGCGTCCGTTAATACCCATTAGCTCAGATCCTAATGACTTAACCGCTTTAACTCCGGGACACTTTCTTAGTTTGGAGCCTTCCACCGTACTTCCTGATGAGGATTTAACTAATATAACTATTAATAGACTATCGCGATGGCAACTTCTGATACACCTCCAACAATGTTTCTGGAAACGGTGGCATCAGGAGTATTTAAATACTCTTACTTTGCGTCATAAGTGGCATAAATCTATTCCAGATATTAAACCTGGTGTTCTGGTGGTGTTAAAAAATGAATTAACTCCACCCATAAAGTGGCGTGTCGGTCGAATCTTGGAAACTCATCCAGGTTCTAATGGAGTTACTAGAGTTGTTACAGTAAAAACTACTCAAGGTATTCTTCAAAGACCAGTCGTAAAAATATGTCCTTTACCAACTCAGTAAAAACAGTTAATTTACCAATATTGTATTCGTTTTGTCTTTTTTTTTTTTTTGGGATAAACTAATTTTTATATCTACATTTTTTTTTTTTTTTTTTTGGGGGGGCTAAAATAGGCTTAAATTTTTGTTTTGATGAGAAAAAATTATTAATATTTTTTGGTGGGCGGAAATGGTTAATCTTGATGATTTTTCTTTTAATTATTAAATGATTTAATGTAAATATTACGTTTTAATGTTTTTTGGGAAAAAAAAAAACATTGTGGCAATAACCACTCCGTTTCGTTTAAATATTTTTAAATTTCGCGGCTCCTATTGGCACGACTTACTGGGCGATACGGTACCGCGAAAGAGAAGCACACTCGCGCATTGACCGGAGTGAAGTGCAGATAAAAATTGGTGTGACCAGCTAATCTGCTGAAAAGAGTGCATAGAAAATTGGAGAAAAGGCAGCCTGCCGCGGCGTAAATAAAGCAATTGGTAAGTCCACGGCTGTGCCAATAATCGTTCCTTTTTTTTGATTTTTCTCTATAAATTGCTATTTTTTTTGGATATACAGTCCACTTGCCCATTTTGGCATTTTCAGACAGAATTTAGAAATTTTTGAAGCATCATGACCCTACCTGTCGTACCACCTACAAATTAATATTCTTTTTTCTAAAGCAATTATAGCAAAGTATATGGAAATTGATACGCAGTCGATTATGCTTAAATTGGTAACGTAGTTCTCGTGAGCCTAGCTCAGTATGACCTGTATCCATGCTGTTTTCCTCCAATTACAGTGGCCAATAAGAGGCATGTAACTTTTTATGAGCCAGGCGCCCAAGGCTCCCACCAATGGCAATATTTCAATCAGTTGCTGTACGCGTGCCAGCCCGGCTACCACGCGGTGGCGCGATTCCGTTGTTGGTTCGAACGTCGCGAATGCGTGTTTTCTTACTTTGTTCGCGCTCGTAAACGAAAAACCTAATTTTTTTTTAATTTGTCACAATTTAAAAGTTTTTAATGGTCAATCCATTTTCTACAACGTGTTTGGAACAAAAATTGGAAATTCATAATTTACGGCGACTGTTACCCGATTTAAAAATTGAGAAACAAAAAGTCAGGGCGGGCAAAAAGGGCGTGTGCGGAAATTTAACGACTTATTAGTATATTTACTATAAAATATTGACTAAATTTAGCAATGTTTGGGCGTGGCCCAGAAACATTTTTGCCTGCGGCCCTACCTTACTAAAATGTCACAAGCAATAGTTAATTGCCATATTGCCAACTATAGCACTGATTGTTTTATATACCATTCGTATTTTTTAGTTTATATATCACCTCTTAACCCGAACAGAGATATAAAAGAGATTAAACAAAAATACGCCCCACGTGTTGCTACGAATTAATTCAAGGAGATTTATTTAAAAAAAGATTATACCAGGAATAGTATTATCAGTATTGCAAAAAAATATTTACAAATTTAAATTAATAGTTTTCATCATTGTCGTCGTTAGGTCTTTAATAACGCAAGACGTTTTTTGCATCGCTAAAATTCAAAATGTCAGCTAAAATCGCTGTAGTTTTCCTGGCTGCTTTTCTTCTATTACAGGTAACACATTAAAATGATAAGAAATATATTTATTGACAATTTACAACAGGATCAAGTTCGGCTGACATATTTTTAAATTAAATTGAATTTTTGGATTTTATTTTAACGTTCTCAATTTTCTTTAAATTCAAGGGAGTAATTTGACGAACTAGTAGCGAAATTTTGACATGCTTTATTTAGTATTTAAAGGGTTATTTAAAAAAATGTAAATCGAAATGATTCGAGAGTCACAATATAGACCGAATCACGTGACACAAAAATCTAGTCGCACCGATCCTCTCCTCCATGTGATATTTGGAAGTTACTCGTTGTCAAAATTAATATTTGCTGCGCTACCTTTATTAAATTAATTCAGACCTGTATTATATATTATATGAATATAAAAGAAAATATTTGTTTATTGACTTTGGAAAGCGAACAATTACCTAAAATCATGATTTCTTATAGTTTTCCTCAGTTCAAGTTGTTGCGCGACCTGCACCACAACAAGCTGACCCTGTGCTGGCTTTAGTGCAACAAAATTTGGTAAGCTAATGTAATTTAGGACTTAAGACCTTTTTTAGATAATATTTTCGCTTTACCGGGTTTGTTCTGTGCATTGCCAGATTGACCATGAGATTTAACTCTGAATGCCCCAAACCACCTTTTTTGATAGGATCTTTTCATTATGATACTTATTAATACCTAATTTCTAAACCTAACAAGTATTATGTTTTACATTGTCTTACATACCTACATACTTATATAAAAAATCCTTTTGACAACTTCTTTTTAAAAGTGGTTTTTTCTTTTTCCCCGGTTAATTTGGTTGTTTTAGACCCTTTTAACTGACTTTTTCACATACTCAGTATGTTTTAACATACAGGGTGTTCCGATGATCATGTTACAAAATTCTAGGGTAGATAAAACACACGAAAATAAGAAAAAAAGTTCATGTGAACATGGGTCCGGAAACGCTTCTTCAGGGAGCTAGGGCCCTTCGAAGATGACCTTCAAAAACTACTTTTCGTTTTATAGCTTCGGTACTACTGCAGCTATCGCAACCAATTTTGGGACATGAAATCTAGTTCGTAGGTTCATCAATTTGAGCCTTCCGGATTTTGTCACCTTTAACCAGGGGCGTACAAACCAAGGGGGTATTTGAGTAAATTTGACCATACTCCAATAATTTATTATTGATTGGATTTAGCCATTTTCGGAGGAAACTGTGACAGATAGCGATTTTTACTAAGAGTACCTTTTTTATGTAAAAGGCATTGGAGAATCATAATCAGATATAAAAATGGTAAGAAATTAAAGCCTAAGAGGAGTAGGGTCAAATTTACTCAAATACCCCCTTGGTTTGTACGCCCCTGGTTAAAGGTGACAAAATCCGGAAGGCTCAAATTGATGAACCTACGAACTAGATTTCATGTCCCAAAATTGGTTGCGATAGCTGCAGTAGTACCGAAGCTATAAAACGAAAAGTAGTTTTTGAAGGTCATCTTCGAAGGGCCCTAGCTCCCTGAAGAAGCGTTTCCGGACCCATGTTCACATGAACTTTTTTTCTTATTTTCGTGTGTTTTATCTACCCTAGAATTTTGTAACATGATCATCGGAACACCCTGTATTTCTATTTTTCTTCACATTATGTCATTTCGAGACACACATTTTTTAATTCTATAAAAGCTCCATTAGGGTTTTATACCGATTATCATTTTCTCTTCCGCTAAAACCATCAGCAATACATTTTTCTGTCTCCTGATGATGAACGTTTCTACGTTGTAGAGACCTCTGATCAAATTTTTGTTCTATTAAATTTTGTGGAGGAAGACTTTCAGTTCTTTCTTTCCATTCCACAATTATTATGATGTTAAATGTTAAATGTTACTATACTAAAAACCCAATATTATATGCAGTGATGTAGCAGTCGAAACCATGGAAATCAAGGCAAACCGCCAATGATAACACAGTATTTTAGCAGTTTCCATGGTTTCGACTGCTACGTCACTGCATATAATATTGGGTTTTAAGTATAGGCGCTTTATTATTTATTAGTTTTAACATATTTTACAGTAAAAAAATGATCTTGTCGGACTTCCATTGTCTTTATTTTGTTACTTAACACAACGTTTCGGTTAGTTTAGTATCTCTAACCGTGTTCAAGTGTAAGCCAGCTTAAACAAAAAGTCTAATACAATTTGAATGTAAAATAAATAGGAGAGTCAATATCTGGCCCTGTCGCGCGGTATACAAATTACATTAACTCAGTACTATTGCACCAGCAAAAGGGCACCTTTACAACTTGAATGAAAACAACATAATATACAGAGTATGTCTCCGTAAGTTTGCACCATATGGAAAACTTTTTTATTATTCATTTTACGAAAAAAGTTATTCTTCATAAATAGCTCTGCATGGTCTAAAACCTAAAATGCAACCATCAAATATCGAAATTTTAGTGATTTCTGGTGTTTTTAGTGGCTGTCAACCAATTAGATTTTGAGGTAAGAAAACAAAAATGGCTTCGAGCCGGTTCTGGAGTGTATTTATATGTCGAGAAAGAAGGAAAACCTAATAACGAGAGGGTTGTGCGCATGCTCATCCCTGTTCGGCGCCAAGGGATGTGACCAGCGAGCCGTGCATACAAACGTATTTATAACCCACAAAACTTTACTTTTGTTTGCGCACGAGTTAAGCGGGATAGAACTAAAGGTCTATGTCTAAGCAGGGCCGGCCCTAGACATTTTGGCGCTCCGGGCAAAACCTTAATTTTGCGCCCCCCCCCCCCACCCCGTTTTTTTTAAGTAAATCTCATGCGACCATATCAGAAAGCCAAGAAAACATTGAAAAAAAAACGTTTTATTAAAAACTCAATCATCAGATAACAAGATAAGCAATTTAGCACTTAAGGCAAAATAGACAAAAATTAAAATGTAGTAATGCTAACTAAACTAATATCCCATATTATAAATAAATTCTAACTAACCAAAGTAATTAAAATGCCCTTTTTCTAACTTTTCTTTCGGCAAACTCACGAACCAGTGATTTCAAGTCTAATTTGTCACTAATTTGGTGTTCTATAGCTATCATTGCCAATCCATTGAGACGCTTTTGCGTCTGCATCGTTCTGAGATAATTTTTTTAATTATTTTTAGTTTTGAAAAGCTTCTTTCCCCTGAAGCCACAGTGACTGGCAATGTACTCGTAAGTAGGATTCTTAATGCTATACTGAGGTTTGGTGCGAATTTAAGTGTAGCGATAAACTTGAGAACGTCAAGAGGGGTTTCCTTTTTTGTTAATAATGACGAAACAATGCTTATTTCATCGGCTAGTTCCAGGGCGTTAAGATCGCTTGAATTTCTATCAGTTAAAACTACTTCCAAATCTTTGCAATGAGCCAGTAGCTCATTTCTGGGCATGTCTTTTAGATCAAAAATATTATACAAAAAGCTGAAATAATTACTGTGAGTATTTAGCAAATTATATCTGGTATCCAAGGCATTTATTGCTTGATCTATAGTGTGAAAAAAAATCTATTTTATATTGTTGTTTGAGGTCTTGAACGGGTTTATCCGGGCCCTCATACAAAAAGTTCTTGTTTTGCGTCTGACACGATGACGTGGCGTGGTGGTTTCGAAATTAGCTTCCACGTCAATCTCTGAAGCAAGCTCGGTTGCTTCTAAAATGATGCTTTCAAAAGCTTCATCTGATCTCAGGTTTTCAAAGAAGAGTTTGCAGTTGCTAAGCATATCAATAGCTTGTGACATATTAAAATTTACAGTTTGCAAAAGTTTGCTGATGGGGTTAATATGACTCAAAATTTTGTACCAGATCACAACAGAGCATATAAATTTGAACTGCTTCAATTTATTTAATAATCCGCTAGCCTCGTCTCTGATCATATTATCCATTTCTGAATCTTCATATATGCTGTACAAAGCATCGTGAATTGGACCAATTTGAAACCGCAGAGCTTTTAATGAGTCTTTCCCATCGCGTATCACTTAATGGTTTTAGGGTGTAAGTATCAATATATTTCAGTAATATTGCCCAACGAAAAGAAGAGAAAGAAAAAATGTATATAACTTTTGAACAATATTGAAGAAGTTGGCTGCCTCAAACGAGGATTTTGCCATATCGTTTACAACCAAATTTAGCGAATGGCTGCTGCATGGAACATAAAATATATATATTTCTGACTCTTGTTTGTACTCCCGATTTTTCTCCTCTCATATCTCATATCATTTTCCATAATTTTGGCGCCCCTAGATCATTGCGCTCCGGGCGGCTGCCCGGATCGCCCTACCCTGGGGCCGGCCCTGGTCTAAGGTGTCGCGTCACCGAGAGTAGCTTACGCCACTGAAGTTAGAAAGAGAGACAATTAGTGGGCGACTGAAATGTAACCATCAACTATCGAAATTTTCCAGTCATATACGAGGTTTGTCAAAAAATGTTAATTTTTCCCTAGAATGTGAATTCTTCCCAAGAGTAAAGTACCTTTATTTTTGACATTATCAAAAATTGTTATTAAAAAAAGTTGATCAGAACTTAAAACCACGTCTAAATATGCAATTTTACGCATTTACGTTGACAAATTATTTTATTAATTTATTATTAATTATTTAATTTTTTAATTATTTAATTAATTTAATGCGTGTTATTGCATATTTAGACGCGGTTTTTAGTTCTGATCAACTTTTTTTAATAACAATTTTTGATAATATCAAAAATAAAGGTACTTTACTCTTGGGAATAATTCACATTCTTGGGAAAAATTCACATTTTTTGACAAACCTCGTACATGACTGGAAAATTTCGGTATTTAATGGTTGCCTTTTAGGTGTTAGACCATGCAGAGCTTTTTATGAAGAATAACTTTTTTTCGTAAAATGAATAAAAAAAGTTTTTTTAAAACCGACCAGAAAATTTACACTTTCTGGACAATTTTTCGTCTAGAAAATAACGTTTTTCCGATCGCAAGACCGGAAAAGTGACATTAGAGACCGGAAAAATCTTTTCCAAACTCTAATGTCACTTTTCCGGTCTCTAATGTCACTGTCACCTTGTTTTTGTTTTTTCAATAGCTCATTGATAATACAAGATACCTTGATTTCGTTATTATGACAACATTTCGATGTATTGTCGAGTGACAGTTCGTTGATTTTTAATTTTGTTCTTTATGTCAAACTTGTTTCGCGTAGATTATAAAATATATCGAAGTGTCAGTCTTAAAAAAAATATTGTACGTCACGCAACCGAAAATTAGTGTTTTCCAGGTCTCTCCAAGCTTCCAGGACTCGCCTATGGCTCGCCCTGGAAATGCTTGTCTCGACCTGAAAAACACTACTTTCCGGTTGTAACGTAAATTACTATTTCCATATGGTGCAAACTTACGGAGACCCACTGTATATTATCATAAACTGATTTTAATTGGTTTTTAAGCGTATATTTTTATTTTAGCAACAATACACGGCAAACCCGAGCAAACTAGTTACAGAGATACTTCAGATGGGCAAAGCAGTGAAAGAAGCATTAGATAAAAGTGCTGCAAACTAATTTTAACTTCGTTATATATTTGCATACAATTATGTATAAAATATTACTTTAAAAACATAGGTACGTCTGGTACCTAGGAACCTTCGTACGTGGTACCTATAGATGGCACATATCATTCATAAGCGATATTAAAATGTCATCGGTGGGGATATTACGGTGGATTTACATTCGAATGTGACCTTGCTACTATAGTTTAAACCTAACCTACAAATAATCCAACTTTCTATTTACTCACCTATGAAAAGCAAAAACAGATTATTTTTTTTTATTTTCCGAATTATCGCATACTTGACACTTCTGACTCAACTTAATTAGACTCTAAAAAATATTAGAAAACGCTGAAAACACAGCAATTATTAGACAAAAACGATAAACCAAAAGAAATTTTAGACCGCTGTCAAAGAAACACCAAACGGAAACGGGGATGTTCGATATATATCGACGCATCGAAAACATCGATATTTTCGATGCGATACATCGTTTTTAAGCGATGCGTCGACGCCATTGGATATTTGTCGATGCATCGGTGTATTAGGCCTTAATTTTATTCGTAAAATAATTATTTTGCCGTTGCCTCTCGAACTTGATTATACCTTTCACCTTTGATAAAGTAGTTAAGGTGTAAGCTTCGAATAATGCGGTTTGTTTTGTATTTCTAATTTTATTAATTCTTTTTTTCCATGCATAGCAAATATTAATGTTTTTCCGCGATATATTTTCTGTGAACATCCTTAAACAAAAATGAATAAAACAACGTTATCATGGCTTCAGACCAATGTCGTGGCGGTCACATCTTTGGGGGCGAATATCTTACTGCTGCGTTGCCATACTGCAGACTTTCTATAAGGTTTTAGAAATATTTTAATTTCCCACATCTTGTTAATACTTTTCATAGGCGGACATTTGGCAAATAAAGTGGAGGGGCGAAATTTTTATGTTTATTTACTTCAGAAGGAAATACGATTTTGTCAATAATTTCATTTGTTATCGTTTCCTCTATAGGTACCAGATCATTGTTTCATACCATACATACCATATAGCTAATAGCTGAATTATAAACTTAATATTACTAAATGTACGTATACTAAATATTAATAGATGTATTATTAAGTAAGTCTGTTGTTTTAGTAAATTTGCCCTGGCTGTTTAATATTCCAGTTTAGTTTATAAGTCAACTAGCGTATACCCGGCATGCGTTGCAACCCGCTGGTATGAATGCAAACCCGAACAAACCCGATATATTAGTACCCGGCATGCCACTTTCTGAAATTGCACCCATGCGAAGCCGGGGCGGGTCGCTAGTTATACATAAAAACCTTCCCCTTGAATCACTCTATCTATTAAAAAAAACCGCTTCAAAATCCGTTGCGTAGTTTTAAAGATTTAAGCACAGACAGCGACAGCGACTTTGTTTTATACAGGGTTGGGCAATGTTCCAGAACGGCTTATTTACAGGCGAACGAAAAGTGATATCGGATCCGGGTTTTGGGCAATCTATAGGACTAAAATTTTACTATTTGACTATTATACCATATGTCAGTAATGTCACCAACTGTCAAGTGTTGACGTTATTTTTTTTAAATGGAACACCCTGTATATTTTTACATTTTTAAATTCCACAAAAAACTATAGTTATTTTTATTAAATGCACTATTAGTCTATACTTCATAGTTTCCGAGATATTGACTTTTGAAAAGTGACATTTTTGAACTTTGACAGCTTATAACTTTCTAACAGTACGTCTTAGAGCAAAACGGCTTACATGTCCCTATCTTCAATTTTTATTATCTTTCCAAGAAAATCAACTTCCAGTTAAACCGGAACAACTATATTTCCTGCTTTCGAGTTACATCCGGTTTAACCGGAAGTTGATTTTTTTGGGAAGATAATAAAAATTGAAGATAGGGACATGTAAGCCGTTTTGCTCTAAGATGTACTGTTAGAAAGTTATAAGCTGTCAAAGTTCAAAAATGTCACTTTTCGAGAGTCAATATCTCGGAAACTATGAAGTATAGACCAATAATGCATTTAATAAAAAATAATTATAATTTTATGTGTAATTTAAAAATGTAAAAATATACAGGGTGTTCCATTTAAAAAAATATTCCAAAAGCGGACCCAGCTGTCATCTTGACATTTAAAGCTGTCATTGGTATGTCAAAAAGTGCAAGACTTACTCAAATATTATCGTTTAAAATTTCATTAAAATATACCGAACGGTTTAGAAGTTAGAGGGGGGGACGGACTTTAGGTCCTCACTGTATATGCAAACAGCTAACTTGCCACCATTTATTGTCAAGAAACTGAAACGTGTTCTAATTTTTTGATCAAGTTATGGGAAAAGGTAGTGATTTCTGGTGTATTTAGTGGCTGCCAACCTATCATATTTTGAGGTAAGAAAACAAAAATGGCTTCGACGAGCCGGTTCTGGAGTGTATTTATATGTCGAGAAAGAGGGAAAACCTAATAACGAGAGGGTTGTGCGCATGCTCATCCCTGTTCGGCGCCAAGGGATGTGACCGGCGAGCCGTGCGTACAAACGCATTTTTTGATCCACAAAACTTAACTTTTGTTTGCGCACGAGATCAGCCGGATGGAACTTATGGTATATGTCTAAAGTGTCGCGTGACCGTGAGTAGCGTACGCCACTGAAGTTAGAAAGAGAGACAATCAGTGGTCGACTGAAATAGAGTTAATTAGGCTTAGAAGTAGACCGAAAGGTAAAATTTTGGTTTATAAAAAAAATGTATTTTTTTTGAAAAATTATTTTTTTTCATAGACAAAGTTTAGAAATTTTGATGTGCCATGGCCCTAGCTGTCCTACCACCTACAATTTAATATTCTTATTTCTAAAGCAATGATAGCAAAGTATATGGAAATTGGAACGCAGTCGATTATGCTTAAATCGGTAACGTAGTTCTCGTGAGCCTAGCTCAGTATGACCTGTATCCATGCTGTTTTCCTCCGATTACACAGTGGCCATGGCCAATAATAGGCAGTTACCTAACTTTTTATGAGCCAGGCGCCCAAGGCTATCACCTATCACCAATGGCAATATTACAGTCAGTTGCTGTACGCGTGCCAACCCGGCCACCACGCGATGGCGCGATTCAGTTGTTGGTTCGAACGTCGCGAATGCGTGCTTTCTTACTTTGTTCGCGCTCGTAAACAAAAAACCTAATTTTCTTTCCAACTTGTCACTATTTAAAAGTTTTTAATGGACGATCCATTTTTTGCAACGTGTTTGAAACAAAAATTGGAAATTCAGAACTTAAGGCGACTGTTATCCGACTTAAAAATTGAAAAACAAAAGGTCAGGGCGGGCAAAAAGGGCGTATGCGGAAATTTAACGACTTATTAATATAGTAACTATAAAATATTGACTAAATTTAGCAATATTTGGGCGTGGCCCAGAAACATTTTTGTCTGCGGCTCTACTTTACTAAAATGCCACAAGCAATAATTACAAACTATTGCACTGATTGTTTTATATTCCATTCGTATTTTTTAGTTCCTATCACCTCTTAACGCAAACAAATAATATGTAGAACAGATTAAACAAAAATAGCACATGTCGCTATGTACGAATTCATTTAAGAAGATTTATTTAAAAACAGATTATTCCAAGAAAAGTATTATCATTATCAGTAATTATAAAAAAAATATACAATTTTAAATTAATGGTTTTCATCATTGTCGTTAAATCTTTAACAACACAACACTTTTTTTGCGTCGCTAAAATTCAAAATGTCAGCTAAAATCGCTGTAGTTTTCCTGGCTGCTTTTGTTCTATTGCAGGTAACAAATTAAAATGATGATAATATTAATTTATTGGTATTAGGTACTTTTCATTTGTTTCTTTTAAACAGCTAAACAAAGCAATTATCCTTGCTGACCTAAGTCGCTGAAGGAACGCCTCGTGAACAACTTCAACTGGCTCCCCTATTGAGTTTGGACCGATAATTTATTTTTATTTATTAAATGAAATAATTTGACGAACTAATTTGCAAAATTTTGTCGTGAGATATTTGATTATTAAGGGGTTATTTACAAAAATGTAAATCTTAAATTGACGACATTATAAACAACGGCCAATCAATAGCAATAAGATTTTAATTAAATGACATAACAGTTGAAATAGTGATTCACCTTTTCTTGAGTTGATATTGAGTAAGTTCAATATCACATCAAGGAGGGGAGCCACCAGAATTTACTGTCACGTGATTCGGGGGCCTGATATAGGCCTAATCACGTGACAGTAAAATCTGGTCGCTCCGATCTTCTCCTTGATTAGGAACTTAGGAACATAAAAGATATTATTTTGTTAAATAACTTTGGATAGACTGCCTGAAAATTATTAAACTTGTGCAAATGAAGCAGATAAAATATTCACAATATGACACTTCTCTATGAAAAAGTAACGAATACATTTTACGGTAACTGTTTTATTTGCAACTCCTTCCTACAGTGTGACCAGTAAAGTCCGCATCATATGGGATTTTTTTTTATTAATAACTTTATTTGAAATTTGACTTTGGCATCAAGTTCTGCTTCGATCGAGATGAAAATTAAGCAAAAAAATAGTAGTCACATAATTCGCATTATCTGTCAAATTTAATTTTTTTCCAAAAAATAATTCAAAAGTAGAGTTATTTCTAAAAGCATCGAAAGAAGTTATGAGAAAATTTTTTTCTAATGCAGTGTCTAGCCCACATGTAAAATTTCAGCTGCAAGACAATTATTTTGATTTTCTACCCATATTTTGTAAATGGCACCACTTTTGCAAAATAATAAGACTCAACGCAACCTACATAAAACTTCTCAGTTTTGACAAGGCTTTATTTCAGATACATTTTCTTTAAAGTAGCGCCATATTAAATGTGTGTTTTTCTACAAAATCAAAATTGGGCTGTTAAAATTTGGTCGCATGTGATGCAAAGTTTATTTGTTTTTCACCCCGTGTAGAAGGTAACTTCATAAAATAAGTATTTTTTAAAACTTAGTTTGAAAGTAATATACCTTAATATTAAGACAAAAATAACACAGTGTCATTAGTAAAGTGTTTATTAAGTGGAAAATAAATATGAGTGGTGGGTAAAAAATCAAAATTATCTTATGCAGCTGAAATTTTGCATGTGGGCTAGAAACTACATTAAAAAAAACTTTTTCGTACAACTTTTCCGATATTTTCAGAAATAATCCCACTTTTGAATTATTTTTTGAAAAAAATTAAAATTTGACAGATAATGCGAATCACGTGTGTACTATTTTTTTGCTTAATTTTCATCTTGATCGAAGCAGCACTTGATGCTAAATTTAAATTTCAAATAAAGTTATTAATAAAAAAAAATCCCATATAATGCGGACTTTACTGGTCACACTGTATAAAACAAATTGCGATTGGTACTTTTTTTGCAGATGATTAAACTTTTTTTTTTAATTCGTTTTATGCGTACCATAAGGGAATTATCTAACCAAATTTACACCACTAAAAGTTTATATTGACGTATGAATGTAGGTACTAATGTGACAACTACCAGCTGACGTATCTGCCACATTTACAAATTTTGTTCCAAGAGCACCATAATTTTACAGCGAAGCAAAATCGATAACAGAATCTCACTATCAGCCAAATTTGGTGATATATTTGTCCCTTTCCTTTCGGAAAAGCGAACAATTACCTAAAATTATTATTTCTTTCAGCTTTTCTCAGTTCAAGTTGCTGCGCGACCTGCGCCAGAAGATAACCCGGATGGAGCGAAGATATGGGGAATTTTCTGGGTAAGCAAGTTCAATTGAGAGTTTAGGAATTATTTATATCTTTTCGGTTTATCGGGTTTGTTCGGTGCACCACCAGACCATAAAAGATACCACGTAATTTTTGCTACCCTCAAATATTGACTCCCCCATTAGTTGTACAGGGGGATTCATTAAGGGTGGCCACCGGCCATATCTCGGAAACTACTAGGCATAGAAACTTGGAAACAAAAATTATTATTAAAGCGGTCATGAGAAAATTCTGGAAATTACCTGTAAGTTCCTCATTTCACCGCAAGGGGGCACAATTAAAATTTTTTTTTAAATTCTAAATTTCTCCGAAATTTCCCATATTAAGGTATAACTCTGATTACATCATCGAAAAGCTTAGATAATTCTGCATCATTTTGGTTTAAGGCTCATTGGCGTACCGACTTTGATAAGAGTGGGGGAAGCTATTGAATGTGTAAACATTAAAATCGCTGTAACTTCTAAACGACTTATCCGATTTTACTAAATTTAAGCTTGTTTGGAAGGGAAAGGTAAGTATCTTCAATCGCCGTATCCAACAGTACACGATAGTGTTTAATAAAATTGCTAGAGGGCGCAATTTGTAATAATAACAGTTTTTTCGATTTTATCCCGGAAATTCAAATCATACGGTATAACTATGACATCATAATCGAAAAGTATATGAAATTTGCAAGAAAAGATGTGAAGACCGCAGTTTTGCACCCTCTAGCAATTTTATTAGAAACTATCTTGTACCATTGGATACGACAATTGAAGGTACTTACCTTTCTCTTCCAAACAAGTTTAAATTTAGTAAAATCGGTTAAGTCGTTTAGAAGTTACAGCGATTTTAATGTTTACAGTTTCACTTGATAAGAGTGGGAGAAGCTGTTGAAAGTGTAAACTTTAATATCGCTGTAACTTCTAAACGACTTATCCGATTTTACTAAATTTAAACTTGTTTGGAAGAACTTTCAATTGTCGTATCTAATGGTACAAGATAGTTTCTAATAAAATTGCTAGAGGGCGCAATTTACATTAAAAATTATTGTTTTGGCAATAACTCTGAAACGAACAAAGATATCGAACTGCGGTCTTCACATCTTTTCTTGCAAATTTCATCTACTTTTCGATTATGATGTCATAGTTATACCGTATGATTTGAATTTCCGGGATAAAATCGAAAAAACCGTTATTATTACAAATTGCGCCCTCTAGCAATTTTATTAAACACTATCGTGTACTGTTGGATACGACGATTGAAGATACTTACCTTTCCCTTTCAGACAAGCTTAAATTTAGTAAAATCGGATAAGTCGTTTAGAAGTTACAGCGATTTTAATGTTTACACATTTAATAGCTTCCCCCACTCTTATCAAGGTCGGTACGCCAATGAGCCTTAAACCAAAATGATGCAGAATTGTCTAAGCTTTTCGATGATGTAATCAGAGTTATACCTTAATATGGAAAATTTCGGTGAAATTTAGAATTTAAAAAAACAATTTTTAATTGTGCCCCCTTGCGGCGAAATGAGGAACTTAAAGGTAATTTCCAGAATTTTCTCCTGACCGCTTTAATGATGTTTTTTTTTCCAAGTTTCTATGCTTAGTAGTTTCCGAGATATGGCCGGTGGCCACCCTTAATGAAACACCCTGTACATCAAAATTGTATTAGACTTTTTTGAAAGTCCTTTTATCATGGACTCGCACACCAATTTTTATTATGTTCTGATAAGCCAATTAAAAGTTATTTAAAAGAAACTTTTCGTAAAATTCCTGATAATTAAAAAAAAGTTTGTTAGTTATTTTAGAAAATAATAAAATTTGGTGTGCTTGTCCATCATACAGGGTGTTTCAATAAAAACTCCCAGGCCAATTATTTCGAAAACTAAAAGAGACATGTAAATTCTGTAAACGCCAGTTTTTAGCCTCTAGGCTTTACAACTGCAGTGTAAAAAAGTGTTTGAATAATACAAGATGTAGGTGGCGCCACGGTGCAAAGAATTTTTTCGATGACAGGAACTTTTAAATATTATGGTTCTTAAAGATAATTAATTTTTAATCAAATTATGTCCCATAAAAATTTTTGATAAATCCAACATGAACGGAGATATTTGGGGTTAAGTTTTTTTTTAAAGAATTTTTAACGAGTATTTTAATTATAAATATTTTTAATACCCTTTAGCAGATTTTAAATAAATTTTGGTAATGATAATTTTAGTGATAAAACGCTCGTGTAGCGCTAAATTATTACGTCCAGTGACGTTTTAGGGGGCGCCTTAACAAATAATATTGGCAAAAAATAAGACGCCACTGAGTTTTGGGTAATTTTTATATTTTTTTTAGAATTAGGCAACTAAAAACATCCTTTTCTTGTCTGTTACATTGCTTTCTTATCTTGCTTGGTTTTCGAGAAATAAAAATAAAAATTTTTTATTGCATACTTATGTCTGGAAACAAAAATCATTAAATAGGTAATTAATAAGTTGTATCTTTTGCTATTAATCGAAATACACTATTGAGAGTTTTAGAACCGAATTATTATATCAATTTGCTTTGTGTGTGTATGAACAGTGGCGGAACTACCGGTGTTCAATGTGTGCGAAGCACACGGGCCTAGGCTAGAAAGGGGCCCTGGAGCGGAGCCACGAAAACATAAAAATGCAAAAGAAAATGTTCTCATAGAAAAAAAATGCAATACTCCGGAAACGTATCCGCAAAATTACTTTACTCAATACTTTTATAGATAGTAACTGAAATAATCACATAAAACGGCCTTAATTTTTTTAATTATTTTTATTAAACCGCAATTCGCAATATCGGCATTTAGTTTAAAGGGCGGTGTTTGTGTCAAAATAACTTTAAAAAATTTACACCCACTCGATGGTCATCGAGAGACACGATGCATTAGAAGCTCTTCGTTTTAGATATAGGTACCTACCTATGGATATTTTTAAAAACACTGGCAAAAATAATTTTAACCTCTACAAATAAAGCGGAAGTTAATGAAGCAAAGTCTTTAAGAAAACACTTGGAAAAATTTCAAACCATTTTTCTTATTGTTTTTCAAAATAAAATTTTCAAGAATATTGATGCATTGTCAAAACATTTACAAAAAAAAGAGCGAAATATTGAAGCTGCGTCTAAAATGTTTACCACCGCCACTGAAATCATAAATCAAATGAGAAATAATTTTGATGTAATTAAAACGGACTCTGTTATTTTGGCTAGGCAATAGGGCACTACTCCTGACTTCGAAAACAAAAGGATATCAAGACCAAAAATAATTTTTGATGATGTTAATAACTATTATCAAGTTCAAACAAGTGATGATTGCTTTAGAATAAATATGTTTTTTAAAACTATAGATATAATTACAGCTCAATTAAAAAGTCGAAGTTCTGGCCTTTACAAAATATGTTCTTATTTTCGCGTTTTGTTCCCCAACATTTTACGAGATCCTTCTCTTTCTGATAAGGATATTTATCTCATAAGTCAAAGCCATGCATCTTCAATATCTATAGTCTATTTCAGAAAGGTGTAGAGTAATAAAATGGGAGTATATAGAAGATATCGCTGATAAAATGTCATCGCAAGTGCTTTCATTTAGAGAATGTTTTAGATAATTTAACTTCTATTTCTGATTTATTACATTTTATATTGGTAAAAAACTATTATTCATCTTCCTGTTTTAGTGAAATTGTAACTGCCTGCATTTTTTTTTGATCATCCCTATTTCGGTTGCATCAGCTGAACGGTCTTTTTCCAAGTTAAAGTTAATTAAAACTTATTTGAGAAATTGATGCATGACCGATAAAAAATTATCGGCTTTAGCAATTATTTCTATAGAAAATGAGGAAGCTCAAAAAATAGACATTTCTAATCTGATTTCAAACTTTGCGCATGCAAAAGCAAGAAAAAAAGGGTTTTCTCTGCTCGTCCACAAACTGGCATCTTTCTGGCGTGATTTGACGCCACAAATTTCATTATTCCAGGCCTAGGCCGAGAATATAATATTTCGTATCGATATATTATGGCCCATTGCTTCGCAACGGTTAACAATACTGGAATAATGACTTTTAATTAATTTTTTATTAGGCAAAATTATTTTATTTTTGTATTTATTCTATTTTCTTTTCGATTGCAGAAAAAATAGTATGTGCACATAACAATAATTGCTTTTTTGTGTACCTACTCAAAATTCATAAATTAATATGATTATCAATAATAATACTCCGTATCATAATGGGAGCCCGGCTAAGTTTTCGCACACGGGCCCGTGGCTACGTTGTTCCGCCACTGTGTATGAAAACACCTCATTCATAGTTTTTGGTATTGTTCTAATTTTCATTAATAATTTTGTATAATTTCTCATCAGTTCTTTCATAAAATTTCAAACTTTTAATTTTATTTTATAATGCTTTAATGTTTTAATGCTTTTCAGCAACAAAAAATACAACGTATTAATTTTATTGTTTAATGATTTTTGTTTTCCAAAGATATGCCATCAAATTGTTTTTATTTTTATTTCTCGAAAACGAAGCAAGATATGAAAACAATTTAACAGACAAGAAAAGGATATTTTTAGTTGCTTAATCCGAGAAAAAAATATAAATTACCAAAAACTCAGTGGCGTCTTATTTCTTGCCAATATTATATGTTAAGGCGCCCCCCTGAGACGTCACTGGACGTAATAATTTAGCGCTACACGAGCGTTTTATCACTAAAATTATCATTACCAAAACTAAATTAAAATCTTCTAAAGAATATTAAAAATATTTATAATTAAAATACTCGTTAAAATTATTTAAAAAAAAACTTAACCATAAATATCTCCTTTCATGTTGGATTTATCAAAATTTTTTATGGGACATAATTTGACCAAAAATTAATTATCTTTAAGGACCATAACATTTAAAAGTTCCTGTCACCGAAAAAATTCTTTGCACCGTAGCGCCACCTACATCTTGTATTATTCAAACACATTTTTACATGGTTGTGAAGCCAATCATAGAGGCTAAAAACTGGCGTTTACAGAATTTACATGTCACTTTTAGTTTTCGAGATAATTGGCCTGGGAGTTTTTATTGAAACACCCTGTATAAAGACGTTCAAAAAAGTCTACTACAATTTTGATGTCAAATTAATAGGGGAGCCAATATTTGAGGGTGCAAAGTTTACACGGGATTTCCTATGACCCGTCTGGCGATGCACCATCCGGTATACAACTGGCTTTACTTCAGTACAATAGGGAACTTTCCAATTTTTTTTTTTAATAATATGATTTAGTTAGGCCTACAAAAAAATATTCCCCAATTATTACTCCTTTCGGTAAGTAATAACTTGGTAAATATTCTTTAAAGTTTCGCGCGTGTCAAAAGCATTTCAAACGCCGTGTGTTATTGTTATTGTATTGTTGTTTTAAGGTGGAATTCTCAACGTCGTTCAATTTATTGCCAACCTAAACCTATTTCGTGGATGTCACACACGAATGATACTTCTTGATGTCACGACCCGTTTTTACTCGCTTGGGATAATTTGAATTTTGGGGCAGTTTTAAATCTTTCTAGCGGTCTTTTGGGACGAAATATGTTGTTTTCTTTGCTGCCATATGTTTTATGACAATATATACTTATGATTTATAGAATTTTTTCACCATTTAAAATTTTTGTCAAGTTCCCTATTGCTCCAACGCAATTGCGAGCCGCGGCCACAGATCGCGCCAGTTATATATACAGTATGTCCACGGATGGGGTTTACAAGAGGACAAATGGACTAAAAATTGAAAGATACGAAAAAAGTCACTCTTAATAAACGTTTTTGCTTGTCTAGAAAATACGATTTATCATAAGAAACTTCAATTTTTTTATACAGGGTGAGTTAAAACTGCAAAAATGTTAATTTGCTTAAGAGTAAACATACTTTATTTTTAAAGATACGAAAAAAAGTCACTGTTAATAAACGTTTTTACTTGTCTAGAAAATACGATTCGTCATAGGAAACTTTAATTTTTTATACAGGGTGTTGTTCTACTTCGGTTTGTTGGGTAGAAAACATATTCATTAAGAGTGGATTTTTTCGTATCTTTCAAAATAAAGTATGTTTACTCTTAAGCAAAATAACATTTTTGCAGTTTTTACCCACCCTGTATAAAAAAATTGAAGTTTCTTATGATGAATCGTATTTTCTAGACAAGCAAAAACGTTTATTAAGAGTGACTTTTTTCGTATCTTTCAATTTTTAGTCCATTTGTCCTCTTGTAAACCCCATCCGTGGACATACTGTATAATATTATATATAATACCTTAAGGGAGTAGCTACGACTTACTTGAAGACAACATATTATAATAAACTGGCTTTAATTGATTTTTAAGTGTATATTTTTATTTTAGAATATCCAAAAAGTAGTTGTGGGATCAGTGAAGGTTGGCCTATCAGTGAAAAAAGGAATAGAGGACTTACTGAATTTAACTAACTAATTTTTATAATGTTATATATTTATTATATACAAAAATATGTAAAATATTACTTTATCAACCATTAGCTACACAAGGGCGGATCCAGAAATGAATCCTGGGGGGGTCAAACAACAACAATAGCGCCGCAAGCGAAAATTTTTAGAGGTTTTTAAAGGAAGAAGATGAAACAATTAAAAATATGATAAACCTTATTTGTGCCGAAGCTGAAATGATATCCGCAGGCCGACCATTAGTTGAGAATCTCTTCGGTTCAGAGGAAGTGTCCAATTTTGCGACATCCGTGTGTGATTGCTGGCCTTTAATTCAAGAAATTTCAGACATCGATACTCCCGATGAATGCACCCGACTTGCTAATAAATTAAGAAAACTTATAGTTTGCACTAAGGATATATTACAAAAGCTTTTTAGTCTCGTTATTGCTAATAAGTAATTCAATGACTACTAAGAGGATTATTTCCCATTACAACAAATTGAAAACGCCAATAAGAATTTCATTAAATGAAGAAACAATGAATGATCGCCTCTTAGCGTCATTGAATGGAGTTGGAACCAGCCCATTTTGATCCAAGACCGGCAGTCGCCGAGTTTTTAATGAAAAAAGAACGTAGGTTTAGAGAACCAACTCCTGAAATATACAAAACTAGAGATTTTATTAGTACATTTTTAAGAGATAATCCTAAATTATAATCTTATTAATGAAGTTCCTTTTACAATGAAAATGAGTAGGTAACGAGTTCCTTTTTGCACGACGCCGTAAAATAACAGTGTTTTCAATTTGAAGAAAAAATGTGCACTGGGTTATGAACTCACTCTTTTTGACTCCACAATAGTTTTTACGTATGTTGAAATGTAAACCGCCCAGGGGGGGGGGGTCATGACCCCCATGACCGTCCCCCCTGGATCCGCCCTTGTACGTAGCATAATAATACACGTAATATTATTATATTAGTTACAAAATTTGTATACCTATGGCATATTTTTATTTTTAATATTAAAGAAAAAATGCAAAATAATAAAATACATCAAAAAATAGTATATTATTAACCAAGGTTTAGACAGCCATCATTATTGCCCGAGCGTCAAGTTTAAATCACGAGGAGCGGAGCGACGAGGGATTTAGGGCGCGAGGGCTATAGGCTGTCTAAACCGTGGTTAATATAATTTTTTTCCACTACTAACACTTTTATTTTGTACAGTATTAATAAATTATAAAAAATATTAGGTATGTATAAATATATATTTTAATCAAGTTACCTGCTTTGGCATATTGGCAAGATAATTTGTTTTCTTGTCAGTTGGCTTTGTTAATGTCAATTTTGGTTTATTTACGTCATGTATTGTTGGTTGTCTAACCACAAGAAATCACCTTTCATGTTATTTGTTGGGAAATTAACGAATCAAGTTACCTGGTTTTAAATAGATCGGTCAATAATGGATTTCAATGCTTTATTATTGACCGTTGTCAATAGCAACTGAGAAGGGAGAGAAAAACGATTTCTGGCGTTAATTAATCGGTCAATAATGGCGATGTTATAGGTTAGTAGTGGAAAAATTACCTTGTCGGACTTCCATTGTCTTTATTTTGTTACTTAACACAACATTTCGGTCAGTTAGTATCTCTAACCGTTTTCAAGTGTAAACTATACTATACATCTTAATTAAAGCTGTTAGCGCACTAACGGCCCACACCACCCATCTACAGTAAAGTCCGCATCATATGGGATTTTTTTTATTAACAACTTTATTCGAAATTTGACTTTGGCATCAAGCTCTGCTTCGATCGAGATGAAAATTAAGCAAAAAAATAGTAGTCACGTGATTCGCATTATCTGTCAAATTTTAATTTTTTCCAAAAAATAATTCAAAAGTGGGGTTATTTTTGAAAATATCGAAAAAAGTTATTAGAAAAAGTTTTTTTTTGGGGAGCGATCTTGTCCTATATAAAATAAATAAAATTTCATCATGCAATAAAATTTTAACACGTATAAATAAGTTTCGGCCGAAACTGAGACCAAGGCCGAAGATTCGGTTTCTGTTTCGGCTGAAAATCTTGTTTCGGTCGGACACTACGCTGTTTACTGTTATATAGGAACAGACTATACCAAAAATAATAATTGTCTTATCAGTTTTATAAAATAAATATTGAGAAATAGAGATTAATGGTTTTCTTCATCATTTTTTTAAGTCGTCGATCTCACAGCACGACTTTTGAGTTTATTTAATTCAAAATGTCAGGCAAATTCGCTGTAGTTTTCTTTGCTGCTTTTGTTCTATTCCAGGTAAGACATTAATATAAAAGTTGGCACTAATTTTAACAGTTAAAAAATAGTATATTAACGTACACGTTTTAGAAAGCATCATTATATAGCACGCGTCCATGTTAAAAAACGAGCCGCTTGTTGCGGCGAGTTTTATAACGGGACAAGTGCTTAAAACTGCTTTATATTATATAATTTGTAGTTTTTTCAATAAAAAACACATATTTAAAAAGAAAATAAATCCTTCAAATTTTGTAAATTTTTATGTCTAAATTTTATGTTGGTAACACTATTTTTTATCATAGTAGCCTCTGGATAACAAAAATTATTTTGCGAACTGTCATTTTTTGATTTATTGACCCATTTTCACCACGAGATTCTAAAGTTATTTTAGCGATATGAGATTTGAAATTGGACGGAATACGTTGTGTGATCCTTTAGAGCGTTCGGAAATTCGGGCGATTTTGCTACTTTTTTTCGAATTTTAAAAGACGTGATTTTACGTCACGGCATTGCAATTTAGTATATGGAAGATGGAAAATTCAAATAAAGTTGAAGTTAAAATCGACATTGGAAGGTTAGTAGATTGAATTTTGGATAGGATTTGGCAGAAAATGATAGCTTGAAGCATCTACAAAAGATTGATTTATAGACTTATGCAACCAACATACATGACTGTTATCCACACAGAATAAAAAAATAGGCTATCAAGCTATTTTTCCTCTGCGAAAAATGGGTTTTCTCGTGAATCACAAAGGCCGCGCAAGTCAATGAAATAAAACATTTAAATGTTACCAACATTAAATAAAGAAAAAATGCGCATTGAAATAGCTTCATGACGATACGCAAGTGCATATCGTAATATATTTGTTATGATACAAAATTAGAAAAAGAAGATTAGCGAACACTGCCAGTCAAAATTGGCAATTTTTGGCTTGTGGCGCTTTTCTTTCCGAAAAACGAATATTTACCCAAGGATTAATTTTTTAGCTTTTCTCAGTTCAAGTAACTGACGCCACGATTATTCGCAGACAGACAGACCCGGCCGCTGAACATGAAGTAGATGATCTAATAAAGTCGCTTCAAAAAGTTTTGGGAGACGTGGGTAGCAATTTTAAAGTAAGTAAATTTTAACAATAGACCCTTAAATATATGGTTGATATTCAAAGGATTAATATCTTCAGGTTCAGGTTCTCACCGCAAAAATGATTATAATTTAATTTAAGATTTAGGTATTTGTTGTTCTTTTATCAACTTTTTCGTTTTGCTTAATTATTTTATAATGGTACTGTACCCGGCATGCGTTGCAACCCGCTGGTATAAATACAAACCCGAACAAACCCGATATATTAGTACCCGGCATGCCACTTTCTGCAATTGCACCCGTGCGAAGCCGGGGCGGGTCGCTAGTTATACATAAAAACCTTTCTCTTAAATCACTCTATCTATTAAAAAAAACCGCTTCAAAATCCGTTGCGTAGTTTTAAAGATTTAAGCACATATAGAGATATAGGGACAGACGGGCGATAGCGACTTTGTTTTATACTATGTTAAGATGCAGAATTTAACTAAGTTTGAATATAATTTTACCAATCATACAGAAATTAAAGATATGAGCCTAATGAATAAAAATTAAGCAATTATTTGAAGCAATTACTTTTTAGTAAAAGCCATTGCTTGACTAGCAAATGCTATAAGGAAAAGCAATTGTTAGATCTGGATATGAATAAAATTTTGAAGCAATTGCTGCTTTTCTTACACCTCTGTAGCAAATATTTGCTGCAAATGCTTATCAACACAAGTTCAGATGTGGCTTATCCAGTTGTTCAGAGTTTCAGAGTATAGATTTCATGTTCAGTTTGGTGCCTAATTTGCAAAAGAGTTGACGTAAATACAACAACGTTGAACTATTTATTTAGTACAATAGTAATCTGTTACGTTTTTGTGGAAAATAGGAAACTTTTATTTGTGATATGGCAGATTTCAGTGAAAATGAGGAAAGTGATAGTAGTCATGAAGAAATTAAAGACAAACAATTGATATTCGTTCACAAATTGAAGGAACATAAATAAATCTCTCTGACCACAACCGTTTAGCTTCCACAACAGCTTCAGCACTTGTAGGAAATTTAATAAAAATATTGGCCTTCTCCAAAACTGCATCCATTACAGAAGTGTATGTCTTACTCTCGGTGTTCACCTACAGAATTTTGAAAGCTCGGATCCGACAATTTCCGCAGAAAGACTTTAATCTTATTTAAAGGCGACAGTGCACCCCCTCGCCTTTTACCAGTATCAGTTAAAAAATAATTTCCAACCACTCAACATTTTCGCAGTCAAATCGATATAACTTTCTGAAATCATCATATCTGCAATTTTTACGTACATTGTAGATTTTTCTTTTACGGACGTTCATATATTTAGCCATAATTGAAGACACAAATTAAGAGCAACGCACGTGTATGCCGCGGAAAACTAAAGTTGACTGCTACCAAGCGAATGATGCAGTGGTCGACCTACCTTAAAAAGTTGAAAGCGATCGCTATACTAGAAAAAGCAATTCCTTAATTTATTCATCACATTTTAAGCAAACAATGCAATTGCTTTTATTTTTTAAGAAAAAGCATAGACTAGCAGTAATTCCTGCACTTTTAAGCAATTTCTGGACGCAAAAGCGATTACTTTAGTTTTTATTCATTGGCTTTCAAGAAACTACTTCGATTTTATAAGAAAAGGCGATCGCTACATTTTTATTCATTAAGATGTATGTGTACCTCTGATTTTTCATGGGTCCTCATTTTTTCCCAGATAGGGCAAGGTCGTCGGTTCCTTTTCAGGACCAAGTTTCCTCCCCTCCAAATAAAACACACACAAGCCGCCCTAATTTCCTAATTTTCAATTTTTGTTTCAAACACATTGTATAACATGGATTGTCCGTTAAAAACTTTTAAATTGTGACAAGTTAGAAAGAAAATTAGGTATTTTGTTGAGCGCGAACAAAGTAACAAAAAACGCATTCGCGACCTACGAACCACCAACTGAATTGCGACACCACGCCGGCACCCATACAGCAACTGCAACTGGGCGCCTTGCTCTTAACAAGTTGGATACTTATTATTGGTCACGGTAATTGGACGAAAGCGACTTGGATACAGGTCATACTGAGCAAGGCTTACGAGAACTACGTTACTGATTTACCCATAATCGCCTTATGAAATTTTTAAAAGGAGATACCTAATTGACGAATATTTTCGCCTGCGATTTTGTGTTCTTAAAGCTAGCTAAAGTTGATTGACATAATGCTCTTCCTGAACAAGCACTGGACGGGAGGGTATGATGCCCGTCCTTGGAGGTGATTTTCTAGTTATAACTAACTTTTGTGTTTTAATGTACTTTAAAACTGTATACTTTTTTTTAGAATAGCGAGCTATTTCAAAATACAAGCAAAGCGCTTGACGAGTTCGGACGAAAACTGCAACATGAAGGACAGGAAATACTTAGCAAAATACAGGAAACCACACCGTCTTCAAGAACGGACTAATTTTTATATTATTACTATTACATTTATTTATATATAACATAATAAATAAATACTCTGTTAGTAGACGCCCTTTACAAATGTATTCTATTTTTAATTTCTTCTCAAAAATATGCGACTAAAATCCAAGTCCTGTTTCACCGGAGGTGACCCAAACCTTCGATTTTTAAATAGAACATCCTGCATTATATTTTAGGCATTTGAACTCAGAGTGCCGTCCTGATAGTACAACCATTGAATATCACACTATATAAGAATGGCGGATGTCCCAGAAAAGTTGACAACCCAGTTTTAGACGTCTTGGAGGTGGTTTGGCCGCCATTGTGGAGTTGATCGTAACTCTAACCTTAAATCTGTCGTTATAATGTAGCGCCTCGGCAACAGATGTCTCAAATTCACTGATGTGATGTCGTGGTGTTGCCGCATATCGTATTTTATTGGAATTTTTAATGATATAAGCATTTTTAACAGACAATAAAAAAGGAGGTCCTCAATTCCAGCCGAATGTATGGTTTTGATAATAATATGTACGCTGATTACTCCGGGGTAATTGGACCGATTTTCACAATAATTTTACCGTTGCATTAGGTGTTAAATGTTAAACAAATAAAAGTAGATAAAAAGCGACAGCAAGTATAACTAAAATAGGTTTTATTTCGTCGAAAAATAGCAAAATACGTAATACACTAATACAAACAAACTGGATGTTTCTTAAGTAAGAAAGTAAAACCTACTTATTTTAACCATTTTGAAAAGTAGTAATAATTGCAAATTAAAACCAAGTTATACAAACAAACCGCACATCATTCATATTTTACCCAACATATACGTTGTCGCCTAGGTATGCATAGAATAGTGAGAGTCGTCATTTAATTCTGTTAGAAATAGAATACATGGCGGTCAATATGTTTTCATGTAATTAACGTTGGGACGTCAAAAGGTTGAAAATATTATAAGCTACAAAGCAATTAAAAATAGGGACATTTTTAAGTATAGACTATAATATAGGTAGGAAAATAAATGTAAGCTACTTAACTTTAGGATAGGTGTAGGTACTTATGTGAAATCAAGTTTTACGATAATCTATAAAAATAAACTTAAAAAACTCATGCAGCAAGTCAAACAGACAGGCGGCAACAATGTTTTAATTTAGCAGTGAAAAGGCTAGTCGCTTTCTTGTTGGTGAACTCATTGTGCCATCTATGAATTAAACGTAGCAGATTTAGGAAATCGGCTTATATGGCCATCTAATAGTTTGATATTCAATGGTACAACCTATGGAGAACTATAGGGTAGGAGTAGGGAGGACTTGAGGTAGGAGGCCGAACGCAATGCATTGGATTCGGTCCCAAATTAGCATCGGTAATTCAGCTTTACGAGTCGCCGTACGATGGCGCTCGTGTTCGAAGTGTGCTATCAAATAAATGGTTTCTTATGGACGTGATAACTATTTTTATTTAAATTAGTTCTTTAAGGAACAAATAAGGACTTTTATATGAATTTACACTTACTTTGTTATACTTATTAGTAAATTCGGCCTGTATAAAGTTCCAACGATGCTTCGTTTTTAAAATACAGGAACATTCTAGCTAGCTAGGGTTTTACCTTTGGAGCTAGAAAGAGACTTATTTGGCTGCGTTTCATCTCTGAAGAAGATCCTGTCTTACACCCCGACACAAAGCAAACTCTACTTTTATAAATTGTACCATTATTCATTATAAATATGGAAATTAATTACAATACAACGTTATTTGTCTTGTCTTGCCTTCAAACGTTATTTGTTATTTCGAAAAATAAAATGTCAATTGTCAAAAGTAAAATTTAAAAACTATGGAGGATCTAGTTTTCCATATTAAAAACAAAGAAGAAGAAGACAACATCAGCCCACTTCGGACGCGAGAGCCATCTATCGGCCAATAGCGAACTAACCAAAAAACCGGGACAGAATTTGAAAATGCTGCCATTGTCGATCGGCCTCCTACCCTCTAGTTCTCCATAGGTAGGAGGGAATAGTATGCCGGTGTTTTTTTTTCAATAAATGCACGGAAACTTAAAAAAAGCAGTATTTTGAAACCACTAAATTTGCCACAATTTACCTTAAAATCCTTGAAAGTAAACACGTCGATTTTTAGAACTGAAGTAAAAACAACAATTTTTACTGGTAAAGCGATATTTTCTAGTCTATCTAGATGTCATCTCTCCTAAGAATCCTAGAGAATATGTGTTTGTTTTAACTGGAAAGGGGTCGTAATTGCACAAAATACGAAAGTAAGCAAAACTATGGCCGACTGACTAACATCTGCATTGCTCTATCAGAATATGTCTGTCTTTCTTCTTCGTATGCCAAAAAAGCATAAAAATAACTACTCTGATCAACACAGCACTGCAGTGCGCATGCAAATTGTCAATAGTTAGGCAAATCGAATTTTACAGTTAAAGGCTAGAAAATGGCGTCGTTAATCCCTCCTTAACGCATCTTTAAAAAATTTTTCTTATGGAAATGATTTTCAAGTGGATGAGAAGAGTGCTTCACGAGTGGGTGAGTGTGGTATGCAAAATCGCTCATTTTTATTCCCCCGCCCTTATTTAGACACCTAGTAGTAGTAGTAGTAGTAGTAATGTAGTAACATGTTTTATTTAGCAAAAAGCTACAATTAAATATTTTTTAATACATTTTTTAACACATTTTTATAGATTTATTTTTTAATTTTAAAACGCAACCTTCTATTAACAAAAACAGACAGAAAAGTTAAACATTTTGCAAATTGTATCAAATATTACCACGTATCATTTTGTTTTTTAATTAAATGTAATTTTAAAGTTTTTTTAAACGGTTTTAATGATTTTTGAGATTTAATAGAATTTTCCAAATTATTATATTCTATCAAACCTTTATAAAAAAATAGGTTTGTAAGCTAATGTTTTAGACACTCTATCCACATAAAAATTTTGATTAGTTCTTGTTTTATAATTATGATGGTCATAATTAAAAGAACACCATTTTTTTAAACAATCAGGCAATAAATTATTTTTAATTTTATGTATAAAGATACATACTAAATAAAAAATTAAATTTCCGACATTCAACCAATCTAAATTTTTCAACATAAAATTTATTTTTGTATATTTGTCACAATTTAAAATAATCCGCATTGCCTTATTTTGTACAATTTGTAATTTATCAAATAAATATTTCCTCACTAGCACAATATTAAATGGAAGAACAATAAAGAAAATGTATTAATATAAAAGTATTAAATACAGTTTTTTTATAAGACAAACTTAAATTAGAACTGATTCTTTTAAAATAACCTACTTTTCCGGCAATCTTCGATTAATAGATAGATACTTTCAAAATAATTAAAAAATTTTAATTTTGAATCAATGATTATCCCTAAATATTTAAGACTCTTTACTAATTCCAATTTTTTACCATCAATTACAACATTTATATTTTGACAATTTAAATTATTATCCATAACCATACATTTAGTTTTTGAAATATTTAATTTTAATTTATTTACTTTTAGCCAATTTAATAATATATTTATTTCAGAATTTAGAGTATTTAGATTTAGACCATCAAAAATATTAAAAACCTTAATGTAAATTAAGGTGTCATCAGCAAACATTTGTAGCTTACACATTTTTAAAACTAATGGCATATCGTTGATGTATAAAATAAATAATATTGATTATAAATTATAACCAAAACATGAATTACATGAAACTATTTCAATTTTACTCAATACAAGTTTATATTTGTGTTTCTTAGTTCAATTTTATTATTCTATGCCTCGAGAATTACTGTGCACCCTATAAGCCCACGGGCGTAAATGTGACAATATAAGCGTATCTATTTTTTAATGGGCCTAGCCGCCATTTTTTAAAAATGTCGACCTAATCGATTAATCACGTCATACTTACGCTGTCATATTTACGCCCGTGGTGACTTTATCACAAAGTGTCAAAAACGATCTTAAACCATGCATTGAAAATAGTGTACGACGTACAAATCTGTAATGAGTTACGCCAAACGTTGCCCGTGATAAACACTTAGCAAACGAGAATATCCGTTTAAAGGCACGTCGCTTCTTGGAATTGACATGGCGGTCTCGAGCCTCGCTTACGACCGTTCACGTGGAATTACTGGGATGTCTAGGTTTACTTAGTTTATGCTTATATTTAGTAAAAAAACACTTTTTCTTAAATTAACTTATATTGCAGCAAGTAGGGATACGATACAACCTAATTTGAAAAATAATTTAAATCGTTTAATACAAAAAATGAAATCTATTTTAATTTTTGGCTCCCACATGTTTGTTCAGTTCGGTTTGAAGGTTTTTGGTCACTTCGACAATGTTATTCAGTAGATTTTTGGCGGCGGCGTTCAACTCTTCTTTAACCTCTAAAAAACAAAAAAAAAAACGTAAATTTCAAAAGATAACCCAGCTAGCAAAAGTACCGTACTTTCAACCAAAGTCTCCGGACGTATATTTCTACATATTATATCGTTCTTGGGTATTTATTAAAGGGACAGGGCAAATGCAAAAAAGGTTTTAGCAGTGGTTAGACGAATTGCAGTAAATCCCGTCAAATCAAGAAAGAAGCGTATATATGTCGTAGGCTGATAGTGAAATCCGTCATTTCATGAAAAGCCTAGTCATATCATGCTGCACGCTAAAAGGTATATTGGCAACTGGTTTGTTCGTTGTTCCCCAGAGCATTTTTTTAAAATTTAATTTAAATTTTATTTTCATAAAATAATATTAGTGGAAAAAATTGAATTAAAAGAAAATGCTCTGGGTAACAACGAACAAACCAGTTGCAATATCCCTTTTAGCCACGCTTCATAATATGACTAGGCTTTTCATGAAATGACGGATTTCACTATCAGCCTACGACATATAAACCCTTTTTCAAGAAAAGTATCGATGAAGGCGATAACGACCTAATAAGACGAAAAATCTACACCATGTACGAAGAGCAACGTGTCCCTACATTAAAGAGTCTAAAACAGCGGCTCACTAATGACGAAACCCAAATAAACTAGTCTGTAGTCTTTGAAATTTTTTGTCTGAAATGGGCCTCAGATATCGTAAAATTGATAAAAGACAAGTACTGATGGAATCCGCCCGTTTAAGAAAATGGCGTTACGAATAGTATATAACATCCATAATAATAATAATATGTTACCAAATATTTTTCAATTTCAATAAATATGTTACAGGGTGTAAAAATTGACAATAAATGATTTTTGATTTGATATGTATTAATATATTATTAATAACGAATTAAATGTCTAAAGTCCTACCCTGTAGTGTATTTGCTTGTTGATTGTGTATAACAGTGGGATTAAACCGGTAGTTTTATTGCAATCAATAAGTCGATACCATTTAGGGTGAAAAATACTTTACTTACTTTACTACATTAGACGTTTTACATCGTCAGAAACGGACTTGCCACCACACTCGTTGAGCCAAAATTTTGACAGGTGTAATTTTACAGAGCTAAAAACTGATTTTTGAAATGCTTTAGTTATTTTTGTTTAAAAAAGGTAATCTACATTTGTCTCGATGGAATTAGCGGTTTTCCAAAAAAAATAAGGGTTTTTGTATATCACGTTTAAGCATTGATTCGAAATGTATTTAAAAATCAAGTTTATTAACATAAGCTATTTAAACACAATAACTAATCAAATAACTTTAAGATTAATACTACGCACTAAAATAATTAAATAAATTATTACATCTCATTAATGCTCACATGCATCTAACTTATGGACAAGCACTCGGTAATTGTGTGGAGGCAAGAAGCATTTATTGTGATACATTTCTAAATCGGCGTTTACCGCATCAAAAAACTTTTGAATGGGTCGATCGTAGCTTAAGAGAAACAGGTAAAAGTTAAATTATTAAAAGCACTTAAAACTGAACTTTTTGTTATTTCGGAAATCATTTAAACGCAAGAATGTTAAAAATTTAAGTAAATATTGTAGTAGTATAGTTTATTATCTTATTACCGTAAAACCTTATTTTTCTCGAAAACCGATAATTCCATCGAGACAAATGTAGAGTACCTTTTTTAAATAAAAATAACTAAAGTATTAAAAAAAACAGTTTTTAGCTCTGTAAAATGACACGTCCTGTCAAAATTTTGGTCCAATGAGTGAGGTGGCAAGTCCGGTCCTGACTTTTCTGACGATGTAAAACATCTAATGTGTCGGTTCAAAAGTTACAGCCGAAAAGGTAAGTCGCTGGGTACCTCTTTGGGGCCCTGTATCTCTGTTAAGGGGCACTTGGGGTTTTTTTTTATATGACAAAGTATAGTTATTTTGACCTCCCCTATACGCTTTCGAATGTATGTCATGTACTTACCGGACACCCTGTATGAATCACCATAAAACATAAAATTATGTTATTCCGACACTGGCAGATATGCGCCTTAGTATTTATTGCTGTATTCGTATCAACGTGAGATATTTAAATTTTATATGTAATAAAAAGAGACAGAATAGTAACCGGGAGAACATAGCGCACGATACGGACAAGCCTGTTACCGTGGGTTGCCAGATCGATTTTATGAAGTCTTCTTTAAATATAGGATTAGATCTATCGCTTCGAGAATTAACTTTAATCTATTGTGTGGCGATGTAGCGACAGAATTTAATTTTGACGTGTTTCTGGATTTTTAAAAGAAATAGTTACGTACTGCCAACTTCGGGTTCGGCAGCTTTGGCTAATCGTTCAGCTTCAGACACAATATTGTTCATGGAATTATTGAAGATGGCCTTGGCTTCTTTGGCCTTTTCAGTGCCTTCCGGTCCAATGGCCTCTTGCAACTTGGAGGAGGCTGTTTTGAGATGATCTTTGAGTAAATTGAATAAATCACGAATGTCCCCTTCATTTTCTTTTGCCTAAAAATTGTATATTTTAAGAGATATATTAAAATACTGGGTGTTATTCGCATTAGCATTGATATCTTGGTGACCTATGAGATAGAGAGTTGGTTAGCAGTGGAATAACAAACACCCCCGCAGACCCCGCACCGTGTTAGGGGGGTGGGGAGGGGGGGGGGGGGCAGCCGGGGGACCCACACTGACGGCCCCTTCAAAATTTGCTGCCAGCTTTTCTTTTCATAGGTATTTCATTTCATAATTAATTTTATTTTTTTATATCCTGAGAATTTAACTTCGTTAAGTGAAGAAGAATTATACGTGAAAGCGCGGAATTTACAAACGATATACAACAAAAAGACTTGTCCATTGACTTTCCCAGTCAAATTTTAAGCCTCACAAAGGGACTTGGAGATAGTATTTCAAAATTAAAAACAGTGTATGAACTTGCGGATCATTATTTAATAAAAAAATCAGTGTGTTTCTTCAAATTTTCCAGATGTATCTAGTGCAGTAATGTTATTTCTAACGTTACCAATTAGTTTGGCATCAGCGGAACGATCTTTTTCCAAATTTAAAATAGTAAAAACCCATTTATGTAAAGTATATACGATCTCAGTTGAGACAGATAAAAAAACTAAAAAAAATTTGTTGACAGACTTGTCAAGATCACGTGGACTATCTTCGAACATCTGTATAGGGAGCGATCACAGCGAATTTTGTTATATTTGTATTGTAGTTTCAGTGTGTGATGCAGTAAATTGATCGTACCCTCAATATTTATTTTGTATGAAGTAGGTATATCAATATCAAACACGAGTTTGTTTTGGATTCTATGAGGCTCGATCACCGCTACCCCCGTTACTACCATACATGGTAAGCAACATTATAAGTGGTGTTTTAAAATTTTGATTTTCCATCATGTTTGCCGGAATATTACGTATAATGACTTAATAACCTATGTTATGACTACCTAGGATTATAAAATAAATTCGAATTGTTTGCTGTTTTAATAGTAGGTATATACCTACTTAACACATAACGTGGGTTTAAGCCTAATTAAATTATTACACGATTAACCAATTCAAAAATTCATAAACCTGAACCTAATAGTAATGAAAATAAGAATTATCATTTTCCATTCGTTATAGAGAGGGGGTCCTTGAAAACGTTTACGGGGGGGGGGGGCACTCAGTTTTTGTTACACCACTGTTGGTTAGATGAAGGCAAAGTTGCATGGTATTTTAATGCTGATTCTTCAATCAATTTTAAATAAAATTTGACGGACTAACTATACATTTTACAATTATTATATAATCTGCTTGGAAGCATGTAACCAAGCGAATTATCAATATTGATACCTGTAATACCTACTTTTTTGGCCAAATTATCAACTTCGTCCTTTACTTTGCTTGCAACTACTTGAGATGAATTAGTCCAAGATTCAGCAACTTGTTTTGAGTCGGGAAGGTTTCCTTCGATGGCCTGACTGACATTATGGATAACTTGACGAGCTTGTGCTGCCAATTGTTCAATTTGGGACTTCTCGGCTGGTGCCGCTGCAGCTTCTTGTTTCGCTTTAGGTCTGGCAATTGCTCCCTAAACAAAAAATCAATTATTATCGAACGGTTTTTGGCGTTCTCGAATTGATATTGCAAATATATCATTTTTGAAAACATTTTTATATTTTAAAATGTTATTACTTTAGTTGCTTGCTTGGAACTACGTGTACAGGGTGTGTGTCAGTATGGTGGCCGGCTTCTATAACGTCTAAACTATCAAAGATAGAAAAAAAAGTACTAATACAAAAGTTAAAGGGCTTACGAAGATGTACAGCCTGAAAAGTGGTAATAAACAAAAAATAATGTTTTAAATGGGACACCTAGAATAATTTTTCTTACTTCGATTCAATAAAACAAGGGTTTTACAACCAAATTTAAAATTTTGAATTGAAATGCAGCGTTGCCATGTTATATTACTTTTTCTGAAATTTCAGTTTTTTAAAGTGTGTAATCACAGACGTTTTGTCCCGATCAGAAATCGTTTTAACAGAAATCAATTATGACAAACTTCTGCTGATTGCCCTACATCTACCGCCTGTGTTAAAAAATTAAAGTTATATTAATTATATTTAGATGCATTTGTGATGTGATCCTATTAAGTAAAAATAATATACTCAATATGTGTGTTTTTAAATTTTCTACTAGTCAAATTATTTATAGTTTTCTAATAATATCAAATTATAATGCTTTAGAGAAATCACTATGCAAACGCTGTACCGAGGTTTTTACTACGCCTGACGCTGAATTTTTAATTTTTGTTCATTATCCAACGTTACAGTGTTGATAAGCTGTGTTTGTGATCAAATGCGTTTTTCAATTAAATTTTAGTATTTTCTCAAAATAGAACTATACAGGGTGTTACTTAATGATGTGGCGTAATTTCAAGGGAGTATTCCTGGACCAAATTTAAATAGAAAAGTTCATATAAACATGTGTCCTGCAGAGTCTGGTTTTCAAGATACAGGGTGTCAAAGTTTAAAAAAAAAATGGTTTTTTATTAATATCTAAATGATCCTTTTACCGATTTTGTTGAAATCTGGCAGGGTTATTTATTGTAATAAGACGCTAAGTTGGCACTAACTAAAAGAAAATTAGAAGTTCCAGTGGCGTCTCGGGGGGCAGTGTCACGAATAATATTGACAAAAAAAATGTACGCTACTGAGTTTTTTGAAAAATTTAAATTTTCTTCAGATTGAGCATCTACAAATACAACTTTTTTGTCTCTTAATATCTTTTCGTATATTACTTACTTTTCGAGAAAAAACGACTTCATTGCATGTCGAAAAATTGTTAAAATAAAATCAAGTTATTTTTGATCGTTCAGTATATTTATTTCTAAGCCATTTTTTAAAAATCTAACAAACGAAAAGTAATGACTATTTACAAAAAATGTTGGAAATTACTACCTCCCGCTTCTATGCAGGCTTCTGCTCTCCTTCTCATCGAGCGACGAACTCTTTCGAAAATTCCATTAGTGTTACGAATGGTTTCACCGTCAATAATTCTATTCCTTAGTTGTTCTTCTGTCTCGATTGGTGTAACATAAACTAATGCTTTTAGGTGCCCCCACAAATAGAAATCTAGGCTGTTTAAGTCAGGCGATCTAGGTGGCCAGAATTGTGGTCCTCCACGACCTATCCAACGATTTTGGTAAGCTCCATTTAGATACTCACGAGCCAATATGCTAAAGTGGGCAGGAGCACCGTCATGCATCAATTTAACTTGATTTTATTTTAACAATTTTCCGACATGCAATGAAGTCGTTTTTATTTTTTTCCTCGAAAAGGAGGTAATATACGGAAAGTATTAAGAGACAAAAAAGTTGTAATTGTAGATGCTCAATCTGAAAAAAATTGAAAATTTTCAAAAAACTCAGTAGCGTACATTTTTTTGTCAATATTATTCGTGACACTGCCCCCCATGACACCACTGGAACTTATAATTTTCTTTTAGTTAGTGCCAACTTAGCGTCTTATTACAATGAATAACTCTGCCAGATTTTAACAAAATCGCTAGAAGGATCATTTAGATATTAATAAAAAATCAATTTTTTTTTAAAACTTTGACACCCTGTATCTTAAAAACCAGACTCTTCAGGACACATGTTTATATGAACTTTTCTATTTGAATTTGGTTCAGGAATACTCCCTTGAAATTACGCCACATCATTAAGTAACACCCTGTATTTAGTGCTATTTTAACCCCGGATTAATAGTTTGATGGAAAGTGAGGTTATTCAGGTTATATTTTAAAAGCGATGGTGTTAGATAGTTCTGTATTTTCAGTAAATGTTGTAAATGATTGTTTTTTATTCCACAAAAACTACATGGCCATGCACTGTAAGGATAATAGCGAGCTTTTACAGCTTACAGCGTTGCCATTTTTTAAAGCCATCTTCTTCTAGACTTTTTTGACACCCTTTATAGAAAAATTATACCAAACCTCATTAGCTTGTGCAAATTATGTAATATTTTTATCAATCAATCCAGAACAAATTTTCATTAGAAATCTGAAATATAAGGAAAATTATTAAGCGGGTAAATAATCTTTAGTAATTTAAATTATAATGCGCCATGCATTATTGCAATGACAATATTTAGAAAATTAATTGTTATGAAAGTTTTCTAAATTATTTCCAGTAAAGTCCGCATTATATGGGATTTTTTTTTTATTAATAGTTTTATTCGAAATTTGACTTTGGCATCAAGTTCTGCTTCGATCGAGATGAAAATTAAGCAAAAAAATAGTAGTCACGTGATTCGCATTATCTGTCAAATTTTAATTTTTTTCAAAAAATAATTCAACAGTGGGGTTATTTCTGAAAATATCGAAAAAAGTTATTAGAAAAAGTTTTTTTAAATGCAGTTTCTAGCCCACATGCAAAATTTCAGCAGCATAAGATAATTTTGATTTTTTACCCACCACTAACATTTATTTTCCACTTAATGAACACTTTAATGAACACTTTACTGATGACACTGTGTTCTTTTTATCTTAATATAAAGGTGTATTACTTTCAGATACAAACAACGTTTTCAAAAATACTTATCTAATGAAGTTACCTTATACAGGGTCAAAAACAAATAAACTTTGCATCACATGCGACTAAATTTTAATAGCCCAATTTTGATTTTGTAGAAAAACACACATTTAATATGACGCTAGTTTAAGTTTAAAGAAAATGTTTCTGAAATAAAGCATTGTCAAAACTGAGAAGTTTTATGTACGTTGCGTTGAGTCTTATTTTGCAAAAGTGGTGCAATTTACAAAATATAGGTAAAGAATCAATAAAATTACCTTTTGCAGCTGTAATTTTGCATGTGAGCTAGAAACTGCATTTAAGAAAACTTTTTCTTATAACTTTTTTCGATGTTTTCAGAAATAACCCCACTTTTGAATTATTTTTTGAAAAAAATTAAAATTTGACAGATAATGCGAATAACGTGACTACTATTTTTTTGCTTAATTTTCATCTCGATCGAAGCAAAACTTGATGCCAAAGTCAAATTTCGAATAAAACTATTAATAAAAAAAAACCCATATAATGCGGACTTTACTGGTCACACTGTATATTTTTAAAACTAAAAATGAAATCAATTATAATAATAACAAACATGAAACGCATCATAATAATACAAACATGAATATACAAACATTTTTTAAAACATCAATTAGTATATTTTTGATATCTATCTAGTGACAGTTATTTTAATTTAACGCCAGCGCATCAAATATTGTGGCTCAAAAAAGGTATTTCGTTTTAAATGTGTGCAAGATACCACAGGTGGCGCCCTCTACATTTTACAATAAAAATTAAAGCACTTTAATTTTTCAAACCCCTCCCTCCCTACTTGCCGAAGGTTGTGGCAATGCACCAATTATTAAAAAAATGATTTATGAATAACTTAAACCAAATTCAATTTTTGACACTCTCCGAAATCATCCACGTCCGCCACTGCAATTACTTCGTTTTGGAGGAATATTAATATTTTATTTAATAATATAACATTTGTCTCTTTTTTCCATAATTGATCCTAGCCGAGTTGCCATCAGGAACTCAAGATATAACAAGAAATGACCCTGAGGACTCGGTAATTTTTAAACCAATTTTAAATTAAATATATCTAATCTGTTCAAACTCAATTTGTTGTCGATTTGATAACTTTGCCATTTCTTAATTTAATTGCAACAAAAACAAATCTTGAACTTTGTAAACTTATGACCTTACCCTTGCGAAATTATTTAAATCAACGCAATGTCATAAAGTTTTATAAAAATTTCATTGGACCTTTCAGTCAGAAAATTTTTTAAATATTTTTTCAAAATAGTTATTACTTGATATTTAGGCAGGGCCGGCTGTCACAAAGTATAGTGAGTGATATTTAATTAGGAGCAAATAGCAGTTAACAACAGATTTAATTAAAAAAAAAATTGATAAATTAACAAAAGCGTAAAACGAAATTTTGTCAAATTTCTGCATATTACTTTTCTGCTTTTATTTATTCATGAATTCACCATTTTTTTAACGTAAACCTGTACATAATTTAACTCCAAAAAAATTGGTATTTGGCCCATTTTTGCACAAAACGAAGAAGTAACGAAATATTGATCAAAAAACGAAATTGCAAATGCTTCACTAGTGAAAATATAAATTTAGTAAGTTGTGACAGAGACAGGGCAAGTGTTTAGTTCGCATTTCGTTAAAAATTATGAAAAACTTGATATGCTTATATTTATATTTTTTATTCATGATGAACTAATTAATTCGCTTGCAAAAATTTTACACCTATGTATAGTACGTATGAATAGCCAATGTAATAGGTACAGGAAGTTTATTTCTCATTTGCTAAGCATTTTAAGAATACAAATGAGTCTACGATCCATATAGGTTCCTAGAAAATTGGTTTGTGTTTTCTAATGATGTTTATTTTGTAATATAATTTTTGTAATTATGCCTAAAACGTCAAAGGTAAATAACGAAGTGGCAGGAATAAATTCACTAGTAATCTCCCTAGTACCTAATAAAAAATTATAGCAGGACTTATGACTTCTTTTAAAAATTCCTGTAGGAAACTAAAACTACCAAGTAGGCCCCTGTGCCTGTCAACAGATAAATATCCAACAGTTCTTTGCAAAATATGACACCTGACAGACAATAATTATAAAAATACAGCCTTCCGCCACTGTAGTAATACAGATTTATTCATATCTATAATAGAATACAATATTTTTGTCGAAAAAATGTTTATAAACTTATAGGTGTAAAATTTTCACTTATCCTAATCTCCTTAGCAGCAGAATTATCGGGAATTAATTCTGCTGCGTGGGAGATTCGGTAAGAAAATTTCATAAATTGGAGTTTTTTCTTATTGTAATTTTTTTTGTTAAAATGCTACAAAAACCTATTTCCGGCGGCTTTAGTTCATTGTAACTAATTAGAGTTTTAGAAATGAAGTTTATTTTAGCCGTTAGTAACTCGTTTTTATTACTAAAATGTGATAACAAATTTGTTATCTGAAATCCAATGTCTTTATACCTATATAGTTTTAGATTCAAATAAAACGTTAAAAACCATATTTCCGATAAGTTTAGTTTAATATGACGTACTGTATTTTAACAATAGAAGATGATTTTACTTGTTAGTAACTAAGGTTTATTACTAAAATTTCAGGAACGTTAAAAACAATAATTCGTTTTTAACCATAACATCTGATATTACATGTCTACATAGTTTCAAATGAAACTTAAAAAAACATATTTTCGATGAGTTTTGTTAAATTTTTGATGTGTCTCTTTTAGCCCCGGTGTTCGATATGTAAAGCAAATTGGTTACTAGCAACAAAAATTATAAGTTAGCAACAAAATGTATTTTTTGTATTTTATTCTGAGTGACTTTTACCAATAGATATAAGATATAAAGCACTTCATTTTTGACAGAAAAATTATCACTTATTAATTTCATTAAGTAAATAGAAACTAACAAAATTATCGCGATATAATCTCCCGTTGCTATAAGCAACGTAAGCAAAAAGGAGCCGTCTAATTGGTTGAAAATAAATTTAAGTAATTTTCAATAAAATATTTTAGCAAAAAGCTGCGCCTCAGATTTTCAAAATTAGTCGAAACTATAAAAGTTGGTAGAGTGGTAAAATACGCAAATATTTTGATGCATATCTTATGCAATAGCATTTTGATTTCTCTCTCAACAAAATTTCTACATCGAAAAATGTACGAAACTGATAATTATTATAGTAGAAGTTGTAAAAAATATTCGGTAAAAATCCGAACTTTGCTTTAAAACAATTGACAAAAATACCATTTCAGCTCAGAATTACATTTAAAAAAATAAAAACTTACTTGCAGGACAACAAGAGCAATCACAGAAACAATCACAAACTTATACATGGTGATAATATGCTTCAAGTTACGCAATACCCACTGAACCGTGTGCCTCAAGTCGTATTTTCAAACAGAGTGCTGCTTCGATTACAGAGGTAGAGCTTTTTATAGGTTCGTCGGGTGCTTCATACGGGTATCTATCTTTGGTGTGACGTATATTGGTCCATCATTTGGTCCTCCTGCATGTAATAGGAATAATAGAACGGGGAGGGAAAAGGTGTTTACCGGCTCACAAAAAAAGGTTTTGGCAAACAAAAATAAGCAAAATATCATAAAAATTATTGTTTTACCATTATATTGTACAGTTATGGAAAAAAATCTATATAGAATTACTGTTACGCAGGACCGGACTTCGATTTTATTTTGGCCCGAGCTTTTGTTTTAAACCGGCCCACATTAAAAAAAAAATTAGAAATTACGTTGAGACGCCAATAGCTTCCAAGCGTTTTCGTACTTCTCACTTCATGCATACATTTATTGAATTTAGTACATAATATTACAGTGGCGTATTAGATCATATTTTATCTTTAGTGTTCCTAAGTTAAGTTTTATACAGTACCATAGTTCGATCGAGATGGAAATTAAGCAAAATAATAGTAGTCACGTGATTCGCATTATCTGTCAAATTTTAAATTTTTCCAAAAAATAATTCGAAAGTAGGGTTATTTCTGAAAGTATCGAAAAAAGTTATTAGAAAATTTTTTTCTAATACATTTTCTTTAAAGTAGCGTCATATTAAATGTGTGTTTTTCTACAAAATCAAAATTGGGAAATTTTGGTCGCATGTGGGGCAAAGTTTATTTGTTTTTGACCCTGTATAAGGTAACTTCATAAAATAAGTATTTTTAAAAACGTAGCTTGTGTCTGAAAGTAGTACACCTTAATATTAAGACAAAAAAGGACACAGTGTTATCAGTAAAGTGTTCATTAAGTGGAAAATAAATTTTAGTGGTGGGTAAAAAATCAAAATTATTTTTTTTAAATTTATTTATTCTTGTTATTTCTGAAAATATCGAAAAAAGTTATTAGAAAAAGTTGCATTTTCTAGCCCACATGCAAAATTTTAGCTGCATAAGATAATTTTGATTTTTACCCACCACTAAAATTTATTTTTCACTTAATGAACACTTTACTGATGACACTGTGTTCTTTTTTGTCTTAATATTAAGATGTATTACTTTCAGACACAAACTACGTTTTCAAAAATACTTATTTTATGAAGTTACCTTATACAGGGTCAAAAACAAATAAACTTTGCATCACATGCGACCAAGTTTTAATAGCCCAATTTTGATTTTGTAGAAAAACACACATTTAATATGGCGCAAGCAAAGAAAATGTATCTGAAATAAAGCATTGTCAAAACTAAGAACTTTTATGTAGGTTGCGTTGAGTCTTATTTTGCAAAAGTGGTGCAATTTACAAAATATGGCTAAAAAATCAAAATTATCTTATGCAGCTAAAATCTTGCACGTGGGCTTGAAACTGCATTTAAAAAAACTTTTTTCGATTTTTTTAGAAATAACCCCACTTTTGAATTATTTTTGGGAAAAAATTAAAATTTGACAGATAATGCGAATCACGTGACTACTCTTTTTTTGCTCGATCGAAGCAGAACTTAATGCCACAGTCAAATTTCGAATAAATTTATTAATAAAAATAATCCCATATGATACGGACTTTACTGGTCACACTGTATATATATATATATATATATAGTATAATATATTCTGTGACAGTGCAAATGTTAAGTTACATTAGGATAAGTTAACAACTCCCCTTTACTGTTAACTGTAGCATGAGTAAATATATATTCTCGTTATGTTTGTGATTTGTGACTAATAAATATTAAATTTTAATATTTTGTATTTACATATATTTGTGTCCACTCTTGGACTCCCTGATGATAAAACGTCATCCGGGTAGAAATCCTTTAACCTTTAAACTGCCGATAGGAGTGTTTATTCTAAAATACAATTTTTGTAATAAATGATTCAATATATTTACTTTTATGCTCATACATTATAACCCATCCTTGACCCCACTGCACTGGTTCATTCATTATTTTTTAAATTAAGCCTTTGTGGCAGTTGAAAAATATGTTTCTACAGCTTCATTATTTATTTTTTAGCTTAAAAAAGCCCCCATTCGCACATTATCCAAGCTTAGGACTTGTACCAGAAAGCAGTGATAACTAGTCGGCTACGATGCGTTTCAGTATGCACTAAAACGCTTAAGTGCAATTAATTCAGGAACGGCTGCTCGGAGCGACATCTACTAAGTTTACCTTTTTGGACAAAAGGTGCCAAGGAATACAAATTTTCAACTGGAAATTTAATATAGCTAGGCACAAAAAAGTTGTGACGCTCTAGATGTAGGTGAAGTGTTGCTGGTGGCGCCCCCTACAATGGGCATCGAAACTGTGATCAGATCTTAATTTCTCATCCTAGAAAAACCCTAAATACCAAGTTTTGTGTAGGTTATGCTATTATTAAGTTAAATATTTACAAAAAAGGAAAAAAAATAATAGTTTCACAACCTGTACTTTGAAAAGTATCAACTTTTGGACTAGAATTGGGCTAGATTCTCATATTTTACCGTTAGTATTTTGTTTTTATACATAAACCTTTTAGAGATTAGATTAACGAATACGTACCGGTCAAAGGATTTTTTTATTATAAATTTTTATTGAATATTATAAATTTTTATTGGCTGAAAACCTATTATTTGAAACAGGTACTTCTTATTTATTGTCTGATGTCTAGACCCAGGGCAATGAGACCTAGGTCCCTTAACAAAACTAACAATGCATTTTAGGAGTTCAATAAACAAACGGTTTATAGTCAAAGGCTGACAAACAACTATAGAGATAATATAAAATACATTTCAATATTTAAAAGCCATGTCAGGGTCAATATTATTTTTCTAGTCCTTATCTTTGGGTTAGGACTAGACCGCTAGACTATTAGAAACAGAAATTCTTGTGATTCTGTGTAATATTGTAAACATGATAGAAAAATATACAAACACCATATTTATATTTTCCCATAAACTTTCCACTGCAACAGTGCCAAGGCGATAGAAGGCAATCGAATTATTTCTGGATAAATTTTAATTTCAAATCTAAAATATAATATAGTTGATTATTTTTTTAATAGATTATTTTTTTAAATTTTTAACTAAAAATAATAAAAACTGAAGAAAAGTTTTTATTTCGTTAGATTCATCCTTCCGCATGGCTCATCAATAGGGCAATAATAATTATAATATGCAGTTTTATACAATATATTTATATATTTACTTGTGTTAATTTACAATAAATAATTACTAGTAATACTTCACAAATGTTAGGTCGCAGTACTTTCAAATATTTACAAAATTATTTTCTCTAAAAGATACTAAATAAGGAACTAAAAAATTTGTAGTTTTTAACTAAAGTATTTAATAAAGTGCTTTGCAAAATTGGTATCTACCAACTAAGAGTAAAATGGGGGACATCTGATATATGAAAATAAATTGCTCAGGGATTAATAAAATAATTGTCATTATTTTTTATTTAAAAAAATAAACATATTATAATATGCAAACTATATTTCAAGTTTATCTATCACCTCATTGAATTAAACAATAATTACCTCAGAAATAAATATGAGGAGTCAAGGGGTCCAAACAGCGTTTCTAAAAACATTATTATTCTTGCACATTTATTAAAAAACCAGATAACCATTTGCCAAACGAAATTTTTCTTTCCCGTTGCTACAATAATTTTGAAACCTTGTTTGTTTGAAGGTGGTAGACAATGAAGTAATATAAAAAAAATTACCTTAAATCGTACTTCCATTGTCTTAATTTTTTTATATACCACAACGTTTCGGTTAGTTGGCATCTCTAACCGTTTTCAAGTGTAAACTAAATTATAATTCTAAGGCTACTGTCTTAAATACTATCCGTGTGCAATGAAGCTTGATGACTCCGCCTACGTACTTGTTGAAATGTGAAGTTTGAGATGTTGGTTTTGGACAAGAAGAGGCTTCCAGATATTGGGGATATCTATACTTGGCTTACTAAATATATGGGTATTTTGATTCATGAAAGCTGCTTCTTTGAATTTTCGTTTTCGCCAGTGCTGTCCCGTGTCCAAAACCTTGGCTTCTGACCACTGTATACTATGTTGGTTGGTCCATACATGTTCTGCTATACCCGATGTCGAAGTTTCACCTCTTTGAGTATGTTTCAGATGTTGTTTAACTCGTACGGGAAGAGGTCTTTTTGTTTCTTCAATGTACGATTCGCCACACTCGCAAGGGATTTGATCGATACAATTTTTTGTGTTTTCATTACGGGGGGGTACTTTTGTAAGAAACGTTCTATATATATATTATTCTATATAATACCTTATGTCAAGGGGATTTCTGCAAAGATTAGAGGGATAACCAAAAACAATAGAAGCTTTCTTACAAAAGTAAAACCCCCCCGTACTGAAAACACAAAAAATTGTATATCAAAGCTGTTGCGAGTGTGACGTATCGTACATTGGAGAAACAAAAATGCCTTTTCCCGTACGAGTTGGATATTTTAATCCTCGCGGTCAAAATAAGGTTATAAGTTGTACAGGTAAACTCGGCCTGGTCGCCCAGGTATATAAGTTGTGGCCATTAGCACACGTATCATAGTTGTACAGGTAAACTCGGCCTGGTCGCCCAGGTATATAAGTTGTGGCCATTAGCACACGTATCTAAAGCGGCCGAGATTACTTCAACTGTACTAATTGTGTGGTATTCCAATTGTGTTAGGGTAACGAACATGTTTACTATTAGTACTACTAGTGGTATAAATTAAAAGTTTGTGGTTTTCCTATTTTAATTTTAATATGATAACTATGGTTATTTGCGACCAGTTCAGTATAACAAATATTTAAAATTTAAAAAAATGCTCTGATAACAACGAACAAACCGGTTGCCAATACACCTTTTAGAATCGATTGGAGAGGGCGTAAATCATAATTAGGGTCACCTACCGGCCGAGTTTACCTATAAAGATTAAGGCATAAAATTTCTAGCAAGCCGAGTTTACCTGTGGGATTAGTACATAATCTCTTAAAGCGGCCGAGTTTACCATCGCCCGAAACGTCGAGATCAGGTATAGCGGAACATGTATGGACCATACATGATATACAGTGGTCAGAAGCCAAGGTTTTGGACACGGAACAGCACTAGAGAAAACGACAATTCAAAGAAGCAGCTTTTATGAATCAAAATACCCATATCAAGTATAGATATCCCCAATATCTTAAAGCCTCTTCTTGTCCAAAACCCACAGCTCAAACTTCACACTCCAATAAGCACGTAGGCGGAGTCATCAAGCTTATTGCACATGGATAGTATTTAAGACAGTAGCATTAGAATTATAATTCAGTTTACACTTGAAAACGGTTAGAGATACTAACTTACAGAAACGTTGGGTTAAGTAACAAAATAATGACAATGGAAGTTCGACAAGGTAATTTTTTGAATTTACCTTATTACCTACCTATTTTTTGTAATTCGCTTGCTTTACTTGGATCTATCTTGGCCTTCTTTATGCAATTTTGATAATTTTGAGATAGGGCCTACATACGAGACTAACACCACATTTTGTTTAACAAGTATCAAGAATTTATTCTTTTTCTACTGGGGCTACTGACCCCCTCATATAGAAATCATTAAATTTAACTATTATTTTTCTGTGAAAATCATTTAATTCGTCAATATCCGATCAACTAGTAAATTCTCTAAACACTTTGATTTCTTTCCTAAACTTAATTAATTTTTCGACAACTATCTTCGCCAAATTCCAAAAGCACTCCACTGTCGGCTAACTCTATTATTAGGTTGCGGATTGGAAAAAAAGTATCCGCCATTATTAGACGTTAGCCATCTTTCTTTGATCATGTCGGCTCCTTTTTCGCCAATCATAATGGCGGGTGCGTTGGTATTTCCTGTGGTTACTTTTGGTATGATGCTGGCATCCATTACTCGAAGTCTATCGACTCCATGGACCTAAAAATAATTGAAAAAATGAGATTACTCGACATGAAAACAAATAAACTTTACATACAGAACATATTACAGAAAAAATACCTATCGTTTGTTTTTATCCCTATTTGAACATATAGTAATGTAAATGAAAGGTATAATAACTGGTAAGGGACTATCAAAAGAAAAATGTATGTTTGAAAAAAATGATCACATTATGACAAAATTGTCGATGTTTTATCACCCACCCTTAATTCTGAGTCAACAACAGCTAAAGGATCATTTCTAGGTCCCATCTTGCAACTGCCAGCTTGATGGTTCTCTGGACCCGTTTGCCTCCTCATTGCGCATTCCCAATAATTGTCAGAACCAAAAATAATAGTCTCACAACCAGGTACTGGAGTTTTGTCCAATTGGAACCCATATCTTCTTAGTGCTAAAAATATCGTTTGCAAAATTATGGGTACCTATTGTATTTTAGCGAACTAAAAGCAATATCACAATTATTGAGGCTTATTATTCGTACCCTTAGTTTCAGCTAATCTCAACGCAAACCTTATCCCCTCCACCATCACTTTGACATCATCAGGATGGCTAAAATAATTCGCAAAAATCAACGGATGACTTAATGGGTTATTATCCTTCAGTCGAATTTCTCCTCTGGATTTAGGATGCAAAACAGCTGGAATAATCTGGATCTGTCTGGATCCGTTGTCCACTCGTTCGCCAACCATGCCAGTTTTAGCGCAGTTCGCCAGGAATCCGCCGAAGAAGAATTGTACATCTGGATGGTCGAGGTTTGGATCGTTGTATTTGGTGTTGATGAAACCGGTCACTTCTGAAACACCTGTAAAACATATTGTATTGGTTTGGGCTATAAATCCGATTATTAATAACATTACCTGTTCCACTCATCAATCCATCCCTAAACAAAAGATACTCCATGGCAGTTGCCCAATTTAACGGAGCAGTGTTGGTGTCGTTAATATTGAAATTAACGAAAAAGGCGACGTGGTTTTGCAGGTTTTTGCCCACTCCTGGTAATTCGTGCACCACTGGAACTTTGGCCTGTTCCAGTTCCTGTTTTGGACCGATTCCGGAGAGGAGGAGGATTTGGGGGGAGTTGACGGCACCTTAAGAGAAACAGTGCTTTAAAACATGTGGATTTAAAGATACTTCCTTTGGCTTATCCAGTTTTTAAAAAAGAATTTTTTCCTATTTTTTTTTCCATGGTCTTTACCAAACATCAAACAACAGAACCGTTATTAATCAATCTTACCTCCAGAAATGATTACTTCTTTGGTTGCATAAATAATCTGTTTGACGCCGTGGTTAAGCACCTCAACCCCATAAGCTTGCTTGGTAGTGGTATTAATCAGAACTCTAGTTACAGTCGAGTTCATAAGAATATCAAAATTTCTTCGGTTTTTAAATGGACGTATAAAAGCTCTAGCAGTACTGAGTCTCGATCCGTTTCTGTTGGTTGTCTGAGCGATTTGAAAGCCCGTATGGTAGATGCCATTAAGATCCCTAATGGGGTGGCCTAGAATTAAATGATGTGTTACTAAGTAATGGGGTGCTCCTATCTTGCTAATTTCAATGATGCATTGTTTGTGATTGTAAGAATAAGATTCTATACCTAATTCTTCAGCAGCTTTAATAATCGCCCTAGATAGTGGTGGATGATAAGGAAATTGTGAAACTTGAAGTAATCCTCCTTCAGAATGATACCCCCTATCCATTTTGTCGATTTGTTTGTTGTCTTCGCTTTTTAGGAAGTATGGTAGAACTTCGTCGTAACTCCATCCTGAAAAAGTTAGTTATGTGCAATAAAGATATTGTAAGAGTGTTTTCTGCCAGACCTAAGGCTTCTGACACATTTTTTTCTAACGTTCTTTACCACATAACTTATTAGCTTCTAGAAATAGCTTCGTATCTACAATAGAGACTGGAAATCTAATATTTATTTTCAAACGATCATCAAGCAGATTTATTTTGACTCATACATACCATTATTTCCAGCAGATGACCAATCATTGTAGTCTTTACGAGAGCCACGCATGTACATCATCCCATTCATAACGGAAGTACCACCCATAACCTAAAAAATGATGAATAGGTAGGTACTGTTAAAGATCGTTTAAGAGAATAGTGGGAGAGTTTGTCCCTTCTGTCTATTCTTGTATACCTTTCCTCTCGCCCAGTAACATCTTTGTTCATTTTCGGCTAAGCATGCTTGTTTTTCGGGTTCTGTCTGGTAACCCCAATCTATGTCTGATCCAATAAAGTTGAGGAACATGGATGGTACTTGGGTCCCAGTTGGTTCATCGTTTCCTGTAATAATATTTAAGATTTAAGAAAACCCGTCCTGTTAACAAAACTTAAGCTGGATGTATTTCCATATGTAATCATATTCATGGTTGAGCTTTTAAGTCGTAAATTTTTATTTATTTTCTAAAGAGCTTTTAAAGCGTTATCAATAGTCTCATTATCAAAAGGTACCAGTTCTTTTGGGGCCTTTTTCGTATACCTGCTTCGATTAATAAAACATTCCACTCGGGTATCTCGGATAATCGACTGGCTACTACAGCCCCCGCGCTCCCCGCTCCAACGACTATGAAGTCGTACTCTGGTAATACAGGGGTGGGCTCAGGTCTACCACATGGGTCTTCCAGGTCACATTGAGATCTAAGAAAGGACGAAATACGTATCAATTAAAAAAAATTCGTGTTTTAGCCAAAATATTGAACTGACGACGTGAATAATCGACAAATAAATAAGTACTTGGGGTATTATAAATAAGGTTTGGTAAGTATAAATATCATCGCACACTACCATGAAATACTTATCACGTGAGTTAGATGCGCTTTTGACTATGTTATACTAATTCCATAGAATAATATGTTAAGAACGGTAATTTTTATTGAAAATACTGTTGCATTTATAGTTTTATGAGCAACAAAAATTATTTTACCTTAAAAAAACTTCCAAAAGTCCCATAAACAACATAAATTGGGGCCCACCACACGTAGCAGCTAAAGTCGGCCCTGGCTGGGTCACCGGGCAGTTGCAGGTAACCATCCTTTGGTTTGGAAAAACGACCCTGAAAGATAATTTTTAACCATAAATATAATACTATAATAGCGACTTGATTTTTTTGAATTTTCAAAAGATAAATTATAGCGAAAATTACATAAATTTATTTTCAACCAATTAGAAGGCTCCTTTTTGTTTACGTTGCTTATAGCAACAGAAAATTATCGCGATAATATTGTTAGTTCCTATTAACTTAATGAAATTAATAAGTGATAATTTTTCTGTCAAAAATGAAGTGCTTTATATCTATTGGCAAAACTCAGAATAAAATCAAAATACATTTTGTTGCTAACTTATTATTTTTATTGATACTAACCAATTTGCTTTACATATCGAACAGCGGGGCTAAAAGAGACACATCAAAAATTTAACTAAACTCATCGGAAATATGTTTTTTTAAGTTTCATTTAAAACTATGTAGACATGTAATATCAGATGTTATGGTTGAAAACAAATTAATGTTTTTAATAATGTTCCTGAAATTTTAGTAATAAATCTTAGTTACTAACAAGTAAAATCAACTTCTATTGTAAAAATACAGTGCGTCATATTAAATTAAACTCATCGGAAATATGTTTTTTAAAGTTTAATTTGAATTTAAAACTATAAAGACATTCGATTTCAGATAACAAACTTGTTATTTAAGGTTCTAACATTTTAGTAATAAAAATGAGTTACTAACGGCTAAAATGAACTTCATTTTTAAAACTCTAATTAGTTACAATTAACTAAAGCCGCCGGAAATATATTTTTGTAGCATTTTAGCAAAAAAATTACAATAGGAAAAACTCCAATTTATGAAATTTTCTTACCGAATCTCCCACGCAGCAGAATTAATTCCCGATAATATTTTTCTCGAAGACGTCTTCGACTCGGGATAATTTTCTATCAACAAAAACATGAGTAAAACCGAGAAAAAAATCATTGGGAATAATTCTGCTGCTAGGGGGATTATAAGTGATAAAAATTTAGACCAGGAATACTAAAACTTTAATCCTTTGACGCCATCACTCTCGCAATTGCTCTAAACATCTAAATGTTTTAACATAAAATTAATTTTTGTATATTTGTCACAATTTAAAATAATCCGCATTGCCTTATTTTGTAAAATTTGTGATTTACCAAATATCTCCTCACTAGCACAATATGAAATGGAAGAACAATAAAGAAAATGTGGTAGCTAATATAATAATATTAAATACAGTTTTTTTAGAAAACGAACTTAAATTGGAACTGATTCTTTTAAAATAACCTACTTTTCCGACAATCTTCGATATGATACTTTCAAAATAATTTAAATTTTTTAAATTTTGAATCAATGAGTATCCCTAAATATTTAAAACTGTTTACTAATTCCAATTTTTCACCATAAATTAATAAATTGCTCTAAGCCCGTAGTAGCCCTCTGTAATGATGACGTCAATGATCCAAGATTTTAGTAATTACGTCTATATCTATTTAAAGTTTTAACAATCTCCGGTTCTCTCTTCAAAGTATTTTTTTCTCTAAAATACAAATAGGATGTTCATCGTTGACAGAACAATGAAATCACTGCCAATATTTGCTAAAATAATACCCATCAATCTATGAATATTAAATTGATCACTAATTACTGATTAATAATCAGGATCTTAAATTATCTAAAGTCTAAATAAATGCTACTCATCATTGGTAGTATCGCTTTTTTTTTAAACACATCCGCCTTTCAATAATATATATCCTTAATTACATTATTATCTATACTAACTATCGCTGTTAGTCAAGATAATACATTCTTTTACATAATCAGGGGGTTCAAAATGCCAGGGTTCGCCGTCTAGAAGGAAAAATAAATTTATTGTCATTGAAATACTATTTTTATATAAAAACAACGATTTTTTTCAACGGGGACAGAACAAGATACACATCTCATTATTTTTATCATAACAAGACAACAAGACGTCACATGCATAGGTCCACCAGGTTCCTCGCGAGTTCCACAATAATTCACGCTTAATTGACTCAGTTTGTAACTATTGGGTGAAAATAAGAAAGTATGTAATATGACAATCTTTGAATTTTGAAATTAGAATAATAAAAAGAAGTGTCAGGTTATTGTGAAAATAGGATTATCATTTTACAAGTAAGTGTTCATAGACCTGTCATATGATAGAATGTCCTTTATTGAACAGTTGGCTCGGTCCAAACGTCATTGTGTGATCGTCGTTGTATTGTAAAAATTATTATTTTCCTTCGCCATTTTATCAAGTATTTATTCTTGAATGTTTTGATCTTTTAAGTTATAGTGGTAGTAGTAAACGTTTTATTTAGCAAAAAGCTACAATTAAATATTTTTTAATACATTTTAACAAATTTTTATAGATTTATTTTTAAATTTTAAAACGCAACCTTCTTTTCTTTTAACAAAAACAAGCAGAAAAGTTAAACATTTTTCAAATTGTTTCAAATATTACGTATCATTTTGTTTTTTATTTAAATGTAATTTTAAAGTCTTTTTAAACAGTTTTAATGATATTTGAGATTTAATAGAATTTTCCAAATTATATTATTCTATCAAACCTTCATGAAAAATAAGATTACAAAGCTAATGTCTTAAACACTCTATTCACAAAAAATTTTTGATTAGTTCTTGTTTTATAATTATGATAGTCATAATTAAAAGAACCAAACATTTTTAAACAATTAGAAAATAAATTATTTTTAGTTTTATGTATAAAGATACAGACATACTAAATAAAAAATTAAATTTCTAACATTCAACCAATCTAAATTTTTTAATATAAAATTAATTTTTGTATATTTGTCACAATTTAAAATAATCCGCATTGCTTTATTTTGTAAAATTTGTAATTTATCAAATATTTCCTTACTAGCACAATATAAAATGGAAGAACAATAAAGAAAATGTGGTAATATAATAGTATTAAATACAGTTTTTTTAGAAAACAAACTTAAATTAGAACTGATTCTTTTAAAATAACCTACTTTTCCGGCGATCTTCGATATGATACTTTCAAAATAATTTTAAAAAATTTAATTTTGAATCAATGATTATCCCTAAATATTTAAAACTGTTTACTAATTCCAATTTTTCACCATCAATTACAACATTTATATTTTGACAATTTAAATTATCACCCATAACCATACATTTTGGTTTTGAAATATTTAATTATATACAGGGTTAGGAAAAATTACCAGAACGGTCGATTATTTCAAAATATACAGGGGTTATCAAAAAACGTCTTATATAAAAAATGTAGGGCTGTTAAAAATGTACATATCGGTGATAAATTGAAATATACAGGGTCGCCCACAAAGTTGTGGAGAATGATAGTTATATTTTTTAAAATGGAACACCCCGTATATTTTTACATTTTTTAGTTCCACATAAAATTAAAATTATTTTTTATTAAATGCATTATTAGTCTATACTTCATAGTTTCCGAGATATTGACTCTCGAAAAGTGACATTTTTAAACTTTGACAGCTTCTAACTTTCTAACAGTACGTCTTAGAGCAAAACGGCTTACATGTCCCTATCTTCAATTTTTATTATCTTCCCAAAAAAATCAACTTCAAGTTAAACCGGAACAACTATGTTTCCTGCTTTCGTGTTACATCCGGTTTAACCGGAAGTTGATTTTTTTGGGAAGATATTAAAAATTGAAGATAGGGACATGTAAGGCTTTTTGCTCTAAGACGTACTGTTAGAAAGTAATAAGCTGTCAAAGTTCAAAAATGTCACTTTTCGAGAGTCAATATCTCGGAAACTATGAAGTATAGACTAATAATGCATTTAATAAAAAATAATTATAATTTTATGTGAAACTGAAAAATGTAAAAATATTCCATTTAAAAAAATATAACTATCATTCTCCACAACCTTGTGGGCGACCCTGTATATTTCAATTTATCACCGATATGTAGATTTTTAACAGCCCTACATTTTTTATATAAGACGTTTTTTGATAACGCCTGTATATTTTGAAATAATCGACAGTTCTGATAATTTTTCCTAACCCTGTATATTATATATTATTTTATTTTTTATGATTTAATTTTTTTAAATTATTCTCATACAATAAGTTGAACATTCTCATAAAAACGTTCCTTCTCAGATACTCGATGTGCTTTTCAACTAAACCAAATCGTGACAGAAACTGCAGCTTTTGCAATATATTTCTTTAAAAACCTTCTTAATTCTGCATAATTTTGCAATTTTTAACCTTTTGACTTAGAAACGATGTCGTTAAAGAGAGCGTGATCGAGATATTATTACTTAACTAAGTCGGTAGTATTTTCTGCAATTTCCCATATTTAGTATAAAAAAAATGTGTTATTATTCAAAAATTACATTATTATTTAAAATAGAAGTTGTATTTCGACAGTTGATTTACTGACTTACTCAGCAACGCACAGCCTAAACCCCTAATCCTAGGATAATGAAATTTCGAGGATGTCTTCTCCTTTTAGAAGGTTTTTTTTCGAAATCAACCTCTAAGAAGGTCAAAACGGAGGTTGACATTTTTATACAACTGTCTCAGAAACTAAAAATCGTGGTCTTAAGGTCTTAAAATTTATAAAAATTGAATTGCGCAAGCGAAGCCGTGGGTACACCTAATATATAAAGTCGCCACAGTGGATCTTTTCCCGTGCGTCATCAATCAACGATCAGGACTCAACGTGGTTAATAACTCTGCATCCTTATTTATTACAGTAACAAGTTTGAATAAAAGCATAAAATAACGTCTCCAAGATTCCGCAATAATATAACGTGCTAGACAAGAATAAAACTATAAACGTCAATTAATTACTTTTTTTATTTGTTTAGTTGACTACCGTTGTATTTTAGAACGTCATTGTCAACCTTATTTTGATCTGCCAATCTAATTCGTATTTTGTAAATTTGTGTGCCTTAAAACTGTTCCTTTTTCTAAAAATAGTTCTTTTTAGAGCTAATTATACCCACCATCTCTTTTGGCGGTAAGTATTTATGGATTTTTATAATACCTAATTTATTTATTTTAAATATTCTAACCGTGAAAGTTCTTTGAAAAGTTTACGGCAGTGGCTAAATTCCCTTAAATGAAAGGATGTCAAAAATTTGACTTTTGCGATTTGTATAGTCAATAATACACCAAACTTTTCTAGATTTTAAGCTTTAAAAATAGTATTAAATGTATTAACATTTGTTTGTCCATTTCTTTTAGATAATTGAGAATGCCGGGCAAAACTTAAAATAATTAATAATTTTTCGGGATATTATGTAGGTACGTCAAACGGTAGGCAGGCACGTCCATTTTATGAACTTAAACTTAGCTAGTGTAGTCATCATTCGGGTCTAAAGGCCGTCGTCGGTTGGAATTGCTTCCTAACGTTTCGCTAGCACGAGTGGCGAGCTTCTTCAGAGGTACTTCCATCTCCGGTGCTGAAAGTAGACTACACAAAACACCAACTAAGAGAAACGTTATTTACATGTTAATTGAACGAAACGGGAATGACGTTTAACCGATCGCCATGTTAGGTGGCAGGGGGTGAGGAAGGCGGGGGAACGCTTAATTTTAATTGCAGGTTAGTAAATTAATTTTTTAATGTTTGTTTACTTTGCTTTTTAATTTTCTGAGACAAATTATGTTTATTCAACGATTAAAAACAGCAAAGCAAACAACATTAAAAAAATTAATTTACTATAAAAAAACAATAAGACTTCTAGAAAAAAAAACGACCATATTTTGTTTATAATTTATTTCAAGTTTAGATCAAAAAGATCTTAATGCAGAAGGCATAACTTCCAATGAGTCTAACACAAGACGAATTTCTAATAACTATATGAACTTCTGGTATGAACTAGTTACGGAACATTGTACTATCAAAAATAAAAGTTTCCTAAGGGATTAAAGGTGGTATTCAGATTCAGAGTCGACTAACTTCCTGGGCCTGTACAAAAATATAAGCCAAGGAAGCATCTAAGGTATCTACCAGTGATTCTTATATCACCCTTCTTAGTATGTACAAGTTTAGAGTCACCGTGGTGTCGTTCAACAGCTTCCTTGCCTATGCTTTTCAATTTTGCACTATAGGGCTGGTCATTATTAAAATTAGGTCTTCATGTGGGGCAAGTCTTAATCCGGTGGAGGTCAACATTGGGCTAGTCTTGTAGGTGTGCATTAACATGAAACAAAAAAAAAATTGGGCAGAATAACAAGAATTATTTTTAAATAGAAACAGAAAATTGTTTAATTGGTTTTAAATCTTTTATAACTGGGGTCATTAACTTTACTTTCATTAAAAATGTTATGCTTTTTATAGTGTCCAGCACTTAAAGTTTGATTTTGAGTATTTTTATCTCTTAAATATTTGTAAACTGTTAATCGAACATATAATTTAACGATTTCATTACATATGTCGTGTTGCTCACAGAAGTTAAATTTTTGAAATTCATTTCCATAAATATCTAAAAATGTATCTTCTAAGTGAGCAATGCACAATTATTAAGGAAACGATACAATTTCTCGTGGAATTACATCGAGTAAGCGAACTAGTTTGTCACTGGCATAAGTAAGTCTAGTATTTTCATCATATTCTTTAAATGAAACACATAAATACTGATTAGTAACGTCGCTAGAATTAAAAATTAGCAAGTTTCACAGTCAGGTACAGACTTTCAATTCAAGGTTATAAAAAATCATCCCTCTAAGAAACATTATTTGGAAGTAAAAGAAATATTCTTGGATGCAATATTTTTAGCTTAATAATAATATTACAATATTTAGTACTTACTCAGAGAAATACTAAGAACTTCAGTGACATTTTTAATATAAATAATAATGCCGGTGCGATAAAAATCACAAAAAAATAAAACATTTCCACAAGGCGGTCTAAAAAAAGAAAGTTTACGAAAACGAAACGTCAACGATGTCAAATTTTAATCGCACGTACGTCTCAATTGCTTTTGCACATACGTTCAAATATGGCCAGGTGGCTGACATATCCGGTGGCAAGATGTTGCGGGTTGCCCAATCCCACCTTCATCCCCGTGGTAGACTACTTCCGTTAGGAAGCAATTCCAACCGACGACGGCCTTTAGACCCGAATGATGACTACACTAGCTTACCGACTGGCCGCGAAAGCCTAAAAACCAATTTAACTTAGACTTAGTTTGGACTTTTTTCGTCTCGTAATTTTGATTTGATTCATACGATTTTGATGACGTGAAAGTGATGACGCACGGGCAAATATCCACTGTGGCGACTTTTACTCTGTTTCTTAGAGCCTGACAGCATAGCTGAGGGCCATGAGTCGTAAAACCTCAATAAGCCATAAGCGTAACAATAACAGGTACCTGATCTTAAGTAATTAAATTATCTATTATTGCATAGGTATAAATGCAGGTAGGTGGCTTATGTCATAGAATATTTCCAACTTCAAGTGAGGTAGTTTAGTTTTATTTTTAACCTGTTATTATAAAAATAATTCAAAAATTGCGAATAATTATTCCCCAGTGTTTTGTAAAGGTGTGCTAATATGGCGGGAGTAAGTGAATCAATAATCTATAGGATTATATATATTAGGGAAAGAAAATCTGGAACTGTAGCCCCTCCTAAACAGTCGCAAGGAAGGACACCTATACAAATTGATGAGGATGTGAAAAGTACCATAAGAAGAAAAGTGCATAATTTTTATTTCAATAGAGAGATCCCAATAACATTAGATAAAACTATAAATGCTGTAAAAGAAGACGAGGCTTTACCCAACGTAGGAAGAAAAAAATTGTGGCAAATTTTACATCAATAAAATTTTTCTTGGGAAAAACACAACCGAAAGTCAATGTTATGGGATAGAGAAGATCTCATTTTTTGGAGACGACAGTATCTAAGAGATATGAGCAGATATAAAAGTGGAAAAAGGACCATTTTTTATTTAGACGAAACCTGGGTTAACAAAGAACATTCAGTACAAAAGATATAGCAATATAAAAATATTCAAAGCTCTCGTCAAGCATTTATAGAAGGTTTGTCAACTGGTTTGAAAATACCTGCAGGTAAAGGTGGCAGGTTAATAATAACGCATATAGGTAGTGAAAATGGATTTGTAAACGGTGGTTTACTTGAATTTGAGTCAAAATCATTATCATGAGGAAATGACTGCTGCCGTCTTCGAAGAGTATTTTGAGTAAATGATAGAATTAATTCCCGAAAATTCTGTCATAGTATTAGATAACGCCAGCTACCATTCAAAGCTCTTAGAAAAACGTCCTACGACTTCTTGGAAAAAAAACAGATATTATAAATTGGCTGTCTAAGCAAAATATAATCTTTGAAGATGGCATTTAGAAAAAAAAACTTTTAAAAATAGTGCAAGAAAATAAATCACGTTTTAAAAAATGTGTAATCGACGAAATGGCTTAAAAACGTGGTATAAATCAGATAAAGTTTTTACCATGTATAATTTATTTACGACACGGGCAGGAAACAAAAGGAATTTATATTTCATAAATAAAAGCATAAACGACCGCCACTGTCCGAAGATTTATTCTAAATCATCGGCTTGCCCTATCGTTACAATTTAACGACCCTATTGTGAAAGGTAAAATTAGGGGTGTGGTAATCTACAGTGTCACCAGTAAAGTCCGCATCATATGGGATTTTTTTTTATTAATAGCTTTATTCGAAATTTGACTTTGGCATCAAGCTCTGCTTCGATCGAGATGAAAATTAAGCAAAAAAATAGTAGTCACGTGATTCGCATTATATGTAAAATTTTAATTTTTTCAAAAAAATAATTCAAAAGTGGGGTTATTTCTGAAAATATCGAAAAAAGTTATTAGAAAAAGTTTTTCTAAATGCAGTTTCTAGTCCACATGCCAAATTTCAGCCGCATAAGATAATTTTCATTTTTTACCGATATTTTGTAAATTGCACCACTTTTGCAAAATAAGACTTAACGCAACTTACATAAAACTTCTAAGTTTTGACACTGCTTTATTTTAGATACATTTTCTTTAAAGTAGCGCCATATTAAATGTGTGTTTTTCTACAAAATCAAAATTGGGCTATTAACATTTGGTCGTATGTGATGCAAAGTTTATTTGTTTTTGACCCTGTATAAGGTAACTTCATAAAATAAGTATTTTTGAAAACGTAGTTTGTGTCTGAAAATAATACACCTTAATATTAAGACAAAAAAGAACACAGTGTCTTCAGTAAAGTGTTTTTAAGTGGAAAATAAATTTTAGTTTAACAACGTAAAGTTTATCTATTTTCAACGATTTAATTTAAAACCCCTATATTATAATTTATTATTAAGCTATGTCATAATAACGTTAGCGTGTATTACTTTTAACCACAAACTAGTTTTTAAAAATACTTATTTTATGAAGTTACCTTATACAGGGTCCAAAACAAATAAACTTTGCATCACATACGACCAAATTTTAATAGCCCAATTTTGATTTTGTAGTAAAACACACATTTAATATGGCGCAAGCAAAGAAAATGTATCTGAAATAAAGCATTGTCAAAACTAAGAACTTTTATGTAGGTTGCGTTGAGTCTTATTTTGCAAAAGTGGTGCAATTTACAAAATATGGCTAAAAAATCAACGACGCTTCTTTAAAGAAAATGTATCTGAAATAAAGCATTGTCAAATCTAAAAAGTTTTATGTAAGTTGCGTTGAGTCTTATTTTGCAAAAGTGGTGCAATTTACAAAATATAGGTAAAAAATGAAAATTATCTTATGCGGCTGAAATTTTGCATGTGGGCTAAAAACTGCATTTAAAAAAACTTTTTCCAATAACTTTTTTCGATATTTTCAAAAATAACCCCACTTTTAAATAATTTTTTGGAAAAAATTAAAATTTGACAGATAATGCGAATCACGTGACTACTATTTTTTGGCTTAATTTTCATCTCGATTGAAGCAGAGCTTGATGCCAAAGTCAAATTTCGAATAAAGCTATTAATAAAAAAAAATTCCATATAATGCAGACTTTACTGGTGACACTGTATATAGTGTTTAAACTGTATCGTTACTAAAAAGATATACTTTCAGGCGAAAAAAGTTTAAATTTCTGTTTTGTGTATTTTTAATGGGGGTTCTTAGCTGTCAGGCACTAGAAAATAAACTATAGTTATTGATAAAATTTCCACAATTTGGAAATATTTCCTCTAATCTACTTAGTCTACCTTCTTCGGGAGTTGACCCAGCTTCAATTTAAAAAAAATATCCACCTTTAGCTGGCATTGTCAGAGATACAATGTCAATACCAATAGAATAATTATTATTGGTAACATCCGAACCAACCCACAAAATTATACCAAGAATGGTTAACATTCGAAATTTGCATATTTCTTGTGCTCCATGAAGCATATCCTTCGTAATCAATGTTAAACTTGACCTTTGTCGTTAACTAAGTACTCGTTAATTTAACTGTAATAAGAGATTAAGTAAACCGTTTTTCTACACTTCATTGACTACCAAATGTAAATAATTTTGAATGTTTTAAATTTCACCAAGTCACTTATTTACCTGATTCACATTGGCGTATCTGAGGATAGTCACGCTGTCTCTTCACTGGCTAGGTGTTTGTGCTTTTAACAAAAGCCAAATTAAATATTTCATATTTAATTCAATTATTATAAATTTGGTATCATTGGATACAATTTTAGAGTTATTATGTAATACGTAATTTGACATTTTCTTTATCTCAGAGGAAAAATATTTTTAAGATCAATTACAACATAAGTAGGACAAAAAGAATAACGTCTATTATATACAGACAAGAATCATAATAATTTTTTATAGCCTATTTAAGATATATTTTTATATAGTTGATAGAGAAAGTAAAAGTGCTACCTGCCTATTTATCTCACAATAGGAACCCACCTGGTGTTTATTGATATCTTTTAATAATAGATACATTTTCTATTGTCATTTCACTTGACGTCGCTATAAACAATAAATAATATAATAGCCAATTTATGGGCAAAATAGCATTCACAATTGGCTATTAACTTTCAAGTTTAACGTTTAAAAATACTATAATATAATACAGCAATCTTTGGGGCTTTTCTTTAACTAAGGGGACAGGAGATAGTCTCGGAGATAGTAGGTATACTTAAAAATATAATAAAATATACACATTAAGTTTTAAATTAATTACTTATGTTTCGTTAATAAACTTAAATTGTCTTATACTATAAATATGTTCCAGAAACCGTATCAGCTCTTCGTTGCTGTCTGTCCAGATAATAAAGGTTTCATCAACATATCTAAGCCAAAGTTTAGGTTTACAACATAATATACAGTGGTGAGAAGCCAAGGTTTTGGACACGGAACAGCACTGGAGAAAACGAAAATTCAAAGACGCAGCTTTCATAAATCAAAATTCCCATATATTTAGTAAACCAAGTATCGATATCCCCAATACCTATAACGCTTTTCTTGTCCAAAACCAACAGCTCAAACATTACACTCCAATAAGCACGTGGGCGAAGTCATCAAGCTTCATTGCACATGGATAGTATTTAAGACAGTAGCCTTAGAATTATTATTTCGTTTACACTTGAAAACGGTTAGAGATACTACCTAACCGAAACGTTGTGTTAGGTAACAAAATAAAGACAATGGAAGTCCGACAAGGTAATTTTTTTTGATATTACTTCAATATCTACCACCTTTAAACAAACTCTGTTATCTCCTGTTGCTGTATTGATTGTTAGTTATGGGACAACCTGAGAGAATTCTTTACCCCTTGTAAATTAAATCCATATTTGGACATACACTTCACTTGAACTCTCTTGTATGTTGCTCTCTCTATGTACGTCATTGTTAAAAAAATCACTGTTTTTTCGACCTTCCTATATTTCCCTTAACATCGATGAAATGTCATCGAATACTAGCCATAGACAAGGTAAATTGTCTATGATACTAGCCAATAAACTCATGGTAATGAAATAAACATCATTTCGACAAAAGCAATGTTTTGTGTAACACTCCATTGACCAATGTTTGACCTATTAATCTACAATAGGAAACACGGTCTTCGGCAAATCCGAGAAGATCACCATAATCGGCCTTAACACATCGGCGTGCTGGCGCAGTGAAAGGCAACAAAAATGCATCGTTTGCAGGGAAGCAGTGACGTTACAGTAACATCAAGTTTCTGTTCTGTTATTTGTCATGAATGCCAGCCAACAGCTTTCCTTGAAAGCGGCATTATGCAACGCCAGAGCACTGATAAATTTTCAATAGTTACAAATTGAGGCAATCTTAAGCGCAAATAAAACTCAAAAGAAGTGAATCTTGGGATTCTTCGGAACAGCGTATTATTGTAGAGTAAGAATTGGTGTATCTCGTGGTTTCATTGGATCGTATCTCAGGAGGATTCGAAACATTTTTTCCTTGTCAAATCGTCAAGTCAAATAACTGAAGTATTCTCAGTTATAAAGTAAAAGTTATATGAAAACTAAAAGTGAATATTGTGGCATTTCGAACAAGTGTGTAACTGTTTTTTATATTGGAATACACAAGAATCCAAGCACAATGGATACCCTGGGGCGGGTAGACCACGACGGTCGTTTCGTCCTTGTGTATTACTTTGTCTACCTTTCGATTATTAACAGTGTGACTGCCTTGTGTATTGGAATTAATTCCGCTGGGATGGCGCTACGGTGTATTGATGGCCGCTTTAATTTTGTAAAAAAGCTTTTAATACATCTTACCGCTGTGTCGGAATTGCTTGGGCTATGGCTGCCCATAGAGTCCTAACAAGGACGAAACGGCCTTCGTGGTCTACTTGCCCCATCAGGGTATCCATTGTGCTTGGATCTCTGTGTATCCAAATATAAAAAAAAAACAGTTACACACTTGTCGGATAATATGCTACAATATTCACTTTTTAATTATTTTCGCGGACACTGTATTATCTTCCAAACGGTTATACGAAAACCTCAGAATTTCAAGAAAATATGATATTTTTTCAATTTCAAATGCTTACTGAAAAGCCTGCTGAAAAGGTTATAAATTTCCAAAAGACCTTATTATCGGCTGGCAGTAGCTGCCAAGCAAGCGTTTATAAAAGACTGACTACAGAGGTCGCTGTCGTAGTAAATTATTTTGTTACTGATAAACGGTACGACACTGTGTTCACGGATTTTAATCTCGATCATGTAATACTATAGGTTCTCATCAGCGTTCTATTGTTTTTCCAAGCGCCATTTGGAAAATAAAATATAACAAAATAAAGCATAACGTAATCCTTTTCAGATGATTACTCTATTGTTTTAAAAACGTTATTTTTTTAATAGGGTAGTTGTGCAAATTTAAAATAATTTCTAAAAATTAGTAAGATGAGTTTGTTGCAACGACGATATTGGCTTAGATCTGAGGGAAACCAGAATGTGGGAAAATTCATGCCTTCGGAAATATTTCCGGTAGTAATTTAAGTACTAGGAAGATTAGTACTGATAAAAGAATTTCTTAAGACAGTGACAGGGACTTGTAGAATTACATCCACGTTAAAAGAAATCAACAGCACTTTGCATTTAACCATTTTTCTTAGTCCATATACATATTCCATTAATTATGGAATATGCAAAAAAGTACTCAAATTTTAAGCATCCATATCTCCATCAAAATTATATCAATTCACTCAATTTTTGGTTTATTAGGTAGGCCGTCCCTTGGACTACTTAAGCACAATGTGTTTGACCTTACTTTATGTCTTTTTTATACAGGATGATGGCTAAGATACCAATCTGTGTAAAATGTGCTGATTTTAAAATTAATGTTTGGAAAATACGAAGCAATGAAAATTGAATTTTATTAGTGTACTGGATACAGCTTTATGTTAGGTACTTACTGTGCAAATTACAGCGCAGTGCCTTTTTTGTCCTACACTGTATGTGCGTTTTGACCAGCGCATCTTTTAGTGATTTTTTACTGCGTATCCATGTATTCAAAAGGCCCTACTTTTTAACATATTTTGTTTTGACAGCATAGCAGTGGCGGATCCAGAAATTAATTCCGGGGGGGGGGGGTCAATGCAGCGCCGCAGGCGAAAATTTTTAGAGGCCACGCCAAAATTTTGGTTTTGTCCACTATTCTAATACTATATATCTACTAAAAAAAAACGTAGGTTTAGTGAACCAACTCCTGAAATATACAAAACTAGAGATTTTATTAGTACATTTTTTAGAGATAATCCTAAAATATAATCTTATTAATGAAGTTCCTTTTACAATGAAAATGAGTACGTAACGAGTTCCTTTTCCTTTTAATATGTGGTATTTGTTATTTTTATGTACTGTATTACTTTTATTTTAAAATACCTTAATACCAAAGAGTGTCCTGTTTAGTTAGATTTCCAGTATTAATCGTAGTATGTTATGTTTTTGTATTAGACTAAAAAGAGTTTATTTTTAATTTTGATTTTGTTTTACGTTTCTAAAGAATTAAACATTATTTTTCTCGGTAGGCAGTTGATTTTTTTTTGTATAAGTCATGAGGCCCCAAATTTCTGTATCCATTTCATGTTTACTGGGTATCCAAATGAAAGGCCCGCGTAGCCAAATGGATACACAAGAGTACGTTAAAAGATGCCTTGGTTTTGACTGAATATTTTTATTCTCCTAACCTTTTGACATCAAAAACGTATACTACTTTTGTTTCGATAAATCTAACCGTTTTCGAGAAAAACGCTAAAATAGCATTGCTTACATATGATGAATACGAAATCGTTTTAATTTATTATTTTTTAATTAAATTTTTTAAGAAGAATTAATTTATGCATTGTAGAGGAAGGACGTCACTTTGAACCTTTGATTTGAATGTTCTAGTAACTTATGTAATTTAAAACTGCAAATAAAATTTAACTTTAACACCCTGTGACTCCGCTAATAATCAATTTTCTAAAAAATGTTATAGGAAGAGATAGCATTTATTTTCGTTCTAGAAATATCCCCTAAATTTTTTGCTCGTCATTTCCGGACACCCTGTATATACAATATACATGTATATTAAGTTAGATCGTTTTACTGCTTCTTTAAATTTTTCACGAAGTAATAATAAATTACCATTTTATTTTCGCTTCTATTTTGGTCGGTTTCATTTTTTACAGTTTTTTAATTATAAAAATTACGTAATAGACTGGATTCTAAGAGAAACTATTGCAATGTTACTATTAATTTAGGGGTCAGTTAATCGCTAAAATAAATTCATTATCAGCGAATTTAACTATGAAAAATTATTTTCGCAACTATTATAAACATTGATGTCAAGTAGACTAAAATTTGGAGAGTTTTGGCAGAAATCCAAAACAACTGATTGATTTATAAAGAAAATGCCGTTCCTTAATTTTTAGTAAAAAACATCTTCATTTCATCCGGCTCAAAGCAATGCTTTTATAACTGGATAGTCATAAAATTTCTGCTCTTTTACGCTAACGGAATGCAAATACTCATTGTTAATAAATAATTTGTTAAAAGGTAAAGCGAAATAAAATAATTTAATTGATAAATCTATTACTCAGTGGACACACCTGTGTACCCTAAATAATTAAAACGTAAAAAATTATTTGTCATGTCAATAATAATTGTCGATTAGTATTTCGATTGGACGAGAATTGTCCGTATAATTCCAGGGCACCTACTTTAGGTAATTTTTCGATTATATTTTTGTCATTGGTACTATAACACCGATTTTAAAAGACGAAAATACAAAGTTAAAAATATATAATACACTGTGACCAGTAAAGTCCGCATCATATGGGATTTTCTTTTATTAATAACTTTATTCGAAATTTGACTTTGGCATCAAGTTCTGCTTCGATCGAGATAAAAATTAAGCAAAAAAATAGTAATCACCTGATTTGCATTATCTGTCAAATTTTAATTTTATTCCAAAAAATAATTCAAAAGTAGGGTAATTTCTGAAAGTATCGAAAAAAGTGATTAGAAAAAGTTTTTCTAAATGCAGTTTTTAGCCCACATGCAAAATTTTAGCTGCATGAGATAATTTTGATTTTTTACCCATATTTTGTAAATTGCACCACGTTTGCAAAATAAGACTCAACGCAACCTACATAAAATTTCTTAGTTTTGACAATGCTTTATTTCAGATACATTTTCTTTAAAGTAGCGCCATATTAAATGTGTGTTTTTCTGCAAAATCGAAATTGAGCTATTAAAATTTGGTCGCATGTGATGCAAATTTTATTTATTTTTGACCCTGTATAAGCTAACTTCATAAAATAAGTATTTTTGAAAACGTGGTTTGTGTCTGAAAGTAATACACCTTAATATTAAGACAAAAAAAGAACACAGTGTCATCAGTAAAGTGTTCATTAAGTGGAAAATAAATTTTAGTGGTGAGTAAAAAATCAAAATTATCTTGTGCAGCTGAAATTTTGCACGTGGGCTAGAAACTGCATTTAAAAAAACTTTTTCTAATAACTTTTTTTGATATTTTCAGAAATAACCCCACTTTTGAATTATTTTTTGGAAAAAATTTAAATTTGACAGATAATGCGAATCACGTGACTACTATTTTTTTGCTTAATTTTCATCTCGATCGAAGCAAAACTTCATGCCAAAGTCAAATTTCGAATAAAGCTATTATTAAAAAAAATCCCATATGATGCGGACTTTACTGTACAGGGTCTTCCAACGAGAACTGAACAGGGGCTCATTTTTGAGCTTCTTTGTATTTAAAGAAAAATCCAAAATAGCCAATCGATGTACTTTTTCCTGCAGAATTCAAAAATGAAACCAAAAATTTATTTGAACCAGAAACAAAAGAGTTACGCTATGGATAAGGTGTTTTTTAAATGGAGCATAGCTTTTTTTATACGATTTTTGGAACGAGTGATTTTTTTTTGTCCGTTCTGATTAAAATATTTAATATTGTGACAGCTATTTATATTAAATTTTAATGTTTTATCCAGTATAATTTAACTTTAACCTGTTTAAAACATACACTAGGTAATAAAGGTATAATCACCTTTGAATCCTTCAAAGTCATTTCGGCAATATTATAGTAAATTTGTCAAATTTTTTGACTTTGAAGGATTCAAAGGTGATTATACCTTTATTACCTAGTGTATGTTTCAAACAGATTAAAGTTAAATTAGACTGGAAAAACATTAAAATTTAATAAAAATAGCTGTCACAATATTAAATATTTTAATCAGAACGGACAAAAAAAAATCACTCGTTCCAAAAATCGTATAAAAAAAGCTATGTTCCATTTAAAAAACACCTTATCCATATCGTAACTCTTTTGAATCTGGTTCAAATAAATTTTGGGTTTCATTTTTGAATTCTGCAGGAAAAAGTACATCGATTGGCTATTTTGGATTTTTCTTTAAATACAAGAAAGCTCAAAAATGAGCCCCTGTTCAGTCCTTGTTGGAAGACCCTGTACACTGTATTTAAGGCCTCATCTCTTCAGCAAGTTCGCCTTACCACACTACACCAGTGTGGAATATTTCGAATACTTACTGTTTAAGTTAAATTTTCGATTGGCTGCCAGACAACAGCTTTTTTTGAGACCAGCAATACGCGCCGTCATAGCAATGGTAAATTTTCAATAGGTACAAATAAAGTCAATTTAAGTTTAAATAAAACCCGAAAGGGGTGGGTCTTTCGATTCTTCCGCAACTGCGGCATTCTAGAATAAAATTGCTTCTGAAATAGGATATAGTGTTGTTTTCAAAAACGCTATGACGTAATATTTAATAAAAAAATAGCAATAAAGGAACGTATCTGTAGAATATTTTATGGTCTTTGCGTTAAATTATTTAAATTATTTAATTATACACCAAAGTAAAATTTAAAATTAAAATGATAATAATACTATTGTAAACCCGTATTGGAAATAATAATTAATTATTTATTAATATAAATCATTTTTAAATTCTCAACAGGAGGCCCGTAAAAAGTTTTCTTCCCAACAATAAAACACTGAATTTCTTGTCTTCTTTAATAACAGTGCTGCAGGAACTGCAGGAAGAAAACATCGTGTATCGTGTCTGAACCTTTCTTAGAGGCAGAGTAGGGTAGAGTGGGGGAAAACCGGCCGTGGGGGTTATTCCAGCCGTCAAGTTTCTCCCACTTCGCGACTCCGATAAATAATTTAGCGCGGCTTGCGCCTACCAATCAAGCATGTTCACAATTCAGAAATCTAAAGGTTAGTATCACGGGGATGAAGGTGGGATTGGGCAACCCGCAACATCTTGCCACCGGATATGTCAGCCACCTGGCCATATTTGAACGTATGTGCAAAAGCAATTGAGACGTACGTGCGATTAAAATTTGACATCGTTGACGTTTCGTTTTCGTAACCTTTCTTTTTTTAGACCGCCTTGTGGAAATGTTTTATTTTTTTGTGATTTTTATCGCACCGGCATTATTATTTATGTTAAAAATGTCACTGAAGTTCTTAGTATTTCTCTGAGTAAGTACTAAATATTGTATTATTATTATTAAGCTAAAAATATTGCATCCGAGAATATTTCTTTTACTTCCAAATAATGTTTCTTGGAGGGATGATTTTTTATAACCTTGAATTGAAAGTCTGTACCTGACTGTGAAACTTGCTAATTTTTATTCTAGCGACGTTACTAATCAGTATTTATGTGTTTCATTTAAAGAATATGATGAAAATACTAGACTTACTTATGCCAGTGACAAACTAGTTCACTTACTCGATGTAATTCCACGAGAAATTGTATCGTTTCCTTAATAATAGTGCATTGCTCACTAGAAGATACATTTTTAGATATTTATGGAAATGAATTTCAAAAATTTAACTTCTGTGAGCAACACGACATATGTAATGAAATTGTTAAATTATATGTTCGATTAATAGTTTACAAATATTTAAGAGATAAAAATACTCAAAATCAAACTTTAAGTGCTGGACACTATAAAAAGCATAACATTTTTAATAAAAGTAAAGTTAATGACCCCAGTTATAAAAGATTTAAAACCAATTAAACAATTTTCTCAGTTTCTATTTAAAAATAATTCTTGTTTTAAAACATTTTACTAATGTATGAGATTATTCTGCCCAATTTTTTTTTGTTTCATGTTAATGCACACCTACAAGACTAGCCCAATGTTGACCTCCACCGGATTAAGACTTGCCCCACATGAAGACCTAATTTTAATAATGACCAGCCCCATAGTGCAAAATTGAAAAGCATAGGCAAGGAAGCCGTTGAACGACACCACGGTGACTCTAAACTTGTACCTACTAAGAAGGGTGATATAAGAATCACTGGTAGATACCTTAGATGCTTCCTTGGCTTATATTTTTGTACAGGCCCAGGAAGTTAGTCGACTCTGAATACCACCTTTAATCCCTTAGGAAACTTTTATTTTTGATAGTACAATGTTCCGTAACTAGTTCGTACCAGAAGTTCATATAGTTATTAGAAATTCGTCTTGTGTTAGACTCAATGGAAGTTATGCCTTCTGCATTAAGATCTTTTTGATCTAAACTTGAAATAAATTATAAACAAAATATGGTCGTTTTTTTTTTTCTAGAAGTCTTATTGTTTTTTATAGTAAATTAATTTTTTTAATGTTGTTTGCTTTGCTGTTTTTAATCGTTGAATAAACATAATTTGTCTCAGAAAATTAAAAAGCAAAGTAAACAAACATTAAAAAATTAATTTACTAACCTGCAATTAAAATTAAGCGTTCCCCCGCCTTCCTCACCCCCTGCCACCTAACATGGCGATCGGTTAAACGTCATTCCCGTTTCGTTTAATTAACATGCAAATAACGTTTCTCTTAGTTTGTGTTTTGTGGTTAGTATCGTTTAGGCAGTGTAAGAGGAAGCTGTATAATTTTTATAGAGAGTTTTACGAAAAACTTCGTAGTGTTATAAGAAAGGTGTGTCTTTAAGGCTGTATATTTCAATAAAGGTAAGTTGTAAAAATAGTTTGCAAGTATACAAATGAATTAAATTATGTTTTCTTTCACTCCATTTGCTTAAAAACGACGTAAGTTTAGGCATATTTAAATAATGTGTTATATTTTAGTTTATTGTTTTAGGGAAATTCCGGCCATTATCGTGAGGGTAATATCGCCATGGCCGGTATTACCCCATGAATATTTGTTTCAAATTTTCTGTTGTTTTCAGATGCCGCGGACGTATAGACGAAAAACCACAAGGGCGTCTTGGACTTTCGAGACTCTTCAGGCAGCTCTTGCAGCAATATATAATAGGAAAGAAGATATGGGAGAACAAAGAATGGAGGCAGACACCAACGAAAATGAAACAAAACAGAACCTATCATTTGGAGAAATATTACCAGTTCCTGAGTGTTCTGGAACTAATACCGAAAAAAAAAGGTTGGAAAAAACATCACTCTGAAATATTTACGTAAACTCCAATGAAAGAAACGTTGGAACAAAAAGAATATGCCAAAAAAGATAAGCTGCAAAAGATAAATCGTGGTCTAGAACAGTCAAATATAAAAGGAATAAAAAAACAGGTTTTCGGTAACTTTGATGACACCAACATTTTAGCGAATAAAAACATTAACAATACTGTGCTGCAAAAATTAAGGCCTAGGAGAAAAACTACGGTAACCTACCATGACTGTGATCATCACAGTCATGGTAGGTTACCGTAGTTTTTCTCCTAGGTGATGAGGAAGAAGAAAATTAAGACGCTGAAGTTACCAAGAACATTTGTATTATTTGCGGAGAATTTGGGAAAAATCGGGAACTATGGCTAAGATGCGTCAGCTGTTCCGGATGAGCTCACAATGAATGTACCAATGGAGAAAGGAATAAATCCTATGTGTGCGATTTTTGCCAGTAAAAACAATTTTGGGTAATTGCGGCCCAGGCTGAAATTACCCCCAAGCTGCGGGTATTACCGGCCCACTAGTATATATATTTAAAATTCTGTATTTTTTTAAAACTGTTTTGTTATGTCTAATTAACATATATTTTGTTCCTGAACGTCTTATCTTTCATTTAAACCTCCCAGTTCCCGTTCAAATCAGATAATCTCCGAGATATTTCATACTTCCCTTAAGGGGCCGGTATCCCCCACTCTACCCTACTCTTGGTTGGTTCGAGTAGGCGGGGGTCGGACGTCTAACCAAACGGACAGTTAAACGTGTATGCATATCCTGAGTGAAAATTAACTTTTTAATTAACAGTAATTTGCAGTGATCAATCAAGAAATTGACTGAGTTGAAAAAATAAGTTTTAAACTGGGGTAATACCAAAAATTAACCTTTTAAAAACATGATTGTTGGGCAACATATCGCAATACATATTATATGCCTATGATTTTAGCCAAACGAAATATTATATTATAAGAGATATAATATATGTATCTACCTAGGTATATGAATCAGTACATGTAGACGGAGATAAAAACCATAAAAAAGCCGTTGGCACAATTTTATTATTGATATAGTTGACACGATTTGTAATTAAAGTAATAAAAGCAAAGAAAATTGATTTTATTTAATAATTATACGAGAAATAGCCGTCCAGTACGTTCATTAGGAAAACGTAATAAGTTTCCTATATCAAAAGGTTATATTAATTTATCATGATATGCGCACTGTCCAATTACGCGAGCAGCAGAGCAGATTCAGAATGAAGCAATAACTATATGGACTAAGAAAAATGGTCAAATGCAACGTATATATTAAGCGGCCAAGTGCTGTTGATTTCTTTTAACGTGGATGTAATTCTACAAGTCCCCGTCACTGTCTTAAGAAATTCTTTTATCACTAGTAATCTCCCTAGTACTTAAATTACTACCGGAAATAGGGGTGTTACAGTGGAACTGGACCTGTTCTTTTGGAATAGGTATCATCTGCCTATTCCGCGTACCTATTACCTATTACCAGGTACCTATTCCAGGTCCGTTGGCACTGTCACATGTTTGATTCTCTGGTTTCATTGTTATTATTTTTCAAGTTGTCAGGTACAGGTACGATATAGTGGAACGGCTACAGGTTTTGCTTTAAATTTATAAAATATTATTTTACTATAATATGGCGAATTTGCAGTTGAGAATTTTAAACGTTGCCGTTACAAGCACATTGCAATTATTAAAATAATCTCACTAAATAAAGATAAAGGGAAATAGCAATAAATAATAAATATTTCTAAAAATATTGTAATAATTTATTGGGCACCAAAATATAGCGTATTTAATGCAAGTTATTATGCAACCAGCAATGAGGAAATAATTAAAAAGGCAATTTAATATAGTGCATGTACCTATGCCTATTCTTCATGTTTCTTTAAATAATTGGCCTCCGTTACAATCAAATCTTCCAAAAAAGTCTGGTGCGAAAAATATTAATCTGTTGCAAAAATTTATAACGAAATTTAATCCGAATAATCGGAAACTGCTGGTAACGCTGGAGTTCAAGCTGCCTTCTTTAAAAACTCGTGTCGGCCATGCAGCCGGAATAGCGCCAATCGACGGAGCGGCGTCTAAGTTCGACCTGGAATAGTTTGTACCTGTAATAGGTATTTGGAATAGGTTCGGGTTTGGAATAGGTACAGGTCCAACTAGGTACGAGAAAAGGCTATTCCGTAACATCCCTAACCGGAAATATTTTCGAAAGCATGAATTTTCCCACATTCTGGTTTCCCTCAGATCTAAGCCAATATCGTCGTTGCAACAAACTCATCTTACTAATTTTTAGCAATTATTTTAAATTTGCACAACTACTCTTCCCTTTCGGCCCCTTCAAATCTTGCTGCCAGCTTTGCTTTTCATAGGCGAAGAAGAATTTATACGTGAAAGCGCGGAATTTACTAACGATATATCATAAAGACTTGTCCATTGACTTTCCTAGTCAAATTTGAACCCTCAAAAAGGAACTTGGAGATAGTATTTCAAAATTAAAAATAGTGTATGAACTTGCAAATCATTTATTAATAAAAAATCAGTGTGTTTCTTCAAATTTTCCAGATGTATCTAGTGCAGTGATATTATTTCTAACTTTACCAGTTAGTGTGGCATCAGCGGAACGATTTTTTTCCAAACTTAAAATAGTAAAAATCCATTTACGTAACACAATGGGGCAACAACGCCTTTCGGATTTATCCTTAATCAGTATCGAACACGAGTTTGTTAAAACATTAAATATCGACGAAATTATAAACGATTTTGCAAAAAAGTACTCTCGACGATCTGGTCGTTTTGTATAATACCTTTTATAGTAGGTACTTAGTGACATAATGTTTGTGCAGACTTGTTGAGTGTTCATGTGTTTTACTGTTTTCTGTCTTTTGGATTCTATCAGGGCCGATCCTAGGGTGTCGGCCGCCCGCGTGCAAAGACCTATTATGCCGCCCCTCTAAAGAATTTTTCCTATTTTGAGTAATACTTAACGTTGACGTTATAAACTCATCTACATGTACATACATAAGAGTATATAAAAAGTTAAACAATAATAAAAATGCAAACTACAAATAAAGTTTTACGGGAAAGACTTTATTTTTGGGCCAGCTAATATGTTATATTAGCCACACCTTTTTTTCTTTTTGCTTTAACAAAATAATAAACCAACAAAAATGTTACTTTTGAAACAAAAATAGACATTTTATAATTATTAGAAATATAAAACAACAGTATTTACCAGAAAATATAAAATAACAAAAAGTACTAAAGCATAAATCTCGCGAAACGAAAAGTATATAAATCAGTCCATCCTCGAAGACTACCTAATAATTAACTATAAAATAATTTTTCTGGCTTTCTGAGAAGCAAATTTGTGAATAATTGCGCTGAAATCAATTTTATTCAGAGATTTCGGATTCAATAGAGATGATGGCCAAATCGGAAAGTCTTTCTTGTGTCATATTATTTCTCAAGTAATTTTTAATAATTTTTAATTTACTGAAACTTCTTTCACCTGAAGCCACAGAAACAGGTAAGGTTAAAAAAATCCTTATTGCTAGAGCAAAATTTGGAAAACAGGGAATGAGATCATTTTTGACTAAAATTTCTAATTGGCTGTTTTTTACCTGGAAAAATATCTTTAAATGAAGTTATTTCATTAAAGAGTTGTATACCGTCTATATCTTTTACAATAGTTTCTTCCTCCTGTACCTGTAACTTAATATCTAAGTCCATGCAGGCTTTCATGAGGTCATCATTAAAAATGGTGTGAAACTCATACAGAAAGCAGAATATTGAATAGCACTCAGATAATAAGGTAAATCTTTCATTTATCGAAGAGATCGCGTAATCAAGAACTGCAAAATAGAAAGCAATCTTGAATTGCAGGAAGGGATTTAAAACTGGTTCATCACTGCCCTCGTAATCAAATAAACTAACTTTTTTTCTGAGCTTCGAGATGGGAAATTCGGGATCAATACCTAAATCTCTAGCAAGTGTTGTTGCTGAATCGACAAATATTTTAAAATTATCGTCAGATCTTTGGGAAACTAAATATTTTTTAAGATTATCTGAGCCTTTAATGCATTCCGCGATGTTTAATTTAGGATTTTGAAGCATTTTACTCAATACATCAAGTCTTGATAATAAATCATGCCAAATTAAACTTGAACACAAAAACTTAAATGTTTCAAGACTTTTAATTATTGATTTAGCACCCATTTTTGTTTTGCGTGTCTCTGGTGGTATCTTCAATTAGGGCCTTTAATGCGGTAATAATGTTTTTTAGCTCTAATTTTAGAGGTCTAATCTAATAGCATTGATAGGACTTTCCCATCTTGTTTCACTTAACGGTTTTAAAGTAAGAGTTTTCACGTGTTTTTTGAGTAAATCCCATCGATGCGGGGACGCAGAAAAGTAATTATATACCTCTTGTACCACATCAAAAAAAGCTACCACTGGTGCTGGCTGGTTTGATTGAAAATATTTATTAAATAAATCCATTTGAAATAATTCACAAAAATATTGTTTTCTTCTTCGACGTTAATTTAAAGTTATCTTTTATAGTTTGATAAATGTCACTTTATTTTTATTTCGAGAAATTCGTAAAAAGTTTTGCTTTATTGACAGAACTATCTGCGGCCTATGGCCGCCCCTTGTTTTGGCCGCCCGCGTGCGGTGCACGCGCTGCACACCTGCTAGGATCGGCCCTGGATTCTATGAGGCTCGATCACTGTTACCCCCGTTACTACCATACATGGTAAGCAACATTATAAGTGGTGTTTTAAAATTTTGATTTTGCATCATATTTGCTGGAATATTACGTATAATGGCTTAATAACCTAAACCTATGTTATGTCTACCAATCTACCTAGGATTATAAAATAAATTTGAATTGTTTGCTGTTTTAATAGTAGGTACTTAACACATAATGTGGATTTAATCCTAATTAAATTATTACACGATTAACGAATTCAAAAATTCATAAACCTGAACGTAAGAGTAATGAAAATAAGAATTATCATTTTCCATTCGTAATAGAGAGGGGGTTAAGAAGATCTTATTGAAAAACCAAAATTACCAAAAAAAAAGTAGAAACTTTCGTTTTATTGTGCCTCCATATAATATAATTAATAAACAATATAAATAGTATGTAGCAGATATTCTTTATTAAACAGCAATTTTAAATTTCATCAATGATATTCAGTTGGCTGCTCGCTACACTTAGTATTAATTATTTTCAATGCTCGCGCTTTCGTAATAATTAGATTTATGTATCTGTAATTGCTATATTTCTATATACTTAAAAATAGATTATCCATATTTCACATATTCCGTTTTCCGACAATGCTCGTAATTTGCGATTTATATTTGTAACAACATTTATCTTCGTTTATCACTTTCTATGATTTATTGCAAAAATTTAGGCAATCACGGTTAATAAGTGTTCGTTGCGGTTTTTGATTGGTATTTAAAATGTGCAAATCCCAAAAGAGAGTTATAATGATATAAATTAAATGTGTTTTATTTTATATAATATGTGATACATTTTGCCATTTAAAATTTTTTTAAATGCAGTGTGACCATTAAAGTCCGCATCATATGGGATTTTTTTTTTATTAATAGCTTTAAGTATTCGAAATTTGACTTTGGCAACAAGTTCTGCTTCGATCGAGATTAAAATTAATGCGGTTTCTAGCCCACATGCAATATTTCAGCTGCATAAGATAATTTTTATTTTTTAACCCACCACTAAACTTATACAGGGTCAAAAACAACTAAACTTTGCATCACATGCGACCAAATTTTAATAGCCCAATTTTGATTTTGTAGAAAAACACACATTTTATATGGCGCTACTTTAAAGTAAATGTATCTGAAATAAAGCATTGTCAAAACTAAGAAGTTTTATGTAGGTTGCGTTGGGTCTTATTTTGCAAAAGTGGTGCAATTTACAAAATATGGGTAAAAAATCAAAATTATCTTATGCAGCTACAATCTTGCATGTGGGCTAGAAACTGCATTTAAAAAAACTTTTTCTATTAAATTTTTTCGATACTTTCAGAAACAACCCTACTTTCGAATTATTTTTTGGAAAAAATTAAAATTTGACAGATAATGCGAATCGCGTGCTATATATATTGCTTAATTTTCATCACGATCGAAGCAGAACTTGATGCCAAAGTCAAATTTCGAATAAAGTTATTAATAAAAAAAAATCCCATATAAAAGAAGACATTATATAGTTTACTTTTTCTTTCAACGATATTTGACATTAACGGCTGATCTGGTTTCGTCGTTAAAGTTCCCAGATCAGCAAGCTTACGCGTCAGTTTGTGTCATTTTATTTTCTTCCGATTTTATTAATAGGGAACTTTCCAATTTTTTTTTTCAATAATATGATTTAGTTGGGCCTGAAAAAAGTATTCCCCAATTATTACTCCTTAAAAATCAAAAATAACTTGGTAAAAATTCTTTAAAGTTTCGCGCGTGTCGAAAGCATTTCAAACGATCTCTAAAGCGCGCGAAGCTCGATGACGTCAGGGGGTATGACTTTTGGTCATCCGTCATCCTGACACTCCTGACAGGTGCCGAGCGACCCAATTTGCATTTGGATTGCCGTGTGTTATTGTTATTGTATTGTTGTTTTAAGGCCGTGTCGCTTGACGCGTAGATGTTAAATCTGACAAATCATCAAATTTATTGAAAACCTATAACCTATTTCGTGGATGTCACACACAAATCTGACAAATGATACCCCTTGACGTCACGACTACTAGCAGCGCGTTTTTACCCGCTTGGAATAATTTGAATTTTGGGGCATTTTAAAATCTTTCTAGCGGTCTTTTGGGACGAAATAAGTTGTTTTTTTTGCTGCCATATGGTTTATGACAATATGTACAGGGTTATCCAACCAAGACTAGACAAGGCGATTTTTTGACTTTTCCTGTACTTTTATAAAAAAACTGAAATAGCCATCTTAAGTCATTTTCTCCCGCGAATTCGAATATCTTCAGCAAAAAACAATTGAACATCAAACAAAAGTACTAGGGGTCACTTTGATATTTTTTTAAATGGAACACCCTGTATATTTTTACATTTTTAAATTCCACATAAAATTATAATTATTTTTTATTAAATGCACTATTAGTCTATACTTCATAGTTTCCGAGATATTGACTCTCGAAAAGTGACGGTTTTGAACTTTGACAGCTTATAACTTTCTAACAGTACGTCTTAGAGCAAAACGGCTTACATGTCCCTATCTTTAAATTTTATTATCTTCCCAAAAAAAATCAACTTCCGGTTAAACCGGATTTAACTCGAAAGAAGGAAATATAGTTGTTCCGGTTTAACTGGAAGTTGATTTTTTTGGAAAGATAATAAAAATTAAAGATAGGGACATGTAAGCCTTTTTGCTCTAAGACGTACTGTTAGAAAGTTATAAGCTGTCAAAGTTCAAAAATGTCACTTTTCGAGAGTCAATATCTGGGAAACTAGGAAGTATAGACTAATAGTGCATTTAATAAAAAAATAATTATAATTATATGTGGAATTTAAAAATGTAAAAATATACAGGGTGTTCCATTTAAAAAAATATCAAAGTGACCCCTAGTACGTTTGTTTGATGTTCAATTGTTTTTTGCTGAAGATATTCGAATTCGCGGGAGAAAATGACTTAAGATGGCTATTTCAGTTTTTTTTATAAAAGTACAGGAAAAGTCAAAAAATCGCCTTGTCTAGTCTTGGTTGGATAACCCTGTACTTATGATTTATAGAATTTTTTTCCCCATTTAAAATTTTTGTCAAGTTCCCTATTTAATGTACAAGTTTTTGTATTTGACATTTACGTGCATTAATAAAAAAAACGTTTTTCTTATTATTTATTGTTAAACAGGCACAGGAAAGAATCAATAGAACAATTTTCGATTCATAGTTAATAAGTCAAGGACTATTATAGAACTCTCCTTTTCACGCTACTTAATATTTATTGTAAATTTATTAACCCACTATATTGATGTGGTTTTTTTTAACAAATGGATGAAAAGGTTTTTGTTCTCATTTGCTATTATTTGGTATAAATAATTATACCATGTCTGGGCCAAGGCATAATAATTAGTATGGTATTGTAATAGGTTACACTGTTACAAAGCACTATTTTTGATTAAATAAAAAGCATAATTAACGCCAGTATAAATATATATGATGATGATGTGATAAATCGTTAAATACCCGTTATTGTCATTCATGGTAATTTTAGATGGAAAGTGAGAGTTACTATACAGGGTGTTTCAATAAAAACTCCCAGGCCAATTATTTCGAAAACTAGAAGCGATATGTAAATTCTGTAAACGCCAGTTTTTAGCCGCTATGATTGGCTTCACAGCTGTGTAAAAAGAGTGTTTGAATAATACAAGATGTAGGTGGCGCTACGGTGCAAAGAAATTTTTCGATGACTGGAACTTTTAAATGTTGTCGCTCTTAAAGATAATTCATTTTTGATCAAATTATGTCCCATAAAAAATTTTGATAAATCCAACATAAAAGGAGATATTTGGGGTTAAGTTTTTTTTAAAAATAATTTTAACGAGTATTTTAATTATAAATATTTTTATTATTTTAGCACATTTTGATTTAATTTTGGTAATGATAATTTTTGTGAAAATTTCACACCATCATTCTAAGCCAATCACACACTTTCATTTCGACAGTTACCAATGACAACCTTCAAATTTTTCGGAAATTTTTCTCCTCCTGCCAAGCTAGGCGAACAAAATTAATAAGTGGAAATTTTTTCTTGACAGCTATCATATGATCCGAAAATCAGTATTCAGGATCAAATTTTGGTATTTAATGTTTTTATTCATTTTATAATACTAAATAAATGCAAATATTTATTTACCAAATATTTCTTTCATTATGGCTAAATATTTTTGGAATTCTGGTTCGAACTCTTCTCTTCGTAATGGAGAATAACAAGGATAATGGCTATCTTCTCTTTCCACTTCTATCAGATGTCTATGTTTAATATAATAGATGTAATATTTGGATGCAATTTTGTTTTGCTGAATTCTGGTTTTTCTTAAAAAGGATGGGATATCTTCCTCCAAAATCTTCTGGATAGCTGAGAAAAGGTTTTCTTGATGGGGATTTAATTCAGTTTTTTCCATTAAACATTGCAAATACTTTAAATTTTTATGAGACAATGACATATTAATGTCCCCTATTTTAGAGCAAGATTTACAAACACCGTAGGACTTAAAATTAGTTTCTTGATTGTTTACTGCCATGATTTAATTATTGTGAACTAAAGAAGCACGTTTAAGAAATAACTGTCGACGTGACGTATAGCAGAGACGATTTTGACATCACAAGCCTAAGCCTACTTGACTGTGGTATCTACTATCTACCTAGATTTTAAAAATTGTTTTATCTGGCATAACTAGCCTAAACTAGACTATACTATGCTTTCCCTTTGTTTTAGTAAATAAAATGTAGTAAAAATAAATAAAAAGGATAATTTTCACTTATATTTTTTGCATTTCGTTTAACTAAACGGTGAGGAAACTTTTTTTTGAAAGTTTAAGTATTCCCATAATTATGGATAATTTCAATAAAATAATTCAAATAAATTATAGGTGTGAAATTTTCTTACCGAATCCCCCGCGTCCTTGAATTTATATCCGGAAATTCTTCCTCAATCACGCATTTTTCTAAAAAATGCGTTCCTTCGGAAAAATTTCTCGGAATAATTCGAGCACTAGGGAGATTATAAGTGATAAATTGCTCGTGTAGCGCTAAATTATTTCGTCCAGTGACGTCTCAGGGGGCGCCTTAACAAATAATATTGGCAAAAAATAAGACGCCACTGAGTTTTTGGTAATTTTTATATTTTTCTCGGATTAAGCAACTAAAAATATTCAGCGCGCGAAACAATAGCTTTATTGAAGAAATCAGTTTGGTGAGCAGATAATTTCGCGTTTTGGACCTGTCAACTGGCCGCCTAGATCGTGTGATATCACACCCTTGGACTTTTTTCTGTCGAGTTATGTCAAATCAAAAGTCTTCGTCGATAAGCCAGCTATGGATTCAGGACTTAGAAGCCAACATTACTCGCGTAATTCGTCAGATACCGGTCACAGTGCTAGAAAGCGTGATCGAAAATTGGACCTTCCGAATGAACCACGTACGGCGTAGTCGCGGCCAGCATTTAAATGAAATTATTTTCAAAAAATAAATGTCAAAGATTGTTCTTTCAGCTAATAATAAAGATTCCACCATTCAATTCCATTTTATATGTTTTATTTAGAACTAGCGTGTATCCGGCATGCGTTGCAACCCGCTGGTATAAATACAAACCCGAACAAACCCGATATATTAGTACCCGGCATGCCACTTTCTGAAATTGCACCCGTGCGAAGCCGGGGCGGGTCGCTATTATACATAAAAACCTTCCCCTTGAATCTCTCTATCTATTAAAAAAAACCGCTTCAAAATCCGTTGCGTAGTTTTAAAGATTTAAGCATATATAGCTGGTAGGGGACGGACAGACAGCGACAGCGACTTTGTTTTATACTATGTTAAGATTAAAAAAGAAGGTCTAAATGAATCACCCTTTATAAGATCGTGGAGACTAATGTTTTCCTAATTTAACCAGGCAGTCTAAAAAGCCGCTAACCTCCGAACGTTCAAATTTTTTGGGTGTGTAAAGCATAACGAATACGCAACCGATATCGATCAAGCTTTACCCACGAATAAATCAATATTACCAGCATGACCAATAATTTTTTTATTAAATAGTGACGTCCTTAGTATGAATTAAGCACCGTTACGTCTAGTTTAGCTCAATATAAATTTGGATATTTTATTCATGAATGAAATACAAGTGAGGATTTGTAGAACAGAACTTATTCGTTCCGTTTAATTTAATAAAAAACGGTCAATGATCAATGAGCAACAAATGAAGAACAAGTGATAATAATAATAATAACAATAATAATAAGTTTATTTAAAATTTAATAATATAATAAATATGTTTATGTTGTCTTCGATAAACTTATTCTTCAATCCCCTGAAGCTGAGCTTGTTAGGATTAATTTAAGAAAAAAACAAAAAAACACGTCAATTTTGTTTATTTTTTGATAAGAAAAAAAGTTGCAAAAATTATATGTCAATCTGTCAAAATTTAACAGGTGTCACATCAACTTTCTTATTTAAAGAGATAAAAATTTTTTGATTTCAGATTCTTACAGTTACTATCCTCGGTGAAAAAAAAACCGATAAAAATGTGACATTGACAGCTGTCAAAATTTGACAGGAGTTTATTCAACTTTATTTTATTGAAAAATTTCATTTGGCAATATTGCAGCTACCATCTCGGACAAGAAAAAAATGTAAAAAAATTTGACGTTTACCTGTCAAAATTTGACAGGTCCGATTTAAAAGTTTTTTTAATTAAATTTTTTTATTTATACTCCATGTAGCTACCATCTCGGACAAGAAAAAAATGTAAAAAAATTTGACGTTTACCTGTCAAAATTTGACAGGTCCGATTTAAAAGTTTTTTAATTAAAAATTTTTATTTAGACTTCATGTAGCTACCATCTCGGACAAGAAAAAAATGTAAAAAAATTTGACGTTTACCTGTCAAAATTTGACAGCTTAAGTATAAATTATTTTTTTTCATATCTTTAATATTAGATTCTAGCAGCTACGATCCTAGACAAAAAAAATGCAAAAAAATTTGACATGTCAGACCTGTCAAAACGTGACAGCGATGACATAAAGTTTTTTTATTTAAATTTTTAACCTCGCAATCTTGCGGCTATGATCCTGGAGAAGAAAAAAATAAAAAAAAAATTGACACTTACCTGTCAAAATTTGACAGCTCAAGTATAATTTATTATTATGTGTTAAGTACCCACTATTAAAACAGCAAACAATTCGAATTTATTTTATAATCCTAGATAGACATAGGTCTGTTATTAAGTCATTATACGTAATATTTCAGCAAACATGAAGCAAAATCAAAATTTTATAACACCACTTATAATGTTGCTTACCATGTATGGTAGTAACGGGGGTAGCAGTGATCGAGCCTCATAGAATCCAAAAGAAAACAGTAAAACACATAAACACTTAACAAGACTGCACAAACATTATGTCACTAAGTACTATATTTTTTGCAAAATCGTTTATAATTTCGTCGATATTTAATGTTTTAACAAACTCGCGTTCGATACTGATTAAGGATAAATCCGAAAGACCGAAAGGCGTTGTTGTCCCACGGTGTTACGTAAATGGGTTTTTACTATTTTAAGTTTGGAAAAAGATCGTTCCGCTGATGCCACACTAACTGGTAAAGTTAGAAATAACATCACTAGATACACCTGAAAAATTTGAAGAAACACACTGATTTTTTTATTAATAAACGATCCGCAAGTTCATACATTGTTTTTAATTTTGAAATACTATCTCCAAGTCCCTTTTCGAGGCTTCACGTAAAATTTTTCTTCACTTGACGAAGTTAAATTCTCAGAATATAAAAAAATAAAATTAATTGTGAAATGAAATACCTATGAAAAGCAAAGCTGGCAGCAAATTTTGAAGGGGCCGTCACTTTAAAATTTTATATAATGTGTAGATAAAAATTAACATTAACCAATAGAAATGACTGGGGGGCAATCATGTGTTAAATCGGCATTAAAAAAAATTAAGATTTATGATACTAATTGGCGATTATAAATCTGTGTTTTTATTGATGGTATCATCTTTCTTTGATTGTATTTTAATCGCTAAGACGCTAAGTACGCTTAACAACAATTTATTGAGTGAAAGGGATGACCTACAAAACTTTTATATAAAAAATACAGAGATAAAAATGATGTAAGGTAAATATAAGTTTGTGTTTATTGAATTCTGTTGAAATTTGATTTTTACAACTATTTTATATTCTGTACCGAACTGACTTCTAGTAAGACTGGGGCGCACAATAAGCCATTAGGCTACAGTGTACGAAGCTTGGGCTTGGGCCACACTCCCGACCGCCTCCTTTAATCAACCAACCAAATAAAAGCTATTGTTTGAGTTTCCTTATAAAATATACAATACAACAAAAAAATTAATTACACCAATAAAACTGTTCTTGATAATGCCATAAAATTGTTTAGTTTATCGAAAGTGATGGTATCATCCTCTTTCCATTATTGTACGTTTTTTTTGCTAGATATAAAACTTCCTGCTTACGAGGAATGACCTGCAGAAAAGTTCAATGTTAAAATAACTTAAATTAACATTTTATACCAATAATGATGTAAGCGGATGGACGCGTCCTTAGAAAAACATTATAAGAACGTTTTAAAAGTGTATTTACATATTTTTATTTATTACCTGTATAAATTTCTTAGCTAATATAAGTATTAATAACGGAATTGTCATATCATATGCAGACGACACAGTTGTGGTATTCAAGGGTGAAACTTGGACTCAAGTGAAAGATTCAGCTGTGGATGGTATGAAAAAAATTAAGATCTGGCTGGATTTCTTTAAATAAACCTTGAATACTTCCAAAACTAACTAATTACATGGCATTCTCTCTTACTTCTTATAATCGTTAAAATTAAAAATCGCTAAAATTAAAATTTTTGAAGAGGTGTAGATGTGAGGTAAACTCAACAAAATATTTAGGAGTTACTATTGATAAACATCTTAACATATCAGTTCTTTGACAAACAATGTTAAAAAATTAATTCATACATTCTATATTTTAAGGGAAATTATTGGCAGAAAACTAGTACTCTCTATATACAGTGTGTGTATAAAGTCTGGAAACGGCTTAATAACATCACAATTTACTGGCCGATTTAAACCAAATTTGGTACAGTTGTGTAAGAGGATCTAACGCACCGAATGACGATATTGGCGTTGTTGCCAGCTTTTTAGTTTGTCTGGAATTCGAACGAATTTTATATTTTTAAATATAACACCCAGTATATTTTTACATTTTTAAATTCCACATAAAATTATAATTATTTTTTTATTAAATGCATTATTAGTCTATACTTCATAGTTTCCGAGATATTGACTCTCGAAAAGTGACATTTTTGAACTTTGATAGCTTATAACTTTCTAACAGTACAAACGGCAGAGCAAAACGGCTTACATGTCTCTTTCTTCAATTTTTATTATCTTCCCAAAAAAATCAACTTCCAGTTAAACCGGAACAACTATATTTCCTGCAGTCGAGTTACATCCGGTTTAACCGGAAGTTGATTTTTTGGGAAGATATAAAAATTGAAGATAGGGACATGTAAGCCGTTTTGCTCTAAGACGTACTGTTAGAAAGTTATAAGCTGTCAAAGTTCAAAAATGTCACTTTTCGAGAGTCAATATCTCGGAAACTATGAAGTATAGACTAATAATGCATTTAATAAAAAATAATTATAATTTTATGTGGAATTTAAAAATGTAAAAATATACTGGGTGTTATATTTAAAAATATAAAATTTGTTCGAATTCCAGACAAACTAAAAAGCTGGCAACAACGCCAATATCGTCATTCGGTGCGTTAGATCTTCTTACACAACTGTACCAAATTTGGTTTAAATCGGCCAGTAAATTGTGATGTTATTAAGCCGTTTCCAGACTTTATACACACACTGTATAAGATTTTAGTAGAATCTCTAATAAGATACGGTATAATTGCGTAGGGTGGAATCTACAAAAACTCACTAAAACCTCTAAATGTCTTTCAAAATTAAATTATAAAAATAATTGATAAAAAAAAAACGCTACTCCACACATTTACTCTACAATTCAAAAATCCTAAATGTTCGAACTCTGTATATATTATCAACTGCTGTATTAACACATAACACCTCTACATTATGAAATTATATTAATCACCCATATCAGACCCGCAATCACATAAACGGACAGTTAATAATTTCTAACAGTAGTAAAAATGTTAATTTAAAATTTATTTATTATTTAGCTCCGAAAATTTATAATGCTCTTCCACTAGAAATAAGAAACATTCCAAACAGCAAAAACTTTAGAAAAAATGTAGGGCTTTTATAAGTAGCAATTTAAATAAATTTACTGTATTATTTTAAAAATTAATCCTTCTCGCGTATTTTGATAATAAGGCACCCACGTGCATATAATATACTACTTTACTTTACTCTTATTTGTATATTTTTATACAGACTGTCCGCGGATAGGGTTTACAATAGGACAAATGGATGAAAAATTTAATTTTTCGGGAAAAAGTCATTTTTGATAAAAAGTTTTGCTTGCTAAGGGATTTAGTTCTCTAGGTGCAAAACTAAATAAATCCTATAAGACTATAAAAACGTTTATATATTATAAATGATTAGACATTTTTTCTTAGGAATATCTAATATATTATTATTATACTCTTATTATTATAGTTATTATTATATTGAAAATGTATATACTCAATTTAAAAGAATAGTAGTAAGTTTTGCAAGAAATATAAGATATCTTTTAGTAATCCTTTTTTAAATTAAATTCTATTCGAAATTTGCTTTATATTAAACTGCATTTTCGACTTTTAGTTCTTGGCACCTTTTAAGCAGCGTGCAAAAAACTTTTACTTCCCGCCCTTGATACATAAATCACTCTCAACCTATCAATCATTCAATCGATAAATTCTCAAGAACAATCGAATTTTTTCTCGAAGATCGAATCTTCTTCCTGTCATTGTTTTATGTTTTGTAAACACGAAAGTTTTAAATCATCACAATTGTGACCTGTATTAGAAAGGTCAATGTTAGTTTGATTGCGTAATGATTGTTTAACATGATGAAATTTCATCGTTTTACTTATCATGTACCTGTTTTTTCCGTTAATTTGCTTATTGTATTAAAAATTATGTAAAAGGTACCCTTTTGATTCATTGACAATTACTGCATTTACTTGAAAACATTATCTATAAATATAAAAAACCATTGTTTTATTAACGCAAAGCGCTTGTGAAAAATGCGATCTGATGGCTCCTTAAGGGGAAAACACTAGTGACGCCTTTGCCATTTCGTTTTTTGCTTTTATTTATTAGTCAATTAATTCTTTCTAACTTAAAACTATAGGTTATTGCTACCCAAAGGCTTGGCCAAACTAGTGACCACACTTTAACTTCCGTATAAAAAACAGTTGTGAATATTTAAATGCAATTTTAACTTCAATTGTCAACTCAATGATGAGCAAAAAATTGAGGAGACACTTCTAGAACGAAAATAATTGCTATCTCTTCCTATAACATTTTTCGAAAATTGATTATTAACGGAATTACAAGGTGTTAAAGTTAAATTTTATTTGCAGTTTTTTTGCAATACCTTTTGCCACGCTCATAATATTTTGACGAAGTCTTGTATATGAGGCTTTTTCGGGATGGGGAATACAAATTTGCCCACCGTTTTTTCGCATTTTGTAGAGGGCGCCACATAAGAGCCTATACTTTAATTTGAATGGTCCCAACTTTTTTGTCCTACACTGTATGCGCGTTTTGACTTAATATTTTTATTCTCCTAACCTTCTGACATAGAAAAGGTATACTGCTTTTGTTTCGATAAATCTAACCGTTTTCGAAAAAAACGCTAAAATAACATTGCTTGCATGTGATGAATACGAAATCATTTTAATTTATTTTCCACTTTAAACATAGCAAAGGAGGTAATATTCCATGGAGTTCGTAGGAATTTTTTAAGAGGAATTAAAATATTATGCATAGAAGAGGAAGGACGTCACTTTGAACCTTTGATTTGAATGTTCTAGTAACTTATGTAATTTAAAACTGCAAATAAAATTTAACTTTAACACCCTGTAACTTCGTTAATAATCAATTTTCTAAAAAATGTTATAGGAAGAGATAGCATTTATTTTTGGTCTAGAATTATCCCCTAAATTTTTTGCTCATCATTTCTGGACACCCTGTATACGATATGCAAACAATTTAAAACACGGATTCCTTAAAGCTTTTACATTGGGTTGCATCAATGTGTTAGGGGATCCCTAGAGATCCATAAAATTAATTCTTTGAAAGGCTTTATTAGTAAAATCCGTCCTTAACCCACTTTCAAAAGAACGAATATAAAAGGTCACTTTAACTAAGGCTTTGCTAATATTCTTATAATTTTCTTAAAATTGATTTAAAACCTGATCACTGAAACTGAAATTAAACAAGCATTGGACTTCTACATTTCGTACTATTTCAAATTAATATTTATTTCTCAATTATTGAAGAAAGTAAATTCGGCAGACGGAGGCGCCTTGAAAGTGCAATAAATTGGTTTAAATTGATTTTAAATGAAAACCAGCAATTAGGATCGATAAGTGGTACATTTATTTGTAATTACAGTCATTTTATTAGCTTTACAACTAATAATAAGTACTTTGCACCCAATAGTTTTACTAAGTGCAAGAAATAACGGGTTTTGTCAGTTAAGCTTTACTTTTAACGCGGCTCCAAATAAAATAAAAGGTGTTTAAGATCTAGCGATCTTGCCTGCCATTGAATTGTTGTCTCTTTCTTCTCAATATTTACCAGTTTTAGGTAAATAAGGCATTAAGACAGTGGCGGCTCGTGGGGTAGAGCCACAGTGCCATGGCACTACCTGCCCTCCTGTCTAGCGTCCTGCCCTTTACAAATTACCAAAACCTATTAAAATTAATATTCTCGTTTTTAAAGCAATTAGCAAAATAATTTAAAAATGGAACACAGTCGGGTGCAAATTTCCATCTAAAAGGAAGCGATTATGCGTAAAACGGTAACGTAGCTTTCGCGCCAAGCGCGACGAGGCACACGGGAGGTGACGAAACGCCATCACCTCAATAAAAAAAAAATTGGAAAATTACCTTGAATGCAAGCAGGCAAAAATCTCGGCGGCGTAGCCAGGCTCTCTTCGTTTGACCGTTTGATGTTAGACGTTTCAAACAGCTGATGTTCGCGTCGCGTCCCGATTTGTTTTCGTTCGGCCGGCTGATTTAATGTAGGGTTAACGGTTAACTTTTTATTTTAGAAATACATAAGTAATGAATACTATTAGATTTTTAAAGGAAACTCCATTTTTTACCATTTCCTTAGAACAGAAATTGGAAATTAAGGAATTAGGACTACCGTTACCAGATTTAAATATAGAAAAAACTCAGGGCGGACAGAAAGTGCGTTTGCGTTGGCTTTGAGAGGTCATGACGAAAAAGAGACGTTGGAAAATAAGGGGCATATTTCGTGAATTAATAAATTTCAGCTCAGAATTAGACAAAACTCTTAATGATCATATTGAAAAAATCGAAAGTATTTAAAGGAACATCAAAAACCATACAAAATGAACTTCTGGACTGTATGTTAGATGTGTATCATGATGAAGTCATAAAAGAAATAAAGGACTCTCCGTTTATCGCTGCTATCGCAGATGAAACCACTGACATTGCTTGTGTGTTATAACTTGTTATCGTGTTTAGGTATATTCAAGATATGATTGTAAATTCATAAATTAAATTAGGTGCCTTTTTGCTTATTTTTCCTACTTCAAAAGCAAGAACTATTAACAAAAAAGGGCGTGGCACCCGAAATTTTTTTTGTCTGCGGCGCTAAGGGTTTACCTGGCCCTACTTCACTAAAATGGCACGAGCCGCCACTGCATTAAGACAGTTTGTGACACGTTGTGACACGTTGTTTTCTCGGGTTAATCCTTGGATAATTCTTACCGTAAGGATTGGTGCATGATCTAATACAACAGGTTTGGTAAGACATAATTTGTATTGATGGCTTATTTTTTATTAACCCATATCAAATAAGTTGCTACTGTATCAAACCCGCTTTAGTGTTATATCAATTCCAGATTTGCTAGAACAGTGTTTTTATTGGTAGTAATCAGTGGCATTAGCAGCACAGTGTCGTTGAATAATGAACTACTTTAAACACATAAATTGTATCTTCTCAATTCGACGCATTTGTTCCCAGTGAAGCGCTTTCTCTACAATTAAGAAAGCAGAACAGTGTTCCCAAAAGCGAATTGTATCCGTTAGAACCTATAACTCACAAGACGTAGGTGGGGGTTCGTAGCGATCGGCCATCGCCGCGCGTATTTGTTGCGCAGGTCACATTGTTGTTCGAAGTCTTCTAGATGTCCAGTCTGATTTTAAATTTTATTCATCGTAGCGATACCCGTTTCAATTAATTTATTTTTACTTTGTATTTAAGTTTTTTTAAACTTTGCACGTCAGATAAAGTAGTAGAAAATTCTTATTTCGCACAACCCATCATTAATAATGGACTTTATAATCTATGGACGAATTTTACCATCGCAGTAAACCATGTTGCATAATAGATAATCATGTGCAATGTTAAACGAGAAGAACAACATCACACTAGAAGCTATTCAAATTATTGAGAACTACAGTACTGATTTTTAGTGGTAAGTATATGCTTTATTAACCGTAGCAAGCAAATATTATTATGATTAATGTTAAGTTTCATTACAACTGCCAGTCGGAATTAATACAGTATATAAAACCATCTTACACTTCCAATAGAACTTGATAATTACTGTGAGTATTCGGAGCAATAATGGCTATAAACCATTCTATGGTAGCATTAACTCCTGTTTTCTATTTGCTAAATTACCGTGATATTATCACTACACAACGGTCTAGCAATTTTCGTTGTCTTACAGTAGGAAAGCGCATTGCTGTCACATATAGTACTAAACAGTGGTATAAAGAGTATGTGATTTCTTATAAGGAATAGAATAACTTTTTTTCAGTGTACCGTTCACAGCAAAATTTTTCATGCCCTTATCTACGAATTTATTCCTTTTATGGATTATTCACTAAGGAAATAATTTTCTTAGCGTCTTAAGCTAATAATCCAACTAGTTTTTAAAATGTGAACGAATTACGTAAATATCAACAACTTGTAAAAACTAATCTCTTACCAATTCTTGCTCCAACAATAAGTTGTTGCTAATGCGATGATTATATGAATAATGATCAAATGCATGGGTGTGAAACGTGGTCATATTAAAAAAAAAATTCCAAAAGTTTACTTTACGGAAGTATTAAACTAAGTAGTCTTAATTTTTTAGACTTTAGACGATATAATTAAAGCAAATGAATTAAGTCGAATCAGGTATATTAATTGGAAGAAATAAAGTTGGACCTAATGTATCATTTGGTTTATTTCTTTAAAAAGTGGCCATGAACTACTGGAGGAATGGCTAATACGTTTACAAAGGATACTTTGGCTTTCCATTTCATGTTTATTAATCCTTCGGGAACTTTGTGACAAAGAAATTTAATCAAAGATACCCTAACGTTTACTTCTCAAAAATGGGACTTTATAAATTATTAAGAAAATTTCAGCGAACTGGTTTAGTTTCCAATTAAAAAAAACCAAAAAAACTATGATCAGAATGACGCAGCTTTCCTAATCGTATTGCAGTCTGTTGCTGACAATCCTACCCTTTCATTACGAAACCGAGCTCAAGAACTTGATGTAGTAAAAAAAAACTTATATTCAGTACTTATATTTTAAAGGCAAACAAAATATTCCCATTTAAGTCAACTTTTATACAAACGTTGGAAGAAGGAGACGAAGCCAAACGTTTGGATTTTTGTCTTTGGGTCGGAAACAAATTTGTAAGTGAAAACAGGAATTTTCATAAATTTATCATGTTCTCCGATAAATCGACATTTTCAACAAACGGGAATGTGTCTTCTGCGCATATTCTAGAATTCCTGCAAGAAGACAATATTACAAAAAAGTAAATGTATGGTGTGCGATTTCTTATTATGGCCCATACTTTTTCGAAAACACGTGTAACCGTAGGAGTTACCTTGAAATGTTGGAAACATTCCTTTCTGACAACCTAGAAAAATTGTCTCTCCAATTTAGGAACGAAATGTACTTTCAACAATATGTATATCCTGCGCATTTCGCAATTGAAGTGAGGGAATGGCTTAATAATACATTTGGCCACAGATGGATTGGTTGGAATGGTCCGGTTCTGTGGCCCCCAAGAAGTCCCGATTTAACTATTTCAGATGCTTATCTCTGGGGGTGCCTTAAACAATTAGTGTACTCCCGTCCAATTGAGAACGACGTACAGCTTCTAAAACAGCGAATTGTTGAAGCTGTTCAAACAATTTCCATTAAAGAAATATGAAGAAGTTTTGACCACATTCGTTTACAGCTTGAAAAATGTGTTTAATATGGTGTTTGAATAGCAAATTACGAAATTATTATTTGTTGTTATTTTAAGAATTTTTGTGTTATTTCCGGGGTCATTTTATTTGTAAAATTAAAAATACATATTTCTGGTAACACCAAAAATTAGTTTTTGAAACGTTTTGATACCTCTCTGTCATTGATAATGTATGTATTTCGACTGCTAATGTTGCTACCCAAAAAAATTCTTTTACCTCTAAAAATTAAAAAAAACTAAAAAAATCGAAGATTTATTTTAAATCTCGGATTTAAATTACAAACGTTATTATAAATAAGTTTTCTAATTGGCATTTTGGTCAAAAATGAAAAATAAAGGTAGTTTACTCTTGGAGATAAATCATGTTTTTGAAGTTTTTGCAAACCCTGTATAAAAAATCAAAATTTTCTCTTCGTGAATTGCATTTTTTTTTACAAGCAAAACTTTTTATCAAGAATGACTTTTTCCCGAAAAATGAAATTTTTCATCCATATTTGTGCTATTGTAAATCCTATCCGCGGACAGTCTGTATATTATGTTAAAAGTAATTATATTTCGTTCAAACTTTCCTTCTAACAAAAAGAAGTCTTACTTTTAGCATCTGTATCACAAATAACTATTTTTTCTACAACTGTCAAAAAAAGATTACTTTTTTTGGTTACTATGGATGCACAAAACGTCGCTTTCTTTCACCGTAAAAAAATGTAATTTTTTCACCGTGAAAAATGATATTTTTTCACGGCAAGCTCAGCTGATTGATGTTTTCGTATAAAAATGCAAAAATTAATTTCCAAAACATTTTTTATAAAAAAATTTATTATTAAAGTGAATTAAATTAACAATCTTAAAAATAAAATGTATTTTATCATCGGATTCCTTTATAAATCTTGCTACATTCTCCTTTAATACTTTGGACTTCTTTCCTTTAAGTATATCCAATGGATTTGCTCTTTAAAAATGGAACCAATTTAGTAAACCGCTGTAGATCAATATTTTCCTTTATGTTTAGGGTACTTTAAGCATCGAATAGGTACTCCATAGTGTAGGTGGCTTTAAAATTTTCTACTTTTCCTCCAAATAACAGAGCAAAACATTTTCTGTTACTGTTTTTACTTTCTTTATATTGCACCATTCCAGTGGCGCACCCAAGGGGGGGGTTTTGGGGGTTAAAACCCCCCCCGAAATTTATAAAAAATGTTCAGGTAAAAATATTTTCGGGAGACTCATAAATTCTACTACAAGTAAATCATAATAATTACATAAACAGAAATACAAATACATGAAATCACTGGAATCAAAACCGAGGACATGGAAATCCGGCAACGGTGCGGCTTTGTTCAAATTGTAATTATTGTATGGGTACATCGATATTCGATGAAAGCATTCGCTTGTTCGTAAAATAAATACTCGAAACTTGAAGAAATCTTTTAAAAGTTAAAAATAAAGACATCGCTTGTTGGTAAAACCTAAGCCGCCGTCGGGCGGCTCCTTTGTGCGGTGCCGACGCACGGCGGCACTACAAAGGTGCCGCGCGACTGCGGTATTATGACAAGGGAATGGAATTCGGTATTTTATAAATAAAAATACAAAGAGAAAAGCCGAATTCGATCAGCAACCAAAAATCCGCCTTTAATAGTATAATAGCCAGTGTGTGATGATGATGTGTGCTAATTTTATTGTTAACCCACCTATTCTCATATAGTTAAGATTAAGAATAACAGCTATAATATAATATTAAAAATGTCGAAGCGGCAGTTAGATATGTTGGACTTCTTCTCAAAAAAGCCAAAAGGCAGTTTACAAGTTGTTAAAGAACCTGAAGAAGAACCTCAACATGAGCATATTAAAGGTTCTAAAGGTAAGCACCCAGTGTTTATTTGTTTACAATTATTTCGTTGTTTTTTTCAGTTTACGGTTTAGGGAAAATTATATAATCTAACCTTTACACGATTTTGATGGTTGTCGTTATTGCCAGTTGTCACTTTCAGGCTGCACATATTAATGTTTTGGAGCGAAACTTTTCTTTTATGAATTTTAGATTTTATTTTTTTATATTAAAAGTTTAGAATTATTATTATCTCAATTATCGAGATTTTTGGATTAATAATTAATATTTGGATTAATTTGGATAAAATATATTGGTAAAAAGAAAGTTTATTTTTACGCGATCTAACAAATGTATTTTTTATGTATTATTATTTTCAATTTTAGCTCTAGCGACTGTTAATAACGATATCCCTGATGAAAATAAGCTTCAGGCTGAGCTGACAAGTATAGAATGCTGGGATTCTTACGATATAGCTAATTTTTTAAATACGCAGTTGACAAATACTAGAAAAAAAGAAGTTTTAGACAAATTGTGGTATCCATCAGACACGTTTTCCTACCCTTCATCAGGTACAAGGAACTTAAAATTTCAGCCCAAATGGCTTCACAAGTGGAAATGGTTAAGCTATTCCAAAAAAGATGACGGTGCTTATTGCAAATATTGTGTTTTGTTTCATACATCAGTCAGTGTAGGATTAGGAAAACATGAAAATTTAGGACAGTTAAGTATTGTCCCTTTTAATAATTGGAAGAAAGCCACAGAACGTTTTTCCGAGCATGAGCAGCGCATTTATCATAAAGAAAATGTCGAAAAAGCTGATATAATTGGCAAAATAGCAACAGGTGGGGGTTTCTTGTCATTAATTTTTAATTTAAAAGAAAGTAGGTATTTGATTTAAATTTAAATAGGTAGTTACTTGTTATTTAAGATTATTTTTTGTAGGTGTGCAAGAGCCGATACATTTTCAGTTGTATCACGAAGAAAAGAATCAAATTATGGAAAACAGAAAGAAGTTAGTACCGATTATAGAAACTGTTTTATTTTGCGGAAGACAAGGACTAGCACTAAGGGCCCACCGAGATGGCGGAAGAGTAGTACTTGATAATGCGGACGCTGAAGCAAATGAGGGTAATTTTCGGGAACTTCTTAGATATAGAGCAAAATATGACGACCACCTACAGCATGTACTTACCCAAAGTAAAAATAATGCATTGTATACTAGTTGGAATATACAGAACGAAATAATCGAAATAAGTAACGGTTTAATTCTCGATAATTTAGTTAAAAAAATTAATTCTTCGATGTATTTTTCCGTACTTGTCGATGAAACAACTGATATTTCCTGCATAGAACAAATGACCCTGTGTGTTCGATGTATTGATTCAACATTTTCCATTATAGAAGAGCTTTTTTTGCAGTTTGTACCACTTGAAAATGTGACAGGAAAGGGAATTTCAATGGCAATTATAAAAAAATTGAAAGACGTTGGAATCGACCTAAATAAAATGCGCGGTCAAGGGTATGACGGTGCGGCAGCCATGAGCGGAAATTTTAATGGTGTTCAGGCCCACATTCAGGCTCTTTATCCAAGGGCGTTGTATGTCCACTGTGCGGCACATTCCTTGAACCTAGCTGTTTCAAATTCCTGCGACTTGCCTTTAGTTAGAAACTGCCTGGGTACTATAGGGAAATTGTATGACTTTTTTCACACTCCGAAACGACAAGCTGTTATTAAACAGTGTTTACCAGAATCAGATGTAGTTTCTGGCCATGAAAAATTAATTAAATTATGCGCTACTAGGTGGACAGAAAGGTATAACTCTGTTGCTGTATTTTTAGAGCTCTATGATGCTGTTGTACTAGCATTGGAAACAATTTCAAAATGGACAAATAAAGATTCAGCTAACGCAGCCAATCAGTTAGGAGCTTCGATAAAAAAACCCGAATTTGTTATTTCTTTGCAAGTTGTTAATCAGGTATTTAGCTTTAATAGCATTTTATGCAAAGCGTTTCAGCAGCGAAATATTGATTTAAAACGGGCTGTAAATTTGTCAGAAGATACCATTGCTGAACTTCAAAAATTGCGGGATAATGCTAACTTGGAGTTTAAAAAACTATTTTTAAACGTACAGAAATTGGGCGAAAAGTTTGAGTTTCCTATAAATAAACCGCGAACTAGCCTACATCAAACAAAACGGTGTAATATTGATACGGAAAGTGTCAAAGATTATTACCGGATTGCAATATATATTCCATTTTTGGACTCTTTTATAAGTAACCTAAAGGAAAGATTTTTAAAACATAGAGAAATATTGGCCGGATTTCAAAGCCTCTTTCCCAAAGATCCGTCCATTCTCACCGACGAAACACTATCTGAATACCAGTCTTTAGTATTATTTTATAAAGATGACCTGACAGGAACCAAAGATGAACTAGTTGTCGAACTTAAACTGTGGTACAGAACAATTGCTAGACTGCCAAATGAAGAGCGGCCCAGAGATGCCTTAAGCGCGTTACAACACGTTACTGACAACTTTTCGAATATAAAGAATTTACTTCATATATTAGCGATATTGCCTGTCTCTACTGCGGAAGGTGAACGTAGTTTTTCAACTTTGCGAAGACTAAAAACATATTTACGGAACAGTTCTTCGGAAAACAGGCTAAATGGCCTAACCCTTTTGAATATTTATAGAAATATGACCCCGTCTGTTGAGGATATTTTAGATAAATTTATCGAAAAGCCTAGAAAGCTCAAACTAAGCTTGGCCTAAAATCTTCGTTTCAGTAGGTCTTTTTTGTATTTTTTCAGGCCAATTGTATATTTTGTTATTAATTTTTTATCTTATTTGTTAATAAATATATGATTTATGTTTACCATTTGGCATTATTACAATCCTATAAAAAATAACGAATCATCGACAAAAAAAGGTCGTGGCACCCAAAGTTTTTTCTGTCTTAGTCTTATAACCCCCCCCAAATTTTTTTGCTGGGTGCGCCACTGCACCATTCGCGAAACTGAGTGTACACTTTCTCATATTTGATTCTTGATTTCACGGGCAAAAGATTTGATATAACGATTTCTGCCGCATCTGTAATTTCGTGAGGCGTCTCACTATCACTTTCAGACGTTTAAATGGTATCAAACTTGAGCAAACAACTATAAACTTTTGACACGGAAAACGATAGATTTGACAATCAATAAAATTTAAACAATTTTAGGTTTCCATAGTAATGGGAACAGGTGTAAGAAATAATACCTTAAATGAATTATGATTTTAGATTTTTTCTCTAAACACGATAAAAAATTATTAACAACAAACAGTTGTAGAAAAAATGTTGTTTTTATTTCGCGCGCAAAAGTGTTTTTATGGCATATTTGATTGAATTTTTAACCTCGACCTAACGGTCTCGGTAAAAATTTACAATCTCATATGCCATTAAAAAAACACCTTTTTTGCGCACTTAATACAAAAATAACTATTTTCATAGAACGCTAATTTGTTGTAGAGTTGAAAATTTAAGGGTTACTGCCTTTCTCGTCTGTTGCTTTTCCAATTATAAGATCTGTATTTCTTTAATATATTTAAGACTTAATAAGGTAGGGATGTTTAAAGATCAAAAATAAATAGCTTATTAGGAACGGCAAACTTAAAAAAAAATTTAAATGTCGGGGCAATTCCTTTCTTGTTTTTTCATGGTTAATATTTTAAAATTCAGTGTCACCAGTAAAGTCCGCATCATATGGGATTTTTTTTTATTAATAGCTTTATTCATTTATTCTTTGGCATCAGGTTCTGCTTCAATCGAGATGAAAATATAGCAAAAAAATAGTAGTCACGTGATTCGCATTATCTGTCAAATTTTAATTTTTTCCAAAAAATAATTCAAAAGTGGAGTTATTTCTGAAAATATCGAAAAAAGTTATTAAAAAAAGTGTTTTTAAATGTAGTTTCTAGCCCACATGCAAAATTTCAGCTGCACAAGATAATTTTGATTTTTTACCTATATTTTGTAAATTGCACCACTGTTGCAAAATAAGACTCAACGCAACCTACATAAAACTTCTTAGTTTTGACAATGATTTATTTCAGATACATTTTCTTTAAAGTAGCGCCATATTAAATGTGTGTTTTTCTACAAAATCAAAATTGTGCTATTAAAATTTGGTCGCATGTGATGCAAAGTGTATTTGTTTTTGACCCTGTATAAGGTAACTTCATAAAATACGTATTTTTGAAAACGTAGTTTGTGTCTGAAAGTAATACACGTTAACGTTATTATGACATAATATAACTTAATAATAATATAGGGGTTTAAAATTAAATCGTTGAAAATAGATTAACTTTACGTTGTTAAACTAAAATTTATTTTCCACTTAAAAAACACTTTACTTTCAGACACACACTACGTTTTCAAAAAGGCTTATTTTATGAAGTTACCTTATACAGGGTCAAAAACAAATAAACTTTGCATCACATGTGACCAAATTTTAATAGCCCAATTTTGATTTTGTAGAAAAACACCCATTTAATATGGCGCTACTTTAAAGAAAATGTCTTGTCAAAACTGAGAAGTTTTATGTAGGTTGCGTTGAGTCTTATTTTGCAAAAGTGGTGCAATTTACAAAATATGGGTAAAAAATCAAAATTATCTTATGCAGCTGAAATTTTGCATGTGGGCTAGAAACTGCATTAAAAAAAACTTTTTTCAATCACTTTTTATGATATTTTCAGAAATAACACCACTTTTGAATTATTTTTTGAAAAAAATTAAAATTTGACGGATAATGCGAATCACTTGACTACTATTTTTTTGCTTAATTTTCATCTCGATAGAAGCAGAACTTGATGCCAAAGTCAAATTTTTAATAAAGCCATTAATAAAAAAAAAATTCCATATGATGCGGACTTTATTGGTGACACTGTATATACCCTCGGGCGACTTACGAACCCTCGGGCCAGAGGCCTTCGGCTTTGTAAGACTGTCCTCCTCAGGGCATAATCATCTACTTAGTACCCTTGATACATAAATAACTATTAAGACTTATAAGGTAGGGGTGTTTAACGATAAAAAAATAAATAACTTATTAGGAACGGCAAACTTAAAAAAAAAATTAAATGTCGGGGCAATTTCATTCTTGTTTTTTTCATGGTTAATATTTTAAAATATGTTCAGTGCTCGCACAAACAATTTCAGCAACCGATTTGCTTTTATTCTTTAAGTACCAAATCGCCTATAACATTAAAACCACAATTGTTTGCCGCCGCTTTTTACGATACCTAATAAATTTGTCAAACTTTTCAACAGTTCGTATTGGCACAGTGCAAATGCAGTCATATTTTTTGCGCCGGTCTAATTGCGTAATGACGTCTATTTTCGACAGATTAAGAACAAACTGTTGCAGTTTAATGCTTTGTTAAATGAATGGTCATTAAATAGTTTTATTACTGTTTTATTATAAAAGGAATAAATTAATTTATTATTATTATTATTATTTAAAATTGTCAGTAATCTCTAGATTAGAGGTAAAAATAATAACTACTTGTTATGTTTCAAAATTTTAATCAGTTTCCTGACACGTGTTTCGGCCCTTGCGGGCCATTGTCAAAGGAGTACAAGAAGATACTAAATTCTACGTAACATTACAAAGGTATCTATATCATATTATGGTAACTATAAACACAATAGAAACTAAAAACAAACTTTTACAAAGTGGGGTCTACCTATGGAGGACTTGAGGTAGGAGGCCGATCGCAATGCATTGGATTCGGTCCCAAATTAGCATCAGTAATTCAGCTTTACGAGTCGCTGTAAGATGGCGCGCGAGTTCGAAGTGGGCTATTAAATAATGGTTTCTTATGGACGCAATAACTATATTAGTTCTTTAAGGAACAAATAAGGACTTTTATATGAATTTACACTTACTTTGTTATACTTATTAGTAAACTCGGCCTGTATAAAGTTCCAACGATGCTTCGTTTTTAAAATACAGGAACATTCTAGCTAGAGGGTTTTACCTTTGGAGCTAGAAAGAGACTTATTTGGCTGCGTTTTCTCTCTGAAAAAGATCCTGTCTTACACCCCGACACAAAGCAAACTCTACTTTTATAAATTGTACCATTATTCATTATAAATATGGAAATTAATTACAATTAAAAGTTATTTGTCTTGTCTTGCCTTCAAACATTATTTGTTATTTCGAAACATAAAATGTCAATTGTCAAAAGTAAAAGCACAGAAAAATAAAGGGTTTAAATAAAAGTTAAAAACTATGGAGGATCTAGTTTTCCATATTAAAAACGAAGAAGAAGAAGACAACATCAGCCCACTTCGGACGCGAGAGCCATCTATCGGCCAATAGCGAACTAACCAAAAAACCGGGACAGAATTTGAAAATGCTGCCATTGTCGATTGGCCTCCTACCCTATAGTTCTCCATAGGTCTACCAAATAGAATGCGACAACTGCGATGCTATCTACATTGGACAAACAGGTAGACATTTTGACACTGACACTAGGCTTAAAGAACACAATTTTATAAAAAAACTAAATAAAACAGGGTTAGCTGATCACTGCATAAAAGACAATCACTCAATCGCTAACAACATAAAACCCATATACATATATACAATAAAAACAGAAAACTAAATCTACTAGAAACAATAGCTATCAAAATAGTAATTTACGTTACAAGACCGGAAAGTAGTGTTTTTCAGGTCGAGACAAGCATTTCCAGGGCGAGCCATAGGCGAGTCCTGGAAGCTTGGAGAGACCTGGAAAACACTAATTTTCGGTTGCGTGACGTACAATATTTTTTTTAAGACCGACACTTCGATATATTTTATAATCTACGCGAAACAAGTTTGACATAAAGAACAAAATTAAAAATCAACGAACTGTCACTCGACAATACATCGAAATGTTGTTGTCATAATAACGAAATCAAGGTATCTTGTATTATCAAAGAGCGATTGAAAAGAACAAAAAACAGGGTGACAGTGACATTAGAGACCGGAAAAGTGACATTAGAGTCCGGAATAGTTATTTTCCTAACAAGTGCGCAAAGTGATACTTTTCCGCACGCAAGTACAGTTGGACGAACGACGCGAAGCGGAGTTCGGATAAGTTCTTGCGTGCGGAAAAGCACTTTGCGCACTTGTTAGGAACAACATTTTTCCTACGAGCTTCATATCAGATAACAACAAAAATAAAAATATGATAATTTATTTAATAATTTTTAATTCGACTTTAAAGAAAGAACTATAATATACTTACAACTAAAAATTACATAACAAAAAAAAATAATAGAAAATTAAAAAATTACATAACAATAAAAAAAATAATAGGAAACTAAATTATTTGTTTATAACATTTATAACAAAAGAGCAATTACTCACATTCTGCAAAGTGATAGCCGATCCAGTAAGCTCATTCAGTGGGTGGCTTTTTACTTTTCCGCACCCAGTGCGGATAAAAGTCTTATCCGCACTAGTGCGGAAAAGTGTAACTTTGCACACAAAAATGCGTGCGCAAAGTACTACTTTGCGCACGCTCGTAGGAAAAAGATTTTTCCGGTCTCTAATGTCACTTTTCCGGTCTTGCGATCGGAAAAACGTTATTTTCTAAACGAAAAATTGTAGAGAAAGTGTAAATTTTCTGGTCGGTTTTAAAAAAAGCCATAAAAAACAAATGTAATGTTGTTCATAATCAAACCGAAATACCTTCAGGTGCTTCCCTAATAATTCTTAATAGCACACTTATTTAGGACTAAATAAGTATCTGTAGCTTTAAAAATTAGGAAAACCCACAGTTGACCATTCAATCTTCTAATTCTAATTTTAATTTAATGACATGTTTATAGTTACCCTAATATGATATAAATACCTTTGTAATGTCACGTAGAATTTAGCATCTTCTTGTGCTCCTTTAACAATGACCCGCAAGGGCCGAAACACGTGTCAGGAAACTGTTTAAAATTGTGAAATATAACAAGTAGTTATTATTTTTACCTCCTGTGCAATTATACAATACCTTTAAGAGGTAACTCTGGTTTCTTTGTGACAAAGTTTCGAACTTACTAGCTTGCTACTGCTAGAGAGTAGAGATACCACCGACACCACCACCACCACCATCTAACTGAACTAGAATCTACACTTTAACAACTCTAGTAAATAAAATTGCTTTTAACAACAAAACGATAGTTTGGTGACAATTTTTTGTTTAGTTTTGTATAACCATACACCAAATGTGAGGTTGCATATTCAAGGTCTAAATTTTCATAAAAGCAATTACTGAAATTAAGATTTTAATGTAATAAGTTGTCTTAAAACATGAAACGTTTGGTAACAATATATTATGTACCCACTTTAGAGATGAAAGTTGAAGGTAATGATATGTTTTAAAATAATTGAAACAATAGTAGGTCCATTAGTGTGTAATGATAAAATAAAAATATGTGTAAGTTATTTGGCAGTTGAATTGGTAAATAAATTATTTATTTATTAAAAATACAAAGACCATTAAACAATTCTGTAACTTTTAACCATTTAAATGTTTATAAAGTCAACTGTTTTTTATATTGGAATACACGGGGATCCAAGCACAATGGATACCTGGGGGCGGGTAGACCACGACGGCCGTTTCTTCCTTGTTAGGACTCTACGAGCAGCCATTAACCCAGCAATCCCGACACAGCGGTAAGATGTATTAATAGTATATTAAAGTACACCTTTCATAAGAAGCGGTTTCAGCGCACGCGTCTATTTTAAAAAACGAGCCACAAAGTGGCGAGTTTTTTTATTGACACGTGCGCTAAAACGCCTTATGAAACATGTGCTTTATACATTTTTTTCTATTTCACCTTTTATAATCAAGAAAAATACATTTTAAAAAGAAAATAAATCCTTCAAATTTTGTAAATTTTTATGTCTAAATTTTATGTTGGTAATACTATTTTTTATCATAGTAGCCTCTGGACAACAAAAATTATTTTGCAAACTGTCATTTTTTGATTTATTGACCCATTTTCACCACGAGATTCTAAAGTTATTTTAGCGATATGAGATTTGAAATTGGACGGAATACGTTGTGTGATCCTTGTACATTCGGTACATATACAGAGCGTTCGAAAATTCGGGCGATTTTACTACTTTTTTTCGAATTTCAAAAGAAGTGAATTTACGTCACGGCATTGCAATTTAGTACAGGGAAGATGGAAAATTCAAATAAAGTTGAAGTTAAAATCGACATTGGAAGGTTAGTAGATTTAATTTTGGATAGGATTTGGCAGAAAATGATAACTTGATTGTTATCCACACAGAATAAAAAAATAGGTTATCAAGCTATTTTTCCTCTGCGAAAAATGGGTTTTCTCGTAAATCACAAAGGCCGCGCAAGTCAATAAAATAAAACATTTAAATGTTACCAACATCAAATAAAGAAAAAACGCGTATCGAAATAGCTTCATTACGATACGCAAATGCGTATCGTACTGAGCTTATTATGAATGTGAAATAGAAAATAGCTATTTGTACAATAAGTTGCGAAATGAGTGTCTTTTAGGCACGCGACGTGAAAATTGTCCAACGAGGCAAAGCCGAGTTGGACAACACGTCAAAGTGACAACACGTCAAAGTGACTAAAGTCAATGAAATAAAACATTTAAATGTTACCAACATCAAATAAAGAGAAAACGCGTATCGAAATAGCTTCATTACGATACGCAAATGCGTATCGTACTGAGCTTATTATGAATGTGAAATAGAAAATAGCTATTTATACAATAAGTTGCGAAATGAGTGTCTTTTAGGCACGCGACGTGAAAATTGTCCAACGAGGCAAAGCTGAGTTGGACAACACGTCAAAGTGACTAAAAGACATTGTTTCGTAACGAATTGTATACAATATTTTTTCTACTGAGGTTTTATAATAAAAAACTTAATTTTACTAACATTTTATTACCTATGTTTCATTTAGACCTTTCATGTCAAAAATTGACACTTGCCAAAAAATATTAAATTATACATAGTCTGTGGTTACGTTTTAATTGTAAATGATTACCTGCGTTACTTTTAAGCACGTTGCTCCTGGTAACGTGCTTAAAAGTTTTTTAAGCACGCTGCGCTTAAAAGGAGGTTATTAAAAAACAATAATGACAAACGAAAAGATTTTATTATAAAACGTCAGTAGAATAAAGCCTTTTTACAAAAGCAAAGCGGCCATCAATACACCGTAGCGCCATCCCAGCGGAATTAACTCCAATATAAAAGGCAGTCACACTGGTAATAATCGAAAGGTAGACAACTAAATAAACCACGAAGTGCATCACAATACAGTATAGGGAACGCTATTTGCGTTTTCACCGGAACATCTGCCATTTTGCAGACTAGAAACAGGTCAACGCATTCTAGTGGGCGCCAGCGTTAAATAATAAATTAATTGAAAATTGGTACGATCGATAAAGTTTAAATTCAGGAAGGACAGCTAGAAGACTCCGAACAACGATGTGACCTGCCCAACAAATACGTTGCAACTAATATTACGTCTTGTGGATTATAGGTTCCAACGGATACAATTCGTTTTTGCGGACACTGTTCTGCTTATTTGTAGAGAAAGCGCTTTACTGGGAACACAATACGTCGCATTGAGAATATACTATTTATTTCTTAACAAAATTGCTGTATTAAAAGTAGTTTGCTATTGGAACTGATTACTACCAATAAAAACACTGTTCTAGCAAATCTGGAATTGATATAACACTTAAGAGGGTTTGAAACACTAGCAATTTATTTAATATGGGTTAATAAAAAATAAGCTATCAATAGAAAACTACGTCTTAGCGAACCTGTTGTATTAAATCATTTTCCTCAGTGGGTAAATTTTTGTTAAAATGTTTTTCTGTTATCTCTCTCAAGGTGCAGTGGCGCAGCGAGGGGGGGGGGGTTTGGGGGTTAAAACCCCCCTCCAGACGCCCAGACTAAGATGTTTTTTTACGGTTTAGACCAGGGGGAAAATGGTAAAAAGTGAAAAAAAAATAATAGTGGGATGAAACCCATTGGAAAAGAAAGAGAATATAACAAAAATGAAAGGAAAAATAATTTACGGGCGATCCGAGGTCGGGAAGTGAAAGGGGGTGAGATTTTAAGGGTAGAAAACGATTTATCTCGATTTCCGGCAAAACTACAAGTCCTATGGAAAAACGTTAAATGGCAAAGTTGTAGGTAATAAAAAGAAAGAAAGAACTTTTGTATTTACACTTTTTTTTACTTAACTTCAAAATTTATGTGAAAAATTCCAATAACCAAGTTTTTGGTTTTTTATTTTTATCTTTTACAGGAAAATTTTTTTTTTACGAAATTTGGTGAAAACTTACCTTTTTATGTCCCAAACACACTGTAATTTTTTTTGATTTAAAATATTTATTTTTTCACCTTATTTTGACTTAATATCGAAAAAGCACCCTAGTTTTCAATAGAAAATTCTTACGTCAAAATATCTGCTTTTTTAAAAAAGTCGGTGGGCTTTTTGTTCGCTGAAATCTCTACTTTCTGATGGTGTAAAAAAAATATACATTACTATGGTAAATGTGATAAAATCTCCTTTAAATCCTACCTTTAATAATTATATTTAGAACAACTATTTTTGCATATTTTTTGCGATCTTTATGTTTTATGGATTTGTAATTTTTTTGTTTATCAATGTAACATGGAGTCTTACGTTTTTTGAGTAATTAAAGTATAAATTTTAATAAATAGCTCAAAATTGTACATAATAATTTTTAAAAAAATTCGGATTCGAGTTTTTTTCCTTTTGTTTGCATTTTTTGAGAACATTTACCATAGTAATGTATATTTTTTTACACCATCAGAAAGCAGAGATTTCAACGAACAAAAAGCCCACCGACTTTTTTAAAAAAGCAGATATTTTGACGTGAGAATTTTCGATTGATAATTAGGGTGCTTTTTCGATATTAAGTCAAAATAAGGTGAAAAAATACATATTTTAAATCAAAAAAAATTACAGTGTGTTTGGGACATAAAAAGGTAAGTTTTCACCAAATTTCGTAAAAAAAAAATTTCTTGTAAAAGATAAAAATAAAAAACCAAAAACTTGGTTATTTGAACTTTTCACATAAATTTTGAGGTTATGTAAAAAAAGTGTAAATACAAAAGTTGTAGATCTTTTTATTACCTACAACTTTGCTAGTAACCGTTTTTCCATAGGACTTTTAGATTTGCCGCAAATCTAGATAAATCGTTTTCTACCCTTAAAAACTAACCCCCTTCCACTTCCCGACCCCGAATCGCCCGTAAATTATTTTTCCTTTCATTTTTGTTATATTCTCTTCCTTTTCCAATGGGTTTCATCCTACTATTATTTTTTTTGGTTTCAAAAATTATCGAGCCTGGTTTAATTTTAGTTTTTAAAATTTTGAAATCCTGTTCTTTTTTTTTGAAAACCCCCCCTAATACAAAATTCTGGCTGCGCCACTGTCAAGGTGTGATTCGATTCCGTTCTTTAAGGATTCTTACCCAGCTCTGTATGTTTTTAAAAAATCACTAACCAGATCACAAAAACTACATTTAAAATGTTGCTTTCTTCAAAGATTTATTCTACAGATAAACATAAAATTTCAGAACATTATTGCTACAATTAGGACCCGAATAAGAGCATTGTCTAGAATTATGAAATGCTTATAAAACAGTTAATACGCTCATAAAATAGAAAACTGTGTTACGAGTAGGTACTTCTTTAAAAATTTAAATACAATAAGCGAGATAGTCCCCATTAAAAAAAATATCCAAAGGAATTTAATGATACTTTGATGGAACCACATTAACAAGTGAATTGCCTAATGTTTATGTTAATTTATTAACGCTCGTTAATAAACGTTATTTGCGTTTATAAAAAAGTTAAAAAGCGGTACGAAAATTTTAACTTTACTTTTACATCTAATTAAAAAATAATATGCCGTTGCATATTGTGTTATTTCGTAACACATAAAATGTGAAGTTTGTTTGAGCTTAAATTTACTTAAATTCTAACTATTGGGAATTAACCAGTGCTATGGCGATGCATAACCCCGGTTTCAAGAAAAACTGTTGACCGACAGCCAATCAAAAATGTAATTTTAAAGTCAGAACAGCAGGTATATTATTTAATTAAAAAAATGTCTACAGTGTCACCAGTAAAGTCCGCATCATATGGAATTTTTTTTATTAATAGCTTTATTCAAAATTTGACTTTGGCGTCAAGTTCTGCTTCGGTCGAGATGAAAATTAAGCAAAAAATAGTAGTCACGTGATTCGCATTATCTGTCACATTTTAATTTTTTCCAAAAAATAATTCAAAAGTGGGGTTATTTCTGAAAATATCGAAAAAAGTTACAAGAAAAAGGTTTTTAAATGCAGTTTCTAGCCCACATTCAAAATATCAGCTGCATAAGATAATTTTGATTTTTTACCTATATTTTGTAAATTGCACCACTTTTGCAAAATAAGACTCAACGCAAACTACATAAAACTAAAGTAGCGCCATATTAAATGTGTGTTTTTCTAGAAAATCAAAATTGGGCTATTAAAATTTGGTCGCATGTGATGCAAAGTTTATTTGTTTTTGACCCTGTTTAAGGTAACTTCATAAAATAAGTATTTTTGAATACGTAGTTTGTGTCTGAAACTAAAAACATAAAAAATAAAGTAAAGGGGTTTTAAATTAAATCGTTGAAAATAGATAAACTTTACATTAAGTTAAACTAAAATTTAATTTCCACTTAAAAATCACTTTACTGAAGACGCTGTGTTCTTTTTTGTATTAATATTAAGGTGTATTCCTTTCAGATACAAACTACGTTTTCAAAAATAGTTATTTAGCATCACATGCGACCAAAATTTAATAGCCCAATTTTGATTTTGTAGAAAATCACACATTTAATATGGCGCTACTTTAAAGAAAATGTATCTGAAATAAAGCCTTGTCAAAACTGAGAAGTTTTATGTGGGTTGCGTTGAGTCTTATTTTGCAAAAGTGGTGCAATTTGCAAAATATAGGTAAAAAATTAAAATTATCTTATGCAGCTGAAATTTGGCATGTGGGTTAGAAACTGCATTTAAAAAAACGTTTTCCAATAACTTTTTTCGATATTTTCAGAAATAACCCCACTTTTGAATTATTTTTTGGAAAAAATTAAAATTTGACAGATAATCCGAACCACGTGACTACTATTTTTTGCTTAATTTGTATCTCGATCGCAGCAAAACTTGATGCCAAAGTCAAATTTTGAATAAAGCTATTAAAAAAAAATCCCATATGATGCGGACTTTACTGGTGACACTGTATACAATTTATTTAAAAAATGTTATTATAAACTTTTTCAACAACAAAGTTTAAAAAAAAATCGCATATCCAGTTGATGGCTTTTAGTCTTTGGAGATATATTTTAAACCTCAAAGCAAATTGAGGCTAATTGTATTATGATTCCTTATTTTATAAAGGACTTAAATATTGTACTTAGATTAGAGTAATTTACAGAATTTATTTAAAAGAACCAGTTCCCTTACTTATGGTAATTTATATTTATCTTTTAGTCTTTATTCTGTATTAAATTGTTTTAAAAACTGAATAGATTCTGCCTTTACTAGGTGGAACTCCATAATTTAATACAGGGTGTCCAATAACGAAGAGATCATGCAAAAACAGTAGATTATAGAGTTAAAAATAGGTTATTTATGCTCAATTTATGATGATAAAATATCCATGGTTAAAGGGATACAGGGTGATACTCAGTGGCTTAACAAAAACTGAGTGGGTCCCCCCGCAAACGTTTTCAGGGGCCTCTATAACGAATGGAAAAATGATAATTTTTATTACTATTAGGTTCAGGTTTATGAATTTTTGAATTCGTAAATCGTGTCATAATTTAATTAGGGTTAAACTCACAATTGTGTGTTAAGTACCTACCATTAAAACAGCAAACAATTCGAATTTATTTTATAATCCTAGGTTGACATAACATACTCAGTTATTTAGTCATTATACGTAATATTCCTATAATGTTGCTAACCATGTATGGTAGTAATGCAGGTAGCAGTGATCGAGCCTCATAGAATCCAACAGACAGAAAACAGTAAAACACATGAACACTCAACAAGTGTGCACAAACATTATGTTACTAAGTACTATACAAGGTATTATACAAAACGATCAGATCGTTGAGAGTTTTTTTTTTTTGCAAAATTGTTTATAATTTCGTCAATATGTAACGTTTTAACAAACTCGTGTTCGATTATGATTAAGGATAAATCCGAAAGGCGTTATTATCTCATGGTAAATGGGTTTTTACTATTTTAAGTTTGGAAAAAGATCGATTCGCTGATGCCACACTAACTAGTAAAGTTAGAAATAACATCACTGCACTAGATACATCTGGAAACTTTAAAGAAACACACTGATTTTTTATTAATAAATGATCCGCAAGTTCATACACTGTTTTTAATTTTGAAATACTATCTCCAAGTCCCCTTCCTGAGGCTTAAAATTTGACTGGGAAAGTCAACGGACAAGTCTTTATGGTATATCGTTTGTAAATTTCGCGCTTTCACGCATAATTCTTCTTCACCTAACGAAGTTCAATTCATGTGATACAACTGACAATTTATTTTAGAAAATTACCTATTTTTAAGTCTACTATCTCCTGATTGTATAACCCCTTAGTTGTGGGATCCCCTGTATAAAGTAAACACTGTTTTAGGGGTTTAATTCCACTCTATTTATGCAAATGGTTGTCATTGTTGATACAAATAATAAATTAAGTACTCAGTAGAGTTAATAAATGGTTGACAGAAAATAAATTAAAATAAAACATAGGTAAATAAAAAAAAAATATGAATTTAAGATCAACAAAATTATGCTGTGTTTGTATTGGTATTTTCCAGCTTTTGCCATAAATTTTTCTAAATATCTATAATGTGATAAGAAACATATTGTGTCAATAATTATTACTCTAGAGCCCATTTTTGAAAAACACAAAAGGAAGCATGCTTTTACCTAGTTTTGTAAAAAACGAATACGAATAAATAGCTTTTACAAATTTGACTAGATTTTATTATACGGGGAACCTAACGAATTTTAATGCTATTACCGCTAGTTAACTTTCAAATTGTCTTTATTCCAAACTAACTTTTACAGTTCATTACATGGAAAGTGAAAACAAAATATGGAAAATAATAACCATTATAAAAAAATAGCAATAAAAAAAAATTGATGTTACCTAATCCAATTTAATTCATTAATAAAATCAAGTTAAAAAAATAGTATAAATAATTTAATTTAGTAAAATATATCTCTTTAATTGTTTTTTAAAAGTTGCCAATTTTTTAATTTTTCTGATATTTTTTGGAAGATTGTTATATTTTATTATTCCGTCATATAAAAGCGATTTTTTTCCGAAATTACTTTTTACTGGTATAGTTTGAGAAATTATACAACATCTGGTGTTATGATCATGTAATGTCTTATTCTCCTGAAGTGTTACGTTTGATTTTTTTTCTTTTAAAATAATAGAGTGAATAAGAAACCAAGTTTTTAATTTATAAATGTTTTGAACGTGTAAATACCCTTTCGGTCTATATATGTAGATAAACAGTTGGTTCTCAATGTGGTAATTTGTGTATACAATTAATAACTTTATTTTGCAATTTTTGTAATGGTTTTAAGTTTGATAAACAAGCAGATTCCCATGCAGAAGCTAAGTATTGTAATTTTGAATATATTAATGAAAATATATATTTTTTAAGTATCTCAAACGAATGAAATATTTAGCTCTGCACAAAACAGATGCCAAAGGAGATATCGAGTTGATAATGTACTGGATATGGCATTTCCAATTTAAATTTTCGTCTAAAACTAATCCTAAAAATTTTGTGGTTTTTGAATATTGAATATTTTCATTATTAAATGTCAAGGGGTTTATGATGGCATTTATTTTATTTTTAGTTATAAAGATAAAATACGATTTTGTAAAATTTGTCGTAAATTTATTTGATTGAAGCCAAGAAAGAAGTATTTTTAAATCATTATTAATATCAAAATACATTTCTGCAAGTTACCCGGTAACTTAAGAAAGCAAATTAAACAACCACTTACCTTTAAACAATCTTCCTATACACCGTCCAAGAAAACTAAACAAAACCTCACGAAACAAACTTAACAAACAAATTTCGCGAATTGGTCGTATTTCGTTCGCACCGCGAATTACCAGTTTCTTCAACTCTTTGATCTGCGCTTATAGACACGCTACCAGACGGGATGGTTGCTGAATGGTACTTATGGTAGGAGTACCATGGTTGTAATTGTAAATGCGATTCGGTACCACATGTCGAACATATATTTTTGATAGTTTCAGTTTTTTTTTTGCTTGAGTTGTGGCAGGTTGTTGACCGAAAAATTCATCGATGAATGGATAACCTGTGGTGACATCGTACGATCATAAGTAAAGGGCAGGATATATATATTTATTTTGCATATCTTGTCAATTTTATAATAAAATGCAGATTTTTTATAAATTATTATTTTAAGAGCATATTTTTATGTTTTCGGCTTTACCAAAAAATTTACTAAATGTAATAAAAATTATCCTTATTAAAAGTGATTTTACATTTTGAAGATGTTCAATGTGTTGTTTTCAAGTTAAATTTTTATCATCGATTTAAAGAAATCAGGGGAGAGCAGTAAATTAACACAAAATAACCCCTAGTTTAAAATGTTTGTGTTTAACGTGCAAGTACCGTGCGAGCAAAAATTATTTGCATGAAAGAGGGCTTGGATTAAAAAAACGTAGGGCTTGGTTTAGATAACAATGATATGGGGACGATATATCTAACCAAATCTAGGTTAAAATTTTGTCAAATTCATATTATGACATGATATGCCAAACTAATGAGTAATAAAATAAGTAGACAAATACAAATTTATTTTTGTTGTTTACAAAATTAACAAAGTAAGAATATACAGAAAGAAAAAGAAAAATAATTATATGTATTCTGAGAATTCACATGCATAGCCGGAGAGGTGGAACCAGGCGTCATCCGAAAAAAATGTCAGGTCTAATAAATCATTTCTTTCCAATAAATTTTGGGTAAACCATTGAGAGTAATTCCTGCGTCTTTCCAAATCTGCGGCTTGTATTTCTTGGAATACTTGCACTTTATTAGGAAATAAATTTAGCTGCTTCTTAAGAATAGTCCTGTATGTTCCATAAGATCTTCCCACTTCTTGGGACAGGCGTCTTATACAATTTGTTGGCGTATTTTGCATTATTTCACGAACGTTTGCAACAAGTTCTTCTGTTCTTACAGATGGTCTTTCTGCTCCTTTTTTGTGTTGTATAGAACCTGGTTCCCTAAACACAGTCACGGTTCTTTTCAGGCAATGATAAAAATCCCCAGCAATAAAAGCAACATTAGAAAAATGTTCGTGAAAATCGTCCATGCACAAACCCGGATTGTATTGCCTCTCACCATTTACTCTATCCCCGTTTCAAAAATACGCTTCAACCATGAATGTTTTGTGCTGTTCCGTAAAGCCCATTGTGTGAATTGTTCAAGAAATTGGAAAAATTAGCGATGAATCAAATTACTTGTAACGACTGTCAAAGATGACGGAATAACTGATTGATTGTTAATTCAGGTAGTTACTGACACCCAACAGGTATTGAGCTCTACGGCTAAGCATTACGTCCTTAGATGCAAGGCCCTCTTTGATGCAAATATTTTTTGCTCGCACGGTAAAAGTTATTTAGTGTCACTATATTTAGACCAGATAAAACTTTCATATCCTATATTGTTATAGGTTAATCTGCAACCAGTCAGTAGGTACCCAGTTCTTTTTGCAAAACCAGTAATCAATTGTTTTAATATGGGTGGGACGAGGTCAGGTTATAAGTTCCCATTTTTATAGGCATCGGTTAAAAATGTATTTTTGTACAACAAATTTAATATTATATGATAATATGACGATTTTAAGAAACATTTACTATTCCTAGAAGCGAATATTGTGGCATATCGGACAAGTGTGTAACTGTTTTTTATATTGGAATACACAGGGATCCAAGCACAATGGATACCCCGGGGGCGGGTAGACCACGACGGCCGTTTCGTCCTTGTTAGGACAGTTATAATCCAAGCAATCCCGACACAGCGGTAAGATGTATTGAAAGCCTTTTTACAAAACCAAAGCGGCGATCACTGCACCGTAGCGCCATCCCAGCGGAATTAACTCCAATATAAAAGGCACAGGGTCACACTGGTAATAATCGAAAGGTAGACAACTAAATAAACCACGAAGTGCATCACAATACAGTATAGGGAACGCTATTTGCGTTTTCACCGGAACATCTGCCGTTTTGCAGACTAGGTGTATTGATAGCTTTTGTAAAAAGGCTTTTAATATATCAAACCGCTCTGTCGGAATTGCTTGGGTTATGGCTCCCGTAGAGTCCTAACAAGGACGAAACGGCCGTCGTGGTCTACCCGCCCCCGGGTATCCATTGTGCTTGGATCCCTGTGTATTCCAATATAAAAAATAGTTACACACTTTTTTCCGATATGCCCCAATTATTCGCTTTTAATTATTTTCGCGGACACTATATTATCTTCTAAACATTTACTATTTTCTTTTAAAGACGTCGAATTTTCAATAAGTTTCCAAAAAAATTTTTTGCATAAAATATGTCTTTTAGAATTAGACTTTTACAGTTGGGGGGATACAAGGTTAAGTTCCCTTGCACATTTTTTCAAATAAAGGTTATTTTTGTTAGTAGCAATCAAACAGGTAGGTGGTAGGTACCTACACCAAAACCTTTAAAATATTTTAGGCTTTAAAATACAAAGCCATAGTCCATCAGGCCAGTTATTTATTGGCAAAAATTACAGCGTACCTGCTAAATGCAGTTTTTATTATTAAAACACAATTAACACATATTTTGTTATACAACAAAAACGCTTAACACTTAACACTTATTATTAAGCAACATAACTTATTGACAAACTATTTTTTAATGCATATAATTTAATTAAATAAAAAATAATCATAATCCGCTGGTCGGATAGCAAATCGCTGTTCTACTTTTTACGAATTGAATTTCAACTATCAACCCGCATAAAAATATGCAAATAGTTTTATGTAACACAGTTATTTATTTACTGAGGAAACAATAAAACTACTTAGAAATTTGCATTTTATTAATTGACGTCAAAAAGGCGAGACGATATACTCAGTGGGCCCCCCCCCGCAAACGTTTTCAGGGGCCCCCTCTCTTTAACGATTGGAAAATGATAATTCTTATATTCATTACTATTAGGTTCAGGTTTATGAATTTTTGAATTCGTTAATCGTGTAATAATTTAATTAGGCTTAAACCCACATTATGTGTTAAGTACCTACCTACTATTAAAACAGCAAACAATTCGAATTTAGTTTATAATCCTAGGTAGACTGGTAGACATAACATAGGCATTTATTAACTCATTATACGTAATTTTCCAGCAAACATGATACAAAATCAAAATTTTAAAACACCACTTATAATGTTGCTTACCATGTATGGTAGTAACGGGGGTAGCAGTGATCGAGCCTCATAGAATCCAAAAGACAGAAAACAGTAAAACACATGAACACTCAACATGTCTGCACAAACATTATGTCACTAAGTACTATACAAGGTATTATACAAAACGACCAGATCGTCGAGAGTTTTTTCTTTGCAAAATCGTTTATAATTTCGTCGATATTTAATGTTTTAACAAACTCGTGTTCGATACTGATTAAGGATAAATCCGAAAGGCGTTGTTGTCCCATGTCCAATGGTGTTACGTAAATGGGTTTTTACTATTTTAAGGTTGGAAAAAGATCGTTCCGCTGATGCCACACTAACTGGTAAAGTTAGAAATAACATCACCGCACTAGATACATCTGAAAAATTTGAAGAAACACACTGATTTTTTATTAATAAATGATCCGCAAGTTCATACACTGTTTTTAATTTAAGTTTTTGACTAGGAAAGTCAATGGAAAAGTCTTTATGGTATATCGTTTGTAAATTCTGCGCTTTCACGTATAATTCTTCTTCACTTTTTCTGGATATAAAAAAATAAAATTAATTATGAAATGAAATACCTATGAAAAGCAAAGTTGGCAGCAAAATTTGACGGTGCCGGCATTGTGCCCCCCCCCCCCTCCCCCCCCGCGCGATGCTGGGTCTGCGAGGATATTTGTTACGCCACTAGATTTGTTGCACTCTACATACAGGGGTTAACTTATCTGACACCAAAAAATCGTTATTTCAAAATCCTTTGATCATAAAAAATTGTAAGTCACGCACAAATTAACCAGTCAATAAGAAGGTTACGGTCGAAACATTAAAGAGATTGGAATCTCGCATACACATGAAAGGTGCGTTGCCGAGATTGGATCTACTTTTTGAGACGCAAGATATTGTTCTGAAAATGTCATAAAAGTTATCGCTAGAACAAGACAAGTTGTTTAACACAGCAATAATTGCCTTTTAATTGGTGTTTGTTTACATGGCTTTGGCATTTGGGTTATGCAACTTAACGCGACAATTTTAAAAATGTAGCTTTTGTAATGATTCTTAGTTGTTTATTGCACGGTTTTTTCGTCGTTAATCGTGGTCCTTTTTTGTAAAAAAAATTAGCAATAGCCAAATTATAACTGCGTTTAACGAAAATAATTGATTTTAAAACTGCTTTAAGGTAGTACAGTCTGGTACCCGGATTAGATTCTCAGGGCGGGTGTTCGCTTAGGATGGTATACCCACAATTCTTAGAAGGAGAAATGCAGTCTTCATTAGTCTACTCCTAAATGCGACCCACTGACAGGATGACAGGAGCAGATAATTCATAATGCAATAAAACACCATACATACATTTTTTTTTAAATTAAGTCTATTTCACTTCCGACGTATTCAATAACGGTATAACTCTAAGATTATCGTATCCAAGTTGTGGTTCCTTTTGTTTTCCGAAATGTATCAAAGACGCAAGTGCGTTTTGAAAACCTGCATTGAAATCTAAGCTCACGCCGTTATATTCATAGTACGTATCTTCTCTGTGATCTATGTAATAGTCCGTTGAATTTGGTCCACTGACCAAAGCTCCATAGAGAATTTGAGGATTCGGTTCAGTGGAGTTGTACTGATGCCAGCCGCAGGGTTCAGGAAGATTTGGGCATGAGCTGCAAGACAAAATAGATAATGTAAAGTTAATATTTAATGAACTACACACGTCTAGATCTTCCTGTTCAGGCTTGCTCAATCATTAGCACTAAAGCAGCGAAAATTAAGATGTTATGAAAAAGTATCCAGAACTTTTGCAAAAATAATAATATAATCTTTAGGACATTAGGACCAATGTCAACATAGTAATAATAAATAAAAAATGATTATATATAATAGTATATTAAAGTACACGTTTCATAAGAAGCGGTTTCAGCGCACGCGTCTCTTTTAAAAAACGAACCACAAAGTGGCGAGTTTTTTTTTATTGACACGTGCGCTACAACGCCTTATGAAACATGTGCTTTATACATTTTTTTCTATTTCACCTTTTATAATCAAGAAAAATACATTTGAAAAAGAAAATAAATCCTTCAAATTTTGTAAATTTTTATGTCTAAATTTTATGTTGGTAATACTATTTTTTATCATAGTAGCCTCTGGAAAACAAAAATTATTTTGCGAACTGTCATTTTTTGATTTATTGACCCATTTTCACCACGAGATTCTAAAGTTATTTTAGCGATATGAGATTTGAAATTAGACGGAATACGTTTTGTGATCCTTGTACATTCGGTACATATACAGAGCGTTCGGAAATTCGGGCGATTTTGCTACTTTTTTTCGAATTTTAAAAGACGTGATTTTACGTCACGGCATTGCGATTTAGTATAGGGAAGATGGAAAATTCGAATAAAGTTGAAGTTAAAATCGACATTGGAAGGTTAGTAGATTGAATTTTGGATAGGATTTGGCAGAAAATGATAGCTTGAAGCATCTACAAAAGATTGATTTATATATTTATGCAACCAACATACATGACTGTTATCCACACAGAATAAAAAAGTAAGTTATCAAGCTATTTTTCCTCTGCGAAAAATGGGTTTTCTCGTAAATCACAAAGGCTGCGCAAGTCAATAAAATAAAACATTTAAATGTTACCAACATCAAATAAAGAAAAAACGCGTACCGAAATAGCTTCATTATGATACGCAAATGCGTATCGTACTGAGCTTATTATAAACGTGAAATAGAAAAATAATATTATTTCTTCCCCGGCAGCTGAAGATGTTATCCCAATGGACAATTATGCTAATTTCAAGATAGACTATATATTAAACTAAAAAATAATATAGAAAAAAGAAAAGCACAAAGTCTTTCTCCACAATTTTTTATTCGAATAACTGGGCGAACCTAGAATGATTCATAATAAATTGAATCGACATGTTTCGAGTGAAGAAACACTCATCATCAGGAAAACGAAGTAAATAGTACAATGCTAATGTTGTAAGCAGTAGAGAAAATAACAAGTGAGACTAAGCCGTAATGGAGCTTTCAATGGTACATACGAGGAGTGAAAAAATTTGAATAGTCAAAAGGCAGAAAATACTGCAGCATACTGAAAAGTCAAGGACCAGTGTAAAGCCACTGTCTTGGCTATTAAATGAAGAGAAAAAGAAAAATTAGGGAGTTTTACTTACACTTACTAATTTTTCTTTTTTCTCTTCATTTCCCACCCAAGACAGTGGCTTTACACTGGTCTTTGGTTTTTCTGTATGCTGAAGTATTTTCTGTCTTTTGACTATTCAAATATTTTCACTCCTCGTATGTACCATTGAAAGCTCCATTACGGCTTAGTCTCACTTGTTATTTTCTCTACTGCTAACAACATCAGCATTGTACCATTTACTTCGTTTTCCTGATGATGAGTGTTTCTACACTCGAAACATATGGATTAAATTTATTATAAATCATTCTAGGTTCGCCTAGTTATTCGAATAAAAAATTGTGGAGAAAGACTTTGTGCTTTTCTTTTTTCTATATCATTTAACTCCACTTTGAGTATGGACTACTTCTTCAAAAATAAAAAATAATACCTAGCTGAGTGGTACGGTTTTTTTGGATAGTTATCCCCATAACCAACAAAATAGCTCTGTCCTGAATAACCAAGCATATAGTCGATTTGAAACTTGGCGAAATTTATGTAGTCTTCTTTAGGAAAATCTTTCATGTTAGCTGCCTGAAATAACAATAAAATTCAATGAGAAACAATACTTATACATGTCTGAGGGGAGCTAGAGCTAGAAGACACTGGAGGGGTTGAGCAATTTTGGATTAAGGCTGATGGTCCTGTTTTAATAGTTATTAATGATACTAGTTCGATATGAACACTATAATGAAACGTGTGCAACGTTTGCACAAGTTTCATTAACAAAATTCATATCGAACGTGTATCATTCAAAATTTAATCTACAACAGTGCAAATAGATTTTTTTCGTCTAAATTTTATTGATATCAAATAACGTTTTCGTAATTTTAAAAATGTTCAGGTGTCCATATTAGTCGATATCATGGTAACCGCATTTTTGATTGTTTCAATTTCGATTTTGACAACGTCATTATTGCCGTCCAATTTTCTATTGTATGCAAAGTGTTGGCCAAAATTAATTTAAATATGGGAGATTCTGAATCCGAAAGTGTCCCTTCGGATGTTTACAATAAATAAATGCAATCCGTTTTTCTAAGTAATAATAACAAATAAATAGTTTGCACCGACTTTCTTTTTGTTTTTGTATCTTAACATTTGGATATTATTATGCATTCATAATGGCACTGAGTGCTATTATGAAGGTCATAATGACATCTAAATGATAATGCCAAATACGTCATAATGGTACTGTCGTAGATTAAATTATTAAGAACACATAAAAGAGGGCCAGGATGGATTTGAAAAAGTTGGGATATAGTAAATCAGTTTCTACATACAATATTAGATATTCAATACGTACTTCTAGGCAAATAAAAGCTATATTTGCTGCTAAAGCAAGTGTCCCAACTTTTCTCTCGTATATAAGTCCTTGTGGAGTTCTAGGTGCTCTGTCCATGGCGTAATTACAAAAGCCCTTTACAGGTTTTAAATAATAGTCGTTATTGGTAATGTTGCCCAATAAAAGCTAAAAAAAAATGGACAATATTGTACCCATTGTAATAATGGATTAGTATGGAGTTGAGACTCTACTCTGCTTATTACAGTATGTAATTTAGGTAACTTTTAGAAAATGCTTATAAGATCTGGTAAACGTTGTGTGGAAAGCATATTTCGCACTAGTCTGAAATTCAATTCTGGGTCGTCAAAGCAAACCTTCAGCCGAGTGCGGAATAATTGCCTTTCCTACCTTGTTGCAAATTGCAAAATGCCCAGTAATTTAATTATAACAATGGTTATTTATACCTACTCTGATACCAATAACTTTATCATTAAAAAAGAAATAGGTGGGGTTCCTGTTCCATAATGAAAAATCTTCATAGAAATATTCAGCACCCCGTAAGTACTTTCTGTTATTTGTTGCTTTAAATAACCATATGGCTGCCCATACAAGCTGATCACCATAGGAATAAATACTAAAAAAATCGATGAAGAATGTAATCAATGTTTTTTTGGTAACAAATAATCCAGAAGAAAGCGCAAACGTATAACACGCAAACAAACACTTACTCGTGATAGAACTGTTTAGCCCCAGGAATGACATCTTTGGATAATCCTTTAAAAGTCTTAGCAAATTCGTATAATTCTTCAGAATGTTTTAACAATTCTTCTGCGTATGTATAATTTATATTCCTGAAAATAATACTGGCTGATGAAAATACTGCCGAGACCTCGCTGGCCAGATCAGAACCTAAAATTATACAGGATGGTCACAAAGAAGCGAGAATGAAAATATACAACTAAAAATACCAAATATTTTACCTCCAATGTCCTTATTTAACACTAATAAAATGAAGATACAGAGTATAGTATTCATTTTATTATTTCGATAGCAGGAACCAATATTTTGCTATCCAATTGTCGGAAACAAAACCAGTATTCATATTGAGCATCTAAGGTCATCTTTATAGTTTGAAAAATAATTTCGTGGTAAGAATTCATTCTACTACTACTGCACTTACCCGGATGCGTCTCGTTAATTTGGTAAGCTGGTCTAGGCATGGTCATTTCTTCTGGACGTCCCCAGAACGTGTGGTCGGTCTTAAAATCACCAACTTGTCCGTAGAGCACATTAGGGGACACATGACACTTTAAAAAGTAATCGGTGGACCATTTTATACCATCGAGTATTGATTCATATTCTCCTAAAATAAATAGTTAAAGTATTGTCAACGCAACGATAGCATTGCAAAAAGCAATGGAATAGTTGTTTGAATAATTTTATCATCAGGAACGCCGAACTAACAGAGAATATTGTGGCTAGACCACTGGGATTGGTCAAAGACGAGATAGATCGGATAGATAAGCAACTTGCACAAAGCAGATGAACAGATGTAACAGCTTGTAGTATCTCTAAGCAGTTGTGGCCCCTACTTGATAACAGGTCCTACGAAATACGGAACAGCACATGGTTGAAGCGTATTTTCGAAACGGGGTTAGAGTAAATGGTGAGTGGCAATACAATCCTGGTTTGTGCATGGACGATTTTCACGAACATTTTCCTAATGTTGCTTTTATTGCTGGGGATTTTTATCATTGCCTAAAAAGAACCGTGGCTGTGTTTAGGGAAAAAGGTTCTATACAACACAAAAAAGGAGCAGGAAGATCATCTGTAAGAACAGAATAACTTGTTTCAAACGTTCGTGAAATAATGCAAAATACGCCAACAAATTGTATAAGACGCCTGTCCCAAGAAGTGGAAAGATCTTATGAAACATGCAGGACTATTCTTAAGAAGCAGCTAAATTTATTTCCTTATAAAGTGCAAGTATTCCAAGAAATACAAGCCGCAGATTTTGAAAGACGCAGGAATTACTCTCAATGGTTTACCCAAAATTTATTGGAAGTAAATGATTTATTAGACCTGACATTTTTTTCAGATGAAGCCTGGTTCCACCTCTCCGGTTATGTGAATTCTCAGAATACACGCATGTGGAGTAGTGAAAATCCCCATTTTTTGGCGGTGGCCAATTTCAGCAATTTATGTAATTATCTTTCTTTTTCCTTTTGTATATTCTTACTTTGTTAATTTTGTAAACAACAAAAATAAATTTGTATTTGTCTACTTATTTTATTACTCATTAGTTTGGCATATCATGTCATAATATGAATTTGACAAAATGTTAACCTAGATTTGGTTAGGTATATCGTCCCCATATCATTGTGATCTAAACCAAGCCCTACGTTTTTTAATCCAATCCCTCTTTGATGCAAATAATTTTAGCTCGCACGGTATGTTCTACGTAGCGCTAACTATCAGGAAGCTGATAGGTTCCGCGGAACACGTGTGGTACCACAACGGTCCTCATAGGACTACGTGAGACTGTTTGGACAGTGCCAGAAGTATGTCACTTTGATCTAACCTAAATAAAGCATTCAAAGTTAGTTTTAATTTTATAACATGTTGATCATGATGTAATATTATGTTGTGAGAATTGTTATAAAACGTCCATCATAAAACTGTAAGTTAGGAATATAATAGTTGTTTATATAGCTCTAAAATACAACAAGTGTTGTTAGGATATAAACTTAACTTCTCTTGGTGTGATTATTTCTTATATTGGGGAAAAATATGTTACTTACCTATCGATCTGTATACATCTGGGTATTGAAGTACTCCCCAGTTCAGTAGCGTTGTGGCATAGGCGATTGTATAACTAAATTTAACGAAATCACTGCCTTCAAAAATAAAAAAATAAGAAAAGTAAAGAATTCATATTTATTCCATTTTACTAGTATCATTCGGATTAAATTTAAAAACTATTTAGTTGCATTTATTTTCGAATATAATTCTTATATACATACGGCGGTATTGGATTAGCCTTTTATATAGAATACCGTCACTTTAATTAAGAATCGCTCAGACCCGTCAAATTATTTTTTTTGAAATACATTCTCACAGCTAAAGCGCACAACTTGGGCGTGACTATTCAGGGTGTTCCTTAATGACGTGCTAATATTTTAGAGTGTGATTCCTCAAGTCATTTTATGAAGAAAAGTTCATATAAACATAGACGGGCAAAAGCATGCCTATTAAATGAAGGTGGTCATTTCCAACATTTTTATAAAACAAAGTTTTGCATTATCAATGTTAATAATAATAAATAGTAGAGCTAATTTAATTTAATTATTTTAATTAAGAACGGTGTGCCTGAGGAGAAAAACTCAAGAGACCACTTTTATGTAGAATTGATTAGGCTAATCAGAAATAATATCCACATGGAAAAATGTCAGTGGCGTATCACTTTTTTTCTAAAAAATATCATAGGACATGTTTGCAGGGACGCCACTGGTGGGACAAAAAAATAACTTTTATAACTAAAACATGTGGTTTCATGTCCTAATAGCACATGCCAAAATTAAAAATATTATCAGAGGTACTTTCCGAGATATTACAAAAAACGCATTAAAAAAGAAAAAATTTAAGTAGCAAAAAATTTAAGCCGTTTAGGACATATGTTTATATGAACTTTTCTTTATAAAATGACTTGCGGAATCACACCCTAAAATATTAGCACGATATTTTTACAATAGAAGTTGATTTTACTTGTTGGTAACTAAGGTTTATTACTAAAATTTCAGGAACATTAAAAACATTAATTCGTTTTCAACCATAACATCTGATATTACATGTCTACATAGTTTTAAATGAAACTTAAAAAAACATATTTCCGACGAGTTAAGTAAAATTTTTGATGTGTCTCTTTTAGCCCCGGTGTTCGATATGTAAAGCAAATTGGTTAGTATCGATAAAAATTGTAAGTTAGCAACAAAATGTATTTTGATTTTATTCTGAGTGAGCCAATAGATATAAAGCACTTCATTTTTGACAGAAAAATGATCACTTATTAATTTCATTAAGTTAATAGGAACTAACAAAAGTATCGCGATAATCTCCCGTTGCTATAAGCAATGTAAACAAAGAGGAGCCTTCTAATTGGTTGAAAATAAATTTATGTAATTTTCCATATAAAAGGTTGATTCTTTTGTTTACCATAGTATACGAATATTTAAGAAAATTTCTTACCATCATAGTACCCCCCACTCAAATCCTCTCCGTACATTCCCTGGTCGTTTAACGCCGAGTCTCCCCTCCATTTAATTCTATAATTATTTGGGAGTTTCCCGGATCTCTGTGCTTCATAGTAAAATATGGAATATTTCAAAGCTTGTTTGTAGTCCGGGTAGAATATCTGACAATTTATCGTTGATGTCCAGAAGAAAAATAGCGAGAAAGTGACTAGATAGTGGACCATCTGAAAAATTAATATTATAATTTATAATATTCATATTGGTAAAGACACAACAAGAGATCAAATGTAAATTAGAACATACATTTTATTTAAAAAATGAAATTACCTACTCCAATTTTATTTCATTTAACCAAATTATCTCTAAAAACAGGTATTTTTCCAGAAAAAATGAAAATTGCTAAAGTAACTCCAGTATTTAAAACTGATAAAAGATATAAATGCAGCAATTATCGCCCAATATCTGTTTTACCAATATTTTCAAAAATATTAAATAATAAATTATGCGACTTTCTGGAAAGCCAACATTTACTTTTTGCTAACCAGTATGGTTTTCGCAGATCTAAGGATACAGAAATAGCTGTAGGAGATATCATAACAAATATTTAAGCTAATGTCGACAGCAGTAAAAAAATGCTGTTTACTATCCTTAGATCTGTGTAAGGCTTTTGACACCGTAAACTATGATATTTTATTAAGAAAATTATACAGTATTGGGATAAGGGGACATACACATAAACTACTTCAAAGTTATTTAAGCTATCCTAAAGATAAAGTTCGGAAAAAGAAATAATATGTGGAGTACCACAAGGATCAATATTAGGTCCGTTATTATTCTTAATTTACATTAATTCCGTTTCCAAATTGAACTTAAAGGAACTTATTTTGCTGAAACTTTTGCAGAAATGTATTTTGATATTAATAATGATTTAAAAATACTTCTTTCTTGGCTTCAATCAAATAAACTACGTTAAATTTTACAAAATCTTCTTTTATGTTTATAACTAAAAATAAAATAAATTCCATCATTAACCCCTTAACTTTTAATAATGAAAATATTCAATATTTAAAAACGACCAAATTTTTGGGATTAGTTTTAGACGAAAATTTAAATTGGAAACGCCATATCCAGTATATTATCAACTCGATATCTCCTTTGGTATCTGTTTTGTGCAGAGCTAGATATTTCATTCCTTTGAAATACTTAAAAAATATATATTTTTCATTAATATATTCAAAATTCCAATACTTAGCTTCTGCATGGGGATCTGCTTGTTTATCAAACTTAAAACCATTACAAAAATTGCAAAATAAAGTTATTAAATGTATAAACAAATTACCACATTTAGAACCAACCGTTAATCTATATAGACCGAGAGGGTATTTACACGTTCAAAACATTTATAAATTAAAAGTTTGTATTTACTCACTCTATTATTTTAAAAGAAAAAAAAATCAATCATAACACTTCAGTAGAATAAGACATTACATGATCATAACACCAGAAGTTGTATAAATTATCAAACTATACCAGTAAAAAGTAATTTCGGAAAAAAATCGCTTTTATATGACGGAATAATAAAATATAACAATCTTCCATAAAAGATCAGAAACATTAAAAAATTGACAACTTTTAAAAGACAATTAAAGAGATATTTACTAAATTAAATTATTTATACTATTTCTTTTTTTTTTATTGTTTTTATTATTGAATTAAATTGGATTAACTTGCATTAATTTTTATTGTTATTTTTTTAATGGTTATTATTTTCTATATTATGTTGTCACTTTCCATGTAATGAACTGTAAAAGTTAGTGTGGAATAAAGACGTTTTGAAAGTTAAATTGAAAACTAAAAAACTTAGAAAGTTCAATTACCAAAAATCTAAGCATGTAACACTACCGGCTTATATTTTACTTAGTCGGTGTCCTTCAAATATACGTTTTCAAACCTTTAAATAATAACAGTGAAGAAAAATAAAAAAATTGATTACCTTTATTGTTGATACATTGAACTTCAAACGAAAACTACCGATTTCTTAATATACCTATATAACGTTCGCCAAATAATAATGTAATAAACAAATAATTGTTACTATGCACTGACAAATAAAATATTACTATTTCGAGACAGCTTCCAACTATATTTACGAAGAAAAACACGACCATACATTGTTCTAAGATCGCGGTTAGAATAATAAACGAGATGTTTCGCTATTAATCATTAATTTATTTCGACATCAGCCGCAAATATTTTTGCGAAGTACTTCTCTATATAAATGTATTCGGAACACTTAAATAATTGGGGTCACGAGTCACGAGTGCCAGAGTATACAAAAAAACTAGTAGGTACAAGTATTTTATTCCAGAATATAGACTAAATTGAAAATATTTTGACATTGCTAGGCGTTATGTAAAAAGTTTGGTAAGCACCCCTAAAACCACACTGAAAACAACAGGTTTGCTAAGACATAGTTTTATAGCTTATTTTTTATTAACCTATATTAAATAAATTGCTAATGTATTAAACCCTCTTTAGTGTTATATCAATTCCAGATTTGCTAAATCAGTATTTTTATTGATGGTGATTAGTTCCATTATCAGCACAGTCTTGTTGAATAATGAACTACTTTTAATGCACCAATTTTGTTAAGAAATAAATTGTATCTTCTCAAGGCGACGCATTTTGTTCTCAGTAAAGCGCTTTCTCTACAATTAAGAAAGCAGAGCAGCGTCCCCAAAAACGAATTGTATTCGTTAGAACCTATAATCCACCAAGACGTTTTAATTTTTCAGTTCATTTATTTTTACTTTGTATTTAAGTTTTTTAAAACTTTGCATGTAAATGCAGATAAAGCAATAGAAGATTTTTATTTCGCACAACCCTAGTATTGGATTTTATAATACAGGGTGTTTCATTAAGGTCGAAGAGCGGCCATATCTCGGAAACTACTGGGCATAGAGACTCAGGAAAAGAAAAATGATAATTAAAGTGGCCATGAGAAAATTCTGGAAATAATTTTCAAGTTCCGCATTTTGCCGCAAGAGGGCGTAATTGAAAAGTAAATTTTTAAATTTTACATAACTCCGAAAATTCCACATTAAGGTATATGTTTGATAACACCATTTTAAAGCTTGGACAATTATGCATCATTTTGGTCTTATGCTCATTGGCGTACCGACTTTAATAAGAGTGGGGGAAGCTGTTGAAAGTGTAATCATTTAAATTGCTGTAACTTATAAACGACTTATCCGATTTTAGCAAACTAAAGACTGTTTGGAAGAGAAATGTATGCACTTTGACCAATCGTATTTAGTTGTCCATAATAGTTCTCAGAAAAAATGCTAGAGGGCGCAATTTGCAATAATAAATACATTTTTTGATTTTCCTCCGAAAAAATAAATCATACGGTATAATTATGATACCATAATCGAGAAGGAGATGAAATTTGCTAGAAAAAATATTAAAACCGCAGCTCGATATTTCCGTTCGTTTCTGAGTTATTGCCAAAACAATAATTTTTAACACAAATTGCGCCCTCTAGCAATTTTATTAGAAACTATCTTGTACCTTGTACCATTAGATACGACAATTGAAGGTTCTTCCAAACAAGCTTAAATTTAGTAAAATCGGATAAGTCGTTTAGAAGTTACAGCGATTTTAATGTTTAAACTTTCAATAGCTTCTCCCACTCTTATCAAGTGAAACTGTAAACATTAAAATCGCTGTAACTTCTAAACGACTTAACCAATTTTACTAAATTTAAGCTTGTTTGGAAGAGAAAGGTAAGTACCTTTAATTATCGTATCCAATGTACAAGATAGTTTCTAATAAAATTGCTAGAGGGCGCAATTTGTCTTAAAAATTATTGTTTTGGCAATAACTCTGAAACGAACGGAGATATCGAGCTGCGGTTTTAATATTTTTTCTAGCAAATTTCATTTCCTTCTCGATTATGGTATCATAATTATACCGTATGATTTATTTTTTCGGAGGAAAATCAAAAAATGTATTGTTATTGCAAATTGCGCCCTCTAGCATTTTTTTTGAGAACTAATATGGACAACTAAATACGATTGGTCAAAGTGCATACATTTCTCTTCCAAACAGTCTTTAGTTTGCTAAAATCGGATAAGTCGTTTATAAGTTACAGCGATTTAAATGATTACACTTTCAACAGCTTCCCCCACTCTTATTAAAGTCGATACGCCAATGAGCATAAGACCAAAATGATGCATAATTGCCCAAGCTTTAAAATGGTGTTATCAAACATATACCTTAATGTGGAATTTTCGGAGTTATGTAAAATTTAAAAATTTACTTTTTAATTACGCCCTCTTGCGGCAAAATGCGGAACTTGAAAATTATTTCCAGAATTTTCTCATGGCCACTTTAATTATCATTTTTCTTTTCCTGAGTTTCTATGCCCAGTAGTTTCCGAGATATGGCCGCTCTTCGACCTTAATGAAACACCCTGTATATGGACGAATCTTACGATCTTAGTAAACCACGTTGAATAATAGATAATCATATGCAATGTTAAACGACAAGAACAATAATATCACACTAGAAGTTATTTAAATTTTTGAAAACTACAGTAGTGATTTTTAGTGGTAAATATATGCTTTATTAACCGTAGCAAGCAAATATTATTATTAATGTCAAGGTTCAGTACAACTGTCAGTCGGATTTAATACAGTTAATAAAACCAGATTACCCCCTTAATAGAACTTGATAATTTCTGGGAGTATTGAGAGCAATAATGGCTATAAACCATTCTATGGTAGCAATAACTCCTATTTCCTATCGGCTAAAATACCGTGATATTATCACTACACAATGGTCTAGCAATTTTCGTTGTCTTACAGTAGAAAAGCGCGTTGCTGTCACATATAGTATTAAACAGTAGTTGTATAAGAGTATGTGAATTCTTATAAGGAATATAAGGCTTTTGTCTCAGTGTAGACTAAATACGCAGCACGCCACTAAGGTCGCAGCCGAATAGGGGCTTACGCAGCCGTCTCCTACCTACAACCACTCAAGCCAACAGAGAACGACTACATAAGAAAAGCAGTAGCAGCTCCTTAGTATGTGAAAAATACACAAATTCATAGAAATGTACCAAGAACCGCAAATAGCATTCATGAAGAGAAAAACAACAAAACTTTTCGCAAAAGTAGGAACTCATCCCAATGAAGAACTTAAAAGGCTAATCGACTACGGCTACAGTCCAGGATGACACCAGAATGAGGGTATACTTTTTATAAAAACCCTTCAATGTTGCAATTTAATTTGGCATTAAAAGAACAACAATAACGTTAAATTCTTACAGTTGACCCCACTGTTTGAAGGGATTAATGTACCATGACTTTCATATCGTTTTTCCGGTATATTCTTTATAAATGTAAATAAGAATACATACCAGTGCAATACACAGAAAAATTATATTATTGTTATTTTTATTACTATTTAAATTCAGAATAATCTTGATTTGGCTTTGATTCTGGGGAATATGTTTTTGATAACACGTCTTTTAGAAACAATTACCATTCAATTCATATTAAACATGGATAACGTGTAGTCCAGGTAAGGGACCCTGAGACTATGAATTAATATGATTCAAGATTAAGAAACTGATTTTTCCGTTTCAGCAAAATACTTAGATTCAAATAACAATTTTGGGAGCTTTACTTATTTTTTCTATAAGTAAGTGCCCTTAATAGTTATATTTTATTTATTAAAGAAAACGTAACTTTTTTCAAAACATTGCTGCGGAAATGATCAGGGGTTTTTTGGCATAATTTATAAAAAATAACTGTTCGGACTAGACAAATGTACTTTTCTCGGAAGTGTGCCTATTATGTAAAAAAACATTGTTTAAACTTCCTAGTACCTACATCATCAAAAATCAATCAATTTCCGTTAAAAAAGCAATGATTCCCATTATTAGGACTAATATAATTTTGATAATTGATGTCACTAAAGTACCTAAATCATAATTACTATTTAATGCATTATAATTAATATTAATATGTACGCAGTAGATGAGTCTTGAGTGTACAAGTAAGTGTACATGTAAATAATAGTAATTCTTATTTATTTTTATAATAACCAATATTATCTACTTTTTTAGATATGAATTTTTGTAAATATGACATGATATATACCAAACTAATGAGTAATAAAATAAGTAGACAAATACAAATTTACTTTTGTTGTTTACAAAATTAACAAAGTAGAATATACAGAAAGAAAAAGAAAAATAAATACATAAATTGCTGAAATTCGCCACCGCCATGCTCCAAGCATAAATTCACACGTCTCTTCATATTTTCGAAAGTGTTGACCAGCATCTCTGGAGAAATATTACCACATTCTTGGAATACTTGCACTTTATAAGGAAATAAATTTAGCAGCTTCTTAAGAATAGTCCTGCATGTTCCATAAGATCTTCCCACTTCTTGGGACAGGCGTCTTATACAATTTGTTGGCGTATTTTGCATTATTTCACGAACGTTTGCAACAAGTACTTCTGTTGTTACAGATGTCTTCCTGCCCCTTTTTTGTGTTGTATAGAACCTGTTTCTCTAAACACAGCCACGGTTCTTTTCAGGCAATGATAAAAATCCCCAGCAATAAAAGCAACGTTAGGAAAATGTTCGTGAAAATCGTCCATGCACAAACCCGGATTGTATTGCCACTTACTATTTACTCTAACCCCGTTTCGAAAATACGCTTCAAACATGAATGTTTTGTGCTGTTCCGTAAAGCCCATTGTGTGAATTGTTCAAGAAATTGGAAAAATTAGCGATGAATCAAATTACTTGTAACGACTGTCAAAGATGACGGAATAACTGATTGATTGTTAATTCAGGTAGTTACTGACACCCAACAGGTATTAAGCTCTACGGCTAAGCATTAGATACGTCCTTAGATGCAAGGCCCTCTTTGATGCAAATAATTTTTGCTTGCACGGTAGTAGGTGATCTGGTGGGACAAAGTCCTCTTTAAGCAATTAAAAATAGTTAATTACCTTTTTTCCTCCCCCATCTTACCGTAAAACTGCTCTATATCATAATATGATAAAGAAAGTTAGCAAGTGAAAAGAATTAAAATACAAATATTTAAAAACACATAATTTTTTTTACGCGGGCTAGTTTATGAGACCGCGCGATCGAGCATTTTCCGCTTGGCCAGTCCACTCCTGGTATTGCAAGACGATATCTAAGCGAGCACTTAGCTAAAGTTACTGTTCGCAATGCGGTAAACATAAATTTTAGCTACCTAATGAAATATATATTAAAATATAAAAAACAGTTAGTTACTTACTCTGCTCAAGAACAAATCAAAACTCGCTTATTGAAACTTAATAACAATCATTTTACCATCAGATATCACTAATAACTAAGGTATTTCCAATTTCGCAGTACGACAACATTATTAAAATAATTTAGTAAAATCATTTAAAGGTGGTTATTTTCCATCACCGTAATCAATTCATTTGCGGATGACTGCCACACGACTTTGTTTAATAATTAGTTACGTTTCCTTTCACCTCCACTAAATACTACATGTCAGCGATGTTTCTTTTCGTGCACCCAACGCTACAGAGTAGTGTCGTCACGTGATTTTAAAGACAATTCTTTGCTTTTAATGCGCATGCTGTAGTACTCGGTGCTTTTAAAGGAATGGGATCTAATATAGGCAAAGCGTTTTAAGATTGCTCTTTTTTATCGTGGATTAGACAGTTAAGTAGCCTACACGCTGCCTATATTAAAGGTCTAAAAAATGTTTTTCATAAAAAGTAGAAAATTTATGCAAGGGGTAAAGAAAACAACTGTTATAGAAAAAATAGAAAGATTTATTTTAAAAAAATTTGAGCAAATATAAAAAGATATATGCTACCTAATGACAGCCTAAAAATATGTGGGGGGAGTCCCTATGAAACTGTAGAAATTAAAGATAGGTACCTAACTCGAAATGGTTCAAATTAGACAACAATAACAACAGAAAATATTATTATTATTATTATTAAATACTACTACATGATGCTGTGGAAACATACTGAGCCAGGGGCGGATTGGCCTGCCGGGGCACCAGGGCCCCGCTAGACAGACAGACTGCTCTATACCTCGATGTAGCAGTAGATTAACAAGGAGAAGCCAACACGATAGATCACCTTAACGCTAATGTCACCAAAATCACTAAATCAATCATTATCTTGGCCTACCATTTATACATTGTATTCCCGGACTGGTTCGATTGTCCTGATCCGTCACTGTGCTGAGCTATTTTTCTAAGTTCTATAGCATTTTTTTGGCTTTAATGAATAGAAACGATATATTTTGAATTTTTTTGGTCAGCGAAATGTAGTCGTGAACATCACAAAGGAAAAATATAAAAAAAGGTTAAAAAGGTCTACAGTGATTTAATTGAAACAAAGCCTTCCCAACTCAATAATTTCGGTTCATTCGATTGAGTACTACAATCAGCGTGAGTAGGAAATTTACCATGTACGGCGTAGTAACGAGTAACGAGTAATGAGTAAAAATGTAGAGTAGGTAATATTGTTGGAACCCTACACGTCTGTTGGGGGGGGGGGGGGGCGTTCGATGCAGTACAAGATAATTTTTTACCTACGTCGATTGAACAGGACTATAGTACGTTTCAACCTAAGAAACTGACATTTAGAGACGAAATAACTGGAAATAACTATAAGACGTTACCTTAGGTCATAAATTTCACGAAGTTTAATTATTGATCAAAACTAATCAATATTAAACTTTGTAAATAACTATTAACCATATTTTTTTTAAAATTTTGTTTACTTAGGCAAGAACATGTATTTTTTTTATTCTAGTAATGTGAAATTTTGATTTTGTTTAACATACTCCTCTTAAGAGCCAACACTAAAGATGCATTCGTCATTTTATTTTCTCCAAAAAGGGAGCAAATACCCTTCTTTAGGTAACAATTATCTGCAATTTTAAGTTAAAAAAAACCAATTAATTAATAATTAATAAAAGCAAAAAACGAAACTTTTTCAAAGAACCCCGCACTTTTCTTATAAAAAATGGCCCTAGGTTATATTTCCTAAATTGTTAGTATGTTGTAGAGAATGTCGTCGATCAAAATTATTCATGGCTACATCAAAATCTGCCTACCAGTTTTTAAGATACAGGGTGTCCAAGTTGCAAAATATGAGTTTTTAATACATTATATTTTCGTAGTTTATAATATTAATTTGTTTTATTTTCCTACATTTTTGTTGACCCTGTCGTAGACAGGATGGAATACTAGAAAAGTAGTTTAAAATTTTTCATTATATACCGGGTGAGTGACGAAAATTATTTAATATTCTTCGTTAAATTATTGTATTTTCGACATTAAATTAAATATTAACAAAGTAATACTGTAGATAACATTAGCTTGGAGCAAGCTATCAGAATTTATATTATTTAAAATTATACAGGGTAACTCAAAAAAATTATAATTTTTTTTATTAGTTTTTAAAGACATTTTGTAGATATTTCTTTATGTGCTGCTTGTCGCTTATCGTATAGCTCCAAATATATATAATTAGCAAGGTTATACAGGGTGTTTCCGATGATAACCGATAGAAAAATAACACAAAAATGCATGTATTTAAAAATCACCCAGTATATTAAAATTGGATCGGTTAAATTGCGTTAGTTTTTAATATTTCTTGCTTGAAGTGTCTTACTTACATGTTTGCTATTGATTTCCCTTTTCCTATTACCAGTTCTAGAAATATACAGCGTCGAACAGACTCAAAACGCTAAAAATAAGCATATAAAAATACATTTTTTTAAAAATTTTAATAAAATTTGTTATGTAAGTTTATTTTATGGTTAAAAATAAATCTATTTAATACTATACAGGGTGTTTTGAACAATTAGGGTAGTCCAACACTGTATTATGCAGATAAGAAATATATATATAAATAGTCTCAATACAAAGAATTAATTTTATCCAAAAATAATAAGTACGCCTTGAGCAAACTTAATATACAGAGTAATAAAATTTTGATAGACCTTCTATCACAACACCCGTAGAACAAACATACAAAAATATTAATTATCTACTATTTGAAGATCATCTATATTTTTAGGCGGTAATCTATTTTTGGATAAAATTAATTCTTTGTATTGAGATTTTGCTTGTTTATACTATTTATACCATATATTTCTAATTTGCATAATACAGTGTTAGAATACCCTAATTATTCGAAACACCCTGTATAGCATTAAATATATTTATTTTTAACGATGAACTTACATAACAAATTTTATTAAAATTTAAAAAAAAAATCGTATTTTATAAGCTTATTTTTTGAGTTTTGAGCCTGTTCGACGCTGTATATCTCCAGAACTGGTCATAGGAAAAGAGAAATCAATAGCAAACATGTAAGTAAGACACTTCAAGCAAAAAATAACAAAATTTAACCGATCCAATTTTAATATACTGGGTGATTTTTAAATACATGCGTTTTTCTGTTATTTTTCTATTGGTTATCATCGAAAACACCCTGTATAATTTTAAATAATATAAATTCTGATAGCTTGTTCCAAGCTAATGCCATCTACGGTATCACTTTTTTTTTTTTATTTATTTATTTTACGTCGGCCTTTTACTTTGTTAATGTTCAATTTAATGCCGAAAATACAATGATTTAACAACGGTATATAATAAAAAATTTTAAACTACTTTTATAGTATTCTATCCTATCTACGACGGGGTCGACAAAAATGTAGAAAAATAAAACGAATTAATATGATAAACTACGAAAATGAATTGAAAATTCATATTTTGCAACTTGGACACACTGTATCTTAAAAACTGGTCGGCAGATTTTGTTGTGGCCATGGATAATTCTGATCAAAGTGACATTATCTACAACATAGGTACTAAAATTTAGGAAATTTAACCAAGGGACATTTTTCATTTTTCAGAGAAGTGCGGGGTTCTTTATCATATTTATCTTCCTGTTTTTATTAATTCATAAATCCAACCTCTTTCCCTTTTCTTCCCCTTCTTTTGGGTACTTCCCAAATCGATATTTGGCCAATTTTTGGATAAAACAAAGCAGTAACGAAATATTGATCAAAAAACGAAATGGTGAATGCACCACAAGTGTTTGCTCCTATTAAATTTTACCAACCTGAAAAAATCTTTTTTTTTACTAATTTTGGAATGTTTACACAATAAAAATTTTAATCTATTATAAGTAAAAAATAAAGCTAGTCGATTTTCAATTGTCTAAAGCTTCCATCCAATCCGAATAGATCATCGTAGTTGGTGGGTTTTCCTGGACGTTTCGATTCGTCAGCTTTGATATCTTCCTGGGCCTTGAACCATGGACCGTATTCTTCCAACTTTTTCATCCATGCATCTAGACGAAAATTATTCAAATAAGATTAACAGAACAAATATGAGCATTATTTCAATTTAGTTGATCCAATAAACAATTTGGTTTACATACCTACTAAAAATTTGTGATATTTACTAGAATTCATTACAAGAACAACTGGATTTAGTTATCTCGACTATTATTTCGAGGGAAAAAAGCATAATACACTCCTGTGCAAAAAAAAAACGGGCATCATAAAATTTGGATTAAGGGTTAGGACATTAGATATAATTTTTTTTTACTAAGTTTAAGTGATTTTTTAGAGAGCTATAGATACATTTATTAGTTTTAACATGCCTATGCAAATTTTAAGAGAAATTTGTTTTTTGACATATTATACAAGGATAATCGAAAAGTTGTTTTTTTGCCTAGTGTCAAAACACCTTGTGGAATAATTAAGAAGCAAAATTACTTTAAAATATCAGTTTCCATTAAGCCGCAAATATTCTTTGCATTTTGGTTTTTGGTTCATGTCAATACGTGCATTTGTTCTCACCCAAATGCAAAATGATCTTGATGATGTCAATGATTTAGGAAACGCAAAACTAAAGCTATTGATGACCGATTTCTTGTACTTAAAACTCTTCGAAATCGTCGTTTGACGTTAGTACAGGCGAAAAACCAACTTCGAGAGGTTCGAATTAAAATTGTCATTTCTTGGACAGTTCGTCGAAGATTACACGAGGGTAATTTAAACTCACGCGGACCAGCAACTGGACCTAAATTACTACCGCGTCATAAGAGTCAAGAATGGAGGAATATTGTCCAGGATGATATTCGCGGGCTAATTGATGGCATGAACCGACGTGTACAGGCAGAAGTAAGGACTTGAGAAGGCAATAGAAATAATAGAGATGTATTTAAGTGAAAAAGTGTTTTTGGTACCGTAGAATGGGGCTATTTGGGATTGTGGGGGTTATTTGGGAAATGCCAAAAAAAAAAATTCTGGCAAACCTGCCTTTCGCCACGTGGATCTCAACTGATCGGCATCGTGGCCTCGCGTTCTGGCATTGGTTAACCGTCCTCTCTGGTAATTGTTCCCTCGCTGTGCGATACTGTAGTATGTTTTAGAGCTCCCGAAGATGCCGTTAGAAAAACCGCGAAAAATATTTATGTGCCAACTTCTTGTTCCTGGCGCTGTCCTCGTTATTTTACGGTAAGTTTAGGATCGTTGACTAATTGTTACATATTTCTAGATATCCTGAAAAATGTTTGAGAATATTGACATAGAAGAGAATTTGTTATAATAAAGGATGCCTTGGCCTTATTTAGGAATATTATGGAAAAAATGTGATTTTCCAACATTTTAATATTAAATTCGTTACGAAAAACAATAGTTAATTTATAAAATAAAATTCTTGAGCTCCCTTTAACTATTAATTAATTACCAATTACCACCCACCATGAAAGTCTTGCAATTTCCCAGCGCTACCACCATATTCTTCGGGAAGGATATCCTTTGGAATCTTCTCGTGAAGAGTATCAAAACTGGAATGGAGATGAATGCGGTTCCTAATTTTTTCTTTGAGAAATGGCTTTACCCATTGGACTATGGTATCTACGAGGGGTGACACGTTGACTACGTGAACTTCTTTGAGTTTTACTGGATACGCTTCCTATAAAAATAAGAAAACGATGAAATCGGATTCATTAGACGTAGTGTTCCTCTGGATCGCTTCGTCTATATTGACTTGAAGATATGTACTCACTTGAACGCAAACTAAGAACTTCTTAGCAGCAGAGGGAGAAACTTTGGCAAAATGTTGAGCAGTAACACAACTGGCATCTAATATATACACGTCGCCGGCAACACCGGTTTCCTCGGCGGCCAATCGCACGTCGCCAATCATCAAGATCAACTTGGCGGCGTCGGTGAGCGGAGGTGTCTCTATATCCCTCTCTTTCGACCTCAGAACGATTATTCTTTTACCGTCTGCCGTGAGGCCTGGAAGAGGAGGAAGTGTCCTAAAATCATAATTAAAATTATTAGTAAATTTTATTCGCGATAAGAGTTTCGTCGTTATCTCATGTGGGTTAAAACGCCATTTTGGAGTGACCGGAATTAGGTCTTTTTCTACTCTTAAACATCCTAGAAGGCCATGGTTTCCACGCAATTGAGAGAGTTTAGGTTTCACGCTAATCTATGTTTTTTCTATAATTATTATTGCAATTGGCGATTGTGTCAATGAGCCTAATGAATAAAACTTAAGCAATAACTTGAAGCAATTGCTTGACTAGCAAATGCTACAAGTAAAAGCAATCGCTAGATCTGGATATGAATAAAATTTTGAAGCGATTGCTGTTTTTCTTACACCTCTGTACTCTGTAGCAAACGCTTATTCAACACAAGTTCAGACGTGACTTATCCACTTGTTCAGATTATAGATTTCATGTTTAGTTTACTGCCTAATTTGTAAAAGAGTTGACGTAAATACAACAACGTTGGTCTATTTATTTAGTACAATAGTAATCTGTTACGTTTTTGTGGAAAATAGGAAACTTATAATATTTGTGATATGGCAGATTTCAGTGAAAATGAGGAAAGTGTTAGTAGTGATGAAGAAATTAAAGACAAGCAACTGATATTCGTTCACAAATTGAAGAAACATAAATAAATCTCTCTGACCACAACCGTTTAGCTTCCACAACAGCTTCAGCTAGCACTTGTAGGAAATTTAATAAAATTATTGGCCTTCTCCAAAACTGCATCCATTACAGAAGTGTATGTCTTACAGACAGTAGTTTGGTGAACACCGAGTTCTTCACCTACAGAATTTTGAAAGCCCGGATCCGACAATTTCCGCAGAAAGACTCTCATTTAAAGGCGACAGTGCACCCCCCTCGCTTTTTACCAGTATTAGTCAAAAAATGATTTACCAACCACTCAATATTTTCCCCGTCAAATCGATATAACTTTCTGAAATCATCATAATATCTGCAATTTTTTCGTACACTGTAGATTTTCCTTTTACGGACGTTCATATACAAGGACCTAAAGTCCGTCCCCCCCTCTAACTTCTAAACCGTTCGGTATATTTTAATGAAATTTTGAACGATAATATTTGAGCAAGTCTTGCACTTTTTGACATACCAATGACAGCTTTAAATGTCAAGATGACAGCTGGGTCCGCTTTTGGAATATTTTTTTAAATGGAAAGGGGGTTCCAATGGTACCTCATTTTGAAGGTCTTTTAATGCTTAAAACATTCTCCAATTTAAAAAACATTTGGTTCAGTATGAAATGAAATTTATTAATTATAAGTATTTTAAACAAAAGATAAAGGGACACATCTACAAAACAGTAGTTACTTCAACAATTGTTGAAAATGACCGCCATGGACCTCTTGGCAAATAAATATTCTATTAGTAAATTCCTCTCGGACATTGTGAAGCCACATGGGTTTCAAGAGATTTCAACAAGATGGTGCCCCGCCACACTATTTTAGGCAAGTCAGAAATTACCTAGACGAATCTTATGAAAATAGGTGGATTGGTCGTCGAGGTCCGACAGAATGACCATCTAGATCGCCAGACCTAACACCTCTAGATTTTTTTCTTTGGGGATACGTTAAAACTGAGGTTTATAAAACGGCTCCAGGCTCATTAGAAGAACTTAGGCAACGAATTGCAGATGTTTGTTCAAGGATAACGCCACAGGTGCTTCACAATGTCCGAGAGGAATTTACTAATAGAATATTTATTTGCCAAGAGGTCCATGGCGGTCATTTTCAACAATTGTTAAAGTAACCACTGTTTTGTAGATGTGTCCCTTTATCTTTTGTTTAAAATACTTATAATTAATAAATTTCATTTCATACTGAACCAAATGTTTTTTAAATTGGAGAATGTTTTAAGCATTAAAATACCTTCAATATGAGGTACCATTGGAACCCCCTTTCCATTTAAAAAAATATTCCAAAAGCGGACCCAGCTGTCATCTTGACATTTAAAGCTGTCATTGGTATGTCAAAAAGTGCAAGACTTGCTCAAATATTATCGTTCAAAATTTCATTAAAATATACCGAACGGTTTAGAAGTTAGAGGGGGGGGGGGACTTTAGGTCCTCACTGTATATTCAGCCATAATTGAAGACACAAAATAAGAGCGACGCACGTGTATGCCGCGGAGAACTAAAGTTGACTGCTACCAAGCAAATTATGCAGGGGTCGACCTACCTTAAAAAGTTGAAAGCGATTGCTACACTAGAAAAAGCAAATCCTTAATTTATTCATCACATCTTAAGCAAACGATAGCGATTGCTTCTATTTTTTAAGAAAAAGCATTGACTAGAAGCGATTCCTGCACTTTTAAGCGATTGCTGGACGCAAAAGCAATTACTTTAGTTTTTATTCATTGGCTTTCAAATTTACGTACAAAATGCTAGCACCTTTAAACAAACAGGAAGTAAGAGTAATAAACGTTTAAGCAAGCAAAAAATCCGTTAATGTAAAATAACAATTGGATGATTAAAGACGTAAAATCGTTTTATTTAGTTCGGGTTTGTTCGGGTTTGTTGAAGTTATCTTTAAAAGGAACACCTTTAACTACAGTCTTTTTATTAAGGTTCGTGTAAAAAATGTGGCTCGATATTTGGTTCCACTTTCCCCCCTTGAACACTCAGATGGGTACTTACCCAATTTTGGCAAGTCGTTGCAATTCCGGCGAGGTTATATCTCTGTTAGAAAAGAACTCTGGGCATGCGGTTCGCATTGTGAAGTACATGTCAAGCTTCCTTTTCGTTTTTTCTAAAGAGAACTTGCATCCTCTCAGGAAGGTCATTAGACGATCTTCATCTATAAAATAAATTAAAATGCGTTAATTATTATTGATATTGATAAAGTATGTGTCAAAGTAAATCGTCTTGTCTTTTTGAGATCAATTAACAAAATGCAAATTTCTATACCACGAGCTAACAGGTATTTTAGGAAAAGGAATCAAAAAATTGGAACTCTAATTTTAATTCACTCAGTCTTAAAAATATATTAATAACATGTGCCTTGATCACTAATATTTCTATGCACCACAGAATCAACACTTCAACAAATTTCTCAAACGCACAATACACAGGCTTTCTCAAGATTGCTTATACATCCTAATTGTACCAGGCTCTGCCCTGGGATCAAATAACAAGGGTGCCTAACCTAAATAACAATTGTAAACGACATAAACTTATCGAATACGAGACGGACCTACCTGCTCTTGATAACAAGGACAACATTTCTATGCAAACTAATGGTAGAGCTATTTACATCAGATAATCTAAATCATTATCTATTTATATTGGTAATTATTTAATATAAACCGTGTATTGGTATAAACTCTTCACATTAAGAAAAAACAATAATTCCTTGCTTTCTCATTTATTCCAAAAATCGGCCAATTATCTGTCTTTGGGATCAGGCACGTAGATAAGATGGGGGGGGGGGGGGTACTTGAACTGGATATTTTGTCGTATGGTATCATATACAGGGTGGTCCAACGAAAACTTAACACCTCGATTTTCCTGCTTTAAAATGAAAATGTGGAAAATCGCTCGGACCCGTCGATTTTTATTTCGAGAGGGACACCTTTTGCGTATATTGTCAATCTTGTTACTTCAAGCCCCTAGGAGGGAGGGGGGGGGAAGGGGTAAGATCTAAATCTTAAATGGATACCCCTATTTTATATAATATTTTTGGATTCTGCATAAAATTCTGAACATTTTTTAATAAAAGCATTATTATACTTAGCAGTTTCCGAGATATTGACTGTTGAAAAATGACATTTTTGAACTTTGACAGCGTCTAGCTTTTTAACTGTACCTCTTAGAGCAAAACGGCTTACATGTCCCTATCTTCGATTTTTATTATCTTTCCAATAGTGTCAACTTTTGGTTAAACCGGATGTAAGAAATATAGTACTTCCGGTTTAATCGGAAGTTGACACTATTGGAAATATAATAAAAATCGAAGATAGGGACTCTAAGACGTACAGTTAGAAAGCTAGACGCTGTCAAAGTTCAAAAATCTCATTTTTCAAGAGTCAATATCTCGGAAACTGTTTAGTATAGACTAATAATGCTTTTATTAAAAAATGTTTAGAATTTTATGCAAAATCCAAAAAAATTATATAAAATAGGGGTATCCATTTAAGATTTAGATCTTACCCCCCCTCCCTCCTATGGGCTGGAAGTAACAAGATTGACAATATACGCAAAAGATGTCCCCCTCGAAATAAAAATCGACGGGTCCGAGCGATTTTCCACATTTTCATTTTAAAGCAGGAAAATCGAGGTGTTAAGTTTTCGTTGGACCACCCCGTATAAGACTTTTAATGAAAAATAATTTTATTAAATTTAATAGTACTTTTTCCCTTATGCCCGTGGCGGACAGTGTATAATGTTTGACAGGGTTATATAGAAGCCGAGAAGATCAAATAAAAAACAAAAGGTACTTTCCATTTGCTTCTTTTAAACAGCAAAGCAAAGTAAAAATCTTTGCTCAGCTAAGTTTTTTAACGCATGCTTCGCGAACAAGTTCGCATAGTCCATAAGGTAAATATAGAGGGGGACACTTAAGCGCGGCAAGGGGGGAGGCTGTGTTAAGTTAAATTTTCAAAAGGAACGCTCAACTTACAGTGGCGTAGCGTGGTTAAAGGGACGGAGGGGGCGAAAGCTTCTAAGGTAAGGGCGTAGGGTAAGGTGCCACGACCTTAAAATATAAAATACACAATACATGATCCTCAAGAAAATCACAAAAAAATTGATCAAGTAAAAAAAGTGCTTCGTGGCTCACTATGGGTCCTGGGGGAGGGGGGTAATTACCCCCTTATCTATGCCCTTGTTCAAAGGGCGCCCCACTGCTAATGTATAATTTCGTTTATTTAGTAAATTTTGGCCTGAGAAATAAAGTTTTTGTTTCGTCATGTCTAAAATGGTCACATGAAAACAGAATATGAACACGACAAGGGGAATTTTGTTAAAACTTAAAATTTAGTCTCTATACTCTATAGTGAATTAGAGATTTCAAGCAATTTTTAATTGTTAAAGCAAAATAACTGAAAGAATCAAATTATTGGTCGTGGCAAAATATTTTTACTATAAATTAAATCAAGTAGTGAAAATAAAATAGAATCTCGAAATAGGTAACAGGTTTATTTTATCTGTTTCTTTAGTCTACAAGTTAGAAATAAATAATAACCTAATTAAAACTCATAAAAATACTTTAAAAACAAAGAGAAAGAGAACTTCACAAAATATCATAAACTATTTGCCAATATTCTTCTGATAATGGTCATCCTATAATATAGACAGAAACAAAGAACTAAATTATAATAATAGTAATAAATAATGAGGGTTTTGTTATATTATTATTATTTATATTCATAAACATAGTAAATTTCCTCTTGCTGCGATAGGTAAACAATATTATCAATTATATCATGTGAAGTGAAGTTGAACTGCGAAACTACTGGGAGAGTGAGAAGAGGGCGCCGTTTGGGAAAGGGCTCAAAGGGCGGGGGAGGCGGTCGCCCCCCTAGCCCCCTGCACGCTACGCCACTCTCAACTTAGCCGATGGCTTTGCTGTTTTATTAAAAAGTGACTTAAGGAAACGGCTGCACTTTTAAGTACGCGGTTCTAAAAATGTAATATTTTTCAGGAAATCGATATTGAATATTGCTAAATAAATGGTAATTATCATAATAAAAAAATTATTAATTTCTTTAAATTAGCATTTCAAAGTAACTACTTCAATTAACCGTAATCAACCTTGAACTTATTAATTACGTTTGTCAATTTTTTTATAACATTTTTCTCACTTTATTATTATTTAAATGGTTATTGATTATAAACAATGTAATAAATAACACATTTATTGTTCGACTTCGCTTTTGAAAATTAAGATCGTTTAATCCTTGTTTTCTCGAAAAAAGCGTAAAAAGGTATTAATTTCATTTTTATATAGAAATTTTAATTTTAATTTTTCACATAGAATAATAATTGTATAATTCTACGATTTGCTTACCCCAAGTATCCGGTAGATGGGGCTGCTTCAATAACCATTCTTTGATATGTTCGAGATCTGATTGTCTGGTGTCCACGTCTTCTTTGAGGGCTTTTCTGATGTGAATTTGCATTTCTGGGGATGGCTGTACCAACGTCATGTTGCTGAAAAAATATACATATTAGAAACATGTTTAAAAATAATTTATTAATATAATTATTTACTATTTTTACGTCACATCGGTATGATTGATAACTAGTTTTAATTTTGTTCACACTGTTTTATGGGTTATGTTCGTAGTAAACGCAGACCGCGGGTAATAAATTAAATTATATTATGTTATTCTTGGGACAGGCGTCTTATACAATTTGTTGGCGTATTTTGCATTATTTCACGAACATTTGCAACAAGTTCTTTTGTTCTTACAGATGGTCTTCCTGCTCCTTTTTTGTGTTGTATAGAACCTGTTTCCCTAAACACAGTCACGGTTCTTTTCAGGCAATAATAAAAATCCCCAGCAATAAAAGCAACGTTAGGAAAATATTCGTGAAAATCGTCCATGCACAAACCCGGATTGTATTGCCACTCACCATTTACTCTAACCCCGTTTCGAAAATACGCTTCAACCGTGAATGTTGTGTGCTGTTCCGTAAAGCCCATTGTGTGAATTGTTCAAGAAATTGGAAAAATGAGCGATGAATCAAATTACTTGTAACGACTGTCAAATATAACGGATTAACTGATTGATTGGTAATTCAGGTAGTTACTGACACCCATCAGGTATTAAGCTCTACGCCTAAGCATTACGCCCTTAAATCCAAGCCCCTTTTTGATGCAAATAATTCTTGCTCGCACGGTATATTAAGTCCACCAGTTCAAGCAACCGATGAGACGTACATACACATTTTTCCTATAAATCATTATAATTTCATTACCTTTTGATCGATTCTTGATAAATTATTAAACCTTTACAGATAGATATGCCATTGCAAAGGTCTCACACTTATTAATATTTCAATTAACTATTTAGACTAGTTACGTCAGAGTTCGGGATACAATAATTATTAATATCAAACTAGTTATTTAATAGGTTTTTTTTTGTTGATACTGCCATTTTCTTACGTACGCAGAAAGGTAATGCTACTAATAATTTAAAAAAATATTATGGATAATTGAGTTGTTTACGTAGCCTTTTATAGCTTTTTGTAGGCTATGGAACGTAGTTACTTGATAGTAACAATAATAACAAATTGTATCGTTTCGGAATGTGTTAAACTTTTACCGCCTAGCCTTTTGAATGTACATGTTTTATTTAATGGCGAAAATATATACGTTCACCATCGTGTCAAAAAATATTTTACCGATTTAATTTATTCGTCATTTAACCATAGACATAACATGCCTTTAGATCAATAAACAATAATCCCGAAAGTTGCAAATTTATGACCTTGCGCATATAAATCAAGCTGAGTAGACATGGACATGCGCACTGCACAATTCTTATTTAACGAATGGGAACAAGACAGGTCCGGGTTTTAAAATTTAACTTACAATAAACCCACAACTCAATTAAATAAGGCCTATCTATAAATACAGAAAAGTTATAGGGGCGAACGTCTTTTGAGAAACACCCGGTATATGATAGATATTTGCAACACTTGTTTAGTAGGTTCTTTAATAAATAAATAATTGTCAGTTAAAAATTCATCAATCATTATTAAAAAAAATATTTTAAAATTTGCAAACATTTTCGCGAGTTGTGAGTTCCAAATACCACAACAACATAAAAGTATGAATCATCGAAGAAAGGCAGCAATAATAACCTAATTACTAGCGTGTCTAATTATAACAAAATTATTACCATTAATAAAAAAATTGTATATTTTGTAATATTTTCATGCTTTCGCTCATGATCGGTACCTACGTGTTCACTCAAATGTCAAGAATACTAATTACGTTGGGCATACTTAGATGAAATAAAGCAATTATGGTGTTGGGAAATGGCCTCTTTGACAGATTACCTCATACCCCAATAGAATATTTCTTATGGTACTACATGTTTCAATATATATCTAAAAGGGAGAGAATTATATCGGCTAGCGGACATAAAAGTGTGATAAACCTGCCTATTTTTGCATTAAAGCACACAGGAAGGCCAAAACCAATGGACTCCCTGGGACCAGGGGAGTAGACAATGACAGCTGTTTCGTCCTTATTTGGACTTATCAGAAAGCCACAACCCGAAGCAACTCCACTGAGAACACGGCAGCGCATTTAAATCTTGTTTAACGAACAAGCAAGGAGTAAACAAGCCCCAGCGCCATCACGTCGGAATGAATGCTTCGCGGTTGAGTCTGATCTATACAAAATCCACAGTGGATACGTGAAGGACAGACTAAGCCCCCTGAGCAATTCTTAACCCCCTAAATATTTTCTCGGTGAATTACTTAAATGAATAATTAAAAATTAACATTGTGGCATATCGGACAAGTGTGTAACTGTTTTTTATTATGGAATACACAGGGATACAGGCACAATTACATTTAATTAAAAAACAAAATGATACGTAATATTTGATACAATTTACAAAATGTTTAACTTTTCTGTCTGTTTTTGTTAAAAGTTGCGTTTTAAAATTTTAAAATAAATCTATAAAAATGTTTAAAAAAAATGTACTAAAAAATATTTAATTGTAGCTTTTTGCTAAATAAAACTTGTTACTACTACTACTATAACTTAAAAAAAAATTAATTTTATCCCTGATGTTTACACAACCCCGTATAATACGATGAATAAACCAGAACGAAAACAATGTTTTCCATTGTGCATCCACGCCACGCTAAGACAACCAAAAACCAGGTCGTCGAAAGTGCAAACCCAGCGGCTTCTTGTACCATCGACTATGATTATGGTACAACCATTACCAAATCATGGCTGGTTATATAATAAAGGCGAACTCAGGCGTATGTTATAATACAAATATATACGCTATACTGCGCCTAACTTATTGCGCAAAAAATTGTATTTTCATTAAATCATAGTTTTCGTCATACTTTTTTGCTTGTGTGTGGTAGATAGGTAATTAGGTTGCCCAAATTATTTACAAGGTTAGGGTTTTTACGTTATTTTTAATTAATTAATATAGCTTATTATGTTTTAAGCAAATGTGTTAGAATTAAAGCTTCATTAAAATGTGGTTGTTAATTCTGTTAATAAGCTCACCACGTCAAAATTGATGTTTTTTCAGGAATCATGAATTGTGGGGCGTAAATTACCAATCTGAAAACGATTTTCTGATTACAAAGCTGTCAGTACGTTATCATAATATTGGAAATGTGCCTAAAAATTTTGCTGTTTTTTTTAAATGCCCTATCCTGAAGAGTATACAGGCCATCGTTTAAAAAGGCCTTAGGCTTCTGTAGTCGCGGATTCTGGTGTAGATACTCTCACTTTCAAACGCCATGGTAGCTGGAAAAGCAATACTGTTGCAGAAGGATGTATTGAAAACTTCCAAGAAAATAAAAAGATGAATTCTGCAGCTATTCACGGCGAAAACTTATCGGAGGTATTTTTACCCGTTGTTTGTTCACACACAATTTATTGTATTTACAATCAAATATTATAAAATATACATATTATTATAAATTATTCAAATTTTAATAGGAACTATTTTAGGTTTAAGTCTTTGATTGTAGTTACTTTCTGAGATCACGACGCATGCTTTCCTTGGTTGGTAATGCTGTTATAATTTCTGGGATGGAGTTAAATGCTTGAATGCTTCGGAAAATTGGCGAGTCCTGGGCAGTTTTAGTTCTTACCTATTCATTTCTCAGTTGATTTTTTGTTCTTATATTATGGCTGTGTGTTAATTTAACTTGCTTCAATTCTGTATTTGTTTTTTGAATTTTATTTTTAATTGAATAAATTAGTTTCACCTGTTCACGTTTTGATTGTATTTAATTTCCAAATTTTATTATTGTACAGATCTGCACTGGGTGTGTATCGATTTAATGAGTTTATTGATTTAATGGCTTTCTTCTGTCCGTTGAAGTTTGTTTAGGTCACATTTCGCAGCGTTTCCCCAACAATGTTTCTTATTTTAAATAAATATTTAATATTTTTTGATAATGAAATCATTATAGTATTTAGTCCGAAAAAGTACGTCATTTCGACACTGAAAATTACATCTATAATAATCTATATAATGCTGTCATTTTAACACGTCAGAAGATAAATTACTATTACCTTACTAACAATAAATATTTCAACGCCGACTGTACCAAAACCAATTATTATTAATAATTAAATGGCTTAGCTGTAAAGTATCTTAAGTGTATATAATATGTGGATTAGCTGCTTCTACGTCCGTGAAAGTTTTTTAACGTTAGAAATTTTACGTGTTCCATTACATTTTACTTTTACCTTGCTTTAAATGGATCGTAAAGAGAACGAATTTATTATAAATGTTTAATAATACCGAAATGGTTCATCGAAGAAATACACGAATAATAGATACATTTTTAAATTGTTGGCCCCAAAAACAATTCTTTATTTGCGCCTGTCAAACGGACTATAAGGGGTTGCATTGTTCCATTTTCTGTCAAAAGAAACGATAACGTATAACTATGGAGAACTATAGGGTCCTCCATACGTATAACATTGGATGGATAACTGGATAGCCTAGGTTTTATAGTTTTGGCAGTTTAATCTCCATTTCGTTGACGCATTGCCTTTTAGTTATTATTGGTTGATTAATATAAGTTTGCGTTTAGGTTGTTGTCATCCTATTTGTTTAATTTGTTATTAAATTTCCATGTACAGGGTATCCAAAAAGCCAAAAAGTATGGATACACACTCCCGTGCACAAAAAACGGGCATCATAAAATTTGGATTAAGTTTAGGGTTATATAACTTTTTTATTTTTACTCCGAATTAAGTGATTTTTTAGAGGGCTATAGATACATTTATTAGTTCTAATATGCTTATACAAATTTTAAGATAAATAAGTTTTTTGACATATTATACAAGGATAATCGAAAAGTTGTTTTTTTTTGCTTGGTGTCAAAACACCCTTTGGAATAATTAAGAAGCAGAATTACTTCAAAATATCAGTATACATTGTGCCGCAAATATTCTTTGCATTTTGATTTTTGCTTCATGTCAATACGTGCATTTGTTCTCACTCAAATTCAAAATGATCTTGATGATGTCAATAATTTAAATTTTTCCCTAATTTTCTCATTGCCATTGCATTCAAAATAAAATAGACTATTAAAATGCAAGAAAACCAATGTTATTGTAATAATTAAAATTTAATAAACAAATAAATATATGGAAAAAGGTGCGTATACCTAAGATTTAAAAAATAACATTTTCGCAAAACAAACTTAACATCAGGTACCACTAACACTTTCACTTCAACACACCTCAATAATTTCTATTGCCTCCTCTATCCCTTACTACTGCCTGTACACTGTACACGTCGGTTCATGCCATCAATTAGCCCGCGAATATCATCCTGGGTAATATTCCTCCATTATTGACTCTTATGACGCGGCAGTAATTTAGGTCCAGTTGCTGGTCTGTGTGAGTTTAAATTACCTTCGTGTAATCTTCGACGAACTGTCCAAGAACTGACATTCTTAATTCGAACCTCTCGAAGTTGCTTTTTCGCCTGTACTAACGTTAAACGACGATTCCGAAGAGTTTTAAGTACAAGAAATCAAAAATCGGTCATCAATAGCTTTAGTTTCGTGTTTCCTAAACTAATGACATCATCAAGATCATTTTGCATTTGAGTGAGAACAAATGCACGTATTGACATAAACCAAAAACCAAAATGCAAAGAATATTTATGGCATAATGGAAACTGACATTTTGAAGTAATTTTGCTTCTTAATTATTTCACAGGTATTTTTGACACCAAAAAAAACTTTTCGATTATCCTTGTATAATATGTCAAAAAAACAATTTCTCTTAAAATTTGTATAGGCATGTTAAAACTTATAAATGTATCTAGAGCTCTCTAAAAAGTCACTTAAATCGGAGTAAGAATAAAAAAGTTATAAATCCCTAAACTTAATCCAAATTTTATGACGCCTGTTTTTTTAAACTTTTTTAAAATTACTGAATAGGCTTTTTTGAAAATTGACCCCTGCATGTAATGAATGAATATTTAAATCGTTGAAGAAATATACAAGAAGTGTCTGTATATTTTTTCATTTCATAGTTACGTATGAAATTTTAATATATTTCCAAAAAAATTGGGCCAAAACCAGCGTTCATATACGTGGTTATCTATTTCTCTTAGAAGACCTCAGAAGTAAATATTATATTGACATTGAATTAAATTATTCATGTATTCCAATTTTAGGCTGTTTATAAATTGTAGTTTCTTAAGTTCTCGTTCAAATCGATAAAAAAATTTATTAATTATTAATATCGATATTAAGGACTTAGCTTAAGGAGACATATTTTATATCTTTCGTAAAAAAATATCTAAAAAGCAAGAGAAAAAAAATTAAACTGAAAATTTCGCACCTGTCATTCTAAGCCAATCACACACTTTTATTTCGACAGTTACCAATGACAACCTTCAAATTTTTCGGAAATTTTTCTCCTCCTGCCAAGCTAGGCGAACAAAATTAATAAGTGGAAATTTTTTCTTGACAGCTATCATATGATCCGAAAATCAGTATTCAGGATCAAATTTTGGTATTTAATGTTTTTATTCATTTTATAATACTAAATAAATACAAATATTTATTTACCAAATATTTCTTTCATTAAGGCTAAATATTTTTGGAATTCTGGTTCGAACTCTTCTCTTCGTAATGGAGAATAACAAGGATAATGGTTATCTTCCCTTTCCACTTCTATCAGATGTCTATGTTTAATATAATAGATATAATATTTGGATGCAATTTTGTTCTGCTGAATTCTGGTTTTTCTTAAAAAAGATGGGATATCTTCCTCCAAAATCTTCTGGATAGCTAAGAAAAGGTTTTCTTAATGGGGGTTTAATTTAGTTTTTTCCATTAAACATTGCAAATACTTTAAATTTTTATGAGACATATTAATGTCCCCTATTTCAGAGCAAGATTTACAAACACCGTAGGACTTAAAATTAGTTTCTTTATTGTTTACTGCCATGATTTAATTATTGTGAACTAAAGAAGCACGTTTAAGAAATAACTGTCGACGTGACGTATAGCAGAGACGATTTTGACATCACAAGCCTAAGCCTACTTGACTCTGCTACTATCTACCTAGATTTTAAAAATTGTTTTATCTGGCATAACTAGCCTAAACTAGACTATACTATGCTTTCCCTTTGTTTTAGTAAATGAAATGTAGTAAAAATAAATAAAAAGGGTAATTTTCACTTATATTTTTTGCATTTCGTTTAACTAAACGGTGAGGAAACTTTTTTTTGAAAGTTTAAGTATTCCCATAATTATGGATAATTTCAATAAAATATTTCAAATAAATTTTAGGTGTGAAATTTTCTTACCGAATCCCCCGCGTCCTTGAATTAATATCCGGAAATTCTTCTTCAGTCACGCATTTTTCTAGAAAATTTTCCCTCGTCTACGACTCGGGAAAATTTTCAAAAAATGCGTTCCTTCGGAAAAATTTCCGCAAATAATTCGAGCACTAGGGAGATTATGAATGAATATTTCCCACTTGTGTAAAAAATCCCATAAGTCAAAACGCGTCATCAAAAAATGATAGCTTAAAATATGGATATTGTTAGATTTGGATTTTCCTTCAAATTAAAGGAAAATGTACCTGAAAACTTAGCCATTTTGATATCATTAGAATATCAACAGCGACAAAAACATTATATCTATTTATTTAAATAAATATTACTGGTAATTCATCGTCTTCTAAATCTTTATTTTAGTTAAGTCATGTATAGAACATATAAAAAAATATTTTAGTTGTGTTAAACTCAGCTAATTACTATGTTTCTTGGAATGAAACCTTATTAATAGTTATTGTACAAATACATATTGCTGAAATTCTTAGTTACCAGTTTCCGTAATGATGTGTGTGGTAACAGTATAACCAGGATGCCAAAGCAAATGAAAAAAACCTTTAATTTTTAAAATGGTCCATAAAGAAGTCTAATATCATCAGTAGACGACGTTAACCTTGAATTTTCTTAATTATATACATTTAGCAATCTTTAAACTATTACCAACACTTCTTTGTAATCTTTTTATATTTAATTTGAACTCATGGCATTTTGTTAAAAATAAGATGAGAAGAAAAATTGTATTGTTAATTATGGAAATATAATATATTATGACTTTGCATTTTATGTCCACAACTTAATATGAGAAACAACTAAAGCTTATCCATTCTTAGACGCGTTTCATCACATTACGGCTCATCATTAGAGTTAGGATCCGACAAAAGATGAAAGAAAGGAAAGTGGTGTACTAGGTACTATGTGTCATCAGTAAAGTCCGCATCATATGGGATTCTTTTTTATTAATAACTTTATTCGAAATTTGACTTTGGCATCAAGTTCTGCTTCGATCGAGGTGAAAATTAAGCAAAAAAATAGTAGTCACGTGATTCGCATTATCTGTCAAATTTTAGTTCTTTCCAAAATATAATTCAAAAGTGGGGTTATTTCTGAAAATATCGAAAAGAGTTATTAGAAAAAGTTTTTTTTTAATGCAGTTTCTAGCCCACATGCAAAATTTCAGCTGTATAAGATAATTTTGATTTTTTACCCATCACTAATATTTATTTTCCACTTAATGAACACTAGTCAAGTTTTTGATTTATAAGCGATTATTTGTAAAATTTTCACTTATAATCTCCCTAGCAGCAGAATCATCGGGAATTAATTCAGCTGCGTGGGAGATTCGGTAAGAAAATTTCATAAATTGGAGTTTTTTCTTATTGTAATTTTTTTGCTAAAATGCTACAAAAACATATTTCCGGCGGCTTTAGTTAATTGTAACTAATTAGAGTTTTAGAAATGAAGTTCATTTTAGCCGCTAGCAACTCATTTTTATTACTAAAATGTGGGAAACATTAAATAACAAATTTGTTATCTGAAATCCAATGTCTTTATAGTTTTAAATTCAAATAAAACTTTAAAAAACATATTTCCGATGAGTTTAGTTTAATATGACGCACTGTATTTTTATAATAAAAGTTGATTTTACTTGTTAGTTACTAAGGTTTATTACTAAAATTTCAGAAACATTAAAAACATTAATTCGTTTTCAACCTTATAACATCTGAAATTACATGTCTACATAGTTTCAAATGAAACATAAAAAAACATATTTCCGAAGAGTTTAGTTAAATTTTTGATGCGTCTCTTTTAGCCCCGGTATTCGATATGTAAAGCAAATTGGTTAGTATCAATAAAAATTTTAAGTATAAGCAACAAGATGTATTTTGATTTTATTTTGAGTGACTTTTGCCAATAGATATAAAGCACTTCATTTTTGACAGAAAAATTATCACTTAGATACTAATTTCATTAAGTTAATAGGAACTAACAAAATTATCGCGACAATCTCCCGTTGCTATAAGCAACGTAAACAAAAAGGAGCCTTCTAATTGGTTAAAAATAAATGTATGTAATTTTCACTTATAACCTCCCTAGAGCATGCAGTATTCCGTCGCGAATGATTTGAAAATCGCGACCGAGGAAAAATTTTCCGGACTTATAATTATTCTAGCTTGAGGGAGATTCGCTAAGAAAATTTTGCGCCTAGTAAAATATTAGTCCAAAGTTCAACATTTTTATTATGCATGAAAATCATTTGAAATAACATAGTGATCCATGAATAAGAAAAAAAACACACGTTACTTGTTTCCTTAGCAACCGACTATCATTGCGTCAGTGTAATAATAATTCTGATTCAGATAAAAAGTTTATTGTTTTTTAAAATGTCTCCTTCTGGTAAAGAGAGTCAACATATCAATCAATCAAAATGCCTTTTATTTTCATAAACATAGAGTGGTTACATACAATTTGGAAAAGGGGTGGCGGTATCCAAACCAGTTGCTCTATATACAACCACCCTAGATAAGTTATAATAAAAGATATTTATTGACATAACAAAATACTAAACTATAACAATGAGCTAGTTAAAAACCTATTACACTAATAAATTAGTTAATCTTACGAAAGAAAATGTTTAAACAAAATATGAAAAAAAAGACATAAAAACAACCGTTAGTTATATCAATATCAATAATCATCTCAAAGTCCGATTTCTGCTCCCCAATATCTATCTCTTTCTTAAGTAATCTAATGAACATATCAATTGATTGGGAGGTCTTAACATGGAGTGGAAGGAAATTATACAGTGTAATAGCACTGTAGGAAATCGATCCCTTAAGGAGTTCCGTTCTGTGACGAGGTACATCAAACAGTTCTCTATGTCTGATATGTAGGTTATGTGTATCACTGCCTTTAGTAAAAATATCAAGTAGATAGGATGGAGAACCATGACCAGTAATTTTAAAAACATTTTTAGCCAATAATTGTAATTTGAAACGTTCTTCAACGTTAAGCCAACCGGAATTTATCAAACTGGCAGTTATATGATCATACTTTCGGAGGTTATAAGAAAAACGTAAACAGGAATTTTTGGCTGTCTGGCCTTCTCATCAATGCAGGCCAGTATACGATGTTACAATAAGTCAATTGTGATAATACCAAGGAATTGGTTAACTTAAGTTTCAAATCAGTACTGAAAATATCTATATGCAAATATAATAGCTTAAGTGTAAAAAATATTTTTTTTATTAAGTTGTTAACGTGACAATTAAACCTTAAATCAGCATCTATATACAAGCCTAGATTCCTACAAGTACTAACTGATTGTAAAGCAACCCCGTTAAATATGATCCTAAAAGCAGAGTTGTCAAAGAGTTCCTTTCTATCCTACAATATTAGCATTAGTTGTGTTTTGCCCGCATTAAGAACCGATCGGTGAGCCTTAGAAACCTTAGAGATTGTTGCTAGATCATGGTTAATTTTATCCATTGCTAACAACAGAAACAACTTATGAAATAAAAAATATATCTGGGTATCATCAACGTATTGATGTGAACTACAGTACTTAAAAAAAATCAGATGTGTAAAGGGAACAAATTATAGGACCCAGGATGCTGCCCTGAGCCACACCTTTATTTACATGGAGAAGCTACGTATTATTTTTTAGTACAACTCTCTGGTATCTGCCTTCAAAATAGTTTTTAAAAAAAATTAGAGTTGAATCATCAAAACCGAAATAGTTGAGTTTAAGATACAGTGTTTTTGATGATCAAAAGGTTTGCAGTAATCCAATAAGATCAATGAAGTATTAAGTTGATTGTCGTAAGTACTAGGGCTCCTTTTATACTGGGATTCTGTATCTCGCATACCGGAATCTCGGCTTCACATTTAACGTTGCGCTTAAGCGAAGCGTTTAGACGGGCGCTTTCTCGGATACAGATTCGCGATTCTAAATTTCGGAATAACACAAGATAAGGAAAAGTATGCATTCCGAATTTCGGTATGCGAGATACTGTATCTCGCATACAGAATCCCAATATAAAAGGAGCCTAAAAGGCCATCAGTTATTTTTACTATGTTTGTACGTAGTGTACCGTGCGAGCAAAAATTATTTGCATCAAAGAGAGCCTTGCATCTAAGGACGTAATGCTTAGCCGTAGAGCTTAGTACGTGTTGGGTGTCAGTAACTACCTGAATTAACGATCAATCAGTTATTCCGTCATCTTTGACAGTCGTTACAAGTAATTTGATTCATCGCTAATTTTTTCAATTTCTTGAACAATTTACACAATGCGCTTTACGGAACACAAAACATTCATAATTGAAGCGTATTTTCGAAACGGGGTTAGAGTAAATGGTGAGTGGCAATACAATCCCGGTTTGTGCAATGTGCATGAACGATTTTCACGAACATTTTCCTAACGTTGCTTTTATTGCTGGGGATTTTTATCATTGCCTGAAAGGAACCGTGGCTGTGTGTAGGGAAACAGGTTCTATACAACACAAAAAATTAGCAGGAAGACCATCTGTAAGAACAGATATAAATGCAATAATAATGCAAAATACGCCAACAAATTGTATAAGACGCCTGTCCTAAGAAATGGGAAGATCTTATGGAACATGCAGGACTATTCTTATTATTATATTCTTACTTTGTTAATTTTGTAAACAACAAAAATAAATTTGTATTTGAATACTTATTTTATTAGTCATTAGTTTGGCATATCATGTCATAATATGAATTTGACAAAATTTTAACCTAGATTTGGTTAGATATATCGTTCCCATATCATTGTGATCTAAACCAAGCCCTACATTTTTTAATCCAAGCCCTCTTTGATGCAAATAATTTTTGATCGCACGGTACTATGATGGGCACGGAAGCCTGACTGTGTTGAAGGCAAAATATTGTTAATATTCAAAAAGTGATTAAGTTATTTGATAGTGTTGGTATAATCAGAAGGGCTGGAAGGATTTAAAACTTTAGGAATAGGTTTAACGTTAGCAGTTTTCCAAGCATTAGGGAATTTACTTATTTTATTTAGAGAGTGTTATAAATTTATCGCTAGAACATAATATGTATAAAGTTTAATGAATTGTACCCAAATCTACGGCTAATGAACCACAGGAAATTTTTACGAATCCCGACAAAATTGTTTCAACTTTAAAAGCGCCAAAAAACTTACGGTATTCAGCACCTTTATTGGTAATATTTAACAAAATACGACAAAAATAAAGAAAGTGACATGCTTTTATGCCAAACAACAGATTATCATGGCATACTTACTAAAATCCGAATGGAAATTAAATTGTCGAGAAAATTTTACAAACAATCGCTTATAAATCAAAAACTTAATTAGTTAAGTAAAGATACGATATACAAAACTAAACAACCGATTTAGGTAGCTTTTCAAATCAGTGATAATATACAGGGTATTACATTTAAAAAAATATACTTATGGTCACCTTTTCAAGTAACTAATTTAACTTTATTATTAAACCACCCTGTGTATCGCAACTAAGATTTGGGGGGTATGGTTAAAAGCCCCCCCTGGTATTATTTAACTGTTTACCAAATTTCAGTGTCTTAATATCTCAGAGGTAAAAAATATCAATATCTTACCGTTAGTTACCAAACAATTTGGAATTTAATTAGTACCGTGCGAGCAAAAATTATTTGCATCAAAGAGGGCCTTGTATCTAAGGACGTAATGCTTAGCCGTAGAGCTTAATACCTGTTGGGTGTCAGTATCTACCTGAATTAACAATCAATCAGTTATTCCGTCATCTTTGACAGTCGTTACAAGTAATTTGATTCATCGCTAATTTTTCCAATTTCTTGAACCATTCACACAATGGACTTTACGGAACAGCACAAAACATGCATGGTTAAAGCGTATTTTCGAAACGGGGTTAAAGTAAATGATGAGTGACAATACAATCCGCGTTTGTGCATGCATGGACGATTTTCACGAACATTTTCCTAACGTTGCTTTTACTGCTGAGAATTTTTATCATTGCCTGAAAATAACCGTGGCTGTGTTTAGGGAAACAGGTTCTATACAAATCAAAAAAAGAGCAGGAAGACCATCTGTAAGAATAGAAGAACTTGTTGCAAACGTTCGTGAAATAATGCAAAATACGCCAACAAATTGTATAAGAGGCCTGTCCCAAGAAGTGGGAAGATCTTATGGAACATGCAGGACTATTCTTAAGAAGCAGCTAAATTTATTTCCTTATAAAGTGCAAGTATTCCAAGAAATACAAGCCGCAGATTTTGAAAGACGCATCAGGAATTACTGTCAATGGTTTACCCAAAATGTATTGGAAAGAAATGAGTTATTAGACCTGACTTTTTTTCGGATAAAGCCTGGTTCCACCTCTCCAGTTATGTGAATTCTCAGAATATATGTAATTATTTTTCTTTTTCTTTCTGTATCTTACTTTGTCAATTTTGTAAACAACAAAAATAAATTTGTATTTGTCTACTTATTTTATTACTCATTAGTTTGACATATCATGTCAAAATATTAACCTAGATTTAGCTAGATATATCGTCCCCATATCATTGTGATCTAAACTAAGCCCTACGTTTTTTAATCCAAGCCCTCTTTGATGCAAATGATTTTTGCTCGCACGGTATTTTAGAAACGGTAAAAGCGTTCTATTGAAAACATCGAAGTTGCTAGTAATTTTTGGTGGAAGAGGCAACACTGTATAGTCACAAATATTTTAGATAAATAGAGCGTGTCCGTTTATGTCAATGATCGAATTTTCGTTAGCTGATGGTTCCTCATATACGTCTAACATACCATTCACCGTGAATCACCCTGTATAAAACCATGATAATAAAGTGAAACAGTTTCTCGACTTACCTTATTTAGTAATCCTAAAAATGTAGCGAAATTTACACAAAAAATTCAAAGTTCTCGTTACTTCCAACACAGAAAAACCAAGAATTGAACCACCAATGCCTAAGGCGATATGATACGTGAAAGCTTGCAAAGTCAACCTGTCTTATTATACTAGACCCACGTTCAGGTGTATGAATCCAACTATACCAATCGTGTCCCACTATAAAGTGAATTGGCCAATCGAAAACGAACAAGCGTGGTCACGTGACGTGCTTTCTCCCGCGTTATTTTATATTTTCAACATTGGTACAATACGATATTATGAGGAATATTAGATATATGCGCATAAAGTACTTTTATCGGCGTCAGTAGCAATATTTTGAAAATTACTTAGACGATGACGAATTATTATTAATATCGGTAAATTTTAAAATTGACTAATTTGGTAATTTTTTCAATTACCAGGGGTCTGACAATTTTTTTTCCCATACAGGGTGTCCGGAAATAATTTTTTTATACAGGGTATTCCCTACTCGATGGTACATTAGAAGTATCTGGAGAACGAAAAGAAAAATAATTTTGAAATTTTCACTACGGCCATAGGAGACTGCGCTCTAGCTTTTAAAAATAATTTCGCGGTTGCAGTGTTGCCAGATCTATTGATTACTGACATCAACTTTGGAATTTTAAATAAGACACCCTGTATATTTTTACATTTTTAAATTCCACATAAAATTATAATTATTTTTTATTAAATGCACTATTAGTCTATACTTCATAGTTTCCGAGATATTGACTCTCGAAAAGTGACATTTTTGAACTTTGACAACTTATAACTTTCTAACAGTACGTCTTAGAGCAAAACGGCTTACATGTCCCTATCTTCAATTTTTATTATCTTCCCAAAAAAATCAACTTCCGGTTAAACCGGATGTAACTCGAAAGAAGGAAATATAGTTGTTTAACTGGAAGTTGATTTTTTTGGGAAGATAATAAAAATTGAAGATAGGGACATGTAAGCCGTTTTGCTCTAAGACGTACTGTTAGAAAGTTATAAGCTGTCAAAGTTCAAAAATGTCACTTTTCGAGAGTCAATATCTCGGAAACTATGAAGTATAGACTAATAGTGCATTTAATAAAAAATAATTATAATTTTATGTGGAATTTAAAAATGTAAAAATATACAGGGTGTCTCATTTAAAATTCCAAAGTTGATGTCAGTAATTAATAGATCTGGCAACACTGCAACCGCGAAATTATTTTTAAAAGCTAGAGCGCAGTCTCCTATGGCCGTAGTAAAAATTTCAAAATTATTTTTCTTTTCGTTCTCCAGATACTTCTAATGTACCATCGAGTAGGGAATACCCTGTATGCCATTTTTATAATTTAACCCAAAAATTATGAAAATTCTAACAATCATTATTCGAGTGACCATAGACCAAATATCTTTATCTAGTTACTAGTCTTTGTGTGAGTGGGATGGATGTTGGCGTTTTTGACCCGTGTATTTCGGACCATTCTGGACAGTATTTGGCTGTGATGGCTGGCGCCTTCAAGCGTCATCCTTACACGTATAGGCAAATATTGTCGGATAAAAATATTCAAAATTTTAAAAATCTTTTAAGCACCGTTGACTGGAATAAATTTCATATTTTGTCCAAAGATGTAAATGCTATGGCTGAATGGCTGGTTGAGACTTACCGAGCGGCAGCAGATGAATACGACAGATAACGAAAGTAAAACATTCGAGTTACCTGAATACTATACTAGATGTAAAGTAGCGTCTGCAAGGAAATGCAAGCAGGATAATAAATCCCCAGTGCAGTGGTTTAATGAGGATCTGCATAATAAGAGAAATATTTTAACAGCTGTAAAAATGATATGTCAGGTTAAAGATGGTTCGGAGGATTGGTCTACATACAGTAAGTTAAAGACTGACTACAGAAACTCTATTACTTTTTACAAAAAACAAGCTTATAATAATTACATATTAAATTCAAAAAATAAGTCCAAAGATTGTTGGAAATTAATAAATTTTGAATTCAATCGAAAAAAGTTAGTAAATAAAGATAAGATAACAATTGAACCAAACGATTTTAATGACTATTTTAACTCGGTTTCTGAAAATAGAATTAAGAACTTTCCTGCAAACTCCACCGAAGCAAGTGACTTCTTAAGATATACTCCACCAGTTAATTGTAACTTTTTTCTGCATCCAGTATGCCCAAAAGAAGTTGAACTAACAATACTAAATCTTAAAAGATCAGCAGTTCTAGATGCTTTCAATACAAATGATAGACTGCTTAAGGAAACCATAAACATTCTAGTTGAACCTTTAACCACTTTAATAAATGAAAGTTTTTTGAGCGGTATTTATCCGGACGTTTTTAAGATGGCTAAAATTACACAAATATTAAAAAAGGGTGACTCTAGATTGGTGGAGAATTACCGACCTATAGCGATTATTGTGATATTTTCCAAAGTTTTGAGTCTCTGCTAAAAAATCGTCTTTATAATTATTTTGAGACTAATGGATTGTTTCACCCTTCTCAGTATGGGTTTAGGAAAAAAAGATCAACACTGGGAGCAGTCTTACAGGTTGTGAGTGACATAGTCGAGGGCTTGGAGTCTGCTGAGCTCACGTCAATAACTTTGTGCGATCTAACAAAAGCTTTCGACTGTGTCAGTTACAAACTCCTGTTAAAAAAACTATACCACTATGGCATAAGAGGTGTTCCCCTAAACCTTCTTGAGTCTTATTTGTCTGATCGGCGGCAGTTTGTGGAGATTGAAGGTGTCAAGTCTGATTTAGGCTATGTTAAATATGGAGTTCCACAGGGATCCGTCCTTGGGCCCCTCCTGTTTATAATTTATATTAATGATCTGTGTTATTACATGCAACGGATTTGCAATTTGACCATATTTGCAGACGACACTACTTTTATTACTTCTGCTTCTAGTCTAGAGAATTTGATTATGGCGTCTCAACTGCTGCTGAAGGATGCAGAAAGCTGGTTTTCTTGCAATCTCTTGCAGCTTAATACGAGTAAGACTCAGGAACTGGTTGTCTCGAGTAATCGACTATTGAACAAAAACAATAAATGTAGATTACTGGGTATCACTCTGGATGGTTCCTTATCCTGAGAGGCCCACGTATCTGAACTGGGACGAAAATTGTCGAGTACGATATTTCTTCTTAGAAATTTGCGTAAATGTTTGACTTTGGACGTTTTGAAATCGCTGTACTTCGGCCTTTTTCTTTCTCATATTGCGTATGGGGCAATATTGTGGGGAAACAGTGCAAATGCACAACAAATCTTTCGACTCCAAAAGAGAGCTGTAAGACTTATGACTAACGCAGGATATAGGGACCATTGTCAGCCTCTGTTCAAAAAATTTGGCATAATGCCGCTGCCCTGTGTATATGTCGTAGGCTGATAGTGAAATCCGTCATTTCATGAAACGCCTAGCCATATCATGAAGCGTGGCTAAAAGGTATATTGCAACTGGTTTGTTCGTTGTTCCCCAGAGCATTTTTTTCAATTTTTTCAACTAATATTATTTTATAAAAATAAAATTAAATTAAAAAAAAATTGAAAAAATGCTCTGGGTAACAACGAACAAACCAGTTGCAAATATACCTTTTAGCGTGCAGCATGATATGACTAGGCTTTTCATCAAATGACGGATTTCACTATCAGCCTACGACATACAGTGTGTGTATAAAGCCTGGAAACGGCTTAATAACATCACAATTTACTGGCCGATTTAAACCAAATTTGGTACAGTTGTGTAAGAGGATCTAACACACCGAATGACGATATTGGCGTTGTTGCCAGCTTTTTAGTTTGTCTGGAATTCGAAAGAATTTTATATTTTTAAATATAACACCCAGTATATTTTTACATTTTTAAATTCCACATAAAATTATAATTATTTTTTATTAAACGCATTATTAGTCTATACTTCATAGTTTCCGAGATATTGACTCTCGAAAAGTGGCATTTTTGAACTTTGACAGCTTATAACTTTCTAACAGTACGTCTTAGAGCAAAACGGCTCACATGTCCCTATCTTCAATTTTTATTATCTTCCCAAAAAAATCAACTTCCGGTTAAACCGGATGTAACTCGAAAACAGGAAATATAGTTGTTCCGGTTTAACTGGAAGTTGTTTTTTTTTGGGAAGATAATAAAAATTAAAGATAGGGACATGTAAGCCGTTTTGCTCTAAGACGTACTGTTAGAAAGTTATAAGATGTCAAAGTTCAAAAATGTCACTTTTCGAGAGTCAATATCTCGGAAACTATGAAGTATAGACTAATAATGCATTTAATAAAAAATAATTATAATTTTATGTGGAATTTAAAAATGTAAAAATATACTGGGTGTTATATTTAAAAATATAAAATTCGTTCGAATTCCAGACAAACTAAAAAGCTGGCAACAACGCCAATATCGTCATTCGGTGCGTTAGATCCTCTTACACAACTGTACCAAATTTGGTTTAAATCGGCCAGTAAATTGTGATGTTATTAAGCCGTTTCCAGACTTTATACACACACTGTATATATTTTTCAAACTGTGCTGAAGCTGCATTCCAGCAGAGATAAACTTACTAGATATTCAGATATTCACAGATACAACACTCGCGGCTCAGACAGGATAGTGGCTCAGCGATTCAGACTTACTAAATCTAAAAACAATTCACTTAATTACAATTTATATAATAAGATCCCGGGACGGGTTTGTTGTGATTTCTTAAAAACTTAAAAACAGTCGCCATTTTAAAAAAGCTTGACAGAATCGCGCCAAAATTTATGAGCATACTGTACGAGATATTAACTTTCAAATAAAGTATCACAAGCTGTATGTTTCTATTAAAAAAAAAGATCGATGTCGTCATATCTTTGACAAATGTCTATAAAAATCAAACGAATAACGTCAAAATGTGAGCATATATAATACTGAATTGACTTGTCCAAGCGTTTTTCTCTAAAATGACAGGTTAAGACTATATTAATTTTATTCCGGACTTCTGGGCAACCCTGTATAGTTTTATTTATTTAAATACTCAAAAGTTATAACTTATAACACTTTAGTTGTAATAACTTTTGGATCTTCCATATTTCATCAGTATTACTTATTTTCTAATGACTCATTTATGTATTTCTATTCATTTTATTGTTAATTAATGTATAAGGAGAAAGACAATTTAATAATTTATTAAGTTTAATGAACATTTCACATCTGTTAAAAGTCTAGTCCATCTTAACACCATTATAATTACATTTAATTATAACACATAATTAAATTTTTACAATTTAATAAAAATATAACAGATGCAAGTAAATTATTTTAGAGCGTCTGCAACATTGTAGTAGTAGACACCCAAAATACCTAAACACATATTTATTTGTTGCAAGCGGTTAGTCTTTTTCTCTAGCGGTTGCGTTGGAAACTTCCCCCTCCATTTCTACCCCCTAGAGAATTTTTTTTTAAAATATGAAAGCACGTATGTACTTGGGTAAATATGCTTAAGGTGGAATTATCAACGTCATTCAATCTATTGCCAACCTATAACCTATTTCGCGTTATTTTTTCAAGTTTATTATAACAGGACGGTGTAACCGCCCATACAGCCGCCGAAACTATTAACTACTTACGCAATTTTTTCTACGAGAGATTGATCAGTTTTCGATCAGACATTGAATTCCCACCTAGATCAACTTGTTTAACGGTTATGGATTACTTCGTTTTTTCTTATTTAAAGAACACTATTTTTAAAACACCAGTTGCAAATTTAGAACACAACAATTACAAGAAAGGATTATCCAAGAATGTGGTAACATTTCTCCAGAGATGCTGGTCAACACTTTCGAAAATATGAAGAGACGTGTGAATTTATGCTTGGAGCATGGCGGTGGCCAATTTCAGCAATTTATGTAATTATTTTTCTTTTTCTTTCTGTATATTCTTACTTCGTTAATTTTGTAAACAACAAAAATAAATTTGTATTTGTCTACTTATTTTATTACTCATTAGTTTGGCATATTATCATGTCATAATATGAATTTGACAAAATTTTAACCTAGATTTGGTTAGATATATCGTCCCCATATCATTGTGATCTAAACCAAGCCCTACGTTTTTTAATCCAAGCCCTCTTTGATGCAAATAATTTTTGCTCGCACGGTAATATACATTGTGTGTATAAAGTCTGGAAACGGCTTAATAACATCACAATTTACTGGCCGATTTAAACCAAATTTGGTACAGTTGTGTAAGAGGATCTAACGCACCGAATGACGATATTGGCGTTGTTGCCAGCTTTTTAGTTTGTCTAGAATTCGAACGAATTTTATATTTTTAAATATAACACCCAGTATATTTTTACATTTTTAAATTCCACATAAAATTATAATTATTTTTTATTAAATGCATTATTAGTCTATACTTCATAGTTTCCGAGATATTGACTCTCGAAAAGTGACATTTTTGAACTTTGACAGCTTATAACTTTGTAACAGTACGTCTTAGAGCAAAACGGCTTACATGTCCCTATCTTCAATTTTTATTATCTTCCCAAAAAAATCAACTTCCAGTTAAACCGGAACAACTATATTTCCTGCTTTCGAGTTACATCCGGTTTAACCGGTTTTGCTCTAAGACGTACTGTTAGAAAGTTATAAGCTGTCAAAGTTCAAAAATGTCACTTTTCGAGAGTCTCGGAAACTATGAAGTATAGACTAATAATGCATTTAATAAAAAATAATTATAATTTTATGTGGAATTTAAAAATGTAAAAATATACTGGGTGTTATATTTAAAAATATAAAATTCGTTCGAATTCCAGACAAACTAAAAAGCTGGCAACAACGCCAATATCGTCATTCGGTGCGTTAGATCCTCTTAGACAACTGTACCAAATTTGGTTTAAATCGGCCAGTAAATTGTGATGTTATTAAGCCGTTTCCAGACTTTATACACACACTGTAGATTTGTTACCGAAATTTAATGAAAATTTGCCTTACAGGTCAAAAAAAATGGACGAAAGAAAATTGAACCGATGATGGAGATGTTCGTCCTTATTTGCTTGACGCCTCATATGATTTTTTTAGTTAAAAACATCACTTACATAATTTTGTTTATTGTAAAACAAGGAAAAAGTTACGTTCATTGGTTTGGAACGCCCGCGAATTTTGTGCAATATATTTTATATACATAATATATCAGGTTAATAGATGGACATTCGATACGGTCAGGTGAAAAGACATAAATAATTCATCTTTAAAAAAATCCGAGCGTTGCCAAATTTTTTTTTAATTTGCTTTTATAAAATGTGTACCGTTCTACCTCAAACTTATTTAAAAAATATTTAATTAAAAAAATGTATTAAATTTGAACCCCGCACTTCTCTTATGGAAAATGGCCCTCGGCTAAATTTTTAGTATGTTGTAGAGAATGCTATTCTGATCAAAAGTATCCCTGGCCACAACAAAATCTGCAGACCAGTTTTTGAGATACAGGGTGTCCAAGTTGCAAAATATTACTTTACACTAAATTATATTTCCGTAGTTTATAATATTAATTCGTTTTGTTTCTCTAGATTTTGGTGACCCTGTTGTAGATAGGATGTAATACTATAATAATAGTCTAATTATCTTATTATATACCGGGTAAGTGACGAAAATTATTTAATATTTTTTGTTAAATCATTGTATTTTCGGCATTAAATTAAATGTTAACACAGTAAAACTCTAGATGACATTACCTAGGAGCAAGCTATCATAATTTATATTATTTATATTTATACAGGGTAACTCAAAAAAGTAAATATTTTTTTTATTAGTTTTTAAAGAAATTTTGTAGATATTTCCTTAGGTAAAGTCGATTCACTCAGTAAACCTGCAAGATGGCCGACATGTCATGTGACAAAAGTCATTGAAAATGCAAAAATTTATTTTATTTAGGTGGAATATGACTTTTGTCATTACTGCGTGAATCGACTCTACTACTGGTCGCTTATCGTATGATTCCAAATATATATATAATTATCAAGGTTATACAGGGTGTTTCCGATAGTAAGCGATAGAGAAAAAACATAAAAATGCATGTATTGATAAATCACCCGGCATATTATTAAAAATGGATCGGTTAAATTTCGTTATTTTTTAATATTTTTGGCTTGAAGTTTCTTACTAACATGTTTACTATTGATTTACCTTTTCCTATGACCAGTTCCGGAGATTTACAGTGTCGAACAGATACAAAACTAAAAAAAAAAGCAGAAATATCTACAAAAATTCTTTAAAAACTAATAAAAAAATTATGGCTTTTTTGAGTTGGGTACCCTGTATAAACATAAAAAATATCAATTCTGATAGCTTGCTCCAAGCTTATGTCATCTACAGTATTACTTTGTAAACATTTAATTTAATGCCGAAAATACAACAATTTAACAAAAAATATTATATAATTTTGGTCACTCACCCGGTATATAATAAGAAATTTTAGACTATTTTTATTGTATTCTATCCTATCTATGACAGGGTAAACAAAAATCCAGAAAAACAAAACGAATTAATATTATAAACTGCGAAAATATAATGTAGTGAAAATTTATATTTTGCAACTTGAACACCCTGTATCTCAAAAACTGGTTGGCAGATTTTGTTATTGCCATGGATACTTTTGATCAGAATGACATTCTCTACAACATACTAAAAATTTAGGAAATTTAACCGAGGGCCATTTTCCATAAGAGAAGTGCGGGGTTCTTTAGTAGTTTTTTCTAAAAATTGGCATATTTTTAAAATTAAATTGTCATTTTCCTGCTTACGAAGGGCTATCCTATAAGGTTTGGTAAATATTGTCTTCATATGAAGTCGCATCTATGTACTCGTATGTCTGCAAAAGCAGACGTTTCTGGGAATATGTTAACACATAAAAAAAACTACAAATAAATAATCAAGTTTAGTCAAACGGTAACTTCATCATTACTTGAGTTGTTGGTTTCGTCGATTTTTATGCTTTCTCTAAACCTTACCATCATTTTTAATGATTTTAGTATTTATTCCAGATATCGAAAAAACATTAAAGAAGGAGAAACTTCCATTCAACTCGTCAATATTAAATGATGTTTAATAATTAAACTGGTTAAAATTACAGCTCATCCCCATCTAGCGAAAGCTGTACTTATGCCAATAGTACAGTGGCGTCGTAAAATCTTGATAAACTAGCTAGCTAGCTAGGGGTTGGTGCAAGGGGCACCCCCCTCCCCCTCCCTAGAGCCCTAAATTGAGCATTAAATATTGGCGTACCTAATAAATGAGTGTAAGATAGTATCTAAAGGAAATTATTCGTAAAATTTGTGGTGACTCAAAAAGGGTTTACTGCAGCGTATTTCCCTAGACTTCCCACTCTCATATACAGTGTCACCAGTAAAGTCCGCATCATATGGGATTTTTTTATTAATAGCTTTATTCAAAATTTGACTTTGGCATCAAGTTCTGCTTCGATCGAGATGAAAATTATAAGCAAAAAAATAGTAGTCACGTGATTCGCATTATCTGTCAAATTTTAATTTTTTCCAAAAAATAATTCAGAAATATCGAAGAAAGTTTTTTTAAATGCGTTTCTAACCCACATGCAAAACTTCAGCTGCATAAGATTATTTTGATTTTTTACCTATATTTTGTAAATTGCACCACTTTTGCAAAATAAGACTAAACGCAACCTACATAAAACTTCTTAGATTTGACAATGCTTTATTTCAGATACATTTTCTTTAAAGTAGTGCCATATTAAATGTGTGTTTTTCTACAAAATCAAAATTGGGCTATTAAAATTTGGTCGCATGTGATGCAAAGTTTATTTGTCTTTGACCCTGTATAAGATAACTTTATAAAATAAGTATTTTTTTGAAAACGTAGTTTGTGTCTGAAAGTAATACACGTTAACGTTATTATGACATAGCTTAATAATAAATTATAATATAGGGGTTTTTAATTAAATCGTTGAAAATAGATAAACTTTACGTTGTTAATCTAAAAAAATTAACTTATCATCACATGCGATCTAATTTTAATAGCCCAATTTTGATTTTGTAGAAAAGCACACATTTAATATGGCGCTACTTTAAAGAAAATGTATCTGAAATAAAGCATTGTCAAAACTGAGAAGTTTTATGTAGGTTGCGTTGAGTCTTATTTTGAAAAAGTGGTGCAATTTACAAAATATAGGTAAAAAATCAAAATTATCTTATGCAGCTGAAATCTTTTTATGTGGGCTAGAAACTGCATTAAAAAAAACTTTTTCTAATAACTTTTTTCGATATTTTCAGAAATAACACCACTTTTGCATTATTTTTTGGAAAAAATTTAAATTTGACAGATAATGCGAATCACGTGACTACTATTTTTTTGCTTAATTTTCATCTCGATCGAAGCAGAACTTGATGCCAAAGTCAAATTTCGAATAATGTTAGTAATAAAAAAAATCCCATATGATGCGGACTTTACTGGAGACACTGTATATGCTGTCTCTGTCACTTCTTTAAAATCGAGAAGGTTATGAGTTGCAGGCTGTGACCTACGTAGTCCACGAGTTAGTCGTAAAAAGTCACTGTCTTTTTTTAGTGAACAAGCAATAGGCCTATATATAATAATAATAATAATAATAGTAATAATATTAATAATAATAATAATAATAATAATAATAATAATAATAATAATAATAATAATAATAATAATAATATTAATAATAATAATAATAATAATAATATTAAAAAAATGCAATACATTTTTTTCTGATACTAACTGTATTTAGCAAACCTAAACTAAACTCGGTTTCAAGGAGGGTAACAACGAATCCATATAAAAAATTTCGTCATTCCCCCTCAAGTAGTTTTTAAGTTTTCTAGCCGATAAATAGCCGGAAATGGGAAACATGGTCTTTGTGATCTCGGGACACGGCGACCTCTGATACTAACTCAAATTTATTTCCACGATTACAGTCCTTTTTTGCGAAGACAGTAAAAAGTTATTTAATGGAGGAAACAATTTTTTAAATCTAACAAAAATAGTCGCCGATTTTTAATAATTCAAAAGAAAATAAGAGCTTCCTCCTGTTATTTTGTGTCGTTTACATTTTATTTTACCACGCCTCGATTTATTCTAACACAAAATATGGTATCACGAGAGATTCGTTTTTAAAAACACTTCAAGGTCCCTTCGAAAAAATACCCTTATTTTTTAAAAAAATAATATGGGTCAAGCACCCCAATCGACGTATTGCCACATCATCCAATCGAAAAAACCACGTCGTTCATAAAAATTTTCCAAACTAACATCAATCAATCCAAATTTTTGCATACTCCGTCACTGCGTATGCTTCCAACACCAATTGGTTCAAAGCAAGCTCCTCCTTTTGAAAATATTACCAATCATTCTGATTGGTCCACGACAGACTTTTTGCTTAAATAATATTTAAATGTTACTCGATGGTTCGAAACACTAGTGTCAAATTTAGTAAAGGTCGAGTCGTTAATGGACTCGAACGCCGGGTTTAGTGATGTAATTGGTGTTCAGGAGTTTTAAAAAGTTTTTTAATAGAGGATACTTTGGTTTTGATAGCACTATTATAGTCGTTAAATAATTTTTCTGTTTATGGTGTTAAAAATAACACGTTTTCAAGGTAAGAGTTTTGCGAAATTGAAGAAAATCGGATTTTTTTGTCATCGAGGTGTGTTTTACCGCGACGCCAAGAATGTTTTGCAATTTTTTACTTTGGAGTTTTTCTTGTTTAAAGCATACGAAAAATAGTTATTTTCCTAACATGTGCGGAAAGTGAAACTTTCCCGCACGCGACTGCAGCTGACCCGCACGACGCGGAGCGGAGTTCGGGCAAGCGGTCAAGGGCGGGAAAGACACTTTACGCATGAGTTATATAGAATAGCCATTTACCTAACAAGTGCGGAAAATGAATTTTTCCGCACGAGTCTGCCGTTCACCGACGACGCGTAGCGGAGTTCGGTGAAGCAGCCGAATGCAGGGAAAACATTTTCCGCACGTGTCAGGTACAATAGTTTTTCTACAGACGTGTGGAAATAAGTAACACATATTTCAAAGAAATTCAATAATTTTTAATTAACTATAACAATCAGATACATATGTAACAGTAACTAATTCCGAAAAAAAAAGTAATAATTACAAGTTATAATTGATATATTATTGATTTTGACATAATCGTGTCGAAAAATTTTTCCGCACTAGTGTGGAAAAACCAATTTTCCGCACGGATTTTTGACATAATCGTGCCGAAAATTTTTTCCGCACTAGTGTGGAAAAATCAATTTTCCGCACGGACATCAGTGCGGAAAATTAATTTTTCCACACGTCTGTAGGAAAACATTATTTTTTCTACGACCGTATGGATATACAAAAAAATATGCATACCTACTTATTTTATATATATAATTTTAACTAAAAAGCTACTAGTAGTAGGTAGTAGTAACATGTTTTATTTAGCAAAAACCTACAATTAAATATTTTTAATACATTTTTTAACACATTTTTATAGATTTATTTTTAAATTTTAAAACGCAACCTTCTTTTAACAAAAACAGACAAAAAAGTTAAACATTTTGCAAATTGTATCAAATATTACGTATCGTTTTGTTTTTTAATTAAATGTAATTTTATACTTTTTTTAAACAGAAAAAGAAAAGCACGAAGTCTTTCTCCGCAATATTTTTTTTAAACAGTTTTAATGATTTTTGAGATTTAATAGAATTTTCCAAATTATTATATTCTATCAAATCTTTATAAAAAATAGATTTATAAGCTAATATTTTAGACACTCTATTAACAAAAAATTTTGATTAGTTCTTGATTTATAATTATGATGGTCATAATTAAAAGAACAAAAATTTATTAAACAATCAGGCAACAAATTATTTTTAATTTTATGTATAAAGATACATACTAAATAAAAAATTAAATTTCTGACATTCAACCAATTAGGGAATCCAAACCACGTGACTTTAAATGACAGTGAAGGGCAAGTTGCCCTGGGCAAAAAGCATTAAGCCACTTGCACCAATTATAAAGCAGTAGTTGCCAACCACTGACATTTTTGACATGTCGTTGGATTGCCTAATCTAAATTTTTCAACATAAAATTAATTTTTGTATATTTGTCACAATTTAAAATAATCCGCATTGCCTTATTTTGTAAAATTTGTAATTTATCAAATATTTCCTCACTAGCACAATATAAAATGGAAGAACAATAAAAAAAATGTGGTACCATGTAACAAAATGTTCGTATTGCTTTTCATACCTTAGTCTGGATTCGGCAGGTAACAGCTCGGAATTTACTTTATCTGCAGCCTTCAAAATGGCTTCGGGAAGTTCTTTGTCGGATGAATCCGTTAAATATTGCTTTGATTCGGTTTAATTTAGAAAGAGACTATACTGTCACTTTGAAGACGCTTTTTAAACAACTTTGACATTTTAGTAACAATGACACGGCGTTATATAAAAATATCTTCATTATTTTATATTTTCAAAAAATTTAAAATACAACAAAAAGCTAGAAAAGAGGTAGATTTTATTAGATGAACTATTTCGGATTTCTTAAACACTTATTTACCTATTGTAACAATGGTTATAACTTCCGAAGTAAAAAAAACTATCTAATAGGGTCAAAATTTGTATAATTTTACTTTCCCGCACTGGTGCGTGCAAGCTAAAACTTTATTAGAAGACCAGTAAAATGCAGTCACATATTTTTCATTAGTTTAAAAACCGTAGGTTTCCTCTGGGTTATAACCCAGTGGTTCTTGTTCTTAGTAATAGTTAAAAGCAGCAAACCATTGCATTGTTTTCCTATTTACAGATGATGAACCAATTCAAAGTGACCGGCCTTGTTGCCGATCTGATGCCCAACATCAGGTTTATTCAGGCATCAGGGCATTTTATGCTTAACTATCACGCAGATACCTCTGGAGCAGTACATACCCTGAGACTGGGCTATTGCTGCTTGCATCTGTTTTTTGTTCTAATACAATACGGGTAAGAAATACTCCACCAAATTTCGGTCTTCTTCATTTGATGATTTTCTATTATTTAAACCAGACCCAACAGACCTTTCAAGTGTTTGATGATAGTGCCATTTTTTACAATTCCTTGAACAGTACTTCTGGGTACTCTAAAATGATCAGCTATTTTTCCATAAGACCGCCCTATTTCTACTAAACATATTATTCTTGCTTTCTCAATAATACTTAAATGAGGCATTTTTAAATCAAATAAGATAATGACAATACTTTGACAGATAACAATTAACACGTTACAAAGGTAATAAAGGTAAAAAAGTTGCATTTACATTGTCACAGTTTAGTGTACGAAATTATCTGTCGTCAACTGTATTTACCTATAACTATAATAACATAACCTCATTTTTTTTCATTTTTAGTGCAATTTTTGGAAATTTAATAGTAGAAAAAGACAATGTTAGCGATTTGGCATCCAACACCATTACGATACTATTTTTCACACATTGTCTTACCAAATTTATTTACTTCGCCGCTCGATCCAAACTATTCTATAGGTAAGTATAATAAACCAACCAATCAACCAACCAAGTGACAAAATCGGGTGCAAAAACTACTTATCAAATTTTTTCTTTTAAGAACGTTAGGAATATGGAATCAAGCGAACAGTCACCCCATCTTTCTGGAATCGAACAACAGATATCACGCGTTATCTTTGAAAAAAATGAGAAGCTTACTGTATATTATTGTGATTGGGACTACATTCTCAGCTGCAGGTATACTTACCCCCTCGTATGGTCCGCCGCAAGGTTCTACAGCTAGTCAGCAGCTAATGTTTCTATAAGATCTCGCCGTGTCGTCACCATGCCACTTGTCATTTGTGTCTGGCCTATTTTACGTTAAGAGGTTGGCGACAAGGACAGGACCGGACATAGCTATTTTACCTAAAAAATATAGGCATTCATAAGAAATGTTTAGTTATATAGCGATGTATATTTCAAGTTCTCATTCTTTCCGTATCTGTAGAACCGTGCGTCCGACTATACTCATCTTGCTTACCTGAAATTTTCGTTAATTTGAGGATTTTTTGGTTTATTTTTTAAAGTTTAATTTAAATTGGTAAGTTATAAAATAACCTTTGTTATTCTAGCTTGGACGGGCATTACCTTCGTCGGCGAAAGCACTCATCAAATCAAAGATCCGGATAACGAAAACGACACCATTACCGAAGAAATTCCACGACTTCTGGTTAAATCTTGGTATCCGTTCGATGCCATGTCTGGAATGCCATATTACATAGCGCTGGTAAGTCGTATGTGCCAAAACGATTTTATAGGTTGCAAAGTATTTTGATACGGAATGACAGCTTTCACTTTAATATAACTTGTTTGTTTTGCCAAATTTGTTTCTTTTTCCAGGTTTTTCAGATTTACTACGTTTTCTTTTCGTTATTCCACGCAAATTTATTGGACAGTCTTTTCTGTTCATGGTTGATTTTTGCGTGCGAGCAACTGCAACATCTAAAAGAAATCATGAAACCATTAATGGTAAGAAAACGATTATTTGTATTTATGTTTAGCATAAATTAGATTCAAAATATATTATTACCACCACATTTTAGGAATTATCTGCATCTCTGGATACATACGTCCCCAAAAGTGCTGATCTTTTTAAAGCCCCTGGAAGTGCTTCGTCCCAAGACAACCTTATTGAAAATGGTAAAACTAATAATAATAAAAATGTCCTCATTAAAGCCACAAAAGTTCCGATATTTTAGACACTAACATAAGACTTTTACAGATTACAATCAGAAAAACGACGAACTTAATCTCAAAGGAGTTTATAGCACTCGACAAGAACTCGGGAACGTGAATTTCCGAAGTGGGGCTTTGCAGACCTTTAATCAAGGGGGAGGGGGCGTTGGACCCAATGGATTAACGAAAAAGCAAGAATTAATGGTGAGATCTGCTATTAAGTACTGGGTTGAAAGACATAAGCATGTTGTCAGGTATGTTATTGTAATATTAGCCTCTATTTTGTAAGGAGTAACTATAGCGAGTACCAGGAATGCATTTTCTCAGCATGGTGGCTTCCTCTGAGATGCTATTATGATATGTAACCATCGCGTCAAGAAATATCTTACAGAATTATCTTATTTATTGGTATCCATTGGCGTGCATTGCAATGACTTCGTCGGCTTACACATGAAAACTCACCAAAGATCGGATGAATGATATAGGGACAAAGAAACAAACAAACAATTAATTGTTATAATATATTAAATACCGGGTGTTTCTCAAAAGACGTTCTTCCCTATAACTTTTTTATATTTATAGATATTAAAATGAAATTTTGAGATTATGCATAAGAGATGAGTCTACATTTATTGGCATAATTTTCAATTTGTTAGCACTTCCGGTTTGACCGGAAGTGACCTTATCTTTGATATTTTAAATGGGACATCTTGTATATTTTTACTAATTTGGGTTCAGCATAACATTATGAGTGAAATGACACCTCACTTGTCATTTTTTGACGTGTTGTAACATTTTTATGTTTATTTTTTATTTTCGATCAAGAGTGCTACAAATTAATTAAATCTGTTAATTTATATATAGTCAAGTACATGAAAATTAAAATTATGTCATAATAATTGACTTTCTACGTTTCATAAGCGTTTAAAAAATGAAATTTTGTTTCCTTGACGTTTACTCCATTTTTCCAATGGAACGATGGTGGTTTACTAGGATATTTAAAACGAGCACTTTTTTTCCAACATTTTGATACCATACACTCCTATGCTATTTTAAAATTGACACTAAAAAATTTGCCTTAAATTCCAATCGCCAATTTAAAAGCGTTATGCATTATTGCCGCCCTCTCTTTTCTAAAGAAATATAAAGGCGGCTTTGGAAAACAATGGAATGGTTTTGAAAAGCAATATGACTTTAATTTAAAGTTGTAACGTCATTAGTTTATAAAACATACAATACATAAGTACAATCTTGCGGCTTCAGAAGAATTTTTCTGGTCACTCCAAAAAGTAGGAGCATATCAATTTGTTCATTTCTAGTAAAACTAACCATTTTATCTAATTTACAATGTAAGTTTACTAAACGAATGACATTACAATTTTAATTTAAAACCATTCCATTGTTTTTCAAAGCCGCCTTTATATTTCTTTAGAAAATACCATAATACATAACGCTTTAATTTTAATTTTCATATACTATATTTGACTATAAATTAACAGATTTAATTAATTTGTAGCATTCTAGATAATAAGAAAATAAAAAATAAGCATAAAAATGTTATAACACGTCAAAAAATGATAAGTGAGGTGTCATTTTACTCATAATGTTAAGCTGAATTAGAATAAGTAAAAATATACAAGATGTCCCATTTAAAATACCAAAGTCAAGGTCACTTCCGGTCAAACCGGAAGTTATAACAAATTGAAAATTATGCCAATAAATGCAGACTCATCTATTATGCATAATCTCAAAATTTCATTTTAATATCTATAAATACAGAAAAGTTATAGGAGTAAACGTCTTTTGAGAAACACGGTATGTATAAATTAAAATTAGGTTCATTTTAATAACTTTCACCTTGGCCAATCATTTTTTTGTAACAGAATGTGGATAAAAGTTAAATATTTAATCCCATTTGAAATTATATACTCTTGATAATAGTAAATCAATAGCTAATAATACAGTGAAAATTAGAAGGGATTGCAAAACAGATGCTTTGTTCTCTTTTAAATAACGTATCATTTCAAAGTTTCAAAGTAAAAAGATGTTCTATAAATAAGAGATCAATGGTTTGGTCAAATTTTCATTGAAATACGTTATGTAGGAATACATATTGTTGTTACTTAGTTTGAAGCTATTTTTGATTTCTTTACAGATTGGTGACAGCTATCGGCGATGCATATGGTGTAGCTCTTCTGTTACATATGTTAACTGCCACTATTATGCTTACCCTTTTGGCTTACGAGGCAACAAAGGTGAGTTATGGGATCGTATTATTTATGATTCATACTGAGACGGTGAACGAAAGTTCTAAAGAAATCAAGTTATAATTACTTTTTCCTCTAAAAATTTTTTAAATTATTATTTCAATTTAAATTCTTCTCTCTTTAGATTGACGGTGTAAATACATATGCTGCCACAACTCTAGGATACTTACTGTACTCTTTGGCGCAAGTATTTCACTTCTGCATTTACGGTAACAGACTCATTGAAGAGGTAAACATCATTATTTTTACTGTATAGAATATATGACACAAATATAGCTTAAAATATATACCAACAAAAAAAACTCCTTTAATAATAATGGTGTCATTTCATTAAAATTAACAGAAAACAGACCCCAAGATAGATTTCGTCGTATCGAACAAACCCGAACAAAAAATTTCTCTGTAATGTTGATTATAATCTTATTTTTGCCACTGCTGAAGATCCATATTTATTTGCAATTATTTTATTTATTAAATCCTTTTCTGTTTAGAGCTCTTCAGTTATGGAAGCTGCTTACAGTTGCCATTGGTACGATGGCTCCGAGGAAGCCAAAACGTTTGTTCAGATCGTCTGTCAACAATGTCAAAAAGCACTGTCAATTTCAGGAGCGAAATTCTTCACTATATCACTGGATCTGTTTGCTTCGGTAAGTAAACATTTTATTGTTAAGAGTCCATAAATCCTAGGAAATAAAGTAAAATATTAAATGGATTAATTAAATAGTAAAAAATTGTATAAAACTTATTGTTATATGATCAGCACTTGTCTTTCTTTTCATGTAAATAATACAATCTATATATATGTGATATACATTTCTTTATATTTGCGATTTTTTTACAATATTGACCCTACACCACTGTACTTAAAATGTTGTTATATTATAGTTGACAAAATAATTTTTATAGGTACTTGGTGCCGTCGTTACCTACTTCATGGTATTGGTACAACTTAAATAATTTCAAAAAAGAATTTTCAGTGAGAGAAACCTACGTCAAGAATATCGGTTTAATTTTTACAAATTTTCACTTCAAATGTTGTAAATACACGTCTTGTTTAGAATTTTTTAGTTTACACTATGTGATAAATAGTATAGGTAATAAACGAGTCTATACTATTAATTGTAATTTAACGCATTTAAAAATGTAATTCTTTTATATTACCCAGTAGGTAAACAATAATTTATTAACATTTTTTATTTCTCCCAAACAATTTAGTCGAAGCTTAATAGGCAACAAAAACCATTATTTTCCAGTTTTTTAAGCACTTAATTATAAACATTAGTCATAAGTCAACATTTAGAAGTTATAAATATAATTTTATAAACATAAGTTATTAAGAATATAATAGAAATACCAAAAATTTATTCTTCGTTAAATAAATTCCTATAATTTAATTAAGGTGGGAGTATCAACATGCTTGCCAACCTATAACCTATTTCGCGTAGATTTATTTATGTTTTCTAGCTTTTATTCAAAATTTAACGAAAATCAGTATCGACTTGATATTCTATAGGTAATAATTGACATATTTAATAAATATCAAGGAATTTCATAACTTATTTTAGGAGAATTGTATAGCGAAAAATATCGGGTAAGATTTTTTTTAACATTATTATGTCATTGTCACTCATTGTTCTTTCACTATACAATTCTCCCAAAATTAGCAATGAAATAAATTGATATTTTTGTAATATATCAGATACTATCTATAGTATAATGTACGGACGACATTGATTTTCTTTAAATGTTAGTTATTAAAATAATAAACTCAAAAAATCAACGCGAAATAGGTTATAGGTTGGCAATAGATTAAATGACGTTGAGTATTCAACCTTAATGTATTTTTATAAGTTTTTTAGTAATCTTTCAAGCCTACAATGTTTTCAAAGTCTCTGTTTAATGCACAAAATAGGAATAAGTATTTTTTTGTATTAATAGTTGGTAATACGTTATCATTGTTGTAGCTTTAAGCTTTTTTGTATCAAGTTAAAGCTTCATGGTATACATACTTATACATTGCGAGAGAAAAATCAATAAACCTACTAGAACAATACTACAAAATGCTATTTCATACAGTGGACAACTGCCTTTAGTTCTTTTACAAATATAATATGACTATTGAAACTCAACAAATGTTTTGTTGAGTTTGAGGATATCATATAAATCAAAATGATCTATTTTTCATTTTTAAATTATAACTTAGTTGTGCATTATCAAATGATGGTGTATATTTTGATATTCAAAGCTTACAATTACAATACTCAAGAATAAGTTTAAATATAAGTGGTAATTGTGAAGTTTATACCACTGTTCTTAAGTTATTGTGATATAGTCAAAGTTTATTAGATGTTAAGCAAAAGTATTAGAGTAAATAAAGGATAATAAAATGGTTATTTTAATGAATTGTTGTTAGGTATTCACAGTGCCTTATAGAGAATTAAAATTGTTAAAGTTTATTGAAGATAATATTTTATTCTAGGTTGACCAAATTGTAAGAAACTTTTAAAATAACGAAAGAATAGATTTAAGTGCACATTTTAACACTTATATTAGTTTTTTACATTATAAATACTCATTTTAGTTTCTTAAATTAAATATCTAGATTCACTTTACAGCAAAATAACGTGTAAGCATTTATATAATTTCAAAAATGCCTTATTTCAATTTATTAAATTTAGATTTTGACAACTCCGTCATTAACTCAGAAGTTATTCTGTTAAGTAAACTCGTTTTAATCGTGGGAAAAATAACGCTAGGATCAAACTTTTCTTGATAATTAACAATTATTATTTTACAAGAGACGTGAACAGGCTGTTTTAAATTGTTTACCTTAGAACAGTTAATTGTAGGTACTATGAGAGAAAAATAAGTTCTTGTACAGACTGTTTCACCTTAATATTTATATATTGTGCGTGAATTTTCGTGCCATGACTTGTAGAAATAATAATATTGAAAAAAGTTTGAAAGATAATAAACTGAAATTTAATTAAATGAAATTTAATTAAATAAAAAATAATTATAATAAGATATAAAAAGGGGTTTCTTTAAAACATCCTGTATACATACTTGTTTTTAAACCTACCTACCTGGTGTTTCTCAAAAGACGTTCACCCCTATAACTTTTTTATATTTATAGATATCAAAATGAAATTTTGAGATTATGCATAAGAGATGAGTCTGCATTTATTGGCATAAATTTCAAATTGTTAGCACTTCCGGTTTGACCGAAAGTGACCTTGACTTTGATATTTTAAATGGGACATCTTGTATATTTTTACTTATTTGGGTTCAGCATAACATTCTGAGTAAAATGACACCTTACTTGCCATTTTTTGACCTGCTATAACATTTTTATGTTTATTTTTTATTTTCAATCCAGAGTGCTAGAAATTAATTAAATCTGTTAATTTATAGTCAAGTAGTATATGAAAATTAAAGTTATGTCATAATAATTGATTTTCTAAGTTTCACAAGCGTTTAAAAAATGAAATTTTGTTTTCTTGATGCTTACCTACTCCATTTTTCCAAATGGAACGATGGTGGTTCACTAGAATATTTAAAACGAGCATATTTTTTCCAACAATTTGATACCATACACTTCTATGCTTTTTTAAAATTGACACTGTAAAATTTGCCTTAAATCCCAATTTGGAAAAATGGAGTAAACGTCAAGAAATCCAAATTTCATTTTTTAAACGCTTGTGAAACTTAGAAAGTCAATTATTATGACATAATTTTAATTTTCATATACTACTTGACTATAAATTAACAGATTTAATTAATTTCTAGCACTCTAGATTGAAAATAAAAAATAAACATAAAAATGGTATAGCAGGTCAAAAAATGACAAGTGAGGTGTCATTTTACTCAGAATGTTATGCTGAATCCCAATAAGTAAAAATATACAAGATGTCCCATTTAAAACACCAAAGTCAAGGTCACTTCCGGTCAAACCGGAAGTGCGCACAAATTGAAAATTATGCCAATAAATGCAGACTCATCTCTTATGCATAATCTCAAAATTTCATTTTAATATCTATAAATACAGAAAAGTTATAGGGGTGAACGTCTTTTAAGAAACACCTGGTATACCTACTAGTATTTTTTTAAAAGTACAAAATAACTCTAATAATATTTTTATACAGTATACTACTTGACATACAAATATAGTCGATGCTTTAAATCTACAGGATGTCTATGAAAGGAGCGGAAAAGATGCTATCACAAATTCCTGAGAGTTATTAAATAAACGTTTTTATTCTCCAACGTTTTTTACCTAGAAAAGGTATACGCGGTAAGAGTTGATTTGACCAGTCGTTTTTGAGATCTCTGGATTTGTCCATTGTCAAAGGAGTACACGAAGATACTAGGTACACTACTACAAGAAGAAGTATCTTCTTGTACTCCTTTGACAATGGCCCGCAAGGGCCGAAACACGTGTCAGGAAACTGATTAAATTTGTGAAACATAACAAGTAGTTATTATTTTTTCTGTGTAATGGAACAACAGTTTCAGCAAGCATGTAACCCAACACAAATTAATTGAACTTTTTGGAGCATTTCGTCATCATTTCTTACAGCGTAAATTCCAGTTTGAATACGTCCCCTTAATTCATCTCTTCTGCATCTACTGGCTTAGAATACCCAAGGGTTTTCAAAGTTCCCCATAAAAACGAACCCATCATGGTGATATCAGGAGATCGAGCTGGCCAATTTGCGGGTGCATCATTGCTTCTACCTTTTTCTTGAGGTTTTAGGAATAGTTATTTTAATTTAACGCCTTCACTTCAAATTGTGTTTAATTATTACAATAATTTAGACCTGGCCATACTCGAAGTGAATTTTTAAAATCCAGATATCTCAGAAACGGCTGATCAAATCAACTCTTACCACGTATACCTTTTTTAGGTAGAAGACGTTGGAGAATAAGAATGTTTATTTAAAAGTTTAATACGGAGTGGCTCAAAAAAGTTATTTCGTTTTAAATGTGTGCAAGGTACCGCAGGTGGCGCCCACTACATTTTACATTGAGATAGATAGATCATCATATTTTATCCTCAGGAATTTGTGGTAGCATTTTTTCCGCATCATTTAGAGACACCCTGTATATAATATAAAAAATGATTTTGTAACAGTTTCAATATACATTTAAAAACATTTTATCAGTATTTTTTGTTACAGTCCGTTTTATTTTTAAATTACATCTTTTCCAATAATGTATTTTGTTAAAAAAATATCGCTACAATTATAATAAGCTAAAAATTTAGCTTGCTTAAACCCCTAAAAATTGATAACCTTTTTCTCGCTCCTTACGCTTCCTGCAAAAAGAACAGCACCAAAGTCCTTTCCCAGGCCTTTCGGTTTTGCAAGAGAAAATCGATAACTTTAAATCACACACTTGTAGCTCCATCTGTCTGCACCCTCCTCAACTCCTCATTTCTGCCCTAATACACAAGAAGCAATATTTTCTAACCTTATTCTAAATAAAACCCTAAAAAAATAATAGTTATACTTGATAATAAATAGTTTGCGTGCTGTGACAGTGTTAATAACATATTTTTAGACTTAGTTTTAGTGATTACTTTTCTATTCGAGGCGTGTTTATACCGTTTCTAGGGGTCGTTTGACCACAAGTGTTATAGTTTCAAATACATAAGTTGATCAGAAATCAATTTTCGCTAAAATCTTTTGCTCAAATAAAATACGAGGCTCAAAATTGACGATAAAGACTTCAAAATACGATAAATACGTTCTTTTCAGGAATCGCAACCAATAAAATAAAATTGTAGAAGCCGTGATAACAGATACGATTTTTTTTAAACAAATAAGTACCTATAGTAATAAACTGTTGCGTTTTTACATGCCAAGTTTACCGTGATATAAGTATAAATAATTTAACTACCATAATCACCGACACCGAATTGTGATTTTTAAGCAATATTTTTATAGTGAATTCCTCGTGTTAACTATTGTTGCTAATTTTTATAAAAGAAATAGGTACTCAGTTTAAGTGTAGAAGAAACAGGAAGTTCGTCTTTAAAGAAAGTTATATTAAGGTAAGTTTAAGTGTTTTAGTACCGTACTGTAAAATTACAACCTGTGTTGCTACCAGTTGTTCATAAAAAACGGTTAGAAATATTACAAAAATTACATAAATATAAGATATTTCAAGGCATATATTTTATACAGTGTGTATAAGCCAAATGGAATAAATTCAATAATAAATACATGGGGACGTGTCCAAAAAAAAACACTCGGACACGTCGATTAGTATTTCTAGTTGCGCATTTTTTCCAATAAAAACTTTTTATACAGGATATGTCATCTAACAGTGGCCAATACCTTGTATATTATTCAATTTTTGTATTCTTCAAAAATTTTTAGACATATTTCATGAGCCTATCTTCAACTGTTTCGGAAATATTAAGTGTTTTCAGATTTATTGCATTTCAGCGTTTCTTTTTACTGATATGAAAGAAAGAAAAGGTATAAATAGTTTTGTTGACTTTTGTTTAAAACTCCTGACCATAGCAAATTGTTGTCTGTCTGCATGACAGTAGTTGTCAGTGTTATAGTCGTTTAAATTTCGTTAACTGCATATCGGAAAAATGGTTTATTGAACAGAAATGCACAAAATAACAATTCTACTGATGATTGGTTATGGAGATAAAACACGGACACAAATGGAAGTTGCTCGCTTATTTCATGAAAAAATTCCAAATTTGCCGCCTATAACTCGAGGGAAAATTAGTAAAATAGAAAAGCAGTTTCGCCAGCTTGGACATGTAAAGCAGATAAAAAAAGTAGCGGCAAATGCAATAAGTGATGATACCAAATTAGATATTATGCTTGAGTTTGAGGAAAACCCACATACTTCTAGTCGAAAAACAGCCCCAATGTTCGATGTTAGCCATTCATCGATTATTCGAACATTACAAGAAAATAAAATGTGTCCCTATTTGGCTGATACACACTGTATAGAAAGTTCATACTGTTTTTCAGTTCGGCGAAAACTTCAACTACACGATTTTTAACCTCTGGTATGGCAGCAATAATTATTTTTTTTAAATTGCCAATAATAATAAACATAACCAAACTTAAATTATAAATAGTAAACAAATGACGTGTAAACGCTTCATTGGAAGCATTCCCGATCCACTGTTGAATGCACGCCAAAAAGCTAAAATTACCATTAAAGTTGGTACAGATTTTTCTGTCTCACGCGCTGAGACTCCTCCTTTTCTAACATACAGTTCTTTACCGATACTCCTGGCTCAGGAGTCTGATTGAACACGCTAGGGCAGTTTCGTAATGTTAATGTTAAGGTAGTATTGTAAATAGAGCTTGACATTCATAAAAATAATAAAACAATATTATTTAATAATGATTTAATTAAAAAAACATATATAAAATTTCGTTTACTTTTCGTTTTCTCCAAAAAGCATCCAAGTCTTTGGGTATTAATTACCTACAGTTTTAGGTTTGGCAACGCTGTTCAGAATTTTCGTTAGCGCCTCGGTGTTCTCGGACAATTAGTGTAACCGTTTTAATTAAAATGACTGACCTGAGGCTGTCCAATTGCGTCATGCCCTTGTCCCTTTTAAAAATGAAACATTAAACATTGTATTGAAACTGTCATTGTGTTGCTCTGAGCGACACCGCTGTGCAACTAGCTGCCTGTCAACAATAAAAAACGTAAAAGGAATAACATGGACTGTCGCGCGATTTTGACGGGACTCGGTATTTAAATAACTAATTATTTATTATTGTTAGGGGATTTTTATACTTGGTGGTATGAGTAGTGCAAAACAAGTTTAAAAAATGTTGATATAATATATTAAAGACTTTAAAAACACGTCAATATAACGTCTTAAACTGACGTCAAATTCACATGTGAAACACGACGTCAAAACAACGTCGTATTATGGTCGAAAGATGTATATGACCAAAAAACGACGTCATTTAGACGTCATTTGCGTCACTCTGGCTACCTGCGACGAGAGTAGTTGTGTCTGCTCTCCGTATATTATGTGGTTTGTTCGGGTTTATACTCTGGAGCTTTGCACATGACATTTTCAAAAAACTAACCACTAGAATATCATTTTTATGAGTTACACTTCCCCATTAGATGGTGGAGCATTCACGGGGGAAGGTGATACGCCACTGTTACCAGCAATGTACAAAGCCTATAAAAACTCACTTCGAGATTCGAATTCCTGCTTGCCTCTGCTCTTGTCATATTTCACAAACAGATTTTTAATTTTTTCTCTCTAAAGGCCCTTTATAAAAAGCTAAGGGCTCAAAAAGGAATTTTTTATTAGGATTTTTTTTTATTAAAGGCACCCAGTCGACCTAAACCTTATTAATTCTTTTATATTTCGTGACAGCGTATATTGATCAATTCTAGCCGAACCAAAAGCCTGGTTTATGTATAACTTAGCTAAAAAAAATTTTTTAAGTGCATTAAAAGTTTATCGCCGCATTTAATATAAACTTTTAAATCTGTTTTTTCAACCCTCAAGTAAACTTTGAAAATATGACGAAACACATTACTATTAATTATTTTAGTACCGTTTAATTTAGGGCACTTCATATCATTGAACAACACAAATGTAGACAGGGCACTATACAAACATATAATAAATAAAAAAAAAACAATATATAATTTATATAACAATTAGCAACTAGAAACAAATATCATAAATATTCACCCAAAATTTAAAATGAAAGGTTTCCTAATTCAAGTAGAAAACACAATAGTAATAAATTTATTTTCAATTTTATCCATTTAGTAAAAAGAGCTGGGCCTGATTGATTTATTTATTTGCAGGTTTCTTTATAATAATATTTACAATCAATAACAGTGTTTTTTTTTAATAAAAATAAATCCAATGAAAGCATCATTACAAAACCATACATTAACAAATCCGTCCGATTTTATAATGAAAAAATATACACCCATTTAGATTATTAATTTTAATCACGTCATAAATATATTTAAAAATATAAGTAAGTAATTCAAAAATATTTCACCCAAAAAAAAAGGAAGAATTATAAATAAGGGAGAAATTATAATAGAAAAATTGTAATATTTAGTATTATTATTACCTATATATATAAGTTGGCTTACCTTTATATAACTTTGCATAATCCATGATTTTAATTTTCTTTTAAATCCCAAAAAACTCATAGTTTTCAAATTAGTAGGTAATATTAAAAATTTTGATGCCAACAAATAAAGCTTTATTTTTTATCATAACATAAACATAGATTTGTTTTTTGTCTTGTTTGGTATATATGAGTAATGTTATGTAATAAATTTTTATTTTTATCTATATATAAAATGGAAATTATGTAATAAAGTTGTTTTAAACTCAGAATATTATTATAAACAAATAATTAATTATGCCACAATATTTTCTTTCTTTATAAACAAATAATATTTTTGAAGGAAACAAAATATGTTTATTAAATATTATTTTTAAAACATATTTTTGTATTGTTATAAGCTGTTTCAAATTCGAGTCGTATGCACTTCCCCAACCAATTATACCATAGGAAAAAATTGATTGAAAAAGTGCTAAAGTCTAAATTTACATAAAGCGTTTCTTAATTTTTTTGTAAGAGTGTTAATTTGATGATCCCATTTTAAATTTTGGTCAATCAATATTCCTAAATATTTTATAAATTCAACTTTTTTAATTTTATTTCGGCGAGAACAGTTAGCATAATTAATTCTAACTATATCTGATCTGATATTTCTAAACAATTTAAATGATGAATTTTAATTTATTTTATACTATTCGGCTGAGTATTATTATAACAAGAAAAAGTCATAAATTTTGTTTTAGTTAAATTTAAGTTTAATAGGTCATAACTCAAATTGGTTTCTACCAGTGCCAAAAACGTAGTATACACACACACAAAGAAATGTATAGAATAATTTCACGCCCATCAGGTTTAGTTTCTGAGGTACAGAAATTCCTATAAAAAGTTCAACCCCGTCATCCTCATCCTCCCCAACATCCTCTGAATTTTATCATTCTAGGATTAGGGGTTCAGACTAGGTGGTGATGAAACAGTCTGCTAAGCGATATTTAAAAGTATTTTTCTGAAATGAAAATTTTCATCATCATGTACGTGTTAAAATATAATAAGTAATTTGCTTTACAACCGGTATATATTTATCTTCATAGAAAGATAAATCTCGAGCATTTCATTTCAGAACTGTATTAAAACGAAAACAAAGTTTTATTATATTAATCTAAATGAATTTCTTAAAATTCTAGACACTTCTCGTAATGTATTTCAAAATGAATTAAGTAAACGAAACCGGCACTTTATTTCTCTTTAAAATGTTGTTCACGTTCTGTCGAGCGGTTGAGAAAAGTTCGGAGCTTGTAAAATTTCTCTTAAATTAGAAAGTTAAATTAAGTCAGAATCTTCGAATTTAATCAGAGAAAGTTTATATAGAAGTTGAAAATTATAAAACCTTACCAATTATGTTATAAAAAAACTCATACAGAGTGGTAACTATTTAATTGTTCACTATTCTACCGTCCTCGATTAAAACACCGTATCTGCAGACACCATAAATGTAAAAAAATTGTTAAAGTTTAATGTCTGAACCTTTCCTTTTTTCTATTTAATTGTTTGAAGAATGTACAACAGCAGTTAACATGTAATGCTAATTCTTTTTGTTTGATTCCTTTCATTTTATTTAAACAAGTACTTACGGGTTTTTTTTATTAAGCAACTGCTTTATTATGATATATACATTAAATGCCGTACCTGCAATGATATATAGAGTGGTAATCATTTAATTTTTCATTATTCTACCGTCCTCGATTAAAACACCGTATCTGCAGACACCATAAATGTAGAAAAATTGTTAAAGTTTAATGTCTGAACCTTTCCTTTTTTCTATTTAATTGTTTGAAGAATGTACAACAGCAATTAACACGTAGGTTAGGTTAGGTTAGAGTGGCAGACCTCTGGCATTGACCAAACAGTCACACGTAGTCCTGTAGGACCGTTGTGGTACCACACGTGTTCCGCGGAACCTATCCGCATCCACGTCCGGATTAACACGTAATGCTAATTGTTTTTGTTTTATTCCTTTCATTTTATTGAAACAAGCACTTACGGCTTTTTTTATTAAGGAACTTCTTTATTATGATATATAGATTAAATGCCTTATCTGCAATGATATAGAAAATGGCTACTGTTACTCGATTAGAACCCCTTTTGTTGTATAGATTTCGCGCTCAGTACATACCACATTTTATTGAATTCACATGCATATACCTTGTTAGGAGTTAGACATTGGCTTAACTTCGCAGAAGCGTATTTTAAATATTTTTTACCAGTTTATTGATGAGATACCGCAATATCGGCTTTTAAGGTAATATAATTATATATAGCATAGGACTTCATATATTATGTAGATACGACATGAATTCTATTACTTATTTCTGTTGATTTTATTAGAAAAAATGTGCCATTTCTAAAGCTTGATTAGGATCCAGCAACTTGAGTAATTGCGTTGCCGAATTGTTTTTGATGCATGCAGTGGCGGATTTAGAGGGGGGGCACAGGGGCACGTGCCCCCCCTGTCATAATAATTTCGCACGAACCAACCTAAGCGCAACACCCAAAATTTCAAACACAGTGACAAAGCATTGTACTGTAACAACCAAATATTTTTTTGATGCCAAAACTTTACAGCATTTAGAAATGGATATTAAAAATCAGGTTTTCAACGTGGTTTGATAATTAGCGAAAAGATGGCGTAAAAGCACGTTAGATAAAAAGCATACATTTCAGGATTTTAGAATTTGTGTTTTGTTACAGAAAACTGTAATCTGTGGTTTTGTTTACAAAGAAAGTGTATTATTTTGGGGTAGTAAGGACTTATTTTAATAAAAATAAACATGCCAAAACGGCTATGAATGTGATTGAGAAACAATTTTAGCTCATTAAGTATTGAGCAAAAAATTGAAATTAAAATTGAGGGAAGACTTAAACCCGAAATTAACTTGACACAGATCACAAAGTGTAGATCTAGGGACTTTATTGTTATTGATAAGTTTGCTGGAAATAAAACCAGAAGATTGAACTTTACTTTTAAACAATGTACCCGCTAATGAAAAATAAATTGGCCTTTTTTTATTTTTTTTATCTTATTTCATTTTCAATAAAATAAGTAGGTAATCATACATTTTTAAAATATTTACTAAAAATTATTGACCAAATTTGGGCGTAGTCTTAAAAAAATTTCGCCTGCGGCGCGTTTTGTCCGCAGCGGGCTTTTTGTGCACCCCAAGATAACAAGTAAGTGCCCCCCTGTCAATTTTTTCTGAATCCGTCACTGGATGCATGCGATATAAGGTGATTTGTAAAACACGTGTAAAATTAATTTCTATAATAAAAGAAAATATAATTCCCCTCTGTGACCTATATAGGAGGTCAAACACTAGCAAAATATGTTTTTTCTTTCTCTTAGGACAAAAAGAATGGTAAATAAATAAAAATATTTATTATATTATTCTCATTTACGCAGAAAAACGTCTGAAATCGCGCACACTCTATTTTCCCATTACCCTTTGAAATTTTTCTCACCGTTCGGTATGAAACCTGAAAACTACATTTCAGTAAATCCGATCTCCCGAGAGCGCGAGCATCGCCTTCCCGAGTTTGGCCGAACCGTGCACGTGGAAAACGAGAGAAAACACCGTTTTAAAATTTTGTAAATTTTTTTTTACTACACGTGCTTAATTTAAGTGAATATAAATATTTTTTTAAAAATTACTTTCGTAAGTTGTAATATATAAATATATTTTGCAATATTTTAAAAAAATTAAAATGATTTTTAAAAAATTTAAATAGAGTTTTATAAAAAAATAAAATATCGTGGTTCCTTATATAATGTGTCTGTAACACATATATTTAAATAAATCTAATTCGTATTGTTTTTTTTTTTTAATTTTTATGAGCAAGAGTTGAAAAAATAATGTTGACGGTATAAAAGGAAAAAAATATTTATAAGAAATACATGATTTATCACATTTCTAAATAAAACATTTGTAAGAGTCAAATCCGTGCAATACAGCCGATGATCCAACTCAAGAAAGTTTCTCTTGCGGAGAATTGGTTGGGCTTTGGCTGCTTTGTAAATTGTCGCATTATCGTAAAGATCACAGAGGACATATTTCCAGATTCAAGTCATTCGATGTAGCTATTTACCTTTTTAATTAATTACCTTTTGTCTTCATTCCCACTGTGGTTCCCTTTAATTAATTTCCCAAATTCTAATTAAATTCTCCTGTAACATCTATCCCACACATCATAACGTCACCTTCAAAGCTATAAAGGTTTATGTTTAAACCACAGTAAGATATTTTAATGAAGAGCAAGGTTTAACCCTTTTTACTCTAAGATTGAATACAAGGATATGCATTAAATTGACATAGATATCGTCGATATCCTTAAAATAAATGTTTGGTGGGTACTGGGGAACATGCAGCGTTTCTAGGGTGAGGCTAGGGTCTGTCCTTCCTCGCCCCTGCGATAAAGAAAGCAATTTCATCGTTAGTACTGGTAAAAGTAGTAATAGTAATTGTTTTATTAAGCTCGGAAAATGGCTTCAATCGCGGGTTTTAGCAGATATTGGTGAGAATTGCGCCTACACGTCTCGGTATTCTGTCTATCTTTGACCAAAAAAATAAGATACCCATCTTAACAAATATTTTTTATTTATTTAATTACAAGCTTTTAACATGTTTCTATTCGAACACCCTTAAAAATATTTATATCAAATACACATTAACTTTAAAAACTCCGTAAGTTTTACTTTACTACTTGAAAATATCTATTTCGGTGTAAAAATTCACATATCTACCGTTTATACGCTGGGGACACATATCTTATGTTATTTCGTGCAGAGCTTGTGTTCTCTCCCTAGAATAACTGTCAAATAACCTGGAATCCCATTTTATTAGAATTAATTTACCTTTTGGGTGACATTACTTTATTCGTACCTTCTGGTTGTTGAGTATACATATACAGGTTCAGCTTTAAACAGCTAATATACATTTCAACGATCTTGTTTGTCGAAATAATTATATCATATTTTATTCACCCGATTTAGCTCCGTCGGTCATTCACTTGTTTCCGAAAATATAAATAACCATCAGCAGAAAATACTTTTAATTTAAGTCTTATTAATTTTTCTTAGTATTTGACTATACTATATTCAGATTTCATTTACAACAGATGGAAGATGGAGGAAGGGCTGTTATGGGCGAAGGCGTATTTACCCCGGCGTAAATGAAATCTAAATATAGTATAGTAAAAATTACTTAAAAACAAATAACATAGTTAAAATAAATTATATTTGTCGCCCTTTCCATTATTTATAATTTGAAGAAGAGTATTTTGGCGTACAATATTAATTATTATTAATTAGAATAATTATAAATAGCAGAAATGCAAATCAGATACATAGAAATTGTGCAATGAATAACAAAGTGACTATCATGATTTATTATATTTCGCTAGTTTTAATATGGTGCCATTTATCAATTGTTTTATATATTATTATGCTTTCAAATATCAGAATACACATTTACTTGTACTTGTATCATATTATTTCAAATATCTCAGAAAGTTTAATTATTCTTCTTATCAAATGTGTCCCTTTGGAATCTCTGCTTGTATTTCGGTAATGGAGTGCAAGTAAAGATGTTATGTTACGTATAACATTGTTTGTAATTAAAACACTTTGATTAAGTTGCGTTCAAAATAATTAAATTCCTGAAACACAAAAGAAAATTATCCGATACAATTTGATACTTTGGCATTTCCTATTTCACAAATAAACTATATAGGTACTAACTATGTGATATCGCTTTGAATTTAGGGTAATTTGAAAGATCTCACTGTCACCGCCCATTGTTCAGTCACTAATATAACAAGTTAAATCGATAAAACTAATTTTATTGATAGTATTTGGTCCTTTTTACACTATTTTCTGGGGGATATCATTATAAAATGGGGTAGCCAAGAGATGAAAAAAATATTGCACTCCGGTTCTGGTATTTAAAAACTCCTTTAATATGATCCACATCAAAAAAATTACCTTGTCGGACTTCCATTGTCTTTATTTTGATACTTAATACAACGTTTCGGTTGGTTAGTATCTCTAACCGTTTTCAAGTGTAAACTAAATTATAATTCTAAGGCTACTGTCTTAAATACTATCCATGTGCAATGAAGCTCGATGACTCCGCCTGCGTGCTTATTGGAGTGTGAAATTTGAGTTGTTGGTTTTCGACAAGAAGAGGCTTCCAGATATTGGGGATATCTATACTTGGTTTACTAAATATAGATATGGATATTTTTATTCATGAAAGCTGTTTCTTTGAATTTCCGTTTTCTTCAGTGCTGTTCTGTGTCTATATCCTTGGCTTCTGTTCTGACCACCGCTATACCTGATCTCGAAGTTTCACCTCTTTGTGTATGTTTCAGATGTTCTTTAACTAGTACGGGAGGAGGTCTTTCTTTTTGTTTTTCCAATGTACCGGGTGGTCAAATAAGCGAGGACTTCGGCTTTATCTCGGAAACCATTAATCGTACAACTTTCGGAAAGATTTTTTTATGAGTAAAGTGGTCAAGAGAAATTGCTGGTAATTACTTCTAAGTTCCTCATTTCGCCGCAAGGGGGCACAATTAAAAATTGTTTTTTTAAATTCTAAATTTCTCCGAAAATTCCCATATTAAGGTATAATTCTGATTACATCATTGGAAAGCTTAGACAATTCTGCATCATTTTGGTTTAAGGCTCATTGGCGTAGCGACCTTGATAAGAGTGGGAGAAGCTATTGAAAGTGTAAACATTAAAATCGCTGTAACTTCTAAACGACTTATCCGATTTTACTAAATTTAAGCTTGTTTGGAAGGAGAAAATAAGTATTTTCAATTGCCGTATCCAACAGTACACGATAGTGTTTAATAAAATTGCTAGAGGGCGCAATTTGTAATAATAACAGTTTTTTCGATTTTATCCCGAAAATTCAAACCATATGGTATAACTATGACATCATAATCGAACAGTAGATGAAATTTGCAAGAAAAGATGTGAAGACCGCAGTTCGATATCTTTGTTCGTTTTAGAGTTATTGCCAAAACAATAATTTTTAATATAAATTGCGCCCTCTAGCAATTTTATTAGAAACTATCTTGTACCATTGGATACGACAATTGAAGGTGCTTACCTTTTTCTTCCAAACAAGCTTAAATTTAGTAAAATCGGTTAAGTCGTTTAGAAGTTACAGCGATTTTAACGTTTACACTTTCACTTGATAAGAGTGGAAGAAGTTATTGAAAGTGTAAACATTAAAATCGCTGTAACTTCTAAACGACTTATCCGATTTTACTAAATTTAAGCTTGTTTGGAAGTACCTTCAATTGTCGTATCTGATGGTATACGATAATTTCTAATAAAATTGCTAGAGGGCGCAATTTGTATTAAAAATTATTGTTTTGAAAATAACTCTGAAACGAACAAAGATATCGAACTGCGGTCTTCCCATCTTTTCTTGCAAATTTCATTTACTTTTCGATTATGATGTCATAGTTATACCGTATGATTTGAATTTTCGGGATAAAATCGAAAAAACTGTTATTATTACAAATTGCGCCCTCTAGCAATTTTATTAAACACTATCATGTACTGTTGGATACGGCAATTGAAGATGCTTATTTTCCCCTTCCAAACAAGCTTAAATTTAGTAAAATCGGATAAGTCGTTTAGAAATTACAGCGATTTTAATGTTTACACTTTCAATAGCTTCTCCCACTCTTATCAAGGTCGCTACGCCAATGAGCCTTAAACCAAAATGATGCAGAATTGTCTAAGCTTTCCAATGATGTAATCAAAGTTATACCTTAATATGGGAATTTTCGGAGAAACTTAGAATTTAAAAAAACAATTTTTAATTGTGCCCCCTTGCGGAGAAATGAGGAACTTAAAAGGAATTTCCAGCAATTTCTCTTGACCACTTTACTCATAAAAAAATCTTTCCGAAAGTTGTACGATTAATGGTTTCCGAGATAAAGCCGACGTCCTCGCTTATTTGACCACTCGGTACAATTCGCCACACTCGCAAGGGATTTGGGACAATTTTTGTTACTTTTGTAAGAAAGTTTCTAAGCGTATTTCTGTATTTAAAGCCTATTTTGAAGGTATTGTAAGAAATGCTTGCTCCTCTTTCGTTTCTGTATTAGTTTTTACTTCACGACTTTTACGTTTTGAGATGGTATTAGCGCAGAATATATATAGCTATATATTCTGTGGTATTAGTTACAAAGGTTTCAGGGTAACCATTCTGTTTTAAATCTTTTTTAATGTTTGAAATTTCAATATTAAGGTCTTCCGGATTGTTGCAAACGTTAGATGCTCTGTGATGAAGAGTTTGAATTATGCCCTGTTTTATGGAGTTTGAATGATTCGATCCGTGATTAAGGTATATTGCCCGGTGTGAGTGGGTTTCCTGTATACTGAAGTTCTTATGTTTTCAGCACTTCGTTGCACATGGATAGTATTTAAGACAGTAGAATAATAATTTAGTTTACACTCAAAAACGGTTAGAGATACTAACTAACCGAAACGTTGTGTTAAGAAACAAAATAAAGACAATGGAAGCCCGACAAGGTAATTTTTTTGATATTAGTTCATTGTCGACCACCTTCAAACATGATTCACATATTACGTAAAAATTAATTTTTTGTAATTCCGTTTTTGAAAGAAGAATTTTGATTTAACATTAAAGGCTCATTTTAACGTGGCAATAAATCGCAACTTTGGCTACCACGACATCAACTGTCACGATCTTTCCGTCGTAAAAACTAAAAAGTCGCGTTATTGGGACGTTGGATTTGTTGTCGCGATTTTACTGTCACGATATAAAAATATTTTGATATTTTGGCGACGTTGGTATAGCCTTATATAGTCGTTTCTATATTATTTATATATAATAAGGCTTCAAACAATGATAAATTGCTTTTTAACGGGGTTTCTCGGCATACTACTTTTCCTTCTACAGTTTACAGAATTTGACGATAACACATTTTTCTTTCAAGATTATTTAATAATGAATTTAATATCATGAATTTAAGCAATAATCTCTTCCATTCCACTAAATATGTTTAAAATGTTATTTCGGAGAGATTTTCCTTATTATCCGAGTCCTCATTCCGCTATTAGTATTTATGAGTTTTCAATGTTTACGAACGGAAGCCCAGTTTTATTTTAAAGATTTTCTATTGAAAACTTTAAGGATAATGTGAAGTAAGCAGGGTTTTTGTGGAGAAAATCCTTTCAGGAAACATTCCCATTTATTTCTTAAGTTGGAGGAAGGTTTATATTATAATATGATATCTTCCTACCCAGTGTGCAGAATATTCTTCTTTTTAAGAGTTTTTTTTCTGATAAATCTCCATTTGCGACCATTATTTGTACCGTGCGAGCAAAAATTATTTGCATTAAAGAGGGCCTTGCATCTAAGGACGTAATGCTTAGCTTTAGAGCTTAATACCTGTTGGGTGTCAGTAAATACCTGAATTAACAATCAATCAGTTATTCCGTCATCTTTGACAGTCGTTACAAGTAATTTGATTCATCGCTAATTTTTCCAATTTCTTAAACAATTCACACAATGGGCTTTACGGAACAGCACAAAACATTCATGGTTGAAGCGTGTTTTCGAATCGAGGTTAGAGTAAATGGTGACTGGCAATACAATCCTGGTTTGTGCATGGACGATTTTCACGAACATTTTCCTAAAGTTGATTTTATTGCTGGGGATTTTTATCATTGCCTGAAAAGAACCGTGGCGCTGTTTAGGGACACAGGTTCGATACAGCACAAAAAAGCAGCAGGAAGACCATCTGTAAGAACAGAATAACTTGTTGTAAACGTTCGTGAAATAATGCAAAATACGCCAACAAATTGTATAAGACGCCTGTCCCAAGAAGTGGGAAGATCTTATGGAACATGCAGGACTATTTTTAAGAAGCAGCTAAATTTGTTTTCTTATAAAGTGCAAGTTTTCCAAGAAATGCAAGCCGCAGATTTTGAAAGACGCAGGAATTTATGCTTGGAGCATGGCGGTGGCCAATTTCAGCAATTTATGTAATTACACTCACCGGCACAAAATTCCGCCACCCTGAAATTTTAGCCAAGTTTGATGTTTTATAACTGATTTATTTTTTATCCGATTTTCATGATTTTGTTATCAGTTTGTAGATCCATTTATTCTGTTCTTCTTTAATTATTTTATAAAGTATCATTTTTCGATTAGGCTATATTATACAGGAGGATTTCAAAATATTGTTTTTTGTCGTAATTTTAAAACACCCTGTAGGAAAATTGAGGTGAATAATTTTGTTTACATACTGTTTCTTGTAATCTCTGATGTATTGTAAACATTTCTTTTTTTGATTCATTCCATTATCTCATTTTTGCTGAGAGCTGCAAAATTTTAAATGTAACGATGTTATTTTTTGAAAATGTATGTCAAGCTTATGGTAAAAAATATCGACGTTGGCTTAGGACGCGATTATTGTGGCAGAATGTTTGACAGTGACAATATTATAACTTGTTGTGTGTCAATATGGCATTAACTCCAGCAGACGTGGGAAGAATTGTTGCGTTAATAGAGGATGGCCGTAGCAAAAGTTATGTCGCCCGTACTCTAAGAATTCCGCGGTCTACAGTTTGTGATGCCTGGAATAGGTATTTACAGACGGGAATGTTTACTAGACGGCAAGGCTCTGGCAGAAGGAGAATGACCACTGCAGCTGATGATCACTTTGTCACCATTAGTTCTTTAAGAGATCGAAGATCTACTGCTGTGTGTTTAAAAAATGACTTACAAATGATTCGGCGAGTAAATGTAAGTGAAAGAACGATACGTAGAAGATTGGCAGAAGATGGGCTTCGTTCACGAAGGCCAACAATATGTCCACGATTACTTCCACGGCATCGACAATACCGACTGAGGTTTGCAAGATCGCATTCTGACTGGACTCTAGAACAGTGGGGAAACGTACTATTCATGGATGAATCCAGGGTTTGTTTAAGGTCACCGGATGGTCGTGAGCGAGTATACCGACGTAGAAATGAAAGATATGCTGACTGCACCATATCAGAACGAATCTCATATCATGGAGGTTCTGTCATGATTTGGGCGGGTATTTCTACCGAAGCACGCACCAATCTTATATTTGTTGAAAATGGAGCTCTAACCGCCCACCGTTACATTGAGGAAATCCTCCAAAAAGTTGTTGTTCCATTTGCTCCTTTTATTGGGAACCAATTAAATTGTTTTTGTTAATTAACTTTATGATATACCTAGTGTTTGTTTTTCTTAATAAAATTAGGCTTCAAATCAGCGTTTCATTTAAAATTTTGCAACTCTCAGCGCAAATGAGATAATGAAATGAATCAAAAAAAGAAATGTTTAGAATACATCAGAGATTACAAGAAATAGTATGTAAACAAAATTATCCACCTCAATTTTGTTACAGGGTGTTTTAAAATTACGACAAAAAACAATATTTTGATTTCTTCCTGTGTAATATAGCCTAATCGAAAAATTATACTTTATAAAATAATTAAAAAAGAACAGAATAAATTAATGTACAAACTGATAAGAAAATCACCAAAATCGGATAAAAAATAAATAAGTTATAAAACATCAAACTTTACCAAAATTTCAGGGTGGCGGAATTTTGTGCCGGTGAGTGTATTTTTCTTTTTCTTTCTGTATATTCTTACTTTGTTAATTTGTAAACAACAAAAATAAATTTGAATTTGCCTACTTATTTTATTACTCATTAGTTTGGCATATCATGTAATAATATGAATTTGACAAAATTTTAACCTAGATTTGGTTAGATATATCGTCCCCATATCATTGTGATCTAAACCAAGCGCTACGTTTTTTAATCCAAGCCCTCTTTGATGCAAATAATTTTTGCTCGCACGGTAGATAATATGATCTTATAAACGAACTCTCAAAATTTCCAGTTTAATGGGTTCTTATCGAATACCAATCCTTTCTGGGGGTAATTTCCATTTCGAGCAATAATTTCGTTTGGGAGATTTCGGTCTGAAACTCAAGCCGATTGGACGGTGACTTTAATGTAGTAGATAGCGGTAAATTTACATAATTAGCTTATCGGGATTTCAAGTTTTGGACCTTATCAAGAGGAGTAGTCGATAGAAAATCCTACTCAAAGAAATATTAATAATAATAAAAGTTTATTCGAATATTTTTTTGACATTTAATGCTAATATATAATTTTTTTTTGTATAAACTATCAATTCCGAACTCAGAAGTAAAATACTTGTTTTGACTTAAATAATATAATATTTTTGTCAAGAATATATTTCATAATTCAGGCACAACTAGATTATAGTATAAAAGGAATATGACAATATTTTATTGGTATATTTTATATCACTATAGTATACGAAGATACAATATGTTTTGTATATATTATATATATTTATTTATATTATTCATTATAACTTGGTATACAGGGTGGCCCTTTAGTGTGACAAAGTACAATAGCTCCGTTACTATTTCAAATACATTAAAAATATTAATACAAAAGTTGAAGGGCAGTAAGTGACTTATAACGTAAAATTATTTTTAACTCTATAGAGTGGCTCAAAAAAGCGGAACAATAAAAAATGTACTTTTTTCAAATGGAACACCCTGTATATTTTTTCATTTTTGAATTCCACATAAAATTATAATTATTTTTTATTAAATACATTATTAGTCTGTACTTTATAGTTTCCGAGATATTGACTCTTGAAAAGTGACATTTTTGAACTTTTACAGCTTCTAACTTTCTAACAGTACGTCTTAGAGCAAAACGGCTTACATGTCCCTATCTTCAATTTTTATTATCTTCCCAAAAAAATCAATTTCCAGTTAAACCGGAACAACTATATTTCCTGCTTTCGAGTAACATCCGGTTTAACCGGAAGTTGATTTTTTTGGGAAGATAATAAAAATTGAAGATAGGGACATGTAAGCCGTTTTGCTCTAAGACGTACTGTTAGAAAGTTAGAAGCTGTCAAAGTTCAAAAATGTCACTTTTCAAGAGTCAATATCTCGGAAACTATAAAGTACAGACTAATAATGTATTTAATAAAAAATAATTATAATTTTATGTGGAATTCAAAAATGAAAAAATATACAGGGTGTTCCATTTGAAAAAAGTACATTTTTTATTGTTCCGCTTTTTTGAGCCACTCTATAGAGTTAAAAATAATTTTACGTTATAAGTCACTTACTGCCCTTCAACTTTTGTATTAATATTTTTAATGTATTTGAAATAGTAACGGAGCTATTGTACTTTGTCACACTAAAGGGCCACCCTGTATTTATTATTTATTAATGACGTTCTTGAATATATCTCTTGGATTAGATAATATCCAATTTTTAATTTTATTTCTATAATTATTTAATGATTTAATTATTTTAATTGACTGTGGTAGCATATCAAAAATATATGGATTGATGTTTAAAAAATGTTTGTGTGCTATTCTTTTGTTTACTCTATTTTTATATGTAATAGTATTTTTATGACGAGTTTCATGTGTGTGATTAATATAATTTATTTTATTTTTATGTTTCAAAATATATATTAACATGTTGTAAGAAAATATTTATTTAATATCCATTTTTTTGCCATTTTTAAATCGTAAATCAGACGAATATTGGTGGTCTTTTTCGTAAATAATTTTCAAAATGTATTTTTAAATAGTTTCAATAATATTAAGATAATTCTTATTTATGCCTCCCCATCCTAGTATTTCATAATTTAAATGGGTTTGTAGTAAAAAATAATAAAGTATTTCTAATTCTTTTATATTTCAAAATTGTTTAAGGTGTTTAAATTTTGGTATAAGAATTCTTAGTTTTTTTACAATGTAGTCACTATGTAAACCCATTTTAAATGTTTATCAAAAATTATTTCTAGATATTTAATATTTTCACCTTCCTTTATAATATTAATATTGGACCAATATTTGGAAGTTTATTTTTGTATGAAGTAAATGGAATGTATGTTGTTTTGTTATAATCTTTTTCAATAGTATTTTTTTTTAAATTCCAATTTAGACCTTCATAAAACATTACCGTATCATCAGCAAAACTATGTAGTTTTCCTTGACAACTTAAATTAAAAATATTATTTAGATAAATATTAAAAAGTATTGGTCCTAGGACTGTACCTTGTGGTACTCCATAATTAAATATTTTTGGTGAACTAATATTTTCACCAATTTAAACATGATGTATTCTGTGATATAAATAGTTATAAAAATTAAGTTAATATTTGACCACGAAATCCAAGTTTTTCTAATTTGTTAATAAGAATTTTTTGAATGACAGTATCAATACAAATGATTTTCCTTTATTTATAAATAAAAGGGTGGTACCAGTGGCGGATCTATTGAAAAAAATTACTTATATCAAATGAGAAATAATCTTTATACTATACCATGCATGCCATTTTGGGTTGAGCACAACAAACCAGTGTTATAAATTATTAAAGAGATCCAAATAAGCACTGATTCTTTTGTAATTATAAAAGAAAATATTTGCACTTAATTTTCTGAAAATAGGGTCACCTCAATACTAAGATTCTCTTGTTGTCAGTTGTTGATGTATAATTTTGAATACATCGAGTCCCCCTTTTGCGTTTGTTGCCAAATTGTATTGAAGTAGCGTTAATTAACAAAGTTTGTTGGAATTTAGAAAGTTTTAATTAATTATTTATATACAGGGTTGCCCAGAAGTCCGGAATAATATTAATATAGCCTTAACCTGTAACAATTTAGTTTTATATATGCTCACATTTCGACGTTATTCGTTTGTTTTTTTGTAGACATTTGTCAAAGATATGACGACATCGATCTTTTTTTTAAATGGAAACATACAGCTTGTGATACATCATTTGAAAGCTAATATCTCGTAAAGTATGCTCATAAATTTTGGCGCCACTCTGTCAAGCTATTTCAAAATGGAGACTTTTAATTTTTTTTTTAAATCTCTGTTTAAATAATGTTTTTTTACCTCTCAAGGTAAGAAATCTTCATCGTTTTACGTTCTGACATTTTGTGACATTGTGAACTTGTACAGCACATCCTAGTAATATCAAGACTTCGGATACGCTGTCTTTCCGACAAAACCATTTTTGTTTAGGAAATTATAAAATAATATTTCGGAAATACCCATATTAATTTTACAAGTTCACAATGTCACAAAATTTCAGAACGTGAAACAATGAAGATTTCTTACCTTGAAAGGTAAAAAAAACATCAATGATTTATCATTTGCGCTTATTTAAATAGAGATTTTTTAAAAACTTTTAACAGTCCCTATTTGGAAATAGCTTGACAGAATCACGCCAAAACTTATGAGCATATTGTACGAAATATTAGCTTTCAAATGATATATAGTCGGATCTGGTCTTATCGTGCGGGTCATACGATTCAAGAAAGACATACTCTCAGTTTTTGTTTTCTTTACTTGCGTTTCATTTTACCCTCTAAATAAAATACGTAAGATAAATGAGACAGACTTATTCCATTTTGACATAAAAAAAAGGATATGTATTTACTTTCCAGCGATTCTAAAAAAGCTTATAATAGCACCAGCTACGTTTTATTTTAAATATGCCAGTTTTGTGACTTTGACAGTTTGTGACAAAATGAAACAATTTTCTGGGTTTTTGCATCCCCAATCAAAAAAAATGGTACTTAATCTGATAAACTATTTCGAAAATGAAAGAAAAAGTTGAAATTCGCCAACCAATATTCAGGAAACAGTAGCCAAAGCACTGGGAATTAGTTTAAGGACTGTGCAGAAAATTGTGCATGAAACAAAACATAACATAATACTATGGAGGGCTTTAGGACCTGTTTATTATTGTCGTTTTTAATTAAAGGGTACAGTAGGTATATAATTAACGATTATATAATTTTTTTGTAACTTTTTCAACTCCCCTGTACATAATTTTTACAAAACTAATAATATTAGGTATATGTGGCTATCTTCGCGATAGCTAAAATGATGAAACTATTTTTCCTTCCTTCGGTATATTTGTAAATAATCTCACAACATTTTGATAGCCTCTGTGTTGTCTGATTTGACGCATATGATCAGTGACCTTTGGACCCGCACGTTAAGACCAGATCTGACTATAGTATCACAAGCTGTATGTTTCCATTTAAAAAAAAAAGATCGATGTCGTCATATCTTTGACAAATGTTTATAAAAATAAACAAACGAATAACGTCAAAATGTGAGCATATTATATAAAAAATAAGGCTGAAGGTATAGAAATACAAAATGGTTTTCTTGCATCTCCAACCATAATTGATTTATTTTATTTTCGCTTGCTCTATGATAGCCACAATCAACTAAACTTGGTACAAATGCATACATACATATTTCACAACATTTATGAGCGTTTTCTTTGAGTTTCATTCAACTTTATGAAAATATAATAACAGATCGACTCGTCAAGTTATGCATGGAAAATAAATGCAAATCCCCCTCCTACCTTAACGTGGGTAGACACGTACCCAATATATTCAGCACAAGCTGTTTGTTCTGTAAGGCGCAGAGTTTTTTTCGCGAAATGTTATTGAGAACGTTTTTTTTTCTCATTTTCTTACCTCTATATAATGTCACTTGGGAGTTTTCTACACTCCACCCTAATCTAGTTTTCCATTTTCTTTTATCACTTACGTTATTTTTTGTTTTTATCCCACCATCTTCGTATAATCAAAATTTACTTAAGAATTAGGGCTCGAATTGTCATTTTATTTTTTGATAAATATTTATTTCATTTTGTATTCGTAACCAAATAGCGGTATTTTAGAGCCTATAAATTTGTGAAAACTTTCTATTGATAGCTTATTTTTTATTAACCCATATCAAATACATTGCTGGTGTATCAAACCTGCTTTAGTGTTATATCAATTCCTGATTTGCTAGAACAGTGTTTTTATCGGTAGTAATCAGTTCCATTAACAGCATTCCATTAACAGCACTGTATTGTTGAATAATGAACTAATTTTAATACAGAAATTTTGCTCGCTTGATCTCAATACGACATATTTTATTCCCAGTAAAGCGCTTTCTCTACAATTAATAAAGCAAAACAGCGTCCCCAAGAACGAATTGTATTCGTTAGAACCTATAATCACCTAGACGTTGGTGAGGGTTCGTAGCGATCGGCAATCGCCGCGCGTCGTAGTATTAGTTTTAACGTATTTGTTGAGCAGGTCACATCGTTGTTTAAAGTCTTCTAGCTGTCCTGTCTAAATTTGATCTTTATTGATCGTACCAATACCATTTTTAATTAATTTATTCTTACTTTGTATTTAAGTCTTTTTAAACTTTGCACGTCAAATAAAGCCATAGAATATTATTATTTCGCACAACCCATCATTACTATTGGACTTTATAATCTATGGACGAATTTTACCATCTCACTAAACCACTTGCATAATAGATAATCATGCAATGTTAAACGACAAGAACAATATCACACGAGAAGTTATTTAAATTTTTGAGAACCACAGAACTGATTTTTAGTGGTAAGTATATGCTTTATTAACCTTAGCAAGCAAATATTATTATGATTAATGTCAAGTTTTATTACAACTGCCAGTAGGAACTAACACAGTATATAAAACCAGATTACACCTACACTCATATGTTAAATATAACAGCCTAAAAGGGTTCAATTGATCGAAGTCTATGCATATCAAAGATATGTAAATTCATCCCTAACCTTAAAGCAAGGTACACAACTAATGTATTCAGCGTTACCTTTTCTGAAACCCGTCGAAAATTTTCTTCAGGGAAGCGTCGTTCTAACAACTTTTTCCCCATTTTCCTAACCTCTATAATGCCCAAGGGAATCTTTTTTACACGAACTCAATCTAGTTTTTACGTTTTTACATTATCCCTTATTATGTAGAACTTTTTTCGTTTCCTTCTTACCATCCGGTTTAAACAATGGAAAAATACAGACATTGGCGTACCTGGGAGTACTTCCTGAGGGGGGGGGGGGGGGGGCTGACCAACGTATCATATGAGCGTTGTCTAATAATAATATTTTCGGAACGTGCTGTAAAAAATTAAGGTTGGTGAAAGTAAAAAATAGTAGTGGTAGTAGTAGTAGTGGTAACATGTTTTATTTAGCAAAAAACTACAATTAAATATTTTTTAATACTTTTTTTTAACACATTTTTATAGATTCATTTTTAAATTTTAAAACGCAACCTTCTTTTAATAAAAACAGACAGAAAAGTTAAACATTTTGTAATTTGTATCAAATATTACGTATCATTTTGTTTTTTAATTAAATGTAATTTTAAAGTTTTTTTAAACAGTTTTAATAATTTTTGAGATTTAATAAAACTTTTCAAATTATTATATTCTATCAAACCTTTATAATAATAATAATAATTGTTTTTATTGTGGAAAATAGTAAAATACATTAAATCATTAAGGCAAAAAGATATATAAAAAAGAGTTATACAATTTTCCCACAAGAGCAGAGTTCGCACTCATCTGTCTGAACAGTGAAATAATAAATAGATTTATAAGCTAATGTTTTAGACACTCTATCCACATAAAATTTTGATTAGTTCTTGTTTTATAATTATGATGGTCATAATTAAATGAAAAAAGTTTTTTTAAACAATCAGGCAATAAATTATTTTTAATTTTATGTATAAAGATACATACTAAATACAAAATTAAATATCTGACATTCAACCAATCTAAATTTTTCAACGTAAAATTAATTTTTGTATATTTGTCACAATTTAAAATAATCCGCATTGCCTTATTTTGTAAAATTTGTAATTTATCAAATAGTTCCTCACTAGCACAATATAAAATGGAAGAACAATAAAGAAAATATGGTAATATAATAGTATTAAATACAGTTTTTTTAGAAAACAAACTTAAATTAGAACTGATTCTTTTAAAATAACCTACTTTTCCGGCAATCTTCGATGTAATACTTTCAAAATAATTTAAAAAATTTTAATTTTGAATCAATGATTATCCCCAAATATTTAAAACTGTTTACTAATTCCAACTTTTCACCATCAATTACAACATTTATATTTTGACAATTTAAATTATTGCCCATAACCATACATTTAGTTTTTGAAATATTTAATTTTAATTTATTTACTTTTAGCCAATTTAATAATATATTTATCTCAGAATTTAGAGTATTTAGATCATCAAAAATATTTAAAACATTAATGTAAATTAAGGCGTCATCAGCAAACATTTATAACTTACACATTTTTAAAACTAAAGGCATATCGTTGATGTATAAAATAAATAATATTGGACCTAGTATACTTCCTTGAGGAACTCCTATATTATTTATTTGAATATGTTCCTTTCTCGTGACTTTATTTTCTTGGACGGTCTTTTATTTTTGTTAAAATGTGGGAGAATTTAAATATTCGAATATTTGAGGCAAAGGGTAACCCCTTCCTCCCTTAGTTACCCCAATGGTTACAGATTCGTCCAAATTCTGGTTTATTACATAAATGTATGTGGTGTACTTAGACAGTGCTAAACAGACCCTTTTCTTTTTTTCTTCTTCTATCTGGCCACGGCTATATTCCTGGGGGGAACTAGTCTTCTCCTTAGTGGCTCGTTTGCCTATTTATCTTGATTATGCCTTATGCGTTAGTGTTGCGCAGATTACATCGATGTTTTATGGATATTGCTCTGTCGTCAGCAAATAGTGTCAATAGCGTTCCTAGTTTTCTAAGGATATGATGCGTATACAATGCCTAACACTGATCCTTGTGGGACTCCTGTCTCTAGCATTCTTGTTACTGACCTATTTTAACTATGAAGGTCCTTTCTTTTAGATAGCTCGTCACTATCGTACACATATTTTTTGTCGATAGACCCGAACAACACAAACCTTATCAAAACCAGGCATAGAAACGACGTGAGGCTTTTCTGGTTCATTTCTTCGGGTTTTAACTTCAAAAAAGCTCTCAACTAATGATCCCGAACGTATAATGAATGACATCACTTAGAGAACTTTTTAGCAGATTAGAAAAACCTAATTAGGGGGAACTTTTACTGTTTCATCTTACATCGTTTGATCCTTCGGGGACACTCTATCCCTAGGGAACTCCGTAACGCTTTACGGGATATATCTTTTCTTATTTCAGGCCGTATCCACTTTCCGCGCGTCAATTAGGTTTGACAAATTACCCTGGATTATCGTTGGTAGCTATCTGGCTAAAATTAATATTGCAGTGTTGAATTTCTGGGTATTAAAAAACACATTTTGTGGCTTCTTCTTTCGACACAGAGACACAAAATAAACAGCCAGCTATTTTTTTAACAATAACAATACTTTAAAAACAGTATCTTCGGTTCATATCTGTAAAAGGTTTTAATAGGACGCACTATATCTTTAAAAAAATGACCTTATCGGACTTCCATTATCTTTATTTTGTTACTTACCACAACGTTTCGGTTAGTTAGTATCTCTAACCGTTTTCAAGTGTAAACTAAATTATCATTCTAAGGCTACTGTTTTAAATAGTATCCATGTGCATTGAAGCTTGATGACTCCGCCTACGTGCTTATTGGGGTGTGAAGTTTGAGCTGTTGGTTTTGGACAAGAAGAGGCTATTGGGAATATCTATACTTGGTTTATTAAATATATGGGTATTTTGATTCAGGAATGCTGCTTCCTTGAATTTTCGTTTTCTCCAATGTTGTTCCGTGTCCAAAACCTTGGCTTCTGACCACTGTATATTATGTTGGTTGGTCCATACATGTTTCGCTATACCTGATCTCGAAGTTTCACCTCTTTGAGTATGTTTCAGATGTTCTTTAACTCGTACTGTAAGAGGTCTTTTTGTTTCTCGAATGTACGATTCGCCACACTCGCAAGGGATTCTATCATGGAAAATAGTAGTGATGGGATCACTCGAGTGAAAAATAACCGATCACTCGATTTTTTCAATCACTTGAATTATTCGGTTATCATAGGTAATAATTCGAGTGACGAAAATTCGAATTATTTTATCCTCAAACGACCCGTATGCCATTCATAAATCACCAATCACTCATTGCGGCTACACAAACTAGTTAGTTTACGGAACTGGCGACCTTTTTTTTTTTTTAGAAGTCTAAAAAAATATGTGGTTGATTATTGAAGTGATTAAAAAAAAACGGGTTTTTACTACTTTGGCGACCTTTTACCTTTTTTTTTCCCTAATATAGCATTCGAGTGAAAAATCGATTATCATTCGGTTTTTTAAATCACTCGAATTGGTAGTCGATTATTAAAATAACTCGATTTTTCCCATCACTAGAAAATAGCATAAGAATCAATTTCCTTGCCCACGAAAATTACATTTATATGTATATACATGTATATATAATATTTTATGACCTTTGGAACAATTATATTTTAATATTGGTCGCATAATAACAACATAAATTGTGAAAACATCTTGCTCTTTATACGTTTTCCGTCATTTTATTATGTAATATCATTTTTAATGACTAATAAACCAAACCATAAAAGAGCTGCGAGATGATGGTTTATGTATTGCCAAAATTAATCTCGTTTTTCGCTATAAACATTCGACAATCGAGAATAATAATTATTTTTAACTTGTTTTTACATTTTCATTTTTTCCAAAGTAGCCTAAATAAATAATCCTGATTGGTGAAACGGTAGGCAACATAAAAAAGGATTTAGAAAGAACAAAGAGATGAAATAATTCTATTAAATTTAACCAGATTTTTTGGCGTCTTCTTTCAGGCGAGCCTCAGCTGCATAGTTAATTGGGTTCAGACCTAAAATAATGGCCGAGGGTAAAAAAACTCTCAGGCTCGGGGGTTATGTCTCAAAAATAAGACAGATTACGAAAGTAAAAAGAAAAATATACAAAAATCAAAAGCTTATAAAAAATTGTAAGAGGTGCCCATCATTACACATTTTATTAGAAAAATCGAAGTATTGAATAGTTTTAAATGACTAAAACAAAGCCAATTTTTGCCCTTCGCACTTTTCCGAAGCGGCACTTACGATTTACTTCAAATTGAAAGCATTAAGAGGAAGTAACCCCTTTTACCACGATGAAAATTGCCGAACGTTTTGTGGTCAAACGAAAAGAAAAAATTAAAATTGGTATTTAGAAAATAAATTCTACTTTAAATACCCCATGCAGAAAAGTAAATGACGATCGAAAATATTTCCAAAATTTTTTTTAGAAATTTTTTTTATTTTTAGTAATTTTATAATATCTTAAACAATTCGTTATTGGTCAAAAGCAAAATGACTTTCCCGGGTGTAGAATGTTGTACCAAACAATTTTTCTCAAAGCCATTTTTCAATATCGGCCTTACTTTTTTCTCAAAAACGTTGGGCGCGTAAAGTGAATTTAAGCGTGTAATAGTTATTTACCTAACAAGTGCGGAAAGTGGTCCTTTACCGCACGCGACGGCAGTTGCACGAACGACGCGAAGCGGAGTTCGGGCAAGCCGTTAAGGGCGGTAAAGACACTTTACGCACGTGGTAGGTACACAATTTTTCCTTCGAGCAATAATATTTGGAACAAAAATCAAATTTAAAAGAAAAAATTTATAAAAAGTAACAAATATTAATTGTTAAAAGCTATAAATATTTTTATATTATGCATTGCGCGAATGCAAGTACATCAATTGCATTTTTTGAATAAAATTAATACAGTGCGGTAAAGAATCTTTACAGCACTGAGTGCGGTAAAGAATCTTTACCGCACCGGTAAAAAAAAGAATTATATTACAAAATTAATACAAAAAGAAACAATATTTTTTAAAAATATTTATTACATACAAACATTATAATATAAAAATATAGCTAACGATAAATATTAAAATTAAATGTACAATTTGTAGCGCAATGCAAATTAAGTGCTGAGCGAGCTTGATTTTGTTCATCAGATGTAGTTGAGCAGTTTTTGTAAATTACAGAAGCGTTATTTTCTTGCGCCATGCATGGTACAGTAGATTGTTGTGACCTGAAAATTGCTAAAGGTGTAGGCGTTGGGTTGTTTCGTGTTGATAGACCAGGAGCATCCTCTAAAGTCTCTGTCACTGCTACTGACGTTGATGTTAAAGTTGAACACTGCTCAGTGCTTCTATTTGGGGTACTAGAGCTTTGCAGAATGTTTTGAGCAATCCTTTTTTTATTTTGCAAGGAATCTTCTATGTACGACTCTGCTACAGAGGTGGATTTCCATCCACCGTGCCTCTTAATGTTTGTTATGTTGCTGCCAGATTCTGCAAGCATAGTTGCCGATGATCTTCTAAAGCAGTGCCCGGTATACATCTCTGGATTGGATAGATGTAAAAATCCAGCAATATTTGCTGGCATTTTTCCGATAGTGTTAATGCCCACGCATTGTTGTGAGCATTTTCCAGCTTTATATTGTATAAAAAAACGTCTATGCGGGGTGGCACCAGGGCGCAAAGCTACATATTTTCTGAATAAGCCTATATAACTTATTCTTATATTTCCAGGATCGCAGACGACAAATTTTCGTGAAATATTTGTCTTTGTCGCCTTTATTGATACAACCAGCAAATCTTCTTTATCTTCAACGTCATCAACCGTTAATTTCATTAATTCTTCACGGCGACAGGCGCCTGCAATACCGAAAATGGCAGCTACCTTAATCATAAAATTTACAAGAGTGCGGTAAAGAAATTTTACAGCATTGGGTGCGGTAAAGAAATTTTACCGCACTTACCGCACTGAGTGCGGTAAAGTACTACTTACGACATGAAAATGAGTGCTGTAAAGTGTACTTTACCGCACGCGAGTAGGAAAAGTGGATTTACGCGCCCCACGTTTTTGAGAAAAAAGTAAGGCCGATATTGAAAAATGGCTCTAAGAAAAATTGTTTGGTACAACATTCTACACCCGGGAAAGTCATTTTGCTTTTAACCAATAAAGAATTGTTTAAGATATTACAAAATTACTAAAAATAAAAAAAAATTCTAAAAAAAAATTTGGGAATATTTTCGATCGTCATTTACTTTTCTGGATGGGGTATTTAAAGTAGAATTTATTTCCTAAATACCAATTTTTATTTTTTCTTTTCGTTTGACCACAAAACCTTTAGCTACCCAGTGATATCAAATTAATATTGGTTAAATTAAATTTTACTGCTGATATTTAGTGATAACCGATATATAGTCCGCAACTAATTTTGAAATATTTATTTGGGCGTTCGTCAACAGCCAAAATATACAAAAATTACTTTATTATTTCTAATATTAATTATTTTTAATATAATATAATTTTTTATATTTAAAATGAAGACATTCAAATTTTTTAAGTTAATAAGTTAATTTAATAAAATATTTAGGAATTATTTTTGACAGTAAATTAAATTGGAATTTTTACATAGAATACTTAATTAAAGAAATAGGAAGTTTACTACCGATTTTTAAAAACATTAAAAAACTTTTAAATGTAAGACATATGGAAATATTATATTATGCGTTAGTTAAAACTCATTTAAATTACGGAATTTTAGGTTGGGGAGGAATAAATAGAACTTTAGTTAAAAATTAGAAATATTACAAAAAAGGTTTCTAAAAATTATATTCAATAAAGATTATCTTTATCCATCGAAAGAATTATATCCAGAAAGAAAAAAATTGAAAATAAGACATTACATTTATAACATCTTAATATATATATATTTAAAAATAAAAACCTTATACAATTTAAAAACCATAATCATGATACACGTCATAAAAATGAAATAACCATAAAACCTAAAATAAATAAGTCCATAAGACAAAAAAATTTTCATATATTTATGTTTTTATTTAAACGATTATTTACCAAAAAAATTAAAAAATTGATTTCATTAAAAAAAAGTCGAAATAAAAACATGGATATTAAAAACAGACAATTTGAAAATATTTTCAGAAATGCTTTAATTAATTAATACTGTTCTGAATAATTTATATACCTAAGTTATATTTTTACTTAAAAATTTTATTATTGGTAATATATTAATTCTTAAAACAAACTGCGTTTATACTATAAATTAACATTTTTACATCAAAACTTGATTTTTAATGCATATTTAAGATTTATGATTTTACATACTAAAACAAAAAATAAGATTTGCCCCTAACAAGCTCAGCTTCAGCGGATGGAAGAATAAGTTTATAGAAGACAACATAAACATATTTCTCCACGACCATTACTGAATGCAATAATTCCAAAATCATTTTTGATAATAGAATGTAAAAATTCTCGCTCTTGAGTTGGAATATTTATTCTGAAACACTTGCTTCTTATGCGTTTTGCGTGTATTTTCATTCCATAACAAGATACGGAATGAATATTCTGTAATTGATATAAACGACATAGGTTGCCATGAATTTCGAAACTGTCAGTGTCAGATAAAAATGGCCGCGTTGTAATAATTATTTTCAGACAAATTTTAGTGCAAGTCAAAAAATGAGTGAAAAATCGGATGAATCAGATATGAAACTGGATGGATGTTCGTGGAGAAAATATAGTCTGCTACTCGGTTACAATGAAAATTCGATAATCGTGGTTCCTCACGCTCGCTACGCTCGCGTTCGGAATCTTCCACTCGGATCGAATTTTCATTCCAACCTCGTTACAGAATCTACTATTATTATATTATTAAATTTTAAATAAACTTATTATTATTATTATTATTTCTAAATAAACAAATATATTTTGAAATGCGATAGGTTTAACAGGACTTGGAGTAAATGGCATAAATGCATGTATTGAGTAAAAGCGATGTCTTTCTCAATATTGTTTTCAAGATATGAACGATATTGGCATACCTATGTAGGTAAATCCGTAGCACTTTTAAAGCGTAGACCAACCAAGGGAAATTCGATTTTTCGTTACAATTTAAAATGTTTACGACCAATTTTTAATTATTTCCGGCTTAAAAATAAAACACAAAGCGGTCCGCCCTTAATTAATTAAAACCCTAAGCGCCACAAATTTCCATAATCCGATTACTGTTGTCATTTTTTGCGGACGGAGCAAATTTCGTTGGCCCTTAAGGATGCTAAAATTCAATTGTTCCAGGAAAGGGTAATTAATTTTATTATGTAAAGAAGATTAAAACTCAAAACCCTTTAAAGTTTGTATAAGTACTTAATAAACACACTGTGTAACTCAAAATCGTTTTTGCATTTCGATCTTGTACAGTTGTATTCATAAAAAAAGCTTACACGAATTAGAATGAGAGGAAACCTTAACCGTATTTGCGTAAAACCGGCTTATCGCATGTTAAAGGTTATTAAAATGCGAAGCATTGGCGTTGGGCGTTAGTTTAATAGAATAACAAAAATTTTATAACACATCTTAACAGTTTTATAAAAATTACATTAGAAACAAACGTTCAACAAGATTAAATAAAATCTAATATTTGGTCTTATATCCCTGTTTTTCTATTACTTGAGCCAGTCTATTCGGAATTGACTGAATTATATTTGATACAATATTTGGATAAAGCTATTCCCAGCACGCATGTATTATTTCCCATAAATCTTCTGAATTTTGTGGCCTAAAATTTCGATTATATATTTTTTTTACGATTATACCCCAAATATTTTCAATTGGAATGATATCGGGACTATAAGCTACCCAAGGCAGCACTTCCACATTATGGGTTTGAAACCAGTGGGTTGCATTGGTAGTGTGGACTGGACAATTATCTCGTTGAAATATGAAAGTAGTATTGGGATATATTTGCTCAGCAGATGGTAACAATATGTTTTCTAAAATGTTAATGTAATTTTCGGCATTAAATCTTCCCTCTATTCGCTAGCAAACACCAGGTCCATGAACACTTATCCAGTCCCATACATTGATCGAGGGGGGTTATTATAACGCGGTTCAAATCTGGTATTGTTTGAACGGTACACATGAATTTCCGTTATAAGTCGACTGGAACGTCTTTTCATCAATAAAAATTACCCTGTTCCAAAATTGAGGATTGCGGTATTTATAATTCTAAACAAAAATAATCCTTGATTGTCGCTGTTCTTCGGTAAGAAACATTTTTTTCGCAGCTGGGCGACGTTTTAATTCAGATTCCTTAACCCTCCTGCTGGCGGTAGGCTGGGAAGCAGGAAATGCTGTATCAATAACAGCATCCCTTGCAGTTGCAAATGAATTGTTTCTTAAATATCCCATAAAAGCAGCATCCTGTTCATGGTTGGAACGTTTGGGACGACCTGAACCAATTTTCCTTTTTAGGGATTCTTCTTGTTCACAGCGTTGCTTAATTTTCAATATAGTTTTTTTAAACTTCTATTATATAACTGTGCCACAGCACGGATGGACCATCCTTTTTCGATTCTTGATACAATTTGAGCCTTTTCAACTTCAGACAACTGACGAGGCATTTTTATGTTTTTCTGTCAGAGTTTATTAAACGTTACCACCATGCAGTTTCAAAATTAATTAGACCGACGCCAATGCTTTGCATTTTTTATAATCTGTAACGTGTGATAATCTCCAATAAACAATCATTTAGACAAGCCAGTTTTACGCAAATATAACAAAACTTACCTCTCATTCTAATTCTTGTACGCTTTTTTTATGAATACAACTGTATGTGGATACTTATTCCCATGTATGTACCTAATTGCTACATTCCATATCTCTCAAAAGTCGTGTCATAACAAACACAAGATTTTTTATTGGTGCAAATAAAAAATTTTATTCCCTTTATACTGCAACAAAGTTTTATATATACAGACACTAAAATAAGCAAGGTTGTAAAGAAACATGTTTCCTTTCGTGTGCAAATGAACAAAGAAATGTTAAACAGAATATAGGAAACTGACTCTAGTGTTTAGTGTACAACATTATGTGTTGATACTTAAGTTTTGGTTCTTATTGTGTGGTTACAAAGGTTCCAAAGTGGCAGAAGCACCAGAACCTCAACCGGTTATAACGCCGAATTCAAAACGAAATCTAGGTAAGTTACTTATTAATTTTACCGACAAAGGTACCATCCCATTAAACAATGAACCAAATGTTCAGAATTGTGAACATTAGAGTACAGAAAATTGCATAAACAAGAAGAACACAATTTTGGAAAGAAATTTTCTTAGAACCATTACTAAATTAAATTGAAACTACATTAGAAGTTGCTATCAGTTAGATGTTGATATGATTGGGTGATTTGTGTGACATGATAAAAAATACCAAAAGTTAATTGGCTGTTAGAACTGTCATAAAATTTCGTTAGAATATTTAATAAAGGACGTTTATATCTGAGATATTTAATTTTACTCTCTACAAAAATAAAATATAAAAAAACCTCTCCAGCAATAATTTTCAAATAAAACTTTTTTATGGAAACGTGTCTGCCGTTTAACGAGCTATATACTTGTATGATGTACTCGAGTGTATAGTTATGCTTTTATATTATTTATAAGCATATATACTGAAGTATGCTTTTTATTTATGTTCGTAAGGCACAAACCTATTCCTATATTTGCTCGCTTTATTTAAGTATATATAACATAGGTACATTTAAAAGAAATTCAGCATATTTTATGATAATATTCTTCGTAAAAACGTTTTATGTATTTTATTCAGCATTTGTTTTCCGCTTGTTCATATCAAAATGGAAATTAAATTGTTCCGTTTTTTTATTCCGTTCAATTATTTTCTTCTTTTGACGCCTGTTTATTGTCCTTTCTTACTTTCCATTTCAGATCGTTCACAAAATGATTATAATTGGTTTCATTTAGTCAAAAAGAATTCTGTACATGAACTTTCAACTTTGCTTTGTTTACTGAGGAAAATGATCTATATAAGTATATAAAAATAATTTAATTTAAACAATTATTACTCTAACTTAAAAGGTATATATTATATAAAAAAAGACAGGTAAAAAAAAATCGTTTTGTGTTATAAACGTTTGATTAACTCGTTAAGAAAGAAAATTATACTAGGAAATATTTTTTTAAATGAAATTTAAATAAGGGTAGTTTTTTTTATGTTTTAATATTTTCCGGTAAAATATTATATAATATGAATCCATTATATAACAATGACCGTTTTCCAAAGTTGCTGTTTATTTTAATAGATTGTAAAAAATTAGTTTGTCTAGTATCATGTCTGTGAAGATCATGAACTTTTGTAAACGTTATGTTAGAATTTTTTTTGTTTTAAAAGTAAAGAATGAATAAATATGCAAATTTTTAAATTATATAAATTATTTATATCCAGGTATTTATTCGGTTTATATAAATTTGTTGTTGGTTCCAAGAGCGAAAATCTATGAATACATTTAATAATTTTATTTTGTAATTTCTTTAAAGGTTTTAGTACTGTTGAATTGGCTGAACCCCAAATAGAAATAATATACTGAATTTTTGAATGTACTAATACTAATGCATGATAAATATTTTTTAAATAATTTAAAGATATACAATGACGAATTTGAAAGAATATCCCAATTAACGGAGAAATGTAAGTTCGAATATGTTCTACGTGTTTTCTCCAGCTTAAATTTTGATCAATATATAATCCTAAAAATTTTATGTTATCTTTGTAATTAATATTTTCCCATTAAATATTATTGGTTGCTTCTCCATATCCAGTCTTTGTTTGTCAATGTACATAAATGAAGATTTATTAAAATTTAAAGTTAATTTATAGGATTGCAACCCGTCAAATATAATTTTTAAATCTTTTTTGATATTTAATTGGATGTCCCTAATATTTTTAGCATAATAAATAATTGTTGTGTCGTCGGTAAAAAGTTTAATTTGTCCATATAATTTTAATTTTGAAATAGAATTAATATAAATAAAAAACAATGTGGGTGCTAGAATAGAACCTTGTGGTACTCCATATCTAATTGTTTGATATAAACTAATATTACTTCCTATTTTAACGCATTGTTTTCTATTTTTTATATAACTTTCAAACCAACGATAAATTTTTCCTCCTATGCCTATATCAAATAATGTAACTAATAATATATGATGGTTTACAGTATCAAAGACTTTACACAAGTCTAGAGATAAAATGCCGCATTTTTATTTAATTCAATGTTAGTAGTAACATCCATAGCTGCAACTTCAGTATCTCTAGATTTGAGAAACCCATACTGATTTTCGAAAAGTAAATTTTGTCTTTCTAAAAAATTCGTTAATTTTATATTTATATTTTTTTCAAAATTTTTGACAGAACCGGCAAAACAGATATTGGACGGTAATTATTAGGATTATTAGTTTTATCGCTTTTAAAAACTGGTGTCACTTGAGCAAATTTCATTTTTTCCAAAAATGTTGATTTTTGTAAAGACAATAATTGTACCAGGTATTTTAAAATAGGAATTATTTCAATTTTAACTGCCTTTACTATTTTTACTGAAATATTGTCATAACCAGTAGCTGTATGTATATTTAAATTTTCAATTATATCCTTAATTTCGTCCTCGTCAATATCGTTTTCATCTAAAAACATGGATTTTGAATTTACCTCTTCTTCCATTCTTTCTTTTAATGCTGTCACATATAGTATTAAACAGTTGTATAAAGAGTATGTGAATTCTTATAAGGAATAGAAGGCTTTTTCTCAGTGTTTTAAAAAAAATGTATTATAAACAGTGACATTTCTAGAAAGTTTTGCACACCTCAAACCAAAATAATACCTTTCAATTTCGGTGACAGTTTTATGATATACAAGGACGAGTTAAATAAAAAAATGGCTTTAAGAGTAAAGTACATATATACCCCTTATTTTTCACTTTCGAAAAAAATATTATTATTAATAGTTATTAATGATACTAGTTCAATATGAACACTATAATGAAACGTGTGCAACGAGGCGTTAGCCGAGTGGTTTAATTGCACACGTATCATTAACAAAGTTCATATCGAACGTGTATCATTCAAAATTTAATCTACGATAGTGCAAATAGATTTTATTCGTCTAAATTTCATTGATATCAGATAACGTTTTCGTAATTTTTAAAATTTTCAGGTGTCCATATTAGTCGATATCATGATAACCGCATTTTTGATTGTTTCAATTTCGATTTTTGACAACGTCATTATTGCCGTCTAATTTTCTATTGTATGCAAAGTGTTGGCCAAAAATAATTTAAATATGGGAGATTCTGAATTCGAAAGTGTCCCTTCGGATGTTTACAATAAATAAATGCAATCCGTTTTTCTAAGTAATAATAACAAATAAATAGTTTGCACCGACTTTCTTTTTGTTTTTGTATCTTAACATTTGGATGTTATTATGAATTCATAATGGCACTGAGTGCTATATAATGACATCTAAATGATAATGCTAAATACGTCATAATGGCACTGTCATAGGTTTAGGTTGTTTAATTTCAAAGTTTTACCCAAATAGCTAATTTCGCTTATAAAACTGAACTTACAGTAGCTACAGTTTAAAATGATCTATTCATTGTTCCTATTAAAAAGTTTTAAGCGCTCCAATGAACTTTATAAAGTGCTCTAAGTATCTATATGAATATTTAAACCTAAACTGTATAATTCTGTATAGTTTCTTGTTTAAAGAGCTGTATTTAAAGTTTCTTTTTCAATAAAATAATAAATGGAAGCAGAGTTCATAATAGTCTAAAGAGGTTTAGGTGTTGGCTCGTGAGGGAAATAGGAACGAAAATACAGTTGACGACAAATAATTTCGTACACTAAACTGTGATACTGTAAATGCAACTTTATTACCTTTGGAACGTGTTAATTGTTATCATGATATCTGTCAAATTATTGTCATTATTAAAAATGCCTCATTTAAGTATTATGGAAAAAGCAAGAATAATATGTTTAGTAGAAATAGGGTGGTCATATGGAAAAATAGCTGATCATTTTAGAGTACCTAGAAGTACTGTTCAAGGAATTGAAAAAAAATGGCGATATCATCAAACACTTGAAAGGTGTGTTGGGTCTGGTTTAAATAATAGAAAATCATCAAATGAAGAAGACCAAAATTTGGTGGAGTATTTAAGGCAAGATCCATGTGAAACTGCAGTATCCGCTTTGTACATAACAGGATTCCCTGCTTCATCTAGAACTGCGCAAAGCCGAGTAAGACAATGTTCCGAATTAAGAAATCGAGCAGCTGCATCCAAACCGTTTTTAAAAAATAGTTGTAAGGCACAAAAAATTGGGTTTGCTATGCACTATTTACCAGAAAATGATTTTTTTGGCATAATGTTATCTTTTCTGATAAGAAAACTTTTCAGTCTACATATAATGGAAGGATTCGAGTATACAGGGTGTCCCGAAATTAGCTGATAATATTTTAAGGAGTTAAAGTACATCCAAAAATAAGACGAATATCCTCTATTAATATACCTTCAAAAACGCTTCGTTATGGGGCTAGAGCCCCCCGAATTGGAGCCATGATACGCAGTTTTTTCACAATATCTCAAAAACCGATAAGGGTATCGAAACAAAATTTGATACATGTTTTACCCATGACAAGACGCAATAAACGATTTAATTAGCTTAACTTTATTTCTTCCAGTGGCGTCCCACTGGGTAGGTAGTTGGGAGAATATTGCCCTAAGTTTTTTATTTTTAGGATTTTTTAACTTCAGGTGCAATTTTTAGAAGCCTTGAAGTCTTTTGTTGAAAAAAGGTACTCTTGTTTTATTGAGGTAGAAGTTACCATTTTCCAGTAAAATCGATTTTAAAATTTTCTGTTTTTTGAAATCCGTTGAAAAGGCTAAGGTTTTTTTTTTGCATATCTCAGCAAACACTTAATATTAAAACATGAAATTTATTAGAAGTTCTACTAGCGACAAGGCATATGTATTAAAGGATGTTACTTTAACATATTTTTCCAGTGACGTCGCACGGGGTGGAGCCTTAAGTAAATATTACATTTATTTTTTAAATTTCATAGTTTTAATGTATTTTTTTTTATTTTAAATTTTTTGTTAATAAAACCTTCTATTATTGTAATTTGACAGAATGTAACGTTTTTAAATTAAACATATTTTAAGATTCCTTTGTTTTTTAAATGTTTATTTTCATGGAGATTTTAAGAGAAAAAAGAATAACAAATTGCAAATCAAATTTAATTGGCACAGGAAACTAATTCTTAAGCAAGTACCAGTCATGTGTCCCCAAAAATAATAATCAAGGGGATTTAAATCAAGTGATCTTGGTGGCAAGGCTATGGCTACCAATCCACCTGGTAAGTTTCTTCAAGCCAATTCCTCACTTGACGTCCGTAGTGAGCTGGTGCCCATCATGTTGAAAGAAGTGCCCAAAACGTAAATCCAGTGGCACATTATCTAATAAATCCCCAAGTTGATTATGTATTATTATTACTTGTCGCTAGTAGAACTTCTAATAAATTTCATGTTTTAATATTAAGTGTTTGCTGAGATATGCAAAAAAAAACCTTAGCCTTTTCACCGGATTTCAAAAAACCGCAATGAAACAAGAGTACCTTTTTTCAACAAAATACTTCAAGACTTCTAAAAATTGCACCTAAAGTTAAAAAATCATACAAATAAAAAACTTAGGGTAATATTCTCCCAACTACCTACCCAGTGGGACGCCACTGGAAAAAATACAGTTAAGCTAATTAAACCATTTATTGCGGCTAGTTAGGGGTAAAACATGTATCAAATTTTGTTTTGATATCCTAATCGGTTTATGAGATATTGTAAAAAAACTGCTTCTCATAGCTCTAATTTGGGGGGCTCTAGCCCCATAGCGAAGCGTTTTTAAAGGTATATTAATAGAGGATTTTAGCCTTATTTTTGAATGTACTTTATCCCCTTAAAATATTGTCAGCTAATTTCGGGACACCCTGTATAGACCACCAAATTCCTGATATAATGAGAATTATACTTAAAAAACAAACCCGAGGGCCGTTTCTCCGTTAATGTGTGGGCATGGATAAGTGTTTACGGTGCAGGTGTATGCTGGTATATTGGTGGAACACTAAACAGTAATATATATATATATATCTTCAGATTTTGAAAAATGTTTTTCTTCCTTCTGCCGCGATAGTTTTTGAAGGTAATAACTTTATATTTCAGCAGGATAACTGCCGTGTGCATACTGCAAGAAATATAGAAAACTGGTTTAGACAAAACAACGTAACATGTCTGCCTTGGTGCTCAAAAAGTCCTGATTTAAAGCCAATTGAAAATGTTTGGGGATTAATGGTAAAAAAAATGGACAAAATAAATTTTAAACCACAGAATGAAATAGAGTTATTTGATAAAATTGAAGAAATTTGGGAAGGGCTAACTCCGGATGACACCAAGAACTATTATTTTGTCAATGCCAAGAAGATTACGACTAGCGTTAGAATCCAATGGCGCAGCAATTAAATATTAGTATTTTGTTCGTTGTTTGTTAATACATTTACCCTTTTTGGCTTTATACTTTTGTAGTTTTCCTGGTATTATTTTATAATTTTCTTATTTCGCGGCTGTAATTTAAACACAAAAATATTTAGAAATAACCGTTATTACTTATGATAAAAACTCGTACATACAATAATTTACAGCTATGTATATAGCTGGTGTTTTATCCAGGTATAAGCAGCAAGGTGAGAAACCCGTTTTACCCAATTTTATTGTAATTGAGTTATGTGTGGGTGGAGTGTACGAATTTATACAGTGAGGACCTAAAGTCCGTCCCCCCCTCTAACTTCTAAACCGTTCGGTATATTTTAATGAAATTTTGAACGATAATATTTGAGCAAGTCTTGCACTTTTTGACATGCCAATGACAGCTTTAAATGTCAAGATGACAGCTGGGTCCGCTTTTGGAATATTTTTTTAAATGGAACACCCTGTATATTTTTACATTTTTAAATTCCACATAAAATTATAATTATTTTTTATTAAATGCATTATTAGTCTATACTTCATAGTTTCCGAGATATTGACTCTCGAAAAGTGACATTTTTGAACTTTGACAGTACGTCTTAGAGCAAAACGGCTTACATGTCCCTATCTTCAATTTTTATTATCTTCCCAAAAAAGTCAACTTCCAGTTAAACCGGAACAACTATATTTCCTACTTTCGAGTTACATCCGGTTTAACCGGAAGTTGATTTTTTTGGGAAGATAATAAAAATTGAAGATAGGGACATGTAAGCCGTTTTGCTCTAAGACGTACTGTTAGAAGGTTATAAGCTGTCAAAGTTCAAAAATGTCACTTTTCGAGAGTCAATATCTCAGAAACAATGAAGTATAAACTGCAATATAATGCATTTAATAAAAAATAATTATAATTTTATGTGGAATTTAAAAATGTTAAAATATACAGGGCGTTCCATTTAAAAAAATATTCCAAAAGCGGACCCAGCTGTCATCTTGACATTTAAAGCTATCATTGGTATGTCAAAAAGTGCAAAACTTGCTCAAATATTATCGTTCAAAATTTCATTAAAATATACCGAACGGTTAAGAAGTTAGAGGGGGGGGGACGGACTTTAGGTCCTCACTGTATATCGTCAACTGTATGTGTAATTAAAAACTTTTAAAGCGGCATATTGCCTACCGTTTTACTCAACAACAAATTGTTAATAATGGACTCTATGAATGAGCTATTGTGTTCAAGTTTTGAGATAGTAATACAATTTAAAGCTGCCTAAGTTTATCGGTTGCTACTGTACCTATATATACCGCATTGTTAAAAAGTTAAATCAGTTTTGGAACAACAGGAACTGTTAGAGTTAAGCAGTGACGTGCGGTGGTGTAATGATGTGGGGAAGCGATGGCCCCTTCAACACTTGGTGCCAGCTTTGCTTTTTATAGGTATTTTATTTTATAATTTTTACAAACGATATACACCATAAAGACTTGTACATTGACTTTTTTTGTTAAATTTTAAGCCTCAGAAAGGGACTTGGAGATAGTATTTCAAAATTAAAAACAGTGTATGAACTTGCGGATCATTTATTAATAAAAAATCAGTTTGTCTCTTTAAATTTTCCAGATGTATCTAGTGCAGTGATATTATTTCTTCTTTCTAACGTTACCAGTTAGTGTGGCATCAGCGGAACGATCTTTTTCCAAACTTAAAATAGTAAAAACCTATTTGCGTAGCACCATGGGATAACAACGCCTTTCGAATTTATCCTTAATCAGTATCGAACACGAGTTTGTTAAAACATTAAATATCGCCGAAATTATAAACGATTTTGCAAAAAAAAACTCTCGTCGATTTGGTCGTTTTGTATAATACCTTGTATAGTACTTAGTGACATAATGTTTGTGCAGACTTGTTGAGTGTTCATGTGTTTTACTGTTTTCTGTCTTTTGGATTCTATGATGCTCGCTCACTGCTACCCCCGTTCAGGGGCGCAACCAGGGGGGGGGCTGCCGGGCTGCAGCCCCCCCCCCCCGAGCTTAGACACTTAGCCTATTCGTTTAATTGCAAACCAATTTTTCATGTCACGCCTTTTACTAATATTTTATATTCAGCCACATAATTTACATCAATCATGTTATCAATAGTGAAATTATACTACGTCTGACAACAATGTATCCCGAACGTCATATTGGCACGTGACACTCACGAGGCTCGAGGTGTCCGTTAATTTGAAAGCGATGTTTCTACCCGCTACCCTTTTGTACACCGAATTATTGTGAATTTTATTTATTGAGGTTTGTGAGGTTTGGTGCTTTTGTATTTACCCAATTATCGTTGATACGTTGGTTGTTGAAGAGTTTTCCAATAAAACGATGTTAAAAGCTGAACTTGAGCTGTGGTATATATAATGCAAAAACAAAAAACTGAAGGAAGATTTGGACAAAGTGTATTCCTAATGTGATGCCAATATATTTCCTAATATAAAAAGGCTTTAACAAAATTTTTTAACTTTGCCTATTACAACCGCCACATCTGAAAGGTCCTTTTCAAATTTAAAATATTTAAAGGCATATCTGCGTAGCACCACGGGAGAGGACAGATTAAATGGTTTGGCAGTTCTTTATGCGAACCACGATATTGATATTACCGTGGAAGAGATTCTGGACAAAATGGCAAAAACAAAACGAAGAATTTTATTTAAATATTAGTATTATTAGTGATTACTTACAACTTATTGTATAAGGTTTTTGTTCTGTTTTAGTATAAGTATGATTAATATATGCGTTACTTAGGTATTCTAAATACATTTTTACTAATTAAAATGAAATCTCTAATTTTTTTTTCATAAATATTTAGTTAGGGCCAGCGGCGTATTATTGCAGAAGTTTTAGGGGGCTGTCGCTCTCGTTAATCATACGTATTTTACCCAAAAAAAGGCATGGCACCCAAAAAAATTTTCGCCCGCGGCGCAAAAAGAGCGCCTTCGGCGCAAGTAATTATAGCCCCCCCCCCGAACAAAATTTCTGGTTGCGCCACTGCCCCCGTTACTACCATACATGGTCAGCAACATTACAAGTGGTGTTTTAAAATTTTGATTTTGCATCATGTGTGCTGGAATATTACGTATAATGACTTAATAACTGAGTATGTTATGTCTTCCTAGGATTATAAAATAAATTCGAATTGTTTGCTGTTTTAATAGTAGGTACTTAACACATAACGTGGGTTTAACCCTAATTAAATTATTACACGATTAACGAATTCAAGAATTCATAAACCTGAACCTAATAATAATGAAAATAAGAATTATTATTTTCCTTTCGTTATAGAGCGGGGACCCCTGAAAACGTTTGGGGGGAGGGGGAACTCAGTTTTTGTTACTCCACTGCATACTGTATATTCATTTTTATTTTTTAGGAACCGTTAATAAAATGAAATTTTTGGACACAAAATGTTTGTTCGGACTTTTCCTAATTACTTCATTTACCTAAACGCCCGCCTGCAACGTTAAAGTGCAAATGCAAATATTAAGCAATTACATTTTTCGCCTCAAAACGACTCTAATCATTTTTTTCCATTTTTGGACTTGGCTCGTTACTTTTCCAACTTTTCATTCCAGCTTGACATTAATTGCTTTTATTATTTCCTAAATGGGAATATAAGACATCACCCGGCCAGGCCATTACTGTTCTCTTGCCTTTATTTGTCTCTTATAAATAATGCCAATTTATGGTTAATATCCTAACAACCTTCCTGCAATTTTTTTTTATTTTGAAGGAAAAATTGTGATAAAGTCAATTCATATAATTACCCTATTCTAGGGTATTCTTCCAAGGAACTAAACCACTAGACAACTACACTGAGGAAAATAATCTAATACAACAGGTTTGCTAAGACATATTGTATTGTCTTAATATTATACTAATTTTAATAAATTATTTTAAAGTAAGCTACACAACTTCTTATTCAATGTGTATAAAACTATGTTATAACTGTTGTATAAGTGTATTGACAAATATATATTTTAAAAAGGCTGTGTAAAATGTGATATAAATAATTATGCAATACTAATAAAACACAGATACTCCTGATTGTCATTTATACTATAATATTTGTTGTATATTCATTCTTACAACTATATTATGGGATAATTTGGTTCGTTCGCTAGAATGGTTTTAACTATCGGCATTATAGAACTGAAGTATTCTTTAAATAGCACTAACGAACACCTATATAATACTTTTGTCGTTTTGGATATCCATATTGCTAGTTGGGCTGGTACTGTGCTTTCTGGACACCCTGTATACACAGAAAAAAAAAATATCTTGAAATAAGACATTTTAATACTTTAAAAATAATTACTCAATATAAAAATCTACGTCTTTATTGTAAGACAATTGACTTACATTGAGACCCTAAAAGTACTTATTTAAGAAAAATAATTTCCTTAATATATTTCCTTAAATTAAACTATTTTCTCTTTAAAGAAAATAATAACGCTTTTAAAATAATGATACTAATAACCTTGTTGCAAAAAAATAAGTGTATTTCTATCAAAATAATAATACTTTTAATTCGAAATCGATACCTTTGGCTTAAGAACATGTTGTTTTTATTTTAGGGTTTTAAAGAATTTAATTGAAATAAGATATATATACATAATCCAATTAAGATGCATCTTAAATACTAAAACCAAATGTCTTATATTAAAATCACAAAGTATATTGTTTTAACCAAACCATATTTCTTAAGGTTAGGCATCCCGTATTTATATTTAAATATGCAGTGCCATAATTTAAGGAATCGATGTCTTAGGTTACAGTCTCTTACCCCTACTGTTACCCGCAATGGCACCTTGCCTAAAGCAATTCGCTTAATTTCACTGCGCGTAAAGTAAATTTGGCACTATGTCGGGGTGGGTGTGAATTGTGAATTAATAAAAATAAGTATGGAAATGAAAAATGTATTACAAAGTTGGGATATGGGTGAATACGCAATAAAGTTCCAAGGTAAGCATCATTTTATTTATTAGTGGTGTATGATTTATAGATTATATTGTATTGATTGTATTTTTAAACTTTGCGCTGGTGCCCCGGCTGCCGGAGAAATAAAAATGGCCTTTTTAAAATACTACTTCAAAACAAAAAAGTTTCGAAATAAATTTTAAAATTTATAATAATTTTTAAATTCCGACAAAAAAATTTCAAAAACAAAAATTATCAAAATTTTTTTACCTATCAGCAACTACATATTATTTTTTCGTATTGGAAAAAAAAACTCGTAATTTGTTGTTTCGAAAAAATGTTTTCGAACTATTTTTGTTTTCGAAATTTTTTTTTCTAATGTCATCATCATCATAAACAGTGGATACAACGGGAGGATAGAGCGAACGTGCCGTGCTGCCATAAGGCAAGCTATACAATAAGCAATACCCTTTTTACATTGCAACATTTTTGGTAAAAAAAATTTGCCAGCAGCTCATATATCTTTTTTTATGAACATGTATTTTTGCACTTACTAAAGAAGCCTTTATTGTCACCTCTCCATCTCAGGTTAAATTGGTACCAGTTTTTTATTCCTTATAATATTAGAATTTAAAACAATAATTGTTTTGCCGCATTCTCTGTGGGCTGAAAATGACTACCACAAGTGACTAGAAAAAAAATGAGTACCTCATGTAAAATTTATTTTTCAAGCACTCCTCTAAAGGAAAGTTGTTCCGGTGCCACTGGCTTAATGATTTTTTTTTTTAATTACAGATGATAATATACCAGCACTACTTTATTTCCTAAACCATACAGTTCCACCAACGGGAAAAAATGCATGTGGCCAAAATAATTCATATTGTTGGAGGGACGAAGTATTTTGCATTTCTTGATTAAAAACTGACGGACATTTATTTCTTTCAATTTTGCTTTCTTCAAAATATAAAAAAAAGTTTAAGCTCTTGGGTTTCACAAGAACATATTTATTAATAGTTATTTTGTATGTATACATTATTTTTATCTACTTTTAAATTGTTAAGTACATATTTATATTACAGTTTAAAAAAGGGTTTTGTAATATGTTCGATTTCAACACTAGGGCTATAATAAAACTTATTACATTACTAAGCCATGATGAACCTTAGATTGTTGTAAATTAAACCTGTTTTGTTCAGTGCATGGTAAATTACATACGATCAAAAAGTAAATTCAATAAATTTAAAATATCAACGTTGTTGTTTGTTGTTATATCATAACTAGCTTTTTTTTGCTCCTATTACAATTTTTTGACAAATATAGGATAAGTATTTTAGTAACAATTTTTTTTTATTTATTAATCTACCTATCTTAAATGGTGATATACTTGCCTAAATTACTATAGAATTTTCTTATATACTTTTATGTATTTTGTAATTTGATTTAACTTTTAAGGAATGCTGTTTCAGTGGATATTTCATTTTTCGTGATTATATTACATGTATTGCACTTTCACATTGAGCTTTGTTCAACTGCCCTTTATGACTAATGTCGTTTTGTAGAAGTAACTACCCAGACTAACTGAATATAATTTAAAAAATTATATCCTGTTGAAAATTCTTGATTTTTTTGCAACCTGGCAGTAGCCAATATTAAATAATAAGAGCTGTTGTACAGAGCCAATTTTAAGGTGTAGTATGCAATAATTATGGAAAATGAAATAACGAAGGAACCACTCATTCTTTAAGAGCAAACACTAGTGACGCCGTCGCCATTTCGTTTTTCATTAATATTTCGTTACTTCTTCGTTTTATCCAAAAATTGGCCAAATACCCCTCTTTGGAGTACCTACAATTACCTACAGTTTTACGTTAAAAAAAGGTTGAATGTATAAATTAATAAAAGCAGAAAAAGACATATATTATGTATATATGCGCAAATTTGACAAAATTTCGTTTTTTTCTTTTACAAATTTATCATTTAAATTTTTCTTAACTTAAAACTGTTGGTAATTGCTACCCAAAGAGGGGTATTTGGCCGCTTTTTGGAAAAAACGAAAAATAAACGAAATATTGATCAAAAACGAAATGGCGAAGGCGTAACTAGTGTTTGCTCTTAAAAGAAAGACTCCGAATCCTGTAATGAAGGAACCACGCATCCTTTAAAAGAAAGTCTCCGAATCCTTATTTTAAAAAGGCAATAGCCTCAAATAAAATAACTCAAACCTAGAGCTAAGGATTTATATAAATTTTCATGAAGGATTCCAAGTTCTTAATTTGATAATCTATAGTTTTTAAAGTAAATATTTTAAAAGTTTATTCGAAATTTTCTAAAGGTTGAATTAAAGACTTTAAAAGATAGAAACTAAATTACCGGTTTTTACATTAAGGAATTGAAAGACTTCTCGAGTGTAACCAAGGGCTTTAATTCCTGCTCACACAAGAGTTTCAGTTCATAGTACAAGGACATAAGAACCTTCGTATAAAGCCAGATTAGCTTATCCAATAGAAAACAAAATGTATTGTTTTAAATACCTATTTCCTTAATGTATGACAATATTTTCAAAGAAATTATTTACTATATACAAAGCCATAGTTCTTCGACTCATATCGAACTCAAGAGGTCCTTAAATTATGGCGGTTTGCTTTGATTGAAAGAAACCTTTTTTTCCGTGTATTATTACTTTATCTATATAGTAGCCTCCTAAGGTCCAGAAAATGGCGACAAAATCCAAAGGAGTCATTATTTCGGCCACCGCTTAACCAAATAAAAAGTTTAATCTATTTCCGCTCAGATTCATGCAAATTCGAATTCACTTCCCGGCAGTTCCTTCCCGAATTGGTGGATTTCCATTTCAATCAGTCAAGCCCGGTTGGACGAACAATCGATATACACGCTCTTTGCATAATTCAAATCACAAATAGTTTTGTAAACTGTTTTAGAGACCGTCAATTTATTATCGGTTTGAAATTACTTTCGAGGTGTTTTGGAAATCTGAACCTGAAAACGGTTTAATGAATAAATACGTGATAAGAAACCGAAATACATTTAATATTGTAAAGGACAATACGAGAAGCATCAGCATTGAGCCCAATGAATAAAAATTAAGCAATTACTTGAAACAATTACTTTTTAGTAAAAGCGATTGCTTGACTAGCAAATGCTATAAGTAAAAGAGATCGCTAGATCTGAATATGAATAAAATTTTGAAGCAATTGCTGTTTTTCTTACATTTTGTAGCAAATGGTAGTGGTGAAGATTGAAATTCTGAATATTGTAGTGGAATAGCAAACCATAGAAGATATAATGCCTTTATTAATAAGTAATATTTATATGGTGGTATTATTAATTTAGCTGCCATCCTGGGTTTGCCAAGCCTGCCGACCATACCGGCCCTGATAGGTATGCCACAACCACCTTGAAAAGATGCCATGACGTGACATCGGGCAACGCCGCATCAGCTGGGAGTTGCGGATCCACAAGCTATTATTATGACGAGCGGCAACGGGCGAGTTTTTTATTCTCTCTGATATTTTTTGTGTTTTTTTGGCTCTATTGCCACTATATTGATATTGAAAAATGTACAAAAAAGTAATAAATAGTTTCGGATAACAAGAAAAACTTACCTAATTATTAAATAATAGTAATATTGCGTTGACAAGCTGTTTTGTTTCACAACGAGTAGATTTATTTGATCGATCAAAAGTAATATTCTATTATACAAATTATTGTCTTCTGCGTTTAAATTACAGGATTGACTATCGACTTCTGAAGTCTCAAAATTTAGTAAGTTTAAGATGTTGTTTAAAAAATCTACGCTTGTTGTAAGAAAGTCACCTACTATCTGGGTAACTTCGTTACAATAAGTTTTCAAGCTGAGACCACCTGCTTAGTTTCATTTCAAAGGGTAAAATCCATTTTAAATCATTGTAAGCCAATTCATTACCTTTTAAAAAAACCTTTACCTTTATATCAATGTTCACTGAAACCTGATTAACAATATTTATACAGTCATTGGTCAAATCTAAACTATAAAAATATATTACACTCTCTTCACCTGCTTTTAAAACACTGTTATAGTTAGAGTTACACCCAGGAATACAGCAGGGGCTTGGCATGTTCAAACTAAAAGGGAAAAAAATAGTACTTACCTAAGTACCTAGGTATCTAGAGGTATCCTACCTACTTATGAACTATCTCTACTAGTGATATTTTTAAACTAAATCACATATACCTTCAAGTTAAATAAACACTTCTATATTTAATAAATTATTTGTAGCCACAAAACCATAAAGTTTATCCTAAAGAGCTAACTAGAATACAAAAACCCAACTTTTAAATTAAAACAAATAAAATTCTGCCGCCATTTATAAAACCCGTAAACAAACCGCCAGGCCGGCCAGGCTGTTGGATTTTTCACTTTATTAATGCTATATATATTTTTAAGTCGTTCCTTGCTCGTATTACAAAAATTTGTAAAATAAAGAAAACTTTTTAAAATGATTTATTTAAAAGTGTAGAATTTCAGATTTTAAATTAGATCGCGGAACCTTCTAACGCGTTCTTGTTAATCAAACTAATGGATTTCGCTGAATGAATAGAATCCATTATTTCTTTCTTCCCTTTTACAAATTAACTAAAGAATTGCTCGTTGGATCATTATGTCGTTCGCCGTTTTAAAACAGTCAATGTAAATCCCATTTTTTTTTTTCGTTAAAATTCAGAAGTGCATAATAAAGAATAACGGTTAAAAAAATAATGTATTAATAGAAGATAAGGTGCTTCATACAGCGTGACCAGTAAAGTCCGCATCATATGGAATTTTTTTTTATTAATAACTTTATTCGAAATTTGACTTTGGCATCAAGTCTGCTTCGATCGAGATAAAAATTAACCAAAAAAATAGTAGTCACGTGATTCGCATTATCTGTCAAATTTAAATTTTTTCCAAAAAATAATTCAAAAGTAGGGTTATTTCTGAAAGAATCGAAAAAAGTTATTAAAAAAAGTTTTTTTAAATGGAGTTTTTAGTCCACATGCAAAATATTAGCTGCATAAGATAATTTTGATTTTTTACCCATATTTTGTAAATTGCACCACTTTTGCAAAATAAGACTCGACGTAACCTACATAAAACTTCTTAGTTTTGACAATGCTTAATTTCAGATACATTTTCTTTAAAGTAGCGCCATATTAAATGTGTATTTTTCTACAAAATCAAAATTGGGCTATTAAAATTTGGTCGCATGTGATGCAAAGCTTATTTGTTTTTGACCCTGTATAAGGTAACTTCATAAAATACGTATTTTTGAAAACGTAGTTTGTATCTGCAAGTAATACACCTTAATATTAAGACAAAAAAGAACACAGTGTCGTCAGTGTCATCAGTAAAGTGTTCATTAAGTGGAAAATAAATTTTAGTTGTGGGTAAAAAATCAAAATTATCTTATGCAGCTGAAATTTTGCATGTGAGCTAGAAAATGCATTTAAAAAAACTTTTTTTAATAACTTTTTTCGATATTTTCAGAAATATACTATATAACTATATTATATATACTATATAATACAGAACTTTTGAATTATTTTTTGGAAAAAATTAAAATTTGACAGATAATGCGAATCACGTGACTACTATTTTTTGCTTAATTTTCATCTCGATCGAAGCAGAACTTAATGCCAAAGTAAAATTTCGAATAAAGTTATTTATAAAAAAATACTGGTCACACTGTATATGAAATTGTTATAAAATTTTGTTAAACTGTTTCTATTTATTTTATACAAAGTATTCTAGAAAGTCATAAAAAGGACGCTATATAAAGACAATGATTATTATCTTAAGAAACTTTACGGCTTCTATTTAATTCATACAATAAATTAGATTCATTATATTTTCGTACCTTGCGATTTACCCGAAGACATTTGTGCACAGTAGCGTCGGTGAGTGATTGTTACTCCTATAAAAAAATTATCGCTCTGCATCTAGTACCGTGCGAGCAAAAATTATTTGCATTAAAGAGGGCCTTGCATCAAAGGACGTAATGCTTAGCCGTTGAGCTTAATATCTGTTGGGTGTCAGTAACTACCTAAGTTAACAATTAATCAGTTATTCGTCATCTTTGACAGTCGTTACAAGTAATTTGATTCATCGCTAATTTTTTCAATTTCTTGAACAATTCACACAATGGGCTTTACGGAACAGCTTACGAAAAGGAGCAGGAAGACCATCTGTAAGAACAAAAGAACTTGTTGCAAACGTTCGTGAAATAATGCAAAATACGCCAACAAATTGTATAAGACGCCTGTCTCAAGAAGTGGGAAGATCTTATGGAACATGCAGGACTATTCTTAAGAAGCAGCTAAATTTGTTTCCTTATAAAGTGCAAGTATTCCAAGAAATACAAGCCGCAGATTTTGAAAGACGCAGGAATTACTCTCAATGGTTTACCCAAAATTTATTGAAAATAAATGATTTATTAGACCTGACATTTTTTTCGGATGAAGCCTGGTTCCATCTTTCCGGTTATGTGAATTCTCAAAATACACGCATGTGGAGTAGTGAAAATCCACATTTTTTTGTAGAGTCCACATTGCACCCTCAAAAAATTGGTGTCTGGTTAGCTGTTTCCCGAAGAAGAATTGTTGGTTCTATTTTTTTTCATGGCACAGTTACAGCACAGCGGTATAGAGACAATATTTTGAATCCATTTGTGGACGGTGCAACCGCCCATACAGCCGCCGAAACTATTAACTACTTACGCAATTTTTTGGACGACAGATTGATCAGTTTTCGATGAGACATTGAATTCCCACCTAGATCACCTTGTTTAACGGTTAAAGAACACTATTTTTAAAACACCAGTTGCAAATTTAGAACAATTACAAGAAAGGATTATTCAAGAATGTGGTAACATTTCTCCAGAGATGCTGGTCAACACTTTCGAAAATATGAAGAGACATGTGAATTTATTCTTGGAGTATGGCGATGGCCAATTTCAGCAATTTATGTAATTATTTATTTATTTTTTTTCTGTATATTCTTACTTTGTTAATTTTGTAAACAACAAAAATAAATTTGTATTTGTCTACTTATCATATCATGTCATAATATGAATTTGACAAAATTTTAACCTAGATTTGGTTAGATATATCGTCCCCATATCATTGTGATCTAAACCAAGCCCTACGTTTTTTAATCCAAGCCCTCTTTGATGCAAATAATTCTTGCTCGCACGGTAGAAGAAAACGATATCACTTATCATTGGATCCATGAAGAACAGGTTGTCCCTACTTTGCAAACACTTAAAATGAAGCTAGAACGAGATGAGCAAACATAAATATTAGTCATTCACAGAGTATATAGTTTCCACAATGGGCTTCAAATACCGTAAAGTAGACAAAAAAAGTGGTAATGGAATCACAAAGGTGATTTAATTATCTGCAGCAAATTAAGAATGTTAATAAACTAAGTGTGACTACTGATGACCGTGTGTCCTCCAGAACATGACCGACCTGTCAATAATAAGATATTTCTTTCAGACATTAAAGCATATTTTGTCTTTTTATTAAAAGTGTTTCTTCCCTACGCCCCTGTTTGGGTGGGATCCTGTCTATTGTAATTACTGTCTTCAGGGAAACAAAAGGCTGTTGAAACAAAGGAAGATCCTTCTTTATTTTAACTAACATTGTTTTGAACAAATTCATATTACCGTAGTTAAACAATGATGGCTCGTAATTTTATTTAATTAAATTGACAACCCACAGAACGCCAACCGGAAAAATAAATGACAGTTTATTAATTGTGTTTACTAGGGCTGGGCGATATTGAAATTCCAATATCGAATATCGATATTAAAAAAATCGATATAGTCGATATATCGATAATATCGATATTTTATTTTTTAAATATCGTTATTCGATATATCGATAATATATATTATCGATAAATTATAAAAATATTATATTAATACAGTGTCACCAGTAAAGTCCGCATCATATGGGATTTTTTTTTATTAATAGCATTATTCAGTAGGTCTGTCTTCAGTAGGTAAAGTGTTTTTTAAGTGGAAAATAAATTTTAGTTTAACAATGTAAAGTTTACCTATTGTCAACGATTTAATTTAAAACCCCTATATTATAATTTATTATTAAGCTGTGCCATAATAAAGTTTTTGTAGAAAAACACACATTTAATATGGAGCTACTGTAAAGAAAATTTATCTGAAATAAAGCATTGTCAAAACTAAGAAGTTTTATGTAGTTTGCGTTGAGTTTTATTTTGCAAAAGTGGTGCAATTTACAAAATATAGGTAAAAAATCAAAATTATCTTATGCAGCTGAAATTTTGCATGTGGGCTAGAAACTGCATTAAAAAAAACTTTTTCTAATAACTTTTTTCGATATTTTCAAAAATAACCCCACTTTTGAATTATTTTTTGGAAAAAATTAAAATTTGACAGATAGTGCGAATCACGTGACTACTATTTTTTGCTTAATTTTCATATCGATCGAAGCAGAACTTGATACCAAAGTTAAATTTTGAATAAAGCTATTAATAAAAAAAAATTCCATATGATGCGGACTTTGTACAGGGTTTTTCCGTATATTTTGGAGCACCCCTGGAGCTTTTATTTCAAGACCTAGAAAAAACTTTAAATTACCAAAGTTGCATGATTTCTCCTGAACTGCCAGAATTTGTTATCGGACAAAACAAATGAACATCGTAAATTTGTTTAATAATGCCAATATCGATTTTTTTAAATGGAACACCCTGTATATTATTTTTTTTTTAACTCCTCACTCTTTTCTGATTCCAAATATGTATATATGTTATATGTTTACTTTAGTCGTTTAGGCAAAATTTCATTTCAAAATATTGCGGATTAGAAAATCTATATTGGTGTGAGGAAAACATGCTAGAACATAATGCTTATTCAGTAACAATAATTAATATAAATAATGATAATAATTTATGAAACAAACATATAACATATATACATATTTGGAATCAGAAAAGAGTGAGGAGTTAAAAAAAAATTAATATACAGGGTGTTCCATTTAAAAAAAATCGACATTGGCATTATTAAACAAATTTACGATGTTCATTTGTTTTGTCCGATAACAAATTCTGGCGGTTCAGGAGAAATCATGCAACTTTGGTAATTTAAAGTTTTTTCTAGGTCTTCAAATAAAAGCTCCAGGGGTGCTTCAAAATATACGGAAAAACCCTGTATATCAATATTTGTATTTTCTTATGTGCCCTGTAAAACTCCGTACCTTCATTTCAAGGGGAGACTCTAATTATGAAAACATGAAGAAAAAATATTGATTTAAATATTGGTCCTTAAATGTGTTATAAGGACGATATTGAAATTCCATCCATTCCATCCATAAATATCGATAATATCGATACCTACATCGATATTTTATTTTTTAAATATCGTTTATTGATATATCGATAAAAATATCGATATGTCGAATTTTTGCCCAGCCCTAGTGTTTACCTTGACTGTGTTTATAGAAACTGACTTGTTCAATTTAAATTATTGGGAAAACTTTGTTGTTGCCATTGGAAATCCGATGTAAATTTTTTCACCCTCAAATATTGGCACCCCCATTTACTTTACATAAAACTTGTATTGGAGTTTTTTGAAAGTCCTTATATGATGGATGAGCAAAATAATTTTATTATTTTCTAGTACGCCATTTAAAAGTTATTTGTACAAATGTGACTAGATGTTTTATTTTTGATGTTTTAGTTTCAACATGTTTTACATAGTTGATTTGAAGGTGGTGGACAATGAAGTAATATCAAAAAAAAAGTAAAAACTAATACAGAAACGAAAAAGGAGCAAGCATTTCTTACAATACCTTATGTCAAGGAGATTTCGGAAAACATTAGAAGGATAACCAAAAACAATAATATCAAAACAGTCTTCAAATCCGGAAATACGCCTAGAAGCTTTCTTACAAAAGTAACCCCCCACCGTAATGAAAACACAAAAAATTGTCTCTATCAAATCCCTTGCGAGTGTGGCGAATCGTACATTGGAGAAACAAAAAGGCCTTTTCCCGTACGAGTTAGAGAACTTCTGAAACATACTCAAAGAGGTGAAACTTCGAGATCAGGTATAGCGGAACATGTATGGACCAACCAACATAATATACAGTGGTCAGAAGCCAATATTTTGGACACGGAACAGCACTCGAGAAAACGAAAATTCAAAAAAGCAGCTTTTATGAATCAAAATACCCGTATATTTAGTAAACCAAGTATAGATATCCCCAATATCTGGAAGCTTCTTCTTGTTCGAAACCAACAGCTCAAACTTCACACTGCAATAAGCACGTAAGACAGTAACCTGTAGTCAAAATTAGTCAGGCGCATCGAATCACCTTGTGTTGAGTTCCTGGGCACAGCAATATATATGGCAACGAGACTGCTAATACGCTCGCCAGAGAGGGCGCAAGCAAATCTGCGGAATTAGCAGAGAATACTGTGGCTAGACCACTGGGATCAGTCAAAGAGGAGATAGATCGAACAGCTAAACAACTTGCACAAAGCAGATGGACAGGGCTGACAAACTGTAGCATCTCCAGGCAATTGTGGCCTCTACTTGACGGCAGGAAAACCGCAGCGCTATTACAGCACAGTCGGAAGGACCTAAGAAACGTCACTGTCGTAGTCACCGGACATTGGCTGTTCGGTAGACACGCTGAACTTATGCAAATACCAACTAACGACTTCTGTAGAAGTTGCAAAGATGAAGAAGAGGAGGTATTCAGCATTTCTTGTGTGAATGCCCCGGCCTCGCGAGAAGAAGGTTCACTGCCCTGGGCGAACCATTCTTTAATGATCTGGAGGACGTGAACAGCCTGCAACTGGGTCGACTTACTAAGTTTATTAACAGCAGTGGCTGATTTGAATGAGCTGTCAAGATTCTTCTACGATCTACTTCGCGTTAACCATCAGGAAGCTGATGCGGATAGGTTCCGCGGAACATGTGTGGTACCACAACGGTCCTTATAGGAGTACGTGTGACTGTTTGGACAATGTCAGATGTCTGTCACTCTAACCTAACCCAACCTAACCTAAGTATAAATATCATATAAGTATCATAAAATAAACATCAGGAATTGAGGATAGGCGAAGAAATACGATGAGCAAACTTTTATTTTGAAATTATGGAAATCGATGTATTATGACGTCCGTCATCAAACATTCCACACGTATTTATCGGGCACACTGTATATAAAATTTTTAATACAAAATATATTTGGAAACCCCTATAGCTTAACTGTCACAAAAGGGGCCAAAAACTTATTTTCCTCGCATTTGGCTTATTTCCAGAAACTCATGGAACCGAATGTGAAAAGCAAGGCTCCGTTCCAACTGGATAAAGAAAGGAAATAAGAATCAGATACCAAATGAGATGTCAGAAAAAAAAACTGCTATTGATTGATGATGTCAAAAAAATATATTCCACAATTTGTATTGGAAAAATGAAAACGTTTTTTCCGTGGCAAATATTTTTAAAATATAGTGATAACGCTGTGACAGTAAGAAACATATTTTAAATTTAATCGGAACAATATCTTAAAGAAAAATTTACGCTCTGTTTCCAAGAAGTGCTTTAAGAGAAAAGGTTACTCGACCTAAAGCTTTTAAAATTTTTATTTATGATGTCTGAAAGCGTAAGGAAGCGGAATAAAATAATCCTCCAACAAGACTTTATTATTTGATTTAAGAGAAGGGTCCTCAATCGGATCTTATTTGTTACTACCGTTAAGTTTTACTATTGTCCATTTTAATAATAATAATAATAATAATAAAAGTTTATTCAAATATTTTTTGGACATTTAATGCTAATATATAACTTTTTTTTGTATAAACTATCAATTCCGAACTCAGAAGTAAAATGTTTGTTTTGAGTTAAATAATATAATATTTATTGTTTCAGGCACAACTAGATTATAATATAAAACGAACATGACAATATTTTATTGGTATATTTTATATCACTACAGTATACAAAGATACAATACGTCATGTATATAATATATATATTTATTAATTTTATTCATTATAGCTTGGTATATTTATTATTTATTAATGACGTTCTTGAATATATCTCTTGGATTGAATAATATCCAATTTTTAATTTTATTTCTATAATTATTTAAGGATTTAATTATTTTCATTGACTGTGGTAGCATATCAAAAATAAATGGATTGATGTTTTTGTGCTATTGTTTTGTTTACTCTATTTTTATATGTAATAGTATTTTTATGACGAGTTTCATGTGTGTGATTAGTATTATTTATTTTTTTTTTATGTTTAAAAATATATATTAACATGTTGTAAGAAAATATTTGTTTAATATCCATTTTTTTGCTATCTTTAAATAGTAAATCAGAAGAATATTGGTGGTCTTTTTCGTAAATAATTTTTAAAATGTATTTTTGAATAGTTTCAATATTATTAGGATAATTCTTATTTATGCCTCCGCAGTCCCCATCCTAGTATTCCATAATTTAAATAGGTTTGTAATAAGGAATAATACAACATTTCTAATTCTTTTATATTTAAAAATTGTTTAAGGTGTTCAAATTTTGGTATAAGAATTCTTAGTTTTTTTACAATGTAGTCACTATGTAAATCCCATTTTAAATGTTTATCAAAAATTATTCCTAGATATTTAATATTTTCATCTACCTTTATATTAATATTATTGCATATTATTGGACCAATATTTGCTTTCTTAAATTTGAGATTTAAATACCTTTTTTAAAATCTCCGATAATTCACCTCTACTTAAATTAAAATTTTCGTTTTTTTATCCAAAAGCGGTCTCGGCTAAAGCCCTTGACACGGCCCTGATAAAAACCCAAACTAACCATAAAAAACGCTATAGTTAGGTTATAAGTTGTAACTATCGCCCTATTAATTTAAAATAATAGAATTACAAATATATTATAATAGTAGATTTATACATTATCTAACACTATGGTTTTTATAAGCTACGCTTTTTGATGTCATCGGCGCAGAGCATTTGCTCACCCTCATTTCACTCTGTATTTTAGCTTAAAATAATCTTTGGAAAGTTAACTTTTCAATTTCCAGATTAAAAGTTAATTAGGTATTTTAGGCCAATACAAACTTTGCTTATTATTTAATTTATTTTGCTTTATTTCGGGACCGGCGAAGTTAACATGAAATTTAGAAGTTTCGGTTTTGTTTTGATGGCGGTAATTGTTATTGGCATTAACTTTCGAAAACATTAGCTCGATGGCAAACAACGTAAGGGTATTAAAGTTAAGAAAGATTGGGTTTAAGTTAAAAGTTTGGTATAGTCCGCTGCACGGTTCTACAGCTACTGAACAAATGCGGATAATAGTAATTTACGTTACCGTCCGGAAATACTGTTTTCGGACGTGTTGCGTACACTATTTTTTCGGCAACCGTGTAGAATAACAAATCAATGAGACACAATTCTTTATTATATTTCTTTGTAGAACAAAATTTCGAACATTCTAATTCTTATTTGTATCAAATGCTGAAATTCGAACAGAAGATAGGTACTAACAGAAACATTCTAATTCTTATTTATATTAATATTTATATTAAAATTCGAGCAGTTGCTAATATTGATGTGATTCTTCCTGGACTAGGCGGGTGCTACTTTCTCAAAGGAAAAGCGTCCGGGAAGTGGGTACTTCCCGGACGGTTGCCGAAAAAATAATTTATTTAATTTAAATAAAAATGTTGTTTGCCGAAACAAATATTTATTGATTTAAATAAATCATTTATTAAGCATGACAGTATGTGGTATTTCATTAAAATAAACTTTTATTTGATAGATTAAGCAAGTTTATACAGCAAATAATTACTTATTTCTATCGGCAACATATTTACTTTTTTCAAATTAATATTTAGTAGTCGACAAGCTCGCGATATTAATATACAGGGTGTCCGGAAATGATAAGAAAAAAATTTAGGGGACAATTCTAGACCTATAATATTTTTTCGAAAATTGATTATTAACAGAGTTACAGGGTGTTAAAGTTTAATTTTATTTGCAGTTTTCTTGCAATACCTTTTGCCACGCCCATAATATTTTAACGAAATCTCGTATATAGGGTGTTTTCGGGATAAGGAATACAAATTGGCCCACCGTTTTTTCGCATTTTGTAGGGGGCGCCACATAGGAGCCTATACTTTAATTTAAATGGTCCCAACTTTTTTGTCCTACACTGTATGCGCATTTTGACTAAATATTTTGATTCTCCTCACCTTTTGACATAAAAAAGGTATACTACTTTTGTTTCGATAAATCTAACCGTTTTTAAGAAAAACGCTAAAATAACATTGCTTGCATGTGATGAATACGAAATCATTTTAAATTATTTTCAACCTTAAACATAGCATAAGCAAAGGAAGGAATATTCCATGGAGTTCGTCGGAATTTTTTAAGAAGAATTAGTTTATGCATTGAAGAGGAAGGACATCATTTTGAACCTTTAATTTGAATGTTTAAATTATTATTCTAGTAACTTAGGTATTTTAAAACTGCAAATAAAATGTAACTTTAACACTTTGAAACTTCTTTCGAAAAAATGTTATAGGAAGAGATAGATAGCATTTATTTTCGGTCTAGAATTATCCCCTAAATTTTTTGCTCATCATTTCCGGACACCCTGTATAATAAATTGTGTCCTTATAATAAAAATAAGTCAAACAATTCATTTATTTAACTTAAAATTTAAAAAAATTTCAGTGTATGAGAAGAAATTATTAAGTTTCGGTTTCCGTAAGCCTCGATCGCAAATAAAGCAAAGTATATTATTGAATTGGAGCAAAAACGAAACAAGGAAAATCCATTGAAAAAAGAAATTTTCTTAAGCTGTTTCTCTTGTATTGTTTCAGAAACTTGGTTGATTTATTAGGGTTAGGGTTAACGTATAAACGATAAAGGGCAATAGCTACCTGCAGAAATAATAATCAATAGACCAGGGTCGATAATTTTTGAAACCAAAAAACTAATAGTAGGATGAAACCCATTGGAAAAGGAAGAGAATATAACAAAAATGGAAGGAAAAATAATTTACTGGCGATCCGAGGTCGGGAAGCGGAAGGGGGTGAGTTTTAAAGGGTAGAAAACGATTTATCTCGATTTCCGGCAAAACTACAAGTCCTATGGAAAAACGTTAAATGGCAAAGTTGTAGGTAATAAAAAGTTCTACAACTTTTGTATTTGTACTTTTTCACATAACCTCAAAATTTATGTGAAAAATTCAAATAACCAAGTTTTTGGTTTTTTATTTTTATCTTTAACAAAACAATTTTTTTTTACGAAATTTGGTGAAAACTTAACTTACTTCTCACGTCAAAATATCTGCTTTTTTAAAAAATTCGGTGGGCCTATTCTTCGTTGAAATCTCTACTTTCCGATGGTGTAAAAAAATATACATTACTATGGTAAATGTTCTCAAAAAATGCAAAGAAACGAAAAAAATCTCGAATCCGAAATTTTTTTTAATCATTAGGTACGTATAATTACCTATAACTTTGCCATTTAACGTTTTTCCATAGGACTTGTAGTTTTGCCGGGAATCGAGATAAATCGTTTTCTACCCTTAAAAACTCACCCCTTTCCACGTCCCGACCTCGGATCGACCGTAAATTATTTGTCCTTTCATTTTTATCATATTCTCTTCCCTTTCCAATGAGTTTCATCCTACTATTATTTTTTTTCACTTTTTACCATTTTCAAGCCCTGGTCTACAAGAGATGCTAGCGATTAAAATATAAGAATTTTGAAAATTCGTGGCATAAAACAAACATTCTTTTGAAGTTTCCTTTAAGACAAAAAATTTTGCGCGAAATTTAAAAAATATTTGTTCAAAACAATATTTTGTCATCATTTTCAAAGGCCCGAACTAAACCGAAGGGATTAAATAAAGGAAAGGGGTCCCCGGGGCAATAACAAACAAAAAATTCAAATTAATCGCAGATCGCAACCCTTTTTATTTATTTCTAAAGGGAATGAGCTTTTCAAATGTACAGCTTTCACCGGTCGGTGGTGAAAAGTTGTTTGCCAAAAGTACAAACGAATGGGGAACGCTAAAATAACGAATTGCGTAAAAATACTACATCAGGTATTTCGTCAAAGGAAAAACATATTTTTAATTTGGTATTTTCGCATTTTTATTTTCAATTTTCTTTTTTTATACAGGGTAATATTTAGGTATGTGGCCAAACTCCAAGGGGTGCTTCTTCAAGTGATTTTAAGATGAAAAATTAATATAAATATGGGTCCGAAAATGCATACTTTTTGAGATACAGGGTGTCAAACTGTAAAAAAAAACGGATGTTCGTAAATATCTCAATACTCTTTTATTCGATTTTGTTGAAATTGGGCAGTTCTGTTTGTAATAAGAAGAGGATAATTTAACCTCAATTAGATTAAAATTATTAAGTCCATTGGCGTCCCGGAAGACAGTCCAACTAATATTTTTGACAAAAAAATGGCGCGCCACTAACTTTTTTTAAAATTATGTATTTTTTTCGAATTAAGCAACTACAAATACAACTATTTTATTTTCTGAGTTTTTTTCATATCTTGCTTTGTTTTCGAGAAAAAAAATAAAAACCACTTTATTGCATGTCCCCGGGACGTATTTTTGTATTGAGCGTCCAGTAAGCCGCATTCGTGATGTTCGACCTCGGCACGTATCGAGCGTTCGGTACTCCGACAACAGTCGGACTACCGTACGCACGATTAGACTGAAATCTTGTTTTTTTTGGTTTTTGAATCACAAAAAAATGTTCTGGGTAACAACGAACAAACCAGTTGCCAATATACCTTTTAGACGGAATTTGTTCCTCTAGTTATCGCCTTTTTATAATCCTCTACTTATAAGAAAAAAGCTAAAAAAAAATTACGCTTATCAGTCAATAGTTGACAGTTGTCGTATGGTAGCTTGACAATCGACGATAGACAGACCTCGGTTAATGCGAAATTACCCGAATGCGGTGTACTGGACGCTCGATACAAAAAAAAGGCCCCCGGGCCGCATCTAGGCATTCCGCTATAGGATTCGGCACCCGTCTCTATTCTGATGATGGATGGATGATTTCAAACGTTCCGTCTAAAAGGTATATTGGCAATTGGTTTGTTCGTTGTTACCCAGAGCATTTTTTTAAAATTTAATTAAAATTTTATAAAATAATATTAGTTGACAATATTGAATAGAAAAAAATGCTCTGGGTAACAACGAACAAACCGGTTGCCAATATACCTTTTAGATAAAACGTTTGAAATCATCCAATCAGAATAGAGACGGGTGCCGAATCCTATAGCGAAATGTCTAGACGCCCCCGGGACGATATAAGAGTAAAAAATTTAAACTAAGTAGGTACCAAACTATTAAGCAATTAAAATTACACGAAAGTCCTGTTTTGAATTTTAATATTTTAAAATTTATGCGAAAAAATTCAAAAGAGGACTTTCGTGTCATTTTAATTGCTTAATAGTTTGGTAAGTAGTTTAAATTTTTTACTTTTATTGTCCCGGGACATGCAATAAAGTGGTTTTTATTTATATTTTCTCGAAAACAAAGCAAGATATGAAAAAACTCAAGAGATAAAATAGTTGTATTTGTAGTTGCTTAATTCAAAAAAAAAAAATACATAATTTTAAAAAATGCAGTGGCGCGCCATTTTTTTGTCAAAAATATTAGTTGGACTTTCTTTCGGGACGCCACTGGACTTAATAATTTTATTCTAATCGAGGCTAAATTATTCTCTTGCTATAACAAACAGACTTGCCAAATTTCAACAAAATCGAATAAAAGAGTATTGAGATATTTACGAACATCAGATTTTTTTTTAAAGTTTGACACCCTGTATCGTAAAAGTTATGCATATTCGGACCCATGTTTATATGAACTTTTCTTCTTAAAATCAATTAAAGAAGCACTCCTTGGAGTTTGGCCACATACTTAAATAACACCCTGTATATAAAATAATACATCTTATGGCAAGGCGATCCGTCGGTTATAGAGAGGGGATAACTTGTGCTGGCCAGGTTTGATGAAACCACTTTGCTTCGTCGACAGAAATTTAGTTTTAGTATTCAGTAATATTTGGAACTTCGCTTAGGCTGTGCCAAGCATTAAATTACGGTGAAAATTTCACACCTGTCATTCTAGGCCAATCACACACTTTCATTTCGACAGTTACCAATGACAACCTTCAAATTTTTCGGAAATTTTTCTCCTCCTGCCAACAAGCTAGGCGAACAAAATTAATAAGTGGAAATTTTTTCTTGACAGCTATCATATGATCCGAAAATCAGTATTCAGGATCAAATTTTGATATTTAATGTTTTTATTCATTTTATAATACTAAATAAATACAAATATTTATTTACCAAATATTTCTTTCATTAAGACTAAATATTTTTGGAATTCTGGTTGGAACTCTTCTCTTCGTAATGGAGAATAACAAGGATAATGGTTATCTTCCCTTTCCACTTCTATCAGATGTCTATGTTTAATATAATAGATGTCATATTTGGATGCAATTTTGTTCTGCTGAATTCTGGTTTTTCTTAAAAAGGATGGGATATCTTCCTCCAAAATCTTCTGGATAGCTGAGAAAAGGTTTTCTTCATTAAACATTGCAAATACTTTAAATTTTTATGAGACATATTAATGTCCCCTATTTCAGAGCAAGATTTACAAACACCGTAGGGCTTAAAATTAGTTTCTTGATTGTTTACTGCCATGATTTAATTATTGTGAACTAAAGAAGCACGTTTAAGAAATAACTGTCGACGTGACGTATAGCAGAGACAATTTTGACATCACAAGCCTAAGCCTACTTGACTGTAGTATCTACTATCTACCTAGATTTTAAAAATTGTTTTATCTGGCATAACTAGCCTAAACTAGACTATACTATGCTTTCCCTTTGTTTTAGTAAATGAAATGTAGTAAAAATAAATAAAAAGGATAATTTTCACTTATATTTTTTGGAAGTTTAAGTATTCCCATAATTATGGATAATTTCAATAAAATAATTCAAATAAATTTTAGGTGTGAAATTTTCTTACCGAATCCCCCGCGTCCTTGAATTAATATCCGGAAATTCTTCCTCACCCAACAAACATGAATAAATGGCCCCTTAACGGAAACGTAAACAGTTGCCACCATTAAACTGTTGGGCATTTAAATAGCAACCATTTATGGACCACCTACATTATGTCCGCTGGCTTCCTTATGGGCCATCAGTAGGATCGTGATTAAGGTGTTATAATTGTGGTCCACCAAAGAACCATTAATGGTACACTTGAGGCTTAATACTGTAGGGCCATCACTGGTTAGTTTTCCATTTACCAATGAAGATACGTTACAGTTACTTGGTAAGGCCACTTAAGATCTGATTATGGCGCTCCAGTATTTAGCCTTTAAAAGTTAAGGCCAGTGGCGCATTCGCCAGTTTATTTTTTGATCAATATTTCGTATCCTTTTTCCCTTATCCAAAAAGTAGGGTAGCAATTACCTACAGTTTTAATATGTAGCCATTTTTATAGATGAATGAAAGTAAAAAACGAAATTTCGTGAAATTTATCCATATTTCTTTTTGTGCTTTTATTTGTTTATAAATTAAACTTTTAACTTTAAACTGCAGGTAATCATGCTCTGAACATAGGTATGCAGCCAATTTTTGGATAAAACGAAAAAGTAACGAAATATTGATCAAAAAAGGAAATGGCGAATACGTTTTAATTCTTCATGTAAACCAAAGGATGAGGCTTTTAAACAAAAAAAAATTAAATAACAATATTATACATTAACAAGCCTCTATATTTATAAATACAGTTTTATACATTAACATAAGGTAATAATCGTGAATATCGTCGCCTGATTCATTACTCATTTTCCATTTTCCTGCAAAAAAAAACAATATACAAGGCTTGATTAAAAAAGCTCGAAATAACACACAGTCTAAGTGGTAGCACCTAGGTGCATTACATATATTGTTGATTAAGTTTGTTTAGTTGTATTAATTAAAAACACATGATATGTGACTACAATTAATATATTAAATTAAATTAAATTACCATAATGCAGCCGCTCAAAAGGTATTTAGACTACCTACTATGAGTTAGGTGGCGTTTACTTGGCCAGACCTCATAGGTCATAGCCTCTTTTAAGAGTTGAATAGCAATTTATATTTCCCTTTTAATAAATTTTGGGATAAATAATTGTACAACGGCATTTTTACTATGCCTTGGTTAATAAGCTTAACAAAAATAATAATAAACTTTACATGTACATAATATATCCCCTGAAGGGGTGCTTGTTGCGGCCAAATTTTTTTGACAATCGTTTTGTGCAATATCTGTCTTTTCAATAAATTTAAAATTTCTTAAATCGCGTTCAAAAATAGAAGTTACCTTTTGGTGCTAAATTAAACCCAAAGTGTAGGTAATTTTATTAGTTAACTGTAAAAATATAAAGGATTCATAGAAGTATTTAGAGAAGTTTTGCTATTAGTTTCTAATTATTATTATTATACCTACCTTTAGTAGTTTAAAATACATAAACGCTTGCGAACTTTCTACTGACTACAGTCAAGCAGGTCAACTTGCAAATGCAAATTAGACTATATATTGCCAAAGTAATTTAAAAAGACAAGAATAGGCAATATTCTAAATAACTTGCATCTGCAAGTTGACCTGCAGGGCCTTCTGTAATCTCACCTCTTATATGTAACAGAAAAAGTGAAATTTTACCTTCTGCCTTCGCTGTCGACCAACTCCTCGGTCTATAGCTCCCCTCAGCCACTGCTTTATAACAGTCTATATATTTCTTGCTGCGTAGTATTGTGGGCCAAAAGGTTTTTTCTTACCGTATATCTGCAATTCATTATACAAAATTAAAGACGCAGAACCTTTTTTCTAAAATCTATAAGAAATATTTACTCCCCAAAAAGTTACGTAAAACGTAGTGTAATATAGATAAAAATAAATAAACCCGAACACACAGGTTCTAGTAAAGACTTATACTGAGAGAGCATAAAATATTTTGATCCAAGAAGGCCTGCAATGAAAAACGTAGGGCTTGGTTTAGATAAAATTACTTATATAATATTGATGAGGTGCGATAACTTGTGTTTTAACCGAGTCAACAATTCGCTTAACATTTTGTTTAAGAAATCTCTTAGAATGTCTAGCACCATACTTTTTATAAATACCTCTCGTTTCTGGTAATGGCATTATTATTATATCTATTATTAAGAAAAAATTAGAAATACTCACTTTTTTGTTTCTTGAGTTGAAACATATGGTTCAAAAACTCTGAATGATCTCACCGACCCAAACCTGTAAATTAAAAGAAAAACACATATAGCATGCTGTTTTTTGTCTAACCTTTTACTAATATCTTCCCCAATCACTGTTATCACTATAAAAACTTACCGTTTAGACCGATTACAAATATATTTAAAATAAAAAAACAGCACATCACCACACACGTTCGTCGCAAATACCTAACCTTAAACTACCAAACCGTCCAAACAAACCTAAGAAACAAACCAAAGCGAGAGCCGCGAAATGACAATACACGTCATACATGATGGCTTCACTTTTTACCAACGTTAAACCATTTAAGTTCCTTTGCCGGCAATAAATCACAATTTTGCCAACGTTCAATTGTTAATGTTCTTTAAATGGCAAAAATATAACGGTCAGCCAATTAAAAAAAATAAATGGACCATAGTTGGCTTATTTGCAACAGCAAGAAACCATCAATACCATCAATGGCCCATTTAAAATCCCTCAATCCATGTTTGTTGGGCAGTCACGCATTTTTCTAGAAAATTTTCAAAAAATGCGTTCCTTCGGAAAAATTTCCGGAAATAATTCGAGCACTAGGGAGATTATAAGTGAAAATTACATAAATTTATTTTCAACCAATTAGAAGGGTCCTTTTTGTTTACGTTGCTTATAGCAACGGGAGATTATCGCGATACTTTTGTTAGTTCCTATTATCTTAATGAAATTAATAAGTGATCATTTTTCTGTCTAAAATGAAGTGCATTGGCAAAAGTCACTCAGAATAAAATCAAAATACATTTTGTTGCTAACTTATAATTTTTATTGATACTAACCAATTTGCTTTACATGTCGAACACCGGGGCTAAAAGAGACACATCAAAAATTTTACTAAACTCATCGGTAATATGTTTTGTAAGTTTCGTTTGAAACTATGTAGACATGTAATTTCAGATGTTATGGTTGAAAACGAATTAATGTTTTTAATGTTCCTGAAATTTTAGTAATAAACCTTAGTTACTAACAAGTAAAATCATCTTCTATTGTAAAAATACAGCGCGTCATATTAAACTAAACTCACCGGAAATATGTTTTTTAAAGTTTTATTTGAATTTAAAACTATAAAGACATTGGATTTCAGATAACAAATTTGTTATTGTATGTTTAATGTATTTCTGTTTAATCATCATAATGCCATGATTTAATTGTAAATAATATTAACGTCATGAATTAGTTTTAATTAATTTTTGAACATGTGATAAAAGGGCTAAAACTGCTGACATGTTTTAAACACCTAATTAAAATAATTATGTTAATCTTTTCTAAAGATCTAAGAGAATTATGCTAAAATTGCAGTTTATTTCTGCTCTATCTTTGCCTTGAGGCTTGAGGTATATTTAAACCTATCAGCAATGATGCATAATTAATTCTAATTTAATTAAAACACAGTCATGCCCCAATGTTTACCTTTGATTCGTGCTAAAATAATTTCAAATTAGACCTCAAATTGGTAGTGAATTATTAAAACACGATTTGCCGAATAAATTTCCTCTGGGAATACCCAAATTGATTGTAGAGCGTAAATTGTAGCTGTATTTAGACACAATAAAAAATTTATTAAAAAAATACTATTAGTACACAAAGGTACACCAGGATCAATTTATTGATTCAAACTGGACTTGGCGCGAAAAGAGATACTAAGTGAACAAGAACGCGCTGCTAATTAGTACTTATTTAATAAAATAAAAAGCGAAAAATATATTCCTAGAATGCATAAAAAATTGTTATTATAAAAACTACCTCAGTAATACATTTTTACTGTGTAAAGATAATATTATATATGGAAGTGTAACGCCATTTGTGTAGAATTTATCGAATTTCTAGTTTTCGAATTGAATTTAAATTTCATTAATGGATTTTATGTTTTATCGTTATATAAATCATTAAAGCTGATACGTTCCGCTGAAATTGATAATATATTGATAGTAGATTGCGTATAATCTATGTCGTCGGGAAAAAAACGCCATTTAATGGTATAAGCAAGCTACTTGGCGCAGTTATTAAGAAACGATATTCTAATTAATTTGGCTCGAGACAAATAAAAATTTGTCCCTTAGAACTTCAGTTTTCTTAATTTGTTTTTAAATGGCACCAAAATTTATATCTGCACGATATAGGTTTGATTATACTCTTTTCTAGATAATTCGGCTGTAAATAATTCAAAAAAAAAATAATTTCAAGACCGTTCCACATTGTTTGAGCTCAAATTAACTGAATGAAAATATTAAATTTAGCATGGGTTGGCTATGCAATATTTACCAGAAAATGGCAAATTGGCAAAATGTTATCTTTTCCGATGAGAAAACTTTTCAGTTTACATATAATGGAAGGATTCGAGTATATAGAACACCAAATTCCCGATATGATGAGAAGTATATTCAAAAAAAGCAAACCAGTGGACGGTTCTCCGTTAATGTGTGGGTATGGATAAGTGTTTACGGTGCAGGTGTATGCTGGAATATTGGTGGAACACTAAACAGTAATATATATCTTCATATTTTGGAAAATATTTTCCTTCCTTTTGCCGCGATTGTAATTGAAGGAAATAACTTTATATTTCAGCAGGATATGTGGATATAGGAAACTGGTTTAGACAAAACAACGAAACATGTCTGCCTTCGTGCTTACGAAGTCCTGATTTAAATCGAATTGAAAATGTTTGGGGATTGATGGTAAAAAAATATACAAAATAAATTTTAAACCCACAGAATGAAATAGAATTTTTTAATAAAATACAAGAAATTTGGGAAGGGCTAACTCCGGATTACACCAGAAGTATTATTTTATCAATGCCAAGAAGATTACGATTAGTGCGTTAGAATCCAATGGCGCAGCAATTAAATATTAGTATTTTGTTTATTGTTTGTTAATAAACTTACCCTTATACTTTTGTAGTTTTCCTGGTATTATTTTATAATTTTCTCATTTCGCGGCTGTAATTTAAACACAAAAATATTTAGAAATAACCGTTATTACTTATGGTAAACAATCGTACATACAATAATTTACAGCTATGTATATAGCTGGTCTTCTATCCAGGTATAAGCAGCAAGGTGAGAAACCCGTTTTACCCAATTTTGTTGTATACGAATTTATATGTCGTCAACTGTATTTTATTAACGTTTGTAATTTATCTGAATTATCTTTAAAAACGGGTATTTTATTAATTTTATGAATTTAATATGTAACTTAACAGTAAGTTAGATAACAGCGCTTCTTTTGATGCACGTGTTAAGTATAGTGGACCATGCGTGGACCATATAGCTAACTAGACAAATTGTATAAGCAGGAATCTTTGATTTCTTTAAAACGTAAACAATGTAGTCTATTTTATTAGAGGTCTATGAGTATAGATAAGTATTTTAAAATGGATTATTTCGTTTTTTTTTTGTATGTAGTGTAGCAGGCAATATTTACAACTCATCCGCATAACCATCAAATGTTTCGAATTTTTCCCCTTTGTCGCGTGGTCACAACAAAATCCATAACAGATAAAACACCTTAGACATATTGGATTTCAAGAACAATTCTATCATATTGGAACACCGAACGCCCTCAAGATATTTTGTTTTTATGTTTTCCGAAAATCTTGGTTCGTGATTTATTAACATCAGCAGGAAAAAAAGCCGCAGCCCGCAAATAAAAACATTATTGCTGGAAGCTTGTAAAATACGGCAGGGTTTGGATCTGTTGTGAAGATTTGGGGTTTTTTTTATTGTCGGTCATTAAAGGATTTTTAGGGCTTTCGGGCGTAAAGAAATCCTTTTTGTCGGCAAACGATGAGAGAATGCCAAAAAACTTTGTTAAAAAAATGGTGCCTTATATCTTATATCATTCTCGTTTCATTGGGTTAAGTATTATTGCCTGTAAACGTAAAAGTATACGTCTCAATTCTAATTTGGCATAAAATAAATCACAAAAGGGACCTGTCAATAGACTTCTCACAGAATATACTACGTTCACAATTTGTCTGGTTAGCTGTATGGTCCACGTATAGTCCACTATACTTAACACGTGCATCAAAAGAAGCGCTGTTATCAAACTTACTGTTAGGTCACATACCGTGCGAGCAAAAATTATTTGCATCAAAGAGGGCCTTGCATCTAAGGACGTAATGTTTAGCCGTAGAGCTTAATACCTGTTGGGTGTCAGTAACTACCTAAATTAACAATCAATCAGTTATTCCGACATCTTTGACAGTCGTTACAAGTAATTTGATTCATCGCTACTTTTTCAAATTTCTTGAACAATTTACACGACGGGCTTTACGGAACAGCACAAAACATTCATGGTTGAAGCGTATTTTCGAAACGAGGTTAGAGTAAATGGCGAGTGGCAATACAATCCGGGTTTGTGAATGGACGATTTTCACGAACATTTTCCTAACGTTGCTTTTATTGCTGGGGATTTTTATCATTGCCTGAAAAGAACCGTGGCTGTGTTTAGGGAAACAGGTTCCATACAACACGAAAAAGGAGTAGGAGGACCATCTGTAAGAACAGAAGAACTTGTTGCGAACGTTCGTGAAATAATGCAAAATACGCCAACAAATTGTATACGACGCCTGTCCCAAGAAGTGGAAAGATCTTCTGGAACATGCAGGACTATTCTTGAAGCAGCTAAATGTATTTCCTTATAAAGGGCAAGTATTCCAAGAAAAACAAGCCGCAGATTTTGAAAGACGCAGGAATTACTCTCAATGGTTTACCCAAAATTTATGGGAAAGAAATGATTTATTAGACCTAACATTTTTTTCGGATGAAGCCTGGTTCCACCTCTCCGGTTATGTGAATTCTTAGAATACACGCATGTGGAGTAGTAAAAATCCCCATTTTTTTGTAGAGTCCACATTGCACCCTCAAAAAATTGGTGTCTGGTTAGCTGTTTCCCGAAGAAGAATTGTTGGTCCTATTTTTTTCCATGACACAGTTACAGCACAGCGGTATAGAGACAATATTTTGAATCCATTTGTGAAGCAATTACTTGACGACGAACTACGTTTGGGATATTTTCAACAGGACGGTGCAACCGCCCATACTGTCGCCGAAACTATTAACTACTTCCGCAATTTTTTCGACGACAGTTTTCGATCAGACATTAAATTCCCACCTAGATTACCTTGTTTAACGGTTATGGATTACTTCCTTTTTCCTCATTTAAAGAACACTATTTTTAAAACACCAGTTGCAAATTTAGAACAATTACAAGAAAGGATTATCCAAGAAAATGTGGTAATATTTCTCCAGAGATGCTGGTCAACACGTTCGAAAATATGAAGAGACGTGTGAATTTATGCTTGGAGCATGGCTGTGGCCAATTTCAGCAATTTATGTAATTATTTTTCTTTTTCTTTCTGTATTTTCTTACTTTGTTAATTTCGTAAACAACAAAAATAAATTTGTATTTGTCTACTTATTTTATTACTAATTAGTTTGGCATATCATGTCATAATATGAATTTAACAATATTTTAACCTAGATTTGGTTAGATATATCCTCTCCATATCATTGTGGTCTAAACCAAGCCCTACGTTTTTTAATCCAAGCCCTCTTTGATGCAAATAATTTAACGAAGTATTCTAATAAATGATTAAGCACGCTGTCTAGCAACCTTTTCCTGGTATGGTGATATTACAATTTCCATTCTAAAATTAATAATACAATCAAGCTCAATCCATCCATTTTTCTCTTTGATTTACTCTGTCAACAAACCTAAACATTATTGCTGGGACCGAAATTTATGATATAAATACTATATAAATCTACAGCAAGTCTAGACTTTGCTAACTCCTAGGTAATAAACATGTACCGTGGTTTGATTTTTGAACTGCCATTGTAAATTTTGTATCTCTACGCTTGATGGCTTAACAAATCACTTGCTACCAAACAATAACTCGGTATTCGACGTTATGTAATAAATTCTGCAAAGAATTTGTTATTTATAGAACATGGATGGTTTAAATCTAAAATAGGATCTAGAGCGCCCCCTCCCCCTTAGAATCGTGGACCACTGTGCTTTGCAATGAACTGCCACATGATAGTTACGCCATTGCACTACGTGTAGTGATCCGCAAAATAGTGGAAACGATGCGATTTATGACATTGAAGAGCTTGTAGTTATTTATAAAGTCGAGATAAACTTTAAAAATAAATTGTTCGAGTCAGCAATTTACTTTGAGATGCATTTTCAAGTGCGCAACACTGCTTGACTTGGACGTTATCGAGTTTTCTCACAAAGCATATAATTTACGAGTTATTCGGCAAGGTATATTTAAAAGTCAAATCAGAAGTTCATTTATGATCAAATCTGTTCCGAAAATGTTCTTTCTTTGGTTGAAGGTTTAGTCTAACCGACCGTTTCGTGATTAAGACGTTTACAATGAAAACAACACAGCGATCGTGGTTAAGAATTTTATAATTTTTTTCTTAATTTTGTACTTATAGCAAGAAATGTTTTATACTTAATTAATTTTCCATTACTCATGTATTAGAAGAGAATATTGTGGCATATCGGACAGGTGTGTAACTATTTTTTATACTGATTGATACCCTGAGGCGGGTAGACCACGACGGCCTTTTCGTCCTTGTTAGGACTCTACGGGCAGCCATACCCCAAGCAATTCCAAGAACCACGGTAAAATGTACTAAAAGCCTCTTTGCAAAATCAAAGCGGCCATCAATACACCGTAGCGCCATCCCAGCGGAATTAAGTCCAATATAAAAGGCAGTCACACTGGTAATAATCGAAAGGTAAACAACTAAATAAACCACGAAGTGCATCACAACCGAGTATAGGGAACTCTATTTGCGTTTTCACCGAAAACATCTGCCATTTTGCAGACCAGAAAACAGATCAACGCTGGCACCCACTAGAATGCGCGCAACCCGTTTGAGTTTTGAGCCATAAAAATGTTTAGAAGATGATGTAGTGTCCGCGAAAATAATAATTAATATTACCAGTGTAGCTGCCTTTTATATTGGAGTTAATTCCGCTGGGATGGCGCTACGGTGTATTGATGGCCGCTTTGATTTTGCAAAGAGGCTTTTATTACATTTTACCGTCGTTCTTGGAATTGCTTGGGTTATGGCTGCCCGCAGAGTCCTAACAAGGACGAAACAGCCGTCGTGGTCTACCCGCCCTAGGGTATCCATTAAACTTGAATCTCTGCGTATTCCAATATAAAAAATAGTTACACACTTGTCCGATATGCCACAATATTATCATTTAATTATTTTCGAGGACACTATATCATCTATTACTCAGGTATGTACATAGACTATAATTTAATTTCTGGTCTAAGAATGTACCAGAGCCAAATCGACTATCACTATCTCAAACTCTTGTTTTGCGATAAAAAACATCAATGGGCGTTTATTTTTTACTTTCACAAAATCGTCTTAAGGTATCTTTCTCTCCTTTTTGCTAAATTTTAAATTTTATTAAATTACCTCTTCATTTACTTTTCGTAATTTGTTTTTAAAAAATAATTTGATTAAAATTTTAATTAAGTTTTTTGTCTCTTTTAAGATACTTCTGTTGGAGGGCTTTACGTGAATTCAGTTGTTTAGTTCTTCGATTAAATAAAACGAAATCTTTAAGAAATAAAAAATTAAAATTAATTAAGGCTTCAGACTGTATGAATGGTAACTTTAAAAATTATTTTTTGATTTATTTTGCTTTCATTTTGGATATTATATTTAGGATTGGTCCTTTTTACACGTCATAATGGAATGTAATACGTTCAACACATCACTAGTGCGGTAATGAATTTTATTACGTAACACGAACAACACCAAATGAATAATGCAATAAGCTTAAACCATATAGGTCGCAGATAAAAATAATATAAATCTATATTTCAGTAGAAATACTGCTCTAAAGTTGGTCTCCATGTAGGATTGTAGTTTGCATAAGAGAGATTTATTTTATAAAATAAAACTTGAAATGTTTTTACTGTTGGCGCTTCGTATGGTAATAGTTTTATAAAGTCAAAATATTAAATTTGGTTGTACGGAATGTAAATATAATATAAATAAACTGCCGCCTAAGCGGATGGCTTTCGACTGCAGTGTTTTTGTTAATAAAAATGCTAGTGTGTGTTACATATGCAATACTAGAACGTGACCTGGTCAAGTTAACTATATAACTCCCTGGACGACGGCATATATTTAGGGGGGGGGTAATGGGGGTAATTACCCCCCCCCCCAAGATTACTTAAGCGTTGTTTAATTTTTGTCTCCTTAAAGTTGCTATTTTCTAGTATCCTAGCCAGGCACGTAGCTAGGGGGGTACAGCCCCCCCCCCCCGAAACTCGAGCTCTGATTTCGGCAACATAGGCAACACATTAAACATTTCCTACTCTATTACATTTTCTTCACCTCAATTATTACCGGGATTGTTTTTGTGCTTTTCTTGAGGATTTTGTGTTGTGTTTTTTTATTTTTCCCACTTGAAAACCAAGCACCATGATTCAAAAAAAGGCGTGGCACCCAAAAAAATTTCGCCTGCGCCGCATTTTTTTTTTACAAGAAATCCCGGCTACGTGCCTGATCCCAGCCGATCGATTACCCCCCCCCCCCCCCCAGACGCAGGAGCTGGATACGCCGTTGTCCCTGGATCGAATCAGGTACCTTCCTCTTGCTAAGCGTGAACCCTACCACTGCACTAGGCTGTTACCTGTTAAGAATATATATATATATAGATAAAAAATGTATCTCAACAAATTTGATATAAAAACCTTCTTAACTTCCTTCTTATCTTACCGCCTTGCCGCGACGAAACCTGACACTTTAATCTTTTTCATCCAGACGCAATTATAAAACTAATTACGTTTTCAATCTTTCCTCTAAATCAGTCTGAAACTAATTCTAAAATAATTAAGTTGGTTTAACAAGAAAATATCATTTTAACGTTGTAACCAGAAGTATTAAATACAATTGTGTGTTATAAATATTTTTTCTAGTCATGTATTAAGTTTCGATAAGTACTCAAGTACGCACCGTTGAATCAATAAGTAAAATCAAACTTACACAATCTACATGCTTGAAGGTGTATGTGACCAGAGACCAGACCGAAATATGACTAGACAGGCTCTTACTCGGAAGTGGTTCGTCGCTGATTACTTGTTGTAATTGTTAGTAGCTTTGGCCTCTTGAGTTTAAATGGACAATAATAGACACTATCTCCTATTACAGCACTTGCTGGCACCAGTACCGTAACCTTTTAAATCGTGTGTTTTTAGCAAGACCAAATACAACTAAGTGCCTGAAATATATTTAATAAATTGTAAAAGATGTATAACAATTTCTAAAATACGATTGCAAAATCTGAAATACAATGAAAAATTGCTTGAGAAAACTTTTTAAAAGAAGCAAGACTAAGCAAGCTTTTACCCTTCGCATTTTTTTGAGGAATAAGTATGTAATGTATACAATTAATAGCTGCTATAATATATATTTCCATTATAATTGCATCGTCGCCAAAACAAATAAAACTTTAACTAGGAGCAGTAGAAACCATAAAAGAGATAATTTGGGTAATTATTTAACTCAGGTAGAGGCTATTTGAGATAATAAATCGGATAAAACCATTAAATTTAAGCATTAAGGCCATCTGTAAGGTAGGAGATAAAGGTTTTGTTACAATGGCGTCAAAGTATTTATATGGTATGTAAGTTTAGCTGTTTTCTTTGTTGCCAACATGATTTAGTCTCGTCTAAAAAGGAAATAATTTGTGTCCAAACTAGCATTGTAAGCAAAAGCTCACCGGTTCGATTCCGATCTGGTACATTGTCAAGACACCATACTATCTTTGCACACGGGATATGAATCGAAAAATTCTCATTACCAAGGGAAATGTCCCATGATGAGGAAGGGGACTCAAGTGTGGACACATGAAACTGATCCCGATGGACTAAGGATACCTGCAGCAACATCATTTTCATTGAAACGTAATTAGTAAAAGAATGTCAAAGCGGTAGGTGCCGCCTATCATACATTATCTTGAGCGTGAGGGTCGCTTGACAAGAAGAGCAGTAATTGTTGCTACTCTACGTAAATTATATTTTGCTAACTGATGTGGTTGTGTTTCCTTAAAAAATAACAACACACAGTGATGTGGGCAAAGAGTTTTTTAATAATTTTTTTATTGTAAAATTAAAATGCTTAACTTTGCTTTGTTAATGTTTATATTTAACTGATAATACAGAAAGTAGATGGATTACTTAAAGTTGGTGTTGTAGAATTTTAAACAGTACTTAATTTCTTTTGTAAGTGTTTTTGTGATCCCATTTAAACATTAAGAGCTTCGAAGAAACCCAGACGACTATCGTTTAGCTAATTGGAAACTCCTTTGAGACTTATCCTAAAGGATCAACGGGAAAAGTTAACTGGGAACAAACAAACATCCTGAATGGGGGTTCAACCGTGGAAAAGCTTGAAAGATAAACCTTAAACATTAAATATTTTCTTTGATTTTGATTTTACCTAATTTATATAATTTATATAAGTTGTTTTTCGACTTTCTTGCATACAGAAAAAGCAGTGACGTTGTATCCTTAAAATATATTTTTCAGAAGGTTCTCTCTACTATAATTATCATCCGCAAAAGCCTGCAGAAATTTAAGAAAACGGATTTAGCTCACTCTGATTGATAACTAAGTATTTTGTTTCATTTTTCTATTGCCCCTCACTGCAATTCACTAAAAATTCTTACCGTTATACTTAAAACAGTAAATATTTGTATATAAATTTAAATCCAAACCTTTCCAGATCTGCCCCACTTTACTTAATTATTTTTTCTTGAACAAAAAATTTCCTTCACATATATTTGCAGAGCTTCAAGCTTTACTTAAATTTCAGAAATTTACTTTAAAAAGAAAGGAAATCCTCTTATAAGCTTTGAGTTTTTATATTAAATAAACAGTAAGCGCCTTTATATAAATATTGGTATTTAAGATTTTAACAGAATAAAGGGAAATCGATAATGCGATATAATAAATAGAATTCCAAAGGTCAAATATTAAGTTAGATTATTGTTATTAAATTAATCAAGACTAAGGAAAAAACAAATATAAAATAAGAATGACAATGTTACTATCTACTTCAAAAACCGTTTTGCCTGTTGGACACACATACTACAAGTTATGTGATAACTTTAAGTCAATAATATACAACTTTCACTTTTCAGTTAAAACTTTTTCTAACAAAACAGATGCTACCGTCTTTTTGTCGAATGGATTTCCATTTCTGGCCCCATTTCCGCAATTTCTAGTTAAAACGAAAGGCTCATCTTTTCTTTTTAAGTGTCGCTTAAAGTATTGACTTTTTTTCGTTTTAACCTTAATCGAAGGATTAACGTAGAATAATCTTTTAAGCGTATTCCTTTTATTCTCGCTTTGTTAAGTTTCGGATTAGGAAGAAATTACGCCAGCTAAATGGATATTTACGTTAATAAATAACGTACCAGACAAATAGGTAGACAAAAGTACTACTAGGTGTGTATTGTTTGTTTGAAGGTGGTAGACAATGAAGTAATATCAAAAAAATTACCTTGTCGGACTTCCATTGTTTTTATTTTGTTACTTAACACAACGTTTCGCTTAGTATCTCTAACCGTTTTCAAGTGTAATCTTTATCACAGAGCATCTAACGATTGCAACGATCCGGAAGACCTTAATATTGAAATTTTAAACATCGAAAAAGATTTAAAACAGAATGGTTACCCTGAAACCCTTGTAACTAATACCATCTCAAAACTAAAAAAATCGCGAAGTAAAAACTAATACAGAAACGAAAGAGGAGCAAGCATTTCTGACAATACCTTATGTCAAGGGGATTTCTGAAAAGATTAGAAGGATAACCAAAAACTATAATATCAAAACACAAATTGGCCCTATTAGCTTAAATCCACGTCGCTTACAGATACTTATGAGTTTATTATTATAAACTTCACCATTTCGCTTTAGGAATATTTAATTTTAATGTTTAAAAAGTCTGCCCTGAGTCGCTTTGGATGTAATGTAATATTCAGCGGTCATTTTTAAATATTCAATACGTCTTCTTGCGTATTTTTTTTAAATGGTATGGGGTGTTAAAGCTTTTCTTGGCGTGTGGGCGTGTTTTCTTATCAAAACGACTTTTCATTTTACAAATAACAGACGGGCAAACTCACACAACAGTAACAAAAGTAACCTCGAGACAAAAATAAATAAAAATTCTTGTAAAAAACAAATCGTTCCACTTGTTTTTTACTACAAAAAGTGGCGTTTGTGACGTTTATACTTTTAGATCCATCTCTTATTTATCTTGTATGTTAAGTCAAACAAAGATGGATTGTCTTCACCTGTCAAGTGACATTTCAAGCAGATATCTTTTTGGGTTTCATGAGAAAAGTATTTTCTTTTTATAGAAGTACTTTTTTTCGTGAAAAATATTGCAAAAAATGTAATCTAATATTTATAATCGAATGTTAAATAAGATATTGTAAGCTTAAAAATAATATTTTTCAACTTAAAAGCTTAAAAAGTACTTAACGTAGAATGCCGAATTTTATATGTGGATTAGGTACTTAGGTAGGTACCGTGCAAGCAAAAATTATTTGCATCTAAGGACGTAATGCTTAGCCGTAGAGCTTAATACCTGTTGGGTGTCAGTACCTACCTGAATTAACAATCAATCAGTTATTCCGTCATTTTTGACAGTCGTTACAAGTAATTTGATTCATTTGAACAAATTGTATAAGACGCCTGTCCCAAGAAGTGGGAAGATCTTATGGAACATGCAGGACTATTCTTAAGAAGCAGCTAAGTTCATTTCCTTATAAAGTGCAAGTATTCCAAGAAATACAAGCCGCAGATTTTGAAAGACGCAGGAATTATTCTCAACGGTTTACCTAAAATTTATTGGAAAGAAATGATTTATTAGAACTGACATTTTTTTCGGATGAAGCCTGGTTCCATCTTTCCGGTTATGTGAATTCTCAAAATACACGCATGTGGAGTAGTGAAATCCCCATTTTTTTGTAGAGTCCACATTGCACCCTCAAAAAATTGGTGTCTGGTTAGCTGTTTCCCGAAGAAGAATTTGTTGGTCCTATTTTTTTCCATGACACAGTTACAGCACAGCGGTATAGAGACAATATTTGAAATCCATTTGTGGAGCAATTACTTGACGACGAACTACGTTTTGGATATTTTTAACAATACAGCCGCCGAAACTATTAACTAAGTACTTACGCAATTTTTTCGAAGACAGATTGATCAGTTTTTGATATGACATTAAATTCCCACCTAGATCATCTTGTTTAACGGTTATGGATTTCTTCGTTTTTCCTCATTTCAAGAACACTATTTTTAAAACACCAGTTGCAAATTTAAAACAATTACAAGAAAGGATTTTCTCCAGAGATGCTGGTCAACACTTTCGAAAATATGAAGAGACGTGTGAATTTATGCTTGGAGCATGGCGGTGGCCAATTTCAGCAATTTATGTAATTATTTTTCTTTCTGGATATTCTTACTTTGTTAATTTTGTAAACAAGAAAAATAAATTTGTATTTGTCTACTTATTTTATTACTCCTTAGTTTGGCATATCATGTCAAAATATAAATTTGACAAAATTTTAACCTAGATTTGGTTATAGATATATTGTTCCCATATCATTGTGATCTAAACCAAGCCCTACGTTTTTTAATCCAAGCCTTCTTTGATGCAAATAATTTTTGCTCGCACGGTATTAACCCTGCCAAAAACCGGGTAAAATTTGGGTTGGCTATATATATTTCCATTTGTTTTTAGTTTAATTTGTGTGTTATTGCTAAGGTTAATTTTTTTTTAATATCTCATCTTACCTCACTTTTTGTAAATTCACTATAATTTTTTTAATTTATCACTATGCCAATAGTCACGTGACATATATATATATATATATATATATACTCTGCTAATAAATAGTTTCCTATATTTTATGTCACGAACTTTTTTCTACTAGTGACGTAAGTGTCTGGTGAAGAAGTTTACCATTTAATTTTGCTTTGTGCGATGTCTCTGATATCAAAAACCGCTTACAATATCATGAATAAATCAAGACTATAGCGACTCTACAAAAAACTTTGCCCAACTACGCACGTGACAGCATAATGGCCCAATAAAAAACAAACAACATAACTTTTATCTTTTAAAACGAGGTCCCATATTCCATCCTTTAAAATCCCTTAGCCGAAAAGCGAATATAAAGAACAAAAAAAACCATAAAGGCAAACGGAAAGATAACAGTCTACAGTTCCCAAAAGGAACTAGGGTAAATGGGTAAACGATAAAAGTCAATATTTAAAGTTTGGATAGAAATTGATAAGTATTTACTTTTATGGGAAAAAGTAAGTGGTTCGTATTATACGCTGTCTCTTATTATACAACTATCTTCAAATTTAATCCAATATTTACATATACAGTGAGACCAGTAAAGTCCGCATCATATGGTATTTTTTTTATCAATACCTTTATTCGAAATTTGACTTTGGCATCAAGTTCTGCATCGATCTAGATGAAAATGAAGCAAAAAAATAGTAGTCACGTGATTCGCATTATCTGTCAAATTTTAATTTTTCAAAAAATAATTCAAAAGTGGGGTTATTTCTGAAAATATCGAAAAAGTTATTAAAAAACGTTTTTTTAAATGCGTTTACTAGCCCACATACAAAATTTCAGCTGCATAAATTAATTTTGATTTTTCATCCATCACTAAAATTTATTTTCCACTTAATGAACACTTTACTAATGACACTATGTTCTTTCTTTTCTTAATATTAAGGGGTATTACTTTCAGATACAAACTACGTTTTCAAAAATACTTATTTTATGAAGTTACCAAATTTTAATAGCTCATTTTGATTTTGTAGAAAAACACACATTTAAAGAAAATGTAGCTGAAATAAAGCATTGTCAAAACTAAGAAGTTTTATCTAGGTTGCGTTGAGTCTTATTTTGCAAATGTGGAGCAATTTACTTTATTATGGGTAAAAAATCAAAATTATCTTATGCAGCTAAAATTTTGCATGTTGGCTAGAAACTGCATTTAAAAAAACTTTTTCTAATAACTTTTTTCGATACTTTTAGAAATAGCTCCATTTTTGAATTATTTTTTTGAAAAAATTAAAATTTCACAGATAATGCGAATCACGTGACTACTATTTTTTTTGCTTAATTTTCATCTCGATCGAAGCAGAACTTGGTCAATGTCAAATTTCGAATAAAGTTATTAATAAAAAAAAATCCCATATGATGCGGATTTTACTGGTCACATCGTACATAGATATATTATGGTTTTAAGAAACGTATTCTTGCGTAAGCCACCGCTCATTTTTGCATTATACTTTTAAATATTTTCTTTATTTGCTCTTTCTCCCTGCATTTCCTGCTTCTCCCCCGACAACAGGAAAATATCGACAAGCCATTAGTGTCGAAAAACTTGAGAAAACAAACTTTCCTCTTCCGAACGTCTGCACAAACAAGCAAAGAAGTTTGCAACATTTTTTTTGTTTACTGTTGATTTAAATGTGGGTTAAAGTACATTGAAATTTTCTTTAAAAATATTCGGCAATATACAGATTTGACAAACAAGCTGACAGCTGAAATATTATATATTCGCCTTTTTCTCGTATATTTCGAAAAATACGCACGCAATTCTACCTTCTATTCCTTATAGGAATTCACATACTCTTTAAATACAACTGTTTAATACTATATGTGACAGCAACGCGCTTTTCTGCAGTAAGGCAACGAAAATTGCTAGACCGTTGTGTAGTGATAACTATATACCATAGAATGGTTTATAGTCATTATTGCTCTGAATAGGTACTCATAGTAATTATCAAGTTCTATTGGGGGCAGTGGCGCAACCAGAAATTTAGTTCGGGGGGGCTCTAACTTCTTGCGCCTTTTTTGGGTGCCACGCCCTTTTTTGGGTAAAATACGTATGATTGACGAGAGCGACAGCCCCCTAAAACTTCTGCAATAATACGCCGCTGGCCCTAACTAAATATTTATGAAAAAAAAATTAGAGATTTCATTTTAATTAGTAAAAATGTATTTAAAATAAGTAACGCATATATTAATCATACTTATACTAAAACAAAACAAGAACCTTATACAATAAGTTGTAAGTAATCACTAATACTACTAATATTAAAGTAAAATTCTTCGTTTTGTTTTTGCCTCTTCATCCAGAATTTCTGCCACGGTAATATCAATATCGTGGTTCGCATAAAGAACTGCCAAACCATTTAATCTGTCCTCTTCCGTGGTGCTACGTAGATATGTCTTTAAATATTTTAAATTGGAAAAGGACCTTTCAGATGTGGCGGTTGTAATAGGCAAAGTTAAAAAAATTTGTAAAAGCCTTTTTATATTAGGAAATAAATTAGCATCACATTCGGAATACACTTTGTCCAAATCTTTCTTCAGTTTTTGTTTTTGCATTTTTTATACCACAGCTCAAGTTCAGCTTTTAACATCGTAACATTAATGGAAAACTCTTCAAGGAACTCATTCTTGTAGAATCTGTGAAGTTTCAAAAAACATTTAAATTGACTATCAAAATCTTGATTATCATATGGAAAGAGGCATTCAAAATGTTGAAGGGTTTTTCGATGTTTTAAAAACCGATCCTCGAGATTTGCTATGAGGCCATCTAAAAACGGAATAAAAATTGTTATTTTAAAATACTCAGCAGCGAATCGGTTTTTATAACCAATCTTTGTGTATGTCTTGGCGGTAGTCTAGGTACTCTGATTTCAATATCGTATTCTGAAAGTAGATCTTGAGCTTCCTTAAAAATATTTTGAAAATTATCATCTGCCAGGCCTCTTATTTCTTTAACTTGATCTGTTACGTCATTAGCTAACTGTAATGCTTAAAAAAGGTTTAAATTGACTGTTTGTAGAACCTTGCGGCATATATTATTTCTGTACACATTAGAGCGATCACAAATTTGGGACTTATATAATGCTGGCCAGAAATCCAGATGCCTCAGTGGAAGTATTTCGGTCGGTTCATTCAGTCAGACGTAGTATAATTTCACTATTGATAACATGATTGATGTAAATTATGTGGCTGAATATAAAATATTAGTAAAAGGCGTGACATGAAAAATTGGTTTGCAATTAAACGAATAGGCTAAGTTTCTAAGCTCGGGAGGGGGGGCTGCAGCTCGGGAGGGGGGGCTGCAGCCCGGCAGCCCCCCCCCCCTGGTTGCGCCACTGATTGAGGGTGTAATCTGGTTTTATATACTGTATTAGTTTCGACTGGCAGTTGTAATAAAACTTGACATGAATCATAATAATATTTGCTTGCTACGGTTAATAAAGCATATATTTGCCACTAAAAATCAGTACTGTAGTCCTCAACAATTCAAATAGCTTCAAGTGTGATATTGTTCTTGTCGTTTAACATTGCATATGATTATCTATTATGCAACATGGTTTTCTGAGATGGTAAAATTCGTCCACAGATTATTAAGTCCAATACTAATGCAATAAGAATCTTCTATTGCTTTATCTGACATAGAAAGTTAAAAAAAAACATGTATTGGAACGATCAATAAAATTAAAATTCACACATGACAGCTAGAAGGCTCCGAACAACGATGTGACCTGCGCAACAAATACGTTAAACTAATAATACGGCACGCGGCGATTGCCGATCGCTACGAACTCTCACCAACGTGGATTATAGGTTCCAACGGATACAATTCATTTTTAGGGACGCTGTTCTACTTTCTTAATTGTAAAGAAAGAGCTTTACGAGGAACAAAATGCGTCGGATTAAGATGATACAATTTATTGCTTTAAAAAATTGCTACTAAAAGTTGTTCATTATTCAACAAGATTGTGCTGCTAATGGAACTAATTACTACCAATAAAAACACTGTTCTAGCAAATCTGGAATTGATATAACACTAAAGCGGGTTTGATACAGTAGCAACTTATTTAATATGGTTAACACCATCAATACAAACTATGCCTTAGCAAAAATACCATGACTTCAAGTATAATAGGTCTTTGCTTAAAGTTAACAAATTGCTTTTCCATCCAAAAGAAACGTACTTGTTTTCCTCTACAAAAACCTCCAGAGAAACGTAAAATCGAACTGATCAACCAGTAAATATTTATTTATAACATACGCAAAACCACCGGCGAACCCTTTTTAATGCTTAAAATAAAAACTCAATGTTTTGGAACGAGTTAAAACCTTAAAAGCCATTTTATGTGTCGGTCGATTTCCGACCGAAAGTGTTATATCGTGTATAATAAAAGCTTTGGAAAATAGGCTCTAACAAGCTGAAATTATGAGTGTAAAAATGTAATTTAATGCTTGAAAGAACTAACTTATCACATCGCTGTAGTAGTAGGATGTAAAAAGTTTCCTTAGGCCTACCCCCCACCACTCTTATTAGGCTCCGCCCACTAACTTATAAACTATGTCGTTGAGTTCATTTATAGTAAAAGAAGATGAAACGTGGTGCTACAGAATATATCAGAACAGAACAACTATTTAACTTTGAAGAACTCAAGAATATTAGTTTTTCCTTTTCAGAATTGGATCTGGATTTTCTCGAGCGACGACAAAACCCGCAGAATGCCGCTCCAGCAGATGTCAAGGACACAGAAGCCTGTTCTCCCGTGGAGACCAGTCCCGAATACATGGACCTTATCAAAATTATCTTGTTGGGAGCACCCGCCGTGGGGAAGACCAGCATAATACAGGTAATATTTGAAATGCTTTAGAATGAAATCTGGTATACCTGTATTGTTAAGTTAAAAGTAAATATTAAAAGGATTATTGTCTATTTAGAGTCCAGTAATTCTTAATTAACATATATATAATGAAAAGTATATTATACAGATTGGATCAAAAAATTTCTACGTGTATAGACTTTAACTTTTTTATTAAAACATATTGTATATTTTTACTACAATCAATTCCAGATATTTTTCATAAACCGTTTACGAAATATTAACACTTTAATGCTGGTATGCACCATTGATATTATGTTTCTCGAGTTAGTAAAGTTCTGAACATATAGGTCACAATCTTTAAGGTATGTCCACAACCACCTTAAAAAGAAGCCATGAAGTAACATCGGGCAACGCCGAATCAGCTGGGAGTTGCGGATCCACAAGCTATTATTATGACGGGCGACAACGGGCGAGTTTTTTTATTATTTTATTCTTTCAGACGATATATAATATAAGTAATGTTTTTGTTTCACTACGACTAGATTTATTTGATCGATCAAAAGTAATATTCTATTATACAAATTATTATCTTCTGCGTTTAAATTACAGGATTGACTATCATCTTTTGAAGTCTCAAAATTTAGTAAGCTTAAGGCTTTGTTTAAGAAATCTACGCTTGTGTTAAGAAAGTCACCTACTATCTGGGTAACTTCGTTAATTTCACAATGTATGAATTGGTACCGAGACAATAAGTTTTCAAGCTGAGACCACCTGCTTAGTTTCATTTCAAAGGGTAAAATCCATTTCAAATCATTGTAAGCCAATTCATTAACTTTTAAAAAAACCTTTACCTTCATATCAATGCCCACTGAAACCTAATTAACAATATTTATACAGTCATTGGTCAAATCTAAACTATAAAAATATATTACACTCTCTTCACCTGCTTTTAAAACACTTTTATAGTTAGAGTTACACCCAGGAATACAGCAGGGGCTTGGCATGTTGATAAATAAACAAACCAAAAGAAAAAAAAATAGTAGTGGTAGTAGTATTTACCTAGGTATCTAGAGGTGTCCTACCTACTTACGAACTATCTCTACTAGTGATATTTATAAACGAATTCACTTATACCTTCAAGTTAAATAAACACTTCAATATTTAATAAATTAACTGTTGCCACAAAACATTAAAGTTTATTCCAAAGAGCTAACTAGAATAAAATAAAATTCTGCCGCCATAATAAGACCCGTAAACAAACCGCCCTGGCCGGCCAGGCTGTTCGATTTCTCACTTTATTAATGCTATTAGAGCAAACCCGCACCAAAAATGTTCACTAATATTTGGTAGAGATTCTTAGCAATCATGTCACTTAAATTTTCTATTAGATATCAATCGAAAACCGGATAAAAAAAAGTCATAGGGAAGGAAGTCTATGATATATTGAATGAAAAATGCCCAAATCACCCGCGGATTAGAACTTTAAGACAAAATATGGATAGTGTGGTGTTTCGTTATTAAAATCTACGTTCTCTTTATTTCCCATACTTTATATTTGCATAAACCTTTTTAAATTGCAAGCCCCTTTACTCGAGCCCTTTATAACCAACCAGTCTTGGTTTATTCTGCCGAGCTGAAAACCGATTTTAATAAATTTTACTATATATAGGCGACACATGCCGTATAGTTTATTTACGACTGTAGTCATGAAGGTGGTGGGTTTGTCAGGGGCGTAGAGTCAATTAAATGCAATAATTTCCTTTAAATATTTGAACACTATTAACGAAGCAGTCTGGCTTAATTGTAATAAATTATTATGAAGGGACTGAATTGCTGCGTCACTCGTAGTAAAATTGCCCGTACAGCGTTGTCGTTGTGATTTCAGGACATTATTAGGAAACTATAAATAATTTGACTTGTGGAAAATTTAAAAAAACACACATATATTTAGTATAGTATTTTTGTGTAATAGGTACACATCGCAAATGCATCTAATATAATTATTAAAACCTTCGGTTTTAAACACAGGCGGTAGATCTAGGATCTAGGGCAATCTGTGGTGGTAAATGCTTTGAACAGCAGGATGTAGAAAACTTTTTAAAATAACGTTCTGTGGACGTTTTTAAGATAAATTGCTTTCTCAATCCTTCCAACTTCAAATTGTTTTATTGCGGAAAATTGTATTCGCACGCCCCTGATAATAATCCCCCGACTAAGCTTTAAGCAGATTCCTATCGTATGTAGTTGACACAAATGTTCTACTCGTGGGTAACACTAGTAAATAGACATATTGTATTGTAGTGGTAATACTAGTAAATCCGGAACTGAAGATAATAGAAAGCTATGTTTCCCTACAATTTCGATTTAAATTAATAAAAAAACATTTCGTCATTCTACAATTTACATAGGGATGTTTATTTTGTTTACGGCAGGGTTCGAGTTTGTTCAATTCATTTCCCACACCCTGTATAATCGAAAGCGCAACTATTTCAATTGTTTCTGAAATATTTTGTGATAGCCTAGAATGTTTTTTTATTGTTTAAATGTACTGTAAATATTTTTAAGTTTTTTTACGGGCCTCCTGATTTAGTTGAAAATGATATAAACATCAAATTATTTTGGCTGTAACCTTTATGTACATACTATCCTTTTGTTCTCATACTGCCCCTTTGTTCTAAACCAAGCAACGAATTAAATACTTAATAGAAAAACCTTAATACAAATGGCGGAAACAAAGCTTTTAGGTAAAAGCTTAAACTTGTATATCTTAAAAGGGTTGGTTTAGTTCTATGTATAAGAATAGGCGTTTAAATGCGTGTAGCCAATTTATTTTATAGCACATAAAATTGGTTTTCTTGACCTCAGTAAGCCTGAAGCGACTATACAGGGTGTCCGAAAATGATGAGCAAAAAATTTAGTGGATAATTCTAGACCGAAAATAAATTCCTATAACATTTTTTTCGAAAACTGATTATTAACAGAAAAAGTTGTTGTTGGTACCTGTTAAGTTTGTTTTGCGAAAACGTTAGTTTTTAAATATTAGGTATATGCACTTTTTTCCATAAATTTATTTGTTTATTAAATCTTTATTATTACAATAACATTGGTTTTCTTGCATTTTAACAGACTATTTTATTTTGAATGCAATGGCAATGAGAAAATTATGGAAAGATTTAAATTATTGACATCATCAAGATCATTTTGCATTTTGGGTGAGAACAAATGCACGTATTGACATGAACCAAAAACCAAAATGCAAAAAATATTTGCGGCCCAATGTAAACTGATATTTTAACGTAATTTTGCCTCTTAATTATTCCACAGGGTGTTTTGACACTAAGCAAAAAAAATAACTCTTCGATTATCCTTGTATAGGTAATAAATTTCAAAAAAAACTAATTCCTCTTAAAATTTGTATAAGCATATTTAAACTTATAAATGTATCTTTAGCTCTCTAAAAAATCACTTAAATCGGAGTAAAAATAAAAAAGTTATAAAGTTATAAACTTAATCCAAATTTTATGATGCCCGTTTTTTTTTGCACTGGAGTGCAAAATCTGTGGCTCTCGGATTATTGCCAATTCATAATTACAGTTGTTATTTTATGCACATCATAATGCTCTTATAAGTATTATGGGCCTTATTAAATGGTTGTAGATCAAAATGTTATTTTATCCCTTCTGACCTCAGATAAACTTAACTTTTTTGACAAACACAATTTTTATCACAACCTTTTGCCCTTGCCTCTTACCCCTTTTCGTTTATTTTTTTTTTAATTCCTTACAATAAGATCACCTTGGCAACTGCCTGTACCACACACACAAAAAGAATCTTAAAAAAAACCTTTTATATATTATATACAGTGTGACCAGTAAAGTCCGCATCATTTGGGATTTTTTTTATTAATAGCTTTATTCGAAATTTGACGTTGGCATCAAGTTCTGCTTCGATCGAGATTAAAATTAAGCAAAAAAATAGTAGTCACGTGATTCGCATTATCTGTCAAATTTTAATTTTTTCCAGAAAATAATTCAAACGTGGGGTTATTTCTGAAAGTATCGAAAAAAGTTATTAAAAACAGTTTTTTAAATGCAGTTTCTAGCCCACATGCAAAATTTCAGCTGCATAAAATAATTTTAATTTTTTACCCATATTTTGTAAATTGCACAATTTTTGCAAAATAAGACTCGACGCAACCTACATAAAACTTCTTAGTTTTGACAATGCTTTATTTCAAATACATTTTTTTTAAAGTAGCGCCATATTAAATATGTGTTTTTCTACAAAATCAAAATTGGGCTATCAAAATTTGGTCGCATGTGATGCAAAGTTTATTTGTTTTTGACCCTGTATAAGGTAATTTTATAAAATAAGTATTTTTGAAAACCTAGTTTGTGTCTGAAAGTAATACACCTTAATATTAAGAAAAAAAAGAACACAGTGTCATCAGTAAAGTGTTTGTTAAGTGGAACATAAATTTTAGTGGTAGGTAAAAATCAAAATTATCTTATGCAGCTGATATTTTACATGTAAGCTAGAAACTGTATTTAAAAAAACTTTTTTTAATAACTTTTTTCGATGTTTTCAGAAATAACCTCACTATTGAATTATTTTTTGAAAAAAATTAAAATTTGACAGATAATGCGAATCACGTGACTATTACTTTTTTTTGTTTAATTTTCATATCGATCGAAGCAGAACTTAATGTCCCAGTCAAATTTCGAATAAAGCTATTAATAAAAAAAAATCCCATATGATGCGGACTTTACTGGTCACACTGTATATGATTGTATTCTTAATGTGAAGTAAAGTAATTGATAGCTAAGGTATAAAAAACACCCTTCATAATCCAACGTGTCCCACAACACAAAGAACCGTAATAGAGACAAAGGAATGTGACCGTCTGGCGCCACAGCGGGACACGCTATTTTATCCAGAATATTTATCCAGCATTCGTAAACAGGAATTGGTAAATTAGGTCACGTATCTAAATACCGCATTAACTGACCTATTACGTATTATTACTTTAACGTAAAATATTAAAATAACGTACACTCTGTTAATAAGACACGACAAATGCCCAGTTTTCCCCGACACACAGTGACGTATCTAGGGTAGGTAATGCCCCGTCGGAACAGTGACTACAACTACACAAAGAGGGCAGGCAAAAAAAAATCGACCACGCCCGAATTTTGCTAAATTCTTTATTAGGAATAGTTGTATACGGAATACTGATAGTTTTTTTAAAAGGCCATCAGGCCACTCTGTGTTGTCCACCGTCCAGGGGGGGGGGGGGGGTCCTCGCCACGGTGCTAGAGACGGCCCTGCAGACGAACAACAAAATTTAAATCCCCTAGCAACCCTTATAAGGCTGATTGTATCAAGTGTATTTTAGGGCGAGGAATTAATACGTTGTCACCCCACTTGTTTTATGACTAAGCAAGTTAAAACAAAAAGGACCTAAGGTAGATTTATGGGACTTGCAATATGAATTACCAGGCTTATCCTTCGTCAAGGGACAGAATATATATTATATAGTATATATAGCTATATAATCTGTGGTCAAGGTGATATTTATGTTCTTGTTTTCAAATAAACTAAAACGGTTTATCTACGTATAATCTCCGTAACATTTCAATAATTACGCAATTTTATAACATAAATGTCAATTACAGCATTGTATTAAAAACCATGCTTTATCTAATTCCTCGATAGTACCTATATTATATTCTCTAATCTTTATAAAGCCAATACGTTAAGCCTGCGCTTCGTGTGAAAATTAGTATTCAGTCAGCACCGTTGTTTTATGACTCAACATAGATTAAGGGCACAGCTTTATTATAGGTAGATATACAGGGTAATGATAAAAAAACAGATACATTTTTTAGATACAGGGTGTCCGGAAAAATGTGGGAAATCTTCCGGATATGAAAAACACACGTGAAAAGAATACTACAAGTTTATATAAACTTCTTTCGTATCGGCCTCCTCTTAGGAGATATGGGCTCCCAAAGAGCTCCTACGGAATTAAGTTTTTGACACATAATTATTAAACCAACAGGTAGGTATACTTCAATTTTTTTTTCATATGATCTATACCAGGTAAGACCCTTCAAATTACTATTCCAGAAAGTGTTGCGAATTACTCACAGCTGCAGGGACGGACTAGCTGTGACACTAATGTGCCCATTTTTTTAGCCCTATATGATAAAAACTTTGGAAAACGTTTTTTACACACCTTTTGACTAAAAATTAAGTACTCTTCATTCATGTCGCTAATCCTAACCGTTTTCGGAAAAACGTCAACTTATCGTTATATACAGGATGCTTCATAACTAAGGAGCAAATACAGCAACAAGAGATAGTAGACTTCAAAATGTAATTTTGTTTAAGAACGCACCGATAATTGTGTTTGGTTATAAAAGGTGTTAAATGTTTCTTGCCATCTAGCATTTAAACGCAATTATCTCAAAAAGTAATTGAAATATTAAAAGTAGCGTTTGTAAACGAATTAATTTTTTTATTGGCGAATACTAAAGACGATAAATCCAAATGGTAGAATTTCAATGAATTTTAATGAAGAAAGTCCATGGCAAAGCAACTTGCCGCTATCAATGCTTCACAAAACCCTACTTAATATTACGAATGACAGCAATTCGGAAATAGATCCCTCAATATGTCTATGTCATTTACCTTTTTACAAAAGGGATACATTACGAGGAACTTCAGGGATACAAAAACATTGGGTATATATTCATATTTTACAGGAGATGTAATAATCAATCATTTTGTCCGTGAGAGGGCTAATAAACTACCAATGAAAAATTGTTCGCCAATGAGCTGTCACTTATCAAAGGGAGTAAGGGAGTTCAAACGGAATTTGTTAGATTTTTGTTTTTATTACCCTAAAAATTTAAAAGCAAAAAAAAACATACCTAAGGGACCAAATGTATATTTCAATAATTAGTGAATTTATAGTTTTGCTTAAGGTCAATTCATACTATGAGAGTATAATTAATTTCATAATTTATTCATAAAAAATTTACATTTCCTATTATAACATAACACCATACACAATATTCATGTTTGAAATCCAAAGATACAGGCAGCTTGGCTGGATTTCAGGTTATGAATAGTTTTTACAATCCTTAAGAACAAAAAAAAAGCAGAAAAAAAACCATAATGATATGCCAAAAACAAACCACATAGCACAAGTTAAATTAGTCCAAACACAATATCACTAATGTTAGAATGATCCACTGAAAGTTATTAATAATAGATATCAAATAGAACTTCAAAACTCCCTCTAGTTCTCATTCAATAAAGCTTAAATTTTGTAAAATCGGATAAGTCGTTTAGAAGTTACAGCGATTTTAATGTTTACACATTCAATAGCTTCCCCCACTCTTATTAAAGTCGGTACGCCAATGAGCATCAGACCAAAATGATGCGTAATTGTCCAAGCTTTAAAATGGTGTTATCAAACATATACCTTAATGTGGAATTTTCGGAGTTATGTAAAAATTTTAAATTTACTTTTCAATTACGCCCTCTTGCGGCAAAATGCGGAACTTAAAAATTATTTCCAGAATTTTCTCATGGCCACTTTAATTATCATTTTTCTTTTTCTGAGTTTCTATGCCCAGTAGTTTCCGAGATATGGCCGCTCGTCGACCCTACAAAAACACCCTGTATATGGTTTTACGAATTTTTTGGGTAATATAGTTAACATGACTCATACCTTAAATTTTTGTCAATGAATACCTCCAGGTATTTTACACTATCTTTTGCTAATATCGTCTCTTCACATCTACACACTGACATATGCATAGCACATTCATAATTATGCACCCTAAGGTTAGGATGGATCACACCTCCCGGGTTACTCATAGAAGAGGCGATATGAACAGATTTTTTTACATTCATTGTTAGAAGATTCTGATCCATCCACAAACGTACTCTGGAAATGTTGGTCCTCCGCCCTCTGAAATGTCTCTTGCCAAGATTAACCTCTGACTAAAATCACTGTATCATCAGCATAGCACACACATTCACTATTTTCGTAATTCCCAGTTTTTTGATGTTGTCGTTACATTGGCATTGTTTTCAAACAAACCAGTAAATCTCATTTTCTACTAAACTAAATAAGTTATAACTTTTTTGTGTCGTTACACGTCAGTCCCAAGAATTCCAATTTAGAAAGTTTTTCTCGCACGTATGACATAAGAATGTGAGACACGTATTTCGCTCTTAATAATTTAACTTTGGGAAAAGTCAAAAGAATACGGATTTTCTGTGTAGATTAGTAAAAAGATACCCAAATTAAGGCCTCGACAAATAAAGGATGAGTCAAACTTTTATAGGAAAAATGTTTTTGATTAATTTAATATATAATAAAGCATGCATGGGTCAGGGGCGTAAAAAAACACCCCCGCAGAACTAGCACCGCGAGGGGCCCTAGATTGACGGCCCCTTCAAAATTTGCTGCCAGCTTTGCTTTTCATTGGTATTTCATTTCATAATTAATTTTATTTTTTTTATATCCAGAGAATTTTACTTCGTTAAGTGAAGAAGAAAGAATTTTATGTGAAAACGCGGAATATACAAACGATATGCCCACTATAAAGACTTGTCCATTGACTTTTCTAGTCAAATTCTAAGCCTCAGAAAGGGACATGGCGATAGTATTTCAAAATTAAAAACAGTGTATGTATGAACTTGCGGATCATTTATTAATAAAAAATCAGTGTGTTTCTTCAAATTTTCCAGATGTATCTAGTGCAGCGATGTTATTTCTAATTTTACCAGTTAGTGTGGCATCAGCGGAACGACCTTTTTCCAAACTTAAAATAGTAAAACCCCCTTTACGTAACACCATGGGACATCAACGCCTTTCGGATTTATCCTTAATCAGTATCGAACACGAGTTTGTTAAAACATTAAATATCGACGAAATTATAAACGATTTTGCAAAAAAAAACTCTCGACGATCTGGTCATTTTGTATAATACCTTGTATAGTACTTAGTGACATAATGTTTGTGCAGACTTGTTGAGTGTTCATGTGTTTTACTGTTTTCTGTCTTTTGGATTCTATAAGGCTCGATGCACTGCTACCCCCGTTACTACCATACATGGCAAGCAACATTATAAGTGGCGTTTACAAGAAATGAAGGTAAATTTACACTAATTTTTATGTAAACCTTACGTGCGTTTGTGATATTTCGCATCCTTGTAAAATTCACAAAATAATATCAGTAAAAATACTCATGTCTCTGTTCTTTCAGTATAGATTAACACCTTTCTGATTCGATATTAAAAGCGAAACCAATAAAATGGTAAATAACTCTCACTCAAGATAGTAATCAAAAATTCTTTTTCAAAAAAAAACTTTCTGGCAACTCTCAACCCAAATTTATTTCTGATAACCTTATAAATATGCAATCACCGAACCCAATAATATTCATGATTTGAGGGAAATGAAATGGCTTTCTGAATGGATATTTCCAGCAATCTAATAAATGCTTTAACCCAGATATTTAATTAATATTTAGTATTTAATCAGGAGCGTGCGTATGATTTAAAAGGAAAGAAGATTATTTTTTTTTAATTCGGCCTACTAAAAAATTGGGTGACAACCCCTAACACCAGACCAAATTCTCCACCCTTCAGTGAAAATACAAATCAAGTCGAAAGGCTCGTGCCGCCAAATTTCATCCAACAAACCCAACATATTTATACTTGTTTTAAAACATATATAGGCACCGAACTCATCAACAAAATAATATATGTTTTAAATATGAATGAAGTAACAGATGAATATTGGGTACATAAACCTCTCCTCAGTCCTCCCCTATGCCTAGCATTTAAAAATTGCCGAAAAAGAACTAGAAGACATTGATCCTACCTAGATACAAAAGAGACAGTACCAGTTCACATTATCACATTTGCTATTACTATACAGGGTTCGTCAGAAACAATATTTTTGATTTCTTGGATTTGTTTAAAATAAATTTACGTAAAAACAAACAACTCTTGTTGCTTTCTTACTTCGAATATGATTTTATATCTGGCCGAGTAATGATTTTGTTGTAACAAAACCATTTTTTATTTGCCTACTTTGAAGTATTTTTTTATTATTATTACATGTCATATTTCTTCAATTCATTCAATCACAAATTATAAAACTTTTATTCAAACGTGATACCACCGAGTTAGCGCATAGTTGAACTCGACATCTGAATTCCCGATAAGAGTTCCTAACTTGCTGTAATAGGATATTTGCAATAACTACTCTTATTTTTTCTTTCAAGAGATCTAAGGTATTATTGAAATTGGTTTTATACACATTGTGGCTTCAGATATCCCCATAAATGAAAGTCGATAATTGTGAGATCGGGACTCCTACGCGCCAACTGATTTGGACAATCATAGGTACCGTCCAATCCATTTGTACCCAAAGTGATGATTTAGCCATTCATCAAAAGGAATGGAAAATTAGAATTAAAAAAAAAAAACCAAAAACAAAAATTGTTGTTTTTGACGAACCCTGTATAGTAATCGCAAATCTGATTGTTGAAATTGTAGTTTCAGCACAAGCAGACGTGTTTATAAAGAATGGCTTTTTCTTCTATACCTACCTACTAATAAAAAAAGGTTTCCTTTTCCAAACTCTATCCGTGGACACTCTGTATCCATATAGACGATACATCAATTCCTAAATAAAAACATATAGATACATCATTTATCTTATTTTCAGCAAGAATGGACATGTCTCCCCCCGGCCCCCCATATTTCGTTTTGGGAAAACGAGTTCCCTTATCAGGAAAAGGTCATCAAAGGCCATCAGCCAAAAAGGCATTTACCTATATTTCCTAAATATTGGGCGATTGTGTCGAAGGACGTAAAGCAAACATTATGACAGGTTTTATCGGCGCCTTAAAAAATATTAAACTGCTCTTAACGAGAAAAAATATGGGGATGTGTATGATGTTTTTATTAATAAACATAAATAACTTTAAAAAAAAAGTCCTATTTAATTTTTTAAACGAATCCACCGTTTAAGTTATTTCGAATCTTATTACACCCTGTATATAGCCAGTAGGTACGTATTCAAAAATATTCATTATACCAAACCACCATAACATGAAACATTTAAAAGAATGCTGCGTCACTCGTAGTAAAAACGTCCGTACAGCCACAACCACCTTGAAAGAAGCCGTGAAACAGAAACATCGACAACACTGCTTGAAGATCCATGTGTCACGTGACTTTTTTGAGGTTAGCCATGGTTTAGTATGTAATTTACGCGCGAACTAGGTGTAGGTGTCGTATTAATTTGTATTTTTATCCGGTTTTCGATTGATATATAATAGAATATTTAAGTGACATGATTGCTAAGAACCTCTACAAAATATTAGTGAAAGTTTTTGGTGCGGGTTTGCTCTAATAGCATTAATAAATTGAGAAATCGAACAGCCTGGCCGGCCAGGGCGGTTTGTTTACGGGTCTTATAATGGCGGCAGAATTAGTAGAGATAGTTAGCTAGATACCTAGCTACTTAGGTAAGTACTGTTTTTTTTTCTTTTAGTTTGTTTATTTATCAACATGCCAAGCGCCTGCTGTATTCCTGGGTGTAACTCTAACTATAAAAGTGTTTTAAAAGCAGGTGAAGAAAGTGTAATATTATTATATTTTTATAGTTTAGATTTGACCAATGACTGTATAAATATTGTTAATCAGGTTTCAGTGGACATTGATATGAAGGTAAAGGTTTTTTAAAAGGTTTGGCTTACAATGATTTAAAATGGATTTTACCCTTTAAAATAAAACTAAGCCGGTGGTTTCAGATTGAAAACTTATTGTCTTGGTACCAATTCATAGATTGTGAAAGTAACGAAGTTACCCAGATAGTACTAAGTAGAGATGACTTTCTTAAGACAAGCGTAGATTTCTTAAAAAAAGCCTTAGGCTGGATCCACATACATCCGTGATACGCATCCGTTGTGTACCACATGATTAATATGAACCAATGAAATTTTATTCCCTAAAATCCTAGTATCCTTTAAATCCATAAATAAATATAGTAAAAGTGACAGCATTTAGGAAACGCTTTGTTATTCAAAAACCTTTAAAATACAATAAAGTTTTCCCCCAGGTCTCCCCACCCGAATTCCAGTGTCAAATTAGGCGACAAAGGTATTAGTTGTAAAACTCTACAAGATAGGCGGTAAAGTGCGAAAGGGCTAAAGTCGTTAACCGAATGTTTTATTCTCCAGATATTTCGAGGTGTTATACCTTATACCTCGCAAGGATGAGGCAATAAAACGTAGCTGTGCGTAAAGGGAGAGAGGGTTGGCAAATGACGCTCATCTAACCGGTAATTGAATTTGTGAGTCAGTTGTCACGTTTAAGTTGATGGGAGTTATTTTTCAAGTTTAGCATAATACGAAGTAATTTTCTGGAAAATTTCATATTTTCTAGAAAGAAAATTAATTTTATAAATTCCATAAAATATTCAAATTATTTGTCAAAAGACGTTCACCCCTATAACTTTTTGTATTTATTTATAGATATAATAATGAAATTTTGAGATTATGCATAAGAGATGAGTCTGCATTTATTGGCATAATTTTCAATTTCTTAGTACTTCCGGTTTGACCGGAAGTGTCCTTGATTTTGATATTTTAAATGGGACATCTTGTATATTTTTACTTATTTGGGTTCAGCATAACATTATGAGTGAAATGACACCTCACTTGTCATTTTTTGACGTCTTATAATATTTTATGTTTATTTTTATTTTCAATCTGGAGTGCTGCAAATTAATTAAATCTGTTATATATATATTATAGTCAAGTAGTACCTATTTGAATATTTTCACAAGCGTTTAAAAATGAAATTTTGTTTTCTTGACGTTTACTAAATTTTTCCAAAAGGAACGTTGGTATAGTTCACTAGGATATTTAAAACGAGCATTTTTTTCCAACAATTTGATACCATACACTCCTATGCTATTTTAAAATTGACACTAAAAAATTTGCATTAAATCCCAATCGCAAATTTAAAACCGTCATGCATTATTGCCGCCCTATCTTTTCTAAAGAAATATAAAGGCGGCTTTGAAAAACAATGGAATGGTTTTGAAAAGCAATATGGCTTTAATTTAAAGGTGTAATTTCATTAGTTTATAAAACATATTATGCAATACATACAATCTTGCGGCTTCAGAAGAATTTTTCTGGTCACTCCAAAAATTAGGAGCAAATCAAGTTGTTCATTTCTAGTAGAACTAACCATTTTATGTGATTTACAATGTAAGTTTATTTTATTGTGTTTAATTTTAATTTTCATATACATACTTGACTATAAATTAACAAATTTAATTAATTTGTAGCACTCTAAATAAAAAATAAACATAAAAATGTCAAAAAATGACAAGTGAGGTGTCATTTTACTCAGAATGTTATGCTGAATCCCAAAAAGTAAAAATATACAAAGATGTCCCATTTAAAATACCAAAGTCAAGGTCACTTCCGGTAAAACCGCAAGTGCGAACAAATTGAAAATTATGCCAAGAAATGCAGACTCATCTCTTTATGCATATTCTCAAAATTTCATTTTTATATCTATAAATACAGAAAAGTTATAGGGGTGAACGTCTTTTGATAAACACCCGGTATACTTATTCCAAAATTATGAACGGTAAAATGTTTACATTTGATGGTTTCTCTTGGCTTTGTTTATCTATGGTGGGTACAAGTAACAAATAATAAGTATGTATCTGTATCTGTTATAAGTAGTTTAAGTTTTTTATTTCTTTTTCATACCATTTAACTCCATTTCACACTAGTTCCAGGTAAAGTGGCAATTTCCAAGAAAAATCGTCTATTTTAGAGCATCATTTGAAAGTGAGATCACGTCCCGTTCCGCCGGTAGGTCACGTGCCAATGGCCCTTCGTGTCTCCTGGAATTTCAGGTATTTTTCTCTTAAAGAGAGAAATATTGAGACTGCAATTCAGGGGCTTTTTTGAATAATGTTTCTCGTTTTTTACATTTTTTATTTATCGGGGGGATTTTACAAACGACATGTACTTATAGACTCCGGTATACTTGTAGGCGTTCGTTGTTGTATATTTTTAAAGTTTTATAATAATATTTAAGTAGTAACAAATATTTTAACATGGTTAAATGGGTTAAAACCTTTGAACTAAAAAATATATTAGGTGGTAAAAAAAAAGGTGCCATCATTGGCGACCTTCCCCTATTACTCGCGATACTACCGTATATTATCATTGATAAATACTAAGATCTCTATACAGCCTATCCATATTTGTTGTCAATATTTCACTGGATACTGGATTGTATTCCCATAGGGCCTAAGGGATAAGGAGTTGTGAGGATCTAGAGCTTATCTTTTAGGGCAATCACTTCATATTGATATATGTATCTCTGTCTCGAAAGCACTCCCAATAGATCGGAAACATCAGTCTGTAAATTGGGGTCGCGTCATTTGCACAAGGTTGATACAATTTGTATAAAGTTATGGTGTGAACTATACTTCAGAATACCTATCTCTCAGTAACGAAACCACACGAAACACTCAAGCCGTGATCCTCAATAAATATTTTTTTACTTAAATGTATTAGGTACCTACACCGTAATACAAACTTGACTTTGTTGGAGCCAGTTTTTCGCCTGTTATTTTTTTTAAATTTGTTGCAGCAATTTGTCCTGAACCAATTTCAAGAGGAATATATGCCGACAGATAGAAAATACACATATTATCCCACAGTAGTGACAAACGAAAGATGGTACAAAGTTAAAATCACCGATTTGCCAGTAATACCGTATTTTCCTGTAAACTCTTTTTATGAATGGGCCAACTACAGGTAACACACCAAGACGTCAACATACGTAAAACTGTGGTTATGCTTTTTATCGTTTTGTACAATAATTTTATTAAAGAAATCCGACTGCATTTTTCGAAGTAGCATAGAAAAATTAAAATACGTAGGCAATAGCAATAGCAATAATAATAGTCTTCGACACAAATTTAAAAATGCAAATGCAACTTTAGAGTTTAAATAGAATTAAGAAATGCATATCATACATTTTTAGGTATTTTTTAAATATTAATGTATTGTCCCCCATTTACAGGTACTACGGTCTACGTAGCGCCACTGCCTACATTCTAGTGTTCGATCTTAGCAATATAGACACCTTCCAATATATCAAAACCATTAGGGAACAAATTTGCGAGAGCAGAAATATGCAAATCGTGCCAGTCTTAGGTAAGATTGAGAACTTAATAAATTATTGAGTAAATTGTATCAGTAGGGGAGAAGGGGGATCATTCGGCCCCTAAGCACATATCTCTAAGTAAGGAGTAAACCAAATGTTTAACTGTTAAAAAAATGTACTTGCGGGGAATGATAAACATTAATCTCAACATATAATAAGAAAAAAAAATTGAAAGATCACGTTTTCTAATAAAATTTTATTTTTTAAAAAATACTTACAAATAGCCGAATGCTCCCCATCCCTAGGGAACATTCGGCCACTCAAAGGGGAGCATTCGGCCATAGGACGTATCTGGTAAGGTAACTGGTAAACTAGCTTTATAAATCTACCCTATATTGTTTAACATTATTCTCAACATATAATAAGAAAGAAGGATTAAAAGATCACGTTTTCTAATAAAAGTTCAAAACATACTTACAAATGGCCGAATGTGGGGAGCATTCGGCCATTCAAGGGGAGGATTCGTAACTGGTAAAGTATATAGCTTTATAAATCTAACATATATATTGTTTATCAAGTTTCTTGTCGTTTTAAGGACACGTTTTCGCGCAATCTGAAAGTAAAATAATAAATAAATCAATATTACGTAAAGAAGGCTATGGCCGAATGCACCCCAGGTATAGGTGGACGAATGCTCCCCAGCTACCAAAATATTTTAAATCAAACGTCATATTAGAAAGAAAAATTTGTTGGTTCTAAAATGATTCGTGAATAGAAACAGCATTATAGAAGCACGTTTTACTTACAAAACATAAAATTAAATATCGTTCCTTCAAAGAAAATATGGGGAATATATTTAGTAAAAAAAATTTACCTAAAAGCCAGTTTTTATTCTTTTCTATGTAAAATTTGTCTGATGCACCAATAACGTGTTTATTATCATTCAGGACGCGAATAAGACAGTTGGTCATACTGTACTCCCTAAAAAACGCGGGAAATGTAAATAGATTTTAGAATAACTTAGGTGGCCGAATGCTCCCTATGGCCGAATGATACCCGTCTTCCCCTATGGTATTCGCGGAAACGTTTATAAATGGTTTAAAAATTATTTAAGTAACTGGTCACAAAAAACAAAAATATCAAAAACATATTCAAATAAAAAAATAAATAAAATAGGAGTTCCTCAAGGAAGTATACTAGGTCCAAATTATTTATTTTATACAGCAATAACGATATGCCTTTAGTTTTAAAAATGTGTAAGTTACAAATGTTTGCTGCACACCTTAATTTACATTAATGTTTTATATATTTTTGATGGTCTAAATACTCTAAATTCTGAGATAAATATATTATTAAATTGGCTAAAAGTAAATAAATTAAAATTTTCAAAAACTAAATATGGTTAAGGGTAATAATTTAAATTGTCAAATATAAATGTTGTAATTGATGGTGAAAAATTGGAATTAGTAAACAGTTTTAAATATTTAGGAATAATTATTGATTCAAAATTAAAATTTTTTATTTATTTTGAAAGTACCTATTATATCGAAGATTGCCGGAAAAGTAGGTTATTTTAAGAGAATCAGTTCTATTTTAAGTTTGTTTTCTAAAAAAAACTGTATTTAATACTATTATATTACCACATTTTCTTTATTGTTCTTCCATTTTTTATTGTGCTAGTGAGGAAATATTTGATAAATTACAAATTTTACAAAATAAGTCAATAATGTGGATTATTTTAAATTGTGACAAATATACAAAAATTAATTTTTTGTTAAAAAATTTAGATTGGTTGAATGTCCGAAACTTAATTTTTTATTTAGTACCTGTTATGTATATTTATTATACATAAAATTAAAAATAATTTAATGCCTGATTGTTTAGAAAAAGTTTGTTCTTTTAATTATGACCATCATAATTTTAATTAATAAAACAAGAACTAATAAACATTTTTATGTGGATAAAGTGCCTAAAACATTAGCGTATAAGCCTATTTTTCATAAAGGTTTGATAGAATATAATGATTTGGAAAATTCTATTAAATGTCAAATATCATTAAAACTACTTAAAAAAAACTTTAAAATTACATTTAATTAAAAAACAAAATGATACGTAATATCTATACAGTTTTTAAAATATTTAAATTTTCTGTCTGTTTTTGTTAAAAGAAGGTTGCGTTTTAAAATTTAAAAATAAATCTATAAAAATGCATGTGTTTAAAAAATATTTAATTGTAGCTTTTTGCTAAATAAAACATGTTACTTGTACTAACTACTACGACGAAAAAAAACTAGATAAAATATCTACACCTAATGTGTTTTATGAGATGTTTTTGCAACAAAACCATATTTAACGAAATTTTTAGTTGTAGGCAACAAAGAAGATCTTATCGTCACTGATGATGCGCCCGCAGCAAGCTCGAAACCTGCCATAATCAGTTCCAGCGAAGAAAAGAGACGTGACATAGTGAATTTAGTAAAAAAACACTGGAAATGCGGGTACATCGAATGCAGCGCCAAATACAACTGGCGAGTAATGCACGTATTCAAGGAACTAATGAACATGATCGAAATCATTTCCAGCAGGGACCAAAGCCCTATGTTGGATAATATTCAGGAGGCGTTGGATAGAAATAAATGCGTCGTTATTTAGGGGTTGTGTAGTTTTAAGGTTAGGTGTAGAAATGTTTGTAAGAGGGTTATTGGGTTTAATAAGCTGGAAGGAAAGGCTGCAGTTTAGGAAAAGGGTAGATTTTGAAAAGTAGTGTTTAGGTTTTTGACACTTTCAAAGTGTATTTGATGGTCATTTTATTTTTAAGGGACTTTGAGAAATTATCTTTTAATTTGCCATTTTTGGAATGACTTTGCTTATAATGGGAGGGCCCCCCCCCCCCCCCATCTATCTTTGTGTACTCTTAAACATCCCAGAGGGCTATGCTTTTACATAACTTTTCTGTGGTGCTGACCCAAACATTAGATTTTACATGAAAATAATTATAATACAGAAAATAAATGAAATAAATAATAGAGGGAAATAATAAAATTCACTAAAATGATTTAGTTTGACTAATAATAGGGAATTATTGGAAACGCTATAAGGTGAAGGCCTTATTATGGTCGTTCTTAAAATGACAGCTAAGCATGCGCACTAAAAAATATTTAATATGGGAACCATAATAAAATACTGCCTTCCCCTATTTACGACTAGTTACCGTAAGTAAAATAACGTTTCCTTATTTCCCTTATTCGGCAAACCGAACCTCAAAAAACAGATGGTTGCATTATAACAGATTAAGGTTTACCTAATGACGATTTGGCCCTTATAAGAGAATTTGTGGGACAAAATCTCTTATCAAATCCTGAAGGATGGGAGGTCATTAGACATTAGGTTATAAATAACGCTGTCGTAAAAAGGAAAGCGTTCCAATAGGTCTTTATTTTTTAGAGAAATAAGGTTAAGACCTTATTAAAATAGGGCATTCCCTTATTAGTGCTGACGTAAAAATTTCCTTTTCAATAATTCCCTATTGACTATATTATATTATATATTATTGATCTTCTTTATGACTTTTTTAAATTTAGGTGGTACCTATATTGACAATCTATTTTAACGCAATACAGTTTAATTAAAGGCAACAATATTGTTAATAAATGAAGTGTGTACCCTAAGGACACTTGCCACTAACTACGTAAATTTTTGGGTTGTGAACTTTAGCTGTAATATTCGTTACTTAATTAATAAAGATGTCAAATTTTCAATGGTTGTAGCTTTACAGTGTTTAACAAAAAGAATAAAAGAGTTTAATCCGTGTTTTTTTTTATTTCTATAATCAGTATATAATATACCTATTGACAAATCGTGGCATGGACATTGACAATCAGGCCCCTCTTTTCGGTTACCCTGGGCAAGTGCCAGGGCCGCAATCGATGGGGCCCCTTTTAGCAACTGCCATATGCAAGTCATCAACCGGACAACCGATAATATAAATAAGAGTTCAATAAATATAGAATTTTGCTTTTACTCCTTTTCCGTGTTTTAATAAAATAGGCCAGGGCCTAAATAAGTTAAAGACGGCCCTGTTGACAATACGAGCCTATTCAAGCTGCCTCAGTTTCGTATAAAATCTCTTTAAAGGGGGCACCATAATGCACCAACAAAGGAGGACAGAATCAACCAATTATTGCTCTGTTGTTGGCTTGTGTTTGCTCTGTGCTGAACTTTCTTCCTCTTCTTTAAAGAATCCAGCAACAATTGACCTATCATTTCTCTGTGATAAAAACGTGGCGCTAATTCACCAACAATTTACGACATACGTACCCTGACATACTCAAAACCTATTTCTAGATGTGGAAATATGCACGCCTATTGAACAAAGTTAGGACCTACGTCATGTTATTTTTTTTTAGATCGAAAAAGAAAGCTTGAAGTTCCAATCAAGTTTTGTCAGTGAAATTTCACATTTCATTGTGTAAATTTAAAAGGACCGAATAGTGAAATTTCTTATTTTTTAAACGAAGAAAGTATGGCTTCTGAATCTGGTAAGTTATCCAAGTTAAAAGTATATAATTAACAATTATTTCTTGATTTTAAGAACTGACTTTCCTGACAAATTTTGTTAATAATTCCACCCAATAAAATTGTATATTCCACCAGCTTGTCAGTGTCAATTAGGTATCAATAAAAATTTTCTATAAACTTTCTAAAACTATAAATATAAATGAACACCCACTTGAAAGTTGGTAAAATAACTTCTTTTTTTAAAGCTGTCTTGACAAGGGACGTTTTGGACACTTTCAAGAAGTCTTTTTTATCTGAAGAAAAAAATCTGTTAGCTCAGAATGTTTGCTCGAAAGTTGATCCTTTCGAAGTAGCCCTCTCCAGGAAGAGAATCGAGGAAACTTTACATGTATATAATACTAAGGTAATAATCATATTTTAACTAATTCCTATGTAAATACTTAGTACCTACAATTACCAGAATAAGCAAAAAAAAATCCTTTATAGGTTGACTCCGAAGGCAAACCCATAACAAATCAAAAAAGCTCAGGGCGTTGTTGGTTGTTTGCAGCTCTGAATGTAATTCGTCTTCCGGTTATCAAGCACTTTAATTTGGAGGATTTTGAATTTTCTCAAAGTTATCTTTTCTTTTGGGATAAAATTGAGAGATGCAACTTTTTTTTGAATAATATTGTCGAGACTGCTAGGAGAAATGAAGCTGTTGATGGCCGGCTTACATCCTTCTTATTATATGTAAGTTTTTAATTTAATATTGCTAAAGAAATTATGTAAATTTGCCAATTGTGCTAGTAATTTATTTACCAGTTTTTTTTTTATCCTATTCTATGAATGTTTTGTAGTCTGCCACAGTTAAAAAACAAACCTACTAAGACTTTAAAGTGTGACCTTTATATTATCAGTGTCACCTGGTTAGGCCTGGTAAAGTTTAATAGTTTCAGTTTAAATCCTTATAGAACCTTCATAAATCCTATAGATGTGGATACAAAAACTTCTTACTACCTTTAAAGTGCTTAAAGCTTTAAGACAGCTATTAAAACATTGTTCACTGTGTGTTCTTCTTTAGGATCCAACATGTGACGGAGGCCAGTGGGACATGATAGTAAATTTAATTAATAAGCATGGTCTGATGCCGAAGAAGAATTTTCCAGAATCCCATTGTACTGAGGCTAGTGGTAGGATGAACCAGGTTTTAAAGAGTAAGGTAAGAATGAGCCAATAATAATCTTGAAAGTATTATTTTCTTATTTTGGGGTAGGTATTAATATTAAAATCTGAAACTACATATATGCTAAAAAGGTGTTGGGTATTTTTTATATTTGATTATATTGTACTACTCGAAGTAATTATTGATAACTGTGTAAAATTTCAGTTCATTACTAATAATGATCTTTTTGCAACTCCCAGGAGTGCGATCTCGGATTAAATATTTCTGTAAAAATATGTAAAGTGCTGCTGCCTTTGCCTTTATAAGACTACTACTTGTACTTGAGTCTTGAGTAAATATTTTTACATAAATTAAAATTTTATCTGTGAATTTCCACTCTCTAATAAGTTTAGATATAAAACAATAGTACTAAATATTTTATCTTAAGTACCAACAAATATTCAAATGAGATTGTGCAATTGTTCTTTTATTTTCTGCAAGGTAATAAAAAAAAGTTAGCTTATCAGTTGATAGGTTAGAAATATTCTTTATGCTAATTTTATAAAGAACCTAGACGTTAAAACTCATTTAAATTACGGAATTTTAGGTTGGGGAGGAATAAATAGAACTTTAGTTAAAAAATTGAAAATATTAGAAAAAAGGTTTCTAAAAATTATAAAGATTAGCTTTATCCTTTAAAAGAATTATATTCAGAAACAAAAAAGTTGAACATAAGACAACGTTACATTTATAACATCTTCATATACAGGGTTCCCCATTTAAAACGAAACAGGCTAAATATCTGGTTCCACGTTAATTTAAAAAAAAAAACGCTCGGACCCGTCGATTTTTATTTCAAAAATAGTATTAAGATAAGCGCAAACTTTTGAAAATAGATGGATTGGAAGAAGGGGAGCTATTGAATGGCCGCCGAGGTCTCCCGACTTAACCCCCCTTGACTTGTTTCTGTGGGGTTACCTTAAAGGTAAAGTTTTCCAAACTAAGCCAATGGACATGGGGGACTTAAAGAATCGAATTGTTTAAGAAATACGGTCAATCAGTCCGGAAATTGTCAGAAATGTGCAGAAAGAATTTTTCGATCGTCTAGGTTACTGCCAATTAACCTTTGGGCAACATTTTCAACATTTATTAAAATGATAAATAATTAATTGTTGTATTTATTTTCGAACTTTAACTGTCGATAAATCATAATGACATGTTAGATAAAAAATGGTCACAATTATGCACAGAATCCTAAAATAAAAAAAAAATGTGGGTTCCCATTTAAAAAATTAAAGTTGGTCCAACCAAGCAGAGTGCTTTCGGAGACACCCTGTATAATAAAAAATATTGAAAAAAATGCGTATTAAAAAAACAAAATCGACGTGTCCGAGCGATTTTTAAAAACATTCAGCGTTCCCTAAATAATGAATTTATTCCAGACTTTACGTCCTCACTGTATATATTTAAAAATAATAATCTAATACAATTTAAAAATCATAATCATAATACACGTCATAAAAATGAAATAACCATAAAACCTAAAGTAAATAAGTCCATATGACAAAAAAATTTCAAATATTTATGTTTTTATAAACAATTATTTACCAACAAAAATGAAAAAATTGATTTCATTAAAAAATTTTAAAGTCGAAATAAAAACATGGATATTAAAAACAGACAATATGAAAATATTTTTAGAAATGCTTTAATTAATTAATTAATATTGTTTTGAATAATATATACAAGTAATATTTTTTACTTAAAAATTATAAATTAATAATTTTATTATAGGTAATATATTTCTTAAAAAAAAACTGCGTTTATACTATAAATTAACATTTTTACTTTAAAACTTGATTTTGTAATGCATATTTATGATTTATGATTTTACATGGTAAAACAAAAAATAAGATTTGCCCCTAACAAGCTCAGCTTCAGGGGATTGAAGAATAAGTTTATAAAAGACAACATAAACATATTTATTATATTATTAAAGTTTAAATAAACTTATTATTATTATTATTATTACAATAATAATATGTGAATTTATTAATGATGGACATTCTCAAATCCCTCCAACAAACCCCAAAGCATACAATTTTGTAAATAGGAAGAAAAATTAGACCCTTTTTTTATCACCAGTATTTACCTGTTTATAAACTAAATATTGAAAGGGTTATTAATAGCGATAAAACCTTATACATTTTACACAAAATTCCGAAATTAACAATAATTACGCTGAGAAAAAAAATCCCTCACTCTAAACTAAATACTTTCAAATTATACGCTTTGTCATATGAAAGGTAAATAAAAGAGCTAAATATAGAATTTGGCAGGCAATTTATTGTTTCCCATTCTTTGTTACATTTTAAAAATTCAAAACAAAGTAATATATCAGAAGGTAACGCTTTTTATAGATATTTTTCCAAGACATGACTTGCACCTTATCGTTGTATCCAGGGATGATACCCTCAAATATTGACTTTATATTGATTTCATTCATTTTACATCAAAATTTTATAAGACTTTTTATTTTTATTAGTTTTAACATGTTTTACGGTATTCAAGAAAAAATAATGATTGTTCTAATTTAATAAATGCAAGTATACCTACTGAAAATACAATAACGAGGCCTTTATTTCAAGATTCGGAGACAAGTGGGATAACAACACCTTAAAAAAACCTATTAAAACAACAACCAATAATTTAAATGGACACTTAACATTTTTTAACCAGATGCATAAACAAGCAATGTCCTAAACGGTGATACAATTCAGTTGTTTTAGTGTTAAGTTAATGGGCAGAGATTCAATTGCGTACCAGTGAAATTGCAGTCTTTATAATAAACACTCCCGTGCAAAAAAAAACAGGCATTGTATAATTTTGACTAAGTTTAGGGTTTTATAACTTTTTTATTTTTACTCCGATTTAAGTGATTTTTTAGAGAGCTTTAGATACATTTATTAGTTTTAATATGCGTACGGAAAGTTTAAGAGAAATTTGTTTTTTGACATATTATTCAAGTATAATCGAAAATAAGTTTTTTTTGCCTAGTGTCAAAACACCCTGTGGAATAATTAAGAAGCAAAATTACTTCAAAATATCAGTTTCCATTAAGCCGCAAATATTCTTTGCATTTTGGTTTTTGGTTCATGTCAACACGTGCATTTGTTCTCACCCAAATTCAAAATGATCTTGCTGATGTCAATAATTTAGGAAACGCAAAACTAAAGCTATTGATGGCCGATTTCTTGTACTTAAAACTCTTCGGAATCGCCGTTTGACGCCAGTACAGGCGAAAAACCAACTTCGAGATGTTCGAATTGAAAATGCCAGTTCTTGGACAGTTCCGTCGAAGATTACACGAAGGTAATTTAAACTCACGCGGACCAGCAACTGGACCTAAATTACTACCGCCTACCGCGTCATAAGAGTCAATAATGGAGGAATATTACCCATGATGTTATTCGCGAGCTAATTAATGGCATGAACCGACGTGTACAACAGTGGCGGCTGGTGAGGGAGGACTCTGGGACTCCGTCCCCCCAAGAATTCTAGTAAGAATCGTGTTTTTTTTAATTTCATACATAAATATATAAGTACTAGTTAGCTACTATAAGGCTTACGCTTTATTTTAATAATTTTAAATAAATTAAATCGTTTCACCTAAACAAATCCATTTAATATTAGCTCCACCGCTTAACTTACGAATCTAACTCCAACCAACACTTTCTCGATGGAGCGGACGTTTACGCGAACGTCCTTTTGTCGCAGAAGCAGGCAGACAAGCAGCAGCAGCAGCAGATATCCGCGGTTGGGAGAGGTAAGAGAAGTGGTTCTGGGGACACAACGTGGGTGAAGCCAATTGGCATTCTATTTCGCGATTGTTGATTGTTTACTTACATGGTAATTGTTCTGCATAGGCAATTGACAGTGTTATGTTAGGTTAGTGTTGTTTTTCTTTTGGAAAATGAGGAAATATGCAAACATTTTCGTGACGCACTTTGTTTTTTCTTCCTGCGGCCCTACGCCCTCCCTGGCTCGAGATGTGTTTAAGTTGTTGTTGGTACCGTACCTGTCAAGTTTGTTTTGCGAAAATTTAATTTTTTTAAATCTTAAATATACGCACCTTTTTTTTTCCGTAAATTTATTTGTTTATTAAATCTTGATTATTACAATAACATTTGTTTTCTTGCATTTTAATAGTCTATTTTATTTTGAATGCAATGGCAATGAGAAAATTATGGAAAAATTTAAATTATTGACTTTATCAAGATCATTTTGCATTTAGGTGAGAACAAATGCACGTACTGACATGAACCAAAAACCAAAAAGCAAGAATATTTGCGGCCCAATGAAAACTGATATTTTGATGTAATTTTGCTTCTTAATTAATCCACAGGGCGTTTTGACACTAAGCGAAAAAAACAACTTTTCGATTATCCTTGTATAATATGTCAAAAAACCAATTTCTCTTAAAATTTGCATTGGCATATTAAAACTTATAAATGTATGTAGAGTTGGGCGTGGTCAATTGACCGCGATTTGTGAACTAACGACGTGACGTCGCATTTACGATGAGTTTGGGGAAGTCCAAAACCATAATTTGGAATTGTTTTACCAAAATAAGAGAAGAAAACAAAGTAAAAGGGAAATATATCTACTGTGGAGTAACTATTGAGATATACACTTATAGAATGTGTACCTGGATGGACCTAAATCATCCATTTGATCACCCTGTATAAAATTTAGGTATGGCAATAGACTTTTCAGAACAAGCAAAACTTGTTATAAAAAATTAATTCTTTCCAAAATACAAAATAAGAAATTTGGCAAGTATAGTTAGGTTCGTCCACTGCATTTTCAAATTTTAATTTATTTCAGTCAAACAAAAATAATTTGACCGGTCAAATCCACAACCCTAAATGTATGTATCTATAGCCCTCTAAAAAATCACTTAAATCGGAGTAAAAATAAAAAAGTTATAAACTTAATACAAATTTTATGATTTCCGTTTGAAACCAAATATCTTTATTCCCAGGAGCAATTTCTTCTCATGCAGGCCCAAATTGATTTTGAATTTTATTTTGTTTGTTTCCTATCCCTAAAAGCCACAGTCAACAAACTGGGTAACTACTGACATCCAAAAAGTTATTTAATTAAAATTTTGCACACCTCGACATCACTGTTAAACATAAATATATAAATACAAAGCGCTTAATAAAAAAGCTGTAATTTTTTTTCAGTTACGTGAGTATGCCAAAGCGATAAGGGACCTTATTCAAAAGGGAGGCAGCGACGGGGACGTTCAGGGTCTCATTCAGGAACAGATGGCCACGGTTTATAGAATTGTAGGCATTTGTTTAGGTAAGAATTAATTTATAGAATAATCAAAGAAAAAATTAAAATTTTGGAAAGCTAATTTTACTTTCAGTTCCATCAATGTATTTCATTTATTTTTCTTATTAAGGTATTCCCAATGAGACCTTTACTTGGAATTACTATGACAAGAACAAGGCTTTCCACAGCGTTGGACCAATCACTCCAAAGGAATTCTACGATGAACATATTAAACCTTTGTTCAATATTGATGATAAGGTAAGAAATGGTTTAAGAAGAGTTTCCTTTTATCTAGTCAAATCGATGATCCGTGGACTGGTTTCGTCATATCATATCATAACAAAGAGATGCTTGCAAATAATAATAACTTTTTATTTCAAATAGATAAAGTAAAAAGGTATCCAAAAGTATGTAAGTATGGTGTTCCTCAAGGAACAATTTTAGGACCATTATTTTTTAATATTTACATTAACGACTTATTTAGTATAAATTGCGATGGACAAATTCATAGTTTTGCAGATGATATTACAATTTTTTATACCGATACAAATTGGGACAACTTAAATAATAAAATTTAAAAAGATTTTAAAATTATAAAAAATTGGTTTGATAACAATTTGTTAACAATTAATTTTAATAAAACAAATTATATTCCTTTTGCTTTAAACCTAAATAACCTACCACGAAATATGAATAGTAGGTATTCAAATAAATGAAGACATTCAAATTTTTAAAGTTAATAAAGTAAAATATTTAGGAATTATTTTTGACAGTAAATTAAATTGGAATTTTTACTTAGAATACTTAATTAAAAAATTAAGAAGTTTACTACCGATTTTTAAAAACATTAAAAAAATTTTAAAAGTAAGACATATGGAAATATTATATTACGCGTTAGTTAAAACTTATTTAAATTACGATATTTTAGGTTGGGAAGGAATAAATAAAAATTTTGTTAAAAAATTAGAAATATTTTAAAAAAGGTTCCTAAAAATTATATTTAATAAAGATTATCTTTATCCTTCAAATGAATTATATTCAGAAACAAAAAAGTTGAACATAAGACAACTATGACATCTTAATATATTTAAAAATAAAAACCTTATACAATTTTAAAAACCATAATCATAATACACGTCATAAAAATGAAATAACCATAAAACCTAAAAATTTCAAATATTTATGTTTTTATAAACGATTATTTACCAACAAAAATTAAAAAATTGATTTCATTAAAAAAATTTTAAGTCGAAATAAAAACAGATATTAAAAACAGACAATTTAAAAATATTTTAAAAAATACTTTAATTAATTAATATTGTTCTGAATAATTTACAAGTAATATTTTTTACTTAAAAATTATAAATTAATAATTTTATTATAGGTAATATATTTCTTCAAAAAAAACTGCGTTTGTACTATAAATTAACATTTTTACTTTAAAACTTGATTTTTAATACATATTTATGATTTATGATTTTACATACTAAAACAAAAAATGAGTTTTGCCCCTAACAAGCTCAGCTTCAGGGGATTGAAGAATAAGTTTATAGAAGACAACATCAACATATTTATCATATATTATTAAATTTTAAATAAACTTATTATTATTAAATGCTAAATTGTCATTTTATAAGTCGAATTATCTTGAAACCTTAACCTTTATAGATTTGCTTGGTCACGGACCCCAGGACGACCAATGAATACGGTAAGGCCTACACCGTGGACTGCCTGGGCAACATGGTCGGCGGCAAACGGTGCATCTACAACAACCAACGCGTCGAGCTGCTCTTGGAGTTGACTGCCAAGAGTATTAAGGATGGTGAAGCCGTTTGGTTCGGCTGTGAAGTTAGCAAGAGATTCGCCGGGAAGCTGGGTATCCAGGATTTGAAAATGTAAGTTCGGGTTTTGTTTCGTTTTTGATTTGCTTAAGTAATAATGATAATAATAATAATATATATCTTTATTCTCAACCAACTTAAAAAAGTTTATTACAGAGAATATAACACTAAATATACAATATATAAATTCACAAATAATAAAAATCATGTTTAGTAACTATTAATAACTCCATCGAAATTATTCAAAAAAAAATATATATAATAACCATTTTCAAAAGAAAATATTAATATAATATAATACGTTAAAGTTAGTTCAGTTTTAAAATTTAAAAAAATATTTTTTTAGTGTTTTTTTTAGTCATAATTTTGATATTTCTTTAATTTTTTTTCGGCAAACTGTTGTAAATTGTTATTCCTTTATATAATATTGATCTTTGGGCAAAAGTACTCTTTACCATAGGTGGTTAAATATGATGGTTTTGTCTCGTGATGTGAATAATGTTGGTCAAAGGAAATATTATATTCGATTGTTTTTCTTTAATACTAATAGAGTGTATTAGAATGCATTGTTTTAGTTTATAAAGCTTTTCTAAATTTAAATATCCATTTGGTTCATACAAATGTATAGTTGGTTCTAAAAAAGGAAGTTTATGTATGCATTTAATTATTTTGTTTTGTAGTTTTTTTAATGGCTGAATAGAAGTTAAATTCGCTGATCTCCAAATTGAAATCATATACTGTAATTTTGAATAAACCAAAGAATAATATATGTTTTTTAAATATTTTAATGATATATATTTTTTAGCTTTAATCAAAATGCCAATTATTGGTGAGATGTAACTTCTTAAATATTCAATATGTTTTTTCCAACTTAAATTTTCATCAATACGTAAACCTAAAAATTTAATTGTATTAGTATATTTAATTAAATGATTATTGACAGATAGTGAAGAAATATTATTATTTTTTAATTTTGATGTACTTATAAACATAAAAGATGATTTATTAAAATTTAATGATAATTTATTAATTTCAAGCCATTTACATATTATATTTAGGTCGTGTTTAATGTCATTATGAATTTGAGTATAGTCAATAAATTTAAAAAATTACAGTTCGCAAAATAATTTTTGTTGTCCAGAGGTTACTATGATAAAAAATAGTATTACCAACATAAAATTTAGACCTAAAAATTTAAAGGATTTATTTTCTTTTTAAATATGTATTTTTTATTGAAAAAACTACAAATAGAAAAAATAGTATAAAGCACGTGGATCATAAGGTGTTTTAGCGCACGTGTCAATTAAAAAACTCGCCACTTCGTGGCTCGTTTTTTAAAATAGACGCGTGCGCTAAAACCGCTTCTTATAAAACGTGTACTTTAATATACTATTATCTGCCGCAAATTAGTGACTTTGACATTTATTAATCAAAAATCGTCTGTCACTGTCACGCCTCTCCCTTTATAATAAAATTCGATGAGTTATACCTCAATTTTTTATATTATAAATTCTAAACGGTTGGCTATAAAATGTTGTATGCACCACGTCAGTAAAGTGTCTTTATCGACTCGCCTGTTATTCGCCTCGCCTGTTATTCGCCTCGCTCGATCATCTCATAATTTCAGACTCGTCCGATAAAAATCACTTTACTGTCTTGGTACATAAATAACTATTATCAGATAATAATACTTTTACCTGGAAGGTCAAGTACAAGCGCTAGTCGGCGTTTTATCGTCTGGCCCATTAGCTCAGTTGGTTAGAGCGTCGTGCTAATAACGCGAAGGTCGCGGGTTCGATCCCCTCATGGGCCACGAAACTTTTTTTTGTACTTTTTTTAAAATTATTTTTTTCAATAATTTTTAGTCATGATTTTCCATTGGTGTTTGGAGTCGACATCCAAAATACTATGAGTAAGGGAGACAGACTGCTTTATGGGGAAAGCGCCATGACCCACGCCATGGTATTTACTGCTGTACACGTGAATGTAAGTATAATATATAGTCGGATCCGGTCTTATCGTGCGGGTCTTACGATTTAACAAAGACATACTTTCAATTTTTCTTTTATTTTATCGCGTTTAATCATACTAAGTATCCAAATAAAATCCGTAAGACAGATATGACATACTTATGATTTTGACATGAAAGAAAAGGATAATTATGTATTTTATTTAATTTTCAGCGATTCACAAAAGTTTGTACCTGTCACCTTCGTCTTGATTTAAAGATGTCAGTTTTGTGACTTTGACAATTAATTTAATGTGACAATATGAACGATAAAAAGCAATTTTCTGGTTTTTTGCATCCCCCAAACAAAAAAAATGGTGCTTAATTTGTTAAACTATTTCGAGAATGAAAGAAAAAGTGAAAATTTGCCAACCAACATGCAGGAAACCGTAACAAAAGCACTGGGAATTAGTTTAAGAACTCTGCAGAAAAATGTGCATGAAAGAAAGCATAATATAATACCGAAGAATACTAAAAAATGTAAACGAAAAAAGCGAAAATATTAAAATAGGAGTTCGAAACATGATTTATGATTTATACAGATCACAAACCAATGAAACTCTTCCAGTTTTAAAAGAAAATTTAAAAATTTGAGGTGTTTTGGAAATTGGACTTGAATCGTTATCAAAATTAATAAAAAAAGTTGGGTTTACACTATAAAAAAAACTGTTGCTGCCATTGATGGCACCAGACATAAAATTTTGGGCACGCCACCGATCACAAAGTTTACTATGAATTATTATATTACGAATTTGACGGCACATCTATGGCCTCATTAAACATTTCTTTAGAAAAAATGGCACGTTAATAAAATTCTGCCGCCATTTATAAGACCCGTTCACAAACCGCCAGGCCGGCCAGGCTGTTGGATGTTTCACTTTATTAATGCTATTAGAGCAAACCCGCACCAACAATTATTTTCATCAGTATTTTGTAGGGGTTCTTAGCAATCATGTCACTTAAATTTTCTATTAGATATCAATCGAAAACCGGATAAAAATACAAATTAATATGACACTACACCTAGTTCGCGCGTAAATTACACACTAAACCATGGCTAACCTCAAAAAGTCACGTGACCCATGGATCTTCAAGCAGTGTTGTCCATGTTTCTGTTTCACGGCTTCTTTCAAGGTGGTTGTGCCATAAGTTTGCCACTTCCGTTGTTATTATTGTCTGCTGATCGGTTTATGATTTACGCACAGGAATTTGTAACGCTCTGTATATTCCATAGTCTATTGTCAAAATTATAGTTCTTTCCCAGCTTGTTAAAAATTATTTTCTTTAGGAAACCGGCGAGGTGGAGAAACTCCGCGTGGAGAATTCGTGGGGCGAAGACCGAGGAGAGAAGGGATACCTCCTCATGACAGCCGACTGGTTCAAAGAGTTTACCTTCGAAGTGGTGATCGACAAGAAATTCGTCTCTCAAGAGGTGCTAGATGTATTCGACCAAGAACCAGTGGTTCTACCCGCATGGGATCCCATGGGTACCCTGGCCTGCTAGTTTTCTTGCTCAAGAAAAAAACAAACCGATATTTCGGTATCGGGTTTCGTGTCAATTTGCATTTTTATTTAACTATGTTTAGTAAAGGGAAGAGAGGGATGACGTTGTGTTGGTTGTACACACATTTTTTGGTTCAAATGTTTGTTTTCCGTTTAAAATTTTAAATCCAAGGCACTGAATGATATTTGTTTCCACTGTTTCCAGTACCCAAAGTTTTATAATTCGGCTTTTTTTTTTGGCGATCAACTTACTTTACCACTGGAACCGTTGGTTTATACCACTTGATAGGATAGTTACCAATCAAAAGTTACTTAGTACTTTATGTTAAGAAGTGCAGGAAGGAGCTTGTACGATACAAATGCACATGCTTGCCTTTGAACCATGAAACCGCAGTACCTATGCGAAATTTGAAGGAGTTTGTTCGTTTATGATGCAGAAATGTACTTATTCTCTATACAGGGTGTTATTTAAGTATGTGGCAAAACTCCAAGGAGTGCTTCTTTAAATTATTTGAAGCAGAAAAGTTCATATAAACATGGGTCCGAATATGCATAATTTTTACGATACAGGGTGTCAAACTTTAAAAAAAAAATCTGATGTTCGTAAATATCTCAATACTCTTTTATTCGATTTTGTTGAAATTTGGCAATTCTGTTTGTAATAACAAGAGGATAATAATTTAGCCTCAATTAGATTAAAATTATTAAGTCCAGTGGCGTCCCGGAATACAGTCCAACTAATATTTTTGACAAAAAAATGGCGCGCCACTTTTTTAAAAATTATGTATTCTTTTCGAATTAAGCAACTACAAATACAACTATTTTATCTCTTGAGTTTTTTTTATATCTTGCTTTGTTTTCGAGAAAAAAAATAAAAACCACTTTATTGCATGTCCCTGGGACAATAAGAGTAAAAAATTTAAACTACTTACCAAACTATCAAGCACTTAAAATTACACGAAAGTCCTCTTTTGAATTTTTTCGCATAAATTATATAATATTAAAATTCAAAGCAGGACCTTCGTGTAATTTTAATTGCTTAATGGTTTGGTAAGTAGTTTAAATTTTTTACTCTTAATTGTCCCAGGGACATGCAATAAAGTGGTTTTTATTTTTTTTCTCGAAAACGAAGCAAGATATGAAAAAACTCAGGAGATAAAATAGTTGTATTTGTAGTCGCTTAATTCGAAAAAAATACATAATTTTCAAAAAGTCAGTGGCGCGCCATTTTTTTGTCAAAAATATTACTTGGACTGTATTTCGGGACGCCACTGGACTTAATTATTTTAATCAAATTGAGGCTAAATTATCCTCTTGTTATTACAAATAGAATTGCCAAATTTCAACAAAATCGAATAAAAGAGTATCGAGATATTTACGAACATCCGTTTTTTTTTTTAAAGTTTGACACCTTGTATCGTAAAAAGTATGCATTTTCGGACCCATGTTTATATAAACTTTTCTTCTCAAAATCACTTAAAGAAGCACCCCTTGGAGTTTGGCCACATACTTAAATAACACCCTGGACACTACTGTACAGTACAGTTCGATCCAAAACACAGTTATTAAATCCTAATTTCCATTTTTTATAATAGGCAACTTTCGTATTTGCTAATAATACTTGCTGGACGATGCAATATGAACAAGCAACCTCTTTTTTAAATGTATGTATTTGTTGAGTTACCTGGAACTTGGATATCGTTTTAAATAATTAGGTTTTAACTAATGTACTGATATATTGTCATTTTTAATTCACTAACATCAAAAATTAGGTAGACCTAAAATTGTGTTGAGAAAACATCAATATAATATCTCCCTACCCTACATTCAGGTATACTATACTACAAGGTGACCAGTAAAGTCCGCATCATATGGGATTTTTTTAATTAATATCTCTATTCGAAATTTGACTTTGGCATCAAGTTCTGCTTCGATCGAGATGAAAATTAAGCAAAAAAATAGTAGTGAGGTGATTCGCATTATCTGTCAAATTTTAATTTTTTCCAAAAAATAATTCAAAAGTGGGGTTATTTCTGAAAATATCGAAGAAAGTTATTAGAAAAAGTGTTTTTAATGCAGTTTCTAGCCTACATGCAAAATTTCAGCTGCATAAGATAATTTTGATTTTTTACCCATATTTTGTAAATTGCATCACTTTTGCATAATAAGACTCAACGCAACCTACATAAAACTTCTCAGTTTTGACAAGGCTTTATTTCAGATACATTTTCTTTAAAGTGGCGCCATGTTAAATGTGTGTTTTTTTACAAAATCAAAATTGGGCTAATAAAATTTGGTCGCATGTGATGCAAAGTTTATTTGTTTTTGACCCTGCGGTCTCTTCATAAAATAAGTATTTTTGGAAACGTAGTTTGTGCCTGAAAGTAAAAAAATAAAAAAAAGGGGGTTTAAATTAAATCGTTGAAAATAGATAAACTTTACGTTGAGTTAAACTAAAATTTATTTTCCACTTAATGAACACTTTACTGATGACACTGTGTTCTTTTTTGTCTTAATATTAAGGTGTATTTCTTTCAGACACAAACTACGTTTTCAAAAATACTTACTTTACGAAGTTACCTTATCAAAAACAAATAAACTTTGCATCACATGCGACCAAATTTTAATAGCCCAATTTTGATTTTGTCGAAAAACACACATTTAATATGGCGCTACTTTAAAGAAAATGTATCTGAAATAAAGTATTGTCAAAACTAAAAAGTTTTATGTAGGTTGCGTTGAGTCTTATTTTGCAAAAGTGGTGCAATTTACAAAATATGGGTAAAAAATCAAAAGTATCTTATGCAGCTAAAATTTTGCATGTGGTCTAGAAACTGCGTTTAAAAAAACTTTTTTTAATAACTTTTCGATACTTTCAGAAATATTTATTGGAAAAAATTAAAATTTGACAGATAATGCGAATCACGTGACTACTATTTTTTGCTTAGTTTTCATCTCGATCGAAGCAGCACTTGATGCCAAAGTCAAATTTTGAATAAAGTTATTAATAAAAAAAAATCCCATATGATGCGGACTTTACTGGTCACACTGTATATTCGGATTTTATTTACGCAAGGGTAAACACTGCCCTGGCTAATAACAGCCCGAGCCTCGGCCAAGGTTGGTTTACCCCGGCGTAAATGAAATCCGAATACCTTATAGCGTAGCGGAAGAAATTATATTTTTAGTGGAAAAGACTGTTCTGCGAATATGTGTAACGCCTGTATCTATCGACTTGCTATCTCATTGTGTCAAATTTAAAAGATTATACTTTTTATTAAATAGATTTAACTCCTACGCCCGCCCGGGGACAGTTTTTTTGTTTTAATTTTCCTCTACTAATTTAGTGTATGGGAAGTCGAGGCTAATTTTAACTAAATAATGCATTGTGGAATTAATTAACTAGATAATATGACAATTTAATATTGTTTTATACTGAAAATTTATTATTTAATTATTAATAAACGAATAAACAAGCAAGTTTGTTAATGTTTTTTTAATATCAAAACTAACTTCTGTATTGTTTATTCCCTAAACAGTAAAATAGAAATAGAGTATAGAGTAATTTCCATAGGTATAATATAATCATTGAATATTATTCTGTGAATATAATAGTTATTTATGCAACTAGTGCAAAAAGTGTATGTTTATTGCACACGGCATAGAAGTTATTCACTGAGACGTAGTTGCTGTGAAGTAGTAGGTGGCATTTCTTGGCTTTGAAGTTTTAAAGCAAAATGAAACATACCATACATAAACAAAACCCATACCACAAAACACCAACTAAGACCCATACTAGAAAGTGGAAAATGAAAGTAGGGTTAAGTTTAGCAAAGAAAATTTATAGGGTTTGTTCGAAGTTTAGGTTGATCATCGAGCACCGAAAAATAAAGGGTTATCGTCATCGAGTACTGCATACTTAGCTTTGAACTAACCCGTTTCATTTACCCGAATGCACTTAAAAAAAGAACGTTTGATCATCCAAGGATAGGTGACGCCACTAAATATATCGAGCCTTACCACAGAAAAATTAATTTAAGGATCTATATAATATTAAGATGGCGCTGCGTATATATCATCTTACTGCTATTTTCCGATTAATTTTAATTTCATATACGGATGCAACAAGCACATGCGATTAGCGCACGTCAAAGTTCATCTCGTTTAACTTCTGCACTCCCAATACCAGAGAATAATAATAATATTGTTTCCTGACTTTTTGATGAGGAGCTTGTTTTATATTTTAAAGTTTGATTGATATCGGGGGCAGTAAAAAAAAGATGTGATTCATTCGTCAAATTAATGTTGGCATTGTCGAAAATCCACAGATTTGAATGAAATATTATTTATCATAGTAAGGAGCCCAGAAGTTTAATAAGGTAAAAATTTTACCTGTCTGCGCCAGTCACATGTGCGCCATGTCAATAATTTATCCAATCAGGTTACAGCAAGCAAATTTATCGATCGGTTATAGTCATGTGACCAAATACCTCTTATAGAAGTATTTTGCACGTGACGCTGTTTGTTTGTAATAGATTAATAGATAATTTGACGAGCACCTCATTACATTTCTGCTGCCCTGATACAACATTTTAAAATTCATTCGACTTAAACCGGGTTTTCTTGACATTGTGGCGGATGCGCTCGTTAAAATTATGCATTTACTGTTTTATAGGCGGCTTGAAAAACTCTTTTAGATGATAGTTTTATGTAGGTAGCAGATCATTGATAGTTCCTAATTCAGTCCAACTATACCACGAAATGTGCAGTTGACGATCTTAGACATTCGAACAGCGTTTTAAAGAACAAAGCGATATAAATAATATAGCAAACTAACTACTACGAGACAAAAGAGGGCAGAAAATGACAAAATAGAGCCGCAAAAAATTTAACGTCCTACTAGCAAGGCACTTTATTTCATAAATATTATGACAATGTAACACGTCATCTTCAGAATTCAATAACAATATTATTATAAAAAGTCTTGATTGAAAAGTTTTAGGACTTTTAGCATCGTCAAACAAAAAAAAATCAAAAAGTGTGGGTACAAAAGAATTATCGTTTGTTTTTAGAATCTGCTTTGTCAACACCCAATAAACGAGCAAAGAAACTTCATTTGACAGAAGATTGTCGAAGAAAAATATCAAATGTATCCGAGACAAAAATAGAACTTCTGAAATAATTACAGATTCTGTGTTTAAAAGATGAGCAAGAAAAGAAAAATGAAGAACATGACCTTAAAATAAAACATTGTATATTGTAACAAATTTAAAATTTACATTGCCAATGTTTATTTATGTTTTGAGTTTGAGATACTCAGACTCAGACATGCTAGGTTTAAGTGCGAATTTTAAATAACTTGTTAGGTACATACTATTCCAACCTTAGTCCAACAATAATTTATATAGGTACCTACCAATTTCAGCTTTCTAGCTGCTCGCTAGAAGTAGTACCTATCAACTCATGTCAAATGTCTCTTGTTAGTAAAGTAAAAAAGAAAATGGATTTTTGCCATTTTTAGTAGTTAAAAAATTTAGTTAGGATGTGATCGTTTAAACATATTTGTGGATGGGTTTCTCCTTTTAGATGCCAGTTAAAAAAACAGTTCTAGTACGTTCCCACACGCACATTTGAGCTGGACCATATATATTATGATTATTCAATTTCTCTTTTACAAATGCTACCTAGCTATTATGTATATATGACATGTATTACTTATTTTGTACTATTTGCATTTTATACCTACATAATAAACCATTTTTCTATTCTATACGGGGTGATTGATAATTCTATTAATTCCTCACATGAGGTTATAGTAGAGGTACCTAATTTGTGATTTTTTTCTCTATATATGACCTATTCTGAAAACCCTTGGTTTTCGGGTTATTTTAAATTAATTTAAAAAATTTAATTAATGTTTACTTAGTTTTGTAATTATTTTATTTTGCAAACTAGAACTATTGGCAATACTTTCTTTTTACAAAAAAGTAAGTAGCGATGATCGTCAACGGAACCTATACTCCTATAGTACAAACGGTTTTTTGAATAAACTCTAAACCCATCGTTCTAGTTAAACCGAATTATACAATTGGGCCTAATGTAAGTCTTTGTGTACTTTTTATTTATTGTTATTTTGTTTATGGGCGGTGGGGTCCTTTTGCAATTAACCGTTGTTCATTTTGAACGAGCTAACCAGGAGCTAATTATATAACTGCCATTTTATAGTGTTACTGTTTTTTATATTGGAATACACAGGGATCCAAGCACAATGGATATTCTGGGGCGGGTAGACCACGACGTCCGTTTCGTCCTTGTTAGAACTATACGGGCAGCCATAACCTAAGCAATCCCGACAACGGCGGTAAGATGTATTAACCCGTATGGAGCCACTTTTGGGACATGAGTCGTACAGTAGGGTCTGTAAGACACCTAGCTATATCTATATATTTTTATAAGCGTGTGAAAATGGTCAGACTATAATATATATAGAACGGGATGGAGCCATAAATAATAAAACTAATTTTAGCCCACGTGCTTAAAACCAGAAAAAATTCAAGACAATAATAAATACTCAAAACTACTTTCTTCTACTTCTTTCTTCTATCCTTTTTTTTTTACATTTGTCATCTCTTTCTGTCAGTCCGAATTTCCTTTTCCTTTTACTGAAAGCCATTTTTCCAGTAAGTGACTCGTTTCGTGTCTTACGACTTAAAAGTGAGTAGTTTTAACCATTTTATAAAAATATTGTGCCATTTATGTAAAAAAGACCACACTTTATCATAATTGACAATAATTTTCTGAATAAAATCGAAGATGTCTGACATAAATGTAGATTTGTGTAAGTTTCTAGGTTAGAATTGTATTGTGTACAAATTGTAAAAATACTTTTATTTTGTAGATGCGTTACGTAGCTGCTTACTTGCTAGCCGTTTTGGGTGGAAAAGCTTCCCCCAACTCCGCAGACATTGAAAAGATCCTTGGGTCTGTTGGTATCGAAGCTGATGGAGAAAAACTCAAGAAAGTCATCGCCGAACTCAATGGCAAGTCCATCGATGAAGTAATTTCACAAGGTGAGTAATTACTTTTTAGATATGTTTATTTAAGAACTGCCCGCACAAGAATATTATGAGAGTATAGAGAAAGATTCCCTTCTTGTAAACCTACCATAAATTTAAATAAACACAATACACCTTTCATGATGAATTTACCTAATCACCATCTTTCGACTGAAAATGTCTTGATGTATAACTTCAAATCTGATTTAATTTTAATCAATCAGTTTGATGGTGGGTTATTACTAATATGTTTAATTATATTAAAAAAAATTGTTTTAGGTCGTGAAAAGTTGAGCTCCATGCCTGCTGGTGGTGGTGGTGGTGCTGCACCAGCCGCTGCAGCTGCCGCAGCCCCAGCAGCGGAAGAAAAGAAAGGTTAGTATTTTAAACTATCAAGGTGTGCCTATAATATCCAAGTACACAAAATTATGTTCTGTATATGGAATACAAGTTGTTGGGAAGGCTAAAAAAAGAAAGAGAATGTTTATATCAAACTCTGTAAAGTTGTTTATAAATTGTAATATTTTATATACCTTATGCGTGAATTCTGAATAAGAAACTAGGTATACAAATCGAATCATTTTTTAATATGATGATTAACTTTATCACCATCTTTCGACTGAGAAAAATTGATGTATAGTTCTATGCTGATTTATTTTAAGTATAATGGGCACCATTTCTAATGTCTATAATTGTGAACGCACAAAAATATTTTTTTTCTTTTTCTAGAAGCTAAAAAGGAGGAAAAGAAAGAAGAATCAGAATCAGAGGATGATGATATGGGCTTTGCTCTTTTCGACTAAATGTGTATATTCCACTTACATATTTTATAAGTACAACCTTTGTTTTTAATAAAAATACATAAAAATTGATTGATATTTGTTTTTTTCTATCATTTTTATTTGTCTCTGGAGCCATTTACTGGGTCTAGAATCAATGTTGTATATACAAGCTATATTATAGAAGTTCAGAATAAAATTAATATAACTTTAACCTGTAACTCTTGGGGAAGATGCTCGGCAAGCTCTAAAATCTAATTAAATAAGAGGAAATAATAAATTATTGATGTTTTTTTACCTTTCAAAGAAAGAAATCTTCATTGTTTCACGTTCTGACATTGTGAACTGTAAAATTAATTTAGGTATTTCTGAAGTATTATTTTACAATTTTCTAAACAAAAATGGTTTTGTCGGAACGACAGCGTATCGAAGTCTTAATATTGTTAGGATGTGGAGACAAAATAAGAAGTCAAAGTGTGCGCATTATTTAAAGCTAAATATCCGGATAATCAAATTTCACAGGACACTGTTAGTAAAATATTCCACAAATTTGATGAACATGGCACAGTAAAGGACTTGCCTAGGAATGGACGGCCACGTGTTTTAGGCGACGATAAAAATTGGATATTGCAGGATAATCGGCATGTTTCATTGGCTCAAAATCATGATACATTTAGAGATACTATTGGAAGATTTTTAAAAGCGGAAAAATACCACCCTTATAAAGTATATCTTGTCCACGAGCTTTTAGAAGATGACTATGACATCAATGATTTATCATTTCCGCTTATTTAAAGAGATTTTTTAAAAACGTTTAACAGTTGCCATTTTGGAATCGCGCCAAAATTTATTAGCATACTGTACAAGATCTTAGCTTTCAAATGATATATCACAAGCTGTTTCCATTAAAAAAAAAAAGATCGATGTTGTATCTTTGACAAATGTCCATAAAAAGATGAACGAATAACGTCAAAATGTGAGCATAATAATATATTATTATAACTCAAATTTCGTATTTGGACTATGTTTTTAATTTGCAAAAACATTTCCATATAAAATTTTGCTGTATTTTTAATAATTAAGGTACTTTTACTCTTAAGGTGGGAGTATCAACATGCTTGCCAACCTATTTCGCGTAGATTTATTTATGTTTTCTAGCTTTTATACAAAATTTAAAGAAAATCAGTATCGACTTGATATTCTATACGTAATAATTGACATATTTAATAAATATCAAAGAATTTCATAACTTATTATTTAGGAGAATTGTATAGCGAAAAATATCGGGTAAGATTTTTTTTTACATTATTATGTCATTGTTCTTTCACTATACAATTCTCCCAAAATTTGCAATGAAATTAATTGATATTTTTGTAATATATCAGATACTACCTAAATAATGTACCGGCGATATTGATTTTCTTTAAATGTTAGTTATTAAGATAATAAACTTAAAAAATCAACGCGAAATAGGTTATAGGTTGGCAATAGATTGAATGACGTTGAGAATTCAACCTTAAGGCAATTTCGAAAAAATGGCATTTGCTCCCCTTACTATTAGCCGCAGGTGAAATATGCATTTACAGTTTTAAGGCATGCACAAAGTTTTATCAAGAATAAAATTTTCTGAGAGATCGGTAATAAATAACTTTCTCATATGTTGCATACTTTTTTTGGCACACTGTTTATGTGGGTGAACGACAAAATGTCACTTGATACCGTATACCGCAGAATTCTGTGTCAGTTCATTACCAAATAGGGATTGTCCGGAATACCAAAAACACAATTCAATAATTTGTTTATTTAGCTCATTAAATATAGGTAAATAATTATAAACTCCTCCAAAAATCACTGTAAACATATGGAAAGGATAAAATAAAAAATCCTGCAGGTCTAAATGAACCAAACAGCTAAAATTCTATTATATGGAGTGCAAATTGAAGATGAAAAAACAAGGGTTCAAAACGACATTGATGACAAAAAATCGCGTATTATGTATTACACAAATTTTTGACAGCGCTGCTTTCAAAAAATATCTAAAATAAGTTACAAACAGCATATCATATACATATAACTAAATATAATAATAACTACTAATAAAAAAGGAATGATAAAAAACACATTACACTAAAACAACTGAAAGCAAAACAGAAGATTATATACATGTTACTTTGACGGTAGAAATTTTCTCCAAACTCGAACAAGTAAACTTTTTTGGAAAAAATTCTTACATTTGTTTAATTTCCCTACTTCCCAATAATTTTAGCACATAAATATGTACAACTCTTTTAAAGCGGTTATATTCTGAACCTATACATTGTGAATAAGTTTTGGGTAATTTTTACCAAGAGTCAAGTCAAATTTATACTTGAAGACAAGTTGCGAAAAAATGAATTTTAGTATTCAATAAGATAGATGAAAATGGTAAAAAGTGAAAAAAAATAATAGTAGGATGAAACCCATTGGAAAAGGAAGAGAATATAACAAAAATGAAAATAAAAATAATTTACGGGCGATCCGAGGTCGGGAAGTGGAAGGGGGTGAGTATTTAAGGGTAGAAAACGATTTATCTCGATTTCCGGCCAAACTACAAGTCATATGGAAAAACGTTAAATGGCAAAGTTGTAGGTAATAAAAAGATCTACAACATTTGTATTTACACTTTTTTCACATAACCTCAAAATTTATTTGAAAAATTCAAATAACCAAGTTTTTGGTTTTTTTATTTTTATCTTTTACAACAAATTTTTTTTTTTCACGAAATTTGGTGAAAACTTACCTATTTATGTCCCAAACATACTGTAATTTTTTTTATTTAAAATATTTATTTTTTCACCTTATTTTGACTTAATATCGAAAAAGCACCCTAATTTTCAATCGAAAATTCTCACGTCAAAATATCTGCTTTTTTAAAAAAGTCGGTGGGCTTTTTGTTCGTTGAAATCTCTGCTTTCTGATGGTGTAAAAAAATTTATACATTACTATGGTAAAAGTGATGAAATCCCCTTTAAATCCTACCTTTAATTATATGTAGGACAACTATTTTCCCATGTTTTTTGCGATCTTTCTGTTTTATGGATCTGTAATTTTTTGTTTATCAAAGTAACATGGAATCTTACGTTTTTCGAGTAATTAAAGTATACATTTTAATAAATAGCTCAAAATTGTACATAATGATTAAAAAAAATTCGGATTCGAGTTTTTTTCGTTTCTTTGCATTTTTTGAGAACATTTACCATAGTAATGTATATTTTTTTACACCATCAGAAAGTAGAGATTTCAACGAACAAAAAGCCCACCGACTTTTTTAAAAAAGCAGATATTTTGACGTGAGAATTTTCGATTGAAAATTAGGGTTTTTTCGATATTAAGTCAAAATAAGGTGAAAAAATAAATATTTTAAATCAAAAATATTAGTGTTTGGGACATAAAAAGGTAAGTTATCACCAAATTTCGTGAAAAATTTTTTTTTGTAAAAGATAAAAATAAAAAACCAAAAACTTGGTTATTTGAATTTTTCACATAAATTTTGAGGTTATGTGAAAAAAGTGTAAATACAAAAGTTGTAGATCTTTTTATTACCTACAACTTTGCTATTTAACGTTTTTCCATAGGACTTGTAGTTTTGCCAGAAATCGAGTAAATCGTTTTCTACCCTTAAACTCACCCCCTTCCACTTCACGACCTCGGATCGCCCGTAAATTATTTTTCCTTTCATTTTTGTTATATCCTCTTCCTTTTCCAATGGGTTTCATCCCACCATTATTTTTTTTGGTTTCAAAAATTATCGACACTGGTCTAATAAAGTAAAGTTAAGTTATGAATTTTACTTCTATTCTGCATTACATATTACATAGTGCTGTAAATTAACAAACTAGCACCAATACCATTAGTCTTAAACCAGTTAGAAAAACTGTCGGTAACCATGTTTTAAATACTACACTTCCTTAGACTTCATTCTCATTGTCCCTTCTTGCAAAATTACCAAAAACTATACACTATAGTAAGTTTTACCATTTTAACAACTAATAGTACGTAAGTTTCAACAGAATCGTAATTTCTGTGCAAGAATACAATATTTTGTTAATTACAGGTCCAAAAACAGGTCTAGTGTCTTGCTCAACTGTAATATAATATATATATTTTCTTTTTTGGAAATGGTAAATCTCGATTAGGTAAGGAGAAATAGATCTACTTTAGGCTAAGTATTCACATTACGTTTTTAGATAAATAGTTGAAAGTTACTCTTAGCATACGTCTATAAGAGCAGTAGCAGACGGCTAAATTCGATTCAATTCTATTTTTTTTATTATTCTTAGAATCAGTTTTCAAGTTAAAGCATCTTCGGAAAGAATAATAAATTATTATAAAGGTCTTCAGAGTTAGGTATTCCATCGACGTTAGTCAATTTTGTCGAAATTCGTATTACATCTTTTACCCAAAAAAAAACCTTCAAACATAACTTGTTAAATTCAACGACAAGTTAGGTAATATGTAACCTAGTAACACTAATCGACATCTACCGTTAACGCGAGACAGACACAAAAAATCGTTAGTTTGCTGCAATAATGCCACCCGATAGGGGGCACTACTAAAATTTCCTACGCGATTGCGGGGCCCCAAAGGTTGGGGCCGGTCCCTACATGGCGCCCGGGTAGCCCCCTTGATAGGGCATCTGGGGCGCGTAGCCTGGTTGGGGGTACGCCTGTGGTGGGACGTAGGCTTGTGGGGGAATGCCTAGAACAATTAAAAAGGATAATAATTGGTAGAACTAAGATGTCGTTTATATTATCTATAAAAAATGTTATGCTTCCTTGGAAAACCTACCCATGGCCGGACCGGCCGTCAACATCAATTGCGGCTCTGGTATCATCATCGGTTGCTTGGCGTCCTGCTCGGCCGCTTCCGTCTGTCTCTGGGCGTCCGACTGTTCCAGCCTTTCGACCTTCATCGTCAATTCCCGGGTGACTTGGATGAGGTAGGGCATGGCGAAGTCCATGATTTGATGTCGCCACGCGAGCTCCATGATGACGTCTGGACGCAATAGGTCGTAGCACTAAAGAAATAATAAAATTATTCGTTGCGGATAGAAACTTGTGGGAGATAAAACGTAAAATTTAGTCATATAGAATGCGGAAACAATAAATAAGTTGCCTATGAGCATACCTTCGTTGTAACTTACCTGATATAAACATGCTGCGAAACAGTCGTATGCCTCTCTTTCCAAAAACCATGCCAGAAGTTCTTCGGCTAATTCTTGGTTTCTACTTTCCGACGTATACTCCATTGCGTCTCTGAATAACCTGTCTTTTTTGCAGAGTTCCACGCTCTGTTTCCATCTAAAAACGAATAAAATGCATAATACTGCTGAAAAAACACAAGACAAACGACATTTGAACCTTTAGGTATCCAGTGATATAAAATTTATACCTGTTTAATTAAATTTTACTGGTGATATTTAATAACAGACGAACGCCTGCAACTATTTTTGAAAATTTATCTTGGCTATAATAGTTAGTATACAGTGTCCGCATCAAATGGGATTTTTTTTTATTATTAAGTATAGGTAAAAATTGAAAAAGCAGTTAGTTTTTGCTTACCTAAAAACCAAAAATGACGTATACTGAAGCAGCTGCACGACTTGCGTTACCTGTCAAATTTTACATTTTTAATAAAATATCTTCAAAAATGCCCTTATTTATAAAAATATCGAAAAACTTTATTCGAGAAAGTTGTTTATTTAGGCATTTTTAACCTCTGTAAGAAATTTTGACAGTCTAATACAATTTTAATTTTTTGCCAGATTCTTGAAAATTTTAATCAACCCTCGTAGATTAACTTTTATACATCGATGTAAAACCATTTGCCTTTACTTCATTTGTAATCTTAATGCAATTTTGTGTAAAATTTTTGTTTCCAATTATTTATTTTGCTTCAAAAACTGAAATTGTTATTGACCAGTATGTAATGTTTGATGCAAAGTTTATCTAATTACATCAGTTTTGTCAAAACCGACGTTTCTTATTTTTCTTAAGTTAGTAATTAGATGTACACATAGAAAATATTAGAAAGCTTTCGTTGAAATTTTACTTAATTAGTATTGGATCAAAAAGAATAACTATTAATCGCTCGAAACATTTTATTCAACAAAAATATAGTTAAATATAATTAATTTAATTTAATATTAATTAAAAAAAAATTCAACAAAAGCTTTCTAATATTTTCTTTTTGTACATCTGTTTAATAACTTAAGAAAAATGAGAAACGTCGGTTTTGACAAAACTGATGTAGTTAGATAAACTTTGCATCAAACATTACATACTGATCAATAACAATTTCAGTTTTTGAAGCAAAATAAATAATTGGAAACAAAAAGCGTATTAAGATTACAAATGAAGTAAAGGCAAATGGTTTTACATCGATGTATAAAAGTTAATCTACGAGGGTTGATCAAAATTTTCAAGAATCTGGCAAAAAATAAAAATTGTATTAGACTGTCAAAATTTCGTACAGAGGTTAAAAATGCCTGAATAAACAACTTTCTCGAATAAAGTTTTTCGATATTTTTATAAATAAGGGCATTTTTGAAGATATTTTATTAAAAATGTCAAATTTGACAGGTAACGCAAGTCGTGCGGTTGCTTCAGTATACGTCATTTTTGGTTTTTAGGTAAGCAAAAACTAACTGCTTTTTCAATTTTTACCTATACCTAATAATAAAAAAAAATCCCATTTGATGAGGACTTCCTTGCCGACACTGTAGAAGTCCAATGTAGAAAAACCTATTACCTGTTATTTCCTTTGTATAGGTAAGCAGCGATGCGTCTGAATTCGGTAAGTTCGTGTTTTTCTAACCTCTGAGCCAGCCCAATATTGTCAAAGTTGTCGAAAGCGTCGATAGATGTCCTTAAACCCTGTGAAAACAAATTAACATGCTTATTTGAAAATGTTTTCCCGGGGCACATAAAAAAGAAATTAGGAAAAAAGTAAATCAAAGCAAATGCATTTTTGTAAATCCTTAATTTAAAAAAAAATGTTTTAAAAGATACAGTTTGTTGACGACAGATAATTTCGTACACTAAACTGTGACACTGTAAATGCAACTTTTTTACCTTTATTACCTTTGTAACGTGTTAATTGTCATCATGATATCTGTCAAAGTTCTTATTTGATTTAAAAATGCCTCATTTAAGTATTATTGAAAAAGCAAGAATAATATGTTTAGCAGAAATAGGGTGGTCTTATGGAAAAATAGCTGATCATTATGGAGTACCTAGAAGTACTGTTCAAGGAATTGTGAAAAAATGGCGCTATTATCAAACACTTGAAAGGTCTGTTGGGTCCGGTTTAAATAATAGAAAATCATCAAATGAAGAGGACCGAAATTTGGTGGAGTATTTAAGGCAAAATCCATTTGAGACTGCAGTATCCGCTATGCACATAACAGGTTTCCCTGCTTCATCTAGAACTGCGCAACGCCGGGTAAGACAATGTTCCGAATTAAGAAATCGAGCAGCTGTATCCAAACCGTTTTGAAAAAATAGTGATAAGGAACAAATAATTGGGTTTGCTATGCAATATTTACCAGAAAATGATTTTTTTTTGGCAAAATGTTATCTTTTCCGATGAGAAAACTTCTACATTATAATGGAAGGATTTGAGTATATAGACCACCAAATTTCCGATATGATGAGAAGTATACTCAAAAAAAGCAAACCAGTGGACGTTTCTCCGTTAATGTGTGGGCATGGATAAGTCTTTACGGTGCAGGTGTACGCTGGAATATTGGTGGAACACTAAACAGTAAAATATATCTTCAGATTTTGGAAAATGTTTTTCTTCCTTCTGCCGCGATAGTTTTTAAAATAAATAACTTTATATTTCAGCAGGATAACTGCCCTGTGCCTACTGCAAGAAATATAGGAAACTGGTTTAGACAAAACAACGTAACATGGATGCCTTGGTGCTCAAGAAGTCCTGATTTAAATCAAATTGAAAATGTTTGGGGATTGATGGTAAAAAAATGTACAAAATAAATTTTAAACCACAGAATGAAATAGAGTTATTTGATAAAATAGAAGAAATTTGGGAAGGGCTAACTCCGGATTACACCAGAAGTATTATTTTGTCAATGCCAAGAAGATTACGATTAGTGTTAGAATCCAATGGCGCAGCAATTAAATATTAGTATTTTGCTTGTTGTTTGTTAATTAATTTACCCTTTTTGGCTTTAAACGTTTGTAGTTTTCCTGGTATTATTTTATAATTTTCTTATTTAACGGCTGTAATTTGAACACAAAAATATTTAGAAATAGCTAGTGTTCTATCCAGGTATAAGCAGCAAGGTGAGAAACCCGTTTTACCCAATTTTATTGTACCTAATTGCGTTATGTATGGGTGGAGTGTACGAATTTAAATGTCGTCAACTGTACCTCCAAAATAAGGAAATATATACCTGGAAGTCTTCCTCGTCGATAAGGAGAGAGTTGAGAGCCTCATTGATGGCTTTGTTGTTGAGATTTTGCACAGATCGAAGGTAGGACTTGACCAATTGAAGGTGACCGGTTTTCGTGAAGAATGATACAGCTCTAGAAAAGAATTTCGTTAATTTATAAAAAATATTTCGTAGTATAAAAAGCTGGCTTTCCAGACAAACAAATTACGCTCAAAATAGCTGCAACCCGGGGACAGTGTTATTAGAAAGGTTTTTTCATTACTATTCGCTTACCGTGAATGATCCATCCTAGGCGCCAAAACCAACAACAAATCGTTTAGCAACAACGGCTTGTAATCCAGATAAAACTGGATGGCCTTATAATACAGCTCGATGTTAGCGACCTTGGTGATTATATCTTTAAAGTGTCCCTCGCGCCACGCTTCCGTTGGATGCGCCATCATAGCCAGCGCGGCATTGTCGTATTCCTCGTATTTGTCGTAGAGGAATACCAGTTCCGCCCAGAGGTGGGCCTGTTCGGCTGCTCTTAGTACCTAAAACGAGTTTTTTTTTAAATAAAAATTTACTGATGTTTATTGTTTAAAAAAAATTATTTTGTTATGTCGTGTGCGACGGGAGTTTGCCGTCTTTTACCTTGGGAATATTAACTCTGGACCAGAACAATTCCAAATGTTCCCTCATCTTGGCAGGTTTGTATTTGGAGTATAAAATAGCTAATTCGGTGAACATGCCCATATGGGCCCGTTCAAGACCTAGGGCGGCTTCCAGAAGTCCTAAAAGAGAATATATTTTTTTAGTAAAAAAACTAAAAAGTTTAGTTGTCTCAATTTCGCCACTTTCCACAATTCCAGTTCTCCCGGTTGATGACAATAACTAAAAAAATTAGTATAATACTTATTCTCCATTTAATAGTGAAAAAAGTGCGGGAAACCATATTTCTTTCAACATTACATTATGGCAAATATCTCGTAACTGATAGACCTTTGAAACAAACTCTTCAAATAAAAAAGTTGTCTTTTTTTACTGTCCACATAAAAGGTTATATTGACTTTTGTTTTTAAAGCGATAATAAGAGACGTATTGAGAAAATGAAAAAATGAAAAAGTTTGAAATTAAAAAAAAAATTCCGTTATTTTGATTTTCTTATCTATTATTGAGTTTTACGTTATAACGCATACTTATCGAAAACTTGTGATATTTTCAAGTTATAATAGAATTTTAAATTTTCGAACTTTTTCCATGAAAATTTCAGAAAATCCATAAAAAAACATTTTTTCCGGAAACTGTAAGAGATACGGCAACAATGTATATAACTATTAAGTTGCATCCGTATGAGATCTTTATTTTTGCTTCTTAGGAATTTTTTGTAAGTCTTATAGTTTTCGAGATATTGACTAAAAAGTGGTTTTTACATTATTGCAAATATCTCGGAACTGATAGAACTAAGAAACAAACTCTTCAAATAAAAAAGGTGTATTTTTCTACTGTCCACATAAAAGGTTATATTGACTTTTCTTCTAACATCGATAATAAGAGACGTATTGAGGAAAATGTAAAAATGACCAAAAAATTTGTATTTTTTGGATTTTGTAAAAAAAATTCATAAAACCGTTATTTTGCATATTTTCTTCTTTATTATTGAGTTTTACGTTATATATATAACGCAAACTTATCGAAATGTCATATCTTTAAGTTTTAACAGAATTTTAAATTTTCCAACTTTTTTCATGCATGTCATGAAAATTTGAGAAAATCCATAAAAAAACATTTTTCTCAGAAAGTTTAAGAGATACGGCCACAATGTATATAACTATAAAGTTGTACCTTAATGAGATATAAACTTTTTCTTACTACGATTTTTTTCGTATCTTTTATATTTTTCGAGATATCTAATGAAATGTAGTTTTTACATTTTTGCAAATATCTCGGAAGTGATTCAACTTAGAAAAAAAAAAATTCAAATTAAAAAGTTGTCTTTTTAAATCATCTATAAAATCAATTATTTTCACTTTTACTCTAAAGTTAAAGATAAATGAGATATTTTGTAGTTTTTCTGGGGTCAAAATCAAAATTTAGTGAAAAAACCAATGGTTTTAATTTATTTATATAGGTACCTATTAATTCCTCAAAATGTCCCCTATCCTGGTAATAATCGATAAGATCTTGCAGCTCGTCGGCGTGCACGACGATATGCATCCCGCACATCTGCGCCAATCTGAACTCTTGTGCGTCCACGCAGGCAAAGCACACCTCTTTCCATGTCCTCGTGCTGTTGGCTTTACGCGCGCTGTCGACAGCACCCTAGAAAAATTAAAAAATGTAAATCACTAACAAAGTAGTTCAAATGCACAGGGTAGTAAAAATGAGTTAGGTGGCAGAATTTATCGAGTTGGTTTAATCACAAGTGGATATTTGGGTTTCAATTGGTTTAAATACGTTAATTTTTCTATCGCTAGACTTACCTGAAACTCTTTTAGGTGTACCAATGTAATGGCCAACCTAGCAAAGTTGGATACGTTGTTGTAAAGCAACTTAGCGGCGTCATGCATTCCATCGTCAAAGCATCTGTCGCCGATTTTCTGAATATCCGCGTGGTTTGGACCGGAAATAAATTCTTCCAGGTCGGCAAGCCTACCGGTTCTCGCATACGCGTAGATGAGTTCCGACTCAATATAGCTACATAAACACAGAAATTTTTATTAGTTATATTTTGGTGTAAAAGGGGTCTTATGTGTTAAAATTCCATAAAGTTTAGAGTCTATTACTCACCTTTCTCTGGCCTTCTTTCTCGCCATTTGCAGGTATCGCACCAAGTCCTCCCAACTGTCGTTTTTGGACGTTGCTTCCACAACAGCCATATAAGCCGAAGGATCGTCGGCCTTAATGTATGAATCGATCGCCTCTTTAACAAGACCTTGGTTAAGCTGGGCCTTGGCCAGTTGACTCCAAACGGCTGGTTCATTACAACGTTCTAAAAATGTACAATAGGGGTTTATACAATAATTACCACAAAATAACGAAAACATTCTATTTGTAAACTCTCGATTATTCAGTTTGTTTTACCTGCAAATTCATAAGCCCTGTCCAAATCATTAACTTGTTCGATGAGTACTTGAATAGCCGAAGTGTTAACGTCGAATTTCCTAAAAATGGCAAACGCCTCTTCGTACAAGTGATTGTTGATCGCAATATTTGCAATGTCCGGAGCGTCGTAGTTGTCCAGACGATTAATGTAATCCATGACACGGGTAGCATCAGCTTTAATTGCTAAAAATTATAAAAAAATGTTTACTCATACCTTTTTTTTATCCTTTTAACACTTTCAACCGTCTGTTATAGTTAAATAGATAAGTATTAAATATTGGTACCTCTTATTCTTCACACTATTCATACTTACCAGTAAGAATTAACAAGTTCTGCAAATTCCTGTGATCGGAGAACACCGAACTGTCCAGCACGATCTTCTCCAGTAGTTCGATAAGCTCGTTGGGTAAGTCCGCTGTCATGAAGGCCTTCACGGTAACTGAAATATCTTCAGGATCCTAAAATGAATATTAATTTGTAACGAAAGTTTCACAGAAATACCACAATAGCCAAAATCGTGCTAGTCTCACCGCGTCGAACGAACCGTTTCGAATGGACTTTGTGAGCCCAGTCTTAAGGTTGAATTCTCAACGTCATTCAATCTATTGCCAACCTATAACCTGTTTCGCGTTGATTTTTTGAGTTTATTATTTTAATAACTAACATTTAAAGAAAATCAATATCGTCGGTACATTATTTAGGTAGTATCTGATATATTACAAAAATATCAATTTATTTCATTGCTAATTTTGGGAGAATTGTATAGTGAAAGAACAATAAGACAATGACATAATAATGTTAAAAAAAATCTTACCCGATATTTTTTGCTATACAATTCTCCTAAAATATGTTATGAAATTCCTTGATATTTATTAAATATGTCAATTATTACCTATAGAATATCAAGTCGATACTGATTTTCTTTTAATTTTGTATATAAGCTAGAAAACATAAGGTTATAGGTTGGCAAGCATGTTGATACTCCTACCTTAAGAAAAAATAACTATACTCCGTTTCTTAAAGCCTGACAACACAGCTGAGGGTTATAAGCCGTAAAACCTCAATAAACCATTAGCGTAACAATAACAGGTACCTGACCTTAAGTAATTAAATTATCTATTATTGCATAGGTATACAGGTAGGTGGCTTATGTCATAGAATATTTCCAACTTCAAGTGAGGTAGTTTAGTTTTATTTTTAACGTGTTATTGAAAGCTTGTGTGTATATTATAAAACTAATACAAAAATGGCGAATAATTATTCCCCAGAGTTTTCTAAAGGTGTCCTTGACCTAAAAGCAAAGACAATATTTTTAAATGTACACGATGCACTTGTGCACCAAACACCATCTAGTACTGTCAGAAACATAGTATCAGCATGTGCTAATTATGACGGGAGTTAGCGAATCAACAATCTATAGGCTTCTTAGGGAAAGAAAATCTGGAACTGTAGCCCCTCCTAAACAGTCGCCAGGAAGGACACCTTTACAAATTGATGAGGATGTGAAAAATATCATAAGAAGAAAAGTGCATAATTTTTATTTCAATAGAGAGATCCCAACATTTTAAATGCTGTAAAAGAAGACGAAACTTTACCCAACGTAGGAAGAAAAAAATGGTGGCAAATTTTACATCAACTAAATTTTTCTTGGGAAAAACACAACCGAAACTCAATGTTGGTTGATGGAAGAAACGGTAGAACCAATTATTATATCAGTTGACTCCACAGATGCATCCTTCGAATTTAGTGATAGTGAAGACACCTTTCTAGACCTTTAATCTGTTAACTTTTTTAAGTATGAACTGTTTTTGTATTGAGAAAATAAAATTAATTCAGTTAAATATACAAATCTTTTTTGCACACCTTAAAAACCACATACGAATAAATATAAATTATAAATAAAAATTACATACAGGGTGTTTCATTAAGGTCGAAGAGCGGCCATATCTCGGAAACTATTGGGCATAGAAATTCAGGAAAAAAAATTAATAACTAAAGTGGCTATGAGAAAATCCTAGAAATATTTTTTAAGTTCCGCATTTTGCCGCAAGGGGGCGCAATTGAAAAGTAAATTTTAACATTTTAGATATCTCCGAAAATTGCACATTAAGGTATATTTTTAATAACACCATTAAAAAGCTTGGACAATTCTGCATACTTTTGGTCCCATGCTTGTTGACGTACCGACTTTAGTAAGAGTGGGGGAAGCTGTGAAAGTGTAAACATTTAACTCGCTGTAACTTCTAAACGACTTATCCGATTTTAGCAAACTAAAGACTGTTTGGAAGAGAAATGTATCCACTTTCACCAATCGTATTTAGTTGTCAATAATAGTTCTCAATAAAATTGCTAGAGGGCGCAATTTGTAATAATAATAGTTTTTTTGATTTTATCCCGACAATTCAAATCATACGGTATAATTATGATACCATAATCGAAAAGTAGATAAAATTTGCTAGAAAAAATATAAAAACCGCAGCTCGATATCTTTGTTCGTTTCAGAGTTATTGCCAAAACATTAATTTTTAATACAAATTGCGCCCTCTAGCAATTTTATTTGAAACTATTGTGTACCATTGAATATAACAATTAAAGGTACTTACCTTTATCTTCAAAAAAAGCTTAAATTGAGTGAAATCGGATAAGTCGTTTAGAAGTTACAGCGATTTTAATATTTTCACTTTCACTTGATAAGAGTGGGAGAAGCTATTGAAAGTGTAAACATTAAAATCGCTGTAACTTCTAAACGACTTATCCAATTTCACTCAATTTAAGCTTGTTTGGAAGAGAAAGGTAAGTACCTTTAATTGCCTTATCCAATGGTACACAATAGTTTCAAATAAAATTGCTAGAGGGCGCAATTTGTATTAAAAATTACTGTTTTGGCAATAACTCTGAAACGAACAAAGATATCGAGCAGCGGTTTTAATATTTTTTCTAGCAAATTTAATCTACTTTTTGATTATGGGCTCATAATTATACCGTATGATTTGAATTTTCGGGATAAAATCAAAAAAACTATTATTATTACAAATTGCGCCCTCTAGCAATTTTATTGAGAACTATTATTGACAACTAAATACGATTGGTGAAAGTGCATACATTTCTCTTCCAAACAGTCTTTAGTTTGCTAAAATCGGATAAGTGGTTTATAAGTTACAGCGAGTTAAATGTTTACACTTTCAACTGCTTCCCTCACTCTTACTAAAGTCGGTACGCCAACAAGCACGGGACCAAAATTATGCAAAATTGTCCAAGCTTTTTAATGGTGTTATTAAAAATATACCTTAACGTGCAATTTTCGGAGATATCTAAAATGTTAAAATTTACTTTTCAATTGCGCCCCCTTGCGGCAAAATGCGGAACTTAAAAATTATTTCCAGGATTTTCTCATAGCCACTTTAGTTATTAATTTTTTTTCCTGAATTTCTATGCCCAATAGTTTCCGAGATATGGCCGCTCTTCGACCTTAATGAAACACCCTGTATAGAAACCAAAAAAAAAAATTAGAACGTACCATAATATTACAATATAAGAGGACAGGTAACTCCATTAAAAAAATGAGTTAAAACGGTCGAATTTTTTGACAGACCCTGTTCTCTTAAAACGATACACTATTTCACTATCACCTTGTTTTGTTAATGTATAGTATCGGCTAGAACTATATCAGATAAAGTTTTCACTATGTATAATTTATTTACAACACGGGCAGGAAACAAAAGGAATTTATATTTCATAAATAAAAACCTAAACGACGGCCACTATCCGAAGATTTATTCTAAATCATTGGCTTGCCCTATTGTTACAATTTTACGACCCTATTGTCTATTGTGACAGGTAAAATTAGGGATGTGCCAATCTATATGGTGTTTAAACTACCTGTATTGTTCCTAAAAAGATATACTTTCAGGCGAAAATTAACATGTTCACCCGGTAAGGTAAAATTTGTGTTTTGCATTTTTAATTAGGGTTCTTAGCCGTCAGGCAATAGGAAACAAGACTATATACAAATCTCACCTGTGTCTCGTTAAGTGCCGTCTGCACGACCTGGTCAATCAGCTGCCTTCTGTACGGGTTGCTCTCCTGCAACACCTCGGCCCACAGCTCGGCGTCGCGTCTGCGCACCAAGTACCGCGCCTCTGACTTAAAGAGTGAGTTCTCGTTGCAGACGGCGATCAGCTCACGATCGCACTGGCCCCGTTCGTAGGCGACACAGGCGAGGTGGGGATCGCGTTTTTCGCAATAACGACCAACTACGCGAGAATCGTACCTGTAAATTTAATAACAAATCGTATAGATTCGGTTGGAATAAGCATTGAATTTCACCCAGCGAAAAACCAAAACACATCAGATGACCGACTAATGTCAGGTCACCACTGTTGGCTTTTTTTAGCTAAAATTGACTCACTTTGAAACTATTGGGAATTAACCAGTGCTATGGCGGCGCTTAATTATTTATTATTTGACAAGTAAGTGTTCATAGACATGTCATTATGGTATATTAGTATATCTACTAAATATATTTATTAAAAACGACAATAATAAGCAGTGCAATTTGTTTTAGCAATAAAATGACCTAACCTAAAAATACAATGGGATTTAATCCGATTAACTATTTCAACAAATAAAAAGAAAAAAGGGTAATTTGCCAACCGATAAGTAGAAAACAGTAACAAAAGCACTGGTAATCAATTTAAGGGTTGTACAGAAAATTGTCCATGAAAGAAAGCATAATATAATACCGAAGAATACTAAAAAATGTAAACAAAGAAAACCGTCGACTAAAAACTTAAAAACGGTCATCATCACTCAGAAATTCTGAGTCGTCCTCGAATGGAGCAATGATCATCGGCGCTACTTCGAGATCTAATACTTGTTCTCGATCCCACCAATTCCTTATTAATTTTTCTGTATGTTCCACCGATTTCTTCCAGTACTCCTGCGTAATATGATCCAACAAATCATGCCAAACTATCTCTACTTGCGAGGATTTAAGACCATCACCTACATGTTTTTCGTAAAAAAAATTTGACCCAGCCCATATTAATTCTATCGCATTAAACTGGCAATGATATGGCGGCAGTCGCAGAACCTCATCAGAATATGGCCATATTCACGGAATATTTCATCCACAGCGTATATTTTGGGTGATTTGAGACTTTGCCATTGATAGATAGGAGTTCGGATGTTAACATATTTGGTAAAGGATTTTGGTTGTGTTTTTCAAGCCACTCATAAATATCACTTTTTCGCCAAGATGAACTAGATTGTTTATTTAAAATTCTTGAATGATATGATGCATTATCTAATACAAATAAAGACGGCTCATCTAAATTTGGGATTAACTGAGCTTTTAGCCATTTTTCAAACATTTCGCAATTCATATTGTCATGATAGTCAGAACTTTTTGACGTGGAAGAAAAAATTAAGCTTGCGCCTGGAACATATCCTGTTACAGAACCGGCATGAAAAATAATGAACCGCTTTCCCGTACCACATTCCTTTTTCCTTTTCACGCTTTTCACAGAGTCATCTTGCCAAGATTTTGAACCACTTCCATTTGAAAATATCCATGTTTCGTCTAAAAATCCTACTTTTCTAAATTTTGATTTGTAATTTTTCGTATATTTTTTAAAAACTGAACACGCTGACTCACTATCTGTGGCTGCTCAAATAAAAATCTTCGGTTACAGTCTTTTTTATAGCGAAAACCTAACTTTTTTATTAAGTTTGATAACGATTCAAGTCCGATTTCCAAAACACCTCGAATTTTTAAATTTTCTTTTAAAACTGGAAGAGTTACATTGGTTTTTGATCTGTATAAATCATAAATCGCGTTTCGAACTCCCATTTTAATATTTTCGCTCAAATCTTCAGTCTTTGGTTTTCTTTGTTTACATTTTTTAGTATTATTCGGTATATATTATGCTTTCTTTCATGCACAATTTTCTGCACAGTCCTTAAACTAATTCCCAGTGCTTTTGCTACGGTGTCCTGCATATTGGTTGACGAATTTTCACTTTTTCTTTCATTCTCGAAATAGTTTAACAAATTAAGCACAATTTTTTTTTCTTTGGGCTGCAAAAAACCAGAAAATTGCTTTTAATCGTTCATATTGTCACATTAAATTAATTGTCAAAGTCACAAAACGGACATCTTTAAATCAAGACGAAGGGACAGGTACAAACTTTTGTGAATGGCTGAAAATTAAATACATATCCTTTTCTTTCATGTCAAAATTGCATAAGTCTGTCTTACGGATTTTGAGAGAAGAAGAAAAAGAAAAATTGAAAGTATGTCTTGGTTAAATCGTAAGACCCCTACGATAAGACCGGATCTGACTTATCAGCTTATCGTGTGTAGTATTAAAAACTAGGCTTATAAGGAGTTTAGTGTGTAGCAAATCTCTTACCATTGATTCTCCTTTAGGAACCTTTCAGCGTTATTGTTAGAGTCAATGTAAATCTTTGCCAAGGCATTATGGGTGGCAGGTTCCACGCAACCTTCGTGAACTCTGCTTTCTAACCAAGGTAGCAAAAGTTTCAACCTAAAAATAAGAACATAGTTTTTTTGGTAATGTAAATACATCAATTAAATATATTATATTTAATTATACTATCAATTTATTTACCTATTTCTCTTCTCAACTTCTTCTACCAACTCGTCAGTCGAAAACTGACCCCTCACTACCAGAATTAAATTTTTAATAATGTCTTCTGAACAATCGACATCGAGCAGGCCTCCAACTACAACTGGTAGACGGCTGGGGTTAACTTTCTGCACATATATTTCAATATATCTAGAAAATAATAATAATAAGTACAAAAAAAAAAGTTGTAGAAACTTCACTTAGGTATCAAATGAAAAATTGCAATATTTACTTACTTTTGAAGAGAATTTCTATACAAATACAACACCAAATCGTGGACGAAATCGAAACGATCACAAACAATGATCAAAGGCAACTGGTCGGTCAGTTTGGCTTCCTTGAGGAAATTCTTGACCCTCTCGGGGTTGTAGCAGTTGGATTCTCTGCATATTCTTTCCACTTCCTTGATTTGACCTACAGAAAGCGTTGTTAGTTGCTAGATCAACAAGTTTAATCGAAAGTTTACATTAAAAAAATATAAAAAAACACACCTGTCTTACAAGCAGCCTGAATATACTTGAAATGAACCTCCTCGTCTTGCGAGAAATTCACAATGGATCCTAAAAAGTAGAAAAGACCCTCGTAACTCTTGAAACTCTCAAAGAGATCGATGAGAGCTTTAGTAGTAAGTTGTTCATGATATTTTGTGGCGATCTGGACGCAAATCTGCAGGTTCTGTCTGATGTTTGCTGTTAGCATAGCCTGTTAAAATTAAAAAGTTTGCAATATACAGACTGTCCGCGGATAGGGTTTACAATAGCACAAATGGACGAAAAATTTCATTTTTCGGGAAAAAGTCATTCTTGATAAAAAGTTTTGCTTGTAAAAAAATGCAATTCACGAAGAGGAAATTTTGATTTTTATACATGGTTCGCAAAAACTTCAAAAACATTTTTCTCCAAGAGTAAACTACCTTTATTTTTCATTTTTGACCAAAATGCCAATTAGAAAACTTATTTAGAATAACGTTTGTAATTTAAATCCGACATTTAAAATAAATCTTCGATTTTTTAGTTTTTTTAATTTTTAGAGGTCAATAAAAATATTAATATAAAATTTATTAGACTCTATTTACATAATGAGTGGTGTGTATCTTATTTTAAAATTTTAAATGCATTCCTACCATCTCTTGTAAAAACAAGGATTTTTTTAACCTTTTTATTACTTTGCTTTACGTATGGGGCAAATTTGAAGTTGTCAAATCTGCGCATATTAGATACTGGAGCGCAAATAATTCCCGTTTTACAATTCCTGCAAGAAGACAATATTACAAAAAAGTAAATGTCTGGTGTGCGATTTCTTATTATGGCATTATTGGCCCATACTTTTTCGAAAACACGTGTAACCGTAGGAGTTACCTTGAAATGTTGGAAACATTCCTTTCTGGCAACCTAGAAGAATTGCCTCTTCAATTTAGGAACGAAATGTACTTTCAACAAGATGGTAGGGGTCGAGAACAATCAATAGCCTATCGATAGTTTGTGCTATCGAATGCCATCGATATTTTTTTTAAACTATCGATAGTTTTCGATAGTGGTTTACATTATACATCTCTATTAATAACATGAACATTTGCATCCACAGGCATAGTAGCGCCACTAAACGCTAGATGGGGCTTCCCTTGGCCCGCAGTACCTCAGGGCTATGTTGTGTTCACAAAGTTAAAATGTTTAAAAAATAGAAGAAAGGTGTTGAATATATAGGATGCGTCCTTTAATTCTCTGGTGACTATCGGTTGTATGCCGTCTTTCTTTAATTTACTTATACTTAAACAGTGATAGCATGTCCTCTGGTGGCCTCATTGGCGGAGAATTAAAGGATCAACCTTATTTATAAATCAGAGAGAAGAATCAGAGAGATGCTTTAGTACAACGGGCAATATTATAACTGAACGGCGATCTCGCCTGAAGGCAGAAAATGTGAATAAAATCACATTTCTTCATAAGAATTTATAATCTGATCTGATCAATAAAAATAATACAATAATGTTTATTGTTTATAAATCATAGACGCAAAAGTAGGGTTAGAAACTGACTATCGATGGTGGACACTATCGATAATTCATAGGGTTAGAATGTTATAAACCGACTATCGAATACTATCGATAACAATCGATAGTTAACGATTTGACTATCGGTAACTATCGATGGTGGGGACTATCGATAGTTCTCGACCCCTACAAGATGGATGCCCTGCGCATTTCGCAATTGAAGTGAGGGAATGGCTTAATAATACATTTGCCCACAGATGGATTGGTCGAAATGGTCCGGTTCTGTGGCCCCCAAGAAGTCCCGATTTAACTATTTCAGATGCCTATCTTTGGGGGCGCCTCAAACAATTAGTGTACTCCCGTCCAATTGAGAACGCCGTACAGCTTCTAAAACAGCGAATTGTTGAAGCTGTTCAAACAATTTCCATTGAAGAAATTCGAAGAAGTTTTGACCACATTCGTTTACAGCTGGAAAAAAGGGTTGAATATGGAGGGGGAGTGATTCAGAAATAAAGCCTATATTCGTAAAGGTTTATTAGTTAATTTAAGATTTTTTTGTGTTATTTCCGGGGTCATTTCATTTGTGAAATTAAACATACATATTTCTGGTAACACCAAAAATCAGATTTTGAAACTTTTTGATTTTGATACCCCTCTGTCATTGATTATGTATGTATTTCGACCGCTAATGCAGCTATCAAAAAAAAATTCTTTTAACTCTAAAAGTTAAAAAAATCGAAGATTTATTTTAAATCTCGGATTTAAAGTTATTCTAAATAAGTTTTCTAATTGGCATTTTGGTCAAAAATGAAAAATAAAGGTTGGAGAAAATTCATGCTTTTGAAGTTTTTGCGAACCCTGTATAAAAAATCAAAATTTTCTCTCGTGAATTGCATTTTTTTACAAGCAACACTTTTTTTTTATCGAGAATGAATTTTTCCCGAAAAATAAAATTTTTCCGCGGACAGTCTGTATATTATAACAAATATTTGAGGGTAACAAAATTTCCGGTATAAGTTTTCTATAGCAAATTATTTTAGAGTAGTTTCTACTTACTTTGAGACATTCAAGACTGTCCTCCACACTTAAAGTTCCAAAGAAACTGACCAACCATTCGACGGGCAACAGATGGGTGTGAACCACTGCCCTCTTAATGTCGTACAGGTCAGTGTAGTGTTCCAGAGCCCTTTGTAATAGACCTGCCTTCTCGCAGAGCTGTGCGATGTGAGGCCTGTCGTAATGGGTAAACATGTTGTTGCCTGTAATAATAGAGAACATTCTTTTACAATTTTTAAAGAGAGATGTTAGTTATGCCGAGAAGGAACTTTTTATACAATCATGCTTACTTGTTGTGGAAACGTAAAAATACTTACCTAAAATAGCATCGGCAACTTGTGGTGCAGATATCAAATTCATTTCGAGTAGCCTAGTCTGCAAATGGCCTTCGGTAGGTCTGTTGTTTTTCAACGCGTCCAAAAGGAATGCCGTACATTGTTGAACCATATTTTGTTCCATGAAAATATCAACTATCTGGTTGATATCGGCTAAGGGCTCTTCGTCTGAAACCAGCATGCTTGCAAAAGCAGCACCCTTTAACAATTGAAAAAACATGTTTTTACTATTATTTTAACCAACAACTTACTATAGATGGACAATTACGTTTATTCGTTTAAAATGGCTTTGTCTCTCTACTACATAATAAAATTAACTACAAATCGCTACAAGAAATATAAAAAGTGAATTAACAATAATAGACCAGGGCTGAAGCCTTTGAAAATGGTAAAAAGTGAAAGAAAAGAATAGTAGGATGAAACCCATTGGAAAAGGAAGAGAATAATATAACAAAAATGAAAAGAAAAATAATTTACGGGCGATCCGAGGTCGGGTTTGTTCGTGGAAGTGGAAGGGGGTGAGTTTTTAAGGGTAGAAAACGATTTATTTCGATTTCCGGCAAAACTACAAGTCCTATGGAAAAACGTTAAATGGCAAAGTTGTAGGTAATAAAAAGATCTACAACTTTTGTATTTACACTATTTTCACATAACCTCAAAATGTATGTGATAAATTCAAATAACCAAGTTTTTGGTTTTTTATTTTTATCTTTTACAAAAAAAAAATTTTTTTTCACGAAATTTGGTAAAAACTTACCTTTTTATGTCCCAAACACACTGTAATTTTTTTGATTTAAAATATTTATTTTTTCACCCTATTTTGACTTAATATCGAAAAAGCACCCTAATTTTCAATCGAAAATTCTCACGTCAAAATATCTGCTTTTTTAAAAAAGTCGGTGGGCTTTTTGTTTGTTGAAATCTCTACTTTCTGATGGTGTAAAAAAATATACATTACTATGGTAAATGTTCTCAAAAATGCAAAGATACGGAAAAAACTCGAATCCGAAATTTTTTTTTTAAATCATTATGTACAGGGTTTTCAGAGATATTTTCGGTCATATCTACAGTTTTCCCTATAGGAGATACAAAAAAAAATTAAATGTAGGAGTTGTAGGGTTTTGTCTGAACCTCCAGGAAATTAAAAAAAAATAAACAAAAGACGATCCGAAACATAAGAAAAATTAACCAATATGGTTTTTTTAAATAGTACACCCTGTATATTTTTTATTTTTATGAAAGATGTTTCTTCCCTGATTTCAAAAATATATAGTTTGTCTATATTTGCTGGAACCGTCATTAAATTATTTCTAATCAATTATTGTATACGGCACTATACAATAATAATTATTTTGAGTAGTGTGCCTTGGAAAACAATAATTGCCTGACGTAGTTTAGTTTTCAATCAATAGGGAACTGTCAACATTTTGTATTTGAAATAACGCACTACGTATCCAATTGTGTCAACGCATGGTGTTGGTCTTTCTGGATAGGTAATACGGTATTGACGTTAAGCCCTTGGTCCATTGCTTATTGAATAAACGGACCATCCGATTTTTCTTCGCTTGAATAACCCATTTAAAAAAAATAAATAAATGATTTTAAATACAAAATGTTGACAGTTCCCTATTAAAAACTAAACTACATCAGGCAATTATTGTTTTCCAAGGCACACTACTCAAAATAATTATTATTGTATAGTGCCGTATACAATAATTGATTAGAAATAATTTAATGACGGTTCCAGCAAATATAGACAGACTATATATTTTTGAAATCAGGGAAGAAAGATCTTTCATAAAAATAAAAAATATACAGGGTGTACCATTTAAAAAAACCATATTGGTTAATTTTTCTTATGTTTCGGATCGTCTTTTGTTTATTTTTTTTTAATTTCCTGGAGGTTCAGACAAAACCCTACAACTTCTATATTTAATTTTTTTTTGTATCTCCTATAGGGAACACGGTAGATATAACCGAAAATATCTCTGAAAACCCTGTACAATTTTGAGCTATTTATTAAAATTTATACTTTAATTACTCGAAAAACGTCGAAATATACTACTATAATTAACAACCAAATAAGTTAATAATTTATGTTAAATAAGAGTTTTTTTCGTTTCTTTGCATTTTTGAGAACATTTACCATAGTAATGTATATTTTTTTTACGCCATCAGAAAATAGAGATTTATTTCAACGAACAAAAAGCCCACCGATTTTTTTTAAAAAAGCAGATATTTTGACGTGAGAATTTTCGATTGAAAATTAGGGTGCTTTTTCAATATTAAGTCAAAGGTGAAAAAATAAATATTTTAAATCAAAAAAATTACAGTGTGTTTGGGACATAAAAAGGTAAGTTTTCACCAAATTTCGTGAAATTTTTTTTTTTGTAAAAGATAATAATAAAAGACCAAAAACTTGGTTATTTGAATTTTTCACATACATTTTAAGGTTATGTGAAAAAAGTGTAAATACAAAAGTTGTAGATCTTTTTATTACCTACTACTTTGCCATTTAACGTTTCTCCATAGGACTTGTAGTTTTGCCGGAAATCGAGATAAATCGTTGTCTACCCTTAAAAACTCACCCCCTTCCACTTCCCGACCTCGGATCGCCCGTAAATTATTTTTCCTTTCATTTTTGTTATATTCTATTCTTTTTCCAATGGGTTTCATCCTACTATTATTTTTCTTGGTTTCAAAAATTATCGACCCTGGTCTGTAAAGAACTCATATATAGCATTAAATTAATTCGAAAATTTCATAAATTTATTTTCAACCAATTAGAAGGCTCCCTTTTGTTTGCGCTTATAGCAACGGGAGACTATCGCGATAGTCTATAGCCTATTAACCTAATAAAATTAATAAGTAATAATTTTTCTGTCAAAAATGAAGTGCTTTATTTTTTATGGCAAACGTCACTCAGATTAAAATACATTTTCTTGCTAACTTATAATTTTTATTGAGAATAGGTCGTAGGTCTCATCATATTAAAAGAAACTCTAATTTATGAAATTTTCTTACCGAATCTCCCACGCAGCAGAATTAATTCCCGATAATTCTGCTGCTAGGGAGATTATAAGTGAAAATTTAGAGGTGATGTTTTTTTGCCGGTTTCTTACTAAAGTATAATAAAAATCATAATTTCGTTATATTACCTGCTCTGGATTGGTTCTCATAACCTGCCTCAACAAAAACACATAATCCGGCGTATAAGACACTTTCTTCGCGTACAAAACGATTTTCTGGAACTGTCCCGTTTCGGCAAAGCTCTGGATCACCTTTGCCGGCACATTGGCTCTGAGATAGACCGACAGAGCCAGAGTGGGATCGACCTGTTTGACGAGATCGCCGAGCTCCTCGGAGCACTCGAGTTTCTCCTCTTTCAGCCATTTTTCTAGCAGTTGTTTGCGGCCCTGAAGGAGAACCGGTTTGCATAGTTCCAAGGATTCATACCTGAACAAGTAATGTTTGAGATTTTACTTTTACGGAGCATAATTTGGAAAACTTGTTATTCTTGACATACAGAAATTGGAAATAAACTTTGAACAAAGAAACGGACAAGAGTTTTTAAAATGTTGCAAACCCAATAGAAAATGTAAGGATCGCATTGTATGTATGTATATGTCGTAGGCTGATAGTGAAATCCGTCATTTCATGAAAAACCTAGTCACTTCATGAAGCGTCGGCAGATTGTGTAAAAACATGAAATTACACGATCTGCCGCGTCACTTCATCAAGAGACCTTGACGTTTCGGCGTATTATGTATAACACAATCTGCCTAATTTTAAATATCGTCACTTCATGAAATGCCACAAAAACAAGGCATATTGTGTAATTCCGTCTAAAAGGTGTATTGGCAACTGGTTTGTTCGGGTTTGTCAGAGCATTTTTTTTATTTTTATAAAATAATATTAGTTGAAAAAATTTAATTAAAAAAAAATGCTCTGGGGAACAACGAACAAACCAGTTGCCAATATACCTTTTAGGCGGAATTACACAATCTGCCGACTGACATGACATCGTTAGGTACTACATGAAGTGACGATATTTAAAATTAGGCAGATTGTGTTATACATAATACGCCGAAACGTCAAGGTCTCTTCATGAAGTGACGCGGCAGATCGTGTAATTTCATGTTTTTACACAATCTGCCGACGCTTCATGAAGTGACTAGGCTTTTCATGAAATGACGGATTTCACTATCAGCCTACGACATATACATATAGGATTTATAATTATACAACAGGCCACAGGTACCTATTTAGTTGTCCTTGATCTAACAAAATTCCAAAATATTGCAACAAAGGGCTGTTTTGACCCGCTTGCGTGGGTACTTGCTGGAACATCTGAATGGTGGCGGGTGTTCTTAGGATTCCTTTGGGAGCGTTTGCGGCAACCTAAAAAATTAAAATTTCCATATAAATTTTACAATTACAATGTGAGAAATCTGGGGAAATCGAATGTTAACCATGATTTTACAGAAGATGTTATACCGTGCGAGCAAAAATACTTGCATCAAAGAGGGCTTTGCATCTAAGGACGTAATGCTTAGCCGTAGAGCTTAATACCTGTTGGGTGTCAGTAACTACCTGAATTAACAATCAATCAGTTATTCCGTCATCTTTGACAGTCGTTAAAAGTAATTTGATTCATCGCTAATTTTTCCAATTTCTTGAACAATTCACACAATGGGCAACATTCATGGTTGAAGCGTATTTTCGAAACGGGGTTAGAGTAAATGGTGAGTGGCAATACAATCCGGGTTTGTGCATGGACGATTTTCACGAACATTTTCCTAACGTTGCTTTTATTGCTGGGGATTTTTATCATTGCCTGAAAAGAACCGTGGCTGTGTTTAGGGAAACAGATTCTTTACAACACAAAAAGGTGCAGGATCTGTAAGAACAGAAGAACTTGTTGCAAACGTTCGTGAAATAATGCAAAATACGCCAACAAATTGTATAAGACGCCTGTCCCAAGAAGTGGGAAGATCTTATGGAACATGCAGGAATATTCTTAAGAAGAGCTAAATTTATTTTCTTATAAAGTGCGAGAATTCCAAGAAATACAAGCCGCAGATTTTGAAAGACGCAGAAATTACTCTCAATGGTTAACCCAAAATTTATTGGAAAGAAATGATTTATTAGACCTGACTGTTTTTCGGATGAAGCCTGGTTCCACCTCTCCGGTTATGTGAATTCTCAGAATACACGCATGTGGAGTAGTGAAAATCCCCATTTTTTTGTAGAGTCCACATTGCACCCTCAAAAAATTGGTGTCTGGTTAGCTGTTTCCCGAAGAAGAATTGTTGGTCCTATTTTTTTCCATGACACAGCGGTACAGAGGCAATATTTTGAATCCATTTGTGGAGCAATTACTTGACGACGAACTAGGTTTTGGACATTTTCAACAGGACGGTGCAACCGCCCATACAGTCGCCAAAACTATTAACTACTTACGCAATTTTTTCGACGACAGATTGATCAGTTTTCGATCAGACATTGAATTCCCACCTAGATCACCTTGTTTAACGGTTATGGATTACTTCGTTTTTCCTCATTTAAAGTACACTGTTTCTAAAACACTAGTTGCAAATTTAGAACAGTTACAAGAAAGGATTATCCAAGAATGTGGTAACATTTCTCCAGAGTTGCTGGTCGAAAATATGGAGACGTGTGAATTTATGCTTCGAGCATGGCGGTGGCCAATTTCAGCAATTTATGTAATTATTTTTCTTTTTCTTTTTGTATATTCTTACTTTGTTAATTTTGTAAACAACAAAAATAAATTTGTATTTGTCTACTTATTTTATTACTCATTAGTTTGGCATATCATGTCATAATATGATATTGACAAAATTTTAACCTATATTTGGTTAGATATATCGTCCCCATATCATTGTGATCTAAACCAAGCCCCACGTTTTTTAATTCAAGCCCTCTTTGATGCGAATAATTTTTGCTCGCACGTGATTATTGTTTGGCGATCTGTCTTGTCTGTGGAATAATCATTCGAAAGTATTAAAACTACTTTTATTTTGTATTATATTATATCCACTTACCTTGGCAGCCTCCGTATACTGTCCATTCTGGAACAACAGCTGAAATTTACTAACAAACAGTTCCTCGGCACCGGACAGATTGTTTCGGGTGGCCAGCCTCAACGCCAAATCGGCATTATGTAAAACTTGGTTGACGTAACGGATAATACTTTCCTCGTCTACTGAGACTGACAGTACTTGACCCCTTCTATTAACACCTGAAGAAAAAAAGGAAGTGTTAGTGCCCCTTGTCTCTCATTAGAATAGTTAAAAGTATCTTATATTTATATTATTTTAAAATTATAAAAAATTGGTTTGATAAAAATGTATTAACAATTAATTATATTCCTTTTACTTTAGTCCTAAATAACCTACCACCAAATATGAATAGTATTCAAATAAATGAAGACATTCAAATTTTTAAAGTTAATAAAACAAAATATTTAGGAATCATTTTTGACAGTAAATTAAATTGGAATTTTCACTTAGAATACTTAACTAAAAAATTAAGAAGTTTACTACCGATTTTTAAAACACATTAAACAATTTTTAAATGTAAGACATATGAAAATATTATATTACGCGTTAGTTAAAACTCATTTAAATTACGGAATTTTAGGTTGGGGAGGAATAAATACAACATTAGTTAAAAAATTGGAAATACATATTATAAAAAAGGTTTCTAAAAATTATATTCAATAAAGATTATCTTTATCCTTCAAAAGAATTATATTCAGAAACAAAAAAGTTGAACATAAGACTACTTTACATATTATATAACATCTTAATATATATATTTAAAAATAAAAACATTATACAATTTAAAAACCATAATCATAATACACGTCATAAAAATGAAATAACCATAAAACCTAAAATAAATAAGTCCATAGGACAAAAAAATTTCAAATATTTATGTTTTTATTTAAACGATTATTTACCAACAAAAATTTAAAAATTGATTTCATTAAAAAAGTTTTAAGTCGAAATTAAAACATGGATATTCAAATTAGACAATTTGAAAATATATTTAGAAATGCTTTAATTAATTAATATTAATCTGAATAATTTATATAAGTAATATTTTTTAGTTAAAAATTAAAAATTAATAATTTTATTATAGGTAATATATTTCTTCAAAAAAACTGCCTTTATAGAAGATAAACAGTTTCAATGTTGTTACATAACGATAATCTTAACATAGTATAAAATAAAGTCGCTGTCGCCCGTCTGTCCCTATATGTGCTTAAATCTTTAAAACTACGCAACGGATTTTGAAGCGGTTTTTTTTAATAGATAGAGTGATTCAAGAGGAAGGTTTTTATGTATAATACATGCATAATATTGTAGAGAAACACTGATAAATTTAGAGGTTTGTTCGGGTTTGTATTTATAAATCTTGACGTGATGGTGAACTCGCCTTATTATCTCAGAGACAGCGACGTCGTATAATGCCGGGCTGCAACGCAGGCCGGGTACACGCTAGTTGTTTAATAAAAAAAAAACTTACCGATAATACCACCGGTTCCTTCATGCGGAGCAGTGACGAAGATCGTCTCACTAGAAATTCTGTTCATGTATATGCAAACGGCACTTTCGATGTCATACATGTGGATGTACCCGTACTTCGTTATTAAATAGATGACGTCGTACTTCGTAGACACTTGCATGGCTACCGGGAAATCGTTTTGTGCCTCTGGCGGGAAGAACACGTCGACGGTCTTTTTGGCGAACGCTTGGTTACCGGGCGGACTCTGTCCCACCTAAGACAAAACAGATCGACTTTGAAAAATTTCCATTGATTGGGAGCCCTGGCCCAAAACACTTTAGGTACCTCCTGGTATTCAAGGCCGTTGTATATGATTTTTACTTGTAATTTAGATGATAATTGCATAGATACTGGTCATATTGCATTGAAATTTGGGCGATTTTAATTTAACTTGCTTTTTAACAATAATATATATCTTTATTCTTAACCAACTTAAGAAGTTCATTACAGAGAATATAACACCAAATATACAATATAAAAAATCACATTTAGTTTAGTAACTATTAATAACTCCATCGAAATTATTTTAAAAAATATAAATAATAACCATTGGTATATGGTTATGGTTAAAAATAAAATACAATTTCAAGCCATTTACATATTATATTTAGGTCGTGGTTAATGTTATTATGAATTTGAGCATAGTCTTCATGAAAATATACAATAGTAGTATCACCGGCAAACAATTTTAATTTACCTTTTAAATTTAATTTTGCTATAGAATTTGTGTAGATTAAAAAAAAAATAGGTCCTAAGGTTGACCCTTGCGGAACACCACAAAATATGTTTTTTTTTTGTGAACTTTTAACATTTTCCATTTGAACAAACTGCTTTCTATTACTTACTTAAGTATTTTTTTAACAATAAATAAATATTTCCCCGAATTCCAATATTGTATAGGCGTTTAAATAAAATGTTGTCATTGACTGTATCAAATACATAAATCTAGGGACAGTGGGCAGCATTTTTGGTTGATATCAACGTTTTGTCGAATATCTTTGATAATATCTGCAGCTGCAACTTCTGTATCTCTAAATTTACGAATACCACATTGAAATGGAGGGAGTAATTTTTTTTCTTCTAAAAAATTTACTATTCTATTATTTAAAATTTTTTCAAAAATCTTGCTTACCTCAATAATGTGTAGCTTTCCACCTTGTACTGTCCTCACGGCAAAACAAAACAGCGTCGAAGGTTCGGGGTTGCCTTCCATTTTAAAAGTGGCAAAAGATGCAGCGTGACCTTCAATAGGTTGGGAACACTGCGAAAAATTATTTAATTAAGGTAGGAGTATCAACATGCTTGCCAACCTATAAACTACTTCGCGTAGATTTATTTATGTTTTCTAGCTTTTATACAAAATTTAAAGAAAATGAGTATCGACTTGATATTCTATAGGTAATAATTGACATATCTAATAAATATCAAGGAATTTCATAAAACTTATTTTAGGAGAATGTATCGGGTAAGATTTTTTTTAACATTATTATGTCATTGCAATGACATGTTCTTTCATTATACATATCTCCCAAAATTAGCAATGAAATAAATTGAGTTTTTTTGTAATATATCAGATATTAACTAAGTAATGTGCCGAAAATACTGATTTTATTTAAATGTTAGTTTAAAAAATAATAAACTTGAAAAAAACAAAGCGAAATAGGTTATAGGTTTGCAATAAATTGAAGGACGTTGAGAATTCAACCTTAAGAAAATATAAAGTAACCTAAAGGATATGTGGATCATTATGAACGTCAATAAAGAACTGGTAATTGTACTGTCACTTGATTTTGGATTTCTATGGTTTTAATTTTTAATTTGGTACATTCTAGTATCTGCTTTAATAGTGTTTGTAAATAAAATATCGTAAAATGCACACAACGCCATAAATAAATATTAATAAATTAGGAAACAGTATCGTACCTTTCTTTCCACAGAATATAACTGCATGGCTCCAACAACTCTAGATTGCTGGGCACTGATTCCCACCAACAGGAGCCAATTTTGTTTCGGATCTGTTCGATAGTTTATTATTTGACAGCCGTTGAGGGAAGAATGTCTAAAATAATAATAATAAGGTACCGATCTGTTGTAATTACATAATTAGTAGAACAGAAGTCGTTTTTTCAGCCTCAATTAGCGAATAAATGAACTAGGTAGTGACTCAAACATACCCATCAGAATTTAATAAGTTAAAGTATTTTTCACCCTAAATGGCATCGGCTTATTGACTACAATAAAACTACCGGTTTAATCCCACTGTTATACACAATCAACAAGCAAATACACTACAGGGTAGGACGTTAGATATTTAATCCGTTATTAATAATATATTATTCAATGACATGTTATCACAAGCACAAGATATATTTATAATCCGACCCTGACCGACGGTTTATTTGCATTTTTATGGCCGAGCTCTTGCAAAACGTCTCAGGTAGTTAAACAGAGTTAACCATTGTGAAAAAGACTTTACTCAACACTACAATCTCATTTGACATAACAAACTTTACTACTTCTTGGCCAGAATACGAACCATTGTGTAACACATTATAGACATTACCTGTCGAACATTTTAACAGGCTGAGAATCGCCTTCCATCGACCAATGGTAGACTGAGGATTCCGTGACTAAGGCTAAGGTATTTGGACTAATCCATTTCCAGAAAATGACGTCGTCCGTCATGGTGTGGGCCTTCATTTTGGATTTCATTTCTATGTTAAAGATTTGCAGGGTCTTCTGGGCTTCGACGCCGGCCTTACCTGTAAGAAATTGGGCGGTAATAGGATCTAGCTCGGGGAGTATACAATGAAAAAATTGACGAGAATTTTTTGTGAAGTGAATTTGATTTACGTAATTATTTAAATTTTTATTTATTTAACGTAGTATTTGATTGATAACCATTACCCGCAGAACTAAAAAGAATTAGTAGACTAAGAAAAAAATTGCCCCAAGTTGTAAAAAAATGCAGTTTTATTGTACTATAAATACAAAACATTTTTTCAGAACAATTCTTACTTTTCTCCTCACCTTTTAAGGCAATGACCTTCGATGCGGGGTTCATGATGGCGCTCTCGGCTGTAATTGGTCTGCGGATCGGATTAGCGGTGTCCGCCATATCGACGATGACGACCTGAGACGTATCTCCGACCTTTTCCCGCACGCAGATGAACTTGTCGCTCTCCATGGTTAGCGTGGCGAAAGAGATATTGGTGACATTGATGCCGATGTTAGTGAGCTGTAATAAAACACAAATTATCGCTGCAATGATTCTAATTAGGTACGCCTGTTTTCCTTGCAGTTACATATGTAATATCTATGTTTATATGAATGCAAGTGTGAACCAATTATTTTATTTGAAATTATTAGTCTGGAGGTCTTAAGGCATTAAAATTAAACATCAGCATCATTGTAATTGGCTAGAAAGGTTAGAGCAGGTGGAAGGGAAGCCGTATCAAACCAGGCTTAATTGTATAAAATTGTAACTATATTGTAGGTAAGTTAAATTTTAAAGCCCGGATCTGTCTATCTTTCCATTTAGCCACTACCAGCACCACTAGCTGCATAAAAAAAACGCAAGCGATATAAATAGGTAACTTCAAGTAAACTCGACTTGGTGTAACCAACCATAGAACCCCAAAATTGATAATAATCTCTTTCACGCTTTCTTAAATAATAACAAAAGGTTTTGCAGGAAATAATAATAATAAACTTAATTTTTAATGACATATCAATATTGCTTCAAATGCAAAAATATTATTTTATAAGTACCTATCACAATGATCTGCTAGCTAAGCAGATCATTGACCTATCACATATCAGGATAGCGACAAAATGAAAACGCAACTATACTCTGTTTCTTAAAGCCTGACAGCACAGCTGAGGGTCATGAGTCGTAAAACCTCAATAAACCATAAGCGTAACAATAACAGGTACCTGACTTAAGTAATTAAATTATCTATTATTGCATAGGTATACAGGTAGGTGGCTTATGTCATAGAATATTTCCAACTTCAAGTGAGGTAGTTTAGTTTTATGTTTAACGTGTTATCGAAAGCTTAAAAAATAATACAAAAATGGCGAATAATTATTATTCCCCAGTGTCCCCAGGTCCCGCGAACCAGGTAAAACTGCAAGAGTACATTATTCCAACTGGCGTACATACACAAATATTAGAAGCTTATAAACAAACTAAGGACATAAAAAAATGCTCTGATAACAACGAACAAACCGGTTGCCAATACACCTTTTAGAACCGATTGGAGAGGGCGTATTATTACTGTCCGTTTAAAACTCTGTGTATGTGAAGACATAAAAAATGCTCTGATAACAAGAACAAACCGGTTGCCAATACACCTTTTAGAACAGATTGGAGAGGGCGTATTATTACGGTCCGTTTAAAACCCTGTGTATGTACGCAAGTTGGAATAATGTACTCTTGCAGTTTTACGTGGTTCGCAGGACCTACATACCCATGTACGCAAGTTGGAAGAAATAATCCTTGTACGCAAATTGGACGTACGCAAGTTGGAGGACAGACTATAACTGCTCATTGTTATAGAATAGAATGTACTGGCCCAAATTTAGAACCACTATTAAAGTGAATAACAGATTTTTAATTTAGGATTTTCTTTGAGAGAAAATAATTTTTAACGTTTGGCCTTTAATACTAACATAAATTGTATTTTTGAAAACGAAACGATACTTTAAGTCTTTGAACCATTTCACATATAAATTGAATGATTCACTATTGTTATTGGCTACAATAACCTAGGTGGGCATGAGTAATATTTTTTTATGTGTTTCAATAAACTTATCAAATCAGCCAACAATTTATTTACATATTATTATGTAGTTCAATGTAGAGATATAATATCTAAAATAATAACAAGAATTGATAAGCATTTTTTTAAAATCTGTTATTGTAATTTTAAAGATTATTTATCAGTTCAGTGATAATTTTTTCGTCACTACAACGACGATCGAAGCAAAGGTAGACCACGCATCTGACTCATAAACGTACCGAAAATAAATGCTATCTCTTCCTATAACATTTTTTCGAAAATTGATTACATTGGCCGACAAGATTTTCCTAACACAGGTCAGCTCTTTATTTTTATAATGAAAATACCCTTCTAATAATAGAAAAAATATTGGGAAAGCCCCAATACGTACCATTTTTCAATAGCTTAATAAGACCATTTTACATTAGCAGGTAGTCAATTTAATTAGGGGCGGTAAAAATGGATGCATTTTATAACAGAAAAATTACCCGAACTGTAGGAATTTTAGTAGGACTTCAGGGAGGATTTAGAAAATATTGCTGTTTTCTTTGTTTGTAGGACAGTCGTGCAGTAGATCAGCATTATGTAATAAAAGATTGGCCACAAAGAAGTGAATTTCAGCCGGGATCTCAAGATCTCAGTTAAGTGATGCCAAATTAAAGGAAGGTATTTTTATTGGGCCACAAATCAGAAAATTGCTGGACTATGTCAACTTTACAGAGAAGCTTACCAGGCAGGAACTCAGAGCTTGGAACTCATTTGTTAGTATAGTAAGGGGATTTTTGGGCAACAATATGGATGCAAACTATCAACAGTTAGTTGATGAACTTTTAGATTCCTACAAATCGCTTGGTGACCGACTTTGAACCTTAGATTTGAAAGTTTAATGTATTGTTCTAGTAACTTATGTATTTTCAATCTGCAAATAAAATTTAACTTTAACACCCTGCAAGTCCCTTAATAATCAATTTTCGAAAAAATGTTACGGGGAGAGATAGCATTTATTTTCGGTCTAGCATTATTCCCTAAATTTTTTGCTTATCATTTCTGGACACCCTGTATATCTATGAACACTTATACTTGTCAAATGAAAATCCCGGCCCTTCATCAATTACTTTTACACATGCTGTATTCTAATAGGCATTGTTACAGTCACATAAGTTCAAAGGCAATAACGGTATCCTTAGAATCGATGGATAATAATAATTTGGGTCAAAGTATAAAATGGTTTTTTTTTATATTTTTCCCATTTTGCTAATTGCCTGAGACACTTCAATCTATTTTTAGATAGGTTTTATGCATATTTTAGTATTGCTTGATTGAATGGAAACCCCCAAAAGGTATTTTTAGGACAAACCATTTAAAGTAGAATATTTATTATCATTATTATGTTATACAGTGACCGGCAAAGAGTTCGCAACATATGGGAAAATTTTTTATTAGCGGAATATTGAAAAATCTTTTTTGGGGGATTGGATGTGCATGTCCCATAACCTTAAAATCGATTTTGACATACGTCACGTGACCAATGGTATGACGGGAAAGTTGAAAAAAACAATATGAAATCATCATAAATCAGATAAGTTGATGAGATATCGAAAAAATTCCAAGAATAAAAAGTGTTTAGAATTCCAAGGATATCTACTTAAAAAACATAAAATCGAATATTTTTGTAAATATTTTTTTACCGAATTAAAAATTTCCATATTTTTCCTTTCTTAAAGCTTCATTAAAGTAAAACTGACATCTGGTGACCACAACTAAAAATATTCTTTTGTTTTTCTGACAATTTGGAGCAATAATTCAAAAAATTCGTTTACACTTGGATACCAGCTGTTGCAATAGTCTATTTCTAATAACCTTATCGATATTTTTTATATCGAAATATTCTATTATGTTAAGAAATCCTTAAATTCATTAATCCAAAGAAAATTTTATTTATAACGGTAAAAAATAATTTTGAATTTCGCGGAAATCTTTAAAAAAATCTAAAAATTAATATTATTTTTTACGGTTATAAATAAAATTTGCTTTGGATTAATGAATTTAAGGATTTCTTAACATAATAGAATATTTCGATATAAAAAATATCAATAAGGTTATTAGAAATAGAATATTGCAACAGCTGGTATCCAAGTGTAAACGAATTTTTTGAATTATTGCTCCAAATTGTCAGAAAAACAAAAGAATATTTCTAGTTGTGGTCCCCAGATGTCAGTTTTACTTTAATGAAGCTTTAAGAAAGGAAAAATATGGAAATTTATAATTCGGTAAAAAAAATATTTACAAAAATATTCGATTTTATATTTTTTTAAGTAGATATCCCAAACATTGTATTCAAGGTTCTAATGGAATTCTAAACACTTTTTATTCTTGGAATTTTTTCGATATCTCATCAACTTATCTGATTTAAGATGATTTCATATTGGTTTTTTCAACTTTCCCGCCATACCATTGGTCACGTGACGTATGTCAAAATCGATTTTAAGGTTATGGGACATGCACATCCAATCCCCCAAAAAAGATTTTTCAATATTCCGCTAATAAAAATTTTTCCCATATGTTGCGAACTCTTTGCCGGTCACTGTATAACAGTGGATTGGGAATTAGCTTGGTGGCAACTAATAACCCACATTTTTTAACTATACAACATAATGAATATTACTGGGACAAGTTATAGAGAACTTATATAAACAAACAATATATCCATCCAAAAATAAAATGAAATATAAATTACAAATCAAAATATTTATTATCTATTTTCCCTTATCTACAATATATCAATATGAACGACAAAGGACCTCTGGTGGCAGACAATTTGACAGTCTACGGTTATCAGCTATCCTCGTCTTACCTCATTAAACAAAGATAGCATTAAACAATAGAAAGGTTTTTGATAGGATTCAGAGACTAGATCTGTTATGAACTGACAGTATAAGCAAAATCCCAGTTGCAATTAGGTATTCAAGTCACTTCTGGTAATCACAGAAACAAAATTTTAGGCATACCTAGGTATATAATAGTTTAATAAAAATGGTTTAATTTTGTCGACTTATATAAATGTTCCATTCCCATTTCATCTAAGATCATTGAAAATAAAGTTCTTATGTTTATGCATGTATTCAATTGGCAGATAGGTAATACTTTTATTTTTGTTTAAAGAGTAAGTACCTACTATCCCTTATTGTGATCCTATTATTATCATAAATTAGGTCCTATCAAAAACAGAGGTATCTGACACACAAAAAAATCGATTGAAACAGAAATCGGTAGTTTAAACCCCCCACGCACCCTCCCCATGATTCACGATCATGACCCAGTTATTTTTCAAAACTTCTACTTTATTTTATAGGTCGGGGATTCACCATAACACCATTTTAAAGGCCTTTGTTCAAAAATTGCCGTAAAATAAAAGATAATCAAGCAATCCGCCCCCACATTGGATTCGTGGAAATTTTTCAAATGTCAAAGTGACCGGTCAGCATCGACAAAAAAGATTGATTTTTTCATCATTAATTTAGAGGCACGTTCTCCAACGAGAAAATTGTATTCCGGAGACTTTGCCCCACATATAAGTAGTTCCTTATGGGAGAAAAGCGGACTTTTGGGGGGCGTATTTTCCGTGTTTTCTTACCTGCAAATGTTCCTGAAACTTGATGGGCAGCAGGGTAGGCGCCGTCATTTTTTCACTTGTTTTTTAACTCGGTGTCCCAAAAACAAACTAAAAACTGGCCCGTATCTCCCGGGCAGCTTTTCCGAAGAGGTTTTCCGGCGGATTTTTCACTATTCTTAGGTCAAAGGGCTACTCACAACTTGACAGGTCAAAATGAGACACCCAACAAACATGGCCGACCAGTTTTCGATGAATGGAAAGTCGACGTTGGAGCTTGCATTTTGCCACATACGTTCGTTTTTCCATATGCGAAATTAAAAGCATGTCAAAAGACCACAACTGACGTAAAAAAGAAATAAGTTTTGATATTTTCGGTAGAGAAAATAACGCAGGACCGTAATAACATATTTATATTGGAACAGAACCGTAACAAATAAGTTTCAGTGTAATTGTTGCTTAGAAACCGCACTGTATTGACATAATTTGTCAATGTGATTTTTAATATAAGTTTTTATAAACCTGAGCGTTTAAACGGTTTTACAAGATGAATAGCAGAAACAATACTACAGTCTTTGATAAACTGTTCTTTCCCAAGAAGCCGAATTACGAATATTCTTCGGAATACTTTGCTTCGAAATCTACAGAAGCCCAAAGAAACCTTGCGTATGTTATTTAACTTTTGTGTCTTGAAATACAGATTCCCCGTATGTTTTTATCGCTTTCGTACCAATAATAGCTTATTATATTCTATTAGGTGTGTATATGTCGTAGGCTGATAGTGAAATCCGTCATTTCATGAAAAGCCTAGTCATATCATGAAGCGTGGCTAAAAGGTATATTGCAACTGATTTTTTCGTTGTTCCCCAGAGCATTTTTTTCAATTTTTTCAACTAATATTATTTTATAAAAATAAAATTTAAATTAAATTAAAAAAAAAAATGCCCTGGGGAACAACAAAACAAACCAGTTGCCAATATACCTTTTAGCGTGCAGCATGATATGACTAGGCTTTTCATGAAATGACGGACTTCACTATCAGCCTACGACATATACAGTGTGTGTATAAAGCCTGGAAACGGCTTAATAACATCACAATTTACTGGCCGATTTAAACCAAATTTGGTACAGTTGTGTAAGAGGATCTAACGCACCGAATGACGATATTGGCGTTGTTGCCAGCTTTTTAGTTTGTCTGGAATTCGAACAAATTTTATATTTTTAAATATAACACCCAGTATATTTTTACATTTTTAAATTCCACATAAAATTATAATTATTTTTTATTAAATGCATTATTAGTCTATACTTCATAGTTTCCGAGATATTGACTCTCGAAAAGTGACATTTTTGAACTTTGACAGCTTATAACTTTCTAACAGTACGTCTTAGAGCAAAACGGCTTACATGTCCCTATCTTCAATTTTTATTATCTTCCCAAAAAAATCAACTTCCGGTTAAACCGGATGTAACTCGAAAGCAGGAAATATAGTTGTTCCGGTTTAACTGGAAGTTGATTTTTTGGGAAGATAATAAAAATTGAAGATAGGGACATGTAAGCCCTTTTGCTCTAAGACGTACTGTTAGAAAGTTATAAGCTGTCAAAGTTCAAAAATGTCACTTTTCGAGAGTCAATATCTCGGAAACTATGAAGTATAGACTAATAATGCATTTAATAAAAAATAATTATAATTTTATGTGGAATTTAAAAATGTAAAAATATACTGGGTGTTATATTTAAAAATATAAAATTCGTTCGAATTCCAGACAAACTAAAAAGCTGGCAACAACGCCAATATCGTCATTCGGTGCGTTAGATCCTCTTACACAACTGTACCAAATTTGGTTTAAATCGGCCAGTAAATTGTGATGTTATTAAGCCGTTTCCAGACTTTATACACACACTGTATATTCTTAAAAATTAAAACTGATCGGAATATATATTGTTTTAGAAACCGAAACTGCGGGGATAATATTGAGAGAAACGTAGACATTTCTAATTATTTGGCTAAAAGAACACTACAGAAAACAACCAAAAAATTGGAACACAAGAGAAAAGATTATAATGAAAAAAGAAGGAGTGTACAGGCTCAGTGGGAAGATTTGAAAGTCAAGGAAGATAGTTTGCGACAAAATTTCATACGATTTAATCAGGTATGAATAATAGTAGGTATTTTCTTGTCAGTCGTGTCAAAAAAACCGTTACTCCTCTAGACTACAGAGGAATGATATTATATAGTTCAACGCTGACACCTTAACATCATATTATGACTCTCTAACTCTCTATAGGGTGTTCGTAAACGGCCATGCCTTACATACAGGGTGTCCCAGATAAGAATGCACGCTACAGGGATCTCGTAAACCATAGGAGATACAGAGATGGTTAAATTAGAGAAAAATTGCGCATAACTGAATCCTGTAACGTCATGTTTTCAAATTTAAAAAATCCCGAATGCTTCCGTAGATATTTGGATAAAACCGAATATTCGCAATTTCGTTTTAATTGATTTATGATTCTGTTTAAAAAGACATTTCAAAATAAATTTAACATTCTTATTGCCACTTTTTCTCCCCTACAAGACGGTTTAATTACATTTTTGATCCGACGTTTCGTTTAGTCACAACCATCATCAACTTTGTTATTTTAAATAGTCGGAAAATTTAATTGTATGCTTAATAAATTCTACGTTTTATTCTAAATCTAACAGTGTATCACACTTATTATTTATTAGACGTTTCGATATAGAAAAACACATCATCAATGAAAATAGGCACATTAAACATTTAAACAATTGCGAATAACGTCAATCAATTTTATAGCCACCCATATAATGCCGAATTTAAATGGTACGTTATGTTAGAATATTATCATGCATTTTTTAAAAATAAAAAATAACTGTTTTTAATAATTAAAATTCATTATTACTTGTTGCATTTTTCAGATAAGTTTTATTAGATATTATGTTTAGTTAGAAGTTTATTTTAAAAAAATGTTTTAAAATCCAACAATTAAAACAAAAATATTTTCGATAATGTGCCTATTTTCATTGATGATGTGTTTTTCTATATCGAAACGTCTAATAAATAATAAGTGTGATACACCGTTAGATTTAGAATAAAACGTAGAATTTATTAAGCATAAAATAAAATTCCGACTATTTAAAATAACAAAGTTGATGATGGTTGTGACTAAACGAAACGTCGGATCAAAAATGTAATTAAACCATCTTGTAGGGGAGAAAAAGTGGCAATGAGAATGTTAAATATATTTTGAAATGTCTCTTCAAATAGAATCATAAATCAATTAAAACGAAATCGCGAATATTCGGTTTTATCCAAATGTCTTCGGAAACATTCGGAATTTTTTTAATTTGAAAACATGACGTTATAGGATTCAGTTATGCGCAACTTTTCTCTAATTTAACCATCTCTGTATCTCCTATGGTTTACGAGATCCCTGTAGAGTGCATTCTTATCTGGGACACCCTGTATATACATAACCATATACAGTAGAGCTTCGCTAATCCGAACTCCACTAAACCGGATTCTCCAGTAATTCGGACAAAATTTAAATATTACTTATTTACATTATGTATTTATAATCCGGATTTCTTATGTATTCCATAGTCCGGATCATGTGTTCTTCGATAATTTCATGTAACTTTTATGGTGTTGTCTAGGTGAATCCCCTAATTATTAAAAAGCCGCAAAAGACGAGTCGAGATTTTTTAGAGGTTAAAAAGCATCATGGCACCAAAAAGAGCACACAAAACTTTAACACTAGCGGAAAAATATGATATTTTACAAAAATTAAAAATGTTTAAAATTGTTTGTGTTAATAAATGCTACAGCAATGTGTATTTGGTGCATTTTTATAGCTTTTAAAAAGATTCCAATAATCCGGATGTTTCACTAATCCGGATTAGCGAAGCTCTACTGTATTTCGGTTTCTTTTAGTTCGTGAAAGAAAATCAGGAGAAAAAAGAAAGAGCTGCCAACAAAATTGTTGAACAAGATCAGCTCAAGGCAGACCGACAACTGCGTATGAACGAAATGATGAAAAAATGTACTGAAATCAGTAAAGTAAAAGCAAGCATGGACAAGAATATAAGTCAGTACAGAATATACGAACAATTTTTGACTAAAGTTGTCGAGCAGGAGGATTCTATGCAGTCTATTAACGATTTGCTAAGAAGGTATACTATATACAGGTCTACCAAGTAATCCTCCTAGTAAACACATCTGTGACATTGACATAAATTTTACGTAAATTTAAAAGAATATACTTCTACTTTATTAGTTTAATGTAATATTTATGTAAATTTTATATAAAGCTGAAAACATGTGACCGAAGAATATACTTTTTACGTAAAATGGTAGACGTAGCCTTTATATACTTAAAGAAAAAAATATAAATTCAACATTAAACATTTTACTTTAATTTTATGGAAACTATGTTACGGCAGGTTTATACGTTTATATAACATTGATGTTAAATCCCCAGAGTTTCGTTATGGGCATAAAAAGTGCCAATAAAAGCGCTCGAAAGTGACAGTTAATGGGTGGAGCTTAAAAAATAAAGATCCGCGGAAAAAGTGTTCTAACCTCAACTTTTACTGTTTGCTACCATCAAGAGTGTACAAGAGTTTTATATTTCTTGCCAAGAAGTCTTACCCATTTACTTTCTTTTCCACAAAATACATTTGGCTGTTCTTATTTATAATGGAATATGTGCCAGTGCCATTAAGATCAGGCAATAATGATGATCGAAGTAAGTACTTCAGTACAGTTTGAGTAAATGTTTTTGAATTTTAATCAACTTTTGTTACCACTTACCTATAAAAGTTGCATCGTCAGTTGGGATATAGGATATTCTACGAAAATTTATTAATAGTCCAAATGTTATCTTCGCTGTTCATTTTAGTTCTAATCAGCTAAGGCTTCTAAGATTTTTTTATTGGCAAGCATGATTCGAAAGTATCAATTTTTGGTAAAGAAATTATATCTTATGTTTTGTGTTGTTTACTTTAATTTTTTAGGTCGTCCTACCAATTGGGGAAAAATTATCCAGGGAGACCATCATTTTTCATGTGTGCAAGTTAATTTTTTTGTTTATATAACAAATACATAAGACTTTACAAACAAAAATATTTTAATTTAAAAAGGTTCTATAATATAAGTAGGAGAAAAAAAATAAAGTCCAGCACGTTACGTAATAAGTATGTAACTTATTTGGGCCAGATTATGTTACATTTATGTAAAATAATTTATATCAAATTTACATAACATGAGTTACATAACACAGTTTACATCACCGAGCTATAAATCTAACATGCCCAAAAGCATGACAGCAAATTTAAGTTAAATTTTACTTTCTTATGACCTTGTTGGTATTTTAAATTTACATAACCGAGTAAAGTCGTTATATAAATTTCACATATATTTTACGCTTAATTGTGTTTACTGGGCAAAGAGTGAATAAACTATACATTGTTTCCAAGGTAACCGTGAAATAAATATACGCCGTGTTGTTGTTTGAGTTTGTGCGCATTTATTCCTGATTCTTCTATAGTTGATGTTCTCCCATCTTGAGAGTATAGTAATTGATACTATTATTTACTTCTGCCCCCCGCAGTTGTCTATACCAAAATACCAATATCTTAAACATTTTTCGAGATTTTTGCCAAAACAACCGAAACGAAAATAACCAATTTAATAAAGCATTTTTCTTTAGATACGAAGCACTAATTGGCGCAAGAAAGGAACTAAATGATATTCAACAGGGCGACATGAACAAACTGGAGAAGGCAAAAACAAATTTGGTAAAAATACCTTAAGTATAAATTGTTTATTTTGAGAAATTACCCCATCTGCTATAAAATTGCATGTATTTATAATTCCTATTAACTTAAACAAATTTCTGTATAAGCACGGATTACGTTCACAAAGTAGATATGTGTTAATTTTTCTATTATATTTAGCGATGCTTTTAGCAGCTTTTGCACCAAAGAAAAGTAGCTATAGTAACATCACTGCATGTACAAGAAATGTTTCAGTAGTATTTATACACCCAGTTCCACTAAATCGGTAAGTCGATGGTTCTATTACATTAAGTTTGGGTAGGTTCCTGTTGCTAATAACTATATATTATATAATGGATTTAATTATAATAATAGAAAAATTCCTTATTTTATAATAACTGTTGTTTTAGAGAAACATCACAGAAAATTATTTAACAAGAGTAGGACAAATGAACAATAAAGTGACCTACTTACACGAAAGGTATGAAACTGCAAAGCTCAACTGTAAAAAGTGGGAACGATTCAGTCAGTATACAAAAGGAGAAGCCATGGAAGAGATCATGTATACTGTAAGTTAACTATAAGCCCAACCAATGATCTGTAGGTAAAGTCTGGACCAAGATATACCGTTTGGCCTAATTTGACTGCAATAAAACCCCTTAATGGCTTAATAATAGTTTCATTATATTGTAAACACCCAAAGAAACCCTGTTAACCTGTTCGATTGCCAAACCTACGTTTTTAAATAATTTAGTGGTAAAATTACCCATATAAAACTACCAGATCATTAATAATAATAATATAGACTGTGTCTACTTAACTTTTTTATTATCAACTTTACGAAAAAAAGTTATTCCTCATAAAAAGTGGTACATGGTCCAAAACCGAAAATGCAACCATCAGATATTAATTTTTTTCAGTCGTATACAAGGTTTGTCAAAAAATATGAATTTTGCCCAAGAGTAAAAAGTACCTTTATTTTTGACAATATCGAAAACTGTAATTATGAAAAGTTGTTCGGAATGTAAAACTATATTTTAATATGCAATTACATGCTTCTACTTAAATTTTTTTTATTTTTGCAAATTTTTCTCAAATTACTATGAAATTATTATGAATTTAATTTTGCTATAGAATTAATGCAGATTTAAAAAAAAAGTAGGTCCTATAAGGTTGATCCTTGCGGATCACCACAAATTATGTTTTTTTGTAAACTTTTAACATTTTCCATTTGAACACACTGCTTTCTATTACTTAAGTAATTTTTAACAATAAATAAATATTTCCCCGAATTCCAATACTATATAGGCGTCTAAAAAAAATTTTGTGATTGACTGTATCAAATGCTTTACATAAATCTAGGGACAGTAGGCAGCATTTTTGGTTGCTATCAACGTTTTGTTGAATATCTTTGACAATATCTGCAGCTGCAACTTCTGCATCTCTAAATTTACGAAAACCATATTGAAATGGAGAGTAATTTTTTTTCTACTATTCAATTATTTAAAATTTTTTCAAAATAGTAAAATAATACTGACAGGCAAAAATTTTAAAAATACAAAAAATAGGTATTTAAGAAGGTGTTGTTTTTCTTTTAGGTTGCGATCAAGGAAACTTGCGAAAAATTGTACCGGGAGGTGTGCAGACGAAAAAAGATCAAACCGATTCACATCGACGATGTTGAAAAACAACTGTTCAGCATTAAACAGGCTATTGGTGAATACGAGATAATCAACGACAAAGCGAAAGACCTAGAGGAGAGAGATTTGAAAGGTTCAGTGGAGCCGAAAGGATCAAATATGACTTTAATTTAGGAGGTTTTAATATTGGGTATCAGAACGAATAACTCACACTTAGGAAATAGTAGGCACAAGCAGAAAGTGCACATTATTATAAAAATGTCACATGCTAAAAAATAAAAATTTTAATTATACATTTATTACCTCTTATATTACTATTCCACCCCCTTCCTATATAGTCATTGATTTTTTCCAAAGTTCAACTATACAGGTGTCGATATTGTCATACTGTCAATAAGGTAAGAAACAGTCGAACAGTCACTTGTCAGTAATGACATTCATGTCGAAATAACTCCCACTTACCGTTAATTTCTCTCAGTTCTGGGGGGGTGTTTATATATAGGATTTCTTGATGAACTTATTAATGTAGATTTTGTAAATTGGCAAAATTGACTATTTTTTATATGAGACCGTACTTCAGTTTTGGATGAAAATATAGGGAGACAGGAAAAAAAGTTCCGAGGGAAGCAGGAAAATTTTATGTCTACTCAAAAGGTCCAGCAGAGGACGATCGTTTAGTAAAGGAAAACTAACCACAGTACAAACATGGAGACAATTGGGGATATATCGAATAATTTGTTAGCGGAGGGCGAAGTCATCAGATTCTTTAGCATGGATGATCTCCTCTTCAAAGGAAAAGAGATGGTTATTGCAGATCCCAAATTAAAGTTTGATACTGGTCATCCAGAACGAAATGTAAGAAGTATAAACGAGTCGAAGGGTATTGTAAAAATGTGTCGGTAAGTATACCTAGTAATAGTATAAAAGTCAAAATAAGGGTACAATATCTTCTTTGCATTTATCGGGTAAAAGTTTACTTATATAGGTACCGTAAAACGGGGCTACTTGAAAACGCGGAGGTAACTTGATAATTTCAGCCGCTACTGTTTAAGTCACGTGCCACCAACAGCTGGTGTGAAATATAAAGTGCGCATGTAAGGCGAGCGTGTCGAGACCTGTTAGTTGGTAGGTTGGGTTATACGCGGGAAGTTTTTTTGTGCTGGTTAGTAGTTATTTTGTAGCGTTAAAAATAAGTAAGTTTTATATATTTTTTATATACCTGTATACATCCTATTACACAAAGACACATATGATATATAACACAGCCATCTTTTTTTCTTCGAAAGAGGCTGGTATTTCCTTTGACACCCTAACCTCAAAACATATATTTCGTGTTTTACTAGCCAGTGGTGTAGCATTTTATTTTTTAACGTCATTTCCGGGGCTACTTGATAATAGTGCGATTTTACAAAAGAAAGCCAGGAAATCGAAAATATCGAGACTACGATGAAGAATCACTCCAGCGTGCGGTACAATTATATAGACAGGGTGGCAACTTAAGAGATTTAAGTGAACAATTCGATATTCCCTATATAATTTTATATCGAAAAGTTAAGGGTTTGCACACAAAATCGTCTTTTTAGAGTTTTCTCTTAGTTTGTAAAAAGTGGTTGATTTTTTAATGTCTTGTTGTTTTTGCAACACTACATATTTTTTTAAAACGTAAATAAAACTATTTTTTGCCATAAATCCAATATTTTTTAATTAAATTACTAACTGCGGGTTTTATTAAAAGACAATTTGCGTTTCAAGTAGCCTCAATTGTGAGTATACTTGCATTTTGGATGCGATTTTCAAACAAATTTCATTTAGCCCCATTACTTGAAAAAATGTGCTTTAAATTTTTTTTCTCCAGTATGGCGAGGGCTAGATTTTTTTTTCAGTATTACACCTGATAGCCCTTACTCCAAAGTAATCTAAAATAATTTTAGTTTCGATGAACGTAGCTTTGTTGCAACGAGGTAGGACCTAAAAGTTGAAAAAGTGTATCAAGTAGCCCCGTTTTACGGTACCTATATCCTTATTTTGGGGTACGCTTCTTCTGTTCAAACGACAGTAAGTTATTTATCTGTTGAAGACAATTATATTTCGGACTGCATTGTATTTATTATTTGTTTGTAAATCACAACGTCTCAACTGGTTGTGTATCTCCAGGTCAATGCTAAATAAGCAACGCAACTACAGCTCTTTTTATACTAGCTCAATAATTAATGCACTAAAGCAGGGGTCTTCAACCTTTTTTCATAGAAGGGCCATATTTAAGCTACCCATCGATTGCCGGGCCAGAACAAATAGAAAGTGAGAAATTTAATATAGCTGAAATATAGTAAACTCAAGACAATATTTATACAAACACATTTAAATTTAATGTTTAATTTTATTAATAAATTTGTATGCGGGCCACAAAAAAGCTAATGGAGGGCCGCAAGCGGCCCGCGGGCCGCCGGTTGAAGACCCCTGCACTAAAGCATAGCCGAGATGGGTGCAGTTAAGTCGCGCGCCGTATTCTAAGATTACATCCACTTAACAAAGGATTCCAGATATTTTTTATATCTAATGATTGCTCACTAAAACTGCCTGGGTTCTGGTGTATAGTAGCAGCTTCCTTGATTTCCTCTTCCTCCAGTGTGGTTCTTTATCCAGGATTTCAGCTTCTACCACATGATAATATGATGGCCATATGCAGTGGCGGAACAACGTAGCCACGGGCCCGTGTGCGAAAACTTTGCCGGGTCCCCATTATGATACGGAGTATTATTATTGATAACCATATTAATTTATGAATTTTCAATTTTCCTACGAGATGCACATAGGTACTATTTTTTCTGCAATCGAAAAGAAAATAGAATAAATACAAAAATAAAATGATTGTGCCTAATAAAAAATGAATTAAAAGTCATTATTCCATTATTGTTAACCGTTGCTAAGCAATGAGCCATAATATATCGATTCGAGAATATTATATTCTTGGCATATGCCGGGAATAATATATTCTCGTATCGTTATATGTCTCATTGCGTAGCAACGGTTAACAATAGTACTGGAATAATGAACTTTGTGGCGTCAAATCACGCCAAAAAGATGTCAGTTTGTGGACGATTGCAGAAAAAATCTTTTTTTTATTGCTTTTGCATGTGCAAAGTTTGAAATCAGATTAGAAATGTCTACTATTTGAGCTTCCTCATTTTCGATAGAAATAATTGCTAAAGCTGATAATTTTTTATCGGTCATGCAATTTCTCAAATAAGTTTTAATTAACTTTAACTTGGAAAAAGACCGTTCAGCTGATGCAGCCGAAATAGGGATGGTCAAAAAAATAATGCAGGCAGTTACAATTTCACTAAAACTTAAAGATGAATAATAATTTTTTACCAATATAAAATCTAATAAATCAAAAATACAAGTTAAATTGAAAGCACTTGTGATGAAATTGTATCAGCGATATCTTCTAGATATGGAAGATGCAGGGCCTGACTCGTGGCGTAAATATCCTTATCAGAAAGAGAAGGATCTCGTAAAACGTTGGGGAACAAAACGCGAAAATAGGAACAACTTTTGTAAAGGCCAGAACTTCGATTTTTTAATTGAGCTGTACCTAAGTATATTTATAGTTTTAAAAACACATTTATTCTAAACCAATAATCACATTGTTTGAACAGAGTTCGTTTTAATTACTTACATCAAAATTATTTCTCATTTGATTTATGATTTCAGTGGCGGTGGTAAACATTTTAGACGCAGCTTCAATATTTTGCTCTTTTTTTTTGTAAAAGTTTTGTCAAAGCATTTAAAATTTTATTTTGAAAAACAATAAGAAAAACGGTTTCAAATTTTTCCAAGTGTTTTCTTAAAGACTTTGCTTCATTAACAACCGCTTTATTTGTAGAGGTTAAATTAAAATATCCACATAATAATATCTAAAACGAAGAGCTTCTAATGCATCGTGTCTCGATGACCATCGGGTGTCAATTTTTTAAAAGTTATATTGGCATTAGTAACACTTTGCAAAAGTGCCCACCGTTTAATGCTTTGTCCAAAAAAAACACAGACACTTTCAACTAAATCGTAGAAATTCCTAGTTTCTCTTATCCAAGTTCAATAATCGCAGACACAAACACCCCTTTAAACTAAATGTCGGTATTGCGAATTGCGGTTTAATAAAAACAATAATAAAAAAAATAAAGGCCGTTTTATGTGATTATTTCAGTTACTATCTATAAAAGTATTAGGTAGAGTAGTTTTGCGGATACGTTTCCAGAGTATTGCATTTTTTTTTTTCTATAAGAACATTTTGTTTTGCATTTTTATGTTTTTGTGGCTCCGCTCCCGGGCCCTTTTTTAGCCCGGGCCCGTGTGCTTCGCACGCATTGAGCATCGGTAGTTCCGCCACTGATACACACAAGCTTTCGATAACACGTTAATAATACAAACTAAACTACCTCACTTGAAGTTGGAAATATTCCATGCCATAAACGACCTACCTATACAGTGTCCGCATCAAATGGGAATTTTTTTTATTATTAGGTATAGGTAAAAATTGAAAAGGCAGTTAGTTTTTGCTTACCTAAAAACCAAAAATGACGTATACTGAAGCAGCTGCACGACTTGCGTTACCCGTCAAATTTGACATTTTTAATAAAATAGGTTTAAAAATGCCCTTATTTAACAAAATATCAAAAAACTTTATTCGAAAAAGTTGTTTATTTAGGCATTTTTAGTCTCTATCCGAAATTTTGACTGTCTAATACAATTTTTATTTTTTGCCAGGTTCTTGAAAATTTTGATCAACCCTCGTAGATTAACTTTTATACATCGATGTAAAACCATTTGCCTTTACTTCATTTGTAATCTTAATGCAATTGTGTGTAAACTTTTTGTTCCCTATTATTTGTTTTGCTTCAAAAACTGAAATTGTTATTGATTAGTATGTAATGTTTGATGCAAAGTTTATCTAATTACATTAGTTTTGCCAAAACCGACGTTTCCTATTTTTCTTAAGTTAGTAAACAGATGTACAAAAAGAAAATATTAGGAAGCTTTCGTTGAAATTTTACTTAATTAATATTGGATTAAAGAGAATATTATATATTAATCGCTCGAAACATTTTATTCAACAAAAATATAGTTTAATATAATTAATTTAATTTAATATTAATATTAATTAAGTAAAATTTCAACGAAATCTTCCAATATTTTCTTTTTGTACATCTGTTTACTAACTTAAGAGAAATGAGAAACGTCGGTTTTCGCAAAACTGATGTAATTAGATAAACTTCGCATCAAACATTACATACTGATCAATAACAATTTCAGTTTTTGAAGCAAAATAAATAATAGGAAACAAAAATTTTACACAAAATTGCATTAAGATTACAAATGAAGTAAAGGCAAATGGTTTTACATCGATGTATAAAAGTTAATCTACGAGGGTTGATCAAAATTTTCAAGAACCTGGCAAAAAATAAAAATTGTATTAGACTGTCAATATTTCGTATAAAGACTAAAAATGCCTAAATAAAAAACTTTCTCAAATAAAGTTTTTCGATATGTGGATAAATAATGGCATTTTTGAACCTATTTTATTAAAAATGTCAAATTTGACAGGTAACGCAAGTCGTGCAGCTGCTTCAGTATACGTCATTTTTGGTTTTTAGGTAAGCAAAAACTAACTGCTTTTTCAATTTTTACCTATACCTAATAATAAAAAAAAATCCCATTTGATGCGAACTTTCTTGCGGACACTGTATACCATGCAATAATAGATAATTTAATTACTTAAGGTCAGGTACCTGTTATTGTTACGCTTATGGTTTATTGTGGTTTTACGACTCATGACCCTCAGCTGTGCTGTCAGGCTTTAAGAAACAGAGTATAGCGTATTGTTCCTGTACTCCTTGATCCTTATTTCGAGTGGTCTTAGTGTCTTACCAATAAAAGATTGAAGAACTGTTGGCGAATATTAGCAAGAGAAATGAGCGAATTAAATTTTTTTATTGCGTATTAAATATCATCGTAGTCCTCCTTATCCACTCTTAGGACTGGTTCAAGGAATCATTGTTAACTTGTTGCTATGATGGGGGTTCAGTAAGCAATAAAATATTTTAATTCGATTAGGTATCTCATAAATGGAATATATATACAGTGTGGTTGTTTAAGTGTGCAACATATGGGCATTTTTTTTATTACCGATTTCTCAGAAAACTTTATTCTTGATAAAAGTTGGTGCATGTTCGATAATCATATTAGGTGCACTTGGAATGGTTGCAAGCGAAACGGCGTACAGGGTAGGCCAAAAAATATAAAACTTGTACAAGAATAAAGTTTTTTAATAAACATTTCAAATAAAAATTTTGCACTTTAAATGATAGATTCCTAATTAGCATATCATCATTACTAATGTTTTATCTTGTTAAAAAGAATTTTTAGGATATTTTAAAGTTGTGTTTCATATCGTTGCAACAAACATGAAGTTTGTGATTCCTTAATAAATTAAAAATTCAAGTAAATTTTACAAATATGCTTGAATTTGAACAAAGATATGTGAAATTGATTTGATTTTGATTAATTTATGCAGGTGTTTATGGTAAATATAAAAAAAATATTTTTGGGAAAGTAATAATGTTTTTTAAAAAAATATATTTTTTTATTTTAGGAGGTCACGTTTTTGAATCCATGCGTAACTTTTAATTCTAAACAACTTTTCTTAATAAGATTTTGCTGAATTTTCTGAAATAGGGGTATTATTCTTGTACAAGTTTTATATTTTTTGGCCTACCCTGTACGTCGTTTGACTTGCAACCATTCCAAGTGCACCTAACATGATTATCGAATATGCACCAATTTTTATCAGGAATAAAATATTCTGAGAAATCGGTAATAAAAAAATGCTGCACACTTAAACAACCACACTGTATTATTATAAGTTCAAATCGACGACAAACTTAAGTTTAAGGATCACATTCTTGGATTGAATAAGAGACTAGCGTCCGGTTCTTACGCAGTGAGAGTTGTCTCAAGAGAATTGGGGAAAAGCGTGGGTAGAATGGTTTATTTTTCACTGGTTGAGTCACTTGAGGTATGGTATTGCTTTTTGGGGATTTAGTAGTAGGGCCTATTGGGCTCTACATTGGTTTTGCAAAAGAGGGCATTAAGATACTTGTGTGGTGTTAATTGTCATACTCACTGTAAACGTTTATTTGTCAGGGAAAAGATTTTAACTTTGATTGGAATTTTTATCTTAAAAACCATAAAAAATATAAAAATTATGCTACTAACAGCTCCTATAACATGCGTAGGAGCGTAGGTACTATGAATGATATTCCTCTTCCTGTGCCGAAAACAACTCTCACCAAAAATTCCTTTATATTTGAGAGCGTAAGCATCAAAATTTATAACCAACTACCACTGTCTTATCGGCAGGTGATTGATGACAGGATTTTTAAGCAAATACTAAAAAGGCAACTAATTACTAGACCCTACTATACTATCCAGGAATTTTACAATGATAATATCTAGGCATTTCCTTTGATTTTTTTTTAAACTTTGATTCGTATTCTTGCCAGATTTTTTGTAAGATTGAGCTTGTCTTCGTGTTAAATTGATTTGTGTGTACATTTTTGACCATGACTATTTTATTGTCTCATAAGGTGCGATTATCTATTTATTTATTTATCCATTTATTGGATTACTTTTTCTTACTCTATATATAGTGAACATTGTAATTTCCATAATAGTTGTAACACTGTCCAAAGCTTTGTTAACAAGATGTACTTCTTATAACTAAAATAAGTGTATTTTGATTTGATTTGTGTAATGTTTTCAGGGCCGTTCCTAATCGATATAAAAAACCGCTGGTATCAAATATAAAAATGCAACTCGCAAGTGAAAAAATGAAACTGTACGAGACTGAAGAAAGACTAGCCCAGGCAAGAACAAAACTGGACATCAAAAGACGCAGTGCGATACAACAATGGAAAGATTTGGAAGCAAAAGAAGCGATCTTCCGAAAGAACTTCATACATTTTAATAAGGTATAAGAAAATGTTATTTTAAACATAAAAATGTTATCGTACAAGGACCTTCTGGCGGTGCACCACGCGCCCGGTACGTATTATACAGACTGTCCGCGGATAGGGTTTACAATAGCACAAATGAATGAAAAATTTCATTTTTCGGGAAAAAGTCATTCTTAATTTTTTTATACAGGGTTCTCAAAAACTTCAAAAACATGATTTTTCTCCAAGAGTAAACTACCTTTATTTTTTATTTTTGACCAAAATGCCAATTAGAAAACTTATTTAGAATAACGTTTGTAATTTAAATCCGAGATTTAAAATATTTTTTTTTTTTTTTTTTTAATTTTTGAGGTAAAAGAATTTTTTTTTGGATAGCAGCATTAGCGGTCGGGTTTGTTTAGTATATTTTAAAAGCAAACAAAATATTCCCTTTTAAGCCAACTTTTAATCAAACGTTGGAAGAAGGAGACGAAGCCAAACGTTTGGATTTTTGTCTTTGGGTAGGAAACAAAATTGTAAGTGAAAACAGGAATTTTCATAAATTTATCATGTTCTCCGATGAATCGACATTTTCAACAAACGGGAAAGTGTCTTCTACGCATATTAGATACTGGAGCGAAAATAATCCCCGTTTTAGAATTCCTGCAAGAAGACAATATTACAAAAAAGAATGTCTGGTGTGCGATTTCTTATCATGGCATTATTGGCTCAGTTTTTTGAAAACACGTGTAACCGTAGGAGTTACCTTGAAATGTTGGAAACATTCCTTTCTGACAACATAGAAGACTTGTCTTTCCAATTTAGAAACAAAATGTACTTTCAACAAACCCCTCTGTCCTCTGTCATTGATAATGTATGTATTTCGACCGCTAATGCTGCTATCCAAAAAAAAAAATTCTTTTAACTCAAAAATGTAAAAATAAAAAATCGAAGATTTATTTTAAATCTCGGATTTAAATCACAAACGTTATTCTAAATAAGTTTTCTAATTGACATTTTGGTCAAAAATGAAAAATAAAGGTAGGAGAAAAATCATGTTTTTGAAGTTTTTTCGAACTCTGTATAAAAAGTAAAAATTTTCTCTTCGTGAATTGCATTTTTTTTTACAAGAATGACTTTTTCCCGAAATTTGTGCTATTGTAAACCCTATCCGCGGACAGTCTGTATATAATATGGCACCTGTTTCTATGGGTTATGTTGTTGACCTGTTCAAAAAGAGATTTTTTATATTTTAGTTTGTGAGGGAGAATCACGATAAAAAAACACGAGCCTTGAAAAAAATTGAAGACGACAAAAAGTTATTAGCAAAACGAATGGCAGATATAGAAAATTTAAATGACATTTCCAACAAAATAACGAAAACAACAATGGAAATGGACGTAAAAATTTCCAAATACATACCGTTCACGGTAAAATTTTTGCTGTTGTTATAGGTAACGATCTGGTACAGGGTGATCGCGTATAATGTTACCCCCCTTTAACTTCTTTGTTTGGCAATTAAGAAAAAAACTGTTAAATACAAAAGTTGTAGGATTTAATGTAAACTTCTTGCAAAATATATTTTCGTAGATTGCATAAAAGCGTGACAGATCAAAGTTATATTTCTTTAAATGGAATACCCTGTATATTGTTGCATAATTGGATTCTACGGACAATTCTAAACATAATTTCTATATACCACTATATATCTAAATTGAACCGTTTTCGATTTATTGATGATTGAAAATTACTATATATTATACAGGGTTGGGCAAATGTTCCGGAACGGCTTAATTACAGGCGAACGAAAAGTGATATCGGATCTGGGTTTTGGGCACTAAAATTTTTTTTTTAAATGGAACACCCTGTATATTTTTACATTTTTAAATTCCACATAAAATTATAATTATTTTTTATTAAATGCACTATTAGTCTATACTTCATAGTTTCCGAGATATTGTATCGAAAAGTGACATTTTTGAACTTTGACAGCTTATAACTTTCTAACCGCACGTCTTAGAGCAAAACGGCTTACATGTCCCTATCTTCAATTTTTATTATCTTCCCAAAAAAATCAACTTCCGGTTAAACCAGATGTAACTCGAAAGCAGCATAATAGTTGTTCCGGTTTAACTGGAATTTGACTTTTTGGGAAGATAATAAAAATTGAAGATAGGGACATGTAAGCCGCTTTGCTCTAAGACGTACTGTTAGAAAGTTATAAGCTGTCAAAGTTCAAAAATGTCACTTTTCGGAAACTATGAAGTATAGACTAATAATGCATTTAATAAAAAATAATTATAATTGTATGTGGAATTTAAAAATGTAAAAATATACTGGGTGTTATATTTAAAAATATAAAATTCGTTCGAATTCCAGACAAAGTAAAAAGCTGGCAACAACGCCAATATCGTCATTCGGTGCGTTAGATCCTCTTACACAACTGTACCAAATTTGGTTTAAATTGGCCAGTAAATTGTGATGTTATTAAGCCGTTTCCAGACTTTATACACACACTGTATATTATATAAGAAAATAAGGTCATTCAAGTCAAGATGTATCGTTTCCATGGATAACAATATTAACAATGGTAATTTTATTCAGTTCAGTATCGTCATCCTGTTATCCATGGAAACGATATATCTTGACTTGAATGACCTTATTTTCTTATACAGGGTTGGGCAAATGTTCCGGAACGACTTAATTACAGGCGAACGAAAAGTGATATCGGATCCGGGTTTTGGGCAATCTATAGGACTAAAATTTTACTATTTGACTATTATACCATATGTCAGTAAGGTCACCAATTGTCAAGTGTTGACGTTATAATTTTTTTTTTAAATGGAACACCCTGTATATTTTTACATTTTTAAATTCCACATAAAATTATAATTATTTTTTATTAAATGCACTATTAGTCTATACTTCATAGTTTCCGAGATATTGACTCTCGAAAAGTGACATTTTTGAACTTTGACAGCTTATAACTCTCTAACAGTACGTCTTAGAGCAAAACGGCTTACATGTCCCTATCTTCAATTTTTATTATCTTCCCAAAAAAGTCAACTTCCAGTTAAACCGGAACAACTATTATGCTGCTTTCGAGTTACATCCGGTTTAACCGGAAGTTTTTTTTTTTGGGAAGATAATAAAAATTGAAGATAGGGACATGTAAGCCGTTTTGCTCTAAGACGTGCGGTTAGAAAGTTACAAGCTGTCAAAGTTCAAAAATGTCACTTTTCGAGAGTCAATATCTCGGAAACTATGAAGTATAGACTAATAGTGCATTTAATAAAAAATAATTATAATTTTATGTGGAATTTAAAAATGTAAAAATATACAGGGTGTTCCATTTAACAAAAAAAATTATAACGTCAACACTTGACAATTGGTGACCTTACTGACATATGGTATAATAGTCAAATAGTAAAATTTTAGTCCTATAGATTGCCCAAAACCCGGATCCGATGTCACTTTTCGTTCGCCTGTAATTAAGCCGTTCCGGAACATTTGCCCAACCCTGTATAATATATAGTAATTTTCAATCATCAATAAATCGAAAACGGTTCAATTTAGATATATAGTGGTATATAAAAATTATGTTTAGAATTGTCCGTAGAATCCAATATCAATATACAGGGTATTCCATTTAAAAAAAAATATAACTTTGATCTGTCACGCTTTTAAGCAACGTATCTACGAAAATATATTTTGCAAGAAGTTTACATTAAATCCTACAACTTTTGTATTCAACAGTTCTTTCCTAATTGCCAAACAAAGAAGTTAAAGGGGGGTAACATTATACGCGATCACCCTGCACCTACCGGGTGTTTCTCAAAAGACGTTCACCCCTATAACTTTTTTATATTTATAGATATTAAAATGAAATTTTGAGATTATGCATAAGAGATGAGTCTGCATTTATTGGCATAATTTTCAATTTGTTAGCACTTCCGGTTTGACCGAAAGTGACCTAGAATTTGGTATTTTAAATGGGACATCTTGTATATTTTTACTTATTTGGGTTCAGCATAACATTTTGAGTGAAATGACACCTCAATTGTAATTTTTTAATGTGTTATAACATTTTTATGTTTATTTTTTATTTTCAATCTAGAGTGCTACAAATTAATTAAATCTGTTAATTTATAGTCAAGTAGTACATGAAAATTAAAATTATGTCATAATAATTGACTTTCTAAGTTTCACAAGCGTTTAAAAAATGAAATTTTGTTTTCTTGACGTTTACTCCATTTTTCGAAATGGAACGATGATGGTTCACTAGGATATTTAAAACGTCATATTTAGGTCGTGGTTAATGTTATTATGAATTTTAGCATAGTCTTCATGGTCTTTTTCACATCCAGTAATGGGTGTTAAATGGCTTGAAATTAATAAATTATCATTCAATTTTAATAAATCATCTTTTATATTTATAAAGAAATCAAAATTAAAAAAATAATAATATTTTTTCACTATCTTTCAATAATCATTTGATTAAATATACTAATACAATTAAATTTTTAGGTTTATATTATAATGATGAAATTTTAAGTTGGAAAAAACATATTGAATATTTAAGAAGTTACATCTCACCAATAATTGGCATTTTGTTTTAAGCTAAAAATTATATATCGTTAAAATATTTAAAGAATATATATTATTCTTTGGTTTATTCAAAATTACAGTATATGATTTCAGTTTGGGAATTAGCGAATTTAACTATAATGTAGTCATTAAAAAAACTACAAAACAAAATAATTAAATGCATACATAAACTTCCTTTTTTAGAACCAACTATACATTTGTATGAACCAAATGGATATTTAAATTTAGAAAAGCCTTATAAATTAAAACTATGCATTCTAATACACTCTATTATTATTAAAGAAAAACCATCGAATATAATATTTCCTTCAACCAACATTATTCACATCACGAAACAAATCATCATATTCTATGGTAAAGAATACTTTTGGCCAAAGATCAATATTATATAAAGGAATAATAATTTACAATTTAACAGTTTGCCGAAAAAAATTAAAGAAATATCAAAATTATGGACTTTCAAAAAAACACTAAAAAATATTTTTTAAAACTGAACTAACTTTAACGTATTATTTATTAATATTTTTTTTTGTAAATGGTCATTATATATATATTTTTTTTAATAATTTCGATGGAGTTATTAATAGTTACTAAACATGATTTTTATTGTTTGTGAATTTATATTATTGTATATTTGGTGTTATATTCTCTGTAATTAACTTTTTTAAGTTGGTTGAGAATAAAGATATATTATTATTATTATTATTATTATTATTATTATTATTATTATTATTAAGTTCTAATATGAAATATATGTATTCATAGGTGTTCCTAAGGCAAGTTATGGATTTGAGGGACGAGTTTAATACAATCAATGATATTATTGACAGATATAATGAACTTATAAGGGCCAGGGAATGGTTGCTACACGACCAGAGGTCACGCATGACATATTTGGAGAATGCGCAAAATGATATGGTATAAATAAAATATACAGGGTTTGAAAATGTTATTAACAAACATGAAATAATGACTTAAGAAGATTGAAAGCGTTTGCCAAAAACCATTGACTTGTCAAATTTAAATGCATTGTAACAAAACGTTACGTCATTATATACTTTTACAAAATTGTTATTATGAGGATATGCATTGGACAATGAGTTACTTTTTCAGTCAAAATATATATAAATACATGCAATTTTTAACAACCTTTAAAATTATACAGTGTGACCAGTAAAGTCCGCATCATATGGGATTTTTTTCGATTAATAGCTTTATTCAAAAATTGACTTTGGCATCAAGTTCTGCTTCGGTCGAGATGAAAATTAAGCAAAAAAATAGTAGTCACGTGATTCGCATTATCTGTAAAATTTTAATTTTTTCCAAAAAATAATTCAAAAGTAGGGTTATTGCTGAAAGTATCGAAAAAGTTATTAGAAAAAGTTTTTTTAAATGCAGTTTCTAGCCCACATGCAAAAGTTCAGCTGCATAAAACAATTTTGATTTTTTCATATTTTGTAAATTGCACCTCCTTTGCAAAATAAGACTCAACGCAACCTACATAAAACTTCTTAGTTTTGACAATGCTTTATTTCAGATACATTTTCTTTAAAGTAGCGCCATATTAAATGTGTTTTTCGACAAAATCAAAATTTATTAAACAATTGACTATTTTCTTAACGTTAACGTGTATTGCTTTCAGACACAAACTACGTTTTCAAAAATACTTATTTTATAAAGTTACCTTATATACAGGGTCAAAAACAAATAAACTTTGCATCACATGCCTACAAATTTTAATAGCCCAATTTTGATTTTGTAGAAAAACACACCTTTAATATGGCGCTGCTTTAAAGAAAATATATCTGAAATAAAGCATCGTCAAAACTAACAAGTTTTATGTAGGTTGCGTTGAGTCTTATTTTGTAAAAGTGGTGCAATTTACAAAATATGGGTAAAAATCAAAATTATCTTATGCAGCTAAAATTTTCCATCTGGGCTAAAAACTGCATTAAAAAAAACTTTTTCCAATCACTTTTTTCGATATTTTTAGAAATAACCCAACTTTTGAATTATTTTTTGGAACAAATTAAAATTTGACAGATTATGCGAATCACGTGACTACTATTTTTTTGCTTAATTTTCATCTCGATCGAAGCAGAACTTGATGACAAAGTCAAATTTCGAATAAAGCTATTAATAAAAAAAAAATCCCATATGATGCGGACTTTACTGGTCACACTGTATTTACGATTCCACAATTGTTTCGGAATTTCGCTAATTTTACAATTAAATTTATAGATGAAATTAATCGAAGAAAAAAATTTCGTTATAATGGGCCTAAACAATCAAATAGCAAATTTACAAGCGAGGTACGAAAACGCAAATATTAAAGCGTTGGAATCCGAAGAACTAGTTACAGAAATTAAAAACAACGCTGTCAAACAGCAGTCAGAAATAGACATAGTAAGTCGGTACCTACACGGTGTTTTTTCCAACAAAATATTTTTCTATGTATACTTTTTCCAATACGCTGTAAACTTTACAGGTTAAAACTTCTATATGGAACGTGTACGTGCACATGGCCTCGTCCAAAAAACACCCGGTTAAAATCAAAAAGGACAATGTAGAAGAACAAATGATGTACATCAACAGAACATTGACCGAACTGTCAAAAGTCAACAAACTAATCAAGAAGAAGTCACCCAAGAAGTGACAAGAGTATATAACGTAAACGTTGTATTTGCGCCAACGCCATTACTGTCAGTATGTATGTCCTAACTTAAAATACTTTGTACTTGTAGTACCTGTACGAAAAATATATATATTTTTATACTTGAAGTGGTATTTTTTTCTTTTGTGTTATTACATACCTTTATCTACAACCCACACGATACATTTTGTCGAACAGAAACACATATTTTCATGAGGACTATGTTCAAATTCATAATAACATTAACCACGACCTAAATATAATATGTAAATGGCTTGAAATTAATAAATTATAATAAATCATCTTTTATGTTTATAAGTAAATCAAAATTTAAAAAGTTGGAAAAAACATATTGAATATTTAAGAAGTTACATCTTCTAATAATTGGCATTTTATATAAAAAATATATATTATTCTTTGGTTTATTTAAAATTACAGATATGATTTCAATTTGGGGATCAGCGAATTTAACTACAATTCAGCCATTAAAAAAACTACAAAATAAAATAATTAAATGCATACATAAACTTCCTTTTTTAGAACCAACTCTAAATTTGTATGAACCAAATGGATATTTAAATTTAGAAAAGCTTTATAAATTAAAACTATGCATTATGCATTTTAATACACTCTATTATTATTAAAAAAAACGATCGAATATAATATTTCCTTCAACCAACGTATTCACATCACGAGACAAAACCATCATATTCATACACCTATCATACAGTGTGTGTATAAAGTCTGGAAACGGCTTAATAACATCACAATTTACTGGCCGATTTAAACCAAATTTGGCACAGTTGTGTAAGAGGATCTAACGCACCGAATGACGATATTGGCGTTGTTGCCAGCTTTTTAGTTTGTCTGGAATTCGAACGAATTTTATATTTTTAAATATAACACCCAGTATATTTTTACATTTTTAAATTCCACATAAAATTATAATTATTTTTTATTAAATGCATTATTAGTCTATACTTCATAGTTTCCGAGATATTGACTCTCGAAAAGTGACATTTTTGAACTTTGACAGCTTATAACTTTCTAACAGTACGTCTTAGAGCAAAACGGCTTACATGTCCCTATCTTCAATTTTTATTATCTTCCCAAAAAAATCAACTTCCGGTTAAACCGGATGTAACTCGAAAGCAGGAAATATAGTTGTTCCGGTTTAACTGGAAGTTGCCTTTTTGGGAAGATAATAAAAATTGAAGATAGGGACATGTAAGCCGTTTTGCTCTAAGACGTACTGTTAGAAAGTTATAAGCTGTCAAAGTTCAAAAATGTCACTTTTCGAGAGTCAATATCTCGGAAACTATGAAGTATAGACTAATAATGCATTTAATAAAAAATAATTATAATTCTATGTGGAATTTAAAAATGTAAAAATATACTGGGTGTTATATTTAAAAATATAAAATTCGTTCGAATTCCAGACAAACTAAAAAGCTGGCAACAACGCCAATATCGTCATTCGGTGCGTTAGATCCTCTTACACAACTGTACCAAATTTGGTTTAAATCGGCCAGTAAATTGTGATGTTATTAAGCCGTTTCCAGACTTTATACACACACTGTATATATATATTTTTTTTAATTTTGATGGAGTTATTAATAGTTACTAAACATGGTTTTTATTATTTGTGATTTTATATGTTGTATATTTGGTGTTATATTCTCTGTAATAAACTTTTTTAAGTTGGTCGAGAGTAATAAATAAAAAAAAATTTAATGCCTATTACATAATTAATTTAATAAATGTCGTTACATCACTATTCTTGATTTTTTAATGCCGCTATTTTATTTTTTTATTTAAATGGTCGTAGATAAAATGTTGTACATTACATGTGCCCTGTGGCATACTACAGAACTCGTGGAATTACCTCGACTCGGCAATATGACTCATGAATGTAATAATGCTCATATACCGCAGTCGGTAATGTAAATAACTATTATCTACCCCGATTCGACAGTTTGTTATGACGCCTGACATCACTGACTGAAACTTATTTGAAAATGACTTTGTTTTTAATCATACACAGTTTGAACTTATAACTGATGTGATATATTACGATTTAAGGAAATGCAGAAGTAGTAAACAAGGAATCTATAATACACTATAACAAATCTAATACATACAAAGGTATTTTTAAAAGAACGTACAAAATACAAATGAATTTCGTTCACAAACAGAACAAGACTATTTAAAAAAAAACTTAAAAACTGACGAATATAGAGCGGCCACACTATAAATATGTTTCAAATATTATAAAGCCATTGATAAAAAAATAAAGAGAAAAATATTAAATATAATAGTTTTTGGTACTAGTGTTATGTCACGCTGCGAAATGTTTAGCCATTGAGGCCGTAGGCACTAAAAAAAAAATGTATCTCATCTCTAAAGTAGTAGCAGCGGAGATTGATGGTGCACAAATGATAAATGTAGGTAGAAATATGGCAAAAATTAATTTTTATAGTGCTAAATTGCCCCTAACGAATGGAAAATCTGTCAAACTGGGTCTTTCTTGGTTACATACCTCTTTTCACACAGCAAAACTTTAGACGATTAAAGTAATAACGCAAAATTTCTTTATTTAATGACCGTTCTCAAGTTTACGTTTCAATTTACTTTGTAGATATTTCACGGAGTGGTCAATATCATCAATGTGTTTCTTGTATTCGGTTTCAATTTGAGGGGTTTTATCTACTTCCACAGGTACACTTTCTCTTGCCAAGTTACAGAATCGCTTACCAGGTCTTAATTCTTTCTGGAATGGAAGAAAACAAATTAATATACTTATCAGGGCTGGTATGGGTACATTAAGCATTCTTGGTCATATACAATTTTAACTTGAAATTAATAAATTATCATTAAATTTTAATAAATCATCTTTTATGTTTATACTTAAGTAAATCAAAATTGAAAAATAATAATATTTCTTTACTGTCTTTCAATAATCATTTAATTAAATATACTATTTAAAATAAATAAATAAATACAATAAAATTTTTAATATATAAAACTAAAAATTTAATTGTATTTATTTATTTATTTTATTTAAAATAAATAAATAAATACAATTAAATTTTTAGTTTAGTTACAATTAAATTTTTAGTTTTATATATTGATGAAAATTTAAGTTGGAAAAAATATATTGAATATTTAAGAAGTTACATCTCACCAATAATTGGCATTTTGTTTAAAGCTAAAAATTATATATCGTTAAAATATTTTAAAAAAATATATTATTCTGTGGTTGATTCAAAATTACAGTATATGATTTCAATTGGGGATCAGTGAATTGAACTACAATTCAGCCATTAAAAAAACTACAAAACAATATAATTAAATGCATACATAAACTTCCTTTTTTAGAACCAACTATAAATTTGTATGAACCAAATGGATATTTAAATTTAGAAAAGCTTTATAAAGTAAAACTATGCATTCTACTACACTCTATTATTATTAAAGAAAAACAATCAAATATAATATTTCTTTCAACCAACATTATTCACAACACGAGACAAAACCATCATATTCAAACACCTATGATAAAGAGTACTTTTGGCCAAAAATCAATATTATATAAAGGAATAACAATTTACAACAGTTTGCCGAAAAAAATTAAAGAAATATCAAAATTATGAACTTTTAAAAAAACACCAAAAAAATATTTTTTAAAACTGAAATAACTTTAAGGCATTATTAGTATTTTTTTTTGTAAATGGTTAAGTATTATACTCGGTATTATATTATATATATATTTTTTTGGTATTATATTATATATATTTTTTTTTTGAGTAATTTCGATGGAGTTATTAATAGTTAAGTACTAAACATGGTTTTTATTATTTGTGCATTTATATATTGTATATTTGTGTTATTATTCTCTGTAATAAACTTTTTTTTAAGTTGGTTGAGAATAAAGATATATATTATTATTATTATTAACTTACCTCACTCTCCTTAGTAATCCTATCCTTAATTTTGTCCAAAAGGATCTGATATTCTTTCTTTCCCTTCTCCATCGCATAATACAAGCCCAAAATGTCATAGATTCGTAGAATTTGCTTCTTGCCAATTTTCTTATTTTTTGCCATTTCAAAAATTTGTTTTGGACTGGAGTTGAAAAAATCGGTATTTGTATCATGTAGCTCTTTGTGTATTATCAGGCAATCGTCTAGATCACGAATTTTTTGAAAGGCTTTGGTTGGTTCCTCAACTAAAAAGAATAAAAACATTAAATATGACCATTATAACTTGACTGCCAATATCCAAAGTACTTATTGGGGTATAATAAGGTTAGAAAAAATCCCTTTACATAAGGCTCTCTTGCCTCTATTTACCTGTAATATCAATAACTGGATCCATCCCCCGCACGGTTTTAGCCACAGTTTCATATAACATGGTACCAATACCTCTCTTCTGATGTGAAGGGAGAATAAAGAATTGACTTATCCTTGCTCTTATATTACTAGGGAAAGCAAAAAACTTGTAAACTGAACAAAAACCAACCGGCGATCTATAAATGGTCTTTTTCTGTGGGTGTACAAATTCTTCATATCTAAAAATGGAGTTTATTTGTTGTAAATACAAATTAATATAAATTTCTTAGAGTAGTGCTATAAATAACCATTAAAAAATACTTACACATAATAAATCAACCATCTATCATCCTCCAAATCAATATAATTGGCCGCATCAATGAACCAAACAATAAAAGTTTCAAATCTTGTGTGAAAATCTGTGAATGATTCATCACTGACATCGTTTTTGGTAATTTTGTAGGTGGCTTTGATGTGATCATCTGGAAACCCTGCCACTAAAAGTAGAACAAATAGATAGTATGCAGAAAATGATTTAGAATAGAACCTGTTACTGTAGATACTCCTATAAAGGTTGTTAGATCAAATTTAAGACAAAAAAAATTTATAACTAACTTTCTTCGGAATCTTTAAATGTTGCCACAACCTCTCCAAACATCTTATCATGCTCTTCATTAGCAAGCCAATCTTCAAAATCTTCTAGGCTTCTTGTAAAGTTAGTTGGTAACCAGGGATTTATGGATTTTACTATATCGTCAGCCTTCATATTCTCGTTTTGGATTTTTCCAGAACTCTTTACATCTAAGTAGCATTGGCATGAGTTGTGTATGTAGTTTAGTGTTATAGAAAGAGAACGGTAGCCAAAAATAGATTCACTTGAAAAGGTAAAAAAATAAAGTTAATTCTGGTAGTTGTGTTCAATCAAGCAAAGTATAAATAACGTATTATCAAAAATATTAACCTTTCTCCAAATATTTGGTGTGCCATTTCTGGCCTAAAGGTAATGGCTTTGGCCGACTCCATATCATCTTTATCGTACACTAAAAAAGAACAAATTCTGCCAGTTTACTACAAAATTGTATTCAAACCAATGAAGCAGATTCACAATAAATAACCTTATTCACTTCCAAAGATCTTATTTAAACTAATAACCACAGAAAAACACTGAATAAAAATTAGTTTGAAAAAAATATCTTACCCAGCTTAAAGGAGACCACCTTGCAAGCTTCCTTTTTGTAAACAGACATCTCGGAATTCTCTTCAACTTGTACGCCGTTTGATGTGCCCCCTTCGGACATCTTAAAATGATTTTGTAAAGTTAAAAACAGAAATCAATTGTACTATGTGTTTTACCCACAAACAACTTTGGAAAAACGCGATTCTTCTTCGCGTTTATGAGAATGAAACGTATTAAATATTTTTCGGCGAATTTCTGAGATACTAATCTTCAACAAAGTACTCTACAATCTTACAATCTCCAACATTTAACGACCGTTGACAATTTTAACAACTTTTGATTTTTCTGGAAAAGTGGGCGCGCGAAAACAGAAAAAATTGACAGATGTCCAATTTCAATGACAGCTGGCCACTAGAAGCAAAAAGTATTTTCAGCCCAAGTAGTTAAAGCCACTTTAACTTGTATTTTTTGATTATATCGCCTACTTTGTGTTATAAAAAAACTTGACATTGACAGATGTGTCGAAAGTTGTCAAAGAAATAGGTTATTTTGGAATTTTGCGTATATTTCTAAAAGTTTCTTGATCAACGTTTTTCCACAAACTACGACGCATTTCTTTAGTGAAAATCTTTTAATTTTTTATCATACAAGATGTGCTTTTAGGGATTATAACAACAAGGAAGTGTCTCCATAGGAAATTTATTTACCACCAGCTGATTCAAGGCCACCAAAGGCCTTTAGAAATTTGGACACAAGTAAAGTTATTTATAAACTTTCCCAAAATCTGTTTAGTCGATGCGAATCTTTGTTTTTCAAATAAAAACCCTTTCAATCAGTTTATTTTTAGCAGAGAAAAATTGCACTGTCACTGTCCCAAAATAAAGAGCAGTTGTGAATTTGCGTTACGAGCAAAATGTCACTAAAACCAAGGCAGGTGGATTTTAACTCCACGTGGGGGGCCATAAGGGAGACGATCAGGGGTGTGATCACTCTGGATCATGTCCCTAGGACTGTCTGGAATGATAGATTTTCGTAAGTATTGGAAAATGTGTTTTCATTGCTTTTCCAACCAGGTTTTCATGCCAAGTTTTTCTTTGTTCCCAAACAATAACATCTAGCTTAAATAGATTTTTATATGGTCCTTTGAACTTTGTCTTTGCTTTACCCACCTGTAAAAATTCTATCAATATTTAATAAAAGGTTACTGACTGCCTAGGAGATATTGGTATTGCATTCACATTGTTCCTATTTTGCATAATATATAAACATGTCCAAGATAAAACATAAGAATGTGAAATTGTACTTTCTATTTTAATGTATCAAATACCTATATATATAAAATTTCTAAATAACTTTTAATTGACTTATAGATAGAGTATTAAAACTAAATTAATGACAAAAATTATGAAAATTTTTACATCTCTTTGTCACTGATAAAAGAATTCCATCAATCACAGAAATAATCTACCTAATTATTTTTTTTATCAATGTGTAACTACAAACTTACCATTTTTTCTATGCAGTGATGTATATTCCTTATGCGTTGCTCACCCTGAACCTCTTGCTGACCGATTGTACGCTGAAACCAAACAATATTTGATTGATCATGTCGCTCAACTTCTGAATAAAGTTCAAGAGGATGGAGAACACAATCTTGTTAAGAATTATTTTCATTATTGGTCACAAGTAAGTCAGTATTGTTCAGTATAATGTCCAATATTTCATTTTATTTTCACCATATTAAATTTATTAATTTTGTTGTCCTATAAAATAGGTTTATTTTATTTTTTTTAAATAGTACTCTGTTGGAAGCCAGTACCTTCACAGTTTGTATTTGTACTTAAATCAACAACACATCAGGACGCAAAAAATGTCAGATGCTGAAATTATCTATGGTAGTATCGACCCATCTAGTGCCAATCAAGGTAAACAGTATTTTTTTGCACTGGGTAGCTAGAAACATATATTTTAGTCTTTATTATTTTTATTAGGCGATCAAATGGAAATCGGTGAACTCGCTTTACAAGTGTGGCAGTCTAACATGATTTGCCCACTGGGCCACAGGCTAGTGAAGCTCCTACTAGAGGCTATAGACTTGGATAGGGCCGGACAGCCCCCTAAAACACCAATTGAGGCAGTAAAAGGAACCATCCTCAGTTTTGTTGAGGTACATTAGTCTTGTGTTAATCATTTACTCCTAATTAACTTCAAGCATGTCATTAAAAAACACTTTTGTAGGTTCAAGCTTACAGGAAGAAAGCCCAACTCCAACTCTATGCCGAACTGTTCGAAATTACATTTTTGAACGCGAGTGGAGAGCATTTTAAAAGAGATGCTGCCTTACTCTTACAAGAAAGAGATGTCAGTTTGTACATGGAGCGAGTTAAAGGCAAAATTGAAGAGGAACTATTTAGAGCAAGACGGTTTTTGCATGCTAGTTCCTTGCCTAAGGTATTTGTTGTAGTTTTTTTATGAGTGACTATATTTTTTCCTTATAAAAAGCCTTCTTTTCCAACTAGTTACGTAAATAATTACTTTTTTAGGTTGCACATAGATGTGAACTGCACATGGTAGCTGAGCACTTACAATTTCTGTACAGTGAATGTCAGAATATGGTGAAATATGAGAAAAAGAAAGATCTATCTAATATGTATGATCTGCTTAAAAGTGTACCCAATGCTCTGGTGGTATTGGTTGACACAGTGTTTGATCATATAAAGAATCAGGGATTATCGGTAAGCCCATCGAATATCTAATGAAGAAAGGTTGAAAATTTTTTGCATTTTCCAGGCCATTCACAATCTACAAGGCGAAACGATACACATCAATTTCGTCGAGAACCTGCTGGCCGTCTACAAAAAATACAAAGTATTGATCCAGGAAGTTTTCAAGTCTGATCAGAATTTCATGGGTGCTTTGGATAAGGCCTGTAATTCTGTGATAAATCACAGACCTAACGACGGCAGGTCTCCGTGTAGAAGTCCTGAGTTGTTGGCCAAGTACTGTGATACATTGTTAAAGAAGAGTAGTAAAGGGATTAGTGAATCGGAGGTAAGATTTTAGTCTTCTGTATCAAAAGTGAATGTGTGTGGAATTAACTCAGTACCTATTTTTAAAAACAAAAAAATTGCAAATATAAGACAAATGGAAATATTATATTACGCGTTAGTTAAAACTCATTTAAATTACGGAATTTTTGGTTGGGGAGGAATAAATAGAACTTTAGTTAGGAAATTAGAAATATTACAAAAAAGGTTTCTAAAAATTATATTCAATTAAGATTATCTTTATCCTTCAAAAGAATTTTATTCAGAAACAAAAAAGTTTAACATAAGACCACTTTACATTTATAACATCTTAATATAATATATTTAAAAATAAAAACCTTATACAATTTAAAAACCATAATCATAATACACGTCATACAAATGAAATAACCATAAAACCTAAAATAATTAAGTCCATAGGACATAAAAATTTCAAATATTTATGTTTTTATTTAAACGATTATTTACCAACAAAAATAAAAAAATTGATTTCATTAAAAAAATTTAAAGTCGAAATAAAAACATGGATATTAAGGTTCAATTCTCAACGTCATTCAATCTATTGCCAACCTATAACCTATTTCGCGTTGATTTTTTGAGTTTATTATTTTAATAACTAACATTTAAAGAAAATCAATATCGTCGGTACATTATTTAGGTAGTATCTATCTGATATATTACAAAACTATCAATTTATTTCATTGCTAATTTTGGGAGAATTGTACAGTGAAAGAACAATGAGTGACAATGACATAATAAAGTAAAAAAAAATCTTACCCAATATTTTTCGCTATACAATTCTCCTAAAATAAGTTATGCAATTCCTTGATATTTATTAATTATGTCAATTATTACCTATAGAATATCAAGTCGATATTGATTTTCTTTAAATTTTTTATAAAAGCTAGAAAACATAAATAAATCTACGTGAAATAGGTTATAGGTTGGCAAGCATGTTGATACTCCCACCTTAAAAACAAACAATTTGAAAATATTTTTAGAAATGCTTTAATTAATTAATATTGTTCTGAATAATTTATATAAGTAATATTTTTTACTTAAAAATTATAAATTAATAATTTTATTAAGTACCTATAGGTAATATATTTCTTCAAAAAAAAAAAACTGCGTTTATACTATAAATTGACATTTTTACTTTAAAACTCAATACTCATCAATGAGTATTCTATTATTTTACAAACGTCAGTAAGATAATTTTAAAAATTATTTCTATTCCGGTACTCTAGCAACATGCATTTTATTTAACAAGTATCGCTTACTATTCGAAATTCTAAATGAATGGATGTAATACCAGGTCGTCCCTTTTAGGTTGATGAAAAACTTTCGGAGAGTATAATTATTTTCAAATACATAGATGATAAAGATGTGTTTCAAAAATTTTACTCAAGGTCTCTGGCCAAAAGGTTAATTCATCAACAAACTCAAAGTATGGACGCTGAGGAGGCCATGATAAACCGACTAAAACAGGTAACAATTTTACTCTCATGTCGCGTAGACAAAAATTCTTTGCTACAGTTTAGTAGGTTGATAAATACATACCCAGTGTTGTGGATTTGACCGGTCAATTTGTTTTTGGTCAATTGACCGGATTGACTGAAATAAATTTAAATTTAAAAATGCAGTGGATGAACCTAACTGTACTTGCCAAATTTCTTATTTTGTATTTTGGAAAAAACTAATTTTTTATTACAAGTTGTGCTTGTTCTGAAAAGTCTATTGCCATACCTAAATTTTATACAGGGTGGTCAAATGGATGATATAGTTAGGTCCATCCAGCATCCAGGTACAAATTCTATAAGTGTATATCTCAATAGTTGCTCCACAGTAGATACATTTCCCTTTTACTTTGTTTTCTTCTCTTATTTCGATAAAACAATTCCAAATTTTGGTTTTGGACTTCCCCAAACTCATCGTAAATGCGACGTCGCTTCGTTAGTTCACAAAAATGCAATGCAAGTGCAAACCCTAACTCTGGCAAATACGAAATGAAAATAAATAGACTGAGAAGAAAATGTCTATGAAAATGGTATAAAAAGAGAATAACAATAACTTCTCTATTCCTTTCCTTCATTGTGATTGAATCCGTTCCGGGAACCACTAATAAACGAGGCCGACTATTGGGATTCCCAGAACCAGGTGTTATTGTTTTCTTAAATAACGGCGCTATAACGATACACTAAACATTATCCTGGGTAGTAGGAGGTGATCTGGACAGATCACAAATGCATAAATAATAAAATAAAATTGATATATTTTGACCGAATTTGACCGGTCATCCAGTCAAATACGTCATGGTCAATTGACCATGCCCAACTCTATACATACCTATTTAAATATTTTTAGGCTTGCGGTTACGAATTTACTAGTAAACTCCACCGGATGTTTACCGATATGTCAGTATCAGCAGACCTCAATAACAAATTCCAAGCGTTCATAAAGCAAGACGACATTGATTTAGGCATAAATTTTGGAATTTATGTCCTACAAGCGGGGGCATGGCCTCTGGGCCAGGCTGTAGTTACTCCTTTCGCTTTACCGCAACAGTTAGAGAAAAGCGTTCAAATGGTAAGCTTTATTAATCACGTTTTTCTTAATTATAACTGCCTACCTATGTACAGAATGGCCGGCAAAAAGTTTGCAATAAATATATGGGGAAAATTTTTATTTGCATTCCATTGTCGTGTTGCTCAAAGATTTTAAATAATAATAATTTTTTTTTACTTTTAAAATGTCTTTATTCCAAACTAACTTTTACAGTTCATTACATGGAAAATGACAACATAATATAGAAAATAATAACCATTAAAAAAAAAATAACAATAAAAAAAATGGAAGTTAATCCAATTTAATTCATTAATAAAATCAATTTAAAAAAAATAGTATAAATAATTTAATTTAGTAAATATCTCTTTAATTGTTTTTTAAAAGTTGCCAATTTTTTAATTTTTCTGATATTTTTTGGAAGATTGTTATATTTTATTATTCCGTTTTATAAAAGCGATTTTTTTCCAAAATTACTTTTTACTGGTATAGTTTGATAATTTATACAACGTCTGGTGTCATGATCATGTAATGTCTTATTCTTCTGAAGTGTTATGTTTGATTTTTTTTCTTTTAAAATAATACAGTGAATTAGAATACAAATTTTTAATTTATAAATGTTTTGAACTTATAAATATCCTTTCGGTCTATATAGATTAACAGTTGGTTCTAAATGTGGTAATTTGTGTATACATTTAATAACTTTATTTTGCAATTTTTGTAATAGTTTTAAGTTTAATAAACACGCATATCCCCATTATTATTATAATTACATGCACAAGCTAAGTATTGTAATTTTGAATATATTAATGAAAAATATATATTTTTTAAGTATTTCAAAGGAATGAAATATCTAGCTCTGTACAAAACAGATACCAAAAGAGATATCCAGGTGATAATATACTGGATATGGCATTTCCAATTTAAATTTTCATCTAAAACTAATCCTAAAAATGTTGTCGTTTTTGAATATGGAATATTTTCATTATTAAATGTTAAGGGTTTAATGATGGAATTTATTTTATTTTTAGTTACAAACAAAAGAAGATTTTGTAAAATTTAACGTAAGTTTATTTGATTGAAGCCAAGAAAGAAGTATATTTAAATCATTATTAATATCAAAATACATTTCTGCAAAATAAATAATTGTTGAATCATCTGCAAATAGCTTTATATTGCCCTTTAACTTCAATTTGGAAACGGAATTAATGTAAATTAAGAATAATAACGGACCTAATATTGATCCTTGTGGAACTCCACATACTTATTATTTCTTTTTTCGAACTTTTTCTTTCCCCAATTTGAACAAAAAGTTTACGATAGCTTAAATAACTTTCAACTAGTTTGTGTGCATTTCCCCTTATCCCAATACTGTATAATTTTCTTAATAAAATATCATGGTTTACGGTGTCAAAAGCCTTACACAGATCTAAGGATAATAAACAGCATTTTTTACTGCTGTCGACATTGACTTGAATATTTGTTATGATATCTCCTACAGCTATTTCTGTATCCTTAGATCTGCGAAAACCATACTGGTTAGCAAAAAGTAAATTTTGGCTTTCTAGAACGTCGCATAATTTATTATTTTTTCTAGTATTTTTGAAAAGATTGGTAAAACAGATATTGGGCGATTATTGCTGCATCTATATCTTTTATCAGTGTTAAATACTGGAGTTACTTTAGCAATTTTCATTTTTTCTGGAAAAATACCTGTTTTTAGAGATAAGTTAGTTAAATGAAATAAAATGGGAGTAATTTCATTTCGTTCAATTTAATTAACCAGCAACTTTGACTGTGACATAATGGTAATTGGCAGAAATGATTTCCTCACAATCAGACACACAGTCCAAGTTGACGGTTAGTTAATTATTGTTAAAAACTTTAGTGCAACCAAACATTTTTTGTGGTTTAGATTACCAAGTCTCAAACCTAATTTTTTTTTAGTTTGAAACATTTTACCATAATAGATTTAATGGGAGGAAGCTAACCTGGCTTCATCATTTATGTCAAGCTGAATTGAAATTAGGTGAGTACCCTTGAAGATTTTTAAGGATTTACAAAAAAAAAACAATTTTGGCCATATAACTCGTATAGTTTGTATGTTTTCAAAATATTCGATGATTAAACCGATCAATAGCCAGAGGCCTACTGCCGTCAGCCTCTGGTACAACCTCAAATGCCATCAGGCAGTAATAATGGCTTAACCAGATAAAAGCGTTCTTAAATTTTTTAAATAAAACTTAACACTTTTTTTCTGTTAGGTTATTTAAGGAAACCCTACGTGGTAACCGTTCAAACTTTCCAAATGGCTATACTACTACTTTTTGAAAAGGCTGATAGTCTGTCTTGCAAAGAAATAAGGGAGACACTACAATTAAATTCTGAGCAATTTAAAAGACACGCCGTCAGTCTGGTGGATTCGAAGCTGTTGCTGGGTGATACCGAGGTAAGCAAAATGAATAATGAAGGAAAACAGTCAAGTAGTTTTTAAGAAAAGTAAAAATCAACTAATTAAGGTAAAATGAATATTCTTGTACATTTTGCTGTACAAAATTTTAAAATATTAATAATACTTATCATTATTCTCAACCAACATTAAAAGTTCATTACAGAGAATATAACACCAAATATACAATATATAAAATCACAAATAATAAAAATCATGTTTAGTGATTATTAATAACTCCATCGAAATTATTTAAAAAAAAATATATATTATATAATATTATAATACGTTAAAGTTAGTTTAGTTTTAAAAAATATTTTTTTAGTCACTGCGGCCAGAGCCATCTCCTAGCGAGCGGCTACACCGAGTGGTTTCGGTTATTATTGGCGATATAATTCAAATTAAATACTGCATTACGGGTTACCTGTGTAGTGTAAGATTGATTTATTATTTAGATTTAAATACTGCATTACGGGTTGCCTGCGTAGGATAATAGGATTTATTATTTTATTTAGAAATCGTCGGCGTCTACTGAAAACTTATGTTTAGTGGTGAGTATTCAGTATTCATAAATATCATGAGTTATGCAATATCGTGACATCTCAAGGTCAAGTAGTCAAGTTGTTAAATTAAATTGTAAGATCTGGGAACCATGCCAAAAAATCCACAAATATCTCCGCCACATTTAATAATCCGCAAAAAATCAATCGATTAACAACACCGAGTCAGTTATTCCCAATACAAATGCTGTATATCAACATGAACGATGAACCGCCAATATTAATAATTAATATTAGCATTTGAGTGAAAAAAAAACGATTATCATTCGGTTTTTGAAATCACTCGAATTCTCGGTAGTCGATTATTAAAATAAGTCGATTTTTCCCAACACTAAAATTTTCATCAATATATAAACCTAAAAATTTAATTGTATTAGTATATTTAATTATATGATTATTGAAAGATAGTGAAGAAATATTATTATTTTTTAATTTTGATTTACTTATAAACATAAAAGACGATTTATTAAAATTTAATGATAATTTATTAATTTCAAGCCATTTACATATTATATTTAGGTCGTGGTTAATGTTATTATAAATTTGAACATAGTCTTCATGAAAATGTACGATAGTAGTATCATCGGCAAACAATTTTATTTTACCTTTTAAATTTAATTTTGCTATAGAATTAATGTACAGGGTGTCCCAAATTCGAGCCTCATCATGGGGATCTCGGAAACTATAAGAGATACAGCATCGGTCAAATTGTGGCAAAGTTGCGCAATTTCGTACTGAGCAATATCGTAAAAAAAAAATATAAGCTATCTTTTTTAGTTTTTGAAATTTTTGCAAAAAACTAAAATTTTGAGTTTTTGTTTTTTTTAATTGCTTGACTTATTTTATCCGCTACAGAAAAACAAGCACAACATTGTTAAGGCAACTTTTTACGCTCCATATTGTGACGTTTTTAGAATTTCGGTACAACTTTTCGTATTTGTGGAACTATTATCGACTTTATTTTTTTAAGTACGGACCTGTATTTTTTATTTTATTTTTTGATATCCCTTTAAGCCCTAAATTCAACCATGTACCACACTTAATTATATTTAGACGTTTTGATGTCATTATTACATCTTCAGGAATGTGATAATTATTTTTAAATACGGCGCTGGTGTTAGTTACTTAATCTTTTTACCACATACAACATGTAAATGGATCCGGAATTTTATACAAATAATTTAATATATTTAAGTTTTTATATAAATTGTAACAAACAAAACAAAGGTGGCTATGACAAGAACTTTTACTTGACTGTTTGGCTTAATTATCTTGACAACTGCAGTCACCATTTATACTGATTATTTCCCTCATTATCAAATAGACCAATCAGACACCATCATTTTTCGAATAAATTTTGTTAAGATAACTGATTAAATCCCAAGACCTGTTTAACCGCGGTTAAATTTTCGTCCTCCATATTGGTTTTTGTTTTATCGTTTATCACTAATTCCTACAATTATCGGCAACAGTTTATAAAGAAACATTAATTTCTTAGTCGTCTGAATAACCTAATATTGGTTTTTGTCAGTAAATACGCCATTTTCGATAGAATTTTTATACAAATATCTTGACATAAGGCGATGAAAATATGTCAGAATTTGTAATATTTACATACACACTTTGCTAAGCAAGCTTTTTCAATGCATTTGTGGGATGCGTAACCATGGTAAGAGAAACACAAACATCAATGAAGCATCATAATTTGATTATAAAACGTCTTTTGGATTTATTTAACTTTAGTAAAAATGAATAATTCACGTTTTAGTAATATTTCGTGTAATAATATCGATCTTTATTATTATTCGGGAAATAATCTAGCCGTATACCACTCGACCTATAAATTTAATCGAACTATGCAACATATTTTGATCAAGATTTTACTTTTTGGTAAATAGTTTCATGCAAAATAATTTGAAAATAAAAACCCTCAACCGCTTCGCAGTCTCGGGTTTTTATTAAATTATTGAGCATTCAACTATTTTCCAAGTAAAATTATGATCAAAATAATATGTTGCATAGTTTAATCGATTAAATTTATAGGTCTTGTGATATTATATGAATATTTCAGCAAAATTATGTTTTCTGCTTTATAAAAGCGCGACATGTTACGAGTTTATTATTCTTTCAATAGGAATTCACAAATTTCACTTTTTGTTTCTGTTGTTGTTCTTTTCTTTTTTAATTTATTCCTTACATAATTTATTACTCTAAACAAAATAAACAACAGTAACATGTAAGGTGTCTAAATTAGCTAGTTTTCGCCACCTACCAAAATCCCGCTAAACGATATTTCAATCTAACAACTAGCACCAGGGCCGTATTCAAAAATAATTATTACATTCCTGAAGATGTTATAATGACATCAAAACGTCTAAATTTAATTAAGTGTGGTACATGGTTGAATTCAGGGCTTAAAGGGCTATCAAAAAATAAAATAAAAAATGCAGGTCCGTATTAAAAAAATTAAAGTTGATAATAGTTCTACAAAAACGAAACGTTGTAACGAAATTCTAAAAACGTCACAATATGAAGCGTAAAAAGTTGCCTTACAATGTTGTGCTTGTTTTTCTGTAGCGGATAAAATAAGTCGAGCAATTTAAAAAAACAAAAACTCAAAATTTTAGTTTTTTGCAAAAATTTCAAAAACTAAAAATGATAGCTCAGATATTTTTTTTGCAATATTGCTCAGTACGAAATTGCGCAACTTTGCCACAATTTGACCGATGCTGTATCTCTTATAGTTTCCGAGATCCCCATGATGAGGCTCGAATTTGGGACACCCTGTACATTAAAAAAAAAGGAGGTCCTAAGGTTGATCCTTACGGAACACCACAAGTTATGTTTTTCTGTGAATTTTTAACATTTTCCATTTGAACAAACTGCTTTCTATTACTTAAGTAATTTTTTAACAATAAATAAATATTTCCCCCAATTCCAATATTGTACAGGCATTTAAGTAAAATGTTGTGATTGACGGTATCAAATGCTTTAAATCTAGGGACAGTAGGCAGCATAATAAAAAAATAAATAATAAATACCCATAATAAAAATTGTCATTATTAGTACTTACCTTATGGCGGTTTACCGATTTCCTTTAAAATATTTCCCCATCATTAGGAAATAGACGAGACTGAAACGAACCTGCGGCTGAACCTGGACTATTCCAATAAACGAACCAAGTTCCGAATAACGGCGGCGATACAGAAAGAGACGCCGCATGAGGTCGAACAAACCATGAACTCGGTGGAAGAGGATAGAAAAATGTACCTGCAAGCCGCCATAGTGAGAATTATGAAATCCAGAAAGGTGCTCAAGCATAATTTGCTTATTCAAGAGGTAAGAAAAGAACAATACAAACTAGAACTTGTTTTTAACGAGATCTATTATTCCCAATTCTAGTTATAGACCAGGGCTGAAGCCTTTGAAAATGGTAAAAAGTGAAAAAAAAAGAATAGTAGGATGAAACCCATTGAAAAAGGAAGAGAATATAACAAAAATGAAAGGAAAAATAATTTACGGGCGATCCGAGGTCGGGAAGTGGAAAGGGGTGAGTTTGTAAGGGTAGAAAACGATTTATCTTGATTTCCGGCAAAACTACAAGTCCTATGGAAAAACGTTAAATGGCAAAGTTGTAGGAAATAAAAAGATCTACAACTTTTGTATTCAAATTTTTTTCACATAACCTCAAAATTTATGTGAAAAATTCAAATAACCAAGTTTTTGGTTTTTTATCTTTACAAAAAAAATTTTTTTTCACAAAATTTGGTGAAAACTTACCTTTTTATGTCCCAAACACACTGTACTTTTTTTTATTTAAAATATTTATTTTTTAACCTTATTTTGACTTAATATCGAAAGAACACCCTAATTTTCAATCGAAAATTCTCACGTCAAAATATCTGCTTTTTTAAAAAAGTCGGTGGGTTCGTTGAAATCTCTATTTTCTGATGGTGTAAAAAAAAATATACATTACTATGGTAAATGTTCTCAAAAAATGCAAAGAAACGAAAAAAACTCGATTCCGATTTTTTTTTAATCATTATGTACAATTTTGAGCTATTTATTAAAATTTATACTTTAATTAGTCGAAAAACGTAAGATTCCATGTTACATTGATAAGCAAAAAAATTACAAATCCATAAAACATAAAGATCGCAAAAAACATGCGAAAATAGTTGTTCTTAAAATAATTTAAGGTAGGATTTAAAGGGGATTTTATCACATTTACCATAGTAATGTATATTTTTTTTACATCATCAGAAAATAGAGATTTCAACGAACAAAAAGCCCACCGACTTTTTTAAAAAAGCAGATATTTTGACGTGAGAATTTTCGATTGAAAATTAGGGTGCTTTTTCGATATTAAGTCAAAATAAGGTGAAAAAATAAATATTTTAAATCAAAAAAATTACGGTGTGTTTGGGACATAAAAAGGTAAGTTTTCACCAAATTTCGTTAAAAAAAAATTTTTTGTAAAAGAAAAATAAAAAACCAAAAACTTGGTTATTTGAATTTTTCACATAAATTTTGAAGTTATGTGAAAAAAGTGTAAATATAAAACTTGTAGATCGTCTTATTACCTACAACTTTGCCATTTAACGTTTTTCCATACAACTTGTAGTTTTGCCGGAAATCGAGATAAATCGTTTTCTACCCTTAAAAACTCACCCCCTTCCACTTCCCGACCTCGGATCGCCCGTAAATTATTTTTCCATTCATTTTTGTTATATTCTCTTCCTTTTCCAATGGGTTTTATCCTACTATTATTTTTTTTGGTTTCAAAAATTATTGGCCCTGGTCTATTATCTACATATTATATTATAAACTTTTTAGGTCTATGCACAGTCAAAAGTGTCCTTTGCTCCCAGCGTTCAACTCATAAAGAAATGCATCGAATCTCTTATAGACAAACAATATATTGAGAGGACTCCTCACTCTAGTGAGGAGTATAGTTACGTAGCTTAGTTCAGACTGCTCTAGATTTTTTAAATATTAATATTATGTGATTTCCTTCGTCAACAATAATTTTTTTTTGTCAGTTGTCAGTTTTTTCAATGCCTTATGGTTTTTATGTTTTGATTAGAAGGAAAAATTAAGTAGGTACTGCACATTTTAGCGTTTAAAGAGACGAGCAACACTTTTTTATTATAACTTCTTGGGGTATCCTTATCATCATTCTTATCTTGGAATATTTGAAAGATATGTTGTAAGATCTTGCTTACGCGTCCTCGCAGGGCTACCTTTGAGGACGTTTTTTGATCTTACTTATTGTTTTCAAGATCCTAAAGATGAGCCTTGCATTTGAGACGCCCTGTATAATATGTACCGGGTGGTCAAATAAGCGAGGACGTCGGCTTTATCTCGGAAACCATTAATCGTCCAACTTTCGGAAAGATTTTTTTATGAGTAAAGTGGTCAAGAGAAATTGCTGGAAATTACTTTCAAGTTCCTCATTTCGCCGCAAGGGGGCACAATTAAAAATTGTTTTTTTAAATTCTAAATTTCTCCGAAAATTCCCATTTTAAGGTATAACTCTGATTACATCATTGGAAAGCTTGGACAATTCTGCATCATTTTGGTTTAAGGCTCATTGGCGTACCGACCTTGATAAGAGTGGGAGAAGCTATTGAAAATGTAAACATTAAAATCGCTGTAACTTCTAAACGACTTATCTGATTTTACTAAATTTAAACTTGTTTTGAAGGGGAAAATAAGTATCTTCAATTGCCGTATCCAACAGTACACGATAGTGTTTAATAAAATTGCTAGAGGGCGCAATTTGTAATAATAACAGTTTTTTCGATTTTATCCCAAAAATTCAAACCATACGGTATAACTATGACATCATAATCGAAAAGTAGATGAAATTTGCAAGAAAAGATGTGAAGACCGCAGTTCGATATCTTTGTTCGTTTCAGAGTTATTGCCAAAACAAAAAATTTTAATACAAATTGCGCCCTCTAGCAATTTTATTAGAAACTATCGTGTACCATTAGATACGACAATTGAAGGTACTTCCAAACAAGCTTAAACTTAGTAAAATCGGATAAGTCGTTTAGAAGTTACAGCGATTTTAATGTTTACACTTTCAATAGCTTCTCCCACTCTTATCAAGTGAAAGTGTAAACATTAAAATCGCTGTAACTTCTAAACGACTTAACCGATTTTACTAAATTTAAGCTTGTTTGGAAGAAAAAGGTAAGTACCTTCAATTGTCGTATCCAATGGTAGAAGATAGTTTCTAATAAAATTGCTAGAGGGCGCAATTTGTATTAAAAATTATTGTTTTGGCAATAACTCTGAAACGAAGAATATCGAACTGCGGTCTTCACATCTTTTCTTGCAAATTTCATCTACTTTTTGATTATGATGTCATAGTTATACCGTATGATTTGAATTTTCGGGATAAAATCGAAAACACTGCTATTATTACAAATTGCGCCCTCTAGTAATTTTATTAAACACTATCGTGTACTGTTGGATACGGCAATTGAAGATGCTTATTTTCCCCTTCCAAACAAGCTTAAATTTAGTAAAATCGGATAAGTCGTTTAGAAGTTACAGCGATTTTAATGTTTGCACTTTCAATAGCTTCTTCCACTCTTATCAAGGTCGGTACGCCAATGAGCCTTAAACCAAAATGATGCAGAATTGTCTAAGCTTTCCAATGATGTAATCAGAGGTATACCTTAATATGGGAATTTTCGGAGAAATTTAGAATTTAAAAAAACAACGTTTAATTGTGCCCCCTTGCGGCGAAATGAGGAACTTAAAAGTAATTTCCAGCAATTTCTCTTGACCACTTTACTCATAAAAAAATATTTCCGAAAGTTGTACGATTAATGGTTTCCGAGATAAAGCCGAAGTCTTCGCTTATTTGACCACTCGGTACAGGTAAATATTATTTTGCACCAATCAGATATTTAGCTATTTTTTCTTTTCACAAAAAGTTAAACATAGGAAGGTGTTGCTGCTTAGGTTCAATACTTTTATAGGATAATTAATTAATGTAAATAAATAGACATTGTGTTAATAATAATTTTATTATTTATTCTCGAAAATAAAATTTGGTTTAACCTCATTGGAAAGACTTCATTATTTATTTTAATTAAAGAAATGCGAAAGCACATAACAAAATTCTGTTGTTATAAAACTTTTTTGTTTATTTATTATTTGCAATTTTGTTTTCAGTTGATTAACTATGTATTATATTGTAAATAATTTCGAATACCTACCGACTAATATTTCACAGTAATTTTGAAAATAGGTTCTCCAGTTTTATGGTTACAGGGGCTATTTTAACACTATGCCATGCTTTTGTATTGTACACATTGTTGATAAAACTGTTTTAAAAATTTTACCGAGTAGAATACCTAGATGAATGTTGACTCGTTTATTACAGAAATATAAATTTGCCAAGCCCCTGTACAACAGTTTAATATTTATACTGTATAATAAACAAAAGAGGAAATAAATGTTTTTTTTGTACACTCTTGTATTATTTCTCTACTTAATCCTAACATAGTATAAAACAAAGTCGCTGTCGCGTCTGTCCCCAGCTATATGTGCTTAAATCTTTAAAATTACGCAACGGATTTTAAAGCGTTTTTTTTTAAATAGATAAAGTGATTCAAGAGGAAGGTTTTTATGTATAATACATGCATAATATTGTAGAGAAACACTGATAAATTTAGAGGTTTGTTCGGGTTTGTATTTATAAATCTTGACGTGATGGTGAACTCGCCTTATTATTATCTCAAAGGCGTATAATGCCTGGCATTGCAACGCAGGCCGGGTACACGCTAGTATCTAATGAATATACCTATAATTTTTTTTAGAAATGGTAGTTTTTGATGTCTGTGTTAAATATCGGAGGTGTAATACTTTTTTCAATTTTATAAACTTTGCACGCCGATTAACATTTTTCAGTTATACCTACCGATGTGTATGTTGTTACGCTTGCGCTATGCATCGCAGAATATAGCTATACCTCTATAATTCAAAAACGCCATTGAATTTATTCCAAGGGGACACTAAAAATAATTTGTATATTGAGTTTGCATAAGGGAGATGCGCTGACTCAAGTTTGTACTATTACCGAATGTATAGATACAGCGATACAGCTTATTCGTGAAGGGGGCTGTGTGTAGGTCCGCTATCGCAAACATTTAAACAAATATAATAGCGTTTTCGATTTACTGCTCTCGCGCACTCTGAGAGTGCTCTCCCCGAGATTTGCGTGTTCGGTTATCAAAATCCACTGCTCTCACTCGGAGTAGCATGTTCGATTTACAAATTTGGTTACTCTGAATCCGTTTGAGAGTGCTCCTTTACGATCTGAAAATTTTTACAGAGTAGAGAGGCAGCGCTTGCGCAGAACCGCAAACCACCACCATTTTCTATTCTTTTGTTGATGTGTGATCTCGTTTGTTGTGTTTTCTGTGTTTGTTTTTCGTCTAGTTCGATGAATATTGTATATAATATGTCATAAACGCGCTCAAGTGATTTAAATTTGAAAATTAATTGTTTATTTTTGAATGTTGACATCTGTCAAATTTTCAAGCGCAATTACGTTCAATTTACACTCCGTCCGAGGGCAACCGCCTTCGGCCTTCGGAGTGACAGCAAATCTCGGGCCGATCGATGACGTCACAGAGCGCTCTCGGAGCACTCTCGGAGCTGTAAACCGAAAACGCTATAAGATATAAATACAATAATTAATTTGTTGGCGTTAAAGGTGAAACTAAATTTATCAAGTTATAAATAGTACTTCATTTTCTTTTTTAAAAGAAAATTGTTTGCTCACATCATAAATTTACCAGGACCACCCATAGGTTGTCAGAGAAAGGTCTATAGGTTCCCCTCGCCTATATGAAGTTTCTATGTATGAAAGCAGACGCCTAAAAAATATCACACTTTCACCCATAGCGTTTCATTATTTCTCTGTGCAAGTAGTTCAAATAAAACCGACAATACCAGCTGTTTTTTTTTGACATGTCAATAACAATAATTTATAAACATTTCTGTGGTTTTGCGGGGCGTTTTTCTCTAAATCAAGGGATTTTACGAACATGTCTTCGCATTTACAAGGTGGAAGGGTAGATATATCTTTAATACAGACAGCCGCTAGAAATAATTTAATAGATTTGCTTGAAAAATGTCCTGGAAGCAAAGCAATAGTTTGGGACAATTCCTTAGCAGGTAACCAAACCACTCACATTTCTGATTTTTAAATGGTTCTCTAATTTTATATAATGTGCAATATTAACTATTTGGTTTTATTCTAGGACCCGTTGGTTTAGTAGCACAATATACACTACTCCGTGAACATTCTGTTAAGAAAATGTATCCCTTAAGACCAACTCCTCTGCCAGAAACGGATGTAGATCATGTCATATTTATTTCAAGACCCAAACTACAACTTATGGACTATATTGGTATAATTTTCTACCTTACCGATACCCACCCCACAATACTAATGCCAAATGTTTTTAGCACGAAATGTTCATGATGATAGCAAACACCGAAATAGTTCAAAGAAACAGTACCATCTCTTTTTTGTACCAAAAAAGAGTCTGCTGTGTGAGGAAGCTCTAAAACATAAGGGAGTTTTTGGTAATGTCATACTCATTGAAGAGTTTAAATGTCAACTATTTCCTTTTGATTCTGATGTAGTTTCTATGGAAATATCCGAAGTCTTTAGGTAAAATACTAGAATGATTATGTAAAATTATTCAATACTATGGTTTTAATGCTTTTAGCAGATGGTTTACCTAATTAAGATAGAAAAGTGCAATTATTTATTTCTAAGAAAATATTATGGAGAACTATAGGGTAGGAGGCCGATCGACAATGGCAGCATTTTCAATTTTTTGATTAGTTCGCTATTGGCCGATAGATGGCTCTCGCGTCCGAAGTGGGCTGATGTTGTCTTCTTCTTCTTCGTTTTTAATGTGGAAAACTAGATTTTCCATAGTTTTTAACTTTTACTTAAACCCTTTATTTTTCTGTGCTTTTACTTTTGACAATTGACATTTTATTTTTCGAAATAACAAATAATGTTTGAAGGCAAGACAAGACAAATAACGTTGTATTGTAATTAATTTCCATATTTATAATGAATAATGGTTCAATTTATAAAAATAGAGTTTGCTTTATGTCGGGGTGTAAGACAGGATCTTTTTCAGAGAGAAAACGCAGCCCAATAAGTCTCCTTCTAGCTCCAAAGGTATAGCTAGAATGTTTAATACCCTGTATTTTAAAAACCAAGTATCGTTGGAACTTTATACAGGCCGAGTTTACTAAGTATAACAAAGTAAGTGTAAATTCATATAAAAGTCCTTATTTGTTCCTTAAAGAACTAATTTAAATAAAAATAGTTATTGCGTCCATAAGAAACCATTATTTGATAGCCCACTTCGAACACGCGCGCCATCTTACAGCAACTCGTAAAGCTGAATTACCGATGCTAATTTGGGACCGAATCCAATGCATTGCGATCGGCCTCCTACCTCAAGTCCTCCATAGAAAATATTTAATACCTAAGCCAAATATTTTGTTCTAGTGAATACAAAATCGAAAATGATCCAACTTATATCTATCAGACTGCACAGGCAATAATATTTTTACAAAAATTATATGGTCCGATACCTAGAGTGTGGGGAAAAGGTATTTTTATTATTTTTAAGTAGGTACAACTAATTTATCCTTACAATAAAAATAAGTTACTTGGGTTCTATTATATATTTCATGTAGGTGTTGCTGCAAAGCAAGTTTGGGACTTGGTAACAAGACTACAAAGGGAGAAAAACAACACTGAGGAACCAAAAACGAACCAGTCATCTTGCATTGATCAAATTTTATTGATTGACAGATCAGTTGATTTAATTTCACCTTTAGCTACACAATTAACTTATGAAGGTATTTTATATAAGTAAAATTATACATATTTAGGTACCTATAGCTACATACATATTATATAAAGAAGATCTTGTATGTAACACACTTACATGATTGAAAATGGATTTTTAGGTTTGATTGATGAAATTTTTGGGATCAACAATTCAACAGCGAATTTTCCCATAGACAATTTTTTAAGTAGTGAAGAAAGGAGTACTGAATCCCTTTCAGAAGATAAAAAGCAACTCATTTTAGATTCAGCAGATAAGCTTTTTGCAGATATCAGGGATAAGAGTTTTAATGGGGTAATAATACCTAATAATAAAAAGTTTATTCAAATATTGTTTTCTATCTTCCCATTCAAATAACTTAGTAATTCTTTTGTGAATCTTTGTGAGGTATAAATAAGTAGATGAATTTAATTTGCATAATTGCCAAATCATCACTTCCTTTTTTAAAGGAATAAAACATCCATTCTTTTAGGTACCTCCATACTTATCAAAACAAGCTCAAAGCATAAGTTCACAATTGGAAAACACACAGAGCAAATCTGTTCAAGAAATGAAACTGTATGTGCAAAGGTTACCTCAAATTTTAGCCAAGAAAAAACAATTGGCACAGCATACAGCAATCGCCGAGTGCATAAAAGAGCATACAGATCAATATGACTTTTTTGATACTTTAAAGGTAGGTATTTAAAATATATATAAATAATAATATTTGAATTCTTCCAAAGAAATATTTTATGATGGTGGCTATGTTATTACATATTATAATGTTTTCAGGCTGAACAGGAATTTTTAAGTTGCTTCGAAGTGGACAAACCCAGTCCGTATATCGAGGAACTAATTGCACAGGGCCAACCATTGGTAAAAGTGTTTAGACTTATGTGTCTTCAAAGTCTCTGTTCTTCAGGACTTAAACCCAAAGTAATGGAGGGTTATAAAAGGGAGTTAGTACAGGTAACTACATTTATGACAGCCCCTCCCAAATAAAGTTCTGGTCACTCCAAGTTTTCAATCAATAACATTTTGACTGGACCTAAATATGTGTATACTACTGTAGGTATACCCGTTGTTAAGTGCAAACCTGCAAGTTTTTTTTATAAAAATACTTACCAGGTTTAATATTTTTACTATTTAATAATAAGTTTTATTTAAAATTTAATAATATAATAAATATGTTTATGTTGTCTTCTATAAGCTTATTTTTCAATCCCCTGAAGCCGAGCTTGTTAGGGGCAAATCTTATTTTTTGTTTTAGTTTGTAAAATCATAAATATGCATTAAAAATCAAGTTTTAAAGTAAAAATGCTAATTTATAGTATGTATAAACGCAGTTTTTTTTAAGAAATATATTACCTATAATAAAATTATTAATTTATAATTTTTAAGTAAAAAATATTACTTACTTATATAAATTATTCAGAACAACATTAATTAATTAAAGCATTTCTAAAAATATTTTCAAATTGTCTGTTTTTAATATCCATTTTTTTATTTCGACTAAGTATAAATTTTTTTAATGAAATCAATTTTTTAGTTTTTGTTGGTAAATTATTGTTTAAATAAAAACATAAAGATTTTTAATTTTTTTGTCCTATGGACTTATTTATTTTAGGTTTTATGGTTATTTCATTTTTATAACGTGTATTATGATTATGGTTTTTAAATTGTATAAGGTTTTTATTTTTAAATATATATATAATGATGTTATAAATGTAAAGTGTCTTATGTTCAACTTTTTTGTTTCTGAATATAATTATTTTGAGGATAAAGATAATCTTTATTGAATAATGAATATAATTTTTAGAAACCTTTTTGTAATATTTCTAATTTTTTAACTAAAGTTCTATTTATTCCTCCCCAACCTAAAATTCCGTAATTTAAATGAGGTTTAACTAACGCTTAATATAATATTTCCATGTCTTACATTTAAAAAGTTTTTAAAAATCGGTAATAAACTTCTTAATTTTTTAATTAAGTAGTCTAAGTGAAAATTCCAATTTAATTTACTGTCAAAAATAATTCCTAAATGTTTTATTTTATTAACTTTAAAAATTTGGATGTCTTCATTTATTTGAACACTATTCATATTTCTTGGTAGGTTATTTAGGTTAAAAGTAAAGGGAATATCATTTGTTTTATTAAAAGTAATTATTACCAAATTGTTATCAAACCAATTTTTTATAATTTTAAAATCTTTTAATTTTATTATTTAAGTTGTCCCAATTTGTATTGGTATAAGCAATTGTGGTATCATCTGCAAAACTATGAATTTGTCCATCTTAGTTTGTATCTAACCACGACGTTATTGGTTAGAAAGGTTCTTAAAGATAATTTTTTGTAGGTGTACGGTTTAGGAGCTCTTCTCGCCATAAACAAATTGGAAAAAGTTGATTTGTTAAAACTCCAGTCAGGTTCTAGACAGTATACAGTGCTGCGAAAGGTAAAGTGTGCAAAGTTTGGTACCACTAAATAGTTAAATGTTTAAAATTTAAATGTTTTTCATGCAATCGATTTTTAAATTAGGGTTTTTATTGCGAGAAAATAGAGACGATCGAAGCTTTCGAAATTTTGTTTTCTTGACGTTTACTCCATTTTTCCAAATCCAAATTCCAAATTTGCGATTGGGACTTAAGGCAAATTTTGTGTCAATTTTAAAATAGCATAGGAGTGTATGGTATCAAATTGTTGAAAAAAAAATGCTCATTTTAAATATCCTAGTGAACCACCATCGTTCCATTTGGAAAAATGTAGTAAACTTCAGGAAAGCAAAATTTCATTTTTTAAACGCTTGTGAAACTTAGAAAGTCAATTATTATGACATAATTTTAATTTTCATAATATACTACTCGACTATAAATTAACAGATTTAATTAATTTATAGCACTTTAGATAAAAATAAACATAAAAATGTTATAACACGTCAATAAATTACAAGTGAGGTGTCATTTTTACTCATAATGTTAATGTTATGCTGAATCCCAATAAGTAAAAATATACAAGATGTCCCATTTAAAATATCAAAGTCAATGTCACTTCCGATCAAACCGGAAGTGATAACAAATTAAAAATGATGCCAATAAATGCAGACTCATCTCTTATGCATAATCTCAAAATGTCATATTAATATCTATAAATACAGAAAAGTTATAGGGGTGAACGTCTTTTGAGAAATACCCGGTATAGTGAGCGCTTTACTGCTTTTATGTAATACTAGCGACCCGCCCCGGCTTCGCACGCGGGTCTAAAATGTGTTTATTTACGACATCACGTTAGAAACCTCTAAATTTATCAGTGTTTCTCTACAATATTATGCATGTATTATACATATAAACCTTCCTCTTGAATCACTCTATCTATTAAAAAAAAAAAAACCGCTTTAAAATCCGTTGCGTAGTTTTAAAGATTTAAGCATATATAGGGACGGACAGACAGCGACAGTGACTTTGTTTTATACTATGTAGTGATAATACACTTTCCTTCATTTCGTCGAGTTCTAGCTTACTGATGAACCATGACCCTACTAATTGAAAGAAAAACATATTCAGTATAATTTTGTATATTTTAGACTTTAAGGTTGGTTATGGAAGACACATCGGAAATAAACCCAACTGATATATGCTACGTTCATAGTATTTATGCTCCGTTAAGTGTACGTCTCGCCGAGCAAGTTACCAAAAATGGCGGATGGAAGCAACTCCATGATGTATTGGGATTATTACCAGGTAATAAATCGATAAATTAATACATAATTACTGTGGGTATATTATTTCAAATATAAAAGTTAAAATTCAAAATATTTATTTTAGACGAAAATTTAAATTGGAAATGCCATATCCAGTATATTATCAACTCGATATCTCCTTTGGTATCTGTTTTGTACAGAGCTTTCTTTGAAATACTTAAAAAATATGTATTTTTCATTAATATATTCAAAATTACAATACTTAGCTTCTGCATGGGGATCTGCTTGTTTATCAAATAGAAAACCGTTACAAAAATTGCAAAATAAAGTTATTAAATGTATAAACAAATTACCACATTTAGAACCAACTGTTAATCTGTGTAGACCGAAAGGGTATTTACACGTTCAAAACATTTATAAATTAAAAATTTGTATTCTAATTCACTCTATTATTTTAAAAGAAAAAAAAATCAAACATAACACTTCAGGAGAATAAGACATTACATTATCATAACACCAGACGTATAATTATCAAACTATACCAGTAAAAAGTAATTTCGGAAAAAATCGCTTTTATATGACGGAATAATAAAATATAACAATCATCCAAAAAATATCAGAAAAATTAATAAAATGGAACTTTTAAAATACAATTAAAGAGATATTTACTAAATTAAATTATTTATACTATTTTTTTTTAAATTGAATTTATTAATGAATTAAATTGGATTAACTTGTGGAGCTCTTGAGGTAGGTACCTGGTGGACCTTTGCATGAAGATGAGATGCCTATCTTGGTCTGTCATCGTTGGGTTAGTGAATAGTAATGAATTCTTTTTAGGGCCAACATTAGATGAGTCCCCTGCAAATGCGTCAAATATCATTCAGAATTCAGATGCACCCAAAGTGGTTCTAGTATTCTTTATTGGAGGATGTACTTTTGCAGAGGTAACATACAACTCATTATTTTATCATTCACGAAAACATAGATAAAATAGTTATGCTAAAATCTTCCAAAAATAATTACTTCCAAATCAAATAATAATAATACTAAGTTTATTTAAAATTTAATAATATAATAAATATGTTTATGTTGTCTTTTATAAACTTATTCTTCAATCCCCTGAAGCTGAGCTTGTTAGGGGCAAATCTTATTTTTTGTTTTAGTATGTAAAATCATAAATCATAAATATGCATTAAAAATCAAGTTTTAAAGTAAAAATGTTAATTTATAGTATAAAGGCAGTTTTTTTTTAGAAATATATTACCTATAATAAGATTATTAGTTTATAATTTTTAAGTAAAAAATATTACTTATATAAATTATTCAGAACAAAATTAATTAATTAAAGCATTTCTAAAAATATTTTCATATTGTCTGTTTTTAATATCCATGTTTTTATTTCGACTTTAAATTTGTTTAATGAAATCAATTTTTTTATTTTTGTTGGTAAATAATCCTTTAAATAAAAACATAAATATTTGAAATTTGTTTGTCCTATGGACCTATTTATTTTAGGTTTTATGGTTATTTTATTTTTATGACGTGTATTATGATTATGGTTTTTAAATTGTATAAGGTTTTTATTTTTAAATATATACAGTGTGGTTGTTTAAGTGTGCAACATATGGGAATTTTTTTATTAACGATTTCTCAGAAAATTTTATTCTTGATAAAAGTTGGTGCATGTTTTATAATCATATTAGGTGCACTTGGAATGGTTGCAAGTCAAATGGCGTACAGGGTAGGCCAAAAAATATAAAACTTTTACAAGAATAAAAAATTTTAATAAACATTTAAAATAAAAATTTTGCACTTTAAATGATGGTTTTTTAATTAGCATATTATCATTACTAATGCTTTATCTTGTTAAAACTAATTTTTAGGATATTTTAAAGTTGTGTTTAATATAGTTGCAACAAACATAAAGTTTGTGATTCCTTAATAAATTAAAAATTCAAGTAAATTTTACAAATATGCTTGAACTTGAACAAAAATATGCGAAATTGATTTGATTTTGATTAATTTATGAAGGTCTTTATGGTGAATATTAAAAAAAAAATTTTTGAAAATTATTAATGTTTTTAAAAAAATATATTTTTTTATTTTAGGTCAGGTTTTTGAATCTATGCATAACTTTTAATTCTAAACAACTTTTTTTAATAACATTTTGCTGAATTTTTTGAAATAGGGGTACTTTATTCTTGTACAAGTTTTATATTTTTTGGCCTACCCTGTACACCGTTTGACTTGCAACCATTCCAAGTGCACCTAATATGATTATCGAACATGCACCAACTTTTATCAAGAATAAAATTTTCTGAGAAATCGTTAATACAAAAAATTCCCATTTGTTGCACACTTAAAAAATATTAAGATGTTATAAATGTAAAGTTGTCTTATGTTCAACTTTTTTGTTTCTGAATATAATTCTTCTGAAGGATAAAGATAATCTTTATTGAATATAATTTTTAGAAACCTTTTTTGTAATATTTCTAATTTTTTAACTAAAGTTCTATTTATTCCTCCCCAACCTAAAATTCATTTAAAATTTATTTATTTGAATACTATTCATATTTCGTGGTAGGTTATTTAGGTTTAAAGTAAAAGGAATATAATTTGTTTTATTAAAATTAATTGTTAACAAATTGTTATTAAACCAATTTTTTATAATTTTAAAATCTTTTTAATTTTATTATTTAAATTGTCCCAATTTGTATCTGTAAAAAAAGTGTACTATCATCTGCAAAACTATAAATTTTTCCATCGCAATTTATACGAAATAAGTAGTTAATTTTTAAAAAATAATAAAATAAAATAGGTATTTTTTTAGATATCTGCTTTACGATTCCTATCGCAACAAGAAGATTCCAATGTAGAATTTGTGATAGCAACTACCAAGCTTATAAATGGAACAACGTTTTTAAAATCGATAATAGAGTCTTAGTCACCCCTTTTTATAGTATACGTGATTTCTGTTATATTCTCTATATCGTTTTATGTATGTACCAAAAATTGTAAGTAATATTTATAATAATTATGTAAGTAAAATCTGTTTATTTTACAACAAATGCAATTACAATATGTATATAAAAAATGAGATTTTTTAAAATAATGAACAAAATAGAGTGCAAATACGGTTTCTTTTTTGTTAAAGAATATTGGCATTATTGTAAAGGACTTATTACATCACTAATGATGTGATAAGTAAGTATTCAGCGACAGCCTCCTTTTAAATGACTAGTAACAAAAATTAACTTAAAAAAAACCGCATGGCCTAATTTTTAAGCTAATCATAATATTGATACTTACTTAAAAATACAGTATTTTAGCCTTAAAAATAGTCCATTATCAATTGCCGCTAAAAATCACTTCTAGCTAAGCAGCTTTCCAAACAAAATGCATTTTATCCAATTTATAAAAGAACACTGCCTTTTAGCTCATGTATCTGTCAATATAATGGATAGTTTCAAAGGCAACCTCAACCATAATAAGCACGATTATCATCCATTCTAAACGTATGTGGTGTTTGTCGCTTAAGTGGTGCGAGAGTAGTTCAATGAGTGCTACACAGTGATTGATTTTCTCGTTCATAACCTTAAAAAACACACAGTAAGTTTTTTAAGTGAGCAAGTCGATGTTTAATATTGGAAAACCTTTGTTTTTAAATTCTGAAAAAATGTTTTTAGGAGGAACTGTATGATATTTACCTTGGTTCTCTTGTTTATACAAAAATATGTACACACTTGGTGATACAAATTTTCTAGTTGTTCATTTTCCCAATAAAAGTCTGGAGTATCTAACACGTCTGAACTTAAATTTAGGTAGTGCCTTAACGCGAAAAGCTCTCCATGTTTCCTAAGTACTTCCTGCTCAGTCATTCTTATCTTTTTTCCTCTAAAATTAAATGTATCTTTTAAAAAGCTTTATTACAAAAACAAAATATGACTTACACTTTTAAATCTTCTGTAACATCTTCTATTTGATCAATATATTTCTCCAGTGATGCTTCCCATATTCCAAGTTTTACTGAGAGCAACATGGAATTTGAGAAAGTATATTTAACCAGTGTTAAGTTTTCCTTGTTTAGGTTTGAGTTGAGAATGAAATTTCCATCTTTGTCAAGGCAGCTGTCCTTTCTGGAAAAAATAAATAATAAAGTAACTGGCAAAATAATTGATAATGCAAATTTTTGTACCAAATCATTTCTTATTATATAAATTTTTCCAGTTGGACAAGTAGTTCAATCAATTTGATATTATTTTGACTTAGGTACTATCTATTTTTATTTATCAACCAATCACAATTCCTTACTAGATATGCTTTATTCCCCTCGAACCTTCACAACTTACTCTTCATCCTGATGAAACCTATAATTCATAATTTCACTCTCTGTTTGCACCAATCGTTCAGAGTAACTATCTTGCTCGAACTGTCTTAGAAAATTTAGGACATTACTACTTTCTAAATCTGTAATATTCCATAGAATAATACTACCTTCTCGGAAAAAAAATATCTCTCTAGGCTCTTTTTCTACTTTGTATTTTGCAACCTAAAAGAGCTTTAGTCAAATGGAATGCTTTGTAAAAAAGCGGAATGTATCCTGCCTGTATTACACAATATTACATAAATACTTACAGCATGAATAACATCGCTGGTATTAGGTACAGACTGGGGTTCGTACAGATCTTGTTCCTTTAGACCCTTAATAAGACTCTCCAAGTTATATTCTTCGGCAGTGGCGTATGCCACAACATTGTACAGACCTGGAATCGTCCCTTCTTCTTCCATGATTTTCTTCTTTCGAATGGGTCTCTTTTTTACTTGTATTGAAGATATAGTGTCGTGAGTACTACTTGCTAGATACCGTGGCAAGAATTCGGTATTGGAAGATACATTTTTGCCGGTAAACCTTGGATTGGGAAGTCTAGTCGTAAAATTTTCCGTTTTCGTTGAAAGATTCTTAATGACATTCGCTAAAAAACGTGGTTTAAGACTTACTTGTGTTATTGTTTTATAAGTAAAATAATTCATTTTATCAAATAAACTTTAATACAAATTTGTGAGGTTAAAGATTTAAAAAGTAAGGTTAGGTAGGCTCTGTCAAGTTTTTCAAAGTAGTCTAGTCTTGTACCTTTCATTTGTTTGGACATTCGCCCAGCTTACCGTACCACTTGGTCTGGCGCTTACTCAAAACCCTTTGGGACGATTTGTTTCGAATATCTAAATCTACCAGGAAATTATTCGAAGGATTTACTAAAATACCACCTAAAGCTAGTTTTATATAGACGCGTAATAATGCGAATTTATTTCTTATTGGCCGATGAGAATAATTCGCAATTCGCTTCTATATGAAATTAGCTTCATCCGCATAACATGTAAATTATCTTCAAGGGTCATTAAGAATTTGACTGAAGAGCCATACGGGTGGTGAGCTGATCAACTGTCCAGTGGACGAAGAGAGGCCTATTATTTGTCTGTGGTAATAGTGATCATCGTTAATCTATTATTCCTCTGTGGTAATGGCAAGACATACGTTTAAATTTCTTTTCTGTGCATTAACTTTTAACCTTAAATTTAAATTTATAAAAATAAAATCGAACAGCTGCTTATAGCACAGCCCAATATTATTTTAATTTAAAAGAAAATGAGACTGTTTTCAGCGTTATTTAGAAGAGACATGCCCCCTGGTCATATTTGGCGGGGCAAGAAAAGGCTGTACAAGGAGGTAACTTCCTCAGACGTCCAGGTTTTAAAGAACAAATTCGCTATTGAGGAGAATAATATGTTTTATTTAAGGCATGCATACTTAACTCCGGTAAGTACTGTTGCGTAAACAAGATCAGGGCCCATATATGTATAATTGGCTTTGGTTTCACAAAATTTTGATTTTGATTTCACTGCATAGAGAAAAAGTAAAATTGGTTATTTATTATAAAAAGAAGCTGAAACTGATACACATAGTAGATGCTAAATTTTTAGTTTTAGTGAAAAGCCCATTGCTTAAATCATCTTTAAGGCCTCTCTTTCTTGTATCTAAGTAATAATAACCAAACTATTAGACTTCACTATTGATTTTGGTTGAGTAGGTATCTATTTTTTTGTTTGAATATTCAAAATATAAATGCAATATAATATGCTGCTATTCAAGAAAAAATAGGTTAATCTCATTTTGCAGATTAATAAGTACAATCAAGTAGGTACAAATAAAAATTGCCATACTTTACTTTTTAATTATTACGTTAGGTAGCTAATTTTTACAGTAATATTTTTATAAGGCTTGTTATTTTTTGAATTTGTCATATAGGAACAATCAGCTGGACATGGCAGAGCCCTAGGAAAGAATTTGGAGAATTATATCAAAACAGTGACAAATAAAAAGGAATATTACCCAAATGTATCTTTGGAATCACGGTTGGCTCACCTACGAGTGAATGAAGGCTGGGATTAAGATCTTGATCAGTTGGCATTAAATATCTTTGTAGTAAGAGTAGAATAGGCTAAATATATTTTTTTTTATTAATAATTACTTATGAAAAAAAGGTACATATATTTTTGTTTGTGTACTGACTAGGTACTATTAATTTCGAGAAAAGGATAATAAAACCACAAAGTATTTTATAATTTTTTTTATTAAAAAACGAGCCATTTGGAAGAATTTTAAGATATTTAAATGTATTTTGCGTGAAAAACACTAACAATTACTTAACAAATAAATAATTTTAACATCTAGGTATATTCGCAATACTACCTGCTACTTATATTATATACAGGGTGATTCACGGTGGATGGAACGTTAGACGTTTCTCACGAACCAGTAAAGGAATTGTTCTGAAAATTTGGTGGAGTACATAAACGGACATGCTCTACCAACCTAAAATATTTTTAACAATACAGTGTTGCCGCTTCCACACAAAAATAATAGTAACTTCGATTTTTTAAATGCAACACCATATATTTTATTTTATTTTCGAATCCCCCATTACTTTCCTTACAATTTTTATTAACTCTACTCTACTTATCTCTTACCGTTTCTAAGATATAAATTAATTTCCGTTTTTTTTTGTCCGAAAACGTCACTTTTAAAAATGCTGATAATTTTGAACTCTAAAACACTGAAATTTGGTAAATAGTTAACTAATACCATAGGGCTCTTAGCCTTGGTCCCAAATCTTAGTTGCGATATACAGGGTGGTTGAAAAATACACTTATTCTGGTAACTTGAAAAAGTGACCATAAGTCATTTTTTTCAAACGTAACACCCTGTATATTATTACGGATTTGAAAAGATGCTAAAATTTCACTTCATTCTTGTATATCATACCTGTACCTAACTAACTGGTTTAACCATTTTTTTGACGTATTAAGCATAATTTGTTAAATTTTCTATACAATTCAATTTTTATTCGGTTATTAGTAAGTTAGCCATGACAAAAACTGATGTTTACGTATGTTACTATGGTTATCGTTTTGACATTTCATTAAGTTTAGATACAAGATAGAAATACACTTTAAAGTCATGCAAGAAAACTATACAAATACAAATGCAGTTCTTATGAATTTATTTAATTTATTTGGACAATGTGTGTTTGCATTAACATGCAAAAAACATTAAAACTAAATTTTTCTTGAAATCCATGCAGTCAACACCCGCATATTAAAGTGTTTGGATGTAAACGGCCAGCGTTTTGAACATCTGTTAAAATAGCATTTTATTAGTTATAATTTTAGTAGTCTTTTATTATTTGACTACCTAGTTAACATTTAATAAAATTGTTCTGGATCCTTATGAATTTTCCAAGATTCATTGGCGGTAAATTAGAGTACATTTCGTTAAACTTTATACATATCCAGGCGATAATTCTATCACATTGTCCAAATAAAATAAATAAATTCATAAAAACTGCATTTGTATAGTTTTCTTCCATGACTTTAAACTGTATTTTCTTGTATCTAAACTTAATGAAATGTCAAAACGATAACCATAGTAACATACGTAAACATTAGTTTTTGTCATACTTACTAATACCCTACAAATCATGCTTAATACGTCAAAAAAATGGTTAAACTAGTTAGTTAGGTACAGATATGGTATACAAGAATGAAGTAAAATTTAAGCAGCTTTTCAAATCCGTAATAATATACAGGGTGTTACATTTGAAAAAAATGACTTATGGTCACTTTTTCAAGTTACCAGAATAAGTGTATTTTTCAACCACCCTGTATATTGCAACTAAGATTTGGGACCAGGGCAAAGAGCCCTATGGTATTAGTTAACTATTTACCAAATTTTAGAATTTTACTGTTTTAGAGTTCAAAATTATCAGCATTTTTAAAAGTGACGTTTTCGGAAACGGAAATTATTTATATCTTAGAAACGGTAAGAGATAAGTATAGAATAGGGTTAATAAAAATTGTAAGGAAAGTAATGGGGGATTCGAAAATAAAATAAAATATATGGGGTTGCATTTAAAAAATCGAAGTTACTATTATTTTTGTGTGGAAGCGGCAACACTGTATTGTTAAAAATATTTTATGTTGCTGGAGCATGTCCGTTTACGTACGCCACCAAATTTTCAGAACAATTCCTTTACTGGTTCGTCAGAAACGTCTAACGTTCCATCCACCGTGAATCACCCTGAATACTTAGAAATATTGTGTAGTGTGTTGTATGTATGTATGGGTATTTGTGCCTTTTTCCATGCTTTTTATCATCAAATTTTTGTCTGACTTCGGTCCTTCATTTAAGTAGCCTTTTTGTTTCCTGAATCAACTGAATTTTGAATGTATAGGTATTTTATGGTAACACCAATTAGAAGCACCATCATGTATGTGTGTAGGTACTTCTTAATAAATTTCGTTTTTTTTCAAACTGTGTTTTGATGAACACAATTAAATGTTTGTGTAGTTTGAGCAATGTTTTTAAAGCCTGTGGTATGATACCTATAAAGATGAGACATTCAATAACAGTAGAGATAAAAGTAGATCAGTGATACCTACTGACATAGCTTATATGAAAAACAAATTACTACTACTTACTGTAAATTATTGTTTGGTGTGTACTGTGTTGTTTAAGTTTCGCGTGTAGAAACAAGACTTAAGTTTTTCGCCTATACGTATGTTAGTTTAGTATGTATGGATATGAACTGATTGATTCAGGTGTAGGTAATAAACGCAGTTTGAATATTAGGTAGGTCTTTTGGTAAGTCAGTAAGTCACATGATTTTTAAGCACCTTTTTGCTCTTTAGGAGCATATTTCATTCTAAAAGCTAATTTCAAAGATACAAGACGTGACAAAGAACAGTGCAAAATTGTAGAAAATACGGTGCAACAGCTATATATGCGTTTTCTAAGATACATACCTAGTTTGGTCAATTTAAAAAAAAAATAGGCTATAGGAAAGAAGTGGAAATATCATAGTAAGCTATAGAGCTAGTTTATACTAGCTATTCCACAAGAATAAGTATTTAACTTAAGAAGTCTTCCATAGAGTCTTTCGAAATATTTTAGGGTGTATAAGTATATTTTTTTATTCACACCAGCAAAAACAGATGTATTGTTTACCTCAGTTTAGATATATGATATCATTCTCTGTGACACACCAATTTTTACTCTAAAATAATACTCCATTGCCGAATAATCCATACATTGACTCCTTCGGAGTTTTATTTAAACTTAAATTGCCTCAATTTATAACTATTGAGAATTTACCAGTACTATGGAGGCGCATAAAGCCGGTGAATGTCGGTTCGGCACGTACGTTTATGCATGCAATGATTCGTCTATCTTTGCTTATTTGTCGTTGGTTCTAAATATATTTTAGACCCTTGGTTATAAGTTGGAAAACATTTGTAGATGACCCTGTTTGGTTTTTTTATTATTCATTGGCGTAGCTAAAAAATTTGTTAAAGCAACTTGTTTTCTGTACTCCCCATGAAGGTAATATTTATACTATCAGCTCCGTGTGCCATAAAAGCTGAAATTTCGTTCATAACTACGCCATTGTTGTTTTGCGATTGCAAAATTTACGTAAGCATTTTAACTGTGTTTTTTAGGCAACATGTAACATGCCAAAATGGTCCCTAATTAGTTAACATTTAAATATTATTCTATATCCTCAAAATAATTGTTATATTCTGGTATTTATCGTATTTTTGATACTATTTTTATACAATGACTGCCAGAGTGTGCAGCATATAAAAAAATTCTATATTGAATTTATTAAACTGATTTTGTAAGTAAGCAAAAATTGAAATCCGAGTTTTTGCGAATTTAAAAAGTCAAGTTTTTAGAACATTTTGATGAAGAAAACTTGTTACCTTTGTACTTCCCTGTGTTTACAATTTTATTTTTCGATCTAATTTCGTAACCGGGATTTTAAGTTTCATTCTTTCCTGTTAAAGATCAAAATTTGAGAAACCCTGTATTTGGAATTTTTTCTAAATTAAATAAATTTATTAATAACAACTTTTCCTATATGCTACACACTGTCTGGTTTTCGCGGCATAAAAGAGAGAAAAAAATTAATTATTGGCGAAATAAAAAATAAGTACATACCTATAAGTAAATAAAATAATTTTATTAATAATAAAAAACAAAATATAATAGTAAAAAACTAAAAACTAAGGAGGTTAAACTCAAAAAGTAAAACCAAATAAAGTGTCTATGCAAAAATTGATGCAATAGAAGAGGTAGCTAAATAATATATCAACATTTACCTAACATTTCAACATTTTCCAAAAATATAGCAAAACTACTAAATCGTTTTGTTTTTCTATCTACGTCCAATAAGGAGATTACCTATAATCACTTTTTTTCACTGGTGTGGAAATGATATTTATTTCAACACTTGTTAAACGAGTAATTACAATACTTCTTTTATTGCATACCTTATAACTAAAATAAACGTCTGCTTATAAAAGAGATTCAAAATATTTTTGCAATAAAACTATATAAAAAATGAATGATTTGTACAAGCTTTTTAAAATTTTCTTTGTTATAGTTATTTGACAGTTTAAACTGGGAACGCCTTTAAAATATTTGGGTGAAATATTTTTGTATTTTTAAATAATATGTTGCATATCAAATAACTCTTCTGACCTTTTAACATAAATAACAAACTACTATTAATCAGATACATTAATAACGAATAGTATTTTTGATTTAGGATTAAAACTATCAGATGCACAACTTCACAATATAAGTTGTCAAAGAAGTTATTAGATATTCAACATAAAAATATACTTCATTTTTTTAATATTTTGTAAAACATAATTAAAATAGTGGAGAAAAATGGATACCACATAATATCTTTGTTCTCCATGCATGAGAATAGGAGTGTATGTTTTTTTTATTATACGTAGTAAAATAGCACGATAATATCTGTAAAATGGAAAACAATTTCAGCCTTCCACAAGCCGAAACTTTCATCAAATATTTTTTCAAGTGTTTCAGATAATTTCAGATTTATTACGCTTCAGCACGCCAAATAATAATTAATGCTGTGTGCTTTGACGCCATGTTGTGGCACTTGTGGCCCTCGTAATCATACAATCTTGGTATATTAGCAATTTTGAATAAAATTAGAAAGTTATCAAAATGAACGATAAAAAAAATTAGTTGTGTAAATATTATAACAAAACAACATTATAAGACAGTACCAGGTCTGTAAAAGTGCCAGGATCTTCATTTTACAAGTAGGTGTTCATAAACATTGGATAACTGATATTTTAGGGCTTTGTTATTCACCCTCATCAACTTAATTACCAGTCAAATAAATAAACTGACCTTCTGACGCATAACAAAAGACTATATTCATTGGTCATGACAAAATTCTTACAAAACTGTCAGGGGCACAGCCAATTCAGCCGTCACTTTAAATAGTCAAACGATAATATGTAAGTTAAGAAGGACATAATTCCCAGGACATATTTTTTAGGCTGATAGGTACCAAAGATAACTGCCAAATAACTACTTTGTACGAAATAACCACTCTTCAATGTCACAACTAACTATAACATTATAACAGCCATATATTATGTAGATCTTTTTCGGTTCCAACGTTAATATAATAATATATAAGTACCGAAACTAAACATATCTACCTTAGAAATTAAAGTCTATCACCGGTTTTGCTGAGTTTCAGACATTTTTGAGTCTATTTTTACCAGATTTTCAGGATTTTGTGCACGAGTCGTCGATATTGAAGCAATTGGCTTTGAAACTGAGACGGACTCTTTTGAGTTTACTGATGCCGATTCATTTGACGTAGTAGAATCTGATGACAGTGATGATCTTAAAAGGTATTCGTTTGACTCTAAGCTGAAATCATGTGGTTTTGAGTGATAATCGTCCGCTACAGTCATAGTTCTGCTGAATTCACCGTTTTTCTTCTGAAGTCTGCTACCCACTTGTCTTGGAGGAGGCCTATATCGACTTGCTCTGGACGCGTTAGGTTTCACTTCTTCGCCGTTTTGATCCAGATTCACCTCTTTAACGGATTCAAGATTGGTTTCGATCGATTTTTGTTTATTTAAAGTCCAGGTGTACGAATCTGGAGCAGAGTTGGAACGACCCGAACGGCCTATGTGCTTTTTTGAGGCGGCAGCTACGGCAGTGTTTCTGGTTTCTGAAGCTCCCAGTGTTGTTTCCCGTCGGTGTAAAAATGGATTCTGTAAGTTAAAAGTATTCAAAATGATTTGGTTAAAGTGTAGATACGTGATTTGTCAAAGGCTTTTCACAAAATTACTCATGTTGTTTTTAGCAAATAAGTTTTTTACCTGAAAGGAATGTTTTTTGAGCATATGTTTGATTAGAATGAGCGTATCTAGCTTGGGTATCGACGTTATGACCTTGGCTACATCTTCCTCAGTGACTTCTACCAGTTGACAGTTCTCTTCTTCAGACGGTAGTGGATACAGGCCGTGTTTTGTTACCCATGAGTGATCCTAAAAAAATGTAATTACACTAATTTACAGCCAATTTGCGACTGTAGTGTAAAAGGCAGTTTTTTTTTTTCATTTTTGGTCTCAAAATGCAATAAGTTATGATAGGTTTTAGTGGCAAATATGTGATGACTTTGAGGTCATAGGACTATTACCAGGGCTTCAGGCGATTTACGAAGAATTGCTGTTTTCTTTGTCTTTGGGATAGTAGAGCAAAAGTAAAATAATGGATTCCGAGAGATCAATATATTCCAGGTCAAGCTAACGTAAATAATATACCTCTTGTTGATCCCAAAAAAGTTCTGCTACCTCCATTACACATTAAACTGGGATTAACGAAAAATTTCGTTAAAGCATTAGATAAAGAAGGAGATGCATTTAACTTCCTTAAACAAATTTTTCCGAAACTGAACAGTCGCAATTTTTTTTTTGTATTTGTTTAGTGTTATTATTAATTTATTTTTATAATGAAATTAGTATCATTTTTAGAGTTTTTCTAGTCTCTCCGTTCGTCAGAGACTGTTGTGACCCAAACACTAATACAATGTTTAAAAATTTCACTTAGACTTTTTGCTTTTCATCTGCCTACTTCTTTTTTTAAAAATAAAGAGTTTGTGAGACTGATCGAGAACTTACCTTTATTTCAGGAAGCGTTATCCTTTTTGAAGGGTCTTTGATTAGCATTTTCGTAATGACTTCCTTTAAATCTTCGGAAATTACGGGATTTTCCGGAAAGTCTACCTGCTGATGACGTATTTTGGAATAAAGGCCTATAATGTTGTCGTCGTGGAAGGGGACGTGCCCATACACAAAGGCGTATAGAGTTACTCCCATGGACCAAATATCTGTACACTACGATAAAAAAAAACTTATGAAATTCCATTATTTTCTATACCCGATGGCAAATTATCAAAATAGTTGCTGGTATATGTTACCCTGTATAACATTTGCAAGTAAGTTTAGCTTCTTAAATTCTTTAAAAAACTTAGGTTCTTAGTCTAACGACCTACCCTGTATTATAATGTACCTATCTATAAAGACTATACTATATAGTGTGAAGTGTGACCAGTAAAGTCCGCATCATATGGGATTTTTTTTATTAATAACTATTCGAAATTTGACTGGCATCAAGTTCTACTTCGATCGAGATGAAAATGAAGCCAAAAAATAGTAGTCAGGTCATTCGCATTAGGTATCTCAAATTTTAATTTTTTCCAAAAAATAATTCAAAAGTAGGGTAGTTTCTGAAAGTATCGAAAAAAGTTATTAGAAAAAGTTTTTTTAAATGCAGTTTCTAGCCCACATGCAAAATTTTATCTGCATAAGATAATTTTGATTTTTTACCCATATTTTGTAAATTGCACCACTTTTGCAAAATAAGACTCAACGCAACCTACATAAAACTTCTTAGTTTTGACAAGGCTTTATTTCAGATACATTTTCTTTAAAGTAGCGCCATATTAAATGTGTGTTTTTCTACAAAATCAAAATTGGGCTATTAAAATTTGGTCGCATGTGATGCAAAGTTTATTTGTTTTTGACCCTGTATATAAGGTAACTTTATAAAATAAGTATTTTTGAAAACGTAGTTTGTGTCTGAAAGCAATACACGTTAACGTTAAGAAAATAGTCAATTGTTTAATAAATTTTGATTTTGTCGAAAAACACATTTAATATGGCGCTACTTTAAAGAAAATGTAAAAAAAATTAAAATTTGACAGATAATGCGAATTACTTACTTGACTACTATTTTTTTGCTTGATTTTCATCTCTATCGAAGCAGAACTTGATGCCAAAGTCAAATTTCGAATAAAGTTATTAATAAAAAAAAATCCCATATGATGCGGACTTTACTGGTCACACTGTATATAGGGTGTTCTCAAAAGTTTGCAAGAGAAGGGAGTTATTTATTTTTCAACAATTTTTGTTTCAAATAAATATGTAAATAAGTAATGGTTATATTATTATTATTATACAAAATAGTAAATAGTATAAGCCCTAAACCTGCTGTAGGTTATTCCTTTTAAAACCTGATCTGTTTAAGCCCCATTCTTACCTTTCCACTAAATCCGGACGTCCTCTCCTCCCCCAATGCCTCGGGAGGGGTAAAAGCAGGAGTTCCCGCCGTGCTCGACAAAAACGCATCGGACCCATGAAACTCATTACACACTCCAAAGTCTGTAATTTGGACTCGACCTTGATCGTTTAGCAGAAGATTGGCCGGTTTGATGTCACGGTGAATGATTCTTTGAAAGTGTACTGAAATATGGAAATAATATTTATTTATTTTTCAGTTTGAAATGGTTGTCTGTTTAGAACCATTTACTATTATGCACACATCAAAAGATGCAGGACCTGTAGATTTTCACTTCCGGAGCTGTTATACTATACTTACAGTATTCAATTCCCAATACCACATCTCTAAAGTACGACCACGCATTTTCTTCGTCCAGCGGATTGTCTGTCGGTACTTCCAGCACTTGACCTCGTTCGAGCAGTTCAAAGGCAAGGTATAAGTGGTCCTCATCGGGGTCGTCTAAAACCTGAAATAAATGCATACATGTTTAATTTTACAATTTATTGTAAGCCTAATAGTACCTACTAATATTCGTAGCGCTTAGTAGTTTTTGAGATATGGCCGGTTGCCACTCTTAATGAAACACCTCGTACATACCTCAACTAATTTAACTATATTTGGATGGTCCAATTTTTTCAATATGGCTATTTCCCTATAAACTTTTTCCAGAGGATGATTTACCGGTGATGAATTCGATCTTCCCTCCTTTTTGGGGGGCATTCTTCCAAACATGCCCGATTTTTTGAACAGTTTTTTCTTCGATAGTATTTTCATCGCCTACAAGAAAAATAAATCAATCACCTAAAAGAGACTTTTGTAAAAGTTTGTTTTCTATTGCCTGACAGCTAAGAACCCACATGATGGGTGACATATTATTTTTCGCCTGAAAGTATATCTTTTTAGTAACAATACAGGTAGTTTAAACACCATATAGATTGGCACACCCCTAATTTTACCTGTCACAATAGACAATAGGGTCGTAAAATTGTAACAATAGGGCAAGCCGATGATTTAGAATAAATCTTCGGACAGTGGCGGTCGTTTAGGATTTTATTTATGAAATATAAATTCCTTTAAACTCAGGATGTTTCAGTAATTTATTAATACTTTTAACAGATATGTTTTTCAAAACTCCCTAATTTTTACTACCCTATCTTTTTCTGCACGACAGTGTGCTTCTACACTTAACCCTCGACTCTTCAGTATGCTGGAGTCTTGATTTTTGACCTTCTGATTTTTCAATTTTACATCTCTTGTACACCATTAAAAGCTCCATTACGGCTCAATCTCACCATTATTTTCTCTTGCTAAAAACATCAGCATTTTAATTTTCACTTTGTTTCCTGATGATGAGTGTTTCTACACTCGAAACATGTCGATGTGATACTAGGTTCGCCTAGTTTTTCGATTAATAAAGATTGTGGAGAAAGACTTCGTGCTTTTCTTTTTCTGTATCATTTAACTCCACTTTGAGTATGGACTACTTCTTCAAAATTAAATTCCTTTTGTTGCCTGCCCGTGTTGTAAATAAATTATACATAGTAAAAACTTTATCTGATTTCGTTCTAGCCGATACTATACATTAACAAGACAAGGTGATAGTGAAATAGTGTATCGTTTTAAGACAACATATCTGCCAAAAAATGCGACCGTTTTAACCCATTTTTTTAATGGATTTACCTGTCCTCTTAAATTGTAATATTATGGTATAGTGTTTCTTAGGTCAATTTAATGACATTAAATTGTAGGCATTTCCTAACCATAGGCGTCCCAAACAAATAATAATTTAAATGCGTATACACACTTATAAGTTTGTTTAACATTAGGTGTTTGTACAAACGACACTTTATAAACCCACTGTATATATAATAATATTATATTAAAATAATAAATATAAGGTAACTTAAAAATTCTATACACAAAACTAAAATCAGAAAAATAAACCTGACACGGCACGACGCTGCTCAGAAAATGCTTTAATTTTTTTACCAGAACTCCATTCTCCGACCATTGTCCAGCCCGTCCACAAATTCCAAATTACGTATATTTTATCTTCGTCTCTTCCACGCCATCGGCGGTCACTGGCCTATCTCTGTCTGACAGAATCGCTCGTTGAACGGGTCGGAGACCGCTTCAGTTTATCCCAGCCGCTTTAACTGGCGCTTGTATCCCTTGCTGTTGTCAATTCTTAAAAATTTTCGGATTTGTAAGCACAATGTAAGTATATACGAGAAACAAGGGTTTGTTAATTAGTTGTTTTTAAACACTGAAAACACTTTTCGTCTTGATTTCAGTTATATTGTTTCTTAAGGACTAAATAATGTATTATTATAACAATTAATGGCTTGTTATTTTTTTCTGTCACACTCAAAACTCCTCGGTTTAAAGTATATTTGCAAACTAGCTTTCAAAGAAAGTTACTGACTAACAATTGAATACTGATATAAATGAAACATTTTTAATAAAAAAAACTTAAAGAATTGAAGAAGAAAGATCTGACAACCCTGTTTGTGAGGTCGGTCTCTTTGAGACTGTTTACCGCCGTTTGTATGCCGTATGGAATGATTGTAATGTCATCACACTGACTTTGGATAAATTATACGTTCTTACTTTTTTTTTTTGGCTTTTATAATGTAAATTTTATTTATAATTTATATTTATTCGTATGTAGTTTTTAAGGTGTGCAAAAAAGGTTTGTATATTTAACTGAATTAAGTTTATTTTCTCAATACATAAACAGTTCATACTTAAAAAAGTTAACAAATTAAAGGTCTAGAAAGGTGTCTTCACTATCACTAACTTCGAAGAATTCATCTGTGGAGTCAACTGAAATAATAAGTGGTTCTACCTTTTCTTCCATCAGGTTGTCTAAGTCCCACATTTTTTCTCTTTTATTACATGTTTTATAGCTTCTTTCCAATTTTATTTCGTTATAATGTTTAAGGAATACTTCAATAACTCACGTACATATTTTATTTTAAATGTGGTGTTATTCCCTTGCTACATAGCCTTTCATTTGTGCCCATATTAACTCGATTGGATTTAATTCGCAGTGGTAGGGCGGCGGTCTAAGTAAAATCATACCACGTTTTTTAGCCATTCATTTTCTCAAAATACTCTTCGAAGACGTCAGCACTCATTTCCTCATGATAATATTTTGTTGATTTTGACTCAATTTCAAGTAAACCACCGTTTACAAATCCACTTTTACTGCTTATATGCGTTATTATAGATATACATAGTAGATAATTTAATTACTTAAGATCAGGTACCTGTTATTGTTACGCTTATGGTTTATTGAGGTTTTACGACTCATGACCCTCAGCTGTGCTGTCAGGCTTTAAGAAACAGAGTAACCTTAACGAAAAAAAAAGGTTTTTTGCAGTAGAAAAGATTTAGGAACCTTCTATCAAATTCGGGTTAGCCAATACTCGTTTTAACCGTCCTCTTAGGTACATACTACAGTGGCGGCTCGTGGGGTAGAGCCACAGTGCCATGGCACTACCTGCCCTCCTGTCCAGCGTCCTGCCCTTTACAAATTACCAAAACCTATTAAAATTAATATTCTCGTTTTTAAAGCAATTAGCAAAATAATTTAAAAATGAAACACAGTCGGGTGCAAATTTCCATCTATTTAGGAAGCGATTATGCGTAAACGGTAACGTAGCTTTCGCGCCACACGGCGGAGGCCCCAAGTGATGACGAAATCGCCATAACACATCAATAAAAAACATTGGAAAATGACCTTGAATGCAAGCAGGAAAAAATCTCTGAGTAGCCAGGCTCTTCGTTTGACCGTTTGACGTTAGACGTTTCAAACAGTACAGTTGTCCCGCGTCGCGTCACGATTTGTTTGTGTTAGGTTAGGTTGTTTGTAAACTAAATAATTTTCGTTCGGCCGGCTGATTTAATGCTAATTTTATTTTAGAAATACATAAATGAATACTATTAGATAGGGTGTGCGGTTGTGGTGAATCTAATAGACTATTTTGTTTTATGTGTGTTTTATTTTGTGGGGAGCAAACTTGGTCCCAAAAAGGTACAGATGATTTGGTCCATATCTGGGAAAAAATGAAGACACATGAAAAATCGAAGGTACATTTAAACAATATATTTAATTTCAGTATGCTTGGTAAAATTAACATTAAAAGGTGCCTTTTTGCTTATTTTTCCTACTTCAAAAGCAAGAACTATTAACAAAAAAGGGCGTGGCACCCAAAATTTTTTTGCCTGCGGCGCTAAGGGTTTACCTGGCTCTACTTCACTAAAATGGCACGAGCCGCCACTGACATACTATAATAAATTATGTGCATATACTATCATTCATGAAAGTGGAAGACTCGAAACATAAATTTAAAATTCTCTCAGCTAGCTGGTTAAATTTTAACAACTACCTCTGGGATATAGCTTGGCGTATAATAAATATATGAAAAAGACACCGCGCAAATTGCAAGGAAGGCTCGCATTAAACCGCCGTATCACGTAAAAATATCATCGGCCTTTTATTTTTGCTGAATTTTAATTTCATGAAAAGTGGTAAGTTTAGCAAATGGTTTATTTTCAACCGTTTTAACGGCATGTACTTTAGTAGTAGGCAATTTAAACAGTGTCAATAAAAGTCAATTATATTTATACTGAACCTAACTCATAAACTCGCGACCATTTAAAACAATTAAAATACTTTGCACAGGAAGAAAAAATAATAACTACTTATTGTTATGTTTCACAAATTTAATCAGTTTCCTGGCACGCGTTTCGGCCCTTGCGGGCCATTGTCAAAGGAGTACAAGAAGGTACTAAATTCTACGTGACATTACAAAGGTATTTATATCATATAATGGTAAGTATAAATTTTAATAAATAACTCAAAATTGTACATAATGATTTAAAAAAAAAATTTCGGATTCGAGTTTTTTTCGTTTCTTTGCATTTTTTGAGAACATTTACCGTAGTAATGTATATTTTATTTACACCATCAGAAAGTAGAGATTTCAACGAACAAAAAAGCCGACCGACTTTAAAAAAAAAAAAAGATATTTGGACGTGAGAACTTTCGATTGAAAATTAGGGTGCTTTTTCGATATTAAGTCAAAATAAGGTGAAAAAATAAATATTTTAAATCAAAAAAATTACAGTGTGTTTGGGACATAAAAAGGTGGGTTTTTACCGAATTTCGCGAAAAAAAAATTTTTTTTTGTAAAATAAAAATAAAAAAACTAAAAACTTGGTTATTTGAATTTTTCACATAAATTTTGAGGTTATGTGAAAAAGTGTAAGTACAAAAGTTGTAGACCTTTTTATTACCTACAACTTTGCCATTTAACGTTTTTCCATAGGACTTGTAGTTTTGCCGGAAATCAAGATAAATCGTTTTCTACCCTTAAAAACTCACCCCTTTCCACTTCCCGACCTCGGATCGCCCGTAAATTATTTTTCTTTTCATTTTTGTTATATTCTCTTCCTTTTCCAATGGGTTTCATCCCACTATTATTTTTTTTTGGTTTCAAAAATTATCGACCCTGGTCTGTTTAGTTGGCCAAAACAGTGTTATAACATTCAACGCAAGCGGCTCGTGTTTTAATTATCCTCGTTTATTATGGCCTATATTAAATATGTTAAATATTATACTATCAATCGGCTGTCGCAAAGCTTTTAACAGCCAATTAAAGTGCGGCATTATTTTCTCTAATTTCTTCTCGTTTATGCAAGCATTTACAGTCATTGGTTGGCTGTTAACGAAAAAATGTATCATAAATGTTAACGTATTCATGGAAAAGCAAGACTCATGTTCTCGTAAATACCTAAATTAACCCATAAAATTAAGCCACGAAAAAAACTAATCAAAAAATAAGTGGTGTAACCTACATATTTATACTTCCAGAGCTATGAACATTTTTATGGCATTAAAACTGTTTATCGCATATGTTTAGCATACTTTGTGCCGATTACAAAATTATGGGTAATTTAAAAACAATTCGATTTTTCATTAGGCAAATTAGTTTAAAGTAGTTTATAAGATTAAGGTACATAAATTTCATAAATATTACTAAATATGGTTTCAATATTTAATGTTGTAATGTAGTTATGAAGTTTAGTTTACTCAACAACGACAAAGCAAGATATACATCTCATTATCTTTATCATAATAAGCCGAAAAGACCTCAAATGCACTATTAGGTTCAGGTTTATGAATTTTTGAATTCGTTAATCGTGTAATAATTTAATTAGGGTTAAACCCACGTTATGTGTTAAGTACCCACTATTAAAACAGCAAACAATTGGAATTTATTTTATAATCCTAAGTAGACTGGTAGACATAACATGTTTACAATTAAGTCATTATACGTATCTAATATTCAGTGCTGGATTTACCAGTAGGCTGAGTAGGCTGGAGCCTAGGGCGGCAGATTTTAGGGGGCGGCAAATTTGGCCCAAATTTTTTTTTTATCTTACAGAAATAAATGGTACAATCTTTATTCATGGTTGACGGGTAGTATTTTTTTAAATAAACTTTATTGTTGGCCGTGTCTTTTAATGGGGATAAAAAAAAGGTAACTTGACTGGCTTTGCAGAAAGAAATTTAATTTTCAATAAAATAAGTAGGTAATCATAAATTTTTAAAATATTTACTAAAAATTATTGACCAAATTTGGGCGTGATCTTAAAAATTTTTCGCCTGCGGTGCATTTCGCCTGCAGCGGGCTTTTTCTTTCCTGAACACGTCACCTGTTTCACAACTCACGAGCCGTCACTCGTAGGGGCGGCCAAAATTGAATAGCCTACTAGCGGCAAATTTGTAAATCCGCCACTGCTAATATTCCACCAAACATGATGCAAAATTAAAATTTTAAAACACTACTTATAATGTTGCTTACCATATATGGTATAGTAACGGGGGGAGCAGTGAGCGAGCCTTATGGAATCCAAAAGACAGAAACCCGTATAACACATGAACACTCAACAAGTCTGCACAAACATTATGTCACTAAGTACAATTCAAGGTATTATACAAAACGACGTCAAAATAGTTTATAATTTCGACGATATTTAATGTTTTGACCTCAGGTTTTGACAAACTCGTGTTCGATACTGATTAATAATAAATCCGAAAGGCGTTGTTGTCCCATGGTGTTACGTAAATGGGTTTTTACTATTTTAAGTTTGGAAAAAGATCGTTCCGCTGATGCCACACTAACTGGTAAAGTTAGAAATAACATTACTGCGCTGGTTACCTCTGGAAAATTTGAGAAACACACTGATTTTTTATTAATAAATGATCCGCAAGTTCATACACTGTTTTTAATTTTGAAATACTATCTCCAATTCTCTTTCTGAGGCTTACAATTTGACTAGGAAAGTCAATGGACAAGTCTTTATAATATATCGTTTGTAAATTCCGCGCTTTCACTAACGAAGTTAAATTCTCAGGATATAAAAAAATTAAATTAATTATGAAATCAAATACCAATGAAAATCAAAGCTGGCAGCTAGGTTTGAAGGGGCCGTCAATGCTATCTATCTTAGCTCGATAGTCGCCTTGAGTTTACTACAGCTTTATCGATTTTTTTAATGCAGGAATAAGTAGGTACTTACATAATGCAAATCATCTTCTTGGTTGTAAGCCAGTTTCACTACACCATAGGAACCCTAAAAATAATAACAAACATTTTAAAAGTTCATATATTATAGTACCTGCTTTTATAATTTTTTGAAAGGTGCATTAAAAACAACAACGCCATTAAAGAATAAAGGATTCAGTTAAAGAAGGGGGTAATTATATCTATATTTTTAAAATCGCAAGTGAAAAAATTATCCAGGGTGGATTTTTTATATGTAAATAAATTCAGTATTAGGAATCATCTTTATTTGCTAAAAAAATACAGAAAAACGGCCATTTTAACAACAATAATTGATACTACAATTTGGGTTTTGCCAGCGCAGACTGTTTTTAAAAAAAAGGAGACATTATAAGGTTTTTTGTTTAAATCATGCCGCATTCCAATGGTCACTTTGTTTTCGGTTAAGGAGAAGTGAATTTATTTATGTAGTCTCAAGTAAATTTGCAGGTAGGTATATAAATAACCCTATAAAGTACTACAAAGATACAAAACTTATAAATACAATTCCTACTCAATTCTATTCTGTAATTAATTAGGAGAAGTTAATAAGTTAAAGTAGTTCCAATATTTTCTGTTTAAACTGTTTATTAGGTCAGAAAAAAAAAATATATATAGGGGAAGGTTGCCTATATTGAACCGCCACCTAAATTGGACCACAGTACATTCCTCCGAAACTAAACAAGTGCCATATCATCTGGAAACAATGTAACATACTTCCACCCAGAACCTTTGATCGGCAACAAACTCAACTAGTTGGCCGTTAGTGCTTGGCGTGTACAGAGCAGAACGTAATTTACACAATTTTAATGTAATATTTTTAGGATTTTTCTAAGAATTTACCTTAGAACCATAAAACTCTAAGCAAAATCTTTTTTATGGAAGTTTTCAAGTAAGTTTTTCTCTTTCTATTTCTCCTATTACCATGCCATATTTGTTTTTTTCTTGTTTCTTTCCTGGGTGGTTTTGTAAAACACGTTGTTGATTGCCAAAATAGAACCGGTCCAATTTAGGCAATTTTTCCAAATTGAGCAAAAATAATTTTTCTCTTTAAATAAATTAATGTCATAAACTAACACCACTTCAATATTGCTAAAATCTTTTTTCTTTGAGTTAAAAAATGAAACTAAGACCGGTCCAATATAGGAAACTAATAGGTACTTTTTTGCATTAGGATGTCTTCTACCGAAATTTTGATTGTAAATTTGATGGTTTTTTGAAATATATAAGTATAAAACTTCCTATACCAACAATTTTATTTTTATTTATTTATTTACACCTAAGCTTCCGATTTAAATCATGTGGTCCAATTTTGGAACCCCCAGGTGCAATTTAGGCAACCGGTTTCCTATATTGAACCACTTGCAGAGGTTTTTTTTATAGCCTGGTATATCATAGATACTTTGAAATAAAATTCTGCAAAAAATCCTGCAGTTAAACAACATACTAAAGTATACTAAGATCGATTTTGCGTTATTATCAGGATCTATGATAAGAAATCTGGAAATTGGTCCAATATAGGCAACCTTCCCCTAACACTCACTTTGAAATTTAGTATACAAATTACACATAGCATTAATGGGAGAATTATAGTAATAATTCGTTCGGGCATTGTTTACATAAAATGTTGCTGTATTTCTTGTTGGATAAGCCGGAATATTTATATTCAAATTGAATAGTGTGTTTGGATCGTCAACATTATTATGTAAGAGTTTGTGTGAATAGAGCAACTTATTAAGATCCGTTCTCTTTTCTAAACTTAACATATTATATCTAACAGAAAGTTGATTTTAAGGAATCATAGTGGTCAGTTTCTTTATAATACAAGTATCTTAAAATTCTGTTCTGTATTCTCTCAATTGCGTAAACATGATTTTGATAATACGGACACCATATTATTGATGCATATTCCAGTACTCTGCGCACTAAAGCTATATAGAGTTGTTTAATACAATTTACATTCCTAAACACTCTTGAACTTCTTACTATAAAACAATACATCTTAGATGCTTTGCTAGATACATTTATTATGTGGGAACGAAAAGTAAGCATACAGTCGAAAGTCACCCCGAGGTCCTTAATCTCATTCACCCAGGACAACACTGTTCCATCCATTGCACAGTCAAAATTTATTTTTTCCCTTTTGCGGGTAAACGACATTATGTGGCATTTATTTACACTAAAAGCAATTTTATTCATTTTAGACCAATTCATTACCTACTTTATCGAGGTCTCTCTGCAGCATAATGCAATCATCTAGGCTATTAATTCTAGCATAAAGCTTTACGTCATCTGCTAATAATAATCGTTTAGCTAGTTTGATTACATTGGCAAGACTGTTAATAAACAGAAGGAACAGCAGTGGCCCTAGGTTTAAGCCCTGAGGAACGTCAGAACCGGGAATAAATTAGTGAGTAATATAACCTGGTTTATATTCTCTAGATAAGACATAATGAAAATGTAGTCAGGTTCTGATGGAAACCAAATTCGCTCCACAAGGTCTGTACGAGAACCGCATTTAAGACCTTATCAAATGAGGCAGAATAAGGCAGCCTGGAGTAATGGATGAAGACTCGCAATTCAGCGGTTACTTCCTCTTCAAGAATATCCAGTTCGGCAACTTGCAAGAGAAAATAACATAGGTCATACGTCTGCAATCTGCATTCAAGTTAGTGAAATCATGTGAAAATGCATCTTTATAAAATGTTAATGGTACAAGAGTGACTGGAGGATGATCCGGAATGCCGTCTTCAATTTTGTGCAGTAACGATGAATGCACTTGATCAGCATTTAGTAGATTTGGACCGGATCCTTTTTACTAAATGGTGAAATTAATAAACAAAACTGTCGAATTTGGACCGCAGAAAATCCTCGTTGGATGCGAGAAACACACACCCAACTGAATTTATTCCACCCTCTACAGGTAAAGCTTTCCCAGATAACTTATTTTTAATTTTTTTATAATCTATTTACCTGGCCAATAGAATCCAACAATTTATACTGGTTCAACTGTAAATAATGGCCTAATTTCTCTATTGAAACCCTCCTGGACTCCTTGATTTTGATTAGGTTCTGTCTTTTCCTATTGCTGCGAGGGGACTGTGTGGGACTGCAGTAGGGACTGTAGGGGCAGTTTGGGAATATTGGTCGGCTTGTAGAAGAATCTGGACCCCCTGAAACAAATTACGAAGTTTTATAGGCGTGACAAGAACATATTCTGTGGTTAGGATTTTGGGGCGGTTAGCTGGAAATAGGGACCGATTAGTTAGGATTAGGAGGTGGTTAGCTGACAATAGGAGCCCCGTTAACAAGGATCAGGGTCCCATTAATTAAGATTATGCTAGATAGCTAAGATAATAAGTACTTATTTTCGCATTTGTACCGGGTGAGTCAACGATTGCGCGGAGTCATTTTAGGCCTTGAAGATAAGATTTGTCGATAATGAGGTTTTGTATGAAGGTATGGTTGGATATGTGGCACATTGTAAAAATATTTTGAGTTATACAGGGTGCGCCCAAAAAGTATGGTGTCATAAAGTTACATTTTTTTAAATGGGACACCCTATATTTGGATACATTTATTAATTCTGCGTGTTATTTCATACATTTTTATTAATGGTTTAATATACGAACAAGTTATAGTTTTTAAGATAATTCGACTTATAATGAAAATTTTGCAAGCATCTCGTTGTTGTGAAAATGCTACTTACATTTTGAGTCTAAGCGATTCATAATTTTTATACTTACTAAATTAAGTCAAAAATACGTATTTACTATGAAATGTTTGACATCTCATTTACAGGGTGTTTACTTTCTAGGACCAAAGTCAGAAAACGTCCAATTAAAAAATATCACTTTTTTTAAATGGAGCACCCTATATATTTCTGTCATCTTATAGCTCGTCCTAAACTCTTTAACTTTCGTAAAGAACGTGCTATCCCTATCTCTAATAGTTTTTGAAGTATTTTGATATTTCGAGATTTAATGTCCTCGTTATAGCATTTTTTGTCAATGGATCACGCCTGTTGAATCAAACATTTCCATTAAATTTTGAAAACTTCGAGGACTGGGAGTTCGCCGTTCGGGATATTTCATTCTGTATAGTTGTTTAGCAAAAAGACACTTTCTATGCGCCTCGCCCAAAACATAAATCATATCGATTAATTTATTTTTTGAAAAATTCATTTTGAGTAACAACTTATAAAATGACTGGACAATAAACTTTGCAGTAAAAAGGCTTAAATTTTTACATTGATCTGATTCTTAATGTATTGTGTCATCCACTGCCATTATTTTCATTTATTTTCCATGGCTATTGTGATCCATTGACAAAAAATGCTATAACGAGGACATTAAATCTCGAAACATCAAAATATTTCAAAAACTATTAGAGATAGGGATAGGACGCTCTTCACAAAAATATATAGGGTGCTCCATTTAATAAAAGTGATATTTTTCAATTAGAAGTTTTCTGACTTTGGTCCTAGAAATGAGACGTCAAATATTTCATAGTGAATATGTATTTTTGACTTTACTTAGTAAGTATAAAAATTATGAATCGCTTAGTGTCAAAATTTAAGTACCTATAGCATTTTCAGAACAACGGGATGCTTATTGCAAATGCAAAATTTTCATTATAAGTCGAATTATCTTAAAAACTATAACTTTTTCGTATATTAAACCATTAATAAAAATGTATGAAATAACACGTAGAATTAATAAATGTATTCAAATATAGGGTGTCCCATTTAAAAAAATGTTACTTTATGACACCCTACTTTTTGGTCGCACCCTGTATAATTCAAAATATTTTTACAATGTGCCAGATATCCAACCATACCTTCATACAAAAGCTCATTATCGACAAATCTTATCTTCAGGCATATATTTACATTGCGCAATCGTTGACTCACCCGGTACAAGTAACTTACAAGGGACTTTTTTAATGTTACAGCATATCTTTGTTTGAAGCACCCTGTATTCTACTGTATTACGGCCTGGCATTCGAAACCTTCCACTTTCTTTAAATTAATGGTTTTTCTAACGATTGGGGGTAAAATATTTGATTACACTGAAACGTTTTCTATTTCTAAGTTAGTTCTATTTCCAAGCGTCCATTATTCTTTATCAGTTTGTGTTACTGTCTATAATTACATTTTATTAGGTTATTTCAGGGACGTTGCAGGGGGAGGGAACGATTAAATTTTTTCTTTTTTAAATTTAAGTATTAAGTATTTGTAGTGAGTTTTGCAATATGCTTTTTTTTTAAATATACGAACATCTGGCTATTCAAACCGACATCGACATCCAGTAGATAGCTTGTTTTAATTTAATTATTCGACGAATAATTTATAATTTTATCGCGTTATTTCAAAGATATAGTTAATCAAATTTGGAAGGCTTAAGTTTTAAGCCCTAGATTAAAATGTCAACAAACAAAACGATACAGTTTGTTTGAAGATAATCCGATTATAAATAAAGTGGATATAAAGTACCAGTTTATATTGGTTAGGTACCTCATAATTTATTGTTAGTCAGTATGCAAGTAATAAGTAAATATTATTGTTTATTGTGTAGGTAGCTAAGTTCATATCTAAGTACCATTCACATATTTAACCTTAATTTTTCGACAGATATCGATAAAAGAAGATAAAACCAACTTTAAAACCTGTCTAAAATATGAAATATTCTCTTATCAATATGGTCTGAGGAAAGTTTATTATTTTACAGACGTTATACAATATAATATTCAAGTGGACTAGAACTTCATTCTACACGCAGGTACTAGGGTTGTGCGATTACCGAAAGAGATAATCGATTATTTGAAATAATCGATTATTTCCTATTAATCGATTAATCGAAAATAATCGATTTATCAAAAATAATCGATTAATCGAAAATAGTTAGTTATATCCGATTAATCGAAAATAATCGAAAATCAAAAATAATCCATTAATCGAAAATAATCGATTATTCGATATTAATAGATTATTTCTGATTAATCGAAAATAATAAACGATTAATCGATAATAATCGATTAATGGAAAATAATCGATTATTCGAAAATAATCGATTGATCTAACCAAAATAAATCAAAAAGTCGATTTAAATATTAGATCGTTAAGAATATTGATTTTATGAAAGGCGCACAGATTGAAACTTTGTTCAAATTATTTCGTTGATTGTCTTGCAATAATATGCTATAATATTTTTTAAACCGATTTTCAGGGTAATAGGTTTGCTAATAAATATATAGAGACTTACAGCAATAATAGTAGTAAGTAACAAGCCACTTCAATCATCCAAAAACATACCTATATTTTCGAATAATCGAAAAATAGTTTTTTTAATCAACATCGTAATTTTTTTTCGTATACCTAATAATCGATTAATCGAAAAATATTTCTTTTGGTTAATCAATTAATCGAGAAATCTTTTTTTCGAATAATTGATTAATCAAAAAATCGTAAAATTATTTTTTTTCGAATAATCGAAAATTTTTTTTTTTCGATCAATCAAAAAATAGTTTTTTTTTTCGATTAATAATCGATAAATAAATTATCTCTAATCGAATAATGGATTTTGTTGCACACCCCTAGTTGGTACTTGTTGGTACATAACATTACAAACTTACCTAAAGATTTAGACTGTACAAAAAGTTTGTTGGGACTAATTCCCTTGACTTGCATCTTGGAAACATCTTCAGACAAGCAGTTGGGGGAAGGCACATCATTTTCTATCACAGAACTTGTTTTTTTCAAAGTGGGACGGGAAAGACGCTCCGATATCGCCGTTCGTCTAGCCTCGGCTACCTTCGCCGTGCCGTCGGTAGTCGTTCGCGTAGCCTCGGCAAGCAAACGACTGACGTCGGGTTGTGCCGGCGTTGGCACTCGGGGAAGATCGGTTCGGGTCGGATGAAGCGGCTCAAGCGGTGCTTTCGGCGGGGCGAATGCGGTAGGTTGTGCGATTTGGTAGCTGGTTGGGTGAAGAGATTTGTCATTTTCTTTTGGTTTTACGTCGACGTCAAGAGCTAAATGTCTGAAAGAAAAAAGTTAGTTTGCATTAAACGAGTACGGCCAAATTTCTATTCTATCGATTACCAACTAACCAGGAAATCATTTTTTTGTAAGCAGGGGTTGTCGAAAGAGCCAGTATACTGCGTATACTAAGGCCTAAGATGTCTATTGTGTCCCTATCGCCTGGATAATGCCAGCCAGACGAGACGTACACGTAGTTTTTGGACACCCTGTATGTTTCTTTCCATTGATTTTTGATGGTTAATATTTAAATACCTTGATACGTAATTCTAAGCAACGCTAACAAAAAATAAATAGATAGGTACCGAATACAATATCAAATCGACGATAAATCAACGTCACGCTGCTTGGGACTAAAAGGCGGGAAGGAAGGATTAATGGAGACCCAGCATGGATCGGACAGGTATGGCATTTTCCACCCCGATTAATCCTTTTTATTTTTTTTTATCCTGTTTACGAGATTGGAGTAAATGTAATGGGGGAAATTTAACGAAAAAAAAAGAAAACAAGTTGTTATTTTCGACTTTCGATGTTTCTCATGGCTTTATTAGAAACTTGTAATGATTTTTTTAAGGTTATTTATCGTGAAGACGATTTATCGTTATTATTTGCAGACCGAGTAAAATTTGAAGCAAATGGCAGAGCGTTAGCCACAACCACCTTGAAAGAAGCCGTGAAACAGAAACATCGACAATACTGCTTGAAGATCCATGTGTCACGTGACTTTTTTGAGGTTATCCATGCTTTAGTATATAATTTACGTGCGAAGTAGGTGTTAACTTTGCGGTTTTTCGTATTAATTTGTATTTTTATCCTGTTTTCGATTGATATCTAATAGAAAATTGAAGTGACATGATTGCTAAGAACCTATACAAAATATTAGTGAACATTTTTGGTGCGGATTTGCTGTAATAGCATTAATAAAGTGAAAAATTTAACATCCTGGCCGGCCTGGCGGTTTGTTTATGGGTCTTATAATGGCGGCCTAATTTTATTTGTTTTAATTTAAAAGTAGTTTTTTGTATTCTAGTTAGCTCTTTGGGATAAATTTTGTTGTTTTGTGGCTACAGTTAATTTATTGAAAATTGAAGTGTTTATTTAACTTGAAGGTATATGTGAATTAGTTTAAAAATATCACTGCACTAGATACATCTGGAAAATTTGAAGAACACACTGATTTTTTATTAATAAATGATCGGCAAGATCATACACCGTTGTTAATATTGAAATACTATCTCCAAGTCCCTTTTTGAGGCTTAAAATTTGACTAGGAAAGTCAATGGACAAGTCTTATAGTATATCGTTTGTAAATTCCGCGCTACCACTAAAGTCTTCTTCACTTAACGAAGTTAAATTCTCAGGATATAAAAATTAAATTAATTATGAAATTAAATACCTATGAAAATCAAAAATATTGCAGCAAGTTTTGAAGGGGCCGTCAATGTGGGCCCCCCGGCTGACCGGGCCCCGCGGGGTCTGCGAGGGTGTTTGTTACCCCACTGACTGTGAAAAGGTTCTGCAAGCTTTATTAACGATCTGTAATGAAATCGATATATTTTTTAATAATGACAATTAATCTATATTTTTTTTTTGGTTTATTTTGTTGAACAAAGCTAGAAGATAAATGCAATTGTTATTGAAAGAGAAAGAAATAATGTAAGGTACCCTCTAGTTTTAAATAAATACGTTTATTATTTCATAAAACGCATTTTAAAAATTAAATAAAAAATTAATCCAATAAAATTGAAATAAATAAAAACGTTGTTCGGGATGAGTCAACGCGTCAAAAACAAAACACTATCCAGATTGAATTAACACCAGCGTCCAGTGTAGGAAAATAAATTGAAATTGATTGACTTAATAAACAGAAGGACTGGTTTTTTAAAATTGAATTAACAGCGAGGGACGAAAAATCCTTTTTTTAATTATGATTTGTAATAGGAATAAATTGGAAGCTTGTATAGTTGGGCGCGTATAGTAAAAACATTTCTATAAAAATAGAACAGAAATAGCATCTTTCCTCCCTAGGCATAACAAGTTTTTTTCCTTCCTAAAATACAATAAACTTTAAAAGACCCAATGAAATATCGTAGCAATATCATCATCACTAGCACAGAATATACAGTGTGTCCACGGATGGAGTTCACTATATACTTGTAAATAATCTTATTTTCACTTTTTCGAAAAAAAGTAATTCTTCATCATTTCTTCTGCTTGTTATAAAAATACAATTCGCGTTGAGAAAATTCGATTTTATTGTACAGGGTGCGTAAAAAATGGTAAAATGTGGTTTTACAAAAGTAAAAAATCTTACTGTGATTTAGTGAATGATCCGCAAGTTCATACACTGTTTTTAATTTTGAAATACTATCTCCAAGTCCCTTTGTGAGGCTTAAAATGTAACTAGGAAAGTCAATGGACAAGTCTTTATGGTATATCGTTTGTAGATTCCGCGCTTTCACGTATAATTCTTCTTCACTTAACGAAGTTAAATTCTCAGGATTAAAAAAAAAATTATGAAATGAAATACCTATGAAAAGCAAAGCTGGCAGCAAATTTGGAAGGAGCCGTCAATGTGTCCCCCCTCCCCCCGCGGTGCTGGAACGCCACTGGTCACTATTGAAGAGAGATTGAGATTACGTAAGAAGTTCCATTTTCTCCTTGAGATTTCCGGGATCCGCGGAACCAATTTTATTATAACAAAATTTCTTACCTCATTTTTTTAACTGTCGCCAAATATTTTATTATTAAAATATAACGATGTTGTCTAATTTTTAAAAATTCTTGATTAATGGTTTTGAGATGCCTAGGAACTTTAAACTAGTACTGGTAATTTATTTTGACCATTAAATAGATATTCGAAAAATATGATATCAGTAAGCAAACAAGATAAAATTAAGATGACTATAAATGAGTAATTTTTAGAAAAATTGAATTATTTTTTTATCTGAGACGGAAAGAATTGTCAAAATAAATGACTCAACAAGAAAAAAATTGTTTTTTCAAGACTTTTAAAACAATACGCAAAGCTTTTTCTTAGGACTATTATCCTTTAGGTAGGGTTATCTCCAAAAAGTTAGAAATTGATTTTAACTGAAATATCATCAAGAAATTAAAAGTTAAAAATAAATTTAATAATGACTTACCATGCGGCCAAAAAAATATATACACGCATACGCATACTATAATGACCTACGGAGACTTCTTACTCCACACCGATATTGGTTAGTTAAGCTACGAAACTGGAAAAGTTGTAATTAAAAATTTATTTCAAAAAAATTATAGTTAGTCTTCCAGCTTTTTCCAAATCATGTTTAGACAAAATCACACAATATCTCAATCGTTTATTGAGTTACTACTCTACGGATCACCTTTGCAGTTGTCGCTAGTGATAATAATATACCCCTTTATTGCTACTGTCTTGCTTTGACAAGCGTTCTTCTTTTTTCTAGCGAATGAGTCCCTTAAAGTTAAATTAAAATATCGGAAATTAACAAAATTTAATTTAAGAGGCTTCTAAAGCCATCTTTACGGCAAGAATCGTGAGATAGGAACTTTAATTTAAGTACAAAAAGCTTTTAGGGACCTAATCGAACCCAACAGTTAAAATCTACGTAAGATTAAAATTTAATAATACTTACGAACTTATCTTCTTTAATATTTATATAGGGGAGACTCGGGCAAGAAGAACCATATGGGCAAAAGGAATCAATCAAATATTTTAAAATTTAAATTTGCCGCTCTAATTTTGTGATCTAGTTTCGATAGCCGCCGCATTTCTGCAGTGTTTGTTGTGAAATATATTATGGTAAGTTGTTTTTTTCATATTTTACAGTAAATATAGAAATATGTACGTTCTGAATCATTTAACAGGGTTCAGGAGTTTTGAAACTATTTCTAAACAGTAAAAATGTGTTACATTATGATTGAATATATGGAAAAAGGATCTTTCGACTTACTTAACCTCAAAATATTTCCGCGGTATCTGAAATCCATTTATTTTTAAACGGATTGATATATTTTAACTTACAAATAGGGCAAAAAGAACCGGGCAAAAGGAACGGGTGGATTCAGTGTAATTTCTGCCAAAAGTGGGCGCATCACTTATGTGCCGACTACCATACTGGTGTCTATATCTGTGACACTTGCAAGGGTACCGTTTTAAGGTCATTAAAAGACACTAAATAATAATATTATTTTTTAAGGTTTGTGTTGCTCAAAGGCATTTTATATGTTGGTTCATTTTGCCCAAGACAAAGGTTCTTTATGCCCGCGGGTCTAGGCAAAAGGAACCAAACGCAGAGTTTTGGTTTATGTTGTTTTTGAAAGGAAAATATATTTTCTTCGGTGTTTTTAATAAATAAGTTTTATTTCTAAAGATATGCTTTAAATTATTTCATTTTCCTGAAAATATGAGAACAATCGGATCATTTTGGCAGGCATTTAAAATTAAGTGGTTCTTCTTGCCCGAGTCTCCCCTAATCCATCATATGCAGTGGCGGAACTTGTTCGTTTAATCTTAAACGTTAATCACCTGTGTCCATAAAACACCTAATAGGCTGTATAATTGATCTGTATCTCTGTAAATTATTTTTCACCCTAAATGGTATCGACTTATTGACTGCAATAAAACTACCGGTTTAATCCCATTGTTATACACAATCAACAAGCAAATACACCACAGGGTAGGACTTTAGAAACACAAAGACTGAAAGATGTTATCGCAAGCACAAGATAGTTACATATTACCTGCTATAATTACAAATTATAATCCGACCCTGGCCGACAGTTTATTTGCATTTTTATGGCCGAGCTCTTGCAAAACGTCCCAGGTAGTTAAACGGAGTCAACCATTTATTGTGAAAAATACTTTACCAATGGGGTTTTGGTGTTTATAAGTTGCCATGCACTCATTTTAGTTGGCAGCATCATTCCAACTGACTGGAACTTCGTAACGATCGACGAGCGCCATGTTTCAAAACCTATTGGTAATTTACCATCGCTATGGCGGTCCATATTGCCTGTTTCAGGAAAAAAAACTGTTGGCTGGGAGCCAATCAAACATTTAACTTTACAGTCGAAACATTATAGGTATATTATTCAGAATATTCGACAGGGGTGTAGAGTCTTTAAGACGTGGCAACTGTCTGCCTCCTAGCGGCAGCAAGTGAAAATAAGAAAATAAAATATAACAATTTTTGAATTTTAACATTTTTGAATTAGAGCCGCCTCTGGTCTATCGCCTATTATGCATGGGGTAGTGGAAACTTCCTAATTCGCTTGAATAGGTAAACGTATCTTCACGTCGATTCGAGATTGGAGAAACTTCAGAATTCAAACGTTAAGGGCTTAGAATTCTGTTATACAGTGTGACCAGTAAAGTCCGCATCATATGGGATTTTTTATTAATAGCTTTATTCGAAATTTGACTTTGACATCAAGTTTTGCTTCGATCGAGATGAAAATTAAGCAAAAAATAGTAGTCACGTGATTCGAATTATCTGTCAAATTTTAATTTTTTCCAAAAAATAATTCAAAAGTGGGGTTATTTCTAAAAATATCGAAAAAAGTTATTAGAAAAAGTTTCTAATTGCTGTTTCTAGCCCACATGCAAAACGTGATCGATTTATTTTTTACTCGCGCCAAGTCCGTATAATGAACACGCTGATTATAATACTTATAATACGCAAGCGCATCCTGGTTCACTATGACCTTCATTATATACGCTCATTAAATATTATCCTATTAATACGTATTCGGTAGTTATAAAATGTATCTAAATTCGATAAGTTTGTAAAATGACTTTCCAAACCTAGATCGAACTAGACAACCCTTATAACTTATTCATTTATGTCAGATCGGTGCCAACTTTTTAAAAAGCCCGTAAATAAGTTTTCCTATCCAGAGTAGTATATATACGTTTCAAAAGCGATATCTAATATTATTGATATTTGGGGATATAAAAGTTTTATAAAGTAGGTCAATTTTTTTTGACTGGTTAAAAGGAAATCACGTATTAATTGGAGTTTCAAGAAATTATTTTTCCAATGTAAACTTTTATACCCCTTTTTCCGCCCCCTAGAGGCAAAATTTTCGTTGGAAACGGTACCCCCCCCCCTCGAAATACGCTACACCTCTATTTTCAACCCCTAAGGGAATTTAAACAAAATGATGAAACACGAATATTCTTATTTTATTTATATACCTACCAATTTTTAGACCACCAGTTTTAGTTTCTGAGATCCAGAAATTCCTATAAAAATTTCAACCCCAATTTTAACCCCCCTTAGGGGTTGATTTTCGGAAAATCCCTTCTTGGTGGATGCCTACGTTATAAGAAAATGACATCCTCGAAATTTCATAATTTTAGCATTACGGGTTTACGCTGGGCGATGATGTCCAGTCAGTAACTTGATAATATTATACAAGGTGTTTGGGGAGGAAAGGGCAATATTTTGGAAATGTGTTTAGAGGGTAAAAATAAGAGAAATAAACCCATATAATTTAGTTCGATTCTCAACCATTTCTGAAATAATCGGTTCTGATTTTTTTTTATATTCAAATAATGAAGGAGGCTTTAGTTTTAAACGTCCCATACATTTTGATTGATAGTAGTTGTCAGTTAGCTTCATATTGAGCGTATCGACTTGAACCAAGATTTTTATACTTACAATGCCCCACACATTCAGTCACAGGGAGTATGCCGACATGATATTCGTGTATGATTACTGTAAAGGTAGTGCGATGCGCGCAGTTAATGAATATCGACGTCCTTTTCCAAACCGAAGAGATCCTAATAAAAGAGTTTTTCGAAAAGTATTTGCAAGTGCTCAGGAAATTGGAATGTTTCCAAGCGTGAGAATTGTTCCTGAAAGAGTGCAGGTCTAGATGTGGAAAATGAAGAAAATGTTCTGGATATTGTCGCAGAGAACTTAGGTATAAGTACGAGACGGGTTGCAAATGAACTTCATATACCATCACATCTAGCCGTATGGGAGTCGCTTAGAAAAAACGTTTTAACACCTCACGTTCAACCCGTTCAACATCTTCTAAATGGCGATCCTGCTTCAAGGGTACAATTTTGTGAATGGATCCATCAAAATCGAAGTCGGCACAAATACATTTTATTTAGCGATGAAGCTCAGTTCACTGGTGATGGAATGAATAAATTGCTACAATGAACATCCGTAGTCAGAGGAAAACCCTCATGCTACATTTAAACGAAACTTTCAACATCGATTCAGTATTAATGTTTGGCGTGGAATGCTCAATGACCAGTCGTTTGGTCCATTTGAAATGGATGGGCGTCTTACTGGAGAAGGATATTTACAGTTTTTGAAAGACCATTTGATACACATTTTGGATGATGTTCCGCTAAATGTTCGACAACGAATGTACTTCCAACATGATGGAGCCCCACCTCATTTTAGTCTCCGTGTGCGAAATTTCTTGAATTATAGTTTCCCTAATCGCTGGATTGGCAGAGGTGGTCCGCAAGTTTGGCCACCGAGGTCACCAGACCTAAACCCGCTTGATTATTGCCTTTGGGGATGGATAAAAACGCCCTCTGAACACATTCTCAAAATATTGCCCTTTTCTCCCCCAACACCCTGTATAATAGTCTAGATTTGTCGACAGCCAACCTATAATATCGCATTTAGCGAGCACGTGACAGTTAACGCTGTCCGTTCTCGGTTCGTCCAGGACAACTATTTCCCAATTTCACGGGCCACATCTGAAGTAAATGCGTATACTTTTTTTGTGGAAAATAAATTTCATCGAGTTGCAGCTATCTCTTTGATCGTTGGCCCGTTACCTTTTTTCTGACCGAGTCAAATTAAAAGTTTTCAGAAGCTAGTCGGTTTGGACGAACATACGAGGCTTTAATTAATAAAGTTTTGAATTGAAAATTAAATTTATGCAGGCGAAACAACCTCTAAAGGGAAAAGGTTAAAGATTAAATGGAAAAATAAAAAAATCGAGATTTTGTATGTTAAAAAACGATATTCTCCATGATCATGCGTGTTCGTCCGTTTGTATATCAATAAGCAAAAATAAGCTACAGCGAAATATCCGACCAAAACCATGCTCATACTCCCGGACTAAATAATGTCATTGTCCTGTGCGCCGCATTGCCGTTACTATGGGAACGAAAAATGGCAATATATCTTGATTTAAATGTTAATGTTTCGCTTTGTGTGGTAAATAAGTAATAATACTAAATAAATTGTCTGGAATGTTATTATCTTTATTATAATAATGCTCACTGCAAATAGAGGTTTGTTACACGCCACTGGCGTCCATTATCCATTCAAACTAAACATGACAAAATGATTCTTTCGCCTACAAAAAAATCGATTTCGTTTAATAAATTAAGCTTTCAGGGAAAATAAAGGCGCGGTGATTTCCGTCGATACGTGAATACGTGGATGTTTTTTTTTTATCCATCATACTGAATAGATCCATCCGATAATGGAGTGGATTTAACCTACATTGGTGAAATTAGAACGAGCATAAACACCCGCAGCAAGCAGCGTCGGCGACGCCGTCACGTCTTGTCCAAAGAGGTCAGACTTTGACAGAGGATCGGCACTTTATCGATGGTGACATCTAACAACAATCATTAGAAACTATAAAACTGTTGTTTTTAATAATTGAGGGACTGAGTTCCAAAACTCATCTTATCCATTATTAAAATTTTACCGCAATTTTTTTTTTATTAATATCTAGTATTGGTATCCCTGCACCATTTGATTATACTTTTTTACACCATAACTTACTTTGTCCATTACAAATTGCATAGCAAAATCGCATGTTTGTTCCAAAACTGTTCTTATACATACAAATATTGGTAACATAACTTGTCTTATCCTGCTTGTGCAAATTTGCCGCTAAAATTTTCCATAGTTTTAATATTAGGTATTCATTATTCTATCGGCGTTGAGTGGGGAACGTTGTTATTATTTTTGCGTTTCAGAAAAATAAGGTATAATATGTTTAAAACAAATACTATGTTTTACTTAAAAGTAGTAGGTAGCAGTGTCATTTTTATTTTCAAAAGTGTCTTAATCCAATGTTGTTGCTTCCATAACTTGTCATATCCATTGTTTTGTAGCAAAACTAATCTTTTCCATTTATTATTTTTCAATAAAAATGAAATGACTTAATGAATTTAATTATCTTTTTGTAAAGTAACTCTGTGACGCCTTTACTATAAACTGTACAAAGGGTGAAACTATAAACTATTTAGTTCGGTTGCTACAAGTTATTTTGGAATATTGAAAATTGACAAATTTGGATTAGAGCAGTTTTGGAAATCAGTCCCTCAATTAGTCGATTTAAGCATCTTAAAATAATTTTTCTTAAAATGATTTATTTCTCGTTAGGGTTAATTTTTTAAAACAAACTTTTTGGACAAAACTACTAAACTTATTGTAATGTATTGGTATAATACGAAAAAAAGCCTAAATTTCCTCCAATTATTACAAAATTAAAAGTAATTTTTCCGAAATCAATACCGGTCCGAAAATGGCAGACCATCTTTAAAATTGAGAATACGAATATAAATTACGTACATTTTTCCTTTTTTTTGGTCAAACTTACATGTCAACGCATAATGCCGTTTAGTAATAGCGACTGGTAAAAGTTTTTAAAAAATCTCTATTTAAATAAGCGGAAATGATAAATCATTGACTTTTTTTTACCTTTAAATTTTTTTATTTTTTTAAATGCAGTTTCTAGCCCACATGCAAAATTTTAGCTGCATAAAATAATTAAGATTTTTTACCCATATTTTGTAACTAAATTGCACCACTTTTGCAAAATAAGACTAAACGCAACCTACATAAAACTTCTTAGTTTTGACAAGGCTTTATTTCAGATACATTTTCTTCAAAGTAGCGCCATATTAAATGTGTGTTTTTCATCAAAATTGGGCTATTAAAATTTGGTCGCATGTGATGCAAAGTTTATTTGTTTTTGATCCTGAATAAGGTACTTAACTTCATAAAGTAAGTATTTTTGAAAACGTAGTTTGTGTCTGAAAGTAATACACCTTAATATTAAGACAAAAAAGAACACAGTGTCATCAGTAAAGTGTTCATTAAGTGGAAAATAAATTTTAGTGGTGGGTAAAAAATCAAAATTATCTTATGCAGCTGAAATTTTGCATGTGGGCTAGAAACTGCATTTAAAAAAACTTTTTCTAATACCATTCAATATTTTCGATATTTACAGAAATAACCCCACTTTTGAATTATTTTTTGGAAAAAATTAAAATTTTACAGATATTCACGTGACTACTATTTTTTTGCTTAATTTTCATCTCGATCGAAGCATAACTGGATGCCAAAGTCAAATTTTGAATAAAGCTATTAATAAAAAAAATCCCATATGATGCGGACTTTAACCTAATAATGTGTTGCGGGGACAATTGAAACAAGTGGTATGGGGGACGTTTGAAACTGTAAAACAAACCCGAACAAACCAAAGAACTTCCGAACCATCGGAACCATCAAGAAGACTGTATAAATATATACGTCTTACCTTGGTATGTCTCCTATTTTTGGAGCTCTCGATTTGCGGCAAGTACATCCGTCTTGCCATAGATTTGCTGAAACAAAAAAGAACAATTAACAGTGAAAACAATATATGATTTTTCATTTATGTCATTTTATTGCAATCGTCATACCAGTGTCAAGGTCCTCATTTAATTTTTTTTATATTTCCTTATTTTTAAACACAAAAATTAAAACATTGACTAAAAATACCGAAATATTTAAACAAATAAAATGAGGAAGTGGACACTGATATACTGTATACTTTATTTGTAAAAAAATCAGAACCTATATCTTCTATTAAAAAAAAAATCCTGTTGCAACACCCAAAACTATCGTAAATATTTTTAAAAGATTTAAAAAGTCGGGGTGCCTACCAGCGTTTTATTTTTCACCGTAGGCTAATAAAAACAAGCAATTTAAAATAATTGTTGCAATTTTAAATACTAAAATTTTACTACATGAAATACAAAATAATTGGGTTAAATAAATGGAAAAAAATAAAAAAATAATAATTTTACACTTTCCACAGATTTTTATTTTGACTCGACATGTTTCGCAACACAGTTGCTTCTTCAAAGGATAATAAATATTAAAAATATTAAATTTATTATAAAATAAAATACAAAATACGTAAAATAAATCGAGGGTAATTAAATACGAGGCACAACCAAAAGGAAGTTTCAAATATTGAAATTCGAACAGTGTTTGAATTTCCGTCGAGCTAATTTCGCCAGCACTAATAATCCCCTATCTTTAACCGAGGGATCGACTCGTCATGCGTTGGTCACGCCGGCAACACTGATTGATTTGTTGTCCTTATCGCGGGCATCTAAACATATTGCTCACTCTCTCATATCCATATAAAAAGCTGCTGTAAGTTCGAGTTTGCCAAAACGGTATTAGTTGTTAAAAAAAAAATATACAGAAATTGATTAAATTATAATAAAATAATTAATACAAAATTATACGAAACTAATACAGAAACGAAAGAGGGGCAAGCATTTCTTACAATGCCTTATGTCAAGGGGATTTCTGAAAAGATTAGAAGGATAACCAAAAACTATAATATCAAAACAGCCTTCAAATCCGGAAATACGCGTAGAAGCTTTCTTACAAAAGTAACCCCCCCCCCCCCCGTAATGAAAACACAAAAAATTGTATCTATCAAATCCCTTGCGAGTGTGGCGAATCGTACATTGGAGAAACAAAAAGACCTCTTCCCGTACGAGTTAAAGAACATCCGAAACATACTCAAAGAGGTGAAACTTCGAGATCAGGTATAGCGGAGCATGTATGGACCAACCAACAGTATACAGTGGTCAGAAGCCAATGTTTTAGACATGGAACAGCACTGGAGAAAACAAAAATTCAAAGAAGCAGTTTTTATGAATCAAAATACCCATAAAGTATTGATATTCCCAATATCTGGAAGCCTCTTCTTGTCCAAAACCAACAGCTCAAACTTCACACTCCAATAAGCACGTAGGCGGAGTCATCAAGCTTCATTGTACATGGATAGTATTTAAGACAGTAGCCTTTAAATTGTAATTTAGTTTACACTTGAAAACGGTTAGAGATACTAACTAACCGAAACGTTGTGTTAAGTAACAAAATAAAGACAATGGTAGTTCGACAAGGTAATTTTTTTTCTGATATTACATAAGTACTTCATTGTCTACCATCTACAAACAGGTATTAGTTGTTACTCCTAACATTACAGCCACCTCACTTCTCTATGTAGGTAAATACTTTATACTGATCACTCTGTATCCCATTTAGTCCTACTTATATCCTCAATTTTTTTCATAATAAGCGAATTTATTCGGTAAAAATCCTTTAAGCTTTTATATTTCGAGATTACCAGACAGATTTGCCTTTTCATGTGATGGAGATACAGGTCAGCTACGAGCTTCGTTCTCCTTTTGACCGAATTCAGCCTGGCATTAACTTCGAAAGTAGCTTCTATTCAATGTTCTCGGCCCAATCTTGCCGGCTCTTGACATTTCTCCGCTTGCACAATGGCGAAAAGAAAGATAAATACATTCGGTACGTTCTTTTCGTTCTCCGAACAGTAAATACGACTTTTGATTTAAAAATTTCTGGAAGCTACAATAGACGGATTTAATTTTTTTTCTTGTGTTAAGGGCAAACACTCCCCGCAGACCCAGCACCCCCGGGGGAGCCCACATTGATGGCCCCTTCAAAATTTGCTGCCAGCTTTGCTTTTCATAGGTATTTCAGTTCATAATTAATTTTATTTTTTTATATCCTGAGAATTTAACTTCGTTAAGTGAAGAAGAATTATGCGTGAAAGCGCGGAATTTACAAACGATATACCATAAAGACTTGTCCATTGACTTTCCTAGTCAAATTTTAAGCCTCAGAAAAATACTTGGAGATAGCATTTCAAAATTAAAAAGTGTATGAACTTGCGGATCATTTATTAATAAAAAAATCAGTGGGTTCTTCAAATTTTCCAGATGCACCTATCTAGTATAGTGATGTGATTTCTAACTTTACCAGTTAGCGTGGCATCAGCGGAACGATCTTTGTCCAAACTTAAAATAGTAAAGATCATGGGACAACAACGCCGTTCGGATTTATCTTTAATCTGTATCGAACACGAGTTTGTTAAAACATTAAATATCGATGAAATTATAAACGATTTTGCAAAAAAAAACTCTGGACGATCTGGTCGTTTTGTATAATACCTTGTATATTACTTAGTGACATAATGTTTGTGCAGACTTGTTCAGTGTTCATGTATTTTACTGTTTTCTGTCTTTTGGATTCTATGAGGCTCGATCACTGCTACCCCCGTTACTACCATACATGGTAAGCAACACTAAGTGGTGTTTTAAAATTTAGATTTTGAATCATGTTTGCTAAAATATTACGTATAATGACTTAATAACTATCTATGTTATGTCTACCAGTACCAGTCTACCTAGGATTATAAAATAAATTCGAACTGTTTGCTGTTTTAATAGTGCGTACTTAACACATAACGTGGGTTTAACCCTAATTAAATTATTACTCGATTAACGAATTCAAAAACTCATAAACCTGAACCTAATAGTAATATTAGAATTATCATTTTCCATTCGTTATAGAGAGGGGGCCCCTAAAATTTTTTGCGGGGGGGGGCCCACTCAGAATAGCCATAAGAGAATAAGATGTCGATCTTGCATTGTCGTAGTTGTGATAAACAGTGACAGATTGACAGGGCAGGACTTGCCAGGTACGATTTTATAAATTATTTTTTTAAGGCTTAGTACGTGACTGATGTAATATTCTTAATTTATTACCCATCAACCTTGACACACCAATTAGGAGCACACAAATTTAAGTCCATCAGGTGTTTATATTCAACTATTTTTAAATTACTTACTGTCAATAATAACGCATGCATGTTTTTTCATAAAAGCCATTTGATAAGGTTGTTAGTATAGTAGAGTATTTTGTTAATTAAAAATCGTTTTGTAAACTTATTAGCGTTTTTAATACACCAATTAAGTTCGAAGAACATTAATTGTTTGACGTCTGTCTAGATTTTAGTTGGTCAATTTCTAATTTATCGATGGGTGATCGATTCGTCATTTTGTTTTTTAATACATATTTCGTTACTTTTTCGTGTGAAAATTAAGCAAAAAAATAGTAGTCACGTGAATCGCTTTATCTGTCAAATTTTAATTTTTTCCAAAAAATGATTCATTCATTCTGAAAATATCGAAAAAAGTTTTTCTAAATGCATTTTCTAGCTCACATGCAAAATTTCAGCTGTATAAGATAATTTTGATTTTTTAGCCACCACTAAAATTTATGAACACTTAATGAACACTTTACTGATGACACTCTGTCTTTTTTGTCTTAATATTAAGGTATATTACTTTCAGACACAAACTACGTTTTCAAAAATACTTATTTTACGAAGTTAACGTATACAGGGTCAAAAACAGATAAACTTTGCATCACATGCAACCAAATTTTAATAGCCCAATTTTGATTTTGTAGAAAAACACACATTTAATATGGCGCTACTTTAAAGAAAATGTATCTGAAATAAAGCAATGTCAAAACTCAGAAGTTTTATGTAGGAATGTAGGTTGCATTGAGTCTTATTTTGCAAAAGTGGTGCAATTTACAAAATATGGGTAAAAAAATCAAAATTATATCTTATGCAGCTGAGATTTTGCACGTGAGCTAGAAACTACATTTGAAAATAACTTTTTCTAATAACTTTTTTCGATACTTTCAGAAATAACCCCACTTTTAGAAGATTATCCTCAAAAAAAAAACTATTTCATTTTATGAGAGTGATACGGCCCCGATTTTGTTGCTGTTAATGATCGACTCGATATGTCAGAAGTAAATTTCTGTTTGTAGATAGAGCATTTTTAAATTGAATTCTGTCACATTAGAACAGTTTTAAATTTAGATCTCTATACTGAATTTAGTTGTGAGTCTTCTTTATTAGGTAATTTCTAAGTTTGAGAAGATATCTTTTGCACGCAAGTTAGGCACGAAACCAGTAGCGCAACCAGGGGGGGGGCTGCCGGGCTGCAGCCCCCCTCGAGCTTAGAAACTTAGCCTATCCGTTTAATTGCAAACCAATTTTTCATGTCACGCGAACTATTTTCGCATGTTTTTTGCGATCTCAATGTTTCATGGATTTGTAATTTTTTTGTTTATCAATGTAACATGGATTTTTACGTTTTTTGAGTAATTAAAGTATACATTTTAATAAATAGGTCAAAATTGTACATAATTAATTATTAAAAAAAAAAATTCGGATTCGAGTTTTTTCCGTTTCTTTGCATTTTTTGAGAACATTTACCATAGTAATGTATATATTTTTTTACACCATCAGAAAGTGGAGATTTCAACGAACAAAAAGCCCACCGACTTTTTTAAAACAATAGATATTTTGACGTGAGAATTTTCGATTGAAAATAAGGGTGCATTTTCGATATTAAGTCAAAATAAGGTGAAAAAATAAATATTTTAACTCAAAATAATTACAGTGTGTTTGGGACATAAAAAGGTAAGTTATCACCAAATTTCGTAAAAACATAATTTTTTTTGTAAAAGATAAAAATAAAAAAAACAAAAACTTGGTTATTTGAATTTTTCACATAAATTTTGAGGCAATGTGAAAAAAGTGTTAATACAAAAGTTGTAGATCTTCTTATTACCTACAACTTTGCCATTTAACGTTTTTCCATAGGACTTGTAGTTTTCCCGGAAATCGAGATAAATCGTTTTCTAGCCTTAAAAACTCACCCCCTTCCAGTTCCCGACCTCGGATCGCCCGTAAATTATTTTTTCTTTCATTTTTGTTATATTCTCTTTCTTTTTGAATGGGTTTCATCCTACTATTACTTTTTTTGTTTCAAAAATTATCGACCCTGGTCTACCTATTTATGCGAACCACGATATTGATATTACCGTGGAAGAAATTCTGGACGAAATGGCAAAAACAAAACGAAGAATTTTACTTTAATATTAGTATTATTAGTGATTACTTACAACTTACTGTATAAGGTTTTTGTTTTGTTTTAGTATAAGTATGCTTAATATATGCGTTACTTATTTTAAATACATTTTTACTAATTAAAATAAAATCTCTAAATTTTTTTTCATAAATATTTCGTTAGGGCTAGCGGCGTATTATTGCAGAAGTTTTAGGGGGCTGTCGCTATCGTCAATCATACGTATTTTACCCAAAAAAGGGCGTGGCACCCAAAAAGGCACGCAAAAAGTTAAAGCCCCCCCCCCCCCCCGAACAAAATTTCTGGTTGCGCCACTGCACGAAACTAATGCAGCGAATCATTTCCACAACATGATATTGTTACGTTGTTATTTTGATCCAGGCAAAACACGTAAATCATACAAATCAGTGCAGGGTACCGTCTCTTAATTTATTACTAAATTTAATAGTCACGCATCACCGGTCTCGATGGCATGTATCAAAATGTGTAATTAATAAAGCTAGGCATTCGCGAGGCGCACCAGTGCAGTGACGGCGTCATATCCATATTTAAAGTCCAATTATTAAAGGTAATAAATATACAGTGTGTCCCCGGATCCCGGATGGAGCTGACAAGAGGAAAAAGATCGTTATTATTGATTTTACGACGAAAAGTTATTCTTTATAAAAAATTCTGCTCGTCGAGAAAATGAATTTACCATATAAAAATTTTAGATCAGATGAACAGGGTGTTGATAAATTAAGAAAACATGAAAATGCTCAAGAGAGAAGTAGGTACCATTATTTATTATTTTAGACAAAATGTTTATGAAACAAAGTTGTTTATAATCCAAAATAAAGCCTAAATACAATATTTGAAATCTGAATTCTAATTTTTGTTTTTTTTATTTTTTACCATAGAATTTATGAAGATTCAAAATGTACAATTGTGGAAAACGTTATTATTCTATATATCCTCCTCCAACCTGCACACATTTCTCCAAATTAGAAATAAATTAAATAAATAGGTCAGCACTCTCAGGTTTTCATTTTGAATGTTCCTAAATTCTATTGTAAAAAATAAAAAAGAAAAATTAGAATTCAGATTTCAAGTGCATCTGATCTAAAATTTTTATATGATAAATTCATTTTCTCGACAAGCAGAGATTTTTATAAAGAATAACTTTTCGTCGTAAAAATCAATAATAAAGATCTTTTTCCTCTTGTCAACTCCATCTGGGGACACACTGTATATGCGTTGACGGCCGTATGTTTTCCCCAGGGAGGAGCTACCACTAATTTGATGTGGTAAATTTAAATTTCTGTCTAAAACCTTATAAAAAGTATGCAGTATGGCAACGCAGCAGTAAGAAGCCGTGATAACGTTGTTTCATTTATTCCCGTTTAGGAATGTCCACAGGGAATGTATCGCAAAAAAACATCGATATTTGCGATGCATCGAAAATAAATATAGTTTAAAAAAACTAAAAAACAAGCTTTAATAATTAATCAAACTAAAAAGCGGAAAATAAATATACTTTAAATAATTCTTGAAATTCTTAATATAGGCAGAAAATAATAATGAACGATAAACATTAGTACCTATTATTGTGAAAAAAAAAGCGTGGGGCGCTTTGTGCTATATTTTTCGTCTATCGATTCATAACCTTTTAAAAAATCCTTTACCTTCATATCAATGCCCACTGAAACCTGATTAACAATATTTATACAGTCATTGGTCAAATCTAAACTATAAAAATATATTACACTCTCTTCACCTGCTTTTAAAACACTTTTATAGTTAAAGTTACACCCAGGAATACAGCAGGGGTTTGGCATGTTGATAAATAAACAAACTAAAATTTAAAAAAATAGTACTTACCTAAGTACCTAGGTATCTAGAGGTATCCTACCTACTTATGAACTATCTCTACTATTGATATTTTTAAACTAATTCACATATGCCTTTAAGTTAAATAAACACTTCAATATTTAATAAATTAACTGTAACCACATAACAATAAAGTTTATCCCAAAGAGCTAACTGGAATACAAAAAACACAACTTTTAAATTAAAACAAATTAAATTCTGCCGCCATTTATAAGACCCGTAAACAAACCGCCAGGCTGTTGGATTTTTCACTTTATTAATGCTATTAGAGCAAACCTGCACCAAAAATTTTCATCAGTATTTTGTAGAGGTTCTTAGCAATCATGTCACTTAAATTTTCTATTAGATATCAATCGAAAACCGGATAAAAATACAAATTAATACGACACCTACACCTAGTTCGCGCGTAATTTACATACTAAACCATGGCTAACCTCAAAAAAGTCACGTGACACATGGATCTTCAATGTTTCTGTCTCACTTTAGTTTGATTTTTTTTGTGGTGCCATCAGGCAGAAGGTAAATATCCACACAAATAATGTCATTGGGGACAAAATGCTTAGCACAAACTACAAAATACTCTGTTGGCGACCAATTAGCGCTTGGAATGGCTTTTGGCCATAGAATTTTCAGATTTTTATCTTTTGGGAAGTGAAAAACTGCTTCACCTGCTTTTAAAACACTTTTATAGTTAGTGTTACACCCAGGAATCAGGAATACAGCAGGGGCTTGGCATGTTGATAAATAAACAAACTAAAAGAAAAAAAGAGTACTTACCTAAGTACCGAGGTTTCTAGAGGTATCTTTCCTACTTACGAACTATCTCTACTAGTGATATTTTTAAACTAATTCACATATACCTTTAACCTAAATAAACACTTCAATATTTAATAAATTAACTGTAGCCACAAAACAATAAAGTTTATCCCAAAGAGCTAACTAGAATACTAAAAACACTACTTTTAAAATAAAAAATAAATTAAATTCTACCGCCATTTATAAGCCCCGTAAACAAACCGCCAGGCCGGCCAGGCTGCTGGATTTTTCACATTATTAATGTTATTAGAGCAAACCCGCACCAAAAATTTTCATCAGTATTTTGTAGAGGTTCTTAGCAATCATGTCACTTAAATTTTCTAATAGATACCAATTGAAAACCGGATAAAAATACAAATTAATACGACACCTACACCTAGTTCGCGCGTAAATTACATACTAAACCATGGCTAACCTCAAAAAAGTTACGTGGCGCATGGATCTTCAAGCAGTGTTGTCGATGTTTCTGTTTCACGGCTTCTTTCAAGGTGTTGTGGCTGTACTTAGTACGCGATACCCAGCTTTAGTAATTAACAATTTTTATACAGAGTGAATCTTTTAACTAGAATAAATTCTGAAACGAAGAATTCATCCATTCCTCATTCTCTTTCCTGGGTATGTAATTTATAGATTGTTCGATCGTCGACTTAATTTATTCCATTCAATTTATTTACATTAAGAAAAGTGATTTATGTTTGAAACATTTTTATAAACTACAACGATGATATAAAATATATTTACAAAACGCTCACTGTTTATTATTACTATAACAGTTCTGTCTGTCAAAACAATTTAACTTTACATTTATTATTGTTATGTATGATGTAGTAGACAATCCCAACGTATAAATACTTCCAAACAATGTTCTTGTGGTAAAAAATAGTTTGACGTACTTCATCTAAAAAACGAACGAGAATCTGCGACGTGTTTGCACACATGTGGGTAAACATATTGTCTATACGTTTCAGTGGCGGCACGTCAAGGGAGACAGTGCCTTCCAACCAACAACCAAATATGTAGGTAAAGCCCGTCTAACGAATCTGTTGCTATCGAAAAAATTGACTTGTGTGCTCATTTTTTCACTGCCCCTTTAGGGGTCGTAGCCACAGACTAATAAGAGGGACTATATAAAAATTAGCATTTTTATCGTTTCCCAAAATAATTTTGTACCAATTTATTTTTGTATCCTCAATATCATACAAATATTTATTTTAAAATCGCTTTTATCTTTAAGTTCAAACTAAATAATTCAACTTTAATAAACATATTTTTTTGTCGGTGCTTGCTATTTAAAAATAGACGAAAGAGAACAAACAAAAATAAAATTTTCGGGAAGAATAACAAAAATACAACAAAAGGGAGCACAGATCAAATATTTTTTTTGGGGTTCCGTAAAGTATAGAACAAACAGATAAGGATCTACATCAACAAACAGGCATTTTAAAAGGAATTCGCTCGTTTCTCAAAGTAAAATTGTTTAGAAGATAATATATTGTCCGCGAAAATAATTAAAATTTAATATTGTGGCATATCGGACAAGTGGGTAACTGTTTTTTTTTTATATTGGAATACACAGGGATCCAAGCGCAATGGATACCCTGGGGCGGGTAGACCACGACAACAGCGGTAATATTTATTAAAATCCTTTTTACAAAAGCAAAGCGGCCATCAATACACCGTAGCGCCATCCCTATATTATCCACTATATTATCTTCTTAACATTTTTATGGCCTTTCTTAACGGATAGCGCGCATTCTAGTGGGTGCCAGCGTTGATCTGTTTTTAGTCTGCAAAATGGCAGATGTTCCGGTAAAAACGCAAATAGCGTTCCCTATACTGGATTGTGATGCACTTCGTGGTTTATTTGGTTGTATACCTTTCGATTATTACCAGTATGAATACCGCTTATATTGGAGTTAATTCCGTGGGATGACGCTACGGTGCATTGATGGCCGCTTTGCTTTTGTAAAAACGCTTTTAATAAATCTTACCGCCGCTGTTCTCGGGATTGCTTGGGTTATGGCTGCCCGTAGAGTCCTAATAAGGACGAAACGGCCGTCGTGGCCTACCCGCCCCAGGGTATCCATTGTGCTTGGATCCCTGTGTATTCCAATATAAAAAACAACTACACACTTATCCGATATGCCACAATACTCGGTTTTAATTATAAATAATATTAAATTGAACGATTTTTTCAGATGTTATAGTTTATTTTCATGTATTTTCAAGTTTATTTTTCAAAATTACAAAAATTAAGAGCAAACAGTAGTGACGGTAGTAGGGGTAATAGGGGGTACCTATAACTGTCTATAATTTTAAGCTATATTGCTGACATTTGGTGCTATGCTAGCTCTGTTAAAACCAGCAACCTGTTTTGATATTTCAGGAAATTTTATCCCTAGCGGGTAGAAATGGAGGGGGTAAGTTTCCAATGCAACCACTAAAGAAAAAGATACAAGTAAAAATTTTAAACAAATTCCTTAGGGGGTGGATACAGAGGTATGGAAGTTTGTATTGGAAAAAATATTTTTTGACGGACTTTCTTGACTTATTTCTATAAATTCTACCCCTAACCCTACCCCTTTCTTTAAAAGGTTATATGAGCGCTATTAATGGTCTGTAATAAAAGATATATATTTTTTAATAATGATTGAATTACGCGAACCAGGCCGCGGGTACCCGTTAGTAAACTATAAACCTGTCAAATTAAAATATGCAGATATAGAATTTACGACCCAAAAGATTAGATATCTATATAAGTTCATAAGCAGAAATAACAGATAAACTAGCTTGTAAATTTGTAAAACCTGTTATTGTATCTTCTTGAATGTATAAATAATTTTTTTAATGAATCCGGGTTATATATTATCACTATAAAAGAGTAAAGGTCCCAAATTTGTTTATTATGTAACTTGCGCAGAACACAGTAACTTTCCATCTCTAGATTTGCAAATATTTGTAGGTTGTTATTCCCACTATTTATAACATATAAGTTTGTTTTATTTTATCGGGACTGTGGTTTTATTAATTGGCACCGTCTGGACTTAAATTAAACAATCAACAAAGTTTAACTCCATGTTTTAGTAGTTACATATCTCTGCATGTCAACACACCATCATTTATAAATAATTACGAATATAAGAACTTCAGTTTAAATGCAAAAAAATTAGACTGCACAGCTTTTGGATTGTTTACCAAAAGCGAGATAAAATAGTTAAAGTATTTGTTTGAAGGTGGTAGACAATGAAGTAATATCAAAAAAAAAACCTTGTCGGACTTCCATTGTCTTTATTTTGTTATTTAACACAACGTTTCGGTTGGTTAGTATCTCTAACCGTTTTCAAGTGTAAACTAAATTATAATTCTAAGGCTACTGTCTTAAATACTAATACTATCCATGTGCAATGAAGCTGGATGACTCCGCCTACGTGCTTATTGGAGTGTGAAATTTGATCTGTTGGTTTTGGACAAGAAGAGGCTCCCAGATATTGGGGATATCTATATTTGATTTAATAAATATATGGGTATTCCGATTCATGAAAGCTGCTTCTTTGAATTTTCGTTTTCTCCAGTGCTGTTCCGTGTCCAAACCTTTGGCTTCTGACCACTGTATATTATGTTGGTTGGTCCATACATGTTCGGCTATACCTGATCTCCAAGTTACACCTCTTTGAGTATGTTTCAGATGTTTTTTAACTCGTACGGGAAGAGGTCCTTTCGTTTTTCCAATGTACGATTCGCCATACTCGCAAGGGATTTGATAGATAGATACAATTTTTTGTGTTTTCATTACGCAGGAGTTTTAGTTTTGTAAGAAAGCTTCAAAGGGTATTTCCGGATTTGAAGGCTGTTTTACTATAGTTTTTGGTTATCCTTCTAATCTTTTCAGAAATCCCCTTGACATAAGGTATTGTAAGAAATGTTGGCTCCTATTTTTTTTTGAAAATAGATTAAGTTACTAGTTTCCTCAAAAAAATAGGCAACAAGCTTCATTAGTAGACAATTAGGTACAATCATAATAAATCCTGCTAAATAATTCATATTAATAATACGTGTGTTGACGAATTATTAGATTTAACCATAATTGATATTATTCATAAAATGTTGCTAATTTGTTGGCTATTCTAAAAGTAACCGCAAATAATCAACTTTTTCAGCGATAATTTTTGAATGCAAATGCTAAATATCGGGTGTTTTGACACATTTATTGAAACATGATAATTTTTACAATAATTACATTTATATTAATAGTGAACAAGTCATTATAGACATTAGTAGGTGCGCTAAGTTCGTAGAAAAATAAAAAATACTTTTTCTTTTCAGATTCCAACGAATACAAGTAGTATAAGGGAAAAACTGAGTATTTTGGACACGGAACAGCACTGGAGAAAACGAAAATTCGAAGAAGCAGCTTTCATGAATCCAAATACCCATATACATAGTAAACCAAGTATAGAAAGATATCCCCAATATCTGGAAGCCTCTTTTTGTCCAAAACCAACAGCTCAAACGTCACACTCCAAGCATAAAGACCAAGGACTTCATAACAGAAGCAGACAAATTTAGATCGAAGTTAGGGATTTTGATTATATTCCCCATTTTTTCGGGAGGTTGGGGGACTCCTTGGATTTTTACTGGTACGGCTATTGACCAAAACGACCAGTTTCTAATGGAGTAAAGTCAAAATAACACCCCACGATACATATACATAGTAATTATATTTTAAAAAAGATAAAAAATATGATCACTTACGGATAATTTCTGTAGTGGCATCCATTTAAAACAGATTATTCAAACAATTAGTCAAAAGTATTTTTTAATAATTATTATGACACTTCCCAGAATACTAACAGAACAAACACGGAGGAACTGCACATGTGTGTGTTAATCTAACAACAACTAAAAATACACTAAAATTTGTTAAAACACATACTATCGTAAACGCCTTCCATCGTTAGCAATAATAAATTTCGAGCTTTAATAAACAACTATTAATAATAATATAATGAATATTTAACAAACGACAACTGGTGATAATGATGTTTTTTTTTCATAAAGAAAATTATCTTCAGTCTTTCACTGTGGATACATTGTACCGTTCGATCTGCTTGACCCGATCGATTCATGCTCGCTTACACTGAGAAACAAGCCTTTTATTCTTTATGAGAATAAGAATTCACATACTCTTTATAGGTACAACTTGTTTAATGCTATATTATGTGACAGCACCGCGTTTTCCTACTGTAAGACAACGAAAATTGCTAGACCGTTGTGTTGTGATAATATCACGGTAATTTAGCCAATAGGAAAGAGAAGTTATTGCTACTATAGAACAGCGCCTAATTTACGCCTAGGCCCACTAGGCCCAGGCCTAGGGCGGCAAATTTTAGACAATTCGAATATCACTGAGTCTTATTACACATTTCGATTTACAAAAATGACAACCCGCGCTGCCCTCTAGCCTATTACCTAATTTCACCTAATCTAATTCAAATCCGCTCGTCTAATTTTCCGCCATCGCTGCGGATTACCGCATGGCGACACGACTGAGTTTGCGTTCGCGTGTTGGTTTTACGTGCACGGTACCAGGAGTTGCGCCGGTTGCGCGCGGTTGCTTGTATTTATTCTTTTGTTTTACCTTGTTTTAGACTTAAATTTTCCCTACAAGAAAACATTTATAATTGTACAGGGTGTCCCAACGATAGAGTAAAGTAAGTTTTCGCTTAACTGATAATCTTTGTGACAAAATCGTATCCGCCATAAGGTAAGGTATAAAAAGGCGCACATTTTAAAAATATTGGAAATTATACAGGGTGCGCCCAAAAAGAGGAACAAGAAAAAATGTACTTTTTTCAAATGGAACACCCTGTATATTTTTACATTTTTAAATTCCACATAAAATTATAATTATTTTTTATTAAATGTATTATTAGTCTATACTTCATAGTTTCCGAGATATTTACTCTCGAAAAGTGACATTTTTGAACTTTGACAGCTTATAACTTTCTAACAGTACGTCTTAGAGCAAAACGGATTACATGTCCCTATCTTCAATTTTTATTATCTTCCCAAAAAAATCAACTTCCTGTTAAACCGGAACAACTATATTTCCTGCTTTCGAGTTACATCCGGTTTAACCGGAAGTTGATTTTTTTAGGAAGATAATAAAAATTGAAGATAGGGACATGTAAGCCGTTTTGCTCTAAGACGTACTGTTAGAAAGTTAAAAGCAATCAAAGTTCCAAAAAGGTCCCTTTTCGAGAGCCAATATCTCGGAAACTATGAAGTATAGACTAATAATACATTAAATAAAAAATAATTATAATGTTATGTGGAATTTAAAAATGTAAAAATATACAGGGTGTTCCATTTGAAAAAAGTACATTTTTTCTTTTTCCGCTTTTTAATTTCCAATATTTTTAAAATGTGCGCATTTTTATACCTTACCTTATGGCGGATACGATTTTGTCACAAAGATTATCAGTTAAGCGAAAACTTCCTTTACTCTATCGTTGGGACACCCTGTACGTCGCAAACCTTTGTAAATTTGCATTTACATAACATAAAATTAATAATTTTTACTTTTGGCTTTGCCTTTGCCTGTATGATGCTATTAATGGTATCGTCTAAAGTCTAAGTATTGTAAACATAAAGACCAATTTATGTTATATAATGAGGTAACGCAGCATTCGTTTTTGAACAATTTTCATATTTGTTTCTGTGCTTTTTTTGTTTCTTTGTTTGAAATATTGTTTTTTAGAAATATATGGTTAACTCAAAGAAATTGAAGAATACATTTTTTTTATTTCTTGAGGTATTGGTTTTTTTAATATTTGTAGTAAATTGTTAAACATTTAATATGATATTCTAGGTGGGGGCGGCAGGAGCGTATTTGAGGGGGTAATGGGGGTAGCTACCCCTCCATCCCAAAAAATAAACACCGACAAATCAGTAAAAAGAGGCGTAACACCCAAAAAATTGCGCTACTATTCCTTTTTTCTGCTTTAAAACCACGTCACATCGTTGAAAAAAGGACGTGGCACCCAAAAATTTTCGCCTGCGACGCTGTTTCCCTCCCCCCCCCCCAAAACTGACAGCTGAATACGCGCCTGGGGGGCGGCAACATTTCTTTGGGCCTAGGGCAGCGGTTTCCATAAATCCGGCCCTGCAATAGAATGGTTTATAGACCTTATTGCTCTGAATACTTACAGTCATTATCCAGTTCTATTGGGGGTGTAATCTGGTTTTATATACTGTATTAGTTCCGCCTGGCAGTTGTAATGAAACTTGACATTAATCATAATAATAATTTTGAAGAAGTAGTTCATACTCAAAGTGGAGTTAAATAATACAGAAAAAGAAAAGCACGAAGTCTTTCTCCACAATCTTTATTCATCGAAAAACTAGGCGAACCTAGTATCACATCGACATGTTTCGAGTGTAGAAACACTCATCATCAGGAAACAAAGTGAAAAGTAAAATGCTGATGTTTTTAGCAAGCGGCTCAATTTCTTCATTATTTTCTCTTTTGCTAAAAACATCAGCATTTTACTTTTCACTTTGTTTCCTGATGATGAGTGTTTCTACACTCGAAACATGTCGATGTGATACTAGGTTCGCCTAGTTTTTCGATGAATAAAGATTGTGGAGAAAGACTTCGTGCTTTTCTTTTTCTGTATAATAATAATTGCTTGCTACGGTTAATAAAGTATACTTTTACCACTAAAAGTCAGTACTGTAGTTCTCAAAAATTTAAATAGCTTCTAGTGTGATATTGTTCTTGTTGTTTAACATTGGAAAATAATATGATTATCTATTACAACATGGTTTACTGAGATCGTAAAATTCGTCCATATATTATAAAAGTCCAATAATATTGATGGGTTGTGCTTTGTGCGAAATAAGAATCGTCTATTGCTTTGTCTGACATGCAAAGTTAAAAAAAACTTAAATGCAAAGTAAAAATAAATTAATTGAAACAGGTATTGATACGATCAATAAAATTCAAATTCAATCAGGACAGCTAGAAGACTCCGAACAACGACGTGACCTGCGCAACAAACACGTTAAAACTAATGCTACGGCGCGCGGCGATTGCCGATTGCTACGAACCTCCACCAACGTCTTGTGGATTATAGGTTCTAACGGATACAACTCGTTTTTGGGGACGCTATTCTGCTTTCTTAATTGTAGAGAAAGCGCTTTTCTGGGAACAAATTGCGTCGCATTGAGAAAATACAATTCATTTCTTAACACAATTGCTGTATTAAAAGTAGTTTATTATTCAACAAGAGTGTGCTGCTAATGGAACTGATTACTACCAATAAAAACACTGTTTTAGCAAATCAGGAATTGATATAACACTAAAGCGGGTCCGATACACTAGCAATTTATTTAATATGGGTTAATAAAAAATAAGTTTTAAATATAAACTATGTCTTAGCAAACCTGTTGTATTAGCTCAATTTCCTCAGCGTAATCAAAAAGTCTGTGTCCAAAAATTCGAAATGATGATGTATTTCTCGTAATTGTGTTTTTCCCGTTTTAAAAAGATCTATATAGATATAAAATCTACATATTATACAATATATATTGCTTTGTTCTTATTTTCTGGTTGTCTGCTTTCAAAAAATTACATACGATTCTCGTGTCAGAGTCGGATGAAAAGCTTTATAATAAAAAATACGGAGTAGCCTAAAAACAAGCACGAGAAGTTTGTCCAATTAGGAGTCCTGAATTTGATTAATCCTAGGAAAAAAACATAAGCCTAGCTCCTGCAGATCTTTAAATAAAAGTAGAATGCCTATTTCAGTCAGTTAATAATATTTAAAAAATAAAATGCCAAAAGAGACAAAAATTGGGGTTTGTGCGATTTTAAAATTCGTGGCATGTGGATGGTTGTAGATATATCTTAGTGTATCACTCGCGTATAATACTTTGATTTATTATGGCCTACATTATACGTTCGTTACATAATATAGCTAGTAATGCTAGTATTCATATCAATCGGCCCTTAGCATTCTTAGCAAGACTATTTATAGCAACGATTAGGTCTATCTGTTTATTATTCTGAGCTATACATTGAAAACAATTTAGTTATTATTGTTATTGGTGTAAGAGAGGGGTCAACATGGTTCAACATTAAAATTGACCAATAGTAATATTGCGTTGATGACGTATGTACATACAGGAACAAAAGAGGCAAAAATAGCAAGGTAAATTTTTTTTTGGAAACTTTTCGATATATTTTTAAAATAGTTGTCGCTTGCAGCGCTGGTTTTGTCACGAAAAATCATCATTAGTATTGTTATTAAACTAGATTAATATTGGTATTAAAGGAACTGGATAGATAGCTATAGAAGCATAGACATATACAGGGTGTTTGGGGAGGAAAGGGCAATATTTTGGGAATGTGTTCAGAGGGTAAAAAGAAGAGAAACAAACCCATATGTTTTAGTTCGATTCTCAACCATTTCTCAAATAATAGGTTCTAAAGTTTTTGTAAGTTAATTTTTATTTTAAAAGCGAATAATTGCAGGTACTGCAGTAGAAACTAACTTAAAGAATATTTTCAAAAACCCCTCTACCAACTTCAATACATTTTTCGGCACGTTTTTTAATCGCTTGGGTAGCACGTTGGATTGAGTAGGGATTTTTTTTTTATAGAAGCTGCAGCATTGAAAATTTGATCGCGGAGTGCTTCTCTCGTTTCCACTCGTGTTTCATATACTAGCGATTTCATCCAATTCCCCAAAGTCCATAATCAAGCGGGTTTAGGTCTGGTGACCTCGGTGGCCAAACTTGCGGACCACCTCTGCCAATTCAGCGATTAGGAAAACGATAATTCAAAAAATTTCTCACACGGAGACTAAAATGAGGTGGGGCTCCATCATGTTGGAAGTACATTTAACGAAACATCATCCAAAATATGTATCAAATGGTCTTCCAAAAACAGGAAATGTCCTTCTCCAGTAAGACGTCCTTCCATTTCAAATGGACCAAACAACTGGTCGTTGAGCATTCCATACCAGACATTAATACTGAATCGATGTTAAAAGTTTCGTTCAAATGTAGCATAAGGGTTTTCATCAGACCACCGATGATCATTGTGGCAATTATTAATTCCATCACGAGCAAACTGAGCTTCATCGCTAAATAAAATATATTTGTGCAGACTTCGATTTTGATGGATCCATTCACAAAATTGTAGGTACCCTTGAAGCAGGATCACCATCTAGAAGATGTTGAACGGGTTGAACGTAAAAAGGTTTTAAACCGTTTTTTCCGACTCCCATACGGCTAGTTGTGATGGTATATGAAGTTCATTTGCAACCCGTCTCGTACTTATACCCGAGTTCTATGCGACAATATCCAGAACATTTTCTTCATTTTCCACATCTAGACCCTGCACTCTTTCAGAAACAAATCTCACGCTTGGAAACATTTCAGTTTCCTGAGCACTTGCAAATACTTTTTGAAAAACTCTTCTATTATAGGAACTCTTCAATTTGGAAAACGACGTCGATTCATTATCTGCGCGCATCGCGCTACTTTACAGTAACCATACACGAATATCATGTCGGCATACTCCCTGTGACTGAATGTGTGGGGCATTGTAAGTATGAAAATCTTGGTTTAAGTCGATACGCTCAATATGAAGCTAACTGACAACTACTATGCATGTCAAAACTATCAATCAAAATGTATCGGACGTTTAAAACTAAAGCCTCCTTCATTATTTCGATATAAAAAAATTCAGAACCGATTATTTCAGAAATGGTTGACAATCGAACTAAAACATATGGATTTATTTCTCTTATTTTTACCCTCTGAACACGTTCCCAAAATATTGCACTTTCCTTCCCAATCACCCTCTATAACGAGACCAAATTGTTTACATTTTTTAAAAATTTTCTACTAGTCAAATTATTTAAAGTTTTCTAATAATATCAAATTATAATGTCTTAGGGATATCACAACGACAACGCTGTACGGACGTTTTTACTACGAGTGACGAAGAATTTTTGATATTCATTCATTATCTAACGTTTACAGTGTTAGTGAGCTGTGTTTGTGATCAATTGCGTTTTCGATTAAGTTTAAATAATAACGGGGCTTTGGCAAACACTACGCATATGATATAAATATAAGCGGCGATAAACTCTTTATAATAATTAACAAATAAATAATATTAAAAAAAATTCAGGACCGAAATTTATATCTCGCATTGTTGTTGTATGATTGTATTACTTGGTATTTAGAAGGAGGTCAACATAGGTCACAATAAAGATTGCCCAATAAAAAAAATTATGTTTTAATGCTATCTTTAGTTGCTGCTTTGTTAATAAACGAATATACTGCGCCTATTTTGTTTGTAAGCTTATGATTGATTTTCCGAATAATTACGCAAGTAATGGTACCTGCTGAGTTCTTCTTGAGCTGTTAATTAGGATTTGATAATTAAAAGTAACCTCCTGCTGTATCGCAGAAAAAAAACGCGGTTAAGTGTGAGTCGATCATGCTTTTTAGCCTTTATTTTTGCTTCTTCATAAAATCTAATTTTTTTTTTCGTTTATTTTTTTACGTCGGCCTATTTCCGCAATGAGGCCAATCACCTACGCCAGGGAATTTGTCACACACTATCTGGTAATTTTCCCGAATCCCTCTTTGTCGAGGGTAGGGTTCTTTAACGTGCCAACATCCATGACACGGGACCCACAGTTTAACGTCTCTTCCGAAAGACGGCGCAGCTCTTAAACCAAATTCCAAATTTAACATCGACGTTGCCGGCACCGGGGATCGAACCCGGGACCTCGATCTGTGAGGCCGCTGCACTGACCACTAGACCACAACGCCGATATAAATAATATCTTATTTAATGGAGCAAAACCACAGGCTAAAAGGTAAAAAAAGCTAATAATATCTGGACATCATAACAGTTTATCAAAAACAAATTTATTGTCGCCGTGGTTCGTCGAGACTCTTGTTTTTATAAAAAATTTTTTTGGCGTTAATATAATTTTAAATTATTGCCAATTTGTTTCTAGGGAAAAAATAATTCCCCGACAAGACAGTCGTCGTTGGAGATGCTATATTAATAATACCGGTCTTATGGGGATTAGGCATTCCATTTTTTTATATGCCTGTGAGCAAAACCCTACACACTAACTGAAATAGGTACTAAAGTAGAGAAAATTTAAATAAATTGTTACATTTGCCCAACAGGAAAGAATGCAAATTTTCCTCTAGTAGCGGCAGGCTGACTGGTAAAGTCATAAATTCATAATTTACGAAATAATCTAACTACTGGAACGACTTCCCTTCATATTTTACGACTATAAAAGCCAATTTAACTGACAAGAAAACTAGGACTACGAAATTAGTGATAAAAGTATTAGATATCTCTTGTAACATTGTTTGAAGTAGTTGTATACGTTACAAGTGCCATGTATACAGCCTAATCGGTGGCGTAATAAAAATTGAGTGCCCCCCCCCCCCCCCCGCAAACGTTTCCAGGGGCCCCCTCTCTATAACGAATGGAAAATGATAATTCTTATTTTCATTACTATTGGGTTGAGGTTTATGAATTTTTGAATTCGTTAATCGTGTAATAATTTAATTAGGGTTAAACCCACATTATGTGTTGAGTACCTAAAAACAGCAAACAATTCGAATTTATTTTATAATCCTAGGTAGTTGATAGAGAGATTTTGAAACGCTTAAAATAACAACAGCAAAACACAGTGTTATGGTTAATTTTATTAACGATAACGATTACGGTGACAATTACAACAATATGTTTTGAACGCCTTAAAAATAAATAATTAACATATAACCTTATTTTATTTCTTTAATTGTTCGTTTATGTTTTGAATTCAAAATGCATGAATGATCAACCAGAACGACGAATTCCCAGAGTTGACGGCAACTTAATAAGGGCGATAATTCTTCACGATATTTTTTAAGAGCCAGGAAATGCGGTGGCACGTGGCATTGCCTTCAATAACTTGAATAATATATGGAACCGAAGTAGGCTAAACTTAACTTTAGATTTAAAAAAGTAGACATTTTTTGACTTGTCACTTCCCGTAATAAAGTCATCCTCATCCCGAAATCTCAGTCGTTTTTTAACTATATTCTGGACCTCCATTTCTAAATTAAACAAATTACGGTATTTTTACACCACTTTCATTCATTTATGGAAATCAAAAAACAATCAACAATGGAAATGGTACAAAAATGTAAGGTTATGTTGGATTCCTGAGTTATGTTGCCAAGTTTACAAAAAAATATAATTATATTTCTTACCGCAGCGTAATTTTATGATTTACAGTAAAATTTTGAATTTATGTATAAAAAAATAACCTTTTCTGTTCGGATTTATCTGAACTACCGTTATAAAGTTATTTCAATTTTTTTAAGTGTTTTCCGAAAAATGATCGCTTCCGAAATATATTCTTATCTTAACATAGTATAAAACAAAGTCGTTGTCGCCCGTCTGTCCGTCCCTCTGTATGCTTAAATCTTTAAAACTGCGCAACGGATTTTGAAGCGGTTTTTTTTTAATAGATAGAGGAAGGTTTTTATGTATAATACATGCATAATATTGTAGAGAAACACTGATAAATTTAGAGGTTTGTTCGGGTTTGTATTTATAAATCTTGACGTGATGGTGAACTCGCCTTATTATCTCAGAGAAAGCGACGTCGTATAATGCCGGGCTGCAACGCAGGCCGGGTACACGCTAGTTAAACTATATAGGTAGGTATTGGCAACATGGCAAATTAAGCAAAATAAGAATAACAATAACGACAGCCTTCCTTATATCTCCGTAATTAACGAAGCTCGTTATCGTTAATAAAGGAATCGTTGCCTCGTTTTAGTACTACGCATGCTCAGAATAACGATAACGATAACAACAGGCTAAAATAAGAGTTCCAAAATCTCTCTATTAAGTCATTATACGTAATATTCCAGCAAACATGATGCAAAATCAAAATTTTAAAATACCACGTATAATGTTGCTTCGATGTATGGTAGTAACGGGGGTAGCAGTGATCGAGCCTTATAGAATCCAAAAGACAGAAAACGGTACAACACGTGAAACTCAACAAGTCTGCACAACATTATGTCACTAAACAATACAAAACGACCAGATCGTCGAGAGTTTTTTTTTTGCAAAATCGTTTATAATTTCGTCGATATTTAATGTTTTAACAAACTCGTGTTCGATACTGATTAAGGATAAATCCGAAAGGCGTTGAAAATATCGTTCCACCGATGCCACATTAACTGGTAAAGTTAGAAATAACATAACTGCACTAGATACGTCTGGAAAATTTGATGAAACACACTGATTTTTTATTGATAAATGATCAGCAAGTTAATACACTATTTTTAATTTTGAAATACTATCTCCAAGTCCCTTTCTGAGACTTAAAATTGGACTAGGAAAGTTAATGAATAAGTCTTTATGGTATATCGTTTGAAAATTCCGCGCTTTCACGTATAATAATAATTCTTCTCCACTTAACGAAGTTAAATTCCCAGGATGTAAAGAAATAAAATTAATGATGAAATGAAATACCTACGAAAAGCAAAGCTTTCAGCAAGTTTTAAAGGGGGTCGTCAATGTGGGCCCCCTGGCTGGCAGGACCCCCCCCCCCCCCCCCGAGGTGCAGGGTCTGCGGGGGTGGCCACTAGTGTATACATAACAAAACAATATCACAAGATGGTATACACAATTATTATTTCATAAAATACATTTTAAAAATGAAATAAAAAATTAATCCAATAAAATTGCCTAATAAGCATTCTACTTTTTTTATAGGCCTGTAGATTAGTGTAGATACGTCTAAGCAATGATACCTATCCGTAGCCTTCCCTCAACTACACCACTGTTCCTTATACGGCGTAATCGTTAATATTGTAAATTGTAATGTGTCAACCCAATCATTTCTAATGAGTTATGATGTTATTACTCTGTTTAGTCTGTTTTGCACATAATTGGCAAATGTCGTTATTAATATTGGAGGTTTATTGCATGTTAACGGAATTCGTTGACAGTTATTTAGTATTCACTGTTAAAATTGGAAGAGGACACCTAAATGCGCCTCCGCGTAAACGTAAACGTAAACGAAAACTCAAAGCAAACCAGTTCCAACCAGTTAAAAACCAAGCATGCGCATGTGCAGAGAAAAATTGGAAATTGGGTAACAATACCGTGCGAGCACATGCGTCAAAGAGGGCCTTGCATCTAAAGACGTAATGCTTAGCCGTAAAGCTGTTGGGTGTCAGTAACTACCTGAATTACCAATCAATCAGTTATTCCGTCATCTTTGACAGTCGTTACAAGTAATTTGATTCATCACTAACTTTTTCAATTTCTTGAACAATTCACACAATGGGCTTTACTGTACAGCACAAAACTTTCATGGTTGAAGCGTATTTTCGAAACGGGGTTAAAGTAAATGGTGAGTGGCAATACGATCCTGGTTTGTGCATGGACGATTTTCACGAACATTTTCCTAACGTTGCTTTTATTGCTGGGGATTTTTATCATTGCCTGAAAAACCGTGGCTGTGTGACAGGTTCCATACAACACAAAAAAGGAGCAGGAAGACCATCTGTAAGAACAGAAGAACTTGTTGCAAACGTTCGTGAAATAATGCAAAATACGCCAACAAATTGTATTTTTAAAACACCATTTGCAAATTTAGAACAATTACAAGAAAGGATTATCCAAGAATGTGGTAACATTTCTCCAGAGATGATGGTCAACACTTTCGAAAATATGAAGAGACGTGTGAATTTATGCTTGGAGCATGGCGGCGGTGGCCAATTTCAGCAATTTATGTAATTATTTTTCTTTTCCTTTCTGTATATTCTTACTTTGTTAATTTTGTAAACAACAAAAATAAATTTGTATTTGTCTACTTATTTTGTTACTCGTAATTATAATAATATAATATGAATTGACAAAATTTTAACCTAGATTTGGTTAGATATATCGTCCCCATATCATTCTGATCTAAACCAAGCCCTGCGTTTTTTAATCCAAGCCCTCTTTGATGCAAATAATTTTTGCTCGCACGATACAAACGAAGCTATTGTAACCCCCTGCGCCACCTCCCCTTGGGATCTGCCACTGTCAACGGTAAATTCACTAGGTGGATGTTCTTGAGTATACTTCAAATAATTTGAATATTTAAAAATTTTTAATTACACAACTTTCGAGTTTGTATTGGTATAATATCTCTCATTCATTTTGGGAATTGATGTCCATTACTAATGCAAATCCCTCTAAGGTCTCTACAAATACAGTTTGCAACTTCCGACGCAAGCTGAATAATTTAATGCGAACATTATATAGCTAGTTTTGTTCATCGGGCTGTATTAGTTTAGCTCTTACTCTACGTTATGTTTGACAAGTTCGGAAGTTTGCATTTCAATATTAGAGGTCTGGTTTTGGATAAAATTATATTGATTTAATATCAACAAATTGGAATTTACAGTTTTTCCCTGATTATTGATTTTTAATATCAAAATATTTAAAACACAATGTAAAGAGTGCCGACGTGCCGACTAAACACCGAAATTATGTAGATAATTACCAAACTTGCGTAAAAATTAATTTCCAGTCATCGATTGTATTTGAAAGTTATTTAATTAAATTTTTATATTTTTTTTAGGAGATGCCATAATAGGAATTGAAGCAGACTGTAAAAATAAATAAATCTATAATTGATTTAATTGGACAAAGTATATTGGAACGTTGCTTTTACAATGTACAGGGTGGTCTAATAGTGCTTATTTGTAGATACATCAGAACTCGAGCATAATTCTTTTTTGAAAATTGTCCCAACCTCTAGATATTATATAATTATACAGTCCGCGGATAGGATTTAATTAATAATTATTTAATAAATATTTAATAAGTAGCACAAATGGATGAAAAATTTAATTTTTCGGGAAAAAGTCATTCTTAATAAAAAGTTTTGCTTGTAAAAAAAAAATGCAATTCACAAATAGAAAATTTTAATTTTTTTATACAGCGTTCGCAAAAACTTCAAAAACATGATTTTTTCCAAGAGTAAACTACCTTTATTTTTCATTTTTGAGCAAAATGCCAATTAGAGAATAACTTTGTTAAATCCGAGATTTAAAATAAATCTTCGATTTTTTTTTTTTTTTATTTTTAGAGGTAAAAGGTCGTTCTCAATTGGACGGGACTAATTGTTTGAGGCGCCCTCAAAGATAGGCATCTGAAATAGTTAAATCGGGACTTCTTGGGGGCCACAGAACCGGACCATTCCGACCAATTCATCTGTGTTCAAATGTATTATTAAGCCATTCCCTCACTTCAATTGCGAAATGCGCAGGGCATCCATCTTGTTGAAAGTACATTTCGTTCCTAAATTGGGGAGGCAATTCTTCTAGGTTGTCAGAAAGGAATGTTTCCAACATTTCAAGGTAACTCCTACGGTTACACGTGTTTTAGAACAAGTATGGGCCAATAATGCCATAATAAGAAATCGCACACCAGACATTTACTTTTTTGTAATATGGTCTTCTTGCCGGAATTCTAAAACGGGGATTATTTTCGCTCCAGTATCTAATATGCGCAGAAGACACTTTCCCGTTTTCACTTACAATTTTGTTTCCGACCCAAAGACAAAAATCCAAACGTTTGGCTTCGTCTCCTTCTTTTAACGTTTGATTAAAAGTTGGCTTAAATGGGAATATTTTGTTTGCCTTTAAAATATACTGAATATGAGTTTTTCTTACTACAACAAGTTCTTGAGCTCGGTTTCTTAATGAAAGGGTAGGATTGTCAGCAATAGACTGCAATACGATTAGGGAAGCTGCGTCATTCTGATCATAGTTTTTTTAAAATTGGAAACTGAACCAGTACGCTGAAATTTTCTTAATTCTTTATGAAGTCCCATTTTTGAGACGTAAACGTTAGGGTATTTTTGATTAAATTTCTCTATCACAAAATTGTAAGAACTTTCGCCCGCACCGTAACATTGAACTAAAGTTCTAAGGTAAACATTTTCAAAACACATCAAATTCTATTGGACAACTTCTTTGCCCCATGCCCCATAGGTAAAGCAAAGTAATAAAAAGGTAAAAAAATCCTTGTTTTTACAAAAGATGGTAGGAATGCATTTAAAATTTTAAAATAAGATACACACCATTTATTATGAAAATATACTAATAACATTTTCCATTTGCCCCTAAAAATTTAAAAAAATCGAAGGTTTATTTTAAATCTCGGATTTAAATTACAAACGTTATTCTAAATAAGTTTTCTAATTGGCATTTTGGTCAAAAATGAAAAATAAAGGTAGTGTACTCTTGGGGAAAAAGCATGTTTTTGAAGTTTTTGCGAACACTGTATAAGAAATCAAAATTGTCTTTTCGTGAATTGCATTTTTTTTACAAGCAAAACATTTGTGCTATTGTAAACCCTATCCGCGGACAGTCTGTATATAAAAAAAGAAAGTTTAAATTTTCTCCATATCTAGTTAATGATACCAATACGTAAGGTATGAAGGGAATAATATGCTGTGGCCGAAGACTCTAAATGCCGAGTAGGTACTCGAAAGACTCACTCCTTTTGGGTTTTATGTTTTATCACCCCGTACAAAATATAGACGCACAAATTTCGTTATTTAAAAAATTAAGAATTTTTCAATCATAATTGATTTAGACAGATCACAACGCCTCCTACCGTTTTTGGGCAACCAATCTTCGAAACAATCAATCAATGATTTATTATAATGTACGTGGCACACTTTTTGACATATGGACATGGTTGTTAAAGAAAAAAACATCTGTTCTTATTCGTCTTTTGCTTCTAAATTAAGTTAAATTATTTTTTTAGTACACCTGCTTTGATAGATCTTAGTAAAAGCAGAGCCAATTAAGATAATTATAATTATTGATGTTATACACGGCGGAGGCATATAACATTTTTCAGTTTGCCTTCGCCATATCGTTTATTGATTAATATTTCGTTACTTCTTAGTCTTATCAAAAAATCCGCCAAATACCCATCTGTAGAGTACAATTATCTACAGTTTGTAATAGTAGTAGTAACATGATTTATTAAGTAAAAAGCTACAATTAAATATTTTTTAATACATTTTTTTAACAGCATTTTTATAGATTTATTTTTAATTTTAAAACGGAACCTTCTTTTAACAAAAAACAGACAAAAAAGTTAAAATATTTTGCAAATTGTATCAAATATTACGTATCATTTTGTTTTTTAAATAAATGTAATTTTAAAGTTTTTTTTAATTGTTTTAATGATATTTGAAATTTGACATTCAACCAATCTAAATTTTTTAACATAAAATTTATTTCTGTATATTTGTCACAATTTAAAATAATCCGCATTGCCTTATTTTGTAAAATTTGTAATTTGTCAAATATTTCCTCACTAGCACAATGTAAAATGGAAGAACAATAAAGAAAATGTGGTAATATAATAGTATTAAATACAGTTTTTTTAGAAAACATACTCAAATTAGAAAAACAAAGGTTGTTTAATAAATTAATAGAAGCAGAAAAATAAATATGCGCCAGTTTACCACATTCACACTTACCGACTTATATCAATATTGTGTCGTGTCGTTGCAGGCGCAGACTTGGGGTCAAGGAGCATCCACCCCACTCATGTCGTCGACGATTTTTCATAATTTGTGTGGTGTTTGGTTTTATGCGTCAAAACATCATTAATTTAAATGTATGCTTAGTTTAATCGAACTTGTGTAGGCAAAACCTTGTTTTTGTGACGAAACAAATGATAATCATAAAAACTAATTTGAAATTTTAGTCTCTACTCGAGCTGGCATCGGCATTTTGGCCATAGTGAAGAGCTACTGCCGTTGTCGTGTCCTGTCGGTAGATGTGATGGATAACGACGAACGACGTGCGACGCACTGCCTTCCTCTTCTGAATAATCTGGAAACCCGCTTTCTACGCACCTGTGTTTATCTTCATCCACGTAGCGTAACGCGCGTACTATGTTTGTTTAAAATATTGTAACTTGTAACTTACACCAACGCAAACACCACAAATAAAGTAAGGCGTGGTCGAAATTTATTTACGAAATTAATAATAGGTAATTTAAGTATCACGTTACGCTGTATGAACGTTTGCTGGTTTTGCTACAACAATAGCATGTTAAACATATTAAAGTTAATTTTTTGAAAGCTTTTTTTGAACGTTGGCGTCGAACTTAAGTACTTTCTACGTAAACACAACCACCTTAAAAAGAAAAAAGAAGCCATGAAGTGATATCGGACAACGCCGCATCAGCTGGGAGTTGCGGATCCACAAGCTATTATTGTGACGCGCGGCAACGGGCGTATTTTTTATTCTTTCTGATATTTTTTGTGTTTTTTTGGCTCTGTTGCCACTATTTTCATATTGAAAAATGTACAAATAGTTATGGATAACAACAAAGTAATAAATATTTTTGGATAACAACAACAACTTACGTAATTATTAAATAATAGTAATATTGCGTTGAGAAGCTGTTTTTGTTTCACTACGAGTAGATTTATTTGATCGATCAAAAGTAATATTTTATTGTACAAATTATTATTTTCTGCTTTTAAATTACAGAAATCTACGCTTGTCTTAAGAAAGTCACCTGCTATCTGGGTAACTTCGTTACTTTCACAATGTATGAATTGTTACCGAGACAATAAGTTTTCACGCTGAGACCACCTGCTTAGTTTCATTTCAAAGGGTAGAATCCATTTCAAATCATTGTAAGCCAATTCATTACCTTTTAAAAAACCTTTACCTCCATATCAATGTCCCCTGAAACCTGATTAACAATATTTATACAGTCATTGGTCAAATCTAAACTATAAAAATATATTTTTGAGTCCCTTACAATTTTTACTTCCCAAAATTCAGGTATTAATTTTATGTGAATAATTATTGAGATCGTCAAAACTTTTTATAAAATCTGATTGCTCGAAAGCTTGATTAAGTTGAGATGTACGCTCTTGTTGTTCCTCGTTTCTCTCCGCTGGATTTTTTCTAGGAATGAGAACAGTTTTTGACAAGTAAGCAGGTAAAGTGGGATAAAAGCACGGAACAGCTGTTGAATTTAGTCTCACTTTAGTTTGATTTTTTTTTGTGGTGCCATCAGGCAGAAGATAAATATCCACACAAATAATGTCATTGGGGACAAAATGCTTAGCACAAACTACAGAATACTCTGTTAACGACCAATTAGCTCTTGAAATGGCTTTTAGCCATAGAATTTTCAGATTTTTATCTTTTGGGAAGTGAAAAACTGATACACTCTCTTCACCTGCTTTTAAAACACTTTTATAGTTAGAGTTACACCCAGGAATACAGCAGGGGCTTGGCATGTTGATAAATAAACAAACTAAAAGAAAAAAAAATAGTACTTACCTAAGTACCGAGGTATCTAGAGGTATCTTAACTACTTACGAACTATCTCTACTAGTGATATTTTTAAACTAATTCACATATACCTTCAAGCTAAATAAACACTTCAATATTTAATAAATTAATTGTATATAGCCACAAAACAATAAAGTTTATCCCAAAGAGCTAATAGAATACAAAAAACACAATTTTTAAATTAAAACAAATAAAATTCTGCCGCCATTTATAAGACCCGTAAACAAACCGCCGTCCGGTCAGGCTGTTCGATTTCTTACTTTATTAATGTTATTAGAGCAAACCCGCACCACAAATTTTTACTAGTATTTTGTAGCGGTTCCTAGCAATCACGTCACTTAAATTTTCTATTAGATATCAATGGAAAATCGGATAAAAATACAAATTAATAGGACACCTACACCTTCTTCAAGCAGTGTTGTCAATGTTTCTGTTTCACGGCTTCTTTCAAGGTGGTTGTGATCGTAGTATCCAATAAATTCCCGATTTCAATCAATCAATAAGTAAACTGGCTCTTTTTTCTTGGAACGGAGTGTAAAAAAAAAACAGTTTATAAACTGCGTTGCAAATCTTACGTTTTTATCATTTGCGTGTTTTTTAAGAAACTTAAAAGTTCGTAATTATGAAAATAAATAAAAAGTTACACGCGAAAACAGTCTTATCATACACAGTGGGTGGTATTTTAATTTCATACTTAAAAGGTCGCATTTTTACCTAAATTAAACTACACTTAGTAAAGAAAATGGGTTATTCCTGAAAAATAGGTTGTTAAAACTCTGGCTCATTTTAAAAGAAAGGAAAATAAAAAATACGTTCGCAGGGTGTTCAAAGAAATTCTACAAAAAGTGGTAGCAGTACCACAACCACCTTGAAAGAAGCCGTGAAACAGAAACATCGACAACACTGCTTGAAGATCCATGTGTACGTGACTTTTTTGAGGTTAGCCATGGTTCAGTATGTAATTTACGCGCGAACTAGGTGTAGGTGTCGTATTAATTTGTATTTTTATCCGGTTTTCGATTGATTTCTAATACAAATTTTAAGTGACATGATTGCTAAGAACCTCTACAAAATACTGATGAACATTTTTGGTGCGGGTTTGCTCTAATAACATTAATAAAGTGAAACATCCAACAGCCTGGCCGGCCTGGCGGTTTGTTTACGGGGCTTATAAATCGCGGCAGAATTTTATTTGTTTTAATTTAAAAGTTGTGTTTTTTGTATTCTAGTTAGCTCTTTGGGACTTAATTGTTTTAGGGCTACAGTTAATTTATTAAATATTGAAGTGTTTATTTAACTTGAAGGTATGTGTGAATTAGTTTAAAAATATCACTACTACAGATAGTTCATAAGTAGGTAGGATACCTCTAGATACCTCGGTACTTAGGAAAGTACTATTTTTTTCTTTTAGTTTGTTTACTTATCAACATGCCAAGCCCCTGCTGTATTCCTGGGTGTAACTCTAACTTTAAAAGTATTTTAAAAGCAGGCGAAGAGAGTGTAATATATTTTTATAGTTTAGATTTGACCAATGACTGCATAAATATTGTTAATCAGGTTTCAGTGGACATTGATATGAAGGTAAAGGTTTTTTTTAAAAGGTAATGAATTGGCTTATAATGATTTGAAATGGATTTTGCCCCTTGAAATGAAACTAAACAGGTGGTCTCAGCTTGAAAACTTATTGTCTCGGTACCAATTCATACAATGTGAAAGTAACGAAGTTACCCAGATAGTAGGTGATTTTCTTAAGACAAGCGTAGATTTCTTAAACAAAGCCTTAAGCTTACTAAATTTTGAGACTTCAGAAGTCGATAGTCAATCCTGTAATTTAAACGCAGAAGATAATAATTTGTATAATAGAATATTACTTGTGATCGATCAAATAAATCTACTCGTAGTCAAACAAAAACAGCTTCTCAACGCAATATTACTATTATTTAATAATTAGGTAAGTTGTTCTTGTTATCCAAAACTATTTTTTACTTTTTTGTACATTTTTCAATATCAATATAGTGGCAACAGAGCCAAAAAAACACAAAAAATATCAGAAAGAATAAAAAACTCGCCCGTTGCCGCTCGTCATAATAATAGCTTGTGGATCCGCACCTCCCAGCTGATGCGGCGTTGCCCGATGTCACTTCATGGCTTTTTTTCAAGGCGGTTGTGGCAGTACCCTATTGCACTTCAAAGTCCACATATAGATAGAGAAATGTCACTGAATTGGTTAAAAAGAAGGCAGCTATGCGCTGAGATAGAAGGGTTTATATCACAAAGAACGGACTCATAAAAATACGCATACAAGAAAACCTTCCATCATACCTGCTATCTACTATTAATACTCATCTGAACCAGTTCATGAATCTCCTGAATACCTCTTATACTAGGTAGATTAAAAGTTATGGCGCTATTTGTTGGTAAAACATAGAAATACATTTAACATGCATCAAACTTACCAATGAAACACGCTATGAACAACCCAGACAAAATACAAGAGCTTCGCCGCCCAAATATTGTAGGTACGAGCCAATCAAGCAGCAAGCGGTGCGCCTGTGCATGTTTCGCGTTCAGTGCTGCGTTGTCACAATATAACTTACGTCCGCGGCGCAGTACAAAGACGACCATATGTTTTTAAATACAAACAGCGCAAGGTTTGGCAATCTATTGTAACGTAATTAAAATGAAACTAATAGTATTAAGTTTCACATAGCTAATGATGATAACTGAAATGCTTGTAATTAGAAATAGGATAGCTAAAAATAGAATTTCTATACCAGCAATACGAACAAAAAGCTGTGAAAAGAGAAATAAAAATAATATTATTAATATAAATTAAACAATTAAAGAAGAAATATACTTCATTACCTTCCACTTTAGCTTTGTCCATCATTTAAGAAATATCCCAAATATGACATGCCAGCTCGCCATTCGTTATGATTGCTTATCTTTCAAAGTGTGCATGCAAGATTGCTGTAAAAAAGGTTGCATGCCAGGTTCCTGATGTAGTAACTGAATAACCATAATAATAGTTTGGGGTTTGAAGATTTTGATCGTGTGTGATTATGTGTTTAACTTGAAAATGTGAATATATTAAAATAAATATATTCTAAACAGCGAGTGGAAACCGTTTTCGCCGGAGCGTGTGTAGGACCCTTTAATATTTGCCATTACGATTCACACTTTCCTTTCATTTTCAATTTTTCAAGATATGATTTGCAATTCTTTTTTTTTAAGGAAAAAATATTCTCACGCTGTGATAAAGAAACGGAGGGGCTATTTATACAGAATACCGCTTGCTTGATCAAGAATCGCACCGATACGTCAACCAGAAAACGTCAAATACATGTCATTAATGACAGGGTGTTAAAGTTAAATTTAATTGGCAGTTCTTTTTGCAATACCTTTTGCAAGGCTCATACTATTTTGACAAAATATCGTATATACGACTTTTTCGGGATGAGGAATGCAAATGTGCCCACTGTTTTTTTCCATTTTATAGAGGGCGCCACATAGGAGCCTATGCTTTAATTTGAATGGTTCCAAATTTTTTGTCCTACACTGTATGCGCATTTTGACTGAATATTTTTATTCTCCTAACCTTTTGACATGAAAAAGGTATACTACTTTTGTTTCGATAAAAACCGTTTACGAGAATAACGCTAAAATAACATTGCTTGCATGTGATTAATACGAAATCATTTTAATTTATTATTTTCTAATTTAATTAATTTAATTTTTTTAAAAGAATCAATTTATAATATTATAATTAAATTATTATAGGAAGGACGTCACTTTAAACCTTTGATTTGAATGTTTAATTTATTATTCTGGTAACTTATGTATTTTACAACTGCAAATAAAATTTAACTTTAACACCAATAATATTCCGTTCGAGAAAACGTTATAGGGAGAGATAGCATTTATTTTCGGTCTAGAATTATCCCCTAAATTTTTTGCTCATCATTCCCGGAGACCCTCTATACTTACCGCATAGAAAAAATATTTACAAACCCCTGTACGTTAAAAAAATATGATACTTTTCTTATCTTTACCAACAGACACCAATCCATAAATAAAAGAAGAGTTATAATGCCCAGTTGAGCAAAGTTAAGTAGACCGTCACAGGACATTATTATATGTGTGTCTCTTATCAACTTGCTTGTGTAAACAAAGACAGGACTTTAAGGGAGTGTCTGGGGGAGGATCAAGCGTAAAATCGAACGTCGAAAATGTCTGGAAAACGGATTTGAAACATTGAAGCGTACAAAATTGAATTAATCTTAGATTGAATGGGTTTTGTCGTTCTCAGTCAATTTTTCTGGATTTAGGGTTTAAAAAAATATCTAAAAGCAGGTTTAAACTTTATTGTACACTGAGTGAGAAAATAAAAGCCGAACCGGGTGAGAGGCTTTAAACTCTTTGGCAACACCATATATTATTCTTGAGTTAAAATTGGGTGTATATTTTTCAAGTGGTTTCATTTTGGAACTCGCGAGGAACCCGGTGAACTATTGCATTTGACGTCCTGTCTGCTTGTTATGATAAAGAGAATGAGATGATGATGCTATGTCGTGGTTGTTTAAAACCGTCCCTAATTAACAGTTCTAGGTTTGTTTAAAATGACAAGCGTCAAAATAAGTCAACTAAGTTTTGTAGTAGTAGTAGTAGTAGTAGTAGTAGTAGTAGTAGTAGTAGTAGTAGTAACAAGTGTTATATAGAGAAAAACCTCCAATTAAATATGTTTTAATACATTTTTTTAATACATTTTTATAGATTTATTTTTAAATTTTAAAACGCAACCTTCTTTTAACACAAACAGACAGAAAAGTTAAACATTTTGCAAATTGTATCAAATATTACGTATCATTTTGTTTTTTAATTAAATGTAATTAAAAGTTTTTTTTAAACAGTTTTATAAAAAATAGATTTATAAGCTAATATTTTAGACACTCTATCCACATACAAATTTTGATTAGTTCTTGTTTTATAATTATAATGGTCATAATTAAAAGAACAAAAATTTTTTAAACAATCAGGCAATAAATTATTTTCAATTTTATGTATAAAGATACATACTAAATAAAAAATTAAATTTCTGACATTCACCCAATCTAAATTTTTGAACATAAAATTAATTTTTGTATATTTGTCACAATTTAAAATAATCCGCATTGCCTTATTTTGTAAAATTTGTAATTTATCAAATATTTCCTCATTAGCACAACATGAAATGGAAGAACAATAAAGGAAATGTGGTAATATAATAGTATTAAATACAGTTTTTTTAGAAAACACACTTAAATTAGAACTGATTCTTTTAAAATAACCTCCTCTTCCGGCAATCTTCGATATACCTAATACTTTCAAAATAATTAAAAAATTATAATTTTGAATCAATGATTATCCCTAAATATTTAAAACTGTTTACTAATTCCAATTTTTCACCATCAATTACAACATTTATATTTTAACAATTTAAATTATTACCCATAAACATACATTTAGTTTTTGAAATATTTAATTTATTTACTTTTAACCAATTTAATAATATATTTATATCAGAATTTAGACCATCAAAAATATTTAAAGCATTAATGTAAATTAAGGCGTCATCAGCAAACATTTGTAACTTACACATTTTTAAAACTAAAGGCATATTGTTGATGTATAAAATAAATAATATGGGACCTAGACCTAGTATACTTCCTTGAGGAACTCCTATATTATTTATTTTTTATTTGATTATGTTATTGATATTTTTGTTTTTTGTGACCTGTTAAATAATTTTTAAACTATTTATAAGCGTTTCCGCGAATACCATACTGATACAATTTACTCAATAATCTAGTATTGTAAATATTTTTTGGTTTTTCTTTAAATTCATAAAAAAGTACTTACCTACTAACTATTTCGTTTAATAGCACTTAAACTAGCGCGGTAACAACATGTCGGTAAATTCATTTATTGTTAAAACGATTTAATTGCAACAAAATCAAATTAACGCGGAAACGTCCTATTTTTATGACCTAATAAAACAATAACAGGGTAAAAACACAACTGGAATACTATAAAATCAAGATTTAAATAATTTGATGTACTAAATTTAAATTTCTTTAGTAAATACGGGTGTTAAAGCTTTATAAAAGTGCAAAAAAACAGGCAATAGCCCGAATGATGACTCTAGCGTCTCGTAATGGCTCGAAAATGATAAATTTTTAATTAAAAGTTTTTGTCGTTTTCCTCCCACAAGTCTGGTTTGGCTGTTTAGAAATTATGATTGATTTATTAAGGCTGCTCTAGACGATCTAAGTTTTTCAGGCGGAAGTTTAGCAAAACTTTTTTTTTGCTGGTTGTGGTTAACTAATATGTGCATATACTCTGTTTCTTAAAGCCTGACAGCACAGCTGAGGGCCATGAGTCGTAAAACCTCAATAAAACATAAGCGTAACAATAACAGGTACCTAATCTTAAGTAATTAAATTATCTATTATTGTATAGGTATGCAGGCACAAATGTAGCAAGGAATGCATTAAACATTATAACGAAAGAAAATTGGAAATAAGCTATAACACATGTAATAAAAGAGGAAAAAAAATGTGGGACTTGGACAACCGGATGGAAGAAATGGTAGAACCACTTATTATTTCAGTTGACTCCACAGATGAATCCTTCGAATTTAGTGATAGTGAAGACACCTTTCTAGACCTTTAATGTGTCAACTCTTTTAAGTATGTGCTGTTTTTGTATTAAGAAAATAAAATAAATTCAGTTAAGTATACAAATCTTTTTTGCACTCATTAAAAACTACATACGAATAAATATAAATTATAAATAAAAATTACATATAGAAACCAAAAAAATTGAAAATAAGAACGTACCATAATATTACAATTTAAGAGGACAGGTAACTCCATTAAAAAAAAATGTGTTAAAACGGTCGAATTTTTTGGCAGACCTGTTGTCTTAAAACGATACACTATTTCACTATCACCTTGTTTTGCTAATCTATAGTATCGGCTAGAACTAAATAAGATAAAGTTTTTACCATGTATAATTTATTTACAACACGGGCAGAAAACTATGAAGTATAGACTAATAGTGCATTTAATAAAAAATAATTATAATTTTATGTGGAATTTAAAAATGTAAAAATATACATTTAAAAACATATAACTATCATTCTCCACAACTTTGTGGGCGACCCTGTATATTTTAATTAATCACCGATATGTAGATTTTTAACAGCCCTACATTTTTTATATAAGATGTTTTTGATAACCCCTGTATATTTTGAAATAATCGACCGTTCTGGTAATTTTTCCTAACCCTGTATAGTGTTTAAACTGCCTGTATTGTTACTAAAAAGATATACTTTGAGGCGAAAAATAATATGTTCACCCGGTAAGCTAAAATTTGTGTTATGCATTTTTAATGGGGGTTCTTAGCTGTCAGGCAATAATAGGAAACAGACTATAACTGCTTATTGTTATAGGTTATGGTTCCAGATGCCAAACGTATAATATGTAATCTACTTCTACTTTCTGTCAACTCGGAAGCTTATAAAACTACTTGACGGGAAATGACCATGGTAAATGTACCGTAATTCCTACTCCCTGCCCCACCCAGCTCTTCACCGCCTCGTTTTTTGGTTTTATTAATTTATTTTTTTATATTTATTTTTTTTAACTTAAAGCTGTAGGTAGACTATCCAAAGACGGGTATTTGGTCGCTTATTATAATAAGGAAAATATTGAGAAGGAAAAAGAATATGCGAATACGATTTTCTTCTTAAAATACACTACTTTTTTTGCAATAATGACCTTTCCAACACGACACGAGGGCCCTAAAATTCTCTAATTAAACAAAGCATTTTCATAACAAAAATTCTTTGTCAGCCATCACTTAAAGTCTCTAATTAGAGAGGGAAAAAAGAAAAGTTTATTATGTCAACGAGTTTTGTGTCCACAAGATTTCCCGAAAACGGGACAGAAATACCTTTGACCTATTACGAGAAGAATTTAGCAAAATTAAGGAAAACCAATAAAAGGGACAAGGAGCTCGTAGGCGGGAAACAACAGAAGATGGTAATTTAATGCCAATAAAAAATTTATGGCCTTATATTTTTTATACGCCAATAAATATTTTTTACGATTTATTTATACCGTTATTTACAACCAGTGAATAATAGGCGAATAACACCAGCTCCGGATCTAGGGGTAGAATTTTTAAATCCTTATCTTAACATAGTATAAAACAAAGTCGCTGTCGCCCGCCTGTCCCCTTATGTGCATACATCTTTAAAACTACGCAACGGATTTTGAAGAGGTTTTTTTTAAATAGATAGAGTGATTCAAGCGGAATGTTTTTATGTATAACTAGCGACCCGCCCCGACTTCGCACGGGTGCAATTTCAGAAATTGGAAAAATTATAATTAATATTTTCATTACTATTAGGTTCAGGTTTATGAATTTTTGAATTCGTTAATCGTGTAATAATTTAATTAGGGTTAAAGTCACATTATGTGTTAAGTACCTACTATTAAAACAGCAAACAATTCGAATTTAATTTATAATCCTAGGTAGACTGGTAGACATAAAATAGGTAGTTATTATACGTAATATTCCAGCAAACATGATGCAAAATCAAAATTTTAAAACACCACTTATATTGTAGCTGATGTTGCTTACCATGTATGGTAGTAACGGGGGAGCAGTGATCGAGCCTCATAGAATCCAAAAGACAGAAAACAGTAAAACACATAAACACTGAACAAGTCTGCACAAACATTATGTCTCTAAATACTGTACAAGGTATTATACAAAACGACCAGATCGTCGAGAGTTTTTTTTTACAAAATCGTTTATAATTTCGTCGAAGTTTAATGTTTTAACAAACTCGTGTTCGATACTAATCAAGGATAAATCCGAGAGGCGGTATTGTCCCATGGTGTTACGCAAATGGGTTTTTAATATTTTAAGTTTCGAAAAAGATCGTGGTAAAGTTAGAAATAACATCACTGCACTGGAAAACATCTGGAAAATTTGAAAAACACACTGATCTTTTATTAATAAATGATCCGCAAGTTCATAAACTGTTTTTAATTTTAAAATACTATCTCCAAGCCCCTTTCTGAGGCTGAAAATTTGACTAGGAAAGTCAATGGACAAGTCTTTATGGTATATCGTTGGTAAATTCCGCGCTTTCACGTATAATTCTTCTTCACTTAACGAAGTTAAATTCTCAGGATAGAAAAAAATAAAATTAATTATGAAATTAAATACCTGTGAAAAGCAAAGCTGACAGCAAATTTTGAAGGGGCCGTCAATGTTGTCCCCCCCCCTGCCCCGCGGTGCGGGGTCTGCGGGGGTGCGAAGATTAAAAGAAAGCATGGAATATTCTATGACATCGTCAAATGTTACATTATTAAGCTCAGTTCCTAAAGCGATGATTATTGTCATTATTACCATTTCCTACCATAAACCACTTTTACGAAATAATTTTAAATCTCGCGTTCAATAAAATTTTAATGCCGGGACGAAATATGCATTTTGGTCGGTAAACGAGGTCGAATTCCGCATAATCGACAATAAAAAGAAAATTTAAAATCAATCGTGTCTGCGCTAGAAATATTATATAATTGAATTTCGAAAAACGACATTACCTACTTCCCTTTGCGGCAAAATTAAAAAACCGATTATAAAATTGAAATTGAAAAATATTTTTTTCAAAATATTATTAGTTAAATATTATATACACATTGATATACAGGGTTGGGCAAATGTTCCGGAACGGCTTAATTACTGGCGAACGAAAAGTGATATCGGATCCGGGTTTTGGGCAATCTATAGGACTAAAATTTTACTATTTGACTATTATATCAGTAATGTCACCAACTGTCAAGTGTTGACGTATATATTTTTTTTAATGGAACACCCTGTATATTTTTACATTTTTAAATTCCACATAAAATTATAATTATTTTTTATTAAATGCACTATTAGTCTATACTTCATAGTTTCCGAGAAATTGACTCTCGAAAAGTGACATTTTTGAACTTTGACAGCTTATAACTTTCTAACAGTACGTCTTAGAGCAAAGCGGCTTACATGTCCCTATCTTCAATTTCTATTATCTTCCCAAAAAAATCAACTTCCAGTTAAACCGGAACAACTATGTTTCCTGCTTTCGAGTTACATCCGGTTTAACCGGAAGTTAATTTTTTTAGGAAGATAATAAAAATTGAAGATAGGGACATGTAAGCCGTTTTGCTCTAAGACGTACTGTTAGAAAGTTATAAGCTGTCAAAGTTCAAAAATGTCACTTTTCGAGAGTCAATTTCTCGGAAACTATGAAGTATAGACTAATAGTGCATTTAATAAAAAATATTTATAATTTTATGTGGAATTTAAAAATGTAAAAATATACAGGGTGTTCCATTTAAAAAAAAACGTCAACACTTGACAGTTGGTGACATTACTGACATGTGGTATAATAGTCAAATAGTAAAATTTTAGTCCTATAGATTGCCCAAAACCCGGATCCGATATCACTTTTCGTTCGCCTGTAATTAAGCCGTTCCGGAACATTTGCCCAACCCTGTATAGATTAGCAAGCAATAATCACGAAAATGACAAATTTATGGCCTTGCCCGGAAGTACAAAAAAATATTTACCATTTATAAAATTCAACTTATCACGAAAAAGTAAAAAGGATAAAATGGATATTTCAGAATACGAGCTAAGCCAGTGCCTTACCTGGAACTTGGATAAGCATGCTATCCATTATCAGGGGTGTCTCCTGTCAGCTTTTAATACAGACAAAATACGTGAGAAACATCGGAACATCGAAGAGCACGTGTCAAATAACAAAAAAAGAAATTTCGATGTGGACGTTGACGAATACTGATGTGTTTAAAAATATGATATGACTAAGTTTCTTTAAAACCGCTTATAAATATGAAAACTATATTCCTACTTTCAAAAACACGGAAACCTTTCATACGATTTAATTATTAATTTCACCCCATAGACCCCAGGACAACCTTTACATTTTAGATCAGCAAACAATAATCACGAAGTGGTAAATTTATGGCCTTGCGTATGTAAAAGAATAGAAAGATTAATATAAATTAAATAATAATAGCATAAAATAAAAATAAAAATAATAAAAATAGTGAAAGAATAGAAAGATAGACAGGACCGGGATTTAAAATGTAACTTACAATATACTCACAGCTTTATAAAATAAAGCCCGGTTTGATAAGGCTCCCTCCACCGGCCCTAGTCTTCCTAGGCCGATTACAATGATGTTATTGTATAATTTTAGTGCCACCCTAAGACCTCATTTCAAATAAAATAATTGGGTGAAAATAAGAGAAATAAACCCTTATGTTTTAGTTCGATTCTCAACCATTTCTGAAATAATCGGTTCTGAATTTTTCTTATATTGAAATATTATTAAATAATATAAATTGATTGATAGTTTTGACATGTACAGGGTGTCCCAAATTCGAGCCTCATCATGGGGATCTCGGAAACTATATGAGATACAGCATCGGTCAAATTGTGGCAAAGTTGCGCAATTTCGTACTGAGCAATATCGCAAAAAAATATCTCGGCTATCTTTTTTAGTTTTTGAAATTTTTGCAAAAAACTAAAATTTGGAGTTTTTGTTTTTTTAAATTACTCGACTTATTTTATTCGCTACAGAAAAACAAGCACAACATTGTTAAGGCAACTTTTTACGCTCCATATTGTGACATTTTTAGAATTTCGTACAACGTTTCGTTTTTGTGGAACTATTATCAACTTTAATTTTTTAAATACGGACCTGCATTTTTTATTTTATTTTTTGATAGCCCTTTAAGCCCTGAATTCAACCATGTACCACACTTAATTATATTTAGACGTTTTGATGTCATTATTTCAGGACTGTGATAATTATTTTTAAATACGGCCCTGTTGTTAGTTAGTTAATCTTTTTACCACATACAACATGTAAATGGATCCAGAATTTTATACAAATAATTTACTATATTTATGTTTTTATATAAATTGTAACAAAGTAAAAATAAAACCAAACAAAACAAAGGTGGCTATGACAAGAACTTTTACTTGATTGTTTGGCTTAATTATCTTGACAACTGCAGTCACCATTTATACTGAATATTTCAGCAAAATTATGTTTTCTGCTTTAGAAAAGCGCGACATGTTACTAGTTTATTATTCTTTCAATAGGAATTCACAAATTTCATGGGACCGTTATTTACAGGACTATCCTGAACGCTTGCAGCCTCATTATAGTTATTTTGCTACGCTTGATACTAATTTAGCCCAGTATGGTAGTTTTAATAAACCAAGAGTCAAATATGGTACACGAATGGAGCCGGAAGAACAACAAAATATTTTAGATTCTGTAACCCACCAAAATCCTGCTAAATGATATTTCAATCTAACAACTAACACCAGGGCCGTATTTAAAAATAATTATCACATTCCTGAAGATGTTATAATGGCATCAAAACGTCTAAATATAATTAAGTGTGGTACATGGTTGATTTCAGGGCTTAAAGGGCTATCAAAAAATAAAATAAAAAATGCAGGTCCGTATTTAAAAAATTAAAGTTGATAATAGTTCCACAAAAACGAAACGTTGTAACGAAATTCTAAAAATGTCACAATATGGAGCGTAAAAAGTTGCCTCAACAATGTTGTGCTTGTTTTTCTGTAGCGGATAAAATAAGTCGAGTAATTTAAAAAAACAAAAACTCCAAATTTTAGTTTTTTGCAAAAATTTCAAAAACTAAAAAAGATAGCCAAGATATTTTTTTGCGATATTGCTCAGTACGAAATTGCGCAACTTTGCCACAATTTAACCGATGCTGTATCTCTTATAGTTTCCGAGATCCCCATGATGAGGCTCGAATTTGGGACACCCTGTACAGTAGTTGTCAGTTAGCTTTATATTGAGCGTATCGACTTGAACCAAGATTTTCATACTTACAATGCCCCACACATTTAGTCACAGGAAGTATGCCGAAGTGCGATGCGCGCAGTTAATGAATATCGACGTTGTTTTCCAAATCGAAGAGTTCCTAATAGAAGAGTTTTTCAAAAAGTATTTGCAAGTGCTCAGAAAACGGGAATGTTTCCAAGCGTGAGAATTGTTTCTGAAAGAGTGCAGGGTCTAGATGTGAAAAATGAAGAAAATGTTCTGGATATTGTCGCAGTGAACTCAGGTATAAGTACGAGACGGGTTGCAAATGAACTTCATTTACCATCACATCTAGCCGTATGGGAGTCACTTAGAAAAAACGGTTTGAAACCTTTTCACGTTCAACCCGTTTAACATCTTCTAGATGGTGATCCTGCTTCAAGGGTACAATTTTGTGAATGGATCCATCAAAATCGAAGTCTGCACAAATACATTTTATTTAGCGATGAAGCTCAGTTTACCCGTGAAGGAATTAATAATTGTCAAAATGAACATCGGTGGTCATATGAAAACCCTCATGCTACATTTGAACGAAACTTTCAACATCGATTAAGTATTAATGTCTGGTGTGGAATGCTGAACGACCAGTTGTTTGGTCCATTTGAAATGGATGGGCGTCTTACTGGAGAAGGATATTTACGGCTTTTGGAAGACCATTTGATAGACATTTTTAATGATGTTCCGTTAAATGTTCGACAACGAATGTACTTCCAACATGATGGAGCCCCACCTCATTTTAGTCTCCGTTAGCGAAATTTCTTGAATTACCGTTTTCCTAATCGCTGGATTGGCAGAGGTGGTCCGCAAGTTTGGCCACCGAGGTCACCAGACTTAAACCCGCTTGATTATTGCCTTTGGGGATGGATGAAATCGCTAGTATAAAAAGAGAAGCACTCCCCGATCGAATTTTCAATGCTGCAGCTTTTATAAAAAAAACAGTCCCCACTCAATCCAACGTGCTACCCGAGCGATTAACAAACGTGCCGAAAAATGTATTGAAGTGATTGTGATAGCCATATTTGTAGATTTGAAAAAGGCATTTGACGTTGTTGATTTTGAGTTGCTTTTGAAAAAATTGGAAAACATGGGCATTCGGGGACAGATCCTAAATATTATAAAAACATATTTAATAGATCGAAAACAATATGTTCAGATAGATGAGACTTTCAGTGCTTTTTTAACAAATACGTATGGAGTTCCGCAGGGATCTGTCCTTGGTCCATTGTTATACTCTCTCTATGTTCTAAATTTGAGATGCGCCGGTTTGAAAGCTCGATACTTTGCATTCGCTGATGACATAGTACTAGTTTATTCGGGTATTGAAATACAACTTTGGATTGAAAATATAAATGCTGATCTAAAGAAATATGTTCAATGGCTGTACTCTAATAAATTAAAAATAAATACTGATAAAACAAAATTTATGGTTTTCAAACAAAAAATAAAACTGTAGAGGATATTGACATTAAAATTAATGATCATACATTAGAAAGAGTCTCGAGTGTGGGGTATCTGGGCTTAACAATTGACGATAAATTAAATTGGAAGGAACATGTCATTAGACTTACTGAAAAAATTGTTACTATGATTCCATCTATATTTAAAATTAGAAATTACATTACAAACAAAAGTAAAAAACTTGTATACAATGCCTTTTTCTTATCACTTTTTCGATATCTCATACCAGTGTGGGGAACATGTGGCAGAGTTACTTTCGATTCTGCACAGATCCTACAAAACCAAATATTAAAAATTTTATTCAACCTTGATCGGTTAACTGGCACTGCCACACTATACAGAACGGTACAAGTAGTTAAACTGGACACAATTTTGGAACTGGAACAGTGCAAATTAATGTACAAAATAATAAATAAGGAACAAAAAACTAATTCTCAATTTTTATTTAATAATGAAATACATGATTATCCAACAAGAATACAGAACAATATCTATCAAACACAAAATAAAACAAGTGTGGGCATTAACAACCCGTTCTTCCAACTATCAATAGTATTTAATACACTGCCACTAGAAATAAAGCAAGTCTTGACCTATAATTTATTTCTTAAAAAATTTAAAATGCACTACAATATTAATTAGGCCAATTTTGAAGGATATAAATTTTCTTTCTTTTATTTTTTTTTCATTTTAGATTACACTGATTCTAGCATAAAAAATTTTCTACACTGTTACCTAAATAATTAAGGACTCGAGGCCAGTGCTCGATGCACTGATTAGAGTAATGATGTATAATTATTGTAAATCTTTACTTTGATGTAATATATTACTTTCTCAAAAAAAAAAAGTTGGTGGAGGAGTTTATGAAACTATTCTTTAAGTTAGTTTGTACTACAGAACCTGCAATTATTCGCTATTAAAATACATATTAACTTACAAAATCTTTAGAACCTATTATTTCAGAAATGGTTGAGAATCGAACTAAAACATGGGTTTATTTCTCTTATTTTTACCCTCTGAATACATTTCCAAAATGTTGCCCTTTCCTCCCCAAACACCCTGTATTTAAATTTTATCAGTCTTTGGATTTTTTCATGAAATGGATGAATTATTTGTAACCGAATTTATTCCAGTTAAAAGAGGTACCCCGTATAACGTATAATAAGGTCACCCGGATGTGTTTCATCTGACTATAATCATGTATTGTTGATTTTCCTAACCCGTTGCCTGTTAGTGTTTATATAACATGGTAACAGGCCTCATGTCAGCATAGCAACAAGCCTCATTTTAAGGAACTCATTAATGTAAATGGGGTATAAATAAGGATTAAATGGAATTTAAAATTAAATACATAAGACGTAATGGCATTAGAACTCAGCCACTAGTAAATTTTGTTAACCAACATCAAATCACATTCCAACCCAATTCACGATGTAAAATATGGAAAATGGAAGGGATAAAACTTGCGATAGCATGTTTTGGGACATATATTTTTACAATTTACCTCCTGTAAATTAAATTAGGTTTCAATCTTATTTATTTGCATTAAAAAATAATAAGAAAATAATTTTTTTTTAATTTACTTTCTGGGTCCTGGATGATCGTTAACTTTGTTGAAAAGTCCTAATTAAAAATTAAACTAATTTTAAAAGTTTTTTTCGCTCTTGCTCCTTAGAAAGAAAACCTTTTAATTATTTTAGTTGAAAAAGCGTCCTTAAAGCTATTCATTATTACTTTATTTTAAAACATCAACAACTCTAATTTGAATTTTTTTCTTTGTTGTTGTAATAAATTGAAAGCATAGCTGCATACTTGTTAATCAAAAAGGATTTATTAAATAATTAATAACAAAATTATAGTTTATTATACTTAAAAACTCTGTGAAAGAACGGTTTGAAGTAAAAATCAACAGGTGACAAATCTGTCAGATAATAAATTTTCTGTTACGGCCGATCCGTACATATGCATTTTCAACCCTGCATCAAAATTGTATGCAATTTGGTATCCACATTTATGCATTTCAACGTGAGTGAATGTTTTTCACCCTTCAAATAGAACAAGTTCTAATTATTTGCACACCCAATGCGATTTTGCCAAAATTCCTAGAAATTTCTGTTGGCGGAATGGATTTATACATAACCTTGCTCAAACCACCAATACTAATTAATATTTATCTAAATGCTCTTTTTAATTTAAACTTTTAAGGAAAACTACATAGTTTTGCTCATGATAAGGTAATTTTTTATGAAGGTCTAAATTGGAATATTTAAAAAAATACTATTGAAAAATATTTTATTAAAATAAGCAACTGGTTTAATAAAAACTTATTAACTATAAATTATAACAAAACAACATACATTCCATTTACTTCATACAAAAATAAACTTCCAAATATTGGTCCAATAATATGCAATAATAATATTAATATAAAGGAAGGTAAAAATATTAAATATCTAGGAATAATTTTTGATAAACATTTAAAATGGAATTTACATAGTGACTACCTAGGTACATTGTAAAAAAGCGAATAATTCTTATACCAAAATTTAAACACCTTAAACAATTTTTAAATATAAAAGAATTAGAAATATTTTAATATTCTTTAGTACAAACCCATTTAAATGAGCGAGAGACCTAAAAAGTCCTTCTACGATCATGTAAAGAAAACGCCGGGACAGCGTTCAATAATTATTTTTAGCCCAAACATTAACAATAATGGCTATTCAAGACAATTTTATAACACAAAAAACCCAACATTTGTTAAATATCATTTACTTTAGCAACTTAAAAGTTAAAATATATTTTTTGAAGTTCGCAAATGTTGGATTTTGCTCTAGGGACATAAGACGGTCATGTGAAATAGGAGTTTCAAACCCCAAATTAAAATATAAATTCATAAGATATTGCACTTTTAGTATTAATAAATCGATAAAAATATGTGTGTCTAGTCAAATATAAAAAAAATTATGGCTAATAAAAAGGATTGAGTTTTAAGACCCCAGGGACATGGTATCTTAAAAGTTACTGAAAACCACCCTTAAATCATCTAACAAAGTTTAGTAGAACATATTTGTTTTTATATCCTCGGAAGCGAGATTTATATTGCAATATATTCCGTCACAACTTTTTTAAAAAAGAAAACTTCATTATTGTTTCTTGTTCAAACTTGTAAAGTACTTTTCAAATAGAAAACCGTTTTCTATTCGGGTTAAACCGCTCATATACGAAAATTTCACACCATAGCTTGTCTCTCAGTCCCAGTACAATTTTCCCAACTCTAAAAAGTTCTAACCGGCCTTGTTATGTGTTTTCAAGGCCGTAAAATACTTCCCTTCGATTCTGGTAAAGCTCGAGATTACTACAGTAATAATCTACGAGCATTAAGCTGTCCTAAGCTGAATTTGAATCAAAAAATATAATCAAATAAATTAAATCAGACATCCCTTCTTGTTCATCAATTGATTTTTTTACTGTGTATATACAGGGTGTTCCTATGACATGCTAATATTTTAGGGTGTGATTCCTCAAGTCATTTTATGAAGAAAAGATAAAATATGTCCTAAACGGCTTAAATTTTTTGCTACAGGGTGTTGAATTTTTTCTTTTTTAATTAGTTTTTTGTAATATCTCCGAAAGTACTTTAGATAATATTTTCAATTTTGGCATGTGCTTATAGGACATAAGACCACATGTTTTAGTTATAAAAGTTATTTTTTTGTCCCACCAGTGGCGTCCCTGCAAACATGTCTGATATTTTTTAGAAAAAAAGTAGTACGCCACTGACATTTTTCCATGTGAATATTATTTCTGATTAGTCTGTTCAATTCTACATAAAAATGGTCTCTTGCGTTTTTCTCCTTAGGCACACTGTTCTTAATTAAAAAATTAAATTAAATTACCTTCATTTTGCAGTATTGACGAATAATTTTTGATCACATAAATCTAATTATCCTGGAACTGTGACGTTCTTAAAAACATAATTAACGCCTTAACGGCAGTCTTATCTGCATGCTCTCCAAGAAGAACTACCTGTGTTACTTGAAGATGCGCTAAGGAATCAAATGTGGTACATGCATGATGGAGCTCCTGCTCATTTCAGTGTAATCGTTCGCGACCATTTAGATGCAGTTTATCCGAATCGTTGGATAGGTTGCGGAGGAGCTCAACAATGGCCAGCAAGATCCCCTAATCTCAATAGTTTGGATTTTTTCTTGTGAGTAACTCTAGGGTATAGAAATCCCATTAACACTTTAGAAAAAATAAGGGAGCCTTCTATGAAACAATACGGAATTCGCCTGGAATATTTGAACGAGTGCGCTATTCGATGCAAAGACGGGCGAAAGCATGCCTATTAAGTGAAGGTGGCCATTTCCAACAATTTTTTTAAAACAAAATTTTACATTAGCAATGTTAATAATAATAAATAGTAGAGCTAATTTAATTTAATTATTTTAATTAAGAACGGTGTGCCTGCGGAGAAAAACTCAAGAGACCATTTTTATGTAGAATTGACCAGGCTAATCAGAAATAATATCCACATGGACAAATTTCAGTGGTGTACCACTCTTTTTCTAGAAAATATCAGAGGACATGTTTGCAGGGACGCCACTGGTGGGACAAAAAAACAACTTTTATAACTAAAACATATGGTTTTATGTCCTATTAGCACATGCCAAAATTAAAAATATTATTTCAATTACTTTCGGAGATATTACAAAAAACGCATTAAAAAAGAAAAAATTCAATACCCTGTAGCAAAAAATTTAAGCCGTTTGGGACATATGTTTATATGAACTTTTCTTCATAAAATTACTTGAGGAATCACACCCTAAAATATTAGCGCGTCATTAAGGAACACCCCGTATAATCTACGGTATAGTAGGCCCATCGTTCATTCCGCAGAAAATCTTTCTATTCAGGAGAGTTCCATTCTTTTTGTTCGGTTTGGTAAAGTAACGTCGAGAACTAGATAATTACATAAGTTTCCTTTTCCTGCAATCAACCAGTGTCGTATCTCAAGACGATTTTTTATTGGCTTCACGGAAAGCAGATGCAACAGAATGGGTGTTTATAACATTCTGCCAATGGAGAGGTTTTCTTTTCTTGCTGGTATCAGTGGTAGCTGGTAGCATGTATAAGCGTAAAATAAGATAAAGGCAAATGTTGCTCAGTAATTGCCAGTTCTTGACGGAACTTATACTTCCAAACACATCCTAAACGTCTTCACATTTTAAACACCCTTGAAGTAACCGAAACGCTCCGGACCTGGGACTGTTTTTCGCGTAAAAAATTTTCACAAAATTTCTTAAGGGTAAAATAAGATAACCTCGAAAATAACTAATATTTTTGGAATCAGTAATAATATGTGCTTTGTGGTACTTGAGAACAAAGGGTATGATGCAGTAATAATGCTTCTAAAGCTTATAATAATCTGCACTGCTAGGTAAAGAAATGGGGAAGGGTTAATTAAGGACAATATTTTATCTGATAATATACAAGTGAAGTTATCAGAAAGGGTTATAATTATTTGGTATGATGTTGCCTGTAGAACGTTAATTTATAATTGGTGTACATAAAACGGTGTGATGGGTTTTTCTTAAAATGAATGTCCGCCAGCAGGAATGACTTGAGTGTCCACTGCTGAAGACCGTTGTCGCCCGGCTTTCTAGTTATATGAAAAACAACGACCGCTTGAGAAGATAAGTGACACATGCGGAAAGTGGGTGAGCTCCAAACTTTTATTGCACTTTTATAAGTTATATCATTAGTATTGGACTTTATAATTTATGGACGAATTTTACCATCTCAGTAAACCCTGTTACAATATCACACTAGGTAGAAGCTATTTAAATTTTTGAGAACTACAGTAGGTAGGTATTGATTTTAGTGGTAGGTGGTAATTACAACTGCCAGTCGGAACTAATACACCCCCAATAGAACTTGATAATTACTTGCTGCTGTCACATATAGTATTAAACAGTTGTATGAAGAGCATGTGAATTATAATAAGGAATAGAATAGAAGGCTTTTTTCTCAGTGTATGAGTCTAAAAGTATAAAGGTTTGTTCCTACAGCGGATCCCCGACAACTTCATGACAATTTTCAAACCAACTTTACGGCGCAAGTCTGATTTCTGACCGGTTTCAAACTCTTGTAGGAACAGGCGTTCGAAATCAACTAACTTCGGTTCGGTGTTTAAAACTGAAGAAATTTTAAACGATGGCGGATGGACATAACCTCAAAATTGTTTATTATTATTTCGTTAATTAAACTCGTGTGGCTCGGCCCAATAAATAAACTTAAACAAAATAAGTAACTTATATTAAATAATATGTTGTAAAAATGTTAATATCTCCTCCAAAGATTGGCACTTTTCAAATCAAAAGTATTAAGAGACTATGGGAAGTTTTAGCTCAAGGAGTAAATAAAATATTAAACACCAACCGAACAGCAGACATTTCTGAATCTTCATCAGATGACGCAATGTCGCTCATTTCTCAATTTAATAATAGAAAAAGTCTTATACAAAAGCAAAAACCGCAAAAACACGTCTAACAAAAATAGGTTATGTCATATGTTATGCTAGCGTTTAACCGCGCATGCTCCGAACATTTTACTGGCAAAAGATTCGCAAACTGCTCTGACAGTTGGCAAACTATCAGAGAAACGTGTAGGAACAGCGACTTTGGGTTTTCAAACTGTCCAAAATCTTTGTGGGAATACTTTTATATTTACTGCGCAGAATCCTGACTGTCAAGGACTGTTTCTGATCGCTGTAGGAACAAACCTTATGTCTATGCACAAACTAGGTTATTTACAAGACATGTTAAATAATGTTCATCGTTCTTTAGTAAAGATCTCAAAAGCACTTTCAACCTACCCGAAATAGCGCGACTCGTAGCATATATAGGTATTTAATCTGAGATTCATATCTAGTATATGACTGTACTTTAACTGAACTGGTCTAAAGTATCTATAATCTAATATCCGTAAAATAATTTTAATAACGACACTTATTAATTTTACTGCTTGAATGGAATTACTTTCTTGTTATGTTTAGTAACATCGCTATAGAGTTAGGCGATTGTTTTAATGATCAAAGTTAAACCTAATTAGAGCTGTTTGGACGTACTGGAAACTTTGGATAAATGATGTCATTTTAGAGAATTACCGAAAAGAAAAATAATGACAGATATATTTGCACTTTTCTACAGTGGTCAACATTTATCAATTAACTACTTTTTGGCTTAGTAAGAGTACATTCTTTAAGCTAGCTGCTGCTCGTAATTAGGGTGTAGCTATGGGAAAGGGATAAAGGAGATAATTCCCCCTTCCCTCCAGGAGCATAAAAACACCTTCCTTCGTGAGTGTTCTTGCGTAATCTTAATAAATTTTTTAAAAAACTATAATTTTTTTTTTACTTTTTATTTAATAATTCCCAAGGTGAAAGTATTATTGTAGTGGACCGAAAAGCAGTGAAGTCAAAATAAGAGTTTTATTCTTTCGTTTCGTCACATTGCACCCATCTTCAGACGCGTCTCGCCGAATCATGGCTCATGAGTGAGGCTAGGCATCCAACGAAAGACAGAAAAAGGTCGGTTCAACTTGAACTTTGCATGACGAAAGCCGAAGAGAGGTTGGAGACTTGGAGAGCGCAAAGCGACATCTAGGGTCGTTGTTAGATACTTTTAAAGTATGCCATCACCTCTAAACAAGTTTAAAAAACACGTAATAACGTTTCATTACTATTTTCACGATAACCTAACATTTTTTTATGTGACTAAAATTAAACTTTTGATTGGTTGCCAGTCAACAGCTTTTCTTGAAACCGTCATTATGCGCCCCCATAGTACTGGTAAATTCCCAATAGACCCTTTACCAATATTAAATTGATTATATTTGTTTAAAACGTTACTGTAGGTAATACTCAATTTACCGGACGTTTTTACCGTGCACAAAGCATTACGTCCGTACGTAGATACAACAAAGAAAATAGATCCAATCGGATATAATATAACGGAGCCGTTGCAGGCCATTCCCATTCCGGTGCAACCGGAAGGCCGTTATTGCGCCGTGCTGTTGCTGCTCGACGGCGATAATGAATAATAGATATTGTTATTTCGGGATGAGGTTTGTAATTTACGCCGAGTGGTTCGGGGAACATGTAAGCGAACGAACAGCTTTCCTGCCAATTTCAACATCGAATATATACCGGATCAAAGACGAAACAGCAAGATAGATATCGCATTCTCATTATCATAAATTTTGACAATTAGATTGATAAAATAAATAGACTATATCAACAATAGAAATTATGTTCAATGCAAAACCTTCCGGAAAGAACTCTTCCACTATAATAATAGAGTACCAATCAACACCATTAACGTTTTTAGTATTGAAAATATTAGTATTGAAAATACTACTGGGTGCGTATATACGGGTATATTTCATGAAAAATGAACGCGACATGCGACATGCACATAAATAACACGGCGGTAAAGTCTAAACAAACATCCGAGCAGCACAGGATCGATGACATAATCTGTTGAGTATTAATATTGTTTTGTTTTGGGTTTCGGCATTTATTATTATATTTGTCGATATTAAGATAATATGGCCGGGAGAGAGAACAGTAGAAGTCTGAGAACAGTTAGTAGATAGTTATTAATGATACTAGTTCGATGAACACTATAATGAAACGTGTGCAACGTTAAACCACGAGGCGTCAGCCGAGTGGTTTAATTGCACAAGTTTTATTAACAAAGTTCATATCGAACGTGTATCATTCAAAATTTAATCTATGACAGTGCAAATAGATTTTATTCGTCTAAATTTCATTGATATCAGATAACGTTTTCGTAATTTTTAAAATTTTCAGGTGTCCATATTAGTCGATATCATGGTAACCGCATTTTTGATTGTTTCAATTTCGATAAAATTGGAAAAAAATAAACAGTGAATGTCGCTGAAACAAAGTGAAATAGCGCGGCGGTCTTGGCGTATTACACAGAAAGTCGGGGGAGAATGGATATACCAATCCAAAACATTTCATAGCCGACTTAAGATTTAGACATTTCACGAACAAAGAGTACAAGGACCAGCAGGTAAATGGCTGTGTATAGCTAAAGAAATCATTTTGTCGCTATTTTTGAAAAGGTTGTTTTGAGCTCTCTTCAATATGTACTAATATACAGATTATCCTATATTTTTTATTTTAACAAAACAGTCAAATTTACACATTTCTAAGCATAATAATTTAATTACTATTTCAAACTAAATCGGAGCATCCATGCCGTCATAATAACGCGTGATAGCGGCACGTTACATACTCACAGATAGGAGTAATCTGTGCTGTGACATAATGGTTTCCTTCTCGCCACTGTATGTGGTAGGTATTTTCAATACGCCTATGATACTTGCGTAAGATGCAAGATCTGTGAATTTTTAAATTGCTTGCAACAGAGCTGATAAATAAGCGTCAAAACAAATCAACGATACAGGTCATTATTTTTTTAAAGCCATTTCCTTCCTTATAAATAATTGTATCGGCTTTAGTTAACCTTTACCTGAATACGTGACTTGGTTGCCAATGAAATATCGTTTGAGATAGAGAGATGTGTAAAAGGATATGAAAATAATGTTAAAGCATATTTTCTTCTATAAATTGTTGATAACAAGATAATTGGACTATTTTTCTTCGATGACAGCCGTATTGGGAAATACATCTTAATTTCCTTTGATTGATTCCTCTGATTCCAGCTCTTGCCGCTCTATTTCCAGATGATAATGATCCCCATTTACTAAGTTTAACCTTATGGCTTCAATAGGATGGTACTACCCCGCATCATGCTGCTCGTGTAAGTGAGTACTTACATACAATTTTTTCGGGGCGGTGGATAGATAGACGGTGGTCAATAAAGCAGCCACCCAGATAGCCCGATCTTAACACATTGGACTTTTTTTGTGGGACTACGTAAAAATTTAGTTTATATATCTAATCCCGACTCGATCGATACAATTAAGGAGTCCATTCGACGAATAGTATGAGAAATTTCTTCACAAGCAGTATAAAATGTCGTACAACAATGTGACCAGTAAAGTCCGCATCATATGGGATTTTTTTTATTAATAACTTTATTTAAAATTTGACTTTGGCATCAAGTTCTGCTTCGATCGAGATGAAAATTAAGCAAAAAAATAGTGGTCACGTGATTCGCATTATGTCAAATTTAAATTTTTTTTAAAAAATAATTCAAAAGTGGGGTTATTTCTAAAAGTATCGAAAAAAGTTATTAGAAAAAGCTTTTTAAATGCAGTTTCTAGACCATATGCAAAATTTTAGCTGCATAAGATAATATTGATTTTTACCCATATTTTGTAAATTGCATCACTTTTGCAAAATAAGACTCAACGCAACCTACATAAAACTTCCTAGTTTTGACAATGCTTTATTTCAGATAGATTTTCTTTAAAGTAGCGCCATATTAAATGTGTATTTTTCTACAAAATCAAAATTGGACTATTAAAATTTGGTCGCATGTGATGCAAAGTTTATTTGTTTTAGACCCTGTATAAGGTAACTTCATAAAATAAGTATTTTTGAAAACGTAGTTTGTGTCTGAAAGTAATACACCTTAATATTAAGACAAAAAAGAACACAGTGTCATCAGTATTGCATGTGAGCTAGAAACTGCAATAAAAAAACTTTTTCTAATAACTTTTTTTCGATATTTTCAGAAATAACCCCACTTTTGAATTATTTTTTAGAAAAAATTAAAATTTAACAGACAATGCGAATGACGTGACTACTATTTTTTTGCTTAATTTTCATATCGATCGAGGCAGAACTTGATGCCTAAGTCAAATTTCGAATAAATTTTTCGTTCCGTTATAAGTTTAGCGTTGTTAAAGCAAAACTCTCTATTTCGTTACAACGATTGACGGACAACTCAGATTTTTTTATTACCGGTGTAACCTTAGAAAAAGCAACATCTCAATTGAACCATTATCTTTATTGGAAAGTTAAATATATTATGAAGGTGCCAATCACAGACATGTAATATACAGGGTGTTCATTTGAAAACTTCCCACCTCGATTTTCCTGCTTTAAAATGAAAATGTGGAAAATCGCTCGGACCCGTCGATTTTTATTTCGAGGGGGACATCTTTTGCGTATATTGTCAATCTTGTTACTTCAAGCCCCTAGGAGGGAGGGGGGTTAGATCTAAATCTTAAATGGATACCCCTATTTTATATAATTTTTTTGAATTCTGCATAAAATTCTGAACATTTTTTAATAACAGCATTATTAGTCTATACTTAACAGTTATTTACTCTTGAAAAATGACATTTTTGAACTTTGACAGCGTCTAGCTTTCTAACTGTACGTCTTAGAGCAAAATGGCTTACATGTCCCTATCTTCGATTTTTATTATCTTTCCAATGGTGTGAACTTTCGGTTAAACCGGATGTAAGAAATATAGTCCTCACACCTCTTTTTAATCTTGACGCTATTTTGGACCTTGATTTAGAAAATGGAATGTTTTCTCTCAAGAGACAAACATCTTAATTAATAGAATTAAAACTAAAGCAAACCATTCTGTTCGTTGAAAAGAGAACCCTCGATAACTGCACGTTGATAAAGGTAATGTGGTGGTTCCAGAGACTGTTGGGCTTAAAAAATAGGAAATTTGGTTTTACGAAAACTGTCTAATACTATTTTTACAAGCTTTCAAAATGTAGTAAATGTGTACTTACTCACGCGTCGCATATCATCATCACACTATCATACAACAATAGAACAATTAAAACTATATATAGAAAACAAATAGTTAAAAAAAGCCATTATTTTCAATTACATTTAGGTAATGGTTATATTTATGGTAAAGTTACAGTTACATGGTGCTTACAATTCGGGTCAACATTTTCTTAAACATAAATTTAATTTTGAATTTAAGGTTGACGCTTATTGTGTTTTATTTCATTCAGTCGAGTGCGAAAAGTGAATTACTTCCATACGCCTACAAAAATAAGTTTACAACAACGAGCCACACGTCAGCCTTTATCGCCCTTTATCTTAAACTTGTTCATGGTCTCATCTGGCATAAGACTGCTATTTCTCTATGTAAAATATATTTAAATTCAGCTAACTATGAATGACTTTAAAAAAATCCTGAGTGAATAGTTCCTGAGAAGTGGGGCTAAAAAGAAAAGACAATTTAAAAGTAATAAAATTTATTACCGCTTGTATCAATCGAGTAAATGTTGAAAATGTCCACCTCCAACCTCCATGCAATTGTAAAGGCACTGTTCAAAATGTTCGCGAGCATATGGGGTGGCTTTCACCCTTAAAATCTTAAATGAAAAGGAAGGTCAAGCAATAACTTATTTTAAAAGGAATTAAATCGTCTAAAAATCAGCATAATAATTTACTACTTGCTCGCTTAATTCTTAAAAAGTTTTAATAAATGGTAAACAAATTTGTGCTTAAGTGAAAACAAATTAAATGGTAAAAATACACAAAAAAGGATACAATCTTTACAAAAGGGTTTTGGAATTCCACTTGTTTAGTTGAAAAAACTCAGTTTATTTTTGGCATCGATCAAATTCATGGTAAGAATAAAAATTCATTTTGCTTTACATTTCAGTGTGTTCAATAACTGAATAAAATGACGTATACTCTTCAAGAAAGGGTTGAAATTATTTCACTTTTCTTTAGAAGTAACGATTGTGCTCGAGCTGCATTGCATTGCATCTAAATGCACGCTTTGTCACTTGTCTCATATTTACGTGCTACAATTAGTGGCAAAATTTCCTGAAACAGAATCAGCGCTAAACAAAAAAAGGATTGTTGAAAATCCTGTAAGGAATAAAGCTGTAGATGTTGCAGTTTTGGGTCATATTGCCATCGATCCCACACTTAGCACGAGGAAAGTGTCAGATGTATTGGGTGTTTCGCGTAGAAAGATTCAGCGACTTTAAAAACGCATAAGTTACATCCCTATAAAATAAAATTGGTTCATGAACTTAATGAAGACGATGACGATCGGCGTTGGCAATTTTGCGAGTTAATTAGTGAAATGATCATTCGCAATCCACAATTCATTTTTAACATTTGTTTCTCCGATGAATGCACTTTTTTTTTCACGGTACTGTCAATCGACAGAATTGCAGGTATTGGTCGGATTCCAACCCTAGAATTTTTAGAGAAGTGCATACTCAACGTCCCGAAAAATTAAATGTGTGAGCTGGAATTTTTGGGGACCGTATTATTGGGCCGTATTTTATACCTGTAAATTTAACAGGTGAACTTTACCTGAACCTGTTGGAAACCACTATATAGCCCGCTTTAACGAATGCCATAGAAGGTAATTACCGTTATCGGCCATAAAATATTTAACTTTCAGCAAGACGGAGCACCCCCGCATTATGCGTTCCCTGTTAGACAGTTTCTGGATAAAAATTTTCCAGGAAAATGGATTGGAAGAAGAGGTCCTATTGAATGGCCTGCAAGATCTCTTGATTTGACGCCACTGGACTTTTTTTTGTGGGGACATTTAAAGTCTAAAATTTATGCAACCCAACCCAATTCTTTGGAAGACTTGCGACCACGAATAGTGTACGAGTGCCTATAAATAACTCCCGCAATGCTCCATAATGTTCGCGAACATTTTGAACAGTGCCTCTACAATTGCATGGAGGTTGGAGGTGGACATTTTCAACATTTACTTGATCGATACAAGCGGTAATAAATTATATTACTTTTAAATTTTCTTTTCTTTTTAGCCCTATTTCTCAGGCACTATTCACTCGGTTTAAACAAGCAAGGTCGCGTTTGGCAGGCAATTCAATTCCCTTTAAAATAGGGTATTACTCGACCTCCTTTCTATTTAGGATGGGTGGAAGCCACCCCGTCGTAAGGTTTCCAGCAGGAGGGGGAGTGAAAATAGCAAAAAAAAATGTCCCCCTGAGAACTAAGGTTGCCGCGTGTTCGAGCGAATTCTGATTTATTTATTAACAAGAGAATAAGCCTGGGTGGACAGTTTTCGGTGCGCCACACATCGATATTTTCAGGTCCGTCACAATGAATACATGCGCCCGTTAATTTAGTTACAGTCGCGGATTATCCATATCCAGCGAGATAACCGTTGTTAATAATGAAATTTTCATCCCTTATAGGGCCTTTCAATTTATAACGCTGGTTGGGTTTTGCAAAAATAAAACAGCACGACCGACAGCAAACGCTTTGGCGAGCGTGAAATACTGAAATTCTTCATTGTTTATTATTTCGTTCCATGGAAAATACATTTTTCGGATCCGTGTAATTTTTAAAACGCAAATTCAATCGCTTGAAGCTCGGGAGGATTAGAAATTGCGTACGCAAAAATTAATTTTACGCAAAATGGAGTTTTTTCCGCCTTTTTAAGTGGATAAAAGAGTTTTTAAGAGCTATGGTGTTTTGCATTCGATACTTCGACCTATACAGTGTGACCAGTAAAGTCCGTATTATATGGGATTTTTTTTATTAATAACTTTATTCGAAATTTGACTTTGGCATCAAAACACACATTTAATATGACGCTACTTTAAAGAAAATGTATCTGAAATAAAGCATTGTCAAAACTAAGAAGTTTTATGTACGTTGCGTTGAGTCCTATTTTGCAAAAGTGGTGCAATTTACAAAATATGGGTAAAAAATCAAAATTATCTTATGCAGCTGAAATTTTTGCATGTGGGCTAGAAACTGCATTTCAAAAAACTTTTTGTAATAACTTTTTTTGATACTTTCAGAAATAACCCCACTTTTGAATTATTTTTTGGAAACATTTTAAATTGGACAGATAATGCGTATCGCGTGACTACAATTTTTTATCCTTAATTTTCATCTCAATCGACTTGATGCCAAAGTCAAATTTCGAATAAAGTTATTAATAAAAAAAATCCCATATGATGCGGACTTTAGTGGTGACACTGTATATGCTATTACACCATCAATAATAAATAAGTAAAAATCGCCTTGAAGCAATGCATTTTTTATGTTTTAGACAATGTTTAGGCGTGATATGGCCTTCGATTGAGAAAGAGTTTGGAACAATACCTAACTAAACTAATTATTAAAATTAATGTAGTACCTATAAACCATGTATGAATATAATTATGTTAACGAAATAATTTCTCCTATTGCAAGAATCACTTTAAAATTACCAAGAAATGTCGGGGCTAATGTTTTGCAAAATCTACCGAGCAGATAAAAAAAATTGGTCAAAAAGGGTTTGTTAGTTCCAAGTGCATAATTATCCTCCTTTTTCCAATTTTGGTATAATTGTAGATTACCTAAAATGACACGTTTCAAAGCATGGCAATTTTTTTTCAAAACTTTAATAATGTCGCTTGTCAGATTTCGGCATTTTACACCTAAATATGAATATAAAATTTTTAATATTAGTAATAATTATAGCCTGTTACTTAATGAAGTGACTAGACTAGTTTTGTAATCTTTGTCTAGTAATTATTATATTAATAACCTTCTATATACAGGATACAAGCAATTAACTAGTCAACGTTAACAAGACACGTCTCTATCTCCCTTTTCGTCATCCTCTTGCTTTTTCTCTCTCTCGGAAAATCTTTATTCGACAAAATCAAAGCAGTTTTAAGAGTCCTTAACTGCATCGCATCTTGTTTTTTTAGCGTTCATACAAAAATGCAGAGACAATTGTTTATTATTTATTTTTCAAGTAATATTTATACCGTGCGAGCAAAAATTATTTGCATTAAAGAGTGCTTGGATTAAAAAACGTAGGGCTTGGTTTAGATCACAATGATATGGGGACGATATATCTAACCAAATCTAGGTTAAAATTTTGTCAAATTCATATTATGACTTGCAACTGCGCAACTAATGAGTGATAAAATAAGTAGACAAATACAAATTTATTTTTGGTGTTTACAAAATTAACAAAGTAAGAATATCCAGAAAGAAAAAGAAAAATAATTACATAAATTGCTCAAATTGGCCACCGCCATGCTCCAAGCATAAATTCACACGTCTCTTCATATTTTCGAAAGTGTTGACCAGCATCTCTGGAGAAATGTTCCACATTGTTGGATAATCCTTTCTTGTAATTGTTCTAAATTTGCAACTATAATGTTTTAAATATAGTGTTCTTTAAATGAGGAAAAACGAAGTAATCCGTAACCGTTAAACAAGGTAATCTAGGTGGGAATTCAACGTCTGATCGAAAACTGATCAATCTGTCGTCGAAAAAATTACGTGAGTAGTTAATAGTTTCGGCGGCTGTATGTGCGGTTGCACTGTCCTGTTGAAAATATCCAAAACGTAGTTCGTCGTCAAGTACCTAATTGCTCCACAAATGGATTCAAAATATTGTCTCGATACCGCTGTGCTGTAACTGTGTCATGGAAAAAAATAGGACCAACAATTCTTCTTCGGGAAACAGCTAACCAGACACCAATTATTTAAAGGTGCAATGTGGACTCTACCAAAAAATGGGGATTTTCACTACTCCATATGCGTGAATTCTGAGAATTCACATAACCGGAGAGGAGGAACCAGGCTTCATCCGAAAAAAATGTCAGGTCTAATAAATCATTTATTTCCAATAAATTTTGGGTAAACAATTGAGGGTAATTCAAAATCTGCGGCTTGTATTTCTTGAAATACTTGCACTTTATAAGGAAATAAATTTAGCTGCTTCTTAAGAATAGTCCTGCATGTTCCATAAGCTCTTCCCACTTCTTGGGACAGGCGTCTTATACAGTTTGTTGGCGTATTTTGCATTATTTCACGAACGTTTGCAACAAGTTCTTCCGTTCTTACAGATAGTTTTCCTGCTCTTTTTTTGTGTTGTATAGAACTTGTTTCCCTAAACACAGTCCCGGTTCTTTTCAGGCAATGATAAAAATCCCCAGCAATAAAAGCAACTTTAGGAAAATGTTCGTGAAAATCGTCCATGCACAAACCCGGAGTGTATTGCCACTCACCATTTAGTCTAACCCCGTTCCGAAAATACGCTTCAACCATGAATGTTTTGTGCTGTTCCATAAAGCCCATTGTGTGAATTGTTCAAGAAATTGGAAAAATTAGCGATAAATTAAATTACTTGTAACGACTGTCAAAGATGACGGAATAACTGATTGATTGTTAATTCAGGTAGTTACTGACACCCAACAGGTATTAAGCTCTACGACTAAGCATTACGTCCTTAGATGCAAGGCCCTCTTTGATGCAAATAATTTTTGCTCGCACGGCATATACATAATAAATTACAACATTAACAAAACATTTAACCGCATTTATTTTTCAGCTTTTATAAATTTATAAATCCAACCTTTTTAAAATTGCTTTACTGTTTTTGTTGTCAAAAATGTATTTTGTCATGTCATATTTTTACATTTTTGCCCCCGCCCCCACCAGTTCTTAAGAATGAAATATTTGGTTATGGAAATAAAAGTAGTATTTATTCCGCATTTAGGTAAGGGGCTCTTAATAAGTATCCTTCCTATTATCATTGCAAATTGCCGCTCTACCACCCAATTATTATATAATAATTTAATATTAAGGAAAAAAATAATTTCATATGCAAAGTATTGCACTTAAGAGGAAGTAACCCCTTTACCACAATGAAAATTGCCGAACGTTTTGCTGGTCAAACGAAAATAAAAAATAAAAATTGGTATTTAGAAAATAAATTCTACTTTAAATACCCCATCCAGAAAAGTAAATGACGATCGAAAATATTCCCAAAATTTTTTTTAGAAATTTTTTTTATTTTTAGTAATTTTGTAATATCTTAAACAATTCTTTATTGGTCAAAAGCAAAATGACTTTCCCGGGTGTAGAATTTTGTACCAAACAATTTTTCTTAAAGCCATTTTTTAATATCGGCCTTACTTTTTTCTCAAAAAGTTTGGGCGCGTAAACCCACTTTACACGCTTAAATTCACTTTACGCGCCCAAACTTTTTGAGAAAAAAGTAAGGCCGATATTGAAAAATGGCTTTAAGAAAAATTGTTTGGTACAACATTCTACACCCGGGAAAGTCATTTTGCTTTTGACCAATAAAGAATTGTTTAAGATATTACAAAATTACTAAAAATAAAAAAAAATTCTAAAAAAAATTTTGGGAATATTTTCGATCGTCATTTACTTTTCTGGATGGGGTATTTAAAGTAGAATTTATTTTCTAAATATCAATTTTTATTTTTTCTTTTCGTTTGACCAGCAAAACGTTCGGCAATTTTTATTGTGGTAAAGGGGGTTACTGCTCTTAAGTTGACTCCGTAGCACCTTGAAAATGGGATATCTTTCGACGGGTTTATTACTTGATTAAGAAAAAAGTGTTGTCGAACAATATTTTTACACCGAGAACAAAAATTTGGTCTCTGAAACCTGACGCGCGAGCCAGTGGCGTAACAAAAACTGAGTGGGCCCCCCCGCCAACGTTTTCAGGAGCCCCCTTTCTATACCGAGGGGAAAATGATAATTCTTATTTTCATTACTATTAGGTTCAGGTTTATGAATTTTTAAATTCGTTAATCGTAAATATTAATTTAATTATATAGGGTTAAACCCACATTAGGTATTAAGTGCCTACTATTAAAGCAGAAAACAATTCGAATTTATTTTATAATCCTAGGTAGACGACTGGTAGACATAATATAAGTATAGTCATTAAGTCATTGTACGTAACATTCCAGCAAACATGAAGGAAGCAAAATCAAAATTTTAAAACATCTGTTATAATGTTATTGCTTACCAATTTAATGGGGGTAGCAGTGATCGAGCCTCGTAGAATCCAAAAGACAGAAAAACAGTAAAACACATGAACACTCATCAAGTCTGCACAAACATTATGTCACAAAGTACTATACAAGGTATTATACAAAACTGAAAGAAGTTGTCCATTTCCTCTAAGAGACCTGATCAAAGTATACGTAACTTTAAGTGTTTTCTTACGTATATATTATACAAAACGACTAGATCGTCGAGAGTTTTTTTTTTACTCGTTGTCGCTACAGGCCCAGGTTCGGATTCTGATGCTTCTGGGGTAGCACTTACACTCGTACTCTTACTCGTACTTGCACTCCCAAAAAAAATTTCAATTTTAGCATTTTTTTAAATTTTCTCATCTCGTTCTTTATTTCTCTTTCGCTTTTGAGCACCACTTAAGTATTTAGTTTTTTTATCCATTATAGAAAACTTAATTAAAATTTAATTACAAACTGTGAACACGTTCGCGAAATATTTCGTACTTGTGTCATCCAAGAAACTAAAAGTGCAACCAAAGAAAATTTATAGGGTTAGAAATGTTAGCTCCTTGTTAAAAAATCGCAACACAGTAGAGGGAGAAAGAAGAGAGAGAGAGGGGTGTTAGTGTGCCCGCCGGCCATCAGAGGCGCAATGGCGGGAAATTTGAACAGCGGTTTTAGGACTTTTCAATTTAATTATTAACTTTTGAACGAGTTTTTATTGATTTAATTTGTGATTCAATATAAATATTATTAAATCACAAATTAAATCAATAAAAAGACGCACAAAAGTTTTTTTTTATGGAATAAATAATGCACATTATTTTTATATTAACCAAGATTTAGAAAATAAAGATGGAAGCACTTTATCGTAAATAATGTTTTCTACGTTTATTTATAAATAAAAACTGCATTAACAACCATAACAAAAAATAACTGTTTAGAATAAACTAATGTCCTTAGGTTACGTCTCACAGGTCTCACTCATCTGGAATTGACTCAATTCATATAATATTATCACAAATACTGTAGAAACACAAGCACTAGGATGCATTGAGACACGTACTAAAAGATCCATGAACTATCAGGTGATTCTTACAGCGTTCTCTGAAACAAAAGAAACAGTATCGGGTAGACATTAAATTTCTCTGTAAAATATGGCCGATGGCCAAGTATCTACTTATCGAGTTAGCTCAAACCATTATCTTTGTGCCATTATGTTATAATTTTTAATCCACTCAGTAAAACAAAACTGTTAAAATTATCATTTCAAGAGACTAAACTTATCTGTTTGTAACTGATAGATTGTTAGGTATTACCTCGGGCACAATGTGTTGCAGTTATCTGCAGGTTGCCCAGTGATATTTTGTTAAGATTGGCTTGTTAACCAACACCTATTATGTATGTGAAACATTTCATGTTAATTTATTTATTGTAAACTTACATTTCCTATATTCCTATATAAAAAATAGGTAAGGAAGTGTAAAATCAATTTGATAAATAATAAAAAATAATTACCTGCATAGTAGGCTGGAATAATAACTGAAAGATTACACACATCGGCGAAGTTTTCTAGAATAGAAACTAATAGAATTGTATATTAAAATGATAATAAAAAATTAATTAATTTCCTCAGAAAAAAACGTGGACAAGAAAAATTGACAGTTGGATGGATGGCGGGCTGGCTGGTTTGTTCCAATTAGCACCTGGCGCAGTTTGGGAAGCGTTATAGTAGGTTAGAATATAACTGTCCTTCTCTTCTATACGTCAAAAATATGCGACAGAACCCGGTTACACGGCCAGCTGGCGACAACAGCGCTAATTTGCCCTGATGGCCGACAGGCACACTAACACCCCTCTCTCTCTCTTCTTTCTCTTTCTACTGTGTTGCGAAATCGTCCATTTAAGCTTCACCGGGGTGAGTGCAACTAAAAATAATTTTTATTTTTACTGCTTAGGTTTTCCTATTTCCAGGACTTAATAAATAAAAAACAATAAAGTCTTCCAATGGCATTCCGAAAAGGAAGCCGCGTCGCGCTCATAGCGGCAATTGTACCGTCAAAGGATCAAAGGCGTAAAAGCTAAAGCGGCAAAATGGGCTTGTTGGCTTGCGGCTTGCGTTTGTGCTTTGTGCGTGATAAACCGACAATATGTTTTCTTTTTTGTGTTCCAATCGCCGAAATTCTTTTATTTATGTTGTTGTGTCTAAAGTCTATACGATGTCAGTTGAGACAAACAAAAAAAATTAAATTTGGCTAAAATCGGCATCTCCTTTGGGAAACATGGGCGGCGGTAGAAATTTAAAAATGTTTTACTAACTTATATATTGTATTTTTAAAGAAATTTATCACAATTTTAATCAATTCCAACTATAAACTATCTGATGTATTTATAAACTGAATATAAGATGACGGTTAAGTTTTTTGATTTTTATGGTTTTCTTTATAATTTATGTCATTATAAATTCATATATAAATAGGAAAATAGGTAGGTGTTTAGGGTTTATACACAGTGTTTATGCAATAGGTAAAGTGTTTCTCAGGTCAATTTAATGACATAAAAATGTATGAAACTCCTAATAGGCGCCCCAAACAAATAATTAAAATGCAGGGTATTGTTTTAATTTGTTAATATGATAATAATATTATAAATAAAGCAACTTTAATACGTAACACGTTTTAAACAAACATTATTGATTTAAAATGCAGTGACAATTTAATTGTTTTTTTTGTCGATGAGAATCTTCAAAAGACTGACCCCCTGTGGTAATACTAACAGAGAAGTGTCAGATTCAACCCCCTGTGGTGGGGCCGCCTACCGACTAAACTCACCGTGTTCCTGCGGTTTCCGCATTATAGGCGTATAAACCTTCAGACCACTCGGTTTGGTGTTTCCGCTCTGCACAGGCGTGCTTTTTTTGCGGCTAACGAGGAGAATCTGCTTACAGACACATGTGTACTCCACTTTCCGGGTACAGCCAGAGCAAAGGGCCCCCACCGGAGGAAGCACAGACGTAGTGTCGGGTTGACATTTATCCTGAGGGGGCAACTGCCGACCGACTAAACTCCCCGCGTTCAGTGATATGTGGTTTCGGGCTGGATAGCCTATTAACACATTATTGGTTTTAAACGCTCGTATGGCTCGAGTCCATACTCAGTTGATTTTAAAACCCTCCCATATTTTCGCATACAAATATGGAGGTTGACTGAAAAATGTAAAAACAATTTTGAAATTTTGTACGGAATCCGTATGTGAGAAGACTGGCATAATTTTTGTGATGCACCTAATAGGTATTCCGTGCGTATGCAAAATAAAAATTAAAAATACCCAAATTGTCCGTTTCGTTATCACTAGTATCAAAAGGCCGCCAAAATGCCATTGTAATTGTCTAATTAAAACTCGATACTAAAATACACTACAACACACACACCCAAAATTATCACTAATCACTAATGCAAATTTAAGAAAACATCAACAACAATTTTCCTCATTCGACACAGCACTGTATTAAAAATCATACGACACACATTCCATCAAAATGATCTAAATATCGAACTAAAGTATTTCTAACCAACCAAATTCGCAACTGACAAATCAAATTTGCGGAATATAACTCCGCCCACAATTTTTAATGACAGACTCGTCAAGTCCACGTTGACTATCTTCGAGCATCTGTACAGGGAGCGATCAATACAAATTTGGTTATATTTGTATTGTAGTTTCAATGTGTGATGCAGTAAATTGATCGTACCCCCAATATTTATGTTGTCTCAACTGACTTCGTATAGACTTTACTACCGTATAAAAAGGGTTTTAAGTTTTTATTAAACAAAATGTAATAATTTATTTAAAAAATTAAATTAATTATGAAATAAAATACCTATGGAAAGCAAAGCTGGCAGCAAGTTTTAAATGGGGGACGGCCATCCGTTAATGTGGGCCCCCCGGCTAGCCAGGCCCCCCCGCGGTGCGGGGTCTGCGGGGGTGTTTGTTACGCCACTGGCGAGCTTGCTACTGTCCACTACCGACCTGGGAACTTTTAGGAAGTAACCATCAGTTGTTAATGTCACATGTGATTGTCAACTGTCGAAAAGCTTCGTTTTAAGAAAAAGTCGACTCTACCTGATACTTAGGGGAAGGTTGCCTATATTGAACCGCTACCTAAATTGGACCACAGTACATTTCTTCGAACTTAAACAAGTGCCATATCATCTCGCAACACTGTAATATACTTCCACCCAGAACCTTTGATCGGCAACAAACTCAACTAGTTGGCCGTTAGTGCTTGGCGTGTACAGAGCAAAACGTAATTTACACAATTTTAATGTAATATTTTTAGGATTTTCCTAAGAATTTACCTTAGAACCATAAAACTATAAGCAAAATCTTTTTTATGGAAGTTATCAAGTAAGTTTTTCTCTTTCTATTTCTCCTATTACGGTGCCATATTTGTTTTTTCTTGTTTCTTTCCTGGGTGGTTTTGTAAAACACGTGGTGGTTGCTTAAATTGGACCACTGGGTGATTGCCAAAATTGAACCGGTCCAATTAAGGCAATTTTTTCAAATTGTGCAAAAATAATTTTTCTCTTTAAATAAGTTAATGTCATGAAATAACACCATTTCAATATTGCTAAAATCTTTTTTCTTTGAGTTAAAAAATAAAACTATGACGTCCAATATAGGAAACTAATAGGTACTTTTTTTGCATTAGGATGTCTTCTACCGAAATTCTGATTGTAAATTTGATGTTTTTTTGAAATATAGGTATAAAACTCCCTATACCAATAATTTTATTTTTTATTTATTTATTTAACACCTAAGCTTCCGATTTAAATCATGTGGTCCAATTTTGGAACCCCCAGGTGCAATTTAGGCAACCGGTTTCCTATATTGAACCACTTGCAGAGGTTTTTTTTTTATAGCCTGGTATATTATACAGGGTGGCCCTTTAGTGTGGCAAAGTACAATAGCTCCGTTACTATTTCAAATACATTAAAAATATTAATACAAAAGTTGAAGGGCAGTAAGTGACTTATAACGTAAAATTATTTTTAACTTTATAGGGTGGCTCAAAAAAGCGGAACAATAAAAAATGTACTTTTTTCAAATGGAACACCCTGTATATTTTTTCATTTTTAAATTCCGTATTAAATTATAATTATTTTTTATTAAATACATTATTAGTCTATACTTTATAGTTTCCGAGATATTGGCTCTTGAAAAGTGACATTTTTGAACTTTGACAGCTTCTAGCTTTCTAACAGTACGTCTTAGAGCAAAACGGCTTACATGTCCCTATCTTTAATTTTTATTATCTTCCCAAAAAAATCAACTTCCGGTTAAACCGGATGTTACTCGAAAGCAGGAAATATAGTTGTTCCGGTTTAACTGGAAGTTAGCTTTTCTGGGAAGATAATAAAAATTGAAGATAGGGACATGTAAGCCGTTTTGCTCTAAGACGTACTGTTAGAAAGTTAGAAGCTGTCAAAGTTCAAAAATGTCACTTTTCAAGAGTCAATATCTCGGAAACTATAAAGTATAGACTAATAATGTATTTAATAAAAAATAATTATAATTCTATGTAGAATTTAAAAATGAAAAAATATACAGGGTATTCCATTTGAAAAAAGTACATTTTTTCTTGTTCCGCTTTTTTGAGCCACCCTATAGAGTTAAAAATAATTTTACGTTACAAGTCACTTACTGCCCTTCAACTTTTGTATTAATATTTTTAATGTATTTGAAATAGTAACGGAGCTATTGTACTTTGCCACACTAAAGGGCCACCCTGTAGATACTTTGAAATAAAATTCTGCAAAAAATCCTGCAGTTGTACAACATACTAAAGTATACTAAGGTATAGCTTCAAGATCGATTTTGCGTTATTATCAGGATCTATGATAAGAAATTTGGAAATGGTCCAATATGGGCATGGGCAACCTTCCCCTATTATAAAATACTTTTAGTGAATTCTTTGACAATGGCTTTTTAATTCCTTATTTTTAACATTTTCAGTAGTATTTTTTTAAATGAATTTTCATCAAGAACCTACTAATTTTCCCTTATCCATTTTAAATGCCCTACCACTCACCTTGACGCTAATTATAGCCACCCCAAGAAACGAAAAACTTTTTACGATCCTTTAAGCCGTTTATTTTAAATTCCTGCGAACTTCTCCCTGAGTAGCCTGGAAAATTTATGAATAGGGAAGATTCTTGGAGACCATGCCCTGACGTTCCTAATCGGTGTTAAATTAAATGAAGGTACTTTTTGATGGACTTGATGATTTAAAAGTTATCTGGCTGTCTTGTTACTTTTCTTTGGGACAATGCTTGTTTACGATATTAAAGATTAGGACCCAAGTTCAATTTGGGAATAGCTCCATAAGTTAGTAAGATTTTACCGCTGTTGGGCGCCAAGCAATGTGATTGGTGAGCCGTCCATACAAACATACCGTGCGAGCAAAAATTATTTGCATCAAAGAGGGCTTGGATTAAAAAATGTAGGGTTTGGTTTAGATCAGAATGATATGGGGACGATATTTCTAACCAAATCTAGGTTAAAATTTTGTCAAATTCATATTATGACATGATATGCCAAACTAATGAGTAATAAAATAAGTAGACAAATACAAATTTATTTTTGTTGATTACAAAATTATAATACTTGCACTTTATAAGGAAATAAATTTAGCTGCTTCTTAAGAATAGTCCTGCATGTTCCATAGGATCTTCCCACTTCTTGGGACAGGCGTCTTATACAATTTGTTGGCGTATTTTGCATTATTTCACGAACGTTTGCAACAAGTTCTTCTGTTTTTACATATGGTCTTCCTGCTCCTTTTTTGTGTTGTATAGAACCTGTTTCCCTAAACACAGCCACTGTTATTTTCAGGCAATGATAAAAATCCCCAGCAATAAAAGCAACGTTAGGAAATTGTTCGTGAAAATCGTCCATGCACAAACCTGGATTGTATTGCCACTCACCATTTACTCTAACCCCGTTTCGAAAATACGCTTCAACCATGAATGTTTTGTGCTGTTCCGTAAAGCCCATTGTGTGAATTGTTCACGAAATTGGAAAAATTAGCGATGAATCAAATTACTTATAACGACTGTCAAAGATGACGGAATAACTTTGTCACAGCACGTGGACGCGTACAGCTGCTTTTCCTTCAAATTTTTTAAAAATTGTGCAAATTTTTGACAATTTTTACGGTTTTTAAATTAAACCCCTACGGGGTTACTGAGCCTGAAATCTCAGTACCCCACTAGGCACCTCTATGATTTGTTTTATTCGTAAGTACTTACTTTTTATCAAAAATATTTTTCAAAAATTCTTTCAATTTATTTTGATTTTTAATTTTAATTTCATTTTCTATTCTTTACAGATTATCTTACTTTCTTCAAAACTTTTTTTCCCCACAATGTCTTATAGACACATACCCACTTAAAATGTCCAAATAATTTTTGCTCGCACGGTTTTTTTTTTCACCTATAAAACTTAACTTTTGTTTGCGTGCGAAATAAGCTGTACGGATTTAAAGGTATAGGTTTATGTACTGTAACAATAACTTCTTAAATGTGCTCCCTGTAATTCTGACCTTTGCACTTGAAGCTGCTTATAAAGGGCTATCCGCGCTACGCTAAATTAAATTTGATAGCTTCGCCAGGCCATTCCTGCACCGGACAGCTTTAGTTTCAGCTTCAGCTTTACTTTACACAGCAAATTAAACTTTTCAAAGGATTAAGTTGACGCTTTAAAGTACTGATTCAGTTGAAAGTAATTTAACGTCGACGCCTTTGAAGATTTTTTGGACGCAAGTTGCAGTAGTTGCTTTTCCGTCGTATTCAGGAGATTGTACTGCATAAATTGCCTAGAGTTTTATCACCTCGTGGAAAGCACATACAGGGTGTTCATTTGAAAACTTCCCACCCCGATTTTCCTGCTTTAAATAAAAATGTGGAAAATCGCTCGGACCAGTCGATTTTTATTTCGAGGGGGACATCTTTTGCGTATATTGTCAATCTTGTTACTTCAAGCCCGTAGGAGGGAGGAGGGGGGGTAAGATCTAAATCTTAAATGGATACCCCTATTTTATATAATTTTTTTGGATTCTGCATAAAATTCTGAACGTTTTTTAATAAAAGCATTATTAGTCTATACTTAACAGTTTCCGAGATATTGACTTTTGAAAAATGACATTTTTGAACTTTGACAGCGTCTAGCTTTCTAACTGTACGTCTTAGAGCAAAACGGCTTACATGTCCTCATCTTCGATTTTTATTATCTTTCCAATAGTGTGAACTTTCGGTTAAACCGGATGTAAGAAATATAGTACTTCCGGTTTGACCGGAAGTTGACACTATTGGAAAGATAATAAAAATCAAAGATAGGGACATGTAAGCTGTTTTGCTCTAAGACGTACAGTTAGAAAGCTAGACGCTGTCAAAGTTCAAAAATGTCATTTTTCAAAAGTCAATATCTCGGAAACTGTTAAGTATAGACTAATAATACTTTTATTAAAAAATGTTCAGAATTTTATGCAGAATCCAAAAAAATTATATAAAATAGGGGTATCCATTTAAGATTTAGATCTTACCCCCCCTCCCTCCTAGGGGCTTAAAGTAACAAGATTGACAATATACGCAAAAGATGTCCCCCTCGAAATAAAAATCGACGGGTCCTAGCGATTTTATACATTTTCATTTTAAAGCAGGAAAATCGAGGTGGGAAGTTTTCAAATGAACACTCTGTATAAGATAAACGGTTTCTCGTCCACGGTCACTGCATTTGAGTTTAATTAAATTTTACGGATGATATTTTGTGACAAACAAAAGCCTGCAACTATTTTTAAAATTATACAATATAGCCCAAACCAAAAGCCGAATGTACCGGGTGGTCAAATAAGCGAGGACGTCGGCTTTATCTCGGAAACCATTAATCGTACAACTTTTGGAAAGATTTTTTTATGAGTAAAGTGGTCAAGAGAAATTGCTGGAAATTACTTTTAAGTTCCTCAGTTTGCCGCAAGGGGGCACAATTAAAAATTGTTTTTTAAATTCTAAATTTCTCCGAAAATTCCCATATTAAGGTATAACTCTGATTACATCATTGGAAAGCTTAGACAATTCTGCATCATTTTGGTTTAAGGCTCATTGGCGTACCGACTTTAATAAGAGTGGGAGAAGTTATTGAAAGTGTAAACATTAAAATCGCTGTAACTTCTAAACGACTTATCCGATTTTACTAAATTTTAGCTTGTTTGGAAGAAAAAGGTAAGTTCCTTTAATTGTCGTATCCAATGGTACAAGATAGTTTCTAATAAAATTGCAAGAGGGCGCAATTTGTATTAAAAATTATTGTTTTGGCAATAACTCTGAAACGAACAAAGATATCGAACTGCGGTCTTTACATCTTTTCTTGCAAATTTCATCTACTTTTCGATTATGATGTCATAGTTATACCGTATGGTTTCAATTTTCGGGATAAAATCGAAAAAACTGTTATTATTACAAATTGCGCCATCTAGCAATTTTATTAAACATTATCGTGTACTGTTGGATACGGCAATTGAAGATACTTATTTTCCCCCTCCAAACAAGCTCAAATTTAGTAAAATCGGATAAGTCGTTTAGAAGTTACAGCGATTTTAATGTTTACACTTTCAATAGCTTCTCCCACTCTTATCAAGGTCGGTACGCCAATGAGCCTTAAACCAAAATGATGCAGAATTGTCTAAGCTTTTCAATGATGTAATCAGAGTTATACCTTAATATGGGAATTTTCGGAGAAATTTGGAATTAAAAAACAATTTTTAATTGTGCCCCCTTGCGGCGAAATGAGGAACTTAAAAGTAATTTCCAGCAATTTCTCTTGACCACTTTACTCATAACAAAATCTTTCCGAAAGTTGTACGATTAATGGTTTCCGAGATAAAGCCGACGTCCTCGCTTATTTGACCACCCGGTACAAAAATTAATTTGATGCACTCAATTTTGGTCCGAAACATTTCAATTTCCCCGTTGCCTTTTTCTTGCTTTTAAGGAGAGTCTTGCCCAAGGCGTATTGAGTAATCTTCGGGTGTCAAATATCTATGCACCCGATTGGTAATCATCGCTACAGCATTATTTCCTTTGTTTAATTTTTTAACTGCAAGGGCCCGCGTCACCTAGCTCCCCCCGCCCACGTCCCTGCTTTTGTCAACAATAAATAATTAATTTTATATTTTCCAAATATAGACTTTAACTTGATAAAATAATTTCCCTGAAATAAACAAGAATGTGCCTTTCGCATAGGAAAATGTCAATGACACGTTACCTACACAGGTTTAATATTTAAAGTCTCGTCATGAAAAATGCATGTACATAATATAAAACAACAACATGCGTGCGTCATTCGGCCGAAATCATTAGTTGATGGTTATAGGAAAATGATAAATTTATTTATCAATAAATCTACGGTGTGACCAGTAAAATCCGCATCATATGGGATTTTTTTTTATTAATAGCGTTATTCAAAATTTGACTTTGGCATCAAGTTCTGCTTCGATCGAGATGAAAATTAAGCAAAAAAATAGTAGTCACGTGATTCGCATTATCTGTCAAATTTTAATTTTTTCCAAAAAATTATTCAACAGTGGGGTTATTTCTGAAAATATCGAAAAAAGTCATTAGAAAATGTTTTTTTAAATGCAGTTTCTAGCCCACATGCAAAATTTCAGCTGCATAAGATAATTTTGATTTTTTACCTATATTTTGTAAATTGCACCACTTTTGCAAAATAAGACTCAACGAAACCTACATAAAACTTCTCAGTTTTGACAAGGCTTTGTTTCAGATACATTTTCTTTAAAGTAGCGCCATATTAAATGTGTGTTTTTCTACAAAATCAAAATTGGGCTATTAAAATTTGGTCGCATGTGATGCAGTTTATTTGTTTTTGACCCTGTATAAGGTAACTTCATAAAATAAGTAGTTTTGAAAACGTAGTTTGTGTCCGAAAGTAAGAGAAGAAGAAGAAGATAAAACTTCCCTTTTAATAAAAATTTAGATTGCCGACGAAAATGCGAACAAAGGTAGTTTTTTTTTCTAGGATTTTTTTTTAGTTTCTGATAATTTTCAGCGGTCCCCGTACACATGTAACTAAATAAGCCTTGTGGCTTGAAATCATGCTTACCATGCTGCAATGTCGCCATGTGACTCCGCTGCCTTCCGGCTGATGCCGACTCCGGCACAGCAGACTGTCATCTATTGATCAACTTCCGGTCCACGATGGGCCTCTGAAAATGAGAACAAACGGAGTTTAGAGCTTTGTTTGTGGAAAACATAACACGTAAGGTTCAAGGGTTTATAAACGCGTGTAAAATCCACACAATTTTTGCCCAAACAATGTTTTATCCTTTTGATATTATTTAGTGATATTAAATTTGGTCTTGTCCAATAGGGAACTTTCCAATTTTTTTTCAATAATATGATTTAGTTAGGCCTAAAAAAAATATTCCCCAATTATTACTCCTTAAAAATCAGTAATAACTTGGTAAAAATTCTTTAAAGTTTCGCGCGTGTCAAAAGCATTTCAAACGACCGTTTAAGCGCGCCAAGCCCGGTGACGTCAGGAAGTATGACTTTTCCGTCATTCGTCATCCTGACCGGTGGCCGAACTACCGAGTTTGCATTTGGATTGCCGTGTGTTATTGTTATTGTATTGTTGTTTTAAGGTGGAATTCTCAACGTCGTTCAATTTATTGCCAACCTATAACCTATTTTGTGGATGTCACACACGAATTATACTTCTTGACGTCACGACCCGTTTTTACCCGCTTGGGATAATTTGAATTTTGGGGCATTTTTAAATCTTGCTAGTGGTCTTTTGGGACGAAATATGTAGTTTTTTTGCTGCCATGTGTTTTATGACAATATATACTTATGATTTATAGAATTTTTTCCCCATTTAAAATTTTTGTCAAGTTCCCTATTAACTTAACTTAACTTGACGTGATATTTTTATTTATTTATTCTATTATATTTAATCCCTGAGGAACTGCACTTTTCTTTATAATTCCTGGGAAAGTAAATATCTAACTTAGACATTCTCAAAAAAATAAAATCGTCTCTTAAAGTGCAAAAAATTGCTTAGTTAGCAAATTACTAAAATTTTCAAACATCGATATTCGAAAACGGGCTAGTCGATATCAAAGGAACCGATAGGTATTGTCGCTCCTCGTTGGTAGGAGTTCTCTGCCTAAACGTTCTAGTCAAAAAATGCTGTAAATGTATCAATGAGTGAACTTTACCCAAAAACAAGGCGTTTCGACAGTTGACACCCACATGTGTTATTAACAGCTGATACTGGTTTAATCCTAAAAGTTCCCAGTTCAGTATGGGCCGTAGCAAGCTCACGCGTCAGGTTTCCGAGACTAAATTTTCTTGGTGTTTATTATTTTAAGTTGATCGGTGGGTGGAATAAACCAGGTTAATTAACTCTTCTATTTCCAATAAGAAGTATTTTCTTTATCATCACTTGCTATTATAAAATTAATATTATATAAAGATTCACTTTTGCCCCAGCTTGTGGAAACGTGGACGTGAATAACCTTTTGACTTTTGAAAATGTTTAACTTTTTAATTACCTCTATTGGTTTTAAATTAACCGCTCGCGGGGGGTTACTGAGGTTTAATCCTCAGTACCCCAAAAACTCTTTTTACCATATAACATTATTGTGATACTACACTTTTATCCTCATAATGTCTTACAGACATACTTATAGTGGATAAGTTTTTCAAAATTTAAATAATTTTCGACACCTTCTTAGAAAGGTTTTTTCTTCTTCCCCATTTTATTTGGTCGGTTTAGACCCTCTTTAATAACGTTTTCAAATACTCAGTATGGTTTAACCATTATCAATTTTCTTCACATCATGTTTCTTACATTTAAAGTTTTTGAGTCCATAAAAGCTCCATTAAGGTTCTAATTTTCTCTTTTGCTAACACCATCACTACTACGTTACGTTCGAAACATGTAGATACCTTTAAACTAGAGTTTTTTTTTATTCTATTAAATTTTGTGGAGGAAGACTTTGTGTTTTTCTTTCCTTTTGATACTTTCAACTCCACTTTGAGGATGGACTAGTTCTTCAAATTAATATTATTAGTTTATTCATTTCACATACTACGCCGCGAACGTAAATTATAATATGGCAATGCAGCATTGAACGCGAAACATGCGCAAGCGCACCGCTTGATACGAAATGCTGCGCGCTCTTTTTCTGGCTCTTTGTGGGGCTTTGGTTGGGTGGTGGTGGTGGTGGTGGTTGGGTAGAAAGTAGGAAGATCGGCGTCTAATAACCCAGACAACACATTTTGTTTTCTGCTTGTTAAAATATCCCAGCAAAATATGAAGCGTGCTGAAATGACCCAAGTAAAAATGTCGCTATAATTTTTACGTTAGGTATACATACATATTCGTGATCGTGACAACCTTCTCGAGTTAAATAAGACCCGTTATAAAAAACGTTCAGTAAAACACCGACGAAAACAATAAATTTGGATTTACAACATGGGAAAACACCATTTGTTTTTCGTGTATTCGTTTATAAAAAAATGCGAGCTTTAAAACACAAAGAAAAGCTGGGATAAATTTTTGAAAGGGTGTAATATTTTTTTTTTTTTACTCCAAAAAAACATATTATAAAAATCAGTAAACATATCCAAGGACTTCGAGGTATCAGTGTTGCTTTTAAGCAAAATATGAGCTAACCAAATGGCGATTCTGCGGGTTGATTTTAGAAAGAATACTATTCTATTTTCTATTATCATAACTTTCAAGTATGGCGACAATAATAACATGCACCACTCTATAAATTGGTTTATTTTTGCTCGAAAATGGGTTGGTACGCTATTGTGTTGATATTTGTTAGTATGGTATATATACAGTGTCACCAGTAAAGTCCGCATCATATGGGATTTTTTTTTAATAATAGCTTTATTCAAAATTTACCTTTGGCCTCAAGTTCTGCTTCGATCGAGATGAAAATTAAGCAAAAAAATAGTAGTCACGTGCTTCCCATTATCTGTACAATTTTAATTTTTTCCAAAAAATAATTCAAAAGTGGGGTTATTTATGAAAATATCGAAAAAAGTTATAAGAAAAAGTTTTTTTAAATGCAGTTTCTAGCCCACATGCAAAATTTCAGCTGCATGCATAATTTTGATTTTTTACCTATATTTTGTAAATTGCACCACTTTTGCAAAATAAAACTCGACGCAACCTACATAAAACTTCTTAGTTTTGACAATGTTTATTTCAGATACATTTTCTTTAAAGTAGCGCCATATTAAATGTGTGTTTTTCTACAAAATCAAAATTGGGCTATTAAAATTTGCTCGCATGTGATGCAAAGTTTATTTGTTTTGGACCCTGTATAAGGTAACTATATAAAATAAGTATTTTTGAAAATGTAGTTTGCGTCTGAAAATAATACACCTTAATATTAAGACAAAAAAGAACACAGTGTCATCAGTAAAGTGTTCATTAAGTGTAAAATAAATTTTTGTTTAACTTAACGTAAAGTTTAAATCTATTTTCAACGATTTAATTTAAAACCCCTTTACTTTATTTTTATTTTTTAACTTTCAAGCACAAACTACGTTTTCAAAAATACTTATTTTATGAAGTTACCTTATACAGGGTCAAAAACAAATAAACTTTGCATCACATGCGACCAAATTTTAATAGCCCAATTTTGATTTTGTAGAAAAACACACATTTAATATGGCGCTACTTTAAAGAAAATGTATCTGAAATAAAGCATTGTCAAAACTAAGAAGTTTTATGTAGGTTGCGTTGAGTCTTATTTTGCAAAAGTGGTGCAATTTACAAAATATATGGGCTAGAAAATGCATTTAAAAAAACTTTTTCTAATAACTTTTTTCGATATTTTCAGAAATAACCCCACTTTTGAATTATTTTTTGGAAAAAATTAAAATTTGACAGATAATGCGAATCACGGGACTACTATTTTTTGCTTAATTTTCATCTCGATCGAAGTAGAACTTGATGCCAAAGTCAAATTTTGAATAAAGGTATTAATAAAAAAAAATCCCATATTATGATGCGGACTTTACTGGTGACACTGTATAAACGTAAAAATTGTTATTAAAGAGAAAGAAACTAACTGTAGTAAAGGATAGTCAGAAGTGAACCAGAATAAAAAAGAGAAAGGGTCAATTATATTAACCCAGAAGAAAAGTATGATGTTAACTTAGGTCTTAATTAAGCAAAAATGAATGAGTAAGTAGATGTACCCCGTAAAAATGGAAATAAGTTGGTTTATAAAATAAAACCCACAATTTATCCTTTTTACAAAGTATACTTTAATTTTATTCTTTTGTGTGCAATGATATCAAATAATAAATATTGATTTCGGCAAGTTTAAACCGCTATACAAAGACAGAGTAATTTTAATACGAATAGAGCTTCAACACAAATAATAATGTAAGAGAAGAATTTTATGTGGCCTTGTGAAAGCAGGAACGTAAAGGAGAATATATTATATGAAATGCAAAAAAGTTTAAACTGGAATCTGGTTGGAATTTCGAAGTTCGCATGAATTTCTATAGCATAAATATATGCTAAAATATTTACTGTAGTTTTGAAACGTAAATTTTAACTTTGTTATTGTATTTACATTAATATAATAATAATAATAAAGGTATTTATTTGTTTATATAAAAAGGGCGAGGTTCAGTTCGCCACACACTGGCGTCTGTTCAACTAACTCGAGTAGTACTAGTAGTGGTAGTATTAATATAAATGACAATAATTAAAAAAATATAGATATGTTTATGCATCTATATATAATATATACAGGGTGGCGCATCGAAAACGAAACAGAGGCATTTACTGGCAGTTCAGTTCTTTTTTGGAAAAACGATCAGACCCGTCGATTTTGTTTTCAAGGAGGACACAAAATTGGCAAAAAATCACGTTAACACGTGCAGCCCCCTGGGCGGGGGTGGCACCACCCCTAAAATCTTAAATGGAAAGGGGGGTAAAAGTATTTCCATTCCCTTTATAATGATGTAAAATTCATGTACTTCAGTTCAGTAGTTTTGGAGATTTAATGATTTAAAGCTTAAATAAAACTTTAATACAACATCATTAGTGGAGATCAATACATTAGGCAGCAAAGTAGTTTAAAAATAAAGAATGAACTGACCCGTCAGCCAAGTAAATGTTGGAAATGACCACCATGACTCTCCATGCAGTAATAAAGATTTTGCTCAAAACGTTGCCGCACATTTTGCAATATTTAAGGAGTAATTTAAAGGCACTCATTCACAATTCTTTGTCGCAAATCTTCTAACGATGTTGGCTGAGTAGCATAGATTTTGCTTTTTAAGTGACCCCACAGAAAGAAATTCAAAGGTGATAAACCTGGCGATCTTGGGGGACATTCAATGGCACCACTTCTAAATCCATCGACCTGGAAACGTCTGATCTAAAAAATATTGTCGAACACGTAATGCGTAATGTGGTGGGGCACCATCCTGTTGGAACACCAACCTATTCGCAATGTACCGCCGATCATTCTGATTTTAATTATGGCTGTTAATGCAGGATCTATGGCGTCTTGCAGTAATTCCAAATACATTTCACCCGTTAAATTTTCAGGTAAGAAAAAAGGACCAACTAAATGATCGCCAAACATTCCAGCCCAAACATTTAATTTTTGTGGCTGCTGTGTGTGTACCTCATGATAAATTCTGGGATTAGAATCGGACCAACATTGATTATTTTAGGGGGAATCAAGTTTTTGGAAAGCCTAACTTGACAATTAAATAAAGCACCGGCTGATTTTAAAAATATAATATGTAAAGTAAAGGAAAAATTGGTCTTTTCTGGTCGGTCAAAATTTGTAGAGCATTTGGAGTTTAGCGCTTTTTTAGTGGATGTAAATAAAGGATAGTATGATGAACCATCATAGATTCGGATGCTATTATGGCCTACGTTATACGCATGGTTAATAATATACTAAGTATTATTATTTAAGGAAGATATAAAATAATTATTCTCCGTGAAGTAAGGTACCAAAGTTGATTGGAAAATCGTTTCAATTTCCTCTATGACATAATTTTTCACTAAATCGATCGTTTTACGACCTTTAAAAAGCTACTTAAAATTCAAATGGTGACATACAAATTGACAACTTATCTTATGGAATTCTGGCTACTGGTAAATCACAATTTTTTAGCGTTACTCATTTTGAAACTCTGCGTATAAAATGACGAATAAAAGATTCAAGTCCTGAAATAAAATGAAAAACGTGCGAAAAATAAAAAGCAATAGTCGAGGTTGGACATTTTTCAAACTGTAAAAAATATAATTTTAGCATATTTGTTAACATACACGAAGGCATAGGCGTAGTTAGACGGTCAACACTGGGGGTGCTTAAGTCCAGTGGCGGCTCGTGATATGTTATCGTGGGGGTGTACAAAAAGCCCACAGGCGAAATTTTTATCAAGACCACGCCCAAATTTGGCCAATATTTTTTAGTAAATATTTTAATGTGATGTTAATAGCAGGTTTAGGTCTTTCAATGTTCTTGACAATCACTTTCTTCTCGAACGGTAACTTGCTGAAAGATTTTTTCAAAAATTCCACGGTGTATTTTATATCCGACGACGCACTTATTGTTTTTTCGTGTTTATTTAACTTTAAACTTTAACTGAATTCAATAAAACCATATTAAACCTTAATAAACAAAAAAAATAGTCAAAATACCGACTAAAAATTTCCGCGAATTTGAACGACTACGACTGGTTAAATTTAAATTATCAACAATCAGCTATTATGCCGCTCTCGTATTTTATGAGATTTTTATGATCATAGACCCGCTCTGACAAGTAAACTGGGCGTGAACTACACGGTACACGGAGAGAAAGTTTGAACAGAATCCGCAACTACCTAAATATACTTGAATTTGTACCAGAATTCGAATGCTTAGAATATTAATATGAAAAATTCATTACGTATAATGTACCTATACAGGGTGGCCTTTTAGTGTGGCAAAGTACAATAGCTCCGTTACTATTTCAAATACATTAAAAATATTAATACAAAAGTTGAAGGGCAGTAAGTGACTTATAACGTAAAATTATTTTTAACTCTATAGGGTGGCTCAAAAAAGCGGAACAATAAAAAATGTACTTTTTTTAAATGGAACATCCTGTATATTTTTTCATTTTTAAATTCCACATAAAATTATAATTATTTTTTATTAAATACATTATTAGTCTATACTTTATAGTTTCCGAGATATTGACTCTTGAAAAGTGACATTTTTGAACTTTGACAGCTTCTAACTTTCTAACAGTACGTCTTAGAGCAAAACGGCTTACATGTCCCTATCTTCAATTTTTATTATCTTCCCAAAAAAATCAACTTCCGGTTAAACCGGATGTTACTCGAAAGCAGGAAATATAGTTGTTCCGGTTTAACTGGAAGTTGATTTTTTTGGGAAGATAATAAAAATTGAAGATAGGGACATGTAAGCCGTTTTGCTCTAAGACGTACTGTTAGAAAGTTAGAAGCTGTCAAAGTTCAAAAATGTCACTTTTCAAGAGTCAATATCTCGGAAACTATAAAGTATAGACTAATAATGTATTTGATAAAAAATAATTGTAATTTTATGTGGAATTTAAAAATGTAAAAATATACAGGGTGTTCCATTTGAAAAAAGTACATTTTTTCTTGTTCCGCTTTTTTGAGCCACCCTATAGAGTTAAAAATAATTTTAAGTGATAAGTCACTTACTGCCCTTCAACTTTTGTATTAATATTTTTAATGTATTTGAAATAGTAACGGAGCTATTGTACTTTGCCACACTAAAGGGCCACCCTGTATATTATTAAAATAGGTTAGTTCTAAAATTAGCCTATATATTGTAAATTTTTTTTGGGGGTGCTAATTTAGATTTCGGGGGGGCTTAGCACCCCCAAGTACCCCCCTAACTACGCTTATGCACGAAAGTGGCAGTAGAAACATAGAAGAACATAATATGAGTTTTTTACATTGTTCTCGTGTATGTACTCGGGTCACCCTGTACTGTACCTGTACATGATATGTATATATACAAGTAAACACTATTAAAGTTCGACAATTCAAAGTTAATTATACATTTACTAGCTTTACATCCTGTATCCTGTAATTTCTGTACAACAATTACCATCCGTATCATCGCTAAGAAACAATTTTTGAAATTAAATTCTTATCCACTTACTAACTAACATATTAAAATTTATCGGCACATATCCTTTTCGTCTTGAATAATATTCTCTCTCCACCCATAAATTGGCTCTGAAATGAAACAGCGTAGTACAAAAGAGCGGTTACAACAGAGCGCTGTAACAAAATAGCGTGTAATAGAATAGCGCTGTAACAAAACAGCGCGTAATAAAACAGCGCAAGTAGCAAATAGGCGCCAGTAACAAATAAGCGCTTGTAATAAAACAGCACGAGTAAAAAATAATCGTTTATTATTAAAAAAAAAGCAAATGTAGTAACAAGTTTACAAAGACAAATTGTTTGAAATATAAATTAAATAGTTTTGAATGTTCCTTAATGTATAGTCTTCTGTTATGTTCAGAATTCTTCGTTTTTGTTGAACATATTTGCATTTTGGTGATTCTGTTGTTCTAAATCCTGAACGGTATCTAACCATAAATGATTCGGTTTTACTTTGTTCTTGAAGTAATTTTGAAAGAAGTCTTGGCATTGATGGACAGCAACAGTTTATCGTTTGCTGGAACGCGTTGTGCCACGCCTCGAGCGAATTATTGCTTCTTGGTAGATTGGATTGTATTCGGTTATACATATTCCACAAAGAAATTGGAAACATTGGCGGGATATTCTCTAATCTTTTGCCAACATAGGTTTTTTCCCAATAGTTTACTACTTGTGTCATTTCTTCTGGAAAACCATGGTCTTTAAGAATTTCAAAAGCAAAGGCAACGTCTCTTTCGGGTACAAAACTGAGTGCCAGAAGGTTTTTACATAAAACTCTAGTTTCTTCACGCTCTTTATATAATGCAGTTAGCCCTGGTGTTTTCTGTATTTGCCGCCATAAGTTTTGCGACAAATGAAAGAAGCATCCGACAATTTCTGTATCGGGAAAGGTTTCTCTTAAGGCTAAAATAGCTGCCACTTCAAAATCTGATAAGACCGATGTAGGATTTAAATCGGGAGCCAACTCTTTAATTTTTCCAAAAAGCCTTATGTAGGTTTCTTTTGATTTGTTGCACAATAATGCATAGATCATGGGGATGGCTTTAAAATCTACTAAACAATGGACAGTGTATACCTGCTGAAAAAACTTTGGTGCCATTTTAAAGGTGCCATCTGCACACCAGTCACTAAATTCTTGCATGAGATTCAGATTAGTATTCGTGCTAAAAATTACGATTCTGTTTCCATCTTCTTTTCCAGAGTCATAAAGCAAAAAAACGTCTCCTTTAATAGTTCTGTGAAACTCTTTTGCAATGTCAACTTCGAAAATTGAGGTCGCGTATGTACCAGCATGACCTGATTCTTTTTTTCTTGCACGGTAGATCATTTGTCTAGCAGCGTCGTAGGTCTGTAAAGCCGTGCAACTTTCATCGGTAACGTTACGGGAACAATGAGCTATTATGTTCCTTGGTCGATCTTCACTGCTTTTGGCCATGTTTCTTATTTGATTTTTTATAATGCATACATTATTTTGTGGTATGTTCGGTCCGTGATCATGTTCTTTTCTTACAGTGTGCACACCTCCCTTAGTAATAACTCTTCCGTTACACCCACTTTTCGAACATCTCCAGGTTTCACTGCAGATATTTATTTTGTCCCTTCTGTATTTATATCCATCTAGAAGAAGCATTTTCTTACCCTTTTGGGATTCAGTGTACTCGCTGTCTGACATTTTTTATAATAACTTGACACTAAGTAAACAAATTTTAAAAAGACAGTAACTAATAATTCAACAAAATGAAAAACAGGTATTGACTTCATTGTTGCAGCGCTCTTTTAATGTATCGCCATTTAGCTACAGCGCTATTTTGTTACAGCGCTATTTTTTTATGTTTTTTTTTAATTACGCGCTGTTTTGTTACAGCGCTATTCTATTACACGCTATTTTGTTACAGCGCTCTATTGTTACGCGCTATTTTGAAAAGCGCTGTTTTGTAAAGCGCTGTTTCATTTCAGAGCCCCATAAATTACCCAAGAATTTCATTAAATCCCATTTTCGAGTCAGCATATAAATTTAAGACCATTTAAAGTACAGAAAACTATATCATAAATATTGAGGTTATAGTTAAAAAAAAAGGAATATGAAGGCTATTTAAAAGGATGTGATTATCAGCATGTAAATGCTAAAAAGCATGTCAGTGGCGTAACAACCCCGCAGACCCCGCACCGCGGGGGTGGGGGCCCACATTGACTGCCCCTTCAAAATTTGAAGCCAGCTTTGTTTTTCATAGGTACAGGGTTATCCAACCAAGACTAGACAAGGCGATTTTTTGACTTTTCCTGGACTTTTATAAAAAAACTGAAATAGCCATCTTAAGTCATTTTCTCCCGCGAATTCGAATATCTTCAGCAAAAAACAATTGAACATCAAACAAAAGTACTAGGGGTCACTTTGATATTTTTTTAAATGGAACACCCTGTATATTTTTACATTTTTAAATTCCACATAAAATTATAATTATTTTTTATTAAATGCACTATTAGTCTATACTTCATAGTTTCCGAGATATTGACTCTCGAAAAGTGACATTTTTGAACTTTGACAGCTTATAACTTTCTAACAGTACGTCTTAGAGCAAAACGGCTTACATGTCCCTATCTTCAAATTTTATTATCTTCCCAAAAAAATAAACTTCCGGTTAAACCGGATGTAACTCGAAAGAAGGAAATATAGTTGTTCCGGTTTAACTGGAAGTTGATTTTTTTGGGAAGATAATAAAAATTGAAGATAGGGACATGTAAGCCGTTTTGCTCTAAGACGTACTGTTAGAAAGTTATAAGCTGTCAAAGTTCAAAAATGTCACTTTTCGAGAGTCAATATCTCGGAAACTATGAAGTATAGACTAATAGTGCATTTAATAAAAAATAATTATAATTGTATGTGGAATTTAAAAATGTAAAAATATACAGGGTGTTCCATTTAAAAAAATATCAAAGTGACCCCTAGTACTTTTGTTTGATGTTCAATTGTTTTTTGCTGAAGATATTCGAATTTGCGGGAGAAAATGACTTAAGATGGCTATTTCAGTTTTTTTATAAAAGTACAGGAAAAGTCAAAAATCGCCTTGTCTAGTCTTGGTTGGATAACCCTGTACATATTTCATTTTATAATTAACTTAATTTTTTTATATCCTGAGAATTTAACTTAGCCATAAAGACTTGTCCCTTGACATTCCTAGTCAAATTTTAAGCCTCAGAAAGGGACTTGGAGATAGTATTTCGAAATTAAAAACAGTGTACGAACTTGCGGATCATTCGTTAATAAAAAAAATCAGTGTGTTCTTTATCTAGTGCAGTGATATTATTTCTAACTTTACCAGTTAGTGTGGCATCAGCGGAACGATCTTTTTCCAAACTTAAAACAGTAAAAACCTATTTACGTAACACCATGGGACAACAACGCCTGGATTCTATGAGGCTCGATCACTGCTACCCCTGTTACTATACATGATAAGCAAAATTATAAGTGGTGTTTCAAAATTTTGATTTTGCATCATGTTGCTGGAATATTACGTGTAATAACTACCTATGTTATGTCTACCAGTCTACCCAGGATTATAAAATAAATTCGAATTGTTTGCTGTTTTAATAGTAGGTACTTAACACATAATGTGGACTTAAGTCTAATTAAATTATTACAGGATTAGCAAATTCAAAAATTCATAAACCTCTGAACCTAAAAGTAATGAAAATAAGAATTATCATTTTCCATTTGTTATAACAAAATAACTGAGCGCTCTAACGTTTGAGTTTTTTTTTATTATTTTGATGCATAGATTACACCCTTAGAGTTTGGCCCGTTCCTCCCGACTCACCCTGTATATACAGTGTCCGCAAGAAAGTCCGCATCAAATGGGATTTTTTTTAATTATTAGGTATAGGTAAAAATTGAAAAAGCAGTTAGTTTTTGCTTACCTAAAAACGTGACGAAAAAATGACGTATACTGAAGTAGCTGCACGACTTGCGTTACCTGTCAAATTTGACACTTTTAATAAAATAGGTTCAAAAATGCCCTTATTTATCAAAATATCGAAAAACTTTATTCGAGAAAGTTGTTTATTTAGGCATTTTTAGCCTTTGTTCGAAATTTTGACAGTTTAATACAATTTTTATTTTTTGCCAGATTCTTGAACATTTTGATCAACCCTCGTAGATTAACTTTTATACATCGATGTAAAACCATTTGCCTTTACTTCATTTGTAATTTTAATGCAATTTTGTGTAAAATTTTTGTTTCCAATTATTTATTTTGCTTTAAAAACTGAAATTGTTATTGATCAGTATGTAATGTTTGATGCAAAGTTTATCTAATTACATCAGTTTTGTCAAAACCGACGTTTCTCATTTTTCTTAAGTAAGTAAACAGATGTACAAAAAGAAAATATTAGGAAGCTTTCGTTGAAATTTTACTTAATTAATATTGGATCAAAAAGAATAAATATTAATCGCTCGAAACATTTTATTCAACAAAAATATAGTTTAATGTAATTAATTTAATTTAATAATAATAATTAAGTAAAATTTCAACGAAGCTTCCTAATATTTTCTTTTTGTACATCTGTTTACTAACTTACGAAAAATGAGAAACGTCGGTTTTGACAAAACTGATATAATTAGATAAACTTTGCATCAAACATTACATACTGATCAATAACAATTTCAGTTTTTGAAGCAAAATAAATAATTGGAAACAAAAATGTTACACAAAATTGCATTAGGATTACAAATAAAGTAAAGGCAAATGGGGTTTTACATCGATGTATAAAAGTTAATCTACGAGGGTTGATCAAAATTTTCAAGAATCTGGCAAAAAATAAAAATTGTATTAGACTGTCAAAATTTCGTACAGAGGCTAAAAATGCCTAAATAAACAACTTTCTCGAATAAAGTGTTTCGATATTTTTATAAATAAGGGCATTTTTGAACCTATTTTATTAAAAATGCCAAATTTGACAGGTAACGCAAGTCGTGCAGCTGCTTCAGTATACGTAATTTTTGTTTTTAGGTAAGCAAAAACTAACTGCTTTTTCAATTTTTACCTATCCCTAATAATAAAAAAAAAATCCCATTTGATGCGGACTTTCTTGCGGACACTGTATATATATACAATAATATTTAATAAAATCAACTGGTAGGTCTTCGGGAAATTTGGAAAACACCGAAACTATTATTAATCATCCTATTTTAAGTAAAGAGTCCGTCATCAAACATAACAAATAAACTAACAGTGTTCTCCTTAATCAGCTCAATCTCTATCGATTACCCCAAATTAATTTTATTGAATGCCGAAGCGTTAATTGTGGCCCATTGAGTTACAATCAACACAGAACTGCGTCATAAATTGGGTATGAAAATTGCCTATTATTGCTTAGCTGGATTTATTTATTGAGCACATTGCATGTTAATGCTAATTTATTGACATACTTTTTAGATTATTTTGAATATAATGACATAAATAACCATTCCCGAGAAGACCTACGGTTTAACTACGATCCTCAGTCATTGGAAGCACCCCCCAAAAAAGACTGTCAACCCTTGGTTTCGCCCATCTACCCCCTACCGATTGAAAAGTGGGTATCTTCATCCGTACCCCATGAGATTTTCGATCTCATCCGGCGAATGGAGGATGATACATTTTCCACTCTTTCCTAGTTTTGGCTCGCCACTGGACCTACGACAAGACTTATATACCGTGCGAGCAAAAATTATTTGCATCAAAGAGGGCCTTGCATCTAAAGACGTAATGCTTAGCCGTAGAGCTTAATACCTGTTGGGTGTCAGTAACTACCTGAATTAACAATCAATCAGTTATTCCGTCATCTTTGACAGTCGTTACAAGTAATTTGATTCATCGCTAATTTTAACTATTTCTTGAACAATTCACACAATGGGCTTTACGGAACAGCACAAAACATTTATGGTTGAAGCGTATTTTCGAAACGGGGTTAGAGTAAATGGTGAGTGGCAATACAGTCCGAGTTTGTGCATGGACGATTTTCACGAACATTTTCCTAGCGTTGCTTTTATTGCTGGGGATTTTTATCATTGCCATACGCCAACAAATTGTATAAGACGCCTGTCCCAAGAACTGGGAAGATCTTATGGAACATGCAAGACTATTCTTAAGAAGCCGCTAAATTTATTTCCTTATAAAGTGCAAGTATTCCAAGAAATACAAGCCGCAGAATTTGAAAGACGCAGGAATTACTCTCAATGGTTTACCAAAAATTTATTGGAAAGAAATGATTTATTAGACCTGACATTTCTTTCTGATGAAGCCTGGTTCCACCTCTCCGGTTATGTGAATTCTCAGAATACATCACGCATGTGGAGTAGTGAAAATACCCATTTTTTTTGTAGAGTCCACATTGCCCCCTCAAAAAATTGGTGTCTGGTTAGCTGTTTCCCGAAGAAGAATTGTTGGTCCTATTTTTTCCATGACACAGTTACAGCACAGCGGTATAGAGGCATTTTGAAACCGTTTGTGGAGCAATTACTTGACGACAAACTACGTTTTGGATATTTTCAACAGGACGGTGCAACCGCCCATACAGCCGCCGAAACTATTAACTACTTACGCAATTTTTTCGACGACAAATTGATCAGTTTTCGATCAGACATTGAATCCCCACCTAGATCACCTTGTTTAACGGTTATGGTTTACTTCGTTTTTCCACATTTAAAGGACATTATTTTATTTTTAAAACACCAGGTGCAAATTTAGAACAATTACAAGGAAGGATTATCCAAGAATGTGATAACATTTCTCCAGAGATGCTGGTCAACACTTTCGAAAATATGAAGAGACGTGCGAATTTATGCTTGGAGCATATGGCGGTGGCCAATTTCAGCAATTTATGTAATTATTTTTCTTTTTCTTTCTGTATATTCCTACTTTGTTAATTTTGTAAACAACAAAAATAAATTTGTATTTGTCTACTTATTTTATTACTCATTAGTTTGGCATATATTATCATGTCATAATATGAATTTGACAAAATTTTTACCTAGATTTGGTTAGATATATCGTCCCCATAGCATTGTGTACTAAACCAAGCCCCACGTTTTTTAATCCAAGCCCTCTTTGATGCAAATAATTTTTGCTCGCACGGTACTTATACTTTCTACTACGTAGGTTATAGTGCTTACATTTTTTTTGATATAAATTTTTTTTGACATCTGCACCCTGGTCTATTAAAGTTAGAGCAATAAAGTTACATTAGCTCACGAATGTTTCTCCTTAACCCGACAAGGTTAAACAAGAAAACACGAACTTGATTTTACAGCCTTCTTTATGAATAAAGACCAGAGTAGTAAAAGTTTTAAGTTTGATCGTAAAAACGGTATACGGCCTAACTTTATTGGATTTTTTCTTATAACTTATAAACATGTTTATTTGTATTTTCTAGCTTTTCCTATCGAGGTCATAGAGATACACCTTTAGGGCAGCAAACAATAATCCCGAAAGTGGTAAAATTTATGTCCCCGCCAGTGGCGCAACCAGAAATTTTGTTCGGGGGGGGGGGCTTTAACTTCTTGCGCCGCAAGCGAAAAATTGTTTGGGTGCCACGCCCTTTTTTGGGTAAAATACGTATGATTGACGAGAGCGACAGCCCCCTAAAACTTCTGCAATAATACGCCGCTAGCCCTAACGAAATATTTATGAAAAAAAATTTAGAGATTTTATTTTAATTAGTAAAAATGTATTTAAAATAAGTAACGCATATATTAAGCATACTTATACTAAAACAAAACAAAAACCTTATACAATAAGTTGTAAGTAATCACTAATAATACTAATATGAAAGTAAAATTCTTCGTTTTGTTTTTGCCATTTCGTCCAGAATTTCTTCCACGGTAATATCAATATCGTGGTTCGCATAAATAAGTAGACCAGGGTCGATAATTTTTCAAACAAAAAAAATAATAGTAGGATGAAACCCATTGGAAAAGAAAGAGAATATAACAAAAATGAAAGAAAAAATAATTTACGGGCGATCCGAGGTCGGGAAGTGGAAGGGGGTGAGTTTTTAAGGCTAGAAAACGATTTATCTCGATTTCCGGGAAAACTGCAAGTCCTATGGAAAAACGTTAAATGGCAAAGTTGTAGGTAATAAAAAGATCTACAACTTTTGTATTAACACTTTTTTACATTGCCTCAAAATTTATGTGAAAAATTCAAATAACCAAGTTTTTGTTTTTTTTATTTTTATCTTTTACAAAAAAAATTATGCACGAAATTTGGTGATAACTTACCTTTTTATATCCCAAACACACTGTAATTATTTTGTTTTAAAATATTTATTTTTTCACCTTATTTTGACTTAATATCGAAAAAGCACCCTTATTTTCAATCGAAAATTCTCACGTCAAAATATCTGCTGTTTTAAAAAAGTCGGTGGGCTTTTTGTTCGTTGAAATCTCCACTTTCTGATGGTGTAAAAAAATATATACATTACTATGGTAAATGTTCTCAAAAAATGCAAAGAAACGGAAAAAACTCGAATCCGAAATTTTTTTTTAAATCATTATGTACAATTTTGACCTATTTATTAAAATTTATACTTTAATTACTCAAAAAACGTAAGAATCCATGTTACATTGATAAACAAAAAAATTACAAATCCATAAAACATTGAGATCGCAAAAAACATGCGAAAATAGTTCGCGTGACATGAAAAATTGGTTTGCAATTAAACGAATAGGCTAAGTTTCTAAGCTCGGGGGGGGGCTGCAGCCCGGCAGCCCCCCCCCCTTGTTGCGCCACTGGTCCCCGCGCCGTTTATTAACGGAGTTACAGGGTGTTAAAGTTAAATTTTATTTGCAGTTCTTTTTGCACGCTCATAATATTTTGACGAAATCTCGTTTATGGGGCTTTTTCGGGACGAGAAATACAAACTTGCCCATCGATTTTTCGTATTTTATAGAGGGCGCCATATAGGAGCCTATACTTTAATTTGAATGGTCCCAACTTTTTTGTCCTGCACTGTATGCGCATTTTGACTGAATATTTTTATTCCCCTAATCTTTTAACATAAAAAAGGTATACTACATTTCTTTCGATAAATCTAACCGTTTCCGAGAAAAACGATAAGATAACATTGCTTGCATGTGATGAATACGAAATCATTTTAATTTATTATTTTTTAATTTAATTAATTTAATTTTTTAAAAAGAATTATTTTGTGCATTGAAGGGAAAGGACGTCACTTGGAACCTTTGATTTTCATATTTAATTTATTGTTCTAGTAACTTATGTATTTTAAAACTGCAAATAAAATTTAACTTTAACACCCTGTAACTCCGCTAATGATCAATTTCCGAAGGAAGAGATAGCATTTATTTTCGGTCTAGAATTATCGTAAGTAATTACATAAGTGCATCAAAATTACCGATACTTTTTTATAAAAGCATGTTGTCTAAAAACTGGATGAGTTTATTTTCATATTTTGGCAAAAGAGCCCGACACCGAAGGTGGAGGGCTCTTTAAACAAAATATGAAAATAACCGAATCCAGTTTTTTACTGACAACATGCTTGAATGAAAAATTATCAGGTCTATTTTGATGCACGAATGTAATTCGGTAGAATATTTCTCGAGTACGTGAAATAAAAGCACAAAATTTAATGTTTTTATTTAAACGTTATATTTAATTATATGAAAATAAACAAATTAAAAATTGCATGAATTGCAGTGGAAAACACAATTATTGTAAAAATTACTATTTTTGGAGTCTGCTGCGTTACTTGTTAATGGATGTGAGTTTGCCATTGAATTAGAACTTGTAGAACCTGGCATACAGATATTAGTTTCTGGGCTATGATTAGCCTTATCATTGTCTTCCCTCATTTTTTCTACTATATTAGAGTGGTGTTCCTCGTCTAGTTGAAGATACGGCTTTATGGATTTTGGGTTGGAATGCCCAGTAATTTTTATTAGCGTATTTTCTTCAACCCCTTGCTTTGCTAACTTCGAAACAGCTGTTGCACGCAGTGAATGGTTGGTGATTTTAACCTTTTCAGTCGCTAAAGCTGACTTTTTTGCTTCCGTTGAGGTCCACCGAGTGATTATATTTTTTGCAACAGGGATATTCTTATACCACTTGCCCAATTTCCAGAAAGGATTAAAACAATCGCGGAATATTTATGTTATTTATTTTTTCTAATAACTTTTTAAACAACCTTACTGGACACAAATCCGGATTAGTTTCGTTTTTAACTAGCCACTTGGATGGTGCACAAGGTTTTTCTCCTCCTTGTGTTGTTTTGTCGAATATTGGGTTGTATTCCATTCTGCCTGTTTTTTTTCCTGCGTTATTAATATCGTCTTTGAAATACGAAATTAAACATTTTACTCCCTCTCCTCCTCGCCATGCTAGTTCGTATGACAAAACAAAGAAAACTTTTTTTTGCAAGCCATCAGGCGTTTCTTCATCACAATTCTGTACCATTTTTTTAAACTCATTGTATTTAAGTGATACAGCGCTTTCCTTTCTTTTCTGCGGGTCTGTCTGCAACTGCTTCCTTTTGGCACCTTTTGCTTCGCGGGCTGTTTTAAATTCCGTATTAGTAAAGGGATTAAATTTAATGTTATATTCGTTTTGATATTTTTCCATTAATAATTTTGACGTAACGTTCCAAATAGTATTTACAGTAAAATCTTTATAATCCTCACCATTTTTTTTTTCATATTGTAGGCCCAATCAGTCAGAATATTGGCCAGCGTCGGTATTAAAGTATTTTCGTTTAAACTATAATTTCTCTCTTTAATAAAGTCCATGAACGGTCTCCATATATACTGGTGGTTTAGTAATGTATTTTTAGGTTTACTTTCGGTAACTTTCTCTAAAATTAAACTTAAGGAATCACTTCCAAATCGCGACATTTTTACGACTTTTTAAATTTGATTTATGTATGTCAAAATGACAAATACATAATATCAACACAATAATACACCTACAAGGTGCTATTGTAAATATTAATTATTGTTACTTAGATACGGACCTATAGGGAAATTTTCGGCGGGACATTTTCGCACCTACTGGGCAATTTTCGTCGAAAACTTCCCGCTTCATATGGTAGTTTTTACACATGAGAGAAATATTCCCCTAAATTTTTTGCTCATCATTTCCGGACACCCTATATAGAAATATTTTTTTTGTATAAAAACCTCTGAAATCTAGCCTATTTTTAACTAAAAATAGATCTCTAACTATTTTAATGTTATCAAAGTACCTTTGTGCTTGCGTGTTCAGTAGCTCTATCATTTCGAAAATAATAAAGGTTGAAATTTCAGGGTCAAGTTTTAATAATCCAGCGTTTATTTTAAATGATTCTTTTTTATTGTTAATAAAGCTGTAGGTACAGGGTTGCACTTAGTATGGTTTCTTATTAAACATTAAAAAAAAACACTTAAGACTTGTGAACACATTGTCAACATACGCAAACTTATCTTAAGATAGTAGTTTGTAGTTTAGTTCAATTTGTTCGTAGCTCTATTAAGCCGTATTAATATTTTCGTGGTGTCTAGCAGAACTATTTGTCGTAGCTAGACTTCTCAAGGCAAAAAGGCCGGATACTACATTTAATTTTGATATGGACTATTATGACACGAAAACACATATTATGTTGTGTACCTATGTATAAGACCTTTTGGACTTAAAGGTAGTTCATTAAAGTAAGTACATATCGTTAAGTCAGTTACACCCACCCCGTATATCAATATATCATATCCTTAAAACAATGCAAAAACCATTAAAAAAAAATAAGGTCAATGTCAGGAAGGCAAAGAGATAAAAACAAACGCGTAGGAAAAAGTTTTAAGGTGATTTTTTTTAACGGCGAAATAATTGTGCACCTTGCCTTGACGGAATGGCAAGGTCTCTCAGAATATTCCAATACTTTGTTAATTATTTTACTTTCTATCGACAAAAGTGATGAATTACTGAAGTCAACACAGTATTTATTTGTCTGCATTTATAATGACGCAAAATAAATAACCACCGATACTATCGTCTGTCAAATTCTCAAAAAATAGGTTAGTTTTTAACAAATTTTATACATTCTGCAAGTCTGCAGAACCTTCCAACCCTCTGCAAATTTGCAGACGCAAAGTATGATAAACGCTTTCTGGAATTCCAATTTTGTCACTTGCATCTGCAAACTGAGTGGGTCCCCCCGCAAACGTTTTCATGGGCCCCCTTTCTATAACGAATGGAAAATGGTAATTCTTATTTTTATTACTATTAGGTACCTACAGGTTTATGAATTTTTGAATTCGTTAATCGTGTGATAATTTAATTAGGGCTAAACCCACATATGTGTTAAGTACCTACTATTAAAACAGCAAACAATTCAAATTTATTTTATAATCCTAGGTAGACTGGTAGACATAACATAGATAGTTATTAAGTCATTATACGTAATATAATAAAATCAAAATTTTAAAACACCACTTTTAATGTTGCTTACCATGTATGGTAGTAACGGGGGTATCAGTGATCAAGCCTCATAGAATCCAAAAGACGGAAAACAGTAAAACACATGAACACTAAACAAGTCTGCACAAACATTATGTCACTAAGTACTATAGAAGGTATTATACAAAACGACCAGACCGTCGAGAGTTTTTTTTTGTAAAATCGTTTATAATTTCGTCGATATTTAATGTTTTAACAAACTCGTGTTCGATACTGATTAAGGATAAATCCGAAAGGCGTTGTTGTCCCATGGTGTTACGTAAATGGGTTTTACTATTTTAAGGTTAAAAAAATATCGTTCCGCTGGTACCATACTAACTGGTAAAGTTGGAAATAACATCACTGCACTAGATACATCTGGAAAATTGGAAGAACACACTGATTTTTTATTAATAAATGATCCGCAAGTTCATACACTGTTTTTAATTTTGAAATGCTATCTCCAAATCCTTTCTGAGGCTTAAAATTTGACTTGGCGAGTCAATGGAAAAGTCTTTATGGTATATCGTTTGTAAATTCCGCACGTTCACGTATTATTCTTCTCCACTTCACGAAGTTAAATTCTCAGAATATAAAAAAATAAAATTAATTATGAAATGAAATAGTACCTATGAAAAGAAATGCTGGCAGCAAATTTCGAAGGGGCCGTCAATGTGGGCCCCCCCGGCTGGCCTGCCCCCCCCCCCTGCGGGGGTGCTTGATACGCCACTGGACATCAGATGCAGAGCTGCTGCAATCTTACCCTTAGCATATTAAGAGCGTCCCAAGAAATTTTCCGAATGGTCTATAAATGTGATAAAAGTTGATAATTGATATGAGTGGAAATAATTTTTTACATCATATTTAAAAAAATTCAAAAATTCCTATTTATTAAAGAGTAGTTCATTTTTAGATTTTATCTATTATAACAGGTGCCTAGGTCGCCTTCTGCCATATTATCCATTTCATTTGTCGTCTATTAAGCCTAATATTATGGATTATAAAACTGATGTTTACGGACTATTTTTAGACCCTTGTAAACGGATTTACGATGGCTAAAATTTAGATCCAACCCAATAACTTACTACAAAGAAATAAACTTAATGTTTTATTTTTTACATAAGTACACCAAAGGGGAAAGTTATGGACCGTAAATATCATAAACACGTGTTTTTAGATCGATTAAAATTTGAAAAGCTTTTATTAGCTTCACCTGTATGTTTGTTTGTTTGTTTGTCCGTAACCGACTTTTTTGCCCCCGATTTTGACCCACTTTAAACGGTCAGATTTAATTTAAATTTTGTAGACTTATCAATAACCGCTGACAATACAATAATCTACACGCAAAAAATTCTCCTGTCAAATTTTGACAGCTGTCAAGTATAAAACGAAGAAGCGATTTTGACGAAACAAATTATGGCGTCGTATAGTATTCGATGCGGAGACTTCGGGAAAAATAAGCAACAAATTCTCCTGTCAACATTTGACAGCTGTCAATATGTCAGAATTATTACAATAACCGATAGTAATGAAACAAACATGGGGTTGTATAGATATTGTCGTTAAGAATAGAGAAAAATTAAAAAAAATTCTACCCGTCAAAATAAAATTTTGACAAATTTTTTGTCGTTTGTTCGGGTTTGTATGTATGTTTGTTTGTAACCGATTTCTTTGAACTCGATTTTGACCCACTTTAAACGGTCAGATTTAGTTGAAATTTTGTAGACTTATCAAGAACCTCTGACAATACAATAATCTACTAATCTAGCTCAGTTTAAAAAAAGTAAAATACGCGCTTTAATAAATTAATCAAACTAAAAAGCGGAAAATAAATATAGTTTAATAATATAGGCAGAAAATAATAATGAACGATAAACATTAGTATTATAGTGAAAAAAAAGCGTGGGGCGCTTTGTGCTATATTTTTCGTATATTGAGCACCCCACGCTTTTTTCACAATAATACTAATGTCTATCGTTCATTATTATTTTCTGCCTATATTAAGAATTTCAAGAATTATTTTAAACTATATTTATTACAATAAGTTATTTTTCACTCAAGAACCAATTTCGAGCTATTTAAATTCCAGTTAAATACCTATTATAATTTTGGCCAAAAAATCCAACCATCCCTCCCTACTGTCTACATTTCGATAATATTTTCTTAAACAGGAAATTTTTTATCACAACGTTTTTATTGTTTTAATCCCTTTCCTTTGTTCCATTCGTCTGTTTTTGTGGGGGCAAGTTATGCCTTGAAATATTTATTGATTAAAGTCAGTCGATTTAAGGGATGTTAACATTAAGGATAAGGATAGGTATTTACCTTTTTGGTTATTTATATAAACAGTGTGACCAGTAAAGTCCGCATCATATGGGATTTTTTTTTATTAACCAGCTTTATAATTTGGCATCATGCTTCGATCCAGATGAAAATTAAGCAAAAAAAATAGTAGTCACGTGATTCGCATTATCTGTCAAATTTTAATTTTTTCCAAAAAATAATTCAAAATTGGGGTTATTTCTGAAAATATCAAAAAAAGTGATAAGACAAAGTTTTTTTAAATGCAGTTTCTAGCTCACGTGCATAATTTCAGCTGCATAAGATAATTTTGATGAAGACGCCTGTCCCAAGAAGTGGAAAGATCTTATGGAACATGCAGGACTATTCTTAAAAAGCATCTAAATTTATTTCCTTATAAAGTGCAAGTATTCCAAGAAATACAAGCCGCAGATTTTGAAAAACGCAGGAATTAATTGGTTTACCCAAAATTTATTGGAAATAAATGATTTATTAGACCTTATTTTTTTTCGAATGAAAGTTAGTATTTTTGTTTTTCTTTCTGTATATTCTTACTTTGTTAATTTTGTAAACAACAAAAATAAATTTGTATTTGTCTACCTATTTATTTTATTACTCATAGTTTGTCATATCATCGCATAATACGAATTTGACAAAATTTTAACCTAGATTTGGTTAGATATATCGTCCCCATATCATTGTGATCTAAACCAAGCCACACGTTTTTTAATCCAAGCCCTCTTTGATGCAAATAATTTTTGCTCGCACGGTAGTAGCAAGGTCACATTCAAAGGTAATTCCACCGTAATTCCTACTCCTAGCCCCACCCAGCTCTTTACCGCCTCTATCTTATAATAGTATATTAAAGTACACGTTTCATAAGAAGCGGTTTTAGCGCACGCGTCTATTTTAAAAAAACAAGCCACAAAGTGGCGAGTTTTTTATTGACACGTGCGCTAAAACGCCTTATGAAACATGTGTTTTATACATTTTTTTCTATTTCACCTTTTATAATCAAGAAAAATACACTTTAAAAAGAAAATAAATCCTTCAAATTTTGTAAATTTTTATGTCTAAATTTTATGTTGGTAATACTATTTTTTATCATAGTAGCCTCTGGACAACAAAAATTATTTTGCGAACTGTCATTTTTTGATTTATTGACCCATTTTCACCACGAGATTCTAAAGTTATTTTAGCGATATGAGATTTGAAATTGGACGGAATACGTTGTGTGATCCTTGTATATTCGGTACATATACAGAGCGTTCGGAAATTCGGGAGATTTTGCTACTTTTTTTCGAATTTCAAAGGACGTGATTTTACTACATTGCAATTTAGCATAGGGAAGATGGAAAATTCAAATAAAGTTGAAGTTAAAATCGACATTGGAAGGTTAGTAGATTGCATTTTGGATAGGATTTGGCAGAAAATGATAGCTTGAAGCATCTACAAAAGATTGATTTATAGATTTATGCAACCAACATACATGACTGTTATCCACACAGAATAAAAAAGTAAGTTATCAAGCTATTTTTCCTCTGCGAAAAATGGGTTTTCTCGTAAATCACAAAGGCCGCGCAAGTCAATGAAATAAAACATTTAAATGTTACCAACATCAAATAAAGAAAAAACGCGTATCGAAATAGCTTCATTATGATACGCAAATGCGTATCGTCCTGAGCTTATTATGAACGTGAAATAGAAAAACGATATTGTCAACACATTTTAATGTTTACCAAATCAAATAACAAGATTTAATATAACTAGGATTAAATTAAATAATTTCAGCCAAATATGGACGGCAGATAATAGGTTGGATTTTCATAGCGTATGGTTTGCTTTGGGCGTAACCACAGACCTTTTAAAATAGAGACCCACTTGATTACATTTCACCCGATCCATCATCCTTTTCTTCCATTTTATTGCGCCTTGCATCGCCAGACTTACATATTTGTCGAAAATACCTGGCAAAATCCTTCAAAAAATTATGCTATATTGCTAGCTATGCTAGTTTGACAATAATTCCAATAGCTCTCTCTAGCAACTGCTTTAATAAAAGAGTAATCCGTAATTACTTCCATCACTCTTATCTTAGATTTATTTATCAATAAATTATTGTACTACTTAGCAAAATGTCAATAAGAGAGTTGGTAAAACCATTTCTATTCAATCAATTCATTTTATTTAACCAGTATCGCTTACTATTCGAAATTATAAGTGATTGGAATTGACTGCAGGTAATTTTATTGTTGAGACATTGCTGGATAAGTACAACGCAACCTAACTTATTTAGTGGCTATTTTGGATGATTCTTGTGTGTTATATTTTATTTTTGTGAAAAATTTTATCCAGTATAATCAGTCATATGGCACGCCTGTGTAGTAGTATGCAGGAAGTGGACCAATATGATAATCTTCTTATCGATAAATGTGGTTATGTTTTAATATTTATGTAGAAAGAACTCGAGCAGTTCTCTAGAGTTTATAGTCTTTGGGTGGAACCATATCCAAAATTAATAGTATCTATGTTTCTCCAAACATAAACAGACGTCTATAATCGATAAATACTGTGGGTCACAACATAATATGTAGATTTTTAAAAAATCGACAAAATAAGGCGCACAAAATTTGTTTTGTGTGGTGCTTTATTCAGAAGCGGATCTTGAATGTTGTTAATTGGAGAAAGGGGGATGGGGAGTGACCACCAAGCTAAAAATCACCCATGAATTGCGCCTCACTTCGTCAATATTGAAAAAAACCTCGGAAAAAAGTAAGTCGTGCAAATTATGCACCGCAGGCGAAAAAATACAATGGACCCATTGCACGTGGTGACAAGGTCGGCGTTTGGTTTTCTCTTATCGAAAAAAATGACAAAAATCAAATATAAAATATTTGGGCTTTTTTTTCTTATCCCTACCTGATTTTTTATCGTCGTTCAGACCAATTTCAACGTCTTCAAGCCTGCAGCTTCTAAGATCACTCTAAATTCGAAAAGACGACGTGAAAAGCTTTATTTTTTTAGAATTTTCTCGGTTCCTTTCACTATTCGCGTGGTTTTTCCTGCTGGCGCGAAAATTTGAAGGTTTCCCGGATTGCTTGACCGACTGCTCGACAAGCCTCGGTCAGGAAATAACTGAAGCAAAGCACGCTTGCCGGATTGATGGGATGCCGCCGGTCCGGAGCGGTGTTGCCAAGTTTTCCTGCTGAAAATCTTGCGTATCGCTTGATTGACCTTTCTATCATTATGCCAAAAATATTGATAAAAAATTGCTTCTTTCATAGTTTCAATATGATAGAAAAGTAGTAAAGGAAATTTTTGTCGCTCCAATACCTATACGTCGTCGGCAGGGGCTTCTCTAATAGGGGAGGGGGCTGTAAATAGTATAGGATATGTGGTTAGCCACATTATAAAAAATTGCACAATCTGTACACCAGAACCCAGAACTGTCTTTAGGTCTTTTTATACAAGAGAACTATGCCCTAGAAAAAAATAGCCAGGGCAGCTACCGTGCGAGCAAAAATTAACTTTCAAAATGTCTTTATTCCAAACTAACTTTTACAGTTCATTACATGGAAAGTGACAACATAATGTAGAAAATAATAACCATTAAAAAAAAAATAAAAAATAACAATAAAAAATAATTGAAGTTAATCCAATTTGATTCATTAATAAAATCAATTAAAAAAAAATAAAAAAATAGTACCTATAAATAATTTCATTTGGTAAATATCTCTTTAATTGTTTTTTAAAAGTTGCCAATTTTTTAATTTTTCTGATATTTTTGGAAGATTGTTATATTTTATTATTGAGTCATATAAAAGCGATTTCTGTGTGTGTTATGTTTGATTTTTTTTCTTTTAAAATGATTGAGTGAATTAGAATACAAATTTTTAATTTATAAATGTTTTGAACATGTAAATATCCTTTCGGTCTATATAGATTAACAGTTGGTTCTAAATGTGGTAATTTGTGTATACATTTAATAACTTTATTTTGCAATTTTTGTAATGGTTTTAAGTTTGATAAACAAGCAGATCCCCATGCAGAAGCTAAGTATTGTAATTTTGAATATATTAATGAAAAATATATATTTTTTAAGTATCTCAAAGGAATGAAATATCTAGCTCTGTACAAAACAGATACCAAAGGAGATATCGAGTTGATAATATACTGGATATGGCATTTCCAATTTAAATTTTCATCTAAAACTAATCCTAAACATTTTGTTTTATTATCATTGCATCAAAGTTCAAAGAGGGCTTGGATTGAAAAACGTAGGGCTTGGTTTAGATCACAATGATATGGGGACGATATATCTAAATAAATCTAGGTTAAAATTTTGTCAAATTCATATTATGACATGATATGCCAAACTAATGAGTAATAAAATAAGTAGACAAATACAAATTTATTTTTGTTGTTCACAAAATTATACTTGCACTTTATAAGGAAATAAATTTAGCTGCTTCTTAAGAAAAGTCCTGCATGTTCCATAAGATCTTCCCATTTCTTGGGACACGCTTCTTATACAATTTGTTGGCGTATTTTGCATTATTTCACGAACGTTTGCAACAAGTTTTTCTGTTCTTACAGATGGTCTTCCTGCTACTTTTTTGTGTTGTATGAAACCTGTTTTCCTAAACACAGCCACGGTTCTTTTCAGGCAATGATAAAAATCCCCGGCGATAAAAGCAACGTTAGGAAAATGTTCGTGAAAATCGTCCATGCATAAACCCTGATTGTATTGCCGCTCACCATTTACTCTAACCCCGTTTCGAAAATACGCTTCAACCATGAATATTTTGTGCTGTTCCGTAAAGCCCATTGTGTGAATTCTTCAAGAAATTGGAAAAATTAGCGATGAATCAAATTACTTGTAATGACTGTCAAAGATGACGGAATAACTGATTGATTGTTAATTCAGGTAGTTACTGACACCCAACAGGTATTAAGCTCTACGGCTAAGCATTATGTCCTTATATAGATGCGAGGCCCTCTTTGATGCAAATAATGTTTGCTCGCACCTTACGTATTATTAAATTTTAAATAAACTTATTATTATTATGAACACAGTCGCGTGAGATTTTTTTAGGGGTCCTTGCGCATCTTTCCACACGACCCGTTAAAAAAGAGTATGAAGCGTTTTCTTAGATCACCCAATAAGTCAGCTATTTAAATTTAATAAAATTTATTCAAAACACCCTGTATATTGATAAATACGTCCATAATAATATTCAAAAAAATTGAATGTTACATTTTTTTAATATAACGGATTTCAATGCGTATGAAATTCGTTTGAACTGGCAATGCCGCCGTAGCAAGTAACCATGACAACAGCGTCTTACTGACCTTCTATATTATTTTCCTGCTGAAGAACGGCAAGGTTTATGGCATGTAATAAAACAAATATGCTTCTGGCTTTTTTATGAATAAATTTTCGTTCTTAATTTTTACCATATTGCCATATTGGTGATGTTTTTGCCATTTTATTGTTTGAGTGACAGTTCCTTGTGTTTAGGCTTTTGACGCCGCCTATTAAGCACAATTTACTATTTTTTTTAGGGTAAAAATGTAGAATTTAGTAATTAAAACGGAGAATATTAATATAATTAAATATTTCAAAAATTAAATGTGTGGTTATGGGTAATAATTTAAATTGTCAAAATATAAATGTTGTAATTGATGGTGAAAAATTGGAATTAGTAAACAGTTTTAAATATTTAAGGATAATCATTGATTCAAAATTAAAAATTTTTAATTATTTTGAAAGTATTATGTCGAAGATTGCCGGAAAAGTATAAGGCAATGCGGATTATTTTAAATTGTGACAAATATACAAAAATTAATTTTATATTGAAATATTTCGATTGGTTAAATGTTCCAAATTTAATTTTTTATTTATAATTATACTTTATAATAATTTTTTATTTTTAATTATAAAACAAGAACTAACATTTTTATGTGGATAGAGTGTCTAAAACATTAGCTTATAAATCTATTTTTTATAAAGGTTTGATAGAATATAATAATTTGGAAAATTCTATTAAATCTCAAAAATCATTAAAACTGTTTAAAAAAACTTTAAAATTACATTTAATTAAAAAACATAATGATACGTAATATTTGATACAATTTGCAAAATGTTTAACTTTTCTGTCTGTTTTTGTTAAAAGAAGGTTAGCAAAATGGAGCTTTTATAAAAATTGAAGTGTAACAGAAACATGATATGAAGAAAATTGATAATGGGTAAACCGTACTGAGTATTTGAAAACGTTATTAAAGAGGGTGCAAACCAACCAAATAAAATGGGGAAGAAGAATAGTAATTTACGTTATAAGACCGGAAAGTAGTGTTTTTCAGGTCGAGACAAGCATTTCCAGGGCGAGCCATAGGCGAGTCCTGGAAGCTTGAAGAGACCTGGAAAACACTAATTTTCGGTTGCGTGAGGTACAATATTTTTTTTAAGACAGCCACTTCGATATATTTTATAATCTACGCAAAAGAAGTTTGACATAAAGAACAAAATTAAAAATCAACGAACTGTCACTCGACAATACATCGAAATGTTGTTGTCATAATAACGAAATCAAGGTATCTTGTATTATCAAAGAGCGATTGGAAAAACAAAAAACAGGGTGACAGTGACATTGGAGACCGGAAAAGTGACATTAGAGTCCGGAATAGTATATTAAAGTACACGTTTCATAAGAAGCGGTTTTAGCGCACGCGTCTATTTTAAAAAACGAGCCACAAAGTGGCGAGTTTTTTATTGACACGTGCGCTAAAACGCCTTATGAAACATGTGCTTTATACATTTTTTTCTATTTCACCTTTTATAATCAAGAAAAATACATTTTAAAAAGAAAATAAATCCTTCAAATTTTGTAAACTTTTATGTCTAAATTTTATGTTGGTAATACTATTTTTTTATCATAGTAACCTCTGGACAACAAAAATTATTTTGCGAACTGTCATTTTTTGATTTATTGACCTATTTTCACCACGAGATTCTAAAGTTATTTTAGCGATATGAGATTTGAAATTGGACGGAATACGTTGTGTGATCCTTGTACATTCGGTACATATACAGAGCGTTCGGAAATTCGGGAGATTTTGCTCCTTTTTTTCGAATTTCAAAAGACGTGATTTTATATCACGGCATTGCAATTTAGTATAGGGAAGATGGAAAATTCAAATAAAGTTAAAGTTAAAATCGACATTGAAAGGTTAGTAGATTGAATTTTGGATAGGATTTGGCAGAAAATGATAGCTTGAAGCATCTACAAAAGATTGATTTATAGATTTCTGCAACCAACATACATGACTGTTATCCACACAGAATAAAAAAGTAGGTTATCAAGCTATTTTTCCTCTGCGAAAAATGGGTTTTCTCGTAAATCACAAAGGCCGCGCAAGTCAATGAAATAAAACATTTAAATGTTACCAACATCAAATAAAGGAAAAACGCGTATCGAAATAGCTTCATTACGATACGCAAATGCGTATCGTACTGAGCTTATTATGAACGTGAAATAGAAAAAAGATATTTTCGGTCTCTAATGTCACTTTTCCGGTCTTGCGATCGGAAAAACGTTATTTTCTAGACGAAAAATTGTCCAGAAAGTGTAAATTTCTGGTCGGTTTTAAAAAAAAACATTTCTAAAAAGGTGTCGAAGGTTATTTAAATTTTTTTTTTAAAAACATATATTAAAGTTTTTTAGCCCAGCACGTGGACGTGAATAACCTTTTGACTTTTGAAAAAATTTTTGAAAATGTTTTACTTTTTAATCGACTTTATTGTTTTCAAATTAACCTCTTGCGGGGTTACTGAGGTTTAATCCTCAGTACCTCGAAAATGTTTTTTACTACGTAATAATAATATTGTGATAGGTACTACAATTTTACCCTCAGAATGTTCGATAAGTTTTTAAAAAAAAAATTTAAATAATCTTCGACACCTTTTTAGAAAGGTTTTTCTTCTTCCTCATTTTATTTGGTTGATTTGCACCCTCTTTAATAACGTTTTCAAATACTCAGTATGGTTTAACCATTATCAATTTTCTTCATATCATGTTTCTTCTACACCTCAATTTTTAAGTCCATGAAGGCTCCATTAAGGTTCTAATTTTCAATTTTCTCTTTTGCTAACCACATCAGCATAAAATAAAAAAATTTCTGTCTCCTGGGGATGAACGTTTCTACGTTCGAAGCATGTAGAGACCCTTGAACTAAGAATTTTATTCTATTAAATTTTGTGGACGAAGACTTAGTGTTTTTCTTTCCTTTTAACACTTTCAACTCCACTTTAAGTATGGACTATTTCTTCAAATCAAAATAGTTTAGTTTAACAATGATTTATAGATAGTATATAGTATTTTTAGGTAATCTACTGACAATAAAGGACATAATTTTTAAATCCGGAGATACAATATATACCTTGTAAGCCTAAGTACCCCATCTTAGACAACTCTCCCCTAGCTTCATTCTCAGAAGCAACTTCTTCTACTTAATAGATTATGTTAAAGTTCTAAAAAACTATTTACCCCAGGGTATTGAGTCCTTTCTCTGGGCTATACCGTTTTTCAGATTTCGCATTTTAATAATGATATCACATTAGGGACAGCTCCTCCCCAGGGGAGAAAAGGAGTGCCGTCAAATTATATGTGCCCTTTGTGGTAAGTACTATTTGCCTGAAAAATTTAAGTCTCTTCAATAATAATAAATCATATTTTCCAATGCCGACTGTGGTTGAAAGGTCCATCACTACCTGATATCCACACCCTCAATAACATAGATCAAAATATTCCGGCAGAAGTTTCTGATCCAGCGGATAATTCACCAAATCTTAAAAAAGTACTCAGTTACTAAACCTTGGTAGTTGATTTAAATACAGGGTGTTCCTAAATATTATGTAAATACGAAAAGGGGTAATTCTTTGGCTTATTTAATGACTTAAAATTCATATAAACATAGGTCCGCAAACGCTTCGTTGCCGCTCTACAGGGTTTCAAGATTTTTTTAGTTTTTTTTTTATAGCTCTTGTAGTTTTTTCATATTTACCACCGTTATCGAGAAGAAAAAATAAAAGGTTTTCTGTGTTTCGCTAGATAAAATACAATACAAAAATATCAAATAATAAAAATAACACGGAAACTACGTTATAAAAATTGTTGAAAGTGACCTCCGCCTATGCCTTAGCCAGCTCTTCTTCTCATTGATGCCCGTACTTCTTTAAATACCCCCGGAGTATTTCTTATGGAACTGTCAAAATTAATAAAAATAAGAGATTACCCAAATAAAGCCAAGGCATACTATAGACCAATTACACTGGCCGACAAAATTTTTTTTTTGTTCTAACACAAAGCTAAATAGCATATTGTGGTAGAATGGACCTATCCAAATACGAAAATGAAAAAAAAAAAGTTGTAACACGTAACGTTTTCTTGTTACATTTATAGTACCACATTTAATGTTACAATATTTAATATCTATTAAAATAATAATATAAGAATTTTCTAACTGTGTATATCGACTATATTTAAATTTTTACAACTACTAAACATAGGTACCTTACATCTAAGAAAAACACAAACATTACAAATATTAACTGAACACACTAATTAAATTTTATTTTTTCCTTTTATGAGGGGTCATATCTTCTCTTTTCAAAAACCAACAGGAATCAGCCATCATGGCTGGATCCCATCGTCCTTGATAGCGAATTTCCATTGTCCTGATATCCTGGTGGAACCTTTCACCCTGCTCATCGCTGACAGCTCCCAAATTTTCAGGAAAAAATGACAGATGGGAATGGAGGAAGTGAATTTTTAATGACATTCGGGCACCAAGCGATTTGTAGGAATCTAAAAGTTCATCAACTAACTGTTGATAGTTTGCATCCATATTGTTGCCCAAAAATCTCCATACTATACTAACAAATGAGTTCCATGCTCTGAGTTCCTGCCTGGTAAGCTTCTCTGTAAAGTTGACATCGTCCAGCAATTTTCTGATTTGTGGCCCAATAAAAATGCCTTCCTTTAATTTGGCATCACTTAACTGGGGAAAGACTTGTCTTAGGTATTTGAATCCATCACCGTCTTTATTCATAGCTTTCACAAAGTTTTTCATCAGCCCAAGTTTAATGTGAAGAGGAGGCAGAAGGACTTTTTTGGGGCCTACAAGAGGTGCAAACTTAACATTTTTAGATCCCGGCTGAAATTCACTTCTTTTTGGCCAATCTTTTATTACATAATGCTGATCTACTGCACGACTGTCCCACAAACAAAGAAAACAGCAATATTTTGTAAATCCTCCCTGAAGTCCCACTAAAATTCCTACAGTTCAGGTAATTTTTCTGTTATAAAATGCTTCCATTTTTACCGCCCCTGATTAAATTGACTACCTGCTAATGTAAAATGGTCTTATTAAGCTATTGAAAAATGGTATGTATTGGGGCTTTCCCAATATTTTTTTTATTATTAGAAGGGTATTTCCATTTTAAAAATAAAGAGCTGACCTGTGTTAGAAAAATCTTGTCGGCCAGTGTTATTATTAAAAAAAGATTAATTTACACTAGCGAAACACAGAAAACCTTTTATTTTTTTTTCTTGATAACGGCGGTAAATACAAAAAAAACTACAAGAAATTAAAATGCTTTAGAACAAAACAAAAAATGCATTTTGTATTTTGGAATCCACCAGCGGCGCACCGAAAAAAAGTTCATGGGGAGAAGAGGGGGCATGACCCCTGAAAAACTATCTCCCTGTAGATTCTTAAAACCATTTGGTATGCCCAATGATGTAAGTCCTACAGCGTAACCTATATTCTAAATTAGAGCTAAATATCTGAAAAACTACAAGAGCTATAAAGAAAAAAATAAAAAAATCTTTAAATTTTAACACTCTGTAGATCGGCAACGAAGCGTTTGCGGACCTATGTTTATATGAATTTTTAGTTATTAAATAAACCAAAAAATTATCCCTTTTCGTAGTCTATGGGCCAGCTGGCTAAATATAAGGAAATGGCATAATTTGGGGGTACCAATTTTCCTTCTTACCACAGTTAGACACACATATTAGGATGTTAAAAAAAACATGATTGCCATCTCAATGTGGTAGCTAATAGAAATGGCGGCCAATCCAAGATGGCGGATGTTTAGTTTTATAAAATCAACTGTATCTCTGGAACTACTGATCCGATTTCATCATTATTTTTTTTAATGAAATCCCTGTATGTGTGCAACAAAGTTTGTAAAAACAACTTTTTCGATAAAATCAACTGTTAATTAGTAATTTGAAAAAAAATATTTTTAAAATTCTTTTTCAGATTTTTTTCTACGATCTGTATTAATTGTGTTTTTCTGTAAATTAATAGTGTCCATAACCAATAACTGTGAATTTAAAAACTTTTTTTTAGTGTAGCAAATAATATCTAGTACCTATAAATAGTTTCGTTGCGTAGAAATGACATGAAATTGAATTGAAATCACAACGAAAATGAGTGCTGACACAAATAAAGAAGTTGCTGAAAATATGCAAAACGGACCACATATATGTAGCATATGTGGAGAGATATCACCTTTAAGTGAATTGCACCCTCCAAAAGACAGGAAATCTTGGGCAGCGTTATACAACGCTGCATTAATAAGAAAGTTCGACTCTCTTACTAAACTAGGAGACATATCGGTTGTACACTGTAAAATACCATCGTAAATGTGGAGCCAATTTCACCAATATCAAGGCTTTCAAAAGAACCCAAACAGAGAAATCAGCTCCCGCCGTCCTCTTCTGATACTGAAAATTCAAGCTCATCACAACCGACCCAGAATCAGAAGCGTTTGAAGCGAGATAAATCAGGCGTAGGAAAAACTGTATACCCAAGGTAATGCATATTTTGTGATAAAGAAAGCAAATATAAGAAGAGAAGCCGATCTTGGGAACCATTACTTCAGGTTCTTCAGATTGACACCTATCAGAAACCTTGTGAAATTGCTATAGAAAAACGGGATACAAAAATCATTGCAGTAACGTCTAGAGATGTTGTAGCTGCAGAGGCATGTTATCATAAATCTTGTTACCTCGCATACACCAGAGCAAGACCAGAGATAAAATACCAAATAAAAATGAATATACTAAAGCAGAAAAATTAGCATACGAGAAGCTGTACGACTTTATACGAGAAGATTTATTCTTAAATCCAAGAGTACAGGCTCAAGGTTTAGGATAGGGTCTCTTTTTAATTTTTATGTCAGATCTTCTAATGTTTTCTTTGTTCTCACATACTCCAACAGTATGTAAAATTATCTGGCGCAATATACACTCTTCCATCAATATTAACAAACTTTAAAGATGAGCCAAACTCTTTGCTGACGGTATAGCGAAAAAAATTTCTTCGTAGAATCTCTTATATGGTTGACGTCACCATCAAAGTAAGAAATAAGTTTTGCAAGTAAAACACCTTGAGCCTGTACTGTTGGATTTAAGAATAAATCTTCTCGTATGCTAATTTTTCTGCTTTACTATACACATCTTCATTTGGTACTTTATCTGGTCTTGCTCTGGTGTATGCGAGGTAACAAGATTTATGATAACATGCCTCTGCAGCTACAACATCTCTAGAGGTTACTGCAATGATTTTTGTATCCCGTTTTTCTATAGCAATTTCACGAACTTTCTGATTGGTGTCAAACTGAAAAACCTGAAGTAATGGTTCCCAAGATCGGCTTCTCTTCTTATATTTGCTTTCTTTATCACAAAATATGCATTACCTTGGGAATACAGTTTTTCCTACGCCTGATTTTTCTCGCTTCAAATGCTTCTGATCCTGGGTCGGTTGTGATGAGCTTGAACTTTCAGTATCAGAAAAGGACGGCGGAGCTGATTTCTTTGTTTGGATTCTTTTTAAAGCTTTGATATTGGTGAAATTGGCTCTACATTTACGATGGTATTTTACAGTGTACAACAGTTCCTCCGATATGTCTCCTAGTTTAGTAAAAAGGTCGAAATTTCTTATTAATGCAGCGTTGTAAAACGCTGCCCAAGATTCCCTGCCTTTCGGAGGGTGCAATTCACTTAAAGGTGATATCTCTCCACATATGCTACCTAATATTATGTGGTCCGTTTTGCATATTTTCAGCAACTTCTTTATTTGTGTCAGAGTCAGCACTCATTTTCGTTGAAATTTCAATTCAATTTCATGTCAATTTCTACGCATATCTGCAACAAACGAAAACTATTTATAGGATATTATTTAAAACTTTTTCTTAGTGTTGCTATATAAGTAGGCACAGAATACCTACCTATATAGCTACACTAAGAAAAAGTTTTAAAATTCACAGTTATTGGTTATGGACACTATTAATTTACAGAAAAACACAATTAATACAGATCGTAGAAAAAAATCTGAAAAAAATTTTAAAAATATTTTTTTTTCAAATTACTAATTAAGGTTGAATTCTCAACGTCATTCAATCTATTGCCAACCTATAACCTATTTCGCGTTGATTTTTGAGTTTATTATTTTTATAACTAACATTATTTAAAGAAAATCAATATCGTCGGTACATTATTTAGGTAGTGTTTGATATATTACAAAAATATCAATTTATTTCATTGCTAATTTTGGGAGAATTGTATAGTGAAAGAACAATGAGTGACAATGACATAATAATGTTAAAAAAAATCTTACCCGATATTTTTCGCTATACAATTCTTCTAAAATAAGTTATGAAATTCCTTGATATTTATTAAATATGTCAATTATTACCTATAGCATATCAAGTCGATACTGATTTTCTTTAAATTTTGTATAAAAGCTAAAAAACATAAATAAATCTACGCGAAATAGGTTATAGCTTGGCAAGCATGTTGATACTCCTACCTTAACAGTTGATTTTATCGAAAAAGTAGTTATTAAAAACTTTGTAGCACACAAAGAGATTTCATTAAAAAAAAGGAATAATGAAATCGGATCAGTAGTTCCAAAAATACAGTTGATTTTATAAAACTCAACATCCGCCCCATTTATATTAGCTACCACATCGAGATGGCAATCACGGTTTTTTGGCATCCCAATAAGCCTTTATACCCACTGTAAACAGGAAGATTGGTACCCCCAAATTATACCGACAAGTTGACTGGCCCAGGGACTATCGTATTTACATGATATTTAGAAACACCCTGGATAGAAAAGAAAAACAAATACATTTTTAAAAGTTTTTAGAAAATAGTTTCAGCTTAATATTCATTCACATTATAATAAAAATACTTGTTAATTAAAGGTAAAAAAAACTAAAAACAGGTAAATTATTTTTGAGGATTCAATCATCGGGGTCAATAATCAAACCCGACCGCGTTTTTTTTTTTATCGTTGTCTTAGCAGCACTTGGTGTTGTTAAAAACGTAACCAAATCCTCTGATTTCGCTGAGGCTGGCCATAGCGGTGTCATGCGGTCCGTTGCAACGGTGAGCTTCGTTGTTTTTGTGTCTATTGGTTCAGCACGGTGTTTCGATAAACCATGGCTGTAAATAAAAATTATTTAGTGCATTATTAGTATATTAACGTACACGTTTTAGAAAGCATCATTTTATAGCACGCGTCCATGCTAAAAAACGAGCCGCGGCGAGTTTTATACGGGACAAGTGCTTTAAACTGCTTTATATAACACGTACATACGTTATACTATCTTTTCTAATTTGTAGTTTTTTCAATAAAAAACACATATTTAAAAAGAAAATAAATCCTTCAAATTTTGTAAATTTTTATGTCTAAATTTTATGTTGGTAATACTATTTTTTATCATAGTAGCCTCTGGACAACAAAAATTATTTTGCGAACTGTCATTTTTTGATTTATTGACCCATTTTCACCACGAGATTCTAAAGTTATTTTAGCGATATGAGATTTGAAATTGGACGGAATACGTTGTGTGATCCTTGTACATTCGGTACATATACGTTCGGAAATTCGGGAGATTTTGCTACTTTTTTTCGAATTTCAAAGGACGTGATTTTACGTCACGGCATTGCAATTTAGCATAGGGAAGATGGAAAATTCAAATAAAGTTAAAGTTAAAATCGACATTGGAAGGTTAGTAGATTGCATTTTGGATAGGATTTGGCAGAAAATGATAGCTTGAAGCATCTACAAAAGATTGATTTATAGATTTATGCAACCATCATACATAACTGTTATCCACACAGAATTAAAAAGTAAGTTATCAAGCTATTTTTCCTCTGCGAAAAATGGGTTTTCTCGTAAATCACAAAGGCCGCGCAAGTCAATGAAATAAAACATTTAAATGTTACCAACATCAAATAAAGAAAAAACGCGTATCGAAATAGCTTCATTACGATACGCAATTGCGTATCGTACTGAGCTTATTATGAACGTGAAATAGAAAAAAATTATTTAGTGCATTATAATATTGTACAGGGTGTCCCAAATTCGAGCCTCATCATGGGGATCTCGGAAACTATAAGAGATACAGCATCGGTTAAATTGTGGCAAAGTTGCGCAATTTCATACTGAGCAATATCGCAAAAAAATATCTGAGCTATCTTTTTTAGTTTTTGAAATTTTTGCAAAAAACTAAAATTTTGAGTTTTTGTTTTTTTAAATTGCTCGACTTATTTTACCCGCTACAGAAAAACAAGCACAACATTGTTAAGGCAACTTTTTACGCTCCATATTGTGACGTTTTTAGAATTTCGTTACAACGTTTCGTTTTTGTGGAACTATTATCAACTTTAATTTTTTAAATACGGACCTGCATTTTTTATTTTATTTTTTGATAGCCCTTTAAGCCCTAAATTTAACCATGTGCCACACTTAATTATATTTAGAAGTTTTGATGTCATTATTACATCTTCAGGAATGTGATAATTATTTTTAAATACGGCCCTGGTGTATATTTGACTCTTGGGTTATTAAAACTACCATACTGGGCTAAATTAGTATCAAGCGTAGCAAAATAACTATAATAAGGCTGCAAGCGTTCAGGATAGTCCTGTAAATAACGGTCACAAGAAATTTGTGAATTCCTATTGGAAGAATAATAAACTCGTAACATGTCGCGCTTTTCTAAAGCAGAAAACATAATTTTGTTGAAATATTCAGTATAAATGGTGACTGCAGTTGTCAAGATACTTAAGGTGGAAGTATCAACATGCTTGCCAATCTATAACCTATTTCGCGTATATTTATTTAATTTTTCCAGCTTTTACACAAAATTTAAATAAAATCATTATAGTCTTCATATTTTATAGGTAATAATTGACATATTAAATAAATATCAAGGAATTTTATTAAATATTTTAGGAGAATTTTATAGCGAAAAATGTCGGGTAAGATTTTTTTTAACATTATTATGTCATTCTTCTTTCACTATACAATTCTCCCAAAATTAGCAATGAAATAAATTAATATTTTTGTAATATGTCAGCTATTACCTAAATATTGTACCGACGATATTGATTTTATTTAAATGTTAGTTAATCAAATAATAAACTAAAAAAAGCAACGCGAAATAGGTTATAGGTTGGCAATAGATGAAATGACGTTGAGAATTCCACCTTAAGCCAAACAATCAAGTAAAAGTTCTTGTCATAGCAACCTTTGTTTTGTTTGGTTTTATTTTTACTTTGTTACAATTTATATAAAAACTTAAATGTAGTAAATTATTTGTATAAAATTCCGGATCCATTTACATGTTGTATGTGGTAAAAAGATTAAGTAACTAACACCAGGGCCGTATTTAAAAATAATTATCACATTCCTGAAGATGTAATAATGACATCAAAACGTCTAAATATAATTAAGTGTGGTACATGGTTTATTTCAGGGCTTAAAAGGCTATCAAAAAATAAAATAAAAAATGCAGGTCCGTATTTAAAAAATTAAAGTTGATAGTAGTTCCATAAAAACGAAACGTTGTAACGAAATTCTAAAAACGTCACAATATGGAGCGTAAAAAGTTGCCTTAACAATGTTGTGCTAGTTTTTCTGTGGCGGATAAAATAAGTCAAGCAGTTTAAAAAAACAAAAACTCAAAATTTTAGTTTTTTGCAAAAATTTCAAAAACTAAAAAAGATAGCTCAGATATTTTTTTGCGATATTGCTCAGTACGAAATTGCGCAACTTTGCCACAATTTGACCGATGTTGTATCTCTTATAGTTTCCGAGATCCCCATGATGAGGCTCGAATTTGGGACACCCTGTATACATTGAATATCAAACTATATAAGAATGACGAATGTCCGAGAAAAGTTGACAACCCAGTTTTAGACGTCTTGGAGCTGGTTTGACCGCCATTGTGAAGTTGTTCGTAACTCTAACCTTAAATCTGTCGCCTGTCTGTCGTTAAGTTGCAGCGCCTCGGCAACAGATGTCTCAAATTCACGGATGTGATGTCGTGGTGTTGCCGCATATCGTATTTTATTGGAGTTTTTAATGATACAAACATTTTTAACAGACAATATAAAAGGAGGTTCTTAATTCCAGCCGAATGTACCTATGTTTTTGATAATAGGTACGCTGATTACTCCGGGGTAATTGGACCGATTTTCACAATGATTTTACCGTTGCATTGGGAGTTAAATGTTAAACAAATAAAAGTAGATAAAAAGCGACAGCAAGTATAACTAAAATAGGTTTTATTTCGTCGAAAAATAGCAAAATACGTAATACGCTTATACAAACAAACTGGATGTTTCTTAAGTAAGAAAGTAAAACCTACTTATTTTAACCATTTTGAAAAGTAGTAATAATTGCAAATAAAAACCAAGTTATACAAACAAACCGCACATCATTCATATTTTACCCAACATATACGTTGTAGCCATAAACGTCATAAATAAAGATGGACTAATAATGCATATGGCCGTCTTGCGGGAAATTGACTTCCCTATGCGTCTGAAGAAACTGTGACAAAAGTGGTTGGCAACATTGAATTCCCTAGGCTTTTGGGAGTGTTTGCAACAGTGAACTTTCGTCAATGTCAAGTCAACGGTTCTTAAAAAGACTGCCATTGGTGCGTTATTTTGCCGATGTGTTCACAGTGTTCCCAACGTAATTTAATTTTGGAACGATTTCACCGGCAACAGAAAATATATTTCAAATTTAAAAACATAAGGTTTGCTAGGCGCCAGTTATAACACAGGAATAAACAATTTCAACTACAAAAAACTTTAATTTGGTAAAAAGCCAAGCGAAAAGTTGTTGCAAATAGAAGCAAAACTGAAAAAATTCAATGTTGCCAAACCCATTGGTCACAGTCAGAAACGATCGCTATAGGGGGTCAAAAAGTTATCTAGTAATTATTCGTCCATCTTTCTTTATGACGTTCGTGGTTGTAGCCTAGGTATGTATTGAATAGTAAGAGTCGTCATTTAATTCTGTTAGAAATAGAATACACGGCGGCGGTCAATATGTTTTCATGTAATTAACGTTGGGACGTCAAAAGGTTGAACATATTATAAGCTACAAAGCAATTAAAAATAGGGACATTTTTAAGTCTAGAGTCTAGACTATACTATATGTAGGAAAACAAATGTAAGCTACTTAAATCTAGGATAGGTGTAGGTACTTATGTAAAATCAAGTTTTACGATAAGCTATAAAAATAAATTTAAAAAACTCATGCAGCAAGTCAAACAGACAGGCGGCAACAATGTTTTAATTTAGCAGTGAAAAGGCTAGTCGCTTTCTTGTTGGTGAACTCATTGTGCCATCTATGAATTAAACGTAGCAGATTTAGGAAATCGGCTTATATGGCCTTCTTATAGTTTGATATTCAATGTATTGTATAATAAGATGTGTTTTTCTGGTACCTAATGGAAAAATAAGTTCTAAATTAAACATCTATTAAATTACAATAATTAATACAAATTAATGTATACTTGTTTAGTTAAATATAACTACTAACTAGTGATGTTTAATGACAGCTGCAAAGATAATGCTGTATACCGTCGGCTAACAGTATTCAAACGTAGTAAGTAAGTATAAAATGACGAGATCGAACCGGTCGCGCAGTTCAATTATTTCAGTAACTGTTTACTCTGAACTTAAACTGTAAGCAGTTTAAAACGTTTTTTATTACTTCGAACTGTCCCTCCGCATAGAAGGGTATTTGAACATAAGACAACTTTACATTTATAACATTTTAATATAATATATATTTAAAAATAAAAACCTTTTAGGTACAATTTAAAAACCATAATCATAATACACGTCATAAAAATGAAATAACCATAAAACCTAAAATAAATAGGTCCATAGGACAACAAATTTCAAATATTTATGTCTTTATTTAAACGACTATTTACCAACAGAAATAATAAAATTGATTTCAGTAAAAAAATTTAAAGTCGAAATAAACACATGAATATTAAAAACAGACAATTTAAAAATATTTTTCGAAATGCTTTAATTAATTAATATTGTTCTGAATAATTTATATAAGTAATATTTTTTGCTTAAAAATTAAAAATTAATAATTTTATTATAGGTGATATATTTCTTCAAAAAGAACTGCGATTATTCTATAAACTAACATTTTTACTTTAAAACTTAATTTTTAATGCATATTTATGATTTATGATTTTACATACTAAAACAAAAAAATAAGATTTGCCCCTAAGCTCAGCTTTAGGGGATTAAAGAATAAGTTTATAGAAGACAACATAAACATATTTATTAAATTTTAAATAAACTTATTATTATTATTATTATTATTATTATTATTTTGTGTGTATTAAAGTGTCAAATTGTTCTAATAGAGAAAAAGGTTGTATTTCATTGCATAAAATAAAATAATAGTGATCTAGCAGCATAAAGATGTTTATCTACAACCATTTAATAATAGGTGCATAATACTTCTGATAATAAGAGCTGTGTTGTGTGTGTTATCCATAATACAGCAAGTGTAATTATTATATTTCCCATATGAACTCAACTTTTTTTCAGGCATTGTATAAATGGATGGTTTTAGATAAAGTATAGTATTTAACTCGCGTCTAATGAACCATAATACACTCGGATGATTTACAACACTCGCCTTTGGCTCGTGCCGTAAACTTCATCCTCGTTTTATTATGGCCTACATTATACGCTCGTTAAATAATATACTATAAAATGTGCTTTCAAAACTTAAAACTATATAAAAGGAGCCTTGTGTTCAGATTACATCTCTCCTGATAAAATTATCGCTTTTTTAATGGTGGGTGTAGCTTTAGCAAAATATTACCAAATATGGTTCTCAATAATGTATATCTATTACAATAATTAAAGACCTACCACCACAATATACTAATCAAAAGTCCCATAATGGCTCCTCCTAGCATTGTCAGCACGCTTAATAGTATTTTAAGTTTCAGGCAAATACCATAAGATCCCGTTTTCTCTTCATATTCTGGTGGAGAGGGCATATTTTAAAATTTTTTTTTAGTTTTTGACAAATTGTCAATCGATAACCGTCGTCTGTCAAAATAGAGTTTATACTTGTTACTTTCGATCGTTGGTTTAACCATTGAATATCAAACTATAAGAAGGCCATATGAGCCGATTTCCTAAATCTGCTACGTTAAATTCATAGATGGCACAATGAGTTCACCAACAAGAAAGCGACTAGCCTTTTCACTGCTAAATTAAAACATTGTTGCCGCCTGTCTGTTTGACTTGCTGCATGAGTTTTTTAAATTTATTTTTATAGCTTATCGTAATACTTGATTTCACATAAGTACCTACACCTATCCTAGATTTAAGTAGCTTACATTTATTTTCTTACCTATAGTATAGTCTACACTTAAAAATGTCCCTATTTTTAATTGCTTTGTAGCTTATTTTCAACCTTTTGACGTCCCAACGTTAATTACATGAAAACATAATATTGTCTGCCATGTTTTCTATTTCTAACAGAATTAAATGACGACTCTCACTATTCAATACATACCTAGGCTACAACGTATATGTTGGGTAAAATATGAATGATGTTCGGTTTGTTTGTATAACTTGGTTTTTAATTGCAATTATTACTACTTTTCAAAATGTAGGTTTTACTTTCTTACTTAAGAAACATCCAGTTTGTTTGTATAAATTAAGAACGACTATAGTGTAAGTGAAACTGAATACAGGCCTGTTCATTAAAAAAGCTCATAAAATTTTGACGTTTTACTCGTGCACTACGTAGGTAACAGCTTTCTACTACAACTAGGTAAGTAAAGATTTAAACCAATAATTGTATAGTTGAGAAGCAAAACAAAATGACAGTTGATTCTTTGATATTATCACGTCTTGTCTTTGACACTGACCTGAAAATATACCGACGTCAACGTCTTGTCATAAAACTAACCTCAAAATAATAATCAAGCTGAATAAATGTCAACGTCTTGCCGTCTTGTCATAATTTGACAAGCAAAACTAACCTCGAAATATTATATATTGAAGGACTAACCCGATTGGTACTAGCTACTAGGTACTAGGCAAAATACAGCACGTGAAAATCCACCAATCACATCTTCATTTGGGCCAAGCACAAAATTCTTTATGCGCCAGTAAGAGAGATATATTATGTAGGTATATACTATGGACCATTTCGTCCAGAATTTCTTCCACGGTAATATCAATATCGTGGTTCGCATAAAATAGGTAGACCAGGATCGATAATTTTTGAAACAAAAAAAAATAATAGTAGGATGAAACCCATAGGAAAAGAAAGAGAATATAACAAAAATGAAAGGAAAAATAATTTACGGGCGATCTGAGGTCGGGAAGTGGAAGGGGGTGAGTTTATAAGGGTAGAAAACGATTTATCTCGACTTTCGGCAAAACTGCAAGTCCTATGGAAAAACGTTAAATGGCAAAGTTGTAGGTAATAAAAAGATCTACAACTTTTGTATTTACACTTTTTTCACATACCTAACCTCAATTTTTATTTTTATCTTTTACAAGAATTTTTTTTTTACGAAATTTTGTGAAAAGTTACCTTTTTATGTCCCAAACACACTGTAATTTTTTAGATTTAAAATATTTATTTTTTCACCTTATTTTGGTTTAATATCGAAAAAGCACCCTTATTTGCAATCTAATATTCTCACGTCAAAATATCTGCTTTTTTTAAAAAGTTGGTGGGCTTTTTGTTCGTTGAAATCTCTACTTTCTGATGGTGTAAAAAATATATACATTACTATGGTAAATGTTCTCAAAAAATGCAAAGAAACAAAAAAACTCGAATCCGAATTTTTTAAAAATTATTATGTACAATTTTGAGCTATTTATTAAAATTTATACTTTAATTACTCGAAAAACGTAAGATTCCATGTTACATTGATAAACAAAAAAAAATACAAATCCAAAAAACATAAAGATCGCAAAAAATATGCGAAAATAGTTGTTCTAAATATAATTAATGGTATGATTTAAAGGGGATTCCATCCCCAGGATATATGGTTAGATATACTTGGCAGGAACTAAGGGGCTCCATCCATCGCGAGGCCCTGGCACTTGCCCAGAATGACCAATGGAAAAAAGGACCATGACCTTCATGCATTCTTTATTGAAAATTTAAGTACTTTATGGTTAACATTTTTATTAATGCAAATTATTTTAAATTTAATTTTGATGATTGCGGTAGGCGAATGGATAGTCGTAGGTCGATATGGGTCTAGTTCCATAAATTGATACTTTTGAACCTATAATAATAAAAAAAAATACAATTTACGAATAATTAGGATTTGTGTTCTTATCATTTTAGCCAAGCTTCATTTTAATTTAAAGAAATTGTCCATACTTAAAGCGGAGTTGAAAGTATGAATAGGAAAGAAAAACACAAAGTCTTCCTCCACAAAATTTAATAGATTAAAAATTATTTGTTTAAAGGTCTCTACATGTTTCGAACGCAGAAACGTTCATCATCAGGAGACAGAAAAATATATCGCTGATGTTTTTAGCAAAAGTGGTAGGCATAAAACCTTAATGGACCTTTTATGGCATCAAAATTGGATTATTAAAATTACATTATGTGAAAACATTAGAAATGAAGATAAGTTAAAACTACGTAGTATGTGGAAAAGTCAGTTGAAAGGGTCTAGAACAACCAAAAAAAAAGGACGTGGAGGTAGAAAAACACTTCTAAGAAAACCTTTTTGACATCTTCTTTTTTTTTTACTGGTCACACTGTATAATTTTTATCTCTTATACAGTGTCCGCAAGAAAGTCCGCATCAAAAGGGATTTTTTTTTATTATTAGGTATAGGTAAAAATTGAAAAGGCAGTTAGTTTTTGCTTACCTAAAAACCAAAAATGACGTATACTGAAGCAGCTGCACGACTTGCGTTACTTGTCAAATTTGACATTTTTAATAAAATAGGTTCAAAAATGCCCTTATTTATCAAAATATCGAAAAACTTTATTCGAGAAAGTTGTTTATTTATGCATTTTTAGTCTTTGTACGGAATTTTGATAGTCTAATATAATTTTTATTTTTTGCCAGATTCTTGAAAATTTTGATCAACCCTCGTAGATTAACTTTTATACATCGATGTAAAACCATTTGCCTTTACTTCATTTGTAATCTTAATGCAATTTTGTGTAAAATTTTTGTTTCCAATTATTTATTTTGCTTCAAAAGCTGAAATTGTTATTGATCAGTATGTAATGTTTGATGCAAAGTTTATCTAATTACATCAGTTTTGTCAAAACCGACGTTTCTCATTTTTCTTAAGTTAGTAAACAGATGTACAAAAAGAAAATATTAGGAAGCTTTCGTTGAAATTTTACTTAATTATTATTGGATCAAAAAGAATAAATATTAATCGCTCGAAATATTTTATTCAACAAAAATATAGTTTAATATAATTAATTTAATTTAATAATAATAATTAAGTTAAATTTCAATGAAAGCATCCTAATATTTCCTTTTTGTACATCTGTTTACTAACTTCAGAAAAATGAGAAACGTCGGTTTTGACAAAACTGATGTAATTAGATAAACTTTGCATCAAACATTACATACTGCTCAATAACAATTTTAGTTTTTGAAGCAAAATAAATAATTGGAAACAAAAATTTTACACAAAATTGCATTAAGATTACAAATAAAGTAAAGGCAAATGGTTTTACATCGATGTATAAAAGTTAATCTACGAGGGTTGATCAAAATTTTCAAGAATCTGGCAAAAAATAAAAATTGTATTAGACTGTCAAAATTTTGTACAGCGGCTAAAAATGCCTAAATAAACAACTTTCTCGAATAAAGTTTTTCGGTATTTTTATAAATAAGGGTATTTTTGAACCTATTTTATTAAAAATGTCATATTTGACAGGTAACGCAAGTCGTGCAGCTGCTTCAGTATACGTCATTTTTGGTTTTTAGGTAAGCAAAAACTAACTGCTTTTTCAATTTTTACCTATACCTAATAATAAAAAAAAATCCCATATGATGCGGACTTTCTTGCGGACACTGTACGGTCTTATAGGTACCTTCCTATTTCTTATTGCATGTTGCCCTTTATTTTAGCTGTGTCTCGGCCTTTAGGCGACTCTGTCTTACAGTACCTGTCAACAACTGATGACCTTTTTCGTGCAGTCTTTCTATAAAACTTTGGGGATTAAATGCGTACAGATTTCCCAGGCCTGGATGATTTGGATGGGTTAAGAACTCTGTTATCCTCTGTATTTTTTCCTAAAAATGTATATTGCAATGTAATTTAAGTATCTGGCCAAACTCCAAGGGGTGCTTCATTAAGTGATTCTAAGAAGTTCATATAAACATGTGTCCGAAAATGCATAGTTTTTACAATACAGGGTGTCAAACTTTTAAAAAAAAACTGATGTTCGTAAATATCTCAATACTCTTTTATTTGATTTTGTTGAAATGTGGCAATTCTGTTTTTTATAATAAGAGGATAATTTAACCTCAATTTAAAATTATTAAGTCCAGTGGCGTCCCGGAAGACAGTCCAACTAATATTTTTGACAAAAAAATTGCGCGCCACTGACTTTTTTAAAAATTATGTATTTTTTCGAATTAAGCAACTACAAATACAACTATTTTATCTCCTGAGTTTTTTTCATATCTTGATTTGTTTTTGAGAAAAAAAATAAGAACCACTTTATTGCATGTCCCCGGGACGCATTTTTGTATCGAGCGTCCAGTAAGCCGCATTCGTGATGTTCGACCTCGGCACGTATCGAGCGTTCGGTACTACGACAACAGTCGGACTACCGTACGCTCGATTAGGCTGAAATCTTGGTTTGTTTTTGGTTTTTGAATTTTAAAAAAATGCTCTGGGTAACAACGAACAAACCGGTTGCCAATATACCTTTTAGACGGCATTTGTTCCTCTAGTTATCGCCTCCTTATAATCCTCTATACTACTATAAGAAAAAAGCTAAAAAAAATTGACGCTTATTAGTCAAAAGTTGACAGTTGTCGTATGGTAGCTTGACAATCGACGATAGACATACCTCGGTTAATGCGAAATTACCCGAGTGCGGTGTACTGGACGCTCGATACAAAAATGCCCCCGGGACAATAAGAGTAAAAAATTTAAACTACTTACCAAACTGTTAAGCAATTAAAATTACACGAAAGTCCTCTTTTGAATTTTTTCGCACAGATTAAAACTGTTTTCGATAAAAGAAATTAATAATTTCATTTCACATAAAATAATTTCTAATAATAAATTTTTTTTTAAGTTTGACACCTGTATCGTAAAAACTATGCATTTTCGGACCCATGTTTATGTTTTTTCTTAAAATCGCTTAAAGAAGCCCCCCTTGGAGTTTGGCCACTTAAATAACACCCTGTATATTGCCATATATTGCCACATCCTATTGGTATCTTGTCAACGGTAATTTCACTATATTAATTAAATTAGAGAAAATGTGCAGAGGAAGGAAAAAGGGGCCTTTTTAAAAAAAAAAAATTATAGAAATGATTTAAAAAATCATCGACACCTTCTTTCTGGAAGGCCCCTTTTTTTCTTCCTCTTTTAGTTTGGTTGTTTAGACTTCCTTTACTAACTTTCTTCACATGCTCAGCATGTTTTACCTCTCCTCAATTTTCTTATATAAGTACGTCATTTCAATACCATGAAAGCTCCATTGGTTTTATACCATTTTCTCCTGCTAATACCATCAGCACTACATAAAAATTTTTTGTGTCTCCTGAAGATGAACGTTTCTACGTTCGAAACATGTAGAGACCCCTAAAAAATCTATTTCTATTAAATTTTGTGGAGGAAGACTTTGAGTTTTTCTTTCTTTTCTACATTTTCAACTCCACTTTAAGTATGGACTACTTCTTCAAATTAAAAAAACTATTCATTAACGCAGTCACGGGATCTTAAAAGAGGTTTAAATTTAGCACATTTTCTCTAATTTAATCAACTTTGTTGAAGTTACCGTTTACAATATACAGTGTGTGTATAAAGTCTGGAAACGGCTTAATAACATCACAATTTACTGGCCGATTTAAACCAAATTTGGTACAGTTGTGTAAGAGGATCTAACGCACCGAATGACGATATTGGCGTTGTTGCCAGCTTTTTAGTTTGTCTGGAATTCGAACGAATTTTATATTTTTAAATATAACACCCAGTATATTTTTACATTTTTAAATTCCACATAAAATTATAATTATTTCTATTAAATGCATTATTAGTCTATACTTCATAGTTTCCGAGATATTGACTCTCGAAAAGTGACATTTTTGAACTTTGACAGCTTATAACTTTCTAACAGTACGTCTTAGAGAAAAACGGCTTACATGTCCCTATCTTCAATTTTTATTATCTTCCCAAAAAAATCAACTTCCGGTTAAACCGGATGTAACTCGAAAGCAGGAAATATAGTTGTTCCGGTTTAACTGGAAGTTGATTTTTTTGGGAAGATAATAAAAATTGAAGATAGGGACATGTAAGCCGTTTTGCTCTAAGACGTACTGTTAGAAAGTTATAAGCTGTCAAAGTTCAAAAATGTCACTTTTCGAGAGTCAATATCTCGGAAACTATGAAGTATAGACTAATAATGCATTTAATAAAAAATAATTATAATTTTATGTGGAATTTAAAAATGTAAAAATATACTGGGTGTTATATTTAAAAATATAAAATTCGTTCGAATTCCAGACAAACTAAAAAGCTGGCAACAACGGCAATATCGTCATTCGGTGCGTTAGATCCTCTTACACAACTGTACCACATTTGGTTTAAATCGGCCAGTAAATTGTGATGTTATTGAGCCGTTTCCAGACTTTATACACACACTGTGGGTACCAATTGTGGCCAATTAAATATGTGCCACCCTGTATATGGATCGTTTTTTAGTAAAAAAATATCAAGTGCAATAGAAATATCCGAGTTCCTTTTTATTTACTTTTAAATAGCAATAGCAAAGACTTTTTCCTCTCGCCGTGCTGCCCCTCGTATATTTCTCATACTTATGAATATACGCATTGTTCGCGAAGCGTTCACTTTGCTTTGCTGTTTAAAAGAACCAAAAGGAAAGTACCTATTTTAGTGAATCTGTTACCTGAATTGGTCGCATCCATTCCTGCGGCCATAACTTATTAAAAAATTCTATAGAAATAAGATGTCTGTCACCAAAACTGGGAAAATATACTTTTCTATTAATGTTTGGCGGTGAACGCTGTTTGGTCGGAAACATATTATTGGTAATAATATCTGGGGGCAAGACATCTCCACTAGTTGTTGCTAAAGGTTTTATGTCAGAAGCTAAAGGTTTTATGTCAGAACCTGTATTTATTTTTTTATTGGCATTATTACCGAATTCTGGTAGGTTAAAGGGTGATTCGGTTTCATGTGATGATGGTAAATCGATAAAAGTTGTGGCCTCTAAGTTTTGAGCATCTTCCGCTAATTCCTTTGTATTTCCAGATGATATTTGGATCTTAAAAGAACATTTCAGTTAAAAGATTTAGTGTTATAGTTATATAATGTTTCCAAAAAGTGGACAGGGCGAAGAGGCAAATTTGAATGGCCTGCCAGAACCCCAAATCTAATCACTTTGAACGTTTGTTTGTTTGGTGATTTAAAAATATGCTTTACGTTAATAGATCGAATCTGTAGGACTTTACTTTTGGTTGGGTTTGGGTTCCATTATGTATTGGACATTCGGATCTATATAATATGTACAGTTGACGACAGATAATTTCGTACACTAAACTGTGACACTGTGAATGCAACTCTTTTACCTTTATTACCTTCATACCGTGTTAATTGTTATCATGATATCTGTCAAAGTATCGTCATTATCTTATTTGATTTAAAAATGCGTCATTTAAGTATTATTGAAAAAGCAAGAATAATATGTTTAGTAGAAATAGGGTGGTCTTACGGAAAAATAGCTGATCATTTTAGAGTAGGTACCTAGAAAAACTGTTAAAATTGTAAAAAAATGGCGCTATCATCAAACGCTTGAAAGGTCTGTTGGGTCTGGTTTAAATAATAGAAAATCATCAAATGAAGAAGACCGAAATTTGGTGGAGTATTTAAGGTAAAATCCATTTGAAACTGCAGTATCCGCTATGCACATAACAGGATTCCCTGCTTCATTTAGAACTGCGCAACGCCGAGTAAGACAATGTTCCGAATTAAAAGAATTGGTTTTGCTATGCAATATTTGCCAGAAAATGATTTTTTTTTTGGCAAAATGTTATCTTTTCCGATGAGAAAACTTTTCAGTCTACATAATTATAATGGAAGGATTCGAGTATATATATAGACCACCAAATTCCCGATATGATGAGAAGTATACTCAAAAAAAGCAAAGCAGTGGACGTTTCTCCATGAATGTGTGGGCATGGATAAGTGTTTACGGTGCAGGTGTATGCTGGAATATTGGTGGAACACTAAACAGTAATATATACAATCAAATTTTGAAAAATGTTTTTCTTCCTTCTGCCGCGATAGTTTTTGAAGGAAATAACTTTATATTTCAACAGGAGAACCACCCTGTGCATACTGCAAGAAATATATATAGGAAGCTGGTTTAGACAAAACAACGTAACATGTCTGCCTTCGTGCTTAAGAAGTCCCGATTTAAATTCAATTTAAAGGGTTTATTGACGGTAAAAAAAATGTACAAAATAAATTTTAAACCGCAGAATGAAATAGAGTTTGGTAAAATAGAAGAAATTTGGGAAGGGCTAACTCCGGATTACACCAGAAGTATTATTTTGTCAATGTCAAAAAGATTACGATTAGTGTTAGAATTTAGAATCCAATGGCGCAGCAATTAAATATTAGTATTTTGTTTGTTGTTTGTTAATAAATTTACCCTTTTCGGCTTTATACTTTTGTAGTCCTAGTAGGCTGTAATTTAAACACAAAAATATTAATAAATAACCATTATTACTTATGGTAAAAAATCGTACATACAATAATTTACAGCTATGTATAACTGGTGTTATATCCAGGTATAAGCAGCAAGGTGAGAACCCCGTTTTACCCAATTTTATTGTAATTGAGTTATGTATGGGTGGAGTGTACGAATTGATATGTCGTCAACTGTACCTATATGGGAAGTCCCAGGGACATTTTATCTTTACTGGATAATGGAATGGTAAGATTTGCTTTTGCTTTATCCTCGCCTTTACGTCAAGAAAAAAATGATCGTGAATTTTTGTCAAATTAATTTAAACGTATTAACTTACCATAAATAGACACAACAAAAATTTAAAATTATCTATCATTTTTAATAACTCATTGAAAACGTTGGAATATACTAATGCATTTGTTTTTTACATGTCCCTTATATTAAGAATTTTGTGTTGATACCCTTATAATGAAAAATATGTTTACATAATTTTGAATACATTATTATACAAAATGTAAATATTATTTGTCACTTTCATTTTTATTATGAAACAATAAGAATGAGCTATTGACACTTAACGATGGTATTTTTACGTTAAAGGGACGCAGGATTTAAGTAAGGGCCGTTTTTGTAGCGTGTGGGACTCAAAAAGACACAGGCCATAAGCCACGTTGAAAAATATAACTTTTGACATATTTTAGTTTGCGTAAATCAGTAGCCACATCAGTACAGGAGATAAGAGCCATGATAAAACAAAAACAACCGCTCTTTCAGTCATGGCACATGAAAACAAAACTTTTATAAAGGCATACAAGTATTTATTATTAAGTATTTTGTATTGTTTTAATAAGAAAATAACAAAGGCGGTATATCTTTCAAAGCGCTATTAATATAACTTTTTTCTTGATCCAGATCATCAATCAAACTCTTGATTTTGGTGACAACATCAGCCTTTCTTGTGTCGCCGTTTTTCACTATTTGGTTCAAAACCGATCTAAGTTGGTAACTAGATGTCGATGAGGAATATTCTACCAATTTCTTGATCACGTCATTTGTGTATCCCTAAAAATAATGATAAAAAAATTAAAGAAAACGATTATTTGGTTATTTGTATAGCCATATACCGTGCGAGCAAAAATTATTTGCATCAAAGAAGGCCTTGCATCTAAGGACGTAATGCTTAGCCGTAGAGCTTAATACCTGTTGGGTGTCAGTAACTACCTGAATTAACAATCAATCAGTTATTCCGTCATCTTTGACAGTCGTTACAAGTAATTTGATTCATCGCTAATTTTTCCAATTTCTTGGACAATTCACACAATGGGCTTTACGGAACAGCACAAAACATTCATGGTTAAAGCATATTTTCGAAACGGGGTTAGAGTAAATGGTGAGAGGCAATACAATCCGGGTTTGTGCATGGACGATTTTCACGAACATTTTCTTAACGTTGCTTTTATTGCTGGGGATTTTTATCATTGCCTGAAAAGAACCGTGGCTGTGTTTAGGAAAACAGGTTCTATACAACACAAAAAAAGGAGCAGGAAGACCATCTGTAAGAACAGAAGAACTTGTTGCAAACGTTTCGAAAATATGAAAGAGATGTGTGAATTTATGCTTGGAGCATGGCGGTGGCCAATTTATGTAATTATTTTTCTTTTTCTTTCTGTATATTCTTACTTTGTTAATTTTGGAAACAACAAAAATAAAAAATAATTGGCATATCATGTCATAATATGAATTTGACAAAATTTTAACCTAGATTTGGTTAGATATATCGTCCTTATATCATTGTGATCTAAACCAAGCCCGACGTTTTTAATCCAAGCCCTCTTTGATGCAAATAATTTCTGTTCGCACGGTAAAAACGTAATGACGTATTATTTGCTTTCTCGTAGTACATAAGTTACAGAAAAATTAACATTACTTAACATTTACTCACCGAAAATTTATTTAGCATTAACCTCTTGGATTCCTTATTAAGTACATCGTACAGGGATAATAGGGTCACATAAGCCTTAGTAGGGGGAACTCTTTTCTGCCTTAAGATTTCGTATCTGTAATTGGAGTCTTTATCTTCAAAATTCTTCGAAAATTCTAGAGCTTGGAGATCGTCATTGACTCGGTTAGAGTCAAGGTCCACACTGAAACATTGTTAATGTAATTGAAAAAAGTTGAATCCCCTACACAGATGACAGAAAAAAAAATTGACCCATCTGTGCATGGGTATAAGTAAATATTTATTTTACACAATAAACTGAGTGAAATTACCTATTAGCTAGTCGAAGCACGTCCCCAAACCCTTTACCAACATACTTCTCTACTTCGCTATAAATATCATCCCCTCTCTGTAGATTTCTTCCCTGTTCAGTTTCTGATGGTATGAGCGGATAATACCTGTCGAAATAATTGGTACCACTAGGCTGTTGTTGTCGTTGAACGTACTCTCCATAAACATTGGCTAAAAATAATATATCAAGAGTAGTTAAATGGGGAAAAGAGTTTTTTTTTCAATCTTATTCTAAAATTAAATTGCATAAAATAATATTCTTACTTTTCGAAAAATATGCTGTTGGTCCTAACTGTCCTGTCGGGGCAAAAACTGCTGGTTTGTGGGCAAGCGTTGGTCTCATTGTAGTTGTTGTTGTCGTTGTAGTTCCTATTAAAAAAAAATTACTTCAAAACCAAGGACTGGGAAATTAAATCCTCATCCTTAACTCTTTCTGCAGGACATAACCTTCTCGATTTTAAAGAAGTGACCAAGACAGGATAATCGAATAACGATGTTCTAACAATTGCTACATTAGAGAGATAACTCTTATACATCGTTAAACAACGAAATACGTCATACTTAGGACACATCCTCAGGGCGGAACGATACACTATTCCAAAACTCATACTTCAGAGCTGGATCAAAGGAAAACGAGGACCTGGACGGAAGAAGCACTCCTGGCTGGGATTGGTGCGGGATATCAGACGCGCAGTAATTATTTGCATCAAAGAGAGCCTCTTGCATCTAAGGACGTAATGCTTAGCCGTAGAGCTTAATACCTGTTGGGTGTCAGTAACTACCTGAATTAACAATCAATCAGTTATTCCGTCATTTTTGACAGCCGTTACAAGTAATTTGATTCATCGCTAATTTTTCCAATTTCTTGAACAATTCACACAATGGGCTTACGGAACAGCACAAAACATTCATGGTGGAAGCGTATTTTTGAAACGGGGTTAGAGTAAATGGTGAGTGGCAATACAATCCGGGTTTGTGCATGGACGATTTTCACGAACATTTTCCGAACGTTGCATTTATTGCTGGGGATTTTTATCATTGCCTGAAAAGAACCGTGGCTGTGTTTAGGGAAACATGTTCTATACAACACAAAAAAGGAGCAGGAAGACCATCTGTAAGAACAGAAGAACTTGTTGCAAACGTTCGTGAAATAATGCAAAATACGCCAACAAATTGTATGAGAGGCCTGTCCCAAGAAGTGGGAAGATCTTATGGAACTTGCAGGACTATTCTTAAGAAGCAGCTACATTTATTTCCTTATAAAGTGCAAGTATTCCAAGAAATATAAGCCGCAGCTTTTGAAAGACGCAGGAATATTTTGGTAACATTTCTCCAGAGATGCTGGTCAACACTTTCGAAAATATGAAGAGACGTGTGAATTGATGCTTGGAGCATGGCGGTGGCCAAATTCTGCAATTTATGTGATTATTTTTCTTTTTTTTTCTGTATATTCTTACTTTGTTAATTTTGTAAACAACAAAAATAAATTTGTGTTTGTCTACTTATTTTATTACTCATTAGTTTGGCATATCATGTCATAATATGAATTTGACATTTTAACCTAGCTTTGGTTAGATATATCGTCCCCATATCCAGTGGCGGCGGTAAACATTTGGGGGCCCCCCCCGCAAAATTATGTGATAATATACATAAATACTAATTTTTATTTCTTTGTTTGTTTAATATTAATCTAAAATTTATAAATACGTCAGCTAGGCAGGCGGAGTGGGGCCCCCACAATGCTGGGGGCCCCCCCGCGTTGCGGTCTTGCGGGGGCCTTATCGCCGCCACTGCCCATATCATTGTGATCTAAACCAAGCCCTCTTTGATGCAAATAATTTTTGCTCGCACGGTAGTAGTCGAATGCTGCGACCTACGCAGTCCACGAGTTAAACTTCAAAATTGCACTAGTTTTTTTGTGAACATGTTTGTATTCTGTTTCTCTTACTTCCCCTTATATTCCAGGAGGCGTTGGTCTGGATATTTAATTTTCGAATGTCGTTCTTAAGATACTATTGTAAATGCCCAATAAGCAACTTCGTTATTATATTAAAATCGCTTAGCTAATTGTAGTGTTCTACTACACTTGTACGTACCTGATGGTGGCTTTATTACATATTTCATCAACTCCGTATTGTGCGCTATAATCTGCATGGCAGCTGGTATATAGGAGGAGGAAAACAAGGGAGTTGTTTCTACCTTTGGTGGTCCTCTTAGTTCGTCTGTTTCACAAAACGCAATCTTAAAAAATTATTTGTTTAAAGTAATAATTTATATTGTTAGTTAAAAAAAGATGCAATATTTCTTTGTACCTATAGAAAGGAAAAGTTCCATATTTCGATGGGGCGAAGAGAAACCCATTTTGGATCAATACATTTTCAATAGAGTTAACGTGGGACTCAATTGATAAATTGAGTAAATTAAAGTTGAAATAAAACCCAAAAGTCATGCAAACGCTAGGAAAAATTCCATGTGTTTAAATATGATGATCTAAGCCCATTTGCCTTAGTCCAAAAGGTGATGTTTCCAAAAGTCAAGTTATTATTTTTTTTAAATTTTTTGTAAATATTTATTTTAATTGGAAACTTGTTACCAAGAGTTTTTGAGGATGAAAAATCGAGTTTCGATGTACATTGCAGAGGACGTCACCCGCAGCACATCGGCTACATCAAGAGTTAAAAAAAAACTTATCTGTACAGTTGACGATAGATAATTTCGTACACTAAACTGTGACCCTGTAAATGCAACTTTTTAACCCTTATTACCTTTGTAACGTGTTAATTGTTATCATGATATCTGTCAAAGACTTATCATAATCTTATTTGATTTAAAAATGCCTCATTTAAGTGTTATTGAAAAAGCACGGATAATATGTTTAGTTGAAATATGGTGGTCTTATGGAAAAATAGCTGGTCATTTTAGAGTACCTAGAAGTACTGTTCAAGGAATTGTAAAAAAATGGCGCTATCATCAAACACTTGAAACGTCTGTTGGGTCTGATTTAAATAATAGAAAATCATCAAATGAAGAAGACCGAAATTTGGTGGAGTCTTTAAGGCAAAATCCATTTGTAACTGCAGTATCCGCTATGAACATAACAGGATCCCCTGCTTCATCTAGAACTGCGCAACGCCGAGTAAGTCAATGTTCCGAATTAAGAAATCGAGCAGCTGCATCCAAACCGTTTTTTAAAAAATAGTGATAAGGAACGAGGAATTGGGTTTGCTATGCCATATTAACCAGAATTTTTTTTTTTTGTCGCAATGTTATCTTTCGGATGAGAAAATTTTTCAGTCTAAAGAGTATATAGACCACCAAATTCCCGATATGATGAGACGTATACTCAAAAAAAGCAAACCAGTGGACGTTTCTCCGTTAATGTGTGGGCCTGGATAAGTGTTTACACGGTGCAGGTGTATGCTGGAATATTGGTGGAACACTAAATAGTAATACATAAATCTTCAGATTTTGGAAAATGTTTTTCTTTCTTCTGCCGCTATAGTTTTTGAAGGAAATAACTTTATAATTCAGCAGGATAACACTGCCCTGTGCATACTGCAAGAAATATAGGAAACGGGTTTAGACAAAACAACGTAACATGTCTGCCTTGATGCTCAAAAAGTCCTGATTTCCAATATTTGGGGATTGATGGTAAAAAAAATATACAAAATAAATTTTAAATCACAGAATGAACTAGAGTTACTTATTTGATAAAATAGAAGACATTTGGAAAGGGCTAACTACGGATTACACGAGAAGTATTATTTTGTCATAGCCAAGAAAATTACGACTAGTGTTAGAATCCAATGGCGCAGCATTTATATTAGTATTTTGTTTGTTGTTTGTTAATAAATTTACCCTTTTTGGCTTTATACTTTCGTAGTTTTCCTGGTATTAATTTATAAGTTTCTTATTTCGCGGCTGTAATTTAAACAGAAAAAATATTTCGAAATAACCATTATTACTTATGGTAAAAAATCGTACATACAATAATATACAGCTATGTCTATAGCTGGTGTTCTATGATCTATCCAGGTATAATCAGCAAGGTAAGAAACCCGTTTTACCCAATTTTGTTGTAATTGAGTTATGTATGGGTGGAGTGTACGAATTTATATGTCGTCAACAGTATTGTGTGTATAAATATATTTAATAAATTTCAAGTTAAAAATTCTTCCTTTCTTCTTTTGGACCAAGGTAAATTGCGTGGGTAGATCCTCAGGCATTTGTACTAGCATTTGGTACAGATCTTTATTTAGATACCCATAAAATCATACGATTCGCATTATAATGACATTAAGAAACAAGAACAAAAACTGGTAACCATGCTAGTCAAAAGACACGTTTGATATTATTACGATTACTTTACATACCTGTATCAAAAAACAAAAATAAAATCCTTTTATAAACCAATCCATCTTGTTAAAAGTAAGTAAATAAATATCACTTAAATCACAGCTGCACTTAAACAAAAATCACATTTATATTCTCTTTCAGCAAGTAAAAAGTCAATTCTCGAAATCTTTTACATTAAAATATTAATTTTTTAAACAAAATCATCGTAGGTAGGTACGCGAGAACCAGATTTGTATATATAGCTATTAACAAAACATCATGTTTTGATACATACATAAGCAGGATCGAAAAAGTGGTTCTTAAATTCCTTCAAGTCTTCAAACCAGTCTGTTATGGTTACGCTTTTGTTTGTATGTAGCTAGTGACGTAAACGCCACAACCGTTGTATCTTAATAATCAAACTAAAGATCACACTACCAATGCGAAATTCAGTTGTTTAAAAACAAACGGAAAGCTGTTCTGCTGTTAAATGGCGAATGTCAAGGAGCGCTCGACGAATGTGCTCGATAAACAAAGGAACTCTCGAATGCATTGGAAGGAAGAAATCGTTCAAGACCCTCTTTTCACTTTTGTAGTGGACTGCATACTAGGCTGGGCCGAAAAAGTGAAAAATTGGAAATGGCAAATGGCATATTTGCCAATATCTGACTATACATCTAAAAGTAATTTGTGGAAAATTTTAATAAAATCCGTAAATGTTTCGCCGCGCCCCTGTGACCTTGAAAATTAGTAAAAAGGCCGATTTTTCAATATTTAATATTTTTTAAATCCAAAATTATAATTTTTTTGTGACTTCTTGTGGATGTGGGAATGTGTATAAAAATAATTTTTTCAATAAAATATTTTTCTGTTGGATGGAAATTACAAATTTGTCTCTGAAAACGTTAAATTACGTGTAAATGAAGATTTTGAGGACAAATTTGTAATTTCCATCCAACAGAAAAATATTTTATTGAAAAAATTATTTTTATACACATTCCCACATCCACAAGAAGTCACAAAAAAATTATAATTTTGGATTTAAAAAATATTAAATATTGAAAAATCGGCCTTTTTACTAATTTTCAAGGTCACAGGGGCGCGGCGAAACATTTACGGATTTTATTAAAATTTTCCACAAATTACTTTTAGATGTATAGTCAGATATTGGCAAATATACCATTTGCAATTTCCAATTTTTCACTTTTTCGGCCCAGCCTACTGCATACCCACTTGGCTGAGGAAATGGTGTCGAAGATAAGAAAATTGCGACTGTTTGCAAGTCACACTGTAACGATTTTTCTACAACATAAAGAAGCAACACGAAATGAAGAGGCGTAATTCTTGTTACAATTAATAATAATAATAATAATAATAATAATAATAATAATAATAATAATAATAATAATAATAATAATATAATAATAAAAAAATAAAAAAGTATTTTCTGACCGGGATATTATAAGTTTATATAATCATGGTTACTGGTTACGCTATCAATAAAGAGGGTTATAACTCCCTTGGGATATTGGTATGGTAGGTAATTTCCTGGTTCGCCACGTTCTGTTTTGCCACGAAAAGGAAATTTACCTGTTTTAGTAGCGTTTTGCCATGGTAATTAGATTACCTAACCAACGGCGGTCCTGGAACGTTTTTCTGGGGGGGGGTACTTCCAAGGATTTGCGCCAAAGGCGCAATCTTCCTTGCGCCGCAGGCGAAAATTTTTTGGGTGCCACGCCCTTTTTTGGGTAAAATAACCGTAAAGCTTAATCTGCGGCGATATGCCAGACTTTAAAACACTCTTTTAATTTAAAAGAAATTTGAAAGGGCGACAAAATAAACAAGTTTTAAAAGCTTCGAGGGCATTATCCGTGACAGATGAACTTTGTTTATACAATTGTACCTACTATACATATCTGGGGGGGGGGGGGGGCTGAGCCCCATCGTAAATACGCCACTGATGTAGTATGTTTTAATATTGTAACATAAGTCAAAACACTAAAATAAAACAAAACTTAAATGTATATGTATAATAAAGAAATCAGAACATGAAAATAAAGCTAAAAATAATTACAATTGTTTTTTAATATATTTTGCATCGACTTATCGACGGACTATAATAGAATATATTATAATATTAAGATGTTGATATTTTTATATAAAACAATGTTTTTTCAAATTTATTGGTTTTGTTTTTTATTTAAAAATAATAAATATTTATAGTTTTTTGGACATATTATTTTTAGTTTTTGCGTCCTCAACCTGGTCTCTGGGGGGGGTAATTACCCCCAGTACCCCCCCCGTAGGACCGCCCTTGTACCTAACACGTCAGTGCAGATTCGCCACTCGTCCTTTCGTCTATTACTGCAGTGAGGCTACCTCGGTAAATCCCATTGTGTATTTTAATCCGATTCATTTCAAAATTGACTTTGACATGGAATCTTACGTTTTTCGAGTAATTAAAGTATAAATTTTAATAAATAACTCAAAATTGTACATAATGATTTAAAAACAAAATTCGGATTCGAATTTTTTTCGTTTCTTTGCATTTTTTGAGAATATTTACCATAATAATGTATATTTTTTTACATCATCAGAAAGTAGAGATTTCAACGAACAAAAAGCTCACTGACTTTTTTAAAAAAGCAGATATTTTGACGTGAGAATTTTTGATTGAAAATTAGGGTGCTTTTTAAATATTTAGTCAAAACAAGGTGAAAAAATAAATATTTTAAATCAAAAAAATTACAGTGTGTTTGGGACATAAAAAGTTAAGTTTTCACCAAATTTTGTGAAAAAAAATTTTTTTTGTAAAAGATAAAAATAAAAAACCAAAAACTTGATTATTTGAATTTTTCGCATAAATTTTGAGGTTATATGAAAAAAGTGTAAATACAAAAGTTGTAGATCTTTTTATTATCTACAACTTTGCCATTTAACGTTTTTTCATAGGAATTGTAGTTTGGCCGAAAATCGAGATAAATCGTTTTCTACCTTTAAAAACTCCCCCCCTTCCACTTCCCGACCACGGATCGCCCGTAAATTATTTTTCCTTTCATTTTTGTTATATTCTCTTTCTTTTTCAATGGGTTTCATCCAACTATTTTATTTTTTTCATTTTTTACCATTTTCAAAGGCCTGGTCTATTAGCCAAGCTTTCGATAATGTTTATTATCTTCTTCTAATTAAAAATTATGAGAACCAATACATGGTATACAAAAATAAATATTTTAATACTTAACTTTTGTATAATTCTAAGATAGTTTTGCAAGAAAAGGCTTAAAATCTAGGCAGGTAAGAAATAAAAGTATGCATGGCAAAACAGCACTCGTTAGAAAATATAAAAATTATGCGTGGCGAAACAGCACGTTTTTATTGCCGTGGCAAAACGGCACGTGGCAAATGTGGAATATTTCGGGATATTAAAGATCCTCCAATTCCCTCTACCTTTTACAGTAAAATAAAACAAGAAAATGCTAAAATAACTATTTTTTATTCATATCATTACAACGTCAATGTCATTGTTGACGACACCTAAATCGGTCAGAAATAAAATTATCTATGTACCACGGGAATTATAAGAGTCTCAATTACCTCGGTCAATTGCTGTCCCAGGCCCTCGGGAAGTAAACTTTGCCCTCGGTAATTAAGACCCTTATAATTCCCTTGATACATAAATAACTATAAAATTTGATAATATAATAAATATGTTTATGTTGTCTTCTATAAACATATTCTTCAATCCCCTGAAGCTGAGCTTGTTAGGGGCAAATCTTATTTTTTGTATTAGTATGTAAAATCATAAATATGCATTTAAAATCAAGTTTTAAAGTAAAAATTTTAATTTATAGTATAAACGCAGTTTTTTTTGAGGAAATATATTACCTATAATAAAATTATTAATTTATAATTTTTAAGTAAAAATATTACTTACATAAATAAATATTCAGAACAATATTAATTAATTAATGCATTTCTAAAAATATTTTCAAATTGTCTGTTTTTAATATCCATGTTTTTATTTCGACTTTCAATTTTTTTAATGAAATCAGTTTTTTTAATTTTTTTTGGTAAATAATCGTTTAAATCAAAACATAAATATTTGCAATTTTTTTGTCCTATGAACTTATTTATTTAAGGTTTTATGGTCATTTCATTTTTATGACGTGTATTATGATTATGGTTTTTAAATTGTATAAGATGTTTATTTTTAAATGTATATATTAAGATGTTATAAATGTAAAGTTGTCTTATGTTCAATTTTTTGTTTCTGAATATACTTAATTCTTTTGAAGGATAAAGATAATCTTTATTGAATATAATTTTTAGAAACCTTTTTTGTAATATTTCTAATTTTTTAACTAAAGGTCTATTTATTCCTCCCTAACCTAAAATTCCGTAATTTAAATCAGTACTAACCCGAAATATAATATTTCCATGTCTTACATTTAAACATTTTTTAATGTTTTTAAAAATCGGTAGTAAACTTCTTAATTTTTTAATTAAGTATTGTGTGTGATAATTCCAATTTAATTTGCTGTCAAAAATAATTCCTAAATATTTTATTTTATTAACTTCAAAAATTTGAATGTCTTCATTTATTTTAATACTATCCATATTTCGTGGTAGGATATTTAGGTTTAAACTAAAAGGAATATAATAAGTTTATTTAAAATTTAATAATATAATAAATATGTAATGTCTTCTATAAACTCATTCTTCAATCCCCTAAAGCTGAGCTTGTTTAATGGCAAATCTTATTTTTTGTTTTAGTATGTAAAATCATAAATATGCATTAAAAATCAAGTTTTAAAGTAAAAATGTTAATTTATAGTATAAACGCAGTTTTTTTTTGATGAAATATATTACCTATAATAAAATTATTAATTTATAATTTTTAAGTAAAAAATATTACTTATATAAATTATTCAGAACAATATTAATTAATTAAAGCATTTCTAAAAATATTATCGAAGAGGATTGTGGTCGACATGCTACAAGGAAATACTTTACCTCATTTAGTTGCATTTAAAAATTTTTTTTATGGCGCATAACTATATGTATACAGTGTGTCCACGAATAGAGTTTGGAAAAGGATTTTTTTTTATTTGTAGGTATAGAATAAAAACTCATTCTTTGTAAAAACGTCTGCTTGTGCTGAAACTACAAGTTCGAATATCACATTTGCGATTACTATACAGGGTTCGTCATAAACAACAGTTTTTGTTTTTTGGATTATTTTTTTCAATTCTAGTTTTCAATTCCTTTTGATGATTGGCTTAATCATCACTTTGGGAACAGGTGGATTGGAATACTCGTATATCTATAGTCTAAATCAGTTGGCGTAGGAGTCCCGATCTCACAATTATCGACTTTTATTTATGGGGATATAGGAAGCCACATGTGTATAAAACCAATTTTAATAATAACTTGAACTAACTGAAAGAAAAAATAAGAGTAGTTATTACAAATATCCCAATACAGCAAGTCAGGAACTATTATCGGGAATTCAGATGTCGAGTTGAACTATGCGCTAACTTGATGGTACCACGTTTGAATAAAAGCTTATAATTTATGATTGAATGAATTGAAGAAATATTACATGTAATAATAAAAATACTTCTAAAGTAGGCAATTAAAAAATGGATTCTTACAAAAAAATCATACTCGAAGTAAGAAAGAATTGTTATTTGTTTTTACGTAAATTTATTTTAAATAAAATCCAAAAAAACTAGAAATGTTTCTGATGAACCCTGTATAGTAATTGCAAATCTCAAAATTGTGGTTCAGCACAAGCAGTCGTTTTTATAAAGAATTACTTTTTCTTCTATACCTACTAATAAAAAAGTTTTTCCTCTTCCAAACTCTATCGGTGGACACACTGTATATAGAGTGCCCACGTATTATATTTATGACGTCAAAATAGATCAATTTTAGTGAAAAAATGCATATAAAATGTAAAACGGTTTTCGTTAATTTTTGTATAATACCACCGCTATAAAACCTCTTTTTTTAAATTACATTGTGTAAAACCCAATTTTGAACACAGTAATACTTATTATTTAAAATTCTTGTTGGCATATAGCAATAGAAAAAAACGAGTACTAGCCCACTTGAATATAAATACGTAATTTTTGATTGTGTAATTTTAATTCTGTTATTTTATTTAAACTGGTATTAGTGTCAATTCTCAAATGACAATGGGGTGAAAATACTCTTTTTGTTAGGCGCATGCATAGGTAATACCGTGCGAGCAAAAATTATTTGCATCAAAGAGGGCTTGGATTAAAAAACGTAGGGCTTGGTTTAGATCACAATGATATGGGGACGATATATCGAACCAAATCTAGGTTAAAATTTTGTCAAATTCATATTATGACATGATATGCCAAACTAATCAGTAATAAAATAAGTAGACAAATACCAATTTATTTTTGTTGTTTACAAAATTAACAAAGTAAGAATATACAGAAAGAAAAATAATTACATAAATTGCTTAAATTGGCCACCGCTATGCTCCAAGCATAAATTCACACGTCTCTTCATCTTTTGGAAAGTGTTGACCAGCATCTCTGGAGAAATGTTACCACAATCTTGGATAATCCTTTCTTGTAATTGTTTTAAATTGGAAACTGGTGTTTTAAAAATATTGTTCTTTAAATGAGGAAAAACGAAGTAATCCATAACCGTTAAACAGGGTGATCTAGGTGGGAATACAATGTCTGATCGAAAACTGATCAATCTGTCGTCGAAAAAATTGCGTAAGTAGTTAATAGTTTCGGCGGCTGTATAACCGGTTGCACCGTCCAGTTGAAAATATCCAAAACGTAGTTTGTCGTCAAGTAACTGTAACTGTGTCATGGAAAAAAATAGGACCAACAATTCTTCTTCGGGAAACAGTTAACCAGACACCAATTTTTTAAGGGTGCAATGTGGACTCTACAAAAAAATGGGGATTTTCACTACTCCACATGCGTGTATTTTGAGAATTCACATAACCGGAGAGGTGGAACCAGGCTTCATCCGATAAAAATGAAACTCCAAGTTTTGTGTCCAATACATAATCCTTCTTATCGGGTGGATAGGGCAGCTATCATGTTGCTAAATATTTTTTTTTATAGAAAAATATTACTTCTTGCTATCCCAACAGCACTTGAAAAGTTTGCTTATCTATTGGAAAATATATTACAACGAAACATTCAGAATAATTTTAAATAAATATTCACCCAGAAAACCCATCGTAATAAAGCTGATGGATACAATTAGGATATTAGTAATGCGATTATAATTAGTATGCAGGTACCAATTACAAATCTGCTTTAACCTCTTATAACCACATTGTCAATGACATATAAAACAATAATGTGTAAAGCTATCTGGGCCAAACCATTAGTCAATACACGGTGACCAAAAAAAATTATATACAAAGGGTTCTAAATACTGATTAAAGTAAGGAATAAAAAAATTTTAATTTTAATTTTAATTTTAATTTGTAAGTTGCCCGAGGGTATAGACATCAAGTAATGCCCGGGGTACCCACAATATTTTATGTTCTACTTCAGATAATTCCAAGTTAAATTAAAAGAAAATTCAAAATCACGAAAGGTTTTGTACCTATAAAGTTGCTAAATAAACAAAGGTAATGTGTTCATTGTTGTGCTGTGTCAAAGTCAAAACTGAAATTCATATAAAATAATGAATTTTCCGTTGATTTCGGATAGAATTGGTGTGCATGCTGCCAAAGCTTTGGATAATCTTGTCCCAAAGAAGTCTAAATACGCCTATGATAAGGAATATAAAAGGTTTGAGAATTGGACGATAAATACTGGTGTAAAAATTATCCACGAGAAGGTGCTACTCGGATATTTCCAGAAATTGGTATGTTAAAATTGCTGTTGTAAATTAAATAAAAATATTAACTATGTATATCGATTATAGTCTGGAACATTCACTCCTAATTCCCTATGGACGAAATATTCAATGTTAAAGAAGACATTAATAGTTAATAAAAATATAGACATTGCAATATATTGCAAGTTAAGCCAGTATCTAAAGCAAGCATCCAAAGCATATGAAGCGAATAAATAGAAAATTTTGACTCGAGAAGATGTGCTGAAATTCATCCGTGAAGCTCCCAATGAAACATTTTTTATTTACAAAGTGGTTCTGTTATTTGGTGTATTTGGTGGGTGCGGCCGCCAAGAGCTAGTTAATATGTTGGTTGTAATATTTAATATTCCCGATAACCAGACCAATAAAAAGTTTGTCTTCACAATTATTGATGAGAAGTAGATGGGTTGTTTAAAGCTACTGAGAACTTATCGGTCTTTACGCCCGACGAACTGCAACATCAATAGATTCTTTCTGTGTTACCGTAACGGTTGTTGTTTTTCACAGCCAGTTGGGAAGAACACCATAGGCAAGATTCCTTCCATTACTGCAAAATACCTGGGTCTAAGCGATGCGGACAAATATACTGGTCATTGTTTGCGCAGAACCTCTGTAACTTTGTTGGCGGACGCTGGGGCAAACATTACCACATTGAAAAGACATGGCGGTTGGAAAAGTTCAGCTGTGGTTGAGGGATATTTGGAAGACAGTATGTCTTCTAAAAAAAAAATTTCGAAATTGATAGCTGGAGTACCATCAACATCAAAAAACGTTCAATCATCGTCACCAACAAGTGAAAATCACGAAATAATAGAAAATATTGACTTATCAAAAGCCGGTAAATTCGTTTTTACTGGGTCTTTTCGTAACTGTTCATTTAATATAAATGATAAATAAGTTATTTCGTTTATAAAAAGTTGTTACTTTGATTTTTCCTATTTATTTCTCTTAATGTCCGAGGGCATTAGAAACTTCCTTAATGCCCTAGGGTATTATATACTATTTAAAGTGTCTGGTAACTATGGTATTATGAAACAATAATATTCGAGTAGGACATAATAGCTATTTATGTATCAAGGGCGTTACGGGGACTATAATGCCCTGAAGGTAGAAATAGCCCGAGGGCCTCTGGCCCGAGGGATAGGTTTCTGCCTGATGGGCATTATAGTCCAGTAAAGCCCGTGGTGCATACAATGCTTTATGTTTTACCTAAAAAAGAGTTTTTCAATGACTAATTACATTATTTATTCGCAATATAAAAAATAAGTTGCACCTGTACCTGTATACGTAAGTAGATAATGACTGGTGTTAAGTTTGACTTTGATGTTTCTGTCAGTTAGTCAGTTGGCATTTTTTATTTAACGATTTGCTCAAAATGGAAGAAATTCCACAAAATATAAGAGAAAAGGTCATAAAAGCGACCGAAAATCTTTTGCCAGTTAAATCAAGGCAACAGTATGATCGGGAGTATGGCATATTTGGTATTTGGAAAGATACGAACACAATTCTTCAAATAACCGAAAATGTTTTAATGGCATATTTCCAGGAACTGGTAAGTTATTGATTTTATTTTAATACATATGTTTAACAAACTTTATTATTTTTAGTCGGAAAAATACAGTCCGAACTCTCTCTGGACCAAGTATTCTACAAGCGGGCATTATCATAATGCCCGCTTATAATGCCCTAGGTGTGATAGCAGGTATTATTGCTATCATAACATATTCCGTTTCTAAGGTATTATAGATCAATAATAGATAGGTAAAACATAAAGTAATTTAATACCAGATTTTTTAGTTTACAAGTAAGTGTTCATAGACATGTTAAATAATGGAATGTCCTTTTTAAATAAAATAGAGAGTTTTATGTGCAAAAGTACCCTTATGAATGAGATGGATGAGATGGTCGTTGATTTTAACCTTTAGATATCCAGTGATATTAAATTTATACTTGTTAAGGTGGGAGTATCAACATGCTTGCCAACCTATAACCTATTTCGCGTAGATTTATTTATGTTTTCTAGCTTTTATACAAAATTTAAAGAAAATCAGTATCGACTTGATATTCTATAGGTAATGATTGACATATTTAATAAATATCAAGGAATTTCATAACTTATTTTAGGATAATTGTATGGCGAAAAATATCCGGTAAGATTTTTTTTAACATTATTATGTCATTGTCACTCATTGTTCTTTCACTATACAATTCTCCCAAAATTAGCACTGAAATAAATTGATATTTTTGTAATATATCAGGTACTACCTAAATAATGTACCGACGATATTGATTTTCTTTAAATGTTAGTTATTAAAATAATAAACTCAAAAAATCAACGCGAAATAGGTTATAGGTTGGCAATAGATTGAATGGCGTTGAGAATTCAACCTTAAATCACATATTACTGGTGATATTTGGTAACAACCGAATAGTATATTTTCCCTCACACAAAAATTTTAAATCGATAAAAAAAAATCCAAAAATTAATTTGTTCTTTTTCAGTATAGGTAACCTAGTATAATTTTAAAGAAAAATCCTTCTAAATTGAAGATAAAAGAAAAACCTGTAAGGTTACAATTAAACAATTGGTTTATTCAGAACTCGATGTCATATTTTGCAACCGATACAAGTAGGGAGTGTATTTAATGTATGGCTAGAATATTTTATTGTTTATTATTTATGAGTTTTTTTTCGTTTCGATTTAATTTTGATTATTTGATTTTGATCTGTGAATCGGTGAAGAAGTAAATAAACTAGATGCGACGATTAGTGCTTTCGTGGTGGTAGTGTGTTTTTTGTTTACTTGGCAAAAATATGGCTGTTACAGTGCAAGTGGTTGTTGTTGGAATTAGCCTGTTTTACGTAAGTTATACAGTTTGAGTTTGTAACGTAAGTACAATATTTTTTTTGGAAAAATATCTGGGGCGAGTATTAACATTTTAAATTGTGGAATTTTTTATAAAAAAATATTAGAGTGGGCTCTACATTAGAAATATGACGATATTTATAATAAATGCTCAAAATGTTGTCCATTCACTATTTGGCAATATCCTAAACTCAACTGAAACTCCTTTTGATCATTACTAATTACTTCGGGATAACTTAACCTACACGCATGTCTTATTCGTGCTTTCAACTCCTCAACATTTGCCGGACTCGTACAAGAAATAAAATTGAAATTTGGATCTTATGCATAACTTAAAAATCATATTTTTTAAATATCTATCTCGAAAAACTCCCTTTCCACATGCATATAATTTTCCGCACTCCTTTGGTCACACTGTACCAATCAAGTCCGCATCATATGGGATTTTTTTTTTATTAATAGCTTTAATCGAAATTTGACTTTGGCATCAAGTTCTGCTTCGATCGAGATGAAAATTAAGTAAAAAAATAGTGACGTGACGCATTATCTGTCAAATTTTAATTTTTTCCAAAAAATAATTCAAAAGTGGGGTTTCTTCTGAAAATATCGAAAAAAGTTATAAGAAAAAGTTGTTTTTAAATGCAATTTCTAGCCCAGTTGCTAGCCCATATGCAAAATTTCAGCTGCATAAGATAATTTTGATTTTTTACCCACCACTAAAATTTATTTTCCACTTAATGAACACTTTTCTGATGACACTGTGATCTTTTTTGTCTTAATATTAAGGTGTATTACTTTCAGACACAAACTACGTTTTCAAAAATACTTATTTTATGAAGTTACCTTATACAGGGTCAAAAACAAATAAACTTTGCGTCACATGCGACCAAATTTGAATAGCCCAATTTTGATTTTGTAGAAAAACACACATTTAATATGGTGCTGCTTTAAAGAAAATGTATCTGAAATAAAGCATTGTTAAAATTAAGAAGTTTTATGTAGGTTGCGTTGCGTCTTATTTTGTAAAAGTGGTGCAATTTACAAAATATGGGTAAAAAATCAAAATTATTTTATGCAGCTAAAATTTTGCATGTGGTCTAAAAACTGCATTTAAAAAAACTTTTTCTAATAACTTTTTTTGATGCTTTTAGAAATAAAACTACTTTTAAATTATTTTTGGGAAAAAATTAAAAATTGACAGATAATGCGAATCACGTGACTACTATTTTTTGCTTAATTTTCATCTCGATCGAAGCAGAACTTGATGCAAAAGTCACATTTCAAATAAAATTATTAATAAAAAAAAATCCCATATGATGCGGACTTTACTGATCACACTGTATAAGAAATTTTTTTTTAGCTGTCAGCGCATGCTTCCCCCATTAACTGGTTCTACGCTGCACCCCGGGCGTTATTCGACTTAGCTGGGTCAGCTTCAGCGTTAGCTTCATCAGCTGTTTCACCATCCTCATACATTGCTGATCTTAGAAGCGGCGATCTCAAAAGAAAACAAGAAAAATTTGAAAAGTTACAAAATGAAAAAGATGTAACCGATCAGGTAGATGTGAATACCAGTGGTGGTACAGAAGATGGTAGTGGAAATGGAGAGGAAGAAACGGAGGGAAATAACGAAGCTTCTCCAAGCTTTTTGGAAAAAAAGGTAAAAATATTCTTGTTTGTAATGAAAAGTTGCCTGCGTTAAATTAATAGAAAGTTTTTTTTGAATTTGTTTTGTTGGCAATAACATTAGTTACTTTTTGGAATGAAATTTCTAGTTGACCTCTGTTCAAAATTTGTCATTTGTTGATTTTAGTTTAATAAAAGTACTGCTTTACATTTTCTTGTTGCCTAAATACCTAACTAACATAATCTACATTTTTATTGAATAAAAAAAATGGAAATTCGAGGTACTATATCATGACCGTCTACGGTGTAAGTGAAAACAAAGATGAAAACTACCCTTAAACATTCTATAGGGGCATGGCACTATACTATCAATACAGATCATTGCTATTGTTAATTTTTTTTACTGTTTGTATACCAGTAAAGTCCGCATCATATGGAATTTTTTTTTATTAATAACTTTATTCGAAATTTGACTTTGGCATCAAGTTCTGCTTCGACCGACATGAAAATTAAGCAAAAAAAATAGTAGTCACGTGATTCGCATTATCTGTCAAATTTTTTTTTTTTCAAAAAATAATTAAAAAGTACGGTTATTTTTGAAAATATCGAAAAAAGTTATAAGAAAACGTTTTTTTAAGTGCAGTTGCTAGCCCATATGCAAAATTTTAGCTGCATAAGATAAATTTGATTTTTTACCCATATTTTGTAAATTGCACAACTTTTGCAAAATAAGACTCGACGCAACCTACATATAAAACTTCTTAGTTTTGACAATGCTTTATTTTAGATACATTTTCTTTAAAGTAGCACCATATTAAATGTGTGTTTTTCTACAAAATCAAAATTGGGCCATTAAAATTTGGTCGCATGTGATGCAAAGTTCATTTGTTTTTGACCCTGTATAAGGTAACTTCATAAAATGAGTATTTTTGAAAACGTAGTTTGTGTCTGAAAGTAATACACCTTAATATTAAGACAAAAAATAACACAGTGTCATCAGTAAAGTGTTCATTAAGTGGAAAATAAATTTTAGTGGTGGGTAACAAATTAAAATTATCTTATGCAGCTGAAATTTTGCATGTGGGCTAGAAACTGCATTTAAAAAAACTTTTTCTAATAACTTCTTCGATATTTTCAGAAATAACCCCACTTTTTAATTATTTTTTGGAAAAAATTAAAATTTGACGGATAATGCGAACCGCGTGACTACTATTTTTTTTGCTTAATTTTCATCTCGATCAAAGCAGAACTTGACGCCAAAGTCAAATTTCGAATAAAGCTATTAATAAAAAAAATCCCATATGATGCGGACTTTACTTGTCACAAAGTATTATTATAATATGCTTTTCTTTTCCAGATTGGTAAAATTCTTACAAAGCTTCGCCTTATAGCCCAAATCAAAAACGCCTACCACTACAAACCTGAGGAGCACGAGCACGAGAGTAATATTACCTTCAACATAACCAGTATTAACCAGAACCCTAGCCTAACCAACGATACGCAAAAAGAAAACATTAAGGAAGATCTAGATATTGATCCAAGGTTTTCCAAAGGACACGATATATCAGAAGACGTACAACCAAAGGTAGATGTACGATTACTAAAAATACGGAATCAAGCCGAAAATATAGATCCAAAATCAAGTGTTAAAAGTACAGACACAAGCTATCAATCAGCAAATTTAAAACAGGAACTACCTACAACATATGGCGTTCCCAATAAAGAACCATTTGTAGTAAACAACAAAGAAAAATTACTAGAAGCTGCGCCTCTACGAATACAACTGGATGTCAACCAAATCAACAACAATCTCGACGATTTTGACGTACCCAAGAATGAAAAGCTTAAAGAACAAGAACCCGCTAAATTTGGAACACTGGGGGTATTTTTTGCCGAACTTTTGGGGTCGGTCGTCGGCCTGGCCTATGGAGCTTTGGCTCAGTTAACTAGTGGGGGGCAGAGTCCCGTGACAGTTGGTACATCTGAGGGTCTTTAAAAGTATAGAAATAAACTGATTAGCACAGTGTTTATGGAACAGGAGCAACTAGGAATGAAAACTGTACATATATTTTTTTAGGTTGATTTTAATTTATTTATAATAATTGTTTTAAATAAAAGGTATTAAGACCATTCAAATAGTATTTGTCATAGTCAAGGGGGCATAAAGGGGATGGCCACCCTGCTACCCCCTACTTTCAAAATGTCTTTATTCCAAACTAACTTTTACAGTTCATTACATGGAAAGTGACAACATAAAATAGAAAATAATAACCATTAAAAAAAATAACAATAAAAAAAATGGAAGTTAATCCAATTTAATTCATCAATAAAACCAATTTAAAAAAATAGTATAAATAATTTAATTTGTTAATTGTTTTTTAAAAGTTGCCAATTTTTTAATTTTTCTGATATTTTTTGGAAGATTGTTTTTATTATTCCGTCATATAAAAGCGATTTTTTTCCGAAATTACTTTTTACTGGTATAGTTTGATAATTTATACAATGTCTGGTGTTATGATCATGTAATGTCTTATTCTCCTAAAGTGTTAGTTTGATTTTTTTTCCTTTAAAATAATACAGTGAATTAGAATACAAATTTTTAATTTATAAATGTTTTGAACGTGTAAATACCCTTTCGGTCTATATAGATTAACAGTTGGTTCTAAATGTGGTAATTTGTGAATACATTTTTTAATAACGTTATTTTGCAATTTTTGTAATGGTTTTAAATTTGTTAAACAAGCAGATCCCCATGCAGAAGCTAAGTTTTGTAATTTTGAATATATTAATGAAAAATATATATTTTTTAAGTATTTCAAAGGAATAAAATATCTAGCTCTGTACAAAACAGATTCCAAGGAGATATCGAGTTAATAATATACTGGATATGGTATTTCCAATTTAAATTTTCGTCTAAAACTAATCCAAAACATTTTGTCGTTTTTGAATATTGAATATTTTCATTATTAAATGTTAAGGGGTTAATGACGGAATTTATTTTATTTTTAGTTATAAACATAAAAGAAGACTTTGTAAAATTGAACGAAAGTTTATTTGATGAAGTCAAGAAAGAAGAATTTTTAAATCGTTATTAATATCAAAATTTATTTCTGCAAGAGTTTCAGCAAAATAAATAATTGTCGTATCATCTGCAAATAGCTTTATATTGCCCTTTAAGTTCAATTTGGAAACGGAATTAATGTAAATTAAGAATAATAACGGACCTAATATTAATCCTTGTGGAACTCCACATATTATTTCTTTTTCCGAACTTTTTCTTTCTCCAATTTAAACAAATTGTTTACGATAGCCTAAATAACTTTGAAGTAGTTTGTGTGTATTTCCCCTTATCCCAATACTGTATAATTTTCTTAATAAAATATCATGGTTTACGGTGTCAAAAGCCTTACACAGATCTAAGGATAGTAAACAGCATTTTTTACTGTTGTGGACATTAGCTTGAATATTTGTTATGATATCTCCTACAGCTATTTCTGTATCCTTAGATCTGCGAAAACCATACTGGTTAGCAAAAAGTAAATTTTGGCTGTCTAAAAAGTAGCATAGTTTATTATTTATTATTTTTTCTAATATAATATAATATACTAGTAAGCGCCACAAGACAGTCGCCCATAAAATTAGCAGCAGTTTATTTTTTAATTTTGTGTACAACTTAATATCTTATAGCAAGTTTTTGAAAATATTCTTAACAATCATAAGAGTAGCTTAAAGAGCAGTGCAGAGGGTTTTTGTAGAACCTGTTGTTTTGTTTTGGTTTTTGTGAATAATGGGGATTCTTGGGTAAGTAATGCAAAACCTTAAGTAAAATAATTTTATTTATGTGTTTTATACAAAGATTTTATGATATTTGGACTCTGGCAGTGTAATATATGAGCTAACTTTGAATTAATTGGTAACCTAAAGTTCTTTATTTTATTATACTGACTCAATTTCTTTGTACCCAACTTATTTTCTAAGATACAGTTACTTAGTAAAATCATTTTAAGATTCTTAAAACCCAATACCATGGATAAACAAAATGTCTAGCTGAAATAATTAACTTGCAACCTGGGAACATTGCATTGATATTATTTTGGAAACTGAATTGGGACATATAATAGTATCTCCTAATTTAAAACACTACAACAATTTTTATTTGGATTTGTGGTCGAAAGAATTTTCACCATGACATTGTACGTACAATATTAGACAATACAAGTAAAATAGCCTATTGAATCTCTTGTAAAAACCTACCTATCTCAAAAGAGTATTTTTTGTGACGCAACAAAATCTTATTCGAGCCTAATTCTAATCATCTTCATCCAAAACTGTTTGTTTCTTTGTAGATTTCGTCCTAAAGTTGAAGAGACCAGCATTTCTTAACATAGCAGCAGCATACGGATCGCCAAACGATGTAGCGTGTGATGTGGCAACACCACCTTTACCCGTAGAGAAAGAGTTGGCAATAGCGGTTGCTGATCCGGGGTATCCACCCTCCTCGGTGGACCGAGTGCGGGAACGACTTGACGGGGAGCTTCCTCCGATGAAGATTGGGAAGAAGGCGTTGTAGTTCGGAATACCAGCTAAAAAAAGTTATTAATATCATTTAATTGCTCTGCACTTGCCTAAAAGAGACCTAAAAACTACCATTATTGATAGTTTTTTCTTCCTGCACTAGATGAAAGTTGGAGATTATGTTGGATGTAATTGGAAGTATACTCTACAAGAGGTGGATAATACATATCCTGAATGGTGCCTGACAAATTTAAACTTTGTTTACAACAATGAAAAGCGACAGGTCGAGCTGATCAACTATCTAAAAGGATAAGGACCATTATCAGTATAGAAAATACAAAAATTATTCATTCTTACCTCGTCCAGATCCACCAAAAGGCCAAGAAGCTGAGAGACCAGCGTCATCGTCTTCATCATCTTCCTCTGCAGTTTGGGGGGCAGCTGTAGTCGCTGGTCTCTTTGCTTTTCCGGTTTTTACTTTTTTTCCAGGAGATGAAGCTATAAGAGAAGATATTTTTCATTTTATTCAGCTATCATTGGGTTAATATTTGGTAATAGGTACTCGATGTTGAAAATACTAAATAAATAAAGCAGAAAACTAAAGAGGTCAAAATTTATTGCCATTCCACTGTTTGTTACCAAAAATTTTTTAAATTTGGTAGATAAATACTAAATACTGAAAAAGATAAACAAAAGTAAGATATGTATCTGAACAGATTGCGAGAACCACCGCGTTTGGAAATGTATCATTTCAGGCACGATAAAGTATAAATTAGCTATGAATCCTACCTTTTGATGGAACTACAGGAACCGTCTTGGTCGTTGACGCCACGGCTTCAGTCGTAGCTTCATCCAAAGGAAACAAATTTTCAAGTTCACCACCTAAATTTTTGTTTGGCTGTTCAGGTTCTTCCTGTGGCTCAGTCTCGTTAATAGAATCTGGTTCTGGAATGGAGATTAGCAAGGGCTGTTGTTTGTCCGTTACTTGCTCTGAAACTTGATCGTCTTCAATCTAGTAAAAATTAGATAATAAACTTTTAAATAAAATAATTGATTTAATTCAGTATTGAGCTTCGTGATAGTAGATAAATAAGTAATATTTACTAGAGATGATTTATCAAATCTGACCTGTCCAACTTCCGTATCGGGAACCGTTAGAACCGCTGGGGGAGCAGGGGGATTGAAACCAGGTCCAGAATAGGTATTGGTAGCTACGGTATCACCTAGTACCATTGCGGTCATTTGTCCTGGAGGAATGTATTCGTATCCAGGACCTTGTCTAACGAATCTGGGGTTGGCATAGTAGCTGCTGCCAATCATGTAAGCCCTTGGATAATAGTGCCCTGGAGTAAAAAATTACAATGTAGATTATTTGAAAAAGTCGGTTTAGTATACAGTTTTATACATATGTATACATATGTACACAGTTTAATATACAGTGTGTCCCAATAGTGCTACAAAGAACAATAACTCTTGGTGTTGGAGAGAAAAAAAATGTTTTTATAAGAATTCTATAGGATCCTAACGAGGACCCTTTACAAATATATTACTATATACAATGGAACACCCTAATATTTATTACATATACAGGGTACTTTAAAATTTATGGCCAATTTTTTGTTAAAATTGTTTTGATTTCATGGGGCTGTGTAATTGTGGTAAATTGAAATAAGAAATTTGTTTCATTATTATAAGATTTGGAATAAGTTCTAATTTTATAATTTTTAGTGCGCATGTACAGGGTAGGGCAATTTCTCAATTTTTCTAAATGGAAAACCCTATATTTTATGCATATCGATACAAACCGCTGTGTGCATTATCGCCCTAATTATGGAGATTTTCGGGTTTCAAAAAAAAAATACTCTAAAGCATAAAGCTTAAAATTTGGCTATTATAAATATAAAAATGTTATATAATATTTTTCCACAATAAGGTATTTTCCAAAAAATGTGCTTTAACGTTTAGTGTAGTGTTGGGAAAAATCGACTTATTTTAATAATCGACTACCGAGTATTCGAGTGATTTAAAAAACCGAATTATAATCGATTTTTCACTCAAATACTAATATTTATATTGGCATTGGCGGTTCATCGTTCATGTTGATATACAGCATTTGAATTGGGAATAACTGACTCGGTGTTGTTAATCGATTGATTTTTTGCGGATTATTAAATGTGGCGGAGATATTTGTGGATTTTTTGGCATGGTTCGCAGTTCCCAGATCTTACAATTTAACAACTTGACTACTTGACCTTGAGATGTCACGATATTGCATAACTCATGATATTTATGAATACTGAATACTCACCACTAAACATTAAGTTTTCAGTAGACGCAAACGATTTAAATCTAAATAAAATAATAAATCCTATTATCCTACGCAGGCAACCCGTAATGCAGTATTTAAATCTAAATAATAAATCATAAATATTATCTTACACAGGTAACCCGTAATGTAGAATGCAGTATTTAATTTGAATTATATCGCCAATAACCGAAACCACTTGGTGTAGCCGCTTGCTAGGAGATGGCTCTGGCCGCAGTGTTCGTCACTCATTTCGTCACTCGAATTATTTCCGAAGATAATTGAATTGAAAGTTATTGAAAAAACCGAATAATAGGATATTTTTCACTCGAGTGATCCCATCACTAGTTTAGTGTGAAATTAATTTACAAAAATTTTCAATCAAGCATTGTTTTTTAAAGTTTCTTGGTTTCCTGAAACCTGGAAAATATTTTTAAAAAAATTTTCAGACTTTTCCGATTAAATTTTCCAAATTTTCTATGTAGTAATATGAAACATATTTTCTGTAGAAATAAGTTCCTTGTATAATTTTTTTTCAATATTTATAATACAAGCGTAACACAATTTAACGTAACACAAAATATTCTAACACAATGTAAGAACGTAGATAAGACATGAACAGTCGGTGAAGACTGAAACCCTCCAAAAGTATATATTTTTTGCGAAAGAAAGAAAAAACTAAAAGTCTTTTTCCACAAAATTTAATAGAATAAAAAGTTCTTTATGGGTCTCTACCTGTTTCGAACATAGAAACGTTGATCATCAGGAGACAGAAAATTTATTTAATGCTGATGGTTTTAGCAGAAGAGAAAATAGTGTAGAACCTTAATGGAGCTTTTATGAATTAAAACATTGATGTGTAGAAGTGACATAATATGAAGAAAATTGTGAAAAGTTAAAACATACTGAGTATGTGAAAAAGTCAGTAAAAGTGGTCTAAACCAACCAAATAAACCGGGGAAGAAAAAAAACCCAAAACAGTATGTCTGTAAGACATTATATAGTCATAGTATTTCGAAGATATCACAATAAAATACTATCCAAAATTTTTTTTTTGGTACTGAGCCACTTATTGGATAGTATTTTATTGTGATATCTTCGAAATACTATGACTAATTTTATCCTTATAATGTCTTACAGACATACTTAAAAAATATTTTATTAAAATTTTAAATAACCCTCGACATCTTCTTTTCAGAAGGGTTTTTTCTTCTTTTCCAGTTTATTTGGTTGGTTTAGACCCCTTTTACTGACTTTTTCACATACTCGGTAAGTTTTAACTTTTCACAATTTTCTTCATATTATGTCACTTCTACACATCAATTTTTTAATTCCCTAAAAGCTCCATAAAGGTTCTACTCTACACCATTTTATCTTCTGCTAAAACCATCAGCATTAAATAAATTTTCTGTCTCCTGATGATGAACGTTTCTACGTTCGAAACATGTAGATACCTCTGAAGAATTTTTATTATATTAAAATTTGTGGAGGAAGACTTTTGGTTTTTTCTTTCTTTCCCATACTTTCAACTCCGTTTAAGCATGGACTATTTCTTCAAATATATTTTTTTATTTAAAAATCTAAATCATTGAAGCATAGGCTTTAAAAAGTAAAAAATCTGTAATAATTATAAGACTATATAGGGGAGGGGGCTGTAAATAGTATAGGATATGTGGTTAGCCACATTATAAAAAAATGCACAATCTGTACACCAGAACCCAGAACTGTCTTTAGGTCTTTTTATACAAGAGAACTATTCCCTAGAAAAAAATAGCCAGGGCAGCTACCGTGCGAGCAAAAATTAACTTTGAAAATGTCTTTATTCCAAACTAACTTTTACAGTTCATTACATGGAAAGTGACAACATAATATAGAAAATAATAACCATTAAAAATAAAGTAACAATAAAAAAAAATTAAGTTAATCCAATTTAATTCATTAATAAAATCAATTAAAAAAAAATAGTATAAATAATTTAATTTAGTAAATATCTCTTTAATTGTTTTTTAAAAGTTGCCAATTTTTTAATTTTTCTGATATTTTTTGGAAGATTGTTATATTTTATTATTTCGTCATATAAAAGCGATTTTTTTCCGAAATTACTTTTTACTGGTACAGTTTGATAATTTTTACAATGTCTGGTGTTATGATCATGTAATGTCTTATTCTAATGAAGTGTTATGTTTGATTTTTTTTCTTTTAAAATAATAGAGTGAATTAGAATACAAATTTTTAATTTATAAATGTTTTGAACGTGTAAATACCCTTTCGGTCTATATAGATTAACAGTTGGTTCTAAATGTGGTAGTTTGTGTATACATTTAATAACTTTATTTTGCAATTTTTGTAATGGTTTTAAGTTTGATAAACAAGCAGATCCCCATGCAGAAGCTTAGTATTGTAATTTTGAATATATTAATGAAAAATATATATTTTTTAAGTATTTTAAAGAAATGATATATCTAGCTCTGTACAAAACAGATACCGAAGGAGATATCGAGTTGATAATGTACTGGATATGGCATTTTCAATTTAAATTTTCGTCTAAAACTAATCCTAAAAATTGTGTCGTTTTTGAATATTGAATATTTTCATTATTAAATGTTACGTGGTTAATGATGGAATTTATTTTATTTTTAGTTATAAACATAAAAGAAGATTTTGTAAAATTTAACGTAAGTTTATTTGATTGAAGCCAAGAGAGAAGTATTTTTAAATCATTATATAATATCAAAATACATTTCTGCAAGAGTTTCAGCAAAATAAATAATTGTCGTATCATTTGCAAATAGCTTTATATTGCCCTTTAAGTTCAATTTGGAAACGGAATTAATATAAATTAAGAATAATAACGGACCTAATATTGATCCTTGTGGAACTCCACATATTATTTCTTTTTTCAAACTTTTATAACTTTTAACGACTTATACCCTTATGACAGTTTAGTGATCTAATTTGGTGACAAAAATACACAATTAACTTAAAAATTAAAAAAAAAAAAACTGTTACTTACCAGGTTTTGCAAAGGCACAATTGAATCCCACCACACCAAAGAAATACATTAGTCCGAATATTTTCATTTTGAGAAAAAATGAGATCAATCAATCGAGCAAGATTAAAGGAAGAAGCATAAGCTCTTTATGTCGCTAAAGGTGAATTATATTTTTGATCATAGGGCAGTCTGGCGACATTATATATTTCGCAATCTTTATTACCCCCACCACTTTTAATTCATCCACCTATAGGGAAAAATAAGGATTCCGTACACGTTTGAATTTATAGCTTGTCTTGTACACGACGCTGCTATTAAAATTTAATTTAATGGTGTAAAAAAGACATAAAATTTAAATACGGTGAACGAATAAATGTTCTCATATTTCTTGAACCTATTTTAGGATAGAAAATTGAAAGGTAGCACCTATTTTGTAATATACAGGGTGTCCGGTAACTTATGGACCATAGAGCAACTGGAGATAGTAGATATAAAAATATGTCTTTTGAGCCAAATTTGCCCAAGTAAAATGGTAGAGGTTAAAGAGATACCGGGTGTTGAAAGTGAAAATTAATTTTCGAAAAATGATGATAATTTTGAAACGGTTTAAGATATCGAATTCAAAATCGGTATAACTAGGTTTTCGAGAGTGAGAAATTCGAATTTGGTGTTAATTTCAAGATACTCCCTAGAGGGCGCTTGCTACGTGCTTCATGTTGAACTAATTCATCCATATTTTTGTTAACCATGCAGTTACTAGTATTTATACTTTAAACTATAAAAGAACCTACCTTTTTACGTAAAAAAAGTATTCTTGGTCGATCTCGATATCTCAAGCCGTTACCCAGATTCTAGGACTTGATGATAAAAAGGCAGAAAAAAAAAATGAAAATATTGGAAACTATTAAAAATTTGTTTTAATTCACTTTAGTAAATGTTGAAAGTGTCCACCGTTTACTTCAATACATTTTCTTAAGCTTTTTAACAAATGACGTCTCACATTCAGGAAGACAAAAAAAGACGACCCAGAGTCACATTTTTTATAAATCATAATGTATTTTTTGAGCTATCTTCGCAATGGTGCTTCTCAAAGCAAAAATAAGGTCGATACAATTTTTTCCTAACGCCTATTCACAAATTAAATTTTTTGAACGTTTATGGCCCGCCATAATCTAATCATCTCTTCGTCTTATAAAAAATTCATTCTACGTGCATGATTTGTTCGTGTAAAATTTATTTATTTATTTTTGTTGTAACGCCATATCTCTTGTACAGTGTGTAGATTCCAGAGATAAGCAAATGGTCCGTAATGACAAGCTATTTATTGTAGATTTTTTTTTCAGTTGTAATAATATTTCTACAACTAAAAAGACTAATTTGATCGAATCTGTTGGATACGCACATTCCGGATACGAAGGTTACATTGTTGACAGGAGATTGGTGACCGTTCGCTGTCACACATTGTGATTAAATACATATATAGCAGATTATTCACCAAAGAGGTATATATACAGTGTGGCCAGTAAAGTCCGCATCATATGGGATTTTTTTATTAATATTTTCATTCGAAATTTGACTTTGGCATCAAGTTCTGCTTTGATCGAGACAAAAATTAAGCAAAAAAATAGTAGTCACGTGATTTGCGTTATTTGTTAAATTTTAATTTTTTCCAAAAAATAATTCAAAAGTGGGGTTATTTCTGAAAGTATCGAAAAAAGTTATTAGAAAAAGTTTTTTAAATGCAGTTTCTAGCCCACATGCAAAATTTCAGCTGCATAGGATAATTTTGATTTTTTACCCATATTTTGTAAATTGCACCACTTTTGCAAAATAAGACTCAACGCAACCTACATAAAACTTCTTAGTTTTAACAATGCTTTATTTTAGATACATTTTCTTTAAAGTAGTGCCATATTATTATTAAATGTGTGTTTTTCTACAAAATCAAAATTGGGCTATTAAAATTTGGTCGCATGTTTATTTTTTTTTGACCCTGTATAAGGTAACTTTATAAAATAAGTATTTTTGAAAACGTAGTTTGTGTCTGAAAGTAATACACCTTAATATGAAGACAAAAAAGAGCACAGTGTCATCAATAAAGTGTTCATTAAGTGGAAAATAAATTTTAGTGGTGGGTAAAAAATCAAAATTATCTTATGCAGTTGAAATTTTGCACGTGGGCTAGAAACTGCATTTAAAAAAACTTTTTCTAATAACTTTTTTTGATATTTTCAGAATAACCCCACTTTTAAATTATTAAAAAAAAAAAAATTGACAGATAATTAATTATATATATATAATTTTCATTTCGATCGAAGCAGAACTTGATGCCAAAGTCAAATTTCGAATACAGTTATTAATAAAAAAAAATCCCATATGATGCGGACTTTACTGGTCACATTGTAGAAATATACTAATCTCGCCCAGTTTTGCTACTAAAATATTGTGATAAATTTTATCAAACGCCTTACTGAAATCGTTATATATATGAAATCCACCTGAATTTGATTCAATAGATCGTTTAGGAAAAAACCGTTTTGCTTACAATCAGCTGGCCCATCCCATAGAAGGTGTAATTCAATTAATTTCTATATATTACGGCTCTGGCAAAATAAGGAAACACTTGATATGGATACAATGTGTTTCTTATTCATGTAACGCTTCGTGTGCAGGGTTATTTTTTTGCATTTTTGGCGAATCCTGGTTTGATTTAAATATAGTTGAACGAAGACATCTGCTGTTGCTATTTACTTACGCAGAACGTAAATTTCTGGAATGTTGTGGTGAATCCACAGGAAGCATAAACAAATATGTAGATGCAATTTTTTTATTCGTAGCGATTTGAATGATGAATGGAATATTATTATATATTACTATTATTCATAAAACCAGTTTTGTTTTGATTTTAGCAATACATTCTTTACATACTTTTCCGTTCTTATATCCCTGTAATGATTTAAATCAGGCTTGAAGAACAATATTTGGTAACTAATTAAAAATAATAAAATAAATAACGACACAAAATTTTTAAAACAGTATAATTTTCTAATTTAATGTTTTTGTAACAAAAGATTTAGCTGGTTAATATTCAGTAGGTGTCCATAGATAACAATTGTGCTATGGACAACTGCGATAAGATCTATTGATGGTCATCAATGAATTTCTAGTGTCTTTGATAAACAAACAGTATCACGTACATATAGGGTTTCCTATATAATCGATCTTACATTTTGATATATGTAGATGATTTAAATTATATGTAAAGATCGTAAAATATTATACCGTGCGAGCAAAACTTATTTGCATCAAAGAGGGCTTGGATTAAAAAATGTAGGGCTTGGTTTAGATCACAATGATATGGGGACGATATATCTAACCAAATCTAGGTTAAAATTTTGTCAAATTCATATTATGACATGATATGCCAAACTAATGAGTAATAAAATAAGTAGACAAAAACAAATTTATTTTTGTTGTTTACAAAATTAACAACGTAAAAATATACAGAAAGAAAAAGTAAAATAATTACATATATTCTGAGAATTCACATAACCGGAGAGGTGGAACCAGGCTTCATCCGAAAAAAATGTCAGGTCTAATAAATCATTTATTTTCAATAAATTTTGGGTAAACCATTGAGAGTAATTCCTGCGTCTTTCAAAATCTGCGGCTTGTATTTCTTGGAATACTTGCACTTTATAAGGAAATAAATTTAGCTGCTTGTTAAGAATAGTCCTGCATGTTCCATAAGATGTCCCCACTTCTTCGGACAGGCGTCTTATACAATTTGTTGGCGTATTTTGCATTATTTCACGAACGTTTGTATTGCCACTCACCATTTACTCTAACCCCGTTTCGAAAATACGCTTCAACCATGAATGTTTTGTGCTGTTCCGTAAAGCCCATTGTATGAATTGTTCAAGAAATTGGAAAAATTAGCGATGAATGAAATTACTTGTAACGACTGTCAACGATGACGGAATAACTGATTAATTGTTAATTCAGGTAGTTACTGACAACCAACAGGTATTAAACTCTACGGCTAAGCATTACGTCCTTAGATGCAAGGCCCTCTATGATGCAAATAGTTTTTGCTTGCATGGTAGCTTACTTATTTATATTTATACACAGAGAAATCCTTTATCCGAAGTACATTCGTTAACAATAATCCTTAAAGAACGTGGATTACCTTTAACACAAGGATCTTTTTAAATTTTATTATTGACATTAACATTTATTGTAGAATTTGATCTACCAAAAATAGGAATTCCTTCTGTTTGTTCCATTGTTAAGGACTTCTATCCACCGTGTATGTCTTTTGATAGCTCTCAGATTCGCACCAGAATCTACCTGGTGCTTAGTCATTTTGAAGTTTATCTTACATTAGGAAAACTATAATAGCAGTAAATATTTGAATGGAAATTTTTTTGTATTGGGTGTATTTTTTAAAATGTTGAACTAAGGTATGTGTTTTGTTTTTTCGATTTACCATCACATGAAGTACGACCTTGTCCATTTCGCCTTTAAATAAGCCAGTCATTAACGCCTTTATAGAATCTTAAAGATTTTTTTTTATTGATAATGTATTAATATAATTTGAAATAATAAATAATAGAATTGCACGTGTAAATTTACATATAGATTGTATTACTTGCATTTTAAATATTATAAACTACCGGAAAAAAAATATTCCGGCGATCTTGAATTTTTGATCTCTTATAATTTTTTGGTTTTTAATCCGATTTTCATATTTCTTTTATCATTTTATAGATAATTTTATTAGGAATGTGTTGTACGAATTTAATGAAGCCGTTCGTCATAGTAATATTATACAGGAGTGAATCAAAGTTTCAAACACCCCGTAGAGAAATGGGGTGATATTCGTCAGCAGTGGTATCCTTAGATCCAGTAAATTATCTGACTGCTTAGGGCGATGATGAAAAGCTTTTTCACCTAATCCTAAAAATTTTCAATAGAGTTTAAATCTAGACCATATGCAGGCCAAAGCATACAATACATTCCTAATGAAACAGGGGTTGAAATTTTTATATTAATTTCTGTATCTCATAAACTAAAACTGGGAAGATTTGGAGATCTCAAAATTGGTATATAAGTTACTTTAAGAAAATAATAACAGACGTGTTCTATCATTTTTTCTAAATTTACTTAGGGGTTATAAGGTGTAGGTGGTAGAAATAGAGGGGGTAAGTTTCCTTTGTTACTACTAGAGAATAATATATAAGAAAAACATTTTAGACAAATTCTTCGCTAAAAACAAAGAAACATGTAATCAGAAGAATTTTTCTTTTCTTCTCGTCAGGCTTTTTTGGAAATCGGTCCCTAAAGGGGTATAAAAGTTTTTATTGGGAAACTATTTTGTATAATACTCATAATATTGTTATATTTACGGCCTCTAGTGATCTTTGACCATATGACAACACAAAATCTTCTTGCTACTGAAGTGGCAATTGATTCTTTGTGTGCCTGGTTTTTCTGTCCTGTTACGTATGTACATAGTAATTGTTCCTATTATTTACTTTTTCACATTCCAGACGCCCAACAAAGCATCGTCTGCCAAATCTGTCTAAAAATAAGTATGTATACGTAACACGTCTGTCTATTAAATCTTACATAATCTAATCTAAATCGGCTATTCGGATTCAATCAGCGACACCTACTACATCGGCACGAATAAATATATTAAATAACTGATTGAATACAATGCACCATTAAGATGTTCAAGTCTGGGACAAGAAGAAAGTACGACAAAATATGCTGAAGACGAGAAAATGCAAAAACCTGATATTTTTCATGGACAATTCTTGAATCCTTAAGAAGACATATTTTTTTTAATTTTAAGTTTGTCCTATGAAATGATGATTATTAGAATAAGATCATTAATGATTTTTTCTAGGTTTACTTAAGCAACAAGCGGCATTAACATAGGCGGTATTGTTATTTGTGGGAGTTTTTTCGCGAGAGGCGAGAGGTCAATGAAGTTTAAAACAATTTTTTTTCAAACATGTGGACATTCCAAAATCCGTTAGTAAACGGGTAAATCGCTTCAAGACAATCCAAATACGCTAATTGATTCTTTAATTTAAAATTTTACATTTCCGCTAACTCTTGAAACTACCGGGTGTTTCTCAAAAGACGTTCACCCCTATAACTTTTCTGTATTTATAGATATTAAAATATAATTTTTTTTATTTTCAATTAGGAGTGCTTTTGTTCGACGAGGCGCTCGTCGAGCAAATCTGTGCGCTACATAAGGAGCAGTGTATATTTGAAATCCGTTTTCACAAAATTGGGCGTGTTGTTTCCTAGATATTTACGTTTAAAGAATCAATTGCAAAAACTGCCCGTTGATATTAAAAGTATGGAATCGAAAAATGAATAATTTATATTTTGTTGTGACTCAGCCGAAATGCGTGCCTGTTGTGACAGTGATAAAATCTTGAACGACGCGGTCTTTTTGGGATTTTCCAGTCAGAAGTGGCCGTATACATGCCAATTATTTTTATAAGGTGATAGGACAGATCTTTTTAAATTCAGAGCGGCTTTTCATGATTTTTACAGAAACAGTATATATACACGGTGTTCATTTGAAAACTTCCCACCTCGATTTTCCTGCTTTAAATTAAAAATGTGGAAAATCGCTCGGACCCGTCAATTTTTATTTCGAGGTTTGTTCGGGTTTGTTCGGGTTTGTTCGAAGATAGGGACATGTAAGCCGTTTTGCTCTAAGACGTACAGTTAGAAAGCTAGACGCTGTCAAAGTTCAAAAATGTCATTTTTCAAGAGTAAATTCTCGGAGACAGTTAAGTATAGACTAATAATGCTCTTATTAAAAAATGTTCAGAATTTTATGCAGAATCCCAAAAAATTATATAAAATAGGGGTATCCATTTAAGATTTAGATCTTACCCCCCCCCCCCCTCCCTCCTAGGGGCTTGAAGTAACAAGATTGACAATATACGCAAAAGATGTCCCCCTCGAAATAAAAATCGACGGGTCCGAGCGATTTTCCACATTTTCATTTTAAAACAGGAAACCCTGTATAGTACCGATTATTTCTTAATGTCTTGCTAATAATAAAAAGGATTATTCTACGAACGTATACCAAATTTAAATTATATCGATCTGTCGGAATTTGGACGTCCTTTTTACGTCCTGTTTGCGTCCTTTAATCCTTCAATGGATTTTACGTACGTCCTGTGGACGCCAGGAGTCTTTGCTTTTTAATTACGACATTATTAAAATCGCGTCTAATTTATCCATTCTTTGTCTATAAATATAATGCCTAAATTTTTGCAAATTATCGGACATAAAATGTAGACAATGACTTATAAATTATTTATAGGTATTTTACTGTGTATTAAACCGCGTTAAGATTTTTATGTGGTATTTCTTATTATACAGTGTGTGTGTGTTCCAGAAAATTGAAGCCTTGCTGCTTTCTATAGCGGGATTTTCATAGGTATTTTATTTTAAAATTAATTTCATTTTTTATGTCCTGAAAATTTAACTTCGTTAAGTGAAGAAGAATTATACGTGAAAGCGCGGAATCTACAAACGAAATACCATAAAGACTTGTCCATTGACTTTCCTAGTCAACTTTTAAGCCTTAGAAAGGGACTTGAAGATAGTATTTCGAAATTAAAAACAGTCTATGAACTTGCTGATCATTTATTACTAAGAAATCAGTGTGTTTCTTCAAATTTTAAGGATGTTTATAAATAAATAAATTTATATAAATAAAATATAATAAATATTATATATTTATTAAAATTTATTTGGACAATGTGTGTTTGCATTAACATGCAAAAAACATTAAAACTAAATTTTTCTTGAAATCCATGCAGTCAACACCCGCATATTAAAGTGTTTGGATGTAAACGGCCAGCGTTTTGAACATCTGCTAAAATAGTATTTTATTAGTTATAATTTTAGTAGTTTTTTATTATTTGACTACCTAGTTAACATTTAATAAAATTGTCCTGGATCCTGATGAATTTTCTAAGATTCATTGGCGGTAAATTAGAGTACATTTTGTTTAACTTTATACATGTCCTGGCATGATAATTCTATCACATTGTCCAAATAAAATAAATCAATTCATAAGAACTACATTTGTATAGTTTTCTTCCATGATTTTAAAGTGTATTTCTATCTTGTATCTAAACTTAATAAAATGTTAAAACGATAACCATAGTAACATACGTAAATATCAGTTTTTGTCATGGCTAACTTACTAATAACCGAATAAAAATGGAATTGTATAGAAAATTTTACAAATTATGATTAATACGTCAAAAAAATGGTTAAACCAGTTAGTTAGGTACAGGTATGATATACAAGAATTAAGTGAAATTTTAGCAGCTTTTCAAATCCGTAATAATATACAGGGTGTTACATTTGAAAAAAAGGACTTATGGTCACTTTTTCAAGTTGCCAGAATAAGTGTATTTTTCAACCACCCTGTATATTGCCACTAAGATTTGGGACTAGGGCAAAAAGCCCTATGGTATTAGTTAACTATTTACCAAATTTCAGAGTTTCAGTGTTTTAGAGTTCAAAATTATCAGCATTTTTAAAAGTGACGTTTTTGGACAAAAAAAAACGGAAATTAATTTATATCTTAGAAACGGTAAGAGATAAGTATAGAGTAGAGTTAATAAAAATTGTAAGGAAAGTAATGGGGGTTTCGAAAATAAAATAAAATACATGGTGTTGCGTTTAAAAAATCGAACTTACTATTATTTATGTGTGGAAGCGGCAACACTGTATTGTTAAAAATATTTTAGGTTGGTAGAGCATGTTCGTTTATGTACACGACCAAATTTTCAGAACGATTCCTTTACTGGTTCGTCAGAAACGTCTAAGGTACCATCGACCGTGAGACACCCTGTATATGAACTTTGGTCGTAAAGAACAAAAGATAATATACGTCTAGCTATAACAGTAACAAAGTATGAACATGATTAGAATGTTAATAATTGTCTGCCTGTTGAAAATCTGACAAAATTTTAAATATTTATTACCAATATTACACAATTCATGCTTGTTGTTGTAGGTAGGTACACGTAAAATTTATAGTTTTTCTACTGTTGTAAATTTATAGCTGTTTAAAACGTAGGTACTAACCGTTGCTCTTTCAATATCCAAAACACCGAAGAAAGGTACGTGTATGTTTTTAAAAATAGTGTACCTACTGTTTTTAGAGTACATATACAGTGTGGCCAGTAAAGTCCGCATCATATGGGATTTTTTTTATTAATAATATTATTCGAAATTTGACTTTGGCTTCAAGTTCTGCTTCGATCGAAATGAAAATTAAGCAACAAATAGTAGTCACGTGCTTATCATTATCTGGCAAATTTTAATTTTTTCCAAAAAATAATTCAAAAGTGGGGTTATTTCTGCAAATATCGAAAAAAGTTATTAGAAAACGTTTTCCTAAATGCAGTTTCTAGCCCACATGCAAAATTTCAGCTACATAAGATAATTTTGATTGTTTACCTTTATTTTGTAAATTGCATCACTTTTATAAAATAAGGCTCAACGCAACCTACATAAAACTTCTTAGTTTTGACAATGCTTTATTTCAGATACATTTTCTTTAAAGTAGCGCCATATTAAATGTGGGTTTTTCTACAAAATCAAAATTGGGCTTTTAAAATTTGGTGGCATGTGATGCAAAGTTTTTTTGTTCTGTATGAGGTAACTTCATAAAATAAGTATTTTTTAAAACGTAGTTTGTGTCTGAAAGTAATACACGTTAACGTTATTATGACATAGTTTAATAATAAATTATAATATAGGGGTTTTAAATTAATTCGTTGTTAAACTAAAATTTATTTTCCACTTAGAAAACACTTTACTAAAGACGCTGTGTTCTTTTTTATCTTAATATTAAGGTGTATTACTTTCAGACACAAACTACGTTTTCAAAAATACTTATTTTATGGAGTTACCTTATACAGGGTCAAAAACAAATAAACTTTGCATCACATGCGACCAAATTTTAATAGCCCAATTTTGATTTTGGAGAAAAACACACATTTAATATGGCGCTACTGTAAAGAAAATGTATTTGAAATAAAGCATTGTCAAAACTAAGAAGTTTTATGTAGGTTGCGTTGAGTCTTATTTTGCAAAAGTGGTGCAATTTACAAAATATAGGTAAAAAAGCAAAATTATCTTATGCAACTGAAATTTTGCATGTGGGCTAGAAACTGCATTTAAAAAAACTTTTTCTAATAACCTTTTTCGATATTTTCAGAAATAACCCCACTTTTGAATTATTTTTTGGAAAAAATTAAAATTTGACAGATAATGCGAATCACGTGACTACTATTTTTTTGCGTAATTTTCATCTCGATCGAGGCAGAACTTGATGTCAAAGTCAAATTTAGAATAAAGCTATTAATAAAAAAAAACCATATGCTGCGGACTTTACTGGTGACGCTGTAGTATGTCCGAGTTATTGAACCTTCATATTTTTTTCATTAGGCCCAGGGAAGGGTTCCTAACCCCCCAACTACCCCCTCACCCCCGGTGCGGGATATACAAATAAGCACACATCGAAGGGATGCCAATGTTCCGTGTTTCCAATTTGAGTACCAAGCACTAAAGTACCTTTATAAAGATCAAATTGACATACACACTTCTTTCTTAATATTATCCAATATACTTATTTGTATTAAACATTTTTTGTACGAAAGAAAAGTTGGATAACACGAACCGTAGGCGAGTTATCATTATTCTTTTTCCTACTTTGTAACATATTTTGTCTGAAAACTATTTTATTTCTTGACATGTTGGTGACGGATAACTTTATTACTACAAGTAGTTCAAAAATGAAATTGTTCGATAGTTAGTAATTCGGGACAACCTTATTTGAAATTATTAAAATTTTCGTTGTCAAAGCAAGGTTAATATGGAGGATTTCGACTGCCAGCCTCTAAAGTTATACAGGGTTGCCCAGAAGTCCGGAATAAAATTAATATAGCCTTAACCTGTAACCTTTGGGGAAAACGCTCCCCAGACACGTCAATTTTTAGTTTTATATAATAATATGCTCACATTTTGACGTTATTTATTGATCTTTTTCTTTAAATGGAAACATACGGCTTGTGATACATCATTTGAAAGCTATAATATCTAGTACAGTAAGCTCATAAATTTGATTGATAAATCATTGATTTATTTTTACCTTTCAAGGTAAGAAATCTTCTCTGTTCCACGTTCTGACACTGTGAACTTGTAAAATTAATTTAGGTATTTCCGAATTATTATTTTACAATTTTCTGTTGTCAATGTGAGAAGATATTTGGATGAGATATTTCCAGGTCGCTGGATTGGACGACGTGGTACAATTGAATTGCCACCGAGGTCCCCAGACTTAACGCCTCTAGACTATTTTCTTTGGGCATACTTAAAAGAAAAAGTTTACCAAAATAGGCCAAATAATATTCAAGATTTGAAATACAAAATTAGATTGGAGACACATCATAACATACCGGCTGAAGCCATTCGGAATTCCGTCGACGGATTTTACCATCGTCTGGGAGCATGCCAAGTAGAGGGAGGAGAGAGGAAAAATATCGTTCCGCTCATGCCACACTAACTGGTGAAGTTAGAAATAACATTACTGCACTAGATTCATCTGGAAAACTTGAAGAACACATAGATTTTTTATTAATTAATGATCCGCAAGTTCATACACTATTTTTTATTTTGAAATAATACCTCCAAGTAACTTTCTGAGGCTTAAAATTTGACTAGGAAAGTCAATGGACAAGTTTTTATGGTATATCGTTTGCAAATTCTGCGCTTTCACGTATAATTCTTCTTCACTTAACGAAGTTAAATTCTCAGGATATAAAAAAATAAAATGGCCGTCGATGTGGGCCCTCCGGCTGGCCGGCCCCCGAACAAACTCGAAAATTGCAGACCATCCTTAAAATTCGAAATACGAATGTAGATTATGAATATTTTTCCTTATTTATTATTGTTATAATAATTGTACTTGTATTATACACGGCATAATGCTCTTACCATTAGTAGTACTATGTGCCTATTGTTAATAAAAATAATGTATTAAGACCTTTTCTAGTGCCATCAAAAGTAAGACTCAGACTTTACAAATATATTTTGACATATTATTTACAAGGGACACCTTATAACGATCATATCCACAATAATTATTATGTTTACATTTAATACAATAATTCCTTAAAATTAGAGTCCAAAATATAAATCCACAAATTCAATGTAGTCTCTATTATTGGTAACATAACTAAATAGATATTATCAAGTCTCTATAAATTTATCACAAAAATTACAGGTTTAAATATACTCAGAAATAAATACTTTTTTAAAATCAGGTACACTGCTACCAACACATTTCATTCCACCATTGTTATTCTTAAAATCTTCAATATAAATCGCTGCCTTATCAGTATTTGGCAGATACTCGACAGACTTAATTTTTTTATTCTTCATATTTAATGCGTTAACATTATCGTCGTACTGAATTGCCTGCTCAGAAGCTTTTGAGTTACTTCTACTGAGAACTTTCTTACCCCTCTTTCTTCGTTTCTTGTCCTCTAAGGTAGTATAAGAATTGGATCGGTGTAGAATGATTACTTTGCTAACATTTTCCTCATTTTTCTTAACTTCTAGATCTTGAGGTTTTGAGGATTCTTCGATATACATGTGGAAGTTTTCCAGAGACCTCCTAGAGTTTGTTCGGGTTATTCTTGTGGTAGATACATGTTTAGGCTTTTCTTTTCTCCCTGCAGGTACAATAGGGTTTTTTGCTCTGGCGTCGACAGCATTAAACTGGGGAATAATCGGTTGATCATAAGTAATACCATTAGGAATCTTTCTTGTCCGAACGTCATTATCACTAATCGTGCTACATAGAGACTCCTTAGTCTGATAGAACTCGAAATCACAGTTGGCCTCAGTGGTAATAGAGTTGCTAGAGCTCATAGAGTCATAGTCTTTAGTCATGTGATGATCATTGAAACAAAATTCTTCTTCGTCTGATGAGTATACGTTGGTGTTATCGTGGTAAACGTTCTGGGGAATGTGTGGGGGATTGATTTGAGATGGTTGTATAGGGCTTTGGAGGTTTGGAGGTGCCTCCTTGGGCTGTTGTAATTGGAAGTCGGTGAGAGATTCTTCGCTGCGGCTTAGACGCATATTGTTTAACCTGAAAATAGAAATAGCAGTGAGATATCTGGAAGAAAATACTTTAACAATTAATAGTAGTTTATGTAAATTTAACGGAAAAAAGTGCTTAAATTAACTCTAGAAAATAGCTTGACACATTACTTTGTATTCAGTGACAGTTATCATTTTATGACTGAAATTAGGTATAAATAGTGGTAATTTACGACATTTCGAAGTTCTTTGAAAGCCTATACCTACCTAACTAAATTCCTGGAATTCTTAATCATATGATTATTCAAGTGAGCATTCAAATTAAAGCCTGGACTGGCAATGTTCATCTCCGACCTATGATAGAAAACATTATCACCCATTTTCGAGTCTCTTCCTTCTCCAACACTATAATATACATGGTTGATGCTCTCCTGACTTTGACTTAATCTCTTATGCGCAGCATATGGAAAATTTCTCTGTCTACTATTGTCCAAGAGCACTTGGTTCCGCTTTAGCGAGTTTTGGGTGTTTTGCAGTCGCTTGTTCCCGACAAACAAGCAATTCGGATGGTTCGGAACTATTTGGAGCGCATTTTCTCCAGCCTTCCTATCTCCATTGGAGGAGAACACGTTATTTTGGGAGGCTTGCAAGAAACTCAGTTTTCTATGAACATATTGAGGACTCAAATGATGTAAGTCCGAGTGGCTGGGGCACTGATCTACTTTGCAGTTGGTACAGCTGGAGTAATTTTGAGGTGGAGATGTGTCGAGGTCGTGTCTTTTTAGATGGGAGGAGTGAAGGGCCACGTTGGAGGATTGGAGGTCTTGGTGTTTGATTGTACCTGAAAAATAAATTATATAAGGGGATTATAATAGCCATATACAGGGTGTTTCAATAAAAACTCTCAGGCCAATTATTTCGAAAACAAAAAGCGACATGTAAATTCTGTAAACGCCAGTTTTTAGCCTCTATGATTGGCTTCACAACTGTGTAAAAAATGTGTTTGAATAATACAAGATGTAGGATGGCGCCACGGCGCAAAGACATTTTTCGATGACAGGAACTTTTAAATGTTGTCGCTCTTAAAGATAATTAATTTTTGAACAAATTATGTCCCATAAAAAATTTTGATAAATCCAACATGAAAGGAGATATTTGGGGTTAAGTTTTTTTAAAAATAATTTTAACGAGTATTTTAATTATAAATATTTTTAATATCCTTTAGCAGATTTTAATTTAAATTTGGTAATAATAATTTTAGTAATAAAATGATCGCGTAGCGCTAAATTATTACGTCCAGTGACGTCTCAGGGGGCGCCTTAGCAAATAATATTGGCAAAAAATAAGACGCCACTGAGTTTTTGGTAATCTTTATATTTTTCCGGATTAAGCAACTAAAAATATCATTTTTTTGTCTGTTAAATTATTTTCTTATCTGGCTTGGTTTTCGAGAAATAAAAATAAAAACAATTTTATTGCATATTTATCTGGAAAACAAAAATCCTTAAATAATTAATACGTTGTATTTTTTGTTTTTTAAAAGCATTAAAGCATTATAAAATACAATTAAAACATGTTTTAAATTTTATGAAAGAACTGATGAGAAATTATACAAAATTAGTAATGAAAATTAGAACAATACCAAAAACTATTTAATGGGGTCCAATGGGGTGTTCAAAATTATTGCCGTTTTCATATACACACATAGCAAATCGGTATAATAATTCGGTTCTGCAAACTCTCAATAGTGTATTTCGATTAATAGCAAAAGATACAACGTATTAATTATTTAATAATTTTTGTTTTCCAGAGATATGCAATAAAATTGTTTTTATTTTTATATCTCGAAAACCAAGCAAGATAAGAAAACAATTTAAGATACAAGAAAAGGATATTTTTAGTTGCCAAATCCGAAAAAAATATAAAAATTACCAAAAACTCAGTGGCGTCTTATTTTTTGCCAATATTATTTTTTAAGGCGCACCCTGAGACGTCACTGTAGGTAATAATTTAGCGCTACACGAGCTTTTTATAACTAAAATTAGCATTACCAAAATTAAATTAAAATCTGCTAAGGAATATTAAAAATATTTATAATTAAAATATTCGTTAAAATTATTTAAAAAAAAAACTTAGCCCCAAATATCTCCTTTCATGTCGGATTTATCAACATTTTTTATGGGACATAATTTGATCAAAAATTAATTATCTGTATGAGCGACAACATTTAAAAGTTCCTGTCATCGAAACATTTCTTTGCACCGTGGCGCCACCTACATCTTGTATTATTCAAACACATTTCTTACACAGTTGTGAAGCCAATTATAGAGGCTAAAAACTAGCGTTTACAGAATTTACATGTCGCTTTTAGTTTTCGAAATATTTGGCCTAGGAGTTTTTATTGAAACACCCTGTATTCGTATCATATTAGTGGACTGGAGGTATTACCCGTTCTAAATTCCTTATGCCTTCTGTAATTATGTATAACTGGTAAGCGGCCATCGATACTGGTATACAGCGATCCGTTGGTGATGGGAAATCTATGTTCTACTTGCTGCAACGTCTTGGATCGCTCGTGCTGACCAAGATCCAAACTCTGAGGTTGGCTAGCTAGACCAAAAGGTCGAAACTTGCCGTCCAAACCAACTGCAAATTAGAAGAAAAGAGTAATTTAAAAATCAGTAAAATAAAACTACTTTACTAGGCTGTCAAGAAGAAGAAAAATGGTTAAAATAAAGTCGTATTCAGCAAATAAATAGAAAGGAAGATCCAATAATTATTAGATAAATAATTTAAATAGATATTCATTGGAAAATCAGCCTTAAAAAATACGATTGATTTTACCCCACACAACCCTACTTCATTCGTTGTTGCCGTCTCATAGCCATTGCGTAGTACTACACATTCCTCACAAGGACGCAGAGTAAAAATACGCTTCCTCCTCCCATTACGAAACCAATATACTCATCCCTTTCTACCATTATACTTTGAAATAAGACCGAAGATATTGGGTTTCGATTCGGCCTTCAACGACCTTGCGATAGTTCCCGTGATCCCCCAAAGAATGTCTACTGTCTTTTTCTATTTATACGAATTAGAGGGAGAAATCGAATGCGAAATTTATGAATGAAATGGTTAGTAAAGGTATCGTTTGGTGGCGCTGACGGACTAGTCGTGTGGTTGACGCCGTTCCGATAAACCCTTTATTTTTCTGTGTAATTTTGCAAAAAATCGAAAATGGCCACCTGTTTGCGTAATTTGTAGTGTTCAGTGAATATTTTTAGTGTTTCGTAGTGTTTTGCGTTATTGATTGAAAAAATGTGCTGAGAAAGGTAAGGTAAATGCATGAACTAATGTTTTCTTTGCAAATTACATGATTTTATACTGTTAATTTGAGGCAAATCGACTGTTGGTTAGCGCAGAGGGGAAAGTTTTTATTTAACAAGCTTTAAAACGTTTCTATAAATCATTTAAAACCTATTTTATTTTGATAATTATGGCGAGTAGCAGATAGATGATTATACCTATTCGTTCGAGTAACTAGAAATTCAAAATTTAAAAAAAATTGCATCACTCCGACCTCTGCGTAAATTTAAGACAATAAAATTAGTTAAATTTTTTTAACTTATAAAAACCCAACATTAGTATTTACCTATAAAGTATATACCTATAGGTTCGCATTGTATACCTACTTGTTTTGATATCGTGGCAGTTACTTATAAAACATGAAGACGATAATGATTTTATTTAAATTTTGTGTAAAAGCTAGAAAAAATAAATAAGTCAATGCGAAATAGGTTATAGGCTGGCAAGGATGTTGATACTCCCACCTTAATTACATTTCTAAAACTCTTGGTCTTAGCAATATTGTTGTGAAGAGGTATATCTACAAGAGTGTTTTAAATGTGTTTATCATATTTAGGTATATATTTGTGTGTATCATATGGCCGGTATTATAATTAAGCCCCCCTATTTTTAATTTATCATTAGTTGTAAAATTCTAGATAACAATTACCCATCCCTCCTTTATAACTCATTCAAAAGTATTTTAATTGTACAATTTATTAGTATTATTGATTGATTGTACCTTGAGGTAGTTTTTCATTAGTATGTTTTGCAGCACATTTGTAAACTTCGGTAACCCAGTTGCAAAACCTGGAATCAACTATCCCCAAGCCTATGGGAATGAGCAAATCCTGGACCAGTCCCAACCAAAGAGCAATACCAGCTACTGGCCATGGGTTGATGATTCTCGGATGGATGCACAAAACCTGGAAAAAATTATGCAATGTAAGTAAACTATTAAAAACCACTCTTAATTGTGATTTAAATAAATTGAATGAAAATGTTGGCAGAGGAATGATTAACCATCACAAAATTTAGGTACATCTGTTGGTAAAATAAAACCATTTTTAGCCCTTTATAAATTTATCCCTGATATTTCATAAATATTAATAAATGGCATAAAATAAAACTTGTTTTTCAACGTATCTGTACGCAAACTCCTAACTATTATTTTGATTAATTATTTAAAAATAAAAATCAAAAAAAAAGTTATCCATTATTCTGCCTCCTGTGAGGATTGAACTCACGACCCCTGGTTTACAAGACCAGTGCTCTGCCACTGAGCTAAAGAGGCTTATGTAGAATCTATTCCGGCAACACGTTCCGCTCAGGAGTCGTCGCGTCATCACATCCTTGAATTCTTTTGAATGTACTATTGTATTTTCGGTTGCCTATACTTTGCTCGCGCCCATTTCGATATTTTAAACTACTTGCAAAATTTTATTTAGGTATTGGTATTTTTATTTAATAATAGCTTAGCTTGTAGTGTTGTTTAAATATCAATAGGCCAATGACCTAAATTATTGGTTCTCGAGCAAATAGATATTATACCAGCCAATATAATTATTCTTAATAGGATTTAATAACCAATTATCCTGGAAAATTTATAATTTGTTATATGTAATTTGCGTTTAACTATTTTGCTTTAGTAGTAGTAATAAAAACAACTAAACGTGATTGTAACGAGCTGGTACAAACTATCGATTGACTAAGAGGGTTTTTATTAGGGTTATGGAAAATATAATTTATCATATTATTAGGTATCTATTGTAGCTAGTGGAACTAATCCTTGTCGAAAGGAGCTTATTTAGGTCAATTTATTTATTTTCCCGGGTATTGTTATAAAATAGGAAATACTCTATACCTATAAAATATTTAAACATAATACGCTCCCTAATACCGATATCATCGCAAACCAACGAACCGACAGCGGCCGATGTAGTTTAGCACAACGTGTTACCTTCATCGAATTTTGTTTCCTATTTCTAAGTTGTTTTTTTTATTATTAAGGTACAGTGGAGTGGTAGAGCTAGGCGCTAATAGCTAGAGGTAAGGTTGAAATGAAGGGACTGACAAGCTATAGGGTATTAGGTTTTTCTTCTTTATCGAAATCATATAAATACACTCCAGAACCGGCTCGGCGCCATTTTTGTTGTTACATTTTCTTTGTGGATTTCTTTGCTATTAGGTACTTTCCTTTGTGCTTGTTTTAAACAGCATTGCAAACTAAACATCTTTTGGTTGTGTATTGTGTAGTTAAGTGAATTGTGTTTGGGCTATAAACAATGACTGTTATCAAAAACGTTATCAAATTCTTTATCAAGTAATTGTGCTTGAAAATGTTGTTTTACACGTACCCAGGTTTTGGCAAATTGTTGAATATTACCGGCCAGTATTTGGTTTGAGGTTAACGCGATAACATCGAAAACTGCTGCTTTTTGTTTTCGATTTGATAGGGTTCGTTTAATTGACTTGTTCTCTTGTTTTTCGAACTAAAAACACAACGGCGAATGATTTTTAAACACATTTTAGAAACGTTAACTCTCTAACCCAGTGTTGCCAATGACATTAGGTGAAAAGGTCCGCCCAGTGGCACGAAAAAGTCCGATTTAGTCCGCGTCGAAATGAAAATGCTTCGTCTGGCGCATTCGCCATAAGTGATATTTATTTTTTACTGTTGGTATTATTATACAGTGAGGACATAAAGTCTGGAAAACTACTTTTTGCAAGTAAACGAAGCACATGATAAAAAACTCTCGGACACGTCGATTTTATTTAATTGTCTTTTATCTTCTAAGATTTCTGAAATATATACAGGGTGCTTCAAGAAAGCTGGGCAGCTATTAACTTCTTTTTTTTTAATAGAATACCCTGTATATTATTGCATTTTTAAATTCCACATAAAATTATAATTCTTTTTTATTAAATAGGTACATTATTAGTCTATACTTTATAGTTTCCGAGATATTGACTCTTGAAAAGTGACATTTTTGAACTTTGACAGCGTCTAGCTTTCTAACTGTACGTCTTAGAGCAAAACGGCTTACATGTTCCTATTTTCAATTTTTATTATCTTCCCAAAAAAATCAACTTCCGGTTAAACCGGATGTTACTCGAAAGCAGGAAATATAGTTGTTCCGCTTTAACTGGAAGGTTATTTCTTGGGAAGATAATAAAAATCGAAGATAGGGACATGCGTAAGCCGTTTTGCTCTAAGACGTACAGTTAGAAAGTTAGATGCTGTCAAAGTTCAAAAATGTCACTTTTCAAGAGTCAATATCTCGGAAACTATAAAGTATAGACTAATAATGTATTTAATAAAAAATAATTATAATTTTATGTGGAATTTAAAAATGTAATAATATACAGGGTATTCCATTAAAAAAAAAGAAGTTAATAGCTGCCCAGCTTTCTTGAAGCACCCTGTATATATTTCAGAAATCTTAGAAGATAAAAGACAATTAAATAAAATCGACTTGTCCGAGCGTTTTTTATTCAGATGCTTCGTTTACTTGCAAAACGTAGTTTTCCAGACTTTATGTCCTCATTATTTTTTTAATAACAAAAAAAAACAATAATAAAAAAGTTAATGTAATAAGTAATAAGACAACCCAACACTTGGTAAATAAACAATAAGTTACCTGCCGATTTTATTTCCAAATTTGTGCATTTAGCATATTTTTGTCAGGTATCAAAAAGTCCGAAAAGTCCGAAATAGTTTCAAAGTCCGACAAAAGTCCATAGCCTTAAAAAAAGTCCGAAAATCGGACTAAAGTCCGCCGATTGGCAACACTGCTCTAACCTCAAAATCTGATAGGATTTTGCAGTGCGCATGCCCATGTATTTGTTAGGTTTTGTTTACACGTGCAATGTCATAAATTTGACACTTTCAAGATTATCGTTTGCTGGTCAAAAGGTATATACGGGGTGACCAGTAAAGTCCGCATCATATGGGATTTTTTTTTATTAATAACTTGGATCGAGATGAAAATTAAGCAAAAAAAATAGTAGTCACGTGATTCGCATTATGTGTCAAATTTTATTTTTTTCCAAAAAATAATTCAAAAGTGGGGTTATTTCTGAAAATATCGGAAAAAGTTTTTTTAAATGCAGTTTCTAGCACACATGCAAAATTTTAGCTGCATAAGATAATTTTGATTTTTTACCCACCACTAAAATTTATTTTCCACTTAATGAACACTTTATACTGATGACACTGTGTTATTTTTTGTCTTAATATTAAGGTGTATTACTTTCAGACACAAACTATATTTTTAAAATACTTATTTTATGAAGTTACCTTATACAGGGTCAAAAGCAAATACACTTTGCATCACATGCGACCAAATTTTAACAGCCCAATTTTGTTTTTGTAGAACAACACACATTTAATATGGCGCTACTTTAAAGGAAATTTATCTGAAATAAAGTGTTGTCAAAACTAATATAGAAATAACCCCACTTTTGAATTATTTTTCGGAAAAAATTTAAATTTGACAGATAATGCGAATCACGTGACTACTATTTTTTCGGTTAATTTTCATCTCGATCGAAGCAGAACTTGATGCCAATGCCAACGTCAAATTTCGAATAAAGTTATTAATAAAAAAAAATTCCATGTGACGCGGACTTTACTGGTGTGGTCACACTGTATATGTCTATTTATATTCGTCATTATGTTTATTTTCGCAAATACCCGTTTTTGAAGCACAAAAACGCAATGTTTGAGGATGGGGATGATACGAGTGAAACCCAATTATAGCTCCTAAACGTTGGTACCCAACTTGACCCTGCCTGGCATTCTTTTTAGTATCGCCTTGTATTTAAAACACACCATTGATTTATCGAGAGTGATCGAATCGGCAGCGCCTACGAAATACAAAACAAATTGCCGTGTAGAAAGCGGGTTTTTAGGTTTTGTTTATTTTGGTTTTTCATTTAACGATTCTTGTATGGGAAGTGTGAAATATACACGGGTTTTGTTTAAAAATAAGTATATTGTGGGAATTTTTTTTACTTGTTTATAGAAAATCCATTTTGCTGCGTGCAGTAGCTATTGCGATTACACGAGGAGTATTTTTATACAGTGTGGCCAGTAAAGTCCGCATCATATGGGATTTTTTTAAATTAATAGCTTTATTCGAAATTTGACTTTGGCATCAAGTTCTGCTTCGATCGAGATGAAAATTAGGCAAAAAAATAGTAGTCACGTGATTTGCATTAAGTATCTGTCAAAATTTAATTATTTCCAAAAAATAATTCAAAAGTGGGGTTATTTCTGAAAGTATCGAAAAAAGTTATTAGAAAAAGTTTTTTTAAATGCAGTTTCTAGCCCACATGCAAAATTTTAGCTGCATAAGATAATTTTGATTTTTTACCCATATTTATAAATTGCACCACTTTTGCAAAATAAGACTTAACGCAACCTACATAAAGGGTCTTAGGCTTTATTTCAGATACATTTTCTTTAACGTAGCGCCATATTAAATGTGTGTTTTTCTACAAAATCAAAATTGGGCTATTAAAATTTGGTCGCATGTGATGCAAAGTTTATTTGTTTTTGACCCTGTATAAGGTAATTCACCTTAATATTAAGACCAAAAAGAACACAGTGTCATCAGTAAAGTGTTCATTAAGTGGAAAATAAATTTTAGTAGTTGGTAAAAAATCAAATTTATCTTATGCAGCTGAAATTTTGCATGTGGGCTAGAAACTGCATTTAAAAAACTTTTTCCAATAACTTTTTTCGATATTTTCAGAAATAACCCCACTTTTCAATTATTTTTTGGAAAATATTAAAATTTGACAGATAATGCGAATCACGTGACTACTATTTCTTCGCTTAATTTTCATCGCGATCGAAGCAGAACTTGATGCCAAAGTCAAATTTCGAATGAAGTTATTAATAAAAAAAAATCCTATATGATGCGGACTTTAGGTACTGGTCACACTGTATATCCAATTTTTTAAAATATACGATCTCAACAGGCAAGCGTTACAACACAACACTGATACATATAAAAAATATTGGCGTTGCAACAGTTAGGCAATTTGAATTGATTGCCTACAATAAGCCCATAAAATTTTATGATATGTTTTTTTCAACATCAGTGCAGCAATAAATTTTCTATTGGTACTGTTATTGGTGGCTAATACTATTTTGCTTTCACCCATTATTGACATGCTTGAATTTGACTAGAAATTTACAAGAATAGGGATCCTGACCGGTCATTCTATGCTGACCCAGTTTGCGGAAATTACATCTTGATAAGATGCTCTAGAAATGAAGGACGAAGGACCAGTGCCTGCAGTACCGTTTCTAGAGTATGTGACGCCCTGAGGCGGACAGAGACTCTACCGACGCTTTGTCATCGTTGTTTAAAATAGTCTCAAATTATTTAACAAGTCATTATTAAACACGTCGCACACTTTTTGTCAGTCTCTGTATGGAATAGACTTAATGTAAACACATAAGGCACAACTATTTTAGTACCGTAGCAACTAATAATGCATCTCGATGTATTAAAGATAAGTTTATAATTCGCAAGGCCTGAATATCTGACTAATGCATACCTTTCTTTGCATAAGTCATTTCTAAAAGGTCATGCCGATTAAGAAAGTGCTAAGAAATTTGAATACATATATTTGACATGTATCAAATACTAAGTCTGTAACAATAGATTCGAACATTTTCTATAACATAATAATATGTAGTTACTTATGTATTTAGGATGATGCATTAGGCTTTTGTTGCTGAATAGAGAGATATTTATGCAAAATGAAGATGGTTTCATTCGGTTCAAAATACTGTATTTTAGTGATTTTACTGAATTTTACTGTAATTCAATTCGTTTGAGAAGGTTTGAACTAGAACGATCGTAATTTCTACCGTGGCCCTGGTAAAATCAGTTTCCTGAACGATTTTCGGCCCTTGCGGGCCATTGTCAAAGGAGTACAAAAAGATACTAAATTCTACGTGACGTTACAAAGGTATTTATATCATATTATGGTAACTATAAACATGTCATAAAATTAAAATTAGAATTAGAAGATTGAATGGTCAACTGTGGTTTTTTTTTATAACTTTTAAAGGTACAAATACATATTTAGTCCTAGGGAAGCGCCTGAAGGTATTTCGGTTTGATTATTAACAATATTACATTTATATTTTGATAGCTATTGTTAAGTACACAATAAAAGCAGAAAACTAAATTTACTAGAAACAATAGCTATCAAAAAAGCCATAAAAAAATAAATGTAATGTTAATAAATCAAACCGAAATACCTTCAGGCGCTTCCCTAATTCTTAATAGCACACTAATTTAGGACTAAATATGTATCTGTACCTTTAAAAGTTAGGAAAACCCACAGTTGATCATTCAATCTTCTATTTAATAATCTTTAATTTTATGACATTATACATATATAAATACCATAATATAATAAATACCTTTGTAATGTCACGTAGAATTTAGTATCATCTTGTACTCCTTTGACAATGGCCCGCAAGGGCCGAAACACGTGTCAGGAAACTGATTAAATTTGTGAAACATAACAAGTAATTTTTTTTTTCCTATGCAATCTAAATAAGACTCTCCCTTATTTGAGGTTAAATTGACTCAATTTATAACTATTGGGAATTTACCAGTGCTATAGCTGCCGCCAAGCTTTCGTCTCTTAGGTGACTCGATCTATTAGAAGTTTTTTTTCTCGAACTTCTTGGTACATACAAGAATAAAATTTCTTTTCGCTGACACACAGATGGAAGAACGAAAAAAACATGTGAAGGATTTTCTTTGTGGCTATATCTCAGAAATGATTAAAAAAGTAACTTAAAATGCTAACATCGATTTTAAATTCATTGTATAGGTCATGTTATCTAGGTGTTTTATTTAGCAATCTTTTGCCATCTTAAATATGCCATAAACTAAACGGTATATGTGGCAATCACAACAATAATACCATATAAGGAATAGATACGTGATAGATTTATATGGGACTCATGAAACATTAAACTAAAGAACGTTAAATAAAATATACTAGTTGATGTCCGTGACCTTTGTCTTTACGGGTAGAGGGAGACGAACAAAAATGCAAAAATAGAAAAAGCTAGCCATGCTAGCGTTGATGGAAGTTTTCCATATTTTTGTTAAAGTATTTTACGACGATTTTTATGACTTTTTGCAGATTTTGCTTAGCCAAACTATGTTTTTGAATAGGTAAACTACTCGTATATATTTAGATAAGCGAAATTTTCTCGCACCTAATTTTCTCGTAAAGATAACATCCATTTATTGACGTGGAAATGTTTTTTCTTAAATTATTTTTCTTCAAGCTCTCAATCTTTTACTTTTAATTAGAAGCGCCTGCCTTATTTATTGAAAGTAAGTAGCCCATCTGGTAAATACTAAAGAACTTCATTGCCGACGACAAAGTGCGTAAATTTAAATTGTTGGTAGGTATATTGTATCACCTGGCGAGCAATGTAAAAACACGTTCTTATTTTGTACACATGCATATACCGTGCGAGCAAAAATTATTTGCATCAAAGAGGGCTTGGACTAAAAACGTCACAATGTTATGGGGACGATATATCTAACCAAATCTAGATTTGAAGAAAAGAGTCGAGTTTGTATTACGTGTAAAAACTTTTATTTTATTAAAATCTTAGCAGAGCGCTTTCGGCTTTCGCCATCTTCAGTGCTATCTGAAAGTGAGAATTGAAAAATTTTTTTTTTTTATAACGGTAGGTTAAATAATATTTATTTAACCTACCGTTATAAAAAAAATTTTTTTTTTTTCAATTCTCACTTTCAGATAGCACTGAAGATGGCGAAAGCCGAAAGCGCTCTGCTAAGATTTTAATAAAATAAAAGTTTTTACACGTAATACAAACTCGACTCTTTTCTTCAATTCTACTCTACGTGTACACAGCCACAGCGAATTTTCTGAATCTAGATTTGGTTAGGACCTAGGTTGAAATTTTGTCAAATTCATATTATTACATGATAATAATATGCCAAACTAATGGGTAATAAAATAAGTAGACAAATACAAATTTATTTTTGTTGTTTACAAAATTAACAAAGTAAGAATATACAGAAAGAAAAAGAAAGATAATTACAAAATTGCTGAAATTGGCCACCGCCATGCTCCAAGCACAAATTCACACGTCTCTTCATATTTTCAAAAGTATTGACCAGCATCTCTGGAGAAATGTTACCACATTCTTGGATAATTCCTGCGTCTTTCAAAATCTGCGGCTTGTATTTCTTGGAATACTTTATAAGAAGATAAATTTAGCTGCTTCTTAAGAATAGTCCTGCATGTTCCATAAGATCTTCGCACTTCTTGGGACAGGCGTCTTATACAATTTGTTGGCGTATTTTGCATTATTCCACAAACGTTTGCAACAAGTTCTTCTGTTCTTACAGATGATCTTCCTGCTCCTTTTTTGTGTTGTATAGAACCTGTTTCCCTAAACACAGCCACGGTTCTTTTTTGGCAATGATAAAAATCCCCAGCAATAAAAGCAACGTTAGGAAAATGTTCGTGAAAATCGTCCATGCACAAACCCGGATTGTATTGCCACTCACCATTTACTCTAACCCCGTTTCGAAAATACGTTTCAACCATGAATGTTTTGTGCTGTTCCGTAAAGCCCATTGTGTGAATTGTTGAAGAAATTGGAAAAATTAGCGATGAATCAAATTACTTGTAACGACTGTCAAAGATGCCGGAATAACTGATTGATTGTTAATTCAGGTAGTTACTGACACCCAACAGGTATTAAGCTTTACGGCTAAGCATTACGTCCTTAGATGCAAGGCCCTCTTTGATGCAAATAATTTTTGCTTGCACGGTATAATCCTTTTTGTAAATAAACAAAAATTTAAAAATATCGCAACAAATCATAAATAAGCCAATATTATTTTAGACTAAATTGCCAATAGACCTTGCCGTAAATATTTAAAGATGTTTAAAGCCTCCTAAAAGAAAGATTATTTTCTTTTCCAAAGGTCGGCGATTTAACGACTAGTTCTTTATTGGCCATAACAAATTTTTACATTGCTTAAACAATTATAACAATAGCATTGAATAGGCTTTAAATTGTCTATGAATAATTGTGCAAGGATTTGATTTAATTGACAATTTTCAACAATAGCGTAGTAGTGCAATATCCGGTATAGAAATATTGCCTTTGGCAAAATTAGGTGTTGCAAAAAAAACACTCAAAAAATATAGGAACCACAGAGTATTTCCTTTCTTCAGAAGGTTGCCACAATGCCACAAAACGAATTAATTATATCGGGTGTCCCAGTCAGGTCGTCGAGGTAGGTACACTGAGAAAAATGATCTAATACAACAGGTTTGCTTAAACATAGTTTGTATTAACAACTTATTTTCTATTAAACCATATTAAATAAATTGCTAGTGTATCAAACCCGCTTTAATATTATATCAATTCCAGATTACCTAAAACAGTATTTTTTTGGTAGTAATCAGTTCCATTGGCACCACGTCTTGTTGCATAATGAACTACTTTTAATACAGCAATTTTGTTAATTGTATCTCCTCAATGCGACGCATTTCGTTTTCAGTAAAGCGCTTTATTTTTAGACTAGCGTGTACCCGGCCTGCGTTGCAGCCCGGCATTATACGACGTGAGATAATAAGGCGAACAAACCTCAAACTCAACCGTTTGCCGGCTCGTCCACAATTCACATCCATGCATAAAATATAGTCTGTCTTCGTCTATTCCGGCTTCGGATCGATCGTTGAACAGGCCGGGTACCAGTTAGGTTGGGTCGTTCGTTCTCCCTACTCTAATTTATCAGTGTTTCTCTATAATATTATGCATGTATTATACATAAAAACCTTCCTCTTGAATTACTCTATCTATTAAAAAAAACGCTTCAAAATCCGTTGCGTAGTTTTAAAGATTTAAGCACATATAGGGACAGGACGGGCGATAGCGACTTTGTTTTATACTATGTTAAGATTTAGAGTAAATCTTCGGATAGTGGCGGTTTTGATTTATGAAATATAAATTCTTCTCTAATCTTTTATTACATGTTTTATAGATTCTTTCCAATTTTCTTTCGCTATGATGTTTATTGAATACTTCAATAACTCACGTACATCTTTTATTTTAAATGTAGTGTTATTTCTCACGTTAAAAATAAAACTAAACTACCTCACTTGTAGTTGGAATTATTCTATGACATAAGCCACCAACCTGTGTATACCTATGCAATAATTACCTACTTAAGATCGGGTACCTGTTATTGTTATGCTTATGGTTTATTGAGGTTTTACGACTCATGACTCTCAGCTGTGCTGTCAGGCTTTAAGAAACAGAGTATTGCTTGTTTACGCCCCCAGTGGATGACCAGCCTTAAGAAGGAATATCGCAAAAACTAAACATTTCCGGCAAAAATCGTTTTTATTTTTGTTAACTACGCCCCAAAATTCGTCAAACATTAGATATGCGCCCTTATCATATTCCCAAATCCGCCCTTGACGCTCCTTTGGCCCGCACTTGATCGAACATCATGGGGAGTCCCGAGCTATTGCACTGGACATCTCTAAAGCCTTTGACCGTGTCTGGCACGAGGGGCTCCTAAGTAAACTGCGTTCTTATGGTATGCCCGGTCGATTTTGTTCATGGTTGTCTAGCTTCCTCAAGGACCGTTCTCTGCAAGTGGCGATTGACGGGTTTCTCTCAGACACCTTCACCGTCAATGCTGGTGTTCCTCAAGGGTCCATATTATACCCCACTCTCTTCTTACTGTACATTAACGACTTTTCTAGCAAAAACAGAAAATCCAATATATAGCTTTGCTGACGACAGCACACTTATCTCATCTTTTACTTTGAAATCTTAAACATCGGCTGCTGACGCACATCTTCGCAGACAACATGAGGTATCACGCCTCAATAAAGACCTGGAAGAAATTTTGTCTTGGGGTGACAGTAACCAAGTCGAATTTAACGCTCAAAAAACCCAGGCAGCAGTTTTATCTAAGAAGATTAACATTGCAGAACCCGATATCGTTATGGCAGGACACGCAATTTCACTGACTTCGTCTATTAATTTGCTGGGTGTCAACCTGGGAGGAAATATGTCTTGGCATAATCACGTTGTGGCAATCGCCAGGGCAGCTTCTCAGAAGCTCGGTATACTTTTCCGTACCAAAAAGTTGTATACACCTCAACAATTTTTGACACTCTATAAAGCCCAGATTCGACCATCACTGGAATACTGCTCTCATATCTGGAGTTCTGCACCGAAACATACCCTTCGGTTGTTGGATTCCATCCAAAGGAGAACCGTTCGTCTAATCGGCGACCACGAGCTGACTAAGAACCTCGACAGCTTAGAACATGGAAGACGGGTTGGTGATTTTACTCTCTTCTACAGATATTTCCATGGCAAGTGTTCGACAGATATTGCCCGCTCGATTCCACCTAGAGTAATGCATAGCAGAAACACACGACGAACCGCTGCCGCCCATCCCTATGTGGTTCAACTTAGTACACCCCGAACACCATTGTTTCAGAACTCTTTCATTTGGAGGAACTTCATCTTTGTGGAACGGCCTTGCTGCGACCGTGTTTCCAACCGAATATAACCTCCAACGATTCAAGAAAAACGTGAATCGCTTTCTTCGCACCGCTCCTAGAGCGCCTTAAAGGATTTTTCCTACGGTGCTTGTGCTCGATCATAAAAAAAAAACTTGATCGCTTTGTACAGGGTTATCCAACCAAGACTAGACAAGGCGATTTTTTGACTTTTCCTGTACTTTTATAAAAAAACTGAAATAGCCTTCTTAAGTAATTTTCTCCCGCGAATTCGAATATCTTCAGCAAAAAACAATTGAACGTCAAACAAAAGTACTAGGGGTCACTTTGATATTTTTTTAAATGGAACACCCTGTATATTTTTACATTTTTAAATTCCACATAAAATTATAATTATTTTTTATTAAATGCACTATTAGTCTATACTTTATAGTTTCCGAGATATTGACTCTCGAAAAGTGACATTTTTGAACTTTGACAGCTTATAACTTTCTAACAGTACGTCTTAGAGCAAAACGGCTTACATGTCCCTATCTTCAATTTTTATTATCTTCCCAAAAAAATCAACTTCCAGTTAAACCGGAACAACTATATTTCCTTCTTTCGAGTTACATCCGGTTTAACCGGAAGTGATTTTTTTGGGAAGATAATAAAAATTGAAGATAGGGATATGTAAGCCGTTTTGCTCTAAGACGTACTGTTAGAAAGTTATAAGCTGTCAAAGTTCAAAAATGTCACTTTTCGAGAGTCAATATCTCGGAAACTATGAAGTATAGACTAATAGTGCATTTAATAAAAAATAATTATAATTTTATGTGGAATTTAAAAATGTAAAAATATACAGGGTGTTCCATTTAAAAAAATATCAAAGTGACCCCTAGTACTTTTGTTTGATGTTCAATTGTTTTTTGCTGAAGATATTCGAATTCGCGGGAGAAAATGACTTAAGATGGCTATTTCAGTTTTTTTTATAAAAGTACAGGAAAAGTCAAAAAATCGCCTTGTCTAGTCTTGGTTGGATAACCCTGTACATGTTTTGCCATTATTTTTTCATTATTTAACATTTACTAGGTATGTCGTTTTTTCTGCGGCAAATCGTGATTGTTTATTTATTTACAGTTAAGGGCAAAAGTTCGAAAAAACAGTAAAAGCGAATAAATAAGAGTATTTATCACGGACAAGTGGATGTGGCCTGAACGGCGAACAGGTGCGGGTAATATTACCAATAGTTAAATGTTAGACATAGCCGGAAGTGTTAAGAATATTAAGTAACAAGTACTTGCAAGAATATCAGAAAGGTGCCGAAATATATTACAATGTATAGTTTATTACGACCATACCATAGGAAGATACTGTACAGGGTGGCCCATTAATAAGGGAGGCCGGCTTTATCTCGAAAACCATTAATCGTACAACTTTCGGAAAAAAAATTTTATGAGTAGAGCGGTCATGAGAAAATTCTGGAAATTACTTTCAAGTTCCTCATTTCGCCGCAAGGGGGCACAATTAAAAATTAGTTTTTTAAATTTCTCCGAAAATTCCCGTATTAAGGTATAACTCTGATTATATCATTGGAAAGCTTAGACAATTCTGCATCATTTTGGTTTAAGGCTTGTTGGCGTACCGACCTTGATAAGAGTGGGGGAAGCTATTGAATGTGTAAAATTTAAAATCGCTGTAACTTCTAAACGACTTATCCGATTTTACTAAATTTAAGCTTGTTTGGAAGTACCTTCAATTGTCGTATCCAATGGTACACAATAGTTTCTAATAAAATTGCTAGAGGGCGCAATTTGTATTAAAAATTATTGTTCTGGCAATAACTCTGAAACGAACAAAGATATCGAACTGCGGTTTTCACATCTTTTCTTATAAATTCCATCTACTTTCCGATTATGATGTCATAGGTATACCGTATGATTTGAATTTTCGGGATAAAATAAAAAGAAACTGTTATTATTACAAATTGCGCCCTCTAGCAATTTTATTAGAAACTATCGTGTACCATTGGATACGACGATTGAAGGTCCTTATCTTTCCCTTCCAAACAAGCCTACATTTAGTAAAATCGGATAAGTCGTTTAGAAGTTACGGCGATTTTAATGTTTACACATTCAATAGCTTCCCCCACTCTTATCAAGGTCGGTACGCCAACGAGTTTTAAACCAAAATGATGCAGAATTGTCTAAGCTTTCCAATGATATAATCAGAGTTATACCTTAATACGGGAATTTTCGGAGAAATTTAAAATTTAAGAAACTAACTTTCAATTGCAAAGTAATTTCCAGAATTTTCTCATGACCGCTTTACTTATAAATTTTTTTTTCCGAAAGCTGTACGATTAATGGTTTCCGAGATATAGCCGGCGTCCCTTACTAATGGGCCACCCTGTACATGTACATGTACAACCTCCTCGTGCTCGTGCTATACCCTGTATAGTAATCGCAAATCTAACAATTGAAATTGTAGTTTCAACACCAGCAAAATTCATTTAACAAATCAAGGAATTGAAAAAAAAAATATCCAAAAAACTAAAAATGTTTGTGACAAAGTTCCAGGTGTGTAAAGTTTGTTTAGTGCCAGGATTTTCATTTTACAAATATGTGTTCATAAACATGTCGTATGATAGAATGTCCTGAATGAGGTGCGTGATCTATCTGTGCTTACTTTTTTCCAGAGCAAATCACTGACGGCGCATGTAGACTGCTTTGAGGGGTCCTTACCCGTTTTTTTAGTAGGTCGATTTAACAAATATGAAGTGTTTCGTAGGACACCCATCCATTTAGTAAAATAAGGAATTTCCCTAACACCCTGTATATTAAGGAAACAAATATTTTCCAATATAGGTCGTTTTTAATCACCTTCATTGTTGAATTCTAAAAAATTAGTCCTAGCGACGACGTGTAATTAAATTGTGCGCTTCTATGTTTAATTAATAATAATTAATAATTTTAGTCCGCATTTTTACATCTTATATAAAACAATCTGCAAGAGAAATCGCCGGATCCACTATCTTAAGCATAGTTGTGTAATTATAGACTATAGATACTAAACATCTCTCCACTTCCTTCTAACAAAAATCAGGTTATTTTTTTTTCTAAGAATAACATTATAATAACATTAATAACAACATGCCATAAAAATAATGCGGCTTTGTGAGGTAATAGCTCCTAAATATATAGTTTTGTTATTAAGGAAATTCTAGGCAATTTGGGTGATCAAGCTGCTAATTAGAGCGATAACAAACGGAGAATGCAGGCATTTCGCTTTGAATTTTCGTAAATTTGTATTCGGCATAGAAAAATATTCTTCTGGTTAGTTCGTTATTTAAGCATGGTTGTTTAACTGAATGATTTATTCGTAAATAGTAGCATTAAGAGTAAGAAAAGGACAGCTGCAGCAGGACAGTTGTCTAGGCTCAGTGGCGGTTGCTCTATCAGGCCGCGTGGCCGCGCGCCCCTCCTAGGAATTTTAACATAACACACAAATTAAATGTTTATTTAAATATTTATTATTACTATTCATTTTAATACTAATATTTCTAAATTTTAAAAAACCATAGCAACTCACTAATTCTGAACTTATCTCTAATTGTCCGTTTTCGTTGACCAACGATAAGCAAGCTTCCACGTGTGAATTTTAGATAATTGAATCCCGTCGTTGAAACGCTGCGACGGACGGTGAATCTCGCCTGGCGTATATAAATTTCGCCGAACGAACCCGAACGTCAACCGGTTATATCCGATTTATTTAGGGACTCTACGGCCGCGGTATTTTAGCGCCTGCATTGCTTTATACATTTCGGACTTTGTTGTGGCGTAAGCGCGCGTCGAGTTCGAACTAATAAAAATGAATTTCGTCAATAATATAATGTGAACGACGCGACGGGCCGAAAACCGATCTTTTACGCGTCGGTTTTCAAAAGACATTTATAAATGTATGTATTTATTTACCTAAAATTTTTTTTATAAATAGATACTTTTTCGAGCAATTTGCTTATATGTCATTTGGTATTGGATTTCTATTGCGCCCCTCCAAACACAAACCCCACGACACGCCACTGTCTAGGCTTCACCTCCTTATACCGCTATTGGAGTATTTAATGCGCTGCACTTCACCTTCACCAAAAGGTTGCTTGGCCGCTGTTGCTTGGCGTACCAAAAACTGAGTGGGTCCCTTCGCAAACGTTTTCAGGAGCCCCTCTTTATAACGAATGGAAAATGATAATTCTTATTGTCATTACTCTTAGGTTGGGGTTTATGAATTTTTGAATTCGTTAATAGTGTAATAATTTAATTAGGGTTAAACCCGCATTATGAGTTAAGTACCTACTATTAAAACAGCAAACAATTCGAATTTATTTTATAATCGTAAGTAGACTGGTCTAGTACACATAACACAGGTAGTTATTACGTTATTATACGTAATATTCCAGCAAACATGATGCAAAGTCAAAATATTAAAACATCACTTATAATGTTGCTTACCATGTATGGTAGTAACGGGGGTAGCAGTGATCGAGCCTCATAGAATCCAAAAGACAGATAACAGTAAAACACATGAACACTCAACAAGTCTGCACAAACATTATGTCACTAAGTACTATACAAGGTATTATACAAAACGACCAGTTCGTCGAGAGTTTTTTTTGCAATCAAAAAATCAACTACCGTTTGGTTTTAAATTCTGCAAATCATTATTCCATCTTTGTGCAATTCTCAGTAAGTCTAGTTGATAGCGCTGATTGATAGGCCCTTAAATAAATCATATTTTTATTGAACATAAAAAGTTCAAATTACTCCACTTTTCTTAAAATTGCTCTTCCAGAGACGAAATTAGCTAAAGGATGTCATTCTATACTTAATTGTTAAGGCACTAATTGCCACGTCAATTTTCTGTGTGATTTTAAACAATCATTGTTAAATTGCTGTAAAGACGATGCAAGGTTATCGTATAACAGAACAGTAATTTAAAATTAACATTTTCAATACAGCACATTAAAAAAGATAAAGAGCTATTAGATCATTATTTTATTTTACTTTTTTAATATCTTAAAATCTTAAATTCTATTTTTGTTCATAGCAAATTCTTTTTTATAGTTTTAAGCAACGATCTGGTACCTATAGGTGCCACGTGCCATTCATAAAAGCTATTAAAATGCGTTGACAACATCGTTTGTAAGAGCGAGGCGGTGAAGAGCTGAGTGGGGGCAGGGAGTAGGGATTACGGTGGACTTACCTTGCTACTATAGTTTAAACCTAACCTACAAATAACCCAACTTTCTGTTTAATCACCTATGAAAACTAACTGCAGAATTATTATTTTCCGAATTTTTGCATACTTGACACTTGCAACTTCTTAATTAGTCTCCAAAAAAACACTAAAAACGCAGCAATTATTGCACAGAACCGATAAACTGAATTTTTTTTAATCCGCTCTCAAAGAAACACCAAACAGAAATAGGGATGGTCGATATACATCGATGCATCGAAAACATCGATATTTTGAATGCGATACATCGTTTTTAAGCGATGCATCGAGGCCATTTGATATTTATCGATGTATCAGGCCTTAATTTTATTCGCAAAATAATTATTTTTTCGTTGCCTCTCGATCTTGAATATACCTGTGGTTTCAGTTAAGGTGTGAGCTTAGAATAATTAGATTTGTGATTTATTTTGTAATTCTAATTCTACTAAAAATCTTCGCTCATCGCAAATATCGATGTTTTCCGCGATACATTTTCTGTGGACATCCCTAAACGGAAATGTATGAAACAGCGTCATCATGGCCTCATACCAATGTCGTGGGCTTATATTGTACTTACTTTAACATGTAAAACTAATGAATAGGTACAATTCTAATTACGCAATCCGTTTTAAGATAAAAATTATGATAGCAGTTCCAAAACTATACTTAGTTTATTAACAGCAGGCAGTTATCGTGATTTAGAAAAATTCCACTAATAAACATGTTTACCTAAATAATTTATATATTCTTCCTAATTTGATTTTAATCGCACTGTTGGAATCTGCTCGCTTTATTTCCACTTTCGCGAACGCCGTGTTTTTAATCCTATCTCCTTAATTCAATTATGATCAGTTATATTAAATTAATTCATTGCTGATGATCAATTAAATGTACTTTGTATAATTGTCGATGGGTGGGGTTTTTAAAGATTTCTTTTTCATTGAACATATCATAGGGAGTAATGAAAGTGGAGTGACTTATACATAAGATAATGTACATATCCAATGGATCCAGTCCATGCCAAGGATTCATAGGGATGAGAGACAGGTCCGGCTTTAAAATTGAACACAATATACCCATAAATCTAGAAAATAATATAGGGAAAAGAAAAGCATAAAGTCTTTCTCCACAATTTTAATTCAGTAGCTAGGCTAGAATCGACATGTTTCGAGTGTAGAAACACTCATCATCAGGAAATTGAAGCAAAAATAATTAACAGCTGATGTTGTTAGCAAAAGAGAAAATATAATAAAATTAAAGGTGGAACTAATCCATAATGGAGCTTTCAAAAGCACGCATGGGGAGTGAAAAACTTTTGCAGTCAAAAGGCGGAAAATATATCAGCACGCTGAAAGGTCAGGGACCAGTAAAAAGCCACTGTGGGCGGGAAATGAAGAGAAAAACAGGACATATCAAATGAAGGACTTTGTAGAAAACAGTTCAAGTTTGTGTGATAAAAAAATTTTAGTTTGAATCAGCTATGCCGAAGAGGTGTGAAAGATGTTAGATATAAGGTGGAGAGAAAGAAAAAATGTGTTTTTTATATTAAAGTAGTGTAAATGCTTTCATTTAGCTTGAAGTAAAATGCTGTTGGGGTACCAAGCTTATTACGGCCCAGTTACCCCAGCAGGAGTCAAAACTGACACATATGATTTAGACTTTCACACCTCTTCGGCATAGCTGATTCAAACTAAAATGTTTTTATCACACAAACTTGAACTGTTTTCTACAAAGTCCTTCATTTGATATGTCCTGTTTTTCTCTTCATTTCCCGCCCACAGTGGCTTTTTACTGGTCCCTGACCTTTCAGCGTGCTGATATATTTTCCGCCTTTTGACTGCAAAAGTTTTTTTCACCTTTAATTTTATTATATTTTCTCTTTTGCTAACAACATCAGCTGTTAATTATTTATTTTTGCTTCAATTTCCTGATGATGAGTGTTTCTACACTCGAAACATGTCGATTCTAGCCTAGCTACTGAATTAAAATTGTGGAGAAAGACTTTATGCTTTTCTTTTCCCTATATTATTCATCTCCACTTTGAGTATGGACTACTTCTTCAAAACTAGAAAATAATGCCTGGTTTGGTAGTATATTGCTTAACACAACATTTCGGTTAGTTAGTATCTCTAACCGTTTTCAAGTGTAAACTAAATTATAATTCTAAGGCTACTGTCTTAAATACTATCCACGTGCAATGAAGCTTGATGACTCCGCCTACATGCTTATTGGAGTGTGAAGTTTGAGCTGTTGGTTTTGGACAAGAAGAGGCTTCCAGATATTGGGGATATCTATCCTTGGTTTACTAAATATATGGGTATTTTCATTCCTTTGAATTTTCGTTTTCTCCAGTGCTGTTCCGTGTCCAAAACCTTGGCTTCTGACCACTGTATATTATGTTGGTTGGTCCATTATACATGTTCCGCTATACCTGATCTCGAAGTTTCACCTCTTTGAGTATGTTTCAGATGTACTTTAACTCGTACGGAAAGAGGTCTTTTTGTTTCTCCAATGTATGATTCGCCACACTCGCAAGGGATTTGATGGATACAATTTTTTGTGTTTTACTTTTGTAAAAAAGCTTCCAAGCGTATTTCCGGATTTGAAGGCTGTTTGTGATGTTATATATAGTTTTTGGTTATCCTTCTAATCTTTTCAGAAATCCCCTTGACATAAGAAATGCTTGCTCCTCTTTCGTTTCTGTATTAGTTTTTACTTCGCGATTTTTAAGTTTTGAGATGGTGTTAGTTTCAATGGTTTCAGGGCAACCATTCTGTTTTTGATGTTTGAAATTTCAATATTAAGGTCTTCCGGATTGTTGCAAATGTTTGATGCTCTGTGATAAAAAAATTTTGGTTATAGCGAGTGTCACAAATCATGTAGAAATTTAGCTAAAGTGCATGCAACGCATTTAATTAATCTGCAAGAAACAATCTTTCAAACTCTGCAAATCTCATTAAAATCCGTGATGTCGTTTCCGAAAAACAGACTTGTAATACAGGTGTTAAAAAAACCAATTCGTCGAACGTTGTGATTAGCAGTTTATTTGAATGTGCCATCATTGCCAATGACAGCAATTGTTGTTACAGTACCTAAACAGTTGTTATTATACCGTTACAGCAAAATTGTTTTTGATTTCTGTTTCATTACGCGTAAGTATTTTAATTAGATAGCCAAATGAAAGTAGAATTGATATTGATGCCGTGTCAAAAGATGATGCACCATGTAGGTAGATGTATAGAAATCATAGTTTTCTCGCGTCTTTATTTGTGCCAAATCGCTCATTGTTGTGTGGGATTTTAATAAGGCATTTTCTCATACGCACCTTAAATTTTAATGAGTAAGTTAGATCGATTTGCGATGAGTCGCTGCAAGTCAATGGCTTTTTTTGAAACCGGCTTTATGGTAACTTCTTAATAGTTGCAAATTGAATCAATTTAAGTTTAAATAAAACCCATATGGATGGATTCTTCGGCAATTAATAGCGTATTATTCTGGAGTAAAAATTGTATACAGTGTGTATCAGCCGAATGGAATAAATTCGATAATAAATACGTGGGGGGCGTGTCCGAAAAAACGCTCGGACACGTCGATTGGTATTTCTAGGTGCCCATTTTTTTCAATGGAAACTTTTTATACACGGTGTGTCATGTAACAGTGACCAATATCAACTTTCTTATTTTAAATGCAACACCCTATGCAGTGTGTCCTCGGATCGACGCAACGATAGGTGAAAAAGGCTGAAATTTTTTGAGTTGAAAATTTATCTTCTGGAGTTCAGCCCTGCTTGGATAGAAACTAATTTGTGCCATAATTTTAATTTCGAAAAATCAAGTGTGCTTTGGAAATTTTCAAAAAACTTTTTTTTTCCACCAGTAAAGTGCTTGATTTCTAGGAGATACGAAAAAATGTTATTAAGAAAAGATGTTCAGAAATAATAAATGAGTAAGAATCCAAATTGCATTATTATAATTTGTATTGATTATTATTATTATTAATAGACATTAAGATAATTAAAGAAATGCGAACATAAAAATAACAAGCAATTCACTTCGTTCAAAATATGAATAAATATGCTATTCATGCTATTCAGCGCTATTCAGAAAAATATAGTATGCCATGGAAGGAAAAAGAATAAAATAATATTTTGACAGTTTGTTGTCAAAAATAGTATGGTATTTTTAATATTGTTGTAGTGTTCTGTGCTCTAAAACTGACACGAACTTTCGAAAACATTACTGTAAAATATCAAATATGCTTACTATACCAGAACGGATCTACCTAATTCAATGTTATGGTATAGGTAAATTATCTTTGCCAGAGGTTATCAGGCTATTTAATATGAAATTTCCCAATACAGTTTTAGTCAAATCTACAAATAATATACAAATTGTATATTTGAATAGGCTTCCAAATGACGTAGAAGTATTGAAAATAGCATTACAGATGCAATAAACTCTATTCCTGTGGAGGAGATAAGAGCAGCTTTCACTGCATTTCGGGAAAACATTGAGGAATGTGCGAATAAAGACGGCGAACTTATTAAAGAAATAAATCTTTGAGTTGATGTTAGTATTGAAATCAATTAATTTTTTGATGTAGATATTGTATAAACCATTGTTAATGTTACTATTGAAATAAAGTTTATTTTTTAATGTATCTTATAAACCGATTGTGTTTAATTTATTATTTTGAACAACTTTTCTTAAAATTATGGCACAAATTAGTTTCTATCCAAGCAGGGCTAAACCCCAAAAGATAAAGTTTCAACTCAAAAAATTTCAGCCTTTTTCAAGGTTGCGTCGATCCGGGGACACACTGTATATTATTCAATTTTTGGATTCCTCAGAAAATTTTAGACATATTCCATGTACAATATCCTACGTGGTATCATTGTGAAACTCGCGAGAAACCTGCTGGACCTTTCCATTTGACGCCTTTTCGGGTTAAAATGGTTAAGCTTATGTTTTTGCACTTTTAACGTAAAGCGTTCGTCTATAAAAATTTACTTCCAAAACTCTCGAAAATCTACTCTCACTCCACTCTCAGTCTGTTTACTATATCCCGAAGGTAGCCACTATTGCAAATCAATACGAACTAAAAAAAAAATCTTATATTAAAAGAACAGTCACATCTATATTTAAAAATACCGGTAGATTGATATTGATAACCTCCACTAGTAATCGTTGACCCCATTTGGGTCAGATCGTGTCGACTCCCCGCGGCAGTGGGTCAGGTCTAGCCTTAATCTTACTTTATTGTCTAATAGGCTAATCGACAATCTAGCGCCTTTGGCCCCCTTTACTTTTGATCTATGAGATGGTATCTAATCTACGGACGTAGCTAATAAATTTGTACGAACAAAACTAGCTAGAAAGAAAGTAAAATAGGATGTATTTTTCATGGAAGACTGATAGTAATATTTAGTATTAGCAACATGTTTTATTTACCAAAGAAGCTACAATTAAATATTTTTTAAACAACATTTTTATAAATTTATTTTTAATTTTAAAACGGAACCTTCTTCTAACAAAAACAGACAGAAAAGTTAAACATTTTGCAAATTGTGTCAAATATTACGTATCATTTTGTTTTTTAATTAAATGTAATTTTAAAGTTTTTTTTAAATAGTTTTAATGATATTTGAGATTTAATAGAATTTTCCAAATTATTATATTATATCAAACCTTTATGAAAAAATAGATTTATAAGCTAATGTTTTAGACACTCTATCCACATAAAAATTTTGATTAGTTCTTGTTTTATAATTATGATGGTCATGATTAAAAGAACAAAAAAGGCATTTCGTTGATGTATAAAATAAATAATATTGGACTTCCTTGGGGAATTCCTATATTATTAATTTTTTTTATTTGAATATGTTTTTGATATTTTTGTTTTTTGTGACCTGTTACTTAAATAATTTTTAAACCATTTATAAACGTTTCCGCGAATACCATACTTATACAATTTACTCAATAATCTAACCCTGTCAATTGTTTCGAATGCCCGCTTAAAATCCAAAAATACAGCTATAACATTTTCCACTTTATCAATGGTTCTCTTCGATATACCTATATCGCCAACTATTTTTTGATGCTTGTCCAATGACGCAACAAATGTTCGTGAGAACGTAAATGTGCTACGTGGTTTTTCAACTTTTTGTAATCGGTCATACTTGATGAAACCAGATCACATAAGCCAAATAAAGAACGTTATTTTTAAATCGGGCTTCTCTGTATGGCAAAATCTTGAAATTGTTGCAATTTATAAGGAATTCCTTTGTGGTTAACCAGTTTTTTACGTTAACGATTACGACTATCATTGCGTAAGGAAGGCCAAATCATTTTTCAGTGCCCAGAACATTTTTTATTTGGGACTTCTCTCGAAATCTTTTTTTTTTGTTAATGACACCAAAATTAACGCCTTAAATTAGGAGGGGGGGGGGGGGCATATACCCCATATATATCAATCTTGACTAGAGCAAAGGTATGACACGTGTGCGTGTAGGGTGATTTCTTAGCTAGGAATAAAGAAAAAAAACTTTATGACTGTTTCAAAATGTTTAAACACGTTGAAGATCATTAGCGCGGATTACGAAACGTTCCACTGTTTAGTCATGGCTGCTAAAACTTGCGATAATATCTTACGTCACGAAGCAAATTTTTTATGTCTAAGTAAATAAACAAAACTTTCGATATTAGTACGCGCAGAAAATCCTCACTGGATGCGAGAAACACACGCCCAGCTTCAAAAAAAACTTAATGTTTGGGCAGGTATCATTGACGACCGCTGCATGCATTGGGCCAATATTTCTTGAAGGTAACTTAAGTGGCCATACATATCCGGATTTTGGCACGGAGAACTTATTCCAGCTTTGAGTTCTTTATTTTCTTACGACGCAGAAGCAGATCTTCATGATGCTCGAATATGGTTACAGCGGGACGATATTCCGCCTCCTTACGTCATCATTATTCGACAATATTTAAGTGAAGATTTTACAAACCGCAGGATGGAAAGTAGGGGTACTATTAAATGACCGCCAGGATGGCCGGATCTTAATCCTCTAGATTATTTTCTTCAGGATCACCCAAAAACCAAAGTTTACGTACCAAAAGAGCGGTAAATTTTATAAAGACACGAAAAGAGTATGTCAAAGTAAAAATATAGGCAGCCGTTATAACCAGAGGCTGATTTTTTTTCCTGCCAATGCAATGCCGTTGATGCCACAGTTAGAAGTGTCTTATTAGTTTTGTTTAAACATTTTCTGTAACCTGATATTAATCATAATGCACGTTGATTTTAATAAAAGATCAACGCAGTTTTAATATATCAATTATTAATTAATATTTAATAATATTTCGGTATCTGTTTTGTACAGAGCTAGATATTTCATTCCTTTGAAATACTTAAAAAATATATATTTTTCATTAATATATTCAAAATTACAATACTCATCTTCTGCATGGGGATCTGCTTGTTTATCAAACTTAAAACCATTACAAAAATTTCAAAATAAAGTTATTAAATGTATACACAAATTACCACATTTAGAACCAACTGTTAATCTATATAGACCGAAAGGGTATTTACACGTTCAAAACATTTATAAATTAAAAATTTGTATTCTAATTCACTCTATTATTTTAAAAGAAGAATAAGCAAACATAACACTTCAGGAGAATAAGACATTACATGATCATAACACCAGACATTGTATAAATTATCAAACTATACCAGTAAAAAGTAATTTCGGAAAAAAATCGCTTTTATAATGACGGAATAATAAAATATAGCAATCTTCCAAAAAATATCAGAAAAATAAAAAAATTGGCAACTTTTAAAAAACAATTAATGAGATATTTACAAAATTAAATTATTTATACTATTTTTTTTAAATTGATTTTATTAATGAATTAAATTGGATTAACTTCCATTTTTTTTATTGTTATTTTTTTTATAGTTATTATTTTCCATATTATGTTGTCACTTTCCATGTAATGAATTGTAAAAGTTAGTTTGGAATAAAGACATTTTGAAAGTTAATACGTCTAAAAACGATAATTATGATCTATGAAATAATTAAATTTGAAGCATCCTATTTCATTGCATTCAAGCTATATTACAGCGAAAATTAAACTAAAAACAGCTGTGACACATTTCTCGGTTTTATTTCCGGACGATTTTGATGAAAATTGTCGGTTAATTTTATGGAGTGGTTTATTTCTTGTGTGAAATTGACAATTTAGTAAAGCAATAATGTCGAGACACTTTACAAAAGCTAATAATAACGATGTACTAATCATGGAATTAATTAATTGGACGAGAATACTACGTCTTTTATTTTCTGGTAAAAAAGTCAGTGGGGTATATTCTGGTGAAACCAGAATGTTATCAAAAGGAGAACAAATGAAACGTAAAAAATTTTTGTGGCAAGGTTTAAATTTAAATCAAGACCTTCTGGAATTTAAGGAGGAGTACGTGGAGTGGAGGAGCACAGCTGAGGGTTATGAGTCGTAAAACCTCAATAAACCATAAGCGTAACAATAACAGGTACCTGATCTTAAGTAATTAAATTATCTATTATCGCATATGTATACAGGTAGGTGGCTTATGTCATAGAATATTTCCAACTTTAAGTGAGGTAGTTTAGTTTCATTTTTAACGTATTAATTATAAAAATAATACAAAAATTGCGAATAATTATTCCCCAGTGTTTTGTAAAGGTTTGCTTGACCTAAAAGCAAAGACAATAGTTTTAAATGTACACGAAGCACTTGTGCACCAAACACCATCTAGTACTGTCAGAAACCTAGTATCAGCATGTGCTAATATGACGGGTGTTAGTGAATCAACAATCTATAGGCTTCTTAGGGAAATAAAATCTGGAACTGTAGCCCCTTCTAAACAGTCGCCAGGAAGGACACCTATACAAATTGATGAGGATGTGAAAAGTATCATAAGAAGAAAAGTGCATAATTGTTATTTCAATAGAAAGATCCCAACATTAGATAACATTTTAAATGCTGTAAAAGAAGACGAGACTTTACCCAACGTAGGAAGAAAAAAATTGTGGCAAATTTTTCATCAATTAAATTTTTCTTAGGAAAAACACAACCGAAAGTTTATGTTGGTTGATGTAAGAAACGGTAGAACCACTTATTACTTCAGTTGACTCCACAGATGAATCCTTCGAATTTAGTGATAGTGAAAACACCTTTCTAGACCTTTAATTTGTTAACTCTTTTAAGTATGAACTGTTTTTGTATTGAGATAATAAAATTAATTCAGGTAAATTATACAAATCTTTTTTGCACACCTTAAAAACTACATACGAATATTACGAATAAATATAAATTATAAATACAAATTACATATAGAAACCAAAAAAAGTGCAAATAAGAACGTACCATAATATTTTAATTTAAGGTAACTCGGTAGAATTTTTTGGCAGACCTGTTCTCTTAAAACTATACACTATTTCACTATCACCTTGTTTTGTTAATGTATAGTATCGGCTAGAACTAAATCAGGTAAAGTTTTTACTATGTATAATTTATTTACAACACGGGCAGGCAGCGGCGCACCCAGGATTTTATGTTAGGGGGGGCCCGCCAACCAGTGCTGGAAGCAAATTTTTTAATAAACTTTTAAGTTACGCATTTTTCTAGAACTTTGGAGCTTTTTTAACAGGTACTCTTGCAGGGAAGATCGCAATAGCCTAGTCATGGGAGTCGTTAAACGGTTTCTTAGGGGGGAGGGGGCATTGGGGCTTGTGACTTGTTAACTTGGGGGTGTACTAAAAGCCTGCCGTAGGCGAAATGCGCCGCAGGCGAAATTTTTTAAAGACTACGCCCAAATTTGGTCAATATTTATTATAGTAAATATTTTAAAAATTTATGATTACCTTCTTATTCTATTTAAAATGAAATAAGATAAAAAATAAAAAGGCTAATTTATTTTTCATTAGTGGGTATATTGTTTAAAAGTAAAGTTCATTCATCTGTTTTTATTTGCAGCAAACTTATCAATAACAATAAAGTCCCTAGATTTACACTTTGTGGTATGTATCAAGTTAATTTCGAAAGTTTAGGTCTTCCCTTAATTTTAATTTCAATTTTTTGCTCAATACTTAATGAGCTAAAATTGTTTCTCAAACATTCATAGTCGTTTTGGCATTAAAACTGTTTATTTTTATTAAAATAAGTCTTTACTACCCCAAAATAATAACAAAAATATAAAGGAATACTCGAAATAATAAATTCATACATCCATCAAACCATATTAAACCTCAATAAGTCAACTTTTGTCAATAAGTTAACTTCCAGGGGGGGGGGGCAAATGCCCCACCTGGCCCCCCTCAAACGAGGCCCGTGAGGTAAATCTAAGAAAATTGACTTTTTAAAATACTTATCCACTTTCATAATTTTTCATTTCATTCAGATCAGATTTATTCTAAATCATCGGCTTGCCCTATTGTTACAATTTTACGACCCTATTGTGAAAGGTAAAATTAGGGGTGTGCCAATCTAAATAGTGTTTAAACTACCTGTATTGTTACTAAAAAGATATACTTTCAGGCGAAAAATAATATGTTCACCCGGTAAGCTAAAATTTGTGTTTTGCATTTTTAATGAGACATACTATAGCCAAGATTCAAACCGATTGATTTCTTAATATTATGATGGCTGGTCATGATTTGACAAACAAACTAACCTGAAAATATACCGATATCAACGTTCGGTCATAAAACCAACCTAAAAATAGTTAATAGTATCGTATTGTTTTTATTGAAAATAGCAAATTAACTTATTTCCCTTAAAAGTCACGCGACCCGCCCCTGTCTAAACCTCGTTTTTGACGCTAGCATTATCTAAATTTCCAATATTTATAGGAAAGAACTTGTTTTGAAAACGAAAGGAAAATACGATCAATTTTTGCTTTCTTTTAAATATATTGACCTAAATTCTAATCATTCTGAAGTAAATTTTTAATCTTAATAAATTTCACGCGTCTTGTTCAGAAAAGAATTAATCCTAACGAGCGGAATTTAATTTATATCTTCCTGTACCTTGTCTAGGTCACGAGATCATCGCATTTATCATCAAAAATTTACATTTATAATCATTAGTTATTTTTAGTTGTTCTCATTTTTAAAAATCTAGTTTAAATCTTAATAATTTAGAAAATCAAATGACTATTGCTAACATGTTGGATTTTTCATGTAAACGCACTGTTTTAACACACGAAATTTGATGTGATTTTTGATCAGGGGTCGTGGACCCTTAACGAGGGGGTCGAATTTAACTCGAACTAAACTTAAACAAATCAGGTAAAGCAATGCGATAGGAATTAAGGTCGGCTATAAGAACAAAATGCTTCGCCGTCCTACAGGTATGGGCATGCGCACAACGCACAACCCTCTTGTTACTAGGTTTTCCTTGTTTAGCGACATCCTCAAAATACACTCCAGAACCGGCTCGGCGCCATTTTTGTTGTGTTTTACGTTTTCTTTGTGGATTTCTTGATGTGTGTGAAGTTGTGAAGTTAGCGATGTTTATCAGCAATTTTTCAGCACACATTTTTTGGGGTACCTACCTGGGGTACCTATTCTTATTAAAAGTTGGTGCATGTTCGATAATCATTTTAGGTGCACTTGGAATGGTTGCAAGTCAAACGGCGTCAGGGTAGGCCAAAAAATATAAAACTGGTACAAGAATAAAGTTTTTTAATAAACATTTAAAATAAAAATTTTGCACTTTAAATGATGGTTTTTTAATTAACATATTATCATTACTAATGTTTTATCTTGTTAAAAATAATTTTTAGGATATTTTAAAGTTGTGTTTAATATCGTTGCAACAAACATGAAGTTTGTGATTCCTTAATAAATTTAAAATGCAAGTAAATTTTACAAATATGCTTGAATTTGAACAAAGATATGTGAAATTGATTTGATTTTGATTAATTTATGAAGGTCTTTATGGTGAATATTAAAAAAAAAAAATGTTGGGAAATTATTAATGTTTTTTAAAAAAAATATATTTTTTTATTTTCGGAGGTCACGTTTTTAAATCTATGCATAACTTTTATTTCTAAACAACTTTTCTTTATAACATTTTGCTGAATTTTCTGAAATAGTAGTACTTTATTCTTGTACAAGTTTTATATTTTTTGGCCTAACCTGTACGCCGTTTGACTTGCAACCATTCCAAGTGCACCTAATATGATTATAGAACAGGCACAAACTTTTATCAGGAATAAAATTTTCTGAGAAATCGATAATAATAAAAAAATCCCATATGTTGCACACTTAAACAACCACACTGTATACGAATTTCCAAAAAACCGGAGGAAAAAAGTAACAGGATAAAAAATTGGAGAAAGAATCCAAATGGTTGAATTTCCCCCCTTTGCCGCGGCTTAACAGTTTAACCCAAGCAAAGATTTTTACTTTGCTTTGCTGTTTAAAGGAGGCAAATTGAAAGTAATTAATGATTGTGGGTGTTTAATATTTATGGATTTCTAGTTTTTGTGTAGTTCAGTGAATTGTGTTTGTGCCTTTAGTGACTCTGATACAATGACTAGTAAATACCATTGTATGATTATTTGATTATGCCCAAATAGGGGGTAAAATACCGGGTATTTCGTATTTTCAGTAAGTATGAAGTAGTGATAGTTTTTGATATGTAATTTTATTTCATTATGATCAATTTAAACACATCTAACTAGGCCTAGGCCACACAAACAAGGTGTTAAAGCCCGGACCTGTCTATTTTCTTATTCGTTAAACGATAATTTGGCACTGCGCATGCCTATTCCTGTGTGGTTTTGTTCACATAATTTACCACTTTCGTGATTATCGTTTGCTTATCTAAATGTGAATGTCTATTTATTGAGATAAATATTTATAAAAATTTAAAAAAAATTATAATCTGTATTTTGAAAACTATCAAATTTTAAAAAAATGTGCCTAAATCTCATTCGTTCATACGTGTTGAAACGTAGCTTGAGATCATAAAATTTGGAGAATGTAAAAATATCCCAACAGCATAATAGCGCAAAAAAGCATAAAAAATGTATAACAATTTACGGAATTAAATTTGACAGAAATTATGTAAATTATACTTTAATTAGTGGTTAAGGTTAGATTATTATCTCTATTATAAACTTCCACAAAAAAAGCGATAAAGAGGTGAAAGTATTTCACAGAAAAAAATTATATCCGACCCATACGATTTGCTTTGTTAATAATAATATGTATAACACATAAAATGAAAAAAATACTTACAATTAACGGAAGATGATAAAACAAATAACACACAATCAAAACTGGATGCATAGTCTCCAACCCGGTAGTCCTCACTTCCACCTCCATCTCCTCCTCTTGCCTCCGTTTCATTATACAGGGTCTCCTCGAATTCGTGGAACTAACCGTGGTCGAATTGTTCGATAGAACCTCGCTGTTGGTACAGTGAGTGTTAGTCCATGTGTCTTTGTTACAGTAATTGTTGTTATGCGATCGATTGATGGTGTAGGTGTCGTAGAAACCTCGAGTGTCATTGGCGTGGGCATTAACGCCGTGAAAATTGTTGCTTAGTTCACTCAAATCGGAGTTACTCTTTTTAATGTAGTCGAAACCCTCCTTTTTGATCTTGTAGTAATTGTAACAGATGATCAAAAAACAGATCAATGATATCGAAGCGAGGAAAACGTGCAAAACGATAATGAAAACGTTAAATTTGATATCTAACTCGAATGGCAGAAAGCTACACGGGCTAATATCGAAACTATCCGCGAAAACATTTCCGAAGCGGCCATCTTTCTGAGCTAAGATGGCCGCCACCCCGACGCACGCGCAGAGGGTCGTGAGACAGAACAAATGATAGATGATGTGAGTGGATGTCAGGAAAGTCCGCAGGTTTTGACTTTGGCGGTGTAGTTTGGCCGAAAAAAGGCCTATGACTGCAATCGAAGTGAGGCTCGACGCTTGGAAGGTGTGAATTGAATTAAACAACCACGTTATAAGGCTGCAATACTCGATATTGAACTCCTTATAAGTAAAAATGATCGCTATGGTGTACCCGAGTATGGTCAAGTTTCTGAGTATGCTTAAAACGAGCACCGACACGATGGGTATATCGTAGGGACCCCATTTTCTTTTGTTCTTGTGGAAGATGACCACTGTCCAGCAAAGTAGGATGACTATTATCGGGAGAGCTATGAGCGATGCCAGTTGTTCGGTTGTGTAGTTGAGCATGGTTCTTATTGGTTGCCCTGGAAAAAAAATGGTATTTATTAGTATTGAAAATACTACTGGGTGCGTATATACGGGTCTATTTCATGAAAAATGAATGCGACATGCACATAAAGTCGCCACAGTGGATCTTTGCCCGTGCGTCATCAATCAACGATCAGGACTCAACGTGGTTAATAACTCTGCATCCTTGTTTATTACAGTAACAAGTTTGAATAAAAGCATAAAAGAACGTCTCCAAGATTCCGCAATAATATAATGTGCTAAACAAGAATAAAACTATAAACGTCAATTAATTACTTCTAGACGTCGTAGAACGTCATTGTCAACCTTATTTTGATCTGCCAATCTAATTCGTATTTTGTAAATCTGTGTGCCTTAAAACTGTTCCTTTTTCTAAAAATAGTTCTTTTTAGAGCTAATTATACCCACTATCTGTTTTGGCGGTAAGTATTTATGGATTTTTATAATACCTAATTTATTTATTTTAAATATTCTAACCGTGAAAGTTCTTTGAAAAGTTTACGGCAGTGGCTAAAATCCCTTAAATGAAAGGATGTTAAAAATTTGACTTTTGCGATTTTAGTAGTCAATAAAACACCAAACTTTCCTAGATTTTAAGCTTTAAAAATAGTATTAAATGTATTAACATTTGTTTGTCAATTTCTTTTAAATAATAGAGAATGCCGGGCAAAACTTAAAATAAATAATAATTTTTCGGGATATTATGTAGGTACGTCAAACGGTAGGCAGGCACGTCCATTTTATGAACTTAACTTAGTTTCGACTTTTTTCGTCTCGTAATTTTGATTTGATTCATACGATTTTGATGACGTAAAAGTGATGACGCACGGGAAAAGAACCACTGTGGCGACTTTAAATAACACGGCGGTGAAGTCTAAACAAGCATCCGAGCAGCACAGGATCGATGACATCATCTGCTAAGTGTTAATATTGTTTTGTTTTGGGTTTCGGCATTTATTATTATATTTGTTGATATTAAGATATGGCCGGGAGAGAGAACAGTTATAGTAGTTAGTATTGAATCGGCCAGTACCTACTTTCATGTTACGGGATCTCCCAAAAGCCACAGCTGCACACAAGCGGCGTCGGCTTTATCAGGATGTTTATTTAAACCGAATATTATTACTATTTAAATATTATACTGTGTGTTTGAATTTTGAATATACCTTTGTTTGGACATAATAAAAAGTAGATTATCTTTATTATTGTTCTATATTCTTACATTATAGTTATTAATGATACTAGTTCGATGAACACTATAACGAAACGGGTGCAACGTTAAACCACGAGGCGTCAGCCGAGTGGTTTAATTGCACAAGTTTCATTAACAAAGTTCATATCGAACGTGTATCATTCAAAATTTAATCTACGACAGTGCAAATAGATTTTATTCGTCTAAATATCATTGATATCAGATAACGTTTTCGTAATTTTTAAAATTTTCAGGTGTCCATATTAGTCGATATCATGGTAACCGCATTTTTGATCGTTTCAATTTCGATAAAATTGAAAAAAAATAAACAATGAATGTCGCTGAAACAAAGCGAAATAGCGCGGCGGTCTTGGCGTATTACACAGAAAGTCGGGGGAGAATATACCAATCCAAAACATTTCATAGCCGACTTAAGATTTAGACATTTCATGAACAAAGAGTACAAGGACCAGCAGGCTGTGTATAGCTAAAGAAATAATTTTGTCGCTATTTTTGAAAAGGTGGTTTTGAGCTCTCTTCAATATGTACTAATATACAGATTATCCTATATTTTTTATTTTAACCACAGTCAAATTTACACATTTCTAAGTATAATTTACACATTTCTAAGTATAATTTACACATTTCTAAGTATAATAATTTAATTATTATTTCAAACTAAATCGGAGCATCCATGCCGTCATAATAACGCGTGATAGCGGCACGTTACATACTCACAGATAGGAGTAATCTGTGCTGTGACATAATGGTTTCCTTCTCGCCACTGTATGTGGTAGGTATTTTCAATACGCCTATGATACTTGCGTAAGATGCAAGATCTGTGCATTTTTTTGTGTAGTTAGAGGCAGTGCTTTTAGATAGTTGGTAGGGATAGTTTGCTTAGACAAATTAAAATGACAGTATAAATTTACACGTCATAAACAAGAAGCGTTTTAAACCAACACCTAGTTAATTCTCTGCCATTTGAATAAATCTGTATTAGGTTATCTGTAATTAAACCCATTAGGCAGGAAATTATTTCAAAATAAACAGCGTTAAATTCCAGAAAACTTAAGTAATTCAGTATAGCGTTAACTATTTTGTCGTATTTTAAACTTTAATATCTGAATTGCTGGAATTTCTTACTTAACGACATAAATATGCATTATTAGTTTTATCTCCTATTTATCGTGCATTCCTTCATGTAATACCATTTAAACACTTTATTTAATACATTTTTGTTCTGAAGGATTCAAAATTCATGTCATTCCTTGTCATTAAAATGTTTGGAATGCGCTCCTAAACCTCTGTTCAAAATATTCTTGTTTAGCAAACACTGCTATATTATTTATATGTAGTTTATAAATTAAAAATTAGTATATTTAGGTAAGAATATGACAAAATGCAAAATTGAAAACCTTAAGAGACGTTTTACTCTTTAACTTTTGCTTTTACTTTTCTTGTAAATCATTTTAACGGTTATCAGTGTTTATTTTATGGTTTTTTAGTAATTATTTGCGACATGAACTCTTACTGTTATTAGTTTATTAGTAAAGAAAGTTCCTAATCGTTTAACGCTTAAGTTAAAGTATAGTTCCACACACCGTTCTTGGGCTACGCGACGTCTGTAAGAAATCGTCCATGATATAAAACACCGTAAATGTATCTCTGTCACTGGCAGACAGGCGTGGGTATGTGATAAAAAGAGACAGAATAGTAACCGGGATAACTTAACGCACGATATGAACAAGCCGGATACCGTGAATTTAGCTGGGTTGCCAGATTTAACAAAATCATCGGTTTTGTCAAGATTTTTCGTCTATAACTGTCACAATATTAGCTATCTATAGCCTCTATAGGACCCATGGCCCTCTCGGATGCAGAATAGACAAAGATAAATATTATCCGGCAATGGCAGAATTGCGTTTTGACGTATCCGGGGATCGGAAGGTGAGGGGGGATGCCCGGGACAATCTTGTCAAACTAACAGTTTAATTATAAAGAAACGGATGTCAACGCATTGTATTGTTGACTCTGTTTAACACACTCCGCGCGTCCCTCACCCCATCAACGACCCCGCTTTGCCTCGGTCTGAGAATTCTGTCTGTGTCTTCACTTACATCGTAGATGGCCATGATAGAAACGACTTTTGCGTTGCCTAGTGACGTTTAATAGTTACAACTGACAACCTTTTCTAATTGTGTGACAAATTTTTTCTTTCAAATCATTTTATTTTGTGAAAAGGAAAGAAAAACACAAAGTCTTTCTCCACAAAATTTAATAGAATAAGAAATTCTTAGTTTAAAGATCTCTACATGTTTCGAACGTAGAAACGTTCATCATCAGGAGACAGAAAAGGTATGTTGTTGATGGTTGTAGCAAAAGAGAAAATGATAAGTGGTAGGCGTAAAACCTTAATGGAGCTTTTATGGCATCAAAAGTTGTAACGTTAAAATTACATTTGTGAAGATATTAAAATAAAAGTAAGTCAAAACATACAGGGTATGTGAAAAAGACATTTAAAAGGGTCTAGAACAACCAAAAAGCGGAAAATGGAGTCAGAAAAATACTTCTAGAAAGAAGATGTCCAGAAGGTGTATTTAAAAGCACGTCTTATAGACAATGTAAAAAGTGATTTTATATATAAAATGTACACTGTAGGCATCATGTATTAAATTTGAATATTTATCCGGAAAAGTAGTTTGGGGCACTGAATTCTAAGGTTCAGTAACCCCACCGTATATTAATTTTAAATTAATTGAATTAATTGCATATTTAACCATTTTAAAATAAAGAAATTAAATAATTTTCCAACTTTTCATGTGCCAGGACGAAAGTTTTTTTTGTATGTTTTGACTTACTTTCATTTTAATATCTTTACAAATGTAATTTTAAAGTTACAACTTTTGATGAGATTAAGGTTTTTCGCCTACCACTTATCATTTTTTCTTTTGCTACAACCATCAGCAACATACCTTTTCTGTCTCCTGATGATGAACGTTTCTACGTTCGAAACATGTACAGACCTTTAAACTAAGAATTTTTTATTCTATTAAATTTTGTGGAGGAAGACTTTGTGTTTTTCTTTCCTTTTCATACTTTCAACTCCACTTTAAGTATGGACTATTTCTTCAAATTTTATTTTGTGTTTTCTACAGAAGCGTTTGAACTAATCTTGCTTTGTTCTTTCTTATCAAAAGCTATCTTTCCTTAAACGATAAAAAAATAACGGTGTGTCGTATATATGCCCGATTGTTTGTTCTCGGATAAGACAGTTTTAAATGCGTATTTGACTTTTAAGTACAGTAATTTACATATACCTGTTTATGTAAATTTATCTTTTTAAAGGAATACATGCATCGGTATGTTTCTGTTTAATACGAAGCTTTTCCGTTAGTACTGGCATTTGTCGAGAGAAAATATATATAAATGTCCATTGTGTGTTGCGATCATAAAATAGATCATTCACACTTTGTAAATGGGTCTGTTGGATTTTAGCAGGTTGTTTCAAATATAAATAATAAATTCGTTCTACTTTTGTTTTTGGATAGTCGCATTTCTTAATAAAACCCACTATGTAACGATAATCTTAATTACAGTATCTCTAAGTCATATTCCATACATTTACTAAAGTGGTTCAAATTTTACTGCGAACTTGGTGCGTACCATAAATAAATGATATACATAATTAAAGAGAAAAATATCTGCAAAAACAATACTCTATTGCGTAAACCTCTACACACTCTGATGGTTCTATTTGCTTAACGGAGAATAAAAGCAATTGTAGTAAATTTTTATCCTAGCGGCTTAAGAAACCGTTAAGGATTAAAAATACCGGTGAAAGTGAAACCGATCCTGCACAAACAACGGTATCTAGGTGCGTTGCATTTTCTTGCATTACTGCACCGAGGCCGGGCTTGCAAAATTGCAACAAATTTATAATGTATAAGGTATTTAAATGGTGCGGATTAATAAATTTGTATGTCAGGATACTGAAGGCACTGGAAAAGTCGCTAGAAGTTGCTAGAATAGTTTGTCACTGCTTGTTCACCACCTACAAATGTTATAAAGATAGCAAGCATTTTTTCCAATTGGACAAGTTTGGGAGCCACTCCAATCTGGATTTGTCTGCTCCTGTTAAAATGTTATTGGCCTGTCTGCGTCCCTGGGTTTACCGCCATTGCTCCTTAAGGACATACCACGATACCATTCTTGAATGGAAAATCCATGTTTCGCTTTAGAGCGATCTCGGTAAATGTAACAGTTCCCAAGGAGGGACAGTGGAACAAAAAAATGAACTGACATTCCTAGAAGATACTATTTGCTTTAGGCTCCAAACTCGCAGATAATATTGGTAAAACTTGCGTTATATACATTTAAGCAGATGTCCCAGAACATGTAACGAGTGTAATTAGCATCATTTGCATTTTAATGTTCTGGCGAAGCATTCACCAAACTCAGAGCTGAGATTTCCTTGATAGTGGCTCGTCGAAGCCGTCGTGGAAAAACATCACTGGTTCAAGCAAAAATTATTTCTAATGGAAACACGTTTGAAGGGTTCGAACCCTCTAACAGGTATCTGAAGACATTGCTAAGCTAAGGAAGCATTATTTGAAAGTCAGCAACTTGAGAGCTGCGCAAAGCAAGACGTAACGTGGTCTGGGAATCAAGGGAAAAGGGATTTCATCAGCACGCCAACATGAGTAAAGATATCTGAACCATGAAAATAATGTGGAAACATCTATTTAAGGATAGACGTTATATACATTTAAGCAGAGGTCCCAGAACATGCCACGAGTGTAACTCACATCATTTGCATTCTAATGTTCTGGCGAAGCATTCACCAGAACTGAGATTTCCTTGATAGTGGCTCGTCGGAACTGTAGTGGAAAAACATCACTGGTTCAAGCAAAAATTATTTCTAATGGAAACACGTTTGAAGGGTTCGAACCCTCTAACAGGTATCTGAAGACATTGCTAAGCTAAGGAAGCATTATTTGAAAGTCAGCAACTTGAGAGCTGCGCAAAGCAAGGCGTAACGTGGTCTGGGAATCAAGGGAAAAGGGATTTCATCAGCACGCCAACATGAGTAAAGATATCTGAACCATGATAATAATGTGAGAACATCTATTTAAGGATAGACGTTATATACATTTAAGCAGAGGTCCCAGAACATGCCACGAGTGTAACTCACATCATTTGCATTTTAATGTTCTGGCGAAGCATTCACCAGAACTGAGATTTCCTTGATAGTGGCTTGTCGGAACTGTAGTGGAAAAACATCACTGGTTCAAGCAAAAATTATTTCTAATGGGAATACGTTTGAAGGGTTCGAACCCTCTAACAGGTATCTGAAGACAGAGCTAAGCTAAGGAAGCATTATTTGAAAGTCAGTAACTGGAGAGCTGTGCAAAGCAAGACGTAACGTGGTCTGGGAATCAAGGAAAAAGGGATTTCATCAGCAATTTAACGTGAGTAACGATATCTGAACCATGATAATAATGTGGGAACATCTACTTAAGGATAGACGACGCATTTTTGAGTTAAACTAGGCAAGGGATAAATTTCAAGCAGTTTCAAATACCAATTAGTGTTGTTCTGCATCAAATCAGAATATAATTATATGGTCCAGTGATTAAAGCGCCGTTACCTGGTCATAAATTTCAGTTTATTAGGTAATTAATAATAGCTATACAGTTCTGAGGATGTCTTTTTTTTAATCTGAAAATTTGATTGTCTTGCTGAAAGTTATGAAATAGTTTGTTCTAGGTATTTTGTAAATTTGCAGATGCTGTTTTGTTTTTTAATTAATACTGTTTCCCATTATCCTTTTAACTAATTCTTTAGCGTTATTTGTCCAAAATCCAATTAAAAGTATGTCGAAATTTGTGTTTAAATTAAACGATAATGTTGTAAATCAATAAATTATCATATTAGTAATTCAAATTTTAAAGAATTTACATTATCTGGCGTTTTTTAAACGTTTGCTTATACATATTATAAGTTTAATAAGAATCGGGAGAATAATATAAAATATTTATAATTTAGTAATCGAGAAAAAGTACAGTTCTTTTAATTTAGAATGTATGAAGGTCGCTTACTGTTTCCAAAAATTGTGCCATAATGTTAAGAGGTCGGGGCAGCAAACGGTTTTTTGTGATAATGAAATTTTGAATAAAATATGTAGGTATTTTGAATTTCAGTACATCATCTATCTATGCTGTTTTATAAAATTGATTGATTGAAAGTGGCTGACTGAAAGATTCATCGACGCCTAATCTAAACCCCCTGAAATTTCGAGGATGTATTCTCGTTATAGCGTAGCCATCCACTCGAAAGGGATTGTTCGAAAATCAACCCCTAAGGCGGTAAAAACGGGGGTTGAAATTTTTATAGAGATTTCTGTATCTAAACTAAAACTGGTGAAGGTCTAAAAATTGGTATACCGTGCGAGCAAAAATTATTTGCATCAAAGAGGGCCTTGCATCTAAGGACGTAATGCTTAGCCGTAGAACTTAATACCTGTTGGGTGTCAGCAACTACCTGAATTAACAATTGATCAGTTATTCCGTCATCTTTGACAGTCGTTACAAGTAATTTGATTCATCGCTAATTTTTCCAATTTCTTGAACAATTCACACAATGGGCTTTACGGAACAGCACAAAACATCCATGGTTGAAGCGTATTTTCGAAACGGGGTTAGAGTAAATGGTGAGTGGCAATACAATTCGGGTTTGTGCATGCACGATTTTCACGAACATTTTCCTAATGTTGCTTTTATTGCTGGGGATTTTTATCATTGCCTCAAAAGAACCGTGGCTGTGTTTAGGGAAGCATGTTCTTATACAACACAAAAAAGGAGCAGGAAGACCATCTGTAAGAACAGAAGAACTTATTGCAAACGTTCGTGAAATAATGCCAAATACGCCAACAAATTGTATAAGACGCCTGTCCCAAGAAGTGGGAAGATCTTATGGAGCATGCAGGACTATTCTTAAGAAGCAGTTAAATTTATTTCTATATAAAGTGCAAGTGTTCCAAGAAATACAAGCCGCAGATTTTGAAAGACGCAGGAATTACTCTCAATGGTTTACCCAAAATTTATTGGAAATAAATGATTTATTAGACCTGACATTTTTTTCGGATGAAGCCTGGTCCACCTCTCCGGTTATGTGAATTCTCAGAATACACGCATGTGGAGTAGTGAAAATCCCACATTGCACCCTCAAAAAATTGGTGTCTGGTTAGCACTTACCCGAAGAAGACTTGTTGGTCCTATTTTTTTCCATGACACAGTTACAGCACAGCGGTATAGAGACAATATTTTGAATCTATTTATGGAGCTTGACTTGACGACGAACTACGTTTTGGATATTTTCAACAGGACGGTGCAACCGCCCATACAGCCGCCGAAACTATTAACTATACTTACGCAATTTTTTCGACGACAGATTGATCAGTTTTCGATCAGACATTGAATTCCCACCTAGATCACCTTGTTTATCGGTTATGGATTACTTCGTTTTTCCTCATTTAAAGAACACTATCTTTAAAACACCAGTTGCAAATTTAAAACAATTACAAGAAAGGATTATCCAAGAATGTGGTAACATTTCTCCAGAGATGCTGGTCAACACTTTCGAAAATATAAGGAGACGTGTGAATTTATGCTTGGAGCATGGCGGTGGCCAATTTCAGCAATTTATGTAACTATTTTTCTTTTTCTTTCTGTATATTCTTACTTTGTTAATTTTGTAAACAACAAAAATACATTTGTTTTTGTCTACTTATTTTATTACTTATTAGTTTGGCATATTATCATGTCATAATATGAATGTGACAAAATTTTAACCTAGATTTGGTTAGATATATCGTCCCCATATCATTGTGATCTAAACCAAGCCCTACGTTTTTTAATCCGAGCCCTCTTTGACGGAAATAATTTTTGCTCGCACGGTATTTTCATTCCGAATTTTTTCAAAGTCGGCGTAAATTTAATACTCTAGTCTTATGAGGCACGTTTCCCTTTCTTTAACGTTTGTCCCTAAAGGGGTGAAAAAGGATATAAAAGTTTGTATTAAAAAAATATTTTTTGTCTTTTTTTTTTGTAATGTTACGAATTAAACGAGAGATAATAAGCAATTTTTTTTACTATAAAAACCTATCCTCTAACCCAGGCCGATACCGTAGAACCTACAATTATTTCACCATCACAAATTTGGGTTCGGCATATCCACCAAGGTTGCCATTCTTGCCACAGCAAAGTTCGTTCCGCAATCCGAAACAATTGCCGACATAGGCAGGAACCATACCTGGCCACCCGCGATCATATTTATACAATATTTTATTGTGTTGGCTGTGGTTGTTTTTTTATTGTTTTTGATTTTTTTTTTGTGCTGCGTTCTTAAATTTCTTTTCAACCAGAACGCGGTAAAATCACAGACTTTTAGATCAGCTAAAAATAATCACGAAAGTGGCCTTTGCACATGTAAATAAAGCCCTGTACACTAGGGCATGCGCACTGCAATTTTATCATTTAACGAATGGGAAGATGGACAGGGCCGGACTTTAAAATTTAACTTACAATATACACACAACTCTGTAAAATAAATCCTGATTGGATGAGGCTGGCTCTCTCCCACCCTCGCTAATTTCTAGGCTAATTACAATAATGCTACAGACCTCTAGGATAATCGTTTCAAATAAAATAGTAATCAATTCATGCTTGGACGAATATAAACATAATATGTAGGTATTTACTTTTTTCTTTTAAATACAGTGTGACCAGTAAAGTCCGCATCATATGGGATTTTTTTTTATTAATAGCTTAATTCGAAATTTGACTTTGGCATCAAGTTCTGCTTCGATCGAGATGAAAATTAAGCAAAAAATAGTAGTCACGTGATTCGCATTATCTGTCAAATTTTATTTTTTTCCAAAAAATAATTCAAAAGTGGGGTGGGGTTATTTTTGAAAATATCAAAAAAAGTTATTAGAAAAAGTTTTTTTAAATGCAGTTTCTAGCCGACATGCAAAATTTCAGCTGCATAAGATAATTTTGATTTTTTACCCATATTTTGTAAATTGCACCACTTTTGGAAAATAAGACTGAACGCAACCTACATAAAACTTCTTAGTTTTAACAATGCTTTATTTCAGATACATTTTCTTTAAAGTAACGCCATATTAAATGTGCGTTTTTCTACCAAATCTAAATTGGGCTATTAAAATTTGGTCGCATGTGGTGCAAAGTTTATTTGTTTTTGACCCTGTATAAGGTAACTTCATAAAATAAGTATTTTTGAAAACGCAGTTTGTGTCTGATAGTAATACACCTTAATATTAAGACAAAAAATGACACAGTGTGTGTGTCAGTAAAGTGTTCATTAAGTGGAAAATAAATTTTAGTTTAACTTAACGGAAAGTTTATCTATTTTCAACGATCTAATTTAAAACCCCTTTATTAAAATTTGTTGCTATGCTAAGCTATGTTCTAAAAAAAGTAAAAATAGTCTTTTATTATTTAAGTGCAGTTTCCAAAAAATTAATTACAATCACGCACCAAAAAACTTGTTTACCGCGACAAAATATGGGTAACAAATCAAAATTATCTTATGCAGCTAGAATTTTGCATGTGGGCTAGAAACTGCATTTAAAAAAACTTTTTTCGATATTTTCAGAATTAACCCCACTTTGGAATTATTTTTTGGAAAAAATTAAAATTTGACAGATAACGCGAATAACGCGACTACTATTTTTTTGCTTAATTTTCATCTCGATCGAAGCAGAACTTGATGCCAAAGTCAAATTTCGAATAAAGCTATTAATAAAAAGAATCCCATATGATGCGGACTTTATTGGTCACACTGTATAAGTATAGACTATAGGGAAAAGTGTATTTAAACTTTTTCTAGCAAATAGGGGTACGTAATTAGAATTACATTACATATATTAGGAACTATCAGTTCTTCGTAAGTACTGAAAATACGAAACACTTGGTATTTTACTCATATTTGGGGCAAAATAAAAACGTGCAACTATCAGTACCAGTCATTGTTTATATTGCAAACCGAGTTACTAAGCTAATGAACAAAAGCCTGTCTACCTTTATACAGACCCACTAATAGTAACAACGTCCAAGTTTGTCGACTCGCTATTTATACCGATCGTCCTTTGTTTAATTAGATCGGTATAAATAAAACAAGCCGATGTTTATGTGCAGCTTGAGCTAGATTTCAATTAGAAACAATAATATTTTTTAAAATAAATAATAAATTCAGAAAATGCCCTATTTTATGACAATATTTTAAAGATAATAAAAGGCCCGGCCCTGTCTGGCGTGTCCTATATGGCGTTCTACGGCTACGGTTGGTTAACCCTTCAGCTGTTTAAGTCCATGCATTTATTTGATTGCACATTTTACTTCCGATTTAAGCTTTGACTAATTTTAGTACGTAATATGTTGTTGCAGCATGGCCGATTGCGTATTTTTAGGGACAGGCACGTAGCTGTATCACCTGCCACTTTTCGATTATTTAAACATGGCGTCGCGTCTAGCTATTGTTTTTAAACCTGATTAGAATGGAACAATGGAATAATTGTTTTTAGGAAAAACCTCTCATATCGTAAAGTTGAAAACAAAAATAACATTTAATTTTAGATGATTTATTTCCTGCCTTATAAAAATGTATCATGAATGTAGCAATTTTTTATACGCAGGAAGCGACAGTAACCTCAAAACGAACTTTGTGGCTATTAATTGGGTTTTTACTATTATATGTATATAGTCGAATTTAACGTATTCAGCATGGACATCCGAAATTAGAACCTATGAAAAATATATCCCAATAATAAAAATATTCCTAGAGCATCATAAACCTATCCTAGAAACAATCAAAAAGCGAAAGCAGAAAGTTTGAAAACATGCGATCAGATATATGTTCCAAATTGTCTCTTGCTTTCAGCTAAAAACATAGCAGATTCTTCTTTAGATTACCACCAAGATACCGACGCACAATTTTTGAAGATTGGTTTAAACATAAACTCCTTAAAAATATGCCTGAAAATAGCGTCATTGTAATGGACAATGCTAGTTATCATAGTCGGCAAGCAAAAATCATTCCCAATTCTAATAATACAAAAGCAGAAATTCAAAATTTTATGATTGAAAATGATTTATATTTTGAAGAAACTTAGAAAAAACGAAAACTGTTAGAAGTATTAAAAGCTTTTAAAATAAATAAGGAATACGAGTGTGACAAACTTGCAGCAGAAAATGCACATACAGTGTTGCGTCTTCCTCCATATTGTATATTCAATCCTATTGAGCTAATATATGGCACCGATTAAAATCCAATATTAGGAGAAATAATATTTCTCCTACATTGAATGCATCTGTAGTAAAATTAATTAAAAACGAAGTAAGAAAAATTTCTGCAGACAGCTGGAAAAACTGTGTACAGCATGTACTTAAGGTGGAAAATTCTTACAATTGTATGATTACAAACGTTCAACCCTTAATTATAAGTTTAGGCTTAGATGAAGATAGTGATAGTGATACAGAGTTAAATTTTGAATAAATTATCAATAGTTTTTTAGAGTTTAATTAATTTTTATTGTACTTGTTATCCTAATAGTTATACTTTTAAATTATATTATTTTCAATTATCATTAATTGTTATCATTATTTTACATTTATTATAGGTACCTACCTAAAACTAAAAATACCCATCTATTTATTTTAAATTATAAAAATAAATCATGTGGTGTAGGTACATTTTCAAGCCTACCCTGATCCCATTTAATCCCCTTTGAAGAGGTTGAGGCGTATACAATAGGGTTTAATCAGGTAGTTTATTTTTGGCAGTAAGAGTCAACGGTATAATTCTGCAAATACTATACTTAGCACGTCATCTCATTATCCGCGCAATTGTTTTATTTGCCACTCTTGAGATCGATTATATCGTTATCTTTGTTTGCCGAACTTAAATAGATAAGGATAGACTATACGCGAGATATTATTCCGGCAGAAGCCGGCGGGGCGACCTTCAGTCAAAGCCCATGCGAGTTTTTATTAAGGAGCCTTCTTTTGTTTAATTTTTTCTCGATAAATAATTCAAAATGTTCGAAACTGAAACCGTAAAATTTTTTATTTTTTTAAAGTATCAAAAAAACTTTTGACATACCTAGGTCACGTGATTACTGGTATAGCTGCAAGTTACAAGAAACAACAAGTTGTTCGCGAAGCGTTCCTTTAACAACTTATAGCTAAGCAAAGATTTTTACTTTGCTTTGTTGTTTAAAAGAAGCAAATGGAAAGTACCTATTGGCTCAGTTTCTTTTAGTTACTTTTAAACAGCAAAACAAAGCCAACGGCTAAGTTGAGCATTTCTTTCAAAAATTGAACTTAGCACAGCAGATATTTTTTTCCTTCCCCTTTGCCGCGATTAAGTATGCCCCTCTACATTTTACAGAGAGTTAGTCGCACCTTTAAAATTAAAGGACACAATCCAAAAAATAAAGTTTCGAAGAAAACAGGAAAAACTGTAAAATATATTGGACCCCTCTAACTCTTTTGTCACCTAAGCCCAAGTAATAAATTAAATTAAATGTTAAATTTGGGGAAACATTAGCTAAATGGTTTTACTAGAAGACAATTATTTAAATTTGATATTAAAACCTACCCTCAATAGTAAAAAAAATAAAAGTTAGGTCTTTTTACTGGCAAATTTTTTTTAACAACGAACGAATTATGCCATTTTAACATTAAAATTGTCGTTGTATTCAGTCATTTTAGAACAATGTCATTTTTTTTTATTAAAGACCAGTTACCTTTTTGTAAAATGTTTGGAATCAAGTCAGTTTAGACTTAAAGCAGTGTCAGTTTTCCGTCAAATGCGATAACATACTGAAATGATACTCTTTAGTATTAAAAAGACGCGCGAATATCATTAATATGAAAAAGGCATAAATAGGTTTCTCTAATTTGGGAGAAGTGATTTGGTATCAGGTCAACGGGCAGCTAAGAGTGTCATTTTATGATTAATCTTAGAAATATACAATTTTCGAGTTGTGTCACTTTACTTTTAAAGGTGCGTAGTATTGTTACCAAAAAGAGCATACATATAATACCGGATGCCCTCCCCCCCCCCCCGTGGGGGTTGGAGCTGCCCCTAATGTAATGTCATTATTAAAAAGCAATAGATATTTCAAAAACGGTAAGGCCTAGGAAGCTGAAATTTTGCAGACAGTTATGTTGGATTGCACAGAGGTTTATATTCGCACCCCTTCAACTTAAAAAAAAAAATAATTGGTCTCTTTTGATCTCAGTAGCGATGTCTACTAAAAATGACACGTTTACATATTATTACAAATTGAATAACAGACATTCAGAAAAATATATTGTACTAAATTTACTCGGGATTTAATTTAAAATATTTTACACTGTCGAATTGAATGTAGAAACAATTAATGCTGTAGGAAGATTTGACGCGATTGTTTCGTAACACTTATGCCGGAAATCGTTTCAATAAAATTATGAATATTGGGCAGTGTTGTGACAAGAGGCCGCTCCTCTTTATTTCTTTAAAACAATGCAATTTCCTTTAATGAGAGTCTACAAGAAAGAACCCGGTTTATCGATTTAATTTATTATAAAAAATATTCCAAAATCTTCATTGAATAGCGTATACAGTGTGACCAGTTAAGTCCGCATCATATGGAATTTTTTTATTAATAGCTTTATTCGAAATTTGACTTTAGCATCAAGTTCTGCTTTGATCGAGATGAAAATTAAGCAAAAAAATAGTAGTCACGTGATTCGCATTATCTGTCAAATTTTTTTTTCCATAAAATAATTCAGCAGTGGGGTTATTTCTGAAAATATCGAAAAAAGTTATTGGAAAAAGTTTTTTTAAATGCAATTTCTAGCACACCTGCAAAATTTTAGCTGCATAAGATAATTTTGATTTTTTACCCACATTTTGTAAATTGCACCACTTTTGCAAAATAAGACTCAACGCAACCTACATAAAACGTCTCAGTTTTGACAATGCTTTATTTCAGATACATTTTCTTTAAAGTAGCGCCATATTAAATGTGTGTTTTTCTACAACATCAAAATTGGGCTATTATAAAATTTGGTCGCATGTGATGCAAAGTTTATTTGTTTTTGACCCTGTATAAGGTAACTTCATAAAATAAGTATTTTGAAAACGTAGTTTGTGTCTGAAAGTATTACACCTTAATATTAAGACAAAAAATAACACAGTGTCATCAGTAAAGTGTTCATTAAGTGGAAAATAAATTTTAGTGGTGGGTAAAAACCAAAATTATCTTATGCAGCTGAAATTTTGCATATGGGCTAAAGACTGCATTTAAAAAAACTTTTTCCGATATTTTTAGAAATAACCCCACTTTTGAATTATTTTTTGAAAAAAATTAAAATTTGACAGATAATGCGAATTACGTGACTACTATTTTTTTGCTTAGTTTTCATCTCGATCGAAGCAGATCGAAGAGAACTGTCAGCCCAACAAATTCGAATGATATTAATTTTTAAAAGGATAAATTTAAAAAACATTTCCTTTAAGCGGCTTAGTATCAAAGAAGAATACATTAAGTTTCTTTTACATTCATTAGAGACTTTTTGCACCTCTTAAATTAATATCAGTTTTTAGCTCCGTTATGGTTAACTTTATTAAACATAACGAGTAGCGCCACTGTTAAAACCAGAGATTTTGCAGCGCCTATACGTTCTGTCTGTAGTTATTAAGTTGGCGCCGGCGCACCTAAACAAAATAAAATACCTAACCTAACAATAATTTGATTAAGTTGTATATTTTAATGTAAAGCTACTATTGCTTTGGATTTTAAGTAATCGCTTATCACAATTTTAATTCATAGCAATGATGCTTGATAACTTTTGTATGTTTCGGCAACCATGCAGTTTAAGCATAACCATAAGGATAACGATAAGCTCTTCCTTATCCTTCCGTAAATAACGGAGTCCGTTATGGTTATTAACCATAGCGGATCACGTTTCTGACATTGCGCATGCTCAGAATAACCATAACGACAAACGAATGACGAATTAAGAGGTGCAAAAAGTCTCTAATATCGTATGAAATTTATATATTTTTTGCCCAAATTTAATTTTCTTATGTTTCCTGACCGATTTTCAATTATCAGCTGATTGATGACGTGCAACGGAAATTGTTTTGATTTAACTATATGGTATATCGTTTGTAAATTCCGCGCTTTCACGTATAATTCTTCTTCACTTAACGAAGTTAAATTCTCAGTGTACAGTGTCCGCAAGAAAGTCCGCATCAAATGGGATTTTTTTATTATTATTAAGTATATGTAAAAATTGAAAAAGCAGTTAGTTTTTGCTTACCTGTAAACCAAAAATGACGTATACTGAAGCAGCTGCACGACTTGCGTTACCTGTCAAATTTGACATTTTTAATAAAATAGGTTCAAAAATGCCCTTATTTATCAAAATATTGAAAAACTTTATTCGAGAAAGTTGTTTATTTAGGCATTCTTAGCCTCTGTACGAAATTTTGACAGTCTAGTACAATTTTTATTTTTTGCCAGATTCTTGAAAATTTTGATCAACCCTCGTAGATTAACTTTTATACATCGATGTAAAACCATTTGCCTTTACTTCATTTGTAATCTTAATGCAATTTTGTGTAACATTTTTGTTTCCAATTATTTATTTTGCTTCAAAATCTGAAATTGTAATTGATCAGTATGTAATGTTTGATGCAAAGTTTATCTAATTACATCAGTTTTGCCAAAACCGACGTTTCTCATTTTTCTTAAGTTAGTAAACAGAGATACAAAATGAAAATATTAGGAAGCTTTTGTTGAAATTTTACTTACGTGAAAACGCCTTGTTTTTATGATGTTATCAGGAGATTACTTGTTTTTATTTTTGTGTTTGTATAAAATATACATTATTTTGTATTTTCAAGGGATATGTTAGTTTTATTTAGGTCTGGTTTATCAGTGCACGGTTATGTACTTTAGCTGTTGGTCAAGTGTTAGCTGCTTGCTATCTAAACGTCAAACCAGTTATAGTTGACTGGCAGCTACAAAGCTAAAACTTTAGCCGTGCACTGATAAACCCGACCTTAGTCAAGTTAAACATTTTGCAGCTAAAAATATTTTCCAGAACAAAGTAAAATATTCGATACACTTGTTTACGTTTAAAATTTCCTGCTTGCGCCGAGTTGGTACATTCATACTAAATCTGGTACACTTTTTATCGCTGTCTGGTACAATGCACTTTTTTTTTCTCGCAACACTGGGCGTCAGAGTGTCTTAGGTATTGGTCAAAGAACACGATGCCGAATCGAGACATCGAGTTTTAAATTAAAATTCGTATTCCTAAGTAGGATCTTATTCTTGAATGTGCGGTTTCTTTGATGATTCCTTTTGGTTCTGCTGATCTCAATTTTCAAGTCACGACCGTGAAATTGCCCAGTTAAAAATAAAAAAAAATTAAAGAGCCGTATACAATTACAACTTTGTATGGCGGTACACGTGAAACTTAATAACGGGTAAATAATTTTTGATGCACATATGAATAAAATAATATATTATTTTTCCTATTTTTGGGATCCTTTGAAGATCTAATATACAATTTTATATAGGTTATACTTCAGTTATTTGAGCTTTTACCAGCAGGACAAAATACAATGCACATCGGTTTGTTTTCTTGCATTATAAGTAGAGATGCTCCGAATATTCGTTTTGAATAATGACCGAATATTCGGCCAAACATCAGTCGCTGCTGTGTCGACAAAATAAACTAAAGTTAAAAAAACATTATATCTAAATAAAAAATACGTTTAACAATAGACATTTATTTTATATAACCTGTATCAGTCACTAGGCTAAACGGCTGATTATCTATGGCAATCCTTTCGCCTTTCGCCGATGGCATAATCCCCTTAAATCGGAGTACTTATTTTTAATAGCAAAACTATCTTCAAGGGTTTTTTGTTTAGCTACGTTAGTTTCCCTAACATATTGTGTCTCCTGTGAACTGCCTGCAACTGATACTGAATTGATATGACTTTTATATACACGGGGATGTTTGTGTTTTAGATGGTTAACCATAGAACTATTAGTCGCCGCTTTTCGCACACAACGCAATATTTTCACTGAACAAATAGCGCACACCGCTTTTGTTTCATTTTGATTCTCCAAACTAAAATGTTCCCAGATCCAGCTTCTCTTTTTACCCTTTTATTCCCCAAAGTATTTCATGTTTACCTTATTTTATTTTAAGAACTATAAGAAAACTATAATTCAACTCGCGCTTTTAAAAATAAACTAGTCCTCACAATAGATAATTCACAACAATAACTTTTTAAGTTTAAACAGCACTGTCAAATAAAATCCGTCATACCAACTTTTAAACGCGTAAAACCCTAAAAATATATACAACCAACAATACACATTGGCCGAATAATAGCCGAATTCGGTCACCATCTTGGCCGAATATTCGTTATTCGTATGTCTACCAGTCTACCTAGGATTATAAAATAAATTCGAATTGTTTGCTTTTTTAATATTAGGTACTTAACACATAATGTGGGTTTAAGCCGAATTAAATTATTACACGATTAACGAATTCAAAAATTCATAAAGCCGAACCTAAATAGTAATGAAAATAAGAATTGTCATTTTCCATTCGTTATAGAGAGGGGGCCCCTGAAAACGTTTGCGGGGGGGGGTCTAAAAGTATATCTATGATGCTTACTTAGTTCTGGGGTTAAAGAAATCGTTTATTAATGGTAAATTAAATAAACTATTTTTTTGTCCCCGACACCCCGACTAATGTACATTTTTGGTGGGCACTTTAAAACTATTGGGCGTCACTACAAGCACACTTCTATACAAATTTGGAACCACACATTAACATAAAATAACCCAGAAGTCAAAGTCGTAATAATTATATTTGTTAAAACTATGTAGGACGATTCGAAATCGTGTCGATGAACTGGCGATGGGGTTTCCAAATAAGTATGCACCGAAGCAGCATTTTAATTTTGATGTCGTTCCGACGATTTGTTGTTATTGTTATAGCGGTCAAGTGAGAGTTGAATATGCGTGATAAGCGTCTCTTAGTATCATAGATAGGCATTTAGATTTAGATCCGTACAGCATTATCTGGTGCGCAAAACCAACAAGCACGCCTTGCCGCCATACAGGCATGGACATGCGCACAACCCTCTTGTTATTAGGTTTTCCTTGTTTAGCGACATCCTCAAAATACACAACAGAACCGGCTCGGCACCATTTTTGTTGTATAATTTATCCAAACTCAGTTTGAGGACATTCCAATCATTCCATACGGCGGTAAACAGTCTCAAAGAGACCGACCTCACAACCAGGGTTGTCAGATCTTTCTTCTTCAATTCTTTAAGTTTTTTATTAAAGATGTTTCATTTATATCAGTATTAGTATTCAGTATTCAATTGTTAGTCAGTCACTTTCTTTGAAAGCTAGTTTATACTTTAAACCGAGGAGTTTTAAGTGTGACAGAAAAAAATAACAAGCCATTCATTATTATAATAATACATTCTTTAGTCCTTAAGAAACAATATAACTGAAATCAAGACAAAAAGTGTTTTCAGTGTTTAAAAACAACTAATTAACTAAGCCTTGTTTCTCGTAAACATATACATAATATATTAACAAACCAGAAAATTTGGTAGAATTGGCAACCGTTTACAATTTATGCACGTTGTCTGGGGTGATAAGCGCCAGCTACCTGCAGCTGGTATAGCAGAAGCGGTCCCCAGCCCGTTCAACGATCGATTCTGTCAGACAGAGATAGGCCAGTGACCGCGGATGGCGTGGAAGAGACGAAGATAAAATATACGTGATTTGGAACTTATGGACGGGCCGGGGAATGGTCCGAAATGGAGTTCTGGTAAAAAAATTAAAGCATTTTCTGAGCAGTGTCGTGCCGTGTCAGGTTTATTTTTCTGGTTTTAGTTTTGTGTATAGAATCTTTGAGTTACCTTATATTTATTATTTTAATATAATATTATTATATATACAGTGGGTTTATAAAGTGTAGTATGTACAAACACCTAATGTTAAACAAACTTATAAGTGTGTATACGCATTTTAATTATTTGTTTGGGACGCCTATAGTTAGGAGTTTTATACAGTTTTATGCGAGGTTTTATGTCATTAAATTGACCTAAGAAACACTATACCTAATGCATTACGTTTTTTCTGTGGATTTCTTGACATGTGTGAAGTTAGCGATGTTTATGCAGCAATGAATTTTTTTTGGGGTACGTGGCAATTCCGCCTGTAGCGTTTGTAAACTGATTTTAATTTTTTTAGTGGCAAAAATGGAAATTCTACGCATTTGGATTTATCATCATTAGTGAACTACCCCATGGGGGGTTAAATTACCTGCTATATACGAAGTTTCCAAAACCCGGAGGGACAAGTTACAAGATAAAAACTTTGAAAAGTAGCGTTTGTTCGAGTTCTAATTTTTTTAGTGGCGAAGATTGAAATTCTATCATTTGGATTTATCGTCTTTAGTTTGCTCTGGTTTTTGGAAATTCGTATAAAGCAGGTAATTTACCTCTGTGGGGCAGTTTACTAACGACGTAAATACCATTGTAAGATTTTATTATTTCTGACCAGGATATTATAAGTTTATATAAATCATGGTTACGCTATCAATAAAGAGGGTTATAACTCCCTTGGGATATTAAAGATTCTCCAATTCCCTCTACCTTTTACAAAATTAAGACCCTTTTATAAATCCCTTGATACATAAATAACTATTATGTCATACCAGTACATTATTGTTTTTTATACCTTAGATACCATCTACATAATGGATTACTTTATGCCCGTGCGGGCATTAAGTGTTGCATTAAGTGTGCATCTTGTTCCATTTTTGACTTTGACACATTAAACATTTTAATACTGTTAAGGTAATGTCGTAGGTAAATATAAAAAATTGGTAAATTAAATTAAAAAAAAAATATTTATTATTCAAAACGAACTGGTATGAAATAAAAGTTTGTATGCACTACGGGTACTAATAGATATATACCCTCGGGCGACTTACGAACCCACGGGCCAGAGGCCCTCGGCTTTGTAAGACTGTCGCCCTCAGGGCATAATCATCTACTTAGTACCCTTGATACATAAATAACTATTATATCCAAATAGGGGTAAAATACCGGGTATTTCGTATTTTTAGTAAGTATAAAGCAGTGATATTTTTTGATATGCAATTTTATTTTATTATGTAAAGTAGAAATAACTAAATTACTCTCGCCCATTTAATCACACATAGATACATCATTAAAATTCCATTCAACTCATACACCTGGTAATTTAAAAAAAAATAATTTACATGAAATTAAATTGCTAATTACAATTTGCAATTAGATGGTATAACTACTTCTAAATATGGCTCGGGGAATTAACGTTTACATAAACATAATATGAACAATGTGGGCAAAACGAACAACATTAAATTCTTTATCTGATTGGCGATCGCCTAACATAATATTTTTCACAGAAGATAAATCAGAAATATTGAAAATAATTTAAAACGTCTTCAGGCGATCCCACGCATATTATTTACTTTTGTAATTTGAAGTGCCTATAATTTTTTTTGTTCAAATTGATCCTGTCTGCGTCGCGCCGATAGCTTTAGACAGAGCACCAGCTATACAGGGTGAGTTTTTTAAAGTGTTACAAGGCGATATCTCGAAAACGGTTTAAAATATTTTCTTAAAATTTTAGTGAGAGAATAGGGAGGTGGGGGGACATATTTAAACATATTTTTGACGTCTATACCTCTTCCCCATTTTGAGAGGTGGCGGGTAACTTTGGAATTTTAAATAAGACAATGTACTTTTTTACGAACCTACGTAAAAAACTACGTACGTATACAAAAAATGTTTTGATTTGCTCCCCTGGTTACGAAATTCTTTTAAAAACCAATTACCCCAATTATTAAACCAAAACATAAGTTCTGACATGTGGTTTCAATAGGACGAAGCTCCACCGCATTATGTGATACAGGCCCGTAATGAGTTGAACGAATTGTTTGAAAACAGGTGGATAAGTCGAGCTGGTTCGATAAACGGCCTGCTAGGTCCCCTGATTTGACCCACCTTGACTTTTTATTTTATAAAAGATAAAGTGATGGCGGCTACACCTACAACTTTAGATGATTTGAAATACCGAATCCGCGATGCATGCTTATTAGTAAGCCTTAAAATGGTACGATATTTATTCTGAAAAAATGTGACAAAGTGTTTGGAAGTTGAAGGGAGACATTTTGAACATCTTCTGAAGCGTGACAGACGATAAATAAGTATTATTAAGTAATAAGTATTTTTTGTGTTTTATAACCTAATAAATCATAATTTCGTAACCAGGGGAGCAAATCAAAAGATTTTTTGTATACGTACGTAGTTTTTTACGTAGGTTCGTATTTACCAAAAAGGAGTACATTGTCTCATTTAAAATTCCAAAGTTACCCCCCACCCCTTAAAATGGTGAAAGGGGGTAGACATCAAAAATATTTTTAAATTTTAATAGCCCCATTTTGATTTTGTAGAAAAACACACATTTAATATGGCGCTACTTTAAAGAAAATGTATCTGAAATAAAGCATTGTCAAAACTAAGAAGTTTTATGTAGGTTGCGTTCAGTCTTATTTTGCAAAAGTGGTGCAATTTACAAAATATAGGTAAAAAATCAAAATTATCTTATGCATGTGGGCTTGAAACTACATTTTAAAAAACTTTTTCTAATATCGATATTTTCAGAAATAACCCTTTTGAATTATTTTTTGGAAAAAATTAAAATTTGACAGATAATGCGAATCACGTGGCTACTATTTTTTTGCTTCATTTTCATCTCGATCGAAGCAGAACTTGATGCCACAGTCAAATTTTGAATAAAGCTATTAATAAAAAAAATCCCATATGATGCGGACTTTACTGGTGACACTGTATAGGTATGTCTTTCATGGCGATTGTAACAATATCAACCCTTGGGGACTTTATAATCTTTCCTGATGGAAACATCGATCAATCACTGGATCAATCCCCAACCCGATTCCGTTTATTTTTATTGACATCGTCTTATTAATCTCAATTTATATTAGCAAATACAATTTATTTTACCTTTATGGTCGTTAAGCAATAGTAATAACTTGCAATTTATAAACTGACCTTACTGATGTATTCTTTATAGTACTGTCGTGCAACGTAGCTAAAATAGATTAAAATAGTACTTCGGGTAAGTAGGGAACCGGCGAGTAATTGCGCACAGAGGGTAATAACAATTTGCGTTAACAGTTTGGGCAGAACTATTAAGTTACAGGTCCATATACAAAGCATCAGATGCAACTATTCCTGGCAATGTGTGCAACGCAAGCTAAACAACCGAGCAATATTTTTTTGCAGGAGGTGTGGGCCATTGTACCCAACGTTTCCCCAAAAAAAATCATTTAATTAATCTGTCTAGGAAGTGTGTTAAACTAATTTTTTATGACCCAAACTCCATCACATATTTGGATTAGTTTATTTGTAGGTATGTAAGTATTCAAAATTTCTTCTAGTTTCATATTTATTTGACCACACTTTTGATATTAAGGTTTTTAAGGTTTTTGGCTTGTGTTGCCTGTATATCTTATTGAGCAGTTTGTGTCCTTAATTGGAGTGGGATGTTCTTTGTAAGGAAGTTTTGGTGTGTTTTTTCTTTGTTTTTACTTTCTTATTTGGTGTATATGATTTTTGTTGGGTAACCGTTGTATTGGATGTCTGAGAGAGGAATGTTAACTAGTCGATGTACCATGCTATTGAATGCAGCTAGTTTTGATTATTGGGGGTGCTTTGAATCTGCGGGTATGACTATATCTGTGGTAGTTGGTTTTTTATAAATTTGGTAGGTTAATTGATTTTGTTGGTTTTTCATTATTGTGAAGTCTAGGAAATTAATTGAGTTGTCAGTTTCTTTTTCTATAGTAAATTGTATTCTATGGTTTAGACTATTAAGAAGATTGAGAAATTGGTGTAATTGTCGGTCCTTACCGGTCCAAACACAAAACACTTCGTCGACATACCTACGCCAAAAATGTATGTTTTTAATTAGAAGAATTTTCATGTTAAATCATTTGTGTTCGAAATATGCCATAAAAAGTTCAGTTAACAAAGGTGATAAGGGGGAGCCCATCAGTAGTCCCTCCTTTTGTAAGTAAAATTTGTCGTTGAACCTGAAATAGCTTTGGTTTATGCATAGGTGGGTTAGCGCAGTTATTTCATCTATATTAACTGCGGCGTGGCTATTGGATAGATTGTTGTGTATAATGTTTTTTAGTTCGGCTATTGGTATAGAACTGAGCAGAAAACATGGGACTTAAGAAATTTCTTGATTATATCCTTACACTTTTTAATATATCTTAATATTTCTTACACTACAACAATGGTTAAAAAACCTATCCGCTGTGGTTGTGTCCATATACTCCCGAACCGAATAAAAACAGTGACGGCGAAATTTTTTTTTAATCATAGATTTGAATTTTGAATAACTAAGCAGCTTTTCATGTTCAGGCAGTGCATTATAGAATGAGATATTAATGGAATTATCCTTGGCCTTCTTGTGGAAAATTTTTTTACGTCCGATTAAGTCAGAACCTCTAGTTGAGTAGTTAAAGCACTTGATATACAGTGTGAGCAGTAAAGTCCGCATCATATGGGATTTTTTTTTTATTAATAGCTTTATTCGAAATTTGACTTTGGCATCAAGTTCTGCTTTGCTCGAGAGCAAAATTTCAGCTGCATAAGATAATTTTGATTTTTTGAGAGTTCATGAAATCATTTGCTTTGACTATTTAAAAAAATAAAATATGATTGCAAATGGCTTGGAGAGTAGCCTAATGAATGGCCAATTCCTGAGCGACCAGATTGCCAGGAAATTTTTTACGCAATTTGATCGCACGATTTGGTGGTTCGGTAATAGCCCAGTGAGTGGGTTCCTTTAACAATAGTAGACAATCTGGAACGTAAAATTGATTATCTGTGTTACCGGGCCTACGCATGCCGTAATATATTTCTACTTTTTGTGATTTTTAATTGAAATTTTCTTATTCACTGACGGGTTGTTGTTGCTTAATAAATATAAGATACTTATTTCCAAATTATCTGCATTATAACACCGTATTGGAATGCCATTAACACGATTAATGCCAACAAGTTAATTTAATGCCATAAATTGCTTTTAATTTCTAGACCAGCTGACGCCAATTATTATTAATTTATTAAAAATTATATTAATTTACTAATATTTGGAAAATTTTGAAACTGTGCCGATGATATTTTTTAAAGAATATGTTAACAAATGTACACATTTGAAGATGATCCAAGGAAGGTAAAATTGGAAAAATGAAGCACATGTTAAAAAAATAACTTCTACGCCTATATCTGTCGGTATCACACCTTTTAACAGGGCCGGATTTAGAATCTGTAGGTCCCTAGGCTGAACCTGTAGCGCGATACCTACCGGAAATGATGGAGTGATGATTTCCTACAGGTTTGCCAAGAAACCTGGCAGTATTTTCTATTTTCTTCTACAGTGACAGTGTGACCAGTAAAGTCCGCATCATATGGTATTTTTTTATTAATAGCTTTATTCGAAATTTGACTTTGGCACCAAGTTCTGCTTCGATCGAGATGAAAATTAAGCAAAAAAATAGTAGTCACTTGATTCGCATTATCTTTCAAATTTTTATTTTGTCCAAAAAATAATTCAAAAGTAGGGTTATTTCTGAAAATATCGAAAAAAGTTATAAGAAAAAGTTTTTTTTAATGCAGTTTCTAGCCCACATGCAAAATTTCAGCTGCATAAGATAATTTTGATTTTTTACCCATATTTTGTAAATTGTACCACTTTTGCAAAATAAGACTCGACGCAACCTACATAAATCTTCTTAGTTTTGACAATGCTTTATTTCGTATACATTTTCTTCAAAGTAGCGTTATATTAAATGTTTTTCTACAAAATCAAAATTGGGCTATTAAAATTTGGTCGCATGTGATGCAAAGTGTATTTGCTTTTGACTCTGTATAAGGTAACTTCATAAAATAAGTATTTTTGAAAACGCAATTTCAGTGGCGTAGCCAGCCTTGCGGCGCGGGAGGGGCGAACATATATTGGGGCGCTTTATGATTTTTTAGAACCACTATTATTATTATTAAAAATATGGTGTTTTTTTTCAAAATTCATATACAGGGTGGAGACTTTAACTGGAATAAATTCGATATTATTAAAACCACTGAAGTTGCGCCTACAAAATTAGGTATGTGGGGGTTTTGGACCATGCGGAATTAAAAAATTATATCGGCGCTGTTGCCAGATTTCCCAGCTTTGCGCTACACGAAGTAATTTTTTATTGTAAATGGAGTGCCCAATTTATTTTTATTGCAGTAAATTGGGCCTGTCAAATTTAGTAGGATCCCAAATTAACAAAATTCTATCTTCATTAGTTGCTGAGCCATGGCAACACGGTAGTTCCATTAAAAAGTACAGGAACGCTTATCTACCTTTAGAACCGCTAAAGTTGCGCTTACAAAATTTACTATCTGGGGGTTTCTGAGCATGCAGAAATTAACATTGATATCGGCAATGTTGTCCGATTTATCAGCTGTGTGCTACAGGCGGTAATTTAACTCGAACAAATTTGACAAAAAAATCACAAAAACACGAAACTAGTTATCTCGATTTATTACTTCGAAAGTTGTTTAAAATGCGCTTCATTGACTTCTTGGCAAAAAGCCAATCGGTTATAAAACTCATTTTGTAGGCTGCGTAAAACCTAAGGTGGTATAGATCTGATTTCTAGTCTAATCCGATATTTCAGATCTTCAATATTTAATAATAATAATAATAATAATAATAATAATAATAATAATAATAATAATAATAATAATAATAATAATAATAATAATAATAATAATAATAATAATAATAATAATAATAATAATAATAATAATAATAATAATAATAATAATAATAATAATAATAAACAATCTTTATTTCAAAGGTATGTTAAAGCTACAGCCACAACATAAAACGAAATAACGTCATAAAAAAAAACACAACATAAATATGTAGAAAAGATGACACAAAAATCTAACAATTTCTCATATGTTCAAAATATTCCTCTACATTGTATGGTTCCATATTTACTAACAAATTAAATATTTTTGTCTTTAAACAGCTAACATTATCAATCATTTTTATATTCATCGGCAGGTAATTGAAAAACTTTATACAATTGTAATAACCACCTTTTTCTGTTATTGTTAATCTGTGTCTTGGATACTTATAATTTACATGTCTAGATAAATACATATTCTGCGGAGCACTATCTCTGAATAACTCTTTATTTTTGAAAAAAAACAATATACATTCCTGAATATACACTCCGGTTATTGTTAAGAGTTTATTTTCTCTAAATTTGCCTCTACAGGATTCCCGAAATTTTAATCCTAGCTATTTGTAGGTTTTATAACATACACTTTATGTTTCAAATCACCCCATAAATAAAAATCTAAGGGTGTTAAATCAGGCGACCTTGCTGGCCATTCAATAGCTCCCCGTCGTCCAATCCACCTGCCAGGAAAGGCGGTATTCACGTAATTCCGCACGTTAGCCGCATAGTGCGGATGCGCCCCATCCTCCTGGAAAAAAATTCTTTCTTCCAAGTTATTATTTCCGGTAGGGTATGGTATAACTCAATCAGTTCTGGCACTAAAATTTCTTGCAAAAATTCTAAATATCTTTCACCTGTTACGTTGGCGGTCCCCGAAACCGATCATCATGAGAATTTCTATTTTTAAGGTTTTAGTTAAATAAGCCATTTTGACACAAGAACTTTTCTTGAAGCTTGTCAATAACTTAGTAAATATGGAGATGTTACCAAGGTAACGCTACTTTAAGGTAAATAAGCGTCCCGGTACTTTTTAATGGAAATACAGTGTTGCCATAGTTCAGCAACTAGTGAAGATAGAATTTTGTAAATTTGGGATTGTACTAAATTTGACACGCCCAATTTACTGCAATAAAAATAAATTGAGCATTCCATTTAAAAACACAAAATTACTACGAGTAGCGCAAAACTGGGAAATCTGGCAACAGCGCCGATATAATTTTTTAATTCCGCATGGTAAAAAACATACACAAACCAAATTTTGTAGGCGCAAGTTCAGCGGTTTTAATAATATCGAATTTATTCCAGTTAAAGTCCCCACCCTGTATAATAGAATACCAAATTATTTTCAATTTCAATTAATGTTACAGGGTGTAATTAAAGTATATTTTTATTTTGCACACGGGCACCAAGCGGCAAGGGGCGCCATGCAAGGGTGGCGGGGGGCAGGCGCCGCCCTGGCCCCTACCTGGCTACGCCACCGCGTAGTTTGTGTCTGAAAGTAATACACCTTAATATTAAGACAAAAAAGAACACAGTGTCATCAGTAAAGTGTTCATTAAGTGGAAAATAAATTTTAGTGGTGGGTAAAAAATCAAAATTATCTTATGCAGCTGAAATTTTGCATGTGGGCTAGAAACTGCATTTAAAAAAACTTTTTCTAATAACTTTTTCGATATTTTCAGAAAGAACCCCACTTTTGAATTACTTTTTGGAAAAAATTAAAATTTGACAGATAATGCGAATCACGTGACTACTATTTTTTTGCTTAATTTTCATCTCGATCGAAGCAGAACTTGGTGCCAAAGTCAAATTCCGAATAAAACTATTAATAAAAAAAATCCCATATTTGAGGGTGGCAAAGCCAGTTTGCCACCCCGTTATAGAATAGGAATTGAATGATGAAAATTAAATCACGCAATTTTATATCTAAATAATTTATAACCAATGTTATAAAATAAAGTCATTCTTGCATGGTATTTTTAATTATATCTACCCAATTATTAGAAAATATTGTTTTTATTATTTGGTAACACGATGAATAAAAATATGTATGCTAATTATATTCAATTCGTTGGTTTTACTTTCATTTTTGTTGAAAAAAACCTCTGGTTTTCTCTTTATTTTAAGAGTGTAGGTACTGTGCTACATCTGCGTGCCAAGTACTTAATTTTGATACTTAATCTTAAACTCTGCCTCAGTATAATAATATTGATCTACGACCAGTCAGTGGCGCATCCAGAACTTTAATAAGAGGGGGGGGGGCATATGACCTATATGGTTTTAAGAAGTGAATACGATAATATAAAAAAAAATGTTACTCCAAAATACGTGCATATATAATTTTTTAGTGATTTTTTAAAAGTCCATAATTTTGATATTTCTTTCATTTTTTTCGGCAAACTGTTATAAATTGTTATTCCCTCGGTTATTCCTTTATATAATATTGATCTTTGGCAAAAAGTACTCTTTTCGAGTTCCTAACCATAGGTGTTTGAATATGATGGTTTTGTCTCGTGATGTAAATAATGTTGGTTGAAGGAAATATTATATTCGATTGTTTTTCTTTAATAATAATAGAGTGTATTAGAATGCATAGTTTTAATTAATTCATAAAGCTTTTCTAAATTTAAATATCCATTTGGTTCATATAACTTTATAGTTGGTTCTAAAAAAAGGCAGTTTGTAGGTATGCATTTAATTATTTTGTAGTTTTTTTAATGGCTGAATTGTAGTTAAATTCGCTGATCCCCAGACTGTAATTTTGAATAAACCAAAGAATAATATAAATTTTTTAAATACTTTAACGATATATAATTTTTAGCTTTAAACAAAATGCCAATTATTGGTGAGATGTCATTTCTTAAATATTCAATATGTTTTTTCCAACTTAAATTTTCATAATATAAACCTAAAAATTTAATTGTATTAGTATACTTAATTAAATGATTATTGAAAGAGAGTGAAGAAATATTATTATTTTTTAATTTTGATTTACTTATAAACATAAAAGATGATTCATTAAAATTTAATGATAATTTATTAGTTTCAAGCCATTTACATATTATATTTAGGTCGTGGTTAATGTTATTATGAATTTGAGCATAGTCTTCATGAAAATATACAATAGTAGTATCATCGGAAAACAATTTTATTTTACCTTTCAAATTTAATCCTGCTATATAATTAATGTAGATTAAAAAAAAAATAGGTCCTAAGGTTGATCCTTGCGGAACACCACAAGAGTTATGTTTTTTTGTGAACTTTTATTATTTTCAATTGAAAAAACTGCTTTCTATTACTTAAGTAAGTAATTTTTTAACAATAAATAAATATTTCCCCGAATTCCAATATTGTATAGGCATTTAAGTAAAATGTTGTGATTGACTGTATCAAATGCTTTACATAAATCTAGGGACGGTAGGCAGCATTTTTGGTTGCTATCAACGTTTTGTTGAATATCTTTGATAATATCTGCAGCTGCAACTTCTGTACCTCTAAATTTACGAAAACCGTATTGAAATAGAGAGAGTAATTTTTTTCTTCTAAAATTGACACATATTTACAGTATATGATTTCAATTTGGGGATCAGCGAATTTAACTACAATTCAGACATTAAAAAAACTACAAAACAAAATAATTGAACGCATACATAAACTTCCTTTTTAGAACCAACTATTAATTTGTATGAACCAAATGGGTATTTAAATTTAGAAAAGGTTTATAAATTAAAACTATGAATTTAAGTTGGTTGAGACTTAAAATATATGTTATTAAACGTGAATCACCCTGTATAGTACTAGTCTTTCTTTTCAAAGAATAGCATAAGATAAGAAATATGTAAAACCTCACCTTTATTGTTGATCCAATAACAAAAGAGTATTGATCCAAAACGACACCACAAAATTCACTCATCCTTAACTGAAATCCACCAAGTAAAAAAACAGTTTGCAACACTACTTATTTCGATTAAAATTTAATGCACGTCCGGTGATTTTTATTGATCAAGATTTTAGAAAATATTTAAATGATAGACCTTGATGTTCAGCGGGAATCGTGATAGATCGCGTTTCAAAACGACCGATCCTTTTACCACTTTTTGATTGATAAAATTGTTCCTCTGCGAAATGTAAAATACGGGTATTCCATTAGAGTTTTCAACGGAGTAGTCCAAATTTCCGAAAGTATCAACTCTTCCGAAGTTTATCTACTCCTAGGCGGGTTAAAAATTCGAAAATCGACGATGCGATGCGACGTCGAAACAGCGGAAAATCGCGCGCCGAAAACACCGCCACTGGTTCACTGTTTCACTGCATGCACTGATCGCGATATAGTGCGGGAGAGTGTTGTTGATTTGTTTGGTTTCTTCTCTGTTCGGTTGTTTTCCAAGTGGGGATTCCGTATTCTGTTAACTGTAGTATTTGTTTCAGGAAAATTTAATGCACCATTTTTCGTATACAGTGTGACCAGTAAAGTCCGCATTATATGGGATTTTTAGTATTGAAAATACTACTGGGTGCGTATATACGGGTATATTTTATAAAAAATGAACGCGACATGCGACATGCACATAAATAACACGGCGGTGAAGTCTAAACAAACATCCGAGCAGCACAGGATCGATGACATCATCTGCTAAGTGTTAATATTGTTTTGTTTTGGGTTCCGGCATTTATTATTATATTTGTTGATATTAAGATATGACCGGGAGAGAGAACAGTTATAGTATAGTAGTTAGTATTGAATCGGCCAGTACCTACTTTCATGTTACGGGATCTCCCAAAAGCTACAGCTGCACACAAGCGGCGTCGGCTTTATCAGGATGTTTATTTAAACCAAATATTATTACTATTTAAATATTATACTGTGTGTTTAAATTTTGAATATACCTTTATTTGGACATAATAAAAAGTAAATTATCTTTATTATTGTTATTAATGACACTAGTTCGATGAACACTTCGCAAGATGCCAAGATTTTGAACCACTTCCATTTGAAAATATCCATGTTTCGTCTAAAAAGACTACTTTTCTAAATTTTGATTTGTAATTTTTCGTATATTTTTTTTAAAACTGAACACGCTGACTCACTATCTGTAGGTAGGTTACAGTATTTTTTATAGCGAAAATCCAACTTTTTTATTAATTTTGATAACGATTTAAGTCCGATTTCCAAAACACCTCAAATTTTTAAATTTTCTTTTAAAACTGAAAGAGTTAGTTACATTCGTTTTTGATCTGCATAAAATCATAAATCACATTCCGAACTCCCATTTTAATATTTTCGCTCAAATCTTCAGTCGTTGGCTTTCTTCGTTTACATTTTTAGTATTCTTAGGTATTATATATTACCTATGCTTTCTTTCATGCACAATTTTCGGCACAGTCCTTAAACTAATTCCCAGTGCTTTTGCTACGCTTTTTTGCATATTGCGAATTTTCACTTTTTCTTTCATTCTCGAAATAGTTTAACAAATTAAGTACCAATTTTTTGCTTGGGGATGCAAAAAAACCAGAAAATTGGTTTTTATCGTTTATATTGTCACATTAAATTAATTGTCAAAGTCACAAAACTGACATCTTTAAATCAAGACGAAGGTGGCATCAGGTACAAACTTTTGTGAATCGCGGAAAATTAAATAAAATACATAATTATCCTTTTCTGTCATGTCAAAATTGCATAAGTCTGTATTACGGATTTTATTTGGATAGTATGATTAAAAGCAACAAAAGAAAAGATAAATTAAAAGAATGTCTTTGTTAAATCGTAAGACCCGCACGATAAGACCGGATCTGACTTTACCACCAAACCTTCACGAAAAAATAATACAACTAAAAACCTTCAACTCATTATTTTATTCTAAATTAAAGTTATCTATCCTAAGCGGCGTCCTCTTCATTGAGCTGTGGAACTGTATCTTCTTTTATCCCATCATCTACTTCTTCAATCTCAGTACCATCGTGTTCTTGGTACTTCTTCTGTTTTATCTCTTTTTCCTCCTCGGATTCTGTTTCAGAGGAAACGCTTCCTCTGCGCACCTTCTTTTCTCCTTCGTAACGTCTGGTATGTGGGTGCGCGATATCCGTCTCTTTGTTTCTGCTTTCTGAAAAAAGAGAAAAAAATGTAAGGTACGCCCAGGTATACGTTCTGGCATGGTCGCTTCCTCTGAGATGCCATCATAGTATGGCGGGTTCGCCATCGCGTCAAGTAATATTTTACAGACTGGTTCGATTAAGTACAACAGTATACAGTGATGGGCTAAAATATGGAACAAATTCATTTAAAAATCAGGTATTAATTATTTGAAAAAACGCTCGGACACGTCGATTATAATTCTTTCTTCCGGATTTTTTGCCTCAAAAAGAAATTATACCGGGTGTGTCAAAAAGTAGATGTAGCAAAATTTTTTGTTTTTTAAATAGAACCCCCCTATTTTTACTTATTACCCTAATTCTACGTCAAATTCTGCGCATAATTCATGTAGCATACTCTATCCTTATCTCTAACGGTTTTAGAGAAAAATTACATCATAAAAAAAAATTCTTTTAAAAAAGGTTAAAAAATTAGTTTATTAAGTGTTGAAAATGCAAACCATTAACTTCTTGACAATATGCTAATCTACTTAAACACCCTTCTAAAACATTATTTACAGTATTTTTATTAATTTGCCTAATTTCATATCTAATTTTAAATTTTAAGTCTTCCAAATTTTGTGGTTTATCCTTATACACTTTTGATTTCAAATAACCCAAAAGAAAGAAATCCATGGGTGTAAGATCGGGAGATCTTGCAGGCCATTCTATGGGTCCCCTTCTACCTATCCATCGTTCGGGAAATACAGTATTCAAATACTCTCGTACTTGTCGAGCAAAATGAGGCGGAGCACCATCCTGCTGAAACCAAATAGACGCTTCTGGTAGATGAGGCTGATTCGGATTTGGAAAATCCGCTGCTAGTGTGGAAATTAATTCATTTTGAAGAAATTGTAAATACCGGTCTCCTGTAAGATTTCCATCGAAGAAAAAAGGTCCAATAATTCTATCATTTAATATCCCTGCCCAAACATTTACTTTTTGTGGGTATTGCGTGTGCTGTTCTCTCATCCAACGGGGAATTATGTGTACTCCAATACCAAAAATTTTGTCTGTTTACTGAACCATTCAAACAAAACGTGGCTTCATCGCTAAAAAGTATGTTGCGATGGAAAAATATATTTAAGTTGCAAATTTCCATCATAGTTTCACAAAACTGTAGTCGGCGGTCGGGATCATCTTCGTTTAGCTCGTGCAGCAACCTAATTTTGTACGGATTGTACTTTTCTTGTTTCAATACCCGCAACACAGATCGTCGGCTAACATCATTATTAAGGGCTACTTCAGTGGATGCACTATGAGGATTATCTTCAACCTCTAACAAAATGTTCAATTGTGAGTTTTCACTAATTTTTGGACGACCTGGCCGTAGACGATCCTTTACATTCCCTGTTTCCCTGAATTTCTTCTCAATTTTACTTACTGTAGATCTTGTAATCGGCCGTTCTGGATACTTAGCGTTAAACAAGTAACAAACTTCTTCTTGACTTCTTGTTTTGTCTCCACATCCATTTAAAATTAAAATTTCGATTCTTTGTGTTTCATTTAACTGCACCATGATCACCGTTTTTCAAAATTATACCTAAACTAATTTTTTATTGACACATGACTTGCTATCGTAGTAACAATTTATTTAAATTTACCTGTTTACCTTTAAGTAGGTACATTTACCTTTTTTAAAGAATTTTTTTTTATGATGTAATTTTTCTCTAAAACCGTTAGAGATAAGGATAGAGTATGCTACATGAATTATGCGCAGAATTTGACGTAGAATTAGGGTAATAAGTAAAAATAGGGGGGTTCTATTTAAAAAACAAAAAAAATTTGCTAGATCTACTTTTTGACACACCCGGTATAATTTCTTTTTGAGGCAAAAAATCCGGAAGAAAGAATTATAATCGACGTGTCCGAGCGTTTTTTCAAAAAATGAATACCTGATTTTTAAATGAAGTTGTTCCATATTTTAGCCCAACACTGTACATTGAACATTTATTTTAGTGTAATAATTATATACCAACCTAAAAGTAAATTTTTAAAGCTGAAATCGTAATGAAACGGATGTTTAATAATGAACTGTTCTGCACTATTCTTGACCTCCAAATAGTCCATGTAACATTGTTCCTTGTCTTCAATGGGATCCCCTCCCGCGTACGGATCGGGAGGAGGGATGGGCTTTTCCTTCATCACGTCTGGAAAGAGACTGGCAACAGTTTCATGGAAGATGTTTTCTCCTTGTTTAAGCCTGAAATCAAAATTGCATCGTTTAGCCGGTAGAGGGCGTTCAGAATTTCTGTTTTTCCTAAACGCGAAATATACATTTTTTTAAAACCGACCAGAAAATATACACTTTCTGGACAATTTTTCGTCCAGAAAATAACGTTTTGTCGATCAAGACCGGAAAATTGACGTTAGAGACCGGAATAGTATATTAAAGTACACGTTTCATAAGAAGCGGTTTTATTGACACGTGCGCTAAAACGCCTTATGAAACATGTGCTTTATAAATTTTTTTCTATTTCACCTTTTATAATCAAGAAAAATACATTTTAAAAAGAAAATAAATCCTTCAAATTTTGTAAATTTTTATGTCCAAATTTTATGTTGGTAATACCATTTTTTATCATAGTAGCCTCTGGACAACAAAAATTATTTTGAAAAGGGAAAGAAAAACACAAAGTCTTCCTCCACTAGTTTAATGGAAAAAAAAAATTCCAAATATTAAGGGTCTCTACATGTTTCGAACGTAGAAACGTTCATCTTCAGGAGACAGAAAGTTTTAAATCTATGCTGATGGTGTTAGCAAAAGAGAAACTGAAATTTAGAACCTTAATGGAGCTTTATGGATTTAAACAGAAGTGTAGAAGAAACATGGGTAAAATATTTGATAGTGGCGAAACCACAGAGCGATTAGAACATAATGAAGAGTTGTGAAACAACCAAAAAGTGGGGAAGAAGAAAACCTGTCTAGGTGTCGAGGCTTATTTAAAAATTTTTAAATTTTTTTTAAAATTTGTTGTTCAGGGAACTAAAAATTATTGTAGACATTATGAAGGTGTACACCTTCTGTTGTAGTATCTGTAAAAATAGAAATAAAGTTGTTATAAAAAACAGAACCTTTTGGGGTCCTGAGGACTAAACCTCAGTAACCCCGCGGCAGGTTAATTTGTAGATAGTAAAAATTTTAATTGAAAAATCGAACATTTTTAGACTTTTTCCTCGTCTGCCAAAAGGTCGTTCACCTCCACGTGCTAGCGAAAAAGAGCATTCTCTTTTTCGCTAGCACGTGGAGGTGAACGACCTTTTGGCAGACGAGGAAAAAGTCTAAAAATGTTCGATTTTTCAATTAAAATTTTTACTATCTACAAATTAACCTGCCGCGGGGTTACTGAGGTTTAGTCCTCAGGACCCCAAAAGGTTCTGTTTTTTATAACAACTTTATTTCTATTTTTACAGATACTACAACAGAAGGTGTACACCTTCATAATGTCTACAATAATTTTTAGTTCCCTGAACAACAAATTTTAAAAAAAATTTAAAAATTTTTAAATAAGCCTCGACACCTAGACAGGTTTTCTTCTTCCCCACTTTTTGGTTGTTTCACAACTCTTCATTATGTTCTAATCGCTCTGTGGTTTCGCCACTATCAAATATTTTACCCATGTTTCTTCTACACTTCTGTTTAAATCCATAAAGCTCCATTAAGGTTCTAAATTTCAGTTTCTCTTTTGCTAACACCATCAGCATAGATTTAAAACTTTCTGTCTCCTGAAGATGAACGTTTCTACGTTCGAAACATGTAGAGACCCTTAATATTTGGAATTTTTTTTTTCCATTAAACTAGTGGAGGAAGACTTTGTGTTTTTCTTTCCCTTTTCATACTTTCAACTCCACTTTAAGCATGGACTATTTCTTCAAATTAAAAATTATTTTGCAAACTGTCATTTTTTGATTTATTGACCCATTTTCACCACGAGATTCTAAAGTTATTTTAGCGATATGAGATTTGAAATTGGACGGAATACGTTGTGTGATCCTTGTACATTCGGTACATATACAGAGCGTTCGGAAATTCGGGAGATTTTGATCCTTTTTTTCGAATTTCAAAAGACGTGATTTTACGTCACGGCATTGCAATTTAGTATAGGGAAGATGGAAAATTCAAATAAAGTTGAGGTTAAAATCGACATTGGAAGGTTAGTAGTATGGAGAACTATAGGGTAGGAGGCCGATCGACAATGGCAGCATTTTCAAATTCTGTCCCAGTTTTTTGGTTAGTTCGCTATTGGCCGATAGATGGCTCTCGCGTCCGAAGTGGGCTGATGTTGTCTTCTTCTTCTTCTTCTTCGTTTTTAATATGGAAAACTAGATCCTCCGTAGTTTTTAACTTTTACCTAAACCCTTTATTTTTCTGTGCTTTTACTTTTGACAATTGACATTTTATTTTTCGAAATAACAAATAATGTTTGAAGGCAAGACAAGACAAATAACGTTGCATTGTAATTAATTTCCATATTTATAATGAATAATGGTACAATTTATAAAAGTAGAGTTTGCTTTGTGTCGGGGTGTAAGACAGGATCTTTTTCAGAGAGAAAACGCATCCAAATAAGTCTCTTTCTAGCTCCAAAGGTATAGCTAGAATGTTTAATACCCCTTACTAATAAGTATAACAAAGTAAGTGTAAATTCATATAAAAGTCCGTATTTGTTCCTTAAAGAACTAATTTAAATAAAAATAGTTATTGCGTCCATAAGAAACCATTATTTGATAGCCCACTTCGAACACGCGCGCCATCTTACAGCGACTCGTAAAGCTAAATTACCGATGCTAATTTGGGACCGAATCCAATGCATTGCGATCGGCCTCCTACCTCAAGTCCTCCATAGTTAGTAGATTGAATTTTGGATAGGATTTGGCAAAAAATGATAGCTTGAAGCATCTACAAAAGATTGATTTATAGATTTATGCAACCAACATACATGACTGTTATCCACACAGAATAAAAAAGTAGGTTATCAAGCTATTTTTCCTCTGCGAAAAATGGGTTTTCTCGTAAATCACAAAGGCCGCGCAAGTCAATGAAATAAAACATTTAAATGTTACCAACATCAAATAAAGAAAAAACGCGTATCGAAATAGCTTCATTACGATACGCAAATGCGTATCGTACTGAGCTTATTATGAACGTGAAATAGAAAAAATATTTTTCCGGTTCCTGTTTTTTGTTTTTCCAATCGCTCTTTGATAATACAAGCTACCTTGATTTCGTTACTATGACAACAACATTTCGATGTATTGTCGAGTGACAGTTCGTTGATTTTTAATTTGTTGTTTATGTCAAACTTGTTTCGCGAGTGCGCAAATTTAACAATATGCATTCAGATTTTGAATTATCCGACACGGAAAATGAGATTTGAAAAGAACTTTTGGAAGCAGCAAGGAAAACTATTGGAGGAAAGGGATATATTGCCAGTAAAATCAAAAGCCCTTTACGAGAAGTCATACGACGCATTTAAAAATAATATAAAATAAAATAATTTAATGTAAGTATATCAAAGTGTCGGTCTTAAAAAAAATATTGTACGTCACGCAACCGAAAATTAGTGTTGTGCAGGTCTCTCTAAGCTTCTAGGACTCGCCTACGGCTCGCTCTGGAAATGCTTGTCTCGACCTGAAAAACACTACTTTCCGGTCTTGTAACGTAAATTACTATTGTATTAACTTTTCGAAATTATACCTTTCTTTTTGCTTTCTCTTTTTTCTTTCATTTTCCTCGTCCAGTTTTTGTAAGGGCTTGCGTCTCTTTTCCAAATCTTTTGTGTCCAACTGTTTTTTGTTGATAATCATTGCTTTTATTCTTGCTTCTTCCGTTAATTGCCTTTGCTCCTTTACCCATTCAATATATTTTCCTGTAAACAGTTAAATATACATATACCGTGCGAGCAAAAATTATTTGCATTAAAGAGGGCTTGGATTAAAAAACGTAGGGCTTGGTTTAGATCACAATGATATGGGGACGATATATCTAACCGAATCTAGGTTAAAATTTTGTCAAATTTATATTATGACATGATATGCCAAACTAATGAGTAATAAAATAAATAGACAAATACAAATTTATTTTTGTTGTTTACAAAATTAACAAAGCAAGAATATACAGAAAGAAAAAGAAAAATAATTACATAAATTGCTGAAATTGGCCACCGCCATGCTCCAAACATAAATTCACACGTCTCTTCATATTTTCGAAAGTGTTGACCAGCATCTCTGAAGAAATGTTACCAAATTCTTGGACAATCCTTTCTTGTAATTGTTCTAAATTTGCAACTGGTGTTTTAAAAATAGTGTTCTTTAAATTAGTTAAAACGAAGTAATCCATAACCGTTAAACAACGTGATCTAGAGTAATCCCTGCATCTTTCAAAATCTGCGGCTTGTATTTCTTGGAATACTTGCACTTTATAAGGAAATAAATTTAGCTGCTTCTTAAGAATAGTCCTGCATATTCCATAAGATCTTCCGACTTCTTGGGACAGGCGTCTTATACAATTTGTTGGCGTATTTTGCATTATTTCACGAACGTTTGCAACTAGTTCTTCTGTTCTTACAGATGGTCTTTCTGCCTTTTTTTTGTGTTGTATAGAACCTGTTTCCCTAAACACAGCAACGGTTTTTTTCAGGCAATGATAAAAATTCCCAGCAATAAAAGCAACGTTATGAAAATGTTCGTGAAAATCGTCCATGCACAAACCCGGATTGTATTGCCACTCACCATTTACTCTAACCCCTTTTAGAAAATACGCTTTATCCCTGAATGTTTCCTGTGTGTTCCGTAAAGCCCATTGCGTGAATTGTTCAAGAAATTGGAAAAATTAGCGATGAATCAAATTACTTGTAACGACTGTCAAAGATGACGGAATAACTGATTGATTGTTAATTCAGGTAGTTACTGACACCCAACAGGTATTAAGCTCTACGGCTAAGCATTACGTCCTTAGATGCAAGGCCCTCTTTGTTGCATACAATTTTTGCTCGCACGGTATTGTAAATGTTTCGACTTATCTAATACCTATTTTCTACACTAAAGAAGATATCAAAAACCAAAACATACCATTTCTACAAAAACGCGGAAGATTAAAAATGAGGTATTTCGCGGACCACCCTCACCCACCCATGAAGCACTACCCAGTTACCCAGTTGATTTTAATTGGCAAATTTTGCAAAAGGAGGTTTTAAGAAATTTTCTGAAAATTTTGCTAACATTTCGTACTTAAGGTGGGAGTATCAACATGCTTGCCAACCTATAACCTATTTCGCGTAGATTTATTTGTGTTTTCTAGCTTTTATACAAAATTTAAAGAAAATCAGTATCGACTTGATATTCTATAGGTAATAATTGACATATTTAATAAATATCAAGGAATTTCATAACGTATTTTAGGAGAATTGTATAGCAAAAAATATCGGGTAAGATTTTTTTTAACATTATTATATCATTGTCACTCATTGTTCTTTCAATATACAATTCTCCCAAAATTAGCAATGAAATAAATTGATATTTTTGTAATATATCAGATACTACCTAAATAATGTACCGACGATATTGATTTTCTTTAAATGTTAGTTATAAAAATAATAAACTAAAAAAATCAACGCGAAATAGGTTATAGGTTGGCAATAGATTGAATGACGTTGAGAATTCAACCTTAAATCTTATTAATTTTGGTATCCTGACAAGAATTTTTGATAAGGTTTTCAGAGAGATGTCATAAGTGTTGTAGTGCCATTAAGTTTTTAGAGAGTCCCCGTCATGCCAACAATATTTTAAGAACCAATACAGACAAACCTTGCATCGCAAACCAAAGCTTTATATAATATACCTGGTTGTGGTCCTTTTCTAACAGGTCGTTCCGGAATTTTCTCCTCTAGTTTTTGCCTAGCTTCTCTTTCAGCTTCTTCTTTTGCCCTCTGTTCTGCTTCCAGCTTCACTCTCTGCAGATAACTTTCGTTTCTCTTGTTAAAATCATCCTACGGTAAATAATTATAGTTAAACCTTATGTTATGCACCCTTGTTAATTTACCCGAGGGCCAGGGCTGGTGCAATTTATTTGTTAGTGTCAAATTAGTTAGGATTTATGTTATTAGTATCTATTTAAGACTGTATGAATTAAAATTATAGTTAAATTTTTTTAATCCGTCACTGACTTCTTCTCCTAAAATACTGGCTAGCCTGTTGTAAATAATATAATAATAATAAGTTTATTAAAAGTTAATAATATAATAAATATGTTTATGTTGTCTTCTATAAACTTATTCTTCAATCCCCTGAAGCTGATCTTGTTAGGGGCAAATCTTATTTTTTGTGTTAGGATGTAAAATCATAAATCATAAATATGCATTAAACATCAAGTTTTAAATTAAAAATGTTAATTTATAGTATAAACGCGCAGCTTTTTTGAAGAAATATATTACCTATAATAAAATTATTAATTTATAATTTTTAAGTAAAAAATATTACTTATATAAACTATTCAGAACAATATTAATTAATTAAAGCATTTCTAAAAATATTTTCAAATTGTCTGTTTTTAATATCCATGTTTTTATGTTGACTTTAAATTTTTTTAAAGAAATCAATTTTTTAATTTTTGTTGGTAAATAATCGTTTAAATAAAAACATAAATATTTGAAATTTTTTTGTCCTATGGACTTATTTATCTAAGGTTTTATGGTTATTTAATTTTTATGACGTGTATTATGATTATGGTTTTTAAATTTTATAAGGTTTTTATTTTTAAATAATAAATGTGGGTAGAAATTTGCATTTGGTTAATTGATTTCAAGAAGGCAAGACGATATACTTTGAGTTACTTCACCTACCTGCCATTTGATAAATTGTTTTTTCCTGATTATCTCTCGTTTAACAAAAAGTTCCATAACTTGAGTTTCAGCGTCAATCCCTTGCGTCGAAGAATAAGGCAAGTAAAACATCCGGAATGCTCCTAAAATTTGTTAACATAATTTATGTTATTAATACGTTATTACAGGCAACAAAAAACTTGTCACCTGCTGATGTCGCTGTATGTAGACGACGCATCTAACTCAAAGCCCTTTTGAATCTCCGTGGTGGCTTTGTAGACCAGGGCTGGATGAAGCCTTTGAAAATGGTAAAAAGTGAAAAAAAATAATAGTACTATAAAAACCCATTGAAAAAGGAAGAGAATATAACAAAATTGAAAGAAAAAATAATTTACGGGCGATCCGACGTCGGGAAGTGGAAGAGGGTGAGTTTTTAAGGGTAGAAAACGATTTATCTCGGATTTCCGGCAAAACTACAAGTCCTATGGAAAAACGTTAAATGGCAAAGTTGTAGGTAATAAAAAGATCTACAACTTTTGTATTTCCACTTTTTTCACATAACCTCAAAATTTATGTGAAAAATTCAAATAACCAAGTTTTTGGTTTTTTATTTTTATCTTTTACAAGAAATTTTTTTTTTCACGAAATTTGGTGAAAACTTACCTTTTTATGTCCCAAACACACTGTAATTTTTTTGATAAAAAATATTTATTTTTTCACCTTATTTTGACTTAATATCGAAAAAGCACCCTAATTTTCAATCGAAAATTCTCACGTCAAAATATTTGCTTTTTTAAAAAAGTCGGTGGGCTTTTTGTTCGTTAAAATGTCTACTTTCTGATGGTGTAAAAAATATACATTACTATGGTAAATATTCTCAAAAAATGAAAAGAAACGAAAAAAACTAGAATCCGAATTTTTTTTTAATCATTATGTACAATTTTGAGCTATTTATTAAAATTTATACTTTAATAATCGTATTCGAGTTTTTTTTCGTTTCTTTGCATTTTTTGAGAACATTTACCATAGTAATGTATATTTTTTTACACCATCAGAAAGTAGAGATTTCAACAAACAAAAAGCCCACCGACTTTTTTAAAAAAGCAGATATTTTGACGTGAGTATTTTCGATTGAAAATTAGGGTGCTTTTTCGATATTAAGTCAAAATAAGGTGAAAAAATAAATATTTTAAATCAAAAAAATTACAGTGTATTTGGGACATAAAAAATTAAGTTTTCACCAAATTTCGTGAAAAAAAATATTTTTGTAAAAGATAAAAATAGAAAACCAAAAACTTGGTTATTTGAATTTTTCACATGAATTTTGAGGTTATGTGAAAAAAGTGTAAATACAAAAGTTGTAGATCTTTTTATTACCTACAACTTTGCCATTTTACGTTTTTCCATAGGACTTGTGGTTTTGCCGGAAATCGAGATAAATCGTTTTCTAGCCTTAAAAACTCACCCCCTTCCACTTCCCGACCTCGGATCGCCCGTAAATTATTTTTTCTTTCATTTTTGTTATATTCTCTTCCTTTTCCAATGGGTTTCATCCTACTATTATTTTTTTGGTTTCAAAAATTATCGACCCTGGTCTATTGGTAGCACGTTGACCCCGAGACGCTGGAGGAGGAGAGTTCGTTTCTTGGCGATAACATAAACATATTTTATTTAAAATAACTGCTTACCTTGTTCGTCCCCGATGCCATATAAATTTTTTTCTCTCGAAAACGGATGTATGCCGGAAGATGTCAAAAAACCATTTGACATAACTTGTTGGAAGAACGGTCCTTTGCTGTACGAAGATAATATCCATTTCTGAGTTATCCCTGATAGCGAGTGCAGCACTATTTTATAAGACTACAAGAGGAAAAATTTAATGTCTTTGACATAAACAATTGAACTGATTTAATGCTCTTCAAATCGAATATAGTATTTGTAGAATTATACCGTTGAACTTTTGACTCATTACCCCTTTGACCATCAAATAAATAATGAAATCCCAAATTTAAAACCTTTTCGAGCAGAGCCGGACCAGGTACAGGGTTATCCAACCAAGACTAGACAAGGCGATTTTTTGACTTTTCCTGTACTTTTATAAAAAAACTGAAATAGCCATCTTAAGTCATTTTTTCCCGCGAATTCGAATATCTTCAGCAAAAAACAATTGAACATCAAACAAAAGTACTAGGGGTCACTTTGATATTTTTTTAAATGGAACACCCTGTATATTTTTACATTTTTAAATTCCACATAAAATTATAATTTTTTTTTATTAAATGCACTATTAGTCTATACTTCATAGTTTCCGAGATATTGACTCTCGAAAAGTGACATTTTTGAACTTTGACAGCTTATAACTTTCTAACAGTACGTCTTAGAGCAAAACTGCTTACATATCCCTATCTTCAATTTTTATTATCTTCCCAAAAAAATCAACTTCCGGTTAAACCGGATGTAACTCGAAAGAAGGAAATATAGTTGTTTTAACTGGAAGTTGATTTTTTTGGGAAGATAATAAAAATTGAAGATAGGGACATGTAAGCCGTTTTGCTCTAAGACGTACTGTTAGAAAGTTATAAGCTGTCAAAGTTCAAAAATGTCACTTTTCAAAAGTCAATATCTCGGAAACTATGAAGTATAGACTAATAGTGCATTTAATAAAAAATAATTATAATTTTATGTGGAATTTAAAAATGTAAAAATATACAGGGTGTTCCATTTAAAAAAATATCAAAGTGACCCCTAGTACTTTTGTTTGATGTTCAATTGTTTTTTGCTGAAGATATTCGAATTCGCGGGAGAAAATGACTTAAGATGGCTATTTCAGTTTTTTTATAAAAGTACAGGAAAAGTCAAGAAATCGCCTTGTCTAGTCTTGGTTGGATAACCCTGTACAAATTCAATTTATACCTAAAGTCGCCACAGTGGTTCTTTTCCCGTGCGTCATCACTTTCACGTCATCAAAATCGTATGAATCAAATCAAAATTACGAGACGAAAAAAGTCAAAACTAAGTTAAGTTCATAAAATGGACGTGCCTGCCTACCGTTTGACGTACCTACATAATATCCCGAAAAATTATTATTTATTTTAAGTTTTGCCCGGTATTCTCTATTATCTAAAAGAAATTGACAAACAAATGTTTATACATTTAATACTATTTTTAAAGCTTAAAATCTAGAAAAGTTTGGTGTTTTATTGACTATTAAAATCGCAAAAGTCAAATTTTTAACATCCTTTCATTTAAGGGAATTTAGCCACTGCCGTAAACGTATCAAAGAACTTTCACGGTTAGAATATTTAAAATAAATAAATTAGTTATTATAAAAATCCATAAATACTTACCGCCAAAACAGATGGTGGGTATAATTACCTCTAAAAAGAACTATTTTTAGAAACAGGAACAGTTTAAAGGCACACAGATTTACAAAATACGAATTAGATTGGCAGATCAAAATAAGGTTGACAATGACGTTCTAAAATACAACGGTTGTCAACTAAACAAATAAAAAAAGTAATTAACTGACGTTTATAGTTTTATCCTTGTCTAGCACGTTATATTATTGCGGAAATTTGAAGACGTTCTTTTATGCTTTTATTCAAACTTGTTAGTGTAATAAACAAGGATGCAGAGTTAATAACCACGTTGAGTCCTGATCGTTGATTGATGACGCACGGGCAAAGATCCACTGTGGCAACTTTATGCTTGATTTATATATAAATACAAACTGGTTTTTAATAATTTTAGTCTTTAGTGGTTTTCCGGCGAGTAATTTTTAGTTAGGCTTATTTGTGGTAGAATGTGGCGAATCTTCAAGTATCATTTTTAAAAGAGAGCATTTACCTATCGATGCCAAACTAATAATTAAAAATGTGTATCAATCTTTGTTGAGTAGAAATTTTAATTCGATGGATGCTTTAGCAGAGACGTCTACTTTGACAAAAACTCCTTTATCTTCGGTAAGAGACATAGTACTTAAACCTGTTAATCCTAGAACAAATTGGAGTGCATGATTCTGACACATTTAGAAGCATTGACGAAAATGACATGGATTTATCAAGAAGAAAGATTTACCAAATGTATGAGGCACAAACTGTACCCACTTTGATTTCCCTCAAAGAGCGGCTGATTAAAGACGAAACAAATATCTCTTGTTGCCTTTCAAGCCTTAGGAAAATATTGCGTAAAATGGGTTTTAAATACCGCAGCATTAATAAAAGACAAACATTAATGGAATCTCAACGTTTACGGGAATGGAGACTTAAATATTTAACAGCTGTTAAACAATTTAGAGAAAAAAATCGTCCAATTATAATTATTTACCTTGATGAAACATGGTTCGATACCCATGACACTCCAAGAAAAGGTTGGGATGATTCTTTCAAAAAATGTTAAACCAAGGCACCATCAAATAAAAGCAAGAGAATCACAATATTACATGCTGGTTCAGAGAAGGGGTTTGTTCCAAATTGTCTGTTGCTTTCAGCTAAATACATAGCAGATTCTTCTTTAGATTACCATCAAGATACCGACGCACAACTTTTTGAAGATTGGTTTAAACATAAACTCCTTAAAAAAATACCGGAAAATAGCGTCATGTAATGGACTATGCTAGTTATCATAGTCGGCAAGCAAAAATCATTCCCAATTCTAATAATACAAAAGCAGAAATTCAAAATTTTATGATTGAGAATGATTTATATTTTGAAGAAACTTACAAAAAAACGAGAACTGCTAGAAGTATTAAAAGCTTTTAAAATAAATAAGGAATACGAGTGTGACAAACTTGCAGCAGAAAATGGACATACAGTGTTGCGTCTTCCTCCATACTATTGTACATTCAATCCTATTGAGCTAATATGACACCAATTAAAATCCAATATTAGGAGAAATAATATTTCTCTCACATTAAATGCATCTGTAGCAGAATTAATTAAAAACGAAGTAAGAAAAATTTCTGGCAGACAGCTGGAAAAAATGTGCACAGCATGTACTTAAGGTGGAAAATTCTTACAATTGTATGATTACAAATGTTCAGCCCTTAATTATAAGTTTAGGCTTAGATGAAGATAGTGATAGTGATACAGAGTTAAATTTTGAATAAATTATCAATAGTTTTTTAGAATTTAATTAATTTTTATTGTACTTGTTATCCTAATAGTTATACTTTTAAATTATATTATTTTCAATTATCATTAATTGTTATCATTATTTTACATTTATTATAGGTACCTACCTAAAACTAAAAATACCTATCTATTTATTTTAAATTATAAAAATAAATCATGTGGTGTAGGTACATTTTCAAGCCGACCCTGATCCCATTTAATCCCCTTTGAAGAGGTTGAGGCGTATACAATAGGGTAGTTTTGGTAGTAAGAGTCAACGGTATAATTCTGCAAATACTATACCAATATCGATAGCAAGTGAAAGCAAGAAAATTACATGAATGAGTTAAAGGTTTTTACGTGTTTTGTAACAAAACAAAACTAATGATAGTACAGTTTAGTATTTTTTTTTATTTATCACCTGGAAAGCGCTCCATTCTCCTTTAGTGAACACTTGTCTACTTCGTCTCCAAAGAATGGGCCGGTCGGGTAACTCTTTACTCCAAAGACAGAATATTTTTCCTCCGACTGTCAAAGTTGCCATGTTCGATCTTGACGTGTGAATTGAATTCACGGGTCCGTCGTGATACTTGGAGCACATGGAATATTTACATTGCTCGGCATTGACCGTCTCTCCCGAATCGAAATCCTGACCTTCCCATTGTATTTCCGCGTAGTCTCCTTAGAAAATATCAACAAATGTTTTCTAACACCAAACTACGTACCGTTTTGTATTCATAAAAAAAGCGTAGAAGAATTAGAATGAGAGGTAAGTTTTGTTATATTTGCGTAAAACCGGTTTGTCTAAATGATTGTTTATTGGAGGTGATCACACGTCATAGATTATCAAAAATGCAAAGCATTGGCGTCGGTGTAATTATTTTTGAAACTGCATGGTGATAACGTTTTATAAACTTTGACCGAAGAACATAAAGATGCCTCGTCAGTTGTCTTGAAGTTGAAAAGGCTCAAATTGTATTAGGAATCGAAGAAGGATGGTCAATACGTGCTGTAGCGCAGTTGTATAATAGAAATAAAAAAAACTGTATTGAAAATTAAGCAACGCTGGGAACAAGAAGAATCCCTAAAGAGGAAAATTGGTTCAGGTCGTCCCAAACGTTCCAACCCTGAACATGATGCTGCTTTTTTGGGATATTTAAGAAATAATCCATTTGCAACTGCAAGGGATGCTGTTATTGATACAGCATTTCCTGCCTCCGAACCTACCGCCAGCAGGAGGGTCAAGGACTCTGAACTAAAATGTCGCCCAGCTGCGAAAAAAATGTTTCTTACCGAAGAACAGCGACAATCAAGGATTATTTTTGCTTTAGATTATATATACCGCAATCCTCAATTTTGGAACAGGGTAATTTTTACTAATGAAAAGATGTTCCAGTCGACTTATAACGGACAAATTCGTGTGTACCGTCCAAACAATACAAGGTTTGAAGAGCGATATACTAAATCCCTCACTTCTAGACATGGGCGCGCGTTTCTCTGTGAATGTATGGGGCTGGATAGTTGTTCATGTACCTGGTGTTAGCTGGCGAATAGAGGAACGATTTAATGCCTGAAATTACATTAACATTTTAGAAAACATATTGTTACCATCTGCATCTGCTGAGCAAATATATCCCAATAATAGTTTCATATTTCAACAAGATAATTGTCCAGTACACACTGCCAATGCTGTAACCCACTGTTTTCAAATCCATAATTTGGAAGTGCTGCCTTGGGTCGCTTATAGTCCCAATATCAATCCAATTAAAAATATTTTCGGTATAATCGTAAAAAAAATATATAATCGAAATTTTAGGCCACAAAATTCAGAAGATTTATTGGAAATAATAGATGCGTGCTGGGAAGAGCTTGATCCAAATATTGTATCAAATATAATTCACTCAATTCCGAATGGACTGGCTGAAGTAATAGAAAAACAGGGATCTATGACCAAATATTAGATTTGACTTATACTTGTTAAGCGTTTTTTATTTCTATTGTAATTTTTATAAATCTGTTTTATGAAATATATATATATATATTATAAAATAAAAAAAAAATGTTTTTGTTATTTTGTTGAACTTACGCCCAACGCCAATGCGTTGCATTTTTAATAACTTTTAACATGCGATAAGCCGGTTTTACGCAAATGTGGTTAAGGTTTCCTCTCATTCTAATTCTTATACGCTTTTTTTATATATATTTATAACTATAAGTATAATCTCTTTCTTTCATAATTTACTGTTAAAAAAGGTTGAAAATATTGGATTCAGAGGAAAGCCATTAGAATTAATTAAAAATTATCTGAAAAATAGACCAACTTAGGTTCAAATAGATAAAGAAAAAAGCTATCCAAAGGTATTTAAGTATGGTGTTCCTCAAGAAACAATTTTAGGACCATTATTTTTTAATATTTATATTAACGACTTATTTAGTATAAATTGCGATGGACAAATTCATAGTTTTGCAGATGATACTACAATTTATTATACCGATACAAATTGGGAAAACAAAAAATATTTTAAAATTATAAAAAATAATTATTTTGATAACAATTTGTTAACAATTAATTTTAATAAAACAAACTATATACCTATTACTTTAAACCTAAATAACCTACCATAAAATATGAATAGTATTAAAATAAATGAAGATATTCAAATTTTTAAAGTTAATAAAATAAAATATTTAGGAATTATTTTTTACAGTAAATTAAATTGGAATTTTCACATAGAATACTTACTTAATTAAAAAATTAAGAATTTTACTACCGATTTTTAAAAACATTAAAACATTTTTAAATGTAAGACATACGGAAATATTATATTACGCGTTAGTTTAAACTCATTTAAATTACGAAATTTTAGGTTGGGGAGGAATAAATAGAACTTTAGTTAAAAAATTAGAAATATTACAAAGAAGGTTTCTAACAATTTTATACAATAAAGATTATCTTTATCCTTCAAAAGAATTATATTCAGAAACAAAAAAGTTGAACTTCTTTACGTTTAAAACATCTTAATATATATATTTAAAAATAAAAACCTTATACAATTTAAAAACCATAATCATAATACACGTCATAAAAATGAAATAACCATAAAACCTAAAATAAATAAGTCCATAGGCCAAAAAAATTTCAAATATTTATGTTTTTATTTAAACGATTATTTACCAACAAAAATAAAAAAATTGATTTCATTAAAAAAATTTAAAGTCGAAATAAAAACATGGATATTAAAAACAGACAATTTGAAAATATTTTTAGGAATGCTTTAATTAATTACTTAATATTGTTCTAAATAATTTATATAAGTAATATTTTTTACTTAAAAATTATAAATTAATAACTTTATTATAGGTAATATATTTCTTCAAAAAAGCTGCGTTTATACTATAAATTAACATTTTTACTTTAAAAAACTTGATTTTTAATGCATCCTTATGATTTATGATTTTACATACTAAAACAAAAAATAAGATTTGCCCCTAACAAGCTCAGCTTCAGGGGATTGAAGAATAAGTTTATCGAAGACAACATAAACATATTTCTTATATTATTAAATTTTAAATAAACTTATTATTATTATTTTTTATTATTATTATTATTATTAGATCACCAATAGGCAAACCCACCTTCAATAGTTCCAATCTTTAAAGTAACAGGTAACATGTCTTCAAGTTTTTTATCCGATGTCAGGACCGGTTTATAATGGATTCTCTCCTTGATGTCGTATTTTCTCGTTTTCTCCGGATCCTCTTCTTCATACTTTAACCAACAGAAGGCAGAGCTACACCTTGTTATGGCGATGGGTTGTTTTTTCTGATCGGTCTTACAAACGTTAATTTTGTAAATCGGTTTGAGATTTAAATGCAGTATTCGGTATGGAGAAACATCGACCTGCAACGAAAAATGAATATATGTAGGTACATATTATTGGGAATATTCCACACTGGTGTAGAGTCCGCAAGACTTCTAGCGGTACCAAGTGGAAATGAAAATGCCAAAAACAGATTTGCAAAAAAATGCATAAAAAAGTTTTCCATAAGGCGCAGACTTTTCCGCGGACACTGTGTATAGTTGTTTGGTCCAAAAAATTTTTGGGGTATCTCTTTTCTATATAAAATTACCTCCAGAGCACTGGGTCGTTTTTTTAACCTCTTCATTTTTTTTGGCTTGTAACTTCCAGTGCTTATTGTAGGTTTCTTTTTTAAATCCCATATCATGACCGAACCATCCAAACTGCTACTGACAAATTGCATGGAGGTTTTATCTTTTCTGTCTTCGTCCTGTTGGTTTATTTCTGTTAAGTTGCCAGTTCTGGAAAATTCGAATCGTGGGTCCATCCAATTTATACCTGAAGTTTAGTTAGTTCAATGTTATTGTTCAAATGTCGATATTATATTAAAATGGTATATTGTTCGTATGGTCAACAACATATATATTTATTGCTTTATTTGTAGTGCCGTTATTCCGTTATTGTCATTTATCTGTCTATTACATTTAACATCAAGGTAAAATCTGAGCTCTATAGGCTCTAATAGGTTTTTTTTTATCTCTATGCTAACAAAACCACAATGAGAACTTCACAAAATTTGGTCGGGAGTTTTTGAATTAGGCTCGTAGATTATATAACATTTTAATAAACTAATCCCAACTGTAAATGGTGAAACTAAACTAAACTAAAATCATACGGTATCGTAGACCCCCTTCTCTCGTGGATTTTGAGTTACCTTCGCAATCGCAAATCGTCAAATATAAAGGTACCACATCTAAGGAAATAACAGTGACATCCGGTGTACCCCAAGGTTCACACTTAGGTCCGATCTTATTCCTTCTGTTCGTGAATGATCTTGCCCACATTTTTCTAAATTGCGAATTCCTTTTTTACGCGGACGATCTAAAGATTTTTAGAAAAATTACTAATCCCCACGATTGTACACTTATGCAGCTAGTGATCATGTATATAAGGTAACAAAATATATAAGGTAACAAGATATATAAGGTAACAAAATATATAAGGTAACAAGATATATAAGGTAACAAAATATATAAGGTAACAAGATATATAAGGTAACAAAATAGATAAGGTAACAAAATATATAAGGTAACAAAATATATAAGGTAACAAAATATATAAGGTAACAAAATATATAAGGTAACAAAATAAATAGGGTAACAAGATATATAAGGTAACAAAATAGATAAGGTAACAAAATATATAAGGTAACAAAATATATAAGGTAACAAAATATATAAGGTAACAAAATATATAAGGTAACAAAATATATAAGGTAACAAGATATATAAGGTAACAAGATATATAAGGTAACAAAATATATAAGGTAACAAAATAGATAAGGTAACAAAATATATAAGGTAACAAAATAGATAAGGTTACAAAATATATAAGGTAACAAAATATATAAGGTAACAAAATATATAAGGTAACAAGGTATATAAGGTAACAAGGTATATAAGGTAACAAGGTATATAAGGTAACAAGGTATATAAGGTAACAAGGTATATAAGGTAACAAAATATATAAGGTAACAAAATATATAAGGTAACAAAATATATAAGGTAACAAAATATATAAGGTAACAAAATATATAAGGTAACAAGATATATAAGGTAACAAAATATATAAGGTAACAAAATATATAAGGTAGCAAGATATATAAGGTAACAAAATAGATAAGGTAACAAAATATATAAGGTAACAAGATATATAAGGTAACAAGATATATAAGGTAACAAAATAGATAAGGTAACAAAATAGATAAGGTAACAAAATAGATAAGGTAACAAAATATATAAGGTAACAAAATATATAAGGTAACAAGGTATATAAGGTAACAAAATATATAAGGTAACAAAATATATAAGGTAACAAAATATATAAGGTAACAAAATATATAAGGTAACAAGATATATAAGGTAACAAAATATATAAGGTAACAAAATATATAAGGTAACAAAATATATAAGGTAACAAAAGGACGGTGCGCGATCGTCACCTGGTCGAATCGGTACAAGAGACAACGTCGAATTACCTGTATCGGAATGCCGTAAATTGGTTTACAAATTAAGACTGTTTCTGTTATAGCGGGAGTTAATTACTTTTCCTGATTAAATTTAAAAACGTTTGTTACTAGCGGTTAGAAAAATATTCAATAAGTCGGTTGCATGAAAGAAACAGAAAAATTAATTGAAAAATTACGGAGATAATTACTTTCTAGTAATTCGGTGCTAAACCTGTTGTTAATTCGGTAAAACTTAGGTAACTTCGTTACAAGAGACAACGTCGAATTACCTGTATCGGAATGCCGTAAATTGGTTTACAAATTAAGACTGTTTCTGTTATAGCGGGAGTTAATTCGTTTTCCTGATTAAATTTAAAAACTTTTGTTACTAGCGGTTAGAAAAAATATTCAATAAGTCGGTTGCATGAAAGAGACAGAAAAATTAATTGAAAAATTACGGAGATAATTACTTTCTAGTAATTCGGTGCTAAACCTGTTGTTAATTCGGTAAAACTTAGGTAACTTCGTTACAACTTAAATACGTAAATAACTTAAATACGTAAATAACTTACATACGTAAATAACTTAAATACGTAAATAAATAAATAAATAAATAAACTTACTGGTAACCGCAGCTTTATGCGAATATCTCAATTCCGAAACAGCCGCCGGTCGTACAACAGAAATGTCGTGTATATTTTTCATCCATCCCATCAAGGAATGCATGTAGTTTCGATATTTTTGTTGTGCTATGGTGAGCACCTCTTTTTCTTCTACTTTTTGCAGTTTGTTTCGGATATCCCAAATAACCTACAAATTCTTAGGTTGTTTAAAACTATAAGTACTTTAAGTCCTCATTTTAATTTGGATAGCATATTTCATATTGTTTGGAGAAATGAAAGATATTTATTCTGTAACAGTTAACGTACCTACAGGGTGGCCCATTAGTGAGAGGAAGTCCAATATATCGGTTGTCAACAGAAATAGCAACAAATATTAGACATAAAAGCTATATGATGCGTAGAGACGCATATTTTAAAAATATTTTGAGATATACAGGGTGACCCAAAAAAGCAGAGCGGCAAAAAGGTAAGTTTTTTTAAATGGCAACCCCCATTTTTTTTAGGGAATTAAATTCAGCATAAAATTTAGCATATATTAGAGTATCCTATTTTGGTGTACGTTGCGGCGTTGCCAAGCTGTATATAATTTACTAAAAAATCCAAGAAAAACCACCTAATCAAAACTCCTTTAAAAAAAATGAATCGATTTGATTTTTTAATCAATGGTTACGGTTTTGGATACCTGAGGGACGGTAGATTGATCTTATTAAGGAAATCTGACCATAATTTATACAGGGTATTTTTTACAGATGTGCCAATATTGCTATATTTAAAGTATCAAATCTTAATTTTTTTAAATGGGACACTCTGTATAAAAATGGGTAATGTAAAATTTATTATAATTTCTTAATAACGCGTCAATATTACAAATTAGAAACTTAATATTAACCACGGTATTTTTAAAGCATTATTTTGACATGTGGTAATATCCACTTTTGTTTGAATCATGGCCTACCAAGAAAAAAAATGATGCTATTTTTGCATTTTCAAATAAAATTCAAAATTGTGACAAAACGGTAGATTTTAGGATATGAGTTATAATTGCAAATTTATAGGGCATAAAATACTTAACAACATGACCCATTATTATACAGAGTGTCCCATTTAAAAAAATGAAGATTTGATACTTTAAATATAGCAATATTGGCACATCTGTAAAAAATACCCTGTATAAATTATGGTCAGATTTCCTTAATAAGATTAATCTACCGTCCCTCAGGTATCCAAAACCGTAACCATGTATTAAAAAATCAAATCGGTTCATTTTTTTTATAGGAGTTTTGATTAGGTGGTTTTTCTTGGATTTTTTAGTAAATTATATATAGCTTGGCAACGCCGCAACGTACACCAAATTAGGATACTCTAATATATGCTAAATTTCATGCTGAATTTAATTCCCTAAAAAAAATGGGGGTTACCATTTAAAAAAACTTACCTTTTTGCCGCTCTGCTTTTTTGGGTCACCCTGTATATCTTAAAATATTTTTAAAATATGCGTCTCTACGCATCATATAGCTTTCATGTCTAATATTTGTTGCTATTTCTGTTGACAACTGATATATTGGACTTCCTCGCACTAATGGGCCACCCTGTATATGTACACTGTTAAAAGAAAAGAATCAAATTTAACTTTTTTTTTATGTCCCAGAAAGTCCACTCCCGCTTTTTTGTTAATTTAACTAAAACCGCTTCAGTCAATCAGTAACTCATAAAATATGTTACTATTTTGACATTAATCTGATTTTATTGTGCAGTAAATATTACAACTTAATTAGTTAATTTAACACATTTTTTATGTTAGTATTGACTTATTTTATAAATCGTATTCCTAAAGCAACTGCAAAAAAAAATTACATTAACTCTTTGCGAAAAGTTACGTTAAAACAAATCTGCATAAATCGCTTTTAGTGTAAAATTTTAACTAAAAAAGATATTGATAATGACTATAAACTTAATCAAAGTTACTAGTCTTTGATCCATTTGAACCGTAAAAGTATTGCATGTTAATTTTAGTTAGCTGTTATGTTAAAACGACTTCTAGAAAAGTTAGTTCTTAAAATCTGATTTTTACTAAACACAAAAGAGTTAAAATAACTATACATTTTAAGTTAAATTTGATTTATTTTAATTGATTATAAATTTTTTTGATTCTCACGTCCAGGATTTCTAACAGTGTACTTGCAAACGTTCATGTTTGTTTATGTAGTCTTTCTGAGATGTAGAAAAAGAAAACCCTTTCCAATAAATTGTTTCAATTGGACATCAAACTACAAAAACTAATTCTAAGACGACTTATACTATACTTAAATATAAATACTAAAAGTAAATACAGTTTTTCTTACAATTTGTCCATTTTTACATCCACCAATCAAAATATTCTCATCGAATTTGCAAAAGCATACCCGGTTGACTTCTCGGGGTGATTCCAAAATAAGTTTAGGCTTTAAACCATCGTTGAAACACCAAATAAGAACTACGTTCTGCTCGTGTACTGCTTTATAGACCTTAAAAAATGTCTTGTTAAACTATACATCAGCCAACAAAATGTGAAATTTCCTTTCTTCAATATCCCTTTAAGTATTGAAAATACTACTGCCATCGTTTTTATGCAAACTTTGCATTGGTGTCGCGGTGTCGATCTGTCGCGACCCAACACCGCAATATCTCAAGCGGTCTTGTAACATAATACTCTGATAATACTTGGTAAAAATAAATATGAATAACAGCGTAAAGTCGGCAAGTAAAAGTGTTTTATTGAGATAAGTTATATAATTATGTATATTTGTGTTTTGAAGACTGCCATAATAATTTTGTTAAATAAGGTAAGTTCACGTTATTTAAATCGGAATATTATATCGAAAAAAAAAAAGAGTGGGAGGCAAAAAGTGGGAGCACAATAATTGCATATACAGGGTCCGCCCAAATTTGGTTAACAAATGGGCTAATTTTTTTATTATCGATTTCTCAGAAAATGTTATTGTACATAAAAGTTTTGCATCTTGAGTAAATCATTTTGACCTATTCAAATCTTCTGTGGCATATACGGGGTGAATATAAAATAGAAAAATATGACGTCAGTGACATAAAATTTTTTAAAAATTTAAAAACTGAAACAGCCATATTAAAGAACTAATAAATCCAAGATAAAAAGTTAAATAAAGTTTTTTTCTAGTGCTAATAGTTTTCAAGAAAACTCAAGTTAAAAATCAAATTTTTGCTCTTATTGAATTTTTACACTTTTCATATTAACTTTACATATTAACTGTTAATATGGCTGTTTTAGTTTTTAAATTTATAAAAAATTTTGAGTCACTGACGTCATATTTTTCTATTTTATATTCACCCTGTATATGCCACAGAAGATTTGAATACTTACGTAAAAATTATTTACTCAAGATGCAAAACTTTTATGTAGAATAAAATTTTCTGAGAAATCAATAATAAAAAATTATCCCATTTGTTAACCAAATTTGGGCGGACCCTGTATAATTAAAGAACATTTTTTAAACTTTTACAAAATACAAATTCAAATTAGAACGTGGGCTTTAATTATTTTCTCTATTTAAAGTAAGCCTCTCTTATGGGTGGTGTGCAGGGAAGTTCTAAGAAAATTGTATAGGTGGTAAATATGGTCTGAAAAAAAGGAAACACAATTTTTAGTACTTGATAAAACTAAACAAATTATTTATCTCAATTACAGTGGCGGTGCAAGACCTACCAAAAAAGAAATAGGTGTTTCTGAAAAATAATGAAAACAACAGAAAATAATCTCATGAAACTATAGAAAAATATGACGTCAGTGACTCAAAAATTTTTAAAAATTTAAAAACTGAAACAGCCATATTAAAGAACTAATAAATCCAAGATAAAAAGTTAAGTAAAGTTTTTTTCTAGTGCTAATAGTTTTCAAGAAAAGTCAAGTTAAAAATCAAATTTTTGCCCTTATTGAATTTTTACACTTTTCATATTAACTTTACACATTAACTGTTAATATGGCTGTTTCAGTTTTTAAATTTTTAAAATTTTTTGAGTCACTGACGTCATATTTTTCTATTTTATATTCACCCTGTATATGCCACAGAAGATTTGAATACGTCAAAATGATTTACTCAAGATGCAAAACTTTTATGTAGAATAAAATTTTCTGAGAAATCAATAATAAAAAATTATCCCATTTGTTAATCAAATTTGGGCGGACCCTGTAGAATTAAAGAACATTTTTTAAACTTTTACAAAATACAAATTAGAATGTGGGCTTTAATTACATCACATAGGACATTAAAATTTTAAAGCTGTGTCAGATATTTTCAATACATAGGATGCTTGCGTAAGGTGCAAGATCTGTGAATTTTAAAACTAAAATATCTGACAGTAACAATATACTGTGTGACCAGTAAAGTCCGCATCATATGGGATTTTTTTTATTAATAGCTTTATTCGAAATTTGACTTTGGCATCAAGTTCTGCTTTGATCGGAATAAAAATTAAGCAAAAGAATAGTAGTCACGTGTTTCGCATTATCTGTCAAATTTTAATTTTTTTTCAAAAAAGAATTCAAAAGTCGGGTTATTTCTGAAAATATCGAAAAAAGTTATTAGAAAAAGTTTTTTTAAATGCAGTTTCTAGCCCACATGCAAAATTTCAGCTGCATAATATAATTTTGATTTTTTACCCACCACTAAAATTTATTTTCCACTTAATGAACACTTTTCTGATGACACTGTGTTCTTTTTTGTCCTAATATTAAGGTGTATTACTTTCAGACACAAACTACGTTTTCAAAAATACTTACTTTATGAAGTTACCTTATACAGGGTCAAAAACAAATAAACTTTGCATCACATGCGACAAAATTTTAATAGCCCAATTTTGATTTTGTAGAAAAACACACATTTTATATGGCGCTACTTTAAAGAAAATGTATCTGAAATAAAGCATTGTGAAAACTACGAAGTTTTATGTGGGTTGGGTTAAGTCTTATTTTGCAAAAGTGGTGCAATTTACAAAATATGGGTAAAAAATAAAAATTATCTTATGCAGCTAAAATTTTGCATGTGGTCTAGAAACTGCATTTAAAAAAACTTTTTCTAATAACTTTTTTCGATACTTTCAGGAATAACCCCACTTCTGAATTATTTTTTGGAAAAAATTAAAATTTAACAGATAATGCGAATCATGTGACTACTATTTTTTTGCTTAATTTTCATCACGATCGAAGCAGAACTTGATGACAAAATCAAATTTCGAATAAAGCTATTAATAAAAAAAATCTCATATTTTATGATGCGGACTTTACTGGTCACACCGGATTATGACCATTTCAAAATAATTATTACTTGATTCGACGTTGCTGTCATTGCTTACCTCATCATCTTTGCTGGGTCCATTATAAAAAATATTCGGTGCTATGCTCGAGTACGCTATGGCGAGGGTTCCCGTCCACATTTGATGCCAATAGATGTCGGATATCATCTTTCCTTTGCAGAGGTTTACATCCATGAAAAACATATACTCGATGAACTCTCTTGCCAGGGACCAACCGATTTTGGTCTTCGTGTCTGTCACTAGCGAATCAAAATCGTTAGCGTAAAGGTTAATGGTTCCATTTACCTTAAAAAACATGATGTTGTTATCGAAAACGCATATTCTGTTTGGATAGCTACACAACATCCTTTTTACTCGCCATTACATGATGGGATGGAATCAATGTAGAATCACTCAAATAATAAAATGTAAATAGTTTGACCAGAGAACACACAGCCAACGAGAAGCGACAGCTGGGCGTTTTGCGGGTCCTGTTTTGGTACGCGCATGTCGCAAAGATGTTGTGTATCGGTAAAAAACATGTGCTCGTCTAAATTGTGTTTAGTCCGTGAGCTGACGTTGCGCCTAGCTATTTTTGGTATTATTTTGTTTTCGTTGTGTGTTGTAAAATGTCTGGATATTATTGTGCCTACCCGTATTGTTCAGTGAGAACCGGCCAAGGATTAAGTTTATTTAGTTTTCCAAAGGAGTACGAATGGTAATTATTATGATAATCAATTAATTATAATATGAATGATAGATTTAAAATTTTTAATCTTAAAGTTTTTTGGGATGTAGGTACATATTTTTAACAGACTTGATAAATAAAGATGGAGCTTATTAGTTTTCTTATGTTTTTATGTTTAATCGCGAATAATTGTTGATATGATAAAATAAAATAATAAGATATAAGTTGTAAAGGTCTGGTTAAAATAGTTTTTGGGTAGATTTATTTCAAAAGGGGTAGAAATAATGGATATTATGTTGCTTTAAATACAATATTTTGTTATAGTGCAAAATTGTGGATAGACGCTTACAGTAGGCCAGATTTATTGCCAAATATAATAAATGCACACAAAAACTATCGGCTTTGTGAAAACCATTTCGAAGAAAAATATTTTTCAAGAAGTGCAACTATTAAAAAAACCTTATTTCCGCAAGCAGTACCCACAAAGTTTTCTAACCTTTCGCCAACATGTGAAGAAATGCCTGAAGAAATTATTCCTTCATTAGGAGAGCCTCCCAAAAAAATTATTATATTGTCAGGTTTGTATGCTTTATACAGTGAGTGGCAGAAAGTTCGCACCAAAGGGTTTTATTTTTATTTGAAAACTTACCAAATTTTTTTGGCGGTTGAAAAGTTCTGCATGTCCTTAAGCAAAAAAGAGCATAGACAAAACTAGTAAATATTGCGCGTATACGAGGAAGAGGTGAAAACGGTAAATTCACTCAAGAATAAATTGCCCTTATTTTTCACTGTGGAATTTTTTTTTTATTAGGAAATGTTGTTTGCACTTAAAACTTATCCAAATACACCAAATTTTAGCTCGGTAGCACAAATATAAATATTTTTCATGGCTACTAGATTTAAATGAAAACGAATTTTATTGTAAGGGTTTAAACACCAGAAAAGTTGAATTATTTTTGACGTTATTTTATTAAACGTCCAGTTCTCGCGTATTTAAACAAATTTAAGTAAGTTATGTGTCTAATTGCCCAAGAGGTGTTAAAAAAATGAATTTATAGGTTGCATAGCTTCTATCGATTCGTAAAAGTAAAAAAACACTTTTTTTGTGGTACCGAGCTGAAATTTGGTATTTATGGATAACTTTTAAGTGCAAACAACATTTCCTTATAACAAAATTTTCTACAGTGAAAAATAAGGGCACTTTATTCTTGAGTGAATTTAGCGTTTTCACCTCTCCCTTGTATACAGCGCAATATTTACTAGTTTTGCCTATGCTCTTTTTTGTTTAGGGACATGCAGAACTTAAAAAGTTATACGAAAGCTACGAATTTTATCACATATATAAGTTTTTTTAAATAGGCAAATGTAAAACAATATGTAATTATTATTCCTCTAGTAATTTCAGAATTAACATGTATTTCTGAATAAAATTTTTGTTTTTTTACAACAGCTTTTTACTTATTCAGGGTGAATTAACTTTTTTTTAATCCCCGAAGGACCACATTTTTTTATCCATGGGTAAGTAACTATGACACTAAAGCAATTGTCAAAAACGTCACTGTAGTTTTTAAAGCACAAAAAACTGTGTAACAAATTACTGACGTTTTAATAAAATGATATTTATCTCACGCCACCCCATATCTACGTATACCTAGTCACGATATATTTTGACGTACCTAATAGTGTTCTATAATTTATGTTATAACATGTTTATAATATATAAGTACGTATTTTTGCCCGTCACAAATCGAAGGAAACTCAAACAAATCTGTAAAAGCGTTAGAAATTTAAAAGTTTTTGAATATAATAATTTTTTTCATTTTCTACTTTAATAATATTCTTAATTCCCAAGACTAACAAATTTAAAACTTTTTTTAAGTTTTTATGTTTGAAAAATAAATCAAGTTATAACATTTGCACCTGTACTAAAAAGTAATGTCGTTCAGTGTAGAAAATAAGCAAGTTTTCTCGGAGTATTATGTTGTGGATCGACCGTTATCGTTGTGTGAAGGTCATTGAAAAACGACCAGTCGATATCAAAGGTGCCGACAGGTATTGTCGCTTCTGCTTGCTGTTAATATTCTGTGAGTTTGACACAGTCAATCACAATATTTTACTTAAGGTGGGAGTATCAACTTGCTTGCCAACCTATAACCTATTTCGCGTAGATTAATTTATGTTTTCTAGCTTTTATACAAAATTTAAAGAAAATCAGTATCGACTTGATATTCTATAGGTAATAATTGACATATTTAATAAATATCAAGGAATTTCATAACTTATTTTAGGAGAATTGTATAGCGAAAAATATCGGGTAAGATTTTTTTTAACATTATTATGTCATTGTCAATCATTGTTGTTTCACTATACAATTCTCCCAAAATTAGCAATGAAATAAATTGATATTTTTGTAATATATCAGATACTACCTAAATAACGTACCGACGATATTGATTTTCTTTAAATGTTAGTTATTAAAATAATAAACCTAAAAAATCAACGCGAAATAGGTTATAGGTTGGCAATAGATTGAATGACGTTGAGAATTCAACCTTAAATGCCTATACAATATTGGAATTCGGGGAAATATTTATTTATTGTTAAAAAATTACTTAAGTAATAGAAAGCAGTTTGTTCAAATTGAAAATATTAAAAGTTCACAAAAAAACATAACCGGTGGTGTTCCGCAAGGATCAACCTTAGGACCTACTTTGTTTTTAATCTACATAAATTCTATAGCAAAATTAAATTTAAAAGGTAAAATAAAATTATTTGCCGATGATACTACTATTGTATATTTTCATGAAGACTATGCTCAAATTCATAATAACATTAACCACGACCTAAATATAATATGTAAATGGCTTGAAACTAATAAATTATCATTACATTTTAATAAATCATCTTTTATGTTTATAAGTAAATCAAAATTAAAAAATAATAATATGTCTTCACTGCCTTTCAATAATCATTTAATTAAATATACTAATACAATTAAATTTTTAGGTTTATATATTGATAAAAAATTAAGTTGGAAAAAGCATATTGAATATTTAAGAAGTTCATCTCACCAATAATTGGCATTTTGTTTAAAGCTAAAAATTATATATCGTTAAAATATTTAAAAAATTTATATTATTCTTTGGTTTATTCAAAATTACAGTATATGATTTCAATCTGGGGATCAGCGAATTTAACTACAATTCAGCCATTAAAAAAACTACAAAACAAAGTAATTAAATGCATACATAAATTGCCTTTTTTAGAACCAACTATAAATTTATATGAACCAAACGGATATTTAAATTTAGAAAAGCTTTATAAGTTAAAACTATGCATTCTAATACACTCTATTATTATTAAAGAAAAACAATCGAATATAATATTTCCTTCGAGCAACATTATTCACATCACGAGACAAAATCATCATATTCATAACACCAATGGTAAAGAGTACTTTTGGACAAAAATCAATAATATATAAAGGAATAACAATTTATAACAGTTTGCCGAAAAAAATTAAAGAAATATCAAAATTATGGACATTTAAAAAAACACTAAAAAAATACTTTTTAAAACTGACCTAACTTTAACGTATTATATTATTATATTAATAGTTTTTTTTTATAAATGATTATTATATATATTTTTTTTTTGAATAATTTCGATGGAGTTATTAATAGCTACTAAACATATTTGGTGTTACATTTTCTGTAATAAACTTTTTTAAGTTGGTTGAGAATAAAGATATATTATTATTATTATTATTATTATTATTATTATTATTATTTTTTTTTTTTTTTTTTTTTTTTTTTTTTCTCTCTCCGGTTTGTAGCCGGGTTTTCCAACCACAGTCGGCCGCAAGGGGCAAGACTGCTGTGGGGGTCTCTATTCTAGAAATGATCTGACGATGTTTGTCGCGTCCAGGATGACAGATTTTTGCATTAGCCGATATGTCGAATCAGGAATATCAATTTCTTTAAGCGAATCTTTTAGTTTTTTGGGAATCAACCCCATACAAGACAAAATAACCGGAACAACTTGTACTTTTTGCAGATTCCATAGTTCTTTCACCTCTCTCTTAAGTTCGTTATATTTGTTTACTTTTTCCTGATATTTAATTTCTACGTTCGAGTTGTTGGGAATCGATATATCAATAAGGAGGGCTTCTTTAGTTTGTTTATTGATCACCGTAATGTCCGGTCTATTGTGCCGCACCGTAGCATCAGTCATAATAGTTTTATCCCAATAAATTTTGACTGCCTCATTTTCTTGTACTGGAGGGGGCTTGTATTTATAATATGGCTCGTTGTTTTCAGGAGCAAGCTTATATTTCTTAAGTATTTCTAGGTAGGCTATCGTAGCAACTTTATTATGACGTTCTAGGTATTTGCTTTCCGCTAAGTTTTGACAGTTGGATAGGATATGTTCTACAGTTTCTTGGCTTCTGCCGCATTTTCTGCACTTATCGGTCTGTATTTCTTCTTTTAGGATGTATTTTTGATAGTTCCTTGTTTTAATAACTTGGTCTTGTATGCCTATCATAAATCCTTCCGTTTCCGGGAAAAGCGTTCCTGATTTAAGCCATTCATTGGATTTTGCCTGGTCAATTGTCTCCTGTTTCAGTTGGTTAATAAATCGCCCATGTAGTTCTTTGGAACTCCAGTTTTCTATTTTGTTTTCTTCGGAGTTTATTTCAAACGCTTTAAAATTTTCCTCGCTTAGGTTTAGGGGTGTGTATCCCATGTCTGCTTTCACTATGATTTGGTGGAGTTCGTGTTGTTGGTGTCGGAAAAATTTTCTCAATCCTTCTATTTGTTGACTGCATGCTACGATGGCATCTTTTATTCCTCGGCCTCCCTTTTCTCTCGGAAGGGTTATTCTTTCCACCGATGCTTTCGGATGATGTTTTCTGTATTTCGTGAGCTCTGTTCTGATTTTTCTGTTTATTGCCTCTAGTTCAGTTTGTGTCCATTTAACTATTCCAAAAGAGTATTGGAGGGCGGGTATGGCGTAACTATTTATTGCTGTGCTTAGGTTCCTCGAGTTTAGTTGGGATTTGAGGAGTTTTTGAAGACGTGTTTCAAATTCTTTTGTTAATATTGTTTTTATTTGTTTATGTTCGATCTTATTGGTCTGAAGGATTCCCAGATATTTATATGGTTTATCTGTCATACCTTTAATTACTTTGCCTGGTTCTAACTCGATACCTGTTCCTTCTTTCAGCTTGCCCTTCTCGACTGTTACAATTTGGCATTTTTTCATTCCGAATGACATCCCAATGTCTGTACTCCATTGATAAAGAAGTTTTAGGTTTGCCTCTAAATGTTTTTTATTTGCAGCGTATAGTTTTAAATCGTCCATGAAAAACAAATGGCTTATTATTTTTGAAGTTCTTCCAGCTTTAACAGTGGCTCCATATCCTGTCCGGTTTAAGCTACGTGATAACGGATTTAGGCACAGGCAGAACCAGAGTGCCGATAGTGAATCTCCTTGAAAAATTCCCCTCTTGATGTGTATGTATTCAGTTTCTACTGTGGTTTGGTTCACGTTGATTACAAGTTTTGTCCTCCATTTGTTCATGGTGTTTTTTAGGAAGTTTATTAATACAGGGTGTACGTTGTATAATTCTAGGGTTTTGATAAGCCAGCTGTGAGGCACCGAGTCGAATGCCTTCTGATAGTCTATATAAGCCATGTGTATGTTTCTGTTTTTCTTTCTTATTTGCTCTAATATAACATTGTCTATCGTTATTTGTTCTTTACAGCCTAAAAATTTCCTTTTGCACCCTTTTTGCTCATCAGTGAGAATGTTGTTGTTTTCCAAATATGTATATAATTTTTCACATATTGCTGCAGTAAAAATTTTGTACAATGTTGGGAGGCACGTGATGGGTCGATATTGGGATGGATCTTCTATTTGTTCGGATTTGGGGGTTAGGTATGTCGCCCCACAAGTAAGAAAATTTGGAAGCGTTTTTGGGTCTCTAAGGACTTTGTTAAATTGGTTTGTTAGGTAGGGGTGTATGGCCGTTAGTTTTTTATACCAAAAATTTTGGATACCATCATTGCCTGGTGCCTTCCAGTTAGCCAAGTTCTTTATTACCTTTTTTAGATCTTGGTCCGTAAATGTTATTTCTTCCATTTGAGTGTTGTTGTTATTTTGTGTTTCGGCATTAATCCAGTGCGTATTTTCTTGGTGTTTTATTTCTTTAGACCATATGTCTTCCCAGAATTCTTTTACGACTTCTTTTTTTGGTGGATCTCCCTTATGGTCGGCGTTCTTATTTAGTGATCGATAAAATCCCTTCTGGTTTCTTGAGAAAATACTATTTTGTATTTTACGTTGGTAGCTCTCTTGATATCTTTTTAGCCTTTTCGAAGTGACAGCAAGTTTTTGTTTTAGTGAGTCCAGGAAGTCCACAATTATTGGTTTCATTTGGTTTGCTGTTTTTCCTTGTATCTTCTGTTTGAGTTCGGCTGGTATGGTATTTAAAAGTTTCTTTGATTTTTGTCCTTTTTGCATTATTATTTATATTATTATATAATTTATTATATTTTATTATTATTATTATTATTATTATTATTATTATTATTATTATTATTATTATTATTATTATTATTATTATTATTATTATTATTATTATTATTATTATTAATGCCAAATATTTGTAAGGGCCAAACAGCACCTTCCCCTTTGAAGTGTCATTGATTATTTGATGGGTGATGTAGCTTTTCTTTCGTAGTAGTAGTAGTAACATATTTTATTTAGCAAAAAGCTACAATTAAATATTTTTTAAGGTGGGAGTATCAACATGCTTGCCAACCTATAACCTATTTCGCGTAGATTTATTTATGTTTTCTAGCTTTTACACAAAATTTAAATAAAATCAGTATCAACTTGATATTCTATAGGTAATAATTGACATATTAAATAAATATCAAGGAATTTCATTAAATATTTTAGGAGAATTGTATAGCGAAAAATACCGGGTAAGATTTTTTTTTAACATTATTATCATTGTCATTGTTCTTTTACTATACAATTCTCCCAAAATTAGCAATGAAATGAATTGATATTTTTGTAGTTTATCAGATATTACCTAAGTAATGTGCCGACTATACTGATTTTATTTAAATGTTAGTTTAAAAAATAATAAACTTGAAAAACCAAAGCGAACTAGGTTATAGGTTGGCAATAAATTGAACGACGTTGAGAATTCCACCTTAATACATTTTATTAACATATTTTTATAGATTTATTTTTAAATTTAAAACGCTTCTTTTAACAAAAACAGACATTAAACATTTGTAAATTGTATCAAATATTACGTATCATTTTGTTTTTAATTAAATGTAATTTTAACGTTTTTTTAAACAGTTTTAATGATTTTTGAGATTTAATAGAATTTTTCAAATTATTATATTCTATCAAACCTTTATAAAAAATAGATTTATAAGCTAATGTTTTAGACACTATCCAAATTTTTATTAGTTCTTATTTTATAATTATGATCGTCATAATTAAAAGAACAAAAATTTTCATCAGGCAATAAATTATTTGTATAAAGATACTTACTAAATAAAAAATTAAATTTCTGACATTCAACCAATCTAAATTTTTCAACATAAAATTAATTTTTGTATATTTGTCACAATTTAAAATAATCCGCATTGCCTTATTTTGTAAAATTTGTAATTTATAAAATATTTTCTCACTAGCACAATATAAAATGGGAAAACAATAAAGAAAATGTGGTAATATAATAGTATTGAATACAGTTTTTTTAGAAAACAAACTTAAATTAGAACTGATTCTTTTAAAATAACCTACTTTTCCGGCAATCCTCGGTATGATACTTTAAAAATAATTAGAAAATTTTAATTTTGAATCAATAGTTATCCCTAAATATTTAAAACTGTTTGCTAATTCCAATTTTTCACCATCAATTACAACGTTTATATTTTGACAATGTAAATTATTACCCATAACCATACATTTAGTTTTTGAAATATTTAATTTTAATTTATTTACTTGTCGCCAATTTAATAATATATTTTGTCTCAGAATTAAGAGTATTTAGTAGACAATCAAAAATAATTAAAACATTAATGTAAATTAAGATTCGTACCTTAAGTAAATCTGATAAATTTTCCAAATTTTCGTTGGCGTATCTCACGATTTTTGGCTCACATTTGGTAAGCATCTCGTCTACTTTACCCATTTCATAAAAGTATTGGGTTGCGATGTTTTTAGGATAAGTACCTAAAAATAACGAGACAATGATATTTTTTTAAAAGAATGGTATGCTCATCTTACAGATGGTTTGGGCTTCAGTCGATATAACTTGAGGCGCCACCTGAATACTACTGTCTATTCTTCTCATATAAACGTTAACCAGATTCTCTTCGGGGCCACATCTCAGCTCCATATAACCATCTCTTTGCTGCTCGGCTGTTAAAAGTCTGAATTGGACTTTTCCAGGGAAAATGGGGTATTGAGTTTCAACCTCTACTTCTAAGAGGGGACGGGTGTTTTTGATCATTGATTCATCGACCTCTATTTCTGCACCCATTGAATGCCTATAAAATTAATAGTTTATCGTCTGAATTGGTTATCAAAAGTTGACATTTTCCCAGTATATAATATATAATATAATAAGTTTATTTATTTAAAATTTAATAACATGTATAATAAATATATTTATGTTGTCTTCTATAAACTTATTCTTCAATCCCCTGAAGCTGAGCATGTTAGGCGCAAATCTTATTTTTTGTTTTAGTATGTAAAATCATAAATATGCATTAAAAATCAAGTTTTAAAGTAAAAATGTTAAATTATAGTATAAACGCAGTTTTTTTTGAAGAAATATATTACCTATAAATAATAAAATTATTAATTTATAATTTTTAAGTAAAAAGTATTACTTATATAAATTATTCAGAACAATATTATTTAATTAAAGTATTTCTAAAAATATTTTCAAATTGTCTGTTTTTAATATCCATGTTTTTATTTCGACTTTAAATTTTTTTAATGAAATCAATTTTTTAATTTTTGTTGGTAAATAATCGTTTAAATAAAAACATAAATATTTGAAATTTTTTTGTCCTATGGACTTATTTATTTTAGGTATTATGGTTATGTCATTTTTATGATTATGGTTTTTAAATTGTATAAGGTTTTTATTTTTAAATATATATTATATTAAGATGTTATAAATGTAAAGTTGTCTTATCTTCAACTTTTTTGTTTTTGAATATAATTCTTTTGAAGGATAAAGATACTCTTTATTAAATTTAATTTTTAGAAACCTTTTTTGTACTATTTCTAATTTTTTAACTAAAGTTCTATTTATTCCTCCCCAAACTAAAATTGTAATTTAAATGAGTTATAACTAACGCGTAATATAATATTTCCATATTATGTCTTACATTTAAAAAAAATTAATGTTTTTAAAAATCGGTAGTCTTCTTAATTTTTTAATTAAGTATTCTAAGTGAAGATTCCAATTTAATTTACTGTACCAAAAATAATTCCTAAATATAATAATAATATAATATAATAATAAGTTTATTTAAAATTTAATAATATAATAAATATGTTTATGTTGTCTTCTATAAACTTATTCTTCAATCCCCTGAAGCTGAGCTTGTTAGGGGCAAATCTTATTTTTTGTTTTAGTATATAAAATCATAAATCATAAATATGTATTCAAAATCAAGTTTTTTAAAGTAAAAATGGTAATTTATAGTATAAACGCAGCTTTTTTGAAGAAATATATTAGGATAATAAAATTATTAATTTATAATTTTTAGGTAAAAAATATTACTTACTTATATAAATTATTCAGAACAATATTAATTAATTAAAGCATTTCTAAAAATATTTTCAAATTGTCTGTTTTTAATAGCCATGTTTTTATTTCGACTTAAAATTTTTTTAATGAAATCAATTTTTTAATTTTTGTTGGTAAATAATCGTTTAAATAAAAACATAAATATTTGAAATTTTTTTGTCCTATGGACTTATTTATTTTAGGTTTTATGGTTATTTCATTTTTACGACGTGTATTATGATTATGGTTTTTAAATTGTATAAGGTTTTTATTTTTAAATATATATATTAAGATGTTATAAATGTAAAGTTGTCTTATGTTCAACTTTTTTGTTAAAATAAAATATTTTATTTTATTAACTTTAAAAATTTAAATGTCTTCATTTATTTGAATTTGGTAGGTTATTTAGGTTTAAAGTAAAAGGAATATAATTTGTTTTATTAAAACTAATTATTGTTATCAAACCATTTTTTTATAATTTTAAAATCTTTTTTAATTTTATTATTTAAGTAGTCCCAATTTGTATCGTTATAAAATATTGTAGTATCATCTGCAAATTTATAATAATATAATATGACTGTTCTGCTAGAAAAGTTATACTTTAATAAGTTGTACTTTCCATGGATGAATATCCTTATAGAGCTGATAATGTAATCGATACTCTTGATCCTGTCTAAGTTTTTCAATTATTTTTTGTACAGTATCAGTAGCGTCTTCTGTTACGCAGATGTAAAATTCATCTTCACGGTCTTGTGTTTCATCAGCAATATAACCTAAAATCAAACCAAATCATGCTCGGTCAAATAATGAATAGAATTCAATAGAACCAGTTTTATGATGCACTTGCAAAGGAAAATACACTGCGCGACATATTTAACGCATAACGAAAAAATTGCCTCAATTTTAATGTTATATATTTTCCAAATTTGTGGTTCGTTTTTAATGATTGTTTTTTCAAATTGTAGGTTTTTGCCTTAAGCATATCACTGCCTTTATTGTTTTACTTGAAAAAGTAACTTTGGTATTATACCGGGTGTTATAAAACTATTATGTTTTTTTTTACGGAAATTCAAAACACCCTGTGGGATTTACTAGCCATTGCAAGTTATCGCAATTCCAGCCAAATTAAAGTCCCATGTTTCCTTTACATTTTCTTTTTTGATTCATTGGTTTATCTCTGTTTTTTTATGAAATATTCAATTTAGTTCAACGTGATTTTCATAAAAAAAATGTTTAGTTAAAAAATACAAAATAAACGAAATGCTTTGATTAATGCAACAGCAAGAAAAAACAAATTATAAAGTAAATAAAAAATCAATATCTGGTATTAATTTACTGAATCCACAAAACAGGGCAAAAAAATACAGGGAAAAAAATTGTAATTTCTAAATGTATTAAAAAAAATTAAATATGAATAATTAGTAGCGAGTATTGCCTCTCTTGGCTCTAATGAATGCTTCGCATCTTCTTGGCATACTTAAAATCAGATTTCTGATTTCATCTTAATTAATCTGATTCCATATTTCCATAAGCCTCAATGACATATCATTTAAGTTTCTAGGAGGAGGAAGCAAGGCTCTAAGATTCGTCGGCAATACTCGCTACTAATAATTCATATTTAATTTTTTTGAATACCTTTAGAAATTGCAATTTTCTTTCCTGTATTTTTTTGCCCTGTTTTAAGGATTCAGTAAATTAATACCAGATATTGATTCTTTATTTACTTTATAATTTGTTTTTTTTTGCTGTTGCATTAATCAAAGCATTTCGTTTATTTTGTATTTTTTAACTAAACATTTTTTTATGAAAATCACGTTGAACTAAAAATGAAATATTTCATGAAAAAACAGAGATAAACCAATGAATCAAAAAAGAAAATGTAAAGGAAACATGTGACTTCAATTTGGCTGGAATTGCGATAACTTGCAATGGCTAGTAAATCCCACAGGGTGAATTGAATTTCCGTAAAAAAAAGCATAACAGTTTTATAACACCCGGTATAATACCAAAGTTACTATTTCAAGCAAAACAACAAAGGCAATGATATGCTTAAAGAATAAACCTACAATTAGGAAAAAAAATCATTAAAAACGAACCACAAATTTGGAAAATATTTAACATCAAAATTGAGGCAATTTTTTCGTTATGCGTTAAATATGTCGCGCAGTGTATATGAGAACTGAGTAGCTTATACTTTCCCTAAACGGTTCGCGACCCTAAACTAAATCATTGGCCTAATTTGGGATAATTTTGACGCAGGATATATTTTTAAACCGCCATCTAGTTCTACTCTCTAACTTTATACATTCAACTCTTGATACATTTTTGGACGAAGAAATGATGTCTAATGTTTATGTATTTATTTACCAATTAATATCTGTTCTCTTGGATAATTTAAAATTTCCCTCCTTATTGGCAAGAACTCGGAGCTTTCCTCGTGAAGTTCAAGGTTATCTTGGACTAGTTCTTTTTTGACATATTTCCAAGGTTTTTCTGAGGATACCTGTTCACCAACTTCACATCTATAAAAAAATTACTCATTAATAATCATTTGTAGTTTTTTCTTATTCACTGTGATTTAGCGTAACATATCCTTCTCGGTTTTAAGGTGGAATTCTCAACGTCATATTGCCAACCTCTAACCTATTTCGCTTTGTTTTTCTTAGTTTATTATTTTATTGACTAAGATTTAAATAAAATCAATATCGTCCGCACATTATTTAGGTAATATCTGATATGTTACAAAAATATCAATTTATTTCATTCCTTATTTTGGGAGAATTGTATAGTGAAAGAACAATGACATAATAATGTTAAAAAAAATCTTAACCGATATTTTTCGATATACAATTCTCCTTAAATAACTTAACGTTAAAGACTAATGTGGAAAATATAAGAAATCAGGAGTTTATAAACTAAAATGCAATAAATGCAATATCTGTTATACAGTGTCACCAGTAAAGTCCGCATCATATGGGATTTTTTTTTATTAATAGCTTTATTCGAAATTTGACTTTGGCATCAAGCTCTGCTTCGATCGAGATGAAAATTAAGCAAAAAAATAGTAGTCACGTGATTCGCATTATCTGTCAAATTTTAATGTTTTCAAAAAAATAATTCAAAAGTGGGGTTATTTCTTAAAATAACGAAAAAAGTTATTAGAAAAAGTTTTTTTAACTGCAGTTTCTAGCCCATATGCAAAATTTCAGCCGCATAAGATAATTTTCATTTTTTACCTATATTTTGTAAATTGAACCACTTTTGCAAAATAAGACTCAACGCAACTTACATAAAACTTCTTAGTTTTGACTATGCTTTATTTCAGATACATTTTCTTTAAAGTAGCGCCATATTAAATGTGTGTTTTTCTACAAAATCAAAATTGGGCTATTAAAATCGGGTCGGATGTGATGCAAAGTTCATTTGTTTTTGACCCTGTATAAGGTAAGTCCATAAAATAAGTATTTTTAAAAAGGTTGTTCGTGTCTGAAAGTAATATACCTTAATGTTAAGACAAAAAAGAAAACAGTGTCTTCAGTAAAATGTTTTTTAAGTGGAAAATAAATTTTAGTTTAACTTAACGTAAAGTTTATCTATTTTCAACGATTTAATTTAAAACTCCTTTACTTTATTTTTTATTTTTCTTTTTTTACTTTCAGGCACAAACTACGTTTTGAAAAATACTTATTTTATGAAGTTACCTTATACAGGGTCAAAAACAAATAAACTTTGCATCACATGCGACCAAATTTTATTAGCCCTATTTTGATTTTGTAGAAAAACACACATATTATGGCGCTACTTTAAAGAAAATGTATCTGAAATAAAGCATTGTCAAAACTAAGAAGTTTTATGTAGGTTGCGTTGAGTCTTATTTTGCAAAAGTGGTTCAATTTACAAAATATAGGTAAAAAATGAAAATTATTTTATGCGGCTGAAATTTTGCATGTGGGCTAGAAACTGCATTTAAAACAACTTTTCCTAATAACTTTTTTCGATATTTTAAGAAATAACCCCACTTTTGAATTATTTTTTTGAAAAAATTTAAATTTGACAGATAATGCGAATCACGTGACTACTATTTTTTTGCTTAATTTTCATCTTGATCGAAGCAGAGCTTGATGCCAAAGTCAAATTTCGAATAAAGCTATTAATAAAAAAAAATCCCATATGATGCGGACTTTACTGGTGACACTGTATGTATAGGACAAACGGGACGAAACTTTGAAACTAGATTTAAAGAACATAATGCATGTTTTAGAGTAAAGAAAAGAACATCTAATTTTGCGAATCGTTTTTTAGACACTAACCACGTTTTTCCCGATATTAACAACTTACAAATATTACAAACAGAACAAAAATGTCATAAATTAGATATATTAGAAAACATCGAAATTTACAAACATAAACATATTTTGTTCATGGTTGTCTAGCTTCCTCAAGGACCGCTCTCTGCAAGTGGCGATTGACGGGTTTCTCTCAGACACCTTCACCATCAATGCTGGTGTTCCTCAAGGGTCCATATTATCTCCCACTCTCTTCTTACTGTACATTAACGACCTTCTAGCGAAAACAGAAAATCCATTATATTGCTTTGCTGACGACAGCACACTTATCTCATCTTTTACTTTGAAACCTCAAACATCGGCTACTGACGCACATCTTCGCAGACAACATGAGGTATCACGCCTCAATAAAGACCTGGAAGAAATTTTGTCTTGGGGTGACAGTAACCAAGTCGAATTTAACGCTCAAAAAACCCAGGCAGCAGTTTTCTCTAAGAAGGTCAACATTGCAGAACCCGATATCGTTATGGCAGGACACGCAATTCCACTGACTTCGTCTATTAATTTGCTGGGTGTCAACCTGGGAGGAAATATGTCTTGGCATAATCACGTTGTGGCAATCGCCAGGGCAGCTTCTCAGAAGCTCGGTATACTTTTCCGTACCAAAAAGGTGTATACACCTCAATAACTTTTGACACTCTATAAAGCCCAGATTCGACCATCACTGGAATACTGCTCTCATATCTGGACTTCTGCGCCGAAGCATACCCTTCGGTTGTTGGATTCCATCCAAAGGAGAGCCGTTCGTCTAATCGGCGACCACGAGCTGACTAAGAACCTCGACAGCTTAGAACATCGAAGACAGGTTGGTGATTTGGCTCTCTTCTACAGATATTTTCATGGCAAGTGTTCGACAGATATTGCCCGCTCGATTCCACCTAGAGTAATGCATAGCAGAAACACACGACGAACCACTGCCGCCCATCCCTATGTGGTTCAACTTAGTACACCCCGAACATCTTTGTTTCAGAACTCTTTCATTTGGAGGACGTCATCTTTGTGGAACGGCCTTTCTGAGACCGTGTTTCCAACCGAATATAACCTCCAACGATTCAAGAAAAACGTGAATCGCTTTCTTCGCACACGCACCGCTCCCAGAGCGCCTTAAAGGATTTTCCTATAGTGCTTGTGCTCGATCATAAAAAAAAAAAAAAAAAAATACCATAATGTCAACATTTTAAATACACAATAATTAGATTTCGGAAATTCCCCACTTTTAAAATTATTATAATTTTTATCTGGCATGTTTACCATTTAGATTTTATAAACATTGGCCAGCCTGTCCCTTATAATTAGAAAGGTTGTAAAATACCATTGTGTACCAAACAATACTATACTTTAGGTAGATCCAATAATTTTATGACTCTGTTAAGCTATACCGGGTGTCCACGAAAGGTGGCTCGCCCCTCTAACTTTTTGTTTTTCAAGATAATGAAATAAAATTCGGGGAATTTGTGTGCAACATAAAACTGCATTTTTCGACGGGTGACTCAACATTATGGAACTTCCGGTTTAACCGGAAGTGACATAAACTTTGGATTTTTAAATCGGACACCTGGTATATTTTAACTTTTTTTGACACTATATGACATTCTAAATACAACGATGTGTCACTTGTCACTTTTTGTCACCAAAAAAATATTTTTTTTCCAAATTTATTGTTTTATCTAGAGGGCTATGAATACCTTAAAATCACTTATATCAGTTCTTTAAGCTTGAGAAAAATACAATTTTACTATTTTTGGTCCAATACTATGTGCTATGTAAAATTTAATCTTTAAAGTTGTATAACTCATTTTTTTTTAAATGGCAACATGGTGGCTCGTCGGGTTAAGAAAAAAGAGGATTTTATTACGATTATTTTGATAGTTAACGTAGAACTTTCCTAAAATGAAGCATCTTTTGAGAATAAATTTAGATTTAAATGCATCAAGTAAGCCTGTGACCAGCAAAACTGATAAAACAAAATCATGCCTTGAAGAAAATTGAAATGCCAACAGCTTCTGCCAAAGTAAATTAGTTTATTGTTTAAAAAACATGGAAAATAATAGTTTTACTAGGAGTGAAAAAGTTGATATGTTATTAGTGTTTGGAGAATGTGGAAATAATTCAACCGATGCTGCACGACGTTACGCACAAAGATATTTTAATCGGCGTCATCCAACTCCGGCACTATTAGGTACCCAAAACTGGTTCCGAAAATGCGAAATGATCCTGACAATAATAACATATCAACTTTTTCACTCCTTGTAAAATTATTATTTTCCATGTTTTTTAAGCAACAAACTAATTTACTTTGGCGGAAGCTGTTGGCATTTCAATTTTCTTCAAGGCATGATTTTGTTTTATCAGTTTTGCTGGTCATAGGCTACTTGATGCATTTAAATCTAAATTTATTTTCAAAAGATGCTTCATTTTACGAAAGTTCTAAGTTAACTTTTTAAAGTTTTTTAATGGCAGCTTTTCTAAAACCTAATAGTGTATGGTATCAAAAAAATCGTAATAAAATTCTCTTTTTTCTTAACCCAACGAGCCACCATGTTGCCATTTAAAAAAAATAAGTTATACAACTTTAAAGATTAAATTTTACATAGCACATAGCATTGGACCAAAAATAGTAAGATTGTATTTTTCCCAAGATTAAAGAACTGAAATAAGTGATTTTAAGGTATTCATAGGCCCTCTAGATAAAACAATAAATTTGGAAAAAAAATATTTTCTTGGTGACAAAAAGTGACAAGTGACACATCGTTGTATTTAGAATGTCATATGGATTTAAAAAAAGTAAAAATATACCAGGTGTCCCATTTAAAAATCGAAAGTTTATGTCACTTCCGGTTAAACCGGAAGTTCCATAATGTTGAGTCACCTGTCGAAAAATGCAGTTTTATGTCGTATACAAATCCCCCGAATTTCGTTTCATTATCTTGAAAAACACAAAAGTTAGAGGGGCGAGCCACCTTCCGTGGACACCCGGTATATACTCTTAGTTTGTTAATTTTAGATTAGCGTCTTGAAGATGTAGTTGTACTACGAAACGGCCGTCACGCCAAAATGTTTAAATACAAATTAGTGACAAATAACAAAGTATACTTTTCGGTGCATTTTACATAGTACTTACTCAATAATTTTTTGGGTTAATTCTGACAAAATAATCTTTCGAACGCCCGGTATATCAAAAAGGTTGTGACGTCGCCGCTTCTTCTTACGCCTCCGCTTGGGACTTTCCTCTGGGTCACCCATTTTAATAAATTATTTTAGCTATTTCGTATATTTTTTCGTATCAAAAGTCACTAATTTTTTGACCGTTGATGTCAACCTAGAAATATCGGATTGTTACTTCAATCCGGGTTTATTTCGTTTGGTTTATTGATCAAACAGCTTGCATCTTTTACACTTTTTGTTGTCGCATAAGTTCAATATTTTATGGTGTGTTAATTTGAAATTTTTTTACTATACGCAGACGTAGAATAATTATACAGCATTATGATAAAGAAAGGGATCAGCCTTTATATAAAATACCCCCACTTAATCAAGAATCGCTCGGACTGACGAGTGGCAAGAGCTAGAACCAGATCATTTCTAACTAAATTGAGATATATTTTTCCAGTGACGCTGGTCCGATTACCCTATTTTTAACAATGCCCGTCCAGACAGTAACCTTTTCATTATACTGGATGTGATGTGAATGAAATGTTTACAAGACACAATGACATACTTCACTTCACATCTTTAATAGTACGAGAAGTTCTCCACTTAATTGCCACCCTAGACATTGTGGCCCCTACTTGACGGCTGGAAAATTGCAGCGCTATTACAGCACAGTGGAAGGACCTAAGAAACATCACTGCCGTAGTCACCGGACATTGCAAGATAATATGTTTCAAAAAAAAAAAAATTTGACGGGTCCGAGCGAGTCTTGATTAAGTGGGCTGTATTCTAGGTAAAAGGCTCATTTGGTTCTTTATTGTAACGCTGTATGTTTACGAATTAAGACACGACCATACTAGAAAAATATTTTATTGCAGATCATCACATATGCATAAATAGCATAGTAAATAAAAAAATAATAAATAGTTTACAGTTTTAAAGCATTACTAGCTTAGATTTAATTTTACAATTCTTAAATACAAATCATGGCTATTATAGCCATAGTTTAAATATAATATGTAAATATTTAAAAATCATAACAATTTTTTAATAACAAATAGAAATATTTTATAATAGGTACTCTTTATACTTTAGCTAGTGTCTTATATAGTGTTTTTTTTTATATAACATAACGTGGAATGAATTAATAGTAAGCAATACTGTTTCTGTTCATTTCTTCAGTCAATTTCTCCTATAAACTAAAATTATTATACAAAATACTAGTGGAATTGTGTCGCTTGTAATTTGGTTCTGATTTTCTGGAGATTTTAATTTTGCAAGTTTAGACGTTGCTTCGGTATAGTTCTGACTTTGGCGCTGGGTTTTGTTTTATTTTTATCGGCAACTCCGTGATATGTCAAAAATTGCGTGTTCTTATAGCTTGACGACGTAGAATCGGCGATGCTTCGTCCGTCTCCTTCATCTCTTCGGGAAAGCTCGGAAAAAGGAGACAGGCGCTTGGTTTCTTGTTCATCTTTTTCTCTTTGTTCAGATCTAAAAGTAAAAATAAATTTGTTTGTAGTCAACGTTAGAATTAACATTAGGAGCTTAAACGATAAAATAGTTTTGGACTTGTATTGTCATTATTTTAAATCACAACGTTTCAACTGGTATGTAACTTCAGTCGTTTTACTTCGTCTGAAATCCTGCATAAAGAATCACACTGAGGAAAGTTCAAGGAACTCCAAAACTCTCCTATCATTTAAAAAACATCATTGTCTCCAACTGTTAAACAGACAATGAGCCTAATGAATAAAAATTTAGCGATTGCTTTTTCTTATAAAATCGAAGTAATTTCTTGAAAGCCAATGAATAAAATCTAAAGTAATTGCTTTTGCGTCCAGCAAGTGCCTAAAAGTGCAGGAATTGCTTCTAGTTAATGCTTTTTCTTAAAAAATAGAAGGAATTGCTATCGTTTGCTTAAAATGTGATGAATAAATTAAGGATTTTTTTCTAGTTTAGCGATCGCTTTCAACTTTTTAAGATAGGTCGACCCCTACATCATTTGCTTGGTAGCAGTCAACTTTAGTTTTCCGCGGCATACACGTGCGTTGCTCTTGATTTGTGTCTTCAATTATGGCTGAATATATGAACGTCCGTAACAGAAAAATCTACAGTGTACGTAAAAATTGCAGATATGATGATTTTAGAAAGTTATATCGATTTGACTGCGAAAATGTTGAGTGGTTGGTAAATTATATTTGACTGATACCGGTAAAAGGCAAGGGGGTGCACTGTCGCCTGTTGTGGAAGCTAAACGGTTGTGGTCAGAGAGATTTATTTATGTTCCTTCAATTTGTACACGAATATCAATTGCTTGTCTTTAATTTCTTCATCACTACTATCACTTTCCTCATTTTCACTGAAATCTGCCATATCACAAATATAAGTTTCCTATTTTCCACAAAAACGTAACAGATTACTATTGTACTAAATAAATAGACCAACGTTGTTGTATTTACGTCAACTCTTTTGCAAATTAGGCACCAAACTGAACATGAAATCTATAATCTGAACAAGTGAATAAGCCACGTCTGAACTTGTGTTGAATAAGCATTTGCTACAGAAGTGTAAAAAAACAGCAATTGCTTCAAAACTTTATTCATATCCAGATCTAGCAATTGCTTTTACTTATAGCATTTGCTAGTCAATCAATTGCTTTTACTAAAAAGTAATTGCTTCAAGTAGTTGCTTAATTTTTATTGATTAGGCTCATTAGGAGCTTACCTTAGACATTTCTTATTTTTCACTTCTCTCTCCAATATATCGGCAGTAGTCAAATCCGAACTCTGAATCTGCTGTAGAGCACTGGTGTTTTCCGTTAACCACGGTTTACTTAATTTCGATTTTGGACATGTACAGTTCTCCGTTTTACATCTTTGGCACTGTGAACCATTCACTTCGTTGTTTATATCTTCATCATCTAATATTCCTAAAAGATATCAAACATAATTTTAGAAACTAAGCACATACTTATACCTATTACTCTTCAACATACCCAGTGTTATTTTTTCTAGTACAGTATTATCAGTCTTTGGGGCGGAACTATTTGATTGATTTAAAAGTAACTTCGATAAAGGCGGGGCCAATCCAAGACCAATGTTTCGTTCGTGATACACCTAGAAAAAAAGTGTTGTACACAAATAGGTAACACAATATTTTAATTCAGAATGAACATTGACATTTACTTTTTTCTCTCTATCTCTAATCAAAGTCCAAGAAACCATAAATATTATATTGATTATTACCTCGGAAATTGTCGGTGTCAACTCCCTATTAATATGCCGTAACTGCGTCGCTAAAATTGTGTCGTGTAGCGCAGCAGCACTTCCCGCTTTTACCCCCGCCGACGTTTCGGCCTTCACGCCGACTAATTCCGGTTCTTCAGACTCGCAAGCTCCCCCTACAGCTCCTGCTATTGGTCCGCCTACTGCTCCAGTTGCCATTGATACAAGGGAAGAAAGAGTGGCTGATGCATCGGACTCGTTGGGAGAGAAGTAAAGAAGACGTTCATTGGAAGGTAAAGTCTCCTCGCTAGGCAATGTGATTGGCTTCCGAGGTGTGGAAGTGGGTATTTGGTGAAGGGTCGATTGAGTAGGCGGAGTCACCTAGTAAATAAAAAAGTTCTTGTTATTTAAAAGCAAGCAGTTATTTTTGGGTATTTACGGTTATTTGTCGGGTAATTATTACCTCTGTTCGGACGCTAAGTCTGTCCAATGTGCACATAGAATTCCTTGATTTTTTGAATGTGATTTTTCCTCTAGGGTTGATTGGCATATTAAACATCTTTGCTTCCATTTTTTCGAGGTCGCTATCTGAACTATTTTCAAAAAGCCCAGCTGGAAGGTTGTTATAGAGAGCGAGGTCAATTAAAGGTTTTGTTGTACGGGGAGGTGGAAGAGGAGGCATCTAAAAAAATCAAGAAAAAAATAGGTTTAAAGCTTGTCTTTGTTTAGTAGTAACAATAGTTGCCCATTACTTAATATGGAGTGATCGTTGTCCTTATTGAAATTGGACTTGTAGTTATACCTACTTGATTTTGAGTCTGCCTTCTTAAGACAGTAGCATGTCCACTCTCCCAATCTGTAGCGGAGCTTGCAGAGCTAGAACTATCCGGCCTCATAGGGTCAGCCTTAGCATCAGACTGCGAATACAGATTCCTAAAAAATAAATAAAGAGGTGCTTATTACAATGACACTTTCTATTTCAAGGCAGCCTCGTGCGGCCTTATCTTATGAAGAGTTTATGAGAGAAGAAAATGTTCTGAGGGCACCTCGCACCATAACACGCGAACCAGCTTATGGTGTATTAAGATTTAAATCTAGGTTTAAAGGGGTAACAATTATTTTTATCCTACTACGTACCTTATTCTCGTCTGATGTGCCAACGACAAAGCCATATTGGAGTTTTCTGGTTGCAGAACTACAGGTGGGCTAGGAGTAAACGCTGCGTCAGATTCCCCACCACCTGGTCTAGCAAGCATAATGGGTTTACGTGGTTTAAGGTCTGGAGCGCCTTTGGTGTCTGATGGATTGGCTGTTCGACCATCGGGTTCACCTAAAGAAAAAGTAACAAATTAAATTGTTCAATACCTACAAAACACTGTTTAGCTTACTAAAAAATTACTTAATAATTTTATTTCTCACCTCTTCTTCTAACGTATGAAGTAAAAGCTCCACCAAGTCTTTTATGTGGCAGAACAGTTCTACTAAACGGCGGTGGTATCCTTTTCGGCAGTACTTTAGGGGTTGGCTGGGGAGTAGAGCATATTTCGTTATCTGAATGGGGGTAATCATTATCAACCGATGCCAGGGACTCTAAGCTGCTCGAGGAGTCAATTGTTAGACTTTTCGGTGCTTCATGTGTATCTAGAAAGTCACGGAAGCTACATAAAACCTTTTCTTTTGAGGGCAAAACTGTATTCCTACTTACCGAATAATGCGAGCAAAGACTGTAGTGTAAACTGGATATTTCTTTTATTAGCCTGCTTGCCAGTCCTTAAAGTTACTTTGTCCTGACCGACATCACAAAGGTCAAAGCCTAACGATGCTAACAATTCATGACAACCAGGTACCCTCCATAATCTTGAAATAAGTTATTGTATAGTTTCACTTTTGTCTTTTTTGGCAAATCCACTTACCTCACATTAAGTCCGACTTCAACGCTGTCGCTTTCAATAGTTTTTGAGGAAAACTGGGACAAAGCAGACTGTATAACAGCAATAATATCATCTGCCACATCCGGGTTATTAGTTAATTTAGATAAAGCTAATATTGACGTGCTTGATAATCCTGGAAATAAAATAATTGCAATGATTTTAAAGGTCATTATATAAAAATTAAATACAATTGTAGAGGTTAGTTTTTGGTATGCTAAATTAACTTCGTACCTAATAGAGCTTGCAAGCTTGCGGAACATTGAGTGAGTCGTTCGTCCGGATCCGATTGAGGAAAAAATACACTACTCGGTATTCCATTTGATGCTGGCTCAAAACGAAATCCTACCGACATAAGTAGTTCCTTCCAACCACTTAGTGTTCCGACCTAAAAAGAAAGGCATCTTAGTACATTGATTAAGGTTAAGATAATTATGGGCGAAGTAAATAAGTACAAGATTTTGTTAAAACATGTACCTTATTTTCAATAGACTTCTGCGTGGTATACATGGCGTTCTTTTGTCCGCGATGAATTCTTTGTAAACTTTTTTCGACTAGATGCAGCGTGACTCTTAAAGCGTCTCTACATTTATCAGGAGCTTGTAGTATTTCACATAGTGCTTGTCCCATTAGTGCAACCTTAAAAAGTTCAATTAATTTACCTTGCATACAGACAGAGAGGTAAATAGTAACGATAAGTCTTTCCTAATTACACCGATTCTATTCCAAATTTTTTCAATACCTTATTTGATAATCGAACATTTAATCCTATTAGTACAAAACCCGCCCAGTTGGCGGGATGAGCAAAATGTTTGGTATGCTGCACTGTTTGCATTGCTTCACTCAAAGCTTTCGCAGCCCTTGTTCCTTGTAGCATTGCTGAGTAAAATGCCCTAAAAGGCAGTTGCAATTTAATATAAATATGTGTTCTGTCACGCGTTTAACCAGTATATATAAAAGCGCTCTACCTTAACAAGATTTTTGTTGCAGTATCCGGTACCGGCCACAGAGACACTAGAACTGCTTGAGCCCCAGCGGCTAATAATGCCCGCACCAATGCTACCAGGCCATCAGAAGTAGCCCAGCCATTTTGATCTCTCGTATGGGAGGAACTTACCTAATAAAGCAAAAGTAAGTAGTTAATAAATTAATATTTTTAGAAATTTGATTTATGAATAATTTTACTCACCACTACTAGTCTAGCTGATAGTTTTAAAGATAGAATATCCGCAGCGCTAAGTAGGAACTCGGATAAAGGTGGTAATTCGGCACTTATTGAAACTTCAGTATGTTCGTCTTCTTCAGAATTGTCGATTGTGTAAAGCCTTTTTGTTGGCGATTGCTCCAGTACCTATAAGAATGTGATAATTACAGTCAAATGTCCCTTTTACAATAGGTGCTAAGGATTACTATTTATGTACTAAAATAGCGATAAAAAAATTGTCTCTGTCATCGTAATATTTTACCTCTGCTGGGCTCAGTACTAAGCTGGACAGCTTCCACGATACGTGAGTAGCAAAGTGTATACATTCGGCATCTTGTATCTGTTCCAAAACTAGTTCCTTTGTAGCATTGTTGCCAATCAAAACTTGTGTTTGAAGAAGTTCTGCAACCATTGTGGCTTCTTGTTCGGCTTGAGGGATGTCTTTCCATCCCCAGTGGTCGGTAACGGCTAAGGGTATCTTAGGGTTTCCTACTATAAGGCTACGAACCTAAAACAAGTTTTTATTTGACATTCGGCATTACACCTAATAGATAAAGTTCTCTATTCCAGTTTAGCAATCTTTTAGCGTCTGATATAACGTCAAACGACTCGTCGGTACTTACTGCTTGATCTGTGTCTTGCTTTCGCGTTCTTCCTGACCTTAGCGACATTAAATTTGGAACTACCAATAACGAAAACCTTTCACATAGATATTCAGAGTTTTCATTGGCTGATCGAAGTACGGGAAAAGGAACCAGATATAAATCACCTTCAAGTACTAGAATAAGTTCTCTTTTGTTTGCTGCGTTTTTACAATTTGAGGCTAAAACAATTAAGAATTATCGAACAAACCCGGTGCGACATCTTGCGTCCCAGTACCGTACCTTAGAAAAGGTCAGTCGTAAAGGGCTTATTCTGTAAAAACAGAAAATTTTGCAAGAGCGCTCTCAAAACCGGTAAAGTGCCGGACCACATATTAATTGTTTAGTTGAAACAGACAAAACTCTTTTCAATTAAGAATTAGTTATGGTTTGAATGTATCGCGAACAATGAAAGTATAAGAACTTTTCATACAAGTTTTATTTGTTTACCTTTGGTTGGTAAGTATTCTTCAAATGGTTGCAGTAACAAGGTATAAAGCGTATGTAAGCAAGATGGACCTTTCCACGACTGTCTTTTAGGAACCTTTATGGAACCTTGGGTGCTAGAACTAGATCTGGTGCTCCCTTGTAAAGATGCCACTGAACCCCCTACACTCCCCAAAGAAAACAACGAACTTAAGGAGTAGTTACTGGAGTTCATAAGATGGTGTCGGTTGACCATTCGAAGAAAACCTATAAAATGAAAAAAAAACTCAAAAACTCACACAAGCCAAATATGTTATTTAAAAATAGTCTACTTACCCGTTCTTTCTGACAAATTGTCATCCAAATACTGTTCCTCTGCGATGGTAGTACAAGGGCTTAATTCAAGTCCAAGACTGTCCCTTACGGAAGTCACCAATTTTTCTACAATGCCAGTACCACTTGGTACCGGGTCCGTGTTGTCACAGTTATCCGTGGAATCTTGGCATTCCATTAATGGTGCTGAGTGAAATTTAACTACTCCTAGAATTCGAGGAAATTGTGCTTTGAAAAGGATACTGCGTAGTGGGTATGGCTTGTTGCCAAAAAAACGGATTGTAGAAGTTTGACTAACCTTTTGTAGGTAGAATTAACCAAGCGTACAAAAACCCTGCAGCTATACTGTAATACAACGTAGCCGCCCTTTGTCTGTTGACGATGTCCTTTAAGTGGTCTAAAGTGTTTATTCCCAAAATGTCAGTCTTACGTCCTTTACTTTTGGATTTTTGGATATTAAGCCCTTGACGTTCTAACAGAAGGTCTACGAAAGCCATGTTTCTTCCTCTTTCAGCTATTACTAGTGCATCATCAGTTCTATTAAGACCTAAAAAATACATCACATAATCTATGCAATAGAGGAAGCTTGGAGCATGTTAGTAATTGTTTTTTTTTTGGTTGAACCTGCAGTTAAAAGTTAACAATTAAAGTGTTTTGTAATTAAAAATACTTACACACTAGCACCCTTTGCAAAACTTGATAACTGGATGACTGTAGTTCAAACAGGGAAAGTTTATACTCTGAACTATTTTTGATTTCTCTTCGAATACCTTCTAGAATGTGCGTAGCAGCTTCTAATTGCTTTTGCGCCCCTTCCAAGTCTCCATTGGCGTACAGCGCCAATCCTAACCTGTTTCTGATTTTGGCCTATAAACGATACAACCATATAATATTCCAAATGTAGGTATTAAAAATAAATTACGCAATGAAAAACTTAAGAAAATTGATTCTGTACCTCTTCATCTCTTCGTCCAAGTGCCTCGGCTATACAAAGACCCTGTGTGAGATACGAAATTGCTTGTGTCCTGTTTCCCAGAAGTTGATGAACTCTTCCCAACGAACTATATGCTAAAGTTTTTGCTATTTGATCGTTGGTGCTCATTGCTATTGACAAATGCTGTTCTTGGTACCTCACTGCTTGGTCCAGGTTACCTAGAGCTTCGTATACATTACCTAGAAAATAATTGGATTTAGCTAGGACAATAATTAGAGAAAGAAAATATATTGACAAAAAGTGTATTATAATAAGAGTAATGTCAAGGTATATGTATGTTGATTAGAAATTGAAAAATTTTATGTATACCAAAGACACCTTTAAAATATTTTATCCAATTTTTGTTTTGGTTTTATTACCTATATTTCCACATGCCCTGCTTTGTAGGCTAGGCATATCCAATTGTTCCGCTATTTCTAAATCGTTTTGGTGATACTTGAGGGCTGCCGAGTACTCCCCCATTTGATGATAAACATTTCCCAGACCACATAGCGCTTCAGACTCCATAATCCTGTCATCTAAAATATAAAAAAATCTTATTCCGAATTCATAGTAACTAACTTGCTACTCCTTAGAAATATAAACAAAAAGAAAATCCTTTTCTGGATATTTTTTTTTATGCTTACTTAATTCTCTTGCGATATTTTTCTGGTGATCCAAACACGATACAGCCTGTTCTAAATTCCCCAACGTAGCATGAAGATGCCCTAGTTCTCCGTAAGCGGCAGCTTTGGCTTCAGGGCTTCCTAGTTCGTGAGATACTACCAACCTTTTTTCTAAGCAAACTAGTGCTTGTTGAAGATTACCTAAGGACCTTTGAGATTGTCCTAAAACAAAATTGTCTTTTAAAATCTGATCGATGGATATATTGATCTAACTTCACACCTAGTGCTGTAGAGTATGATCTTTGGAACACCAGGTTAACCTGAATTCCTCATCACGATCATTAGCACTTGATCAAAAGTTTATCTGTTAGCGATAGTAAAAGGAAAATGTAAAAATAAACTAAAAACGTTTAAATGTCTACCTAATCCTCTGTAAGCTCGTTCCTGATCCCTAGGACTCTTCAACTTTAAGGCGATAGACAAGTATTGCTCATGACATTTGGCTGCTTCTTCTGGGTCACCTAGAGCATCATAGCAATCTCCTAAACTTCCAAAAGCTCGTCCCTTGTCTAGGTGGGCTGTGGAAGAGCTAAGTCTTTCTAGCGTTGCCAATTGTTGTTCGAAATAACCGATGGCGTCTTCGTAATAAGCCATGTTCAGTCTACAAAGAAAAAGAAAGTATTAACTTCACTGCTATATTAACAAAAAATCCCTAATTTAATTCATTTCGATCGACATTACATTAATATTTTACAAGTTGCTAGATGGCTCTGGTAGAATTTTCAGACTGTATTATATATTATATGCTCATAGGCTCTACTTTTTGTCATAAGGAGGAAACGCCTGTAATCTTTTCTTAAAGCTTGATAAATAGGCGCAGACGTACCCATTACATTAATATTGTACAAGTTGCTAGATGGCTCTGGTAGGATTTTCAGACTGTATTATATATTATATGATCATAGGCAGGGGCGGTTCTACACCCAAAATATTGGGGGGGGGGGGGGCACCACATTGGCTCAGCCACAATTTTTGGTAGCCTCCGTTTGATTGTATTTCTCTTGAAATATTTTAAAGTTTTTTTCAGAAATGTTGGGGGGTCCTGGGTCCCCCGTAGAACAGTCCCTGCTCATAGGCTCTACTTTTTGTCATAAGGAGGGAACGCCTGTAATCTTTTCTTAAAGCTTGATAAATAGACGCAGACGTACCACTTTCATAAAGCACTCTGATTGGACATAAAATATGTCATTTCGCCTCAGATAATCTGTAAACCATTTTACTGGTTCTCGATTAGGAGGGTTATGAATTCGGTTTGGAGGAAAGTAATGCTTTACCAAATCTGCAATATTATCAGCAAATGTCTTAGAGTGACACTGAACGTCCAAGTCGGTGTAAGACTGCCCATTGACTAAACAAACAGCCTCTATACACTCCTGAAAGTACTTGGAAGCATATGAACGATTTATTAGATCATACCTTGCAATTCCTAAATTTCCATAAGCCTGAGCTTCTACAGCGCAGTCTTGAAGCTCTTGCGCTCGCTCTAATTGCTCTTGATAACATTTGACGGCGTGCGTATAGTTTCCTAAAGCCATATGTACAGCCCCTAAATGTCCATGGGCTCGGCATTCCCCTGCCAGTTCGGACATTTCTTGCCTAAGGGTGAGTTCTTGCGTGTGATAACCTAAGGAAACAAATTATTGGCGTAATTACATATCGTCGTCGCCCAATATTTTTTTTACTTTGTGTTAGCATACCTAAAGCTTTATCCAGTCTTTTTAATAATCGATGGGCCGTTCCCAATGCTCCACAGGCAGCTGCCTCCATGTTTCTGTCCCTGTTACTTCGTGCTAAGGCTAATTGCCTATAATACATCTTTACTGCTTCCTCCGTCTCGCCTATTTTTATTAACACATCGCCTATGTTGCCAAATGCTCTAAATTTTCCTATAAATAAAGATTTCGTTACAATCTTTACAATTTTTTTTTATTCTACCTTAGTGCATTGTATAAATATGAATTATAACAAACCTGCGGAATTATTAGTCATGTGCGCTATGGCCAAAAAATACTTTTGACACTCCAAAGACGTTTCCAGTTGATTAAGAGCAAAATGGGCTAAACCTAAATTGCAGTAGGCCCTACCCATGTTCATTTTGTCTTGTAAATCTTTTGCTAGCGCCAAATCTTGGTCGTAATATCTTACCGCTTCCCTGTAATTTCCTATGCAATAATGGACGTACCCTAAAATTACAAAAAAACGTGTGTAATAATTAGTACTCTACGTATAGAAACCTAACTATTTTTTACCAACCTAAAAAGTGACAAGCTTTGGCTTCCCCCTCTACGTCGGATAGTTCTTGGGATAACATCAGGTACTGTTCGTAATAGGGAATGGCCTCAGCAAATTCCGATCTTGAACTCAGGCAATTTGCCAAGTTTAACAGGGCACAGGCCTCGCCTGCCGTATCTTTTAGTTCTCTCGCTATTCCTAAATGTAAGAAGTTGTCTTAAATTCAATAGAACACAATAGAATAGTTATTTATTAATGTTGCTACTCCAAAACATGCTATATTCCGAATGGTGCGCCGCCAGACTTGCAATGGCAAATCCTATATGTATGTATGTGATTTCCCACGGCCAGTCTGGCGGTTCACCATCCGGTAGATGCTGTACCTAAGTGGGCTCTATAATGTAGTAATGCCATATCATGTGCGCCTAGTGCTTGGTAGGCCACTGCCAAGTTCCCATGGGTACTAGCTTCGGAACTTCTATCGTGGACTTCCTAAAATATTAGAGATATGTGCGGGTAGATGCATTTTTTTAATTAAAAAAAGGTTTATAGATCGCTATTATTTGATTTTTAGTATACATTGTGTAATACTTATTTAGTATAAATTGCATAAAAATATTTTTAAATGTCGCTTTACTATTAAAATCGGGGAAAAGTATTATTTGTCTTTTGAAATTTATATTCCGCCGCTAATGGTGAGTTTGTAAACAGCCGCATGGCGTGAAAGGACAAATAAACACTCGTGTGATAAATAAAAATCCAAGATTGGCACAAAATGTACACCCTAATAAATAAACAAATCGTTGTAAAGCTAATTTAAGATTCAGACTTAAAAATTCTTCTCGCATTCGATACTTTAAACTAGAGGTTTATTTGGGGGAGTAAATAACGGTTTTAAACTACTACACTTACAGTCCTTTATTTAGAACACACATTTTCTGTAGAAATATTCGTTGTTACCAGCAACTTAAGCGGTCGATTTTATAAATAAGTAGATAATATAATGAGGCATTTCCATAGCACACCGTATAATTAAAATGCATTGTAAATTTTACCTTGCTTATCGTCAATTCTTGTTTATGATACTTAATAGCGGAATCGTAAAACCCCGCAGCTGAGTAGGCGTTGCCAATGTTGCCATATGCTCTGCCCATTCCAGCCCGGTCCTGCAAACTTCTGGCTAACGATAAGTGAGCTTGATGCAGCTTCAAAGCGGCGTCGTATTCGCCTAAATGAAAATACAAGTTGTAATTACTGAAAAATAATTAATTAGTGTTGTGAAACACAGGTAAAAAAAAGTAACAACATTTTTTCCTTATTCATAATGAAAAGTAATTAATTTTTGATATTATAAAAGTGTGTAGTAGTAGTAGTAGTAACATGTTTTATTTAGCAAAAAGCTGCAATTAATTTTTTTTTAATACATTTTTTTAACACATTTTTATAGATTTATTTTTAAACTTTAAAACCGAACATTCTTTTAACAAGAACAGATAGAAAAGTTAAACATTTTGTATCAAATATTACGTATCATTTTCTTCTTTAAATAAATGTAATTTTAACGTTTTTTTAAATAGTTTTAATGATATTTGAGATTTATTAGAATTTTCCAAATTATTATATTCTATCAAACCTTTATGAAAAATATACTTATAAGCTAATGTTTTAGACACTCTATTAACAAAAAAATTTTGATTAGTTCTTGATTTATAATTATGATGGTCATGATTAAAAGAACAACATTTTTTTAAACAATCAGGCAATAAATTATTTTTATTTTTATGTATAAAGATACATACTAAATAAAAAATTAAATTTCTGACATTCAACCAATCTAAATTTTTTAATATAAAATTTATTTTTGTATATTTGTCACAATTTAAAATTATCCGCATTGTCTTATTTTGTAAAATTTGTAATTTGTCAAATATTTCCTCACTAGCACAATATAAAATAGACGAACAATAAAGAAAATGTGGTAATAAATAATAGTATTAATACAGTTTTTTTAGAAAACAAACTTAAATTAGAACCGATTCTTTTAAAATAACCTACTTTTCCGGCAATCTTCGATATGATAGATACTTTCAAAATTATTTAAAAAATTTAATTTTGAATCTTTAATTATCCCGAAATATTTAAAACTGTTCACTAATTCCAATTTTTCACCATAAATTACAAAATTTATATTTTGACAATTTAAATTATTACCCATAACCACACATTTAGTTTTTGAAATAGTTAATTTTAATTTATTTACTTTTAGCCAATTTAATAATATATTTATCTCAGAATTTAGAGTATTTAGAGTATTTAGACCATCAAAAATATTTAAAACATTAAGGTAAATTAAGGTGTCATCGGCAAACATTTGTAACTTACACATTTTTAAAACTAAAGGCATATCGTTGATGTATAAAATAAATAATATTGGACCTAGTATACTTCCTTGAGGAACTCCTATATTATTTATTTTATTTTTGTTTTATTTCTTTGATTTCTAACAGTATGTTATTTAAACTTCATACCTAGCAGCTGATATACAATCCCTAAATTACTACAAGCTCTCCCCTCTCCAATTTTGTCTCTGGTCGCCAGGGCGACATCCAATTGTCGTTCGTGCCATTGTTTTGCTTGGACGTAGTCTCCAGCGCACCTGGATGCGTGACCCAGACCAGCGTAAGCACGTGCTTCGACAGATCTATAAATCGTATTTTTAATTATCAATTTTTTTATGTAGCTTTAAAATTGAAGATATACTTCTTGGGTGTTTTTTTTTTACTACAAAAAACTTACTTGTCACCTATCGCCTGGGCGAGTCTCAACACCTTTTCATGATAGAGTACAGCCTGAGCGAAATTTCTTTTGTAATGATGACAGGAACCAAGATTGCTATAGGCCCGGGCTTCTTCAACCTGCCATATTAAAAAAAAAAATTGTATTATTAGAAAACAATTGACAATCTTTTAAAGTCAAACTGTACGAAAGCATTCTTACTTGATTGCCCAGTCTTCTAGCTATTCTCAAATGTTGCGTATGACAATCGACGGCGCTGTCAAAATCGCCCATCGCCATATATACAGCCCCTACGTTCCCGATTTCTCTGGCTTCTTGAAGCCTGTCACCCATTTGTTTGACTAGTTGAACGCATTGCTTGTGCGATGCTAAGGCGTTGGGGTAGTCACCAATCGCTGTGTAAACGTGGCCTAAGGAAGTTAGTGCTGCTGCAGCCGCTTGGGTATCCTGGAGAGGAAACAAATACATAGGATAGTAGGAAGTATACTCTGTTGAAGAAATGCAAGGTCTATTATTTTTGATCTACACTGTCTAATCTCGCCTTCTCCCTATATATGAAATTTATTATGATTTACTGTACCTTGCATTTCATCGCTAGAACTAGCTGGTATCTATGGGCAGTAAGGGCTTCTTTATAGGAACCTTGACTAAAATAGGCGGATCCCAAGTTCCCATGGGCTCTGCATTCACCTGCTGTGTCGCCTAGGCTTTTCGCTATGGCAAGATCTTGCTGCATGTATCTAAACATTAAATAAAAGCCATGAATTAAATCTTAGGAAAAACCCCGATAAGTATTTTTGATTCTTGTAGATGTATTATCTATATCAGGGCTGTCGAACATGTGGTCCTTTGTTTGTCAACAACAAATATTATTGTAAATATTTATTTATATATTTTTCATATTCCTACCCTATTGCTTTATCTAGTTGATTAAGTGCCCAATGAGCGGAACTCAGAGCGCTAAATACCGATCCTCTGAGCTTAAGCGAACAAGACCCGATTCTTAGAGCTGATTCCAGAACCGTTACTGCTGAGTGATATAGACCAGCTGCCAATAGTTCCTAGAAAAAGGTTAAAATTACTAATAGAAAAGGGATTCTGTCGTTGGTATGACCGTTGAAATTATTTTATTTAAATAAGTTTTATTCTCACCTGTCCAACTACCGATATCAGCACAAAAGGGCTTTGATTGAGTTTCATGACCTCCAGCTGCTGAAACGTTGGTTCGAGGTTGTGTTTCAGTGGCGACTTAATGGAGGCCTCGACCAGTCCTCCAAGAAGCTGTTGGGACGACGGTTCTTGTGCCAGACCTTGGCTAAAGGCTGCCAAGGCCTCACCATGCCTACCAAGGCATTGTAGAGCCACGCCTTGCCTGTAAAGTAAAATGATACATTTTTATATGTAAAATACTTTTCGAAACTATTTTTGTCCTGTAACGAGACGTTGTAAGAAATTACCTGTAATAAGCTTTTGGCCACGAAGAACACAAATCCCTGGCAGTGATGGCATCCTGTAGGGCCTGTGAGAATAAGCCCTGCTTCAATCGAGCTGCAGACCTGTTCGAATATAGAATGTGATTTGTTGGGTCGAGCTGTAGAGCGTCCGTGTACAGCGCCACAGCAGTGCCGAAGTCGCCATTTTGACAGGCTGCGTTTGATTGTCTGACCTGGAATACATTAATTTGTTAAACATAAGCTATCCTGTTATAATTGTTAGGTTGAGACATACAAAAGGCATATTAAAGTGTGACCACTGTGACCAGTAAAGTCCGCATCGTATGGGATTTTTTTATTAATAGCTTTATTCGAAATTTAACTTTGGCATCAAGTACTGCTTTGATCGGGATAAAAATTAAGCAAAAAAAATAGTAGTCACGTGATTCGCATTATCTGTCAAATTTTAATTTTTTCCAAAAAATAATTCAAAAGTGGGATTATTTCTGAAAATATCGAAAAAACTTATAGAAAAAGTTTTTTTAAATGCAGTTTCTAGCCCACATGCAAAGTTTCAGCTGCATAAGATAATTTTGATTTTTTACCCATCAGTAAAATTTATTTTCCACTTAATGAACACTTTACTGATGACACTGTGTTATTTTTTGTCTTAATATTAAGGTGTATTACTTTCAGACACAAACTACGTTTTCAAAAATACTTATTTTATGAATTTACCTTATACAGGGTCAAAAACAAATAAACTTTGCATCACATGCGACCAAATTTGAATAGCCCAATTTTGATTTTGTAGAAAAACACACATTTAATGTGGCGCTACTTTAAAGAAAATGTATCTGAAATAAAGCATTGTCAAAACTAAGAAGTTTTATGTAGGTTGCGTGAGTCTTATTTTGCAAAAGTGGTGCAATTACAAAATATGGGTAAAAAATCAAAATTATCTTATTCAGCTAAAATTTTGCATGTGGGCTAGAAACCGCATTTAAAGAAACTTATTTTAATACCTTTTTTCAGAAATAACCCTACTTTTGAATTATTTTTTGGAAAAAATTAAAATTTGACAGATAATGCGAATCACGTGACTACTAATTTTTTGCTTAATTTTCATCTCGATCGAAGCAGAACTTGATGCTAAAGTCAAATTTCGAATAAAGTTAATAATAAAAAGAATCCCATATGATGCGGACTTTACTGGTCACACTGTATATAAAAAAAATGTGTTTTTGTTGTTTGGGTTGTTGCATTAAATCATAGAACTTTGTCGTGGTTCTTAATATTTGAGCAATACGAAGAAAAAAATATTATGTGGAGTTCCACAAGGATCAATATTAGGTCCAGTACTTTTCTTAATGTATATTAATTCCGTTTCTGAATTGAACTTAAAGGGCCTTTACATGGCTCGTTGCAGATGATACAACAATTATTTACTTTGCTGTGTATGCAGAAATGTATTTTAATATTAATTATAATGATTTAAAAATACTTCTTTTTTGGCTTCAATCAAATAAACTTACGTTAAATTTTCCAAAATCTTCTTTTATGTTTATAACTAAAAATAAAATAATTTCTATCATTCACCCATCAAAATTTAATAATGAAAATATTGAATATTCAAAAAACGACCAAGCTTTTAGGATTAGTTTTAGACGAAAAAATAAATTGGAAAATACATAACCAGTATTATATTATAAACCGATATCTCCGTTGGTACCTGTTTTGTACAGAGCTTTTATTACATTTCTTTGAACTATTTAAATAATATATATTTTCATTATTATATTCAAAATTACAATATTTAGCTTTTGCATGGGGATCTGATTGTTTTTCAAGCTTAAAACCATTACAAAAATTGCAAAATAAAGTTATTAAATGCAAACACAAATTACCACACCTAGATCCAACTGTAAATGTATATAGACCTAAGGGATATTCATATTTATACGTTCAAAACATTTATAAATTAAAAATTTGTATTATAATTCATTCTATTATATTAAAAGGAAAAAAATCCAACACGAAACTTTAGGAGAATAAGACATTACATGATCATAACACCAGACATAGTATAAATTATTAAGCAATACAGCATTAGTATGAGTATGAGTATGAGACTCAAACTAAAGCATTTACTTGATTATTAACATAATTTCGATCCTTCCTTTCAAATCTTACATACAGAAAACAAGGGCTTAAAACTAAATTTGTTAGAATCTATGGAAATACTTAAAAATACGGATCTGTTACTTAATGATCAACTAGATTTAAATAATTCACCTTCGTTAAATTTATTCTGTCGACCATATACTTAAAATTTTATAAATTACCCATATTGTACCTAATTTAATTAAATTTTTAAACCCTTTGTTGGATTTTCCCGCTATTGTAACCCTTCCACTGTTTTATTTACATCTTAAATAGTTTAATTTTATTGCACCCCAATTTTTAATTTTCACCTTTATTAAATCATTGTTATCTGACAAAGCTACAGTGTTAGCGAAAGATGTAATTTATCTAGTTAATACAGTGGAAATTTACAAATTCAACTTTGTTTTACTGTATCCCAATTATGGATTTTCACCTAGTATCGGCTGAATCAATTAATTTAATACAGTAAAATGTAATTTAAAAAAAATGAAAGAGATATTTATTAAATCAATTAAGTGTATCTACACTCCCCGATAATAAATCCCAGACAAGAAAAATTAAAGTCATTTTGATAGTCCTAAAACTTTTTTATTTCTTTTCCGATTTTATTGAAATTTTGAGCAAAGTGTAGCCCTATGTTTTGACAAGTTAGCCTAAATTTTAGATTTTAAAAAATACTGATGGCTCGACCAATATATAGGGAAAAACAAAAGTTACTTTTTACCTCTATTTTCTTAACGTCCTGTGGAAAAATTGAGCGGTGAAATGTAGCTTTGTTACGTTTTGTTTTAAAGTGTGACTCTTTTTTGACAGAATGTTTTTTGGTTCACCCTAATATCTGCTTTTTGAGAAAAGATACAGATGTTTAAAAAAAGTGGTGCAATTTTTTAAATTTTATTTACATTTATAACGTTACATTATCTTATAGACTAGCTTAAAGAAAATCCTAAAATTTAATAGCGCGTGGCAAACCTCGTGCCGTTATAACTTCTCTCATGTGACGTGGCATGCTTGCAACGCAGTTTTGAATGACTTCTTGAGGAATGTTTTGCCATTCTTCAAGAAGAACTGCTCGCAGATCTGGTAATGTTTCTAAATTTCGATTTCGAACACGTCTACCTAGTATATCCCACACATGCTCAATTGCGTTTAAATCTGGGCTATGCGGGGGGCATTGAAGTCGTTGAATGTTAACCTGATCTAAATATTCCGTTACAACCCGTGCAACGTGGGGCCTTGCATTGTCTTGCATTAATATAATATTTGGCCCAACGAACTCGGCGTAGGGTACCACGTGTTCTGCCAAGCATTGGTTGATGTACCTATCAGCAGTTATAGAACCATTTTCAACCAACACTAGCTCTGTACGAGCATGTTGTGATACCCCAGCCCACACTACCGCCTATTCTTGGAGTTATGCAACATTGGGCGTATCGTTCACCTGGTCTCCTCCAAACCCGTTCACGTCCGTCAGGTGAGCGCAGACAAAACCGCGATTTATCTGTAAATAGTACCTGCGACCACTCTTCTAGTCCCCAGTTTTCATGTTCTTGTGCAAAATGTAACCATTGTGTACGGTGAGCTGAAAGTAATTTGGGACATTCAACAGGGCAATGGGTCTTCTGGACTTCAATCCCGCTTCTTTTAACCTGCGTTAAATGGTTCTTGCAGATTGTGGTACCACGTACGTACGTCTTGAAGTCTGCGACTAATTACAGTAGATGGTACATTACGATCACGTAAGGCAGTTAAGTTGTTTAGAAATTGGTTATCACGTTGATTAGTTGTGCGTGGTCTCCCTGAGCCCCTACGTCGGGTGTACTCACCAGTTTGGCGAAACCGGCTAATCGCGTCTTGTATAGTACTTTTAGGTTTGCCTAAGAATTTCGCAATATACCGTATATTGCGGCCATCATCATTCAGTGCAACAGCACGTGCCACATCTTCTGGTCTCATGTTTTTACAACAAAAAACTTTAAATAATGTCTTCTGCAATGGCAGTTTACTGGCAATACTTATAACGTTACTACGCAACCAAAAGCGAGGCGACTAGATAAGTAACGTTTTAAATGTAAATATAATTTAAAAAATTGCACCACTTTTTTTAAACATCTGTATATTTTCTCAAAAAGCAGATATTAGGGTGAACCAAAAAAACATTCTGTCAAAAAAGGGTCACACTTTAAAACAAAACGTAACAAAGCTACATTTCCCCGCTCAATTTTTCCATAGGGCGTTAAGAAATAGAGGTCAAAAAGTTACTTTTGTTTTTCCCTATATATTGGTCGAGCCATCAGTATTTTTTTAAATCTAAAATTTAGGCTAACTTGTCAAAACATAGGGCTACACTTTGCTCAAAATTTCAATAAAATCGGAAAAGAAATAAAAAAGTTACAGGACTATCAAAATGACTTTCATTTTTCTTTTCCGGAATTTATTGTCGGGGAGTGTACTATTTTTATAATTGATTGTATTAATCAATTAAATTTCCTTTTTTATTGTTATTTTAGGTATTTTATCTCTATATTATTTTGCCATTTTCCATAATAATGTAATGAACTGCAAAAGTAAGTTCGGAATAAGAGCATTTAAAAAAAAAAAAAACGGACCTATTTTCCTTTGTCGCACTATCGGGACACTCTGTATATCTAACCCATGCCGTATTTATCGGTTTATGGAAGGGCCAATACCAGTCCTAAAACTAAGTTACGACACATAAATTTGCAAACAATTTAAAGCGGCCCATATATTTTTATCCTCGGTCACTAAAACGGCTGTTAACAGTAACTATAAAACTGGTGATAAAAACGAAACCACCCACCTTTTCAAGAAATAGGGATCTGCTGGCGGCCGGTAATTCGGAGGTGCCCTCTGGCTCCACCTGAAAAAAAATTAGTTAATTGATCAATAACGATTGATTCCGACAATTGTTCTAAAGTCAATTGACTAGAAGTCAATTGGCCAAATATGCAAATTGACCAAACGCCAATTGACCGAATGTGTCAATTGACAAAAGTCAATGAAACTCTGTTTCCTATCGCCTGACAGCTAAGGACTATCATTAAAAATGCAAAACACAAATTTATGCTTACCGGGTGAACATATTATTTTTCGCCTAAAAGTATATCTTTTTAGTAACAATACAGGTAGTTATACTATATAGATTGGCACACCCCTAATTTTACCTTTCACAAATAGGGTCGTAAAATTGTAACAATAGGGCAAGCCGATGATTTAGAATAAATCTTCGGACAGTGGCGGTCGTTTAGGTTCTTATTTATGAAATATAAATTCCTTTTGTTTTCTGCCCGTGTTGTAAATAAATTATAATAATAATAATAATTCTAATAAGAACGATATGATTTCAAAATGAAATAAAATTAAAATAATTTCAGATACAACAAAACGTTTTATATTATCTTAAAGTATAGTCGATAACATTTATGTTTTGAATAACACATCGTTTAAATGTCCTCCGCGACTTCGTGTACACGAGCGAATTCGACGGACCCAATTTTCGATGACTTTATGCAATAAATCGGGCGTGATCTGACGAATGCAGGGTTCAATGTTCAACCTTAATGCATCAAGTGTTTGTGGTCTGTTTTCATAAACCTTAGATTTCAAATAGCCCCACAAGAAGTAATCTAAAGGAGTTAAATCACAGCTTCTTGGAGGCCACTGAACAGTAGCATTCCTTGAAATTATCCTTTCGTCAAACTTTTCTTGCAGTATATCGATAGTTTCATGAGCAGTGTGACATGTGGCACCGTCTTGCTGGAACCACATATCCTCCAAATCAAGTGCATCTAAATTTGGCCACAAAAAATTTCTTAACATCTGTCGATATCGTTCACCATTCACTGTAACTGCATCTCCTGCCTCATTTTGGAAAAAAAATGGTCCGATGATGCCACCATACCATAAACCACACCATACAGTTACCTTTAGCGAATACAAAGGCTTCTCATGAATCTGTTGTGGATTGTTTTCACACCAAAAACGGCAATTTTGCTTGTTAACGTATCCACTTAACCAAAAATGAGCTTCATCTGAAAAGATAATTTTTTTGGCAAAATTAGGATCCCTTTTAAGTTGTTGTAAACTCCAAGCAGAAAATTCTCTGCGCCGACGATGGTCCAGTGGCTTAAGTTCTTGGGTCAAAACAATCTTATACGGGTGTAAATTCAAGTCTTCTTTCAAAATATAAATTGTCGTTTTTTTAATCCTTAACTCTTGAACACGACAAGGAATTGATAAATTTGGATCCACTTCAACACTAGCTCTTACAGCAGCAATATTCTCAACAGTTCTTGCGTTTCGATGTCTTCTTGGTGTTTTTACATCGTCAAGAGTAAAATTATTTTCAAATTTCTCAACGATGCGACGAATGGCAAGCAAAGGAGGACGATTATTTACACCAAAGTTTTCGCGAAGTGCGCGATAAGTGTTCACAAAGGATCGTCTATTTTCGTAAAATTTTTGGATAATAACCAAACGTTCTTGAAGCGCGTATTTAGCCATAATAAATTGTTATAGTTTACTGACAATAACTGACAACTGGTGACAGGTATAACTTTATTACCATGGTTATCATATCGTTACAAAATCATATCGTTCTTATTAGAAAACCCTTTACATAGTAAAAACTTTATCTGATTTAGTTCTAGCCGATACTATACATTAACAAAACAAGGTGATAGTAAAATAGTCTATCGTTTTAAGAGAACAGGTCTGCCAAAAAATTCGACCGTTTTAACCAATTTTTTTAATGGAGTTACTTGTCCTCTTAAATTGTAATATTATGGTACGTTCTTATTTTCATTTTTTTGGTTTCTATTTATGTAATTTTTATTTATAATTTATATTTCACTAAATTCGAAGGATTCATCTGTGGAGTCAACTTCCTACGTTGGGTAAACTCTCGTATTCTTTTAAAGCATTTCAAATTTTATCTAATGTTGGGATATTGAAATAAAAATTATGCACTTTTCTTTTTTTGATACTTTTTACATCCTCATCAATTTGTGTAAGTGTCCTTCCTGGCGACTGTTTAGGAGGGGCTACAGTTCCAGATTTTCTTTCCCTAAGAAGCCTATAGATTGTTGATTTACTAATTTCCGTCATATTAGCACATGCTGATACTAGGTTGGTTTCTGACAGTACTAGTTTCTTGCACAAGTGGATCGTGTAAAATTAAAACTATTGTCTTTGCTTTTGGATCAAGCACACTTTTACAAAACACTGGGAAATAATTATTCGCCATTTTTGTATTATTTTTATAATATGCACTTATATACACTATAATATGCTTTCGATAACACGTTAAAAATAAAACTAAACTACCTCACTTGAAGTTGGGAATATCCATGACATAAGCCACCTACCTGTATACCTATGCAATAATAGATCATTTAATTACTTAAGATCAGGTACCTGTTATTGCTACGCTTATGGTTTATTGAGGTTTTACGACTCACGACCCTCAGCTGTGCTGTCAGGCTTTAAGAAAAATAGACTATAGCAATATGCAAATAATTAAACATGAGTAAATTGACCGAATATGGCAGTTTACCAAAAGTCAATTGACTAAATGTATTAATTGACCGAAAGCTAATTGACCAAATGTATTTAAATCAATTTCGAGGATCTAAATATAGGTACGTGGTTTAAAATTATTATACAGTATGAGTTTGGAATAAATTCAGTAAATCCAGTACATGTTTTTTTTTTGGAAAAATATTTGGATACGGGTACAAATATTTTAAGTTGTGGTATTGCAAAAACATTTCCATATAAAATTTTGTTGTATTTGTGCTAATTAAGGTACTTTACTCTTAAGGCCATTTCGAAAAAATGGCATTTGCTCCCTTACTATTAGCCGCAGGTGAAATACAAAATATGCGTTTATAATTTTAAGGCATGCACCAACTTTTATCTAGAATAAAATTTTCTGAGAAATCGGTAATAAAAATCTTTTCCATATGTTGCATACTTTTAGACACACTGTAAAAAATTTTTTAATACAGTGTGTCCTAAATTAGAGATATGACGATATCGATCATTTTTTTTAAAATAGCAACTTTTTGGTCTAACGTGATAAAAAATTAATTTTTTGGATGGGTGACGAAACATAAACAACAATGCCCAGTGCTCATTTTGCTTTGTTGGCTTTTTAATGGAGTTTCTCTACGCACGGTTTCAGACAATGGTAATTATTATTTCTTTGGGAAAGTTTTTAATTGTGCACTTGCCCCAACCTTAAAATTGAAAGCTTTTATGATTGTGTGTGAATTTTTTTATACAGAAGATCTTATTGAACATGCAGGACTATTCTTAAGAAGCAACAAAATTTATTTCCCTTTAAAGTGCAAGTATTCCAAGAAATACAAGCCGCAGATTTTGAAACACGCAGGAATTACTCTCAATGGTTTACCCAAAATTTATTGGAAAGAAATGATATATCAGACCTGGCATTTTTTTCGGAAGAAGCCTGGTTCCACCTCTCCCGTTATGTGAATTCTCAGAATACACGCATGTGGAGTAGTGAAAATCCCCATTTTTTTTGTCCACATTGCACCCTCAAAAAATTGGTGTCTGGTTAGCTGTTTCCCAAAGAAGAATTGTTAGTGCTATTTTTTCCATTACACAGTTAGGTACAGCACAGCGGTATAGAGACAATATTTCGAATCCATTTGTGGAGCAATTACTTGACGACGAACTACGTTTTGAATATTTTCAACAGGACGGTGCAACAGCCCATACAGCCGCCGAAACTATTCACTACTTACGCAATTTTTTCGACGACAGATTGATCAGTTTTCGATCAGACATTAAATTCCCACCTAGATCACCTTGTTTAACGGTTATGGATTACTTCGTTTTTCCTCATGTAAAAAACACTATTTTTAAAACACCAGTTGCAAATTTAGAACAATTACAAGAAAGTGGTAACATTTCTCCAGAGATGCTGGTCAACACTTTCGAAAACATGAAGAGACGTGTGAATTTATGGCCGATTTCAGCAATTTATGTAATTATTTTTCTGTTTCTTTCTGTATATTCTTACTTTGTTAATTTTGTAAACAACAAAAATAAATTTGTATTTGTCTACTTATTCTATTACTCATTAGTTTGGCATATCATGTCATAAAATGAATTTGACAAAATTTTAACCTAGATTTGGTTAGATATATCGTCCCCATATCATTGTGATCTAAACCAAGCCCTACGTTTTTTAATCCAAGCCCTCTTTGATGCAAATAATTTTTGCTCGCACGGTACAACTTTTCCGGAGACCCACGTATCACTATTTCTTAACGCTTCGTGTCTACTTTGGTAGCTAACGATTGCCATTATGAACGGTTATCAAAAAATCGTCGGTCCATAATTTTACTATTTTTTTTAAGTACGTACAAAACAATGGTTTTGTGACAAAACTGGGCCGGCTAAACCTCATTTAATCTATAAATAATTGATTTTTAATCCGACCAAAAACACGATTTGTTCTTAAAAAGTTACAAACAACATTTCAAGGTTTGTTTTAATCCTTTGTTCGAAAATGTTGTTTGCTTTACAATAGTTCTAAATTAACAAGTAGATAAAGAAGTGTTAGATATTACAAGCGTTTCTCATTGTTGAATGTTTAAAAAAATTAACAGATAAGTTATGAAACATAAAAAAGAACGCGACAGTCATAAAAAAAATGATCTGATATACAGGGTCCGCAAGAAAGTTCGCATCAAATGGGATTTTTTTTTTATTATTAGGTATAGGTAAAAATTGAAAAAGCAGTTAGTTTTTGCTTACCTAAAAACAAAAAATGACGTATACTGAAGCAGCTGCACGACTTGCGTTACCTGTCAAATTTGACATTTTTAATAAAATAGGGTCAAAAATGCTATTATTTATCAAAATATCGAAAAACTTTATTTGAGAAAGTTGTTTATTTAGGCATTTTTAGTCCCTTTACGAAATTTTGACAGTCTAATACAATTTTTATTTTTTGCCAGGTTTTTGAAAATTTTGATCAACCCTCGTAGATTAACTTTTATACATTGATGTAAAACCATTTGCCTTTACTTCATTTGTAATCTTAATGCAATTTTGTGTAAAATTTTTGTTTCCTATTATTTATTTTGCTTCAAAAACCGAAATTGTTATTGATCAGTATGTAATGTTTGATGCAAAGTTTATCTAATTACATCAGTTTTGCCAAAACCGACGTTTCTCATTTCTTTTAAGTTAGTAAACAGATGTACAAAAAGAAAATATTGGAAGCTTTCATTGAAATTTTACTTAATTAATATTAAATTAAATTAATTATATTAAACTATATTTTTGTTGAATAAAATGGTTCGAGCGATTAATATACATATATTCTTTTTAATCCAATATTAATTAAGTAAAATTTCAACGAAAGCTTCCTAATATTTTCTTTTTGGACATCTGTTTACTAACTTAAGAAAAATAGGAAACGTCGGTTTTGGCAAAACTGATGTAATTAGATAAACTTTGCATCAAACATTACATACTAATCAATAACAATTTCAGTTTTTGAAGCAAAACAAATAATAGGAAACAAAAATTTTACACAAAATTGCATTAAGATTACAAATAAAGTAAAGGCAAATGGTTTTACATCGATGTATAAAAGTTAATCTACGAGGGTTGATCAAAATTTTCAAGAACCTGGCAAAAAATAAAAATTGTATTAGACAGTCAAAATTTTGAACAGAGACTAAAAATGCCTAAATAAACAACTTTTTCGAATAAAGTTTTTCGATATTTTGTTAAACAAGGGCATTTTTGAACCTATTTTATTAAAAATGTCAAATTTGACAGGTAACGCAAGTCGTGCAGCTGCTTCAGTATACGTCATTTTTGGTTTTTAGGTAAGCAAAAACTAACTGCCTTTTCAATTTTTACCTATACCTAATAATAAAAAAAAAATCCAATTTGATGCGGACACTGTACAGTGGGACCAGTAAAGTCCGCATCAAATGTTTTTTTCATTAATAACTTTATTCGAAATTTGACTTTGGCATCAAGTTCTGCTCCGATCGAGATGAAAATTAAGCAAAAAAATGGTAGTCACGTGATTCGCATTATCTGTCAAATTAAATTTTTTTCCAAAAAATAATTCAAAAGTATGGTTATTTCTGAAAGTATCGAAAAAAGTTATTAGGAAAAGTTTTTTTAAATGCAGTTTCTAGCCCACATGCAAAATTTTAGCTGCATAAGATAATTTTGATTTTTTACCCATATTTTGTAAATTGCACCACTTTTGCAAAATAAGACTCAACGCAACCTACATAAAACTTCTAAGTTTTGACAATGCTTTATTTCAGATACGACGACGGCCCCTTCAAAACTTGCTGCCAGCTTTGCTTTTCATTTTTTAATTTTTTTATATCCTAAGAATTTAACTTCGTAAAGTAAAGAAGAATTATAGGTGAAAGCGCGGAATTTACAAACGATATACCGTAAAGACTTGTCCAATGACTTGCCTAGTCAAATTTTAAGCCTCAGAAAGGGACTTGGAGATAGTATTTCAAAATTAAAAACGGTGTATGAACTTGCGGATCATTTATTAATAAAAAAAAATCAGCGCAGCAATTTTTCCACATGTATCTAAGTAGTGCAGAGATGTTATTTCTAACTTTACCAGTTAGTGTGGCATCAGCGGAACGATCTTTTTCCAAACTTAAAATAGTAAAAACCTATTTACGTAACACCATGGGACAACAACGCCTTTCGAATTTATCCTTAACCAGTATCGAACACAAGTTTGTTAAAACATTAGGTAAATATCGACGAAATTATAAACGATTTTGCAAAAAAACTGTCGACGATCTGGTCGTTTTGTATAATACCTTGTATAGTACTTAGTGACATAATGTTGGTGCAGACTTGTTGAGTGTTCATGTGTTTTACTGTCTTCTGTCTTTTGGATTATATGAGACTCGATCACTGCTACCCCCGTTACTAACATAGCAACCAGAGAACACACTATTCTGTGATAGCAACATTACAAGTGGTGTTTTAAAATTTTGATTTTGCATCATGTTTGCTGGAATATTACGTATAATGACTTAATAACTACCTATGTTATGTCTACCAGACCAGTCTACTTACGATTATAAAATAAATTCGAATTGTTTGCTGTTTTAATAGCAGGTACTTAACACATAATATGGGTTTAAGCCTAATTAAATTATTACACGATTAACGAATTCAAAAATTCATTAACCTAAACCTAATAGTAATAAAAATAAGAATTATCATTTTCCATTCTTTATAGAGAGGGGGCCCCTAAAAACGAGCCCTATCGAACAACGTACAGCCTAAGCATACACAGCTAAAAAATGGTCGAATATCTGTAAAAATCAGATTAAAAACATAAGATTATAAAAGATCAAACTTTAAAGAAATCCAGCATTTCGTTACTTTTGTCCGGGAGTTTATTCCCATTTGTTTACTGGCCTAAAAATAAAAAAGAAACAAACTCGATGCTGTGGTACCGCGGTACCCAAAATTATTAGCCATGACTAGGCTGAATGGCCGTCTACCTGTACAAATTGACATTTCCTTTGAGGGTAACCCGCCTATAATTACCAGGGTTATTAAATATACATCAAAAAGGCTTATTTTCTACTTATGTTGTTTCCGAGTGTGGTGGAGCAGTTGAAGTGACGCCGACACGGTGTTTGTTGGAGCCGAAAATAAAAAGTCAGGGGCGCTATCAGCGGCGACTCGTACGGTAGGGTTACGCCAAACTATTTTTTCGTACTTATAATTAATAATTAATATTATTTGGTCTCCTGACGTTTAATTCTGTTTGTGAATAATTTAAATTTTAAATGCAGCAATAAAGCTTAATAACTTTTTTGTGCCTCGGTATTTATTTATTTTATTTATTTATTCCAAATAAAATCCCAAAAACATCTGTTCATGCGGGATTCTCTACTAACAACAACGTCAAAAATATAATTGTTAAATATAACTAATTAAAATAGAAGGTAAGTCAAAATAATACTTAAAATGTTAATATTCAATAAAAAAAAAATTTTAGTTTAAAATTTAGCTTCCCCTTTTTTAAGTATTTTCTTAGTTATCATTTTAAAACGTTTCATATTTAAAATTTTTAATTCTTGGGGTATTTCGTTGGAAAATTTCATACCTTGCTAATAAATGGAGTTCAGACCTGCCTATATAGTGTGTATTAAAGGTAAATCAATATTGAAAATAGTTCTAGTTAAATGATCATGTACCGGGTGAACAACTAAGAATGGTCGTCGGGTATATCTCGGAAACTACTAAACGTAGAAACTTGGGATAAAAAAAATTATGATTAAAGCGGTCATGAGAAAATTCTGGAAATAATTTTTAAGTTCCGCATTTTGCCGCAAGAGGGCGTAATTGAAAAGTAAATTTTAAAATTTTACATAACTCCGAAAATTCCACATTAAGGTATATGTTTGATAACACCATTTTAAAACTTGGACAATTATGCATCATTTTGGTCTTATGCTCATTGGCGTACCGACTTTAATAAGAGTGGGGGAAGCTGTTGAAAGTGTAATCATTTAAATCGCTGTAACTTCTAAACGACTTATCCGATTTCAGCAAACTAAAGACTGTTTGGAAGAGATATATGTACTTTCACCAGTCGTATTTAGTTGTCCATAATAGTTCTCAATAAAATTGCTAGAGGGCGCAATTTGTAATAATAATAGTTTTTTTGATTTTATCCCGAAAATTCAAATCATACGGTATAATTATGATACCATAATCGAAAAGAAGATGAAATTTTCTAGAAAAAATATTAAAACCGCAGCTCGATATCTTTGTTCGTTTCAGAGTTATTGCCAAAATATTAATTTTTAATACAAATTGCGCCCTCTAGCAATTTTATTTGAAACTATTGTATACCATTGGATAAGACAATTAAAGGTACTTACCTTTCTCTTCCAAACAAGCTTAAATTGAGTGAAATCGGATAAGTCGTTTAGAAGTTACAGCGATTTTAATGTTTACACTTTCAATAGCTTCTCCCACTCTTATCAAGTGAAAGTGAAAACATTAAAATCGCTGTAACTTCTAAACGACTTATCCGATTTCGCTCAATTATAGCTTGTTTGGAAGAGAAAGATAAGTACCTTTAAATGTCTTATCCAATGGTACATAACAGTTTCAAATAAAATTGCTAGAGGGCGCAATTTGTATTAAAAATTAATGTTTTGGCAATAACTCTGAAACGAACAAAGATATCGAGCTGCGGTTTTAATATTTTTTTTAGAAAATTTCATCTTCTTTTCATTATGGTATCATAATTATACCGTATGATTTGAATTTTCGGGATAAAATCAAAAAAACTATTATTATTACAAATTGCGCCCTCTAGCAATTTTATTGAGAACTAATATGGACAACTAAATACGACTGGTGAAAGTGCATATATTTCTCTTCCAAACAGTCTTTAGCTTGCTGAAATCGGTTAAGTCGTTTAGAAGTTACAGCGATTTAAATGTTTACACTTTGAACAGCTTCCCCCACTCTTATTAAAGTCGCTACGCCAATGAGCATAAGACAAAAATGATGCATAATTATCCAAGCTTTAAAATGGTCTTATCAAATATACAGGGTGTTCCGATGATCATGTTACAAAATTCTAGGGTAGATAAAACACACGAAAATAAGAAAAAAAGTTCATGTGAACATGGGTCCGGAAACGCTTCTTCAGGGAGCTAGGGCCCTTCGAAGATGACCTTCAAAAACTACTTTTCGTTTTATAGCTTCGGTACTACTGCAGCTATCGCAACCAATTTTGGGACATGAAATCTAGTTCGTAGGTTCATCAATTTGAGCCTTCCGGATTTTGTCACCTTTAACCAGGGGCGTACAAACCAAGGGGGTATTTGAGTAAATTTGACCCTACTCCTCTTAGGCTTTAATTTCTTACCATTTTTATATCTGATTATGATTCTCCAATGCCTTTTACATAAAAAAGGTACTCTTAGTAAAAATCGCTATCTGTCACAGTTTCCTCCGAAAATGGCTAAATCCAATCAATAATAAATTATTGGTCTTAAACCAATTATTACGTTGAAATATGAAAATGAGGTTCAGTACAGATAGTTGTCAAAAATCTGTCAATAAAATATTATGTCGCCAGTGAATCATGGATTATACTTGTACTGAACCTCATTTTCATATTTCAACGTAATAATTGGTTTAAGACCAATAATTTATTATTGATTGGATTTAGCCATTTTCGGAGGAAACTGTGACAGATAGCGATTTTTACTAAGAGTACCTTTTTTATGTAAAAGGCATTGGAGAATCATAATCAGATATAAAAATGGTAAGAAATTAAAGCCTAAGAGGAGTAGGGTCAAATTTACTCAAATACCCCCTTGGTTTGTACGCCCCTGGTTAAAGGTGACAAAATCCGGAAGGCTCAAATTGATGAACCTACGAACTAGATTTCATGTCCCAAAATTGGTTGCGATAGCTGCAGTAGTACCGAAGCTATAAAACGAAAAGTAGTTTTTGAAGGTCATCTTCGAAGGGCCCTAGCTCCCTGAAGAAGCGTTTCCGGACCCATGTTCACATGAACTTTTTTTCTTATTTTCGTGTGTTTTATCTACCCTAGAATTTTGTAACATGATCATCGGAACACCCTGTATACCTTAATGTGGAATTTTCGGAGTTATGTAAAATTTTAAAATTTACTTTTCAATTACGCCCTCTTGCGGCAAAATGCGGAACTTAAAAATTGTTTCCAGAATTTTCTCATGACCGCTTTAATCATAATTTTTTTTATCCCAAGTTTCTACGTTTAGTAGTTTCCGAGATATACCCGACGACCATTCTTAGTTGTTCACCCGGTACGTCACGTTTGTAATTGAACTTTATATTTGAATGTTTATTTTTCGATATAATTTGGTGAACAAAAACAATATTTTGCATTAAGTGAATATCCTTAATTGACATAATATTAAAATTTTTATATAAAAACTTAGTTGTATATTAATTTATAATATATAATTTATAGTATATTAATTTATAGTTAAAAATTCGTATTTCTTGCCACCTTTTGTCTTAAACAGGTATAATACCTATAGTAGAAGTCGTTTCGAGCAGCCGTTTTTGATATAATCGTATTTAACTTTGTATGATTATTAAAATAAAACATTTTAAGTTTATACTTTTTTTGGCTGTTCTACGTTCTTCTTCTTTCTCTCTTACTTATTATGATTTTTCTCATTGAACTTGGTACTTTGTACCGTGCGAGCAAAAATTATTTGCATCAAAGAGGGCCTTGCATCTAAGGACGTAATGCTTAGCCGTAGAGCTTAATACCCGTTGGATGTCAGTAACTACCTGCATTAACAATCAATCAGTTATTCCGTCATCTTTGACAGTCGTTACAAGCAATTTGATTCATCGCTAATTTTTCCAATTTCTTGAACAATTCACACAATGGGCTTTACGGAACAGCACAAAACATTCATGGTTGAAGCCTATTTTCGAAACGGGGTTGAAGCGTATTTTCGAAACTGGGTTAAAGTAAATGGTAAGTGTCAATACAATCCAGGTTTGTGCATGGACGATTTTCACAAACATTTTCCTGACGTTGCTTTTATTGCTGGGGATTTTTATCATTGCCTGAAAAGAACCGTGGCTGTGTTTAGGGAAACAGGTTCCATACAACACAAAAGAGGAGCAGGAAGACCATCTGTAAGAACAGAAGAACTTGTGGCAAACGTTCGTGAAATAATGCAAAATACGCCAACAAATTGTATAAGAGGCCTGTCCCAAGAAGTGGGAAGATCTTATGGAACATGCAGGACTATTCTTAAGAAGCAGCTAAATTTATTTCCTTTTAAAGTGCAAGTATTCCAAGAAATACAAGCTGCAGATTTTGTTTAACGGTTATGAATTACTTCGTTTTTCCTCATTTAAAGAACACTATTTTTAAAACACCAGTTGCAAATTTAGAACAATTACAAGAAAGAATTATCCAAGAATGTGGTAACATTTCTCCAGAGATGCTGGTCAACACTTTCGAAAATATGAAGAGACGTGTGAATTTATGCTTGGGGCATGGCGGTGGCCAATTTAAGCAATTTATGTAATTATTTTTCTTTTTCTTTCTGTATATTCTTACTTTGTTAATTTTGTAAACTACAAAAATAAATCTGTATTTATCTACTTATTTTATTACTCATTAGTTTGGCATATCTTGTGATAATATGAATTTGTCAAAGTTTTAACCTAGATTTGGTTAGATATATCGTCCCCATATCAGTGTGATCTAAACCAAGCCCTACGTTTTTTAATCCAAGCCACTCCCTCTTTAATGCAAATAATTTTTGCTCGCACGGTATAACGAATTGTGGTCTTGATGATTGACCTTTTTGTTGTGTGTTTAGTTCATATACATATAACACACACTTTGTCATTTTCTTGTCGTTCCTATACTATCAACTCCACTTTGAGGATGGATTATTTTTTCAAAATAATAATGTAAAATAAAATAAAGGCAAATAAGTTAGTTCCTTTTTTAAGGTAGTTCTGTTCGCTTTTCCCAGCAATTGATGAATGTCTACGCAACAATTTGCATATTTCCATTTTATGAAGGTAATTTAAAATCTTTATGTTCTGATTACTTACAGTTAGTTAATATGCACAGGTTGTGCATCATAAGATAACCAATGGTTAGGGCTATAGGTAAGATAGAGTAGGGTATTTGGATTTTGTATTGAAGTACTTTACTTTAATACTTGCTGTAGTAAAAATAATTTTAATATTTGTTAATTAAATAATTATTATTGTTCAGTTACTCAAATTTTCTTTGAATCTCTACTTAATTCAATGACTTCCTAACATGAGCAGCAGAATGACGGGGGGGGGGGGGGGCACCTACCTGTTGAAACTTAACTTTGTCAATCGGGATTAATTTCATCTGGAAATAGAGTGGCAAGTGCTGGAACCAATTCGAAGGAAATTTAGATATCTTTCTCCAGTGAGGCTCCCATCAAAGAAAATTACGCTTATTTGCCACAATGCCCGCCCAGGGCTTCAATAGAGTGGTCACCCAGATCGCCCGATCCTAACCCACTGGACTTTTCTTTGTGGGGGTAACGTCAAAAATTTTGTTTATAAAACAAAACTCGATTGAGAAGCTTCATCGTACATTTGACGAATTATACGAGAAACTTTGACACAAGTTGTATATAAAGTATAACAAGAATTGATGATTGATCTACTGCAGAACAGTATTTTGTCGTTTGTCCATTTTCATTTAAAGTTAATATTTCGTAAACGGTTGAAGATAGGTTTAGGGCAGGATTTATGAAAAAGTTCTAGAATTAATTGTAGAATGTAAAAATATACGCTTCTTAAAAAAAAATACAGCAGCATTTTTATGATCTACTCTACTACTAGTAAATGTAATTTTAAAGTTTTTTTAAATAATTTTAATGATATTTGCGATTTAATAGAATTTTCCAAATTATTATATTCTATCAAACCTTTATGAAAAATGGATTTTTAATCTAATGTTTTAGACACTCTATCCACAAAAAATTTTTGATTAGTTTTATAATTATAATGGTCATGATTAAAAGAACAAAAATTTTTTAAACAATCAGGCAATAAATTATTTTTATTTTTATGTATAAAGATACATACTAAATAAAAAATTAAATTTCCGACATTCAACCAATCTAAATTTTTCAACATAAAATTAATTTTTGTATATTTGTCAGAATTTAAAATAATCCGCATTGCCTTATTTTGTAAAATTTGTAATTTATCAAATATTTCCTCACTAGCACAATATAAAATGACAATAAAGAAAAAAATGTGGTAATATAATAGTATTAAATACAGTTGTTTTAGAAAACAAACTTAAATTAGAACTGATTCTTTTAAAATAGCCTACTTTTCCGACAATCTTCGATATGATAGTTTCAAAATAATTAAAAAATTTTAGTTTTGAATCAATAATTATTATCCCTAAATATTTAAAACTGTTTACTAATTCATTTATTTACTTTTAGGGAATTTAATAATATATTTATCTCAGAATTTAGAGTATTTAGACGGTATTTAGAAACCATCCAAAATATTTTAATATTATTAAGGTGTAATTAGCAAACATTTGTAACTTATACATTTTTAAAACTAAAGACATATCGTTGATGTATAAAATAAATAATTTTTAAAATTGAATTAAACCTTTTTTTAAAATTTTGCTGTTATAAAAATGTTAGGTTATCTTTTTTGCTATATTTTTCACACTAGTGCGGAAAAGTGCATTTTTAAGCGTGAAAATGCGTACGGAAAATAATACTTACGCGTACAACATTTTTTTCTTACCTCTGTGAAATCTCTGTGTGACATTTTAACACTGTTAAAACGTTTAAATGTCTAGTTTTACACACCATAATATTTATTGCGAACGCCACAAGTTTTTAGGTCATGTTTGTATCAAATTTTCACGTAAAAAACTGCGTACTGCCTGTGCATTCCGCGTTGTATCCATTTAAATAACATGTTAAAATTGGGTTACTAATAAAAGTAACGAAGAATAAAAGGACAAAAGAAAAAAGTATTTTAAAATTTTTCGAACCAAAGCTTCTCGAAGCTGGGAAGCTTTTCGCATGCCCTTTCCACGATATTCACTTGTTTAACACAAATATGCACTTTTAACCTTAACCTCAGTTGAACTTTCCCACAAAAAAACTACGAATTCCTCACGAGTCGTGCCTTTAACGCCAACTTTTCACTGAAATTCATGGTTCCCGATCGAAAAGCTTCATTTCCCTCGTCTAAAAACTAAATTTTTGTCGAAAATGCGATTTCCGAAAAAAAAGTATCGAAGAGCTCGGTGAAAAACAGCAGAACGTCCGAGCGTCTAACAGTTATTTACTTGTGCTCGCATTCTTTAACACCGGCCATCTTGGATGTTGGTATGCAGGTAATAATCTTGGGTAGGTGGAAGCAAGACAGGTTGGAGTGGCCATGCTGAAGAATGGAAGAAACGAGATGACGTGAATAGACGGATAAGCCAGTAACCTGTTATAGACCGGGAATCGTATGCACGTCATCCAGAGGACTCCTCTTTCTTGGCCAATAGAAAAGCATAATATGCCAAATTGACAGCTTTATACCGGGTGTTTCTCAAAAGACGTTCACCCCAATCACTTTTCTGTATTTATAGATATTAAAATGAAATTTTCAGATTATGCATAACAGATGAGTCTGCTGCATTTATTGGCATAATTTTCAATTTGTTAGCACTTCCGGTTTGACCGGAAGTGACCTTGACTTTGGTATTTTAAATGGAACATCTTAGTATATTTTTACTTATTGGGATTCAGCATAACATTCTTAGTAAAACGACACCTCATGCACTTGTAATTTTTTTACGTGTTATAACGGTTTTATGTTTATTTTTTATTTTCAATCTAAAATGCTACAAATTAAGTAAATCTTTTAATTTATAGTCAAGTAGTATATGAAAATTAAAATTATGTCATAATAATTGACTTTCTAAGTTTCACAAGCGTTTAAAAAATGAAATTTTGTTTTCTTGACGTTTACTCCATTTTTCCAAATGGAACGATGGTAGTTTACTAGGATATATTTAAAACGAGTATTTTTTTTTCAATATTTTTAATACCATATACTCTGATGCTATTTTAAAATTGACACTGAAAAATTTGCCTTAAATCCCAATCGCAAATTTAAAAGCGTTATGCATTATTGCCGCCCTGTCGTTTTTAAAGAAATATAAAGGCGGCTTTGAAAAATAATGGAATGGGTTTGGAAAGCAATATGGCTTTAATTTAAAGTTTTAATGTCATTAGTTTATAAAACATACAATACATACAATCTTGAGGCTTCAGAAGAATTTTTCTGGTCACTCCAAAAATTAGGAGCAAATTAATTTGTTCATTTCTAGTAAAACTAACCATTTTATCTGATTTACAATGTAAGTTTAATAAACGAATGACATTACAATTTTAATTTAAACCCATATATTGGATTTCAAAACCATTCCATTGTTTTTCAAAGCAGCCTTTATATTTCTTTAAAAAAGCATGTTATGCAATAATGCATAACGCTTTCTTTGCGATTGGGACTTAAGGCAAATTTTTTTGTGTCAATATTAAAATAGCATAGGCATTTTAATGCCTAAAGACCATAGACATTTACCTTTAGATACGGAGAGCTTATCTCATGCGGAAACAAAAGTTACGTTTTATGGGTGAAAAAATACGTCCGAGCGCATGACTCGCCGGTCAGCTGGCTTCTCTCTGAGCAGCATCGGGCACGCGCACAAACCTCGTGTTAGCGGCCTGTCCTTTAGAGACATGCTCAAAATACACTTCAAAACCGGCTCGGCCGCCGCCATTTTTCTTGTTGTGTTTTAAGGTTTCTCTGTGGATTCCTTGTAGTTTTCTTGGCTATTGTGGATTGTGGGTGTTTAATATTTACGGATTTCTAGTTTTTGTGTAGTTAAGTGAATTGTGTTTGTGCTTTTAGCGACTCGGATTGGAATATAAACAATGACTAGTAACAGCCGTTGTATGTATGTAATTATGCCCAAATAGGGGTAAAATACCTGTTATTTCGTATTTTCAGTAAGTATGGAGTAGTGATGTATCTTGACATATAACTTAAATTTATTATGGCCAATTTCAACACATCAAACTAGGCCTAGGCTACACAAACAAGGCATGAAAATAAAGAAAAACCCACACCAAGCAGATTATCCCGATGCATGTTTTGGTATATTTCATTTGCAGCGCTGCAATCTTCAAAAAGTTTAAAATACACTTTTTCGTTTCTCTATACTTATATTAGATATATAAAAGAAAAATTGTAAATACCTAGGTATGTTTATATTAATCCACGGGTCAAGTTCTCGGGCAAAAACTTTTTCAAATTCTTGAACTAGAAATTGTGCTGGAAAATGTTTTACACGTACCCAAGTTTTTGCCAAATTGTTAAAATCAATACGAGTTATATACCAACTAACATTTGACTTGAGGTTAGGTACGCGATAATATCGAAGATTGGTTATTTTGCTGGTTTTGTTTGTTTTTAAATTCGATTTTATAAGTTTTATAGTTTAATTGACTTTTTCTCTTCACTTTCGAACTAAAAACACGACGACGAATCATTTTTAAACAAATTTTAGAAACCAAACCTTACAAAACAATTTTCTATCCTCAAAATCTGATAGGTTTGCAACTACTAAAAATTCCAGAAATCACTAACTTAATTCCCAACCTGATTAAAAAAATTGAGAAGAAATTCAAATTTTTTGGCAAGAATTTAAATTTTAAAGCCCGGACCTGTCTATTTTCCCATTTGTCAAACGATAATGTTGCAGTGCGCATGTCTAATCGTGTATAGCTTTGTTTACAAGCGCGAGGCCATACATTTGCCACTTTCGTTATCATTGTTTGCTTATCTAAAGGTAAATATCTATGCTAAAGACAACCAAACCATACTTACTGAAAATATATAAAATACCCGGTATTTTACCCCTTATTTGGGCAAAATAAAATTATACAACTTTCGTACTTCGGTACTGTTTATATGTCATTGTTTAGGTATATTCCAATAAGTAAGCAATTCAAAGAAGCGCAAAACACAATTTAATTAACTAACACACTCCAACTAACTTAACCTTCTTGACGGTACCACCGAGGTACCTTGTTTTTATAACCAAGCCGACTTGGCTTGACTTCTGTTCGGCCGCAATCGGTCGGAGCAGGGAAGACCAAAATGACGTGAGGTGTGAAATTAGATGATAAGAATTAAAGAGGTCCTCTGATTCCTTCCATTAGCGGGTGGTACTTCATTAACAGATAGATTGTTTAATAAGGAGGCGACGACTTTTAAAACCATACATTTTGAATCTTAGATACAGTGTGACCAGTAGGGATGTGCCGTTTGAAAATTTGAAATGAAATTTTCGCATTTGAAATATTTCACTTAGCATAAAAAGTGAAATTTCAGTGAAAACTTTGAAAATTTCAAGTAAAACTTTCACCTTAGAAATTTCATAAATATCAGTGAAAGTTTCGCGAAAATTTCACTAAAATTTCATAAATTTCAGTGAAAGTTTCTCAAAAATTTCACATGCGACTGCCCTTTATTTATTAAAATGGAACGGTTCCCGAAATGGCCAATCGGATGCATACATTCGCTGCGTGCCACACGTATTACGCGTAGGGATGTGCCATTTGAAAGTTTCAAATGAAATTTTCGCATTTGAAAATTTCAAAAGTGAAATATTTCACTTAGCATAAAAGATTCATAAATTTCAGTGAAAGTTTCGCAAAAATTTCACATGCGACTGCCCAACTGATGAAAGTGATGAAAGTAGTTTAACTTTACATGATACAGACTCCACTTTAGGGCCAGAATCATTTAGTGATCAAGAAAACGATCAATAATTTGTCTTCATTGTTAAAGAAAAATATGCAGTATAAAGTAGCAAGTAGCTCATTTTAAATTCTACTTTTGTTCCTTTTCTTATCAGAATATTTTTGTTTATTTTTCATTGAACTAATAAAGTGACTAAAAGAAAAAGGTACGTTTTTTCTATTACGACAATACCATTACTATTACAGTCAATCTGAGGAAACTTTCACAATATTATTTTTGGTACATGAATTAAGTCCGGGATTCAGTCTTACAATAATGGAAACTTATGTGAAAGTTTCACCGCAATTTTTACTGAAAATTTCACTGAAATTTAATGCCTGGGTGAAAGTTTCATAACTTTCAATAAATTTCGCGAAAATTTCACTTAGCGTGAAAGTTTCGCGAAAATTTCATATATTTCATAAATTTCATGAAAATTTCCAAGTGAAATTTCAAAGGAGGCTGAAAGTGAAATTTACCCAACCCTAGTGACCAGTAAAGTCCGCATCATATGGGATTTTTTTTTATTAATAACTATTCGAAATTTGACTTTGGCATCAAGCTCTTTGGGAGCCCATATCTTCGAAGGAGAGGCCGATACGAAAGAAGTTTATATGAACTTGTAGTATTCTTTTCACGTGTTTTTTTCATATCCGGGAGATTTCCCACATTTTCCCAGACATCCTGTATACAGCCTTATGATAAAGAAACTTATCAACTTTTTATATAAAATACCGCCCACTTACATTTTTGTACTATTTGTAAAGAAATGCTGAGAATGGACTCCCAAAGCGTATCTATTGAGTTGGGTTTGGATTTATAAACTAAATTTTTGATGTGGCTCCAAAAAAAAGTCCACTGGGTTAAGATCGGGCGATCTGGATGGCCACTCTATACCTATCCCTCACCCCGGATAGTGCATTTTTCTATTAGGTGTGATCTTTTAAGTAGTCAAAAGTCACCTTATACTTACTAACTTTTATTACTAAATATAAACTTAACTTGCATTAAATAGAATAAAACTTTTTACAATAATCGATAAGCATAAACTATTGACCTAAAAAAAATTATATGTTTTTAACCTTAGCTTGATCGACTGCCCTTATCACGACGCTGGTCAATTTGGGATCTGCTGTATTTTTCTATAATAAAAAAAAAATACAATGATATACACCACAGCTCGTATTCACCATAGAGTTTAGTAAATTCGGGCTAAAAAGGTACTGGAGTTTGGACTGGGGGGCGGCTGATTCGATTCTAGTTAGTGGCAAAGTTGTTTTAGATAAGTATTTAAGTCGGCACTATGGTCTGTTCACTTTATTTTGAGAAAGATGATAGAAAAAAAACAATTGAACACACAATTTACCACATTCATCAATCCACATGGCCAGCAGCTCTGGTCACACTGAAGAAATAAGTTTCATCTCCATCCTTATCATTTTCGGCATTTGCATTTTACCGATAAAGAGCAAAATATCTTTTGATAAAAACGTGTGTTCTCGGTCACTCTGGAATAAAAGGCAATGAAACAGCAGATGAACTGACAAGAACCAGATCTGCTTAAAATTTCAGAGGTCCTGAACCAGCTGGACTTATCGAAGACTCCTAAGAATTTCCTAGGTTGACCGAGTCGCCAACGAACAGGTCCTCAAAAGAATAAATTGCCAACTAACTCTCATGAATACCATGAAACAACGCAAACTTGAGTATTTGGGCCATGTCATAAGAAACCCTGTCAAATATCGTCTACTACAACTGTTCCTGCAAGGTAAAGTGGAAGGAAGAAGGGGACCAGGTAGAAGGAGAATCTCTTGGCTCGCTAACTTACGGAAGTGGTTTGGAGTGACTTCCATTGAACTGTTTCGCGCCGCAGCCAACAAAGCGCGAATGATGATAGTCAACATCCGGAACGGATGGCCGACGAAGAAGAAGAATCAGCCGTTGGAATATCAAAACAGGCAACCAAAACAACATTAGATTTAGACAGATGCGCTCAAGAACTACATCTGGGCAGTTTTATTGGTAAACCCTCAAAGTAACTGGAATGCTTCTTTTGACGCGTACCCAGTTAAAACAATTTACTGGAATATTTCCGAACAGGCCGTTGTTCGGAAATATTCAACGCAGCGGCAACCTCCCGCATGACAAACTAGGTATGTTGGAATGTGCATGGTGTAAAATGGGCTTCCATCATCTTTCTCAAGATAAAATGGATGGGTTTGATTGAAATTGATGGTGTTGATTTAAGTTATTGTAATCACATTGCAATAGTTAGATCGTCAGAAGCTTGGCAACGCCTTATATAAATTGTGACCTAGTTGCCGCCAAGCTCGTGAGACAGCGTGTTACAGTCCCAAGTCTTATTGCTAATGGCTTCCTAATGCTACTGTCGCTTAGAATGTGAGTTATACGGACACATTTTTTTACCACGTTTATACTTACTTTATCGTCAACGAGCCTTATCCTGGTCAAATAGGTGGTGAAATCGGCGAGACAGAGAATACGAAATATATAAACCATGGCTTGTAAAACCCATAAGGCAGACGTTACTTCGACGGCTGTACCACCCACTAAATAGTTGTAGTAGAAAAATTTCGGTTTGCCCATGTGGTCTTCGGTAAATTGTGTCGTATAGGCATCCATTTCTTTGCAACATCTAGAGTAAAATAATTTATATCGGGCATCCTACCGGATGGTGCACCTCCAGACTGTCCATAGGAATTCCCATGTAAGGTGGTATAATTTACATGGCCAAATTGGTGGTGCACATAAAAAAAATATTTTTTTTTAGATTGAAGAATAGGTAGGATAGAACTGGTAAGTTGTATTAATAAAAAAAGCGTACAAGAATTAGAATGAGAGGTAAGTTTTGTCATATTTGCGTAAAACCGGCTTGGAGGTTATCACACGTCATAGATTATCAAAAATGCAAAGCATTGGCGTCGGTGTAATTAATTTTGAAACTGCATGGTGGTAACGTTTGATAAACTTTGACAGAAGAACATAAAAATGCCTTATCGTCAGTTGTCTGAAGTTGAAAAGGTTCAAATTGTATTAAGAATCGAAGAAGGATGGTCAATCCGTGCTGTAGCGCAGTTGTATAATAGAAATAAAAAAACTATATTGAAAATTAAGCATTGCTGGGAACAAGAAGCATCCCTAAAGAGGAAAATTGGTTCAGGTCGTCCCTAACGTTCCAACCCTGAACAGGATGCATCTTTTTTGGGATATTTAAGAAATAATCCATTTGTAACTGCAAGGAATGCTGTTATACAGCATTTCCTACCTCCCAACCTACCGCCAGCAGGAGAGTCAAGGAATCTGATCTAAAATGTCCCCCAGCTGCAAAAAAAGTGTTTCTTATCGAAGAACAGCGACAATTAAGGATTATTTTTGCTTTAAGTTATACAGGGTGGTCCTTAAGTACATCAAGAAAATCTAGGATAAGTCCATATGAACTTTTCAACTTAAATTGATGCCAGGAATCATATCCTAGATTTTCTTGATGTACTTAAGGACCACCCTGTATATACAGCAATCCTCAATTTTGGAACAGGGTAATTTTTACTGATGAAAAGACGTTCCAGGCTACTTATAACGGACAAATTCGTGTGTACCGTGCAAACAATACCAGGTTTGAGCCACCATCACTTCTAGACATGGGCGTTTCTCTGTAAATGTATGGGGCTGGATAAGTGTTCATGGACCTGGTGTTTGCTGGCGAATAGAGGGAAGATTTAATGGCGGACATTACATTAACATTTTAGAAAATATATTGTTTCTATCTGCTGAGCAAATATATCCCATTAATACTGTCATACTTCAACAAGATAATTGTCCAGTCCACACTGCCAATGCTGTAACCCACTGGTTTCAAACCCATAATGTGGAAGTGCTGCCTTGGGTCGCTTATAGTCCAGATATCAATCCAATTGAAAATATTTGGGGTGTAATCGTAAAAAAAATATATAATCGAAATTTTAGGCCACAAAATTGAGAAGATCAATGGGAAATAATACATGCGTGCTGGGAAGACCAAATATTGTATCAAATATAATTTAGTCAATTCCGAATAGACTGGCTCAAGTAATAGAAAAACAGGGATACCTATATTATGACCAAATATTAGATTTTATTTATTCTTTTTAAACGTTTTTTGTTTCTATTGTAATTTTTATAAAACTGTTGAGATATATTATAAAATAAAAAAATTAATTTTTGTTATTCTATCGAACTAACGCCCAACGCCAATGCTTTGCATTTTTAATATCCTTTAACGTGTGTTTACGCAAATATGGTTAAGGTTTCCTCTCATTCTAATTCGTGTACGCTTTTTTTATGAATACAACTGTACAGTAGGGTGGAGCGAATTTAATCCAAAAATTTTTTTTTTTGAAATCGAACTAGCCTTAGTGCGGAAAAGTTGTATTTTATGTTCTGATTTAATATTATGTTTTATTTTTTGAATTTGAAATAGGTCCTGAGGGTCCACCGCACCCTTAAATCTTGACTTTTAATTTTTTTTTAAAACAAGTTAGCACTAGTGTAAAAAGTTGCATTTTGGGGTCTAAATTATTGTCATTTTTTATTTTTTAAATTTAAAAAATATCATTAGGGTCCGCCCTATCTTTTTACTTTATTAATTTTTTGAAGTTGAATTTGATTAAAAAAAATTATCATCTTTTTCTTTATTAATTGTTTGAAGTTAAATTTGATTCAAAAAAATTATTGGTATTCTTAGCAGTTCTTCGCTTATCTTGATTAATAGATCAAAATAACCCAGATCTCACCACGTGGAGGTGACTGCTAATCGAGCCCCACCCTACACCAACCCAACCTCCCAACCAATGCTGGTGTAGTCTTAGCATTTATATTCTTTTTTTGTTTCAAATTTTGGCATTAAACGCTGCGAATGAATTTTGGACCGAATAAAACCGTCTCTTCTAATGTGACCGCAGACTGATGATGAAGCCTCCGTCACAAACTTAATATGTCCTTCCACAGTTTGTGTATGACATGGAAACTTTGGAACTTCTGGTGATTCTCCAGTATCTATGAACATTTTTAGCTCTTCATCCGAGTATCTTGCCAATGCAGGTGGATCCGTTACATCTAGGTTTTGCCAGTCTAATATTTCGATGTAGTCTTTAGCTTCAAAATTAAGCGGGGGTATTCTAAAGACTCTTAAAGCTGTCCCGTCGCTTTTCTCTTTAGAACATCTAGCTTTTAGAATACGGCGTAAGGCAAGCTCCCTAACATGTTGTCGGTGATCAGCAACCATACAAAGAAGTACATTTTCTGGGTGTGCGAAATATGCGTTTCTTTGAATAGCGGCGTCCACGATTTTTCTGTCAGGCTCATCTAAATACCGTGATAGTTTAATTAGATAAAACAGATTATTTGCACCATCTGTACATAAATTATTATTTTTTATACGGAACCAAATTGGTGCATACACTTTTACCACATATGTGACAAGTTTCCTTAATTTTTCGCAAGGATTAGAGGTGGCAACATATAGTCGTAATATTCTATTGGCAAAGGTAACCCAACGCGCATGAGCCAACTTTCCTGGATTTTTTTTCGCTACATCCTCAGACACAGTTCCACTTATCACAGCTTGACTGATCTCTAGTAAGTATTTCTGATCAGAGCTGAGATCTTTTACGTCCAACAACGGTATTTCAGATCCAATTTTTTCAAATTCTACTACAGGCAGAGTCTCACATGTCTGCAACAGAGTTCCAATTGGCCCAGAAAAACTTTTTGGTCCAGTCGTTTTACCATCTATACTATAAAATAGGTGACGAAGGGGAAGCTCATTTCCGTGTAGTTGACATACAAACCAGTGTAAATTTCTTTTTAAATGTAACTCAATTAGTCTTATAATTCCCCCTTTTATGCCAGTATTGGTAACAGTTCCATCACATCCTAAAGCGATGAGATGTGATAAGTCGGCAGAACTTTGCAAGTAATTAATTATACTTCTTGCGCAACCGATTGAGCTTCCGGATTCTGGACTCACGTGGCCTATATATTTTGAATTGGGTTCTTCAATTAACACAATTTGTTCTTCAACGACATTTACTCTGTAATATTTTTTACCACGTCGTTCCATTTTTAATGTTCGGTCCTTTCTGCCGTCAAAATAAACTGATAGAGGGTATTGGGTTTCACGCTTTTCAGCAATCTGAAGTAAATTCCTCTGTCGTTTTCTCGCTCTTCGAATTTTTGATCGGTCTATTACATTGCTTGTTGCACTCTCCGTCATGATACCAAAATCTTTTAGAACAGCAGAGGCAATTCTGGCTGCTGCACGATCGGAAACAGAAGTCCTATCACATTCTAAAGCCACTGTGGGTATAGATTTTCGCATTTGAGATGACCTAACCCCTGAAGATGTAGACGGTTCATCTTGTATTTTACAAATAAACTGTGGATCTATATTTTTCTCGGGGGTTACTTCTTCATCTTCGATATCAATGGATTTCTGAGTATCACTTGTCGTTATTTTTAATTTTGTTACCTTATTTTTAAAAGCTAATTGCCGAGCATGCTTCTTAACCATTTGATTTGTTGTTGTAATATCGATGTTACCAATACCCATTTTCCGAACTGTCCTCTGGTCGACAATAAATTGCCGTTCCAATTTAGGGATTTTCTTATCTTTACTGCACTTACAACTTGAAAACTCCTTGCACTTACAGTAAGATACATCAAAAAGTGTTGCTTTTGCGTGTTCTAAAAAAGATTCACTTTTTATTTTAAAAAGATCTTTTTTGTTTGAAGATTTTTTTATCTTCATATACTTTTTATGATAGTCTTTCAACATTTTTACCATTCTTTGCTTACTGAGGGTTGGAATTGAAGCTGTATCCCACAGGTCTTGTATTTTTTGTATAAGAATCTGGGAAATATCAAAGAACGTTGCTTCTTTGGAATTAACTTCAGGTATAAGACTATCACGGATATGTAAGTAAACCTTCATAATATCGTAATATTAATGAAAAACTTGTGTGTTTCCTTTATAATGCTTTTATTTAGGGCTTTAAACACTTATTATAATTGGAAATGTACAAACACACCTTACACATTATATACGACATTCTTGTGTAATCTCTTCTTTTATTTTAACTAGCTGTAATCACAGATTTACAACCACAGAGTAAAGAAGGAATTGAGCGCACCTATTACATACTTTAACAAATATGTCGGTAACACTCTTTTGTCCAAATCACTTCCTTGTCCAAATATGGGACACGCAGATTTTTTTCTGGTTTTTACACTACTTGCACTTGCCATTTTATACTAATATAATAACAAAATTCACTAAACCAATAACGAACTTTAAAAATTAATATCTCTTGATAAAATTATTAATTCCGTCGCTCTACTTTCTCGTATACTATTTCGCACACACTAAAGGCATAAAAGTGCTGGCCTGGGGAATAAGGCCTGAGGTAATAAACAATGATTATAAATCAATTAAATGCCCCAGACAAAACATCTGAAAATATGCCGTGGTCCTGCATTTTTGGTATGTTAATTAGCTATGCATAGAAATTCCATAAAATGGCACTTTTCAGGTACGCGGCGGACCCTGAATAAAACATAAATGTTTAGGTTACATTTTTTTTGATTTTAGATGTCCTCCAACAACTTAATCATGGATAATGCCAAACAAAAATAAATATTTTTGCTACGCAAAAGTAGCAAAAATATTTTAGTATAATAGGTAAAATTTGGGCTACATGATTTTTTTAGGAGTCAAGCGGACCCTCAAGACTGTCTTTGATCAAAAAAAGTAAAATGTTTATTTGATCCCTAATATACCAGGCAACTTTTGATAACTAAGGCCAATCAAATTTCAAAAAAAAAAAATTTCGCTCCACCCTACTGTACAGGGTCTTCCAACGAGGACTGAACAGGGGCTCATTTTTGAGCTTCCTTGTATTTAAAGAAGAATCCAAAATAGCCAATCGATGTACTTTTTCCTGCAGAATTCAAAAATGAAACCAAACATTTATTTGAACCAGAAACAAAAAAGTTACGCTATGGATAAGGTGTTTTTTAAATGGAACATAGCTTTTTTTATACGATTTTTGGAACGAGTGATTTTTTTTTTGTCCGTTCTGATTAAAATATTTAATATTGTGACATCTATTTTTATTAAATTTTAATGTTTTATCCAGTATAATTTAACTTTAACCCGTTTGAAACATACACTAGGTAATAAAGGTATAATCACCTTTGAATCCTTCAAAGTCAAAAAATTTGACAAATTTACTATAATATTGCCGAAATGACTTTGAAGGATTCAAAGGTGATTATACCTTTATTACCTAGTGTATGTTTCAAACAGGTTAAAGTTAAATTATACTGGATAAAACATTAAAATTTAATAAAAATAGCTGTCACAATATTAAATATTTTAATCAGAACGGACAAAAAAAAATCACTCGTTCCAAAAATCGTATAAAAAAAGCTATGTTCCATTTAAAAAACACCTTATCCATAGCGTAACTCTTTTGTTTCTGGTTCAAATAAATTTTTGGTTTCATTTTTGAATTCTGCAGGAAAAAGTACATCGATTGGCTATTTTGGATTTTTCTTTAAATACAAGGAAGCTCAAAAATGAGCCCCTGTTCAGTCCTCGTTGGAAGACCCTATACTTTATATTTGACACATAATTATTATTAATATAATAAAAGTAAAATGTGTTGTAAACGTGATAATCAAGAAGCAGAAGCTCTAAAATACAAGGAATAAGGGTTTTTGTTGACTTATTTTAAATAACGATATACTTAATCGAATATTCAAATTTTTTTGGTTGCGGAAAAGTTACTTTACCTGCGTCTGTTTGTAAGCGAATAGTATTTTCCGCAAAATGTGTTAAGTCCATTGAAGAACAAGTTCTGGGCAATATAACTAAAGATGATCATGAATCCACACAATCCCAAAAACGGGTAAACACATATCCATGGGTTGGGAAACCTAAAATATAAATTTTAAAAAATAATAATTAGTTACTTATCATTAAAGGGCGGATTATATGCACCTAAATTCAGTCAATGTCATATGCATTGTTTGCCTTTAAAATATGCAGTTATTTGCATTTTTTTTAACCAAAAATGCTTACTGGTATGCAATATTTCTTAATTTACTATAGTAAAATGAGGTAAAGAAACACATTGGGTTCTAAAAAATATGTTTTTTTTTTAATGCAAAAAAAGAAAATAAAATTAAGAGTAAACAAGGATGGTTTACCGTTATAAATGCTTTTTACTGCAGTTAAGTTTTTAAATTTTTCATTCTTTTTAAAAGTTACATCCAATTTGTTCCTTACTGGACCTCCTACTTTACCCGGAATATTGTTACATTTAGCGGAAAAAGTTTCAACAATGCTAATTGGGTCTCTTAAACTTAAATTTTAAAATTAAAAATTATTATTATTATTATTATTATTATTATTATTTTTATTGTTATTATTATTATTATTATTATTATTGGTTTTTACTTACAAATCTCCTGGGTTTCCAGCACCTCCTTTTCCTCCTACTATTGTCAAGGCACCCAAAAAAACGCTCATAATTAGAGAGGCCAACGGAGAGAAAAACATTAAATCGCACATATAAATTGTGGAAAAAGCTGTTTTTCTGAAATAATTTAACGGTAGGTAACGATTAAAAGTATTTTTAGTAGATGAGAGATTAAAAAAGATATAGGTTGGGCCCTGCTGGTCTTTATATTTACTTGGTAGGTCATAAGGTACAACATGGTGACGATAAAGTGGCATTATCTTACCTTAAGTTTAGAAAGCCGGTATTGTTGTGCTTTGGCTGTAAGGACGTATTTTGGGAATAAGCCCTGTAAGATCTCCAATCTGCAAAGCGGGAGTAATTAATGCATTGATATACCTTTTAACTTAAGCAAAAAGAAGAATAAATAAGAAAAATATCCGTGAAAATCACAAGGCAATATCTTTTTTTTAACCGGAGATATGGAAAATATAATATAAAAATGAGCTACATAAGAATAAACTGACGTTTTAATACGGTGTTTGTAGGCAAGAAGTTACAAATACCATACCATTGTGTCTTCTACAAAGCTATAATCAACACAATACTTCTTTAAATTAATGTTCTGTAAAAAATAATAATAATAATAATAATTTTATTTAAAATTTAATAATATAATAAATATGTTTGTTGTCTTCTATAAACTTATTCTTCAATCCCCTAAAGCTGAGCTTGTTAGGAGCAAATCTTATTTTTTTGTTTTAGTATGTAAAATCATAAATCATAAATATGCATTAAAAATTAAGTTTTAAAGTAAAAATGTTAATTTATAGTATAAATGCAGTTTTTTTTTGAAGAAATATATTACCTATAATGAAATTATTAATTTATAATTTTTAAGTAAAAAATATTACTTATATAAATTATTCAAAACAATATTAATTAATTAAAGCATTTCTAAAACTATTTTCAAATTGTCTGTTTTTAATATCCATGTTTTTATTTCGACTTAAAATTTTTTTAATGAAATCAGTTTTTTAATTTTTGTTGGTAAATAATCGTTTAAATAAAAACATAAATATTTGAAATTTTTTTGTCCTATGGACTTATTTATTTTAGGTTTTATGGTTATTTAATTTTTATGACGTGTATTATGATTATTGTTTTTAAATTGTTCGTTGGAGGTCGGCATTTTGAGGCAAAATTTTGCTGCAATTTGTTCTAATAATGCAACTATCCTCTATTATTTTTGTTGTAAATAAATGCAATTTATAGAACACTAATTTAAAGAAGTGTTGTGTTGATTATAACTTGGTAGAAGACACAATGAGCCTAATGAATAAAAATGTAGCAATTGCTTTTTCTTATAAAATCAAAGTAATTTCTGGAAAGCCAATGAATAAATACTAAAGTAATTGCTTTTGCGTCCAGCAATTGCTTAAAAGTGCAGGAATTGCTTCTAGTCAATGCTTTTTCTTAAAAAATAGAAGCAATTGCTATCGTTTGCTTAAAATGTGATGAATAAATTAAGGAATTGTTTTTTCTAGTGTAGAAATTGCTTTAAACTTTTTAAGGTAGGTCGACCCCTGCATCATTTGCTTGGTAGCAGTCAACTTTAGTTCTCCGCGGCATACACGTGCGTTGCTCTTAATTTGTGTCATCAATTATGGCAAAAGAAAAATCTACAGTGTACGTACAAATTGCAGATATGATGATTTCAGAAAGTTATATCGATTTGACTGCGAAAATGTTGAGTGGTTCTCGAATTATTTTTTGACTGATACTGGTAAAAGGCGAGGGGGTGCACTGTCGCCTTTAAATAAGATTAAAGTCTTTCTGCGGAAACTGTCGGATCCGGGCTTTCAAAATTCTGTAGGTGAAGAGCTCGGTGTTCACAAACTACTGTCTGTAAGACATACACTTCTGTTATGGATGCAGTTTTGGAGAAGGCCAATATTTTTATTAAATTTTTTCTTCTAAGTGCTGAAGCTGTTGTGGAAGCTAAACGGTTGTGGTCAGAGGGATTTATTTATGTTCCTTCAATTTGTAAATGAATATCAATTGCTTGTCTTTAATTTCTTCATCACTACTATCACTTTCATCATTTTCACGGAAATCTGCCATATCACAAATATAAGTTTCCCATTTTCCACAAAAACGTAACAGATTACTATTGTACTAAATAAATAGACCAACTTTGTTGTATGTACAGGGTCTTCCAGCGAGGACTGAACAGGGGCTCATTTTTGAGCTTCCTTGTATTTAAAGAAAAATCCAAAATAGCCAATCGATGTACTTTTTCCTGCAGAATTCAAAAATGAAACCAAAAATTTATTTGAACCAGAAACAAAAGAGTTACGCTATGGATAAGGTGTTTTTTAAATGGAACATAGCTTTTTTTATACGATTTTTGGAAAGAGTGATTTTTTTTTTGTCCGTTCTGATTAAAATATTTAATATTGTGACAGCTATTTTTATTAAATTTTAATGTTTTATCTAGTATAATTTAACTTTAACCTGGTTGAAACATACACTAGGTAATAAAGGTATAATCACCTTTGAATCCTTCAAAGTCATTTCGGCAATATTATAGCAAATTTGTCAAATTTTTTGACTTTGATGGATTCAAAGGTAATTATACCTTTATTACCTAGTGTATGTTTCAAACAGGTTAAAGTTAAATTATACTAGATAAAACATTAAAATTTAATAAAAATAGCTGTCACAATATTAAATATTTTAATCAGAACGGACAAAAAAAAATCACTCGTTCCAAAAATCGTATAAAAAAAGCTATGTTCCATTTAAAAAACACCTTATCCATAGCGTAACTCTTTTGTTTCTGGTTCAAATAAATTTTTGGTTTCATTTTTGAATTCTGCAGGAAAAAGTTGATCGATTGGCTATTTTGGATTTTTCTTTAAATACAAGGAAGCTCAAAAATGAGCCCCTGTTCAGTCCTCGTTGGAAGACCCTGTGCTGCAACTCTTTTGTTTCAAGTAATTGCTTAATTTTTATTCATAAGGCTCATTGGTATGGTGTTTGTAACTTTTTGCCTACGAATACCGTACTGAAACGTTAGTTTATTCTTATGGAGTTTATTTTTGTATTATATATTATATTTATATTATATATTATATATTATTTATTTTTATATTATACATATATGTATTTCCCATATCTCCGGTTTAAAAAAAGATTGCGGCTTGCGGTTTTCCCAATTATTCTTCTTATTTATTCTTCTTATTTATTCTTCTTTGTGTTTAAGTTAAAAAAAAGTTTGAAAATAATATAATACTGTAACTTACTAATTTTCATTACCTATTCCTGATTTTTTTTTCTTTTTAAATCCTAAATTCCTTCTTCTTTTGCCCAAACAATGCGGATTATCAGGATCTAAATCAAATAATAAATAGTTGTTAATACAGGATGATTCACGGCGAGTGGCCTGTTTAGACCAGGGTCGATAGTTTTTGAAACCAAAAAAAATAAGGGTAGGATGAAATCCATTGGAGAAAGAGAATACAACAAAAATGAAGGGAAAAATAATTTACGGGTGATCCGAGGTCGGGAAGTGGAAGGTGGGGTGAGTTTTTAAGGGTAGAAAACGATTTATCTCGATTTCCGGCAAAACAACAAGTCCTATAAAAAAACGTTAAATTGCAATGTTGTAGGTAATAAAAAGATCTACAACTTTTGCATTTACACTTTTTTCACATAACCTTAAAACATGTGAAAAATTCAAATAACCAAGTTTTTGGTTTTTTATTTTTATCTTTTACAAGAAAAATTTTTTTTTCACCAAATTTGGTGAAAAGTTACCTTTTTATGTCCCAAACACACTGTAATTTTTTTAATTTAAAATATTAATTTTTTCACCTTATTTTGACTTAATATCGAAAAAGCACCCTAATTTTCAATCGAAAATTCTCACGTCAAAATATCTGCTTTTTTAAAAAAGTCGGTGGGCTTTTTGTTCGTTGAAATCTCTACTTTCTGATGGTGTCAAAAAAATATATATTACTATGGTAAATGTTCTCAAAAAATGCAAAGAAACGAAAAAAACTTGAATCCGATTTTTTTTTTTTAAATAATTATGTACAATTTTGAGCTATTTATTAAAATTTATACTTTAATTACTCGAAAAACGTAAGATTCCATGTTACATTGATAAACAAAAAAAATACAAATCCAGAAAACATAAAGATCGCAAAAAATATTCGAAAATAGTTGATCTAAATATAATTAACGGTAGGATTTAAAGGGGATCTCATCACATTTACTATAGTAATGTATATTTTTTTAGACCATTAGAAAGTAGATATTTTAACGAACAAAAATCCCACCGACTTTTGTAAAAAATCAGATATTTTGACGTGAGAATTTTTGATTGAAAATTGGGGTGCTTTTTCGATATTAAGTCAAAATAAGGTGAAAAAATAAATATTTTAAATAAAAAAAATTACAGTGTGTTTGGGACATAAAAAGATAAGTTTTCACCAAATTTCGTGAAAAAAAAATTTTTCTTGTAAAAGAAAAATAAAAAACCAAAATCTTGGTTATTTGAATTTTTCACATAAGTTTTAAGGTTATGTGAAAAAAGTGTAAATACAAAAGTTGTATATCTTTTTATTACCTACAACATTGCAATTTAACGTTTTTTTATAGGACTTGTTGTTTTGCCGGAAATCGAGATAAATCGTTTTCTACCCTTAAAAACTCACCCCCTTCCACTTCCCGACCTCGGATCGCCCGTAAATTATTTTTCCTTTCATTTTTGTTATATTCTCTTCCTTTTCCAATGGATCTCATCCTACTATTATTTTTTTTTACTTTTTACAATTTTCAAAGGATTCAGCGTCTAGTTAGACGAGACGATGAGGAAAATAACTATTGTCAATGTACCTTCTGCACAGTTCGGGGTAGTTATTTCTTCTTGTCTTGTAGAAATGGAGATATTTTCGTAGGCAGGTTCGGTAACGAGACTAAATGAGGCGTTCTTGCGCATGCGGTCTTCATACGAATCCTCAAAAGTTACTTTCGCGTAGAGTATACAATGGAAATTGTACATTTTTAGAATTTTGTATATGCACCATGTGGCAACGCTGGCTGATATCAGGATTGATAAAAATAGGGTAACGTGTAAACCTAGAAAGCAAATCGTGGGTTAGAATTTTATGGATGAACTAGGTTCAAATGAACTATAGTTATAGTGAACTGATTGAACTAGTTCACGATGAACTGTTTATGCTTCGGTCTGCTGACATTCCCCCTAACTTACGCATATATCTGATGCATTGCAAAGTTAGTAGTAGTAGTAACAAATATTTTTTAATACAAATTTTTTTAACAACATTTTTATAGATTTATTTTTAATTTTGAAACGGAACCTTCTTTTAACAAAAAACAGACAGAAAAGTTAAACATTTTGCAAATTGTATCAAATATTACGTATCATTTTGTTTTTTAAATAAATGTAATTTAAAATTTTTTTTAAATAATATACAGTGAGGACCTAAAGTCCGTCCCCCCCCCCCCCCCCTCTAACTTCTAAACCGTTCGGTATATTTTAATGAAATTTTGAACGCTAATATTTGAGCAAGTCTTGCACTTTTTGACATACCAATGACAGCTTTAAATGTCAAGATGACAGCTGGGTCCGCTTTTGGAATATTTTTTTAAATGGAACACCCTGTATATTTTTACATTTTTAAATTCCACATAAAATTATAATTATTTTTTATTAGATGCATTATTAGTCTATACTTTATAGTTTCCGAGATATTGACTCTCGAAAAGTGACATTTTTGAACTTTGACAGCTTATAACCTTCTAACAGTACGTCTTAGAGCAAAACGGCTTACATGTCCCTATCTTCAATTTTTATTATCTTCCCAAAAAAATTAACTTCCAGTTAAACCGGAACAACTATATTTCCTGCTTTCGAGTTACATCCGGTTTAACCGGAAGTTGATTTTTTTGGGAAGATAATAAAAATTGAAGGATAAATAATAGGAAGAACAATAAGGAAAATGTGGTAATATAATAGTATTAAATACAGTTTTTTTGGAAAACAAACTTAAATTAGAACTGATTCTTTTAAAATAACCTACTTTTCCGGCAATCTTTGATACTTTCAAAATAATTAAAAAATTAATTTTGAATCAATAATTATCCCTAAATATTTAAAACTGTTTACTAATTCCAATTTTTCACCATCAATTACAACGTTTTTATTTTGACAATTTTAATTATTACCCATAACCATACATTTAGTTTTTAAAATATTTAATTTTAATTTATTTACTTCTAGCCAATTTAATAATATATTTATCTCAGACCGTCAAAAATATTTAAAACATTGTAAATAAATGAAAATTAAGGTGTCATCAGCAAACATTTGTAACTTACACATTTTGAAAACTAAAGGCATATCGTTGATGTATAAAATAAATAATATTGGACCTAGTATACTTCCTTGAGGAACTCCTATATTATTTATTTTTTATTTAAATATGTTTTTGAAATTTTTGTTTTTGTGATCTGTTACTTAAATAATTTTTAAACCATATTATACAGTGACCGGCAAAGAGTTCGCAACATATGGGAAAAATTTTTATTAGCGGAATATTGAAAAATCTTTTTTGGGGGATTGGATGTGCATGTCCCATAACCTTAAAATCGATTTTGACATACGTCACGTGACCAATGGTATGGCGGGCAAGTTGAAAAAACCAATATGAAATCATCATAAATCAGATAAGTTGATGAGATATCGAAAAAATTCCAAGAATAAAAAGTGTTTAGAATTCCATTAGAACCTTATATACAATGTTTGGGATATCTACTTAAAAAAATATAAAATCGAATATTTTTGTAAATATTTTTTTACCGAATTAAAAATTTCCATATTTTTCCTTTCTTAAAGCTTCATTAAAGTAAAACTGACATCTGGTGACCACAACTAGAAATATTCTTTTGTTTTTCTGACAATTTGGAGCAATAATTCAAAAAATTCGTTTACACTTGGATACCAGCTGTTGCAATAGTCTATTTCTAATAACCTTATCGATATTTTTTATATCGAAATATTCTATTATGTTAAGAAATCCTTAAATTTATTAATCCAAAGCAAATTTTATTTATAACCGTAAAAAATAATTTAAATTTTTATTAATTTTTAGATTTTTTTAAAGATTTCTGCGAAATTCTTAATAATTTTTTACGGTTATAAATAAAATTTGCTTTGGATTAATGAATTTAAGGATTTCTTAACATAATAGAATATTTCGATATAAAAAATATCGATAAGGTTATTAGAAATAGACTATTGCAACAGCTGGTATCCAAGTGTAAACGAATTTTTTGAATTATTGCTCCAAATTGTCAGAAAAACAAAAGAATATTTGTAGTTGTGGTCACCAGATGTCAGTTTTACTTTAATGAAGCTTTAAGAAAGGAAAAATATGGACATTTTTAATTCGGTAAAAAAATATTTACAAAAATATTCGATTTTATGTTTTTTTAAGTAGATATCCCAAACATTGTATTTAAGGTTCTAATGGAATTCTAAACACTTTTTATTCTTGGAATTTTTTCGATATCTCATCAACTTATCTGATTTATGATGATTTCATATTGGTTTTTTCAACTTTCCCGCCATACCATTGGTCACGTGACGTGTGTCAAAATCGATTTTAAGGTTATGGGACATGCACATCCAATCCCCCAAAAAAGATTTTACAATATTCCGCTAATAAAATTTTTTCCCATATGTTGCGAACTCTTTGCCGGTCACTGTATAAACGTTTCTGCGAATACCATACTGATACAATTTACTCAATAATCTAGCTCTGTCAATTGTTTCGAACGCCCGCTTAAAATCCAAAAATACAGCTATAACATTTTCCCCTTTATCATGGGTTCTCTAAGTTCAACCGTTCATATTGAATACATTTCGTCAATCTCTCCTATTTTTTAATGAAAACAATAAAACTTTTTTTAAATATTTAACTATAATAAGAAATTTTACCTTTCCACAAAAGGGATACTTTGTCGGCAGTTCTGGGTCCCATATGGACGTAATATCGAGGCCTCATTTTTATCGGACCGTGTACAAATCCAAACGTCAAAAGGTTTATTAATTTTTGACACTTGCTTTGAATTAAGCTTATGCCATTACAATAATACTTGTGGGGGTTGCTAAGCAGTTTTTGGAAAATTAACTTGTCCTCTCGCTGGTATTTACTTATTTAGATTTAATTCCAAATTTTAAATATGGCTTTGTCTTATTGATGGTTGATGATTAGGTATATTGTTTATGGTCAGTTCCGACAAATTGATTTTATTTTTAACATCCATATTATTATATAGATACAGGGTGTCCCATAACTTATGGGCCGTAGAGTAACTGGAGATACTAGACATCAAACTAAGCCGATTAAGTCATATAAGTTTTTTCGGATTGTTACTCGTTCTAGAGATACAGGGTGTTGAAAGTAAAAGTTTATTCTCGAAAATAAGCCATAATTTTAAAACCGTTTAATGAATTGAATTGAAAGTTGGCAGTATTATGTTTTTATGAGCAAGAAATAAGAATTTGTAGAAATTTTTAGGTTTCACACTAGAGGGCGCTAGTTGCATACACTGGGCTTCATAAATCTATGATTTTTTTTCTTACCTGTGATATTAGGTGTTTTTCAATTTACTTAAAGAACGGCATTTTCTGAGTCAAAAAGGTGTACTTGATTGATCTTAATATCTTTAACGGTTTTCGAGATATTTCCCTTTAAACATCCCAAAGCATAAAAAAACATGTAGATAATTAAATTAATATTTTAATTATCACAACGCAATAAATTCGAAACAGTGAAACAAAAACAAGAAGCTCACTTTAGTAAATGTTGAAAGTGACCACCGTTGACCTCAATACACTTTATTAAACTTTTAACTAAATAAATAATAATATTAATAATAATAATAATAATAATAAACTTTTACTTTTAACACCCTGTATCTCTAGAACGAGTAACAATCCGAAAAAACTTATATGACTTAATCGGCTTAGTTGGATGTCTAGTATCTCCAGTTACTCTACGGCCCATAAGTTATGGGACACCCTGTATAATTTACATACAGTGTGACCAGTAAAGTCTGCATCATATGGGATTTTTTTTTATTAATTACTTTATTGGAAATTTGACTTTGGCATCAGGTTTTGCTTCGATCGAGATGAAAATTAAGCAAAAAAAAAGAGTAGTCACGTGATTCGCATTATCTGTCAAATTTTAATTTTTTCCAAAAATAATTGAAAAGTAGTTCTGAAAGTATCGAAAAAAGTTATTAGAAGAAGTTTTTTTAAATGCAGTTTCTAGCCCACATGCAAAATTTTAGCTGCATAAAATAATTTTGATTTTTTACCCATATTTTGTAAATTTTACCACTTCTGCAAAATAATACTCAACGCAACCTATACATAAAACTTCTTTAATTTCGACAAGGCTTTATTTCAGATACTTTTTCTTTAAAGTAGCGCCATATTAAATGTGTGTTTTTCTACAAAATCCAAATTGGGCTATTAAAATTTGGTCGCATGTGATGCAAAGTTTATTTGTTTTTGACCCTGTATAAGGTAACTTCATAAAATAAGTATGTTTGAAAACGTAGTTGGTGTCTGAAAGTAATACACCTTAATATTAAGACAAAAAAGAACACAGTGTCATCAGTAAAGTGTTCATTAAGTGGAAAATAAATTTTAGTGGTGGGTAAAAAACCAAAATTATCTTATGCAGCTGAAATTTTGCATGTAAGCTAGAAACTGCATTTAAAAAAACTTTTTTTAATAACTTTTTTCGATATTTTCAGAAATAACCCCACTGTTGAATTAGGAAAAAAATATAATTTGACAGATAATGCGAGTCACGTGACTACTATTTTTTTGCTGAATTTTCATCTCGATCGAAGCAGAACTTGATACCAAAGTCAAATTTCGAATAAAGCTATTAATAAAAAAAAATCCCATATGATGCGGACTTTACTGGTCACACTGAATATCAACGACACTAATAGTAATAAAACACAGAGATATTAAATATATTTAATAGTTTATTATAATATAATACAATAATGGTTTTTAGCTATATGAGTTACACACGTGACTAAAAAAAGTATCATCTAACTAACCCATATCGCTTAGATTGTAAAGTAGCTTATAGACTGCGGCTTTGTTTGGCCTGTTAACATTCTATTCGAACAAAAAGACGCAGAGTGTTTTACAGTAGGTATATCCCGGGTGTTTCTCAAAAGACGTTCACCCCTATAACTTTTCTGTATTTATAGATATTAAAATGATATTTTGAGATTATGCATAAGAGATGAGTCGGCATTTATTGGCATAATTTTCAATTTGTTAGCACTTCCGGTTTGACCGGAAGTGACCTTGACTTTGGTATTTTAAATAGGACATCTTGTATATTTTTACTTATTGGAATTCAGCATAACATTCTGAGTAAAATGACACCTCACTTGTCATTTTTTGACGTGTTATAACACTTTTATGTTTATTTTTTATTTTTAATCTAGAGTGCTACAAATTAATTAAATCTGTTAATTTATAGTCAAGTAGTATATGAAAATTAAAATGATGTCATAATAATTGACTTTCTAAGTTTCAAACAACGAATACTTATACCAGGAAGAAGACAAACAAGCATGTTAATTGGTCGAAGCAAAAATGTCATTAAAGAAATGTCAAAACTGCCAAAAAGAGCGCCACCATCGTGTCTGGTTGGAACCTCAAGGCTAGAGGCGGGACGTTTAAACGCCCATAGTTTTGTTATTTTTTTCTGGCGAAATATTTTAAAGTAATATTTAAGCCAAAAAAACTATTCAAAATCCCGTTAGTTGATTTTATATGTAGTAAAAATCAAATAGCAGCATTCTGAATAACCTTTTCGACTAAATATCACTTTAAAATAAAATACTCTATATTGTTGTTGGTCTAGCCTCGAAGAAAATAAAAAATAAAACTCAAAAATGCACATGACATAATTTTATTAAAATATTAAAATCACAATAATTACCATTTGAGTCTGTCTTATAATTTCTCGTAATCTGCTGATCGAGTTCCTCGTTAACTGGTTTTTCATTCATTCTCTACTTGAAACTTTCTAAGCAATGTGCATTTTGAATAAGAATACATATTTCCATTGTCAGCCTGGAAAAGCGGAAAGGCCTGGGTAAAAACTTTTTATAGCTAACCTTAAGGTGAAGACAAAATCTTGTCTCCAAAATTCATTCTTTCACATAACGAACAGCTAATCTAAAACAAAAATACCACAATGTAAAAAAACCAATGATCAGATCATGGAAAAAACACTTCCGAGTGGGTTAAAATAAAATTATTTCCACTTGAGTTTAGTAGGCAGAGAATCTACAAAAGGTTTAAAAAAGATCAAAAAAATAGATCGTATAATATACATACATAGAGGGCAAGAATCAGCAAGATTTAAATTAGTATCGTAGGGTTTAGTAATTAAAATATATGCGTATTTATAGATTTACCAAAATTTAGGAGAAAATAATCGGCACATTTTGTTCAATTATAATAATAAAAAATGTATGTTATGATTTGGATTTGTACCTATAAATCATAAAAATAATTAATCAAAGTTAGCAAACTTACCTTTAGTAGAATGAAATGTAAACAGGCTCGTGTTCATGAACAATATTAATAGAAAATATCAAGTTATACAAACACTTTCATAAACTTTGTCAGCCATTATCATTTTATTTTAAGGCGAGGTTGGGCTGGGCGATTCCATTATTTCTGGCCGAGTCCAAGAAGACACCACGAAGACACTGAACGTTTAAAAATAATTTAATGGCTCGGGTAATTTGTAGCATAGATCTGTCTCTGTCTGCATCAAGTTACCTTCGCTATATAAAGAGAGACAAGTATAGGTCGAACGAAGAAAGGTCGCTTTTCTTAGTAAACACATTCAGTTTAAACAAATAACGACGTAGGAGTTATATTAACTCATAAATGATGAGGACCTTAGACAAGGATAGACGACAAGGATGGGGACGGTAAACGTTGGGCGGTTCTATTGACAATTGTCTGGCATATGTGACGTCACACTCTGACGTCACATGCTTCCATTCCGCCAATCTTTGTCTCACCGGGCTGGTTTCAAAAGCGTTTAAAAAATTAAATTTTGTTTTCTTGACGTTTACTCCATTTTTCCAAATGGAACGGTGGTAGTTCACTAGATTATTTTAAAACGAGCATTTCTTTTCCAACAATTTGATACCATACACTCCTCCAGTCCAGGAAACAAATCGAGTAAATTGTCAAAATAACAACATCTAGAGAGTACAATAGATATTCTTAATCCAAATAATTTAATAAATAAACCAATCTTCCGGGTCCAGTTTCAGCTCGTCAAAATCCATTTCATCCTTATTTTATGGTTTTGTGGCTGTTGCCGCAGCCACTGCACGGAAATATGTTGTTTTTATTATTAGTTACGTAGTTTTTGTGAACAAAACTGCAGTTTCGTATTTGCTATTTTGTTCGTCGAACAAAGCAGCGAGCAAAGCCGCGCTCTGTGGGCTTTTTTAGTTAGATGGAACTTTTTTTTTGCCGCACCTGTACATCGATAGTAAAAAAAATAATTACGCAGTGATATGTGACTTTTACAAGAAAACGACACAAGAAATATTTTTCTCCTGTATTGTTAAAAATGAATGCTTCGTCTCTTAATTGAGGTGAAAAATGTTACAGGTGAATATCTGTAGATAAACAAAATATCACCATATTGTTTGTTTAGTTAGAGGACTCATAGATACAGTGTGTATCTGCCAAATGAAATAAATTCGATAATAAACACATAGGGGCGTGTCCGAAAAAACGCTCGGACACGTCGATTGGTATTTCTGGTTGTGCATTTTTTTCAATAAAAACTGTATATGTGTGTAACACCCTGTATATTATTCAATTTTTTGATTCTTCAGAAAATTTTACACATCTTATTTCATGTACTATATCATATACCTATCTTCAACTGTTTCGGAAATATTAAGTGTTTTCAGGTTTATTGCATTTCAGCGGTTCTTTTTACTGATATGAAATAAAAAAAAGGTATAAATAGTTTCGTTTACTTTTGTTTAAAACTCATGACCAAATTATTGTCTGTCTGCATGACAGTATTTGTCAGTGATATAGTCGTTTGAGTTTTGTTAACTGCCTACAAAAAGTGTTTATTTAAACAGAAATGCACAAAATAACAATTCTTCAGACGGTGGAGCTAAAACATGGACACAAATGGAAGTTGCTCGCTTATTTCATGAAAAATTTCCAAATTTGCCGCCTATAACTCAAGGGAAAATTAGTAAATAGAAAAGCAGTTTCGCCAGCTTGGACATGTAAAGCAGATAAAAAAAGTAGCTGTCAATGCAATAAGTGATGATACCAAATAAGATATTATGCTTGAGTTTGAGGAAAACCCACATACTTCTAGTCGAAAAACAGCTCCAATGTTCGATGTCAAGAAATAAACATTCTATTTATTCATTTTTGAGTGTCTTGTTAATTTTTGTAATAAATCTGAAAACACTTAATATTTCCGAAACAGTTGAAGGTAGGTATAGGATATTGTACATGAAATATGTCTAGAATTTTCTGAACAATCCAAAAATTGAATAATATATAGGGTATTGCATTTAAAATAAGAAAGTTGGCATTGGCCACCGTTACATGACACACCCTGTATAAAAAGTGTTTATTGAAAAAAATGCACAACTAGAAATACCAATCGACGTGTCCGAGCGTTTTTTCGGACACACCCCCATATATTTATTATTGAATTTATTCCATTTGGCTGATACACACTATACCGGGTGTCCACGGAAGGTGGCTCGCCCCTCTAACTTTTTTGTTTTTCAAGATAATGAAATAAAATTCGGGGGATTTGTATACGACATAAAACTGCATTTTTTGACACGTGACTTAACATTATGGAACTTCCGGTTTAACCGGAAGTGACCTAAACTTTCGATTTTTAAATGGGACACCTGGTATATTTTTACTTTTTTTCAGAGGGCTATGAATACCTTAAAATCACTTATTTCAGTTCTTTAATCTTGGGGAAAATACAATTTTACTATTTTTGGTCCAATACTATGTGCTATGTAAAACTTAATCTTTAAAGTTGTATAACTTATTTTTTTTAAATGGCAACATGGTTGCTCGTCGGGTTAAGAAAAAAGAGGATTTTATTACGATTATTTTGATACCATACACTATTAGGTTTTAGAAAAGCTGCCATTAAAAAATTTTAAAAAGTTAACTTAGAACTTTCCTAAAATAAAGCATATTTTGAGAATAAAATTAGATTTAAATGCATCAAGTGGCCTGTGACCAGCAAAACTGATAAAACAAAATCATGCCTTGAAGAAAATTGAAATGCCAACAGCTTCTACCAAAGTAAATTAGTTTGTTGTTTAAAAAACATGGAAAATAATAGTTTTACAAGGAGGGAAAAAGTTGATATGTTATTATTGTCAGGCTCATTTTGCATTTTCGGAACCAGTTTTGGGTACCTAATAGTGCCGGGTTGGATGACTCGGATTAAAATATTTTTGTGCGTAAAGTCGTGCAGCATCGGTTGAATTATTTCTACATTCTCCAAACACTAATAACATATCAACTTTTTCACTCCTTGTATAACTATTATTTTCCATGCTTTTTAAACAACAAACTAATTTACTTTGGCAGAAGCTGTTGGCATTTCAATTTTCTTCAAGGCATGATTTTGTTTTATCAGTTTTGCTGGTCACAGGCTACTTGATGCATTTAAATCTAAATTTATTCTCAAAAGATGCTTTATTTAGGAACGTTCTAAGTTAACTTTTTAAAGTTTTTGAATGGCAACTTTTCTAAAACCTAATAGTGTATGGTATCAAAATAATCGTAATAAAATCCTTTTTTTTCTTAACCCGACGAGCCACCATGTTGAAAAAAAAATAGTTATACAACTTTAAACATTAAATTTTACATAGCACATAGCATTGGACCAAAAATAGTAAAATTGTATTTTACCCAAGATTAAAGAACTGAAATAAGTGATTTTAAGGTATTCATAGTCCTCTAGATAAAACAATAAATTTGAAAAAAAAATTTTTCTTGGTGACAAAAACTGACAAGTGACACATCGTTGTATTTAGAATGTCATATGGAGTCAAAAGAACGAAAAATATACCAGATGTCCCATTTAAAAATCGAAAGTTTATGTCACTTCCGGTTAAACCGGAAGTTCCATAATGTTCAGTCACCTGTCAAAAAAACAGTTTTATGTCGTTTACAAATCTCCCAAATTTTATTTCATTATCTTGAAAAACAGAAAAGTTAGAGGGGCGAGCCACCGTCCGTGGACACCCGGTATGCGTAAGTACTATCTACAGTCTATCCCAAATTAGAGATATGGCGATATCGATAGTTTTTTTTAAATACAACCCTAGTTTTTATTGGCTATTTTTAAAGTGCATAATATTAAGTTATACTTAAGTACCAAATTTCAAATTTTTATTCCTTTGGAACATCAGCCACATATTTTTTGGATACATTTTACACATAATTTAGGAACATTTTTTGAAAAGAAGACAATGATAATCACAACCAATTGTTCAACATAAATTGACATCGACATTATAACTTTGCATTTAGTGACGTCCAAAAAACAGTACGGGATATTTCAATCATAAAAGTAATTTTCGCCAAAGAACCTACTAGGAGTAAATTACATTCGTTTTGAAATAAACTAAACACATTTTAATAGAAGAAGTGAACAAAAATGTATCGGTGGTTATCTTGCGTTACATAATAGACCTGTAGTACACCATATATATTTTTCATATCTAACAGTAATAAATCAGTACAGATAGTAAAATAAAATGATAGCATTAACTCTTTCTTTTTAGCCGCAACCTGATGAAATACTGCTGTAAGCATCATGGGTACCTAGATAAATTGTGTGCTTTATCTTTCCATTTGAAAAAATTGACTTTTTTTTCAAAAGGTGAAAAGTCTGTAAAATATTTAAAACACAATAAAACTAGAAAACTGCATTTTTATCAAGATTTTAGCTTAGCTTTAGAGTTCATAACAATCTAGATGAAAAAATAAAAAGGAAAATGATTTAAAGTGGCAAAAAGTATAGATATCGGGTGTCGTCGAATTTGAAATGATGTTCTGAATTGATATAGTCAAAAATATATAGGGTGTTCTATTTAAAAATCTAAAGTTGAGGTAATGCAAAATAATGAGCCTAATGAATATAAATGTAGCGATTGCTTTTTCTTATAAAACCGAAGTCATTTCTTGAAAGCCAATGAATAAAAACTAAAGTAATTGGGTAATTGCTTTTGCGTCCAGCAATTGCTTAAAAGTGCAGGAATTGCTTCAAGTCAATGCTTTTTTTTTTAATAGAAGCGATTGCTATCGTTTGCCTTAAATGTGATGAATAAATTAAGGAATTGCTTTTTCTAGTGTAGCGATTGCTTTCAACTTTTTAAGGTAGGTCGACCCCTGCATCATTTGCTTGGTAGCAGTCAACTTTAGTTCTCCGCGGCATACACGTGCGTTGCTCTTCATGTGTGTCTTCAATTATGGTTGAATATAATATGAACGTCCGTAAAAGAAAAATCTAGTGTACGTAATAATTGCAGATATGATGGTTTCAGAAAGTTATATCGATTTGACTGGGAAAATGTTGAGTGGTTGGTAAATTATATTTGACTGATATCGGTAAAAGGCAAGGGGGTGCACTGTCGCCTTTAAATAAGATTAAAGTCTTTCTGCGGAAATTGTCGGATCCGGGCTTTCAAAATTCTGTAGGTGAAGAACTTGGTGTTCACCAAACTACTGTCTGTAAGACATAATATACTTCTGTAATGAATGCAGTTTTGGAGAAGGCGAATATTTTTATTAAATTTTCCTACAAGTGCTGAAGCTGTTGTGGAAGCTAAACGGTTGTGCTCAGAGAGATTTATTTATGTTCCTTCAATTTGTGAACGAATATCAATTGCTTGTCTTTAATTTCTTCATCACTACTATCACTATCCTTATTTTTACTGAAATCTGCCATATCACAAATATAAGTTTCCTATTTTCCACAAAAACGTAACAGATTACTATTGTACTCAATAAATAGACCAACGTTGTTGTATTTACGTCAACTCTTTTGCAAATTAGGCACCAAACTGAACATGAAATCTATAATCTAAACAAGTGGATAAGCCACGTCTGAACTTGTGTTGAATAAGCATTTGCTACAGAGGTGTAAGAAAAACAGCAATCGCTTCAAAATTTTATTCATATCCAGATCTAGCAATTGCTTTTACTTATAGCATTTGCCAGTCAAGCAATTGCTTTTACTTATAGCATTTGCCAGTCAAGCAATTGCTTTTACTAAAAAGTAATTGCTTCAAGTAATTGCTTAATTTTTATTTATTAGGCTCAATATCACATGTTATAAACCCACTAAATTTTATTTCTGTAACTTGTACAGGGTCATCCAACCAAGACTAGACAAGGCGATTTTTTGACTTTTCCTGTACTTTTATAAAAAAAACTGAAATAGCCATCTTAAGTCATTTTCTCCCGCGAATTCGAATATCTTCCGCAAAAAACAATTGAACATCAAACAAAAGTACTAGGGGTCACTTTGATATTTTTTTAAATGGGATGCCGTATTTTTAATGAGCTTATCCGATTTCTCATATAAATTTTGATCTAAAATGTTGTATTTTTAATTCAAAAACGCCTTTTTTCTTCAGTTTTAAATTCGGAAAATGTTCGTCTACCGTACGATTAATACCTGATAGATGGATACCCGTTTCACCTGTTCACCCTTTAACCTGCTTTAAAGCGTCCGTCAGTTAGACAAAATAATCAAGTGTCAAATTTCTATATATTTTTCACGTTCTTTGTGTTTGTCGAACATTCTCTCCACTTTTGTAATATAATTTTATTACACTTAGCCGTTCTTCTAAAGAATATTTCATTATTTGTAATTAATTCGTGAAAAATATATAGAATTTTGACACTTGATTATTTTGTCTAACTGACGGACGCTTTAAAGCAGGTTAAAGGGTGAACAGGTGAAACGGGTATCCATCTATCAGGTATTAATCGTACGGTAGACGAACATTTTCCGAATTTAAAACTGAAGAAAAAAGGCGTTTTTGAATTGAAAATCCAACATTTTAGATCAAAATTTATATGAGAAATCGGATAAGCTCATTAAAAATACGGCATCCCATTTAAAAAAATATCAAGGTGACCCCTAGTACTTTTGTTTGATGTTCAATTATTTTTTGCTGAAGATATTCGAATTCGCGGGAGAAAATGACTTAAGATGGCTATTTCAGTTTTTTTTATAAAAGTACAGGAAAAGTCAAAAAATCGCCTTGTCTAGTCTTGGTTGGATAATACAATAAAAAATTAGCGTTCCTTCTGACTGAAACACCTGGTAACAGCAGATAGAATTTGACAGTGATAATATTATTCAATAAAAGTGTTAACTATCAAGCACATCCATCTTACCCCAAAGCCATTTTTTCTCATTTAACTTTACTATTCTTTAGAGCAAATAATACAATTCTATAAATCTATATAAAAATATCTTAAATATTTCCCACTCAAAATATACATTTACAGGTATTTAATATTATAATAAACTTTACATATTTTTAAAATAATTGCCCTAAAAATAGTAATTTTCTTTGTTTATGTGATATTTATAAAGATGTATATTATAGGAATGATATATTTTAAAAATAAATTTTGCATTTACACAATAGGAATTTAAAAATTTCAGATACCAACATAACATTACAAATAGAAATATATTTAATTTATAAATAAATATACTCACACCAGTGCAATAACCCTTAATCGAATAAAAACATGCCATCGACATTGATACGAGCAAAAATTCAGGGTGAACCAATATTGAAGCAAAGTAAGTCGCAATTGTAAAAAAAAACTGTAAATTCGAAAATAATTTTTAAATATGGTACTCGGTGTCCCGGAGAAAACGGTTTTGTATTTGTTCCAACCTAAAAGACGTTATTTTCCTTTCAATCAATTTTGGAACACCCTGTGTATCGCAAAGTTGCATTATTTATCACAACGTTAATATTGTATATTATAAACCAAGGGACTAAAGTAGTGTACCCCGCGAATGGAGTTGTCAGCGTTATCAATTTTCCGCAAGTGTAATATTTGAAATTGTAGTTTCAGCACGAGCAAAATTCATTTAATAAATCAAGAAATTGAAAAAAAAATCCTAAAAAGTAAAAATGTTGTTTTTGACGAACCCTGTATAGTAATTGCAAATCTGATATTCGAAACGGGGTTTGTGCATGCTATGGACGATTTTCACAAACATTTTCCTAACGTTGCTTTTATTGCTGGGGATTTTTATCATTGCCTGAAAAGAATCGTTTCTGTGTTTACGGAAACAGGTTCTATACAAAACAAAAAAGGATCAGGAAGACCATCTGTAGGAACAGAAGAACTTGTTGCAAACGTTCGTGAAATAATGCAAAATACGCCAACAAATTGTATAAGACCCGGTTATGTGAATTCTCAGAATACACGCATGTGGAGTAGTGAAAATCCACATTGCACCCTCAAAAAATTGGTGTCTGGTTAGTTGTTTCCCGAAGAATTGTTGGTAATATTTTTTTCCATGACACAGTTACAGCACAGCGGTATAGAGACAATATTTTGAATCCATTTGTGGAGCAATTACCTGACGACGAATTGCGTTTTGGATATTTTCAACAGGACCGTGCAACCGCCCATACAGCCGCCGAAACTATTAACTACTTACGCCATTTTTTCGACGACAGATTGATCAGTTTTCGATCAGACATTGAATTCCCACCTAGATCACCTTGTTTAACGGTTACGGATTACTTTGTTTTTCCTCATATAAATAACACTATTTTTAAAACACCAGTTGCAAACTTAGAACAATTACAAGAAAGGATTATCCAAGAATGTGGTAACATTTCTCCAGAGATGCTGGTCAACACTTTCGAAAATATGAAGAGACGTGTGAATTTATGCTTGGAGCATGGCGGTGGCCAATTTCAGCAATTTATGTAATTATTTTTCTTTTTCTTTCTGTATATTAGGTATTACTTTGTTAATTTTGTAAACAACAAAAATAAATTTGTATTTGTCTACTTATTTTATTACTCATTAGTTTGGCATATCATGTCATGATATGACAAAATTTTAACCTAGATTTGGTTAGATATATCGTCCCCATAGGTTAGGTTAGGTTAGGTTAGAGTGGCAGACCTCTGGCATTGACCAAACAGTCACACGTAGTCCTGTAGGACCGTTGTGGTACCACACGTGTTCCGCGGAACCTATCCGCATCAGCCTCCTGATGGTTAACGCGACGTGACGTAGATCATAGAAGAATCTTGACAGCTCATTCAAACCAGCCACTGCTGTTAATAAACTTCGTAAGTCGACCCAGTTGCAGGCTGCTCACTTCCTCCAGATCATTAAAGAATGGTTCGCCCAGGGCATTAAACCTTCTTCTAGCGAGGCCGGGGCATTCACACAAGAAATGCTGAATACTTTCCTCCTCCTCTTCATCTGTGCAACTTCTACAGAAATCGTTAGTTGGTACTTGCATACGTTCAGCGTGTCTACCGAACAGGCAATGTCCGGTGACTACGGCAGTGATGTTTCTTAGGTCCTTCCGACCGTGTTGTAAGAGCACTGCGGTTTTCCTGTCGTCAAGTAGGGGCCACAATTGCCTGGAGATGCTACAAGTTGCCAGCCCTGTCCATCTGCTTTGTGCAAGTTGTTTAGCTATTTGATCTATATCCTCTTTGACTGATCCCAGTGGTCTAGCCACAGTATTCTCTGCTAGTTCGGCAGACCTGCTTGCGCCCTCCCTGGCGAGCACATCAGCAGTCTCGTTGCCCTGTATTTTGCTATGTCCAGGAACCCAACACAGGGTGATTCGATGTTGAGCACCAAGTGTGCAGAGATTATTGCGACAGCGCCTTACTAATTTTGACTTAGTGCTGCTGGAGCAAATTGCCTTTATGGCTGCTTGACTGTCTATATAGATTGCTATAGACGCCGCTGATTTCAAGCCAGGGTGATCCCGCAGGGTGTTGACTGCTTTATCCACTGCAAAAATTTCTGCCTGGAAAATGCTGCAGTAGTCAGGGAGTCTGTACGACCTCTGTATTTGCATGTTCTCGGAGAAGATACCAGCTCCAACCCCGACGTCCATTTTTGAACCGTCAGTGAAGATCGAGTGATCCGCCTCCATTATTACTTGATTGCCTTCCCACTCCTCCCTACCCGGAATGAGCATAGAAAAGCCCATTCCAAAGTCTGGCAGCGAAACAGTGTAATCGGTCGGCTCTCGCAGATTTTGGCCTGGATATATCCTTAGTATGCTACTGTGTCCGTAGTTGGTGCTGGTCCAGCATTTCGACTCTTTCAGTCGCAGAGCACTTTTTGCAGCCACACTTTTTCCGTAAATATCCATGGGTATCAGATGCAGCATCACTTCCAGTGCCGCCGTCGGTGCTGAGTGAAGGGCACCGGTCACTCCTAAACAAGCTGCCCGTTGTACCTTTGTTAGTTTCTTCATGTTTATTGCTTTTTCCAAAGCAGTCCACCAGACCATGACCCCGTAGGTTAGTATAGGTCTTACAATGGCTGTATAAATCCAGTGAACTATGTGGGGTTTCAATCCCCATTTCTTACCAATAGCTTTTTTGCAGGCATAGAACGCAACTGACGCCTTTTTAATCCCCAGTCCCCATATCATTGTGATCTAAACCGAGCCCTACGTTTTTTAATCCAAGCCCTCTTTGATGCAAATAATTTTTGCTCGCACGGTAAAAAAGATTTTCCTCTTTCAAACTCTATCCGCGGACACACAGTATTGGCATTAAATGACCCAGTTTAGTCTCCGTTTGGCGGGGCTCAAGTACCTACTTTAGTCCCGGAAGTACAAAAAATATTTAACATCTATCACAACAAATTAAACCTTGGCAAAATAAGGCAACTCCGCTGTTACAAACATTTGCCCAAATGGTAGATGGAACCGGGCGGAATATTTGCAAGAAATTAGTTGAATTAGGATCTTTAGTTCAATTTTTTTATTTCAAAGTAGGAGAGCGGTTTTATCCCCTATTTGCCCAAGCTTTTTTCGCATCAAAATGTCGATAAATAACATTTTTTTTGTTATTTGTTAGACTGTTCTTCCAACCCCGATTCCACACCAACAGATCAAATCAGAAGCATAGGTATTTTTTTGAATATAATTTTTAAAATCCGACATACATATCTAATAAAATAGTGTAACTATATTATAAAAATATTTTAAGCAAGTTAAAGCAATTGATAGTTATTTTTTTTAATACACAGAGAAATGTTTTGCGTTGTATGATAATTTTTGGCACCTTAAAATATAATATGACGATGGAAAAGGAAATAATTTATACCCCATTAACTTTAATAGCGTATAGTACATTTCTACTATCCAGGGTCGATATTAATATGATGTATGTTTTTATTATACTACTTAGTTAATTCCGCTCACGTTAACTAGTTTTTACTATAGTTACTTTCTAGTGACTATATTATACAGTAAATATATTGCTTAAAGAAAAAATTAATAAAATATTTTCACTTATAATCTCCCTAGTGCTCGAATTATATCCGGAAATTTTTCCGAAGGAACGCATTTTTTGAAAATTTTCCAGCGTCGTAGACGAGGGAAAATTTTCTAGAAAAATGCGTGACTGAGGAAGAATTTCCGGATATTAATTCAAGGACGCTAGGAATTCGGTAAGAAAATTTCACACCTAAAATTTATTTAAATTATTTTATTGAAATTATCCATAATTATGGGAATACTTAAACTTTCAAAAAAAAGTTTCCTCACCGTTTATTAAACGAAATGCAAAAAGTGTAAGTGAAAATTATCCTTTTTATTTATTTTTACTACATTTCATTTACTAAAACAAAGGGAAAGCATAGTATAGGCTAGTTATGCCAGATAAAACAATTTTTAAAATCTAGGTAGATAGTAGATACCACAGTCAAGTAGGCTTAGGCTTGTGATGTCAAAATCGTCTCTGCTATACGTCACGTCGACAGTTATTTCTTAAACGTGTTTCTTTAGTTCACAATAATTAAATCATGGCAGTAAACAATCAAGAAACTAATTTTAAGCCCTACGGTGTTTGTAAATCTTGCTCTGAAATAGGGGACATTAATATGTCTCATAAAAATTTAAAGTATTTGCAATGTTTAATGGAAAAAACTGAATTAAATCCCCATCAAGAAAACCTTTTCTCAGCTATCCAGAAGATTTTGGAGGAAGATATCCCATCCTTTTTAAGAAAAAACAGAATTCAGCAGAACAAAATTGCATCCATATATTACATCTATTATATTAAACATAGACATCTGATAGAAGTGGAAAGGGAAGATAAACCATTATCCTTGTTATTCTCCATTACGAAGAGAAGAGTTCGAACCAGAATTCCAAAAATATTTAGCCTTAATGAAAGAAATATTTGGTAAATAAATATTTGTATTTATTTAGTATTCATCAATCAGCCCATATCTGTCCACTGCTGGACGTAAGCCTCCCTTGTTTGCCTCCACATTCTTCTATCTTGTGCCACCTGTATCCAGTTTGTGTGGACACGTTTTATGTCGTCTGACCATCTAGTCGGTGGACGACTTCTGTTCCTGTATGCCTCCTGTCTAGGCCTCCATTCCACAATTCGCTTGGTCCATCTATCGTCCTGCATTCTCGCTATGTGTCCCGCCCAGTTCCACTTTAGAGTAGCTGTTCTCTCTACTGCATCTTCATCATCTTCTGCGCAGTTCCGTGTTTGTGGTGTGGTCTCTAAGGGTCAATCCTAGCATTGATCTTTCCATTGCGCAAAATTTAGTATTATAAAATGTACCAAAATTTGATCCTGAATACTGATTTTCGGATCATATGATAGCTGTCAAGAAAAAAATTCCACTTATTAATTTTGTTCGCCTAGCTTGGCAGGAGGAGAAAAATTTCCGAAAAATTTGAAGGTTGTCATTGGTAACTGTCGAAATGAAAGTTTGTGATTGGCTTAGAATGACAGGTGTGAAATTTTCTATGAGAAAATTATGGAAAAATTGAAATTATTGACATCATCAAGATCATTTTGCATTTGGGTGAGAACAAATGTACGTATTGACATGAACCAAAAACCAAAATGCGAAGAATATATGCCTCTTTAAGAAAACTGATATTTTGAAGTAATTTTGCTTCTAAATTATTCCACAGGGTGTTTTGACATTAGACAAAAAAACTTTTTGATTATCGTTGTATAATGTCAAAAAAAAACATTTCTCTTAAAATTTGTATACCCATATTAAAACTAATAAATGTAGCTTTCTAAAAAATCACTTAAATCGGTGTAAAAATAAAAAAGTTATAAAGTCCTAAACTCAATCCAAATTTTATAATGCCCGTTTTTTTTGCACGGGAATGTATTTGAAATCACGTTATTTTTTTTTCTTTAAACAATATTTACTTGCTGTTCCATGTTTGAGGTAACTTTAACGTTTTCATTACATCCTAATCATACATTAAGTTTTATCACAAAAATATAATTCTTTTGGTAGTTTGCTGCAAATAATTCTAGTTACCAATTTATTACGGTGACAAATAAAAACTCAATAACGTCGGCACAATATTTAGGTAATATATGACATATTATCAATTTTGGGAGTAAAAGAACAAGGGCATAATAATATTTTAAAAAAATATTTACCGAATTTTTCTGCTATACAATAATTATTCTCCTATATTATAATATATACAGGCTGTCCAGAAATGATGAGTAAAAAATTTAGGAGATAATTCTAGACCGAAAATAAATGCTATCTCTTCCTATAACATTTTGTCGATAATTGGTTATTTACGGAGTTACAGGGTGTTAAAGTTAAATTTTACTTGCAGTTTTAAAATACATAAGTTACTATAGTCTATTACCAAAAATAGAGGCAGTGACGTAGCTCTCATAACCATGGAAACGACCAAAATACTGTATGGTCATTGGCGATTTGCATTAGTTTCCATGGTTTCGAATAATACGTCACTGCCTATAATATTGGGTTTTGAGGATAGAACAATAAATTAAACATTCAAATCAAAGGTTTAAAGTGACGTTCTTCCTCTTCAATGCATAAATTAATTCTTCTTAAAAAATTCCGACAGAATCCATGGAATATTCCTTATTTCTTTGCTATGCTATGTTTAAAGTTGAAAATAAATTAAAATGATTTCCTATTCATCATATTATGCAAGCAATGTTATTTTGGCGTTTTTCTCGAAAACGGTTAGATTTATCGAAACAAAAGTAGTATATTTTTTTATGTCAAAAGGTTGGGAGAATAAAAATATTCAGTCAAAATGCGCATACAGTGTAGGACAAAAAAATTGGGACCATTCAAATTAAAGTATAGGCTTATATGTGGCGCCCTCTACAAAATGCGAAAAAACGGTGGGCAAATTTGTCCCGAAAAAGCCCCATATACGAAATTTCGTCAAAATATTATGAGCGTGGCAAAAGGTATTACAAAAAAAAATTGCAAATAAAATTTAACTTTAACACCCTGTAATTCCGTTAATAATCAATTTTCCAAAAAAATGTTAAAGGAAGAGATAGCATTTATTTTCGATCTAGAATTATTCCGTAAATTTTTTGCTCATCATTTCCGGACACCCTGTATATATGATTTATGGAATTCCTTGATATTTATTTAATATGTCAATTATTTTACCTATATAACGTGCAGTGAATATTGATTTTATTTAAATTTTGTGTATAAGCTAGAAAAAATAAATAAATCTACGCGAAATAGGCATGTTGATACTCCCACATTAAATTAAAATCGCTTTTGTCACCGTATTTTTGGTCATATTTGATTGACGTGTATTTATACAGATTTACGTAAATATAATTATGGTACTTTTTTTTTGAAAGACCAATGCCTTTCTACGATGTAAGTCAAGACAAAGACAAAGTACCGAGGCCATGGCCACGGGTATTAGCAGATTGGTTGGGAGGGGTTAAGAGACGTCCGGGGTGCATTGATAAAAGTCAAATTTACAATTGACATTGGTGTTAATTTGACAAGCGAGCCCCTGGCGTCTCCCCACCTCCCCGATCCTGGTATCCGTCAAAACGCCATATTTGCAGTGGCCGGCTATTTATCTTTGTCTAGGTTTAAACATCCTAAAATGCCATGGAAAGACAACTGGTTTTGACTTATGACAACATGATAAATCTTCTTCTAGTAGGGTTCGAATTGATAAACTTCTAGATTTTCCTCAATAAATAATTTTATCTATCTTTTTACTAGATTTTTAAATCTACTATTATAGGTACTCCATACGAAATTATAAACAGTACTATATAAAACTCTACTTCATTTCAACATAATAGTAAATGTACATACTAACAGTACACTTTTATAAAAAGTTGGTACTTTTTTTACTCTTACATTATTTGAGGATCTAGCATCCCGACATATTAACTCAATTTTAAGAATGGGACGAAAGACATTTTTTTTTGATTGTTTTATTTTTCAACATAATCTTCTTTAACTTTATCTTCTCTTCGATCTCCAGTGTTGAAACGAAATTAGATAATCTCGATGGTCTAACTCAAGATCAAGAAAGTTATCTTCGCTGAGAATGGGTTGAGCTTTGGTTGCTTTGAGAACTCGCCCTGTTGTTTTCGGTCCATAGCCAAACATGCCTGTTATTATGTTGGAAAAAGTCAGCAAGAACCTAAACATTATTTGTCCATTTTACAGGATATTGTAACCTATTTTGAAGAAGTCCTTGATTTTATTATTAATCAGAAAACGTTTTAAGTGACCTTCGTTCCACCTAATGTGACAGTTAAATCGGGTCCCCATCTATCTATATTTCTAAAACTGTGCGCAACATTGTCATTGTTAGAAGTGGTGACTTATTTATTTATTTTCAATTAATAGCTGAAGTTGTAGAACCAACTCTCTTGCTAGTTTCAAGATGGCGGCTGCGTCGTGTCGTTCAGCCATTTCTAAAATTATTTACGAATATATTGTTAGTTTCGGCATTGAATATCAAACTATATAAGAATAACGGATGTCCGTGAAAAGTTGACAACCCAGTTTTAGACGTCTTGGAGGTGGTTTGGCCACCATTATGGAGTTGATCGTAACTCCAACCTTAAATCTGTCGTTATAGTGCAGCGCCTCGGCAACAGATGTCTCAAATTCACTGATGTGATGTCGTGGTGTTGCCGCATATCGTATTTTATTGGAATTTTTAAGAATTCAAGCATTTTTAACAGACAATAAAATAGGAGGTTCTCAATTCCAGCCGAATGTATGTTTTTGATAATAATATGTACGCTGATTACTCCGGGGTAATTGGACCGACTTTCATAATGATTTTACCGTTGCATTAGGTGTTAAATGTTAAACAAATAAAAGTAGATAAAAAGCGACAGCAAGTACAACTAAAATAGGTTTAATTTCGTCGAAAAATAGCAAAATACGTAATACACTAATACAAACAAACTGGATGTTTCTTAAGTAAGAAAGTAAAACCTACTTATTTTAACCATTTTGAAAAGTAGTAATAATTGCAATTAAAAACCAAGTTATACAAACAAACCGCCCATCATTCATATTTTACCCAACATATACGTTGTAGCCTAGGTATCTATTGAATACTGAGAGTCGTCATTTACTTCTGTTAGAAATAGAAAACATGGCAGACAATATGTTTTCATGTAATTAACGTTGGGACGTCAAAAGGTTGAAAATATTATAAGCTACAAAGCAATTAAGTAGGTAGGAAAATAAATGTAAGCTACCTAAATCTAGGATAGGTGTAGGTACTTATGTCAAATCAAGTTTTACGATAAGCTATAAAAATAAATTTAAAAAACTCATGCAGCAAGTCAAACAGACAGGCGGCAACAATGTTTTAATTTAGCAGTGAAAAGGCTAGTCGCTTTCTTGTTGGTGAACTCATTGCGCCATCTATGAATTTAACGTAGCAGATTTAGGAAATCGGTTCATATGGCCTTCTTATAGTTTGATATTCAATGGTTTCGGACATAAAAATTGTCATCCTCAAACTTGAGACTTACCGTTAAAAAACTTAATAATATCGGTAAAATCCATGCCATTGGATAAAATAATATCCCGATAGGTCTCTAATAGGGCTAGAGCTAAGAATAAGACGAAATGGCTAGACGCCACTTGTTGTGCTGCCCATATGACTTCCCAGGTCGTAAAAACGTCAGGATAAATCTGAAATGTAACGGCAATTAAATATTTGGCCAAAAAAATTCAATGACCTATTTAAATAATCATCCTGATATATTATTATGGGATACAGTAAAACAAAGTTGAACTTGTAAATTTCAACTATAGGTTCGTTCCAACTTTGAATCACAAACAGATTTCCAACAGTTTGCAAATCGTTCTTAACGCGCATGATTGTTATTTTTCTCCTGGTAAACGATTAATTTGTCTGTGGTTGGAATAGCCGACAATGTACTTGAAGTTGTCTGTGACTGAAAAACCTAAATAATTTTGGTTTTTAATTCTCTGCTCGTCTAGTAGACACTCCAAAAATCATCGTCATCCCTACTTTCCATGGCCGAAAGGTCACTCTCCTCACTATACTCTTCGTAACTCATATTTTACAGTATTTTACTCAACAAAAAGAATGTAAAATACCAACAAGCCACTCAAATCCAAGAAATGTTAACAAATAACAACGAATTTTAAGACAAATATCGCACTTTGACAGATAAGGTTACGTAGCAATAAAATGAAATCGTACAAAACAGCAGTAGGTACGCATGCGCCGGATGGATGGTCCGAAGATAATCCGCGAACTGTTCTGATAGTTTGCAGTTTTGAATCTTGGTTGGAGAACAGAAAACTGACAGTTTACTAATCGTTAGTAACTCTGGTTGGAACGCATTTCGCTTATTGCGCAGAATCCTGATGGTTAGAAACTGTTTCTGACGCCGGTTGGAACGAACCTTATATTAACAAGAAAAATTACATGTTTCGCTAACACTGTAGCTTCGTCAGATGACAATGATTTAGCAAACGGTGAAAATAAAAAGGGGGTGCAATAAAAGTGGAAATTTACGAGTTCAACTTTGTTTTACTGTATCCCATAATACTATAATTATGAATTTGCACCTAGTATCGGCTGAATCAATTAATTTTCCTGATATCCTTCTTTGATTCATTATGACAACACTGTACGGTCGCTAATTTTATCCTAGGTAAAAACTATGGAGAACTATAGGGTAGGAGGCCGATCGACAATGGCAGCATTTTCAAATTCTGTCCCGGTTTTTTGGTTAGTTCGCTATTGGCCGATAGATGGCTCTCGCGTCCGAAGTGGGCTGATGTTGTCTTCTTCTTCTTCGTTTTTAATATGGAAAACTAGATCCTCCATAGTTTTTAACTTTTACTTAAACCCTTTTATTTTTCGAAATAACAAATAATGTTTAAAGGCAAGACAAGACAAATAACGTTGTATTGTAATTAATTTCCATATTTATAATAAATAATGGTAAAATTTATAAAAGTAGAGTTTGCTTTGTGTCGGGGTGTAAGACAGGATCTTTTTCAGAGAGAAAACGCAGCCAAATAAGTCTCTTTCTAGCTCCAAAGGTATAGCTAGAATGTTTAATCCCCTGTATTTTAAAAACCAAGCATCGTTGGAATTTTATACAGGCCGAGTTTACTAATAAGTATAACAAAGTAAGTGTAAATTCATATAAAAGTCCTTATTTGTTCCTTAAAGAACTAATTTAAAGAAAAATAGTTATTGCGTCCATAAGAAACCATTATTTGATAGCCCACTTCGAACACGCGCGCCATCTTACAGCGACTCGTAAAGCTGAATTACCGGTGTTAATTTGGGACCGAATCCAATGCATTGCGATCGGCCTCCTACCTCAAGTCCTCCATAGTAAAAACTCAACTTACCAATTCTCTTTTAAAATCTAACAAAAACCATCTATAGCAAAAATAAAAATGCGTATAATCTCCATGAGCATGCATCTGTTCGTACATCTCCGCGTCCAACACTTGAATTAAACTCCTCATATTGGCGAAATGACAGTCCATGGCGTTGCCGTTTGGAAAATTTTCAATCATCCTTTCCATTAAATGACAGAAACAGGCGTACGTCAACGATTCGTCGTCGAATGTGACCAGTAGAGGAGCCACGAGGTCGCACATTCCTTGCATGTAGCCTATGTCCAGGTGTTCCCATACGTACCTACAATTAAATTTTTAATTACGTACAGATCCCGTCAACAAAATTCCAATTTTTTCGCTTACGTGCACATAACATTCCTTAATTTATCCAAATTGTCGTTGGCAAAGTACCAGTAGTTCCTATCACATCGTTGGACATCTTTTTCGATTCTATGTAGGTTAAGTCCAAACGTTTTTAGAAGCTCTTGCTAAAAAATATTTGGTTAAATAAATTGCAATGCACACAAGTAATATCTTTTATCGTCAACCGTCAGTAAAGCCGTACATTAGACAGTTTTCTTTGTATTGGCAAATTCAAACGGTTAACCATAACGAATACGAATACGAAGCCGCTATTTGACAGATCGTAAAAATAGTTTTCGTTCAATTCGCCTAACGTTAACGTTAAGTCGGATTCGACGGTAAACATAACAAATATAACATAACCTATCTTTAATGGTTTGTGTTCATATTTTCATATACGTTTTGTGCTATCTTTTTTGCTTGGTTTTAATTTCCTAGTACCCAAAATTCTAAAACATCATGATAGACGAAAGGTTGCTTTTATCGGACTCATCCAGTGATTCGGATTTGGGATTTGGATGATGCCCTTCTCTTGGAGGTGCTTGTTCGCCAGGACATTCAGTATCGAGCACAGTTGTATGGAAATTTCAATTTAGAAAACTATAATAATGCTGAATGCAAACGTTATTTCCGATTTGAAAAAAATCACTTAAGAAGACTGGCTGATGAAGCACTTAGGATTCCCAATAATGTAATAACAGAAAGCAACCATAATGTTTCTGGCGTGGAAGGGCTTTGCATTTTGTTATGAAATGGTGATTACGCATGCGTTCCGTGTTCGCTATGGCTTTGTCTTCCGTCCGTTAGCTCCCGCCACTTATCCGTAACGATAACGATAAATGACAGCTCAAATGTCAAAGTTGTCAAATAGCGGCTATCGGAATCGCTTTTAAAAGACAACGAAAACTGTCTATTATCAGAGTGATTTCCGGAAGTAAACGAACACTTTATTTTATTGTAAAATAAAATACTTTACCTGCCGCAAATGCGGCAGATAATAGTTATTTGTTTCACTAGGCATAAAAGCACAAGATTTAATGCCGCGGCTGGTGTTTCATAGACGAGGCGCAGCCGAGGCTAGGAAACCAGCCAAGGCATTAAATCTGCTTTCCTGCCTAGTAAAACATATAATTTTTTCTCCAAATTTGTTCCAATTTCACGCAAAATCGTATTTTTTATATTTATGTATGTTATTTATGACATTTATTGAATTGTTGTGTTTACTTGTCATTTTAAATTTAAATTTTTAATGACACCTGACAGGCTCAAAAGGTGTATTTTTTCTGCCTAGGCATAAAAAGACCACTTTTTCTGACTAGGCAGAAAAAATACACCTTTTGAGCCTGTCAGGTGTCATTAAAAGACCGCTTTTAATATCATTTGGAGAAAAATACTTTTACCCTCCGCAAATTAGTGACTTTAACATTTATTAATTAAAAATCGTCTGTCACTGTCACGCCTTTCCCTATGACAGCTCGATAATAGTTTTCTCGCGATTTATTGCGATGAGTTATACCTCAATTTTTTATATTATAAATTCTGAACGGTTGGCGATAAAATTTTGTATGCACCACGTCAATAAAGTGTCTTTATCGACTCGCCTGTTATTCGCCTCGCTCGCTCATAATTTCAGACTCGTCCGATAAAGAATCACTTTACTGCCTTGGTACATAAATAACTATAAATTTTAAACTACATACGCTATAAACGCCTCCATTCGAACTTGCTGGCGATACACAAGCGGATCTTCCCGGACTAGCCAATCCGTGAGTCTCGATGCAAGTATCCAATGAAGAATTATTTTCTTCCGTTACAGCATCCAAGTGATTTCTCACTATACTGTCGTTCTCTAGGTTGCTTATGTCTACTGAAGCATTTGTCACTATGACGGTTTGAATAAAGTCCCTAAGTTCTTGTCTATTTACGTCAAGCTCCACGTCGTCATTATCTATAAAAAGAAAACAGTCATTTGTGTCATGTCATGTAGAAGTTGCATGGCCGTTTTTTTTTTACTTTCTTACTCTCCTAACTAGGCAATGGGTTGACTATAATGTACCTGGTTTTTTATCACAATTATCACCGTTGGTTTCCTCTTTATCCACACTAGATATCCTACTTCTATTTAAGGCTTCGCTATCATTATTCGATACACAATTTTCACCATTTTCTTCTGTGTGATTGTTAACCTCGTTTGGGTCTTCCGGATCTCCTGGCTCAGCTTCGGTTCCATTTTCTTGTTTATTTTCTTTATTACATGGTTCCTCTTCGCTTTCGTATTTTAGGGTATTCTGTTTCGTCTTATGAGGTTTTTTGTGGGGACTTTCCGTCTTTTCTTCATCGGACATTGAGTCTTCGTCGTCGGTTATGACATCTTCAAAAACCTAAAATTAATCGAGACTTTATGCGATTGTAATAGTTTTTATAGTTATTCAAAATGATTTAAGTACAGTTGACGACATATAAATTCGTACACTGTACACTCCACCCATACCTAACTCAATTGCAACAAAATTGAGTAAAACGGGTTTCTCACCTTGCTGCTTATACCTGGATAGAACACCAGCTATATACATAGCTGTAGATTATTGTATGTACGATTTTTGACCATAAGTAATAATGGTTATTTATAAATATTTTTGTGTTTAAATTACAGCCATTACAGCCGCGAAATAATAAAATTATAAAATAATACCAGGAAAACTACAAAAGTATAAAGCCAAAAAGGGTAAATATATTAACAAACAACAAACAAAATACTAATATTTAATTGCTGCGCCATTGGATTCTAACACTAATCGTAATCTTCTTGGCATTGACAAAATACTACTTCTGGTGTAATCCGGAGTTAGCCCTTCCCAAATTTCTTCTATTTTATCGAATAACTCTATTTCATTCTGTGGTTTAAAATGTATTTTGTACATTATTTTACCATCAATCCCCAAACATTTTCAATTGGATTTAAATCAGGACTTCATGAGCACCAAGGCATACAATGACATGTCACGTTGTTTTGTCTAAACCAGTTTCCTATATTTCTTGCAGTATGCACAGGGCAGTTATCCTGCTGAAATATAAAGTTAAACTATCGCGACAGAAGGAAGAAAAACATTTTCCTAAATCTGAAGATATATATTACTGTTTAGTATTCCACCAATATTCCAGCATACACCTGCACCGTAAACACTTATCCATGCCCACATATTATTAACGTAGAATTGTCCACTGGTCCACTTCTCATCATATTGGGAATTTGATGGTCTATATACTCGAATCCTTCCATTATAATATGTAGACTGAAACGTTTTCTCATCGGAAAAGACATTTTGCCAAAAAAATCATTTTCTGGTAAATATTGCATAGCAAACCCAATTCTTTGTTCCTTATCACTATTTTTTAAAAACGGTTTGGGTTTGGACCTTCAATTGTCGTATCCAATGGTACAAGATAGTTTCCAATAAAATTGCTAGAGGGCGCAATTTGTATTAAAAATTATTGTTTTGGCAATAACTCTGAAACGAACAAAGATATCGAACTGCGGTCTTCACATCTTTTCTTGCTAATTTCATCTACTTTTCGATTATGATGTCATAGTTACACCGTATGATTTGAATTTTCGGGATAAAATCGAAAAAACTGTTGCTATTACAAATTGCGCCCTCTAGCAATTTTATTAAACACTATCGTGTACTGTTGGATACGGCAATTAAAGATACTTACTTTTCCCTTCCAAACAAGCTTAAATTTAGTAAAATCGGATAAGTCGTTTAGAAGTGACAGCGATTTTAATGTTCACACTTTCAATAGCTTCTCCCACTCTTATCAAGGTCGGTACGCCAATGAACCTTAAACCAAAATGATGCAGAATTGTCTAAGCTTTCCAATGATGTAATCAGAGTTATACCTTAATATGGGCATTTTCGGAGAAATTTAGAATTTAACAAAACAAGTTTTAATTGTGCCCCCTTGCGGCGAAATGAGGAACTTAAAACTAATTTCCAGCAATTTCTCTTGACCACTTTACTCATAAAAATTTTTTTCCGAAAGTTGTACGATTAATGATTTCCGAGATAAAGCCGACGTCCTTGCTTATTTGACCAGCCGGTACAATATTTTTATTATAATTTATCGTTACCTCGTTGCTTAAGTCTCTGTGAATTTCATTGGGTATTTGATCACCCGACATACTCTCGCTACTGAGTTTGGCAATTGCGTGAGCTTGATCTTCTTTGTCCCTTTGTTTGACGATAGCTTCCACAGCTAACCATTCCGACATAGTGTTCTCGTAGCTATAATTTTAAAAAAAAATTCATGATAACAATCGAAGTGTGTGGAAATAAAGACCTTTATTATACAGGGTCCTGCACCTCACCTGTCTTCTATAGCTCACTTAGTAATTAAGTTAGAATTTTCATATTTTGCAGACCTTATCTGTATCTTGGGGCGCATTTCAGGAAAATATTTTTTTTCAATATATTTTTTTCAATTCGTGTTAACCAAACTTGGTTAAGGAAATTGTTATACCTTATTTAATAACTTCCTTTGTATAAATTTATTAACGAGGCATTATTTTTATTTTTTATTTATTTTTAATACCAGTGGCGCAAAACTGATATTTTTTAGTTTTTATTTTATTTTCGTCTATAATACTGAATCAATTTTAATAAAATTTTAGGGGTATGTAGGTACCTATAGGAAGCACCCAAAAATGTAGGAAAATATATGGCATGTAATTTAAAAAAATACACCCTTATGACGTCACACTTTTTTGGAACACTCTGTATGAAAAAAAATATTTTCCTGAAATGCGCCCTAAGATACAGAAAAGGTCTGCAAAATATGAAAATTCTAACTTAATTACTAAGTGAGCTAGAGTTGTTAAGAAAATAACCGAACAGGTTCTTTAGAACAGGTTAGAGATAGCCTATTCAGTGAACTGTTCTTTGTAAAAGAACTGAACCGGTTCTTTAGATAGACTTATGACAGATGATTGCGCTCGCTTAACCTATTCAACCGACCACGCGGCGCTGCGCGCTCTTTTCACAGAACACCGCTGCATCCGTGTGTGTGCTCTCACTGCTCTCTGTTCCCTGCCTGCTCCACGCCGCATGAAAGAACAGCCTGTTCTTTCTACCCAACTGTTCTTTGAGTAGGTTCAGTTCCTTTATTGGAGTTCTGTGTTCAGTTCTTTAAGAGAGTGAGATTCGACCGACACGGTGACGGGGACCGCTGAACTGGCAGGAGTGGCAGGCTAAACGACGCGATGGCGCGGTTAGAAATTTTTGAAATTTACCGGGAATCTTGGTGTGTTTGCTGTTTTCTTCGCGTTCGCTCGGCTAGGCTCAGTTATTTCTTTTCTGTGTACTAAATTGTATTGTACTGTACAGATAATTAAAAATCATATCCGCTCTTTTCTTCCGCTTTCGCCATACTATCAAGAATAATATTAATATACCAAGTGAGTAAGTAACAATAATTTATGATCAAAAGAACAGGTGAACAGGTTCCCGGGTGAGAACCGAACTGTTCGAACCTGTTCAGCAATTTACCTGCTCTTTAACATCACTAAAGTGAGCTATAGAAGACGGGAGGTGAGGTGCAGGACCAAAATAAATAACAGTATGTATAGTTCTATAAATATACGCATCTGAAGTTGTGGTGTTTGTTGTTTACTTACGCTTGTTTAGTGTCTTCATCTAATTCCCTCCGCTGGTCAGCTGTACTACCAAACTTATAATGACCCAATAAATAAGGCCAAATTTCAGGCCTCAATTGATTGGCTACACCTCCATAATACGTTAGCCTATAGGTTTCTGTATAATCTGTTACTATGCCATCGATGCAAAGTTCTGCCCATTTTTCTACTGTTATTCCTAAAAATGTTACTTCTTTTTAAATTTCATAATGTCCGGCATATCTTATTTCAGGTCATTATTTTGAATCAGAGAAAGGACCTATTGCGTTACAATGACGGAAAGTAATGCTTAGAAACACCCAAAATTTGTACGGACCGTTTAAGGTGGGAGTATCAACATGCTTGCCAACCTATAACCTATTTCGCGTAGATTTATTTATGTTTTCTAGCTTTTATACAAAATTTAAAGAAAATCAGTATCGACTTGATATTCTATAGGTAATAATTGACATATTTAATAAATATCAAGGAATTTCCTAACTTATTTTAGGAAAATTGTATAGCGAAAAATATCGGGTAAGATTTTTTTTAACATTATTATGTCATTGTCACTCATGAAATAAATTGATATTTTTGTAATATATCAGATACTACCTAAATAATGTACCGACGATATTGATTTTCTTTAAATGTTAGTTATTAAAATAATAAACTCAAAAAATCAACGCGAGATAGGTTACAGGTTGGCAATAGATTGAATGACGTTGAGAATTCAACCTTAAAGATGAATTTAGAAAATCCCATAATAATTATTTGGGAAAAATTGGGAACAAGTCTATTTGCTTCATCTTTAACGGTGGACATTTAGTAGCCACGACGAATAAGAACTAAAAATGTTACCTTCTGATGCATTTTCTCCACCAATTATCTTATTATTTACTAGTCCGCTCAAATGTGTTCTAACTGTAGAGAGGTGTCTACAGTATGCCAACCAACCGTAAAATGCTCTCGATATAATTTGCTTCTTCATTGAATCGCACACTGCTTGAATGCACACGCTGGGGGGACTATCTGGCACAGATTGTTGATCTAAAAAATCACCCAGCACTATCGTTGTTATGGTTGCGTGTACCAATTACCAAGCGGTACTCGCCCAGAGCCGTCATTTTATTATTTGGTTGACAAATGGAAGCACTTACCTATACTGAAGCTTTTAGAAGAGCTTTCTGAACTGGTACTTGTACTGCATAATTGTACTCTAACTTTCGTAGGCAAGGAAACCTTGGTGTTCATAAGATCTTTTCGTTTTACTAAAACAAATTAAAAAATTTAAATCAATAGTAGAGGAAAACATCGCGGGAAAAATTACTTTACCGACGCTATGATTACCTAACCTCTTTTATTCACCGTCAGTGATAATATTGCGATTCGAATACTAATTTTTTGGTGGCAATTTACGCGTCACAATTAGTAGTGTTTTTGAGTTTTAAATGGGATCTATGGGGAACTTACATGGTTTTGATTTATTTATTGCATTACTGTTTCTAGTCCCTGCGTTTAGCATTGTATATTTATACAATCACTTGCTTTTAAACTAGCCAATTTTTAGCCCGCGTTTACCACCAAGAACTGTAATAATCTAATTCTTGATTAAAATGTTTCATTCAACCCACGCTTGCTCGTCATTATTAGATAAAGTTTTATTAAATGCAGTTTCCCCTGCGACACAGGAACATAATATCCAAGTTAACAAGCTTCATCGTATCTAATTTCGTAAAACAAGTACAATTTCATTATGTAATGATAGTCAGAGGCGTATAAAAATATTTTTGGTAAAACACCAATTTTTTGAAGGTGCAATGTGGACTCTACAAAAAAATGGGGAATTTCATTACTCCACATGCGTGTATTCTAAGAATTCACATAACCGGAGAGGTCGAACCAGGCTTCATCCGAAAAAAATGTAAACCATTGAGAGTAATTCCTGCGTCTTTCAAAATCTGCGGCTTCGATTTCTTGGAATACTTGCACTTTACAAGGAAATAAATTTAGCTGCTTCTTAAGAATAGTCGTGCATGTTCCATAAGATCTTCCCACTTCTTGGGACAGGCGTCTTATACAATTTGTTGGCGTATTTTGCATTATTTCACGAACGTTTGCAACCAGTTCTTCTGTTTTTACAGATGGTCTTCCTGCTCCTTTTTTGTGTTGTATAGAACCTGTTTCCCTAAACACAGCCACGGTTCTTTTCAGGCAATGATAAAAATCCCCAGCAATAAAAGCAACTTTAAGAAAATGTTCGTGAAAATCGTCCATGCACAAACGCGGATTGTATTGCCACTCACAATTTCCTCTAACCCCGTTTCGAAAATACGCTTCAACCATGAATATTTTATGCTGTTCCGTAAAGCCCATTGTGTGAATTGTTCAAGAAATTGGAAAAATTAGCGACGAATCAAATTACTTTTAACGACTGTCAAAGATGACGGAATAACTGATTGATTGTTAATTCAGGTAGTTACTGACACCCAACAGGTATTAAGCTCCACCGCTAAGCATTACGTCGATAGATGCAAGGCCCTCTTTGATGCAAATAATTTTTGCTCGCACGGTAGTATGACATACTGATTGGGGACTGTGTCGCGTCTCCTCACCCCCATGAGCTTGTACAATAAAATAAAGGAAAGTGATTGAGGGATGCACTGAACCTAATGATTCTGAATTTTCGGACCAGAATGCAACAAAACACTGGTAGTGAAACACAAATTGTGGTTCACTACCAGCGGAACATAAGTTACGACTGGCTGACGTTACTTAGGTCTAAAAGGGGATCGACGAAAACGAACTGCCCTGGTATGTACTCCACGTGTACTTTTTCCTACGCTACTGATGACGATTCCGGTCTTGTAAATGTTACAAAAGCTAATGCAATTTCGCGAGATTACCTTTGAAATGAGCTGTTACGAATGTAATTTGGCAAGAAGCACATTCTAGTTAAGCTAAAAGCAAATACAGGAAAAAAATGTGAATATAATATGGGTTTTAGTGTCGGAACTAAAGTATTAAAGAGGAAAAAGCAACTAAATGTAAAAATACTATTGGACCCAAAGAAGTTTATGTTCTCTAACTAGAAAGCGAAATAAATATTTGATTAGGTTTAGCTGCACGTCTTTTCCTTTAATTATGTTTATGGTAGTATCCCATATTTGTGGCGTTTGTACCCTCCTTTTCATCATCCTTTAATTGTTATCAAGGAAAACATACAATTTTAATGTAGTTACTAAAGTTTCATGTTTTAATAAGCGATATGTTATAATTTTCAGAAAATATTATTACTTAGTACTTAGTCGACTACTTTAAACACGATTAAAATCCGGGGTTCTCTCAGATAACTTGTATTAAACTTAAGTAAGCGTGAAGAAATTGCGTCCAGGTTAATTCCCGCAAATGAAGGAAGTAGTAATTTACACTCTAAAAATAGACGAGCGATTTTAGTTTTAATCCGGAAGTATATAAATTAAAGTGGGGCATTAAGTGCGCTGCAAATATCATATACCAGATGTACTGACTAACCCTGTACACGAAATCTTTTTGGGTGCCACGCCCTTTTTTCAACGTGACGTGGTTTTAAAGCAGAAAAAAGGAGGAGTAGCGCCGCAGGCGAAAATTTTTTGGGTGCTACGCCTCTTTTTACTGATTTGTCAGTGATTATTTTTTGGGATGGGGGGGGGGTAACTACCCCCATTACCCCCTCCCCCCCTCAAATACGCGCCTGCCAAGGGCTGTACACTGGAGCCCCTTCTGTTCCTAATCTTTATATCTGCTCTATCTCGAGTAACATATTCGTCAAAGTAATTTTTTGCAGATGATTCAAAGGTTTTCTCCAAAGCTAAACAATAAGTTTGTGGAGGGCCTACAACAGTTAGACCAGGGCTAAAACCTTTGAAAATGGTAAAAAGTGAAAAAAAATAATAGTTGGATGAAACCCATTGGAAAAGGAAGAGAATATAACAAAAATGAAAGGAAACATAATTTATGGGCGATCCGAGGTCGGGAAGTGGAAGGGGGTGAGTTTTTAAGGGTAGAAAACGATTTATCTCGATTTCCGGCAAAACTACAAGTCCTATGGAAAAACGTTGAACGGCAAAGTTGTAGGTAATAAAAAGATCTACAACTTTTGTATTTACACTTTTTTCACATAACCTCAAAATTTATGTGAAAAATTCAAATAACCAAGTTTTTGATTTTTTATTTTTATCTTTTACAAAAAAATTTTTTTTTTCACGAAGTTTGGTGAAAACTTACCTTTTTATGTCCCAAACACACTGTAATTTTTTTGATTTAAAATATTGGAGTCCCCCTTAAAACAAAGTTTCTGCTCATAAGACCTTGGTGTGCTTATACAAAAAAAGTATATTCTAAAAATATAATTTGCCAAGGGCGCTTTAATTTTGAACGATGTTCCCCCTTTGATGCTTAGATTAAAAGATTGCTTACAATGTCCCGAGCATAATCTAAATGGCTTGTCTAAAATATTTATGGAATTACATTTCATGAAACAGCTGTATAATGTGCTGCGTATTCTTTAACGAAAATAAATGGGCTTTACGGGCGGTATTCTAGCGGTAATGGGGTTCTTAAGGCGTAATTCATTTTGCTCGTGTTATTTCGATTAAGCAAAATGGGTTCTTAATAGAAAATGCTTAGTAGGTAATTTAGTGTTTTCTTTATAAATATAAACCCTAATACCGTGCGAGCAAAAATTATTTGCATCAAAGAGGGCCTTGCATCTAAGGACGTAATGCTTAGCCGTAGAGCTTAATACCTGTTGGGGGTCAGTAACTACCTAAATTACCAATCAATAAGTTATTCCGTCATCTTTGACAGTCGTTACAAGTAATTTGATTCATCGCTAATTTTTCCAATTTCTTGAACAATTCACACAATGGGCTTTACGGAACAGCACAAAACATTCATGGTTGAAGCGTATTTTCGAAACGGGGTTAAAGTAAATGGTGAGTGGCAATACAATTCGGGTTTGTGCATGGACATGCAGGACTATTCTTAAGAAGCAGCTAAATTTATTTCCTTATAAAGTGCAAGTATTCCAAGAAATACAAGCCGCAGATTTTGAAAGACGCAGGAATTACTGCAGGAATTTATGCTTGGAGCATGGCGGTGGCCCATTTCAGCCATTTGTAATTATTTTTCTTTTTCTTTCTGTATATTCTTACTTTGTTAATTTTGTAAACAATAAAAATAAATTTGCATTTGTCTACTTATTTTATTTTACTCATTAGTTTGGCATATCATGTCATAACATGAATTTGACAAAATTTTGACCTAGATTTGGTTAGATATATCGTCCCCATATCATTGTGATCTAAACCAAGCCCTACGTTTTTTAATCCAAGTCCTCTTTAATGCAAATAATTTTTGCTCGCACGGTAGCGTACAGAGCCTATAAGCGGAACAGCACAAAACATTCATGGTTGAAGCGTATTTTCGAAACGGGGTTGAAGTAAATGTTGAGTGGCAATACAATTCGGGTTTGTGCATGGACGATTTTCACGAACATTTTCCTAACGTTGCTTTTATTGCTGGGAATTTTTATCATTGCCTGAAAAGAACCGTGGCTGTGTTTAGGGAAACAGGTTCTATACAACACAAAAAAGGAGCAGGAAGAACATCTGTAAGAACAGAAGAACTTGTTGCAAACGTTCGTGAAATAATGCAAAATACGCCAACAAATTGTATATAAGACGCCTGTCCCAAGAAGTGGGAAGATCTTATGGAACATGCAGGACTATTCTTAAGAAGCAGCTAAATTTATTTCCTGATAAAGTGCAAGTATTCCAAGAAATACAAGCCGCAGATTTTGAAAGACGCAGGAATTACTGCAGGAATTTATGTTTGGAGCATTGGCCCATTTCAGCCATTTGTAATTAAGTATTTTTCTTTTTCTTTCTGTATATTCTTACTTTGTTAATTTTGTAAACAACAAAAATAAATTTCTATTTGTCTACTTATTTTATTACTCATTAGTTTGGCATATCATGTCATAACATGAATTTGAAAAAATTTTAACCTAGATTTGGTTAGATATATCGTCCCCATATCATTGTGATCTAAACCAAGCCCTACGTTCTTTAATCCCAGTCCTCTTTGATGCAAATAATTTTTGCTCGCACGGTAGCGTACAGAGCCTATAAGCATCAGCCCATCAGCAATACATTTTGATACCACACACTGTATTCATTAAGGCGTTACAGTTCCCTTTATATTTTTCCAAAAAAAAACTGTAGGTACTGGATTTACGGAATTTATTCCTTCACAAAAAGTTCAGCAACTGTGATATTAATTTAAAAAAAAGTATCGATACTTACATATATCCTTGTGGTCACTATTATCGATTATCCTAAAAACATAATCTTTGGTAGCCTCCTCAGTTTCTGATAGGGCCGGTAGAGGTCTACGTCTTTTCGTATTGGAATTGGTACCGGAACGTTGGGACCACAATGGCGGATCCAGGCGACCCCTGGGAAGTAGACCGGTTTCTAGGCAACTAAGGAAAGCGAGCATATGACCTCCTGAAACAAAAACGTATAGTAGTTTTATTTTTAATACTATTTTGGTTCCAAAAAATGGTCTGTATAGGTGTGAATATCGTCATGAACTGGATAGCATTATATTACACTTGCAACAATTTTGAAAGAAAAAAAAACTTGGTAAAATGACTGAAAATCGGTTTGTTTACCTCACTATGTTTCTTACATACTTTATTTTTACTTCCATCTCTCTCTGACTGTCTTATTATTAAAGGAAGTGTTCGTAAATGAACAGTTTCGAAAAAAACCCTAATGCTGTTTTAATTATTTTCTTCTCAGAGGTTGTAAATAAAGTTTTTCAACCTTTTTGTTATTTGCGACTATACCCCAGACTGCCTGAACCCTGACCTTTTTCCGAACATTATAAAGCAATGGAAATTTGCTTTGAATAGAAGATAAACATAAAATGGTAAATACTGTTGATTTTGTAAAGCCGAGTTGGTAAAATAACATGAAAATATACCGTTAAAATATTACTAGATTACTAGATAATATAACTAATTATTTAATTTGAAGAAATAGTCCATGCTTGAAGTGGAGTTGAAAGTATGAAAAGGAAAGAAAAAACTAAAAGCCTTCCTCCACAAAATTTAATAGAATAAAAATTCTTGGTTCATAGGTCCCTACATGTTTCGAACGTAGAAACGTTCATCATCAGGAGAAAAATATATTGCTGATGGTTGTAGCAGAACAGAAAATGAGAAGTGATAAAAAACCTTAATGGAGCTTGGAGAACTTCAATCAATTACCTTTAGGAAAATGAATAGGTGGTCGTTGGACGCCATCTTGGCCAACTAAGATAATGGTTCCGCCTGCTTCGATGTCTTGATGACAATGGACGTATACGATATCGTCGAGCCGAACTTGTAGAGCGTAGTCCCAATAGATGCTGCAAAAAATGTTTGAAAAAATTAACTGTAAGTTATGTTTCATACTATATAATTAGTCATAATACTTAATATAATAGTTAATTAGTTTTAAAAAGCCGATAAAATATTGATTCCTGGACTTCCGGTTCTGTCAGGATACTTTTTTCCCTTTCGTTCTTAAATCTTCACGCTTCCTGTTTTTTATTTAATATCAAACCCACCTCTTGTCCTGGGATTCCTCTGTAAATCCATTCATCAGCTGGTTGGGCGTCCATTTTATTGTAAGGCCGCTAGGCGTTTGATGCAAACTTAAGTATCTGGAATTAAAAGAAAAACTATACGACGTGGCAACCTCCTCCCTCCTTACCCCAACCCCTTATGAGTATAAGAGATTAAAAATATGTTTAGATGCTGGCAATAATGCCCAGTTGTATAGGTTCCGGTTAATCGGCATTTCATTTTTATAGGTTGCGGTTATCTAAAAATGTTCAGATTAACCGTTGGTTTGGAATTATAGGTTGCAAGTAGCGCCAAACTTGGGGTTTAACTAACAGTTAATTTAACAGGCCAAAAAGTACCCGTTGAAATCAAACTTAGGATTAAAATAGGAAAAAGTGACATACTTCTAACATATTATAACCTGAAATCCCTAAAATATGATCATGATGTGATGTTATTATTATGTTAAATATTATCGAAATGGACGAATTATTAGGTGATGATGACGAGGACCTTATTGTCATTGTGGATGCTCCAAGAGCGCCTCGCATTTTTAAAATGCGCTATAAAGTTAGCGACTATTTGGTTTAACCGGGACTGATATATTTTATTAATCTTAAGATTAAAGTGGTACTTAATCTTATCTTTAGCGTTCAAATTAATCAGAACCTATACAACTGGACATAAGGACAACATACCAACCAGTGTTGCCGTGGTCGGATATCTGTCTTTGTCAGCTAATAAAGATAGCATATTTGTCATCATGACGTTAATTATTATTCCTATACAGTGTCACCAGTAAAGTCTGCATCATATGGAATTTTTTTTTATTAATAACTTTATTCGAAATTTGACTTTGGCATCAAGTTCTGCTTCGATCGAGATGAAAATTAAGCAAAAAACTGGTAGTCACGTGATTCGCATTATCTGTCAAATTTTAATTCTTTCCAAAAAATAATTCAAAAGTGGGGTTATTTCTGAAAATATCGAAAAAAGTTATTGGAAAAAGTTTTTTTAAATGCAAAATTTCAGCTGCATAAGATAATTTTGATTTTTTACCTATATTTTGTAAATTGCACCACTTTTGCAAAATAAGACTCAACGCAACCTCCATAAAACTTCTCAGTTTTAATAAGGCTTTATTTCAGATACATTTTCTTTAAAGTATTAAATGTGTGTTTTTCTACAAAATCAAAATTGGGCTAATAATATTTGGTCGCAAGTTTATTTGTTTTTGACCCTGTATAAGGTAACTTCATAAAATAAGTATTTTTGAAAACGTTATTTGTGTCTAAAAGTAATACACCTTAATATTAATACAAAAAATAACACAGTGTCTTCAGTAAAGTGTTTTTTAAGTGGAAAATAAGTTTTAGTTTAACAACGTAAAGTTGTGTGTGTATTACTTTCAGACACAAACTACGTTTTCAAAAATACTTATTTTATAAAGTTACCTTATACAGGGTCAAAAACAAATAAACTTTGCATCACATGCGACCAAATTTTAATAGCCCAATTTTGATTTTGTAGAAAAACACACATTTAACATGTCGCTACTTTAAAGAAAATGTATCTGAAATAAAGCCTTGTTAAAACTGAGAAGTTTTATGTAGGTTACGTTAAGTCTTATTTTGCAAAAGTGGTGCAATTTACAAAATATAGGTAAAAAATCAAAATTATCTTATGCAGCTGAAATTTTGCATGTGGGCTAGAAACTGCATTTAAAAAAACTTTTTCCAATAACTTTTTCAGATATATTTTTAGAAATAACTCCACTTTTGAAATATTTTTTGGAAAAAATAAAAATTTGACAGATAATGCGAATCACGTGATTACTATTTTTTTGCTTAATTTTCATCTCGATCGAAGCAGAACTTGATGCCAAAGTCAAATTTTGAATAACGCTATTATTAAAAAAAAATCCCATATGATGTGGACTTTACTGGTGACACTGTCTCTCCCTATTGTCTTCAAAACAACAAGTTTTGTTTGCCGAAAACACCCGAAGTAGTGTTTTAAACAAACGAAATCAAAAAATTGGTTACATTTTTCTTTAAAAAATACATCAATACGTATGGAATAGCGGCTAACGTGTAGTGTGCCTGTCAGTTCTGTCCATTGACTTTCGTAGGGACTTTCCATTAAACTGTTAAATCTGTTCCCGATACGAAAATGTTTGGATTATATTATCCTTAAAATATTGAGATTTTATGCCCTTTAACCTTTTTTCGTTTGTGTCATTTTCATGGATCCCCGGAGATTTTCGACAAAGATGAATAGGAGGAAAATCCCTTAAAATGTATTTGATAACGGCTCTTCAGATTTCAGCTATTAAATTATTCATGACGCGATTTGATTATTAATTTTTGGAAATTTCTATCAGGGAATTTTCCCCGTTGGTGGATTTAGTATGGGGTTGGGATTAGGGCTGGGCGATATTGAAATTATTCCAATATGGAATATCGATATTAAAAAAAATATCGATATAGTCGATAATATCGATATATCGATATTTTATTTTTTAAATATCGTTATTCGATATATCGATACTATATATTATCGAAAAACATAAAAATATTATAATATAATAAATACAGTGTCACCAGTAAAGTCCGCATCATATGGGATTTTTTTTTATTAATAGCTTTATTTAAAATTTGACTTTGGCATCAAGTTCTGCTTCGATCGAGATGAAAATTAAGCAAAAAAATAGTAGTCACGTGATTCGCATTATCTGTCAAATTTTAATTTTTTCCAAAAGAGAATTCAAAAGTGGGGTTATTTCTGAAATAATTGAAAAAAGTTATGCAAAATTTCAGCTGCATAAGATACTTTTGATTTTTTACCTATATTTTGTAAATTGCACCACTTTTGCAAAATAAGACTCGACGCAACCTACATAAAACTTCCCAGTTTTGACAAGGCTTTATTTCAGATAAATTTTCTTTAAAGTAGCGCCATAATAAATGTGTGTTTTTCTACAAAAATTTTATTATGGCATAGCTTAATAATAAATTATAACATAGGGGTTTTAAATTAAATCGTTGAAAATAGATAAACTTTACGTTGAATGATGAAGAACTTTACGTTGTTAAACTAAAATTTATTTTCCACTTAAAAACACTTTACTGAAGACACTGTGTTCTTTTTTGTCTTAATATTAAGGTGTATTACTTTCAGACACAAACTACGTTTTCAAAAATACTTATTTTATGAAGTTACCTTATAAGGGTCAAAAAGAAATAAACATTGCATCACATGCGATCCATTTTTAATAGCCCAATTTTGATTTTGTAGAAAAACACACATTTAATAGGGCGCTACTTTAAAGAAAATGTATCTGAAATAAAGCATTGTCAAAACTAAGAAGTTTTATGTAGGTTGCGTCTTATTTTGCAAAAGAGGTGCATAATATTACAAAATATAGGTAAAAAAATCAAAATTATCTTATGCAGCTGAAATTTTGCATGTGGGCTAGAAACTGCATTTAAAAAAACGTTTTCTTATAACTTTTTTCGATATTTTCAGAAATAACCCCACTTTTGAATTATTTTTTGGAAAAAATTAAAATTTGACAGATAATGCGAATTACGTGACTACTATTTTTTTGCTTAATTTTCATCTCGATCGAAGCAGAACTTGATGCCAAAGTCAAATTTCGAATAAAGCTATTAATAAAAAAAAATCCCATATGATGCGGACTTTACTAGTGACACTGTATATCAATATTTTCTTATGTGCCCTGTAAAACTCCGTACCTTCATTTCAAGGGGAGACTCTTATTATGAAAACATGAAGAAAAAATATTGAATTAAATATTGGTCCCTAAATGTGTTATAAAGACGATATTAAAATTCCAATCGATTAATATAGTCGATATATCGATAAACATCGATAAATATTGCATCGATATTTTATTTTTTAAATATCGTTTATCGATATATCGATATATCGTTAAAAATATCGACGTATCGAATTTTTGCCCAGCCCTAGTTGGGATATCTTCTAGGGACTATTTAAGGAAATTAGAAGCCAATAGCTTTTCTTTAACAAGTTGACTTGCACGCAGCAGAAACTAGATATATTTAAACATTGTATACCCATTTCCCGGAATTTTATGAAACTTATCGCATGTCCTGGGGGCAAGCCTCCCTCAACTACTTTCACTACTACCGCGTTTTCCAAGGTACTTACCCGGGCATCGGTTCCGTGACGTCATCCTTCGCCGGCATTACCAAAACGTTATTTTTTCCAAATAGTAGTGCGGCCCTGGAATTCTGGTGCAAACTTTCTACGTAATCCTTGGCTATGTGTTGCGTTGTAGTTCGCGAAGCTAAGGTGTCTTCCGAGGAGGTGTTCAAGGATCTCCTAAAATTAAGGATCGGTCTCCTAACAGAAGGAGGAGTGGAGTGGCCGCTTGATATTCTATGTCTTTGAACCTGAAACAAATAAAATTGCTAATTCCTCGATAGCTTACCTTTATGCTAAACGTATCTCATAAACTTATAATACGTAGAACCTTAAGATGCCTGTAGAACTTTGAAATGTGACTATTTTATCATTATAATAGTTTCCTCCTTGCAGAAAAAAGAATGCTAACGAGCGCCAGACGGACTTTAAAAAATGCTTACTTAAAGGCCAAATTCCCGCTGATACACAATTATAGTGATTGTATACATTTTCGTGTGTGGCAGCCTGATCGATCGAATGTTTGATTGATTGATCGCAGTCCGGGGAATTAGGTAGGGCTTGAAAATGAAAGCATTGATTGACACTAAGATTTTTATAAGATTGTTCATTTTCTCCTTGCAGGAAGGCGCCTGGCAGGTTTGGCGGACTGGTTTAGTTCTCTTCCTCAGGCCACCGTACTAGTTGATGAGCCTAATGAATAAAAATGTAGCGATTGCTTTTTCTTATAAAATCGAAGTAATTTCTTGAAAGCCAATGAATAAAAACTAAAGTAATTGCTTTTGGTCAATGATTTTTCTTAAAAAATAGAAGCAATAGCTATCGTTTGCTTAAAATGTGATGAATAAATTAAGGAATTGCTTTTTCTAGTACAGCGATTAATTTCAACTTTTTAAGGTAGGTCGACCCTGCATCATATGCTTGGTAGCAGTCAACTTTGGTTCTCCGCGGCATACACGTGCGTTGCTCATAATTTGTGTCTTCAATTATGGCTGAATATATATGAACGTCCGTAAAAGAAAAATCTACAGTGTATGTAAAAATTGCAGATATTATGATGATTTCAGAAAGTTGTATCGATTTGACTACGAAAATGTTGTGTGGTTGGCAAATTATTTTTTGATTGATACTGTTAAAAGGCGAGGGGGTGCACTGTAGCCTTTAAATAAGATTAAAGTCTTTCTGCGCAAATTGTCGGATCCGGGCTTTCAAAATTCTGTAGGTGAAAAACTCGGTGTTCACCAAACTACTGTCTGTAAGACATACACTTCTGTTATGGATAAGGCCAATATTTTTATTAAATTTCTTACAAGTGCTGAAGCTGTTGTGGAAGCTAAACGGTTATGGTCAGAGAGATTTATTTATGTTCCTTCAATTTGTGAACGAATATCAATTGCTTGTCCTTAATTTCTTCATCATTACTATCACTTTCCTCATTTTCACTGAACTGCCATATCACAAATATAAGTTTCCTATTTTGCACAAAAACGTAACAGATTACTATTGTACTAAATAAATAGACCAACGTTGTTGTATTTACGTAAACTCTTTTGCAAATTAGACACCAAACTGAACATGAAATCTATAATCTGAACAAGTGGATAAGCCAGATCTGAACTTGTGTTGAATAAGCATTTGTTACAGAGCTGTAAGAAAAACAGCAATTGCTTCAAAATTTTATTCATATCCAGATCTAGCAATTGCTTTTACTTATAGCATTTGCGTTCATTTTCATTCATTCATTCATTCATTCATTCATTCATTCATTCATTCATTCATTCATTCATTCATTCATTCATTCATTCATTCATTCATTCATTCATTCATTCATTCATTCATTCATTCATTCATTCATTCATTCATTCATTCATTCATTCATTCATTCATTCATTCATTCATTCATTCATTCATTCATTCATTCATTCATTCATTCATTCATTCATTCAAGTAATTGCTTAATTTTTATTCATTAGGCTCAATGTTGCATATTATATACTGGCATTTTCAATGTTAAAAAACTGCAGTTGCAGCAGACCTTGATACGATACAGCTGTGAAGCTCTCATTCGGGTATCTGTGGTAGACGAGAGGAGGTATTACAACATAGAAAAAACTGTGCTAAGAATAACATCTGCCACTGTCGTTGTTGGTCTGCATTTGCAACTTATAACTTATAAGCCGTTATTTTGCAAATGACAAAGACGCTTTTCAGACAAAGTTTTATTAGGAAAACTTTCCAAATTACCCGTCTAAAATAAATTAGCTTTTGCATTAAAACTTTTGCCGTGATCCTTCTCATCTAAAGGTTTAAGGTTTCCTATTTAAACTTGTAATTATCACATTGTGATATTAGAAAATGTATGTGCATCGGCCTGTAGTGTGATATGCTAAAAATATGGTCAATTATTAAACCTTTTTGTTGCTTATTTTGGGGTTTTAATACCTTATTTTATTAAATGCGCTAATATTTTTCTTCGTAAAAGCTGTTTACTATTAGTTTTTATACTGTTTTTATGCACATAAATAAAAAGTTAATAACGGCTTTCCATGTGACGGGTTGACAACCGTAACATGTGGTGACTTATGATATTAATGCGTGTAAAAATGTGTTTTTTAAATGCATAGTGTAAGTTTTTACAAGTACTTATTATTATATTATTATTATCAGGTACAATAGTTAGGGCTGGACTTTACATTTACATAATACATATTATTATTTATAAATTTCTGCACTTAGAACCAACAATAAATTTATATAAGGCAAATTTATACTTTACTAAATAATATTAGAACAAGTGATGATTTCTAGAATATTAAAATTGTGGGCCAATGTTTGTGTAATGATAAGTGTTAAAAAAAATGTGTTAATCATGTTTTCACAAAAATAAACACTTGATAGACACACACAGTCTAACAATGGACTACCAAAATATGGCATGAACACAAAATAACCAAAATATTGGCAAACCCCGTTACTGAAAAAACACTCAAAATGCACAAAAATATTCCCAAAAAATAATCTTTAATTTAAACTTCATAAATCAAAATCGAAATGCGATGGCTCTGCGAGTTTCAGAGGTTCAGTTCCATTAGCAGCACAGTCTTGTTGAATCATGAACTACTTTTAATACAGCAATTTTAATAAGAAATAAATTGTATTTTCTCAATGCGACGCATTTTGTTCCCAGTAAAGCGCTTTCTCTGCAATTAAGAAAGCAGAACAGCGTCCCCAAAAACGAATTGTATCCGTTAGAACCTATAATCCATCAAGACGTTGGTGGGGGTTCCTAGCGATCGGCAATCGCCGCGCGTCGTAATATTAGTTTTAATGTATTTGTTGCGCAGGTCACATCGTTGTTCGGAGTCTTCATATAGTACCGTGCGAGCAAAAATTATTTGCATCAAAGAGGGCCTTGCATCTAAGGACGTAATGCTTAGCCGTAGAGCTTAATGCCTGTTGGGTGTCAGTAACTACCTGACTTAACAATCAATCAGTTATTCCGTCATCTTTGACAGTCGTTACAAGTAATTTGATTCATCGCTAATTTTTCCAATTTCTTGAACAATTCACACAATTGGCTTTACGGAACAGCACAAAACATTCATGGTTGAAGCGTATTTTCGAAACGGGGTTAGAGTAAATGGTGAGTGGCAATACAATCCGGGGTTGTGCATGGACGATTTTTACGAACATTTTCCTAACTTTTCTTTTACTGCTGGGGATTTTCATCATTGCCTGAAAATAACCGTGGCTGTGTTTAGGGAAACAGGTTATATACAACACAAAAAAGGAGCAGGAAGACCACTGTTGCAAACGTTCGTGAAATAATGCAAAATATGCCAACAAATTGTATAAGACGCCTGTCCCAAGAAGTGGGAAGATCTTATGGAACATGCAGGACTATTCTTAAGAAGCAGCTTAATTTATTTCCTTATAAAGTGCAAGTATTTCAAGAAATACAAGCCGCAGATTTTGAAAGACGCAGGAATTACTCTCAATGGTTAACCTAAAAGACGTGTGAATTTATGCTTGGAGCATGGCGGTGGCCAATTTCAGCAATTTATGTAATTATTTTTTTTTTCTTTCTGTATATTCTTACTTTGGTAATTTTCTAAACAACAAAAATAAATTTGTATTTGTCTACTTATTTTATTACTCATTAGTTTGGCATATCATGTCATAATATGAATTTGACAAAATTTTAACCTAGATATGGTTAGATATATCGTCCACATATCATTGTGATCTAAACCCAGCCCTACGTTTTTTAATCCAAGCCCTCCTTGATGCAAGTAATTTTTGCTCGCACGGTATTAAACAGTTGTATAAAGAGAAACGGACTAAAAATTAACTTTAAGAAAACCAAGTTAATGGTATAGTTACAAAGTTCCCGCGGGATCTGAACCTTGTGAACCTGACGGTGGCAAACACCACGATTGAGAATGTGCCAACATATAAATATCTAGGAACTTGGATAGAACAAACGGGTGATCAAACAAGAGAAATTAGAACAATAATAGAGATAGCCAGATCAATATTTATAAAAATGAAAGAGTTATTTACGAGTCGGGATATTAAGATGGAACTTAAGATAAGGATGCTTCGTTGTTATGTTTTTTCGGCGCTTTCGTATGGAGTTAAGGCATGGACACTCAAGAAAAACCACATGGACAAACTACAAGCCTTCGAAATGTGGTGCTACCGAAGAATGTGGCGGATTTCCTGGACCGATAGAATTACTAATGTCGACGTGCTGAACCGGATGCAGAAGGGGTGCGAAATAGTTAACACCATAAAAAGGAGAAAGCTTCAATATCTGGGTCATGTAATGAGAGGACAGAAATACACACTTCTCCAACTGATAGTCCAGGGAAAGATTAGTGGAAAGCGGAGATTGGCAGACGTCGTGTATCCTGGCTAAAGAACTTAAGGGATTGGTTTAATTGTAGCAATGTTCAGCTGTTCAGAGCTGCAGTCAACAGGGTCCGGATTGCTGTGATGATAGCAAACCTCCGATAGGAGATGCACTATAAGAAGAAGATAAAGAGAAATAGTATGTAACTTCTTATAAGGAATAGAAGGCTTTTTCTCGGTGTAGTCTGATACTATAAAGTGACGTTTTCTACAAATAGAAAATTAATTATTATTATTGCAAAAAGTGGAGTTTCGATGTTAAGTCACCTCTACAGAGCCTATATATTTAGTAAATTGTTATTGTACATTTACGACAAGAATCCTTAATAAATTGAACCTATGCAAATAAAACGTAGAAAATTAGAATTTTCCTCGGAATATTCATACACGTCAGCCCGGGTTTTCCCCGTGGCAAATAAGTCATGACGTAGAGTAAACAAAATTTGGCGAGACGTAAATTTGCAATGTGTTATTAAAGATAAACGTATAGGGGAACGTGGGGTAGAACGGGGTACCTAACGTTTAGAGACAATTTAAAAATTTTAAATGGTTAATAGTTGAACATTTTCTGGCGCCTACTGAATATTTGGAGTACAAGTTCTTAGTTTTAATATTTTTTAATTGCGAATTTTAAAACATTCCTGGCATTATAGAAATTAAAAAAAAAAATGCATTTTGCCCCGTTCTGCCCCGCAGGTGGGGCAGAATGTGGTACTTAAAATTTAAATTAATACCCCACTTTATAAATAATAATCGGTAACATTAATCAAAAATTATCATTAAACATTAAAGTTGCACACAAGGTATGTGATAAAAAGTAAAACATTTACTGACAAAATTCACATGCGTGGAGGTGGGGCAGAACGGGGTACCTAGCATAGGTACCCCATTCCGCCCCACCCCATTCCGCCCCACGTGGTTATTTTAGGTAAAAAGTGTTAAATTTTTGTGAAAAAAACAAATGAAGTAAAATACGGCGTATAGAAAGGAAGTCACTGAGATAATATTTTCGATAGGTAATTCAAGTTTAGCATAAATAAACAAAAACCTCACTCACCGTGATAACTCTACGGATTAAAAATTACAATTTCACGCCAATATTCACACAACTAAACACACAACCTACATAGTGGACGTTTTGCGGCCATCTGTCGGAACAGTAAGTAAGAAAGCATAAAATCACTCTATCGGCAGAATTTGAAACATTTCTGGTAGTGCGTTTGGTTTTTATAAGGGGTACCCCGTTCTGCCCCAGTACCCCGTTCCGCCCTACTGTCCCCTACATTTTCAGCATGTTGTCAGAAATTACTGGGCAAAGTTCAGCAGCGGCGTAGTGGGAAAGACGCTTGGGAGGGGTCGGTATTGAAAAATAAATTGTAAAGGACGTCGGGCAGGGCATGGATGTTTTTAAGGGGAAAAATGTTGTTGGAGTATTTTGCATTATTTTACGAACGTTTGCAACAAGTTCTTCTGTTCTTACAGATGGTCTTCCTGCTTCTTTTTTGTGTTGTATAGAACCTGTTTCCCTAAACACAGCCACGGTTCTTTTCAGGCAATGATAAAAAGCCCCAGCAATAAAAGCAACGTTAGGAAAATGTTCCTGAAAATCGTCCATGCACAAACCCGGATTGCATTGCCACTCACCATTTACTCTAACCCCGTTTCGAAAATACGCTTCAACCATGAATGTTTTGTGCTGTTCCGTAAAGCCCATTGTGTGAATTGTTCAAGAAATTGGAAAAATTAGCGATGAATCAAATTACTTGTAACGACTGTCAAAGATGACGGAATAACTGATTGATTGTTAAGTCAGGTAGTTACTGACACCCAACAGGCATTAAGCTCTACGGCTAAGCATTACGTTCTTAGATGTAAGGCCCTCTTTGATGCAAATAATTTTTGCTCGCACGGTATAAACAGTGAAATATCTACTCAGCGCAAAAGTACTTATACGAATAAAACTATTTGTTCGGGTAGTTAATTATTTCCTTTTCTTAAAAGAATGTATCTAGCAGTTTTACTTGGGTATAATAGGGCAAATTTCCATTCTGCCTACGCCTCTGCGTTTCAAAAAGCAGCCGGGAAATTTATTGTAGCGAGGCGGTCGTTGCTTCGTTGTTTCAGAATACATTTTCCCAAAAAAAGGAGTTAAATTTTGCCGCCAGGAAAAGGGCAACCAATTATGTATAAAATAGTTGCTTGTATACAAAATTTTACACATTTATAATTCTCAATATGAGTTAGGGCGTAGACATAGACTTCTTATAGAATAGAGTGCATTGTTTGCGTTTTAAAGAAATCAAAGATTCCAGCGTTCACAATTTGTCTGGTTAGCTGTATGGTCGACTATACCTACTTAACACGTTCATCAAAAGAAGCGCTGTCAAACTTACGGTAAAGTCGCATATTTTCAGATTTATAAAATTAATAAAATACACGTTTTACCAGTATAACTCAGATAAATTAAAAATGTTAATAAGATACTGCGGGTAGAACAAGTTTTTATTTTGTTGGTTTAAATAAAATAAATATGATTATTTCGGGTCTTTGTATTTAGTACCTATACCTATTTTACTTCCATGGTAACAGAATCTAGAATGATAGCGGCAAGCTCGCTTTCCTTTTGAACGTGTCGGCCATTGACGGGTAGCAACAAAATAGTTGTAGCAATCGAACATACCCTTATTTTTTTCTGTGAGTAATTGTACTATTTGTTTTTGCGATGTCGTGATATTTGTACCTGCTGGTGTTGTTTTAAAGTTTTTTTCTAAAGGATTTTTCATTTCACCCATACAAAGGTGTTGTAATCAGGAAAAGAGTAAATAAAAATAATCGAACATTTTTCACTGACTCTATAATATATTCACAAGCCCAGGCTTCTTTTAATATCACCCATAAAACTGAATTTTTGTTTGCGCACGAAATAAGTATACGACTGCGCATCTTTTACTATCATTCATCTATACAGTGTGACCAGTAAAGTCCGCATCATACGGGATTTTTTTAATTAATAACTTTATTCGAAATTTTACTTTGGCATCAAGTTCTGCTTCGATCGAGATGAAAATTAAGCAAAAAAATAGTAGTCAAGTGATTCGCATTATCTGTCAAATTTTAATTTTTTCCAAAAAATAATTCAAAAGTAGGGTTATTTCTGAAAGTATCGAAAAAAGTTGTTAGAAAAAGTTTTTTTTTAAATGCAGTTTCTGGCCCACATGCAAAATTTAAGCCGCATAAGGTAATTTTGATTTTTTACCCATATTTTGTAAATTACACCACTTTTGCAAAATAAGACTCAACGCGACCTACATAAAACTTCTTAGTTTTGACAATGCTTTATTTCAGATACATTTTCTTTAAAGTAGCGCCATATTAAATGTGTGTTTTTCTACAAAATCAAAATTGAGCTATTAAAATTTGGTCGCATGTGATGCAACGTTTATTTGTTTTTGACCCTGTATAAGGTAACTTCATAAAATAAGTATTTTTGAAAACTTAGTTTGTGTCTGAAAGTAATACACCTTAATATTAAGACAAGAAAGAACACAGTGTCATCAGTAAAATGTTCATTAAGTGGAAAATAAATTTTAGTGGCTGGTAAAAAATCAAAATTATCTTATGCAGCTGAAATTTTGCATGTGGGCTAGAAACTGCATTTATAAAAACTTTTTCCTATAACTTTTTTGCGCTATTTTCATTCACTTTTGAATTATTTTTTGAAAAAAATTAAAATTTGACACATAATGCGAATCACGTGACTACTATTTTTTTCTTAATTTTCATCTCCATCGAAGAAGAACTTGATGCCAAAGTCAAATTTCGAATAAAGCTATTATTAAACTTATTATATAATAAAAAAAAATCCCATATGATGCAGACTTTACTGGTCACACTATATAATGTAAATGTTATTTACCATTTAACTAAAGATAAATTCAGTGACAGCGGAAAAGTGAGAATTTCACATGACGGACAATGGCTTAAGAAGCAGATTCGTTATTTGTTTATGTGGGTTCGTTCGGGATAAGTCCATTTAATACCATTTAAAACCCAGTTAACCCCAGCCTGGGTTAATCGAAGCAAAACGGTCTTTCAATTAGTGAAAATTGATTAGAAAATACCGAAATATTTTCCCTCGAAGGGCCTAACAAGGTGAAGAGGGATGACGTACCATTCATTTTATCTGACAGAGTTCAGGCATTATTAAGTTTGAGCCGACCTCTGACGCGCTTTTTCGGACGAGCCCGGCGCAGCCGAATTTGGGTGTTTGCTGGTTTTATTGGTAAAAAGAAATTAAATTATTGTAGAGAAAATTGTTTTTGTAAAATAAAATTAATAAAAAATTTATTGACAACGAAAAAATATCTTAAAACAAGTAACAAGTATGAGGTAATCGTACAAGGTGTAAACATTTCGATTTTCGCGCGTTTAAGAATGATATTTCTAATACATTAGTCAAGTATAAATCAAAGTATAAAGTATAAATTATCTTTCGGTCAGAAGAAGAATTTTTTTCTTTTATATCGTTGGATACATATTCTAGACTGGTTGCGCCATATCATGGCTCAACCACAACCACCTTGAAAGAAGCCGTGAAACAGAAACATCGACAACACTGCTTGAAGATCCATGTGTCACGTGACTTTTTTGAGGTTATCCATACTTTAGTATGTAATTTACGCGCGAACTAGGTGAAGGTGCCGTATTTATTTGTATTTTTATCCGGTTTTCGATTGATATACTTAATATAATAGAAAATTTAAGTGACATGATTGCTAAGAACCTCTACAAAATATTAGTGAACATTTTTTATGCGGATTTGCTGTAATAGCATTAATAAAGTGAAAAATCCAACAGCCTGGCCGGCCTGGCGCATGGCGGTTTGTTTACGGGTCTTATAATGGCGGCAGAATTTTATTTGTTTTATTTAAAAGTGTGTTTTTTTGTATTCTAGTTGGCTCTTTGGAATAAACTTTATTGTTTTGTAGCTACAGTTAACTTATTAAATATTGAAGTGTTTATTTAGCTTGAAGGTATATGTGAAACAGTTTAAAAATATCACTAGTAGAGATAGTTCGTTAGTAGGTAGGATACCTCTAGATACCTAGGTAGGTACTTAGGTAAGTACTATTTTTTTTCTTTTAGTTTGTTTATTTATAAACATGCCAAGCCCCTGCTGTATTCCTGGGTGTAATTCTAACTATAAAAGTGTTTTAAAAGCAGATGAAAAGAGTGTATATCAGTTTTTCACTTCCCAAAGGATGAAAATATAAAAATTCTATGGCTAAAAGCCATTCCAAGAGCTAATTGGTCGCCCACATAGTATTCTGTAGTTTGTGCTAAGCATTTTGTCCCCAGTGATATTTTGGGACCACAAAAAAAATTCCAACTAAAGTGAGACTAAATTTAACAGCTGTTCCGTGCTTTTATCCCAATTTGCCTGCATACTTGTCAAAAACTGTTCTCATTCCTAGAAAAAGTCCAGCGGGGGGAAACGAGGAACAAGAGCGTACCTCTCAACATAAAGTGACTATGAAAGTTTAAAAAATCTTTCGAGCAGAAAGATGAATGCCATTTTTTTTCAATTTTAGTTTTCCTGAAAATGGTAATCTTATAGTTCATAATATGAAACTTAAAGAAGCAAAAATACATAAAATTATAACTTACTAGCTCATCTGCCGGAGGGTCAGTCCAAAACTGTTCCACGCTTTTGGTCCTCGAGTAGTCCAAAGCACACGGTCCAACCAGAAGCGAGCTTAGGATGTTACCATAGTCTGGGTCAGCTACTAAGGCGTCCTTATCGTAGTACTTTGGGGCATTGCTTACTAGATAGTCTATGATTTTGGCTAGTTGTTTGTCAAAGAGCGCTAATCTGAAAATAATAAGAGAAAGGACCGTACTGGGTGTAATGTAAATTTGGCTCTCCTATTAACTTTACACAAAATTGTATTAGACTGTCTAATAAATTATTTCGATATTTCAGAAATAACCACACTTTTGAATTATTTATTGGAAAAAATTAAAATTTGACAGATAATGCGAATCACTTGACTACTATTTCTTTGCTTAATTTTGATCTCGATCGAAGCAGAACTTGATGCCAAAGTCAAATTTCGGATAAAGCTATTAATAAAAAAAAATCCCATATGATGCGGACTTTACTGGTCACACTGTATAAGCTGAAAAGGTCCCAGTCTAACAAGCAAAAGAGGCCTTATAGGTAAAAATATTTTGGTCAAAGCTATACAAAAGGGCTTACGCCTTAGTATTTCAGAACTACCCTATTGTGTCGGTAAGGTTTCCCAAAGAAGACCCACAACTGCCTACACTGTACAGTTCATGTTAGTTTTATATTTCAAATATTTCCAAAAAAGAAAAATAGCGTGTGGACCTTGCTTGTCTGTATGGAATTTTGGTAAACATATTTTGTACGAAACAAAAAGTACATTAGGAAATTTGATATACCTGATTTATGAAAAAACCCTTTTCACATCGCAAAATACATGTTATTTTATAATAAAGAGATACGTAACCTACTTGCTGTAATTTAAGTAAATACGTTCTGTGCCTCACAAGGGTTATCAATCATTTTTGTATTCGCTGTGAAAATAATGCGAACGGTATTTTTGAGTTCTTTCTGTAAGTTTATCTGGTTTGGTTATAAAAATCCGCAGTGGCGGATTTACGACTTATTGGAACAGGAAGGTACAACAAAAAAAAATTATAACAGTAAAAAAATTAGGTAGTAAGGATATAAAATAGGAACATATTATAGGACAAATTTCCTTATCGCATCTTCGTAATTTAAATTACCAGTAAAATCACTTTCAATTGAAAGTATTAGAGTATATAGCGTTAAAAATATCTTAAGGGCGGTGTATATATTGGGAAATACATCTATGATTTCCTTACTATACTTAGATGATGTTTAACATTGTTGAGCAACTCGTGTTTGTTTTAGGGTTGGATATTTTTAAATATTGTTTGAACTGCAAGGCTTCGCTAATGAGTTCTTCTTCAAGATCTTCGTTGTAATATTCTATGAGTTTTTAAAGCTCTCTGCATCAATATCGTCTTTTGAGATCCCCTACATCCAATAAACATTTAAATTTAAATGTTATATCTTGATAGACCGAACTTCGGCGATGTAAGTCGTTTATGAAAAAATCAAACAGCTTGTTGATAATCTCAACTCTAAATTTTACTTTTCCAATAAACATAGGCATCTCAGTTTGCTTATTAGCCAGCCATATTTTTCTTTTGCGTTTACTGGATTCAGCAAATTATTTTTCAGTATCTTCGCTTAGTTCTTTGGCATTTGCTTCCAATTTATCGGTTTCTGATTAAGATTTTTTTCTGATGTCTTGTAAAAATTGTTTTAAAAAATCCAATAAATGGTATCCTTGTATATCCAAACCAGGCGATTGCAATTTCGTAGAAACCTTATTAAAGCGCCCTAGAACTTGTTCCTAAATTAACGTTAACATAGCAAATTCTAATTCAATTATCTCTTTGTATAAGTTTTTGGCTTCGTTTCTGCAATTATTTTTTTCTGTTTCATCCATGTAAATATGTTTTAAAGTTTTTAAAATATCATCGTATCCAATTTTAAGTGCTCTAACAGCTTCATAACGAGCACACCATCTTGTTACACTTAAAGATTTAAGAGCGTATTGCAGTTTGGCGATAGTTGATACAATATTCCATCTATCGGGTGTCGCGGAGAAAAACCATAGACTGAATAATACCAAAATATTCAACGATTTCTACGTTTATGCGAATTTAATAATAAAAATGGTAGGTATGTTATAGGGTATGAAGTTTTTAGTATTGAAAATACTACTGGGTGCGTATATACGGGTATATTTCATGAAAAATGAACGCGACATGCGACATGCACATAAATAACACGGCGGTGAAGTATAAACAAACATCCGAGCAGCACAGGATCGATGACATCACCTGCTGAGTATTAATATTGTTTTGTTTTGGGTTTCGGCATTTATTATTATATTTGTTGATATTAAGATAATATGGCCGGGAGAGAGAATAGTAGAAGTCTGAGAACAGTTAGTAGATAGTTATTAATGATAATAGTTCGATGAACACTATAATGAAACGCGTGCAACGTTAAACCACGAGGCGTCAGCCGAGTGGTTTAATTGCTCAAGTTTCATTAACAAAGTTCATATCGAACGTGTATCATTTAAAATTTAATCTACGGCTACATTGATATCAGATAACGTTTTCGTAATTTTTAAAATTTTCAGGTGTCCATATTAGTCGGTATCATGGTAACCGCATTTTTGATTGTTTCAATATCGAAAATTGGAAAAAAATAAACAGTGAATGTCGCTGAAACAAAGCGAAATAGCGCGGCGGTCTTGGCGTATTACATAGAAAGTCGGGGGAGAATGGATATACCAATCCAAAACATTTCATAGCCGACTTAAGATTTAGACATTTTATGAACAAAGAGTACAAGGACCAGCAGGTAAATGGCTGTGTATAGCTAAAGAAATAATTTTGTCGCTATTTTTGGAAAGGTGGTTTTGAGCTCTCTTCAATATGTAAGTACTAATATACAGATTATCCTTATATTTATTTTAACAAAACAGTCAAATTTACATATTTCTAAGTATAATTTACACATTTCTAAGTATAATTTACACATTTCTAAGTATAATAATTTAATTATTATTTCAAACTAAATCGGAGCATCCATGCCGTCATAATAACGCGTGATAACGGCACGTTACATACTCACAGATAGGAGTAATCTGTGCTGTGACAATGGTTTCCTTCTCGCCACTCTATGTGGTAGGTATTTTCAATACGCCTATGATACTTGCGTAAGATGCAAGATATGTGAATTTTTTTATGTAATTAACTTTTAGTGTGTGTCGTGAATAGTTTCCTGGTTTTTAATTTATGCTAATTATTACTGGGGGTTAGATTTTAATTAACTCAATAACAGATTTTTTTTATAAATTTGGAATATATTCTTGAAATGTAAGGAGGGCTCCTGCGGGGCCCCCATGCACATAGTGGAGTGCCCTATGCTGCAGCATACTTAGCGTATATCAATAAAATAAAGCATCGATTGACGCTATTAACATAATAAATGAACAAAGCAGTCTGACTCCCTTTTTTTATCAACTACTAAAAGTCACTTCCAGCATTTTGATCTAACGGAATAGTAGAAATTAAAACACCCACAGTTTTCCTATCACGTTTTTGTATTAAAGCAGGAAATGTCGATAATGAAATTCACATTTTCCGGCCCGCCAAATGCCAAGAGATCTGACCTTTATATTCGTATTACCTTTGAATTCGTTTGTTTTTTTTACATTTTTTTTTTATTTTAGGAATTTTTTCTAGAGTTCGTACAAAATTATCGAGAATATCTTTTCTCCACGACCATTACTGAATGCAATAATTCCAAAATCATTTTTGATAATAGAATGTAAAAATTGTCGCTCTTGAGTTGGAATATTTATTCTGAAACACTTGCTTCTTATGCGTTTTGCGTGTATTTTCATTCCATAACAAGATACGAAATGAATATTCTGTAATTGATATAAACGACATAGGTTGCCATGAATTTCGAAACTCTCAGTGTCAGATAAAAATGGCCGCGTTGTAATAATTATTTTCAGACAAATTTTAGTGCAAGTCAAAAAATGTGTAAAAAATCGGATGAATCAGATATGGAACTGGATGGTCGTGGAGAAAATATAGTCTGCTACTCGGTTAGAATCTACTATTCTTTCGTTGTTCGGGGAACAATTTCTCTAGTACCCCTTCCCTGTAGTATCTAGTAGGGGTGGGCAAAATGTTCGATAATTTGATTTTAATAGCAAACGACGATAAATGAAATGCTATTACCATTAATGAACATTTCATTTATCCTTATTTCCTAATAAATTAAATATAAATTATAGCATTTTTGATTTACTGCTCTCGGGCGCTCTGAGAGTGTTAAATTCGTTAGCAATCTAAAAAAATTTAGGGAGGAATAAAGGACATAAAATATCACGTTTTAATTACAATTTGTGCGAGGGCAACCTCTTTCGGGGCTACGACAGATCTCGGGCAGATATATGACGTCACTGTCAAATTTTAATTTTTTTCAAAAAATAATGCAAAAGTGGGGTTATTTCTGAAAATATCGAAAAAAGTTATAGGAAAAAGTTTTTTAAATGCATTTTCTAGCCCACATGAAAAATTTCAGCTGCATAAGATCATTTTGATTTTTTACCCACCACTAAAATTTATTTTCCACTTAATGAACACTTTACTGATGACTGTGTTCTTTTTTGTCTTAATATTAAGGTGTATTACTTTCAGACACAAACTACGTTTTCAAAAATTCTTATTTTATGAAGTTACCTTATACAGGGTCAAAAACAAATAAACTTTGCATCACATGTGACCAAATTTTAATACCCCAATTTTGATTTTGTAGAAAAACACATATTTAATATGGCTCTACTTTAAAGAAAATGTATCTAAAATAAAGCATTGTCAAAACTAAGAAGTTTTATGTAGGTTGCGTCGAGTCTTATTTTGCAAAAGTGGTGCAATTTACAAAATATGGGTAAAAAATCAAAATTATCTTATGCAGCTAAAATTTTGCATGTGGGCTAGAAACTGCATTTAAAAAAAACTTTTTCTAGTAACTTTTTTCGATACTTTTAGAAATAACCCCACTTTTGAATTATTTTTTGGAAAAAATAAAAATATTACAGATAATGCAAATCACGTGACTACTATTTTTTTGCTTAATTTTCATCTCGATCGAAGCAGAACTTGATGCCAAAGTCAAATTTCGAATAAAGTTATTAATAAAAAAAATCCCATATGATGCGGACTTTACTGGTCACACTGTATACCCTATGCCCTTACTGAGACAAACGAAAGCATTGACCTGTGTGAATGAAAATATAGAAGAAATAATGCACTACACCGCATTTATGACCATATTAAGTTTCTGTGTCCATATTTTATTTAAATATTGCCTGTTGTCCAATATTTACAAAGTTTAAAAGATGGTTAAGGCGAAGGTAAATAAGCTTAGTCCGGTTCTGTCTCTGTAGCCAACCTCTTAACTTAAAATACACCAAACTTAAACAGGGTGCCATAAATGACAAGGCAATCAGCCACTATGCGGCGAGTTCTTAAAGAAATTTGACTTGTACGTTTGATATCTTATTTTTGCATATTTCGCCAATCGAAACACGTAATTTTTTTTTTATCTACCTACGACTATTTAATAATAGAAGCATAATGTTTTTGTTAGTACATATATAATGTGATTCATATTACCATAGTTACACATAATCTACAACCGTGGATTATGAGATTTCATAATCCACAGTCCCAACAATGAAAGTTATATTGCTGATTAAAAAAAAAACTAAAATAGACGCTGCTAATAAAATTTTAAAACAAATAAACTCAAATTTATGCCCATCTACATCTACCACTGTAGATAATGTTAGCTCCGAAACTTTTTCCATTACCTACTAATAAAAACGTTATGAATACACTGAGAAAAATTTCTTTCTGGTGGCAATTAAGCGATTTTTAACATTTCTAGTATTGGTTTTTTAATTGGATAAATAAGATTATAGTTCACTACACTAAATTACTCGTGACATAATTTTGTAAAATATTTTTGATTAATTCGGGCAACTAAAAAATCGAATTGGAATATATATGGTTAAATTAACAAAAGTTTAATGCAATCAATTACAGTTTACTAATATTATTTACTTCCAATTTTCTTAATAAATATTTTATTCAAGGAATCCAGATATTTGTTAGCATAGTATGCTATAAGAAATCTAGAGATTATAATTTAATACTGAAAATAAAACAGATATTCCAAAATAAATTTATTTTGCCAGAGTTCCGCGAACTAAATTTTACTGTAGGCAAGTTAGTTGGTGATTCCCAGAATTACAGCTAGAGTCCCAACGTGAAGACGACCGCCACGCGAAGCATTTAATTCGAAGCGCGCAGGTTGGTGTCGGCTGTTGGTATTTTCTTTTGTTTGTCTTCAAGTGGTCCAATTATAATAATATAGTTATGGATGAAATGGAGGAAATATTAAAAACCTGGGGGTTACCCATGTTAGTACCTGTGTTTGTCGGTAAGTCATCAATTATTATACCTATTTTATTATCTAATATTTTAGTTGTTATCTACTAGGTAGGTAGGTATATGGTTCTAGAATTGCCGCGCCGCGCCGGGAAGATGGCGTACATTATTATAATATGTATGTGTTGCGAATTGCGCAATTAGACTAAATTTTCCAATGCGCACGCTGTCTAACCGTACCAATTTTTGTACAAATAACATTTATTAATGCATTTATAAATATTCAATGGAATTTAAACCAAATTTTTTTCAATAAGTACCTAAGTAGTTTGAGAAATCCTGTCTTAAATAATTGTATATAAAATATGGCTGCCAAAATAAATATGTATGATAATAATTGTTTTAAACTTGACGTTTATTTAAACTTTAATTTTTTAACCAATTAATCAGAAAATGGTAAAAATAAAATAAATATGCACATAGTAATTAAAGTAAGTACAGGGTGTTTCACGGTAAATGGAACGTTGGAAGATTATAGAAAACGGGTCAATCTCTCGGAAACTATTAAGTAAATATACTATAATAATATGCATTTTTATTAAAAAATAAATATAATTTTCCGTATAGAATATACAGGGTGGCTCATTAATAAGGGACGCCGGCTATAGGTATCTCAGGATCCGTTAATCGGACGACCCTTAGAAAAAAAAATTATTGGTAAATCAGCAAACTCCACCGCTAGAGGGCGTAAATCCAACCTCGGAGCAGAAAATATTGTTTTAATCAAAATTGTTTCAAGTGAACCTATATTGAAATTTTTCTTTTGTAACCTACTGAAAATATCACAACTTTTTTGTGTTTACATTTTTTCTCTACCTTGTCAAATAAAGGGTGCGGAAGGGGTAAACGTTGGTTTGAAAACAAGTCAATAACTTTTTTTTGGAATAACCGATTCCAAATAACTTTTTTTAATTTTAAAGCACTTTTATGGATGCTCTACTTGAATAATAACATTTTGAGTTCAGTTATTTTTCGTGTCAGTAGGTGGCGCTTTATGACAAGGTCGCAGATTTTTATGATTTTCTCGAAAATTTGAAATGGTATTTTTATTTTTTTCTAGGAAGAAGAGCATCAAAATATTACAGTTACTGGTGAAAACCGCTGTCCGAAATGTTTATTCCTTATACAATATCCGGCAAAAAGTTGGACCCATATGGGAAACTTTTTTATTATTGATTTTACGAAAAACAGTTACTTATTCTTCATAAAAAGTTCCGCTTGGTCTAAAACCTAAAATGCAACTATCAAATATTAAATTTTTCCAGGCGTATACGAGGTTTATCAAAAATAAAGGTTATTTCTAAAGCATATTGTTTTATTTCTTATAATCTGATATAATTGCGCCAATAAAATAATATTATTTTCAAATGCATGCAATAGTTGACTAAATAAAATCAACATATTGTTACAATTATAAATTAGTTATAAAAAATATCTTGAGGGTTTAAAATGAATCTATAAATAATTGTTACAATTAAATTAACTTATTTTAGCACAATAATACATTATTTCTAAAACATATTGTTCTATTTCTTACAATCTGATATAATTGCGCCAATAAAATGATATTATTTTTGGAATAACGCATTACTTTTGAACAAAATTGATTTCGTTATTGCAAACTATAGTATGGTTGTCACAAGAATATTAAAATCTGTTCAAAATAAAATATAATTACCACAAAGGATTATTATTCATTACATGAATTAAATCGTCATTGTGACAACAAAATTTTAATTTTGCTAAATATGCACTATCCAAAAATCAAATAAACTATAATTTACGCAATTTAATTCCTATTAAACATTTTTGGTATAGTGGTGGATCAATTAAACCTTTATTGAAATTTCAATTAAATTATGTAATTCTTTGAATTCGGTGATTTAGTTACTCGTTACCAACTCGATTATTTAGTTGGATGAAATATATCTGGGTATTGGGAATTAATCCTTTTTCTCAGTGAATATAAGTAATATTCCTGCTCCCATTCATTTTCATAATTGCACTAATGTTACAATCAATTTCATGAAAAATTAGAAATAAGTAATTGTATTTTGTTTAATTATTGTTAACATTGTTGAATTGTATTTTTTAGTTAAGAAATACCATTAATAATATTACCTCGTTATGTAAAAATATCCTATTGTAATTGTTGCTCTGAATACATTTTCTAATTTTTTGAAAACTGAATAGTCGTAGATAAAGGATTTGACTCGCGTATAATGGCTATATTACACTCGGATTTTTAAAACACGAGTCTTCGGCTCGTGTTTTAAAATCTCGTGTAATATAGCCTACATTATACGCTCGTTAAATAATGTACTATTATTCGGAATTTAAAATTTCATTAACCTCAACTTTTTTCGCCTCCTTTTCAAAGAGGCCACATTAATTTGTTACCCCTTTTATCGAGGTTTAACGAAAAAGGGAGAAAATCTAAATTTAAACAGCGCCAACTTTCCGTTCGTTCGCTATTTACGAACTTTTTTTTTTATCGGGAGAGCGTTACGGCGCCTCCAATGAAATAAAAACGAACGACATTTTTTAAGCCCAATTTCAAGAGCTTTACTTTTGTTTTTATGATCCTAAATTAGGAGAGAGGCCAGAGCTATTCGATATTTACTAATTTTTGTTTGAAGTAAAGCGAGAAATATGTACATTGAAACATAATTTGAGTGGAGGTTGATTAGATTGTTTTAACTGCACACCCCAGACAGTACGTCCCATGGAGGTAAAATCAAAATAATTTATGGGAAACAGTTATATTTTTTGACGAGAAAACTTTTCAGTCATGCAATAATGGGAGAATTCGGGTGTAAAGGCCTTCTGGCATGCGGTATGATAAGAGATACACCCACAAAACCTACCAAAGTAGGCGTTTTTCTATAAATGTTTGGGGTTGGATTAGCGCTAGAGGACGAGGAGTTTGCCAAATAGTAGAAGGACTACTAACTGCAGGCGTATACGTTAATAAACTTAATGAAGTGATGAGACCATCGATAAATGCTGTATATGGTCAAAATTTTACATTTCAGCATGATAATGCTCCAATACACACAACACGCATTGTAAAAAATTACATTCAAGAAAATAATATTGCAGTTCTTCCCTGGTCTTCGAAGAGTCCCGATCTCAAGCCGAAACATTTGGGGTGCAATGGTCAAATCTATGTATAAACATGATTTTCGACCAAGAAACAGGGATGAATTACGCTGCAGAATAAATCAAGCTTGGGATGAAGTAACGGGCGACATATGCAGAAACCTAGTTTTAAGTATGCCACAAAGGCTCCAAGAAGTAATAAACAGAAACGGTTCTATGACCAAATATTAAAAAGTGTGTGTTGTTTTGACAAATTTTGTATTTGTTATTTTTTCTTTTTATTAAATTTATTTTATTACCTACTATCTTTGTTTTTTATTTTGTGGCGATGTTAAATACATTTTAAATAAAATCTTTGACTTTTTTAAAAAAAATCTTATAAATTTAGTTTATAATCTATAATCTATCCCTCAAATTTAAACAATAAGAAATATATTTTTTTTATTGATACCCTATTTCGCTTATTTAAAGTACGCCTCAGCGTGTTTAAATCCCACTTTCAAAAACGCGCGTGTTTTAAAGTTACCATGGCAACATCAACAACCCGTGAAACGTGAAGTCTAAATATGTCAACTTTTTAATTATTGATTTGACAGAATTACCATTTAACGTCAAATAAAATATTTTTTAAGCAGTACACAACCAATGTCAACGGTGACAACAATGAATCTTATGTGACAGATTGGAAGTTATTTTTGTTCTCATTTTCATGACGACAGGTATATCACATCACGAATTCGACCATTTCACTTACTTACTAAGTTATTATTTCCATTTTTTGTAATATAAATACCAATAAGTGTACCAATAAAAAAAATAATGTAAAGTATTCGTGGATAACTGGTCTTTAAAACACTTGCTCTATTTCAAGCACTCCGGCTGCGCCGTCGTGCTTGCAAAATCGCTCGTGTTTTAAAGACTTTAATATCCACTTATACTTTAATATACTATTGTTCTACCCCATATGGCAAAATAAAAAACGTTTTATTATGTAACTTAGGTTACTTTTTAAAACTTATATATTTTTACCTTTTCAGCTCTAGACACCTTTTATAGTCTAGTCTAGGAGATATGTTATGTCGTTCCTCAGTTTTTCAAATTTGCTGTACCAGTTTTTCTCGGCACGATAGTACATACGTAAAATAAATTTTAGCAACGGACCTAAAAATGTATACGTCCAAATTCCCATCAGATGGACGTCGAAAAATACGTCCAATGAACATATAATGAACGTAGACGTGTTGATTTACGTCTTACCTTATCCACAAATACCTGGGCAAAGGACTAGTGGGAAAAGACAAATTTTTCTTTAGGGTAGGCTTCGTTACGCTATCACTACTGCTACTCGATCGTCTATTTGGATCGATATTTTCTATTTCTTGTACTTTTTTCGATATGCTGTCAGCTTCAGGACAGTGTTTTGCTACTTTGTGTAGTAGCGCCGTCGTCGAGGAGGTTTTGAATAGGCCTAGGGCTCTTCTTCGTAGACCTGAAACAAAAGCTTGTTTTCAGTACTTCCAGATATTATTAGTATATTTTTTTGTTGACCTTTGAACAAACCCAAAAAAGTTGGCGCGCGTCGATCGCTACGTAGTTACAGTCAGTTGGAATGATGCTGCCAACTGAAATTAGTGGATGGCAACATATAAAAACCAAAAACCCCATTAGTGCAGAGATATTATAGTGTGCCTCTTATACACTATATAGGTATATACGCTATACAGTGTCACCAGTAAAGTCCGCATATGGGATTTTTTTTATTAATAGCTTTATTCAAAATTTTACTTTGGCATCAAGTTCTGCTTCAATCGAGATGAAAATTAACCAAAAAAATAGTAGTCACGTGATTCGCATTATCTGTAAAATTTTAATTTTTTTCAAAAAATAATTCAAAAGTGGGGTTATTTCTGAAAGTATCGAAAAAAGTTATTGGAAAAAGTTTTTTTTAAATGCAGTTTCTAGCCCACATGCAAAATTTCAGCTGCATTAGATAATTTTGATCGTTTACCCATATTTTGTAAATTGCACTACTTTTGCAAAATAAGACTCAACGCAACCTACATAAAAGTTTTTCGTTTTGACAATGCTTTATTTCAAATACATTTTCTTTAAAGTAGCGCCATATTAAATGTGTGTTTTTCTACAAAATCAAAATTGGGCTATTAAAATTTGGTCGCATGTGATGCAAAGTTTATTTGTTTTGGACCCTGTGTAAGGTAACTTCATAAAATAAATATTTTTTAAAACGTAGTTTGTGTACGAAAGTAATACACCTTAATATTAAGACAAAAAAGAACACAGTGTCATCAGTAAAGTGTTCATTAAGTGGAAAATAAATTTTAGTGGTGGGTAAAAAATTAAAATTTTCTTAAGCAGCTGAAATTCTGCATGTGAGCTAGAAACGGTATTTTGAGAAATAACCCCACTTTTGAATTATTTTTTGAAAAAAATTAAAATTTGACAGATAATGCGAATCACGTGACTACTATTTTTTTGCTTAATTTTCATCTCGATCGAAGCAGACCTTGATGCCAAAGTCAAATTTCGAATAAAGCTATTAATTAAAAAAAAAACCCATATGATGCGGACTTTACTGGTCACACTGTATTTATTATAGTATTATTAAAATAACCCTCATTATTTAAATACACCCTTTCAGAAAAGGACAAGAAAGGAAAGTAGGGAAAAGTAGAATTTTTATTTTAAGAATCTAACAATAAGTCTGGTGTTGATATTTTTCTTTTATTTCGAATTCTGTTTTTAATCTCTAAAAGCAAATTTCCTTTGTCAAAGAGAATTTGAAATCCTTTCGCTTTATTTGCCTTTTTATTTTATAAGTGGTTTTAAGGGACAGCCCTTAATTCATTTACAGAGTTTAGGGTTAAAAGATGTTTTTAAAAGGGTTAATACATGACAAGGGCGTCCATAGGGGGGGGGGGCAAAACGGGCACTTGCCCCCCCCCCCTAGGCCCCCACATTATTCATAATTCAGTATAAATATTGAATAGTACAGTGATTAGTTAGTAGACCAACAAATCACTAAACTGAACAATTACATAATAAAAACATATCAATAAATTAATATATTAGGCATAAGTTAAATAAATAGTCTTATACAGTGTCACCAGTAAAGTCCGCATCATATGGGATTTTATTTATTAATATCTTTATTCAAAATTTGACTTTGGCATCAAGTTCTGCATCGATCGAGATGAAAATTAAGCAAAAAAATAGTAGTCACGTGATTCGCATTATCTGTCAAATTTTATTTTTTTTTCAAAAAATAATTCAAAAGTGGGGTTATTTCTGAAAATTTTAAAAAAAGTTATAGGAAAATTTTTTTTTAAATGCAGTTTCTAGCCCACATGCTAGCCACATTTCAGCTGGATAAGATAATTTTGATTTTTTACCTATATTTTGTAAATTGCACCACTTTTGCAAAATAAGACTCAACGCAACCTTACATAAAATTTCTTAGTTTTGACAATGACAGATACATTTTCTTTAAACTTAAACTAGCGTCATATTAAATGTGTGTTTTTCTACAAAATCAAAATTGGGCTATTAAAATTTGGTCGCATGTGATGCAAAGTTCATTTGTTTTTGACCCTGTATAAGGTAACTTCATAAAATACGTATTTTTGAAAACGTAGTTTGTGACTGAAAGTAAAAAAATAAAAAGTAAAATAAAGAGATTTTAAATTAAATCGTTGAAAATAGATAAACTTTCCGTTGGGTTAAGCAAAAATGTATTTTCCACTTAATGAACACTTTACTGATGACACTGTGTTCTTTTTTGTCTTAATATTAAGGTGTATTACTTTCAGACACAAACTATGTTTTCAAAAATACTTATTTTATGAAGTTACCTTATACAGGGTCAATAACAAATGAACTTTGCATCACATGCGACCAAATTTTAATAGCCCAATTTTGATTTCGTAAAAAAACACACATTTAATATAACTCCACTTTAAAAAAAATGTATCTGATATAAACCATTGTCAAAACTAAAAAGTTTTATGTAGGTTACGTTGAGTGTTATTTTGCAAAAGTGGTGCAATTTACAAAATATGGGTAAAAAATAAAAATTATCTTATCCAGCTGAAATGTGGCTAGCATGTGGGCTAGAAACTGCATTTAAAAAAACTTTTTCCTATAACTTTTTTTGATATTTTCAGAAATAACCCCACTTTTGAATTATTTTTTGAAAAAAATTAAAATTTGATAATGCGAATCACGTTACTACTATTTTTTTGCTTAATTTTCATCTCGATCGAAGCAGAACTTGATGCCAAAGTCAAATTTCGAATAAAGCTATTAATAAAAAAAATCCCATATGATGCGGACTTTACTGGTGACACTGTATATAAAAAAGTATTGTTTAAGTTATTGCCCCCCCCCCTGAAAAACGCTCTATGGACGCCCTTGATTGTAGATTACTAACCTTGAGAAAGACAATTTTCAACAGCTCCGCAAAGTGACGTCACGGACCCGCTTTCCTCGTGTACGAATTTTCTAGTTACCGATTCTTCCATGACTTGTTTTACTTCTTTCTTGACGGCAGCGATTAGCCTTCCTTTGAACTCCTTTTCTGTAAAAGATCGAACAAAAATGTTAGATTTTCTTAATTTTGAGACACCCTGTATATTTGACAGTAATAATTGTATAATTTCTGTATCTATATAGATACTATTTATTAGCTAAGAATGTAATGGCCGCCATTGTCACAGACCATCGTTACCTTGATTAGAGATGGATATACACAGGGTGTCCGGAAATGATAAGCAAAAAATTAAGGGGATAATTCTAGACCGAAAATAAATGCTATCTCTTCCTATAACATTTTTTCGACAATTGATTTCATAACTGAGTTACAGGGTGTTAAAGTTAAATTTATGTGCAGGTTTTTTTGCAATACCTTTTGCCATGCTAATAATATTTTGATGAAATCTCGTATTAGAAATACAAATTTGCCCACCGTTTTTTCGCATTTTGTAGAGGGCGCCACATAGGAGCCTATACTTTAATTTGAATGGTCCCAACTTTTTTGTCCTACACTGTATGCGCATTTTGACTGAATATTTTTATTCTCCCAACCTTTTGACATAAAAAAAGATACTACTTTTGTTTTGATAAATCTAACCGTTTTCGAGAAAATCGCTAAAATAACATTGCTTGGCATGTAATAAATAGGTACGAAAAAAAAATTATTTTCAACCTTAAACATAGCATAGCAAAGGAAGGAATATTCCATGGAGTTATGAGGATTTTGGTTGTTGTTGTTCCAGAAATTATATGTTTTGGAGCATAAATTACGTCGCCAAACGAGTTCTTTGGTGTAAGACCCTAAAGTTTTTAAAACACTTTTGAATAAACTTTTTTTTTAGTTTATCGATGTAAATATACTATATTAATAAATTTGTACTAAGGCTTAACACTTCACAATATATATCATATCATTTCGCCCATATTATAAAGCCAAACAAATTATTGATAATGATACACCCACACAGGTATAGATAGCAATGAAAACATGTACAATAAACCAAATATGTTTCTTGCTTATTTCAATCAACGTAAAGTTAGATTGAACATTGTCACTACTTGCGTTTATGAATTTAGAACGATATACATAATATACTATTTACTAATATTTTTATTAAGGTGGGATTAACGACGCCATTTTCTATCGTCAATTCGATTTGCCTAACTATTGACGATTCGCATATGCGCACTGCCGCGCTGTGTTGATCAGAGTAGTTATTTTTATGCTTTTGGCATACGAAGAAGAAAGACAGACATATTCTGGAGCTGGTATAGAGCAAGGCAGATGTTAGTCAGCCGGTCATAGTTTTGTTCACTTTCGTGTTTTGCGCAATTACGGAACCTTTCCTGTTAAAACAAACACATATTCTCTAGAATTCTCTGGATAGATGACATCTAGATAGACGAGAAAATATCGTGTTACCAGTAAAAATTGTTGTTTTTACTTCAGTTTTGAAAAACACCTGCATACTACTGCTTAGCAATGCCTCCCTGAGCAGCCTTTTCAAAATTAGATACTATTTTTTTTTTTTTAATAATTGCAAGGTTCCGGAAGTTACCCCTGCATTCAAGCCATTTATAGGTCTCTTATACAGGGTGTTTATTTGAAAACTTCCCACCACGGATTTTCCTACTTTAAAATGAAAATGTGGAAAATCGCTCGGACCCATCGATTTTTATTTCGAGGGGACATCTTTTGCGTATATTGTCAATCTTGTTACTTCAAGCCCCTAGGAGGGAGTGGGGGTAAGATCTAAATCTTAAATCTATTTTATATAATTTTTTTGGATTCTGCATAAAATTATGAACATTTTTTAATAAAAGCATTCTGCACAGCACAGTCTATACTAAACAGTTTCCGAGATATTGACTCTTGAAAAATGAGATTTTTGAACTTTGACAGCGTTTAGCATTCTAGCTGTACGTCTTAGAGCAAAACGGCTTACATGTCCTTATCTTCGATTTTTATTATCTTTCCAATAGTGTCAACTTCCGGTTAAACCGGAAGTACTATATTTCTTACAACCGGTTTAACCGGAAGTTGACACTATTGGAAAGATAATAAAAATCGAAGATAGGGACATGTAAGCCTTTTTGCTATAAGACGTACAGTTAGAAAGCTAGACGCTGTCAAAGTTCAAAAATCTCATTTTTCAAGAGTCAATATCTCGGAAACTGTTTAGTATAGACTAATAAAGCTTTTATTAAAAAATGTTCATAATTTTATGCAGAATCCAAAAAAATTATATAAAATAGGGGTATCCATTTAAGATTTAGATCTTACCCCCCCTCCCTCCTAGGGGTTCAAGTAACAAAATTGACAATATACGCAAAAGATGTCCCCCTCGAAATAAAAATCGACGGGTCCGAGCGATTTTCCACATTTTCCTTTTAAAGCAGGAAAATCCGTGGTGGGAAGTTTTCAAATGAACACCCTGTATATGATTTACCTTAAGAACTGTGCCCTTAAATAAGGATTGACTGAAACAGAATGCTTAGTAATATTTGACGTTTATCTCGGAGCTGACTTCGGCCACATCCTTCCGATGCAATGGCGCCATTTATTACTGCGATGGATGCTTCTTATTTTCAGGATTTTTGTGTTATGGATGTTTGTAAACAATGTAATAACCTACGCATTGGCCTTGCCACAAGTGTTCGGAAAATCCGTTTAAACCCTGTGTGGGTTGTCCATGTGCAAAAAGTGATATTCACTTTAATTATTGTTTGCTTTTATATATAAATACAAACGTTTAACCCTTAAATTTTTGTTTAGACAGCGACGTCGCGTCTTTGCGTCAGTGGAGGGGTCTTAAAAAAATCACACCACTGACTGTCAAAGGGTATAGCTTTGTCATCAGTGGTACTAGACTGTGTATACTAAATTAACTTTTTTAAAAAATGTATTATTAATTGTTACTAAAATTAAAAATGGCGACTGTTAAAAGTTTTTATAAAATCTCTATTTAAATAAGCGGAAATGATAAATCATTGATTTTTTTTTTACCTTTCAAGGTAAGAAATCTTCATTGTTTCACGTTCTGACATTTTGTGACTTACTTACTTCTCTTGAAAGGTAAAAAAACATCAGTGATTTATCATTTCCGCTTATTTAAATAGAGATTTTTTTAAAACTTTTAACAGTCGCCATTTTGAAGTAGCTTGACAGAATAGCGCCAAAATTTATGAGCAAACTGTAGGTACGACATATTAGCTTTCAAATGATGTACCTATCACAAGCTATATGTTTTCATTTAAAAAAAAGATCGATGTCAAATCTCTATAAATGAACAAACGAATAACGTCAAAATGAGAGAAATATAAAACTAAATTGATGTGTCCGAGCGTTTTGCCCAAAAGTTACAGGTTATGAATATATTTAATTTTATTCCGGACTTCTGGGCAACCCTGTATAAGCCTGGGTCGAACGAGTTGTATAATCGAAGTCGTATCTTTTGGTTTTATTTGTTTAAAAAGTATACTTCTTGGTGACCCTCGTATGTTTGCCTATAACTACCTTCGTTTAAAATATCTTGCAGTTTCAATTAAACAAAAAACAATACACACAAATTAGCCTTGTATTTAAATGTTTTTGAAACGAAAAATCAGTCTTGTGATCTTTTATTTAAATTTTGACCCAATTTCTTTTTCGATAAAAGCCCTATTTTACATTTTTATCAGGTGGCAAAATATTGGGGGTCTCTATATTTAATACTAGAAATATTCATTCCAAATCACGCGCTTTATTTACTCGCATTTGATTGCTTGCCCTAAGTAATCCAAATAGACTATATACTACCGTGCGAGTAAAAATTATTTGCATCAAAGAGGGCTTGGATTAAAAAACGTAGGGCTTGGTTTAGATCACAATAATATGGGGACGATATATCTAATCAAATCTTGGTTAAAATTTTGTCAAATTCATATTATGACAAACAAATGAGTAATAAAATAAGTAGACATGCAAATACAAATTTATTTTTGTTGTTTACAAAATTATAATACTTGCACTTTATAAGGAAATAAATTTAGCTGCTTCTCTTGCATGTTCCATAAGATCTTCCCATTTCTTGGGACAGGCGTCTGCTTATACAATTTGTTGGCGTATTTTGCATTATTTCACGAACGTTTGCAACAAGTTCTTCTGTTCTTACAGATGATCTGCTTCCTGCTCCTTTTTTGTGTTGTATAGATGAACCTGTTTCCCTAAACATAGCCACGGTTCTTTTCAGGCAATGATAAAAATCCCCAGCAATAAAAGCAACGTTAGAAAAATGTTCGTGAAAATCGTCCATGCACAAACCCGGATTGTATTGCCACTCGCCATTTACTCTAACCCCGTTTCGAAAATACGCTTCAACCATGAATGTTTTGTGCTGTTTCGTAAAGCCCATTGTGTGAATTGTTCAAGAAATTGGAAAAATTAGCGATGAATCAAATTATTTATGTAACGACTGTCAAAGATGACGGAATAACTGATTGATTGTTAATTCAGGTAGTTACTGACACCCAACAGGTATTAAGCTCTACGGCTAAGCATTACGTCCTTAGATGCAAGGCCCTCTTTGATGCAAATGATTTTTGCTCGCACGGTATAACAGCTGATCAATAGAATAGAAAACACATATGCAGACTATTATATTTTATTCTAATTTAAAAAAATAGTTTAACCCTTTCTATAGACTTACCATCCGCCGACATACTGATGTTTAACCCACCCAAAGAAAAAACGGATATCATCAAAATCTCCGTGTCAATTTCCGATTACTCGATAAAAACAACAAAATACCCAACTAACCATAAATATTTGTCCGTGTTTTTTAGCAAACCAAAATAATTCCTACGAACGATAACCCGCGATTATCGACGCCCAAAATGAGGCGTCCACGTCGTCGACTCGACGCGTTCATTATTTCACTAAATACCCGACGCCCAGCGTCCCTTTCCGTTGTGAACTACGCGAGGCTCAAGCTAAAAAAACAGCGCCTGAAAAGGTTCTACCTTGAAAACTTGGTGGGGATCGATATAAACTGAGATGGGGGAAACTGGGGAAGAGAGCGGGGATGGGAGAAGAATGGGGGGAGGCACGGGGGGACTGACGCGAGAGGCGCATGCCCGGAGTATGTGTTTGTTTTGGGGTTATTGGGATTGTTTGAGTTTGTAATGTTAGATCGGGATTTTTGGGATTTTTTTTTTGGTGTGGATATAAATTACGAATTCGTTTTCCCAGGGAGAAAATATACATAATATGTATATTAATGTGAAATGTGGCGACGACGAGGAAAACCGTTTATAAATTAATTCTTCTTAAAAAATTCCGATAAACTCCGCGGAATTATTCTCTAAATTTTTTGCTCATCATTTCCGGACACCCTGTATAAGTTCCTTTAATAGAAGAATAATACATTTACGTGTTTCGTCATATTTTCAAAATTCACTTAGTGGTTTGACAAAAAAGATCGATGTCGCCACCTAGTCTACGTTGAAGGGGGCAGGGGAAGGTTGCCTATATTGAACCGCTACCTAAATTGGACCACAGTACATTTCTCCGAAACTAAACAAGCGCCATATCATCTGGCAACACTGTAACATACATCACCTAGAACTTTTGATCGGCAACAAACTCAACTAGTTGGCCGTTAGTGCTTGGCGTGTACAGAGCAAAACGTAATTTACACAATTTTAATGTAATATTTTTAGGATTTTCCTAAGAATTTACCTTAGAACCATAAAACTCTAAGCAAAATCTTTTTTATGGAAGTTTTCAAGTAAGTTTTTCTATTTCTCCTATTATACCATGCCATATTTGTTTTTTCTTGTTTCTTTCCTGGGTGGTTTTGTAAAACACGTGGTAGTTGCTTAAATTGGGCCATTGGGTGATTGCCAAAATTGAACCGGTCCAATTTAGGCAATTTTTCCAAATTGTGCAAAAAATATTTTTCTCTTTAAATAAGTTAATGTCATGAACTAACACCATTTCAATATTGCTAAAATCTTTTTTCTTTGAGTTAAAAAATTAAACTATAATTGGTGCAATATAGGAAACTAATAGGTACTTTTTTGCATTAGGATGTCTTCTCAGTGGCGGCTCGTGGGGTAGAGCCACAGTGCCATGGCACTACCTGCCCTCCTGTCCAGCGTCCTGCCCTTTACAAATTACCAAAACCTATTAAAATTAATATTCTCCTTTTTAAAGCAATTAGCAAAATAATTTAAAAATGGAACACAGTCGGGTGCAAATTTCCATCTATTGAGAAAGCGATTATGCGTAAAACGGTAACGTAGCTTTCGCGCCAAAGCGACGAGGCACACGGGAGGCCCGAAGTTATGACGTAATTGCCATAACACACCAATAAAAAACATTGGAAAATGACCTTGAATGCGAGCAGGAAAACATCTCCGTGTAGCCAGGCCCTTTGACTTTGACCCCGTTTGACCGTTTGACGTTAGACGTTTCAAATTCAAACAGTTGTTTGTCCGCGTCGTGTCGTGTAAGGTTGTTTGTAAACTAAATAATTTTCGTTCGGCCGGCTGATTTAATAGAAATATTTAGGGAAAAAATACTTGGGTGTGCGGTTGTGCTAAATCTAATAGACTATTTTGTTTTATGTGTGTTTTATTTAATGGGGGAGCAAACTTGGTCTCAAAAAGGTACAGATGATTTGGTCCATATCTGGGAAAAAATGAAGACACATGAAAAATCGAAGGTACATTTAAACAATATATTTAATTTCAGTATGCTTGGTAAAATTAACATTAAAACTCAATTAAATTCTGCATATCACAATGAATAATGAAGAAAAACGAACAAGTTGATAAAAACAGATACATATTAAACCAAATTATAAACTGCGTTCGGTTTGTGGTTCTTTCGGTCTATATAGTACACTCTACCTACAGTATTTTTTTAAAATTCAAGATATGATTGTAAATTCATAAATTAAATTAGGTGCCTTTTTGCTTATTTTTCCTACTTCAAAAGCAAGAACTATTAACAAAAAAGGGCGTGGCACCCAAAATTTTTTTGCCTGCGGCGTTAAGGGTTTACCTAGCCCTACTTTTATGCCACGAGCCGCCACTGTGTCTTCTACCGAAATTTTGATTGTAAATTTGATGTTTTTTTGAAATATAAGTATTAAACTTCCTATACCAACAATTTTATTTTTTATTTATTTATTTAACACCTAAAAGCTTCCTATTTAAATCATGTGGTCCAATTTTGGAACCCCCAGGTGCAATTTAGGCCACCGGTTTCCTATATTGAACCACTTGCAGAGGTTTCTTTATAGCCTGGTATATCATAGATACTTTGAAATAAAATTCTGCAAAAAATCCTGCAGTTGAACAACATATTAAAGTATACTAAGGTATAGCTTCAAGATCGATTTTGCGTTATTATCAGGATCTATGATAAGAAATCTGTAAATTGGTCCAATATGGGCAACCCTACCATGCAACATGCAATTTTAAGTTATAAAGCTGAAAATTGGTATTAATCGTACTACTATTTTTTGATTTCTTGATTAATATTAAGATTAAGAACTTTTTGTATAACATCCTATATCGGTTTTATATCTACAAATAAGAATAATAGGGCTTTTCTGCCTTTATTCCCGAACTATAATCGTCACAATGTGTTAAAATTTCTCTTATCGAATCCACCTTTTGCGCAATGGCAATAAGGCGCTTTATACCCGCTGTTTAGTTTTTTATTTACTTAGGTATATGATTACTAACTAGGGTGCGGATATCAGGTAGTGATGGACCTTTTGAATAATTTTTGTATAAGTATGGGTTTGTACCTACCCACTTATACAAGGTTGTACAAGTTTATACGGATAAGTACGAACGGGTACAAACTTGTAAAACCTAACTTCGAGAGGTTCGAATTAAAAATGTCATTTTTTATTGGACCGTTCATCGAGGATTACGCGAAGGTAATTTAAACTCACGCGGACCAGCAACTGGACCTAAATTACTACCGCGTCATAAGAGTCAAGAATGGAGCAATATTACCCAGGATGATATTCGCGGGTTAATTGATGGCATGAACCGACGTGTACAGGCAGTAGTAAGGGCTAGAGGAAGCAATAGAAATTATTCAGATATGTTTAAGTGAAAAAGTTGTTGTTCGTACCTGTCAGTTTGTTTTGCGAAAATGTTATTTTTTAAATCTTAGGTAACATACAGGGTTCCCCATTTAAAACGAAACAGGCTAAGTATCTGGTTCCACGTTAATTAAAAAAAAATTCTCGGATACCCGTCGATTTTTATTTCGAGGGGGACATCTTTTGCGTATATTGTCGATCTTGTTACTTCAAACCCCTAGGAGGGAGGGGGGGTAAGATCTAAATCTTAAATGGATACCCCTATTTTATATAATTTTTTTCGATTCTGCATAAAATTCTAAACATTTTTTAATAAAAGCATTATTAGTCTATACCTATATATCTATATATATATAATACTAAACAGTTTCCGAGATATTGACTCTTGAAAAATGAGATTTTTGAACTTTGACAGCGTCTAGCTTTCTAACTGTACGTCTTAGAGTAAAACGGCTTACATGTCCCTATCTTCGATTTTTATTATCTTTCCAATAGTGTCAACTTCCGGTTAAACCGGTTGTAAGAAATATAGTACTTCCGGTTTAACCGGAAGTTGACACTATTGGAAAGATAATAAAAAACGAAGATAGGGATATGTAAGCCGTTTTACTCTAAAGACGTACAGTTAGAAAGCTAGACGCTGTCAAAGTTCAAAAATCTCATTTTTCAAGAGTCAATATCTCGGAAACTGTTTAGGATAGACTAATAATGCTTTTATTAAAAAATGTTCAGAATTTTATGCAGAATCCAAAAAAATTATATAAAATAGGGGTATCCATTTAAGATTTAGATCTTACCCCCCTTCCCTCCTAGGGGCTTGAAGTAACAAGATTGACAATATACGCAAAAGGTGTCCTCCTCGAAATAAAAATCGACAGGTCCGAGCGTTTTTTTTTTTAATTAACGTGGAACCAGATATTTAGCCTGTTTCGTTTTAAATGGGGAACCCTGTACCTATTTCCGTAAATTTATTTGTTAATTAAATCTTAATTATTACAATAACATTGGTTTTCTTGCATTTTAATAGTCTATTTTATTTTGAATGCAATGGCAATGAGAAAATTATGGAAAAATTTAAATTATTGACATCATTCAAGATCATTTTGTATTTGGGTGAGAATAAATGCACGCATTGACATGAAACAAAATGCAAAAGAATATTTGCAGCCCAATGAAAAGATATTTGGATGTAATTTTGCTGCAAAAAAAAACATTTTTGGATTATCCTTGTATAATATGTGAAAAAACAATTTCTCTTAAAATTTGTATGGGCACGTTAAAACTAATAAATGCATCTGGAGCTCTCTAAAAAATCACTTAAATCGGAGTAAAAATGAAAAAGTTATAAAACGTAATTCAAATTTTGATGCCCGTTTTTTTTTGCACGGGAGTGTACAACAGTAAATAGATAATTTTATTGGCCCCAGACTCGAATAGAATTTTTTTTCAAAGGGCTAAAACCTTAATAAGTAAACAATTTAAAAGATGCGCCGCAGGCGCAATTTTTGGGCAATTTTGTTCATGTATCCTTCAGTCATTAAAAAATGCTTTTACTATGTACCTACATAATATATTATTATTTTGTGATACATTGCCATTGGTTTAGTTTAGTAATTTTTGTTCTTACTAAAGTATATATTTTTTTTCTTAATTTGGTAGGTACTTTATTAAAAATAGAGACTTACCTACGATTAATTTGAGAATTGTCAGGTAAAAAGGTCAAAAATAACAAGCAAATTTGTCAACACTCAAACACTTTTATTGAAAATAAAAAAACTAGCCTTATATGTATATCAGTACTTACATTAATATGTATATTTATAAGTCCTTCGTTGTTACAGAAATTCAAATGTGTATTAAGAAAGTGTCTTTCAGGTGTGTATACTATATAACTATTTTCCTTTTTTGGAATGGTATAAATTTGTGCAATGATTCAGTGACGCATTTTTTTTTAAATTAATATTTCTTTTTTCTCCAAAGAGCGACCAAATACCCACCTTTGGGTAGAAATTAATTACGGTTTCAAGTTAAGATAAATTATTAAAAGCATAGACATTTTGACAAATTTGCCATATTATAATTTACGAATATTGCTGTTATTATAATTCATAAATCCAAACCTTTTTTATTGTTACACTTTAGGTAATTCTACTCCAGAGACTTTTTGGCAGATTTTTTTTTACCAAAATCAATGCATGGTGAAATTTTAATTTTATAATCTAAAGATAGATATTTAATGACACTGTCTTTATAATATGATATTAAATAGGATTTTAACAGCATTGTACATTGTACCACAGTATTTTACACAAAGTTGGTTGTTGCACAAGACTGCAATATTTTTACATCAAAGGTCTTAGGCAATCTATTACTCACCTACATAATATACAGTGACTGCCAGAAAGCAGAAAGTGTACGCATTGTGGAGAAAATTGGTAATTTTTAATTTAAATATCTTCAAACCAAAATAAAACCCTTCAAATCCGCCGAGTTTTATGAAACTTTAAAATTAAAACAACTTTGGACATCCCCAAAAAATGCTTTGTTGGATATTGTACTAAAAAAATTATAATACAAAAATTGTAAACTCTAAATATAAAACAAACGAACTTTGGACGTACAAATGAGCAAATCTTCATTGAAAAATTTCGTTTCTATGACGACGTTGCCATTCAAAATGGAGGCGGGCATCATTTGTGATTCCGGAGCGGCTTCCATGATCGATTGCCATGTATTTGTCGATTCTGGCATAACAAAACCAAATTCAAAGTACCATTCTTCGAGACACCTTCCTTTAAATAATACTTTTTGTTCCAGACGAAAGTTTTCGATCTGTTCTTTGGAACTGAAAAAATAATAGATCATTTTTTCAGATATAATATCATAATTAATAATGTTGGGTTGCACAGAGGTTTGTTACCGTTAAAGTTGCTGGTCATATGTACAGTCATATTCATGAAAAATTCTAACAACATTAAATTTACTACTTGCATACTCTTTTTTATGAATACAACTGTACATACAAGTAGTAGGTACAAAAAAAGTTAAAATTAAGGATCAAATAAATTACAGAAAAATAAAGTTTATCCTGATCGTTAAAACAGCAATTTAAAACAATGTCTAGGATCAATAATCAGGACAGACCATCATCAGTCATGTGTAAGACGCTAAGTTATTAACATAAAACTCTTGTAACATATTATGTCGTATACCCTCGCTTAAAGCTGCAGTGGGACATGTGTTAACTCTTACCCTTACCTAAAACTAAACTCTCTAGATACTGCACGACATTTAAGGATGTTTTTAGGTACTCGAGCTTCATGTTCAATACCCGGTATACTAATATCTTCCTGTTCTTTCCAGTAAACTTTGCCTGTATCAGCGTCTCGAAGACAAATCCAATTGATTTGAAAAGAGTCTAATATGTCTCTTGCTTTTTCCTCCTTTTTGTCTTCTTGCATTCTACATAAAAACAAACATAAAGGAACGTTCGATGAAGCCACAACTTAGCAAAACGTTGCGTTTGTTAATTATTTTTGTTAAAACTTTTCTTAACTAAAAAACAACCTATTGGTGCCATACAACACCGTCATATCATAAAACAGCTGTCACTGTCAAACCACGTAATTGCATTGCTGTCACTACAACGTACGTTGCCACAGAACACAAACAAGGTTGCTACTGCTGAAACAGTCGAAGTCAATCTTCAGTAGTTCTGCCAACTCTAGCTGACTCGATCGCGTTTGGGTGAGCATCACATAATATTATTATCTTCTTGTTACATAATAAATATGTGGTGAGCTCAGGGGTAAAAAGAAAGTTTTCATTATTCTTGAATTCGGGTTTTGCAGCTTTCTACATTATTCTTTATTACCTCATAAAAATTTATTATTATATCTATCCCTAGGTTTTGTTACCATCACCATATCTAATTCCTAATTTTATTTCATTATTTTTAAACGCAAAAATATCAACTCGAATTACATAATAATATATGATTCATTATTAAAAGAACACAATATTTTAACAAAGCGAGCTGGTCATAAAGACATAGTATGATCTGGCATTAAACAGTATCGATAAGCAAATTAATCCTTACGTCAATCTTATAAAAAGCCTAGTTGTATTTTAAATGGCCCGCCTCCATATTTTAGTTCTGAGTCCAGCCTAGTAGGGGCGTTTTATGCTAAAATCCTAATTACACTTCCCCAGTCTATGCTGTCAAAAATCGCAAATGCACTTGATGAAGTTAGCTAAATATCCAGTAAGGCTGGCTACAACTGCCTGGGATGGAAATCAATAACCCCATTTTGACCCGTTCTTAATTTGAAATCGGTCAATGAGAACAACATTCGCGTCTATATTTATGAAACTAGCTCAAGTACTCAATAAGCGCTTATCGCACTCATCGAGTTTTCATAATGTCAGAGAAGAAAAATGAAGGGTAAAAAACTGGCTAGAGGCCATTGCAATCCTCGAACAGAACAGTTTGGGTATTGAACGTCAAGTCAATTAAAAAAAGTTAGGTTAGGTTAGTCATCATCGTTTGGTTACATATACACTACGAAACTTTTTTACCGGGTCAATAATTTACGTTGAAAACGTATATTTTTAAGAAAATAAAGCATGTCTCTTTCTCAGAAGCACGCAGGATTAATACTTGTACCGTGGTTTAATGTGTAAGCAATTTACTTTTTTAGAAAATGTAGTTTTCCATGAGGTTTCATATTTTTTAGTGAGGAATGGCATTATGTTTATAAACTAATTTACTCGAATAATAAAGCCAAAGAAGTGGAAGCTTTGAATTTACTTAAAGTATGGAAAATGCGAACACCTATTTTGTCCACAGGAGTAGAAGGAACGCTTATATTGTTGGATGTGTTGGTAATAGATGGCGAATCCTGCCCGGATGAACAGATTTCAAACCTTTATGCTGTAGCATTAATGAGGTACGTTTATAGATATGATTGTATGCGTTGTATACTTAGATCTTCTTTGTTAAGAGTAGGCTATGGATACCCATGTATTATTTTAGATTTCTAAATTTGTCAGCAGCCAACAGCGAAAGACAAGGGTCATTTACAAAAACGTCTGTAAGAAATGAGTTACCAAAATGGTTAACTAATTTAAGACATGACATAGCCCACGGACATCAGATACCCTCTAAGTATAACCTAAAAATGGGCCTGGATTTTGGATTTAAATGGTTGAAAGAAAAGTATTGGGAACCCCAAAGCAAAATCATTTATGGTTATTATTGGTTGTTTAAAACATCTAAGTAGTTTTTAAAAAAATATGTGTACTTTTAAGTAAGTATTGGATTTTTTCTTAATTTTAGATTATTCTATTCAAGATGAGGTTAAGATTGACGATTCTCTCAAAAGCACTCTAGAAATCTATGTCCATATAAATGTAAACATTTTTGAAGTGACTGACTTGGCCGAAGAATTTTATGAGAATATAAAAAATATAATTTATAAAAAATTCAAGAGAACAAATTTGCACCCCTATTTGGTGTTAGAAATTTTTCTGGAAATGATTACACAGAGATTGGAAAGAGACCACAGTCCTCAAAGTATTGAACAGTGCTTGGATATTTTGGTCTCAATACAAGCATTGCTTAAACCAAATATGGAAGAGGGAGGTAAGAGACTTCAATAAATTATGTAGGTATTTTAAAAGATTTTAATAAGTACCTAAATACCTAGAGAAAGTAAGAGAAAAAGTTGGTAAATGTTTTTATTCTTAGAAAAAATAAATAATACCTGGGACCGCTAGGTATATGGTATAAGTGACTGAGTATTGAGTAATTTTTGACTTTATTTTTGTGGTCTAACTGTCATAAAAGTCTACACTTCTTTTCGTCAAACTCTACTTTTAATAGACTGACCATCTCTTGCAGATAATGTTAAACTTAATAGCAAATTTGTAAACATTTGGACGAACTTGTTGAATCTATTGCATCGGTTTGGGATGTTACTTTCCTTAGTGGATAGACTGTTTGATGTAATTAAAAATATTAGCCAATCGGAGCTTTCCAAGAAAATGGCGGCACTATGGATTAATGTCATATTTTTGGCTTTACGGAAGTTGAGAGATTCTGTAAGTATATTTTTTAAAGGATACTTATTCCTATACACCCCTGCATAAACCACACTCTGGATAAAATCTAGGAATAAAACTTAAAACAGGATGAACAATTTTTTTTAATAATTGTAACAAACTTAATAATATACACTCCCATGCAACAAAAACGGGTATCATAAAATTTGGATTAAGTTTGTGAATTTATAACTTTTTTTATTTTTATTCCGATTTAAGTGATTTTTTAGAGAGCTCTAGATACATTTATTAGTTTTAACATGCCTATACAAATTTTAAGAGAAATTGGTTTTTTCACATATTATACAAGGCTAATCGAAAAGTTTTTTTTTGCTTAGTGTCAAAACATCCTGTGGAATAATTAAGTAGCAAAATTACATCAAAATATAAGTTTTCATTGGACCGCAAATATTCTTTGCATTTTGGTTTTTGTTCATGTCAATACGTGCATTTGTTCTCACCCAAATGCAAAATGATCTTGATGATGTCAATAATTAAAATTTTTCCATAATTTTCTTATTGCCATTGCATTCAAAATAAAATATACTATTAAATTGCAAGAAAACAAATTTTATTGTAATAATCAAGATTTAATAAACAAATAAATTTATGGAAAAAGGTGGTATACCCACCTAAGATTTAAAAATAAAAATTTCGCAAAACAAATTTAACAGGTACCAACAACAACTTTTTCACTTAGGGTATGGTCCGAATATCACCACCAGTAACCACTGTTAACCGCGACAAATGACAGATCAACCATAAAAATCCGGTTATATTCGGGACGAAAAATCACCGTGTTCGTTAAAAGCATAACCTTTAATTTTGAAAAGTCCATGACAGAGTGATAATTTACAGGAATGCTAAATACACTTACTTCTTATAATTGATTGAGATTGATTCTCTGAAAAATTTAATAAATTACCAACCAACGGCCAAACAATTTGAGATTAAATTCATAACAAAACAAAATATTTCGTAATAATGACAAGTGACAGGAGGAACCGCTTGTAACCATGATACAAAGAAAGAAGAGATATGACATTGCGCATGTGGGCGGAGCCAAATCGACAGCCGCTTACGTCATGTGGTGATAATTTTCTGGCGGGCTTCGTATAACCTACGTTTGGTTTTATGTACTATTGTTATTATTTGTTATACAGAAAGAGGTTTTTAGTGTTTTTTTGGATTATTATTGTTGTTTGTTAGTGACAATTAGTTGTTAATATGCGTTGTGCAGTGGCGTTATGCATAAGTGACAATATGACAGCTTTTACTTCTTATAATTATCTGCAAAAGTATACCTATACATATTTATGATACAAATCAATGTTTAATATTTCAAATTTTAGCTTAAAAAAAGTGTTCTCTTCCTCGTAGGTGAGATAAAAAAGTTTAATTTGACGAAATTGGTTTAAAATAATAAACTGTTATGTGTGCCTTATTTTTTAATAATTGTTAATGTACCTCTTATACTATTATGATAATTACCAGTCCTAGTATATTTTTTTAAATGTCTAAATGAGTTTTTTACATCCTTATCTTTGGTCAAATTATAGTCAAATGCAGTGGCGGACTGGAGCGGGTGGCCATCGCCACCGGGGCCAGAAGGCCTTTGGGGGCCAATTGGTCCAAACATTTAAACAACATTTATTTTTTTCAAAAAATGTTCTTAAGGAGGGTTGGGGCCATAGAGGCCATGTAGCAACCGGGGCCAAATGATTCCAGTCCGCCCCTGGTCCAATGTTAATAATATAAATTTATAAACAGATATCTCCAAAAATATTATCGTTACCTATTGCATAAAAAAAATCTTAATAAGCAAATTAATTGATTTTGGCCATTTAAGGCTCGAAACTGTTCTAAAAATGTTTAAGACTGCACATTTGTACCTATTTTTTTTTTTTTTTTCAAACAATTTATTGCTTAAGGTGGAAGGGCCAAAAAATATAGGATATTTTTTTTTGATTTTGTAAAAATAAATAAGTAATTGTAATCATTTAAAAGATAAAATGTATGTCAGCATAAGCAGAAAATTATTTTCATTGAAACCAAATATATGCTAAATTTTAACATTTAACCCAAGAACATCATGAAATACGTTCTGATTTATGAACCTCTATCCTTAAAGTACTTAAAATAATATGCACTAAAATCTTCCAAATCAAAAATTGCAAAATATGCAGTAAAATTTCTATTTCTAACGGCTAATCCTATGTAATTTTAAATCTCGTTAGCACCACATGACGTCATTGCGCGGACCGGACCGAATTGGGAATACGATCGATCATATCTTTCTTTCTTTGTATCATGGCTTGTAACCGGGCGTTTAAGCCGGTGAGCATTTTGACATTTGGGTGACGTGATATCCGAAAACCGTGTTCCAAAATAAACCTATTTTTTGGTTACCGCTATCATTTGGTTAATTACGGAACGCTAAACCACGACACTAGTTACTTTCGGACCATACTCTTAAACATATCTGAATAATTTCTATTGCTTCGTCTAGCCCTTACTACTGCCTGTACACGTCGGTTCATGCCATCAATTAACCCGCGAATATTGCTCCATTCTTGACTCTTATAACGCGGTAGTTATTTAGGTCCAGTTGCTGGTCCGCGTAAGTTACCTTCGTGCAATCTTCGACGAACTGTCCAATAATTGACATTTTTAATTCGAACCTCTCGAAGTTGGTTTGCCTGTACTGACGTCAAACGACGATTCCGAAGAGTTTTAAGTACAACAAAACGGTCATCAATAGCTTTAGTTTTGCGTTTCCTAAATTATTAAAATCAGCAAGATCATTTTGCATTTGGGTGAGAACAAATGCACATATGGACATGAACCAAAAACTAAAATGCAAAGAATATTTGCGGCTTTATAGAAACTGGATGTTTTGAAGTAATTTTACTTCTTAATTCTTCCACACTGTGTTTTGACACTATTAAAAAAAAAACTTTCGATTATCCTTGTATAAAAGGCCAAAGAATAAATTTCTCTTAAAATTTGCGTAGGCATGTTAAAATTAATAAGTGTATCTAGAGCTCTATAAAAAATCACTTAAATCGGAGTAAAAATAAAAAAGTTATGAAACCCTAAACTTAATCCAAATTTTATGATGCCTGTTTTTTTGCACGGGAGTGTACAATCTGGAATACAATGAATAAGAAAAATTGAAACTAAAATTACTATAGATAATTTTTTAGATATTTGAAATGTTTAAGTACTTACCTATATTATTATCTTAAATTATTGTGTTATTTTTAAGGGCATTTCAAAAAAAGATTGTATGTTAATTATTAACAAGAACGATTATACCTACACTGAGGAAAGCTTGGAATTTCAGAATAAGGTGTTATACTTTTCATGTGAGGAATCAACTAGTTATATTACATACTTTTTAGATAGGTAAGTACATAAATGAAGATTAATATCAATACTATGCATGCATTGGCACCGAACCCTAGTTATATGAGCTATGGAATGGTGTTTAATTCAACTCTGAGGCTCTGTATATTATTATAGAGTGATGTATATTATATATAGGTACAGTGACCGCCAGAAAGTGTGGGAAAAATTGTTATTATTAAATTTAATATATATTTTAATATTTTTTTAGTTTGCTAATTTACAACCTGAGTCCTGACGGATTTGTCACAGATTCTCTGAACCTATTAAAACTAAGTTCCACTGTTGAAAATTTACATGAAGCAGAGGACAAAATTTACGATGTTACCGATTTGACAGCTGAAGATGTTGAAATGGAAGATATGGAGGTTACAGGGCTTGGTAGAAATAAGCCCAATTCTGAATCTTTTAATCAAAATCTTTCACAAATTATCGGAGGAAGTAAATGGAAAAAAATTACAGGCAAGTTTGTTGATTATAAGATTCAATGTAAAAAATGAATAACAATAACAATAAAAAAAAATGGAAGTAACTTAATCCAATTTAATTCATTAATAAAATCAATTTAAAAAAAAAAAGTATAAAAAATTTAATTTCGTAAATATGTCTTTAAGTAAGTAATTGTTTTTTAAAAATTGCTAATTTTATTTCTTAACCCCTTAATAAGCTTTGTCAAAAGTTTCCCGCTATCTTTAATGGTACAGGAGCAGGAGATATTGACCTTGGTCGCAGTAATGGGCCACCCTGTATATATATATATATATATATATATATATCATATTATATGCTATAACTATAGATAATATAGATATTATTTAATATCTAATATAACATCATAGAAATCAAGTTAAAAGTAACACAAAACTCATTCATTGTTGATTTTGGGCAGCTGGGATTCTAATATTCTACTATATTGGGCCGAGTAATGAACATAATACCGAGCACCGAGTACTCATCACCGAACTACTCGGTACTCGGTGCAGTCCTAATACAAATATTTAATTTATAAATGTTTTGAATGTGTAAATACCCTTTCGGTCTATATAGACTAACTTAAGGTGGGAGTATCAACATGGTTGCCAACCTATAACCTATTTCGCGTAGATTTATTTATGTTTTCTAGCTTTTATACAAAATCTAAAGAAAATCAGTATCGACTTGATATTCTATAGGTAATAATTGACATATTTAATAAATATCAAGGAATTTCATAACTTATTTTACGAGAATTGTGTAGCGAAAAATATCGGGTAAGATTTTTTTTAACATTATTATGTCATTGTCACTCATTGTTCTTTCACTATACAATTCGCCCAAAATTAGCAATGAAATAAATTGATATTTTTGTAATATATCGGATACTACCTAAATAATGTACCGACGATATTGATTTTCTTTAAATGCACGTTATTAAAATAATAAACTCAAAAATTCAACGCGAAATAGGTTATAGGTTGGCAATAGATTGAATGACGCTGAGAATTCAACCTTAACTAAACTTCTAAATGTGGTAATTTGTGTATACATTTAATAATTTTATTTTGCAATTTTTGTAATGTATTTAAGTTTGAAGTTTGATAAACAAGCAGATCCCCATGCAGAACCTAAGTATTGTAATTTTGAATATATTAATGAAAAATATATATTTTTTAAGTATTTAAAAGGAATAAAATATCTAGCTCTGTACAAAACAGATACCAATGGAGATATTGAGTTGATAATATACCGGATATGGCATTTCCAATTTAAATTTTCGTTTAAAACTAATCGTAAAAATGTTGTCGTTTTTGAATATTGAATATTTTCATTATTAAATGTTAAGGGGTTAATGATGGAATTTATTTTATTTTTAGTCATAAAAATTAAATATGATTAAATATCTTTGTTTCAGATACTACAATATTTAGAAACTGCCCTCTGGGAGTATTGCCACATCAAATTAACACCAGACATCCGTTTTTAATTGTGGCATAAAACTTTGACATTACCTTGTCTTCTGTCTAATTTTTTACCGCAGTGAGTAAAAGTTTTTTTTATTAACGTTTTTACCAAAGATATTTTGCAGTTTTATTTGCTACTGCTTCCTTGCTAATCCCCCAAAAACCGACGGGTTGGGTCGGTCTATCTACGAAAAGCCATACAAGTTTTTATTGTAGGGTATATAGGACTGTAAGGAGCACGTTTTAAAATTATTTTGAATTATACAAGGTGATTCAAAAAAACTTACTTGCTGGCCAAAGTTGTAAAAATGTAAATGAATAACTCCGTATATTTTTATATATTTCGATAGCGCATAGTAAATAAAGGTGAGTTACTGTTATAATGCTTATACCTAAGTCACGGCGTTTCTGAGATATTTAGATTTCTTTTTTTTACGCGTTAGTTAAAACTCATTTAAATTACGGAATTTTAGGTTGGGGAGGAATAAATAGAACTTTAGTTAAAAAATTAGAAATATTCCAAAAAAGGTTTCTAAAAATTATATTTAAGTAATAAAAATTATCTTTATCCTTCAAAAGAATTATATTCAGAAACAAAAAAGTTGAACATAAGACAACTATAACATCTTAATATATTTAAAAATAAAAACCTTATACAATTTAAAAACCATAATCATAATACGCGTCATAAAAATAAAATAACCATAAAACCTAAAATAATTAAGACCATAGGAAAAAAAAATTTCAAATATTTGTTTTTATTTAAACGATTATTTACCAACAAAAATTAAAAAATTGATTTCATTAAAAAAATTTAAAGTCGAAATAAAAACATGGATATTAAAAACAGACAATTTCAAAATATTTTTAGAAATGCTTTAATTAATTAATATTGTTCTGAATAATTTACCCACATAAGTAATATTTTTTACTTAAAAATTATAAATTAATTTTATTATAAGTAGGTAATATATTTCTTAAAAAAAATGCGTTTTTACTTTAAAACTTGATTTTTAATGCATATTTATGATTTTATATACATACCTACTAAAACAAAAAATAAGATTTGCCCCTAACAAGCTCAGCTTCAGGGGATTGAAGAGTTTATAGAAGACAACATAAACATATTTAAATTTATTATATTATATTAAGTATTAAATTAAAATTTTTTAATAAACTTATTATTTGAAAATGTAGGTCATAATTCAAGAAGCATATATAATTGCCGTACATATTTGAGGTGGGTGTTTTAAATTGTATTGATCCTTTAGCAAAAATATCAGATTTAATTCAAAAAAATTTACAGGGTGTGTGAAATGTATTTTTGGTGTTTTTTAACTTTTTATTTTAAATGGAACACCCTATAGGGCTATCTTTGCTTGATCGTTGTTGGTTTCAGCACCTTTTTATTTTATTTTAAATGATCTCCCGAGTATTGATCATAATTATCTAAGTACCACTCTTAGTCCAGGGCTGTTATTTTCATTCCTATGGTACTCGTGGAACAAAATCACCTAAAGCTGATTTTTGCGTTAATGTTTTACTTTGGTTGTTTTGATTAACATACTAAAAGTCCCTGCCCCTCCGAGGGTGCAAACCGCTACAAAACCACCTGCCTGACAATGAAAATAGCGTTGGAGTTGCAACAATTAATCTTACATTAGGACGACCAAAGACAGCCAGCCTATTTAAAGTAAAATGATTGTGTTGGTCGTTACAAATTGTCTTGCTCTCCATGGAATTTTTAACCTGGCGGCAGTATAAACACTGTCGAGGCAACGGCTCCGAAAAGGGAATTTCGGAAATCTTGTGAAATTTGTCTCAACACCTCCTGTAGGAAGAGTTTGTTGTGTTCGTATTTTGGGCTTCGTGACCGGCACCACAATTTGCTTGGACAGTCAGAGATTTCATCAGGCAAGTCTTCTAAGGGTTAAGGAGGAGGCGGTAACACTACCTTTGGTTGCTGTGAAATAGCAGGTTGTAGGTTTCTTGGCTTTAAAGTAAAACGAAACACCATACATAAACAAATCCCACTGAAAAGTGGAAAATTAAAGTAGGGTTAAGTTTATGTCGACCAGTGAGCACAGAAAAATAAGGGGTTTGTCGTCATCGAGTTCTGCATACTTAGCTTTGAACTAAATCGTTTCATTTACCCGAATTCGCTTCAGAAAAGAACGTTGGATCATTCAACGATAGGTGACGCCACTAAATATATCGTGCCCTACCACAGAAAAATTAACTTAATGATCTAGAGAATATTAAGATGGCGCTGCATTTATTTCATCTCACTGCTATTTTCCGATTCATTTTAATGTCAAATATGGATGCAAGAAGCACACGCGATTAGCCTACGTCAAAGTTCATCTTTATTAACTTCTGCACTCTTAATACCAGATAATATTGTTTTCCTACGAGCGTGCGCAAAGTAGTACTTTGCGCACGCATTTTTGTGTGCAAAGTTACACTTTTCCGCACTAGTGCGGATAAGACTTTTATCCGCACTGGGTGCGGAAAAGTAAAACTATTCAAAAATCTCCTTGGTAGGGAATATTTATATTTATTTTAGTAGCTGTAAACTATTTTATGGCAATGTGAGAAGCCGTTGCAAGAGTATTCTCTTTTATCTTTTAATCGTAATTCCCGATATTTGTATTTCAGCTTAAAACGAAAAATTTAGTTTCCTATTATTTTTTTTATTGTTATGTAATTTTTTAATTTTCTATTATTTTTTTTTGTTATGTAATTTTTAGTTGTAAGTATATTATAGTTCTTTCTTTAAAGTCGAATTAAAAATTATTAAATAAATTATCATATTTTTATTTTTGTTGTTATCTGATATGAAGCTCGTAGGAAAAATGTTGTTCCTAACAAGTGCGCAAAGTGCTTTTCCGCACGCAAGAACTTATCCGAACTCCGCTTCGCGTCGTTCGTCCAACTGTACTTGCGTGCGGAAAAGTATCACTTTGCGCACTTGTTAGGAAAATAACTATTCCTGACTTTTGTGTGATGGATATTGGATAATTTTGATATCGGGGCAGTTTTAAGACTGAATTCGTCAAATCCTTGTCGAAAAATAAACACAGATTTTGCATGAAATATTATTTATTGGAATAAGGAGTCCAGAAGTTTGATAAGGTAAACATTTTATCTGCGCCAGTCACATGTGCGCCATGTCAATAATTTATCCAATCAGGTTACAGCCAGCAAATTTATCGATCGATTATAGTCACGTGACCAAATACCTCTTATAGAAGTATATTGCACGTGACTTTGAAATTGATAATTTGACTAGCACCTCATTATATTTCTGCTGCCCTGATACCAGCCTTTAAAATTATTATGAACCTAAAACATGGTTTTCTTGACTTTGTGGCGAATGCGCTCGTTAAAATATGCATTTACGTAAAATAATAGGTTCGCTACAGTTTTGCGTGTATATTACTATAAAGGCGGGAAAAATATCATTTTATGTTGATAATTATCTGGCTATAACTGGCCTAACTTCTTTTTCAAACATTTGTGAGAAAATTGTTACGCAATGGGTATTGAGTCTTTTCTGACTACTTTTTGTATGTTAATCGGGGCGACTAAAGCTAGGCCTTAACGCCAAAATCAGCTTTAGGTGATTTTGTTCCACGAGCGACCTTAAATTCACTGTAGTCAGGCCCGGTTCTAGACCTCCTGGCGCCCCCGGGCAAGGGTCTTATTTAGCGCTTATTAGTGTTTTTTAACTTTTTATTTTAAATGGAACACCCTATAGGGCTATCTTTGCTTGATCGTTGTTGGTTTCAGCACCTTTTTATTTTATTTTAAATGATCTCCCGAGTATTGATCATAATTATCTAAGTACCACTCTTAGTCCAGGGCTGTTATTTTCATTCCTATGGTACTCGTGGAACAAAATCACCTAAAGCTGATTTTTGCGTTAATGTTTTACTTTGGTTGTTCTGATTAACATACTAAAAGTCCCTGCCCCTCCGAGGGTGCAAACCGCTACAAAACCACCTGCCTGACAATGAAAATAGCGTTGGAGTTGCAACAATTAATCTTACATTAGGACGACCAAAGACAGCCAGCCTATTTAAAGTAAAATGATTGTGTTGGTCGTTACAAATTGTCTTGCTCTCCATGGAATTTTTAACCTGGCGGCAGTATAAACACTGTCGAGGCAACGGCTCCGAAAAGGGAATTTCGGAAATCTTTGAAATTTGTCTCAACACCTGCTGTAGGAAGAGAGTTGGTTGTGTTCGTATTTTGGGCTTCGTGACCGGCACCCCAATTTGCTTGGACAGTCAGAGGTTTCATCAGGCAAGTCTTCTAAGGGTTAAGGAGGAGGCGGTAACACTACCTTTGGTTGCTGTGAAATAGCAGGTTGTAGGTTTCTTGGCTTTAAAGTAAAACGAAACCCCATACATAAACAAATCCCACTGAAAAGTGGAAAATTAAAGTAGGGTTAAGTTTATGTCGACCAGTGAGCACAGAAAAATAAGGGGTTTGTCGTCATCGAGTTCTGCATAGGGGTGTGGTGTGATTTCACGACCTGTGATTTTGTCACAGCTCCGGGCCTGTCACAGTCGCGACCAGTTCCGCTTCAACTAAAGGAGCTGTGGCGACGTGACCGTGCTAGATATGAGGTTCACGGACCGGCCGGTGCGCGCTGCGGCTTCCGCTTCGACTAAAGGACCTGCGATGACGTGACTCACGTGACCGCGCTGGATATGAGGTTCGCGGACCCGACGGTGCGGCATAAAAAAGACCTAACGGTGCGGTAGAGACACCACACCGTATATTATTATAATAAAATAGAAAATACCAATTTAATAAAAGAAAAATAAACATTTCGCGGAACTCGTTCAAAAAGTAATTCGGAGAATTCATTTGAGCGTCGCCGCCGCCGCCGCCGCTTCTACAAAATATAAATCACGCGCTGTGCTGTGTCGAAAAGGAGCTTGTTGGCGGAGTGGAATATAAATAAGTGTGAAACCGCTACCGCGCTGGTACGCTGCCGTTCGTTTGTGCTTTCGCAGCCAGCATCCCTGCAAATTGCAAGTCCGGAGCTGTGACAAAGTCACAGGTTTCAGTCACAGGTTCAGACATGGAGCTGTCACAGCTTGGAGCTGTGACAGGAAAATCACGCTTTTTCCCACCCCTAGTTCTGCATACTTAGCTTTGAACTAAGTCGTTTCATTTACCTGAATTCGCTTCAGAAAAGAACGTTGGATCATTCAACGATAGGTGACGCCACTAAATATATCGTGCCCTACCACAGAAAAATTAACTTAATGATCTAGAGAATATTAAGATGGCGCTGCATATATTTCATCTCACTGCTATTTTCCGATTCATTTTAATGTCAAATATGGATGCAAGAAGCACGCGCGATTAGCCTACGTCAAAGTTCATCTTTATTAACTTCTGCACTCTTAATACCAGATAATATTGTTTCCTGACTTTTGTGTGATTGATATTGGATAATTTTGATATCGGGGCAGTTTTAAGACTGAATTCGTCAAATCCTTGTCGAAAAATAAACACAGATTTTGCATGAAATATTATTTATTGGAATAAGGAGTCCAGAAGTTTGATAAGGTAAACATTTTATCTGCGCCAGTCACATGTGCGCCATGTCAATAATTTATCCAATCAGGTTGCAGCCAGCAAATTTATCGATCGATTATAGTCACGTGACCAAATACCTCTTATAGAAGTATATTGCACGTGACTTTGAAATTGATAATTTGACTAGCACCTCACTACATTTCTGCTGCCCTGATACCAGACTTTAAAATTATTATGAACCTAAAACATGGTTTTCTTGACTTTGTGGCGAATGCGCTCGTTAAAATATGCATTTACGTAAAATAATAGGTTCGCTACAGTTTTGCGTGTATATTACTATAAAGGCGGGAAAAATATCATTTTATGTTGATAATTATCGGGCTTATAACTGGCCTAACTTCTTTTTCAAACATTTGTGAGAAAATTGTTACGCAATGGGTATTGAGTCTTTTCTGACTACTTTTTGTATGTTAATCGGGGCGACTAAAGCTAGGCCTTAAGGTTGAATTCTCAACGTCATTCAATCTATTGCCAACCTATAACCTATTTCGCGTTGATTTTTTGAGTTTATTATTTTAATCACTAACATTTAAAGAGAATCAAAATCGTCGGTACATTATTTAGGTAGTATCTGATATATTACAAAAATATCAATTTATTTTATTGCTAATTTTGGGAGAATTGTATTTCGCTATACAATTCTCCTAAAATAAGTTATGAAATTCTTTGATATTTATTAAATATGTCAATTATTACCTATAGAATATCAAGTCGATACTGATTTTCTTTAAATTTTGCATAAAAGCTAGAAAACATAAATAAATCTACGCGAAATAGGTTGGCAAGCATGTTGATACTCCTACCTTAACGCCAAAATCAGCTTTAGGTGATTTTGTTCCACGAGCGACCTTAAATTCACTGTAGTCAGGCCCGGTTCTAGACCTCCTGGCGCCCCCGGGCAAGGGTCTTATTTAGCGCCCTCGAAATTTTTATTTCATATTTTTTTCCTGAATATACCTATATATTATACTTATACCATCAAAAATATTTAATTTTTTTGACGTGATATTTTAAGAAGGAGAGGTTAAAAAACAAGCAGATAAAAATACTAAAAAGGTTACAAAATATTTTTAATGCAAATCGAGGTTTAAAGATCATCGATGTTCCATTTTCGATGTTTTTTTGGCCCCTATTAAATGGGTTAAAGGCACCCGCTTTGTTTGAGAATTTATAAAAAAAACATGGGCGCCCTTATCTTTTAAATAGTAGGTACTTATTATTATACATCGAAGGTTATACAGACGCTTATTTGTTTTACCTTTGGCAATATTTTGCGCCCCTTGGACTTTGCGCCCCCGGCGTCTGCCCGGGCGCTGGAACCGGGCCTGCTGTAGTATCTGCGGAGAAGGTTGAATACTGGAAAATAAACAACGATATTTTAAATTAAATACGTTTATTACTAATAAATCCCACTACAATATATTGTTAATTTCCTAAATCTAAAACATATATTTACATACGTCTAATTTAATCTCTTTGTTAATGTTTTCATACAACACTTACGTCTGAAACTTATTTGAAAAAATTTGAAACGCATTAAGATTTACCCTCGTAATTAATTTAAGTTAACTTGCTGACATTTTTTCGTTCATAAATACCTCTCAACGGCTTCCTATAAATATATTTTAAAGAGGCCTGGTAGATAGGATGTTGTATTAGGTACTAAAGTAATTACTTTAAGCTAGAAGTTAAGAAAAATATGACCATATTATATATTTTTTTGATAATTCCTTCCCCATCTCACTATTTAATTAATTCATTCACTATATCACATACATGGTTACCGCTTGCAAATTAAGCATCTTACACTAACTTACATCGAATACCTTTCTATTTTACTAAATAGATAGTGTCATATAAAATTTTTTTTTTCTAGTCAAATAAATGCACCTACCATTAAATCAAAGTCAATTGCAGGAACATAAATGGATCCCAAGTCAATTGAATGGAAGTGATCAATTATTGATAGATCGCTAACTATATTTTTATACTTATTAAAGTTTCTTTTTCCCACAAAGTTACAAAAAAAAAACATCAAAGAATAAACATTTTTTTAAATTCCTAATTTATTTTCAAAACATCTGGTATAATATTTTAAATGGGTGAATCTTAATGGGGTTTAAATTTTACCTTAGATATTTCTAATGAAAACGAAATCTTTAAAAAACAACAACGTACTTTATGTAAAAGTTTTGTAACTTAATTCAAGTACATGGGGAGTACAGGCGCGGATAAAATGTCGCGCAGGTAGTTCACAGTCTAAGCTACGGCGTTATGGAAAACTCGCTAAACGTCCGTTTAGATTTAGACTATGAGTTTCCCGTGAGGTTTTTTTTTAATCCGCAGATGTTGAGATATAATAAAGTAATTTGGCTGATGTCGCACCACGATTCTGCTCTAGATTGGCTCTAATATTCAAGTGTCTATATTATTCAACTTACATCAAAACTACGGGTTCTATTATTTGGATAAACTGTAAAAGAAGCAGTGGTACTCGTACTACGGGTAAATTAAAAAAAAGTTTTGTTTTATGTTCAATATTTCGTTTTAAAAACAATCTGCCAAATATCGATTTCTTCAAAAAGCTGCCCAATACCTTTGTGTTGGTAACGATTACCTATAGTTTTAAGTTAATAGTTTGTTATACAGTATGTCTCCGTAAGTTTGCACTATGTGGAAAACTTTTTTATTAGGTATTCATTTTACGAAAAAAAAGTTATTCTTCATAAAAAGCTCTGCATGGTCTAAAACCAAAAAATGCAACCATTAAATATCGAAATTTTCCAGTCATATGCAGGGCCTATTTTTGGTTCAAGTGGGCCTTAGGCCCACAAACCCTCTGGGGGGCCCTCAAAAAAATAGCGCCGCAGGCAAAAACTTCTTGGGAGCCACGCCCTTTTTTTTTTATTCAAAAAAACAATAAAAACAAGTAGAACTGTCAAAAACTAACATTTCTATTATTTTGTCATAAAATAAACAAACACAAAATAAATAATAGAACAAACACACAGAACACAAATAACTATTTTTTGGTTTGCGCATTTTCATTTCTGCAAATTGGTTAATAATATCATTCGAATCTATATTTTCTAGTACTTCATTTTCCACGTTAAGAAGGGCCAAACAAAGATGATAAATTATCTTCGTTCAAATAAGAGTTTCTCAGATATGATTTAACCCTTTTAAGACAACATTGCATCTTTTTGCTTTTCTCGTTCATATTCTATCATTCTTTTCTTCTTGCGTTTATTGCTGCCACTTAAATGTTGTCTAGGAATCATGGTACTTTTTATCTACCGACTTAAGATGTAGAACACTAAAAAAAATTCAATTCTTAAATTTACTATAATATTGCATACAAGTTTAATCAGAAAAAGAGTTATGAAAATATTTTTTTAAGAAAAATTAATTTACTTACCCACAAAAATAGATATCTATTAATTTTGTCAAATTAACAGTTAAAGTACTTTTGGAAAATACTAATTATTTGCAATTCAATTAGGTTCTCCCAATGCTTAAAATGTTTACATAACATTAACTGCATAAACTATTAACGAATAAAAAGAAAGACAAAAGCATGCGGCGACTCCCGCTATTCAGGGGCGAAGAATGTTGTCGGTACCGTTCAAACCTTTGACGCGTCGAGCATCAAAACATCCTTTTGTGATGCCGAAATGCCGCCTATTGGACAGTTAATTATCGCGTTGAATTTGAATTTCGGATCGTAATAACAATAAATGGTAGTTAAAATTTTGAAATAATTTTTAAATAGAATTTTTTATTTTTATTTTATTTTTATATATTTCAGTTAGGTCAATCTTGGGGCCCCCTGAGTCAGGGGGCCAAAGGCCCGGGCCTATAGGGCCTATTGGAAAAATAGGCCCTGTCCTGGTCATATGCGAGGTTTGTCAAAAAATGTGAATTTTTCCCAAGAGTAAATAAGTATGTACCTACCTACCTTTATTTTTGACATTATCAAAAATTGTTATTAAAAAAAGTCGATCAGAACTAAAAACCGCTTCTAAATATGCAATTATACGCATTTATGTTGAAAAATTATTTTATTATTAAATATTTAATTTTTTAATTAATTTAATGCGTGTTATTGTATATTTAGACGTGGTTTTTAGTTCTTATCAACTTTTTTTAATAACAATTTTTGATAATGTCAAAAATAAAGGTAGGTACCTACTTTTCTCTTGGGAAAAATTCACATTTTTTGACAAACCTCGCATATGACTGGAAAATTTCGATATTTGATGGTTGCATTTTTGGTTTTAAACCATGCAGAGCTTTTTATGAAGAATAACTTTTTTTCGTAAAATGAATAATAAAATAGTTTTCCATATGGTGCAAACTTACGGAGTCATACTGTAGTGTATAAGTTATTAATAATAGCATGAACCGAAATTTTGTCTGCAACCTTTTTTAATGTAAAACTGTAGGTAATTGTACTGCTAAGAGGGCTATTTGGCCGATTTTTGTATAAAACGAAGTAGTAACGAAATATTGATCAAAAAACGAAATGTCGCAGGGGTCACCAACATTTATTTCGACAATGCTTTTTGTTTCTCTTTTGCAATAACTAACCGAAATAAATCATGACTCATAGAAAAATACACTTGTGACAAACAATTCAACAATGGCGAAGTTATTTCGTCTTCATATTTTTTTCTTCTATTTCAGAACTTGCAGGTAATTATCTGTTTGCTTATTGTGTCCATTTTGACATCTTCAAACAGCGCCCTCTAAGATTGAGAGTAAATACATTTGATATAACAGTTTCGATACATTTTCCATTAAAGTTTCGATTATGCCTCGAAACAGCGAAAGTTTTTTTTAAATGTAATTAATAGTGTTTTAATATAGGGGAGAGCAAGGCATAATGACATAGCAGGCAAAATGACATATTACCTGTTTTCGGCCCAGTTCGATTACATTCGTGTTGAGTTCTCTACTACAAACACATCTTAATACCGCTAAGATCGTCAGCCGTAATAAAATAGCATAGTCGATCGTTTGTTGTTTTCTAGAGAGTTTGTGGATTTTCCTATGTAAAATATCAAGGTAAGTGATTGTTGAAAAATTTGTGGGTAAAATATATAAGGTTGCTGCCAATGTTTTAGTGTTAACCCACAACTATTAGCCCTCTAGTTTTAATATTACACTAACATTTAAATGATTGAATAAAATTATAACCTAGAAAATATATTTATTCTTTATATTAATTGCACATTGGGCAAAATGACATAGCAGTGTGTCGTTTTGCCCGTATAGCACTATGTCGTTCTTAATTTATTCATATTTTGTTTATATATATTTTTTTAAATTTCGTTAATGTACAACAAACTTAAAATATAAGTGGAAACTACATTTTACACCTACATTGTTATTTTTTTGGTTTTACTCACTGGACAGTTAATTTCATACAACCATGTCATTATGCCTTTAAGGAAAAAATTTGGTATGTCAATTTGCCTTACCCTATAAGGTTAAATGGTTTTTGTAATGCTTGTTATTTTTTGAAATTTTTCCTAAATGTTGCAATTCTTACAAGTAAAATATTTTAATTTACTTAAAACGTTAAGAGGCCATATGAAAAGAAAAGAATAAAACCTAATATACCTTTTGGTTTAGTAAAAATTGATTTTCAAAAGATAGTATGTCATATTGCCTTGCTCTCCCCTAGGCTTGGGATAATTTTTCTTCCTTTACGAATAATTGAAAAACTTGCTATCATGATAGCCCCAATAGGTAGGTACAATATTATAATTTCCAAAAAATTAACCACTGCTTCGTTTAACAGCGTACACTCTACATAAATCTGTCATTTAGATATTTTCATAATACATTTACCACATAAAAATAAACTTTTTGTTCTAACTCTAAATAAAAATACTTTTTTTCGATATATTTTAGCATAGGTACTTGCAAAAGATACGTTTTGTCGAATCAGGCACTACAGTTTAAATCATTTCTTGCTGTTTTTGTTTGAAATAAATTTTTAAGAAAATAGAAGCCATTGTGGCTTGTTGTGAATAAATATAGTAATATTATATAAGACTTGGTACCTCGTTTGCATACATATAACCAGCAGAAGAATCGTACGTGTCCGTTCATTCTTTTGTCGGTTTTAGCATAGTTCCGCATCAGCATACTGATATACACTTATATATCAAAAACTAGATAATTAAATTGCATATTATGGACAAAGTTTATATAGGGTGTCCGAAAATGATGAGCAAAAAATTTAGGGGATAATTCTAGACCGAAAATAAATGCTATTCTTTTAAAACATTTTTTCGAAAATTGAATTCACGGAGTTACAGGGTGTTAAAGTTAAATTTTATTTGCAGTTTTTTTGCAATACCTTTTGCCACGCTCATAATAATTTGACGAAATCTCGTATATGGGTTTTTTTCGGGATGAGGAATACAAATTTGCCCACCGTTTTTTCGCATTTTGTAGAGGGCCCCACATAAGTGCCTATACTTTAATTTGAATGGTCCCAACTGTTTCGTCCTACACTGTATGCGCATTTTGATTGAATATTTTTATTCTCCTAACCTTTTGACATAAAATTGTTTCGAAAAATCTAACTGTTTTCGGGAAAAACGCTAAAATAACATGGCTTGCATGTTATGAACACGAAATCGTTTTAATTTATTTTCAACCTTAAACATAGCTTCAGCAAAGGAAGAATTTATGCATTGAAGAGGAAGGGAAGGAAGTCAATTTGTTCCTTTCATTTCAATGTTTAATTTATTGTTCTAGTAACTTATGTATTTTAAAACTGCAAATAAAATTTAACTTTAACACCTTTATCGTATCATTGAAGATTAAGTCATTTTTATATGATATCTTTATTAATAATTATTAACATCATAAACATACTAAAACCTACATAAAACCTTAGTTACTTATAATACATAATTACCATAATTTAATATGTTAGTTACGAAAGCATAATACGTTAGATACCAAATAATATTAGAACTATTTTTCATGAACAGTTAAAACAATATTTTTACAGTTTGATGGATACACCTTTGTCTTTAACGTCCACGATCTTAGGTATGCCCTCTGAAGACTGATTAATGACCGAGATCTCAGTCGATTTTGTGCGGTTCCCCAGTACCTAATCCACTGCCGGAAACATCGCCGATTTGAATTTTGCGAGCAATGGAAACTTTCTTGGTCACACTTTCTTCTAAATACCCTCTAGCCACCTTCGACGATTCCCATCCACCAAGTTCCTGTAGTTCTAATATATCTCCTCCAGCATTAACAAGAAAATTTGCCGAAGATCTTCTAACGCAGTGACCAGTATACAAATTAGGATTTTCAAGTGAGAGATACTCAGCTATTTTTTGAGGTATTTTAGAGAAGAAATGAATGCCGCAGGGCTGTACCGTACATTTCCCTTTTCTATATGATACAAACAATCTTTGGTGAGTGACATGGTCTGGCCTTAACATTGCGTACTTTTTAAATAAAAGCACATGATTGACTTCGCCGTCAAATATCACAGCGAAAATACGTTTCTTGTGGGTTTTTGAGTCGGGAATAGTAACAATCAGCTTGTCCTCTAAAACGTCAACATCTTCCTTGGTCATCTTCGTTAATTCATTAGTTCGACAGGCTCCTCCAATTCCAATTAAAAAAGCCACTTTCATCATTAAAAACTTTTAACGTATTAAGGCGCCGTATTTGTCGATTTCCACTCTTTCCTTCAGTTCTAAAGTCGCTCGTAACATGGAATATTTCGGCCATAAGGACGAAGCAGATTATTCCTCAGAGAGTTTTGAAAAATACGCCAGCAATACCGTTTCTTCTGCACCTTGAACATGTACTTTGTTTCGTCACTCACAAAACTGCCGATATTCTTTTTCATAATGGATTTTAGATTTGTCCGGAAGCAAGTTCAACCTTATAATGTTGGCTGCGGCTAATATATCGTCAGGAATATCAAAATCTTGCATGATTTTAATGATGACTTTTTGAAATGCCAAAATGAAATGTCAAAAACCTTGTTTTTATTTTCGCATCGCCGTTGTCAATGATATGATAAAGCTTTGAATATAACTCGATTATTAGCGATTTAACACCGTCTCGGACATTGCGGGTGACTCGGCTGTCGCCTCGTCACCTAGCAATATCCTCGACTATTATAAATTGTATAATAATCTCGTTATATTAATAGCTATAAAACTTCGTTAATAATTAATTTTCGAAAAAATGTTATGAGATGAGATGGCATTTATTTTCGGTCTAGAATTATCCCCTAAATGTTTTGCTCGTCATTTCCGGACACCCTGTATAATCATGTCAATCAGTAATTGTGCAGTTTACGTCGGTTGGTTTCTCTACCAGCTGGTTTTATATAAACAAAAACGAGGCCTTACCAAATTTGTAAATAAATGAGATTTTCAAAATCAGATGTTTAATCTGATCGTCGGTCTTCATCAGAATATAATTTGATGAAATTAATTGTTTAAAAAATCGGTGGTAAAATGATAAAAAGACGATAATAAACATTTTTCAGTAAAAAATTATATCGAGCGGAGGGTTGGGGCAAAAATAAGTACTTAAACTTTGTTCTTTCTTTCTTTTTGTAAAGTTAATGAAAAATAGCCGTACCTTTGAGATTGTCCATTAAAAGGGACTAAGCAGTGACTATATTACAAAAAAGATAACAACACAATATGGAATTACGGTCCTGTTTTAAATTGACATAAAGCTTCTTACTAGTTCTTACTCGTCAAAATTATAGTCCGCGACCAATGATGGCAGTGACTAATATATGGGTATGGAAACGCGTGAGGTGGATTATCAGTTTTGGTCGCGTCAAAATACGCTTTAAAATAAAAATTTGGGGGTATATTTTTTTAAAAGTATCTTAATTTCTAGTGTTCATGTTGTGGGTAATTCTAAATTGAATTTTTTCATATAAATAATCTGGTTTTTAGTAGAAATAATTTTATAAATAAAACAATATAAACGAATATCACATCTAAACTCCACATTTGTTTGTTTACCAGTTCCTCGTACGGCATCAGTGTCTTTTGGAATTACTGTTGATGATTTGTTTTAAACTAGTGCCGTTTGACCTGTAATGTTGTGTCTTTGACTGTTCAGTGGACTGTCATTTTCAAACCTATAAAATAATGTAACCAGTTTCCTACTTTTATCTACTACAGGTTAGCCCTGGTGATAGGTTTTAACGGAAACACGTAGGCAGTAGAATTTATATTTTTATACCGGGTGTTTCTCAAAAGACGTTCACCCCTATAACTTTTCTGTATTTATAGATATTAAAATGAAATTTTGAGATTATGCATAAGAGATGAGTCTGGCATAATTTTTAATTTGTTAGCACTTCCGGTTTGACCGAATGTGACCATGATTTTGGTATTTTGAATGGGACATCTTGTGTATTTTTACTTATTGGGATTAAGCATGACATTCTGAGTAAAATGACACCTCACTTGTCATTTTTTGACGTGTTATAACATTTTTATGTTTATTTTTTATTTTCAATCTAGAGTGCTACAAATTAATTAAATATGTTACCTAATTTATAGTCAAGTAGTATATGAAAATTAAAATTATGTCATAATAATTGACTTTCTAAGTTTCACAAGCGTTTAAAAAATGAAATTTTGTTTTCTTGACGTTTATTGGTTCACTAGGATATTTAAAAGGAGCATTTTTTACCAACAATTTGATACTATACACTATACACTTCTATGCTATTTTAAAATTGACACGAAAATTTTTCCTTAAGTCCCATGCAATCGCAAATTTAAAAGCATTATGCATTATTGCCTTTTCTAAATAAATATAAAGGCGACTTTGAAAGACAATGGAATGGTTTTGAAAACCAATATGGTTTTAAATTAAAATTGTGTTTATTAAACTTACATCGCAAATCAGAAAAAATGGTTACTTATTAGTTTTACTAGAAATTAACAAATTAATATACTCCTAATTTTTGGAGTGACCAGAAAAATTCTTCTGAAGCCGCAAGATTGTATTTATTGTATGTTTTATAAACTAATGACATTACAACTTTAAATTAGAGCCATATTGCTTTTCAAAACCATTCCATTGTTTTTCAAACCCGCCTTTATATTTCTTTAGAAAAGAGAGGGCGGCAATAATGCATAACGCTTTTAAATTTGCGATTAGGATTTAAGGCAAATTTTTCAGTGTCAATTTTAAAATCTCAAAGTGAAGGACACTTTCGGTCAAATCGAAAATTATGCCAATAAATGCAGACTCATCTCTTATGCATAATCTCAAAATTTCATATTAATATCTATAAATACAGAAAAGTTATAGGGGTGAACGTCTTTTGAGAAACATCCGGTATAATAAAGAAGGTATAAAGGACGCACTTGGCTTTCCATTTAGTTCATAATGACCCTTCTGGAGAGTTGACATGATTTTGTAAGTTGGTTTGTGAAGTTTAGTGCCAATTGTAACTGCAATCGTAAATTTACACTCGTATAAATAGGTCATCTTTAATTCTAGGAATTCTTTTCTCCCAATTTCTGGACCAAAATCCCATATAATGTGTATTATCGACTATATCTTTAAAATGAGCCCTTTGACAATCTAGTGGCCTTAAAACATTTAACAGCTATACGTCCAACGTACCGACGTTTCTATATTCACTTTTTGCTTTAAATTTTCTATCAACCGATTTAAGTTAATAAGATCTAAATTATTATTTTAGCACATCAAAAATTTTGCTCCTCATTACATAATGATATTTTCTATTATACAACTGTATAAAAATATTTCAAAACAATAGTTGCATGGCGAGATTCAAAAGTGCTCGTTTAATATTTAAATATACAGGGTGCTGCGTAAGTTCTATGAATTATCCGAGATTATTTTTTTGATATTTTAAAACCATTCCAGGTTATAATATTATGTCTTTTTGGTGCTAATAGTTTGACTCCAATACAATTATTTAAAAATATTAATTCATCCTGATCTCAACCAAACACGCACACACTCACACAGTGTACCTAATTATTTATTTCAATTATTTAAAATATTTAAAAATAGAAAACTTTCGAATAAAAACAGTATACAGTACCTGTCTTTAAAGTTAACTTCACCTGCATTATCGATCAATTTTTTAATTTTTGACTAGTATATCATGAACGAATAATTTTAAACGTTTCGTTACCAAAAATCCATCCTCAATATTTTTTTTTACTACAGACCTGGAAATTCCTTAGATAACAAATTACCGAAATAACACTATTAATATTACTTTCATCTGAAAAAGAACAAAAACTTTTTTTGCCGTCCCTTTGTAGTGTAAAGAATGAATTACTTAAAATATTGATGATGGATTTAGAGTAACAAAACAATGTGCCTTAATTTTAATTTTTGACCAAAATGCCAATTAGAAAACTTATTTAGAATAACGTTTGTAATTTAAATCAGAGATTTAAAATAAATCTTCGATTTTTTTAGTTTTTTTAATTTTTAGAGGTAAATGGAAATTTTGCTGCTCAATAAAAATATTAATATAACATTTGATTAGACTCTATTCCCATAATGGGCGGTGTGTATCTTATTTTAAAATTTTAAATGCATTCCTACCATCTTTTGTAAAAACAAGGAATTTTTTTACCTTTTTATTACTTTGCTTTACGTATGGGACAAATTTGAAGTTGTCAAATAGAATTCGATGTGTTTTGAAAATGTTGACCTTAGAACAAAGGGTTTATTTAGTTCAATGTTACGGTGCGGGTGAAAATTCTTACAACTTTGCGATAGAGAAAGATACCCTAACGCTTACGTCTCAAAAATGGGACTATATAAATTATTAAACATAATTTTAATTTTACAGCGTGGAATTTTTTACTGGAATAAATTCAGTATTAGGAAGCCACTTTATTTGCTGACATATATACAAATACAGAACTACGAATGCGTTTAGTTTTAGTTTGGTGTGTTTTCATAAAATATACTCCTCTTATTGGGAAAGAAACCGCCCCAATTTTGAAATTTGAAAAGAGACGGTTTCTACCCCCAAAAGAGGGGTAAATTTCAAGAAGACACGAAAAAAGTATGACAAACTAAAAATAAACGCAGCCGTAGTCCTGTATTTTTTCAGCAAATAAAGAGGCTATCTAATACTGAATTTATTCCTGTAAAATTATTATTTTTAAAGTTACATGGTGCGCCAGAATAAATACATAAAATACAGAAGAGTTATTTTATTTTGTTGCATTTTTAGGACAACTCTGTATGTATATTGCCGTGCGTAAAACACTTTTGAATCTTTTTACCATAGAACACTAAACTTCTGACACGAAAAGCACAAATACGTAAAAATGTTGCAAACTTACTTTAAATTACTTATAATTTTTTCTATTATCTAACACACATCATTAGAATTTTAAGTAGTTCAACACACACCTCGTAAAAAGTCCATCAAATTTTTAATCGTCATAATTTAATTTTTTTTCTTAAATTTTAATTAATTAAAATACCGTTTTACAAAAAAGAAATCTCGAACATTTTTAACATATTTTTGGTTCTATATTCAAAAGTTTTCTTTTAGTTGTTGTTGGTAGGATAACAAAATTGCAACCAAAAAGAGAATAATTAATGTTTTGGTATTCACAACAAGAATATGTAACAAAAATCACGCCAGTCATATTATGTTTTAGCTTTTTTGTTGTGCAGCTAAAATATTCGTGCTTTGTATTAGTTTTTCCCCAGTTTCACAACTTTTTGTGTCAACATATATTCCGTAAATAAAGAACTATAATTTTGCATAGGTTTGATCCCTTCACTAGAGTCTGGAGTTCAGGTAGTGAAAGTGCCGTAAAGCTGAGTCGGCGTAAGGACAATAATAAGGAACATTTTTTTATTATTACATTACATATACATTGTTACCCCAGGGGTAGCTGTCGCTAATTAAATGTCAATATTAAATGGCGATATCTTAAAAATGATAAGGGACGAAGCTGAAATTTTGCTGAGGTTTATGTCGGATTGCGCAAAAGGTTTTTAACAATACCTAACCAATCAGGCAACCGCACCTATGACAGTAATGACGTTGTCAAACATACGTTTACACAATTTTGTACGTACTTTTACAAGTTTGTACACACTTATACAAAAGCTAACCGAACCACTTTGATTGTGAACAAACTATGTTTGTCAATGTCATTACTGTCACAGTAGCGTCTGCAAAATTTCAGCTTCCTGTCCCTTACCTTTTTTTAGGACATCGCTTTTTATTAATGATATTAAATTAGGGGCAGCTCCCCCTGGGGTAAGGGGCGGCCGTCACTTTGGGGTAGTTGTCTGTAAAAATCCACTTGAATATTAATAAATTATATTTTCCAATGGGTCCTCATATGGACTCGGATTTAGAGATTTCACTACCTGTTATCAGGACTATAATATAGTGATAAGGTTAAATGTTGCCGGGACTTCGCTTCAACTATTTAAGTTTCACAACAAAAAAACTATTGAACAATGTATAACTGCGTAGCTAGCTTTACCTTATAAATGTAGTTGTAACATTTTCTTATACTGAATTGATATTGAATATAGAACTTACACTATATATATTAATATATTTTTCAATAGTTATTATCTAAGTTACCATAATTTAAAATATTCACATTTATAACAATATTATATTAACATTTTAAAGGTATCACAAAAAATATTTCTCTTTTGAAGAGACATTTTTTCCAGTTCTTTCAATTTTTTTTTAAAGAACAAATAGAGATATTTTTAAAGACGTACGATAGGTCAGTGATAATTTCCGTGCACAATATTATACATTGCAAAAATTAGTTAGATTATAGGTAAAAGGGTGAAAATAATTAAACTAGCTTTAATTAAAGACAAATTGTAAAAATAGCTCTGCAAAAAACTAATATCATTTAGTTTTATTAAGTAAAAATACAACAAAATTATTATTTAAGTTTTTCGCTTCCGCATTCACTAAAGAGGTATAAAAAAATTAAAGTTAGGTACTAAAAGCAACAAAGTAGTGGAACTTTTGCAAGGTGGCTTTTAATGCATCGTGCCGTTTTCTGTGGAGTTGCTTTGGCTTATGGCTGCCCGTAGAGTCCTAATAAGGACAAAACGGCCGTCGTGGTCTACCCGCCCCAGGGTGTCTATTATGTTTGATTCCCAGTATATTCTAATACAAAAGACAGTTGCACACTATGTTGTTGCTTTTATTTGTTTTCGCGGACACAATAATTATCTCTTAATAAAGTTACTATAAAATTTTGAACTTGCCAGTTTGTGCTGTGACCAGTGGCATAACTACCACAGGCCCCCAAGCTTTAGTAAACCTGCAGGGCTAGGTCCTGTTCAGTTTTTGGAGGCCTGCAAAAATTTATTGCAATCCGCACCTTTGGGGTCCCCTACGTTATAACCAGTGAAAAGTATGCGAATGTGACGTCAAGAAGTGCAATTTTTTAATTATTTAATTGAAAGGATGTGCCAGATCGTCATAAAGGCAATGAAAACATGTCATTAAACGGTACAGTGAATTATACAGGGTGTCCGGGAAAATGTGGGAAATCTCCCGGATATGAAAAAAACACGTGAAATGAATACTACAAGTTCATATAAACTTCTTTCGTATCGGCCTCTTCTTCGGAGATATGGGCTCCCAAAGAGCTCCCATGGAATTAAGTTTTTAACACATAATCATTAAACCAACGGGTATATTTTAACTAAAATAATGATGTATAGCAGGTAAGACCCTTCAAATTACTATCCCAGAAAGTGTTGCGAATTACTTAGCGCTGCAGAGACGGACTAGCTGTGACACTAATGTGCCCATTTTTTTTACGCCCTGCATGATAATAACTTTGGACAACGTTTTTTACATACCTTTAACTATTGACTAAAAATTAAGTACTCATCATTCATGTCGCTAATCCTAACCGTTTTCGGAAAAACGTCATTTTATTGCGATCATGTATTAATATTAAGCAGTTAAAAGTGAACATTTATAATTTATAGGAACAAAGATGTATCTTTTATTGAAATACGCTAAATATACATGATGTAAATATGCTAAAAATGACGTTTTTCCGAAAATGGTTAGGATTAGCGACATGAATGAAGAGTACTTAATTTTTAGTCAATCGTTCGAGGTATGTAAAAAACGTCCAAAGTTTTTATCATACAGGGCAGTAAAAAAAATGGCAGTCCGTCCCTGCAGCTGTGAGTAATTCGCAACACTTTCTGGGATAGTATTTTGAAGGGTCTTACCTGGTATAGATCATATGAAAAAAAAATTAAAATATACCTGTTGGTTTAATAATTATGTGTCAAAAACTTAATTCCATGGGAGCTCTTTGGGAGCCCATCTCCGAAGAGGAGGCCAATACGAAAGAAGTTTATATGAACTTGTAGTATCTTTTCACGTGTTTCTTTCATATCCGGGAGATTTTCCTCATTTTCCCGGACACCCTGTATATAAAAACGCATAGTTAAAATTGTAAAAGGCCACACTAAAGTAGCCTAGGAAGGCCTCGTTGGACCACGATAAAGATACATTTTTATGACCTTTAGTAAATACCTTAGGGTTTTTAATAACGACTGATATGAATGGAAACATTATTGAACAATTTGTCTTTAAATAAAGTCTTAAGGCTAAACTATAAAATCTAAAAAAGTTCTAGCAGGTCTAGTAGGCTCTAAAATGGTAAGTAAATTCTACTGTGTCGCAGTTTATTTGTTTGATTTAGTTAAGTTACAAAAACATAATACTGATTGGCATAAGAAGACTTTTGCAGGGAATGATGGGTCGAGAAAAAGTATTAACAAACTGTTTGTGCGGTTTTTTTAAAAATAATAAGTTTAAGAAAAGCGTGACTCAAAAATGGTAATAGAACCGAAGAAGTTTAGTAGGAATCCTTGATTTTTAACAGCGCTCATATTCCGTATTTAAAACTTCATGTGGAACTAAGGAAGCAGGCAGCTTGCGCGTCTTCCAGCAGAAGTTGCAGAGATAAGAAAAGAGTAAGCTAGAGTATTTAACATTCCGTTTGTGAGTGCCCTGGTTCCGCTATATAGAGGAAGGTTCAATGCCTTGGGCGAATCATTTTTTAATCGTCTGGAGGAAATGGCAACTTACAACTGGGTCGACTTACTAAGTTGATTAACAGTAGAGGCTGGTTCGAATAAGCTGCCAAGATCCTCTGCCTTATACGTTGCGCTAGCCGTCAGGAAGCTGATGGCGATGCGGATAGGTTCCGCGGAACGCGTGTGGTATCACAACGGTCCTCATTGGACTACATATGCGAGAAAACGTGCAAGGCGCTTTGGTTAGTCCCAAGAGAGATTAAAAATACGGAATACAATCACTAAACGATGACGGTATTGTTCGCAACTATGTTTAAGTTTAACTAAACCTTTTCCTTTAGGCCGCACTTTTCTTAAACTTACGAAAGTAACAATTTGTCTTTGGTAAATTTCAGTTCTAAGTTTATTTTGTACGATTCTGTGCCTGTACTACTCTTTGAAAACATATTTTTACAGTTTGTCCTTTCTTCTCGATTTTAAAGGAGTACCTAAGTGAGATAACATTTCTGCCTAGCCACACTATTTCGGGACTTTGAAGTATCTAGGTGGGAGGGTGTCTGGTTCAGCCCGGTCAAACGGTGACCTCCAGTTCTTCGCCAATGGGTTTTAACTAAATAATTTAAGGTTGGTTTTGCTTGTCGTTAGTTGAAAGCAAGACCTTCTTCAGAATACAAGCCTGTTCACTAAAAAAAGTAACTAGGTGAAATCGTGGACTACGCAGGTCACAGCCTTCTACTACTAGGCTAGTAAAATTCAAACCAATTGTATATACTTAGACGAGAAGCAAACCCAAATGGCAGTTGTTTTTTTGATGTTATGACGTCTTGTCATAATTTGACGAACAAATTAACCTGAAAATATACCGATGTCAACGTCCTGTCGTCCTGTCATTAAACTAACCCCAATAAAATGTTAAAGTAATAAACAAAAAGATGTCAACGTTTTGACGTGTTGTCATAACTTAACAGGCAAAACTAAGCTCAAATTATTTAGTTGAACTGCGTGCCGCTGACTTTAAGACATTGCCTGGGTGTGCCTTTGTGAAGAGGTTAGTATAATAATATGCTGTCTCAGTCACTTCTTTAAAATCGAGACGACATGGTTGAAACTATACGTTAATATTAGTTACTATGGGATGTTAAAAGGTAAGAGTATATAGGGTGGCCCATTTGTTGTAGCAGGATTCCGTAACGTCACAAGGTTATACCTAAATTTTTAGATTTATTTTAAAAACAGTGTTTGATTTTTTCTTTGGGGAAGAAGAAAATGAATCCTGCGTCGCTTAACTTGAGGTGTGTTTAAAAGGTTTTGAGAATAGGACAGCATTTTTCACATTTAATAAACTTAATTTCCAACAGTCTTATACCGAACCACGCATTTTAAGGTTTAACACGTAAAAAAGCTATACCCAGGATAGTATTATCAGTTATATTTAACATTTTACCATAAAAATGAAAAATATCGTTTTTATGATTGTACTGGATTTATCTAGTATTACTTTTCGGTGTTTCGCCCAATGATCTGGTAGGAGATGAGATAATAACAAATGAACCTATTGCCAAAATCGTATTCCATTCTGTAGTGTTCATTAAGTGGAAAATAAATTTTAGTGGTGGGTAAAAAATTAAAATTATCTTATGCAGCCAAAATTTTGCATGTGGGATGGAAACTGCATTTAAAAAAAACTTTTTTAATAACTTTTTTCGATACTTTCAGAAATAACCCCACTTTTAAATTATTATTTGGAAAATATTAAAAGTTTTTTTTTGCTTAATTTTCATCTCGATCGAAGCAGAACTTGATGCCAAAGTCAAATTTCGAATAAAGCTATTAATAAAAAAAAGTCCATATGATGCGGACTTTACTGGTCACACTGTGTCAAGGAAACCTAAATTAGTACAGGTAGGGGGTTAATAATAGTACATTGAAGTGCACGTTTTTTTATAAACGAAAACGAGCCTCTTGCGGCACGTCAAAATGTAAGTCAGTATTTTCCCAACTAAAATAAATATTGGTTCGTTATCTGTGGCGAAACACCCAAAAAATTATTTTCTAATAAAAAACAGAGAGATAGACACGTGGAAAATTCAATAAAAAAAACATTTCCCAATGAAAATTGTTTAGTGACAGAAATACAACGAAAACGCCGACCAATAAACAAAAGCGAAATGAATTTTTTAAAAACTCGACGTCCGGGAAAACAACATTTCTTTCTTATATTGCTTGCTTTTTAAGTTATGTAAATACGTATTATTCAATCGATATGTCTTGTATAATGTATTAGGTAGCTGAATTTTGGGCTAAAAATGAATTATATACGACGACATACATATTTAAGCCGATAGAGTTTGAATTTGGGGTATCTCATGTCAATAAGGAACGAGATATAGAGATATAAGTCTCCTAAATATTTTTACATATTGGATCATGCAAAATATAACTGATTTCCCGTATACATAATTAAACATAGAAAAATATAGTATTTTTATATGATATTTTACATGCAATATATTGGAAAATTTAAATGAACTTATGTTAGCTAAAACGTGTCTCCAAATCTGCGTAGTTTTTCACTTTAGACGTATAAATTTGAACGCCAAATCTCGCGGTAAGTAAATATTTTAATTAATTATTAATTTCTAAATCGTAATGATAATGAATGAGTTTGATGAACTCCTTTCGATCAATTAATTCGATAATCGCTTCCTCTAAATTAGGTTAACATTACGTAAATTTGGACACACCCTTGTAAAGACTTATTGTCATAAAATCCATTCTTAATCGGAGGTAAATTATTAAGACAGTCGAAGAACTTATAAAATTCGAAAAACAATATAATACACAGATGCGGAGAAGAGATTTTGTTTACAAGTAGAATAAAAATATGCCCTTATTATACTGCTGCAACGCTTTTGACAGCTTTTACTCCGGTTTGAGCCTATGCCACTGCACAATGGTCTGCCTGGGTTTCGTTATCATATCTTGCCAGTGTTTGGTTTCTGAAGCGCCCGAACCATTTTTACCTAGAAAATAATTAAATGATAACTGAACTTGAGGACTTTCAAGCGCTTCCAATACTTCAAACCCTTTTACTGCTGCACGCTTTGGTTTTAAGCCCTTTTTTAAATAATGTCATTAAATTAATGATCATAGATTAGTCAATGCGAAGGCTTTGAAACCTTTTCCAGCACTATCCGATTGTTTTTGAGGAGTTGAAGTGCTTTAAACAACCCTTAAAGCACTTTGAAAGTGCAGCTACAAAAGTAAAGAAGCCTTTTATTTCGTTCAACTGGCCCTGAAATATTACTTTTTACCAGCCCTGTAAACATATTTAATACCGAAGAAGTAGTCCATACTCAAAATGGAGTTAAATGACATAGAAAAAGAAAAGCACAAAGTCTTTCTCCACAATTTTTTATTCGAATAACTGGGCGAACCTAGAATGATTCATAATAAATTGAATCGACATGTTTCGAGTGTAGAAACACTCATCATCAGGAAAACGAAGTAAATAGTACAATGCTGATGTTGTTAGCAGTAGAGAAAATAGCAAGTGAGACTAAGCCGTAATGGAGCTTTCAATGGTACATACGAGGAGTGAAAAAATTTGAATAGTCAAAAAGACAGAAAAGACTACAGCATACTAAAAAGTCAAGGACCAGTGCAAAGCCACTGTCTTGGGTGGGAAATGAAGAGAAAAAAGAAAAATTTGGGAGTTTTTAAAAGACTTTGTAAAAATAATTTTTAACTGTAACTAATGAAAAATCTTTAGTTTAATTCAGCTATGTCGGAGACATGTGAAAGTGGTATAAAATAAGAGGTACACACCACTTGTTACTTTCTCTACTGTTAACAACATCAGCATTGTACTATTTACTTCGTTTTCCTGATGATGAGTGTTTCTACACTCGAAACATGTCGATTCAATTTATTATGAATCATTCTAGGCTCGCCTAGTTATTCGAATAAAAAACTGTGGAGAAAGACTTTGTGCTTTTCTTTTTTCTATATTTAATACCGTTTCTCACAATCGGGTCCGAGTAAAGTCAAACAGAACCGAAATAGCTACTAGTCGCTTTATTTAATGCTTTCAGCGTTATTCAGCAGCTACATATGGCAACTAGGTCAGGTCATGATGAACAATATACCGCTTTCAGGAGTATATTCGCGGTAATGCATTGTCTATCTATATCGTGCCGTGATATTATTTAATTAAACCTGATTAAACCTCGGGCTGTCAGTTGTTCCTACGTTACATTACACGTCTGGATGAGGCGAATTTTTTTATCAAAAACTGGAACATTCATGAAGAATTGGATCATCAGGCTTTTATATACAGGGTGCTCGGGGAGGAAAGGGCAATATTTTGGGTATGTGCTCAGAGGGTTAAAATAAGAGAAATAAATCCATATGTTAGTTCGATTCTCAACCATTTCTGAAATAATCGGTTCTGAATTTTTTTTTATATTGAAATTATGAATGAGGCTTTAGTTTTAAACGTCCGATACATTTTGATTGATAGTTTTGACATACATAGTAGTTGTCAGTTAGCTTCATATTGAGCGTATCAACTTGAACCAAGTGAATGTATCCATTAAAATCGAAGTGTGCACAAATACATTTTATTAAACGATGAAGCTCAGTTCACTCGTGATGGAATTAATAATTGCCACAATAATGTACATCGGTGGTCAGATGAAAACCCTCATGCTACATTTGAACGAAACTTTCAACATCGATTCAGTATCAATGTCGTTTGGTCCATTTGAAATGGATGAGCGTCTTACTGGAGAAGGATACTTACGGTTTTTGGAAGACCATTTGATACACATTTTGGATGATGTTCCGTTAAATGTTCGACAACGAATGTACTTCCAACATGGTGGAGCCCCACTTCATTTTAGTGCGAAATTTCTTCAATTATCGTTTTCCTAATCGCTGGATTGGCAGAGGTGGTCCGCAAGTTTGGCCACCGAGGTCACCAGACTTAAACCCGCTTAATTATTGATTTGGGGATGGATGAAATCGCTATTATATGAAACACGAGTGGAAACGAGAGAAGCACTCCTCGATCGAATTTCCAATGCTGCAGCTTTTATAAAAACAATCCCCACTCAATCCAACGTGCTACCCGAGTGAAAAATTTATTGAAGTTGGTGGAGGGGTTTTTGAAAATATTCTTTAAGTTAGTTTGTACTGCAGTACCTGCAATTATTCGCTTTTAAAATAAAAACTAACTTACAGAAACATTAGAACCTATTACTATTTTAGAAATGGTTGATGAGAATCGAACTAAAACATACGGGTTTATTTCTCTTATTTTCACCCTCTCACATTCCCAAAATACTGCCCTTTCCTCCCCAAGCACCCTGTGGAATACCGCCAACCTTAATCAATTCTACGTACAATACATTCTACAATCCATTGCAGATATTTTTCATAAATCATGCCCAGATGTGTCTTCAACCATTTACGAAATATTAACACTTTAATGCTGGTATGCACCATTACCATTGATATGTCTTTCGACTTGGCTAAGTTCTGAACTCAATTACTGCACTTACCGGCTAGCAATATCCTTCCTATCAGCTCATTCCTGCCAATGTTATCGAAGTCCATGACCATGATGTCTAAAGAACATTCCCTAATTTTCTCCCAGGGGACGTTGAACGAAAACGAGTCGTTGAACACTGGATTGAGGGTACATTTGTAGATGGCAGTTTTACGTTTTTCAACGCGTTTGTCGCCGAATTGTAGCCATACCTTTACGTAGGGATCTAGAATAAATTCGTAATGAAAATTATAATATTTCAAATAGGCTTAGGTACTAAAGAATTTAAAATTTAGTCCGTCAAAATATTTAGATCTTATAGTCTCCCAGTTGTATTTTCCCCAAGTCATTGTTTTAATAAAAAAATGTCGTTTTCGCGTTCATTTGATTTTTTTGCGATTAAATCTTTTACCGTTATGTCGTCTAAATACTTTTAGTTTTATTAAAAGGAATAAAATAGTACGCGTCAAAAAACGTTTTTCTTTATGGTTTTACAGAAAAACCAAAAAATATTTGCATTGTAAGAATTAGTTGACTTGACACTTGTTACTTTGAACCTCGAACTGTCAATTTAAGACGGTTTTAAGCAACGAATACTTACACCAGGTTTTAAGTTTAGACCCCTTTGGTGAATATGGCTGTACCTAAGTGTTATACTTTTACTTGTGTTTAGAGTATTTATGAAGTTTAAAGTAAAAGAAGAATTGCCATATGTTAAAAATAAGAAAAAAAAAATAATTTTGATGGGCTACACTTGGTAAATATTGAGATTTAGTTTTTTTCTTACATGACGTACAGTTGACGACATATAAATTCGTACACTCCGCCCATACATAACTCAATTACAACAAAGTTGGGTAAAACGGGTTTCTCACCTTGCTGCTTATACCTGTATAGAACACCAGCTATATACATAGCTGTAATATATTGTATGTACGATTTTTACCATAAGTACTTAATAATGGTTATTTCTAAATATTTTTGTACTTAAAAACAGCCGCGAAATAAGAAAATTAATATTAATAATATTAATATTAATAATACCAGAAAAACTACAAAAGTATCAAGCCAAAAAAGGTAAATTTATTAAGAAAAGCACTAATAATTAATCTTCTTGGCATTGAAAAAATAATACTTCTGGTGTAATCCGGAGTTAGTCCATCCCAAATTTCTTCTATTTTATCAAATAACTGTATTTCATTCTGTGGTTTAAAATTTATTTTGTACATTTTTTTTTACCATCAATCCCCAAACATTTTCAATTGGAGTTAAATCAGGACTTCTTGAGCACCAAGGCAGATATGTTACGTTGTTTTGTTTAAACCATTATATGTAGACTGAAAAGTTTTCTCATCGGAAAAAATAACATTTTGCCAAAAAAAAATCATTTTCTGGTAAATATTGCATAGCAAACCCAATTCTTTGTTCCTTATCACTATTTTTTAAAAACGGTTTGGATGCAGCTGCTCGATTTCTTAATTCGGACCATTGTCTTACTCAGTGCATGTTGCGCAGTTCTATTCTAGATGAAGCAGGGAATCCTGTTAGCATAGCGAATACTGCAGTTTCAGAGGGATTTGGCCCTAAATACTCCACCATATTTCGGTCTTCTTCTTTTGATGATTTTCTATTATTTAAACCAGACCCAACAGACCTTTCAAGTGTTTGATGATAGCGCCATTTTTTTACAATTTCTTGAACAGTACTACTAAATGATTAGCTATTTTTCCATATGACCATTTGACCACCCTATTTCTACTAAACATATTATTCTTACTTTTTCAATAATACCTACTTAAATGAGAAATTTTTAAATCAAATAAGATAATGGCAATACTTTGACACATATCATGATAACAATTAACCCATTACAAAGGTAATAAAGGTAAAAACGTTGCATTTATAGTGTCACACTTTAGTGTATGAAATTATCTGTCGTCAACTATATCTTTAGTTTGTCATGTCGTAGAATAACTTCTTCCAGTTCCAAGCCCACGGTATATAATAATATTTTTTCTGATTTAAATGTTTGATTTGATGTTTATGTCGAAATCCCATTGGTGCCCGTAGGCTTGGGTCGAACGTAGCCGAGTTGTGGCAAAAAGGAGAACAAAATAAAACGAATTTCCTAATACCTACACCACAATAACCACACACCACAAAACTGAAATTGAAACTAAAACCAAAGCTTTTAAGTTAGCTTTTTATTAACGAAGGAACTGAAAATACCAAAAATCTTGCAAGAAAATTAACTAAAATAAATTAATCAATTTTAAACAAGCAAACTTTCGGTTGGAAGTTTACCTTTGAGAAAAGTTAATTGTGTTAAAATTTGTTTTATATTGAAAAACAGTCTGCACGGCGAAATATTTTAAAGTTAACTGAAGTTACTTTAAAAATTATGATTTTAGACATAATTTTTATTGGGCAAGCTTTTTTTATAAGGCTCCTGCAAAAAACACTTTGCAATACAACTTTCAAAGCACCGAGTACTCGCGTCACTTTGGTGCTTGTTTCTTCATTTTTAAATTAACCTATTTTGACAGTTTTTGTATTAATTGAGGTTGAGCAACATTATCATGATTATATCGATAACCTACCCCTTTTCCTACTCCGGAGCTTCGTCAATTAAAAGTTATTTGGAACAACTGTTTGTAAAATTTATTAGTATTAATATGTTTTACAGTATTCAAGAAAAAATAAGCAGGGTTAAGTGGTAGTACATGGTAAATACTTCTCGAAGAGTATCAGAAATGTTCTATGCGATGTTTCCTGATAGACTTACTCCAAGCAAAAACACTGTTCTGAGTATTGCTTGTAATTTTGAAAGTAAAGATACTCTGTAATTAATAAATGCAACTGCTTAGAGCAAAATAATGATGTACTCGACGGTAAAGCACAAGAAAACAATGCAGATTAGCAGATTACTCCATGTACAACTGGAGGAAAGCATCACTCCACACAGTACTGCTCAAAATATACAGTGACCGGCAGAAAGTGCGCAGAATATGGGAAAGTTTTTTTTATCTTTAAGTTTGGAAAATTAATTTTATTTTAGATAGGTTCTGCATGCTCTCCAACCAAAATAACACCCATTAAATCCGGTAAAAGTTTTATGGTATGCGAGGTAGGATCAAAAATTGAAAATTCTGCTAAGAGTAAAGTACCTCAATCTTTCATTTTAGAATATTTTTTTACAAAGAATTATTGTTTTAATTTCAAAGTTAGAGATAACTGTCAATTATAATATAAGTCCGATTAGTTTGTTTTCATAATATTATGGCATTTTAAAATAAAAACATAAAAATATTAAATATTATTGCTGCACACCGTATTTTATTTTTTGAGGGAACAAGTTAATTTTATCTAACTGATATTTTTTGATTTACATTGACTTAAAGCATCTCCTAAATAGTTTTTTATACATTAAAGTATGCATAGAAAGAAAAAAGATTTATAAATTTATTTTTTTATTTATATTTGGCTGTTTTGATCTTAAATAGTATAGATTATGAGAAGGAAATTAATTTGTGTTATTATTTTTAGGCTTATTTGGGGCATGAAAAATCAGTATTTGAAGAAACATTATTTTAAAATTATTTAAAATGTGTACAAAATATATTATTGATCATTATTTTGCATGACGAAGAAAATCCGTTCAAAATATATTTTTAATTTAAATTTTTTCTTTATAAATCAAAAGCAAACTTTCAATGCCTACTTCAATGTATAAAAAACTATTTAGAAGATGGTTTAAGTCAATGTAAATCAAACAATATCAGTTAGATGTAATTAACTTGTTCCCTCAGAAAATAAAATACGGTGTGCAGCAAAAATATTTAATATTTTTATGTTTTTATTTTAAAAAGCTATAATATTATGAAAACAAACTAATCGGACTTATGATCGACGGTTATCTCTAACAAAGTCTGCAGAAAATCTTATTTTCGTACTGTTCGGTTGCCATTTATTTTTTATACAGGGTTATTCAGAAAACACGATTAAATCCATTTTTTGTCCAAAATAAGCGAAATTTGGAATTTGTGTATAACTTTGAAATTAAAACAATAATTCTTTGTAAAAAAATATTCTAAAATGAAAAATGGAGGTACTTTACTCTTAGCGGAATTTCAAATTTTTGATCCTACCTCGTATACCATAAGACTTTTACCGGATTTAATGGGTGTTATTTTGGTTTGAGAACATGCAGAACCCATCTAAAATAAAATTAATTTTCTAAACTTAAAGATAAAAAAAAACTCTCCCCTCCCATATGCTGCGCACTTTCTGCCGGTCACTGTATAAGTATAAAGTAAAAATATCAAAAACATCAGGAATTGAGGGAAGGCGATGACATACGAAGAGCAAACTTTGGACCTATTTTTCTTAAGTGTTGTTTTTCCACTTGTCTCCAAATTTTACAGTAAATAAAGTTCTTATTATTGCATTTTAAGTAGTAAGTTTCTTGAATACTGTAAAGCATGTTGAAAATGATAAAAGTTAAACAAACGTCTAGTAACAATGGAAATTATCATAATTATTAGGGATGGTTTCATTGAGGTATGCTTCAGAGCCTATTTCGTTTTTGAATATTTTAGGAAGAGTATTTTCTAAATAACGTTTAATTGGTTCCTTGGAAAATAATAAATATTGTCAACTAAATCACACGGTAGCCCGGCATATTTTGGATTCTCGACCACTGTACGTTGAGGTCGCGTCCCACTGTACACAGATCGGGGTCAAGTGCGACGCAACCTCAGCGGTATTTCGACTATATAAGCCGGGCCAGATTTAGCAGCAGCATCGGTGTTCATTGCCCGGTCAATCTACTAACAGGTGACAAGCCTTGGTCTTGGCCAAGTGACGCATCTGCTCATCCAATTAACAATAGGTGATAAGCCTTGGTCTAGGCTAAGTGACGCACCTGCCATTACACTAATCGACCTACGCGGAATCATAAAGGACATGCTGGTTCACCTTCTAGGGTAAAGATTAAGAAGAATCTAATAGATGCCATTTTATAGATCTCCGGACTTTCATTCCTCTCCTCACGTCCCGGCCCACGAAGAGAATTTCGTGACAATATTATAAAAAAATAAAATAATATTTTCAAACAATTGTAAAATCTTCCAGACTAAAATAGGTCCATTGGAACACATTTTTTCATCAAGCTATCAATTTACTTTGTCCCGGCCAAGTAATAAATCTAAGATCGCCATAAGGACAGATAAATCGTCTTAATTTCTGTCCGGCATGACAAATTGTCTGAACATTTTTCGCATGGGATCTAAAAATTCGCCAGGTTTAATTTTTGATAGGGACCCCTTTTTTGATTTATGTATGGATTTGTATAGCGTGGATATCTGTTATGGTAATATCGCCATATTTTTCGGGATAATGTTTGATTTTAAAATTCGAAATCGTGTTTTATTGGTCGTTACTTTTATTTAACGTCAAATGGGAATTACTTTATAATTGTTATAAAATAATTTAAATGTTTGCACGTATTTAAAAACATTTTATATCAATTATAATAATTAAACTAAAGTCGCCACAGTGGATCTTTGCCCGTGCGTCATCAATCAACGATCAGGACTCAACGTGGTTAATAACTCTGCATCCTTATTTATTACAGTAACAGGTTTGAATAAAAGCATAAAAGAACGTCTCCAAGATTCCGCAATAATATAACGTGCTAGACAAGAATAAAACTATAAACGTCAATTAATTACTTTTTTTATTTGTTTAGTTGACTACCGTTGCATTTTAGAACGTCATTGTCAACCTTATTTTGATCTGCCAATCTAATTCGTATTTTGTAAATTTGTGTGCCTTAAAACTGTTCCTTTTTCTAAAAATAGTTCTTTCCAGAGCTAATTATACCCATCATCTGTTTTGGCGGTAAGTATTTATGGATTTTTATAATACCTAATTTATTTATTTTAAATATTCTAACCGTGAAAGTTCTTTGAAAAGTTTACGGCAGTGGCTAAATTCCCTTAAATGAAAGGATGTCAAAAATTTGACTTTTGCGATTTTAATAGTCAATAAAACACCAAACTTTTCTAGATTTTAAGCTTTAAAAATAGTATTAAATGTATTAACATTTATTTGTTTGTCAATTTCTTTTAGATAATAGAGAATGCCGGGCAAAACTTAAAATAAATAATAATTTTTCGGGATAATATGTAGGTACGTCAAACGGTAGGCAGGCACGTCCATTTTATGAACTTAGACTTAGATTTGACTTTTTTCGTCTCGTAATTTTGATTTGATTCATACGATTTTGATGACGTGAAAGTGATGACGCACGGGAAAAGATCTACTGTGGCGACTTTATATTGGCAAATTGATGATAAAGTCAGATCCGGTCTTATCGTGCGGGTCCTTACGATTTAACAAAGACATACTTTCAATTTTTCTTTTCTTTTATTGCGTTTAATCATACTATCCAAATAAAATCCGTAAGACAAATATGACATATTTATGCAATTTTGACATGAAAGAAAAGGATATGTAGGTATTTAATTTTATTTTCAGGGATTCACCAAAGTTTGTACCTGCCACTTTCGTCTTGATTTAAAGATGTCAGTTTTGTGACCTTTAAAATGATATTTTCTGGTTTTTTGCATCCCCAAGCAAAAAAAATGGTGCTTAATTTGTTAAACTATTTTGAGAATGAAAGAAAAAGTGAAAATTCGCCAACCAATATGCAGGAAACCGTAGCAAAAGCACTGGGAATTAGTTTAAGGACTGTGCAGAAAATTGTACATAAAAGAAAGCATAATATTATACCGAAGAATACTAAAAAATGTAAACGAAGAAAGCCAAAGACTGAAGATTTGAGCGAAAATGGTAGTTCGGAACGTGATTTATGATTTATACAGATCAAAAACCAATGTAACTCTTCCAGTTTTAAAAGAAAATTTAAAAATTCGAGTTGTTTTGGAAATCGTACTTGAATCATTATCAAAATTAATAAAAAAGTTGTGATTTGGCTATAAAAAACACTGTAACCGAAGATTCTTATGTGAGCAGCCACTGATAGTGAGTAGAAGTGGTTCAAAATCTCGGCAAGATGATTCTGTGAAAAGCGTGAAAAGAAAATGGGGATGTGGCACGGGAAAGCGGTTAATTATTTTACATGCCGGCTCTGTAACAGGATATGTTCCAGGTGCAAGCTTAATTTTTTCTTCCACATCAAAAAGTTCTGACTATCATGACAATATGAATTGCAAAATGTTTGAAAAATGGCTAAAAGCTCAATTAATCCCAAATTTAGATGAGCCGTCTTTAATTGTATTAGACAATGCATCAGATCATTCAAGAATTTTAAATAAACAACCTAGTTCATGAGCTAGTGTAGTCATTCGGGTCTAAAGGCCGAGAGATAGAAGAAGCTCGCCACTCGTGCTAGCGAAACGTAAGAAAGCAATTCCAACCGACGACGGCCTTTAGGCCCGAATGACTACACTAGCTCACCGACTGGCCGCGAAAGCCTAAACCAACCTAGTTCATCTTGGAGAAAAAGTAATATTTATGAGTGGCTTGAAAAACATAACCAAAATCCTTTACCAAATATGTTAAAACTCCTATCAATGGCAAAGTCTCTCAAATCACCTAAAATATACGCTGTGGATGAAATGTTGCGTGAATATGGCCATGAGGTTCTACGACTGCCGCCTTATCATTGCCAGTTTAATGCGATAGGATTAATATGGGCTGGAGTAAAATCTTTTTATGAAAAACATGTAGGTGATGATCTTAATTCCTTGCAAGTAGAGATACTTTGGCAAGATTCGTTGGATCATTATTACGCAGGAGTACTGGAAGAAATTGGACACACAAGAAACTCACTGTGCATTCGACGGCACTGATTACCGAATTTTACTTCTATGAAGCGAGGCGATGAGGTTATTTCGTCAAACGTTGCCAGCCTAAATGGTCCCCTCTCCTTAACCGAAATACGGTAATAACTTACTCGTGGCTATAAAAATACATAATGTCATATCATCATCATCATCAGGTTTAAGACTTTCGGTACTTACCAGACTTTCCGTTGATATCCTTGGCCTTAAGGTTACGTGCTTTGAGCAAGGTAAGCGTAAGGATGCTGTTGCTAGGGTGATAACAAAGGGACGTTAACAATTCTCCACATTTGTCCTTTGCCGGTGGTTTCAAAGCTTTCCAGAACGAAGGTTTTTCGCTAAGGTCCACCTAAAAAAACAATGTACAATGTGTAAAATAGTCATATGTGTTTCTGGTGGGCACTTTTTAGTCTCGATGACGATTGTACTAGATCTACACGTTGGTATTAATTTAGTCACCCAACATCTTTCTTTTGAAACTCCAGAGTCAGTACTTTGCAGGCAATAAAACAATTTTTAATAGATGATATTATCTAATTAATTTCTGTTGGGCTACATGCTTGGTAAAACTGTTGTTCCATTACACAGGAAGAAAAAATAATAACTACTTGTTATGTTTCACAAATTTAATCAGTTTCCTGACACGTGTTTATTACACAATCACTCAATCTCTAACAACCTAAAACCCATATACATACACAATAAAAGCAGAAAACTAAATTTACTGGAAACAATAGCTATCAAAAAAGCCATAAAAAACAAATGTAACGTTGTTAATAATCAAACCGAAATACCTTCAGGCGCTTCCCTAATTCTTAATAGCACACTAATTTAGGACTAAATATGTATCTGTACCTTTAAAAGTTAGGAAAACCCACAGTTGACCATTCAATCTTCTAATTATAATTTTAATTTTATGACATGTTTATAACTATCATAATATAAAATAAATACCTTTGTAAGGTCACGTAGAATTTAGTATCTTTTTGTACTCCTCTGACAATGGCCCGCAAGGGCCGAAACACGTGTCAGGAAACTGATTAAATTTGTGAAACATAACAAGTATTTTTTCTTCCTGTGCAATAGATGATATTATCGATTGAAGTTTCGGGATCATAATATACTTTTAATGTAACTAGGAACAGTTGTATGCATTACAGCGGTATGCACCGTTGTATGATTAAGTTTCATCCGGTTTAACTTTATTTTACCGTGGTACAACGTACCAAAAAATTATTTAAAGCGTAAAGTTAAGAAATAAAATGATCAAAACGATTTTTTTGTGTCAGTGTTAAGAGCGTAAACAAACAATTGCAAAGACACCGTAAAAACATAGTAAACAACATATTATAAGTAGCATATTTAGGTCAAGGGGAAAAACTTATCTTTTAACCCCGTTCTTAGTTCTATTCGTCAAGAAAAACTCATTTCACCGAGGGACTATTTTGCAAAGATAAAAAGGGGTCTTTATATTTTAGAAGCCTGTTAAAGTGTATAGCAATGTAACAAAAACCAATAGAAAAAATGTTAAAGAGATTCTGATTTCCTTAACTGAAATGGAAATAGCGTCTGCGAGATGATCGTCACAATCGCGTCATGCTGCGTTCCCAAATTATGGTAAAAATAAACGGACCACGCATTGAATTTATTAGTATATTAAAGTATAAATGGATATTAAAGGTCTTTAAAATACGCGCGATTTTGCAAGCACGACGGCGCAGCCGGAGTGCTTGAAATAGAGCAAGTGTTTTATAGACCAGTTATCCACGAATACTTTACATTCTTTTTTTTTATTGGTACACTTATTTTTATTTATATTACACAAAATGGAAATAATAACTTAGTAAGTAAGTGAAATGGTCGAATTCGTGATGTGATATACCTGTCGTTGTCATGAAAATGAGGAGAACAAAAAATAACTTCCAATCTGTCACAAAAGATTCATTGTTGTCACCGTTGACATTGGTTGTGTATTGCTTAAAAAAATATTTTATTTGACGTTAAAAGGTAATTCTGTCAAATCAATAATTAAAAAGTTGACATATTTGGACTTCACGTTTCACGGGTTGTTGATGTTGCCATGGTAACTTTAAAACACGCGCGTTTTTGAAAGTGGGATTTAAACACGCTGAGGCGTACTTTAAATAAGCGAAATAGGGTATCAATAAAAAAAATATATTATTTGCTTTGCGGGCCACGTAGCATGGTAGAAATATTTCTGACATTCAGGCAGTAGACGACGGTAAAATGGAGCGGAAAAAATGATGAAGCCCTAAACACCGTAGTTTAGGGCAAGCGAAAAAGTGGGACAAGGGTATTCGGGGACTTAAGTGACGCTGTAATCGTGGATATTTATGTTTATCGTTAAAAGAGCTTATCAGAGAATGGTTTACGAAAATGTTGTAGGGGAACATGGATTAGCAGTTGATAACGAAAAAAAATTGAAATACACTTTTTGTAAATCAATTTGCCGCCGTTGACAGGTTCAGCCAATTATCAAATTCATAGTCGCAAAATTGCTAAAAATCTGAGCTTATAAGGAACAATAATACCTACGATTTATTTTAATACTTTTCTAGTCAGCGACAAGACAATATAAAATTACATTTTAGTTCTAATAAAATTGTATTAAGGGGGAAAACAATGAAAATTGATAATTTATGTAAATTAACAAACTGGGAAACTTAAAGTGCTCAAACTTGCATCGAAATAGCTTTTCCACGATTTTCTGAATGCACGAATAAGAAAATTTAACCAGAAGTTCTATTGTTTTGTCCCATTTAGAAAATGTCGTTTAAATTAAATTAGCAACATTAATTCTTTCAAGACGTGATTAGGTACTTTAGTTATTTTAATTATAAAAACAACGGAGCTAATTGAGACTTTTGCTCCATCTGTCTCAGTCCGTTAAGAAAAAAAAAAATAAAAAATCCCTTATAAATTTAGTGATAATGATTTGATGTGAGATATAGTCAGACGAAGTGAAAGTGTCAAAATTACGTATATACACTGATACAGGATGTTTAGGGAGGAAAGGGCAATATACAAATACATTTTATTTAGCGATGAAGCTCAGTTCACTCGTGATGAAATTATTAATTGCCACAATTTTCATCGGTGTTCAGCTGAAAACCCTCATGCTACAGTTGAACGAACCTTTCAACATCGATTCAGTAATAGTGTCTGGTGTGGAACGCTCAACGACCACTTGTTTGGTTCATTTGAAATGGATGGGCGTCTTACTGGAGAAGGATACTTACGGTTTTTGGAAGACCATTTGATACACATTTTGGATGATGTTCCGTTAAATGTTCGACAACGAATGTACTTCCAACATGGTGGAGCCCCACTTCATTTTAGTGCGAAATTTCTTCAATTATCGTTTTCCTAATCGCTGGATTGGCAGAGGTGGTCTGCAAGTTTGGCCACCGAGGTCACCAGACTTAAACCCGCTTGAATATTGCCTTTGGGGATAGATGGAATCGCTAGTATATGAAACACGAGTGGAAACGAGAGAAGCACTCCGCGATCGAATTTTCAATGCTGCAGCTTTTATAAAAAACAGTCCCCCCCCCCCCCACTCAATCCAACGTGCTACCCGAGCGATTAACAAACGTGCCTAAAAATGTATTGAAGTTGGTGAAGGGGTTTTTGAAAATATTCTTTAAGTTAGTTTGTACTGCAGTAACTGCAAATTACTCGCTTTTAAAAATGGTTGAGAATCGAACTAAAACATACCTATGGGTTTATTTCTCTTATTTTCACCCTCTGAACACATTCCCAAAATATGGCCCTTTCCTCCCCAAACACCCTGTATAATAGAATTAAGGGCGCATGATATCTTTTCATCGGAGGTACCTACGTCAAATGACACATGTCACCCATAAAACGTCAAAAGCATTCGCTTGAGTTAATCTACTACCGTCTTACGTCGATTCGTGAACAAACTTGACTATTGCGTATCTCGTTTCTACACTTGTTCTGTAAACGGTTCCCCTGGCCAAAAACATTTGAGGTTGAAATGAATCATAACAGGGTGACGGAAAAGGGCTCTTTTTCATTGCACCCCGTAACTGAACGGCTTTCCGCACCCGCACGTAATATCCATTACGACAAACTATTTGCAAAACTCGATTCGTACGTTGGAGTGGCATTTTATCTCTTAACTTAAGCAGAAGTTTAAAGTCCCAGAGCACTCTGCCTGCCCTTATCTCCAAGTAGGTAAATTTTTCCGGAGGTAATAAACGCTTGTAAGTGTGTTGTATACAGCTATGAAGGAATTTTTATAGGTTATAAATGATCTGGATAGTATATTACTGAAGACGACGAACGTTAAGATTTGGATTAGATTTCTAACATTTTAACGTTGTTTTTTCTTTAAATCAATTTTTGTTGATAATCTAAATGACTCTCGCATTTGCAGGTCTATAGTTGGGAAATTGTTTAGTTGTAATAAAAGGAAGAATGGCATGCACAAGAAACAACAGTTTGGTTGTAGATTGGTAGTACTAGCAGACTAGCTTTAATGAGGATTAAGCCTATACACTGAGGACAATGATCTAATACAAGTTTGCTAAGACATAGTTTGTATTGATAGCTTATTTTTTATTAACTCATATTAACAGTGTTTCCATTGGTAGTAATCAGTTCCATTAGCAGCACAATCTTGTTGAATAATAAACTACTTTTAATACAGGAATTTTGTTAAGAAATAAATTGTATCTTCTCAATGCGACGCATTTTGGTTCCAGTAAAGCGATTTCTCTGCAATTAAGAAAGCAGAACAGCGTCCCCAAAAACGAATTGTATTCGTTAAAACCTGTAATCCACAAGACGCAGTATTAGTTTTAACGTATTTGTTGCGCAGGTCACATCGTTGTTCGGAGTCTTCTAGTTGTCCTATCTGAATTTAAATTCTATTGATCGTACCAATACCGCCTGTTTCAATTAATTTATTTTTACTCTGTATTTAAGTTTTTTTAAACTTTGCATGTCAGATAAACCAATAAGCATTATTTCGCACAACCCATCATTAGTATTGGAGTTTATAATCTATAGACGAATTTTAACCATCTCAGTAAACCATGTTTGATAATATCACACTAGAAGCTATTTAAATTTTTGAGAACTACAGTACTGATTTTAGTGGTAACCGTAGCAAGCAAATATTATTATGGTTAATGTCACGTTTCATCACAACTGCCAGACGGAACTAATATAGTATATAAAACCAGATTACACCTCCAATAGAACTTGATAATAATTACTGTAACTATTCAGAGCAATAATGGCTCCAAACCATTCTTTGGTAGCATTAACTCCTATTGGCTAAATTATCGCGATATTATCACTACACAGCGGTCTAGCAATTTTTGATATTTTACAGTAAGAAAGCGCGTTTCTGTCACATATAGTATTAATTACTTGTATAAAGAGTATGTGAATTCTTATAAGGAATAGAAGGCTTTTTCTCAGTGCATAGGTAGAGATATCATTCTTTTTATTACCGCAAAACAATATGAACTCAAATACAATATTCCAGTCCTAATAAACCTTAAAAATTTGTCTGAATTAACACGTCTTGCACGTCGCCTATCTTCTAGTACTAACAACCAAAAATACTGATATTAGTCTCGAAAAAATGTGGACTTGTTTTGGTTAAATTGAAATATTTATCAATTCAAACTTACCTGGCACAATGGCAAGAACATTTCACCAATCGAATCATCCCGGGAAAACCTATCGTAATCGAACACGTGTAAATGCAAAACTCTAGACTGTAACTTCTGGATGGGGAATCCTTCGAAATAAAACGTTTCGTTCCATCTAGGATTGAGAGTCCTCCGTTTTATTTTCGTCTCTAATCGGTGCTTTTTATCAGGCAATAGGGTTACTCTAACATACGGATCGCTCGTCCCCGATAGATCTTTGGCTGGTAAGTCTTTACCCTGTAACAAAGAAAAACAATGATAAATAATTGGTTTCGTTTTAAGTAACTTTTTCTGCAGAATGCCTGATAAAGTCAAATTATCAAAGTGTACGGCAGGTGCTACGGCCCACTGTTGATCTGGAAACTTTTACGACGCAACCAGATCAGCTGTTAATGACATATGTCATTGTCTTCTGTCGAAACGCTTTGTTTTAAGAAAGAGTCAACTCTAGCAGTCTATAGCGAAGAGGTAACCTTCACTCATCGTAAGCGGAAGGTACCGTAAAATGGGGTGAATAGGATCAATTTTCCACTTTGAAAGCTTGTAACTTGAAAACTATCTGCCTAAATAAATTTCTTAATAGCTTTAAACATGAGTTAAGGTTGGTACTTTTAAATGGTGGTATAAGTTTTTATACCGTGTGTACCCTGTTGTATATATATTTTTTTTTGTGCACAAATCCTATTCACCCCGCAGGCGGTGTCAATAGGATCATTGATTGATTAATTGACTGTATCGCATTTAAACAACCGCGGGGTGTATAGAATTTTGCACATAAATTTATCTTAAGTAGTATAAAAAAGTACTAAAAATAATATTACCTAAATTTTATAAGTGCTGCAGAGTTGTAGAGATATGAAGTTTGTAAGACAAAAGCAAAGATAATATGACAACAGTTTAACCGCTAAATTTGACGTTTTAGGTTATGGTATTCAGCCTGCGATGTGGCCAAGTTATTTTAAGTTTAATGTCATAAAAATTACTTTTAACAACCGTTACTTAAAATCTGTACATTGAAATGACCTACACTTTAAAATTACAATTATTACAGATTTTTGAAATTTGAAGGTAACTTTCAATCCTATTTACCCCGCTGATCCCATTCACCCCATTTTACGGTACCTAGTTCGATAATGGGCACGCTTGACCAAGCCACAGTACTACGTAGAGTGGTATGCGCAACAAATACTAGCAATCTCAATGGCAATAGTACTGCACTGTGTGAAGGGCGATCTCGATACGATACAACTGTAGGGCTTTCGGACTCCTCCAGTATCCTTTCGGGTGTGATGATGCTATGGCATTTCTTTTGTGGCAACATTTCTATATACGAAAAGTAGAAACCCCGAAACTTCACTGATTTATAAAACGCTTTTCCTGTAGTGTTTCCATGTATTTTCCGGATTTTCCCCTTTTCAATTCAAAAAGCGGCTGGTATTCAAGAGAAAGTTTTAATGTCGCTGTATTATTATGAACAACCGTGGCGTGTTGAAAAGAGTTTTATTTTCGTCTTTAATATTTAGGGTCTACCTAATGTTTATAAGATAGGAAGTGGAGTGCCTAACATTTTGTTTCACCCACAGAAATTTTAAGCAGAGGGAAAATTGTGTTCTCAAAAAATGAATATCTCCGAATAGGGTTATAAATAGAAATAAAAGTCAATTAATTATTATCGGTAGAAAATAGTATATTAACGTACACGTTTTATAAAGCATTATTTTATAGCACGCGTCCATGTTAAAACACGAGCCGCTTGCGGCGAGATTTATAACGGGACAAGTGCTTAAAACTGCTTTATATAACACGTACCGGGTGAACCACTAAGAATGGTCGTCGGCTATATCTCAGAAACTGGAAGTCATAGAGCTTTTAAGTAAAATATGTTTTAGTAAAAGTGCCCAAAAGAAAATGTTGGAAATTATTTTCGAGTTTCTAAACTCACCGCTAGAGGGCGTAAATCCAAAATTTTCCATTTTTTGAAGGGTACACCCTGTATGTTTTTAAATTTTCAAATTCCACATAAAATTATAATTATTTTTTATTAAATGCATTATTAGTCTATACTTTATAGTTTCCGAGATATTGACTCTCGAAAAGTGATATTTTTGAACTTTGACAGCTTCTAACTTTTTAACAGTATGTCTTAGAGCAAAACGGCTTACATGACCCTATCTTCAATTTTTATTATCTTCCCAAAAAAATCAACTTCCAGTTAAACCGGAACAACTATATTTCCTGCTTTCGAGTTACATCCGGTTTAACCGGAAGTTGATTTTTTTGGGAAGATAATAAAAATTGAAGATAGGGACATGTAAGCCGTTTTGCTCTAAGACGTACTGTTAGAAAGTTAGAAGCTGTCAAAGTTTAAAAATGTCACTTTTCGAGAGTCAATATCTCGGAAACTATGAAGTATAGACTAATAATGCATTTAATAAAAAATAATTATAATTTTATGTGGAATTTGAAAATTTAAAAACATGGGGGTGCCCTTCAAAAAATGGAAAATTTTGGATTTACGCCCTCTAGCGGTGAGTTTAGAAACTCGAAAATAATTTCCAACATTTTCTTTTGGGCACTTTTACTAAAACATATTTTACTTAAAAGCTCTATGACTTCCAGTTTCTGAGATATAGCCGACGACCATTCTTAGTTGTTCACCCGGTACGTTATACTATTTTTTCTAATTTGTAGTTTTTTCAATAAAAAACACATATTTAAAAAGAAAATAAATCCTTAAAATTTTGTAAATTTTTATGTCTAAATGTTATGTTGATAATACTATTTTTTATCATAGTAGCCTCTGGACAACAAAAATTATTTTGCGAACTGTCATTTTTTGATTTATTGATCCAGTTTCACCACGAGATTCTAAAGTTATTTTAGCGATATGAGATTTGAAATTGGACGGAATACGTTGTGTGATCCTTGTACGCATTCGGTACATATACAGAGCGTTCGGAAATTCGGGCGATTTTGCTACTTTTTTTCGAATTTCAAAAGACGTGATTTTACGTCACGGCATTGCAATTTAGTATAGGAAAGATGGAAAATTCAAATAAAGTTGAAGTTAAAATCGACATTGGAAGGTTAGTAGATTGAATTTTGGATAGGATTTGGCAGAAAATGATAGCTTGAAGCATCTACAAAAGATTGATTTATAGATTTATGCAACCAACATACCTGACTGTTATCCACACAGAATAAAAAAGTATGTATGTAATGTAAATCACAAAGGCCGCGCCAGTCAATAAAATAAAACATTTAAATGTTACCAACATCAAATAAAGAAAAAACGCGTATCGAAATAGCTTCATTACGATACGCAAATGCGTATCGTAATAGACTTGTTATGATACCAAATTAGAAAAAGAATATTATTTGATTATATGGTTGACAGCAGTCTCTTGAGACCTTCCTGTCTTGTTAGGTAAAAAAAGGTACCTACGAGTTTTTCTCTTTTCCAACTTGAGCTGGGAGTACCATGCAAATAAGAATGTAGCACATGTGTACCAATCTCTCAATTTTGTCATGAGAAACTTAAAAAATATTAGACCAAAGCACAGAATATATAGCTACGCGTAACTCTACATTATACTCTGTGACCAGAGGCAAGAATCAAATCATACCAGCGTCTTGTAACACAAAGCCTGGATGAGAGTTTTTTCAGAGCTATTAATCACCTCTAATACCATATAACAAATCATTATCCCCTTGTTATTTTTAAGGCTCCCAACATGTATGATATTCTTTAGCTTTAATATTTTAAAAAAGCAATTCCATATCAAATATTATCCATGGGATCTCAACCCTTATATTTCATATTGAACCAAAAAAGAAACTGCGATGACAGAATTTGTAAATTTATCAGCATTAAAAAAGATATAGATAGGTACTATAGGGAAAATAGAAAATAGGGATGGTGTTTATTCAATTCGTTGTTAGTTTTGTGCTTTTTTGTCATATTATATAAATTTTATGCAATTATGTTAGCAGTTTATTGGTGCTTGCGGCTTGATTCTGGCTCTTTTGGTTTCTGAGATATTTGGAATAAACTAAAATGTTGCATTCCAGTAGATCGGTTGTAACTATGTTATTTCCAAATATTTTTAAAATCTGTAAACGCATTTTCATGGCAACTTTTTACATAGAACATGCCTACTTGGTAATATTTTAGTTACAACGTTTTGGTTTCTTGGAATCATCATCAATTTTATTCGCCATATTGGATTTTTTATTTATTAAAATAGTAATTTATGTTTCAAGACCGGAAAGTAGTGTTTTTCAGGTCGATACAAGCGTTTCCAGGGCGAGCCGTAGGCGAGTCCTGGAAGCTTGGAGAGACCTACAAAACACTAATTTGGAGAGACCTACAAAACACTAATTTTCGGTTGCGTGACGTACAATATTTTTTTTTAAGACCGATATACACCAATTCTTTATTTTATTTTATATTATTTTTAAATGCGTCGTATGACTTCTCGTAACGGGATTTTGATTTTACTGGCAATATATCGTAAGTCCGTTTCCTTGCTGCTTCCAAAATTTCTTTTGGAATCTCTCTTTTCCGTGTCGGATAATTCAAAATCTGAATTCATATTGTTAAATTTGCGGACTCGCGAAACAAGTTCGACATAAACAACAAATTAAAAATCAACGAACTGTCACTCGACAATACATCGAAATGTTGTTATCCTAGTAACGAAATTAAGATTGTATTATCAAAGAGCGATTGGAAAAATGAAAAAACAGGGGCCGGAAAAATCTTGTGCCGGTCCCTCACGCCCATTTTCCGGTCTTGATCGACAAAACGTTATTTTCTGGACGAAAAATTGTCCAGAAAGTGTATATTTTCTGATCGGTCTTAAAAAAAGTACTTTTCTTATAGTATGATACTAAACACCATTGTTTTCGCAGGTTTCCCCCAAAAATCAAACAAATTTTTATTAAGTTATTTAAATTGCATGGCATTTAAACTTCCGTACAAAATTTGTTATTTTTTTCTAGGTCATAAAAAGTCGGAACGTTAAAATGAAAAAGTTTTTAAATATATTTTCTGACAAAGTCAAATGAACACGTAGTCCTAACCGAATTTGTGGTAATAAACGCTCTTTATTTAACTTTATTTTCCACCGTTTCAGAGGATTTATTTAAATTGTGTTTTAAGCTAAGCATAAAAATTTGAGTAATCATAATATAAGGAAAATTAAAATGTATATTTTATATTAATCGTAAAAAGATTTTAATGAAAATAGTGCATACTGTATACTCTGAATAAAGGACTGTAAACAGTTCAAAACTGTTTTTTTATTTCTCCGGACCAAATTCCTCATTTCCCTAAGACAAAAGTAAACAATAAATAACTACGAAGAATATACAAGTGCAAATGAAAACGTGTCACCCGATTGGATTATTTGCTCCATATTGTACATGATACTATTTGATTTTATTTTAGACTTGGGCACTCGCTTGGGCTATATATTGGGCTCATCGATACCCGGAGTTTCTTTAAAAGCAATTTTGAAATGAAAAGAGTCGGTCTCCTATACGAATATTTAAAATCAATAACTAATTTTAGTTTGGCCATTTTAGGATTTCAATTGCTCAGGTTTTAACCATTTAGTTTTAGTCTACCTGGTGGTCTGCAGCATTTAAACTACAAAACTTTTTAGTATTTTTTTAATAAAGGAATTAGATGGAGGCATTATTTCTGCAATAATTAAAAAAGTTAGGGCACATACTTTTTTTAAATGGAATACCCTTGTTCCACGCAATATTGCAGGGATTCTGTTTCCCGTTTTTGATAGGTATTTTTGGGGTCTACTGGAATTCCAATGGGGGAGTTGTTTGCAAATTTTGCGCCGAATTTTTTGATATTATATTTTCGATGGAATGTGATATTATTTTAATTTATTTCGTTTATTAGAATTGTTTGCGCATGAAGTAAGTTGTACGAGTACACTGAGAAAAGTGATCTAATACAACAGGTTTACTAAGACATAGTTTGTATTTATAACTTATTTTTTATTAACCCATATTAAATAAATTCCTAGTGTTTCAAACCCGCCTTAATGTTATATTTATTCCAGATTTGCTAGAACAGTGTTCTATTGGTAGAAAATAGAAATCAGTTCCATTAGCAGCACAGCAGTCTTCTAGCTGTCCTTTCTGAATTTGAATTTTATTGATCGTACCAATACCTGTTTCAATTAATTTATTTTTACTTTGTATTTAAGTTTTCTTAACTTTGCATGCCAGGTAAAGCAATAGAAGATTCTTATTTCGCACAACCCATCATTAGTATTGAACTTTATAATATATGAACGAATTTCACTATCTCAGTAAACCATGTTACATAGTAGATAATCATATACAATGTTAATCGACAAGAGAATTTAAATTCTTGGAAACTAAAGTACTGATTGTGGTAAATCATATGTTTTATTAACCGTAGCAAGCAAGTATTATTATAATTAATGTCAAGTTTTATTACAACTGCCAGTCGGAACTAATGCAATATAAAAAAAAAACAGATTACACTCCCAACAGAACTGATTAATTACGGTGAGTATTCAGAGCAATAATGGCTATAAACCATTCTATGGTATCATTGGCCCCTATTTTCTATTAGCTAAATTACCGTGATATTATCACTACACAACGATCTACCAATTTTCGTTGTCTTACTGTAGGAAAGCGCGTTGCTGTCACATATAGTATTAAACAGTTGTATAAAGAGTATGTGAATTTTTATAAGGTATAGAATGCTTTTTTCTCAGCGTATAAAGGTATCTAGTCTAGGGCTAGGAATTTTTAAAATATAAGTATTCGAATAGTCGTTTGGTATGTTATTCCAATAGTCGAATAATTCGAATAGTCGAATATAGTAGAATAATTCGAATAGTTGAATAGTCGAATAATTCGAATAGTCAGAATAGTCGAATAATTCGAATAGTCGAATATAGTCGAATAATTCACATAGTCGAATAGATACTTGAATAGTCGAATAGTCAAATATTCGAATTTCGAATAGTCGAATATTTGAATCACTGTAGAAGTGGTTTAACTGCTTGCTGACTATATAATTTTATTTTTGTTTTTCTTTTTTATGTTGAAATTTAAAGTTTCACAGAAAACACGAATAGCCGAACATATAAATATCCGAACAAAGTCAAATATTTAAATATTCGAATGGTCGAATATTCAAATAGTCGAATAGATACTTGAATAGTCGAATATTCGAATAGTCAAATATTCGAATTTCGAATAGTCGAATATTTTAATAGTCGAATATTTAAATAGTCGAATATTCTAATAGTCAAATATTCGAATTTCGAATAGTCGAATATTTGAATAGTCGAATTTTTTAACTAACAAAAAATTCGAATTTAGAATAGTCGAATATTTGAATTATTCGAATACAAATCCGAACCCTAATCTAGTCTATGATAGACACATGCTATCCGTCGTATTGGAATTTAATGTCCCGAAATTAATATACTAGACGCTTAAACAAGGACTTCTAATTCCATGAAACTCCACAAGAGCTAAACAAACTGAAACCAATACCTACTAACATCTGCAAAAAAGTATTATTTTTTGGCGCGCGAAATATTGATCGCTACTTACCTGTATAATTTTTAGAATAAGTGTAGTGTTCTGAAAGTCGTACTCCAGCGAGAAGTGAATTTGACCGACGTTCTCTGAGGGTTCTGAATTGTCAATGTACATATCCACTAAAGATATTGAGCGACTTTGGAGGAAGGCCATCTGAAACGAACGAGAAAAACAGATTAAAATAAATAAGTATTTTAGTTTTTGTTCCTTGACAAATGCAGTCGGGGATAGAGAATAATTTTCCAATTTTATTAACTGAAATAAATACAGGTAATAATTTACGTCAGACTTAATTTTATTTTTGCGAATAAATCTGCAATATTGGAAATAAATTCATGAATTTTAAACACCTATTTAACCACCGTATTTTATGTAGATCCTAAATTGTCAAATATAAACCTTTTGTACTTAAGGTTCGCAATATTTATAAATATTGAAAAGAAATATATAACCTTAATATTGTGTAAAATATTATTTTGAATAAGAATTCGACTCGAAAAATTAATACTTACTTTAAATTAATTTAAACGTTTTTTACAACAAAACAATATTACAAGACAGTACCTACCAGAGGTCTGTGAAGTAACTAATTTAGTAATAGGATGTTCATTTTACTAGTAAGTGTCCATAGATATGTCATATGATATGTGTGTCATAAACAGTGAGAGAAAATTACGTTTATGAATGATTATGTTCTTCCTATCAATTTTGACCAATCACTGACAAGAATTCGTATGTCATATTTAATTTTCAAGTGGAAAAATTGCATGACAGCTCCTGTCAGTAATTTTTCCGGAAAAATGTTTGATAGGTAGATACTGTCAAAATATATTTAATAATCTGAAGTATCAAGCATTATAAAAAATCATAACAATATATCAAACAACACTCCCGTAGTATACAATAAATGTAAATTTTACGTGAATTGTAACTTTAGTAATATTACCCAGTAAAATGCTATGTACGTTGCTTTGATTGATTAAACTATCATACCTATTACTAGTAAATAGCCTTTTTTTGTTCAGTCAGGAAATAATCTTGCCAAACATCATTCGTGCATCTAATTTTTCCTATGAAAAAATTCAAATAACTCGTTGACAAGTAATTTGTTTGAAACAAATTAGCTTAGACCGGGGCAAAAGCCCGCTGCGAGGTAAAAGTCCATTCTGTATTGGGCAGTTCCTAAAAAAGCAACCGACGTTCTGAGCAGCAGCTCGTATTACCCTTTCGATCGATAAGGTGCTGTGGAAATTGGTTCGCGAATTTCGTTAAACATAACCTTAAAAATGAGGTAAGTTTAAAAATTATCTTTTTACTTTAATTTCTCCAGTGGACTACTTAAGAAATTTAACTTAGATGTAAACATTTAGGCAAATACAATATGGGAAGATTTATTACCGTTTTAGTAGGCTATTTATCCATGTTGTTGATTTTGTCGGCGCTGTTGCCGTTTGTGAGTTAATAATTTACGATTAAAGTTGTGATACATACATACATTGCGGATTTTTACCTCATGGTTGCGGACATTGGCCCCATATCAAATTTAAACATAAACATGCAAAAGTTATTTTTTTATTTAAAAAAAGTTGTGTTTTATTTTTTCCAATTCGTTAAAAACTTATGTTGAAGCGTTGGTTCTTCCGAATGGTTTATTATTTTATTATAAAAATGAAGTTTATGCTTGTTCTAAATAAAAATATATTTAAAGAAACATTTGTTTCACATTAGGACTTTTACCCCATGAACAGGATTTTTGCCCCATAGACATCGGACTTTTACCCCAGCCCATGGGGCAAAAGTCCTGTTTTACAAAAAAAATTAAACTTAAGAAATAATAAATGTATATATATACAGTATGTCTCTGTAAGTTTGCATCATATGGAAAACTTTTTTATTATTCATTTTACGAAAAAAAGTTATTCCACATTAAAAGCTCTGCATGGTTTAAAACCTAAAATGCAACCATCAAATATCGAAATTTTCCAGTCATATACGAGGTTTGTCAAAAAATGTGAATTTTTCCCAAGAATGTAAATTTTTCCCAAGAGTAAAGTACCTTTATTTTTGACATTATCAAAAATTGTTATTAAAAAAAGTTGATCAGAACTTAAAACCACGTCTAAATATGCAATAACACGTATTAAATTAATTAAATAATTAAAAAATTAAATAATTAATAATAAATTAATAAAATAATTTTTCAACATAAATGCGTTTAATTGCAAATTTAGACGTGGTTTTAGTTCTGAACAACTTTTTTTAATAACAATTTTTGATAATGTCAAAAATAAAGGTACTTTACTCTTGGGAAAAATTTACATTCTCGGGAAAAATTCACATTTTTTGACAAACCTCGTATATGACTAGAAAATTTCGATATTTGATGGTTGCATTTTAGGTTTTAGACCATGCAGAGCTTTTTATGAAGAATAACTTTTTTTCGTAAAATGAATATTAAAAAAGTTTTCCATATGATGCAAACTTACGGAGACATACTGTATATATATTTTTACTGTGACCTATAGAATAAAGTAGTAATATAAATTAACTACAAACACATAAAAAAACATCATTAAATTTTTACAAAATGGCGGATATTTCGTCATTTATTCGTTAGGTGCGGGCTCCTGCCTCGGTCTACGCTACTTGTCAACTCGTTTTTCCAAATTTTTTCGGAAAAATTAGATGCACTTATGATATTACCCCCGAAATGAGTTCTTCTATTTTCTTTTTCTCTTTGCTTTATCGCGGCTGGTATAAATGCATGTCGCGAATTAAAACGATTGTAGATTCTTAATTTAAGATATAATCATAATTGGGCAACAAAGGTGACATTTTCATTAATTTTATTTTCCTTTTTATTATTTCTAATCAGCACTGCCACACTTTGCAACTGCTATTGGCCAACCGAGTAAACAATACATTATTTATTATTAAACTTAATTAAAAGCGAATAATTGTGGCATAACGGACAAGTATGTAACTGTTTTTTATATTGGAATACACAGGGATCCAAGCACAATGGATACCCCACGACGGCCGCTTCGTCCTTGTTAGGACTCTACGGGCAGCCTTAACCCAAGCAATCTCGACAACAGCGATAAGATGTAATAAAATACTTTTACAAAAGCAAAGCGTCCATCAATACACCGTATCGAACGGTAGACAACTAAATAAATCACGAATTGCATCACAATCCAGCATAGGGAACGCTATTTGCGTTTTCACCGAAACAGTCTGCGTGCATGGTCTACCCGCCTCAGGGTATCCATTGTGCTTGGATCCATGTATATTCCAATATAAAAAACAGTTACACGCTTGTCCGTTATGCCACAATTATTCGTTTTTAATTATTTTCGCGGACACTATATTAACTTCTATTAAACTTAATATTTTCATAGAAAAAAGAAAAGCACAAAGTCTTTCTTCACAAATTTTTATTAGAATAACTAGGCGAACCTAGAATAATTCATAATAATTCAATTCGAGAAAGACTTTTGTGCTTTTTTTAATACATTTTACCCCACTTTGAGTATGGACTACTTCTTCAAAATTAATATTTTCGGTTTTAACTTTTTTTTTATCTAGTTAAAATTAATTTTAATTAGATGATAATGTATCCCGAAACAAATAAGGCCTCTACTGAAGATTGTCAGTTTATCGGACAACTAGAACTTTATTAAAATTTACACAACCAAGATAATTAATCACTTAAGTAATTAAAACTTTTTAAAAGTTCGGTTTGAAATTTCCTATTGACAAAATATTAACATAATCTTTGTTCATTTTAAATTAAAATTAATCCTCTTTTGTTTCGTGCGCTTGTTGTTTGAAAAGAAAAAAGGGAGTCTGTTTATGAGATCGCAGTTTTTAATTTTTTGTGGATTGGCAAAAAAAAATCATTAATTATGTTTTACATCGACAGAATAAATAATTAAATATAAGATACCGCGATACTGGCTTTTAAATTAATGTTTAAACGGAACCGATTTGGTTTATAGCATATAATATTTCAAAGCATAATAGTAGTAACTGTGTACGTTTATAGGTTAATATAGTAAATAAATATAATAACCCATATTTGGACAATAAACAAAATACATCCATATTTTCAATTACCTTTTATCATCAAGTCATAAACTGAACTGGAATAACAAAAATACGGCATATTGCATTATGTTAATAACTGCGTTCTCATATTGACATTTAACACGGAAAGATTAGAAAATAGAAGATATACCTACCTAATTATTATTTTTATTACGCTTTGCGTTCCTGTGATTGAGCGATTCAATCAATTCTTTTGACATCAGGAAAATTTAATTATTTTTTTTACACAAAAGTATCCCTTAAGGGTGCCTTATTATCTACATACTATGGGGAACATAAAAACTTAGGGTTTTTAATGGACAACTAGGGACTATAGATATTTTTACAACAGGAATTAGTATTGCATTTTTATGCCCCGACGATTCTTATTAAATAACGAAAACGAACATAAAGGGGGCGCCGAGGACCTATCCGCCTAAGGCATCTTGGACCCTTAATCCGGTCCTTTAAGGGAGAGAGGGATAAAATCGTGTTCATTTCACATGACGTTATAAAACGGTCATTAGACTTACCAGACACTTAATGTTACTGTTTCAAAAGCCCAAACTTTTCCTCTTTATGAAAAATCTAATCAAGAACAAGCCGAAAGCTCTTAGTAAAATTAGCATTTCGTAAATTAATTGAAAAAGTTTATTTTTGTTAACGCGAAGAGGCTAGAAGCATGCGAAAAGTATAAGAATCAAAGGGCTTATAAAGAAAACACCATAAATAATAATAAAGAAAACTAGAAATGAAAATAAAACTTGAGTACGTTATTTTTGGGACAGCTGAGTCACAACCACCTTGAAAGAAGCCCTAAAACAGAAACATTGACAACACTGCTCGAAAATCCACGTGTCACGTGATTTTTTTGAGGTTAGCCATGCTTTAGTATGTAATTTACGAGCGAAGTAAGTGTTAACCTTGCGGTTTTTCGTATTGATTTGTATTTTTATCCGGTTTTCGATTGATATCTAATAGAAAATGTAAGTGACATGCTTGCTAAGAACCTCTACGAAATATTAGTGAACATTTTTGGTGCGGGTTTGCTGTAGTAGCATTAATAAAGTGAGAAATCGAACAGCCTTGCCGGCCAGGGCGGTTTGTTTACGGGTCTTATAATGGCGGCAGAATTTTATTTGTTTTAATTTAAACGTTGTGTTTTTTTGTATTCTAGTTAGCTCTTTGGGATAAACTTGATTGTTTTATGGCTACAATTAATTTATTAAATATTGAAATGTTTATTTAGATTGAAGGTATATGTGAGTTAGTTTAAAAATATCACTAGTAGAGATAGATCGTAAGTAGGTACTATTTTTTTCTTTTAGTTTGTTTATTTATCAACATGCCAAGCCCCTGCTGTATTCCTTGGTGTAACTCTAACTATAAAAGTGTTTTAAAAGCAGTCGATGAGAGTGTATCAGTTTTTCATTTCCCAAAAGATGAAGATTTGAAAATTATATGGCTAAAAGCCATTCCAAGAGCTAATTGGTCGCCCACATAGTATTCTGTAGTTTGTGCTAAGCATTTTGTCCCCAGTGACATTATCCGTGAGGATATTTACTTTTTGCCTGATGGCACCACAAAAAAATTCCAACTAAAGTGAGACTAAATTTAACAGCTGTTCCGTGCTTTTATCCCAATTTGCCTGCTTACTTGTCAAAAACTGTTTCCATTCCTAGAAAAAGTCCAGCGGAGAGAAACGAGGAAGAACAAGAGCGTACCTCTCAACTTAATCAAGCTTTCGAGCAATCAGATTTTATAAAAAGTTTTGAATATCTCAGCAATTATTCACAAAAAATTAATACATTTGAATTTTGGGAAGTAAAAATTGGTGAAATTGAACACTATCCTGCCTTACAGCAATATTACTATTATTTAATAATTAGGTAAGTTTGTTGTTCTTGTTATCCAAAACTATTTATATTACTTTTTTGTACATTTTTCAATATCAATATAGTGGCAACAGAGCCAAAAAGAGACAAAAAAAATTGTGAAGTGAAAACTTCAACAAGGTTAATTCAGTGCCCACAAAAAAGTGCTAAACGCGCCTAAAGAAGTTTTCACTTCAAAAATAACATAAACTTGGAATACGGGATAATTTTACTGCATACGAAAAAAGATATTTCCTAAAATTGAACAACCCTTGAATTCTTACATCTTCAACAGAAGTCAGAAATCATAATAACTTAGGTCCACGGAATAAGCAATTACGGTAAAACTAATTACCTTACTTCACCCTACGTAAATATATAATTTAAAAAATGCCAGAACATACCTGAGACGCAACAAGTGTCGCACACTGTTTCCACGTCGACTGATGCGGCAGCGGCATGCTCTTTCATATACATCTTTAACCGAAGTCAGAAATCATAAGAAATTAGGTCCACGGAATAAGCAATTACGGTAAAACTAATTACCTTACTTCACTCTACGTAAATATATAATTTAAAAAATGCCAGAACATACCTGAGACGCAACAAGTGTCGCACACTGTTTCCACGTCGACTGATGCGGCAGCGGCATGCTCTTTCATATAACGTTTACGAATAAACAGACCGGAAGGTCAGGGTCAGTTCGGATTGAATATAGGAGTCGAATTCGAGCGTAACACAGCCGAACCTGACGCTGACGCGTGACGGCTCAGTTTAATTCAGTGCCCACAAAAAGTGCTAAACGCGCCTAATAGTAATTTACGTTACAAGACCGGAAAGTAGTGTTTTTCAGGTCGAGACAAGCATTTCCAGGGCGAGCCATACGCGAGTCCTGGAAGCTTGGAGAGACACAACACTAATTTTCGGTTGCGTGACGTACAATATTTTTTTTAAGACCGACACTTCGATATATTTTATAATCTACGCGAAACAAGTTTGACATAAAGAACAAAATTAAAAATCAACGAACTGTCACTCGACAATACATCGAAATATTGTTGTCATAATAACGAAATCAAGGTATCTTGTATTATCAAAGAGCGATTGGAAAAACAAAAACAGGGTGACAGTGACATTAGAGACCGGAAAAGTGACATTAGAGTCCGGAAAAGATTTTTCCGGTCTCTAATGTCACTTTTCTGGTCTTGCGATCGGAAAAACGTTATTTTCTAGACGAAAAATTGTCCAGAAAGTGTAAATTTTCTGTTCGGTTTAAAAAAAAGAAGTTTTCACTTCAAAAATATTATCAGAAAGAATAAAAAACTCGCCCGTTGCCGCTCGTCATAATAATAGCTTGTGGATCCGCAACTCCCAGCTGGTGCGGCGTTGCCCGATGTCACTTCATGGCTTCTTTTCAAGGTGGTTGTGGCTGTGTCCAATAGATCTCCCTTCCATAGGGTAAATAGCACTGAAATTTAAAATTCAGTCGAAGCGGGAGGTAAGATACCAGGAGAACCATTAGCGAAAAGCGATACAATGAAGTGGGAAAAACCGTAATAGTTGTAACGTTACCCTCTCTAGTTACGTAAAAGTTTTTCGTTACACGTTGGGCTCAAAAGTGCCATTAACGCCTCCAAGGAAAGACGGAAAACGCAAGTGTACGCTTGGTCGAACTAATGCTTTTAACAAATGGAAGCAATTATTGATATTAATTTGAACCCGGTAACCTTTTCCGATTAATCGTGGAAAATACTAACGACAATCATTCTACATTTCCATTTCTCCACTTGGAATATAATTGCCATTGTCCATTTTGAGGGAGTTTAATCGAGCAGGCTTACCGGCCGTTTGTTCCGGTATTTGGTTCTAATAACCCGAAATCAATCTACCGAAAACGATCGTCAGTCTCAGCAAGGAAGTGATTAAATGTTCATATAAAAGTAATCATACGTTTAAAGTTAATTAATAAATTGAACCTAATTTTCTATTGAAGGAAACTGAAAATATTGCACTAAGGAAAACACCAAAATACAGTCGGTGTCCCTTTTTAATTGTACGTCCGTTACAGCAAACCAAATTATACCCTGCTTTAAGCAGGGTTAATTTTATTAATCAAAATACCAAATTTCGTTATTCCTCGTTAAGTAGTTTTAAGCTTTTGAGCCGACACACAGACAGGCATTACACCGACGGAAATGAGAAAGTTATTTTTTTGTGAACTAGGGGAAAAAGATTTTTATAAAATAATAGAAAGTACCGTGCGAGCAAAAATTATTTGCATCAAAGGCCTTGCATCTAAGGACGTAATGCTTAGCCATAGAGCTTAATACCTGTTGGGTGTCAGTAACTACCTGAATTAACAATCAATCAGTTATTCCGTCATCTTTGACAGTCGTTACAAGTAATTTGATTCATCGCTAATTTTTCCAATTTCTTGAACAATTCACACAATGGGCTTTACGGAACAGCACAAAACATTCATGGTTGAAGCGTATTTTCGAAACGGGGTTAGAGTAAATGGTGAGTGGCAATACAATCCGGGTTTGTGCATGGACGATTTTCACCAACATTTTCCTAACGTTGCTTTTATTGCTGGGGATTTTTATCATTGCCTGAAAAGAACCGTGGCTGTGTTTAGGGAAACAGGTTCTATACAACAGAAAAAAGGAGCAGGAAGACCATCTGTAAGAACAGAAGAACTTGTTGCAAACGTTCCTGAAATAATGCAAAATACGCCAACAAATAGTATAAGACGCCTGTCCTAAGAAGTGGGAAGATCTTATGGAACATACAGGACTTCTTAAGAAGCAGCTAAATTTATTTCCTTATAAAGTGCAAGTATTCACAGAAATACAAGCCGCAAAAAATATGAAGAGACGTGTGAATTTATGCTTGGAGCATGGCGGTGGCCAATTTCAGCAATTCTTTCTGTATATTCTTACTTTGGTAATTTTTTAAACAACAAAAATAAGTTTGCATTTGTCTACTTATTTTATTACTCATTAGTTTGGCATATCATGTCATAATATGAATTTGACAAAATTTTAACCTAGATTTGGTTAGATATATCGTCCCCATATCATTGTGATCTAAACCAAGCCCTACGTTTTTTAATCCAAGCCCTCTTTGATGCAAATAATTTTTGCTCGCACGGTATAAAGCAATTTTTTTAAAATTACATTTTAAAATTTCATTTCCATACGAGCTCTAATAAATCTTAGCCTTATATTTAAGTTGAAAATGACGAAAAGTTTAAATTATACGTCGGAATTCAACCGTATAACTTAAATACTCGTACTCTCGTCCACACTTTTAACTCACTCATTTTGTCTAACTTATGTGGCACCAAGTTCGTTTCACGCTAACACTGTGATAACAAACGGAAAACTGACAAAGCACCCTTGCACCGCGGAATATTTGCATTTGCAAATTTCTTGTCCGTACAAAATTTAATTAAATCGTAGATAAACTACATAAACAAACTTCTAAAATGTACTACTTGGTTTAAATAATTTGCACTAAATTATAATTTATAGTACTATAATAAGTACTTTAATAGTATATTACCCAACGACGTTCAAACAAGCGCGGAGCAGACATCTCACTGTTTATAGATATATACAGGGTGTTTTTTTAAGGCCGACGAGCGGCCATATCTCGGAAACTACTGGGCATAGAAACTCAGGAAAAGAAAAATGATAATTAAAGTGGCCATGAGAAAATTCTGGAAATAATTTTTAAGTTCCGCATTTTGCCGCAAGAGGGCGTAATTGAAAAGTAAATTTTAAAATTTTACATAACTCCGAAAATTCCACATTAAGGTATATGTTTGATAACACCATTTTAAAGACTGGACAATTATGCATCATTTTGGTCTTATGCTCATTGGCGTACCGACTTTAATAAGAGTGGGGGAAGCTGTTGAAAGTGTAATCATTTAAATCGCTGTAACTTATAAACGACTTATCCGATTTTAGCAAACTAAAGACTGTTTGGAAGAGAAATGCATGCACTTTCACCAATCGTATTTAGTTGTCCATAATAGTTCTAAAAAAAAATGCTAGAGGGCGCAATTTGAAATAATAACAGTTTTTTCGATTTTATCCCGAAAATTCAAATCATAAGGTATAACTATGACATCATAATCGAAAAGTAGATGAAATTTGCAAGAAAAGATGTGAAGAGCGCAGTTCGATATCTTTGTTCGTTTCAGAGTTATTGCCAAAACAATAATTTTTAATACAAAATGCGCCCTCTAGCAATTTTATTAGAAACTATCGTGTACCATTAGATACGACAATTGAAGGTACTTCCAAACAAGCTTAAATTTAGTAAAATCGGATAAGTTGTTTAGAAGATACAGCGATTTTAATGTTTACACTTTCACTTGATAAGAGTGGGAGAATCTATATATCTATCAACATTCGTTGACATTGACTTTTTTGTCTGCTGTCACTCAATAAGATGACGATAATTGTCAGAATATTACATTTTTTGACGTTTGTTAACAATAAAATCCCGCTTTGACGTTTCGTCAACAATATAAACTTGCGATGCAATTTTCGATTTCTGGCAGTGCTATTTTCGCTGTAATTTTGCGAAAATTGCATTTCTCTTATGGGAACTTTAACATATGAGGGAAATATTCGTTATATTACCTGCATACCACTTGATTTAATCAAATACGGGTAAATCAAACAAAAACATTAGTAATAAATGTACTAAATGCAGTACAATTTTTCTTAAATCCCATCCCTGCCCCAAAATTTCTTAATATGTTCGCGACAATATCGCATATTTTTCATTATTTTAAATACCTACGTTATCCAAATTAAAACAGATTATTTTTTAATCGTGTTTAAAAAAAAATAGAATCGTTCTGTTTTGGAAGTGACAAAAAACTACTGCCGGATTTAAAAAAATTGCTTTACCCAAGGTTCTTAGAGAGGTTAGGTTACTCTATCGAAAATGTACATAATTTGGTACAATAAATATAAAATGACACCCCGACCCTTCTTACTCCTAAAATCATGTTTAAGCTACAATTTACTTTTGATAACGTTCTGAGACTCTACGAAAGCGGAAATTAATGTTTCCATGATGGATTCTCGAAGAAACGCCAATGCTTTGAATGGGATATTGAATTTTAGGAATGGTTACTTTGAGTTAAGGTTGAACTTAATGAAAAATTAAAATACGACCTTGTTTGGAATAGTGACGGATTCAAAACTTCACCTAAATGTTTTTTAGAAGTTAATTCAATAATACAAAACAAATTACTCCAAAAGCATAAACAGTGTGACCAGTTAAGTCCGCATCATAAATATGTAATTTTTTTTATTAATAGCTTTATTCGAAATTTGACTTTGGCATCAAGTTCTGCTTCGATCGAGATGAGTATTAAGCAAAAATAGTAGTCACGTGATTCGCATTATCTGTCAAATTTTTAATTTTTTCCAAAAAATATTTCTGAAAATATCGAAAAAAGTTATAAAAAAAAGTTTTTTTAAATGCAGTTTCCAGCCCACATGCAAAATTTTAGCTGCATAAGATAATTCTGATTTTTTACCCATATTTTGTAAATTGCACCACTTTTGCAAAATAAGACTCAACGCAACCTACATAAAACTTTTTAGTTCTGACAATGCTTTATTTCAGATACATTTTTTTTAAAGTAGCGCCATATTAAATGTGTGTTTTTCTACAAAATCAAAATTGGGCTATTAAAATTTGGTCGCATGTGATGCAAAGTTTATTTGTTTTTGACCCTGTATAAGGTAACTCCATAAAATAAGTATTTTTGAAAACGTAGTTTGTGTCTGAAAATATTACACCTTAATATTTAGACAAAAAAGAACACAGGGTCATGTAAAATTAGAAATATTACCACTTAAACTTTAAACGGAATTTACATACTTGCAGCCAGAGCAAAAACACCGACACATAATACCAGAGAGCACAATAAACAGCGCCATTTTGCAATGTTGCGACATCAACACAACAATCAATATTTTACCAAAAACACATATACACACATATCGGGTCAATTGCAAACAATTATTACATTTACCATTACATTAAGTACAGTGATCTATGCAACATATTACAACAGACAGTTATTATTAATATATACAGGGTGTTCATTTGAAAACTTCCCACCTTGATTTTCCTGCTTTAAAATGAAAATGTGGAAAATCGCTCGGACCCGTCGATTTTTATTTCGAGGGGGACATCTTTTGCGTATATTGTCAATCTTGTTAATTCAAGCCATTAAGTGAGGGGGGTAAGATATAAATCCTAAATAGATACCCCCATTTTGTATAATTTTTTTGGATTCTGCATAAAATTCTGAACATTTTTTAATAAAAGCATTACTAGTATATACTTAACAGTTTCCGAGATATTGACTCTTGAAAAATGACATTTTTGAACTTTGACAGCGTCTAGCTTTCTAACTGTTCGTCTTAGAGCAAAACGGTTTACATGTCCCTATCTTCGATTTTTATTATCTTTCCAATAGTGTCAACTTCCGGTCAAACCGGAAGTACTATATGTCTTACATCCGGTTTAACCAAAAGTTCACACTATTGGAAAGATAATAAAAATCGAAGATAGGGACATGTAAACCGTTTTGCTCTAAGACGTTTGCAGAATCCAAAAAAATTATATAAAATAGGGGTATCCATTTAAGATTTAGATCTTACCCCCCCTCCCTCCTAGGGGCTTGAAGTAACAAGATTGACAATATACGCAAGAGATGTCCACCTCGAAATAAAAATCGACAGGTCCGAGCGATTTTCCACATTTTCATTTTAAAGCAGGAAAATCGAGGTGGGAAGTTTCAATTGAACACCCTGTATACGCAATGCACTGTTCAACACATAAACATTATATATATATTATTACCCAATCATCAAACTACGATGGAGTTGGAAGTAACTTACGAGGTTATTACTTGTCAGAGTATTATATGGGTAAATTACTTGTTAGTGGTGGCGCTACATACATAGATAATTACTAATTAGTAAAATTAAATGTTTATTTCAACGTAAGGGGGGGGGGGGGGGTGTATCTCTATATTACTTATTTATTAATCCTATAATGGGTTTTATATTCACTCGTTTCGTACCTTGGACTTAGTCCAATAAACCAAACGCTTAAAAAGAAATTTTGGTTTGAGCTGCTTTTTTGAAGGGGGATAGACATTATTATGTGAAAGAACACTACGGTTCGGTTAGTTAGTATCTCCAACCGTTTTCAAGTGTAAACTAAATTATAATTCTAAGGCTACTGGCTTAAATACCATCCACGTGCAATGAAGCATGATAACTCCGCCTACGTGCTTATTGGAGTGTGAAGTTTGAACTGACGGTTTTGGACAAAAAGAGGCTTCCAGATATGGGGAATATCTCTACTTGGTTTACTAAATATATGGGTATTTTGATCAATGAAAGCTTCTTTTTTGAATTTTTATTTTTTCCAGTGCTGTTCCGTGTCCAAAACGTTGGCTTCTGACCACTGTATGTTTGAGATGTTCTTTACTAATTCGTACGAGTTAAAGAATATCTGAAACATACTCAAAGAGGTGACCTATGGTCACGTTAGGTATAGCGAAACATGTATGGATCAACCAACATAATATACAGTGGTCAGAAGCCAAGGTTTTGGACACGGAACAGCACTGGAGAGAACGAAAATTCAAAGAAGCAGCTTTCATGAATCAAAATACCCATATTATATTTAGTAAACCAAGTATAGATATCTCCAATATCTGGAAGCCTCTTCTTGTCCAAAACCAACAGCTCAAACTTCACACTCCAATAAGCACGTAGGCGGAGTCATCAAGTTTCATTGCACATGGATAGGATTTAAGACAGTAGCCTTTAGTTTACACTTAAAAACGGTTAGAGATACTATCTAACCGAATCGTTACTAACTATTACAGTTACCGTAAAAATGATTATAAACTTTTTTAAGCAGATTTAAATGCTCCACAACTTTTGTCTAAAACTTTTTCTAGTGTTTTTTGTTTTAGGCGGTTTTCTATACTTATGCAAGAGTTAAATACAAAATATTAACGAAAGTGACTTTTGAAACAATAAAATGTACCTCCCCAAAAAAAAAACAGTTTCTAACTAACTTTGCTTTTTCCCATTTATTTGTTTATTGAACTGTGATGCTGTGCGATAAATATCTTGTTTCAAACTGATGTACAAACATAAGTATAAATAAAGGGAAATAAGTTTAGCTAAACCAGCGAGAATAATCTTATTTTATTAGTCTATGCTATATTGAAAAGCCCTCTGTTGATGACATTGGCAAGAGACAATAAGACGAAAAATCGAAAGAAGCATATTTTTTATTATGTAGGTAATTATTAAAAAAAAAAGTATACAGCGTGTATTCGGAAGTTCTTACCAAATGGAAAACTTTTTTATTATAAGTTTTACAAAAAAAAATTATTCTTTATAAAAAGCTCTGCATGGCCTAAAACCTAAAATGCAACCATCAAATATCGAAATATTCCAGTCATATACGAGGTTTGTCAAAAAATGTGAATTTTTCCCAAGAATGTAAATTTTTCCCAAGAGTAAAGTACCTTTATTTTTGACATTATCAAAAGTTGTTATTAAAAAAAGTTTATTAGAACTAAAAACCACGTCTAAATATGCAATAAAACGCATTAAATTAATTAAATAATTAAAAAAATAAATAATTAATAATAAATCAATAAAATAATTTTTCAACATAAATGGGTATAATTGCACATTTAGGCGTAGTTTTTAGTTCTGATCAACTTTTTTTAATAACAATTTTTGATAATGTCAAAAATAAAGGTACTTTACTCTTGGGAAAAATTCACATTCTTGGGAAAAATTCACATTTTTTTACAAACCTCGTATATGACTGGAAAATTTCGATATTTGATGGTTGCATTTTAGGTTTTAGACCATGCAGAGCTTTTTATAAAGAATACTTTTTTTTCGTAAAATTAATAATAAAAAGTTTCCCATTTGGTAAGACACGCTGTATAAAAAAGATTTTTTAAATGCCCTATAGCATTTGGGCCTTAGATATGATACACCCGGTTTTGTTTAATCAACACAGCATACTATCCCAATACAAGAGTAACCCGAATCCCATTTTGTGGTTGTCCCTTGCCCTAGGCTAAACTACGTGATTAAGTTTCGTAGGCGCTTGCCTCAACTTTCGGTAATTATTTGTAAACCATGCAACGCAAGCTGATTCTCTTTACATTATCGGTTTATATCAAAATATATGGCAGCATAGCGTAATCAAATTTTAATATTATTCGATTTCCTTCTTGATTCCTTGCGTTAAAAATCTATACATGGAAAATTTTTGTACCCTTGTCATTTCAACGGGCTTATGACAATAACGCGTGTCTGCGCTAGCATACCTCAGGGAAATTATATGAATAAATGTAAGGACGCGACTTGTAGGGATAATATGCCGTTTCAAACCATTTTATTTGCTATTTAATTAATTTTACCATTTAGAAAATATGATTATATTTTTAGGTTTTTTGTATTTATCGGGGGCTAGCTTCTCGCTTTAGCGCCCAAGTTAACGACGCCTAGTAAATATTTATTATTTATAACGTAATTGTACAGTTGACGACAGATTATTTCGTACACTAAACTGTGAAACTGTAAATGCAAGTTTTTTACCTTTGTAACGTGTTAATTGTTATCATGATATAGGTCAAAGTATTGTCATTATCTTATTTGATTTAAAAACGCCTCATTTAAGTAATATTAAAAAGGCAATAATAACATGTTTAGTAGAAATAGTCTTATGGAAAAAATAGCTGATCATTTTAGAGTACCTAAAAGTACTGATCCAGAAATTGTAAAAAAATGGCGCTATCATCAAACACTTAAAAGGTCGGTTGGGTCTGGTTTAAATAATAGAAAATCATCAAATGAAGAAGACCGAAATTTGGTGGAGTATTTAAGGCAAATCCATTTTAAACTGCAGTATCCGCTATGCACATAATAGGATTCCCTGCTTCATCTAGAACTGCGCAACGCCGAGTAAGACAATGTTTCGAATTAAGAAATCGAGCAGCTGCATCCAAACCGTTTTTAAAAAAATAGTGATAAGGAACAAGGAATTGGGTTTGCTATGGAATATTTACCAGAAAATAATTTTTTTTGGCAAAATGTTATCTTTTCCGATGAGAAAACTTTTTAGTCTACATACAATGGAAGGATTCAAGTATATAGACCACCAAATTCCCGATATGATGAGAAGTATACCCAAAAAAAGTAAACCAGTTTCTCATTTGATGTGTGGGCATGGATAAGTGTTTACGGTGCAGGTGTATGCTGGAGTATTGGTGTAACACTAAACAGTAATATATATATTTTGGAACATGTTTTTTTTCCTTCTGTCGCGATAGTTTTCGAAGGAAATAACTTTATATTTCAGCAGAATAACTGCCCTGTGCATACTACAAGAAATATAGGAAACTGGTTTAGACAAAACAACGTAATATGTTTGCCTTGTTGCTCAAGAAGTCCTGATTTAAATCCAAATGAAAATGTTTGGGGATTGATGGTAAAAAAAATGTACAAAATAAATTTTAAACCACATAATAAAATAGAGTTATTTGATAAAATAGAAGAAATTTGGGAAGGACTAACTTCGGATTACACCAAAAGTATTATTTTGTCAATGCTAAGAAGATTACGATTAGTGTTAGAATCCAATGGCGCAGCAATTAAATATTAGTATTTTGTTTGTTGTTTGTTAATAAATTTACCCTTTTTGTCTTTATACTTTTGTAGTTTTCCAGGTATTATTTTATAATTTTCTTATTTCGCGGCTGTAATTTAATCACAAAAATAATTAGAAATAACCATTATTACTTATGGTAAAAAATCGTACATGCAATAATTTACAGCTAATAATATAGCTGGTGTTCTATCCAGGTATAAGCAGCAAGGTGAGAAACCCGTTTTACCCAATTTTGTTGTAATTGAGTTATGTATGGATGGAGTGTACAAATTTATATATCGTCAACTGTACATTAAAATACAAAGTGAGATGATTACCAAAAGTTATATCGTGGAACATGTATCAAAATACATATAGCAGAATTTTATAGAAAAAAAGATTACCCGGGAATATGTAAGCTCCAGAAAAAGACGTTCGACACTCTGGAATGATAACAGCTTACTTATTACCCCTTTAAGGATTGCCCCCTTCGCCTTTTGAACAACACTACCTACGCCAATGAAATAATTAAAAATAGGAATTATGTAAAATTAAATTACTGCAGAATTTCTATTTCTGTATTTCTGCTAAATCATTATCCATATCAAGCGATTAGGAACTAAATAATTAAATCAATTTAAAAGCACCGTTTTAATTTGGAAGAAAGATTTTTAATTTTGCCGGGTTTATCCTAAATTAAAAATTTTAATATAATCAACTTACGGTTCGTCTTATTGCCCTAAGTTAATTAATTAAAATGAATTAATTAATAATTAGGGTGCAGGTGCCTTGAGCTAATTTCATTAATACACCGGTGGGGAAAAATGAGTTTGCTGAAATGGCAGAGAATATTTACTTATTAACCTTTAAATTTTTTATATACCGGATAATACATTATTAATCTTTGTTTTTTAATTTTAATTTGCACAGTAAAGCAATAAGGTATTTTTTTTCTATGAATATAAATATGAAAAAATAATTTAATATACCTTATGGAATATTTACCACACAGCATCGTTTATATAAATATTTACTAATCTACTGCGATAGACCAAATTTCTAGAACCTCTCGACAAAATCTTAAAAATAATATTTAATACTACGTTTATATGCACCGTTGCATACGTCACTCGAGTCCAGTCCTGTTAGAATGGCGAAAATATAGTTTAAAGTTCTCATTATGTCGTAGCGTTCAGTCATATTTTATTATACACTAAAAGTTTAAAAGGTTCGAACAGATTTTTGAGTCTAGAATATGAGGACCTAGCCCAATTTTCCTTAATCTAAATGTTGACAGCCTTTCCTGTAAATATTTACCTAAATAATAGTATGATTTGCAGTAAATTTGGTAAACTAATAACTTCAACAGCTACGGTAAATTCGGCTAGATATTCATATTTTAGCCTAAAGAATTTGTGTAAGTGTTTTGTATAGACCTTATAGAAACACCATGTATCTATTCGATGTTTAATATTAAAAAGTTCAGCCCTAGCTTAAGAGATATAGAAATGAAGATCATACGCTTATGAATAATGACACAAATTTTAGGAAGTGGTTATCATAACTTAATAAATTGTGATAACTAAAACGCTTTCAACACCAAGTTATGTTACAAAACAAGATTTTAAAAAATTGGTCCACCGTTTGACACTTAACAATCTAGCAAGTAAGACAATAATCATGCTTACATCCTGGCCAGGTTGGCTTACCGACGGATGATCCCCCTTGACATTTTGCAGGGCTTTGTTCGCGGGGGCAGTGGGTGTCCGTGCCTCTGAGGGCACAAGAGCACCCGCACTGCTGCCTGCTGGGGATTTTGCTTGAGGACTGCCTGTGGTCCTGCAACAAAAAGACAAATATAGAATTAAGTGGTTTTATTACCTCCACATCAGCAGTACGTATTCAATTATGTACATTACTCAATATAACAAGCTTTTCCATGAGAATAAAATGATGTGACCAGCTTTATTTATTATTACAGCAAATAATTGCTGCTAATATACAATGTGACCAGTAAATCCCGCATCATATGGGATTTTTTTTTATTAATAGCTTTATTCGAAATTTGACTTTGGCATCAAGTTCTGCTTTGATCGAGATGAAAATTAAGCAAAAAAATAGTAGTCACTTGAGTCGCATTATCTGTCAAATTTGTATTTTTTCCAAAAATAATTCAACTGTGGGGTTATTTCTGAAAATACCGAAAAACGACATAAGAAAAACTTTTTTTAAATGCATTTTCTAGCCCACATGCAAAATTTCAGCTGAATAAGATAACTTTGATTTTTTACCCACCACTAAAATTCATTTTCCACTTAATGAACACTTTACTGATGACACTGTGTTCTTTTTGTCTTAATATTAAGGTGTATTACTTTCAGACACAAACTACATTTTCAAAAATACTTATTTTATGAAGTTACCTTATACAGGGTCAAAAACAAATAAACTTTGCATCACATGCGATCAAATTTGAAAAGCCCAATTTTGATTTTGTAGAAAAACACACATTTAATATGGCGCTACTTTAAAAAAAATGTATCTGAAATAAAGCATTGTCAAAACTAAGAAGTTTTATGTAGGTTGCGTTGATTCTCATTTTACAAAACTGGTGCAATTTACAAAATATGGGTAAAAAAATTAAAATTATCTTATGCAGCTAAAATTTTGCATGTGGGCTAGAAACTACATTTAAAAAAACTTTTTCCAATAACTTTTTTCGATACTTTCAGAAATAACCCTACTTTGGAATTATTTTTTGGAAAAAATTAAAATTTTACAGATAATGCGAATCACGTGACTACTATTTTTTTGCTTAATTATCATCTCGATCGAAGCAGAACTTGATGCCAAAGTCAAATTTCGAATAAAGTTATTAATAAAAAAATCTCATATGATGCGGACTTTACTGGTCACACTGTATCTAAGAATTCCTGCTAGGTACAAAAAGAAGGTGAGAAGAAACTTTCCATCTAAAGATTGTGGCCGATGGGCCCACCACCTCTCCGAAAATTTTATAATTATGTATTTCGGAAAATCGTTGACTTCCTCAAAATCACATATTATGGTTACTTTGGATTTTGGGTGATTTCTTTTAAGGATCCATCAAATCGACCCCAATTTTGTTTGTGGATTCCAGTGAGTGGGTAGGTACCCTCATAAATTAGCAATTTTTAAAAATTTTATAAACAGAAAGATTCATTTAAAATCTTATTACAACCATAATATAAAATAAAATTTAAAAGATATAACAAAGTTTCACTTTGTATTCTGTAAAATTATAATTTTAAGTAAGACTATAAACTGAACGTTTTACAGCTTTTTCCAAGGGAACTAGAAAAACCTTTTAAATTTTCCCGTTTTAATAAAATTATTTAAAATATTTAATAAATATTCTATGCTTTAACTTTATCTTAATGGGATTCAGAAACAAATCTTTGAAGTCATAAACTTAAACAGAGCCGAAGAAATGGAACTATTCCTGACGTCTCTACAAGTTTTAGCGCTAGATTTAATTCCTTTTAAACTTCGAAAGAGCTTGCACAGTTAATGCAAATTAAAATTTGTTTGATTAATAAAACCTGACAAATGAATGTTCACACTGTCCCAAAGTATAGTCAACGACTTGCGAGTAGTTCGTCGTAAGTAACGACGATCCAGCAAGGATATATACCACTAATCTTATTCATAAACGTACTTTCGCGTGGAGTCTACAACTCACTCTTTATAGAGTGTAGAGTTGTAAAATAAAAAATCTGGCTCTAAATCAGTTACTTTACAGACCTTGTACTGTCTTGTGATATTTACAAAACAAGTGAAAACGTTTAAATTTCATTACCATCTTCACAATAACCTTAACCTTTAGAAAAATTACCTTGTCAGACTTCCATTGTCCACGTTTCGGTTTGTTAGTATCTTTAACCGTTTTCAAGTGTAAACTAAATTATAATTCTAAGACTACTCTCCAAAATACTATCCATGTGCAATGAAGCTTGATGACTCCGCCTACGTGCTTATTGGAGTGTGAAGTTTGAGTTGTTGGTTTTGCACCAGAAGAGGCTTCCAGATATTGGGGATATCTATACTTGGTTTACTAAATATATGGGTATTTTGATTCATGAAAGCTACTTCTTTGAATTTTCGTTTTCCCCAGTGCTGTTCCGTGTCCAAAACCTTTGCTTCTGACCACTGTATATTATTATGTTGGTTGGTCCAAACATGTTCCGCTATACCTGATCTCGAAGTTTCACCTCTTTGAGTATGGTTCAGATGTTCTTTAACTCGTACGGGAAGAGGCATTTTTGTTTTTTCAATGTAAGATTACGGGGTTTTACTTTTGTAAGAAAGCTTCTAAGCATATTTTCGTATTTGAAGGCTGTTTTGATATTATAGTTTTTGGTTATCCTTCTAATTTTTTCAGAAATCCCCTTGACATAAGGTATTGTAAAAAATGCTTGCTTCTTTTTCGTTTCTGTATTAGTTTTTACTTCGCAATTTTTATGTTCTGAGATGGTATTAGTTACAAAAGTTTCAGGGTAACCATTCTGTTTTAAATCTTTTTTGATGTTTGAAATTTCAATATTAAGGTCTTCCGGATTGTTGCAAACGTTAGAGGCTCAGTGATAAAGAGATTGAATTATGCCCTGTTTTATGGAGCCATTATTAAGACAAGTAGCCTTAGAATTATAATTTAGTTTACACTTGAAAACGGGTAGAGATACTAACTAACCGAAACGCTGTGTTAAGTAACAAAATAAAGACAGTGGAAGTCCCACAAGGTAATTTTTTTGATATTTCTTCATTGTCTACCACCTTTAAAAAAATCTTTATTATACTTTATATTATATATACAGGGTGTCCCGAAATTAGCTGACAATATTTTAAGGGGATAAAGTACATTCAAAAATAAGACTAAAATTATCTATTAACATACCTTCAAAAACGCTTCGTTATGGGGCTAGAGCCCCCTGAATTGGAACCATTATAAGCAGTTTTCTTACAATATCTCAAAAACCGATTAGGGTATCGAAACAAAATTTGATACATGTTTTACCCATGATAAGACGCAATTAACGATTTAGTTAGCTTAACTTTATTTCTTCCAGTGGCGTCCCACTGGGTAGGTAGTTGGGAAAATATAGCCCTAAGTTTTTTATTTTTAGGATTTTTTAACTTTAGGTGCCATTTTTAGAAGCCTTGAAGTCTGTTGTTGAAAAAAGGTACTCTTGTTTCATTGCGGTAGGATTCACCATTTTCCAGTAAAATCGATTTTAAAATTTTTGGTTTTTTGAAATCCGGTGAAAAGGCTAAGGTTTTTTTTTGCATATCTCAGCAAACACTTAAGGTGGGAGTATCAACATGCTTGCCAACCTATAACCTATTTCGCGTAGATTTATTTATGTTTCCCAGCTTTTATACAAAATTTAAAGAAAATCAGTATCGACTTGATATTCTATAGGTAATACTTGACATATTTAATAAATATCAAGGAATTTCATAACTTATTTTAGGAGAATTGTATAGCGAAAAATATCGGGTACGATTTTTTTTAACATTATTATGTCATTGTCACTCATTGTTTTTTCACTATACAATTCTCTTAAAATAAGCAATGAAATAAATTGATATTTTTGTAATATATCAGATATTACCTAAGTAATGTGCCGACGAAACTGATTTTATTGAAATGTTAGTTTAAAAAATAATAAACTTGAAAAAACAAAGCGAAATAGGTTATAGGTTGGCAATAAATTGAACGACGTTGAGAATTCAACCTTAATATTAAAACATGAAATTTATTAGAACTTCTACTAGCGACAAGGCATATGTATTAAAGGATGTTACTTTAAAATATTTTTCCAGTGACGTCGCACGGGGTGGAGCCTTAAGTAAATATTACTTATATTTTTTTTAATTAATGTATTTTTTTTTAATTTTAAATTTTTTGTTAATAAAACTTTCCATTATTGTAATTTGACAGAATGTAACGTTTTAAAATAGAACAAAGAATAATAACAAATTGCAAATCAAATTTGATTGTGAACCACACGGAAAATTAATTCTTAAGCAAGTACCAGTCATGTGTCCCCAAAAATAATAATCAAGGGGATTTAAATCAAGTGATCTTGGTGGCCATGCTATGGCTACTAATCCACCTGGTAATTTTCTTTAAGCCAATTCCTCACTTGACGTCCGTAGTGAGCTGGTGCCCTATCATGTTAAAAGAAGTGCCCTAAACGTAAATCCAGTGGCACATTATCTAATAAATCCCCCAGTTGATTATGTATTATTATTATTTGGCGCTAGTAGAACTTCTAATAAATTTCATGTTTTAATATGAAGTGTTTGCTGAGATATGCAAAAAAAAACTTAGCCGTTTCACCGGATTTCAAAAAACCGAAAATTTTAAAATCGATTTTACTGGAAAATGGTTAATCCTACCGCAATGAAACAAGAGTACCTTTTTTCAACAAAAGACTTCAAGGCTTCTAAAAATTTTACCTAAAGTTAAAAAATCTTATAAATAAAAAACTTAGGGCAATATTCTCCCAACTACCTACCCAGTGGGACGCCACTGGAGAAAACACAGTTAAGCTAATTAAACCATTTATTGCGTCTAGCTATGGGTAAAACATGTATCAAATTTTGTTTTGATACCCTAATCGGTTTCTGAGATATTGTAAAAAAACTGCTTGTCATAGCTCCAATTCGAGGGGCTCTAGCCCCTTAACGAAGCGTTTTTGAAGGTATGTTAATAGAGGATTTTAGTCTTATTTTTGAATGTACTTTATCCCCTTAAAATATTGTCAGCTAATTTCGGGACACCCTGTATTATTAAACATAGACATCTAATATCTAGTCCCTGTTATTCACTATTAAAAACTAAAGTAACTAAAAAACTACTGTCAACTAAATCACACAGTGGCCCGGTATATTTAGATACTCAACCACTGTACGCCAATCGGGGTCAAGTGCGTCGCAACCTCAGCATTAATTCGCCTATATAACCCGGGCCACATTTAGCAGCAAGCTTCGGTGTTTATCGCCCGGTCAATCAACAACAGGTGACAAGCCTTGGCCTAGGCCAAGTGACGCATCTGCTCATCCAGTTATCAATAGGTGACAAGCATTGGTCTAGGCCAAGTGACGCACCTACGCGGAACAATAAGAGACATGCTGGTTCGCCTTCTAGGATAGACAGTAAGGAGAATACAATAGACGTCGTTTTGTAAACCAACAAACTTTTATTCCTGTATCTACGTCCCCGACACACGAAATGAAATTCGTGACACTACTAGAGAGAGAGAGTTTCAACAATATTTAAATATTGTAACGCAAGTTGTTTTAAATTTAAACATACTTTTATTACTTTTATTTTATACGAAGTAAAAAAAGGCAGAAAAACCTTATTAATACCTTTTTTTGCTTTGTAAAGATAGACGGTGGTTTCATTGTGCAACTCGCGAGGAACCTGTTGGACCCTTGCAGTTAACCTCTTGTCACCTTGTTATAATAAAGGGGATGAGATGTCTATCTTGCTCTCTCGTCATTGATAATAAGTATACCGTTCATCCAGATTTATCGGAGTATTGGAAAATCTTTATATTAAATAATAATTCCCATTATAATGTCAAGCTAAGATATAAAAGAACGTTGCAAAATTAAAAACGGGACCGACGGCGGCGACCTTTTTCTTTCCACAAAGAAATTGATGCGAGATAAATTCAGAGATAAATCCGTCAAAGCCCTAATGCCCTTAAAGCGTTCCGGAGACGGAAAAATGGGTCAAAAATTCGCTTAAGCTTAACCCTCGTCTGCCCTTCGAAATTTATATTAAACGAATAATCCACCTTCTCTTTGGCAAAATTATTTCCAACATTAATTTTTCGAATCTTGCTCTGGTTTCTTTTAAAAATCGGTTCCTCGGTTCTAAGTCTCAGGTCAAATGTGATTAGTGTGAGTAAAATCTTCTTTTAATTGATCAAAAATGTTCCAATATTTAGGTTGATAGCCTTCTCCTTTTCGCTTCAACAAAGCAACAAGTTATTAATATTTGCTTATATCTAAATTGCAATTTAATTTCAAGCATGGCTTTAATCATTGAGTAGTGAGACCAAAGAGGACTTCAATATCTTAAATTTCGTCTTGAAATATGCGAGACATATATTGTCAATGTATTTTCGAGAAACGTCTTTAAGATCGCACTACTACCACTGCAGACATTTTCTACAAACAATTTCGTACTGTTCCTTAAACTTTTTTTGCGCAACAACTCAAAGGTAGCTACTTCAGATCGTTTTCTTCCAGATTATCAATCAAAAATCCTACAAATTAAAAAAGAACGATTTTTACAAGTTATTGGCAGCGAGTTTTTCCGTAACTAACAACAATACCATTGGTTGCAAGGTGACTAAAAACAAATAGATAAGGAATTTTCGGATTTTGATGTCTTTAATTTTTAATTTGGTTGATAATTTTCGGTTCAATAGTATTTTTAGATGAAATATCATTCGAGTATTTTATTTTTAAACCTATTTATATAAAGAGCATACAAGCATAAATCTGATAAATGTAAAAGCATAGCTGCTACTCCTTAACAAATTGCCAGACCCTTTTTTTCGTAATAAATCTTTTACAATAAAATGAAAAAGTTTTTACGTCATTTTCTTTTCTTATTTGTCGTCCTTAATGAAAATGAGAGGTAATAAAAAATAGGCTAACTGTATTTTCCCTCCACTTATCCCTATGTCAGTAAAAAAAATTCGGTCCATGCTCTTTGGGTAATTTTATTATTTGTCCCTTTGTATAAAGGTAGTAATAGGCTTTTTCACTAAATTTTAATTGTGACCCTAAAAGGTATTGCAAAAAAAACTGCAAATAAAATTTAACTTTAACACCCTGTAGCTCCGTTAATAATCAATTTTCGAAAAAATGTTATAGGAAGAGATAGCATTTGTTTTCGGTCTAGAATTATCCCCTAAATTTTTTGCTCATCATTTCCGGTATAAGGTAATATTTCGATAGGAAAAATGGTATAAAAATTAAAAACATCTGCCATCTGGTAGCGATAGCAAAGACAAAAGACTAACCCGATTGATACCAGACGGCTAGACAAAATAAAGCACGTGGAAATCCGCAAATTGCGGCTTGATTTGGGGCCAAGGCTCAAAATTCCTTATGAGTCAGTAAGAGAACAAGATATATTTATTGTGGTTTACTATCTTTCTCCCTCTCTCTATTTTATGCGGTTAATAGCCAGGTCAGGCATATGGAATTTTTCCGCCACGACGAAGCGCCAGGACGTTTTTGCGACACCAATGAGTTTCTGCAACGTTAGCCCTTATGCATTATCGTCCTAAATTTAAAATTATTTACAAAAAGAATTAAGGATCGGGAGATAAGGTAATAATAATGAGCAGGAATAAATATTGTGGTATATAAGTAAGTAGGTAGGGCCAAGGCACTACACACGTCTTTATAATTGGTTTTAGAAAAGGTTTGCGACACTTTGAGAAGATTTTCATTATTGGAATATATTTTCAATAGGTTCTAATTCACGTTATAATAAATTCAGTTCTAGTAACAACGTTACTATTGGTAAAATCTGTGAAGACGAAAATAAATTTTTCTTTAATCTGAAAGTTTTAAGTATCTTGCCTTTGAACATTTTTTTTGGGGGAAAATATTTTCGCCTAAGACATCTTGTTTGGCCTAAAATTCTTGATTTTTCTTTCACATTTTTTTCGATAAACGAGCAACATTGTTTTTTAATATGGGGCAATTTATTTCTTGTTAGTGTTCCCCTATCCATCAAATCCAAATTCATCCATCACGTGAGCACTTTTAGGCTTCTGACAAGAAATACAATTATTATTATATTAGGATATAATAAAAGTTTGCAATATGTATGTATGTACCTGGCGTTCCCAATACACGGATATAATTTTTGTTCTTTTTTTTCTGTTTTTCATATTCAGCGAACAAACTGATCTTGACGAAATTAATAAATGAATATAGTACGAACATTTTATGCAATCAACGTTATCAAAAATTAAAGAAAAAGTCAATTATTATGACATAATTTTAATTTTTATATACTACTTGACTATAAATTAAGAGATTTAATTAATTTGCAGCACTCTAGATTGAAAATAAAAATAAACATAAAAATATTATAACACGTCAAAAAATTACAGTTGAGGTGTCATTTCACTCATAACGTTTTGCTGAACTCAAATAAGTAAAAATATACAAGATGTCTCATTTAAAACATTAAAGTCAAGGTAACTTCCGGCCAAACCGGAAGTGCTAACAAATTGAAAATTATGCCAATAAATGCAGACTCATCTCTTATGCATAATCTCAAAATTTCATTTTAATATCTATAAATATAAAAAAGTTATAGGGGTGAACGTATTTTGAGAAACACCCGGTAAAGTAGTAAAAATCGTAAATACCTAGAGATGGATGCAACTAGCTTGACACCTAGTTATGTTGATGCTAGCACCTCATATGCCACAATTTTCTAATCAAAGTTTAAGTACCTCTTCAGGTTATTTTGCAGTATTAAGTAGATTACGAAGAAATAATATTTTACGTGTTTGGGTTAGATTGCTTTAAGCAACATTAAGAAATAAGGCTTTTAATTAAAAAAGGAGGGAAAATACGAATTTCCAGAAATATAATTTCTAACGAAATTCAATCTTGGCGATATTTTAGATTTTAATTAATAAATTTAGTATAAAGGTGTTAGTTTTTCTACGCTTTGGTTTTAAATAAATTATTTATAGGAACAAAAGAAAAACTCAAAAGTCTTCCTCCACAAATTTATTAGAATGAAATATTCAGTTAAGGATATCTACATGTTTCGAACGCAGAAACGTTCATCATCAGGAGACAAAAAAGCTTTACTGATGGTGTTAGCAGAAGTGGAAATGATAGAAGGTATACAACTCCAATGGAGCTTTAATGAAATGTAAAAGTGGTGTGTTGGTATAACAAATGAACAGTGACGAAAAGTTGGAAGAAATTTATATCGTACGTAGAACAATCATATTTGTTTAAAAAAGGGAGAAGTCCAAACCAATTAAATGAAAGGGGAAGTAAAGCCATAAGATTTAGTAAAACACATTTAAAATCGTATTCTTCATTATGACGTTCATAATAGCACTCAGTGCCATTATGAATTCACAATAACATCCAAATGTTAAGATACAAAAACAAAAAGTGGTGCAAACTATTTATTTGTTATTATTACTTAGAAAAACGGATTGCATTTATTTATTGTAAACATCCGAAGGGACACTTTCGGATTCAGAATCTCCCATATTTAAATTATTTTTGGCCAACACTTTGCATACAATAGAAAATTAGACGGCAATAATGACGTTGTCAAAATCGAAATTGAAACAATTAAAAATGCGGTTACCATGATATCGACTAATATGGACACCTGAAAATTTAAAAAAATACGAAAACGTTATCTGATATCAATGAAATTTAGACGAATAAAATCTATTTGCACTGTCGTAGATAACATTTTGAATGATACACGTTCGATATGAACTTTGTTAATGAGACTTGTGCAATTAAACCACTCGGCTAACGCCTCGTGGTTTAACGTTGCACACGTTTAATTATAGTGTTCATATCGAACTAGTATCATTAATAACTATTAGGGCACTGAGTTTTGCTTACTGTTTATTTGTTATACCAACACACTCTTTTTACATTCCATTAAAGCTTCATTAGCACCGCAGTATACCTTCAACCATTTTATTTTCTGCTAACACCATCAGCAAAGCTTTTCCTATCTCCTGACGATGAACGTTACTACGTTCGAAACATGTATAGTAGAGACCCTTAACGGAATATTTTATTCTAATAAATTTGTGGAGAAAGACTGAGTTTTTCTTTTGTTTCCACCTATACTTTTAACTCCACTTTACGCGTGGACTATTTCTTCAAATTAAATTATATAAACCCCCACAAACCGTACAATTTTAAGTAATACAATTTATTTTGAATTAAACACGGTTGGGTCTCAGGTTTATTTAAGTTATTTATTTGGTAAAGAAAATTTAGAACGCTCCTTGATAGGGAATTTTAATTTTCCAACAGGAATTTATTTATTTAGGCGAGGACAGAGCAATAATTGCAAATCCTTAAAGAAATAATATTTAAAATAATATAGTGTCCGCGAAAATAATTAAAAGCGAATATTGGGGCATATCGGACAAGTGTGTATCCTCATATATCTACGTACCCTGTATATTTTAAACCAATTATTAACCAGAAAAATGGGTTTATGTTCTGAAAATATTTTTTTCTATTTTACGTTCATAATAAGCTCAGTACGATACGCATTTGCGTATCGTAATGAAGCTATTTCGATACGCGTTTTTTCTTTATTTGATGTTGGTAACATTTAAATGTTTTATTTCATTGACTTGCGCGGCCTTTGGGATTTACGAGAAAACCCATTTTTCGCAGAGGAAAAATAGCTTGATAACTTACTGTTTTATTTTGTGTGGATAACAGTCATGTATGTTGGTTGCATAAATCTATAAATCAATCTTTTGTAGATGCTTCAAGCTATCATTTTCTGCCAAATCCTATCCAAAATTCAATCTACTAACCTTACAATGTCGATTTTAACTTTATTTGAATTTTCCATCTTCCCTATACTAAATTGCAATGCCGTGACGCTAAATCACGTCTTTTGAAATTCGAAAAAAAAGTAGCAAAATCTCCCGAATTTTCAAACGTTCTGTATATGTACCGAATGTACAAGGATCACACAACGTATTCCGTCCAATTTCATTTCTCATATCGCTAAAATAACTTTAGAATCTCGTGGTGAAAATGGGTCAATAAATCAAAAAATGACAGTTTGCAAAATAATTTTTGTTGTCCAGAGGCTACTATGAATAGTATTACTAACATAAAATTTAGACATAAAAATTTACAAAATTTGAAATTTCTTTTTAAAATGTATTTTTCTTGATTATAAAAGGTGAAATAGAAAAAAAATTATAAAGCACATGTTTCATAAGGCGTTTTAGCGCACGTGTCAGTAAAAAAACTGGCCACTTTGTGGCTCGTTTTTTAAAATAGACGCGTGCGCTAAAACCGCTTCTTATGAAATGTGTACTTTAATATAATATTACAAAATATTTACAGCAGCTATAAATTTTTCGAATATATACAGCAAATTTACGGCACTGTACATAACTGCATTTTTTGATTTGAATATTTGACGTCAAAAACGTGCATGTTTCCATTAAATGCATTTGAAATTTCGATCCTCAAAGGTCTTGTTTTCAGCTGAAATACTACTTAAAACCTCCACACAACCTTGTAATTTAAACTGAAGGTAATAAAATTAATTTTAAGCACTAGTCGGTTGGGGTTGTATTTAATTCCACAGAATACTTGGTTAAACATAATTTAAAATGCCATGTTGGCAATTTTGTACCGTTTTGTTTTGCGTTCTTTTTAGGGGGTCAAAATAGGAATTTTAATTTGTTTACCAAAATTTATTGTGCCGCTATTTTATTAAATTAAATATAGAAATAAAATCTTTCAATGACTACTACCGTGCGAGCAAAAATTATTTGCATCAAAGAGGGCTGGGATTAAAAAACGTAGGGCTTGGTTAAGATCACAATGATGGGGACGATATATCTAACCAAATCTAGGTTAAAATTTTCTCAAATTCATATTATGACATGATATGCCAAACTAATGAGTAATAAAATAAGTAGACAAATACAAATTTATTTTTGTTGTTTAAAAAATGAACAAAGTAAGAATATACAGAAACAAAAAGAAAAATAATTACATAAATGGTGGAACTGGGCCACCTCCAAGCATAAATTCACACGTCTCTTCATATTTTCGAAAGTGTTGACCAGCATCTCTGGAAAAATGTTATCACATTCTTGGATAATCCTTTCTTTTTCCTTCTTCAGAATAGTCCTGCATGTTCCATAAGATCTTCCCACTTCTTGGGACATGCGTCTTATACAATTTGTTGGCGTATTTTGCTTTATTTCATGAACATTTGCAACAAGTTCTTCTGTTCTTACAGATGGTCTTCCTGCTCCTTTTTTGTGTTGTATAGAACCTGTTTCCCTAAACACAGCCACGGTTCTTTTCAGGCAATAATAAAAATCCCCAGCAATAAAAGCAACGTTAGGAAAATGTTCGTGAAAATCGTCCATGCACAAACCCGGATTGTATTGCCACTCACTATTTACTCTAACCCCGTTTCGAAAATAGGTTTCAACCATGAATGTTTTGTGCTATTCCGTAAAGCCCATCGTGTGAATTGTTCAAGAAATTGAATAAAATAGCGATAAATCAAATTACTTGTAACGACTGTCAAAGATGACGGAATAACTGATTGATTGTTAATTCATATAGATACTGACACCCAACAGGTATTAAGCTCTACGGCTAAGCATTACGTCCTTAGATGCAAGGCCCTCTTTGATGCAAATAAATTTTGCTCCAATACAAACTAATCCGGTTTGAATCGATCAAACGGATGAAGCCCAACATAAAAAAAAATATCTTTTTCTACAAGGATTTACCGTTTTAAGGGACGAAACTCTATAGAGGTATATTTAAGAATTTAGATATTATTTAAACAAAATATTAAAACAGGTACACTACAACAATTACTTACTCTAACTGAGCTCTGGAGATCCAATTGAAGCCAGACAGCGTAGACGATGCATGAAAAGAAAGAAAAATATATTAGTAAAGTTGTTCACAAGAATATTTCATAATATATTGGGTGCAACTTTGGCTGGGTCAACAATGGAAATTTTTGTTTATATCAGATTGTATATTATTTTATATTATTGAACTATTATATTTTAAAGAAGTTTTATATTTTTCTTTATGATGTATTGGTATTTCCAAATTATTTTCATTTCTAGTGTTCATGTTGTTGGTAATTTTAAATTGAATTTTTTCATAAAAATAATCTAGTAAGTATTTTAGTAGAAATTATTTTATTTACTATTATGAACAGTGGCGGCTGGTGAGGGAGGACTCTGGGACTCCGTCCCCCCAAGAATTCTAGTAAGAATCGTGTTTTTTTAAATTTCATACATAAATATATAAGTACTAGTTAGCTGCTATAAGGCTTACGCTTTATTTTAATAATTTTAAATAAATTAAATCGTTTCACCTAAACAAATCCATTTAATATTAGCTCCACCGCTTAACTTACGAAACTAACTCCAACCAACACTTTCTCGATGGAGCGGACGTTTACGCGAACGTCCTTTTGTCGCAGAAGCAGGCAGACAAGCAGCAGCAGCAGCAGATATCCGCGGTTGGGAGAGGTAAGAGAAGTGGTTCTGGGGACTCAACGTGGGTGAAGCCAATTGGCATTATATTTCGGGATTGTTGATTGTTTACTTACATGGTAATTGTTCTGCATCGGCAATTGACAGTGTTATGTTGGGTTAGTGTTGTTTTTCTTTTGGAAAATGAGGAAATGTGCAAACATTTTCGTGACGCACTTTGTTTTTTCTTTCTGCGGCCCAACGCCCTCCCTGGCTCGAAACTCACGAGCCGCCACTGATTATGAATAAAACAGTTTTACTTTTAAACTCAAGTTTTATAATATAACGTTGTCTACAGGTTGAAGTTACATAGTCGTATTTTTAAAGGGTAGTCGCTTAACTGCGCTTCAGAATAGCTACTGGATTTTATAAAATTAAAAAAAAAATTATACAGTTACTGGGTGTTCAGCTTTTTAATTTTGTTTACTGGCAAATACTAAAAACTTGGCCTAAAAGTATTTCGGCGATTAAAAAGGTAACAATTATTTTTAAACCGCTTTCTACACCGTTTCGAGTCGACTTCACCGACAACGTTATCAAATTAACGAGCGACATAATGACCGTCATTTCCTTTAAACCGAATGGCGTCTGTTTATTGTCTTAACGACATTTGAAAACGACTGGAATCGGTGTCGTTATAAGAGACCCTTAAGGAAGATCATTCGCTGAAAAAGAAAGAAAAGAGGAAGCACACCAAAGCAAGACAGACGACTAATCGAAAGTCGTACCGATATAGCCATGATTTTAAAAAATCCACTCTCAACGTTCGCATCCGACCAGTCGCCTCACTACGCCAGCGCCGGACGACCGCGGTCTAACAGCCATGGAAAAGTAGTTAAAATTACGGTACTGATGTGACGGGATGGTTTTAGTTATTGTGAGTAGTTTAAGCGAAAAATAGCCATTGAATTGCAGAGTGTTGTTAATGACTTTGGCCTCGTCGTCGCCCTAGAGAGGGGCATCTATCCGATATATTGACGGAGTTACAGGGTGTTAAAGTTAAATTTTATTTACAGTTTTTTTTTGCAATAACTTTTGCCACGCTTATAATATTTTAACGAAATCTTGTACATGGGGCATTTTCGGGATGAGGAATACAAATTTGCACACCGTTCTTTTACATTTTGTAGAGGGCGTCACATAGAAGCCTATACTTTAATTTGAATGGTCCTAACTTTTTTGTCCTACACTGTATGCGCATTTTGACTGAAAATTTTTGTTCTCCTAACCTTTTGACATAAAAAAGGTATACCTCTTTTGTTTCGATAAATCTAACCGTTTTCGAGAAAAACGCTAAAATAACATAGCTTGCATGTGATAAATACGAATTCATTTTAATTTATTTTCAACCTTAAACATAGCATAGCAAAGGAAGGAATATTCCAGGGAGTTCGTCGGAATTTTTTAAGAATTTGTGCATTAAAGAGGAAGGACGTCACTTTGCACCTTTGATTTGAATGTTTAATTTATTGTTCTAGTAACTTATCTATTTTAAAACTGCAAACAAAATTTACCTTCGTTAATAATCAATTTTCGAAAAAATGTTGTAGAATAGCATTTATTTTCGGCCTAGAATTATCCCCTAAATTTTTTGCTCATCATTTCCGGACACCCTGTATAAATATAAGTAATGAAAGTAAAATGAAATTGTCACTGGAGGGCAGAAAAAAATTAATAAAATTCAAATTGTTTATTATTAACAACAGGTTTTACAAAAAATATTTTTTCGGTTGGTAATTATTGTAGTACCGATCTGTCAATATTTATTTTATTAACAATATAATTCATATGATATTTTTTTAAGCCTTAATGCTGTTAACACTAACTAATAACACTTTAAGATCCCGTAAAAAGTTTAAAAGGTGTTGAAGGCGAACGTGAAAGAACCAAATCCGGTCCTGTCTCTTTACCCAACGTAATAACGTAAAATAGACCAGACTTTAACAGAGTACCATAGAAAATAACAAGTACGTTTCAGAAAAACATACAGGGTTCCCCATTTAAAACGAAACAGGCTAAATATTTAGTTCCACGTTAATTTAAAAAAAGAAACGCTCGGATCCGTCGATTTTTATTTCGAGGCGGACATCTTTTGCGTATATTATCAATCTTGTTACTTCAAGCCCCTAGGAGGGAGGGGATGTAAGATCTAAATCTTAAATGGATACCCCTATTTTATATAATTTTTTTGGATTCTGCATAAAATTCTGAACATTTTTAATAAAAGCATTATTAGTCTATACTAAACAGTTTCCGAGATATTAACTCTTGAAAAATTAGATTTTTGAACTTTGACAGCGTCTAGCTTTCTGACTCTACGTCTTAGAGGAAAACGGCATACATGTCCCTATCTTCGATTTTTATTATCTTTCCAATAGTGTCAACTTCCGGTTAAACCGGAAGTACTATATTTTTTACAACCGGTTTAACCGGAAGTTGACACTATTGAAAAGATAATAAAAATCGAAGATAGGGACATGTAAACCGTTTTACTTTAAGATGTACAGTTAGAAAGCTAGACGCTGTCAAAGTTCAAAAATCTCATTTTTCAAGAGTCAATATCTCGGAAACTGTTTGGTATAGACTAATAATGCTTTTATTAAAAAATGTTCAGAATTTTATGCAGAATCCAAAAAATATATATAAAATAGAGGTATCTATCTAAGATTTAGATCTTACCCCCCCTCCCTCCTAGGGGCTTGAAGTAACAAGATTGACAATATACGCAAAAGATGTCCCCCTCGAAATAAAAATCGACGGGTCCGAGCGATTTTTTTTTAAATTAACGTGGAACCAGATATTAAGCCTGTTTCGTTTTAAATGGGGAACCCTGCATTTGCTAAACCTAAAGAAAAATTCATTCTCCGGGTTACCAAGGCCACCGAAACCGATCTTGCTTAATATTTATTAGCATTTGCAAATAAGTCTTAGGCCAAAATACTGTTTGCCAAAATAAATGCGAAAGGCTACTTTCCCGATTGTCATGATAAAAAAAATATTTTTTTTTTCTTAAATGATATATTTTTCTTTTTTTACCTATTTAATTTACTCTTTATACACCTAAACCAGCATGGTGACAAATGGTTTATTTCCATGTGGGGTGCGTGTCGACAGACTTTTTTCCTGCTATTGATCGTTAATTTTTGCATACGGAGGCATCTGGGGAAAGGGCAACCGCAAAGGAAACTTGTCTTATTTAAAGGAAATAATAGGAACTAAAAAAATTTTACTCACTTTCAAAACCTGCTTATTATCTGATATTAGATGTACTAAAACCTTAGCAATAAACAAATGTATCTTGAAATAAATTTTATAGCTCTAGTTTTTTTTTTGGGTGAATGGTGGAGTCCCAAGAAGAAAATAGCTAAGAGTGATGGTAAATCCTTAAAATTAGGTCGAATCACAGGCCTATGGAAAAAAAGAAGAATGCAACAAACCCGATAACACCTGTTTTATTAAAAAAACACCTCTAGGCAAGGCTGTATGGTCGGGAAATATATTTTTTTTCCTAGAAAAAGTTGGCAAATTATATTATCGCTAACCAAAAACACGAGTCTTGCCAAATCACGGCGACCAGGGCAATCCAATCAAGCCTATAGTAGTTAACTTGTTTTATTGTGGTGTATATTAATTTTGTTGAACAAGTTGTTATTATTTTTGGTATATATAAACTTTCAAAACAATAGGTCACTGTGTAAAGTGCATAATTGTTTCAATAGTGGGAAAAGTACGCCAGAGGATATATCTTTCAATAGGTAATGAATCTCAATAGGTGCATTGCTTTATTAAGATATATTATAATTAGCATAAAGACTTTTAAAAAAATGTTTATGTGAAAGGGCTATGCTTGCCTAGTGATATCCATATATTATTAGCTATTTCCTTCAACAAACCGAAAAACAAAACCATGTATTTTCAAAGTTGGCACGCGTTGATCCATACGAAGTTACCGTCAGTTGGAATGATGCTGCCAACTCAAATTCGTGGATATCAACCTATAAAACCCAAAACCCCATTAGTGCCGTTATAATGTGCCATTTATACAACCCATTCTGATACATAGTTTCAAAACTACAGTCTAAAAACTGAAATTCCCATATTAGGGAAAAGTAAATACTCCTATACCTTCAGACAACTTAACTAAGTGTGGTCTTTAAAATTAAAATTTGCTATATTATAATAACAACCTTATTGCAAATCTAGATCACAGGATTACGCCAGTAGACTCTGCCATTATTGTCTATGGAGCTACATTCATTTGGCACACTTACACACAGAGCTAAATTACACCGGGTGACTCTAACCGTGTATACGGATAGGGTTACGGGCGTTCCCACTTTCCTTTTGTTAATCGGCTTCCGTTTTTATAACCCTATAAAAATTTATTTCTTTTTGCCCTTTTGCCGATGGTTATCTTTTTGTAACTGCATTTTTATTTTAGTTTTGTCAATAATAAGCTTAAAATTAAAAAAAAAAAACAGTCAATTACTCAACTCGCGTTGTTTGAAACGTTAACAACTACATACTTGCACTGCGTTAAGTGCGACAAGTACCTTATTGTCGCTTCGCGTGTACAACTAAAAATAAAAGCGACTATAATCAAAAGCGGGATTTTCTCAAAAAACTTCATAGTTTTTGTCTATAAAAGGTAGCATTTTTCAATCAAATGAAAATTGCATGTGTATAAATTTTGCTTTACCTTTTTGTAGTAGGAGACCAATATAGCTATATAAATAAATTTGCACAACTTTGGTTGGCTTATAAGAATTTGACAAATTTTAAGGCGCTAAATAGGGTTCTTTTTGTTTTATCAAATTAATAAAAAGTATGTTTGAATAATATTATATAAATATTATAAATTATTAATTATATTATATTATATTAATAATTATATTATATTAGATTAGCACATTTTCTTTATTGTTCTTCCATTTTATATTGTGCTAGTAAGGAAATATTTGATAAATTACAAATTTTACAAAATAAGGCAAAGCGTATTATTTTAAATTGTGACAAATATACAAAAATTAATTTTATGTTAAAAAATTTAGATTGGTTGAATGTCAGAAATTTAATTTTTTATTTAGTATGTATCATTATACATAAAATTAAAAATAATTTATTGCCTGATTGTTTAAAAATTTTTTGTTCTTTTAATTCTGACCATCATAATTATAAAACAAGAACTAATCAAAATTTTTATGTGGATAGAGTGTCTAAAACATTAGCTTATAAATATATATTGTTTATAAAGGTTTGATAGAATATAATAATTTGGAAAATTCTATTAAATCTCAAAAATCATTAAAACAGTTTAAAAAAACTTTAAAATTATATTTCTTTAAAAAACAAAATGATATGTAATATTTAATACAATTTACAAAATGTTTAACTGTTCTGTCTGTTTTTGTTAAAAGAAGGTGGCGTTTCAAAATTTAAAAATAAAAAAATGTAATAAAAAATATTTAATTGTAGCTTTTTTGCTAAATAAAATATGTTACTACTACTACTAGTTCCATTACGACAGCTAGAGAGCAATAATTAGCAGAATCAAAAAATTTTTCATTTGTCTCAAAAAATTTAAATGCAACGATACATTTTTTTGACTAAGCAAAAAGAAGATTAAATAGGAATATTATCTGTGCAAAACCACTAGTCAATTATTTTTTTAAACCGGCGATATAGAAAATATAGTATAAAAATGACCTTCACATGAACAAATTGACGTTTTAATACGTTATTTGTAGGCAAGAAGTTATAAATATCATTACAGGTACGCTGCCTTCGTTTCTTTTTAGTTGTACACCCGGTATAGCATTTCCCGCTTGGTACATATTTTTTTCTAGATGGTTTCCCACAGAAAAATTAAGACAATTTTGTGTTATTTGTATGGGTAAAAAATTTATAAAATTATACCGTTAAAAACCCTTTAAACTTACGTTTTCGTGAATATAGAACGTGTAAGTCATATACAAACAGATTGTGAGTGTATTTTTAACATGTAGTTCATATGCCAAATAGTTGTGATAAGATTTAAAATATGTATATCATATGCAGTTAAGTCCTGAGAGACCATAAAAATAAATCAACTCTATTGTTCGCAATAAAATTCTTTTGCGACTAATTTTAATTACTGCGGAAAAAATTTCTACTATACCAGATAAAAATCAGCTCATTTAAAAACTTCGAGTAGGTTTCTTGAAAGATATTAAACAGAAATTAAAAAAAAGTTAATTTTTTACGACTTCTATTAATCCTTTATTAAAAAATATTTTTTTTACTATAACTAAACCATATTATCTTGCTTGGATAAATAATAAAAAATATATTATTATTTAAAAATATAATAGGGAACTTTCCAATTTTTTTTCAATAATATGATTTAGCTAGGCCTAAAAAAAAATTCCCCAATTATTACTCCTAAAAAATCAGTAATAACTTGGTAAAAATTCTTTAAAGTTTCGCGCGTGTCAAAGGCATTTCAAACGACCTTTTAAGCGCGCCAAGCCCGATGACGTCAGGAAGTATGACTTTCCCGTCATCCGTCATCCTGACCGGTGGCCGAGCTACCGAGTTTGCATTTCGATTGCCGTGTGTTATTGTTATTGTATTGTTGTTTTAAGGTAGAATTCTCAACGTCGTTCAATTTATTGCCAACCTATAACCTATTTCGTGGATGTCACACACGAATTATACTTCTTGACGTTACGGCCCGTTTTTACCCGCTTGGGATAATTTGAATTTTCGGGCATTTTTAAATCTTGCTAGCGGTCTTTTGGGACGAAATATGTTGTTTTTTTTGCTGCCATATGTTTTATGACAATATATACTTATGATTTATAGAATTTTTTCCCCATTTAAAATTTTTGTCAAGTTCCCTATTATGTTACTTGCTGGCTGTGTCGAAAAAATTTAGCACGAGAAAATTGAAACAAAACATACAGTGTGAGTAACTTGGAAAAAATTTATTTCACTTACAAACTCAACACTGTATACACAAAAAAGAAGATTTCGGTCCAATACCTAAATGTTAAAGAAATACCCAGTTTTGTTAAAATACAGAGACAGTTTTTATCATTCTCGTAGAAAAACTGTTTTTGTTAGATAAAAATAACCATTTGCAGAAATTTTCCGGTACGTAAATTTCTGACAAATTATATTTATAGACCCAAGCGAGTGCTCTAATGCTTTTATAGAGAAACATAAACATTAGTTTATGGATATTATTTCATATCTAAGTCGTGTAGGAAAACGTCGGAAAAATTGGGAAAATAATAAAATCCAATTTAAGTTTGAATTCGAGAAATGATGATTATGACCGAGTTAATTTAATAATAATAATAATAATAATAAATAATAAAAGTTTATTCAAATATTTTTTTGATATTTAATGCTAATATACATTTTTTTGTATAACTACCTATCCATTTCGAACTCGGAAGTAAAATACTTGTTTTGAGTTAAATAATATAATATTTATTGTCAAGAATATATTTCATAATTCAGGCACAACTAGATTAAAATATAAAACGAATATGACAATATTTTATTGGTATATTTTATATCACTATAGTATACAAAGATACAATACGTCATGTATATAATATATATATTTATTTATTTTATTCATTATAGCTTGGTATATTTATTATTTATTAATGACAATCTTGAATATATCTCTTGGATTGAATAATATCCAATTTTTAATTTTATTTCTATAATTATTTAATGATTTAATTATTTTAATTGACTGTGGTAGCATATCAAAAATATATGGATTGATGTTTAAAAAATGTTTGATTAACATGTTGTAAGAAAATATTTGTTTAATATCCATTTTTTTGCTATCTTTAAATAGTAAATCAGAAGAATATTGGTGATCTTTCTCGTAAATAATTTTCAAAATGTATTTTTGAATAGTTTCAATATTATTAAGATAATTCTTATTTATGCGTCCCCATCCTAGTATTCCATAATTTAAATGGGTTTGTACTAAAGAATAATACAATATTTCTAATTCTTTTATATTTAAAAATTGTTTAAGGTGTTTAAATTTTGGTATAAGGATTCTTAGTTTTTTTAAAATGTAGTCACTATGTAAATCCCATTTTAAATGTTTATCAAAAAGTATTCCTAGATGTTTAATATTTTCACCTTCCTTTATGTTAATATTATTATTGCATATTATTGGACCAATATTTGGAAGTTTATTTTTGTATGAAGTAAATGGAATGTATTTTGTTTTCTTATAGTTTCTAGTTAATAAGTTTTTATTAAACCAGTTGCTTATTTTTATAAAATCTTTTTCAATAGTATTTTTTAAAATATTCCTATTTAGACCTTCATAAAAAATTACCGTATCATCAGCAAAACTATATACCTTGTGGTACTCCATAATTAAATATTTTTGGTAAACTTTTTAAATAAAGTTAATATTTGACCACAAAATCCAAGTTTTTTGTTAATAAAATTTAGTTTTTTTTAGTTTTTTCGAAACATAAATTATTGTTCTCAAAATGATGTTTCCTAACGTAACATAGCACATTTTTTTAAATAATAGATTATTTGCCATACATTTTATGACCCTAAAACAGAAATAAAAATAATAACCGATCCCATCAACAACTTTTAATCTACGAACTAATGCGTTACGATCGATGGGTACCAGTTAACTTAATACACCTAGTTTCGTTCCATGTTACCCTATATTTACTTCCGCATTCTTGGCTTTTATTCCCAATGCATTTATAATGCAGTTTGCATATCTGATTTATTTTTATGGTGCAGGTACTCCGAAGTGAAATGTAACTACGTTAAACATATAACGGTGGAAAATTGCAAAATAATAGTAAATAATGTGTTTTAAAATTGCATAGTCGCATTGATTGTAAGGCTGCGATTACGGTGATAAAAATAAATATTCGTTCTGTACGCTATCACCCCACTTCTATTATCGGTCTTTCTTCGATTATTGCATTAATTATCACTTATAATCTCCCTAGCAGAAAAATTATCGGGAATTAATTCTGCTGCGTGGGAGATTCGGTAAGAAAATTTCATAAATTGGAGTTTTTTTTAATATGATGAGATGATGAGACCTACGACTTATTCTCAATAAAAATTACAAGTTAGCAACAAAATGTATTTTGATTTTATTCTAAGTGACGTTTGCCATAAAAAATAAAGCACTTCATTTTTGACAGAAAAATTATCACTTATTAATTTTATTAGGTTAATAGGCTATAGACAGACTATTTATTAATTTAGTAATTTCGGCAAGATCAATTTTCTACAGTCGTGTATGTATATTTTTCTATTTAAAAAATTATAAACCGTATGCAAAGATAAATTTTACATATAAAATTGCAAATCAGATTCGTTTGAAACGTTCCGGCATTCTGTTTGTGCCAGCTTTGCGCCAATAGTGTACTGATGTATTTCATTTTATGCCTTTGGCAACACTATTAAAGCGCTGAAATGAAATTTCTATTCAAAAATATATAAAGCATTCTTTATATTGTGCAACACCTATGATTACAGCATATTAATCAACCTTTGTATTATATAATAAAATGGAGTTACAAAATGGCCAAGGTTTGTATTACAGTTACGGAATTTCGTTGAAATATTCCAATCCCGTACTTTTAACGTCCTTATCTTTAGTGTATATAGCAAATAAGTAAAATTAACAAATATTCTAGTTGACAAGCTATGCATCTTAATTTTATGTCAATAATGTGCTAATCGGAAACTTCGTTTTACCTCTAGCACTCTAGGTCTTAGCTGGAATTTTAATGTATAAATTCCGATGCAAAAGCCCACGAGAATATGATCGAAAATATATTCACATTGAAAGTTCACAGATTGGTTTCTTTACGTAGCTGCCATCTCGTAAGACCCTGTATATAAAGTATAGATATCATATAGCATTTATAGTTAATAATTTAGTAAATTCATTGCAAATTATTAAAATATTTTCCTTAAAACCGGCTGTCACCACATTTAAGCCAACATTTCAATTTAAAAAGCAATAACAAAATTTTAATAATAATAGAATTTATTTAAATGCGATGCAGTAAGGCTATGCAGAAAAGGCGCTTTTCTTAGCATCCTGAAGTGTTGTGAAGCGCTTTACCTAGCCCCAATTTCACATTATCGGTGCAGAAAATCATCCGGATCGAAAAGATATTCTGGATAATAAAAATGCGTACATTTTGAAATTTATAATAAAAAAGAATTTTTTAAACTTTTAAACACAGTTCATTAGAATATTTAGGAAAGTAAAGGAAACCCTGTATAGCACAAAAGTCTATCTCGTTGCTTGCCCATAAACCTGCATACTTGACCAATAACGCACGGTTTCTCGGATTTGTAATTTGTAATTATTTCGGCACTCAGTTTTTCGTTCAGAAGTCGGAAGTAGTAACCGATATTTACAGCATAAATCGCGGCATGATATCACCGCAAGCGAAGCCTTTGGCAAAGTTTAGACTATTTTATTTTACAAACAGATGGACCTGATATTTTCAAAATGTCTATTTAATGCCGGATGCTTAGAAACTAAGAATATAATAGGTACTATAGTTGGATGTGTCTAGGCGGAATATTCTATGCCTCTATATGCCATTTCAAGTCCTTTGTAAGCAAAGCTCGTTTAGTTAAATACAAATACGAGTATCTTACTATCTTTAGGCCTTTTGTCAAGTTGTTATTTTACAAGCTATGTTGAAAATAACCCAGTAATAACAGCCCATTTAAGTAAGTTTAAATGATTCTGGAAAGTATTTTCTGTACAATTTGTAAAGAAGAACTGTAACATGGTATTATACGTTTCCCTTCTTTAATACTACTTTTTTTCGGCTATAAAAGTGCCGGAAATGTGCAGCGTGAATGTGCAGCGCTAGCTTAACTGTAAACCTTAATTTAAGTTTGTTAAAAAAAATTACAGAGCGATGTGGGCCAAGAGATTTTTAATAGAAATCGAAAAAATCACAAAATAAATAAGTTTGTAGTAAAATCAATCTAATAATTTATTAATGTACACGTCTTAGCTTTATTGAAAACATGTAGGGTGGGGTGGGAGCGCAAGGAGCGCGCGCACCCACATGGCATAAGAAATAACCTGAAGATTACAATTCTGAAACTGATTTTCGATGAAAACGCTTTGTATTAATGATATTCCTTCTTAGAGTGCTAATTTTGAATAAATCACTTTTTCTATGTTACACAAAGGTATTTAAATTTCCTTCATGTTAAAATTTTAAGGAAAAAGGCACATTTTTTTGGGGTTTCAGTTGAAGCATTTTTTTTTAACCGATTGCTTTAAATTAATCCCTTTATATTCTGGCATTTCGGAGGCTGGTTATTCATTTGTTCTTAGTTCGTCATAGCAAAATGATATCGTTTAACATCATCTTAGAAAAAAGCTATATCCGCCCCTGCGCCTGTTTTACTAGGGAATTTTATTGGTCATAAATATATTTATTAAATTCAAAAATAATTTCTTTAATTCTTCTTTGATCGAAAAACAAACAAGTTCAACGTTATAAATAACAATTAAAATTATAAATTTGTAATAATTCGAGATTTCGATGGAAATCATTAAAATTTACGCTGTCAAAAAAAGCCAAATGGAGTATTTCCGTTTGTTTCTAAAGTTAAAGGAACTTTTCGGACGAACATGCTGGACGAAATGAATTATTTGGGATCTCTACATTTTGGTTTGCCCAAAACTATAGAAAAATATAAGTGATTTATATTCGTATTTTTAATTTTAAAGATGGTCTGCAATTTTCGGATTTAGGGAAAATTACCAGTTCTTAAATAGCATGCCCTAATATCAAAAATAGGGTCAGCTAATATTTAAAATATAAAATATCATAATAAGGGTGTATACTTCGTCATAATTTAAAATTCGTTGCAGTGTATAATTGTATAAGTAGACGTAGGTTGTAGATGTAGATAAAACACAATAATTGATTTGTGTATAATGCGCTCTGATGATTATGACCTACATTGTATGCTCGTTAAAAAATATACTTATTAAACGTCAGAAATTCTGTACCTTGAATGGATATAAAACGTATTTTTAATATTTAATTGCACATTCAGAGATCTTTACAAAAGGACTTTAAATGAAGATACCGCGCCCAATTTTCGGCAGCACCTTTTGTGACCGTTTATACCGGTTTTCTTTGGGCAGGAAATAAGCAAATACTCCTGGAATATTTTATAAAGATTTTACCATAATATTTGCTTAAATTACCTGAATTCTACTGTAAATAAAATTTATGCGAACATAATATTTATATGAAAATTGTGGAAAATGAAAAATATGTTTCATCTACTAAATTTCTACTACTTAAAATTGTGTTGTAGTAGGAAATTTCATCTTTTATTTAAAAGTTAGATCCCCAAAGCTTCGCCCTCGGGATTTGATGAGAATAAGCAATTTCAAATTATTTAACTCACTTATAATCCATAAAAAAACGAGTTCCGGTTGCATTACTTATAGACCTTTGAAAATGGTAAAAAGTAAAAAAAAATAGTAGGATGAAACCCATTGGAAAAGGAAGAGAATGTAACAAAAATGAAAGGAAAAATAATTTACGAGCGATTCGAGGTCGGGAAGTGGAAAGGGGTGAGTTTTTAAGGGTAGAAAATGATTTCTCCCGATTTCCGGCAAAACTACCTAATGGAAAAACGTTAAATAGCAAAGTTGTAGGTAATAAAAAGATCTACAACTTTTTTTCACATAACCTCAAAATTTATGTGATAAATTCATATAACCAAGTTTTTGGTTTTTATTTTTATCTTTTACCAGAAATTTTTTTTTTCACGAAATTTGGTGAAATCTTACCTTCTTATGTCCCAAACGCACTGTAATTTTTTTGAATTAAAATGTTTATTTTTTTACCTTATTTTGACTTAATATCGAAAAAGCACCCTAATTTTCAATCGAAAGTTCTCACGTCAAAATATATGCTTTTTTAAAAAAGTCGGTGAACTTTTTGTTCGTTAAAATCTCTTTTTCCTGATAGTGTAAAAAAAAATATACAGTAGATGGGACATAAGAAGGTCAGATTTCACCAAATTTCTTGAAAAAAAAGTTGTATATCTTTTTATTACCTACAACTTTGCTATTTAACGTTTTTCCATAGGACTTGTAGTTTTGCCGGAAATCAAGATAAATCGTTTTCTACCCTTAAAAACTCACCCCCTTCCACTTCCCGACCTCGGATCGCCCGTAAATTATTTTTCCTTTCATTTTTGTTATATTCTCTTCCTTTTCCAGTGGATGAAACCCACTATTATATTTTTTGGTTTCAAAAATTATCGACCCTGGTCTATTATGAAACATTGTACTTAAAAATATGCACATATATTTAAATAAACCAACGTTGCTTTCTTGTGCAAAATACGCTGTCCTTAAAGATAAATAAAATATTAGCAGATTTTCGTTTTATATGCGGGAGATGTTATTATTATGGTCTTCAATATATGGTGATCTTTTTCTTGTTCAACATATTCAAAATCGTATAAGCGAGACTTGAATTATTTAGGTCTAATATAATGCTACTATAAATTTCTTTTATGTTGCGGAACTTAAGTAACATTGTTTTATAAAGGAACCGTAAAAAAAATATATTTTCAAAATTCATATATTTTTGTATTGTAAAAATGACTCCAGTTGTAAAAAGTACCAGTCTACATTAGTCTACTTCGAAAGTCACTTAGCTACAGTATAAATAAACAAAATTGAAACTGAAACTTTTATTCTGAAACTGTGTTGCAATTGGTACTCATAAATAACAAATCAATTTTTTTGGTAGCCCTTATTTTTAGTTTCGCAGGAGCCTGTAGAAGTAAGAAGTTGGTTGAGTTAACGGTATACGATGTAACTGAGTTGGGTTACTCAGTTTAAAAAAAAACAATCTCAGGTTTATTGACGTTTGAAGAAAAAGATATTTTCCTACGATCGTGGGGAAAAGTTACTTTTCGGCACGATTTATCGTACCACATTTCCGCACGATTTTACTTTCCCGCACAATTTTTACTTTACCATTCCCGCACAATTTTTACTTTACCACACTATTTTTGAAATTGTGACAGAATTTATATAAAATGTTCTAATTTGACACCACTGGTATATATTACAATAATGAGGTGCAGGTTGTGATTAAAATGTCAAATACACATCACCTCGTTCTGGAGCAGGTGGAAATATTGTTTTATGCATTAGCAACTGTCAAACAATCAACAACTATAGCCTTTTTCCAGTTTCATCATTTTTGCAAGTTTTTGTGGTAAAATGGATAGCGAAGAACAGTTCGAAGGAGAAGGTTTTTCAGAAGACATCACAGAGGCTATCAATGCAGCAAATAGTACTATATTAATAATATGCTTAATTTGTTCTCAGTTCTCTATTCTCCTAGTCTAAAATAAAGATTTTTGCAATATTTATATGTGAATATGTGTTTATATGTAAATCGTGCGGAAAAGTAACTTTTCAGGACTACTAGCACTATAGTAACTTTTCCGCACAATTTGTTAAATTAATGAATACCTTATCTAAAACATTCAATAAAGTGAAATACTTGCAAAATAAATATTTTTTTTGCCAGAAGCTCAATAATTTTTGTAATTACAGTATATTATTACGAACCTAATTGACGTTTATCTAAGAACTATATCGATCGTGGGAAAACTTTTGTACCTAACACGTGCGGAAAGTGTCTTTTCCGCCCTTGACGGCTTGCCCGAACTCCGCTTCGCGTCGTTCGTGCAACTACCGTCGCGTGCGGAGAAGTACCACTTTCCGCACTTGTTAGGTAAATAACTATTTTTTATAATGGCCATATAAAGAGTGATAAAAACACACGAAAAGTTCAAACCAAAACTACCATTTGCACACGGCCGGCACCTGTGCGCCAAGCTAAATAGCGGATGCTGTAGTTCTGTGCAAAACCTGGCATCACGTTTTTCTGAATACGAAATTTATAAAGAAATTAAGAAACAATAAAACATAAAAGTTAATTTCAGATTTTATTGTAAAGGCGATGTTTTACGAGATATAAAAACCAAGACTCTGCTATAAAGAAAATAACAATTATTTACGTAATAAAACTGAAGCTGAACATTATGTAACATGCCTGTCTTCGGTAATTGCCTTCAGGTCGAATTACAAAGCCATTTGGGCCTGTTATTCTTTTTAAATTTAATTTTTGGACGTTTTCTTTTTTACGTCTTTTGGAAAAAATAATCAGGAATATTTAAAACGTTGTCATGGGCGACTGTTAACGTCTTCGTTAGTCTAGTGATTAAATCCTCTGAATTTCTCCAAATATGAAGAAAAAACAAAATAATACAAAATCCGACAAATAAAAAAAACAAGGACCTAAGCCTAACGTTATACATCGTAAACCCAAAAAAAAACCTAAAATGGAAAACACAATTTTATGTGCTCGCCTTGAATAAACGTAACATTGGGACTTTCAGGGCCCAATTTCAGTTACCTAATAAATTATTTATAAGGTATGTACCATATACTTGGGATAAACAATATTTTCAATTTCAAATTTTATTTGGAAATAAATGGGAGATAGGGGCTTACTGCACAAAACTCTATTTTTCATGATTTAATAAAAAAATGTTTCCTGATTCAAGGTTAAGGTTAGGTTAGGTTAGAGCGGCAGACCTCTGGTATTGTGCAAACAGTCACACGTCGTCCTATAATTACCGTTGTAGTACCGCTTACCGTTGTAGTACCGCACATGTTCCGCGGAACCTATCCGCATCAGTTTCCTGATGGTTAACGCGACGTAGATCGTAGAAGAATCTTGACAGCTCATTCAAACCAGCCACTGCTGTTAATAAATTTAGTGAGTCGAGTCAGTTGCAGGCTGCTCACTTCCTCCAGATCATTAAAGAATGGTTCTTATACCTTCTTTTCGCGAGGCCGGGGCATCTACACAAGAAATGCTGAATACTTTCCTCCTCTTCTTCATCTCTGCAACTTCTGCAGAAGTCGTTAGTTGGTATTTGCATACGTTCAGCGTGTCTACCGAACAGGCAATGTCCGGTGACTACGGCAGTGATGTTTCTTAGGTCCTTTCGACTGGGCTGTAATAGCGCTGCGGTTTTCCTGCCGTCAAGTAGGGACCACAATTGCCTGGAGATGTTACAAGTTGTCAGCCCTGTCCATCTGCTTTGTGCAAGTTGTTTAGCTGTTCGATCTATCTCCTCTTTGACTGATCCCAGTGGTCTAACACAGTATTCTCTGCTAGTTCGACAGGCATGCTTGCGCTCTCCCTGGCGAGCGCATCAGCAGTCCCGCAGTCAAGGTTTAATTCATATATTGTTATGGTTCAAATAAAGGTTAAATTTTTGTCGATTTTATTAAAACTCTCACGTTCTCAGTATGTCTGCCAGGAATTTGCTGTTGCTCTGGATCGATTGTGTCTAAAAAATTAACAGAAGTAACGCTGTTATTTTGACAATTCGAGCGATATGTTTCAGCACTAATATTTGTAGCTTAGGGCTAGCTCATTTATGCACACCATTTAACGTATACCTATAAAAACCAAGGTTATCGTTACGCTAAATTCAGTTGAACCAATTTCGTCGGGCTCATCAATTTTATTTACCAAGAAAGTCACTTAAGTCGTCCATTTTCGTTTGTCTTATTTCACAACCAAACCGGAAGCGACACCCACCAAGCGAATTGCCACTGACAAAAGGTCAAAAGGCATTTTTAAATTCTGGTAAATCCTTTTTACAACTGTCCCAACTTCGTAAATAGAATCCTTTGGAAGGAATCACGTTTTAAAGAATTGTTTTTTTTGTTTGTTTGTTTTGTGTTGTTAAACTCTGCTTGGAAAAGTGATGTGATTTTATTTTAAGATGATATATTTTTTATTGGGAAATACGAAAGGCATTCTTGTACACTTTTGACCTTTGTGCGATTATGCTAGGATAAGTATTTTAGGTTCGGCGGTAATATTTACTTGAACAAGTACACATTTTTTCTAATTTTAACGATTTCCACCTCCTTCTCTCAATTCATGATATTTTTGATATTTATACGGATGATAATTCTGCCGTCCTAGTGGAGAACGCAGTAACTTCCAAAATTTTCGATTTTGAGATTTTTACCTATTATTGTGTAGAATACAATTCTCTATCTTTAAAAAAATTATTGTTGAAAAAAAATAACAAATTAAGACAAAAAAACGCCTAATAAATATGCAGTTTCTGCAAAACGTAATGCTTTTTTCAAGAAAATCACATCATCTGATTTTTCTAGTCAAGAATGCATCATTTTACTGATGCCCATTTTAAATGTTGCGTTTTTTCTTAGAAGGAAAGCACATTGCGGCTCATGGTTTTCTAGTGGAAAGCGCAGTATATTTTACACTAGTAAATATGGCATACTTCGTTTTTGTTAAGCAACGCTAATTCAAAGCTCTAAGAAATACTAAACAAAAACGCAGTATGCTCAATAAAAAAATTATTTACGGTCCAAATTCATTGAAACCTATATCAAAAAATGTGTTTTATATTTTTTTATCAATCTGGTAAAAGAAAAAATGAAAAATATTCATTTGTAAAAAAATACTAGCGAAAAAACGTGTTTTGCGTTTTTCTCAAAACTAACGTTCAGGAAGTTGCTGCGCTTTTCACTAGGAGGGCAGAATTATACTTATGATTTTGTACAGTTTTTTTTTAAATGCATTAAAAGTTTTACATCTGCATTATTTTCTTGGGGTCTATCATCATTATTTTTCTCTAAGCAGCTGCATTTACTTATTAATTACTTAATTTACAGTCTGGCGGTGCACCTTTTGGAACCTAAAGTTTATTATTAATAGAACATTCAGTGTGACCAGTAACTTCCGCATCATATGGGATTTTTTTTATTAATAGCTTTCTTCAAATTTTGACTTCGGCATCACGTTCTGCTTCGATCGAGATGAAAATTAAGCAAAAAAATAGTAGACCCGAATGATGACTACACTAGCTCAAAAAAATAGTAGTCACGTGATTCGCATTACTATCTGTCAAATTTTAATTTTTTTTTTTTAAATAATTCAAAAGTTATTTCTGAAAATATCGAAAAAAGTTATTAAAAAAAGTTTTTTAAATGCAGTTTCTAGCCCACATGCAAAATTTCAGCTGCATAAGATAATTTTAATTTTTTACCCACTGCTAAAATTTATTTTCCACTTAATGAACACTTTACTGATGACACTGTGTTCTGTTTTGTCTTATAGCTTTTTCGGTTTACAACTCCGAGAGTGCTCCGAGAGCGCTCTGTGACGTCATCGATCGGCCCGAGATTTGCTGTCACTCCGAAGGCGGTTGCCCTCGGACGGAGTGTAAATTGAACGTAATTGCGCTTGAAAATTTGACAGATGTCAACATACAAAAGTAAACAATTAATTTTCAAATTTAAATCTACTTGAGTGCGTTTATGACATATTATATACAATATTCATCGAACTAAACGAAAAACAAACACAGAAAACACAACAAACGAGGTTACACATCAACAAAAGAATAGAAAATGGTGGTGGTTTGCGGTTCTGCGCAAGCGCTGCCTCTCTACTCTGTAAAAATTTTCAGATCGAAAAAGAGCACTCTCAAACGGATTCAGAGTAACCAAATTTGTAAATCGAACGTCCTACTCCGAGTGAGAGCAGTGGATTTTGATAACCGAACACGCAAATCTCGGGGAGAGCACTCTCAGAGTGCGCGAGAGCAGTAAATCGAAAACGCTATTAATATTAAGGTGTATTACTTTTAGACACAAACTACATTTTCAAAAATACTTATTTTATGAAGTTACCTTACTCAGGGTCAAAAACAAATTTAATAAACTATGCATCACATGCAACCAAATATTAATAGCCCAATTTTGATTTTGTAGAAAAACACACATTTAATATGGCGCTACTTTAAAGAAAATGTATCTGAAATTGCCATGTCTTATTTTGCAAAAGTGGTGAAATTTAGAAAATATGGGTAAAAATCAAAATTACATGTGGGCTAGAAACTGCATTAAAAAAACTTTTTCTAATAACTTTTTTCGATACTTTCAGAAATAACTCCACTTTTGAATTATTTTTTAGAAAAAATAAAATTTGACAGATAATGCGAATCACGTGACTACTATTTTTTGCTTAATTTTCATCTCGATCGAAGCAGAACTTGATGCCCGCGTCAAATTTCGAATAAAGCTATTAATAAAAAAAAATCCTATATGATGCGGACTTTACTGGTCACTGTATAAAAAACAGCTAGCAAAAAGTGTTTTTTGTTTTTTCAAAAAATTGAGCCGCAAAAAGTTAAGATCCAAAACTGAAAATGTCGGTTTTTTTCCAAAGGTATTCGGAATATTTAAAGTTTTCGAGATGTACGCACAGGAATTTGTAGTCTTAACAATAAATTAATAGAAATTTATTCTTCCTTTATTCTACTTACTCAGTAGGCTCTAATTTCCCCACACTACCCTATATCACATTGTTCGTATTACAGTCAAGCTTTCATTTAAAATACGTGTATAATAAATATATAAAAAGTATTTACAAGAAATGTTATGTGCTGCCGATGCGAAGGGGTGAATTCTTTTGAAAATTTCATCATTAATCATTTCAGTTCACTAAAATACATTTTTAGCACAATATTGAACGCGCTGACCTAAATTTTTAATAAATATTTGAAATAATTTATACAGGGCTTGAAAATAAATTTCTACAGCACCCATAGCGTGAAGTTTTTTATCGAAAGAAAGTTTTTCCAAAGGTACAACCTTCTGAGTTATTACCTATATAGGTAAAATTCTATACCTACAGTTCAATATAAACTAATTGAATTCAGTCAGATATTATATTTACTGTCAAGGAAATCCCCATATATGAGTTACGTAAGGTACGTAGACCCAAATATGGTTTTAATAGAATTTGTTGGCTATGATACCGTTACATTTCTAAATTTGTATGTGGGCTAACATAAAGTTAAAAGCTTCAATATATTTCATGGTTGTTTTTATTTTTTAAGACTATACGGTAGTACCAGGGGTGTAGGTAGGGGAGAGTTGGACAAAATCTCGTATCAGTTCGATAGATGGCAACAGACATTTGGCAGAACTAGGAGGTACCCGGTTTTGTCCAACTCTCTTCTACCTACCTAAGTCAGAGAAACAATTTCTACTTATTTTTCTTGAAACAGAAAAGGATACATAGATGATGCAAATGAAAAAATTATACATTAGAAACCTAACCTTTACGGACAAACATTTTAGGAACAAAAATTTCACAAACTAACTTTTCGATAAAACTATAGTTTGGAAGCAATACAAAACAGAGGCGGAATATCAGTACAGAATTTCATTATAAAAACTTTAAATTGCAAACTCACTTATACGTTGATAAGTTAGTAGTATTATGCAGCCTACTTTACTTTGTACCTACCTGAAAAGGATTGGGATTTTCATAAAGGATACCTTACCTACCAAATATTATTTTATCGTTCGGCTGGGAAATCTTTTTTGGTAGAAAATTTGAATTTCATTTTTATTATTTTCATCACAATAAACTTTTAACACCTTTCATCTTAGTGATCCTTTTTACCTTATTTTATTAAGGTATGATTTGCAGGATTTTATGTTGAAAAGCGTCCTGAATCTAAAGCGGAATTCTGATTTCATATTAAAATACGACCTATAATATTTCGAGGTTATGATATTACAATATATAAATTAAACCCTTTTGTGAATGTTTAATAACGGCTTGGCTAATATAAGGAATACCCCCATTTAGGGGGCAAAGGTGTGTTAATAATTGAAGCATAATATTATTATAATTTTAGCCTACTATTTTTTTAAAATGTTTACTCCAAATAAAAATTGTAAAAATTACACTTGGTACCTACTGTGTTTGTGTTTAAATAATAAAACAAAATAAAGAGTTTCTACAATTTCTCGCCGCCAGAATATTATTATTGAAAAACTTCTCTAACATAACACATAATTTTCTCCAGGCAAGCTTTTCATCACCTGGAAAACTTCCGCAAGTAATAAACTAGACTGAATTTTCAAATTTCCTAAACTTTAAAGCTAGGGCAGAGATTCAAACTCTTTGGATATAATCAGTAAATTTTCGACTTGGAAGTTTCCTAACTCCTTGTTTTATGGGAAATTATTTTGATCTTTGACGCTTTGACATTTCCGGATGAATCTTGAAAGGGTTCTTATTGTTTAAGTTAATTTAAAAACGAAATTCAATCAATATATAGGTTTATAGTTAGGGTTTGTTCGGGTTATTAGTAGATTACGATAAGTATAGAGGGAATGAGGGCAGGCTGTGAGTGTGAGTGCAAAGTGACTCAACTATACACTACTGGCAATCCCTCTCAGCAATAAAATAATATGTTTTTATTAGCTTATGGGTCATTTTCAAAACAAGTGATTAAAAGTTGTTTCTCCTATTTTCAAATTAATTTGATTGTTTTGGATAGTAGGGCGCTTTAAATGATTCATGGTATAGGTGGTCAAGCTTATTACCCCCTGGGGACTCTAAAACCTCCCCCTAAAGTTGGAGAATCCACGTTTTTGACACATGACCACGTTTCACCAAAAACTGCCCATGTTTGATGATATTTAGAGCATGTTTTTTGATAGTTGGTCAGATTTTTACTTTATTTTTTAACAAAAAAAAACGAAAATAATGTTATACATTTACCCAAGAAACTAAGACAAGTGCAGAAGAGCAAAAGCATAAACAAAACACAAACAATAAACTCTTAAAACCCACGTCTTTGACAAAATCCCATGTCTTTGACATTTTTCTAAGGCACGTTTTTGACATTTTTTTGGCCATGCCGGCAAAACATAACCTATATTAAGGTACTGATGTTTACCTGCAAATTTTATGGTGGTATTTTAACCCTATTTTTTTATCAGATATACGAAAATCAGAAAAAAAACGTGTGCCCTGATTTACTGCGATTGCCATGATTTGATGGGTTATGCTTTACCATCATTCAAAAAGTAAATAAAAAACTCCTATCTTTTTATAAAAACCGAAGTTGACACATTTAACACTAAACACAAATGGCTGATCGGTTCCCTTTGAGAGATCAGTGCTGCCAACTCAATTATTTAAATCAGACACAGTGAAAAAGGCGCGAATGCATGAATCCACGTTTTTGACACAAAAATGTCTTACACAACAAAGTGCCTTACAAAATTTTTATTATTGGTCAGATCAAACCGAAATTCTACAAACATTTAGATTAAATGTCCATACATGCCATATAAAGTTCAAAAACCAAATCTATTGCATAGAAAAAAAATAATACATGGTCAAACTTGAAATACATGATTTCTTACATGCCACGTTCCATGACGTTTTGACTGAAATTCATTTTTATATTTTTACCAGCTACAGCTACAGCTACTAATTATGGTTGTCCAAAAAGAGACCATAAAACTACAATAAATAACAATTAAAGATAATCTAAAATGCCTAACAGAGGCCAGAAAACCACCTCTTACAGAAAATTCCTTGTTTTAAAAATGACCCTTATATAGCTTGTTATTAGTTTTATTAGATGAATGATATCGCGAGGCATTGAGGTAGATCAGCATCGTATGAGACAACCTTAGTAGCTTATGGATCTTGGTTATTTTATACTTTTTATAGCATATCTTGGAGCCAGTATTATTTATTTTTAATTTAAATATTTAAATTTCTAGAGCCGTTTTGTACAAGGATACTTTGTTAGTTCCATTTTAATGACAAAATTCACATTACATTTTTCATACAGTGCCTGTAGCGAGGAAACACCCTTTTAGAAATCGCAATACCGAATAATTTAAATCGTTTGAAATAAATTCAGCTTGATATGGCGAAGGTTTTTAGAAAAAAAATAAAACGAAAGTGAATAATAAATCCTTAAAACATGTTTTATAGCGCCAATACAATCTTCTTTTGATACAATATTTAAATGGAAAAAAAATTGTATAAGAAGTAGTATTAAACGTAATGGAAATTTAAAACCGGGGCAAACACGAATTGACATGAAAATCCGAATTTGGCAGAATAAGTAACTAATTTTTTTTCGAAGTCGTTATAAGAATAATATTCGTTTGGCAACATGAACCGAACAATTTGATTAAAAAATAGAAGTAATGATTAATTTTGAAGTGGAATACGAGGTAACAACGATAGATCTTAACATAGTATAAAACAAAGTCGCTGTCGCTGTCTGTCCGTCCCTACCTATATATGCTTAAATCTTTAAAACTACGCAACGGATTTTGAAGCGTTTTTTTTAATAGATAGAGTGATTCAAGAGGAAGGTTTTTATGTATAACTAGCGACCCGCCCCGGCATGTGTGTATGACAGTGGAAATTTGTCATAGATCAGCTGATATTGGGACATAATATCCCCAGATTAGAAGTGGACCGTAATGAGCCCACACACCGAGTTACGAATTGCGTTTTTGTGCTTTTTGTTACATTTAATTACGTTTTCAAAATATTTAGTGATTATGGTGCCTTTTATTTTTTACTTTCATTGAATTTTAATACCTAACCTAATTAAGTACCTACCTACAATTATTATTCATTTGACCAAAAATGTACAGGTTAAATTTTTTTAATTCTTTTTCATTAGGGATCCTAACTATTAATGTGTGCCTTGCACGTTAGTTGATTTCATCGATCAGTAACAAGTTTCATTTCATATGAATCCCGTTTTTGTCTAAAATTTAGTTTGTGAAATTTGTGTTCTTAAAATGTTTGTTCGTAAAGGTTATGTTTCTAATGTATAATTTTTGCATTTTGCATTATCTAGGTATCCTTTTCTGTTTCAAGAAAAATAAGTAGAAATTATTTCTCTGACTTAGGTAGGCAGGGGAGAGTTGGACAAAACCGGGTAGGTTGATAAAACCGGGTACCGCCTAGTTCTGCCAAATGTCAAAACAGCTTTCCATATTAATAATCTTTAAAAATCAGCTATTTGATTTCGAAGGAATTATTTTTATTATTGTTATTATCATTATTATTATTTGGCAATAGCAAATAGAAATAAATTATTTAACATTATGTTAGCCTATATAGTAGTTTAAAAGTAAACATATTAATATGTAATAGGATAGCGAACAAATATATAATTCAATTTTCTGGGTCTATGTACCTTAGATAAGTAAAATTATTATTAGATATTACTATTATTATTGTTTGTATGGCAATAAAATAAAGTTTTTAATATTTAGTTAGCCTACATACAAGTTTAGAAATGTAACCGTATCAATAAATTTCATTTTAACGAAAAAATTCTATAAACACCATTTTTGGGTCTACGTACCGTACGTAAGTCAAAAACTGTTACAGTAGGGTTTCCACTGACAGAAAAATTAAATCCCAGGCTAAATTGAGGCTTTTAACTTTATGTTAGCCTACATGCAAGTTTAGAAATGTAACCGTATCATAACCAACAAATTATATAAAAACCATATTTGGGTCTACGTACCTTACGTAAGTCATATATGGGGATTTCCTTGACAGTAAATGTAATATCTAACTGAATTCAATTAGTTTATGTTAAACTGCAGGTATTATCGAAATCACGAAAAGTTTTAACGCGTTTAGGTTAGGTTCTGTCATATTTGACATAAATTGTGTGCAATATATGTCAAATATGACAGAACCTAACCTAAACGCGTTAAAACTTTACGTTATTTTATATTGTATTTTACCAATAGGTATAATCTGAACAAGTAAAACAAAAAAAAATGTTGTAGGTAAATATGAGTGACAGAATCCTATTTAAAGTTGCGTTTCAGTTAATTTAGTATTTTCAAGTCTGGATAATTATAATATTATATAGTTTTTAAATCTATTTTGACACCTTATCTTTAAACCATATAAAAACTCATGTTTATTATTACCTACCTTAAACTATAATATTTATAAAACAAAACTTTCAGAAATTAATATTATTATTTGGCAATATTAAAGCGGTAGAACCGACGAGACTATTGCATTAATTGTTTTAGAAGGTATCACATGTATAATTTTCAAGTCCGGTCCTGGAATTCATGCCAACTTATGAAAATTTAATAGACTAGATTTGTCAGAGTGTCACGTGACTTGGAATCCATCTTGCGAGAATATTCAAAATTTTTTCTATACTTATATAAACAGTTTTAATGATTTCCAGTTTTTAGAAATATACCAACTTCTTTAAGATTTTATTATCTTTTCATTTTTGTCTTATTTTTTGTGGGTACTGAGACAATCTAAGGTAGGTTCTTTTGTTACGCCAATGGAAATTATCATTGCCATTATTTATTCTCAACCAAAAAAATTAATTGTTCGAAGAAGAGTTTTCGAAACAATGACGCAACTTTTCTTAAGAATGTAATTAGCAGGAAATAGCAGACACAAAAACTTGTTCTGTCAACGAACAACAAACGCTAGTTTTTCTTTTCTTTCAGACAAATGGTTGATGTGAGTTTGGCAACTCTTACAAAAGTTTCCAACTTTAAATAGGTAAGTGGTGTATCTGTGTATGTAGTGTTAGTTGTTTTGTTGTCTTTAGTTTCTAGATTTTAAATTGGATTAAAAAATAGACACTCCCATGCAAAAAAAAACGGGCATCATAAAATTTGGATTAAGTTTAAGCATTTATAATTTTTTAATTTTTACTCCGATTTAAGTCATTTTTTTTTAGAGAACTATAGATACATTTATTAGTTTTAACATGCCTATACAAATTTTAAGAGAAATTCTTTTTTAACATAATATACAAAGATAATCGAAAAGTTGTTTTTCTTGTTTAGCGTCAAAACACCCTGTGGAATAATTAAGAAGCAAAATTACTTCAAAATATCAGTTTTCTTAAAGAGGCATATATATTCTTTGCATTTTGGTTTTTGGTAGATGTCAATACGTGCATTTGTTCTTACCCAAATGCAAAATGTCTTGTACTTAACTCTTCGGAATCGTCGTTTGACGTCAGTACAGGCGAATAACCAACTTCAAGAGGTTCGTATAAAAATGTCAGTTCTTGGACAGTTCGTCGAAGATTACACGAAGGTAATTTAAACTCACGCGGACCAGCAACTGGACCTAAATTACTACCGCGTCATAAGAGTCAAGAATGGAAGAATATTACCCAGGATGATATTCGCGGGCTAAAGGCTAAAGGCATGAACCGAGGTATACAGGCAGTAGTAAAGGCTAGATGAGGCAATAGAAATCATTGTGTTGTTGTTGGTACCTGTTAAGTTTGTTTTGCGAAAATGTTATTTTTTAAATCTTAGGCATACGCACCTTTTCCGTAAATTCATTTGTTTATTAAATCTTAATTACTACAATTATTACATTTGTTTTCTTGCATTTTAATAGTGGAAAATTTAAATTATTAACATCATCAAGATAATTTTGCATTTGGGTGAGAACGAATGCACGTATTGACATAAACCAAAAACCAAAATGGAAAAATATTTGCCGCTTAATGAAAACTGATATTTTGAAGTAGGTACTTTAGCTTTTTAATTATTTCACAGAGTGTTTTGACACTAGGCAGAAAAAAATAACTTTTCGATTATCCTTGTATAATATGTCAATAAAACAATTTCTCTTAAAATTAGTATACGCATATTAAAACTAATAAATCTATCTAGAGCTCTCTAAAAAATACTTAAATCGAAGTAAACATAAAAAAATGATGAAGCCCTAAACTTAATCCAAATTTTATGGTGCCCGTTTTTTTTGCATGGGAGTGTATTTAATTAAAGCATTTTGATTAATAGAACATTTGACTACTACTACCTAATATATCTCGTTGATTTAACTCAACCTTTTCAAATATGCAACTTGGACTTCTTGACTTCTGAACCGTCAATCCTCATATTTTTTTCACAATCTGTTTATCTATGATATTCATATATTCGCCTATAACATCAAAGCTCTCTATTTAAAATTCAGGTCGAGTATGCCTATAACATTCTAACCACAGCTCATATAATGAAATGACGTGAAAAGGGTCAGGAAAGTTTAACTAATTATAATTTTGTGACACGAAAAAGGCAACGAGGGGGGTTAATCATTATGTTACGAAAACGGCTATTATATATAATAAAGTAGACTTTTTATGCGTTATATATGTATAGTTAGCTATTGCGTGAGGGCTTTATTTTTAAACTTAGCCTACAGTATATAGGCGTATGTCCACAAAAACTACCTAGGCTTGAACGGGAATATCTGGCACACTTTGGTTGAGTGAATCAATTATTGTATTGTGGCTAGGGAGGAGAAGGAAATTAAGTAGTCTGCCAGATCTCCAGACCTCATCCCCTTGGACTTTTATTTGTGGGGTAATTTAAAGAAATAGGTATACAAAAAAATACAATTATTTGAAATTTCTCAACGCTGAATCTTGATCGATATATTTTTAACTCGCCGCCACTCCATTTTATATTTATTTTTTTACATAAAAGCCTCTCTGTCAGGCTTGTCAGTACTTATACCGGGTTTTATTAAAAACAAAAAGTTTGTATTTTTTCTAACTTATCCTGTACAATTACAGAAAGGGTTTCGTCATTCCTAGGCGTACCGCGGATAACATGCCCATTTTCAAGAAATTATGTTCAGGATATTTTGAATTATTTTCAATATTCCAGACTTTTATGACATCCTGGAGACTATCCTTTGTCGTATATATATAAAACAATTTTAATTTAATAACTCCCCGGTGCAAAAAACTGTCACGAAAGAAAATAAATTTATTTTTGCCGATGCTGTTACTGTTACATGATTAATACGTCCTGTTTCATTTGGGATTTGAAAAAACGGGAAAAAAATTTTCGATATCAAGAATTTCTGTCTAAAAGTTACTTTTGTGACACTGATCCATTAATCATGTACTTGCACATTATTTAACTTATTTATAAAGCTATCACGAAAAATATTGATTTGAGATTTTTTTTATGCTAAATAAAATAATTTAGTACAATGCAGCAGTACTGCCAAGCTTGAATTTACAACAGGGCGGCTTTTAATGTAAAGAAATATACAGGGTATCCGGAAATGACAAGCAAAAAGTTAAGGGGATAATTCTAGACTGAAAATAAATGCTATCTCTTCCCATAACATTTTTTCGAAAATTGATTATTAACAGAATTACAGGGGTGTTAAAGTTAAATTTTACTTGCAGTTTTTTTGAAATAACTTTGGCCACGCTTATAATATTTTGACGAAATCTCGTATATGAGGCTTTTTCGGGATGAGGAATACAAGTTTGTCCACCGTTTTTTCGCATTTTGTAGAGGGCGCCACATAGGAGCCTATACTTTAATTTAAATGGTCCCAACTTTTTTGTCCTACACTGTATGCGCATTTTGACTAAATATTTTTATTCGCCTAACCTTTTGACATAAAAAAGGTATACTACTTTTGTTTCGATAAATTTAACCGTTTTCGAGAAAAACGCTAAAATAACATTGCATGCGATGAATACGAAATCATTGCGACTGGCTGCATGGCTAATTAGCCAAATGCCAATTATAAAAAAAAAAAAAAAAAATAAAAATTATTTTCAACCTTAAACATAGCATAGCGAAGCAAGGAATATTCCATGGAGTTCGTCGGCATTTTTTAAGTAGAATTAATTTATGCATTGAAGAGGATGGACGTCACTTTGAACCTTTGATTTGAATGTTTAATTTATTCTTCTAGTAACTTGTGTATTTTAAAACTGCAAATAAAATTTAACATTAACACCCTGTAACTTCGTTAATAATCAGTTTTCGAAAAAAAATTTATAGGAAGAGATAGCATTTATTTTCGGTCTAGAATTATCCCCTAAATTTGCTCATAATTTCTGGACACCCTGTATATAAACATATTATTAACTCTCTCATACTTTATAAGATGCCATTATACCTTTTTTGTCATATCCTAGTTTTACTGAGGAGCCATGATAAGGCGAAAAGCGTCTCAGGATGGATATGGCGTAATAAAAACTCTTCTTGAAAATAGATTTTTTCGGCAAACGTCCGGGAAGTACGTACTTCCCGTACTAGGCCGGGAAGACTTACATCAATATTAGCAATTGCTCGAATTTTAATATAAATAAGAATTAGAATGTTTCTGTTAGTAGATACCTATCTTCTGTTCAAATTTCAATATTTAATACAAATAAGAATTAAAATGTTCGAAATTTTGTTCTACAAAGAAATATAATAAAGAAATGTGTCTCATTGATTTGTTATTCTACACGGTTGCCGAAAAAATAGTGTACGCAACACGTCCGAAAACAGTTTTTTCGGACTCGCAGACTTCCAGGACTCGCCTACGACTCGTCCTAGAATTTTGTCGACTCGTCCAAAAAAACAGTATTTTCCGGACTTGTAACGTAAATTACTATTTTGGGATTTTGTGTGCACTAGCTTTTTGGTATTCACTATTTGTGCAAATTATTTAAAATCAATATACTTTGTAGGTACATTACCTGGACGAATAGTACTCGAAGAACGCCACTAAGATTTCCATAGACCTCTCGAAAGTCGACCACATTGTGCAACATGGTCCAATACTCACTATTTTTTAGATTAACAGTTTTTCTTATTTAGTCACTTCATATAAAATTAAGTTTCACTTATTTAGATCGTGTAAATTTTTATTACTGAAAAAAAAAAATGTTTTAAAATAAATCGGTACTGACATTGTAGTTTTGCTTTTATAGATTTTAGTTTGGTTGTAAATTCACATTTATTCCCTATGGAAAATTGTTTTAAGATACATCAAATAATAAAAATGTGACAAAATAAAATACAGGCTTCCTATTAATTATACCAGAAGTTTCAAAAAAATTATTACCTTGTGGGGGGATTTCTGGAAATATTAGAAGGATAACCAAAAACTATAATATCAAAACAGTCTTCAAATCTGGAAATACGCTTAAAAGCATTCTTACAAAAGTAAAATCCCCTAGTAATGAAAACACAAAAAATTGTATCTATCAAATCCCTTGCGAGTGTGGCGAATCGTGCATTGGAGAAACAAAAATACCTTTTCCCGTACGAGTTAGAGAACATCTGAAACATACTCAAAGAGGTGAAACTTCGAAATCAGGTATAGCGGAACATGTATGGACCAACCAACATAATATACAGTGGTCAGAAGCCAAGATTTTGGACATGGAACAGCACCGGAGCAAACGAAAATTCAAAGAAGCAGCTTTCATGAATCAAAATACCCATGTATTTAGTAAAGCAAGTATAGATATCCCCAATATCTGGAAGCCTCTTCTTGTCCAAAACCAACAGCTCAAACTTGACACTCCAATAAGCACGTAGACCAAGTCATCAAGCTTTATTGCACATGGATAGTATTTAAGACAGTAGCCTTAGAATTATAATTTAGTTTAAACTTGAAAACGGTTAGAGATACTAACTGACCGAAACGTTGTGTTAAGTAACAAAATAAAGACAATGAAAATTCGACAAGGTTATAATTTTTTTGATATTACTTCATTGTCTACCACCTTCCAACAAATACCGGAAGATGTCAGAAACTTGCTTATTTTACATAGATGACTAGAACACCCTGTATTATATATTTTTTTGTATTCCTTTCTTCATTTTCAATAACTTTTATTACCTACAATTTTTTTTCGTCCTACTCTATCCAGTTCCGAGGAAAAAATTGTTTTTCTCAAATTTTGACCTTTTTATATCTGCTAATATCTATTCAAAGATACAAGAGTGATACTTTAAATTCCGGTTGTGGAATTAAATATTTTGTTGCTCGATAATGAATTGTCGAAAAATGGAACTGTAGATACGGGGAAGGGGAAAAGTAACAATTTTTAATATTTATCAAAAAATTTTAATTTTTTTTAAATTCGAGGCTACGTTGTTGGTTCATTAAATGGATAGGCGAGAACATTTTCTATCTGTCCACATAAGGTCCCTATACTTAACTAGAATAGTTTATACGTTTTAATTAGTGTAAGGTTCGTAAGTTAAGAAGATTAACAAAACTATTATGATGGTTGAGGATTTTTTTTTTATTAACAAATTCCCAACGAACTTTAAAAGTCCATTATAGGGAATATAAAATATAAACAATAACAAACATAAAAATCAACAATTTTTTATAAAAATACATAAATATATTTAACGAAATTAATCAAAAAGTCAAATATTATTCACTAATTTTTTAATGTTTTTATATTTATTTGGAAGGTTATTATAGATCATAATCCCATTGTATAATAATGATCGTTTACCGAAATTACTTTTAATATCTATTTACTGCCAAAAAAATTTCAGTTTGCCGGGTATGATGATTATGTAAAGTATTAATTTTTTTAAATATGATTTTTTGATGAATGGCTATTGAATGAATAATAACACATATTTTTAATTTATATAAATTTTCTAAGTTTAAATATCCCAGTGGTTTGTATAAATTTATTGTGGGTTCCAAAGAGGGAAGCTTGTATATACATTTAATAAGTTTATTTTGTAATTTTTTTAAAGGTTCTATTATTGTAGAGGTAGCAGATCCCCATATTGAAATTAAATATTGCAATTTAGAATAAATTAGAGAATAATAAATATTTTTCAGAAGTGTAATTGGTAAATAATGTCTAATTTTGTATAAAATTCCAATCAAAGGAGATATATTTTTTCTGATATATTCGATATGTGTTTTCCAACTTAAATTTTCATCTATATATTATAGTCCTAAAAGTTTAATAGAATTAGCATATTTTATAATTTTATTATCAAATAATTTTTTTTTTGGTATCAAGTTGTTTATTTTTGTTTGAGTAATAAATGTAAAAGAAAATTTTGTAAAATTAATTGATAATTTATATGACTGAAGCCAGGAAAAAATTATATTTAAATCATTTTTTATTTGATTTTGAATGTCGAAGTAATTATCGCCAAAGTAAATAATAGTTTAGAAAAAGAAAAGCACGAAGTCTTTCTCCACAAATTTTATTGTTCGAATAACTAGGCGAACCTAGGATCACATCGACATGTTTCGAGTGTAGAAACAATCAGGAAAACAAAGTTAAAGGTAAAATGCTGATGTTTTTAGTAAAAGAGAAAATAATAGTGAGATTGAGCCGTAATGAAGCTTTTAATGGTGTACAAGAGGTGTAAAATTGAGTAGTCAAAAGACCGAAAATGGAGACTCCAGCATACTGAAAAAACGAGCGTTAGTGCAAAAGCACACTGTGCCGTGCGGAAAATGAGGGGAGTAAAAGAAAATATTCAATTCAAAACTCCCTAAATTTTTTGAATTTTTTCTTTCACTCCCCTCATTTTCCGCACGGCACAGTGTGCTTTTGCACTAACGCTCGTTTCTTCAGTATGCTGGAGTCTTCATTTTCGGTCTTTTGACTACTCAATTTTATACCTCTTGTACACCATTAAAAGCTTCTTTACGGCTCAATCTCACTATTATTTTTTCTTTTGCTAAAAACATCAGCATTTTACCTTTAACTTTGTTTTCCTGATGATGAGTGTTTCTACACTCGAAACATGTCGATGTGATCCTAGATTCGCCTAGTTATTCGAACAATAAAATTTGTGGGGAACGACTTCGTGCTTTTTTTTTCTATATAATTTAACTCCACTTTGAGTATGGACTACTTCTTCAAAATTAAATAATAGTTGTATCCTCAGCAAATAATTGTATCTTGCCATTTAATTTTAATTTAGATATGCAGTTAATATATATTAGAAATAATATTGGACCTAAAATTGACCCATCCGGAACACCACATTTAATGTTTCTTTTGAGTGCTTTCGCTGTTATTAATTTCAACGTATTGTGTTCAATTGCTTAAATAATTTCAAACCAATTATAAATATTTCCCCGTATGCCGATGGTATGAATAATTATTTGTAATAAAATATTATGGTTAACTGTGTCAAATGCCTTACAAAGATCGAAAGATAATAAACAGCATTTTTTATTTTGATCTATTTTTAATTGAATATGTGTTATTATATCCATAACAACAATTTTAGTATCTCTAGATTTTCTAAAACCATATTGACAATCAGAAATTAAATTTTGATTATCTGAGAAATCCGTTAATTTGTTGTTGTTATAACTTTTTCTAAAATTTTTGAAAAAACTGGCAAAACTGAAATTGGCCGATAATTATTTGGATCATTTTTTGCATTTACTTTAAAAACTGGTGATACTTTAGCTAGTTTCATTTTATATGGAAAAATACCATTTTTAACAGATAATTTAGTTAGATTATGTAAAATTAATATAATTTATAATAAATTATACTTAAATATATTCAACTCGTTATGTGTTATAGCCAACTTGCCTACTCATCAACTCACTTGAATAATGAGAGTATGTAATGTGACTCTTTGGCTTCCGTCTTCTTACATTATGTTCTATTATTGGCCTCATCATTCTCAAAACTAATCTTTTTGTCGACGAGTAGAGTGGCCTAAAGATTAAAGTGGTACTTTGTAAAACGGATAACGACACAACTCATATTCTGAACGGGGGCTGACAAAAAACGGAATGTTCGCAATTATTTTAATTACGTTGTTTTAGCTGTGAACAGTGTTTAAGTAATAAACGATTTTGTTACATCTGCGCCTATGACCGATAAAAATTGTCCCTCATTAAACAGAGGATTAGCGTACAAAAAAAAAGTGAAAGGTTTAGACGCGTAAAAAAAGTTTTTTTTTGATAATGACGAGCACAATTTTTTTTCTTACCCCGGCAAATTGATGGCTTCTGTGTTTTTTTTACTTATATATAATGTTGTAGTAATTTGTACACAATATACACTTTGTGTTACACAAAGCCGAAAAATTTCCAGAATTTTCTTTTTAGAGAGCTTGGCTAATGTAAAGCCCATGTATTTTTTTTATTTTACTTAATTCGCAACCAACTTTACAAGTTTATTACAAGGATTAATAAGTATATAAAAATAACTAACAATATTTACTTTAACTTAATAGGTAGGTATAATATACAGGATGTTTATTTGAAAACTTCCCACCTCGATTTTCCTGCTTTAAAATGAAAATGTGGAAAATCGTTCGGACCCGTCGATTTTTATTTCGAGGGAGACATATTTTGCGTATATTGTCAATTTTGTTACTTCAAGCCCCTAGGAGGGAGGGGGGGGGGTAAGATCTAAATCTTAAATGGATACCCCTATTTTGTATAATTTTCTTGGATTCTGCATAAAATTCTGAACATTTTTTAATAAAAGCATTATAAGTCTATACTAAACAGTTTCCGAGATATTGACTCTTGAAAAATGAGATTTTTGAACTTTGACAGCGTCTAGCTTTCAACAATACGACTTAAAGCAAAACGGCTTACATGTCCCTATCTTTGAAGACAATGAATTTTTGAATGTACTAACACATGATAAATATTTTTTTTAATAATTTAAAGATATACAATGACAAATTTTTAAGAATATCCCAAGTAACGGAGAAATGTAAGTTCGAATATTATGTTCTACGTGTTTTCCTTAGCTTAAGTTATGATAAAAATTTTATGTGATCTTTGTAATTAATATTTTCCCCAATAAATAATATTATTGGTTGCTTCTCCATATCTAGTTTTTGTATAGCAATGTACATAAATGAAGATTTATTAAAATTTAAAGTTAATTTATAAGATTGCAACCAGTCAAATATAATTTTTAAATCTTTTTTGATATTAAATTGGATGTCCGTAATATTTTTAGCATAATAAATAATTGTTGTGTCGTCGGCAAAAAGTTTAATTTGTCCATATAATTTTAATTTTGAAATATAATTATTGATATAAATAAGAAACAATGTGGGTGCCGGAATGGAAGCTTGTGGTACTCCACATTTAATTGTTTGATAGGAACTAATAATACTTCCCATTTTGACGCATTGTTTTCTATTTGTTATATAACTTTCAAACCAACGATACATTTTTTCGCTTATGCCTATATAAAATAATTTAACTAATAATATATCATGGTTTACAGTATCAGGGGCTTTACACAAGTCTAGAGATAAAATGCCTTTTGGAGACGTTCGTCGAGTAAGCCTGCGAACAAAACCTTAGTTTGTGGGCTCCTTAACACAACGCCGAAGAAAAGCAATCAAACACAATAATAACGTTGTCACTCTCTTACCTGTTATTTATTTTTAGAGATAACAGTTGCGAGTTGTTATTAAAAAATAACAGTTGTATAATAGATCGTTAAATAATAACCCATCTCTATTTTGCCGTCCCTAAGTAAATTAATCATTTCCTTTTTAGTAATTTACGATGTCAACTGGTTTGTTAAAATATCATAAACCAACTTGTATACTACATTTACACAAACACATCAATTTTATACTTTACCTGGCTGCATAGTATTCTACAAACGCCACAAGGATTTCTATTGACCTTGAAAATGCTGCCCACATTGTTCACCATGGCTTGGGGGGTCAAAAGTGTTTCTAAACGGTATCACTGTGTTTCATTTAAATTACAAACGAGTCCTTTTCACAACACATACAAAATATTTTTAACGCACATTCACTATTCGGCATTTCACACTGTTCAAATTTACTTTACCTTTTTTATGATTGTCTAAAAATACTTGATTGCCATTCAATAATTGACTTTTGCAAACTTAATCCTAATTATTTTTAATATTTTCTGTGTTAAAGTCAACACTGAAATTCATATAAAATCATGGATTTTCCGTTGATTCCAAATAGAATTGCTGTGAATGCTGCCAAAGCTTTGGATAATCTTGTCCCAAAGAAGTCTAAATACGCCTATGATAAGGAATATCAAAGGTTTGGGGATTGGATAAAAAATAATGATTTAAAAATTATCAACGAGACGGTGCTACTCGGATATTTCCAGAAATTGGTATGTTAAAATTGCTGTTGTAAATTATATTAAAATATTACTCTTGTATATCGATTATAGTCTAGAACATTCACTCCTAATTCCCTATGGTCGAAATATTCAATGATAAAGAAGACATTACTAGTTAATAAAAATATAGATATTGCAAAATATTGCAAAGTAAGCCAGTATCTAAAGCAAGCATCCAAAGGATATGAAGCGAAGAAATCGAAAATTTTGACTCGAGAAGATGTGCTGAAATTCATCTGTGAAGCTCCCAATGAAACTTTTTTGATTTGCAAAGTGATTCTGTTATTTGGTGTATTTGATGGGTGCCGCCGCCAAGAGCTAGTTAATAGGTAGGTTAAACATATAGAGGATAGAGGATCCGTAGTAATAGTTAATATTCCCGATACAAAGACCGATAAAAAGCGTGTCTTCGCAATTATTGATGAGGTGTTGTTTAAAGCTACTGAGAACTTACTGGTCTTTACGCCCGACGAACTGCAACATCAATAGACTTTTTTTGTGTTATCGTAACGGTCGTTGTTTTTCACAGCCAGTTGGGAATAACATCATATGCAAGATTCCTTCCATTATTGCAAAATACCTGGGTCTAAGCGATGCGGACAAATATACTGGTCATTATTTGCGCAGAATCTCTGTAACTTTGTTGGCGGACGCGGGGCAAACATGACTACATTGAAAAGACATGGCGGTTGGAAAAGTTCAGCTGTGGTTGAGGGATATTTGGAAGACAGTATCTCTTTTAAAAACAAAATTTCGAAATTGATAGCTGGAGTACCATCAACAATACCATCAACATCAAAAAACGTTCAATCATCGTCAATTTCTGTTAGTGAAAATTACGAAATAATAGAAAACATTGACTTATTAAAAGTCAGTAAATTCGTTTTTACTGGGTCCTGTCATAACTTTTCATTTAATATAAATGATAAATTTTACAGTTTTTTCGTTAATAAAAAGTTGTTACTTTGATTTTTCCTATTTATTTCTCTTAATGCCCGAGGGCATTAGAAATTTCCTTAATGCCCTAGGGTATTATATTATATAAAAATATTTACAACAAAAGACATAAAAAATTAATTCAGATTTAAGTTTAAGTTCAGTAATGTAGTCTAAGGTAATTAATTTATTTTAAGTAGATAAAGATGGAGTCAGCTTGGTCCATTTACCCAGATAATCTCCACAATAATTCACCTGAAGCCCGTTCTACAGAAGATCCCGAAATATTAAAGTAGGGCGCAGGAAGAATAATAGTCGTTAAGGAATATTAATGTGTTTTGACTGTGAACAAATTTATAACTCTGCTTTTCTACTAAATTTGGAATGGGATAAAATTATTCGGATTATTGTCTCGAGATGTTGTATTTAATGTTAATGTTTTCATTCTCATTATCTGGATTTTTCACTAGATTTTCCTTATTATCCAGCTATAAAATATGATAAGAAACATATGTTATTTTGCGTACAAACAACGGGAAATAAAGAAAATTATTATTTCAAGAACGCATAGATTGTCAATATTTACTTAGTTTAAATGTTTAAAAGATCGTTTAAATTAATGTTTTTCGACCAATGCAACGATACAATAATTGAGATTAACAAAGAAAAAAAATTATTATGAAATATGAGCAAACAAATAATTGGATAATTTTTAAGTTCCTAATTTTACCGCTAGGGTGCGTAGTCGCTTAGCTATGATACAATGCATTTATTTTTACTAATAACTGCATTACAATGTAGGTCAGAAATTAGGTGTTTATATGCTCTGTAATATCCTCTATAAATTTTGTAATAATATTTTTTTTTTGTAGTTTCCATGGTAACAGCATGGAGAAGGCCGCACCTTTTGTCTGTGTTAACCGAATTTAACAAACTATGGCTTATTTTAAAGAAGGGTTTATTCTGATTGAACGTTTGTTTAAATATTATTAAAATCGTTAATAGTTGATAATAGAGGGCACGTTTAAAAAAATATATTTCTAACTTCGATTTCTTAAATATTTTAAATGCAACCATCCATCCTTTTTCACTCTATTCTATAGGTCACTAGTGAGTAAAGAGAACGGCAAAAACCGCAAGTCGTCTCCCAGTCTCTCTTAAAAGTTATCGCAAAAATATTGAAAGTGTGTAATTCTAATAAAATGTGGGAAATCTCCCGGATATGAAAAACACACGTGAAAAGAATACTACAAGTTCATATAAACTTCTTTCGTATTGGCCTCCTCTTCGAAGATATGGGCTCACAAAGAGCTCCCATGAAATTAAGCTTTAGACACATAATTATTAAACCAACAGGAATATTTTAATTTTTTTTCATATGATGTATACCAGGTAAGGCCCTTTAAATTACTATCCCAGAAAGTGTTGCGAATTACTCCCAGCTGCAGGAACGGACTAGCTCTGACACTAATGTGCCCATTTTTTTACGCCCTGTATGATAAAAACTTTGGACAACGTTTTTTACATAACTTTAACTATTTCGTGGGAGCTCTTTAGGCGGCCATATCTCCGAAGAGGAGGCCGATATGAAAGAAGTTTATATAAAATTGTAATATTCTTTTCACGTGTTTTGTTTCATATCCGGGAAAATTTCCCACATTTTCCCGAACACCCTGTATAAATCCAATTTTGATTTAGTTTAAGAATTTCTGCTTTTGTGCAAGTATTTCTTTTTTTCCGTGTTTAATTATTATTTTCTCATCACAACAAAACAGGAATAAACCCGAAACAAACAAAAAATTGGCAACCTTAACTTTCAAGCATAGTTTTATAATAACAATACGCATTCTAACAAAAAAAGTGAGTGGGGTGTAACTATTTACTTTTTATTTCAACTAAAATTGCTTAAGTAGGTCAACAAAGTAATTATTACTTTCAATCGATACTATAAATATTTAATAAATATACACTTATGAATATTACATTTATTAAGAATAGCCGCTTTCAGCTATATTGGGTTATTTTTTTTTTTAAATATTAAGGATATAGAACTATGGTTTTAATTTTATTTTGTACTTAGTTAATAATTATTGTTTAACCGACTTATCGACCCAAAAAAGAAATATATTTATACCCCATTTGCCTACGTGCTTAATGCTAAACCTGCACTCAACTACTACCACTACTACTACTACTAGTGCGTTTTTAAAGCCGGTTTTTTTATTGGTATTTTTTATCATACAAGTGGTTAAACGTAATGGTACCTATATATAGGTTCCCTGGGAAATGGAAATGTATACGGTTTAACAATATTATTGTTTTTGATAAAATCCACTGGGTTAATCCAATATCCAATTTGCAACAAATCAAGCTTGATCGCTCTAAAACCGAATAATGTTTCGCGTTGACCACTCCACCAAATATCTAACGTTATTGGAACACTGTAACAGGGCGTTTTAAAATCTTCGACGCGGAAACATCGGCATCGACCTCTATATAAACAGGTGATATGTTTTTATTTATAGGCATGTGAACCGGGCATATTATTATTCAATGTTGCGTTAGCTGGGCCAAAATTGAAGCTGAAAATCTTGTATTTTATTAATAATTATCCGTAGCTGGATGTTCTCGCGAGCTTTAAGTATATCCTTGGTAAGTTATGGCAGTTAGTAAAAAAAATGAAATAAAAATTTTTAGATTAAAATCTCCCGGCGTGAATTCATATCGATCGATCCGGTAATTCCATTGTTAGTGTTTTTACAAGGCAAGTAAACCTTATCTGCCATTGTTATTGATGTCACAATCAAAGTGTTAATAATAATTACAGTTTGAAATGTTTGTGAAAGTCAACATGAATGTTGTAATACGGCTACGGCTCCGTATTACGTCTAGCAATATTACGGCGTTACAACGTGAACAGAGGAAAGCTCTTTGGGGCAATCTATCCCAGTATCCCACACTTGCTGTTAATCAGGCTATTTACGCTTTGGTGGTTTTACTTCAGCGTAGCGATGATTTTGTCGAAATTAGATAGATTTTGCAAACTTAAATTTGAAACGCAAAAATTTTCGAAAAAGCATCAGGTGCAGTTATATATTTCGGGTATTCAAGGGTAATAATAATTTATAAAGGGCGGATTATATGCACTTAAATTCATATGCGCATATATATGCCTTATTTGCCTTTAAAATATAAGTTATTTGCATTTTTTTTACCAAATATGCATACTGGTATGCGATATTGCTTAATTTATTATCGTAAAAAGAGGTTAAGAAACACATTGGGATCTAAAAAATATGTTTATTTTTTAAAAAATGCAAAAAAGAACAAAGAGAAATAAAAGTAAACAATTTTTTAACCTAAAATTGTATAAAAGGCATTTTTTACTAAATATTTTTCAAAATTTTCAACTAAAAAGGATTGTCTTCTATTAGTAAAAATATGTTTATACAAAGAGAATGTTCTTTCAACTGATGTAAACTGATGTAATCGGACAATACTGCAACTCAGGTAGCAAAATATAAGGCCAAGATACAACTTCGTTGGATGGTTTACCCTCGTAAATGCTTTTTACTGCAGTTAAGTATTTAAATCCTTCATTCTTTTTAACAGTTACATTCAATTTGTTCCTTACTCGACCTCCTACTTTACCGGGAATGTTGTTACATTTAGCGGAAAAACAAAACTAATTAAATCTCTTAAACTTTACAGTTTGTTAAGCAGGTAATAATAACGAATTATTAACTGACAATAAACAACCGCTAACAATATACCTGCAAACCCCAGAACCCCCAATAAATACCTTGTGTATAACCAAAATGTAAATATAATTATTAAAATCTTCAGATTGGAAAATCCCTGAAATAAGTATCGAACTGGACATTAAACCTTTAAATTTGAATTATTTGATAAAGCCGAAAACATAAAAATATGCTCTTAAAATAATAATTTATTAAAAATATGCATTTTATTATAAAAATTGTTATTAAAAAAAGTTGATCAGAACTAAAAACCACGTCTAAATATGCAATAGCACGCATTAAATTAATTAAATAATTAAAAAATTAAATAATTAATAATAAATTAATAAAATAATTTTTTAACATAAATGTGTATAATTGCATATTTAGACGTGGTTTTTAGTTCTGACCAACTTTTTTTAATAACAATTTTTGATAATGTCAAAAATAAAGGTACTTTACTCTTGGGAAAAATTCACATTCTTGGGAAAAATTCACATTTTTGGACAAACCTCGTATATGACTATAAAATTTCGATATTTGATGGTTGCATTTTAGGTTTTAGACCATGCAGAGCTTTTTATGAAGAATAACTTTTTTTCGTAAAATGAATAATAAAAAATGTTTTCCATATGGTGCAAACTTACGGAGACATACTGTATATTATTATGCATTTTGCATAATATTCGGCCCTTTAATTATTTATGTAATGAGGATCATAATGGCGATCATTATGGTGCTAGCTCTGAATATTAGGCTGATAACACGACGTATGCCATAATCAACCGAATTACATACAGAATTTTATTTTAGAATTATGTAGAAGAGAAGAATTAAAATAACTTAGGACAGAAGATGAACATGACGAAAGGTCGGAATTTAGAATTGGTATACTCAATACAAAAATTCAAAATATTCATTTATTTTGATGACTTTATCAGGAATTATCAATTTTAGAGAAATTCACCGAAAGTAGAACGGATAAATGTCGCTACAAACTCCTCAAAATTACTTGATTTTCCTGTAATTTTGGACCCGTTTCCCCTATTATGGGTACCAAACATTCAAGGAAAGCCAATAACCATAAAAGTTATTATTATAATGAAGCTTAAACGTCAATACTACCTTTCAGGCTAAAATTTCGTGCAGATGTTATCTTTGACAAAATGAATGCCTCGCTTGCCTGAAACTGTCAAACCATGGATCGGATAATTAACTTTAACAAAAAGGTTTTGGGATAAAATGAAGTGTTCGGGACAGATAAAGTTGTTCCTATTTTTTTTATAAAAAAAATCAAAAATTTCGTAAATTAATTATAGGTAGTTATCAATATTATAGACTATGACTCGCAGTTTGATTCGGCAAAGATTACCTACTTATATATCTAAATTTTAAATTATCTTCAATGGTTTCGACTATTACTAAACTACTAAATAAGGTTCCCTCCTTTGCCATTTGAGTGCTGGCAAATGATAATAGAGTTTTGAACTTGGACACTGAATAATCACTGAGATGGATGCAGACGTGTCATATTTAATGATGGCTTACTAAAACAAACTGGGTTCTGGTATATAGCAGCAACCCCTTTGAACTTCATCTTCCTTCAGTGTGGTTCTTTATGCAGGCAGTAGAGTACAGAAATAATAATATGCTAAAGGGAGAGACCGAAATGTCAGATGCAGCTGACCATGCCTGGAACATAATGGACATCATAATATTATCATGTGATCAAAAGGTGAAATTCTGCATAAAGAATTACACTGGAGGAAAAGGAAGTTTAAGAAAGCTGCTGCTATAAACCAGAACCCAGGTTGTTTGAGTGAACTGTCCTTAGATATAAGAAATACCTGGAAACCTTTGTTAAGTAAAGTTAGAATAATATTTATTATTTATTATTATTATTTTATCAATAGCAAGCGGAAAGTCCGATGAAGCTATTGTTTTAGTCTCTTTGATTCGTTTTTTTTTCTTTAATTGTTCATCGTGATTTAAAATGTCTAAAAGTCCGTTGGCTAGTTTAAATTACTTGTTAAATTCTTACGCGAAAGTTATTTAAACATTGGTAGGTAGGTAAGTATTTTGGACGCACAAATATCTTTAAGTATTTAAAAACGAATGTCATCAAGCACCGAAATGCACAAAGTTTTAAGTTAACTGTTCAAAATTACGATCAACTTGGGTTTTAAATGAGTTTACACTATTTGCGCAGACTGTACTTTCTTCAAGCGAGTTCCATATGTACACTACCCAATTGATGAGGAAGTTCTTTCTTGGAAATATCGCGGATTTTTCTTTGCTTAATTTTTTTGTGTCCCCGAAGCTGTTGATTCTCATTTAAATAAAACAAATTTCTAAAGTTACACAAATAGTAGTCTGTTGGTATTTTAAAAGTTTCTATTATATCACCCCTAGTTCTTCTTTGCTTCAGGGTAGTTAGCCCAAATCTTTTAAGTCTTTTGGGATAAGGTAATCCTCTTAATTCAAATGGAATTCTGGGAACTCGCCTTTGGACCCGTTCCAAAATTTCAATACCTTTGATGTAGTAGGGGTTCCAAATATTGTATCCATATTCAATTTTTGGTCTAATATACAGTGTCCGCAAGAAAGTCCGCATCAAATGGGATTTTTTTTTATTATTAGGTATAGGTAAAAATTGAAAAAGCAGTTAGTTTTTGCTTACCTAAAAACCAAAAATGACGTATACTAAAGCAGCTGCACGACTTGCGTTACCTGTCAAATTTGACATTTTTAATAAAATAGGTTCAAAAATGCCCTTATTTACCAAAATATCGAAAAACTTTATTCGAAAAAGTTGTTTATTTAGGCATTTTTAGTCTATGTACGAAATTTTGACAGTCTAATACAATTTTTATTTTTTGCCAGGTTCTTGAAAATTTTGATCAACCCTCGTAGATTAACTTTTATACATCGATGTAAAACCATTTGCCTTTACTTCATTTGTAATCTTAATGCAATTTTGTGTAAAATTTTTGTTTCCTATTATTTGTTTTGCTTCAAAAACTGAAATTGTTATTGATTAGTATGTAATGTTTGATGCAAAGTTTATCTAATTTCATCAGTTTTGCCAAATCCGACGTTTCTTATGTTTCTTAAGTTAGTAAACAGATGTACAAAAAGAAAATATTGGGAAGCTTTCGTTGAAATTTTACTTAATTAATATTGGATAAATAATGGTATTTTTGAACCTATTTTATTAAAAATGTCAAATTTGACAGGTAACGCAAGTCGTGCAGCTGCTTCAGTTTACGTCATTTTTGGTTTTTAGGTAAGCAAAAACTAACTGCTTTTTCAATTTTTACCTATACCTAATAATAAAAAAGAATCCCATTTGATGCGAACTTTCTTGCGGACACTGTATATAGGAAGTGTACAATTTCTTTACAATCTGTAAAGAGTGATCTTTGAAAGTCTGAAAATAAAACTATTGGCTTTCTTTACTATTTTAATAATATGTGCTTCCCATTTTAAATTAGAAGAAATTAGTAACCCCAGATCTGTTTGTTCTGTAACACTAATAAGTTGAAGATTATTTAGCAAATATGTTTCACAAGGGTTATTTTGGCCAATATGCAATACTGTACAAGCTTCATGCACCACTGGTTTGTCCATGACTCAATACGCCTCAGATCTCTGTCTGAGCATTGCTTTTGCAACAATGGATTACAGAATAACTTGGTATCGTCAGCAAAAAAAAATAATGATTGTCTCAATATTCCATGACAAATCGCTATATAAGCTTGAATTAAATGCATGACTGCGCCCATTCAAGCTTCAGTGCACCTAACTAGTATAAGTAAAGCTGTAGCTACTTTGCCTATTTAGTGCTGAAGCTAAAGACGACGACATAATATAAACCAGTTAAAACGTTGTGATTTAAAACAAATAAAGATAATGCAAAGTCCAAAACTCTTTTATCATTCAAGAAACATCAAATAGACATTAGAAAAAATGTTATAAAGACAACACTATAACAAACAATTTCAACAAAACCCAGTATAATATACTTAAAATAAATTTTTGTAAATAATTTACAAAATAGATCTCTATTGCCCCGAACGCTTCAATTGTTCCGAAAAGCTTTCCTGTGTTCCCTATAACACCACTCGTTCGATGGAAGTAAGCTGTAACATTAAGGATTTTGGGGATTGAATGACTACTGTAGCCTTGGAATCGTATGGGACCATTCTGGATTACCCAGATAAATGTTAGTTGTAACAAGTTTGGATGATAGGCCGGTTAGAGGAAGATTTAATTTGAAAAAGCGTCGTACCGGTTGTTTTTTTGATTAATATACACTGCCGTGCAAAAAAAATGGGCATCATAAAATTTGGATTAAGTTTACGACTTCATAGCTATTTTATTTTTACTCCGATTTAAGTAATTTTTTAGGGAGCTGTAAATACATTTTTATTGGTTTTAACATGCTTATATACATTTTAGGCGAAATTGTTTTTTTATATATCGTACAAGGATAATAGAAAAGTTGTTTTTTGTCTAATGTCAGAACACCCTGTGGAATAATTTAGAAGCAAAATTACTTCAAAATATCAGTTTTCTTAAAGAGGCATATATTCTTCGCATTTTGGTTTTTGGTTCATGTCAATACGTGCATTTGTTCTCACACAAATGCAAAATGATCTTGGTGAAGTAATTAATTTTTGTAGTTTGAGGATTACCAAAGAAAAATTTAATTTTAAAAAGTAGCATGCTTTTTCCAGCTTTTCAAAAATATGCATACACTGAATAAAATAAAGGCCATTTTTTGTAATAAATTTTAAGTTAAAAATATAAATTATTTAAAAAAAAAAAGTGTACCATGACAAACCAGTCAAGCAGCCATAAAGGCAATTTGCTCCAGCAGTACTAAGTCAAAATTAGTAAGGCGCTGTGGCAACAATCTCTGCACACTTGGTGCTCAACTTCGAATCACCTTGTGTTGGGTTCCTGGACACAGCAATATATGGCAACGAGACTGCTAATGATCTCGCCAGGGAGGGCGCAAGCATGTCTGTCGAACTAGCAGAGAATACTGTGGCTAGACCACTGGAATTAGTCAAAGAGGAGATAGATCGCATAGCCAATCAACTTGCGCAAAACAAATGGACAGGGCTGACAACTTGTAGCATCTCCAGACAATTGACGGCAGGAAAACCGCTGCGCTATTACAGCACAGTCGGAAGGACCTAAGAAACATCAATGCCGCAGTCACCGGATATTGCCTGTTCGGTAGACACGCTAAGCGTATGCAAATACCAACTAACGACTTCTGTAGAAGTTGCAGAGTTGAAGAAGAGGAGGAAAGTATTCAGCATTTCTTGTGTGAAAGGTTCAATAAAGCCCTGGGCGAACTATTCTTTAATGATCTGGAGGAAGTGAGCAGCCTGCAACTGGATCGACTCACCAAGTTTATTAACAGCAGTGGCTGGTTGGACTGAGCAAAATTTTTCTACGATCTACGCCGCGTTATCCATCAGGAAGCGGATGCGGATAGGTTCCGCGGAACATGTGCATACACTGAATAAAATAAAGGCAATTTGTAGTAAAGTATACGTTAAAAAATATAAATGTATTGAAAATAAGAAAAAGTTTAACATAAAAACACCGTAATAAACGTAAACAGACCTTTTGGATACATGAGATTTTTATGATCATAACTCCATTCATCCAGCGTATAAATGCGTGGCTATTTTTTCCAGAGCGCTTCCAGTGAAAATCTATTCAAAAGGATGCAGTAGTTATTAGTATAAAGGACGTTTATTTGCTTGCATCATCAGAAAGAACTGTTTTGCCGTATGCATGACATGTAAAGAGTTTTTATACTGCTACGATTTTTGTAAAAATATAAAACGAGAAATGGGTACGTGAAACAATACTGGCATAAAGTTGGCTACGTATGGAAATCTACCGTTCGAGCCAAAATTATTTGCACCAAAGAGGGCCATGCATCTAAGGACGTAATGCTTAGCCGTAGAGCTTAATACCTGTTGGGTGTCAGTAACTACCTAAATTAACAATCAATCAGTTATTCCGTCATCTTTGACAGTCGTTACAAGTAATTTGATTCATCGCTAATTATTCCAATTTCTTGAACAATTAACACAATGGGCTTTACGAAACAGCACGAAACATTCATGGTTGAAGCGTATTTTCGAAACGGGGTTAGAGTAAATGGTGAGTGGCAATACAATCCGGGTTTGTGCATGGACAATTTTCACGAACATTTTCCTAACGTTGCTTTTATTGCTGGGGATTTTTATCATTGCCTGAAAAGAACCGTGGCTGTGTTTAGGAAAACAGGTTCTATACAACACACAACACAAAAAAGGAGCAGGAAGACCATCTGTAGGAACAAAATAACTTGTTGCAAACGTTCGTGAAATAATGCGAAATACGCCAACAAATTGTATACGACGCCTGTCCCAAGAAGTGGGAAGATCTTATGGAACATGCATGGCTATTCTTAAGAAGCAGCTAAATTTATTTCCTTATAAAGTGCAAGTATTCCAAGAAATACAAGCCGCAGATTTTGAAAGACGCAGGAATTACTCTCATTGGGTTACCCAAAATTTATTGGAAAGAAATTATTTGTTTGACCTGGCTTTTTTTCGGATGAAGCCTGGTTCGACCTCTCCGGTTATGTAAATTCTCAGAATACACGCATGTGGAGTAGTGTGCAATTTATATAATTATTTTTCTTTTTCTTCCTGTATATTCTTACTTTGTTAATTTTGTAAACAACGAAAATAAATTTGTATTTGTCTACTTATTTTATTACTCATTAGTTTGGCATATTATGTCATAATATGAATTTGACAAAATTTTAACTTATATTTGGTTAGATATATCGTCCTCATATCATTGTGATCTAAACCAATCCCTCTTTGATGCAAATAATTTTTTCTCGCACGGTACAAAGAAATTAGTTTACTTTACTATTTACTATTAAAATACCCCATATTTGCTGATGGATCATAAAATGGATACTATGGAAACACTTGTTTCGAGCCCGATCAAACCTACAATAAAATACAAAACGAACAATAAAATAGTAATCTAGTTTGTGGACATAAATAACGAGTCGACATTAAATAAACTTTATTATAGTGAACATCTGTTTTTACCAACGTACTTGTAATTTTGAAGCAATCTCCCTAGATGAAACAAAAGATGGTTTAGATATTTTATCACAAACAAGTGGTTTTCTTCAAGTTTCTCAGTGTCACGTTTAAATGAAATTTCGGCAGAATTTCGTAATAGTTTGCCGAATGTTCTTTCCTTTACTCACGTCCCTCATGTATGACTCTCTCCGTGTAAGGATAGATAGGAGGAAATGTAAGTTATTTTAAAGTAAAACATTGTTTGCCTGTGTTAACTTTGGTGAGGCAAATAAAAATCTAGCCGAGAAGCCGTAGAAACAATTTTATTCTGAGCAAGCATTCTACTGAAATAAATCTTTCCATCAACAAACACCAATTATTATGGTTTTTTTTTCAAAATTCAACAACGGATTTTGCGTAAAAAGTAATAGTTTTCAAGCATTATTACTGCAAAGCGAATATCGTATATCTCTATGTCTAACCACAGCAGATGTGCCAACGAAACAATGGAATCAGTAATAAGCATAAACAAGCGATGGTGGCTGAATCACGTCTTTTGATTTATAGCTGAAACGCATGTATTTTGAAACATAATATATAGAATTGAGTTTGTGTATATTTTTGGGAGCCTTTAAAATTGGAACCAGTTGTTTATAAAAAAGCGAAATTATTAAAAATAGTCGAAAAATTAAAAACAATTAATGCAGTTTACCTTATTATAGGCTTACCTAATTTGGTAAGCGATACCTAATTATGTAGTAGTGTGGACCGTGCCAATCAATAGGTGGCGCCATGGGAATCTTTCTAAAAGCGGGACGTATCAATCAGAGTGTCAAAATTCCGGGTATTCATCGATTTGTATTAGGTGTATCATTTTGTTAGTTATTCAGCTGGTACTGCTACATATAAATCAAGTGAAAAGGACGATCCGGATGGATTGGGGGACGCCTTAATTCAGCGATTCAGTAATACAGGCGGTGAGTAGGCCCTACGGCAGCATTCTTCAAGTAGCGTCACAGAGACGTAATAGGCTCGCTTCGTCGAGGTCTGTAGGGCGTAGGGGACAAGAGATGTTAAAGCAAGAAAGTAAGCTGTGGTTTGGAATCCACTCAAAACCTGTGCGTCCTAGCGCTAAGTCCCTACTCAACTATATACTACTACTTGGTCTCATTATTAAGGCACCCTGTATATTCCGATATCAAACGACATCAGCTATTTTGACAAAACAATAAAATATCAAACGAGCAATAAGCATAAAAGGCAGTTTCTCTTCAACATGATTTATAGCTAAAACAAGTGCTTGCATATTTGACTCAAAACGTTTGTTTGCAATTTTACATTTTCTGCTTTGTGTGATGGCAGTGTCGCCTCTAGGATAGGTGACGTCCTGGGGGTGAGCAGCGACTATATAATACAATATTGCTTGCACCAAGTAGTTCTTTAATTTATCCATCGCACTCAACAACCGGGATATTCTAATATCTAAACAGATGTGAGAACAAAACAACAAAATGAGAAACTAGCGATAAACTTCCTGTCCACAATGTATGATTTATGACCGAAGCGCATTAGCACATAAACAAACATTATCAAGTTATTTCTGATAGATGCGGTAAATTTTGTACTGTAAAACATATTATGTTGGAATGTTAAAAATTACCATAAATAATTGTTCTAGTTAGTAATGAAACATTAGTTAGGATATCGTTTACAATGGTGAAAAGAATTCGCTTTTTTTCAGGGTTGTTTATTCAGGTTTACTCGACAAATAACCAAGAATAGTATAAAGGACACTTCTCTTACGACTCTTCCACAAGCTTTATTTAAGTTTACATGCCACTAGAAAAGTTTTATGATACCAAAATGTTAGAAATATAAAAAGCAAAATCTAGACGAAGTAAACGCTTGTTTCCTTCGAGTTGAAATTAACCAAATATAATTATTATTATAAAATCATAATACAGTGTGACCAGTAAAGTCCGCATCATATGGAATTTTTTTTATTAATAGCTTTATTCGAAATTTGACTTTGGCGTCAAGTTCTGCTTCGATCGAGATGAAAATTAAGCATAAAAAATAGTAGTCATGCGATTCACATTATCTGTCAAATTTTAATTTTTTACAAAAAATAATTCGAAGTGGGGTTATTTCTAAAAATATTGAAAAAATTTATTAGAAAAAGTTTTTTTAAATGCAGTTTTCAGCTGCATAAGATAATTTTAATTTTTTACCCATATTTAGTAAATTGCACCACTTTTGCAAAATAAGTCCCAACGCAACCTACATAAAACTTCTTAGTTTTGACCATACTTTATTTCAGATACATTTTCTTTAAAGTAGCGCCATATCAAATGTGTGTTTTTCTAGAAAATCAAAATTGGCAATTAAAATTAGGTCGCATCTGATGCAAAGTTTATTTGTTTTTGACTATGTATAAGGTAACTTTATAAAATAAGTATTTTTGAAAACGTAGTTTGTGTCCGAAAGTAATACACCTTAATATTGAGACAAAAAGAACACAGTGTCATCAGTAAAGTGTTCATTAGGTGGAAAATAAATTTTAGTGGTGGGTAAAAAACAAAAAATAAAAATTATTTTAGGCAGCTGAAATTTTGCATATGGGCTAGAAACTGCATTTTAAAAAACTTTTTCTAATAACTTTTTTCGATTCTTTCAGAAATAGTCCCACTTTTGAATTATTTTTTGGAAAAAATTAAAATTTGACAGATAATGCGAATCAGGTGACTATTATTTTTTTGCTTAATTTTCATCTCGATCGAAGCAGAAATTGATGCCAAAGTCAAATTTTGAATAAAGCTATTAATAAAAAAATCACATATGTTGCGGACTTTACTGGTGACACTGTATATTAATTAAACATAAGAGAACAAAGTTTTGTTTTTAGAGCTTCTGATTCTCTCTAAAACTCTTGATATTTCTCTAAAGGCTGTTTGTAAAATTCACTTTCAGATTTTCACTATAGAATTTGCTTAACTACATTAAAATTTTTATTTATTAATGTGTACATTTTGTACCAATCTTGGATTTTTATTTACCTCCCCAAGTGTTTATTATTATTTTTACCATGCGGATGTTTTTATAAATCCACCAATTACTTCGTTTTATCCAAAAATCGGCCAAACCCGTCTTTGAAGTACAACTTCCTACTGTTTTGTGTTAATAAATGTTGGATTTATTAATTTATCAATCAATTTTTATTTAACTGAAAACTGTAGGTAATTGCTACCAAACCAGATACATATTAATCAAGCTCTTAATCAAAACTTACTAATTATTATTATTTCCCGATATATCAGCAAACTAACTTTCCAACCCGTTTACATTAGTTTGTGTGCTTCTGAGTTGATGATACACTATCAGCTGTTCTTTGATGGGTAGCTCAAATTAGTTATGGAATTTACTATAGGTAACCTAAGATCTTTGTACAAAAGCATTCTCATTCTCAGTTATGTTACCCTGCCAAACACTGACGTGAACTAATAACGAATAGACCCGAAGGGCAGGGGCGAATAGGTTGCCCCAGTGTGTTTATGGAATTTAATACGTATATAATTAGTGTGATTTATGTTTACGTCTCTCGTGCATGACCCGCGAACCTGCGTGAATACGTGCACGGTGCTTTGTTAGTCCCGTGTAATCATTTTAATTCGATATACCTACAAGGTGTTATAAAAGATGTATAAGAGAAACAGTCTCACATACTTTTCTTTTTAAATCAACGCAATGGTCTAAAAAGTTGAGTAAGAGCCCTTTAATCAAACTGCGCCGTACGCCCATGGAAAAAATACTACAGCCGAGGTTTAGCAGCCGTTGAAAAGTAGCTAGAATGAATGTGACGGGCTTATTTTAACTTTTGAAAGTAGTTTAGGGTCGGGGAAACCAAATGTTTGTACAAATAAAGTGTATTGTGAATAAAGGATTGCAAGTAGTTTAAAACAATTTTTTATTTTTCCAAATAAACGTTTAGTTTTATGTCGTGCATGTTTCAAGTGTCGAGTAAGGAAACAATTTTAAATGAACCGTCTATTACATTGATTTATAAATGTGTACATTTTGTACCAATCTTGGATTTTTATTTACCTCCAAAGTGCGGGATGATGTTTTCTTTAGCGTATAATTCCCCTTAACAAGAATTCGTAATATTTGCTCGGGTTACAATTGAAGGGGGGATACCGAATACATATAATACATGAAATTGGTTAAGGCCTTTCTTCCATTCTATCAATATTAGCTATTCAGACCCTTTTAAGTGGTTTCAAGACGTAGCAAACCATCAAACCTACACGCGGAGTAAATAAATCGATCAATGACAAAAACGGCTTAGTGCCAGATAAAATAGAAATGAAAAAATAATTGGTTTTTGGAGAAGCATTATTTCCTGCCTGTCTAGAAAAAAAAAACAATTGTTTTTATATTTTAGGTGTGCTTAAGAAAGTAGTGTAGTTCAAAAAAAAACTAGTTTAATTTGAACACTGTTTTATGATTGGTGATGGTCTGATCGAGGTCTAAGATTGGAAGAATGGATTCCGAAATCAATCGCATTATCAGTCCTGAAAAAGGTTCATCAGTTGGAAGGGTATGTGTATGTTAAAATGAAAAATATTTAATTATAGTTCGAAAGCCTAGTCAAAAGCAAACTAAAGAGCTTATTGGTTTCATGTATTTCTATAAGTAAAACACCAGTCTGACAACCATCATCTATTGGCAATGACGGAAAGTTTTTAATCCAGCTTTGTGGATCCTCCAACCACTTGTATCCCCAATTCGTATAAAAACCCTGGGATACACACCAGGCCCACCGCCCCGAAAATATATTTTATTTTCGTTCCTTCAACTTATTTGTATTCTTTTCTGTCGCCTATCACATATTTATGATATTTATTTACCTATCCATTTTATTTTCTCACTCTTCCCCTTCTGTCCTATTTGATTTTGAATGGAATTGACCCAAACCTTTGAAAATAATATCCAATTTTAGAAATACGAAGATTGTGTCATATTTTAAATAAAATAGGAGACCTTTTTATAAAATAAATGTTATCCACACCATCAAATCTGTGACGTCGTTTTTTTTCCAGTTATGTTTAAAAGACCCTGAGAATTCTTCAATGTAGACGTTTTATATTTAAATGTAGAATTTATTTCTTAAGCGCTATAACGAAATTTGGTCAAATTTGTCCCTATTTCTTTTTCTGCTTTTATTAAATTAGAAATCCAACATTTTTTAAAATAAAACTGTAGGTAAGTAGCAGTAGTCATAGTTCTCTTACTCTAACCTAACTAACCACCTCTGCATCTTTAACTTACACGATCAATTATCTTTTCATAACCCTTAATGCGTTTCTATTACATTAGTTTCAAATTTAGTAGAAATTAATCTTGGAAACTAGTTATATATTATATAGAGCCCCACGGCCTATCGATCTGTTGCTTGGGGTGTAAATTGATGATTCTCTACTCCTCGCAAAGGCCTTTTTCAAGGGTTTATATTGGTAAAATTGAAAAACTATGGTTTATTTATATGTATGACCATTAATCTGGTGGCCAAAAATAAATAGAAAAAACTATGCCTATGAGTAATTTAGGAATGCAGCTCTCTGTACAGGAGTTTGGAACGCAGCACTTTGTAGGCGACATTTATAAGCAGGTAGTATTTTATGGAAATGCTTTAAATATTTAATCTGTAAAGGTTAACGGACTAGTCTATGTTCTATGTAAAGATATTGATTTTACCATGAAATTTCTATGAGGAAAAATCGGACAAAATACAAAGTTAAAATTATTATAATCTTGTTTATAACTATTATTATTCTTTTTATAGCGCCGCAACATATTTGCTGACTTGTAGAAAACTGTTAATCCTGAACGTCGTGCAACAAATCCACTAAAAGCAAGCAAGTAGCTTTTCTGTCTCTTTTTAAGATTCATTTCTTTGGCTGGAAAAGCTGGTGTTAAATAAAATTAGAGTCGGTTTAAATAAAAATAATGAATTCGGCAACAAGTACAAAAATAATATTTTAATTCGTTTATTATTTTGTGCTCTATAAAGTTTTTATTATAAAAAATGAAGTTTCGCGAAATAGAAACGTCGCAGTCACTAAATAAGTAACAATGGAACAGAATAGTCCTCCAAATTTTACTGTACACTGCTACTGTAAGTTTAAGTTGACTAAAACGAAATGTAGACCTTATTCTATTTGAATTCGAAAAGGGTACCACAATTAAAAATGAAATTATGAAGAAAATCGTTTTTATTGATAGCAAGAGAAATTCTTTAGTCACTCTAAAGCAAAATTAAATTTATTAAGTTTTCTCTTGACGGGGTGTTTCCACAGCGTTTTTCAAACGATCGTGAGCTTTCCACTTTCCAGTATTCCTTAGAAAAACTTTACCGCAGCTGTTACAAATCGCTGATCGTAGATATAGTAAACTTTTTGTTGGGGAGAAATGGGAGTAATATTTACTAACTCAAACTGGGTTTAAGTTTAATATAAAAAATATTATTTGTGCTTATGTAAGGGAAATTTAGGAAATAAATTTAAGAGAACTTATACCCTACTTTCCTGTAAAATACAGTTAAACAAATTTCAGACTTTAATATTTTCAGATTTTTTACATGAATATATTTAGGGGTTAACTTAGTACCGGATGTATAGTAAACGGCACGAATTCTCTCGTTTTACACCAGATGACAGCAGAAATTTGTCATCGATCAGCTGATATTGGGACATAATAATATCCCCAGATTAGTACTGGACCGTAATGAGCCCAAACACCGAGTTATGAATTGATATTAAGGTTGAAATAAACTATGTAACATTATGTTAGCCTATACAGGGTGGCCCTTTAGTGTGGCAAAGTACAATAGCTCCGTTACTATTTCAAATACATTAAAAATATTAATACAAAAGTTGAAGGGCAGTAAGTGACTTATAACGTAAAATTATTTTTAACTTTATAGGGTGGCTCAAAAAAGCGGAACAATAAAAAATGTACTTTTTTCAAATGGAACACCCTGTATATTTTTTCATTTTTAAATTCCATATTAAATTATAATAATTTTTTATTAAATACATTATTAGTCTATACTTTATAGTTTCCGAGATATTGGCTCTTGAAAAGTGACATTTTTGAACTTTGACAGCTTCTAGCTTTCTAACAGTACGTCTTAGAGCAAAACGGCTTACATGTCCCTATCTTTAATTTTTATTATCTTCCCAAAAAAATCAACTTCCGGTTAAACCGGATGTTACTCGAAAGCAGGAAATATAGTTGTTCCGGTTTAACTGGAAGTTGATTTTTTTGGGAAGCTAATAAAAATTGAAGATAGGGACATGTAAGCCGTTTTGCTCTAAGACGTACTGTTAGAAAGTTAGAAGCTGTCAAAGTTCAAAAATGTCACTTTTCAACAGTCAATATCTCGGAAACTATAAAGTATAGACTAATAATGTATTTCATAAAAAATAATTATAATTCTATGTAGAATTTAAAAATGAAAAAATATACAGGGTGTTCCATTTGAAAAAAGTACATTTTTTTTGTTCCGCTTTTTCGAGCCACCCTATAAAGTTAAAAATAATTTTACGTTATAAGTCACTTACTGCCCTTCAACTTTTGTATTAATATTTTTAATGTATTTGAAATAGTAACGGAGCTATTGTACTTTGCCACACTAAAGGGCCACCCTGTATAGTAGTTTAAAAAGGTAACCATATTAACATGTAATAGGATAGCGAACAAATATATAATTCTATTTTCTGGGTCTACGTACCTTACATAAGTGAAATTATTATTAGATATTACTATTATAATTGTTTGTATGGCAATAAAATAGTTTTTAACAATAAGTTAACATACATACAAGTTTAGAAATGTAACTGTATCAATAAATTACATTTTTAAAGTTTAAAAAGGTAACCATATTAACATGTAATAGGATAGCGAACAAATATATAATTCTATTTTCTGGGTCTACGTACCTTACATAAGTGGAATTATTATTAGATATTACTATTATAATTGTCTGTATGGCAATAAAATAGTTTTTAACAATAAGTTAACATACATACAAGTTTAGAAATGTAACCGTATCAATAAATTGCATTTTAACGAACAAATTCTATAAACACTATTTTTGGGTCTACGTACCTTACGTAAGTCAAAAACTGTTAAAGTAGGGTTTCCATCGAGAGAAAAATTAAATCCCTGGCTATATTAAAGCTTTTAGCTTTATATTAGCCTACATACAAGTTTAAAAATGTAACCGTATCATAGCCAACAAATTCTATAAAAACCATATTTGGGTCTACGTACCTTACGTAAGTCATATAAACTGGTCAACAAAAAGATCGTACCATTCAATTTTTAGACCTATTTTCAAATTGCTGTAACTTTTTTAAAAATTGACATTTTTTAATGTAGTTTCCAAATTTGGAAAGCGCGATTTTTCTACTTTAACCTGTATTTCATTTATTTTTGGTAGAATCAATATTATTATGATACACAGGGCGATTAATACAGTGCTGCAAAAAAACACAAAATTTTAGTGTGTGCCATTTCAGTGGTGATTTTTTTTTGTCGTTACAATATGGGTTTTTACTAAGGTAGGATCAATATCTCTAGACGTTTTTGCCAGTTTTTGGATTGAGGACCTCTGGCTTTAGATAGGCCAATAAACGTCAAATTTTGGTAATCATTGCTTTAAAACGCTATAACTGGAAAACGGATTGATGGATTTCCACAAGTTTTTCACAATCAAAAATTCCATTTCATGGAGATGTTCTATGACCTACGTATTTTACGAAAGGTGAGAATTTTATTAATATACGGGGTAATCAACAAAGTCATTAAAAAAAATGAAATGTTTATTTGCGCGCCATTTGGCCAGCAAAGTGTTTCACTTATAAACAATATTAACAACATTAATGGTAGCAAATAAAATTGATTAAATTTTAACAAAAAAAATAATAACAAATAAAATTAATAGTGAGTAGGTCCACCGTGAACCCTTAGAACTTCCATTACTCTTCTTGGCATGCTACTCACCAAGTTTGCAAGGATGTACTGGGGAATAGCGTTATAGCGTATTGCTGCTATAGGTAACTTCATTGTTTAATTGACATTAACTTAGCCTTGGAAATTTATCAATTTATTGCAATCCATCAATCCGTTTTCCAGTTATAGCGTTTTAAAGCAATGATTACCAAAAGTTAACGTTTATTGGCCTATCTAAAGCCAGACGTCCTCAATCCAAAAACTTGCAAAAACGTCTAGAGATATTGATCCTACCTTGGTAAAAACTCATATTGTAACGACCAAAAAAATCACCACTGAAATGGCACACACTAAAATTTTGTGTTTTTTTGCAGCACTCTATTAATCGCCCTGTGTATCATAATAATATTGATTCTACCAAAAATAAATGAAATACAGGTTAAAGTAGAAAAATCGCGCTTTCCAAATTTGGAAACTACATTCAAAAATCTTAACTTTTAAAAAAGTTACAGCAATTTGAAAATAGGTCTAAAAATTGAATGGTACGATCTTTTTGTTGACCAGTTTATCATGGGGATTTTCTTGATAGTAAAAATGTAATATCTGACTGAATTCAATTAGTTTATATTGAACGGTAGGTATAGCATTTTACCTATATATATCATCTGAACAAATAAAACAAAAAAATTCTGTTGTAAATATGAGTGACAGAGTCCTATTTAAAGTTGCGTTTCAGTTAATTTAGTATTTTCAAGATTTGGATAATTAGAATATAATATAGTTTTTAAATCTATTTTGACACTTTATCATTAAACCATATTAAATCTCATGTTTATTATTACCTACCTTCAATTATAATATTTATAAAACAAAACTTTCAAAATAAATTATTACTATTATTTGGCAATATTAAAGCGGTAGAACCCATGAGACTATTGCATCAATTGTTTTAGAATGTATCACATGTATAATTTTCAAATCCGGTCCTGGAATTCATATCAACTTATGAAAATTAAATATACCAAAATTGACAGAGTGTCACGTGACTTTGCCTCCATCTTGCGAGAGTATTCAAAGTTTTTTCTATAAGAGATGTTATTGTAGTGCCAGGAATTCAGTCCCAGTCTTTCTAAAGTAGCCCACAGACTGGTATGGTACCAAACCACGAAATATACCACGAATTTTAATTGTGTATTTATTTTGAAAATAAAGCGAGAGAAATACCGTCAACAGGTTTTAAATAGATTCGCATTATTTGATAAGCAAAAGGCCTATTTTCCGATGGGTCTCGGGTACGTATGCATAAAAGCCCGATTTTCATTCATACACCGAGTCAAAGAATAGGTCCGGAAAGAGACCCTGAAATGTTGTATCCGACACTCCAGGGTAGTTACGTAAGGGATTGACAACGAAAAAGATACCGAAGGGTTTGCTGAATGTATTTAATTTTATTATATTTTTGAACCAACTGAAAACTCCGCGGATTTCTATAATAATTTGTCCTGAAATAACAATGACAATGGTCTCTTTCACAGCGTGCAAATTAAATCCATTTTTGAGATTTAACTTTAGTTTTTGATATACAGTGTCATCGATAATATCCGCATCATATGAGGAATATTTTTTTTAATTAATAAAGTTTTAAAAAATTTGTTTTAACTTGATATAATGAAAAATAGAAAATAAAAAAATTTAGGTGTTTTCTACCTAATAATATTAACTTTTACGCGAAATATTTTATTTTACATTATCATATCCCCATATGGCTTTACAGTGTACGTCATAAAACATATTTTTAACTTGATGTGATATCATCAGACCCATCTTTCCCGTAATAACCTATTCAGCACCGAAGCGAGTCTGGAACTGTGGAAAACTATTTATCTCACACCTCGGCTAACAAATCGATTACCAGAGCGCTCATGACTCCGACCCTGATTATGTATTACACCAGTCACCGTTGTAATTTTGAAATTTAAATCAAATTTGTCGTGTGCAATGTAAATTTTTTTAAATAATTTTATTATTTTGATGAGACGTATAACTTCTACGTATTGTACAAAGTGTCTCATAGAATAGACTATTTCGGAAAGTAATACGATTTGAACCTATACAGGGTGTACGGAAATGGTGAGCAAAAAATTTAGGGGATAATTCTAGACCGTAAATAACTGCTATCTCTTCCCATAACAATTTTTTTTGGAAATTGATTATTTTCGGAATTACCAGGTGTTAAAGTTAAATTTTATTTGTAGTTTTTTGTCAATACGTTTTCCACGCTCATAATATTTAACGAAATCTCGTATATTGGGCTTTTCCGGGATGAGGAATACAAATTTGCCAACCGTTTTTTCGCATTTTGTAGAGGGCGCCACATAGCCTATACTTTAATTTGAATGGTCCCAATTTTTTTCTCCTATACTGTATGCGCATTTTGACAGAATATTTTTATTCTCCTAATCTTTTGACATAAAAAAAGGTATAATAAATGTATATGTATGTATGTATGTATGTATATGATAAATCTAACCGTTTTGGAGAAAAACGCTCAAATAACATTGCTTGCATGTGATGAATACGAAATCATTTTAATTTATTTTCAACCTTCAACATAGCACAGCAAAGGGAGGAATATTCCATGGATTCCATGGTTCGTCGGGAATTTTTTAAGAAGAATTAATTTATGCATTGGAAGGACGTCAATTTGAACCTTTGATTTGAATGTTTGATTTATTGTTCTAACTTATGTATTTTAAAACTGCAAATAAAATTTAGGTTTAACACCCTGTAACTCCGCTAATAATCAATTTTCGAACAAATGTTATAGCATGAGATAGCATTTTTTTCCCGTCTAGAACAGACCCATGTGTTGGTTTCTACTTGTAAATTAGAAGATAAAAAAATATAAATCGTGCTAAGTAACTAACGTCACAAGATCTCCATCTTATAATTTGAAATTTTTATTTGTTCGAGAAATTGTTAACTTTATTTAACTCACTTTATTACATAACCGAAAATACTACAACGAAACAGTAACACGATACATTCAAAAACTGTCCAACGACATTAACAAATCGTGAAACCATTAACAAGATAAGTAACCATTGACAAGATGACTATCACACTTTCGCAAATTGTGAAAGCAATAACAAGACGTGTGTTATACATTCACAAATTGTGTAATCATTAACAAGTTGAATATCATACTTTCGCAAATTGTGAGAGAATTAACGTACTTGTGTTATACATTCTGCGAAACCGATATCAAGTTGTGGGCGATACGTTCGTAAATTGTGTATCAATTAACAAGATGCGTATCGCGATCTTATTATTTGAAATTTTTGCCCAGATTCTCCAGTTTGTTTTTATATTATTACATTGCGTCTAAAATTTAATACCCCCTCTAGAATCTCTACATACATTCGAACATGTGCGTAAGCCGTTTGGACCCTTTAAATACAATTTACATCATCTGTCGTCGCCTATAAATATAAATTCCCATTAAAGTATGCTTCACAGCTGTTAGTTAATAATTAGTTTTCTCGTATCCACTAACTTTCTAATCTCATACAGTAAACTACCAAGTAGTTGGAACGTTTATCATTTACATAGAAGGTCCTTAGAGCAATATAATTTTGGTAGTATGTGCTGAAATGTACTTAAAATATTTAGAAGATAATATAGTGTCCGCGAAAATAATTAAAAGCGAATATTGTGGCATATCGGAAAAGTGTGTAATTGTTTTTTATATTGGAATACACAGCAATCCAAGCACAATGGATACCCTTGGGCGGGTAGACCACGACGGCCGTTTCGTCCACTGCATGAAAATTAATAAACTTTTGCAAAAGACTTTGGCATATTGAATTCTTTAAAAACCTCTGCTACACCCTGAAAATGGGATCTCCTATGTTTCGCTAGCCTAAGTATAAAATTTATTGACGCACACGAATTTGTAACAGCCTGTAAAAGAGCATTTGAACTCTTGGTAAAATATAATTTCAACATCCTAGAAAAAAAAACAGGCTAATGAACCACTAACTACGAAAACGATCTCAATCTTTACTAATATGCTTCCTAAATAAACCCAAAACAATATCTAGGTTTCCTTTATTAAAATGGAAGGCTAGCGTTTCTAAATTACCAGCCATTTTTCGGACAAATAATTTTATTAAAGGGCCACAACCTGACACGCAAGACCTGCGTGATGATTGCTAAGAAAAAAACCTAATTTTTGGGGAAGGGATATTTAGTAGTTGTTTTAATATTAATTGGTCGTGGCGAAAGTTAATTAAAATTTACCACATCACTATAATATCTATATTAGGCTTAGCAACTGCCATTAATCATTGAACGTTTAATTAGATGTTACAAACAACTAACAAAAAAAAGTAGGTTTTATCGAACACGATAAAGACTATCAGTTGCATTAAAAAATTTGCTTTGATTTTACAAAGTCCCATAAAAAGTAAGGATGTGCTGGCTTAGAGAAACTTCCATAAAATCTTGTTTTGTAGTTGATGATAAATAATTTGACACACAAGTAGAATATGGTTTTATTGATCGTTATATTTATTAAATGAGGGCGACAATTTATTATTACTCGAGGTAATGTAGTGTTCCTATTATTCATTTTTACCCAAAAAGAAGGAAATTTCCCCGCTATATAACTAAATAAAGCTTCTTTTTAAAGTTTCTTTTATAATCAAAGTCCAATAAAAGTCTCGGCATAATTTTTCATTTGAAAATGCATGAAATAAAATCTTGTAAAATGCAGCTTTAAGCTTAAAATTGAACGTCTCCCGGGGCCGAGCAGCACTTTTAGAATTTTATATCTGAAATTAGATGGCGTTAACTTTTACAAAATCAGTCGGTGAAAAATGTTTCCGATATCCTATTTTAAGTTGATTTTTTGAGATAATTAAATGAGTACCTACTCATTTACAACCAGTTACAGCCTAAACCGAAAATCAAATAATATTATAAAAAAATTAATTTGCAACATTTTTCGCCGTAAATACAATGCTTAAAAATTATTTATAAAGCTTCTAAAAGCACATAAGAGTCACAAATTCAAATTAAAAAAAAAAAGACACGACGTTTAGAAATTAAATTAAAACTTTACTTGGCCATTCTGATGGTGCACCACCCAGGTATATATATAGAAATTTCATTAGGCCGTCCATAAAAAATAATTAATTTCTTTCAATACAATATTTCTGTAATTCATTTTTTATATGAAGCACTTAAGAACCCATATAGTCCAAAAATGATTTATTGCCTATATATTAAGCCGCAATTCAAACCTTTTGAACAAGCTAAACAAACGGCGAGGAAAAATGTAATTTTTTTATAAAAGTTGAAGGATAAGCTCAGGTTTATTGCCGCACCAGAGTAGGACGGGATAAAGAAAAAAAATGATGTACACTTTTTACTTACAAGTTGCTTAAAAACAAGTCGTCAAACCGTCCATTCTGAATGTTCTAAAATAAGTAAGGAATTAAGTATAGATTCTTACTTATAAAAATAGGTATAAATTTCGGGAATTTTTGAAAATAAATAATTACTGATCTTGTTATCGGATGTTATTAAAAAAAATATGAACAAAAAGGTCCTTTTCGTAATACCAAATATACAGGGTGTCCGGAAATAATGAGCAAAAAATTTAGGGGGTAATTCTAGACCGAAAATAAATGCTATCTCTTCCTAGAACATTTTTTCGAAAATTGATTATCATTTAATTTACAAGTAGAAACCAACACAGTGGTCTGGCTATTATTCGAACATTTATATTAAGAAAAAGAAGTACTAAGTAGATACTTTCAATCCTTTTACTGTGCCTTAAAAGAAAACCTTCTGATGAAAAAGAGACGCAATTAGCAACAGCAATTTTTCTTTAAACCTTTTATCGGTGAAATATAGCTACGATTTGGCGTAATTGGGTTTTAAGATAAAGTATATTATTTTTTTATATTATATTTTTGTAATAAAGAACAATGTTTAAGTACTTGTAATGAATTATACATGTAGATATACATACAGGATTAAAGCTTTGGTTACGTCATTGATGATGATGTAACAAGCTCGTGACTTAACTAGTTTTTTTGATACAATTCGTCAAAAAAATAACCGGCTGGATCTTTGCATTAGACCTTTCGTCGGCTTGTTGATGATAAAGAAAAAAACATATCTTACTTGTTCTGTCGCCGCTCTTTAAAACATCAAAAAAGTCAGGAAAATCATTAATTTTTCCACAAAATAATAAATTATTTATGAATTTTAGCCTTTAAAATATAAAAATGATAATTTTAAAATTGTTGCTCTTCTATTCAATACAAATTAATACAGACTATTTCATTAGTTTAACTCAGATTAAAACAAATAACTAGTTAACTAAAAGAAGGATAAAATTATTATTAAAACAATAAAAAGGAGGTCCTAAATTAATCAATTATTTATGAATTTTAAGACTTGAAAAATATAAATAGAAATTTTAAAATTAGAAAAATTAACCAATATTTAAGAAAAAATTCCCTTTAAAACCTTATAAAAAAGCATAAAAAATCAAAAAGTTTTAATTAAAAAACGTAAAATTATCGAAAAAAAATTATGAATCTAGACTAATTACATGAAGTAATGAATCCACCTTGAAATTGCTAGAAAAATGTTACGGAGCACTACTTCCTATAGCGTGAAAATTTTTTTTACAATTGAAATGAGTACGACCCAAAAATTAAAAAATATACATGTTTTAAAGCAAAAAAAAAACAATTAACACTGGCAGTTTTTCTTTATAAATTTTAAAATATGGCAAAGTTTTTAAGTAATAACGTTTTGAGGTGGAAGGTGAAAGTAAAAAGTAGATAAATGTAGACCGTTTACATGTAATTAATTTTATAGGTCTGTAATCGTCCAAGTTCCTCTCGGGGGAACGAAAGGTATTTGTTTTTCTCCGTTTCGTTAAAGCCCGGTTCAAACCCTTTGTAATTAAAGATTTTTATCTTTTTAAATGATTTCCAAAGTATTAAAGGCGTTACTTTGATCAAAGTAAATAATACTGGTTTGACTGAAAAATATAGGATTAAGGTTAAAGATTCAAAAAGCCTTTTTCACAAATCACGTTTAGTGGTCAAAGGCAAATACGAAATTAATCTTTATAGAACATTTACCGGCTGCCGATACATTATAGAAATAAATGTCCAGGAGTATTTGGTTGACACAGGAATTTCTGTAATGAATTGGCCAGCTTGAAGCCCTAACCTAAACCCCATTTAGCATGTGTGGGATCTGATCTGAAAGGCAAGTCCGTGTAGAAGTCGACTTGCAGTAAATCCTTGTATAATTAAAACTAGCCCCGGATTGTATATCGCAGAATATTAAAATAACTACAATATTTCTAATTTAAAAAATCAAACCAGGTATACATTTGATGCATCAGTGTGTCTAGAAAATACTTGTACCACGTTAGATGACAGATTTCTCTTTCATCAAGACAGGCCCCAAATCATTTATTATAACCAATAAAAATCTTGGTTATCGTATTTTACTATGCCGTGTTGTCGAACGATCTTTCTTCAACGAAATATGGCCCACTGAATATTTAAGCGACAATAAACTAGGTTTTTCTTCACTCTAGACTTCTGTTAAGCGTTTTATTATAAAAATAAAAAAAGTCTTTTATTTAACGAACTTCAATCTTTTTTTATTTGCTGCGCCGGTTTTATATTACACAGTCTAAACCACAAGAAGATTTAAGGCTTAAAGTTATTTTCCTTGCTGTCATTTTATTGCTGTAAATAATTTAGAAGCGCTGATTCTGTAGCAATTTCTTAGCGACAGCGAAAACTTAGGCGGTTTTATAAGAGACTATAAAACTTGATATCTTGGTATAAAATACTGTCATTTAAACTGCTACTTATTGCTAAGGAGTATTCTTTTTACTTGGTGGATACAAATCGAGAACCTTAGTTAGAAGACATTTCTCCAACTTGTCCATATAATAACTGCAAATGTAAAGTGTTTTGGTTGTATTTTATATACTTATCCAGAATTTATCTTTGTTGCGAAAGCGCGATACGCATAATTGTTACACAATTTACGAACGTATCACCCACAACATGATATCGGTTCCGCAGAATGTATAACACATGTCTTGGTAATGCTTTCACAATTTGAAAAAGTATGATATTCATCTTGTTAATGATATACAATTTGTGAATGTATAACACACGTCTTGTTAATGCTTTTACAATTTGCGAAAGTATGATAGTAATCTTGTTAATGGTTACACAATTTTAGAATGTATCGTGTAAGTGTTTTGTTTATTTAATAAAGTAAATTAAATAAATTTAAGAAGTTCTCGAACAAATAAAAATACGAATATTTTAAAATTTAATCTAAAATTTAGAAACTGCCGGCAAGGTAACAGCATGGTTATTTTAGACAGAACACTTTTTTACATTTATTTTGGGAAAATAAATTGTTTTTTCACCACAACGATGATTTAGAAGAAAGAAGGTACTAAATACTGCAATTTTGACAATAACTAATGCTTTTATTGTTTCCGCGTAGTCGAGCATTTTCAATTTTCCGCTTCAACCCCAAGGACGTCATTAAGGAGGGAGGCAAATTTCAGCAAAGTAATTTTAAACTACAAAGTCTGATATTTTAACTAATTTTAACAACAAAGTTATAAACAGGAAGTTACTTCTCATCTGAATACTTAATTATAAGCAAACTGGTTGGGCTTTATAACTTCTCGGTAAGTTTGTTCCGCTGAAGTTACTTTAACTACAATCGAATTGAGAACTATAGGAATAAGTACGCATCAGCTAATAGGATTATTCAAGTTACAAGGTGTTCATAGCAGCAACAAATTAAACCAATATCTGAATCAACGAAATCCGGACGCAGGACATGTAATAGTGGATTTAATTTTTTTAAAATGTTTATTGGTGCATGCTATTTTTTTTTATTGATACCCTATTTCGCTTATTTAAAGTACGCCTCAGTGTGTTTAAATTCCACTTTCAAAAACGCGCGTGTTTTAAAGTTACCATGGCAACATCAACAACCCGTGAAACGTGAAGTCTAAATATGTCAACTTTTTAATTATTGATTTGACAGAATTACCTTTTAACGTCAAATAAAATATTTTTTAAGCAATACACAACCAATGTCAACGGTGACAACAATGAATCTTATGTGACAGATTGGAAGTTATTGTTTGTTCTCCTTATTTTCATGACAACGACAGGTATATTACATCACGAATTCGACCATTTCACTTACTTACTAAGTTAATATTCCCATTTTTTGTAATATAAATACCAATAAGTGTACCAATAAAAAAAATATTGTAAAGTATTCGTGGATAACTGGTCTTTAAAACATTTGCCCTATTTTAAGCACTCCGGCTGCGCCGTCGTGCTTGCAAAATCGCGCATGTTTTAAAGACCTTAATATCCACTTATACTTTAATATTTTATTTTCTACAAGCATGCGCAAAGCGGAAAAAGTAAAAATATTCAAAAATCTTACAGGTACAGAAGGTTTATGTGTATTTCAGTAACTGCAGATTGTTTTATGAAATATGATAAGCCTCTGCAAGTCTTAGGTAATTCTCTTTTACCTACAGTTGTTCATAATTCCCGCTATCTCAGCTGAAATGAAACGTACCTATTAATTTCAAGGTCATTGCCCCTGAATCAGTCAAAATGATTCGGCGCAACTAAACTGTGAACGCCCGCCTTAAGCCACCAGTTAAATAAAATTACCAGATCTGCAAATGATTTGGCAAAATACTAATAATTGCTTTTTGTTAGCAATGGTAATAGGAATTAAATCAATTTATTAAATTCATTTCCAAAAAAAAAGTAGTAGTAGTAGTAGTCGTCAGATGTTAAGTAACCGTAAAAGCACATCGAGTGTACAACTACAAAGTTTTTACGTACTCCCAACTACCATGTAATTGTATTGGACTGCCTAAAACTTTGATTATATTCATGTCGCCTTCTGGTACATTGAGAGCCTGAAACGGACTCCCAGGAATATGTTTATCATTAAAAGTTATATTTATTCCATAATCCCCAACTTCTGTTCGAAGGTAAGCTACAGAACATGTGCCATCGCCATTATCTCTACAGTTGATGGTAGCTTCACACGGACCTTCTACCGTAACTCTTAAGCCTCCCCGCTCTGCTCCTCTAGTAACAATCCTAAACTCTGCAGGCCTGCGATCTAATATTATTGTTACTATGTAAATTGTTGTTGTAGTTTTTTTAAGTTTTATTAAAGATTTTTCAAATTATAAACAATGTTTTTGTTTACGTTGTTATCTAAGGCATGGAGAAGAAATATTTTCGTAACGGATGAGGAAATATTGTATCACTTGTTTGGAAAATAACTATTTTCGCTTATTCGTGTTGAGGTAGGATGGATTAAATATGACTTTAAATAATTTGTTTATCTCCAAAGTAAACTGACAAGAACAATTTATAAGAAATTAGGCACTTATCGTACCCTATGTTAGGAGTTAGTATTAAGGAACTATTATTATTTTATTAGCCCTAAAATATTATAATTCCTTACATATATTAAATAGCTATTTTGGCACAAAACATTATATGCAACAAAAATAATGACCAAATACCTTAACTTTAATACAATTAAGTAAATTAAAAGCAAGAGAAAAACAAGTTATTTTCCTTAAACGCGAATAAACATCATTGATATGGTTTTCTCTGGGAAAATTTTATGTAAATAATCATTTACGTAAATATCCGAACTGTATATAAGCGTATTATTGATCAAGGTATTGCATCATTAATATTTTATAGAAAAAATATTTTTTTTTTAAATATATCAATACGCGATAAGTTATTTTGGTAACAACCCGGCAATATCAATATCAATTTTGTAGAAAAATTAATAGAGGCAACCCGTCGTTTCATCATCTTTCCTTTTTATTGTTTCTGATTAATCAATACTATTAAATAAAATTCTAAAGTGATTGAATGATTTATGAGAATCATGAAATTTTCTAGAATGACTTTTCTTTATAACGTAGACAATCACTAAGAAGTGATTTTTCGAAAGTTAAGCCCTAAGAGTGGAAATTCTTAAAAAAATTTCGGTATCCCAGAAATTAAAACTGCAGGAGGTTAAAAATTGATACATAAGAGTTTAAAAAAGGGGTCATTGTCTGCAATAGTAACCTATATTGCTCAAAATTGGTTCTATACTTACTCAGTTAAAATAACCAGGTACATATTATGTGATATTTGGGAAATTTTCCCCTAGGGGGTAGAAATGGAGGGGTTAAGTTTCCAACGCAACCGCTATACAAAACCGTATAAGTAAAAAAAGTTTAGGAAAACCTCATTTGGAACAAATAAATATGTAGAAACAAAAGAAGAACTAAAAGTCTTTCTCCACAAGGTTTTAGAATAAAAATATTCAATTGAGGTTTCTACATGTTTCGATCACCGAAACGTTCTTCATCAGGAGACAGAACAAGCTTTGCTAATGGTGTTAGCAGAAGAAAAAATGGTAGAAGGTATACAATCGTAATGGAACGTTTATGGAATATAAAAATGTGTTGGTGTATTAAATGAATGGTGAAGAAAAAATTGGTAAAAATTTATATCGTACTGAAAACGTGGAAGAATATATTTATTTATTTATTTATTTGCGGGTTCCTTATATTAATATTAAAAATCAATAACATTGTTTTGTTTTTTCTTAATAAAAATAAATCCAATGAAAGCATCATTACAAAACCATAGATAAAGAAATCTGTCCGATTTTGTAATGAAAAAATATACACCCATTTAAATTATTAATTTTAATCACATCATAAATATTATTTAAAAATATAAGTAAGTAATTCAAAAATATGTAACCAAAAAAAAATATTTAGGTACTAAAATAAATTAAACATTTTTGTTCAAAAGGAGAAGTCCAAACCAACTGAATGGATATGAAAAGTAAAATGACTCTTCTAAAGGAAAGATTTTTAAAAAAGGTCAAAAAGATTCTGTAAAACGTGAAAAATCAAAAAAAAAAACAGAGGCATGATCTTGATTTAGTTGAGATACAAATTAATTATTAAAATGCTGTTTGGGGCACTAAGTTTTACTAAAACTCAGTAGATCCATAGAAATTTTTAGAAAAACATATAAACTCTCTGAAAAACCTTAAAAAAAACTTTATATACAGTGTGACCAGTAAACTCCGCATCATATAAGATTTTTTTTATTAATAGCTTTATTCGAAATTTGACTTTGGCATCAAGTTCTGCTTCGATCAAGATGAAAATTAAGCAAAAATAATAGTAGTCACGTGATTCGCATTATCTGTCAAATTTTAATTTCTTTCCAAAAATAATTCAAAAGTAGGGTTATTTCTGAAAATATCGAAAAAAGTTTAAAAAAAAAGTTTTTTTAAATGCAGCTTCTAGCCCACATGCAGAATTTCAGCTGCATAAGATAATTTTGATTTTTTTACCCACCTCTAAAATTTATTTTCCACTTAATGAACACTTTCCTGATGACACTGTGTTCTTTTTTGTCTTAATATTAAGGTATATTACTTTCAGACACAAACTACGTTTTCAAAAATACTTATTTTATGAAGTTAACTTAAACAGGGTCAAAAACAAATAAACTTTGCATCACATGCGACCAAATTTTAATAGCCCAATTTTGATTTTGTAGAAAAACACACATTTAATATGGCGCTACTTAAAGAAAATGTATCTAAAATAAAGTATTGTTAAAACTTATAAGTTTTATGTAGTTTTATGAGTCTTATTTTGCAAAAGTATTGCAATTTACAAAAAAAATTATCTTATTCAGCTGAAATTTTGCATCTACGCTAAAAACTGCATTTAAAAAAACCGTTTTCAATAACTTTTTCGATATTTTCAGAAATAACCCCACTTTGGAATTATTTTGTGGAAAAAATTAAAATTTGACAGTTAATGCGAATCACGTGACGACTATTTTTTTTGCTTAATTTTCATCTCGATCGAAGCAGAACTAAATTTATTTTAAGAAAATGAAGGTAAGTTAAAATCAAAATTAAATTACGAATATTCTAGTACTGCTAGAGATAATAATTGACGGAAATAAAATACTTAATGCTCAAAGTCAATTCCCATTGGTCCTGTTGCGAACGAAATAGCTTGATTATATAATCTGTGAGCCTAACTACAAAATCTTCTAATATATCAGCTGTTAGCGGGTCATTGATGCGGCCCGTGTCTGCATGTCAATTAGGTTAGCAAATACTATACCTAACCTTTAAAACTAAAAATGCCGATTCGATCTAGGTTATTATTTATTCGATCAATCCAACTGGATTGTGTAAAAAGTTATTTTTAATGTGTTTTACTCTACGTTTGTGACTTTAAGGGGCCCCAAATTGTCATTAATAGTGGGCCATTTAATTAGCTAATCCGTCCCTGGTGCAAAGCCTTCTAAAAAATTACGTTATGATCTAATGTACCCAAAGAATTTTTTTCTAATAAGTCAAGACCTCCAAAGAATTTCCGGTATTTATAGCAATATTCCTTCAATACATAAAATCATAAACTTTCTATATAACCTTACTCTTATATTAAGGGCACTATAATTTATATCAAACATTTTTACTGGTAAATAAAACGTCAGCAACAACCTCATCGATTAACACCACAACGTTAGTTAACAACAATTGAGAATTGACCGTGTGCAAAAATAAAAACAAAGACGCATCGACGTCCGTATTGTGTCGCGTTAACCGCCACGCTGCCACGTATTCCGATTCGCAACTGTCTAGGGCACCATGGCCAACTAACACTTGTGGCGCGATTTTCCTGGGCCAGAGGGGTGGAGCGGGGAGGAGGAAACGTGCAACACGCACCCTTTTGGGGGTAGAAGGGAGGCGCGGGGTGAGAATGGCTTGGCGAAAGGCTTTTTAGTTTTTTTTTCAGCGTTTTAAAACGGATTAAGAATAAACCTGGATAGAAAACATTATTTTGTTCGAGGGAATCATTATTATGGAGAATGTGAGAGGATTCCCGAACGGGTGGAAAATCCGTAAGTATTTCCTTGTTTTTTCACCCCTTCAAGGATTCAGGGGTGGAATTGCATATGTGTCCAGTGCCTCATTAGCAACCCTGGAGAGGTTGAAAAAAAATATATCATAAACCTCTCAACCATTGACAATGACGTATTTACGATTATGTCAGCAATTAAAGCGCCGAAAATTCTTCGCGCCAAAATTCAACAAAACAGATTTTTTTTATTTGAACATATTATTTTTTAGGGCACAACGACACAATTTTACGCAATTTTAGCAGTGGCGGCTAGGGCTGGGCGATATTGAAATTCCAATATCGAATATCGATATTAAAAAAAATATCGATATAGTCGATATATCGATAAATATCGATAATTATCGATATTTTATTAGTTAAATATCATTATTTGATATATCAATATTTATTTATGTGTCCTTTAAAACTCCGTACCTTCACTTCAAGGGGAGACTCTAATTATTATGAAAACATGAAGAAAAAAGATTGAATAAAATATTGTTCCTTAAATGTGTTATAAGGAAGCTATGGCTGTCCGAGGGTTTTTGATTTAACATACCAATTATAATTTATGAAATGATTTAAATAAATCCTTGTTTTCCTAAACTATTAGCCCAATGATTTTTTACACGAATACCTTTTTTCTATAAAAGGAAACTTAGGATCATAATTATTAAGCTTTAAAATAGTGGCCGGGCGTCCTATATTCTTTAACATTTTTAAATGGCCTTATGTTATAATTAGGGCTGGGCGATATTGAAATTCCAATATCGAATATCGAAATAAAAAAAAATATCGATATAGTCGATAAATATCGATACTATCGATTAATATCGATAAATATCGATATATCGAATTTTTGCCCAGCCCTAGTGGCGGACCGTGAGCAAGAGCTACAGTGCCATGGTCCTACCTCTACTACCACCTCCTACAATTTATATTCTTATATTTTTCTTTTTTATATCATTAGCAAAGTATATTTAAAATTGGAACGCGGTCGGTCTCGCTTTATCAAAGCGATTATGCATAAATCGGTAACGTAGTTCTCGTGAGTTTAGCTCAGTATCCATTCCGTTTTCCTTTAATTACAACGAAAATCATGGCCAATAATAGGTAAGTACCAAGTCTTCCATCAATGGAAATCTTACAGTCAGTTGCTGGAGGCGTGCGCGTATCCGCATGCCGGCCAGCAGTCATATCTCACGCGGTGGCGCGATTCAGTTGTTGGTTCGTACGTCTCGCATGCGAGTTCTTGTGCTTTGGTCGCGCTCGTAAACGAAGTAATTTTCTTTCTTACCTTTCATTATTTAAAAGTTATAAATACGATTCGTTTTTAATGAACAAAAAGTTTTATGCGTGTTTTATTAGGAGGGGAGGAAATTTGAGTTGGCGATGCTGTGGTTAAAAAAATCACAAATTTCTTGCGCATTCAAGGTGGTCAAAAGTCGGCTAAAAAAGTATTTTGATTTTCTTGGTTAGTCAACTTAACCCACCGAAAGAAACTTCAGCCTATTTGATAATTAAAAAACATGAAACTTTTTTTAGTCTTGCTTTTACACGTGTGAAAATTATTTTTTCTGAAACATTCCGAAAAGGTAAATTTACCTTTATACAACAAATCCATCAGATAATGCAATTTATTACATCACCCGAAGGATTCCTAATGAAAAGTAAATATCTGAAAATCTTTTAACTTATTAAACAAATAAATTGCGAAGGCGACACCGGGTATCTACTGGTTAACTCCATACTCTTTGTTTGCGTTTCATTTATGTTTTATTTTACCGTGGGGGTTTCAAACAAAATTAAAAAGTCGAAATAGAATTAAAACCGTGTTGTAACACCGAAGATTTAATCGTTTAACGGTTTCATAACGGCGAAGCGAAATGCCCCTCATTTCCATTCCTCCCCCTTCATTGAGCTTTTCTAAACTCAATTGAATTGTAGAAAAAATTTAGCTGGTTTTGTCAAATACCTGGCTTAGATAAAATCTTTATAGTCAAAACAACAGATGATTTAAACCATTTCGTTTGAACCCGGTCAATAGTAGGCGGCATTCACGGTATTAGCTCTTGTTTTCGAAATATCCATTAGATTTAGGTATTTAGCAGTTGAATTATAGAAGTCATTGGGTATATTGAAACAAATAAATAATAAATTGAGCTTTCCAAACTAACCTTCACAAAAAATGGCACTAATCTTCACAAAAAAGAAAATATCACAAGCTCCGCCAAGAACTGCATTCAGATTTGTAACCCATGCTTCCTGAAATGTCTATTTTGAGGTGTTCGGAGGTATTATTGGGACACCCTGTATATCTCTAACAAAATCCAAGATTGTGCTGATAACTGAGAGTTGTTTTGACATGTGTCCGAACGAATCATTTCTTTAAAGCATTGAATATCAAACTATAAGAAGGCCATATGAGCCGATTGCCTAAATCTGCTATGTTAAATTCATAGATGGCACAATGAGTTCACCAACAAGAAAGCGATTAACCTTTTCACTGCTAAATTAAAACATTGTTGCCGCCTGTATGTTTGACTTGCTGAATGAGTTTTTTAAATTTATTTTTATAGCTTATCGTAAAACTTGATTTTACATAAGTACCTATACCTATCCTAGATTTAAGTAGCTTACATTTATTTTCCTACCTATAGTATAGTCTAGACCTAAAAATGTACCTATCCATTGTCCATTGTTTAGAGTACACATTTTCTGTAGGAATACTTATGGTTGCAAAAGCCACAAAACGATTGGTATTACAAGCTACAGTTTTCACTAAAACTACTTAGCAAGGCTGAATCGATTTAAAAATAAAACCGAACATTTCATAAATTTATTTTCAACCAATTAGAAGGCTCCTTTTTGTTTACGTTGCTTATAACAACGGAATACTATCGCGATAGTCTATAGCCTATTAACCTAATACAATTAATAAGTGATAATTTTTCTAAGGTACGACTACTATGACTTAATTTTAATTCAAATGTCAAGTCATTTCGAAGTGACAGGTGAGACAATCCAATGTCTTTATAGTTTTAAATTTAAATATAACTTTAAAAAACATATTTCCGATGAGTTTAGTTTAATATGACGCATTGTATTATTTTACCATATAAGTTGATTTTACTTGTTAGTAACTAAGGTTTATTACTAAAATTACAGGAACATTAAAAGAAACTCCAATTTATGAAATTTTCTTACCGACTCTCCTACGCAGCAGAATTAATTCCCGATAATTTTTTTCTCGGTTTCACTCATGCTTATGTTGATAGAAAATTTCCCTCGTCTTCGACTCGGGATAATTTTCTATTAACAACGCCATTCGTGACCTTAAAAAAAATTATCGGTAATAATTCTGCTGCTAGGGAGATTATAAGTGAGAATTTCATTCACCGTATTTTAACAATCAAATACCATAATTTTATTGTGTATTACCATGGTTATTCTATTGTTGCAAAAAATTATCCCGATAATTTTTTGACAGAAAAAAATTATCATGATAATTTTTTGACATATTTTTTTTTGTCAGTCATAATGATACATAAACAAAACATTCATTGCATTTATACTAATGTTAACAAAAACAACAGGCATGTTATCCTATATTTATATTTTATTATTACATAAGAAAAAAACAATATTAACAATCGTATAATAATATGAACAAAAAAATTTTCTGTAAACCTTCTGGTGTATATTCATCCCAAATTTGTTCTTTTTGCAAATACTGCTTATGATTAAATGCAACTGCACTTGCTGTCCTTTTTTCTGGGTTTTTTTGTAACATTTTTCTTGCAGCATCGCGAGCATCTCTTGCTGGTTTGAAAGAAATGTCAGTAAAAGGATCTATCTTTCTGTTATATTCGTTGTAGTACTTTTCTTTTAGAAGTTTTGCAGTGACGTTCCACATTGTTTTGACGACTGCTTCCTTGTACTCACTACCATTTTTCTTGCGCATATTGGCTCCCCAATCTTTCAATAAAGTCAGCAAAACTTCGGTGGCTGGACCTAATATATAACTTTTTTCCTCGCAGAATAGTTGAAACTGAGACCATATGGACTGCTTTGATCGTTTAGTATGTATGGGCGTTAGATTCTCAATATTTTCATTTATAGTTTCCATTGACTGGATTCCAAATCGCGACATTTTTTTGACAGATGCATTGAAATTGTTATTTGGTTACCCTAACAATGTTATACCAGCTACTTTTCTGTGAGAATGACATAAAACGTTCAACTATACGTGGTAAAGCAAAATCCGTTCATGAAATTCTCCTACGAATATAACGCGGGCATTGATAATTATTGGTAATTTTAGGCAAATATGCCTTCATGCAATTTAGAGCAATGCAAATTGCATTCAAGCATATTTTTCTAAAATTACCGATAATTATCAATGCACTTGTTATATTATATATGAAAATTACTTTAACTGTCACTGTCGCTGTGTAAAATACAACTGGTTGATTAAAGAAATATATTGTCATAATTAAAATTATAAAATGTTAAACCCCTTTTAAATAATTAACGAGGGGAAAAATGTTTTCCTGATCCTTATAAATTTGATCTTAAAAGACAATTTTAACTTTTTTTTTGTTTCGAGATTAATTTTCTTGTCAGCGGAAAAAGTTTTAAATTAGAAACATGCGATGCATTTTAAAAGAAATTTCACAAGAATTTCGAATACGCTCATCAGCAGTAATGACATATAAAAGAAGTTTTAAATTGTTTGCATATTGAAGACGGACAAAGGAACTTTTAAACTTAGAAAGCGGGCGTTTTAGCATTTATCATTTTTATTAAACTTCTGTTGGTCTTAGAAAGGCTTTCTAATGTTAAGTTGCAATAAAAAAGTGCTTTCATGAATTGTATCAAAAGCAAAAGTTTTTTTCAGCTGTTTCTTTAAGTTCCCGCTACTTATGTGGCTCACTCTCAACGAAGGACATTCTAAATACAATTTGATTTACACTAGGGTTTCCTATACCTATCTTGTACAACAGTTGTCCCTATAATAACCAATTTCCCATTTACCACATAAATTTAATGCTTATTTTCTCATCGAGTACCTTACAATCCTTGGATTTGGCATCCATGGCACTTCAGAAAAATAGCGAAGGACGGACATGGCGCGGCAGCTGTTCAGGTGTGTACCGTGCGAGCAAAAATTATTTGCATCAAAGAGGGTTTGGATTAAAAAACGTTGGGCTTGGTTTAGATCACAATGATATGGGGACGATATATCTAACCAAATCTAGGTTAAAATTTTGTCAAATTCATATTATGACATGATATGCCAAACTAATGAGTAATAACATAAGTAGACAAATACAATAGTAATTTACGTTACAAGACCGGAAAGTAGTGTTTTTCAGGTCGAGACAAGATTTCCAGGGCGAGCCATAGGCGAGTCCTGGAAGCTTGGAGAGACCTGGGAAACACTAATTTTCGGTTGCGTGACGTACAATATTTTTTTTAAGACCGACACTTCGATATATTTTATAATCTACGCGAAACAAGTTTGATATAAAGAACAAAATTAAAAATCAACGAACTGTCACTCGACAATACATCGAAATGTTGTTGTCATAATAACGAAATCAAGGTATCTTGTATCATCAAAGAGCGATTGGAAAAACAAAAAACAGGGTGACAGTGACATTAGAGACCGGAAAAGTGACATTAGAGTCCGGAAAAGATTTTTCCGGTATCTAATGTCACTTTTCCGGTCTTGCGATCGGAAAAACGTTATTTTCTAGACGAAAAATTGTCCAGAAAGTGTAAATTTTCTGGTCGGTTTTAAAAAAATTTATTTTTGTTGTTTACAAAATTAACAAAGTAATGATATACAGAAAGAAAAAGAAAAATAATTACATAAATTGCTGAATTTCTATAATAATTCTTTCCAATAAATTTTGGGTAAACCATCGAGAGTAATTCCTGCGTCTTTCAAAATATGCGGCTTGTATTTTTTGGAATACTTGCACTTTATAAGAAAATAAATTTAGCTGCTTCTTAGGAATAGTCCTGCATGTTCCATAAGATCTTCCCACTTCTTGGGACAGGCGTCTTATACAATTTGTTGGCGTATTTTGCATTATTCCACAAACGTTTGCAACAAGTTCTTCTGTTCTTACAGATGGTCTTCCTGCTCCTTTTTTATGTTGTATAGAGCTTGTTTCCCTAAACACAGCCACGGTACTTTTCAGACAATGATAAAAATCCCCAGCAATAAAAGCAACGTTAGGAAAATGTTCGTGAAAATCGTCCATGCACAAACCCGGATTGTATTGCCACTCACCATTTACTCTAACCCTGTTTCGAAAATACGCTTCAACCATGAATGTTTTCTGCTGTTCCGTAAAGCCCATTGTGTGAATTGTTCAAGAAATTGGAAAAATTAGCGATGAATCAAATTACTTGTAACGACTGTCAAAGATGACGGAATAACTGATTGATTGTTAATTCAGGTAGTTACTAAGACCCAACAGGTATTAAGCCCTCTTTGATGCAGTAACCAGAACTGAAAATTTCGGATTTTTTCTGATAATTGTGAAGGTATTCAAAATGCTTACGCAACTTTGTCTAAATTTAATCATTTTCATATGGCTTAACGTTTTCCAAATCCCCATCAGCTCATGCGGATTTGTAACACCCTGTGCTGCTATGGTTTTTTCATTTCTAATGTCTTTTTAATAAAAGTCAATCATTATTGATTTGATCAGTAATAGGAAACCCAATGTAGCGAATAAGACTTTTTAAAGTGTACATTAATTGAGCTATCAAAAACTTTGCAATATAAAACTTCAGAGGTATCCCGTCACAAATTATAAAAAGTTTAAAGTGGACTTATCAGCTTAGTTAAGAATTTGAACAAAATATTAAATATAGCCAATAAAATTAATTAAAAATATAACGGTATTACGGAACTTTAATTAACATATTATTGATTACACAGGCCTGCATGAAATTTGTCATGACGTGATTTTTGTTTGTTGAGCTTAGTTTTTATATAGAAATAACTAATTAAAATATAATTGGTCCCAGATTTTTTTTTGCAAAAAAAAAAAAATATAAAAAAAACTTATAGTAGGCGTTTTAAAACATTTTAAAATGAATGTAGTACCTACTTCAAATTCTAAATTATTGATGAATAAAAAATTATTTTCTGTGGCGCTACACACCTTCCGACTGGAGACTTTTTATCGACTTCAAAAAGGAGCTTTAAAGCTGTTCTTTTACACAATGACAATGTTTTTGCTTCTGTTTCGGTCGGCCATACAGTTAAGTTAAAGGAAAACTATGAAAATTTAGAGGAATCACTTTTAATAATACAATATGAAAATCACAACTGGAAAGTGTGTGAAGATCTAAACATTTTAAGTCTTCTCTTAGGTCAGCAGTCTGGACTTACTAAATTTCCATGTTTCCTCTGCGAATGGTCTAGCTAGCGAGAACAGCATTGGATAAAAAGAGACTGGTCACAAAGAGAGACTTTAACACCTGGAAACAAAAATGTAATTCGCGAAAGTCTTATTGACCCTCAAAAAGTTTTACTTCCACCACTTCACATAAAACTTGGACGTATGAAACAATTTGTTAAGGCATTAAACAAAGAAGGATATTGTTTTAAATATTTGTGTAAAACATTTCCGGCTCTGGTCAGAGGCAAAATAAAAGGAGGGAATCTTTGTTGGGCCGCAGATTAGCAGCTTGATGAAAGATACAGAATTTGAAAAGGTAATGGAAGATAAGGAAAAATATGCATGGAATGCTTTTAAAGAAGTTGAACATAAACTACTACTATGTTGAGATCGTTGAAAATATGCTGGAAAATTTCAGGAATTTCAGAATATGAGCATAAAATTCACTTTTTACATTCCCATTTGGACTAATTCCCGGAAAATCTTGGGGACGTGAGTGAAGAGCAAGGTGAAAGATTTCATCAAAATAAAGAGATGGAAAAAAGATACCAGGGGCGCTGGGACACAAAAATGATGGCCGATTTCTGCTGGAACAGAAAAACAACCAAAAGAAGCTTTTCTGAAAAAAGAAAACATTTTTTGAAGAAGCGTAACGAATAAATAACCATTTATAATAGTTTATATGTGTATATTTTGTATATTTTTGTATTTTTTTCCTTAATATATTAAAAAACTAGCTTATAAATGAAATAAATCGTGTTTTTTCTATATTTTTGGATTTTACCGGTTTGAAAAATAACCTTACGTGATATAACAAAACTGAAAGCAGATTTGAAATCAGCGCTACCCAATTACTAGAAAACAGTTAAAATCAACTTTCAAAGTGTTAAAAAATGCAGGCCTGTGTTATATATTCATATACATAGGCAAGAATAATATATTTTTTCTACGTAAACATGCGTATTTCGGTTATTACCAGTGTGACTGCCTTTTATATTGGAGTTAATTCCGCTGGGATGGCGCTACGGTGTCCTAATGGCCGCTTTGCTTTTGTAAAAGGCTTTTAATACATCTTACCGCTGTGTCGGGATTGCTTGGGTTATGGCTGCCCGTAGAGTCCTAACAAGGACAAAACGGCCGTCGTGGTCTACCCGCCCCAGGGTATCCATTGTGCTTGGATCCCTGTATATTCCAATACAAAAAACAGTTACACACTTGTCCGATATGCCACAATATTCGCTTCTAATTACTTTTGCAGACACTACAATGGGCCTTTTCACTAAATTTTGATTTTGGTAGTAGTGTATAAAGGAACAAAAAATAAAATTTTCTGTTTTTTACTTTTCTATACTTTTAAGCCGTAACTGAGAAAATAAATAAATAAAAAAACTCCTTAAATAAAAACACGGACTTAAACATACCTACGTCATCGCGCCGGAAGATTGATGCACAGAGGAATGATAGGAATAGCCGAGTCGCTGGCTTAAAATATCAAGAATTCACAAAATCAGCAGCGTGATAGTGGTGTCGATACTCTCAAAAATCGTATATTATAGTACCAGTGTAATGGTAATTGACTAGCAATTAGTAATTATAATATACCAGTTTTCCATTCAATAGCTGCGGAATGAATTATTTTACCAGTATTATGTTTATATTTATTTAAAGTATCCAAATAAAGTTCTAAGAAGAAAGTATATTATTAAGATTATAAAACTTTCTACATATGGCAACAGCGGCTTAATTTGCCCATGGCAGTTCGACAGATCAGCATTTACGCGTGTGCGAGGTTAAACGCATGCGCTCTAGCAAGCTTTAAATATATCTACGTCATGAGTCGCGCCTGTTTTGAGATTTTCAAATTGGTTGAATTTTACCCGGTTTTTACTGTGCTGAAATAAATTAATGTTATGACCTAGCAATAATTTTATTGATGAAAAACACTTATTATAGCACCGACTGAACAATTCAAATGCCAAATGTATCAAATTTAAGAATAGTGAAAAGGCCCATTTTATTATTTTATAATATTTTCTAATGAGTTTTCATGCCGACTCTGGTTTAAAGGTCCTTTCACTACCCAATATCCGGAATATAATTAATATACTTATAAATTTAATTTGCCCTATACTGAAGTACTTTTTTGATTAATATACATATTTTTACTCGCCTAAGGGTATTAATTTCCATCTAACCTATTAAATTATGCAGTATAACCAAAGTAATGGTAATTAATTATTTTCTTAAGGAACCCATCAACAAAAATAAGGGCTTTTTCTTTCTCAAAAGGAACTCCTAATAAACTGAACCGGTTTCAAGAAACCATTAAACAAATTAATGCCTCTTTGACACATATTAATTGGCTTCATTTTGTGGCCATTGTGTAAATTAATATCAGCTATTTTTCCAAGAAATTTCATAACAAAATATGCGAATTTAATTAAGCATATTTTGTTTATAAATATATATTATATAAATGAGGGGTTTAGATTCAAAGTGTACAATCTCCATGTTTCATTAAAAATGAGATAGATATCGTTTTACATAGTAATTATAAGCACTGAATCGAAATAACTCCTAATTTTTTGTCAAAACTTGCAAGCGCCAACGGATTTTGATGGCAAAAAATTGGGATTAAATTCAAAATGTACAAGCTCCATGGACATTTAAGTTTCGAACCGTACAATCTCCTGTTCAATTTTAAAAATCAAAACTTACAATCTCCAATGGGTTGTTTTGCTGTTAGTTTCGAATTATCTCAAAGCGTGAAAATCCTGCACAGACTGGTTGATAATAATTCGCGCCAAAGCCATTCCGAGTTTACCTTTTTAAGTGAGTTGCATGTGATGCGTGAAGCATTAAACAGTGGTTGTTTGTTGTTTACTCTTTTTTTATATTTTAATGTATTGTTTTTAAGATAAAAATTTTTGTGAAAAATGATCCTTAAATTATTTTCAAAATGGACAAACTTCAATTGTTATTTAAAAAACGTACAATCTCCATATCCTTTTTCCAAATAACTTAAATATTTTTTTCCTACGATCACTAATTAAAGTAGGCCTTTGCGCTTCGAAAAGTCACCAGAAAGTTGGCGTCTTCCCCAATTTGTCATATTTTGACATCATTGGCGCTCGCCTAACTTTATTTGCAAATAAAATGAAGGCAGTCGTTACTTTAAAAGAAACTATAGCCTAAGAATAAATATTTTAATAAATTTTAAATATGTCAAACCATCCAAACAGCAGTTTTCAAATAATTAAACGATTACAGCCTTCAATAATATATAAACTTGTCGAGAAATGTGATAAGTAGGCAACACAGCATACACAAGACGTTCTAATGGCTATTTAATTTCTATAATCAAGGAGGCACATGTCAAACAAAGCGGTAAATATTGTAGTAAAATTTAAATATTTGATCATTTATTTAAGTATTCTCTAATTAGTTTATGGTTAAATTAAATAATGGATATCGTATGAAGTGATAGTGAATTTTCTAATACACCTCCGGATATCGTCGAAGCTGCAAAAAACGTATCGTTAAATCTACTGCCCGAAAAGTCCAAAACAAAGTATGAAAATGAATACATTCTTTTCATAAATTGGTGTCAATCGCAAAAAATCAAGAAATATTCTGAAAATGTACTGTTGACCTATTTTGGACAAAAAGCACAAACTTTAAAGTCATCAACTCTATGGTCAAAGTATTCAATGCTCAGACAAACTTTGAAAATTAAAAATGATATTGACATTAGTCATTATGCGAAATTAATTGCATTTCTGAAGAAGAAGTCGGTGGGATACAAAGCAAAAAAATCATTACCAAGGATCATATAGACAACTTTCTTCGCAATGCACCTGATGATGAATATTTATGCAAAAAGGTGTGCTTTTTAATATTATTTGAAATGTATAATATATCACGATCAGTATTTACATTGGTTTTTGATTTATAGGTTGTCTTGATTATGGGCATTGCTGGAGCGTGTAGAAGAGACGAGTTAGTAAAAATGAAAATAGATGATATAGAATGTAAAGAATCCCTTTTAATAGTGTGCATTCCATCCGATTTAAAAACGAATCAAAGTCGGAAATTTACAATTATAAATGACACCGCAGAAAATGCCATTGATTACGTTGGATATTATAAAAAGTACATCCATTTGAGAGAACAGTGCAAGAATAATTTAGAACGCCGCTTGTTTTTCCGATATTCCAAGGAGCGTTGCACAAACCAGGTTATAGGAATGAATACCATTGGTAAAGTACCCAGTGATATTGCCAAATATTTAAACTTATCGAATCCTAACTTATATACTGGGCATTGTTTTCGACGTACTTCTGCTACGTTATTGGTACATGGGGGTGGTGATTTGATACAGCTTAAAAAGCATGGAGGTTGGAAAAGTAGCAACGTTGCCGAAGGGTATATTGATGATTCAATGACCAACAAAATACAAACTTTTCAAAGAATATCTGGCCAATCTCAAACCCAAAAAAAAAATCAGATTTAACATTTCCTGAGATTTGCAACACTTCTGATCCATCAACATCAGGAATAAACATTAAAGGTTGTAAAAACTGCACTTTTAATTTTAATATAGTAAATAATAAAAAATAAGTCAATTTTATTGTATATTATAAATAAGTATAATATTGTATTTATATTTTCAATGTTCTTTCTGTATTCTGTTCCAATAAAAGTTAAATAAAAAATACATAATATAGGTACCTTCAAATATTTATTAAAAAATTATAAATGATAATATAAGGAAAACTTGGTTTTTGGTATTTTATTGTGTATTACATTAATCAATTTTTTAATAAAGCTGTGTGTTTTGTTTGCTTAGTTTTGTTAAGAATTTACGACAAACTTGGTAATAATACAAGTATTTTACTTAATTTTTTCAACCTACATTTTGAGAAATACTAAATAATATCAAAAAAATGCACTGTCGCATTAAAAATATTGATTTGCCATTTAATGGGAAATATGACAACACTGGACAAAATAATTGTATTCTCTATTTTTGTTAGTGTAAGTTATTTTTGCTTTAATAACTACCTAACTCTTTCAATAAAAAAGTTGGCCCATGTCAGGTTTTAAAGAAAAAAATTACACTAGTATATATTATTTTTCATATATATCGTGATCGTAGAAAAAATCTAGTGTGTAATTTGAGCGGAAAGTTCTTTTTGGTTTTCGACAGATTGCCGAGCTCCGCTGACGCGTTGCGCGGCAACTTTCTGCCTCAATCGGCAAAGTATCACTTTCCGCTCTTAATACACAAATAGCTATTAAAAATGTTAAGGAAAAAAAATGTTTTTTTAGTCTAAGATGTGCCATAAAAACAATTAAAAAAAAACTATCGTAACTGTTTGTATAAAATGAATTATAAGTTTTTTTCTTCTACTGATAATTTAGGAAACATGAAGATTGTACACTTTGAATCTATACCCCTCAAATGTATATTTCGTTCAGCAAATATTAGAATTTTCGTCAGTAGTCTTATGAACCCATGAATAATACCATTTTTCCAAACGCATAACAAACCAGTAAAACCGATTTGACTAAAAGAAATTACACTATAATGAGACACTGTGTAGATATATGGCTACGTCCGAATATTCCTGTGAACATTGATGAATTCACCGTAATATAACGTTGCGAATAGAATTAGCGCCCAATAGACTAAATCGCCAAATCATGTTTAACAAGGTTATACAGTTAAATACAAACCTAGTCACGAGATTCTATGGATCACCTAATTCCTCATGCCGTTGCGTCGGGTTTGTTCCATCTTCCTCGGGTGTTAATTTTCTTTTCAAGAATAGAACTCAACCAGCAACTAATGTCAGTTATTAATTCCCGATTATAAGTCACCCTTGATGCATTTTGGAAATAAGAACAAAATTGGCTTTTTGAATGATAATATCAATACAGTTATTGATGATGTTAGGTTCCCAGTAGTTAAAACAGCTAAAAATCTGGGTATAATTCTGGATACTGAACTAAGGTTTAGTGAGTATGTCAAAAAACTAATTCAAAAGCAAGTCTTTAAGAGTATTATACAACAACCGTCATGTCCTAAATTTTAAATTGTGTAAAATGCTTTGTGAGAGTCTCGTTTTATCCAGCTTTAAATGGGCCATGCCTTGATAGGAATAGGACACAAAGGGTACAGAATACATGCTCCCGCCTTATTTATGGACTCCAAAAATTTGATCATATTTCTCATACGTTTAAAAACGTGGCTAGTAATGAACAACCGTAGAACTTTACATTTGGGGAATTTTTTGCTTAAAACTTTAAATAATCCGGCTCTGCCTCTTTCTTTAAAAAGTAGTTTTTTTTTCGTGAAAATATACATTCTCGTGATATGAGATTTCCTAATAGGTTGTTGACGGTGCCTCAACATCAGAGTGCCATATTTCAGAGGTCATTTACCTACTTGTAATAAAATAACTCTGTTAAATTGTACAACTCCTTACCTAATGAAATGGTTTTCCTTGACAGTAACAAATATAAATTGCAGTATAAAAAATATCTACTCAGTCTTCAAAAGGAACTACTTCGTTGATTATTCTTGTTAAATTATTATTTTTTATTAATGTTTTGTAGATCATTCTTCGCGTCATGTATTTGTCCATCAGGTTAGAACGTAGCGCGCGTTTTTCTTTTTTCTAGAATGGTAACTTTTTGAACCAATTTTTTAAATTTCTTCTTTCTACGACATTTATATATTATCTGCACATTCATAATTCTTTAAATATATTTTTTAAATATTTTAGGAAGCAGTGTGTGGTTCAGTAGAGTAGCCTTTGTAGAGTAGCCTTTGTGGCTAGACTGCGCCCCGCTTTTGCTTGTCTGTCTTTTATTATTAGTCTTTGTAATTGTTTTCTTTGTTCGTCATAATAAAAGACGTTTACTAGTATTATAATTATTAATATTATTATTATAAAATATAAAATTTGGAGTGGAAGCAGCAAGTTGTCATATTCTAAATTACAGTGACACGTAGATAAGAATATCTAATACCGAACCTGATGGACTGCATGGAAGGATGCTTTGACTCTAAGGTTTAGGTGGTGCAGATAGTGGTATAGTAGGACATCTCTGATAATGATCCGGATGAGGAGCTATGCGGCAACATACTTGAAAGACGTACAATGGAATTCCATAAGCTTGCAGGTTTTCGTTGTGACAAACAAAATGTGCAAAAGTAGAGAGTTAACACTGAGCTTAAAATAACATACCAGTCAGTAAGGCAATTGTGATTCAGAATCCAAGTACCCGTATGGTTGACATTAGTCATTATTGGTCTCTCCTACTCTACTACAACTTCAACTTACAAATTTCAAGTAACTGAACAATCAAAATCTAATTAGATCTTAACCATTCGGAAACCATCTAAAATGCTATTAGTTCACTTTAATATTTTTTTTCACTTATTCCCTCTAACAATTCTCAATAACTCAAGAAACCGCTCGGGAAACGTTCTCAAAGATAATTATGAATTCCTAGGAGCATGCATCTGGGTTTAAAGTAAAGCCATTAGGCCTGTTTGCATGCTGCCTCTTCTAGGTCAAAGCGCATTCTTAAAAGAATCCGCAGAAATATTAAACAAGCAGAGATCTTTTATTAAGATATTAAATACATAAAAATTTTCTCTTAATTTATTTTTTGTATAAGTAATTCAAAATTGCTATACAAGGAAGACTATAAAATATATATAACTATGTAGGTATGATAGAAGCAACTATAGTCAAATCTAGTCTTATCATGCGGGTCCAAAGATCACCGATCATATGAATCAATTCGAAAATTCCAGAGCTTATCAAAATGTTGTGAGATTATGTAGGTATCAATATACCCGGAGAAAAGAAACATAGTTTTATTAATTTGAAGAAGTAGTCCATGCTTCAAGTGAAGTTGAAAGTATAGGAAAGAAAGAAAAAACTAAAAGTCTTCCTCCACAAAATTTAATAGAATATAGAAATTCTTATATTATATTTATATATTCTCGATAACTACTAACCACTCAACCAAAAACATCGATGCATGGCTTATAGCAGCAGACATCTCGGTCTAAATTGCTGTTATTAGCTGGCATTTCGCTTCTTCTAGGTCAATGCTCAATTCTAAGAAAATGCCTAGCCATGACATAGCCATAGGAACATAACAAGTGGAGTAAATGTAACATTGCAGAAAATGCAATAGGCGACCGTTGAATTTCTTAAGAGGTATCGGGGGGTGTCCAGAAAATACGTGTACCAATGCTAGCACAATTTTTTGAGTATCAAATAATATAAGGTTTAATAAACCAGTGAAACAACACTTGTTTTAAAAATGTACGGAGTCCTCTTAAGGTTAGTCGTAAGTTCCAAACAATAGGTATTATTAACAATGCCACTGTGTTTAGTGCATAGTGAGAGAAGTGCGGCAGAGGATATCTCTCTCAACTGGTAATGAATCTCAATAAGTGCATTGTTTTATTAGGATATATTATACAGGTTGTCCGGGAAAATGTAAGAAATCTCCCGGATATGAAAAAACCACGTGAAAAGAATACTACAAGTTCATATAAACTTCTTTCGTATCGGCCTCCTCTTCGGAGGTATGGGCTCCTAAAGAGCTCCCGTGGAATTAAGTTTTTGACACATTATTATTAAACCAACAAGTAGGTATATTTTAATTTTTTTTTCATATGATCTATACCAGGTAAGACCCTTCAAATTACTATCCCAGAAAGTGTTGCGAATTACCCACAGCTGCAATGACGGACTAGCTGTGACACTAATGTGCCCACTTTTTTTACGCCCTATATATGATAAAAACTTTGGACAACGTTTTTTACATATCATTAACTATTGACTCAAAATTTAGTACTCTTCATTCATGTCGCTAATCCTAACCGCTTTCGGAAAAACGTAATTTTATTGCGATCATGTATTAATATTAGGCAGTTAAAAGTGAACATTTATAATTTATAGGAACAAAGATGTATCTTTTATTAAAATACGCTAAATATACATGATGTAAATATGTTAAAAATGACGTTCTTCCGAAAACGGTTAGGATTAGCGACATGAATGAGGAGTACTTAATTTTTAGTCAATAGTTAAAGGTATGTAAAAAACGTAGTCCAAAGTTTTTATCATACAGGGCGTAAAAAAAATGGGCACATTAGTGTCACAGCTAGTTCGTCCCTGCAGCTGTGAGTAATTCGCAACACTTTCTGGGATAGTAGTTTGAAGGGTCTTACCTGGTATAGATCATATGAAAAAAAAATTGAAATATACCTGTTGGTTTAATAATTATGTGTCAAAAACTTAATTCCATGGGAGCTCTTTGGGAGCCCATATCTCCGAAGAGGAGGCCGATACGAAAGAAGTTTATATAAACTTGTAGTATTCTTTTCACGTGGTTTTCCGTGGTTTTCCGTGGTTTTCCGTGGTATCCGGGAGATTTCCCACATTTTCCCGGACACCCTGTATAAAGTTGTTCCAACCTAAAGAAATTCAGTGAAATCTGACGGAAAAAATATTGATCATTTGGCATGCATTAATGAAACCTCAATAAATTTTATACCAACGCAACGTTATTTACTTGACAATTTATTAGCAACTTCTACTAAACTATACGAACTTACCATTACGAATCTAAACTGGGAGCTTGCATCTATTATACTTGCAAATTACTTTGATATAGTGGACAGCAGATTTCAATTAAGTTGTGAATTGAAGGTACATTTTGTCAAATTACTAGAGTATGCTAAAACACGAAACAATTTGTTTTATGCGCATACGCTTTAATTGGAAAACATTTAATTTGAAAGTTTATAAATAGGCATACTCAAATTAAATTTTGTTTCATCCTGCTGTACCCTTTGGCAAGTGTTCAACAGAAATAACTTTTGCTTGGTTAAAAAAACAAAACTTCTACTACTATTATAAAAAATGGCCAGTCGAGCTTGATGGTCATGCTATCTTTGTCTCGACAAATGAAATAGAAAAGAACAGCTTAGAAACTGAAAACTAGAAGAAGAAGCCCATTGGTGGTCTTAGAAAAATGTTAATTATTTAAATTAACTAACATTTTATTTCATTTCCGATGGGGACCAATTTGTAGCAAGTAACTTGACATACAGGGTGGCCTTTTAGTGTGGCAAAGTACAATAGCTCCGTTACTATTTCAAATACATTAAAAATGTTGATACAAAAGTTGAAGGGCAGTTAGTGACTTATAACGTAAAATTATTTTTAACTCTATAGGGTGGCTCAAAAAAGCGGAACAATAAAAAATGTACTTTTTTTAAATGGAACACCCTGTATATTTTTTCATTTTTAAATTCTAGATAAAATTATAATTATTTTTTATTAAATACATTATTAGTCTATACTTTATAGTTTCCGAGATATTGACTCTTGAAAAGTGACATTTTTGAACTTTGACAGCTTCTAACTTTCTAACAGTACGTCTTAGAGCAAAACGGCTTACATGTCCCTATCTTCAATTTTTATTATCTTCCCAAAAAAATCAACTTCCGGTTAAACCGGATGTTACTCGAAAGCAGGAAATATAGTTGTTCCGGTTTAACTGGAAGTTGATTTTTTTGGGAAGATAATAAAAATTGAAGATAGGGACATGTAAGCCGTTTTGCTCTAAGACGTACTGTTAGAAAGTTAGAAGCTGTCAAAGTTCAAAAATGTCACTTTTCAAGAGTCAATATCTCGGAAACTATAAAGTATAGACTAATAATGTATTTGATAAAAAATAATTGTAATTTTATGTGGAATTTAAAAATGTAAAAATATACAGGGTGTTCCATTTAAAAAAAGTACATTTTTTATTGTTCCGCTTTTTTGAGCCACCCTATAGAGTTAAAAATAATTTTACGTTATAAGTCACTTACTGCCCTTCAACTTTTGTATTAATATTTTTAATGTATTTAAAATAGTAACGGAGCTATTGTACTTTGCCACACTAAAAGGCCACCCTGTATATACTAAGTTAAACTTAGGGATATAAATTGAGGTTAAACACTAGCCATCAGGGTCCTCTCGAGAGCGCTTAGCCGTTGCAGAAATAATTGTTAGTGTGTTTGTAGCAATATCCTATACCGTGCGAGCAAAAATTATTTGCATCAAAGAAGGCTTGGATTAAAAAACGTAGGGATTGGTTTAGATCACAATGATATGGGGACAATATATCTAACCAAATCTAGGTTAAAATTTTATCAAATTCATATTATGACATGATATGCCAAACTAATGAGTAATAAAATAAGTAGACATATACAAATTTATTTTTGTTGTTTACAAAATTAACAAAGTAAGAATATACAGAAAGAAAAAGAAAAATAATTAGATAAATTTGTGAAATTGGCCACCGCCATGCTCCAAGCATAAATTCACACGTCTCTTCATATTTTCGAAAGTGTTGACCAGCATCTCTGGAGAAATGTTACCACATTCTTGGATAATCCTTTCTTGTAATTATTCTAAATTTGCAACTGGTGTTTTAAAAATAGTGTTCTTTAAATGAGGAAAAACGAAGTAATCCATAACCGTTAAACAAGATGATCTAGGTGGGAATTTAATGTCTGATCGAAAACTGATCAATCTGTTGTCGAAAAAATTGCGTAAGTAGTTAATAGTTTCGGCGGCTGTATGCGCGGTTGCACCGTTCTGTTGAAAATATCCAAAACGTAGTACGTCGTCAAGTAATTGCTCCACAAATGGATTCAAAATATTGTCTTTATACCGCTGTGCTGTAACTGTGTCATGGAAAAAAATACAATCAACAATTCTTCTTCGGGAAACAGCTAACCAGACACCAATTTTTTGAGGGTGCAATGTGGACTCTATAAAAAAATGGGGATTTTCACTACCCCATATGTGTGTATTCTGAGAATTTACATAACCGGAGAGGTGGAACCAGGCTTCATCCGAAAAAAATGTTAGGTCTAATAAATAATTTCTTTCCAAAACATTTTGGGTAAACCATTGAGAATAATTCCTGCGTCTTTCAAAATCTGCGGCTTGTATTTCTTGGAATACTTGCACTTTATAGGATCTTCCCACTTCTTGGGACAGACGCCTTATACAATTTGTTGGCGTATATTGCATTATTTTACGAACGTTTGCAACAAGTTCTTCTGTTCTGACAGATGGTCTTTCTGCTCCTTTTTTGTGTTGTATAGAACCTGTTTCCCTAAACACAGCCACAGTTCTTTTCAGGCAATGATAAAAATCCCCAGCAATAAAAGCAACGTTAGGAAAATGTTCGTAAAAATCGTCCATGCACAAACCCGGATCGTATTGCCACTCACCATTTACTCTAAGCCCGTTTCGAAAATACGCTTCAACCATGAATGTTTTGTACTGCTCCGTAAAGCCCATTGTGTGAATTGTTCAAGAAATTGGAAAAATTAGCGATGAATCAAATTACTTGTAACAACTGTCAAAGATGACGGAATAACTGATTGATTGTTAATTCAGGTAGTTACTGACACCCAACAGGTATTAAGCTCTACGGCTAAGCATTACGTCCTTAGATGCAAGGCCCTCTTTGATGGTAATAATTTTTGCTAGCACGGTATAATGCTATTTCCTAAAGTATACCTGTATACCGGGTGGTGCACTATTAGACGGGCCATGGGAAATCACATGTAAATTTGGCTAACTTCGAATATTGGCTCCCTATTAATTTTACATCAAAATTGTATTAGACTTTTTTTCAGGTCCTTGTATGATCGACTCGCACACCGAATTTCATTATCTTCCAATAAGCCAATCAAAAGTTATCTAGAAAAAACTCCGTTTGGTCCGGTTGACTCCGTTTAATAACCTGGGACGTTTTGCAGGAGCTCGGTCATAAAAATGCAAATAAACTGTTGGTCAGGGTCGGATTATAATTTGTAATTATAGCAGGTAATATTTAACTATCTTGTGCTTGCGATAACATGTCATTGAATAATATATTATTAATAACGAATTAAGTATCTAAAGTCCTACCCTGTAGTGTATTTGCTTGTTGATTGTGTATAACAATGGGATAAAACCGGTAGTTTTATTGCAGTCAATAAGTCGATACCATTTAGGGTGAAAAATACTTTATTTACAACCATGTATGTAATAATGACATTTCACCTATCTTTGAAAGGTGGAAAGTTGACGTTTCTTGACTTTTACTTTCCACCCGGGTGGAAAGTGAGCACTTTCCACCCGGGTGGAAAGTAAAATTGTTATTTTTTGTAATTTTATTAAAAATCGATATCTCAAAATAGTAAATTTTTTTTTTTTTAAATTTTAATAAAAATCGATATCTCAAAATAATATACAAACACACCAACACACAACTCATTACACAAATTCAACAACAATAATTTTATTTTTTATTTCTTTAAATGAATTATACCTAAATGACATTTATAAAAAACAAAAAATTAACATGGTTTATGTTTTACTTATTTACATTAAATATTACATTGGCATTATTGTAGGCAGTCACAGATATGTTTAAACCTTGCTGAAATTCTTCTTTTGAAAGGTTTATTTCATGATTATTTGAAGTTAAAGTAGTGTTAGTAAAACTTGAACTTGGCTTTGAAATCAATTTTGCCGTATTAACCTGAGTAGAAACCGAACTGTCTATGTATCCCTCAGCTACTGTGCTAGATTTCCAGCCTCCTAACCGCTTTATTTGCATAAGATCGCCACCGTTATTTGCGAGCAAAGTAGCCGCTGTTCTTCTGAAACAGTGACCAGTAAAACCTTCAGTATTCAGCTTCAGAAAAGCTGCAATTTTTTTTGGAAACTGACTTAAAGTGTTGTGCCCAATACATTGTTTACTAATTTTTCCATATCTTATTTGCATAAAAAGCTTTCCATCCTGTATATTTTTCCGTAAAGTTATGTACTCCTTAAGTGGTGCAATCCATTTATTATCAGTTATCATAAATGATCGTGGCTGGTACGTTTTGCTATTTTGTATTTCAATCGCGACCTTTTCTTCTAAAAAGTGAACGTCTGTTGTTTTCATTTTGTATAATTCATCTGATCGGCAGGCGCCTGAGACACCAATAACCAATGCGACCTACAAATGTATAAAATAATAAGTTAATATAGAAATAGTCAACCTTTTAGCCTAAAATACCTTTTGAACAAGAAATTCCATAGGTGCTTGTTCCAAAAATGTTTCAATATTATCCATAGACAGTGTGGTCGATTTTTTCGGCTTGTATCCTTTGTTTTGCTTTTTTAAAAATGCTAATAGCTTTGCGTGTTTAGATATGTCTACTTTTTCCCTAATTGATAGAGTGGTCCTCAACATTGAATATATTGACCAAAGCGTTGATATTTTCTTTGTCTTGGCATTTTCACTAAAATAAGCTAGTAGCGCCGATTCAGAACCAGGATTTTGAACTTTGTTTCCAATACACCATTCTTTAAAACAGTTATATGCCTTGTCATATCTCGGGCGGCTTTTAGTTGGCAGAAGATCTTCTTCTACTATTTTTGCTGCTTCTCGAATTTCTGGGGGAGTAGCAGCCAAATCAAATTCCTCATCTGAGAGCATTTTTTTGGTGTTTTGTAAAAACTTTGACACTAACGTTTTAAAAAAATAATATATTGTTTAGTGACATGGAAACCATATTCCAAAAATGATATTTGCCATCTTGATGTGTATTATTACCTACGTTATTTTATCACCTGCGGTTATTTGAAATTCTAAATGTCTGTCTACTTTTGCAATGGAAAAGTCAAAATGACATTTACCTTTTAATAATTATTTGAACTCAAAATAATAAGAAGTGGATGTTGGATGTGGTTGTAAATAAAATAGTATACAAACCTCGGTGAAAAGTTTCATTACTGTCTCTGAGATATAGTTTACCTCGACGCTTCGCGTCTCGGTAAACTATCTAATCTCTCGACAGTAATGAAACACTTTCCACCTCGGTACGTAATATACTATTACCTAATTATTTTAGTGTCATGGTGACAAAATCCGGAATGAATTTATTGTTATAAGTGCTAAACAAAATGATTCCTCAGTGTAAAATTTGTGAAAATAAGATCCTTTTAATCCGGGATTATCTTTTCACAGGTAAGGTTATCTGTATTTGTAGTATCAGGACAAGGATGTAAAATAAATAGAGTAACCAATATTTGTGGGTAGCAAAATTTCCATGGGATTTCCCATGGTTAGTCAATGATTTAACGATATAGAGGTATGAGGCATATTAAACGCCCTTGTCTATCATTATCATATGCCGGCCATAAAATTCCATGCATTTAGTCCTTCATTTCTTTATAGCACCTTTATCTCTTGGATTAGACATTTTATTGTAGATTATAAATCTGGTTTTATATGCATTCAAAATTTGAATCCCATGTTAAATCGTTTATGGTGTACATAAAAGTACAGAGAAACTGCAATTTGAATATTAAAGTGTATCATAAAATATACTTAAATAATGGTTTTGAACATTTAGGAATTTACTGTAACATTCTTCGTTTAAAAAAGTACTTTGCGCCGAACCGATATATCACTGCTTAAAAAGAACATTCTATCATATGACATGCGGTCTATATAGGTACTACGGCATGAATCATAAGACAATTTATAAATGCCACTTAGGAAGTTCTGCGAACGTGGGATAATTTTTAAACAGAGTTGCCAAACGTTATTTGTATAGATTGAAATAGAGCAAACTATCTTTTTCTGTTGGAGAGTTAGAGGAACTAAAAAACTATAATTTACATAAGTATATTTTCTGCTTACGGCGATGCGGAAAGAATCAAATTATGCAACAGGAACATACTACAATTTGCGTAAGAGGAAGTTTTTTTTCACAATAATATATTTCCACGACCTGAAGAGAGCTTCGCAAAGCATGCCAATTCTCTATAAAAATAAATAAAAACCAACAGGGATCATTTACATTTCGTGTCTACTTTCGCCACATCCCCTAACCGCCATCTAATTACGATTAGTGTGGCAGGTATGACATAAATTTGTAAAATGAAGCGTTAAAAAGGAAATAGAAGCGTGAGTACTACGTTTCCATGGTAACATCGACCGTTGCCTGGGCCTCGTGGCGGGAGCGCTAGATACTCCTGCAAGCGATCCTGAGCTTCACGGGAATGTCCAGTGACGTTCTGACGTGTGGACTAAGACAAGAGCAAATGTATATTTTTTAATTTATAATTTGAACGCTACCTGTAGCTTTTAAAATCAATATTAGGTATTTAATTATCCTCTTGTTTATTTGAATATGATGCCAAACGCTATTAATTAGAAGATTATGAACTATGATTATGGGAGGGCGCAGACCGTTCACATACGCATATAAGAAACCTCGCAGGAAAATTTTACTTGAGTGCCACGATAAAAATAGCTAATTTCGTACGTCGCCTGACTAATCAGAGCCTCAGTCACCACCGTTTATCACGCGATCCACACTTGAGCTTCTACGTGTTGCTGAGTGGTTGCCAGGACGAATAATTTATATACCTTTTTTCTTAAATAAAATACTACAAAGCCAGGTGAAATTAAAATTTGTGCAAATATAAAGTGGCCCAGCAATGGGCAAGTTTGGTTTCCCTAAAAAAACTTCCTTTTGAATGAACGGTATTTTTCTGAAAATTTATTATAACTATACTATAATCAGATTTCATTTACGCCGCGGAAAACACGCCTTGTCCAGTGACAGTCCTTCCTACTTCAGCTGTTATTGGCTAAGGTATGCTTGCCATGGTGTACTTGAAATCTGGATATTGTAGAGCATGTGTATGTTTGAAGGTAAAGGGCTAAGTTAGGCGTTCCTTTTAAAAATTTAACTAGCAGCTGATGAGCAAGATTTTTCTTCCTCCCTGGCCGCGGTTAAGTATGTCCCTCTCTATTTAGTAGTAGTAGTAGTAACATGTTTTATTTAGCAAAAAGCTACAATTAAATATTTTTTAATACACTGTTTAACACATTTTTATAGATTTATTTTTAAATTTTAAAACGAATCCGTCTTTTAACAAAAACAGACAGAAAAGTTAAACATTTTGCAAATTGTATAAAATATTACGTATAATTTTGTTTTTTAAATAAATGTAATTTAAAAATTTTTTAGATAGTTTTAATGATATTTGAGATTTAATACAATTTTCCAAATTATTATATTCTATTAAACCTCTATGAAAAATATACTTATAAGCTAATGTTTTAGACACTCTATCCACAAAAAAAATGTTGATTAGTTCTTGTTTTATAATTATGATGATCGTAATTAAAAGAACAACTTTTTTTTAAACAATCAGGCAATAAATTGTTTTTAATTTTATGTATAAAGATACACACTAAATAAAAAACTAATTTTCTGACATTCAAAAAATCTAAATTTTTTAACATAAAATTTATTTTTGTATATTTGTCACAATTAAAAATAATCCGCATTGCCTTATTTTGTAAAATTTGTAATTTGTCAAATGTTTCGTCACTAGCACAATATAAAATGGAAGAACAATAAAGAAAATGTGGTAATATAATAGTATTAAATAAGGTTTTTTTAGAAAAAAAACTTTAATTAGAACTGATTCTTTTAAAATAACATACTTTTCCGGCAATCTTCGAAATGATACTTTCAAAATAATTAAAATTTTTTTAATTTGGAATCAAGAATTATCCCTAAATATTTAAAACTGTTTACCAATTCCAATTTTTCCCATCAGCTACAAAATTTATATTTTGACAATTTTAATAATTACCAATAACCATATATTTAGTTTTTGAAATATTTAATTTTAATTTATTTACTTTTAAACATTAATGTAAATTAAGGTGTCATCAGCGAACATTTTTGTAACATACACATTTTTAAAACTAAAGGCATATCGTTAAAGTATAAAATAAAGAATATTGGATCTAGTAACTTCCTTGAGGAACTCCTATATTATTTATTTTTTATTTGAATATGTTTTTGATATTTTTGTTTTTGTGACCTGTTGCTTAAATAATTTTTAAACCATTTATAAAAGTTTTCGCGAATACCATACTGATACAAATTACTCGATAATCTAGCCCTGTCAATTGTTTCTAATGCCCGCTTAAAATCCAAAAATACAGCTATAACATTTTCCCCTTGATCAATGGTTCTCTTCCACGTCTCAATCACACATTGAATGGCTGTCTCTGTAGAGTACCCTTTTCAAAAACCAGCTTGAAAGGAAACTAAAATTTAGTTGGCATCAATAAATTCTAATAATTATTGTTCGTATACGACTTCTTCTAATAATTTCTCAACATCCCATATAACATTTCCTGGCCTATCTCATCCAATCTTTTAGTGTTTTTTACTTTTGGCACTGATGTAATGTAAGAACATTTTAATTCATCAGGCATATTGTCACGAATTTCTCTTCGTGTGTCGGGGCGTAGATGAGGGGAATGAAAGTCTGGAGTTACAAAACGGCGTCTATTGTATTCTTCTTAATTTCTATCCTACAAGGCGAACTAGCATGTCTCTTATTGTTCCGCGTAGGTGCGTCACTTGGCCTAGACCAAGACTTGTCACCTATTGATAACTGGATGAGCAGATGCGTCACTTGGCCTAGGCCAAGGCTTGTCACCTGTTGTTGATTGACCGGGTGATAAACACCGATGCCTGCTGCTAAAGCTGGCCTAGTTTATATAGCCGAATAAATGCTGAGGTCATGTCGCACTTGACCCTGATCTGTGTACAGTGGGACGCGACCTTAACAATGTACAGTGGTTGAGTATCTAAATATACCGGGCCACTGTGTGTTTTAGTTGACAATATTTCAATATTTTAAACAAGAATAATATTTCCCATAAGAATTATACGAAGTTGTTCGCGAAGCGTTCCTTTAACAACTTAGCTAAGCAAAGTAGTTACTTTGCTTATTTAGTATTCACCTGAAGGCGAGTGGAGCTACATATCAGTTAAAAGGTTGTGATTAAAAACAAATAAGGACAATGTTAGTCCAAAAGTCTTCTGTCATTCATAGTACAGCATGTTGCCGCCCGCATCGCCGACCGTTCGAGTCCCGGGGACCTCTAAAATAATATAGAATATAGATTATCATAAATACGATAAATATAGAAAATTTAAACCAATTTTGATCGCCATTCTCTCTACTAAATAGAACGTCAATGGTGACATTAGATACGCAGCGTCCTTTTAAAAACCATTACGAGACGACACGCGTTTTATATTTTCCTGTTTCAGATGTCCGAATGTTTGGTGTGTGGACCTCTGGGACTGTATTTTGTTCCCATTACAAGAAAAATGAATTAAAAACTTTTTTAAAGTAGAAAATAGCTTGAAAAGTATAATTAATCAAACCGACGTTTTAAAATATATGCAAAATTTTAATGGACGTTCGGTGTTACAAAAAGGGCGTTTAGAAATATCAAATGCTCCCTTGGTGTTATGTGTACAGGGTGATCACTTTAATTATGGGATATATAAAATTGCAACGTTTTTTTTTTAAATTGTGCGATTTTGGTTTTTAATTGTTTATTTGATTTATTGGTGTATTCGTATCACCGATCAACGTGATATATTATTAAATAGCATATCGCCTACCGGCGACAATAGTGGCACAACTCAAAATTGAACATTATGGAGAAAACTGCATTTAAAGTTTGAGGTATTTTAATTTTTTATGTTGTTATGTCATTTCAATATCATTAATAAACTTGACTGTGCTTATTGATGGGGTTTTATGTGCTAAATTATTGGGTACTGCTAAGTTACTTTTTTGTTTTTAAAAAAGGTGATATTTGTAAGATGTGCCACTATTGTTGAAATCAAGTGACACGGTTTTGATTAAAACCTATGAAAACTGCAATAAAGTTATAGTGGCACAACTCTAAATGTGCCACTAATGCAGAAACAAATCGTTACTATTTCTTAGATGGGTCACTATTGCTCAAACATAACGAAGCATAACTCAGCATAGTCAACGGCACATTGAAAATATGCCAGTGTTGATGCGACTTAAGGAGCTCGGCACGCGGGAGTCCGTAGTGGCATAAGCGCCATCTCGAAGAGACTATCTGAACTAATTTTATGCCAGTATTGATGGATGAAACTTCATCAAATTTTAAATTGTTTTAATGTGTTTTGTACTTTTTTGAGATGTGCCACTATTGTCGCCGGTGAGCGATATGTAAAAATAAGAGACAGAGTAGTAACCGGGAGAACATAGCGCACGATATGGACAAGTCCGATACGGTGAATAGAGCTGGGTTGCCGGATTTAACAAAATTATCGGTTTTACCAAGCTTTCCTTAAATATACTATTAGGTCGAGGCGGAGGAATATATTATGTATGTACCTTGGCGAGACAACCTTAGTACTACTATTACTACCTACAAGAAAAAACATTTTAAAAAATCCTTGCGCCTCCATATGTTTTGGACTTGAGATATCTTCACCAGGTCTACATTATGCTTACGCCCTCCAATCCCCCTCCCAAACTTTTTTAATTAAGTTTAAAAGGATTATCACGTAGGCTCGTAATTAACCTAAAATTTGAGTCAAGTTTTATTAGGAGGGTAAACTTGACCAAGTTAGTTTGGAAGGAAGACTTGGTTTATGAGAGACCCTTATAACAATGTTAAGCATATTTTTTCGAGTCCCATGAATACATTGTCGAGACAACGAAGAAAACGAGGGGGGTGTCAAAATTATATAATTTTTAAGACTTTTTTTTTAATATTTCTTTTAATTAGAAGATGATATAATGTCCGCGAAAATAATTAAAGAAAGAAAATATTGTGGCATATCGGACAAGTGTGTAACTATTTTTTATATTGGAATACACAGTGATCCAAGTTCAATGGATACCCTGGGGCGGGTAGACCACGACGGCCGTTTCGTCCTTGTTATTACTCGACGGGCAGCCATAACCCAAGCAATTCCAAGAACGACGGAAAAATGTATTAAAAGCCTCCCTGTAGATTCAAGGCGGCCCTCAATACACCTTAGCGCCATCCCACGGAACCAACTCCAATATAAAAGATAGTTACACTGGTTATACGAAATGTAGACAACTAAATAAACTACGAAGTGCATCACAATCCAGTATAGGGAACGCAATTTGCGTTTTCACCGAAAACATCTGCCATTTTGCACGCTGGCACGCACCAGAATGTGCGCAATCCGCTTGAGTTTTGAGCCATAACAGGGAGGCTTTTAGACATTTTTCCGTCGTTCTTGGAATTGTTTGGGTTATGGCTGCCCGTCGAGTCCTAACAAGGACGAAACGGCCGTCGTGGTCTACCTGCCCCAGGGTATCCATTGAACTTGGATCCCTGTGTATTCCAATATAAAAAAATAGTTACACACTTGTCCGATATGCCACAATATTTTCTTTCTTTAATTATTTTCGCGGACATTATATCATCTTCTAAACATTTTTATGGCTCAAAACTCAAGCGGATTGCGCGCATTCTGGTGGGTGCCAGCGTTGATCTGTTTTCTGGTCTGCAAAATGGCAGATGTTTTCGGTGAAAACGCAAATAGCGTTCCCTATACTGGATTGTGATGCACTTCGTAGTTTATTTAGTTGTCTACCTTTCGTATTACCAGTGTAACTATCTTTTATATTGGAGTTGGTTCCGTGGGATGGCGCTAAGGTGTATTGAGGGCCGCCTTGAATCTACAGGGAGGCTTTTAGTACATTTTTCCGTCGTTCTTGGAATTGCTTGGGTTATGGCTGCCCGTCGAGTCCTAACAAGGACGCAACGGCCGTCGTGGTCTACCCCCCCCCCCCCCCCCCCCCCCCCCCGGGTATCCATTGAACTTGGATCACTGTGTATTCCAATATAAAAAATAGTTACACACTTGTCCGATATGCCACAATATTTTCTTTCTTTAATTTCTTTTAATAATAGCAAATGATGAACTTTGTTGTGCCTAGGTATATTACATTTCTAGTCAAAATTCTTATTACATGACTTATTTCTTTCAAAATAGATATACCTATACTAAATTCATCCCAAAGAAAAGACATTGCAAACAAATGTCCGAAGCATTAATTTGTAAATGCAACCCCGCTATTTGACAGATGGTTTTAGGAAGACAAGCGCGCAGACGGCATTCGATGTACCGGGTGAGTCAACAATTACGCGGAGTAGTTTTATGCCTTGAAGATAAAATTTGTCGATAATAAGCTTTTGTTTGAAGGTATGGTTGGATATCTGGCACATTTTAAAAATATTTTGAATTATACAGGGTGCGCCCAAAAAGTAGGGTGTCATAAAGTTACATTTTTTAAAATGGTACACCCTATATTTGAATACGTTTATTAATTCTACGTGTTATTTCATACATTTTTATTAATGGTTTAATATACGAAAAAGTTATAGTTTTTTAGATAATTCGACTTATAATGAAAATTTTGCATTGGAAAGCATCTCGTTGTTGTGAAAATGCTACTTACATTTTGACACTAAGCGATTCATAATTTTTACACTTACTAAATAAAGTCAAAAATACATATTTACTATGAAATATTTGACGAATCATTTACAGGGTGTTTACTTTCTAGGACCAAAATCAGAAAACTTCTAATTGAAACACTTTTACTAAATGGAACAAACTATATATTTTTCCGTCATCTTATAGCTCGTCATAAACTCTTCAACTTTTGTGAAAAACGTCCTATCCCTGTCTCTAAAAGTTTTTGAAATATTTTGATATTTAGAGATTTAATGTCCTCGTTATAGCATCTTTTGTCAATGGATCACAAAAGCCATGGAAAATAAATTAAAATAATGGCAGTAAATGACATTAAGAACAGGTCTATGTAAAAATTAAGCCATTCTACTTTAAAGGTTATTGTCCAGTCATTTTATAAGTTGGTACTCAAAATGAATTTTTCAAAAAATGAATTAGGTAATCGATATGATTTATGTTTTGGGCGAGGCAAATAATTTTTTTTTTTGCTGAGCGACTATACAGGATGAAATATCCCGAGCGGCGAACATTCAGTCCTCGAAGTTTTCAAAATTTAATGGAAATGTTTGATTCTTATCACTAAAATGTGCCAAATATCCAACCATACCTTCATACAAAAGCTCTTTATCAACAAATTTTATATTCAAGGCATAAAACTATTCCGCGCAATCGTTGACTCGCCCGGTACATCTAACAGATCGGGGTAGGTTGATCACGCACTGCCGGCGTGGATTTGTTTTGACGCGACTTGAGTTAGTGCATACCTTTTAGAGGTAACATAAGGGTAAGAGAAAGTGTGCTAGGCCTTTCAGTGTTTTTTTCATTTTAAAAAGTGTACGAGAGGCAAACACTTTGATTGAGGCAAATTATTGTAGTCAGGGCACAATGATTTCTATTAAGATTTTATACAGGTGTTAATAATAAACACCATATTATACCATTCACACGAGACCCTCTAAACCTATCGAATGTATTTCAATATACGGGGTTAGTTGAAATAACCGAAACGGCTAATTTTCCTTAAAACTACCATGTCTAAATCAATGAGTTTTGGTACAGGTGGATAACTTAAAAAATTGAATTGGAAATTCACAATTGCGATGTTGCCAGATTTTTAGTTTTTTCTGTAACTTAAGGATTTTTTTTTTTAAATGTAACACTACTCTTTTTTTTTATTGAATTCGATCCCTCCCATCGACATTACCATTTCCTGATAGTATCAAGTTGTAACGAAGTTACCAAAATTTTACCGAATTAACGACAAGTAATTAACACCGAATTACTAGAAAGTAATTATCTTCGTAATTTTTCCGTTTCTTTCATGCAACCGATTTATTGAATATTTTTCTAACCGCTGGTAACAAAAGTTTTTGAATTTAATCAGAAAAATTAATTAATTCCCTCTATAACAGAACCAGTCTTAATTGGCAAACCAATATACGGTATTCCTATACAAGCAATTCGGCGTTATCTTCGGTACCGATTCGAAAAGATAGCGAACGCGCACCGTTTATAAAATCCCCAACACCTTTGACCATTTCTGTGGTGGGAAATAAAAAAGTTGAAATCCGAGATCGAACCAAAATACGGCCCTTTTCGATCCAGCTTTGCAGCCGACCTGTGCGATTTATTTCTAAAGTGCCCAAGTTGTGTCTAGTGGACCTTTTTTGATTTTCATTCTTTCCCGCCGTTGTCGTACACCGTTACTACCTGTGGTAAGCAACAGTTTTTTTAAATTTTGATATTTGATTACTGCTAAATTTTTCCGCCGCCTTAAAACTATTTTCATTTGCCTGTGTTTAAGATTATATTTATTCGATATTTTCCCGAAATTGCTTTTACCTAATACCGCCGCATTTTAACCATTTTCATTTGCATGTGGGAGTGTAGTAGTTCGATATTTCCACCGAATTCAGTCATAGTTAGTACCGTCGCCTTTTAACCATTTTTATACCGACCGTTTATAAGTTTTCCGTTTTCAAAATTATTACCGGACTTTCTCTCATTTAACACCGCCGCCTGCAAGGCATATTAACACCGCTTGCCTAGTAATTTGTTCTACCGAAAAACTAACTTGTATATTACCGCTAAAATTCTTTTAAAATACCCACCTAGCTTTTCCCAAAAATACCTGCTTTGACACCCGCTTAGTAGAAAGTTGATTGCCGTAATTAACGTAGACATTTTAGTTTATTTGATTTAGAGAATAGCATTTTTTTACAAGTTATTCAATTCAAACCTGTCCGAACTTACCACCGAATTAACGACCGCCGAAAAACCAGGAATTGAATGACTTCGCGTTTGAGGAATAAATTGAAAATTAAAATTAAAGTAAAATAAATTTTCCTCAAAATACCTTTAAATTCAAAACCGAAGAGTAGCCAAACTAAGTTCAGCAAAATAAACCAAACCGTTACAAAATTTTTATCTCAAATAGTTCTATGGGAAAAAAATTTAATTAGTTACAACTCTAACTCTAAAAAAATCAATTTATTTCCATTTAAATCGTTTCAAATAATGTGAAAAGGAAGTTTGGTAGACATAATGTACCTAATAGTATCGATAACGATAATAACAACAAACAACTACTAACAATAACATAGCTAGTAAAAATTACTTACATATTATCGGTTTTATAATCAAATTAATGTAGTGTACTATAATATGTAAGTAATTTTTACTAGCTATGTTATTGTTAGTACTTGTTGATTGGTATTATCGTTATCGATACTATTAGCTACGTTATGTCTACCAGCCTTGCTTTTCACATTATTTGAAACGTTTTTAAATGGAAATAGATTGGATTTTTTTAGAGTTGTAATTAATTAAATTTTTTTCCCTATGGAACTAGTTGAGATAAAAATTTGATACTATCAGGAGATGGTAATCTTGATGGGAGGAATCGAATTCAATATTACATTTGAAAAAAAACATTCCTTGAGTTACAGAAAAAACTAAAAATCTGGCAACGTCGGAATTGTCAATTTTCAATTCAATTTTTTAAGTTATCCACCTGTACAAAAATTCATTGATTTAGCCTTGGTAGTTTTAAAGAAAATTAGCCGTTCCGGTTATTTCAGCTAACCCTGTAAGTATATTTATTTATTTTTAAATAATAAAGTAATTTTTGTACGTTTGACCCATAGATATTTACCTTTAGATAAGCAAACAATAATCACGAAAGTAAAGAAGAAGAAGAAATGTAAACAAAGCTAGACACTATTAGTCATGCGCACTGCAACATTATCGTTTGACGAATGGGATAATAGACAGGCCTGGGCTTTAAAATTTAAATTCTTGTCAAAAAATTGGAATTTCTTCTCAATTTTTGATGAAGTTGGGAGAAAAGGTAGTGATTTCTGGCATTTTTAGTAGTAGCAAACATATCAGATTTTAAGTATAGAAAATTGCTTTTAAGGTTTTGTTTTTAAAATTTGTTTAAAAATGATTCGTCGTCGTGTTTTTAGTTCGAAAAGGAAGAGAACAAGAACAGTTAAATTAAACTAGTCTTATAAAATCGAATATAAAAACAAACAAAACCAGCAAATTAACCAATCTAATTACGGTGTTTTCACGTACCTACCTAACCTCAAGTCAAATATTAGTTGGTATATTTGTATTGATTTTTACAATTTGGCAAAAACTTGTTTTGTTCAAGAATTTGAAACCGTGTTTGCCCGAGAACTTGGCCCATGGAATAGGTACTGCCTTTAATAAAAGCTTAATGTCGGGGTGCACAGATTTTAACCAACAAGTTAACCAATCATCAACTTTGACAGAATTAATTTTCTTACAATCAGAGTGGCTTAGTTAGCTTCATTTTCGATTTACTAATCGGAAAACTTCAATTGTATAAATGTTTGCCAATGTCACAAAGTCGCCTGGTCAGTTACCTATTGTTAAAAACCTTAGTGCAACCAAACATTACTTAGAGTACTAGTCATTGTTTATATTCCTATCCGCGTTACTAAAAGCACAAACACAATTCACTTAACTACACAAAAACTAGAAATCCGTAAATATTAAACACCCACGCCACAATCCACGATAGCTAAGAAAACTACAAGGAATCCACAGAGAAACCTTAAAACACAACAACAAAAATGGCGGCCGTGCCGGATCTGGAGAGTATCTTGAGCACGTCGATTATTGTCGATAAAGTAGGACAAGCCGATAACACGAGATTTGTGTGCATGCACGAAGGTGTCCAGAAGGAAGGCAGCTGACCGGCGAGTCATGCGCTCGGACGTATTTTTTCACCCATGAAACGTAACTTTTGTTTGTGCAGGAGATAAGCTGTACGTATCTAAAGGTAAATTGTCTATGTTTTGACCAGTAAAATGTAATTAAACAGGCATACATTTTTGGTATCACTGGGTAGCTAAAGGTTCAAACATTGCTTGTCTTCTTACAGATTTTTAATTTATGCCATTTGTCGAGAGAAATTAATTTTTGAAAATGGCCTATTTATACTAACACAAATTATAGTATATTTTGAAAACGAAAGGTTAATCGAAAATCTGCTACATGAGAAACAGAGTTTAAGGATGGGTCTTTCAATACTTTTAAATTGAAGTCAATCGTATGTGCGGTTTCAGGGAAATTCGGTGACAGCTGAGGGCAAAAATTAGGTTTATTTTTTATGCGATGATGCACCCTTAAGATAGGTTAGGTTAGGTTAGGTTAAAGTGGCAGACCTCTGGCATTGTCTAAACAGTCACACGTAGTCCTATAAGGACCGTTGTGGTACCACACATGTTCCGCGGAACCTATTTGCATCAGCTTCCTGATGGTTAACGCGATCGTAGAAGAATCTTGACAGCTCATTTAAACCAGCCACTGCTGTTAATAAACTTAGTAAGTCGACCCAGTTGCAGGCTGCTCGCTTCCTCCAGATGATTAAAAAATGGTTTGCCCAGAGCATTGAACCCTCTTCTCGCGAGGCCGGGGCGTTCACACAAGAAATGCTGAATACTTTCCTCCTCTTCTTCATCTCTGCAACTTCTACAGAAGTCGTTAGTTGGTATTTGCATACGTTCAGCTTGTTCACCGAACAGGCAATGTCCGGTGACGACGACAGTGATGTTTCTTAGGTCCTTCCGACTGTGCTGTAATAGCGCTGCGGTTCTCCTGCTATCAAGTAGGGGCCAGAATTGCCTGGAGATGCTACAAGTTGTAAGCACTGTCTATCTGCTTTGCGCAAGTGGTTTAGCTGTTCGATCTATCTCTTCTTTGACTGATCCCAGTGGTCTAGCTACAGTATTCTCTGCTAGTTTGACAGACATGCTTGTACCCTCCCTGGCGAGCGCATCAGCAGTCTCGTTGCCCTTAAGATAAAACTTGAGGTATATAAATAACTAGGATCCACGTTTTAGAAACCGCTTGAATCTCCAAACCCCAATAAAACCCTTAAAATATTTGCAAGCGAGGTCTTATCTTAACAAATTCAAAAGAAACGCAATAAAGTTTAATTACAACCCTCCCTTATATATATAAATATATAACCGAAAGTAAAAGCTTATCTAATTAATAAATTCAAGGTATATATTTTACCACTTATACCGCCATACGAATTAGCAGCGATACAATATACTGAATTAATGATTCCCTTGGGCCCAAGTAGCAGGTAGAGTTTGAAGTTCAAAAGGAGTTAATTAAAGACGAACAGCTCGGTGTCATATTTAGGCGAGAAGTTTTAAGAGCAGAGCATTAGGTACATCATGTTGCAACTAATGAAGATAAAAGGTTATAAAATGTGTATATATCATGTTTAATCAGTAATAATCAGAGCTAAGCACCGGACAGAAGCTAGCAATTAAGTAATTAAGCTACTAACTAGCTACTTTTTGGGTAGCTTTATTTGAGTTTTACATGAAATGGATTACATCTGAAGCAATAGAACAAGCAAAGAAGAAACCAAAAATGACGCTGAAGTATGTTGATTTACACCTTCATTATTTAAAACGAAAACGATGACGAATTCAGGAAATTCCTTAATCACATCAATAGCTTCACAATGACAATTAAACTTAACATGGAGAAAGAAGAAAACAACGAAATACCCATCCTAGTGTTGAATGTACAGAAAAATGCCAACACCATCCAAACTGTCTCGGTTATACATCAAATCACTCAAGCAACACAAAACATGCAATTACAATTTGTAACTCGAAAGAAGCCTTCTAAAAAACCAACCACATCAAAACCGACCACAACAAAAATGAGATTAGTTGAAAAAATATTGGAAAATCATAATAGATGAAACGAGCAAAAAGCAGAAAAAGGTATAATCAACACTCAACATTCTGTACGGAATATTTGAGAAAATATTGGACACATGGCCATGATATTATGTGGTCAGAAACTGAAATCCTGCATAAAGAACTACACTGAAAGAAGACGCAGTCCAAGGAAGCTGCTGCTATACATCAAAACCCAAGATACTGGAGATACCAGTTAAAACGTTGTGATTTAAAACAAAAAATAAAGACCATGCAAGTCTTCTATCATTCATCTTTATTTGAGCTACTTCTTAAGTCAAGTAGCTATAGCTGTTACATTATGTTTTAGTGTATTCACGAAGCCACTTAGTCAAAAACAACCTATGCTTCTTTTGATAAGCTGTATTATTGTGGTCCTTTCCACTGGCTCGTGCATTTGTTTGTACCCTCGGCCTCGTGTCAATGAGGTATCCTCTCTATCATCGGATCCTAACCTCATTGATGTACCATGATATTATTATGGTGAAATATATCTGAGGATATTTTAATAGTGACGGCACAACTTTACAGTTGCAGATATTTAAAACATATAAACTATTTTTCTCGTTTAAAATTTCAAGTTGACATATTTTTATTTTTACGAAGTGAATTTAATGAATTATATTGTTTGCTTGCTCAATTATTTTGCGATGTTCAATTTGAAAGCATCTTTATGTGCTATCTATCGATTTTTGAGCATTGTTCTCGGTCCCATTTATTTTACAACAAAGGCAAAGTGTCAGGGATGCTGTTTTGTTTTATTGATTACGATAGGGACCTGTTGCTGGCGAAGCTATTTTTGCATAATATAATAATATACAATAAAATTCCTCTCTGAAATAAAGTTAAAAAATGCTTTGAACTTTTATGAAATGTCAAGTAACGACATATAAATTTAAATCTAATTGAAAAACCTAAAAAGTACCCCTTATTACAGAGGCGTGAGTATGCCAGGGTGTAGCCCGTTGGCATGGGCTAATAAAAAGTACCGCCAGAAAATTGGGTGGTACAGATTTTAGGGGAGAGTTATGAGCAATTTAAAGAAGTCCTAAAATCTCCCCGTTATGCTTTTGAGCCAACAGACAAACGGAAGTGGGAAAGACGTTTTTCATGATCTTTGTAGTAGTAGTAGTATGTTTTATTTAGCAAAAACTACATTTAAATATTTTTTAATAAACTTTTTTAACACATTTTTATAGATTTATTTTTAAATTTTAAAACGCAACCTTCTTTTAATAAAAACCGACAGAAAAGTTAAACATTTTGTAAATTGTATCAAATATTATGTATCATTTTGTTTTTTAATTAAATGTTATTTTAAAGTTTTTTTAAACAGTTCTAATGATTTTTGAGATTTAATAGAATTTTCCAAATTATTATATTCTATCAAACCTTTATAAAAAATAGGTTTGTAAGCTAATGTTTTAGACACTCTATCCACATAAAAATTTGATTAGTTCTTGTTTTATAATTATGATGGTCATAATTAAAAGAACAACATTTTTTTAAACAATAAGGCAATAAATTATTTTTAATTTTATGTATAAAGATACATACTAAATAAAAAATTAAATTTCTGACATTCCACCAATCTAAATTTTGCAACATAAAATTAATTTTTGTATATATGTCACAATTTAAAATAATCCGCATTGCCTTATTTTGTAAAATTTGTAATTTATCAAATATTTCCTCACTAGCACAATATAAAATGGAAGAATAATAACGAAAATGTGGTAATAAAATAGTATTAAATACAGTTTTTTTAGAAAACGCACTTAAATTAGAACTGATTCTTTTAAAATAGCCTACTTTTTCGGCAATCTTCAATATGATACTTTTAAAATAATTTAAAAAATTTAAATTTTTAATCAATATTTAAAGCTGTTTACAAATTCCAATTTTTCAGAAAACGGCAACATCTGAAAGAGCTCTTTTTGCGACTACACGGAAAGCAAAAATCAAACTCTGGACTGCTGAATTTGTGAGAAAAAATAATCAAATCAACTGTTACCCTATTATAGGGGCCAACCCTCGAAATGTATCAATAATGAAGGAAAGCAAACAAGAAAGAAGTAAAAGCCCAACCAATTCATGATGGTAAAAAGGAACTACAAGTCAAAAATACGTGCGTAGTTTTCCAAACATATTCGATATAAAATTAACTGATTTGGATTTACGACTGTTTTTGAACGGGGTAAATTTATTCGACAGAGACGTGTGACGAATTTGAATGTTAAGAAAGCCAATTCTTGATTTAAAGTTATGTTTAACTCAAGAAATTTGAAAATTCAGAAAAGCGAAATAAGATTTATAAATATTTTACCCTTGCTTTTTTTCACAATAAGCCTTCATAGCAACAGTCTAGATTGAAGGGTTGCCAACCCTTTTAAATATGTGTACAGGGTTTTTCCGTATAGTTTGGAGCACCCCTGGAACTTTTATTTGAAGACCTAGAAAAAACTTTAAATTACCAAAGTTGCATGATTTCTCCTGAACTGCCAGAATTTGTTATCGGACAAAACAAATGAACATCGTAAATTTGTTTAATAATGCCAATGTCGATTTTTTTAATGGAACACCCTGTATATTCATTTTTTTTTAACTCCTCACTCTTTTCTGATTCCAAATATGTATATATGTTATATGTTTGTTTCATAAATTATTATCATTATTTATATTAATTATTGTTACTGAATAAGCATTATGTTCTAGCATGTTTTTCTCACACCAATATAGATTTTCTAATCCGCAATATTTTGAAATGAAATTTTGCCTAAACGACTAAAGTAAACATATAACATATATACATATTTGGAATCAGAAAAGAGTGAGGAGTAAAAAAAAATATACAGGGTGTTCCATTTTAAAAAATCGACATTGGCATTATTAAACAAATTTACGATGTTCATTTGTTTTGTCCGATAACAAATTCTGGCAGTTCAGGATAAATCATGCAACTTTGGTAATTTAAAGTTTTTTCTAGGTCTTCAAATAAAAGCTCCAGGGGTGCTCCAAAATAAACGGAAAAACCCTGTACATTATGTTGTAAAATTAAATTAAATCATTTTAAATTTTCGCAAAATTACTAGTTTAAAAAAAAAGTTAAGTTTTTTACCATCACATTTACCATATTTTAAACTTGTACGGGAGTCTTCATGGTTTATTAGCATTATGGCTTCCAAAAAAATAGCGTCAATTTCATTTACAATTATTGAAACATCGAACGCAACTTGCAATAATCATAGAAATACATTTGATATGCACTAAACTTACCAATGGAAAATGCTATGAACAATTCTGATAATATTATACAAAAGTTTCGCCGCCCAATTACTGTAGCTACGAGCCAATCAACCGGCAAACGCCTGCGCGTTCAATGCTGCGTTGCCATAACTATAATTCACGTCGGCAGCGTAGTACAAAGCCGCCAAAATGTGTTTTTAAATACAAACAGCAGGATTAGTTCTCAGTGAGCGCAAGGTTTGGCAACCTATTGAACCGTAATTGAAACAAATAATAATAAATTGATAATGGTAAATGATAATAAATGAAATGTTTGTTATTGGAAATAGGAGAGTTAATTAACCTAAACTAAAGTTTATTCTAGTCACCGTTCAACTTAATTAATAAGCAGCAAGAAAATGCAGTCTCTGAAACCTGATGCGTGAGCTTGCTACGGCCCACCAATGGCGGCTCGTGACAGTAAAGTTTGTGAGTTCTGCCGATAGGGTATAAAAAACGCTATTTTTTTACAGTCTCTAGATCACGTGTCTATTATAAAAAGTAAAAAATTGCCAAGTTTGGTTTGGCAAAAATTACAATGTCTAGGAAAAAATAGCTAAAAAGCGTAACCCAGTTTCATTACATTGTTTAAGTGATTTTTTGATGTTTCATGGCGTTTGATTTTTTCGCTAAGATGTACTAAATCGGTTACACCAAGAACAGTCCCAGATTTATCTCCACCAAACAAAAGGCACGGAAAACAAAAAAGAGAATTATTTTTATTGCATCCGCATATCCAGTCGTTTCTGGCATAAATGTCTCTTGTAAAAATCCTTTTATACGATTTTCCCCGGCTTGAACCACACTTTTCTATTAAAATATTGGGCAATGGCCGTCCTTCTTCTTTCAGTTTTAGTTTTTCTTCATAAGTAAAGAGAGATAATTTTTTTACATTAATTAAATTATCCACTACATTCATTGTTAGTTACACAATTATACAAAAACAAATAACAATCACGACCATAACCTCCCGCTTATCCGTTTGGCGTCTTCTAAACTAAATAAATAAATGCGACCGCGAACACGCAACCAACGCTGAGCCCGCCGTCAGGAATTGTACTGCACGTTTTGCAGCTCTATTTCTGCTCTTAAATTTCGCTATCTAAACCCATGAGCAAGTGCGGTACGGGGCGAAGGAAGGGGTTCCTAGCCGAGCACAGAGCTCGTTAGCGTCCCAGCTACGTCGTGTTGCAATTTAGTAGCGCAACAATGCCAATAACTTCATTTGACCGACTGTAAAATGCGGGCTTCGGCGACGGCGTCATACTCAACACACCTACGCGATTTGAAGGCCTATTATACCAATACCCGACCGAAAATATACTGCTGTTCCAATAATTTTAGAAATATAATAATTATATTAGAAAAATAGTCAAATAATGTGAAAATTTTGGGGGTTCTGCAGCTCTGCAGCTCTTATGCACTAGCCGCCCCTGCGGCCCACCACCGAGCTAGGAACTTTTAGGAAGAAACCAGTATCAGCTGTTAATGTCACAATATGTGGGTGTCAACTGTCGAAACGCATTGTTTGTAGAAGAAGTTTGTTCTATATCCAAGGTAGTGAAATTTTAAAAAGGATAACATGTTTGTAAAAGAAAGAACCCCGCACTTCTCTTATGGAAAATGGCCCTCGGTTAAATTTTCTAAATTTTTAGTATGTTGTAGAGAATGCCATTCTGATCAAAAGTGTTCATGGCCACAACAATATCTGCCGACCAGTTTTTGAGATACAGGGTGTCCAAATTGCAAAATATGAATTCTCAATACTTTATATTTTCGTAGTTTAAAATATTAATTTGTTTTGTTTTTCTAAATTTTTGATGGCCCTGTCGTAGATAGGATAGAATACTATAAAAATAGTTTGAATTTTTTTATTATATAGTGGGTGAGTGACGAAAATTCCCTAATATTTTTTGTTAAATCATTTTATTTTTGGCATTAAATTAAATGTTATCAAAGTAATACTGTAGATGACATTAGCTTGGAGCAAGCTATCAGAATGTATATTATTTATACAGGGTAACTCAAAAAGTTTATATTTTTGTTATTAGTTTTGAAAGAAATTTTGTAGATATTTCTTTATGATCTACTTGTCACTTATCGTATGCTTCCAAATAGATATAATTATCAAGGTTATACAGGGTGTTTCCGATGATAAGCGATAGAAAAATAATATAAAAATGCATGTATTTATAAATCACCCGGTATATTAAGAATGTATCGGTTAAATTTCGTTATTTTTTAATATTTTTGGCTTAAAGTGTCTTACTTACATGTTTGCTATTGATTTCCCTTTTCCTATGACCAGTTCTGGAGATATACAAAGTCGAACAGTCTCAAAACTCAAAAAATAGGCAAATAAATTAACAATTTTTTTTTTTAATTTCAATAAAAATTTGTTATGCTAGTTCATTTTATGGTAAAAAATAAATATATTTAATGCTATACAGGGTGTTTCGAAAAATTAGGGGCCTACCTGTTATTTTTGAATAAAATAATTTGGATATAATAAATTGTTCATAGTTTTTATATATATTTCTTATTTGCAATACAGTGTTAAAATAGCCTAATTATTCGAAACACACTGTATAGCATTAAACATATTTATTTTTAACCATAAAATAAACTTACATAACAAAATTTATTGAAATTAATCAAAAATTGTTATTTTATTTGCTTATTTTTTGAGTTTTGAGTCTGTTCGACGCTGTATATCTCCAGAACTAGTCATAGGAAGACGGAAATCAATAGCAAACATGTAAGTAACACACTTCAAGCCAAAAATATTAAAAAATAACGAAATTTAACCGATCCATTTTTAATATACCGGGTGATTTATAAATACATGCATTTTTATATTATTTTCCTATCGCTTATCATCGGAAACGCCCTGTATAACCTTGCTAATTATATATATTTGGAAGCATACGATAAGCGACAAGTAGTACATAAAGAAATATCTACAAAATTTCTTTCAAAACTAATAAAAAAAATATTAACTTTTTTGAGTTACCCTGTATAAATATAAATAATATAAATTATGATAGCTTGCTCCAAGTTAATGTCATCTACAGTATTACTTTGTTAACATTTAATTTAATGCCGAAAATACAATGATTTAACAAAAAATATTAAATAATTTTCGTCACTCACCCGGTATATAATAAAATTTTTTTAACTATTTTTATAGTATTCTATCCTATCTACGACAGGGCCATCAAAAATTTAGAAAAACAACACGAATTAATATTATAAACTACGAAAATATAATGTATTGAGAATTCATATTTTGCAACTTAAACATCTTGTATCTCAAAAACTGGTCGGCAGATATTGTTGTGGCCATAAACACTTTCGATCAGAATGGAATTCTCTACAACATACTAAAAATTTAGAAAATTTAACCGAGGGCCATTTTCCATAAGAGAAGTGCGGGGTTCTTTCTCAAAAATAATTTAAAATGCTTCCATCTTTTATGGGGATTAAACCCAAATAATAATACTTAATCTCTCATAAATCGAGTCATTTTGGGACGAATATATCTTCTAGCAGACTTTAATACTTTACTACCATGCCATCAGATGGATACCCAAAGTTTGATCCACCATGTAATATAAAGCTATTTCTTATTACGAAATTGTTCATGTCACGAATGCATTCTAACAGCCATATCTATTAGCCACGTGGCCCATTGTCCATTTAGCGATAACACCCATTAACATGATTACATAGTAATTAATGGGGGGAATAATTTGTACCCTTTGAACAGCATGTTATTGTATTAATACATAATTTAATTGGAGTTGTTATTGTTCAGCAGTCATTTTTTTTAAACATTATTTATCGACTTGTAACCTGTATTTTATAATATTAGCTTATTATGCTTCTTTTAAATAGCATCGCAAAGTAAAAATATTTGCTTAGCGCTTCGCGAACTATTTCGTATAATCGTATAAGAAACATACTTCGGGGCATACTGAACCGCGGTAAGGGAGGAGGAAAACATCTTTGCTGAGCTGATTTTTAAAAGGAACGGTCAACTTAGCCGTTGACTTTGTTATGTTATCTAAATCAATTAAAAAAACTACGCTATATTTTCTATTTTTAAATGTCTTAAAACCTATAAAAAATGCGGTAGGTTTTCCCATATAAAATTATTATTTTTTATGGAGTTGGCATGACCTGTAACGTAAATAATTATAACCAAGTCAAATACAAATCAATATTGACTATCTCATGTGTTTGGTTACATTGACTATGTACTATATATATATATATGTCGTAGGCTAATTACAAAATCGGTTGTTTTATAAATGACTAGGCATATTGTAAAATGAAGAATATATACTGAATTTTTACAATTCCACTGAACTTTTTAGGCATTTCATAAAACGCCGAATTGCTCTCAGGCTTATTGTAAACGGTTCTTCAATCTCGTTTGTTTTAGGATATAACTGATTATAACTAGTCGTTTTGTAAAAGACTGGAAAGTACTTAGGCATTTTATTAAACACCGATTTATATTGTTGCTTCATCGTATAATATTTCAAACAAATAAATAGTAAGGGAAAGAAAGAAAAAACAAAAAGTCTTCCTCCACAAAATTTAATAGAATAATTCTCAAGGGTCTCTACATGTTTCGAACGTAAAAACGTTCATCATCAGGAGACAGAAAATGTAATTAAAAAGTGCTGATGGTTTTAGCAGAAGAGAAAATGGTAAAGGACCTTAATGGAGCTTTCATGGAATCGAAAAAATATTTTTGATGTGTAAAAGAGCCATAAAATGGAGAAATTAATGAAATTTAAACCATATTCAGTATGTGAGAAGTCAGTATAAGTGGTCTAAGATAGATAAAAACTGAGGAAGAAGAAGGATCTTTCTAAAAAGAAAGTATAAAAATTATTTAATTTTAGTAAACATTTTAAAGTTTTTGTCAAAAAGACTTAGGTGGAGAAAATTTGTAGTAGTTAACACACAGGTGATGAAAACCACATAAAAGAGCCTGGTGGGGTACTGAGGCTTAAGGCTCAGTAACCCCTCCAAAGGTTAATTTAAATTTAGTAGAAATATTAAGAAAATCACACATTTTATCAAAAATATTCAAGAGGTCAAAAAAGTTGTTAAACGTCCATGTGCCGGATCATTTCATTTGGGTCCGGCACATGGACGTTTAACAACTTTTTTGACCTCTTGAATATTTTTGATAAAATGTGTGATTTTCTTAATATTTCTACTAAATTTAAATTAACCTTTGGAGGGGTTACTGAGCCTTAAGCCTCAGTACCCCACCAGGCTCTTTTATGTGGTTTTCATCACCTGTGTGTTAACTACTACAAATTTAAATTAATTGATTCAGCCGATACTAGGTGGAAATCCATAATAATAGTATTATGAGATACAGTAAAACAAAGTTGAACTTGTAAATTTCCACTATATTAGACAGAAAATGACATGTTTCGCTAACACTGTAGCTTCGTCAGATGACAATGATTTAAATCATTGTCATCTGACGAAGCTACAGTGTTAGCGAAACATGTCATTTTCTGTCTAATATAGTGGAAATTTACAAGTTCAACTTTGTTTTACTGTATCTCATAATACTATTACTACAAATTTTCTCCACCTAAGTTTTTTTGACAAAAACTTTAAAATGTTTACTAAAATTAAATAATTTTTATACTTTCTTTTTAGAAAGATCCTTCTTCTTCCTCAGTTTTTATCTATCTTAGACCACTTATACTGACTTCTCACATACTGAATATGGTTTAAATTTCATTAATTTCTCCATTTTATGGCTCTTTTACACATCAAAAATATTTTTTCGATTCCATGAAAGCTCCATTAAGGTCCTTTACCATTTTCTCTTCTGCTAAAACCATCAGCACTTTTTAATTACATTTTCTGTCTCCTGATGATGAACGTTTCTACGTTCGAAACATGTAGAGACCCTTGAGAATTATTCTATTAAATTTTGTGGAGGAAGACTTTTTGTTTTTTCTTTCTTTCCCATACTTTTAACTCCACTTTAAGCATGGACTACTTCTTCAAATTAAATAAATAGTAAGTTGGACACTTTATTTTTGGCATAACATTATAAAAGAAATTAATAGGTATCTCTTACAACACATGTTCCGACATTCCCTAGGTAAATTTAGGTATATATTTACATAATTAATTCAACATAATTTTAAAGTAATATTATTTTACTTATTTGAACACGGTCCGCTTGAATGGCATTTGCTATTGCATTTCAAGTGAGCCTTAAAACAAAAACACTTATTTGTGTGGCACTGCGTTTTGCTTGCTTTGCAGGAACATTTTTTGAATCCCTGTCCTCCAAATTTAGAAAATTTTGTTAAAGCTTCTCTTAGAGAAGTCATTTTTCCTTCCAAAACCTGAATTGGTTGGGGATATTCAATGCCAACGATTTAATCTCTTGAAAACCATTGATTCACTATTCCGTGCTTAGTAGGTACGAATTTGGTATAGATACTCCATTTTTATTTCTATGATAGTTCCCAATATATTTTTAGGGTCTAGTGGTCCCCTATCGAATGTAGGTACTTTAACCGCAATATTTTGACCCAGAAATAGAGGTTTCAACTTTTGGTTGGTATTTTGAAGCATTTCTTCTGCAGCACGTTTTTGACCAGCAACACATCCCATTCTTTGTGTATGTATGATATCCTCTCTTTGACATAAATCACATATCTTGCTGTTTCATTTAGCAGTAAATCTGAAGAACTTATCTTTAAACAACACAGCAAACCATTGCATTCCGCTTCAGTTTACAAACGGTCAAACCACAGCATAAAGAAGTTATTTGTTTGAATCGGTGTTTTCTAAAATGTCTAAGTACTTTCCAGTCTTTTACAAAACGACTAGTTATAATCAATCATATCCTAAAACAAACGAGATTGAAGAACCGTTTACAATAAGCCTGTCTTTTATAAAACGACTAGGTGTTTTATAAAACGACTAATTTTGTAATTAGCCTACGACATATACATAAAAGACGCCTATTTTCGTTTATTTTTCAAAAACACTTAACTCAACTTAGAAAATTGCAACGCAGGATTAACTTTAAACCCGTTTATATCCAAAACTAAGTCAATATTTAAGTTTCCCATCTTCAGTACTCTCAGTATCCCGAATTTCGTCAAATTGTCATATTATTGAACAAAAATATAATAAAAAAAAACAAATATAACAACTTTTTTAGACACCCTGTAGCTCAAGAACCAAGCCGTTGCGCATCCCTTTTCATCTTAAAATTAGGCAGAGATTAATCTCTTAAAGTTTGTACAAGTACTTAATAAACACCCTGTATTTCATACTTTTTTTTAGTTTGAATTATACATTAATCATATTTTATCCCTTCTAAATAATGCAAACTTTCTTATATATCAAAAACAAACGCTACCTCACCCCCAATATTACAATAAAAAAAGTACCATGATTGAATTTAAAAATAACTAAAAGTAATTGTTTTTGTTCGATTTTTTTCGAAATTTCTTATAGCTCCTCCTAGCGGCAACTTACACGAAACAAATCCGCATCAGTTAACTTCAATTTCAAATCAATCTCAGACTCGCAGACCTCCTAACAGGGAGTTTGAAATATCGATTTTAGTTAGCGCAGACGTCACCGAGGTGGCGCTGGCGGTATTTATGAAGCTAGCATGTAATGTAACGATAAAAAGTTTGAAAATTTCATTGCAGTCAGCTGAAGTTGTATTTAGATTACGCATAGCGATAAATGTTTTCAAGTGTATTTTAAATAATTTTAATCGTTTTGTGTAAAGGGAGAAATCAACAATTTTGGAAGAGCGCCAAGAAAACTAGGCAAACTGCATACACATTGCCTTGTCTTGTGGGTGGAATTTTTTTCCCTGATACTGAAACAATTTTTAGTATCGAAAAAAAAAACACTTTACTTTTTATAGTTGAAATAAATAAATACAGTTTCACCAGTAAAGTCCGCATCATATGAGATTTTTTTTTATTATTAGCTTTATTCAAAATTTGACTTTGGCATCAAATTCTGCTTCGATTGAGATGAAAATTAAGCAAAAAAATAGTAGTCACGTGATTCGCATTATCTGTCAAATTTAATTTTTTTCCAAAAAATAATTCAAAAGTTTCTAAAAATATCGAAAAAAGTTATTAGAAAAAGTTTTTTTAAATGCAGTTTCTATCCCACTTGCTAAATTTCAGCTGCATAAGATAATTTTAATTTTTTACCTATATTTTGTAAATTGCACCACTTTTGCAAAATAAAACTCAACGCAACCTACATAAAACTTCTTAGTTTTGACAAGGCTTTATTTCAGATACATTTTCTTTAAAGTAGCGCGATATAAAATGTGTGTTTTTCTACAAAATCAAAATTGGGCTATTAAAATTTGGTCGCATGTGATGCAAAGTTTATTTGTTTTTGACCCTGTATAAGGTAACTTCATCAAATATCACTCAATAAGTATTTTTGAAAACGTAGTTTGTACATGAAGGTAAAAAAAATAAAAATAAAGTAAAGGGTTTTAAATTAAATCGTTGAAAATAGATAAACTTTACGTTAAGTTAAACTAAAATTTATTTTCCACTTAATGAACACTTTACTGATGACACTGTGTTCTATTTTGTCTTAATATTAAGGTGTATTACTTTCAGGCACAAACTACGTTTTCAAAAATACTTATTTTATGAAGTTACCTTATACAGGGTCCAAAACAAATAAACTTTGCATCACATGCGACCAAATTTTAATAGCCCAATTTTGATTTTGTAGAAAAACATACATTAAATATGGCGTTACTTTAAAGAAAATGTATCTGAAATAAAGCATCATCAAAACTAAAAAGATTTATGTAGGTTGCGTTGAGTCTTATTTTGCAAAAGTGGTGCAATTTACAAAATATAGGTAAAAAATCAAACTTATCGTATGCAGCTGAAATTTTGCAGGTAGGATAGAAACTGCATTTTAAAAAACTTTTTCTCATATCTTTTTTTGATACTTTCAGAAATAATCCCACTTTTAACCAGAGTTTTTTGGAAAAAATTAAAATTTGACAGATAATGCGAATCACGTGACTACTATTTTTTTGCTTAATTTTCATCTTGATCGAAGTAGAACTTGATGCCAAAGTCAAATTTCGAATAAAGCTATTAATAAAAAAAACCCATATGATGCGGACTTTACTGGTGACACTGTATAATTAACAACATTATGAACGAATCATAGATCAGCTATAGCTTTTCTCAGCTGCAAGCTCTAAAGGTTTAGCCCAAAACGCATATTACTATATTGATAACCACAGCTATACGCAATACGCAACTACTCTTAAAAACTTTCTCTGGGACCTCTCTATTGCCCCCACATGTATAGTAGAGTTAGTAGACCAGACAACTGAGCAGTACTCCAACCCTGATCCTAAAAAACAACAGTAAAGAGTTTTAAAAGTCATCACTGAGAAATCGGTTAAAATACTTTGTAATTGTAATTAAAATACGTACAATGACTATTTATTTAATTAATTTCATTAGAGTTATGAAACCCAGGTATTTTTGTTGTGTATTTGAAAGCTTTTACTTCTTCAAACATTTTCCTTCGATAAACGGTTTCGCCTAAATTTTCTTTTTAATTACCTGCTATTAACTACAGAAAAGTGATAATTTTTCGTGTGACTTTGTAGCTATGGTGTTTCAGTATGCCAGGACACCCTCTATAGTTATTTATATCTGCAAGAACATAATGCGATTCTTTTTTTATACGTGAGCATTTTGAGAACGAGCAGCCAGACGAATTTCCAAATCTCGTGTCGTCAAAAAGAGGCTTTATATTCCAATTTTATACATACACGTTTCTCTCAAACGAAAGTATTTTATCTTCAAGCGTTGAAAATAAGTCTTTTCTCGCTACAAACTTGACAAAAACTGTAAATAACGGCATTTCACACGTTATGATAATACGATCAATTAGCTTAATTTTAAGTTATTACGGGAATTTCAATAATTGTGGCTGTTAAGATTTCAAAAGCTCGTATATTATTTCATATTTAAAACAATTATTACTTTTCTGAAATTGGAACGTTACAGCAAAGGTAGAAACAGTAAAGATATTGAAAAAGAAAAAACTGTGTAATATGGAGCCAAGGGTTTCTCATATTTTTATTAAAACATTGGTCCAAGCAACAAATAGACCGTGAATCCATTGAAGAAGGTTCAAGAAGTGAAAGGATTTTATTCGCATTCAACGATTACTATAGTTTTTAATATCCAAGCTTTTTTGTTTGTATCGCAAAAAATCTCTTCTATTTGACAACAACGCGCGAGTTCCCAAATCTGCCAAAGTCCAACCTATCATCGGCTAGTGCAACTTTCTTGAAGTCGTAATACGTTTTTGGACTAAACTTCGCTTGGGTTATGGCATTAATTGCGTGGACACCCAATACTTTCTGTTGAAAATAATTAACTTAACAAGCATTATCTCAATTGCTCTTCCATAAATAATTTGATTAATGATTCCATATTAAACTGGTAGCTTTGAGCTAATGCATAGAGTTATTGGGGTAATGGGGTACAAAGGTAAGTGTCACCAATATTGCATTTGCCTTGACTAATAACAACTGACACTGTCTAAATTACATCTGATTTTATCTGAATTGACTAATCGGAAATAGCAGTAACTGTTTTTTTCCTAAATGCGTTTGATTATTCTGAATTACATACACTTCCAGATATTTATGTGGAACTATCTGAGTTACAAATAGAAACCTGATGCTTACGTACCAAGTGTGCCTAATCTCTAGTAAGGGAAAAACGAACGCATTCTTACCGGTTGCGTTGACTTATCTTCAAACTATAATCAATACTGTCGTATATTAAAAATCCAGTTTATTTGTGACTAAATATCACATTGAAGACAATTACTACGAATGATTCTGTATTATCAAATACCTAAGGTCATTGTCTACAAATATTATTAGTGATAGGCCTAGTTAAGCACACAAGGGTAACATAAGCAAATATCAATAATCCCTCAGATGTAAAGTAATTGGGTTAGACGCTAACAGACAGAAGGGTCACCGTAAAATTACCGTGCTTACATAGTCTGAACCCCAATGTATTTTCAGAACCTATTAAATAATTAGTATTTTGTTTCTTAGTCTAGAACAAAATTCGAGTCTATGCTATGGACGTTATTTTCCCAACAATTGACAAGGAGGTGCCACGAATAATTTCACTCTACAAAATTATATCTTTGGGGTACCGGTAGCTCAAGCGCATTAAATTAAAAGAAATTTATTTACATTTATTGTTAAGAAGAAATATTTTCTACTACACTAGAAGTTCCTACAAAGGTTGAACAAAAACAGACACATTACACCTAATTTTTGAGCTTCGCCACAGCTAACAGGTACAAATAGGTGGCATGTTTCAAGTAAATTAACGGTTGAAACGCAGGAGAACTAAATTATTTATACCTGTCACAGTGGCGTGCCACAAACTGCGGTTCATTAGTATATCGCCGAGGATAATTGAAGGTGTTAACGTAAAAAGAACCAGAGTTAAGTTTTCGGAAAACCGTTTTTGCTTAACACAAATCTTTATGAATATATAAAAATTGTTTATAGGCTGTAAAACGACCTTCATTATTAAAATATAGTGAAATATAAAAACAATTTGACTAAAACTATTTGATTTTACAGCGAAGATGTGCCATTTAAAATGCCACAGTACCCCGTCTGCTATACTACTAGAATAAAATCGGCAAAACAAGGTATACACTAGTGGCAAAATTCAAGTTATAGGTTGCAATATTTGTGAGTATAAGGGGCCAGAGAGGGGATAATTTATTTTCTACTACAAAAATTCAAAAGGTATTCACAGTAATTCAGTAATATTTCGAATTTCGTTTAGGTTTAAGCATGCTCCAATTCTTTTACGTAAGTATTTTTCATTTCAACTTTTAGTCTTCGCGTTGTGTTCCAGAATCAAAGTGTCCACCCGGTGTATATCACAAACCTAATGAAAGATTATGATTAAACCACTAAATTCCCGGGAGATATTGTGGTTGTGGTTTATGTTATTATACTAAATTTAAGACAATACCTAATTTGGGATGGCAAACAGAGAGTTGGATTACATTAAATGTCTGAGGCGGGAAATATATCTTCATTTAGGAGAACCATATTTTACATCTTTTGTCTTGGTTTAATATGTTTTGAAAGCTAGGAAAATAGGTATTAAGTTTCATTTAAATTAAAATTTTATAAGGAAAATGGCATACTCTGGCTTAGTGTAAGATAAGTAGATTAGTAAGCCTTTCTGTTGTCTATTTATTTTCAAGATAGGCTGAATATAAATAGAGGCACGCTGCTTTGTAAGCGAAATATCGCTGATATGATAAATATTTCCAGATGATAATTATCCTGATTTACCAAGTTTAACCTTATGGTCTTAACAGGATGGTGCTTCCCCGCATTATGCTGCCCACGAAATGGAGTACTTAAAAACAATTTTTCCGGGATGGTTGATGGAGGTCAATAGAGTGGCCACCCAGATCGCCAGATCTTAAGCCACTGTACTTTTTTTGTTGGGGCGATATATACGCTTAAGGAGTTCATTCGACGAGTAATACGATAAATTTCTCCACAAGTATTACAAAATGAGCATCAGGAATTTTTAGATCGATTGATGTAGTTGGTGAAGGACATTTTCAACATCTGATAAAATAGTTTCTTTTCATACATTGTCGTTTGCCTATTTTGTTGTTAAAGTTGTCATAAACGGTTGTAGAGAGGTATTTATAAGGCAAGATTTATGAAAAATATCTATAATTGATTACCTATAGAATGTAAAAATGCATGTAAAAATATAAAATGTTTTAATAAAAAAATTAAAGTTGATACACGTAACATTATCCACCCAGTAGTATGTGTTACTAAGAGAGAGGTATTCTATGTAAAAGGCCTTTTTTTTTCTCATGACATACACACAGTTCCTCTTTTAGGTAACCGATAAACACAATAATGCTTGACACACCTAGTTTTCATAGTATTAAATGCATAAAATGATAATCATTTTCCTTCATGCTTTTTATTACTGCCAGTTTCAATTTATCTGCATCATAAAACTGTTGAAGCTTTAAGAAACTTATGTAGTTTCCTTAATCAAAAACCAACGAGCCTGAAATATTATGACAAGAATATATTTTAACGGCCATACTAAAATAATAATTTTTTATAATTATTAAAACTACTAAAATAAATATAGGAAATAAAATAAATTGCATAACAAAAACTTTATGCGCTATTGGCACATAACTTGCTGATATTTTTTCGTGTATAGTGTACTTAATTTGCAGCAAATAACTTTTATGTCATTTTACACACACCCATAAAACCATAATGTCTTAATAATAATAATCATATTAATTTATAGGATTTAATAAACATTTTTATAGCCGCTGTAGCATGTTAATAGGGCTATAAAAAATACTATTCCGGAAATTGTTTAGGGCAAAGAGTATATTAGAGTTAGTTTTGTTATGTTGATGGCAATACGTCATGTTTCCATATAATCATTAAATTTGTTTAATGGTACAGAAAAATGAGAATAATCTGTTTTATTAGAAGCATCGTTGTATGAAACCTACTTAACCAAGGATGATAAATTGAAAATTCATAGTATTGAAATGAATTATTTTATACCCGATAAAAATAAATAAAAATAAGAACGAAAAATATAATAAAGTTTGTTTTTAAACTTTTGAAAACTTTGCAATAATGAATGAGTAACAAAAGATCCTTGGACGGATCCATTAGGTACTTCTAAATGGGAATTATTTACCTTTGATACTATAAAGAAATAGTATCATAAGACTTACGCATATTGATTGACGACACAAAGACTTTGTTTTTATTAAAATCTCTTCTGCCATATTTGTTACAGTGTTGTTGTCATTCCGTAAAATAATGGGATTACAAAAAAATACCCGAAAATAACTCTATAAAAAAATAAACTTGACTTTCTTAAAAGAAAGCTGAAGTTACAGTCCATTTAACGTCAAACAAACGGTCTTCTAAAAGCCAATCGAACTCAATGTCGACATCGTCTATTGGTTTGGCATCTCTTGACGTACGACAAAAACAATGGCCGTTTTATGTCATTTAATGGCGATGTTGTAAATGAAGGAGGTAAGTTAATACATTGGAAAGAGTCTCTGAAGTGTCTGGTATTAGTTTTCAAAAAAAAAGGATATGAGGATATAATAATTGGATACAATACATTTTAATAACGACGATAGAAACCCTCGACCGTCGGTCTGGGGCATTTAACGGCAAATTGTTCGTCTCGAACATTTTTAAAGTAAAAGTGTTCGAAATTACGTAATATTATTAGCACTCTTGATTTAACATATGATTGAATCGGTTAATTTGTTTAGTTATACTCTATTTTAAGAAATATTATACGGACATTTCCATTTAATATTATTTGTAAACAACTCGTCAAAACCATCTAAATGCTCTAATGCTCAAGTCGCGTTGTCAGTGAATTTGATATTGTTTGTGGAAAAGCACAAACAACTTTTGTTTTTACGTCAATGCATGTATACGACCAATGTTGACAGAGAATAAATACTGAAAATTAATTTTTTGTATTCAGTACCATGATAGACTCATAAAAGGGGAATGAACTTGAATGATCAGGAATTTTAGTATATTACATTTTTTAAGGTTTTGATTATTTTTACAGATAATAATAACAAAGAATTGTGGAGTCAACTTTTTATAAAATCAAAGCGTTTTGACAGTTGTCATCCACATGTGACATTAACAGCTGATACTGGCTGCTTCCTAAAAGCAAGCTCACGCGTCAGGTTTCAGAGATTACGTGTTCTTGGTGTTTATTATCCAAGTTGACCGGTGAGTAGCACAAACCAGTATAGGGTAATTACCTCTCCTATTATCAATAACAAACATTTATCATTATTTGCTATTATAAATTTAATACGATTAATTTATCTATTTTAATTACGGCACAATAGATTGCCAAACCCTGCGCTCACTAACAACTAATCCAGCAGTTTGTATTTAAAAACACATGGCATTTGTGCGGCTTTGGACTACGCCGGTGAACGTAAATTATAATATGGCAAGGCAGCATTGAACGCGAAACATGCGCAGGCGCACCGTTTTTCAGTTATTCATTTTTGTGTTACTTATAACTTATAACAGTCAAAAGATCAAAGGTATCTATGGATATTTTGGTTATCTGATTATAAGAAATTTTACAAAAATATTTTTAAAGAAGAAATATAGAAATAGGTTAAAAGTGATCGATTATTAAATTATTTACAAATCGCTCGTTGATCAGAGCAAATTCGTCTGAAATTGGCTTTTAAATTTTACAGGAAAAAGCTAAACGAAACCAAATCAAATTTAAAAATTTGGATTGAAAATTTTATGTAAAAAGTATTAGTGTTTAAAACTGCATTTGATTGAAAGTATACAGGGTGTCCAGAAATGATGAGCAAAATTGGGGATAATTCGAGAGCGAAAATAAATGTTATCGCTTCCTATAACATTCTTTCGAAAATTGATTATTAACGGAGGAATACAAATTTGCCCAACGTTTTTTCGCATTTTGTAGAGGTCGCCACAGAGGAGCCTATACTTTAATTTGAATGATCCCAACTTTTTTGTCCTACACTGTATGCGCATTTTGACTGAATATTTTTATTTTCGTAACTATTTGACATAGAAAAGGTACATTACTTTTGTTTCGATATATCTAACCGTTTTCGAAAAAAACGCTAAAATAACATTGCTTGCATGTGATGACCTTAACCATAGCATAGCAAAGGAAGGAATATTTCATGGAGTTCGTCGGAATTTTTTAAGAATCATTAATTTATGCATTAAAGAGGCAGGACGTCACTTTAAACCTTTGATTTGAATGTTTAAATTTATTGTTCTAAACTTGTACTTTAAAACTGCAAATAATATTTTACTTTAACACCCTGTGACTCAGTTAATAATCAATTTTCGAAAGAATGTTATAGGCATTTATTTTCGGTCTAGAATTATCACCTACATTTTTTGCTCATCATTTCCGGACACCCTGTATAATTTGTACTTCCAATTCTTATATTGCAGCTTTAAAATGTATTGAATTGACAAAAAGTCAATTGAATTTAGGTAAATTTGGGTTCGGTCAATTATTGACACGGACCCGCCCAAATACCCAATAAATAAATACAAGTATTGTACTAAATAAACTTTACTTAATAACAATTATTATTGTTTACATTATGTTATATTGTACCAATGTTTACACTTAACTTTACAACAACTGTTAAATATTGTTGAGTTTTGTTTTTGATGTTAAGGAAACAGAATTCGCTGTAAACCCGTGTTTACAGCGAATTACAGTTATTTACAGAGGATTAGCAACAGTTAGAGTTTATTTAAGGTTGTTAGAACCTAGCAATGTTTACAAAAGTAGGGTTGGGTGCGTTAATCGACAAGTTTTTAATAGAAATCGACTGGGCGAGGCAAGAAGTCGAATTTGGAACCGAAATACCAAAAAATGTATTGTTAGAACCGCCCTTGCTCTTAGTTTAGTTTATTATTTAGGTCAAACAGATCCCCTCGGTACTCTTTACTTGTTGATGCAAACACCCAACTCTACTACTGCGAGAGTAACACTCTATTAACTCAAAGACAACGCGCCCCGACAATTTAGAATTATATACGGAGCACATCGATCTAACGTCAAACTTTCTATTATCGTCTAGGGCACGACACTCACAAATTTTACCGTCATACTACCAGCTTCGCAACTTTGCCAGCTCTGCTACTGAAACGTCTTTGTAAAACGTCACTATACAAGTTGTTCAATAGAGGAGTGACTAAAGATCTATAAACTAAAGTAAAAAAAAACTTTTAATACAAAAGTTGCATAAAAAAACATCTGCACATCGGAAAGTTAAAAAACAAATGAAAGTTTAATTTTTTAAAATGGAACACCCCATATATTTTTTACCAGGGCGAAAGATCTCTTTCTCCTGATTTCAAAAATATATAACATGTCATCATTTAATGCAGTCGTTTGTGAAATATTTCAGTTTTTGATTAATTGAATTGACTATAATCTAGTCGGCGTTCCGCATACTTCAACGTGACATATTTGTCACTTTAATTTAAATTGAAACATGCAGCAAAGAAAATAACTTATGATTTATAATTTATGATATAAAGTAAAGTAAATTGCTGTTGAACTACAGCTATTCGGTTGTTATTAGAGTAAAAAACACGCACTATTTGAAGTTTGTCTTCTTTCGAATATCCCATTTTCCTTACTGAATCTTTCAATTTAAAGGAAAGTGACAAATATGTCATGTTGAAGTATGCGGAACGCCGACTAGATTATAGTCAATTCAATTAATCAAAAACTCAAATATTTCACAAACGACTGGATTAAATGATGACATGTTATATATTTTTGAAATCAGGAGAAAGATATCTTTCGCCCTGGTAAAAAATATATAGGGTGTTCCATTTAAAAAAAGAAGACTTTCATTTGTTTTTTAACTTTCCGATGTGCAGATGTTTTTTTTAATAAGTCTAAAAGATATGACGGGAAACATTATGCAACTTTTGTATTAAAAGTTTTTTTTCTGTTACTTATATTAAGCCCTGTAGGTGGGTACGCAAATATAAAAAATAACCCTGTACATACTAATTTAATTATTTATAAAATAAAATATTGACACATACCTACCAAAATAAGAATGTGAAAACATTATAAAACAAAAGGAAAAGAAGACAACAACATTTATTTCTTTTAGTATTCATTAACCCTGTTGGTATTCTTACTTTTGTGGGAATTTTATATATGGACATATATGTATAGGGTGTCCCGTAACTAAGTGTGCTATATAGCAACAGGAGATAGTGGAATAAAAAATATATCATTTGATCCAAGCAAATATTTACTTTATAAAATTGTCGAAGATTTGAACTTAAGCGGATATAAATCAAATTGGGTATAGCTATGTTTTTGAGGGAGGATTATAATGAGTCTTAAGATAGATAACGCTAGCTACACAATATTCGATTTGATAAATTCTAGCATATATTTTTTGTCTTTCACATTTCTTACCAGTTTACCTCAAATTATGGAAGAGATTTTTTTTTATACATATAAAAGTTGTACTTTATTAATCTCGATATTTCAATTAGTTTTTGAGATAATTGCTTTAAAATGCTAGCTGGCAAGAAACATTTAAATAAACACCCTTCATAGTGAAACATATTTATTGAAAATTAACTGTGCGTTCTTAAACATAAATGACATATTTTCAAGTCTACTATCTGCTGTTGCTGTATTTGCCCATTAGTTATGAGACATTCTGTATACAACAATAAGTAAATGGTTTAACTAAGCACTTTATTGATTTCATAATAGATGAGTTAACCAAAATGGTGTTTGTACTCACTATTAAACTTAAATAATAAACACTAAAAAAATCTGTCTCTGAAATATATAAAATCCAAAAGAAAAATGTTTAAAACACACACTCACACACTCAGAAACACTTAAAAAACAACAAAATCGAAAAAAAAATGGTATGACGAAACCTGACGCGTGAGCTTGCTACGGCCCACTGCTGATCTGGGAACTTTAACGACTTAACCAGATCATCTGTTAATGTCAAATGTCGTTGTTTGTAAATAATCCTTATCGAGGTATTTTTAACAGTTTGGCAACGCGCAAAGGAGTGACTCCTATAACGTAGACAAGCAAACTTTTGAAGGTGACTAAACCGCGGGTAATAAATACAGGTTGCCGATATGGCGTTAGGACGGCAGAGAAATATATTTTGTTTAAACTGGGGTATCAAATAATACTCCCACTTGTAGCAGAATATCTTCAAGTCCCCCCTATGTTAATGTAATCAAATTTATCTGTAACATAAATATTACTGGTTTAATGGTAATTTATCTACAACTATCGATACCCGTAATCTTATTAATTTGCTTTAGGGGAATTATTACATTACTAGCTACGTAATAAATCTTGTTAGAAATGCATTTTGTCAGTAATAACGTTAATACTACCGTGCGAGACAAAATCATTTGCATCAAAGAGGGCTTGGATTAAAAAACGTAGGGCTTGGTTTAGATCACAATGATATGGGGACGATATATCTAATCAAATCTAGGTTAAAATTTTGTCAAATTCATATTATGACATGATATTATGCCAAACTAATGAGTAATAAAATAAGTAGACAAATACAAATTTATTTTTGTTGTTTACAAAATTAACAAAGTACGAATATACAGAAAGAAGCTTGTATTTCTTGGAATAGTTGCACTTTATAAGGAAATAAATTTATCTGCTTCTTAAGAATAGTCCTTCATGTTCCATAAGATCTTCCCACTTCTTGGGACAGGCGTCTTATACAATTTGTTGGCGTATATTGCATTATTACACGAACGTTTGCAACAAGTTCTTCTGTTCTTACAGATGGTCTTCCTGTTCCTTTTTTGTGTTGTATAGAACCTGTTGCCCTAAACACAGCCGCGGTTCTTTTTAGGCAATGATAAAAATCCCCAGCAATAAAAGCAACGTTAGGAAAATGTTCGTGAAAATCGTCTATGCACAAACCCGGATTATATTGCCACTCACCATTTATCTAACCTCGTTTCGAAAATACGCTTCAACCATGAATGTTTTGTGCCGTTCCGTAAAGCCCATTGTGTGAATTGTTCAAGAAATTGGAAAAATCAGCGATGAATCAAATTACTTGTATTGACTGTCAAAGATGACGGAATAACTGATTGATTGTTAATTCAGGTAGTTACTGACACCCAACAGGTATTAAGTTCTACGGCTAAGCATTACGTCGTTAGATGCAATGGCCTGTTTGATGCAAATAATTTTTGCTCGCACGGTAATAGAGTTAATATGACATTATTACTGATTTTGCACTAGACACGTTTTTGATTAAAAATCTAATTTTTTAAAAGATTTAGTGTCCCAGGTAACTTTTATTACAACATTATTTTCTCAATTACCGAAATGGTGATCGGTCTTAAAAGATTTAGGCGGTATTCTTTATAAACAACCAGCCTGGAAGTTCGAGAACACTCCTAAAAATGAACGATGTTCATAATCATAATTAGTTAGGTATAAAATAAGGTAAGAAAAATTTGTTAAAAAGGAGAAACAAATTATGGACGTTAGGTACAACCTATTTTCCTCTTTATAAAGTTGTCGAAAACTGTTTCCCTGAAACGGATAAAGAAGCCATTCGCTAAATGGACCATTACCTCTGTCAAACCCTGCAATTTTCCGCACATTTACCCCAAAACGCTTGTCCTGATAATCGAAAACATTATCCAAATTCGTTCTTCGATGTTCAAGGGTGGTAAACTAGGTGACGAACTGATATGTCGTCATTTCGAGTTATGAATATCAGGAGAAGAATTCGATATTCGTATCACAAGCATTCTCATCAATGATGCTGGGAAATTTAATTAATGATTTAGTTTGTTACTAGATTATACAGGTTAGAGTAGCAGACTTCTGGCCCTGTCCAAACAGTCTCACTTTGTTCTATAAGGACCGTTGTGGTACCACACGTGTGCCGTGAAACCTATCCGCATCTGTTCCTGATGCGCGACATAGAACGCAGAAGCGTTTAAGCCAGCCACTACTTTTAATAAACTTATCGAGTTGGAACAGTTTGCTTACTTCCTCCAGATCATTAAAGAATGATGCGCCCAAGGCATTGATCCTATTGTCACCAAGTCAGGGCATTTACATAAGAAATGTTGAATACTTTCCTTCTCTTCTTCATCCTTGCAACTTCTGCAGAATGCATTGATCCTATTATCGTAAGGCCAGGACATTCACATAAGAAGTGTTGAATCCTTTCCTTCTCTTCTTCATCTCTGCAGAACTTCTGCAAAAGTCATTAGCTGGTATTTGCAGATGTTCGATGTGTCTTCCGAAAAGGCAATGTCCGGTGACTACGGCAGTGAAATTTCTTAGGTCTTTCCAACTGTGTTGTAATAACGCTGTGGTTTTCTTGTTATCAAGGAGGGGCAATAATTGCTTGGAGATGCTACAGGATGTTAACTTTGTCCATCTGCTTTGTGCAAGTTGTTTAGCTATACGATCCATCTCCTCTTTAAATGAAATTTTGAACTAGAACTACATTTGTTCGAGTTTGTTGCCTTGTTGAAAGTGAGTTACAAGTAGTATGGCTGACGGGATACTATGATAGTTTAACTCAACTGTACATGCTTTAGCCAAACTCTTACTTCGACTATACCAAAACAAAATGGATTCTTCTGGTCAGTTGGCGTTTTATAGCCTGTTAATGAAAATTTTTGCCCGATGGTAATGTTTTATAAATAGTACAAAAAAAGACTGAATAGTACCCTAACTCAATAAACTACGGGAGGAGTAACGGTTCTTGGAGATTATGGTCTGTAGCATCACTACAAACTCAAGTTTCTTAAGTTTTCGTAAACTTCAGAGAATATGAGAATTTTTATTTATGTGCATATCCGCCTTCATTTTCTAAACAATGGACAATATAGTCTTTATGAAATTTTTTTTGATAATTTAAGCTTAGTTAGCAACAACTAAACTAATATTATAGTTAGGCTATTAACCAATTTGGTTTCCACCCTCCATAATATCCAATAACAACGCATTATGTCGTTAATCCACGGAAACTTTCAAGGTCGAAGTTTATGTTTAAGCAAAGAATGTACCGAGGGTAAATTACTGGAAAGTTTCAAACTTTACTTAATTAGATTAAACCACAGATATAGATGAGAAAGAAAGAATTGGGAAGCTTTGGGCATTTCGTCCCCCAAAACTCGAAATGTAGAAAATTATACCGTTAAAAAAGTATTCATAAACTCTTCGTTTTATGGTTCCAGTTCTTTTTCTAAGAATACATGTCATGAAGTTAGGCATGAACCAATTGTCAAAAGTACCTTTATAGGTAGGATACATTTTTACAAATAAAGATACCAAATTTATCATTGTCACTTTTGTGAAAACAAATAACATTGTAACACTATTGTACTATTACTACTTACACACTCGTTAGTAGACATTTATGATGGATGTTGGCACTTACCTGAAAATAAATAAAACGTAATTTAATTAAAGATTATAAAGGATGTAATTTCAATTACAGAAACAATGATACACATCTACGTAATGGTTTAAAAGTCTATAACAATATTGGCACATATTTTAAAAATTTGTTTATTCAAATATTATTATTATTATTATTCTATAATTTAGAACATAACCCATTTATGTTTTCATATAAAAAGAATTAATTTGTTGTCATATACATATAATAAAGGTTCCATAACTATTAGTCCTAGGAATCTACAATGGATCCATCGAATGCAGACTTTGCGGTGAAGACTACTTTAAGGAAATGGTGACCACTTGGGTGCTAAAAATACTATTACTTCCCGGGTTTTTCTAATTGAATTTTTTATTTATTTTTCTCTGGTTTTTGTACTGGCTATTAAGGTATAAATCATAAAAAATTGTTGATAGCTTCTCACAAACTCAGTTCGCGTTAAGATAGACGCCATTTGTCGACACTCCCCCACTAATAGCTTTAACTTATACAGCTTTAGAACTTCGAAGGGAAAGTTTACAGCTTTAATGGCATCAGGTAAACATGAAAACTTTTTTTTGTTAGTACAAATAGGTTGAAATTAGCATGAGCTTAGCATATTGCTTTGTTCTTTGTATAGTCTTACTCTTCATATTTAAGAATCTTTCTAAGAAAACTCTCCGAACAGCACTTTCTGTGGGTTGAACTGTATGGGTTCTTGTTGGTATTTTTTTTTTAGTTAGTGTTGTTTTTACTTTTCAAATAATTTATACCTACAATAGCAGATAGCGTTATAAATACGTCAATGCTTTTTAAATAGAAAAACATTACCGATTTTCAAAACTGGTCGAATAAATAATGTAAGTAAATAACGTTTTAAACTTTTCTAATGAGGTTTGGCACTTGATACCTGGAAGATATTGTTTTACCTTTGGAATATTCCGGACGAAACCCATGCAAATTACCTCTCGTTTACCAAAGCATTTTCTTGTTAACCTTATACCCCCAAAATTTGTCTTATTAAGTTTGAGTGCTGGGACATGATTGGTCCTAATTGGATATACCCTAGGCATAATATTACAAGGTGAATACATTATAAATAATTATTTTTTTTTAAATTACATACTGTAAGCTTTTGGTGCTCACTTGGGTTTATTTTCTTGTCGTTTAGGATTTGTACTACAGAGTTAGATTTTAAGCAAAGTCCCAACATATTGAATTGAACATCCAATTAACAAGTTTACCACTAGTCAAAGTTTGATAAAGGTAAATTTAACTCTATAACTATTACAGTTTCCGATGGGGGCTCTAATAGATAGCCTACAGAGAAGATTTAAAGGAAGCAATGATTTTCTATTAAATAACAGTTTGCTGAAAATATTTTTTAACTCATCAGGCATTAAACTTAAATACATACATCTTGACTTGGATGGGATTTAAACACACAATTCTTATTTTTATTAATTCTTATATTTTCCAAATAAATTTATTAAGTTTCTTTCTTATCGAATACAAATGAATTGTAAGGAGGAAATTTTTTTATAAATTAAAAGAAATAATTTCTTATTTTACTGACTTTCCTTCTTACATCCAAACAACTGGTAAAATATTTTGATGTTGTGAAATTATTTTTTAAATCCCTATTTTGGTTTTGGGAGGAGGGGGAGTTGAACCATAAGACCTCCCGGCACGGCGGTATGCCCCTGCGATACTTATCGTTGACTCTTTTGTCAACGAATCTTTTTAAAGGTTATTCTGGACCCTGAAAAGAAATTTAGGACCCTATTTTTTCCTTAGTTCTCTTTAAATTCGTCTTTATATCGAAAAATGTAATTTGTGGGCTGTTTTCTGTTTATTTCGTCACAAAATGAAAATCCATTTCATTGCTGAGGACTTAAATGAGATTAGAGCAACATTTCAAACCCCTTTTATAAATCGTTGCCCAGGTTTGTATTTTTGTTTCCGACACACTTTTTACATAATATTGTTGAGCATGTTTGTAAGCCTAAATGTCAATTCTTGTTGACTGGAAATAAGAGTTTCAACAACAGGAAAGGCAAAATATTCGTACTACATATAAAATTTCTAACTGGAAAAGAAAGTTTTATGGTTATATGAACCTTTTACACTTTTTTTATTTAATTGTTTGTAGGGCCCAAAAAACAAGACCGCTTTTCTTTAGTAATTTCAAACGTCAAGAAAATTAAGGTTCAAAATAAAATTTAACCATTATAGTTTACAATTGTTTTGTCAGAGCCTTGTTTGTTTAGCAGAAACGAATGGCTAGAGATTAATCGTATTATTCTCACAGTGACCTAAACACGTCTAGAAGATGTTTAAAAGACTCAAGAAGACAGAAACAAATAAAACACTTGAGTTGTCTTATCTGTATTAAATGTTAGTCAACACTTATTTCAGCGTGAAGTTCTTAATATATCAAGGAGAACTTGGCGAGTGATTATTATTTTAGAGTTATAAAAGTAACTAACTATAATTCAGTCAGACACAAAAGTAACCCTTTCTATTAGAGTTTGACCTCATTTCAATGTTGATTCGTAAACGGAAACATATTATGTAGTTTAAATCAGGTTATATTCTTCGTTCCACTTGAAAAGTTCAAGGCCTCTGATCTCGAAGCATTACTAGTCTAGAACGGAAAGTTTGCGAAAAATAGGATATAAAGAAAGTATATTTTTCATAAACATCTGTCTGTTTTAAACGTCTTAACTTTTTTTTGGTAAAAATAAATTGAAAATTACTATTATAGGTACTTGAAGTAGAGAAAGTAAATAGGCAACCACAAAAAAAATTTGTACTTTATGACATTACAATATAAAATCGCTACTCCCAAAACAATATTTTCAAACACTCAAGTGATATAAATATTTTGGATAGATATGTTAGGAATAAACAAGAACCGCCCAATTTAAAACTAAAATAAATAAAGAGTAAAGTATCGCGAGGAAGTGTCCTGGGTCACAGCTAGAATTGCCGATGAAGCTATAATTTTAGAAACATAATAATTGAACGCACAAAAAGTTGACAGATCAAACTAAGCGAAATAAAAGAAACTAAGAAGATTCTCAAAAGGTACGAAAATTTAAAGTTTTCATTGATCAGTATTATAATTTTAATTTACTTTCAAGCTGGTTTTCGTAAAGGGTACTTCACAGAGACAGCCTTTCAATGTGTGATTGAGACGTGGAAGAGAAACATTGATAAAGAGGAAAATGTTATAGCTGTATTTTTGGATTTTAAGCGGGCATTCGAAACAATTGACAGGGCTAGATTATTGAGTAAATTGTATCAGTATGGTATTCGCGAAAACGTTTATAAATGGTTTAAAAATTATTTAAGTAACAGGTTACAAAAAAACAAAAATATCAAAAACATATTCAAATAAAAAAATAAATAATATAGGAGTTCCTCAAGGAAGTATACTAGGTTCAGTATTATTTATTTTATACATCAACGATGCGTCTTTAGTTTCAAAAATGTGTAAGTTACAAATGTTTGCTGATGACACCTTAATTACCATTAATGTTTTAAATATTTTTGATGGTCTAAATACTCTAAATTCTGAGATAAATATTATATTATTAAATTGGCTAAAAGTAATTAAATATTTCAAAAACTAAATGTAAGGTTATGGGTAATAATTTAAATTGTCGAAATATAAATGTTATAATTGATGGTGAAAAATTGGAATTAGTAAACAGTTTTAAATATTTTGGAATAATTATTGATTCAAAATTAATTTTTTTAAATTATTTTGAAAGTATCATATCGAAGGTTGCCGGAAAAGTAAGTTATTTTAAAAGAATCAGTTCTGATTTAAGTTTGTTTTCTAAAAAAAACTGTATTCAATACTATTATGTTACCACATTTTCTTTATTGTTCTTCCATTTTATATTGTGCTAGTAAGGAAATATTTGACAAATTACAAATTTTACAAAATAAGGCAATGCGGATTATTTTAAATTGTGACAAATATACAAAATAAATTTTATGTTAAAAAATTTAAATTGGTTGAATATCAGAAATTTCATTTTTTATTTAGTACTTATGTATTGTACATAAAATTAAAAATAACTTTTTGCCTGATTGTTTAGAAAAATTTTGTTCTTTTAATCATGACCATCAGATTATAAAACAAGAACTACTAATTAAAATTTTTTTGTGGATAGAGTGTCTAAAACATTAGCTTATAGTCTATTTTTCATAAAGGCTTGAATAATTTGGAAAATTCTATTAAATCTTAAATATCATTAAATCTATTTAAAAAAACTTTAAAATTACATTTATTTAAAAAAGATAATGATACGTAATATTTGATACAATTTGCAAAATGTTTAACTTTCCTGTTTGTTTTTGTTAAAAGAAGGTTCCGTTTTACAATCAAAAATAAATCCATAAAAATATTGTTAAAAAATGTATTAAAACATATTTAATTGTAGCTTTTTTTGCTAAATAAAACATGTTACTACTACTACTTACTACTAGTACAACTTGCATGTGTTTTTTTTTCTAAAAGGTTATGTTTGAAGCGATGAAGCACAACTTTTCGGTCAGCCAACCAAGCATGAAAACAGAAGGATGTAAATTGAATTATTAATCACTTCCCAAAGTTGTTTCGAGTTGGTGACGTTCTTTTTCCAACACATACGCATCGTGTTGTTTAAAGAAAATTGTATCAATGTTGGGACAATAAAGACAGCGCTCCTCAAAAACCTCTATTCATCAACTGTGGTAAGATTTCAATCTTACCGAGGACACAACAGTCGACCCAAGGCTAAATAATTTAAAAGCCGGGCAAGGGACAAGGATAGATTGTACAAGGAAAGGATAGATTGTACAAAGAAAAACCTTTTTGTTCCCGAAAAGAATTAGCAAGCTGTTTAGTATGCACCCGTTTACTTCAAAGTTTTACTTGGTTTTCTGAATTTGTAAATCAATAACAAAAAGCCCTCCACAACTCTTTCAGTTTTTTTTTCTACTAAAATATTAATTGCTTCTTTTTCGGTACAATCTTATATTTATTTATAATTTTTCTTATATTAGGTTTTCTTCGTATTACAAGGGACTTTTTAAAATTACACATAACTCTATCACCATAATTTACATTCATTTTATTGTACCGTCGAATGCTCAGTGAGTTTTTATGTGACACGTGTTGCAATTAGTAATGTACCTAAAGTAAATAAAAAATACTGTTTTTTTTATCGTTCGCGTTTTACTTCCCGTTCTAACTTCATGTTTGTAAATAGATTTGAGGAAAACACATTAACTCTATGTCAACTGTAAGGATTTTTTTTAGTCCACGCTTTCTTCAATAGTTGACATTTGTTTAAACCCGAAAATCAACCCCTAGTTATTAGGTAATTAGCTACACATTGGTAAAGCCAAAGTTAAAGGTATAACAACTTTACGATTAGTGGTAAAGTTGCAAATAACTCTGAAAAGGTCTCCAAGGCCTTAAATTTTGGTAAACCGGCTGCCTATGTGTTCTGTAATTATTAAGGGGTTAAATATACAGTTTTGGTCGCGAAATTGGTAACTTCTTAGTATTTTTTCATGTAGAAAAATAATGTTCTGTAAAACGACATGCTGGGTACCAATGTATATGGTAATGGTGTAGGTATATACCAGAGACGTTTTTACTAAACCGTTTCGCTGTAGTAAGTCGACTCTGGTAACTTAATCGTATTGCAATATGTCTTATTACATTAGAGATATAAAGCGCCCATTCACTCAAACACACGAACAAACCCGAACAAACCCGAGCAACCTGACTGACAATCTAGTCTCTTGCAATCGTATTTCCAATGGATTGGTTGGTGGGCGATGTCAATAGCCCGCCATACACCAACATATAAGTTGAACCGATTTGATCCGTTCGGATTTGGTCTGCGAGCTAGGCTCGGCACGTACCAAAACTCGTCATTTTTGGGCAGCCGAATTTGGCCCTCTGACTTAATAACCCGATTAGATTCGCCTGATTAAATCTTCTCGTTAATGGGACAAAACTCCACGTTTTATAACAGTTTTGGCTTGGCTCGCGATCTTTTGGAATTCCTGAAAGATTTAACTAGTGGTTTTAGATCAACTTGGATTTATTTGTACTCGGTGAGTTTTAAAAATAAATACCAATCATAGAAGACACGCTATAGCTTGTGCCATAGCGTATGTATTTATTGCCAATAAACAAAAATCAAAAAAACTGAGCAAGTGAGTAAAAAAGTGGATTTCTCGTAGAGATGAACTGAGTCACTCTTGAAAGAACTTCAACAAGACAAGCCAAATGATTTTCGTAACAATTTACGAATGGATATAATGATACTTTCAGATATTTCTTAAGTATGATGGAAGTACATTTGAAAATAAATTCTTTGGACAAGTAACGTGAATCCGCAGACATTATTTGTTATTATTATTATTATTATTATTATTTTAATTTATCCTGAAACCAAATTGAACGACTTGATACGCGTCCCAAATTAACCTAGCGAATCTACTGACGGGTTAAAACCGGCTGATTTCATCCATGGCAAATATTACACGGTCCGACGAAGCTCGGCTCGCCAGATACACGTAAAGTATTACCGGCGTATTTGGCTCGTGCCATATTAAATTCGTTAAGTTATCCGCTGGTGTATGAGGGGCTAATGTAATCACCCAGTGAATAAGCCCCTTTAGGCATGGGTGACGGTGAAACCATAATCTATTACTACTTAGGCCTAACATAGGATATCCTTATTATTTCTCGTAAAGTCACAAGATAATAAATTAAGTAATAGAAGTTAATGACTAATACCTTTAAGTGCTTAGGATTAAAATACTTTTCGCAAGAATAACCCGATGGATTGAGATGCAAATTTTTAATGAATTTATTTTTTATTTATAAAAAACCAAAAACTTATAAACGGTGTGTAACCCCTTAAAAAAGGGTACAGTATCATCCGTCAGCTAAATTGGACAGAGGGAACGGATTGATATATTATTTTCTGACTGGAGGTCTCCAAAATTGTTCCCCTTGAGACTACGAAAACCACAATTTTCAGGTTTATATACGTCCCTTATTTTAGCCATAGGGCCAGATTTTCTTAGTTATCTTTTATACAAGGCGTTTTTATTCTGCGCTGCTATAAAGTTCATTAAACATCTTAACAGGTTGCCGTATATTTTACCCTGCCCATTGAGCCTAATAAATAAAAATTAAGCAATTACTTGGAGCAATTGCTTAATTAGCAAATGCTTTAAGTTAAAGCGATTCCTAGATCTGGATATGAATAAAATTTTGAAGCGATTGCTGCTTTTCGTACACCTCTGTAGCAAATGCTTATTCAACACAAGACGTGTCTTATCCACTTGTTCAGATTATAGATTTCACGTTCAGTTTGGTGCCTAATTTGCAAAAGAGTTGACGTAAATACAACAACGTTGGTCTATTTATTTAGTACATAATCTGTTACGTTTTTGTGGAAAATAGGAAACTTATATTTGTGATATGGCAGATTTCAGTGAAAATAAGTGATGAACAAATTAAAGACAAGCAATTGATATTCGTTCACAAATTGAAGGAACATAAATAAGTCTCTCTGACCACAACCGTTTAGCTTCCACCACAGCTTCAGCACTTGTAGGAAATTTAATAAAAATATTGGCCTTCTCCAAAACTGCATCCATTACAGAAGTGTATGTCTTACCGACAGTAGCTTGGTGAACACCGAGTTCTTCATCTACATAATTTTGAAAGCCCGGATCCGATAATTTCCGCAGAAAGACTTTAATCTTATTTAAAGGCGACAGTGCACCCCCTCGCCTTTTACCAGTATCAGTCAAAAAATAATTTTTTGTCAACCACTAAACATTTTCGCAGTCAAATCGATATAACTTTCTGAAATCAGCATATCTGCAATTTTTACGTACACTGTAGATTTTTCTTTTACGGACGTTCATATATTCAGCCATAATTGAAGACACAGATTAAGAGCAACGCTCGTGTACGCCGCGGAGAACTAAAGTTGACTGCTACCAAGCAAATGATGCAGGGGTCGACCTACCTGAAAAAGTTGAAAGCGATCGCTACACTAAAAAAAGCAATTCCTTAATTTCTTCATCACATTTTAAGGCAATCGATAGCAATCGCTTCTATTTTTTAAGATAAAGCATTGACTAGAAGCAATTTCTGCACTTTTAAGCAATTGCTGGACGCAAAAGCAATTACTTTAGTTTTTATTCATTGGCTTTCAAGAAATTTCTTAGATTTTATAAGAAAAAGCAATCGCTACATTTTTATTCAATAGGCTCATTATATTTGCTAACGTCACTTATGCAATGCTCCAGTAAGTGTAGTAAACGCTGGTTGCTGGCAACTAATGCGATCGTTTTTTTTATTGGATGATTATCATTAGGTAAATAATAAATATGGTATTATGTGGATCTTTTTCAAACGTTTACTTTAGCAGTATTTATAAAATAAAACGGTTAATGTTGGTTTGTTTAGGCCAAAAATAATTATTTAATGCAGGCTTATTTAGATTAAGAGTTAAATAAATCATAGCCAAATTCGGCAAGGAAATATAGCCTACGGCGCTGTGTGAGATCTCTTTATACGCATCCCATTCATTTAAAATTTTAATTTTAATTAGCCCAGTCCACGTAATTTTACTTTATCTACCCGCGCGTTGGATGGCTGGAAAAGTAAATATTATTAGATTTTCGGACTTGAGCCAATAAATTTTAATAGTTTTTTTTTATACAAGAATACTCAAAAATGAATCGCTTCCATAATTATTTTTTAATGATTTATTAAATACTTGGTTATTTTTAAATTTTTGTAAGACTGAACTATGAAACATCATCTAACGAACGTGATAAAATAAAAAGCTTCAAAACGTGTTTGCATTTAAATAATGGTACAAAAGTTTAATCAGAAGTTGTTGCGTGGGTGTCTTGTAATAACGGAACAAAATGAAACACTCAAATTTCAAATAGCCGCAGCTATTTAATATGATTATAATTACAGTTCCTGTTAAACTGAGGCGAAAATAACTGGTAATTATATTATTATTATTAAGAAGGTAATATTGTGTCCGCGAAAATAATTAAAAGCAAAAAATTGTGGCATAACGGACAAGTGTGTAACTGTTTTTTATATTGGAATACACAGGGATCCAAGCACAATGGATACCTTGGAGCGGGTAGACCACGACGACCGTTTCGTCCTTGCTAGTACTCTACGGGCAGCCCTAACCCAAGCAATCCCGACAACAGCGCTAAGATACATTAAAACCTTTTACAAAAGTAAAGCGGTCATCAATACACCGTAGCGCCATCCCAGCGGAATTTACTCCAATACAAAAGACAGTCACACTGGTAATATCGAAAGGTAGACAACTAAATAAACCACGAGGTGCATCAATATCCAGTATAGGGAACGCTATTTGCGTTTTCACCGAAACATTATGCAGTATGTCCTAACAAGGAAGAAACGGCCGTCGTGGTCTATCCGCCCCAGAGTATCCCTTGTGCTAGGATCCCAGTGTATTTCAATATAAAAAAACAGTTACACACTTGTCCATGATGCCACAATTATTCGCTTTTAATTATTATTTTTATTTCTGAGCTTCTGACACCCGAATGCACCGTAAGCAAATTTTGCGGATTAGTAAGACAAGCCAGGATTAGGTTAAATGTTTACATGCGCGGCAAGAAAAATGTGGTTTAAGCTTATCATGCAGATTATCTAATCGGTCAACGAAGCGTGGATTAGCGATCGACGTCTAACCTCAAAGTCAAATTTTGGCACTATTTTTTTGCAATTTTTTATTATTTCGGGATAAAATGGAGTTTATAGAGGACGAAACATTCATTGATGATGACCTAGATATCCCCGACATCATCAACTTTGGTTTTCCTCGCAGAATCTACGAAAGAAGTGATTATTTTGACTCAATGGACAATTATTAATTTTTTCGAAGATTTCGCCTTACAAAACCTGCAGTTAATAATAAATAAAAAAAACTGCGTATAATATTAATAATTGAACCGGGTATCTTCGTCTTGCCAGCGTGAAGTTCATAACTCACACTGTCTCTCACTCTCTCACACCCATATTTTAACCTAAATAAATCAATCACAAGTTTTAACTTTTATTTAACTTTTAGAATGATCTATCTTCTTAAATAAAATGAATAAATCTAAACCGCAAAAATTATTCAGTTAGATTTTGCAATCAATTCGGCGGTATCTTTCTCGTGTTCGCTAAAAAAATTTTACATTGACGATAAAAAAAAAGGCGAATCTGTCAGATTTGGGCATGTCAAATCTTTTATTTTAAATGAGTTCGGAATTTAAATGAATTTTTTCCGGCTAGTTAATATTCGAGATTTTTAATTTGAATATTCTAATAATCAATTATTCTTTTGCAATTTAAGAACATAAGGGAATCTTTCGGATCGTGGTTTGGTTGACAAGGCTTGAACAATAAATTATTCTATTTAATGATTCTTTTTAATTTATTAAATTTAAATAAAAAGAATCTCATTTGAAGGATAGTAAAAAAGAAACAAAAATGAGAACAATAATTTGAAACTCAATAATATAGAAAATTTTATATTCCAAGTGGCGTTGAGTTTGTTCGAAAGTGGTAGAGCATATTCCATTATATGAAAAACCATTGACATATACCTTTAGATCCGTAAAGCTTATTTTATGATAAATATAACACCACGTCGTAGAATGTTTACGGTATTTTATTATTAGAAACAATATTGCACAATCAAATATAATTACATCCTTTACAGTGTTTTCTGGTTTTACTTTTATTATACCCAAAGAGGGCCTTGCATTTAAGGACGTAATACTTAGCCGTAGAGCTTAATACCTATTGGGTGTCAGTAACTACGTGAATTAACAATCAATCAGTTATTCCGTCATCTTTGACAGTCGTTACAAGTAATTTGATTCATGGCTAATTTTTCCAATTTCTTGAACAATTCACACAATGGGCTTTACGGAACAGCACAAAGCATTCATGGTTGAAGCGTATTTTCGAAACGGGGTTAGAGTAAATGGTGAGTGGCAATACAATCCGGGTTTGTGCATGGACGATTTTTACGAACATTTTCCTAACATCGCTTTTATTGCTGGGGATTTTTATCATTGCCTGAAAAGAACCGTGGCTGTGTTTAGGGAAACAGGTTCTATACAACACAAAAAAGAAGCAGGAAGACCACCTGTAAGAATAGAAAAACTTGTTGCAAACGTTCGTGAAATAATACAAAATACGCCAATAAATTGTATAAGACGCCTTGCATTTGCATTTATTTCACTAATTTATGTAATTAATTTTCTTTTTCTTTCTGTATATTCTTACTTTGTTAATTTTGTAAACAACAAAAATAAACTTGTATTTGTCTACTTATTTTATTACTCATTAGTTTAGCATATCATGTCATAATATGAATTTGACAAAATTTTAACCTAGATTTGGTTAGATATATCGTCCCCATATCATTGTGATCTAAACCAAGCCCTACGTTTTTTAATCCAAGAACTCTTTAATACAAATAATTTTTGCTCGCACGGTATAGGTTCTTGGGGTATTTTACATTTGTTCGAAACGCTACTCAGGAGGAGTACCACACGCCAAAGATCTTCTAGAAGGATGATTTTATACGTTACCTGTCGCTTAAACTAGTATAACTATATTAATAAATTATTCCCAATGACATTTAAACACTTCATATTAATAAATTATGCTTCCCAAACACATAATTAATGTAACCTTTTAAAGCTTTCCAAGACAAAGAGCCCTTCACTTATCGGAAAGCGTCTTTAATTGATAAAAATCAAGAATCCTTAAACATAATTAATCAATATCAGTTTTCTTAGGGTCCTTTACTTTTAAGGACAGGGATAAAAGCTTTATTTTTAAGACGAGAACAATGGAATTGCTCTAATTTATTTTTATTAAACTTCGATCTTCTTTTACCGTATATATTTGAGACGAATAAAGTGAGGCAGTTGGGCATTTAAAAAAATAATAAAAATATACTTGTACCTATGTAATTGATTTCTTATAGATATCCTACATTAAACATGTACAGTGTCACCAGTAAAGTCAGCATCATATGGGATTTTTTTTTATTAATGGCTTTATTCAAAATTTGACTTTGGCATCAAGTTCTGCTTCAATCGAGATGAAAATTAAGCAAAAAAATAATTCAAAAGTGGGGTTATTTCTAAAAATATCGAAAAAAAATAATAGAAAAAGTTTTTTTAAGTGCAGTTTCTAGTCCACATGCAAAATTTTAGCTGCATAAGATAATTTTGATTTTTTACCCATATTTTGTAAATTGCACCACTTTTGCAAAATAAGACTCAACGCAACCTACATAAAACTTCTTAGTTTTGACAATGCTTTATTTCAGATACATTTTCTTTAAAGTAGCGCCATATTAAATGTGTGTTTTTCTACAAAATCAAAATTGGGCTATTAAAATTTGGTCGCATGTGATGCAAAGTTTATTTGTTTTTGACCCTGTATAAGGTAACTTCATAAAATATGTCTTTTTGAGATCGTAGTTTGTGTCTGAAAGTAATACACCTAAGTATTATGACAATAAAGAGCACAGTGTCTTTAGTAAAGTGTTTTTTAAGTGAAAAATAAATTTTAGTTTAACAACGTAAAGTTTATCTATTTTCAACAATTTAATTTAAAACCCCTATATTATAATTTATTATTAAGCTATGTCATAATAACGTTACCGTGTATTACTTTCATACCCAAACTACGTTTTCAAAAATACTTATTTTATGAAGTTACCTTATACAGGATCAAAAACAAATAATCTTTGCATCACATGCGACCAAATTTTAATAGCCCAATTTTGATTTTGTAGAAAAACACACATTTAATAACACTTTAAAGAAAATGTATCTGAAATAAAGCATTGTCAAAACTAAGAAGTTTTATGTAGGTTGCTTTGAGTCTTATTTTGCACAAATGGTGCAATTTACAAAATATAAAAAAAAAATTTCTAATAACTATTTTCGATATTTTCAAAAATAACCCCACTTCTGATTTATTTTTTGGAAAAAATTAAAATTTGACAGATTGATTTAGGAAGATTTAAGGGTAGGTACTACTATAAAATAATGTGTTTAAAAAAATATTTAAGTTTAATAGTATTTCGGAACAATTTCTGGTAAAAAAATCATTAAAAAAATAAAATTCCTCAATTATTTTCTTACTATTTAAAATAAATAAAGCCTGTGTTATTATTAAGGTAGGAATCGTTTTTAGTATAATTCCTTTTAATAATGCCTCTTAATTCCTAATAAACGCGTTGGTTTACAAGCTTAAAACCAATTATAATTAATCAAATTGAAGGGGGAATTTGCTACCTTGAACAATAAATATTTTGTTTATAATTAAGTTAAGATTTTACAAAAGTAAATTTAATTTATTACATTTTGCTTTATTTACAACCATTGGCGGGTTTTTTGTACAGTGTGAGTTTATAACGTGGAATAAATTCTGTAAATCCAGTACATTTTTTTTTGGAAAAAATGCCTTGGTCGGGTATTGACATTTTAAGTTGTTTGTAAATAAAATTTTAAAAAAATTGTTAATTTAAAAAAAAATTAAATATTGATACAGCGTGTTCCAAATTAGAGATATATGACTATATCGATAGTTTTTTTAAATGGCATCCCTAGTTTTTAGTGACTTCAGTGCATATTAAGTTATACATAAATACGGTGCGAGTAAAAATTATTTGCATCAAAGAGGGCTTGGATTAAAAAACGTAGGGCTTGGTTTAGATTACAATGATATGGGGACGATATATCTAACCAAATCTAGGTTAAAATTTTGTCAAATTCATATTATGACATGATATGCCAAACTAATGAGTAATAAAATAAGTAGACAAATACAAATTTATTTTTGTTGTTTACAAAATTATAATACTTGCACTTTATAAAGAAATAAATTTAGCTGCTTCTTAAGAATAGTCCTGCATGTTCCATAATATCTTCCCACGTCTTGGGACAGGCGTCTTATACAATTTGTTGGCGTATTTTGCATTATTTCACGAACGTTTGCAATAAGTGCTTCTCTTCTTACAGATGGTCTTCCTGCTCCTTTTTTGTATTGTGAAACCTATTTTCCTAAACACAGCCATGGTTCTTTTCAGGCAATAAATGCAACGTTAGGAAAATGTTCGTGAAAATCGTCCATGCACAAACCCGGATTGTATTGCCACTCACCATTTACTCTAACCCCGTTTCGAAAATACGCTTCAACCATGAATGTTTTCTGCAGTTCCGTAAAGCCCATTGTGTGAATTGTTCAAGAAATTGGAAAAATTAGCGATGAATCAAATTACTTGTAACGACTGTCAAAGATGACGGAATAACTGATTGAATGTTAATTCAGGTAGTTACTGACACCTAACAGGTATTAAGCTCTATGGCTTAGCATTACGTCCTTAGATGCAAGGCCCTCTTTGATGCAAATAATTTTTGCTCGCACGGTACCAAATTTCAAATTTTCATTGTCATTATATTCAAAGTTTTTTTTTTCAAAATTGATCTTAAAATGTAATTTTATTTATTATTAGTCGGCAAAACCTAAAAATCGATGTAGTTTTCGCAAAAAAAAATTAAACTCAATTAAATCAAACTAACCATGATTGTCAGCTCATGAATACAAACAAGTTCATTGATATGCAACTTGGAAGAAGAACTTCACTAGACGCGTAGCTGACCTATAATTTAATTGACAATCCTAGCGGCGTTTGCTTCATTGTACAGCATTTTAATTTGCATTTTTACATAGCACGGTGCCGATAAAATACCAAAATAACTTCATTACCATATTCATGAAAATAGTAAATAATATTTACCGAGCAAGCATACATCAAACATGAAGTTACCCCATCCAAAAAATACAGATAACAAAAACTTATCATTACCATTGAACGTTAAAAATATAAGCAATTTTAAAAAAATTTACCATGAAAATTATAGTGTTTGTTTGAAGATGGTAGACAATGAAGTAATATCAAAAAAATTACCATGTCGGACTTCCATTGTCTTTATTTTGTTACTTAACACAACCTTTTGGTTAGTTAGTATCTCTAACCGTTTTCAAGTGTAGACTAAATTATAATTCTAAGAGTAGGAAGGCGTAAAAAAATCTTCTAAAGACTTTTCGAACGAGTGTTCTTTTGTGGTCGATTTTGTGTCGGATTTGTTCCCTTTTGGGATACGCTTACCGACTAAAAAACTTCCCCTCTCTTCTCCTACTACTATCTGGAACTACCGTGATTTGGTATACTTCAAATAGCAGCAATTGTCTTTTTATCGTTCGTTTCTCTTTTGTCTTTCGTTTCTTTCCCTTTCTTTGTTTTTTATTATTTTACTTATCATTTCCTGCACTATCTTCCATTTTTTTTCACTATCTGGCATGTGTCCTATAAAATTGTCCTCATTTAGTAGTTGTCCCAGTAAAAAGTAAGTATGTTGTCTTAGTCGTTCGTATCTTTCACACCGGAATAGAGTATGTCCCACTGTGTCCTCTTCTTCGCAGTACATGCATTTGCTACTCTCTTCGACACCGATTTTATGAAGGTACTTAAAAAACGACCTGTGTCCAGTTAATACTTGAGTGGTATAGTAGTCAACTCTCTTGTGTTTGCAATTTATCCATCGTCTTATGTCAGGAATTAGTTGCTTAGTCCATTGTCCTTTAGATGTGTTGTTTGTCCACATTTCTTGCCAGTTTGGTTTCTTGCATTCGTTTTAGCTTGTTTTTTATCCTGTTCCTTGTATATATATGTCCTCGCCAATACCTGCAGCTCGATGGGTGGTATTCCTGTGATAACTTGTAGTGCCTTAGTGGATACAGTTCGGTATGAGCTGGCGACCCTTAACAGTATTTTTCTCTGTGCCCTTTCCATCCTGTCTCGATATCTCTTGGTATGTATGATGTTTTGCCAGACAGGACATCCGTACAGCAAAATTGAGTGCAGGGTAGTGTCTTAAATACTATCCCTGTAGCTTGATGACTCCGCCTACGTGCTTATTGGAGTGTGAAGTTAGAGCTGTTGGTTTTAGACAAGAAGAGGCTTCCAGATAAGGGGGATATCTATATTTGGTTTACTAAATATATGGGTATTTTGATGCATGAAAGCTGCTTCTTTGAATTTTCGTTTTCTCCAGTGCTGTTCCGTGTCCAAAACCTTGGGTTTTGACCACTGTATTTTTATGTAAGTTTCACCTCTTTGAGTATGTTTCAGATGTTCTCTAACTCGTACGGGAAGAGGTATTTTTGTTTCTCCAATGTACGATTCGCCACACCCGCAAGAGATTTGATAGATACAAAAAAAATTGTAGTCTACACTTGAAAACGGTTAGAGATACTAACTAACCGAAATGTTGTGTTAAGTAACAAAATAACGATAATGGAAGTCCGACAAGGTAACTTTTTTGATGAAAATTATAGTTCTGTACCCAATTTCACAAGAGAGAGGAATGCATTCGCTTGTTCAACAAAACAGAACAAGTAAATTTCTACTTTTAGATAATTTTAGATCGGGTAGAATAAAACGACGCCCTTGAATACAAATGTTCTCCTTCTCCTAAAACAGGGAAAACGTTGACGGGAAGTTGGAAATTTTTCAGATAATTTGATCAACCGTCCTAAACTGTATTTTCCTTCAAAATTTAGTTCGTTTGAATTTTTTATTACTGGGATGATAATAAACAGTCATAATAAACTTGTGTAAACGTGAAAATGAAAGTACCCGATATATCATATCATGATTTCGTTTATCATAAAATGGGTTTGAAATTTTATCCAGGTTTAAACCGTAGAAATTAAAACTTCTTATTAACGACTAGTGTTCTGTGACAGTCGTCGACATGGCTTGTCATTTTTGACAATGAAAACAACAAGAGTTGTTCCGGACACCCAGTATATACAGGGTGTCCGGAAATGATGACCAAAAATTTAGGGGATAATGAGACCGAAAATAAATGCTATCTCTTTCTATAACATTTTGCCAAGAATTGATTATTAATGGAGTTACAGGGTGTTAAAGTTAAATTTTATTTGCATCTCTAAAATGCATACAATAATAATAAGTTACTAGAACAATAAATCAAATATTTAAATCAAAGGTTCAAAGTGACGTCCTTCTTCATCAATGCATAAATTAATTCTTCTTAAAAAATTCTGACGAACTCCATGGAATATTCCTTCCTTTGCTATGCTATGTTTAAGGTTGAAAATAAATTAAAATGATTTCGTATTCATTACATGCAAGCAATGTTATTTTAGCGTTTTTCTCGAAAACGGTTAGATTTATCGAAACAAAAGAGGTATACCTTTTTTATGTCAAAAGGTTAGGAGAATAAAAATATTTAGTCAAAATGCGCATACACTGTAGGACAAAAAAATTGTGACCATTAAAATTAAAGTATAGGCTCCTATGTGGCGGCCTCTACAAAATGCGAAAAAACGGTGGGCGAATTTGTATTCCTCATCCAGAAATAACCCAATATACGAGATTTCATTAAAATAATATGAACGTGGCAAAAGGCATTGCAAAAAAAAACAGCAAATAAAATTTAACTTTAACACCCTGTAATTCGTTAATAATCAATTTTCGAAAAAATGTTATAAGAAGAGATGGCATTTATTTTCGGTCTAGAATAATCCCCTAAATTTTTTGCTCATTATTTCCGGACACCCTGAATACATTGAGAAATAAACTATAATAATAATTATTTATGTTGGCACATAACGCTCATTTAACAGACTTTAAATTACAACCAGAACTGGGTTAAATTTATATCTCTTTCTACTCCATTTCTTTGTATAAAATTACTTACGTCTGTTCACAATGCATCATTCATTACTCTTACATAAAATAGTCGTTCTTGTGTAAATGTATACACAAACATACCTTAAGTCTTATTACGTAAGTTATGTGTTATGACGAAATGCAAAATTGTACTAACGACTGTAAATAGACTTGGTAGGGGAGCGTGAGGAAATAAATGGGAGTCGGTCGGAAACAGGGGCGTCCATAGAGCGTTTTTCATGGGGGCGGGGGCAAAAATTTAAAAAATATTTTTTTATCTACTAACTAACCACTGTACTATTCAATATTTTTACTGAATTATAAAATAAAATAGTAATGTGGGTGCCTGGGGGGGGGGGGGGGCAAGTGCCCGTTTACCCCCCCCCCCTATGGACGCCCTTGGTGGGAAATAGGAGCCACTACAAACAGTACATCTATTAACTCGGAAATCACTAAAAAATAATCACAACGTTTGTCACTGTTTTGTGCTTGGCGCTTATAAAAACAACGATTTTTTAGTGTGCAACTTTTTGACAAATTGTTAAATGTTACCAACTAATATTTGGCTTAAGGTGAGGTACCTACGCGATAACATCGAAGATTGCTGCTTTGTTTATTTTTTTTTCGATTTAATAAGGTAAGTTTAATTGACTTGTTTTCTTGATTTTCGAACTAAAAACGCGACGGCGAATCATTTTTAAACAAATTTTAGAAACAAAACATTAAACACGATTTTCTAACCTCAAAATCTGATACTTACTAACATATTTAAATTTTTTTCTATATTCGCTTACAATTTGCAGTATACATTGACGTTGTTTTTCATCTTTTGTTAATATTTTATTATATTCGTCTATAAGTTTAATACCCCTTTCTGCTGTATCATTCACTACTTTAAGCTTTTCCACTACATTAAAATTATAATTTATGTACTCATCCTTTGGAAAGGACAATGTAGAATTTACTATTCGTGCTCCTGGAGCGTTCCATCATGCACGCTGGATGCCGAAATCTATTTAAAGCTTAAAAATATATCTTTATAGGGACGAGTTCACACTAACAGTCATGGAAAGGATGTGTGCATTTTTATCGTCAAAGTTTATGTTAAGGCTGGGCTCACCACTCCTTGTCCATACAAAGCTCCATATCAAGATCTTGCCAAAAATCTTATTAAATATAAAACTATTGATCCACAGATATCTGAAGCTGCTGTTGAAAAAATTAAAAATCACCTATGGTACTTGTCTTCTGAGATTTGCGCAGTATCGTTCTTTGATAATGAAATCCCTGTTGAATATAAAAGAAATATGATAAAGGCTCTAGAAAAGGAAGACTCGCTAGATGGAGGGGAAAACGAGTTAAATTAGGTAATATACACAAAATAGAACATAAAGAACTTTGGAAATTTATATTTAAAAATACTCTTAGATTTTTTAAAAGGTTAGGGTTATCCACAATTTTTTTAATAGAGAATCCAGAAAACTGGGAGAGTAATGATGGGTACCTAAATAATTTTAATGTACCTAGTGAAAAAGCTTAAAGTAGTGAATGATACAGCAGAAAGGGGTATTAAACTCATAGACAAATATAATAAAATATTAACAAAAGATGAAGAACAACGTCAATGTCTACTGCAAATTGTAAGCGAATATAGAAAAAAAATTTAAAGATGTCAGTAAGACGACACTTGCGGAAACTATTTAAAAGTGATGTTAAAATAAATTAAAACAAAATATTTGTGTAAATACATAATAGGATTAGTTCTTAGGTACAATTTATTAATACATATATATTATAACTATATAATATAGGTACTCTGTTTCTGTGTAACAGATCAGTGGTAGTTATGATAATAAGTTTTAAAATTTTAAATTGATACTTAAAGCAATGCATTAAACAGAAATTTCATCGATTTCAATATAACTAGTTTCTTGATTTCATCGGAATGCCATCTAGCTTTCCAGTTTCACGCTGTTCGTGAATACATTAAACCAAATTAATTTTAACATAGTTTTCATACAGAAAAATATAAATTAAGTAACTTTTTTTATGAAATATGTTTAGAATGTTATTCAGAAATCGAATATATAAAAAAAATAGGTATACGTTTAAAAAAATGGTTTGTTATAACGAGTTTTTGAGATATGGTGCATGGGTTCGTTCACTAAATTTTGATTTTTCCGTCGCATAGAGGAAGAAAAAATAAGTTATTCCATGGTTTTAGTTAGAAAATAGTTAAACAAAATACGCTCCCTAATTAACACTCGCGAAGCCAGAGATCTACGTCACAACACAAATCGACCAATCGCAGGAATTGTGGCTAAAGACCATCTGTAAGAACAGAAGAACTTGTCGCAAACGTTCGTGAAATAATGCAAAATACGTCAACAAATTGTATAAGACGCCTGTCCCAAGAAGTGGGAAGATCTTATGGAACATGCAGTGCTATTCTTAAGAAGCAGCTAAATTTATTTCCTTATAAAGTGCAAGTATTCCAAGAAATACAAGCAGCAGATTTTGAAGGACCCAGGAGTTACTCTCAATGGTTTACCCAAAATTTATTGGAAAGAAATGATTTATTAGACCTGACTTTATTTCGGATGAAGCCTGGTTCCACCTCTCCGGTTATGTGAATTCTCAGAATACACGCATGTGGAGTAGTGAAAATCCCCATTTTTTGTAGAGTCCACATTGCACCCTCAAAAAATTGGTGTCTGGTTAGCTGTTTCCCGAAGAAGAATTGTTGGTCCTATTTTTTTCCATGACACAGTTACAGCACAGCGGTATAGAGACAATATTTTGAATCCATTTGTGGAGCAATTACTTGACGACGAACTACGTTTTGGATATATTCAACCGGTACAACCGCCCATACAGCAGCCGAAAATATTTATATTATAATACTTACGCAATTTTTTCGACGACAGATTGATCAGTTTTCGATCAAATAAGTTTAACGGTTATGGATTACTTCGTTTTTCCTCATTTAAAGAACACTATTTTTAAAACACCAGTTGCAAAATTTAGAACAATTACAAGAAAGGGTTATCCAAGAATGTGGTAACATTTCTCCAGAGATGCTGATCAACACTTTTGAAAATATGAAGAGACGTGTGAAATTATGCTTGGAGCATTGGCAGTGGCCAATTCCAGCAATTTATGTTATTATGTTTCTTTTTCTTTCTGTATATTCCTACTTTGTTAATTTTGTAAACAACAAAAATAAATTTGTATTTGTCTACTTATTTTATTATACTCATTAGTTTGGCACATCATGTCATAATATGAATTTGACAAAATTTTAACCTAGATTTTGTTAGATATATCGTCCCCATATCATTGTGATCTAAACCAAGCTCTACGTTTTTTAATCCAAGCCCTCCTTGATGCAAATAATTTTTGCTCGCACGGTATAAGCAACTAAATCTATCATCAAAACATTCTCGGAAAATATTTCTTAAGTAAACTCAAATCATTTATGGTCAAAAAACACAGAAAGTTAATCGTAAATCCTCCAGACGATAAATTACCCCCTAAACGGCCTAAAAAGCTATAACAGCGAATGATTTGACAACCACAACAAAATACTCTGATGCATTAGAAAATTGATTTTTCCCATTTATCACTGTCAGACAACATGAAAAGAAATTCCGGCCAAATGAAAATCTATAAATTTATAAACGGCTTTTAAGAAAAGATTGTTAAAAATTTACGATACTTTGACAAGCGATTCTCTGGCTGATTGTTTCCACGCTAAGAAGTAAGTAATTCATTATTTTCATGTAGAAGTAAACTAGACTCATTGGCGTAACCAATGATCTGGTATTTATAGATGGTACATTATGTCATTTATAACACAGAATATTACATTTGCTTTGAGTTCTCTGACTTATAAACGCTACTAAAATGTATGGCACCCTCTACAAAATGCAAAAAAACGGTGGACAAATTTGATTTCTCATCCCGAAAAAGCCCCATATACAAGATTTCGTCAAAACATTATAAGCGTGGCAAAAGGTATTGCAAAAAAACCTGCAAATAAAATTTAACTTTAACACCCTCTACCTCCGTTAATGAGCTATATCCGAAAAAATGTTATAGGAAGAGCATTTATTGTCGGTCTAGAATTATCCCCTGAATATGTTGCTTATTATTTCCGGACACCATGTATATTATATCAATTATAATATTATAACACCAAGCATTATACATCATTTTAAAACAAACTAACCTTACAAAAAGCAGCTGTATAATCTGCACCACACATTCTTAAAAATCCACAGTTCCACTCACTTTATTAATGTTAAGGAACCGAAATTATTTAATTAATATTCACAAAACAAAAATAAACTCCAATATTTAAACTTCATTCCTATGGGTTAATAAAATTATTCTACCGCACCGATCGGCAGTTATGCGTCTCGTAACTGGCCAAATTTTTTATTTCCCTGGCTGGATTTATCGCCTCGTCTTTTTCGATGCTGCAAAAAAGTCCCACAAAAAACGAATAAATAAAAATACTCCGATTTAGAGGAACGTGCAGTTAAGTCAGGTTAGTCGAGTCACTATTATCATATACAGTGTGTGTATAAAGTCTGGAAACGGCTTAATAACATCACAATTTACTGGCCGATTTAAACCAAATTTGGTACAGTTGTGTAAGAGGATCTAACGCACCGAATGACGATATTGGCGTTGTTGCCAGCTTTTTAGGTTGTCTGGAATTCGAACGAATTTTATATTTTTAAATATAACACCCAGTATATTTTTACATTTTTAAATTCCACATAAAATTATAATAATTTTTTATTAAATGCATTAATAGTCTATACTTCATAGTTTCCGAGATATTGACTCTCGAAAAGTGACATTTTTGAACTTTGACAGCTTATAACTTTCTAACAGTACGTCTTAGAGCAAAACGGCTTACATGTCCCTATCTTCAATTTTTATTATCTTCCCAAAAAAATCAACTTCCGGTTAAACCGGATGTAACTCAAAAGCAGGAAATATAGTTGTTCCGGTTTAACTGGAAGTTGATTTTTTTGGGAAGATAATAAAAATTGAAGATAGGGACATGTAAGACGTTTTGCTCTAAGACGTACTGTTGGAAAGTTATAAGCTGTCAAAGTTCAAAAATGTCACTTTTCGAGAGTCAATATCTCGGAAACTATGAAGTATAGACTAATAATGCATTTAATAAAAAATAATTTTCAGCTCTTGAGATTTTGAAAATATTAATTAAGGGGTTTTTTGGGATGCCGATTCTAAATCTGATAGAAAAAAATTATTTAAAATAAGCCCTAATATACTTTTCTCAAAAAATCCCTCAAAAACCCTTTTTTACCCCCCAAGACCGCACGCCTATGATGCATAAAAGTGTTCACTATGCCAAATACTTAATTTTTCTAACATACAATCACCACCAAAATTTGAAGAAAATCGCATTATTAATAACTGAGATATCAGGGTGTATTCATGAAAAGCGGGACACACTGTATATATAACAGTATGTCTCCGTAAGTTCGCATCATATGAAAAACGTTTTTATTATTAATTTTAGGAAAAAAAGTTATTCTTCATAAAAAGCTCTGTATGGTCTAAAACCTAAAATGCAACTATCAGATATTACATTTTCCCAGGCATATACGGGGTTTGTAAAAAAATATGAATTTTGCCCAAGAGTAAAGTACCTTTATTTTTGACAATATCGAAAAATGTTATTAGAAAAAGTTAATCAGAACTAAAAACCACGTTGAAATATGCAATTGAAGTCATTTACAATTACATGTAAAAACAGGTAAATTTGTATGGCTATTGTAGGCATTCACATAAAAAAAAAATCATCGTAAATGGATATAATTGCATATTTAAACGTAGTTTTTAGTTCTGATCAACTTTTTCTAATAACATTTTTCGATATTGTCAAAAATACAGGTACTTTACTCTTGGGCAAAATTCGTATTTTTTAGGCAAAATTCATATTTTTTGACAAACCTCGTATACGCATGAAAAAATGTAATATCTGATAGTTGCATTTTAGGTTTTAGACCATTCAGAGCTTTTTATGAAGAATAACTTTTTTTCGTAAAATTAATAATAAAAAAGTTTTCCATATGATGTGAACTTACATACTGTATATATCAACAAAAACAGACAGAAAAGTTAAACATTTTGCAAATTGTATAAAATATTACGTATCATTTTGTTTTTTAATTAAATGTAGTTTTAAAGTTTCTTTAAACAGTTTTAATGATTTTTGAGATTTAATAGAATTTTCTAAATTATTATATTCTATCTAACCTTTATAAAAAATATATTTATAAGCTAATATTTTAGACACTCTATCCACATAAAAATTTTAAATAGTTCTTGTCTTATAATAATTATGATGGTCATAGTTAAAAGAACAAAATTTTTTTAAAAAATCAGGCAATAAATTATTTTTAATTTTATGTATAAGGATACATACTAAATAAAAAATTAAATTTCTGACATTCAACCAATCTAAATTTTTCAACATAAAATTAATTTTTGTAGATTTGTCACAATTTAAAATAATCCGCATTGCCTTACTTTGTAAAATTTGTAATTTATCAAATATTTCCTTACTAGCACAATATAAAATGGAAGAACAATAAAAAAAATGTGGTAATATAATAGTATTGAATACAGTTTTTTTTAGAAAACAAACTTAAATCAGAACTGATTCTTTTAAAATAACCTACTTTTCCGGCAATCTTCGATATAATACTTTTAAAATAATTAAAAAAATTTAATTTTAAATCAATGATTATGCCTAAATATTTAAAACTGTTTACTATTTTCAATTTTTCACCATCAATTACAACATTTATATTTTGACAATTTAAATTATTACCCATAACCATACATTTAGTTTTTGAAATATTTAATTTTAATTTATTTACTTTTAGCCAATTTAATAACATATTTATCTGATCTCAGAATTTAGAGTATGTAGACCATCAAAAATATTTAAAACATTAATGTAAATTAAGGTGTCATCAGCAAACATTTGTAACTTACACATTTTTAAAACTAAAGGCATATCATTGATGTATAAAATAAATAATATTAGACCTAGTATACTTCCTTGAGGAACTCCTATATTATTTATTTTTTTATTTGAATATGTTTTTGATATTTTTGTTTTATGTGACCTGTTATTTAAATAATTTTTAAACCATTTATAAACGTTTCCGCGAATACCATACTGATACAATTTACTCAATAATCTATCCCTGTCAATTGTTTCGAATGCCCGCTTAAAATGATGGATAACTCGCTCGAATGCTATCGCTAGCCGCGGCAACGGAACGCACCAGCAAAAGAGCACCTTTAAAGAAATTAGAATATTATTTTTGTGAAAAAAAGTTATGAAAAAAAAACCTGGAAGCTATGAATAAACAATTTTATCGTTTAAAATTACCTTTCGTTGAAACAATATACTTTAGGCAATTGACTTTGATGTATGATGATAAATTTTGTTAAAAAAATGTTATACGGTTATGAAAAAAACTGCTTACCGTATGTATATAAAGTAAACGTTAAGACATTCTGTTGAAAGTTTCTAAAAGTTTATACGAAATACCTTTATAGAAAAAAGTTTATTTTTCGGTTTTTTTGATAAATTTAATTTTTTTTTTATGATCGAGCACAAGCACTATGGGAAAAATCCTTTAAGGCGCTCTGGGAGCGGTGCGTGTGCGAAGAAAGCGATTCACGTTTTTCTTGAATCGTTGGATGTTATATTCGGTTGGAAACACGGTCTCAGAAAGGCCGTTCCACAAAGATGACGTCCTCCAAATGAAAGAGTTCTGAAACAATGATGTTTGGTGTGAACTAAGTTGAACCACATAGGGATGGGCGGCAGTGGTTCGTCGTGTGTTTCTGCTATGCATTACTCTAGGTGGAAACGAGCGGGCAATATCTGTCGAACACTTGCCATGGAAATATCTGTAGAAGAGAGTCAAATCACCAACCTGTCTTCGATGTTCTAAGCTGTCGAGGTTCTTAGTCAGCTCGTGGTCGCCGATTAGACGAACGGCTCTCCTTTGGATGGAATCCAACAACCGAAGGGTATGCTTCGGTGCAGAACTCCAGATATGAGAGCAGTATTCCAGTGATGGTCGAATCTGGGCTTTATAGAGTGTCAAAAGTTGTTGAGGTGTATAAAACTTTTTGCTACGGAAAAGTATACCGAGCTTCTGAGAAGCTGCCCTGGCGATTGCCACAACGTGATTATGCAAAGACATATTTCCTCCCAGGTTGACACCCAGCAAATTAATAGACGAAGTCAGTGGAATTGCGTGTCCTGTCATAACGATATCGGGTTCTGCAATGTTAACCTTCTTAGAGAAAACTGCTGCCTGGGTTTTTTGAGCGTTAAATTCGACTTGGTTACTGTCACCCCAAGACAAAATTTCTTCCAGGTCTTTATTGAGGCGTGATACCTCATGTTGGCTGCGTCAGCAGCCGATGTTTGAGATTTCAAAGTAAAAGATGAGATAAGTGTGCTGTCGTCAGCAAAGCTATATATTGGATTTTCTGTTTTCGCTAGAAGGTCGTTAATGTACAGTAAGCTTCTAGGGGGATTCTGGGGGATAATATGGACCCTTGAGGAAGACCAGCATTGATGGTGAAGGTGTCTGAGAGAAACCCGTCAATCGCCACTTGCAGAGAACGGTCCTTGAGGAAGCTAGACAACCATGAACAAAATCGACCGGGCATACCATAAGAACGCAGTTTACTTAGGAGCCCCTCGTGCCAGACACGGTCAAAGGCTTTAGAGATGTCCAGTGCAATAGCCCGGGACTCCCCATGATGTTCGATTGCGTTGCTCCGAAGATGAGTGACATAGGCTAGAAGGTCTCCTGTTGATATGGACTTACGAAAACCATACTGATGGTCGCTGATAATTTTAAGGCCTTCTAGGTATTTTAGAAGTTGTTGGTTAATAGCTTTCTCCATCACCTTTGATATAACTGAAAGCAATGCGACTGGTCGATAGTTGTTTGGCAGGGTTTTCTTGCCTTTCTTTGGTATAGGCTGGACTCGCGCCTTTTTCCAGCAAGATGGAAATATTCCTTTTTTGTAGGATAGGTTAAAAAGTCTACAAAGTACTGGTGTGAGTTCATCGGCGCATTTCTTGAGCACTATAATAGGAATTTCATCTGGACCGGAAGCTTTTTTGAACATTACATTAAAATGCAAACTGTAAGATGTATTATGGTCCCCAACGAAGCATTTTGGGAACATTTTTGTAAAAGGCAATGAGCGTAATGAATAAAAATGTAGCAATTTCTTATAAAATTGAAGTAATTTCTTGAAAGCCAATGAATAAAAACTAAAGTAATTGCTTTTGCGTCCAGCAATTGCTTAAAATTGCAGGAATTGGTTCTAGTTTCTTAAAAAATAGAAACAATCGCTATCGTTTGCCTAAAATGTGATGAATAAATTAAGGAATTGCTTTTTCTAGTGTAGCAATTGCTTTCAACTTTGTAAGGTATGGCTGCATCATTTGCTTGGTAGTAGTCAACTTTAGTTCTCCGCAGCATACAAGTGCGTTGCTCTTAATTTGTGTCTTCAATTATGGCTGAATATATGAACGTCCGTAAAAGAAAAATCTACAGTGTACGTAAAAATTGCAGATATGCTGATTTCAGAAAGTTATATCGATTTGACTGCGAAAATGTTTAGTGGTTGACAAAAAATTATTTTTTGACTGATACTGGTTAAAGGCGAGGGGGTGCACTGCAGCCTATAAATAAGATAAAAAAATTCCTGCTATTTCTCTTCATACCATTATTTACCGGTTTAAATACAATAAGGTAATGCCAACATTCTGTATATAGGAAGCTAATTTAAATATATTTATAGGTACTGCGAATATGATAAATATGCAGCTAATAAAACCTTTGTTTGCATCTATTAATAATAAAAATGTTATCATATTTTAATATCTATCGACACGGCTTCCACATTCACAATTTAATATTATAGTCTGATTGACAGTTTAATTACTAAACTAGCGCCGAGGAAATTATATGTGCAAAAAACGCAATGTCGGTTTTGATGTGGGTTAGAATATAACCATTAACTTAATAACTTTTTAAATTACAAGCTCTGAAACAGTTCGATATTAAAGGGGGTTCCTAATAATAAAACAAAATCATTTCTTTATTTTGCTCTGGAGTTTGTCATCCCCCAACTCTTGTGTAAAGTAAACCGAATTTTGCTCTACGTGTCTCTATTTCTACAAATTGTGATATACTCTATAACTTCAGTTTAGAGAAAAACGACGCATTTAACATTAACATTTAGCTAGGTTAGGTTAGGTTAGAGTGGCAGACCGCTGGCATTGTAAAAACAGTCACACGTAGTCCTATAAGGACCGTTGTGGTTCCACATATGTTTCGCATCAGCTTCCTGATGGTTAATGCCACGTAGATCGTAGAAGAATCTTGACAGCTCATTCAAACCAGCCACTGCTGTTAATAAACTTCGTGAGTCGACCCAGTTGCAGGCTGCTCACTTCCTCCAGATCATTAAAGAATGGTTCGCCCAGGGCATTGAACCTTCTTCTAGCGAGGCCGGGACATTCACACAAGAAATGCTAAATACTTTCCTCCTCTTCGTCGTCTCTGTAACTCCTACAGAAGTCGTTAGTTGGTATTTGCATACGTTCAGCATGTCTACCGAACAGGCAATGTCCGGTGACTACGGCAGTGACGTTTCATAGGTCCTTCCGACTGTGCTGTAATAGCGCTGCGGTTTTCCTGCCGTCAAGTAGGGGCCACAATTGCCTGGATATGTTACAAGTTGTCAGCCCTGTCCATCTGCTTTGCGCAAGTTGTTTAGCTATCCGATCTATCTCCGCTTTGACTGATCCCAGTGGTCTAGTTACAGTATTATCTGCTAGTTCGACAGACATGCTTGCACCCTCCCTGGCGAGCAACTAGCTATCTAATGATACCAAATTTGTGCTTGTAGCTAGTTGTAGTTTAAATCTATACAGGGGGTTACAAATTACGGTTTAAGGGAAACGAAGATGGTTAACTGCGTACCTACAGTTTTAAGTTAAAAAAAATGAATTGATAAAATAATAAAAGAAAAGCTGTAGTCATAGTCATAGTTTGTATTTTTTAGTAAATAAAGAGGCTTTTTAATACTGAATTTATTCCAGTTAAAAATTCCACCCTGTATAATAATATAAATGTGATCATTGTACTAAACTTTAATATAAATGTGAAAATTGTAAAAAAGTACCAACTGCAAGTTGGACAATTTAAACTCGAAACCGTATGGTGAGCATATTAAATTATTATTTACTTCATAACTTTCAGCATATTGCTCTTATCTGGGATAAAATTCTTCCCTGGCAAAATTTATCTTTGCTATATTTTCCCGCCCTAAAGGGTTTACGTACGCGCTCGAACGTGGTTGTAAAAGTGGGTTTATAAAACTTAAACCGTCTTAATCTAGTACATTTTGATCGAGATACACATAAAATAAGTTCCTATAAATCATATTGATGTTAAATCGATTCTTTCAGGGTGCTGGAACGATTTTAGATTATTCTAGGGTTAAATATATAATGATACGGTGGAAGACGTGAGATACTACGACCAATCTGTTCCTCCAAGTTAACACATACGTAGGTAGGTACTGGTTTTTAATGTTAAGTAAATTTAAGACTTCTAAAAGTTGAACTTTTTGTAAATAAATTATTAACGATTCACAGACATTCTTAACAATTTGTTTTGCATCCAATAATAAGTTATTTCGTTTCCTTGTACTAGATGCAGAGCGGTAGTTTTCTCACGGGCGCCACATAATAAAAAACTTCAACAAATTTTTCAAACGCACAATACACAGGATTTCTCAAGATTGATTAATATATCTTTATTGCATCAGGCCTGGCCTGGGCAACATTTATATGCAGGATAATGGTTAACAAGTGACATTATTAAAATTGTAAATATATACCATTCACATACACCGTGCGAGCAAAAATTATTTGTAAATGAAAGAGGGCCTTGCATCTAAGGACGTAATGCTTAGCCGTAGAGCTTAATACCTGTTGGGTGTCAGTAACTACCTGAATTAACAATCAATCAGTTATTCCGTCATCTTTGACAGTCGTTACTAGTAATTTGATTCATCGCTAATTTTTCCAATTTCTTGAACAATTCACACAATGGGCTTTACGGAACAGCACAAAACATTCATGGTTGAAGCGTATTTTCGAAACGGGGAGTAACTGGTGAGTGGCAATACAATCCGGGTTTGTGCATGGACGACTTTAACGAACATTTTCCTAACGTTGCTTTTATTGCTGGGGATTTTTATCATTGCCTGAAAAGAACCGTGGCTGTGTTTAGGGAAACAGGTTCTATACAACACAAAAAAGGAGCAGGAATACCATCTGTAAGAATATAAGAACTTGTTGCAAACATTCGTGAAATAATGCAAAATACGCCAACAAATTGTATAAGACGCCTGTCCCAAGAAGTGGGAAGATCTTATGGAACATGCAGGACTATTCTTAAGAAGCAGGAATTACTCTCAATGGTTTACCCAAAATTTATTGGAAAGAAACGATTTATTAGACCTGACATTTTTTTCAGATGAAGCCTGGTTCTACCTCTCCGGTTATGCGAATTCTCAGAATACACGCATGTGGATTAGTGAAAACCCCCATTTTTTTGTAAAGTCTACATTGCACCCTCAAAAAATTGGTGTCTGGTTAGCTGTTTCCCGAAGAAGAATTGTTGGTCCTTTTTTTTTCCATGACACAGTTAAAGCACAGCGGTATAGAGACAATATTTTGAATCCATTTGTGAAGCAATTACTTGACGACGAACTACGTTTTGGATATTTTCAACAGGACGGTTCATACAGCCGCCGAAACTACTTACGCCATTTTTTCGACGACAGATTGATCAGTTTTTGATGGGACATTGAATTCCCACCTAGATCACCTTGTTTAACGGTTATCTATTACTTCGTTTTTCCTCATTTGAAGAACACTATTTTTAAAACACCAGTTGCAAATTTAGAACAATTACAAGAAAGGATTATCCAAGAATGTGGTAACATTTCTCCAGACATGCTGGTCAACACTTTCGAAAATATGAAGAGACGTGTGAATTTATGCTTGGAGCATGGCGGTGGCCAATTTCAGCAATTTATGCAATTATTTTTCTTTTTCTTTCTGTACTTTGTTAATTTTGTAAACAACAAAAATAAATTTGTATTTGTCTACTTATTTTATTACTCATTAGTTTGGTATCATGTCATAATATGAATTTGACAAAATTTTAACCTAGACTTGGTTAGATATATCGTCCCCATATCATTGTGATCGAAACCAAGCCCTACGTTTTTTAATCCAAGCCCTCTTTGATGCAAATAATTTTTGCTCGCACGGTACGACAACACTGTGAGATGTACTTTAGCCAGTTTCAAAAACCCAATACTATTACGGGTATGCCGGTAATCGGTAATCGAACCAAAACAGAACTAACCCATTATCGTTAACCGAACAAACCAGCACTGTCAAAAAATACAGGCTTCATGCTCAACGATATATTATTCTGTTATGGCTAAAATTAGAATGCTCTTGCCGAAGAAGTCTAATAATCGTGCATTTTACCAATTTCAGATTTCCAGTTGAGTTTAATGATGGATAAAGCGGCTCCTGGCAGTTTTCCATAATCCCAAATTATAGCGCCCTGGAAAATTTATCGCTTTAAAAACCTCCTTTTTTGGCCAGAATGTTGAAATTATTTAAATTATTTTTCAATATAATTTGCTATTATACGGTTTGGTGAACCGATAAAACTAGACCACTGGGATCGGTCCAAGAGGAGATAGAGATAGATCGTATAGTTAAACAACTTGTACAAAGCAAATGGACAGAGCTGACAACCTGTAGCATCTCAAAGCAATTCTAGTGCATACTTGATAACAGGAAAACAGTAGTGTTATTACAGCACAGTCGGAAAGATTTAAGATATCACTGCCATAGTCACCGGACATTGTTCTATCGGTACATTCGCCGAAAAGCATTGTTATCCTAGTATTTGTGTTGGGCCACAGTGTTAACCTATAATTTCTGTCAGGCGACAGTGTTAGATATAGAAATCAAAGCCAGTGTAATCTCTTAAAATAAAACTAAAATTGAGAATGTCTTTAAGAAACCAAAATGTAACCTTAAAGAGTTTGGCTTTTCGCTACCCTAGCTAGCTCAACAGGGCAGTGAGTTCACTGGGTTATCTTACCTTAGTACGGCCAATCAAGCAATGCCTGTCATATCTATCATCAGACATTCACCGACAAAACCAATGATTTTCTTTAGGCGCCAGGTAATTTTCGTCAGTAAGAAAATTACCAAAACATTAGATTGATTGATGTTGTAATGTACGCTAAATAAGTAAACACAGGCTTACGTAAAACTTTGAGTAGTGTATTTACTTATTAAAAGTGACAAAGTAAATTGGTGATATTCCATTTAAAAGTACATTGTCATGGTAATTAAAAAAATAATTAATTTAAATAAATGCAAGTAGTGTATTCACTTATGAAAAGTGACAAAGTGAAATGGTGATCTTCAATTTAAAAGTACATTGTCATGGTAATTAAAAGAAAAAAAAAATTAAATAAAATGCATTTCATGACTTCATATCATAATCCCTAAATATCTTGTACTCTGTACAAGGACGTTTGGTACTAGCTAGCTAAGAGGTTTGGTCGACTAAACGCAATTGCCTTACAAATTTGGTACCTTACAATCTGGGTTAACCGCTAAATAAAATGTTTTTAGGAAAGAAAAATCAAGGCATGAGTAAATGATTTTACTTTTGCTAACATTCCAAACTGGGTCCGTCTTTGGCCACAAGAAATACTAATAATTAATCCAACGGTATTCTAAGAAGAAATGGTAAGGCCTCCGACAGTCCCCCAGGTTAAAATGATATACCCAAATAAACTAAAAGTTACTAAATCTACCACTTAGCTGTTATACGGTACTCTAGGCAAGAACTGTGCTAGTATTATTTGTCTGGGTGACAACAGTAAATCAGTACTGTGGGTACTGCATGGCAGTTAAAATATCCAGAACCAGTAGTCTTCCAAAATATTCAAAGTATAACCAAAACTTGAGTCTTCCGGGTCCAGTCAAAAGGACAGTAAAAGAAGATAGCATCAAATGAAGTAGAAAAATGTAACGTCTGATGAAGTCAGAAGATAACCAAGAAGTAGAAAGAAGAAGAAGCAGAAGAAGAAGCCCTCAAACCAATGAGAGCTTCCTGTTTTCTTGATATTTTAAGGTCGTTGTTTCGGACCAGGAAGAAACTTAAAAAACCGAGAAAATCTCGCTGGAAAATGAACACTGACAACCTATGCTTATTAAGCATCAAAACCTATTCATTTCCAATTGGCACGGAACCGCTGATCCTCAACCTGAGAAGTTAACTAATTTTAACTTTTGCGGTGCCGCGTGTTTCTTCCCCAGCAGCTTGCAAGAAATTGGCCAATCTCCGAAAACGGAAATAGGAAATTCATTTTCAAATTTCAGAAACCTGTCATTCTCTTCCTTTCGACTCTGATGGCGTTCAAAATTGTTACCCAAATATGCTCTGTGGTCAAATCCAATCGAAATCGCTTAATACGGAACTCTAACATTATCAGTAAGACCTAGGGCAACCAGTGCCAAAAGAATAACATAACCCCTTTAACAACGGACAGAAAATGTAAACAAAATAAGTAATGAAATTACAATCGAAAATAAAAGAGTACCAAAATTTATGTTGATATGCTTATTAGAAGACAAAATTTGAGCCATAGTGAGAACACAACGTCAGGTACGCATCCTGAGAAAAGTAGGATCTCATACAAGGATGTCAACGACGATCAGACAGAGAGAAGGTTTCGAAAAAAAAGGAATATCCATGTTAATTTTAAAGAATTAATAAAGAAAAAGGTAGGTTGCAATACTTTATACGTGATGTTAAATCTGGGACATCACAGCATATACCTGCAGAAGTTGCAGAGATGAAGAAACGGAGGAAAGTATTCAGCATTTTTTGTGTGAATGTCCTGACCTCGCGAGAAGAAGGGCGAATCATTCTTTAATGATCTGTAGGAAGTTAGCAACTTACAACTGCGCCGACTCACAAATTCATGAATAATAGCGGTTGAATGAGCTGATAAGATTCTTCTGCGTTCTACGTCGCGTTAACAATCAGGAAGCTGATGCGGATAGGTTCCGCGGAACACGTGTGGTATCACAACGGTCCTCATAAGACTATGTGAGATTGTTTGGACAGTGTCAGAAGTCTGTAACTTCACGTCCATTATTGACCGATTGTTAACATAAGAAATGGTTTTTCTTTACCTTGCCAATTATTAATATTCACCATTGTTAATAAAGAAAAATTTATAGAAAGTAACTTAATTTTTTGATTCTGCAATAATAACATTGAAGGTGATTAGGTATATATTTTTATTTACTTTACCCAATTTTTAAATATTTGTGTAAGGAAGTTATTTTACGTTAACGTAATTCTGTAGGATCTTCAAGATCCAAAATTGAATTTAAAGATACGAAACTAAAGAAAAACTGTTTGTTAAGTGAAGGAAGCGGAATTTTATGTTTTTATTTCGGTAAAAAAAACTATGACAAAAACTAAATTTCTCTGCCTCGAGGACTTGTCGACGGGAGACAACCCTAAAGAAAAAACAATGTTAAATCGAGAAAACAAAAATGGTTATCACAAGATTACTCCCCAAAGAAATATTGTGTAGGTGAAAGGTACAAGAGCAACGGTCAGAGAGGTAAAAAGTTAATTGAAAAATATCTTAATAAGATACAAAGGGATGAAACCAGACACCAAAAAAATAGGAAGGTTTTTTAAATAAATAAAAACTTTTTTTTATTAAAAAATATGTCTCAATTAGCTCACGACACGAATATTAAAGCTGAAAGGGCATTCGCTAATTTATTTTTTGACCAATAATTTATTTTACTAATGATGAGAAGTTTATTACAAAACTTTAAATTTTAACTTATGAACAGCTAATGAACAGCTTTAAACAGATAATAAACAGCTTTAAATAGCTTTAAACAGCTAATAAGCGGCTTTTGAACAGCTTGAACAGCTAATTAACGGCTTTTGAACGGCTTTTAAACAGCTTTAAACCTGCACCCTACTGGCGCATGCGCAGAAGACGTGTTGGAATCTGGCGCAGAACCTCTCTTCTTCCTCTACTCTGCTGTTATAAAAAAAAATCTTGAATCTCCCAGATCTAAAGCTGTACACTGATCACGACCATTTAACTGACAGACTATGATGCGAAATTGAAAACCATCCAAGGACAGGGTGGGTGGAAGTCCTCAACAGTGGCAAAAAGATATATAAAAAACTGAAAAATAAGAAGAAATATGCCAAAAGCCTTCTTACGACTTCGTCGTTCAGTACAATTGTTCCCTTCATAAGCATACATAATGACAATAAAATCCCGATGAGTGGAACTACAGAAGGAATTCTTATCTCTGGTTGCTTAAATTGCACAATAAATGTTAAGATGTATTAAAAGCCAAAATCAAAGCGGCCATCAATGCACCGTAGCGCCATCCCAGCGGAATTAACTTCAATATAGAAGGCAGTCACACTGGTAATAATCGCAAGGTAGACAACTAAATAAACCACGAAGTGTAGGGAACGTTTTTGGCGTTTTCACCGGAACATCTGCCATTTTGCAGACTAGAACAAGATCAACGCTGGCACCCACTAGAATACGCCCAATCCTTTTAAGGAAAACCATAAAAATGTTTAGAAGATAATTATAGTGGCCGCGAAAATAATTAAAAAGCTAACAATGTGGCATATCGGACAAGCATGTAACTGTTTTTTATATTGGAATACACAGAGAGCCAAGCCAAATCCAATTCCGCTGGGATGGCGCTACTGTGTATTGATGGCCCCTTTGAATTTGCAAAAGGCTTTTAATACATCTTACCGCCGTCTTTGGGATTGCTCGGGATCGGGCTGCCCGTAGAGTCCTAACAAGGACGAAACGGCCATCGTGGTCTACCCGCCCCAGAGTATCCATTGTGCTTGGATCCCTTTGTATTCCAATATAAAAAATAGTTACACACTTGTCCGATATGCCACAATATTTGCTTTTAAATTATTTTCGCGGACACTATATCATCTTTTAAATAAATATTAATGTAAATAATAAAAGTTAACATCTTTGTAATTAGTTTTAAACTAGTATCATACATAACGTTTTGAACATTGACTAATTTGTAGAGAAAAATTGTAAAGCAATTCCTAACCTAAAGTCATTAAAAAGAAAAGGTAAAACCTTGACAACACTAAGCTCTTATAGAAAATTAACACAAAAAACAAGATTGGCCCAGAAGGGTCACTTTAAGTGCTAAAATTTATAGAACAAAAAATATGTCTGCACGTCTCGCGTTAATATGTCGGCGCAAATTGTCAAACGTGCTTGGTTAAGTTTGGGAAAAAAATGGAAACTTCTTTTGTTATCAAACCTCTATAATAAAAATATAACTGGATACTATAAAAAATATATTTTTTACACTGCGTGGTGAAAATAGTGTATTACATAACAAGTCTTGAAAGTGGTACTGTCCAAACGAGGAGGAATTTAGCACGAGGCGTAAGCCAAGTGCGGAAATCATCCGAGTTTGAGAAAATCACTTTCACACGAGTAATGTACACAATTTTTTCTACGACCATAAAAAATTATCAAAAATAGTTTATTTTTAAAATTTTGTAGGTATCACCATTGTGTTAAACAAATTATTTTAACACTAGAGTTGAAAAATATTAAACAAATTTTAAGGCGGATTCCAACAGAAGCGTCTATATTAAAACAAAAAAACAATGTCTATTTTACACATTTTAACTTACCTAGTTCAGGTAATAGACTTTTTTATTAGGCCTATGCTTAGTTTTAAATAAAAATAATAACTCTTTCTCGTATTGGCTTACGCTCATTCTACTATCTATGTATTGTATAATGAATAAATTTCGTTTCTGATTTTTTAGCTTCTAATATAATTGTCAAAATACAAATGTTGTAATTGATGGTGAAAAATTAGAATTAGTTAACAGTATTAAATATTTAGGGATAGTTATTAATTCAAAATTATAATTATTTAATTATTTTGAAAGTATCATATCGAAGATTGGCGGAAAAGTAGGTTATTTTAAAAGAATCAGTTCTAATTTAAGTTTGTTTTCTAAAAAAACTGCATTTAATACTATTATATTACCACATTTTCTTTATTGTTCTTCTATTTGATATTGTACTAGTGAGAAAATATTTAATAAATTACAAATTTTACAAAATAAGGCAATGCGGATTATTTAAAATTTTGACAAATATACAAAAATAAGTTTTATGTTAAAAAATTTAGATTGGTTAAATGTCAGAAATTACATTTTTGATTTAGTATGTATCTTTATACATAAAATTAAAAATAATTTATTGCCCGATTGTTTAAAATTTTTTTGTTCTTTTAATTATGACCATCATAATTATAAAACACGAACTAATCAAAATTTTTATGTGGATAGAGGGTCTAAAACATTAGCTAATAAGTTGGAAAATTCTATTAAATCTCAAATATCATTAAAACTATTTAAAAAAAAAAACTTTAAAATTAAATTTAAGTAATTAAAAAACAAAATGATACGTAATATTTGATACAATTTTCAAAATGTTTAACTTTTCGGTCTGTTTTTGTTAAAAAAAGGTTCCGTTTGAAAATTTAAAAATAAATCTTTAAAAATGTTTTAAAAAATGTATTAAAAAATATTTAATTGTAGCTGTTTTTCATTTCAACACACGTATTGAAAAAAAAATTTCAATACGCGTGTGAGATAAAGAACTTTCTGACCAAGTTAGACAGTCAGTTTGTGGACGATCGCAGAAAAAGGTAAGTATTTACTACATAAACCCCTTCGTAAACACATTCCTGACTTTATGCCTTCTGATATTTTTCAGGAAATAATAATTGTAGGTTTTTGGCAAAAATCCAACTTTAAGAATTATCGCTGCTGAGGCAATTCTAAAGTCTTACAAGCTTTATTGTCAACATAAATATTTTATAATGTATTAAGGAGCGTTGTCGTAAACAAATATATCTAGGTAAGGGGAATAATAAATTTAATATTCCGAAGACATAAATCAGGTGATTACTGTACATATAGGTACCTACCTTACTCGGTTTATATTGTTTTTCATAAAAAAACATATTTCATTGAAACTTGTATCCACGCCGAATATTAAAATATAATCAACATAATATTTTGATCAGATGAAATATTTATTTACCTTTAGTCGTAATTCACAATGTATGACATGTATAAATATATAGTTACTTTTCATTTAAGGTGGCACTTTCAACGTCATTTAACCATTACCAATATTTCGCGTTGCTTTTTTTAGTTTATTATTAGATTAACTAACATTTAAATAAAATCAATATCATCGGTACAATATTTAGGTAATATCTGACATAATATAACAAAAATATCTATTAATTTTATTGCTAATTTTGGGAGAATTGTATAGTAAAAGAAGAATGACATAATAATTTTAAAAAAAATCTTACCCGATATTTTTCGCTATACAATTCTCCTAAAATATTTAATGAAATACCTTGATATTAATTTAATATGTCAATTAAAACCTATAAAATATGAAGACAATGATTTTATTTAAATTTTGTGTAAAAGCTAGAAAAATGAAATAAATCTACGCGAAATAGGTTGGCAAACATGTTGATACTCCCACCTAACCTATTTCGCGTAGATTTATTTATGTTTTCTAGCTTTTATACAAAATTTAAAGAAAATCAGTGTCGACTTGATATTCTATAGGTAATAATTGACATATTTAATAAATATCAAGGAATTTCATAACTTATTTTAGGAGAATTGTATAGCGAAAAATATCGGGTAAGATTTTTTTTAACATTATTATGTCACTGTCACTCATTGTTCTTTCACTATACAATTCTCCCAAAATTAGCAATGAAATAAATTGATATTTTTGTAATATATCAGATACTACCTAAATAATGTACCGACGATATTGATTTTCTTTAAATGTTAGTTATTAAAATAATAAACTCAAAAAATCAACGCGAAATAGGTTATAGGTTGGCAATAGAATGAATGACGTTGAGAATTCAACCTTAACTAGACATTCTAATGGTCTACGAAAAATATTTCTAAACATAAAAAACAATATGGCGGTGCATGAGCAGCTGATGGCTGGCAACTAATCAAAGATTTAACTTTACAGTCAGAAAAGTAAGAATATGTCCCACTACATTATTCATCTACTACAGTGAGATGCCGGCTTCGCACAAAAGTATTTTTATAAATGTGATGCGCTTGCTCGTTGTTGAAAAAATACAAAAAAAAATTATTAAATTAAATTATTTTTATAAATTATTTTTTAACTCGTTGTGATGACATCTACATGAAGCTGGCAATCATATCAAACGAAGTTGTGCATTGTAAATACAAAAAAAAATTAATCGAATTAGTTACTTTTATTTTTGCTTTTTAATTTCGACAGATATGGCCCTGGTTCTAATTCACATTTAACTTTTTTATGCTTTTAAAAGCAACATTTTATCACATTAAGTTTTAAAATATTGTCTCTTGCAAATAAATTAAAAATAATTTAATGTTTTTTAAAAAACAACCAACTGATGTTCGCCCGTCCCTAATGTTTCGGGTTGGCGAATTTCATTTTACAATTCCCGTCCTTTCTCTATCTAATTAGTATTATGAGGCAACCTTCATCAAAAATAATAATTATTCTCTCCAAAATAATTTCGCAAGAAAAAATGTTAATTTATTAACTTCCCATTTTTGTTTTAGTGCTGGTATAGCTTTTGGCACAGTTTCAAGTTGTAAATGTAACGTCCTGTTTGGAAGTTGTTACTTTTTAATGCTCTATTGAAACGAAAAAGGCTACACCCTTTTAAAGCTTCTATTTTTTGTAAATAAATATTTAAATAAGCGAATAAGACAATATTTAATATTTGCTTTGCAGTTTTGCTTTATAATAAACTGCTCATCGCAAAGTTCAATAGAAGAACAATGGAAAATATCAATTGGTAAACCATTATTCAAGGTCCGTAACCCAACTAGTTTAAACGACCTTCGAGTAATAAGCTTTCTACCGGCTATTTCAAAATTTTTTGAATGGTTCTTGCATGATCAGAAGTACCGGGTGTCCCACCTAAGGAGGTAATCGGCTATATCTCAGAAAGTAATCACACTAGAACTTTGGGAAAAAAAATATATCGATAAAAGCGGCCAAGAGAAATTGCTGGAAATTATTTTCAAGTTCCAAAAATGACCGCTAGGGGGCGTAAGAGAACTTTCAAAATAGAAATGTCGATTTCCTCTTGATTTTTCTTAATAAAAATATGATAAAAATATAAGCATTGTATTCTTCATAAAATTTTGCAACTTTATGTTAGGAATCGTTTTTTTCTATTTTCAATAATTAAGTGGTGGGAGAAGGTCAAACTTTTTTACTTTCAAACGCTGATATCTCTGCTTTGGATGAACCGATTTTACTCAACTTGGTCTTGAAAAAAAGCCCTTCTTTTACTCTACACGTAGATCTATTACCTATATCATGTTTATTCTGATGGTGGCCACTAGATGGCGTTTTTCCGTAATTTCTCAATGAATAAGGATTTTCTCAAAAAAATCAAATGTTATGATATGACTTTTTCATCATATTATATTTTAGCCTTATAAAGGCTATTAAATAGTGAAATAAAAAATCCAGGTCCGTATTTAAAATAAAAAAGTTGATAATGGTCGCTCGAATCCGAAACGTCGGATTAAAAAACTAACCCCATCAGCTTGTAGAGGAGGAAAAGTTACTATAATAAACTGAAAACCGCAACGTGATATCTTTTGTTAAACTAGAGAAATTAGGGATAATAATAATTAATATGGAAAAATAGGTCATTTTCCAAAACATTAATTAATCAATTAAAACTCTGGTTTAATGACGTCCAAGATGCTCGAACTGTCTCCCATCATATTTAATGCATAATTCCAATCGTTCCCTCGTCGATAAGACAGCTGTTTCTATTTCCGCTCTTGATATGCTTCGAACAGCGTTTAAGATCCGTTGAATCATATCCTCCCTTGTTATAGGTCTTGTAGTGAAAACGAGATCCTTAATTCGACCCCATAAATAGAAATCTAGACAGGTTAGATCCGGTGACCTGCAACAAAAACGTAGGTAGGAAAATTTGTGATTATTAGTAGGTAGGTGACCACCTAAGAACAACATGTTAACTTTACCTCGGGGGCCACGGAAATAAGCTACCTCTCCCGATCCACCTATCAGGAAACGCCTGATCCAGAAACCTACGCACGTTTACTGCGAAATGGGCTGGACACCCATCATGTTGGAGGAACATGGTCCTTCTGGTTTCCAATGGTACGTCTTCCAGAAGGACTGGTAAATTATTTCGTAAAAAATTCAAATAGTTTTCTCCTCTAAGCGGTTCATTCCAAATAAAAGGGCCTATAATTTTATTGCCCAAAATTCCGCACCAAACATTGACGCTCCACCTTCCCTGGTGTTGCACTTCTTGCATCCAGCGTGGATTATTTGCTGCCAAATAATGCATATTATGGGTATTAACTCCACCGTCACTACGGAAAGTAGCTTCGTCCGTCCAGAGAATGCGCGATAAGAGATTTCGGTTTTCTGCCATCATATTTATCAACCAATGACAGTAATCTAGCCTTCTATCGTAGTCTGCGACGGTCAGAGCTTGATGCAACACAATATGATAGGGATGTAACCTATACGGAAAATATTAATTAGTACTATTTAGGCGGACGCGTTATTATAACCTGGCATGCTATAATACCTAAGCGAAAAACAACTGTTTCTTTCAAAAACAATAATGAGTAGTTAATATTCCTATCAAATGTCAAAAATATCAATCATCCATAAAGTTTTTTATGCATTGCGATTATCAATAGATGGTTTAATATCTATACCTACATTAGGTAGCTACTAATAACAAGAATCTAATGATTACCTGTGGTCCTTCAATATTCGAAATACTGTTGACTTGGTAATATCTAAATCTACTGAAATTAGCCGAACGCTTAGCTGAGGATTGAACTCTACACATACGCTAAAACGTTGATAATATTTTCCTCAGTTCTGGCGGCACGACTCCTTCTGCGGCGTAACGGACGAACACTTCCTGTAGTACGGAAGCGATTGACTAGGCAAGTGAACATTCTGCTTCCGTACCGGCGCCTTTCAGGATATCTAAGAGCGTATATCCTTGCAGCAACAGTCGCATTTTGAAAACACTCAAAATAAACTGCGATAATATCAACCGATACTTGAAGCGACAAAGGCATTTTCAAAAATTATAAACTAAACAACAACTAACACTATAATTAACTAACACTATAACAATTTACTGACACAAAATAACAATAACCCAATCAATAATCTAACTGCGAATGTGGTTATTAATTATTTTGGCATAAAATGTCTTTTGACATTAGGAAATTTGTTTTGTTTCCAAAGCTAACTTGATATAGGTAAATTTACATGCTCATTGGATCTTGGTGTTTTGCTTGTTTCCAAAGTTTACTTGATAAAAGGCAACTCGCTCAATGAATTCTTGTTTTGGTTTATCCAAGGCAGAGATATCAGCGTTTGAAAGAAAAAAGTTTGACCTTCCCCCACCACTTATATTGAAAAAAAAAACATTCCTATCAAAAATTTGCACAATTTTATGAATACAATGCTTATATTTTTAACATAATATTTTTATTAAGAAAAATCAAAATTAAAAAAAAATGATGGGAGACAGTTCGAGCATCTTGGACGTCATTAAACCAGAGTTTTAATTGATTAATTAATGTTTTGGAAAATGACCTATTTTTCCATATTAATTATTATTATCCCTAATTTCTCTAGTTTAACAAAAGATATCACGTTGCGGTTTTCAGTTTATTATAGTAACTTTTCCTCCTCTACAAGCTGATGGGGTTAGTTTTTTAATCCGACGTTTCGGATTCGAGCGACCATTATCAACTTTTTTATTTTAAATACGGACCTGGATTTTTTATTTCACTATTTAATAGCCTTTATAAGGCTAAAATATAATATGATGAAAAAGTCATATCATAACATTTGATTTTTTTGAGAAAATCCTTATTCATTGAGAAATTACGGAAAAACGCCATCTAGTGGCCACCATCAGAATAAACATGATATAGGTAATAGATCTACGTGTAGAGTAAAAGAAGGGCTTTTTTTCAAGACCAAGTTGAGTAAAATCGGTTCATCCAAAGCAGAGATATCAGCGTTTGAAAGTAAAAAAGTTTGACCTTCTCCCACCACTTAATTATTGAAAATAGAAAAAAACGATTCCTAACATAAAGTTGCAAAATTTTATGAAGAATACAATGCTTATATTTTTATCATATTTTTATTAAGAAAAATCAAGAGGAAATCGACATTTCTATTTTGAAAGTTCTCTTACGCCCCCTAGCGGTCATTTTTGGAACTTGAAAATAATTTCCAGCAATTTCTCTTGGCCGCTTTTATCGATATATTTTTTTTCCCAAAGTTCTAGTGTGATTACTTTCTGAGATATAGCCGATTACCTCCTTAGGTGGGACACCCGGTACAGCTATTTTACTGATAATAATATTATTCCTTTCACACAATATGGATTTAGAAAACACTTTGGGACTGCTCTGGCTTTAACAAATGTAACAGATGACATTCTACGTGCGTGTGATAGAAAGATGAACAGTATACCAATTCTCCTTGACTTTTCGAAAGCTTTTGATACCATTAATCATAAACTGCTTTTATTCAAATTCAAATATTATGATTTTGTTAATGACTCTTTCCTTCTTATTAAATCATACTTGTTCAATAGATTTCAAAAAGTGTTTTCTGATAATAATTATTCTGAACAAGCTCTGGAGTGCCCCAAGGTTCAGTTTTGGGGCCCCTACTTTTTCTTATGTATACCTCTAATATACTTAGATCTTTAAAGCACTGTAAAGTGCAAGCATTAGCTGACGATACACAAATATATTGCTGTTTTGATGGTGAGGATTACGCCGAAGTCGAGAACTGTACAAATCAAGATTTGCAAATATTGAGTGAGCTCTCTCGAAGGCACAATTTAAAATTTAAATCCTACTAAATCATGCATGCTAATTTTTGGTAATAAGAATAAGGTCAATGGTTTAAAAAATATTTTTAATATATCCGTTAAAGGAACTAAATTAAATATTGTGGATAGTGCTAAAAATTGGGGTTTATTGCTTGACACGGAACTAAGGTTTAACGAGCATTAAAAAAAATATTTCAGAAAACTTATTTTTCTTTAAAAAAACCGAACCACATTTTAAATTTTAAATTAGGGAAAGATTTACGTGAATCCCTCGTTTTGTCAAATTTTAATTATTGTGATTTTGTATACGGTTTCTGCTTGGATGTTGAAAGTATATCTCGGATACAGAAACGGCAGAATGCTTGTCTTCGTTTTGTGTATGATATAAGAAAGTTCGATCATATTTCTCACATGTATAGGACAATTGACTGGCTGAGGATGGATGAACGCAGAATGCTTTATTTTTGCACATTATTGAAAAAAATTATTAATAATCCTGACTCCCCTGTTTCGATTCTCTGATTTTTCGTTATGATATTCATGATAGTCGGGTCAGAAACAGAAGTAAATTAACCTTGCCTCATCATTGGAGCGTTATGTTTCAACGATCATTTTCTTATAATGCAGTGAAATATTATAATTCGATACCCACTGAGATGTTGCCTCTAAATGTAACTTTATTTAAAATTAAATATAAAAAGTATGTTTTAAATGTGCAGAATACTTAACATCTTAACATAGTATAAAATAAAGTCGCTATCGCCCATCTGTCCCTATATCCCTATATGTGCTTAAATCTTTAAAACTACGCAACGGATTTTTTAGCGGTTTTTTAATAGATAGAGTGATTCAAGAGGAAGGTTTTTATGTATAACTAGCGACCCGCCCCAGCTTCGCACGGGTGCAATTTCAGAAAGTGGCATGCCAGGTACTAATATAACGGGTTTATTCGGGTTTGTATTTATACCAGCGGGTTGCAACGCATGCCGGGTACACGCAAGTTTTAATATAAATTATACTCATGTATTTTATTTTTTTTAATTGTTGGCTTAGAGTTATTTATATTTCTTATTAATTATATAATTGCCTATTTTATTGCCTATGTTAAATTTCATTTAAATTTAAAATATTCATTTAATGATGACAATCAAATGTTACTCATTTGTCTTTGACTGGTTCAGTAGAGTAGGTACTACAGCTAGACTGCGCCAGGATTTAACATTTATTTTCGGCTTTATTAATTGTAAATTTTATACTATATTGAAATAAAAGATGTTTATTATTAATATTATACTACTAAAGGGTTTTCCAATAAGAACGATATGATTTCAAAATGAAATAAAATTAAAATAATTTCAGATACAACAAAACGTTTTATATTATCTTAAAGTATAGTCGATAACATTTATGTTTTGAATAACACATCGTTTAAATGTCCTCCGCGACTTCGTGTACACGAGCGAATTCAAATTTTCGATGACTTTATGCAATAAATCGGGCGTGATCTGACGAATGCAGGGTTCAATGTTCAACCATAATGCATCAAGTGTTTGTGGTCTATTTCCATAAACCTTAGATTTCAAATAGCCCCACAAGCAGTAATCTAAAGGAGTTAAATCACAGCTTCAGGCCACTGAACAGTAGCATTCCTTGAAATTATACTTTCGTCAAACTTTTCTTGCAGTATATCGATAGTTTCATGAGCAGTGTGACATGTGGCACCGTCTTGCTGGAACCACATATCCTCCAAATCAAGTGCATCTAAATTTGGCCACAAAAAATTTCTTAACATCTGTCGATATCGTTCACCATTCACTGTAACTGCATCTCCTGCCTCATTTTGGAAAAAAAATGGTTCGGTGATGCCACCACACCATACAGTTACCTTTAGCGGATACAAAGGCTTCTCATCAATCTGTTGTGGATTGTTTTCATACCAAAAACGGCAATTTTGCTTGTTAACGCATCCACTTAACCAAAAATGAGCTTCATCTGAAAAGATAATTTTTTTGGCAAAATTAGGATCCTTTTCAAGTTGTTCTAAACTCCAAGCAGAAAATTCTCTGCGCCGACGATGGTCCAGTGGCTTAAGTTCTTGGGTCAAAACAATCTTATACGGGTGTAAATTCAAGCCTTCTTTCAAAATACGCCAAGGTGTCGTTTTTTTAATCCTTAACTCTTGAGCACGACGAGGAATTGATAAATTTGGATCCACTGCAACACTAGCTCTTACAGCAGCAATAGTCTCAACAATTCTTGCGTTTCGATGTCTTCTTGGTATTTTAACATTGTGAAGAGTAAAATTATTTTCAAATTTCTCAACGATGCGACGAATGGCAAGCAAAGGAGGACGATTATTTACACCAAAGTTTTCGCGAAGTGTTCACAAAAGATCGTCTATTTTCGTAAAATTTTTGGATAATAACCAAACGTTCTTAAAGCGCGTATTTAGCCATAATAAATTTTTATAGTTTACTGACAATAACTGACAACTGGTGACAGGTATAACTTTATTACCATGGTTACCATATCGTTTCAAAATCATATCGTTCTTATTGGAAAACTCTTTACTACTACAGTCTCGGTAGCCAAGTTTGATTAATACGACTTGTACAGGGTGTCCAAAATTGTTTTTCAAAGCCACCTTCGATATTTATTCATAATAATGACTGTTTAGGTATAAATCGTTGATAAAATAATAATAAAGTAATGAAATTTAAAGGTATTAACGTATATCAGGACTATAAACTGACTGGTTTAGTGCTTACTTTACCTAACCTTATCCATAATACCCCATAATACCCATACCTTAGGTCGAATTGAACGAATATTTTAATCTACAATAATTAACAAACCAAGCCATTTTCTTTTAACCAGAACCATAAAATAACCACACACTAACGATCAACCAATCAGAAATTAAGCTGTTTCACTACATGCATTTCATCTTGGCGGAAAAGTAACCGGTTAGTCTCGAACAACATTCTGCTACTTCTAAGGTCCAAAGGTTACCATATTGATTAAGTTATTTATATAGGAGTCGCTCTTAAAATTAACTTAGTAAACAAGACCCGCCTTGAAAATTTGCTAATTGGAAGGACGAGGATTCGCACCCTTATTTATAATTTCTCTTTTCCTTTGTATCTGGGGTTAATTGAGAAATTTTCTACAATGGAATAGTGTTTATTTACGACCACCTATGAAAATGAGAAAAAAGCACAATTAATTTGGCCAGAAAAGGCCTTATAGTAGTGGTAGTAGTAGTAACATGTTTTATTTAGCAAAAAGCTACAATTAAATATCTTTTAATGCATTTTTTTAACACATTTTTACAAACCCGAACAAACAAAACGAACAGATCCGGTGCAGTAGACCACGCCTGGACCCACGGCCATCATTTACAATGGGCAAACGCAAAAATTATACTTAAAGAAGAGCATTGGCGGAAGAGAAAATTCAAAGAAGCAGCTGTCATAATCCAGAACCCTGACTGTTTCAGTAAACCTTCTGCAGATATAAGAAACATTTGGAAGCCCTTGTTAAATAGGTTCAGATTGAGTAGTGATGCAAACGTGATTACGTAAGCGGATGACGTAAGCAGATGAATAATCATGGTGACGTAAGCAGATGACTCACGACTGCACCCGACCATACGTCACTAGATCCGCCACCTCCGCCCCCCTAGATAGTATAAATAGGCTCGTAGCTTTGTAACTTGTTTAGTATTCACCTGAAGACGACTGGAGATACTTACCAGTTGAAACGTTGTGATGTGTAAAACTAAGGGCGATGGAAGTCCAAAACACATCTTTTACTCAAGATACATCATTGTCTACAACCTTCAAACAAACACATTTGTATAGATTTATTTTTTAGTTTTAAAACGCAACCTTTTTTTAACAAAAACAGACAGAAAAGTTAAACATTTTGCAAATTGTATCAATATTACGTAACATTTTTTTAAATTAAATGTAATTTTTAAGTTTTTTTAAATAGTTTTAATGATATTTGAGATTTAATAGAATTTTCCAAATTATTGTATTCTATTAAACCTTTAAGAAAAATAGACCTTTAAGCTAATGTTTTAGACACTCTATTAAAAAAAAAATTTGATAAGTTCTTGATTTATAATTATGATGGTCATGATTAAAAGAACACAATTTTTTTAATCAATCAGGCAATACATTATTTTAAATTTTTTGTTAAAGATACATCTTAACATAGTATAAAACAAATTCGCTGTCGCTGTCTGTCCGTCCGTCCCTATATACCTATATATGCTTAAATCTTTAAAACTACGCAACGGATTTTGAAGCGGTTTTTTTTAATAGATAGAGTGATTCAAGGGGAACGTTTTTATGTATCCCTAGCGACCCGCCCCGGCTTCGCACGGGTGCAATTTCAGAAAGTGACATGCCGGGTACTAATATATCGGGTTTGTTCGGGTTTGCATTTATACCAGCGGGTTGCAACGCATGCCGGATACACGCTAGTACTAAATAAAAAAATTAAATTTCTTACATTCAACCAATCTAAATTTTTTAACATAAAATTTATTTTTGTATATTTGTCACAATTTAAAATAATCCGCATAGACCTTATTTTGTAAAATTTGTAATTTGTCAAATATGAACTCACTAGCACAATATAAAATGGAAGAACAATAAAGAAAATGTGGTAATATCATCAACTATTGTTGATTAAGGGTGGCCACTGGCCATATCTCGGAAACTACTAAACATAGAAACTTGGGGAAAAAATAATTATGATACTTTTAAGTTCCTCATTTCGCCGCAAGAGGGCACAACTAAATTCTTTTTTTTAATTCTAAATTTCTCCGACAATTCCCATATTAAGGTATATCTCTGATTACATCATCGAAAAGCTTAGACAATTCTGCATCATTTTGGTTTAAGGCTCAATGGCGTACCGACCTTGATAAGAGTGGGAGAAGCTATTGAAAGTATATAAACATTAAAATCGCTGTAACTTCTAAACGACTTATCCGATTTTACTAAATTTAAGCTTGTTTGGAAGTACCTTCAATTGTCGTATCCAATGGTATACGATAGTTTCTAATAAAATTGCTACAGGGCGCAATTTGTATTAAAAATTATTATTTTGGCGATAACTCTGAAACGAACAAGGATATCGAACTGCGGTATTCACATATTTTCTTGCAAATTTCGTCTATTTTTCAATTATAATGTCATAGTTATACCGTATGATTTGAATTTTCGGGATAAAATCGAAAAAACTGTTATTATTACAAATTGCGGTCTCTAGCAATTTTATTAAACACTATCGTGTACTGTTGAATACGGCAATTGAAGATACTTACATTTCCCCTCCAAACAAGCTTAAATTTAGTAAAATCGGATAAGTCGTTTAGAAGTTACAGCGATTTTAATGGATATATACTTTCAATAGCTTCTCCCACTCTTATCAAGGTCGGTACGCTAATGAGCCTTAAACCAAAATGATGCAGAATTGTCTCATCTTTTCGATGATGTAATCAGAGTAATACCTTAATATGGGAATTTTCGGAAAAATTTAAAATAAAAAAAAAAATTTTAATTGTGCCCTCTTGCGGCGAAATGAGGAACTTAAAAGTAATTTTCAGAATTTTCTCATGACCGCTTTGATCATAATTTGTTTTTCCCAAGTTTCTATGCCTAGTACTTAGTTTCCGAGATATGGCCACCCTTAATGAATGTCAAATTTTCAGATCCCATCTACCGTGAATTACCCTGTATAAAGCAATAACTTATTTACCCGAGCTTCGCCTAATTCCATTATACATACCTACTATAAATATAGAAATGAGACGACTAAAAAATAAGACTCCCCATTAAATGCTTTTAAATTTTTTCCGAAAAAAAAACAATTTGAGAGGTATCATCATTATGAATTAATCTTTCCCTTTTACATAAAACAATAAAGCACAAATGCTGCTATATCATTAGCATTGGGGGAGCAAAATATTTTTCTCGTTCTTTTTTCGGAAAAGTTATATCTTTTTTCGGCGCTTAAACGCGATAGTATTTGTACAGGTATAACAACGAACAATGTTTTTCACCAAAATGGATATTTAAAGGTTATAAAAGCGACGAAAAAACTGTTTGTCTCGTTTCTTTTTACTTTTTTATTAGTTAGAAGCTCTTTATAATATATTGGAGTTTGTCCCCAGTGTATGCCATGTGGATCCATATTATTGTCATGGATACCCAATAAAAAAACTTTCGCCCATGTTTTTTTTCCTTTTATTTTTAAGGCAAGCTGAAGTATAAACTGTGTCAAAGAAATAGTATATTGTAGTCGAGAGTAGCGAATACCGATACTTTTATGACGAGTCTGCTGGTTCGTTCGGGTTTGTTCATTTCACTTCATTCGTCCGGCAATTACAGACTAGTTTTATGATATTGAGCCAAATAAATAAAAATGTAGCAATTGCTTTTTCTTATAAAATCGAAGCAATTTCTTGAAAGCCAATGAATAAAAACTAAAGTAATTGCTTTTGCGTCCAGCAATCGCTTAAAAGCGCAGGAATTGCTTCTAGTCAATGCTTTTTCTCAAAAAATAGAAGCAATTGCTATCGTTTGCTTAAAATGGATGAATAAATTAAGGAATTGCTTTTTCTAGTGTAGCGATTGCTTTTAACTTTTTAAATTAGGTCGACCCCTGCATCATTTGCTTGGTAGCAGTCAACTTAAGTTCTCCGCGGCATACACGTGCGTTGCTCTTAATTTGTGTCTTTAATTATGGCTGAATATATGAACGTCCGTAAAAGAAAAATCTACAGTGTACGTCAAAATTGCAGATACGATGATTTCAAAAAGTTATATCGATTTGACTGCAAAAATGTTAAGTGGTTTGCAAATTATTGTTTGACTGATACTGGTAAAAGGCGAGAGGGTGCACTGTCGCCTTTAAATAAGATTAAAGTATTTCTGCGCAAATTGTCGGATTCGGGCTTTCAAAATTATGTAGGTGAAGAACTCGGTGTTCACCAAACTACTGTCTGTAAGACATACACTTCTGTAATGGATGCAGTTTTGGAGAAGGCCAATATTTTTATTAAATTTCCTACAATTTCTAAAGCTGTTGTGGAAGCTAAACGGTTGTGGCCAGAGAGATTTATTTATGTTCCTTTAATTTGTAAACGAATATCAATTGCTTGTCTTTAATTTCTTCATCACTAATATCACTTTCCTCATTTTCACTGAAATCTGCCATATCACAAATATAAGTTTCATATTTTCCACAAAAACGTAACAGATTACTTTTGTACTAAATAAATAGACCAACGTTGTTGTATTTACATCAACTATTTTGCAAATTAGGCACCAAACTGAACATGAAATCTATAATTTGAACAAGTGGATAAGCCACGTCTAAACTTGTGTTGAATAAGCATTTGCTACAGAGGTGTAACAAAAACAGCAATTGCTTCAAAATTTTATTCATATCCAGATCTAGCAATTGCTTTTACTTATAGCAGTTGCTAGTCAAGCAATTGCTTTTACTAAAAAGTAATTGCTTCATTTTTATTCATTAGGCTCATCGCTTTTATTCCGAAGAATGATTGACGTTTGAAGAAATGCTGTTTTGCGCCTAATTTTCCCATTCTAACGTTGTATTTAGTATTTTACAATGAATCTCCATGCAATTATGATTGCAACATTCTTAGAATTAATCCGTATGGATTATTATGATGATTTTGACTATATTGCCAAGTTTTAAAATTCAGTTTAATTTTATTTGCTTCGTTTGCAATAATAATTATAAACAGGTAAAATATCGACCGTGTGAAGTGTTGCCAAATTAATAGAAATGTCTAATCACTCAAAACTGCTTACAAACTATTGAATGACTATAATATGAAATTTGGACCTGAATGAGGTTTTAAATAAATCAAGTTTGGTTTCTCAAATTAATATTACTTACGCTTCATGTCAGACGCAGGAGAAGATCATGTACTTACCTGAAAAAAAATATAATTGTTATAACAGGCAATTTATCAATATTTGCAAAACGCAGCGACTGGCCAAGGAAAATCGCATCGCGTTGCCAAAAAAACAATAGAAAAAAAGGACGAAAAGAAAAATAAACCTTTTTTTTTATAACCTTTCATAACCTTCTAGCGAAAACAGAAAATCCAATATATAGCTTTGCTGACGACAGCCCACTTATCTCATCTTTTACTTTGAAATCTCAAACATCGGCTGCTGACGCACTTCTTCGCAGACAACATGAGGTATCACGCCTCAATAAAGACCTATAAGAAATTTTGTCGAATTTAACGCTCAAAAAACCCAGGCAGCAGTTTTCTCTAAGAAGGTTAACATTGCAGAACCCGATATCGTTATAGCAGGACACACAATTCCCCTGACTTCGTCTATTAATTTGCTGGGTGTCAACCTGGGAGGAAATATATCTTGGCATAATCACGTTGTGGCAATCGCCAAGGCAGCTTCTCAGAAGCTCGGTGTACTTTTCCGTACCAAAAAGTTGTATACACCTCAACAACTTCTGACACTCTATAAAGCCCAGATTCGACCATCACTGGAATACTGCTCTCATATCTGGGGTTCTGCACCGAAGCATACCCTTCGGTTGTTGGATTCCATCCAAAGGAGATCCGTTCATCTAATCGGCGACCACGAGCTGACTAAGAACCTCGACAGCTTAGAACATCGAAGACAGGTTGGTGATTTGACTCTCTTCTACAGATATTTCCATGGCAAGTGTTCGACAGATATTGCCCGCTCGATTCCACCTAGAGTAATGCATAGCAGAAACACACGACGAACCACTGCCGCTCATCCCTATGTGGTTCAACTTAGTACACCCCGAACATCATTGCTTCAGAGCTCTTTTATTTGGAGGACGTCATCTTTGTGGAACGGCCTTTCTGAGACCGTGTTTCCAACCGAATATAAACTCCAACGATTCAAGCAAAACGTGAATCGTTTTCTTCGCACACGCACCGCTCCCAGGTCCCTTAAAGGATTTTTCCTATGATGCTTGTGCTCGATCATAAAAAAAAAATAACGTCTACAGTTTTTGTCGAAATTTTTAATACAGACAACCATTTTTGCTACACCATAATCGTCTTCGCGAATTAAGTATAATATTATGCCAGTTTCAATAAAATGCAGGGAGTAAACTACATATTATTTTGATGGTGCCCATTCATCTCTGGAAATCGCATTTAACCATTTTTTTTCTATAAATCATAACTGACGGTAAATTCAAAGGTAGATACAGTTTCTTACATTGTTTTAAGACGCTATGGTAATTGGATTTGCACCCTGGAACACTGCATTTTGATTTGCTTACGCTTTGCTGTTGTCAATCAAAACAATCTAGCGTCATTTTTACTATTTACATACAGACAATATAAATTATCACAAACTACACTAATATATCACCGACATTCGACATTGTTTTTTGCTGTTAGGTTATTACAGACACAAATACGAAACGTATATTACAACGAGCACTAAAAATGTTTTAGGTTAAATTCATTATATCCAACCAACTAAAAGATGGGAAGAAGTTGCGAATGTCGACGACACGGGATGAACGATAAAACAGATCTTAATGATTAGTGGTCATGAGTGAGTTCCTTTCCCTTAATAACCCCCTTCCCGGTTTGAAATCACAGGGCATTTCAAACTGTATATACTAACATTAAAATTGAATAAAGTTATATTGCCGAAGTTGGTGAGAGAATCTCAGTGTCTCCGTAGCGCAATTGGTTAGAGCGTTCGACTGGTAAATGAGAGGTTCTGGGTTTGAATCCCAGCGGAGGTGTAAAACTTTTTTCAATTTTAAAAACTTTGTCTGCACGCCGATTATTATTTTTCAGTTATAAAAGATGGGAATATAAGAAAAATAATTAAAGCTACTGGTAACTAAACGTTAATAGTAAAAATAATAAATAGTATAGGTATTAAGGTGGGATTAACGACGCCATTTTCTATCGTCAATTCGATTTGCCTAAATATTGACGATTTGCATGCGCACTGCAGTGCTGTGTTGATCAGAGTAGTTATTTTTATGCTTTTGGCATACGAAGAAGAAAGACAGACATATTCTGGAGCTGGTAGAGCAAGGCAGATGTTAATCAGCCGGTGATAGTTTTGTTACGTGTTTTGTGCAATTACGGTACCTTTCCTGATAAAACAAACACATATTCTCTAGAATTCTTAGGATAGATGGCATCTAGATAGACTAGAAAATATCGTGTTACCAGTAAAAATTGTTGTTTTTACTTCAGTTCTGAAAATCGACGTGTTTACTTTCAAGTATTTTAAGGTAAATTGTGGCAATTTTAGTGGTTTCAAAAAACTGCTTTTTTTAAAGTTTCTGTGCATTTATTTCAAAAAAAAAACCGGCATACTATTCTTCAACGCCTCCCTCCAAAATTAGATACTAATTATTTTTTTTTTAATTGCAAGGTTCCGGAAGTTACCACTGCATTCAAGTCATTTAAAGGTCTTTTATACATGATTGACCTTGAGAACTGTGCCCTTAACAAATATTACTAAACCAGAAAAGACAAATTTTGTATCAAAAAAAAAAAAAAAATTGCGGATTTTTTTCGTATAGATACCCTTTAAATCTCTACAAACTCCCACCCTTGAAATTTTTCTTATTATTTATCACCTCAAACGCCTAAATTTACTCTATGGCAAAATTCTTATCCGTTTTTGCTACATCGTTATTAATTAGCTCGTTAGACAGTTACGAAAGAAAATAACCCAAAGGAAGGCAAAAAAATTTATTGCCGTCTTTTATTCGAAAGGGAAATCGTGGCTCGAAACAATTGCGTAATTTTCAAAACAAAAACGGGAACGGAATTCGAAGATTTATTTTTAAATCATTTTCTTCCTTTAAATTTTCTTTTTTGATCGGTCCCTAAGAGTATTATCTCAAATCAAAGTCAAGGTCAGCGAAGTTCCCCATAATAAAACTAATAGAATTATAATTGAACTAGTTATAGTGTTTCTTAGGTCAATTTAATGACATGAAACAGTATGAAACTCCTAACCATAGGCGTCCCAAACAAATAATTAAAATGCGTATACACACTTATAAGTTTGTTTAACATTAGGTGTTTGTACATACTACACTTTATAAACCCACTGTATATATAATAATATTATATTAAAATAATAAATATAAGGTAACTCAAAGATTCTATACACAAAACTAAAACCAGAAAAATAAACCTGACACGGCACGACACTGCTCAGAAAATGCTTTAATTTTTTTACCAGAACTCCATTCTGGGACCATTCCCCGGCCCGTCCATAAGTTCCAAATCACGTATATTTTATCTTCGTCTCTTCCACGCCATCGGCGGTCACTGGCCTATCTCTGTCTGACAGAATCGATCGTTGAACGGGCTGCAGACCGCTTCAGCTTATACCAGCCACTTTAACTGGCGCTTATCACCCCTGACAACGTGCATAAATTGTGAACGGTTGCCAGTTCTACCAAATTTTCTAGTTTGTTAATATATTATGTATAAGTATACGAGAAACAAGGGTTTGTTAATTAGTTGTTTTTAAACACTGAAAACACTTTTTGTCTTGATTTCAGTTGTATTGTTTCTTAAGGACTAAAGAATGTATTATTATAACAATGAATGGCTTGTTATTTTTTTCTGTCACACTCAAAACGCCTCGGTTTAAAGTATATTTGCAAACTAGATTTCAAAGAAAGTTACTGACTAACAATTGAATGCTGATATAAATGAAACATCTTTAATAAAAAAAACTTAAAGAATTGAAGAAGAAAGATCTGACAACCCTGGTTGTGAGGTCGGTATCTTTGAGACTGTTTACCGCCGTATGGAATGATTGGAATGTCCTCAAACTGAGTTTGGTAAGGTTTATATCTGATGTTATTACCAGGTGGTGCTCGCACAGACTGGCCATAGGAAATCTTAAATTAGTCTCCAAAAAATAAGGCATAACACTAAAACCACAGTACTGTAATTATTACATAAAACCTATACACTCAGACCGCTGTCAATGAATACCAATATTAATAATACAATTTTGAGGTAAAATTGATTATTTAATGTAAAATCCACGCGTTTACTGTTTTCACGCCCTTTTTACGACGAAGACGTGTGGCGACATGCGACACAATTAATTTCAGCGAGAAATTCTTGAACCGAACATTACATGATCATTTAAAATTGGAAAAGGTATCTTAAGGTAAAATTTTCAACGTCATTCAATCTATTGCCAACCTATAACCTATTTCGCGTTGATTTTTTGAGTTTATTATTTTAATAACTAACATTTAAAGAAAATCAATATCGTCGGTACATTATTTAGGTAGTATCTGATATATTACAAAAATATCAATTTATTTCATTGCTAATTTTGGGAGAATTGTATATTGAAACAACAATGACATAATAATGTTAAAAAAAATCTTACATGATATTTTTCGCTATACAAATCTCCTAAAATAATTTATAAAATTCCTTAATATTTATTTAATATGTCAATTATTACCCATAGAATATGCAGTCGATATTGATTTTATTTAAATTTTGTGTAAAAGCTAGAAAAATAAATCTACGCAAAATAGGTTATAGGTTGGCAAGCATGTTGATACTCCGACCTTAAGGTGGGAGTATCAACAGGCTTGCCAACCTATAACCTATTTCGCGTAGATTTATTTATGTTTTCTAGCTTTTATACAAAATTTAAAGAAAATCAGTATCGACTTGATATTCTATAGGTAATAATTGACATATTTAATAAATATCAAGGAATTTCATAACTTATTTTAGGAGAATTGTATATCGAAAAATATCGGGTAAGATTTTTTTTAACATTATTATGTCATTGTCGCTCATTGTTCTTTCACTATACAATTCTCCCAAAATTAGCAATGAAATAAATTGATAGTTTTGTAATATATCAGATACTACCTAAATAATGTACCGACGATATTGATTTTCTTTAAATGTTAGTTATTAAAATTATAAAATCAAAAAATCAACGCGAAATAGGTTATAGGTTGGCAATAGATTGAATGACGTTGAGAATTCAACCTTAAGCATTATTTTGGTATTAGTTTCATCAAGAAAAAAATCAACGAGAAGGAAATTTTTGCTTTTCTAAATTGTCAGCGGGAGATGCCAAATAAGGGTTCTATTGACTTTAATCACATAAAGCCAAGGGAGCCGATTGTAACAACAAAGCAGAAATGGACTGATCAAGGGTTTCTTTTTGCCAATGTAAGATACATTGTGGGCTTCCAAACGTGCCCGAATCAAACAAATGGTTGTCCCATTTTAAGGTTCATTGAAGGATTTCGAAAATGGATTGGTGTTATGTACTTTGGAGTGGGCTTATTGGAGTTAATGAAATGGGAGATAAATTGGAAAATAATTAACATATACAAGATCTTACTTTAAATACTATTTATATACAAGGTGTTATAATTTATCCAAACTCAGTTTGATGACATAAAAAATCGACTAGCGGGCTTCAAAGAGACCGACCTCACAACCAGGGTTGCCAGATCTTTCTTCTTCAATTATTTAAATTTTTTTATTAAAAATGTTTCTTTTATATCACTATTCAATTATTGTTAGTCAGTAACTCTCTTTTAAAGCTAGTTTGCAAATATACATTAAACCGAGGACTTTTGAGTGTGACAGAAAAAAAATAACAAGCCATTCATTGTTATAATAATACATTCTTTAGTCCTTAAGAAACATCATAGTTAAAATCAAAATAAAAAGTGTTTTCAGTGTTATAAAACAACTAATTAACAAACCCTTGTTTCACCTATACTTATATATTATATTTACAAACCCGAAAATTTGCAAGAACTGGCAAGCGCATATAATTTATCCACGTTGCCATGGAGACAAGCGCCAATGGCGCTGTCTCGGACAGCCTGTGAATAATACTAAGACAAATGTAATTGCAAATTTATATGTCCTAGACAAGAAAGGCGGAATATTTTTAGCAAATGAAGTTATTTCTATGTATTGCTAAAAGATATTTAATAGTTTAGGACATTGTGTAGGTGGTTTAACATATTTGCTGTTTTTACGAATTTAATTTTGGTTTATAACTGTGTACTGTGCGTAACGTTTTTTTTTTCTTAATATATTTTATTGAGTTGTTGCTTTAAGCATAAAAAACTAGACAATCGAATGGTTATAATAAAATCTCGGCGTATTGTGGAACTTCGCCAGGAGTATCTGCACTAAATAAAAGGGTACTGGGAATCAGATAAAAATATAATTTATTTAGACGAAACATGGTTCGATAAGCATGATGTTGTGAAATATGGTTGGGTAGACAATTCAAAAAATTGTACTTTAAATACACCGTGTTTGAGGGGAAAACGTGTTATTATTCTTCATGCCGGTTGTGTCGAATGCGTTGCTCTTGTCGGCAAAAAATATGACTCAATCTTTCGCCGATTATCATGAAGATATGACCGCGGATTTGTTTGGAAAATGGTTTGCTGAACAGCTTTTACCTAACATTCCTCCGAATTCGGTAATTGTTATGGACAATGCGTCATATTATTCGAGAATATTAAATAAAATACCTAACATAAGCACTAAGAAAGAAGATATTCTAAAGTTTATGATAAATTATAATAATATATTATGGATATTCCTGAAAGGATTCCAATCAAAAAGAAATTAAATAAAATCATCAAAAGGAGGAACTTTAAAAGTAAATACGTAATTGATACTCTTTGCACTAGGCGCAGGCACATTAAGCGCAGCTGTCCTTGATAATATTCGGCAGGTAATTAGCCACAGGAGTAGCGATGTATGGAAAACTGCGACGTTCATGTTATAAAAGTAGAAAAAGAATATCCTGTTTTAGCGCCAATAGTGATCCAACCTGGAAACGATTATACTTCTGAATATTCTGATGATTCCAGCAATTGATTTGTTACTGCATTTTAAATCAATAATGTTTGTTTAAAACGTGTTACCTATTAAAGTTGCTTTATTTATAATATTATCAGCGGCGCACCCAGGATTTTATGTTAGGGGGGGCCCGCCAACCAGTGCTGGAAGCAAATTTTTTAATAAACTTTTAAGTTACGCATTTTTCTAGAACTTTGGAGCTTTTTTAACAGGTACTCTTGCAGGGAAGATCGCAATAGCCTAGTCATGGGAGACGTAAACGGTTTCTTAGGGGGGGGGGGCATTGGCGGCTTGTGACTTGTTAACTTGGGGTGTATTAAAAGCCTGCTGTAGGCGAAATGCGCCGCAGGCGAAATTTTTTTAAGACCACGCCCAAATTTGGTCAATAATTATAATAGAAAATATTTTAAAAATTTATGATTACCTTCTTATTCTATTGAAAATGAAATAAGATAAAAAATAAAAAGGCTAATTTATTTTTCATTAGTGGGTACATTGTTTAAAAGTAAAGTTCATTCATCTGTTTTTATTTGCAGCAAACTTATCAATTACAATAAAGTCCTTAGATTTACAATTTGTGGTATGTATCAAGTTAATTTCGAGAGTTTAGGTCTTCCCTTAATTTTAATTTCAATTTTTTGCTCAATACTTAATGAGCTAAAATTGTTTCTCAAACATTCATAGTCGTTTTGGCATTAAAACTGTTTATTTTTATTAAAATAAGTCTTTATTACCCCAAATTAATAACAAAAATATAAAGGAAAACTCGAAATAATAAATTCATACATTCAATCAAACCATATTAAACCTCAATAAGTCAACTTTTGTCAAGTCAACTTCCAGGGGGAGGGGGGGGGCAAATGCCCCACCTGGCCCCCCTCAAACGATGCCCGTGAGGTAAATCTAAGAAAATTGACTTTTTAAAATACTTATCCACTTTCATAATTTTTCATTTTATTGGGGGTTTTGGGGGGGGGGGGGCAAGGCCCCCTTGGCCCCCCCCCTGGGTGCGCCACTGAATATTATTATCATATTAGAAAATTAAAATAATACCCCACGCATTTTAATTATTTGGTTGGCGACGCCTATGGTTAGGAGTTTGATACTATACCTAAAAAGTTCAGCCAAGATAGGATAGAAAACGAAAATCTTAAATATGGCGGTAGGTGCTTCGTTAAAAAGTGAAGCCGCCCAGAAAAACTAAATATTGACCTATTAGCCTGGCTCAACAAAATACTTAAAACACGAAAATGTCCTAGAAAAAAAGTGAGGCTTGAATAATGGGATATAAAATCACGAAAGATAAATAGTGCCTGTCGTCTTAATTTACCCGACCGGCATAAAGCGGTGTCCCAATTTTTTTGACCCTTTGTTAAGGCCTTGTAAGCCTTTGAAATACTGTGGTGGTCCTTCGAGTATATATAATATATATAAATAAAAGTTAATGGTCGGTATATAAAACAGCTTTTTATCGTTATTATTAATGTTATGGAAACATTTATCCTAAATAAATGATTACCTCGAAAAAGATAGGACGTCATTGGCGCACGAATTAATGAGCCTAATGAATAAAAATGTAGCGATTGCTTTTTCTTATAAAATCGAACTAATTTCTTGAAAGCCAATGAATAAAAACTAAAGTAATTGCTTTTGCGTCCAGCGATTGCTAAAAAAGTGCAGGAATTATTTCTAGTCAATGCTTTTTCTTCAAAAATAGAAGCAGTTGCTATCGTTTGCTTCAAATGTGATGAATAAATTAAGGAATTGCTTTTTCTAGTGTAGCAATTGCTTTCCAACTTTTTAAGGTAGGTCGACCCCTGCATCATTTGCTTGGTAGCAGTCAACTTTAGTTCTCCGCGGCATACACGTGCGTCGCTCTTAATTTGTGTCTTCAATTATGGCTGAATATAAATGAACGTCCGTAAAAGAAAAATCTACAGTATACGTAAAAGTTGCAGATATGATGATTTCAAAAAGTTATATCGATTTGACTGCGAAAATGTTGAGTGATTGGCAAATTATTTTTTGATTCATACTAGTAAAAGGCGAAAAAAGTCCAAATAATCACTGAAAATAGCACTGTCGCCTTTAAATAAGATTAAAGTCTTTCTGCGGAAATTGTCGGATCCGGGCTTTCAAAATTCTGTAGGTAAAGAACTCGGTGTTCACCAAACTACTGTCTGTAAGATAAAAGTCTTTCTGCGGAAATTGTCGGATCCGGGCTTTCAAAATTCTGTAGTTGAAGAACTCGGTGTTCACCAAACTACTGTCTGTAAGATATACACTTCTGTAATGAATGCAGTTTTGGAGAAAGCTAATATTTTTATTAAATTTCGTACAAGTGCTGAAGCTGTTGTGGAAAGCTAAACGGTTGTGGTCAGAGAGATTTATTTATGTTTCTTCAATTTGTGAACGAATATCAATTGCTTGTCTTTAATTTCTTCATCGCTACTATCACTTTCCTCATTTTCATTGAAATCTGCCATATCCCAAATATAAGTTTCCTATTTTCCACAAAAACATAAGAGATTACTATTGTACTAAATAAATAGACCACCAACGTTGTTGTATTTACGTCAACTCTTTTGCAAATTAGGCACCAAACTGAACATGAAATCTATAATCTGAACAAGTGTATAAGCCACGTCTGAACTTGTGTTGAATAAGCATTTGCTACAGAGGTGTAAGAAAAGCAGCAATTTCTTCAAAATTTTATTCATATCCAGATCTAGCAAGCTTTTACTTATAGCATTTCCTAGTCAAGCAATTGCTTTTACTAAAAAGTAATTGCTTTAAGTAATTACTTAATTTTTATTCATTAGGCTTAATATCTCAATAAATTGCACTAATAAAGTTATATTATTTTGCCTAAAGAATTAACAAATGACCTTTTTCCGGATACCCCGATGCGAGAGTGGAAACTACCCTAGAGCGGTGATGGACCTTTAAAGACAATAATGATTCAACTACTCCTCGTGCAGACTGACACCGTCACCCTTACAAAGTCCAAATAATCACTGAAAATTTATGACTTTCACTCATAACAAAATAAATCAAAGCTGGAGACGTCCTAAAAAATTATAGCGCGTAAAAAGGTGTACATTTCAGTGAAGATTAATAGCCAGATGCTCTAATTTCCACGGCTGACAAAAAGCTTTCCGTCAAAATGTTAGGCCCTGTATTAGGGTTCGGCTTTCTTTTTTTTATAAATGAAGGGGCAAGAACCAACGATGCTCGAGCAAAGATAGACTAACCATTTCATTGATAAACGTTTTTACCTTTGTAACGTGTTAATTATTATCATGATATCTGTCAAATAATATGTTTAGTAGAAATAGGGTGGTCTTTTGGTCTGTTGGGTCTGGTTTAAATAATAGAAAATCGTCAAATGAAGAAGAGCGAAATTTGGTGGAGTATTTAAGGCAAAATCCATTTAAAACTCCAGTATCCGCTGCTTCATCTAGAACTGCGCAACGCCGAGTAAGACAATGTTCCGAATTAAGAAATCGAGCAGCTGCATCCAAACCGTTTTTAAAAAATAGTGATAAGGAACAAAGAATTGGGTTTGCTATGCAATATTTACCAGAAAATGATTTTTTTTTGCAAAATGTTATCTTTTTAGTCTACATATTATGGAAGGATTCGAGTATATAGATTACCAATGATGAGAAGTATACTCAAAAAAAGCAAACGAGTGGACGTTTCTCCCTTAATGTGTGGGCATGGATAAGTGTTTACGGTGCAGGTGTATCCTGGAGTATTGGTGGAACACTAAACAGTAATATATATCTTCAGATTTTGTAAAATGTTTTTCTTCCTTCTGCCGCGATAGTTTTTGAAGGAAATTACTTTATATTTTAGCAGGATAACTGCCCTGTACATACTGCAAGAAATATAGGAAACTGGTTTAGACAAAACAATGTAACATGTCTGCCTTAGTGCTCAAGATGTCCTGATTTAAATCCAATTGAAAATGTTTGGGGATTGATGAAAAAAAATGGTATAAAATAAATTTTAAACCACAGAATGAAATAGAGTTATTTGGTAAAATAGAAGAAATTTGGGAAGGGCTAACTCCGGATTACACCAGAAATATTATTTTGTCAATGCCAAGAAGATGACGATTAGTGTTAGAATCCAATGGCGCAGGAATTAAATATTAGTATTATGTTTGTTGTTTGTTAACAAATCTACCCTTTTTGGCTTTATACTTTTGTAGTTCTCCTGATATTATTTTGTAATTTTCTTATTTCGCGGCTGTAATTTCAACACAAAGATATTTAGAAATAACCATAATTACTTATAGTAAAAAATCGTACATATAATAATTTACAGCTATGTATATAGTATATAGCTGGTGTTCTATCTAGGTATAAGCAGCAAGGTAAGAAACCCGTTTCACCCAATTTTGTTGTAATTGAGTTATGTATGGGTGGAGTGTACGAATTTATATGTCGCCAACTGTACAACCCAAACGAAATTCCAAATATTACTGAAGTGAATACCTCCTGCCTCGCGTCCTGCATTTCTTTAAATTGACCTCTTGTCCTTGCGGACATCTTAACATATTATTTACTTCCTTATACTTACATAAAATGCCACTGTAACTTAGTTTGTCAAAAGTGTATGAAAAAATATTTTACGAGTTTGACTTTAAGTTGGCCATTTTTATATCAGCAAGTCTTTTTCATCTCAAATTAGCCCACCAAAAAGCATAATTTTAATCAATTTATGACATTGTAAACCTCTATAGTCCCTCTAAAATGTTTAATTAGATCACTACGGGCTTAGCTTGGAAATTTTTGAATCCAGAGTCGCAAATGAAAAAAAAAACGTATGAGCGTGTAATGAATAGCGGCTCTTTCTCGGTTAAAATTTTAGGGCTGTATTCAGCTGAAATAACAACCCTAAATTGTTGAGGTCCTAATGATCTTTATGCTATTTAGGTCACGCATATCCGGAAAACGGAAAGCCCTACAGACCCAGCGACGCTCGTACCGGGTGAACCACTAAGAATGGTCGTCGGCTATATCTCAGAAACTGGAAGTCATAGAGCTTTTAAGTAAAATATGTTTTAGTAAAAGTGCCCAAAAGAAAATGTTGGAAATTATTTTCGAGTTTCTAAACTCACCGCTAGAGGGCGTAAATCCAAAATTTTCCATTTTTTGAAGGGTACACCCTGTATGTTTTTAAATTTTCAAATTCCATATAAAATTATAATTATTTTTTATTAAATGCATTATTAGTCTATACTTCATAGTTTCCGAGATATTGACTCTCGAAAAGTGATATTTTTGAACTTTGACAGCTTCTAACTTTTTAACAGTATGTCTTAGAGCAAAACGGCTTACATGACCCTATCTTCAATTTTTATTATCTTCCCAAAAAATCAACTTCCAGTTAAACCGGAACAACTATATTTCCTGCTTTCGAGTTACATCCGGTTTAACCGGAAGTTGATTTTTTTTGGGAAGATAATAAAAATTGAAGATAGGGACATGTAAGCCGTTTTGCTCTAAGACGTACTGTCAGAAAGTTAGAAGCTGTCAAAGTTTAAAAATGTCACTTTTCGAGAGTCAATATCTCGGAAACTATGAAGTATAGACTAATGATGCATTTAATAAAAAATAATTATAATTTTATGTGGAATTTGAAAATTTAAAAACATACAGGGTGTACCCTTCAAAAAATGGAAAATTTTGGATTTACGCCCTCTAGTGGTGAGTTTAGAAACTCGAAAATAATTTCCAACATTTTCTTTTGGGCACTTTTACTAAAACATATTTTACTTAAAAGCTCTATGACTTCTAGTTTCTGAGATATAGCCGACGACCATTCTTAGTGGTTCACCCGGTACAGGAGGGCCATAGGGCCAGGGTCCTAACTACCTACTTACTCACCTATACATCAAACTCATACTCATAATAATTATGATTCAATTAAATAATTTAAGACGTTGATACCTAACGGCTAACGGTGCAAGAACTGTCTAATGTCTGGCATGGCATGGCTAGGCTATTAACCGCATAAAATAGAGACAGAGATATATAATAAACCACAATAAATAGAATCCCTCGCTTTCTGGCTCATTTTGGCGAATTTTGTGCCTTGCCAGGTCCCCAAATCAGGCCACGGTGGGCGGATTTTCACTTGCCTTATTTTGTGTAGCCAGCTAGTACCAATCGGGTTAGTCCTTCTTTTTTGCTACCTCTACCAGATACCAGCAGGTGAAAGAATTGGATCGTCCCTTGCCCGATTTGTTTATAACAAACAACTAAAGTTGGCAGAAATCATGGCTTCGAAATTTAATAGGAATGTTATAGACTATAGACGATAATATAGTGTCCGCGAAAATAATTAAAAAGCGAATATTGAGGCATATCGGACAAGTGTGTAACTGTTTTTAACACGCTTTTATATTAGCTTCACCTGTATGCTCGTTTGTTTGTTTGTTTGTTTGTCCGTAACCGATTTCTTTAAAACCGATTTTGATCCACTTTAAACGGTCAGATTTAATTTAAATTTTGTAGACTTATCAAGAACCGCTGACAATACAATAATCTAATACGGAAAAAAATTTTCCTGTCAAATTTTGATAGCTGTCAGGTATAAAACAAAGATGCGATTTTGACGAAACAAATTATGGGGTCGTATAGTATTCGATGCGGAGACTATACGTATAGATATTGTCGCTAAGAATAGAGAATAATTAAAAAAAAAATTCTACCCGTCAAAATAAAATTTTGACAATTTTTTTTTAAAACGAATGTTTGTTCTATCTCTCCTCTTGGAAAGTAGTCCTCAATACGTCAATGAATACAGACGTGCCAAAAATAGCAGGGTTTTTTTGTAAAAATCTAAAACAAGCTCACCTGTTATATTTCCATGGGCATGGCAAAAAACTGTCTTAACCCATAATGTCAATAACATTTGCGAAGGGTAGAAAAATAAATAAGCATTGTAGAGAAGACATCTATGTTTATCTACGAATAAAAATGAATAAAAAAAAAAACAGTTCTTTTAAAAAAGCCGCAGACACATCAAAGGAATACAGGCTTATATAAAATGTCGATACTGTGCCCGTGAGACACAGGAACACTATAAACGTACTTGGAATGTTAACAAAAGGTCTAAAGTTTTCGGAATGTTGCTTTATTCGATTGGGTAAATTTGGACAACTGTTTATTTATCTTACGCAAGAGATTAGTCAGTTTTTTACCTGTTTTCGATCTAACGTCGTTAATTCTAACTTCATTAGCCGTTATTTCTTTTAAGTTAATGGTTTAGATTACTCTAATTTATTGGTAAAAAACCTTTGTGCATAGAAAGGAGAGTATGAAACGTAGGTATCTCTAGTAATTAAATGAAAAGCTGTAACGTGCGAGCAAAAAATATTTGCATCAAAGAGGGCCTTGCATCTAAGGACGTAATGCTTAGCCGTAGAGCTTAATACCTGTTGGGTGTCAGTAACTACCTGAATTAACAATAAATCAGTTATTCCGTCATCTTTGACAGTCGTTACCAGTAATTTGATTCATCGCTAATTTTTCCAATTTCTTGAACAATTCACACAATGGGCTTTACGGAACAGCACAAAACAGTCATGGTTGAAGCGTATTTTCGAAACGGGGTTAGAGTAAATGGTGAGTGGCAATACAATCCGGGTTTGTGCATGGACGATTTTTATGAACATTTTCCTAACGTTGCTGACGAGATAATATTTTGAATCCATTTGTGGAGCAATTACTTGACGACGAACTACGTTTTGGATATTTTCAACAGGACGGTGCAACCGCCGATCGATCAGTTCTCGATCAGACATTGAATTCCCACCTAGATCACCTTGTTTAACGGTTATGGATTACTTCGTTTCTCCTCATTTAAAGAACACTATTTTTAAAACACCAGTTGCAAATTTAGAACAATTACACGAAAGGATTATCCAAGAATGTGGTAACATTTCTCCAGAGATGCTGGTCAACACTTTCGAAAAAATCGAGATGTGTCAATTTATGCTTGGAGCATGGCGGTGGCCAATTTCAGCAATTTAGGTAATTATTTTCCTTTTTCTTTCTGCATATTCTTACTTTGTTAATTTTGGAAACAACAAAAATAAATTTGTATTTGTCTACTTATTTTATTACTTATTCATTAGTTTGGCATATTATGTCATAATATAAAATTGACAAAATTTTAACCTAGATTTAGTTAGATATATCTTTCCCATATCATTGTGATCTAAACCAAGCCCCACGAAGTGACCTGTCAAAGTTTCAGGTGTTCTGGAAAAATTAATTATGAACACATAACCTCAAAACAAGTACCCCAATTTTGACGATGCCCTAGCGCCATCTGTTCTTTTATAATAATACCAATATAACCGTATTTTTTCTCATGAATTACCAGGCATTCATTTAACGGGTACTTGAAGATAAAACCTAAGCTCTTTTAGTATTACCTTTGATAAAATATCTTAAGAGCGTTAGATTTTAATCAAAATTTGTCTCCAGAAACAATTCTAATCCGATTACTATTTAATGTAAATTAGATAAAAATAAGAAAATCATATTTAAGGTTTTAAGCTGTATCACTTTACTAGGGCTCTGCGGAATTACGAAGTTGCACACTAATCCTATGTTATTAAATTCCAACCAAGGGCACACAGGGAAAGAGATTTTTTGCTTTAACGCGAAATAAGAATATGCTATACAGTACCTACTAGCAAGCTTGAAGTTGCTCATAGCGATTTTTCTCCCATTCTATTCTCGCTGCATTCCTCCTCCATAGCAGCAAATACGTTCCGATAGCGAAGCACCCACCGCAATGTTTAATGTCATCGTTTTATACAGGTTGAGTTTTTTAAAGTGTTACAAGGCGATATCTCGAAAACGGTTCAAAATATTTTCTTGAAATTTTAGTGAGGGAATGGCGAGATGGGGGGTGAGGGGTGGGGGGTAACTTTGGAATTTTAAATGAGACAATGTACTTTTTTTTGGTAAATACGAACCTACGTAAAAAACTACGTACGTATACAAAAAATCTTTTGATTTGCTCCCCTGGTTACGAAATTATGATTTATTAGGTTATAAAACACAAAAAATACTTTACTATTTAATTTCAACTTATTTATCGTCTGTCACGCTTGGGAAGATGTTCAAAATGTCTCACTTCAACTTCCAAACACTTTGTCACATTTTTTCAGAATAAATATCGTACCCGTTGTAACATTTTAATTTAATTTTAATCATCTAAAGTTGTAGGTGTAGCCGCCATCACTTTATCTTTTATAAAATAACAAATAAATAAAGGAAAAAGTCAAAGGGGGTCAAATCCGGGGACCTAGCAGGCCGTTTACCGAACCAGCTCGACTTATCCACCTGTTTTCAAACAATTCGTTCAACTCATTACGGGCCTGTATCACATAATGCGGTGGAGCTTCGTCCTATTGAAACCACATGTCAGAACTTATGTTTTGGTTTACTAATTGGGGTAATTGGTTTTTATAAGAATTTCATAACCAGGAGAGCAAATCAAAACATTTTTTGTATACGTACGTAGTTTTTTACGTAGGTTCGTATTTACCAAAAAAAAGTACATTGTCTTATTTAAAATTCCAAAGTTACCCCCCCCCCCCCCCCTCAAAATGAGGAAGGGTGGTAGACGTCAAAAATATGTTTAAATATGTCCCCCCATCTCCCTATTCTCCAACTAAGATTTTAAGAAAATATTTGAAACCGTTATTGAGATATCGCCTTGTAACACTTTAAAAAACTCCCCCTGTATATTGGCTGAATTTTTCAGGTAATCGTAGATACGGTGAAATTCTGCTCGTATTTTAAATTGCAAACAAAAAACAAAAATAAAAAATTAAAAAGCTTTTCATAGGTTGCGTAATTTCTGCAAAATAGTTTCAAAAGCTGAAATTAATTCAAGACGAAAAAATCTTCTTGACCTTTTAAGCCAGTATTACGCAGTAAAGTGCGAATATTGCAAAAAATATAGTCTACACGCTAATAAATCACTCCTTTTCCGCCAATTCAGCAAATTGAAAGGACTTGATCCCTTAAGAGTCTGTAAATGAAAAATATAAATTTGAACTTTACAAAAAAGCAATAAATATGTAACGAAATATCCTGTTATAGTCGATAAATTTCTTCTTTGTATAACTATATACATGCCAGTTATTAAGTCATGTTTGTTATAAAACATTCAACATGTTAAATATTATTTAAATAATATGTTATTTAACTAAAATTCCATGGACAAAAATTTACCCGACATACATGTAAAACGTTATACAGTGAGGACCTAAAGTCCGTCCCTCCCCCCCCTCTAACTTCTAAACCGTTCGGTATATTTTAATGAAATTTTGAACGATAATATTTGAGCAAGTCTTGCACTTTTTGACATACCAATAACAGCTTTAAATGTCAAGATGACAGCTGGGTCCGCTTTTGGAATATTTTTTTAAAGGAACACCCTGTATATTTTTACGTTTTTAAATTCCACATAAAATTATAATTATTTATTATTAAATGCATTATTAGTCTATACTTCATAGTTTCCGAGATATTGACTCTCAAAAAGTGACATTTTTGAAATTTGACAGCTTATAACCTTCTAACAGTACGTCTTAGAGCAAAACGGCTTACATGTCCCTATCTTCAATTTTTATTATCTTCCCAAAAAAATCAACTTCCAGTTAAACCAGAACAACTATATTTCCTGCTTTCGAGTTACATCCGGTTTAACCGGAAGTTGATTTTTTTGGGAAGATAATAAAAATTGAAGATAGGGACATGTAAGCCGTTTTGTTCTAAGACGTACTGTTAGAAGGTTATAAGCTGTCAAATTTCAAAAATGTCACTTTTCGAGAGTCAATATCTCGGAAACTATGAAGTATAGACTAATAATGCATTTAATAAAAAATAATTATAATTTTATATGGAATTTAAAAATGTAAAAATATACAGGGTGATCCATTTAAAAAAATATTCCAAAAGCGGACCCAGCTGTCATCTTGACATTTAAAGCTGTCATTGGTATGTCAAAAAGTGCAAGACTTGCTCATAAATATTATCGTTCAAAATTTCATTAAAATATACCGAACGGTTTAGAAGTTAGAGGGGGGGGGACGGACTTTAGGTCCTCACTGTATATTGATTACTGCCGTAACTATGCTAGTTACAAGGCTTTTTAGGAATAACTTTTAGTTGAAGGAATATTTTAAAATAAATAAACTTTTAATTTATTAACACAAAATTAGGTTCATTTCACTCCTTCCTTACTAAAGAAATATTAAAAGATCGGACTGGGCACTGGTGTTAGACATATTATGTCGTCCATAATGCATCCAACGAAGTTGTATCTTGGTCTGATATTTACCTACCTAAGTTGCAGTATTGTCCGATTACATTAGTAAATATTGAAAGAAGCTTCTCTTTGTTTGAACATATTTTTACTAATAGAAGGCAATCCTTTTCAATTGAGAATTTTGAAGAATATTTATTTACTAATACAATTTTAGGTTTAAAAATGGTTTACTTTTATTAGTTCATTTTTCAAATTAAAGCCTCAGTATCTATATTATTCAATAACGATGTAAAGTCTGTATCTCGTAGATTACCTGTCCATCTGCGAATGCGACACCGATTCTTGTGCAGAACCAAATAAGTGTTATTGCCACCTACCTATATATAGGTAGGTAGATAGGCAAGTAGGTACCAAATTAAAAATCTCTTATACAGGGTGTTCCTTAAGTACATCAAGAAAATCTAGGATATGATTCCTGGCATCAATTTAAGTTGAAAAGTGTATATGGACTTATGCCCTAAAATGCTTACCCTCTAAGATACAGGGTGTTAAAATATTTTTAAAAAATAATTGTTTTTTTTTTATTTCGAAACTCCTTGAAGATACGGTATTGAAAATTGATGTCGATTGATTTCGTAATAAACTGCACTTTTTGGTTAAAAAAGGGTTTGCCTACTTCCACCAGTGGCGTGCATGAAGATACCATCAATATTTTTTTTGTGAAAATATGTGATACGCCACTGTTTTTTTAAACTCTGATGCATTTTTATGCATTACTGATATAAGCGGAACAAAAGTTGTCTGTACTATATTTTTGAAAAAAATGGTAGTTTTAAAGGAAAATGGAAAATATTTTAACACCCTGCATCTTAGAGGGTAAGCATTTTAGGGCATAAGTCCATATGAACTTTTCAACTTAAATTGATGCCAGGAATCATATCCTAGATTTTCTTGATGTACTTAAGGACCACCCTGTATACAAGCATCCAATAATACTTAATAATAATATATACTTGTTTGACCTTAATTTACTATTATAACCAAGCGCCATTAAAAAATATATTTTTAACAATTTTTTATGATATCCAGGATTTGCAGGTTTAAATTAAAAAAAAGTCATTATAACACCATGTCGTATGTTTGAAGGTGGTAGACAATGAAGCAAAATAAAAAATATTACCTTGTCGGACTTCCATTGTCTTCATTTCGTTACTTAACACAACGTTTCGGTTAGTTAGTATCTCTAACCGTTTCCAAGAGTAAACTAAATTATAATTCTAAGGCTACCGTCTTAAATACTATTCACGTGCAATGAAGCTTGATGACTTCGCCTACGTGCTTATTGGAGTGTGACGTTTGAGCTGTTGGTTTTGGTCAAGAAGAGGCTTCCAGACATTTGGGATTTCCATACTTGGTTTACTAAAATATGGGTATTTTGATTCCTGAAAGCTGCTTCTTTGAATTTTCGTTTTCTCCAGTGCTGTTCCGTGTCCAAAACCTTGGCTTCTGACCACTGTATATTATGCTGGTTGGTCCACACATGTTTCGCTATACCGGATCTCGAAGTTTCACCTCTTTGAGTATTTTTAAGGTATTCTTTAACTCGTACGGGAAGAGGTCTTTTTGTCTCTCCAATGTACGATTCGCCACACTCGCAAGGAATTTGAACGATACAATTTTTTGTGTTTTTATTACGGGGGGGTTTTACTTTTGTAAGAAAGTTTCTAAGCGTATTTCCGGATTTGAAGGATGTTTTGATATTATAGTTTTTGGTTATCCTTCTAATCTTTTCAGAAATCCCTTTGACATACGGTATTGTAAGAAATATAATGAAATCCTCTTTCGTTTCTGTATTAGTTTTTTCTTCGCGATTTTTAAGTTTTGAGATGGTATTAGTCACAAAGGTTTCAGGGTAACCATTTTGTTTTAAATATTTTTTGATGTTTGAAATTTCAATATTAAGGTCTAAGTCTAGGTCTAGGTCTGAAGTTAGTTCACACTTGAAAACGGTTACCTTGTGTTAAGTAATAAAATAAAGACAATGGAAGTCCGACAAGGTAATTTTTTAACACCATGTATATTATCTTGAACTCCATTCGCTAGCTTCAGTCGTCTTTGTTATAATGGATCCTTAAAAATTCTATGGCTTCGGCTTCATATTACCAATTACCCGAGCTTCACTGATTGTTCTAACCCACCCTAATTCTAATCAAAAATAATAAACTTTTTGTATAAAATACAGATAAAAAGATACGGCAATAAAGAAAATACGAGGCGCTGTTTTATTTGCCACCATTATAGGAAATCGATTTATTAGCCACGGAAACTTCGGTAATAAATTTTTATTTTTACTATTTAACGTTATTAAGATAAGATAAACATGACAGGCTGAAACTTTAATAAAGAAGAAGAAGAAGAGAGTAATTATTACAGTATAATATGGGTGTTTTCCAAATTTTTTTAAAAAATTTGTAGAGTTAACCGATTTCTGAAGTCACGAGGGTTGAATAATAATTATTGAAACAAACATTTATTATCATAATGTCGGACTCGATAACTTGTTCGTGTTTTATCGGAGATATGTAGATGACACCTTTATTATTTGCAACGAAAACGATAACGAACTCGGGGAATTGCTAAATCACATCAATAACTTCACAGCGATAATCAAATTTACCATGAAAAAAGAAGAAAACAATAACGTTCCAAGATGTCAACGTAAAGAATATCGCAACGCCCTTCCAAGATGTCAACGTAAAGAATATCGCAATGCCTTTCAAACTTCATTATACAGAAAACCTACATACCCAAACAGAACAATATCTATACCTACATCAGTGCTTTAGTATTCACCTGAAGACGACTGGAGTTACTCATCAGTTGAAACGTTGTAATTTGAAACAAATACAGTTAATGCAAGTCCAGAACTCTTGAAAAAACTTATGAAGTAAAAGGAAATGAAAGGAGGAAGCACTCTCTACTTCAAAAACCTTATTATTTTTTAATTAATAAAATATATATTTTTTTTGAAACACACATTTTCTTCTCTATACTTAAGAAAAGTCTTGAATCGTTTTTTTATTTAGTTATACAATTTATCACTTTTTGAAATATAGCGGTCTGTTATCCCTGACTTTAATAGATAAATTATGGGTAACGTGTCGAATATCTTACAAAGTAGCGTTTTAAGTTTATGGGAGAACGATACGAAAATGTCGATATAAGCCATTATTATATTTTATAATATAGCCTCGATATAGCCAATACAAGAACACCCCCACGAAAGAATTAAAAACGAGTGGATAAAATTACAAAACGTCAATTCTTGAAACAGTTAACCACCCCACCAAGACATACCTAACGATGCCCAGGAAAAATCTTCGACGAATTGGCAAGAGTTGGGTCTGCTTCAAGTTTCAGGGGCCCTGAACCCTCGCTGAAAATATCAAAACTGTCAACTAAAACACACACATTTGACAGATGGGCGCAAAGAACATCTATCTCGATGGAATGGTATACCGAGTTAAAAAAATGCAAGCGCTGCTATTGGCATGACCTCGGAACTATTAACGGGAATTATTCTCTTGACGCGCACCCAGTTAAAACAAGTGACTGGCCACTGTCAGTTCAGAAAACACCTTTAACGAATAGGAATTTAAAATAGACCCATAATATAAGGCTTGTCGTATTTCAAATTTTAAAACGTTTTTGTAAATTCATACAACTGCTCTAATTTAGCTTGAAATTTTTAGTAATCAACCTTAAGTTCTAGCCTCAAAGCCAACAATTTTAGCTTAGCTGAGAGCGCATTTTAGGCAAGGAACTCGTAAAAAAGACAGGTCGTAAAACATGGGAAATTACCGTGCATACGTTAAATGGTTTAGGCGGAGGAGGAGACACCGCTGCATTTTCTGGAGACGTGTGAGACTCTGGGGGAGACTGAGAACTGAGGCATCATATTTTTATCTCGGCGGAAGTTAATGACCTTGCCTAAAAATATATCGGGAAGGTAAGGCGAAGGCTCATGTGGTTGGGGTAGTTGGGGGAAGATTAAGGGCTAGGCAGAAAGTGAGGTTCTTTACACCATGAAGTGCCGGAAGTTGGAATATCTTGGGCACATAATGCGTAATGAAGATCGATACAGTCTCATCCAGTGCATATTGCAATGTAAAGTGTACGGGAGCAGAGGACCAGGGAGAAGGAGGATCTTATGGCTGAAAAACGTAAGGATCTGGTTCGGAAAGTCAACCACGGTACTGTTCAGAGAAATAGTTAACAAAGTTATGATTGTTCAGATGGTCGCCAGCATCCGGCTTAGATAAGCATACGAAGAATAAGAAGATGCGTAAAGAAATTAGGCTGGTGAGCTAGGCCCGCTGTCCCTCCCCTAATGGCGCCAATGCCTCTTTGTCCATCCAATTTTGAATAACAAATAATGTTAATTCAAAAATAAAGCTCCCGCTCTTTTAATCTTTCCAACTAATTGATGTTTTAAAAACTTTCTATTCAGGTAAAATAAAATAGCTACACCCACGTTTATATTGACCAATTATTCAACTTTTTAATTCGACAATTTTATTCGTATGAATGAAATGTATTGGAAGCTAATAAAAAGTAATTATAAACGGAAATATCAGAAAAGTCCGCTTGATTTATCGATACAATTTTATCCGACAATTTTTCTTTGGCAGATACCCGAGATTGATGGTAATTTCTAAATTTGAGTTGACAGCTTGCTAGAGGGCTTTAATTTTAAATTACTGAATTGATCGAACGTAATTATGTAGGCCAACCTTCCTTTATACAGGTTTCGAAATATCTTGCCTGCCCATATCCTAGCAATAAGTTAGAAAATCAAAATATCAAGTCTCGCAAAGCAAACAGAATAAGATAGACTATATTTCCCCCACTCTAACGTGTCGCATCATCCTCTCGCTTCGATTCAATTAATATTTAATACATATTCATCATAAACTAAAAATAAAAACAGGATTTGAGTACGTAATTTTAATGGCACCTGCATTCACCATAGTACTCTTCCTTTATCTTCCTTCTCTCGCTTAATACAGTAAAAATAACTGTAAAATTTAGTCGAAGCGGAAGGCGTGACACCAAGAGAACGATCAGCGAGATGCGATATGATGAAGTGGGGAACCATAATTGCGTTTCTTAATATTTTTACTGGTCAAACTTGATATGGGTGGAAAATGTTGAAAATCACATAAATTTAGTTTCAACCAACTAGAAGGCTCCTTTTTGTTTACGTTGCTTATAGCAACGGGAGATTATCGCGATAATTTTGTTAGTTCCTATTAACTTAATGAAATAATAAGTTATAATTTTTCTGTCAAAAATGAAGTGCTTTATATCTATTGGCAAAAGTCACTCAGAATAAAATCAAAATACATTTTGTTGCTAACTTATAATTTTTATTGTTACTAACCAATTTGCTTTACATATCGAACACCGGGTCTAAAAGAGACACATCAAAAATTGAACTAAACTCATCGGAAATATGTTTTTTTAAGTTTCATTTGAAACTATGTAGACATGTAATTTCAGATGTTATGGTTGAAAACGAATTAATGTTTTTAATGTTCCTGAAATTTTAGTAATAAACCTTAGTTACTAACAAGTAAAATCAACTTCTATTGTAAAAATACAGTGCGTCATATTAAAATAAACTCATCGGAAATATGTTTTTTAAAGTTTTATTTGAATTTAAAACTATAAATACATTGGATTTCCGATAACAAATTTGTTATTTAATGTTTCTTACATCTTAGTAATAAAATTAAGTTACTAACGGCTAAAATGAACTTCAATTCTAAAACTCTAATTAGTTACAATTAACTAAAGTCGCCGGAAATATGTTTTTGTAGCATTTTAGCAAAAAAAATACAATAAGAAAAAACTCTAATTTATGAAATTTTCTTACCGAATCTTCCACGCAGCAGAATTAATTCCCGATATTTTTGCTGCTAGGGAGATTATAAGTGAAAATGCACCATGTCACACAGATGTGTCAACATTTTCCACTTAATTATTTAATCGTTTCGAAAATACTCTGGATTTTTCTAACTGAGACTTCTTCGGCTTCCATTTCGTTGCTGCGATTATTATTACCTTTTCTTTAAACTTGAAACAAAGGCAAAATATAAAGGTCCTAAACTAACAAAGAGCGAAAGATTTCTGACAGTCTGCAATAACATAAACGAAACTTCAATCGAAGTTAAATCGCGTTCTTTGTTTAAAAACTTAAAATGGAATGAAATAAGCAGATTTTTCTCTTTTTATTTAGAGAAAAAGTTAATTATTTTTAACGATGCTGAAATTATTGTTATTTTTAGACTATTACTGTTGACCTCCGATATACACAAACAATATACAGGGTGTCCGGAATTCTCTATGTATATCTTAAAGGGAGATTCTAAATAGAATAATGCTAATTTTTGATATTGAGAGTTAGCGTCAAATTTTGTCAGTTTATTTATTCCTAATTTTTTTATGACACATTTTTAAAATTTTACCAAAAAATTATGACTCCGAGGATTTTTTTACATAATAAAGGTATTCTTTGATTCTTGATTTGGCCATAACAATAAGGTTGCTAATCTTAGGGATAATATTATTCTGAAAATAAATTAAATTAGGCTTACGGTGGTTGATTCTACAAAAAATTGGGGAAAAGTTTTAGATAGTGAATTACGGTTTTGAGACCATGAAAAAAACAATTTTTAAGATCTTATCTTGCTTTAAAATTTTTATATAATAACAGACATATTCTAAACGTTAAATTAAAAAAGATGCTTTGCGAATCACTAGTACTTTCAAACTTTAATTATTGCGATTTTGTTTATGGTTATTTTATAGACAATATATTGGTAAGTCTCGTATTCAAAAAGTGCAGAATGCTTGCGCAAGGTTTATTTATGGCCTTAGGAAATATGACCATATTTCGCATACATTCTCGGAACTAAATTGGCTAAAGATGGATAACCGTATAGGCTTCTGCATTTTAATAGTCTCTTTGTGAACTAACTCCTCGCTCTAATATCCATACTGTTAACATTCGCTATGGGGATAAGTTAACTTTGCCTCACCATCAGACTGCCTTGTTTCAGAGGTATTTTACTTCTAATAAATGCTGTCGTCTCTTATAATTCTTTGCCTAGAGAATTAAGTACTGTCTCTAATGGTGTACTGTTTAAAAACAGGTATACACAATTTCTTTTGGGAGTACATTAAGACATTTTATACAGCAGAAGTCGATACTAATTTAAACTATTCTCGGGGAACGCTAATCACGTTGCAAGAAAATAATTTAAATCCCTCAGGATCCGGTTCAAAGTTGTTCATGTCGTGTTAACGCCTGACAACAACTTAAAAAAAAATTGTTATTAAAAAAAGGTTTTTTAAATGCAATTTCTAGCCCACATTCAAAATTTCAGCTGCATAAGATAATTTTGATTTTTTACCCACCACTAAAAGTTATTTTCCACTTAATGAACACTTTACTACTGACACTGTGTTCTTTTTTGTCTTAATATAAAGGTGTATTACTTTCAGACACAAACTACCTTTTCAAAAATACTTACTTTATGAAGTTATCTTATACAGGGTCAAAAACAAATAAAGTTTGCATCACATGTGAGTCTACGGTTGTGGATTTGACCGGTCAATTTGTTTTTGGTCAATTGAGCGGTCAATTGACCAGTCAGTTGACTGAAATAAATTAAAATTTAAAAATGCAGTGGATGAACCTAACTATACTTGCCAAATTTCTTATTTTGTATTTTGGAAAAAATGAATTTTTTATAACAAGTTTTGCTTGTTCTGAAAAGTCTATTGCCATACCTAAATTTTATACAGGGTGGTCAAATGGATGATATAGTTAGGTTCACAAAAATGCAATGCAAGTGCAAACCCTAACTCTGGCCAATACGAAATGAAAATAAATAGACTGAGAAGAAAATGTCTATGAAAATGGTATAAAAAGAGAATAACAATAACTTCTCTATTCCTTTCCTTCATTGTGATTGAATCCGTTCCGGGAACCACTAATAAACGAGGCCGACTATTGGGATTCCCAGAATCAGGTGTTTGTTTTCTTAAATAACGGCGCTATAACGATACACTAAACATTATCCTGGGTGGTAGGAGGTAATCTGGACAGATCACAAATGCATAAATAATAAAATAAAATTGATATATTTTGACCGAATTTGACCGGTCAAATACGTCATGGTCAATTGACCATGCCCAACTCTACATGTGGCCAAATTTTAATAGCCCAATTTTGATTTTGTAGAAAAACACACATTTAATATAGCGCTACTTTAAAGAAAATGTATCTGAAATAAAGCATTGTCAAAACTAAGAAGTTTAATGTAGGTTGCGTTGAGTCTTATTTTGCAAAAGTGGTGCAATTTACAAAATATGGGTAAAAAATCAATATTATCTTATGCAGCTAAAATTTTGCATGTGGGCTAGAAACTGCATTAAAAAAAACTTTTTCTAATAACTTTTTTCGATACTTTCAGAAATAACCCTAGTTTTGAATTATTTTTTGGAAAAAATTAAAATTTAACAGATGATGCGAATCAAGTGAAGTTTTTTTTTATTTTTTTACCGCTGTGGTCGGGATTGCGTGGCTTATGGCTGCCCATCCTGACAAGGACGAAACGGCCGTCGTGGTCTACCCGCCCCAGGGTATCCATTGTGCTTGTATCCCAGTGTATTCCAATATAAAAACAGTTACACACTTGTCCGATATGCCACAATTATTCGCTTTTAATTAAAAAAAATTTTTGAACTTTCATTAATTATTGCGATTGATACATCCAAAGTGGTGAGTTTTCAAAAAAGGATCATATTGGTGCTAAAATTGACTAAAAAGAATTTAAAATGTTTCCAACATATTATCCTATTATTCCTCTTATTCCCAACAACCTAAGAAAATTTATTATTTTATTATCTGACAGGTTCGACACTTCTAGAAATTTACTTCTAACCTTACTTTTGTCATAAGACGACGCCTTAAATGTGCCCGGTGTAAATTGGGTTTCTATTATCCTTCTCAATATAAAATGAACAGGGTATAGACTGGAGAAAAGATCTTTTGTCCGAGAGCACGATCGTTTTATTTAATTATTTATTTTTCATTTCAATTGTTTTTCCACAGGGGCCGGGGGCATTTAAACAAACGAAAGCAGCGGTTCAGGGAACTTTATATCGCTTAACATAACAAAGACAAACATTTTCCCGGGAAATGGAAGAAAAGCGCAACCACCAGGTAAATAAATAAATATAGGCCAAAAGGTCATTGAACTCCGATCCGGTCATATCCCGGAAACTAAACAGACTGCCTGCCTACGTAATCATTACGTCAAATCTATTTCCGCTGTATTTTAGATGCACATTTATTGGAAAATGCATTTTCTGTCTTTTGCACGTCGACACACTTAAAAATTTAATGAGAAAAATAACATTCTTAAAATATGAAGATTTTTTCTGGATTATTCCTCTTTTGATATTACTCTAAGAAAAAAATTTTTTGACAAAATATTTATACAGGGTGTCACACCGAGAACCGCGTCGATCTATATATGGAAAACGATACAAGTTTGCTTATGTTCATGGGGGCAACCCGGCTAAAACATTTTCAATATGGCGAGATTTCCGGTTATACCGGAGGTACGTGTGAACATGTTTATTGTAAATGAAAAACATATTAATTCATTTTTGGATTCAATGCAGATTTCGTACCGTGCGAGCAAAAATTATTTGCATCTAAGGACGTAATGCTTAGCCGTAGATCTTAATACCTGTTGGGTGTCAGTAACTACCTGAATAAACAATCAATCAGTTATCTCGTCATCGTTGACAGTCGTTACAAGTAATTTGATTCATCGCTAATTTTTCCAATTTCTTGAACAATTCACACAATGGGCTTTAAGGAACAGCACAAAACATTTATGGTTGAAGCGTATTTTCAAAACGGGGTTAGAGTAAATGGTGAGTGGCAATACAATCCGGGTTTGTGCATGGACGATTTTCACGAACATTTTCCTAACGTTGCTTTTATTGCTGGGGATTTTTATCATTGCCTGAAAAGAACCGTGGCTGTGTTTAGGGAAACAGGTTCTATACGACACAAAAAAGGAGCAGGAAGACCATCTGTAAGAACAGCAGAACTTGTTGCAAACGTTCGTGAAATAATGTAAAATACGCCAACAAATTGTATAAGACGCCTGTCCCAAGAAGTGGGAAGATCTTATGGAACATGCAGGACTATTCTTAAGAAGCAGCTAAATTTATTTCTTTACAAAGTGCAAGTATTCCAAGAAATACAAGCCGCAGATTTTGAAAGACGCAAGAATTACTCTCAATGGTTTACCCAAAATTTATTGGAAAGAAATGATTTATTAGACCTGACATTCTTTTCGGATAAAGCCTGGTTCGACCTTTCCGGTTATGTGAATTCTCAGAATACATGCATGTGGAGTAGTGAAAATCCCCATTTTTTTTTTGTAGAGTCCATATAGTACCCTCAAAAAATTGGTGTCTGGTTAGCTGTTTCCCGAAGAAGAATTGTTTGCTTATTTATGCTTGGAGCATTGCGGCGGCCAATTTCAGCAATTTATGTAATTATTTTTTTTTCACCTCCTGTATATTCTTACTTTGTTAATTTTGTAAACAACAAAAATAAATTTGTATTTGTCTATTTATTTTATTACTCATTAGTTTAAGATATCATGTCGTAATATGAATTTGACAAAATTTTAACCTAGATTTGGTTAGATATATCGTCCCCATATCATTGTGATCTAAACCAAGCCCCACGTTTTTTTAATCCAAGCCCTCTTTGATGCAAATAATTTTTGCTTGCACGGTATATCATATCCTATACCTGTTTAAGCTCTTTTGACATATTTAAGTTTTAATGTCAAAAATTATATTTACAGGCTTTTAAATACGTATCAATTTTCCTATAAGGAAACCCTAAATACATAATGATGGTTGTATTTCTTATTGAAAATTACCTTTTTTAATAGATTTTTTTATATGTTTAAGTATTAATACAATTCAAACAATAAGATTAAAAATGATATTTAAAAAATCAACATTTTTAAATGGAAACCCCTAAATTCGCTGGTGCTGTTTGTTTCTGTAAGGTTGTTTATTCCGAAAATTTTTAGTTTTTGAAATTTTGGAATGATGCGTTGAGAGTGGTCCACCCTATCTAGACAAGGACTATGTTCAGACAAACAAATTGTCTTCGCAAAATACGTTTGGAGAGTTTACCATCGCTTTTACTGGCGACATCAATTTATACTATTAACTCGAAACGCTCTAAACATCTATCTGTTTGTTTGTTTACAAATAATAAAGTAATTTTTGTTAATTTGAGTTTTATAATATTAACGATCGTCAAAAAATAATTGCAGGCGTTCGGCTATCAGTAATTATCACCAGTAAAATGGAATTAAACAGTCATAAATTTTATATCACTGGATACCTAAAGGTTCAAATGTCGTTTGTCTTGTAACAGCTTTTTAATTTAGGCCTATCTTTGGGAGGAAATATTTTTTTAAGTTGGCCTTTTTTAATAACACAAATTAAAGTAGGCGAAGGTCGCATTTGATAGCATACTTCCCATGATGGCATACCACAAGTATCTTTGGAATAAACCGGTTTTGCGTCATCCGCATAGTTAGATGGGTGCGCGATATTGACTGAAGATGTGAGTCGAATTTCAGTCGTGACGGACGTTTTTATGTAAAGTTATTTAATAGAACAAAAATGGTTAAGTGCCGAAGTAATAATAGCCAGTTTTTAAACCAAAAATTTATTAAGTTAGGTGCATTAAATTAGAATGCACAATTTTTTTGCAGATAACTATAGGATATTGATGTTACTTTGCTATGATTATTTTAAATCTAGGTTGTGGTTTTAATTTTTTAAAATTTATTTAGTAGAATTGTAAGATAGTTTTTTAAAAAAGGTGGTTGGCAAAGAAAAGTCCTTTCTATCTTCTCATATAGGAAGTTTCCATCTTATATAACAGGGTAGAAAGGACTTTTCAGGCAATGCAGTTGCCTATGATGGCATATTTGGTGATTTTTTTTTTCTATTTTTTTACCAAAAAAAATAGTTTTTGTATATTTAAAAGTTTTATAATGAATATTTAAGTAGTAACGAATATTTTAACATGGTTAAATGGGTTTTAACCTTTGAACTAAAAAATATATTAGGTGGTAAAAAAAAGGTGCCATCATAGGCGACCTTCCCCTATATTTTGAAAACGATCTAAACGATGGTAATCTAAAAATCTGCTACATAAGAAACAGAGTTTAAGGTTATGTTTTTTAATATTTTAAATTTGAAGTAAATCGAATGTACGGTTTTAAAGAAATTCAGTGACAGCGGAGTGCAAAAATTGGGTTTATTTTACATAATATTGAGAAATAAACAAAACTAGGAATTTATCTTTTTTTAAATAAAATACATTGGTTTAAAAATTTTAAAATCCAACGGTAAAAAATTAATAATTATACCTCAATATATTTTCGCAATTCTGCACCACTCCGGTCATAAAGTAGTACATCTTCCCCAATTCTTAGGCCTTTTTCATCCCATGCACACAAAAAAAAAATCAAAATCCGACAATAACTCCTTGGGAAACTTCGAAAAACTCCCGAAATAATCTCCGGAAACTCCAGAAAAAATCAAACGCGCGCTATTCGCGATGCGGTTTCGTGAACATTAAGTTCGAAATCCCGCGTTGCGACTGATGCCATGTCTGCCAGTCACGCCGCCTATCTGCGAAGGGAGTTACGACCTACGTGCGGAGTTTATCTCCGAAAACCGGGTCAATCTCCGTGCGTGCTGCGACGTAGGTCGGGGTTGAACGAGGCAGTTGTTTTTAGCTGAAAAATGTTTGTATGCAGGGAAATTTATATAGGGTATAAACTTAAAACGTTTATTGGTTAATTTTGGATTATTTTAGTAGTTGCTAATTTTTTAAAGGTTGATAAAATTCTCGCTCTCAATTCTCAACCCTCTTCAACTCTTGATTTTGTCTACTAGGGAAACTATAGGCTGTTGTTTGTTTAAAGAAAATTTAAATATATGTAAAGTTTTTTTTTGTCGCAATTGGTTTTTCGGTTTCGATTCTTAGCACAGGCAGAGGCAGTTGCATAAATATTTTAAACAATTGAAATGATATTGGCACAAACGTCGTAAGGGACGGGGGGGCAAAGCAGAATCTGCTACCCCAAGAGCCACAATTAGATTATCAAATGATAGTCGTCTCGCACACAATAATTTAGGTCAGTGTTTTTAAAGGTTCCTCGGCCTCGTGTCGAGCGTACAACATTGGGTGCCCCCTTTTTTCAGTAGTTTAAAACCTAAAATTTATATCAGTTGGGTGCCTGGATGTTTGAAGATGAATACCATTTCTTGATATATACAGGGTGTCCGGAAATGATGAGCTTAGGGGATAATTATTTACCGAAAATAAATGTTATTTCTTCAAGTTGCAAGGTGTTAAAGTTAAATTTTATTTGCAAAATACATAAGTTACTAGATCAATAAATTAAACATTCATATCAAAGGTTCAAAGTGACGTCCTTCCTCTTCAATGCATAAACTAATTCTTCTTGAAAAACTCCGACGAACTTCATGGAATATTCCTTTCTTTGCTATGCTATGTTTAAGGTTGAAAATAAATTAAAATGATTTCGTATTCATCACATGCAAGAAATGTTATTTTAGCATTTTTCTCGAAAACGGTTAGATTTATCGAAACAAAAGTAGTATACCTTTTTTATGCCAAAAAGCTAGGAGAATAAAAAAATTCAGTCAAAATGCGCATACATTGTAGGACAAAAAAGTTGAGACAATTTAAATTAAAGTATAGGCTTTTATGTGGCGCCCTCTACAAAATGCAAAAAAACGGTTGGCAAATTTGTATTCCTCATCCCGAAAAAGTCCCATACACGAGATTTCGTCAAAATATTATGAGCGTGACAAAAGGTATTGCAAAAAAACTGCAAAAAAAATTTAACTTTAACACCCTGTAACTCCGGTAATAATCAATTTTCCAAAAAACGTTATAGGAAGAGGTAGCATTTATTTTCGGTCTAGCATTATCCCCTAAACTTTTTGCTCATCATTTCCGGACACCCTGTATATATCTAATTTTTTGGGCACAATATTTTATTGAAATGTGAGTTTAAAGTTCATCCCACAACTCCGCATCAATATTTTATAAAAACATTTCAAGTGGCAACTTTAAGCGAACTTGTAGAAACTTTGTTATCAATCCCGGGAATCGTTCAAAATATTTTCAACCATTCCATTTTTTGAATAAAAAAAATAATTAAAATATTTTTTTTTTATTTTATTTATAAATATTAATTGGTGTATCATTATAAGTTTCACAAACTCTAGTACTAACTTAATTTGTGTCAATATTAACATAAAAAAGGTAACGTTACTGCTAAATTCAACAACGTTTCAATATTTTTTTTTATAAAATTCTTGTCCTTTGTTACTCTGAAAATTAAGGTTGTTAATACTTGCTACTCAATGTATTATATTCAATGCAAAGTGCTTGTTGTTAATAACGTTTTCGGACATTGAAACTTTGTTATTAATACCGTAGATAGCATCAAAAATACGTCCAACCAGTTTCACTTTTGAATAAAAATGTGTATTAATTTTTTTAAATTTTTAATTATAAATAAAAAAACAGCGTATCGTTGAAAGTTTTTAGAAACTTTTATTTTTACGTATTTCTATTTATAACAACTTCGCGAAATACTTTTTTATTTAAACAAGATAAAAATTAAATATTTATGATAATAAAATTGATTTAAGGTGGGAGTATCAACATGCTTGCTAACCTATAACCTATTTCGCGTAGATTTATTTATTTTTTCTAACTTTTACACAAAATTTAAATAAAATCAATATCGTCTTCATATTCTATAGGTAATAATTATTAACATGTTAAATAAATATCAAGGAATTTTATAAGTTATTTCAAGAGAATTGTATATCGAAAAATATCGGTTAAGATTTTTTTAAACATTATTATGTCATTGTTCTTTTACTATACAATTCTCCTAAAATAAGCAATGAAATAAATTGATATTTTTCTAATATATCAGATTTTACCTAAATAATGTGCAGACGATATTGATTTTATTTAAATCTTAGTCAATAAAATAATAAACTAAGAAAAACAAGGCGAAATAGGTTATAGGTTGGCAATAAATTGAATGAAGTTCATAATTCCTCCTTAAGAAGGTTTCTAATATAAACATAATATTATTAATAAACTTTTAATAAATAATGTTATGTACAAAAATAAATAGCTAATAACAATATGGAGTTATAATAATTATTAACTGAAGGTCATACTGCCTGACTTTGAACCGAACAACGACCCACTTCCATAGCAAATTAGGTACATAAAGCAGGTCGATACCCGTGAGTGCATAGGTCAGGACATAGGTTTGCAGTGAGGCAGCAGGCGAACGCTGTTGCTGCAATCTAACTGTTTTAGTTATTTGAACTTTTGTGGGAGCAACTTAAAGAAGTATTTATAACATTATTTGTTATCATTAACATCCTAATTTTGTATCGAATAAGGATTTTTCCATTCTCTTACATTTTTAATTACCATTTTATAGAATATATTATATAAATTACATTGTAATTTTGTTTGCCTAAAAATCTAATTCATAGAACTTAATAAATTAGGTTTTAATTGTTTCCGAATTTCTCTTTGTTACCTTCGTTCACCATAAAAAAATTTCTTTAGAAGAGTCGATTTTTTTTTGCCTGAAAGGTTCTTAGCGTCATTAGTAAACTTTTAGCTAATGTAATCCGATAATTGAGTATCGGTTTCCTAAAGTCATTTTATTTACTCCCTTTTAATGATTTTTCGTTCAGTGCACACTGGAGCAACAAAGCTATCAAACGGCATTAATAATAGTATATTATTTAACGAACGTATAATGTAGGCTACATTACACGAGATTTTAAAACACGAGCCGAAGGCTGGTGTTTTAAGAATCCGAGTGTAATATAGCCATTATACGCGAGTCAAATACTATACTTTGTTTACGACTATTCAGTATTCAAAAAATTAGAAAATGCATTCAGAGCAACAAATTTTATTATAATAGGATATTTTTACATAACAAGGTAATATTATTAAGGATATTTCTTAACCAAAAAATACAATTCAACAATATTAACAATAATACAATTACTTATTTCTAATTTTTCATGAAATTGATTGTAACATTAGAGCAATTATGGAAATGAATGGGAGCAGGAATATTACTTATATTCATATCGTTTTTATTAGTAATGGAAAAAGTTTCGGAGCTAACATTATTTACAGTGGTAGACGTAGATGGGCATAAATTTGAGTTTATTTGTTTTAAAATTTTATTAGCAGCGTCTATTTTAGTTTTTTTTTGAATCAGCAATATAATCTTCATTGTTGGGACCGTGGATTATGAAATCTAATAATCCATGGTTGTAGATTATGACTAACTATGGTAATATGAACCACATTATATATGTACTAACAAACACATGATGCTTCTATTAATAAATAGTCGTAGATCAAATAATTTAATTGATGCAAGTTATACTCATTCGTACTTGAGTAAAATTTACTTTACAACAATTAGTGGTAGTAATTAAGGGGAGATTCCAGCGGCGATCCTTTTTGCCTACCCCAGAGTCCTCCCCCAACCACTCTAACCACCTTGGCTCTCGCCCTTCTTAAGAGGGCAAGTACATCTGCCCAGTTTAGGGCCGTAATTTCTTTCTTTTGGAGAATCGCCGATCCTAGCACCTAATGCATGAGTCTTCCCAGGGCCTCAAAGCTATCCAGATAGTGTAGCGGAGTCTTTAACGCCAAGTAGAGCTATAAGTATATACTCAGCTTGCAGTGTCCATTCAGTCTTCCTATTAAAGGGTTCGGGACACACCGTCCTCTATTTAGAATCAAGTCTAACTTAGTATTGTTTAGCCAGGCTATGAAGTACTTAGCTTGTCTACACCCTTAAGCCATCTGCCATTGCTCCATGTAGCGGCATTCAGCCCACTCGTTTAGTACCGATCGTATCTGTTGAGTTATTCCTATGGCCGACTCAGGTGGATTCTCGGTTCCACGGCTGGCAATTTCATATACGTTGCCATGATGTCCGGGGATTCAGACCAAGTTTACTTTAAGTGCCCCTTCAAGGCAATCGCAGGGCGGTTGTAACTCTTCTGAAAAATTTGTACCAGGTAATCTGACGATTTAGAATGTTCATCATATTATTTCCGACATCTAATTCAACTAATTTAACTTTTTTAATGAATAATATTCATCGCCTTTTTTGTCGTTAATGGACTCCAGATAACAGCCAAACATAAAGCACACCCTGAGAACAAACTTTTATCAGGAAAACAAGCATGAAAGCTATGCGTGAAAGGCTTGTTGGCTTTTATATGATACTATCTAAGTTTCTGAAATGGGATACCCGATGAAAACCCGGGCTTTTATAAGACTGAGGATACGGGGAAAATATGGCAATAAAAGAAAAGTGGAAAGTGGAGTTGTTCTTGAAAACAAAAAAAAAATGATTGGGTGATCGTATTTTTATATATTTAATGTTGTTGTGTCTAAATAAAATTTAGAATTTGATTGTTAAAGAAATTTATTTTTTTCTGAAAGATGTGATGGTAAGTCAACAATTGCTCGGAGTAAATTTATGCTTTGGAGATAAGGTTTGTCGTTAAAAGCAAACACTAGTGACGTATACGCCATTTTGTTTTTTAAATTAATATTTACGTACTTTCGTTATTACCAATGATCAGCCAAATACCCCTCCTAGGAAGATACTTCTAATTGAATAGTAACCTTTGTCAAATGGAACATCCTTACATATTTTATTGCCATCTGATCAAACTCAACTTTTATAAAGAATGTCTTATCCCTAACTCTAACAGTTTTTGATTTAATTTGATTTTTCGGTAGTTTCTTATAGTGCTTAATTCATATTTTTTCAATAATTCTGTTATACAATTCCTGTCCGTTATTACTTTGCAACTTAGTTGCTTATACTTGCTACTCTATGCAAAGTACTTAGTGTTATTTATTTGTTATGACAAGAACTAGTGTCTGCTATGTCAATTATATGCGAACACCTTTTTAAAGCACTACTTATTTAAATATTCGTATACTTTAGCTGTAGTGTTAAATTGCAAAAACGTAACATATGAGTAATAAGCTCATGATAGACTCAAACCTTACACCGTACTTTGCAAAATACTTCTTTTCTTGACCTAGATCCTTTCGTGTTTTTACAGACCCAAAAAACCCATTTCATTAAAGTTAAATTATGCACATGATACGTTACTTACTTTACAACGTTAAGGCGTGCTCCACATTCAGAAACGTATCCCATAAGTAACTTCTTCCCTATATTTTATGCTATAATATATTTTACGTGTATATGTATAGGACTAACTTTGATTTTGGCTTTAGATGAATTATGTTGAAAATTGAAAATATTGTAAAAAAAAAAATTATTCCGAGCACATTTTATTGTAACAGGAATTTGACGATTACCATTTTCAATAAAAGCAATCAACACGTAAAGCTGTATGTTTTTGAATATGAGCAGAATTTTTTTTTGCTTTGTGTACACTTGAAATGTTGTATATTGGGCGAATTTATAACCAAACAATTACTAAAAAATATTTAGTAAAATTTTAAATTCAATAAGCAATTATATTAATTGTAATCATTTAATATCAAGAATATCAATCAGGAATTCAGGGAAGTGGATACAATCGAAGAGAAAACGATTGTTTTAATGTTACAAGAAGATTAAATAACAATAGGGAATTCTTAAGCAATGCTGGTTTTACCGACGAATGTACCTTCAGGTTAAACAATGAAACAAATGCTCAAAATTGTAGATTTTGGAGTACAGAAAACGAATACAGATTTGTACAAATAGAGGCTCAATGCCCTGAAGCAGTAAATGTTTGGACGGGCATGTTGGGAATTTATTTTTGGGAACAAATTTTGAAAAATGAAAATTTTTAAGAGCTTTTACAAAATGACATTCATTAGATGTTGCTCTTGAGAATAAACATATTTGGTTTCAATTGGAAGATTTACCTGATCACATAAGGGAATATTTCCAAAACGTTTTCGATGGACGACGTTTTTTTCCTGTGATGTCACATTAAAAGTGTTATTTATACAAATTTGCGTCAACAAAATTTGGAAGAGTTAACGATTGCAATTTCATGGGTATGCAGCAAATCTCTTCGTATCAGCCTTATAATGTAAGAGTTGTAGTTTATGTCTATTTACGGAGGATTGTTTGAGCATCTCATTGAAAAACAATAAGTTTCCATTTTAATTTATTGATATCTTAATGAAAATTTGCCGCTATATGTCTTCAAAAGTTGAAACAAATAATAAAATTCTCACCTTAGACAAGACTCACAGTTTAACTTGGGTTTCAAACTACAAATTGTAAACCGACAAAGGTAATTTTTAACATAATGACCTGGGTAGTGGCTATGCAAACTAATTAAGTCCATGCATTTAGCCGATCATGTAAGGTGAATTACGAAGTATTTGTAGAATTTATCGGTATGGTGTATTAATAGAAAATAACCACAAAATAGAAGTGGCGCATGCAATTGTGCCAGGCAAAGGCATTATTTGAATTCATTCGGAAAAATGCAATTCACTGCACTGCTCGCATTAGCTGCCTGTTATAAAGCGCAGTTTACCTTTACAACCCGTTGTTTATTCCGGCTTTGTTAAAATTCTGAACAGGAACTTTTATTGGTGAAGTAATTTCAATTTTTAAAATGATTATTTAGAAACGTAGTAATAATTTTATTTTGGGTATATAAAACGACTTTTTTTCCAAAATTTTCGTTCAAAACATTTATATAACTTTAGAAACTGAAGCCGAAGTCTATTTTGACCTTGCTGGTTTAATAATTCCAAATTATGATGATTGCCTATGATGAGTAGGGTTATTAAAATGTAGTTGTGGCACTCGGATTATTTTGAATTCATAATAGTCCTAGTTGCATTATGCGTAGCATAATGCTCTTATTATCGCAAGTAGTGTGCGCCTACTGGCCATTAAAGAAAATTACACGGGAACTACTCAGAAATAGGATAAACGGATTGGTAGCTATTTAGAACATTTAAAAAAATCAATCCCTAGTAAGCATTCGAGCTCTAGTAGGTATACATTCAGGTAGCAAATATGTACATCCATTTTAGAGAAGTTGGCCTTTGAGACAGTATATTTCATAAGTAAAACCCGGACAAGACGAAGGAGGCACCTGGGACCTGGGGGAGAAATAAATTACATAGTTGATGTATCCAGTTGAATGTTACAAGGTCGCATCCCTAAAACTCGTGCATAATATTTGGTGTGGAACGTGATTACCCATGTATTCCGGAATGTGTGTAGGGTTTATGGAAGAATGCCGATCTGTTTATGTAGTTTCCTTTTAGAGTTTATTAAGATAGGATAATAGTAAACGTTCCCTGATTAATTGGTATTTTTCCCGCTTACTTCACATTTAGCAAAAGCAGAACTGTCGATTTTTATCTATCCTTTTTTAGCCTAATGATGAATCTGTTTTAATTAATTATACACGAGGTATTATATCGATGTTTGTTGTATACCGCCAACATAGCCAAGCTTCATACGGATCTTCGACTAGCCTAGATGCACGAGGTGGATTTAAATTGTGGTGTAATATAAGATGTAATGGAGGGCTCGGGTCTCGATAGTAATTTTTGACCTATTTCAATATCCCATTCCTGACTTAGGTACCTACGTTACAAATTATGTAAACTTTTAAAAATTTTTATTAAAAAAGTCCGTAATTTATTTTAGCACCCTTATTTGTATTCATTTCTTCAGGTATGTCATATTTATTTCCCCTCATTTTCATTTTACAACCCTTGTCTGAATTATATACGTGCCAAGACTCCGCGCACACTGTTGGGTCTTCCCGAAACACCTGCAAGTATTGGTGTAGTTGAACAGTGAAGTTCCACATCAGATGGGCAAAAATTTGATTAGCAAAGTACTGAAAAAACTTTTTTTTAAAACCAACCAGAAAATTTACACTTTTGGACAATTTTTTATCTAGAAAATAACGTTTTTCCGATCGCAAGATCGGAAAAGTTACATTAGAGACCGGAAAAATCTTTTCCGGACCCTAATGTCACTTTTCCGGTCTCTAATGTCCCTGTCACCCTGTTTTTTGTTTTTCCAATCGCTCTTTGATGATACAAGATACCTTGATTTCGTTATTATGACAACAACATTTCGATGTATTGTCGAGTGACAGTTCGTTGATTTTTAATTTTGTTCTTTATGTCAAACTTTTTCGCGTAGATTATAAAATATATCGAAGTGTCGGTCTTAAAAAAAATATTGTACGTCACGCAACCGAAAATTAGTGTTTTCCAGGTCTCTTCAAGCTTCCAGGACTCGCCTATGGCTAGCCCTGGAAATGCTTGTCTCAACCTGAAAAACACTACTTTCCGGTCTTGTAACGTAAATTACTATTCCGGAGATCAGTTCCGCATAGTCAATAACCTAAAAATTGATTTTCACATAAGTCACGTCAATTTCAAAATTTTGCATATAGGCTTAGAATTAAATTCTAAACAACTTTTCAAGTTTTTTTTTTGGAAATCGTGACCGCTTTTCACCATGACCTAACATTTTTTATCGTTCTAAATGTTAAAACTGTAATTTTTTTTCTTATTTTCACTTGCTACCTCTAAGAGGCAGATGTTGAGGCGGCGGGGCCTATGAATTTGACGTCCTGTCGACATGTTAGGATAAATATCATGAGATCATTCAATTTATAAATGTCATTATCCAATAGGACAAAAAAATTCTGTAGTGTTTGTGTTTTATTCCTCACACCGTCTCTTTATTTAAATGCATCGCATAAGACAATGTCTGCAACGTCAAGGATCGTATCAAATTTTCCAATTAGACCTGAGAAGGAAACTACGTGCCTAATTTATTTTTCGCGTACTTCCTGCGATGTGCGAAATTTTGTATCAGCATCAACTTTTCGATAATGTAATTTTTGTGCCTCGTGTCATGAAATTTGGTAATGGGTTGCTCTGAATATTAACTACATTGTATAAATATACAGAGCTGCTCAAAAGTATATCTGCTATGTCCTTTAAAATTTTGACGAGAAAGGGATTTTTATAATTAAATTTTTATTAAATATAAAAAAGTCCAATAAAAAAAAATAATTAGATATCATAAAAACAATAGCCACAAAAAACGGTTACCCAACAAAAATCATACACCAAATAATAAAGAAAAAACAAAGACAAAACTCCCAAAAACTTCTCTACAAAGAACATCCGACTTCAATTAAGGAAAAATACTGCCCAATAAGATATACAGGGAAAACAAAGCAAAAAATCGCCAAAAAATTTTAAAGCCTTAATATCATTTCTAAAAAAGTCAATAAAAACAACTTACACAAATATTATATCCAATGCTAAAATAGAAACTAAAAACAAAACTTTACAAAGTCAAAGTTAAAAAAGTCGATGAACTTTTTGTTCATTGAAATCTCTACTTTCTGATGGTGTAAAAAAATAGGAATTTAATAATTTAATTGGATGAAATCCCCTTTAAATCCTGCCTTTAATTATATTAGACCAACTATTTTCGCATGTTTTTTGCGATCTTTATGTTTTATGGATTTGTAATTTTTTTGTTTATCAATGTATCATGGAATCTTAAGTTTTTCGAGTAATTAAAGTATAAATTTTATTAAATAGCTCAAAATTGTACAGGGTTATTTTTTATATTTGCGTACCCACTTACAGGGCTTAATATAAGTGACAGAAAAAAACTTTTAATACAAAAGTTGCATAATGTTTCCCGTCCTATCTTTTAGACTTACTAAAAAAAACATCTGCACATCGGAAAGTTAAAAACAAATAAAAGTATTATTTTTTTAAATGGAACACCCTATATATTTTTTACCAGGGCGAAAGATCTCTTTCTCCTGATTTCAAAAATATATAACATGTCATTATTTAATCCAGTCGTTTGTGAAATATTATGGTTTTTGATTAATTAAATTGACTATAATCTAGTCGGCGTTCCGCATACTTCAACGTGACATATTTGTCACTTTACTTTAAATTGAAACATGCAGTAAAGAAAATAACTTATGATTCATAATTTATGATATAAAGTAAAGTAAATGATTATACAGGGTGGCCCTTTAGTGTGGCAAAGTACAATAGCTCCGTTACTATTTCAAATACATTAAAAATATTAATACAAAAGTTGAAGGGCAGTAAGTGACTTATAACGTGAAATTATTTTTAACTCTATAGGGTGGCTCAAAAAAGCGGAACAAGAAAAAATGTACTTTTTTCAAATGGAACACCCTGTATATTTTTACATTTTTAAATTCCACATAAAATTACAATTATTTTTTATCAAATACATTATTAGTCTATACTTTATAGTTTCCGAGATATTGACTCTTGAAAAGTGACATTTTTGAACTTTGACAGCTTCTAACTTTCTAACACTACGTCTTAGAGCAAAACGGCTTACATGTCCCTATCTTCAATTTTTATTATCTTCCCAAAAAAATCAACTTCCAGTTAAACCGGAACAACTATATTTCCTGCTTTCGAGTAACATCCGGTTTAACCGGAAGTTGATTTTTTTGGGAAGATAATAAAAATTGAAGATAGGGACATGTAAGCCGTTTTGCTCTAAGACGTACTGTTAGAAAGTTAGAAGCTGTCAAAGTTCAAAAATGTCACTTTTCAAGAGTCAATATCTCGGAAACTATAAAGTATAGACTAATAATGTATTTAATAAAAAATAATTATAATTTTATCTAGAATTTAAAAATGAAAAAATATACAGGGTGTTCCATTTAAAAAAAGTACATTTTTTATTGTTCCGCTTTTTTGAGCCACCCTATAGAGTTAAAAATAATTTTACGTTATAAGTCACTTACTGCCCTTCAACTTTTGTATTAATATTTTTAATGTATTTGAAATAGTAACGGAGCTATTGTACTTTGCCACACTAAAAGGCCACCCTGTATGGATAATGCGTTTGTGTCAATCGATGGTACCAGCTGTCGTCCAGGATTAATTCGACGATATTGCTGTTGAACTACAGCTATTCGGTTGTTATTAGAGTAAAAAAGATGCACTATTTGAAGTTTGTCTCCTTCCGAATATCCCATTTTCCTTACTGAATCTTTCAATTTAAAGTAAAGTGACAAATATGTCACGTTGAAGTATGCGAACGCCGACTAGATTATAGTTAATTCCATTAATCAAAAATTCAAATATTTCACAAACGACTGGATTAAATGATGACATATTATATATTTTTGAAATCAGGAGAAAGAGATCTTTCGCCCTGGTAAAAAATATATGGGGTGTTCTATTTAAAAAAAGAATACTTTCATTTGTTTTTTAACTTTCCGATGTGCAGATGTTTTTTTTAATAAGTCTAAAAGATATGACGGGAAACATTATACAACTAAGTTTTTACCAAATTTCGTGAAAAAAATTTTTTTTTGTAAAAGATAAATAAAAAACCAAAAACTTGGTTATTTGAAGTTTTCACATAAATTTTGAGGTTATGTAAAAAAGATAAATACAAAAGTTGTAGATCTGTTTATTACCTACAACTTTGCCATTTAACGTTTTTCCATAGGACTTGTAGTTTTGCCGGAAATCGAGATAAATCGTTTTCTACCCTTAAAAACTCACCCCCTTCCACTTCCCGACCTCGGATCGCCCGTAAATTATTTTTCCTTTCATTTTTGTTATATTCTCTTCCTTTTCCAATGGGTTTCATCCTACTATTATTTTTTTTGGTTTCAAAAATTATCGCCCCTGGTCTATCAAGATTTGTGTTGAACAAAAAGAGTTACAACGATACCTATGTGTATTATTAAGATGCATTAACCGGTAAAATGAGCTTTATGCTAATACTTTTACATTTTTAAAGCTCTCTTTAATAAAAATTGGAAAATTATAAAAGTTAAACCGAGGCTAATACCAAATCGATACGTACGCGAAGGATTATTCTTTAGTTTTAATCCCTTAAACTGAAAAGACGGCATGAACAAAAATGTAAAGTACTGAATCGTTATTCGGTGCTGAAATAATCTAACTTGATTGAAAATCTATAATTTTTATTAGATTAGGTCGAATAGAGTGGATTTAATCTAGGTTATTATTATAACTTTATCTATATATTTGTCACGGTAGAGGATTGCTAGCGACGTCCTGAGAGAATGCTAGTGAAATAATTGTAATCCCACTTCTGATATTTTTTAAAATTTTATACTGTCCGCGGATAGGGTTTACAATAGCACAAATGAATGAAAAATGCCATTTCTCGGGAAAAAGTCATTCGTGATAAAAAGTTTTGCTTGTAAAAAAAATGCAATTCATAAAGAGAAAATTTTGATTTCTTATACAGAGTTCGCAAAAACTTCAAAAACATGATCTTTTTCCAGGACTAAACCACCTTTATTTTTCATTTTTGACCAAAATGCCAATTAGAAAACTTATTTGGAATAACGTTTGTAATTTAAATCCGAGATTTAAAATAAATACTCAAATTGTTTATTTTTTTTTAATTTTTAGAGGTAAAAGAATTTTTTTTTTTGATAGCAGCATTAGCAGTCGAAATACATACATTATCAATGACAGAGGGGTATCAAAATGTTTCAAAAACTGACTTTTGATTTTATCATATTTTTATATATATATTATTTTTAATTTCACAAATGAAATGACCCCGAAAATAACACAAAAAAATCTTAAAATAACAACAAATAATAATTTGATAATTAGCTCTTTAAACACTCCTCCTCCATATTCAACACATTTTTCCAGCTGTAAACGAATCTGGTCAAAACTTCTTCGAATTTCTTCAATGAAAATTGTTTGAACAGCTTCAACAATTCGCTGTTTTAAAAGCTGTACGTCGTTCTCAATTGGACGGGAGTACACTAATTGTTTGAGGCGCCCCCAAAGATAGGCATCTGAAATAGTTAAATCGGGACTTCTTGGGGGCCACAGAACCGGACCATTCCGACGAATCCATCTGTGGCCAAATGTATTATCAAGCCATTCCCTCACTTCAATTGCGAAATGCGCAGGGCATCCATCTTGTTGAAAGTATATTTCGTTCCTAAATTGGAGAGGCAATTCTTCTAGGTTGTCAGAAAGGAATGTTTCCAAGGTAACTTCTACGGTTACACGTGTTTTCGAAAAAGTATGGGCCAATAATGCCATAATAAGAAATCGCACACCAGATATTTACTTTTTTCTAATATTGTCTTCTTGCAGGAATTCTAAAACGGGGATTATTTTCGCTCCGGTATCTAATATGCGCAGAAGACACTTTCCCGTTTGTTCGGGTTTGTTTATGAAAATTCCTGTTTTTACTTACAATTTTGTTTCCGACCCAAAGACAAACATCCAAACGTTTGGCTTCGTCTTCTTCTTCCAACGTTTGATTAAAAGTTGGCTTAAATGGGAATATTTTGTTTGCCTTTAAAATATACTGAATATGAGTTTTTACTACATCAAGTTCTTGAGCTCGGTTTCTTAAGAAAAGGGTAGGATTGTCAGCAACAGACTGCAATACGATTAGGGAAGCTGCGTCATTCTGATCATAGTTTTTTTTATCAATTGGAAACTGAACCAGTTCGCTGAAATTTTCTTAATAATTTATGAAGTCCCATTTTTAAGACGTAAACGTTAGGGTATCTTTGATAACATTTTTCTGTCACAACTCGCGCCATTTTGTATTCATTTCTTTAAATTAAAAACCTTCCTGTAACTCCAGACTTACCAGTACGGTATAACCATTATGAATTGAGATAAATACTACATCTAAATACCTTTTTGGGTTTTGTCGCTGGAAAGCCGAGAAAATTAAGTTTACCAAAGAGTGTATATCCATAAATTGCCTTTCATTACCATTTAAATTAACAAATTTTAATTTTCTTAAGCAAAGGAAGGCCTAAGAGAGTTTTATAAAGTTTTTATACATAAGTAACCTGGAATACAGTTTAACATTTATTTAATAAGTAATAGTAGAATATTGCCTTAAGAACGAAAGTGATAACAGTGGCGTTTTACTGTTATGTAAAAAAGATTAAAGTCGATTCAGCCAGTAAACCTGCAAGATGACCGACATGTCATATGACAAAAGTCATATTCCAGCTATTTAATTTTTAGTAAGAATAATATTGGCAGCAATAGGTCAGAAATGAGAATTAATTACAAATGTCTGAAAATACTTACCGGCAACACAATAGCACAATGGAATAGCTCATAGCTCTGAAAAGAACTGTTTTTAGAATTAAATAAAGTTTCAAGGCACAAAAATGGATAAAAACGAATTAAAACGACAAATCAAAACACCAAAATTGAACAATGTCAACTAAAACCTTAAACATTAACTCGAATATTACTTTATAATTATATCCCTGTCTAACACGTTATATTCCGTTCAAGACGTATTGCGTGTTGCTACTCCTGAAAACCCCGGAAACGGTTTCTACGTTGCGCTTTACAACAGCAATGCCTGGCCTGCCCTGTAATCATATATAACGGTTCGTGTTGGTTAACACCGGTATGTGTCTCTCTCTGTCATGCATTTAACTCGATACAAAGAAACAAGAAAGATATATGATTTAGGGACTTAATAATAGTTGCTTTTACTTATGTTTGGAATTGAATTTTAATAATTTCTGGTGTGAAATCCTAGTAACTTTTTGCCTTAATTTATTTGTGATTGGAGAGCGCTGACATGGATTATCCGTCGCCATCTTGCAGGCATATTGGCTGAATCGACTTTAGCAATAATAGAAAGTACTTACTAGAGCGATAAAATAATTTCATTTAACTGGTTTAGTATTACAGGTTTTTATTGGTACGCCGCTGTCCTCATATTATTTTTGGCTATAGTCTATTACCAAAAATATAGGTAGTGATGTAGCCCTCATAACCATGGAAACGACCAAAATACTGTATGGTCATTGGCGGTTTGCATTAGTTTCCATGGTTTTGAATAATACGTCACTGCCTATAATATTGGGTTTTGAGTATAGTCAGCTGCTTTCGGTATTATCACCTATTGCAAAGTTTTACTTAATTATCTCGTGTCCATGGTAATGCTACAACTGCTGACTTGATTTACCATTTAAAAAGTATGAGATTACCGTAAGCTTTACTTTTCAAATTATCTCCAAAACGCATCAATAACCTACACGCAAAAAATTCTCCTGTCAAATTTTGACAGCTGTCAGGTATAAAACGAAGAAGCGATTTTGACGAAACAAATTATGAGGTCGTATAATATTCGATGCGGAGACTTTGGGAAAAATAAGCAAAAAATTCTCCTGTCAAAATTTGACAGCTGTCAATTTGTCAAATCGTTTTAAAAAAAAAATGATATTAATGAAAAAACTATAAGGTCGTATGTATATTGACGGTGGAAAGTTGAAAAAAGTACGCAAAAAATTCTCTTGTCAAAATTTGACACCTGTCAATGTCAGAATTATTACAATAACCGATAGTTATAAAACAAACGTGGGGTCGTATAGATATTGTCGCTAAAAATAGAGAAAAATTTAAAAAAAATTCTACCCGTCAAATTTTTTTTTTAAATTTTGAAATTTTTTGTCGTTTGTTCGGGTTTGTAAGTATGTTTGTTTCTAACCGACTTCTTTGAACCCGATTTTGACCCACTTTAAACGGTCAGATTTGATTTAAATTTTGTAGACTTATCAGGAACCGCTGACAATACAATAATCTACTAATCTAGCTCAATCTTCTCAAAAAAAAAATTTTCTTAACAATTACTCAAACTAAAAAATTAAAAATAAATATAGTTTAAAAAAACTAAAAAACACGCTTTAATAATTAATCAAACTAAAAAGCGGAAAATAAATATAGTTTAAAATAATTCTTGAAATTCTTAATATAGGCAGAAAATAATAATGAACGATAAACATTAGTATTATTGTGAAAAAAGCGTGGGTCGCTTTGTGCTATATTTTTCGTATATATCGAGCACCCCACGCTTTTTTTTACAATAATACTAATGTAGATTAATTATTATTAAAGCGTGTTTTTTAGTTTTTTTAAACTATATTTATTGTTTTATTTTTCTAAAAAGGTGTAACCTTTATGTTGAAGTACTGTACCAAATTTGAAATTTATATCTTATTAAATACTCGAATTATTAAAAAAAATCAGTTTTTCATTTCAAACTGTGACACTCTGTTTATCGAACATGAGGGTCAAAAATGAAAAATGGGATAATAAAAGTCATAATATTTTTGCTTATTAACGGATTGACCTTCTTTTTTTGGATACTCTGTATAATAAAATTTTTTAATAAACCATAATTATTATAAAAAACTTCTTTAACCTTTATCTCCCTTCTCCCCCTCTGCTCATCAAATAATAAAAGTAAAATGTTCGCTTTTCCGGAAGTACGTCAGTGGTTTTAATAAACACAGTTAAACAATTAACAATGGCGAGCGATTTCACAACTAGATTGTAGAAACTTATTTGAAATATATTGTGTAACACGACGTGGATGGTTTACAGGCTCACAGCCGCGCCGGCGAGGTGGTTTATCTCGATGTCTCTAATGTAAAGTCTGGCTTTATCAGGTACAGTTAAAAACAAAACATTGTTATTTGATTTGAATCGATGTATTTTTTTCAGCAGTGCCAGGATGCACGTGCGCACTTTTATGTTTTCAGTCTTAAATTAGGGAAATCGTCTATGATATAAATCACCATAAAACGTAAAATCATGTTACTCCGACATTGGCAGATAGGCGACTCAAGATTTATTGGTGTCTTCGTATCAACGAGCAACGTGACATATTATCAAATATTATATGTGATAAAAAGAGACAGAGTAGTAACCGGGAGAACTTAGCGCATTATATGGACAAGATCGATGCCTTGAATATAGCTAGGTTGCCAGATTTAACAAAATCATCGGTGTGTGTAGCTTGAATAGCATAATCAATTGTAAAGTTGACGACATAAATTCGTACACTCCACCCATACATAACTCAATTGCAACAAAATTGGGTAAAACGGGTTTCTCACCTTGCTGCTAATACCTGGATAGAACACCAGCTATATACATAGCTCTAAATTATTTTATGTACGATCTTTTACCATAAGTAATAATGGTTATTTCTAAATATTTTTGTGTCTAAATTACAACCGCCAAATAAGAAAATTGTAAAATAATACCAGGAAAACTACAAAAGTATAAAGCCAAAAAGGGTAAATTTATTAACAAACAACAAACAAAATAATAATATTTAATTGCTGCGCCATTGAACTCTAACACTAATCGTAATCTTCTTGGCATTGACAAAATAATATTTCTGGTGTAATCCGTAGTTAACCCTTCCCAAATTTCTTCTATTTTATCAAATAACTCTAATTCATTCTGTGGTTTTAAATTTATTTTGTCCATTTTCTTTTACCATCAATCCCCAAACATTTCTAATTGAATTTAAATCAGGACTTCTTGAGCACCATGGCAGACATGTTACGTTGTTTTGACTAAACCAGTTTCCCTTTAAAAACTATCGCGGCAGAAGGAAGAAAAACATTTTCCAAAATCTGAAGATATATTTTACTGTTAAGTGTTCCACCAATATTCCAGCATACACCTGTACTTTAAACACTTATCCATGCCCACACATTAACAGAGAAACGTCCACTGGTTTGCTTTCTTTGAGTATACTTCTCATCATATCGGGAATTTGGTGGTCTATATACTCGAATCCTTCCATTAGATGTAGACTGAAAAGTTTACTCATCGGAAAAGATAACATTTTGCCAAAAAAAAAATCATTTTCTGGTAAATATTGCATAGCAAACCCAATTATTTTTTCCTTATTACTATTTTTTAAAAACGGCTTGGATGCAGCTGCTCGGCGTTCCGCATTTCTTGATAAAGCAGGGAATCCTGTTATGTGCCTAGCAGATACTGCAGTTTCAAATGGATTTTGCCTTAAATACTCCACCAAATTTCGGTCTTCTACATTTGATGATTTTCTATTATTTAAACCAGACCTAACAGACCATTTAAGTGTTTGATGATAGCGCCATTTTTTTACAATTCCTTAAACAGTACTTCTAGATAATCTAAAATGATCAGCTATTTTTCCATAAAACCACCCTATTTCTACTAAACATATTATTCTTGCTTTTTAAATAATACTTAAATGAGGAATTTTTAAATCAAATAAGATAACGACAATACTTTGACAGATATCATGATAACAATTAACAGGTTACAAAGGTAATAAAGGTAAAAAAGTTGCATTTACAGTGTCACAGTTTAGTGTACGAAATTATCACTGTCGTCAACTGTTCCATGATGTATCATAGTCCTCCGAATTGTGTTACTGTCAATGACATCCACAGCGCTAATACTCCGTCAATTCTGTTTTTTTTTGTTCACGTATATCGTAGACAGCCATGGCTGTCATCATGGTTAGTGTAAGAGTTTTGTGCAATCTAACAATAATCTTTTTAAATATAACAGAGAAACAAGAAAAATATGAGATATACATTTTCTGGTTCCATTGTTAAGATAATTGTAGGTATTTTGTGGTTTGCTTTGATCGTTTTCAACAAAAGATTTTAAATGAAAAGACTCTTTCAGCGTGGTTTTCAGGACGTGTAATAGCGGGCCTTTTGAAAAGTAAAAACCCAGTTTTATGGCGACACTGAAAGGATTTAGTTATCTGCTACATTTTTTTCTTTACAACAGTGCTATGATATAATTAATTTGTGCTTGGTGAAACTGTTTTTCCATTCCACAGGAAGAAAAAATAATAACTACTTGTTATGTTTCACAAATTTAATCATTTTCCTGACACGTGTTTTGGCCCTTGCGGGCCATTGTCAAGGGAGAACAAGAAGATACTAAATTCTACGTCACATTACAAAAAGGTATTTATATCATATTATGGTAGTTATAAACATGTCATAGAATTAAAATGATAATTAGAAGATTGAATGGTCAACTGTAAGGTTTCCTAACTTTTAAAGGTACAGATGCAAATTTAGTCCTAAATTAATATGCTATTAAGAATTAGGAAAGCGCCTGAAGGTATTTCGTTTTGATTATTAACAACATTACATTTGTTTTTTTACGGCTTTTTTTGATACCTATTGTTTCTAGTAAATTTAGTTTTCTGCTTTTATTGTGTATGTATATGGGTTTTATGTTGTTAGAGATTGAGTGATTGTGTAATATGCAGTGATCAGCTAAACCTGCTTTATTTTGTTTTTTAAAATAGATGTTTTGTGTTCTTCAAGCCTGGTGTCAAAATTTCTACCTGTTTGTCCAATGTAGATATTTGTCACAAACACATATCCAATGCTAAAATAGAAACTAAAAACAAACTTTTACAAAGTGGGGTCTACCAAATAGAATGCGACAACTGCGAGGCTACCTACATCGTTATTAGTAAAAACATAGAGTACATTCCTATTTAAATTATCTTTAAGATGCTAAAAGAATTGTGAAAATCGGATTAAAAACAAAACCGTTTTAAGGATTCACACGCATGTATGCGGTATTTTTTGTACAAGGGTTTATTAAAAAATCCAATAGAGGTGCTAAATCTATATGAAACTAAGAGAGATCTAATCCGATATATTCTGGAGACGTAAACTTTAGTCTAAAGACGTTTCTGTTGCCGTAGTCTGTTAATTTTATTACAACCCCTTCAGGACATTTATACAACGGAATAACTAAGCGGTAGTAATTTCGGTTTGTGTTTGAAGAGGCCCTTTGAATTTTTTCTTATAGAAAGGGATATATCCCTTTTAGGGCCTTAGGTCCGGCATGGGCTAAAACATAACGAGAAAAATAATTTATTAGGTTTTATATCACACCGAAAAAAAGTAAACATCTTTTCTTATGTTTGGATTACGGATGACTGTTTCCTGTTTTGTACGCCTACAGGGAATACAATATTTATCGAGGACACATAATTTGAAAGTAAGGTAAAGCAAACCTTTTTCAACATTTAAACCGATATAATAGATTAGTAAATAATAATTAAGTAAAAATAACAATATGATTTATTAAAGTCAAATTTCTCTAAGTTTACGCCACATCGTGACTTTTATGACTCTTTGTTTAAGATGTGAGTATCAACATGCTTACCAACCTATAACCTATTTCGCGTAGATTTATTTATGTTTTCTAGCTTTTACACAAAATTTAAATAAAATCAGTATCAACTTGATATTCTATAGGTAATAATTGACATATTTAATAAATATCAAGGAATTTCATAACTTATTTTAGGAGAATTGTATAGCGAAAAATATCGGGTAAGATTTTTTTTAACATTAGTATGTCATTGTTCTTTCACTATACAATTCTCCCAAAATTAGCAAGGAAATAAATAGATATTTTTGTAATATATCAGATATTACCTAAGTAATGTGCCGACAATACTGATTTTATTTAAATGTTAGTCAATTAAATAATAAACTTGAAAAAATAACGCGAAATAGGTTATAGGTTGGTAATGGATTAAAAAATGACGTTGAGAATGCCACCTTAAGTTATGGTCTATTTTACGTTAAGATGTTGGCGACAAAGGCAGGACTGGGCTAACTTCTTTTACCATCGCATTGACCATATTTTAAACTTGTACGGAGATCTTAATGGTTTATTACCATAATAACTGGCAATAATACAGCGTTAATTTTTATTTAAAATTAGAAATCGAACTTAACGTAAAATATATTATGGGGTTATTCATTCTACAGTCTTTATTTGTTGGCAGTACGATCTGTTTATTTTAACGAATTTAATTTTGTCAATTCAATCCTTATTTTTTTTACATTTACCTTTTTTAAATATTTTTGATCTTTATTAACTTAAACAATAATACTGTAATATATTACGCGTATGTGAAAGGCATAGGATGCCTAAAAAAACAGCACCAAATATTCTAGAATAAGAAGTTACATTTCATATTTATATATCGAAAATAATGTAAAAGTTGCGTGGGTGTAACATTCTTTCTTTATAATAAAAGTTATTCAAATATAGGTGAATACTTTTCAAAATTTCACCGACGACTTTAATAGAAACTTTATATTAGATACTTTGTCGGGTTTCTTCAAAAATATACACGGAAATCCGTATATGGCTCATAAAAAGATCCAAATATTAAAAAACATGGTATTATCCTCCGATAAATTAAATATTGGTTGGAAGAATTAACTCAACGACAACGACAGTTTTGTCACAAGCAGACAATTAATTTTTCTTTTTACAAGAATGTTTCATACGATAGAATGTCAAGATGCAAAAATACGTTTATGGATAAAATGATTTGTCCATCTTTGCTTGATCGTCTCTGGTTTTCGTATCATCAGTAGCGGCATTATTTCAATTTGCTAATTGAAACGCGAAATAGAAAATGGCAGTAAATAACCTGAATCATTTCCGCTTATTATTGATGACTGTGATCCTATATTTATACCCTAATTGGTATACCTACAGCCTACACTTCCTGTATACAGTGTGACCATCAGTAAAGTCCGCATCGTATGGGATTTTTTTTATTAATCACTTTATTCGAAATTGGACTTTGGCATTAAGTTCTGCTTCGATCGAGATAAAAATTAAACAAACAAAAAATAGTAGTAACGTGATTCGCATTAACTGTCAAATTTTAATTTTTTCCAAAAAATAATTCAAAAGTGGGGTTATTTCTGAAAATATCGAAAAGTTATTAGAAACAGTTTTTTTAATGCAGTTTCTAGCCCATATGCAAAATTTCAGCTGCATAAGATAATTTTGATTTTTTACCCACCACTAAAATTTATTTTCCACTTAATGAACACTTTACTGATGACACTGTGTTCTTTTTGTCTTAATATAAAGATGTATTACTTTCAGACACAAATTACGTTTTCAAAAATACTTATTTTATGAAGTTACCTTATACACGGTCAAAAACAAATAAACTTTGCATCACATGCGACCAAATTTTATTAGCCCTATTTTGATTTTATAGAAAAACACTGATTTAATATAGCGCTACTTTAAAGAAAATGTATCTGAAATAAAGCATTGTCAAAACTAACAAGTTTTATGTAGGTTGCGTTGAGTCTTATTTTGCAAAAGTGGTGCAACTTACAAAATATGGGTAAAAAATCAAAATTATCTTATGCAGCTCAAATTTTGCATGTGGGATAGGAACTGCATTTAAAAAAAACTTTTTCTAATAACTTTTTTCAATACTTTCAGAAATAACCCCACTTTTGAATTATTTTTCGGAAAAAAATAAAATTTGACAGATAATGCGAATCACTTGACTACTATTTTTTTCATCTCGATCGAAGCAGAACTTGATGTCAAAGTCAAATTTTGAATAAAGTTATTAATAAAAAAAAATCCCATATGATGCGGACTTTACTGGTCACACTGTACACGTTCAGCAAACGCAGAAAAGTCCTTTTCCACTCTAGCGTCACAGAGCCACACGCCTTATTGGCTTTCCTTAAATATTCATAAAAATATTATCGGCGACGTTGATAAATACCCGACAAAAAAACTAGAATTCGCTATTTTTAATGACTTTTACATACAAAGAAGATTTTGTTGCAGAGAATTTATATTAGAATTTTAATAAAGACTGACTAAGAGAGAACGTGATAAAATATAACTACAGTTGCTAAACGGCTACATAAATCGTGCAACATATAAAATACTGCGCAAAACGGCTACGAAAGAAATACATATGGCCGAGATTTTTCTTTGTCAATTATGTTTCCTTTTATATTTTTGTTTAAGCTGATGATTCAGGTCTGTTGTCTGAATAAAATACGCATACAATATAGAAACACGTTTATTTCACCTTTTTTGGTGAGATGAAACATTTGCAAACAAAAGATGTGTATATTGTAAATAAAAGTCGTCTGGAAAATTTGTTTTTTCGGATTTAGCAAAAGATAGACACCGTATTCTCTTTATCACAAAAAGCCGACAAGACTAATAGGTTAACGTTCATCAGCCCAGATAGCAAAAGTACGTTGCACTTTGCGCCAAAATCTTCGTACGTATCTACGTCGTACGTATAGGACGTACGTAAAATCCATTTTAGGAACGAAGGATTTAAAAAGGACGTCCAAATTCCGACAAGGTGGACGTCCTATCCATTTTATGTCGAAGAGTACTTACAATAGACATAAAATGTACTATGTATGTATGTATGTATGTACTAGAAATGTAGACATAGAATACGTACAATGGACGAAAATTGTATACGTACTAGGTATTGGCTAATAAAAGTAAATAAACTAAAATTAAATGTTTCAAAAATTAAATGTATGGTTATGGGTAAAATATTGTTATAATTGATGGTGAAAAATTGGAATTAGTAAACAGTTTTAAATATTTAGGAAATATTATTGATTCAAAATTAAATTTTTAAAATTATTTTGAAAGTATCATATCGAAAATTGCTGGAAAAGTAGGTTATTTTAAAAGAATCAGTTCTAATTTAAGTTTGTTTTCTAAAAAACTGTATTTAATACTATTATATTACCACATTTTCTTTATTGTTTTTCCTTTTTATATTGTGCTAGTGAGGAAATATTTGATAAATTACAAATTCTACCAAATGAGGCATGCGGATTATTTTAAATTGTGACAAATATACAAAAAATTTTATGTTAAAAAATTTAGATTGGTTGAATGTCAGAAATTTAATTTTTTTTTTAGTATGTATCTTTATACATAAAATTAAAAATAATTTATTGCCTGATTGTTTAAAAATTTTTTGTTCTTTTAATTATGACCATCATAATTATAAAACAAGAACTAATCAAAAATTTTATGTGGATAGAGGGTCTAAAACATTAGCTTATTGGTCTATTTTTTATAAAAGTTTGATAGAATAAAATAATTTGGAAAATTTTATTAAATCTCAAAAATCAATAAAACTGCTTAAAAAAACTTTAAAATTACATTTAATTAAAAAACAAAATGATAAGTAATATTTGATACAATTCACAAAATGTTTAACTTTTCTGTCTGTTTTTGTTAAAAGAAGGTTGCGTTTTAAAATTTAAAAACAAATCTATAAAAATGTGTTAAAAAAATGTAATAAAAAATATTTAATTGTAGCTTTTTGCTAAATAAAACATGTTACTACTACTACTACTGTTACAAACTGTTAAATATTACTTTATTCCTAAAAAATAATTTGTTATGGATTGGGAAATAAATATAACTTTAATAATAACAAATAATTGTTTACCATCTTAAAATAAAGACAACAGTTATATCGAACATTAATTAATTATTAAGAGGATTTATTATTTGGTAAGATATATTGCTTTACTGTTATAATGATAAAGTTTAGATAAACCAGTTGTTTTTAATTGTTAAGACACATATATTTCAACTAACGTTAAATTTATATCACTTTAGGATAAAAATATTGCACTTTAACTAAGAAAAAATAGGTATAGCCAACAGGCTTACGAAACAATAAATTTGTTGTCTCTTGGGGTAAAAAGGCGATATAAAAATAAAGAAATATTTTTTTAATGTTAAGAAAATCATTTAATTACATTTATTCTACAGAAAGGAGGAAGAGTTTAAAAATAAAACTTTTAAACTTATTAAAATAAAAACTTTATCTACAACCATTTATTAATAGGTGCATAATACTTCTGATAATAAGAGCATTATGCTATCCATAATACAACAAGTGTAATTATCATAAAACAACAAGTGTAATTATCATAAAACAACAAGTGTAATTATCATAAAACAATAAGTGTAATTATTATATTTCCCATATGAACTCAACTTTTTTTCTGATAATAAGAGCATTATGCTATCCATAATACAATAAGTGTAATTATCATAAAACAACAAGTGTTATTAATATATTTCCCATATGAATTCAACTTTTTTCAGGCACTGTATAAATGGATGGTTTTAGATAAAGTATAGTATTTGACTCGCGTCTAATGAACCATAATACACTCGGATGATGTACAACACTCGCCTTTGGCTCGTGCCGTAAACTTCATCCTGGTTTTATTATGGCCCACATTATACGCTCGTTAAGTAATATACTATTATTAAACTGAATGCTGATATTATATTGTGCCAGCTAAATGTAAAAATAGTTTCAAAAACAATTTGATAAAGAACAGAACAATAATTATACATTATAAAATATGTTTACTTATGCATAATGGTTCAAAATTTTACTGAAAAACTATGCGTTTGACATTTAAAGTAATAATATTAAAATTTAAATATTTTGTTAAATTGTTACAAAAATCGTTTGTTAAAAAATGTTGTTTATTTGGGGTTAGATTGGTCAGGTTGCTTTTATTTTTGACAGCGTTTTAAAGTGAATGAAATCAGTTTTTTTTTTTAACTTTCGCGACTTTCCGCTCTTTTCTTGGAAGAAGAAATGCAGGTGAACAAATTTTGTCGTCAAATGGTATAACAACAAGACCGTAAACCTGTGCCGAGAATCACATCTGCCGATTAAATTTCAGTTCGAAACCCACGTGAAACTGTAGGTCCGGTCTAAATGATCCGCCGAATGCAAGGAAACACAAACTTGAACCAGTACACTGGGGCACCGTAAGAAATATGTAGCGCGAAGCGCAATCTGGTGTCGATGTGGCACATTTCTAAAGCATACCATCAGCTTGTTTAAAGGGGCTCACGTGTTAAGATATACGCCACAATTATAGGGGTCCCTCTAGGGACTATGGTTATGATTCACAATTTTCGACACCCAATATTTGGAAAATACAAGAAGGCCCCGTACAATTATTTAATTTAAATAAGGAAGGTACTAATTCGTACAAAGTTTTAGTTGCAGCTAAAAGCATTTACAACATTTATTTTCTATAAACTTTTGCTAAAATTTAACAATTTCCTATTTTTCGATAGTCTAGACGTCTAGACTAAGAATGGAAGGTTATCAAGCAGTTAGCAGAGAGTAGTTTAATAAACCAGAAAAAAGTTTTCGTCATTCTGGATAAATCCACCACAAATTTCTGATGGATGTAGAGTTATCGAAACGTGCTCAATATTCAAAGAAACTGTAACAAATCAATTAGAAACTGGCGGTTGGCACTCTCAACGCACAACATGGTGACCCTTTTATTGGACAACCAAAATGTACACAACAAATAACGATTTTTTTTTGTATGTTGGGGTTTCTGTTAAAGACCAACTTACAAACATCATTTGCAAGCCAAAAGGCTATGCGGATTTTTTTAATTACCGCGGTCTGAAGGCGTCTAAAAGACTTGTCTGCTGGACGCCAGAAAGAAAATATAATATAACGATTTTAAGGAGAATAAGAAAAGTCCGTAATCCCTGACATTTAATAATTTCATGGACATTTCGTTTAACCTTGAACTTATATTCATATAATAAATAGAATTTTGGGTTTGTTTAACTTTACTGTTCCCTCCAAATTAAATGAATCCTATAAATAATTCATACGAAAAGTTATATTTATATTTAACTGGTTGGTTTCTTTGCCATAAATATATGTCGTTTGGATGGTGGGAAGGTCCCTATTAATATTTAAATATAAACGTCTTATTAGAGAGCAACAAAAGATAATTAAACATAATTAATAAAAATTGATTTCACCTGCCTTTTCTTTCTTAAAATTACTTTCTTTAACGCAATTTATTCTTTTTTTTACTTAGTTTTACAAAACTAAGGCCCCTTTCATACTATCAGGTTTTAAACCGGACAGAATCCTAAAGTAAAAATAAAAATCTCCGGACCCGATCAGGTTTTCATCAGGTCCGGTATTGTCCTTATTAATAAACTTTAGTCCATGTTTTGATGATGGATCGTAATGCTGTTATAGCTTTGTGGTTTTTGTATAGAAACCGTAAAAAGCAAAGAAATGGTAAAAAGGGACTTTGGGTACACCCTCTACTTCAAACACGTGACGAGATTGGTGCTTTTCAAATTTTGTATGAGGAATTAGGAAGTGAAGAATGTCTGTTTCGTCTTTTGAAGAAGTACATACTAAATTACACCCAGTTTTACTGCAGCGTCAAAATACGAAAATGAAGAATTGCATCAGTCCAAAAGAAATGCTTAGCTTAACTATCAGGTAAGCGTTCGCACCTTCCTCGCCAGAGTTAAAACAAATAATAAACTACCACAGACTAAACCTGAAGACCATAACCGGACAAGTGTGAACGCGGCATAAGCTGCAATACCCCACCATCACTTCGGCCCTTCGGCGTCAGGGAACCGGATGCTCCAGTCGACCCATCCGGCTGCAACCGGTCGCCAAACCTGAACCTGATAGTGTGAAGAGCTATATTTAAACGAATGGTCAATTCGATCAAAAAAAAAACCGGAACAACCATATTTCCTTACAACCGCTCTAACCGGAAGTTGATTTTTTTGGGAAGATAATAAAAATTGAAGATAGGGACATGTAAGCCGTTTTGCTCTAAGACGTACTGTTAGAAATTTATAAGCTGTCAAAGTTCAAAAGTGTCACTTTTCGAGAGTCAATATCTCGGAAACTGTGAAGTATAGACTAATAGTGCATTTAATAAAAAATAATTATAATTTTATGTGGAATTTAAAAATGTAAAAATAAACAGGGTGTTCCATTTAAAAAAAAAATAATAACGTCAACACTTGACAGTTGGTGACATTACTGACATATGGTAATAGTAAAATTTTAGTTCTATAGATTGCCCAAAACCCGGATCCGATATCACTTTTCGTTCGCCTGTAATTAAGCCGTTCCGGAACATTTGCCCAACCCTGTATATATATTTTATAGCCTGACCATTTTCACACGCTTCTAAAAATATATAGATATATGTTTAGCTAGATGTCTCACAGACCCTACTGTACGACTCATGTCCCAAAAGTGGCTCCAAACGGGTTACGGGTTAATTTCAATATTTCAATCAGTTTTTAAGATAATTGCGTTTAAATGCTTGATGGCAAGAAACATTTAAATAAACACCTTTCCTGCGTCTTTAAGCATAAATGACATATTTTCAAGTCTAATATCTCCTGTTGTTATATTTGCCCCTAGTATATAACGATAAGTAAATGGTTTAACTAGGCACTTTATTGATGTGAAAATAGATGAGTGAACAAAAATAGTGTTTTTACTCACTATTAAACTTAGATAATAAACACCAGAAAATCTGCCACTGAAATAAGTATACAGGGTGTTCATTTGAAAACTTCCCAACTCGATTTTCCTGCTTTAAAATAAAAATGTGGAAAATCGCTCGGACCCGTCGATTTTTATTTCGAGGGGGACATCTTTTGCGTATATTGTCAATCTTGTTACTTCAAGCCCCTAGGAGGGAGGGGGGTAAGATCTAAATCTTAAATGGATACCCCTATTTTATATAATTTTTTTGGATTCTGCATAAAATTCTGAACATTTTTTAATAAAAGCATTATTAGTCTATACTTAACAGTTTCCGAGATATTTACACTTGAAAAATTAAATTTTTGAACTTTGACAGCGTCTAGCTTTCTAACTGTACGTCTTAGAGCAAAACGGCTTACATGTCCCTATCTTCGATTTTTATTACCTTTCCAATAGTGTGAACTTTCGGTTAAACCGGATGTAAGAAATATAGTACTTCCGGTTTGACCGGAAGTTGACACTATTGGAAAGATAATAAAAATCAAAAATGTCATTTTTCAAGAGTCAATATCTCGGAAACTGTTAAGTATAGACTAATAATGCTTTTATTAGTATAGACTAATAATGCTTTTATTAAAAAATGTTCAGAATTTTATGCAGAATCCAAAAAAATTATATAAAATAGGGGTATCCATTTAAGATTTAGATCTTACCCCCCCCCCCCCCCCCTCCCTCCTAGGGGCTTGAAGTAACAAGATTGACAATATACGCAAAAGATGCCCCCCTCGAAATAAAAATCGACGGGTCCGAGCGATTTTCCACATTTTCATTTTAACGCAGGAAAATCGAGGTGGGAAGTTTTCAAATGAACACCCTGTATCTTAATCTTAACATAGTATACAACAAAGTCGCTGTCGCTGTCGCTGTCTGTCCGTCCGTCCCCTTATATGCTTAAATCTTTAAAACTACGCAACGGATTTTGAAGCGGTTTTTTTTTAAGATAGAGTGATAGAGTGATTCAAGGGGAAGGTTTTATGTATAACTAGCGACCCGCCCCGGCTTCGCACGGGTGCAATTTCAGAAAGTGGCATGCCGTGTACTAATATATCGGGTTTGTTCGGGTTTGTATTTATACCAGCGGGTTGCAACGCATGCCGGATACACGCTAGTATAATATATAATCCAAAACACAAATGTTTAAAACATACACTACACAAAAAAACAGCCACAGAAACACTTAAAAACACCAAAATTGGTAGAAAATAATATGACACAACCTGACGCGTGAGCTTGCTACGGTCCACTGCTGATCTGGGAACTTTAACGACGAAACCAGATCAGCTGTTAACGTCAAAGAAGTTTAAGAAAAAGTTAACTCTACCTACACACATACTTAAAATTTCAAGCAGATTGAGCGACCCGGTTCCAGACGTCCATTCACACAGCCCCTTTCTGACAATCTATGTAAATGGCTTTCAATCTCAACCCGATCCATCTTCCGACTGGTAAATTCAATATTCGCTTGGCAACCAAAATATCGCTTGCAATTTAATTGACGTCGATAGTAGAGATGTGTCATTCGTTCATTTTAGTGGGATTCTATCAATCGGCGATTGATACTGAAAATGATCGAATCTTTTCAATCGATCGTTTCAATCGATCATTTTCGGCAATCGCAGGTGAAACGATTGGTATTGACATTCGCGCGTCCGAATCGGTCCGGTCGTTGATTGTCGATCCCACTCGTGTCAATCTTTTAAACGAACGATTGACCAGTACAGTTACAGTATTGAAACTTTGTGGCGCCAACCGCGAACGGCACCGTCGTTCGACGTCGTTTCAATCGGTGATGCATGGGCATGCGCATTTATATTGATTTCGAAGCGAAGCCAATCTCGGCCATCGGTTCGATCGTTCGATCTCCGATCGGTCAGTGCCAGTAGTCACGTGACGATTGATAGATTTAAGCAGAGCAAGATTCGATCATTCAATACTTAAAAGTGATTGAATCCACGTGATCGAATCATTCACGAATGACACATCACTAGTCGATAGTAAGCGACTGGATTGTCAATCTGCTTACTTGACGATCGCGTAGTGAATGAGCCCTTAGGACGTAAAACATTTTAATGTGTACCTACATTTTTTTTATGTAGGTACAATAAAAGAGAGTCGGTCCTTATAAATAATTCTACCACATGATATATTGTCGCCAGAGCCCACAAAAACAGACCAATTGAAATTTAAATAAATTGTCATGAATTCTAAAACTGTGACATTGAATTTCCATAAACTTCTGAATATTTCAGTAACTGGCCCTATACGGAAATATTTCATGAATAATAAAAATGCGTTTTATTCTAAAGAAGTATCAGATAAATTTGGATAGATGTATTATGTAGTAGTATTATTTGTTCAATTGATAACCCCTTTTAAATAAACCTTGAGTAGTAAACCTTTAATCGAAACACAAAAAATACTGTTTTGATTGAAATTTCATTCAAAATTATTTATTTGGTATCTAACATATGAATACCTACGGCCTCAAAAGTTGTTCGTTATGTAGCGCAGTTTCTAAAGCATATTGCAAATTAGGACTAGACGAGATGTTTTCTAAAACTTAAAATTTAAACTTACTAGTATTAGTAGTACCATGCGAGCAAAAATTATTTGCATCAAAGAGGGCTTGGATTAAAAAACGTAGGGCATGGTTTAGATAAAATTACTTGTAACGGCTGTCAAAGATGATGGAATAACTTATTGATTGATACCGCTAAGCATTACGTCCTTAGATGCAAGGCCCTCTTTGATGCAAATAATTTTTGCTAGAAACTATAGTGACCAAGTTTAGGTGTGCTTTTTGCACCCCTCTAATTAAAAAGTCACAAGTCGCCAATGGTCTTCAAATATCTTTAAACTAAGGTAAATCATATGTTTAAACGATGGATTTATTTACACGCGGTGAACTGAAGTAAAACACTTTATTACAATCAATTATAATTATTTCATAATATACAGTGACCAGTAAAGTCCGCATCATATGGGCTTTTTATGGACATGCAAAATTTCAGCTGCATAAGATAATTTTGATTTTTTACCTATATTTTGTAAATTGCACCACTTTTGCAAAATAAGACTTAACGCAACCTACATAAAACTTCTCAGTTTTGACAAGGCTTTATTTTAGATACATTTTCTTTAAAGTAGCACAATATTAAATGTGTGTTTTAATACAAAATCAAAATTAGGCTATTAAAATATGGTCGCATGTGATTCAAAGTTTTTTTTGACCCTGTATAAGGTAACTTCATAAAATAAGTATTTTTGAAAATGTAGTTTGTGTCTGAAAGTAATACACCTTAATATAAGACAAAAAAGAACACAGTGTCATCAGTAAAGTGTTTTTAAGTCGAAAATAAATTTTAGTTTAACAACGTAAAGTTTATCTATTTTCAACGATTTAATTAAAAACCCCTTTATAATTTATTATTAAGCTATGTTATAATAACGTTAACGTGTATTACTTTCAGACACAAACTACGGTTTTAAAAATACTTATTTTATAAAGTTACCTTATACATGGTCAAAAACATATAAACTTTGCATCACATGCGACCAAATTTTAATAGCCCAATTTTGATTTTATAGCGAAACACGCATTTATTATGGCGCTACTTTAAAGAAAATGTATCTGATATAAAGCATTGTCAAAACTAAGAAGTTTTATGTAGGTTGCGTTAAGTCTTATTTTGCAAAAGTGGTGCAATTTACAAAATATGGGTAAAAAAATTAAAATTTTCTTATGCAGCCAACATATTGCATGTGGGCTAGAAACTGCATTAAAAAAAACTTTTTTTAATAACTTTTTTCGATACTTTCGGAAATAACCCCGCTTTTGAATTATTTTTTGGAAAAAATTTAAATTTGACAGATAATGCGAATCACGTGACTACTATTTTCTTGCTTAATTTTCATCTCGATCGAAGCAGAACTTGATGCCAAAGTCAAATTTCGAAGAAAGCTATTATTAAAAAAAAATCCCATATGATGCGGACTTTACTGGTCATACTGTAAGTAGTATACAATTTCCATTTTTAGCATCTCGATCGATAAAACTGCATAGATCGAATTTTAAATCGACGTTAAATATTGTGACTAGTGATTGATAGATATCTGTAAAATAGGAACCTGTTTTATCTTGTAAAAAACCATCGTATATAAATAATCAATACAAAACCTCTAACGAAAAAATATAAGCTCCATCTGCCGGGCAAACCCCAAACAGTGATAACTATTTTCTTGTAGTTACATAAGATCGCGAAATCAATATTATATATTATACCACGTTATACACTGTTTTACCGACAAACTGACGTAATGATTCGTCTGCAGTCTGTTTTTCTTCTATCGACTTAACGCTCGACAAATTTAAGCGCCATCTATATGAAAACTGGCCAAACAGGGTTTACTAAATCTTGTTAAAAATTGGATTTTAATAAAGTAGGCTATGATGATATAAACAGTTGAACGTAAAAGGATTCTACAATGGGATAACATATTATTATAAAATGGATTGAAGGTACATGATATGGGCGTAAGGAATGATTTGCTTAATGACAAGAGGTCCTTGAATAACTAAATTTGATTTTTTTAGTGCATGTTTAAATTGTCATACTTTCACACAAGTGTTTTAAAATAATAAGTAAACGGAATTTCTTTTTATCGGAATAATTTTTTTTTTGATATTTGACCAATTTCATTATAGTACACTACATTAATTTAAATATGAAACCGAAATATGTAAGTATTTTTTACTAGCTATGTTATTGTTAGTAGTTGTTTGTTGTTATTAACGTTATCGATGTTATTAGGTAAATTATATCTACCAACCTTCCTTTTCACATTATTTGAAACGTTTTTAAATGGAAATATATTGGATTTTTTTAGAGTTAGAGTTGTAACTAATTACCTTTTTTTCCCATAGAAATATTTAAGATAAAAATTTGATACTATCAGGAAATGATAATGTTGATGGGAGAAATCGAATTCAATAAAAAAAGAGTAGTGTTACATTTGAAAAAAAAAACATTTCTTGAGTTACTGAAAAAACTAAAAATCTGGCAGCGTCGCAATTGTCAATTTTCAATTCAATTTTTTAAGTTATACACCTGTACCAAAATTCATTGATTTAGCATTGGTAGTTTTGAAGAAAATTAGCCGTTTTGGTTATTTCAACTAACCCTGTATATCACCCTGTATAGCATTATAAAAACTGACCTTAAAACTTAATGTTAATTAACCACTATAGGGGTAGTCGATAATGTTAATTAATTAAATCCATTCATTAAATGGCATAGACACTAATTGATCGTTAGCCAGCTCTAATGAACGTATATATACATGTTCTAATTGGTATATGTGTACGGCTATACTGGCTAGGCCTAAATTAGACAAAAACTGATTTAATCAGTATAAAAGTTGGGTGTGGCATCTAAAATTATATGGGGGCACTAGAACAGTTTGCTACAAAACCTTATTAAAGCTTCGACCCCCGGAGCATTTTGGTTTATATTTTACTGATTGAAAATACACTTTGGTTATTATTTTTTTTTAAACCGACCAGAAAATATACACTTTCTGGACAATTTTTCGTCCAGAAAATAACGTTTTGTCGATCAAGACCGGAAAATTAACGTTAGATGCCGGAAATAGTAATTTACGTTACAAGACCGGAAAGTAGTGTTTTTCAGGTCGAGACAAGCATTTCCAGGGCGAGCCGTAGGCGATTACTATTCGGGTACCTGTTTTTTGTTTTTCCAATCGCTCTTTGATAATACAAGCTACCTTGATTTCGTTACTATGACAACAACATTTCGATGTATTGTCGAGTGACAGTTCGTTAATTTTTAATTTGTTGTTTATGTCAAACTTCTTTCGCGAGTGCGCAAATTTAACAATATGAATTCAGATTTTGAATTATCCGACACGCAAAATGAGATTTCCGAAGAAATTTTGGAAGCAGCAAGGAAAGCGACTTACCAGTAAAATCAAAAGCCCGTTACGAGAAGTCATACGACGCATTTAAAAATAATATAAAATAAACTTAAAAGAAAAAGAAAATATAGTGGCATATCGGACAAGTGTGTAACTATTTTTTATATTGGAATACACAGGGATAGAGTTGTTAAGAAAATAACCGAACAGGTTCTTTAGAACAGGTTAGAGATAGCCTGTTCAGTAAACTGTTCTTTGTAAAAAACTGAACCGGTTCTTTAGATAGACTTATGACAGATGATTGCGGTCGAGTGATGTTAAAGAGCAGGGAAATTGCTGCGGGAGTTCAGCAGTTCTGACCCGGGAACCTGTTCACCTGTTCTATTGTCACAAAAAAAGAGGTAAAAGGTGACCATAGTAGTAAAGTAGTAAAAAATCGCTTTTTGTTAATCAGTTTCTAAAAAAAAAAAAAAGGTCGCCAGCCAGTTCCGTAAAGAAAGTAAAATCACAGAACACCGCTGCGTCCGCGTGTATGCTCTCACTGCTCTCTGTTCCCTGTTCCCTGTTCTCTGTTCCCTGTTCTCTCTTCTCTGTTCCCTGTTCTCTGTTCTCTGTTCCCTGTTCTCTGTTCTGGTCCAAAAAAGAACAAAGAAAGAACAGCCTGTTCTTTTTATTCTGAAACGACGACCCCCGCAAGCCATCTTTCATAAATCACCAATCACTCATAAAAAGAACCGGCTGTTCTTTGTTACAAGGAAACAGGAATGAATACAGCAGTGTTCTTTCCGTGTTGTTAGTTTACGTTGAACTGGCGACCTTTTTTTTTTTTTTTTAGAAAGTGATTAACAAAACGGTGGTTTTTACTACTTTCCCGACCTTTCAATTTTATTTTTTTTTACCAAGTCAGTGGGCGACAATAATTTATAATCAAAAGAACAGGTGAACAGGTTTACGGAACAGGTTCCCGAGTGAGAACCGAACTGTTCGAACCTGTTCAGCAATTTACCTGTTCTTTAACATCACTACACAGGGATCCAAGTTCAATGAATACCCTGGGGCGGGTAGACCACGACGGGACGGCCGTTTCGTCCTTGTTAGGACTCGACGGGCAGCCATAACCCAAGCAATTCCAAGAACGACGGAAAAATGTACTAAAAGCCTACTTGTAGAATCAAGGCGGCCCTCAATACACCTTAGCGCCATCCCACGGAACCAACTCCAATATAAAAGATAGTTACACTGGTATAATCGAAAGGTAGACAACTAAATAAACTTATAAAGTAAAATAAGTTAATGTAAGTATATCGAAGTGTCGGTCTTAAAAAAAATATTGTACGTCACGCAACCCAAAAGTAGTGTTGTGCAGGTCTCTCCAAGCTTGTCTCGACCTGAAAAACACTACTTTCCGGTCTTGTAACGTAAATTACTATTGTATTTAACCCTTGCATAAGAGATGGAAAATTATTTAAAAAAATAATTTTCGTTTAAGAGTACGCGAACAAAAACTCTCGTACAAGGGCTAAACACAAAATGGTACTGAAATGTTTTTTCACATGATAAAGTCTATCCTTCTTCAATAAAGCAACTTTCGAACTAATTCCTTTTTAAGCGTTTCGTGTATTGGTCTAGTGGGAACCTCTCAACATTGCCACTCAAGATCGTCTTTATAATGAGACGCACCCATTGCGATTAAAATTGGACATTGTTGACAAATTGAAGTTTTGTTGCCGTTGTATCCGCCGTATTGTACAAATGCTTGAATTTTTTTCGTCTATTAAGTGCATAAAAAAGGAAATAAGACCTCCTATTGACTTTTGCATTTCGGTTATGTAGACGCAATTGTTTTTATTGTAAAAATTGTTGGAAATGTTGCCCATTTTTTTCTTGACAAACCCCTAATCTAAAGTAAAATCCATTCTTGACATTATGTACCATATCCGGGGTTATTTGGTAAATTTCGTCTATAAGCCTAGCCTAAATCCCTCTAAATTTTCTGGTTTTGTTACGTAAACATTTGTTTTAGGTGACCTCAAAGAAAGTAATCTAGAGGAGATAGGTCCGCCGATCGTGGCGGCCATTTAATGGTACCCCTTCTTCCTATCTATTTGTATGAACTTCACTTAAATATTGTCGAACATTTATGGCGTAATAAGGCGGAGCACCATCCTGCTGTAATCATATTCGATCATCATGAAGATCTGCTTCTGCACTGTGTGCATGGTGAGGAAATAAAGCAGTCAAAGCTGGAACAAGGTCTTCTTGCAAAAAATACAGATACGTATGGCCATCTACGTTACCTTCAAGGAATATTGGCCCATTGATGCGGTCGCCAATTATGCCTTACAAAACATTAAGTTTTTGGAGAAGCTGGGTGCGTGTTTCTCGCATCCAGTGAGGATTTTCTGCGGATCAATATCGACTTCACCGTTTAGTACAAAACTACACTTATGTGTAAAAAGGATTCTGTGTAAATCTACTAAATGCTGAGCAAGTGCACTCATCATCACTTCACTTAACTGAAGACGGCGGTCTGGATCATCTTCCAGTAACTCTTCTACCATTATCATTATAAAAGGATGCATTTGATATGATTTCACTAACTTGAATGCAGACGTATGGCTTTTCTCTAGGTAGTTGCTAAACTGGAGTGATAGGATTTTCTTAAAGAGCAAGTAGAACGTTTAATTGAGTATCTTTATCCATTAGGTACTCCAGGCTGCCTTATTTTTTTAATTCTTAAGTTCTAGTATACCATGCTGTTTTATTTTCCCCCATTCATACGTTTATGTCTTATTCAATGGTCGTTTTACTTCGGTTTAGCAGTTATTATTTAATATTGTATAATATATTGTTTTTGGTAGTAAATAATTTGTGATATCGTTTCTGTCGTTGTTTTTAATCTTGTATAAAAAACCCATATTTTGCCCCCCCTCCCCCTTGCAGCCCCTTACTACGGTCATCTATAAAAACAGGATACAGACAAATTCATTACCCTTATCGCAAAAAATTGGCTGTCAGGGAGCGTTAGCTCGTTCGACAGACAAGATTAAACGATAATGACCTTGCGGGTTACGGCGAATATCACAAAAACTATTTAGATCAGAATTGAAGTTTATTGGGGTATGTTCAGAGTAATTCTTGCTGAGACTGGTGGACAGTAAATGATGATCTAATAAACTTTGAATTTTGGTTTTTGTTTGATAAGTTCGGGTGGTCTGTAAATAACTGTTTTATAACGCTTAACGCTATGTATATAAACTTTAATTTTAAAAATTTTTTTTGCCAATTAATACTCAAAATGTTGTTCATTTGCGATTTGGAGACATCCGAAATGCAAGTAAAACTCGTTTTAAACATTTATGGACGGAAAAAAGTTTATTTTTTATTTTTCAATTAAAATAATTTTTGTTTGTTTAATAAATCTTCTAAATCTATTTAGATGGCAAGGAATAAAAGAATTAACTTTGATACTTATTTATACTGACGTGCAAGGTATACAGTAATAATTATGATCACTAATGAAAAAGAATTAAACATTTTTAACCTGTAAACTTTTGGTCAAATAAATACTAATTGTAGGTACCTACCAGCCAAACGAAAGTAATTAAAATTCAATAAAAGTAAAAATAAACCATAACCACTAAATATTTAGAAAACGTAATTAAATTTAACAAGAAGCACAAAAACGCAAATTATAACTCGGTGTTTGGGCTCACTACGGTCCACTACAAATCTAGGGATATTATTATGTCCCAATATCAGCTGATCGATGACAAATTTCTGCTGTCATCTGTTTTAAAACGAGCGAATTCGTGCCGTTTTAGGTTTTTGTTCTTGCGAATAAACCATTTCAAGATACAAGCAGAATTTCACCGTATCTACGCTTACCTGAAAAATGCAGCCAAGATAGAAAACAAAAACATTAAACATCGCGGTGGGTGCTTCGCTATCGGAACGTATTGGCTGCTATGGAGGGGGAATGCAGCGAGAGTGAATTGGGAATAAATCGCGCTCGAGCAGAAGTTGGCAACCTTGAGTCTTGGATTGATCTCTTTTTAACTTGAGCCACTTGTCCATTTTGTATTCATTTTTTTTTACAATAAAAGCCATTTATGCCAGCTCTGTATAACTCTATTAAGGATAAAATCTTTATTTTAACTTTGATATTTTTTTGTATTTAGGTCTTAAGATATAATTTAAAACTTTTATTTAAACATACGTTCCAATAATAAACCTTTTTATATTTATTTATTTAAAGCATAAAAACTTAAACCAAGTTGAGGAAACTGTTTGGGTTTATACGTGAACGTGACTTTAGCCTTAAAAAGGACTTTATAAATTAATTAGGAAGACGAGGAGCCAGAATTCAAATATTTACGTTTTTTATTACTTAAGACGTTAAGCTAATAAAAACATAATTTTAGCATACCTAATTATATTATTTTTCTAATACATACAGCAGTGGCGGCTCGTGACTGATTTAGACGGGGAGGCTAAGTTTTAGAAATGAAGCGCCGCAGGCGAAAAATTTTCGCGATCACGCCCAAAATCAAAAATTCACTCTGAAAAAAAATGTTAAAAATAAGTTAAACTAAAAACTGAAATATCTACCTACCTACAAAGAGAGGAGCAGGATAGTGTCGGGAGAAAAATTTTCGGGACCACGCCCAAAATTTCTCAAAACTACACTATAAAAAAAACTGTTAAAAATAAGTTAAACTAAAAACTCTTCTTTTATAAAGTTGTACCTTAGACGTATACTATCTAAAAGATTATTTGGAAAATTTTCTGAAAACTTAAAAAAAGATTTATATTCATTAAGTCAACAAATTGTACCTAATTCATGCAAATCTGAAAATCTTAGTTCAATTTGGCCTTTTGTAGTATCTAAAATATCATTGAAAAGCTGCTGATAATGAAGTTTCTTATCTTCAAAATTATACGTTTTTCGTCTTTTTGCATCATGGCTTGTATTTTCAGTAAAAAAAGTATAAAACAGGGAGTTAAAACAATTTTCATCATTGCGATAACTGGAAATTTTTTCTAGAAGAGATTTTAAACGGTTTCTTGAATAAACAATGCCAGTACTCTTATGCTGCAAAATTTGAAAAACAATATCTGTTTGCTCAAATATTAATTTAAAAGTACTTATATTAAGAAAAAATAAAAACTCTAAATAATAATTATTATAATGGTCTGTTTTAAATCGACGATTTTGTTTTTCTTTACCTGTAATGCCTAGACCTCGTAACTCTGGCTGTGGGAGTCTATTTTTTACTATCAGTTTGACGTTTGTTATCGTAATTCAGGGAATTAAACGCTTTTGAGTCTGTTGTTCCACTCTAAATTACAGCCGGCCACACTCATTTTTCACTATATTATAGATTGTCCTATTCCTATTATCCAAAGTATAACTAAAAACAAATGAAATATCTAACCGATTTGCCACAAAACCGGCGAAAACTCGAATATTTAACTTAGCAAAAAACGAAAATGCCAAAATGCCCGGGGTTTCTAGACACTGACATCATCACACGAGGCGAGCAAGCGCTTTACGCAGCCGCGCTTTAAAAACTAAAAAACGAACAGGTCTTCGTGATGATCCGGTTATTTTCGGTCGCACGTGGAAGAAATAGACACGTTATTGTTATTGGTTGAGCTGTTTGCCATTACATGTTGCCAATTTTACTGAAAAAGTTAGAAATCGGTATGTGTTCCGGCACAATTTCGTTGCGTAATACCAACAACGCCTTTGCCACTTAGGAAATCATGGTGGTAAATTCAAAAACAGCCTCATGCCCTGTTGTCAGATTGTGAAGAAAATATTAAATCGTATTAAATAAGGGGATAATATTGAAATTACAATTGTCCGTTGTAAATTAAAAGATTTAAAAGTTATTGTTAATATATAAGTAAATCAAGTATTTAGGAGGGCAAGAATGCTGAGGAGGCTTAGCCTCTCTGCCTCCTTCGAGCCGCCACTGACATACAGTAGGAAAGTTAAAAGCGTCCCACCTCTACCGGAAAGATAATACATGAGGCCTTTTTATTAACTTAGTTACCTATAAACACCTCAATACACTTATTTGTTTCACTCGAAAACCTAATTTTCTTTTACGTTGCTTTATTTCACGCTACGGTAGAGGATTTCGTTCAAAGACCTCTTAGAGAATAGACTAAATCCTTCACTCATAAGTAGCCTGTCTGTTTTCATCAACCATTCCTATGGGTGAATAAAGACAGAAGAGAGAGAGAGCGTTAAAATTCCGACTTCGCGCGGTATTGCAAGGATTTTTAATATAGTGAATAAGTAATAATTGAAAACGTTTTTATTACAAGTATTAGTACATTTTTACTTAAGTGAAGAATAAAAGAAGCCTATAAAAAGGCCTAGGCGGTAAATAAATATATAGTAGTATTATTATTAATAAATGACATTAATGACGTTTTAGGCGAGGGCTTTTTTTATATTTAATCATGACTCGTTTTAAAACAGATGACAGCAGAAATTTGTCATCGATCAGCTGATATTGGGACATAATAATATCCCCAGATTAGTAGTGGACCGTAATGAGCCCAAACACCGAGTTATGAATTGCGTTTTTGTGCTTTTTGTTACATTTAATTACGTTTTCAAAATATTTTGTGGTTATGGCGCCGGTTATTTTTACTTTCATTAAATTTTAATTAATTTTGTTTGGCCGGTTAGTACCTACAACTATGATATACATAATATGATATATATAATTATATTATAGACCAAGTAGAAGATATTTCTATATACTCTGGTAAAATACCACATATTTATTTTATTTTACGTGTTCTACCTATCCTATAGTATCCTATTAAGTTTTGTAGTGTATTTGTAATTATACCTGTAAAACGTATATTTTATTAATTTCATAATTATAATAATATATGACTTTTTAGTAAGTTTGGCAACAGCCATTTTTTTATGCATGTGTTAAGTATAGTGGATCATACAGCTAACCAGACAAATTGCGAACCCTGGAGTCTTTAATTGCTTTGAAATGTAAACAATCTGGTTCATAAATAAGAATTTTTTGATTTCGTCCTACTTGCCATAAAACAGCATCACAGTTGACTGAGATAGAAGAGGGAAATAAATGTAAACTATTTCACGTACGGCGCGACGCCGTTCGACAACCAAACGATTTGTATAATAGGCGGGGCTAAAACTAGTCAGGACATAATATAATCGTTAAAAACAAACATATTCCAGACTTTTTGAGGTTACGACAAGCAGAGAATGCGGTGCTTTCATCGCTTCCTTGGACCGGACGCCTCTACCAGCCGAAATAACTAAACTCTGTCGTCTGCAACGAAAAAAAGTAAATGAAATTCCTTAAGGAAGAGTTAAGCACTGACTCTATATTTCCGTTTCTTTAAAATTAAGTTCAACCGGTGCCCTTAGAAAGATTTGTTTTCATTCTGCCATCTAACTTTACTACTAAATTTTTTCTTTTAAGTTGGAAAACGATGTTAGCATTCTCAAGTTTTGCACATTATGCGGCTAGTTAAAATTACGGTTACTTTTATTACAATCATAGAAAAATTTAAGTTTGGAAAAGTTAGAAACTTTGAACAGATTTTAGGGTGAGAGAGCGACATTATAAATTTTCAGTGGATCTTGAAATATTTTTTTAGGGCAATCCTCGTTTTTATTGAGTATTTTTAAACTTTCTAATATTAATATACCGGGTGTTTCTCACAAGACGTTCGCCCCTATAACTTTTTTATATTAATACAGTGTCACCAGTAAAGTCCGCATCATATGGGATTTTTTTTTATTAATAGCTTTATTCGAAATTTGACTTTGGCATCAAGCTCTGCTTCGATCGAGATGAAAATTAAGCTAAAAAATAGTAGTCACGTGATTCGCATTATCTGCCAAATTTTAATTTTTTCAAAAAAACAATTCAAAAGTGGGGTTATTTTTGAAAATATCGAAAAAAGTTATTAGAAAAAGGGTTTCTAAATGTAGTTTCTAGTGCACATGCAAAATTTCAGCCGCACAAGATAATTTTAATTTTTTACCTATATTTTGTAAATTGCACCACTTTTGCAAAATAAGACTCAACGCAACTTACATAAAACTTCTTAGTTTTGACAATGCTTTATTTCAGATACATTTTCTTTAAAGAAGCGCCACAATAAATGTGTGTTTTTCTACAAAATCAAAATTGGGCTATTAAAATTTGGTCGTATGTGATGCAAAGTTTATTTGTTTTTGACCCTGTATAAGGTAACTTCATAAAATAAGTATTTTTGAAAACGTAGTTTGTGGTTGAAAGTAATACACATTAACGTTATTATGACATAACTTAATAATAAATTATAATATAGGAGTTTTAAATTAAATCGTTGAAAATAGATAAACTTTACGTTGTTAAACAAAAATTTATTTTCCACTTAAAAAACACTTTACTGAAGACACTGTGTTCTTTTTTGTCTTAATATTAAGGTGTATTACTTTCAGACACAAACTACTTTTTCAAAAATACCTATTTTATGGAGTTACCTTATACAGGGTCAAAAACAAATAAACTTTGCATCACATACGACCAAATTTTAATAGCCCAATTTTGATTTTGTAGAAAAACACACATTTAATATGGCGCTATTTTAAAGAAAATGTATCTGAACTAAAGCATTGTCAAAACTAAGAAGTTTTATGTAAGTTGCGTTAAGTCTTATTTTGCAAAAGTGGTGCAATTTACAAAATATAGGTAAAAAATTAAAATTATCTTATGCGACTGAAATTTTGCATGTGAACTAGAAACTACATTTAGAAAAACTTTTTCTAATAACTTTTTTCGATATTTTCAAAAATAACCCCACTTTTGAATAATTTTTTTGAAAAAATTAAAATTTGAAATATAATGCGAATCACGTGACTACTATTTTTTTGCTTAATTTTCATCTCGATCGATGCAGAGCTTGATGCCAAAGTCAAATTTCGAATAAAGCTATTAATAAAAAAAAATCCCATATGATGCGGACTTTACTGGTGACACTGTAGATATTAAAATGAAATTTTCAGATTATGCATAAAAGATGAATCTGCATTTATTGACATACTTTTCAATTTGTTATCACTTCCGGTTTGACCGGAAGTGACCTTGACTTAGGTATTTTAAATGGGACATCTTGTATATTTTTACTTATTGGGATTCAGCATAACAGTCTGAGTAAAATGACAGGTCACTTGTCATTTTTTGACGTGTTATAACATTTTTAGGTATCACATGTATAATTTTTAAGTCCGATCCTGGAAAATTTAATAGACCACAGTAGGGAACTTTCCAATTTTTTTTTTCAATAAAATGATTTAGTTAGGAATAAAAAAAATATTCCCCAATTATTACTCCTTAAAAATCAGTAATAACTTGGTAAAAATTCTTTAAAGTTTCGAACGTGTCAAAAGCATTTCAAACGACCTCTTAAGCGCGCCAAGCCCGATGACGTCAGGAAGTATGACTTTCCGTGATCCGTCATCCTGACCGGTGGCCGAACTACCGAGTTTGCATTTGGATTGCCGTGTGTTATTGTTATTGTATTGTTGTTTTAAGGTGGAATTCTCAACGTCGTTCAATTTATTGCCAACCTATAACCTATTTCGTGGATGTCACACACGAATTATACTTCTTGACGTCACGACCCGTTTTTACCCGCTTGGGATAATTTGAATTTTGGGGCATTTTTAAATCTTGCTAGCGGTCTTTTGGGACGAAATATGTTGTTTTTTTTGCTGCCATATGTTTTATGACAATATATTTATGATTTATAAAAATTTTTCCCCATTTAAAATTTTTGTCAAGTTCCCTATTGTCAAAGTGTCACGTAACTTGGAATTCCTCTTGCGAGCGGAATTACAATTTTTACCATAAACGAACAAGTAAGAAAATATTTATCAAATAAATCACTAGCTTGACAACCACTGTATTCTAAATCTGAATAAAATATAAAGTTATATTTACTTTTAATCCTCTTTTTACTTTTGAAATAATGATGTATACTTATTATACTTCATAATGGTGACATTTATGCGCGACTGCTGAATTTCCGAATATTCGGTCCAGTAGTTTTAGCATAGAAGGAAAGCACACATTTTTTATTTAAGAGGTTTGACGTCGCTTTCAAAAAGCTAAGAAAATTGATGGATCTGGATATTACAGTGTCAGCACGCTTCGACATTGTGAAGCCGTTTTCTAAATATATTTTATAAAGATATATTTAAATACACCTATAAAATAGAATGTAAGGGCATGAAAGATGCTTTAACAACATAATGCCCTCTTTAGGAGATTTATGGCGTTTTTGCTGACTTTGCTGTACCATCCCTAAAATCAAGACCATAATTTATTGATGAGATTCTTTGTAAGATCTACCTAATAAAGATATATTCGTAAAAATATTTTTATCAATAATAAGCAGCAGATGAAATCATATATTAGGTATAGGAAACCAAGATATACACACAATTTATTCTGATATCCACAAGATACCTACCGGGTATCCCGCTAATGTCGGCTAGCGGCTGTATCTCGGAAAGTAAGTAATAAATTTTCAGGATTTTTTTTTATACAGTGGGACCAGTAAAGTCCGCATCATATGGGATTTTTTTTAATAATAGCTTTATTCGAAATTTGACTTTGGCATCAAGTTCTGCTTTGATCGAGATGAAAATTAAGCAAAAAAATAGTAGTCACGTGATTCGCATTATTTGTCAAATTTTAATTATTTCCAAAAAATAATTTAAAAGTGGGGTTATTTCTGAAAGTATCGAAAAAAGTTATAAGAAAAGTTTTCTTAAATGCAGTTTCTAGCCCACATGCCAAATTTTAGCAGCCAGATAATTTTGAATTTTTACCCATATTTTGTAAATTGCACCACTTTTGCAAAATAAGACTCAACGCAACCGACATAAAACTTCTTAGTTTTGACAAAGCTTTATTTTAGCTACATTTTATTTAAAGTAGCGCCATATTAAATGTGTGTTTTTATACAAAATCAAAATTGGGCTATTAAAATTTGGTCGCACGTGATGTAAAGTTTATTTGTTTTTGACCCTGTATAAGGTAACTTCATAAAATAAGTATTTTTGAAAACGTAGTTTGTGTCTGAAAGTTATACACCTTAATATTAAGACAAAAAATAACACAGTGTCATCAGTAAAGTGTTCATTAAGTGGAAAATAAATTTTAGTGGTTGGGTAAAAAATCAAAATTATCTTATGAAGCTAAAATTTTGCATGTTGGCTAGAAACTGCATTTAAAAAAACTTTTTCCAATAACTTTTTTTGGTATTTTTAGTAACAACCTCACTTTTGAATTATTTTTTGGAAAAAATTAAAATTTGACAGGTAAAGCGAATCACGTGACTACTATTTTTTTGCTTAATTTTTATCTCCATCGAAGCAGAACTTGATGTCAAAGTCAAATTTCGAATAAAGCTATAAAAAAAATCCCATATGATGCCGACTTTACTGGTCACACCGTATGTAAACCGGCACTGGAAATTATTTGATTGCCGCTGGTACAAAATTCAATTTATTATAAAAATAGCTGAAATGGAAAGCTTATCCACTCTTGCGGCAGCTTGGTCCTAAGAATTTTTTTCGTATCTCCAATAATAATGGCGTGGGAAGCTGGTAAATAAGTTGTTACTAAAAGTACTGTATCTTTCACATCTTTTATGCAACTTTAATAAATTTGGGCTCTTTTGAAAGATAATTTCATGCTTAATAAAAAGGTCAACTGCTGATAATAATTGCTAATTCGTATTTTGTCTTACAGAGGGTGCTATGTATAAAAGTGTCAGTTTTTCTTAATTTTAGTTAAAAAAAGTAATGAAATAATATTTTTGAAAAGCATAAAAATAATGTTAGCCGTTGAAAATGATCTATCTGCCTAGAATTTTGATTAAAAGGGCCTTGGAATTGACTTAACTAAGATAATAGCAGGCTCCTAAAAAGAAAACTTTATAAAAATAAGGCTAGTAATCGTAGGTCGTGAGTTCTTTAAAAAAACAAATGAAACAAGAAAATCCATCGTAAGTCACTATTTGTCACGAGTTTGTTTGCTTCTTAAAAATTTAAATTCAATCATTCAACCATTTTAACTCTGTTTAATAGCTAACAAGTTAGTAAAGAGAATTTAGAAAACTGCAGGTCGTTTCCTCTTTTTTTTTAAAAGTTATCGCAAAAATAATGGAAAAGTGTAATTCCATTTCGGCTTTTACCAAAGTTTGGCAATTTTCCTTTTATTAAAACCTTGAAATCCTACAGAAATGGTATATTTGGCTTTCCTTATTAATTTTAGGCGTTTTTTAAAATAAGTTATGGTCTCGATTATGGTATTTTGTTATTTATTTTCGTTATTTATCCAGTTTTTTTTGAACTTTATTGTCAACAAGTATATTTTTGTTTATTTAATTTATGGCTTGTATTTCGTGGAAAATGCATGTTTATTTTTTATTTGAAACATCCTTGCATGCGGAGTCCTAAATAAATATAACTTAACATAAATTTATTAAAGTAATCTGGATATTTAACTTCATGCAAAATTTATGGATTTAATTTCCCAGAGCAAACAATATTCATTATAAAAAAATCGTGCATTTTTTTATATTTAAAGCCCCTGTGTAAGTAAAAAAATTATAACAGGCATGCTTAAATTAAAAAAAGAATTGTGTGTAATATATTACTTAGAAAATTACGTATATAAGATACGTAACTCTTCCAAAGGTTGATTCAGTTTTTGCGCCTAAAAGATGTTTTCATGCAGGAATCAACAACATTGTTAAAGCATAACTTTTGTCTAGTTTATCATGTGAAAGTACCAAAAAAAAGTAGATACTTTTAAAAAACGGTCTTCAAGAAATAAAAACCTTTTGATTTGATTAGATATCTTGATCCCTTTGTTGAGCGGTCACCATGACCCACAGTTTAATGAAAAAGGTAGGTTCTAATTGTTAAACCAAAATAATAGATTAACTTGAACTTGAGATAAACTGAGCTTGTACAACCGGGTCTTGAATAAGTAAAAGGTAAATGGCAACACATATTTTACTGTAAAATTAAACAAAACACATGCACATCCACGAATACAATGTGTATATTCTGTTACGTAATGTGTCCTTAAATATAGAAATTAAGTACCTCCCATTTGCTTCTCTAATTAAAGTCAGTTACATATTTGGTTTGAAATGCTAAGATTTATATCATGTGACAAGTTTAAAGGGTATAAAATAAGTTATTTTAGGCAGTTAAGGGTGAAATATGCTCGTATACTATATCTACGCTTGAATGAAAACCCAGTATTCGTTAATATAAGTATGGATGCCTATCTTAATTAAGTAATTATATAAGTACCTATACACAGAGATGGAAATGCTTTTATATCTTCTCAATGCGACACCTTTTGTGCCTAGTAAAACGTTTTTTTAAACTTTGCATGTCAGATAAAGCCAACAGAAGATTCTTATTTCGCAGAACCCATCATTAGTATTGTACTTTATAATCTATGGACGAATTTAGCCATCTCAGTAAACCATGTTGCATAATAGATAATCGTATCTATAGGAATGTTAAACGACAAGAAAAATATGACACTAGAAGCTATTTAAATTTTTGAAAACTGCAGTACCTACTGATTTTTAGTGGTAAAATATGCTTTATTAATCTAGCAAGCAAATTCCATTATGATTAATGTTAAGTTTTATTACAATTGCCAGTAGAAACCAATACACTATGTAAAACCAGATTACACCTCCAATAGAAGATAATAAAAAAAAAAGTTTTTTCCAAATATTTTTTAAGGCCAATTCATACTCAAGTTCTGTATATAGATGTCTCAATGTGGAAAAATTCAGTGACAGACCTTGTTCATGCAATGATGATAATGACCTTTTACCACGATGCCTATCTCAGGGCAAAATAATTTGTAGTACGTGTTTTAGTTTACCAGGAATTTCCAAAGCCAAGCAAAGCAGAAGGATTTCCTCTGTGGCTTTCTGTTGTTTATTCAAACAGGTAAAATTTACGTATAAAGGAAAATACTATTAAAATCGTCTCATGTGGTAAATACTTGCAACACAATAAAATTTCGGGTAGAATGCGATGGGGAAACGTAACTTGTCGCTGTTGCGAACAAACAAAGGATGAAATGCCGCAAGGCAAAGTTTGCACACAGAAAAGACCCATTACACGGCGTGTTATCAAATGGATCAGGTAACTTTAAGCAAGTTTTAATTTCGTAGGCCGCAATGTGGTTGTGTCTGTAATGGTATGTTTTTCCAGACATTAAAAAAATCGGCAAAACCAGGGTCGGGTACCTACTTTCCTTTACTTTGTTGGTATTACTGATGTACCGTGCGAGCAAAAATTATTTGCATCAAAGAGGTCCTTGCACCTAAGGACGTAATGCCTAGCCGTAGAGCTGTTGGGTATCAGTAACTACCTGAATTAACAATCAATCAGTTATTCCGTCATCTTTGACAGTCGTTACAAGCAATTTGATTCATCGCTAATTTTTCCAATTTCTTGAACAATTCACACAATGGGCTTTACGGAACAGCACAAAACATTCATGGTTGAAGCGTATTTTCGAAACGGGGTGAGAGTAAATAGTGAGTAGCAATACAATCCGGGTTTGTGCATGGACGATTTTCACGAACATTTTCTTAACGTTGCTTTTATTGCTGGGGATTTTTATCATTGCCTGAAAAGAACCGTGGCTATGTTTAGGGAAACAGGTTCTATACAACACAAAAAAGGAGAAGGGAGACCATCTGTAAGAACAGAATATTCTTACTATGTTAATTTTGTAAACAACAAAAATAAATTTGTATTTGTCTACTTATTTTATTACTCATTAGCATTTGGCATATTATGTCATAACATGAATTTGACAAAATTTTAACCTAGATTTGGTTAGATATAACGTCCCCATATCATTGTGATCCAAACCAAACCCTACGTTTTTTAATCCAAGCCCTCTTTGATGCAAATAATTTTTGCTCGCACGGTACAAAGAAAAACTGTATCTTAACATGTTCTGTATAAAAAGGTTCGTATCAACGAACATTGGTACTGGAATCGTTTTCCAGGGAAACTGCATTTCCTACAAAATATCTTGTTCGAATGGTCTTGTATAGAAATTATAAATCCTTCAGTTTCCGCGTGTAGCTGCCTTCTTTCTAACCACACTAAGAAAAAGCCTTCTATTCCTTATAAGAATTCACATACTCTTTATACAACTGTTTAATACTATATGTGACAGCGACGCGCTTTCCTATACTGTAAGACAACGAAAATTGCTAGACCGTTATGTAGTGATAATATCACGGTAATTTAGCCAATAGGAAATAGGAGTTATTGCTACCATAGAATGCTACTATGGGAAGGTTTATTTTTTTCCCTTAACCATAAACTGGAGCCTCTGTTGTTGTTAACATACTTTCTAACAAGTAAAAACGAATCTTATTTGGTTTTATGTGGTTGTAAAAATAAATGTTTTCATGTAAAAAAACATTGTCGTTAATTTTTGTGTTTTATTAATCCTTATCCCAACTGGTATGTTTCTTTTGGTAAGAACTCCTACGCCATTTTATTTTTTATTATGATTTCTTTATTTTATTTTCTCAAAATAAACATCTCTGGTGATAGTCTGGGGCAAAATACCTATAGATTAAAAAGTATTATACAGTGTCCGCAAGAAAGTCCGCATCAAATGGGATTTCTTTTTATTATTAGGTATAGGTAAAAATTGAAAAAGCAGTTAGTTTTTGCTTACCTAAAAACCAAAAATGACGTATACTGAAGCAGCTGCACGACTTGCGTTACCTGCCAAATTTGACATTTTTAATAAAATAGGTTCAAAAATGCCCTTATTTATTAAAATTTCGAAAAACTTTATTCGAGAAAGTTGTTTATTTAGGCATTTTTAGCCTGTGTACGAAATTTTGACAGTCTAATACAATTTTTATTTTTTGCCAGATTTTTGAAAATTTTGATCAACCCTCGTAGATTAACTTTTATACTTCGATGTAAAACCATTTGCCTTTACTTTATTTGTAATCTTAATGCAATTTTGTATAAAATTTTTGTTTCCAATTATTTATTTTGCTTCAAAAACTGAAATTGTTATTGATCAGTATGTAATGTTTGATGCAAAGTTTATCTAATTACATCAGTTTTGTCAAAACCGACGTTTCTCATTTTTCTTAAGTTAGTAAACAGATGTATAAAAAAAATATTAGGAAGCTTTCGTTGAAATTTTACTTAATTATTATTATTAAATTAAATTTATATTTTTGTTGAATAAAATGTTTCGAGCGATTAATATTGATTCTTTTTGATCCAATATTAATTAAGTAAAATTTCAACGAAAGCTTCCTAATATTTTCTTTTTGTACATCTGTTTACTAACTTAAGAAAAATGAGAAACGTCGGTTTTGACAAAACTGATGTAATTAGATAAACTTTGCATCAAACATTACATACTGATCAATAACAATTTCAGTTTTTGAAGCAAAATAAATAATTGGAAACAAAAATTTTAGACAAAATTGCGTTAAGATTACAAATGAAGTAAAGGCAAATGGTTTTACATCGATGTATAAAAGTTAATCTACGAGGGTTGATCAAAATTTTCAAGAATCTGGCAAAAAATAAAAATTGTATTAGACTGTCAAAATTTCGTAGAAAGGCTAAAAATGCCTAAATAAACAACTTTTTCGAATAAAGTTTTTCAATATTTTTATAAGTAAGGGCATTTTTGAACCTATTTTATTAAAAATGTCAAATTTGACAGGTAACGCAAGTTGTGCAGCTGCTTCAGTATACGTCATTTTTGGTTTTTAGGTAAGCAAAAACGAACTGCTTTTTCAATTTTTACCTATACCTAATAATAAAAAAAAATCCCATTTGATGCGGACTTTCTTGCGGACACTGTATATAAAATAAGTCCATCAACTAGCCATTTTAATTTTTTATTTTATTCTTTACAACTAGGTTTACCTATTAAAAAGCATTTATATTTATTTTAAACTCCCTTTTTAGATTCATGTGATTATTTATTGGTTTTGAAAAATGCTGAAGTATCTTATGTCTCCAGCTCATTATTATTATAAAGTTTTAATAAGTTGTTTTTTTTAAATGATGGTACTCTTTGATCTCTGTCGATGTGATCATCTTTCGTGTATAAAACAACGTACACTTTTTTAAAATATAATACTTCCTTGTAATCAAGTTACGAATTTGTAATACTGCAAAAGACAAATCCAGGTTCCTCTTAAAACAAAGCTTCTTTTCAAAGAACGCTAAGCTTCTAAATAATAGACTAGACAAAGCAACACGACAAAACCGCTACAAGGATTGCGGTTTTTCTGATAGTGTTTTGTTCGAGTTACTTGCCAACCTTTAAGTAAACCCACGTTTTAGTTTATTACAGGTAAGCTTACAAATGAAGAAATGCCAGCTTGAATTGTAGGCTAAGACACTTTAGTAACTCTAGAAAAGCTACACGAAAAGTAATACAAAAAAGGTTTTCAGGGGATAGAAATGAGCTTTTTCTACTCGTGAAAACTGCTACAATGATTTCTCTTTGATAATTATTCCCCTATCAAGGGTGGTATTTCTATCTAAATATAGCTAACTTTTAATGGGTGTCAACTTACATTTTTATAAATATGTTTGCTCAGATATAGTTTGTATTGATAGTTTAATTTTTATGAATCCATATTAAATAAATTGCTAGTGTATCAAACCCGCTTTAGTGTTATATCAATTCCAGATGTGTTAAAACAGTGTTTTTATTGGTAGTAATCAGTTCCATTAACAACACAGTTCTGTTGAATTGACTTAATACGTAACTTCCACGGTTGTCGTTTGCCTAATGCTATGTTACCTTGTTTCTTCTAAAGTAATCCAAAAATAACCATCTTTTGCTACTGCTAGTTGTAGCGATGTCCAATTATTTCTGTGCTGAATTGATGCACTGTTTTCTTGGAACAACAATTACTAATGTTAATAAAAGTCTAAAGAAATCCGGCGAGAAGGATCAAACTGTCTTAACACCGCTTTTCCGGAATAGAGGTTATCGTACTGTAACTTGACGGATTTTACGACTAGAAACGAATTAGTGGAATGTATTATTAGACTGGAAACATTATTATATAAAGAAAACACCGCACTTTGCTATACTTAGCATTTATTAATTAATATAAAATGTTATTATTCCCTTCAAAGCTGGGGAGCTAAAGCTAAAGAACAAACTCGCGGGAAGCGTCATCTGTCATGTCTCTCAGAATCGTACTTGTCAATTTGTCCATGCCTACTATGCTTAAAGTCTTACACGCGCTCGCTACCTAGCGACGGGGCGACGCGTCAAACATCTCAGGAGCCTTTGGTTGTCTCGACTGATGGCTCGCTATGTTCGTTATTCGACGAAATATACAGTGTGTGTATAAAGTCTGGAAACGGCTTAATAACATCACAATTTACTGGCCGATTTAAACCAAATTTTGTACAGTTGTGTAAGAGGATCTAACGCACCGAATGACGATATTGGCGTTGTTGCCAGCTTTTTAGTTTGTCTGGAATTCGAACGAATTTTATATTTTTAAATATAACACCCAGTATATTTTTACATTTTTAAATTCCACATAAAATTATAATTATTTTTTATTAAATGCATTATTAGTCTATACTTCATAGTTTTCGAAAAGTGACATTTTTGAACTTTGACAGCTTATAACTTTCTAACAGTACGTCTTAGAGCAAAACGGCTTACATGTCCCTATCTTCAATTTTTATTATCTTCCCAAAAAAATCAACTTCCGGTTAAACCGGATGTAACTCAAAAGCAGGAAATATAGTTGTTCCGGTTTCACTGGAAGTTGATTTTTTTGGGAAGATAATAAAAATTGAAGATAGGGACATGTAAGCCGTTTTGCTCTAAGACGTACTGTTAGAAAGTTATAAGCTGTCAAAGTTCAAAAATGTCACTTTTCGAGAGTCAATATCTCGGAAACTATGAAGTATAGACTAATAATGCATTTTATAAAAAATAATTATAGTTTTATGTGGAATTTAAAAATGTAAAAATATACTGGGTGTTATATTTAAAAATATAAAATTCGTTCGAATTCCAGACAAACTAAAAAGCTGGCAACAACGCCAATATCGTCATTCGGTGCGTTAGATCCTCTTACACAACTGTACCAAATTTGGTTTAAATCGGCCAGTAAATTATTGTAATGTTATTAAACCGTTTCCAGACTTTATACACACACTGTATAGTTATGTGCCGATGATGTTAACTGATTGTTTAGTGTTTTTGATTTGAGGATACCAGTAATGTACCACCTTTAATATAAAACGTTTTGATCCTCAAGTACGAAAAAATGAACAAAAATTAAATGCTTTAGCTCTCCATCGCGAATTTTTCAGTTTTAAAACTCCTTTGCACTTTTTTGATGAGCTTGTCAGATTCTTTAATTTTACTTTTCCTGACTTATCAACTCCCTCAAGCAAAATTATAAAAGTTTAATTAATTTTAACTGGAATTAATAAGTATTAAACAAATAATGAAATGTTGAAGGGGGCAATTTTTTGTTTTATTTCGGCTTTTAATACCTCTCGTCATAAATGCTTTATTTACTTTTAATTATGGAAAACGAAGCTTTTTTTCAACAGAATTTAGAAATAGTAACGACATGTACTATCTTAGATTTCGTTTGGGCAATACACAAAGGAAATTTATCTAATACAACAGATTTGCTAAGATATAGTTTGTATTGATAGCTTATTTTGTATTAACCCATATTAAATTATTTAATAAATTATTGTTAGTGTTACATCAGTTCCAGACAGTGTTTTTATTGGTAGTAATTAGTTTTATTAGCAGCAGAGTCTGGTTGAATAATGAACTACTTTTAATACAGCAATTTTATTAAAAAATAAATTGTATTTTCTCAATGCGACGCATTTTGTTCCCAGTAAAGCGCTTTCTCTACAATTAAGAAAACAGAACAGCGTCCCCAAAAACGAATTGTTTTTGTTAGAACCTATAATCCACAAGACGTTGGTGGGGGTTCGTAGCGATCGGCAATCGCCGCGCGCCGTATTATTAGTTTTAACGTTTTTGTTGCGCAGGTCACATCGTTGTTCGAAGTCTTCTAGCTGTCCTGTCTGACGCTTTATTGATCGTACCATTACCTATTTCAATTAACTTATTTTTACTTTGGGTTAAAGTTTTTTAAACTTTGCAATCTTTGCATGTCAGATAAAGTATTAGAAGCATCCTATTTTTCACAACCCATCATTAGTATTGCACACACACACAGAAAATAATCTATGGACGAATTTTACCATCTCAGTTAACCATCAATCCATCAATGTTAAACGATAAGAACAATATCACACTAGAAGCTACTTAAATTTTTGAGAACTACAGTTCTGATTTTTAGTGGTAAGTATACGCTATATTAACCGTAGCAATAAAATATTATTATGATTAATGTCACTTGTACAACTGCCAGTCGAAACTAAAACAGTATCTACAACCAGATTACACCCCCAACAGAACTTGATAATAACTGTGAGTATTCAGAGCAATAAAGGCTATAAACCGTTCGATGGTAGCAATAATTCCTATTTGTTAAATTACTGTGATATTATCAGTACACAACGGTCTAGCAATTTTCGTTGTCTTACAGTATCAAAGCGGATTGCTGTCACATATATTATTAAACAGTCGTATAAAGATTATGTGAATACTTATAAGAAATATATTGTTTTCTCTCAGTGTAGTATATTATTCAACGATCTCTGTATGCGCGGGAATAGGCACTCGAATGTCGAGAATCGAGATCTCCAATATTCTAGTAACTTAGTTGCGGCCTTATATCCTTATAACCCTCCGGCGGGCGCGCTTCTTATACTCTCATGAACAGGCGCGCCGCGGCTATTGCACCGCAAATTTTTTTTCTTAAAGAAAACGTAATTTAATACGTTGCGATGTTATTAATAAGTGAAACTAAAACAAATAACCAAAAATAAATGTAATTCTACAAATAATACTTGAAAAAATGCTAACAAAATAAAAAAAAACATAAAAATCTTATTACAATGAAAATGTTATCAAAATGAAAAAAACAAAAAAAATCTTCTAACTTAAACAAAAATAAAACAACGTTTTATTGCACAAATATTCAGATTAGCATTTTATTCTACTTTTGTTCAAAGCTGTTCATTAGTCGTTCAAAGCTGTTCAATATAGCCGTTCTAGAACGGCTATAAACCACCAATGAACAGCTTTGAACAGCTTTTGAACAGCTTTTGAACAGCTTTTGAACAGCTTTTGAACAGCTTTTGAACAGCTTTTGAACAGCTTTTGAACAGCTTTTGAACAGCTTTGGAAGAGCTCCTGAACAGCTTTGAAGAGCTCTGGAATATCTTCGAACAGCTTGAGAACAGCTTTTGAACAATGACATATTATTATAATAACATGATCAGGCGCGCCGCGGTAAATCAGCCGCAAAAATTGCACACTCTAACTAAACGTCACACTGCAACTAATGCCGACCGAAATATTGTCTGTTCGATATAGGGATGGGGGGAGAAATGTATCGCGTACGAATACCTGGAAGGACGGCGGCGTCAGTTTGAATGCTCAGTATTTACAAAGAAAAATCTAAAAAATGCGGCATTTTGCCGCGGGGCGCGGAGGTTTAAAAATTAACTGTGGAAGAAGCGAAGTAATTATAGACCTTTTTCTGTGGTATTATCGTATTTGCTCTATAATAACGCCACCGACTATAAACAAAAATAAAACTTTAACTACAGGCGTTGTAGATATAAAATTGGGTCAGTCCTAATGTAGGTACATTATATAAAGCCTTTTTCATGAAATTTGGGGCTCTAATATGCTTCGTGCTTCATTAAGAAAGTATTGTCGATGCTCCCCAAATTGCTTATAAAACGAGGTAGTGCCTCTTTATGGCTTCTTATCTGTGTAATTTACGGCTTTGTGGCACCGCCGTGAAATAACTTAATTTGTTATCCTAAAATTGTGTGTTTTTGCCAGTGGGTGGGAGGAGACATAGAGCGGTAGGAACCAATTATGGTTCTATAATGATGCGATGAGATTTTTGACGCAATAATTTTATTGAGTTTTTTTATTATACAGGGTTATAATAAAGAAACAAACCAGCTTTTTGTATCGAATAACTAGCGTGTACCCGGCACGCGTTGCAACCAGCTGGTATAAAAATACAAACCCGAACAAACCCGATATATTAGTACCCGGCATGCCACTTTCTGAAATTGTACCCGTGCGAAGCCGGGGGCGGGTCGCTAGTTATACATAAAAACCTTCCTCTTGAATCACTCTATCTATTAAAAAAAACCGCTTCAAAATCCGTTGCGTAGTTTTAAAGATTTACGCACATAAGGGGACAGACGGGCGACAGCGACTTTGTTTTATACTATGTTAAGATGCCCACTTAATATTGCTTTGAATGCTCACTTATAATCTCCCTAGCAGCAGAATTATTACCGATAATTTTTTTAAGGTCCCTAGTCGAAGACGAGGGCAATTTTCTATCAACAAAAACATGAGTGAAACTGAGAAAAAAATTATCGGGAATTAATTCTGCTGCGTGGGAGATTCGGTAAAAAAATTTCATAAATTGGAGTTTCTTTTAATGTTTCTGAAATGTTAGTAATAAACCTTAGTTACTAACAAGTAAAATCAACTTCTATTGTAAAAATACAGTGTGTCATATTAAACTAAACTCATCGGAAATATGTTTTTAAAGTTATATAATATAATATAAATATATTAATTTTATTAGGTTAATAGGCTATAGACTATTGCGATAGTCTCCCGTTGCTATAAGCAACATAAACAAAAAGGAGCCTTCTAATTGGTTGAAAATAAATTTATGAAATTTTCACAGTAATTATCATGTTCTATTGGGGGTGTAATCTGGTCGTATATACTGCATTAGTTCCGACTGATATTTGTAATAAAACTTGATATTTAACATAATAATATTTGCTTGTTACGTTAATAAAGCATATACTTACCACTAAAAAGCAGTACTGTAGTTTTCAAAAATTTAAATAGCTTCTAGTGTGATATTGTTCTTGTTGTTTAACATTGCATATGATTAGCTATTATGCGACATGGTTTACTAAGATAGTTAAATTCGTCCATAGATTATAAAGCCCAGTAGTACTGATGGGTTGTGCGAAATAAGAATCTTTCATTGCTTTATCTGGCATGCAAAGTTTAAAGAAACTTAAATACAAAATGCACTGCATATAAATATAATTATAGTCCGCCCTGCGAGTCTGTGGCTACGACGGTGCTAAAAGGCATAGATAAGTCCCATTATCATAAAACAATAGCCGTCAGCTTTGACAATTTCAGTAATATGTTTCCTAATTACAGTCCGCAGAAGTGTGCGGTAAATTGAAACCGTTCTTCACTGAAATAAAATTCCTTTCAAATTATTTATGACTAAACTTACTGTACTTTAATCATTTTATATAATGTGATAAATGATGTAATAATCATTTATTACGCTTCTGGCGGGAACGGTAAGCCGTTTTAGGAGTGACAGTTTTAAATGTTACAGAACAAAGTTCGCTCGCAGGAGTCGCAGAATAACATAAGCTTTCCCTGACACTGTTTCCTGCGGCAGACAAACCCAATATGACCAGACATTTGGTAAAACATAATATGGGTAAAAAAATAAAAAATAAAGTAAAGGGGTTTTAAATTAAATCGTCGAAAATAGATAAACTTTACGTTAAGTTAAACTAAAATTTATTTTCCACTTAATGAACACTTTACTGATGACACTGTGTTCTTTTTTTTCTTAATATTAAGGTGTATTACTTTCAGACATAAACTACGTTTTTAAAAATAATTATTTTATGAGGATACCTTATACAGGGTCCAAAACAAATAAACTTTGCATCACATGCGACCAAATTTTAATAGCCCAATTTTGATTTTGTAGAAAAACACACATTTAATATGGCGCTACTTTAAAAATAGTAGTTTTCCTATTCAGTGCGCAAAGTTATGTTTTCCCGCACGCGAAAGCAGTTAGACGAACGACGCGAAGCGGAGTTCGGATAAGCTTTAAATGCGGGAAAACTACTTTGCGCACGTGTTAGGAACAATATTTTTTCTACAAGTGAAGAAACTATATATTTTTTTAATTTTAAATTTTTATTGACATCAAAAACAACTTATAAGTACTTATACCTAAATTGCCTATTTATTATTATTAATTACATTAATATGGAATGTGCAGTTGGTCGCTTTTTCTACATTTATTGCAGATCTAGCAACTAGAGGTGAAAATGTTGTAGTAGATGTCATTTCCTGGTTCATCAGTACTGTCGTGTTGCAGGCAGCAATTGCAAACTAGTCATGTTGGCGGCTTCTAGGACATCTTCTGGAAGTTCTTCTTCAGTGATATCCATTTTTAAAACAGTTTTTTTTATTTTAAATAGGTGAAAATGCTAGTGAAAATTTTGAAGAAGACCTCTAAACTGACATGAAAGCGTTGTATGACAATGTATTTTGGTTGCTAAGGGAACAAACCGCATTTGACACAAAAATACTTGTTTTTTTTTTAACTTGAACAAAATCAGAGGAAAATATAATAATGCAGATTTCAAAAAAATTTTGACCCGCACAGCACAATACTTCGGTATAGTTTATAAGGCAACACATAAACCACCTGTCAACTTTGTCTTGTTACAATATTTTTGCATAAATATCTAAAAAAATAATAAAATAGAAGAAAAAAACGCGTCTATAATATGGTAATTTTGCTTTAAAATAAGTGTGCGGGAAAAAAAATTTCCCGCACAGTGTGCGGGAAAGTGCTACTTTGCGTATGCAAAAGTGTGCGCAAAGTAGATTCTTTGCGGTCACTCGTAGAAAAAAAATTTATCTGAAATAAAGCATCGTCAAAACTGGGAAGTTTTATGTAGGTTGCGTTGAGTCTTATTTTGCAAAAGGGGTGCAATTTACAAAATATAGGTAAAAAATCAAAGTTATCTTATGCAGTTGAAATTTTGCATGTGGGCTAGAAACTGCATTTAAAAAACCTTTTTTTAATAACGTTATTCGATATTTTCGGAAATAGCCCCACTTTTGAATTATTTTTTGGAAAAAATTAAAGTTTGACAGAGAATGCGAATCACGTGAGTACTATTTTTTTGCTTAATTTTCATCTCGATCGAAGCAGAATTTGATGCCAAAGTAAAATTTTGAATAAAGCTATTAATAAAAAAAAAATCCCATATGATGCGGACTTTACTGGTGACACTGTATAGGGCATGATTTATGAAAAATGTCTATAATTAATTGTAGAGTGTAAGAATGTCAAAATATAGAAAATTATGTTTTATTAAAAAATTTTGAGTTGATCGTAGAATTTTTATAATCCACCGTGATACAAGATTTTTTGTATAAAAAAAATTTCAACATTTCAAAAAAATTGATTTGACGGATTCGAGCGATTTTTAATCCATTCTATGGAAGCATTAACTCCTATTTTTCCTATTGGTTAAATTACCGTGATATTATCAATGCACAACGGTCTAGCAATTTTCGTTGTCTTACAGTAGAAAAGCGCCTTGCTTGTCACATATAATATTAAACAGTTGTATACAGGGTATGCGAATTCTTATAAGAAATAGCTTTTTTCTCAGTGTAAGACACAGGAATTTGTGGTAGCATTTTCCCGCACCTTTTGAAGACATCCTGTATATTTACTCATCTAACTTATTGCTAAGATATGGGCGAACAAAGCATTTCCATGCCTGCATATTATGACTAATACCACGTGACTTAACAACTTCCAATTTACGTTTTTGATTGGTTCTGTCTTTGAAAATACTAAACACGATTTTCATTTACCCGGACATTTTTTCTCACAGCACCAAAGCAGATTTTATATTATATTTTGTTTTCGAAAAGCCATTTTAAAAATGTCACGGGCATTAGGTCGGTTATTTTATCTCAGGCACAATACTAAAGAAAATCAATTTGGAAAAGCGAAGATAAGATGGGTAATATTCGGTGACAAAATACACAGACGGAAATGCATCTAGACGTTTTGTCTTCACAGGGTGAGTTTCCTGAAGTAGGGCCAATAATTAGTAGGATCTGCAGGATAGGTCAACTGCCGACTACAGGTAAACTATTGGAATTTAATTCCTAACCCGACTTTACCATATTTAGCACTAACATCCTGAATTAGTAGTACTAACATGTTTTATTTAGCAAAAAGCTACAATTGGGTATTTTTTAATACATTTTTTTAACACATTTTTATAGATTTATTTTTAAATTTTAAAACGCAACCTTCTTTTAATAAAAAACAGACAAAAAAGAAACATTTTGCAAATTGTATCAAATATTACGTATGATTTTGTTTTTTAATTAAATGTAATTTTAAAGTTTTTTTAAACAGTTTTAATGATTTTTGAGATTTATTAGAATTTTCCAAATTATTATATTCTATCAAACCTTTATAAAAAATAGATTTATAAGCTTATGTTTTAGACATTCTATCCACATAAAAATTTCGATTAGTTCTTGTTTTATAATTATAATGGTCATAATTAAAACAATAAATTTTTTTTAAACAATCAGGCAATAAATTATTTTTATTTATGTATAATGATACATACTAAATAAAAAATTAAATTTCTGACATTCAACCAATCTAAATTTTTCAACGTAAAATTAATTTTTGTATATTTGTCACAATTTAAAATAATCCGCGTTGCCTTATTTTGTAAAATTTGTAATTTATCAAATATTTCCTCACTAGCACAATATAAAATGGAAGAACTATAAAGAAAATGTGGTAATATAATAGTATTAAATACAGTTTTTAGAAAACAAACTTAAATTAGATGTAATTCTTTTGTCGTATTCTAACTACTGCAATTTCCTAGATCTATGGCAAGTAATACTTCCTAAATTAAAGCCATAATAGGCACTTAGAAACAGACGACAAAAAATATTTTATGTTGTGAAAGGAAAGACATAGAGAAAAATGAAGCAGTATAAGATCTAGGAGTGGTGTAAAATAAGTAGTAATATAACTTTGATTTTATAGTTCGAAATAAACAAAACAAATAAGAGTGTTTTTTAAAATTCACAGTCTTGTTGTTAGACGGATATTTATATAATGTAAAAATTTCTGGCAGACATAAATGTCTAAAAGGATAACGGTTAGTACACACGCGCGTTGCGAAAACCACGCAACTACTTGCCTATAAAATTCAGAGTGGTTTTAGGTAATATACAAATATTTACACGGCCCCGCGTATATACAGTGTGACCAGTAAAGTCCGCATTATATGGGATTTTTTTTTATTAATAGCTTTATTCGAAATTTGACTTCTGGCAGACATAAATGTCTAAAAGGATAACGGTTAGTACACACGCGCGTTGCGAAAACCACGCAACTACTTGCCTATAAAATTCAGAGTGGTTTTAGGTAATATACAAATATTTACACGGCCCCGCGTATATACAGTGTGACCAGTAAAGTCCGCATTATATGGGATTTTTTTTTATTAATAGCTTTATTCGAAATTTGACTTCTGGCAGACATAAATGTCTAAAAGGATAACGGTTAGTACACACGCGCGTTGCGAAAACCACGCAACTACTTGCCTATAAAATTCAGAGTGGTTTTAGGTAATATACAAATATTTACACGGCCCCGCGTATATACAGTGTGACCAGTAAAGTCCGCATTATATGGGATTTTTTTTTATTAATAGCTTTATTCGAAATTTGACTTCTGGCAGACATAAATGTCTAAAAGGATAACGGTTAGTACACACGCGCGTTGCGAAAACCACGCAACTACTTGCCTATAAAATTCAGAGTGGTTTTAGGTAATATACAATTATTTACACGGCCCCGCGTATATACAGTGTGACCAGTAAAGTCCGCATTATATGGGATTTTTTTTTATTAATAGCTTTATTCGAAATTTGACTTCTGGCAGACATAAATGTCTAAAAGGATAACGGTTAGTACACACGCGTGTTGCGAAAACCACGCAACTACTTGCCTATAAATTTCAGAGTGGTTTTAGGTAATATACAAATATTTACACGGCCACGCGTCTATACAGTGTGACCAGTAAAGTCCGCATTATACGGAATTTTTTTTTTATTAATAGCTTTATTCGAAATATGACTTTGGCATCAAGTTCTGCTTCGATCGAGATAAAAATGAAGCAAAAAAATAGTAGTCACGTGATTCGCATTATCTGTCAAATTGTAATGCTTTCCAAAAAATAATTCAAAAGTGGGATTATTTCTAAAAATATCGAAAAAAGTTATAAGACATTTTTTTTTAATGCAGTTTCTAGCCCACATGCAAAATTTCAGCTGCATAAGATAATTTTGATTTTTTACCCACCACTAAAATTTATTTTCCACTTAATGAACACTTTACTGATGATACTGTGTTCTTTTTTGTCTTAATATTAAGGTTTATTACTTTCAAACACAAACTACGTTTTCAAAAATACTTATTTTATGAAGTTACCTTATGAAGGGTCAAAAACAAATAAACTTTGCATCACATAAGACCAAATTTTAATAGCCCAATTTTGATTTTGTAGAGAAACACACATTTAATATTGTGCTACTTTAAAGAAAATGTATCTGAAATAAAGCATTGTCAAAACTAAAAAGTTTTATGTAGGTTGCGTTAAGTCTTATTTTGCAAAAATGGTGCAATTTACAAAATAGGGGTAAAAATCAAAATTATCTTAGGCAGCTAAAATTTTGCATGTGGGCTAGAAGATACTTTCAGAAATAACCCTATTTTTGAATTATTTTCTGGAAATAATTAAAATTTTACAGATAATGCGAATCACGTGACTACTATTTTTTTGCTTAATTTTCATCTCATAACTTGATGCCAAAGTCAAATTTCGAATAAAGCTAAATCCCATATGATGCGGACTTTACTGGTCACACTGTATATACGCTATTTTAAAACTTCAGTTTGTGGACTGATTCGCTACTGCTACTGTAAAACGCAGTGCGTCTTGTTTGTTAGAACTGACTGATCGTCGTTTGTCGAGCAAAGCACCCAATAAAGCCGCAGTCTGTCGGCTACCTAATAAAGTTATAGAGTTAGTTGCAAGTATATAAAGGAAACTTAAAAAAATGTCGTTTTGTTTCCCGCTTAGACGCCTCTAACTACTGGACTATTAAACCATTATTAAAAATACGAAATTATAAATAATCATTCAACTTAAATTGCTACTATCCAATTTAAAATATAAAGATCAAAGGCTTACAAATAAACGTCAAAAGAATCTAAAATCTGGAAGATAAATCCCGTCCTCGAGTGTCCTTTGAATTCCTAACAAGCTGCTAACATGTTCTCGTGTATCTCAAATATTGCAGTGCAGCAAAATTACTTCTATTTTTAAGGGATGTATAAATATACAGCCTATACAGGGGATTTAGGACATAATATTATACTTTTAGGTGAACCAACGCCTTTGGTTTGGAGAATATAATTTTTCTTCCACCAGAATCAAATAATTCTATATTTTGAAGTCGAGTTTATTTTTTGAAAAAAATTAACATTTAACCGATAATTCGAATCACGTGACTGCTATTTTTTTGCCTAATTTTCATCTCAATCAAAGCAGATCTTCATGCCAAAGTCAAATTTTGAATAAAGCTATTAATAAAAAAAAATCCCATATGATGCGGACTTTACTGGCGACACTATATATTATTGGTCTAAAATAAACATGAAGTCAGTATTTGACCACCTTATATTTTGCATGCCTTTTCTATGTTGCACTAGCTCACGCATCACCCTGTATTATGTGTTTGTTTACATTGCCATTTTCAAGGAATACAAAGGGTTCAACTGGGGAAACTTTATTGCCTCAATTCTACGCGGTTCTGTTGCATAACTCTACGTTTTCTGACAGGCAAGCGATGAAAATAAAATTGCTATTTTCCCGCTATTCTTATGTAAAATATGTTGATTTTTCTTATGCAAAAGAACACGTGAGCTAAATTACCCATTTTCGATAACAAAGCGATATAATATTTTTTCTATTTCACGTTCATAATAAGCTCACTACGATACGCATTTGCGTATCGTAATGAAGCTATTTCGATAGGCGATTTTTTTTATTTGATGTGGGTAACATTTAAATGTTTTATTTCATTGACTTGCTGACTTTGTGATTTACGAGAAAACCCATTTTTCGCAGAGGAAAAATAGCTTGATAACTTACTTTTTTATTCTGTGTGGATAACAGTCATGTATGTTGGTTGCATAAATCTATAAATCAATCTTTTGTAGATGCTTCAAGCTATCATTTTCTGCCAAATCCTATCCAAAATTCAATCTACTAACCTTCCAATGTCGATTTTAACTTCAACTTTATTTGAATTTTCCATCTTCCCTATACTAAATTGCAATGCCGTGACGTAAAATCACGTCTTTTGAAATTCGAAAAAAAGTAGCAAAATCTCCCGAATTTCCAAACGCTCTGTATATGTACCGAATGTATAAGGATTACACAACGTATTCCGTCCAATTTCAAATCTCATATCGCTAAAATAACCTTAGAATCTCGTGGTGAAAATGGGTCAATAAATCAAAAAATGACAGTTTGCAAAATAATTATTGTTGTCCAGAGGCTACTATGATAAAAAATAGTATTACCAACATAAAATTTAGACATAAAAATTTACAAAATTTGAAGGATTTATTTTCTTTTTAAAATGTATTTTTCTTGATTATAAAAGGTGAAATAGAAAAAAATGTATAAAGCACATGTTTCTTAAGGCGTTTTAGCGCACGTGTCAATAAAAAAGCTCGCCACTTTGTGGCTCGTTTTTTAAAATAGACGCGTGCGATAAAATCGCTTCTTATGAAACGTGTACTTTAATATACTATTTTAGTCACAGCAACAAGCTAAATAGTGAAGAAGTACCTAATAATGGGGTTTTTAATAAATTTAAATTTTGACCCTGTAGCAAAGCTCAAAAAAACTTTTTTACGGTTTCAGTTTTTAATTTTTTTTTTAACTAATTGTTAATTTTAGTTGTAGGGTGTACAGTATACAGTGTAGTCGATTAAGTGTGCATTAAATGTGTCTATCGTATCCCCCTACAAGTGGACATAGGATACAATTTTATATAAAGATCTTACTTTATTTTTAAACAATCTACTCAATCCCAAATTATTGACCATATATAGTGTGACCAGTAAAGTCAGCATCATATGGGATTTTTTTTTATTAATAACTTTATTCGAAATTTAACTTTGGCATCAAGTTCTGCTTCGATCGAGATGAAAATTAAGCAAAAAAATAGTAGTCACGTGATTCGCATTATCTGTCAAATTTTAATTTTTTTTAGAAAATAATTCAAAAGTGGGATTATTTCTAAAAGTATCGAAAAAGTTATTAGAAAAAGTTTTTTTAAATGCAGTGTCTAGCGCCCATGCAAAATTTTAGCTGCATAAGGTAATTTTGATTTTTTACCCATATTTTGTAAATTGCACCACTTTTGCAAAATAAGACTCAACGCAACCTACATAAAACTTCTTGGTTTTGACAATGCTTTATTTCAGATACATTTTCTTTAAAGTAGCGCCATATTAATTGTGTGTTTTTCTACATAATCAAAATTGGGTTATTAAAATTTGATCGCATGTCTCATGTGATGCAAAGTTTATTTGTTATTGACCCTGTATCAGCTAACTTCATAAAATAAGTACTTTTGAAAACGTAGTTTGTGTCTGAGAGTAATACACCTTAATATTAAGACAAAAAGACCACAGTGTCATCAGTGAAGTGTTCATTAAGTGGAAAATAAATTATAGTGGTGGGTAAAAAATCAAAATTATCTTATGCAGCTGAAATTTTGCATATGGACTAGAAACTGCATTAAAAAAACTTTTTCCGATAATTGTTTTCGATATTTTCAGAAATAACTCCACTTTTGAATTATTTTTTGGAAAAAATTAAAATTTGACAGATACCTAATGCGAATCACGTAACTACTATTTTTTTGCTTAATTTTCATTTCGATCAAAGCGGAACTTGATGCCAAAATCAAATTTTAAATAAAGCTGCTAATAAAAAAAATCCCATATGATGCGGACTTTACTGGTCACACTGTATAATATAATCAGTGGCGGATTTAGAGGGGGGGCACAGGGGCACGTGCCCCCCCTGTCATAATAATTTCGCACGAACCAACCTAAGCGCAACATCCAAAATTTCAAACACAGTGACAAAGCATTGTACTGTAACAACCAAATATTGCCAAAACTTTACAGCATTAAGAAATGGATATTAAAAATCAGGTTTTCAACGTGGTTTGATAATTAGCGAAAAGATGGCGTAAAAGCACGTTAAATAAAAAGCATACATTTTAGGATTTTAGAATTTGTGTTTTGTTACAGAAAACTGTAATCTGTGGTTTTTTTTACAAAGAAAGTGTATTATTTTGAGGTAGTAAGGACTTATTTTAATAAAAATAAACATGCCAAAACGGCTATGAATGTGGAATATTTGAGAAACAATTTCAGCTCATTAAGTATTGAGCAAAAAATTGAAATTAAAATTGAGGGAAGACCTAAACCCGAAATTAACTTGACACAGATCACAAAGTGTAGATCTAGGGACTTTATTGTTATTGATAAGTTTGCTGGAAATAAAACCAGAAGATTGAACTTTACTTTTAAACAATGTACCCGCTAATGAAAAATAAATTGGCCTTATTTTATTTTTTTTAATCTTGTTTCATTTTCAATAAAATAAGTAGGTAATCATACATTTTTAAAATATTTACTAAAAATTATTGACCAAATTTGGGCGTGGTCTTAAAAATTTTTCGCCTGTGGCGCGTTTTGTCCGCAACGGGCTTTTCGTACACCCCAAGAGACCAAGTAAGTGCCCCCCCTGTCAATTTTTTCTGAATCCGCCACTGAATATAATACACTCGGATGAGTATTACACTCGCGGCAGTGTTAAAATCCTTCCGGTTTATTATGACCTACATTATACGCTAGTTGAATAATATACTGTAACACGTTGGATATTAACACAAATTAAATGCAAAATAATATTTTCCCGTGGGTATATAAGCCTAGCGCAAACGATGAAACGAGAAATTTATTACAAAATGAATGCAATTTCATTCGTGCACTCTGTTGCATAAATTGTGCTTACCTCGACAGGCCAATGTTCAAGTAGAAATATTTATAGGTTTATGCAAAGGGCAAAGCAGTTAAAACTATTGCAAAATATAGAATGGAATCTAATATCGACAAGAGACAATTAATTTTACATTAAAAAGAAATACACTTATACCTCGCTTTAAAGAGGCCAAAATTATTTGTTAAGTTACCCCACTTACTTGCGTACCCAAGGGAAAGAAGTGGACCTACAGAGCTACAACCTCAGAAAGAACCAAATGAAAAATACAGCAATATGATTTAAAAAAAACAGTATATTGACACGGCATTGTTGAAAATAGGGTAATCATAACCTCCCTCCATTCTTTCCACGACGCTTGTCTACTGCACCATTAAATAAGGACTTCATAAGAATAGCCTTATTTAATAGAAACGTATCGATCTTATTATATAATTAAACTGTGGTATACGTAAACACGTCCGATGGATAATTGGAAGTAATTTCCGATGTGTCCAGCAACATCCTGTCAACCGAATAACATTAGCGTATTGCTAATTTACCTAATTAACCAATAAATGATTTAATAAGGAATAAATGGGTAATATACTTGAATACACGTACATGGACTGTTGTAAATAAGGGGGTTTGTCGACAATAAAAAGTTTTAGAAATATTTTCAAAATAACTACCTACATAATAATATAGATTGGGTTTTTATTGGACAACAAATTAGATAAATATTTTAATAATTTGCATTAAATAATGCAACTTTGTAGTTAAATCTACCTGCAATGTACTTATTTTTATTTAAAAATAGCATCCTTATCTTGTTCTTCCATAGTTTTATTAGTAAATTTGAAATGCGCTTCCAAACAGCCAGTATTCATAACACAAATTGCCTAGAATAGAACCATAAATTTTACAGGACGACTAAGTTTAATCTAGTAGTACAAAACGAAGAAGAACACGGTCTGTACTATTAGCTACCTGTTTGACCTGCTAGTCAGCTACTTATCGAAATATGACATAATTTTTTTTTACCGTCATGCAGGCAGCTGCATTTCTAGTTTAATGGATAAATCAGCCCTAGCAATTGCACAACCTGCTCATTCCTCAGAATGGACCAGTTAACGATTGTAATTATTGGTAAAGCTGTTCGTTAATGTTTATTGCCTATAAATGGAAAATAAAGTTAAGGACTCTACGATTTGCAGATATAATTAAATTGTCTTAAAGTGGTCTTAAGAAAAACGTTTGTGTTGGATTTTTCGATGGTAAAATTGTCCCTAGTTAATAGTAAATTTTTTACATTTTCAGGTCCGTTGGTGCGCCGATTATCTCAACAAGATGAATCAAAGTACTTTGTCAATTAGTTTGCTTTTGACGGGCGTGAGTACTTAAGGACTTTTCAGTTTTATTTGCCAGATTTGACTCCGTCAGATTTTCACTGGTTCTCGATACTTGCTGGAAAGAAAAAGGGTTTTGTACGAATTGCAAATTTTATCAGATGTATTTATGCCAGGCACAAAATAATGTTTAAGCAAAAATGCACGGTAACCATATTTAACTACTATAAGGGTATTCAATTTCCATACTAACACTCTCACGTATAACATAACACCTTGCCATTCTGTATAAGCTTATTAAACTCAGCTTCAAACTAGTTTAAGATAAACCTATTGCGTTTAATATAAGATGCGATGTCTTCATCGTTTAAGTTTCATCAGTCTTGTCTTTATTACTATAGATATTATACGCTTTATTATAGTTACTTTGTAATAATTGTCTTTGGCAAAATCATATTTTGTTTTTATTTGCTTTTGTCGTTCATCAAGTTGACTAAGCAAACATAATTAAACTAGAAGACGTTCAGCTAAACGTGTTAGAATAATCGTATTTCAACTTCTGGCAACTCAAGAAGCACCCTGATTATGATATAGGCAAGCCCTGATAAGCTACAATAAAGCTGTAGCATAAACACGTACCCTGGGCTTGGTTTGGATCACAATGATACGGGGACGATATATCTAACCAAATCTAGGTTAAAATTTTGTCAAATTCATATTATGACATGATATGAAAACTATGAGTAATAAAATAAGTAGACAAATACAAATTTATTTTTGTTGTTTACAAAATTAACAAAGTAAGAATATACAGAAAGAAAAAAAAAATTACATAAATTGCGGAAATTGCTCCAAGCATAAATTCACACGTCTCTTCATATTATCGAAAGTGTTGACCAGCATCTCTGGGGAAATGTTACCACATTCATGGATAATCCTTTCTTGTAATTGTTCTAAATTTGCAACTGGTGTTTTAAAAATAGTGTTCTTTAAATGAGAAAAACGAAGTAATCCATAACGGTTAAACAAGGTGATCTAGCTGGGAATTCAATGTTTGATCGAAAACTAATCAATCTGTCGTCGAAAAAATTGATTAAGTAGTTAATAGTTTCGGCGGCTGTATGGGCGGTTGCACCGTCCTGTTAAAAATATCCAAAACGTAGTTCGTCGTCAAGTAATTGCTCCACAAATGGATTCAAAATATTGTCTCTATACCGCTGTGCTGTAATTAGGTCATGGAAAAAAATAGGACCAACAATTTTTCTTCGGGAAACAGCTAACCAAACACCAATTTTGTAAGAGTGCAATGTGGAAAAATGGGGATTTTCACTACTCCACATGCGTGTATTCTGAGAATTCACATAACCGGAGAGGTGGAACCAGGCTTCATCCGAAAAAAATGTCAGATCTAATAAATCATCTCTTTCCAATGAATTTTGGGTAAACCATTGAGAGTAATTCCTGCGTCTTTTCACGAACGTTTGCAACAAGTTCCTTTGTTCTTACAGATGATCTTCCTGCTCCTTTTCTGTGTTGTATAGAGTCTGTTTCCCTAAACACAGCCTCGATTCTTTTCAGGCAATGATAAAAATCCCCAGTAATAAAAGCAACGTTTGGAAAATATTCGTGAAAATCGCCCATGCACAAACCCGAATTGTATTGCCACTCACCATTTACTCTAACCCCGCTTCGAAAATATGCTTCAACCATGAATGTTTTGTGCTGTTCCGTAAAGCCCATTGTGTGAATTGTTCAAGAAATTGGAAAAATTAGCGATGAATCAAATTACTTGTAACGACTGGCAAAGATGACGGAATAACTGATTGATTGTTAATTCAGGTAGTCACTGACACCCCACAGGTATTAAGCTCTACGGATAAGCATTACGTCCTTAGATGCAAGGCCCTCTTTGATGCAAATAATTTTTGCTCGCACGGTATAAAATCACAAATAATAAAAATCAGGCAGTTCGAAGGCTTATCTATCGAGAAAGCATTTTGTCTCCTAAGTATTTTGGTTTTACAAATTAATTTTCTTTAAAGGTTCAGCTTTATTAACAATTAAACTCACAAATAATTAAATAACAATGTTTTAAATAGCAAACATTAAGCCACACTAAAAAAAATTAAGCTTCTACTTACTCATTTTCAATCTAATCGTAAAAAATTTATCTCTCCAGTAATAAACATTTCATTTGTTGTTTGTGTTCTTCCCTCTTGGCAATTTTAAATGTGGCGTTAAAACCGGATGTCTTTCTGCTTTAAATTATCCCATAAAGGGTGAAATAAGCCATTGATGTCGGGATTATAAGAAATTGACTTCACAGTTTAATTTAGGTCGCAAAAATGGCAAATGGATAACGAACAATGCGTAATGGAATTGTGGATATCAAAAATTTCAATTCTTTTTAGGACAATAACTTACAACCTATTATACAGGGTGTCCGGAAATAATGAGCAAAAAATTTAGGGGAATATTTCTCTCATGTGTAAAAACTACCATATGAAGTGGGAACTTTTCGACGAAAATTGCCCAGTAGGTGCGAAAATGTCCCGCCGAAAATTTCCCTATAGGTCCGTATCTAAGTAACAATAATTAATATTTACAATAGCACCTTGTAGGTGTATTATTGTGTTGATATTATGTATTTGTCATTTTGACATACATAAATCAAATTTTAAAAGTCGTAAAAATGTCGCGATTTGGAAGTGATTCATTAAGTTTAATTTTAGAGAAAGTTACCGAAAGTAAACCTAAAAATACATTACTAAACCACCAGTATATATTGAGACAGTTCATGGATTTTATTAAAGAGAGAAATTATAGTTTAAACGAAAATACTTTAATACCGACGCTGGCCAATATTCTGACTGACTGGGCCTACAATATGAAAAAGAAAAATGGTGAGGATTATAAAGATTTTGCTGTAAAGACTATTTGGAACGTTACGTCAAAATTATTAATGGAAAAATATCAAAACGAATATAACATTAAATTTAATCCCTTTACTGATACGGAATTTAAAACAACCCGCGAAACAAAAGGTGCCAAAAGGAAGCAGTTGCAGACAGACCCGCAGAAAAGAAAGGAAAGCGCTGTATCACTTAAATACAATGAGTTTAAAAATATGGTACAGAATTGTGATGAAGAAACGCCTGATGGCTTGCAAAAAAAATTGTTCTTTGTTTTGTCATACGAATTAGCACGGCGAGGAGGAGAGGGAGTACAATGTTTAATTTCGTATTTCAAAGACGATATTAATAAGGCAGGAGAAAAAACAGGCAGAATGGAATACAACCCAATATTCGACAAAACAACACAAGGTGGAGAAAAACCTTGTGCACCATCCAAGTGGCTAGTTAAAAACAAAATTAATCCGGATTTGTGTCCAGTAAGGTTGTTTAAAAAGTTCTTAGAAAAAAGAAATAACATAAATATTCCGCGATTGTTTTTAACTGTTAATCCTTTCTGGAAATTGGGCAAGTGGTATAAGAATATCCCGGTCGGAAAAAAGTATAATCACTCGGTGGACCTCAACGGAAGCAAAAAAGTCAGGTTTAACGACTGAAAAGGTTAAAATCACCAACCATTCACTGCGTGCAACAGCTGTTTCGAAATTAGCAAAGCAAGGGGTTAAAGAAAATACGCTAATAAAAATTACTGGACATTCCAACGTAAAATCCATAAAGCCGTATCTTCAACTAGACGAGGAACACCACTTTAATATAGTAGAAAAAATGAGGGAAGACAATGATAAGGCTAATCATAACCCAGAAACTAATATCTGAATGCCAGGTTCTACAAGTTCTATAATTTAATGGCAAACTCACATTCATTAACAAGTAATGCAGCAGACTCCAAAAATAGTAATTTTTACAATAATTGTGTTTTCATTTCACGTACTCGAGAAATATTCTACCGAATTACGTTCGTGCATCAAAATAGACCTGATAATTTTGATGCACTTATGTAATTACTTACGATAATTCTAGACCGAAAATAAATGCTATCTATCTCTTCCTATAGCATTTTTTCCAAAATTTATTACTAACGAAGTAAGAGGGTGTTAAAGTTATATTTTATTTGCAGTTACTTTGCAATACCTTTTGTCACGCTCATAATATTTTGACGAAATCTTGTACACGGTGCTTTTTCGGGATGAACAGTACAAATTTGCCCACCGTTTTTTCGCATTTTGTAGAGGGCGCCATATAGAAGCGTATCGTTTGGTTTGAATGGTCCCAACTTTTTTGTCCTACACTGTATGCGCATTTTGACTAAATATTTTTATTCTCCTAACATTTTGCCATAAAAAAGGTAAACTTTTTTTGTTTCGATAAATCGAACCGTTTTCGAGGAAAACGCTAAAATAACATTGCTTGCATGTGATGGATACGAAATAATTTTAATTTATTTTCAACCTTAAACATAGCATAGCAAAGGAAGGAATATTCCATGGAGTTCGTCGGAATTTTTTAGGAAGAATTAATTTTTGCATTGAAGAGGAAGGACGTCACTTTGAACCTTTGATTTAAATTAGTTTAACGTATTGTTCTAGTAACTTATGTATTTTAAAACTGCAAATAAAATTAATCTTTACTTACTCCGTCAATAATCAATTTTCGAAAAAATGTTATAGGAAGAGATAAAATTTATTTTCGGTCTAGCATTATCCCCTAAATTTTTTGCTCATCATTTTCGGACACCCTGGATAGTTAAAAAATTTATAGATCGAAAATCGATCAAAAATTGCAAGTTAATTTTCTTTAAATCCGTGCTTTTTCCTTTTCACAAAACATGGACACTGCAAATAAGTATTAACATGTCTTTTCCTGAATTTCTCTAATCGTTTGGAAAACTCAATCTGAAGTCTTAATGGCCTTAACTGGCTTGTAAGCTTCGCTTATGGACTAAAATAAATGTAGGTCGAACCACTAAGGCCATTTTAAAGTTTATTGGGAGCCTTAAACGGTTTTTCCGGTTTTAAAATGCCATAAAAAATATGAGGGCTGTCTGAACAAATTTAATCAGTAAAATCTTTATTCTACATTGGGATACGGCAGAAGTTTTGTACAGGATTAGAATCTTATAATAAGCTTTTTCCGATAATACATTTTTAAGAAGTTTTTTGAAACATTTTAAAATATTTTTAATATAAACTGGAAAATAATTAAAATTTTTTTTTATAATCATAACTTGCAGATTTCTTAACAACAAAAAGAAGGAATATATTAACCACCTTTTGGAAATAAACAATCCAAATGTGGAAATAATTGAAGCAGCTACCTTTGAGTTATTGCCGAGAAAGTCCAAGAAACAGTTCGAAATTTTTTTTTTTCGTTTCTCGAAAATTCATTTCTCGCATATTTCGAAGAGAGATCCAATAATAAAGTGGCCCACACACCATGAGATCTGCCTTAAGGCATGCCGCGAGGCCACCGTCTCTGATACCAAATCTCACGGTCTGTGTGTCGACTAGTTTTTTTTTGTTTCACTAGGCAAAAAAGGCACAAGATTTAATGCCGCGGCTGGTGTTTCATAGACAAGGCGCAGCCGAGGCTAAGAAACCAGCCAAGGCATTAAATCTGCTTTTCTGCCTAGTAAAACATAATTTTTTTCTCCAAATTTGTTCCAATTTCACGCAAAATCGTATTTTTTATATTTATGTATGTTATTTATGACATTTATTGAATTGTTGTGTTTACTTGTCATTTTAAATTTTAATTTTTAATGACACCTGACAGGCTCAAAAGGTGTATTTTTTCTGCCTAACTAAAAAGTCCACTTTTTCTGACTGGGCAGAAAAAATACACCTTTTGAGCCTGTCAGGTGTCATTAAAAGACCGCTTTTAATGTCATTTGGAGAAAAAATATTTTTTCTTAGTATCTAAACAATTGTTCAAAAAGATGAATACGAAAAAAATATTTTGGGAAGAATTTATAGAAGAATATAGAAATTACCCATGTTTGTGGAATGTTAAAGCAAAAACATACATGAATAGAAACCTTTAAAATGCCGCGATGGTCAGACTTGTTGAAAAATGTAAAGAAATAAATCCTGTGGCCAAAAGGGATTTTGTCTCCAAAAATATACACAAAGTGCTCTGCGCTTTTAGAAGGGAGCTGAAAAAAGTTAAGAATTTTAAGTCTACAAGTTTAGAAGCTGACGATGTTTATGTACCTAACCTTTGGTATTTTTTGGGTTCATTTTGCTGCAATTCTTTTAAGAGTGGTATGTGAGAGAACTTTTTTCTTTTAATAAACCAATTTTTTTACTATTTTCTTTTTTTTTCTGTTTATCTTCAAAAACTACTAAACCTACGGTGGCACCAACTGCATTTTTTTCCTTTGAAAGATTGTGGAAAGACATTTTATTATACAACCTCTACAAACTCGCGTAGGCCTGATTCTCATACTGTTTTAAGGTGTAGGGTCTCTTGAGACGTGATACCGTTTCGTGAGAGTCATCGCCTCGTAACGTGCCTCGAGTCAGGTCTCATAGTGTGTAGGGCACTTTATTAGGTACTTAGTATGTTGTACAAAGAGAAATTTTTTATCATTATTCCGCCTTAAGTTTTACAGGAATTGGAAGCCGTCTTGTCAGCAATAAAGTTATCTTCATCTAAACGATAGATGATAGAAAATAAAAGTCTAATTTGCTATCCACTGAGTTGATAAAATCGTGAGAAATGGTATATAATTTCTAAGGACAACCACATTTATTACCGAATTATGTGCTCGAACCCTCTTTAGACAAGTTGACAAGTTGTTCTTTAGTAAATTGGAAAGTTTCTTTTTATTATGGGCCTACCCGTTTCTAGAAATAAACATTACAATACAGGCCCGTAGCCATGATATAGTCTCAAGGGGGCTCAGAAGAAAAAAATATGATACCCAAAACACTTTATTCTTAAAAATGCAAATATATTTTCTAAAATTGCACTAGCTAGACAATTTTATCAATTTCACCTTTATTGTTTAAATATACACGTATGAGTTTTTAGTTAAGAAACGCTCCTCAGACATTTCAAAGGTTTATGCCGACTCATGAAGTGATTCGTGGTTTAGATTTGTATTCTGCTTATTTAGATGATGTTTCAGTAGTCAGATTTTCAGAAGAGTTATATTTAAACAATTTTTTTACCGATGTAAAAACGATGACACTATTTGGTTAATTTAAAGTTATATTAAACTTATCAGATATTGTAATTAACTATTCCCGGGGAAAACAGCGGAGCAAATTCTCCGTTTATATTTTGTTTTTATGTAGCCTTGCAAAAACATAAAATTTTGCGGTTTTACACATTTCAAAACGGACATTTTGATAAAAATATTTAAGAAATTGCTTTTTAAATGGTTTTCTCGCTTAGGTAACAGAAATTCAAAAGTAAGTAGTTGGTTGTAATTCATTTTAATGTCCTTTCCCGCAAGGTGTCACAATACATGCATACATTTGGAAAAATAAATTGGGTTAGTTTCCATTTATCTTGGATGAAATGTGAAATTAATGAAAACTTTTAAATAAAATTTACCAGTGTATTTGTATTTTTAATGTAATGTATGGATTCTTTGCCATTGAATTTATTTCAGTGTTATCTAATATGTTTAAATCGTAAAACCTCCAACTTAAAATAACAATTCATCCCAATATTTCCTCCTTTTTTCACATTAGTTAACGTATCTCCTACACGCAAAAAGATGTGTACTCTTGTTATTTTCTATATATTTTTTCACATTCTTTTGTGCTTTCGGGGTAGATTTAGCAATTCGCCTGTCAAGTAGATAAAGAATAAATTACTCACTCTTATGCAAATGTCGGGGTCGTGAAAAATATTAAATGGGTGGTGCCTGGTTAATATAATACGTGCCACGTACATTGTCGTATACATTATGGCACTTCCAGCGTCTAAAAAATGCCGACTCTATGAGGGCTGAGTTTATTTATGGCGAATAATATGTTTATGAAAAAAGAAAACGTCTTGTTGTGTTTGTAACCCGATAATTTTTCTAGTACCGAGTTTATTTATCAAATATTCTATACAGGGTGCTGCAACTCACGTCCCGTCTTCTATAGCTCACTTAGTAACTAAGTCTGAATTTTCATATTTTGCAGACCTTATCTGTATCTTGGGGCGCATTTCAGGAAAATATTTTTTTTCATATAGGGTGTTCCAAAAAAGTGTGACGTCATTAGGGTGTATTTTTTTAAATTACATGCCATATATTTTCTTACTTTTTTTACCGAGTGTTTCTCAAAAGACGTTCACCCCTATAACTTTTTTGTATTTATAGATATTAAAATGAAATTTTTAGATTATGCATAAGATATGAGTCTGCATTTGTTGGCATAATTTTTAATTTGTTAGCACTTCCGGTTTGGCCGGAAGTGACCTTGAATATGATATTTTAAATGGGACATCTTGTATTTTTTACTTATTGGGATTCAGCATAACATTCTGAGTAAAATGACACCTCACTTGTCATTTTTTGAAGTGTTATAACATTTTTATGTTTTTTTTTCTCTGTCTAAAAAAAAATCTTGCTCAGACCAGCGCTATTTGATCAAACTCCCTTACATATTCTACTTGACAAAAAAGTGATATTTGAACATGTTTACACAAACGAAAGCGGCACTAAATAAAATATTTCCATCGACTGTAACCATCTGCGAAAAGGGACGAATAATTTATATACCCCTTGACAGAAAAATTATAAAATCCATTTTCGGGCTCGACATTTCGGTATAAAAAAGTGCTTTATATATTTCGGATGTTGGTTGTAAATATTTCGCACATATTGAAAAGTAACGTGGGTGTAAGAATTTTTTTAAATTTATTTTGTAGGAGGCATATGTTTTGCCAGATATTAGTATAATCATAAAGGTAAGTTTTTTAAGATTTCACAGTATCATAACCATGTCACTTATAATTTATGGCACACGGTTACAGTTTAGTCAATTTTACTTTAAAAAGTTGGCTAAAGCGACAGGAATGGACTTCAAGGACTATTTCACAAAGAAAATCTAGTCTCTGAAATTGTAACATCGATGGTTTCAAAGCTACTTGACGAATAGAAAACATTTTACTCTTTCAAACAAATTAACTTTCAAAATGTCTTTATTCTAAACTAACTTTTACAGTTCATTACATGGAAAGTGACAACATAATGTAGAAAATAATAACCATTTAAAAAAAAAAAAAAAAAAAAGAAAATAACAATAAAAATAAAAATAATTGAAGTTAATCCAATTTGATTTATTAATAAAATCAATTAAAAAAAAAATAGTATAAATAATTTAATTTAGTAAATATCTCTTTAATTGTTTTTTAAAAGTTGCCAATTTTTTAATTTTTCTGATATTTTTTGGAAGATTGTTATATTTTATTATTCCGTCATATAAAAGCGATTTTTTTCCGAAATTACTTTTTACTGGTATAGTTTGATAATTTATACAATGTCTGGTGTTATGATCATGTAATGTCTTATTCTCCTGATTGAATGTGGAGTCCCCCAAGGCTCAATATTAGGCCCTACTCTGTTCCTAATTTATGTTAATTTAATAGGTCAGCTGTCACTGAAGGGTACAGTAAAGTTGTACACATTGGTATACTATGGTATAAATATTAATTCAATTTAATCTAATATTATTGGTGATCTAAAAAAAAAAGGACTTTGGCTGCAATCGTATAAACTAACCGCCAATATAGAGAAGTCCATTGGCAAAAATAATCGCAATGAGTCTCATATATTATTTGAAAATCAGAACCTTCAAAACTTATCAGTAACAAATAGTTAGGTCTTTTAATATATACTATCTTGAGCTGGTCTACGCATATTGCTTTCGTAAAGAAAAAAATGGCCCCTTTTGTTGGGATTCTCTATAAGGTCAGCTATCTGCTAAACAAAACTTGCGAAAACAACTTTGCTATGCACACCTGCTACTTGCATTATCTGATATCAGTATGAGACACAGCTGCAAATGTACTGTGTTAAAACCTTAAAAAACTCTTTAAAATAAAGATTTGAAAAATAATTAAAAGCTTCCTTTACGATTCCCTACTAAACAATTGAAGACATAAGTGGATAAAGGTGTCATGTCACATTTTTAAACTTCGAAGTTATTCAATAAAACGCGTTATGACTTAGAACTTTTTAAATTTTTATTTAATTTTATTTACTAGCACTGCATAAATTAGGTAAAATTAACTAATTTTATTTAATGCACTTTAATAATAAAAGCAAATTCATAGTTTTTTTCATAGTGTCATGTAACAAAATTGTAACATGACACCTTTATTCACTACGACATGCTAGATGTTTAAGTGACTTAACACCTTTATCCTTAAAAAAAATCTTTTATTATGAAGAAAGCTGCATCTAAGGTTTACTAATAGTAAGATCTATACCAGGGATGCTCAAAAAGTAGAAAAAGTAGTTTTAAAAAAAAATGCGACATAACACCTTTATCCACTTATGTCTTCAATTGTATTACCATTATAAATTTCTCAGTATTGTGAATATTTACAAATTTGAGGTCCTGCTTTATGTTTATTATGTAATTAATAAAACTAAACAATCTAAAGTGCAACTACTTAATAATAGAAATAGACATACCCATCATAATAGACAAGAAAATATTTTTTACTTCCCACAAGGAAGATCGAACTTTGGTTTAAAACTAATCTACTATGATGGTGTAAAGTTGTATAACAATCTGCCAGACCCATTGAAGAAAGTTACTGAGCCTAACTGTTTAAAAAAGGGCTAAAAGAGCATCTACTTCGTTCATGAGGTTGATTCTCATTTGGGTATTATTAATGGCAACTTTATGCTTTATATTGGAAAGGTATATGGTATATCATTCAACCATATTGTTTATTGGTTGTTATATTATTTAGTTACTGCTTAGTTATTGCTATTTATTTTTTCAAAATAAACACAGCTTCTATTGTCATATCTAAATTACCAATTATTTTAGTAAGATCAATAAAGCTCCTTTTCAAAGTAAAGTCCAAAAGTAAAATCCCAAAACCAAAAGAAAATACTCATCATCATCATCATCATCAATCAGCCCTTTGCATCCACTGCTGGATATAGGCCTCCCCCATTTCTGCCCACTGTCCTCTATTTTGAGCGCTCTGCACCCAGTTTGTGGTTATTCTTTTAATATCGTCCGTCCATCGCGTGGGAGGTCTTCCCCTGTTTCTCTTGTCAGCCCTTGGTCTCCACTCGAGCAACCCTTTTTGTCCATCGTTCATCTGTCATGCGGGCCACATGTCCAGCCCAGCTCCACTTGAGCTTTGCCACCTGGTAGATAACATCCGTGACTCCTGTTCTCGCCCGTAATTCCTCATTTCTAACGTAGTCACGAAGTGACGTACCGAGCATCGATCTTTCCATCTTGCGTTGTGTTATTCTAAGCTTCTTAGCAGATGTGACTGTCAGAGTTAAAGTTTCGGCGCCGTAGGTCATAACCGGTAGAATGCACTGATTAAAAACCTTTCGCTTCAGACACTTCCCCAAGTTTGCCATACGCAGCCCAAGAGAGCGTACTTCTTCTTTTTAATTCGCATGTTTGATTGTCTCTTGAGATTCTCACTTCATGACCAAGATATGTGTACTTATCCACCATCTTTACCTCACAGTCTCCAATAGTAATATTTTCGCTAGGGACCAGGTTTGTCATAAATTTTGTTTTTGATATATTAATTCTTAGCCCTACCTGAGCACACACTTCCTGAAGATCTTCCAGCATTTTCCTGATATCTTGTAGGTTGTCAGACAACAAAGCTATATCATCCGCGAAGCGCAGATCTGTTAGGTTTAAGCCATCTATATTCAGACCCTTTCCGCTCCATTCAAGCATTCCGAAGGCGTATTGCAGAACGGTGATAAACAGTTTGGGTGACATAGTATCACCCTGTCGTACTCCTCTATCGATTTTTATGGGGTTGGTGTTTTCGTGCAGTTTAACCATCATGGTAGCATTTTTATATATGTTATATAGAAGAAAATACTATGACGCAATATATCGTGTGAGCTTAATACGGTCCACAACTAAACTGGGATATTTTTCTATCTCTTATTGTTATTATTAAAAGGTGAGTCGAACTTCAAGACGTAATGCACAACCTATAAAGCGGTGAGTCATACTTTCAAGTGTAATGGCTATAAAAAGTTTGTGATACCAATAATAAAAAGACGAAAGGTTCTGCAACATCTATAAAATGACCCGTTATGTTACGAAAAGTTTTGTAACGCCAACTGGCAAAAAGGATCGTCGTCAAGGAGGAAATTGTTAAAGTTAAGGGACAGAATAAACTGACTATATTATAACATGCCTTATCCCAGCGGTTAATGAGGGATGCTGAGCGGTTTCATCCCTAGACCACACTTCTCTTTATTTGAAATAGATAATCGGACTTTGGGTCCTGTGCGGATAGACTGGTATTTGACATTTTTGGGTAGGCAATTAAATATTATGATAGAAATGTAAAAACTATGTGAAAGGTATGTGAAATAAATCATTTTTGTCATCAGCTTTCGCTGAAATTTAATAAAGGATTATTGGACAGTGGCACTTGTTACTGTATTTCTCATTTGATAAATGTATCCTATTACGTAACAAATAACGCTTTTTTACTCCCTGCTTGATAAGGACGTCTTACTGACATTGATTTGGGGGAGGTAATTAAGTCTAACTTCCCTAGGAAAGTAAGCCAATATACTAAAGTAAGTAAATAAAAAATATACTGAAATAATTACCTATTTAAAAAATACATGAAAAAGTTGTCCATTTCTTCTTGGGTAACAACACTGGACTTCTTTAGTTTATAGCCTTCATTTTTTAACACGCTGTTATTAGCATAGCACCTGTATGTATGTTTGTTTGTAACCGACTTCTTTGAACGCGATTTTGACCCACTTTAAACGGTCAGATTGAATCTAAATTTGGTAGACTTATCAAGAACCGCCGACAATACATTAATTTAATAGGCAAAAAATTCTCCTGTCAAATTTTGACAGCTGTCAAGTATAAAACGAAGATGCGATTTTGACAAAACAAATTATGGTGTCGGATAGTATTCGATGCGGAGACTTCGGGAAAAATAAGCAAAAAATTCTCCTTTCAAAATTTGACAGCTGTCAATATGTCAAATCGTTTAAAAAAAAATATATTAATGAAAAAACTATAAGGTCGTATGTATATTGACGCTGAAAAGTTGGGAAAAATAAGCAAAAAATTCTCCTGTCAAAATTTGACACCTGTCAATGTCAGAATTTTCAAAAATTTGCAAATATCGTTCTTTTCTTATAATTCGGCATAGACTTATCAAGAACCGCTGACAATACAATAATCTACTAATCTAGCCCAATCTACTCAAAAAAAGTTATTTTGTTTCTTAACAATAACTCAAACTAAAAAATGAAAAATAAATATAGTTTAAAGAAACTAAAAACACGCTTTAAATTAATCAGACTAAAAAGCGGAAAATAAATAATATAGTTTAAAATAATTCTTGAAATTCTTAATATAGGCAGAAAATAATAATGAACGATAAACATTAGTATTATTGTGAAAAAAGCGAGGGGTGCTCGATATACGAAAAATATAGCACAAAACGCCCCACGCTTTTTTCACAATAATGCTAATGTTTATCGTTCATTATTCTTTTCTGCCTATATTAAGAATTTCAATAATTATTTTAAACTATATTTATGTACCGCTTTTTAGTCTGATTAATTATTAAAGCTTGTTTTTTAGTTTTTTTAAACTATATTTATTCTTTTTAGAAAAGTAATTATTTTCAGGGATTTTTAAATAACATTATTTTTGAGCAAGTATGCAAAAAAATAAGTAAGAAAGGGACAAAATAAATGAAATTTACTTTACGTAAGGTAAAGCAAAGACACCAGATAAACAGAAGCCATTAAAAATGATAACACTCTACTGCGGTATGTCATTAAATGCTCTCTTATCGCTTTAGACCTATGAACTGTTATTCTTGATGACTTGAGGAACGGGTTTATCTCCTTAGGTTCATAAAGTGATGTTTTACGATCAGCGATAATGACATCTTATATCCAATAAAAAGAAAGATATGGAAACATTGCATTGAATCAATTTATATATAACATTTTCATCAAATCATATGCCATGCAAGAAAAAACTGGAATATTAACTGTCTAGGTGGTATAGTTGTATTCATAAAAAAAAGCTTACAAGAGTTAGACTAAGAGGTAAGTTTTGTCATATTCGCGTAAAACCGGCTTGTCGAAATGATTGTTTATTGGAGGTTATCACACGTCATATTTGATCAAAAATGCAAAGCATTGGCGTCGGTGTAATTAATTTCAAAACAAAATTTCAAATTGTCTCAAGAATCGAAGAAGGATAGTCAATCCGTGCTGTAGCGCAGTTGTATAATTGAAATAAAAACTATATTGAAAATTAAGCAACGCTGGGAACAAGAAGAATCCCTAAAAAGGAAAATTGGTTCAGGTCGTCCCAAACGTTCCAACTATGAACAGGATGCTGCTTTTTTGGGATATTTAGGAAACAATCCATTTGCAACTGCAAGGGATGCTGTTATTGATACAGCATTTCCTGCCTCCCAACCTACCGCCACCGGGAGAGTCAAGGAATCTGAACTAAAATGTCGCCCAGCTGCGAAAAATTTTTTTCTTACCGAAGAACAGCGACAATCGAGGATTATTTTTGCTTTAAATTATATATACCGCAATCCTCAATTTTGTAACAGGGTCATTTTTACTGATGAAAAGACGTTCCAATCGACTTATAACGGACAAATTCGTGTGTACTGTCCAAACAATACCAGGTTTGAAAAGCAATATACTAACCCCCTCACTTTTATAGACATGGGCATGTAAATGTATGGAGCAGAAAGTTGTAACACCAGCGGGGCGGAAGCGGGAGGGGTGAATATTTAGTTATTTCCAAAACATCATGTATGCAGCAGACTTCCTCGTTCTCTTTGCTCTCTTAAATCTCTATAGCGAATGGTAAAAATCTTTTTTGTTTTCTCTAAGAAGGTTAACATTGCAGAACCCGATATCGTTATGGCAGGACACGCAATTCCACTGACTTCGTCTATTAATTTGCTGGGTGTCAACCTGGGAGGAAATATGTCTTGGCATAATCACGTTGTGGCAATCGCCAGGGCAGCTTCTCAGAAGCTCGGTATACTTTTCCGTACCAAAAAGTTGTATACACCTCAACAACTTTTGACACTCTATAAAGCCCAGATTCGACCATCACTGGAATACTGCTTTCATATCTGGAGTTCTGCACCGAAGCATACCCTTCGGTTGTTGGATTCCATCCAAAGGAGAGCCGTTCGTCTAATCGGCGACCACGAGCTGACTAAGAACCTCGACAGCTTAGAACATCGAAGACAGGTTGGTGATTTGACTCTCTTCTACAGATATTTCCATGGCAAGTGTTCGACAGATATTGCCCGCTCGATTCCACCTAGAGTAATGCATAGCAGAAACACACGACGAACCACTGCCGCCTATCCCTATGTGGTTCAACTTAGTATACTCCGAATATCATTGTTTCAGAACTCTTTCATTTGGAGGACGTCATCTTTGTGGAACGGCCTTTTTGAGACCGTGTTTCCAACCGAATATAACCTCCGACGATTCAAGAAAAACGTGAATCGCTTTCTTCGCACACGCACCGCTTCCAGAGCGCCTTAAAGGATTTTTCTTACAGTGCTTGCGCTCGATCATAAAAAAAAAAAATGCGAACACATTCTTAAATGATCATTTAAAGATAAACGTTGATGATGACAAAAAAAAACGTATAACACCGTTCAGAAAAAGTTGTAATAAAATAGTCGAAAGAAAATTTATTACACAACCCACTTACTGAAAGTACATTATTATCGAACAAATTTAGATAAAAAAAAACCGGATAGTCAAAAAAGTTATATCATTGACAATCAATTACCTCCTACATGATTACATTGGCTTTTTCTTCGGTTCCTTAGAGCCCATCTGTTCACAAATTGGAAGTCTTCCAAAAACAGAATATACATGAATGAATTACCAATACAAACGCTTGTTAAGTCAGCGACAAAATTGTTTTTGAGTTGAACAAAGTTTTTATATTTAATTTAATCAGCAGCATGATTTATGACAACTGTCTAGAATTGATTATACAGACTGTCCGCGGATAGTAGTAGTAGTAGTAAAAAGATTTATTTAGCACGTGGCTACATGATACATTTTAACAATTTTATACCCTTTTTTTATTTATTTTTTGAATTAAATGACCTTTTGAAACTTTATTTGTCCTGTTGAGTTAATAAGAAAGATTTTAAACTTTTTTTAAAATATTTTAAACTTTTTTGATTTTTAATTGACTTGTTTAATTTATTAAATTCAATAAGACCCTTATGAAAAACTGATTTATATGCAATATTTTTTGAAAAATTATTAAGAAAAAAATTATTGGTATTTCGTGTTAAATAATTATGTTGATCACTATTTAGAACAGTCAATTGCTTTAAATGTGGCGGTAACAAATCATTTTGAATTTTAAAAATAAATATTAGAACCAAAAATAATACTAAATTTTTTACATTTAACCATTCTAATTTTTTTAACATCACATTAATTTTTGTATATCTATCCATATTAAGTAAAATTCGCATTGCTTTATTTTGTAAAATTTGTAATCTATTTATTACACCTTCATGCGCCATAAACAAAATTGTAGAACAATAAAGAAAATTTGGTAAAATTAAAGTATTGTATACAATTTTTTTTGAATAAAATTTTAAATTTGAACCTATTCTTATAAAATAACTAATTTTTCCCGCAATTTTGGAAATTAAATTTTCGAATTGGTTATTAAATTTTAATTTTGAATCAATCAATATACCTAAATATTTAAAAGAATTGACTATTTCTAGTTTATCACCATCAATTAAAATATTTATATTTGTATAATTATTTAAATTTACACCCATAACCATACATTTCGTTTTAGAAACATTTAATTTTAATTTGTTAACTTTTAACCAGTTTGACAATAGAATCAGTTCTGAATTTAAAATTGCCAAAATTTCCAAAAGATTTTTACCGCTTATATAGATAAGAGTATCATCAGCAAACATTTGTATTTTAAGAAATTTTAGGACTAATGGCATGTCATTAATATATAAAATAAAAAGTAAAGGCCCCAAAATACTTCCTTGAGGTACTCCTATGTTATTAAATTTCTTTGTTGAAAAAAAATTACCAAATTTAGTTTTCTGTGATCTATTATTTAAATAATTTTTAGTTTACAATAGCACAAATGGACGAAAAATTTCATTTTTCGGGAAAAAGTAATTCTTGATAAAAAGTTTTGCTTGTAAAAAAATGCAATTCACGAAGAGAAAATTTTGATTTTTTATACAGGTTTCGCAAAAACTTCAAAAATATGACTTTTCTCCAAGAGTACACTACCATTGTTTTTCATTTTGGACCAAAATGCCAATTAGAAAACTTATTTAAAATAACTTTTGTGATTTAAATCCGAGATTTATAATAAATCGTCGATTTTTTTAATTTTTAGAGGTAAAACAATTTTTTTTTTGGATAGTAGCATTAGCGGTCGAAATACATACATTATCAATGACAGAGGGGTATCAAAAAGTTTTAAAAACTGATTTTTGGTGTTACCAGAAATATGTATTTTTAATTTCACAAATAAAATGACCCCGGAAATAACACAAAAAAATCTTAAAATGACAACAAATAATAATTTCATAATTTGCTATTAAAACCCTCCATATTCAACGCATTTTTCTAGCTGTAAATGAATAACGAATATGGTCAAAACTTCTTCGAATTTCTTCAATGAAAATTGTTTGAACAGCTTCAACAATTCGCTGTTTTAGAAGCTGTACGTCGTTCTCAAGTTCTAAGGTCAACATTTTCAAAACACATCAAATTCTGTTTGTTTGAAGGTTGTAGACAATGATGTATCTTGAGTAATAGATGTGTTTTGGACTTCCATTGCCTTTAGTTTTTCATATCACAACGTTTCGACTGGTAAGTATCTCCAGTCGTCTTCAGGTGAATACTGTATACATGGAGATACTTACCAGTTGAAACGTTGTGATATGAAAAACTAAAGGCAATGGAAGTCCAAAACACATCTATTACTCAACCACATCAAATTCTATTTGACAACTTCAAATTTGCCCCATACGTAAAGCAAAGTAATAAAAAGGTAAAAACATTCCTTGTTTTCACAAACGATGATAGGAATGCAATTAAAATTTAAAAATAAAATTCACACCACCCATTATGAAAATAGAGTCTAATAAAATTTTATATTAATATTTTTATTGAGCAGCCAAATTTCCATTTACCTCTAAAAATTAAAAAAAATAAAAAAATTGAAGACTTATTTTAAATCTCGGATTTAAATTACAAAAGTTATTCTAAATAAGATTTCTAATTGGCATTTTGGTCAAAAATGCACTAACTCGTGACGTCAGACACACTCTTGGAGAAAAATCATGTTTTTGAGTTTTTGCGAACCCTGTATAAAAAATCAAAATTTTTTCCTCGTGAATTGCCTTTTTTTTACAAGCAAAACTTTTTATCACTTTTTTCCGAAAAATGAAATTTTTCATCCATTTGTGCTGTAAACCCTATCCGCGGACAGTCTGTAGAATGTAAAAATGTGAGAATATACAATATATTTTATTAAAAAATTAAAGTTGATACACGTAGCATTTTTATGATGCAACCTGCATAACATGTTTTTTATTAAAAGTGCATATCAAACATTATATTTGACAGGTCTGAGCAATTCTTGATTAAGTGAGCGGTATTCTATTATAAAAGGTTGATTCGTTTCTTCTTCATAACCCTGTATAATCTTACCAAGTGTTTTTTTATATTCATCCATAATTACAATCTGCCATTTCACAAGTACGTCTTAAAAAATCTGAAAACCATTCTGTCACTGTCGAAATCCAAATTTACCAAATTAAATTAGAACGTTAGCATTAGCCTAATGACAAAGGGAAAAACAAAAGACGGTTCCCAAATCAGCCTTTGTATTTGCAACGTCTTGAATATAAAGTTGCTTCTCTGTTAATTTGGTGAATAAAGTTTAAAAAATTATAACTGAGAATATAATTAAGCACTAACTCATGACGTCAGACACATAACCTCACTTTCGATGGAGGGGGGACAAACAAAGCGTTTTTTACATTGAAGTTAATGTAATTGTTTTGTTTTATTTATTTCGAGTTTTGTGCAATTTTTGAAACTGTTTTGATATTTTTAGGGTTATTACTCTCATGTGTTTCGAACTTCTAGGGCAGCCAGCAATACATTTTTTTATACTGCATTTTTAGACTTGATTTTCTCACACTCAGAGATGCTTTAACACGTGTAAGACAGGAATCTACTATAATTTATTATGATTTTGCTTATTAAAAGAATTAAAATAATACGTAAATAAATGTAAAAATCGTTTGTTTGTCCCCCAACGAAAGTGAGGTTATGTAATTGGTGACGTAGTAGCTAGTGCCGGAATTTAGCCACACGGGTACAATTTTTCTTATACCGTGCGAGCAAAAATTATTTGCATCAAAGAGGGCTTGGATTAAAAAACGTAGAGCTTGGTTTAGATCACAATGATATGGGGACGATATATCTAACCAAACCTAGGTTAAAATTTTGTCAAATTCATATTATGACAAACTAATAAGTAATAAAATAAGTAGACAAATACAAATTTAATTTTGTTGTTTACAAAATTAACAAAGTAAGAATATACGGAAAGAAAAAGTGAAATAATTACATAAATTGCTGAAATTGGCCACCGCCATGCTCCAAGCATAAATTCACATGTCTTTTCATATTCTCGAAAGTGTTGTCCAGCATCTCTGGAGAAATGTTACCACATTCTTGGATAATCCTTTCTTGTAATTGTTCTAAATTTGCAACTTGTGTTTTAAAAATAGTGTTCTTTAAATGAGGAAAAACGAAGTAGTCCATAACCGTTAAACAAGGTGATCTAAGTGAGAATTCAATGTCTGATCGAAAACTGATCAATCTGTCGTCGAAAAAATTGCGTAAGTAGTTAATAGTTTTGGCGACTGTATGGGCGGTTGCACCGTCCTGCTGAAAATATCCAAAACGTAGTTCGTCGTCAAGTAATTGCTCCACAAATGGATTCAAAATGATGTCTCTATACCGCTGTACTGTAACTGTGTCATAGAAAAAAATAGGATCAAAAATTCTTCTTCGGGAAACAGCTAACCAGACACCAATTTTTTGAGGGTGCAATGTGGACTCTACAAAAAAATTGGAAATTTCACTACTCCACATGCGTGTATTCTGAGAATTCACATAACCGGAGAGGTCTAATAAATCATTTCTTTCCAATAAATTTTGGGTAAACCATTGAGAGTAACTTCTGCGTCTTTCAAAATCTGCGGCTTGTATTTCTTGGAATACTTGCACTTTATAAGGAAATCAATTTGGCTGCTTTTTAAGAATAGTCCTGCATGTTCCATAAGATCTTCCCACTTCTTGGGACAGGCGTCTTATACAATTTGTTGGCGTATTTTGCATTATTTCACGAACGTTTGCAACAAGTTCTTCTGTTCTTACAGATGGTCTTCCTCCTTCTTATTTGTGTTGTATAGAATCTGTTTCCCTAAACACAGCCACGATACTTTTCAGGCAATGATAAAAATCCCCAGCAATAAAAGCAACGTTAGGAAAATGTTCGTGAAAATCGTCCAAGCACAAACCCGGATTATATTGCCACTCACCATTTACTCTAACCCCGTTTCGAAAATACGCTACAACCATGAATGTTTTGTGCTGTTCCGTAAAGTCCGTTGTGTGAATTATACAAGAAATTGGAAAAATGAGCGATGAATCAAACTAACTTGTAACGACTGTCAAAGATGACGAAAACGGATTGTCAATTTAGGTAGTTACTGACACCCGGCAGGTATTAAGCTCTACGGCTAAGCATTACCTTCTTAGATGCAAGGCCCTCTTTGATGCAAATAATTTTTGCTCGCACGGTATTAAAAGAAACCAAGCGCACATGGCTTAGCATAATTTATCATAAATTGTCTTTAAAGCACAACGCCTAACAGGGCAAATAATAACACGTGCTGGTTTTGTAAACAATAGTCGCTTATTGCTAACACAAGATGGTGTGAAGCTAACCACTTAGCGTGGGGAAAACTTTATCGATAACATGAGAGCTCTATTAGCTGAGAAAAGCCATTGAGCCGAGTTCAAAGTGGATTCTCGTTCATTCATTGGAAAAAAACTTGGGATAACGTTCATTAAAGAAAGTTTAAAATTAAAATTGTAATTTTGTTAGGAACCATTTTTTGACACAACGCGTTTTTATAATTAATGTTTGGTGAAGTTTATTAAATGGATACCTCGTTGGACCTCATTTTTACGAAGACGCATTAACTGGAGAACGTTATTTGAATGTTCTTTAAGTTATATTTGCAGAACTGTCAGAATATGTGGCTGCAGCAGGATGGGGCTCCTGCTCATAATGCTCAAACTGTTAGGGACCACTTGGATAGACAGTACCCCAATCGATGGTTTGGTACCAACGGACCAATAACATGACCAGCAAGACCACCAGGTATAACACCCTTAGATTTTTCTTCGGAGTCACTGAAAGGATATTATTTACGACTAGGAAACACCAATTGAAGAGAAACGAGTAAAGTAATCGAATCAGGGTACCTACATAACAACAAAGTCTTACTGATCCTACCTATCGATGGCTTTTTACGAGATCAAAATATATTCATTCGTTTTCGAGATATAGGTTATCGGAGTTTTAAGTGATGAACCCTGTATAATGTAGTTCGTGGGGTTAATCATTAATTATTCTTGATCCAATCAAGGCACGTTTTCATTTAAAAGTTATCTTGTTTACAGCTGCCAAATTTTGTTGAAACATACCAACGTAATTGGGAAACTTTACGCCCAACGTGTACAAAAAGGGTTTCGATACGAATAATTCGACCTAAATACACCTAACTTTTAGAGTGTCTTTAAACGGGATTCTTTAACCGTTTACTGTTTCAAACTCTAAAAGTTCTTTATAATTTTGACTTAGGGTCGGCTAATTCTTGCTAATCAATAATTTTTGTTTCGTTATTCAAATAGTACAATGGTGAAATCAGATAAAATACCCAGAAGTTAGAAAAACTAATCGGCTTAACAATAATTAACAATATAACTACTCAATAAGACAGTTTTGATTATGGCGCAAGCAAACATATTGTATATTTTTGCATTTTTAACTTCTACAATTAATTCCAGACATTTTTCATAAATCATGCCCTATACCTATCTTTAACCATTTACGAAATATTAACACTTTAATGCAGGTATGCACCATTGATATGTTTGTCGACTTAGCAACGTAATGAACTCAAGCGACAATCTTTAAAGCATTAACAATGATAATTTGCTATGTAAGTTAGCTGCTTCAAAAAATTTCAGTTAATGTTAATCAAATTTGAACTTTGCTGTGTTGATATTAGATACATCTAAAATGCGCCTTGCCGAAGATGAACCCATAGGAATTTTGGGTAGTGGAGATCAAAATAGAAGTCGTAGGGAAGTCCATGATATGTTCAATAAAAAATACCCAAATCGCCCGCCTTTAAGTCAGTCGACAGTGTCTAGGGAAGCAATTAAGTGGAGAACTTCCCGTACTGATAATATTAAAAGTGGTCGTCCTGCTATACCTGATAAAAAAAAATAAACATATTATTACCACTACAGGAAGATTCTCATTGCTCAAGCACATAATTTGGGCGTGACTAGAACCAACAGAACCATAGTTTTTAAATTTTTTTAAAATGAAAAGTTTCAGTTTACCAACAAGTAATTGTACAAGAGTTATTGGACAATGATTCTTATAAGCGAGAGCAATTTTGTGAAATAATGATTGAACTAACACGCAGGAATTGTCCAAAGAATTTATTTTTGAGATGAAGCTACGTTTTGTGTTCAGGTTAATAGACAAACTACAAATGGCGGTGGATAGGTAGATAGGGGGTCAATAGAGCGACCACCCAGATAACCCGATCTTAATCCACTGGACTTTTTTTTAAAGAAATCAATATGACGAATAATACAAGAAATTATTCCACAAGTAGTACAATATCTACAACAGGAATTTTTGGATCGATTAAACTATTGCAGAACAGTTGTTGGAGGACATTTACAAAATCTTATAAAATAGTTTCGTTTCATACTTTGTCTCTCGTCTATGAAAATATTTTTTGCTTTAGCAATTGCATGCAGATACTTTTAAACGACCATCTTCAAGGATCATCGTTTCCACATTGAAATTATTAACATCCCTTTAGTGCTTTAATGCGTGCATTATTCTTAATTCTTTCAATAAACATTTAATGGCAAATGGTGCGTCTGGCTCAAATTTAACGATAAAAAGAAAATTTCCCGAGGGCATTTTACTAACCAGCCAGACGTACTTCAATTATTTACCTGTTTTCCAATTTGTATATTTACGAAACCTCAATTTCGTTTCTAACCTTATTGAGAGTGTTTTCTGTTGGGAATGTTATCCAAGACAATAAATTTCCAATTGAATTTTGGGATTAAAATTACAAGAAACATGCGAGGTAATTCAGGAAATAAGTTTTGATTGTTACATCTACCGCGCTATTTTGTTCTGACTCAATAGCGTATACGACAGGTAATTGTAAGATCTACATTCTACAGGATACAACCTACGCAAAAGTACATTTTCTAGAACCTTCTTTTTTAGATTACTTTTTAGACATCAGAATGGACAGGGCCGACAACCTGTAGCATCTCCAGGCAATTGTGGCCCCTACTTGATAACAGGAAAACCGCAGCGCTATTACAGCACATTCGGAAGGACCTAAGAACATCACTGTCGTAGTCACCGGACACTGTCTGTTCGGTAGACATGCTAAACGTATGCAAATACCAACTAACGACTTCTGCAGAAGTTGCAGAGATGAAGAAGAGTAGGAAAGTATTCGGCATTTCTTGTGTGAATGCCCCGGCCTCGCGAGATGAAGGTTCAATGCCCTGGGCGAACCATTCTTTAATAATCTGGGGAAAGTGAGCAGCCTACAACTGGGTCGACTCGCTAAGTTTATTAACAGCAGTGGCTGGTTTGAATGAGCTGTCAATATTCTTCTACAGTCTACGTCGCGTTAACCATTAGGAAGCTGATGCGCATAGGTTCCGCGGAACACGTGTGGTACCACAACGGTCCTTACAGGACTACGTGAGACTATTTAGACAGTGCCGGAGGTCTACCACTCTAACCTAACCTAACCTAACCTAGCTATCAGAATCATCGGGATCAGGATAGGGAGTTTATTATACCGTGCGAGCAAAAATGATTTGCATTAAAGAGAGCCTTGCATATAAGGACGTAATGCTTAGCCGTAGAGTTTAATACCTTTTAGGTGTAACTACCTCAATTAACAATCAATTAGTTATTCCGTCATCTTTGACAGTCGTTACAAGTAATTTGATTCATCGCTAATTTTTCCAATTTCTTAAACAATTCACACGATGGGCTTTACGGAACAGCAGAAAACATTCATGGTTGAAGCGTATTTTCGAAACAGGGTTAGAGTAAATGGTGAGTGGAATATAATCCGGGTTTGTGCATTGACGATTTTCACGAACATTTTCGTAACGTTGCTTTTATCGCTGGGGATTTTTATCATTGCCTGAAAAGAACCGTGGCTGTGTTTAGGGAAACAGGTTCTATACAACACAAAAAAGGAGCAGTAAGACCATCTGTAAGGACAGAAGAACGTATTGGAAACGTTCGTGAAATAATGCAAATACGCCAACAAATTGTATAAGACGCCTGTCCCAAGAGTTGGGAAGATCTTATGGAACATGTAGGACTATTCTTAAGAAGCAGCTAAATTTGTTTCCTTATAAAATGCAAGTATTCCAAGAAAGACAAGCCGCAGGTTTTGAAAGACGCAGGAATTACTCTCAATGGTTTACCCAAAATTTATTGGAAATAAATGGTTTATTAGACCTGACATGGCGGTGGCGAATTTCAGCAATTTATGTAATTATTTTTCTCTTTCTTTCTGTATATTTTTACTTTGTTAATTTCGTAAACAACAAAAATAAATTTGTAATTATTGTCTACTTATTTTATTACTTTGGCATATCATGTCATAATATGAATTTGACAAAATTTTAACCTAGATGTGGTTAAATATATCGTCCCCATATAATTGTTATCTAAACCAAGCCCTACGTTTGTTAATCCAAGCTCAATTTGATGCAAATAATTTTTGCTCGCACGGTATTAATCTGTTTTTGCCAAAATAAGGTCCATTTTTTTACATAATATCGCTTTTTTTAACCGATAAATTCCCCCATGAGTGAACTACGTCAATTTTGAAATAATATGTTGACTTTCCATTTATATTTCCCATTGATCAAACTAATCCGACGAGATTATAACACTTTGCTTTTAAAATACTTTTAAATCCTATCGATAATACTTTAATGCTTTGAGTACGTTTTAATTAATAGTGAATGGAATTTTGAACAAAAAGTATTGGATGCTAAAATGTACGCTTTTAACGTCGTTGGCACAACATAGTAATTAAACAGCTCTTATTAGCTTCAATATAGTGAAAATCAATATTGAGATAAATTTCATTTCATTATTTAAAATTAAAATAACAAAAATTTTTAATATTTATCTAAATGATATATTTAATTTAAACTGTCAAGGAAAACTTCATAGTTTTGTTGATGATACGGTAATTTTTTATGAAGGTCTAAATTGGAATATTTAAAAAAAATACTATTGAAAAAGATTTTATAAAAATAAGCAGCTGGCTTAATAAAAATTTATTAACTATAAATTATAACAAAACAACATACATTCCATTTACTTCATACAAAAATAATCTTCCAAATATTGGTCCAATAATCTTCAATTTATATACACGTAGGGAAAATGTTTGTCCGCCCATCTCTTAGTAATAAGTTAGAATAGTACAAATCTGGAATATCGCAAAGCAAACAGAGGTAGGTAGATTATGTTTCCCCCGCTCCATCGTATTGCATCTCGCTCATGGCACTTGCTGGTGGCACGCCGCGCCGCTTCGATTCTATTAATAACAGCGAAATAGCGAAACAAAACTAAAATTTAAAATTCAACCGAAGCAGGATCAAGCAAAACGCATCGAGCCAGCCAGATCCGATGCGATGGAGTGGGGGAAACATAATCTACCTATTTCTGTTTACTTTGCGATACTTTATATTTGTACTATTCTAACTTATTACTAAGAGATGGGCGGACAAACATTTTCCCTACGTGTATATATATATTAACATAAAGGAATGTGAAAATATTAAATATCTAGGAATAATTTTTGATAAGCATTTAAAATGGGATTTACATAGTGACTACATTATAAAAAAAACTAAGAATTCTTATAACAAAATTTAGGCATCTTAAATAATTTTTAAATATAAAAGAATTAGAAATACTTTATTATTCTTTAGTACAAACCCATTTAAATTATGGAATACTAGGATGGATAAGAATTATCTTAACAATATTGAAACTATTCAAAAATACATTTTAAAAATTATTTACAAAAAAGACCATCAATATTCTTCTGATTTACTATTTAAAGATAGCAAAAAAATGGATATTAAACAAATATTTTCTTACAACATGTTAATATATATTTTCAAACATAAAAATATATAAATTATATTAATCACACACATAAAACTCGTCATAAAAAAAAATTACATATAAAAATAGAGTAAACAAAACAATAGCACACAAACATTTTTTAAACATCAATCCATATATTTTTGATATGCTACCACAGTCAATTAAAATAATTAAATCGTTAAATAATTATAAAAATAAAATTAAAAATTGGATATTATCTAATCCAAGAGATATATTCAAGAACGTCATTAATAAATAGGTAATGAATAAAATAAATAAATATATATATTATATACATAACGTATTGTATCTTCGTATATTATAGTGATATAAAATATATCAATAAAATATTTTCATGTTCGTTTTATATTATAATCTAGTTGTGCCTGAATTATGAAATATATTCTTTACAATAAATATTATATTATTATTTAACTTTAAATTTATATTTAACTCAATAAAAGTATTTTATTTCTGAGTTCGGAATTGATAGTTTATCCAAAAATATATATATTAGCATTAAATGTAAAAAAAAAAATATTTGAATAAACTTTTATTATTATTATTATTATTAATTATAGTAAATTTTAATATTGGCTTATTTTATTTCACTAAATTATTTGTGTGTGTTAGCAATACAACTTAAATTATTAATATGTTTATGCATAAAATACTTACATCTTTATTCTGATCTAATGCGAAAAAGTTTAAAAGAAGCTGGCATAACATTGACTTTCCATTTTAATCAGGAAACGAAGCTTTCATTTCCGCGTTAACTTTATTTAAAATAGTGCCATATTCTTGAAGCTCTTGTCTTCCGACCCGTGTAATTTAATAATACAAACTTTGTATCCTAATTTTAGAAACAAATATGCCTAAGTAGATAATTTGCTATAAAAATCGATGTAAACAAAACAGCAGCCAAAATTCCCCCTTAATACAGTCTCGCCAGTTTATTGGCCTTTATCCAAAACCAGCTGTGCCTAATTTCCATAAAACTTTTTGTAAATCAATTGAGCGGAATCCATTGGCTTCTACAACACTTTTTAGTTCATTAATTTTTATATCTTATAATAGAATTTGTCACATTAATTCAATAAATAAAATTCTTTCTTCGCTTTTTCTAAAATAATTTGGGCAACCCAGCCACTTAAGTGCATTATACGTATCATATTATTTATTCCTGCCTTTTAATTTCAGGAGTTATGGCTCCCTATCCATGTCCCATACAACTCTTGCAATATTCCCGGACTCAGTATTAAACACAGTGTTACTTCGGCCCATGCCAATCATACCCCAGGTAACCAAGCCGGATGAGATTAGAAGTCTTGTGGGGTGCGAGGGGAAAAGAAACACACTCCCCAATCGGTTAGTCATGGAATCGCAAAACCAAGGGTTGAAAGCTCTTGGGGGGCTTTAATGACTGAGGATTGGGGTTCGGAGTCTACGTTAAACTGTAAGTGGCGCTGGTAGCTAACGAAAAGGAAAAAATCCGAAATAAGCAAGCAAACCTAAGAAATCAATGACGAGTTATAAATAGAATTTTAAATGTATTTTATTACAAAGTACGTAATTTTGAACAAAAAACTTTTTGAAGAAAATTCCTTGCGCGTTTGATAAGCAATACGCTATTTTATTTTAGCCGTGAGCGATCAAAACTTTCGTTTTATTTTTAAACAGTCTACAGGATACAAATAACAAACTTTGTTTTTTTAGTCTGCAGAGAAAAACTTTTATTATTACTCAACCAAAAATTAACAGTGTACTAATTAAGCGATAATTCCTATTTTAGATTGCTGAAAAATATGCATAGTATCCTATTTAAAATTTACCAAAAGAAGTACCTATCTAATATATTTGTATTAATCTTTGGGAAATCAAAACAAGACTTGTACTGTTGGTACGAATGTTCTCTGTCTTTTAACTTAAAACTATTACATAATACTTCTACGTTTTATTCCCATTCCATTAGTTAAATCATGGGGCGTTTTAAAAAAAAATGTTTTCCTCTTTCGGGAACATATATATTTAAAAACTACACACTTTATTTACAAACTTTCTAACCTTTATCCGCCGCTGAAACTCAACCTCCTTTTCTGAGAAGTTTTAAATTACCCCCCTCGTACCAATGTAACACCAAAACTTTGTCAACGCTTGATTGAGCTTCCATGTACCAATAAATGTTTTGAACCGTCCAGATCTTATAGCCCAATTAATCATAATCGCTGCTAATTTTGTCAAATATGCTGATTCTACGCTGGGATAAATTGGGATAATAATTCCTGTCTCTCCGATCCACATTTAAAAGTTGGTTTGTATATTTGAGTGTAAATTAATTTACGATTTCGAGCTGTATTTGATGTCTAATGAAGTTAATGTCGATATTGATACTTTTGGTTTGCTCTTGGGTTGATACTTGCCTAAAGTAGTATTTATTATTATTTTAATCAACACTAGTCTACGAAAGTACAATAAAATACAGGTCTGCATTTAACAATACATACCTGACGAGGATACCCGAAAAACGAAACGTTAGAATTAGTACTTGATGTGCGACATCGACGGCTAGTTAGGCGAATGTGGACTCTGTAACACCCTGTATATATACAGTGACCGCCAGAAAAAGTGCAAAATATGGTTAAAAATTGTTTTTATTTAATATAATAATTTTTTGCATATCTTCCACCCAATATAATACCAATCAAATTCGGTGAGAGTCTTATTGTATACAAGGAAGAGTAAAAAAGTCGAAATGGCTTCAAAAATAAAATACCTTCATTTTGTACCGCTGTTACCTACTGTACCAAGCATGGTATTATTTCAGTTCAAACTTATCCCATTCGGATTGCATTCAGCCCCAGAAACTTTTCAAATATTAATGGACCGAATTATAGGGCCAGAGCTTGACCAGTTTTGCTTTGCATACTTAGACGGCGTAATAGTTTTTGGGTGAGTTTGAGGAACAATTAAACTATTTACAAGAAGCGTTTCGCCGCCGTGGTACCGCCAATCTGAAATTAAATTCTGATTGCCTTGTCACAAGATACATTTCTTTATAATAAAAATATGTTCTTTATGGAAAAACAATCGTCAAAATTCGCTCCTTTATTCTCGGCCAATAAATGATGAAAAAAGTTAACAAATTAAACCAAATTTTTGCTCCGTTTTCATTACATCATTTAGTAAATGTGACGTTAAAAATCGGGAGAAATTTTGGCACAGCTTAATTACTTTTAGCCAAGATAATTTTGCTTTAATATCTTCACAGCTGATTAAATAGGTCAATGGAGATGAACAAAATTCGTGCTCGAAAAACGGTCCAAAACTCTCTCTTTAAATGCTTTTTAATCTGAGAAGTTAAAACTAATTAGGATTTGCCTAATGTAAAAAGTAATTAGAATATAATAAATATTTTTATAAAGTATATAGAAAAAAAATTACCTTATCATTAAAATTCATTTCGAATTTCTAGAGAAACCAATAAGCACATTTTATCTCTGCGTTTATAATACTTTTTGATCATTACCAACCAGAATAAAAAACTGACGTGGCAGATAAATTATGTTTACAATGGTCGATCGTCGGCACTATCGAGATCTGTTTAGCTATAAATAATGCCTAAAAAGATTTAAAAAATGCCTTGGTAAACACTATAACCACAGCTATATGTTTCACTCAGTGCTATTTTTCCGCCCCATTTGCCAGAAACTGGATCCCTTTTAAAATAACTTTTGGGAAGCTGGAAAGGCACATATAAGACATATTGTGTCAGTGGCGCGCCTATAACAGGCAAAGTATGTTTATTACCCACTCTAAAAACCGTGATGGTAATAAATTCATCAAATCAAATCAAAGAATCCTTTATTGTATAAAGAACATAGGTTAAAAGAAACAAAATGCGTGATGTAATGAGCAGTGATACAGAATTCACTTTTATATATTAAATACTTTAAAAAAGCAGCTTCAAGAATAAAATTACAACAAAAAGTTAAAATCAAGGACGCCTAGCAGGTTCAGCTCGCTTTTTGAGTACGAAGATGGACGAGTACTGCGTGTAAGATTCCCCAAAACAAATGCCATAACGTAGATGGGTCTTTAATCAGTACATAGTAAGAATTTTTAGCTACAGAAAAGGTCAAGGCTTTTAGATATAACCCCTTAAGTATAACAGCCCGAGAAATCTCTTTGAAATAACCTTCTGATATGGTCTTCACATCAACGATTTCTGTCTATTGGCAGACCCAAAAGTGTATTTACATTAGGCATAGGGACTACTTCATTCATCAGTAGATATTTCCTATGTTACAACATGTACATTATGTACAATTCAAAATATAAGACAATAAATTCGAATCAAACCATTGTTTTATTAAACCTTAATCATTACTAACATTCAATCGGATCCGATTGATATCTGTGTCATGCCAACAAAGTGTTATCGTCAGTGAAAATAGTAAACTTGCCGGCAATCGGAAGATAGGGCAGGTCATTAGCCCACACCAAGATATAAGTAAGATCGATTTGATCCGTTCGGATTTGATCTGCGAGCTAGGCTCGGCACGTACCAAAACTCTCGTCATTTTGGCTCGCTGACTTAATAACCCGATTAGATTTGCCTGATAAATCTTCTCGTTAATGGGACAAAACTCCACGTTTTATAACAGTTTTGGCTTGGCTCGCGATCTTTTGGAATTCCTGAAAGATTTAACCAGTGGTTTTAGATCGACTCGGATTTATTTGTACCCGGTGTGTGTTAAAAATAAATACCAATCGTAAAAGAGGCACTATAGCTGGTGCCATAGCGTATGTAATTATTGCCAATAAAGAAAAATAAAAAAAAAAACGAAAGAAGACGAGCCAAATGATTTCCGTAATTATTTAAGGATGGATAATGATACTTTCAGACATTATTTGTTAAGTATGGTTATATGCCTTATTTTTCAAATTTTTGTTCATGTAATCTTTGCATTTTACTTGCCACAAACATGGATAACTTTGGTAAATGTTAATAAATTCCTTTATACATTCTTGTGATAAGTAACGTGAATCGGCAGACATTATTATTATTTTAATTTAACCTCAAACCAAGTTGGAAGACTTGATACTCGTTCCAAATTAACCTAGCGAATCTACTGACGGGTTAAGGTGTGCTGATTTCATCCGTGGCAGATATTACACGGCCCGATGAAGCTCGGCTCGCCACATACAGGTAAAGTTTTATCGGCGTATTTGGCTCGTGCCATATCAAATTCGTTAAGTTATCCGCTGGTGTATGGGGGGCTTTTAACATATGAGAGAGATTATTGGGCTCAGCACAGAACCCTGTGGAACTCCTGCATCCAAGGCCAGTTCCTCCGAGCTGTCATCGTTTAATGTAACGATCTAAAGGCGAAGTATGTATGTGGTTATGTTAGAAGCAAAAGTTTTCGAAAAAACTATCTACTGAAAATTTACCAGGTATAATTTAAAACATTCTTGATGCAGCCTTTAAAATATTTCGACTTCACTGCTTATGATGGCCTTGCACGGCACTGATGCGTACATATGAGACAAGCCTTTTATTCCCCGGAAGTCGTTATAGGGCCAGAATAGGGATGGTTGTAATTTGAAGGAAAAATATCCCATTAACAGGCTTATGCCAGGATATTCCCATGGAACGGGTGTTTTTGTATATTATATGGCTTTCATACAATTGGTCCCTGTTGATTAACGAAACATATTTTTTAAAGGCCGGTTGGTTTTTTTGTTTCCGGTTTTTACGTTTGTTTTTTTGTATTGGCTTAATTAAAAAAACGGTATTAAGTGCCAGTCTTTATTTGAAGATATTAATTAATTAAAATTAGTTTGAATCAATGTAGTAGAGCAAAAAATTCTACCATAAACGTACAAAATCGCCTTTAAAAGTTTTTTTTAAATCTAATTGCATGAAAAAATTCACAGATCTTGCACCTTACGCAAGCATCCTATGTATTGAAAATACCTGACACAGCTTTAAAATAAACCGCATTATTTCGCCTTAAGAAGCCTACTGTTGCTCTGTGTCCCATTACGTTTGGGACACCCTGTATATTAATTAAAACATATTATAAATAATCCCAAAAAAACGAAAACAAAAATAAAAGTTGACACCCTTTATCTTGGTTGTTATCAATTTTGGGATAATGCAAGTTTAAATAAATCGCGTTATTTCGCCTTAAGGAGCCTGCTGTTGCTCTGTGTCCCATTACGTTTGGGACACCCTGTATATTCACTAAAACATATTATATTAAATGTATGGTTTTATTTCTAAGAATAATTAATATAAATTTGTTTATAAACAATAATATTCACATAGCAGACCAACCAAGGTGAACTATAAATAATCCCAAAAAAACGAAAACAAAAATAAAAGTTTGACACCCTTTATCTTGGTTGTTATCAATTTTGGGATAATGCAAGTTTAAATAAATCGCATTATTTCGCCTTAAGGAGCCTGCTGTTGCTCTGTGTCCCATTACGTTTGGGACACCCTGTATATTAACTAAAACATATTATATTAAATGTATGGTTTAATTTCTAAGAATAATTAATATTAATTTGTTTATAAACAATAATATTCACATAGCAGACCAACCAAGGTGAACAATTGCCTTATATTCAATCGGTCATATTGTCTAAGCCTACTTATGCTATGTTTTTAAATTATACTTATTTACCCAACGGTACAATAACATTTTCTGAGAAATCAATAATAAAAAAATTATCCCATTTGTTAACCAAATTTGGGCGGACCCTGTAATATGCAATTATTGTGCTCCAACTTTTTGCCTCCCGCTTTTTTTTTCGATATAATATTCCGATTTAAATAACGTGAACTTACCTTAGTTATAACTTATCTCAATAAAACACTTTTTAACAAAGTTACTATGGCGTTCTTTAAAACACAAACTAAACTAAACATTATTCATTATTTACTTGCCGACTTTACGCTGATTCATATTTATATTTCTACCAAGTCTTATCAGAGTATTGTAACATAATACTTTGACCGATCTAGATATTGCGCTGTTGGCCGCGACATCGACATGAGCGACATTGACATGCAATGCAAAGTTTGCGTAAACACGATCCCAATAGTATTTTCAATACTAAAACTTTTTAATAGCAGACGAAATATACCTACATAATATACAATGTATAATACAATTCCAAATGGAATAAGGAAGATCAAAAAAAGAACGCGATTGTACCGTGCGAGCAAAAATTATTTGCATCAAAGAGGGCCTTGCATCTAAGGGCAATACTTAGCCTTAGAGCTTAATACCTGTTGGGTGTCAGTAACAACCTGACTTAAAAATCAATCAGTTATTCCGTCATCTTTGACAGTCGTTACAAATAATTTGATTCATCGCTACATTTTCCAACTTCTTGAAGAATTCACACAATGGGCTTTACGAAACAGCACAAAACATTCATGGTTGAAGCGTATTTTCGAAACGGGGTTAGAGTAAATGGTGAGTGTCAATACAATCCGGGTTTGTGCATGGGCGATTGTCACGAACATTTTCCTAGCGTTCCTTTTATTGCTGAAGATTTTTATCATTGCCTGAAAAGAATCGTGGCTGTGTTTAGGGAAACAGGTTCTATAGAACACAAAAAAGGAGCAGGAAGACCATCTGTAAGAACAGAAGAACTTGTTGCAAGCGTTCGTGAAATAATGCAAAATACGCTAACAAATTTTATAAGATTCCTGTCGCAAGAAGTGGGAAGATCTTATGGAATATTTAGTACTATTCTTAAGAAGCAGCTAAATCTATTTCCTTATAAAATGCAAGTAAACACCAGTTGCAAATTTAGAACAATTACAAGAAAGGATTATCCAAGAATGTGGTAACATTTCTCCAGAGATGCTGGTCAACACTTTCGAAAATATCAAGAGACGTGTGAATTTATGCTCGGATGTAATTATTTCTCTTTTTCTTTCTGTATATTCTTACTTTGTTAATTTTGTAAACAACAAAAATAAATTTGTATTTGTCTACTTATTTTATTACTCAATACTTTGGCATATCATGTCATAATATGAATTGGACAAAATTTTAACCTAGATTTGGTTAGATATATATCGTCCCCATATCATTGTGATCAAAACCAAGCCCTACGTTTTTTAATCCAAGCCCTCTTTGATGCAAATAATTTTTGCTCGCACGGTACTGAAGAGTTAATGAAACAATATTTTTTAATTAAGAACCAACCAAATCGCTTCGAAAGACGCTTGAGATTACCAGGAAATTTTTAAGCAATTTGGTCCGACGACGTAGTTGCTCGGTAATCGACCAGCGACTTTAGTTTCAGATTTTCTTATAACATGCCAGTCATAAAATTCTTATTAACAAGTTAGAAAAACTGGGATTTCGCGGTCAAATATTAACTTTATTTAAAAACTATTTATATAACAGAGTATATCATGTTAAAATTGGTGAAAATATTAATTTACCAAAAATATTTAATTATGGAGTACCACAAGGTACAGTCCTAGGACCAATACTTTTTAATATTTATCTCAATGATATTTTTAATTTAAACTTTCAAGGAAAACTACATAGTTTTGCTGATGATATGGTAATTTTTTATGAAGGTCTAACTCGGAATATTAAAAAAAATACTATTGAAAAAGATTTTGTAAAAATAAGCAACTGGTTTAATAAAAACTTATTAACTATAAATTATAACAAAACAACATACAAAAATAAACTTCCCAATATTGGTCCTATAATATTAGTATAAAGGGACGTAAAAATATTAAATATCTAGGAATAATTTTTGATAAACATTTAAAATGGGATTTACATAGTGACAACATTGTAAAAAAACTCAGAATTCTTATACCAAAATTTAAACACCTTAAACAATTTTTAAATATAAAAGAATTAGAAATATTGTATTATTCTTTAGTACAAACCCATTTAAATTATGGGATACTAGGATGGGGAGGCATAAATACGAATTATCTTAATAATATTGAAACTATTCAAAAATACATTTTGAAAATTATTTACGAAAAAGACCACGAATATTCTTCTGATTTACTATTTAAAGATAGCAAAAAATGGATATTAAACAAATATTTTCTTACAACATGTTAATATATATTTTTAAGCATCAATCCATATATTTTTGATATGCTATCACAGTCCATTAAAATAATTAAATCATTAAATAATTATAGAAATAAAATTAAGGATTGGATATTATCCAATCCAAGAGATATATTCAAGAACGTCATTAATAAATAATAGATATACCAAGTTATAATGAATAAAATAAATAAATATATATAATATATACATGACGTATTCTATCTTTGTATACTGTAGTGATATAAAATATACCAATAAAATATTGTCATATTCGTTTTATATTATAATCTAGTTGTGCCTGAATTATGAAATATATTCTTGAAAATAAATATTATATTATTTAACTCAAAACAAGTATTTTACTTTAGAGTTCGGAATTGATAGTTTATACAAAAAAAAATTATATATTAGCATTAAATGTCAAAAAAATATTTGAATAAATTTTATTATTATTGTAATTTATTTTTTAGTTTTTGGAAGGGGGCATGACTCCTCGTCAAAGTCCCGTTATAGAACATCCAAATTTTTACTATCAGTAAACCGAAATGCTGACTTCGCTTGGTCTGCATTTAATACGTCTATTAACTTTCCAATATAAATTGTCTGGGATATATACAATTTTAGATAATACAATAAATTTTCAGCAGGAAAGTTTATGGGGTTTGAACTACGAATTTTTAATAAAACTTTAATGTACTTGATAAAAATGTCATAATAAACCGGTTGTGGGTTTAAGGGTATTTTTCACAGGCACCTTTTATTTGTACTATTTAAATTTTTTATCCACGACAGTGCTTATGACGTATTTAGCATTATCATTTAGATGTCATCATGACCTTCATAATAGCACTCATTGCCATTATGAATTCATATAACATCCAAATGTTAAGATACAAAAACAAAAAGAAAGCGGTGCAAACTATTAATTTATTTGTTATTATTACTTAGAAAAACGGATTGCATTTGTTTATTGAAAACATCCGTAGGGACACTTTCGGATTCAGATTCTCCCATAGGCTAACGCCTCGTGGTTTAACGTTGCACACGTTTCATTATAGTGTTCATATCGAACTTAATAACTATAAACATTTCAATGGTATAAACAAATCCATGTTTTCTCCATTATTTGACTGTTTTTTGATGCCAGTCTACAATTAAAAATAATATCAAATATTTACACCAATCAAAACAATTTTTTTGTCCTTTGTGATATCCCTATATCGTTTAACAGAAATGTCTTTTGAGTTCTGGATACTTCAGGTCAATCAAACCGAAATTATTTTTATTTTAGACTTTAAGTCTGACCTTAAATCAGTATAATATAATTTTGATAATAACTTATACAGCGTGTCCACAGATATAGTTTGGAAAAGGAAAAACTTTTTTATTAGTAGGTATAGAAGAAAAAGTCGTTGTGTATAAAAACGTCTGCTTGTGCTGAAACTACAATGTCGAATATCAGATTTGCGATTAATATACAGGGTTCGTCAAAAACAACATATTTACTTTTTAATTTTCTTTTTTCAATTTCTTGATTTATTAAATAAATTTTGCCTATGATGCTGAAACATTTCAATTATCACATTTGCGATTACTATACAGGGTTTGTCAGAAACAACATTTTTAGTTTTTTGGATTTCGTTTAAAATAAATTTACGTAAAAACAAACAACTATTGTTGGTTTCTTACTTTTAATACGATTGTATATCTGGCCATGTAACGATTTCGTTGTAAGAACACCATTTTTTATTTACCTACTTACTACTTACATGTCATATTTCTTTAATTCATTCAATCATAAATTATAAAACTTTTATTCAAACGTGGTACCACCGAATTAGCGCATAGTTGAACTCGACATCTGAATTCCCGATAACAGTTCCTAACTTGCTGTATGGGATACTTGCAATACCCTTATTTTTTATTTCAAGAGATCCAAGTTATTATTGATCTTGGTTTTATACACATGCGGCTTCAGATATAATCATAAACGAAAGTCGATAATTGTGAGATCGGGACTCCTACGTGTCAACTGATTTGAACCAAGGTACCTTCCAATCCATTTGTTCCCAAAGTGATGATTTAGCCCATCATCAAAAGGAATTGAAATTTAGAATTGAAAAAAAAATACAAAAACTGTTGTTTCTGAAGAACCCTGAAATTGTAGTAATTTCAACACTAGCAAAATTTATTTAAAAAAAAAATTCAAAAAATTAAAAATGTTGTTTGTGACGAACCTTGTATAAAAATTGCAAATCTGATATTCAAAATTGTAGTTTCAACACAAGCAGATGTTTTTATAAAAAATGACATTTTCTTCTATACCTACTAATAAAAAAGTTTTTCCTCTTCCAAACTCTATCCGTGGCACTGTAGATACTAGTCGATCAGGCCATCAAAAAGCGGCAAAATCACAAAACTAGAACGAACAAAGATAATGAATCTGGACCCATCAAGAATGTACCTTATGTCAAAGGAATCTCCGAAAAAATTTGAAGGATAGGACAACAATACAACATCCGAACAGTCTTCACTCCAAAGATTCCTTAAGAAGCCACCTGACGAAGACAAAACCAACAAATCAAAAGGACACGAAGAATTGTGTATACAGAATACCTTGCGAATGCGGACAATCCTATGTTGGTGAAACTCTACGACTTCTCCAAACAAGGATCAAAGAACGTCGAAACCACACACTGAAAGGAGAAACGAACAGATCCGGTGCAGCAGACCACGCATGGACCCACGGCCATCATCTACAATGGGCAAACGCAAAAATTGTACTTAAAGAAGAGCATTGGCGGAAGAGAAAATTCAAAGAAGCAGCTGTCATAATCCAGAACCCTGACTGTTTCAGTAAATCTTCTGCAGATATAAGAAACATTTGGAAGCCCTTGTTAAATAGGTATAGGCTCAGATTGAGTAGTGATGCAAACGTGATGACGTAAGCGGATGATGTAAGCGGATGACGTAAGCAGATGAATATTCATGGTGACGTAAGCAGATGACTCACGACTGCACCCGATCATACGTCACTAGCTCCGCCCACCTAGGTAGTATAAATAGGCTCGTAGCTTTGTAAATTGTTTAGTATTCACCTGGAGACGACTGGAGATACTTACCAGTTGAAACGTTTTGATATGAAAAACTAAAGGCAATGGAAGTCCAAAACACATCTATTACTCAAGATACATCATTGTCTACAACCTTCAAACAAACACTGTAGATATGTTTCTTGGGAACTCACTGTATGTTTCTTGTGAACTTAAAACAACGTATTTGAACCGAAATCTCCATATATATTGCATATAAAACTATATAATAAACTGAAACTTCAGCAATATCTAGAAAATAACTTAAAACATGAAGAGCGACTTTATCTGCAACGAACACGTTTTAAGCTCAAGCTCACTATTGCGAATCAATTGAAAATGTAATAAAACTTTACGAGTGCAGTATTTTTTTTTCACTATTTTAAAATTTGCATATTTATTAAAACTTTTATGAGTTGTTAGAAAGTCGTATTGAATATGGTTGGGGTGGTAAAATAAATATATGCACATTAAATATAAAGTTTTATTATTATTCGTAATCATAAACCGAATTGTGTTTTTTATATGATAATGTCCGCCTCGCTGGCAGCTCTGCTTAAGGTATAGTAGATTCTGTAACGAGGTTGGAATGAAAATTCGATCCGAGTGGAAGATTCCGAACGCGAGCGTAGCGAGCGTGAGGAACCACGAGTATCGAATTTTCATTCTAACCGAGTGGCAGACTATATTTTCTCCACGACCATCCAGTTCCATATCTGATTCATCCGATTTTTCACTCATTTTTTGACTTGCACTAAAATTTGTCTGAAAATAATTATTACAACGCGGCCATTTTTATCTGACACTGACAGTTTCGAAATTCATGGCAACCTATGTCGTTTATATCAATTACAGAATATTCATTCCGTATCTTGTTATGGAATAAAAATACACGCAAAACGGATAAGAAGCAAGTGTTTCAGAATAAATATTCCAACTCAAGAGCGAGAATTTTTACATTCTATTATTAAAAATGATTTTGGAATTATTGCATTCAGTAATGGTCGTGGAGAAAACTAATTATTGTATACAAATTTTGGATATCGAGAGTCCACATTAGTCAGGGGTGTTCCTAGGAAGGGACCCTTTAGTTTATTTTTCCCCTGTTTTTTTACAGGATACATTTTAAAAGTTTCACCCAAAAATAAATATAGTTTAGGAAAACTAAAAACCACGCTTTAATAATTCAAACTAAAAAGCTGAAAATAAATATAGTTTAAAATAATTATTGAAATTCTTAATATTGGCAGAAAATAATAATGAACGATAAACATTAGTATTGTTGTGAAAAAAGCGTGGGGTGCTCGATATATACGAAAAGTATAGCACAAAGCGACCCATGCTTTTTAAACAATAATACTAATGTTTATCGTTCATTATTATTTTCTGCCTATATTAAGAATTTCAATAATTATTTTAAACTATATTTATTTTCCGCTTTTTAGTTTGATAAGTTATTAAAGCGTGTTATTTAGTTTTTTTAAACTATATTTATTTGGGTTATTTGTTAAGAAAAAAAATTTTTTTTTTGTGTTCATTGAGCTAGATTAGTAGATTATTGTATTGTCAGCGGTTCTTGATAAGTCTACAAAATTTAAATTAAATCTGACCGTTTAAAGTGGGTCAAAATCGGGTTCAAAGAAGTTGATTACAAACAAACATACATACAAACCCGAACAAACGACAAAAATTTTCAAAATTTTTTTAAAAAATTTGTCAAAATTTTATTTTGACTGGTAGAATTATTTTTTTAATTTTCCTCTATTCTTATCGACAATATCTATACGACCCCACGTTTGTTTCATTACTATCGCTTACTGTAATAATTCTGACATATTGACAGGTGTCAAATTTTGACAAGAGAATTTTTTGCGTATTTTTTTCAATTTTCCACCGTCAATACATGCGACCTTTTAGTTTTTTCAATAATATAATTTTTTTTAAACGACTTTACATATTGACAGCTGTCAAATTTTGACAGAATTTTTTGCTTATTTTTCCCGAAGTCTACGCATCGAATACTATACGACACCATAATTTGTTTCGTCAAAATCGCTTCTTCGTTTTATACCTGACAGCTGTCAAAACTTGACAGGAGAATTTTTTGCGTGTAGATTATTGTATTGTAAGCGGTTTTTGATAAGTATACAAAATTTAAATTAAATCCGACCGTTTAAAGTGAGTCAAAATCGGGTTCAAAGAAGTCGGTTACGGACAAACAAAGAAACGTACCTACAGGTGAAGCTAATACAAGCGTATTAATATGATTCCTAGCTCTTTTTTACAACACAATAAAGGTATTTTTCTACAAAAAAAAAAAAAGGGCTAATAGTTCTAAGCTGTAAAGCTTCTAAGAAATTTAAGGACCTACATTAATATGAACTTTTTTTACGTTTCTATACAGTGTGTATCAGTCAAATATGGAATCAAGTCGATAATAAATACATGGTGGGGGTCAAAATATTAAATTCATAAACGATCGGATGTCAACGTCTTGACGTATTGTAACAATTTGACAAGCAAAACTAACCTGAAATTATTTAGTTGAATTCCGTGCCGTTGACTTTAAGACGCCGCCTGTCGTGAACTACCACCCTCGGAGATGCCCCCCCCCCCCCCCCCCAACATGTATCCGCCAAAGTGCCTTTATGAAGAGGCTGGTATAATATTAATATTATGCTGTCTTAATAACTTTTTTAAAATCGAGACGGCTATAATAATTGAGATAATGAACCTTTTTACATAACTCAATCTTTTTCTAATCCGCACAAAAAATTTGTAGCGGATGTGCGTAACCTTTTTTAAATTCCTAATTTATGCACCACGACCTAAAAATTGAAATATTTATTAATTTTATGTTAAATTATTTTTTTTTTGTTATAATAAAGCTGGAACACCAGCGTTGCCAACTTGTGTTCGAGCGCGATTCATTTTCATTCCACCCTCGCTGTATTCCCCCTCCATAGCACAAATACGTTCCGATAGCGAAGTACCCACCGCGATGTTTAATACTTTCGTTATCTTTGTTGAATTTTTTAGGTAAGCGTAAATACCGTGCGAGCAAAAATTATTTGCATCAAAGAGGGCTTGGATTAAAAAACGTAGGGCTTGGTTTAGATCACAATGATATGGGGACGATATATATATCTAACCAAATCTAGGTTAAAATTTCATATTTTGACATGATATGCCAAACTAATGAGTAATAAAATAAGAAGACAAATACAAATTTATTTTTGTTGTTTACAAAATTAACAAAGTAAGAATATACAGAAAGAAAAAGAAAAATAATTACATAAATTGCTGAAATTGACCACCGCCATGCTACAAGCATAAATTCACACGTCTCTTCATATTTTCGAAAGTGTTGACCAGCATCTCTGGAGAAATGTTACCACATTCTTGGATAATAATAAAACTGTCAGGTCTAATAAATCATTTATTTAAAAAAAAAATTGGGTAAACCATTGAGAGTAATTCCTGCGTCTTGTATTTCTTGGAATACTTGCACTTTATAAGGAAATAAATTTAGCTGCTTCTTAAAAATAGTCCTGCATGTTCCATAAGATCTTCCCACTTCTTAGGACAGGAGTCGTATACAATTTGTTGGCGTATTTTGCATTATTTCACGAACGTTTGCAACCAGTTCTTTTGTTCTTACAGATGGTCTTCCTGCTTTTGTGTTTTATAGAACCTGTTTCCTTAAACACAGCCACGGTTCTTTTCAGGAAATGATAAAAATCCCCAGCAATAAAAGCAACGTTAGGAAAATGTTCCAAAAATCGTCCATACACAAACCCGGATTGTATTGCCACTTACCATTTACTCTAACACCGTTTCGAAAATACGCTTCAACCATGAATGTTTTGTGCTGTTCCGTAATAGTATATTAAAGTACACGTTTCATAAGAAGCGGTTTTAGCGCACGCGTCTATTTTAAAAAACGAGCCACAAAGTGGCGAGTTTTTTATTGACACGTGCGCTAAAACGCCTTATGAAACATGTACTTTATACATTTTTTCTTATTTCACCTTTTGTAATCAAGAAAAATACATTTTAAAAAGAAAATAAATCCTTCAAATTTTGTAAATTTTTATGTCTAAATTTTATGTTGGTAAGACCTACTATTTTTTATCATAGTAACCTCTGGACAACAAAAATTATTTTGCAAACTGTCATTTTTTGATTTATCGACCCGTTTTCACCACGAGATTCTAAAGTTATTTTAGCGATATGAGATTTGAAATTGGACGGAATACGTTGTGTGATCCTTGTACATTCGGTACATATACAGAGCGTTCGGAAATTCGGGAGAATTTGCTACTTTTTTTTGAATTTCAAAAGACGTGAATTTACGTCACGGCATTGCAATTTAGTATAGGGAAGATGGAAAATTTAAATAAAGTTGAAGTTAAAATCGACATTGGAAGGTTACTGACCTTTGATTTGATTGAATTTTGGATAGGATTTGGCAAAAAATGATAGCTTGAAGCATATACAAAAGATTGATTTATAGATTTATGCAACCAACATACATGACTGTTATCCACACACAATAAAAAAGTAAGTTATCAAGCTATTTTTCCTCTGCGAAAAATGGGGTTTCTCGTAAATCGCAAGTCAATGAAATAAAACATTTAAATGTTACCAACATCAAATAAAGAAAAAACGCGTATCGAAATAGCTTCATTACGATACGCAAATGCGTATCGTACTGAGCTTATTATGAACGTGAAATAGAAAAAGCCCATTGTGTGAATTCTTTAAGAAATTGGAAAAATTAGCGATGAATCAAATTACTTGTAACGACTGTCAAAGATGACGAAATAACTGATTGATTGTTAATTCAGGTAGTTACTGACACCCAACAGGTATTAAGCTCTACACCTAAGCCATACGTCCTTAGATGCAAGGCCCTCTTTGATGCAAATAATTTTTGCTCGCACGGTACAATAAAACTCTGCTGGTATTTTGTAATGATTTATTTGCAACAACAAAAACTTAAAATTGTTTTACGTAACGCGAAGGCTTATAGTGCAGAGTTAGGTGTATTGAATTTTTGTAGCCGAACCCATCCGAAATGTAATAAAATACAAATAACTGTATTACTGATGTTTAATATACAACTTTATTTAAAAACATTGTTGTACCCTACGGTCAATAGAGAACTAGACATAAGCTAAAACCCCAATATAAGCAGACTGAACCAATATTGAGTTAGAACACAATTTCCGCTCGGTCTGAGTACTTCAAGCGTCCGGCCAGCTCCTTTTTACATTTGTGTATCTACATTAAGTAAATAAGGTCTTCTCTGTTATTAAAAAATGTGGATATTGTCAACCAATGACAGTAATTAATATTTACAAAGTTATAATACACTAGTGGCACTTCACGTTACAGTGACATTTTATTTAAGTATGAGAGAGTAAATAATATTTTTACATGCCCGCAATAAGGATAACAGATCATCGCTATTGCCGGCATGCGGCGTGAACAACGCATGCCGGGGCCGGAGAGAAATTCATTTATTTTCTAAAAAATTACATTGTCGTAGGTACTTACAATAAAGAACCCGTAGAAGTCTTATGATTAGTTATTTTATTATTGAAGCCGTTTGAAACAGGCTTTCGTGATTATTTCTTTGAGGTTATCAAAGACGTATGTTTAAGGTTATATGCAATAAAAGCAAATCATTGGCGTAGATGAAGTCATTAAAAAAATTAAGTAAAATGGTAACGTAATATTTTATATTTATAATAACATACAATATAACAATGCGAACAAATTGAATATTATACCAGAGATTATATCAAAGAAGAACAATAATAAGATAGTAGGTATAAAAATTAATATTTGGTCATTGAGCCTTGTTTCTCGATCACTTGAGACAATCTATTGGGCATCGAGTTAATCAAACTTGTTATAATAATTGGGTCAAGCTCTTCCCAGCATCCATGGATTATTTCCTACAATTCAGTAGAATTTTGAGGCAAAAAATTACGGTAAAATTTTTTTTTACAATTATAGCCCACACATTTTCTATCGGATTAATATCCGGACTGAGTGAAAGCCACGGTAATACTTCAACATTATTATTTTCAAACCAACCCTTAATAGCATTTGCAGTATGCACGGGACAATTATCGTGTTAATAAATAAAAAAATTATTGGGGTAAATGGACCTAACAAATTGAAGCATAATATGCTCCAGAACATTAAGATAATTTTCAGAATTAAATTTTCCCTTCAATCGCAAGCATACACCAAGCCCATGGGTACTTATCCAACCCCATATATTGACAGAAAAACGCCCAGATCTAAAAGCAAGGTTGCTACTATTCAAATTCAAATCTTGTTCCGCCTGGTCGATACACCCGAATTTCTCCGTTATAAGTAGATTGGAAAGTTTTTCATCCGTGAAAACTACCCTGTTCCAAGATTCAGGTTCGCGATATATGTAATTTAATGCAAAAAGCAACCGCGACTGCCTTCGTTCTTCTGTTAATTTAATTTTTTTCGCCGCTACGCGATTTTTTAATTCTGATCCATTAATTCTTCTACTGGCGGTAGGTCGAGAGCCAGGAAATTCTGTGATATTTATAGCTTCCCTCGCGACTTCAAAGGGATGATATCTGTAGTGCTCGAGAAGCATAGCATCTTCTTCGTGACTGGAAATTCTAGGACAACCGGAACCCGCCTTTCTTTTCAAGGACCCTTTTTGCTCTCAACGCTTTTTAATATCTAGGATTGTGCTCTTATTTCTGCCATAAAATTGTGCTAGGGTACGAATTGACCCTTCTTTAATTTTTGCCCTATTTGTGCCTTTTTAACTAACGTTAAAGAACGAGGCATTTTAACATGTTTGACTTTTAGACGTCTATCAACAATTGCCACCATGTACTTTTAAAATTAAATTCCAAAAATAAAAAAGAACTATTTACACCATGACAAATTAGGTTTTAATGAACAGAACTGTACATTGTCTTTTTTTGTTTTCAACTGTAAACTAAGAGGGTTAGAGATACAGGCGTGCCAATACGGTATTATTTTTCACCAAAAAGTAAAAATTCGCAAATTCGCAAATTCGAACTTCTAACCCGTCATTTTATATTTATCTTCAAGTATAATAGCGTCAGTTTCAAAACTCTCTCAGTTATCCTAAATACATCTGGATACCCAACCAATATCTTAGGATAATATTACTGCTTCTTTATCTCGCCTATGGCGTTTTTGGTTTCTATGTTCCCAACGGACGGAAAGAGATCCTCACGTGCCCTAGTTTTGCTTCTATGTGCAAATTATTTTATTATTTGGAAAAGGAAAGCCAAATAAGGGAAAAATAACGCATGCGACAAAATAAGAAACGAATATTATGGCAACCATAATAGTAATACGGGGGAGAATAAAAAAGTTCCTATCAGTTCCAGACCCAAGAAAAATATGTTTCTAGGATTTTAATGGTATAAAATAAACATTTCTTCGTCAAAAATAATGTATTCTATAAGCTATCAACAACAGGGCTGACAACTTGCAGCATCTCCAGGCAATTGTTACCCCTACTTGACGGCAGAAAAACCACAGCGCTATTACAGCCCAGTCGAAAGGACCTAAGAACATCACTGCCGTAGTCACCGGACATTGCCTGTTCGGTAGCCAAACTGAACGTATGCAAATACCAACTAACGACTTCTGTAGAAGTTGCAGAGATGAACAAGAGGAGGAAAGTATTCAGCATTTCTTGTGTGAATGCCCCGGCCTCGCGAGATGAAGGTTCAGTGCCCTGGGCGAACCATTCTTTAATTATCTGGAGAAAGTGATCTGCCTGCAACTGGGTCGACTTACTAAGTGGCTGGCAGCAGTGGCTGGTTTGAATGAGCTGTCAAGATTCTTCTACGATTTTCGTCGCGTTAACCATCAGGAAGCTGAACATGTGTGGACCACAACGGTCCTTATAGGACTACGTGTGACTGTTTGGACAATACCAGAGGTCTGCCGCTCTAACCTAAGCTAACCTAGCTATCAACAAATCTGTATTACTACGGTGAACGGAAGGCTGTATTCTTATCATTTTTATTTGTCAGGTGTCTAATTTTTGCAAAGAATTCGTTAAGTATTTATCTGTTGACAGGCACAGAGCAACAGGCAAACAAGAGAGCCAATATTTCAGCACCTTAAATTTTCCATGCAAGTTTCTATATTTCGCCAGTCCACGTACCACCCAGTACATTATCCTCCGTTATATTTCGTCGCGTGTTCAATATCATGGCCCCCCTTAAAAAATATCAGGGCCCAGTTAAACGTAACATTGCTTTCAACTGTTTACTTAAATCGAAATCGGGACCTAATAAAATTTACATGGCGGAACGTTGTTTTTTTTATTTTGTAATGTTTTACGTGTATGGTCACTTTTATTAGCCTAAAAGGTCCTGGAACGCTACTATAAAACGAAATGTGTATACCAAATATTTGATTTTTATTTTATTTAGCAATATTCAGCAGGTTTTATTTTTTGTACGTCGCAGTTGTTTTGTTACCCTGTGCTGTAGGGTTTCTAAAAACATTTACATCATACAAAACTAAAATTTATTAAGAATGCTAATTTCTGAAGAAAATGTAGTCAAATTAAATTTTAAAAATGTTTTTAATCCACCTTTTTCACCAGATTTGGCTCCATCAGACATGTTTCCGTTTTACTTACTACCAAGGTTTAATAGTTTTACAGGAAAGAAAGTTATGTTGTGAGTACAAGTTTTGTGATTATATTACAAGTCTCAAAAAAATATATTATTATTTTCATAAAACATCCTTATTTTGGTGATGTGATGACTTTGCACGTCAACTTCATTGTGTAGAAAGAACAATAAAATAAAATAAATTACAACGTAAACTAAATTTAATTTGCCCTTATTTTCATTACGAAAACATTTTAATTTGTCGTTCCAGATATCATACAATTAAAAATATTTTACCCTCTAATAAGTTCAAAAATATAAAAATACGAACCAAAGAAATTAAGAGATGCGGACAAGCGACAAAAGATAGAAATTAAAAAGGCACGACGGCGTTTTAGACTGACGCTTTTAAATAAAGGTATTGAACCCAAATTAATTAAAAAAGGGATTCGAAGACGATCGAAATTTGTTTGTTACATTTTGACGCTTCACATCTGACAAATAAAAAAAAGTAATTTTGGTTATTAAAATTATTTGTACAAATAAGCTACACATTCCTGTATTAGTGAGGAATAGATAAACAAGTTTTGGCTTCAACAAAGCTGTACTTATTAACAATACCCTCGCCCTAGGTATGGTTTTATCACAGGTCGAAAAGAATAAAATTAAATAGAAGACATCTCTTTAAAAATATAAATTTTTCGTGGATTGGAAAAGTTTTCTGTATTTCTAACCACACCAGTTATTTCTCTTTATCTCACTATTCTTGGAATAGCCAGTATGTGACATTCTTTACTTATCTTGTGGGAATTAGGTTTAAAAAAATTATGAAAAAAAATGAAAGGTGATCATGTTTCTACATATTGTTTACTATAGTAAGAAATTACCGTCATATACAACAAAGTTGAAATAAGAACTTATTTTTTAGTTCAAAACGTCTTAAAAACCCTCCGAATGTATTCAAACTATGTTTACTCACTAACTCAATATTGAAAGAAATGATAATGATGTCTGTTTTTCCTATTTTGGTCGAAACTATTTTTCTCGACCATCTCGAAATATGGAACGAACGGCCGTATGCAAACTCTTATTGGAAATTCATGAAATACAACAGATTAAATTGCGGTTTTTACGAATCCAAAGAGAATAGAACAATCTATACCATAATCAAAAATGAATAGAAAATATAGGCTAATAGCCGCTCAAATTGGAAAAAGGTTAAAGGTGATAATTGATGAAAACAAAGAAAATTTTAAGAAATCAGTATTTTGACCAAAAAATTAAATCTTGTAAATCTTTCGAAACATATTATATAATGAACAGCGACTATGTCCAAGCATCACTACACTAAATTACAAATTCAAAAGTTAAGTGCTTAAGTTTAAAATTTACATTAACATTGCGGGAAGTGTATGAAAATTAATAGTCAGAAGCCGCGCAAACGGAAACACAAACGAATAGTATTTCAGAATTTAATTTATACTGTTTAAACAAACCATCAGCGGCAGTTGTTTATCAAAATGGCAAGGCCCCATTTGTATCATTTTGTTAGAAACAAATATTTATCTACAACATATTAGTCATATTAGTCAGAAACAGAGTTTTTCAGGGTGTGAACAGGATACGAAATATATATTTTTCTAAAAAAAGGTTCGAACATATCCTCCGTGACTTCCCTGTCCTCTCATCCATTTTTCGTACCAATACCTGTTTCAATTAATTTATTTTTACTTTGTATTTAAGTTTTTTTAAAAGTTTGCATGTCTGCTAAAGCAATAGAAGATTCTTATTTCTCAGAACCCATCATTAGTATTGGACTTTATAATTTTTGGACCCATTTTACCATCTCAGTAAACCATGTTGCATAATAGATAATCATTTGCAATGTTAAACCGCAAGAACTATATCACACTAGAAGCTATTAAAATTTTTGAGAACTACTCTACTGATTCTTAATTGAAATTATATGCTTTATTTTTAATTATAATCAATTTCAAGTTACATTACAAATCGTAACTAATACAGTATATTTAACCAGATTATACTCCCAATAGAACTTGATAATTACTGTGAGTGTTCAGAGCACTAATGGCGATAAACCATTCTATGGTAGCATGTAATACTATTTCCTATAGTACTGACGTAACCTGGCCGATAAAAAGGATACAGGTTATACGTAACTACGAGTCATACCACTAGGCGACGTCGTTAACTTCTTTAAATCTGTAGGTTAGCTAACGAGCTACAGCATTCCCTTTATTTTTATTTCCCGAGTGCTAGCTCACCTCCATCAGAATACTGCAAATTAAATTTTTATTTATTAACTACCCACTTTCAACACGGAGAGCGACGCTAGAAAATAAAATATTACAACACCTCTACCTTTATTTTATTTAAAAGGAAAAATTTACCTCTCAAAGTCTTCTTTCCACTTTAAAAAAGAACTTCCAATCGGTTTATCGGCTTTCACTTGCTCTTTAATGTTTTTATTTGAAATCCTCGGCGCATATATAGTCGATAATATTATGACCTTTCAAACTTGCTTCAATGTTGCCCTGAAAGATGGCAAAACGGATTTCATAGTTTTTGTCAGCATTTGTTTCACTAATGCTCCCTACATTGTTTTTACTTGACGAAAAATATTTTCCAAAGCCTGTGAGCTACACTTGAAATTAGTGAAGTGCGGACAGTAACAGACAGATTAGGAGACGCCCCGATTCAGCAGATTAGGTAAGTGGATTGGGGTGGGATTGAAGAGGAGGGGCTCTGCTGCAACAGTCTTCAAGTCGTACTATGGAGACGTAATAGGTTGCCCCTGTCGAGGTCTGTGGTAGACTGGTCTAGATAATAAAGGTATGTCGTGTGAAACGTGATAATGCTAGAACACGCTGTAATATCAAAATGTTTTTAGGGGAATCACAAGGTATTTTTTAAGTAACACAAACACTATTTGATAGCTGTATAATATAGAGACTTGAATTGAAACTCCTTTGTTTCAAATCTTTGTTAACGGCACTGTGATAGAGCCTATAAATACATGTAAACATCTAGGACTGCATATTGATTCTGAGTTTAGATATTCAGATCATATTTCTTCATTGATTCAAAAAACATACGCTAAATTAAAACTTCTATTATTATATGCATCGAGATATTTTTGATACGGATACTAAATAACGTCTAACTGATTTTCTAATTTTATCCCATCTAGGTTATTGTGACGTTGTCTACTGGCCTGCCTTGCTTCAAAAAGACAAAAATAGCTTACAGAAACTGCAAAACGCTTGTCGCAAATTCGATCATATCTCACCTTATTTGATCGAATCAGGATGGCCTACTATTAAAGATCGTTATGTACTTCATATCCTATATCTGGTTTACGAAACTAGACTAACGGAACTTCCTTCTTACCTTTTTAAAAAACTTACTAAGGGTTCTGATGTGCATAATGTTCCTACTCGTCACAGGGATTTGTATAGTGTGCCTAAGTCCAATCACATCAATGCTTTTTTTCAGCGTTCATTCCGCTATACGGCCGTTACTACTTTTAAGTCTTTGCCAGACTGTATCAGGATGGCTCCCAGCTCTGCTGCCTGTTAAAGAGCATCTGCTGGCTGGTCGCAATCCGCGCTAGCGTTTACGCAGCACGTATTTTTTTTATTTTTGTTTCAATTTATTTCACTTTTCCAGTGCTTTTACTTTTCAACTTTTTTTGTCTATTATTTTACTTTATACTCATATTACTTTAAGTTTACATTAGGCATACTCTGCTTTTCCTTTTATATTCAAAAACATGTATTTTCTATGTTAAAACTTTTTTTTTTATATTTTTGTTGTTTTCTTGAATTTCTATTTGATTTATTTTTATGAATTAGGTGGTTGTATGAGCAGCTGCTATAGTTGAATACCCCTTTCTTTTTTCTACCTTTATTAATATTTTTTGTATAAAATAAAATACATTATTATTATTATTAATATTATTAATTATATATATATTATTATTATTGTTATTATTATTATTATTATTATTATTATTATTATTATTATATTACTTGACAGAGAATCGTAGGACATAAGTATGTATGTTTTTAACAACGAAGCGATGCCATCAACCCTTGTAGTAACCTTTACTTATTATTTTTTTGGCAACCAACTTCTTTCGTTTTTAGGTCTAAATGAAATGGTTTTTAGTATAACCATTAAATGCTTAGTGGCTTTTTCTTTGACGCGGTAAAAAGCTTACGTCACAAAGAAAACGAAATTTTGGCAAAAACACGAAAAGCCTTAGACCCAAGTCTGAGGATTATTATAACTTATTTCTGCAGTTAAAGCATAGGGTAAAAAAACATCAAACAAGCAATGGTGATTCAGTTATAACTTATTGAAAAAGCTGTAATAATCCCTTTTTAAAGGAAGTTGGTAAAATTCATAGATTTATTTCATTTAATCATTTATGCGAAACATAATAGGTACTCAACATTTTTAATTAAATCAATAGTCCGACTCTAATGCTTAAATTGTAAAACATGGTAGAAGCTTTAATGCCCATTTCCATTGTCAAAAGAGGATTGTAAAAATGTTTAAGTGTAAGTGCAAGATACGAAAACGAGTTAAAATTCCTTTTCTTCCTTTCCAAGAATTTAAAAATCCCTTAAAATTTAAAACTAGCATAAAAAAGGAGTGGCAGCAATGAATGAGAATTTTCTTTTAAAACTTTTGGTTTGGGGTTTTAAGGAGAGACTCAGGAGATACCTTTTCTAATAGTAGTGTAGGTACAATTTAACCAGATCTAAGTAGCGACAACCTTAGTATTTTTAATAGAACACCCAGTATAATTTCGCTTTTTTGGATGCCATTATAAAAATTTAAGCGCAAAGCTTTCATTGAATAACCAAGCGGTTTTTACTGTGACATGAATGACGTTTACAGAAATGATGAGCTCACAATCAAAGTGGTTGGCTTAATTCTTGATTTGCTAATCAAACAACTTTGATTTCTGCCAAACTCATTGATGTCACAATCATAGCTGATGGTTAGGCGATGGCCAACATAAAAGTTTTAAAATCCCTCTAATAAAGTGTATTTCACAATAAATGGTTGACTCCGTTTAACTACCTGGGAGGTTTTGCAAGGGCTCGGCCATAAAAATGCAAATAAACTGTCGGTCAGGGTCGGATTATAATTTGTAATTATAGCAGGTAATATTTAACTATCTTGTGCTTGCGATAACATCTTTCGGTCTTTGTGTTTCTTAGGAAGTGTTCAAGTTAAATAATATATTATTAGTAACGAATTAAATATCTGAAGTCCTACCCTGTAGTGTATTTGCTTGTTGATTGTCTATAACAATGGGATTAAACCGGTAGATTTATTACGGTCAATGAGTCGATGCCATTTAGGGTGAAATAGCTATTTACCTAACAAGTGCGGAAAATAAATTTTTCCGCACGAGTCTGCCGTTCACCGAACGACGCGTAGCGGGGTTCGGTTAAGCAGCCGAGTGCAGGGACAACATTTTCCGCACGTGTCAGGTACAATAGTTTTTCTACAGACGTGTGGAAATAATAAGTAACACATATTTCAAAAAAATTTAATAATTTTCACATATATATATGTAACAGTAACTAATTCTGAGAAAAAAAGTAATAACTACAAGTTATAATTGATATACTATTGATTTTGACATAATCGTGCCGAAAAATTTTTCCGCACGGATTTTTGACATAATCGTGCCGAAAAAATTTTCCGCACTAGTGTGGAAATAGTATATTACATAACAAGTGTTGAAAGTGGTACTCCTCAAACAAGGAGGTATTTAGCACGAGGCGTTAGCCGAGTGCGGAAATTCTCCGAGTGTGAGAAAATCCCTTTCACACGAGTAATGTACACAATTTTTCCTACGACCATACAATATAATCAAAAAGAGTTTGATTTGTTTTTAATAGTTTGTAGGTATCACCATTGTGTTAATCAAATTAAAAAAAAAACAATGCCCACTTACACATTTTAACTTACCTAGATTTAAATAAAAATAATAACTTTTTCTCCTATTTGCTTACGCACATCTTACCTACTTCTACTATCTATGTACAGTAAATAAATTTCGTTTCTGATCTATTAGTTGCTTGCATTCTTTTAATAAAACAATAATATAGGTACCTACGAAAACAACATAACACAAAACTACAACATAACCTCAACATTTGCTCAACATTATAGAAAGATAGAGATGGAGTTAAATATCGATAGCTTGTTAATTATAAAAGTTAAATCTTTTTCGATTTGTTTTAAATATAGCTAAAATAAATTTACCTACATAAAGCACATTCACTTGTCCCATATCCTTAAACATTGTATGGATATTTTTATCCGAGATAATGGGAAAAATTAAAAATCGGTATTTCCAGGGTATTCTATTTCTGCTCTATAGCTACCCCTTTTCTTTCTGTGGTTCAACTCAGTTGACATGTAAACATGACAGTTGGTGGGTTGCCTGACATATTATTACTTTCCCTTTTTGTTTTTGATAATATTATTTTTATCATAAATAATACTCTTAGGTTTCCAAAAATAACGAAAAAAAGGATTTTTTTTTAATTTGCATTAATGCCCTAGTGTACTTTACCCCACCCAGCACCCCAATTCACTCCACGTGTCCCGTAATTTTGTTATTTTTAATAAATAGTTTTGTTGTCAAATTGGCACCTGTTTAAATTAAATATAGTGTGCTTTGTATTTCCACACTCGTGTTGAAATATTTTTTTTCTATACGCGTGTGATATTTAGCACTTTTTAGCCAAGTTAACCGTGCTGTTATTGTCAGTTTCGTAGGTGGTCGTAGGAAAATACTTTTCATACAGACGTGTGGAAAAATCAATTTTCCGCACTGATATCCGTGCGGAAAATTGGTTTTTCCACACTAGTGTGGAAAAATTTTTCGGCACGATTATGTCAAAATCAATAATATATCAATTATAAACTTGTAGTTATTACTTTTTTTCTCAGAATTAGTTACTGTTACACATGTATGTGATTGTTATAGTTAATTAAATATCATTAAATTTCTTTGAAATATGTGTTACTTATTTCCACACGTCTGTAGAAAAACTATTGTACCTGACACGTGCGGAAAATGTTTTCCCTGCACTCGGCTGCTTCACCGAACTCCGCTACGCGTCGTTCGGTGAACGGCAGACTCGTGCGGAAAAATCCATTTTCCGCACTTGTTAGGTAAATAGCTATTACCAATATAATTCACGATAGGGGTAGTGATTGACTTTTATTTAGAATGGACTTAAATTTTGATATTTATTATTCTATCGCATCTCTCTTAATGAAAAATGGTCAAGTTGTTTATTTATTTGACGTACTTTTTGTTTTGAATTTAATGAATTAGCGAAATGGAACTCCCTTAAAAACCGATTTTCATCAGTTGCAGAATTTTTAATTTAAAATGAATGAAAAAACCATTTCCTCATTTTCTTTTCTTCCTTGCTATTGTATGCTTTTCAGACGTGACGCTATAGGTGGTAAAATGCGTGGGTTTTAATAATCCGAAAGTCTGTTTTAATGAAACGGTTAAAAATTTTGTAGGCATTTGTATTTTACATTATAAAATTTGCGATTTATGAATTGCGTTCAGAACTGAGTAATATAGTAAAAATTTTGAATACTCTCGCAAGATTGAGGCAAAGTCACGTGACACTTTGTCAATTTTGGTATATTTAGTTTTGAGGAGTTGCTATGAAATCCAGGACCGGACTTGAAAATTATTCATGTGATACCTTCTAAAACAATTGCAATGCAATAGTCTCATCGGTTCTACCGCTTTAGTATTGCCAAATAATATTAATAATTTCTTTTGAAAGTTTTGTTTTTATAAATATTATAATTTATGGTAGGTAGTAATAAACATCAGATTTTATATGGTTTAAAGATAAAGTGTCAAAATAGATTTAAAAACTATATAATATTATAATTATCCAAACCTTGAAAATATTAATGACCTGAAACGCAACTTTAAATAGAACTCTATCACTCATATTTACAACTTTTTTTTTTGTTTTATTTGTTCAGATGATACATATAGGTAAAACGCTATACCTACCGTTCAATATAAACTAATTGAATTCAGTCAGATATCACATTTACTGTCAAGGAAATCTCCCTATTATGACTTACGTAAGGTACGTAGACCCAAATATGGTTTTTATAGAATTTGTTGGCTATGATACGGTTACATTTCTAAATTAGTATGTGAGGTAACATAAAGTTAAAAGCTTTAATATAGCCAGGGATTTAATTTTTCTCTCCATGAAGACCATACTTTAACAGTTTTTGACTTACATAAGGTACGTAGACCCAAAAGTGGTTTTTATGGAATTTGTTGGTTATGATACAGTTACATTCCTAAACTGGTATGTGGGCTAACATAAAGTTAAAAGCTTCAATTTGGCCAGGGATTTAATTTGTCTGTCAATGGAAACCCCACTTTAACAGTTTTTCACTTACATAAGTTACGTAGACCAAAAATTGGTGTTTATAGAATCCGTTCGTTAAAATACAATTTATTGATACAGTTACATTTCTAAACTTGTATGTAGGCTAACTTAATGTTAAAAATTTTATTTTATTGCCATACAAACAATAATAATAGTAATTATCTAATAATAATTTCACTTACATACGTAGACCCAGAAAATAGAATTATATAATATTAGAAGCCTAACCTTTACGAACAAACATTTTAAGAACAACGATTTCACAAACTAACTTCTCGACAAAAACGGTGTTCAGATTAAATGAAACTTATTACTTTTCGATGAAATCAACTAACGTACAAGGCAATAAATTTGATCCCTAATAAAAGAGAATTAAAAAATTTTAACCTGTAAATTTTTGGTCAAATGAATAATGTAGGTACGTACCGGCCACACAAAAGTTATTAAAATTCAATGAAAGTAAAAATAAATGGCACCATAACCACTAAATATCTTGAAAACGTAATAAAATGTAACAAAAGCACAAAAACGCAATTCATAACTCGGTGTTTGGCCTCATTACGGTCCAGTACTAATCTGGGGATATTATTATGTCCCAATATCAGCTGATCGATGACAAATTTCTGCTGTCATCTGTTTTAAAACGAGAGAATTTGTGCCGTTTACTATACTAAGTACCTACTTAATTTTTTCTAGCTTTTTCAATAAATTTTCCAAAAACAAAATATGTTTTACTTACTTACGTCTTAAAAACAGCAGCAGTATTATATTAGTGAGTGACTTACCTGAAATTAAAAAAAAAAATGTTAAAATTGTCAATTTCTATGATATAAAATGTTGAAAATAATAAAATAATAACACGTCTAGGACAATTTGACTTGTTCCCTTGCTTTTCGAACTAAAAACACGACAGCAAATCATTTTTATACAAATTTAAGAAACAAAACATTAAAAACGAGTTTCTAACCTCAAAATCTGTTAGATTAGAAGCCACTAAAAACACCAGAAATCGCTACCTTTTCCTCCAACTTGGTTCAAAAATTAGAACAAGTTCCAATTTCTTCAATAACTTGGGGGGCAAATATTAGCTGTTTACACGTGAAAATGAATTGGAGGTCGAATATTACAATTTCTTGACAAATAACTTGGCCCGTGAAAGACTAGCTTAAAATATGTGCACCCCAGCATTAAGTGTTTAGTAAGACGTTTTAAATTTTATAGCCTGGACCTGTCTATCTTTCCATTCGTTATGGTGGGAGTACCAACATGCTTGCCAACCTAAAACCTATTTCGCGTATATTTATTTAATTTTTCTAGATTTTACATAAAATTTAAATAAAATCATTATCGTCTTCATATTTTATCGGTGATAATTGACATATTAGATAAATATCAAGGAATTTCATTAAATATTTTAGGAGAATTGTAAAGCGAAAAATATCAGGTAAGATTTTTTTTAACATTATTATGGCATTGTTCTTTCACTATACAATTATCCCAAAATTAGCAATAAAATGAATAGATATTTTTCTTATATGTCAGATATTACCTAAATATTTTACCGACGATATTGATTTTATTTAAATGTTAGTTAATCTAATAATAAACTAAAAAAAGCAACGCGAAATAGGTTATAGGTTGGTAATGGATTAAATGACATTGAGAATGCCACCTTACTGGGCATTATGCCCAGTTGTATAGGTTCTGATTAATTTGAACGCTAAAGATAAGATTAAGCACCACTTTAATGTTAAGATTAATAAAATATATAAGTTTTATAAGTCCCGGTTAAACCAAATAGTCGCTAACTTCATAGCGAATTTCAAACTAAAAACTGAACTTAACCTATCATAAATCATAACTTGCATACTTATTTTGAACAGGTTTTTTGTCGCTAATTATCTGTTTTGTAAATTTTATCAATAATGGATGAAAAAAGTGGCCATAATTTTACAGAAGCAATAAAATGTCCATATGATTAGTTCTCATTCTAAAAATGCGAGGCGCTCTTGGAGCTTCCACAATGACAATAAGGTCCTCGTCATCGTCACCTAATAATTCTTCCATTTCGATAAGATCATTTTTAACATAATAATAAAATCACATAATCATATTTTATAATAAAATTTTAGGATTTTTAGGTTATACCTATGTTAGAAGTATGTAATTTTTTCCTATTTTAATCCTAAGATTGATTTTCAACGGGTGCTTTTTGGCCTGTTAAATTAACTGTTAGTTAAACCCCAAGTTTGGCGCTAATCGCAACCTATAATTCCAAACCAACGGTCAATCTGGACATTTTTAGATAACCGCAACCTATAAAAATGAAATGCCGATTAACCGGAACCTATACAACTGGACATAAACGAGAATTTTGCAGTGCGCATGCCTATTCCTGTAAGGCTTTGTTTACATGCGCAAGGCCATATATTTGCGACTTTGCTGATCTAAAGATGCATGTCTATGGTTAATTGATGGAATTTATATAATCTGGTAGTCTTAAATCAGACACGTATCCAAAAATAAATCCAAACAACTTCATATATTATTGTCATTTTACATTTTAAGCCTAGATCAGTGTTCTAGATATGGTTTCCTATTATTGTCATTCCGGCGGTGAGTCCTGTATTGACTTTATCGCTTTGTTTGCATTTACATTGTAGGATATATCCATGAATATTGCCGCAATTATGTTTTGTAATTTTTCGCTATGGCTATAAATGGGTGAAAAGCGCAGCTGTGCAACAGTATACGATAAATTCAAATCATAATTTGAAAAAATAGTCCATGCTTAAAGTGGAGTTGAAAGTATGCTGGACAAATTTGTATTCCTCATCCCGAAAAAAACCCATATTCGAGATTTCGTCAAAATGTTATGAGCGTGGCAAAAGGTAAATAAAATTTAACTTTAACACCCTGTCCTGTAATTCCGTTAATAATCAATTTTCGAAAAAATGTTATAGGAAGAGATAGCATTTATTTTCGGTCTAAAATTATCCCCTAAATTCTTTGCTCATCATTTCCGGACACCCTGTATAATATAGTAAAATTATTAAATCGTATTTGTTCAAAACGAAAACCAACTGAATGGATAGAGGAAGTAAAATGACACTTCCAAAAGAAAGATTTTCAAAAAAATGTAAAAAGACTCAGTAAAACATTAAAAATTCTTTAAAAATACCAGATATTCATGATCTTGATTTAGTTGACATAGAAATTAATTACTAAAAAAGCTATTTGTGGAACTGCGTTTTTCTAAGACTCAGTAGCTCCAGTGAACAAAAAATGTACGTTTGAAAATTATACTAGTTTTTCTGTCTCCTGATGATGAACGTTTCTGCGTTCGAAACATGTAGAGACCTCAATTGAATATTGTTATTCCAATAAACTTTTAGTTTTTCTTTTGTATCAAATTATAATATAAAGAATGATTTATTTGTTTTATGGTGGTAACTGGAAATTTGGATTAAACTTACAATAAAATGAATAGACACGAAATATAAATACTGGCAATAAAAATATCCCTATTCGAATTTACCAGTGTGACATAAAACAAAATAACTTACTTTAGAATCTCTGCAGACCTTTCTTAACCAATTCCCAACGGTATTTTCCTGGAAGTATTTGTTTGGATTAAAATTTCGTCTGACTTCATTCCAGGTTATAAACTGAATATTTACAAGAGCTTCGAAATGGTATATTCCCTTCATATACAAGGGGGCGAACATTGGGTAGAGGGTAGTTGACAAACATTAGAAAGAGATGGAACTTTTCACGTCACACCCTATGTTGGAAGAGAATGCAGGCACTTAACGAGGAGATAGACCCATACTTAGATTGTTCTGGGTACTTGTTTTGTGTCGTGATTGTCTACAGATAACATTTCGGGTGGAAATATCCAATGGAAAAATTGTAGAATACAAGTAGGACCGGTAGTTTTCTAACAAGTTGCTTATATAAACCATTGGTCTAGATAGTTTCATTTTAGTTAGGGAATATATCAAATTTTTAGTCGCCTATTGGATGAGTCTACGAACAAAATAAACAAAAGACATAAATTGTAAATTTTACATATCAATTTGCCAAGTTAGAGTTTCTCAAACTTTTGCCGATACACATTTATATTCAATAACTCGAAGAAGCAAACAATTTGCCTTTCACACGAAAACCTATAACAAAACTACAGTCAAAAGACTTTATCTTTTATCCATGGGGATTTTAATAATTTTATATATTGTAATAAAAAAATACTTTCTTGAATAGAAAGTAAAAGCTTTTCATTTTTATTTACTGATTCATTTCTTCATTCCCAATCCGTCTATTTCTTCTACGTATACACTCTTAAATTCCCACTTTATTTTTAGATCTTCTAGGTTTATGCCCATATACGTGAGCCAAACTAAACCAGGTGCAGTGTCCATCGTTCTTTTTCAACTGCAACTTTAGAAGGCCATCAGAGTGCAAGGCGTAAATGAAAAGCTGTCAGACAGCCAAGCTGCACTTATGGCTCTGAACTCCAACCAATTTACATCAAAAACCACAATGAATATGTATCTAAACGACCTGAAAGACTTAGCAGCGAGGAACAACAAGATCGAACTTCTATGGGTTCCTAGTCACTCAGATATAAAAGGCAATGAAAAAGTGGATGAACTAGCAATAACCAGATTTGCTCAAAATTTCAGGGGGTCTGAACCCGTCCAAGTACAACAACTTTATGGGCACAAAAACAATATCTATCGCGATGGAACGATACTCACACGCAGTAAATGGAAACCCCTAGAAGAAACTGTCAACTGGGATGCTACGTCCTCACGTACCTAGTTAAAATAAGTTAACAGGTCATTGTAATTTAAGAACACATCTTCAACGAATGGGAATTTACAATAATTGATTGCAGACTTTCCTGTGACCAGGACCAAAGCGTCTTTCATATCATACAGATGCTAAACACTATAACCCGTAAAAGCTTCAAAGGCTTACAAGGTCATCAGAGTTCAAATTGTAAGCGAAAAGAAAGAAGGTGTGTATTTCATACAAGCAAAAAATGCAATATTTTTGGTTTAAAAAAAGAATCCAAAAACTGTTAGGAAATGATCGTGGTTAAGATATATTGGGCATAGTTATTATTATTTATCAAATAATATAGCTAACAAATACCTGGCTTATATCTATAATACCACCATGAGTTTTAGTATCAACGTTTTCTACTTTAAAGCCTTTAAAGGCATAAAGATTACATTTTAGTGTCCCGGCTTATATACTAGCAACTTCTTTGAAAGTTTTATTAACTTTGAGACGCTTTAAAACTCCAGACGGTACAAGTTATTTTAATTAATAATATAAAGTTGCCATTTGGCTTTGGGAAAATTTGAAAATAATAGAACGTAAGGTCTGGTGTGTTCCAACATTTACTTTTTGGAAAGAAACAAACAAATACTAACAGAATCCAAACACACATTGATAACTTCTTATCAACACTGTATCTTTTGACTTGGCTTAAACCAACACTGACTAAAGTCTAAAAGTTAGAGTTTGGAAGGGGAAAAACTTTTTTATTAGTAGGTATAAAAAAAGTAATTCTTTATAAAAACGTCTGCTTGTGCTGAAACTACAATTTCGAATATCAGATTTGTGATTACTATACAGAGTTCGTCAAAAACAACATTTTTACTTTTTAGGATTTTTTTTTCGATTTCTTGACTTATTAAATGAATTTTGCTTGTACTGAAACTACAATTTCAAATATCACATCTGCGATTACTATGCAGGCTTCGTCAGAAATGACATTTTTAGTTTTTTGGATTTCGTTTAAAATAAACTTACGTAAAAACAAACAACTATTGCGGCTTTCTTACTTAGAATATGATTTTATATCTGGCCGAATAACGAATTTGTTGTAAGAAATTCATTTTTTATTTGCCTGCTTTTGAAGTATTTTTATTATAACATGTCATATTTCTTGAATTCATTCAATCATAAATTATAAAACTTTTATTCAAACATGGTACCACCGAGTTAGCGCATGGTTCAACTCGACATATTATGACTTCCCGATAACAGTTTCTAACTTGCTGTATTGGGATATAAATAAATAAATAAATAAATAAATAATGCCTTTATATTACGAAATGATGATTACAATAAACGAATGGAAAAAAAAAAGTATTTATGGTTGTATTTACTGTAGCATGGCGCAGTCTAGCTGTAAATAGCTACTCAACTGAACCATCCGACAATAATTATTAGAAAAAAACTATATTAAAAGTTATAATTATACTAAAACTAAGAAATTACAGGTAGAAAGACACAATACCAGTAACAAGAAATCCATTATTAAAAATACCTTACTATATATCTTAAAAAGAAAACGTTGATCATTGATCGTCTATCAATAACTAAATGAAGTTAAACAAAAGCACCCATGGACATATTAAAACTTCGAAATTATTTATTTTGTTTATTTAAAAGAAACTTTTTATATTTTTTTTTAAATAATTCAACAGTTGAGACATCAGTTAATTCACCAGGTAAAGCATTATAGGAAACTACTGCATTGTAAGTAAAAGACCTTTGGAATAAAGCACTCTGATGATGTGGTAAAGTTAATTTACTCACAGAGCGAATGTTAATAGAGTGTATATTATATCGAGGAATTAGGCGTTCACGAAGAGAGGAGGGAGAGTCAGGTTCGTTTAAAATTTTGTAAATAAAACTATTAAGGTGCAGAAGTCTACGACCATCCATCCTTAGCCAATTTAATTCAGAAAAAGTATGAGAAATATGGTCGTATTTTCTAAGGCCATATATAAATCTTGCGCAAGTGTTCTGCACTTTTTGAATACGGGACTTCCCAATATTGTCTATACAATAACCGTAAACAAAGTCGCAATAATTAAAGTTTGAAAGTACAAGTGACTCACACAGCGTCTTTTTTAGTTTAACGTTTAGAATATATCTGCTAGAATATAGAATTTTTAGAGCCAAATAGGACTTTTGAAACAATTTTTTTAAATGGTCACGAAACCTTAAGTCGGTGTCCAAGACTATTCCTAAATTTCTTGCAGAATCAACCACATTAAGCTTAATGCCATTTATTTTTAAGTTTATATTATTCCTAAGATGGGAAACTTTATTTTTATTACCAAATAACATAAGATATAATTTATTAGGGTTTAATTTTAAATTATGATCAGACGCCAGATTAGTTAGAGTTTGCAAGTCATCGTTTATAAGTTCTTCAGATTCCAAATATTCCTCAAAATCAAAACAGAAATAAATTTGTGTGTCATCAGCATAAGCTTGCACTTTACAGTATTTTGAGGATTTAAGGATATCAGAAGTATAAATTAGAAAAAGCAACGGCCCTAATATGGAGCAAATGTATAATAAATATAAAATATGCATTAACTACTCTTATTTGTTCTTTTAAGAGATCTAAGGTATTATTGAAATTGGTTTTATACACATGTAGCTTCAGATATCCACATAAATGAAAGTCGATAATTATGAGATCGGGACTCCTACGTGCCAACTGATTTGAACCATAGGTACCTTCGAATCCATTTGTTCCCAAAGTGATGATTTAGCCAATCATCAAAAAGAATTGAAGAAAACAACCAAAAAACAAAAAACTGTTGTTTCTGACGAACCCTGTATAGTAATCGCAAATCTAATAGTTGAAATTCTAGTTTCAATACTAGCAAAATTCATTTAATAAATTAAGGAATTGAAAAAAAGATCCAAAAAAAATAAAAATGTTGTTTGTGACTAACCCTGTATAATAATCGCAACTGATATTCGAAATTGTAGTTTCAGCACAAGCAGACGTTTTTTGAAGAATGACTTTTTCTTCTATACCAACTAATAAACAAGTTTTTCCCCTTCCAAACTCTATCCGTGGACACACCCGTATTATCCATCAAAATATTAAGGCTCACACACGCCATTTGTAAACCTAAATAAACAAAAACGCATGATGACACGGCGTTTTTGAAAAGAAGTGCTACTATCTGATGGCAGGGGGAGAGAAGCCTGATAAAATGGACACGAAATAAATGTTTTTCGAATGGTCTTCACATATATACCACTCGGCAATAAACCAAAAATATATGACTGCCATGAAAAAGTAGTAAACGACAAAAACCTGAAAAAAAAAGGAATAAAATGAAAAGAATAGAATACGCAAAATGGCCGGGATTAGGCAACTTTTAAGCGGGATTTCAGATGGGATCTGTTTGATATTCGGATCTATAATCTATATCATAAAATCCTAAGTGCCCATGCATCGTTGAATATCCTTTTGTTCGCATTCTAACGCGCCAAGTTAACTGGCATGTTTAACATTGAGAAAAAATCTTAACAAAAATTTTACCTCGATTAGAACCAGAAAAATAAAAGGAAGAAAAAATAATAACAACTTGTTATGTTTCACAAGTTTAATCAGCTGCCTGACACGTGTTTCGGCCCTTATATAATATTATGGTAATTATATACATATAATTACCATAATTTAAATTAAATACCTTTGTAATGTCACGTAGAATTTAGTATCTTCCTGTACCCCTTTGACAATGGCCCGCAAGGGCCAAAACACGTGTCAGGAAACTGATTAAATTTGTGAAACATAACAAGTAGTTATTATTTTTCTTCCTGTGCAATGGAACAACAATTTCACCAAGCATGTAGCCCAACACAAACTCCTACGGGTTAAGGAAGTTTGATCATGTTTCTCAGAGCTTCATAGACTCCGGTTGGTTGAAATTAGATCAAAGATTTCACTTGCATTTATGTGGGTACTTTGGTTTTTAAAATAATTAAATGTCAGCAACCTAGTTATCTCTTTGACAAACTTACGAGGGGTTCTGATGTACATGATCGATTAACCCGGCATAGTGAGCTTTACTCTGTTCCCAGACACAGAACGGCATTGTTTTGAAGGTCTTTTAGTTTTAATGCTGTTAAATATTTTAATTCCTTACCAACAAATATCAAAAGTTGCTCTTCTGTTGAAACGTTCAAAAAGAGATTAAAGGATTATCTCAGATTGCGTATTTGATAATTCTAATTGTTTTTCACTCATCTCATCATACTCTTTGAGTTATTCGTTGCTAGAGCATTAATGGTCGCACATTTGCTACTAATTTGTTTTTTAGGTTCCAGTTATATTATTTATTTAACTTATTTTTATTTCATTTTTGGTACGATTTGCTTTTTGTTATTTTTTTTATTTTTATGCTTTGTTGTTATAATAATATTATACTAGTTTTGTTGTTTATTTTTTAAATTAATTGGTTCATAAGGTGGTTAGATGAGTAGCCATGCTAGATCTCGCCACCTCTGTGAAATTTTACATTCTTGTTTACTGGCTGCATTATATAAATAAAGGCTATTTATTATTATTATTATTATTATTATTATTATTATTATTATTATTATTATTATTATTATTATTATTAAACTAATTATACAGAAAAATAAAATTGGTATAGAGAGAGATATGGTGTGTAACCGGCTTTAGCTGAATTTTATTTCAAATTTAAATTCGAAAATTTCAAAACGTCATTCCATTCGATATTGTCGACAAACCTCATAAAATACGCATAAATACGAAAGTCAATACTAGACTCAACGTATATGAATGTAAAACGGAAATAGCTTTAAATTTTGTTTCGGTTTAGACTGTGATAGACGAACGATATGGGCGACAGTTTAGATTGGCATATCGATACGCCACTAGTTGCTAATCACTTTTTGGGATAAAATGTGATGCCTGAATAATCTAGGCGATATCTAGTTAAATGTTGTGGAACAGATAAGCCTATAAATTAATAGTATAGGTATGTTAACGGGCTTATAATGTGGGTCATAATAAACGAGGATGATTACAACATGAGTCCATTATTACTGATTAAACACAGAAAGTGAAAATCATGACAATGCGACGCGACGTATATGACATTAAATAAATAAAGTCTTTATTAAATATAAACCAATTTATAAAATAATTATGTTCAAATTACGGCAAGATCCAATGCTATTCATCTAACCGTTGTGTTAGGAATAAATAATTAAGTAACTTAACACAGAGAAAGTTGTTAAAAAAAATATATACCTATAAAATATAATATATAATGATGGGAGCAAAGAGAACTTTTAAATATTATAAAAATTTTTTACAGCTTTCTTAACGCTCACAACTGAAGTTAGTGACTTAACTTCTGGTTGTAGTGAATTATGAGTTATTAATGATACTAGTTCGATATGAACACTATCATAAAACGTGTGCAACGTTAATTGCACAAGTTTCATTAAGAAAGTTTATATCGAACGTGTATCATTCAAAATGTAATCTACGACAGTGCAAATAGATTTTATTCGTCTACATTTCATTGCTATCAGATAACGTTTTCGTAATTTCTAAAATTTTTAGGTGTTCATATTAGTCGATATTATGGTAACCGCATTTTTGATTGTTTCAGTTTCGATTTTGACAATGTCATTATTGCCGTCTAATTTTCTATTGTATGCAAAGTGTTGGCCAAAAATAATTTAAATATGGGAGATTCTGAATCCGAAAGTGTCCCTTCGGATGTTTACAAGAAATAAATGCAATCCGTTTTTCTAAGTAATAATTACAAATAAATAGTTTGCACCGACTTTCTGTTTGTTTTTGTATCTTGACATTTGGATGTTATTATGAATTCCTAATAGCACTGAGTGCTATTATAAAGGTCATAATCTAAATAATAATGCTAAATACGTCATAATGGTACTGTCGTAGATTAAAATTTTAACATCATTATAGGCGAAGAAACGCTGGAACAGTACGGTCCTGTGCTTTGGAACATTAAGCCTTTGGCAGTGACGTGTGGGTCTATCATGAATGGCACTTCCACGAATAAGTTTTTTAAATAGACATTCTGGGTTATTCGATAAAACAGTTTTGTGTACCAATGTGGCTAAATGTAAAGAAAATCGGCTTTCTAAATTCAGCTATTCTGAAGCAACAAACAGTGGTGTGACGTGATCAAACTTTCGAAAGTTGTAACAAAATTTTCAGCAAGCATTTGGCAATTTTTGTAAGGTATTCTTTTCCCTAATAGTCAATGCAGGCCAGTAAACAACATCACATGATAGCAGTGACAAAATAAGTGAATCACAAAGTCTTAACTTGATTTCAGTGGTTAGAGCATCTCTGTGCATATACAGAACTTTTAATTTGTAATAGGATTTTTTTATAAACTCAGAAACGTGGTTTTCAAATCTTAACTGTGTATCAAAAATGAAACCCAAATTTTTGCAACTTTTAGAGGAAAGAAGTGCTACATTACCAATACTTAATACTTACATTAAAAGCATCCCCCGTGGATAGGTTTTCGCTATGCTTACCAAAAGGCAAGAGCTTGGACTTTGAACTCTTAAGTAGTCCTCTTAAATAGACTTTAGGATTATTACAAATTCACAATAGTTCTAGGTGTTTTATGTAAAGTTATAATTGTTATAGATGTATTATGCAATGCATAATGCTCTATTACAAGTATTATGTGCCTGTTATTAACTGGTTATAGAATAAACACTGTATAATTATTGTACGAGGTTTACTAGAAACTGTGCGTCGGCTAGTAAAAGAAAAGTAGCTGAGGAGGTGAATTATTATCCTCCTCTCCAAATGTTAAATTTTAAAAATATTTTCGTACTTGTAGATACGAAATTAAAAATACTTTCATATTGAAACTTTGACTTTCCTGAAATGTTTTGTAGCTAAAATACGTTTCTATGAATTTCTTTTAATATTTGGGGAACTAAGGATTTAAAGGGTCCAAGCGAGTTTCATTATGAAAGTATTTTTAATTTAAATTAGCTGTCAGACTCGACTAAATGAATTGTCTAACACGGAGAGAATTGGATCTTGGATCATTTAACGTTTTCTCGGTTAAAAATAAAAACAACTTCTTATAAAAACTTTTTATATAATTAAGCTGAAAAATATATAATTTTAAAATAACTTTCACTCATTCAGTGGTGGGTTTGTTCGGGTATATTCAATTCGATTTTATTTTAAAATTAAAGAAAATAACGCCTTTTTAACAAAACACCAAAATGCGTAGTAGGTATTATAACACAGTTTTAAAAAAGTAATAAACATTTTTTTTTGTTTATGAACAAATTCGCAACGAACTTTAAAAGTCCATTACAGGAAATATAAATTATACACAATAACAAACTTAAAAAGTAACAATTTTTATAAAATTACATAAATATATATATTTAACGAAATTAATAAAAAAGTCAATTATTCAATTTAAAAAAAAAATGGAATCATTTATTTTCTTAAAAAATACAATTTAGTTTAATTTTTATAGAAGTAATACTAATTTTTTAATGTTTTTATATTTATTTGGTATGTTATTATAGATCATAATCCCATTGTATAATAATGATCGTTTACCGAAATTACTTCTAATATTTACTGCCAAAAGAGTTTCAGTTTGCCGGGTATGATGATTATGTAAAGTAATAATTTTTTTAAATATGATTTTTGATTTTTTTTGATTAATGGTTATTGAATAAATAATAATACAAATTTTTAATTTATATAAATTAGAAGTTTAAATATCCCAATGGTTTGTATAAATTTATTGTGGGTTCCAAAAAGGGAAGCTTGTATAAGTATTCATTTAATAAGTTTTGTTATAGGTAGCCCATATTGAAATTTAGAATAAATTAGAGAAAAATTATTTTTCAGAAGTGTAATTGGTAAATAATGTCTAATTTTGTATAAAATTCCAATCAAAGGACATATATTTTTCCAAAATATTCGATATGTTTTTTCCAACTTAAATTTTCATCTATATTAATTATAGTCCTAAAATTTTAATAGAATTAGCATATTTTATGATTTTATTATCAAATAATATTTTTTTTGGTAGCAAGTTGTTTATTTTTGTTTTAGTAATAAATGTAAAAGAATATTTTGTAAAATTAATTGATAATTTATATGACTGAAGCCAGGAAAAAAATATGTATATATATAAATAATCATTTTTTATTTGATTTTGAATGTGAAAGTAATTATCGCCAAAGTAAATAATAGTTGTATCAACAGCAAATAATTTTATCTTGCTATTTAATTTTAATTTAGATATGTTAATATATATTAGAAATAATATTGGACCTTAAATGGACCCTTGCGGAACACTACATTTAATATTTTTTTGAGTGCTTTTGCTGTTATTAATTTCAACGTATTGTGTTCTATTGCTTAAATAACTTTCAAAATAATTATAAAAATATTTCCCCTTATGCCAATGGTATGAATTATTTGTAATAAAATATTATGGTTAACTGTGTTAAATGCCTTACAAAGGTCTAAAGATAATAAACATTTAAGTCCGTGTACACTACCGAGAGCTAGTAACCTTTCTCTTAATGCTTTTTTTTACCAATAAATCATAACAATTGCCATAACATTTCATTTAAACAAAAAATAAATATAATTAAATTTATAAAACCAATGGACGAAACAAACAAATAATGTCGAAATAAAAGGATAAAAAATATTTTTTATTCATTTTGTAGCAATAATAACATGTACGCCCGACGTAGCAACATTAATCATGTATGGCTTCAATTTCAGATAACAAGCTCCCTTGAAACCGGAGGTGGTCTCTAGCGCGGCGCGGCCAGTTATCCATAAAGTATTTGAATTACTAATAATTATTTGTCATACACTACTGGTAAACTCCCAGATTACAGTTGCATTTCATGTGAGTACGAGAAAGTAAGTAATATGTTTAAATGCTCGCAATAAGGACAACGAAAGTACTATTTAAACTCTATTTGGGGAAAATAAATAAAAATAACTGTGGATTGATGCCTGGACGATGTAATCCTTTCCATATACCACTCCAACCGATGGAATCGTGACTGTAGTCTTGATAACTCTTAATTTCGCAGCAATTTCTCTGGTGTAAATTAAAGAGCGTTTTGTTCTACATATATTATTGTTAATGCTGGCATTCTCGTATCTTTTTATTTTATAGCGAATCAAGCAACTATTAATGACAATAATATATTTTTGACAGGTTGATGACAACATATCAAAACTTACGTACCTGTAACTTAAAATATTATGGTACACCTACACTGAGAAAAACCTTCTATTCCTTATAAGAATTCAGATACTCTTTCTACAACTGTTTAATACTATATGTGACAGCAACGCGCTTTCCTACTGTAAGACAACGAAAATTGTTAGAACATGGTCTAGTCTCCCATAGCATGGTTTATAGCCAATATTGCTCTGAACACTCGCAGTAATAATCACGTTTTATTGAAGGTGTAATCTGGTTTTGTATACTGTATTAGTTTCGACTGGCAGTTGTAATGAAACTTGACATTAATCATAATATTTGCTTGCTACGGTTAAAAATCAGTACTGTAGTCCTACAAAACTTAAACAGCTTCTAGTGTGATGTTGTTCTTGCCGTTTAACATTGCATATGATATCTATTATGCAACATGGTTTACTGAGATCGCAAAATTCGTCCATAGATTATGAAATCCAATACTAATGATGGGTTCTGCGAGATAAAAATCTTTTATTGCTTTATCAGACATGCGAAGTTTTAAAAACTTATATCCAAAGTAAAAATAAATAAATTGAAACATAGAAGACTCCGAACAACGATGTGACCTGCGCAACAAATACGTTAAAACTAATACTACGGCACGCGGCGATTGCTGATGCTGATCGCTATAAACCCCCACGAACGTCTTGGTGGATTATAGGTTTTAACCGATGCATTTCGTTTTTGGGGATGCTGTGGTGCTTTCTTAATTGTAGAGAAAGCGCTTTACTGGAAACAAAATACGTCGCATTGAGAAGATCCAGTTTATTTCGTAACAAAATGGCTGTATTAAAGTTAGTTTATTATTCAACAAGACTGTGCTGCTAATGAAACTGATTACTACCCATAAAGACGCTGTTCTATGAAATCTAGAATTGATATAGCACTAAAACGGGTTTGTTCGGGTTTATACTCTAGCAATTTATTTAATATGGGTTAATAAAAAATTAGCTATCAATACAAACTATGTCTTAGCAAACCTGTCGTATTAGATTATTTTCCTTAGTGTATGTTAGCACAGTATATCAAAGCAAATTTCTTTGTACCAATTTTTGTCTGATCGCAATGGTACATTCGGTATTTCCTACAAGTCACCTAACTTCAATATACACACCTCTATTCCAATGAATTTACTAAATTTATTAATTATTCATTAGTATTGATTGATTGCATCGTCAACCAAATAGCGCCTAATGATAAGACAAATTTCTGAATAAAAATAAAATGGTTTTAAGGATAAGTGTCGTCTGCGCGCTAGTGATTAATTTCCCTTGAACCAACTGATACCCTACTTGGAAATGAAAACGGTGTTTTCCATTTAACGTGGTGGAAAACAGCTAATGATTTGTATAAAACGATGTATTTGGAAACGGTGTGATCCGGAAACAAGGATCGCCACCAATAAAGGATGAGGAGCAAACAAAAACTCGTTCTTGTAAAATTAATATCTTGTGAAAAATTGGATGCTGGATGAAGTATTTTAGATGCCCGGTGGACACTGAGAGATTCGGATTTATGTTTTATGATAGTTTACTGAAATTGGAAGCTCTTAAGGAGACGCTTCCAAGAATGGTTTTTTTTTACGAGGTGATTTTTTATTGGATATAACCAATAATGCTATTTTCAAAAAAAAATTAACGGCCATTTTAAATAGCAAAATTTAAAAAAATAATTGCCTCATTTGTCAACTAAAATTCTATACACTGTGGAATTAAGTTTCCTTTAAAAACCTTATTATATTTTGGCCAAAATATGTTTTCTGAACTTTGTAGAATTTTTAACCCCTGCTGTATCTTAAAGCAGTTTAACCCCAACTTTAAATATTCCAAATTCCTGTTAACATACCCTTCTCTGACATTATGAGGGGTTGGTATTTCTATATTAGCCATCCAGATTTTGATATACAGCGTTATATATACAATACCGCCCACTTAATTAAGAAGCGCTCCAATATATCAAATATAATTTTTTTATTCAAACCCGTTGTTTATTTTTTATATTTTAAAGTACGTTAAATTATTTTTTCTTTAATTATTTACTTCTGGTTTAGTAAGTTTAGTCTTAATTTTTTTAAGTGAAATATTTTTGGACAAAACTGTTAAAAATATTGTAGTGTGTTGGGATTACACGAAAAAATAATAAAATTCCCCCATTTAAGTAGGTACTTTAAAGAGACATCAAGTAATTTTAGAAAAAAAGTGTTTATTTCTTGATAGGTTTAATTTTTTAATGTAAACTTTTTAGACGAATCTACTGAAAATATTGTACACTAAGAAAAAGCCTTCTATTCCTTATAAGTATTCACATACTCTTTATACAACTGTTTAATACTATATGTGACAGCAACGCGCTTTTCTTCTGTAAGACAACGAAAATTGCTAGACCGTTGTGTAGTGATAATATCACGGTAATTTAGCCAATAGGAAATAGGAGTTAATGCTACCATAGAATGGTTTATAGCCATTATTTCTCTGAAAACTCACAGTAATTATCAAGTTCTATTGGAAGTGTAATCTGTTTTTTTATACTGTATTAGTTCCGACTGGTAGTTGTAATGAAACTTGACACTAATCATAATAATAGTTGCTTGCTATAGTTAATAAAGCATATACGTACCACTAAAATTAGTACTGTAGTACTCAAAAATCTAAATAGCTTCTAATAGATATTGTTCTTGTCGTTTAACATTGCATAAGATTATCTATTTATTATGCAACATGGTTTACTGAGTTGGTAAAATTCGTCCATAGCCAGAGCTGGGCAGTAGCTAGCTACTAAGTAGTTAAGCTACTAGCTAGCTACTTTTTTGGTAGCTAATAGCTTTATTCGAGCTACTGTTAAAACCAAGTAGCTTTTAGCTGTAGCTTTTACATTATTTTTTAGTGTATTCATGAAGCTACTTTTAAAAGTAGCTAGTTAGTCGAAAAAGCTACTTTCGGTAACTTAAGGTGGGAGTATCAACATGCTTGCCAACCTATAACCTATTTCGCGTAGATTTATTTATGTTTTTTAGCTTTTATACAAAATTTAAAGAAAATCAGTATCGACTTGATATTCTATACCTAGGGACATATTTAATAAATATCAAGGAATTTCGTAACTTATTTTAGGAGAATTGTATAGCAAAAAATATTGGGTAAGATTTTTTTTTACATTATTATGTCATTGTCGCTCATTGTTCTTTCACTATACATTTCTCCCAAAATTAGCAATAAAATAAATTGATATTTTTGTAATATATCAGATATTACCTAAGTAATGTGCCGACGATACTGATTTTATTTAAATGTTAGTTTAAAAAATAATAAACTTGAAAAAACAAAGCGAAATAGGTTATAGGTTGGCAATAAATTGAACGACGTTGGGAATTCAACGTTAAGCTACTTTCGGTAGCTTAAGCTACTTTCGGTTATAATATTTTTATTACTAAATTCTTTTAATGTAGAAGAACGTAGTTTTTCAAAACTGCATTCACTAACATAAAGTGAAGTAACCTTCGCAGAGTAGCTTATAGAAGTAGCTTTAAAAAAAGTAGCTTGTAGCTTAGCTACTAGTAGCTAAGCTACTTTTATTTAAAAGTAGCTTGATTACACGGCAGCTTAACTACTTTAATTTTAAGCAGCTTGTAGCTTGTAGCTAGCTACTTTTTTCCAGTAGCTTGCCCAGCTCTGTCGATAGCTTATAAAGTCCAATACTAATGATGGGTTGTGCGAAATAAGAATCTTCTATTGCTTTATCTAAATGCAAAGTTTAAAAAACTTAAATACAAAGTAAAAGAAATGAATTGAAACAGGTATTGGACTAGTGGATTATAGGTTTTAATGGCTACAATTCGTTTTTGGGGACGCTGTTCTGGTTTCTTAATTGTAGAGAAAGCGCTTTAATGAGAACAAAATGCGTCGCATTGAAAAAATACAATTTATTTCTTAACAAAATTGCTGTATTAAAAGTAGTTCATTGTTCAACAAGACTGTGCTGCTAATGGAACTGATAACTACCAATAAAAACACTGTTCTAGCAAATCTGGAATTGATATAACACTAAAGCGGCTTTGATACACTAACAATTTATTTAATATGGATTAATACAAAATCAGATATCAATACAATCTATGTCTTAGCAAACCTGATGTATTAGATCATTTTCCTCGATGTTTAAATGGTTTTGCCACATTAAATAACCTGTCACCAACACATTTGCTGAACACCCTGTATACGACGTATACGATCCCTTAAAAAAATTAATTATGCATCTACAAAAGCACGATTCACAAACAATAATAAAAAAGGTAAATCAATATAAATTCCGCACAAATAAGAAACATCCTTTAACCAAATTTTTTACCTCCACGTTGACTCCCTAAATAAATATATTAGCAAGCAGGGCTTCAACTTTAAAAAAAAAAACCCAAAGTCGACCCTTAGCTTATCCCGAAAAAGATTACCCAAATCGTAGATTCAAATTTTTTATGTTAAAACCAATATATAATATTAAAACGCGTCAATCGACTACCTACATTAACCCAATTGAAATCGTTAAACGTGCTCGTGGGAATTCTTTGTCATATTTCAAGACAGGTTTCTTTAGAAATCTTAAAATGAGTTATCCTGGAGAAAAATGGCAAATAAAATGGTTATGACGAGACCTGATTTAAAATATTATTTTCCTTAAAACCTTACATAACCAATTTTTAAATTCCTTCATGACTACCTATTAATTGATTATTTAAGTAAATAATTTTGATATCCATTTATGTCATCCAATATGTTATAAAATTAGGGGACCAAATTGTTTACATTTTGTCCTGATCAGAAATCGTTATTAACGAAAATCACTGTTGACAAATTTCTGCTGATTGCCCTTGGTCCACCACCTGTGTTTACAAACGACTGTAACGGTTATATAATTATTATATTAGATGCAACGTTACAGTGTTGATGAGCTGTGTTTGCTATCAATAGCGTTTTTCGATTACTTTTTAGTATTTTTTCGTAATAGAACTATTTAGTCCTACACTGAGGAAAATGATCTAATACAACAGGTTTGCTAAGACATTGTTTGTATTCATACCTAGCTTATTTTGTATTAACCCATATTTTTTTTTATTTTACTTTATTCCCAACCAACTTTACAAGTTTATTACAGGGATAAGTATACAGTGTGTGTATAAAGTCTGGAAACGGCTTAATAACATCACAATTTACTGGCCGATTTAAACCAAATTTGGTACAGTTGTGTAAGAGGATCTAACGCACCGAATGACGATATTGGCGTTGTTGCCAGCTTTTTAGTTTGTCTGGAATTCGAACGAATTTTATATTTTTAAATATAACACCCAGTATATTTTTACATTTTTAAATTCCACATAAAATTATAATTATTTTTTATTAAATGCATTATTAGTCTATACTTCATAGTTTCCGAGATATTGACTCTCGAAAAGTGACATTTTTGAACTTTGACAGCTTATAACTTTCTAACAGTACGTCTTAGAGCAAAACGGCTTACATGTCCCTATCTTCAATTTTTATTATCTTCCCAAAAAAATCAACAGTACTAATTTTGTGGTACGCATATGCTATGAACCGTAAGAAGCAAATATTATGATTAATGTAAAGTTCCATTACAACCGCCAGTCGGAACTAATATAGTATATAAAACCCGATTACACCTCCATTAGACTTGATAATTATTGTGAGTACTTATTCAGAGCAATAGGTGCTATAAACCATTCTATCGCAGCAATAACTCCCATTGGCTAAATTACCGTGACATTATCACTACACAACGGTCTAGCAATTTCGTTGTCTTACAGTCGAAAAGCGCGTTGTTGTCACATATAGTATTAAACGGTTGTATCAAGAGTATGTGAATTTTCGTAAGGAATAAAATCTTTTTTTTCTCAGTGTATATTTATTAATATTTACAATGATTCGCCAGTGCGTGCATTTTTTCAAGCTATCTCCTTTTAACTTATCCGAAACACGATGGAGTGTAATAAGAGTATAATGTAAATGTTAAATAACCTCCCACTAACTAGTATTTTTTTCTCTTTTTTACAGGACCGAATAATTTTAATAAAAATAAATTTTCCTTTTCCCTAAGAATTCCAATATGGTTATTAAAGACTAGTAGATTCTGTGTGTGTGTGTGTGTGGAAGTATACCTTCCAGGAAGAAAAGCTATCTACGTTCCTGTCTGTTTTTCAGGGAATACATTTCGTACAAGTAAAAAAATACATTTATATATACAGATTTAAAATACTGCCTTTGTCGTACAATTTCCATTAAAAAAAAACCTAAAATTGAGGCTAACTAATTCAAACATTTTTTTGTGTCAAAAGGACAAAGTGGGTATTTTTATATTGAAATTCACGGCACGAACTGGGAAAGGTACAAAAGGTAAAATGATAAATGCCTTTATTCAAATAATGTATGTATGTGGGAAATAGCAAAAAAAGTAGGTATTAAATAGGCCGCTAGGGTATGTGAGAAAAATTTAGAAATCCTAGTTTGCATAACTACGTTTCAACCATATAGCATTATTCTTTATACCATTTTTTTTACCGTAGAATTTTAGGTTAGTATAAGAGAGTAAATTATATGTTTATAAAATATGCCCGCTATAAGGACAACAGATCAATCAGCGTTGCCGACTTTAGCATCCCTAGGTTGAAGAGAGGGGATAATTTTGTGCTGGCAAAATCAAGTCGACGGAATTTCAGGCAATGTTCAGCACCTCGGTGAAACTGTAATTAGCAATCTTGCATCACAAGGTCATATTTAGCTCAAACAAGCAGCTGGCCGCCAGAGTCAAATTGGCGCTGTCGTCGCTTGATAATTCTTCAGCTGGCCGAGGAATCGTGTTCTGTCGCATATTTTTGACGTATAGAAGAGAAGGACAAATATTAGGTATATTCCGACCTAGTATAACGCTTCCTAAACTGTGCCAGGTGCTAATTGGAACAAACCAGGCAGCCCGCCATGTCAAAACTGTCAGTTTTCTTGTCCACGTTTTTTCCCAGGAAATTAAATTAATTTTTTATTGTTATTCTAATATTTAATGCAATTCTATTAGTTTCTACTGTAGAAAATTTCGCCGAAGTGTGTAATTTTTCAATTATTATTCCAATGCAGGTAAGTATTCTTATTGTTTATCAAATTGATTTTCACTCACCTATTTTTTATATTGGAAATGTAAGTTTACAATAAATAAATTATCATGAAATGTTTCATATAAAAATTATTAATTTACAAGCCAATATTAACAAATTATCGTTGGGCAATCTATCAGTTACGAACTTATATTTTAGGCTCTTGAAATGATAATTTGAACATTTTTGTTTTACTGAGTAGATTAGAAGTATATTTTCTACTACTTAAGTCTAATTTGTGTGTTTTAAGGAATATTGTACATCGAGCAACATAATAAATTTGAAGTATAACATAATGGCACAAAGATAATGGTTTCAGCTAACTCAATGAGTACATACTTAGCCACTGCCTTATTTTACATTAAAAATTTAATGTCAACTCGATAATGTTTATGTTTCTTTTGTTTTAGAAAATGCTGTAGGAATTACCTGATAGGTAGCTTATGGATGTTTAGTATAATGTCTCGTTGCAGCCTAGTGCTTGTGTTTTATACAGTATTTATGATATATTATATGCATTGAAACAATACCTGACGAGTGAAACGTAACCTAAGGACATTGGTATGTTCTAAACAGTTATTTTTTGTTATGGTTGTCCATGCAGTTCTTATTTATAAATAAACATAGAAACAAGTATTTACGGCTAAAGCTTATTTATTTTCCAAATCTTGGTTAATATAAAAGTGTGCTTTTATTCCATAAAACAAAAACTTTTGTGCGTCTTTTTATTGATTTAATTTGTGATTCAATAATATTTATATTGAATCACAAATTAACTCAATAAAAACTCGTTCAAAAAATATTAAAATTCAAAAGTTCTAAAATAGTCGTTTAAATTTCCCGCCACTGGTGGCCAGCAGGCACACTAACACCCCTCTCTCTCGCTTTCTCTTCTTTCTCTCTCCACTTTGTTGCGATTGTTTAACATGGAGTTAACATTTCTAACCCTATAAATTTTCTTTGATATTCAGTAATATTTGGAATTTTGTTTTGGTTGTGCCGGGTTTATTTTACATGAGCAATATATTTCCCATAACCCTAACACCGACCACATTATCGCTTGGCTCAAGCAAATCTATAAACTTCGCACATTCTAATAGCCTTTCTTAGCATATTCTAACCACCTCCTGGGCTCATTTTCATAACTTTCGCAAATTCAAATAACTTAGTCTGCCAGATATAATTTCAAAACAACCAGACCAACTAATATTGTCAAAGTTAAGGGCTCGAAAACTCTTTGTCCCTTCCGTTTCTAGGACCTAGAGCCTTATTCATTAGTGTTATTACTAATAATTTTCTCTGAAATGATGTGTTTCCCGGAGTAATAGCGATACGCACAACGCGGTAAATTATATATATTATTACATATTATTTGATTGGTGCACAAAGAACAGATTAAACTTAAATATTGCTAAATGTAATGTTATGACATACTCTAATAAAAACACCACATTTGATTTCGACTATAACTTAAACGGCAAAATCTTGGAAAGACCAATGGTGTTTACGGATCTAGGAATTGTTTTTGACAAGGAACTGTCCTTTGTTCCTCATATTGATCATATTGTATCCGCCGCTTATAAACTACTTGGATTTGTTCTTAGGACTACTAAAGATTTTCAGTCTGTCATTCCTTTAATAACTTTGTATCGTTCTTTTGTAGTGTCCAAGTTGGAATATTCCTCAATCATCTGGTCTCCTTTTTATAAAGCTCATATTGACAATATTGAGTGTGTTCAGAGACGTTTTGCAAAGGCCTTATGGTATAGATCTGTTGGAGTTTATCCCGAAAGAGGTTTTCCTCACGACCAGCTGCTGAAAAGATTCTCGCTTGTCAGCTTATGTGACAGACGTAAATGTTCTACGCAGTTATTTTTACACAAACTTCTTAATAACAATATTATTTGTGAAGAGTTGCTGCATAGACTGAAATTTAGAATTCCTTCTCTAAATTCTCGAAATTTTTATACGTTTTACTTACCACCTTTACGGACAAACTTATATAAATTTTCCCCTGTAAATAGAATGTGTACCTGTTACAACGAAAACGTCGAAGCGTACGATATCTTTAATTGTAGCTTGAGCGCTGTCAAAAGGCACTTTTATCAGTAGTGGTTGTTAGATGTAGGTACATAGTTCTCTATATATGTTGTTTTATTAATTAATTTCTAGATTATCTTAGTATGTATTGTTAAATAATTCATTCATTCATATTATGTTGTAAGCAATTTTCAGCCTTCTACCTGTTTTGTAACTGGGAAACTGTAAAACAGTGTATGAAATAAATAAATAAATAAATAAATAAATAAATAAATAAATAAATAAATAAATAAATAAATAAATAAATAAATAAATAAATAAATAAATAAATAAATAAATAAATAAATAAATAAATAAATAAATAAATAAATAAATAAATAAATAAATAAATAAATAAATAAATAAATTATGAGCCCAGTGTTTACAAGAGATTTGAATTTAGTGCCAGTTTCGTCACAGTGATCGTTCCCCTCCCCCTTGAACGTTAATATTGAATATTATTAATCAATAGTTTTTGTATATTCAAATTTTTAATATACATACCGTGCGAGCAAAAATAATTTGCATTAAAGAGGGCCTTGCATCTAAGGACGTAATGCTTAGCCGTAAAGCTTAATACCTTTTGGGTGTCAGTAACTACCTGAATTAACAATCAATCAGTTATTCCGTCATCTTTGACTTTGGCAGTCGTTACAAGTAATTTGATTCATCGCTAATTTTTCCAATTTCTTGAACAATTCACACAATGGGCTTTACGGAACACCACAAAACATTCATGGTTAAAGCATATTTTCGAAACGGGGTTAGAGTAAAAAGTGAGTGGCAATACAATACGGGTTTGTGCATGGACGATTTTTACGATCATTTTCCTAAGGTTGCTTTTATTGCTGGGGATTTTTATCCTTGCCTGAAAAGAACCGTGGTTGTGTTTAGGGAAACAGGTTCTATACAACACAAAAAAGGAGCTGGAATACCATCTGTAAGAACAGAAGAACTTGTTGCAAACGTTTGTAAAATAATGCAAAATACACCAACAAATTGTATAAGACGCCTATCCCAAGATGTTGGAATATCTTATGGAACATGCAGGCCTATTTTAAGAAGCAGCTAAATTTATTTCCTTATAAAGTGGAAGTATTCCAAGAAATACAAGCCGCAGATTTTGAAAGACGCAGGAATTACTCTCAATGGTTTACCCAAAATTTATTGGAAAGAAATGATTTATTGGACCTGACGTTTTTTTCGGATGAAGCCTGGTTCCACCTCTCCGGTTATGTGAATTCTCAGCATACACGCATGTGGAGTAGTGAAAATCCCCATTTTATTTGTAGAGTCCACATTGCACCATCAAAAAGTTGGTGTCTGGTTAGCTGTTTCCCGAAGAAGAATTGTTGGTCCTATTTTTTTCCATGACACAGTTACAGCACAGCGGTATAGAGACAATATTTTGAATCCATTTGTGGAGCAATTACTTGACGACGAACTACGTTTTGGATATTTTCAACAGGACGGTGCAACCGCCCATACAGCCGCCAAAACTATTAACTACTTACGCAATTTTTTCGACGACAGATTGATCAGTTTTCGATCAGACATTGAATTCCCCTCTAGATCACCTTGTTTAACGGTTATGGATTACTGCGTTTTTCCTCATTTAAAGAACTTAATTTTTAAAACACCAGTTGCAAATTTAGAACAATTACAAGAAAGGATTATCCAAGAATGTGGTAACATTTCTCCAGAGATGCTGGTCAATACTTTCGAAAATATGAAGAGACGTGTGAATTTATGCTTTGAGCATGGGGGTCGCCAATTTTAGCAATTTGTGTAATTATTTTTCTTTTTCTTTCTGTATATTCTTACTTTGTTAATTTTGTAAACAACAAAAATAAATTTGTATTTGTCTACTTATTTTATTACTCATTAGTTTGGCATATCATGTCCTAATATAAATTTGACAAAATTTTAACCTAGATTTTGTTAGATATATCGTCCCCATATCATTGTGATCTAAACCAAGCCCTACGTTTTTTAATCCAAGCCCTCTTTGATGCAAATAATTTTTGCTCGCACGGTACTAGGTTCATTTTTTTGAAATGACTTTTTAACCTCAATGTGGCGTACTACTGGTACACCCAGCATAAGTACATGTTGGTGATAAATTGGTAATTACAAGTAATAATAGGGCTCGCTGGTAATGTACTATGCATTATTGTTTAATTCAAAGTTAAATTTAATAGCTCTAAAACATATTATTCCTAACAGAGCTCAAAAGGACATTTGTTAAATAATATTTCAATGGCTAATAATTGTTTTGCTGCAATTTATAATGACTACATGACAATGCTTCGAAACGTCAAAACCACACAATTCATTACTACATGAAATGTATGTACTTTCGGGCTATGAGTTTAGCCGTCACACGCTCGTTAACTTGTTAAACCAAAATAATTTTTAATCCTAAAAGGAACCTATTTACTAGGCGATCAAATCGCTTAATAAATCTCTGGTTGCTTAGGAACTGCTCATTAATTAGGCGACTTTTCGAGCAATTTAGTTGTCAACCAATTCATGTTTCTGCAATCGGTTTTTATTAATGATCTTGGTGTCTATAGATGGAACATGTCATTCATTACCGCTATTAAAATGTGGTCGTTCGTTGAAGAGAGGCGGTGAAGAGCTAAGTGAGGCCGGGAGTAGGGATAACGGTGCATTTACCTTTGAATGGGACCTTGCTAGTATAGATTAAACCTAACCCATAAATAACCCAACTTTCTATTTACTCGCCTACAGTGACACCAGTAAAGTCCGCATCATATGGAATTTTTTTTTAATGGCTTTACTCGAAATTTGACTTTGGCATCAAGTTCTGCTTCGATCGAGATGAAAGTTAAGCAGAAAAAATTTAGGTGATTCTGTGTGTGATATCTGTCAACACACATACAGGGCCAAAAACAAATAAACTTTGAATCACATGCGACCAAATTTTAATAGCCCAATTTTGATTTTGTAAAACACACATTTAATATGACTGTACTTTGAAGAAAATGTGTCTGAAATAATGCATTATCAAAACTAAGAAGTTTTATGTAGGTTGCGTTGAATCCTATTTTGCAAAAGCGGCGCAATTTACAAAATATGGGTAAAAATCAAAATTATCTTATGCAGCTAAAATTTTGCATGTGGGCTAGAAACTTCATTAAAAAAAAAACCTTTTCTTATAACTTTTTTCGATATCTACTTTCAGAAATAACCCCACTTTTGAATTATTTTTTAGAAAAAATTAAAATTTGACAGATAATGCGAATCACGTGACTACTATTTTTTTGCTTAATTTTCATCTCGATCGAAGCAGAACTTGATGCCAAAGTCAAATTTTGAATAAAGCTATTAATAAAAAAATCCCACATGATGCGGACTTTACTGGTCACACTGTATAGATGGCAAATGTCATTCATAAACGCTATTAAAATGTGTTGACAACATCGTTTGTAGGTAGCAGAGAGGCGGTGAAGAGCTGGGTGAGGTCGGGAGTGGGGATTACGGTGCTTTGAATGGGACCTCGCTACTATGGTTTAAACCTAACCTACAAATAACCCAACTTTCTATTTTCTCACCTATAAAAAGTAACTGTAGAATTATTATTTTCCAGAATAGTCTTCAAAAAATATCACAAAACGCTATTAACAATAACACAGCCATTATTACACAAGACCGATATACTGCAGAAAATTTTAACGCGCTATCAAAGAAATACCAAACTGAAATAGGGACGTTCATCGTTTTAATGCGATGCATCGAAACATTTGATATTTATGGTTATGGGTAATAATTTAAATTGTCAAAATATAAATGTTGTCATTAATGGTAAAAAATTGAAATTAGTGAACAGTTTTAAATACTTTGGGATAATTATTGATTCAAAATTAAAAATTTTTAATTATTTTGAAAGTATCATATTGAAGATTGCCGGAAAAGTAGGTTATTTCAAAAGAATCAGTTCTAATTTAAGTTTGTTTTCTAAAAAAAATGTATTTAATACTATTATATTACCACATTTTCTTTATTGTTCTTCAATTTTATATTGTGCTAGTGAGGAAATATTTGACAAATTTCAAATTTTACAAAATAAGGCAATGAGGATTATTTTAAATTGTGACAAATATACAAAAATAAATTTTATGTTAAAAAACTTAGATTGGTTTAATGTCAGAAATTAACTTTTTTATTTAGTATGTATCTTTATACAAAAAATTAAAAATAATTTATTGCCTGATTGTTTAAAAATTTTTGTTCTTTTAATCATGACCATCATAATTATAAAACAAGAGTCTGAGAGTGTCTAAAACATTAGCTTATAAGAAGTATATTTTTCATAAAGGTTCGATAGAATATAGTAATTTGGAAAATTCTATTAACTATAATATATAATATATACACTACATTGGGAGGTGGCGGCCTAGCGCAGCGATAGCGTTCTCGCATCGCATGCCGAAGGTACCTGGTTCGATCCCAGGCCAGTTTTGGCGGACTTATTTAGTTTGCTTGACCAGGCCACCGTACTTCGTAGTGTTGCATTGTACAACACACACTGGCATTCTCAATGGCAAAATATACACTGCAGTAAAAGGCGACCTCGATACGATATAGCGGTGGAGCTCTCGGGCTGCCTCCGGTATCATTCGGGTGTTCCTTCGAGAAGTGAGCTACCCCTGAACCAAGTAACGGATCTAGTGACCCACAAAAGGGACGCATGTCTGTTACCGATCCAGACGGATTGGGGGACGCCCCGAATCAGAGGATTTGGTAATACGGACGGTGTACGGTGTGTCCCGTGGAGTGATACTGGATCCCGATGGATTAGGGGGCTCTGCGGCAACATCCTTCAAGTCGCACCACGGAGACGTATTAGGCTTCCCCTGTCGAGGTCTGTGGTGGACAAGAGGTGTTACAACAGGACCGTAAAAACTGTGCCGAGAATAACATCTGCCGGTAAAAATTGTGGTTCGGAACCCACGTAAAACTGTAGGTCCCGTCTGGCTGACATTACCCAGACGTAAAATGGGGTTGGCAAAAAGGGTCGCACTGGCCTACCTGCTTGGCGCTAAGCCTTCCCTTTACTACTAATACTACACTACATTAATTTGATTATGAAACCGATAATATATGTAAGGAATTTTTTCTAGCTATGTTATTGTTAGTAGTTGTTTGTTGTTATTATCGTTATCGATTCTATTAGGTACATTATGTCTACCAACTTTCCTTTTCACATTATTTGAAACGTTTTTAAATGGAAATAGATTGGATTTTTTTAGAGTTAGAGTTGTAAATAATTAACTTTTTTCCCATAAAACTATTTGAGGAAAAAATTTGATACTATCAGGAAATGGTAATGTTGATGGAAGGAATCGAATTCAAAAAAAAAAAAGAGTACTTAAATAGTGTTACATTAAAAAAAAAAACATTCCTTGAAAACTTGAGAAACTAAAAATCTGGCAACGTCGCAATTGTCAATTTACAATTCAATTTTTTAAGTTGTCCACCTGTACCAAAATTCACTGATTTAGCCATGGTAGTTTTGAAGAAAATTAGCCGTTCCGGTTATTTCAACTAGCCCTGTATATTATTAAATTAGTAAATTAATAAGTTTTTCTTGAAAACTAATAAATATTAAAACGTCTAGTAATACTTGACGTTATCATAATTATTACTAAATATTTTTATGCTGATGGGTGTGGGTATAAGTAGTGAAAACCAATTTTAAAAATATTAAAAAGACGTCAATTCGACGTCTTACCACTGACGTCGAATACACGTCTGAAACACGACGTCAAGAAAACGTCATATTTAAGTCAAAAGACGTACTTAACCAAAACTGACCAAAAAGCGACGTCATTTAGACGTAATTTTCGTCATTCTGGCTATCTGGGATGCCGCCCTATGTTTCCCAGATCTTGAGTTACTAAAGAATAAAGTCTATAAAAGAACAAAATAATAATCGTTTCATGGGCCTTCTTAAAAGTCCCAAAAGTGTTTTATTATTTAGATGAAGCCCAACTTGAAAGTTAAAACGATATTTTAAAAGCCGCACTTTAACGACGACGGGGTTTATAACGCGTAATTACTTTTTGTGTTGCCCACAATAAATCAAGTTACATTTTAGAGGGAAGTTTAGTTTAATATTCTATTCTGTCCGAGAAATTGCTCATAACGTACGAGTCCGGGATGTTATGGACCGCAAACACTTCCCGTACTGCTTGATTCAATATGTTAAAAATTTATTTTTAATGTACAGGGTCTTCCAACGAGGACTGAACAGGGGCTCATTTTTGAGCTTCCTTGTATTTATTTATTTATTTATTTATTTGTTTACAGACTCTACAGTAAACCCAATTACAGAGTAGGATAGTTAACAGAGAGAATAAAAAAACTATAATACTTCATTTAACATTTTCCTTTAAAGAAAAATCCAAAATAGCCAATCGATGTACTTTTTCTTGCAGAATTCAAAACTGAAACCAAAAATTTATTTGAACCAGAAACAAAAGAGTTACGATATGGATAAGGTGTTTTTTAAATGGAACATAGCTTTTTTTATACGATTTTTGGAACGAGTGATTTTTTTTGTCCGTTCTTATTAAAATATTTAATATTGTGACAGCTATTTTTATTAAATTTTAATGTTTTATCCAATATAATTTAACTTTAACCTGTTTGAAACATACACTAGGTAATAAAGGTATAATCCTTTGAATTCTTCAAAGTCATTTCGGCAATATTATAGTAAATTTGTCAAATTTTTTGACTTTGAAGGATTCAAAGGTGATTATACCTTTATTACCTAGTGGGGGCTCCTAAAAACGTATGCGGGGAGGGGGGCACTCAGTTTTTGTTACGCCAGTGAATGACTTTTAACCCAATTAGTATTTTTATACCCATTTTGGTAACTGTATCGAAAATTGAAAATGTTATATCAAAAGTGTTTATTCTCAATCTTAGAGGGCGCTGTTTCAAGATGTCAAAATGGACACAACAAAGATTCAAATATGTCGAATTACCTCCAGGTTATTAAATAAAAGCAGAACAATATGAAGACGAAATAATTTCGTCTTTCATTGATTCATAAAAAAATGTAATTGGAATAAATAATTATTTATGCAAAGTTTTACTAAAAGATGTATGTCATTATTATAATTATTGTGTTGTATATAAACATTTAATTAATTAAATTAACACTTCCTACCAAAATATACATTAAATTAAAATTTACTTTTAATCGATTTACATAATTATTAATTAAACTTTGTACACATTTTTGGAACGATATTATTAAAACAATATTGGTGCACTTTATTGATCTTTAATTAGTAAGCGTTTAACGACTTTTAATTTGCAATGTGTTTTAGTAATCGCAGTTGGCGTGCGGTGGCTTTAACGATTATTACAAACTACTAAATATATAGGTTTACTAGAGTAATTACTTTTGTTCTTCAAATTTACTAATTTGAGTTTAAACTAAGTAATTAAATAAAATATAGAAATTTTAGATTAAAACCATTCTTTTAAAACACACAAGCAGTGGTGGCAGCGTGGCAGCATTATAGCACGGCCAGTCTCAATAACCAAACGACTGTACTTGAATGTTGACCACAATACGATACAGCTGTGGGTATCTTGGACCACTCCGGTATCACTCTCGTGTTCCTTCGGCATGTTGCCTGAAGTGAGCTATCCCTATCCCCCACTGACCCACGAAAGGGACGCATGTCTGGCGCTAATCCGGATGGATTGGGGAACGTCCCGAATCAGACGATTCGGTAATAAGCTTCTGATACTGTTCCTGATGGCTTAAGGGGCTTTGCGGCAACATCCTTTTAATTGCAGCACTGATACGTGCTAGTAGGGATAGATGGAAGTTCTGCATCAAGTTTTTTCTGGTTTCTACGCATGCCCCAGCAGTGCTAAACTGTTTTTGCCGTTTTTCAGATGCAAAACTCCCCATCTATCCATACTGCTGCCCTCGTCGAGGTCTGTAGCGGACAAGATGTATTACAACAATACCGTAAAAAGTGTGTCGAGAGTAACCTCTAATTATTATTTGGAAGATAATATAGTGTCCGCGAAAATAATTAAAAGAGAGTATTGTGGCATATCGGACAAGTGTGTAACTATATTTTATATTGGAATACACAGGGATACAAGTTTAATGGATACCTTGGGGCGGGTAGACCACGACGGCCGTTTCGTCCTTGTTAGGACTCTACGGGCAGCCATAACCCAAGCAATTCCAAGAACGACGGAAAAGGGAATTAAAAGCCTCTTTACAAAATTAAAGTGGCCATCAATACACCGTAGCGCCATCCCAGCGGAATTAACTTCGATATAAAAGGCAGTACACTGGTAATAATCGAAAGGTAGACAACTAAATTTTTCAAGAATTATTTTCGCGGACACTATATTATCTTCTAAACATTTTTATAGCTCAAAATTGAAACGGATTGCGCGCATTCTAGTGGGTGCCGTCGTTGATCTGTTTTATGGTCTGCAAAATGGCAGATGTGTTTCCTATAGATACTGGATTGTGATGCACTTCGTGGTTTATTTAGTTGTCTAAATTTCGATTATTACCAGTGTGACTGCCTTTTATATTGAAGTTAATTCCGCTGGGATGGCGCTACGGTGTATCGATGGCCGCTTTGATTTTACAGAGAGGCTTTTAGTACATTTTATCATCGTTCTTGGAATTGCTTGGGTTATGGCTGCCCGTAGAGTCCTTACAAGGACGAAACGGCCGTCGTGGTCTACCCGCCCCAGTGTATCCATTAAACTTGGATCACTGTGTATTCCAATATAAAAAAAAAGTTACACCCTTGTTCGATATGCCACAATATTCTCTTTTAATCTTATTATTATATTCCATATTAAATATTAACCCCTGAACTTATAAATTTACAAGTTTAAAGACGAGAACATTTAATCCCCGCTAAAGACTATAAAATATAAAGATTACAACAATGTGACGTGAATAATTCTTGACATATCTAAGACTTTCATGTTTCATGTAATTACTACTACGCTTCGTCTTAAAAATAACACCAGTACAAAAGGGCGTGGGGTTACATTAGGATATAATATAACCTTTAACCTTTTCAATGTATTATAATAGGTCCGTATATATTAATATTAAATTATATAAATTACAATTTTAGCAGTTAAGATATTATAATATTGTTGAGTAGCAGATAGATTTTAAACAATAGTTTACCATTAATCAGACAACGTTGATTGTCACACATCACTAACACTGGCAAAAACGATCAAAGTTGTCTAATCAGTAAATCAAAAATTAAGCTAACCTGGCGGCTTTGAGTGTGAGATTTGTGATAAACCCATTAGTGTCAGACTGAGTAGCGTAGCTTAGAGGGGCCAGAGGGGGGGGGGGGGGCAGTTGTCGCTCGCCCTTGCTCTCCCTGTGATAAGGGAATCTGCTAAAGCCAAAAATGACACTTAACCAAAGAAACTTATAAGGTTTTTTCGTGTCCCCGTTCAAGTTTTTCCCCTAAATCTATCCGCCTTATCAGAATTTACAGTTTAACGCGCGTTTGCTTGGGATTTCCCCATAAGCTATGTCGACCACAATTTATGCAACTTTCTTTGTTCTAATTTTTTGTGATGGTGCATTGAAGACAGTGACGTAGCTAGCTTTTAGGGGCGTGGGGGAGATGGGCTACTGAATAAGGCTCAGAAAACACGCACCGACCTTTGGAACGTTTAGGGAAACAAAATAATTCTTTACGGTAATAATATTTAACAAGATTGGCACGTCATTCGAAACCATTGATGTTACCGCGTATTCGTTTATTAAGACATCATTATTTTAATCAAGCCGATCCATTGAAAGTTCTTAATTCCAGAACAATATTATCTGCGTTACTCAGTTTCTCTTTGCCTTTGATTATAATGAGTATTAATGAGATATTATTATACGCGATTATTATATTAGGAAATTTATATTTCTTGCTGGGATAATATTGGTATCTACGACATGTAATTTTGAGAGGTTATTTCAATAAGTGTAAGATTTTAACAACAGCAAATAATCTATTACAGCCGCGAAATAAGAAAATTATAAAATAATACCAGGAAAACTACAAAATTATAAAGCCAAAAAGGGTAAATTTATTAACAAACAACAAACAAAATACTAATATTTAATTGCTGCGCCTTTGGATTCTAACACTAATCGTAATCTTCTTGGCATTGACAAAATAATACTTCTGGTGTAATCCGGAGTTAGCCCTTCCCAAATTTCTTCTATTTTATTGAATAACTCTATTTCATTCTGTGGTTTAAAATTTATTTTGTACATTTTTTTTACCATCAATCCCCAAACATATTCAATTGGATTTAAATCAGAACTTCTTGAGCACCAAGGCAGACATGTTACGTTATTTTGTCTAAATCAGTTTCCTATATTTCTTGCAGTATGCACAGGGCAGTTATCCTGCTGGAATATAAAGTTATTTCCTTCAAAAACTATTGCGGCAGAAGGAAGAAAAACATTTTCCAAAATCTGAAGATATATATTATATACACTTGCACCGTAAACACTTATCCATGCCCACACATTAACGGAGAAACGTCCACTGGTTTGCTTTTTTTGAGTATACTTTTCTCATCATATCGGGAATTTATTGGTATATATTATACATTATATGTAGACCGAAAAGTTTTCTCATCGGAAAAGATAACATTTTGCCAAAAAGAATCGTTTTCTGGTAAATATTGCATAGCAAACCAGATTCTTTGTTCCTTATCACTATTTTTTAAAAACGGTTTGGATGCAGCTGCTCGATTTCTTAATTCGAAACATTGTCTTACTGGGCGTTGCACAGTTCAAGATGAAGCAGGGAATCCTATTATGTGCATAGCGGATACTGAGGTTTCAAATGGATTTTGCCTTAAATACTCCACCAAATTTCGGTCTTCTTCATTTGATGATTATATTTTTGATATTTAAACCAGACCCAACAGACCTTTCAAGTGTTTTATGATAGCGCCATTTTTTTACAATTCCTTGAACAGTACTTCGAGATGCTCTAAAATGATCAGCTATTTTTCTATAAGCCCACCCTATTTCTACTAAATTTCTACTAAACATATTATTCGTGCTTTTTCAATAATACTTAAATGAGGCATTTTTAAATCAAATAAGATAATAACAATACTTTGACAGATATCATGATAACAATTAACACGTTACAAAGGTAATAAAGGTTAAAAAGTTGCATTTACAGTGTCACAGTTTAGTGTACGAAGTGATCAGTCGTCAACTGTATGTATGTAGGTCATGCTTCAGAGAAATATGACGCGAATAATATTTATCTCATATTTGACTGTACCTATCCGTACATTGAAAAATCTAAACATGCTCGTATGAAATGTGGTCCCTATAAAGCAAATTCATAGATCGCTGAAATGTCGCACTTCGTTATTGATAATACGACATTCTGGAGATAAAAAGGTACTTTGATAAATTTTATGGCACATTAAAGCGATGTTATTGCTTAAAATTTAATATTTGACGTACTTAGCCTGCGTTTGACTTTAATCTAAGCTTCGGTTGTCGTGGAACAATTTTTAACATAATATAAAACATTGCTCCAGTGTTATAGCAACTTTGACAAAATAAATCAAATAAATATTAAGTATTATCTGCTTTATATAGAATTCTGTCCATTTAATGAAAAATAGCTCGGACCCGTCCAATGAATTTTTTTGAAATGCAGTTTTTTTTAGAAAAAATATTATATATTTTGTTATGTTATATCAGCAGAGAAAAATTCAAATTTGATTAACATTCACAGACATGTTTGACGTCTCAAACTTAGACAATAAATAATGATCATTGTCAATGCCTAAAAAGATTGTGAGTTGAGTTCAGAACTAGTGTTGGGAAAAATCGACTTATTTTAATAATCGACTACAGAGTATTTGAGTGATTTAAAAAATCGAATGATAATCGATTTTTTTTCACTCAAATGCTCATATTAATTATTAATATTGGCGGTTCATTGTTTATGTTGATATATAGCATTTGTATTGGGAATAACTGACTCGGTGTTATTAATCGATTGATTTTTTGCGGATTATTAAATGTGGCGGAGATATTTGTGGATTTTTTGGCATGGTTCCCAGATCTTACAACTTACAATTTAATTTAACTAACCACTTGACTACTTGACCTTGAGATGTCACAATATTGCATAACTCATGATATTTATAAATACTGAATACTCACCACTATAATAAATCCTATTATCCTACGCAGGCAACCCGTAATGCAGTATTTAAATCTAAATAAATCATATTTATTATCTTACGCAGGCAACCCGTAATGCAGTATTTAATATGAATAATATCGCCAATAATAACTGAAAACCACTCGGTGTAGCCGCTCGCTACGAGATGGCTCTGGCCGCAGTGAGTGATTGACAGGCGGGCAGCAACTTTGGAGACGCGTTGAAAAATAAAAACCATATGTTCGTCACTCATTTCGTACTCGAGTTATTTCCGAAGATAATCGAATAATTAAAGTGATTGAAAAAATCGAGTGATCGGTTATTTTTCACTCGAGTGATCCCATCACTATTCAGAACATTGTTAAGTCGAGAACCATATCAATGCATACCAGCATTAAAGTGTTAATATTGTCACGAGGGCACCGGGTTTGTTCGGGTTGGGTTCCCGGCCATTGAGTTAACCAATAAGTGGGGGAACCCAGGCGTCGACCACTTGGACGCGCGAAAAAACTACCCCTTGTGACACTATTTCGTAAATGGTTAATTTATGAAAAATATCCAGAGTTAATTGTAGAATGTAAAAATAAACAATGTATTTCATTTAAAAAAAAAATTGACCTCAAAAGATCTATCCTATTCCGAATTCAACCTTTATTTATGCGCCAACAAATTACAGTCAATTTTAAATTGCAGTCAATTGATGTTTATGAAAAATACCCATGGTTTATAGACTTTATTTTTATTGATTCAATTGCTTCAGCAAACGACCAATTGCAGAAACAAATTTTTATAAAAAAAAACCGAATGGCCAATTTTTATAACATAATTTTCTCTAAAGTGGAACTTCTTTTTATCCTAATTTAAGGCAGAACTTGTCTTTGAACCCTAATTTTCAAAAGAACAGCAACATAATTTAACTTATCAGGTTTAACGTGCCTTACGTATGTAACTTATCGCGCTCTTCCCTTCGCCTCTGCCTCTGGAAGGGACGTTTTGGGTCGTTAACTCGTAAAACAATTTTGTTTTTGTCGCTTCTCATAATGTAACGATAAATTAGATGAACGGGATAAACAAAGCTTTGAAGGTTAAAAAATAAATTGAATGTATAGAAAAATAGGTGGTTGGGGGATAAGAGACGTCCAGGGTTGGTTAATCATAGTCAATTTGACGTTAACATTACGTTAGGTTAGAGAGGCAGACCTCTGGGTCCCAATTCTCGAGCGTAAGGGAACGTGAACGATCACATCACGCAAAGGAGTATGCCCTTCCGCGGCAGTTCTCCTATGATCATAAGTTAGTTAAATCTCGAACGCAGACGATATTATTATGTTCCATGCGGGGAGGTGATACGACAGTGTTGCCAACCATTTTCAAGGCAAGGGCCACCACTTTTTACGAAAACTTTAAAGAAATCTAAAGGTAAATTGAGGTGGAAATTATTAGTGCGGGTTTTTCTTTATTGTGAAAGGTAAGATTATGAAACTTGTCAATGTCAAATATGATTCATTCGTCAGATCAGGCTAGGATAACTTAAATGGTGAAGGTCGTCCCCTGTTCGTTTAATTTAGCCCCCCGGTCGCTAGTGGCGCAATTGTAGGAATTTTGTTTTATAAGGTTGTTCATCTCCTAACGTTGGTAGGAACCAACGAAATAAGAATACAAAGGAAGTAGGGTATGGTAGATTGACAGTTGTCCGGGATGGGGTCTGATGGCGGCAACATTTAACGCACGCGCGTTTCCGGTTTACCTGTGGCGTATCATTAAAATGGTAATAACAAAATGATTAATGAAATTTTATTTGGACGAAAAAAATAAAAAATATATTTAGATTCATATATAGCTATAAGATACGGTAAGGTTGGTGCAATAAAACAATACAACTATTTCTTTTAATTATTTATTTAAATAAGGTAACGGAGGTGAAAGGGTAATGTAAATATCTGGTTAAATAACTAAAAAACACCTGTTATTATACATTAAAAAAAAATTGCAGAAGACAAATTGTTTCAGATAATCGGCAAAATTATTGCCAAAACGTCTACGTTAAAAAATAAAATTTTAAAAAAACCTTATTCTTTCTTCATGAACCAAATCACAAGAAAATAATAAAATATAATATAATATAGTCCTGTTTATTATAATATGTACCTAAATAATATTAATGAGATTTCTAGTATACAAGAAAATTGTCAAATGACAAACTATGCAGATAATACAAACATTTTATTTATTTGTAGTATCAACAACTGAACAAGTTAATTATAGATACATAAACCCCATTTCTAAAAGCTATCCTAAGCTATAATAAATATTCAATTAGCATTTGCCCAAGCAGTTCATTCCTTAATTTTAATTTTTGATAGTTTAAATTATATATTTCAATGTCTCCACAATATTTATTAAAATAGAGCACAGTCACAGTGGTGAGTTTTTGTATAGATTTGTCCTCGGTGTAGGAATATAAAATACATGTGCGGATCTAGTATTGACTAAGCCTATTCTAAACGGAAGCAGTCCTAAGAACTCTTTATTATCTATTTTGTCTCTAAATATTTTATATAAGAAAATAATTCTTGCTTCTATACACAATAGTCTTAAAGAAGGGATATTAAACAAATTACACAAAAGCCCTTGATCTGTACCTCTTGGTGGATAAACTGAAAATGACTTGTAGTATAAAAATTTTTAAAATTTACGCTGAATAGATTTTGAAAGAGCAATCTTATTGGCATACTGAGGATCCCAAATAGTGCATGCATACTAAAGTTTTGTAGCTACCAGGGATTTATATAAAGTTATTATGGCGTTAACATTTTTAAAGTATTTACAAGTTCTTATTATAAATCCTAGCATATAAAGACCATGAGCTTCTCGAGCAACATATTTAACAATTTATGATTGAAGTAAATAATTATTGGTTTTCTAAAGATAAACTGATATTAAATAAATCAAAGACCGTTATCACCTTGTTTAAGACTAACCCATACACTTTGGAGAATCCGGAAACAGTAACCATTAATGATTGTCATATAAGATTAAAGGAATATACTAAAATCTTAGGTGTGTTGTTGGATAGTAAAATGTCCTGGAAGAACCCTGTCCTGGAAGAGCCATATCCTGGAAGAGTCATGTCCAATATATGCTGTAACCAGACGGTGTTCCAGTTAGATTCACAGTAGGATAATTATCTTCAGGCAGGTTTTGACAGGGTGTCTTATAAGATATTGCATAGGAACGTACCTGCCAAAAAAATATAAGTTTTTTAATTATTTGTTTGGCACCTTTACCAAATGACACAAAAGTAACTATAACGTGATACTAACTCTCTTTGTAAAATTTTTTTTTTATATTTTGATATGAATTTCTTTAAATGATAGAAGGTTTGGGACTTGCTTTGAATTAATTTTTTTAATCAATGGTATCTCCAGTCGTCCTCAGGTGAATATTGAGAAAACGTTTCTATCATTCTAGAAACATCATTGTATTCAGTCTTTAAATATGAATTTCTTTGTTTATCGTACCTACACTTCCATATTTTATTACATTCTTTATCCATGGGTTTAAAATTTTAAAAGTAGATTAAACCAATAAAACATCTAAAAACTTTTATCGATACATAATTTATGAAAAAGTGACAAAGCAGCTTCCTCAGAAGCATAAATAAGGCAGAATTATTTGTATTCATATTCTTAAGTACCTACCTACATATTTTCCAATATATTATGTAATGACCCGATACAATAGTTTCAAAACTTACATTTTTTAACCTGGCTACTTCAAAAGTAGGCACTACTGCAGTTGGGACCAATCTAACTTTCAATCTTGAGGTTCTGTCAAAGCAATCTTCAGGAAAATGCTTCTAGCAAAGAACTGTATTTCGTGTAGGATCCCAATCACTTCGGTTTACAATTTTCAACCACGCCGTTTTTCTTAGGTAATTATTTGGAAAACTAAAAACCAATAAGTATTTTTAATTTGCTTTTTTGTAGAAATGGGGTAACCCAGTCGATTAATAAATAAATAATATTTTTCTGGTTTTATAAGACGAACGCCCATGAATGACATGCGAGGTTCGGAGGTTATGTGTATTTTGATATTAAATTAAAATATATTTTTTTTCTATACAGATTAAAAAAGTTTATATATCTAAACATAAACTTACCGATGAAATGTAATGCCCAGTTTTTTACTTCATAGCGTTTGGGAGCACCCACAAGCAGCACAACGAACCATATTTAAAGCTTATTAATTAACCCAGAATAACAACTAATTAAAATGTTTTAATCGCTGTCCAGCGCTAAAAGTATACTCCACTGTCACACTAAAGTAATTATAAGTTTACTAGTATTCGTTAAATATGGTTGTTAACTAATTAAAATGCAAAATAACTCAAAAACGGCCAAGAAAGCAGAAATCACAGCTCGACCTGTCAACCACGGTCAAACACCAAAACAAACATGGAGTCATATTGTGGTGTCTCAAAATGGCCGACTTCCGTCGGTCGGTTTGTAAGGCGGTTTATGCAAAATCCTACTTCCTTTGTATTCTTATTTCGTTGGTAGGAACAGAATATTCATTTAGAATGAGCATGGCCAACATTCTGTACCTCTCTCTCGCTCTGTACCTGCATAATATGTGCGAGAAAGATAAAAATATGGCTTGTTGTGACAGATCCTGAAGTCTTACCTGGACTGGTAAAAGATTGTCATTGTCATTTTATGATTGATTTGTAAAATATATAAAAAATAAAGTTATTATTAAATAATTATTCATATATAATTTATAAACTTAACATGGCGCAGTCGGTAGTTTGAGAATCGTAAATAGGTATATATTTAATATGTCGCGACCAGAGAAATCGGGAAGAAAAACCAAGGCAATTAACAAGAGCGTGGAACCTCCTGAAGACTTCATTAATGTCGCCCAACGATTGGAAAGTACAGCGAAAGCTATTAAAGATATAGAAAGAAACTTTACTTCACAACTTAATGAACTACAAGGTACAATAACTAGTTTATTAAATAAAAACTTTGAAAATACCACGGAATTGTTCTTGAAATCTACAGAAAATAATAATGTAAGCTGTTTTTTTATGTAAACCATATTTATGTAAATTTCTAATATTAATAAATCTTGTCGCCATATCATTGTTATAATTTCCTTTCGTTCTCCCAAATTATTTTAACTTGAATCAGATGTTTCGCGCTTCAAACTTTTCCGTTAAGTTGGAAGCGCGAAAATTTGAATTCAAAGTAATAATAAAATTTAAATTTTTATGCTTGGCGCCTACCCCCACCACGACTATATTTAGTTTTTCCACCGGTCGCATGTGGCGCTATCAGGGAACCAATTTAGTATGTTAAGTTGCCTATCTATCCTTGAGAGCGCGCAACTCGCTTGTCTATGCGTCAGATATTATTTATCGATGGTAGTAAGTGAAAAGAAACGTGTGGGCCCCATCATCCAGCAGCAAAAAGGGATGTTGGCAGAATTCATGCTAAATCACGAAGAATTGCTCGCTGGAAGATTTACCTCAGATTTCACAAAAAAAAAACTGGCCAAAGCCTTTGGGAAAAAATTATATTGACTTTGAAGTTTAAAAATTTAACGACGTAAATATAATACTGGGGTTAGAATTGCATGGGATCGGTCGTTCCCACAAAAAATAGTAGGAGAAGCGAGTTCTCCCGTAAATCGGTGATGTGAATGGTCCCATGTGATCAAGAATACCGTTTCATGCGTTGCGTGAGAACTCCGCCCACATTTCTCCTTAGAAACAGTGTTCCCCAGTTTCAAGAATTAGGACCCACGCATTGTCCAAACAGTCACGTAGTCCTATAAGAACCGTTGTGGTACCACACATGTTTCGCGGAACCAATCCGCATTAGCTTCCTGATGGTTAACGCGACATAGACCGTAGAAGAATCTTGCAACTCATTCAACCCAGCCACTGCTATTAATAAACTTAGTGGGTCGACCCAGTTGCAGACTGCTCACTTCTTCTAGATCATAATAGAATGATAAACCGTCTTATCGCGAGGCCGGGCATTCACACAAGAAATGCTGAATACTTTCCTCCTCTTCTTCATATCTGCAACTTTTGCAAAAGTCGTTAGCTGGTATTTGCATACGTTCAGCGTGTCTACGGAACAGGCAATGTCCGGTGACTACGGCAGTAATGTTTCTTAGGTCCTTCCGACTGTGCTGTAATACCGCTGCGGTTTTCCCGCCGTCAATTAGGGACCACAATTGCCTGGAAATGCTACAGGTTGTCCTTTTGGTTTGTACAAGTTGTTTAGCTATCCGATCTATCTTCTCGTTGACTGATCCCAGTGGGGTTGTAATTGGTTTGTTTTAGCATTACAAGCGATCCTCCGGCGTTACTTAGCCACTCGAACTCCCCCCAATCCCGAAATTTGTTAAAACGCCATTTGCTTTGGTAGGATATATTCTGTCCATTAATGTCCATGTCTACTCTTAAACATACGAGAGAGCAATGGTACAGAGTCAGGGGAATGATACTCGCAGCTTCTCTACTACCTATTATTCCTGTGATATCGCCAAAATTACTTCTTATGGTTCTTTCTCTAGTCATTAAAGTAAACTGGCTTGTCTTGAGCATTTTAAGTTTTTGGTAATTCAATCAACTTTAGGGCATACTTAGGAAGAGATAACAAAAATTTCTTCAGACAGAATGTGATATTTTGTCTCGTATTAGACAACGGATTTTCAGCTTTAGAGAATTTTCACCCCCATTAAGACAGTAAGAACAATGAAAAGAGAGTATGTTGTGTATTATGAAAGTATGTCAATTGTTGGAGCAATAACATATAATAAAATGTGGTCATTATATTTTCTCTTTTAAATATTCGTTCAATGAAAATATACAAAATTGTACACTAACAAATTCTTTGCGGGAAAAGCGGCAAAAAAACTACTTATTTGCCTTTTATAATACTAAACATGCCCTAAAGATCCAAGGCTGGCACAAAATGCTGTACATCATAATTGACTTATGTTTTAATTTTTATTATAATTTGGAATTTGTGTTAAATAATGTATCATTTGTGTCACTGGTAATTGTAGCATAGTATTTTTTAACTGTTGATTTAAATGCGTCTCTCTATTATGTTGACTTTGTATTTAGACATTTAGAATCTAACGCCTCGATGATGTCCGTTTAAGGTCGAAACGTGTAGGCTTAATATATTACTTTGAGAAGGAAGACGTAACTTAGATTTCTATCCTCAATAATTAATTATGTCCCTTCTGGAAAGCAGTTGTACGACTTCGTTAATAATAGTAAATTCAGCTGCATTATTTCAATCACAACTTTGATGATATAGCAGGTTGCAGTATAAAGTCAGCTGTATTATTCCAACATTTGTTTATCAGTTTAAGCTCAGAATGGTGCTGTTTAAGAGTCCAAAAATTTAACGAACAAATACTAACTTAAATTTCAAATTTTCTAAATAACTAAAAATTTAAATTATTTTTTCTAATTTTGTATCATATCAAATCTATTACGATACGAATTTGCGTATCTTAATGAAGCTATTTCGATACGCGTTTTTTCTTTATTTGATGTTGGTAACATTTAAATGTTTTATTTCATTGACTTGCGCGGCCTTTGTGATTTACGAGAAAACCCATTTTTCGCAGAGGAAAAATAGCTTGATAACCTACTTTTTTATTCGGTGTGGATAACAGTCATGTATGTTGGTTGCATAAATCTATAAATCAATCTTTTCTAGATGCTTCAAGCTATCATTTTCTGCCAAATCCTATCCAAAATTCAATCAACTAACCTTCCAATGTCGATTTTAACTTCAACTTTATTTGAATTTTCCATCTTCCCTATACTAACTTGCAATGCCGTGACGTAAAATCACGTCTTTTGAAATTCGAAAAAAAGTAGCAAAATCGCCGGAATTTCCGAACGCTCTGTATATGTACCGAATGTACAAGGATCACACAACGTGTTCCGTCCGATTTCAAATCTCATATCGCTAAAATAACTTTACAATCTCGTGGTGAAAATGGGTCAATAAATCAAAAAATGACAGTTGGCAAAATAATTTTTGTTGTCCAGAGGCTACTACGATAAAAAATAATATTACCAACATAAAATTTAGACATAAAAATTTACAAAATTTGAAGGATTTATTTTCTTTTTAAATATGTGTTTTTTTATTGAAAAAACTACAAATGAGAAAAAATAGTATAACGTACGTGTTATATAGAGCAATTTTAAGCACTTGTCCCGTTATAAACTCGCTACAAGCGGCTCGTTTTTTAACATAGACGCGTGCTATAAAATGTTGCTTTATAAAACGTGTACTTTAATATACTATTTTTAACTCCTCACACGTGCGCAATGAAAAAAATAATTATATTCCTATCATGTGCGGCGTACCTTAAAGTATATTCATAGTACTTGATAAGGGTGTAAAAATGTTATCTGGGTTAGAGGTTATGTTTTAGTTAAAAAATACTTTTACCCTACTTTAGAAACTTATCTTGCTTGTTTAATTTATCATTGCTAAGGGAAAAGCGGCAAAAAGAAATTGTTTCACGAGGTAACGACCGGAAAAGACCTTTACCCAAAATGCGGGTAATTTGTCAGATAACTTACACACATTTAGATTCTGAATGAATTAAGCCTATCGCGATTTTGTTAGCGAGTACGGTCAGTAAGCCCTTTTTAAAGTAGGATATTCACGAAGGGTAAAAAACACTCTTTTATAAAGCTTAAATAGCCCTTTGCATAAACATAAAAGACTTTTTCTTGCTGATGTGCAGCTTTTAGACAGTATTTTGTTTTGCTCCGATTGACAGCAAATATTATTTTTGCAGACACATATCAAAATTTTGCCTAGGCAGCAAAGTAAGGACTTTCCTGCCTAGGCAGCAAAATGATTATTCTCAATGGAAATAAAACATTTGACAATTTTAGACAAAAAAAAAATACATTTATTAACAATTACATAATACTTTTAGAAATAATTTTAAAAATATATTTATTTGTTATTAACATTGATAGTAAAATTACTACAATTTTTAATAAATACCTTTTCTTTCCTAAGATATCGTTCTCTTTACATTCACTATATTACCAATTTGATTCGCCTCATAAGTAGTTCCTACATTTGTCAAAATTTTTTCACAAATACTGGTTTTACTGGCCATTGAATACTCAATGTACCCTTCTATATAGTTGAGGACTTCCACCCGCCATGTCTTTTCAACATTGTTATGTCACTTCCTGAACTTACAAGTAAAGTGGCAGAACTTCTGCGGAGGCAGTGCCCCGTATATTCTTTAGCATTCGGCAACTTTAATAGACAGCTATTTCTTAAGGTATTTTACCAAAATTATGGATACCAACAAATTGTTTTACGGATTTACCTTTTACGTATTTAAAAAAAATCTTGTGTCTTTTAATTCAGCAGGCCGAATAGCTATATATTTTCTAATAACATTTAAATATTCCATTATTACGAAAGACCTCGAATTCTTCCTCTTCGTGTTTAATAGGGATACCAATAGTTTATTGTTCATATCTTCAATATTTCCTAACTTTAAATTCAATAATTCGTCGCAGCGACAAGCACCCGCAATTCCAAAAATCAAAACAACCTAAAATAATGGATTATAAGTATTTTCACTTTATCGTATAAATATCTTATTTAAAGCTTACTTTTGCTAATAAATATTCATCATCTGGAGCATCCAGTATAAATTTGGTAATTTATTATTTTTCGAAACCTCGGGACATCTTTGTCTGGTAGCTTTCGGATGCCTGTTTTAAATATGCCCGCAACTTCAAATATCCTTCTATACCTATCTACGCTATTTTTAGCATTCATAGTTGCCTTCAACATGGAAAATACAGACCAAAGTGTAGAACTCTTCATTGTTTTAGAGTCTACGCATTTTTCTCCATGCAATAATCCATAAATCGTTTATAATTTCCTTCATATTTCATCCGAGTCTTCTCCGGCAACAAATTTAACTCAATATTTTTGTCACCTCCCTTATTTCTGGAGAAATATGTCCATAATATAAATATACCGATATTTTTTCACGAAACTGGCAGAAATTTCATAAGTTGTCAAACTATAATTATTATGGACATATACATTTCCATAATATATAGCAACCAACCGTTCCAACAATTGCAATTTCTATCAAATGTGTTTTTATCGTATCATTGAAGATTAAGTCATTTTTATATGATATCTTTATTAATAATTATTAACATCATAATAGCTATTTATGTATCAAGGGCGTTACGGGGACTATAATGCCCTGAAGGTAGAAATAGCCCGAGGGCCTCTGGCCCGAGGGATAGGTTTCTGCCTGATGGGCATTATAGTCCAGTAAAGCCCGTGGTGCATACAATGCTTTATGTTTTACCTAAAAAAGAGTTTTTCAATGACTAATTACATTATTTATTCGCAATATAAAAAATAAGTTGCACCTGTACCTGTATACGTAAGTAGATAATGACTGGTGTTAAGTTTGACTTTGATGTTTCTGTCAGTTAGTCAGTTGGCATTTTTTATTTAACGATTTGCTCAAAATGGAAGAAATTCCACAAAATATAAGAGAAAAGGTCATAAAAGCGACCGAAAATCTTTTGCCAGTTAAATCAAGGCAACAGTATGATCGGGAGTATGGCATATTTGGTATTTGGAAAGATACGAACACAATTCTTCAAATAACCGAAAATGTTTTAATGGCATATTTCCAGGAACTGGTAAGTTATTGATTTTATTTTAATACATATGTTTAACAAACTTTATTATTTTTAGTCGGAAAAATACAGTCCGAACTCTCTCTGGACCAAGTATTCTACAAGCGGGCATTATCATAATGCCCGCTTATAATGCCCTAGGTGTGATAGCAGGTATTATTGCTATCATAACATATTCCGTTTCTAAGGTATTATAGATCAATAATAGATAGGTAAAACATAAACATACTAAAACCTACATAAAACCTTAGTTACTCATAATACATTAGTTACCATAATTTAATATGTTAGTTACGAAAGCATAATACGTTAGATACCAAATAATATTAGAACTATTTTTCATGAACATTTAAAACAATATTTTGACAGTTTTCAAAATTTGATGGATACACCTTTGTCTTTAACGTCCACGATCTTAGGTATGCCTTCTGAAGACTGATTAATGACCGAGAAAGCACTCCTTTTGATTTCGTGCGGTTCCCCAGTACCTAATCCACTGCCGGAAACATCGCCGATTTGAATTTTGCGAGCAATGGAAACTTTCTTGGTCACACTTTCTTCTAAATACCCTCTAGCAACCTTCGACGATTCCCATCCACCAAGTTCTTGTAGTTCTAATATATCTCCTCCAGCATTAACAAAAAAATTTGCCGAAGATCTTCTAACGTAGTGACCAGTATACAAATTAGGATTTTCAAGTGAGAGATACTCAGCTATTTTTTGATGTATTTTAGAGAAGAAATGAATGCCGCAGGGCTGTACCGTACATTTCCCTTTTCTATATGATACAAACAATCTTTGGTGAGTGGCATGGTCTGGCCTTAACATTGCGTACTTTTTAAACAAACCCGAAAATACGTTTCTTGTGGGTTTTTGAGTCGGGAATAGTAACAATCAGCTTGTCCTCTAAAACGTCAACATCTTCCGTGGTCATCTTCGCTAATTCATTAGTTCGACAGGCTTCTCCAATTCCAATTAAAAAAGCCACTTTCATCATTAAAAACTTCTCGTCTGAGGCAGAACACACAAATTCGTTGACTTGTTCTCTTGTAAATACTATCGATTTTTTTGCTCTATATCCAACATTTTTCTTCTTGATGAAACGTATTAAGGCGCCGTATTTGTCGATTTCCACTCTTTCCTTCAGTTCTAAAGTCGCTCGTAATATGGAATATTTCGGCCATAAGGACGAAGCAGAGTATTCCTCAGAGAGTTTTGAGAAATACGCCAGCAATACCGTTTCTTCTGCACCTTGAACATGTACTTTGTTTCGCCACTCACAAAACTGCCGATATTCTTTTTCATAATGGATTTTAGATTTGTCCGGAAGCAAGTTCAACCCTATAATGTTGGCTGCAGCTAATATATCGTCAGGAATATCAAAATCTTGCATGATTTTAATGATGACTTTTTGAAATGCCAAAATGAAATGTCAAAAACCTTGTTTTTATTTTCGCATCGCCGTTGTCAATGATACGATAAAGCTTTGAATATAACTCGATTATTAGCGATTTAACACCGTCTCGGACATTGCGGGTGACTCGGCTGTCGCCTCGTCACCTAGCAATGTCCTTGACTATTATAAATCGTATAATAATCTCGTTATATTAATAGCTATAATTTATCACAACAGGCAAAATAAAAAGATTGTGGGAATTGTAATAATTTGCAATATACGTGATATGTCATTATACACAATGGAAGAAAAAATGATATGTTCAACTCGGCAGCAAAGTAGTAAAACAAATAATTATTTAAGCCAGTGAGCGCGGGTGCGCAAGACAAAACATCACAATATGGATATGAAAAATTCTACCAAGCTTTAAAAAAAATACCAACCAAGGCTAGACAAAAAAACCATTGTCTTCTACAAACTACGTTACTTTACATTCAATATGATTAATGCCTTTTCAAACTTCACGTTTTCAATTTCCACTTCTTAGTTCAACTGAAAGGGAATCATTTTTTCATTTAACGAAAATTAATCGAAAGGCAGTCTGCAGCTTCCTTATATCGGATAGAAACTTTTCTGGTCAATGCTGATAGCCTTCACTCTTATTTAAATTAGGATAAATCGATTGGAGATGAGCTTGCTATTTGAAAAAAAAAATTTTTTAGCAGACCTCAAATGTTGTTAATTTGACCTGTATAAATTTATATACAGGGTGATCCCCCAGTTGTAGCACCACTCTGGAAAGCTAATCAAAAATGTACTGTGCGAACAAAAATTATTTGCATTAAAGAGGGCTTGAATAAAAAAAACGTAGGGCTTGGTTTAGATCACAATGATATGGGGACGATATATCTAACCAAATCTAGGTTAATATTTTGTCAAATTTATATTATGACATGATATTATGCCAAACTAATGAGTAATAAAATAAGTAGACAAACACAAATTTATTTTTGTTGTTTACAAAATTAACAAAGTAAGAATATACAGAAAGAAAAAGAAAAATAATTAATTTATTAGACCTGCATCTCTGGATGCCAGGTCTAATAACTCATTTCTTTCCAATAAATTAAGAGTAATTCCTGCGTCTTTCAAAATCTGCGGCTTGTATTCCTTGGAATGCACTTATAAGGAAATAAATTTAGCTGCTTCTTAAGAATAGTCCTGCATGTTCCATAAGATCTTTCCACTTCTTGGGACAGGCGTCTTGTACAATTTGTTGGTGTATTTTGCATTATTTCACGAACGTTTGCAATAAGTTCTTCTGTTCTTTCAGCTGGTCTTCCTGCTCCTTTTTTGTGTTGTATAGAACCTGTTTCGCTAAACACAGCCACGGTTCCTTTCAGGCAATGATAAAAATCCCCAGCAATAAAAGCAACGTTAGGAAAATGTTCGTGAAAATCGTTCATGCACAAACCTGGATTGTATATTGCCACTCACCATTTACTCTAACTCCGTTTCGAAAATACGCTTCAACCATGAATGTTTTTTTACTGTTGCGCAAAGCCCATTCTGTGAATTGTTCAAGAAATTGGAAAAATTAGCGATGAATCAAATTACTTATAACGACTGTCAAAGATGACGGAATAACTGATTGATTGTTAATTCAGGTAGTTACTGACATCCAACAGGTATTAGGCTCTACGGCTAAGCCTTACGTCCTTAGATGCAAGGCCCTCTTTGATGCAAATAATTTTTGCTCGCACGGTAGTACCACTACTAATATATTTTCAAATCAACTCGATTGATGATTTTTTCGTGCATATTACCGTATTATTTTGGTCAAATTGCAAGGTAAAAGTCAAGTAAACTCTCCATTTATTTATGTAATGGATGCATGTTCAAGCTATCTAAAATGACCTTTGGGGGTAATTTTTAACAGCAATATTAGTAACGGCTAACGGCCCTGTCAAAGATAATAGATCGATGACCGGAAGAATGTCCACCCTTTTATCGGATAAATGGGGTATCCAAACAGTTTTGGGTGTAAAGTTTTTTTACTGTAATAAAGCAAAGTAATATGTGACCTTTGGAGTTTTTTGAAAAGTTTACATTTTAGTGGTGCTTCGAGCTTGAAACACGAACATGGTAAAAAAAAAGTATTACTGACCGATTTCTCCAAAGAAATTTTAATCTTATAATGCTGGCAACATGTAGAGAAGAATCTAAAATTCTTACCTTTCTAACTATGAGACGAAATTATAGAATTGAGAAAATAGATTGACAAAATGGTGTTTATAAACGAAAACCTACTTAAATCATTATGAAACACAAAAATGTCTAGTCGATTGAACTTATAAATCAGCAAACAACAATCACGAAAGTGGAAAATTTATGGCGTTGCGCATGTAAATAAAGTCCGGTACACATGGGCATGCCCACTGCAAAATTATCGTGTAACGAATTTCCCATTGCATAGAAAGTTTTCTTTTGATTAATAAAGAAAAAAATTTAAATTAAAAATATATTTTGAACGGATTTTATTCGTCACGCAAAAGGAGACAAGAAACTATTTAGGAGATGCTTTTAGTCAATTTAAATCAAAAAATATCAGTTAGATGAATTAACTTGTTCTCTCGGAATAGTATATTACATAACAAGTGTTGAAAGTGGCAATTTTCAAACGAGGAGATATTTAGCACGAGGCGTCAGCCGAGTGCGGAAATTCTCCGAGTGTGAGAAAATCACTTTCACACGAGTAATGTACACAATTTTTCCTACGACCATACAAAATAATCAAAAAGAGTTTGTTTGGTTTTTAATAGTTTGTACACCATTGTGTTAAAAAAAATTGACAAAGTACAAACGCAATAAATGCAAAACAAATTTCAAGGCGGATTCCAACAGAAGCGTCTATATTAAAACAAAATAAAAACAATGCCTACTTACAAATTTTAACTTACCTAGATTTAAATAAAAATAATAACTTTTTCTCCTATTTGCTTACACACATCATACGTATCTATGTACAGTGAATAAATTTCGTTTCTGATTTTTTAGCTGCTTGCATTCTTTCAATAAAACAATAATATACCTAAATATACATACAAAAACAAAATACAAACACAAAACATAACCTCAACATTGTCTTGTTCTTAATGGCTCTGCTCCCTGGGGGTAATTTGCCAGCACATTAGGGGTGATCGTGATGTTGTCTGGTCTGTACCATATCACGACCACTGACTTTTCTTCTTTGCGTACAATGCGGTTTGGACTGCTTAATAATAATATGAGTCTCTGGATTTGTGTATTTGACCTTTTCTTAGCTGCTATTTTAAGGGTCAAGGGTTTAGTATTGACAATTACAACATAGGATAGGAGTGACATTTACTAAAAAGAAGGGATTTAGGGGTTAGTAGACAGTACAATCATTTACTGAGTAGAACCTAAGTAGACACTTCACTAACTTATTTATTTTTTTTTTTTTTATTATAGTTTTATTTTATGATAATTAATGTACCGCATTATTAAACCTCAACATTATTGAAAGATAGAGATGGAGTTAAATATCGATAGCTTGCTAATTATAAAAGTTCTGTCTATATTCGATTTGTTTTGAATATTGCTAAAATAAATTTACTTACATAAAGCACTTTCACTTACACCAATATAATTAAACATCCGAGATAATGGCAAAATTATAAATCGGTATTTCCTAGGGTATTCTATTTCTGCTCTATAGCTGCCCCTTTTTTCTTTCTGTGGTTCAACTCAGTGGACATAAACCCTTTATTTTTCTGTGAGTATAAAAATTGGCTGGAGGCTGAAAAGCTAGAGGCCATCGCAATCCTCGAACAGAACAGAACAGAACTTTTCTGTGAGTTGATATGTAAACATGAAACATGACAGTTGGTGGGTTGCCTGACATATTATTATTTTCCCTTTTTGATAATATTATTTTTATCATAAATAAGTACTCTTCGGTTCCCAAAAATAACGAAAAATTTGCAGTAATGCCCTAGTGTACTTTACCCCACCCAGCACCCCAATTCACTCCACGTGTCCCGTAAGTTTGTTATGTTTAATAAATAGTTTTGTCGTCAAATTGACACCTGTTTAAATTTAATATCTTAGTGTGCTTGGTATTTCCACACTCGTGTTGAAATATTTTTTTACAACACGCGTGTGATATTTGGCACTTTCTAGCCAAGTTAACCGTGTTGTTATTGTCATTTTCGTAGGTGGTCGTAGGAAAAATAAAACACGATGTGCAGCAAAAATATTTAATATTTTTATGTTTTTATTTTAAAAAGCCATATTATTACGAAAACACACTAATCGGACTTATGATCGACGGTTATCTCTAACAAAGTCTGCAGAAAATCTTATTTTCGTACTGTTCGATTGCCATTTATTTTTTATACAGGGTTATTCAGAAAAAACGATTAAATCCATTTTTTTTTCCAAAATAAGCGAAATTTGAAATTTGTGTATAACTTTGAAATTAAAACAATAATTCTTAGTAAAAAAATATTCTAAAACGAGAGATGGTACTTTACTCTTAGCGGAATATCAAATTTTTGATCCTACCTCGTATACCATAAGACTTTTACCGGATTTAATGGGTTTTATTTTGGTTTGAGAACATGCAGAACCTATCTAAAATAAAATTGATTTTGTAAACTTCAAGATAAAAAAAACTTTCCCATATGCTGCGCACTTTCTGCCGGCCACTGTATGTTAAGTACCAACATGATTCAAAATCAAAAATTTAAAACACCACTTCCAATGTTGCTTACCATGTATGGTAGTAACGGGGGTAGCAGTGATCCAGCCTCATAGAATCCAAAAGACAGAAAACAGTAAAATACATGAACACTTAACAAGTCTGCACAAACATTATGTCACAAGTAGGTACTATACAACGTATTATACAAAACGACCAGATCGTCGAGAGTTTTTTTTTGCAAAATCGTTTATAATTTCGTCGATATTTAATGTTTTAATAAACTCGTGTTCGATATTGATTAAGGGTAAATCCGAAAGGCGTTGTTGTCCCATGGTGTTACGTCAATGGGTTTTTAATATTTTAAGTTTGGAAAACGATCGTTCCGCTGATGCCACACTAACTGGTAAAGTTATAAATAACATCACTGCACTAGATACATCTGGAAAATTTGAAGAACACACTGATTTTTTATTAATAAATGATCCGCAAGTTCATACACTGTTTTTAATTTTGAAATACTCTCCAAGTCCCCTTCTGAGGCTTAAAATTTGACTAGGAAAGTCAATGGACAAGTCTTTATTGTATATCGTTTGTAAATTCCACGCTGTCACGTATAATTATTCTTTACTTAACGAAGTTAAATTCTCAGGATAAAAAAAAATAAAATTAATTATGAAATGAAATACCCGAACGAAATACTGTGGGACAGGAACATATCGAAAACTAATAAACATCAGATATACAACAGTATTATCAAAAGCATATGGCAGTGAGGTATGGCAACTAAAACAACGATCAGAAAATGCACTAAAGGCAACAGAAATGGACTTCTGGAGAAGAGCGGCGGGAAGATCGAGGTTGGAAAGGATCAAAAACGAGAGGATACAGGAAATCCTGGGAGTCAAACACACAATAGTAGAGGACATCAGGGTGGCACAACTAAAATGGTATGGGCATGTTCAGAGAATGAAGGAGGATCGACTACCCAAACAAATCCTGGACTGGACACCTCAAGGAAAAAGAAAAAGAGGACGACCCAGAAAAAGCTGAAAAAAGGATATTGACAAAGAAATCCGAGAAAAAGGCCTAGAACAAGATCTGTGGATGGACAGAGATCAATGGCGACTGAAAACTTAAATCGTGGAAATTTTTTTTTCTTCCTCTGTGCGCTAGGAGTGAACAAGCCGATTGCAACTTTCACTTGTTTAAACAAAATAATTGAAACTGCAAAAAATTGATCTAACGATCCCCATCAATCGAATCTTCCGGAAACCTTTCGTTTTATCTGCCTCGTATTAAGAGCCCATTGGGCTAAAATAACCTTCCGAGAAACAACGAATAAATTATTCATTAGTTTCTTATTTATTCGGCTTAAAAGATAAGCAAAGGATTACCAGGAGCGAGAAATGTTTTTGTAAACCTTATTATTTTGAAGTTACAAAATTGTTTTTTAGATTCGAATAATTTTGCTTTAATGGCTCAATAAATAAAGATGTCCCATAAAAAAAAAGCATTAGGAGTGTCACTAACGTTTCAGTTTGAATGAATAATTTTTCAAATTGAATGTTCAGGAAATGACAAAAGTTTTTTGTCGTTTTCAAACTCCAATAACAGCTGTATTTACAAGCAAGTTTTAAATTTAAAACGGTTCTAATTTGAAATTCAAAGGTTTAAAATAAAAAGTGGAAAAAATATTTCTGGGCCACTGTACGCTTGAACTAAGATATGATCAAAAAGTCAAATGTGTAAAGGATTTTTAGCCGTTTGCAAAATTTCAACTTAGTAATGTTTTAGAGTTTGAAGAAAACAAAAGATTTATTAAAAGTGATGTGTTGATTTAAAAAAAAAATTAAGAAATACATAAAAAAAAACGGCTACAGATAAGTATAGGGTAATATTAAGAAAAGTTGCTCAGAAATACATGTAAAATTTAAAAATATATAGGGTGTTCCATTAAAAAGACTGCTTCGCACAAGTACGATATCGCAAACGGTAGTACCTACAGATGGCATCATATATAATTGATAATTGATGGTTCAAGTATTCCCAGCCACTGCCACAGAGCGACAATCTGTATGGATCTCGTTGCGACGCCCCTGGGATAATGCTGCGACGCCCCATGCAGGGCGTCGCGACGCACAATTAAGGAGGCTGGAACTTAAATATACATAAATTAATTTGCTATTGCTAAATAAATACAGTGTGACCAGTAAAGTCAGCATCATATGGGATTTATTAAGCAAAAAAATAATAGGCACGTGATTCGCATTATCTGTCAAATTTAAATTTTTTCCAAAAAATTATTCAATTTCTGAAAATATCGAAAAAAGTTATAAGAAAAAGTTTTTTTTAAATGCAGTTTCTAGCCCACATGCAAAAATTTTAGCTGCATAAGATAATTTTGATTTTTTACCCATATTTTGTAAATTGCACCACTTTTGCAAAATAAGACTCAACGCAACCTACATAAAACTTCTTAGTTTTGACTATGGAGGACTTGAGGTAGGAGGCCGATCGCAATGCATTGGATTCGGTCCCAAATTAGCATCGGTAATTCAGCTTTACGAGTTGCCATAAGATGGCGCTCGTGTTCGAAGTGGGCTATCAAATAAATGGTTTCTTACGGACGCGATAACTATTTTTATTTAAATCAGTTCTTTAAGGAACAAACAAGGACTTTTATATGAATTTACACTTACTTTGATATACTTATTAGTAAACTCGGCCTGTATAAAGTTCCAACGATGCTTCGTTTTTAAAATACAGGAACATTCTAGGTAGAATGTTTTACGTTTGGAGCTAGAAAGAGACTTATTTGGCTGCGTTTCATCTCTGAAGAAGATCCTGTCTTACACCCCGACACAAAGCAAACTCTACTTTTATAAATTGTACCATTATTCATTATAAATATGGAAATTAATTACAATACAACGTTATTTGTCTTGTCTTGCCTTCAAACATGATTTGTTATTTCGAAAAATAAAATGTCAATTGTCAAAAGTAAAAGCACAGAAAAATAAAGGGTTTAAGTAAAAGCTAAAAACTATGGATGATCTAGTTTTCCACATTAAAAACGAAAAAGAAGAAGACAACATCAGCCCACTTCGGACGCGAGAGCCATCTATCGGACAATAGCGAACTAACCAAAAAACCGGGACAGAATTTGAAAAAGCTGCCATTGTCGATCGGCCTCCTACCCTATAGTTCTCCATAGTTTTGACAATGCTTTATTTCAGATACATTTTCTTTAAAGTAGCGCCATATTAAAACAAAATTGGGCTATTAAAATTTGGCCGCATTTGATGCAAAGTTTATTTGTTTTTGTCCCTGTATAAGGTAACTTCATAAAATAAGTATTTTACCTTAATACTAAGACAAAAAAGAACACAGTGTCATCAGTAAAGTGTTTATTAACTGGAAAATAAATGATTGGGTGGGTAAAAAATCAAAATTATCTTATGCAGCTGAAATTTTGCATGTGCATTTGCATTTAAAAAAACTTTTTCTCTACTACTTTTTCGATACTTTCAGAAATAACCCCACTTTTGAATTATTTTTTGAAAAAAAATTAAAATTTGACAGATAATGCGAATCACGTGGCTACTATTTTTTGCTTAATTTTCATCTCGATCGGAGCAGAACTTGATGCCAAAGTCAAATTTCGAATAAAGCTATTAATAAAAAAAAATCCCATATGATGCGGACTTTACTGGTCACACTATATATCGTGAAATAAATTTGGCAGGTTTAGACTCCACATACGCATAAAAGAAATATTTAAAGTATTTTTAATTCGAAATTTTCAGACTATTATAACATAGAAACTCGGTAATTCCATTTTAAATGACCAAAGTTGTGCCGGTCGTGGTAAATTTAATTTTTGGTGTCATTAAAATATCCAGTGGAAAGTTTTAAAATCCCCCTTTAATTTATTGAAGTTTCCGCAATTACTATTTAAAATGAAAAGTTTTGTTATTTTAATTAGAGTTTTGCGAATATAATTTAATAACAAGTTAATTCAAAAGTTTAAAAATATTTTCTTTTCACATCGACAGAATTAATGCATTTTTATGAGTGGTAACACCCTTTAACGCTTGACGTTTGGGCCAGGCGTATATAACCATAACCGTACTTAAAAAAAAAATATTCTTTTTTGTATTAAGCGTAATTCAATTACTATTGCCTAGCGCTTTCGGCCCATTATGAGGCTATGATCAGGGCATAGGTTCTAAAAGAAAAACACAAACAAGGGAAAAAAACAGCAGGAACAAACTACGTGAGAATACTTACTCGTCAAATTATGTCCAGGAGACAAGAAACATACTAATTTGAAAATTTTTTGACAATTTTTTTTGGTAAATGTTTCAAATTATAAACAACACCTGACTGACTTTTTGACACATGGACATAAAGGACATCTCAGATAAAAACGTAGTTACTATACACAAAATGACAAATAATAGAAAACAGAAAGGTGGTACAAAAACTTTAAATAAGTCATAACTAGGTATGTAACGACGTCAATTGTTTAAAAGAAAATAATTTAAACAGGATCTTTAAATTATGATTCTGCATTCTGCAAAACCGTCCTATTGTTAATAAAATGGGAGGAGTCAAAAGTCCACAAGCGTAGGTTCAGTTAAATAATAATAATAATAATAATAATAATAATAATAATAATAAATTCTTATCTCTGGAAGAGTCTAAAAATTGGGTTTTGATTGTTAGTTTCATTGAGTCCTAAATTCAGACATGAATCGGGATAGTTAATTGAATGTCTATCTATGGATTTCAAGGTCCTCGAAATAGACCAACTCTCTGAAGTTTTTATGATCAAATTGATGCAAAATTTTGCTGTTAAAAGTTGGTGAGAAACTATGATTATTAAATTTGAGGTGCTGTCCAAATACAGACACCTGGTCGGTTGACATGTTCTTTTATTCTTATTTCGAGTTTTCTTACAGTTTTTCCAATGTATTAAGCTGGGCAACTACCACATGATAATTTGCAAACTCCGCTTTTGTCAAGATGTGAAACGCTTTCTTTATCAGTCAGGTATTGTTTATAAAATTTGAAACCACTGCTAGAGAAAATTTGTTTATAAATATTTCAATATCTTATTAATAATATCGAGGGTTTTCTGCGAGAAGGGCGTATCCACAAAATTGCGATTTTGGGCTTGTAGCCTAAATGTGATGCTTATAGTCACATATTTGTCATGCCAAAAGGTCGTATTCATCAGCCTGATGGTTATGGCTTATTTCTTTAGACGTATCAACAGTTATCGCCAAGTTAAACTTGCCAGAAAGTTGTATGTATATACGTCCTTTTAAAACTACAAACGTATATTAATTGTAAGATCGTATGAACATAATAATATGATGGTTAATGGCCAATGGTCAAGAAACGGGGATTGCCGTATAAAGTAAATTACTTGACATACAATGACTTTCTGGATTCTAAAAACTCTAAAACTTCGCAAAGGCCTAATGTTCACAAGGCTACTGATTCAACCATTTTAAATTGGAAAGGTGTTAGATGTTTTACTCTTTAGCAAATATTTTCCGAATTCAATGTTTGTCAAGTGCGAATACTGAAATCAATATAAAAAAAGCCATACCAATTTAAAAAAAGGGAGACGTTCCTTAATTATTTTTCAACCACCAAAAGCCTATGTACAAAAAATAGAATAGAATATATAAAAAAAAAGAATGAAGATTTAATGGCATTATGCAAAGACAATACTATTATAGCAGAATACCACGATTTTTATAAAAATCTCTCAGTCGATCAAAATACAAGTACCAATGACAATACATATGACGAAGACGAGATGAGTTTACAAGCAATGAGAGAGACGATTTTGTCAAAGCAGCGAAATTAAAGAGTGCGAATATTGAAACGTTTTCGGTTCATCGATACTAAATTTTTATGTCGGCAACTTTGTAATTGTCTTTTTGCTTAGTTTTTCTTGCACGATAGAGTTTGTTTTTCTCTTTTTTTTTAAAAACGTGTTCTTAGTTTTGCGTCTAAGCCTTTGATTTTTCCTATATGCGCTAATAAATTAAGAACCAGAAGGTTTTATAAACAAATTTTGATTTTTACGGTTTGTTTTTACCAAATTCGTCAAGTAAATAGTAGTATCCAAAACATATCCTTACTAACATTTATTATTGAAGCTAAACGATATGTCAAAATTTAGCGCCGATTTTTAAAATGTTTTTATTAAATCCTCTAAAACCATGTTTTGTTTGATACGACCTATTGGCAGGAAACCCTCGATATTAAACATATTATGATTCTTGTCTCCTGCATATAATTTGACGAGTAAGTATTCTCACGTAGTTTGTTCATACTGTGTTTTTTACTCTTGTTTGTACTTTTCTTTTAGGACCTAAGCCCTGATGATGGCCTCATAATGGGCCGAAAGCGCTAGACAATAGTAATAAAATAAGGCTTAATATCGACAATAATCGACAAATATGCAAATCTGGATATTGCGCAACGAAATGGAAGAAATAGACAAAGTGATGAGGGTTCGAATAAAAATGTAAACAATTATTGGGTCTCTAATTTGAAAGATCATTGATATTGATGCATATTTTGAAGGCTAACAGTAATGGAATAATGTCATTGCAACACATACAGTGCAAGTGCGTTAAAGTTACAGAAGATTTCGTAAAAAATGATATTATAAAAGTTTTGCGTTTTACTGTATACGGGAAAATGCTAAGCGCTGCCGCACCGGTACCGAAATAAATTATAAACATAATTTGTTCTTGTCAAATATAATTTATAAAATGATCAGAAACACTAGGTAATCAGTTTCCTGCTGAGCTTGAAAATACGTGCCCAACTTGAAAGGCAAATTCAATTATTTTTCATAAAAGGACTGGTGAAAAACTAATAAGTATAGAAAAATAAGAGAAAGGCTTAAAGTAAGTTTTAAATTTTTTTTCTAGAGTTAAGAATAATGTTTTTGCTAAAGGCAATAAAATAATAATTAAATAGTAATGCATTTTTGCATAGCTTTGTACTTTAATGTACAATTAAATATACAAAAATTATATTTATTTCAAAATTTTTATTGTTCCAAATTAATTTTTTTAAAAACTTTTTAAAATTGATTGCCGGCAGCCAGGTGGCCCACACTGACGGCCGGCCCCATTAAAATTTGCTTGCTTTGCTTTTCATTGGTATTTCATTTAATTTAATTTTTTTATATCCTGAGAATTTAACTTCGTTAAGTGAAGAAACATTGTACGTGAAAGCGCGGAATTTACAAACGATATAGGTACCATAAAGACTTGTCCATTGACTTTCCTAGTCAAATTGTAAGCCTCAGAAGGGGACTTGAAGATCGTATTTCAAAATTAAAAATAGTGTATGAAGTAGCGGATCATTTATTAATAAAAAATCAGCGTGTTTGTTCAAATTTTCCAGATGTATCTAGTGCAGTGATGTTATTTCTAACTTTGGCAGTTTGTGTGGCATCAGCGAAACGATCTTTTTCTAAACTTAAAATGGTAAAAACCTATTTATGTAACACCATGAGACAACAACGCCTTTCGGATTTACCCTTAATCAGTATCGAACACGAGTTTGTTAAAACATTAAATATCGACGAAATTATAAAAAATTTTGATGCACTGCACTAGTGGTATTATACCCAAAAAGCCCATTGTCCAAACAACAGAAAATTGAAAATATCTGTCAATTAGTTAACTTGCGACAAGCGTGGATACGAAAAAAAAATGATCATGGATTAATTTTAATCTAAGATTAAATTAAATTAATTAAATAAACTAATTAATTATTTAATTTAATTAATAGAATTAATTTTAATCTATTAATAGATAGCGTTTCGGAGATTTTCAAATATTATCAGTTATAATCTCCCTAGCAGCAGAATTATTACCGATAATTGTTTTCAAGGTCACGTCTTCGACTCTGGATAATTTTCTATCAACAAAAACATGAGTGAAACCGAGAAAAACATTATCGAGAATTAATTTTGCTGCGTGGAAGATTCGTTAAGAAAATTTCATAAATGGAGTTTTTTTCTTATTGTAATTTTTTTGAAAATGCTACAAAAACATATTTCCGGTGGCTTTAGTTAATTTTAACTAATTAGCGTCTTAGAAATGAAGTTCATTTTAGCCGTTAGTAACTTATTTTTATTACTAAAATGTAAGAAACATTAAATAACAAATTTGTTATGGGAAATCCAATGTCTTCATAGTTTTAAATTCAAATAAAACTTTAAAAAACATATTTCCGATGAGTTTAGTTAAATATGACGCACTGTATTTTTACAATGGAAGTTGATTTTACTTGTTAGTAACTAAGATTTATTACTAAAATTTCAGGAACATTAAAAACATTAATTCGTTTTCAACCATAACATCTGATATTACATGTCTACATGGTTTCAATTGAAACTTAAAAAAACATATTTCCGATGAGTTTAGTTAAATTTTTGATGTGTCTCTTTTAGCCCCGGTGTTTGATATTATGTTAAGCAAATTGGTTAGTATCAATAAAAATTATAAGTTAGCACCAAAATGTATTTTGATTTTATTCTAAGTGACTTTTGCCAATAGATAATAAGCACTTTTTTGACACTTATTAATTTCATTAAGTTAATAGGAACTAACAAAATTATCGCGATAATCTCCCGTTGCTATACGCAACGAAAAAAAAATGGAGCCGTCTAATTGGTTGAAAATATATTTATGTAATTTTCCACAGTATCTAATTTTAAAAATACAAATAAAATTTTAATGGACCCTCATTTAAAATCAATAAACCAATTTATTAAATTGTTCGGCCAGTTATCAGTCGCCTTTTCATTATTTTAGTGTGTTGTAGATCACAGAGCTTTTGTTATACTAAAAAGCACCGACCAAACCGATTTTGTGCTGGTTATTCAATGAATATTTTATATTTAACTTTCCTAAAATGGGTCAAAAGGGTCTGGCGTAGAATTAAAAGGGTCGGGCCATTATTAAGGTTAGGAGATTTAAAAAAATTAACTGATTGATCCATTATTTTAATAGCAAATACTGGCTTTTATCCACATTTTTTTTTCAATTACATCGACACGGAATGGACTTTTAACCATCAGGTAATCAAGTTAATTAGTTTTCCTGTTTCAAAAACTTTCAAATTTTATACTTATTTTTAAAAGTAAAAGTCTCTTTACTTTGAAAACAAAAGTTAAATGTAAAAATAGGTTTTTTCGCATTTTATACAGTAATGCACTAGATTAATGACCTCAAAATCATACAATAACGGGTCACTTTACAGCATAGCAACCATTTCTGCATAAAACGTCAAAGTCATTCAAAACACAATTTTACATATTATATGCTATCTCGTATCTTTCCTTGGATTTTACTGGAAGCAAACTTGAAGAAGCTTCGCGGGCCAAGTCGTTTTTATTAGCCATTTCCATAATTCTTGTGAAATTCACTCTTTAAATATGATTTTATTTGGATGCTGTCAATAGTCGTCAAACACAAAAAAAACATCTTGTTTATATTGCCAAGTTACCGAGAAGTCATACTACTAAGTTTTTGTAGATTTTCTTCAGTAACTATTCTTTTTAGATTTTAATATGAAATGCAAAATACACTCATGGACAAAATTATCGAATATTTTTTGTAATCATTATTATTTCAAAATAAATTTAAATAATCGCCGTAAACTTACATGTGCTGATATTAGTTATCTAGTAGGCTGATTACTCACTTGTTTTAACATATTTTGACGTTTAATTAACATTAATGGCGCATATTACTGTCTCTTGTGCATTTTATCAAAAACAATTAATTACATATTTTATGAATTATAGTGAATTAAGCTTGGAATTATGTTACTGTAGTGTAATTAACTAAGTAATAGCAAATAGTGTTTGTGTTTGTTGCTATTAAAAACATCAGTATGCCACCAGTTACACACTGCAATGAAGTTGAAGCGGTGCAAATTGTAACTCTATATAACGAAGGATATAAACAAAAGGATATCGCACAACGTCTCAGGAGAGGTCAATCTACAGTATCGAATATTTTAAAAAGGTATGAAGAGACTGGAACTTTCGTACGTAAACCTGGTCAAGGGCGCAAGAGGTGTACAACAGCAATTGATGATCGATTTTTGAGACTTAATTCTACACGAAATCGCACATTGACATCGACGCATCTCAAAAATGACTTACTAAATGTAAGACAAGTTAATGTAAGTTCAAAAACAGTTAGGCGAAGATTAAAAGAAGCAGGTTTAAAGCCAAGACGGCCCGCCAAAGTTCCACGTCTTCTCCAAAATCACAAAGCCCGACGATTAGAATTTGCTAGAAGACATATTCAGTGGGATATCGAGAATTGGAAAAATGTTCTCTTTACGGATGAGACTAGAATTCAGTTATGGAAGCCAGATGGACGAAACCACGTCTACAGAAGAGTTGGAGAACGGTATGCTGCCTGCAATCTCATAGAGACCGTTAGTTTTGGCGGTGGCGGCATAATGCTCTGGGGCGGTATTTCTTGGGTGGGACGCACCGAACTCGTGGAAGTGATTGGACGAATGACAAGTGACTTGTATATTGAAAACATCCTGCAAGATCATGTCTTGACTTATGTCGACCATATTGGATATGAAGGATTCATATTAATGCACGATAATGCTCGACCGCATGCAGCTAACATAGTGACTAATTACCTTGATGCGGTCCAAATTCAAAGATTAGATTGGCCACCATATAGCCCCGACTTAAATCCAATAGAACATACATGGGACTATCTTAAACGCAGCATACGACGAAGAAATCCCGTTCCAAGTACAATAGACCAGCTTCGGATTGCTGCACAAGAAGAGTGGAATGCAATTCCTCAAGAATATATCCAGAACCTTCTTAGCAGCATGCCGAGAAGAATGGAAGCAGTAATTAGAGCTCGAGGGGGAAATACTCGTTACTAACTGTGCTCTAATTTTAATCAAAAGACTTGTAATTGTCCTCCAATTAGTATTTAAATATGATGTAAATATCCTTAATTTTCATAACATTTACCATTAATTTTTTTTTCACGATTTCCTTCTAATAGAAACTTAAGATTGTTCACTAAAATATTTTAAAGTAAACAGTTTCTCGTAAATGATAGTATTTAAATGACTTGATTCATCAGAATTTATTTTTTCAATAAGAAATTATGAAAAATTAAAAATATTCGATAATTTTGTCCATGAGATTAATTACTTACAAAATGCGAAAAAATAGTAACGCACCTCGTCAGAAAATTGATTTTACTTGACTCGTATGGAAATTAAATCCTTGCTTCGCTCGGATTCAAACTAACCATACTCGTTAGGTAAAGTTCCACTTTTCTAAACTTGATACGTAATGTACTATTAATACAGTGAGTGTTTGTTTTAAGGTGGTAGACAATGAAGTAATATCAAAAAAATTACCTTGTCGAACTTCCATTGACTTTATTTTGTTACTTAACAGAACGTTTCGGTAAGTTAGTATCTCTAACCGTTTTCAAGTGTTAACTAAATTATTATCCTAAGGCTATCCATGAATGAAAACACAAACAAAAAGTATCTATCAAATCCCTTGCAAGTGTGGCGAATCGTACATTGAAGAAACAAAAAGACCTCTTCCCGTACGAGTTAAAGAAATCTGAAACATACTCAAAGAGGTGAAACCTTGAGATCAGGTATAGCGGAACATGTATGGACCAACCAACATAATATACAGTGGTCAGAAGCCAAGGTTTTGGACACGGAACAGCACTGGAGAAAATAAAAATTTAAAAAGCAGCTTTCATGAATCAAAATACCCATATATTTAGTAAACCAAGTATAGATATCCCCATCAATATCTCTTCTTGTTCAAAACTAACAGCTCAAACTTCACACTATAATAAGCACGTAGGCGAAGTTATCAAGCTTCATTGCACATGGATAGCATTTAAGACAGTAGCCTTAGAATTATAATTTAGATTACACTTGAAAACGGTTAGAGATACTAACTAACCGAAACGTTGTGTTTAGTAACACAATAAAGACAATGGTAGTCCGACAAGGTAATTTTTTTAAAACACAGTGAGTATTTTAACGGTTCATGAATTTAATTACAACAACAATACAAAATAAACCTATTTAAACAATTTGAAAAAAAAAAAATTAAATTCTAATCTATAAAACTTATTTATATAAAACGAAAATTATACGAAGCAGACCTTTAAATCTAGTTTTTAAAATAAAACTACTTACAGAGATTTCGAGAGGAATCTTGACAAAGAGTTGTTATTCTTGAAGCCATCAAAGAAGTCCATCGGTAATAGGGTCGCCATTGTTGGTCCACTTTAATTTGGAAAACTTATTAGGTAGGTACGTTTTATAGTTTCATTAAATTTTAACAAAGTTTCATTTTAACGATAAGGCTTTTCTGAAGTTAGATTTGTAAAATTTCGTATTCTGTTGTCTTTCCACAATCCATTTATTATAAAATTTTTATTATATTATGCATTGAATATCAAACTATAAAAAAAGCGGATGTCCGAGAAAAGTTGACAACCCAGTTTTAGACGTATTGGAGGTGGTTTGGCCGCCATTGTGGAGCTGATCAAAATTCTAACCTTACATCTGTCGTTATAATGCAGCGCCTCGGCAACAGATGTCTCAAATTTACTGATGTAATGTCGTGGTGTTGCCGCATATCGTATTTTATTGGAATTTTTAATGATATAAGCATTTTTACCAGACAATAAAATAGGAGATTCTCAATTCCAGCCGAATATATGTTTTTGATAATAATATGTACGCTGATTACGCCGGGGTAATTGGACCGATTTTCACAATGATTTTACCGTTGCATTAGGTGTTAAATGTCAAACAAATGAAAGTAGATAAAAGCGACAGCAAGTATAACTAAAATAGGTTTTATTTCGTGGAAAAATAGCAAAATACGTAATACATTAATACAAACAAACTGGATGTTTCTTAAGTAAGAAAGTAGAACCTACTTATTATAACCATTTTGAAAAGTAGTAATAATTGCAAATAAAAACCAAGTTATACAAACAACACATCATTCATATTTTACCCAACATAGGTATACGTTGTAGCCTAGGTAGGTATTGAATAATGAGAGTCGTCATTTAATTCTGTTAGAAATAGAAAACATGGCAGTTAATATGTTTTCATGTAATTAACGTTGAAACGTCAAAAGGTTGAAAATACTATATTCTACTAAGCAATTAAAAATAGGGATATTTTTAGGTCTAGACTCTAGACTATACTATAGGTTGAAAAATAAAGGTAAACTACTTAAATCTAGGATAGGTGTAGATTTATGGGAAATCAAGTTTTACGATAAGCTATAAAAATAAATTTAAAAACTCATGCAGCAAGTCAAACAGACAGGCGGCAACAATGTTTTAATTTAGCAGTGAAAAGGCTTGTCGTTAGTGGCTGCATCAATACGCTTTATTTTTGATGACTCATTGTTGCCATCTATGAATTTAAAGTATCAGATTTAGGAAATCTGCCTATATGGCCTTCTTATAGTTTGATATTCAATGTATTATGTTAATATCGTATTTTTTAAAATTAAGATAATGCAGTTAGGTATGCCGTGTACTTAACATATTTTAAAAGATCAATAAGTCATATTGTTTTTAACTTAATATTTTAATACTCTTTTCGTTTTATTTAAAAATCTATCCCAAACAATTGCTTTGGTCTTTTTTTGGTAAAAATTCTCATTGATCGACAGTTGAAATCCTGTTTTAAGTTCAATAATATCACAATATTTTCAGCAAAAAATAACTGTAAATAACATCTCTAGAAAATGTAAACGTTGTTTACCGGGTAGACGTTCGCTTAGTTTTGTTTGTTTTAGGAAAGTTTGTAGTTTATCTTTCATTTAGGGTATTTGTATTTAAAATAAACGCATCGAAAATAGTTGTTGGCTGTAGGAAATTTAGAAGTAAATATAGGCATCAATACAAAAAATACAAAAACTAGCAATTTCCTGGTGATTTAAAATTGTTGATAGTAATGGAAGATAAAAATAGATCTTAATGATCAGCGGTTGTAAATGAGTTTCATCCCCTTAATAACCCCCTTCCCTAGCTTGAAATCGCAGAAGATTCCAAACTGTATACTACATAACATAAAATTGAATAAGTTAATATGACTGAAGTTGGTGAGATAATTTCAAAGGATCCGTAGCGCAAATCGTAGAGCGGTGGTAATCAAGAGGTTCCAACAATCTTTCTTTCTCTGTCTCTTTATTAAAATCCATAATTTTGATATTTCTTTAATTTTTTTTTTGGAAACTTGTAAATTGTTATTCCTTTATATAATATTGATCTTTTGCCAAAAGTACTCTATACCATAGGTGTTTGAATATGATGGTTTTGTCTCGTGATGTAAATAATGTTGGTTGAAGGAAATATTATATTTAATTGTTTTTCTTTAATAACAATAGAGTGTATTAGAATGCATAGTTTTAATTTATAAAGCTTTTCCAAATTTAAATATCCGTTTGGTTCACATAAATTTAGTTGGTTCAAAAAAGAAAGTTTATGTATGCATTTAATTATTTTGTTTTGTAGTTTTTTTAATGGCTGAATTGTAGTTAAATTCGCTGATTCCCATTTTGAAATCATCTACTGTAATTGTGAATAAACCACAGAATAATATATATTTTTGAAATATTTTAATGATATATCATTTTTAGCTTTAAGCAAAATGCCAATTACTGGTGAGATGTAACTTCTTAAATATTCAATATGTTTATTCCAACTTAAATATTTATCAATATATAAACCTAAAAAATTTGATTGTATTAGTACATTTAGTTATATTATCATTATTGAAAGATAGTGAAGAAATATTATTATTTTTCAATTTTGATTTACTTATATACATTAAAGATGATTTATTAAAATGTAATGATAATTTATTAATTTCAAGCCATTTAGATATTAGATTTAGGTCGTGGTTAATGTTATTATAAATTTTAGCATAGTCTTCATGAAAATATACATTAGTAGTATCATCAGCAAACAATGTTATTTTACCTTTTAAATTTAATTTTGCTACAGAATTAATGTAGAATAAAAATTAAAGTAGGTCCTAAGGTTGACCCTTGCGGAACACCACAAGTTATGTTTTTTTGTAAACTTTTAACATTTTCCATTTGAACAAACTGCTTTCTATTAATTAAGTAGGTTTTTAACAATAAATAAATATTTCCCCGAATTCCAATATTGTATAGGCTTTTAAGTAAAATGTTGTGATTGACTGTATCAAATGCTTTACATAAATCTAGGGGTTGTAGGCAGCATTTTTGGTTGCTACCAACGTTTTGTTGAATATCTTTGATAATATCTGCAGCTGCAACTTCTGTATCTCTAAATTTACGAAAACCATATTGAAATGGAGGGAGTAATTTTTTTTAGATATAACTTTCAGCGAGCACTATATAGTCTATCCCTTGCTACAATGGAACAGAGAAGGACGAACTAACTTAAAACAATGATCTCTCGTTGCTCCGCGTGGTTTAGGTTAAACGGTGTGGGATTAATGTCTGATGGTATGGTGTACTTTTAGTGCAAGTGCGAGGTGCATGTCTGGTTTGCGGTTTAAAAGGTTTATTTGAGTTTATTTTCCTATTAACCATAAACTTGATCCTCTGTTGTTACTAACATGCTTTATAATAAATAAAAGCTAATCTTATTTGGCTTTACATTGTTGTAAAAATAAATGTTTTCATATAAAAAACATTGTCCATTGTTTCTTTGGGAAAGAATTTTTTACGCCATTTTATTTTTTATTATGATTTCCTTACTTTATTTTCTCAAAATAAACATCACCAGTGGTAGTCTGGGACAAAATACCTAATCTATAGATTAAAAAGTATGTATGTTATCACCCAGCATATAAATAAAATTGCTAACTTAATTCCTATAGAAGCTATAAAAGCCTGTCGCATTATTGCAGGACCCTGTATATTGGACCTCCTTGGAACCCTTAAAATTATCCCCATTATTACCGAAAACAAAACCAGAGATCAGCTCTTTGTGCCAAGGTCGCCATGTTTATGTTATTCTTTTTATTTGTTCCTTGTTTGTCGTTTTTATTTACTGAGTTTAGAATAAATTTACAAACATTACGTTTGCAAAAATCAGGGACGGTATCTCGATCAAAAATACCTGCTTTATAAAATAGACGTGTTACGTAACCCAAACAATTTTGTTTTCGTTGCATTTTAACAAAAAATAGGTAAAATTGCTTAAATACACAATAAAGGTAAATTAATTTAATAGTAACGAATATTCCTAACACTGTATAAAAAAAGGTTTGATCGCAAAAAAATGCAGTTAAAAAATCGACCAAATCTTGAATAAAAACAAAGATACAGAATTCGAAATTTTACCAAATCATAGCTCACTTACGAATAATGTTTCTAACAAATTTAAACTAGTTTTTATATTATAGGATCACATTAAACTCTTTCAGGTATTATTTAATCTTTCCTTTTTTCTGTTGTAGTGCAATTATTATATTAGGTATTTTTTAGGTAAACTTTATTTATTTTAGAACAAGAAATGTCAACATGCAGTTTACATTATTACACTAGGTTAAAAGGAGATCATATATTATATAGTATTAAACACGACACAGATTTTAAGCAGAAAGTTTAGGGTTAAAAAAAAGTTTTTGTTTTTAAACGCACAGCAACAATAGAACAGATTTTTCGAAGGAAAGAAAAGTCGCGAAAAAAAGCCTAGGGAGAATGTCAGTTGAAAAAAAGTTCGAAGAAAGTTCAAAAGGCATTTAAAGGCCCGCCGTGAAAATCCTAACTGGAAACGTGGAGCAGAACTGAATCGCGAGAGGCTGAGAATGGACCATGCGTTAGCTGGCGAGGAGAGGGGCGGTTGGAGGGGGTAAAAGGTGATTTTGGCGGGAGCGGAGGCGTCAATACCATGCAAATTTGAATGAACGAAAATACACTTTTTTGTTATGGTATAGGTCAGGTGACAATTGCAATTATCCTTGCCGTATCTGCTACTATATTTCGTTTTTGTAACCTTAAAAGTGTTACAACGTTGAAAAGTTTTCTGCCACTTTATACCGTGAGAGCAAAAATTATTTGCATCAAAAAGGGCTTGGATTAAAAAATGTAGGGCTTGGCTTAGATCACAATGATATGGGGACGATAATATCTAACAAAATTATTTTGCAACTTGGACACACCCTGTATCTCTAAAACTGGTCAGCAGATTTTGATGTGGCCATGGATACTATTATATTATTGATCATTGATCAGAATGACATTCCCAACATACTAAAAATTTAGGAAATTAACCGAGGGTCATTTTCCATAAGAGAAGTACGGGGTTCTTTTACTTTTATTGGTTTATGGTCCTCGATACCTATATATATATATATATATATATATAGTCAGATCTGGTCTTAACGTGCGGGTCCAAAGGTCACTGATCATATGCGTCAAATCAGACAACACAGAGGCTATCAAAATGTTGTGAGATTATTTACAAATATACCGAAGGAAGGAAAAATAGTTTCATTATTTTAGCTATCGCGAAGATAGCCACATATACCTAATATTATTAGTTTTGTAAAAATTATGTACAGGGGAGTTGAAAAAGTTACAAAAAAATTATATAATCGTTAATAATATACCTACTGTACCCTTTAATTAAAAACGACAATAATAAACAGTGCAATTTATTTTAACAATTTTACTACTAAAACTTCTAAAATTGTTAAAATTTTGTCAAATTCATATTATGACATGATATGCCAAACTAATGAGTAGAAAAATAAGTAGACAAATACAAGTTTATTTTTGTTGTTTACAAAATTAACAAAGTAAGAATATACAGAAAGATAAAGACAAATAGTTACATGTATTCTGAGAATTCACATAACCGGAGAGGTGGAACCAGGCTTCATCCGAAAAAAATGTCAGGTCTAATGATTCATTTATTTCCAATAAATTTCGGGTAAACCATTGAGAGTAATTCCTGCCTGCATCTTTCAAAATCTGCGGCTTGTATTTCTTGGAATACACTTTATAAGGAAATAAATTCAGCTGCTTCTTAAGAATAGTCCTGCATGTTCCATAAGATCTTCCTAATTCTTGGGACAGGCGTCTTATACAATTTGTTGGCGTATTTTGCATTATTTCACGAACGTGTGCAACAAGTTCTTCTGTTCTTACAGATGGTCTTTCTGCTCCTTTTTTGTGTTGTATAGAACCTGTTCCCTAAACACAGCCACAGTTCTTTTCAGGCAATCATAAAAATCCCTAGCAATAAAAGCAACGTTAGGAAGTTAGTGAAAATCGTCCATGCGCAAACCCGGATTATATATTGCCACTCACCATTTACTCTAACCCTGTTTCGAAAATACGCTTCAACTATGAATGTTTTGTGCTGTTCCGTAAAGCCCATTGTGTGAATTGTTCAAAAAATTGGAAAAATTAGCGATGAATCAAATTACTTGTAACGACTGTCAAAGATGACGGAATAACTGATTGATTTTTAATTCAGATAGTTACCGACACCCAACAGGTATTAAGCTCTACGGCGAAGCATTACCCTTAGCTTAGATGCAAGGCCCTCTTTGATGCAAATAATTTTGCTCGCACGGTATCATTTTATTTACATTCGCAGGAATCATATTTTTGTTGCGAAATTTGTTTACAATAAAATGTTAACCTAACTAAAATATCTGCTTTATTACGGTTTAAAGACCTAACATAAAAGCCAGCAAATATTTATTAAAATGATTATATTATACATAATTTAATATCAATATACAATACTATGATACGCAAGTCTTTCGATAATTACAATAATTACAATTAGTCAAACAACGATACTCATATTTTTATTCGTTCACAATATTTTTGACTATGACTGTTTCTTAACAAAAAGTAAATAACAACCAGACACGAGACTTCTTCGAACGCACTGCAATAGATGTATATTTTTAAGTTATTCCAGAATTGAATAACCAAATTAGAGAAAATTGCAATATTTTTAACTAGTTGCAAAAAGTACGAGAGAAAAACTGACTTTAAGATTTTATGTATCATTTCTTAGAATATATCCCTCGTCTGCCAACTTGACAGGTCGTTATTAGATACAAAGAATAATTTATTTTATCCTTAGTAGCCGAAATAAACTGGTGATTAGAGCCTCTATTTTTGTCAGCCGCCACTATCCTTTTTGGTTAGACCCTTCGTCAAAGTACACCCACACAAGATCTCAGTCAATCAAAACGGATTTATTTAAAACTTCAGTATCGGAAAAAATAGTGATTAAATTTAAGTCAATCCTATCGCTGAAGGAGGGAAGGTAATAACGACCAATTTATGTTTTACAAAGCTCTAGTTTCTAGTGCATTAAACCTAAGTGGGTCCAATCGATGTTAAAGTTCTGTTCAGTCGGTCTTTTTGGTACCATTTCTTTTGTCGTCACCATACGAGTTGAAGATGGACAAAAGTCCAATTAACAAAGCCTATCGTAGCCTTTATTGTTAAGTCATAAGTGACTGTGAATAGCTGAGTAGCAGGTCTGATAGGTAGCTAGTATATACTGAACTTCCTATACCATGCTAAGTTTAAAGTTAGTCGTCCTCTAAAATGCATGGTTCTGTTCCGCAATTTGTATTATGAATAGTGACTAGGAGCCTATTTAAATCTACTAATAAAATAATGGAAGAACAGGATGAGGATGATATTTCTGAATAAAAATGTATGGTTAATAGGTAGATTTAGACCTAAAACTAGGTGTTATGTGAATGGTAAAAAAAATTATCTTTGTTTGTATAAAACTTTTCTTCACAGGTGTCATGTTGGCCTGCCCGCCTTTACCCGACAAAAATGATATAATATGGACAGAAACCTGGGACTGTCTTCTCAGGAATTTCGAAGATAATGTTCCACATCTTACCACTATTTGATTTAAATAAGCACAGAATTCCTAACTATATATTCTGTAAAATAATAATAATAATAATAATAGTCAACTTTTATTTGATAAAACAAATTAATCTCTAATTAGATAGAGCAAGGCGAAGTGTAGCAGAGACCAGGGGAATCTGCTATTCTTACGCTTAAACTTTAAAAACGAAAAATAATACAAAAATTTATAAAAATTAAAATAAAAACTATAGAAGTATAAACACTCGATCATGATGTGTCTAACCATACTATTAAAAGCACACACATATATACATTTATATATTATACAATCCTAATGGGCAAGTACATATAATAATTGTAAAAAATAATACGATTTAATCGAAGTTACTTAAAGTTAAGACTGTGTAAGCAGTAATTCACTCATTAATTTCCTTTTGAACAGTACAACACTTAAATTGTTTGGAAAAAAAGTGAGAGTGAAAAGTGAGATTATTATTGAGACTCGCGAAACAATACGACAAGCATATATGAAACAAAGCAGTCCTATATTTAGGAATATGAAACGGAGAGCGAGATTTAACGTTAACAAAGTGGTAATCCTGTCGCCTAGAAAGTCTACTGATAACATAAGGTGGACTATTTGATTTTATTGTTTGGTGTACAAACGTTAAGAAAAGCATTTTCCTCCTATTCTCCATATTAAGCCAATTAAGTCATAACGATGTAATTGAATAAGGACAACACCAAAGTATCACACAACAATTTTCTGAGCTTTACATGGAAACAATGCCAATTTGCATATAGGAGCTTAAGGGATAGATATGCACGCGGAAATAGACTATTTATATGCTGTGTAAACTGCAGTTTCTGATCCGAAACCAATCCCAGACTCATGGTAATCACGTGTGGTAGTTGGTAGTAGAACATCATTTTCAATTAGAATATCAAAATCATTGAGCAAATTATTGCTATTAAAAAGAAGTAAATCACACTTCATAGGTTTAAGTTACAGATAGGATAAAAAAAGTCATTACGTTTTGCTGTATCAATTTTCAAAAACGTGAAAGAATTACTTAATATTATCGAGCAATTCCAGGCTAGGAAAATTGTTGACAAGTTGATGATTTTTGAATGATGACTAATAGAAGTGGAATGCCTTAAGGACTAAAAACAATTTTAAGAGAAAATGGATAACTGCTAATTATACCAAGGACACATTAGTAAAAACAATGAACAGTAGCTATCTGGTATCAAGAATTTGCCTAATTGTATCTTGATTTAAGGTCGAAATAATTATTTAAGAAATTGTAGTACAATTTATTGTCTCATTGCAATCTTATTTTATTCTCTAGTAAAAGAAACCAATAGATAATTTTGGCCAGTTTTTTAACCCTATATGTGTCGTCCAATACATGTATCCGTTTTAGTTGCATTTATTGTTCAGTGAAATATTGGTAATTATGATAATATTAAGCGGTTTAATTTTATAATTTCTAATAGGCTTTTATTCTCGATTAATAGAACTATTGTAAAAATGTCTGTCTTAGAATTCACCCTTTCTCAGTGCAGGCTTATTCGATTTCTTGCCTAAATTAACTATTAAGTCTAAGAATCCCGAATGTGTACCATAAATCACTCGAACTGGGTCAAGTGGGGAATCCGAACTAATGTTTAATTCCATCTAGTAATTGAATTGTTTGGTTTAAGTTTAAACTTTCTTGACAATTAGAACCCCAATTTATTCAAGGTTTTCGGTAGCTCCTGAATTTTGTTAACGCTTAAGAGACAATAGGTTGTTTCAATGCAGTCAGCTAGAAAGGATAAACCGCGTATTTTATGATAACAATAATTTTTTTTTTATTTGAGCAAGCAATATTTTTCCTAAGTTAAGCAACTTTATTTTTTCTACTACCTTACTAGAAAACTTAATTTTTAACCCCTGAGCTAGGGAGGAAAATGCCTCTTTTCCTCCCGGGGAGGAAAATTTTTTTCCGCCCTCTCATTTTTTAAACATTTTTACATTAGCAAGAGTTTTTTACCTCGTCCAGCCCTATTTGATTTTGCAGGAAAAATATTTATGAAATTCTTCACATTATCACCATATTTATTTTTTTAAATTAAACAACAGTAAGTATCTATAACAGATGAAAAAAATTAACGGCTTAAATTAATTGTACAATTCGTCAAATTATTAAAAGTTATCCTTCCGGAAAAGCCACTTTCCGCTTAAATATTCACTACTCCTTCTTGGTGGTTACTTATGGACGTGGTATGGCTGCTTGTAAGGTTGCTTTTAAATGAAGGAGTAGCTATTGGCACATAGATATCAACGTGATCCTTGGAGAACTTGGCGTTAAAGACAATTGTCGACCAGTAATGATTTGGCTTGCCACTTCATTTTTTCTTGTTAATGATTCTGCGACATATCCCTCCGCAATCTTCCCAGACTCCCAACCTCCATGCTGCTTAAGTGTCAACAAATCACCACCTGCATTGACGAGCAGCGTTGCCGAAGTTCTTCGGAAACAATGGCCTGTATAACTTTGAGGGTTTTTTAATTTTAAAAATGTTGCAATTTTAAATGGAATTTTGGCCATTGTATTTTTCCAATAACATTCATAGATTATTTCCCTTTACAGTAATTGATAAAAAATCTAGAGTGCGGTGTTCTAGGCTGTTTAGAATTCTTGTACTTTCTGTATAAATCCAAGGCGGACAATCCGTTTATTATATGATCGGAGACAATAAATGTGCGTTTTTTCTTAGTTTTTGTAACTGGAAGGATTACCATATCGCCACGATCATCAAGGTCTTTAAGGTCCATTTTAACTAGTTCTTCGCATCTACAAGCCCCGCAAATGCCAAATAGTAAAGCGATCTGAAAAAAACAAACAAACAGAATCTATCAAAAAATGCATATTTTTGAATTTAACAAGCTTACCTTCATATGCAAATAATCTCTATCTGGGGCATCCACTAAAAATCTTAAGATTTCATCTCTTTCTAAAGTTAGAGATTTCTTGGACACATAACCGATAGATTGCCGTTTGAGGAAGGCTACTAATTTTGGAAACTTGATGTCTATATTTTCCCTAACGTTTAGTACAGACCGCAACATACTATATTTGCTCCATAATGTTGATGGTTTTAATTTTTTTGCTCGCTGCGAAAAATACACCAAGGTGGCATCTTCGGAAACTTTTTTTACTCAGCGCTCTTCCAACCATACTTTGAGCAAACTGTATTCCTTTTTATATCGTTCTCTTGATTTTTCAGGAAGGAGATTAAGTGTCGCTATTCGTGCCTCTTCAGCGAGATCTTGCGGCAGGTCATCTTCGCTAGAACTCATTTTCAAAACGTAGAAACTTCTAATTAAGTAATGACAAACAATCTGACAGCTTACTATTATATTTGTATTACTAAAAATATCATAGCAACAAAGCGTAGTAAACATAACGACGGCGACGCAACAACTACTTGATATTTTGTCATATAGCCCCATACCGGGTTAGTAAAAAGAGCCGAAACACGTAAAATGTCCCAAACCGCTAAAAGTTTAATAGTTCAATTTCGCATGCAAAAAAACTTCCAGATACCCATTTTTGTAAGCACAACTTTAATAACTTTGAAGATATTTAAGCGTTCCAGTAATTTTTACTAACCCAGTATTATAGTCTGACAACTTTCTAGTAAGCTAGTAGAAAAAACTATATACATACCTCAGGGGGAAAATGTGTTTCCTCCCTTGGATAATTAATGCCCTCTGCTTCGCGCAGTGGCGGATTTACAAATTTGCCGCTAGTAGGCTATTTAATTTTTGCCGCCCCTATACCAGTGACGGCCCGTGACTTGTGAAACAAGTGAAGTGTTCGGGAAAGAAAAAGCCCGCTGCCGGCGAAATGCGCCGCAGGCGAAATTTTTTTAGGACCACGCCCAAATTTGGTCAATAATTTTTAGTAAATATTTTAAAAATTTATGATTACCTACTTATTTTATTGAAAATGAAATTTCTTTCTGCAAAGCCAGTAAAGTTCCAAGTGTTCCAACTATCTTTTTTTATCCCCATTAACAGACACGGCCAACAATAAAGTTTATTTAAAAAAATACTACCCGTCGATCATGAATAAAGATTATACCATTTATTTCTGTAAGATAAAAAAAAATTTTGCGCCAAATTTGCCGCCCCCTAAAATCTGCCGCCCTAGGCTCCAGCCTACTCAGCCTAATGGTAAATCCAGCACTGGCTTCGCGTCGGGCATCAAACTATCCGCGGGAGGAAAGGCACTATTCTCCTCCCTTGGTATGTAAATAGCTATTTATCGCCAAATAATATCAAATATGATTCAGTTTAAGTTTGCAAGTCATCATTTATGAGCTGTTTAGACTCCAAATATTCATCAAAATCAAATAAAATTTTAATGTCATCAGCATAAGCTTGTACTTTACAGTATTTTAAAGATTTAAGAGTATCGTGCATGATATAGAGTTAGAGTTACCAATCTTCAAAAAAAATGTAATCGGCAGTTTTTAAAATGTTTGCAATATTCCACTTTTTTTTTTGATACCCTACCTGGCTCCTGCTACAGTTAGATTTCAATTAAGGTTACCCTAAAAATATATTTAAAAAAAAATTACAAAGTAAATTAAATTTTAGTAATAAATTAATCAAAACTAAATATGAATGTGTGCATTTATCTGAAACTAATTGGCTTGGACGTATTCATAAAAATTACATTATTCAAACATCGGTAAAATTAAATTATAATTTCGCTGATATTGTATTGTTTCTATTAAATTTATAATTTTATTATACCTTTGTTAAAAAATTAAATAGAATTTGTTGCAATGGCAAATTGGACCGATAAGTAACGAATTTCTTGCTGGGTTAGAAGAAAGCCACTATATTTAGGTACCTATATACAGGGTTAGTTTAAATAACCGGAACGGCTAATTTTCTTCAAAACTACCATGGCTAAATCAATGAATTTTGGTACAGGTGGATAACTTAAAAAATTGAATTCAAAATTGACAATTGCGACGTTGCCAGATTTGTAGTTTTTTCTGTAACTCAAGGAATGTTTTTTTTTTCAAATCTAACACTACTCTTTTTTTTATTGAATTCGATTCCTCCCATCAACATTACCATTTCCTGATATAGTCAGATCTGGTCTTAACGTGCGGGTCCAAAGATCACTGATCATATGCGTCAAATCAGACAACACAGAGGCTATCAAAATGTTGTGAGATTATTTACAAATATACCGAAGGAAGGAAAAATAGTTTCATTATTTTAGCTATCGCGAAGATAGCCACATATACCTAATATTATTAGTTTTGTAAAAATTATGTACAGAGGAGTTGAAAAAGTTACAAAAAAATTATATAATCGTTAAGTATATACCTACTGTACCCTTTAATTAAAAACGACAATAATAAACAGTGCAATTTATTTTAACAATTTTACTACTAAAACCTAAATCTACAATGGCATTTAGTCTGATATACTATTTCGATAATGAAAGAAAAAGTGGAAATTCGCAAACCCATATGCAGGAAACCGTAATGAAAACACTGGGAATTAGTTTAAGGACTATGCAGAATAATGTGCATGAAAAATAAGCATAATACAATACCCAAGAATACTAAAAAATGTAAACGAAAAACACCGTTTATAATTATAGCCTAAAAACTCTCATCGTCACTTATAAAATCTGAAAAGTCCTCGTCGTCTGAGTCGTCTTCGAATGGAGCAATTATCATTGGTGCTACTTCGACATCTAGTACTTGTTCTCGATCCCACCAATCCCTTATTAATATTTCTGTATGTTCCATCGATTTCTTCCAGTACTCTTGTGTAATATGATCTAACGAATCTTGCCAAACTATTTGTACTTGGTCGGATTTAAGACCATCACCTACATGTTTTTCATAATAAGACTTTGCACCAGCCCATATTAATTCTATTGCGTTAAACTGGCAATGATATGGCGACAGTCGTAGAACCTCATTACCATATTCACGCAGTATTTTATCTACCGCGTATATTTTGGGTTTTTTAAGAGACTTTGCTATTGATAGGAGTTCCGATTTAAGCATATTTGGTAAAGGATTTTGGTTGTGTTTTTCCAGCCACTCATAAATATCACTTTTCCTCCAAGATGAAGTAGGCTGTTTATTTAAAATTCTTGAATGATATGATGCATTATCTAATACAATTAAAGACGGAGCATCCAAACTTGGTATCAATTGAATTTTTAACCATTTTTCAAACATTTCGCAATTCATATTATCATGATAGTCAGCACTTTTTGATGTTGAAGAAAAAATTAAACTCGCACCTGCAACATATCCTGTTGCAGAACCGGCATGCAAAATAATAAAACGCTTTCCCGTACCGCACCCCTTTTTTCTTTTAACACTTTTTACAGACTCATCTTGCCAAGATTTTGAACCACTTCCATTCGAAAATATCCACGTTTCGTCTAAAAATACCACTTTTCTAAATTTCGATTTGTAATTGTCCGTATATTTTTTTAAAAACTGAACACGCTGACTCACTATCTGTGGCTGCTTACATAAAAATCTTCGTTTACAGTCTTTTTTATAGCGAAAACCTAAATTTTTTATTAATTTTGATAACGCTTCAAGTCCAATTTTAATATTTTCGCTTAAATCCTCAGTCTTTGGCTTTCTTCGTTTACACTTTTTAGTATTCTTGGGTATTATGTTAGGTTTTGTTTCATGCACAATTTTCTGCACAGTCCTTAAACTAATTCCCAGTGCTTTGGCTACTGTTTCCTGAATATTGGTTGGCGAATTTCCACTTTTTCTTTCATTTTCAAAATAGTTTATCAGATTAAGTACCATTTTTTTTGATTGGGGATGCAAAAACCCAGAAAATTGTTTCATTTTGTCACAAACTGTCAAAGTCACAAAACTGGCATATTTAAAATAAAACGTAGCTGGTGCTATTATAAGCTTTTTTAGAATCGCTGGAAAGTAAATACATATCCTTTTTTTTTCATGTCAAAATGGAATAAGTCTGTCTTATTTATCTTACGTATTTAGAGGGTAAAATTAAACGCAAGTAAAGAAAACAAAAACTGAGAGTATGTCTTTCTTGAATCGTATGACCCTAACGATAAGACAAGATCCGACTATAGTATCAAAAAATATTTATCTCAAATACTTCTATGGAAAAAAAGTTAATTAGTTACAACTCTAACTCTAAAAAAATCCAATCTATTTCCATTTAAAAACGTTTCAAATAATGTGAAAAAGAAGGTTGGTAGACATAATGCACCTAATAGTTAGTATCGATAACGATAATAACAACACGCAACTACTAACAATAACATAGCTAGTAAAAATTACTTACATATTATGTATAAATTGTATTTTTACTAACTTTTGACCTATACTCGAATTAAGAAGTTAGTTCATATTTGTATTTAAACTTACTAGAATAGTAAGTTTATATCATGATATAAATACCTTTGTAATGTCACGTAGAACTTAGTATATTCTTGTATGTACTCTTTTGATAATGACCCGCAAGGGCCGAAACACGTCAGGAAGCTGATTAAACTTGTGAAACATAACAAAGTTATTATTTTTTCTTCCTGTGCAATGGAACAACAGTTTCACAAAGCATGTAGCCCAACACAAATTAATTATATGTGCTTTTTTTTGTCATTTTCATGGGGAATAGGAAAATAAATGTACAATACGTCATTTTACAGAGTTTTTATACTTAAGTCGCTAGATCATTGTCACGTGCCTAGTAATCCAATCGATATAACTTGTATTGTGCAAACTAGCGCACTAAAAGCGATAAATTCCATTTTCAATTTCACCAATCAGGTTGTATGTTCGTAACATTTGAAATACTGCCACCGTTATATAACGTATAGCGTCATTAACAATATAAATCATTTAAAAGTATTACCGAAAAAGTCTGTTTCGTTTAACTTTCGGTTTTCTTTTCTTTTATTTTCGCCATGGGTCATAATCAAATTAACTTTTTTGCAGCAGACTGGAATTGTAAAATTAAAAATAAATTAGTTTTTAATCTAATTTGCTCACTTTGCGTTTTTGAAACGAGAAAGATATTTTGACATAAATTGTTTTTCATTTACATTTGTTATTCAATACCTAACGTACCTACCTAGTACGTACACGATTTCCGTCCATATTATGTTTCTTGTACGTACATAAAACGGACGTACTTAAGGCGTCCACCTGACGGGAATTGGGACATCCTTCGTTCCAAACATGGATTTTACGTACGTTCTATGGACGTATATACGTCCGGAGATTTGGTGCAAAGAAGTATACGTTCCTACGCTAAGAAAAATGATCTAATACAACAGGTTCGCTAAGACATTGTTTGTTTTGATAGCTAATTTTTTATTAACCCATATTAAATAAATTGCTAGTGTTTCAAACCCGCTTTAGTATTGTATCAATACCAGATTTGCTAGAACAGTATTTTTATTGGTAGTAATCGGTTCCATTAGCAGCACAGTCTTGTTAAATAATGAACTACTTTTAACACAGCAATTTTGTTAAGAAATAAATTGTATCTTCTAAATGCGACGCATTTTGTTCCCAATAAAGGGCTTTCTCTACAATTAAGAAAACAGAACAGCGCCCCCGAAAACTAATTGTATCTATTAGAAGCTATAATTTACAAGACGTTGGTGGGGGTTCGAATTTGTTGCGCAGGTCACATCGTTGGTCGGAGTCTTCTAGTTGTTCAGTCTGAATTTGAATTTTATTAATCGTACCAATACCTGTTTCAATAATTATTTTATGATTACTTTGTAATCAAGTTATTTAAACTTTACATGTCAGATAAAGCAATAGAAGATTCTTATTTCGCACAACCCATCTTTAGTATAGGACTTTTTAATTTATGGACGACTTTTACTATCTCAGAAAATCATGTTGCATAATAGATAATCATATGCAATGTTGAACGACAAGAACAATATCACACTAGAAGCTATTTAAATTTTTGAGAACTATACAGTACTGATTTTTATTGGTAAGTATATTCTTTATTAACCGTAGCAAGCAAATAGTATTATGATTAATGTCAAGTTTTATTACAGCTGCCTGTCGGAACTAATACCCTATGTACAACCAGATTACACCCCCAATAGAACTTGATAATTAGTGTGAGTATTTAGAGCAATAATGGCTATAAACCATTCTACACTGTTTAAAGAAAAGAATCAAATTTAACTTTTTTTTTATGTCCCAGAAAGTCCACTCCCGTTTTTTTGTCAATTTAACTAAAACCGCTTCAGTCAATCAGTAACTCATAAAATATGTTATTACTATTTTGACATTAATCTGATTTTATTGTGCAGTAAAAATTACAACTTAATTAGTTAATTTGACACATTTTTTATGTTAGTATTAACTTATTTTAAAATTTTAACTAAAAAATATATTGATAATGATTATAAACTTTATCAAAGTTAGTAGTATTTGGTTCATTTGAACCGTAAACGAATTGCATGTTAATTTTAGTTAGCTGTTATGTTAAAACGACTTCCAGAAAAGTTAGTTCTTAAAATCTGATTTTTACTAAACACAAAAAAGTTAAAATAACTATACATTTTAAGTTAAATTTAATTTATTTTAATTGATTATAATTTTTTTTGATTCTCACGTCCAGGATTTCTAACAGTGTATGGTAGCATTAACTCCTATTTCCTATTGGCTAAATTACCGTGATATTATCACTACACAACGCACCATCAATTTTCGTTGTCTTACGGTAGGAAACCGCGTTGCTGTCACATATAGTATTAAACAGTTGTATAAAGAGTATATGAGTTCCTATAAGGACTATAATGCTTTTTTCTCAGTGTATATACGTACATATTCATTGCATTATATTATATCCCTACTATTCCCACTTATTCATTTCGGTATGGTCAGTTGACGATTTTCCATGGCTATATTATGGCATTTTCAATTTGTGTCAGAAGCATCCTTCTGATACCTTAAAAATCTCAGATTGATTTTTATATATTCTGCAATGTGGCAAAATATTTGGGATTTTATTGCAAGGCCATCGACCCTAACTGATTTAGTGTGACTTCGTTCTTTTTATGTCTATTTGCTCCATAAAGTTAGACAGAAGTTGATCTTGCCACCACTTAAACCGATCTTTGTTGGTCGTTACTCGGGGTAAGGTATTTTTTGATGTTAGCCAGTTATTTCTGAAAGAAAAAGGAATTGCGGCTGTAAACTGTTATAATATCTATAATATATATACTATCATATCTATAGTTTTTCACGAAATTTAATGGCAAGATTCGACGGAAAAAAGAAATTAAATTAAGGCTGTCCCAACGTCTTGTGGTATCGATACTAGAGACCTCCAAAGCAAACCAACGCACCTCTAACATAAAAGAATGTATTCTATATAGAGCAGTGGCGTAACAGAAACTGAGTGCCCCCCCCCCCCGCAAACGTTTTCGTCCCTCTCTATAACGAATGGAAAATGATAATTCTTATTTTCATTACTATTAGGTTCAGGTTTATGAATTTTTAAATTTGTTAATCGTGTAATAATTTAACTAGGGTTAAACCCACATTATGTGTTAAGTACCTACTATTAAAACAGCAAACAATTCGAATTTATTTTATAATCCTAGGTAGACTGGTAGACATAACATAAGTAGTTATTAAGTCATTATACGTAATATAATAAAATCAAAATTTTAAAACACCACTTCTAATGTTGCTTTCCATGTATGGTAGTAAAGGGGGTAGAAGTGATCGAGCCTCTTATAGAATCCAAATGATAGAAAACAGTAAAATACATGAACACTCAACAAGTCTGCACAAACATTATGTCACTAAGTACTATACAAGGTATTATACAAAACGACCAGATCGTCGAGAGTTTTTTTTTGCAAAATCGTTTATAATTTCGTCGATACTTAATGTTTTAACAAACTCGTTTTCGATACTGATTAATGATAAATCCGAAAGGCGTTGTTGTCCCTTGGTGTTACGTAAATAGGTTTTTATTATTTTAAGTTCGGAAAAAGATCGTTCCGCTGATGCTACACTAACTGGTAAAGTTAGAAATAACATCACTGCACTAGATACATCTAGAAAATTTGAGAAACACATTGATTTTTTATTAGTAAATGATCCGCAAGTTCATACACTGTTTTTAATTTTAAAATACTATCTCCAAGTCCCTTTCTCAGGCTTAAAATTTGACTAGGAAAGTCAATGGACAAGTCATCATGGTATATCGTTTGTAAATTCCGCGCTGTCACGTATAATTCTTCCTCACCCAACGAAGTTAAATTCTCAGGATATAAAAAAATAAAATTAATTATGAAATAAAATAACTATGAAAAGCAAAGCTAGCAGCAAATTTTGATGGGGCCGTCAATGTGCCCCCCCGCAGGGTCTGCGGGGTGTTTGTTGAGCCAAATCAACTTTTACTACAACATCCAGGTAATAGCAACTATTTTTAGCTAACTTTAATTTATAAACGTATCGAAATGTTTTTAATTCCTTCTTATTTTAAAGTTGAAATTAATCAGGTCATTGAATTTGAACACATTTTACTTTGTATTGAATTTAGTATGATCCATGCGCAAAATTGCATCCAGGTATATCAAGTAGCATGCCATATATATCAGCATAAAACCCAACTTTGGAACGTACATTGTGCCTTTTAGCAGATTTCATGTCCATACTTCTGTTTTATATTGAGAAGTCACGAACAAATTTACTGTCGTTTTATTATATATCCTCAACTGCAGAAGTCCAGAGTTTTCATAAAACGCGTTTTGTTTCATTTAATGGAATTAAAATCCTGAAATTCGTTTATTTCCAAATGGTAAGTACAGCAATAGGAACGATTCGATTGAAATGTTAATTTAAATATGGTAAAAGAAGTTTAGAGTTTGGCAAGTTTTTAATAGAATTAAGACATTAAGTAGTTGTATCAGTGTCGGGATAACATGTTAGCTTTGATTACAAGATGTCTGATGGAGATGGTAGATTATAATTGAGAGCGATTGGTCTCCTTTCAAAGGAATCTTAATCAGAAATTAACTCTTGCCATCAGCTCCATTGAATTTGTTCAAATTAGATCATTAGCGTTCTAATCAACTCTGCGAGGTAAATTTTCTAATTTCATCTCCAGGAAATGTTTATTTTGAATATAGAATTTCTATCGAGGCTTGTAATAGTATATGAAAGTACACGTTTCATAAGAAGCGGTTATGAAATATGTGCTTTATACATTTTTTTCTATTTCACCTTTTATAATCAAGAAAAATACATTTTAAAAAGAAAATAAATCCCTCAAATTTTGTAAATTTTTATGTCTAAATTTTATGTTGGTAACACTATTTTTTTATCATAGTAGCCTCTGGATAACAAAAATTATTTTGCTAACTGTCATTTTTTGATTTCTTGACCCATTTTCACCACGAGATTCTAAAGTTATATTAGCGATATGAGATTTGAAATTGGACGGAGCACGTTGTGTGATCCTTATACATTCGGTACATATACAGAGCGTTTGGAAATTCGGGAGATTTTGCTACTTTTTTTCGAATTTCAAAAGACGTGATTTTACGTCACGGCATTGCAATTTAGTATAGGGAAGATGGAAAATTCAAATAAAGTTGAAGTTAAAATCGACATTGGAAGGTTAGTAGATTGAATTTTGGATAGGATTTGGCAGAAAATGATAGCTTGAAGCATCTACAAAAGATTGATTTATAGATTTATGCAACCAACATACATGACTGTTATCCACACAGAATAAAAAAGTAAGTTATCAAGCTATTTTTCCTCTGCGAAAAATGGGGTTTCTCGTAAATCACAAAGGCCCCGCAAGTCAATGAAATAAAACATTTAAATGTTACCAACATCAAATAAAGAAAAAACGCGTATCGAAATAGCTTCATTACGATACGCAAATGCGTATCGTACTGAGCTTATTATGAACGTGAAATAGAAAAAGTATTTTCTAAATTTTCATAAAACCCATCATTTATAATATAAAAAATTGTCTTCTCAAACGCTTGTTTTCCAATAAACAACATCCGATAAAAGACAAAATGTCAGAGGTGGGAAAAGTGTATTCGAAGGGCCATTTATTCTAGTTCTAATACCAACAGCAAATAAATGGGCAAGGGCCAAAGTTCAAGGGTAAAAGGGACAAAAAAGGTGTATTCTTCACCAAAAGTTCCAGAGATAGTCAATAATTTTAAATATAGGTAAGCTACAAAAAAAACTGTATGTAGTTAAGCAGGCAGAAAAAAATCATCATTTTCGTTGTCGTACAGCAGGAAAGCGCGTTGCTGTCACATAATATATAATATTAAACAGTTGTATAAAGAGTATGTGAATTCTTATAAGGAATAGAAGGTTTTTTTCTTAGTGTACCATCTATTTTACAAATTATAATAAAATTATATGCTCAAGAACTGCCTCGGTACTCTGTCTGCAAGGGAAAACGCTCCAAAACTGCAGTCTATAAGAGACTATATTTTATTTACCGAAAAGATATAAAAGCACAATTTACTGTTATCCATCGCTTATTCGAAGAAGTAAGTAAAATGGAGTACAATAATCCTATTAAGTTTAAAGAAAAGCGGCCAAAATAGCCATATAGCACAATAATTCGAAGAAGACGATGAAACAATAACTAGTAAATTTCTGTCGGGAAATAAGGCATCTAAGTAGAATGAATTGCCTTTAAAACATAATAAAATAACATAGGTATAAATTGATTACAAGAAGTTTTCCTTCTTATATTTTGTTGGTTATCGTTTTTAAACATAATTTTGACCACATTTAGTCCACTCCCTTATTTAAGAGACCACTAACTTTTTTCCAGTGGTCGTTTTTGTTTAAGAGGGGTAGGAGAGGGGACAAATATTGCTATGCAAAAACATTCACAACTTTATCAACGTATTCAAACGTCAGTTTGTTCTTATGGAGATCATTTTTATATTATACTAGCGTGTATCCGGCATGCGTTGCAACCCGCTGGTATAAATACAAACCCGAACAAACCCGATATATTAGTACCCGGCATGCCACTTTCCGAAATTGCACCCGTGCGAAGCCGGGGCGGGTCGCTAATTATACATAAAAACCTTCCTCTTGAATCACTCTATCTATTAAAAAAAAACGCTTCAAAATCCGTTGCGTAGTTTTAAAGATTTAAGCATATATAGCTGGTAGGGACGGACAGACAGCGACAGCGACTGTTTTATACTATGTTAAGATTTTGCAGTTTTCACAGATATTCTTTTGGTTTATTCTTCTTTTTACTTAAGTTAAAAAAGATATATCACATATCATTTCTGGGAACGTATCTTGATTCCAAACTGTCGTGGGAACCTCAACTGGATCATGTATGCTCACAACCAGCACAAGCTTACTACGCTATACTAAAGTTAAGATACACAGTGCCTGTCCCTACTCAAATAACATCTTACTACCCATAAGCCTATCCTCATCTCAGCTATAATATTTTACTGTGGGGACAAGCAGTAAACATAAACCAAGTATTTCAAGCACAGAAACGTCTAATAAGGCGTATCTTTGGATTGAAACCAACACAAACATGCAGAGAAATATTATACAAAAAACAGAAAATCCTCATAGTCACTTCAATATACATCCTTAAGTGCTCCACATATCTATACAAGAACAAGAACGAATTCCAAGAAAACCGAAACAATCACAACTATTCTACAAGAAACGCAAATAGCCTTATAGTCCCTAGACACACTTCATCACGATATGAAAAATCTCCCCACTATGCCTGCATCAAAATTTTTAATAAACTGCCAGAAGAAATCAAACAGTCCATAACAAGAGGTATATTTGGAAGAAAACTAAAGGACTTTCTTATAAAAAATGCATTTTACAAACTGAAAGATTTTTTGAATGCCTAAACGATGTCATATTTGTGTAAAAGGTTTTGACCTTTTAGATTTTTATCGAACATTTAATGTTTGTAGTCTGAAATTTAAGGTAAACTAAGTTAATTAATTTTATAGTTTTATATGACGAACCTCAAATCATAATGTATAATCCTTAGTAGAATAAATTTAATTTGAATTTATAATTTGAATTCCTTTTAACTTATAACAAACTAATTTGGTCATTTTCCACAATAGCAATAATCATTTATTAGTAAACATTTAGTCCCTGCTTCGCAAACAATTATGCTAAAACGATATTCTATCAAGTTTCAAATTAATAATCCATGTTTAAACCTATGGAATTCATAGTTAAACCCTGACTCAGCTGTTCGTATTAACCGGAACAATCGCCGACGAAATTGGTTATTATCAAAAGTGGTTGCATTTTGCAACATAACGGTTTTCTTGTTAATATTAAGGGGGTATATACACTGTACAGGGTGTCTCACGAAAACCTTCTATTAGAATATTTCGGGAAGTAATGCGATTCGAATTATGAAACTTTGGATTTTGTTGGTTTGGGAAATTATGTCCCCAGAGGGATAGAAATGGAGGGGATAAGATTCCAACGCAGCCGCTAGAGAAAAAGATAAAAATAAAAAATGTTCACATTCTTTGCTTGTAACAAATAAACATGTGTTTATGCATTTAAGAAAATTTTATAGTATTATAGGATACAGTAAAACAAAGTTGAACTCGTTAATCTCCACTATATTAACTAGAAAAATGACATGTTTTGCTAACACTGTAGCTAATAGCAGGAAAATCCAACAGTGGGTATAAAAATTAAATTAAATAAGGTACAATATGGGTAATTTATAAAATTTCTTGAGTATATGGTCAACAGAATAAATTTAACAAAGGTGAATTATTTAAAAATCTAGTTGATCATTAAGTAACAGGTCCGTATTTTTAAGTTTATTTATTTCCATAGATTTTAACAAATTTAGTTTTAAGCCTTTGTTTTCTGTATGTAAGATTTTAAAGGAAGGGTCGAAATTATGTTGATAATCAAGTAAATGGTTAGCATAGTTTGGGTCTGTTTTATTATATATTTCTTTTGTCAAAATGTCTACCCGTTTGGCCAATATAGGTATGTTTTAGGACAATCTTTGCATTTTAATTTATAGACGCCTGATTTTTTGTTTTTATCGCTTTTAGTTTTATTGTTTTTGATAAATCTACTTAAAGAGTTATTAGTTTTGTAAAACACATTTATATCAAGTTTGTTAGAAGAATTGCCAATTGCTTTGCTACGTTGTCCAAAGAAAGTGACAAGTTTAAATTGGTCACAGTTTTTGCTTCTAGGAAATACTAAGTCAATAACCTTTTTGTAAGTTTTCTTTTTTAAGATTTGGTCAATTAGTTTTTTTTTTGAAAATTGATTTTATTTAGAGGGAGAGTTACTAGTCCATGGATCATACTGTGAAAAGAAGCTAATTTGTGTTGTATAGGGTGGCAACAAGAGTTGTGTATGACAGTATCAGTATGAGATGGTTTATGGAAAACTGAGAAAACGTGTCTATCATTTTCTCTCTTAATATTTAAATCAAGAAAATTGATAGAATAGGGAACTTTCCAATTTTTTTTTCAATAATATGATTTAGTTAGGCCTGAAAAAAATATTCCCCAATTATTACTCCTTAAAAATCAAAAATAACTTGGTAAAAATTCTTTAAAGTTTCGCGCGTGTCGAAAGCATTTCAAACAATCTCTAAAGCGCGCGAAGCCCGATGACGTCAGGGGTATGACTTTTGGTCATCCGTCATCCTGACACTCCTGACAGGTGCCGAGCGACCCAATTTGCATTTGGATTGCCGTGTGCTATTGTTATTATATTGTTGGTTTAAGGTCGTGTCGCTTGACGCGTGGATGTCAAATCTGACAAATCATCAAATTTATTGAAAACCTATAACCTATTTCGTGGATGTCACACACAAATCTGACAAATGATACCCCTTGACGTCACGACTACTAGCAGCGCGTTTTTACCCGCTTGGAATAATTTGAATTTTGGGGCATTTTTAAATCTTTCTAGCGGTCTTTTGGGACGAAATATGTAGTTTTTTTTGCTGCCATATATTTTATGACAATATGTACTTATGATTTATAGAATTTTTTCCCTATTTAAAATTTTTGTCAAGTTCCCTATTGTCACTTTCGTGTTCTATTGTAAATTAAAATTTCGTACAAATACTTGTTTCAATTAATTTATTTATACTTTGTATTTAGGTTTTTTTTAACTTTTTATGTTAGATAAGGCGATACAAGATTCTTATTTTACACAACCCATCATTTGTATTGGACTTAATAATCTAAGGACGAATTTTACCATCTCAGTACACAATGTTGACAAGCACAATATCACACTAAAAACTATTTAAATTTTTATGATTTTATGATTAATGTCAAGTTTCATTACAACTGACAGTCGGAACTAATACAGTAGGTATGTATAAAATCAGATTACACCCCCAATAGAATTTGATAATTGCTGTGAGTATTCAGAGCAATAATGGCTATAAATCATTCGACGGTAGTAATAACTCCTATTTCCTATTGACTAAATTACGGTGACATTACCACTACACAACGGTCTAGCAATTTTCGTGGTCATACAGTAGGAAAACGCATTGCTATCACATAATATGTAATATTAAACAGTTGTATAAAGAGTATGTGAATTCTATTAAGAAATAGAAGGCTTTTTTCTCAGTAGGGGAGACCGGGGTTGGTTGTCTCACGGGTTGGTTGTCACAGCGGCTATAATAGAAAACTGCGTGAACGGATAAGTTCGTTGACCGGCGTCGAAGACTCCTGGTAGCGGTACCTCTCTTTGAACTTCACTTCGGTCCGTTCTGAAATGTCGTGACGGAGACACGTGTGTTTGTTTTTTTCGAATATTAAAAGTAATTTTTTGTGCATCTGTTTTGAGTGTCGTAAGTATACCTAAATATTGGATATTAATATAATTTTTTGTGTATCTTTGATGTTTAATGTGTACAGGGTGTCCCAAATTCGAGCCTCATCATGGGGATCTCGGAAACTATAAGAGATACAGCATCGGTTAAATTGTGGCAAAGTTGCGCAATTTCGTACTGAGCAATATCGCAAAAAAATATCTGAGCTATCTTTTTTAGTTTTTGAAATTTTTGCAAAAAACTAAAATTTTGAGTTTTTGTTTTTTTAAACTGCTTGACTTATTTTATCCGCCACAGAAAAACAAGCACAACATTGTTAAGGCAACTTTTTACGCTCCATTTTGTTACGTTTTTAGAATTTCGTTACAACGTTTCGTTTTTATGGAACTATTACCAACTTTAATTTTTTAAATACGGACCTGCATTTTTTATTTTATTTTTTGATAGCCCTTTAAGCCCTGAAATAAACCATGTACCACACTTAATTATATTTAGACGTTTTGATGTCATTATTACATCTTCAGGAATGTGATAATTATTTTTAAATACGGCCCTGGTGTTAGTTACTTAATCTTTTTACCACATAAAACATGTAAATGGATCCGGAATTTTATACAAATAATTTACTATATTTAAGTTTTTATTTTTTTTATATAAATTGTAACAAAGTAAAAATAAAACCAAACAAAACAAAACAAAGGTTGCTTTGACAAGAACTTTAACTTGATTGTTTGGCTTAAGGTGCAATTCTCAACGTCATTTCATCTATTACCAACCTATAACCTATTTCGCGTTGCTTTTTTTTAGTTTATTATTTGATTAACTAACATTTAAATAAAATCAATATCGTCGGTACAATATTTAGGTAATAGCTGACATATTACAAAAATATCAATTTATTTCATTGCTAATTTTGGGAGAATTGTATAGTGAAAGAAGAATTACATAATATTGTTAAAAAAAATCTTACATTTTTCGCTATAAAATTCTCCTAAAATATTTAATGAAATTCCTTGATATTTATTTAATATGGCAATTATTACCTATAGAATATGAAGACGATATTGATTTTATTTAAATTTTGAGTAAAAGCTAGAAAAATTAAATAAATATACGCGAAATAGGTTATAGGTTGGCAAGCATGTTGATACTTCCACCTTAATTATCTTGACAACTGCAGTCACCATTTATGCTGAATATTTCAGCAAAATTATGTTTTCTGCTTTAGAAAAGCGCGACATGTTACGAGTTTAATTTTCTTCCAATAGGAGTTCACAAATTTCTTGTGACAGTTATTTACAGGACTATTCTGAACGCTTGCAGCCTCATTATAGTTATTTTGCTACGCTTGATACTAATTTAGCCCAGTATGGTAGTTTTAATAAACCATGAGTCAAATATACACCAGGGCCGTATTTAAAAATAATTATCACATTTCTGAAGATGTAATAATGACATCAAAACGTCTAAATATAATTAAGTGTGTTACATGGTTGAATTCAGGGCTTAAAGGGCTATTAAAAAATAAAATAAAAAATGCAGGTCCGTATTAAAAAAATTAAAGTTGATAATAGTTCCACAAAAACGAAACGTTGTAACGAAATTCTAAAAATGTCACAATATGGAGCGTAAAAAGTTGCCTTAACAATGTTGTGCTTGTTTTTCTGTAGCGGATAAAATAAGTCGAGCAATTTAAAAAAACAAAAACTCAAAATTTTAGTTTTTTGCAAAAATTTCAAAAACTAAAAAAGATAGCTCAAATATTTTTTTGCGATATTGCTCAGTATGAAATTGCGCAACTTTGCCACAATTTAACCGATGCTGTATCTCTTATAGTTTCCGAGATCCCCATGATGAGGCTCGAATTTGGGACACCCTGTACTTTATAATATGGTTATATGATTTTTTAAATAAATATTGATTTGAACTTATTTCGGGAGGATATTTTGAAAAACGTGGCTTGCCGGCCGGTTGTCTCACGTTGCCGGGGGCCGGTAGTCACTGTTTTTTATTATGACTACCTATATTTTTTTATTTTTGGTTGACCTATTTTTTTAATAGAAGTTTGTTTTATTTTTTATTATGAATAAGTCTTTTTTTTTGTTAACTGATTCTCTAGTCTCTAGTTTGATAGACGTTATTAGAGTTAAGCATATTTTGTTTTTGATTTGAATAAACGTATTTATTTCCACTTTAATTTACCATGTGACTACCTTCCCCGCACAATGTGACAACCATCCCTGACACGGGGTTACAAGTCTCACTATTTTTTTGTCATAAAAATTGTAATGTTTCCTCAATTGGTAGTGTTAGACATAAAGTATTGATGTCTTTTGAAACTAGAATGAATGCACTATCTATTGATATACAAATGCTATTGCTAAACTAGGAAATTGGAGACAAAAAATACAAAAGAAAAAAATGTGACTTCCAACCCCGGTCTCCCCCATAGTCTCTGTAACCCTGACGCGTGAGCTTGCTACGGTCCACTACTAAACTGGGATATTTTAGGAAGAAACAAGTATCAGCTGTCAATGTCACATGTGGGTGTCAACTGTCGAAACGACTTGTTTTTATTAGAGATTTTGTTCTAATTAAAAATCTCACCCTGTATGTGAAAACGTAGCCGATGCCGTCCTATTTTTTATGGGCCAGATGTTCCAGAAATCCTGGAAAATTCAGCTTTAATTTAATTTTTCATCAGAAGGTGAAAAATGTTGGGAATGTGGGTTGAGGTCGCTCCTATGACATCTGAATGTGTTAAATCGCCCCGAAATTCTTCATGGGTAAATTCAAATTCTCCTATGCCGATAGGAAGCCTAATGAAATATGGTCTCCCGTCTACATTTATTGATGGGGATATTATAACGGACGAAAAGCTGATGATATTTTTATCCTTATATCATTTTAGCAAATTTGATATTTTGTTAAGACCTTCTAGACAAGTTGAACACAAAAAGGGATGTCAAGCTTAGAAAAGTTAGGTAAAATATTCTCCAATACAATATACTAAGTATAGTAAAGAGATCACTATACACGTTTCACTGCGTTACATTGCAGATTGCAGATTCGAACCGGATGACGTCGATGTACCAACTATAGGCGCGCTATTCTGTACACTGAGGAAAATGATCCAATTCAACAGGTTTGTTAAGACATAGTTTGTATTGATAGCTTATTTTTTATTAATCCATATTAATTAAATCTAGTGTATCAAATTCGCTTTAGTGTTATATCAATTGCAGATTTGCTAGAACAGTGTTTTTATTGGTAGGAATCAGTTCCATTAGCAGCACAATCTTGTTGAATAATGAACTACTTTTAATACAGCAAGTTTGTTAAGAAATAAATTGTATCTCCTCCAATAAAGCGCCTTTTCTACAATTAAGAAAGTAGAACAGCGTCCCCAAAAACGAAATCTATCTGTTAGAACCTATAATGGACAAGACTTTGCGTACTGTAGTATTAGTTTTAATGTATTTGTTGCGCACGTCACATTGTTGTTCCGAGTCTTCTAACTGTCTTGTTTGAATTTAAATTTTGTTGATCATACCATTATACCTGTTTCAGTTAATTTATTTTTAATTTGTATGTGTAAGTTTTACTACTACAGTATTATAGATTATTTACCTCATCCATTATAAAAGCGGGTTGATTTTCACCTGATTATTCAGCGATTATTTTCCGCACTCTCCGGTAAAAATCACTTTTGTCAAAAGTGAAAATCTCACCCGTCAAAACTGAAAATCGCACTTGTCAACAGTTAAAATCACACGTCTGTAACAACAGGTTTTTTATTGTCGTGGTGATGTTTGATGATTATCTAGATAACGAACAATGGCGTTTTTGGTTGTTACTATGGACAACAAATAAAATACAAACAAACGCCAAAGTGTCATTTCGAGATATCATTTAAACCAGGAGAATACCATTTATAAGATGAGAGGAAACGACGACAAGAACATGGTCCCTGCTGCACCCATCAGTACTCAACCTATTCATCCCAGAATGGATATTTGTGAAGACACTACAGCAGCTCTGTTTCTTCAAACTCCACCCCTCAGCATTCTGTTATACAGTATACTAATTGTGTGTTTAATTGCAATACATTAAATTGTGCAACATAAATCGTTAGTTTTTTATTTGGTAGATAATCTTCAAAATACATTTCGGGATTGGGAAATATTCAGAAAATCATTCTTAGATTTTTTGCCATTAGGAAATCGATTTCCACGGCAAAAATCTTCGGAATGATTTTCGATAGTTTCCCCATCCCTTAATATATTACTACAGATAAGTTAACTTTCGGGCCCTAGCAACACGACAGATAACGAAAGTAAACATTCGAGTTACCTGAATATTATACGTTGCTAGCTCTGTAAAGTAGCGTTGCTAGCTATGTTAAATTCGCCACAGTGGTTCTTTTCCCGTGCGTCATCACTTTTACGTCATCAAAATCGTATGAATCAAATCAAAATTACGAGACGAAAAAAGTCAAAACTAAGTTAAGTTCATAAATGGACGTGCCTGCCTACCGTTTGACGTACCTACATAATATCCCGAAAAATTATTATTTATTTTAAGTTTTGCCCGGCATTCTCTATTATCTAAAAGAAATTGACAAACAAATGTTAATACATTTAATACTATTTTTAAAGCTTAAAATCTAGAAAAGTTTGGTGTTTTATTGACTATTAAAATCGCAAAAGCAAATTTTTAACATCTTTTCATTTAAGGGAATTTAGCCACTGCCTTAAACTTTTCAAAGAACTTTCACGGTTAGAATATTTAAAATAAATAAATTAGGTATTATAAAAATCCATAAATACTTACTGCCAAAACAGATGGTGGGTATAATTAGCTCTAAAAAGAACTATTTTTAGAAAAAGGAACAGTTTTAAGGCACACAGATTTACAAAATACGAATTAGATTGGCAGATCAAAATAAGGTTGACAATGACGTTCTAAAATACAACGGTTGTCAACTAAACAAATAAAAAAAGTAATTAATTGACGTTTAAAGTTTTATTCTTGTCTAGCACATTATATTATTGCGGAATCTTGGAGACGTTCTTTTATGCTTTTATTCAAACTTGTTACTGTAATAAACAAGGATGCAGAGTTATTAACCACGTTGAGTCCTGATCGTTGATTGATGACGCACGGGCAAAGATCCACTGTGGCGACTTTAAGTATTACTTGCGGTGCCAAGACAAAAAAATCGAACTGACAGACCCTAACAGTACTAAAATAACTAGTTGTCAACAATACGCAAATAACTAGTTGTCGTGGATTATTTTACAGTTGGAAATAAAAACTTATTTTATCATTTTAATTTGAATAAAATCAAAGTTTATTATTTAATAATATATTGATCAGAGAACACTAGTAGAAAAAATTTCATACATTACACGATGCGAAAGCCTTTTTTGGTGGTCGGAGGTATTAAATCACCTCGGCTTTGCCTCGGCAATTCAAAAACCTCCTCACACCAAAAAATTTACTTTCGCATCTAATGTAAATAACTATATTTTTTAAATTTTGCATGTCAGATAAAGCAATGAAGATTGCAGAGTAAAAGGGAATGTTGATATGAGACAGAGACGTCTCTAAGGGCAGCAGGGAGATAGGGGAAATGACCTTCGTCTCAATAATTAACTAAATTAGAAATGTCACACATAACATAAACAACAGTTGGATATTTTTCATATCAGATATATATAATTTAATATAATTTTAAAATCTTGCTGCTGGAAAAATAAATAAATATTATTTTGATCCTAGCGAGGTTGTAAACACATAAGTAAACTCCTTGGAAAGAAACCATATTAGCCATAGGATGAAATTTATAATACAGCCCTTGAGCCTTTCATATAACATTGATGGGGACAAATGCATTTCAATCTAAGGGATAACCTTGCGGGTCAAACAAGGGTCTGTTTAGCCCTTGCCTTACAAGGAAAATAAAAAGTAATATACGAGGGAAGCTAAATACGTGGCCTTAACACAAAAAATTATTTATTCTTTGTCTTTTTTCAATGAGGTCAACTTCGCCGAGAAAAACTTCTTACCAGCAACTTCACAAAATTATTTGGATCTATATACGAAATGAAAGTTTATATTATTGGTCATAAGTATATTAGCATTTTTTGTCAATTTTATAGTAAAAAAATACATATTTTTCAGAAATTATTATTTTATCAAAACATTTAAAACGTTAAAGGTTTAATGTCCAGTTCGGTACTTATTTCAGGGATTTGCCAATCCGAAGATTCTAATAATTATAATTACATTTGGGTTATACACAAGGTATTTGTTGGAGGTTTCCGGGGTTTGAAGGTATATTGTTAGGGGTTGTATATTATCACTTAGCAATGCATTATTATAACCTGCTTAACAAAACTGTATTTATATCGATTTGTAATACAAACTTCTGGTAAATAAATTAAGTTCAAATTAAAAAAAAATGTTTTTAAAAGCACCTCTAAGAGTGCAGTTGTATAAGGAGATATTACCAGGGGTTAGTTTACCTCCAGAACCTGTAATTACCCGGTGGGGAACATGGGTTAAGGCTGCAATATTCTACGCAGAGCATTTCGAGGCCATTAAAGAACTAATTTTGGATTTAGATGACGATTCGCAGTGTGTTGTGCAAAGTAAAGAGTTGTTAAAAAGTGCAAGTGTAGCTAAAGATCTTGTTTTTTTTAGGTTAATAATTTCAGTTTTATACCAGACATAATATCCTCGTTGGAGAGTAGAAATTTAAGTTTAAGAGAGTCAATTAGTATTGTTGAAACTTTTTTCGCTTAATATAACCGCGTTCCCGGTAAAGTAGGAGGTCAAGTAAAGAACAAATTGGATGTAACTGTAAAAAAGAAAGAAGGATTTTAATACTTAACTGCAGTAAAAAGCATTTATGAGGGTAAACGATCCAACGAAGTTCTATCTTGGCCTTATATTTTGCTACCTAAGTTGCAGTATCGTCCGATTACATCAGTAGATGTTAAAAAAAGCTTCTCTTTGTATAAACATATATTTACGAATAGAAGATAATCCTTTGTAGTTAAAAATTTTGAAAAGATTTAGTAATAAATGCCTTTTATGCAATTTTATGTTAAAAAATTGTTTACTTTTTTTTTTGTTTTTTGTTGCATTTTTTTAAAAATAAATATATTTTTTAGAACCCAATGTGCTTCTTTACCTTATTTTACTATAATAAATTAAGAAATATTGCATACGAGTATGCATATTTGGTAAAAAAAATTGCAAACAACTGCATATTTTAAAGGCAAGCAAGGCATATAAATATGCGCATATTTTGGCTGAATTCAAGTGCATATAATCCGCCTTTTACTCATAAGACTCGTTTTTCTCTCTCGCCGCGCTTGGCATTCTTACCACCTATTGTAGAACGCAAAGCGTAGGTACATTTAAGTAAAAATACTAAAACAAATCTTTAAAAATTACTTTGGTGTGCCTCAAGGCAGCGTTTTCGGTACGTTATTGTCCATATTTTGTATTAATGACGTCAGGGGCTATTCAAAAGGTAATGTGCTTAAGAAAGTTGTAATAAACTATTAAATTATTTATTAATAGTCGTGGGAAAGTGTGAAAAAAGTGGCTAAATTAATAAATGAATGATTTAAAAATATGGATAGGTAGGTGTACATAATACAACAAAAAATTTTGCTCAACCGATTAATAAAGAAATCCTGTTTTCAAGGTTCCTACTACGGAGCCCACTCAAGCTGTCAACTACTAAAAATATCATAGGTACATAAGTAATCATAATAATATTGGGGTAGTGTAACTATTATATCATATCGGTTATTTAAAAAAGTGCTTATGCCAACCTACTTTTCAAAAACCCTGGTAAAAAAATTGTCCACGCCATTGACTCAAGTACATCGTTGGATTAAAGCTGATAAAAAAGGATGGGTGAGCAGGATTTTCCGGTGAAAAAGAAATGGATTTTTAGGTCAATCTTTTGACTTTGACATTAACTTAAAGGATACACGATTTCTTAAGGTTTAAGATGTTTGGGTTTGTAAAATAACTATTGCTAGATATTATATAAATTTTGAGATAATGACAACAAAATAGTAATTTACGTTACAAAACCGGAAAGTAGCATTTCCAGGGCGAGCCGTAGGCGAGTCCTGGAAGCTTAGTTTTCAAAAGAAGAAGCAAAAGAAAAGTACCTATATCCCAAACCAAACTATGTTCCCGCCAATGAACCAAGACAAAAGACACGGACCATGCTGTAAACGCGGTACATGTGATAGCACCAATTGAATCTTTATCTCTACCGGGCATGTCTCTCCGTCAATACCGTCAACCCGGTAACGGCCCAATACGGTCGCCGTGGATTATAGTTGGGGCTCAGGGTGATATTGCCGAGAAACGGCACCGTACACACGGCACCGGTACGTGTAAAAGGCCACATCTGCTTTCGGATCCTTTCACCGTATAAACGGTGCCGTTAGGATGGTCGCCGTGTACGTTTCGTTCGTACACTTTACTGCTCTATGAGGCAACCTAGTACGTTCTTATATTTTTGAGCGAGACGTTGTAGTAGCACAAAAGTTATCTTAGAATTTCTAAATAGTCAAACACCTTGAACTAAATTTAATAGGCTTAGCCTTAGATATTATGCAATGGGCGAGTGGTAGATAGGGATATATAGGGTCCTAAAGGTATGGGGTGATATAAAATTGTATCCTATGTCCACTTACTACGAAGCTACAGCCCCTTAAAGGAGGTACTCTTAAAATAGGCTTTTCTAATTATTTCCGAAACTTTTGCAATGCAGAAAAAAAAACTAGATATACATTTGCCATATTTTTTAGGAATTTTTATTCAAAAGCTTTTCCAAGCGGTTTAATCCTCAAAAAAAAAACAAATTTCCATTTATACAAATAGCTTGTGAGAAAATTTGACTGTATAAATGTCTAGACTGTAGAGTACTCTAGACGCATTAATAGGGTGTTATTTTAACCAAATTAAGTATAAAAAAAATTTGATTTATTTGTTTTGACACAACCTATCGAAAAAAAAGTTAAATTAAGGCAAATTTGCATATTTTACGGTTTAATTGCGGCGTAACTAGCCCCATTGCTTGGAGGGGGCATAGCCCCTGTAACCAGTGGAGAAACTAATATTAGTGAGTCGTTCGCACAAAAAAAGGAGAAGCGGTACTTTCATCGCTTCCATGTTCCTAAAGTTATTTTTCAAGGAGGCCAAACACAACGGGGGGAGGGGGTGGGGGGTCGTATCGATATACAAAAAAGTATACATACCTACTTATTTTTCAAAAATTATTTTATTTCAACATTATAATATATAAAATTTTATGTAAAAAGCTACTAATTATTATGAATGTTAATATTCTCTTCCTTATAGATTTTCGCCCCTTTCTCCTTACCTTACACCATGTAACAAAATGTTCGTACTGCTTTTCATACCTTAGTCAGTGGATTTGGCAGGTAACAGCTCGGAATTTACTTTATCTGCAGCCTTCAAAATGGCTTCGGGCAGTTCTTCGTCGGATGAATGCATTAAATATTGCTTCGATTCGGTTTAATTTAGAAAAATACTATACTGTCACTTCGAAGACGCTTTTTAACCAACTTTGACGTTTTAATAACAATGACACGGCTTGGTAATCGTAGCAAATGATATCAAACCAGCCGTCACACATCGCTTTAATAGTTGTTTTATGACATGACTATGGAGGACTTGAGGTAGGAGGCCGATCGCAATGCATTGGATTCGGTCCCAAATTAGCATCGGTAATTCAGCTTTACGAGTTGCCATAAGATGGCGCTCGTGTTCGAAGTGGGCTATCAAATAAATTGTTTCTTATGGACGCGATAACTATTTTTATTTAAATTAGTTCTTTAAGGAACAAATAAGGACTTTTATATGAATTTACACTTACTTTGTTATACTTATTAGTAAACTCGGCCTGTATAAAGTTCCAACGATGCTTGGTTTTTAAAATACAGGGTATTAAACATTCTAGCTACAGAGGTTTTTTTTTAAAGTGAGCTTACCTTTGAAGCTAAAAAGAGACTTATTTGGCTTCATTTCCTCTTTGAAGAAGATCCTGTCTTACACCCCGACACAAAGCAAACTCTACTTTTATAAATTGTACCATTATTCATTATAAATATGGAAATTAATTACAATACAACGTTATTTGTCTTGTCTTATTGCCTTCAAACATTATTTGTTATTTCGAAAAATAAAATGTCAATTGTCAAAAGTAAAACCACAGAAAAATAAAGGGTTTAAGTAAAAGTTAAAAACTATGGAGGATCTAGTTTTCCATATTAAAAACGAAGAAGAAGAAGACAACATCAGCCCACTTCGGATGCGAGAGCCATCTAACGGCCAATAGCGAACTAACCAAAAAACTGGGACAGAAATTGAAAATGCTGCCATTGTCGATCGGCCTCCTACCCTCTAGTTCTCCATAGACATGACTAAAGAAACCTACAGGGTTATATAAGAATATCTTCATTATTTTATATTTTCAAAAAATTTAAAATACAACAAAAAGCTAGAAAAGAGGTAGATTTTATTAGATCAACTAGTTCGGATTTCGTAAATACTTATTTACCTATTGTAACAATAGGTATAACTTCCGAGGTAAAAAAAAACTATGTAATCAGGTCAAAATTTGCATAATTTTTTCAAAACTAAAATGCGTGCGGGAAAATGGGTTAAAACGCACGGTCGTAGAAAAAAAAATATTTATGGACCGAATTTCTTGAAATTCTAAACACGTAGATATTTCTTTTTTTTTACCGTCGTATCGGCTCCTATATGGAATAAAAAGGGATTATAAAAATGTATATATCGAAAAAACTGACTGTCTTGAAACTCAGCATAAATATTCTAATATACAGAGTGGAATTTTTAACTGGAATAAATGCATTCGTATGTTTTTTTTTTAAATCGGTCCCTAAAGAGGAGATATAGATTTTTCCTACGACCACCTGTAAAAATGAGAAATAAAGGACGCCTAACTTGCATGGCTAGAAAGTTCTTCATATCACACGCGTGTTGAAATATTTTTTTTCAATACGTGTGTTGAAATATAAAACAGCTGATAGTCGATGAATTTGACAGAAAAACTATTTAAAAACATAACAAACTTACGGGACCCGTCGTGGAGCGAATTGGGGTGCTGGGAGGGGTAAAGTACACTAGGGCATTACTGCGTTATTTTTGGGAACCTAAGAGTATTTATGATAGAAATAATAATATATCAAGAAGGGAAAATATGTCAGGCAGCCCACCAAACATGTCAACTGAGTTGAACCACAGAAAAAAAAGGGGCAGCTATAGAGCAGAAATAGAATACCCTAGGAAATACCGATTTATAATTTTACAATTATCTCGGATAAAATCCATACAATGTTTAAGGATGACAAGTGAATGTGCTTTAAGTAAGTAAATGTATTTTAGCAATATTCAAAACAAATCGATTATAGATAGGACTTTTATAATTAACAAGCTATTGATATTTAACTCCATCTCTATCTTTCTATAATATTTAGGTTATGTTTTAGTTTTGTGTTTTGTGGTTTTTGTATGTATATTTAGGTATATTATTGTTTTATTGAAGCAGCTAAAAATCAGAAACGAAATTTATTCACTGTACATAAATAGTAAGTATGATGTGCGTAAGCAAATAGAAAAAGTTATTCTTTTTATTTAAATCTAGGTAAGTTAAAATGTGTAAGTGGGAATTGTTTTTATTTTTTTTAACTCGAGAGTTGAAATACATTTTTCAACTCTAATGTTGAAAAAATTTGTCTCTTTTTGATTATTTTCTATGGTCGTAGAAAAATTGTGTTGCATTAGGTACTCGTGTAAAAGTGATTTTCTCACACTCGGAGAATTTCCGCACTCGGCCAACGCCTCGTGCTAAATACCTCCTCGTTTGACAGGTACCGCTTTCAACACTCGTTATGTAATATACTATTTTGTCGTAATACCTACCTATAATTACGGCGTCAATTAAAAACAAAATTACCACTTGCTAATTTGATAAGAACCGACTAACCCTGAAAACAAGTCGGCTGTTCACCTTAATGTGATAATTTAATAAACGGGGCTGCGCCCTTCAGGTCAGCATCCCTTTAACGGCTTGACGGAACAAGGTAACTTAGTTAAAGTTTCAAGTTTGTTTGGGGTGATTGCTTTTCTGGGTAATTAACGATAATTAATATTAGAGCATTAATTTTAAATATGACTGGCGCCGTTATAAAGAAAAATTTTTAATCGAAGCTCCTTCACAGCCCATTTATAAATTTAGATACTGTTGTTTTGGTATGTGTCGCCCCCGTTCTGTGTTGGAGCAATCATCAGAATCTTCCTGTAATGATATTAATGTTTATTTCTTTCTCCTCTCCACTTTTAACACTGTCTTCAACAATACGGGAAGTTTTCCATTTAATTGCAACCCTAGCCACTAACGGTTCATTAACAGGCGGGCGATTCGGGTATTTTTCATTGAACCTAATATTACAGACTTTCCTATAACTTCTACTTTTATCTGCGCAACCCAACATAATCAAAATGTCTATGCGTTCACCTTCAGCGAGGAGCATTTTGAATGTAATATCATCAGCCGAACAAAATTGAAATTTAATTAACATTCACTGACTTTTTTGACGTATCAAACTTAAATAGTAAATTGTCATTGTCATTGTCCAAGCCTTAAAGATTGTGACTTGAGTTCAGAATGTTGCTAAGTCAAGAAACAGATCGATGCCACATACTAGCATTAAAGCGTTAATACTTCGTGAACGGTTAAAGATAGGTAATTATAGGGAAAATTTACACTGAGAAAAAGACCTTCTATTTCTTATAAGAATTTACATACTATAAAGATAAGACTTTTTTATACAATGTCCCGAAAGCGACTTGTTAGATCAAATTTAAGAATGTTGTTGGATTTTGTATGTAGAAATTACTTAGAAAGAACAAAAACCACCAAAATGGCTGCTGACCAGTAATGCCTCCACCACAATTCGAACTTAGGATTTATGTCCTTAAGGGAGTATCAACATATAACCTATTTCGCGTAGAATATATTTTTTTGTCTAACTTTTACACAAAATTTTAATAAAATGAATATCGTCTTCATATTCTATAGGTAATAATTGTTAGATAAATATCAAGGAATTTCATAAGTTATTTAAGGAGAATTGTATATCGAAAAATATCGGTTAAGATTTTTTTTAACATTATTATGTCATTGTTCTTTCACTATACAATTCGCCCAAAATAAGCAATGAAATAAATTGATATTTTTGTAATATATCAGATATAACCTAAATAATGTGCCGACGATATTGATTTTATTTAAATCTTAGTCAATAAAATAGTGAACTAAGAAAAACAAGGCGAAAGAGGTTATAGGTTGGTAATAGATAGAATGACGTTGATAATTCTACCTTAAAGCAAACAACGCTTTTATTATGACTGCTTTTAATATCCTTATTTATTCTTTGCTTCTCATAGGCCCAACTTATTCTAATTTAAATTTCATTATGAATATTTCACTATCTATCTTTTCAATAACGTCGAGCGACCTTTTTGCCGTTTCTTTTATTCAAAAGCCGTACAATCAGCGTTCGTTACGTTGATGGTGTAACGCTTTATTTCGTATCTAGCAGCGAAAGAAACAAGTTTTTTCCATTTTGCTTTCCGAAAGAAATTCTATTTTTGAAAAGGAAATAAGATAGGATCGCATGTTACCCAGCTACGATGAAGCTAAGACCTAGCGTTTTTTATTTCAATCGTAAATTTATTTTTGCGCCGAATCGACAATGTTTATAAAGGACATTCTATCGTATGACACTTACTTGTAAAATAAAAATTCTAATGCTAAAGCAGTGCATCTTGTTATGATGTTCACACAATACGTAAACACCTAACCTAAAAAAGTTTTCGTGCTAATGTCAAAATTGTCATATACCTACATATATTTTCACTTGCTACCGCTAGGGGACAGACGTTGCCACGTTTTGCGGATTCCACACTAATGTGGAATATTCCGAATAATATACAGTTGTATTCATAACAAAAGCGTACACGAATTATAATGAGGGGAAACCTTATCCATATTTGCGTAAAACCGGCTTATCGCAAGTTAAATGTTATTAAAAATGCAAAGCATTGGCGTTGGGCGTTAGTTCAATAGAATAACAAAAATTGATTTTTTAATTTTATAATATATCTTCGGCTCTTTCCAGCACGCATGTATTATTTCCCATAAATCTTCTGAATTTTGTGGCCTAAAATTTCGATTATATAGTGTTTTTACCATTATACCTACCCAAAATATTTTCAATTGATGGGTTTGAAACCAGAGGGTTACAGCATTGGCAGTGGGGACTGGACAATTATCTTGTTGAAATATGAAAGTATTATTGGGATAAATTTGCTCAGCAGATGGTAACAATATGTTTTCTAAAATGTTAATGTAATTTCCGGCATTAAATCTTCCCTCTATTCGCCAGCAAGTCCCAGGTCTATGAACACTTATTCAGCCCCATACATTTACAGAGAAACTCCCATGTCTACAAGTAGTATATCGCTCTTCAAACCTGGTATTGTTTGGACGGTACCCACGAATTTGTCCATTATAGGTCGACTGGAAAGTCTTTTCATCAGTAAAAATAACCCTGTGTCAAAACTGAGGATTGCAGTATATAATTGAAAGCAAAAATAATCCTTGATTGTCGCTGTTCTTCGGCAAGAAACATTTTTTTCACAGCTGGGCGACACTTTAGTTTAGATTCCTTGACTCTCCTGCTGGCGCTAGGTTGGGAGACAGGAAATGCTCATCAATAACCGCATTCCTTGCAGTTGCAAATAGATTATTTCTTAAATATCCCAAAAAAGCAGCATCCTGTTCATGGTTGGAACGTTTGGGACGACCTGAACCAATTTTCCTGTTTAGGGATTCTTCTTGTTCCCAGCGTTGCTTAATTTTCAATAGGTATAGTTTTTTTTTCTTTTACACAACTGCGCTACAGCACGGATTGACCATTCTTCTTCGATTCTTGATACAATTTGAGCCTTTTCAACTGCAGACAACTGACGAGGAGGCATTTTTATGTTCTTCTGTCAGAGTTTATCAAATGTTAGCACCACGCAGTTTCAAAATTAATTACACCGACGCCAATGTTTTGCATATTTGAAAATCTATGACGTATGATAAGTGATAACCTCCAATAAGCCGGTTTTACGCAAATATGACAAAACTTACCAATCATTCTAATTCTTGTACGCTTTTTTTATATATACAACTGTACCCACAATTCTCACGGTAAAGTAAATTCTTAATTGGCTGCCAGCCAACAACTTTTCTTGAAACCGGCACCTCGCGCCGCCATAGCACTGGTAAATGCCCAATTGTTACGAATTGAATAAATCAAAGATCATATAATAGCCAAACTGCCAAGCCACTGTATCAATATTTTTTTTATAAGAGAGACTTCAACTTAAAATGTAAATAAAGGTATCCAAGCATTTTTTCAAAAAAAAACTGTACTGGATTTACTGAATTTATTCCAGGTTACAAACTCACCCTGTATTCTCTACATAAACAAGTTACACAAGGCGACACAGGCTGTCCAAACCTGTAGATAAAAGTTCAATCAATTTTATCGCACTGGTAATAACAATATTTAATTTCCAGCTTCAGAATAAACGAATTTAAAAAAATAACGAGCTTAAAAAAATGAATTTTTAAGCAAGCATATTTATATTAAATAGCACGGAAACGCATACATATTAATTTTTTATGTGACAACGACAAACAACTTCGGTCGCCAGAGGCCCTGAAAAAATACAAATCTGTTTTTGTAAAATGACATGGACAAAGTTACATTGTTAATATTGGAGCTTATTTAAATATGGTAATCGGAGAACAATAAATATTTGTTGAAGCGAATAAATTATTTTAATATTTAAAATTTGTATTGGGTGTAATTTTTTTTGTTGGTAATATTTTCAGTGCCTATACAGGGTGGCCCTTTAGTGTGGCAAAGTACAATAGCTCCGTTACTATTTCAAATACATTAAAAATATTAATACAAAACTTGAAGGGCAGTAAGTGACTTATAACGTAAAATTATTTTTAACTCTATAGGGTGGCTCAAAAAAGCGGAACAATAAAAAATGTACTTTTTTCAAATGGAACCCTGTATATTTTTTCATTTTTAAATTCCACATAAAATTATAATTATTTTTTATTTAATACATTATTAGTCTATACTTTATAGTTTCCGAGATATTGACTCTTGAAAAGTAACATTTTTGAACTTTGACAGCTTCTAGCTTTCTAACAGTACGTCTTAGAGCAAAACGGCTTACATGTCCCTATCTTTAATTTTTATTATCTTCCCAAAAAAATCAACTTCCGGTTAAACCGGATGTTACTCGAAAGCAGGAAATATAGTTGTTCCGGTTTAACTGGAAGTTGTTTTTTTTGGGAAGATAATAAAAATTAAAGATATGGACTTGTTAGCCGTTTTGCTCTCAGACGTACTGTTAGAAAGTTAGAAGCTGTCAAAGTTCAAAAATGTCATTTTTCAAGAGTCAATATCTCGGAAACTATAAAGTATAGACTAATAATGTATGTAATAAAAAATAATTATAATTCTATGTAGAATTTAAAAATGAAAAAATATACAGGGTGTTCCATTTGAAAAAAGTACATTTTTTCTTGTTCTGCTTTTTTGAGCCACCCTATAGAGTTAAAAATAATTTTACGTTATAAGTCACTTACTGCCCTTCAACTTTTGTATTAATATTTTTAATGTATTTGAAATAGTAACGGAGCTATTGTACTTTGCCACACTAAAGGGCCACCCTGTATCTCTAGTAGTCCTTATGCAGATTATACCACAACCACCTTGAAAGAAGCCGTGAAACAGAAACATCGACAACACTGCGTGAGGATCCATGTGTCACGTGACTTATTTGAAGTTATCAATGCTTTAGTATGTAATTTACGGGCGACGTAGGTTTCAACTTTGCGGTTTTTCCCATTAATTTGTATTTTTATCCGGTTTTCGATTGATATCTAATAGAATATTTAAGTGACATGATTGCCAAGAACCTCTTCAAAATATTAGTCAACATTTTTGGTGCGAGTTTGCTATAATAGCAATATAAAAGCGAGAAATCGAACAGCCTGGCCGGCCGGGCGGTTTGTTTACAGGTGTTGTAATGGCGGCCGAATTTTATTTGTTTTAATTTAATAGTATATTAAAGTATAAGTGGATATTAAGGTCTTTAAAACACGCGCGATTTTGTGATTGAAATAGAGCAAGTGTTTTAAAGACCAGTTATCCACGAATACTTTACATTATTTTTTTTTATTGGTACACTTATTGGTATTTATATTACAAAAAATGGAAATAATAACTTAGTAAGTAAGTGAAATGGTCGAATTCGTGATGTGATATACCTGTCGTTGTCATGAAAATGAGGAGAACAAAAAATAACTTCCAATCTGTCACATAAGATTCATTGTTGTCACCGTTGACATTGGTTGTGTATTGCTTAAAAATAGTATATTAAAGTACACGTTTCATAAGAAGCGATTTTAGCGCACGCGTCTATTTTAATTTTTAATTGACACGTGCGCTAAAACGCCTTATGAACCACGTGCTTTATACTATTTTTTCTATTTGTAGTTTTTTCAATAAAAAATACATATTTAAAAAGAAAATAAATCCTTCTAATTTTTATGTCTAAATTTTATGTTGGTAATACTATTTTTTATCATAGTAACCTCTGGACAACAAATATTATTTTGCGAACTGTCATTTTTTGATTTATTGACCCATTTTCACCACGAGATTCTAAAGTTATTTTAGCGATATGAAATTTGAAATTGGACGAAATACGTTGTGTGATCCTTGTACATTCGGTACATATACAGAGCGTTCGGAAATTCGGGCGATTTTGCTAATTTTTTTTGAATTTCAAAAGACGTGATTTTACGTCAATTTTTCAATTTTTCAATTTCAATGTTACCAACATCAAATAAAGAAAAAACGCGTATCGAAATAGCTTCATTATGAACTTCATTTCAAGTTCATAATGAACTTATTATGAACGTCAAATAGAAAAAATATTTTATTTGACGTTAAAAGGTAATTCTGTCAAATCAATAATTAAAAAGTTGACATATTTAGACTTCACGTTCCACGGGTTGTTGATGTTGCCATGGTAACTTTAAAACACGCGCGTTTTTGAAAGTGGGATTTAAGCACGCTGAGTCGTACTTTAAATAAGCGAAATAAGGTATCAATAAAAAAAAAGTTGTTTTTTTTTGTATTCCAGTTAGCTCTTTGGGATAAACTTTATTGTTTTGTGGCTAGAGTTAATTTATTAACTAATTAATTAGATGTTATTTAAACTCGTACGAGAAGAGACCTTTAAGAGTCATTTAAAAGAATTATGAAAATTTTAATAGCAATAAGTAATTGCCTAAGGATATAAAAATAAAAATACCTATGCACGCATTTTAATTTGAAATTATTATACTTTTCCGCACGGCGTGCGTAAAATTTTTTTCCGCATGCATAAGATTTTAAAATGCAAAATTCAAAAATCCTTACAGTTAAAATGTTAAACTTATGCGGAAAGTCACTTTTCCGCACTCAACTGCTTACCCGAACTCCACACGTCGAAAAGCGTCTCTTTCCGTACTTGTCAGGATAATAACTATAAAACTGCCACAAAATTATTTCGAATGATCCGGAAATGGTTTTCCCGCACGCGGTTTTCATTTGTTCGTGCCTGCGGCAAAAATCGTTCGTCATCAAAAAGAGCTGAAAAAGTTTAAAACTACTTTTTTAAATGACACCGACGGGCTTGGTTCGGGTCGACCTTGTTTTATTAAAACTTTTTTCTTGTTAAAAATAAAAGCCCTAACCGAAAGCTTATGGTCGATTTAATGCTGTAGTGCTAACTAGACCGGGTGTTGGAAATGCTGGGATATTTATTTATTTATTTATTTTTTAATTTATTTTATTTTTTTTATTTTTTTTTTTTTAATAAAATTTGTTCTGTAAGTTCATCTTATGGTTAAAAATAAACATATTTAATGCTATTTATTACTATAGTTCAACTCGATATATCTACACTGAGAAAAAAAGCCTTCTATTCCTTATAAGAATTGACATACTCTTTATGCAACTGTTTCAATACTTTATGTGACAAGCAAGGCGCTTTTCTACTGCAAGACAACGAAAATTGCTAGACCGTTGTATAGTGATAATATCACGGTAATTTAGCCAATAGGAATTAGGAGTTAATGCTACTATAGAATGGTTTATAGACATTATTGCTCTGAATACTCACAGTAATTATTATCAAGTTCTATTGGGGGTGTAATCTGATTTTATGTACTGCATTAGTTCCGACTGACAGATGTAATGAAACTAGACATTAATCATAATAATATTTGCTTGTTACGGTTAATAAAGCATATATGTACTTACCACTAAAACTCAGTACTGGAGTTATCAGAAATTTAAATACCTTATAGTGTGATATAGTTCTTGACGTTTAACATTGCATACGATTATCTATTAGGCAACATAGCTTACTGAGATAGTTAAATTCGTCTATAGATTATAAATATTATATAGTCCAATACTAATGATGGGATGTGCGAAATCAGAATCTTCCATTGCTTTATCTGACAGGCAAAGTTTAAAAAAACTTAAATACAAAAAAAAATTAATTGAGTAGTTAATTATTGATGATACTAGATTCACGACTGCCCCTTGTATATTTTTTATTGTACTAAATTAAGTGTGTGTTTTTACCAAAATAACAGCACTTTATTATATTATGAATAAAAATGAAATAAAATTGTTTTTCCGATATTCTATCCTATTTCCATTCCCCTTCAGTGTTTTTTTTTTGAAATATCTTAAAAATTGCTTAGGTAATTCTCGTTTCCATCCATAATTACAACTACAAATAAATTGACCCATGTTCACACATAATTTTTAAGTCCGGTCCTGGCCAATCCTTAAGTTCTGTAAAAAGAAATGTTATAAATGACATGTGTCAGCGGCGGCCATTAAAAACTAAGGTGAAATTCACTATATCAACAATAGCGACATCTGTAAAGGAGCGTCTGATTCAAATCATTAGATAACGTCTTGTCATTCATTTATTTTACCAGTCCTTGTATAGGTTTTAACTTTATTTATAAATTCTTATAAGGAAAAAATAATTAAGTTCTCATGCAAAAACTCCCTAATTAAGAATCGAGCCAAGCTAACCGAAGCACAAATTCCAATGATTGCTTCGGACTCGGTCGTATTTTAAATTGACTTCGTTGGTTTATCTGGAAACGAAAAAACGACATAATTGCATTAATATTAACATAGAAATAGAAATACGCACTTAAGCAAGTTAGGAATAGTGTCCAATTGGTGACATGACCTTTGTGTATTAGTTCCTATACAGGGTAAGTCGGGAGAAATGGGCCAAACTCTAATTGGGCTCCTAGATCGCCAGACCTCACATCGGTGGACTATAATTTAAAGAAAGGCACGAATCAATAATTAGAAGAGCCACGCGCGCCCTTCGCAAACGAAGCAGGAACTGTTTGGAAGTCAATGGCGGTATTTTTGAAAATTTACTAGATTTATTTAAAACAATGTTAATGTTGCATATTTTGGTTTAACAATATTATTATTTTATTTAACGCTGTAATTTGAAAACAAATGAATATTTGGTAACAACATTTGGGTTTTTTCTTATTATTTTGATGAGTAGTTTGGCCCATTCCTCCCGACTCACCCTGTATAACCAGTGATAGACATACTTTTCCGTCAAGTCGATATCTCACTGTTCGATGACATTCTGTCATATGACATGTCTATGAACTATGGAGGACTTGAGGTAGGAGGCCGATCGCAATGCATTGGATTTGGTCCCAAATTAGCATCGGTAATTCAGCTTTACGAGTTGCCATAAGATGGCGCTCGTGTTCGAAGTGGGCTATCAAATAAATGGTTTCTTATGGACGCGATAACTATTTTTATTTAAATTAGTTCTTTAAGGAACAAATAAGAACTTTTATATGAATTTACACTTACTTTGATATACTTATTAGTAAACTCGGCCTGTATAAAGTTCTAACGATGCTTCGTTTTTAAAATACAGGAACATTCTAGCTAGAATGTTTTACCTTTGGAGCTAGAAAGAGACTTATTTGGCTGCGTTTCATCTCTGAAGAAGATCCTGTCTTACACCCCGACACAAAGCAAACTCTACTTTTATAAATTGTACCATTATTCATTATAAATATGGAAATTAATTACAATACAACGTTATTTGTCTTGTCTTGCCTTCAAACGTTATTTGTTATTTCGAAAAATTAAATGTCAATTGTCAAAAATAAAAGCACAGAAAAATAAAGGGTTTAAGTAAAAGTTAAAAACTATGGAGGATCTAGTTTTCCATATTAAAAACGAAGAAGAAGAAGACAACATCAGCCCACTTCGGACGCGAGAGCCATCTATCGGCCAACTAGCGAACTAACCAAAAAACCGGGACAGAATTTGAAAATGCTGCCATTGTCGATCGGCCCCCTACCCTATAGTTCTCCATACCTACTATGAACACTTACTTGGAAAGTGAAAATCCCGGTATTAAATCAGTTGCTTTAGAGATCTGGTACTCCATCTTCTCCAATCTTTCAAATTAGTCTTATATTACCCAGGTAACACAGATTGCTTAAAGCGCTCTTTAAGATGTTCGAGAGTAGTCGACTTATTTTATGGGGCTACAAACAAGGTTTTATAAAAGCATATGGTTTTGATATTTCTGGCTAAGCCGGTATTAAATTTAAGCAAATATTCGGTCTGGGTCTGTCAGCAGCAGTAAACGTCAAGAATTTACACAGTTTCGCCATATCGATTGCCATGCATGGAGTCATTAGAGGTAAAAGTGGACACTTTGGTATTCTTGTCTATTCGTTAAATTACACATGTACTAGAAAAAATAGGATTTTAAAAATGTTGTTAAGGTAATGTTATTATTATTCTTTATAAGTGTATAGTGTATTAGTAGTTTGTACAACTAGAGTCTGTCCTAATCACGCTAAATACACATCCAAATGTAGGTGGTTTTGTGGATTTAAATCGATTTATAGTTATTAATAATACTAGTTCGATATGAACACTATAACGAAACGTGTGCAACGTTAATTTCACAAGCAATAGATTTTATTCGTCTAAATTTCATTGATATCAGATAACGTTTTCGTATTTTTTAAAATTTTCAGGTGTCCATATTAGTCGATATCATGGTAACCGCATTTTTGATTGTTTCAATTTCGATTTTGACAACGTCCTTATTGCCGTCTAATTTTCTATTGTATGCAAAGTGTTGGCCAAAAATAATTTAAATATGGGAGGTTCTGAATCCGAGTCCGAGTCCCTTCGGATGTTTACAATAAATAAATGCAATCCGTTTTTCTAAGTAATAATAACAAATAAATATTTTGCACCGACTTTCTTTTTGTTTTTGTATCTTAACATTTGGATGTTATTATGAAGGTCATAATGACATCCAAATGATAATGCTAAATACGTTATACTGGCACTGTCGTAGATTAACAAATTTAAAGCTATTTTACTTGATGTAATTAAAGCTGTTTACATTGATTAAAGTATTTTTTTTTAATCCGGTGATTTAAGGAAAATTTAAAATTATTTAACAACATAATGTGCACAGATTTAAGGGAGTTAATAGCCCCTCGGGGATCTTTATAGGGGAAAGTGTTCTAATAGCGACCGTTTTTCTTTTTTGGTATTTTTAGTCAGAATTTAAAGACATTTTGGGCTTTTTAACTGACTTGTTGTATTTAAAGCATGGTATTCGACTCGCAGATAATGAAACATAATACACTCGCCGCAAGCCACTTGTATTTGTTATCATTTATCATTATAATAGGTACACTCGTTAAAGAACTACCTAGTATTAAAGCACCATAAAAGAGTTTGAGTTATATAGCACAAGACAGAATTCCATTTATATGACAAATTACTGAGATAAATTATTATAATCTAAAACTTGAAAATACCAGTTCTATCTGCTTATCGTTCCAGTTATAGTTTTAATTAAATTTTAATTAAATTTCGAAAAAGCCAAAGACAAACCAGTAGTTGTAGTTTATTCGGTAACTTTGGTTTGACAAGTTAGAAGAGTTGTTTGGAAAACAATGGTTTATTTAATTGACAACAAAACTCTAATACAAATTTTCGTTTTATACCACTAGTAAAATTATTTATTGAATCCAGTGACGGTCGCAGCCTTTTTTAAATTGGGGGCGGTTTAGTAGGTATTGAGGTGGCCTAATGTCGGGAAAACGTGCTGCAAAATAATTGGTTAAATGTATTATAAGCTCACCATGCAAAAATTGACGATTTTTTCAGGAATGGTGAATGTTGGGGCGTAGATTGAGAATCTGAAAACAATTTTCCTCGGAAACGTTTGGTTTTTTAGATGTTTCTTCTACAATTGCTATTTTTCAATGGACTATATGTCACCATTTCAGAATTTTCCAATTTTTTCTCTGAATGCAAATTAATAGCTATTTTTCTTGCTACACAATGTTATTTAAATGTCTTGCACCGATGAAGATTAATAATTGTTAATTCAAATCCTACGTCTTTCTACTAGTATATTACTGTCACCAAAATACTTACTTTTAGTTGTTATATTTTAAAATTTTTATATTTTGGCACAAATAAATATCTTTATTATTATTATTATTATTATTATTATTATTATTATTATTATTATTATTATTATTATTATTATTATTATTATTATTATCATTATTGTTATTATTATTATTATTATTATAGCAGTTCAGGTTAAAATATATAATTTAACCTGAATAACATATTATATCCTTTCAATTGCAATTCTAAACGCATGATGTCGAACAAAGAGACTACATCGATTGAGCTAACGGAGACTAATAGGCTAGTTGTGTATCTAATGACTCAACAAGACCTCTAGTAAATTGGGAACTAGTTCATCCAACGTTCTTGTTACGTAGGTTACACGGGGAACGCAAATTGTGGACAAGAGATGAGAGATGTCATAGTTATTGAATCGGAATCTGACATGCTTGGACAAACCGATTGTTCCAATGCGAATATCAAATAAAACTATTTGCAACAGATCCTATAATAAGAGGTTTAGTTGAGTGTTGTTTTTTCACTTGTTAAAATAAATAAAATTCTCATTATTTGTTCATTGAATACGATAAAACACCCAGTAACCTTTGACATTATCAGTATTATTATTAGTGGTTTCATTGATTTGTTTTAAATAATTTTAACGTAACGTCTCTAAGATATTTTTATTACCTCCAAGTCTCTTATATTCAATTATTAATAACGTCTCGGCTAGCAGCGCATATCGCCGTTTGACGAAACGACCAGTAGGCATGCTTCCTCTGGGCTCGGCGTTTTTAGAGAATTCCATGGTAAAAATCATACGTTTCTTGCATGATGAAAATCGCCTGAAGGCAAACAACACACAAACTCGTATTTTAAAACAATAACATTTTATAGAAAAAAGAAAAGCTAAGTCTTTCTCCACAATTTTTTATTAGAATAACTAGGCGAACCTAGAAAAATTCATAATAATTTAAATCGACATGTTTCGAGTGTTGAAAGGTACAATGCTGATGTTGTTAGCAATAGAGAAAATAATAGTGGGATTGAGCCGTAATGGAGCTTTCAATGGTGTACAAGAGGTGTAAAAATTGAATAGTCAAAAGACCGACAATCAAGATTTCAGCATACTGGAAAGTCAAGGGTTAGTGCAAAGGTCCTGTCTTGTGCAGAAAAATTAGGGAGTATTAACAGACTTTGTGAAAATCATTTATTAATTAGTGAAAGATGTTAAGTTTTATTCAGCTTTGTCAGAGACATCATACTTACAGTGTATAATGTGGATCATTTTTAATTTCTTGTGCAATATGGGAGGTGTAGTGTGAAGTGCATTAATTGAGAGTGATCAAAGGGTAATTTTTCTACATTTTCTATTTATTTGATATTAAAAATCAATAAGCTTTTGAGCTGCTGGCATCGACTGCAAAAAAGTTTGTTATTAAAAAATTAAACAATAGTTTTGTTAAGTCTTCGAATACTATGGCGTGATCTTTTAATGGCCTAATTCAGAAAGATTGTATTGTGAATATTAAAAATATCCACTCAAGTAACACTTGATTCTGAACATTCCAGACACAGTGACAAATCTTTATTTGGCTCTTTACACAACAGCGGGAAATTCAAACAGTACAATAAAATGAATGAAACCGCCTTTCTGCCGACATTTTACTAATGAAATTTGTTTTTATGTCTGGCAGCAAAATGGAGTTGTCATAACAGCTGCATTGAATTTTTTTAAAGTCGTGTTGCGGTTAGGTTTGTGTTTTTTTTTATTAATAGCTTTATTCGAAATTTGATTTTGGCATCAAGTTCTGCTTCGATCGAGATAAAAATTAAGCAAGAAAATTAGTAGTCACGTGATTCGCATCATCTGTCAAATTTTAATTTTTTCCAAAATATAATTCAAAAGTGGGGTTATTTCTAAAAATATCAAAAAAAATTATTGGAAAAAGTTTTTTTAAATGCAGTTTTTAGCCAACATGCAAAATTTTAGCTGCATAAGATAATTTTGAGTTTTTACCCATATTTTGTAAATTGCACCCCTATTGCAAAATAAGACTCAACGCAATCTACATAAAACTTCTTAATTTTGACAATGCTTTATTTCAGATACATTTTCTTTAAAGTAGCGCCATATTAAATGTGTGTTTTTCTACAAAATCAAAATTTGGCTATTAAAATTTGGTCGCATGTGATGCAAAGTTCATTTGTTTTTGACCCTGTATAAGATAACTTCATAAAATAAGTATTTTTGAAAACGTAGTTTGTGTCTGAAAGTAATACACCTTTATATTAAGACAAAAAAGAACACAGTTTCATCAGTAAAGTGTTCATTAAGTGGAAAATACATTTTAGTGGTGGGTAAAATCAAAATTATCTTATGCAGCTGAAATGTTCCATGTGGGCTAGAAACTGTTTTAAAAAAACTTTTTCCAATAACTTTTTTCGATATTTTCAGAAATAACCCCACTTTTGAATTATTTTTAGGCAAAAACTAAAATTTGACCAATATTTTTTTTGCTTTGGTTTTCATCTCGATCGAAGCAGAACTTGATGCCAAAGTCAAATTTCGAATAAAGCTATTAATTCAAAAAATCCCATATGATGCGGACTTTACTGGTCACACTATATGTTGTCTTACACTTAAATGTTTCAATTTCCATAGAAAATAAGTGAAATATATGCATAAGGTCCATTATTATTTTATTTGCTCTTTTCCTAATTACTACATTACTGAATGGGCAAATATTATAGACTATAGCCTTACCTGTTATAATATTTCCTTATTAAAAGAATCCAATATTTCACAAATCTGACACTGACGCACCATTTTGTTAAGTACAACAATAAAATTAAAAATCCTTTACAAGAATCTAAAAAAAAACACGAAACTTCACCGAATACGTACAAAGACAACTATTCCGACGACGAACCACGACATCGCAAAAACAAATAGGTACGGTTACTCACAGAAAAAAGAATAGTTTGTTCGATTTATACAGCTGTTTGTGTTGCTACCCGTGAATGGCCGACGCGTAAAAAAGAAAAGCAATGTTGCCGCTATCATTATATTATATTTCGTCACCATTGAACTAAAATAAGTAGGTACTAAATACAGAGACCTGAAATAACAGTAAGTTTGATAACAGCGCTCCTTTTGATGCTCATGCTAAGTAAAGTGGGCTTAAACCTGCCAGAACCGATAAACAGTGTGTCCCCGGATGGAGTTGACAAGAGGAAAAACATCTTTATTATGGATTTTACGACGAAAAGTTATTCTTTATAAAAAAATTCTGCTTGTCGAGAAAATGAAATTACCATATAAAAATTTTAGATCAGATGTACAGGGTGTTACTAAATTAAGAAAACTTGACATTACTTTACGAGAGAAGTACCATTATTTATTATTTTAGACAAAATGTTTATGATACAAAGTTGTTTATAATCCAAAATAAAGCTTAAATATAAAATTTGAAATCTGAATTCTAATTTTTGTTTTTTTATTTTTACAATAGAATTTATGAACATTCAAAATGTACAATTGTGAAAAAAGTTATTATTCTACATAATATCCTCCTCCAACCTGCACACATTTCTCCAAATGAGAAATAAATTAAATAAATAGGTCATCACTCTCAGATTTTCATTTTGATATCTATTCATAAATTCTATTATAAAAATAAAAAGCAAAAATTATAATTCAGGTGTCCTGAATGTATAGGGTGTAATTGTTATTGGCGTTACCTATTTCCGCGGGATTATTCAATCTAAACCTAGCTGCTTCAGATGAACAAAAATATTGCGGAACATAGTTTCGTTTTATCAGCGCGGTACCTGGTATCCCGTACCGCAATATTACCGTTAATCTGAAACAGGATCGACACATAAAAATACGATCACAAACACAATTTACTAGACATTTACTGGGGTACATCTATATTACCTTATAGTGTTAGCAATGCTGCAAAGGTAGAAAGGAAATATTAGTAAAAGCATAGCAATAGCAAAAGTTTAGAAACAGATTAGTGTTATATAATAGGCGATACATCTACAGAAAGTCGGGTTTTTAAAATAAAAATATTTTGTCGGACCCAAAATTTTACGTGGTATAAAAATTTAGTTATATACAGGGTGTTCGGGAAACTGTGGGAAATCTCCCGGATATGAAAAAAATAGGTGAAAAGAATACTACAAGTTCGTATCGGCCTCCTCTTCGGAGATATGGGCTCCCAAAGAGCTGCCATGGAATTTTAAGTTTTTGACACATAATTATTAAAACCAACAGGTATATTTCAATTTTTTTTTTATATGTATACCAGGTAAGATCCTTCAAAATACTATCCCAGAAAGTGTTGCGAATTACTCACAGCTGCAGGGACGGACCAGCTGTGACACTAATGTGCCCACTTTTTTTTACGCCCTGTATGATAAAAACTTTGGACAACGTTTTTTACATACCTTTAACTATTGCCTAAAAATTAAGTACTCTTCATTCATGTCGCTAATCCAAACCGTTTTCGGAAAAACGTCATTTTATTGCGATCATGTATTAATATTAAGCAGTTAAAAGTGAACATTTATAATTTATAGGAACAAAGATGTATCTTTTATTGAAATACGCTAATTATTATACATGATGTAAATATGTTAAAAATTACGTTTTTCCGAAAACGGTTAGGATTAGCGACAAGAGTACCTACTTAATTTTTAGTCAATAGTTAAAGGTATGTAAAAAACGTTGTCCAAAGTTTTTATCATACAGGGCATAAAAAAAATGGGACATTAGTGGTGTAACAGCTAGTCCGTTCCTGCAGCTGTGAGTAATTCGCAACGCTTTCTGGGATAGTAATTTAAAGGGACTTACCTGGTATACATCATATGAAAAAAAAAATTGAAAAATACCTGTTGGTTGAATAGTTATATGTCAAAAACTTAATTCCATGGGAGCTCTTTGGGAGCCCATATCTCCGAAGAGGAGGCCGATACTAAAGAAGTTTATATGAACTTGTAGTATTCTTTTCACGTGTTTTTTTCATATCCGTGAGATTTCCCAGATTTTCCCGGACACCCTGTATATATTTCTGTTTTAAAATTAATAATTTAAATTTGGCCATCATCAATCGCTGTGGCGTGTTTTCATCCATCTTTACAGATAAGAAAACCTTTTTCTAAACGCTCTAGAAATATTTTGGGTCTTTTTATTTGAAAATCCCCATAATTTGTCTTGGTTTTTGTGGAAAAACTTTTTTATCTTCACAGAAGGACAACTGGGTATAGTAGCCGGAGAGATTAATGGCGGCAAAATTTTCTTTTTGAAAACTTATTTTGTATGCTCAGATGGTTAAAACACCCTTTATGTAAGAAAACCTGTGAGTAACAAATTTTAAATAGCTTTATATAAGACCAACTACGATGAAGCAAAGATTGACTTTACGTGTCTCATTCATAAACCTTTTGGACTGAGTCGACATCTCACTATTCACAGAGGATTTTCTATCATATGACATGTCTATGAATACTTACTTGTAAAATAAAAATCATGGCATTATACTCTATTTCTTAAAGCCTGACAGCACAGTTGAGGGACGGTCGAATTTTTTGGCAGACCTGTTCTCTTAAAACGATACACTATTTCACAATCACCTTGTTTCCTTAATGTATAGTATCGGCTAGAACTAAATCAGATAATGTTTTTACTATGTATAATTTATTTACAACAAGGGCAGGAAACAAAAGGAATTTTTCTAATTTTGTCTCGAAACAAATCTATTTCGAACGCGCTAGCGAGTTCGTAATAGATCTATTTCGAACTCCGAATTTCATTATTTAAAGGTTGGCCCTACATGACATGTTTTTTTTTCACCGTTCAGCATAGCATTCTAGATAACTAATATTTTTTAGTTCAAATATGCAAAACACTACACGAACCCACGTATGTATATTTGGTTGCCTAGATCTACAAATCTGTATGTATTGTTTTAGTCAGTGGCGTATTTAGAATATTGCCACGGGGGGGGGTCTATACCTTTCGTTTTATCTTTCTTTCTTTTTTTAAAAAAGCGCCGCAGGCGAAAAATTTTTCGGTGCCACGCCCTATTTTGAACTATCAAAATTTATAATTTCTATGTTTTGATAGCTAAACCCAAAAAAGGAAGAAATTAAGAAGTTTTTAAATATAAACGCAATAATGGGAATATATATTTTTTTAAATATTTATGTTTAAAAATATATAATTCTACATAATATGACCGATTCCGAAAATGATTGGTTTTCAAGTTATTTTTGCAATTTTTTTTTGCCAAGTTTGGCCATGTTGTTTTGTTATCTGTGACACAGTTACTTAACTATTTGTAAAAACAAAGTATTGCTAATAGTTCTAGTTTGCAAAAAAATTACAAAACTAAGTGAACATCATTTCAATTTTTTAATAATTTTATTTAATAATAATAATAATAATAATAATGGTCTTTATTCAAAAATTGTAAAATAGAAAATTATTACATTTTGTTATCGGGCGAGGTTCAGTTCACCCTGTCTACATTAAATGCAACAAGGCATCTGATCTGTTCTGAGTTTTTTTTAATGTTGAGCCCACGGGGGGGGGGTCCAGACTCCTCGGACCCCCCCCTAAATACGCCACTGGTTTTAGTTAATTAAAAAACACATATTAAATAATAACTTTATTGACGGAGAACTATTTTGCTTTTGTAGATGCTTCAAGCTATCATTTTCTGCCAAATCCTATCCAAAATTCAATCTACTAATCTTCCAATGTCGATTTTAACTATAACTTTATTTGAATTTTCCATCTTCCCTATACTAAATTGCAATGCCGTGACGTAAAATCACGTCTTTTGAAATTCGAAAAAAAGTAGCAAAATCGCCCGAATTTCCGAACGCTCTGTATATGTACCAAATGTATAAGGATCACACAACGTATTCCGTCCAATTTCAAATCTCATCGCTAAAATAACTTTAGAATCTCGTGGTGAAAATGGGTGAATAAATCAAAAAATGACAGTTCGCAAAATAATTTTTATTGTCCATAGGCTACTATGATAAAAAATAGAATTACCAACATAACATTTAGACATAAAAATTTACAAAATTTGAAGGATTTATTTTCTTTTTAAATATGTGTTTTTTATTGACTATTTAACTAGAGTGTTTTACACTGGCAAAATGTCATAGCAACGGCCGGTCTTCTACTGGCAAAAATACCCTACCTGGACAAAATTCACATGTGATTTTTGCCGCGGCAAAATTTTGTCTTTTTTCTAGTTAAATAGTCATGTCGAATACCACTCGAGAAAAAATTGTGTAAGCAAAATTGTTCTCAAGGATTTATTTAAGTTTGTTGCTTTTAAGCAATTTCGCGAATGACATTTTCGACAAAATCACTCGCCTGACGGCTCGTGATTTTGTCAAAAATGTCATTCGCGAAATTGCCAAGCAACAAACTTTCATACCTTTCGAAAATTTTGCCGACAAAATTTTATCTCTTGTGATATTATACAGTATGTCTCCGTAAGTTTGCATCATATGGAAAACTTTTTTATTATTCATTTTACGAAAAAAAGTTATTCTTCATAAAAAGCTCTGCATGGTCTAAAACCTAAAATGCAACTATCAAATATCGAAATTTTCCAGTCATATACGAGGTTTGTCAAAAAATGTGAATTTTTTCCAAGAATGTGAATTTTTCCCAAGAGTAAAGTACCTTTATTTTTGATATTATCAAAAAGTGTTATTAAAAAAAGTTGATCAGAACTAAAAACTACGTCTAAATATGTAATTATACTTATTTATGTTGAAAAATTATTTTATTAATTTATTTTTAATTATTTAATTTTTTCATTATTTAATTAATTAAATGCGTGTTATTGCATATTTAGACGTGGTTTTTACTTCTTATCAACTTTTTTTAATAACAATTTTTGATAATGTCAAAAATAAAGGTACTTTACTCTTGGGAAAAATTCACACTCTTGGAAAAAATTCACATTTTTTGACAAACCTCGTATATGACTGGAAAATTTCGATATTTGATAGTTGCATTTTAGGTTTTAGACCATGCAGAGCTTTTTATGAAGAATAACTTTTTTTCGTAAAATGAATAATAAAAAAGTTTTTCATATGATGCAAACTTACGGAGACATACTGTATATTTATGAAAAAACTACAAATTAGAAAAAATAGTATAAAGTACGTGTTATATAAAGCAGTTTTAAGCACTTGTCCCGTTATAAAACTCGTCGCAAGCGGCTCGTTTTTTAACATGGACGCGTGCTATAAAATGATGCTTTATACAACGTGTACTTTAATATACTATTTTATAGTTCATAAATAAAAACCTAAACGGCCGCCACTGTCCGAAGATTTATTCTAAATCATCGGCTAGGAGTGTGCCAATCTATATAGTGTTTTAAACTACCTGTATTGTTACTAAAAAGGTATACTTTCAGGCGAAAAATAATATGTTCACCCGGTATAAGCTAAAATTTTTGTTTTGAATTTTTAATAAGGATTCTTAGCTGTCAGGCTACAGGAAACAGACTATAACACAAAACACGTAAAAACTTTTAAATCTCATAACTAATTTCACAATAATCTAACATTTTCTTATCATTCTAATGAGATATATATCTTGCTTTATCCTCGTTGCTTAATACCTAAGTTCTAAAAACCTTATTGTATGTAGTACAACTATAGCTCAATATAATACCCAAGTTGTTAAAAGTAAAATTTAATAAATTAGTAAGGCAGAAAGCTCGCGTAGGAAAAGCTGCTTCTTTCTGGTAAAGCTGCAAATTAGATAAAGTAGGTGAAGTAGTGCCTAACATAAAAACGTACCTAAGAACATAAGCATGTGTGAGTGTCTTTTAACCTAGATACTAGGTATACTATGATAAAAATACTAGGTGGGTATTATTTTAAGAAGATATGTAAGTACTTACACAAAGGCTGAAAGACAAGATCAAAAACTGATTGAACTGTGGAAAAACTCAAAAAAGGAAGAATTTTTTTTTTAAATAGCACGTCCATTGTTTCAAATCCCAATGATAGAATCAAATAAAATTGTTATGATGTTTCCTCAAATGTTTCTTATACCTCATACAGGGTGGCCCTTTAGTGTGGCAAAGTACAATAGCTCCGTTACTATTTCAAATACATTAAAAATATTAATACAAAAGTTGAAGGGCAGTAAGTGACTTATAACGTAAAATTATTTTTAACTCTATAGGGTGGCTCAAAAAAGCGGAACAATAAAAAATGTACTTTTTTCAAATGGAACACCCTGTATATTTTTTCATTTTTAAATTCCACATAAAATTATAATTATTTTTTATTAAATACATTATTAGTCTATACTTTATAGTTTCCGAGATATTGACTCTTGAAAAGTGACATTTTTGAACTTTGACAGCTTCTAGCTTTCTAACAGTACGTCTTAGAGCAAAACGGCTTACATGTCCCTATCTTTAATTTTTATTATCTTCCCAAAAAAATCAACTTCCGGTTAAACCGGATGTTACTCGAAAGCAGGAAATATAGTTGTTCCGGTTTAACTGGAAGTTGATTTTTTTGGGAAGATAATAAAAATTGAAGATAGGGACATGTAAGCCGTTTTGCTCTAAGACGTACTGTTAGAAAGTTAGAAGCTGTCAAAGTTCAAAAATGTCACTTTTCAAGAGTCAATATCTCGGAAACTATAAAGTATAGACTAATAATGTATTTAATAAAAAATAATTATAATTCTATGTAGAATTTAAAAATGAAAAAATATACAGGGTGTTCCATTTGAAAAAAGTACATTTTTTCTTGTTCCGCTTTTTTGAGCCACCCTATAGAGTTAAAAATAATTTTACGTTATAAGTCACTTACTGCCCTTCAACTTTTGTATTAATATTTTTAATGTATTTGAAATAGTAACGGAGCTATTGTACTTTGCCACACTAAAGGGCCACCCTGTATATCGATCTTTATTCTACCGTGCCTGTAACGTGCGAGCAAAAATTATTTGCATCAAAGAGGGCCTTGCATCTAAGGACGTAATGCTTAGCCGTAGAGCTTAATACTTGTTGGGTATCAGTAACTACCTGAATTAACGATCAATCAGTTATTCCGTTATCTTTGACAGTCGTTACAAGTAATTTGATTCATCGCTAATTTTTCCAATTTCGTGAACAATTCACATAATGGGCTTTACGGAAAAGTACAAAACATGCATGGTTGAAACGTATTTTCGAAACGGGGTGAGAGTAAATGGGAAGTGGCAATACAATCCGGGTTTGTGCATGGACGATTTTCACGAACATTTTCCTAACGTTCCTTCAATTGCTGGGGATTTTTATCATTGCCTGAAAGAACCGTGGCTGTGTTTAGAAAAACAGGTTCACAAAAAAAGGAGCACCATCTGTAAGAACAAAAGAATTTGTTGCAAACGTTCGTGAAATAATGCAAAATACGCCAACAAATTGTATAAGACGCCTGTCCCAAGAAGTGGGAAGACCTTATGGAACATGCAGATCTATTCTTAAAAAGCAGCTAAATTTATTTCCTTATAAAGTGCAAGCATTCCAAGAAATGAAGAAATACAAGCCGCAGATTTTGAAAGACGCAGGAATTACTCGAAAATATGAAGAGACGTGTGAATTTATGCTTGGAGCATGGCGGTGGCCAATTTCAGCAATTTATGTAGTTATTTTTCTTTTTCTTTCTGTATATTCTTACTTTGTTAATTTTGTAAACAACAAAAATAAATTTGTATTTGTCTACTTATTTTATTACTCATTAGTTTGACATATCATGTCATAATATGAATTTGACAAAATTTTAACCTAGATATGGTTAGATATTTCGTCCTCATATCATTGTGATCTAAACCAAGCCCTACGTTTTTTAATCCAAGCCCTCTTTGATGCAAATAATTTTTGCTCGCACGGTACTAAGTAGCTTTATGCAAAATTAAATTGAAAATCATTTATTTGAAACAGTTTTAAAAAAAAAGTATAGAATTTAATATTATTTCTGTATAGATAGAAAATTTACGAATCTTTTTTGAAACTTTTTGAAATCGAAACCCGCACCATTACCGCAAATTATCCAGATATATATCTGATGATAAATATAATAATGGGAATAAGTTTCTTTGCAATTTTACCAATTTACTGGTTCTTAATCGATATGAAGAATCTTCGAATTCCGTTTTAACCAAAGACACTACAGGGTAGGACTTTAGATATTTAATTCGTTATTGATAATATATTAGATGATGATGTTATCGCATGAACAAGACAGTTAAATATTACCTGCTATAATTACAAATTATAATCCGACCCTGACCGATAGATTATTTGCATTTTTAGGGCAAAACGTCCCAGGTAGTTAAACGGAGTCAACCATTTATTGTGAAAAATACTTTACAGTAAATCGATGCACGTGCATGGCACGGCATTCATGGCCAGAAAGAAGACCTGTGACCTGTATATGATTTGGGAAGATTATCTGTCATTTGCACATAGAATTGCTTTAATCGGGGTGAAAAGACGCAATCAATCTGTATGCACTTTGCTGCTTCTGCAATTATTACAGTGTAAAGCGATCGAGATACAAAATTTTTTTTTTATTTTGATCAGCTCGAAACGTATTTTTTTAGCACATTACGTAGGAATAACGGACGGATATTCCATGTCTTCTCTTAATCATCTTGGGATCATCAACAATGTAATAGAAATATTGTTGAACTTGATTCTTAAAAACTGGTCATGTCATTTCATATTGGGAGTAGGTACTTCTGTGCATATCTTGTAGCATGTTTCAAGGTTTTACTTTTTTTATTTAATTTACGGACAATAATAGATCTTAAAAATATATTATGATGAATCTTACGTTACATAACTGTCTGTTCGATTTTTAAATAAGCTCAATACATTGCCTTAACATCCGTCGAGTGGCGACACCTAGAAGTAAAGTTTGTAACAGAACTGAATCTGATTTTTGCCAATATTATATGATACCTACTTAAGCGCCATCTGCAAGTTAAGCTAAGAGTTTGAAGTTGGCATTTACTAGAAATCAATGGTGTCAAAATAATGCGGGGATCTACAAAATGTGAGTATAGATTTAAAAATCATTTATTTTGATTGTGTCGGATTATATTCATTATTATCGCATTGATAAAATTTTGGGAAATTTTAAACACTCTCAATAGATGTCGCTTGGCAAATTGTGCCAAGAAAAATCATTAAAATATTAATTTTCTTGTTATTTCTACTAGTTTTTGCATATGTACAGGGTTCAGCACATACCGCGCGAGCATAAATTATTTGCATCAAAGAGGGCCTTGCATCTAAGGACGTAATGCTTAGCCGTATAGCTTAATACCTGTTGGGTGTCAGTAACTACCTGAATTAACAATCGTTACGAGTAATTTGATTCATCGCTAATTTTTCCAAGTTCTTGAACAATCCACAGAATGGGTTTTACGGAACAGCACAAAACATTCATGGTTGAAGCGTATTTTCGAAAGTGGCAGTACAATCCGGGTTTGTGTATGGACGATTTTCACGAACATTTTCTTAATGTTGCTTTTATTGCTGGGGATTTTTATTATTGCCTGAAAAGAACCGTGGCTGTGTTTAGGGAAACAGGTTCTATACAACACAAAAAAGGAGCAGGAAGACCATCTGTAAGAACAGAAGAACTTGTTGCAAACGTTCGTGAAATAATGCAAAATACGCCAATAAATTGTATAAGACGCCTGTCCCAAGAAGTGGGAAGATCTTATGGAACATGCAGGACTATTCTGAAGAAGCAGCTAAATTTATTTTCTTATAAAGTGCAACTATTCCAAGAAATACAAGCCGCATATTTCTGTATATTCTCACTTTGTTAATTTTGTAAACAACAAAAATAAATTTGTATTTGTCTACTTATTTTATTAAGTACCTAATCATTAGGCATATCATGTCATAATATGAATTTGACAAAATTTTAACCGAGATTTGGTTAGATATATCGTCCTCATATCATTGTGATCGAAACCAAGCCCTACGTTTTTTAATCCAAGCCCTCTTTGATGCAAATAATTTTTGCTCGCACGGTATAATAAACCCGTAAAAGGGATACCAGTTATAGTCTGGTGAATAGCTATTATTTGAACGAATTTGATGGAACACTATTATTTTTACTTATAGGTATAAACGCAATACCTGTTTTTATAACAAGGGGTATACCTTTTAGAAGGTATTCTCAATTAAATCATAGCCGATTCGTAAAAAATACGCGGCATTTAAAAAAAAATTGAAAACGTTCCACAAACAAGCTGTATTAATTGAGTTACTTACCCAAGAGTTTTCGTGGAGATCAAGGGCGTCTTCAAGCTCAAAAACCCATTCAATCGGGATTTCTTCTCTTCGGCAGCGATCCTTCCACCCTCGGCTTCCTCCTCTTCTTCCTCGCGCTTGCGGCGCCTCTTCTGGAAGAAATAGCAAGCAGCGCCGGCGCCTGCCAGGATTATTAGTGCTGCGATGGACGAGAAGACCGCTGTCAGGACTACGTCCCTTTTTTCCATCATTAACTGAAAAAAAAATGGTTAGTTTTAGTGACATAAACTAATAAAAATAACTGTACTTCTTGATAGATATTAACGAAAACGTCACAAGATATACTTGGACTTTCTATATTATTTTAATATTTAGTAGTAGATAGTAGTAGTAGTAGTAGTAGTAGTAGTAATAGTAACATGTTTTATTTAGCATAAAGCTACAATTAAAAAATTTTTAAAACATTTTTTTAAATAGTTTTAATGATATTTGAGATTTATTAGAATTTTCCAAATTATTATATTCTATCAAACCTTTATGAAAAATATACTTATAAGCTAATGTTTTAGATACTCTATCCACAAAAAAATTTTGATTAGTTCTTGTTAGTTATGTTTCATGATGAAAAGAAAAAACATTTTTAAACAATTAGGCAATAAATTATTTTTAATTTTATGTATAAAGATACATACTAAATAAAAATTAAATTTCTGACATTCAACCAATCTAAATTTTTTAACATAAAATTTATTTTTATATATTTGTCACAATTTAAAATAATCCGCATTGCCTTATTTGGTAATTTTTTTTTGTTTAATTGGCATTTGGCTAATTAGCCATGCAGTCATTCGCAAAGTAAAAAAGAAGAACATTATTATACGAAACATATAAACAGGGATACACGCTTCACGCCACTGGAGTCTGTCAGGGCGACTTTATTTTAAGACACACAGGGAATGAAGACAACTAAAAAAGGGGAATTACATGTAAGGAAAAAATAGGGCAGGTTTGTTTTTTAAATAATTAAGAGTTACAATTTTAAATTGACCTTATACAGGGTGTTTCATTAAGGTCGAAGAGCGGCCATATCTCGGAAACTATTGGGCATAGAAATTCAGGAAAAAAAAAATAACTAAAGTGGCTATGAGAAAATCCTGGAAATAATTTTTAAGTTCCGCATTTTGCCGCAAGGGGGCGCAATTGAAAAGTAAATTTTAACATTTTAGATATCTCCGAAAATTGCACGTTAAGGTATATTTTTAATAACACCATTAAAAAGCTTGGACAATTTTGCATAATTTTGGTCCCATGCTTGTTGGCGTACCGACTTTAGTAAGAGTGGGGGAAGCTGTTGAAAGTGTAAACATTTAACTCGCTGTAACTTCTAAACGACTTATCCCATTTTAGCAAACTAAAGACTGTTTGGAAGAGAAATGTATGCACTTTCACCAATCGTATTTAGTTGTCAATAATAGTTCTCAATAAAATTGCTAGAGGGCGCAATTTGTAATAATAATAGTTTTTTTGATTTTATCCCGAAAATTCAAATCATACGGTATAATTATGATACCATAATCGAAAAGTAGATTAAATTTGCTAGAAAAAATATAAAAATTGTAGCTCGATATCTTTGTTCGTTTCAGAGTTATTGCCAAAACATTAATTTTTAATACAAATTGCGCCCTCTAGCAATTTTATTTGAAACTATTGTATACCATTGAATATAAAATTAAAGGTACTTACCTTTCTCTTCCAAAAAAGCTTAAATTGAGTAAAATCGGATAAGTCGTTTAGAAGTTACAGCGATTTTAATATTTTCACTTTCACTTGATAAGAGTGGGAGAAGCTATTGAAAGTGTAAACATTAAAGTCGCTGTAACTTCTAAACGACTTATCCGATTTTACTCAATTTAAGCTTGTTTGGAAGAGAAAGGTAAGTACCTTTAATTGCCTTATCCAATGGTACACAATAGTTTTAAATAAAATTGCTAGAGGACGCAATTTGTATTAAAAATTACTGTTTTGGCAATAACTCTAAAACGAACAAAGATATCGAGCAGCGGTTTTAATATTTTTTCTAGTAAATTTAATCTACTTTTCGATTATGGTATCATAATTATACCGTATGATTTGAATTTTCGGGATAAAATCAAAAAAACTATTATTATTACAAATTGCGCCCTCTAGCAATTTTATTGAGAACTATTATTGACAACTAAATACGATTAGTGAAAGTGCATACATTTCTCTTCCAAACAGTCTTTAGTTTGCTAAAATGGGATAAGTCGTTTAGAAGTTACAGCGAGTTAAATGTTTACACATTCAACAGCTTCCCCCACTCTTACTAAAGTCGGTACGCCAACAAGCATGGGACCAAAATTATGCAAAATTGTCCAAGCTTTTTAATGGTGTTATTAAAAATATACCTTAACGTGCAATTTTTGGAGATATCTAAAATGTTAAAGTTTACTTTTCAATTGCGCCCCCTGCTTCCAGGATTTTCTCATAGCCACTTTAGTTATTAATTTTTTTTTCCTGAATTTCTATGCCCAATAGTTTCCGAGATATGGCCGCTCTTCGACCTTAATAAAACACCCTGTATAAATATGTTACAAGAACATTAAATATTTTTATATTTCCTAGTGACAAAAGGTATAGGATATTAAAAGGGCACTCGACTTTACATGCTTGAATCAATTGCTTGAAGAGGCTATTAATTTCATTTTCATACTTTTTACATTCCAAGAATAGATGGTCCAAATCTTGGTAAGATTTGTAATTTGTCAAATATTTCCTCACTAGCACAATATAAAATGAAAGAACAATAATGAACATCTGGTAATATAATAGTATTAGGTAAATACAGTTTTTTTAGAGAGCAAACTTAAATTAGAACTGATTCTTTTAAAATAACCTACTTTTCCGGCAATCTTCGATAATATGATAATTTCAAAATAATTAAAAAATTTTAATTTTGAATCAATAATTATCCCTAAATATTTAAAACTGTTTACTAATTCCAATTTTTCACCATCAATTGCAACATTTATATTTTGACAATTTGAATTATTACCCATAACCATATCTACATATATTTTTTGAAATATTTAATTTTAATATATTTATCAGAATTTAGAGTATTTAGACCATCAAAAATATTTAAAACATTAATGTAAATTAAGGTGTCATCAGCAAATATTAGTGGTGTATTGAAATTTCTAAAATTTAATAAAGAAGGTTGACTGATCCAAATTTGGACTGTAGACGGGTAGTTCCAATGACGAACTTTGGCTGCTTTATTGTAAACTTGTTCAATATCCTACAGGAAAAAATAAGTTTTAGAATTGGATTCAAATTAATTTGCCGATTCTAATACATGTAGGTATACGTGTACATTGTTGTTAATGTACGTAAGTATCAACATACGCCCAGAACCCCCATTGTAATATTTTATAATTAACCACATCATTAAGACATGCGATATTCATGTTTACCCACAACAATTAGGTTGTTTAGATGTAAATCAATTTTCACAAAAAAAATTATATACATTGAATTGATTTAAAGTTTCTAAATAATATTAATTAAAATATGAAAATTGGTGTTGAAGCTATCACTTACATGTTCAATATAACATTAAAAAAATTGTATCATTATTTTTTTTAACTGATGAAAACAATTTGGGCCATTAATGAACAATTAAATGTATTGTTTACTTCCTTTGGCATTTGATATAAATTCAGTTACTGTCTGCTTACGTTATTATCTACCGGTTAGTATTCATTCAATATATTATCAGTATATTAGAAAAAATGAAATTCTTTTCTTTTTTCTTCATTGTGCTTAGTGTCATTTTGGCAATGATGTCGGGGCGTCTTGAAGCAGCTCAGGTAAGTTTTATACCAGTGGCGTAGATAGCTTTTCATTCTGGGGGGGGTCTCGGGCTATTTCCCCGTTGGAGGCGCACCGCCGGAGGCGAAAAATTTTTGGGGTGCCACGCCCTAAAATTTTGTTTTGAGCTCTCAAAAATGTAGCTTTAAAGTATCAATTCAACAAAGTTTTCCCTGTTATTTTGAAATGGATAGATTTTTTTTAAAATATACCTATAAGTAAAATTTCAACGAAAGCTTCCAATATTTTCTTTTTGTACACCTGTTTACTAACTTAAGAAAAATGAGAAACGTCTGTTTTGGCAAAACTGATGTAATTAGATAAACTTTGCATCAAACATTACATACTGATCAATAACAATTTCAGTTTTTGAAGCAAAATAAATAATAGGAAACAAAAGTTTTACACAAAATTGCATTAAGATTACAAATTAAGTAAAGGCAAATGGTTTTACATCGATGTATAAAAGTTTATCTACGAGGGTTGATCAAAATTTTCAAGAACCTGGCAAAAAATAAAAATTGTATTAGACTGTCAAAATTTCGTACAGAGACTAAAAATACCTAAATAAACAACTTTCTCAAATAAAGTTTTTCGATATTTTGATAAATAATGGCATTTTTGAACCTGTTTTATTAAAAATGTCAAATTTGACAGGTAACGCAAGTCGTGCAGCTGCTTCAGTATACGTCATTTTTGGTTTTTAGGTAAGCAAAAACTAACTGCTTTTTCAATTTTTACCTATACCTAATAATAAAAAAAAATCCCATTTGATTCGAACTTTCTTGCGGACACTGTATAACGTAACGCGAGCGTTTTGACGTTTTTATTTTGATAAGCACTAATGGAATTAAAAGGAGATAATTTTCTTTTTTTCAACAATCCTTTTTCTGTGTGGCTTTGAATATGTTGATTGTTAATTGTTTAACTTACGTATCGTGATATTGTCTTACTATCTCTGGGGGGGGTCCAGACCCCCTGGACCCCCCCCCCCATATCTACGCCACTGTTTTATACATTTCTTCATAAATAAAGGGTCCATGAAACATTATAAAAACCCAAATTTTCAAATATTTATCCACTATCAAAAGAAAAATTAGCATCCACAGACGGAAAAATTAGATGCACTATTATGACATACGAAAAATATCCCATCGCAAAAGTTTTGCATATAAGGTAAATGTCCCAGTTTTCGTCATGTTAAGGCCATCTACAGTATTAAAAATTTAAAATAAAAAGGGGTTTTAATAGCTTATATTGGAAAATATTGCAAATATATAGGGTTAGGGGATCGCTATCATACATTTTATTTTCATATATATAGTTTTAGCATAAAAATCGACTAATTTATAGAAATCGTTAAATGTGACAATGTACCAGTTTTCGTCATGCAAAAATATGGCCTAACCCAGTTTTCGGCAGTTAAGTGTACTAGTGTTCGTCACGTAAAAATCAGAAATTATTGATAAATCAAAATTTTTATTATTTATTCATTCTAAATGACATATTTGACATATAAAATTTGTAGTATTTTTTGTTATTTTGGCACATCTATCGTGCATCCATTTTAAACATTTTTGGCACCTAATCATATTTTCTTTGCACTCTTCTTCGCAAATAAAACAAAACCAACATTCATCTTCTGTTTCCTTTTCCGTGCATTTAGCATTGTCTCCTTTTTTGGCTTTTTCTTTTTTATTCCTCTTTTTTATTATTTCTTCTTGCTTTTGTTCTTTGTTTTCTTGTCGCTTTCTTTTTCTGTCCTCGGTCGCCTTCTCCTTTTCAATCTTTTTATCTTCTTTTTTTCTAAAATATGTTTGCCAATCTACCGAAGTTGCCACCGATGGAATTTTTTCAACCTGTTTTTTTGCAAGTTTTGGTATTTCTGGCCAAAATAAATTATTTTTGATAAAATAATCCTCAATTTCTTCAAACCATCGCCTTATGTTAATTTCTGATACAGAGGCCCGAGTTTTTGTTAGGTTCTGGGATGTTCTAACAGAAATCTCTGGATGTCTTTTTTGGAACGCTTCCAACCAGTGACGGCTCGGTCTATTGTCGGTAAATGGATTCGATCTTCCTAGAGATTTTATTAACATCTGGACACTATCCAAAAGTTGACAATTGTTTACAGGGAAGCCCCTGCTACCCAAATGACAAATCCATGTTACCAAATTTAGTTCTTCTTCTTCTGTTAAAATGGTCGATGGACCCATTTTTCTTTTAAGGGAAGTTTTTTCTTTACATTTATCTGAAAGGGTCATACGTGGTACTTTAAAATTTTTTGCTGCTGTCGCAATTGGTGAACCGTTTTTGACAGCGTCGATAGCTCTCTCCATGTCCATTTCACTGTAGTTTAGTCGACTCATAGCTATAATAAAAAAAATTCCCAGTTATCGTCACCAACGGACCCAGTTATCGTCATTCGTATTTAGAGGGTTTTAACTTTTTATTTTGTCCCATTACACATATGACGATTACTGGTACGGATATTCGTCAATTTGATTGAAACAGAGTTCCTTTATCATAAAAGTAATAAACTCTTTAAAAGAAGAAGGAGATATAATTTAAATATAAATGGTCTTGTCCCAATAATCGTCACATGTGACGAAGACTGGGACCCTACACTAATTTGTATGTACCAGTGGTCGTCAGCCAAATTAATAAAATAAATCGAATACTTAACCTTCTAATATTTAGTAATTATCTATTTTGAACATATATTAGTTAGAGAAAAGTTGTTTTGTGTTAATAATACACACTTAGGATATTCTAGAGGCATTTAAAAGTATTGACTCACCTTAACATTTTAAGAAACAACAGTAACCACACTACCACTAGTTAAAACACAGCCGTTTTCACCAAGTTGTGCAAATGACAAACGTCACTTGTATCAAAAACTAAGGTATTTAAACTTTCCGAGAGATGTCGTTACACGGATTGGGCAAGGAACCGAACGTTATTTCGATTTTTAAATGCTTAATTTCTTAAGAAACATCGTTCAACTGACGCTAACTGGGACTATGACGGCCATTGGGACATTTACCTTAATGGTAGTAATTGAGGGGAGGCTTGGTATCCAGTGCGACCCTTTTTGCCAACCACATTCGCCTGGGTAACGTCAGCCAAACGAGACGTATAGTTTAACGTGGGTTCCGAACCATAATTAATTTACCGGCAGATGATATTCTCGGCACAGTTTTTCGGTCTTGTTGTATCTACTTCTCTTGTCCACTACACAAACACGTAGATAAGGGGGGTACTGGGGACAGTACCGCTTCCCCCCAGAGCCAGTTTGTGTCAAGTGTCCAAGAATGCGGGCTTTACACCTGTAGTACCTGCCTTCCACACCCCCTATAAATAGAATCCTAGCTAGGCCATAGTGTTGGAGTACCCCTCTCCAGGAAGATTATCTATCTATTAGCTATCTATGTGCCTGCCACTACAGACCTTGACGGGGAAGACCTATTGTCTCTGTGATGCGACTTGACGTTGAATGTCCCCCCCCCCCCCTCAAACTAAATATATAAAAAATACCATTTTGAACATCGTCTATGAAAAACTGTTTCTTTATTCGAAAAAATAGTATAATTAAAAAAATGTAGTTCCATAATTTCCATTAGAAGTTTTTGTTTTTCCAAAATATTTTGTTTAAAAAGATGGCACTATTTTTTTAGATTTCTGTCTGTCTAAAACACATCGGTATATTTGATAAAAATGTATCTGAAATATTAATTTTTTCGATGGTAAATATATATATATATTAATTCGAAAAAGTTTTGTTTGCTGCGGTTTTGAGGGCATCTTGCAAAGTTTTCTGTTTTTACAGAATAACCCTTTACGACTGACCTTTTCTAAGGTACCGTACTGGGACGCAAGATGTCGCACTGGGTTTTAAAATCCCGTTGATAATATATATATATATATATGTCAATGGGCAGTTTTGAGGACAAATTTTTAGGAGTATCAGTGCTAACGAGGACACATGGTGCTTATGAGGTCTGTCCTTGTAAAAATACATGTCAATTGGTAGTTGTGGGAACTGTCCTTATAAGCTTTATATGTAAATAGTATATTATAAGGACACAAGATATTTAATATATTTATGAGGACTATATCAGATTATATCGTAACAACGTAGCGTTGCAACAAAAGTTAATTATCAAGTCTTGTGGTTTTAAAGCCAAGATTTTTAGTCCGAACAAAACGTTGTTACTCCTACTATTTTCTCGATTGTTTTCTTTTTTAAGAATATCCGACCAACATTGATGACCCGAATCTTGACCATGGTTATTAATCAATTTTTAAAAAGTTTTTGATTTTGATTCTACCAGGAATTGGTAGTGTGTGTACAGGCAGTTTTTAAAATAAATAATTAGAAATGCCGGTGGTTGCGAGGACGCTTGATGCTTATGAGTCCTTTCCATGTCAGAATTTCTGGTTAATCTCCGAAACATAATGACTAACCCAAAAACCATAAAGCATAACCTACAAAACATATTGGTAAACCGAAGAACCTTGTGGTTAAACGAACCATGTGTTTAACCTACGAACCAGCAAAATTCTTTACAAAATAATACCGGAGACAAATATTTTATAAAAGGGTGGCAATTGTGTATTTATGAATTTGCTTTCAAGTTGACAACGAATGTAATCTTTTTGAATCTCTTACGAATTATTAATATAATTTTTTTGGTGTTATACATAACAAAGGTACAACGTATTTATTTGGCCACCCGGTATACTTTTCTAACCACCTGATTAATCATTATACTATAAAATTGTATTTCATCTAACACTGTTAGATATTTGTTTTTTTCTATTGCACTTATTTACCGGGTGTCCAAAATTGGAAAGATTATGATAAAATTAAGATAATAATTGAGTTATTAAAATTTAAAAGGTTTAAATATTTTAGCTATAAAAGGTTAATAATTTTTCTTAAAATTTTTGTTCTTATGCTTTAGTCGATCTTTCGAGGCGGTTTTTGGCAGTTTTTATTTCAACTAATAGAGGACTGCAATTACTTAATTTTTTTTACAAGCAGCTGGTTTTAACACAGGATCTTCTGTTTAACAGCTAAAAGCAGTCCTGTAATACAGCACACACTAGGTAAAATTTAATGCAATGATATACGAAAAAAAAAATTTTTTATGATAATTAATTATTTTAGGATAGTCCTTATTTAAAACCGCGTATATATTTTTTAATTTCCTATTTTATGGCATTTTTGCCAGGTTCAGTATAATCGTTACTCATAATTAGGTCCTGTTAGTTATTAATGCTTTTTGTCATACCAGTCAACAAACCCAGAATTTCACTTTAACCGTATACGTATACCGGGTGTTTCTCAAAAGACGTTCACCCTTATAATTTTTCTGTATTTATATATTAAAATGAAATTTAGATATTATGCATAAGAGATGAGTCTGCATTTGTTGGCATAATTTTCAATTTGTTAGCACTTCCGGTTTGACCGGAAATGACCTTGACTTTGGGTAAATGGGATATCTTGTATATTTTTACCTATTGAGATTTAGCATAACATTCTGAGTGAAATGACACCTCACTTGTCATTTTTCGACGTGTTATAACATTTTTATGTTTTTTTTTTTCAGTCCAGAGTGCTACAAATGAATTAAATCTGTTAGTTTACAGTCAAGTAGTATATTAAAATTAAAATTAATAATACGAGTATTATAAAAAATTATAATAATTGACTTTCTAAGTTTCACCAGAGTTAAAAAAAATAAATTTTATTTTCTTGACGTTTACTCCATTTTTCCAAATGGAACGATGGTAGTTCACTAGGATATTTAAAACGCGCATTTTTTTACGAACAATTTGATATTATACACTATGCTATTTTAAAATTGACACGAAAAAATTTGCCTTGAGTACCAATCGCAAATTTAAAAGCGTTATGCATTATTGCCGCCCTGTATTTTCTAATGAAATATAAAGGCGGCTTTGAAAAACAATGGAATGATTTTGAAAATCAATATAGTTTTAACGTGAAATTATAATGTCATTCTTTATTAAACTTATATTGTAAATCAGATAAAATGGTTAGTTTTACTAGAAATAATGAACAAATTGATACGCTCCTAATTTTTGGAGTGAGCAGAAAAATTCTTCTGAGGCCGCAAGATTGTATGTATTGTATGTTTTATAACCTAATGACATTACAACTTTAAATTAAAGCCAGCTTGCTTTTTAAAACCGTTCCATTGTTTTTCAAAGCAGCCTTTATATTTCTTTAGAAAAGGGCGGCAATAATGCATAACGCTTTTAAATTTGCGATTGGGATTTAAGGCAAATTTTTCAGTGTCAATTTTAAAATAGCATAGGAGTGTATGGTATAAAATTGTTGAAAAAAAAATGGCTCGTTTTAAATATCCTACTGACCCACGATCGTTCCATTTGGAAAAATGGAGTAAACGTCAAGAAAAAAAAAATTAATTTTTTGACCGCTTGTGAAACTTAGAAAGTCAATTACTATGACATAATTTTAATTTTCATATACTAGGCACTTGACTATAAATGAGCAGATTTAATTATTCTGTAGCACTCTAGATTGAAAACAAACGATAAACATAAAAATGTTATAACACGTCGAAAAATGACAAGTGAGGTGTCATTTCACTCATAATTCACAATAATTCTGCTGAACCCAAATAAGTAAAAATATACAAGATGTCCAATTTAAAATATCAAAGTCAAGGTCACTTCCGGTCAAACCGGAAGTGCTTACAAATTAAAAATTATGCCAATAATTGCAGACTCATCTCGTATCCATAATTTTATTTTAATATCTATAAATATAAAAAAGTTATAGGGGTGAATGTCTTTTAAGAAACACCCGGTATGTACCGGCAGTTTTGAAGACACATTATTAGAAATGCCGGTGGTTGCGAGGACATTTGGTAAGCTGATGACTTATTTCCATGTAAGAATTTACGGCTAATCGTCGAAACATAATGATTAACCTAAGAATCATAATGCATTACCTACAAAGCATATTGGTTAACCGAAGAACCTTGTGGTTAAACGAATCATGTATTTAACCTACGAACCGGGAATTCTTTTCAGTATAGTAATTCTCTCTCTCTGTGTTGTTTTTTTTCTAATTCTTAATAGATCGTAGTTACTATGATCTGTTGTAAAGTTTTGGAACATAATCTTTAAAAATAAAATTTACGCTACGGCTAGGTGTATCTTTTTTTTCACTTTTACACAGACATATAAAAATCCTGTATAAACCGTCGGTTAACATACACAGGTATACACGATGTAACAAATTCAACGCGGCATATTATTAATAACTTATCTGTTGGTATCGTATAATAAACTATAGAGTCTAATTTACAGCAAAGTTGGTAATTTTGATGTTATTTATTCATGGTTCTTGTATATTAATTATCATGACTAGATGACTAGATTTAACACAAATTCTCATCTGGAAAGACCTTATAAGCACCAAGTGTCCTCGTAACTGCCGGTAATTCTAAAACTGGGTCTTTAAAACTGCCTGTACTTATATAAAGTAAATTATGAATTAGTTTGCGTTATATAGACGGGAAAAGGTTCCTTAAGTAACGTGCCGTCATTCTGAATAATACCATTACAAATAATAATTAAGATGCTTTTAAAATTTAGAAAAATACATTCCTTTTCATCTTTCAGAAAAGTTTATCAATGCAAAACTGCCAGTATTTAAAAAAAACTGTCACATTTTCTGCTGGAATAAGAATCTACCTGCCATTCCCATTCCTTAAGAAGAGAGAGAGAGAGAGAGAGAGAGAGAGACATAGAGAGAGAGAGAGACATAGAGAGAGAGAGAGAGAGAGAGAGAAAGAGAGAGAGAGAGGGAAAAAGTAAAACTCCTTAGATGGGATATTACCTTATTTCAGCTTAACCACTTGGTTACTAGGATAACCACATGGTTAGTAGGTTACCCATCATGGTTTCTATTTTAACGTTTATGGTTCGTAGATTATGCTTTATGTTTCTTAAGTTAATCACAATGTATCGGAGGATAACCAGAAATTCTTACTGAACAGACTTCATAAGCACCAAGTGTCCTAGCAACCACCGGTATTTCTAAAAATTTGGCTTTAAAACTGCCTGTACGTACATGTATACCGCGGAAAATATGAATAAGTGTGCACTATGGATCAATAATGGCGTTTTGATTAAAAAAATCAAAACGGTTTAGGTGTAAACTCTGATGGGTTTAGAAATCAGACGTACTGTCGTTTCAAATAATACCTACTAAAGATAATAATAATTCGTAAAATCCAAAAAAAAATTCCATTCCTTCTCATCTTTAAAGAATTTTTTAAATGCAATATGGCGTATTTATTCTGTACCGCATACTAATTTATTTATGCATATGCATATAATATGTACAGGCAGTTATAAAACACACATTTTAAAAAATAACGGTAGTTACGACACTCGTTGCTTAAATGGGTTTTCAAGTAACAATTTATGTTTAACTTATGAACAATCATCATTAACCTGTGAACTATAAAAGATAACCTACGAACCTTATGGACGTCCGTATGGCTCTACCAAAATAAACATCCATGATGGGATCTCCGTTACAGCACCACGGATATTTTGGATGACCAGTAAACATCCAAAACCGTATGTCCAATCAATGGCTTTAACACAATGAACATCCTCCGTTACAGAACCATGGATATTTTGGATTACCAATGGACATCCAAAACCATATTATGTACAATGGCTTTACCAAAATGAACATTCATACGTTGTATCTTTGTTATGAATAATACCAAAAAAATTATATTAATAATTCCGCTTAAAAGCAAATTCATAAATACACAATTGCCACCATTTTATAAAATATTTATCTCCGGTATTATTTTGTAAAGAGTTTTGCTGGTTCGTAGGTTAAACACATGGTTCGTTTATGTTCATTTTAACTGAGGTCCTATGAATGTTCATTTTGGTAAAGTCATTGGACATAATATGGTTTTGGATGTCCACTGGTAATCCAAAATATCCAATAATATCCATGGTTCTGTAACGGAGATCCCATGGATGTTTATTTTGGTAAAGCCATACGGACGTTCATAAGGTTTGTAGGTTATCTTTTATGGTTCACAGGTTAATCATGATTGTCCATAAGTTAACCATAAAATGTTACTTGAAAACCCATATATATAAGCAATAAGTGTCGTAACTACCGTTATTTTTTAAAATGTGTTTTTAAAACTGCCTGTACATTTATTTATACAACGGCAACAAATTTGTATGCGGTACAGAATACATACACCATATTGCATTTAAAAATTTCTTTAAAGATGGGAAGGAATGGAATTTTTTTTTGGATTTTACGAATTATTATAATCTTTAGTAGGTATTATTTGAAACGACAGTACGTCTGATTTCTAAACCCATCAGAGTTTACACCCTAACCGTTTTGTTTTTTTAATCAAAACGCCATTATTTATCTATACTGCACATTTCATTCATATTTTCCGCGGTATACATGTACCATTGCGATAAAAAAAAAAGTAGTACAAGAATTAGTACTCCCAGATAGAACTCTTGGTCTATAAGAATATCGAGAAGTGGATATCGTCGTCACTATGAAAACAATATAATTATGCCACCTTACTTTTTAGGCGTTACCATGAAAAATTCTGGTGACAGTATTGTAATAAAGGTGACACTGACATGACACTGACGCAACAATTCTGGTGACACTGAGTTATCAGTTTGAAAGAAAATATTTTATAATAGACCAACCGATTAAATTATATTTTGTTGTACTACTTTTTTTTATCGCAATGGTACGTACAGGCAGTTTTAAAGCCAAATTTTTAGAAATACCGGTGGTTGCTAGGACACTTGGTGCTTATGAAGTCTGTTCATGTAAGAATTCCTCTCTCTCTCTTTCTTAAGGTATGGGAATGGCAGGTAGATTCTTAGGCCAGCAGAAAATATGACAGCTCGAGATTTTATTGTATTATTAAATTTAGACTATAATTATAAAAGTTTTAATTTAATATGATGGCAAAAGCTATGAAATGCTTAGCAAAATAATACCGAAGACAAGTTTTTTTTTAAATAGTGGCAGTTTTGCATTGATAAACTTTTCTTAAAGATGAAAAGGAATGTATTTTTTTTAATTTTAAAAACATTTTAGTTATTATTTGTAATGGTATTATTCATAATGAGGGCACGTTACTTAAGGCACCTTTTCCAGTCTATAACGCAAACTAATTCATAATTTACCTTATATACATATAAGTACAGGCAGTTTTAAAGACCCAGTTTTAGAATTACCGGCAGTTACGAGGACACTTGGTGCTTATAAGGTCTTTCCAGATGAGAATTTGTGTTAAATCTAGTCATCTAGTCATGATAATTAATATACAAGAACCATGAATAAATAACATCAAAATTACTAACTTTGCTGTAAATTGGACTCTATAGTTTATTATACGATACCAACAGATAAGTTAATAATAATACTCCGCGTCGAATTTGTTACATCGTGTATACCTGTGTATGTTAACCAACGGTTTATACAGGGTTTTTTTTATCTCTGTGTAAAAGTGAAAAAAAAAATACACCTAGCCGTAGCGTAAATTTTATTTTTAAAGATTATCATAGTAACTACGATCTAGTAAGAATTAGAAAAAAAAACACAGAGAGAGAGAATTTCTATACTGAAAAGAATTCCCGGTTCGTAGGTTAAATACATGATTCGTTTAACCACAAGGTTCTTCGGTTAACCAATATGTTTTGTAGGTGATGCATTATGGTTCTTAGGTTAATCATTATGTTTCGAAGATTAACCGTAATTTCTTACATCGAAATAAGTCATCAGCTTACCAAATGTCCTCGCAACCACCGGCATTTCTAATAATGTGTCTTCAAAACTGCCTGTACATACCGGGTGTTTCTTAAAATACATTCACCCCCATAACTTTTTTATATTTATATTAATGAAATTATGAGATTATGCATACGAGATGAGTCTGCATTTATTGGCATAATTTTCAATTTGTTAGTACTTCCGGTTTGACCGGAAGTGACCTTGACTTTGATATTTTAAATGGGACATCTTTTATATGCCGCCCTCTCTATATAATATATAAAGGTTCTTTGAAAAACAATGGAATGGTTTTAAAAAGCAATATTTATGGCTTTAATTTTAAGTTGTAATGTCATTAGTTTATAAAACATACAATACATACAATCTTGCGGCTTCAGAAAAAATTTTCTGGTCACTCCAATAATTAGGAGCATATCAATTTGTTAATTTCTTGTAAAATTAACCATTTTATCTGATTTAGAATGTTAAAGTTTAATAAACGAATGACATTACAATTTCACTTTAAAACCATATTGCTTTTCAAAATCATTCCATTGTTTTTCAAAGCCGTCTTTATATTTCTTTAGAAAATAAAGGGCGGCAATAATGCATAACGCTTTTAAATTTGCGATTGGGATTTAAGGCAAATTTCTTCGTGTCAATTTTAAAATAGCATATGAGTGTATGGTATCAAATTCTTCGAAAAATGGAGTAAACGTCAACAAAATTTCATTTTTTTAACGCTTGTGAAACTTAGAAAGTCAATTATTATGACATAATTTTAATTTTCATATACTATATGACTGTAAACTAACAGATTTAATTAATTTGTAGCACTCTAGATTGAAAAAAAAATAAACATAAAAATGTTAACACGTTGAAAAATGACAAGCGAGATGTTATTTCACTCAGAATGTTATGCTGAATCCCAATAAGTATCTAAAAATATACAAGATGTCCCATTTAAAATACCAAAGTCAAGGACACTTCCGGTCAAATCGGAAGTGCTAACAAATTGAAAATTATGCCAACAAATGCAGACTCAATCTCTTATGCATAATATCTAAACTTCATTGTAATATCTATAAATACAGAGAAGTTATAGGGGTGAACGTCTTTTGAGAAACGCCCGGTATACGTATACGGTTAAAGTGAAACTCTGGGTTTGTTGACTGGTATGACAAGAAGCATAATAACTAACAAGACATAATTATGAGTAACGATTATTGAACTTGGCAAAATACCATAAAATAGGAAATTAAAGGACTATCCTAAAATAGTTCATTATCATAAAAAAAATGTTTTTCATATCTCATATTGCATTAAATTTTACCTAGTGTGGGCTAATCATTCCTATTTTGGACACCCGGTAGATAAATTAGTTTAGGGTAATTTTATTAAAAAAAAAAAAAAATGAGTGCAAAAGAAAAAAACAAATACTTATCTAACAGTGTTAGATGAAATACAACTTTATAGTATAAGGACAAGGATTAATATCAGTAGGTTAGAAAAGTATACCGGGTGGCCAAATAAGAACGGCCCTCGGTCGTATTACAGCTTTAGGAAAAAAAAATTGTTACTGCTGAGAGAAATCGCTGGAAATTATTTTCAAATTCGAGAGATGTCAGCTTGTATGATCAGATAGAAAATTAGGTTTTTCTCGTTATGTTGCCTCATTAAGAGGTACCGAAAAAATCACATTTTGATCCTTGGGGGCATTTTAAAACAATATGCTGGGCGAACGTTAAAATTTCCTTAATAAGTGTTTATGTTATTATTTTGTCGATGATATTAGAAAAGTCATTATGTATATTAAAAAATGGTTAAAATGATTTTTACCAATGAAAAATCATGTGATTTGATTGTTATACCAATTCGTTTATGCTTTATGAAATAGCCCTATTATTGCCCCTAAGATTATAAAATTTGTGAAAAGAAGAAACCCAACACCAATAATGTACAGCTTTTCTTTAGAAATAAACCGTTTATCTCCAACAACCCCCAAAAAAAATGTTAATAATAAAATTACTGTTTTCAATAAATGTAGCTTTTTAAAGTACCCCGTATAGTCTTTGACTTTTAATAAATTCTCGATCTGTTGTCTTTTTAATACAATAGCGTTTATCATTAAACGTCGATTGGTAAAAATGACAGTTCTTGATAAAAATAACTTTTGGAAAGTACCCCGTAGTCTCTGTTTCTCGTTAACTTCTCAATATGTGGTGTTTTTAATACAATAGTGTTTTTCATAAGGTATAAACGTCGATTAGTAAATATTACGGTTTTCAATACAAATAAATTATTAAAAGTACCCCGTAGTCTCTGATTTTTAATAAATTTTTGATCTGTTGTGTTTTCTAATATAATATTGTTTTTCATAAGGTATAAACGTCAAATGGTAAAAATTGCAGTTTTTGAAAAAAAAATAAGTTTTTAAAGTACCCCGTAGCCTCTGATTTTTAATAAATTTTCCATATATTGTGCCTTTTAATTAATGTAATAATGTTTTTCATAGTATAAACGCCAATTGGTAAAAATTAGGGTTTGTTGATTTACCTAAAAACCATGATAAGATAAGTAACCTAAAAAACCATGTTGGTTAACCTACGAACCATGATCATCATGGTAATCCTAGAAAGTATAATGATATTCTTTATACGAACTATAATAGCCTTAGAACCATGATTATTAACCTACAAACCAGGCGATTATCCTAGAAATCATGTGGTTAACCTACGAACCATATTTTTAATTTAAAAACCGTTAAAATAGCCCTACGAGATTCCTTCTTTCCCTTTGCATTTTCTTAAGACAGCTTACTGATGGCCTAAGAGTCTACCCTTATTTACATTCCTTAAGAAAGAGGAAGAGAGAGAGGAAGAGAAAGAAAACTGCTACCTCGTTTTAGGTAAACCTATGTGGTTAGTAAATTTTAACGTTTATGGTTGGTATAGATTTTTTCTTCCTGGTTCTTAGGTTAGGTAATCATAATGTTTCGGAAAAACTTTATGGAGACTTCATAAGCACCAATTGTCCTCGCAACAGCCGGTATTTCTAAAAATTTGTCTTCGAAACTGCCTGTACGTATATGTATACAGGGTGTTTCATTAAGGGTGGCCACCGGCCATATCTCGGAAAGTACAAGGCATAGAAACTTGGAAAAAAATTATGATTAAAGCGGTCATGAGAAAATTCTGGAAATTACGTTTAAGTTCCTCATTTCGCCGCAAGGGGGCACAATTGAATTTTTTTTTTTAATTCTAAATTTCTCCGAAAATTCCCATATTAAGGTATAACTCTGATTGTATCATCGAAAATCTTAGACGATTCTGCATCATTTTGGTTTAACGCTCATTGGCGTACCGACCTTGATACGAGTGGGGGAAGCTATTGAATGTGTAAACATTTAAATTGCTGTAACTTCTAAACGACTTTAATAAATTTAAACTTGTTTGGAAGGGAAAGGTAAGTATCTTCTATCGCCGTATTCAACAGTATACGATAGTGTTTAATAAAATTGCTAGAGGGCGCAATTTGGAATAATAACAGTTTTTTCGATTTCATCCCGAAAATTCAAATCATACGGTATAACTATGACATCATAATCGAAAAGTGGATGAAATTTGCAAGAAAAGATGTGAAGACCGAAGTTCGATATCTTTGCTCGTTTCAGAGTTATTGCCAAAATAATAATTTTTAATACAAATTGCGCCCTCTAGCTATTTTATTAGAAACTATTGTGTACCATTAGATACGACAATTGAAGGTTCTTTCAAACAAGCTTAAATTTAGTAAAATCGAATAAGTCGTTTAGAAGTTACAGCGATTTTAATGTTTACATTTTCAATAGCTTCTCCCACTCTTATCAAGTTCACATAAGTGGCCCCCGTATGTACATCCAATGGAAGTACAAAAATTGTCGACACACGTCCAGAAAATATCCAAATTTGGTTCAGTTTGTACCCACTGAGTGTCCAATTGATGATACAAATTAGGACATCCATCGGATCGGCCGTTTAGGACATTCAATGAATGCCCTTTAGGATGACGCCCATAAGTTACCCCCTTAGGTACATCCAATGGAAGTTCGAAAAATGTCGACAACAAGTCCAAAGTATGTCTAAATTTGGTTTATTTTTGATCTAGTGCATGATACAAATGTCACAAATTAAGACATCCGCTAAATAGGCCTTTTAGGACATCCAATGAATATCCTCTAGGATACCATCCATAAGCTGTCCTTTAAGGTAAAAGTACGCAGACCAGGGACAATAAAATCAAAAATAATGGGTTTCTGTTCTCTGGGCCCAGGTACACAACATGAAGGAACCCCTTTCAGTTGTATCCTTATTAGGGATTAGGACATGACTCATTGGACTTGAGTTCAGGTGGAAGAAAATAATAAAACGAAAAGTCCTTATATACACCAGTACATAAAAATATTGCTTATTTTTGATTTTTTTTGAAAAAAATTTGTATACATATGTTTCTATATGTTATATAAACTGTTGTATACAAAAAAACCATAGCTTTTAAAAATGTCCTCATAACCGCCTATCGACATATATATATATATATAATAATATTACCTATACGTTCGCCACGTCAAAATTGATGATGTTTTTCAGCAATAATACATTTCAAACCGAAACTCTTAGTTTCGTGAGATATCGTTTATGAGATTTTATAAAAGAAAGAATACTTATTAGAATAAGCAAGTACCTAATAAATTTAATTTCTTTCCAGATTAGTGGAGACCAGGGATCTGGATCAGCCGGTGAACCACCCTCAGCAGGTGGGGCACCTCCACCTGGCCCACCACCAACTCGCCAATAAAGGACAAAACATGCATACAAATCCTATTTACACACGAATTTTTGCTGTTTATTGTTTACATTATAAACTCTGTTTGCCTTAATTGTAGAAAAATAAAGCTGCAGCACATTAATTTGTCCAATATTTTAATATATGTAATACATTCCTGGTATTTTAGTTTATTGCACAAAACAGGACATTTGCAACATTCACAATGGTCGGTAAACCCAATTTGGAAAACAGAAATCCCAAAGAAATTAAAAAAATTATAGTTTGCATTGGTTTCCTGATGACATCTAACACATATAATTAATACAGGAAAAAACAAACAATATGTTCGACTTATATTCATGGCTCATGTAAATATCATCAACCCGGCCGAAAATGTTTAAATATTATGTTTTTAAATAAACATTATTATTTGACTTTGACTAACTTTTACGAATATTATTGCTATTTTAGTATTTTAATAATAACTTCTAACGCACAATGTCTAACATAGGGTAAAATAAATAATAGTAATTGTGTCCTAAATTTTAGGCCACTGGAACGCAAAAACACTTTATCTGTTTAGCTAAATCAAACATTTTAAATATTACACTACCTATATTTATTATTATCTATTTAATTTAAGTACTTACAATTGGTAAACTAACAAAGTAAACAACAACTTTTGATTCCATATTATAAAATAATTCTAATTTGGAGAATAATGGGACATACTTATCTAGTAGGTACCAACAAACCGCGAATTTTAACCGTATATATACTCGTACTCTGTTATCACCATTTACTATACCCATTATGGTTGTTATCAGCAGTACCTATTTAATGTAACCAAATACATAATATCTAATACATTATTATATTGTTTCTTTAATATTACCTAATTAACAGTTGATGCTACCTATACAGTGGTGTAGCTACCAAGGGCGTCCATATAGGGCGTTTTTCAGGGGGGGGGGCAAAAACTTTAACAATATTTTTTTATCTACTAACTAACCACTGTACTATTCAATATTTATACTGAATTATGAATTAAAATAGTTATGTGGGCGCCTAGGGGGGGGGGGGGGGGGGCAAGTGCCCGTTTTGCACCCCCCTATGGACGCCCATGGTACCTACCCATTAAGGTGGGTGGGGGGGATGTTTGCCCTCTGTTTTGTGCCGCTTTCCAAAGTGACGTTGTCAACTTCCCAGATAACATATTTTATTATCTCTTCTCTTCCAAAGGACGTATTACTATGTACCTACTGCGTCCAGCTGCTGACCTTTTTTTTTAGAAACCAATGCTTGGACGTCGGAATTTGGACGTCCTTCGTGTTCCTAAAATTGACGTATGTAATGGCGCAAAGTACGTCCACGGGACGTACTTTTGCTATCTGGATTGTTATCGTAAAATAAGAACTATTTTCGTGTAGGTATCCGTGGTAAATCTTTTTTTGAATAAAACTTTTAGAAAAACCCCTGTAACAGCTGTAAGCCTCGGCGAGAATCAATATCGCCAACACAGGCGCAACCCGTTATACATGTATGATTGTTTATTGTGCGGGCGTAGTAGTTCTAGCAAGGCGTAGTTCAAGTGCACGTGCACACTGCACATGGCGCCAGTTTGTTTTTATGTTTTGGTTTTATAGTGTAATAAAAAAGACAGTTGAAATGTTAAAAATGTAAACAAAAAATTCTTGTTTGTTTTTACTAGGAAATAGCCTCATTTAAACTAGTTTAGTGTGTTCCCTAAGTCAAAAATGTCCCGAACAATTCCTGAAGATATTTTAAGTTTAATAAGAGAGCTAATTACAGAATTATCGGGTTTTAAGGTAAGTTAACCTAAAAAAAAATTCATATTTATTTTTCAATTTTGTTCTGTACTTTTAATTTTAGGAAGGCACAGAACCTTTTAACCACATTTTAAAGTACTTCACTATCACCCTTAAGAAGGCAGATACAATGTACTTCCTAAATAAACGCGATGTTGACCAAAACGTTTCTAGTATGAGCGAAAAATTCTGCTTCCACGGATTCTTTTCCCAATCTGAAGCCCTTACGTCGGCTTACAGAATGTTTTTTCCGGAAATTTTACCCAAAAGCGAAACAAATAACAGATTGAATGTTGTTAAATTCCTGCTGTGCATGTCACAATCTCCGACAAAACATTTTATTGAACACCCGGAGATGTATGTACGTCAGAATATCGAGCCGGAGGAAGAAGTCGATTGGGCTGCTTATTTAAACGAGGGTATTGAGAGATGGAATCCTAATTTCGATGAATCCAGTGTAAGTAATAATTTACACATAATACATTACATTTTAGCCTTGTTTTTAGCTTAATTAGGTATAAATTTGGGAAAGTTTACGTAGTTTCATAGGTATTTATAGGTACCTAGTAGGAAAAGAAAATACTTACTTGTACCTAGGTACTTACCAGTTTTTACCATTTCATTTTTGTCTGTACAAGATGCTAAAAACCTCTTTTTAAGGCTCTACAACACTGCAGTCTCCAGTAGATATATGTATTTCTATTGCCTTTTTTTATTTTTAGGATGAAGAATCCTATATTAGCATGGATGAAACTGATAAAAAAGAAATGTTGGCATCAAAACACTCTGATTCAGTGAAACCCAACCAAATTAGAAGTACGGAAAAAATGTGTATAATGAATTTTAAAACAAATCGTGAAGAACTATTGGCCACAATTCAACACTCATGGTATAACCAAGAAAAGTTCTTTATGCAGCCAGAAAGTGAATGGCGGGAAGCCAATATTGGAATTTTGTGGTAAAATTTAAATTAGATATTTATACTTTTGAATCTATAGGTATAAAAAGACATTGGAACATCATTGTGTCATTTGATTAGTATACATTTTGATTATTCTTTCAAAAACATCAACCACCCAGTAGGTATAACAATTTCAGGGAAAACCACATAAGAGACCAAGTACAAGGTTTAATACTATTAAGGCCTCCTTCCATCATATCAGAATATAAAGTAATAAGAGAGATTTTGTGGCAGCTTTGGCATCCACATACTTCTTCGACTCTAGAAATAAGTGGTAATAATATAAGGCCTAGACCGGATGTGACCCTTGCTAGTGTAAGATCTGTAAGTTAATAATAGTAGTTTTTAAACAAAAATACACTGTGCGTCTATAAAGTTTAATTTTTTGGTGATATTTCAAGTATACTACACCTACCGGCATCTCAGAAGTTACTTTTTTGAGACATGTTGATGATGAACTGTATCTAGCATAGCTTATGAACCATATTTTTTAGTATGCTTTCTATACTTTCTTGGGTGAATTTATCCCCTACATTGAACTGCTTGATTTCTTTCGGGAATTTGAAAGATCTCTGCTATGTGATTTGGATAATGATTGTAGTAGGATCTGTCGGACATACCAAGGGTATTGCAATTGTCTAAAATCTATTATTAATCCTGTATATAAAAAGATATGTGATCTAGAGGAAGAAGTCAGGCAGCAAGGTAAATATTTTTTATTATTATAATAATATATTATGCCTTTTGAGTCTAGTAATTGTCTTCTTAATTTTCTTTTAATCAACCATCTAAAAAGTTGGGTTGAAATTTATATAAAAAATAGAAAACAATGCGTTAGAATAGGAAGTAATATTAGTTCCTATCAAACAATTACATGTGGAGTACCACAAGGTTCCATATCTAGGACCCACATGGTTTCTTATTTATATCAATTATATTTTAAAATTAAAATTATATGGACAAATTATACTTTTTTATTATGCTAAAAATATTACGGACATCCAGTTAAATATCAAAAAAGATTTAAATTATATTTGACTGGTTAGAATTTAGGTACCTTTAAATTTTAATAAATCTTCATTTATGTACATTGCCAAACAAAGACTAGATATGGAAAAGCAACCAATAATATTTAATGGGGAAAATATTAATTACCGAGTTAATTACAAATATAACATAAAATTGTTATGTTTATATTATATTAATCAAAATTTAAGCTGGAGAAAACACGTAAAACATAATATTCGAACTTACGTTTCTCCGTTAATTAAGATATTCTTTAAATTCGTCATTGTATATCTTTAAATTATTTAAAAAATATTTATCATGCGTTAGTACATTTAAAAATTCAGTGTCTTATTTTTTTTTGGGGTTCAGCCAATTCGATAGTACTAAAACCTTTAAAAAAATTACAAAATGAAATTATTAAATGTATTCATAGATTTCCGCACTTAGAACCAACAACAAATTCATATAAAACGAATTAATACCTAGATATAAATAATTTATATAATTTAAAAATTTGCATATTTATTCATTCTTTACTTTTAAATAAAAAAATTTCCAACATTACGTTTACAAAAGTTCATGATCTTCACAGACATGATACTAGACAAACTATTAAAATAAACAGCAACTTTGGAAAACGGTCATTGTTATACAGTGACGGGCAGAAAATGCGCAGCATATGGGAAAGTTTTTTATCTTCAAGTTTAAAAAATAAATTTTATTTTAGATAGGTTCTGCATGTTCTCAAACCAAAATAGCACCCATTAAATCCGGTAAAAGTCTTATGGTATACGAGTTAGGATCAAAAATTTGAAATTCCGCTAAGAGTAAAATTCTTACCTCCATCTCTCATTTTAAAATATTTTTTTACTAAGAATTATTGTTTTAATTTCAAAGTTATACCCAAATTCCAAATTTCGCTTATTTTGGACAAAAAATGGATTTAATCGTGTTTTCTGAATAACCCTGTATAAAAAATAAATGGCAACCGAACAGTACGAAAATAAGATTTTCTGCAGACTTTGTTAGAGATAACTGTAGATCATAAGTCCGATTAGTTTATTTTCATAATATTATGGCTTTTTAAAATAAAAACATAAAAATATTAAATATTTTTGCTGCACACCGTATTTTATTTTCGGGGGGAACAAGTTAATCTCGTCTAACATCTAACTGATATTTTTTGATTTAAATTGACTAAAATCATCTCCTAAATAAATTTTTATACATTGAAGTATGCATAGAAAGACAAAAAACTGTTTAGGAGATGCTTTAAGTCAATGTAAATCAAAAAATATCAGTTAGATAAAATTAACTTGTTCCCTCAGAAAATAAAATATGGTGTGCAGCAAAAATATATAATATTTTTATGTTTTTATTTTAAGAAGCCATAATATTATGAAAACAAACTAATCGGACCAATGATCGACGGTTATATCTAACAAAGTCTGCAGAAAATCTTATTTTCGTACTGTTCGGTTGCCATTTATTTTTTATACAGGGTTATTCAGAAAACACGATTAAATCCATTTTTTTGTCCAAAATAAGCGAAATTTTCGAATTTGGGTATAACTTTGAAATTAAAACAATAATTCTTAGTAAAAAAATATTCTAAAATGTAAGATGAAGGTACTTTACTCTTAGCGGAATTTCAAATTTTTGATCCTACCTCGTATACTATCTTTTACCGGATTTAAGGGGTGTTATTTTGGTTTGAAAACATGCAGAACCTATCTAAAATAAAATTAATTTTCTAAACTTGAAGATAAAAAACTTTCCCATATGCTGCGCACTTTCTGCCGGTCACTGTATAATGGATTAATATTATATAATTTTTTACCCGAAAATATTAAAACATTTAAAAAACTACCCTTATTTAAATTTCATTTAAAAATATATTTTCTAATATAATTTTCTTTCTTAATGAGTTAATCAAACGTTTATATACAAAACAAATATTTTTTTAACTGTATTTTTTTAATATACCTACCTATATACCTATTAAGTTCCTAGTAATAATTGTTAGTTATTTTTATATACTTATGTATCCCTGTAATAAACTTGTAAAGTTGGTTGGGAGTAAAGTAAAATAAAAAAGTAAGTAATCTTTTTCCAATTTTTATCAGTATTTTTAAAATTTTAATACAATATAGGTACATAGATAAAATTAGTTTAAGTCTGTCTTATTAACACGGTAGTTTTTCGTACCGAGCTACCTACGTTTTTGTAATATTTTCAAAACCCTTCTAGAAGAAACATACACCCTACTTAGGTTAGCGGAAGACCTACAAAAAATCTTCGAACCAATCAAACTACTAAAAAAAATCCACGATGACGTAATACTGGATCCTGCCACTAAATCCCCACTTCAATGTGCCACGCACCTGATACTCAAGCTACATCAGGGATTGACTTTTACGTCGAATAAGTTGGAACAGGATTTAAAGATGGCGCTGTTTTTTGAAAGCGTCTATCATTATCTTGGATTGGTGAATAATTGGTTAATAAAGGACGATTTGTCGGATTATACGGGGGAGTTTGTAATTGAAAAGTAAGCACGTACAGTAGCAAGTGGTAATTATACAGGGTGTCCGGAAATGATGAGCAAAAAATTTTGGGGATAATTCTAGACCGAAAATAAATCTCTTCCTATAACATTTTTTCGAAAATTGATATAAATTAGGTATACTACTTTTGTTTCAATAAATCTAACCGTTTTGGAGAAAAACGCTAAAATAACATTGTTTGCATGAATACGAAATGATTTTAATTTATTTTCAACCTTAAACATAGCATGGCAAAGGAAGGAATATTTCATGGAGTTCGTCGGAATTTTTTAAGAAGAATTAGTTTATGCTTTGAAGAGGAAGGACGCCACTTTGAACCTTTATTTGAATGTTTTATTTATTGTTCTATACTCCAAACCCAAAAATATAGGCAGTGACGTAGCTATCATAACCATGGAAACCAATGACAATACAGTATTTTGGCCGTTTCCATGGTTATGACAGCTACGTCACTGCCTATATATTTGGGTTTGGAGTTTAGTAACTTATGTATTTTAAAACTGCACATAAAAATTTAACTTTAACACCCTGTAACTCTGTTAATAAATCAATTTTCCCCTAAATTTTTGGACACCCTGTATAATTTGAGTAGCCTAATACCCTCGCCTATACCAATAATAAAATTTTTTAAATCATTTTTATTGGTAAATAGGCAGCCAGTGGCCGAAGCGTTTCTACCTATATAAATGATATTTCGAGTATTGCTTCCTGTTTCTGAACTGTTCTTTTCTATTTAAGTTATCAAGACAAAGATAAAATTATAATCAGCCTAATTAAAGAACTGCTGCTGCTATTCCAATGAAACAAAAACGCAAATTAATTTAAATTAAAAATATTTCCATTTTTGTCCTAGGAAAGTTACTGATGATGATAAGTGCCATACACAATTTTCCATAAGAGATAACATTGATGCCGGATGTAAACAAAATAGCTTTCTACGAATATTTTTAGAAAATGTTTTAAAAATTGGTAAAAATATAAACTTTTTAAGACTTCTTAGGAAATATGACATCATCGGAGACTGTCAAGGTTGGTGTACGTTTTAAATACCTATACATGTATGAATTAATAAAGGTTCTAGTGTTTATCTACAACACAATCGTTTAATTGAGCGCATAAGGTCTCTCTCACAGTGGAAGCGTAAACGCACGAATTTTTGAACGCGCGGACACGCACGTATACGCGCGAATCATCCTACCTGCATTATCTAAATACAAGCTCTCACACTGTCAGCGAGTCAGTTCGTACGTACACGTGCGTACACTTCCGAATTGCGATCGCATCCTATTTGGTTTGGATTTTTGCAACGATTCGCAGTTACGTTTCAAAATAGACATTGAAAAGATAAACAACTTGACGTTCTGTTCGCATGAAACTGTAATAACATCATATCATATCAACGATGTATACGCACGTTTAAAAATTCGGACGTTTCCGCGCGTTCAAAAGTTCGTGCGTTTACGCTTCCACTGTGAGAGAAGCCTACTTGTGGCAGTACATTATGCATGCTTTTATTTCGACTTTAAATTTTTTAAATGAAATCAATTTTTTAATTTTTGTTGGTAAATAATCGTTTAAATAAAAACATAAATATTTGAAATTTTCTTGTCCTATAGGCTTATTTATTTTAGGTTTTATGGTTATTATTTATTTATGACGTGTATTATGATAATGGTTTTTAAATTGTATAAGGTTTTTATTTTTAAATATATATATTAAGATGTTATAAATGTAAAGTTGTCTTACGTTCAACTTTTTTGTTTCTGAATATAATTCTTTTGAAGGATAAAGATAATATTTATTGAATATATTTTTTAGAAACCTTTTTTGTAATATTTCTAATTTTTTAATTAAGCATTCTAAGTGAAAATTCCAATTTAATTTACTATCAAAAACAATTCCTAAATATTTTATTTTATTAACTGAAAATTTGAATATCTCATTTATTTGAATACCATTTATATTTCGTGGTAGGTTATTTAGGTTTAAAGTAAAAGAAATATAATTTGTTTTATTAAAATTAATTGTTAACAAATTGTTATAATTACGATGGAGGGTTGTAGATAATAGTCATTCTTGCTTATTATGTCCCCCATTATACGCTGGTTAAATAAAATACTATTTTATATTAAATTTTAGAGTCAATTTACGAAGAATTTCTACGAAAAGCTTTTAAAAAGTTGAATTTTTTTTATGGCAATCCGGACACGAATAACGTGGATACGGATAAAACAAATAATGAAATGGACGGCGCAAATGTAACAATCAGTTACCAAGACTTCATTTTTCCGGTTGTCGGTACAGAAATATGCAAAACAAATCCGGAAATACAAAAATTGGAAAATTTGGTGGACGTGGAAGATGGATTCTTGATGACAGCTTTTGCTGATTTTTTTGTTAAAATGCCGGAAGAGAAATGTAAAGAAAAAATTAGTTTGTATGATAGGTACGTATATTGTATTTAAATACACTTTTCACAACTAGCTGCAAAAAATTTACCTACCTAAAATACCACTACTAACTCTTCATTGGAAAAGGCACTTCAAATATTTCTATAATTTAACCCTTTTTTTTTTCTTTTAGGATATCCTTTATAACCACAAACCTGTTTTTTACGACGAATGTTTTCGAAAATATTTTCCTTAATATTCTAGAAGAAAGATTTACCATTTCGGGCTTAATGGTAAAAAATCTGCTCATCGAGGAACATCTATTGGAAAAACAATTTCAGTTTTTGAAGCATTTGTATTTGTTCTTTGATGATATGATTTTTCCATTTTATAGGAGACTTTTTGAGAAGGTAAGTACCGCCCATGCGTACCATAATAATAGTTTTATTTCATACTGTATTTCGAAAGAACCGCAAAGTACCATCACACTTATTAATTTTACAAATTAATAGTAATCTAAAACTTTTACAATCTTCCAGATGAAATATTACGTTGGCGTTAGTTTTCTAGAAACTGAAGTTTCACGATTTTAAAATGTGGGTTTGCTTTTCTCAATTTTATTTGCTGCTTGAAATAATTTCATTAAGTACAGCGATTTAGACCGTTGAAAATATTGAGCAATTACGTTATTTTATTGAAAGAAATAACTTTTTTTTTATTAAAGGCGTTTAAATTTTATTTAGGTTTCTGAAAATGCTTCGCAAAATAATGTATTGAATAAAATTCTTTGCCATGGTCTGAGAATTCTGTTTTTGTCTTAAGGTGGGATTAACGGTGCCATTTTCTATCGTCAATTCGATTTGCCTAACTATTGACGATTCGCATGCGCATTGCAGTGTTGTGTTGATCAGAATAGTTATTTTTATGCTTTTGGCAAACGAAGACAGACATATTCTGGAGCGGGTAGAGCAAGGCAGATGTTAGTCAGCCGGTCATAGTTTTGTTTACTTTCGTGTTTTGTGCAATTGCGGAACCTTTCCTGTTAAAACAAACACATATTCTCTAGAATTCTTGGGATAAATGACATCTAGATAGATGGACTAGAAAATATCGTGTTACCATACCAGTAAAAATTGTTGTTTTAACCATTGAATATCAAACTATAAGAAGGCCATATGAGCCGATTTTCTAAATCTGCTATGTCAAATTCATAGATGGCACAATGAGTTCACCAACAAGAAAGCGACTAACCTTTTCACTGCTAAATTAAAACATTGTTGCCGCCTATCTGTTTGACTTGCTGCATGAGTTTTTTAAATTTATTTTTATAGCTTATCGTAAAACTTGATTTCACATAAGTACCTACACCTATCCACGTCTAGACCTAAAAATGTACCTATTTTTAATTGCTTTGTAGCATATAATATTTTCAACCTTTTGACGTCCCAACGTTAATTACATGAAAACATACCGCCATGTATTCTATTTCTAACAGAACTAAATGACGACTCTCACTATTCAATACCTACCTAGGCTACAACGTATATGTTGGGTAAAATATGAATGATGTGCGGTTTGTATAACTTGGTTTTTATTTGCAATTATTACTACTTTTCAAAATGGTTAAAATAAGTAGGTTTTACTTTCTTACTTAAGAAACATTCAGTTTGTTTGTATTAGTGTATTACTAACGTATTTTGGTATTTTTCGACGAAATAAAACCTATTTTAGTTATACTTGCTGTCGCTTTTTATCTACTCTTATTTGTTTAACATTTAACACCCAATGCAACGGTAAAATCATTATGAAAGTCGGTCCAATTACCCCGGAGTAGTCAGCGTACATATTATCAAAAACTTACATTCGGCTGGAATTGAGAACCTCCTATTTTATTGTCTGGTAAAATGCTTGAATTCTTAAAAATTCCAATTAAATACGATATGCGGCAACACCACGACATCACATCAGTGAATTTGAGACATCTGTTGCCGAGGCGCTGCATTATAACGAGAGACAGGTCATTTTTATGGCTCAAAAATTAAACAGATTGCGCGCATTCTAGTGAGGGCTAGCGTTGATCTGTTTTCTGGTCTGCAAAATGGCAGATGGTTTCGGTGAAAACGCAAATAGCGTTCCCTATACTAGATTGTGATGCACTTCGTGGTTTATTTAGTTGACTACCTTTCGATTATTACCAGTGTGACTGCTTTTTATATTGGAGTTAATTCCGCTGGGACGGCGCTACGGTGTATTGATGGCCGCTTTAATAATAACGCTGTCGTTTACGACCAGACTAATTTTTATTCCTGTAAAGCCTTCCTTACTTTTATTTTCAGACCGAATCTTCAAACAAAAACTGGGCCAATGACATTTGGCTCACGTCCCATCTTCAAGACATCTTTATGGACATGTATCCCGAATTCTACGAAAAATGTTCGGTGCAAATAAAAGATGGCTGGTCCGCGTGCACCGATTCGTTAGCGGCATGCAGTTTATTAAAAGTTAATTACGAAATGACCTGGCCGCTGAACATCATTATTAAACAGGGACAAGTGGACACTTATAAGGAGATGTTTCAGTTTTTGTTGAAGTTAAAATGGGCATTGCACACCCTTAACCATTTGATATTTTCAGGTATGTAGGGGCGGCGAAAGAACGGGTCGTTTTTGGGAACGGTGGGTTTTTTTACGGGTGGGGCAAATTTTGATAGCGGTAACGTAACGAGCAAAATGCTTTGACAGGCTGTAATTTCCTATCCAAAAGTGCTAACTTCCGGTTTTTGATTTCATAGTTATACCCGTAGTAATATTTTTAATAGATACAATTTTATTAAAAAATCAAAGTTTTTTTATTTTTTATTAATATATCTTTATTCTCAACCAACTTATAGAGTTCATTACAGAGAATATAACACCAAATATACAATATATAAAATCACAAATAATAAAAATCATATTTGGTAACTACTTACATATTAAGGTGGAATTATCAACGTCATTCAATTTATTGCCAACCTATAACCTATTTCGCCTTGTTTTTCTTAGTTTATTATTTTATTGACTAAGATTTAAATAAAATCAATATCGTCTGCACATTATTTAGGTAAGTAATATCTGATATATTACAAAAATATCAATTTATTTCATTGCTTATTTTGGAGAATTGTATACCTAGTGAAAGAACAATGAGATAATAATGTTAAAAAAAATTTTAACCGATATTTTTCGATATACAATTCTTCTTAAATAACTTGATATTTATTTAACATGTTAATTATTACCTATAGAATATGAAGACGATGTTGATTTTATTTAAATTTTGTGTAAAAGTTAGAAAAAATAAATAAATCTACGCGAAATAGGTTATAGGTTGGCAAGCATGTTGATACTCCCACCTTAAAAAATATATATATATATAATAACCATTTACAAAAAAATAATAATATATAATACGTTAAAGTTACTTTAGTTTAAAAAATATTTTTTTAGTTTTTTTTAAAATCCATAATTTTGATATTTCTTTAACTTTTTCCGGCAAACTATTGTAAATTGTTATTAATTGTGTTAAATAGATGGTAAAAAAAAAATATTAATTTTACAATTTCCACAGATTATTCAAAGGAGTACATAAAAAAATTTGTTATTTCTTTATATACAATTGATCTTTGGCCAAAAGTACTCTTTACTATAGGTGTTTGAATATGATGGTTTTGTCTGTGAATAATGTTGTTCGGATGAAATATTATATTCGATTGTTTTTCTTTAATAATAATAGAGTGTATTAGAATGCATAGTTTTAATTTATAAAGCATTTCTAAATTTAAATGTCCGTTTGGTTCATACAAATTTATAGTTGGTTCTAAAAAAGAAAGTTTATGTATGCATTTAATTATTTTGTTTTGTGGTTTTTTTAATGGCTGAGTTGTAGCTAAATTCGCTGATCCCCAAATTGAAATCATATACTGTAATTTTGAATAAACCAAAGAATAATATATATTGTTTAAATATTTTAATGATATATAATTTTTAGCTTTAAACAAAATGCCAATTATTGATGAGATGTAACTTCTTAAATATTCAATAATATGTTTTTTCCAACTTAAATTTTCGTCAATATATAAACCTAAAAATAAATTTAATTGTATTAGTATATTTAATTAAATGATTATTGAAAGATAGCGAAGAAATATTATTATTTTTTAATTTTGATTTGTTTATAAACATAATTTTTTTTTTATTCCAATTTAATGATAATTTATTAATTTCAAGCCATTTACATATTATATTTAGGTCGTGGTTAATGTTATTATGAATTTGAACATAGTCTTCATGAAAATATACAATAGTAGTATCATCAGCAAACAATTTTATTATATAATATTAAGTTATTAAAAGCTTAACATTTACAGTCGTCAAGATTGTTTGACGCTGGCCACATTTTCAGACAATTTAATTGTTAATATGACTATAACATTTCAGATCTGGAATTAAAAAGGAAGAAATCCCAAAAAACATCCAAAGAGTCCCTGCACAAAAATAAGGCCACCGCCAAACTCACGAGACTGAAATTCTGTTTGTTAAACATTTTAAACAGCCTCCAGCATTTCGTGTTTGGTTTTGTGTTCAGTAAAAATTTGCTTAAATTCGAGCTGGATTTCGAGAAAGCGTACGATCTGAACTCTCTAATTGCATCTCATGAAGAATTTATTAATTCTGTATCTCGGACTGTGATAGGTTTAAAGGAAACGATGCTGGATAAGGATAAGTACAATAATGTAAGTATTTTGTTTAAAACGCACAAGGTCGTTTTGTAGCATTTTATTTTTCCTACTTTTATCCGCAGGACATTCTAACATATGACATGTCTATGAACTTACTTGTAAAATGATAATCTTGTAGCGGCGGAAATAAATTTAAATGGTATATCCCTCTTATAGCAAAGCGACATTTTATTTAAGTGTTTTATGTTAAAACATTTTAATAAATAATTTCTACAATTTGTTATGATGATAAAATGTTACCTTTCGTTTTATTTGGTCCAATAGGCAACTCTAAAAAAATAATTGATATCTTTAAAAAAAATTTGAAGCAAATAAACTCCTTCTATAACAGGTGTGATCACGAGGAGACTCTTTTACTGCCATTTCTTTAGATAATAATCGAACAGGAGTTATATAGGCTAATAAACGGATACTTTTTAAGGTACTTGTCAAATTTCCGCGACTTCCGGTTTAGCCGGAAGTAACCTCAACTTTGGATTTTGAAATGGGAAACCCTGTATATTTTTTGATTTTTGGAATCTAAAGATCATAACTGCACTGTTTTTATTAATTTTTTTGTGAATTTGACATTTATAAAATTAATTTTATTTTTCATCCATAGTGATGACTCAATGACCCACCACTAGAGGCTTTATTTCATGTCAAAGAGATATTTTATCGTTTGTCATGACTAACTAGATGTCATTTGATCGTAGCGCAGTTGCATAATATTTGACACAAAAAAGAAAAATAAGATTTCATCCAAAAAAAAAATTCGAAGTTAAAGTTACTTCCAGCTAAACCGGAAGTTGCTAAAATATGACAACTACCACCTTAAAGACGTCCTTTTATTAGCCAGTCGCAAAGTTTTATCTTGTTCGATTAAAATCCAAAGAAATGGCAGCAGAAAATAAGTGGTCTCATGGTCACCAATTATTATATAAGCATTGTATTTTATTTTTAGGTTATTAATTGTGTGAAGTTGTTGAAACTAATGTGGAACAATCTAAGGTATGCTACTCCTGAAAGGATTAGCGATTGCAGTAAAATGTATCAACAGTTTTATAGTGATATCAGTCCCATTATTTTTCCTGTTTATGTTTATGATTACTAAGTAATAAAAGTTGTTATTATAAAGCGTTTTTTACCTATATTTTAATATTATGCTTCCCGTGTTTACGCTACTGGTGTATTCGCCATTTTCTTTTTTTTAAATCAATTTTTCGTCACTTCTTCGTTTTATTTAAAAATAAATAAACAATATACGGTCCTTAATCAAAACACAGGAATAAAATCACGACGTCACATCTGCCTCGACCCATGGGACCGAGTTATTCAGCTGAAGATCGAACGCCGCATCTGCCTGAATATCAAGCGGGTTGTTTTCTATTTTTAAGCTGTTCTTGTCTATTTAGTTTATCAAAACAAAGATAGCAATATAATCCGTCAAGGCTGACGAATTAAATAATAGCGCGGATAATCGGATATGACGTCATAAGGTTTTGATCTCATGTTTTTAAACTTTCCGCTTTCTCGGCGTCTTTTTAATTGTCTCTAGGAAAGGTTGGTGATCCTTTAGGAAGATTTCTATTGGGATGTATTTTCAATAGGTGCTAATAATGCTGAGTAAGTATGATAAATTCGGTTATAGTGAAATGGCCCATTATTTTATTTGTCAGTGGCGCTTCCGAGTTTAATCCCATCATTGTTTCGATAACCTAAATAGAAAGAAACAACCCACAAACAGGAAACCACTCTAGATATATCATTTTAGGCAAGTAGGCCTCGATCTTTGTCCAAAAGAAATCCTTTTCTTGAAACCGACATTATACGCTGCCACAGTACTGGTAAATACTCAATAGTTACAAATTGGGTCAATTTAAGCTTAAATTAACCGAATTTGGATTCTTCTGCAACTATAGCGTATTGACACTAGGGCTGTGCGATTACCGAAAAAGATAATCGATTTTCGATTATTTGAAATAATCGATTATTTCCTATTAATCGATTAATCGAAAATAATCGATTTATCAAAAATAATTGATTAATCGAAAATGGTTAGTTATATCTTATTAATCGAAAATCAAAAATAATAATCGATTAATCGAAAATAATCGATTGATTTAATCAAATTAAATCAAAAAGTCGATTCAAATATTAGATCGTTAAGAGTATTAATTTTATGAAAGGCGCACAGATTGAAACTTGGTTTAAATTATTTCGTTGATTGTCTTGCAATAATGTGCTATATATATAATATTTTTTAAACCGATATTCAGGGTAATCGGGTTGCTAATAAATATATAGAGACTTACAGCAATAATAAGTAACTAGCAACTTCAATCATCCAAAAACATACCTATATTTTCGAATAATCGAAAAAATTTTTGGGTCAATGATTAATCGAAAAATCGTTTTTTTTTATTAATAATCGATTAGTCAAAACATCGAAAATTTTTTTTTCGAATAGGTAGGTACCTAATTAATCAAAATATTTTTTTTGATTATTCGATTAATCAAAAAATCATTTTTTTTTTAATTTTGATTTGACTTTTGATGAATCGAAAAATCGTTTTATTATTTTTTTCGAATAATCGGTTTAATTATTTTTTTTTCGAATATGTAATCGATTAATCAAAATTTTTTTTTTCGATTAGTCGAAAAATAGTTTTTTTTCGATTAATAATCGATTAATTAATCGATATAAAAATTATCTCTAATCGAATAATCGATTTGTTGCACCCCTAATTGATACAACAGGTGTAAATCTTACATGTCGAGAAATGCACCCATTTACCTTGGCGAACTCAATGCATTTGTATAATTTTCGCATTTCGAATGTCTACTACCTTGACACGATTAGAAATACAATTACCTAAGCTAATTTCGTGTTAAAGCAAAGTTTACAACTTTAAAAACCAATTAAGCTATGAAAATAAACCTCCTTTCCACAGTAAAGTTTTGTTAACGTATTCGGAAAACGCTTCAATAGATTCTTTGTTGAAATACCAAGATACAAAAAGCAAAAAGCGTTTGCTTTTATATACATAAATAAATACCTTCGTCTTGAGCTTTCCCAAGTATAAGCCGATATTACACTTCCATGGACTGACAAATATTTTTCGCAGCAAAGGATAAAACTTAAGTCGCTTAAAATACTTTATCGTCAACTGTCAGTAAAGCCGTACATTATCAGAGTGATTTCCGGAAGTAAACGAACACTTTATTTTATTGTAAAATAAAATACTTTACCTGCCGCAAATGCGGCAGATAAATAATTTTATCGTCAACCGTCAGTAAAGCCGTACATTATCAGAGTGATTTCCGGAAGTAAACAAACACTTTATTTTATTGTAAAATAAAATACTTTACCTGCCGCAAATGCGGCAGATAAATACTTTTATCTGCCGCAAATTAGTGACTTTGACATTTATTAATCGAAAATCGTCTGTCACTGTCACGCCTCTCCCTTTATAATAAAATTCGATGAGTTATACCTCAATTTTTTATATTATAAATTCTAAACGGTTGGCGACAAAATGTTGTATGCGCCACGTCAGTAAAGTGTCTTTTTCGACTCGCCTGTTATTCGCCTCGCTCGCTCATCTCATAATATAATACACCCTGTGGAATAATTAAGAAGCAAAATTACTTTAAAATATCAGTTTCCATTAAGCCGCAAATATTCTTTGTATTTTGGTTTTTGGTTCATGTCAATATACGTGCATTTGTTCTCACCCAAATGCAAAATGATCTTGATGATGTCAATAATTTAGGAAACGCAAAACTAAAGCTATTGATGACAGATTTCTTGTACTTGAAACTCTTCGGAATCGTCCTTTGACGTCAGTACAGGCGAAAAACTAATTTCGAGAGGTTCGAATTAAAAATGTCATTTCTTGGACAGTTTGTCGAAGATTACACGAAGGTAATGTAAACTCACATAGACCAGCAACTGGACCTAAATTACTATCGCGTCATAACAGTCAAGAATGGAGGAATATTGCCCAGGATGATATTCGCGGGCTAATTGATGGCATGAACCGACGTATACAGAGGCAGTAGTAAGGGCTAGAGGAAGCTATAGAAATAATAGAGATGTGTTTAAGTGAAAAAGTTGTTGGTACCTACCTGTTTCTTTTGCGAAATAGGTATATGCACCTTTTTCCGTACCTAATTTTATTTGTTTACTAAATCTTGATTATTACAATAACACACACACAATATTGAATGCAATGGCGATGAGAAAATTATGGAAACATTGAAATTATTGACATCATCAAGATCATTTTGCATTTTGGGTGAGAACAAATGCATGTATTGACATGAACCAAAAACCAAAATACAAAGAATATTTGCGGCTTAATGGAAACTGATATTTTAAAGTAATTTTGCTTCATAATTATTCCACAGGGTGTTTTGACACTAAGCAAAAAAAAACTTTTCGATTATCCTTGTATAATATGTCAAAAAACCATTTTTTCTTAAAATATATATAAGCACATTAAAACTAATATATATATATTTTATAGTAAAACACTTATAGCTTTTTAATGTTTCATTTATTATAGAATTGCTCTACATATGTTTCGCCTTTCTAGGGCTTTTTCAAGAGTACTTATGATACTAAAGTTAAATTCTAAATTTACAAATTTATATTTTTCTACCACTATTGTAAAATATTGAAAAGAATAATTTAAGTTACCTGGGAGCTATTCTTATTATTTATTGGGCCTATCATTGGGAATTCCGGGGTTAGTCGACAAAATACACCTATCTAGAATTGGGGTATTTTGGAACATTTGTTGTTCATTAGTGGTCAGGGTTTTATTATTATGTAAGGATTTCTTTATTTCTAATTGTTCTAAAAGGTCCAATCTTTTACCTTTATTTTCAGCATGGATCAATTGTACACTTTTTGGGTCTATAAAATGGTTGTTCTCTATGCAATGAGTGGACATCCCTGTGCATTTATCATTCTTTATAATTGATGTAATATGTTCTTTAAGTCGTGTTTTAATGCTCCTACCACTTTGACCTATATAAACTGCATCACAATCAGAACAATTAATTTTATAGACCCCGGATCTATCTAATTTGTCTATTTTATCCTAATTATTCACAAGCATTCTACCTAAGTTTTGTTTATTCACACATATTGTCTTACAGCCTAAGTTATTTAATCTATTGGTAATCCTATTACTAAATTTAGATGTGTAATTTAGGAATTTGAAACGGTAATTTTTTGGCGCACTAACGCCATAAAATTCCCGTTTTAACAGTTTCCTTCTTTTTTTTTTAATAGATTGTCAATTAGACTGTCTTTGTAACCGTTGTTTTTTGCAATTTGTTTAATAGTAGTGAGTTCTTTGTCGAAATTTTCTTTATTTAATGGAAATGTGACTAACCTATGAATGAGACTGTGGAACGGAGTTAATTTAGTTTGCCAAGATTGTTTAGAATTGAAATGAATAACCGTGTCAGTGGTGGTTGGTTTTCTATAAATATCAAATTCCAAGTTGTTTTCGATCATTTTAATTTTGATGTCAATATTCAATATTTTACAATAGTGGTAGAAAAATATAAATTTGTAAATTTAGAATTTAACTTTAGTATCATAAGTAGGTACTCTTGAAAAAGCCCTAGAAAGGCGAAACATATGTAGAGCAATTCTATATTAAATGAAACATTAAAAAGCTATAAGTGTTTTACTATAAAATATATATATTAAAAATGTTTCACAAGGAACCAACTGCTGTGTATTAAAACTAATAAATGTATCTAAAGCTCTCTAAAAAATCACTTAAATCGGAGTAAAAATAAAAAAGTTATAAACGAACAGACAGCATTTTTTTTTATTCAATCAGCTAACCTGACTGTAAAAAAAAAATTGGAAACGAACGTCGTCTGATAATAACGATTTCGAAAAGTTCGTAATGCAGCCCCGTATTTGCAGCTCTTCCTGCTCACCTGACCTTTTATTAAATATATTAACGACCCTCTGCAGTTTCTTATTAGGCCGTAAACGTGCACGAACAACCTAGAAAGCTCACAAAAGTGTCGGTAATTCCCTTTCTATAGATAGCCATAAAATCTCATTGAAAACGAAATCAAGGTCTATAATATTTGGAACGCTATTTTTTAAAGGTCGACTTGATTGAACAATGTAAATCAATACGGGTGATGGAAATTAAAAAAATAGTTCAATATGGATGAGTTTCTTATGCAATCATCACTGCGTGTAAAATAAACACAATTTTTTGCCCCCCCCCCCCCCCCCCCCCGCAGGCTGTCATCGAATTTCTCCGAAATCGCACATACAATTTATTTCAATTTTCAATGAGCCTAATGAATAAAAATTAAGCAATTACTTGAAGCAATTCTTTTTAGTAAAAGCAATTGCTTGACTAGCAAATGCTATAAGTAAAAGCAATTCCTAGATCTGGATATGAATAAAATTTTTAAGCAATTGCTGTTTTTCTTACACCTCTGTAGCAAATGCTCATTTAACACAAGTTCAGACGTGGCTTATCCACTTGTTCAAATTATAGATTTCATGTTTAGTTTGGTGCCTAATTTGCAAAAGAGTTGACGTAAATACAACAACGTTCAACTATTTATTTAGTACAATAGTAATCTGTTACGTTTTTGTGGAAAATAGGAAACTTATATTTCTGATATGGCAGATTTCAGTGAAAATGAAGAAAGTGATAGTAGTGATGAAGAAATTAAAGGCAAGCAATTGATATTCGTTCACAAATTGAAGGAACATAAATAAATCTCTCTGACCACAACCGTTTAGCTTCCACAACAGCTTCAGCACTTGTAGGAAATTTAATGAAAATATTGGCCTTCTCCGAAACTGCATCCATCATCCATTACAGAAGTGTATGTCTTACAGACAGTAGTTTGGTGAACACCGAGTTCTTCACCTACAGAATTTTGAAAGCCCGGATCCGACAATTTCCCAAGAAATACTTTAATCTTATTTAAAGGCGACAGTGCACCCCCTCGCCTTTTACCAGTATCAGTCAAAAAATAATTTGCCAACCACTCAACATTTTCGCATAAATCGATATAACTTTCTGAAATCATCATATCTGCAATTTTTACGTACACTGCAGCTTTTTCTTTTACGGACGTTCATATATTCAGCCATAATTGAAGACACAAATTAAGGGCAACGCACGTGTATGCCGCGGAGAACTAAAGTTGACTGCTACCAAGCAAATGATGCAGGGGTCGACTTACCTTAAAAAGTTTAATGCAATTGCTACCCTAGAAAAAGCAATTCCTTAATTTATTCATCACATTTTAAGCAAACGATAGCAATCGCTTCTATTTTTTAAGAAAAAGCATTGACTGAACCAATTCCTGCACTTTTAAGCAATCGCTGGACGCAAAAGCAATTATGTACTTTAGTTTTTATTCATTGGCGTTCAAGAAATTACTTCGATTTTATAAGAAAAAGCAATTGCTACATTTTTATTCATTAGGCTCATATCCTTAAACTCTGTTTCTTAGGTAGTAGATTTTTCAATCATTATCCTTTCGTTGTCAAAATATATTATAATTTGTTTTACTATAAATAGGCCGACATTAAAAAATATTTTCTCCCAAAGTATCTAAGGCCGAAATTGAGACGCTCGGAAACATTTAGGTATCTTCGATATTAATTTGTATCCTATATTCATGGAGATTTAAAACGAAAACACATTTAATATATTTACTTACTATTCAGGTACCTACCGTATTACCCAAAGCAAAATTTGAGTTAAACGAAGAAATCGAGTTTGTATATTTAGGAAAGTCGATTTATTTTTCGAATTTATTACTGGGTAAATTCCTATGAATTTGCGCTAGGATAAATTGTCTTGGCATTTCCTTTTACGCTGGGAAAATAAGTAGCAATTAATTTTTTAAATGTAAACCTTAAAATTGTGTTCATAAAAAAATTAAAACGACTTGAGAATGATTATTGTTATCTTGAAAACAGATTTTTTTAAGACCGACAGAAAATATACAGAAAATATACACTTTCTGGACAATTTCTCGTCCAGAAAATAACGTTTTGTCGATCAAGACCGGAAAATGGACATGAGGGACCGGCAAAATATTTTTCCGGTCCCTGTTTTTTTCATTTTTCCAATCGCTCTTTAATAATACAATCTACCTTGATTTTGTTACTATGATAACAAAATTTCGATATATTGTCGAGTGACAGTTCGTTGAATTTAAATTTGTGTTATTTCGCGAGTGCGCAAATTTAAAAATATGAATTCAGATTTTGAATTATCCGACACGGAAAATGAGATTCCGGAAGAAATTTTGGAAGCAGCAAGGAAAGCGACTTACGATATAATGCCAGTAAAATCAAAAGCCCGTTACTAGAAGCCATACGACGCATTTAAAAATAATATAAAATAAAGAATTAAATGTGTAGCATTGCACATTTAAAAAAAAATCCGTTTTCCATGGAAAATAGATTGTTGAATAAATTTGAAAACTCAGCGTTCCTATAAATTTTTATGTAAATAACTTTCTGAATTTGCAAATCAAGCTTTAAGAATAAATTAAATAAAATACCTTTTTTTTTTAAATTTATTCCTGAGTTAAATTTGCATTTATTAATAGGATTTTTACCATAAAAAATTAAAATGTTTAAATCTTGAGACAGGAGACACGGCCCAGGTTTTAGTGACAATTGAAGGTTTTTTTCATAGCCTTCTCGATTTTAAAGAAAAGTGTGAGACAGCATATACCTGCCTGTTCATAAAGATACTGGGACGGATTCCGGCGGAGGGGGGGGGGCGTCTCCGAGGGGTGAGATCCACCACAGGCGGCGTCTTAAAGTCAGCGGCACTGAGCTCAACTAAATAATTTGAGGTTCGTTTTTTAATTATGACGCCAAGACGAACGATATTTGCAAATTTTTGAAAATTCTGACATATTGACAGCTGTCAAATTTTGACAGGAGAATTTTTTGCTTATTTTTCCCGAAGTCTCCGAATCGAATACTATACGACCCCATAATTTGTTTCGTCAAAATCGCATCTTTGTTTTATACCTGACAGCTGTCAAATTTTGACAGGAGAATTTTTTGCTTATTTTTCCCAAAGTCTCCGGATCGAATACTAACGACCCAATAATTTGTTTCGTCAAAATCACATCTTTGTTTTATACCTGACAGCTGTCAAATTTTGACAGGAGCTTTTTGGCTTATTTTTCCCGAGGTCTCCGGATCGAATACTATACGACCCCCTAATTTGTTTCGTCAAAATCGCATCTTTGTTTTATACCTGACAGCTGTCAAAATTTGACAGGAGAATTTTTGGTTATTAGATGCTCTTATTATCAGAAGTATTATGCACCTATTATTAAATGGTTGTAGATAAAAGAATTAACAAAATACTTACAATCTTTTTCGCCTCAATGACGACATCCTCCGGGTTGGAAGGGGACAGGTAAGCCCTCCCACCCTCCGCGATATATTGGACCCCTGGCCCAAGATGAACCATTTTTCAAGTTCGGAGGATCGCTTCCTTCGGGAGTTGATATAATTTTCTTTCTCACTTCTTTTTATTTGATATAATAGTCCCGTCTCGCTCAGTTTTATATTTGGAGATATATCACTGACGTCGGTGGTCGAGAATTGAAATGGAGTCTTTTGTTAACTTACAGGATGGGATGTTGTAAGGTTAAAATTGACCTTTCAAATTTATTTAATGTACTAGTTTAATAACAATAATTTTGGACAATGAGTTAGTCGGGTAATAAAAATTAATTAGATATAATCAATAATTGATAGTTTTAACATTTTTTTTTATGTATTTAATTATCTTACGGTGCATTTATTTTGCTTTTATACTTAAAAATAATGAACCTAATATGCTTAATAATCATATTTGTTATGAGTATTGTCGAAAACTGGCCTTTGAATTATTATTTGCACTAAAATATGTCTTCTATCAGACCATTCTTCTAATTTAAGTGTTTTATTGCGAACTAAAATTCATCGTAGTCCCCGTTTACATTTTATCTAGCCGTAGGGCTGGTCAAGTATCCCAGAAACGGCCGCTTGAAGCGACACGTACTAGGTAGTGGAGAGCAAGGCATAATGGCACAGCAGGCAAAATGACATATTACACTAATGATTGAATAAAATTATAACCCAGAAAATATATTTATTCTTTAAATTGCACATTGGGCAAAATGACATAGCAGTGTGTCGTTTTGCTTGTATAGCAGTATGTCGTTCTTAATTTATTCATATATTTTTTTAAATTTCGTTAATGTACAACAAACATAAAATATAAAAAATAGAAACTACATTTTACACTTACATTGTTATTTTTTTTACTCTCACTGGACAGTTCATTTCATACAACCATGTCATTATGCCTTTAAGAGAAGAATTTGGTATGTCAATTTGCCTTACCCTATAAGGGTAAATGGTTTTTGTAATGCTTGTTATTTTTTGAAATTTTTCCTAAATGTTGCAATTCTTACAACTAAAATATTTTAATTCACTTAAAACGTTAAGAGGCCATATTAAAAAAAAGAATAAAACCTAATATACCTTTTGGTTTAGAAAAAATTGATTTTCAAAAGATAGTATGTCATAATAATATTGCCTTGCTCTCCCCTATACCATTTTTGGATAAAAGCTACCAAGGAGTAGGTAAGCATTTTTAACTAGAAAGTTAATATACCGTGGAACAAAATAATCTAATACAACAGGTTTTCTAAGACATAGTTTGTATTGATAGCTAATTTTTTATTTCTATTAACCCATATTAAATAAATCACTAGTGTATCAAACCAGCCTTAGTGTTATAGCAATTCCAGACTTGCTAGAACAGTGTTTTTATTGGTAGCCTAGCAGTCCCATTACTATCACAGTCTTGTTGAATTATAAACTACTTTTAATACAGCAATTTTGTTAGGAAATAATTTGTATCTTCCCAATGCGACGCATTTTGTTCCCAGTAAAGCGCTTCCTCTACAATTAAGAAAGCAGAAGAGCGTCCCCAAAAACGAATTGTATCCGGTAGAACCTATAATCCACCAAGACGTTGGTGGGGGTTCATAGCCATCGGCAATCGCCGCAAGCCGTATTATGAGGTTCAACGTATTTGTTGCGCAGGTCACATCGTTGTTCGGAGTCTTCTAACTGTCCTCTCTGAATTTAAACTTTATTGATCATAGCAATACCTGCTTCAATTAAGTTATTTTTACGTTGTATTTGAGTTTTTTTAAACTTTGCATGTCAGATAAAACAATAGAAGATTCTTATTTCGCACAATCCATCATTAGTATTGGACTTTATAATCTATGGACGAATTTAAATATCTTAGTAAGTTAAACCGTGTTGCATAATAGACAATGCAATGTTAAACAACAAAAACAATATCACACTAGAAGCTATATAAATTTTTGAGAACTACAGTATTGATTTTTAGTGGTAAGTATATGCTTTATTAACCGTAGCAAACAAATATTATTATGACTTCATTACAACTGCCAGTCGGAACTAATACAGTATATAAAACTAGATTACACCCCTAATAAAACTTAATAATTACTAAATTACTGTGAGTATTCAGAGCAATAATGGCCATAAACCATTCTATGGTAGCATTAATCCCTAGTTCCTATTGGCTAAATTATCATGACATTATCACTACACAACGGTCTAGCGATTTTCTTTCTCTTACAGTATGAAAGCGCGTTGCTGTCACATAATATAGTATTTAACTATTGTTTTAAGATTATGTGAATTCTTGTAAGAAATAGAAGGCTTTTTGCTCAGTGTTGCAATGGACATAATTATGGTATTATTAAGATACATATTTACGAAAGAAAATTTTTTGGAACTATCAACTTTTGGACTAAGGAATTAGTACTACTAGTCATTTGTACAGGCCGTTGAGAGACAACTTAGAGATATGCCAATAATGTAATAAGGATACCGAAAATGCAATTAAAAAATTTATTTCGATTAAAAAAAAATACTAAATTTAGAAAATTTTTTTAAATATTTATATTTTCAACAATATCCTTTTTTTCACAGTCTGGTTTTGCACTTTATTGGAATTGATTAAAAATTTTTAAAAATATTTATTTGAATCATTGGAAAAACGTTCTGAAAATTGAAATAACTATTTAAATATCGACATAAATTCCTGAAAAGACAGCCGGATTCCCTGTAGATAAAAAGTAATACGTCATATAATTCAGGTTGACCTTTCTAAAGGGCGATGGTGTGTCCTGCGTATCCCTTTTTACATTATGTAAATCGTGTTATAGGAATAATTAAATTCCTGACCTCACCACGGTAACACCGAAAAAGGTAAATGTGTTTTACGTGTTTTTGACACAAAATCTTGTTGTCGCATTGTTCTATTAAGATAAATATAATAAATAAATTTTTAAAATTGTTTATGATAAACTGAAATGATGCTGCCAACTCAAATTAGTGGTTTCCGTGGCTTTACTTATACACCTATACGAAATATTACTATTTCAGCGGACATAATCCGAACTTCAAACTGAAATTTAATACCCGTTGCTTCCAAAATTATTTATGTAAACAACGTTGCAGAACTTTGGTAAGCTTAAGTAAGTACTTTAATTACTGCGTCGTTTCATATTACCGGTATGCGGTCAGCGGATTAGCTTCCTAGGAAAATATTGAAGATTAAAATTGTTCTTAGGAGCGTATAGAAAGTTAACAAAAAATACACACTTCGCGAGTAGCTATTAAAAGTAGAACAGCTTTTGAAATTAGTATTGAAAATACTACTGGGTGCGTATATACGGGTCTATTTCATGAAAAATGAACGCGACATGCGACATGCACATAAATAACACGGCGGTGAAGTCTAAACAAACATCCGAGCAGCACAGGATCGATGACATCATCTGCTGAGTATTAATATCGTTTTGTTTTGGGTTTCGGCATTTATTATTATATTTGTTGATATTAAGATAATATGGCCGGGAGAGAGAACAGTTAGTAGTTAGTATTGAATCGGCCAGTCCAGTACCTACTTTCATGTTACGGGATCTCCCAAAAGTCACAGCTGCACACAAGCAGCGTCGGCTTAATCAGGATGTTTATTTAAACCAAATATTATTACTATTTAAATATTATACTTTATGTTTGAATTTTGAATATAACTTTATTTGGATATAATAAAAAGTAGATTATCTTTATTATTGTTCTATATTCTTATATTATAGTTATTAATGATACTAGTTCGATATGAATAACACTATAATGAAACGTGCACAAGTTTCATTAACAAAGTTCATATCGAACGTGTATCATTCAAAATTTAATCTACGACAGTGCAAATAGATTTTATTCGTCTAAATTTCATTGATATCAGATAACGTTTTCGTAATTTTTAAAATTTTCAGGTGTCCATATATTAGTCGATATCATGGTAACCGCATTTTTGATTGTTTTAATTTCGATAAAATTGGAAAAAAATAAACAGTGAATGTCGCTGAAACAAAGCGAAATAGCGCAGCGGTCTTGGCGTATTACACAGAAAGTCGGGGGAGAATGGATATACCAATCCCAAACATTTCATAGCCGACTTAAGATTTAGACATTTCATGAACAAAGAGTACAAGGACCAGCAGGTAAATGGCTGTGTATAGCTAAATTTTGTCGCTATTTTTGAAAAGGTGGTTTTGAGCTCTCTTCAATATTTACTAATATACAGATTATCCTATATTTTTTATTTTAACAAAACAGTCAAATGTACACATTTCTAAGTATAATTTACACATTTCTAAGTATAATAATTTAATTATTATTTCAAACTAAATCGGAGCATCCATGCCGTCATAATAACGCGTGATAGCGGCTCCATTGTGTCAACACGTTACATACTGACAGATAGGAGTAATCTGTGCTGTGACATAATGGTTTCTTTCTCACCACTGTATGTGGTAGGTATTTTCAATACGCCTATGATACTTGCGTAAGATGCAAGATCTGTGAATTTTTAATTTACCGTTTGTTTTTTATAGGCATTTGTCAAAGATATGACGACATCTATATTTTTTTAAATGGAAACATACAGCTTGTGATACATCATTTAAAAGCAAATATCTCGTACAGTATGCTCATAAATTTTGGCTCGATTCTGTCAAGCTATTTCAAAATGGCGACCGTTAAAAGTTTTTAAAAAAATCTGTATTTAAATAAGCGGAAATGATAAATCATTGACTTTTTTTACCTTTCAAGGTAAGAAATCTTCATTGTTTCACGTTCTGGTATTTTGTGACATTATGAACTTGTAAAATTAAATTATTATACAATTTTCTAAACAAAAATGGTTTTGTCGGAAAGACAGCGCATCGAAGTCTTGATATTGTTAGGATGTGGAGATAAAATAAGAAGTCAAAGTGAAGTATGCACTTTATTTAATGCTAAATATCCGGATAATGAAATTTCACAGGGCACTGTTAGTAAAATATTCCACAAATTTGATTAACATGTCACAGTAAAGGACTTGCTCCAGAATGGGCGGCCACTTGTTTTAGGCGACGATGAAATATTGCATTATCTCTGTAGGATAATTCGCATGTTTTAACAGTTTCATTGGCTCAAAATCAATGTAAGAAGGTATTTAGATGAGATATTTCCAGGTCGCTGGATTGGACAACGTGGTAATTGAATGGCCATTGTGGTCCCCAGATTTAACGCCTCTAGACTATTTTCATTTGGGGATATTTAAAATACCAAATAATATTGAAGATTTTAAATACAAAATTAGATTGGACACACATAACATAGGTACCGGTTGAAGCCATTCGGAATTCCGTAGACGGATTTTACCATCGTCTGGGAGCATGCCATAAGATGGTGGAGGACATTTCCAGCATTTGCCACGTTAAACCATCTTTTTGTTGTGTTTTGTTTTGCTTCGTTACATTTTTTTTTGACAAAATAAATAACAAATAAACTATATAGTCGGATCTGGTCTTATCGTGCGGGTCATGCGATTCAAGAAAGACATACTCTCAGTTTTTGTTTTCTTTACTTGCGTTTAATTTTACCCTCTAAATAAAATATGTAAGATAAATGAGACAGACTTATTCCATTTTGACATGAAAAAAAAGGATATGTATTTACTTTCCTGCGATTCTAAAAAAGCTTATAATAGCACCAGCTACGTTTTATTTTAAATATGCCAGTTTTGTGACTTTGACAGTTTGTGACAAAATGAAACAATTTTCTGGGTTTTTGCATCCCCAATCAAAAAAAATGGTACTTAATCTGATAAACTATTTCGAAAATGAAAGAAAAAGTGGAAATTCGCCAACCAATATTCAGGAAACAGTAGCCAAAGCACTGGGAATTAGTTTAAGAACTGTGCAGAAAATTGTGCATGAAAAAAAACATAACATAATACCCAAGAATACTAAAAACTGTAAACGAAGAAAGCCAAAGACTAAGGATTTAAGCGAAAATATTAAAATGGGAGTTCGAAATATGATTTACGATTTATACAAATCAAAAACCAATGTTACTCTTCCAGTTTTACAAAAAACATTAAAAATTCGGGGTGTTTTGGAAATTGGACTTGAAGCGTTATCAAAATTAATAAAAAATTTAGGTTTCCGCTATAAAAAATACTGTAACCGAAGATTTTTATGTGAGCAGCCACAGATAGTAAGTCAGCGTGTTCAGTTTTAAAAAAATATACGGACAATTACAAATCGAAATTTAGAAAAGTGGTATTTTTAGACGAAACATGGATATTTTCGAATGGAAGTGGTTCAAAATCTTGGCAAGATGAGTCTGTAAAAAGTGTTAAAAGGAAAAAGGGGTGCGGTACGGGAAAGCGTTTTATTATTTTGCATGCCGGTTCTGCAACAGAATATGTTGCAGGTGCGAGTTTAATTTTTTCTTCAACATCAAAAAGTGCTGACTATCATGATAATATGAATTGCGAAATGTTTGAAAAATATTTAAAAGTTCAATTGATACCAAATTTGGATGCTCCGTCTTTAATTGTATTAGATAATGCATCATACCATTCAAGAATTTTAAATAAACAGCCAACTTCATCTTGGAGGAAAAGTGATATTTATGAGTGGCTGGAAAAACACAACCAAAATCCTTTACCAAATATGCTTTAATCGGAACTCCTATCAATAGCAAAGAAGCAGTCTCTTAAAAAACCCAAAATATAGGCGGTAGATGAAATACTGCGTGAATATGGTCATGAGGTTCTACGACTGCCGCCATATCATTGCCAGTTTAACGCAATAGAATTAACATGGGCTGGTGCAAAGTCTTATTATGAAAAACATGTAGGTGATGGTCTCAAATCCGACCAAGTACAAATAGTTTGGCAAGATTCGTTAGATCATATTACACAAGAGTACTGGAAGAAATCGGTGGAACATACAGAAATATTAATAAGGGATTGGTGGGATCGAGAACAAGTACTAGATGTCGAAGTAGCGCCAATGATAATTGCTCCATTCGAAGACGACTCAGACGACGAGGACTTTTCAGATTTTATAAGTGACGATGAGAGTTTTTAGGCTACAATTATAAACGGTGTTTTTCGTTTACATCTTTTAGTATTCTTAGGTATTATATTATGCTTTTTTTTCCATGCACATTATTCTGCATAGTCCTTAAACTAATTCCCAGTGTTTTCATTACGGTTTCCTGCATATTGGTTTGCGAATTTCCACTTTTTCTTTCATTATCGAAATAGTTTATCAGACTTAATGCCATTGTATTTTTAGGTTTTAGTAGTAAAATTGTTAAGATAAATTGCACTGTTTATTATTGTCGTTTTTAATTAAAGGGTACAGTAGGTATATAATTAACGATTATATAATTTTTTTGTAACTTTTTCAACTCCCTTGTACATAATTTTTACAAAACTGATAATATAAGGTATATGTGGCAATCTTCGCGATAGCTAAAATAATGAAACTATTTTTCCTTCCTTCGGTATATTTGTAAATAATCTCACAACATTTTGATAGCCTCTGTGTTGTCTGATTTGACGCATATGATCAGTGACCTTTGGACCCGCACGTTAAGACCAGATCTAACTATAACTATTGTTAATGCACAAAATGTCAATACGTGAAACAATGAAGATTTCTTACCTTGAAAGGTAAAAAAAAAACATCAATGATTTATCATTTCCGCTTATTTAAATAGAAATTTTTAAAAAACTTTTAACAGTGGCCATTTTGAAATAGCGCGACAGAACCGCGCCAAAATCTATGAGCATTCTGTATGAGGTATGAGATATTAGCTTTCAAATAATGTATCACAATAAGCTGTATGTTTCCATTTAAAAAAAAGATCGATGTCATATAACTTTGACAAATGTCTATAAAAAACAAACGAATAACGTCAAAATGTGAGTATATTATATAAAAATAAATTGACGGGTCCGAGCGTTTTTCCCAAAAGGTAAAAGGTTAAGGCCATATTAATTTTATTCCGGACTTCTTAGCAACCCTGTATAGCTATAAATACTACTACCACAACCTTTCTTTCAAAAGTAAGAACAAAGTAAGTTTGCTTCCTCAAACATATGTAAAAACACTTGTAATTTTTTTATACCAGTCTAATATCACCCTTAACAAATTCAATAAATAAATAAAAAATATATCTCGCGATTCCGAAGAGCTTTACTTTCTGCTTACAAAGTTTCCTGATTGGTCACGATTGAATTCCCAATAGCTTCTTGTTATCTCGGGTTTGCAAAGCAATTGTGTTGTTAGTTTCACTAAGAAACTTTTTTGACGCGCTTAAATTGGAAAAAAGAGCAAAATGAAAATTAAATGGCTTAGGAATGGGAAGATAAGGAACAAAAGAAAAAAACCGGAAAAAACGTTAATCTTTTATATATTGAAAAAGATCCGATTTTAAATGGAATAAACAGTCAAATCCGAAATAGACTTATTTTACAAGTACGTTAGGAAATAGTAATTTACGTTACAAGACCGGAAAGTAGTGTTTTTCAGATCGAGACAAGCATTTCCAGGGCGAGCCGTAGGCGAGTCTTGGAAGCTTGGAGAGACCTGCAAAACACTAGTTTTCGGTTGCGTGACGTACAATATTTTTTTTAAGACCGACACTTGGATATACATTTAATTCTTTATTTTATTTTATATTATTTTTAAATGCGTCGTATGACTTTAACTTTTAATATTATTGGTAATATATCGTAAGTCGCTTTCCTTGCTGCTTCCAAAATTTCTTCTGAAATCTCATTTTCTGTGTCGGATAATTCAAAATCTGAATTCATATTGTTAAATTTGCGCACTCGCGAAACAAGTTTGACATAAACAACAAATTAAAAATCAACGAACTGTCACTCGACAATACATGGAAATGTTGTTATCATAGTAACGAAATCAAGGTAGAATTGTATTATCAAAGAGCGATTGGAAAAATAAAAAAACAGCGACCGGAAAAATCTTTTTTTAAAACCGACCAGAAAATTTACACTTTCTGGACAATTTTTCGTCTAGAAAATAACGTTTTTCCGGTCTCTAATGTCACTGTCACCCTGTTTTTTGTTTTTCCAATCGCTCTTTGATAATACAAGATACCTTGATTTCGTTACTATGACAACAACATTTCGATGTATTGTCAAGTGACAGTTCGTTGATTTTTAATTTTGTTCTTTATGTCAAACTTGTTTCGCGTAGATTATAAAATATATCGAAGTGTCGGTCTTAAAACGTCACGCAACCGAAAATTAGTGTTTTCTAGGTATCTCCAAGCTTCCAGGACTAGCCTATGGCTCGCCCTGGAAATGCTTGTCTCGACCTGAAAAACACTACTTTCCGGTCTTGTAACGTAAATTACTATTGCCGATCCCTCCCGTCCATTTTCCGGTCTTGATCGACAAAACGTTATTTTCTGGACGAAAAATTGTCGAGAAAGTGTATATTTTCCGGCCGGTCTTAAAAAAATAATTTTTCAGCCACTTCAGCAGGTTATTATAAAATAAAGTAAAAATTATTGTATGCTTTCTTGTGGTTTCATTGTGGAGCTTGGAAGTAAATAATGTAAAAATAGCGCTTATTCCCAGGTTTATTTTGTTTCTACTATACTGATATATATCCAACGTATTCTAGAAATTTTTTACCGTTTTCCTCAGACAGCGCCTGAACCAAAAATAAATCCTGAAATATGCAGGTACCTGCAATAAAACTTAAAAAGCTTTTCCAACAGCAATGTTGGTTGAACGAACACCGAGAAACTTTTGAAACATTGTTATATTTCGACTGGATACGAATACTTCAGTGACGGTCGCATCTCTTTTTAAAGGGGGGGGAGGGGGGGGGGGGGGTTTAGTAAGTGCTGATTTAGTACCCGCTGCTGCCTATATGAAAGTGATACTTAAAGTATAGGTGGATATTTTTCTTGGTTTTCCTCGTGTTATTCGCTTGATTCGTTCCTAAGAGACCTGTTGTGTAAACAAAAGTTTTATTTTTCCTTTCTGTCGATTTTCGGCGGCCAAGCCTCAACAATATGTAAACAATAAACCTTGATAAGTGGAAACGTCAACAACAGAACTTGGTAATTTGGCAGTCAATCATTGTTTTATAACACATTTAGATGATTGCAAAAAATAGGTTAGCAGCAAAAAATGTGTGAAAATATCAAGGATATTATTTGTTTTCAAGAAAAATCATTTACGTAAACAAAGGTCTTAAAAAATTAAAAAATAATTTTCTCTTTCCCCTTAAGGTTAAGCATTCGACATTTTGCTTTTGGATCAATATTAATATATCATACTATGTAATAGTATATAAGGCATATATTTGATCTTTCTTATCTCGAAGCCAGTTTTCTTGTCCGGACAAGCGTACCGTCCATTTCGAAACCTAACGTTAAATCTGAAAATTCGTCTTATGAGAAACACTTAGTATTTTCTTTTCTGTGTATAAAAATCAGAACTAAAAAGTAACAACCACTCACAAATCTAGTTTAAAAAGTTGAGACATTGCTCGCTTTTTATAAAAATGCATAATCTAACGAGGAACACGTAAAACAGACTCACTTGGCACTTTTCCAAGTATTATCTCTTTCTTTTTGCTGGTAAATGTCATATTCCATATTATGTACACCAAAATTGTTTTATAAAGTTCGTTGTTTTTATCTGAGCGGTGTTTTAGTAACACAATATATATTTTTTCAGTCTTATTAATAGTTATACATATATGCAAAATAGAAAAAAATTAGAGGGAGAGAATGCCCAAAAAAGTTAATCTTTTTAATTAATAACTATATTAAAAATCGATCCCTTCAAATCAAAGTCAATAAAGTTTATTCGTATAATTCCCTACCGCAAGGCTCCCATCTATCACCAGTCCTTTATAATAGTTTCTGAGACTATGAGACCTACTGTTCATGAAGTTAATAAAAATTTCTATGTTCTGCAATTTGCCAATGACTTTGGTCTAGTTGCACACGATATCTCAGCTCCGCATGCTATACAATCTGTGCACCAGCTAATAGATAACATATTTTCTAAATGGTTAAAAAATGTAGACTTAAAACCAACCGTGCAAATTCACAACTAATTATTTTTAAACGCAATCCTACGATGATATAAAGTTAGGCCACTACTTAAATATATGCATCCTACGGCCCTAAATTGCTAAAGATTAACAATAAAAACATTGAAGTAGCAGAAACAGCAGCAATCCGAGCAGTAACAAAAATACGTAATCGTACAAATCCTCCACATAACCCTTTAATTGAATAATTATATGAACAAGCAGCAATCCAACCCATCACAGATACACTTTCCATGCGATCCACCAGGTTTGCCACGAAACCTAGCATCATCCCCTTTGAAGAAATTTTGTAGAACACGAGATCCATTGACGAGATCAAAAAGGAAGTTTGCCGAAAACACATTACACGAAATACTAGAGCTTCTTGAACAATAATAATATGCAAGAAAATTGCATTCTTGCTTCTTATTATTTATCTACCTTCTAATAATGTATACTTCTAATATAGTTAATGTCGTGTTTTTTTTTTACCAAGTCTTGGTATTTGTTTACATATAAATATTTGACCACAGAGTATAACGATGTATATGTCGTAGGCTGATAGTGAAATCCGTCATTTCATGAAAAGCCTAGTCACTTCATGAAGCGTCGGCAGATTGTGTAAAAACATGAAATTACACGATCTGCCGCGTCACTTCATGAAGAGACCTTGACGTTTCGGCGTATTATGTATAACACAATCTGCCTAATTTTAAATATCGTCACTTCATGTAGTACCCAACGATGTCATGTCAGTCGGCAGATTGTGTAATTCCGTCTAAAAGGTATATTGGCAACTGGTTTGTTCGTTGTTCCCCAGAGCATTTTTTTTTAATTACATTTTTTCAACTAATATTATTTTATAAAAATAAAAAAAAATGCTCTGACAAACCCGAACAAACCAGTTGCCAATATACCTTTTAGACGGTATTACACAATATGCCTTGTTTTTGTGGCATTTCATGAAGTGACGATATTTAAAATTAGGCAGATTGTGTGATACATAATACGCCGAAACGTCAAGGTCTCTTCATGAAGTAACGCGGCAGATCGTGTAATTTCATGTTTTTACACAATCTGCCGACGCTTCATGAAGTGACTAGGCTTTTCATGAAATGACGGATTTTACTATCAGCCTACGACATATATAATGGGTCGATTGCCTATAGAGAATAGGTGTACGGTATACTAAAGATTTAATACGATTCGTCATAAATCATGAAAAGTAGTTGGCGCGTTTTTAAGATATTTGGACGAACTACTATTTTTTTTCTTTGACGTCCTCTACCAGTTAAATGATATAATTTAGGATATAACTAAGTCGGTTTGAATTGACCAATTTTAATAGCAGGAATTCTGTATCAAACGTTTTTCCGGACACCTTATATATTCTGGAGCAGGATTATAATTCAAAATTGGTATTAAAATAGAGGTATTTTTTTTCTTGGTACATAATTTTGTGAACCGTACAAATTACAATTATTTCCCGGAATATTGCGTTCAAAAAGCTTATCGGCTTTTAGCCGTGCATTTGGTTTAGTGCCGACATTCGCATGAAAGTACAACTAATTTATGTGATATATTGCTGTAACTTTGGGGCGCTGGCTTTTGATATAAATTCTATAAATGTCTAATGCGTCCCAAAGACCTGTGTACTAGCTTTGTTGGTTGAAATTCTAATCGCCCCAATCTTTTTATACTTAATAGCTTTTATTCCATGACGACCATGGTCGGACAGAAGTTTTTAGGGTATTCCAAATGAAATAATTATTACAGCGGGTGAAGTCACATGACAATTATATCCTGCAAGTATCCTAAATATATTATCCCTAAGTATTACTTTTTCTCAAGTTCCCAAAGTGAAATATTGGGACCGAGAAAATTTAAAATTTTTATTTTTAACATAAAAGTTTGTGAATTAAAAACCTTCTTGTTAGTAACTAGAAAACTTTATCCGTGCCTATATGGTCTGCGTCCTCTCATACTTAAAGTCCACGAGTAACCACTGGTACTGGGTTCATTCAAGAAAAGGCATCAGATAATATTTAGTTAGCAAGCCCATGGATACTGTATCTTGAGACCACGGGGAGTTACATTTCTTTCGTTGATTATATTATAACTGTTTTGGTAAGCGATTAATATTCGTAATAAATAATAAATGAATTCAAATATAAAGACCAAAACAAGTATTTAGATTTCAATTTATATCAAATTACGCATCGGCCTGTATTCAAATTAGTTAATCTTGATATTTCAAGGGATAAGTGTCGGGCAATTTGAATATTTTCCTCAGCCTGCTGGACGCTTTAATGGAAATTTGAGATTGATACAAGTGGAAATGGATTAAATTTAAGTTGTTTTGCAAAGATAATTATTATCTACAGTAACAATAATTATTTAGAGGCAACCAAATTGTTACATGACGATGAAAAGTGTCTTGCACAAATGTACTAATGTACATTTAATACAAAGTAATGTTCGCGAGCATTGCATTGCATATGCATTTAAACCAGTTTTTAATAAAATTCTGCGAGTGTTGTCATTTAAAGTAGGTCCAGCCTACCTTGCCTACCCTCAAAAGCCACCACTGTTAACATAGATACAGGGTATCTGTGGAGTACATTTAAAAATTGAATTATAAAAATTAATCATGAAGTAACAGTCGTAAAATAATATATTGTAAAAATTTTCAAATAACAAAATGCTGATCGTAAAACTGTATATGGCACGAACGGAGTTGCTTGATTCTTTTATCGGGAGTGTTGTAATTGTATTTAAATTTTTAATCTGATTTTAGCTCTAAAATATGTACATAGCGCCCGTCGCTTTCATTATAAAGTGTAATGCCGTAACATAGTATGATTTTAAAAATCAAAGAACCACGGTCAACATTTATTTAGGTCGCTCTACAAGCATTTTTAAATATTTTACAGGTTTTTATATTAAAAAAAAACGATTAGTTCCGCAATAGGTATCGTGTTCGAGTTTTTTTTTCAATATACATATTATTTAGAAGATAATATAGTGTCCGCGAAAATAATTAAAAAGCGAATATTGTGGCATATCGGACAAGTGTGTAACGGGTTTTTTTATATTGGAATACACAGGGATCCAAGCACAATGAATACCCTGGGGCGGGTAGACCGCGACGGCCTTTTCGTCCTTGTTAGGGCTTTATGGGCAGCCATAACACAAGCAATTCCGACAACGGCGGTAAAATGTATTAAAAGCCTTTTCTAAAATCAAAGCGGCCATCCATCAATATACCGTAGCGCCATCCCAGCAGAATTAACTCCAATATGAAAGGCAGTCATACTAATAATCGAAAGATAGACAACTGAATAAACCACGAAGTGCATCACAATCCAGTATAGGGAACGTTTTTGGCGTTTTCACCGGAACATCTGTCGTTTTGCAGATTAGAAACAGATCAACGCTGGCACCCACTAGAATGAGCGCAATCCGTTTAAGAAAAGCCATAAAAATATTTAGAAAATAATATAGTGTCCGCGAAAATAATTAAAAAACAAATATTGTGGCATATCGGACAAGTGTGTAACTATTTTTTATATTGGAATATACAGGGATCCAAGCACAATGGCTTTTAATACATCTTACCGCTATATCGGGATTGCTTGGGTTATGGCTGCCCGTGGAGTCCTAATAAGGACGAAACGGCCGTCGTGGTCTACCCGCACGATTGTGCTTGGATCCTTGTGTATTCCAATATGAAAAAAATTAAACATTTGTCCGATGTGCCATAATATTCGCTCTTTATATATGTCGTAGGCTGATAGTGAAATCCGTCATTTCATGAAAAGCCTAGTCACTTCATGAAGCGTCGGCAGATTGTGTAAAAACATGAAATTACACGATCTGCCGCGTCACTTCATGAAAAGACCTTGACGTTTCGGCGTATTATGTATAACACAATCTGCCTAATTTTAAATATCGTCACTTCATGAAATGCCACAAAAACAAGGCATATTGTGTAATTCCGTCTAAAAGGGAAATTGGCAATTAGTTTGTTCGGGTTTGTCAGAGCATTTTTTTTTATTTTTATAAAATAATATTAGTTGAAAAAAATTAATTAAAAAAAAATGCTCTGGGGAAGAACGAACAAACCAGTTGCCAATATACCTTTTAGACGGAATTACACAATCTGCCGACTGACATGACATCGTTAGGTACTACATGAAGTGACGATATTTAAAATTAGGCAGATTGTGTTATACATAATACGCCGAAACGTCAAGGTCTCTTCATGAAGTGACGCGGCAGATCGTGTAATTTCATGTTTTTACACAATCTGCCGACGCTTCATGAAGTGACTAGGCTTTTCATGAAATGACGAATTTCACTATCAGCCTACGACATATACATAACGACGACGTGTATGTTACATCGGTGTTTGTATTGTCAGCTACACACTTTATCGAAGGTTCGGCTTAAATGACAGGAACACGTGTTAAAATCTAATTATGTTGTTTTAATTGTTTCATTTCAAATAACTACGCACTACGTTTTATTATAAAAATTAATTTCTTGGTGAAATTAAACAAGGGAATAACAATAGTTTATTCCAGTTAAATAATATATTGTGTGTGTTAAAAATCTACCCACGTTATTTTTTTTTACATTCCAATAAATGATAATAATTGTTTTTTTTTATTATGGACGTACATATTTTTTGTTCGTGTGTTTCAAACAATTATAAAAATCACACGCAGACCTATTATTTTCTGTCACTTATTTTAAGCAACATTTTTTTTTACTGAATATACAATGTCTTATCATTCATAATAATAAGTTTCTACGACATGACATATTTGAAAATACTAATTAATTTCCAATCAGTTAGCCCATTATCTTATTCATTAGATGATACCCACTTCACTTATACACCGGGTCCGCCAACGAAGAACGGACGGCAGATTAAATCCTTATCTAGGAACTTATTAAAAATACTAAAACAGCATGAGGTATGGACTTAAAAGCGGCATATGTTAAACATACTTAACATTACACAGTTAAAGGAATTATTGACTTCTAGGTATTTTAGTTGTGCCTACACTAAAAGAAAAGTCTTCTATTCCTTATAAGAATTCACATACTCTTTATACAACTGTTTAATACTATGTATGACAGCAACGCGCTTTCTTAGTGTAAGACGATGGAAATTGCTAGACAGTTGTGTAGTGATAATACCACGGTAATTTACCCAATAGGAAATAGGAGTTATTGCTACCATAGAATGGTTTATAGCCATTATTGCTCTGAATACTCACAGTTCACAGTAATTATCAAGTTCTATTGGGGCTGTAATCTGGTTTTATATAGGTACTGTATTAGTATTGCTTCATCTGCCATGCAAAGTTAAAAAAACTTAAATACAAAGTAAAATAAATTAATTGAAACAGGAATTGGTACGATCAATAAAATTTAAATTCAGACAGGACAGCTAGAAGACTCCGAGCAACGATGTGACCTGCGCAACAAATACGTTAAAACTAATACTACGGCGCGCGGCAATTGCCGATCGCTACGAGCCCCCACCAACGTCTTGGTGGATTATAGGTTCTAACGGATACAATTCGTTTTTGGGGACGCTGTTCTGCTTTCTTATTTTAGAGAAAGCGCTTTACTGGGAACAAAATGCGTCGCATTGAAAAGATACAATTTAATTCTTAACAACATTTCTTTACTAAAAGTAGTTCATTATTCAACAAGACTGTGCTATTAATGGAACTGATTAATACCAATAAAAATACTGTTCTAGCAAATCTGGAATCGATATAACACTAAAGCGGGTTTGATACACTAACAATTTATTTAATATGGGTTAACAAAAATCTCTTAACAAATCTGTTGTATTAGATCATTGTCATCAATGCATGGAACATAAAATCGTCTACATATCATCTGTATCAGTATAAAGATTATCCTTTTATTATATGCAAAGCGAATTACCTCCAAGGAACTGTCTCCAACATTCATCCTTAATATATTTTTAGGAATATTACAATAATATAAATAAATTATTTATTTATAAATAAAACTTGTAATTTCCTAGATATTAAAAAAACGTTTGCTTGAAGCATAAAGCAAGCTTAAATATAGCATTGTTTAAAAATGAAGTCAACATCGAATATTTAAAACAGCCAATCTCGGAAATACTGTAATAAACAATCCAAGAGAATGGTTCGTATTATTCAAATGACAGAATGAAACAGCAGTTTATTTTTTTAAATTCTTATAAAGAATATTAAGGATTTCCTGGACGAGAGAAAAGAGAAAATTTATTTAAATACTGCTCCCGTAACATGCCTACATAAACCCAGTCTAAAGTGCAGCAAGGGAAGCGTTTAAAATAAGCTTTAAAACACATTGCGAATTCGCAGCTGTTCCCAGTATAAAAAAAGCCTGAGGCAAGAACAACGATTTATTTAAATTGACCCAAAAAATTTTTTGTTGTTCCCCTATGAACGTAGATATAACGTGTATAAAATATTAAGTAAAAATTTAAAACAATTTTAAATTTAGGTTACAAGATTATTTATAATTTGCCAACAAACAACAAAAATGTTTGTTGACATTTGAAAATATTGTAAATAAAATCTTTATACTAAAAAAAAAATCTTACAACATTCCCAACAAACAACCTCCATGGACAAGCAAAACAAATGCAACACGTCTCGAAATCAAATGCCGATCACTCAACCGTCACTTGTCAAAACATTTGCCGGCAAAACAAATGCCAAACGCACGGTAGTCGGGAGCTGAAACTGCAACCGCCGCTGCACGAAAACAACGGAAAACGAAAATCGGAGTTTGCCATGGAAAGGCCCGAAGGCTCTCAGTGAGATCGCGAGCTTGCTCGTGAAGTTTCGGAAATATATTAAAATGCCAAAAGATTTATTGCCCTTTGGGAAGTGCATAGTGCATGGAACTGGGTAAACAAGATTAAGAAGATAATAAAAAAACGTTAGTCATGTATGTACTTACTCGATAAGAATTCCACCTGCTTAGTTCCAAAAGAAGGTGGTTATAAGTCATCTGGCTGACGATTGTATTGTACACAACCGTTTCTGGATCCTAATGTACTTAAATCTCATTGGTTGTCGTCTAGAAAAAGTAAAATAGCAGTAGTAATTGATTTCCAAAGCCTAGCAAGTAGTAGCAATCCTTGTTGCCTACCTCAGAGTCTTCTCCCAACCTGGTGGCACCTGGTGCCTAAGTCTTCCCAGACCTTCGCAGGTACCCAGCAAGTATAGCGTTGTCACCCCCTCCTTCAAATGTTCAGCACAAATTGTGTCTTCTTCAACGCCAATCATCAGCGCCAGATACTTCTTCAGCTGGTAGTACCCCATCAGAGTCCCTTTTAAATCAGATTCTATTTTAAGGAATTCAGGACACATCGGTTTCTGTTGAGGATTCACTTTAACCTAGTCTTATTTGGCCAGGTTGTAAAGTCCTTAGGTTGTTTGAACCCTTAAGCAATCTGCCATGGATGGCTCTATGAAGCTGCGTTTAGCGCACTCGTTCTCGCACAAATTGCGTGTTCTTCAACGCCGATCATCAGAGCTAGAGGTACTTCTTTAGCTGGCAGTATCCCACCAGAGTCCCTTTTAAATCAGAGTCCGTTTTAATTCATTCAGGACACATTGGTTTCTGTTGAGGATTCACTTTAACCTAGTCTTATTTGGCCAGGTTGTAAAGTCCTTAGGTTGTTTGAAACCTTAAGCCATCTGCCATGGATGGCTCTATGAAGCTGCGTTTAGCGCACTCGTTCTCGCACAAATTGCGTCTTCTTCAACGCCGATCATCAGAGCTAGAGGTACTTCTTTAGCTGGCAGTATCTCACCAGAGTCCCTTTTAAATCAGAGTCCGTTTTAATTTATTCAGGACACATTGGTTTCTGTTGAGGATTCACTTTAACCTAGTCTTATTTAGCCAGGTTGTAAAGTCCTTAGGTTGTTTGAAACCTTAAGCCATCTGCCATGGCTCTATGAAGCTGCGTTTAGCGCACTCGTTCTCGCACAAATTGCGTCTTCTTCAACGCCGATCATCAGAGCTAGAGGTACTTCTTTAGCTGGCAGTATCCCACCAGAGTCGCTTTTAAATCAGAGTCCGTTTTAATTCATTCAGGACACATTGGTTTCTGTTGAGGATTCACTTTAAACTAGTCTTATTTAGCCAGGTTGTAAAGTCCTTAGGTTGTTTGAACCCTTAAGAAATCTGCCATAGCTCTATGAAGCTGCGTTTAGCCCACTCGTTCAGTAAAGAACCTACCTATCGTTTTGTTATTCCTATGGCTGGTTCAGAACCAAGAAGAGAGTCCCGGCTCTACATTTGACAAGTTCATTTGCTGTGTCATTACCGTAAACTCCCTGGTATCTGGTTTATCTATTTTTCTGGAGAAGAAAGGTATAGTCTGCAGAATTTTAAGGAAGTACTTCAGATTACCATTTTTTGCAGACAAGAACCATTTGACGGCGATCAACTAAAAATTGAAATTTTTGAAATTAGAAATACCTGGTCAAACTTAAAGTTTTCCTTATTTTCTTGTTATGAAGAATCAAATAATCCATAATTTTTATTCTCCCGTGATAAGTGCGAATCCCTCTATACGCCAGTCATATTATGCCGGAAAAAGCAGCATCTGCTAAAAAAATGCAAGTGAGCCTAAATTTTGTTTACACCTTTATTTTGACTTTGTAAGCAATGTCTAAAAAGTCCCCATCAATATCGCGCTTGCGTTTTTAGTTATTTAAGGTGAAAGACCATAAAACTCTTATTTTCTTAAATATCTCGCTTTCCGTAAGTCGTAGGAATTTTCGGGCAATTACAAAAAATAAAGGACAGGGAATTCTCTATAAAAAAGGTTATATAAGTTTTTTCCGTAAAATTAATAACTTACGGCTAAATTATGCTGCAAAAAGCGCAACGCAGTTATGTGTACAAAAGATTACGTGATGCCACGTAAAAGCTCTATAAATGCTTCGAGCCTCGGTATGATGAAATACCAGCTGATAACGTTGCTTACGTCATGGATGGTGGATTCCTGCTACACCGTGTAATTTGGCAAAAAGATGATACTTTTGAGTGTAACTATAATTAAAAGATATATTGATTATCTACAAAAACATTTTGGCTCTGACATTACGGTTGTCTTTGATGGATACAGTGACAATAGCAAGAATATAAAAGCAATGGAACAACTTCGACAAAGGGCTTTAACTTCAGGATTCGTAGAGGTCATTTTTGACTAAGCAATGCAAGTGACCATTGTTGGCCAAGAAAAGTTCCTATCCAATCACGCAAACAAAATTAGATTTATATCAATGCTAATGTATAAACTACAATCTATCAACATAACTGTGAAACAAGCTTGAGACGACGCCGACGTTTTAATAGTAGAGACGGCACTTGAAAAATCACAACACAACATCACTATTATCGTTGGGGAAGATGTGGATCTCTTAGTTCTTCTAATAAGACGCGCTCCTTTAAACCAGGATGTTTTCTTGTTTAAACCAGAGAAAGGGAAAATAAAATCAAAAACACACTCTTCTTCCAGCCTAAATAAGTATCCAAATTGTAAAAAGCATCTGTTGTTACTACATGCACTTACTGGCTACGACACAACCTCTGCGCTTTTTAATAAAGGAAAAATAAAAGTTTTTAAAATTTTCGAGAGGCGCCCGAGTTGCATCAATTTGCGGAAGTTTTTAAACAAGAAAAATGGATAACGCATTCTTCTGACAATCTATGGAGCCCCTAAAACAGAATTATCCATTGAAAACTATCGATACATGACATTTGCGAAGTCAACAAGACTTAACACCGCAGTGAAATTGTCGTCACTCCCTCCTACTGCCGCAGCTGCATGCCACACACATGGACAGATTACGAGATTGAGGATGAGCTGTAGAAGTTACAAAAACAAGTAAAATCATGGATTGGGCCTACTGGGGAAACCATGTAAAAAAACGCGCCTCTGGGGTGGTGTGGAAACATATGTACCGCTACCCAGTGTTTTCCTGGCGTATAGTATAAATACGGTTAGTTTTACGTAAAATATATATATAACACTTTTTGAAGAAAATTTTTTAATCTCTATCTTTTGTAAATGTTAAAAAGGTCATAGGGCATACAGGAAACGAAATATTTGCGAAAACCCAATTTCTGTGATATTTGGCCTTGAATAACTTGAAACGCAAGCAAGATATCGCTGGGGACTTTTGACACATTATTAGTATAATAAAAGTAAAGGTGTATGTAAAATTTCAGCTCACTTGGATGAAACCTTATATAACTGGAGTACTAGGGAAAATCGTTGAGATTTCAATTCCCCATTTTTTTCAGTAATAACTGGAACTCAATTTTATTTTAAAGTTATTATTTAAAGCCTAGAAGGCTGGAATAAGGATTTACGCAATAAAAACTTATATACATATATATTATGATTGGAAAAACTTGTGGAGTAATATAGATATTACTTTACCACTGATGGATAAAAGTACTTACACCTTTTTTTGATGGTTGTTGTCAATTCAAGCAATCTCAAAGAGATCTCTGGTGATGACGTAGCAGCCGACAATAAAATAAAAAATAAACACAGATTAGTAAAAAGAAATGATTATTATATTAATTTGAGAAAATGGCAGTAAAAAGTTATAATAAAATATACATGGAATCATGCTTTGGTTGATCATCATACCACTTGGGACAACAGTATAATATTTTAACACGTTAGCTTGGGAAGCTTTTTTTAATTTACTAGTAGGACCACCGAGGGTCACACACACCAAAAAAAAAAGTAAATTTAAAAACAATGCTTATAGATATCATCTTTGAGGTGCTGGTGCCCTAAACACCATCATTACATTATAAAAGGGACCAGCGGCTTCACACCTAAGTGAAAGCCTACTGGTCCCATAGGACCAGCGCGGCTAGAGATAAGTAAGTAATTCAAGCTGGTCCCATGGGACCAGCATGGCATTTCACGCGTTAGCTATTAAAGCTGTTATCGTAATAAAGTACCTATATAAAACGATTTCATGTATTACAGCCTGTAGGTGTATGTTATCAAAAGCTTTTTTCTCCTATCTGGCTATATATTATATCCGACCACTCACATATGGGCACTTGTGGATAAAACTAGGTCATCAAGCCAAATAATAAAGCTAAGCTAGTGAATGTAACCTAGGTCAGTCAGGCGGTTATGCAATACATTTATTTTATTACAAATGACTTCGATTTTGAAAGTGGCAAATCAATTTTCATTTGCCCCGGTACGCGACTATATCATTGATTTTGGCAGCGCCGGTTTTATCCAATAAAATTTTTAAGCGCCCTCTGATAGTCAGAAGCTGCAGTTTCCTCTTGGAAAACCTCGTGGAAATGGGGTATTGATTAATGGATATGATTGTAGTCAAGAAGTAATTTAAAATTACAGTAAAGCGATATCAAAATGTTTCCTTTATTACCAAAAACCAAAAGCTTTGATACAAAACTCGGTGATGGCGATGCCGCTGTAGTCACCTTATAAAGTTTGGTAATCTTGGCATTATATTTTTGAATAAGCGGACAAGGAATTATATCAGTTTTTCGAGGATAATATTTGTGGTAAAGTATTTTTCACCCTAAATGGTATCGACTTATTGACTGCAATAAAACTACCGGTTTAATCCCATTGTTATACACAATCAACAAGCAAATACACTACAGGGTATAGGACTTTAGATATTTAATTCGTTATATCTGTGAAAGGTGTTATCGCAAGCACAAGATAGTTAAATATTACCTGTATATTTACAAATTTTAATCCGACCCTGACCGACAGTTTAATTGCATTTTTATGGCCGAGCTCTTGCAAAACGTGCCAGGTAGTTAAACGGAGTCAACCATTTATTGTAAAAAATACTTTACAAGCATTCAGTTTTCTTTAGGTTTGTGGTACATAAGCCAAGGGAAAATTGCAAAAAATAGATTTTGTTATGAAAATTGGTATTAGATGACGACATGATTGAAAAATATGTTTAGACTTTCATTCTATGTTCGCGTCAAATCTTAAAAAGCCTACCTAGGTAAGCTTATTGTTCCAAAAATAACTATAAAATAAATTTGAAGAAATAGTTCATGCTTAAAAGTGGAGTTGAAAGTATAGAAACAAAAGGAAAACTAAAAGTCTTCCTCCACCAGCTTATTAGAGTAAAAATATTTAATCGAGGTCTCTACATATTTCGAATGTAGAAACGTTCATCATCAGGAGACAGAAAATGTGATGGTGTAAGCAGAAGAGAAAAAATTGTAGTAGGTACACAACTTCATGGAATATAATAATAAAAGAAAACAATTGAAAACTGAACATGTCAGATCTTACGAGGTTGTACTGACGTAAATCAGTATTTAAAAAAGCTGTTTAGGGCACTGAGATTTGCTAAGACTCAGTAACCCCAGTGAACTATAATTTAAAGATATCTTCAATAACTTGTTTCGATATTTCATCATCTAATACCAATTTTTATGAAAGAAAGCGAGAAAAGTTACAAAAATAAAATAGTAGACAAAGAAAATATGAATTTTCTGATGATTTCAAAATTTTTATACAAGCGAAACGTTTTAAAATTAAAATTACCATTAAATCCTGGCAAGCAGTTATTGGCAAAACATTTCTCGTATCTTGGAAAACTCTCTGTTCTGTTGTTTTTATTCAGTCAGACAAATGGGTCGTTTGGATTTGAATTTACATATCAGTGGATTTCGAAAGCCACATTTGTTTTTGTAAAGTGATGAACAAAATGTTGAAACGCGTATCGAACTTCTTTTTTATCCAGTTTCTAACAGAAGGCCGGGAAAGCTCTTCGGATATGGATATGAAAGAATAATAGTAATTTATGTAAGAAGTCCGAAAACACTGTTGTTTTTTTGGACGCCCAAGGCTCGTCCTGAAAGTCTGCGGGTCCAAAAAAACAGTTTACGGGCGTATTGCGTGCACAATTTTTTCAGCCAACGTTTGAAGAGTGAAATCTGGAAAGTATCCACTTTCCGGATGCTCTTAAATTTCCCGGACTAGCACGGGAAGTGCGTACTTTCCGGGCGATTGCAGAAAAAATATATTTGATACAGTATAACACAATAATCTAGAATCTTATGGAGTTAGAGGTATCGCATATAATTTATTTAAAAGTTACTTATCAGATAGAGAACAGAAAGTAAAAATAGATAATTTCAGTAGTAAAACAGCTACTTTAATTTGTGATGTTCCTCAGGGTATTGTTTTGCGAGCAATTTTATTCTTACTTTATATTAATAATATATTTAAATCAGAGTTAAATGGAAAACTATTTTCATATGCAGATGATACTGTATTAATAATACCAGCTAATACTTGGAATGAATGCGTTTTAAATTCAGAACTAGACATTTCAATAATAAAAAATTATTTGAGTTATGACCTATTAAACTTAAATTTAACTAAAACAAAATTTATTACTTTTTCTTGCTATAATGTTACTTACCCCAATAGTTTAAAAGAAATTAAAATTCATGATTTAACTTGTTTAGAAATATCAGATATAGTTAGAATTAATTATGCTAATAATTGTTCTTGCCAAAATAAAATTAAAAAAGTTGAATTTATAAAATATTTAGGAATATTGATTGACCAAAATTTAAAATGGGATCATCAAATTAACAATCTTACAAAAAAAGTGATAATTTTTCTGTCAAAAATGAAATGCTTTATATCTATTGCCAAAAGTCACTCAGAATAAAATCAAAATACATTTTATTGCTAATTTATAATTTTTTTTTGATACTAACCAATTTGTTTTACATATCGAACACTAGGCTAAAAGAGACACATCAAAAATTTTATAAAATGTAAGAAACATTAAATAACAAATTTGTTATCTGAAATCCAATGTCTTTATAGTTTTAAATTCCAATAAAACTTTAAAAAACATATTTCCGATGAGTTTAGTTAAATATGACGTACCATATTTTTACAATAGAAGTTGATTTTACTTGTTAGTAACTAAGGTTTATTAACTATAATTTCAGGAACATTAAAAACATTAATTCGTTTTTAACCATAACATCTGAAATGAAATGTCTACATAGTTTTAAATGAAACTTAAAAAAAACATATTGCCAATGAGTTTAGTTAAATATGACGCACTATATTTTTACAATAGAAGTTAATTTTACTTGTTAGTAACTAAGGTTTATTACTTAAATTTCAGGAATATTAACAACATAAATTTGTTTTCAACCATAACATCTGAAATTACATGTCTACATAGTTTCAAATGAAACTTAAAAAAAATATATTGCCGATGAGTTTAGTTAAATATGACGCACTATATTTTCACAATATAAGTTGATTTTACTTGTTAGTAACTAAGGTTTATTACTTAAATTTCAGAAACATTAAAAACATTTATTTCGTTTTGTTTAATTTGGTTTGTCTCACCTGTCACTTCGAAATTACTTGACATTTGAATTAAAATTAAGTCGTGGTAGTATACCTAAGTGTCAAATTTTACCCAGAAAATATTTGACATCTACGGAGAATAGGTCGCAGATCTAATCTTCTCATCATATTAAAAGAAACTCCAATTATGAAATTTTTTTACCGAATCTCCCACGCAGCAAAATTAATTCCCGATAATTCTGCTGCTAGGGAGATTATAAGTGACAATATAATTGTTGTAAATTCTTAACAAAAATAACCCTTTATATACCATGTGCCATGCATGGGTTTTAAATTAAATTATTAATTACTTGCGAAAGAGAGCAGAAAAGGTTGTAAGGGTTAAAAAGGGTCATTTAAAAAAAAAGACAAAGGATCCAAATTAAATAAGCACTTAAAAAGGTTATGTTTATCGTTCAATTAATTTTCCAACATTGTTCACAGCTTTAGCAAACGTTAAAATAAAATAACACGAGTTAATTGATCGTAAAAATGATTCCTCTGTGCGAAAAAGGTGATCACGACCAAATTAGAGATAACAAACATATGTAAATAATAAAAAATATGTTTCCAGGGTGTTTTTTTTTTTAATTTTAAACTCTAAAAACAACGTATTTTGGGCGTGGCTCAAAACATTTTTTCGCCTGCGGCGCATCACCTAATACACTTTACCTGCCTTCGGCACTGGCGTCATCTATTTCATCCTAAATTTTTAATTATTTAAACATCTCAGCTAAAACAATATTCACTTAATTAAAACAATAAGTACTTATACGTATAAATACATAGTTTGATGTATAGGTATAGTAAACGGCACGAATTCTCTCGTTTTAAAACAGTTGACAGCAGAAATTTGTCATCGATCAGCTGATATTGGGACATTATAATATCCCCAGATTAGTAGTGGACCGTAATGAGCCCAAACACCGAGTTATGAATGGGGTTTTTGTGTTTTTTGTTACATTTAATTAAGTTTTCAAAATATCTAGTGGTTATGGTGCCTTTTATTTTTTCTTTTATTGAATTTTAATTACTTTTGTTTGGCTGGTAGGTACCTACAATTAGTATTCATTTGACCAAAAATTTACAGGTTAAAAATTTTTAATTTTTTTTCATTAGGGATCATAATTATTATTGTGTGCCTTGCACCTTAGTAGATTTCATCGACAAGTAATAAGTTTCATTTCATCTGAACGCCGTTTTTGTCGAAAAGTTAGTTCGTGAAATTATACAATTTTGTGTAAAATTTTTGTTTCCTATTATTTGTTTTGCTTCAAAAACTGAAATTGTTATTGATTAGTATGTAATGTTTGATGCAAAGTTTATCTAATTACATCAGTTTTGCCAAAACCGACGTTTCCTATTTTTCTTAAGTTAGTAAACAGATGTACAAAAAGAAAATATTAGGAAGCTTTCGTTGAAATTTTACTTAATTAATATTGGATTAAAAAGAATAAATATAAATCGCTCGAAACATTTTATTCAACAAAAATATAGTTTAATATAATTAATTTAATTTAATATTAATTAAGTAAAATTTCAACGAAAGCTTCCAATATTTTCTTTTTGTACATCTGTTTACTAACTTAAGAGAAATGAGAAACGTCGGTTTTGGCAAAACTGATGTAATTAGATCGAGGGGTGTCTCACTAGTCAAAATTTGTACACCTACTGGCAAATTTGGCAGGACTTGTCGTTTTTGCCCTTGTCCTGCCACGGTCCTGCTTGTCCTGCCAGGGTCCTGCTTGTCCTGCCACGGATACACAACTTCTAAATATTTATCTTCTTTCTTAACAACGAAATAAACTCGGAAATAAACAATATATTTTATCAATAACTTGCATGAACATAATAAATGAGACTGCAAAATCGACTAGTCGACTGTTGTGATTCACCGGTGTTTACAACAAAACTCAAACGAGAAAATTATGCCGCGACGCGCGCCGAGAACTTTAAAAACTGCGACGCCTGTTTCACGCATTTCCATTTCACTTTCAATTAATAAACAACAAACAAAAATATTTTTTGCTTCTCGCTATTTATCCCTACTCCTAAAGTCATTGGAGAAATCTGATTGGATCTGAAAGGTACTGCCTGTCCTGCTTTGATCCTGCCACAGTCCTGCTAGGTCCTCCTACAGTCCTGCCAGGTCCTGTTAGGTCCTTCTACAGTCCTGCCAGGTCCTGTAAGGTCCTTTCACAGTCCTGCTAGGTCCTGCTTAGTCCTGCCTTAACATTTGTACACCTACTGCCACAGTGAGACACCCCTCGAATTAGATAAACTTTGCATCAAACACTACATACTGATCAATAACAATTTCAGTTTTTGAAGCAAAATAAATAATAGGAAATTAAAATTTTACACAAAATTGCATTAAGATTATAAATGAAGTAAAGGCAAATGGTTTTACATCAATGTATAAAAGTTAATCTACGAGGGTTGATCAAAATTTTCAAGAACCTGGCAAAAAATAGAAATTGTATTAGACACTCAAAATTTCAAACAGAGACTAAAAATGCCTAAATAAACAACTTTTTCGAATAAAGTTTTTCGATATTTTGTTAAATAAGGGCATTTTTGAACCTATTTTATTAAAAATGTCAAATTTGACAGGTAACGCAAGTCGTGCAGCTGCTTCAGTATACGTCATTTTTGGTTTTTAGGTAAGCAAAAACTAACTGCCTTTTCAATTTTGACCTATACCTTAATTTTAAAAAATCCCATTTGATGCGGACTTTCTTGCGGACACTGTATACCAAAATTGACAGAGCGTCATATGTCTTTGCCCCCATCTTGCGAGACTATTTAAAATATTTACTATAGGAAAGTAGGTAGGTAGGGCAATGGTACTGCGGCCGTACCACACGTGTCGCCGCTGAATCTACTACACACTACAAGGGAACTAGTTAAATCACATTGTTTCTTATGTATATCAATTCTATTTCACAATTAAAATTATATAGACAAATTAAACTTTTCGCCGACGACACAACAATTATTTATTATGCTAAAAATATTAGGGACATCCAATTAAATATCAAAAAAGATTTTAAAATTATATTTGACTGGTGGCAATCTTATAAATTAATTTGAAATTTTAATAAATCTTCATTTATGTACATTGACAAACAAAGACTAGATATGGAAAAGCAACCAATAATATTTAATGGGGAAAATATTAATTACAAAGATAACATAACATTTTTAGGATTATATATTGATCAAAATTTAAGCTGGAGAAAACACGTAGAACATATTCGAACATTTCTCCGTTAATTGGGATATTCTTTAAAATACGTCATTGTATATCTTTAAATTATTTAAAAATATTAAAATTTATCATGCATTAGTACATTCAAAAATTCAGTATCTAATTTCTATTTGGGGTTCAGCAAATTCAATAGTACTAAAACCTTTAAAGAAATTACATAATAAAGTTATTAAATGTATTCATAGTTTTTTGCACTTAGAACCAACAACAAATTTATATAAACCGAATAAATACCTAGATATAAACAATTTATATAATATAAATAAATAAATATAAAAAGACAAACTAATTTTTTACAAACCATTAAAATAAACAGTAACTTTGGAAAACGGTCATTGTTATATAATGGATTAATATTATATAATATTTTACCCGAAAATATTAAAACATTATTTAAATTTCACTTGAAATAATATTTCTTAGTATAATTTTCTTTCTTATCGAGTTAATCAAACGTTTATAATACAAAACAATTTTTTTTTAACTGTCTTTTTTATATACATACATATATAAAGCCTATTAAGTTAGAGTAATAATTGTTAGTTATTTTCTGTAATAAATTTGTAAAGTTGGTTGGGAGTAAAGTAAAATAAAAAAAAATAAATCCAGACCTACAGAAATAGACTCACTAATCCAGATCTTTTGTCTTGAGCTTCGAACGACAATAAAAACAGTAAAGCGACAAACTGAACAAAGATTAGGAACAAACCGTTTTAATTATGTGATGAAACCCTTGATAAAGTTAATTACGTCCCAAGTTTTGTCAATAAGTTGTGTGCTTTTCTCTTTACCGACTTGGCAAAATTAGTTAATAAAAGGTCTTTTTTAAACGGATCAAATAATATATCAGACGAAAGTCTCTTTCGTGGAATACTGGTTTTTCGACGAACTTGTGCAGGCAGCAGGGGTATTTTGTTCTGATGAAAAATGGTATTTGGTGTTGTTATTAAAGAAATAAAACTGTTTTAAAGTGTTAAGTAAAGTCAACACAATAGGGAACTTCCCAATTTTTTTTTCAATAATATGATTTAGTTAGGCCTAAAACAAAATATTCCCCAAATTATTACTCCTTAAAAATCAGTAATAACTTGGTAAAAATTCTTTAAAGTTTCGCACGTGTCAACAGCATTTCAAACGACCATTTAAGCGCGCCAAGCCCGATGACGTCAGGAAGTATGACTTTTCCGTCATCCTGACCGGTGGCCGAGGTACCGAGTTTGCATTTTGATTGCCGTGTGTTATTGTTATTGTTATTGTATTGTTGTTTTAAGGTGGAATCTCAACGTCGTTCAATTTATTGCCAACCTATAACGTATTTCGTGGATGTCACACACGAATTATACTTCTTAACGTCACGACCCGTTTTTACCCGCTTGGGATAATTTGAATTTTGGGGCATTTTTAAATCTTGCTAGCGGTCTTTCGGGACGAAATATGTTGTTTTTTTTGCAGCCATATGTTTTATGAAAATATATACTTATGATTTATAAAAAAAATTTCCCCATTTAAAATTTTTGTCAAGTTCCCTATTCGGTTTTCACCCGAGAACATGTTCCGTAATAATGTTCACCTGTTCATCTGTTCTTTTGATAATATTGATAGATTATTCGTGACAATATGGCGGGAGAAACAGAACCTACCCGAACAATATCGAATGTTAACGAGAATCCGGTGGTTTCACAGGTCTATAAAGGAAATTAGTTTTAATTGTAAATAAAATTAACGCTGTATTTGCAAGCCATTATGCTAATAAACCATTACACATCCGTACAAGTTCAACATATGGTGAATGCGATGGTTAAAGAACTTGTCTCTGTCGCCAACATCTTATAATCCACCACCCCCACGATAAATTTTACCCCTCCATTTCTACCCCCTAGTAGGGGTAAAATTTCCCAAAACATCGAAACACGTACTTTCTTATTTTAACAGAGTAAGCATAGAAATTACCTTGCCGAGCTTCCATTGTCTTTATTTTGTTACTTAACACAACGTTTCGATTAGCTAGTATCTCTAAATGTTTTCAAGTGTAAACTAAATTTTAATTCTAAGGCTACTGTCTTAAATACTATCCATGTGAAATGAAGCTTGCGATGATGACCGCCTACGTGCTTATTGGAGTGTGAAGTTTGAGCTGTTGGTTTTGGACAAGAAGACGATTTCAGATATAAGGGATATTTACACTTGGTTTACTAAATATATGGATATTTTGAATCATGAAAGCTGCTTCTCTGAATTTTCGTTTTCTCCAGTGCTGCTCCGTGTCCAAAACCTTGGCTTCTGACCACTGTATATTATGTTGGTTGATCCATACATGTTCCGTCATACCTGATCTCGAAGTTTCACCTCTTTGAGTATGATTCCCATGGACCAACCAACATAAAATACAGTGGTCATAAGCCAAGGTTTTGGACACGGAACAGCACCGGAGAAAACGAAAATTGAAAGAAGCAGCTTTAATGAATCAAAATACCCAAATATTTAGTAAACCAAGTATAGATATCTCCAATATCTGGAAACCTCTTCTTGTCCAAAACCAACAGTTCAAACTTCACACTTCAATAAGCATGTAGGCGGAGTCATCAAGCTTCATTGAACATGAATAGTATTTAAGACAGTAGCCTTAGAGTTATAATTTAGTTTGCACTTAAAAACGGTTAGAGATACTAACTGGCCGAAACGTTGTGTTAAGTAACAAAATAAAGACAATGGAAGTCCGACAAGGTAATTTCTTTGATATTACTTCATTGTCTACCACCTTCAAACAAACAGAGTAAGCATAGTACTAACTGTCAGCAATATAGCTTAAAATTAGACAGTTATAGGGTACCGTCTCAAAATAGGGTCCACTGAATTCGTTAATTGGTTCAGTAGTAGCTCACTTCTCGACAGCATGCCGAAGAAACACCCGAATGATAATGGAGGACAAAGAAAATTTATAGGGTTAGAAATGTTAACTCCTTGTTAAAAAATCGCAACACAGTAGAGGGAGAAAGAAGAGAGAGAGGGGTGTTAGTGTGCCCGCCGGCCATCAGGCGCAATGGCGGGAAATTTGAACAGCGGTTTTAGGACTTTTCAATTTAATTATTAACTTTTGAACGAGTTTTTATTGATTTAATTTATGATTCAATATAAATATTATTAAATCACAAATTAAATCAATAAAAAGACGCACAAAAGTTTTTTTTATGGAATAAATAATGCACATTTTTATATTAACAAAGATTTAGAAAATAAAGATGGAAGCACTTTATCGTAAATAATGTTTTCTACATTTATTTATAAATAAAAACTGCATTGACAACCATAACAAAAAATAACTGTTTAGAATAAACTAATGTCCTTAGGTTACGTCTCACAGGTCTCACTCATCTGGAATTGTCTCAATTCATATAATATTATCACAAATACTGTATAAACACAAGCACTAGGATGCATTGAGACACGTACTAAAAGATCCATAAACTATCAGGTGATTCTTACAGCGTTCTCTGAAACAAAAGAAACAGTATCGGGTAGACATTAAATGTCTCTGTAAAATATGGCCGATGGCCAAGTATCTACTTATCAAGTTAGCTCAAACCATTATCTTTGTGCCATTATGTTATAATTTTTAATCCACTCAGTAAAACAAAAATGTTAAAATTATCCTTTCAAGAGACTAAACTTATCTGTTCGTAACTGATAGATTGTTAGGTATTACCTCGGGCACAATGTGTTGCAGTTATCTGCAGGTTGCCCAGTGATATTTTGTTAAGATTGGCGTGTTAACCAACCCCTATTATGTATGTGAAACATTTCATGTTAATTTATTTGTTGTAAACTTCAATTTCCTATATTCCTATATAAAAAAATAGGTAAGGAAGTGTAAAATCAATTTGATAAACAATAAAAAATAATTACCTGCTTAGTAGGCTGGAATTATAACTGAAAGATTACACACATCGGCGAAGTTTTCTAGAATAGAAACTAATTGAATTGTATATATTAAAATGATAATAAAAAATTAATTAATTTCCTCAGAAAAAAACGTGGATAAGAAAATTGACAGTTATGACATGGATGGATGGATGGCGGGCTGGCTGGTTTGTTCCAATTAGCACCTGGCGCAGTTTGGAAAGCGTTATAGTAGGTTAGAATATAACTGTCCTTCTCTTCTATACGTCAAAACTATGCGACAGAACCCGGTTACACGGCCAGCTGGCGACAACAGCGCTAATTTGCCCTGATGGCCGGCGGGCACACTAACACCCCTCTCTCTCTCTCTCTTCTTTCTCTTTCTACTCTGTTGCAAAATCGTCCATTTAAGCTTCACCGGGGTGATGGAGGAGCTCGAGAGCTTTACAGTTTACAGCTGTATCGTATGGAGGTCGCCTTTCACCCAGTGTTGCCAACCTTTAAAAATCAAATTTCCCATGAGCAGGATGAAAATTTCCCTTCTTTAAAGAAATATTCCACGTATGGTCAAACGTTTCCAAATAATAAATATTAGCGTAAATTATAAAAGAAAATGTCACCTCTAGTAATAGGGTAAATCCCCAAATGCAAATTCCTAAAGTAATGGCAACTTTAAATGGTAGAACGATAGCAAAATATCCTTTAGGGTGAGATTACAGCTCTGCATTAGACGTCTGCAGCTGCAAGTAGCAGTTTGCAGACGCAAATGACAAAATTGGAATTCCAGAAAATGTTTATCATACTTTTCGTCTGCAAATTTGCCGAAGGTTGGAAGGTTCTACAAACTTGCAGATTGTAGAACGTATAAAATTTGTTAAAACCTAACCTATATTTTGTGGATTTGATGGATGGTGGTTATTTATAATTTGTATCCGTTTTTATATATAAAAAAAACAAGGGAACGTTGAGATTTATGTTTAATTAATTAAATATTGCCATGAATTTGGGAATATTTCACATATTTGGCAATCGATCTCGATAAACCATGAGAAGGTTAGTAAAAAGTTTGAACTGCGGTAAAAATGGCGAATTTGAAAATAGTTTTTGGAATGTCAAAGTTATTTTGCGTCTACAAGTCCGCCATATTTGCAGATCTGCAAAATTGCAAGTTCTGATGTGCGAATACACTCAGTGCGCTCTACATCTACCAATGGAAATCGCAATACTCACAACGTCACGATTAAGTCTGTGTTGTTAACAGAAGATCGCCCAGCCAGTACGATATTGTAGTTATTATCTCAACATTAATTGTATTAATTAATCAAATTCCTGTTTAGCAGCCTATATCGAATATCCCACGAATATTGAACTTTAAGTAAAAATTTCCCTTTTCCCTTTGGACCTTATAATTTCCCACGAGTTGGCAACACTGCTTTCACCTGCAGTGTTTTTTGCCATTGAGAATGCTAGTGTTGCATAATACAAGACTACGACGTACGGTGGCCTGGTCAAGCTCAGTCAAGTCCGCCAACCCTGCCTGGGATCGAACCAGGTACCTTCGGCTTCGGATGCGTGAACACTGTCGCTGCGTTAGGCTGCTACCTCAACTACTATCTAAAAGTATAGTGTTTTATGCTATCAAACATTTCTATTCTGTTTCTCTGTTAGGGTTAGGACAGCCTGTATATTATATTACCTAACAGCATATTGTTTCGTCATTTTTGCTTTGACGTATACAATTTTCTTACGTATAATATCCTAGATAAAAATTTAAAACATTTCTGCCAAATTAAGTCCAAATTAATGCATGGTATTATGTGAAAGGTGGTGCCGTGGCACCTTGTTGTGGTATCCAACATCCATAATAAATTAGAAATTAATTCATTTTAAACCCAGATAAATATTTTTTTAATTTACAAAAAAAAATACGCTAACAAACATAATAGTATATTTATAATTAGGGTTAACAATATGCGTGCGTTCTTATAATAATACCTCGAAATCTATTACTCGATTGTAACAACACGCGTAAAAACCCCTTTCTTCGTAAAAGCTATAGCTTCTGGTATTCCCAGGTATATTGGTATACAAACCTACATTTACGTTACATATCGATATCTTTGTATTACCCTAAAAATAAAGTGATTATTAGTGAAACATTATGAGGTGCAGCTATAAAGATCTCACGAAATGCAATTTGACGCCTTTACGTAATCGTTTTAATTTTTAATATAACCCAAGCGATGAAGAGTGACGGATGACTGTTACCGATTCCTTAGACGGATTATAATAACTTCTTTTTTGATATTGTGTTGCTTAATAGTCATATAAAATGTGGCAATTTCATGATAAACGTAATATTAACACTGTGTCAAGTTCTATGTAACTAGTTCCAGCTTTAATGTTATAATCAGTTTACAAACGATATACCTTAAATACTTGTCCAATGCCCATTAACTTTCCTAGTCAAATTTTAAGCCTTAGAAATGGACTTGGAGATAGTATTTCAAAATTAAAAACAGTGTATGAACTTGCGGATCATTTATTAATAAAAAATCAGTGTGTTTCAAATTTTCAAGATGTATCTAGTGCAGTGATGTTATTTCTAACTTTACCAGTTAGTGTGGCATCAGCGAAACGATTTTGCAAAAAAAAACTCTCGACGATCTGATCGTTTTGTATAATACCTTTTATAGTACTTAGTGACATCATGTTTATGCAGACTTGTTGAGTGTTTATGTGTTTTACTGTTTTCTGTCTTTTGGATTGGAAAAAATTTTGATTAGTTCTTGTTTTATAATTATGATTGTCATGATTAAAAGCACAAAAAATTTTAAACAATCAGGCAATAAATTATTTTTAATTTTATGTATAGAGATACATACTAAATAAAAAATTAAATTTCTGACATTTAACCGATCTAAATTTTTTAACATTAAATTTATTTTTATACAGTTACCGGCAGAAAGTGCGCAGCACATGGGAAATTTTTTTATCTTTAAGTTTAGAAAATTAATTTTATTTTAGATAGGTTCTGCATGATCTCAAACCAAAATAACACCCATTAAATCCGGTAAAAGTCTTATGGTATACGAGGTAGCATCAAAAATGTGAAATTCCGCTAAGAGTAAAGTACCTCCATCTTTTATTTTAGAATGTTTTTTTACTAAGAATTATTGTTTTAATTTTAAAGTTATACCCAAATTCCAAATTTAGCTTATTTTGAACAAAAAAATGGATTTAATCGTATTTTCTGAATAACCCTGTATAAAAAATAAATGGCGACCGAATAGTACGAAAATAAGATTTTCTGCAGACTTTGTTAGAGATAACCGTCGATCATAAGTCCGATTAGTTTGTTTTCATAATATTATGGCTTTTTAAAATAAAAACATAAAAATATTAAATATTTTTGCTGCACACCGTATTTTATTTTCTGAGGGAACAAGTTAATTTCATCTAACTGATATTTTTTGATTTACATTGATTTAAAGCATATCCTAAATAGTTTTTTATACATTGAAGTATGCATAGAAAGTTTCCTTTTGATTTATAAAGAAAAAAATTTAAATTAAAAATATATTATTGATCATTATTTTGCGTGACGAATAAAATCCGTTCAAAATGTATTTTTAATTTAAATTTCTTTCTTTATAAATCAAAAGGAAACTTTCTATGCATACTTCAATATATAAAAAACTATTTAGGAGATGCTTTAAGTCAATGTAAATCAAAAAATATCATTTAGATGAAATCACCTTGTTCCCTCAGAAAATAAAATACGATGTGCAGCAAAAATATTTAATATTTTTATGTTTTTATTTTAAAAAGCCATAATATTATGAAAACAAACTAATCGGACTTATGATCGACGGTTATCTCTAACAAAGTCTGCAGAAAATCTTATTTTCGTACTGTTCGGTTGCCATTTATTTTTTATACAGGTTTATTCAGAAAATACGATTAAATCCATTTTTTGTTCAAAATAAGCGAAATTTGGAATTTGGGTATAATTTTAAAATTAAAACAATAATTCTTAGTAAAAAAATATTCTAAAATGAAAGATGGAGGTACTTTACTCTTAGCGGAATTTCAAATTTTTGATCCTACCTCGTATACCATAAGACTTTTACCGGATTTAATGGGTGTTATTTTGGTTTAAGAACATGCAGAACCTATCTAAAATAAAATTAATTTTCTAAACTTAAACATAAAAAACTTTCCCATATGCTGCGCACTTTCTGCCGGTCACTGTATATTTGTCACAATTTAAAATAATTCGCATTGCCTTTTTTGTAAAATTTGTAATTTGTCAAATATTTCCTCACTTGCACAATATAAAATGGAAGAACAATAGAGAAAATGCGGTAATATAATAGTATTAAATACACTTTTTTTAGAAAACAAACTTAAATTAGAACTGATTTTTTAAAATAACCTTCTTTTCCGGCAATCTTCGATATGATACTTTTAAAATAATTTAAAAAAATTAATTTTGAATTAATAATTATCCCTAAATATTTAAAACTATTCACTAATTCCAATTTTTCACCATCAATAATTACAACATTTATATTTTGACAACTTAAATTATTACCTACCCATAACCATACATTTAGTTTTGGAAATATTTAATTTTAATTTATTTACTTTTAGTCAATTTAATAATATATTTATCTCAGAATGTAGGGTATTTAGACCATCAAAAATATTTAAAACATTAATGTAAATGAAGGTGTCATCAGCAAACACTTGTAACTTACACATCTTTAAAACTAAAGGCATATTGTTGGTGTATAAAATAAATAATATTGGACCTAGTATACTTCCTTGAGGAGCTCCTATATTATTTATTTTTTTATTTGAATATGTTTTTGATATTTTTGTTTTTGTGACCTGTTACTTAAATAATTTTTAAACCATTTATAAACGTTTCCGCGAATACCATACTGATACAATTTACTCAATAATCTAGCCCTGTCAATTGTTTTGAATGCCCATTTAGAAACAAATAAAAATTAGTTTGATTTTTATTTGTTTATAAATGACAAGAAATTTAAATTTAAGTTTGGTACTTAAAATACACTTTATAAGTAGTCAATAAGGAACTAATGTTGCTATATAAAAAAATTTTCGATATCGTCATATCTCTATAATTTGAGACGCGCAATAATAATATTATTATATAAAAAAGACCGAAAATTAAAATGTTTATACCAGTGCCCAAGCATTTTTTCAAAAAAAAAACTGTACTGTATTTACTGAATTTATTAGTAATAAACTCACACTGTATAACTTTCTTAGTGCCTCCCGTAGCATAGAAAAAATTATTTTTTTCTGTTGTTTCGCATACAGTAATTATTGAGGCCAACTGACGGTCATGACGTAGATGGGTACTTTTATTACGTAGGTAACTCCACGGTCGCCGCTCTTGAATTATATGATTCTCAGGATATTAAGCTAAAAATAAATATGGTAATTAGTTATTCGCGATTACCATTTCTTGAACGAGATTTGTCTTCTTGCTAAATGACATTGAAATTATTGTCAAATCAAGGTAAAAACAGTTCTTAATTCACAATCTTATTACGAAATGCCCATATATTTTATAACCGATAACACAGGCCTGCATTTTTTAACACTTTGAAAGTTGATTTAAAAATTTTAACTGTTTTCTAGTAATTGGGTAGCGCTGATTTTAAATCAGCTTTCAGTTTTTTTATATCACGTAAGGTTTTTCAAACCGGTAAAATCCAAAAATATAGAAAAAACACGATTTATTTCATTTATAAGCTAGTTTTTTAATATATTAAGGAAAAAAAGACAAAAATATACAAAATATACACATATAAACTATTATAAATGATTATTTATTCGTTACGCTTCTTCAAAAAACGTTTTCTTTTTCAGAAAAGCTTCTTTTGGTTGTTTTTCTGTTTCAGCTAAAGGAAGATCTCTTCTCAATGTCCAACAGAAATCATTTGTGTGTCCCAGCGCCCCTGGTATTTTTTTTCTATCTCTTTAATATATTAATGAAATCTTTCACCTTGCTCTTCATCCAGGTCCCCAAGATTTTTCGGGAATTAGTACAAATGGGAATGTAAAACGTGAATTTTATGATCATATTCTGAAATTCCTGAAATTTTCCAGCATATTTTCAACGATCTCAACATAGTAGTAATGTAGGTTCAACTTCTTTAAAAGCATTCCATGCATGTTTTTCCTTATCTTCCATTACCTTTTCAAATTCTGTATCTTTCATCAAGCTGCTAATCTGCGGCCCTGCAAAGATTCCCTCCTTTAATTTTGCCTCTGACAGAGCAGGAAATATTTTACACAAATATTTAAAACAATTTTCTTCTTTGTTTAATGCCTTAACAAATTGTTTCATACGTCCAAGTTTTATGTGAAGTGGTGGAAGTAAAACTTTTTGAGGGTCAATAAGACTTTCGCGAATTACATTTTTGTTTCCAGGTGTTAAAGTCTCTCTTTGTGACCAGTCTCTTTTTATCCAATGCTGTTCTCGATTCCTGCTAGCCCACTCGCACAGGAAACATGGAAATTTAGTAAATCCAGACTGCTGACCTAAGAGAAGACCTACATTTTTTAGATCTTCACACACTTCCCAGTTGTGATTTTTATATTGTATTCTTAAAAGTAATTCCTCCAAATTTTCATAGTTTTCCTTTAACTTAACTGTATGGCCGACCGAAACAGAAGCAAAAACATTGTCATTATGTAAAAGAACAGCTTTAAAGCTCCTTTTTGAAGTCGATAAAAAGTCTTCAGTCGGAAGGTGTGTAGCACCACAGAAAATAATTTTTTATTCATCAATCATTTAGAATTTGAAGTACTACATTCATTTTAAAATGTATTAAAACGCCTATTTTAAGTTTTTTATATTTTTTTCTTTTTTTTTGCAAAAAAAAAAATCTGTGGGTGATAGAGACCAATTGTATTTTAATTAGTTATTTTTATATAAAAACTGAATTCAACAAACAAAAATCACGTCATCACAAATTTCATGCAGGCCTGTGTAATTAGTGTAGAATGCTTCTCTTATTTTGCAAATCGAGACGACTTTCTTTTTCCAAATCTCTCTTCGCTAACATCACGCAATATGTTTTCTCGTCTCGTCTCGCGAAAGTCTCGTAATTTCTCGTTCCTGCAATATGACGTCAAAATAAAATTCTGCAAAAACTTCAAGTATCTACATACGGGTTTTTATTATTAGCATTACCATGTTAGTTTTATAAACGCATCCTTTTAAAATGATTTTCAAAAGTGTTTCTAAAGTTAAAATCTGGCAGTTCAGGCACAGTTTGCTAACACTCAACTCATACATGACCAAAATAATAGTACTTATATTACCTTATAAATACGCATGCGTCACTGGAACCGAATTTAAACAAAAACGAACGACTATGGTGCCCTTCGCGCCTTGTTTTTAGGGTTGCACCAGTGGCGCAGCCACAATGTTGTATTAGGGGGGGGGGGGGGGGGTTCCAAAAAAAAGAACAGGATTTCAAAATTTTAAAAAGCGCTATTTTTTTTTTATTTGGTCGTTAATTTTAATACTGTAGGAAAATTTGTATGAATACAAATTCTGTATTTTTTTAAAATTAATTAATACCTGTTTAAAGGCCGTTTAGACCAGGGTCGATAATTTTTGAAACCAAAAAAAATAATAGTAGGATGAAACCCCGGATGAAACCCATTGGAAAAGGAAGAGAATATTACAAAAATGAAAGGAAAAATAATTTACGGGCGATCCGAGGTCGGAAAGTGAAAGGGGGTGAGTTTTTATGGGTAAAAACTATTTATCTCGATTTCCGGCAAAACTACAAGTCCTATGGAAAAACGTTAAATAGCAAAGTTGTAGGTAATAAAAGGATCTATAACTTTTGTATTTACACTTTTTCACATAACCTCAAAATTATGTGAAAAATTCAAATAACCAAGTTTTTGGTTTTTTATTTTTATCTTTTACAAGAAAAATATGATTTTCAATCGAAAATTCTCACGTCAAAATATCTGCTTTTTTAGAAAAGTCGGTGGGCTTTTTGTTCGTTGAAATGTCTACTTTTTGATGGTGTAAAAAAAGATATACATTACTATGGTAAATGTTCTCAAAAAATGCAAAAAAACGAAAAAAACTCGAATCCGATTTTTTTTAAAAATTATTATGAACAATTTTGAGCTATTTATTAAAATTTATACTTTAATTACTCGAAAAACGTAACATTCCATGTTACATTGATAAACAAAAAAATTACAAATCCATAAAACATAAAGATCGCAAAAAATATGCGAAAATAGTTGTTCTAAATATAATTAAAGGTAGGATTTAAAGGGGATTTCATCACATTTACCATAGTAATGTATATTTTTTTACGCCATCAGAAAGTAGAGATTTCAACGAACAAAAAGCCCACCGACTTTTTTAAAAAAGCAGATATTTTGACGTGAGAATTTTCGATTGAAAATTGGGGTGCTTTTTCGATATTAAGTCAAAATAATGTGAAAAAATAAATATTTGAAATCAAAAAAATTACAGTGTGTTTGGGACATAAAAAGGTAAGTTTTCATCAAATTTCGTGAAAAAAATTTTTTCTTTTAAAAGATAAAAATAAAAAACCAAAAACTTGGTTATTTGAATTTTTCACATAAATTTTGAGGTTATGTGAAAAAAGTGTAAATACAAAAGTTGTAGATCTTTTTATTACCTACAACTTTGCTATTTAATGTTTTTGTAGTTTTGCCGGAAATCGAGATAAATCGTTTTCTACCCTTAAAAACTCACGCCTTTCCACTTACCGACCTCGGATCGCCCGTAAATTATTTTTCCTTTCATTTTTGTTATATTCTCTTCCTTTTCCAATGGGTTTCATCCTACTATTATTTTTTTTTTCACTTTTTATCATTTTCAAAGGCTTCAGCCGGTCTAAACCGTAAAAAAACATCTTAGTCTGGGGGGGGGTTAACCCCTAAACCCCCCCCCCCCTCGCTGCGCCACTGGGTTGCGCATGTATACAAAAATATAATTTTAGAATATTAAAAGAGAGATAGGTGCTTTTTGCATATTCAAGGCACAAAACGACAACGCTGGTTGCCTGCACAGGACGAAACAGAATACACGCAAATAAAAGCAATGATTATTCTATTTATACATTAAGGAAAATGGTCTCATACAACAGGTTTGCTAAGACATGGTTTGTATTGACAGCTTATTTTGTATCAACCCATATTAAATAAATTGCTAGTCTTTGGCAGTAATCAGTTCCATTAGCAGCACAGTCTTGTTGAATAATGAACTACTGTTAAGTAATACAGCAATTTTGTTAAGAAATAAATTGTATTTTCTCAATGCAATCTCATTTTATTTCTAGTTACCCTACAATTAAGAAAGCAGAACAGCGTCCCAAAAACGAATTGTGTCCGTTAGAACCTATAATCCACAAGACGTTGGTGGGGGTTCGTAGCGATCGGCAATCGCCGCGCGCCGTAGTATTATTTTTAATGTATTTGTTGCGCAGATTACATCGTTGTTCGGAGTCTTCTAGCTGTCATGTCGAAATTTAAATTTTATTGATCGTACAAATACCTGTTTCAAGTAATTTATTTATACTTTGTATTTAAGTTTTTTTTTAACTTTGCATGTCAGATAAAGCAATAGAAGATTCTTATTTCGCACAACCCATCATTAGTATTGGACTTTATAATCTGTGGACGAATTTAACTATCTCAGTGAACCATAATAGATAATTATATGCAATGTTAAACGACAAGGACAATATCACACTAGAATCTATTAAAATTTTTGGGAAGGACGGTACTGATTTTTAGTGATAAGTATATGCTTTTTTATCCGTAGCAAGCAAATATTATTATGATTAATGTCACCTTTCATTACAACTGCCAGTCGGAACTAATACAGTATATAAAACCAGATTAAAGTCCCAATAGAACTGGATAATTACCGTGAGTATTCAGAGCAATAACGGCTATAAACCATTCTATGGTAGCATTAACTATTTTCTATTGTCTAAATTGTCATGATATTTCTACACAACGGTCTAGCAATCTTCGCTGTCCTACAGTAGGAAAGCGCATTGCTGTCTCATACAGTATTAAACAGTTGTATCAAGAGTATTTGAATAGAAGGCTTTTTTTCAGTGTATAGAATTTTCTTTGGAATATCCTTTCTCCTTAACGAAGATCAATAATTTGAAATCAATTGTTTACACAAATTTTAAAATTTAAACCGGGTCGTATATCTGGCCAGTTGACAAATTTGGCCAATTAAGAGTCGATATATCATCGCTTTTACTCGCGGATATCATGCACTGGAAACCCTCATAAACATTAATTTATTTTACGATGCATTTGTTTATTTAGAAATAATAAAGTAATTTTTGTAAATTTTACTTCTATATTCTATACCTACTATTAAGGATAGTCAAGATAACTATTTCAAAAAGAGTGGCAGGCGTTCGGCTGTCACCAAATACCAGCGGTCATATTTAATTAAACAGGTATAGGGGAGAGAGAGGCAAGTGTGAACACTTAAGCTTTGAATTTTTTTTTTATTATAAGGCAGAACTTGAAATAAACTTGCTTAGCATAGAACAATCTTTGGTAAACCAGTAACACAAAAATATATGTATAAATGCTATAAACTATAAAAAACTGCAAAAGTTTACTATTGCCTCTCTGGTATGAGGCAAGAGCAAACAACAAGAAAATCCTAGGTAGGACGACAAAAATCACAAGTAAAACGTCATCAAAAGGTTCAACGTCTGTACAGTCTTCATGTGACCATAAACCACAGGTGACACACCGAATCTAATTCTGATTTGATTGACTATATTTACCGCTACAATAAATACATTCGGAAAAATCCTCTTTATCAGTTATTTTTATTTTCTTTACTACTTTCTATTTTGTTTTAATACCACATACACCAGCTGCTTTTCCATTACATACATTTATTTCATCCTTTGTATCCCTTATTATTTGTTTGTTAACCATTTTATTTTTTGTTTTTATATCCAATACACCTCCTTCATCACATATTTTTCTTTTGACTATTTGTTTTTTTTAGGATCTGCGTTTTTTTCTTTTTCCTTTGCTGTCAAATAATCCTTATACGGCGTAGTAAAAAAATTAATAACGTGACCAGCGGGGCAAGTGTTCGCTTTTGCCCCAAAAAAAATTTAATAAACCAGCCCTTTTAACAATGCGCCACTGACGACGTTATATACCAATATGAATTTATAGGTTAGGTTTTAAAGATTTCGTAAAAAAATGGTAGGTAGTAAAAATGAACTACCTAGCGAACTACAAGCGATTAAACGATCTAAATTATCAAATAATTGTTAAATGGTTTACTATTAAAAATAAATTTACCTTATTTTCGGCTTATTTTTTTAGTAAATTCAAACCAAAGTTGCACAGGGAACTGAAAGCACATGGTTTGCACTACTGTGACCATTGGCAGCGAAAAAATTATTAATTAGAAATGTTATTGCATTGTCTACTCTTGCCCACCTGTTTACTCTTGCCTTCCTCTCCCCTACATTTGATATCACTGAGTAGCCTTAAGGTTCAGATAGTGTTCGTCTTGTCACAGATTTTTAATTTAGGTATTTTCTTGGGAGAAAATAATTTTTAAAGTTGGCTTACTTATACACTGCGCGACATATTTAACGCATAACGAAAAAATTGCCTCAATTTTGATGTTATATATTTTCCAAATTTGTGGTTCGTTTTTAATGATTTTTTTCTCAAATTGTAGGTTTTTTCCTTAAGCATATCACTGCCTTTGTTGTTTTACTTGAAAAAGTAACTTTGGTATTATACCGGGTGTTATAAAACTGTTATGTTTTTTTACGGAAATTCAAAACACCCTGTGGGATTTACTAGCCATTGCAAGTTATCGCAATTACAGCCAAATTAAAGTCCCATGTTTCCTTTAAATTTTCTTTTTTGATTCATTGGTTTATCTCTGTTTGTTTATGAAATATTAAATTTTTAGTTCAACCTGATTTTCATAAAAAAATGTTTAGTTAAAAAATACAAAATAAACGAAATGCTGGAATTGCGATAACTTGCAATGGCTAGTAAATCCCACAGGGTGTTTTGAATTTCCGTAAAAGAACATAACAGTTTTATAACACCCGGTTAATACCAAAGTTACTTTTTCAAGTAAAACAACAAAAGCAATGATATGCTTAAGGAAAAAACCTACAATTTAAAAAAAAAATCATTAAAAACGAACCACAAATTTGGAAAATATATAACATCAAAATTGAGGCAATTTTTTCGTTATGCGTTAAATATGTCGCGCAGTGTACTAACACAAGTTCTAGTATTATTATGAAAACGAAATCTGCTACATGAGAAGCAAAGTTTATTTTAAATTCGGTCATGAACTCTTCTGAATAAACGTTTAGCGAAACCAGGGAACGTTAATAAATCATACTAACAATCATTTATTTGTCTTTTGATAATGAAAAATTATGTAAATTAACATGCTTTAAGTAATTTTTTGAACGTCCACGTTGGACTTTCCAGTTAGGTACTGTTACCACCTGAAAAGGCATGCTGGGGATTCCCACTTTGAAGCGGGAATGTTGTTCTGGCCTTAACCATAAGCGAGTATATTATCTAGGGCCTCGTAACAAATTATTACAATACTATTTGCCCTTCTTACGTGTGGTAATAAATACAATTTAAAATAGAGAAGAAACTAGTTTATTTTTGTATGGATGGAATCAAAGTGTAGATGCGACATTGTAATTATTAATTATTCACAGATGTCGTTTTATGTTTACATCTCTTTTCTGGGGGGAAAACTTTTCATTCATGTATCTTTACTCCACGTGCATGTCTTCAGGTATTTATCTTTTAGTATTGCGTGAAAACTGTTGAACGACACTTCGTGATAGTTGACTGGGTATCTTTAATTTTTCGTTTTGTTCAAAAATTATGATGATAAAAAAAGGTAGGGGTTTATTTAATTTTAAATTATAATTTAAGTAGATGTTTGTGATTGAACGATTTATTTTCTAAAATTAGCTAATGAATAATTTTATACACAAAATATGTCAAAATAGTTGGAGACATTTTATGTAAAAAAAAAACATGAGAATTGTAGTAAAGTTCAAAAAGTATTTCCAATTTTCAGAAACAAAACCATGCAATTTGGAAAAATCTTTCAAATAAACAACTTTTCGAATTTAATTCTACATCAAAGCATTATACAGTAATATACAGTAATATACAGGGTGTCTCGCGGTCTCTCGAAATTCCGATTGTGAAATTAAATATTATTGTGTTCGATAATCAATTACCGAAAAATAGAATTTAAGATACAGGGAAGTGGAAAAGTAATAGTTCTTGATCTATTAAAAAAATATAAAAACACTTCAAAACACGATGCTACGTTGTTGGTTCATTCAATGAAAAGGCGAGAATATTTCCTATCTGTCCACATAGGGTATCTATCCCTATACATTACAAGAATAGTTTTAAACTTACTTACGGTTTTTGGCAACAGTATAATAAAAATTTGAAATACATTTCCGCTAGAAGTGACAACCATGCCTAAACCTACAATAAGTTATGACAAAGTGTTCTCCATATTCTCCTAAGGTATTTTTAACGGAATGGAGTTTTACCTAAGCTTGTCTTTGAAGCAGTGGGTTTACTTTGGAAAATTTATCTGTTAGCTCCTATTAACTAGATGCATATAAAATCGTTTTATTGCTTGTTGGGATACAGTTCTATTCATTTTCTGACTAAAAGTGTAAACAGTGAAATTTGCAAATGTTCTTTACGTTCTTTTTGTAATCCATTCAGGAAAATGTTATAAGAAAATATTTTAATGTGGATTTTATTAACTTTTTCCGCTTTTATGAAATTAGTTTATTTTGCAATTTATGCAGTTATACACAGGGAAAAAAGCATTCTATTTCCTATAAGAATTCACATACTCTTTATACAACTGTTTAATACTATATGTGACAGCAACGCGCTTTTCTATTGTAAGACAACGAAAGTTGCTAGACCGCTGTGTAGTAATAATATCACGGTAATTTAGCCAATAGGAAATAGGAGTTATTGCTACCATATTCCATTATTGCTCTGAATACTCACAGTAATTATCAAATTCTATTGGGGTGTAATCTGGTTTTATATACTGTATTAGTTTCGACTGGCAGTTGTGATGAAACTTGACATTATTCATAATAATATTTGCTTGTTACGGTTAATAAAGAACCACTAAAAATCAGTACTGTAGTTCTTAAAAATTTAAATAGCTTATTCTGTTATATTGTTCTTGTCGTTTAACATTGCATATGATTATCTTTTATGCAACTTGGTTTACTGAGATGGTAAAATTCGTCCATACCTTATAAAGTCGAATACTAATGGTGGGTTGTGCGAAATAGGAATCTTCTAATGCTTTATTTGACATGCAACTGTTCTGAAATAAATATTTATCTATCTATCATATTAGTTCCAAGTAGTACGAAAAATTTCCATTTATTTAAAACATTTATTAAACAAGTGACTAAACACAAATTTAACACGACAACAATTATTGTTTAAAAAGTCCATCAAGATGTTTCCAACACGTGTAAATGTAAATACTAAGATAAAAAAGAGAAGTTTTGTTAAGTAGTAAAGGCATTAATAGATATTCATAATTAACACAATTTACACAATATATTCTTTTGTATTGATCATTAAGGATCTTCTTAAAAAGGTAATTTTGTTGAACTTGGTCAAAAAGTTTTCTAAATCATCTAAAAATCTACCAAAACATGTTTGTTTTTTTATCTCATTTTTCCAACTTTTTTGCACCTATAGCCTATTTAGGCTAATAAAAAGGTAACTGTAAAGATTGTTGTTTTCACACCTTTCGATTTTAGGCTATAATAAGAATTATTGAATACGTTTCGTTAAGCACCGGGTTTTAAGCGATAAATCAATTTTGTTGACTGTTTCTTAGTAAGATTCCCATTCAAGGCATTACTTGGTAAACAATATTACCAAAATTTAAATCATTAACAGGAAAATTCGTGGGGACTCTTTTTATATTAATTTTTTTATCTGGGAATCTTTATGTATGTAGAAGTTCTGAGTTCTGCGTAGAAATACTATGTATGAATCTGGATCTCATATAGTTTCCGAAATCTTAATGATAAATTTGGGAAACGCAGATGTTTAAAATAAGTTGGTAAGTGCAAATAGTGTAAGTACGGTAGCGACAATAAAATCATTATAGGAAAACGTGGCATTTGGCTAATGATATTTTTTAGTGATATTATTTGATTTAATAATGTAAATTCATATTTTTACGTTTATTAAATTCATACATTTGTCTACTACTGTGCGTAAAATACTAACTTTACGCACTAAAGAACGTGCATATAATTTAACCGTCTACGCTTTTGCGCAAAGTACACTGAGGATAACGATCTAATACGACAGGTTTGCTAAGACATAGTTTCTATTCATAGCTTATTTTGTATTAACCCATATTAAGTAAATTGCTAGTGTATCAAACCCGTTCTAGTGGTTTATCAATACCAGATTTGCTAGAACAGTGCTTTTATTGGTAGTAATCAGTTCCGTTAGCAGCACAGTCTTGTTGAATAATGAACTAATTTTAATATAGCAATTTTGTTAGGAAATAAATCGTATTTTCTCAATGCGACGCATTTTGGTCCCAGTAAAGCGCTTCCTCTATAATTAAAAAGCAGAACAGCGTCCTTAAAAACGAATTGTATCCGTTAGAACCTATAATCCACACGACGTTGGTGAGGGTTCGTAGCGTTAGGCAATCGCCGCGCGCCTTAGTATTAGTTTCAACGCGCAGGTCACATCGTTGTTCGGAGTTTTCTAGCTGTCCTGTCTGAATTTGAACTTTACTGGTCGTACCAATACCTATTTCAATTAATTTATTTTTACTTTGTATTTATGTTTTTTTTAACTTTGCATGTCCGATAAAGCAATAGAAGATTATTATTTCGCACAACCCATCATTAGTATTGGACTTTATATTATATGGACGAATTTCAACATCTTAGTAGGTAAACCATGTTGCCTAATAGATAATCATATGCAATCTTAACCGACAAAAAAAATATCACACTGGAAGTTATTTAAATTTTTGAAAACTACAGTAGGTACTTACTGATTTTTAGTGATAAGTATGCTTTATTAATCGTAGCAAGCAAATATTATGATTAATGTCAAGTTTCATTACAACTGCCAGTGGGAACTAATACAGTATATAAAACCAGATTACACCCCCAATAAAACTTGAGTATTCAGAGCAATAACGGCTATAAACCATTCTATGGTAGCATTAACTCCTATTTCCTATTGCAGCGGCGCACCCAGGATTTTATGTTAGATGGGGCCCACCAACCAGTGCCGGAAGCAAATTTTTTAATAAACTTTTAAGTTAAGCATTTTTTTAGAACTTTGGGGCTTTTTTAACAGGTAGGTACTCTTGGAAGATCGCCATAGCCTATATAGTTCAATCGAGGTAAATATCTAAAAAAATTGACTTTAAAATATCTACTTTAATAATTATTCCGGACAAAACATACCACTCTTTTTACCAAATAAAATATAGGTAATAGTAATGACGACATATCCATAACACAAATATATTTTGAAGAAGTAGTCCATACTCATAGTGGAGTTAAATGATACAGAAAAAGAAAAGCACGAAGTCTTTCTCCACAATATTTATTCATCGAGAAACTAGGCGAACCTAGGATCACATCTACATGTTTCGAGTGTAGAAACACTCATCATCAGGAAACAAAGTGAAAAGTAAATAAATGCTGATGTTTTTAGCAAAAGAGAAAACAATGGTGAGATTGAGCCGTAATGGAGCTTTTAATGGTGTACAAGAGGTATAAAATTGAAAAGTCAGAAGGTCGACAATCAAGACTCCAGCATACTGAAGAGTCGAGGGTTAAGTGCAGAAGCACACTGTGCCGTGCAGAAAATTATAGGGTGGTAAAAATTAGGGAGTTTTGAAAAACATATCTGTAAAAAGCATTATTAAACTCAAGATGTTTCAGTAATTTAATAATGCTTTTTACAGATAAGTATTTCAAAACTCCCTAATTTTTACCACCCTATAATTTTCTGCACGGCACAGTGTGGTTCTGCACTTAACCCTCGACTCTTCAGTATGCTGGAGTCTTGATTGTCGACCTTCTGACTTTTCAATTTTACACCTCTTGTACACCAATAAAAGCTCCATTAAGGCGCAATCTCACCATTATTTTCTCTTTTGCTAAAAACATCAGCATTTATTTACTTTTCACTTTGTTTCCTGATGATGAGTGTTTCTACACTCGAAATATGTAGATGTGATCCTAGGTTCGCCTAGTTTCTCGATGAATAAATATTGTGGAGAAAGACTTCGTGCTTTTCTTTTTCTGTACAAATATATTTGTTTAAAAATATAAATTAGTACAAGCACAACAATAAACAATATTTTATAAATAATAGAAACCAAAACTTTTTTATAACACCTTTGCATTTGTTAAATATGTAAATCTAATTTTCTTTGACCCTTAGAAAGTTTATTTAAATTTTCTTCACAAGAAACAGGAACATTCTTTTGAATAAATAAATTTGCCAAACCATTAAGTCTTACTTGCCCGGTGGAATTTCTTAAGTACGATATTAAGTACTTTATTGTGGAAAATGACCTTTGAGAGGTAGAGAGGTACTGGTGGTGACGGGAAGGGTAACAAAAATTTAATAATTTAAATTCGCATATTAGAATGCTTTCATTATAAAAATTTTCAAAAAATTAATAATTTGCATAAAAAGAATGAAGGCTGAGAAAGCTTTGCAAATTTTCTGCTTGTTTATTGGGACGGGGCAATAAACAGTTAAATAGCAAAATAATTTCCCTGTGTTTAATGAATCGATCGTCTAGGTTGGTAATAAGTGAATCTAAGGTATACTGAACAAAAGGAATAAAAATTATATCGTTCTTTGTATTGCGCCTGGAAATTAAAGTTTTTTTTAGTGGGTTAGTGGGTATAGTTGAAGAGTCAAATTCATTGGGGGTTTTGGGGGGAGCCAAGGCCCCCTTGGCCCCCCCCCCCTGGGTGCGCCTTTGTCCTATTGGCTAAATTACCGTGGTATTATTACTACACAACGGTCTAGCAATTTTCGTTGTCTTACATGCAGTAGGAAAGCGCGTTGCTATCAAATATAGTATTAAATAGCTGTATAAAGAGTATGTGAATTCTTATAAGGAATAGAAGGCTTTTTTCTCAAGGTAAATTACGCCCTAGTGCGTAAACATTCCTCACGGTAGAAAACCCGATCTTATATGTTATAACGAGTGTTTAAATTACTCCGGGAATTTTTTCGAATTCATGAATATTTTAAATTGAAAATATTTATCGACTTTCTTGCAAAATCGATCTACAATATGCACACTAATTTTTTTCCTTTACTAACTTGCACCTTAAAACTCAAAGTTATTAAATTGTCGAGTAATTAAAATAGTATATTATTTAACGAGCGTATAATGTAGGCTATATTACACGAGATTTTAGAACATGCGCCGAAGGCTCGTGTTTTAAGAATCCGAGTGTAATATAGCCATTATACGCGAGTCAAATACTATACTTTATCTACGACTATTCAGTATTCAAAAATTAGAAAATGCATTCAGAGCAACAAATTTTATTACAATAGGATATTTTTACATAACAAGGTAATATTATTAATGGTATTTCTTAACTAAAAAATACAATTCAACAATGTTAACAATAATTAAACAAAATACAGTTACTTATTTCTAATTTTTCATGAAATTGAGCAATTATGAAAATGAATGGGAGCAGGAATATTACTTTATTCATATCGTTTTTATTAGTAATGGAAAAAGTTTCGGAGCTAACATTATTTACAGTGGTAGATGTAGATGGGCATAAATTTGAGTTTATTTGTTTTAAAATTTTATTAGCAGCGTCTATTTTAGTTTTTTTTAAATCAGCAATATAACCTTCATTGTTGGGACCGTGGATTATGAAATCTCATAATTCACGGTTGTAGATTATGAGTAACGATGGTAATATGAACCACATTATAAATGTACTAACAAACACATTATGCTTCTATTATTAAATAGTCGTAGATAAAAAAAACATTATCTGCTATTTTTATCCGACCTAGGAAATAATGATCAAAAATGTTCCTACCACCTGATAAAATTAGGTACAAAAACATTGTTTTTCGTCATCCATTAGGATGCAGTTACCAACAGCCGACATCATAGTCACTTGTATTTAGGCCATGTATGACGTTACAATAAATGCTACGCTAACCTCAAGTAACCTCGCTGAAAAGTTGTTGTTTGTAAGCCAAAAAACATATTTTTATATAATTATGAGCCGTTGTATCTAAAAATATGAACTTTCTTGTCTTAATTGTTACATGTCATTATTTTTTGTCAGCGATACAGAAAACAATTTAATTAATGCAAATTCACTTTTATGTATATTTATTTTTTATACCCCTTTATCATGTCATTTATTTATTGAATTTCATTTATAGTCCACGGTTATTTGCTTCTTATTCTATAATAATAAATTGTTTTTTTATAATTACAGTGTGGCCAGTAAAGTCCGCATCATATGGGATTTTTTTTATTAATAACTTTATTCGAAATTTGCCTTTGGCATCAAGTTCTGCTTCGATCGAGATGAAAATTAAGCAAAAAAAAATAGTAGTCACGTGATTCGCATTATCTGTCAAATTTTAATTTTTTCCAAAAAATAATTCAAAAGTAGGGTTATTTCTGAAAGTATCGAAAAAGTTATTAGAAAAAGTTTTTTTAAATGCAGTTTCTAGCCCACTGCAAAATTTCAGCTGCATAAGATAATTATGATTTTGCTACCTATATTTTGTAAATTGCACCACTTTTGCAAAATAAGACTCAACGCAACCTACATAAAACTTCTTAGTTTTGACAATGCTTTATTTCAGATACATTTTCTTTAAAGTAGCGCCATATTAAATGTGTGTTTTTCTACAAAATCAAAATTGGGCTATTAAAATTTGGTCGCACGTGATGCAAAGTTGATTTGTTTTGACCCTGTATAAGGTAACTTTAATTGAATTACTCGAGCGAAGCTGCTGGTATATACCCGGTAGTAAAGAATTGAAATAATTATGTCGTGGATTGGTCATGGTATAAGTAATTAGTTCGTTATCGATAGGTTTTTCTAGAAAATTATTTTTATAAATTTCTACATTTCCAAGTTGGGTATAACCATGTTTATATTTTTATAATTAACTATGGAATAAATTGGGTTGCGAGGGTTATTCAGACCATTAACTTCAAGTAAATCAAAACTTAATTGTTTTTCGAGTTTTTATTTTTAATTTACATTTTTCCTTGATCTTACAGAATGATATTAAAATTTTCATGTGTGTTCTACATAATTTAAATTTATTTTCGCAAATTTTCGACGCCCTTCTACTTGTCGTCCTTAAAAACAAATTTGTAGAGAGTTTGATGACGTACAAAATAGGTCATTGGCACCAGAAATTTTTTTTATCAAACAATGAGCAAGACGTTGGAATTTTTCAATAAATTTTGGCTTCAACCCTATCTCATAGATAACGAATAATAATATATAAATAGCAGGTTCTAATTGAATCGTTTATAGAGAAAAAAATAAACTTGTCCTAACAATGCGTAACGAACTTAGAGATAATTTTAAGAAAAAACTTATGGTATGGTCAAGTTATATACCTTTAAAAGAAGATTATAGTATGAAATTAAACTTTTTCTAAGAGCCGGTAAGCAGAAAAACCAAGTTAAAGGAACTTGTAAGAGTAGGTCATTTACCTCTCTGTTTATTGGAACCAACAGTCAGATGACAATGGGTTTTTTGCATCGTTGAAATTGACATAAAAAATAGGTTACCATTTTAATACTAAGAAAATTAAACATAAATGATAGCTTTGAATTATTAATTATCAACTTTATATGTTTAGTTTCGCACAGTAGTACTATTAATCCTAACAAAATAACGACATAAATCTTATTGTAATTTATTTTTTCGGCAACCGTCCGGGAAGTACCCACTTCTCAGACGCTTTTCCTTTGAGAAAGTAGCATTTCTCCGGCCTAGTCCGGGAAGTACGTGCCTAGTCCGGGAAGTGCGTACTTCCCGTAGTACAAAGAAATATAATAAAGAAATGGGTCTCATTAATTTGTTATTCTACACGGTTGCCGAAAAAATAGTGTACGCAACAAGTCCGAAAACAGTTTTTTTGGACTCGCAGACTTCCAGGACTCGCCTACGGCTCGTCCTAGAATTTTGTCGACTCGTCCAAAAAGCAGTATTTTCCGGACTTGTAACCTAAATTACTCTTGTGATGTTTTCTGGCAGATGTAAAATATGATTTTCTGGCCGATAAATCGAAAAGAAAATGTTGATTTTCCAGTGGGGTCATAATGTACTTTTTTTAACGTATTATCTTAAAAGAAGACATTGTTTTTGACTGGAAGGGGGAGAGGGTATGTCCAGTGTCTAGGAAAAAAATGTTTAAGTCCACATAATATACATATAATAAATACTACTAAAATTCAGTCGTTCGTCCAAAAGAAAGTCCCCATGAAGAGTAGGGGAAATGGTGTTTCCATCTTTTCAATATTTCCCATGTATTTGAATTTCGTACATTTTTATTGCGTATAGCATTCTTTGGGGGCTGCAGTCTGGAAACCCCTGTCTGGATTCGCCAATGGTTAGAAGCATCCATAAACGTAAATATTTACAATGATTTGGTACCTATAGATGAAACAATAACAAATGAACCTAGTAACAAAACCATATTCAATTCTTTAAAGGTAAATTCACAGTTCCCTGTCCCAGCTCTTTACCGCCTCTCTCCCAAAAACGATGCCCTGGGGTCAATTAACAAGTGTGCCTAACCTAAATAACAATTGCAAACGTCATAAACTTATTCAATACGGGGTGGACCTACCTGCTCTTGATAACAAGGACAACATTTCTATGCATAATGGTAAATAAGGGATGTTATTAAAATGGTAAATATGTCACCCTGTAGCGGAGGGCAAAAATAGGGTTTATTTTATACAGTGTGTCCAAGAAAGTATGCAATATATGGGAAAGTTTTTTATCACCGATTTCTCAAAATTTTTTATTGTTTATAAAAGTTGTTGCATACCAACTATAAATGCATATTTCATATTTCACCTGCGGCTAATAGTAAGGGAGTAAATGCCATTTTTTCGAAATTGCCTTAAGAGTAAAGTACCTTAATTATTAGAAATATAGCAAAATTTTGTATGGAAATGTTCTTGCAAATTAGTAAGTTAGTCCAAATACGAAATTTGAGTTAGGTGTCACAATTTTTAATTTTTTTTGGTTAATCTCTGTTTTCCCCTAAACTGTCGATTTTTTGTTTACGCAATTTTAATATATTTATTAAATAACTTAAACGTGGGTTTATAATAAAAATGGATTAAGTAGTTGCACACTTTTTAAAACCTTTCAATGTTACGAGTTGGTTCAGATATTAGCGTGTTGCACGCCTACTTAAACACATTTTAGCCAACTTATGTTCTAAACAAAATTATGATAGAATCCAACTCTATTCATATCACTGGAAATAATTTATAATATATTTGTCATTTTCACCCAGTACGCTGAAGTCCAAAAACCTATTTTAAAGAAATGCATATAAAAAAAATTAAAAATTGACGCACCTAACTTAAATTTCGTATTTGGACTATAAGTTTTTAATTTGCAAAAATATTTCCATATAAAATGTTGCTGTATTTCTAACAATTAAGGTACTTTAACATTAAGGCAATTTAGAAAAAATGGCATTTGCTCCCCTACTATTAGCCGCAGGTAAAATATGACATATGCATTTATAGTTTTAAGGAATGCACCAACTTTTATAAAGAATAAAATTTTCTGAGAAATCGGTGATAAAAAACATTACCATATGTTGCATACTTTTTTGGACACACTGTACACGATGATGCGACCTTAAAAAAATAAAGTGATCCCTTATTTTTTGACACATAATATTATTTCAACATCACCCTCCATTATTTTTATCCGTGTTCAATCCGCTCATGCTTTAATTTGAAATTCATACCTCGGGCTAAAAGTTCGTCCTATCCCTTATCCGGATTGAGTTTAGCAGCCCCTAAGAATTTTGTGACTTTAGGTTTAAGATAACAGGATTTGCATTTGTTTTAACAGATATCATGGCAAACTGAATAACATTATAATTCAATAATATTATCGTTTTCGATTCAATGAGAAAATAGATCATTTGAACATGGGGAAGGAAAAGGTTTATTGACAATGACAATATAAACTATAACCCTTTATCGGCTTAGGATTTTCCATCTTAACATGTGTCTAGATTACAAAGCTAAATTGGCAGCGCCTGGAGTTTAATAGGTACTTGGAACTCTCCTAATTAAAAACTGCAGTGCAGGCTCGGCCAAATAGACGACTTTTTCTAATCGGCAGGCCTTTTAAATGACAGTGAGCAGCGCCATTACCTGCATGATTAGACTTAATGAGTTAATTTAAGCCAAAATTGACGAAGTTAATCACAATCAAACCTTTTATCTTCTTTGGAGGAGCAAAATTTAAATTTGAGGAGGTACAGAACTTTCAATCCTATTTAAATATAAAATTTACAATTCCGGTTGTCCCCAGCAAACAAAAAACGGGACCAATAGGAGTTTTACAAAATCACATGTTCTTAGAAAACATCAATTCCGGAAATGCGCTTAGAAGCTTTCTTACAAAAGAATAATGAAAACACAAAAAATTGTATCTATCAAATCCCTTGCGAGTGTGGCGAATCGTACATTGGAGAAAAAAATTGTGTGTGCAAGACCACACGACAGAGAAGTGAAAACTTCAACAAGGTGAAATTAACAATATCAAATACAATTTTTCAATTTTGTTTCTTTTAGGTTAGGTTCGTAAGCAATCATAAAAATAACATAAACTTGGAATACGGAATAATTTTACTGCATACGAAAAAAGATATTTCCTAAAATTGAACAACCCTTGAATTTTTACATCTTCAACAGAAGTCAGAAATCATAATAAATTAGGTCCACGGAATAAGCAATTACGGTAAACCTTACTTCACCCTACGTAAATATATATTTTTAAAAATGCCAGAACATACCTGAGACGCAGACGAGTGTCTATACAACGCACACTGTTTGCGGCATGCTCTTGCATATAACGTTCATTCGGGTCAGTGTCAGTTCGGATTGAATATAGCAGTTGAATTCGAGCGTTACACAGCCGAGTGTGACGCGTGACGGCTCAGTTTAATTCAGTGCCCACAAAAAGTGCTAAATGCGCCTAAAGAAGTTTTCACTTCAATAAAAAGACCTCTTCCCGTACGAGTTAAAGAACATCTGAAACGTACTCAAAGAGGTGAAATTTCGAGATCAGGTATAGCGGAACTTGTATGGACCAACCAACATAATATTATACAGTGGTTAGAAGCCAAGGTTTTGGACACAGAACAGCACTGGAGGAAACGAAAATTCAAAGAAGCAGCTTTCATGAATCAAAATACCCATTTATTTAGTAAACCAAGTATAGATATCCCCAATATCTGGAAACCTCTTCTTGTCCAAAACCAACAGCTCAAACTTCACAATCCAATAAGCACGTAGGCGGAGTCATTAAGCTTCATTGTCCATGGATAGTGTTTAAGGCAGTAGCCTCAAAATTATAATTTAGTTTACACTTGAAAACGGTTAGAGATACTAACTAACAGAAACGTTGTGTTAAGCAACAAAATAACGACAATGGAAAACGGTTAGAGATACTAATAAATAAGTGATTATTTATCAAAAAATGAAGATTTAAACTGGATGTATTCATTGACTTTTTGAACCGAATCTCTTAAAAAACATAGATACTACAAAAAAAAATAGAAAATTTACATTTTTACAGTTTATTTACCTAAGTCGTCAAAGGTTCAAATGCCAAATTTACCAAATTTTGAAAATATGACACAAAATGTTAGTTTAAGTTAATTAATTATTAATTAAGTAATTTTTTAATGTTTGTTTAATATTAATATTTATGAGTAGGAGTAACGTCTAAAAACGTTTCCATCGATACCTTTTTCAATTCATATTCTATGCTATTGGAATTTCAATTTCGTGGGATAATAAAAGTCTGGTCCAGTGCAGCGAGACAATCCGTTTTTATCGCCCACCACATTGATATTTTTATTCCGAAACTGGAAAGGACTATAATAAAGATATTTTTATTAGCTACTGCTAAAACCAAGAAAAAACTAGAACCTTAACAATATAAAAGTAAAATACAAGACTAAAAGAAATTTCTGAGACTGGTGTTATTTTTCTTTAAAAGTATTATATAACGATAAAGTGATATAGGTGGTTTTAATGGAAAACAAACCAACCAGTGATATGTTTTCAAGGGGTTTAATAACTGTTCAAGAGGGCTCACAGCCCACGAATCGTTCTTTTGCAGAAGTTACCAAGTTGGAACAACTACAAAAAAATATCCTACTGGCTATACAGGCAGTGACGAAATTTATAATCTATTGTGGAGCGTTCTTCACATAGAATGTGTCTGTTTAATATTTAAATTTAATTTTATGTGTGGCATGCATCATCTGAAAACTGCGGCTTCACGTTCGTGAGCGCCATCTGTTGTTGCTCATTTATCATATGGCAACGAGACTGCTGATGCGCTCGCCAGGGAGGGCGCAAGCTTGTCTACCGAACTAGCAGATAATACTGTGGCTAGATCACTGGGATCGGTCGAAGAGGAGATAGATCGGATAGCTAAATAACTTGCGCAAAGCAGATTGACAGAGCTGACAACTTGAAGCATCTCTAGGCAAGTGTGGCCCCTATTTGACGGCAGGAAAACCGCAGCGCTATTACAGCACAGTTGGAAGGACCTCATCACTGCCGCAGTCAACGGACATTGCCTGTTCGATAGACACGCTGAACGTATGCAAATACCAACTAGCGACTTCTGTAGAAGTTGCAGAGGTGAAGAAGAGGAGGAAAGTATTCACCATTTCTTGTGTGAATGCCCCGGCCTCGCTAGAAGAAGGTTCAATGCCCTGGGCGAACTATTCTTTAATGATCTGGAGGAAGTGAGCAGCCTGCAACTGGGTCTCTTACTAAGTTCCTTAACAGCAGTGGCCGGTTTGAATAAGCTGTCAAGATTCTTCTACGATCTACGTCGCGTTAACCATCAGGAAGCTGATGCGGATGATGCGGATAGGTTCCTCGGAACATGTGTGGTACCACAACGGTCCTTATAGGACTACGTGTGACTGTTTGGACAATGCCAGAGGTCTGCCACTCTAACCTAACCTAACCCGCTTATTTATCCTATCAACATGTAGGGAAAAAAGCAAAATTCTGAAATTTTTAACCTTAAATACTTAAAATAAGTCATGTAAAGCGCATGCAGGGCCTTCAATGCTTGTAAACGTAGAAATTACATAAAATAAAGCGAAAAAGAAATTCAACGTCATGGTGACCTGCCAGGGTACAACCTTCATTCTTCTTTAATACGTTATGGCTCATGTAACATGCCTTGCTATTAGCCGTATATGCCCACGTCTAATAAATATATTCGCAAAACTCAATTTTGTTCCCTATATATTGGTATTTTTCCCGGGGAATGTGAAACGGGCCATGGCAAAATATTCCTATATTGGAAAGGTTTATTACGTTTTGATGTATTTTATGCGATTTTAAGATTTTAATATCAGCGAAGGTAAAAAGATGACATAAATGAGGGAAATTTGTTGTTACTAAAACCATTTTGGAAGATTTATTATAACGCCATTATCATAAAGTAAATTACTCCATTATTATAATGAATTAATTTAGCATTTTTGAATTTCCACAACATTATAATATCTACTATGACAAAAAGTTAAAATCGCTGGACAAGGAGCTCTAAACCAGATCAAACGAGACAAACGCCAGTATTTTAGCTATTGTGAGTGTTTTAGTAAGAATTATAACTTGTAGCAACAATAAAATTGTCTCAGAGTCAACGACTATTCCCACAGAAAATGTGCACTCTGAATAAAGAACTGTAAGCAGTTAAGAACCGTTATTTATTACTCGTAGCAAAAATTTATTTTGGTGTTGTATAATGTTTAAAGTGTCTATTGGTAATGTTAATAAATAAACAAACTTTAAAATCTTTTCAGTATTTTACAGCAAACCACAATTTCTCACAACATTATAAATAATACATCATTTTTTCGCTTACTTACGTAAACTAAACTGTCAACGTCAATAGAGTACCTAAAAGTACTATTAAAGGAATTGTAAAAAAATGGCGCTATCATCAAACACTAGACAGGTTTGTTGGGTCTGGTTTAAATAATAGAAAATCATCAAATGAAGAAGACCGAAATTTGGTGGAGTATTTAAGGCAAAAACGATTTGAAACTGCAGTATCCGCTATGCAGATAACAGGATTCCCTGCTTCATCTAGAACTGCGCAACGCCGAGTAAGACAATGTTCCGAATTAAGAAATTGAGCAACCAACCCGTTTTTAAAAAATAGTGATAAGGAACAAAGAATTGGGTTTCCTATGCAATATTTACCAGAAAATATTTTTTTTTTGGCAAAATGTTAACTTTTCCGATGAGAAAACTTTTCAGTCTACATATAATGGAAGGATTCGAGTATATGTAGATCACCAAATTCCCGATATGATGAGAAGTATACTCAAAAAAAGCAAACCAGTGGACGTTTCTCCGTTAATGTGTGGGGATGGATAAGTGTTTACGGTGCTGGAAATGAACACTAAACAGTAATATATCTTCAGATTTTGGAAAATGCTTTTCTGTCTTCTGCCGCGATAGTTTTTAAAGGAAATAACTTTATATTTCAGCAGGATAACTGCCCTGCGTATACTGCAAGAAATATAGGAAACTGGTTTAGACAAAACAACGTAAAATGTCTGCCTTGGTACTCAAGAAGTCCTGATTTAAATCCAATTGAAAATGTTTGGGTAAAAAAAATGTACAAAATAAATAATTGTAAACCACAGAATAAAATAGAGTTATTTGATAAAATAGAAGAAATTTGGGAAGGGCTAACTCCGGATTACACCAGAAGTATTATTTAGTCAATGCCATAAAGATTACGATTAGTATTAGAACCCAATGGCGCAGCAATTAAATATTAGTATTTTGTTTGTTGTTTGTTAATAAATTTATGCTTTTTGGCTTTATACTTTTGTAGTTTTCCTGGTATTATTTTATAATTTTCTTATTTCGCGGCTGTAATTTAAACACAAAAATATTTACAAATAGCCCTTATTACTTATGGTAAAAAATCGTACATACAATAATCTACAGCTAGGTATATAGCTGGTGTTCTATCCAGGTATAAGCAGCAAGGTGAGAAACCCGTTTTACCCAATTTTGTTGAAATGTGTATGGGTGGAGTGTACGAATTTATATGTCGTCAACTGTACGTATCATTATTGCAATGTTTTTTTTTTTTTTTTAATTTTATTGCATAACGTCTCTCGTGCACAGAAAGTAGATAATATATGTATGTAATTATGTCGTTTAACGTCAACTAATTTTAAGCCTTTACACGCTAGTTCCCGCTTCGAGAGAACCTACAGCAATAATTTACATACGTAAACAGTTTAGAACTAACACTGGCAAAGGCAAAGGTAAATGAATATTTTATAGAGCGGAATATTGCATTTCTGATAATGCAATATTGTTAGGTTCGTGGAATTAAATGTGAATTTAGACTAGCAAGAAATCTTGCCTTTTACCATCAAGCAATTCTATGTCGATGATTTTTTTTATTTTATTTTATTCCCAACCAACTTTAGAAGTTTATTACAGGGATAAATAAGTATACAAAAATAACTAACAATTAGTACTCTAACTTAGTACCTAGGTATATATATATTTTTTAAATCAGTTAAAAAAAATCGTTTTGTATACACGTATGATTGACACATTAAGAAAGAAAATTATACTGGGAAATATTTTTATAAATGAAATTTAAATAAGGGTAGTTTTTCTAATGTTTTAATATTTTCGAGTAAAATATTATATAATATTAATCCATTATATAACAATGACCGTTTTCCAAAGTTACTGTTTATTTTAATAGTTTGTAAAAAAATAGTTTGTCTAGTATCAGGTCTGTGAAGATCATGAACTTTTGTAAACGTTATCTTAGAAATTTTTTGTTTTAAAAGTGAAGAATGAATAAATATGCAAGTTTTTAAATTAAATAAATTATCTATATCCTATACAAAAATCAATCTACTAACCTTTCAATGTCGATTTTAACTTCAACTTCATTTGAATTTTCCATCTTTCCTATACTAAATTGCAATGCCGTGACGTAAAATCACGTGTTTTGAAATTCGAAAAAAAGTAGTAAAATCGCCCGAATTTCCGAACGCTCTGTATATGTACCGAATGTACAAGGATCACACAACGTATTCCGTCCAATTTCAAATCTCATATCGCTAAAATAACTTTAGAATCTCGTGGTGAAAATGGGTCAATAGATCAAAAAATTACAGCTTGCAAAATAATTTTTGTTGCTACTATGATAAAAAATAGTATTACCAACATAAAAGTTAGACATAAAAATTTACAAAATTTGAAGGATTTATTTTTTTTTTTAAATGTATTTTTCTTGATTATAAAAGGTGAAATCGAAAAAAATGTATAAAGCACATGTTTCATAAGGCGTTTTAGCGCACGTGTCAATAAAAAAACTTGCCACTTTGTGGCTCGTTTTTTAAAATAGACGCGTGCGCTAAAACCGCTTCTTTTACTACTTTAATATACTATTATTTTTCTCACCTCTAAATAATAAACATTAAGGACATTTGAATTGAATTTGAAACCTGATGCGTGAGCTTGCTACGGCCCATTACTAAACTGGGAACTTCTAGGAAGAAACCCGTATCAGCTGTTAATGGTACATGTGGATGTCAACTGTCGAAACTATTTGTTTTTAGAACAAATTGACTGTACCGGGCGGTCAAATAAGCGAGGACGTCGGCTTTATCTCGGAAACCATTAATCGTACAACTTTCGGAAAGATTTTTTTATGAGTAAAATGGTCAAGAGAAATTGCTGGAAATTACTTTTAAGTTTCTCATTTCGCCGCAAGGGGGCACAATTAAAAATTGTTTTTTTAAATTCTAAATTTCTCCGAAAATTCCCATATTAAGGTATAACTCTGATTACATCATTGGAAAGCTTAGACAATTCTGCATTATTTTGGTTAAAGGCTCATTAGCGTACCGACCTTGATAAGAGTGGGAGAAGCTATTAAAAGTGTAAACATTAAAATCGCTGTAACTTCTAAACGACTTATCCGATTTTAATAAATTTTAGCTTGTTTGGAAGGGGGAAATAAGCATCTTCAATTGCGGTTTCCAACAGTACACGATAGTGTTTAATAAAATTGCTAGAGGGCGCAATTTGTAATAATAACAATTTTTTTGGTTTTATCCCGAAAATTCAAACCATACGGTATAACTATGACATCATAATCAAAAAGTAGATAAAATTTGCAAGAAAAGATGTGAAGAATGCAGTGCGATATCTTTGTTCGTTTCAGAGTTATTGCCAAAACAATCATTTTTAATACAAATTGCGCCCTCTTGCAATTTTATTAGAAACTATCGTGTACCATTAGATACGACAATTGAAGGTACTTCCAAACAAGCTTAAATTTAGTAAAATCGGATAAGTCGTTTAGAAGTTACAGCGATCCTAATGTTTACACTTTCAATAGATTCTCCCACTCTTATCAAGGTCGGTACGCCAATGAGCCTTTAACCAAAATGATGCAGAATTGTCTAGGCTTTCCAATGATGTAATCAGAGTTATACCTTAATATGGGAATTTTCGGAGAAATTTAGAATTTAAAAAAACAATTTTTAATTGTGCCTCCTTGCGGCGAAATGAGGAACTTAAAAGTAATTTCCAGCAATTTCTCTTGACCACTTTACTCATAAAAAAATCTTTCCGAAAGTTGTATCGTACAACTGGTTTCCGAGATAAAGCCGACGTCCTCGCTTATTTGACCACCCGGTACATAAGGTAATAAATTGTCGAGAAGAAAAAAGTATTTTAGAAGTCAAAAACTCATCAAAAAAATTATCTCGGATTTTCATTGTCTATTTTGTTCCTGTTTTCAAATGTAAACTAATAAAAAATGCTTTATCCGCAACTTTGTTTCAAGATTTTCCATTTTTTCGTAAGTATAGCAGAAGGAAAAAAAAATTATTCCTTTTTCAAATCAATATCGACACGAATGCCGCTATTTTACGTTTGTTAAATGCAAATTTTGTGGCATTTCACCCCACACTGACAAATAACTTGTCGGTGGGCAAACTCCAACGGGATATAATAATTTGATATCCTCCAAGCTAAATTACCAACTTCGAAGGAATAGGGATTTATTGGGTATGATAAAATTGGCTTAAGTGGATTTTCATGATTGTGTTAGCGAACGATTATCCAAGAAGATCCTTTTAATTATTGGCATTTCAACGTCTGCAACCAAACATACACGAGATAGTCTAGGATAAGAAGTATCTGTGTGCGTCGTGAATGATAGGTTACGTTATCTATAACTACTACTGAATCAGCTGGAAGGTATGTTATCATTTCACCAAAATAGTCCTCAAAAACATTCGAATTCATGTCCTCGTGATAATCTCCCGTATTGATCGACTGAAAGGTTAGCAAACCTTCTTTTAAAAATCCCTCTTCGCTTCCAATATGGACAATTATTAGTCTCTTCCCTTTACCTGAAGGCACCTTAATACCCGTTGACAGGCCTTCCATGAAAGCTTGGCGAGCACTGGTTCTATTTTCTTGTCTTGCCACAATTTTGGAACTATATAGCCTTCATTAATCCACGTCTCATTAAGATAAAATATTTTCTTCTGCTCTCTTCTGTACTGCTTTATACTTCTTAAGTATTTTCGTCGCCAGCAAACAATTTCATCGCTTTTCAGTAAAAGTGATTTACGGTTATGCTTTTCCCAGACAAAATCCATATTTTTTAAAGTGGTCCATAAAAGTTTTCTTGTCATCAACGGAATACTGTCATCCTTGCCAAGCTCCATTAGAATCTTATCTAGGCTGGGTATTTCTTTTTTAAAATAAAAAGAGTGAACTTTTCTTCGAACTACACCTTTGGTTTCTTCATCAAGGACTTTTACTGGTCTGCCTGAACTTTTCTTGGGAGGTTCTACTTGACCTGCTGTCTTTCTCTCCCGCAATAATTTAAAAATGGTGGACTTTCCAACTCCAGTCATTCGGAAACATCGGTCGACAGTTTCTTGTACAGTAAAAGTCGGGTAATCGTATTTTATGCAATCATGTACATTTAAAATAATAACTTTTTCACTTACTGATAGTGGAGAATGATTGGAACATCTTTTTCTTGGCGTGAATGTCGCCATTTGATTACTAATCTTATAATACTGTGAACACTATATACGGCTTAACAGCAAATACTGATGCGTTAAAACGGCTAAACTAAACAAATATACTTATTAAGGCTATACACACACACACACGATATATGAAGTTTATTCCAAATTACCACCTATTTATATGATCAGTCAATGAGGCCAAAGCCAAACTCGGTACCTGTTAAATGGTACCTGTTAAACGCAAAACGTAACTTTATAATCTACTAATTAACTAATCCCCACACAATATTTCGATTTTGACACTTCAGGCCAGAAAATATACCTTTTCTAATCCTCTTACGCAATTACTTGAAATTTTAATTTTACAAACAATGCTATTTTTTCTCTGAAATTTTTGGTTAGTTATCATAAATAATTTAATGCACAAAGTTTACCTGCGCCTATGGCCGACACCGAAATTGAGCCGAACTGGACGGAATTTCCCATTTTATTACTCTACACCTTTCTGAATCAGACTATAACTGGCTATGACAGAAACAATTAATGGCGCGTTGCCTGGTAACATTCTTCTACTTAAGGTAACTACTATTTTTTACTGGGGATCTCGGATCGTTACCTTTATTGATGAGTCTTAATAACGCAAAACGCGTCTAAAGATGGATATGACCTGTCAAAATGAAATTAAACTTGCTTCATTTATTTATCTTCCTATTTGGTTGGCCACTTTAACACTAATTCGTTCAATATTTTGTGTTTTATGGAGGACTAATTATTTTTAAACTTTTTTCTATATTTTAAATATAATGATGTGTAGATACTGCACTTAATATAATGACTTGGAATGTTGTTTTATATTGTAATATATCTTAACATTATTTTACATAAAAGTTCTGAAATATGTAAAAACTTCGAAGGTTTATGTAATATTCAGATTTCCATAATGACACCTGGCGCACGTTGTCACTTTATAACAAACTTTCAGAAAGTTAGGATCTTTTTTTACTTCCAAAACATTTATAATTTATTAGTTAGATTAGTATACAGTGTTGGAATGGAATAAATTCAATAATAAATACGTGGTGGCGTTCCCAAAAAAACGTCACGTCGATTGGTATTTTCAGTTGCGCATTTTTTTTCTATAAAAACTTTTTATACAGGGTGTGTCATGTAACAGTGGACAATACCAACTTTATTATTTTAAATGCAACATCCTGTATATTAGTAAATTTTTTTATTCTTCAGAAAATTTTAGACATATTTCATGTACCGGGTGGTCAAATAAGCTAGGACGTCGGCTTTATCTCGGAAACCATTAATCGTACAACTTTCGGAAAATTTTTTTTATAAGTAAAGTGGTCAAGAGAAATTGCTGGAAATTACTTTTAAGTTCATCATTTCGCCGCAAGGGGGCACAATTAAAAATTGTTTTTTTAAATTCTAAATTTCTCCGAAAATTCCCATATTAAGGTATAACTCTGATTACATCATTGGAAAGCTTAGACAATTCTGCATCATTTTGGTTTAAGGCTCATTGGCGTACCGACCTTGATAAGAGTGAGAGAAGCTATTGAAAGTGTAAACATTAAAATCGCTGTAACTTCTAAACGACTTATCCGATTTTACTAAATTTAAGTTTGTTTGGAAGGGGAAATTATGTGTCTTTAATTGCCGTATCTAACAGTACACGATAGTGTTTAATAAATTGCTAGAGGGCACAATTTGTAATAATAACAGTTTTTTCGATTTTATCCCGAAAATTCAAACAATACGGTATAACTATGACATCATAATCGAAAAGTAGATGAAATTTGCAAGAAAAGATGTGAAGACCGCAGTTCGATATCTTTGTTCGTTTCAGAGTTATTGCCAAAACAATAATTTTGTATAACAAAAAATGTAAAATGTATAACCATGTATGTATAAAGTTTCCTTAGATATTATTTTTTTATTTATAAATTTGCCCTAGTTTTTAAATCAGTAATAAACTGAATATTTTACAAATTTGAGCGGAACATATTTATTTTCATTTACCTTTTTGAATCGGTTTTTTTTTATATTTTATGTTTTTACTCAATTGACAAAATACCTAAGGACAAAAAGAATTTCTGCGGTTCCAGACAAAGGACAAAAAATGGGGTTTTGTGATATGGTGTTGTAATGAAATCTTATGAGCTCTTTGTAATTACGATTTTTGTCATAATATATGAAAGAAAATATCGTTTTACTATTATATAATTAAGAAACTGAGTAAGGTAGGAAATATTTACTAATATAAAAGGTCAACTTCCACTCGTTTTTTTTCGCTAAACATTTATTTTGACAGCCAATCAATTTATTCTAAAAATAAATTACAGTGTAAATATTTTCGCTAGCTAACTTTGGTAAATATTATCTGCTCTTTTATAAGAAAAGGCAAATAAAAATTTCAATTTTAACCTCCCGACAACTTTGTTTATGTTGACTTACCTCCTTCACTTCCGAAACGGAATTGACGTTAAGAGTTGTAAAAAGTTTTACCGATGAGTAGGTATGGGTAAATAATGGAAAATCAACATTTTTACCAATATATCGTACTGGTAAACTTCAAGTGACATTTTATGCGAGTATAAGAGAGTAAGATAATTGTTTAGATGTCCGCAACAAGGACAAAAGATCAATTATTAGTGTTGCGCGTTACATTTTTATTTTTTTTACAAAATAAATAACAAATAAACCTAACTAGAAATACGTAAATTAATTTTACAAGCTGTCAAAACGAGAAACAATGAAGATTTCTTACCTTGAAAGGTAAAAAAACATCAATAATTTATCATTTCCGCTTATTTCAATAGAGATTTTTAAAACTTTTTACAGTCGCCATTTTGAAATAGCTTGACAGAATCGCGCCAAAATTTATGAGCATACTGTACGAGATAATTAGCTTTTAAATGATCTATTACAAGCTGTATGTTCCCATTTGAATAACTATAGTTTAAAAAAACTAAAAAACACGCTTTAATTAATCAAACTAAAAAGCGGAAAATAAATATAGTTTAAAATAATTCTTAAAATTCTTATTATAGGCAGAAAATAATAATAAACGATAAACATTAGTATTATAGTGAAAAAAAAGCGTGGGGTGCTCGATATACGAAAAATATAGCACCCCACGCTTTTTTTCACTATAATACTAATGTTTATCGTTCATTATTATTTTCTGCCTATATTAAGAATTTCAAGAATTATTTTAAACTATATTTATTTTCCGGTTTTTAGTTTGATTAGCGTGTTTTTTAGTTTTTTTAAACTATATTTATTTTTCATTTTTTAGTTTGAGTTATTGTTAAGTAAAAATTTTTTTTGGAGTAGAATGAGCTAGATTAGTAGATTATTGTATTGTCGGCGGTTCTGGATAAGTCTACAAAATTTAAATTAAATCTGACCGTTTAAAGTGGGTCAAAATCGGGTTCAAAAAAGTCGGTTACAAACAAACATACAAACAAACCCGAACAAACGACAAAAAGTTGTAAAAATTTTATTTTGACGGGTAGAATTTTTTTTTAAATTTTTCTCTATTCTCGGTTACGGACAAACAAACAGATATACAGGTGAAGCTAACAAAATCGTGTTAAAAAAAGATCGATGTCGTTATAACTTTGACAAATGCCTATAAATAATCAAACGAATTACGTTAAAATGTGAGCATATATAAAACTAAATTGACGTTTCCGAGCGTTTTCCCTAAAAGTTACAGGGTAAGGCTATATTATTTTTTATTCCGGACTTTTGGGCAACCCTGTCTATTATTTATGATGGTTTTAAAACCGCAACGTTACTAACGCTACTGCACATAATTATTGTAAGTAATGTAGTGATCAGGGGTCATTGAAGAATACCCTCAAAATTGGATATAATGAAGACGTTTTTTTTCTTTTATTTTTGCTGACGTCGACCATAATTTTATTCATTTTCCTAATTAACTCGGGAACTGTTATGTTCCTTCCTTTGTCCGTTTCGTATAATAGGATTTTGTTATGACTTTCCGTCCTAAAATAATTGAGAGTAGCCGGTGCAAATTTCCTTTCTGGAATTAGTTTTGGTTTTTCGTGTTTGTCATTACTGTTAAATGTTTTGCCCTTGCTTTTAAGAGCTTTTGGGGAAACGTAAAATGATAAATCTACTTGTGGTGCCCGAAACATTTTTAGTAGTTGTTCCAATGTATTTACATCTTTACAATCAAAGCGTTATACAGCGTGTTATCTTTTTTTTTTTATTTATTTATTAAATAATTCCCAACGAACTTTAGAAGTCCATTACAGGGAAAATATTACACTAACTTAAAAATAAACAAATATAAACAAAATTTTTTTACAAAAATATAGAATTACAATACAAAATACAATACAAATAAAATTAATAAAATAGTCAAATTTAAATTAATTTTAAAACTAATTTGCTAATAAAATTAAAGTGCTTTTATTTTTTTTAAAAATACAATTTAGTTTTCTTTTTAAAGAGTGTCAATTTTTTAATATTTTTATACATATTTGGTAGGGTATTATAAATTATAACCCCATTGTATAATAATGATCTTTTACCAATATTGCTTTTAATATTTACTGCTAAAATACTTTCATTTTGCCTTGTGTCATGATTATGTACGGTATTTAATTTTTGGAATGTGATTTTTGATTTTTTTTGATGAGTGGATATTGAATGAATAATTACACATATTTTTAATTTATACAAATTTTCTAAGTTTAAATATCCTAGTGGTTTGTATAAATTTATTGTTTATCTCCTAGTAGGTATCTTATCGAACTTGTAAGGTAAATGTAAATCACTATATTTTGTGTGATTGATGATTTAATAAGGGATCTTACACACAGATGTTTGTTCCACCAACCGGCGTTATATTTAAACATACCTTAATTTTTATTCAAACTTTATTCCGAAAATATTATTACTTTTTTTAAACCCTTGTCATTTTAAACCTTTTCAAATAAATTGTCCTAATTATATTGTGGAATTACAAAATTACACATGTTTTGTCTATAAACTACTCCATATCACCTTTTTGAAAATATTTTTAATAAGAGCATAAATTTGAAACATGTTTTGGTCGTTATTTTTATTTTTACTATTATTATTTAAACAAATATTTATCAACATACGAAACCAAAATACGTAGACGTCGATTGCTCAACCATTTTTGAAGGTCTGTTTTTACTTAGATTATATTTCTATTAAATAACTTATCTAATAAAATACTTTCATTTTAAAACTACGATGGGTAAGACATTTTTTTTTTATAAAAGAATTGTTATTTTTTCTTTGATTTTAAGAAAATTTAATTCTAAATATTTTTCAAAACGATATAGAGTAATAATTTTTCTTGACTATTTTTAAAGTGCATATTAAATTAAGTTATACATAGGTTCCGAATACAATTTTTTATTCCTTGTCAGATGTTGAGGAGTTGAAAATACGAATAAGACGCGAGGAGTTAAGTTTAATTTGTTCCGAAGTAATTGGAAGTGTTCAACTCCAGTTTTACTTGCGTCTTGGACATTGACAAATAGTGAATGAACAATAATTTGAGCATTATGGACGAAAAAAATTTAAGATGGATAAAAGGTTTTTTTTAAATTAAATTATATATATTTTCTTTGTTTAATGACAAAAAATAAAAATTTGAAATTTGGTGCTTATAGCCCAGTACGTGGGGGTTTTTTGAATGCAAAAGGTGGTGTAGTAGCGATTTCTTAGTATGTTGTTAGGCTTGGGGCCCTAATGAATAATCTAAGTTTTCGAACTTAAGGCGCATGCGCTCGAGCCGCCATCTTGGATTTTAGGTACCAAAATTTGATTTTTTTACAATAACTCAAAAACGGTGGCTTTTACGACAAAATATATTCTATACAAAGTTAAAGAGGACAAAATTTAGTACATTTTTTGTTAAAACAATTTTTTTGTAGCACACATATGTTAGGAGTTACAGCTCCGTGAAATTACACTATTTAAAAAAAAAAATTGGCTGTTAATAACTAAAATAAATAATTTGAAGAAGTAGTCCATGCTTAAAGTGGAGTTGAAAGTATAGAAAAGTAGGAAAGAACTTTCCACAAAACAACGTCACTTTCACTTAAAGTTTTCTCACAAATAAAGCACAAATCAACTTGGAAATTTTCCATTATAACAGCGTAACCTTCTGCAAGCTAGACATGACACACGGACGCATACAGACTCGATGCACGGAAGGTTATTTATGACCCTCTCTCAATAGAGTCTCTTTAAAAATTATTTCAATATGATTTGTATTTGTTTAAATTGTTTATATTCTTTCACAAAATTTTGTAGAGGAAGACTTAGTTTTTTATTACTTATCTATACTTTTAACTCCACTTTAAGCATGGACTACTTCTTCAAATTATTTATTTTAGTTATTAACAGCCAATTTTTTTTTTTCAAATAGTGTAATTTTACGGAGGTGTAACTCCTAACATATGTGTGCTACAAAAAATTTTTTTAATAAAAAAATGTACTAAATTTTGTCCTCTTTAACTTTGTATAGAATATCTTTTGTCGTAAAAGCCACCGTTTTTGAGTTATTGTCCAAAAATTAAATTTTTGTACCTAAAATCCAAGATGGCGGCTCGAGCGCATGCGCCTCGAGGTCGAAAACTTGGATTTTTCATTAGGACCCCAAGCCTAGCAACATACTAAAAAATCGCTACTACACCACCTTTTGCATTCAAACACCCCTTTTTGATACCCACGTACTGGGCTATTATGTTTAACTTAAAAATAGTCAATAAAAACTAGGGTTTCCATCTTAATATGTATCATCATACTTATCTCTAATTTTATAAACAATATCACAACTTCTATAGTTAGCATGGGAAATTGAGGGGGTGGGGGGCATAATTAACCCCAGCAAGGGGGGAGGGAAAAATCTTCGCTGTGCTAAGTTAAATTTTTGAAAGGAACGTTCAGTTAAGCCGTTGGCTTTGCTTTGCTATTTAAAAGAATCTTAAATAAACTTTTTTTAAAACCGACCAGAAAATTTACACTTTCTGGACAATTTTTCGTCTAGGAAATAACGTTTTTCCGGACTCTAATGTCACTTTTCCGGTCTCTAATGTCACTGTCACCCTGTTTTTTGTATTTCCAATCGCTCTTTGATAATACAAGATACCTTGATTTCGTTATTATGACAACAACATTTCGATGTATTGTCGAGTGACAGTTCGTTGATTTTTAATTTTGTTCTTTATGTCAAACTTGTTTCGCGTAGATTATAAAATATATCGAAGTGTCGGTCTTAAAAAAAAAATTTGTACGTCACGCAACCGAAAATTAGTGTTTTCCAGGTCTCTCCAAGCTTCCAGGACTCGCCTATGGCTCGCCCTGGAAATGCTTGTCTCGACGTGAAAAACACTACTTTCCGGTCTTGTAACGTAAATTACTATTGAAAAACAACTTTATTAAAAGACCCGTTACTTTTATTCGGTTCCCGTATTGATTGATGTTTTTGTTTCAGGGAATTTGTGTAAGTTGCCAATTGGTATATTCCTTTTAGGGCTTGGTATATCCTCGCTTATTTACACACCAATGGAATTTCTATACGATTTAAGACTACGCATGATACCAGGTATTTATTTAACTTGTTTTCGACTATAAACATTAAAGTTTATCGCAAGTAAATAAATAATTAATTTTATTGTAAAAACGCATAAATACAATCTTCCTTTTAACTATCCCAATAATCGTTATACCGTGAGAGCAAAAATTATTTGCATCAAAGAGGGCCTTGCATCTAAGGACGTAATGATTAGCCGTAAAGCTTAATACCTGTTGGGTGTCGGTAATTACCTGAATTAACAATCAATCAGTTATTCCGTCATCTTTGACAGACGTTACAAGTAATTTGATTCATCGCTAATTTTTCCAATTTCTTGAACAATTTACACAATGGGCTTTACGGAACAGCACAAAACATTCATGGTTAAAGCGTATTTTCGAAACGGGGTTAGAGTAAATGGTGAGTGGCAATAAAATCCGGGTTTGTGCATGGACGATTTTCACGAACATTTTCCTAACGTTGCTTTTATTGCTGGGGATTTTTATCATTGCCTGAAAAGAACCCTGGCTCTGTTTAGGGAAACAGGTTCTATATAACACAAAAAAGGAGCAGGAAGACTATCTGTAAGAACAGAAGAACTTGTTGCAAACGTTCATGAAATAATGCAAAATACGTTAACAAATTGTATAAGACGCCTTGTCCCAAGAAGTGGGAAGATCTTATGGAACATGCAGGACTATTCCTAAGAAGCAGCTAAATTTATTTTCTTATAAAGTGCAAGTATTCCAAGAAATAGAAGCCGCAGATTTCGAAAGATGCAGGAATCACTCTCATTGGTTTACCCAAAATTTATTGGAAAGAAATGATTTATTAGACTTGACTTTTTTTCGGATGAAGCCTGGTTCCACCTCTCCGGTTATGTGAATTCTCAGAATACACGCATGTGGAGTAGTGAAAATCCCCATTTTCCCTAAAAATTGGTGTCTGGTGAGCTGTTTCCCGAAAGAAGAATTGTTGGTCCTATTTTTTTTTCATGACAGAGTTACAGCACAGCGGTACAGGGACAATATTTTGAATCCATTTGTGGAGCAATTACTTGACGACGAACTACGTTTTGGATATTTTCAACAGCACGGTGCAACCGCCCATAGAGCCGTCGAAACTATTAACTTCTTACGCAATTTTTTCGACGACAGATTGATCAGTTTTCGATCAGACATTGAATTCCCACCTAGATCACCTTGTTATGGATTACTTCGTTTTTCCTCATTTAAAGAACACTATTTTTACAACACCAGTTGCAAATTTAGAACAATTACAAGAAAGGATTGTCGAAGAATGTGATAACATTTCTCCAGAGATGCTGTTCAACACTTTCGAAAATAATAATATGAAGAGACGTGTGAATTTTTGGAGCATGGCGGTGGCCAATTTCAGCAATTTATGTAATTATTTTTCTTTTTCTTTCTGTATATTCTTACTTTGGTAATTTTGTAAACAACAAAATAAATTTGTATTTGTCTACTTATTTTATTACTCATTAGTTTGGCATGTCATGTCATAATATGAATTTGACAAAATTTTTACCTAAATTTCGTTAGATATATCGTCCCCATATCATTGTGATCTAAACCAAGCCCTACGTTTTTTAATCCAAGCCCTCTTTGATGCAAATAAGTTTTGCTCGCGCGGTATTAATATTGGTTGCGCAAAGGTTTTTAACAAAAAACAATTAACTAAGCAGGCAACTTTGACTGTGACACGATTCAGTTTGAAAAACAATTTTTCGTCACAATCAAAGTTGCTGCTTCATTAATAATTATTGTTTAAAATCTTTGTTTAACCAGACGTTATTCAGATAAGCAAAGGGAGTTTTTTCTATTGGTAAGATATGTCACCACCCGTATACCGGTTTTGAACTATTTTCTTCTCATGAGTGCATGGTAAGCTAAGGTTAAAATAAATCGAATAATTAAATGAAACATGTTTATTAATAAATAGTGTGCAAAACATAGTTGGCACCAGCCTTCCTTATTGATAGCAATATACCATTTATATCATAATTATACTAATTTGTGGAAATTGCAAAGTTGTACAAATAACTGTTGTTTGTTTACAAATAATTATTTGATGAAATTAATATGATAATTGATCTAATAAAATCGATTCTACGACTTGTAATGTTAATGATATCTAACGTGTTTCAAAAGTTGCAAAAAAAACTATCAATAAATAATTAATATCCACTTGCAGCCAGATCTCGCAAAACTTTTATTCCAGTTCATTTTAAATTGTTCTTCACTGAAAATAAATAGCTTAAACTTCTGAATTATTTTTTAGGTACCCCACCTTTTGAGTTTTGGCGCAATCCACCTGAAAATATTTTAATGAAAGCCTACATTTTCAACATAACAAATTCAGAACAATTTTTAAATGGAACGGATACCGAATTGCATGTACAGGAAGTGGGACCCATCATCTTTAGGTAAGATCAAGTGCAATTGGCTTTATGACTATTAGTAATCGAATTTAACATATTATTCAGCGTTGACATATTAAATTAGAACCTATTAAAAATATGTCCCAATAATAAAAATGTTTCTAGAGTACCACCAACTTTTCCTAGAAATATTCAAAAGAATGTTTAAAATCATCACCACCATCACCTTAAAATTCAGTGCCCCAAACCACTTTTTCGAAAAAATATACTATATTAATACATGATGAATACATATTTTACTATGTCTTCAAGACGAGATGTTTTTATTTAACATCTTCTTTTTAGAAGTGTTTTTCTACCTCCACGTTCTCCCTTTTTTGGTTGTTCTAGACCCTTCTAACTAACTTTTCTACATACTACGTATGTTTTAACTTATATTCGTTTCTAATGTCTTCACATAATGTAATTTCAATAATCCAATTTTTGATGTCATAAAAGCTCCATTAAGGTTTTATGCCTACCACTTATCATTTTCTCTTTTGCTAAAACCATCAGCTTTTTCTGTCTCCTGATGATGAACGTTTCTGCGTTCAAAACATGTAGATAGGTACCTTTAAACAAAGAATTTTTTATTCTATTAAATTTTGTGGAGGAAGACTTTGTGTTTTTCCTTCCTATTCATACTATAATTTGTTATTGTGAAATAAATCTTTTTTATTTAAAATCTAAAAAATAACAAACAGAAGCGCGTCAGTTTTAACCCTTAAATATTTTTTTAGAGAAAAACTAGTCCATACAAATATAGTATTCAACGAGAACAGTACCCTATCATATACAACAACAAGAACGCCAGTGTATCTACCGGAGAAGAACACCATTGATTTTAATGCAACTATTTTAGTGCCTAATTTGGCATTATTGGTAAGCTATTTTTTTTTTTTAATAATTTTAAATCATTTAATAGGAAATTTGTAATCAGTGTGAAATTTTCACAATAGATTTGTTAAGAGTTATAAACTCCCACTGTATAGGATATATTAACAACGTTTTTATTTCAGACGATGGCATCCTATTTTCAAGATTCCTCGTTTTTTGTTAGGGCAAGCGTCAATTTATTACTTAATAGATATAAAAGCCAAGCCATAGTGAAAACAACTATTTATAACTATTTATTGAATATCACAGACCCAGTAATGGATGCAGCCAAAGTGTTAGGAGGAGGAAAGCTAGTTCCCTCTACTAATGTAGCATGTTTATCGCAGGTAATTAGCTAATATTAACTGGGAGCAGTAGAAAAGTCATTCACACGCCCTGGGGCGGGTAAACCACGACGGCCATTTCGTCATTGTTAGGACTCTACGGGCAGCCATAATCCAAGCGATCCCATCAACAGCGGTAAGATATATTACAAGTCTTTTACAAAAGTAAAGCGGCTATCTTACCGCTATTGATGGGATTGCTTGGGTTATGGCTGCCCGTAGAGTCTCAGCAAAGACGAAATGGCCGTCGTGATTTACCCGCCCCAGAGTATCCATTGTGCTTGGATCCCTGTATATTCCAATACAAAAAACAGTTACAACTTGTCCGATATGCCACAGTTATTCGTTTTTAATTATAGATTATGTTCTAGATGTACCTAAGAAACCAACATAACGTAACGGTATTCATTGGACCAAAATACGGACACGAAGAGTTTTTCAACCTGAACAGCTACGATGGGGAAGAATGGATACCCGGTTTTAAACGATGTCTACCGAGGTTTATAAACACTTCAGAAACCACACTGTTTCCACAATTTTTGCCAAAGGATAAAGTAGTATGGGGTTGGAAAAGTATATTATGTAAATTTGTGGAAGGAAGATTTACAAGTAAGTAAGACACTGTTTAAATAAGATCATTTTATACTTTTAGAAATGTATTTTCCTTTATTTTTACGAGTATATATTATATATTTTATATTTTATTTTTTTATAGATGAAACAAGCAGATACGGCATGACCGCGTACAGATACGACGTTCCATTTACTTTGTTTCATAGAACTGAGCCTTCAAACATGGACTGTTATAGAAGCAACCCTGCACTGCCAAATGGGGTGGCAGACATCTCCGTATGTTATAATGGTAAGTATGGTAGAAGTAAGTTTAAGTAGGTATATTTCTGAATTTTTCAAAGTTTTAATGGTAATTACTTTATCGTTATAAGGGACGTATTGGAGAAATTTACTGTTAGAGGGTAAAACATAATAAGGTATTTTTATTGTTTCTAGGTTATCCATTGGTGGCCAGCTTTCCCCATTTCCTCAACGCCGATCCAGTTGTCACAAACCGTCTGAAAGGTTTAAATCCAAATATGGAGAAACACGGATCGTTTCTTATAATGGAAAAAGTAAGTTGTTTAACTAAATACAAATATTATTTATTTATGAGGGTAACATTTATTTATTTTTAGAATTCAGGAGTACCAATGAATGGTCGGGCAATATTTCAAGTCAGTCTACACACTCAAAACCTAAGAGGTTTTAACGAGCAAATACGTAGATTTAGTAATATGTATATACCGATGTCTTTTGTCGGATTTGTAAGTATCAGTATCTACTATATATCGATTGATAGAAGTTGCAAGAGGACCATTAAACCAACAACTTGTGGTGTCAAGCTGTTTTTGAGCCTTCATTGCTGTTTTTGAACAGTTTTTAGCCGTTCATTAGCCGTTCATTAGCAGTTCATTAGCAGTTCATTAGCCGTTCATTAACCGTTCATTAGCCATTAATTAGCCGTTAATTAGCCGATCATTAGCCGTTTATTAGCAGTTAATTAGCCGTTCATTAGCCGTTCATAAGCCTTCATTAGCCGTTCATTGACCGTTCATTAGCCTTTAATAAGCCGTTCATGATAGCTGTTCTAGAACGGCTATAAACGGCTAATGAACCTACTTTTTTTGTGTAATTTTACTAACTAACGTATTCGCTTATCGATGCAGCAACCCATTAAAGAGAATGTGAATATTTTAAAACTGAGAATTCTAGATTATCTACTGTTGTACTTGTTTTTGCTTGAGAAAATATAAGGAAGTTATACCAACACAATTTTTGGCTCATTTGTCCTTATCCAAACAAACAAGCTCTACAGAAAAACGTTAGATATAATTGTCATTATTTTTTAGGAAGTGGAAGGGCTACCGTGGCATATTTACACGTTGATGTACTTTCTAGCAGTAATAGTACCAAATACTCAACTTATTATGTCGTTGGCCTTTTTGGCCGGTGGAGGAACACTTTTTTACTATTTATATCTGGATTTCCGAAAAAGAGTAGACAAAAAACTTATATTAGTAAATATGGAGACCGAAAAATTTTTAAAATAAAAGTACAAAATAAAACTGTAGTTTTATTTTTCAGTATTGTGAGTTCAAACTTTAATAAAATATGATTCGGGCTGGGCGATTATAAAATTTCGTAATTAAATTTTGATTTTATAAAATAATCGATCATTTCGCTAAAATCGATTAATCGGAACAATATTAATCAGTACCCTGAGGGTACGTACCTAATTGATAAGACAAAACTTGGGAAATACTTACCTTTAAAAAATTATGCGATTCCAAACTCCATGAATGCACAGAATTCTGATATGAATTTTAATAGTTGGATTTGAAATAATCACTTGTATTTTCCTCACTTATTTGTTTTTTGGAGTAAAATTCACTTCACCTGAAACAGAAAGTTGGGTTTTGTAATATCTCAGCACAAAATACTTTTTTCAAAGGATAGCAAATACCTTTTTCCTCGCTAATACATACATTCTGTATCGAATAGACTCGAATGTTTTAACTGTAAAGGATAATGCAATAACTAAAATAATAAACCTAAAGAAACCTGTTTAACCCAACAAAATAATAATAATAATAATAAGTTTATTTAAAATTTAATAATATAATAAATATGTTTATGTTGTCTTCTATAAACTTATTCTTCAATCACCTGAAGCCAAGCTTGTTAGGGGCAAATCTTATTTTTTGTTTTAGTATTTATGTAAAATCATAAATCATAAATAGGAATGCATTAAAAATCAAGTTTTAAAGTAAAAATGTTAATTTATAGTATAAACGCCGTTTTTTTGAAAAAATATATTACCTATAATAGAGTTATTAATTTATAACTTTTAAGTAAAAAATGTTACTTATATAAATTATTCAGAACAATATTAATTAATTAAAGCATTTCTAAAAATATTTTCAAATTGTCTGTTTTTAATATCCATGTTTTTATTTCGACTTTAAATTTTTTTAATGAAATCAATTTTTTAATTTTTGTTGCTAAATAATCCTTTAAATGAGAACATAAATATTTGAAATTTTTTTGTCCTATGGACTTATTTATTTTAGGTTTTATGGTTATTTCATTTTTAGGACGTGTATTATGATTATGGTTTTTAAATTGTTAAGGATTTTAATTTTAAATATATATTATTATGGAAATATTATATTACGCGTTAGTTAAAACTCATTTAAATTACGGAATTTTAGGTTTGGAGAGGAATAAATAGAACTTTCGTTAAAAAATTAGAAATATTACAAAAAAGGTTTAAAAAAATTATATTCAGAAACAAAAAAGTTGAACATAAGACAACTTTACATTTATAACATCTTAAATGACTTACATTTAAAATTTTTTTAATGTTTTTAAAAATCGGTAGTAAACTTCTTAATTTTCCGTGGCATACACGTGCGTTGCTCTTAATTTGTGTCTTCAATTATGGCTGAATATAAATGAACGTCCGTAAAAGAAAAATTTACAGTGTTTTAAAATTGCAGATATGATGATTTCAGAAAGTTATATCGATTTGACTGCGAAAATGTTGAGTGGTTGGCAAACTACTGTCTGTAAGACATACACTTTTGTAACAGATGCAGTTTTGGAGAAGGCCAATATTTTTATTAAATTTCCTACAAGTGCTGAAACGCTGTTGTGGAAGCTAAACGGTTGTGGTCAGAAAGATTTATTTATGTTCCTTCAATTTGTGAACGAATATCAATTGCTTGTCGAATTTCTTCATCACTACTATCATTTTCATCATTTTTACTGAAATCTATCATATCACAAATAAAAGTTTCCTATTTTTTACAAAAACTTAACAGATTACTATTGTACTAAATAAATAGACCAACGTTGTTGTATTTACGACAACTCTTTTGCAAATTAGGCACCAAACTGAACATGAAATCTATAATCTGAATAATAAATGGCACGTCTGAACTTGTGTTAAATAAGCATTTGCTACAAAGGTGTAAAAAAAACAGCAATTGCTTCAAAATTTTATTCATATCCAGATCTACCAATCGCTTTTACTTATAGCATTTGCTAATCAAGCAATTGCTTTTACTAAAAAGTAATTGCTTCAAGTAATTGCTTAATTTTTATTCATGAGGCTTAATGCCAGTCCAAAACTATTCCAGAAACATCATTGTCTTCAACCTTTAAACATATATTAGATGCCTATTTAGGTCACATTTTAAACCTCATACTACAGCGACAACCGTCAGCTTCTTGTAAGATTTATGAAAAGCATATCGGCATGACTGTCTGCCTCGCTGCTTTTAACTAAAATTGACGTAAAATAATATTGAGCCATCAAGCATTTTTTTGCATTAATGGAAGCGTACGCTTTGGAACTCCGAATGATAAACTAAGTTGGGATAAGTAAGTCTCAAAGCGATATTAATGTATTGAAAAGATAAGTAAGCACTGTGATCGAGTTATGTAAATTTACGGCCTCTGAGTAGGTACATCAGCTTAAAATAATCGAATTAGGTTGTTCGGAATTATGAGCAAAATTTACAGAATCGCTTTTGTTAGTAATCCCCCGTCTATAATCATATAGAAAAGTTATTGATAATTTTAAATTAAAAATTAAATTCTGCAAGCTCGGTTAAATAATTTCTCGCTGTAATATAACTTTTTACTATTGACATAAATTATACCTTTAAACCCGTAAAGCTTATTTCGTTTGTAAACAAAAGTTCAGTTTAATGAGTGAAATAGTATATTAAAGTACACGTTTCATAAGAAACGGTTTTAGCGCACGCGTCTATTTTAAAAAACGAGTCACAAAGTGGCGAGTTTTTTTATTGACACGTGCGCTAAAACGCCTTATGAAACATGTGCTTTATACATTTTTTTCTATTACACCTTTTATAATTAAGAAAAATACATTTTAAAAAGAAAATAAATCCTTCAAATTTTGTAAATTTTTATGTCTAATTTTATGTTTCTATTTTTTATCATAGTAGCCTCTGGACAACAAAAATTATTTTGCAAACTGTCATTTTTTGATTTATTGACCCATTTTCACCACGAGATTCTAAAGTTATTTTAGCGATATGAGATTTGAAATTGGACGGAATACGTTGTGTGATCCTTGTACATTCGGTGCATATACAGAGCGTTCGGAAATTCGGGAGATTTTGCACCTTTTTTTCGAATTTCAAAAGACGTGATTTTACGCCACGGCATTGCAATTTAGTATAGGGAAGATGGAAAATTCAAATAAAGTTGAAGTTAAAATCGACATTGGAAGGTTAGCAGATTGAATTTTGGATAGGATTTGGCAGAAAATGATAGCTTGAAGCATCGACAAAAGATTGATTTATAGATTTACGCAACCAACATACATGACTGTTATCCACACAGAATAAAAAAGTAATTTTGAAGAAGTAGTCCATACTCAAAGTGGAGTTAAATGATACAGGAAAAGACTTCGTGCTTTTCTTTTCCTGTATAAAAAAGTAAGTTATCAAGTTATTTTTTCTCTGCGAAAAATGGGTTTTCTCGTAAATCACAAAGGCCGCGCAAGTCAATGAAATAAAACGTTTAAATGTTACCAACATCAAATAAAGAAAAAACGCGTATGGAAATAGCTTCATTACGATACGCAAATGCGTATCGTACTGAGCTTATTATGAACGTGAAATAGAAATAGTTTATTATAGTACACGTTTCATAAAAAGCGGTTTTAGCGCACGCGTCTATTTATATATATAATTGACACGTGCGCTAAAACGCCTTATGAACCACGTGCTTTATACTATTTTTTCTATTTGTAGTTTTTTTAATAAAAAATACATATTTAAAAAGAAAATAAATCCTTTAAATTTTTATGTCTAAATTTTATGTTGGTAATACTATTTTTTATCATAGTAACCTCTGGACAACAAAAATTATTTTGCGAACTGTCATTTTTTGATTTATTGACCCATTTTCACCACGAGATTCTAAAGTTATTTTAGCGATATGAAATTTGAAATTGGACGGAATACGTTGTGTGATCCTTGTACATTCGGTACATATACAGAGCGTTCGGAAATTCGGGCGATTTTGCTAATTTTTTTTGAATTTCAAAAGACGTGATTTTACGTCAATTTTTCAATTTTTCAATTTCAATGTTACCAACATCAAATAAAGAAAAAACGCGTATCGAAATAGCTTCATTATGAACTTCATTTCAAGTTCGTAATGAACTTATTATGAACGTCAAATAGAAAAAAATATGTTTGCACGCACCGGTCATCTTTCAAACGTCCATTAACGATGGGCATGCGCACAACCTTCTTGTTATCGGCCTGGCTTCTTTAGCGGCATCATCTAAATACACTCCAGAACCGGTTCGTCGTCATTTTTGTTGTAACGGTTTCGTGTTTTTGTGTATTTGAGTGAATTATGTTTATTATTGACTGGGTTTGAAATACAGGGTGGGAATAAAATTAATATAGCCTTAATCTGTAACTTTTGGGGAATACGCTCGGACACGTCAAATTAGTTTTATATATACTCACATTTTGACGTTATTCGCTTGTTTTTTATAGACATTTGTCAAAGATATGACGACATCGATCTTTTTTCTAAATGGAAACATACAGCTTTGTGATACATCATTTGAAAGCTATAATATCTCGTACAGTATGCTAATAAATTTTGACGCGATTCTGTCAAGCTATTTCAAAATGGCGACTGTTAAAAGTTTTTTAAAAATCTCTATTTAAATAGGCGGAAATGATAAATCATTGATTTTTTTTACCTTTCAAGGTAAGAAATCTTCATTGTTTCACGTTCTGACATTTTGTGACTATGGTTTATTTGTTATTTATTTTGTCAAATGAAATAAAAATGTAACGAAGCAAAACAAAACACAACAAAAAGGTGGTATGACGTGGCAAATGTTGAAAATGTCCCCGACCCTCTACTTGGCATGCTCCCAGACGATGATAAAATCCGTCTACGAAATTCCGAATGGCTTCAGCCGGTAAAGTCGCCACAGTGGATCTTTTCCCGTGCGTCATCACTTTCACGTCATCAAAATCGTATAAATCAAATCAAAATTACGAGACGAAAAAAGTCAACACTAAGTCTAAGTTCATAAAATGGACGTGCCTGCCTACCGTTTGACGTACCTACTTAATATCTCGAAAAATTATTATTTATTTTAAGTTTTGCCCGGCATTCTCTATTATCTAAAATAAATTGACAAACAAATTTTAATACATTTATTACTATTTTTAAAGCTGAAAATCTAGAAAAGTTTGGTGTTTTATTGACCATTAAAATCGCAAAAGTCAAATTTTTGACATCCTTTCATTTAAGGGAATTTAGCCACTGCCGTAAACTTTTCAAAGAACTTTTACGGTTAGAATATTTAAAATAAATAAATTAGGTATTATAAAAATCCATAAATACTTACCGCCAAAACAGATGGTGGGTATAATTAGCTCTAAAAAGAACTATTTTTAGAAAAAGGCACAAAAATTTATAAAATAAGAATTAGATTGGCAGATCAAAATAAGGTTGACAATGACGTTCTAAAATACAACGGTAGTCAACTAAACAAATAAAAATAGTAATTAATTGACGTTTATAGTTTTATTCTTGTCTAGCACGTTATATTATTGCGGAATCTTGGAGACGTTCTTTTATGCTTTTATTCAAACTTGTAACTGTAATAAATAAGGATGCAGAGTTATTAACCACGTTGAGTCCTGATCGTTGATTGATGACGCACGGGCAAAGATCCACTGTGGCGACTTTATGTTATGTCTCGCCAATCTAATATTGTATTTCAAATCTTCAATATTATTTGGCCTATTTTGGTAAACTTTTCTAAATATTCCCAAACAAAATAGTCTATAGAGGCGTTAAGTCTGGGGATCTCGGTGGTCATTAAATATCTTCTCACATTGACACCGAAATGCGGAAGAATACCATCTTGCTGGAACCAAATTGTTTCATTAGGTATATCTGGATCTACATCATTGGAAAAAATTACAGCTAGAGCAGGCATCAACTCGAAGGTTAAGAAATCCAGGTACCGTTCAGCTGTGAGGTTTCCTTCAAAAAATAATGGCTCCAGAATTCGGTTATTAATGATACCTGCCCATACATTTACTTTCTGGGGCCGCTGAGTATGCGCGTCAAATATCCATCGAGGATTTTCTTGACTCCAGAAACGATAATTATGTCTGTTAATCACCCCGTTTAAATAAAAAGAAGCTTCATCCAAAAATATTATGTTCTGTGGAAACCTATTATTCTCGTCACACCGTCTCATCATTTCTTCGCAGAAACTGTTGAAACATGCGAATTATTCTACAGAGATAATGCAATATCCAATTTTTCATCGTCGCCTAAAACACGTGGCCGTCCAATCCTAGGCAAGTCCTTTACTGCGCCATGTTCATCAAATTTGTGGAATATTTTACTAGCAGTGCCCTGTAAAATTTGATTATCCGGATATTTAGCATTAAATAAAGTGCACACTTTGCTTTGACTTCTTATTTTATCTCAACATTCTAACAATATCAAGACTTCGATACGCTGCGCGCTGTTTTCCGACAAAACCATTTTTGTTGTAAATTCTTCGGAAATACCTAAATTAATTTTACAAATTCACAATGTCACAAAATGTCTGAACGTGAAACAATGAAGATTTCTTACCTTGAAAGGTAAAAAAACCATCAATGATTTATCATTGCCGCTTATTCAAATAGAGATTTTAAAAAAAATTTTAACAGTCGCCATTTTAAAATAGCTTGACAATAAAATTCATCATCATCATAAAAATCATTAAGCAAAGAGAATAATATTACTATAATATTATCTTATGCGAGAATAGTAGATTCTGTAACGAGGTTGGAATGAAAATTCGATCCGAGTGGAAGATTCCGAACGCGAGCGTAGCGAGCGTGAGGAACCACGAGTATCGAATTTTCATTCTAACCGAGTAGCAGACTATATTTTCTCCACGACCATCCAGTTCCATATCTGATTCATCCGATTTTTCACTTATTTTTTGACTTGCACTAAAATTTGTCTGAAAATAATTATTACAACGCGGCCATTTTTATCTGACACTGACAGTTTCGAAATTCATGGCAACCTATGTCGTTTATATCAATTACAAAATATTCGTTCCGTATCTTGTTATGGAATGAAAATACACGCAAAACGCATAGGAAGCAAGTGTTTTAGTATAAATATTCCAGAAATTTGACATTCTATTATCAAAAATGATTTTGGAATTATTGCATTCAGTAATGGTCGTGGAGAAAATATTTTCTTATTACCTGAAAAATCCTTATACAATAAGGTTTCATTTGATCTCACACAGTTAGATATTTCTAATATTGTCGTTTTTAAAAACTCACGAAACAAATCTTGAAACGATTTTTATAAATAAATATTAAATTTAGTTATTCAAGTTCAAGCCATACAATATAATAGCAAGGGGCTTTGCTATAGAGGAATATATCCTGTTTCAAAAAGCCCATAATGGTACATAATTCACCCATTTTATCCCGTTGGGTTTAAAGTACAAAACAGAATGAATACAGACAAAAATTCCTTGGTTTAAATAATATTTTATGCTTTTGTGGCCCGACCTCGTTTTGTACTCACTTACGGTAATATGACATTTGCCTATATTTCAGGAACAGTAAGTACGTTATATAAAAGGTTTATTTTTCAAAGGGGTAATAAAATATGCTGTTGGAATAAATTTTAAAAGCTACTTTAAAGTTTAAGTCAGGGTTACATATTTTCAAAGGGGGTAATTTAAAGTTCCCATTCTGGTTTATACAGTGTCGGTTACAGCGGATAATCCTATCCTTCTCGAGATTAGGTTGCTTTCATGCACTTGACCTTTTTTGTCCGGATGGGGCTTTGTTGCCTTTTTTTTTGAGAAATTCATAATTATATCATAGGGGATCATAATATCATTTTGCACGCGCTAACACCAATGGAAAGAGTATGGAAGTGTTTTTACGCAATTGCTAAAAGACATGACGAAAAAAACCTTATTTTTTGATACCGGGATTAAAAGACCACACTATTTTTGAGAAAAAGTTTTAAGAATATTAGAAAAATAAGATTGTGTACGACCAAAAGCTATGGGCCAATTTTTATTTATAAATTTAAAAAAGCGACTTGTGGATCGTCGTGATACCTAGTCTAGGAAAGGGGTGCAAAGCATTATTAGTCTTTACTTAACAGTTTCCGAGATATTTACTCTTGAAAAATGACATTTTTGAACTTTGACAGCGTCTAGCTTTCTAACTGTACGTCTTAAAGCAAAACGGCTTACATGACCCTATCTTCGATTTTTATTCTCTTTCCAATAGTGTCAACTTCCGGTCAAACCGGAAGTACTATATTTCTTACATCCGGTTTAACCGAAAGTTCACACTATTGGAAAGATAATAAAAATCGAAGATAGGGACATGTAAGCCGTTTTGCTCTAAGACGTACAGTTAGAAAGCTAGACGCTATCAAAGTTCAAAAATGTAATTTTTCAAGAGTAAATATCTCGAAAACTGTTAAGTATAGACTAATAATGCTCTCTTTAAAAAATGTTCAGAATTTTATGCAAAATCCAAAAAAATTATATAAAATAGGGGTATCTATTTAAGATTTAGATCTTACCCCCCCTCCCTCCTAGGGGCTTGAAGTAACATGATTGACAATATACGAAAAAGATGTCCACCTCGAAATAAAAATCGACGGGTCCGAGCGATTTTCCACATTTTCATTTTAAAGCAGGAAAATGGAGGTGGGAAGTTTTCAAATGAACACCCTGTATATATTTAAATAAACTAGAACTGTTAAAAAAATACCCTAACAGCTTTATTTGGAAAAAAGGAAAGTTTCTAAACTCCTTACGATACTTTTCATAAACTTATAAGCCAAAAACATGTTTTGTGAGCTGCACGAAAAAATACTTCCTTTGGGAGAACTTCGCGAAATTAAATTTGACAGTTCTGTTGTTTCATCCCAAGAGAAAAAAATTCGTCAAGGGAGTTCTAAACAAAATAAAAATAAAAAACGATTATATTTTCTTTTTATTTGGAACAGTGTTAAATGATTGTGTGTAAAGAATTGAACAAAAATTCATCGCATTCGTCCATCCGCGGAACAAATTGCACAGCGACATATTTCGGGCATTTGATGGCATTAATAAAGAGCAATATTGGAAAAAAGGATCAACTTCGTTGTTAAAAACTAGGCAAGTTGTTGTTTTGTCGATGCAAGTGTATTGTTGGTTTTCTGCCTTTTGAAAATTAGCGACGCTAAAAATCGGTTAAAACGATAAAAACGTTCGAATTTTTATAAATAATTGAGCTTGATACATCCAATGCGGTAAATCTTTAAAAAGGATGACATTTGTGCCAAAATTCAGTAAAAATACTTTGAATCATTTGCCTATTATATCTCTGTGCAACATAACCTCAGAAAATGTATTATTTATTATTTGAAGGTTTGTCACTTTTTGAAATTGACTTTTAACCTTACTTTTTTTAATATTATAAGACGACACGTAAAATTTTCCATGTGTAAAATGGGTTTTATTATCTTTCTTCAGACAAAACTCGCAGGATATCGTATAATAATTCCAAAGCTGATTTGGACATATTGTCGGATGCGGATTGGTATCCTTAAGGATGGATTACCTACTCATTTCATATTTCGCTGTGGTGCTAAGACTCCTAATGGGTGTTGAGCCTGATAAGAAGAAGTGTAGTGGAAAGATAGTGTATAGAACAAGGACAAGGACATTTCGAATTTTGAAGGAGGAGTCAGTAGACGAATGTTGATAAGAAATAATTGTTTGTAATCGGTTGGAATAAAGGGTTCCACTTCTAATAATACATCCAGGGAAATCCCCTCTTTTATTAACGTGCAAAATTATTGCTGACATAGCAAAACGGAACCACTTATTCCAGTTGATTAGGGTTGCAAAACTGTATAAAAACTCGAAGGAACACTTACTCAGAGAGTTGTAACAATTATTCAAGTGTAAGGGTAACCTCTGCCCGTTTGTCTAGTTAATTTAAAGTCAAGATTAAATTCAATAATTGTTGATGTCATGAAGAGTTCTGCACCAGAACCAATCTATTTTGCTCCAATTGCGTAAGTGTTCTTGAAGTAATTTGTTTTACTGTTTATTGTATAAATTTTGTATAATTCTCATTTTGGTCAGAGTTATCAATTAAGTGGAAATTGTTTCTTTAAACTTACTGGAATAACACCTCCCCAAAGTGAGCAAAAAAGTGGCAATCTCTCTTCTTATTAGACAACTATTTAAATTCACCGTTTTACACTCTCAAGTCGTTAATTTGTATTTTATTCGCAATACTAATGGTAATCTTTCATTATCTCATTGCTTCGCTGTTCATCAAATAGATCTCTCAAAAAAATCTTTAGTCTTGCAGTGATTAAATGGCACATCATAAGGTCACAGTAAATAATAAGCCAAAATCAAAACCATCTAAGCTACACAACCCAGTTGCCTATCATTTTGATACGCGACAATATATTATAGGTAATACAAAAAGGATTTTTTTGACAAAACGCAAGTCATATCTTATAGGATTGAACACTACCAAACATGTAAATCATACACTATAATATTGACTCTAGAAAGCTGTTTCTAGTACCCACAGCGAAAAAAACTTAACTCTACAATACAGACAACCTTCCCGTATATTACAAAATAACAAAATAACGAAATTCATTGCTTGATAATAGTTTGAACTTGTCAACCACAGATTATTTTTAAAATATGATAAATTGTAAGCAGCTAAATTAATTTCAAATTCCAAGTCGAACTATTCTATATTTTACGATTTCATCGAGTGCCAATATTTCAATATCAACCTATATAGTTAATAACATAAATTCTGGCTAACCCAAACGTCCAATATTCTAGTCTGAGGTCGATGGGCGATCTACATATTTGCCCAATAGATCTGTCATTTATATAGAGGTCATTTTAAGGGTTTCATCAGATAGGCATTGGAAATTACTTTATTACTGCCGTGTAAGATTAAATACTACTTTATTAAAATAGCTTTACGTGTTTTAAGTAGAAGAACAATCAAGTATTGAATACATAAGTTACATCGTCCAGGCGACTTCGGTATACATACTTCACAGTTTCAGATTTAAAAAAAAGGTATTGCTGTTAGCTGTACAGTGGCATGTAGGGATTTTAGGATTATAAAAATAAATAGGGTTATTTTCAAAAATAACCCCACTTTTGAATTGTTTAAAAAAAAAATTGACAGAGAATGCGAATCACGTGACTACTATTTTTTTGCTTAATTTTTATCTTGATCGAAGCAGAACTTGATGCCAAAGTCAAATTTCGAATAAAGCTATTAATAAAAAAAAATCCCAAATGATGCGGACTTTACTGGTCGCACTGTATAGATTTTTAAATAAACACTAGTGTAAAAACTTTAATGTAATTCGACAAATAATTCTATTTCTCGTTAAAAGACGCGCAAAAACTTAATTAAAAATCGACCACAACCTAAAATTCATTTAACTTACTACGGTTGGTGTTTTCCTTTGACATCTAATCGACTTGTCAATATTGACACTACGAGAAACTGGCAGCCCGTAAATAAGGGCAAACGTAAGTTCCAAGTTAAATCGAGTTTTCTCACCCTTCTGGTTGAAGTAGTGGAGTTGGGTATTGAGTTTGTTTATTTTTTCGTTTTTTTTTAGGTACAGGTGTGGCGAAAAACATATCCTTAAACTTACAGTCAAGAAGTAGCTAAGTATTAGACGGTGAGCTCATTGGTCGGTGTTGTTCCGGGATAATTTTGAAGTGTTTCATCCGATTAGCGATTTTCCTGCTGACAATAAAAAAAACTACGTATATACTTATTCCCCAATGGTTTTTGCGAGAAAGCCAAATTTGATGTAAAAAAGGTAATTATCTATTATACGCACACCACGCCGATTTTGGTGATTTTTTCAGGAAACACTTATTTCAATGCGTAGATTACGAATCCGAAAACGAAAGTTGTCGGAAAAGCTTAGTTTCCGAGATATTTCCTTCTTAAGTTACGATTTTTCATGGGTTTGTTTACATCGTGTTTACTTGGGATTTTTATCCTTTTTCAGCCACCTCTCACTACTCATTAGGTTACACAGGATATATACTAATTTAAATCGTGGTTAAAAGAAGGAAAATGCGCGTGAAAACGCGCATTTTCCTTCTTTTTACCACGATTTTCCACTGTGGGAAGCCATTGAAGAAACGAGGTTAGGGTAAGTTTAAGTTTTAGATTTTATGTTGGTGACCATGAGTAATATTTGATGCGAAATATTTATATTTAAATCAATCTAGTGGGCGCTCTTTTTTTAATTTTTTTCGTTTTTAAAAGTGCTTTCCACTACTTTTCAGTCTCCGTCTTTTTATTTAGGTTAAATTAAGGAACTTTTGAAAACGTGAGTTTATAATTAATTAGAAACAATATATTTAACAAGAAAAATGAATATTGCCTATAAAATGAGGTTGCACTTTGTTTTCTTCTTCTTTTGGTTCACACAATACTTGCCGCAGCGGAACTTTAGAGTACTTATATTTGTTTAACTTGCAAATATTTGAGCACTTTCCACAATTAATTTCAGATACAAATATTCCGAGCTCCAATAAATAATCAATAAGCGGCAAAATAAGCATTAGTTAATACTAAAAATTCAGTGAAATTCATTTTTTGGAATAGCGTTCTAATAAAAATCAAACTTAATAATGAAAATAAAGCCGCATTGGTTGGTAGCGTCATTTAAAAACGAAAAAAAATTAAAAAAAGAGCGCCCACTAGATTGATTTAAATATAAATATTTCGCATCAAATATTACTCATGGTCACCAACATAAAATCTAAAACTTAAACTTACCCTAACCTCGTTTCTTCAATGGCTTCCCACAGTGGAAAATCGTGGTAAAAAGAAGGAAAATGCGCGTTTTCACGCGCATTTTCCTTCTTTTAACCACGATTTAAATTAGTATATATCCTGTGTAACCTAATGAGTAGTGAGAGGTGGCTGAAAAAGGATAAAAATCCCAAGTAAACACGATGTAAACAAACCCATGAAAAATCGTAACTTAAGAAGGAAATATCTCGGAAACTAAGCTTTTCCGACAACTTTCGTTTTCGGATTCGTAATCTACGCATTGAAATACGTGTTTACTTGGGATTTTTATCCTTTTTCAGCCACCTCTCACTACTCATTAGGTTACACAGGATATATACTAATTTAAATCGTGGTTAAAAGAAGGAAAATGCGCGTGAAAACGCGCATTTTCCTTCTTTTTACCACGATTTTCCACTGTGGGAAGCCATTGAAGAAACGAGGTTAGGGTAAGTTTAAGTTTTAGATTTTATGTTGGTGACCATGAGTAATATTTGATGCGAAATATTTATATTTAAATCAATCTAGTGGGCGCTCTTTTTTTAATTTTTTTTCGTTTTTAAATGACGCTACCAACCAATGCGGCTTTATTTTCATTATTAAGTTTGATTTTTATTAGAACGCTATTCCAAAAAATGAATTTCACTGAATTTTTAGTATTAACTAATGCTTATTTTGCCGCTTATTGATTATTTATTGGAGCTCGGAATATTTGTATCTGAAATTAATTGTGGAAAGTGCTCAAATATTTGCAAGTTAAACAAATATAAGTACTCTAAAGTTCCGCTGCGGCAAGTATTGTGTGAACCAAAAGAAGAAGAAAACAAAGTGCAACCTCATTTTATAGGCAATATTCATTTTTCTTGTTAAATATATTGTTTCTAATTAATTATAAACTTACGTTTTCAAAAGTTCCTTAATTTAACCTAAATAAAAAGACGGAGACTGAAAAGTAGTGGAAAGCAATTTTAAAAACGAAAAAAATTAAAAAAAGAGCGCCCACTAGATTGATTTAAATATAAATATTTCGCATCAAATATTACTCATGGTCACCAACATAAAATCTAAAACTTAAACTTACCCTAACCTCGTTTCTTCAATGGCTTCCCACAGTGGAAAATCGTGGTAAAAAGAAGGAAAATGCGCGTTTTCACGCGCATTTTCTTTCTTTTAACCACGATTTAAATTAGTATATATCCTGTGTAACCTAAAAAGTAGTGAGAGGTAGCTGAAAAACGATAAAAATCCCAAATGTAAACAAACCCATGAAAAATCGTAACTTAAGAAGGAAATATCTCGGAAACTAAGCTTTTCCGACAACTTTCGTTTTCGGATTCGTAATCTACGCATCGAAATACGTGTTTCCTGAAAAAATCATCAAAATCGGCGTGGTGTGCGTATAATAGATAATTACCGTAAAAAAATATAAGGGTACCTACCTATAATACCCTTAATTTTTTTATTAACAAGGCAACCCTAGTTTTTATTGGCTATTTTTATAGTGCATATTAGGTTATAAGTAAGAATCAAATTAATATTTTTTATTTCTTGTACGAAACATTTTCAAATCTATAAATAATATATTTTAAAGTTAATGATTCGACAGGAAAAATCGAATTAAAAATTACTGCCATCTAATATCTGGTAGCGGTAGCAAAGACGAAGGACTAACCCGATTGGTAGTAGCAGGCTACACTATAAAGCACGTAATAATCCGCCAATCGCGGTCTCTTTTGGGGATCCGGCCAAGGCAAAAAATTCGTTATAAACCGTTTCCGTAACTATACAGGCTTAGTCAAAAAGATACTAACTTTTTATTTTAAATAAAACGCCCTCTTGTATATAATAAAAGAATTAAATAAATATTCCCGTAAAAAGATTAAAATCGATACATATACAATGCAAAAGAAAATAGAGTAAGTAAGTTTTACACTACAATGGTCGTCTAATCTAATTGTTTATAGAATAGTCGCACCCAACTCTATTTACTTCAGGCTCTACGCGGGCCAATGAATATTTTAGATCTTTTTACGTTGATCTCTTTCCAGCTGTTCTATTTATTACTGCGGATAAGCAGTAATAAATAGATTATTCATAAAGATATGCAACTTTGCATTGTAAAAGTAGAAGTTTAATTATTTGTTCTTGCTTTATTTACCCACTGCTTGATCTTGATAGATTTAAACGACATTTGGATTGGTTCAGTTGGAAGAGTTTAAAATAAATTATCAGCCAGTCTCAAGATGCTCTGAAAATCACCGTGTCTGACCTGTCGCATATAAAACGATGTTCGACTTTACCATCAGATTTGTCAGATTGCCGACTCGGTGGCCGCGTCTACTGTCGAGTCGGCACAACCCGTTGTGTGTCAACTCCCTGGAATACAACAACCAAACGTAAAGCATATACCTATCTTTAATTTACTGATTTCTTTATTCAAATCAGCCTATAAAGTAAAAAGATATTAAACACTAAATATAAGTAACGTTTTTCTTGTCCAGGAGTGTATAATAAATATTGTCGGACAGTTTTTACAGGGGTGTAGAATTAGTTCGCCTCCACGTGGTGCACCCTGGGTAACGCTAAATGAACTAATACAAAAAGGCGCCAGACAATCTTTAGAGTATCTTTGGATCTCCTGGCAAGAGAATCACAGGCGCAACAACAACAAAAGATGACAACATCAATTTGTTCTCTAAGTGTTATTTTTATTATATACTTACCTGTGATGTAGCCATACGCTAAATAAATAAATAAATAATTGTCGGACATGGATTGGGTCCTTAAGGATGGATCTCATAATTTGCTGTAGTGCTAAGACTCTTAATGGGTATTGAGCTTGATAAGAAGATGTGTAGTGGAATGATAGTGTATAGAACATGGACAAGGACATTTCTAGTTTCGTAGGAGGAGTCACTAGACGAATGTTGATAAGAAATAATTGTTTGTTTATGGTTGGGATAAAGGGTTTCACTTCTAATAGTACTTCCAGGGAAATCCCCACTTCTATTAACGTGCAAAATTATTGCTGACATAGCAAAACGGAACCACTTCTCCTGTTGATAAGGGTTGCAAAACTGTAAAAAAAACTAAAAAGATCACTTACTCAGAGAGTTGTAACAATTATTCAAGTGTAAGGGTAACAACCTGTGCCCGTTTGTCTAGTCAATTGAAAGTCAAGATTAAATTCAATAATTATTGTTGATGTCATGAAGAGTTCTGCACCAGAACCGGTCTATTTTGCTCCCATTGCGTAAGTGTTCTTTGAGTAATTTATCTCACTGTTTATTGTATCAATTTTGTATAATTCTCATTTTGGTCAGAGTTATCTATTAAGTGAAAATTGTTTCTTTAAACTTCCTGGAATAACACCGTCCTAAAGTGAGTAAAAAAGAACAATCTCTCTCTCTTTATCAGAGACCTATTTAAATTCACCGTTTTATACTCTCACGTTAATTTGTATTTTATTCGCAATACTTATTGTAATCTTTCATTATCTCATTGCTTTGCTGTTTATCAAATAAATCTCTTAAAAATCCTTAGTGTTTCAGTTATTAAATAGCGCACCATAAGGGCACAGTAAAAAATTAGCATAAATCTAAACCATCAAAGCTACACAACCCAGTCGCCTACCATTTTGATACGCAACAATATAGTATACAGGGTGTCCGGGAAAGTGTGGAAAATCTCCCGGATATGAAAAAAACACGTGAAAAGAATACTATAAGTTCATATAAACTTCTTTCGTGTCGGCCTCCTCTTCGGAGATATGGGCTTCCAAAGAGCTCCCATGGAATTAAGTTTTTGACACATAATTATTAAACCACCAATTTCAATTTTTTTTTATATGATCTATACCAGGTAAGAGACCCTTCAAATTCATATCCCAGAAAGTGTTGTGAATGACTCACAGCTGCAGGGATGGATTAGCTGTGACACTAATGTGCCCATTTTTTTTACGCCCTGTATGATATAAACTTTGGACAACGTTTTTTACATACCTTTAACTATTGACTAAAAATTAAGTACTCTTCATTCATGTCGCTAATCCTAACCGTTTTCGGAAAAACGTAATTTTTAACATATTTACATCATGTATATTTAGCGTATTTCAATAAAACATACATCTTTGTTCCTATAAATTATAAATGTTCACTTTTAACTGCCTAATATTAATATATGATTGCGTTTTTCCGAAAGCGGTTAGGCTTAGCGACATGAATGAAGAGTACTTAATTTTTAGTCAATAGTTAAAGGTATGTAAAAAACGTTGTCCAAAGTTTTTATCATACAGGGCGTAAAAAAAATGGGCACATCAGTGTCACAGCTAGTCCGTCCCTGCAGCTGTGAGTAATTCGCAACACTTTCTGGGATATGAATTTGAAGGGTCTTACCTGGTATAGATCATATGAAAAAAAAATTGAAATATTTAATAATTATGTGTCAAAAACTTAATTCCATGGGAGCTCTTTGGGAGCCCATATCTCCGAAGAGGAGGCCGATACGAAAGAAGTTTAGATGAACTTGCAGTATTCTTTTCACGTGTTTTTTTCATATCCGGGAGATTTCCCACATTTTCCCGGACACCCTGTATATAATAATACAAATAAAATATTTACTCTCCATAGCGAGAAAGTGCCATTTTACGTCTTAGTGTAAATTAAATTGTCGCCAGGACGTCCGTGCAGAAAAGGCAACTAATAATTGAGTTCGTGAGACCTGGCACAACAATTACTTTAAAAGTTACTAATCCAATCCAGCGACGACGGATGACGCGGCAGCAGCAGAATTCAATATTAAACCAATCATAAATTATCTGCACCCGCTTTTCTTGGCAACAATTAATATTAGAACACTGAAATATAATACCGCTTTAATTAATTTTGGTCTGCGCTTTATTTTCCGCGATGGGATACAAGTTAAAAGGAGAAAATATGGTGTTTGGAGCCAATTTCAACCTTACTAAAAGGTGCTTTATTTCGGAAATTAAGTGAAATATATAATAAATCTTTTAAAGGATTACTTGCAATAATTGGAAATTATAAAAATAACTTTATATTGGTATCGTTATTAGAATACCAGTAGGCACAGCAAAAAGCTGAAGCACCATCACATTTTTAAGCTACTATTTAGTTCTCAAACTTTAATATGGCATTAGAGATCAGGGATAGTAAAGAGCAAATAATATATGTCTCCTCTGATAGCCAAGCGGCCTTAAGGTGGGAGTATCAACATGCTTGCCAATCTATAACCTATTTATTTGAAGTTTCTTTAAAATACCTTATTAAATAAATCGAACATAATTGAAATATTACTAATAACAGGGCATGGATAAACTATGGCGATATATTGCGGACTAAAGCAGAAGTAGCGCGTTTATTTCAACAACAATTCGCAAAATTAGATAATGGAACCATGGGAGAGACACCACGATAATCCTATGTAATGGAGGAATACACCCAATTAAGCATCTTGCTTAGTCTTCAGGAAAACCCTGTTGTTCCAATTGGTAAGAGATAACAAGATAAAAGAATCATCTGAATTAAATTTAATACAATTATTATGCAAGATATGAAGGGCTAATGGTGAAGGAGTTGGTGGAAGGTAGAGGACTTCGAGATTTAGAAAAAGGGTAGGTTAGTTTCCATCTTTGGATAAAGAATAAAATTCACTGAAAGAAAAAAAAATTATGCACTTAATGTACCAGTGTTTTTGGATTTATTCAAGCTTTATTACCGAATTTAGTTCATAGCGTTCACTATATCATGCAATAAATTACTGAAATATTTTCACGAAAAATAAATTGTCGCTAATGCTTCAAATGTCCACAATAACATTTTCCCCTTTCTGGAACATCCACGTCAAATCAATTTAACCACACTTGAAAATTCCCCTTTGCCGACAAGTGGGATGTCAAGCACAAAATATGCTAATCCCAAGGACCTTTTACCGAAAGGGGCCGACCTTATTTTTTTACTTAAGTGGTGCGGATCAAGCAGACGTCACCAGATAGTTTGGCTTTTTTTTTCATTGAAAATTTAACGACGTGACGGACGGAACAAAAACGTATTGATGTACAGTTGACGACATATAAATTCGTACACTCCACCTATACATAACTCAATTACAACAAAATTGGGTAAAACGGGTTTCTCAAACTACGATTTCTTACCATAAGTAATAATGGTTATTTCTAAATATCTTTGTGTTTAAATTACAGCCGCGAAATAAGAAAATTATAAAATAATACCAGGAGAACAACAAAAGTATAAAGCCAAAAAGGGTAAATTTATTAACAAATAACAAACAAAATACTAATATTTAATTGCTGCGCCATTGGATTCTAACACTAATCGTAATCTTCTTGACATTGACAAAATAATACTTTTGGTGTAATCCGGAGTTAGCCCTTCCCAAAATTCTTCTATTCTATCAAATAACTCTATTTCATTCTGTGGTTTAAAATTTATTTTGTACATTTTTTTTACCATCAATCTTTAAACATTTTCAATTGGATTTAAATCAGGACTTCTTGCACCAAGGCAGACATGTTACGTTGTTTTGTCTAAACCAGTTTCCTATATTTCTTGCAGTATGCACAGGGCAGTTATCCTTTTGAAATATAAAGTTATTTCCTTCAAACACTATTGCGGCAGAAGGAAGAAAAACATTTTTCAAAATCTAAAGATATATATTCCTGTTTAGTGTTCCACCAATATTACAGCATACACCTGCACCGTAAACACTTATCCATGCCCACACATTAACGGAGAAACGTCCACTGGTTTGCTTTTTTTGACTATACTTCTCATCATATCGGGAATTTGGTGGTCTATATACTCGAATCCTTTCATTATATGTAAACTGAAAAGTTTTCTCATCGGAAAAGATAGGTAACATTTTGCCAAAAAAAAAAAATCATTTTCTGGTAAATATTGCATAGCAAACCCAATTCTTGGTTTCCTATCACTATTTTTTAAAAACGGTTTGGATGCAGCTGCTCGACTTCTTTATTCGGAACATTGTCTTACTCGGCGTTGCGCAGTTCTAAATGAAGCAGGAAATCCTGTTATGTGCATAGCGCATAGCAGTTTCAAATGGATTTTGCGTCAAATACTCCACCAAATGTCGGTCTTCTTCATTTGATGAGTTTCTATTATTTAAACCAGACCCAATAGACCTTTTAAGTATTTGATGATAGCCCAATTTTTTTACAATTCCTTGAACAGTACTTCTAGGTACTCTAAAATGATCAGCCATTTTTCCATAAGACCACCCTATTTCTACTAAACATATTATTATTGTTTTTTCAATAATACTTAAATGAGGCATTTTAAAATCAAATAAGATAATGACAATACTTTGACAGATATCATGATAACAATTAACACGTTACAAAGGTAATAAAGGTAAAAAAGTTGCATTTACAGTATCACAGTTTAGTGTACGAAATTATCTGTCGTCAACTGTACCTTAAAACAACCAAACAGCCTGTAAAAGTAATTACTAATGAATGAAAAAATGTATACACTTTTATATAAGCTAACTTTAGTCAACCAACGTGCTGGTTCCCCAGAGTGGAGAGACCCTTTAATCCATCGGGATTAAAAGGTTCATCAGTGATCTGACAAACTACAAACTACAAACAATTTAAAAACCGACAGACGGATGTAGCATGAAGCTACATCTAGTATCCATGTTAGACACTTCTGAAGCATTCCACCTCCTGTAACAAACTTCTAAAGAAACAAAATGTTATGAGGAAATCACCTGTTCAAATGCGCCTTAAATTGTTAGGGAAACACTTATTTAGCGCTCCTCATATACTTTATTTAAATAACAAATTCTGACTCAATTTTAATGCTAAAAGATTATTAGGGTCCCTTTGACGTATAAAAAAGTCGACATTATCTGTAGACCTAAAAAGATTTACCCCAACCGTTTTTCCCTTGTTTTTAAATCTGCGTAAAATCACATTATTTACCCTCCGTCAGCAGGTGTAATGAAACTCCCGAGTCTAACGCCTGATAATAATCCTGCAACCTTTATCGGAACACGACTGACCCTGCTTTTTTTGTGCTGAAGTGGTCAACAATAAAGTCACTTTATTTAACAATTTGCTCTTTTTATTCTAGCTAAAATTAATAAGTTCCATAAAGGAAAGGTCTCCGGAGCTACAGACTCATTTAGTTTGCTGAACGAGGAATACATTAAAGCTCATTTTCGTCTTATACATCGTACAGACGATACGACGCGATGGATACTTATTAACTCTTTTGGCAGTAAATATTAGAAGTAATTTCGGTAAACGATCATTATTATACAATGGGATTATGATCTATAATAACCTACCAAATAAATATAAAAACATTAAAAAGTTAGTACTATTTAAAAATCAAACTAAATTGTATTTTTTAACAAAATAAATGATTCCATTTTTTTTTTAATTGAATAATATTTGACTTTTTCATTAATTTCGTTAAATATATTCAGTGACCGGCAAAGAGTTCGCAACATATGGGAAAAAATTGTATTAGCGGAATATTGAAAAATCTTTTTTAGGGGATTGGATGTGCATGTCCCATAACCTTAAAATCGATTTTGACATACGTCACGTGACCAATGGTATGGCGGGAAAGTTGAAAAAACCAATATGAAATCATCATAAATCAGATAAATGATGAGATATCGAAAAAATGCCAAGAATAAAAAGTGTCTAGAATTCCATTAGAATCTTAAATACAATGTTTGGGATATCTACTTGAAAAAACATAAAATCGAATATTTTTATAAATATTTTTTTACCGAATTAAAAATTTCCATATTTTTCCTTTCTTAAAGCTTCATTAAAGTAAAACTGACATCTGGTGACCACAACTAGAAATATTCTTTTGTTTTTCTGACAATTTGGAGCAATAATTCAAAAAATTCGTTTACACTTGGATACCAGCTGTTGCAATAGTCTATTTCTAATAACCTTAACGATATTTTTTATATCGAAATATTCTATTATGTTAAGAAATCCTTAAATTCATTAATCCAAAGCAAATTACATTTATAACCGTAAAAAATAATTTTGAATTTCGCAGAAATCTAAAATAATTTAAATTTTTATTAATTTTTAGATTTTTTTAAAGATTTCTGCGAAATTCAAAATTATTTTTTACGGTTATAAATATAATTTGCTTTGGATTAATGAATTTAAGGATTTCTTGACATAATAGAATATTTCGATATAAAAAATATCGATAAGGTTATTAGAAATAGACTATTGCAACAGCTGGTATCCAAGTGTAAACGAATTTTTTGAATTATTGCTCCAAATTGCCAGAAAAACCAAAGAATATTTCTAGTCGTGGTCACCAGATGTCAGTTTTACTTTAATGAAGCTTTAAGAAAGGAAAAATATGGAAATTTTTAATTCGGTAAAAAAATATTTACAAAAATATTCGATTTTATGTTTTTTCAAGTAGATATCCCAAACATTGTATTTTAGGTTCTAATGGAATTCTAAACACTTTTTATTCTTGGAATTTTTTTGATATCTCATCAACTTATCTGATTTATGATGATTTCATATTGGTTTTTTCAACTTTCCCGCCATACCATTGGTCACGTGACGTATGTCAAAATCGATTTTAAGGTTATGGGACATGCACATCCAATCCCCCAAAAAAGATTTTTCAATATTCCGCTAATAAAAATTTTCCCCATATGTTGCAAACTCTTTGCTGGTCACTGTACATATATTTATGTATTTTTATAAAAATTGTCAATTTTTAAGTTTGTGATTGTTTATAATTTATATTCCCTGTAATGGACTTTTAAAGTTCGTTGGGAAAAAAAAATCACCATGCTCCATGCTTTATCATTTAAGGATTTAAAACTTCGCGTTATCCGAGTCTCATTAAGAAAAACACGCCAGAATTTAAAATAACAAAAATAACACGTTGAAAACAGATCTTTTGCCGTTTAAAAACGTTCAGAGGATTTACCAATTTATCCTGTATCCTGTTTTTCAAGTGAATTCGGCGGTGAGAGGAAAAGTAAAAATAATCCGATTAACCCAATTGAAAGGGGGGCTTATCCCATTTATTTACTGAGAGTAAAAAATTAATTTAAATTGAAAAAACAAACTGGAAATTTCTTTTACCCGGTTTTTAAAAAACTTTTTATCAAACAGGTTGGTAAGTGATTACTTGAAAAAAAACCGACCTTAACCTAACGACCTATTCCTTATGCCTACGTTCATATTGTCCTATTTATTAAAATAATAATTGAATTTCATCAATATATCAGTCTGTGAAATTTTTATATATTTTATTTAATATCTACCGTGCGAGCAAAAATTATTTGCATCAAAGAGGGCCTTACATCTAAGGACGTAATGGTTACCCGTAGAGCTTAATACCTGTTGGGTGTCAGTAACTACCTGAATTAACAATCAATCAGTTATTCCGTCATCTTTGACAGTCGTTACAAGTAATTTGATTCATCGCTAATTTTTCCAATTTCTTGAACAATTCACACAATGGGCTTTACGGAACAGCACAAAACATTTATGGTTGAAGCGTATTTTCGAAACGGGGTTAGAGTAAATGCTGAGTGGTAAAACCATCCGGGTTTGTGCATGGACGATTTTCACGAACATTTTCCTGCCGTTGCTTTTATTGCTGGGGATTTTTATCATTGCCTAAAAAGAACTGTGGCTGTGTTTTGGGAAACAGGTTCTATACAACACAAAATAGGAGCAGGAAGACTATCTGTAAGAACAGAAGAACTTGCTGCAAACGTTCGTGAAATAATGCAAAATACGCCAACAAATTGTATAAGACGCCGGTCCCAAGAAGTGGGAAGTCTTATGGAACATGCAGGACTATTCTTAAGAAGCAGCTAATTATTTCCCTATAAAGTGCAAGTATTCTAAGAAATCCCTACAAGCCGCAGATTTTGAAAGACGCAGGAATTACTCTCAATGGTTTACCCAAACTGTATTGGAAAGAAATGATTTATTAGACCTGACATTTTTTTCGGATGAAGCCGGGTTCCACCTCTGCGGTTATGTGAATTCTCAGAATACATGCATGTGGAGTAGTGAAAATCCCCATTTTTTTGTAGAGTCCACATTGCACCCTCAAAAAATTGGTGTCTGGTTATCTGTTTCCCGAAGAAGAATTGTTGGTACTATTTTTTCCATGAAACAGTTACAGCAGAGCGATATCAATATTTTGAATCAATTTGTGGAGCAATTACTTGACAACGAACTACGTTTTGGATATTTTCAACAGGACGGTGCAACCGCCCATACAGCCGCCGAAACTATAAACTACTTACGCAATTTTTTCGACGACAGATTGATTAGTTTTCGATCAGACATTGAATTCCCACCTAGATCACCTTGTTTAACGGTTATGGGTTACTTCGTTTTTCCTCATTTAAAGAACATTATTTTTAAAACACCAGTAGCAAATTTCGAACAATTATAAGACAGGATTATCCAAGAATGTGATAACATTTCTCCAGAGATGCTGGTCAACCCTTTCGAAAATGTGAAGAGACGTGTGAATTTATGCTTGGAGCATGGCGGTGGCCAATTTCAGCAATTTATGTAATTATTTTTCTTTCTGTATATTCTTACTTTGTTAATTTTGTAAACAACAAAAATAAATTTGTGTTTGTCTACTTATTTTATTACTCATTAGTTTGCCATATCATGTCATAATATGAATTTGACAAAATTTTTACCTAAATTTGGTTAGATATATCGTCCCCATAACATTGTGATCTAAACCAAGCCCTACGTCCTTAGATGCAAGGCCCTCTTTGATGCAAATAATTTTTGCTCGCACGGTACTACTTTACAATATAAACGATCATGACTTACATTTGTTTGGTCGGTATCATTTCAATATATCATATTACGACTCGCATTATATTAGTCATTAAACAAAATTCTTTGTGGCGTGTGTAAAATTTGGCCTGTTGAATACAAAATCTAAACTGTTGGTGTTGCGATAGTATGCAGTAATAATAAATGTAACAACTTGCTGACTTAGATGTCACTCACATTAATTCCAAGACGAGGCGACACGAGGCGCGACGATATAAATTATGTAATAAAATTACATTTTTAAAGGGCTTAAAATATTTAGAAGTTTAGAGCTAAAATGTGTATTGGGATTATTGTGAACTGTAGGTTGTTTAAATTTCGACGTTAATTATATTTCAGTTGAAGCGAAAGGGCGTTTTTGTTTATTTGTAATTATTGCTTTATTAAAAATTAATTTGAAGTTCTGTTTACCACGCTACGAAAGCATTAAAGCTAGAAATCAATGTCATAAATTATTTAAATCATTTGTTCTGTAACTGGAAGTGTAATTACTACTACACGGTAAAAAGTGTATGAATTATCGTTTAAATTATACTAAAGTTTTTTTATTAAGGTGGGATTAACGACGCCATTTTCTATCGTCAATTCGATTTGCCTAACAATTGACGATTTGCATGCGCACTGCAGTGCTGTGTCGATCAGATTAGTTATTTTTATGCTTTTGGCATACGAAGAAGAAAGACAGACATATTCTGGAGTTGGTAGAGCAAGGCAGATGTTAGTCAGCCGGTCATAGTTTTGTTTACTTTCGTGTTTTGTGCAATTACGGAACCTTTCCTGTTAAAATAAACACATATTCTCTAGAATTCTCAGTTCAAATGACATCTAGATAGACTCGAACATATCGTGTTACCAGTAAAAATTGTTGTTTTCACTTCAGTTCTGAAAATCGACGTGTTTACTTTCAAGGATTTTAAGGTAAATTGTGGTAATTTTAGTTGTTTCAAAAAACTGCTTTTTTTAAAGTTTCTGTGCATTTATTAAAAAAAAAACACCGGCATACTATTTGTTAATGCCTCCCTAAACAGCCCTTTTTACATGATTGACCTTGAGAATTGTGCCCTTAAAGATAACCCAAGAAGTGATCTGCCTTTGGAATCTACCAATGATGTTTGCAAGAAACAGAAACAACAGTTTTCGAAGAACCTCGTTCAAGAGTATGTAATATTTGCAGATAAATTAATAAATATTCTTGAATCAAATGTTTTAACTGGAAAAATTGAAAAAGCACCTCAGGCGGTGTCTTATAGCAGACCTATACCCAATTAAAAACTTTTTCGTTTGGATTGACAGTAATACTATACTGTAACTGATGTGTTTGATCACTAGCATCACGAATTGTAAGACTGGTCGAGGACGAAGAAGTGTAGATAAACGAAAATGTTTTACAGTGTATGAACCATTTGGTTTGCAAGCCCCCAAGCGTAATTACTGCTGGTGTAGTAATAAGTTAAAACCATCAACCATTTATTGGTGTAGGCCATTAGATAAATAAATAGCACTTAAAATCATTAAATTATTATTGAGTCATCCGCTTAACGGCAAAGCTCACTACATTTGAGTAACATATTTCAACTTTAAAACTTAAATATTACTAGCTATTTGATAAAAATAGTTGGGAGTAAAAATTTCACTTCCTGTAATTCGAAATACAGTATTCAAATAATTGAACAGTGGTCAAGCTAAGTGATCTATGTGCCAAAATTCAAAAAAAATTTTTTTTCTATTTATATGATCTATGTAACTATGCCAATGTCCTACTAGAAGATCTAAGCGCCAATTTCATCCTATTCGTTATAAAAAGCATTTTATATATATATAATAGATTATAAATATGTAGTTTAAAAAAACCAAAAAACACGCTTTAATAATTATTAATCAGACTAAAAAGCGGAAAATAAATATAGTTTAAAATAATTCTTGAAATTCTTAATATAGGCAGAAAATAATAATGAACGATAAACTATTGTATTGTAAATAAAGCGTGGGGCACTTTGTGTTATATTTTTCGTATTTCGAGCTTTTTTACAATAATTCTAATGTTTATCGTTCATTATTCCTATATTAAGAATTTCAATAATTATTTTAAACTATATTTATTTTCCGCTTTTTAGTTTGATTAATTATTAAAGCGTGTTTTTTAGTTTTTTTTTTAAACTAAGTACCCATTTTTATTTCACTCAAAAGACAATATTCTCATTTTACACATTTGGTTGGCACTTCAGTTCTCAATAAAATTAGAACAATCCCTAGAGAATACAACTTCTAAGCAGCTTAATATTCTTATTTTTTTAGTTTAATTTAAGCGTGTTTTTTAGTTACATAATATATTAATTTTCCATTTTTTAGTTTGAGTTATAGTTAAGAAAAAAAAATTTCTTGATTCTTTGATTAGATTGAGCTAGATTCGTAGATTATTGTATTGTCAGCGGTTCTTGATAAGTCTAAAAAATTTTAATTAAATCTGACTCTTCGGGTCAAAATCAAAGAAGTCGGTTACAAAAAAACATACCTACAAACCCGAACAAACCCGATCATTTATGCCGAATTATAAGAAAAGAACGATATTTGAAAATTTTTGAAAATTCTGACATATTGACAGGTGTCAAATTTTGACAAGAGAATTTTTTGCGTATTTTTTCAACTTTCCACCGTCAATATACATACAACCTTATAGTTTTTTTATTAATATCATTTTTTTAAACGATTTGACATATTGACAGCTGTAAAATTTTGACAGGAGAATTTTTTGCTTATTTTTCTCGAAGTCTCCGCATCGAATACTATACGACCCCATAATTTGTTTCGTCAAAATCGCATCTTCGTTTTATACCTGACAGCTGTCAAAATTTGACAGGAGAATTTTTTTCTTTAGGTTATGATATTGTCAGCGGTTCTTGATAAGTCTACAAAATTTAAATTAAATCTGACCGTTTAAAGTGGGTCAAAATCGGGTTCAAAGAAGTCGGTTACAAACAAACAAACATACATACAGGTAAAGCCAATAAAAGCGTGTTAAAAATGGTCGGTCACCGTGTAAGTGTTCAGCGAGCCTTAAAGTTTCCTTTTAAGTATAATAAACTGCCGAAACTTTCTAACCTTCAAAAAACTCATAAATCCAGAAGGCATACCTGATCTGTTCCCGCATATTAAAATGTTTGAAAGCAAGATTCTTAACGAAACATGTTCTAAAAAATATCCTGCATGTGCTTTAAAACTGATTTAAGCTTTTGCTTTTCGGATAAAATAAAGACTTTTTGCCAGAACAGGCTTTTAGGCAGCAAACCTTATTTTCTTTGAGAAAACGCCAGACAAACAAAAGTTATTCGATGTGGCATGAAAACAGATAGCGACAAACGCGATTGGTCTTTTGGGTTATAAAAAACAAAATTGGTAAAGAAGGGAAAGGCGAAATATTGCATATTTATGATAAATTTTGAAATCGGATCTGAATATTACATTCCAGGGAGGGACTTTATGTTCCTCTGATCCAAATTGATCAATATCATTATAATTTGTTTAAAGGTTTTAGTACTATGGAATTGGCTGAACCCCAAATAGAAATAAGATACTGACAAATGATAAATATTTTTTAAATAATTTAAAGATATACAATGACGAATTTTATAGAATATCCCAATTAACGGAGAAATGTAAATTCGAATATGCTCTATGTGTTTTCTCCAGCTTAAATTTTGATCAATATATAATCCTAAAAATTTTATGTTATCTTTGTAAGTAATATTTTCCCCATTAAATATTAATAATTGCTTTTCCATATCTAGTCTTTGTTTGTCAATGTACATAAATGAAGATTTATTAAAATTTAAAGTTAATTTATAAGATTGCAACCAGTCAAATATAATTTTTAAATCTTTTTTGATATTTATTTAGATGTCCCTAACATTTTTAGCATAATAAATAATTGTTGTGTCGTCGGCAAAAAGTTTAATTTGTCCATACAATTTTAATTTTGAAATAGAATTGATATAAATAAGAAACAATGTGGGCCCTAGAATAGAACCTTGTGGTACTCCACATCTAATTGTTTGATAGGAACTAATATTACTTCCTATTTTAACGCACTAATTTCTATTTTTTATATAACTTTTAAACCAACGGTAAATTTTTCCTCTTATGCCTATATAAAATAATTTAACTAATAATATATCATGGTTTACAGTATCTAAGGCTTTACACAAGTCTAGAGATAAAATGCCGCATTTTTTTTTTTGGTATCTAGATTTAATTTTATCTTTTTTTATTTTACGTCGGCCTATTTCCGCAACGAGGCCAATCACCGACGCCAGGGAATTTGTTACACACTATCTGGTAATTTTGCCGAATCCCTCTTTGTCAAGGGTAGGGTTCTTTAACGTGCTAACATCCATGATACGGGACCCCCAGTTTAACGTCTCTTCCGAAAGACGGTGCACCTCTTAAAACCAAATTCCAAATTTTAACATCGACGATCCGTGACGCCGCTGCACTGACCACTAGACCACAACGCCGATAAGATTTAATTGAATGTTAGTAATAACATCCATAGCTGCAACTTCAGTATCTCCAGATTTGCGAAACCCATACTGATTCTCGAAAAGTAAATTTTGTCTTTCTAAAAAATTCGTTAATTTTATATTTATAATTTTTTCCAAAATTTTTGATAGATCATGATATTAGTTGTGTTTGTTGTTAGCGACTTACTGTGATAGTGTTTGTTTGGTGTCTGATTTGGTGCAGTGCATGTGTTTGTGCTTCAGAAGAGGTACACGTGTGCATGCTAATATTTCGTAAAATAAATTCGATACTTTTAGAGCCCCAAAACATAGCGTTCACCGCTACTCTTGAAATAACCTTGTTCAATGCAAATTAAAAAAAAAATTCAAAACCTAATTTTAACGAATCCCAACGAAAAAAGTTGATAACTTAATCATTAAATAGGTAACTTTTTGTTCCTCCTTTTTTTTTTAAAGAAGCCTAAACTGATATTGTTATAGGCTGCGTGTTAATTTACAAAGGGCTTTGCAACTTTATCCCGGCAAAGATAATTTTCATTAAGTGTTTCAAAAAAAGGGGCGGTTTTCTTACTGCTTTTAGTTATATTTCATTTAAGTATTATCGTCTTTTTTTGTTTTTTAATTTACTTAAAAGAAATTGTAATTGTGATAAATAAAGTAGTAAAATAAGTAGTATCTAGTATATTATTTTTTTTATACAGCGTGACCAGTAAAGTCCGCATCATATGGAATTTTTTTTTTATTAATAGCTTTATTCGAAATTTGACATTGGCATCAAGTTCTGCTTCGATCGAGATGAAAATTAAGCAAAAAAATAGTAGTCACGTGATTCGCATTATCTGTCAAATTTAAATTTTTTTCAAAAAATAATTCAAAAGTGTGTTTATTTCTGAAAATATCGAAAAAAGTTATTAAAAAAAGTTTTTCTAAATGCGGTTTCTAGTCCACATGCAAAATTTAAGCTGCATAAAATAATTTTGATTTTTTACCCACCACTAAAATTTATTTTCCACTTAATGAACACTTTACTGATGACACTGTGTTCGTTTTTGCCTTAATATTAAGGTGTATTACTTTCAGACATAAACTAGGTTTTAAAAAATACTTATTTTTATAAAGTTATCTTATACAGGGTCAAAAACAAATAAACTTTGCATCACATGTGACCAAATTTTAATAGCCCAATTTTGATTTTGTAGAAATACACACATTTAATATGGCGCTACTTTAAAGAAAATATATCTGCAATAAAGCATTGTCAAAACTAAGAAGTTTTATGTAGGTTGCGTTGAGTCTTAGTTTGCAAAAGTTGTGCAATTTACAAAATATGGGAAAAAAATCAAAATTATCTTATGCAGCTGAAATTTTGCATGTAGGCTAGAAACTGTATTTAAAAAAACTTTTTCTAATAACTTTTTCGATACTTCAGAAATAACCCCACTTTTAAATTATTTTTTGAAAAAAATAAAAATTTGACAGATAATGCGAATCACGTGACTACTATTTTTTGCTTAATTTTCATCTCGATCGAAGCAGAACTTGATGCCAAAGTCAAATTTCAAATAAAGCTATTAATACAAAAAAATCCCATATGATGCGGACTTTACTGGTCACACTGTATATTGGAAAAGTGACGACCACTTCTAACAGTATTTTTAAAAGCACGGGAAGCCCACATAACTATGTTAAACAAATTTGTCGTAATGCCGCTGCCCTGAATTTATATTTTTCAAACTGTATTGAACCTACACTTCCGCCTAGATAAACTGACTAAGCATTCAGATATTCACAGCTAAAACGCTCGAAGCTCAGACAGGATAGTGGCTCAGCGATTCGGACTAACTAAATCTAAAAACAATTCTCTTGACTGGCATTTATATAACAAGATTCCAGGACGGTACCGAGCCCTCGATGATGATTCAAAAAATATTTTAAAAAGCATTTACTGGACCACTGCTTTTCATATAAACTGCTTTTACACCTTGAATGAGTACCTGTTGGCTTCCTGGTAATCATAGCCTGGATGCTGTACATTGGATATAAATTTGCCAGTTTGTTGTTTCTCCTAATTTTTATTTTATTTTAATTGTTTGTGCATAATTTGTTTTTATACAATCATTTTTATTGTTATTTATATATTTGTAGACATACATGTTGAATTATATTAATATATATATTATTATCTGTGACGTGATATATGACGTACTTGTGCTAAAACTCCATTTTATGTTAAAGCAACTAAACTACGAGTTTATGAACATTCTTGAATTTCCCAAGTATATCCTGGGGACATGTGGGAATGGACGCGAAGGAACATTGCAGGAGAAATCACGGGTTGCTCAATTTTCCGGATAGAACTACGGTATAACCCATTTCGAGAAGTTTACATTACAAGAAATACTATGAACGTTTGCTGCTGTGCATTTCGTCTTTAAAATGTCCAGCAATGTTATATCTACGAAATGTTAAAAATAAATATGGCATTAAACATACTGTATATTTTTACATTTGTAGTTTCTGCAATCAATAGGGAACTTTCCATTTTTTTTTTAATAATATGATTTAGTTAGGCCTAAAAAAAATATTCCCCAATTATTACTCCTTAAAAATCAGTAATAACTTGGTAAAAATTCTTTAAAGTTTCGCGCGTGTCAAAAGCATTTAACGACCTTTTAAGCGCGCCAAGCCAGATGACGTCAGAAAGTATGACTTTTCCGTCATCCGTCATCCTGGCCGGTGGCCGAGCTACCGAGTTTGCATTAAGATTTATAGAATTTTTTCCCCATTTAAAATTTTTGTCAAGTTCCCTATTGTGGACATTTTTATATGGATAGATCAACTTATCGGAGATCGAGAAATAAAATGTATTGGATTCTATTAGACTATAGTCAAATCTGGTCTTATCATGCGGGTCCAAATTTCACCGATCCACTCCAATTGAAAATATCTATGTTTCGTCTAAAAATACCACTTTTCTAAATTTTGATTAACTATGAAACTGAACTGAACACGCTGACTTACTATCTGTGGCTGCTCACATAAAAATCTCCGGTTACAGTATTTTTTATAGCGAAAACTCAACTTTTTTCTTAATTTTGATAACGATTCAAGTCCGATTTCCAAAACACCTTGAATTTTTAAATTTTCTTTTGAAACTGGAAGAGCTACATTGGTTTTTGATCTGTATAAATCATAAATCACGTACGTTTCGAACTCCCATTTTAAGATTTTCGTTCAAATCTTCAGTCTTTGGCTTTCTTCGTTTACATTTTTTAGTATTCTTCGGTATTATATTATGCTTTCTTTCATGCACAATTTTCTACACAGTCCTTAAACTAATTCGCAGTGGTTTCCTGCATATTGGTTGGCGAATTTTCACTTTTTCTTTCATTCTCGAAATAGCACAAATTAAGCACCATCTTTTTTTGCTTGGGGATGCAAAAAAACAGAAAATTGCTTTTTATCGTTCATATTGTCACATTAAATTAATTGTCAAAGTCACAAAACTGACATCTTTAAATCAATACGAGGGTGGCAGATACAAACTTTTATGAATAGTTAAAAAAAAAATACATTATCCTTTTCTTTCATGTCAAAATTGCAAAAGTCTGCCATATTTGTCTTACGGATTTTATTAGGATAGTATGATTAAACGCAATAAAAGAAAAGAAAAATTGAAAGTATGTCTTTGTTAAATCGTAAGACCCGCACGATAAGACGGGATCTGACTATAACAAAGCTCATGTAAAAATATTATTTTATTAAAATGCTTGCCCTACAGTAATGAAAACTTCAAAACTTAAAAAGAAATAAATAATAATATTAAGATTACCAAAACGCAAATGGTCACAGAAAGTTTACCAACAGCTGTACATTTTATCTTCTTATCTTGCTTGTTTAACTTTGTTAAAAAAACAGTTAATATCGTGGAAGGTTTGTCATAAAATATAAGGAAGTTTTGTAAAGTTAACTTTTATTTGCTCTTTAATAAATGTTACGAAAAAACTTTGTTATTCCCTTGACACTTTTTACTGTGACGTGTTTTTATTGTTTTATGTTTTTACTTTCGTTCTTTTTTCCCGCAGATGTCGACTTTTTAAGGTCCCTAGATTACAAAAACCTGTTTCTTATGACGGTCTGTCTGTATCGTTGGCTTGAAAACCTAAAAGCTACTTGACGTGGAATGCGAAATTTCACTTTATACTATCTAACTACATGTCAGAAGAAGTTACTAACTTCTTAACAAAATACTTGCTAGACGCTTTTCTGGCGCCCTTTGAGTTTTAAGATAAATTTAGTAAATGAGTAATTTTAACTCCGGCAAACCACATTAGGACTAGCTCCTAATGTAAGTACTCATATTATGTGTTATTGTCTTTATAATACTGCAATGCTCTTAGCGACCCATCTACTTCATAGATCTAAAGATGTGTTTCAACGAGGATAATTTTGCATACACTATAATCATCATTATCTATATATATATACAATGCTTTATGTCAAGGGGATTTCTGAAAAGATTAGAAGGATAAACAAAATCTATAAATATCAAAATAGCCTTCAAATCCGGAAATACGCTGAGAAGCTTTCTTACAAAAATAATTGTATCTATCAAATCCCTTGCGAGTGTGGCGAATCGTACATTGGAGAAACAAAAAAAACCTCTTCCCGTACGAATTAAAGAACACCTGAAACATACTGAAAGCAAAGAGGTGAAACTTCGAGATCAGGTATAGTGGAACATGTATGAACCAACCACCATAATATACGGTGGTCAGAAGCCAATGTTTGGGACACGGAGCAGCACTGGAGAAAACAAAAATTTAAAGAAGCAGCTTTCATGAATCAAAACACCCATATATTTGGTAAACCAAGTATAGATATCCCTAATATATGGAAGCCTCTTCTTGTCCAAAACCAATAGCTCAAACTTCACACTCCAATAAGCACGTAGGCGGAGTCATCAAGCTTTATTGCAAGTGGATAGTATTTAAGACAGTAGCCATAGAATTATAATTTAGTTTACACTTGAAAACGGTTAGAGATACTAACCAACAGAAACTTTGTGTTAAGCAACAAAATAACGACAATGGAAGTCCGAAAAGGATTTTTTTTTAATATTACTTCATAGTCTACCACCTTCAAACAAACATCATCTATATACTTTATTATCCAAAGAAAAATACATTCTGGATGACAAAGTATGCCCTTACTTAACCCAACTTTTATATAAATAACAATAAATATAAATATATCGACATATTATTATTATAAATTACAGAATTATAAACGCAAAAATATCAGCAAACTGCTTTTTGCGATTTTGAAGTAACCTATTTCGTATTGAGGAGCAAGCAATCCATTTTGTTTCAGAGGATAGTACAATTCGCGTAATTTGCTTTTAAAAGACCGGTCACAGGATATGCGACAACTCTGCAATATATTTTCTTTTGTAAATATTAGGGATTAAGTTAAAACTAGCAAATTAAATTATAATATATGTTTCTAATCAGCACATAGCAGGATAGAGTAATTAATAATAAATTGAATGAACTTCATGCAAAGCTTTGTATAATGCAAGAAAGGTTGGAAATTGTTAATTGTGCGGATTTTACCTATATATTCAGTGACTCAGACAATGCAATGTTTTAATAGGCCAAAGATAAAATTAATTGTAAAATTCATTCAGTAGAAATACATAAAAATAATCCTTTAGATTAATCACTTAAACCTTTTAAAAATATTCCTGTACAGACAATTTTTCCTAAAGTTATTTATTTTATCCCTTGTAAGTCGTTATAAAGAATGAAATCGGAAATAAGGCATTTAACTGGCTTTAATCCAAGAGTTTACAACAAAACCCATTTAACTTAAAGTCGTTTAAGAACGTACTCTTATAATAAATCGTTCAAGTTCCTTGCGAAAATGGTTGGAAATGTGTTCCTTTTATTTTAGAGAATTTACTAGGACACCATAGGAATATTGAATTACACTATCGTGAAGCCATTAGGTGCAAGTAAAAAGTCCCAAACAAAATTTGTATTTAAAAAAAAACCTCCGTTGTAGTAATGCCCATCTATTTGAGAAAAAACTATTTCTACTTCTGGCGCCTAGCCAAAAAGTTCACACCGTAGTGCCAAGCTGTTCTTTTTAGCCTAATCATCGAGTTAGAAAGTTACGGCACATATTTCCCTGACAAAAAGGCGTGAAGTTATAATTCTAGGTTGTTTAAAAATTATTCACAACTAAATACTAAAGAAGGTTAAACTGAAAAGGGGTTGGTTAGTTAAAGGAGGCGAGTTGTTGTCCTGAACTTCATCCTCAGAGATAAACCTTATTGTGTTCCGAGGGATTACTAGAAAAGTATGACCTGTTCAATTCATCCAGATAGTTTTAAGTCTTCTGCAAGCCAGGGCTTGACAGCCACTTATAATATGTATGCGATACAGTTTCCTTCTCTTTACCACCACATGGCATGGTCAGTATTCTTCAGCAATCTATGAGTTCAGTAAGAATTCCTATTCTAAGTCGATGAGTGCGTCGTGGACAATTGCTGGTCAGTTAGTCTGGTGGTTTGGGATGTCCTCTTTGAACAGGCGTTCTAATACTTAATGTAGATATTATGACTATAATCCATTCATTGTCGCCTTCATCGTAATTTTACAAAGACGTATTATGAGCTCTTAAATTAAGAACTGCTTTAGAACTGGCTAGTTCAACAGCTTTTTCGTTGCTATGTTAGGGACAAGACAAGAATATATAAGTATGCCAAGCACCAATATTTCGTTTGTACTTAAGTGTTTGAAAACAATGTCGTCCTAAAAAACTTTCTCCCCCCTCCCTCCCCCCAAAGAAAAACATAACAATTTACTTACCTATTTTTAAAGCAGGTGGAAGGTTAATAATAATCGTGTGTTAAATGCAGGGTCTAAATTTGATGCATAATAGGACCTATTGAAGTTAAAGACCATTATAAACGCTTTGCATGCTAATGCATCCGGGATCAAATGCAGAAGCGCCATCAATGTTTGCAGTCCATTAATGAATGCTTGTTTAAGTTGTTGGTTTAAAGCCTGATTATTAGGTATTATCTTGTTAAAATCCTTTACGTATTTTGTTAATTTACGTTTGGGTTTTTCGTACCATTAGCTAGTAGTAGAGAAGAAGATAAAGCTTGACATCAGGAGAGTAGGTCAATTGGCAATGTCAGTCATTGAGGACCTTCAGGTTTACTCGGGTTCCGAACCACAATTATACCAGCGGATCTAATTCGTAGCACAGTTTTTTTATGTTGTATTGTACTTTTCATTGCCAATTTCTTTAAAATTATAATATCGCAATGATTCCTCGAAAACTAAATAAATAATACCAACCAACGCTGCCATGTCGGTTCTAGAATTTGGTCACGTCATCATATCGTCCAATCATAATTAAATTAGAAAATATCATTTCAATCTCGTTACAGTAGTTTAGATTTTCCAGGGCGATTGTTACTCTGGAAATGTGAAAACTTTTTGGCTTGTTGCCAGGACGTGGAAATTATTGTGTTTGAAACACAAGTGGCAAAATGTAAAAGGAAGTTATTGCCTGTAAAAATGATGAAATAATTGTTTCCATGTTGCAGCAAAACTTCCCCGTTAAAAATAATAATAATACATTTTTGCTGACCTTAAATGTTATGGATGCAAAAATACACTCAAAAAAATACATTTAAAAGCAGTATGGTACAACACTTGCGTATTGGTGCTATTTTTTTCCATATTTTTAGTTCTATCAATTTTAGTGCTTAATTGTTATGATCATTTTTTTTATATGAATAAATGAGAATCATAAACGTGTAAGTTGTATGTCACAGAATTTGAATTAAAAATAAAATAAGCTGATCCTTTAAATTTGCCGGTTACATGTGAATGATTGGCAACCTATCCTAACGATTTAAAAAAGACCGAATAGATACGTTTTAAAATAAAATATGTTCTTGCCTGGTTTCAGAATATAAATATGTTTCAAAAAAATTACCTTGTCGGACTTACATTGTCTTTATTTTGTTACTTAATACAACGTTTTGGTTAGTTGGTATATCTAACCGTTTTCAAGTGTAAACTAAATTATAATTCTAAGGCTATTGTCCTAAATCCTATCCAAGAGCAATGAAGCTTGATGACTCCGCCTACGTGCTTACTGAAGTGTGAAGTTTGAGCTGTTGGTTTTGGACAAGAAGAGGCCTCCAGATATTGGCGATATCTATACTTGGTTTACTAAAAATATGGGTATTGTGATTCATGAAAGCTTCTTCTTTGATGTTTCGTTTTCTGGAGTGCTGTTCCGTGTCCAAAATCTTGGCTTCTGACCACTGTATATTATCAAAAAAATTACCTTGTCGGACTTCCATTGTCTTTATTTTGTTACTTAACACAACGTTTCGGTTAGTTAGTATCTCTAACCGTTTTCAAGTGTAAACTAAATTATAATTCTAAGGCTACTGTCTTAAATACTATCCATGTGCAATGAAGCTTGATGACTCCGCCTACGTGCTTATTGGAGTGTGAAGTTTGAGCTGTTGGTTTTGGACAAGAAGTGGCTTCCAGATATTGGGGATATCTATACTTGGTTTACTGAATATATGTGTATTTTGATTCATAAAAGCTGCTTCCTTGAATTTTCGTTTTTTCCAGTGCTGTTCCGTGTCCAAAACCCTGGCTTCTGACCACTGTATATTATGTTGGTTAGTCCATACATGTTCCGCTATACCTGATCTCGAAGTTTCACCTCTTTGAGTATGTTTCAGATGTTCTTTAACTCGTACGGGAAGAGGTCTTTTTGTTTCTCCAATGTACGATTCGCCACACTCGCAAGGGATTTGATAGATACAATTTTTTGTGTTTTCATTACGGGGGGGGGGGGGGGGTTACTTTTATTTTATAAGAAAGCTTCTAAGCATATTTCCGGATTTAAAAGCGGTTTTGATAATATAGTTTTTGGTTATCTTTCTAATCTTTTTAGAAATCCTTGATATAAGGTATTTGAAGAAATGCTTGCTCCTCTTTCGGTTCTGTATTAGTTTTTACTTCGCGATTTTTAAATTTTTAGATGGTATTAGTTACAAAGGTTTCAGGGTAACCATTCTATTTTAAATATTTTTTAATGTTTGAAATGGTCTTTTGGATTTTTGCACACGTTAGATGCTTTGTGATAAAGAGTTTGAATTATGCCCTATTTTATGGATATTGAATGATTCGATCAGTGATTAAGGTATTGCCACGTGTGAGTGGGTTTCCTGTACACTGGAGTTTTTATGCTTTTTTTTAATATTACTTCATTGTCTACCACCTTTAAACATAAACATGTTTGTACTGTATTAAAATCTAGCGATTACAATATTTCTGGAAACTTTCTGGACGTAGTATTGTTTTTTATACGTACCAAACCAAGATAGTAGTTCACATATTATACTGTAAACTCCGTCCATAAACCTAATATTAACGACAAAGCTCTTTTGGGTCCACCTTTCTCAAAATGACACTGGAAATCTTCTTCGAGTGGAAACTAATCTGTTTAATTTCCAGTGAGTTAACAAAGGGCTTGAAGTGTAACGTCTGTTTGGGCTTTGCACACAAGAAAGGTTTCGTTTTAATATTGTGTTTAAAGTTACATGACTTTATAGTCCATGATGGTCTCTATTACCTATTACATTATTTTAGGCAAATTTACTTATTCAAATATCATAAACATGAAAGCAATGATATTATAGTACCTATGCACAAAGTGGCAGTTTAGTCATATGGGATTTTTTTTATTAATGGCTTTATTCAAAATTTGACTTTGGCATTAAGTTCTGCTTCAATCGAGATGAAAATTAAGCAAAAAAAATAGTAGTCACGTGATTCCTATTATCTGTCAAATTTTAATTTTTTCCAAAAAATAATTCAAAAGTGGGGTTTTTTCTGAAAATATCGAAAAAAGTTATAGGAAAAAGTTTTTTAAATGCAGTTTCTAGCCCACATGCAAAATTTTAGCTGCTTAAGATAATTTTGATTTTTACCCACCACTAAAATTTATTTTCCACTTAATGAACACATTACTGATGACACTGTGTTCTTTTTTGTCTTAATATTAAGGTATATTACTTTCAGACATAAACTATGTTTTCGAAAATACTTATTTTATAAAGTTACCTTATACAGGGTCAAAAACAAATAAACTTTGCATCACAAGCGACAAAATTTTAATAGCCCAATTTTGATTGTGTAGAAAAACACACATTTAATATGTCGCTAATTATTAAAGAAAATGTATCTCAAATAAAGCATTGTTAAAACTAAGAAATTTTATGTAGGTTGTGTTGAGTCTTATTTTGCAGAAGTGGTGCAATTTACAAAATATGGGTGAAAAATCAAAATTATTTTATGCAGCTGAAATTTTGCATGTAGGCTGGAAACTGCATTAAAAAAACTTTTTTTAATAACTTTTTTTGATACTTTCAGAAATAACCCCACTTTTGAATTTATTTTTTATTTTTGATACGGTTATGAACTCTTTAAAATAATTTTTTATTTGTAGGGGCACTCTCCATGGTCCATTTAATTTTCTTCTTTTCAAATGTAAGCTTCTATTATGTAACTTAATGAATAAAAATTATTCACAATAATTTGTTTTCACTCCTAAGTACCGTCCTCGGTCTCATTCATGTCTAAGGACGTTCTAAAGACTAATGGGATTCATTTGAAACATAAATAGGTCTTAAGAAAATTGAAAGTATATACAAGAAAAAACACTTAAACTCGGTTTTTCTGAATGGGAACCCGAAGTGATAATAATTTGTTAAAAAGTACACCTCATTTAACAAAACATTTTTATAATAATCGAAATCTTCTACCGTGATTGCCGAAAGGAGATAAGAAAATAGAAAAAATGGTATAATATTTAATCACAAACGATCTCCCTTACCTAAGTAGGTATATCAATAATATTATAAAGTGATAATCGATTATTCTTACTACACAACAGTAGGTAAGCAACAAAATTTTGAATTCGATTATCTTAGAAACGGCTGCTCGTAACGATACCAAATGTTAACTAGAAATGTATAATAACGAGACACAAAAAAATTATGAAGTTTGAGATGTTGGCGAAGTGCTGCAGGTGGTGCCCTCTCCAATGTACATCGAAACTCTGAGCAGTGGTAGAGGGAGATGATCTGTTCAACGCCAGATTCCCGAGGTCCCTTCTGCATATGCGCAAGCAGTGCACAGGTTCAAAGCTTTTCATTAGCTGGTCATAGCTGTTCAAAGCTGTCCATAAGCTGTTCATAGCTGTTTAAAGCTGTTCATTAGCTGTTCAAAGCTGTTAATTAGCTATTCATAGCTGTTCAAAGCTGTTCATTAGTCGGTTAGAGCTCCCTCTACTATCAGATCTCGCTTTCTTATCCTAAGAAAAACCTCAGGTACCTAATTTCGGGCAAATCTTGCCCTTAAGATAAAGGCTTACAGTAAATTTTAAAAAATTATCCTTTGGCACCCTGTTTTGGAGACAATAAAGTTTTGGAGTAAAGTAAATTATTATATTTTAAAACATTAAAAAAATATTATATCAACACAATACTTAAAATTTTTTTTATATAAATAAAAAGTGACAGGTGACATGTTTCTCGCATTAAAAATAATAATATCGACCAGTGAAAGTGAGCGAGATAAGACCTAACTATGGAGAACTAGAGGGTAGGAGGCCGATCGACAATGGCAACATTTTCAAATTCTGTCCCGGTTTTTTGGTTAGTTCGCTATTGGCCGATAGATGCTCTCGCGTCGTAAGTGGGCTGGTGTCGTCTTCTTCTTCGTTTTTTACTTTCACTTTTGACAAATTGAGTAAATTGACATTTTATTTTCGAAATAACAAATAACGTTTGAAGACAAGACGAGACAAATAACGTTGTATTGTAAGTGATTTCCATATTTATAATGAATAATGGTACAATTTTTATAAAAGTAGAGTTTGCTTTGTGTCGGGGTGTAAGACAGGCTCTTTTTTAGAGAGGAATATAGGTCTCTTTCTAGCTTCAAAGGTATAGCTAGGCTGTTTAATACCCTGTATTTTAAAAACCAAGCATCGTTGGAACTTTATACAGGCCGAGTTTACTAATAAGTATAACATAGTAAGTGTAAATTCATATAAAAGTCCTTCTTTGTTCCTTAAAGAACTAATTTAAATAAAAATAGTTATTGCGTCCATAAGAAATCATTTATTTGATAGCCCACTTCGAACACGAGCGCCATCTTACAGCGACTTTTAAAGCTGACTACCGATGCTAATTTGGGACCGAATCCAATGCATTGCGATCGGTCTCCTACCCTCTAGTTCTCCATAGACCTAACGAACCATAAAAATAATAAAATTAAATGTCAACGTTAGATTTACAATCTGAAACGTTATTTTATATATTTTTCCATAAATATTTATATTGTGTGCCAGTGTTCTGAGGTGTATACAGAAAAAGGCGTATAGGGGGCAAGATTTTATTTATAATTTTTCTTTTCAGTGACTTCGGCGTCAGTCAAGGTACATTTTTTTACGGAACTTTTATAAAGATTAAAAGGATTCGGTAATTTTAAAAAGCACTAGGTTTTTGCTGAATGAAATATAATTATTGAACATCATCAAATGCATGCTTAGGAGCTTAAGGCTTTTAAAATAAACAACACTTATTAAAGAACACTATTTTTAAAACACCATTTGCAAATTTAGAATAATTACAAGAAAGAATTATCCAAGAATGTGGTAACATTTCTCAGAGGTGGTGGTCAACACTTTCGAAAATATGAAGAGACGTGTGAATTTATGGAGCATGGCGGTGGCTAATTTCAGCAATTTATGTAATTATTTTTCTTTTTCTTTCTGTATATTCTTACTTTGTTAATTTTGTAAACAACAAAAATAAATTTGTATTTGTCTACTTATTTTATTACTCATTAGTGTAGGATATCATGTCATAATATGAATTTGACAAAATTTTAACCTAGATTTGGTTAAATATATCGTCCACATATCATTGTGATCTAAACCAAGCCCTACGTTTTTTAATCCAAGCCCTCTTTGATGCAAATAATTTTGGCTCGCACGGTATTATTAAGAATATCATGAATTTTGACTGGTGTAAGAAAAGAGCTTTTACTTTAAACAAGTGCGCTGGAATTTAACAATTGGTTTTTAACAATCTTATCATGTAGATCAAATCAAGAAATAACTTAGTGGGCAAAAACTACTATTTGACCCGTTTCGCTTCTATACCCCTCATATGTATTGTCAAGCTTACATAAAATTGGAACTCTAATTCAATGCTCTATTGACACAAGCATAGTGAACAAGCAACTAGAAAATTTAATAATTAATAATTGAAAGCAGGAAAAGCAAATTACGCGTATTCATTAATAAATTACTGCAGCCCTCTTTGTGATTATACCGTTATCAGTGGGGTATCTGTTGTGTATAAAGCGTCACGTCGACCTTTGTTAATTTTGTATTTCCATAGCACTGTAAAATGTAGTTTGTTTCTCTATATTGTTTTAATATTATTACTATGAAATCCTAAATGCTTGTATTTCCATTTAAAATCCATTTCATTTGGACACATTTTGGCAATCAATAATTTAGGAGTTACTTTTTTTTTTAAATTGGAATTAACTCGTCAAAGTATGAAATTGGTGTTGTTCGTTATTTCCAAAGAGACCTAGTTTATGATAACTTAAGGAGAAAGACACAGTCTTGACCTAAAAAAGAAGTTTTTTAACTGTGACGACAAGACTTTGTGGCTTTTTCCTGAAATAAATGACATATTATGAAATGGCTGCTCGACAGATACTCTTGCCCAGTCAGCGGCGCCATCTTGTTAATCATCTGAGTTAAAGGAATATAAAGAACTTGTTTAATATTATGACATTCAGATATAAGAAATATGTTACGTTCAAAGAAAAACAAACTATACACTAGATCTCAACAACCCCACAGCTGACACCAAATAATGTGTGATAAGTATACGAAGTCAATTAATTTGTTGCAATCAAGAGCAACGTTGAAGCTATTATAATATTAATAATTGACAAACACACGATTAATCCATAACTTAGCAAACTAAAAGTGTTGATTCCCTTGACTTATATTAACGATTTGCTGCAGCTGTGGGTCAAGCTTATTTTTTTTTTAATGAAATAATGTATATTGTATATTATTGCATTCTACAATCAATTCTAGACATTTTTCAAAAACAAGTCCTATCTTGAACCGTGTAGGAAATAATAACACTTTAATCAATCAATCATTCAATTCAATCTTTAAGACATTGGCAATGACAATTTGCAATTTAAGTTTGAGACGTCAGGAAATGTCAGGAAATGTTAATCAAATTAGAATAATTAATAAAATGGCAAGCCAGATCGCCCGATCTTAACCCACTTGATTTTTTTTTTGTGAGGCTACGTCAAACTTAGTTTAAGGAGTCCATTCGACGAATAATTTTTTTTTAATCGGGATTTTTGTTTATCGCAAATTGTACTTAAAACGTACACCTTAATATTATACTACTAACTCAGCTTAATATTACTATATACCACGATTTACGAGTAGTATTTTAAATTACACCTACAAAGCTTTATAGTCTGATGGCAATTTATTAATCCCATGATACTTAAAGGGAGATTACTGCTTCGTGTACATTTATTATGACTAACGGTATGGAATGTTCTCATCAATTCTGGATATTGAGTTGGTATTTAGAAGCTGATCTAAAAAAATATTTAAACTTTTTATGTGGCAAAATTACAGAAAGACATTTTTATTTGAGTTTAAAGCGGATATATGCATCCTTTTTTTATGGTATAGGTTCCCAATTATGTGTGACAAGAATGTAAATTATCACAAATATTTGAACGAACAAGATTTTTCTAGCTTTTCGAATGTAATACCACAAGATGTTTCGGGATTACCGAATTATACTTTTACCTGACACGAAACGCGTCACCCGGCAACACTACGACTCCAAAGGAGGAGGATCGAGTTGTATTCAAAAGATTATACAACGAAATAAAGAACATAATATATCCTTCTTATCTTAAACATTTTTATTATAATGATTATTGTTAGGTAATGTTTGAATTTGGGCTTCAGCATTAGAAGTAGATGACGGTGTATTTTCGGCTCTCATTTGCGACAAAATCTTCCTATGATGCTGCTCGGTGAGCTGGAGATAGGGAGTAACAGAATTTATAAAACTATGGCCCATTATTTTAATGACTTTCTGGAGATTAGCGCTTGAACTGCTAAGAGTACTTACTGTTGAAGCTCTATTAGAGTGATTCGTGACTTTACTATTAGTATATAGGCCGATGTTGATTGCTCCCATTTTTGTCCAGTTTCTTATAATGTTAATACCTGCTGGACAATTTTTAAACCATAGAGAATTATCATTTTGTTTCCATTTCTGATTGACCGTCAAAAATAATCAATTAGTTTTAATGTTTTCGCCTCTTTTGGACATTAGCTTAAAATATAATCATAGTGGACATAAATCCGGATTCACAAGATTTTTTACAAGCCACTTACTTTCGCATGTTCGATTTGCTCCTCCTTGTGCCGTTTTAGCAAATATCGGGTTGTATTCCAGACGACCGGTACTAGACCCGTTATTATATTTTCCTCCTTAAAATATTCTAATAGCAAAAAAACCGCTTCATTTCCCCTCCATGCTAGTTCGGATGCAGCTATGGGGAAAATTTCCTTTGAAGCCCATCTGGGGTATTTTCATTCAAACTAAAGGCCATTTTTTCTATTTCCTGTCTCGTCACAGCTGTGTACCTCTCCTTTCGTGCACGAGGTACCGCCTGCAACTCTTTTCGTTTTGCATTTCGGGCAAAACGGGCGCTTTGAAAAACCATGTCATTGAAAATATAGTTCCTGGAGCATTTTGGCCGTTTTGTTCCATAAAAGCTTGACCACACCTTCTTTATAATCGCTTCCATCGGATTTTCGCATATTATATGCCCAGTCTTTTAAAATGTTGCACAAATCCTCGTCTGTTGTCGTTTTCTCAATTTTGAAACCTCGTGCAAGGCCAAACTCAGTTAACTGCTTCCATACATATTTGTCTGAACGCTCGGTATTTTTTGGCTTCACATTTTTAATAGCATCGTCGACTTGAGGCAACAAAATTTTACCAAATCTTTCTTTTGCCATTTTGTGAACAGAACTGACAGAAATTACTTCTGAAATAATTTGTCAAAAAATGACAAGTATCATATGCTAACAAGCGATAATCACGTAAATGATTATCACTTATTAATCACATCCTTCTATATAGGAAAAATATACATCGAGTTATATAATCTAGATAATTTGCTTTAAAAATGGCTTTACTTTTTAGCGGCCTTTGTGGTTCAGTTCCTTAAAAGTTGTAGTTAAAAATATAAATTCGTAAAAACCTGAGATTTGGTTTATGTCGCCCTTCTTGATACGTCGAGATGTAACAATGTAGTAGGTGGAATTGATAAATCCCGGAATAGACCTTTCCTATATAATCGGATTATGTTTCTTTTTATGCCAAAACCCGTAATTCGGTTAAAAAATAATCTTGTTTTGTTCGAGTTTTTCGTATATCTACAAATAAAAAAGTAGAATTCGTAAAAAAAACAAAGTTAATAAAGCAATTGTTGGATTTTTTGTGAACCGAACCGATTCAACAGCAGCGAAACAGAAGAAAGCTTTATTTGTTCAGAGGAACCAGTCGTTAATAAGCGGTTGTGTGTAATATAGACCAAGGTCGATAATTTTTGAAACCAAAAAAAATAATAGTAGGATGAGATCCATTGGAAAAGGAAGAGAATATAACAAAAATGAAAGGAAAAATAATTTACGGGCGATCCGAGGTCGGGAAGTGGAAGGGGGTGAGTTTTCAAGGGTAGAAAACGATTTATCTCGATTTCCGGCAAAACTACAAGTCCTATGGAAAAATGTTAAACGGCAAAGTTGTAGGTAATAAAAAGGTCTACAACTTTTGTATTTACTTTTTTTTTCACATAACCTCAAAATTTATGTGAAAAATTGAAATAACCAAGTTTTTGGTTTTTTATTTTTATCTTTTACAAGAAAAACTTTTTTTCACAAAATTTGGTGAAAACTTACCTTTTTCTGTCCCAAACACACTGTAATTTTTTTGATTAAAAATATTTATTTTTTCACCTTATTTTGACTTAATATCGAAAAGCACCCTAATTTTCAGTCGAAAATTCTCACGTCAAAACATCTGCTTTTTTAAAACGGTCGGTGGGCTTTTTATTAGTTGAAATCTCTACTTTCTGATGGTGTAAAAAAATACACATTAATATGGTAAATATTCTCAAAAAATGCAAAGAAACGAAAAAAACTCGAATCCGAATTATTTTTTTTTAATTATTATATACAATTTTCAGCTATTTATTAAAATTTATACTTTAATTACTCGAAAAAAGGAGGATTTCATGTTACATTGATAAACAAAAAAATTACAAATCCATAAAACATAAAGATCGCAAAAAATATGCGAAAATAGTTGTTCTAACTATAATTAAAGGTAGGATTTAAAGGGGATCTCATTACATTTACCATAGTAATGTATATTTTTTTACACCATCAGAAAGTAGAGATTTCAACAAACAAAAAGCCCACCGACTTTGTTAAAAAAGCAGATATTTTGACGTGAGAATTTTCGATTGAAAATTAGGGTGCTTAAGTCAAAATAAGGTAAAAAAAGTGTAAACACAAAAGTTGTAGATCTTTTTATTACCTACAACTTTGTCATTTAACGTTTTTTCATAGGACTTGTAGTTTTGCCGGAAATCGAGATAAATCATTTTCTACCCTTAAAAACTCACCCCTTTCCACTTCCCGACCTCGGATCGCCCGTAAATTATTTTTCCTTTCATTTTTGTTATATTCTCTTCTATTTCCAATGAGTTTTATCCTACTATTATTTTTTTTCACTTTTTACCATTTTCAAAGGCTTCAGCCCTGGTCTAATATGCGTTCTTTACGTTCACAAGAAATGTATGGGACTGTGAAAGGAAGAAACGGTCTGAAAGCACGTCAAGTCAAGATTGTAACAATAGCAGGGGCGTGCGGTGAGTTATGTAAATGGGGAAGCACCGCTGCCGGCAGGCCCGCCGGAGGCAAAGCGCCGCGGGCGAAAATTTTTTTTGAGGACCACGCCCAAATATTGGCAAGAATTTTGTTTTCGAGAGGTAGAAAATGTTTTTCAACGTTTACAGGTAGAATACTGTGATTTATTTACTGTAAAAAAATGTGAGGTTATGTACCTACCTATGATTTTTCCGAGACTTTTTAATATTCCTTCTATTTTCTAAATGGCTACACCTATGTTTTTTATTAATTTTAAGGTAATTTGCATGTTAAAACCCAATTTTTTACTGACCCGACGCTGCCTAAAGAGTCGTTAAAAACAAGTTAACAAAGTTTCATAATAGAAACTCTCGTAGAAACTAATACCCAAAAATATACATTTTTACCTTGAATTCACAGTGATTTAATTTTAAACAGATACTGGGTGTGTAAATATTATGTGATGTGGTTAATTTGCATTGTTCCTGAAGAAAGAGACTGGAAACCTTTTTATAAATTTTGAATTTACAATATATTTATATTATTACTTCGCCTGATAGATGGTATAATTTTAGAGCTTATATTTTGGATATCAACGACGTGGTCTTTAGGTGTTTCAAGTAAAAAAGGGAGATAGGCAACGCAAGAATTGTTTTTTAGTTTGACGTGAAATAAAAATATAAAAAAGAAACCACGTAGGTACATACCTTTTTCATCAATCCAAGAAACAAAGTCAATAATAAACTATAAACCACAAAACAGATAAAAGAGTTCTATAAACTACACAATTTTCATAAGACTGTCACAATTATTTATCATACACATAACGTCGGACGCGAGCCACGTGCGAGAATCTGCGCGAGGGCGAGACACCACACAATTTTAATAAGACTGTCACAGTCACAATCATTTACCCCCACACATAAACGTCGGGCCACGTGCGAGATGCTCTTCCGAGCGGAGTGCCCTACCAGCAAAAAAACTCGAGGCAAAATACGCTCGCGCCCGAAAATTCCCGACTAAAAACGCATGGAAAAATGAAATCTTTGACAAGTTTCTTTTATAGCGGGTGCAAACTTTGGCCGCTGCTCGTATTATTTAGCGATGGATTTCCCGAAATATAACGATCGCTATCAGCCGATTGAGCCGATGTATTAAGCGGAATGCTGCGATGGTCAGAGATGCATGCAGGGCCGGATTTGGTTTGGAAATTAGAAATATATACTTGGATATTTCGATTGTATATAGATTAAATTAGTTTAATATAATATTTGTTTTATCTTACGAGAGCGGTAGGGGAAGCAGTGCTTCCATCGCTTCCCCTGAACAATAGTTCATTAATTTTTCTTATAGGAGTAGTTTGTTTGAGTCCGTCTCTGCTTTAAAGAAAATCTTCTAAAATAAAATATTGCAGAATTTAATTTTGCATTGCATGTCGGAACCTCTCAATGCACAGCTTAAACTATAAAGGTGTGAATAAGTTCGGAGTTATTTATTTAGACACCTGAAAGCCGTGAGACTCTTCAAGCGTAAAATGCTGCAGAAGCAGAATACTGCGGTAAAAAGGGCCGCAGTAAACAGGAAACTGGGAAAGGCACAAAAGGGAATAACTTGGACTAGGATGAGTGTTGTAATGGAGTATGATGAGGTAAATTAAGGTTAATATTGTATAAAAACAACTGAAGGAACAAAAAATCACAGTTTTTTTTCAATGATAAATGGATCACCCTTTTACATTAAATGCCGCCCACTTATTCAATAATCGCTCTAAATTGTCATATTTACTTTTTAAGATGTATTTTTTTAGAAAAAAAAAATTTACAGGGTGGATCATAAAAATTCTAAGTTTATCAACTTAATTTTTTTAATGAAACATACGAGCATTTTGAAAGAATGACGAAACATGTGTATTATTTTATTAAAGAAAATCAATATAACTACCACTTTTTATACCTCCACTTTTGTAGTTACTGAGATACAGAAATCCCGATAAAAATTTCAATTAGCATTTTAACCCCTTTACAGCTTGATTTTCGAAAAATCTCTTATTGATGGATACGTACTATTGACGACATATAAATTCGTACACTCCACCCATACATAACTCAATTACAACAAAATTGGGTAAAATGGGTTTCTCACCTTGCTGCTTAAACCTGGATATAACACCAGCTATGTACATAGCTGTAAATTATTGTATGTACGATTTTTTACCATAAGTAATAATGGTTATTTCTAACTATTTTTGTGTTTAAATTACAGCCGCAAAATAAGAAAATTATAAAATAATACCAGGAAAACTACGAAAGTATAAAACCAAAAAGGGTAAATTTATTAACAAACAACAAACTACTAATACTAATATTTAATTGCTGCGTCATTGGATTCTAACACTAACCATAATCTTCTTGGCATTGACAAAATAATATTTCTGGTGTAATCCGGAGTTACCCCTTCCCAAAATTCTTCTATTTTATCAAATCTCTCAAAAACTCTATTTTATTCTGTGGTTTAAAATTTATTTTGTACATCTTTTTACCATCAATCCCCAAACATTTTTCATTGGATTTAAATCAGGACTTCATGAGCACCAAGTATATTTCTTGCAGTATGCAGAGAGAAGTTATCCAACTGAAATATAAAGTTATTCCCTTTAAAAACTATCGCGGAAGAAGGAAGAAAAACATTTTCCAAAATCTGAAGATATATATTACTGTTTAGTGTTCCACCAATATTCCAGCATACACCTGCACCGTAATCACTTATCCATGCCCACACATTAACGGAGAAACGTCCCTTTGTTTGCTTTTTTTGAGTATACTTCTCATCATATCGGGAATTTGGTGGTCTATATCCTTCCATTATATGTAGACTAAAAAGTTTTCTCATCGGAAAAGATCACATTTTGACATAAATAATCATTTTCTAATATCATGGTGACGTAAGCAGATGACTCACGACTGCACCCGAATTCGTCACTAGCTCCGCCCCCCCTAGGTAGTATAAATAGGCTCGTAACTTTGTAACTTGTTTAGTATTCACCTGAAGACGACTGGAGATACTTGCCAGTTGAAACGTTGTGATATGAAAAACTAAAGGCAATGGAAGTCCAAGACACATATATTACTCAAGATACATCATTGTCTACAACCTTCAAACAATCACTAATCATTTTCTGGTAAATATTGCATAGCAAACCCTATTCTTTGTTCCTTATCACTATTTCTTAAAAACGGTTTGGATGCACCTGCTCGGAACATTACTCGGCGTTGCGCAGTTCTAGATGAAGCAGGGAATTCTGTTATGTACATAGCGGATACTGCAGTTTTAAATAGATTTTGCCTTAAATACTCCACCAAATTTCGGTCTTCTTCATTTGATGATTTTCTATTATTTAAACCAGACCCAACAGACCTTTCAAGTGTTTGTGATGATAGCGCCAGTTTTTTACAATTTCTTCAAATAGTACTTCTAGGTACTCTAAAATAATCAGCTATTTTTCCATAAGACCACCCTATTTCTACTAAACATATTATTCTTGCTATTTCAATAATACTTAAACAAGACAATTTTAGATCAAATAAGATAATGACAATACTTTGACAGATATCATGATAATAATTACCACGTTACAGAGGTAATAAAGATAAAAAAGTTACATTTACAGTGTTACAGTTTAGTGTACGAAATTATATGTCGTCAACTGTACGTTATAAGGAGAAGACATCCCCGAAATTTCATCATTCTAGGCTTAGGGGTTTAGACTGGTGATGAATTAAGTTCAAATTCAAATTATTTCCAAGCAAAAATATAATTTTAAGAATTTTTTCATATTTATTATTTACACTATTGTTTTCGTACAAAATAAATAGTACAATGACATTTTAATATTTACATAATGTATACGGAAAAAATATGTTAAATATTATTTTAAATGGATGAACTATATTTTTATGGCAAAATAAATAACGAACTGATTAACTCACCCACAATTAATAATCATATAAATACAAGTATGAGCTACATTTCGAAAAAAAAAAACATTACTTCAATATGCTTTTACAAAATTTAAGTCTGTTTATTTTTGTTTTAAGTCTCACTTATTGTAGTGCAGATATTGGCTGCCCGGAAGACCCTATTTTATGTCTAAGATGTATTGACAGTTGTCCAGATGGTGAGGTTTTAGTAAAAAGTGCTTGTGGATGTTGCTATGATCAGTGCGTACCTAGTAAGTTACGAATTTTGCTTAAAACAACATTTTTTATTAGTTTTATGTACTTTGGGGAATAAAATGCCAGTTAAAGTAACTTTTTTCATGGATTAGAGTGGTACCTATTAACAATTGGGACAAAATATCTTTAGTCAGCTTTCTGTGCTACGAAAACAATGTTTTATTTTCAAGAGCTCGCCAGCTCATTGCAACGTGTGGGAACAAGAGATAAATGCTGTTAAACTTGGAAGCATGGTAACCGAGACAGAACAGTATCTTCCTGCGAAACTTCCACGGTGCATATACATTCTAAGATCAAAAAGAAGCGGACGTGTATATGTCGTAGGCGGATAGTGAAATCCGTCATTTTATGAGACGCCTAGTCATATCATGAAGCGTGGCTAAAAGGTATATTGCAACTGGTTTGTTCGGTGCCCCCCAGAGCATTTTTAAAAATTTTTTCAACTAATATTATTTTATAAAAATAAAATTTTAATTAAATTAAAAAAAAATTGAAAAATATGCTCGACGACAACGAACAAACCAGTTGCAAATATACCTTTTAGCGTGCAGCATGATATGACTAGGCTTTTCACGAAATGACGGATTTCACTATCAGCCTACGACATATACACTGTAACCAAGAGAAAACAGCGCAGCTTCGGCTAGTTTAGTTTTGGTTTATGTAATTACTCTAAAAACTACTTCTATTACGCTTTATATAGTTCAACTAATTCTAATTTTTTTTTTTAAAGAAGAGAAATGTGAGGACCCTCCCATCCAATGTCTTGTATGTCACTGGCATTGTCCCGCCAATGAAACTATGCATTTGAGTCCTTGTGGATGCTGTTATAATAAATGTGTTCCTAGTAAGTATTTTGTTGTAATTGTACAGGTTACTAAGTATGCAAACACCAGCTACTGTACTACATTACTACAGCTGGACAAGAGGTTTGTAGGCAAAGGAAAACTATAGATCTTGGATAAAAAATATTTCAAAAATCTAAAATAGACTTATTATTTTAGATAATGAATGTCCTCCGAATATTTGCCAACTGGTAAAATGTGCTTTACCTCAATGTCCTAAAGGTCAAATTTTAGTACAAGGAGCTGGATATTGTGGTTGCTGCCCAGGTTGCGTAACACCTAGTAGGTTTTTTTTAACGTAATACCCAAGCATAGTATAGACGGTTTTATTTGTATTTACCCGGTGTAGTATAATCCATCATTTTTTAATAACCCTATTTTACTAAAGGGGGGTAGAAATCTAAAATGAAGGATACATTTAAGTTCAAAAATATTATAATTATGCACAGCGTGTTTTAGCATATTAAACCTCGAAAAATTGCCTGTATAATTTTACCCAGAGTATACACGATACAAAGATTAACAATATATCATCTTTAAAGGCTGACGTCATGTGGTGAGTGAGTAATCATAGAAACAATAATTGCCAATTTTTATTGTGTTTCCATGGTTATCACCACATGACGTCAGAACCTCTGAATATAATATTTGGTAATCTTTGTGTCAATAATGATTCTTTTATAGTTTTCATGGTTACGTTTTAGAATAACGAAATTTGATTGGCTACAAATTGTAGGTGTACAATTTTTAGATTTATTTCAATTTGAATAATGGTAGCTTGATTTCTTGCTGCCATAGAAAAATTTGATTAATGATAATAATATTTTTAATTCTAATTTCTGACTTCGATGGACTGTAACGAATAAACATTAAGACTCTTTTAATAATGTTTACTACTTTTATTTTATTCATTTTACATAGAATAACCTGTACAAGTTTTCAAATCACATTTTCCGAAGGTTAGAAAACAAAGTTTTTAGTGTTTTCGTCGACATTATTATTAAAATTTAAAAAAAACTTTTTTTTAGCAAAAGGTGACAAGTGTTACCCGGACTTTAATACCGGAAAGCCAACATGTGGGAACTACCTTAAATGTTGCAATGGGATTTGTGTTCCACTCACCACCCGATGTCGTAGATTTTAAAAATGGTTTGAATAACAAAGACGAAGCATTGTTTTAAAAAATTTAAATTAGAATAAAATTATATTTTGATTTATTGAAATTTTTATTTAATTCTGCACAGATTGTTATTCAGTTAATTTATACAGGGTGTGCTAAAAGGTATAGTCAATAATTTGGGATTGAGTTCATTCGGTAAAAATAAAGCAAGAACTTCATATAAAATTGTGTCCTATGTCCACTGACTACGAAGCTTATAGCCCTCTAAAAGGCACACTCTGAAGGTGGTTTTGTCTAAATATTTTCAAAACCTTTGCAGGGGTAGTAGTAGTAACATGTTTTATTTAGCAAAAAGCTTTAATTAAATATTTTTTAATACATTTTTTTTAACACATTTTTATAGATTTATTTTTAAAATTTAAAACGGAACCTTCTTTTAACAAAAACAGACAGAAAAGTTTGCAAATTGGATCAAATATTGCGTATCATTTTGTTTTTTAATTAAATGTAATTTTAAATATTTTTTTTTTAAATAGTTTTAATGATATTTGAGATTTAATAGAATTTTCTAAATTATTTTATTCTATCAAACTTTTATAAAAAATAGACTTATAAGCTAATGTTTTAGACACTCTATCCACAAAAAAATTTTGATTATTTCTTGTTTTATAATTATGATGGCCATGATTAAAAGAACAAAATTTTTTTAAACAATCAGGCAATAAATTATTTTTAATTTTATGTATAAAGATACAAACTAAATAAAAAATTAAATTTCTGACATTCAACAAATCTATATTTTTAAACATTAAATTTATTTTTGTATATTTGTCACAATTTAAAATAATCCGCATTGCCTTATTTTGTAAAATTTGTAATTTGTCAACTATTTCCTCACTAGCACAATATAAAATGGAAGAACAATAGGTAAAGAAAAGGTGATAATATATTAGTACTAAATACAGTTTTTTAGAATTAAACTTAAATTAGAACTGATTCTTTTAAAATAATCTACTTTTCCGGCAATCTTCGATATGATACTTTTAAAATAATTAAAAATTTTTAATTTTGAATCAATATATATCCCCAAATATTTAAAACTGTTTACTAATTCCAATTTTTCACCATAAATTACAACATTTATATTTTGACAATTTAAATTATTACCCATAACCATACATTTAGTTTTTGAAATATTTAATTTTAATTTATTTACTTTTCGCCAATTTAATTATATATTTATCTCAGAATTTAGAGTATTTAGCCTATCAAAAATATTTAAAACATTAATGTAAATTAATGTGTCATTAGCAAACATTTGTAATTTACACATTTTTAAAACTAAAGCTTTTGATGTATAAAATAAATAATATTGGACCTAGAACTCCTATATTATTTATTTTTTTATTTGAATATGTTTTTGATATTTTTGTTTTTTGTGACCTTTTATTTAAATCATTTTTGTACATATAAATTTATAATTTAAATATTTTGGTAAACTTTGTACGCTGAATAAAACGGTGGTCTTAAAAATATCGATATTTAAGAAATGTGGCCATAAATAGGGGATAGTTGAGTAAAAATAGATATAACTTTTTTTACGCTAATATTTATACTCTTTTTTATGTCAAAGTAAAAAAACTTGACATATTTTATGAGTTACCCTGTATACAATTTAATTTTTTTTTTAAATGCGTGCTAAATAATTTTTTTTTTTAGTTTTTTATAAACTATTGTTTTCGTACCAATATAGATAGAACAAAGACATATTAATATTTACATATTTTAAATATCAGGGCATATAAAAAAAATTTGCTAAATGTTGTTTTAAAAGGTTGAATTATAATTTTATGGCAAAATATAAAACGAATTGAATAATGCCCATAGAATATAATCATTTGAATACTAGTAGGCGAGCGTCATTTCAAAAATAAAATACTATTATTTCAATATGATCTTGAAAAATGTAAGTTTTATTATCTTTATTTCAAGTCTCACTTATTGTGCTGGTATAGTTAGTTGGATGTGTCCAGAAAACCCCATTTCATGTCTAAAATGTATTGACAGTTGTCCAGATGGTGAAGTTTTGGTAAAAAGTGATTGTGGATGTTGTTCTGATCAGTGCGTACCTAGTAAGTTGTCGATTTTTTATGCATAAAGTTAGTAATTTTATCAACTAAATTAATTAATGCAAACAGTCGCACACACAAAACATTGGTTACACTTTATTTTACTAAATCATTTGTGTAAAACAAAAAATATTACGAGATATGTACACTGAGAAAACAATTTCTTTACATTAAGTAAGACATCCTAAAATAGAGGTAACAATTATAAAGAACAATAATAAGATTTATTATTTGGTAGGATATATTGCTTTACTGTTATAATGAAGTTTAGAAAAACCAGTTGTTTGTTAATTGTTAAAACATGTATATTTCACATAAATATACTCAACTAACGTTAAATTTATATCACTTTATGATAAAAATATCGCACTCTATGCACAGTGATTCAAAATTTTACCGAAAAAAGATGCATTTGACATTTGAGATAATGATATTAAAACTTTATTATTTTGTTAAATTGTAACGAAAATCGTTTGTTAAAAAATGTTGTCTCAAACCAGAATATATTTGTAACACATTACTTTTAATATGCCCAGAAGATCCAACATGGCGGGTGAAGCAGCTGGAGAAAACAATACAAAATTTTTTGGCAGTGCTGGTTGAACATGTTTGATCAAAATTAACACTGAAATATAAAATAAACAAAAAATAATTAACTGTTTTACTTTAGGGCTCATGCTTGCAAAAGCTTTACATATTACGATTTACTGGATTACCTTAAATTGCAATTATTCATACGGTATTCTGCCGTGCATGCTGAAATAAAGCGTCCTATCTGCAATGATATTATTTGTTGACCAAACTATTCTTGCATTAGCAATACTACAGAATGGGTCAATGGAGAACTTTTTCTAATTTTATTCCATAAAAAATACTAAACTAAGAACTCACTGGATAGTTACCGCCTTTTTGTTTATAAGCAGGACGCGACGCGAGCACCAACGACAACTAAGCAACTACGGAGGTCACAAAACAATAATTTAACGTTAAATGCTTATCTTATTATTTAATCGGCGGCTTTAAATATTATGCTTATTTCTTATTCTAATTTTGTTAGCAACTATTTTCTTTAAGAAGAAAAAATCGATATATTTTTTTTAAAGGAACAGAATGTGAAGACCCCCCTGTTCGATGTTTTGAATGCCAATTGAATTGTCCCGGAAACGCAACTTTGCAATTGAGTCATTGTGGATGCTGTTACAATAAATGTATTCGCAGTAAGTTTTTTCTTATTAATCGATCGTTTCGTTGTAACTATACAATTTTACTAGGTATGCAAACACCAGTGATTAAATAACTTTGCGTTTGTAACGTCTAGACTAGAGGTTTGCAGGCAAATTAAAACGACTATAGCATGTTTCATAAAAGAAATCAAATACATTGAAACAAATATATTTGAGAAGGTTTGAATATTATAATGTTTATTTTAGATGATGATTGTCCTCCGAATATTTGCCAACAGGTAAAATGTACCTTACCTCAATGTGATAAATATGAAACTTTAGTACAAGCAGCTGGATATTGTGGTTGCTGTCCGGGTTGCGTAATACCCAGTAGGTATTTTTTTTAAATACATAATAATTATATAATAATAAAGCTTTTTTCTACTTACTTTGCACTCTCAGCCTACACAGCTACTAAATAGCTAGCAGCTAGTAAATACTATATGTGCAATGTGATGACTCTGCTCACGTGCTTATTGGAGTGTGAAGTTTGAGCTGTTGGTTTTGGACAAAAAAAGGCTTCCAGATATTGGGGATATCTATACTTGGTTTACTAAATATATGGGTATTTTGATTCATGAAACCTGTTTCTTTGAATTTTCGTTTTCTCCTGTGCTGTTCCGTGTCCAAAACCTTGGCTTCTGACCACTGTATATTATGTTGGTTATTCCATACATGTTCCGCTATACCTGATCTCGAAGTTTCACCTTTTGATTCGTTTGAGTATGTTTTAGATATTTTTAACTCGTACGGGATTGTATCTATCAAATCCCTTGCGAGCGTGGGGATTCGTACATTGGAGGAACAAAAAGACCTTTTCCCGTACGAGTTAAAGAACATCTCAAACATACTCAAAGAGGTGAAACTTCGAGATCGGGTATAGCGGACCAACCAACATAATATACAGTGGTCAAAAGCCAAGGTTTTGGACCCGGAACAGCACTGGAGAAGACGCAAATTCAAAGAAGCAGCTTTTATGTATCAAAATACCAGGTAAGTATACCTAATATCTGGAAGCCTCTCCTTGTACAAGACAAACACTCTAATAAGCATGTAGACGGAATCATCGAGCTCCATTGCACATGGATAGTATTTAAGACAGTAGCCTTAGAATTACAATGAAATTAACACCCAAAAACGGTTAGAGATACCTACTAACTAACCGAAACGTTGTGTTAAGTAACAAAATGAAGACAATGGAAGTCTAACAAGGTAATTTTCTTGAAATAGATATACCTATTATACGTAGAACGTTTACATGTTGATTAGATTGTGAACAATAATTGTTAAATAAGTTTTTGCCCCTGTACAAAAGGTCAAGGTTCAGTCGACAGACGCGACGATATAGTTGGTGTTTATGAATGTTATATAAAGGCTTTGAAACCAAAGTTCAGGGTTTTTATCGATCTTAATAATAATTTTTTAAAAATTAACTCAATTTTTTAGGAAATGGTGATAAATGTTACCCAGATATTAATACGGGAGAGAAAATAATATGTGGGAAGCGCCTTAAATGCTGTAATGGACAGTGTGTGTCAGCAACCGCCCGATGCCGGCAGTGAATCCTAAAAATGGTTCGAATAGCAAAGACGAAACACTGATTTATAAAATATAAATTCGAATAAAATTAAGTTTAAATTTTAAGAAATTTTTATTTAATGCTACACAAATTGTTATGGATTTGATTATATTATACAGACTGTCCGCGATAGGGTTTACAATAGTACAAATGGATGAAAAATTTAATTTTTCGGGAAAAAGTCATTCTTGATAAAAAGTTTTGCTTGTAAAAAAAATGCGATTCACTAAGAGAAAGTTTTGATTTTTTATACAGGGTTCGCAAAAACTTCATAAACGTGATTTTTCTCCAAGAGTAAATTACCTTTATTTTTCATTTTTGACCAAAATGCCAATTAGAAAACTTATTTAGAATAACGTTTGTTTGTAATTTAAATCCAAGATTTAAAATAAATTTTCGATTTCCAGTTCGCTGAAATTTTTCTATAGTTATTAATGATACTACATAGTTCGATATGAACACTATAATGAAACGTGTGCAACGTTAAACCACGAGGCGTTAGCCGAGACAAGTTTCATTTACAAAGTTTATATCGAACGTGTATCATTCAAAATTTATTCAACGACAGAGCAAATAGATTTTATTTTTCTAAATTTCATGGATATCAGATAACGTTTTCGAAATTTTTTAAATTTTCAGGTGTCCATATTAGTCGATATCATGGTATCCGCATTTTTGATTGTTTCAATTTCGATTTTGACAACGTCATTATTGCCGTCTAATTTTCTATTGTATGCAAAGCAGTGGCGGCTCGTGCCATTTTAGTGAAGTAGGGCCAGGTAAACCCTTAGCGCCGCAGGCAAAAATATTTTGGGTGCCACGCCCTTTTTTGTTAATAGTTCTTGCTTTTGAAGTAGGAAAAATAAGCAAAAAGGCACCTAATTTAATTTATGAATTTACAATCATATCTTGAATTTTAAAAAAAGACTGTAGGTAGAGTGTACTATATATAAAATCCTATAAATAGGATGTGTACCTGTTACAATGATAACGTCGAAGCGTATGATATTTTTAATTGTAGCCTGAGCGCTGTCAAAAGACACTTTTATCGGTAGTGGATATGTTGTTGAATGTATGTACCTACGTAGAATGTAGTTCTCTATATTAGTCTATATATAATATGTTGTATTATTAATTAATTATTTCTAGGTTATCTTAGTATGTGTATTGTTAAAGAATTCACTCTTATTACATTGTAAAAGTTTCAGCTTTCTACCTGTTTTGTAACTGGGAAACTGTAAAACAGTGTATGAAATAAATAAATAAATAAATAAATAAATAAATAAATAAATAAATATAGACCGAAAGAACCACAAACCGAACGCAGTTTATAATTTGATTTAATATGTATCTGTTTTTATCAATTTGTTCGTTTTTCTTCATTATTTCATTGTGATATGCAGAATTTAATTGAGTTTTAATGTTAATTTTACCAAGCATACTGAAATATATTGTTTAAATGTACCTTCGATTTTTCATGTGTCTTCATTTTTCCCAGATATGGACCAAATCATCTGTACCTTTTTGGGACCAAGTTTACTCCCCCATCAAATAAAACACACATAAAACAAAATAGTCTATTAGATTTATCACAACCGCACACCCAAGTATTTTTTCCATAAATATTTCTATTACATCAGCAGGCCGAACGAAAATTATTTAGTTTACAAACAACCTTACACGACACGACGCGGACAAACAACTGTTTGAATTGAAACTTCTAACGTCAAACGGTCAAACGGGGTCAAAGAGCCTGGCTACACGGAGATGTTTTCCTGCTTGCATTCAAGGTCATTTTCCTATGTTTTTTATTGGTGTGTTATAGCAATTACGTCATAACTTCGGGCCTCCCGTGTGCCTCGTCGCTTTGGCGCTAAAGCTACGTTACCGTTTTACGCATAATCGCTTCCTCAATAGATGGAAATTTGCACCCGACTGTGTTCCCTTTTTAAATTATTTTGCTAATTGCTTTAAAAAGGAGAATATTAATTTTAATAGGTTTTGGTAATTTGTAAAGGGCAGGACGCTGGACAGGAGGGCAGGTAGTGCCATGGCACTGTGGCTCTACCCCACGAGCCGCCACTGATGCAAAATGTTTGCCAAAAATAGTTTAAATATGGGAGATTCTGAATCCGAAAGTGTCCCTTCGGATGTTTACAATAAATAACTGCAATCCGGTTTTCTAAGTAATAATAACAAATAAATAGTTTGCACCTACTTTCTTTTTGTTTTTGTATCTTAACATTTGAATGTTATTATGAATTCATAATGGCACTGAGTGCTATAATGAAGGTCATAATGGCATCTAAATGATAATGCTAAATACGTCATAATGGCCCTGTCGTAGATTAATAACTTATAAAGTCCCATTTTTGAGACGTAAACGTAAGCGTACCTATCTTTGATTAAATTTCTCTATCACAGAGTTGTAAGAACTTTCGCCCGCACCGTTACATTGAACTATATGAACCCTTTGTTCTAAGGTCAACATTTTCAAAACACACACAATTCTATTTGACAACTTCAAATTTGCCCCATACGTAAAGCAAAGTAATAAAAAGGTAAAACAATTCCTAGTTTTTACAAAAGATGGTAGGAATGCATTTAAAATTTTAAAATAAGATACACACCACCCATTATGAAAATAGAGTTTAATAAAATTTTATATTAATATTTTTATTGAGCAGCAAAGTTTCCAGTTACCTCTAAAAATTAAAAAAAAAAATTTTTAAATCTATGATTTATTTTAAATCTCGGATTTAAATTACAAACGTTATTCTTAATAACTTTTCTAATTTGCATTTTGGTTAAAAATCATGTTTTTGCGAACCCTGTATAAAAAATTAAAATTTTCTCTTAGTGAATTGCATTTTTTTTACAAGCAAAACTTTTTATCAAGAATGACTTTTTCCCCATTTGTGCTATTGTAAACCCTATCCGCGGACATCAGTCTGTATATTTAAATGATAGGTATTTTTTTCAAATCGACCGTTTAAAAACCTTTAAAATCAGACCAACAATTTGTTTTCCTATCTATTTACAGGGTGTTCGAAAAAAGGAGGTCAATCCATTAACCATATATTCCTTGAGCAAAATACTAGGACTTTTATAACGTCATTTTTCATTTTTGACCAACAGGTTCGTCAAAGTTTGAAATGAAAAACTGATTTCGCCATATCTGTAAGTAAAGCTAGGGAAAAATAAAAACCAAAACATTTTCGATTTTTTCCGAATTTTTTTGGAAATACTCGGAATTTTTCAAATTTTTTGTCATGTCCGAATTGTGCAACTTTGCAACCTAATTTAATTTTCCCCGTATCTCTTACCATTTACAAGATTCCAACGGTGAGAGTCGAATTAGTAACACCATGTATTTATTTTTTAAATTAAGCTTGCATTTTGTGTTACACCCTGTATCAATATTAACACGAACGCCGCATATTAGATAAAATAAATTGGTTATTTCTCTAAATAGAAAAATTAACGTTTCCTGATTGTTTTTTTTGTTGTTGGAACAATTACATATAAAGTAGTGAATAATTATCGCCGTCCCATTAAGAACGACATGATACTGAAAAAATTTAATTTGCTTGTTTTTATTCTAAGTTTTACATATTGTGCTTCAGATATTGCATGCCCGAAAAACCCTGATATCTGTAAAAGATGTATTGATGTATGTCCTAAAAATCAAATACTAGTAAAGAGTCCTTGTGGTTGTTGCTATGACCAATGTGTTCCTGGTAAGTTAGTGATTTGTACCGCAGGTACCTACATATTCATGTTACCCCACAAGATATTTATTATTCTTACTTTTAAATTTGATTTGTTATCATTACTTCTTTAGTTGAGTCATAGTTAATTGACAAAAGGACTTCCTGTACAATCACTGCCTAATAGTTCTCTTCTAGATGAAAAATGTCCGGAGCCTGGAATTAAATGTTTGTTATGTCACTGGAGTTGTCCCGCAAATGAAACCATGAAATTAAGCCCATGTGGATGTTGTTACAATAGATGTATACCCAGTAAGTTTTGCTCTTTTCCACTATTGTGGGACCTAGCAGTGGCAGTTTGTGGTAATTTTACACAGGGGGTCATGTTATCATTTCAATGTCCGATCACTGCACTGAGGAAAATGATCTAATACAACAGGTTTGCTAAGAGATAATTTCTATTGATAGCTTATTTTCTATTAAGGTGGGAGTATCAACATGCTTGCCAACCTATAACCTATTTCAGGTAGATTTATTTATGTTTTCTAGCTTTTATACAAAATTTAAAGAAAATCAGTATCGACTTGATATTCCATAGGTAATAATTGACATATTTAATAAATATCAAGGAATTTCATAACTTATTTTAGGAGAATTGTATAGCGAAAAATATCGGATAAGATTTTTTTTAACATTATTATGTCATTGTCACTCATTGTTCTTTCACTATACAATTCTCCCAAAATTAGCAATAAAATAAATTGATATTTTTGTAATATATCAGATACTACCTAAATAATGTACCGATGATGATGATTTTCTTTAAATGTTAGTTATTAAAATAATAAACTCAAAAAAATCAACGCGAAATAGGTTATAGGTTGGCAATAGATTGAATGACGTTGAGAATTCAACCTTAACCCATATTAAATAAATTGCTAGTGTATCAAACCCACTTTAGTGTTATATCAATTCCAAATTTGCTAGAATAGTGTTTTTATTGGTACCTAGTAATCAGTTTCATTAGCAGCACAGTCTTGTTAATTAGTGAACTACTTTTATTACAGCGATTTTGTTAAGAAATAAATTGTATCTTCCCAATGCGACGCACTTTGTTCCCAGTAAAGTGCTTTCTCTACAATTAAGACATCAGAACAGCGTCCCCAAAAACAAACTATATCCGTTAGAACCTATAATCAACAAGACGTTGGTGGGGGTTTGTAGCTATCGGCAATCGCCGCGCGCCGTGGTGATAGTTTCAACGTATTTGTTGTGCAGGTCATATCGTCGTTCGGAGTCTTCTAGCTGTTCTGTCTGAATTTGAATTTTTTTGATCGTACCAATACCTGTTTCATTTAATTTATTTTTACTTTGTATTTAAGTTTTTTTAAACTTTGCATATCAGATAAAGCAATAGAATATTCTTATCTCGCACAACCCATCCTTAGTATTGGACGTTATAATCTATGGATGAATTTTATGATCTCAGTAAACCATTATGCATAATAAAAAATCATAATATACAATAACGACAAGAACAATATCTATTACCTAGAAGCTATTTAAATTATTGAGACTTACTTACAGTACTTACTGATTTTTAGTGGTATGTATATGCTTTATTAACCGTATCAAGCAAATAATTTAATGATTAATGTCAAGTTTCATTACAAGTGCCAGTTGAAACTAATATAGTATATAAAACCAGATTACTACACCCCAATAGAACTTGATAATTACTGTTTCAGAGCAATAATGGCTTTAAACCATTCTATTGTAGCATCAACTCCTATTTCCTATTGGCTAAATTACCGTGATATTATTGCTACACAACGGTCTAGCAATTTTCGTTATCTTAGAAAAGCGCGTTGCTGTCACATATTATAGTATTAAACAGTAGTTGTATAAAGAGTATGTGGATTTTTATAAGGAATAGAAAGAAGGCTTTTCTCTCAGTCTATGTGAATCACTCAAAATTGGTAATTTTTGAGTTATGACGCTATTGCAACAAATGAGCGATAAGACGTTACAGCCTTGTAGGTTTTAGTACAAAGATCACTAAAGTCAGGTGACGTCGGTCGCAACGAGGATTTGGATGGGTGCCGCTTGCGAATTGCGGATGGCAGTATGTGGCGTCCCCGTGGTAAGAATAATAGCAAAAACGAAATTATTATCTTACATGCTATTGTTGCAGAATCAAAAAACCAAGTAACTTGTTTTCAAATAGATTATTTTTGTTATTAACCATGCATGCTCAATAATAATTAATTTGCAACGTAGAAAAAAAACAAAAGGTAATAATGGATTAATAATAGATATTTTATAGGTTAAAAGTGAATTTTTTTTAATTGCTTTAATTTTTTTATGTTATATTAACACGATCTTTTTTTAAGATACAGATTGTACTACTCAAAAACCTGTTTGTTCTCCGGGTATCTGTTCCCGGATAAGATGTGATGCTGCACCTAGTTGTTGCCCAACTAAAGGAGAAATTATTGTACAAGGTGTAGGATTCTGCGGTTGTTGTCCAGGATGTGTAAAACCAAGTAGGTGCTCTTCTTATTAAAGAAATTAATTATTTTTCAATTATTTGAAGTAAGAGGATAACCCAGTGTAACTTACTTCTTTCTTTTTACTTTTTACTTTTTACTTTTTACTTTTTACCTTTTACCTTTTACTTTTTTAGTTTTTACTTTTTACTTTTTACTTTTTACATTTTACTCTTTACTGTTTACTTTTTACTTTTTACTTTTTACTTTTTACTTTTTACTTTTTACTTTTTACTTTTTACTTTTTACTTTTTACTTTTTTACTTTTTACTTTTTACTTTTTACTTTTTACTTTTTACTTTTTACTTTTTACTTTTTACTTTTTACTTTTTACTTTTTACTTTTTACTTTTTACTTTTTACTTTTTACTTTTTACTTTTTACTTTTTACTTTTTACTTTTTACTTTTTACTTTTTACTTTTTACTTTTTACTTTTTACTTTTTACTTTTTCTTCTTTACTTTTTACTTTTTACTTTTTACTTTTTACTTTTTACTTTTTACTCTTTACTTTTTACTTTTTACTTTTTACTTTTTACTTTTACCAAACTTTAATTTTACCAAACTTTAATGTCTTATAATAATAATTGTTATTTTACGGGCTAAAAATATATTGTTAAATTAAACATATTTATAATTTGAAGCTTCCTACCTATTGTCGATTTTTTAAATATTGTTTTTAGAAAAAGGAGACAAATGTTATAAGGAAGTAAACACTGAAAAACTAATCTGTGGTCCTGAGTTGAGATGTCATCATGGACAATGTGTATAACAATATTCATTGGCGATTAAGAATATGTTAGTTTATATACATACTATCACAGAATACTAATAAAGAAATGATAAGAAATATTATTGAATTTAGTTCCTAATAAATTTTGTTTAATATATTAGTTGACTACTTAATCTATGATATTATCTAGATACAAAATAATATTTAAATTATGTATTTTTAAATATTTTCAGAGAGTAATAGCCTTTCAGAAAGGTAAGGAAAAAGGCTAGCAGTGGATTGCTATTCCTATTTATAACCTTAAATATTATTTAGGAATTATATTTCATTATCATATATTACAAACGCAAAAAAGATATGTGAGGGCAACCACCGATGATATGATCATTTATAAGCATGATATTTTTATATTCATATATTATAGACTATTATCACAGAAAGTAATAAATAATAGTATATTAAAGTACACGTTTCTTAAGAAGCGGTTTTAGCGCACGCGTCTATTTTAAAAAACGAGGCACAAAGTGGCGAGTTTTTTTATTGACACGTGCGCTAAAACGCCTTATGAAACATGTGCTTTATACATTTTTTTCTATTTCACCTTTTATAATCAAGAAAAATACATTTTAATAAGAAAATAAATCCTTCAAATTTTGTAAATTTTTATGTATAAATTTTATGTTGGTAATACTATTTTTTATCATAGTAACCTCTTGACAACAAAAATTATTTTGCAAACTGTAATTTTTTGATTTATTGACCCATTTTCACCACAAGATTCTAAAGTTATTTTAGCGATATGAGATTTGAAATTGGACGGAATACGTTGTGTGATCCTTGTACATTTGGTATATATACGTTCGGAAATTCGGGAGATTTTGCTACTTTTTTTCGAATTTCAAAAGACGTGATTTTACGTCACGGCATTGCAATTTAGTATAGGGAAGATGGAAAATTCAAATAAAGTTGAAGTTAAAATCGACATTGGAAGGTTAATAGATTGAATTTTGGATAGGATTTGGCAGAAAATGATAGCTTGAAGCATCTAAAAAAGATTGATTTAGATTTATGCAACCAACATACATGACTGTTATCCACACAGAATAAAAAAGTAAGTTATCAAGCTATTTTTCCTCTGCAAAAAAAGAGTTTTTTCGTAAATCACAAAGGCCGCGCAAGTCAATGAAATAAAACATTTAAATGTTACCAACATCAAATAAAGAAAAAACGCGTATCGAAATAGCTTCATTACGATACGCATTTGCGTATCGTACTGAGCTTATTATGAACGTGAAATAGAAAAAAATATTTATGTACTAGAAGACTTAACCAGTGGAAAATTAATTCATATTCACAAGCTGCATTATCACTTATAATCTCCCTAGCAGCAGAATTATTACCGATAATTTTTTTAAGGTCACGAGTAGTTTCCCCTAACTTAAAATGTTTATTGATACTAACCAATTTGCTTTACATATTGAACAACTGGGCTAAAAGAGACACATCAAAAATGTATCTAAACTGATCGGAAATATGTTTTTTAAGTTTCATTTGAAACTATGTAGACATGTAATTTTAGATGTTATGGTTGAATACGAATTAATGTTCCTGAAATTTTAGTAATAAACCTTAGTTACTAACAAATAAAATCAACTTCTATTGTAAAAATACAATGCGTCATATTAAACTAAACTCACCAGAAATATGTTTTTTAAAGTTATATTTGAATTTAAAACTATAAAGACATTGGATTTCGCTGGTTTGTCTCACCAGTCACTTCGAAATTACTTGACATATGAATTAAAATTAAGTCGTAGTATTATACCTAAGAAAAATTATCGCTTATTAATTTTATTAGGTTAATAGGCTATCGACTATCGCGATAGTCTTCCGTTGCTATAAGCAACGTAAACAAAAAGGAGCCTTCTAATTGGTTAAAAATAAATTTATGAAATTTTCAAGCTAAACCCCTTTTGCTGTTCATTTTCATCAATTTTTTTAACACACTTCTCTTATGTATTTACTTAATAGTAATGACTAAAGCTAAAATTAACGTACCTTGTTAAAGGGCATTGGAAAAAAATGACCTACCTGAAACAAAAAAAAAATAAATTAAATATACAAACATTTAAATATAATTCCCGAATAACACACACCCTGTAATTTAATAGTGAATAATATATTTATTTAAAATATATTTTTGATGGATTGACTAGTCATAGAATGCAATTACAATCGTGCTTTCTTATGACTACGGCTTTCGCCTTCGGCTCAAGTTGCAAATTTTGATCATGAGTGTCATCCCATGCCCGATATAATATAAAATGTAATTTACTACGCTTGTAACAAACTTATCGTAACTAGCAACATATTAACAAAACGCAATAAACGAAGTTTGCAATTATATTTTAGTTTGAGAATCTAAACTACAATTTAAACTGCTACTTGATAACAACGAGAGCTTAATTATCAAGCCTTTAGAGACAAGAATTTCCTTTCAGGTAGATAATTTCGATCTTATCGAGTTTAATTAAGTACAAAACTAATGGGGCTTAAATGCTTACTTTCTAAGCATTTAATCGCATTTTCTCATCTAAGGTGCATATAATAACCACCGTATTTTAGTTTGTAGAGAATTGCATCAACCAACGTTTATTAAGCAAGGATAAACCACGTATATTATTCATAAAAGTACTTTTTATTCGATTGTGTCAAAAAATGACGTTTTATAGATCAGATATTTGTACGAAAAGGTAACCTTTTCAATAGGGTATTGACTGTTGCGCTGGTAGCTAGTTAACACTTTTCGTCCCAGGCGGAAAATTTTTTTTAAAACCGACCAGAAAATATACACTTTCTGGACAATTTTTCGTCTAGAAAATAATCTTTTTCCTATCGCAAGACCGGAAAAGTGACGTTAGAGATTGGAAAAAAAAATTCCGGTCCCTGTTTTTTGTTTTTCCAATCGCTCTTTGATAATACAATCTACCTAGATTTCGTTACTATGACAACAACATTTCGATGTATTGTCGAGTGACAGTTCGTTGATTTTTAATTTGTTGTTTATGTCAAACTTGTTTCGCGAGTGCGCAAATTTAAAAATATGAATTCAGATTTTGAATTATCCGACACGGAAAATGAGATTTCAGAAAAAATTTTGGAAGCAGCAAGGAGAGCAACTTACGATTTATTGCCAGTAAAATTAAAAGCCCGTTACGAGAAGTCATACGACGCATTTAAAAATAATATAAAATAATTTAATGTAAGTATATCGAAGTGTCGGTTTTAAAAAAAAATATTGTACTTCACGCAACCAAAAATTAGTGTTTTCCAGGTCTCCCCAAGCTTCCAGGACTCGCCTACGGCTCGCCCTGGAAATGGTTGTCTCGACCTGAAAAACACTACTTTCCGGTCTTGTAACGTAAATTACTATTTCGGACGCTAACATTTTTTTAACAAACTGGTTATTTTATTTTCAATTATTTACAATATTTATATTAAATGTACAATTAGAACAATTTTGAACAAGAACAGGGTGCTGTAAATTTGATTTTGAGGATGTGTTATATATATTTTTGTTCTCCGTATTGATATTATTCTCCAATGTTGAACTCGATTGGAAGACGGATTACGATACTTGAGTCGGTATTGATTGCAGTTCAGATTATGGAATGTTGAATATTTTCTTGGTCAGCTCTAACTTATTGCTTAAGGAATCATCTTTGTAGCCCTCGGCTATCCCAGAAGACTTCCAGCCTCCATGCCGTTTTAGAGATGTTATGTCTGCTCCCGCATCTACAAGCAATGTGGCCGACGTTCTTCGGAAACAATGTCCCTTGAATTCCTTGGCATTCGGCAGTTTTAGGTAAGACCCTATTTCCTGAGGTATGGAGCAAAATGTGTGTATACCGACAACTTGCTTATAGCATTTTCCATTGCGATAAGACACAAAAAATCGCCCATCACTCATATTTGTTGGACGTAAATGATCTCGGTTTGTTTGATTTATCATAGGGAATTTTTATTAACAAAGCCGTTCCCAAATCTTGTATGTCATCAATTTTCATATGGGCCAGTTCTTCTCGACGACATGCGCCCGCGATTCCAAAAATAAAACAACATGTTATTAAGAAAATTGTTAGCAATAAATTTAAAATAAAATTACATAGTTATATTTACCTTCAACATTAAGTATTCGTCATCTGAAGCATGGCAAAGGAATTTTTGAAACTCTTTAGTTAGGGTCTTTGATTTCTTTGGACAATAACCAACACTTTTTCGTTCCAATAATGCTCGTAATCTCATGTACTCGTATTTTGATATATCAATGTTGTGTTTAACATTTTTACCACTGCACGTAGCATGGAATACTGCGACCACAAAGTGGATGTCTTTACAGTTTTCGATAGATCGACCATATACACTAAGAAAACGTTTTCCGAGAACGACTGTATACTTTTTCTTGCCGGTAATCCATACATTTTTTATTAGCTTTGTACCGGGTGCTCCACCTAAGGAGGTAATCGGCTATATCTCAGAAAGTAATAACACTAGGACTTTGGGAAAAAATGTATATCGATAAAAGCGGCCAAGAGAAATTGCTGGAAATTATATTCAAGTTCGAAAAATGACCGCTCGGGGGCGTAAGAGAACTTTCAAAATAGAAATGCCGATTTTCTCTTGATTTTTCTTAATAAAAATATGTTAAAAATATAAGCATTGTATTTTTCATAAAATTATGCAACTTTATGTTAACAATAGTTTTTTTCTATTTTCAATAATACAGTGGTGGGAGAAGGTCAAACCTTTTTTCTTTCAAACGCTGATATCTCTGCTTTGGACAAAACCGATTTTGTTCAACTTGGTCGTGAAAAAAAACCCTTCTTTTCCTCTACACGTAGATCTATTAACTATACCATATTGATTCTGATGGTCGCCACTAGATGGCGTTTTTCCGGTATTCCTCAATGAATAAGGATTTTCTCAAAAAAACCAAATGTTATGATATGACTTTTTCATCATATTTTATTTTGGCTTAAATAGTGGAATAAAAAATCCAGGTCCGCATTTAAAATAAAAAAGTTGATGATAATCGCTCAAATCCGAAACGTCGGATTGAAAAACTAACCCCATCAGCTTGTAGAGGAGGAAAAGTTACTATGAGGAACTGAAAACCGCAACGTGATATCTTTTGTTAAACTAGAGAAATTAGGGATAATAATAAATTAATATGGAAAAATAGGCCATTTTTAAAACATTCATTAATCAATTAAATCACTGGTTTAATGACGTCAAAGATGCTGGAACTGTCTCCCATCATTTTCTTTGATTTTGATTTTTCTTAATAAAAATATGTTAAAAATATAAGCATTGCATTCTTCATAAAAAAATGGCCTATTTCCATAATAGGGGAGATCCGGCTGTGATGGCATACATTTTTTTAATAGTCGATAAATTAGATACCGTTAAAGATAAAATTTTGAAATTCTTATTAGATATAGAGCCCTACTGTACCATTTATTTGGAGTATAAATAAACACCCTGGTTCTAAACTTGAAGTGTAAAAATAATATTTATTTTTTTTACCTTAGTGTGCCATCATATCTAGACCTCGGGTATGATGGCATAGTTTCAAAAAGTTTCAATATTTGTATTTAAAAAATGGAAAAGCATTTTAACAACTTATAATGAAATGTTTTCCTAATAGAAACATAAATAACTAAATATATAATGACATAGAAACATAAACAACTAAACACATATTTCGCAAATAAAGGATTTGGTTTTGGAGCTGACCCCAGCACATTCGGTGTGGCTCCACTTGTGACAACTTTGACATCGAATTCAGCTTCTCGACATCGTGAAAGTGAATATAAGGAATTCCGTCTATGTTGGCACACTATGCCATCATATCCGAATCTACATGCCTAAATAAACCGCGCCGAATTAAATAATTAAACACTCCCATCGCTTGCTGTCACATGAAAATTTAAGGTTAGAATACCACTTTACCTGTATATTACAAAAACTTTACATTTTTTCACTGCTATATCAAATAATAGAATATTTACTTACCAAAAAATATTTTTTTCAATCACTAATAAATAAATTTTTCAGTTTATTTTCAAAAAATAGTGACAACGACACGAACCCGTTAAACATTGTATGTAAACTAACCAAATGAATTGTTGGTTGCCTATTGTGTCGTTCCTAACATTACAGGATAAGAGAAAATGCTAGTGTGCCATCAAAGCCAGTATGCCATCATAGCCGGATCTCCGGATTATTATTATCCCTAATTTCTCTAGTTTAACAAAAGATATCACGTTGCGGTTTTCAGTTCCTTATAGTAACTTTTCCTCCTCTACAAGTCGACGGAGTTAGTTTTTTAATCCGACGTTTCGGATTCGAGCGACCATCATCAACTTTTTTATTTTAAATACGGACCTGGATTTTTTATTCCACTATTTAATAGCCTTTATAAGCCTAAAATAAAATATGATGAAAAAGTCATATCATAGCATTTGATTTTTTTGAGAAAATCCTTATTCATTGAGGAATTAAGGAAAAACGCCATCTAGTGGCCACCATCAGAATCAATATGGTATATTTAATAGATCAACGTGTAGAGGAAAAGAAGGGCTTTTTTTCAAGACCAAGTTACATAAAATCGGTTTATTCAAAGCAGAGATATCAGCGTGTGAAAGAAAAAAGGTTTGACCTTCTCCCACCACTTTATTATTGAAAATAGAAAAAAACGATTCCTAACATAATTTCCTGCATAATTTTATAAAGAATACAATGCTTATATTTTTAACACATTTTTATTAATAAAAATCAAGAGAAAATCGGCTTTTTTATTTTGAAAGTTCTCTTACGCCCCCTAGCGGTAATTTTTCGAACTTGAAAATAATTTCCAGCAATTTCTCTTGGCCGCTTTTATCGATATATATTTTTCCCAAAGTCCTAGTATTATTACTTTCTAATATATAGCCGATTACCTACTTAGGTGGTACACTCGGTACAACACAATTTCTAATTCCAATAACAAACAAATTCCCGAAAAAACCTTACATTGAAAAGCGCAAGATTTATTTACGAAAAAAAAGGTGACGTTCATGACTGAGATGAACCCTTAAGCTTCAAACGGAGGGAGTAAAAAGACGTTTTCAGTAACCCTTTTTACCTTTTTTGTGAGAACCCTTATATTTTATCAAGCGGAGAGACATTTATAAAACTCTGTGCCCCAAGCATTTTAAAAAGGCGGAAACATGCAGTAGTATTGCAACTTGAACCTTAAAATTAAAAATGAATGAGTATAATAATAATAATAATAAGAGGTTGCTTGTCGTAAGGATGCTTGCCTTGTTTCGGATAAGTGTAAGAAAAAAAAGTTGTTAGAAAATATTTTTAAGAGCCCAACAGCATGGAATAGTGTTTCGTTTTATTAAAAGTTTCCACTGTCTTGAACGATGCCGAGGAAAAACGTTCTGAGATTTTGTAACTAATCGTGTTTGTACAATTTTTAAGGCGGTAACATAGAAACATATCGATTAGCGATCGCATAGAAAGCCAGTCATAATAATACGATGGTGTCTTATTTGTCCACCTACTTGGTGGACAATAAAATGCCTGTCTAACAAACTTTAAAAAGTAGTAAAAATGGAGGTTTTGTAAGTAGTTTTAGTAAAAAGTATGGTTTTCAACTTTCAACAATTATCCTTTCAGGACGAAAACGTCAAATGTGTACTCTGAATGACTGACTGACTGTAAGCAGTTCAAAATAGTTTTTATTTCTTTGAATATAAGTTTACTTTTTGTCCTACATTTCTGTACCACCATGTGTGTTAAAAATCGATATAAACGATAAAGCATGAAATGTTTAAACATTTTTCCTGAAATATTTTCGCGTCAGCCAAACAATTTATGGACAATCATTATAATCTGAGCACCGAAAATATTCAAACTTTCGGCAATTCAAATCACGATTCTCAGCTCAATCCTGGTTTTTTTAATTTAACGATGGCGTATTGACTTTTGTCTGTTTTCACTTTTTTCCATTATTTAGAACACATTTTTTAATTGCCTGTTTGTTGTTCTAAATCATGCAAAAATGTTCGTAGGATTTTAATGAAAATTTGCTTGCAAATTTATTATTTGGAAGCAGAAACAGCTCTTTTAGGGTTTAATTTTTTACCCTCAAGGGTCTCAAGTTAGGCAATGAACACTTATCCAAAGGTAAGATGTCTTTTATATAGAATTGAGAAGAAGGCATGTTTACTCAGCACATACCGTGCGAGTAAACATTATTTGCATCAAAGAGGGCTTGGATTAAAAAACGTAGGGCTTGGTTTAAATCATAATGATATGGGGACGATATATCTAACCAAATCTAGGTTAAAATTTTGTCAAATTCATATTATGACATGATTATGGAGAACTATAGGGTAGGAGGCCGATCGACAATGGCAGCATTTTCAAATTCTGTCCCGGTTTTTTGGTTAGTTCGCTATTGGCCGATAGATGGCTCTCGCGTCCGAAGTGGGCTGATGTTGTCTTCTTCTTCTTCGTTTTTAATATGGAAAACTAGATCCTCCATAGTTTTTAACTTTTACTTAAACCCTTTATTTTTCTGTGCTTTTACTTTTGACAATTGACATTTTATTTTTCGAAATAACAAATAATGTTTGAAGGCAAGACAAGACAAATAACGTTGTATTGTAATTAATTTCCATATTTATAATAAATAATGGTACAATTTATAAAAGTAGAGTTTGCTTTGTGTCGGCGTGTAAGACAGGATCTTTTTCAGAGAGAAAACGCAGCCAAATAAGTCTCTTTCTAGCTCCAAAGGTATAGCTAGAATGTCTAATACCCTGTATTTTAAAAACCAAGCATCGTTGAAACTTTATACAGGCCGAGTTTACTAATAAGTATAACAAAGTAAGTGTAAATTCATATAAAAGTCCTTATTTGTTCCTTAAAGAACTAATTTAAATAAAAATAGTTATTGCGTCCATAAGAAACCATAATTTGATAGCCCACTTCGAACACGCGCGCCATCTTACAGCGACTCGTAAAGCTGAATTACCGCTGCTAATTTGGGACCGAATCCAATGCATTGCGATCGGCCTCCTACCTCAAGTCCTCCATAGACATGATATGCCAAACTAATGAGTAATAAAATAAGTAGACAAGTACAAATTAATTTTTGTTGTTTACAAAATTAACAAAATAAGAATATACAGAAAGAAAAAGAAAAATAACTACATAAATTGCTGAAGTTGGCCACCACCATGCTCCAAGCATAAGTTCACACGTCTCTTCATATTTTCTTCTTGGGGACAGGCGTCTTATACTATTTGTTGACGTATTTTGCATTATTTCACGAATGTTTGCAACAAGTTCTTCTGTTCTTACAGATGGTCTTCCTGCTCCTTTTTTGTGTTGTATAGAACCTGTTTCCCTAAACCCAGCCACGGTTCTTTTTAGGCAATGATAAAAATCCGCAGCAATAAAAGCACCGCTAGGAAAATGTTCGTGAAAATCGTCCATGCACAAACCCGGATTGTATTGCCACTTACCATTTACTCCAACCCCGTTTCAAAAGTACCCTTCAACTATGAATGTTTTGTGCTGTTCCGTAAAGCCCATTGTGTGAATTGTTCAAGAAATTAAAAAAATTAGCGGTGAATCAAATTACTTGTAACGACTGTCAAAGATGACGGAATAACTGATTGATTGTTAATTCAGGTAGTTACTGACATCCAACAGGTATTAAGCTCTACGGCTAAGCATTACGTCCTTAGATGCAAGGTCCTCTTTGACGCAAATAATTTTTGCTCGCAGGGTACAAAGTTTTACAAATTTGATGCGTTATCATTGCTATCTTGGTAATTATAGGTAAGAGATAGCATTAAAATATGCAACTTTTCCTGCATTTAGCGAACTCTCTATCCTATAGTTGCCGAGATAGCATCGCTAATGCATCGATTTGTAACACCCTGTATATATAAATAGGTAACTCTGTTATATGCACTGAATTTTAATGTAACATTATTTTTCGCAGCGCTGCAGCCCTAAAAAAGAAACTCAGACAAACAAAGAAAGCAGGAAATTTTATGTATCCGTGGTAATCTTGGTTTAGTTCAAAATAAATGTAATGGTGTCGCCATCGGATTAAAGTTCAAACATTTCTTCCGGGTGTTATTCCGAATGCAACTCACAGACAAACATGATTTTACAATTCGAGTCACACAATCTTGTTTTAAACTTCGAGATGAAAACGTTATCTTCCGTACTGATATTGAATTAGTTTTTCCCTGTGTGAGAAGTAGAACGTCGTTTATTGGTTTATTATAAGGAAGTAATGCTTTTCTAATGCTGATATAGTACCGTGCGAGCAAAAATTATTTGCATCAAAGAGGGTCTTGCATCTAAGGACGTAATGCTTAGCCGTAGAGCTTAATACCTGTTGGGTGTCAGTAACTACCTGAATTAACAATCAATCAGTTATTCGGTCATCTTTGACAGTCGTCAAGTTATTTGATTTATCGCTAATTTTTCCAATTTTATGAACTATTCAGACAATGGGCTTTACGGAACAGAACAAAACATTCATGGTTGAAGCGTATTTTCGAAATGGGGTTAGAGTAAATGGTGAGTGGCAATACAATCCGGGTTTGTGCATGGACGATTTTTACGAACATTTTCATAACGTTGCTTTTATTGCTGAGGATTTTTATAATTTCCTGAAAAGAACCGTGGCTGTCTTTAGGGAAACAGGTTCTGTAGAACCCAAAAAAGGAGCAGGAAGACCATCTGCAAGAACAGAAGATCTTGTTGCAAACGTTCCTGAAATAATGCAAAATACGCCAACAAATTGTATAAGACGCCTGTCCCAAAAAGTGGAAAGATCTTATGGAACATGGAGGACTATTCTTAAGAAACAGCTAAATTTATTTCCTTATAAAGTGCAAGTATTCCAAGAAATACAAGCCGGAGATTTTGAAAGACGCAGAAATTACTCTCAATGGTTTACTCAAAATTTATTGGAAATAAATGATTTATTAGACCTGACATTTTTTTCGGATGAAGCCTGGTTCCACCTCTCCGGTTGCGAATTCTCAGAATACACGCATGTGGAGTAGTGAAAACCAATTTCAGCAATTTATGTAATTATTTTTCTTTTTCTTTCTGTATATTCTTACTTTGTTAATTTTGTAAACCACAAAAATAAATTTGTATTTGTCTACTTATTTTATTACTAACTAACTAAAAAAAATTAAAATTATCTTATGCAGCTGAAATTTGGCATGTAGGCTACATTTAAAAAAAACTTTTTCCAATAACTTTTTTCAATATTTTCAGAAATAACCCCACTTTTAAATTGTTTTTTGAAAAAAATTTAAATTTTACAGATAATGCGAACCACGTGACTACAACTTTTTGCTTAATTTTCATCTCGACCGAAGCAGAACTTGAAAATAAATATGATGCCGACATTACTGGTCACCCTGTATAGTGTGCATTTTAAACATTTTACTTTGAGACTTGGTGTTGTTTATTTAAGTATGACAAGTGATATGGGTACGGCACTTTACTAGGGTGAAAGCTATTTTGGTAAAGCTATCATACAAATTCTGTTTTTACGATATTCATATTATGTACTACAAATGCCTAATAGTATATTAAAGTACACGTTTCATAAGAAGCGGTTTTAGCGCACGCGTCTATTTTAAAAAACGAGCCACAAAGTGGCGAGTTTTTTTATTGACACGTGCGCTAAAACGCCTTACGACACATGTGCTTTATACATTTTTTTCTATTTCACCTTTTATAATCAAGAAAAATACATTTTAAAAAGAAAATAAATCCTTCAAATTTTGTAAATTTTTATGTCTAAATTTTATGTTGGTAATACTATTTTTTATCATAGGAGCCTCTGGACAACAAAAATTATTTTGCAAACTGTCATTTTTTGATTTATTGACCCATTTTCACCACGAGATTCTAAAGTTATTTTAGCGATATAAGATTTGAAATTGGACGGAATACGTTGTGTAGTCCTTGTACATTCGGTGCATATACAGAGCGTTCGGAAATTCGGGAGATTTTGCTACTTTTTTTCGAATTTCAAAAGACGTGATTTTACGTCACGGCATTGCAATTTAGTATAGGGAAGATGGAAAATTCAAATAAAGTTGAAGTTAAAATCGATATTGGAAGGTTAGTAGATTGAATTTTGGATAGGATTTGGCAGAAAATGGTAGCTTGAAGCATCTACAAAAGATTGATTTATAGATTTATGCAACCAACATACATGATTGTTATCCACACAGAATAAAAAAGTAGGTTATCAAGCTATTTTTCCTCTGCGAAGAATGGGTTTTCTCGTAAATCACAAAGGCCGCGCAAGTCAATGAAATAAAACATTTAAATGTTACCAACATCAAATAAAGAAAAAACGCGTATCGAAATAGCTTCATTACGATACGCAAATGCGTATCGTACTAAGCTAATTATGAACGTGAAATAGAAAAATAGTTTTAAAATTGTGGTTTACAGGAATAATAAAAAAAACATAATCAAAAAATATATATATCGATAATTCTAGCATTGCTGCTGTTGATTTTAAATAAAATAAGTACTCTTTGTCATTACTAATACAAGTATGACTCGCATTTCACAGTTTCTCGCGCATTACCCCTAGTTCTATGATAGTCATTCTTTAATATTTTGTTTGTTATTCGTAAACAAATCGGAAAATATTTTTTAAAACTGATTGAAAATTATACTCTGTTTCTTAAAGCCTGACGGCACAGCTGAGGGTCATGAGTCGTAAAACCTCAATAAACCATAAGCGTAACAATAACAGGTACCCGATCTTAAGTAATTAAATTATCTATTATTGCATAGGTATAGAGGTAGGTGGCTTATGTCGTAGAATATTTCCAACTTCAAGTGAGGTAGTTTAGTTTTGTTTTTAACGTGTTATCGAAAGCTTGTGTGTATATTATAAAAATAATACAAAAATGGCGAATAATTATTCCACAGTGCTTTGTAAAGGTGTGCTTGACTTTAAAAAATATTTAAAATTACATATACAGTGACCGGCAGAAAGTGCGCAGCATATGGGAAAGTTTTTTATCTTTAAGTTTAGAAAATTAATTTTATTTTAGATAGGTTCTGCATGTTCTTAAACCAAAATAACACCCATTAAATCCGGTAAAAGTATTATGGTATACGAGGTAGGATCAAAAATGTGAAATTGCGCTAAGAGTAAAGTACCTCCATCTTTCATTTTAGAATATTTTTTTACTAAGAATTATTTTTTTAATTTTAAAGTTATACCCAAATTCCAAATTTCGCTTATTTTGAACAAAAAAATGGATTTAATCGTATTTTCTGAATAACCCTGTATAAAAAATAAATGGCGACCGAATAGTACGAAAATAAGATTTTCTGCAGACTTTGTTAGAGATAACCGTCGATCATAAGTCCGATTAGTTTGTTTTCATAATATTATGGCTTTTTAAAATAAAAACATAAAAATATTAAATATTTTTGCTGCACACCGTATTTTATTTTCTGAGGGAACAAGTTAATTTCATCTAACTGATATTTTTTGATTTACATTGATTTAAAGCATCTCCTAAATAGTTTTTTATACATTGAAGTATGCATAGAAAGTTTCCTTTTGATTTATAAAGAAAAAAATTTAAATTAAAAATATATTATTGATCCTTATTTTGCGTGACGAATAAAATCCGTTCAAAATGTATTTTTAATTTAAATTTCTTTCTTTATAAATCAAAAGGAAACTTTCTATGCATACTTCAATATATAAAAAACTATTTAGGAGATGCTTTAAGTCAATGTAAATCAAAAAATATCAGTTAGATGAAATTAACTTGTTCCCTGCAGAAAATCTTTTTTTCGTACTGTTCGGTTGCCATTTATATTTTATACAGGGTTATTCAGAAAACACGATTAAATCCATTTTTTTGTTCAAAATAAGCGAAATTAGGAATTTGGGTATAACTTTAAAATTAAAACAATAATTCTTAGTAAAAAAATATTCTAAAATGAAAGATGGAGGTAGTTTACTCTTAGCGGAATTTAAAATTTTTGATCCTACCTCGTATACCATAAGACTATTACCGGATTTAATGGGTGTTATTTTGCTTTAAGAACATACAGAACCTATCTAGAATAAAATTAATTTTTTAAACTTAAAGATAAAAAAACTTTCCCATATGCTGCGCACTTTCTGCCGGTCACTGTAGAAACCAAAAAAAAAATGAAAATAAGAATGTACCGGGTGATTGGTTATATTTTGCACCCCCACCTATCTTATTTATTTGAAGAGGTATCAAAAAACTTTAAATACCAAAGTTGTAGGCTTTTTGATGAATTTTTATTATACAATATCAGAAGAAAAAAAAGATTATCGCATAACTGTGAAATACGTACAAATTGTTTTTTTTTAAATGAAACACCCTGTATATTATATGATATTCTTGTAGAAAATCTTCTTCTCATTTCAAATATATATATTTTATATGGTCTATTTTGAACGCTTGGGTAAATAAGTATAATTTAAAAATATAGCATAAGTAGGCTTAGACAATATGGCCGATTGAATAAGTATAAGGCAATTGTTCACCTATTATTGGTCTGCTATAAACAAATTAATATTAATTATTCTTAGAAATACTCATCCAGATTGGATATCCATGGCTATAGACAAATTGAAAGCCGGTTACCAAAAATGTATAGAAGCGAATGGGGGCCATTTCGAACATATTCATTAGATTGAATGTCGGCTATTACCGCAATATTCCCCATAAAATCGTCTTACATAAAATATGTTTCTATAAATAATTGTAAGAATTTGGTATTTTAAATGTAGTTTAAAGTTTAGTAAGTTTTTTTTTTAATATAATAATATTAACTAAAACATATTATATTAAACGTATGGTTTTATTTCCAATCGATATCCAATCTGGATGAGTATTTCTAAGAATAATTAATATTAATTTGTTTATAAACATTAATATTCATATAGCAGACCAATAATAGGTGAACAATTGCCTTATATTCAATCGGCCATATTGTCTAAGCCTACTTATGCTATGTTTTTAAATTATACTTATTTACCCAAGCGTTCAAAATAGACCATATAAAATATATATATTTGAAATGAGAAGAAGATTTTCTACAAGAATATCATATAATATACAGGGTGTTTCATTTAAAAAAACACAATTTGTACGTATTTCACAGTTATGCTATAATCTTTTTTTTCTTCTGATATTGTAAAATAAAAATTCATCAAAAAGCCTACAACTTTGGTATTTAAAGTTTTTTGATACCTCTTCAAATAAATGAGATAGGTGGGGGTGCAAAATATAACCAATCACCCGGTACTATAATATTACAATTTAAGAGAACAGGCAACTCAATTAAAAAAATGGGTTAAGACGGTCGAATTTTTTGGCAGACCTGTTCTCTTAAAACGATACACCATTTTACTATCACCTTGTTTTGCTAATGTATAGTATCGGCTAAAACTAAATCAAATAAAGTTGTTACTATGTTTAATTTATTTACAACACGGGCAGGAACCAAAAGGAATTTACATTTTATAAATAAAAACCGAAACGACCGCCACTGTCCGAAGATTTATTGTAAATCATCGGCTTGCCATATTGTTACAATTTTACGACCCTATTGTGAAAGGTAAAATTAGGGGTGTGCCAATCTATATGGTGTTTAAACTACCTGTATTGTTACTAAAAAGATATACTTTCAGGCGAAAAATAATATGTTCACCCGATAAGCTAAAATTTGTGTTTTGCATTTTTATTGAGGGTTCTTAGCTGTCAGACAATAATAGGAAACAGACTTTAAAAGTTACGCAATTCTATTTTAGGCTGCGAAAATCGTAGCGGACAAAATTTTTTAATAAGTAATCACAAAATATTTTTAACGGTAACAGAAGAAAGTGTGGTACAAATTTCAAGTCTCCTAAGTAGGTCTTAAAATTATTTTTTTGTTTATTTCGACAACTTACCACACCACCTCGAGAGGGAGTGTGTTCTGTCCATCGCGAAATGCTTAATGCTTAGTATTAGCTATTATTGTTGCTATGATAATAAAAATGTATATATACTTAAATTAAAAGAATTTCCGTTGCACGTCATCAATCAGCTGAAAGTTGAAAATCGGTAAGGAAACATAAGAACATAAAATTTGGGCAAAAAATGTATAAATTTCATGCGATATTGAATGTAAAAGAAACTTAATGTATTCTTCTATGATACTAAGCCGCTTAAAGGGGATGTTTTTTAAGTTTAACCTTTTAAAAATTAATATCATTTGAATTTTTTGGGCTGACAGTTGGCAACAGAAGTGTCAACGCATCGGTGATGTCAGTTTATTTCTTGGCGAATTTTGATTGACGTTTATTGTTTTCATTTCGTGTTTTCGTGACTTTATTTAAGTCGTTTTTAACTAAAACTGCAAATCCTTTTCTAAATAGGATTAAAAACTGATCTTTTAAGAACAACAAAGGGATTCATACACATTTCTGTTGATTACGTTGTTTACCTTTATTGAAAAATGCCGAAGCATTTCCTTACTGGGGTATTTTAATTACAAACTGGCAACACTGCTGATACTCGAAAGTATGACGTGCAACGGAAATTATTTTAATTTAAGTATATACCTTTTACCTTTTTGATTACAAAAAAATATAAAGACTCCTTAACGATAGTTTATTTTAATTAAGTTTAAACGTTCCAAGCAATATTTGAACCCGGCACCAACACATAAAAATAAATCTTATTAAATGTTGCTATTACCAGCACTTGAGCACGTCCGAACGTAAAATTTCCTGGAAAACTTGGAGTATTATCGTTCTTCGTGTACACCTACATTTAAAAGCTTAAATGGGAATTCAGCTATAGTTGAGGTTAAACTTTCAGATCAGCATTTTCTTTTAAATGTTTAAAGTGCTTTGCGGTATTACCTTTGTTTATTTATTTATTTATTTATTAACGAGCTTAGCCCACTTTTTAAAATAACAATAATTGGCTATTCTTGAATGATCTTCTTCATTTAGTAAATTATAATTATGGGCAATATAAGTTAGTTTTCCGGCCCTCTCCACGGTTAGTCTGTATCGTTTTTGCCGATGAATAAATCCATAACTACTAAAGGTTCTTTCGGTTGCGGCTGTTGACGATGGTAAATTTAAAATGTCTATAGCCAACCTACTTATTTTAGAACTGGGGCAAATTCCTGCCCACCAAACAGGTCCAGACATAGATTTTTCGCTGGAAATGACGAATTCCTTAGCAAAAATATTACCTCTAATTTTGTACTGTGCGAGTGCTTCCCTAATAAAATCTACTTGTAAAGAAAGGCAAGAAAACCTTGCCAAACAACTATCGACCAGTCGCATTGCTTTCAGTTATATCAAAGGTGATTGAGAAAGCTATTAACCAACAACTTCTAAAATACCTAGAAGGCCTTAAAATTATCAGCGACCATCAGTATGGTTTTCGTAAGTCCAGATTAACAGGAGACCTTCTAGCCTATGTCACTCATCTTTGGAGCAACGCAATCGAACATCATGGAGAGTCCCGGGCTATTGCACTGGACATCTCTAAAGCCTTTGACCGTGTCTGGCACGAGGGGCTCCTAAGTAAACTGCGTTCTTATGGTATGCCCGGTCGATTTTGTTCATGGTTGTCTAGCTTCCTCAAGGACCGTTCTCTGCAAGTGGCGATTGACGGGTTTCTCTCAGACACCTTCACCATCAATGCTGGTGTTCCTCAAGGGTCCATATTATCCCCCACTCTCTTCTTACTGTACATTAACGACCTTCTAGCGAAAACAGAAAATCCAGTATATAGCTCTGCTGACGACAGCACACTTATCTCATCTTTTACTTTGAAATCTCAAACATCGGCTGCTGACGCACATCTTCGCAGACAACATGAGGTATCACGCCTCAATAAAGACCTGGAAGAAATTTTGTCTTGGGGTGACAGTAACCAAGTCAAATTTAACACTCAAAAAAACCAGGCAGCAGTGTTCTCTAAGAAGGTTAACATTGCAGAACCCGATATCGTTATGGCAGGACAAGCAATTCCACTAAATTCGTCTATTAATTTGCTGGGTGTCAACCTGGGAGGAAATATGTCTTGGCATAATCATGTTGTGGCAATCGCCGGGGCAGCTTCTCAGAAGCTCGGTATACTTTTTCGTACCAAAAAGTTGTATACACCTCAACAACTTTTGACACTCTATAAAGCCCAGATTCGACCATCACTGAAATACTGCTCTCAGTTCTGCACCGAAGCATACCCTTCGGTTGTTGGATTCCATCCAAAGGAGAGCCGTTCGTCTAATTGGCGACCACGAGCTGACTAAGAACCTCGACAGCTTAGAACATCGAAGACAGGTTGGTGATTTGACTCTCTTCTACAGATACTTCCATGGCAAGTGTTCGACAGATATTGCCCGCTCGATTCCACCTAGAGTAATGCATAGCAGAAACACACGACGAACCACTGCCGCCCATCCCTATGTGGTTCAACTTAGTACACCCCGAACATCATTGTTTCAGAACTCTTTCATTTGGAGGACGTCATCTTTGTGGAACGGCCTTTCTGAGACCGTGTTTCCAACCGAGTATAACCTCCAACGATTCAAGAAAAACGTGAATCGCTTTCTTCGCACACGCACCGCTCCCAGAGCGCCTTAAAGGATTTTTCCTATAGTGCTTGTGCTCGATCATAAAAAAAAAAGAATACTTTGAATCGATATGTTCAGGAAGCGGCCGCGCGGCGCCAGTAACGCCAAGTAGAGCTGAGTAAATAAATGAGAGTATGGAGCGGAAAAAAAAACAATATTTCCAATGTTACCGATCTTGCAGTAATATTACGTAATATTACCAAAATTACCGATAACATTACCTCGGTAATATTACCTTTACATCACCACTTCGGCCTCAATTTTTCCTCGGTCGTCTCCGACAAGAAAATAGCACAATTAATTTAATGTTATCCTTGAAAGCCATGACGACGCGTAATCTAATCTCGTCAAATGTAATTGTTGGATATCGATTCGAGAAAGCGGATAAGCCAAAAATAGAGCGATAACTTTTTTTTATCACGCGAGAAAAACTTAGTTTCGGCTTTTATTTAGATTATTTTTTTGAAGGGGATTATTATCGGGTTAATTCGGTGATGATAGGCTTAGTTTTCGTCAAGGCCAGTCAATATTGTTGTCATAATTCATTTATAATAATCGTTAGTATATCGTGCCGGCCAGATTAAAGTTACAGGGGACCGCAGCAAGAACCTCTACGACGAGGTGGCTTCCACCCTTTAAATCTTAACTGGAAAGGGGGTCGAGTGATACCTTATTATAAAGGGAATTGAATTGCCTTCCAAACGCGACCTTGCTCGTTTGAATCAAGTGAATAGTTCCTGAGAAATAGGGCTAAAAAGAAAAGAAAATTTAATAGTAGGTAATAATAGTATATTACGTACCGAGGTGGAAAGTGTTTCATTATTGTCGAGAGATTAGATAGTTTACCGAGACGCGAAGCGTCGAGGTAAACTATATCTCGGGGACAGTAATGAAACTTTTCACCGATGTTTGTATACTATTTTATTTACAACCACATCCTACATCCAGTTCTTATCATTTTTAACTAAAAATATTATTAAAAGAAAAATGTCATTTTGACGTAGTATTATAGAAAATATTATATTAAAAAAATCAAATTTATTTACAAGTAGGCATATTTTCAAATTAGGCGACGGTTGTCAAGGAAACGTTTGTTTGAAATTAAAACAGTAAACGTCAGTTCAAGTCTGATCTTTTGCGATCAATACAATAAAGTTTAAAAATTAATGGAAGAAGCATCAATGGAGTATACCCCGCCGTAAATAAGGGGAGCCGCTGAATGAAATGATAAAATTTTAGTTAAAAAATCACATTTTAGTGGACTGAAAATGAGGGCGGGGAATCAGGGTGGGAAGTCAGGGCGGGAAGTAGAGGTAGGTAATGTGACACTTCCCAACCTTCAATAAAGTCAGTAATGTCAACATTACATATATGGTTGTAAATAAAATTTATTACCGCTTGTATCAATCAAGTAAATGTTGAAAACCAACCTCCATGCAATTGTAAAGGCACTGTTCAAAATGTTCGCGAACATTATGGAGCATAATATTATGGGGTAACTGGTTCATAAACTTATTGAAGACGATGACGATTGCCTTTTGCAATTTTGGGAGTTAATTAGTGAAATGGTCATTCGCAATCCACAATTTATTTTTACCATTTGTTTCTCCGATGAATGCACTTTTTTTCTTCACGGTACTGTCAATCGACAGAATTGCAGGTATTGGTCGGATTCCAACCCCAAAAAATTAAATGTATGAGCTGGAATTTTTGGGGACCGTATTATTGGGCCGTATTTTATACCTGGAAAGTTAACAGGTGAAATTTACCTGAATCTGTTGAAAAACCACTATTAACCCTGCTTTAACGAATGCCATAGAAGAAAATTACAATTATCGGCCAGAAAATATTTACTTTCAGCAAGACGGAGCACCCCCGCATTATGCGTTCCCTGTTAGACAGTTTCTGGATGAAAATTTTACAGGAAAATGGATTGCAGAAAGAGGTCCTATTGAATGGCCTGCAAGATCTCTTGATTTGACGCCACTGGACTTTTTTTTATGGGGACATTTAAAGTCTAAAATTTATGCAACCCAACCCAATTCTTGGGAAGACTTGCGACAACGAATAGTGTAAGAGTGCCGACAAATAACTCCCGCAATGCTCCATAATGTTCGCGAACATTCTGAACAGTGCCTTTACAATTGCATGGAGGTTGGAGGTGGACATTTTTAACATTTATTTGATTAATACAAGCGGTAATAAATTTTATTACTTTTAAATTTTCTTCTTTTTTAGCCCTATTTCTCAGGAACTATTTACTCGATTTAAACGAGCAAGATCGCATTTGGAAGGCAATTCAATTCCCTTCAAAATAGGATATCACTCGACCCCCCTTTCTATTTATATATGATTTTAAGGGTGAAAGCCACCCCGTCGTAGGGATTCCCGCAGGGGGGCTGAAAATAGCAAAAAATATGCCCCCCTGAGAACTAAGGTTCCCGTGTTCGAGCGAATTTTGATTTATTTATTAACAAGAAAATAAACCTGGGTGGAAAGTTTTCGGTGCGCCACCCTGTATACTGTACAACACTATGACTAGTTTTGTTATTCGTCGAGGAAAGCAGCAGTCTTACATTTCGATGATACGGTGGTACCGCCTTATGAAACACGAAAATCTTTAAGCAGGTTCATTGTTTTACATCTCAAGTTGAAATTTATACGTTTCTACCCTTTAAACAATGGTATAAATAAATTAGACACATTTCCAAACTTCAATGATTTATATTTCATGTTGCGGTTAGAGCCAAGCTCTCAAATTAAATTTATATGTGTGCCACTTACAAGAACGTTAGCTGGCTCTGCCAACTGCAATTGTCACAAGACGTTGTTTGTCCATAGAGACTTACAAAATCAGCTTTTGTAATTGAATTTGTAAGTAGGTTTAATTCAAAAAGAATACTGAGTGCTGAAAAGCACCCAAACCCCAACCCAACATGACCCTACGGACAGAGCTTTTTGCACAAACATGTTCAGCCACCCAAGACAATAACATAGAAAATACTACTTCTTAATTTTTTATATAGCTATTTATGTATCAAGGGCGTTACGGGGACTATAATGCCCTGAAGGTAGAAATAGCCCGAGGGCCTCTGGCCCGAGGGATAGGTTTCTGCCTGATGGGCATTATAGTCCAGTAAAGCCCGTGGTGCATACAATGCTTTATGTTTTACCTAAAAAAGAGTTTTTCAATGACTAATTACATTATTTATTCGCAATATAAAAAATAAGTTGCACCTGTACCTGTATACGTAAGTAGATAATGACTGGTGTTAAGTTTGACTTTGATGTTTCTGTCAGTTAGTCAGTTGGCATTTTTTATTTAACGATTTGCTCAAAATGGAAGAAATTCCACAAAATATAAGAGAAAAGGTCATAAAAGCGACCGAAAATCTTTTGCCAGTTAAATCAAGGCAACAGTATGATCGGGAGTATGGCATATTTGGTATTTGGAAAGATACGAACACAATTCTTCAAATAACCGAAAATGTTTTAATGGCATATTTCCAGGAACTGGTAAGTTATTGATTTTATTTTAATACATATGTTTAACAAACTTTATTATTTTTAGTCGGAAAAATACAGTCCGAACTCTCTCTGGACCAAGTATTCTACAAGCGGGCATTATCATAATGCCCGCTTATAATGCCCTAGGTGTGATAGCAGGTATTATTGCTATCATAACATATTCCGTTTCTAAGGTATTATAGATCAATAATAGATAGGTAAAACATAAAATAATTAAAAGTTCGCCGTGTGACGTCACGTAGTATAAATAGCCCATTTTCGCGCTATGTATTGTGGTACGCTTTGACGTCACAAGCAAACTTTAAGCTCCAGAGGATTTAAAAAACATTTCCTTGTGAAGTGTGGGGTTTTTAATGATATTAGCTTACGCCTAAAAGCATTATTTTTTAAATTTAATTTTCATCCAAGATCCCTATTGAATATACCAGCCCCATGCCTCACGTACAAAATTATTAATAAAAATACTTTCTGTCTATCCTGGCGGATATGTTAAATAATGTAAACCTTTCTGTCGGTTAGAATATACGTTGCGCTTCATCATGCATTAATTAACTAAAAACAAAGCTTTGTTTTCGTAAACCTGCAGGTTTATAAATTAACCAAATATTTAAAAGAACAACGTGCATCAAAAAAGTAAACACACAGTTAGTGCCTCTTAAAAATTTGTAATTTCTAAATAATATGCGACTACAATAATTCGTTGTCGCCAAAGACGTTTTAAAGTAGATACCCAATTTTTTAAATTTTCTTTAAAATTCTTATCAGTCCGCTATATTATATTTAAGTTTTTGCAATGAAGATTTCTTACCTTGAAAGGTAAAAAAAATCAATGATTTATCATTTTTGCTTATTTAAATAGAGATTTTTAAAAACTTTTAACAGTCGCCATTTTAAAATAGCTTGACAGAACCGCGCCAAAATTTATAAACATACTGTACGAGATATTAGGTTTCGAATGATGTATCACAAGCTGTATGTTTCCATTTAAAAAAAAATATCGATGTCGTCATATCTTTGACAAATGTCTATAAAAAAACAAACGAATAACGTCAAAATGTATATGAATAAAATATTTAAAATTACTTCTGTTGTAATCGTATCCGATTCTTTGGCAACTTGCATTTTCTTTAACGAGTATCGCTCGATATTCGAAATTCGAAATAAGTGGAATTGGCGGCAGGTAGTTGTTGCAATGTTGCTGGGAAAGTCCAAATCAAGTTATTTAGGGGCTATTTTGAGTGATTTTTGTGTGTTTTTTGTAAAAAATCTTGTTCAATAAACAATCATGGTGCATGCATGCTTATGTAATATGCAAAAAGTGGACAAAATAAATGGGAATTTATCTTTTCATCGGTAAGAAGTGCTGGATTTACCAGTAGGCTGAGTAGGCTGGAGCCTAGGGCGGCAGATTTTAGGGGACTGCAAATTTGGCCGAAAGATTTTTTTTTATCTTACAGAAATAAATGGTACAATCTTTATTCATGGTTGACGGGTAGTATTTTTTTAAATAAACTTTTTTGTTGGCCGTGTCTGTTAATGGGGATAAAAAAAGGTAGTTGGAACTTTACTGGCTTTGCAGAAAGAAATTTCATTTTCAATAACATAAGTAGGTAATCATAAATTTTTAAAATATTTATTAAAATTTATTGACCAAATGGCGTGGTCTTAAAAATTCGCATTTTGCCAGCAGCGGGCTTTTTCTTTCCCGAACACTTCATCTGTTTCACAACTCACGAGCCGTCACTGGTAGGGGCGGCAAAAATTGAATTGAATAGCCTACTAGCGGCAAATTTGGAAATCCGCCACTGTCGGTAAGTATGGTTATGTTTTAATATTTGAGTCTGCGAGTCGGACGCCAACCGTCAAGCGTTGTACAGTGTTGCCATGCAGGGAGAATCCAAGGAGTTCTCTTTTCCACCCACTGATTTTCGATAACGTTTCTAATAAAACAGAACGGTTTTTCAGGCCTTTCATAAATAAAACATTGGTTCTAGAACTAATAAGGCCTTGGGTTGTAACAAAGCGGCAACGGTATATCATGTTCAAAATAAAAGTGAGGAAGAAATAAATGGATTTTTTAAACTGAAATCCGATGTTCCATTTCAAAAAATTTCACATACTACTTCTAAAATAAATAAAAAAGTCGAAATAATAAAATGCTTCAAACAGTGAAGTATCTCGAAAATATTAATGAAAAGACCATTGAATTTTCCTTACAACTCATTAAAACACTAACGAAACAAAAAACGAGAAATTACGTTCTTGCGTGTTTATAAAGAGCTGATAAATCACTCTTAAAAGAAAGTAGACAATAATAATTAATTAAAAGAAATTGTTTTTCCTGTCGGTGTCCCACTACTATAATACTAGCGGGTATAATACCCGCGGCTTCGCTTGCGCACCATACATAGATACTAAACAATAGAACCTTTAGTGTATATTTCGGGAAAAAGTCATTCTTGATAAAAAGTTTTGCTTGTAAAAAAAAATGCAATTTACGAAGAGAAAATTTTGATTTTTTTATACAGGGTTCGCAAAAACTTCAAAAACATAATTTTTCTCCAAGATTAAACTACTTTTATTTTTCGTTTTTGATTAACGTTTGTAATTTAAATCCGAGATTTAAAATACATCTTCGATTTTTTTTGGTTTCTTTAATTTTTAGAGGTAAACAAATTTTTTTTTGGATAGCAGCATTAGCGGTCCAAATACATGCATTATCAATTACAGAGGGCTATCAAAAAGTTTCAAAAACTGATTTTACCAGAAATATGTATTTTTAATTTCACAAATGAAATGACCTCGGAAATAACACAAAAAAATCTTAAAATAACAACAAATAATAATTTCATAATTTGCTATTCAAACACTCCCCCTCCATATTTAACATATTTTTACAGCTGTAAACGAATGTGGTCAAACTTCTTCGAATTTCTTCAAAGGAAACTGTTTGAACAGCTTCAACAATTCGCTGTTTTAGAAGCTGTACGTCGTTCTTAATTGGACGGGAGTACACTAATTGTTTGAGGCGCCCCCAAAGATAGGCATCCAAAATAGTTAAATCGGGACTTCTTGGGGGCCACAGAACCGGACCATTTCGACCAATCCATCTGTGGCCAAATGTATTATTAAGCCATTGCCTCACTTCCATTGCGATATGCGCAGGGCATCCATCTTGTTGAAAGTTTTTTCGTTAATAAATTTGAGAGACAATTCTTCTAGGTTGTCAGAAAGGAATGTTTCCAATATTTCAAGGTAACTCCTACGGTTACACGTGTTTTCGAAAAAATATGGGCCAATAATGTTATAATAAGAAATCGCACACCAGACATTTACTTTTTTGTTATTGCGGTGTCTTCTTGCAGGAATTCCAAAACGGGGATTATTTTCTCTCCAGTATCTAATTTGTTGAAAATGTCGATTTATCGAAGAACATGATAAATTTATGAAAATTCCTATTCTCACTTACATTGTTTCCTACCCAAAGACAAAAATTCAAACGTTTGGCTTCGTCTCCTTTTTCCAACGTTTGATTAAAAGTTGGCTTAAATGGGAATATTTTGTTTGCCTTTAAAATAATACTGAATATAAGTTTTTTTTACTACATCAAGTTCTTCAGCTCGGTTTCTTTATGAAAGGGTAGGATTGTCAGCAACAGACGGGAATACGATTAGGGAAGCTGTGTCATTCTGATCATAGTTTTTTTTTTAATTGGAAACTAAACCAGTTCGCTGAAATTTTCATAGTTTATGAAGTCCCATTTTTGAGACGTAAACGTTAGGGTATCTTTGATTAAATTTCTCTATCACAAAGTTGTAAGAACTTTCGCCCGCACTGTAACATTAAACTAAATAAACCCTTTGTCCTAAGGTCAACATTTTCAAAACACATCAAATTCTAGACAACTTCAAATTTGCCCCATACGTAAAGCAAAGTAATAAAAAAGAAAAAAAATTCCTTGATTTTACAAAAGATGGTTGGAATGCATTTAAAATTTTAAAGTAAGATACACACCACCCAATATGAAAAATAGAGTCTAGTAAAATTTTATATTAATATTTTTATTGAGCAGCAAAATTTTCATTTACCTACAAAAATTAAAAAAACCAAAAAAATCAAAGATTAATTTGAAATCTCGGATTTAAATTACAATTTTATCATTGGATATGTGTTTGTGTAAGTTGTTTTTATTTACTTGGATAGGAATGATAATAAGGTTTTTGGAGTTTTTGTTTTAGCTTGTGTTCCCTGTATATCTGATTGAGCAGTATTTTTGGTTTATCGGAGTGGAATGTTCTTTGTAGAGAAGTTTTTGTGTGTTTCGTCTTTGTTTTTCCTTATTTCCTTATTATTTGGTCTATTATTTTTGTTGGGTAACAGTTGTTTGTGGCTATTGTTTTTATGATATCTAATTATTTTTTATATTGAATGTCTTTGACAGAGGAATGTCGATGTTTTAGTTTTAAAAAAATCCGACAAATATTATTTCTTGTAATAGGAAGAGATTTAGTTCCTCCCAAGGAAAGGCCTAGTAGTAGTAGTAGTAAAGGGGAGGCTAAGCGCCAAGCAAGTAGGCCAGTGCGACCCTTTTTGCCAACCCCATTTTACGTCTGGGTAATGTCAGCCAGACGGGACCTACAGTTTTACGTTGGTTCCGAACCACAATTTTTACCGGCAGATGTTATTCTCGGCACAGTTTTTACGGTCTTGTTGTAATACCTCTTGTCCACCACAGACCTCGACGGGGGAAGCCTAATACGTCTCCGTGGTGCCACTTGAAGGATGTTGCCGCAGAGCCCCCTAATCCATCGGGATCCAGTATCACTCCACGGGACACACCGTACACCGTCCGTATTACCAAATCCTCTGATACGGGGCGTCCCCCAATCCGTCTGGATCGGCAACAGACATGCGTCCCTTTTTGTGGGTCACTAAATCCGTTACTTGGTTCAGGAGTAGCTCACTTCTCGACAACATGCCGAAGGAACACCCGAATGATACCGGAGGCAGCCCGAGAGCTCCACCGCTATATAGTATCGAGGTCGACTTTTACTGCAGTGTTTATTTTGCCATTGAGAATGCCAGTGTGTGTTGTACAATGCAACACTACGAAGTACGGTGGCCTGGTCAAGCAAACTAAATAAGTCCGCGAAACCTGCCTGGGATCGAACCAGGTACCTTCGGCATGGATGCGAGAACGCTATCGCTGCGCTAGGCTGCCACCACCAGGAAAGGCCTAAATTAAAACTTAAGCAAGGGATACCAAATTTGTATGTGTTGAATTGAATTTTATTGGTAATATTTACTGACAGCCGAACGCCTGCAACTATTTTTGGAATGGTTATCTTGTGATCGTTAATGATATACAGACTGTCCGCGGATGGGGTTTACAATAGCACAAATGGAAGAAAAATTTCATTTTTCGGGAAAAAGTCATTCTTGATAAAAAGTTGCTTGTAAAAAAATGCAATTTACGAAGAGAAAATTTTGATTTTTTATACAGGGTTCGCAAAAACTTCAGAAACATGATTTTTTTTCCAAGAGTAAACTACATATATTTTTCATTTTTGACCAATATGCCAATTAGAAAACTTATGTAGAATAACGTTGGTAATTTAAATCCGAGATTTAAAATAAATCTTCGATTTTTTTTGGTTTTTTTTAATTTTTAGAGGTAAATGGAAATTTTTCTGCTCAATAAAAATATTAATATAAAATTTTATTAGACTCTATTTTCATAATGGGTGGTATGTATCTTATTTTAAAATTTTAAATGCATTCCTACCATCTTTTGTAAAAACAAGGAATTTTTTTACCTTTTTTATTTATTACTTTGCTTTACGTATGGGGCAAATTTGAAGTTGTCAAATAGAATTTGATGTGTTTTGAAAATGATGGCCTTAGAACAAAGGGTTTATTTAGTTCAATGTTACGGTGCGGGCGAAAGAAAGAAATTTTTTTTTATCAATTTGTGCTATTGTAAACGCTATCCGCGGACAGTAGAAGTCAAATTTATAAAAATTACTTTATTATTTCCAAATAAACAAATATATCTTGCAATAAATTCGATAGATTTAGACTTAGAGGGTTTCTAGGCACTGATCGTTGTTAGAACGCCAGTATAGGAATATTGAAAAAGGGACAATTATTATTTAATTATTAAAATACTACATCAGTTAAGTGTTAAATAATGATATCGCGTTATTCCGTTGTTCCATGCATGAAAATCGGAAAACACCAAATGAATTTCAAACTATATATTCGGGTTTTCCATCAAATGAGACCCGGGCTCCTAAATAATTTAAATTTTTAAATTTGCCAGTCATGTAAATGGAAACTGGAATGGACACAACTGTGTTATATATAAACAGTTGCCAATTGTTTTGGAAACAATTTATGTCGATCCTTATTGTATTTTTGTTGAATTATATTAAATTTATAACGATTTTTTACCCTCATTATATTCGACTAATATCTCTTTTGATGTTTCGTTGTTTTTTTAAATAAATGTTTAAAAGATATATTTTTGATGTATATTTAATAAGTGTATACAATATTTGTTTATGGATTTCTCATCAAATTGGATAAGCAAGGCTGAATAATAAAAAGAATATATTTTACATTTATAATTTTTGTTATTTAAATCGATATTGTTTCGATGGGCGTAATTATTGACGAAAACTTAAAATGGAGTAATCATATAAATTATTTAACAAAGAAAGTACGAAAACATATTTACAAATTTTATCAACTGCGTGAAACACTGTCTCGAAAATTATTAGTAACTATATACAAAACTCTAGCCGAATCACTCTTCCGCTATGGTATTCTAATATGGGGGGGAATGTATAAGAACTCACTACAAAAATTAAATATTACGCAAAATTACATATTAAAAATAATATATAAAAAGACTAGGCTGTTCCCTACTAACCTACTGTATACAGAAGAAATTTGTAATATAAGAACATTGTACTTTCATAGCATTTGTATATACGCCTTTAAAAACAATTGTTTCCAAAATTATACACTATCCTCATACGACACACGTAGTAATAAACTTAGGCTTTTACCTACTCTTAGATTTAACAGGAATATTAGCCATAGATTTATAAATTACACTTTACCTAAATCCTGCAATATCTTACCATTATATATAAAACAGATAAATAACCTAAAAGTATTCTCAAGACTGTCAAAAAAATGTATCTTTGAAAATTAACGGGAATTTGTGAAAATAATAGAAAATTGACCGTTTCCTTTATTAGATATGTAGGTATGTAATAATATCTTTATAATTTTTTTTTAGTTAGTTTATTATTTCACTCTTAGATTTAGTTTAGTAATTGCCTTCTTACTTAGGTATAGCACAACACAAGTGTTTAATCACTTAGGTGCTACTTATAATATATATGCATTTAAATTGAATTAATAATTAAAATAACTATTTGACTTATAAATCTAGTGTTTAGAATATAAATTTAATATGTATCAATGTATTTATAAGTAAATAAAGAAATAAATTATAAAAAAAAAAAAAATTAATTATATAAAAAAAAAATTAATTATAAAAAAAAAATTATATTGTATTAAACGTATAGGTACAGACTGTCCGCGGATTGGGCTTACAATAGGACAAATGGATGAAAAATTTCATTTTTCGGTAACAAGTCATTCTTGATAAAAAGTTTTGCTTATAAAAATAATGCAATTCACGAAGAGGAAATTTTGATTTTTTATACAGGGTTCGCAAAAACTTCAAAAACATGATTTTTCTCCAAGAGTAAACTACCTTTATTTTTCATTTTTGACCAAAATGCCAGTTAGAAAACTTATTGAGAATAACGTTTGTAATTTAAATCCGAGATTTAAAATAAATCTTCGATTTTTTAAATTTTTTTAAAACTAGGTAGGTACCTGGCTCAAAACTGTCACTACAGAGATTTAATTTGGCTAAAGAGAAGGGAGAGATCTGATAAAAAATTAAATAAAATGGCGAATACGTCACTGAGGGCCAATTCTAAGAAAACGGAGCTCAGAAAAAGGTAATTTAGTAGTAGCTACGTAGACTACCAATGCTAAAAATATTTTTTTTTCAAAAATATTTTTTTTTCTAATTTTGACATATAAAGTGACACTTTTTAAAACTGATTGACATTATGAAACGTCTTACTTTTTATAACTAGTTGCATAAAGTAAAATTTTATGCAATTGGTGACGAAAAATGTATTTTAAAATTAGTGACAAGAAGAATTATTCTATTTATTAAACTGTTATAATACAAGTTAAAAACATAAATTATAAATTAATTAATTATTATAAATATTGATAACACAATTATTGCAATAATTATTCAAATTAATTCCCGACGACATATTTTTTCATTGCTCGAACTTGCTGTTATTTGGGAAGCGACGCACATTGCATTAGATGTTTCACCAAATATTTCTTGCGCTATAAGTTTTTTATTATTCATGGAATTTTCAACATATCCCTCCGCAACAGAACTAGATTTCCAACCTCCGTGCCTCTTTAATTTTAAAAGATCAGCGCCACTGTCTGCTAGGAAAGTGGCAGAGCTTCTTCTGAAGCAGTGGCCAGTATATAGAACAGTATTTGAAAGACCAAGAAATTGTGCAATAACTTTTGGCAGACTGCTAAATGTGTTAATTCCCACACGATTTCTGGTACATTTTCCATTCGCATATTTTTAAAAAAAATCTGTTGTGTTTAAGAATCTGGGGACGCAATTTAATATATTTTCTTAATATTTCAACAAGATTCGTAATTTCAATGTCTCCAGTGGTAATTGCACACTGCCGTATAACTTTTGTTTTTGAAGGTGGGATATCAACACGAAAATGGCTTCCTTCGTCTATAACATTTTCAACTGGAAGAAAAGTTAATTTTGCTTTTCTGCATGCTCCTGCCATTCCAATTATCATTGCAACCTTAGCCATTAAGTAGTCTTTGTCATCAGCTTCCAATAAAAATTTGACAAAATCTTTTTTAATAAAAACTTTTGACTTTTTAGCACTGTACCCGTCCGCTTGCCTTTTAATATATGCTACCAAATTTGTATATTTTTTAATATCAATATTCCTTTTCAGATTTAGTTCAGACCTTAACATTGAGTAAAGTGTCCATAATGTGGAAACTTTTAGATCTTTCTTACCCTCGAAATATGCAAGTAAAACTTTCTCATTAACATGTTTAATTTTCTTCTCATCACACCACGTAACAAATATTTCGTATGCCAAATCATAAACTGCCTTTGACTTTTTGGGAATTACTGATAATAGAGCATTACCTGCTGCCTCTTTAATATCGCTTGGTAGCTCTTCAGAACTTGAATGACTCATTTTTAAAAAATAAAACTAAAAATATATCAATCTCGCTAAAAACCTTCCGTCTAGACTTTTTTACAAAATGTCAAACTGACAACTAACATGAAGTAACAGCAAGAATAGCTATTTATGCCATCAGTTATATGTCAAAATTAGAAAAACTAAATTTATGTTTTCCAAATTTTTATCAATTATATTAAATTTTATTTTTTTATTACTTTCTTCAAAATTAGAAAAAATCTTGTATGCAATACGTTACGAAATGAAATTTTGTGTAACTTGTGACGCGTTACACAAAATTAGGCATTTCGTAACTGATGGCATAAATAGCTATTTTATAGCTGGCAGATAATTTTTAGGTTTAAAAAGCAACACTTTTTTAACTACATAACCTCAATTAATCACAAAATCATATTTTTCATAAATAAAAGATATTTTTCACCACTGCATCATATATTTTTTTAGGGCTGTACGGTTGTCTTTTAGCACCAAAAAAATAATATTTAAAAATTACCTTATTGAGCTTAAAAAGTAATTTCAAAAAAATGAACCTAGTAGCTACAAGGCAGTTGTTTTTTCGGCGCCTATTTAATGCAGATGTTTTGCTACTACTATAGAGTTTTCTCTCAGTGTATAACCGATCACATTTAAATGAGTACGTTTGTTTCCTGTTGGGATATCGTACGAAATCGCACTCCATAAAATAGATATTTATGATAAACGCTTGCACGAATTAATAATCTCTCATAATCCTCTAAAATAATTTATTGCAAATAAAACGCATAAATTTTCCCGAATGGAAATAACACGGCAAGATGGATTTCCATCAAATGCAAACACAAAGTAATTGACGTAAATTCCGCTTGTAAATTGAATTAAATGATCGTTTATCATTCGTGTTTATCTTCCTTGTAATAGGAATTGCCTTTACATCGGGTTAAAGGTAGGGCTCCAATAGAGTTACATAAAATACTATTTTGTTTCAAAAATGAAACTGACTTTCGCTTATTGGAAAGAAATTATAAAGAGGATAGAAGCTTGAGTGAAGATCGCGTGATAAGCTCTGGTGTTTTTTTTTTAATTACTGTACGCGTGCCGGCCCGGCCCGGTCACTCTGTGGCTCGATTCAGTTGTTGGCTCGTACGTCGCGAATGCGTGTTGTTTTTCTTAGTTCACGCTCGTAAACATAGTACTTTTCTTTCTAATCTTTTATAATTGTAAAGTTTTTAATGGACAATCCATTTTTTAAAATGTGTTTGGAACAAAAACTCGAAACTAAACTGCATTTTGCTTGTTACGGTACCGCCATCAAAACTTGCCCCACCTGCGAAAGAATTCACCGGCTGCGCTTGGTGCGTTCAATTTATTTTAAATTAAATTATAGCACCCAGTGTAATAAACGTCACAATTGTTTACCATGTACCAAAATATTTTCTAAATTGTCCTGGACATAATCCAATTGTTTCCATCACAACCTCACATTGGCAATGCTAGCTGGACTCGAAAATTTAAATTATTCAGCTTTGACGGTTCGATTTGATAGGTCGACTATACAATTCGCGGAAAATCTGATAAACAATATTTTAAGGCCTTAAAAAATAATAGTTAAAATGACGGTTTAATAGGACGGGATAATTTGAGCTGTTATATGTAGGTAATTTCAGTGTAAAAATATACACTGAATAAAATACCGTAAATAGTTCAAAAGAAATAATTATTCCTCCGATTACGTTTGGTTTCGTGCATGTTTAAAGTGCGGAATGTGAATATTTTTTTAAATTTTCATTGTATATTATATTAGTAATGACTGGTTTACTTAGGTGTACAAAGGTGTACAGTTGACGACAGATAATTTCGTACACTAAACTGTGACACTGTAAATGCAACTTTTTTACCTTTATTACCTTTGTAACGTGTTAATTGTTATCATGGTATCTGTCCAAGTATTGTCATTATCTTATTTGATTTAAAACTGCCTCCGTTAAGTATTATGGAAAAAGCAAGAATATAATGTTTAGTAAAAATAGGGAAGTCTGATGGCATTCAAGGAATTGTAAAAAAATGGCGCTATCATCAAACACTTGAAAGGTCTGTTGGGTCTGGTTTAAATAATAGAAAATCATCAAATGAAGAAGGCCGAAATTTGGTGAAGTATTTAAGGCAAAATCCATTTGAAACTGCAATATCCGCTATGCACATAACAGAATTCCCTGCTTCATCTAGAGCTGCGCAACGCCGAGTAAGACAATGTTCCGAATTAAGAAATCGAGGAGCTGCATCCAAACCGTTTTAAAATAATAGTGATAAGGAACAAAGAATTGGGTTTGCCATGCATATTTACCACAAATTGTTTTTTTTTTAGCAAAATGTTATCTGTTCCGATGAGAAATCATTTCAGTCTACATAATATATACTTAATGGAAGGATTCGAAGATATAGACCATCAAATTCACGATATGATGAGAAGTATACTCAAAAAAAGCAAACCAGTGTACCTCCGTTAATGCGTGGGCATGGATAAGTCTTTACGGTGCAGGTGTATGCTGATATATTGGTGGAACACTAAACTAATAAATATATATCTTCAAATTTTGGAAAATGCTTTTCTTCCTTCTGCCGCGATAGTTTTAGAAAGAAATAACTTTATATTTCAGCAGGATAAATGCCCTGTGCATACTGCAAGAAATATAGGAAACTGGTTTAGACAAAACAATGTCTCTAACATGTCTGCCTTGGTGCTCAAGAAGTCCTGATTTAAATCCAATTGAAATTTTTTTTTTAAAGGCTGACTCGTAGAAAAATCTTTATACCAAAAATTTTTAAATGCAAATTTTCTCGTGCCCTCTCATCAGTTAATTAAAAGTTTCATAATTTAAATATTTCTGTTTGCATAATTCATTTTAACCGTTGTAATATTGAATCAGAAAACCAAATCAACAATGGCAAAGGAAGGCGCAGGCAAATAAAGAGCAATAATTAAAATAAAATTCCGGCCCTATTTAGGAAAGTAATTGAATTTATTAAGGTCAGTGGTGGTCCCGATGGAAAAGTATACAGGACCAGCCTAAAGCACAACCATCTTGAAAGAAACCGTAAAACAGAAACATCGACAACACGGCTTGAAGATCCATGTGACGTAAGTGTTAACTATGCGGTTATTCGTATTAATTTGTATTTTTATTCGGTTTTCGATAGATATCTTATAGAAAATTTAAGTGACATGATTGCTAAGAACCTCTACAAAATATTAGTGAACATTTTTGGTGCGGATTTGCTGTAATAGCATTAATAAAGTGAAAAATTCAACAGCCTGGCCGACCTGGCGGTTTGTTTACGGGTCTTATAAATGGCGGCAGAATTTTATTTGTTTTAATTCAAAAGTTGTGTTTTTTGTATTCTAGTTAGCTCTTTGGGATAAACTTTATTGTTTTGTGGCTACAGTTAATTTATTAAATATTGATGTGTTTATGGCTGATTATCAAAAAGTGGGAACTTTTATGTCCCAGGCTTATAATTTTTTTACAGACAGTTTATTAACATCAATCAACTAGTTATTTGTTAAAGCAGAATACATTCTTGACGAAACGGCAAGTTTCAATGGCGAAAAATGATAATAAGCAATATAAAACTAAAATTTAAGTATCAAAACGTCATTCCGCCGACGGTCCCTAAGTCGTTGTTTTTAACTTTAGATCCTAATAGTTTGTAAATTTAGGTAAGCTGCAGCAAAAATGGCTACTTAATAAGATAATATTTGTCTCGTAGTTTGATTTTGTAAATTGTATTTTGAATAAAATAAAGTAATAACTGAGCAACAACAGTTTAAAGTCCTGTCCCCAAATATTGAACCCGCATTGCACGTACAGTTTAAATTGCCCCCCAAAGTTTTAGTTTGCAGTTGGTAGTATTGGAGTCGTGTTTAATAGCGACGTTGTTTGTCGGAGTCCATCGTGGAGTGAGGTAAAGTGAAGAATTTTACGAAAGGTAAGAAATATTTCGAATATTAGGTGGAAATTTTGGTGCGTACCTTTATTATAAATCATTACACCGACGGCTAATATTAAGTGATAAAAGTATATTTAGAAAAAACCGTCTTATATGCAAATTAGTGCCGTAAGAATGTTTACTTACTTATAACCTTAAAGTTGGGCATAATATGCAAATGTAAATATGTAAAATCTCTATTTATTGAGGGAACATCATTTCGCCGATGGTCATTCCGCCGACGTCGGCGAAATGACGATCGTTTGCGAAATGACGAAAACTTTAAAATTAAACGTTTAGGTAGTATATACTGTTTTATATCCTCAAGGTAGGCAATTGCTTTTTTTATAATTTAAGAACTGCACTAAAATTATATATATTTTTTTAGATTTCTGTCCTGTAATACTGTTTTATTATGCCGACGTCGGCGAAATGACGATCGTGGGCAAAATGACGAAAATTTTAAAATTTAACTTTTAGGTAGTATATATACTATTTTATATCGTCAAGGTAGGCAATTGGTTTTTTTATAATTTAAGAACAGCAGTAAAATTATAGGTATATATATATTTTTTAGATCTGCCTCTAAGCTCTAGACTTACCGTAGGAACATTTATCTTAGTTCGCCTTGAAGGAAGTAAGCAATATTATTATGTACTTGCCCATATGTGAAAAAAAAATTGAAGAAGACGGAGAAACCAAAGTAATGTTTATGAAATTAGCCTCCGAAGATGCTACTTTATTTCGTCCTGATCAGAGAGATGTTGCCTATGTGGGGGTACGAAAATGTCTTGAGGTTCTAGAGCAACCGGACATAGTAATGAAAGATATACTGTTTTATAAATTTAAGACACCGGTCGATGTTTTTGAAAAATAAGCTACTTTGAATATTTTTTTTGCCCACGCTGGCGCTGCGCGCTGGGTTAAAAAAAAAGAGTGTTTTTTACTGAGGAATATTTATTTTGTTTTGTCACTTGGAAAAGTGCGTAGTTTGAAAAGGTCCTATTTTTGTTTTGTCAATTAGAAAGGTTCTACTTATTTTTAAATGATTTAACTTAGCTTATTTTTACTAAAGAAGTATTATCTTATATCGTGTTTGTCCATTATTTCTTGTTTAAATACATATTTTTAAAAAGCATCATTTTGCTGATACTGTCATTTCGCCGACGGTTTTGTTTTTTGTGCTTATCATAACAATCATAGAATATTGCAAACAACTGACTACCCTAAAATATTTAAAACGCAATTACCCAAACTCAAAATAACGATAGGAAGTTTAAGATCTGCAGTGTGTAACAAAAATCTAAAAGAACTAAAAGTTAAATATCCGTTTTGCCTAATTTTTTCAGTTATGTCTCAATTGTAAACAAATACATTAAAGATATACCTTAAATGGATGAAATTAGAATAATTTAATCTATCACATTGGTAAAAATCACTATTTAAATAATCTTTGAATATTAAATGTTAATAATCCAATAGTTATATTATCGTCGGTGAAATGACGCTATATCAGTCAGACTTTTACTAAAGTACCTGTAATTTTATTGTTTTAAGGAAATCAGCGCGGCCTCTTTAGATAAGTGTTATCTGAACTCCCTTCAACAATAATTTACCATTTTGAAATACATAATAGACAAAAAAAATTTTGAAATCCGGAAATGTTAAAAGTTCCCACTATTTGATAATCACCCTGAAGTAGTTTGAAGGTAGATGTGAATTAGTTTAAAAATATTACTAGTAGAGATAGTTTGTAAGTAGGTAGGATAACCATATACCTACATGTCCCATGCAGGCAACCAGCGTTGCCGTTTTGTGCCTTAAATACTCAAAAATCATCTATCTTACTATTAACATTCTAAAATATTTTTTTTTTCGGAAACTGTACCAATAGAGACAGCCATTCAATGTGTAATTGAGACATGAAAGAGAAACATTGATCAAAAATAAAATGTTATAGCTGTATTTTTGGATCTTAAACGGGGTTTCGAGACAATTGACAGGGCTAGACTATTAAGTAAATTGCTTGACTACGGTATTCATTGAAAAGTTTATAAATGGTTTCAAAATTATCTAAGTAACAGGTTACAAAACATAGATATCAAAAACGTATTTAAAGAAAATACCGACATTTGATCAAATTAGCCACTTTTTCTTTTTCTGTTTTTATAAATCCAACCTATTTTAACCCAAAACGGTATGTAGGTAAGTGTAGTCCAAAGATGGATATTTGGCCGATTTTTGGATAAAACGAAATAGTGATCAAAACAGAAAATGGCGAATGTATTAAAAAATATTTAATTGTAGCTTTTTGCTAAATAAAACATGTTACTACTACTACTACTATTTCCAAAACACCAGGTATGAATAACGAATTATTATATTATGCTTTGCCGAAATATTTTTTAATTCCTTAGAGAACAGTGTGTGTGTGTTATAAACACCAAAATGCTTTTTAGCTCGTCATGATATAAGTGTTTAGGGAAATAACAATTTTTTTCGATCCATTATAATGCTAAGAAGAAAACTAAGTTTTAAAAATATTTATTTAGTTTTCTGTATAGTTTAGGTGAGAGAATAAGGCGGCATTTTTTCAGTCCACCAGTTGTCACCTAGGGAAGGCACCCTTACGAGGCTATTACACTGAGAGAAAACTCTATTAGCTAGAAATCCTGTGAAGAGTAGTAGCAAAAAATCTGCGTTAAATAGGCGCCGAAAAAAAAACTCCCTTGGAGCTACTAGGTTAATTTTTTTAAATGACTTTTTAACCTCAATATGGTCGTATTTTAAATATTATTTTTTTGCTGCTTAAAGCAACTCTATTGCCCTAAAAAAAATGTATGATGCAGTGGTAAAAAATATCTTTTATTTATAAAAAAATATGATTCTGTGATTAATAGAAATTCTTGCAAAATTACCATCGTTTCACTAGTCACGTTATATATCCTTAACTTCAATAAGACATCATAGTGGTTTTAATGTATTCAAAGTAAAATAATGGTTCTTTTTAAACACACACAAGGCCAAGTTTCTGGTTGAGATTACTGTAATTTTGAATGGAAGGTAATTATTTTTAACGAAAAAACTAACTAAGATTATTGTAACCTTTTTGTTAAGGTACATATGTTTTTAAATCAAGCATATCGTTTTGAATCAAAATTATTTATATTTGAATGAAAACCAAATTTGCAAAACTACCAGGATTCTCATTTCAAAAATATACTTTTTGTGTGTAGTAATTAATAGTAGTAGTAGTAGTAACATGTTTTATTTAGCAAAAAGCTACAATTAAACAGATTTTAAAACGCAACCGTCTTTTAACAAAAACAGACAGAAAAGTTAAACATTTTGTAAATTGTATCAAATATTAGGTACTATCATTTTGTTTTTTAATTAAATGTAATTATGTGTTTTTTAAACAGTTTTAATGATTTTTGAGATTTAATAGAATTTTCCAAATTATTATATTCTATCAAACCTTTATAAAAAATAGATTTATAAGCTAATATTTATTTAGACACTCTATCCACATAAAAATTTTGATTAGTTCTTGTTTTATAATAATTAGGATGGTCATAATTAAAAGAACAAAAATTTTTTAAACAATCAGGCAATAAATTATTTTTAATTTTATGTATAAAGATACATACTAAATAAAAAATTAAATTTCTGACATTCAAGCAATCTAAATTTTTCAACATAAAATCAATTTTTGTATATTTGTCTCAATTTAAAATAATCCGCATTGCCTTATTTTGTAAAATTTGTAATTGTCAAAGATTTCCTCACTAGCACAATATAAAATGGAAGAACAATAAAGAAAATGTGGTAATATAATAGTATTAAATACAGTTTTTTTAGAAAACAAACTTAGATTAGAACTGATTCCACATCCAAAATTTAAGCTTATTTTTAATTAATAAACGTTTTTATAGAGAGACGACTTCATATTTTATGTCACTCCACAAACTGAGATAAACGCATTCATTTCTCCATCGTCTCTTAATAGCTGGCGAAATATAACAAATTTTTTTATGGCTAATTAATTGAGAGGGGAGGGTTGATGCAATAAAAGTTTATTAGAAATAATTATCCTTTTGGAGAGAGATAAAAATGTAATTATGTTTAATGGCATTAGTCTTTTAATGGCTTTATCCTTATTTCTTTAATAATAATTGGGGAATGTTATACTGTGATCAAGAATTTTCGCAGAGTGTGGCAGACCTCTGGCATTGACCAACCAGTCACACGTAGTCCCATAAGGACCGTTGTGGTACCACACATGTTCGGCGGAACCTATCCGCATCAGCTTCCTGATGGTTAACGCGACGTAAAGTGGATCGTAGTTGCAGGCTGCTCAGTTCCTCGAAATCATTAAAGAATGGTTCGCCCAGGGCATTGAACCTTCTTCAAGCAAGGCCGGGGCATTCACACAAGAAATGCTGAATGCTTTCCTCCTCTTCTTCATCTCTGCAACTTCTACAGAAGTCGTTAGTTGGTATTTGCATACGTTCAGCGTGTCTACCGAACAGGCAATGTCCGGTGACTACGGCAGTGATGTTTCTTAGGTCCTTCCGACTGCGTTGTAATAACACTGCGGTTTTCCTTCCGTCAAGTAGGGGCCACAATTGCCTAGAGATGCTACAAGTTGTCATCCCTGACCATCTGCTTTGTGCAAGTTATTTAGCTATCCGATCTATATCCTCTTTGACTGATGCCAGTGGTCTAGCCACAGTATTATCTTTTCTGCTAGTTCGGCAGACATGCTTGCGCCCTCCCTGGCGAGCGCAGCAGCAGTCTCGTTGCCATGTAGACAAAAGACTTACTATAATTCCTTTTTTATGTGTATTTTTGTAAATTAAACCTTATATCCTTATCCGTCACTATACTTTTTCTGTTCTTTACCATCCACCAAGAAAAATGATTTTTTTCCGACGAAAGAAAAAATTCTTGTGGCACAAGAAAATGCTGATGAGTCCAAATTATTCTAAATTTATATTCATTTTTTTTATTATTGCTATAAGGTTTGCATAATACCACTGCTGGATTTCCTGTGACATTTTGCAGGATTAAGCTTTATATTTAGCGGAGATCCCCTGAGAAATATGTCCGTGATTAGAGAACCCATGAATAAAACAGAGAGAGTCGGTACGCGTCGCGGAAGTTTAAATATTTAATGAATTATATTAAGGTCGAATTATTTTGCAAAGTAATTTTTATTTATCAAAGTTTTTTTTAATTGTGGATTTAAAAATTATGTTGGAAGAAATAATTGCTTACTGAAAAGTTTGCCAAAAATGTTACGGAGCCTGAGAGCATAGGGCTCAGGATTGAGAAAATTTTTAATTAAAAAATTCCTTAAGCTTCCATTATGCTCTTATGTTCTTAATAAAGACCCATTGCAAAGCTAAGCTAGGGCCTATTTACGACAAACTCGGCGTTTGAACAGTTAACAACCACAGATGCCAACAACAGCTGATACTGGTTCCATCAAAATGTTTCCAGTTCAATAGTGGATCGTGGCACTATTTAAAAGTGCTAATTCACAATTTGAAAGTGCCTATGCAATTTTAATATTGCTAGTTCACTATTTGAAAGTGCCTATGAACTTTTAAAAGTGCTAGTTCACTATTTGAAAGTGCCTATGCAGTTTTAAAAGTGCTAGTTCACTATGAAAGTGCCTATACAATTTTAAAAGTGCTAGTTTACTATTTGAAAGTACCTATGCAGTTTTTAAAAGTGCTAGTGCACTATTGTAATGTGAATATATATTTTAAAAGTGATAGTTCTCTATTTGAAAGAATACACACTTTTTAAAAGTGCTAGTTCACTATTTGAAAGTGCCTACGCGTTATTTAAAAGTGCAAATTTACTATTTAAAGGTGCCTATGCTTTTTAAAAGTGTTAACTATTTGAAAGTACCTACGCATTATTTAAAAGTGCAAATTCACTATTTGAAAGTGCCTACGCACTTTTTAAAAGGGCTTGTGCACTATTTGAAAGTGTCTACGCTTTATTTAAAAGTGCAAATTTACTATTTAAAAGTGAATATACACTTTTTAAAAGTACTAGTTCACTATTTAGAAGTGAATGTACACTTTTTAAAAGTGCTAGTCAGTATCTGACAGTGCCTACGAAATATTTAAAAGTTCAAATTCACTATTTGAAAGTGCCTATGCAATTTTTAAAAGTGCTAGTTTACTAATTGAAAGTGCCAATACAGTTTTAAAAGTGCTAGTTCACTATTTGACAGTGCAAACGCATTATTTAAAAGTGCAAATTCACTATTTGAAAGTGCTTATGCAGTTTTAAAAGTGCTAGTTCATTATTTGAAAGCGCTAATACAGTTTTAAGAGTGCTAGTTCACTATTTGAAAGTGCCTACGCATTATTTAAAAGTGCAAATTCACTATTTGAAAGTGCCTATGCAGTTTTAAAAGTGCTAGTTCACTATTTGAAAGTGCTTATGCGCTTTTTAAAAGTGCTAGTGCACTATTTGAAAGTGCCTATGTAGTTTTAAAAGTGCTAATTTACTATTTGAAAGTACCAATACACTCTAAAAAGTGCTAGTTCACTATTTGAAAGTGCCTACGCATTATTTAAAAGTCCTAATGCACTATTTGAAATGGACTTCGCCAATGATTCGATTTAATTGAATAAATCTATAAAGAATTTTTGTAATTTTTTTTTAAATCAAAAAGAAAACTCGCCGCATCGAGGACACAATGTTTGAGTTAAAATTTACCGTTGTATAACGTGGCCGACAAAACTTAAAACCCTCAAAGAAAATTATAATTCCTTTTCAAGGGAGTAGAATTTTCTTAGTTCTCATTCAAACGAAGTCATTTTATTTCTTTTAACAAAACCGCACCAGATTCTTTGTTCAAAGCATTTTCAGTCGAGTTAAAAAGCAATACAAGTCTTTTGTTGGGTACCTAAAATATTTTAGTCGCTGCGATATCAAAAATTTTAATTAAATAAGGAAACTCGATATTAAAATAATAAAACCGGATACACAGGTTTTAATTAAGAGATTCTTTACCGCATTGCATGTTAAATCGTGCCGACAAAAACGTTCAACTTTCATACGAAAATTTTACATATCAACAACAAATTATTACAAAAAAACATTAAAGAAAATCGAGTTTAATCAATGAAACTGAAATCCAAACAATACCATCGACCTTCGACCACCTTCTGTCCTATTTCTATGTTGGCTGCGGAGTGCTGCGGCCGATGATCCGACCCGCGCTAATTATTCTACTTTGCTTTATCGTTCGGCTACCGCTCGATCGCTGTGAAATCTTCGGGTACTTTCGCCAAGCCCTGATTACGAGGGAAGGTTAAAATATTATAAGGTTTATTTTTAAGTTAAATTCATTATACTTACAAGTAAAATAATTTAAGAAAACACATTTATCTATTTTCTATATGAAAGAGCCGCTTAAATTACTTTGAAAGGTAGATATAATCAATTAACTGAAACAATTGACTTTTTTTTTAAATTGTCTCAATGGATATTAAAATTGAATTGTGGACAATCTCGTTATTTTGCCCTATCCAGTAAGGCCATTATTTATTTAGACTTAGATAGCTGCTTTCCAGAGTCCTAATGTTTGCCAAAAACGAGTTGGTGAGTCCGCGTCAGTAGCGTTTTTTTTATTATTCAGTTTGGCCTTAATAATAAACATATTTCCCTCGGGAGCCACTGCTGAATACAAAGCCACGCCGAGAAATGTCACGTATAATCGAGCTTGCTGTCCTGGGAAAACTTTTAAAAGTTTTAGATTTTACCGTGGATAGTTTCGTATAGAAGGGATAAAAGCGTGTTGAATAAATAAATTTACATTTATATATTAATAGTTTTCAACACCGAAATATGTTCTAGAAAAAAAGCGACGTTCTTTAAATGTTTGTTCTACAGCGTGACCAGTAAAGTCCGCATCATATAGGATTTTTTTAAAGCTTTATTCAAAATTTGACTTTGGCATCAAGTTCTGCTTCGATCGAGATTATTATTATTAAATTAAGCAAAAAAATAGTATATATAAATAATTTGTGTTGGGCTACATGCTTGGTGAAACTGTTGTTTCATTCACGTTCAACCCGTTCAACATCTTCTAGATGGTGATCCTGCTTCAAGGGTCCAATTTTGTGAATGGATCCATCAAAATCGAAATCTGCACTAATACATTTTATTTAGCGATGAAGCTCAGTTCTCAGTCTGGTGTGGAATGCCCAACGACCAGTTATTTGGTCCATTTGAAATGGATAGGCGTCTTACTGGAGAAGGATATTTACGGTTTTTGGAAGACTAGTATTTGATACACATTTTTCACAATTATTCGCTTTTAAAATAAAAATTAACTTTAGAACCTATTATTTCAGAAATGGTTGAGAAGCGAACTAAAACATATGGGTTTATTATTATTTTTAAATATTATGCTATTTTCAATGTCAAAAATTGTTTTTAACAAATTTTAAAATTTGCCCTCAAAAACCACTGGGTTCTAAATGGAAACCCTAATGTTTTGTATAAAAATAGATTCCTTTCAGACTGTTAAAATCAATGATGTTACAATACGTTTACGCCTCAATATGCAAAAATGTTTTTTGACGTCTAATGCGCGTTAATGACCTGACCTATATACAACATCTAAATTTATCACAGCGCTATAACGAAGAGTTTTTGTACTACCGATACGGTGTCTACAATCGTACATTTAAATTCTTCTGATCTGTATACAATAATATAGGGTGCCTTCCATAGACTTCCTATAGAATGGATTAAGCCATTCATTGATGAATAGTCTATTTGTTTGCGTCAGACAGTCGTACGTGCGAAACAAAGACAGAAGAGAGAGATAACGTTAAATTTCCGACTCCGCGTGGCATTGTAATGGCTCAAGGATTCGGAGCGATTAGTCAACACCAGCGGCGTAGTGTATGGGAAGGATTTTTAATACAATAAATAAATAATAATTAAAAAAGTTTTCATTAAAGTAATGACATAAAATCAAGGCCCCCGATAAATTCTTTGATGTGTTTATTTTTCAACGGTTACATGTTTCGCCTTAAATTGTCATCATCAGACCTAAGCAAGTGAAACATTTACAATACGGTCACGTTATCCGATCAAGGTTCGAACGGGAACCTTTAGAAATCCCTTTAATTAACAACACAAATTCTCCAATATTCGAAAACCTCTCATTGATTTCCCATTCTAAGCTTATTGGCCCGAAAGGTTTGGAAATAATGAATATGGGCATGGAAGCATGAAGGTATGCAGGACCGAGATGTACGGGCGATCGGTAATTCGATAGGTATCGAGGAGGATCGGTATTTAAGCGAATTCGGTAATGAATTAGTTTTTAAGCTAATTAATTCGTTTTATGGTGTTTGCGTAAGGTATTTATTACGTTTTTTTAACGGATTAGGGATAGACTTTTTTACTAATTCACCTAAATACAGAAATCAATACTACATTAGAATCAACCTGCTTTTAAAATCAACAACGACAGACTAAGACAGATATTTCATTCTGTTTATGATGAGTCTAAATGGCGGGATATATGCACTTAAATTCAGCCAAAGTATGCGCATATATAAGCCTTATTTGCCTTTAAAATATGCAGTTGTTTGCATTTTTTTTACCAAATATGCATACTGGTATGCAATCTTTTTTAATTTATTATAGAAAAATAAGGTAAAGAAACACATTGTGTTCTAAAAAATATGTTTATTTTTGAAGAAGTAGTCCATACTCAAAGTGGAGTTGAATAATATAGGGAAAAGAAAACCATAAAGTCTTTCTCCACAATTTTAATTCAGTAGCTAATAAGCTAGAATCGACATGTTTCGAGTGTAGAAACACTCATCATCAGGATGTTAAAGTAAAAATTATGAACAGCTGATGTTGTTAGCAAAAGAGAAAATATAATAAAGTTAAGGTGGAACTAATCCATAATGGAGCTTTCAATAGCACGCATAGGGAGTGAGAAAATTTGTTTGCAGTCAAGAGGTGAAAATCTATCAGCACGCTGAAAGGTCCGGGACCAGTAAAAAAGCCACTGTGGGCGGGAAATGAAAGGAAAAACAGGACATATCAGTATAATTCCAATGTCAAATGAAGTGCTTTGTGGAAATCAGTTCAAGTGTGTGTGATAAGAAAAATATAGTTTGATTTGATTAGAAAAATTCATCCGTGTCGAAGAGGTGTGAAATGAAAAAGTTAGATATGAAGGGGGGGAGAAAGAAAAATTGTGTTTTTTTTATATTTTAGTGTTGTTGCTTTCTGTAAAAGATAAAGAAAAAAGAGATGTAATGAATGAAATGTAATAAAATAAGTTAGATTAGCTTACCATTTAGCTTGAAGAAAAATGCTGTTGGGGTACTGAGCTTGTTACGGCCCAGTTACCCCAGCAGGAGTCAAAACTGACACATATTGAAGAAATGAAATAAAAGTTATCACATTATCAAAGGAAACTTTTGATATTTTTTATAAAAAAATTTTTGAAAATAAATTTTTTATTCGTTTTTCATGAACATCCTGGACGGAAGTTCGCTGCGACCAGCACGTGTCTAACCCAAACGGGAAATGAACTTGAACTTGACATTGAAAAGGGGGGAACAAGTGACATGTATTTTCGCGGTCAAATTAAAGTATTTCAGTATGCTAATAAAATCCACCTGAATTAATAAAAAGGTATCGAGGGAAAGCTCAATTAAGGTTCACAATAAACACTAAAATAGTCAGAAACAATATATCCATAATTAAAAGGTTTTAGTACATTTAAAAAAAAAAAAAAAGGTTGTTGTTCAAATGATTAAAGAATATGTGTCCTAAAAAATTCAGTATATTTTTTTTTTTTTAGGACACATATTCTTTAATCATTTGAACAACAACCTTTTTTTTTTTTTTTTTTAAATGTACTAAAACCTTTTAATTATGGATATATTGTTTCTGACTATTTTAGTGTTTATTGTGAACCTTAATTGAGCTTTCCCTTGATACCTTTTTATTAATTCAGGTGGATTTTATTAGCATACTGAAATACTTTAATTTGACCGCGAAAATACATGTCACTTGTTCCCCCCTTTTCAATGTCAAGTTCAAGTTCATTTCCCGTTTGGGTTAGACACGTGCTGGTCGCAGCGAACTTCCGTCCAGGATGTTCATGAAAAACGAATAAAAAATTTATTTTCAAAAATTTTTTTATAAAAAATATCAAAAGTTTCCTTTGATAATGTGATAACTTTTATTTCATTTCTTCAATATGTGTCAGTTTTGACTCCTGCTGGGGTAACTGGGCCGTAACAAGCTCAGTACCCCAACAGCATTTTTCTTCAAGCTAAATGGTAAGCTAATCTAACTTATTTTATTACATTTCATTCATTACATCTCTTTTTTCTTTATCTTTTACAGAAAGCAACAACACTAAAATATAAAAAAAAACACAATTTTTCTTTCTCCCCCCCTTCATATCTGACTTTTTCATTTCACACCTCTTCGACACGGATGAATTTTTCTAATCAAATCAAACTATATTTTTCTTATCACACACACTTGAACTGATTTCCACAAAGCACTTCATTTGACATTGGAATTATACTGATATGTCCTGTTTTTCCTTTCATTTCCCGCCCACAGTGGCTTTTTTACTGGTCCCGGACCTTTCAGCGTGCTGATAGATTTTCACCTCTTGACTGCAAACAAATTTTCTCACTCCCTATGCGTGCTATTGAAAGCTCCATTATGGATTAGTTCCACCTTAACTTTATTATATTTTCTCTTTTGCTAACAACATCAGCTGTTCATAATTTTTACTTTAACATCCTGATGATGAGTGTTTCTACACTCGAAACATGTCGATTCTAGCTTATTAGCTACTGAATTAAAATTGTGGAGAAAGACTTTATGGTTTTCTTTTCCCTAAATATGTTTATGTTTAAAAGAATACAAAAAAAAACAAAGAAAAATAAAGTTAAACAAATTTTAAACCTAAAATTGTATAAAAGGCATTTATTACTAAATATTTTTCAAAATTTTCAACTAAGACTTATCTTCTATTAGTAAAAATATGTTTATATAAAGAGAAGCTTCTTACAACATCTACTGATGCAATCGGACAATACTGCAACTTAGGTAGCAATATATAACTTCGTTTATGGTTTACCCTCATAAATGCTTTTACTGCAGTTAAGTATTTAAATCCTTCATTCTTTTTTACAGTTTACCGGGAATGTTGTTACGTTTAGCGGAAAAAGTTTCAACAATACTAATTGAGTCTCTCAAACTTAAATTTCTACTCTCCAACGAGGATATTATGTACGGTATAATACATATAATATATAAATAATAAATATACACTTGCACTTTTTAACAACTCTTTACTTTGCACACCACACTGCTAATCATCATTTAAATCCAAAATTAGTTCTTTAAAGGCTTCGAAATGCTCAGCGTAGAATATAGCGGCCTTAATCCATGTTCCCCACCGGGTAATTACAGGTTCTGGAGGTAAACTAACTCCTGGTAATCTATCCTTATCCAACTGCACTCTTAGAGGTACTTTTAACAATACTTTTTTTACATTTAAAGTTAATTTATTTACCAAAGGTTTATTTACCAGAAGTATGTATTACAAATCGATATACATACAGTTTGTTAAGCAGGTAATAATAACGCATTATTAGGTGACAATAAACAATCCCTAACAATATTCCTGCACACCCCGGAAACCCCCAATAAATACCTTGTGTATACCCAAAATGTAAATATAATTATTATCTTCAGATTGGAAAATCCCTGAAATAAGTCCGGAACTGGACATTAAACGTTTAACATTTAAATTTTTTTGATAAAGCCGAAAACATAAAAATATGCTCTTAAAATAATAATTTATGAAAAATATGCATTTTATTATAAAATTGACAAAATATGCAAAAAATTCTATTGTTCCACAATGAAACCATAAGACCAACTATTGAAGCAATTTAATAGTTTTTGTGATTGATGCTTTGAATTTGTATTTGGCCATCAAGAAAATTATAACCACCTTTTTTTGATTTTATTAACTTACCCGAAGGTATCTGCGCGTGTCAGGCTGAATATTGGGATAGATAATCGATATGTTTGCTTTGGAGCTAAATGACATACAGTACCTATATATTGTAGTCTATTAATATGTGCAAAGAGTAGTTGTAGAAAATAATTAATAATTCATTAATATTGTATGTATGTACTATATATAGTGGTTAAGTAAGGAAGCTTGCTTCAACTTCGCCCTTTGTAATTTTCTCTTTATTACAATAAAGTCATTTATTATTATTATTATTTTTATTATTATTATTATTATTATTATTATTATTATTATTATTATTATTATTATTATTATTAATAAATTAATATTATTGGCGATTGGTGCAAATAACGTATTTAATTGAATACACGAAAGTGGATTTCTGCGTATTCTTTAATGATTTAAAAAAAATAATTGATATTTCATTCACCGCAAAATCTGCTATACTAATATTTTTACGTTACGTTAGAAAATTGAGCCCCTTTTTATGCTCAGAATATTTTTTCCATACGAGCCGAACAAAATTAAACCATTAATTTTTTTTCCATTCTACCCCCGACAAAGTAATAATAACTGTTTTGTATGGAAATGCTTTTCAGCAAGGGCACAAAAGGTGTGAAGAATTAAATTGAAAAAAAACCTTAAAAATATTATAAAAAGTTTTTTTTGTATCGCAAATCAAATTTTAAATTAACTTTCCTTCCTAGCGGGTGCAATCGTTACCACAACTTTTGACATTTTACATAATTTTTTTGGATATTTAAGTTCTCTACTATGACGATGTTACATACATTTTATAGTATTTAAATTGTAAGTAGTACAGTACAATTTTTTTTTGAAAAATGCTTGAATACGGGTATTAACATTTTAAGTTGTGGTGTTTAAAGAAAAAAATGTTGATAAAGTGTGTCCCAAATTAAATATACTAACGAAGATATCGATATTTTTTTTAAATGGCAACACTAGTTTTTTATTGACTATTTTTAAAGTACCTAATAAGTTATCAGTATAGATAAGTATAATACATAATAGTATGTCGAGTTCCACAAGGCCCGTTATTATTCTTAATTTACATTAATTCCGTTTCCAAATTGAACTTAAGGGCAATATAAAGCTATTTGCAGATGATACAACAATAATTTATTTTGCTGAAACTCTTGCAGAAATGTATTTTGATATTAATAATCATTTAAAAATACTTTTTCTTGGATTCAATCAAATAAACTTACGTTAAATTTTACAAAATCTTGTTCTATGTTTATAACTAAAAACAAAATAAATTCCCTCATTAACCCCTTAACATTTAATAATGAAAATATTCAATATTCAAAAACGACAAAATTTTTAGGATTAGTTTAAGACGAAAATTTAAATTGGAATTGCCATATCCAGTATATTATCAACTCGGTATCTCCTTTGGTATCTGTTTTGTACAGAGCTAGATATTTCATTCCTTTAAAATACTTTAAAAAATTTTTTTTTATTAATATATTCAAAATTACAATACTTAGCTTCTGCATGATGATCTGTCTGTTTATTAAACTTAAAACCATTACAAAAATTGCAAAATAAAGTTGTTAAATGTATACACAAATTACCACATTTAGAACCAACTGTTAATCTATGTAGACCGAAAGGGTATTTACACGTTCAAAACATTTATAAATTAAAATTTTGTATTCTTAATTCACTCTATTATTTTAAAAGAAAAAAAATCAAACATAACACTTCAGGAGAATAAGACATTACATGATCGTAACACCAGACGTTGTATAAATTATCAAACTATACCAGTAAAAAGTAATTTCGGAAAAAAATCAGTTTTATATGACGGAATAATAAAATATAACAATCTTCCAAAAAATATCAGAAAAATTAGAAAATTTGCAACTTTAAAAAAGCAATTAAAGAGATATTTACTAAATTAAATTATTTATACTTTTTTTTTAATAAATTTTATTAATATAATGAATTAAATTGGATTAACTTCAATTTTTTTTATTGTTATTTTTTTTTAATGGTTATTATTTTCTATATTATGTTGTGACTTTCCATGTAATTAACTGTAAAAGTTAGTTTGGAATAAAGACATTTTGAAAGTTAAGTACCAAATTTAAAATTTTTATTCATCATTAATCATTTAGACGTTTCTAACAAGGCTATTGAGAGTAAAAGGAAACTTTATTCACACGCTACGAATACGTCTAAAGGTTATTTAAACTTTAAATAGGTTTAAAGGCTAAAGCACAAACCGAAAGTACAAAATGCACTTTCTTAAGATTGGCTTTGACTTAACACATCGCTTACGTTCAAAAGCATAAGATTTCAATTTGGCCAACAAGATGTTAGTTTAAGTATTTTCTATCCTGAATTTATGCAAATCAGATTTAGGTAGGTATGCATACGGTGTACCTGTTAATATAAGGTTCTAGGTGGTTTTTCATCTGTTTTTCCAGTGAACCCCAACACAAACCTATAAATTCCAAAACTACACAAGAACAAAAAACTTTTCTAAAAAAAAAAAACCTCAGCCACCCTGCACAGTAGGACGTATCCCTGGTAATTTGGTTATTAAGAAACCAGGAAGAACGAAATACAATATTATATTGTAATTAGTATTAGTAAATTAGTAATGCAATGTAAAATATTATTAAACAATTAAAGAGATTTTAAAAGTAAAGTAAGGTATGCCTTTGATACTGCTTAGTTTTAAAACTGCAGAAGTCGCAGAGATGAAGAAGAGGAGTAATCAGCATTTCTTGTGTCAATGCCCCGACCTCGCGAGACGTAAGATTGTTCGGACAGCGCCAGAAATCTGTCACTCCAACCTAAGCTTATTTAGTATTTAAGGTAATAATTATGAATTCTTTACTAACTTTTACAACAGAAAAATATAGTTTCCCAACTTTCTAATAAAAAAGGCTATAAAAAGGGAAGGCTATAATAATAAAGAATTGTCTTTTCAACAATAATCTTTGAAAGAATGAAAGATTGCGTGCTGTATTTTTTCTTATCAGGTATCATGGGAGCCGTTCCCACCGGGTTCGAAAGCAGAAAGGAAATGATATAAAGAAAAATGATATTGTTCGTTGATAAGATATTTTTCGGTCTATTTTCTATACGTATTTACCATCACATATGTTTTCTAATTTTTTTTAAATATGAAAATAGTATTATGTAAACGTTGAAACACTAATTTTATAGTAACACCACACATGGCATGGTTTAATATAGTTGAAGTTTACAAAGTATACTAAGTTGTTTTAAAATTGTATCATAAATTGTTATTTTCCGACATATTGGATCCGCCATTTCAATTTTTTAAATTTTTTATATGGAGTACTGTCCACTTAATCAAGAATTGCTCTGACCCGTCAAATACATTTTTTTTTAAATGCATTTTTTAAAAATATATCATAAATATGCTATGTGTGTCAACTAGAGGTGTGCTTAAGAGTTATTTTTGAATCACCGGTATACCGGTGACTGTTATTTTAAATTAACTGTTATTTTAAACAGTTACCAGTTATTTTCAAAAAATGAGATTTACTAGGTGAAGGTGTCAATTTAAATAATCGACTTTTTCTCTTTTTAAATATTTTATTGGCGCCAAATTAAAATAGCTGTTATTTTGAATAACAACCTTTTCTCTATTTTATTTTCAGCATATTATGTTACTATACCCATCACATACCACACACCCTAGTCTCTAGTTAAATTACCAATAAAAATAAAGTCTATGTAGTATCATATACTAAGTATATACACACAATACGACGGTCACGACTCACGACATACACACACATAAATAGAAAATACATTAACTACAACGCTATAATGCCACAACGCGCTTCGGGGAATTACAGAATAATTGCCAGCCTATCCACCAATCCACTATTTCCCTCGCAATTTTAAACGTGAAGAGTAGTGAAGACATGAAATTATCTTGTAACTATTTAACACCTTTCCTTTAAGCATAAGCATCCTGCAAACCAGGACTATCAAATATCAGAGAAATAACGTTCATTGGAAGTTAATTATACCTTACCGTTACCGCCCACAAAGTGATATGAAAATTATCCGATTACTAATAATAACCATGTTATTTTTTAATATCCAGTTATTTAACAGCGAGAGAAGGCTGCATGAGCCGGCGACTTAAGCAGCGGCAGTGCTGTGCGATCGGTTGGTTTATGAATCACTAGTAGTTGCTTCACATCCTATTACTAAAATAACCATGTTATTCTTTATCCAGTTATTTAGAAAATAACAGCGTGCAGCGAAAGAAGGCTGCCATGAGCCGGCGAACTCAGTCGGCAGTGCGATGTGCGAGCGCTTGGTATATTGAATAACTGGTAACTGCTTCAGATCATATTTAATCACCGATAGCGACTGTTATTTCTTAATAACCGGTTAGTTTTAACCGTGATAGTTATATCGTCACACCTCTAGTATCAACTTACATTCTACAATCAGTTCTAGACATTTTTCATAAAGCATCCCCTATACCCATATTCAACCGTTTATGAAATATTAACACTTTAATGCTGGTATATAACCGATAATTCACCTTGATCGGCAGCTTCAAATGGTCGCCAAAAAGCCATTGCTGATAATAAAATATATTAAGTAAAAAAAAACGTTACACGCAGTACCGTAAAATGGGGTGAATAGGATCAGCGGGGTAAATAGGATTGAAATTTACCTTCAAATTTCAAAAATCTGTAATAATTGTATTTTTAAAGTGTAGGTCATTTCAATGTACAGATTTTTAGTAACGGTTGTTAAAAGTAATTTTTATGACATTAAACTTAAAATAACTCGGCCACATCGCAGGCTGAATACCATGACCTAAAACGTCAAATTTAGCGGTTAAACTGTTGGTCATATTATCTTTGCTTTTGTCTTACAAACTTCATATCTCTACAACTCTGCAGCACTTATAAAATTTAGGTAATATTATTTGTAGTACTCTTTTATATTACTTAAGATAAATTTTTGTGCAAAATTCTATACACCCCGCGGTTGTTTAAATGCGATACAGTCAATAAATCAATCAATGATCCTATTGACACCGCCTGCGGGGTGAATAGGATTTGTGCACAAAAAAATATATATACAACAGGGTACACCCGGTATAAAAAGTTATACTACCATTTAAAAGTACCAACCTTAACTCATGTTTTAAGCTATTGAGAAATTTATTCAGGCATATAGTTTTTAAGTTACAAGCTTTCAAAGTGGAAAATTGATCCTATTCACCCCATTTTACGGTACACAGTTATAAACCAAAATTAAATACATAAATTACAGCCAATATGTTAAACCAACTACTCCACTGTCCTATTCTAAACTATTAACAGCTGACGCGACAGGCGACAGTGATGATAGCTTAATTATCTTTAGCAGGTTGATAGAAATATCTTCATCCGCTAAAAATATTTCGCCTTTTTTGTCTAGAACATAAAAATTTGCAATTACGTTTGTCTTAGTATTATTCACAGGTCGGTTGACGTGGTTTTCGAGACAGCGCCATTGAGGCTTGTCTCCATGGCAACGTGCATAAATTATGTGCGCTTGCCAGTTCTTTTAAATTTTCGGGCTTGTAAATACAATATATATAAGTATAGAAGAAACAAGGGTTTGTTAATTAGTTGTTTTTTAACACTGAAAACACTTTTTATTTTGATTTCAGTTATAAGATTTCTTAAGGACTAAAGAATGTATTAATATAACAATAAATGGCTCAATGGTCATACTCAAAACTCCTCGGTTTAAAGTATATTTGCAAACTAGCTTTTAAAGAGAGTTACTGACTAGTAATACTGATATAAAAGGAACATTTTTAATAAAAAAACCTAAAGAATTGAAGAAGATAGATCTGGCAACCCTGGTTGTGAGGTCGGTCTCTTTGAAGCCCGTTAGTCGCTTTTTTATGTCATCAAACTGAGTTTGGATAAATTATACATGTAGCATTTTTATTATCCACCCTGTATAAGACTCAATTGCTCTATATAATCTAACCGATCTAATTACGAACTCCTTCAAAAATAAAGTTTTAAAAAACTTCCTCGGAAGCCCATCAACGAGGTGCGTGATCTTTTAAAATTAAAAAACTTTGCAGCACTGATGAATATTAAAAGTTCTTTTACTTTGGCAAGAATGGCTAAATTAAGAGCATTCGGATGTCTGCCGAATTTTTTTACAAATGTATTAAAAAGACGTTTTCGTATTATTAATTTGTTAGCCTAAAAAGTTTAGTGAAGAAAAAAGGAATAACATTTTAGGAAAAACCGACGGTTCGTATTTACAGTTATTTGTTTAGTATAGAAAAAATGGTTTCTGTGAGTGGTAGATACACAAATATAATCCATCAGCGACCATCAAGCATAGATAAAGAAAATGGCACGAATTCTCTCGTTTTAAAACACATGACAGCAGAAATTTGTCATCGATCAGCTGATATTGGGACATATCTAATAATATCCCCAGATTAGTAGTGGACCGTAATGAGCCCAAACGCCGAGTTTTGAATAGCGTTTTTGTGCTTGTTATTACATTTAATTACGTTTTCAAAATATATAGTGGTTATAGTGCATTTTATTTTTACTTTTATTGAATTTTAATTACTTTTGTTTGGCTGGTAGGTACCTACAATAATTATTCATTTGACAAAAAACTTATAGGTTAAGATTTTTTAATTCTTTTTCATTAGGGATCATTATTATTAATGTGTGCCTTGCTCGTTAGTTGATTTCATCGATAAGTAACAAGTTTCATTTCATCTGAACGTAGTTTTTGTCGAAAAGTTAGTTTTTGAAATTTTTGTTCTTAAAACGTTTGTTCGTAAATGTTAGGTTTCTAATGTAGGTATAATTTTTGCATAATCTAGGTATACTTTTCTGTTTCAAGAAGAATAAGTAGAAATTATTTCTCTGACTAGGTAGGGGAGAGTTGGACAAAACCGGGTATCGCCTAGTTCTGCCAAATGCCAAAACCAGGTTTCCATATTATTAACTTTAAAAATCAGTTAGGTATTTGATTTCGAAGGAATTATTATTATTATTGTTATCAACATTATTATTTTTTGGCAATAGTAAAATTGAAATAAACTATTTAATATTATATTAGCCTACATAGTAGCTTAGATAGCTAACCATATTAATATGTAATAGGATGGGGAACAAATATATAATTCTATTTTCTGGGTCTACGTACCTTACATAAATAAAATTATTATTGGATACCTATTACTATTATTATTGTTTGTATGACAATAAAATAAAGTTTTTAACATCAAGTTAGCCTACATACATGTTTAGAAATGTAACCGTATGAAAAAATTGCATTTTAACAAACGAATTCCATAAAACCCACTTTTGGGTCTACGTACCTTATGTAAGTCGAAAACTGTTAAAGTAGGGTTTCCATTGACAGAAAAATTAAATCCCTGGCTATTTGAAACTTTTAACTTTATGTTAGCCAACTTATAAGTTTAGAAATGTAACCGTATCATAGCCAACAAATTCTATAAAAACCATATTTGGGTCTACGTAATTTACTTAAGTCATATAATATGGGGATTTCCTTGACAGTAAATGTAATATCTGACTGAATTCAATTAGTTTATGTTGAACTGTAGGTATGGTATTTTACCTATAGGTATAATCTGAACAAATAAAGCAAAAAAAAATCTATTGTAAATATGAGTGACAGAATCCTATTTAAAGTCGCGTTTCAGTTAATTTAGTATTTTTAAGGTTTGGATAATAATAATAATAGTTTTTAAATCTATTTTGACACTTTATCTTTAAACCATATAAAAATTCATGTTTATTATTACCTACCTTAAATCATAATATTTATAAAACAAAACTTTCAAAAGAATTTATTATTATTATTTGTCAATATTAAAGCGGTAGAACCGATAGGATTATTGCATCAATTGTTTTAGAAGGTATCACATGTATAATTTTCAAGTCCGGTCCTGAAATTCATGTCAACTTATAAAAATTTAATAGACCAAAATTGACAGAGTGTCACGTGGCTTGAACGCCGAACTGACATCTCACTGCTTATATAGAGGACATTCTATCATATGACTCTTCTATGAACACTTACTTGTAAAATGAATATTCTGGAACTTACAGACCTAAGAAAGAAGAAAATGTTTGATGAACCTGTGCATTAGACGTCTTGTCGCCTTGTTATGATAAATAGAATAAGATGTCTATCTAGTCCCAACTATTATCGTTGGCTATTTTAAACTTTTTATCATTAAATAACATCTTTTTTACAAGAAACCAATATTTTACGTATATTTTCTTGGAACAATAAAGAAAAAACTTCTGTGAAGCGCTTATTGATCATTTACTTTTACTTTCAAGCATCGCATGATAGAATTTTGACAGTATTGAATAATTTATGTCGTATAATAGGTTAGCGTGGCCCTGTTTTTTTTTTATTGAGTCTGCAATATTCGCTGTAATATTATATTTATTGTTTTCGGCAAGAAATGCGAATAAATGTGACAGTAAAATTTGTCTCCGAAATAGCGAAGGTGTTCTGGGATGGCTGTAATAAAATTGATTCTGTTACGAATTTCAAAAATAAAAAAAAACCGTTAATTCTATAATCGTCAGGGTAGCGGCGCTGCAAGAGGGAAGGGGGCAAGGGAAGGAGGTTCGCCCCTCGGTACTTCATACCGATGGGGTTATCACCAGCTTTAGGCTAGAACTCGTGCCTATGCCGATTTTAAATTTTTTCTATTTAAAAATCAACATGCACATAGATTTAAAAAAAGAAATCAGTAACCAGCAACTTTAACTATGACTATATAATATATACAGGGTGTTCATTTGAAAACTTCCCACCTCGATTTTCCTGCTTTAAAATGAAAATGTGGAAAATCGCTCGGACCCGTCGATTTTTGTTTCGAGGGGGACATCTTTTGCGTATATTGTCAATCTTGTTACTTCAAGCCCCCAGGAGGAAGGGGGGGTAAGATCTAAATCTTAAATGGATACCCCTATTTTATATTATTTTTTTGGATTCTGCATAAAATTCTGAACATTTTTTAATAAAAGCATTATTAGTCTATACTTAACAGTTTCCAAGATATTTACTCTTGAAAAATGACATTTTTGAACTTTGACAGCGTCTAGCTTTCTAACTGTACGTCTTAGAGCAAAACGGCTTACATGTCCCTATCTTCGATTTTTATTATCTTTCCAATAGTGTGAACTTTCGGTTAAACCGGATGTAAGAAATATAGTACTTCCGGTTTGACCGGAAGTTGACACTATTGGAAAGATAATAAAAATCGAAGATAGGGATATGTAAGCCGTTTTGCTCTAAGACGTACAGTTAGAAAGCTAGACGCTGTCAAAGTTCAAAAATGTAATTTTTCAAGAGTCAATATCTCGTTAACTGTATAGATAGAAGTATAGACTAATAATGCTTTTATTAAAAAATGTTCAGAATTTTAAGCAGAATCCAAAAAAATTATATAAAATAGGGGTATCCATTTAAGATTTAGATCTTACCCCCCTCCCTCCTAGGGGCTTGAAGTAACAAGATTGACAATATACGCAAAAGATGTCCCCCTCGAAACAAAAATCGACGGGTCCGAGCGATTTTCCACATTTTTATTTTAAAGCAGGAAAATCGAGGTGGGAAGTTTTCAAATGATCACCCTGTATAAGAAGACGAAATTGTTTGCATTTTGATCCGATCACAAACCGTTCTCAACAAAAATCAATGATGACGAATTACTGCTGATTGCCCTAGTTCTAGCGCCTGTTTTAAATACGAAGGTTATGTTATATACAGGTTTGCCCAGAAGTCCGGAATAAAATTAATATACCCTTAACCTGTAACTTTTGGGGAAAACGCTCAGACAAGTCAATTTAGTTTTATACAGGGTGTTTTTTTAAGGTGGACAAGCGGCCATATCTCGGAAACTACTGGGCATAGAAACTCAGGAAAAGAAAAATGATAATTAAAGTGGCCATGAGAAAATTCTGGAAATAATTTTTAAGTTCCGCATTTTGCCGCAAGAGGGCGTAATTGAAAAGTAAATTTTAAAATTTTACATAACTCCGAAAATTCCACATTAAGGTATATGTTTGATAACACCATTTTAAAGCTTGGACAATTATGCATCATTTTGGTCCTATGCTCATTGGCGTACCGACTTTAATAAGAGTGGGGGAAGCTGTTGAAAGTGTAATCATTTAAATCGCTGTAACTTATAAACGACGTATCCGATTTTAGCAAGCTAAAGACTGTTTGGAAGAGAAATGTATACACTTTCGCCAATCGTATTTAGTTTTCCATAATAGTTCTAAAAAAAAATGCTAAAGGGCGCAATTTGCAATAACAATACATTTTTTGATTTTACTCCAAAAAAATAAATCATACGGTAAAATTATGATACCATAATCGAAAAGTAGATGAAAATTGCTAGAAAAAATATTAAAACCGCAGTTCGATATCTTTGTTCATTTCAGAGTTATTGCCAATAGAATAATTTTTAATACACATTGCGCCCTCTAGCAATTTTATTAGAAACTATCTAGTACCATTTGATACGACAATTGAAGATACTTACCTTTTTCTTCCAAATAAGCTTAAATTTAGTAAAATCGGTTAGGTCGTTTAGAAATTACAGCGATTTTAATGTTTACACTTTCACTTGTTAAGAGTGGGAGAAGCTGTTGAAAGTGTAAACATTAAAATCGCTGTAACTTCTAAACGACTTAACCGATTTTACTAAATTTAAGCTTGTTTGGAAGAACCTTCAATAGTCGTATCCAATGGTACACGATAGTTTCTAATAAAATTGCTAGAGGGCGCAATTTGTATTAAAAATTATTCTATTGGCAATAACTCTGAAACGAACAAAGATATCGAACTGCGGTTTTAATATTTTTTCTAGCAAATTTCATCTACTTTTCGATTATAATATCATAATTATACCGTATGATTTATTTTTTTGGAGTAAAATCAAAAAATGTATTATTATTGCAAATTTCGCCCTCTAGCATTTTTTTTGAGAACTATTATGGACAACTAAATACGATTGGTGAAAGTGCATACATTTGTCTTCCAAACAGTATTTAGTTTGCTAAAATCGGATAAGTCGTTTATAAGTTACAGCGATTTAAATTATTACAATTTCTACAGCTTCCCCCACTCTTACTAAAGTCGGTACGCCAATGAGCATAAAACCAAAATGATGTATAATTGTCCAAGCTTTAGAATGGTGTTATCAAACATATACCTTAATGTGGAATTTTCGGAGTTATGTAAAATTTTAAAATTTACTTTTCAATTACGCCCTCTTGTGGCAAAATGCGGAACTTGAAAATTATTTCCAGAATTTTCTCATGGCCACTTTAATTATCATTTTTCTTTTCCTGAGTTTCTATGCCCAGTAGTTTCCGAGATATGGCCGCTCGTCGACCTTAAAAAAACACCCTGTATGCTCACATTTTGACGTTATTCGTTTATTTTTTTATAGACATTTGTCAAAGATATGACGACATCGAGCTTTTTTTAACTAGAAACATATACAGCTTGTGATACATCATTTGAAAGCTAATATCCCGTACAATATGCTTAAAATTTTGGCGCGATTCTGTCCAGCTATTTCAAAATGGCGACTGTTAAAAGTTTTTAAAAAATCTCTATTTAAATAAGCGGAAATGATAAATCATTGATTTTTTTTTATCTTTCAAGGTAAGAAATCTCCTTTGTTTTACGTTCTGACTTTTTGTGACTTAACAATAGTTATGGTTTATTTGTCATTTATTCTGTCAAAAAAAAATAAAAATGTAACGAAGCAAAACAAAACACAACAAAAAGGTAGTTTAACGTGGCAAATGCTGGAAATGTCGACGGAATTCCGAACGGCTTTAGCCGGTATGTTATGTGTCTACAATCTAATTTTGTATTTCAAAGTTTCAATATTATTTGGCCTATTTTGGCAAACTTTTTCTTTTTAAAATCGCCAAGGAAAATAGTCTAGAGGCGTTAAGTCTGGGGACCTCGGTGACCATTCAACTGTACTACGTCGTCCAATCCAGCGACCTGGAATTATCTCATTTAAACATCAATGATTTATCTTTTCCGCTTATTTAAATAGGAATTTTTTTAATAATTTTAACAGTCGCCATTTTGAAATAGTTTATTATAGTTATATTAAAAGCATTTGTGATGTGCAAGTTTTTATTAAGTAAAAATACTAAATGTATGTGTGTTTTTTAAATTTTCTACTAGTCAAATTATGTATTATTTTCTAATGATATCCAATTATAATTATTTTATTATATTGTATAAACATTACATGGTAATATTTTTGTGTTAAGGTTTGTATTATAGTTTTGGTTTAAACCTTTTTACTTTCTTTCGTCATAAATTTTCAAAAATAAAATATTTTTACGATCCCAAAAGAAAAACTTAATTTGTTTTTTAAAGATTAGGAAACAACTTACTCATACATCATAATATCATAATTGCCATCGTTAAATCTTAATATATTTTCACAACAGTGTGGATAATCAATTTTCGTTTATTACTCGTACAATTCTAAATATAATTTCTGTTTCCATCTTTACTTTAAACAATTTTTATTTTTGAACAATCAAAATTAAATGCCATTTTTCATAAAGTTTTTGAAATTTTCCATTTCAACACGTTTTACCAAACATTTACGTTAATTTTTCTTTTATTTTATCTACAAATATTTATATTCTAAATAATTTCATATATCCTACACTGTGGGTCTAATTAAATACTGTTTTTTTTTTAAGAGGTAATAACTTTTTTTTTTACATTTTACACCTATTCCATAATTAGCCCTTGGCAGTGGCAGATTTAATGATTTGTTCGTGTTATACCTCATAACTGATTTTAATCTAAATGTTTATCGCTTATCATAATGTTTACAATACACGACTACAAACACTGTTAAAAGAGTCAAAAAAACATACCTAGAACTATTTACATTGTAGGTTAAAATACATAATATAATTTGGCAGAAAATCAGTATTTTTAATTTTAAATAAATACGTAAAAGAAACAACGTTAAGGTTTCAAATCTTCACAAAATTGGTTTATTTTTATATTACAAATAATAAAAACATGACATGTTTCGTAGCACTGCTACTTCGTCAGATGTCGAAAATCTTCATCAAGTAACGATCGACTCAATTACGCATTTTTAATTTTAACTTAGCAGGAAAACTCTGTGCCTCTGTCTTTGTGAACCGAGACTAATTTTTGCTCTAAATTCAATGAGCTGACATTATTTCTTTAAGATTCAACATCTACAGTCAAAATATTATATTAATTAACACACTGAGGAAAATGATCTAATACAGCAGGGTTGTTAAGACGTAGTTTGTATTAATAGCTTATTTTTTATTAAAACATATTAAATAAATTGCTAGTGTATCAAACCCGCTTTAGTGTTGTATGAATTCCAGTTTTACTAGAACAGTGTTTTTATTGGTAGTAATTAGTTCCATTAACAGCACAGTCTTGTTGAATGATGAACTACTTTTAATACAGCAATTTTGCTAAGAAATAAATTGTATCTTCTCAATACGACGCATTTTTTTCCCAGTAAAGCGCATTCTTTTCAATTAAGAAAGCAGTACAACGTCCCCAAAAAGACTTGTATCCGTTGGAACCTATAATCCACCAAGACGTTGGTAGGGGGTTCGTAGCGATCGGCAATCGCCGCGCGCCATCGTAATAGTTTTAACGTATTTGTTGCGCAGGTCACATCATTGTTCGGAATATAAAACTTTGCATGTCAGATAAACCTATAGAAGATTCTTATTTCGCACAACCCATGCATCATTAGGATTGGTCTATGGACAAATTTTACGATTTCAGTAAACTATGTTGCATAATAGATTATCATAGTGACTGTTTGAAGGTTGGAGACAATGATGTTTCTTGAATGATGAAAGAGTTTTGGACTTCCATTGTCTTTATTTGTTTTAAATCACAACGTTTCAACTGGAGATAATAAAAAGAAAGAAAGAAAAAACTACCTACAACAAAAAAAAAGTTAAAAATACAAAAAAAAATTGTAGAAAAAAGAAAAACCAAAAAAAAAATGTAAGTACTTACTTTCGAAAGGAAAAAATAAAAAAATAAATAAAAACTAAATTATTAGCATTAAGTAAATTCAGATATTGTTTTTAAATTAGCAATAGGGTTATTTTTATAAAATACCAAATTTTGAAGAATTAAAAAACAAAGAGGGAAGCTGGCCATTTGGTTTTAACCAGCGCCATAAAATACACACACACACACACCCTCACAAGTCAAATTTCTTCTTTCAGGCTGCGTTTGGCTTCGACCGAACTGAATATAATAATTTTTTCTCTCCCTTTATCGTACACTTTTTCGTCTCACAGATTTTCTATATTGACCCCCGAATTATAATGACAGTCACGTTTTTACGGATTCCGGGAAATCCGGAAAATTTACAAAGAACTTTGAAAAAGCCTTGAACAAATAGTTTGTGTGTGCTGGATCTAAATGTAATTGAAAAATATCGCTTCCTCACATGGAACGAAATTATTTGATTATACAAGGAGGTGTCCATCTTATATACCAAGTTATTATAATGTCCTTATTTTATTTAACTTTACTCCCAACCAACTTTACAAATTTATTACAGGGATAAGTATATAAAAATAACTAACAATTATTACTCGTTAAGAAAGAAGATTATAATATGATATATTTTTTTAAATGAATATTAAATAATGGTAGTTATTTTAATGTTTTAATATTTTCGGGTAAAATATTATATAATATTAATCCATTATATAAAAATGACCGTGCTCCAAAGTTACTGTTTATTTTAATAGTTTGTACAAAACTAGTTTGTCTAGTATCATGTCTATGAATATCATGAACTTTTGTAAACGTTATGTTAGAATTTTTTTGTTTTAAAAGTAAAGAATGAATAAATTAATATACAAATTTTTAAATTATTTATATCTAGGTATTTATTCGGTTTATATAAATTTGTTATTGGTTCTAAGTGCGGAAATCTATGAATACATTTAATAACATTATTTTGTAATTTCTTTAGAGGTTTTAGTACTATTGAATTGGCTGAACCACAAATAGAAATAAGATTTTTGAATGTACTAATGCATGATATAGTATATTAAAGTATAAGTGGATAATAAGGTCTTTAAAACACGACGGCGCAGCCGGAGTGCTTGAAATATAGCAAGTGTTTTAAAGGCCAGTTATCCACGAATACTTTACATTGTTTTTTTTTATTGGTACACTTATTGGTATTTATATTACAAAAAATGGAAATAATAACTTAGTAAGTAAGTGAAATGGTCGAATTCGTAATCAGTGGCGTAGCGTGGTTGAAGGGGCGGAGGGGGCGGAAGCTTCAAAGGTAAGGGCGTAGACATTTTTTTTACGGGGAGGGGGGGGGGTGTAAATAGCGCCGCAGGCGAAAAATTTTGGGTGCCACGCCCTTTTTTCGATGATGTTGCCTGATTTTCAAGTAGGAAAAATATAAAATACACAAGATCCTTAAGAAAATCACAAAAAAATTGATCAATTAAAAAAAAGTGCTTCGTTCTCATAGCTCATTATGGGTCCTGGGGGGGGGGGGGGGAGTGTAATTACCCCCTTATATACGCCCTTGTTCAGAGGGCGCCTCACTGCTAATGTATAATTTCGATTATTAGTAAATTTTGGCCTGAGAAATAAAGTTTTTATTTCGTCATGTCTAAAATGGTCACATGAAAACAGAATATGTTTACGACAAGGGGAATTTTGTTAAAACTCTATAAAATATTTTATGCATATTAATAATAATATGAGCATTCTCATTGGCGACAATAACACACTACTTTTAAAAAGATAAAATTTAGTCTCTAGTAAATTAGAGATTTCAAGCAATTTTTAATTGTTAATGCAAAATAACTGAAAGAATACGAATTATTGATCGTGGCAAATAATATTTTAATTATAAATTAAATCAAGTAGTAAAAATAAAATAATAATAGGATTTTGGTATATAAATATTATTTATATTCATAAACATAGTAAATTTTTTCTGGCTGCGATAGGTAAACAATATTATCAATTACTATCATGTGAAGTGAAATTGAACTGGACGAGTGGGAAGGGGCGCCGTTTTGGAAAGAGTTCAAAGGGCGGGGGGGGCGGTCGCCCCCCCTGGCCCCCTGCACGCTACGCCACTGTTCGTAATGTGATATACCTATCGTTGTCATGAAAATGAGGAGAACAAAAAATAACTTCCAATCTGTCACATAAGATTCATTGTTGTCACCGTTGACATTGGTTGTGTATTGCTTAAAAATAGTATATTAAAGTATAAGTGGATATTAAGGTTTTTAAAACACGCGCGATTTTGCAAGCACGACGGCGTAGCCGGAGTGCTTGAAATAGAGCAAGTGTTTTAAAGATCAGTTATCCACGAATACTTTACATTGTTTTTTTATTGGTACACTTATTGTTATTTATATTACAAAAAATGGAAATAATAACTTAGTAAGTAAGTGAAATTGTCGAATTCGTGATGTGATATACCTGTCGTTGTCATGAAAATGAGGAGAACAAAAAATAACTTCCAATCTGTCACATAAAATACGTTAAAAGGTAATTATGTCAAATCAATAATTAAAAAGTTGACATATTTAGACTTTACGTTTCACGGGTTGTTGATGTTGCCATGGTAACTTTAAAGCACGCGCGTTTTTGAAAGTGGGATTTAAACACGCTGAGGTGTACTTTAAATAAGCGAAATAGGGTATCAATAAAAAAAATATTTTATTTGACGTTAAAAGGTAATTCTGTCAAATCAATAATTAAAAAGTTGACATATTTAGACTTCACGTTTCACGGGTTGTTGATGTTGCCATGGTGACTTTAAAACACGCGCGTTTTTGAAAGTGGGATTTAAATACACTGAGGCGTACTTTAAATAGCGAAATAGGGTATCAATAAAAAAAAATATTTTTTAAATTATTTAAAGAAATACAATGACGAATTTTAAAGAATATCCCAATTAACGGAGAATACATTTTGATCAATATATAATCCTAAAAATTTTATGTTATCTTTGTAATTAATATTTTCCCCATTAAATACTATTGGTTGCTTTTCCATATCTAGTCTTTGTTTGTCAATGCACATAAATGAAGATTTAATATGGTTAATTAAAGGTAATTTGTAAACGATAACTATATAAATTTATATTACAACATTATTAAATCAGATTTAATTTTGACATTTGAAAAATATCATTTACCGCACTGCCTGGATCCCGCGTTACGAGTGGGGCGCCCTTTATAATCTGGAACTTTTGTGAAGTAATAATTAGAAATGGCTTTTTAAATATTTATTGAAATGGGGCCCGGAGTGACGTGCTTTCTAGCCGAGCGAATTTTTGAAAGTGTAGGTAATTTTATTTTATTAAACATTGTTTTATAAAGCGAACGGTTTTTCACTGTTTAAACGAAAGAAAAAAATGAGCCAATAGAGACATGTTACCTACTTATTAAAAATATAGGGGAAGGTTGTCCATATTGGACCAATTTCCAGATTTCTTATCATAAATCCTGATAATAACGCAAAATCGATCTTGAAGTTATACCTTAGTATACTTTAGTATGTTGTTCAATTGCAGGATTTTTTGCAGAATTTTATTTCAAAGTATCTATGATATACGAGGCCATAAAAAAAACCTCTGCAAGTGGTTTAATATAGGAAACCGGTTGCCTAAATAATTGCACCTTGGGGTTCCAAAATTGGACCACATGATTTGAATCGGAAGCTTAGGTGTTAAATAAATAAAAAAAAAATTGTTGGTATAGGAAGTTTTATAATTCTATTTCAAAAAAAACATCAAATTTACCATCAAAATATCGGTAGAAGACAGCCTAATGCAAAAAAAGTACCTAATAGTTTCCTATATTGAAACAGTCATAGTTTTATTTTTTAACTCAAAGAAAAAAGATTTTAGCAATATTGAAATGGTGTTAGTTCATGACATTAACTTATTTAAAGAGAAAAATTATTTTTGCACAATTTGGAAAAATTGCCTAAATTGGACCGGTTCAATGTTGGCAATCACCCAATGGCCCAATTTAAGCAACTACCACGTGTTTTACAAAACCACCCAGAAAAGAAACAAAAAAAAACAAATATGGCATGGTAGTAGGAAAGATAGAAAGAGAAAAACTTACTTGATACCTTCCATAAAAAATATTTTGCTTAGAGTTTTATGGTTCTAAGGTAAATTCTTAGGAAAATCCTAAAAATATTACATTAAAATCGTGTAAATTACGTTTTGCTCTGTACACGCCAAGCACTAACGGCCAACTAGTTGAGTTTGTTGCCGATCAAAGGTTCTGGGTGAAAGTATGTTACAGTGTTGCCAGCTGATATGGCACTTGTTTAGTTTCGGAGAAATGTACTGTGGTCCAATTTAGGTAGCGGTTCAATATAGGCAACCTTCCCCTACTCTCCCCAAGTATCTAGTTTAAAATGTACAATGAGGAAAATAACCTAATACTTACAGGTTGGCTAAGACATATTGTGTATTGATGTCTTATTTTGTATTAACCCATATTAAATAAATTACTAGTGTATCAAACGCACTTTAGTGTTATATCAATTCCAGAATTGCTAGAACAGTAATTTTATCGGTAGTAACCAGTTCCATTGGCAGCACAGTCTTGTTGAATAATGCAATTTTGTTAAGAAATAAATTGTATCTTCTCAATGCGACGCATTTTGTTCCCAGTAAAGTGCTCTTTGTATAACTAAAAAGGCAGGACAGCGTCCCCAAAAACCGAATTGTACCCGTTAGAACCTATAAGTCACGCGCCGTTGGTGGGGGTTCGTGGCGATCGGCAATCGCCGCGCGCCGTAGTAATAGTTTAAACATATTTGTTGCGCAGGTCACATCGTTGTTCGGAGTCTCCTAGCTGTCCTGTCTGAATTTGAATTCTATTGATCGTACCAATACCTGTTTCAATTAGTTTATATTTACTTTGTGTATAAGTTTTTTAAAACTTTGCTTGTTAGATAAAGCAATAGAAGATTCTTATTTCGCACAACCCATCATTAGTATTGGACTTAATAATCTATGGACGAATTTTACGATCTCAGTAAATCCTGTTGCATAATAAATAATTGTATGCAATATTAAACCACAAGAACAATATCACACTAGAAGCTATTTAAATTTTTGAGAACTACAGTACTGATTTTTAGTGGTAAGTATATGCTTTATTACCCCTAGCAAGCAAAGTTAACGTTCTCAGGAATTTTTTAATCGATTGATCTACTGCAGAGCAGTTGGTGAAGGATATTTTCAACATCTTATAAAATAGTTTCTTTTTATACTTTGTTGTTTGTCTATTTTGCTGTAAAAGTTAGTATTTCGTTCAGGGTTGAAGACAGCTGGTATAGGGTATAATTTATGAAAAATGTCTAGAATTGATTGTATAATGTAAAAATACACAATATATTTTACAAAAAAAAAATTAACGTTGATACCTACAATTTTTTTTATAAAATTAAAAAAAAAATGCATTTAGAAAAAATATTGACGGTCGGAGCGATTCTTGATTAAGTAGGCGGTATTCTATATCAAAAGCTGATCCCATTCTTTATTATTACACTAATAGGTATGATAAGTGCATGTAGGGTGGCCCATTAATAAGGGACGCCGGCTATATCTCGAAAACCATTAATCGTACAGCTTTCGGAAAAAAAATTTATGAGTAAAGCGGTTATGAGAAAATTCTGGAATTTACTTTGAAGTTTCTCATTTCGCTGCAAGGGGGCACAATTGAAAGTTAGTTTTTTAAATTTTAAATTTCTCCGAAAATTCCCATATTAAGGTATAACTCCGATTATATCATTGGAAAGCTTAGACAATTCTGCATCATTTTGGTTTAAGGCTCGTTGGCGTACCGAGCTTGATAAAAGTGGGGGAGCTATTGAATGTGTAAACATTAAAATCGCCGTAACTCTTAAACGACTTATCCGATTTTACTAAATTTAAGCTTGTTTGGAAGGGAAAGATAAGTACCTTCAATCGTCGTATCCAGAGGTACACGATAGTTTCTAATAAAGTTGCTAGAGGGCGCAATTTGTTATAATAACAGTTTTTTTGATTTTATCCCGAAAATTCAAATCATACGGTATACCTATGACATCATAATCGGAAAGTAGATGGAATTTACAATAAAATATGTGAAAACCGCAGTTTGATATCTTTGTTCGTTTCTGAGTTATTGCCAGAACAATAATTTTTAATACAAATTGCGCCCTCTAGCAATTTTATTAGAAACTATTGTGTACCATTGGATACGATAATTGAAGGTACTTCCAAACAAGCTTAAATTTAGTAAAATCGGATAAGTCGTTTAGAAGTTACAGCGATTTTAATGTTTACACTTTCAATAGCTTCTCCCACTCTTATCAAGTGAAAGTGTAAACATTAAAATCGCTGTAACTTCTAAACTACTTATCCGATTTTACTAAATTTAAGGAAAGAAAAGGTAAGTGCCTTTAATTGTCATATCCAATGGTACACAATAGTTTCTAATAAAATTGCTAGAGGGCGCAATTTGAATTAAAAGTTATTGTTTTGGCAATAATTCTGAAACGAACAACAATATCGAACTGCGGTCTATACATTTTTTCTTGCAAATTTAATCTACTTTCCGAATATGATGTCATAGTTATACCGTATGATTTGAATTTTCTGGATAAAATCAAAAAAACTGTTATTATTACAAATTGCGCCCTTTAGCAATTTTATTAAACACTATCGTGTACTGCTGGATACGACGATTGAAGGTACTTACCTTTCCCTTCCAAACAAGCTTAAATTTAGTAAAATCGGGTAAGTCGTTTAGAAGTTACAGCAATTTTAATTTTTACACATTCAATAGCTTCCTCCACTCTTATCAAGGTCGGTACGCCAACAAGCCTTAAACCAAAATGATGCAGAATTGTCTAAGCTTTCCAATGATATAATCAGAGTTATACCTTAATATGGGAATTTTCGGAGAAATTTAAAATTTAAAAAACTAATTTTCAATTGTGCCCCCTTGCGGCGAAATGAGGAACTTGAAAATAATTTCCAGAATTTTCTCATGATCGCTTTACTCATAAATTTTTTTTCCGAAAGCTGTACGATTAATGGTTTCCGAGATATAGCCAGCGTCCCTTATTAATGGGCCACCCTGGACAATGACCAAATTCCATCAATTCAGCTTGTTGTCGTAGCAGTGCATTATTGTCGACAACACAAACATTAAAAAAAAAACTACTAGAATTACTTACATCTGCTCGATAGTTATTATTGATCTTATTAATCACACAAAAAAATAAATATGATTATCTACACTACAGAAAAAAACATATTTCTGATTAGGGTTGTAATATGTTATTTTCTATGAATTTTTCTTCACAATAAAAGTTAAGTGATATTAAATAAAACAAGCTGAAAAAATATTTAATTTACGCAAAGTGGTTAAATAATGAAATGGGTATCATAACTCACAATGTTGTGTAGGACGGGTGTATATTATCGAGTAAGATTTAAAAAGATATATGCCCAATTTATATTGTTAATTATTAGATTTTGTTTCATTATAAATAAATAAATAATGCCTTTATTTTACCAAGAAGAAAAAAGGTTACAAAACAATAAGAAAAATAAGAATTTTTATAATTTTTCTTTTATAATTTTTTATGGTATTTGCTGCAGCATGGCGCAGTTTAGCTGAAAAATAGCTACTCTACTAAACCACGCCTGACAACAACATAAAAAAAATATTATCATCAACTACTAATTTAAAACTGTAAAATAAGTAAAACAACACCAAAATTACATAAATGCTAAAAAGAAAACTTTTAACTAAATATGTTAAAAAGAAACATCCTTTATTGACTGCCAATTTTCAAATAAAATTAAAGATAGACACTTTATAGACATTCTAGTATAATAGTTTTAAAGAACCCAGCAAATTAAAATTCAAAACTACTTACTTTGTACTCCTGAAAGAAATTGTTTCTACCTTTTTTTAAATAGTACACCATAAGAGACGGTAGTTAATTCTCTAGGCAAGGAATTATAAGTATGTATATTAGAGCGAGGAGTTAGGCGTTCACGAAGAGTGAGGAAGAGTCAGGTTCATTTAAAATTTTATAATATAAAACTATTAAAATGCAGAAGCCTACGATTATCCATCTTTAGCCAATTTAGTTCCGAGAATGTATGCGAAATATGGTCATATTTCCCAATACCATAAATAAATCTTGCGCAAGCATTCTGCACTTTTTGAATACGATGCTTACCAATATTGTCTTTTAATCGCAATAATTAAAGTTGGAAAGTACTAGTGATTCGCAAAGCATTTTTTTTATTTAACGTTTAGAATATGTCTATTATTATATAAAATTTTTAAAGCGAGATAAGATCTCCGAAATAGTTTTTTTCAATGGTCTCGAAATCGTATTTCACTATCTAAAACTATTCCCAAATTTTTTGTAGAATCAATCACCGTAGGCCCAATTTCATTTATTTTCGAAATAAAATTATCCCTAAGATAAGCAACCTTATTTTTATTGCCAAATAGGCATAGGCCATAGGCTTATACTTTACAGTATTTTAAAGATTTAAGAATATCGGACGTGTAGATGAGAAAAAGTAACGGCCCTAATATGGAGCCTTGTGGTACGCCAGATAATATGCTAACCTGGTCTAAATTAGAATATTTTTTACGGCAAAATATTGTTTATGGGTACTTTGGAATTCCAATATATTTTATTAAATCTGTAATATAGAAAATATAATTAACATTACGATCTATCAATCAATGAAAAATTTGGCAACCGTAAAATTTTAAATTACCAAAAGCATTTTCGTATTTATATTGTAATTCTATTGTCCAAAGCTATCATACATACGGTTTTTCTTTGTTCCTATTTATTTGTTGAAAGTTTTGACAATGATATATGGTTGGTCTTTCATATAATAAAGAATAATAGCCCTACTTTAGTATAACATGTTGCTGTCTACAACACAAAGTTTTTATTCTAATTAAATTTTGATACTGTTGGAGTCATTAATTTAGAAAATGGTGGGAAAGTTATAAAATAAACCATTATATAATTAACGCGGTTTAAAACAACAGGGTTTTACAGAAATTTAACATTATGTATACATTTTAAAGCAATTTATTATTTTTTATAATGGCATGTAAATTAATTATCAATAAAGGGCGGAATGTATGCAGAATGCATATATATGCATTTTTTGCATATTTTTCATAAATTATTATTTTAAGAGCATATTTTTATGTTTTCGGCTTTATCAAAAAATTTAAAACGTTAAAGGTTTAATGTCCAGTTCGGTACTTATTTCAGGGATTTTCCAATCTGAAGATTAATAATTCTATTTACATTTTGGTTATACACAAGGTATTTATTGGGGGTTTGTTGCTTAACAAACTGTATTTAAAGTAAAATAAATGAATTTCAAATGTAAAAAAAAAAGTGTTTCTAAATTCACCTCTAAGAGTGCAGTTGTATAAGAAGAGATTACCAGGAGTTAGTTTATCTCCGAATTTGTAATTACCCGGTAGGGAACATGGATTAAGGCCGCAATATTCTATGCAGAGCATTTCGAAGCCATTAAAGAACGAAATTTGGATTTAGATGACGATTCGCTGTGTGTTGTGCAAAGTAAAGAGTTGTTAAAAAGTGCAAGTGTAGCTAAAGATCTTGTTTTTATTAAGGGGAATTTCACTTTTATACCGGACATAATATGCCCGTTGGAGAGTAGAAATTTAAGTTTAAGATACTCAATTAGTATTGTTGAAACTTTTTCCGCTAAATGTAACAACATCCTGGTAAAGTTGGAGGTCAAGTAAGAAACAAATTGGATGTAACTGTAAAAAAGAATGAAGGATTTAAATACTTAAGTGCAGTAAAAAGCATTTATGAGGATAAAACATCCAACGAAGTTGTATCTTGGCCTTATATTTTGCTACCTAAGTTGCACTATTATCCGATTACATCAGTAGATGTTGAAAGAAACTCCTCTTTGTATAAACATATTTTTACTAATAGAAGACAATCCTTTTTAGTTCAAAATTTTGAAAAATATTTAGTTATAAATGCCTTTTGAACAATTTAATGTTAAAAAATTGTTTACTTTTATTTTTCTTTGTTTTTTTTTGCATTTAAAAAAAAAATAAACATATTTTTTAGAACCCACAATGTTTCGTTTCCTTATTTTACTATAATAAATTAAGAAATATTGCATACCAGTGTGCATATTTGGTAAAAAAATGCAAATAAGAAAGAGAAACCACCATGTGTTAAACCAAATTAATTAGGTTAGAAAATTAGACACAAATGACGGGAAATGTGCAGGTATGAATACTTAATCCAATACGTGCTTCATAAATTTCAAGTCTTATTTGAATGTTGTTCCGTTTTGCAAATTTTTAACAAAAGTGCTTTAATTTTACTTTAACTACCGGTGACTCGTAATTTGGTTAAATGTTTTTAAATAAAGATAATTTGTGACAATGAAATCTCATTATTAGCTTTGTCACGAAAAGAACTGAAAACTTTATTAAACTTTAGATGGCCTTAAATATTAAAGTTTTAACTGCAAAATTTCTTTTAGAAAACATTTTGGTCGTTGATTAAAAATAAGGATTTTGACGTCATGTTTTAAGTAGGTAATTGTAATATGTAATAAATGTGAACTTTTAGCAGTGGCGGCTACTCAGCAAGTAATTGCACCTTCAAATTCAAGTGCCTCCTCTAACCCCCAACTAATAAATCATCTAGATATTTCAATCAGTTAAAATGTAATTACCAGAAATTTATTTTACCCGATCCGGTCTTGATCTCGACACTGGGAAAGGCTTAAAACTTCTTGAACTGTGCAGCTGCTTTAAAGACGCATGGTCCGCTGTTAAAATGGCAAGTCAATACCTTTGTTCTTCGTACCTTGCTACGCGACCTCCGAATTTCTAATTGACCCGCTAAGCTTTGTTCCCCGCCGGTTCACTGTGACAGACAACAATTATTTTAAATCGCATAATATGTGCTCCCTAGCTATACTTTTTTAAATACATAACCTCAATTAATCACAAAATCATATTTTTTTAAGGAAAAGATATTTTTTATCAGTGTAATTATATATACAGGGTTCCCCATTTAAAACGAAACAGGCTAAATATCTGGTTCCACGTTAATTTAAAAAAAAAACGCTCGGACCCGTCGATTTTTATTTCGAGGGGGACATCGTTTGCGTATATTGCCAATCTTGTTACTTCAAACCCCTAGGAGGGAGGGGGGTAAGATCTAAATCTTAAATGGATACCCCTATTTTATATTTTTTGGATTCTGCATAAAATTCTCAACATTTTTTAATAAAAGCATTATTAGTCTATACTTTAAGTTTACAATAAGCCTTAAAGCAATTCATCGGCATTTTATGAAACGCCTAAAAAGTTCAGTCAAATGGTAAAAATTCAGTATTCATTCTTCATTTTACAATATGCCTAGTCATTTATAAAACGACTAGGCGTTTTATAAAACGACTGAATTTTTAATTAGCCTACGACATATACATATATTTCAATTGCACACACATTTCTTTTTCTGCTATTATGCTTTAAAATTTAGAACTTTTTAAATTTCACAGGAAGAAAAAATATATATAAATAACTATTTGTTATGTTTCACAAATTTAATCAGTTTCCTGACATGCGTTTCGGCCCTTGCGGGTCATTGTCAAAGGATTACAAGAAGATACTAAATTCTACTTGACATTACAACGGTATTTATATCATATTTATAGTTATAAATATGTCATAAAATTCAAATTAGAATTAGAAGATTGAATGGTCAACTGTGGGTTTTCCTAACTTTTAAAGGTATAGATACATATTTATACATAAATTAGTGTGCTATTAAGAATTAGGGAAGCACCTCAAGGTATTTCGGTTTGATTATTAACAACATTACATTTGTTTTTTATGGCTTTTTTGATAGCTAATATTGTTTCTAGTAAATTTCGTTTTCTGCTTTTATTGTGTATGTGTATGGGTTTTATGTTGTTAGAGATTGAGTCATTGTGAAATATATGCAATGATCAGCTGAACCTGTTTTTTTTTTAAATAGATGTTTTGTGTTCTTTAAGCCTGGTGTTGAAATTTCTACCTGTTTTTCCAAATGTAGATAGCCTCGCAGTTGTCGCATTCTTTTTGGTAGCCCCCACTTTGTAAAAATTTGTTTTTATATTCTATTTTAGCATTGGATAATTGTGTTTCTGTACGTTGTTTTAATTGACTTGTTTAGAACTGATATTAAGGTTTTTAAGATTTTTTGCGATTTTTTGGCTTGTGTTCCCTGTATATCTTAATGAGCAGTATTTTTCCTTAATTGGAGTAATTAATTATAAAGTTATATTTGATTAAAATTTTAACCACATTTCCTATTTCGGTTGAACAATTAATAATAAAAAGGTACAATTAGGTAAAAATAACCAATCTACTTCTTGGGTTCAAGGTAAAAAATAATTTTATTGTGTAGTTGGCTAAACTTAGAAGTGGAGGGATCATGTTATAAAAACAAAAAATCAAATATACAAAAATAGCTGTAGGAAGCAATCTATTAGTTTAATAAGAAATGCCGTTTACAGGAAAAAATACATTTGGTGTGTAATACAAGGTGACTACATAGGGATCTTGAAAATGGTAAGAGATACGGCAAAGTTGAGTATTTTTGGAATCTAATAATTTTTCAATAGAAAATTCTAAATATTCCGTTCTTGGGATTCAAGAAATACGAAAACATTTTATTAATAGAATAAGAAATACAAAACAAATCACAAATCTAATTATTCTAAGCTCACACCTTAACTAAAACCAAAGGTAAATGGTATAATGGAGATCGAGGAGCAACGGCAAAATAACATTTTTACGAATAAAATTAAGGCCTAATACATCGATGCATCGACATATACAGTGTGACCACTAAAGTCTGCATCATATGAATTTTTTTTATTAATAGCTTTATTCGAAATTTTACTATCGCATCAAGTTCTGCATCGATCGAGATGAAAATTAAGCAAATAAATAGTAGTCACGTGATTCGCATTATCTGTCAAATTTTAATTTTTTTCAAAAAATAATTCAAAAGTGGGGTTATTTCTAAAAGTATCGAAAAAAGTTATTAAAAAAAGTTTTTTTAATGTACTTTCTAGCCCACATGCAAAATTTCAGCTGCATAGGATAATTTTGATTTTTTACCCATATTTTGTAAATTGCACCACTTTTGCAAAATAAGACTCAACGCAACCTACATAAAACTTCTTAGTTTTGACAATGCTTTATTTCAGATACATTTTCTTTAAAGTAGCCCCATATTAAATGTGTGTTTTTCTACAAAATCAAAATTGGGCTATTAAAATTTGGTCGCATGTGATGCAAAGTTTATTTGTTTTTGACCCTGTATAAGGTAACTTCATAAAATAAGTATTTTTGAAAACGTCGTTTGTGTCTGAAAGTAATACACCTTAATATTAAGACAAAACAAAACACAGTGTCATCAGTAAAGTGTTCATTAAGTGGAAAATAAATTTTAGTGGTGGGTAAAAAATCAAAATTATCTTATGCAGCTGAAATTTTGCATGTGGGCTAGAAACTGCATTAAAAACCCTTTTTTTAATAACTTTTTTCGATACTTTCAGAAATAATCCCACTTTTGATTTATTTTTTGGAAATAATTAAAATTTTTTACTACTTTTTTTTTTGCTTAATTTTTATCTCGATCAAAGCAGAACTTGATGCCAAAGTCAAATTTCGAATAAAGCTATTAATAAAAAAAAATCCCATATGATGCCGACTTTACTGGTCAGACTGTAAGTATAAGTACAGGGTCATCCAACCAGGACTGAACAGGGGCCTATTTTTTGAGTTTCCCTGTATTTTTATTTAAACCAATATAGCCATTTAGTTTATGCTTTGCCGTAGAATCTAAAATTACCATTTAAAATGCGATCTGACTTAAAACAAAGGAACTGTGGCGTAAAGTTGTTGTTTTTTCAATGGAACACCCTGTATATTATTTATTTTTATGAAACGCCCTTCTTTTCTGATTCCATAAATATATAGTTTGTCCATATTAGCTCAAACCGTTTTTAAGATATGAGCAATCAAACATTTAAAAAGCTGTATTTAAATGCATCGCAATTACGGGGATTTTCTTTTCCAAGGCATTCTAGACGTATTAAGCTCAAATGAATACAGCTTTTTAAATATTTGATTGCTCATATCTTAAAAACGGTTTGAGCTAATATGGACAAACTATATATTTATGGAATCAGAAAAGAAGGGCGTTTCATAAAAATAAATAATATACAGGGTGTTCCATTGAAAAAACAACAACTTTACGCCACAGTTCCTTTGTTTTAAGTCAGATCGCTTTTTAAATGGTAATTTTAGATTCTACGGCAAAGCATAAACTAAATGGCTATATTGGTTTAAATAAAAATACAGGGAAACTCAAAAAATAGACCCCTGTTCAGTCCTGGTTGGATGACCCTGTAACAGATCATTGTCCTGCGTAATATATCTCAAAAAATATTTAAAAAATCCTGAGAGCTATACATTATACGAAAGATAGTAAAATTTTGATACAAGAACATCTTCATTATATTCCAGCGGTAGGTGTATTCTTCAGCCTCGATTAGCGACTGGTGCGAACGATATCGTCGAAATCTCGATTAAAAATCATGATGGATGGGACCTTTTACCAGCTTAAGTACATTTTAAATTGGGTCCCAGAGCCACACTTTATCAAAAAAAAAATGTAATAAAAAAAATGATTTAAACTTTTGCTCTTACCGGTATTAAAATATATTATATTTATAGCAGAAAAAATGTAGAATTCTTAGAAATTAAATACGGTTCTGATAAATACCTCAATAAAACCACCTGTAATAATTTGATCATATTAGAGACGTTTTAATTTTTATTACTTTCAACTATGGAGGACTTGAGGTAGGAGGCCGATCGCAATGCATTGGATTCGGTCCCAAATTAGAATCGGTAATTCAGCTTTACGAGTTGCCATAAGATGGCGCTCGTGTTCGAAGTGGGCTATCAAATAAATGGTTTCTTATGGACGCGATAACTATTTTTATTTAAATTAGTTCTTTAAGGAACAAATAAGGACTTTTATATGAATTTACACTTACTTTGTTATACTTATTAGTAAACTCGGCCTGTATAAGTTCCAACGATGCTTGGTTTTTAAAATACAGGGTATTAAACATTCTAGCTACAGAGGTTTTTTTTTAAAGTGAGCTTACCTTTGGAGCTAGAAGGAGACTTATTTGGCTTCGTTTCCTCTTTGAAGAAGATCCTGTCTTACACCCCGACATAAAGCAAACTCTACTTTTATAAATTGTACCATTATTCATTATAAATATGGAAATTAATTACAATACAACGTTATTTGTCTTGTCTTGCCTTCAAACATTATTTGTTATTTCAAAAAATAAAATGTCAATTGTCAAAAGTAAAACCACAGAAAAATAAAGGGTTTAAGTAAAAGGTAAAAACTATGGAGGATCTAGTTTTCCATATTAAAAACGAAGAAGAAGAAGACAACATCAGCCCACTTCGGACGCGAGAGCCATCTATCGGCCAATAGCGAACTAACCAAAAAACCGGGACAGAAATTGAAAATGCTGCCATTGTCGATCGGCCTCCTACCCTCTAGTTCTCCATACTTTCAACATATTTGACTGTCTTAAAGAAAAAATAACAGTGATTAAGTGCTTTGCTATTTCATTTCATAATTAATTTTATTTTTTATATCCTGGGAATTTAACTTCGTTAAGTGAAGAAGAATTATACGTGAAAGCGCGGAATTTACAAACGATTTACCTTAAAACTTGTCCATTGACTTTTCTAGTCAAATTTTAAGCCTTAGAAAGGGACTTGGAGACAGTATTTCAAAATTAAATACAGTGTATGAACTTGGGGATCAATTATTGATAAAAAATCAGTGTGTTTCTTCAAATTTTCCAGATGTATCTAGTGCAGTGATGTTATTTCTAACTTTACCAGTTAGTGTGGCATCAGCGGAACGATCTTTGTCCAAACTTAAAATAGTAAAAACCTATTTGCGTAACACCATGGGACAATAACGCCTTTCTGATTTATCCTTAATCAGTATCGAACACGTGTTTGTTAAAACATTAAATATCGACGAAATTATAACGATTTTGCAAAAAAAAAACTCTCGACGATCTGGTCGTTGTGTATAATACCTTGTATAGTACTTAGTGACATAATGTTTGTGCAGACTTGTTGAGTGTTCACGTGCTTTACGGTTTTCTGTCTTTCGGATTCTATGAGGCTCGATCACTGCTACCCCCGTTACTACCATACATGGTAAGCAACATTATGAGTGTTTTAAAATTTTGATTTTGCATCATGTTTGCTGGAATATTACGTATAATGACTTAATAACTACTTATGTTATGTCTATCCGTCTACCTAGGATTATAAAATAAATTCGAATTGTTTGCTGTTTTAATAGTAGGTACTTAACACATAATGTGGGTTTAAGCCTAATTAAATTATTACACGATTAACGAATTCAAAAATTCATAAACCTGAACCTAATAGTCAAGATATTCAATCATTTAGAGAGCTTGCAAATAATATAAATCAAACAAGAAGCGAAGCCACCACACAATACAACTTAAAAGTAATAAATGAACAATACTGGGTAAACTATGAATTTAAGAAGAAAATAAAAGAGAGAGATAAATCATATGCGAGATGGAAACTAAATCAAAATGAGAATACAGAAAAAAACTTTAAGAAATTAAAAAACGAGGTGAATAACTTAAGAAACTACCTAAAAAACAATATGCGGAAAGAAAATTGAAAAATGCTGAAGGAGACTCCAAAAAAACCTGGAAAGTCCTAAATGAACTATGTTCTAGGGGAAAAAAACAAAAACCTACGATAAATAAAATAAATACTACAAGTGGACAAACCCTAGAGTGACCAACAGATATACTAGAAGAAACAAATAGACATTTTTCTAGCATTGGAGAGGATCTTGCAAGTAAAGTAAGCCCAGCAAATGGTGCGGTTTTTGAGGACGAAGAAATACTGAGTACAATTTTTTTAAGGCCTACAAACACTTTGGAAGTACTTCAAACTATACGAGATATTAAAACTAACTCCGCACCAGGTGAAGATTCCATTACAGAAAAAGATATACTTCAATTACTTGACATTATAAATGACAAAATAGTCTTGTTAACAAACAAAGTATTATCCAGTGGTGTTTTCCCGGAGGAACTTAATGTGGCAAAGATTATACCAGTTTATAAAAGTGGAAATCACAGCGAGCTAAATAATTATAGGCCTATATCAATTTTAAATACGTTTTCTAAAATAGTTGAAAAAATAATCAAAAATAGGCTAATACAATTTATCGAAACAAAATTTAATTTCGATTCATATCAGTACGGCTTCCAGAAGCAGAGTGGTGTACTAGGTACGACAGTGGATTTACTGGAATACATTACATCTGAGTTGGACCAAAATAAATATGTAACTGTAGTGTATATTGATTTGAAAAAGGCCTTTGACACTGTGGACATAGACATGCTGCTCAAAAAATTATATAAAATGGGAATAAGAGGAGTTGCCTACAACCTGATGCAATCTTACTCAAAAAACAGACAGCACTGTACAACTATCAATGGACGGACCAGCTCTACTGCCACGGTAAATGTTGGAGAGCCTCAAGGATCTATACTTGGCCCCCCTAGAATACTTGCTATATGTACACAATCTAAAATATGCCGGACTTAAAGCCAGATATTTCATGTTTGCTGATGACACCGCCCTTGTTTATTCAGATAACGATGTAAAAAATTTAGAAACAAAAATAAATCAAGACCTGCGGATCTACTATAAATGGTTGTGTAATAATAAACTTACTCTAAATGCTGAAAAAACAGTATATATGACCTTTAAACAAAAAAATAAACCGTATAGTGCTTTAAATCTGTATCTAAAAAATGTGAAATTAAAAAATGTTACCCACCATAAATACTTAGGACTTATAATAGATGATGGATTGACTTGGTCGAAACATATAACCAGTATGTTATCAAAAATAGCACCAATGGTTGGTATTATAAGAAGGTGCTCAAGTTACTTAAATAATAAAACTAGAACTATGTTGTATAGCGGCTTCATTGAACCACACTTAAAGTACTTAATTCCATGTTGGGAAAATGCTGGACAATTCCTGCTCGAAAAATTACAACGATCACAAAACAAGGCTATTAAGGCACTATATAACATGAACTATTATACTTCCTCAGAAGCCATTTACAACGAAACAAAAATACTAAACATAAACAAATTGAGAACTCTCGAACAAACGAAGCTAATATGCAATATAAAAACAAAAAACATTAAAATAAACTCTGAACTAAAACAAGCAAACGAATTCTACCAATATAACATAAGACAAAAAATGAATTATCGTACTGATTTTGCAAGAACCAAGAAAGCTCAGGATTCTCCAATTTACAGAAGCATTCAAACATATAATACCATGCCTCACGAAGTTACATCACTCACTGAAAGAAAGAAACTATGTCACGAACTAAAAAACATATTTAAACTCAAACTAGTAGACTCACTTACCTACTCTTTGCTATAATTTGAATTATATATTATTATTATATTACTATAAAATTTGTAACCTACCTTACCTATTGTAAATACTTAATGATTAGGCCCTATTATCAGTATTGTTACTGTTTCAAGGTCAGAAATAAATAAAAAAAAAAAAAAAAAAAAAAAAAAAATAGTAATGAAAATAAGAATTATCATTTTCCATTCGTTACAGAGAGGGGGCCACTTAGTTTTTGTTACACCACTGCTTGATGGAAAGGGTATACATGTGCGGCAATATGTATTGCATAAAAATAGTGGGATAGCGACATGCCCCCTCCCCCCTTCCTTAGTCTTCTGACGCAGCTCCACTGCACTGATCGCTTCCTTAAATTAATTATTTTACCCTAAAGAAAATCTGGGCATTTTTCTTCCCGAAAATGTAATTAAATTCCCAATTTCTTACCCATAAATAACCGCAACAAATTCGTTTTCTTAGCCTTTCCGGTAATGTAAGTTTCGAGAATATCTAACTTTAATTATTTATCACAAATTGTGCGTGCGTGTTGTTTACTTTCCCCCAAACCGACCCTTAATTAAGTTTAACTAAATTATTGATCGTAAACTCTTCTTTTGTGACCTGTTTTTATCGACACCTGTTCTTATTGGTTGGAATCCTGAGTCCAATTACAACACACATACACACATTTAAAACATAGTGTTTTTTTTAAGAACTTAAGTCAGCGTCACCGATTTGTAGCTGCCGAAGGAATGCAAATTTGAATATAATTATTTTTTTTAGAAAAGAGAGGGCGGCAATAATGCATAACGCTTTTAAATTTGCGATTGGGATTTAAGGCAAATTTTTCATTGTCGATTTTAAAATAGCATAGGAGTATGGTATCAAATTGTTGAAAAAAAAATGCTTGTTTTAAATATCCTAGTGAACCACCATCGTTCCATTTGGAAAAATGGAGTAAAAGTCAAGAAAACAAAACTTCATTTTTTATACGCTTGTGGAACTTAGAATAGTATATTAAAGTACACGTTTCATAAGAAGCGGTAGTGCACGCGTCTATTTTAAAAAACGAGCCACAAAGTGGCGAGTTTTTTTATTGACACCTGCGCTAAAACGCCTGATGAAACATGTGCTTTATACATTTTTTTCTATTTCACCTTTTATAATCAAGAAAAATACATTTTAAAAAGAAAATGAATCCTTCAAATTTTGTAAATTTTTATGTCTAAATTTTATGTTGGTAATACTATTTTAGTAGCCTCTGGACAACAAAAATTATTTTGCAAACTGTCATTTTTTGATTTATTGACCCATTTTCACCACGAGATTCTAAAGTTATTTTAGCGATATGAGATTTGAAATTGGACGAAATACGTTGTGTGATCCTTGTACATTCGGTACATATACAGAGCGTTCGGAAATTCGGGAGATTTTGCTACTTTTTTTCGAATTTCAAAAGACGTGATTTTACGTCACGGCATTGCAATTTAGTATAGGGAAGATGGAAAATTCAAATAAAGTTGAAGTTAAAATCGACATTGAAAGGTTAGTAGATTGAATTTCGGATAGGATTTGGCAGAAAATGATAGCTTGAAGCATCTAGAAAAGATTGATTTATAGATTTATGCAACCAACATACATGACTGTTATCCACACAGAATAAAAAAGTAGGTTCTCAAGCTATTTTTCCTCTGCGAAAAATGGGTTTTCTCGTAAATCACAAAGGCCGCGCAAGTCAATGAAATAAAACATTTAAATGTTACCAACATCAAATAAAGAAAAAACGCGTATTGAAATAGCTTTATTACGATACGCAAATGCGTATCGTACTGAGCTTATTATGAACGTGAAATAGAAAAAGTCAATTATTATAACATAATTTTAATTTCCATATACTACTTGACTATAAATTAACAGATTTAATTAATTTGTAGTACTCTAGATTAAAAATAAAAAATAAACATAAAAATGGTGTAACAAGTGAGGTGTAATTTTACTCAGAATGTTAGGCTGAATCCCAATAAGTAAAAATATACAAGACGTCCCATTTAAAATATCAAAGTCAAGGTCACGTCCGGTCAAACCGGAAGTGCTAACAAATTGATAAGTATGCCAATAAATGCAGACTCATCTCCTATGCATAATTTGAAAATTGCATTTTAATATCTATAAATATAAAAAAGTTATAGGGGTGAACGTCTTTTGAGAAACACCCAGTATAGTGAATGTACAATATTTTAAGCATTTATTAACAAAAATTTATTAAAGAGGAATGGAAGGTTTTTATTTTCAATTAAATTACTTTTTATTTGTTTAATATGAATAATAAGGAATAAAAATTTGAAATTTGGGACTTATGTATAACTTAATATGCACTTTAAAATTAGTCAATAAAAAACTAGGTTTGCAATTAAAAAAATTATCATAGTATCTCTAATTTGAGACATAGGGTAGAACGGGGTTAAGTGAACAGGCGGGTTAACTGAACAGTGTGATCTAACTGCCATCTATAAGCTAGGGGTACAACTAAATTTCTTCTTAATATTTCTCACCAGAAATACTTTAGTAACAGTTCATATAGGTTTCTCTATTAGCCACAGGAATACATTCATTTAGGATAAACATTTTTAATGGCGGCGGAGTAAATTGTTTGGTTCCCGTTTCATTTTTATTATTGCCGAAATAACTTTGTTTTAAAAGGAGTGTGTAATATTGTTCATTTTAGTAAGTATTTTAGTGTCATTTGTGGATATGTAGATTTTCCTAGAGCCATTATTTTTAACAAATTTTATAGTCTTTCGGTTTTAGCATGGAATGGGTTTAACTGGACACTTTCAATGTGGATTAAATGAACAGGTGTCCAGTTAACCTGGCCAGAGTTTTTTTTATTGATTTCAAATATATGTTTTGATGTTAAAACATTTTTTTTAAATCTGCGAAACCTAAAAAATAAACATAAGTTACAAGCTAACGATATATACAATCTAGATGAGACCGGAGTTACCACGGTTCATAAGCCTCCCAAAATCCTAGCAACAACGAGTAAAATAAATGTAGGCCAATTGACTTCTGGTGAAAGAGGAACTTTAGTCACTTTAGTAGCAATTATTGGTGCTGTAGGAAAATTCGTGACACCATTTTTAATCTTTCCGCGCGTTAATTTTAAGGATCATATGCTAAACGGAACTTCTCTTGGCACTAAAGGAGCTGCCACGCCGTCCGGGTGAATAAACACTGAGTTGTTTTTACCTGTCCTGCAATATTTCGCACAACATGAGAGACCATCAAAAGAACAGCCTAAACTAATTATAATTGACAACCACGAGAGAAATTTAAGCATTGCTGCGTTGAATTTTGCAAAAAAAAATGGAATAATCCTATTAACCTTACCACCCCATTGCAGTCACAAGTTGCAACCCTTACACGTGGCAGTCAAATTTTCCTCAAAAAATTAAAGCGGTTTTGTTCCAAAAGAGGACATTATTTATAAGTTACCAATGCCAGATTTCAAAACATGTTTTCATTTAATGTAGATTTTACTGAAATGAGTTTCACTGTATATTAAAAATATTTTTTTTATTATTCAGTATGTGTGTTTATACAAAGAAATAAATGTTTTGTTAAAGTTATTGCGCTTCTCTGTTACTTACAAACATAATTATGGTACTGTTCAGTTAACCTATTTACATGAATGAGTTAACCTGCCTGACAGGTTAAGTGAGCCATTTTACAGATCATTACAAAATGCTATTTGCCAAATACGCAGTTTTTTATTCTGTTCTAAAGATTATAATTTTTAGTTGTTCTGACAATAACACTTATGATACAAACAAAGCTAACCTTTTTATGCTTCAGAAAAAGCTGGAAACAAAGTTTAATCCCAAAGTGGATCAGTTAGCCCCACTCTACTCTACTGTATCAATATTTTTCTTTTATAAAAAGAAACACAACTTAATAATTATGTTAATACTTGTGTCCAAGCATTTTCCAAAAAGATAAATGTACTGGATTTACTGAATTGGTTCCAAGTAGCAAACTCGCACTGCATAAATTGTATTGTCAATTATCTATATCTTATCTAATAGTTCTCCAAATAAACTTTTCAAACCGTATGCAAAATATTATAGCTGCATAAGGTGATAAAAGATAACAACCGTTCTGAAAATCAATTGAATCCGTAATTTAATAGTCAAAAACAATGTATATTTTTTATGACTGGTAAAAACAAGTAACGGCTTGATTTAAAATAGTTCGATTCCGGGCAGGTTTAGCTAGGGATGGCAAGAAAAAATATAAATATCGATATATAAAATATATGATACATTGTTTGTTTGAAGGTGGTAAACACCGAAGTAATATTAAAAAATTTAGCTTGTCGGACTTATACGAGTGATTTTTAATTACATGCATTTTTCTGTTATTTTTCTATCGGTTATCATTGAAAACACCTTGTATAACCTCAATAATTATATTTTTCTACTCTACTACTGTATAAATAAATCAACTTTAGGGCCCTAGCAATACGAAAGAAAACGAAAGTAAATGTTACAGTTACCTGAATAATATCCGTTGCTAGCTACGAAAGTAATACTTTCGGTGCCAGGACAAAAAAATCGAACTGACGTACTCTGACAGTACTCAAATAACTAGTTGTCAACAATACTCAAATAACTAGTTGTCATGGATTATTTTACAGGTAAAAAAAAACTTATTTTATCATTTTAATTTGAATAAAATCAAAGTTTATTAGTTAATAATATATTGATCAGAGAACAGTAGTAGAAAAAATTTAATACACTACACGATGCGAAAGCCTTTTTTGGTGGTCGGAGGTATTAAATTACCGCGGCTTTGCCTCGGCAATTCAAAAACCTCCTCACACCAAAAAATTAACTTTCGCATCTAGTAATGTAAATAACTATTATTTGGAACTATACGATAAGCGAGAAGCAGTACATAAAGAAATATCTACAAAATTTCTTTAAAAACTAAAAAAAAAATATTAATTTTTTTGAGTTACTCTGTATAATTTTAAATATTATAAATTCTGATAGCTTGCTCCAAGCTAATGTCATCTACAGTATTACTTTGTAAATATTTAATTTAATGCCGAAAATACAATGATTTAAAAAAATTTATTAAACAATTTTCGTCACTCACCCGGTATATAATAAAAATTTTTATACTACTTTCATAGTATTCTATCCTATCTACGACAGGGTCAACAAAAAGATAGAAAAATAAAACGAATTAATATTATAAACTACGAAAATATAATGTATTGAAAATTCATATTTTGCAACTTGAACACCCTGTATCTCAAAAACTGGTCGGCAGATTTTGTTGTAGCCATGGACACTTTTGATCAGAACAACATTCTCTACAACATACTAAAAATTTAGGAAATTTAACCAAGGGCCATTTTCCATAAGAGAAGTGCGGGGTTCTTTAAAATTTGCTTTCTTAAAAACACTTTACTGTATTATATTCTCCTACCTTTAACTTTCAAAATCAATTCTCACATCCACAAGTATGCACAAATCACTCAAGATGCACAATAAAATTCCTTCGTGGGTAGAACAAAAAACCATGAGCGCAAAAACTTTTTCGAAAACTCGTGACGCCTTCAATTCGGATAGAGCCGTCGCGACGCTGCCATGCGTCTTTTTCTCGTCGGGACGCGTGTTCTACTGGCGTCGCGGTGCCATGGAGCACATTGTAACGGACGCCGATTCCCTGTGGAGAGGCGTAAAGGTCCTGTTCTGCATATTTTGCAGGTTTTTTTACCGTTTTTTTTAGGGTTTTACGTATTTATTTCAGGAATATGGGTTTCTAAAGAATTTAAACATTTATTTTTGTTTCTCATTATACAGGGTGGCGCATCGAAAATGAAACAGAGGCAATTACTGGCAGCTCAGTTCTTTTTTGGAAAAATGCTCAGACCCGTCGATTTTGTTTTCGAGGGGGACACAAAATTGGCAAAAAATCAGGTTAACACGTGCAGCCCCCTGGGCGGGGGTCGCACCACCCCTAAAATCTTAGATAGATCTTAAAGGTCTTTCAATTCCTTTTATAATAATGTAAAATTCATGTACTTCAGCTCAGTAGTTTTGGAGATTTATTGATTTAAAGCTTAAAGTAGACTTTAATAGGTAAAATACATCAGATTAGTTTTTACTACTTTCAGAAGAAATTTGATTAAAATCATTTAATTAATAAGTAAATGCTTTTGTTCACTACGCCCATAGTTTGTTTATCATTTTGGTATTGAAAATAGCGATTGGAGCGTTTTTTGTGGCAAAAAAAGTTGTTTCTTGAAGAAAGATAAGAAGGAAATGTCTCGTACTTATTTTAAATAGGAACTTAGTACCGTCAAATGGGGTGAAATTGATTTTATGGGGAGACTTTGATAACAGGTAATATTTTGTTAAATAAATTTAAATATCCCGCAATTATAATCCGCGGACATCCGCGCCATGCTCAGTCGAAAGAATGAAGTTTTGCCATTGTTGTGTCCTGTTAGCATGCCGGTAAGTGTTTGTTATAATATTTTTGTAAATATTCTATAATAATACTGCAAATTAGCGTTAAATTGACACTGTCTAAAATTATAGGTTATTTCATCAGTTTTTAGCAATTTTATTAAAAAATCGGTTATTTACGATGAGGTGGTTCCTACTTAACCTCATTTCTAAACTAGGTGTCCTTTTCTTGTAATTTACATATTAATCAAAAAAGCTAACAATTTCACCCCATTTGACGGTACATCATCATCATCATCATCATCATCATCATCATCATCATCATCATCATCATCATCATCATCATCATCATCATCAATTAGCCCATATTTGTCCACTGCTGGACGTAAGCCTCCCTTGTTTGCCTCCACATTTTTCTATCTTGTGCCACCTGTATCCAGTTTGTGTGGACACGTTTTATGTCGTCTGACCATCTAATCGGTGGACGACCTCTGCTCCTGTATGCCTCCTGTCTAGGCCTCCATTCCACAATTCGCTTGGTCCATCTATCGTCCTGCATTCTCGCTATGTGTCCAGCCCAGTTCCACTTTAGAGTAGCTATTCTCTCTATTGCATCAGTCAGCCCTGTTCTTCTGCGCAGTTCCGTGTTTGTGGTGTGGTCTCTAAGGGTCAATCCTAGCATTGATCTTTCCATTGCGTGTTGTGCAACTCGTATCTTCTGTACAGAATTTTTTGTTAGAGTTAAGGTATCCGCACCATATATCAGAACAGGCAGAACGCATTGGTTGAATACTTTTCTTTTTAGGCAAGTTGGTAGATTTAGTTTAAATATGTGCTTCAGACTTCGGAACAAACCCGAAAAACCCGAATGCGGCCCACATCAGTCCTATTCTTCTAAGCAGTTCGCTTAGTACATAGTTTGCGATTAATTCGACCAAACTTTGTTGTTAAAATACCTTTTAATATTTTATACATAAATTAACCATGGTATATTCCACGGCAGAAAGGGTTGAAATTATCGAAATATTTTTCGGAAATAATCAGTGCGCTAATAGAACAGCACAAATATTTAATGAGCGACACGAGAACAGTAACGTGCATCGAAAATATGTTCTAGAACTTGTAACTAAATTTCGGAAAACTAGACCAGTCGCCAATAAAAAATGCTACATTTAAAATCTCATAAGAAACGAAGCAATAGAAGTGGGGCTTTTATGGCAAGTTTATGTAGATCCTACTTTAAGTACCCGCAAATTGGATACTGTGTGTGGTGTTAGTCGACGTAGTATCCAACGGATTCTAAAGGCCCATAGTTTTCTTCCGTATAAAATTCACCTTGTATAAGAACTTAATGAAGACAATTTTGATCGGGATTACAATTTTGTGAAGATATGAGTGAACGAATTATAAACGATGAACATTTTCTATTCAACACTTGCTTTTCCGACGAATGTTCCTTTTTCTTAAATGGCGTAGTAAATCGTTATAACTGCCGATATTGGTCCGATTCTAATCCTTTTTTGCCAATTTTGTGTCCCCTTCGAAAACAAAATCGACGAGTCTGAGCGTTTTTCCAAAAAATATCTGAGCTGCCAGTAAATGTCTTTGGTAAAAAATGTGTAATGTATTTTACATGATTTGATTGATTAACCCAAAACATAACGACTTCATTCTTTGAAACCTGTCTATAAAACTTGGCTACAAGGTTTGCCTGAAAACCCTAACAAAATGAAATAATCTTATAAATTACTATACTTGCTTGAAAATGATCTATGGAATCATTTGGTTGGGTTGTTCTGGAAAATAATAAGAAAGAAAAGTGGATGGTTTCTTTTGACTTATTAGAGGTCGTTATCGACATGAACTGCAAAAAAAAAGGGAATTTATACGTCCGTGTTACAGGGTGGAGCAAGTTTTATTTAGAAAATAAGGTAAGGGTACCCCCATTAAAATCTATGATACCGTGCGAGCAAAAATTATTTGCATCAAAGAGGGCTTGGATTAAAAAACGTAGGGCTTGGTTTAGATCACAATGCTATGGGGACGATATATCTAACCAAATCTAGGTTAAAATTTTGTCAAATTCATATTATGACATGATAAACCAAACTAATGAGTAATAAAATAAGTAGACAAATACAAATTTATTTTTGTTGTTTACAAAATAAACAAAGTAAGAACATACAGAAAGAAAAAGAAAAATAATTACATAAATCGCTGAAATTGGCCACCGCCATGCTCCAAGCATAAATTCACACGTCTCTTCATATTTTCGAAAGTGTTGACCAGCATCTCTGGAGAAATGTTACCACATTGTTGGATAATCCTTTCTTGTAATTTTTTAAATTTGCAACTGGTGTTTTAAAAATAGTGTTATTTAAATGAGGAAAAACGAAGTAATCCATAACCGTTAAACAAGGTGATTTAGGTCGGAATTCAATGTCTGATCAAAATCTGATCAATCTGTCGTCGAAAAAATTGCGTAAGTTTAACAGTTTCGGCGGCTGTATGGGCGGTTGCACCGTCCTGTTGAAAATATCCAAAACGTAGTTCGTCGTCAAGTAATTCCTCCACAAATGGATTAAAATATTGTCTCTATACCGCTGTGCTGTAACTGTGTCATGGAAAAAAATAGGACCAATAATTCTTCTTCGGGAAACAGCTAACCAGACATCAATTTTTTGAGGGTGCAATATGGACTCTACAAAAAAATGGGGATTTTCACTACTCCACATGCGTGTATTCTGAGAATTCACATAACCAGGCTTTATCCGAAAAAAATGTCAGGACTAATAGATCATTTCTTTCAACAGGATAGTGCTCCCCTGCATTATCCTGCTCCTGTAAGGGAGTACTTAGTGTTACCACAAAAACTTTCGGTCGGATTAACCTTTCCAATATTTCCTCGTGCGACGCCAATGCAGCTTCACTCGTCGTCAGAAACGAAATTATTTATATTTAACCATGTTCCGTCACAAAAGAATGCTTCCAAATAATCTTTCCATTTCGCCCTTTAGTAGCAAAAGGAGGCAGAGATAAAAATGGAAATAATAAATGTGATGGCAGCCTCAAATTCTGCTTTTCTTTGCGATGGGCTGTAAAGAAAATAACACACTAACCATTTACTTAAATTTGTGAGTAAAAGCTTACATAAATTTTGAATACCTACAACAAAGTAGATATTTTTTTCTTGAATTAAGCGTATTTAAGATAATATTAAATTTTTAATAGCAAAACTAAGGCAATTGCGAGAAATAAAAAAGATAAATGACTGGTTATGATGGCAAAGCGAAAAATTTCCCTTCCCATTGTTGTGTATTATTAATAAAGGAACAATGGAGTTTTAGTTTTGCTACAATGGATGCTGTGGACAAGATAGGGTGAGAACAATAATACGCGTGAGCCTAAATAGGCTTTCAAGATTGTTGTAAAATAACATTTAAAAACTGCTTCTGGCTCCTGCCAGGGATCTTTACATTAAACTAAACAAAACCGGCAATAGATTAAAAAACCAACAGCCATTATTCACTTAAGGGATCTAGATTTAAAACCGTCTTTTAAATTGACAGTTTTAGGTTTGAAATTAAAAAATTTTGTGGTTTGCCTTTAAATTCCTAAAGTAGAACTAACACTATTTTGGTAACAAAATTCCGGTAAAAGTATTTATTGGTAAAACGATCTAATTGCAAAAAATCAAATTAACGTGGAAACGTTAACTATATGGCGGTGAAAGCACAACTGGGAAACTAGAAGATCTAAATATTTTGATTGACGGGTGTTAATGTTTATATTTGTAGTTTAGTCTAATATAAAGTTCCCTAGCAGGAGCAGATGTAGCGAAATGGGATCCCCTTAAAAGATTACAAAATAAGGCTCAGTCCTGGTTAGCTAGGTGTTATATTTAGCTGGGGGTGATTTGACGGTACAAATGGAAAGTTCCTACCTTCGTGCGTGGTTACCGGTGTTACCGGAGGTATACTCTTTGGAGGCAAGTCTCTGGAGGCTGAGGTTAAAGATTGCCCACAACTTTTGGAGGCTTGCCTTTCGCCTTTGAGCGTCCTTCTTTGAATTTGGGTGATAGAAGGCGTGTTTTCAGGTATCTTTCTTAATCTAGGTCCAGGACTTTATTTCCCATCGAGTGAAATCGTAAGAATTCTTTTATAGTCGCTGGTTGGTATGGAAAAAACTAAATGGTAATATTTGTGTGTTCGGGGTTAAGAAAATTTTAAATAAACAGTATTTTTATTGCGTCCCAAACTATAACAAATTATGATGAGTATTTTCCACTCGCGGCTGTTAGTTCTACGAGTTGTACTGAAGCTATTGAGGTAACTAACTTGTTAGTTTGTTTATTGAGAGATGCTGACGCAATCTAAGTACAGTGTTGTTTGTTCTACAGCGTGACCAGTAAAGTCCGCATCATATGGGATTTTTTTTTATTAATAGCTTTATTCGAAATTTGACTTTGGCATCATGCAAGTTCTGCTTCGATCGAAATGAAAATTAATCAAAAAAATAGTAGTCACGTAATTTGCGTTATTTGTCAAATTTTAGTTTTTTCAAAAAAATAATTCAACAGTGGGGTTATTTCTAAAAATATCGAAAAAAGTTATTAGAAAAAGTTTTTTTTAATGCAGTTTCTAGCGTACGTGCAAAATTTCAGCTGCATAAGATAATTTTGATTTTTTACCCACCACTAAAATTTATTTTCCATTTAATGAACACTTTACTGATGACACTGTTCTTTTTTGTCTTAATATTAAGGTGTATTACTTTCAGACGCAAACTTCGTTTTCAAAAAAACTTATTTTATAAAGTTACCTTATACAGGGTCAAAAACAAATAAACTTTGCATCACATGCGACCAAATTTTAATAGCCCAATTTGGATTTTGTAGAAAAACACACATTTAATATGGCGCTACTTTAAAGAAAATGTATCTGAAATAAAGCCTTGTCAAAACTAAGAAGTTTTATGGAGGTTGCGTTGAGTCTTATTTTGCAAAAGTGTTGCAATTTACAAAATATGGGTAAAAAATAAAAATTATCTTTTGCAGCTAAAATTTTACATGTGGGCTAGAAACTGCATTTAAAAAAACTTTTTCTTATAAGTTTTTTCGATTCTTTCAGAAAAAAACCCACTTTTGAATTATTTTTTGGAATAAATTAAAATTTGACAGATAATGCGAATCACGTGACTACTAATTGTTTGCTTAATTTTCATCTCGATCGAAACAGAACTTGATGCCAAAGTCAAATTTCGAATAAAGCATAATAAGATTAAAAAAAATGTTTTGTCGTTTTAGTAATTTTGCTTTGCCACATTGTGTAACATCCTTAGTAACCTTAATAACTTATTTCTCTTCCTGTTACTAAATCATAAGTTCTCTTGACTTTTTTGGGACCTAGTCCTTTTTCCGTTACCCAAATGATATAAAAGTAAATCACAGAAATACCTTATTTCTATATTATGTATATACATTGTATAACGGTCCCCGCCGTCTGTAAGTTAAAAGAAATGGCAAATAGTCCTGGAAGAAAATAAGAAAACCCCTAAAAGGATTTTTATGACCTTTTTGTACGACACTAATGGAATTTCGACTTGAGACGTTTTATGACTAGGCTATGGGAACGGCGTTTTTAGGCGAATCTATTTTATCGCTAAGTTGTCATGTCATGATACAAATATCCAATTTTTCGTTCATTAAGGCTCCTAGTTTTTTAAACTTTAGCTTAAGTTAAACTCTTAATTATAAAGATTACTTTAAAAGTCATTTGAGGATATTATCGGAATGAGCTTCCTTAGAACAACACCTGCACCTGTATCTGTACCCTGTACCTCACATTGTAAACGCAGGTTTGCTGTTGAAAAAGGAATTGGTCAGGTAGATAATAAAGGCTTTTATATCCTCCTCCATCTCTGGCATAATTGATTAATGATGCCGAAATAAATTTCAAACCTACAGGAAAACGGATCGAAGTCCTTTCATTTAACCCAGATTGTGTTTGGTGCAGTGGCGTATAGTACAACCCCTCACGGAGGAGGGGCTAGACTAGTTTCAGTGGCGCACCGCGGGGGTGCCCCATATTGACGACCCCTTCAAAATTTGCTGCCAGCTTTGCTTTTCAGAGGTATTTCATTTCATAATTAATTTGATTGTCCATTGACTTTTCTAGTCAAATTTTAAGCCTTCAAAAGGGACTTGGAGATTGTATTTCAAATTTTTTTTTTTTTTTTATTTATTTATTTTACGTCGGCCTTTTTTCCGCAACGAGGCCAATCACCGACGCCAGGGTAAAATTTAAAACAGTGTATGCACTGCGGATCATTTACTAATAAAACATCAGTATGTTCTTCAAATTATCCAGACGTATCTAGTGCAGTGATGTTATTTCTAACTTTACCAGTTGGTGTGGCATCACATCTTTTTTTAAACTTAAATTAGTACAAACCCATTTTCGTAACACCATGGGACAACAACGCCTTTCGGATTTAACCTTAATCAGTATCAAACACAAGTTTGTTAAAACATTAAATATCGACGAAATTATAAACGATTTTGCAAAAAAAACTCTTGACGATCTGGTCGTTTTGTATAGTACTTAGTGACATAATGTTTGTGCATACTAGTTAAGTGTTCATGTGTTTTACTGTTTTCTGTCTTTTGGATTCTATGAGCCTCGATCACTGCTACCCTCGTTACTACCATACATGGGAAATATTATAAGGTGTTTTTGATTTTGCAGCATGTTTCCTGGAATATCACGTATAATGACTTAATAACTAACTATGTTATGTCTACCAGTCGACCTAGGATTATTAAATAAATTCGAATTGTTTGCTGTTTTAATAGTAGGTACACTTCATACGAAGTCAGTAGAGACAACGTAAATAGTGGGTGTGCATCACACACTGAAACTACAATACAAATATAACAAAATTTGTATTGATCGCTCCCTATACAGATGTTCGAAGATAATCCACGTGGACTTGACAAGTCTGTCATCAATTTTTGTTTAGTTTTTTTTTTCTGTCTCAACTAAGATCGTATACACTTTACTTAACACATAATGTGGGTTTAAGCCTAATTAAATTATTACACGTTTAACGAAGTTAAAAATTCATAAACCTGAACCTAATAGCACAGAATATCTGGCTACGCATAATACTTAACAAACAAAGGACTATATTAACAAACTTAAAAATCTGCGGTCATGGAAACCTAAATAAATGCAAAGCGTCTGCGCTTCTTGTTTTATTTTTTGTCATGAATTGGTATTTTTAATAAATTATCTCTCCTTTTTAACTTCGTGCGTGATATCAAATTGTTGGTAAAGAAGTGCTCGATCTTTTGTCTCAAGTAAGCCAATTGAAAAAATTTCAAGACCTGCAGGGAGTCGATACTTCATACTGCGGGGGGATGCATGCGATTTTGCGTGACGCCACTGGTTTGGTGCTAGTGACGGGTGCGTTTGATAGAGGATATGGGAAGACGTATATGAAGGATCGGATACGGGATGATGAACTAATTTTCTTAATTGAAACGTTTTGCCAACACTTGTATTAAGCGGTAACGGCTACACCCTGAAAAATTTAATTCTCTGATAAGACATGGGTTTACTCCAGAATATAAGCTAACGTAATATCAAATAAAAAGCGTCCTCAGAGTTGGCTTCGCAGCATCGCAGGCATGTCGTAAATTACCACTATTTAACCTAATTCCTGTTCTATTAGACAAAGGATACAGAACGTGGTATACAGTGTGAGTTTTGTAACTTGAAAAAAATCCAGTATGCCCAGATCAGGTATAGCGGGACATGTATGGACTAACCAACAACATTTACAGGGTCAGAAGACAAGGTTTTGGATACGGAACAGCACTAGCGAAAACGCAAATTCAAAGACTCAGCTTTTATGAATAAAAATTCTCGTATATTGAGTAAACCAGGTATAGATATCCCCAATAACTGGAAGCCCCCCCTTGTCCAATTGCCCTACATTTATAATTGAGTTTATACTTGAAAACGGCTAGAAATACTAACTAACCGAAACATTGTGGAGACAATGGAAGTCCGACAAGATATTTTTTTAGACTTGACTTTTTTTAGACCGTCAAAGCTGTCACATATATTTGCATAGGTAGCTATATAGGGTTCCTAAATTCTAATAATACATGTTATGAATCTAGCTCCAATGTATAGAAATGTATGTATTTTTTAGTAAATTGAATGGAAAATTATTTTAATACAATACTTAAGTATCAGAAATTATATTATATTATAAAGCTATATTAATGTGTCAAAACAATAAGGTACCACTTTATGTCTACTAAACTATACAGGGTCGCTTTTATGTATGGAAACGTTCGATTATTTGCTAAAGTAAGATAGCTAGCGAAGAATGTTAAATACAAAACTTTTAGGGTTCCTAGAAAACTATTACAATGCACATAAACTAAGTATACAGGATCAGTCAAAAGACCATGGAAGAACAAAGTTACTTTATTTTAAATGGAACCCCCTGTATATTATTCAATATTTCAGTTATTTACATGATTCAAAAAAAAAAATGTTAAGCACACCACATACCCAATCTTAACCGTTTTCGAGATATCGAGTTTCGAATATCATTTTCAAATAAATCTAATAACAATAATAAAAAAGTCAAACTAAGTTTTAGTAAACAACAATTTGAAATCCTATTTTATAAGGTGCTCAAAGTGTCCACCGTTTACCTCTTGCCAGTAATGAATTCGGTGAACAAAATTTTGTAGCGAATCTATAAGGATATTGGGAGCAATACAGGAAATTTCATGCATTAGTCTTTGTTGCAAACCTTCGATATTTTGTGGCCTATTTTTGTACACTAAATTTTTAATATCGCCCCACAGGAAAAAGTCAAGAGGGGTTATTTCAGGAGACCTAGCAGTCCATTCAATTGCCCCTCTGCGCCCAATCCATTTACCAGGAAAAGTTTCCTCTAGATATTCCCTCACCATCCGTCCAAAATGTGGTGGAGCCCCATCTTGTTGAAACCATATTTGTTCAGCCGGTAAATTGGTATTATTATGGTTCGGGAATAATCGTCTGAGCTGTGGAACAATATTATCTTGTAAAAGTAATAAATATCGTTCAGAGTTCAAATTTCCATGTATAAAATAGGGCCCTATGAAGTTTCCACCAATAATGCCACACCAAACATTGGTTTTTTGTGGTCGTTGGGTATGAACTTGTTCCATCCAATGTGGATTTTGGTCTGACCAATATTTACAGTTGTGTCGATTTACGTGCCCGTTTAAACAAAACGTTGATTCATCAGAAAATAAAATGTGGTTGACAAAGTTGACATTTTGATTCAATTTATCCATAATGATTTCGCAAAACTGAATTCTGCGATCAAAATCGTCTTCACTCAAATCTTGTAACAAATGAATTTTATATGGTTTGAATTATTCTCTTTTGGTAATTTTTTTAATGGAATATCGACTCGTATTATGATTTAAAGCCCGCTGTTGCGTCGAATTTATTGGATTTTCTACCACATCTAACATGACATTTAGAGAATTTTCTTCATTAGTAACGCTTACCGGTCTTCCACCTTTTGGTCGATCTTTCACACCTCCAGTTTCATGAAAACGCTGCAATGTTTTGGAAACAGTTGGTTCCCGATCTGGATGCAATTTATTAAAAATATTCACCACTTGGGTAAAACTCCGTGTTCTATCGCCGTACCCTATCATCATTAAAATTTCAATGCGCTCGGTATCACTTAAAAGTGCCATTTTTACGCGAAAATTGTTCACAAATTGTAAATGTAAGTATTTTTGGCATATCTGTTGTCAACATGACAAAACAACATTGTTATGGAGATAAATATTTTTTAAGGTAACTTGATGGACTAGAAAATTAATGAATGTAATAATTTATTTGAAAACGAAATTCGAAACTCGATATCTCGAAAACGGTTAAGATTGGGTATGTGGTGTGTAAAATATTGAATAATATACAGGGGGTTCCATTTAAAATAAAGTAACTTTGTTCTTCCATGGCTTTTTGACTGATCCTGTATACTTAGTTTATGTGCAGTGTAATAGATCTCTAAAAACCCTAAAAGTTTTGTATTTAACATTCTTCGCTAGCTATCTTACTTTAGCAAATAATCGACCGTTTCCATACATAAAAGCGACCCTGTATAATAAACTGTTCGTTACTAACCAATCGAACATTTTCAACAAATTAATGCACGTCCCAATTTGGAAAAATTCAGTAACAGCAATGCGCAAGCAATGGGTTTATTTTACATGCTGTTAAAATTGGAAAATAAAGGTTTTGCCGTTCAACTTGTCAGTTCTAAATTTTTAGGGTGAAAAATGCAAACTCACTTATTCAGGCAAGGATTTGACGTTTTTATTCGTTTTTCCGGAATTTGTTATTTATGGGGCAGGACGTTGAAGAATTTGGTAAAAAAAGAAAATTTACCCAAATCCCATAAATGCAAGTGGGGAGTGAAAAATTCCAAAAAGCGGAGGTAAATTTGACGAGTAATTTCTTTATACTGGTGTACACTGGCCGGCAGAAAGTATGGGTCAAATTAAAATTTACTGATACATATATAAATTTTTAGAAAATTGACTGTACATCCGATCATCACAGTCGAAGGATGCGTGTCGATAAAGTAAGCAGGATGAAGAGAAATTTTAAATAAACAATTATCTATCTTGTTTCCAACCTGAAAATTAATATAAAAAACTGGAAGCTTATCTATTACTCCGAAATAAATCTTATTCTCTGTTTGTTTTCAAACCTTTCAACCTTGAACGAAGATAATCGAAAATTTTCGCCATTATTTCATTCCCATATTCTAATCTTTTTCGATTTTCGTCCCGCTGTTTACCCAGATATTAATTTGGATAAGATTCCACAATCAATATGTAAAAATTTTATTTGTTTTCGTTATAATTTTAGGGGATTACCAAGATTGAATTTGATTTTGTGTAAAGTTTGAATTTTAAAACTTAAATAAATAAGGTACACCTATCGATTCAAATTTACAGCGACTGTCTACTGAGGAGTCTTTGTAGTTGTGCAAGAGGAATATTTTCAAATTTACCATACTACGGTGGATTTCCCTTTGACTGTGGCCTTGCTACTATAGTTTAAACCTAACCTACAAAAATAACAAAACTTTCTATAATTCTATTTACTCACCTATGGAGAACTATTATTTTCCAAATTCTCACATACAGTGTGACCAGTAAAGTCCACATCATATGGGATTTTTTTTCATTAATAGCTTTATTCGAAATTTGACTTTGGGATCAAGTTCTGCTTCGATCGAGATGAAAATTAAGCAAAAAAATATAGTCACGTGATTCGCATTATCTGTCAAATTTTATTTTTTTTCTAAAAATAATTCAAAAGTGGGGTTATTTCTAAAAATATCAAAAAAAGTTATGAGAAAACGTTTTTTTTAATGCAGTTTCTAGCCCACATGCAAAATTTTAGCTGCATAAGATAATTTTGATTTTTTACCACCCACTAAAATTTATTTTCCACTTAATGAACACTTTACTGATGACACTGTGTTTTTTTTTGTCTTAATATTAAGGTGTATTACTGTTAGACACAAAGTACGTTTTCAAAAATACTTATTTTATGCAGTTACCTTATACAGGGTCAAAAACAAATAAACTTTTCATCACATGCGACCAAATTTTAATAGCCCAATTTTGATTTGTAGAAAAACACACATTTAATATGACGCTACTTTAAAGAAAATGTATCTGAAATAAAGCACTGTCAAAACTAAGAAGTTTTATGTAGGTTGCGTTGAGTCTTATTTTGCAAAATTGGTGCAATTTACAAAACATGGGTAAAAAATCAAAATTATCTTATGCACCTAACATTTTGCATGTGGGCTAAAAACTGCATTTAAAAAAACTTTTTCTAATAACTTTTTTCGATACTTTCAGAAATAAAACAACAACCCCGCTTTTGAATTATTTTTTGGAAAAAATTAAAATTTGACAGATAATGCGAATCGCGTGACTACCATTTTTTTGCTTAATTTTCTTCTTGATCGAAGCAGAACTTGGTGCCAAACTCAAGTTTCGAATAAAGTTATTAATAAAAAAAAATACCATATGATGCGGACTTTACTGGTCACACTGTATTTGACAGTGGCGACTCATCTTAATTAGTCTTTAAAAAATATCACACAACACAAAAACACAGCCATTATTACATAAAACCAATAAACTGAAGAAAATTTCAGACCGCTCTCAAAGAACACCAATACACCAAACGGAAATAGGATGTACAGGGTCTTCCAACGAGGACTGAACAGGGGCTCATTTTTGAGTTTCCTTGTATTTAAAGAAAAATCAAAAATAGCCAATCGATGTACTTTTTCCTGCAGAATTCAAAAATGAAACCAAAAAATTATTTGAACCAGAAACAAAAGAGTTACGCTATGGATAAGGTGTTTTTTAAATGGAGCATAGCTTTTTTTATACGATTTTTGGAACGAGTGATTTTTTTTGTCCGTTCTGATTAAAATATTTAATATTGTGACAGCTATTTTTATTAAATTTTAATGTTTTATCCAGTATAATTTAACTTTAACCTGTTTGAAACATACACTAGGTAATAAAGGTATAATCACCTTTGAATCCTTCAAAGTCATTTCGGCAATATTATAGTAAATTTGTCAAATTTTTTGACTTTGAAGGATTTAAAGGTGATTATACCTTTATTACCTAGTGTATGTTTCAAACAGGTTAAAGTTAAATTATACTGGATAAAACATTAAAATTTAATAAAAATAGCTGTCACAATATTAAATATTTTAATCAGAACGGACAAAAAAAAATCACTCGTTCCAAAAATCGTATAAAAAAAGCTATGTTCCATTTAAAAAACACCTTATACATAGCGTAACTCTTTTGTTTCTGGTTCAAATAAATTTTTGGTTTCATTTTTGAACTCTGCAGGAAAAAGTACATCGATTGGCTGTTTTGGATTTTTCTTTAAATACAAGGAAGCTCAAAAATGAGCTCCTGTTCAGTCCTCGTTGGAAGACCCTGTACATCGACGCATCGAAAACATCGATATGTTTAATGCGATATATCGTTTTGAAGGGATGTATCGAGGCCATTTGAAATTTGTCGATGCATCGATGTATTAGGCCTTAATTTTGTTCGTAAAATAATTATTTTGCCGTTGCCTCTCGATCTTAATTACACATTTTACCTTTGATTTCAGTTAAGGCGTGAGCTTAGAATAAGCTATCGATGCATCGCAAACATGGGCGATACATTTTCTGTGGACATCCCTGAACGGAAATGAATGAAACAACGTCATCATGGCCTCAGATCAATGTCGTGGCGGTCACATCATTGGGGGCGGATCTCTTACAGCTGCGTTGCCGTAGTGTAAATTTTTTATAAGGTATTAGACAATAATTTAAATTTCCCACATCATGTTGATACTTTTAACGGCGTAAGTTTGGCAAATTAATTGAAGGAACGCAATTTGCATGTTGATTTACTTGAAAATGGAATACGATTTTGTGAATAGGTTCATTTGTTATGATTTCATCTATAGGTACCAGATCTTTGGTGTTACCTACCCATCAGATGAATTTCTTATCCTTCTTTTTGTGTTTATGTACGTTTTCACTGTTTCTGGGGATTTTTATTGATAATACATTCAATTTATAGCAGTTTTTCAACTTATTATTCCATAAATTTAATCTAATACTCTTACACTCTGAAACTTTTATACGTTTTTGTCTGTTTTGGCGGATATTCTTACTGACTAGGTCAAAATTCTAAACTTTCGGAAGGTCGATCAATACTTTCGTATAGGTCCTTCTCTAATAAAATAAATGAAATTGGGAATTGTTGTCTAAACCTATTTTATATCGAAAATTTAATTCACAAGTAACAAAAAAAATTATTTCCTGAGTTTAATGTGTTTCAGTTTAGTTTTGACTTTGGGAAAACACGACAAAGCAATTGTGTCGTCAACCGCCCCCCTTTTTTGAGCGTCTGGGATTAAATGACCTAGTTATGACCATCTCTATTATAAACCCTACTGGTAGAAATCCCCAGGAACAAGCACAAAAAGGACGACAGAATACGAGATACAAGCGTTCAAAAGCTAATGAATTATTGTAAGTAGGTAATCTGCATAAAACATTGCATATCATGCACATGTTTAGCAAGAATACTCCTGAAAATACGTAAATTTCCTCAAAAATTATTTTTTTTAAATACCAACTAATTTTTTCGGAATTTTTACGCCTTATATTAAAATTTTTAGCTTTTCTAAATAATGACAGCAAAGCATTCCCTGATCCCTCTAATACGGGAAGAAAACAATAGTCAGCGATTAATACAGAATGCCAGTGAAATAATCAGGGCTGAAGGTCGCCTAAAAGCATTTTGATCGATCATTTAGCAAAACAAACATCACTGAAACTTTCATTTATCTATAATCCGTTCGCATTAAGCTAACAGTAATTTGCTTTTAAATATCGCTTTTCTAGCTTTGATATTAAAATAAAATAATATTTATATTTTACCATGCTGTCTTGTCTCAATTGACACGCCGTATATATATACATAAGAATCAAACATCAAGTTTTTATGATAGATATAAACAGTTGACGACATATAAATTCGTACACTCCACCCATACATAACTCAATTACAACAAAATTGGGTTAAACAGGTTTCTCACCTTGCTGCTTATACCTGGATAGAATACCAGCTATATACATAGCTGTAGATTATTGTATGTACGATTTTTTACCATAAGTAACAATGGTTATTTCTAAATATGTTTGTGTTTAAATTACAGCCGCGAAATAATAAAATTATAAAATAATACCAGGAAAACTACAAAAGTATAAAGCTAAAGAGAGTTAATTTATTAACAAACAAAACAAAACTAATTTTAATTGCTGCGCCATTGGATTCTAACACTAATCGTAATCTTCTTGGCATTGACGAAATAATACTTCTGGTGTAATCCGGAGTTAGCCCTTCCCAAATTTCTTCTATTTTTATCAAACAACTCTATTTTATTCTGTGGTTTAAAACTTATTTTGTACATTTTTTTTTACCATCAATCCCCAAACATTTTCAATTGGATTTAAATCAGGACTTCTTGAGCACCAAAGCAGACATGTTACGTTATTTTGTCTAAACCAGTTTCCTATATTTCTTGCAGTATGCACATGCACAGGGCAGTTAACCTGCTGAAATATAAATTTATTTCCTTTAAAAACTATCGCGGTAGAAGAAATATCTGATGATATATATTATTGTTTAGTGTTCCACCAATATTCCAGCATACATCTGCACCATAAAGACTTATCCACGCCTACACATTAACGGAGAAACGTCCACTGACTAGACTGCAAAGTTTTCTCATCGGAAAAGATAACATTTTGCCAAAAAAAAAATCATTTTCTGGTAAATATTGGATAGCAAACCCAATTCTTTGTTCCTTATCACTATTTTTTTAAAAACGGTTTCGATGCAGCTGCTCGATTTCTTAATTCGGAACATTGTCTTACTTGGCGTTGCGCAGTTCTAGATGAAGCAGGGAATTCTGTTATGTGCATAGCGGATACTGCAGTTTTAAATGGATTATGCCTTAAATACTCCACCAAATTTCGGTCTTCTTCATTTCATGATTTTCTATTATTTAAATTATATTATATTATAATTCCTTGAACAGTACTTCTAGGTACTCTAAAATGATAAGCTATTTTTCCATAAGACCATCCTATTTCTACTAAACATATTATTCTTGCTTTTTCAATAATACTTAAATGAGGCATTATTAAATCAAATAAGTTAATGACAATACTTTAACAGATATAATGATAACAATTAATACGTTACAATGGTAATAAAGTTACAAGTTTTAAAAAATAAGTTTTTAGTATTCACCTGAAGACGACTGGAGATACTTACCAGTTGAAACGTTGTGATTTAAAACAAATAAATACAATAGAAGTCCAAAACTCTTTCATCATTCAAAGTTAAAAGAGTTGCATTTTCAGTGTAACAGTTTAGTGTACGAAATTATCTGTCGTACCGTGTACCTTTAGATTCGTATCGTATGTAGGTACTTAGCGTGAAAGGCATACCAGCCCGGCTTTTTAATCGAGGTAAACAGCTTTTACTTCATTGCAGATACGGCATTAATTTTATTTATCATAATAAAGCGATTGCTAAAATAAAAAGCTGTAAGAGATTATTTGGATAAATAAATCATAAAACAAAAAAATAGCATTATCTACATGTTTTTTACCTTTTCCAAAGTGATGTTACCTACCATTTCTTTCTCCAAAAAGTATGGAAGATATTCGCGAAATAAGAAATCGCAAGTCGAACGTTACCATTACTTCACCTTAAGACGGCTGATGACTGGTATTCTTGGGGCGAACGAACTATATAAATCGATTATGTTTTTTAAGCTTTTGTTTAATTTAGTAAGAACATCCATTAACGATTGCTTTGAGTGGCTTTAATGCAGAGTTTGCATGCATTTAAATGTCATTTCACTGCCGTCAATTCTAGAAAATAATTATTATAAATCGAAAATGGTATTACCGTAATAATAACAATTACATTGGCAGTATTATATATGACTGAACTAAATGATTATAAAAAAAAACATTAACAAAAATGTAATTTCTTGTTTATAATATCAGTGTTTAACGTTGACACTAAAAGATTGAAAATAAAAAGATTTTCTTGTATAATATACGAACGTTTCCATCTATCTATCGATAACTGAACTAGGACAATCTCGTAATCAATACCGTACAAGCGGTAAGCGACTGTCTAGCAACTTTTAGCAATTTATATCGAGCGTACATTTTATTGTTCAATATTTTAATAATGTAAAACTAGATGGTACTGTTAAGCAACCTATTCTGGGAGTAAGTTTCATTTGTGTTATTAGGATAAATTAAATTTGGGAAATGGGATTTTTCATTATCTTAACATGTACCTATGTTTACCCTCGGTCGAAATCCTTGTAACCCATACTTTTTCTAAATAATAAGTAATGGTGAGTAAAAAAAAATTAATTTATTATTAAGAGAGTCGTTACTCCCGCCGTTTACCAACGACTCCTAAAGGAGTTGTTGCGTTTACCCTCGGTCGAAATCCTTGTAACCCATACTTTTTCTGAATCAGAAGAATTAATGGTAACTAAAAAATATTTGATATTTCGTAAATACATCAAAGTAATAGCAGAAAATTGCAAGTAACAGTGGGTACATTGACCTGTACTACTTATAAAAAAAATTTGAAAATTCGCCTCAGGCTAAAACGAATATTGAACCACAACGTACATGAGCGTGGTGAAAGTGGACTTTAATAAATAACAAGTATACCAATCCACAATGAAACCCTATGAAAATATACACCAATGTTTACCCTAGTTAGATCAAATATTATGTAACTAATTTTTAGCGGTGGGAGGGGAGACTACAGTGGGGGGGCACCAAGTTTGTAATTTTGTTAAATATTATGTTAACTGTTAATTACAGCTGCTGAACTGTCGTGAAATATGTGTGCCTTGATGCAATACGTCATTACCATTATCCTGTTTTGAGAAAGTTGATCACACAATCACAATGACAATTCAGTTACATTTTATTTTAGTTAATTTAGTGAAAGTAATTTTAGCGACATCATAGAATGATGAAATTTTACCAATAGAGACTAGTTATCAGTAGCGTAACAAACACTGGGGGTCCGACCAGCATTGACGGCCCCTTCAAAACTTGCCGCCAGGTTTGCTAAATTTAATTTCATAATAACTTTAGTTTTTTATATCCTGAGAATTTAACTTCGTTAAGTGAAGGAGAATTATACGTGCAAGCGCCGAATTTACAAACGATTTACCATAAAGACTTATCCATTGACTTTCCTAGTCAAATTCTAAGCCTCAGAAAGGAACTTGGAAATTGTATTTCAAAATTAAGTGTATTAACTTGCGGATCATTTATTAATTAAAAATCAGTGTGTTTCTTCAAATTTTCCTGATGTATCTAGTGCAGTGATGTTATTTCTAACTTTGCCAGTTAGTGTGGCATCAGCGGAACGATAATTTTTTAAACTTAAAATAGTAAAAACCTATGTACGTAACACCATAAGACAACAACGCCTTTCGGATTTATCCTTAATCAGTATCGAACACGAGTTTGTTAAAACATGAAATATCGACGAAATTATAAACGATTTTTCCAAAAAAAACTCTCCGCGATCTGACCGTTTTCTATAATATATGTATGTATAGTACTTAGTGACATAATATTTGTGCAGACTTGTTGAGTGTTTATGTGTTTTACTGTTTTCTGTCTTTTGGATTCTATGAGGCTCGATCACTGCTACCCCCGTTACTACCATACATGGTAAGCAACATTATAAGTGGTGTTTTAAAATTTTGATTTTGCATCATGTTTGCTGGAATATTTCGTATAATGACTTAATTACTACCTATGTTATGTCTACCAGTCTTCCTAGGATTATAAAATAAATTCGAATTGTTTGCTGTTTTAATAGTAGGTACTTAACACATAATGTGGGTTGAACCCTAATTAAATTATTACACGATTAACGAATTCAAAAATTCATAAACCTGAACCTAATCGTAATGAAAATAACAAATTATTATTTTTTATTCGTTATAGAGAGAGGGCCCCTGAAAACGTTTGCGGGGGGGCACTCAGTTTTTGTTACGCCACTACTAGTTACTTGCAAATGATGATACCTATTGTGTGTGTGTAAGTAGTGTAATCAAAATCAGTTTAATATAATATTAACATTTAAATTCGGATATTTTAAATGATTAAAAATAATTTTATTTAAGAATAATCCTCTTTAAGGATGTTGTCGAATATCTAAATTAAATTACAACAAAAAAATGGTTTCGTGCATTGTTATTGTGCTTTCAAAATTGAAAGTGGTATGTTATAATATTATAATATATATTGCTGATAAAAACGTATTATCACAGTGCTAATATCTTTATCATTGTTATCAGGTCTGTCGATTGCAAAAAGGTGTGATTACATTATTATTTTGTAGGTTAAAAATTTGAAGTCACTTATCGTTTTTACATCTAAGATTTTGAAAATTGTTGATGCAGTGAGAAAAATAGTAAATAAGAAAGGAATGTTTATTGTAGAGTGAATAATGCACTACAACTCTATTACCAGGCATAAATTTATGTCATAGTTCAATAGGAAAAACTTTGTCAAAAGTAATAATAAATAATATGCATATAATAATATATGCAAACTGCATATATTATTATACAGTGTCCGCAAGGAAGTCCGCATCAAATGGGATTTTTTTTAATTATTAAGTATAGGTAAAAATTGAAAAAGCAGTTAGTTTTTGCTTACCTAAAAACAAAAAATGACGTATACTGAAGCAGCTGCACGACTTGCGTTACCTGTCAAATTTTACATTTTTAATAAAATAGGTTCAAAAATGCCCTTAATTATCAAAATATCGAAAAACTTTATTCGAGAAAGTTGTTTATTTACGCATTTTTAGCCTCTGTTCGAAAGTTTGATAGTCTAATACAATTTTTATTTTTTGCCAGATTCTTGAAAATTTTTATCAACCCTCGTAGATTAACTTTTATACATCGATGTAAAACCATTTGCCTTTACTTCATTGGTAATCTTAATGCAATTTTATGTAAAATTTTTGTTTCCAATTATTTATTTTGCTTCAAAAACTGAAATTGTTATTGATCAGTATGTAATGTTTGATGCAAAGTTTATCTAATTACATCAGTTTTGCCAAAACCGACGTTTCTCATTTTTCTTAAGTTAGTAAATAGATGTACAAAAAGAAAATATTAGGAAGCTTTCGTTGAAATTTTACTTAATTAATATTGGATCAAAAAGAATAAATATTAATCGCTCGAAACACTTTATTCAACAAAAATATAGTTTAATATAATTAATTTAAGTTAATATTAATTAAGTAAAATTTCAACGAAAGCTTCCTGATATTTTCTTTTTGTACATCTATTTACTAACTTAAGAAAAATGAGAAACGTCGGTTTTGGCAAAACTGATGTAATTAGATAAACTTTGCATCAAACATTACATGCTGATCAATAACAATTTCAGTTTTTGAAGCAAAATAAATAATTGGAAACAAAAGTTTTACACAAAATTGCATTAAGATTACAAATGAAATAAAGGCAAATGGTTTTACATCGATGTATAAAAGTTAATCAGTTAATCCAAGTTAATAAGTTGATAAAAATTTTCAAAAATCTGGCAAAAAATAAAAATTGTATTAGACTGTCAAAATTTCGTACAAAGGCTAAAAATGCCTAAATAAACAACTTTCTCGAATAAAGTTTTTCGATATTTTGATAAATATTGGCATTTTTGAACCTATTTTATTAAAAATGTCAAATTTGACAGGTAACGCAAGTCGTGCCCCTGCTTCAGTATACGTAATTTTTGGTTTTTAGGTAAGCAAAAACTAACTGCTTTTTCAATTTTTACCTATACCTAATAATAAAAAAAAATCCCATTTGATGCGAATTTTCTTGCGGACACTGTATGCATTTTTTGCATATTTTTATAATAAAATGCATATTTTCCATAAATTATTATTTTAAGAGCATATTTTTATGTTTTCGGCCTTATCAAGAAGATTGTAATAATTATTATATTTACATTTTGGTTATACAGAAGGTATTTATTGGGGGTTTTCAGGGTTTGCAGGTATATTATTATGGGTTGTTTATTGTCACTTAATAATGCGTTATTATTAACTGCTTAACAAACTGTATTTAAATTAAAGTAAATTAATTTCAAATGTAAAAAAGGAGTTTCTAAAAGCACCTCTAAGAGTGCAGTTGTATAAGGCGAGATTACCAGGAGTTAGTTGACACCTAGAACCTGTAATTACCGGTTGGGAAACATGGATTAGGTCCGCAATATTCTACGCAGAGCCGTTCGAAGCAATTAAATACCTAATTTTGGATTTAGGTGACGATTCGCAGTGTGTTGTGCAAAGTAAAGAGTTGTTAAAAAATGCAAGTGTAGCTAAAGTTCTTGTTTTTATTAAGGTTACTTTCAGTTTTATACCGGACATAATATCCTCGTTGGAGAGTAGAAATTTAAATTTATGAGACTCAATTAGTATTGTTAAAGAAAGCTGAAATGTTAAGGGAAATAAACAGATCTTTTGGAAAGCGTGTTGGCTTTTGCACAGAACAAAATGGAAGACATTTTGAACAATTACTGTAGTTTTTAATTATTAGTCTAGTCGCCTACGTTTAATTTTAAAAATAAACTCTGTTTAAACAACATAATTTATGAAATTTGCATTTATTTCGAAAACGGCTGGAAAGTAATTAATTTAAAATACCAAAATAATATACAGGGTGTTCCATTTGGAAAAGTTGAGAAAAATAAGTTTAAAATGTGTATCTAATTTTTGAAACCTTATTATGAACACCCTTTAAAAAATAAATAAATACTATTCAATTCATAGTATCTTTAAACCTCTTGCCATTAAACTCACTTAATACCGTGGTTGAAAAACTAATTTTAAATTGTTTTTTTGATATTTTTTCCACGACTTCAAAATAATTTTTTTTTAGTTTTTAATTGATTGCTCTTCAACTATCAATGCAAATCAAACAAAATTTTAGGCATTTATAAAGGACAATACTATAAATCTAAGTATGTATGCAAAAAATAATGGGGTTTCCCATTTAAAAAATCACAACTTTTTAGGACCACACTTTTTTGAAAAAATATTTTCCTAAAGTACCCCGTATGGTACAGTATAAGTTAGCATATGAATGAAATTCCTAATTAAATTCGTATAGGAGCTATGGAAGCCTGACGCCAGTGGCGCAACCAGAAATTTTGTTCGGGGGGGGGGGGGCTTTAACTTCTGAAAAAAATTTTGGGTGCCACGCCCTTTTTTGGGTAAAATACGTATGATTGAAGAGAGCGACAGCCCCCTAAAACTTCTGCAATAATACGCCGCTAGCCCTAACGAAATATTTATGAAAAAAAATTTAGAGATTTTATTTTAATTAGTAAAAATGTATTTAAAATAAGTAACGCATATATTAAGCATACTTATACTAAAACAAAACAAAAACCTTATACAATAAGTTGTAAGTAATCACTAATAATACTAATATTAAAGTAAAATTCTTCGTTTTGTTTTTGCCATTTCGTCCAGAATTTCTTCCACGGTAATATCAATATCGTGGTTCGCATAAATAGGTAGACCAGGGTCGATAATTTTTGAAACAAAAAAAATAATAGTAGGATGAAACCCATTGAAAAAGAAAGGGAATATAACAAAAATGAAAGAAAAAATAATTTACGGGCGATCCGAGGTCGGGAAGTGGAAGGGGGTGAGTTTTTAAGGCTAGAAAACGATTTATCTCGATTTCCGGGAAAACTACAAGTCCTATGGAAAAACGTTAAATGGCAAAGTTGTAGGTAATAAAAAGATCTACAACTTTTGTATTAACACTTTTTTTACGTTGCCTCAAAATTTATGTGAAAAATTCAAATAACCAAGTTTTTGTTTTTTTATTTTTATCTTTTACAAAAAAAAATTATGTTTTCACGAAATTTGGTGATAACTTACCTTTTTATGTCCCAAACACACTATAATTATTTTGATTTAAAATATTTATTTTTTTACCTTATTTTGACTTAATATGGAAAAAGCACCCTTATTTTCAATCGAAAATTCTCACGTCAAAATATCTGCTGTTTTAAAAAAGTCGGTGGGCTTTTTGTTCGTTGAAATCTCCACTTTCTGATGGTGTAAAAATATATATACATTACTATGGTAAATGTTCTCAAAAAATTCAAAGAAACGGAAAAAACTGGAATCCGATTTTTTTTTTAAAATCATTATGTACAATTTTGAGCTATTTATTAAAATGTATACTTTAATTACTCAAAAAACGTAAGATTCCATGTTACATTGATAAACAAAAAAATTAAAAATCCATAAAACATTGAGATCGCAAAAAACACGCAAAGATAGTTCGCGTGACATGAAAAATTGGTTTGAAATTAAACGAATAGGCTAAGTTTCTAAGCTCGGGGGGGGGGGGGGCTGCAGCCCGGCAGCCCCCCCCCCCCCCCCCCTGGTTGCGCCACTGGCCTGACGCACTATTGCAGGACCCCGTATAAGCAAAAATTGTAAAAATTCCAATTCGCATTTAAAAAGCAATTTGCGGTTAAAATTACTACCTTGGCTACGTCACGAAAATTTTTAAACCTCGCAATGCCGGTAACAAACAAATAAATAATAAAGTCAGTCATGCGGTAATCCTTCACCGACATCATTGTGTTTTATTTCACTGTTATTACTATTATTGACTTTCTTATCAACAAACTATAATGGCAGAATGTATTTTTTTACTGTATAGTTATATTTATTACAAAGTAATTTTTATTAGTGCATAATAGAGAGCAACAAGTACACTACTTAATAAAGCTTTTAATTACATTTTTTTTTCTTCTTATCTACAACAGCTGTCTAAAAAAATTTCAATTTTCCAAAATTATGGTAAGTCATTTTTTTTAACCGGCTAATTTTTTATTATATTTTGGCACAAATAAATATCTTTATAATTATTATTATTATTATTATCTGTTGTTATAATAGCGACTGGCGACTTTTATACTCAATATAGAGCAAGTAGCATTTTTTTAAAGTTAAGATAGGATTTTATAGTTTTATTCTGGAGCGCAGAAACAAAATTTATATTGTGTGCCTTCATACTTATTCTACAGTACCATTTAACAGAAATTATCAAGTTCTATTGGGGGTGTAATCTGGTTTTATAATAATATACTGCATTAGTTTATAGTGGCAGTTGTAATTAAACTTGACATTAATCATAATAATATTTGCTTGCTTCGGTTAATAAGGCATATACTTACCAATAAAAATCAGTACTGTAGTTCTCAAAAATTTAAATAGCTTCTAGTGTTATATTGTTCTTGTCGCTTAATATTGCATGTAATTATCTATTATGCAACATGGTTTACTGAGATGGTAAAATTCGTCCATAGGTTATAAAATCCAATACTAATGATGGGTTGTGCGAAATAAGACTCTTCTATTGCTTTATCTGACATGCAAAGTTTTAAAAAACTCATATACAAAGTAAAAATAAATTAATTGAAACAGGTATTGGTACGATCAATAGAATGAAAATTCAGACAGAAAAGCTAGAGGACTCCGAACAACGATGTGACCTACGCAACAAATGCGTTAAAACTAATACAACGGCGCGCGGCGATTGCAGATCACTACAAACCCCCACCAACGTCTTGGTGGATTATAGGTTCTAACGGATACAATTCGTTTTTGGGAACGCTGTTCTGCTTTCTTAATTGTAGAGAAAACGCTTTATTGGCAACAAAATGCGTCGTATTGAGAATATATACACTTTATTTCTTAACAAAATTGCTGTATAAAAAGTGGTTCATTATTCGACAAGACTGGGCTGCTAATGGGAGTGATTACTAACAATAAAAACACTGTTCTAACAAATCTGGAATTAATATAAAACTAAAGCGGGTTTGAGACACTAGCAATTTATTTAATATGGGCTAATAAACAATAAACTATCAATACAAACTTTACTATCTCTTAGCAAACCTGTTGTATTAGATACTTTTTTTTAGTGTAGAATAATTTTTGGAATAGTTTTAAACTTAATAACGGTTTTATGCTAAATCATCCAAAAATAAAGCAGTTCTTATTGATTTTTGGCAAGAAGAAGATGATAAACAAAGTAATAATAGCAACAGATGGCGGAAGATATGCAAACACGTTTAATAAAGGTCATTGGAACTGAAGAAAGGAAGATAAAAATATATGATATAGGGTGATATATTTCAAATAAGCAAGTTTAAGGCAACTTTCAGTGGGTATAGCCGGAAGTTACATCTCGTCGCTTGTTATAGACAGTTACCGTGAGACACCCTGTATAGATATAGATTTTTTTTCGTTTGTGTTTTATTGTGACTTTTCAACTCTCCAACTCATAGTAACGACTGGATTATGTAAACATTGATATTTATTTGTAAATCCATCTAGAATTTCACTACTGTAAGAACTATACATTTTACGTAAAAATAGTACAAAAACAATATCTAGGTACTTAAACAAATAAATATTAATTACACTATAATAAAGATTGTTTAATAGGTATAATAATAAATGTTTTATTGGCTTTGAGATTGCAGACAATGCGTATAATATAAATACCTTAATAATAAATTTAACCTATTTCTTCCAGAGAGGCGTTGCGCGTCTTATATATAAACTGGCGTGTATCCGGCCTGCGTTGCAGCCCGGCATTATACGACGTCGCTTTCTCTGAGATAATAAGGCGAGTTCACCATCACGTCAAGATTTATAAATACAAACCCGACCAAATCTCTAAATTTATCAGTGTTTCTCCACAATATTATGCATGTATTATACATAAAAACCTTCCTCTTGAATCACTCTATCTATTAAAAAAAAAGCTTCAAAATCCGTTGCGTAGTTTTAAAGATTTAAGCACATATAGGGACAGACGGGCGCCAGCTACTTTGTTTTATACAATGTTGAACTTTTGGATGAGCCATTGTAGCTGTTTGATTGAACAACTAACTACCCTTTATTCCACAACAGTTATTACCGCAAAAAAACAATCAAAACTCCAAGTACCGTCCTGTCTTGATTCACAGTTAACGGTCACGATCAATTGCCCATTCTGATAAAAGGAAAGAACCAGTTTAAATGGGTTGCTTTCCTCTTATCATCTCAACCATATTTTGCATTAATAGCTGATTTTTTATTAACCCATATTACATAAATTGCTAGTGTATCAAACCAACTTTAGTGTTATATCAATTCAAAATTTGCTAGAACAGTGTTTTTATTGGTAGTAATCAGTTCCATTAGCAGCACAGTCTTGTTAAATAATTATATACTTTTAATACAGCAATTTTATTAAGAAATATATTGTGTCTTCTCAATGCGACGCATTTTGTTTCCAGTAAAGTGCTTTCTCTACAATTAAGACAGCAGAACAACGTCCCCAAAAACTAATTGTATCCTTTAGAATCAATAATCCACATTACGTTGGTGGGGGCTAGTAACGATCGGCAATCGCTGCGCGACATATTATTAGTTTTAACATATTTGTTGCGCAGATCACATCGTTGTTCGGAGTCTTCTAGCTATCCTGTCTGAATTTGAATTTTATTGATCGAACCAATACCTATTTCAATTAATTTATTTTTACTTTGTATTTAAGTTTTTTTTAACCTTGTATATGTCGTAGGCTGATAGTGAAATCCGTCATTTCATGAAAAGCCTAGTCACTTCATGAAGCGTCGGCAGATTGTGTAAAAACATGAAATTACACGATCTGCCGCGTCACTTCATAAAGAGACCTTGACGTTTCGGCGTATTATGTATAACACAATCTGCCTAATTTTAAATATCGTCACTTCATGTAGTACCTAACGATGTCATGTCAGTCGGCAGATTGTGTAATTCCGTCTAAAAGGTATATTGGCAACTGGTTTGTTCGTTGTTCCCCAGAGAATTTTTTTTTAATTAAATTTTTTTAACTAATATTATTTTATAAAAATAAAAAAAATGCTCTGACAAACCCGAACAAACCAGTTGCCAATATACCTTTTAGACGGAATTACACAATAGGCCTTGTTTTTGTGGCATTTCATGAAGTGACGATATTTAAAATTAGGCAGATTGTGTTATACATAATACGCCGAAACGTCAAGGTCTCTTCATGAAGTGACGCGGCAGATCGTGTAATTTCATGTTTTTACAAAATCTGCCGACGCTTCATGAAGTGACTAGGCTTTTTATGAAATGACGGATTTCACTATCAGCCTACGACATAATATATAAGATAAAGCAGTAGAAGATTCTTATTTCGCACAACTCATCATTAGTATTAGACTTTATAAGCTATGGACGAATTTTACCATCTCAGTAAACCATTTTGGATAATAGATAATCATATGCAATGATAAACGACAAGAACAATAATATCATACTAGAAGCTATTTTAATTTTTAAGAACTACAGTACTGATTTTTAGTGGTTAATATATGCCTTATTAACCGTAGCAAGCAAATATTAATATGCCAGTTGGAACTAATACAGTATTACACCCTCAATAGAACTTGATAATCACTGTGATAATTCAGAGCAATAATGGCTATAATCCATTTTATGGTAGCATTAACTCCTATTTCCTATTGGCTAAATTATCGTGATATTATCACTACACAACGGTCCAGCAATTTTCGTTGTCTTACAGTAGGAAAGCGCATTGCTGTCACATATACTATTAAACAGTTGTATAAAGAGTTTGAGAGTGAATTCTTACAAGGAATAGAAGGCTTTTTTTCTCAGTGTAGACAACATTTTTTTCAAAATCGATTACTTAGTTAAGCCGTGGGAAGGAATCTTGCTTTAAAGGTGTACAGGGTCCGCTTTTCGGCAAATCCTGTACATCAGTGGCGCAACCAGAAATTTAGTTCGGGGGGGGCTTTAATCTCTTGCGCCGAAGGCGCTCTTTTGCGCCGCGGTCGAAAATTTGTTTGGGAGCCACGCCCTTTTTTGGGTAAAATACGTATGATTGACGAGAGCGACAGCCCCCTAAAACTTCTGCAATAATATGCCGCTGGCCCTAACTAAATATTTATGAAAAAAAAAATTAGAGATTTCATTTTAATTAGTAAAAATGTATTTAAAATAAGTAACGCATATATTAATCATACTTATACTAAAACAAAACAAAAACCTGTACAATAAGTTGTAAGAAATCACTAATAATACTAATATTAAAGTAAAATTCTTCGTTTTGTTTTTGCCTTTTCGTCCAGAATTTCTGCCACGGTAATATCAATATCGTGGTTCGCATAAAGAACTGCCCAACCATTTAATCTGTCCTCTTCCGTGGTGCTACGCAGATATGTCTTTAAATATTTTAAATTTGAAAAGAACCTTGCAGATATGACGGTTGTAATAGGCAAAGTTAAACAAATTTGTAAAAGCCTTTTTATATTAGGAAATATATTGGCATCACATTCGGAATACACTTTGTCCAAATTTTCCTTCAGTTTTTGTTTTTGCATTTTTTATACCACAGCTCAAGTTCAGCTTTTAACATCGTTTTAATGGAAAACTCTTCAAGGAACTCATTCTTGTAAAAGCTGTGAAGTTTCAAAAAACATTTAAATTGACTATAAAAATCTTGATTATCATATGGAAAGAGGCATTCAAAATTTTGAAGGGTTTCTCGATGTTTTAAAAACCGATCCTCGAGATTTGCTATGAGGCCATATAAAAACGGAATAAAAATTGTAATTTTAAAATACTCAGCAGCGGAATCGGTTTTTATAACCAATCTTTGTGTTTGTCTTGGCGGTAGTCTAGGTACTCTGATTTCAATATCGTATTCCGAAAGTAGATCTTGAGCTTCCTTAAAAATATTTTGAAAATTATCATCTGCCAGGCCTATTTCTTTAACTTGATCTGTTACGTCATTAGCTAACTCTAATGCTTAAAAAAGGTTTAAATCGACTGTTTGTAGAATCTTGCTTAAAGGCAGTGTGTAGGCATATATTCTTTCTGTACACATAGTGCGATCACAAATTTGGGACTTATATAATGCTGGCCAGTAATCCAGATGCCTCAGTGGAAGTATTTCGGTCGGTCCATTCAGTCAGACGTAGTATAATTTCACTATTGATAACATGATTGATGTAAATTATGTGGCTGAATATAAAATATTAGTAAAAGGCGTGACATGAAAAATTGGTTTGTAATTAAATGAATAGGCTAAGTTTCTAAGCTCGGGGGGGGGGGGGGGGAGGGGCTGCAGCCCGGCAGCCCCCCCCCCCCTTGTTGCGCCACTGCTGTACATATTTAGGACTATTACTATTTATATTACTCATAATAATTTTATTACCTTAAAAAACCTTATTTAAACTGTCGTAATATTCACCCACGTGCTACAAGATTATTTTTTGTAAACCACTTTTATTTAATTTTGAGAATCTTACCTTGGAAAATGTCAGTGACAGCGCCGGGCAAAAAAGGGATTTACTTTACATAAGGTGATGGACTCTTAAATTAAAGTTTAATAGCCCGTTCGATTATTAGGTTAGTAGCTTTTCGTTCGTGCTGCAATGAAAACGCGAAAAGATTTAAAATAACCCGTCAAATTTACATTCTACAAGTATTCAAAAATATTATGTAAACCTTAATTGCTTAATAAGCACGAGTGGCCCACAAGAAATACCTGTTTTTTTTAGGTGGGAACAATGGTTGTCACATAAGAAGTGCAGTAAAAAATGGAAAACAATAACAGTTCCAGAGAAAACATTATAAAGGTAATTGCTATTGTTTTTTTATTAATCAACTAATAGCTAGCTAATAAGCACACAACGTATGTTTTGTATTCCTCTTAATGTACCAATGTTGCTACTAAATACAGATTTTAGACAAAAAAAAAACACAACCATTTTATAAATTTTGGAACATGTAATATCATACAATAATAAACCTTTTTACTCTTAATTTAGAATAAAATTACTTCATTTTTCTTTGTAATAATTAATAATTATACATTTTCGGACTTTGATAAATTGTAAATGTTAGGAAAGTGTGAGTTTGTAACGTGGAATAACATTTTAAATTGTGGTATTTTTATAAAAAAAAAATAGATACCGTGTGTCTCAAATAAGAGATATGACGATATTGTTTCTTTTTTAAATTACAACCCTAGTTTTTTATGACACTTTTAGAGTGCATATTAAGTTATAGGTATACAGGGTTGCCCAGAAGTCCGGGATAAAATTAATATAGCCTTAAACTGTAACTTTTGGGGAAAATGCTCGGACACGTCAATTTAGTTTTTTATATGCTCACATTTTGACGTTATTCGTTTGTTTTTTTAAAGAAATTAATTTGTCAACGATATGACGACATCGATCTTTTTTTTTTAATGAAAACATACACCTTGTCATTGGCTTAATGCGCAAAATGCGTAACTCCACATTTGGGTGAAATTAAAATTTTGATGTCATTCGATTTATACAGTGACCGGCAAAGAGTTCGCAACATATGGGAAACATTTTTATTAGAGGAATATTGAAAAATCTTTTTTGGGGGATTGGATGTGCATGTCCCATAACCTTAAAATCGATTTTGACATACGTCACGTGACCAATGGTATGGCGGGAAAGTTAAAAAAAACCAATATGAAATCATCATAAATCAGATAAGTTGATGAGATATCGAAAAAATTACAAGAATAAAAAGTGTTTAGAATTCCATTAGAACTTTAAATACAATGTTTGGGATATCTACTTAAAAAAATATAAAATCGAATATTTTCGTAAATATTTTTTTACCGAATTAAAAATTTCCATATTTTTCCTTTCTTAAAGCTTCATTAAAGTAAAACTGACATCTGGTGACCACAACTAGAAATATTCTTTTGTTTTTCTGACAATTTGGAGCAATAATTTAAAAAATTCGTTTACACTTGGATACCAGCTGTTGCAATAGTCTATTTCTAATAACCTTATCGATATTTTTTATATCGAAATATTCTATTATGTTAAGAAATCCTTAAATTCATTAATCCAAAGCAAATTTTATTTATAACCGTAAAAAATAATTTAAATTTTTATTAATTTTTAGATTTTTTTAAAGATTTCTGCGAAATTCAAAATTATTTTTAACGGTTATAAATAAAATTTGCTTTGAATTAATGAATTTAGGGATTTCTTAACATAATAGAATATTTCGATATAAAAAATACCGATAAGGTTATTAGAAATAGACTATTGCAACAGCTGGTATCCAAGTGTAAACGAATTTTTTGAATTATTGCTCCAAATTGTCAGAAAAACAAAAGGAATATTTCTAGTTGTGGTCACCAGATATCAGTTTTACTTTATTAAAGCTTTAAGAAAGGAAAAATATGGAAATTTTTAATTCGGTAAAAAAATATTTATAAAAATATTCGATTTTATGTTTTTTTAAGTAGATATCCCAAACATTGTATTTAAGGTTCCAATGGAATTCTAAACACTTTTTATTCTTGGAATTTTTTCGATATCTCATCAACTTATCTGATTTATGATGATTTCATATTGGTTTTTTCAACTTTCCCGCCATACCATTGGTCACGTGACGTATGTCAAAATCGATTTTAAGGTTATGGGACATGCACATCCAATCCCCTAAAAAAAGATTTTTCAATATTCCGCTAATAAAAATTTTTCCCATATGTTGCGAACTCTTTGCCGGTCACTGTATAAATATAGCGCATATGAAAGAATAGTTCGGATCTTCAAAATTGTATTGTCTTTTTTAATATCCGCACAATAGAAAACTTCGTAATTTCATCCCTACCAGTTCCGCGATAGCAGAGTGCGTAACTCCAGTAGTAGTCCGCATACTGTTGTACAGAGCGCACATTGTGCTCCTCAAATTTATGTGATTATTGCAGTTATTTAAGGGATTTCTTGTATAAGTAAATTGTTACTAGGTAAGTGACACTTTTAATTATTTGATACATAATTTTAATCTTACTGTAATTGGTAAATAATGTGCAAATTCGCCACATGTATGAGTATTGGAGATACGCGGTTTGCCTATAGTATATTTTGGTGGTAAACACATCCAGAGTACAGGAGATGCGCATTTTGAATGTTTCTAGTTTTTAGCGTTTCCTGGACATTTTTAAGAATCGGAGTTGCGCATTTTGCGAATTAAGCCGACGTTGTGATATACATCATTTGAAAGCTAATATCTCGTATAGTATGCTCATAAATTTTGGCGCGATTCTGTCAAGCTATTTCAAAATGGCGGCTGTTAAAAGTTTTTAAAAAATCTCTATTTTAATAAGCGCAGCACCCTGTATCTTACGTCATTATAATTTTAAAATATGCATCTTGACTTTTTCTGTATATTTAATCACAAAATAATTATTTTACTTTGTCACACTACATTAGACACCTTGTACATATTTTATTGGCTATTTCCCGTTCAGTTTTTATTATAATAAAAAATCTATTGTTTTATAGCGATAAGATTAGTTCCTTGTTAAGATTTGGCAATATCTATCGCTATTTTTTATATTAGTTTTTACCCACATTCTATGCGCATTAGGTTAGTTTAAACATTGTATCAATGCGGTTAACTTTTTTTTCTCGGTTATGCCGCCGACGTCCGAAAGTAAGTACCTATAGCCGAATTTATTTTATAAACTACTAGCAGTTCCTGCTCGAAACGATTCCATTTGACAATTAAATCACCATTTCGTCAAGAAACACCTATATTGCATTTTCTAACTTCTATAAGTTCTAATTTTTTCCCTGCGTGTTGGAAACATTATTTAGATAAAATGTGGAAAATTTAAACGTCCCATTTCATCTTGAATCCGGCTTTCTTTTAATTTCTTTTAAAATTATTACATTGTAATAATATACCCCGTTGAAAAATTAACCCTATCAAATATCTGATCGGATATCTGCATATTGGAATGTGCTTGTTGCAATATTTCTTTTAGGCCAGTAAATAAACAAGGGCGGATTTATTGTGGTGAGGGGGACGGTGAGGGTGAGGGGGAAGTGCGAAAAGGACAAGGAAAGGGGAGAGGGGATGCACACTCAACCTAAATGGCACCCACTAGAATGTGCGCAATCCGTTTAAGTATTATATATTTGATATTTCTAAACATTTTTATGGCTTTTCTTAAACGGATTGCGCGCATTCTAGTGGGTGCCAGCGTTGATCTGCTTCTAGTCTGCAAAATGGCAGATGTTCTGGTGAAAACGCAAATAGCGTTCCCTATACTGGATTGTGATGCACTTCGTGGTTTATTTAGTTGTCTACCTTTCGATTATTACCAGTGTGACTGCCTTTTATATTGGAGTTAATTCCGCTGGGATGGCGCAAAGGTGTATTGATGGCCGCTTTGCTTATGTAAAAAGGCTTTCCATACAATCATCTTACCGCTGTGTCGGGTTTGCTTGAGTTATGGCTGTCCGTAGAGTCCTAACAAGGACGAAACGGCAGTCGTGGTCTACCCGCCCCAGGGTATCCATTGTGCTTGGATCCCTGTGTTTTCCAATATAAAAAAACATTTACACACTTGTCCGATATGCCACAATATTCGCTTTTAGTTTAATAATCTTATAGAAGACAGCTCCAATAAGATTTGAAGAATTGCAAATATTGCATAATATTTAAAAGGTATACAATTAAAAACATGTGGTATTTTAGGAAAATGTAAATCTTGATCTAACATTAGATTTTGAAGATGACAAGGATCCACCAGAACATAAAAGAACCGACAGATCGTGGCGTGAGCATCTGTCTAATTGGGCGACTAACAAAACTGTGATAAATATTGTGATATTTGTGATTATAACTTTATATGTAACATTGGCAACGCGCTATTTTGTTTCAAATACTGGTAAGTCTAAAATAATAATTATTATAAATGTTCATAATATAATATAAGGGGAATTCCAATGGTGTCACAATATAAGAAAGCTCGTTTGTGATTGGATGATACCCATATTAGGTACTTATACTTTTGATATACAAAACAAATCATTTACTGTTTGTGTCAAGGGAATTATTTTTACCAAAGCACTTAAAAAATTAAAAAATGTCTTACTACTTAGTGATTAAACTAACATAACAGATAGCGATTAAAAAAAAATGCAACATTTTTGTTTCATTAATATCATTTAATTACATTTTAAGTTAATGTTAATCACCGAGACTTGAGAATTTTTATTCACTCCGTTATGGACGTCAAATTGAAGCTTACAATGTTACCATAAAAATTAACTCGAGAATTTAAGGTCGCCGTGGCGTCCAAAGATGCCTTGAGAGGTCTAAATTTTGAAATCATCGCCAATTTGCTAAAATAATATTTATGGGACACCCTGTATATATAATAACATTTTTTAAATTTTGTTTTTAGATCGAATTGATTGGGATTCTTTCAATAATACAACCAGTAATGGCTATGGACTTTTAATTATACTATATATTTTCTATTTTTATTTATTATTTTATTATTATCTTTTAAAACCATTTGTTCTTCCTCACGTTAATACATTTTTATGGACACCAAGCAAAAACGTGCTACAAAAAATCAAGTAAGTATTATTTGTAAATTTGTAGTTTGCTATGGATTTTAATAATAAAAATAATATATATCTCTATTCTCAACCAACTTAAAAAGTTCATTAGGTACAGAGAATATAACACATATATACTTAAGTAAGTCCTTCTTAGGAAGGACGACATCAGGACTTTTCTTCTACCCTTACTTAATTATCATGTCCCTTCTGGAAAGCAGTCACGACTTCGTTATACCAAATATACAATATATAAAATCACAAATAATGAAAATCATGTTTAGTTATTATTAATAACTCCATCGAAATTATTTTAAAAAAAATATATATAATAACCATTTACAAAAAAAAAGAATGTCCATTAATATATAAAACGTTAAATTTAGTTTAGTTTTAAAAAATATTTTTTTTTTTTAAGCGCGTAATTTTGATATTTCTCTAATTTTTTTAGGCAAACTGTTGTAAATTGTTATTCTGTTATTCCTTTATATAATATTGATCTTTGGCCAAAAGTACTCTTTACCATAGGTGTTTAAATATGATGGTTTTGTCTCGTGACGTGAATAATGTTGGTTAATGTAAATATTATATTCGATTGTTTTTCTTTAATAATAATAGAGTGTATTAGAATTAATAGTTTTAATTTATAAAGCTTTTCTAAATTTAAATATCCGTTTGGTTCATACAAATTTATTGTTGGTTCTAAAAAAAAAGTTTATGTATGCATTTAATTATTTTGTTTTCTAGTTTTTTTAATGGCTGAATTGTAGTTAAATTCGCTGATACCCAAATTGAAATCATATACTGTACCTTTGAATAAACCAAAAAATAATATATATTTTTTAAATATTTTAATGATATAAGTATAATTTTTAGCTTTAAACAAAATGCCAATTATTGGTAAGATATAACTTCTTAAATATTTAATATGTTTTTTCAAACTTAAATTTTCATCAATAGATAAACCTAAAAATTTAATTGTATTAGTATATTTAATTATATGATTATTAAAAGATAGCGAAGAAATATTATTATTTTTAATTTTGATTTACTTATAAACATAAAAGATGATTTATTAAAATTAAATGATAATTTATTAATTTCAAGCCATTTACATATTATATTTAGGTCGTTGTTAGTGTTATTATGAATTTGAGCATATAGTCTTTATGAATATATACAATAGTAGTATCATCGGCACACAATTTTATTTTACGTTACAATTCAAGAATTAAACAAATTGTAGAATTTTATTAATATTGACGAAATTGGAGTACCACAGGGAAGCGATTTAAATATATTTTTGTTATCTAAAATAATAAAACACCATCAGTTTTATAAAACAAGTATTGCAGTAGAATTAAATATTTCTGCGAAAATAAACGACGACCATGGATGAAGCATCCTTTAAACAATTTGGAAAATACTGTTCGTAATCCCACGAAAATGACTTGCTAAATTTCTTTAAAAAACCCTGTAACCGGTTCGACATGTTTATGACGTCGACATTGCAATTCTTGGTGTAAAGTATTTTTCATGGTATTACCCAGGCGCGGCCCATGGGTTTTTTAACATGTGGGGCAAGTTTTAATGGCAGTAACCTAACAAGCAAATGCAGTTAAGTGCATAGTTTAGCCAAGGAATAATTTTTTAACTGCCAACAAACACCGAAAAAACATAAAATACAAAAGTTTAATTTTTTCTGAGACTCTTTTTAAAAATTGCATCAAACATAATAAAAAGCAACAACATAATGGCGTAGCGGATAAGTGTAACTGCCTTTTGTATTGGAGTTGATTCCGCTGGGATGGCGCTACGGTGTATTGAAGGCAGCTTGACTTTTGGGGGCTTTTAATGCATCGTGCCGTTTTCTGTCGAGTAGCTTTGGCTGCCCGTAGAGTCCTAAGAAGGACGAAACAGCCGGCGTGGTATGTGCTTAATATATCTTGGACAAGTACAAGTCAAAAAGACAAACATAAACTACATAAAGGGTTAACGGCATACGAGCGATTCGGCATAGTTTCTTTGGGTAAATGCTTCCTACCTCTCTAGTAATGTAAATAGTTAGTAGAAACCGTAAACCGTGAACTTTTTATGTTATAATTGTGTAATATTTAAAAGAAAAAGAAAATATAGTGGCCTATCGGACAAGTGTGTAACTATATTTTATATTGGAATACACAGGGATCCAAGTTCAATGGATACCCTGGGGCGGGTAGACCACGACGGCCGTTTCGTCCTCCCACTTCGTGGTTTATTTAGTTGTCTACCGTTCGATTATACCAGTGTAACTATCTTTTATATTGGAGTGAATTCCGTGGGATGGCGCTACGGTGCACTAATGACCGCCTTGGTTTTGCAAGGAGGCTTATAGTGCATTTTTTCGTCATTCTTGGAATTGCTTGGGTTATGGCTGCCCGTCGAGTCCTACCCGCCCCAGGGTATCCATTGAACTTAGATCCCTGTGTATTCCAATATAAAATATAGTTACACACTTGTCCGATATGCCACTATATTTTCTTTTTCTTTTAATTATTTTCGCGGACACTATATCATCTTTTAATTGTGTAATATATTTTTTTTAGATTTGGATCTCTCATATTCTACCTATCAGTATTAGTTGCCACTATTGCCTATTTAGTTATTGATACAAAGGATAATAGAAGAAGATTAATACCCCTTCTAGGACTGGCGGTATTTCTTTTAGTAGGATTTTTATTATCTGCCAAAAAACGACATGTAAGTAATGGACGTTTAAAAATTATATCAAAGTTTTTCCACGTTTAATATGTCTGATGTTTGATATTGATAAAATCTTTTCAATGTCTTACAAATAGATAATATGATGTTCTGCTTCAAGACTCCGATTAAAATAATCAATCAAGACTGACGTTGGGTTGAATAACGATTTAAAAATCAAAAAAAAAATTATTTAATTTGTTAAAAGATGACGTACAACCGACTCTCCTTTTCAAACGATTTTGAGAAATGAATGAACTGACCAGACAGCTTCTATTGTGACATCAGTGCATTGGCACTAAATAGGCAAAAATAAATGATACATAATCAACGTCTAGTAAATGTAAATCATGCAAATTGTGTATTTGAAACATGTCAACACATTTTTTGTCCTTCTTGCCTTAGTAACAGTCAAAACGTTGATCCAAGCTAATTAATATCAAATCGACTTATCATGTGTTGAAAGCGTCACAAATTTCAGGTTCCTTGGAAGACGGTAGCATGGGGTATAATCCTACAATTTCTTTTCGGATTTTTGACTATAAGATGGGACACTGGACGAAACGCTCTAAAAACCTTTTCCGATCACGTAAATGTCTTTTTGGACTATGGCGTTGAGGCGGCAGCATTCACTTATGGAGACCTCCTGGTCAATCAGCAACAAGTTTTTGCTTTTAGGGTAAGTACATCTGTGAAAAATGTTTGACTAGCTTTAAATTTAACACCTTATTTTTTATTTTAGGCGTTGTCTGTAATTTTCTTCATCGGTTTCGTTGTCAACTTACTCTACTATTATGGCCTTATGCAGAAATTTGTCAATATGCTGGGTTCGGCTCTACAATACGTCATGGGAACAACCATCTGTGAAAGTGTAAACAGCGTAGCTGTGGCTTTTGTTGGAATGGTAAGAATTTTCAAACAGATACAGTTCTTCTAAAGATCCATGTGCTCAATTCAAAGTTTTCCGAGAGTATGTAAATGCATCGAGATTGGTCAATTGCATACGTTTGCTGACCCTTAATTTTAAATGGAATCGGGACAGTGCATTTAATTTCTGATCCAAAGGCACAAGCGTCGATGTCTCGATCTCCTTATACGGTCATAGATAATAGTATATTATTAACCAAGGTTTAGACAGCCATCATTATTGCCCGAGCGTCAAGTTTAAATCACGAGGAGCGGAGCGACGAGGGATTTAGGGCGCGAGGGCTATAGGCTGTCTAAACCGTGGTTAATATAATTTTTTTTCCACTACTAACACTTTTATTTTGTACAGTATTAATAAATTATAAAAAATATTAGGTAGGTATAAATATATATTTTAATCAAGTTACCTGCTTTGGCATATTGGCAAGATAATTTGTTCTCTTGTCAGTTGGCTTGGCGTCACCTTTCATGTTATTTATTGGGGAATTAACAAATCAAGTTATCGGGTTTTAAATAGATCGGTCAATAATGGATTTCAATGCATTATTATTGACCGTCGTCAATAGCAACTGAGAAGGGAGAGAAAAACGATTTCTGGCGTTAATTAATCGGTCAATAATGGCGATGTTATAGGTTAGTAGTGGAAAAAATAATTTAATATGATATATATAAAAAAACAAACCCAAGTTACGATGCAAGCTTTTTCTTTAACTGTGTCCTCGCTATGAGATTGAAACTTGTTTAGATGTAACTAAGGTTATACTAGTTTAAATGTTTCAGTCAGAGGGACCAATGATGTTGAGACCTTATCTAAAATACCTCACAGATTCGGAACTGCACTCTTTGATGTTGGCTGGATTCGCCTCGGTTTCAGGTATTTTGTACATCATATTTTATAATTTTATTTTTTAAACATTATACAGGGTGGCCCTTTAGTGTGGCAAAGTACAATAGCTCCGTTACTATTTCAAATACATTAAAAATATTAATACAAAAGTTGAAGGGCAGTAAGTGACTTATAACGTAAAATTATTTTTAACTCTATAGGGTGACTCAAAAAAGCGGAACAAGAAAAAATGTACTTTTTTCAAATGGAACACCCTGTATATTTTTTCATTTTTAAATTCTACATAGAATTATAATTATTTTTTATTAAATACATTATTAGTCTATACTTTATAGTTTCCGAGATATTGACTCTTGAAAAGTGACATTTTTGAACTTTGACAGCTTCTAACTTTCTAACAGTACGTCTTAGAGCAAAACGGCTTACATGTCCCTATCTTCAATTTTTATTATCTTCCCAAAAAAATCAACTTCCAGTTAAACCGGAACAACTATATTTCCTGCTTTCGAGTAACATCCGGTTTAACCGGAAGTTGATTTTTTTGGGAAGATAATAAAAATTAAAGATAGGGACATGTAAGCCGTTTTGCTCTAAGACGTACTGTTAGAAAGCTAGAAGCTGTCAAAGTTCAAAAATGTCACTTTTCAAGAGTCAATATCTCGGAAACTATAAAGTATAGACTAATAATGTATTTAATAAAAAATAATTATAATTTTATGTGGAATTTAAAAATGAAAAAATATACAGGGTGTTCCATTTGAAAAAAGTACATTTTTTATTGTTCCACTTTTTTGAGCCACCCTATAGAGTTAAAAATAATTTTACGTTATAAGTCACTTACTGCCCTTCAACTTTTGTATTAATATTTTTAATGTATTTGAAATAGTAACGGAGCTATTGTACTTTGCCACACTAAAGGGCCACCCTGTATACCTAATTCACTACACCAATTCAACTTGATGATTTAATAAAATCATCAAAGAGTTTTAATCGATAGAAAAAAAATTGATTCAAATAACAATTTTTTCTTGTATTGCATTTCTCAGCTACATTTGAATAATTTTTAGGTTCCACTTTTGCTGCTTATATTGGTTATGGTGCCAGAGCGGAAGATTTGGTTACTGCCAGTATAATGTCAGCACCTTCGGCATTATGCTTTAGTAAACTACTGTATCCCGAAGTCGAGGAAGTTAAAATTAAGAAAAAGGACGTACAAATGGCAGAAATGTAGGTAAAATAATAATTTTAAACTATTATTGTGTGCTGTGTGGTCATTACTCTTTTTTCACTTTTAAATGATATTTGAAACCATTTTAGAGAATATTCTTCAGCGATGGACGCTGCCAGTAAAGGAGCTACTGATTCCTTTCATTTGATTTCAGCCATTATTTCTGGTGTAACAGCAACTCTTGCATTTGTTTATTTTATTAATGGCGTGTTGTCGTGGCTGGGATTACTTGTAGGTAAGGTTCTTATGACAACTTTTTTATGTTATATTTTCAGGTATTCGTATTTGACACATCTATTCATTTAAAGCCCATATAAAATCTCATTATTATAAAATATAGAAGTACCCAATCAGTAATTGTACCTATTAAGATTATTTTAAGACGTTGATGAAATACTTAAAATGATGAATTTCAGGCTTATCCTTATTTTTCAAATATTTTGTCAGTTCATAAGTGGGTTCTTTAACAGATTTGTTCCAACCCAATCAATAGTATTTCAATTAATCAACTTGCATTTTTTAGGATTTACGGAAGATTCAAATAAATGGACCCTAGAACTTATAGCTGGAAAAGTATTTATTCCTGTTGCCTGGATCATGGGCGTGGATTGGGACGAATGCGAAAAAGTAGCTCAACTTATTGGAATAAAAACTATGGTCAATGAGTTTGTGGCTTTTTCGCGAATGGGTGCCATGAATTTACAGGTAAAACGTAAACTCTGACCATTTTATCTTAAGAAAGATGATACAACCCCATTTTCCCCCAACAACCCCAACCTTACATATTCACGCGTCCTTTTATGACATTAGAAAATTGTAATTTAAAAAAGTTGCAAATCTGTTAGATAACAAATAATCAATTTTTTGAGTTTGTGTTACGACAGCTAAGAAGATGGCTTGCATGGTTATTTTTTCGCCCATCTGTCTAATGTTGTTTTGGTTGGCCGTTTTAATATTCCAAGGGCGGGTTAAAGGCCCCTGGAATTTTAAGCAGATCCGGTTCTTGTCAGTTCAGCTTCTTTATAGGTTTATCCCTATGTGCCCAGGAACCCATAGGAGTTCCACCTTGTAGTTTCTGGCTGCAAGGTCGTTAAGGCACTCCATTGTGATCTTTAATGTAAATCGGAAGGAGTTTAGAGCCTTAAGGGCGGCTTTGCTGTCTGATGTCAACTAGAATACTGCTTGGGTAGAATTCCTAGCCTATAGTCTTGTTTGCCAAGCTATGAAGTCCTCAGCTTGAAATAGGACAACGATTACCAAAATAAACTGGTATAGCAGTACCTAACCTAGTTATACTTTTTATTGAATTATTTCATGCAAAAACTTACAACCTTTTACATATTTCAGCCAAGAAACAAAGTTATAGCGACCTACGCTATTTGCGGCTTTTCCAATCCAGGTTCCATTGGCATAATGATTTCTACGATAGCAGCGTTGGTTCCCGAAAAAAAGGAAATTTGTGCAAGACTGGTCTTTAGAGCGATGCTTGGAGGTGCTTTGGTATGCTTTATGACGGCCTGCATCGCAGGCGCTCTGATGCCCGATAGTGCTTTAGATGGATTTGCTAATAGTACAGATGTAACGACTTTAACTTATATGGAATACAATGTTACAGAGGCTGTGTTAGAATAAATTTAAATTTATGTTTGTGGTAATCCGCCGAAGTGATATTCTGCCTTTTTCCATAATTTATATTGGTTTACAAATTATTATTGTCCTATTAACACTTACTATTAAGATAACTTCTAAGAATAGCATTATTGGAATAGTTATTGTCATGTCATGGAAGGTATGTGGCTGTTAGTACTGCAGGACATTAATAATTATTGTAAAGGAATTACTAACAATGTTATTTCTCAGAAAACACGGCAAACATATGCTAATCTATTATGTATATTGGAAAAACAAACTTACCTAACGAGGAGATTTTTAAAATAGACAAAAACCTGTATTTTTTTACTAATTTGTAATTTTTATATGCGTTTTACTTAAATCTATAATATTGTAGTAAATTATAGTACCTACTTTTCATGTTGTTGTCATACCCCCCCCCCCCCCCTATGATCTCCTACCTATAGGTGGCGTGGCACATATTATTCATAAACGCTATTAAAATATGTTGACAACATCGTTTGTAGGAGAGGGGCGGTGAAGAGCGGGGTGTGGCAGGGAGTAGGGAGTACGGTGGATTTACCTTTGAATGTGACCTAGCTACTATAGTTTAAACCTAACCTACAAATAACCCAAGTTTCTATTTACCTACTCACCTATGAAAAGTAACTGCAGAATTATTATTTTCCGAATTCTCACATACCTACTTAATATTTGCTACTCATCTTAATTAGTCCCCAAAAAATAAAACAAAACACTGCAATTATTACGCAAAACCGATAAACTGGCGAAAACTTCAGACCACTGTTAAAGAAACACCAAACGGAAATAGGGATGCATCGATGTATTTTAAACGATGTAGGGGAAGGTTGCCTATATTGAACCGCTACCTAAATTGGACCACAGTACATTTCTCCGAAACTAAACAAGTACCATATCATCTGGCAACACTGTAATATACTTCCACCCAGAACCTTGATCGGCAACAAACTCAACTAGTTGGCCGTTAGTGCTTGGCGTGTACAGAGCAAAACGTAATTTACACAATTTTAATGTAATATTTTTAGGAGTTTCCTAAGAATTTACCTTGGAACCATAAAACTCTAAGCAAAATCTTTTTTATGGAAGTTATCAAGTAAGTTTTTCTCTTTCTATTTCTCCTATTACCATGCCATATTTGTTTTTTCTTGTTTCTTTCCTGGGTGTTTTTGTAAATTGGACCACTGGGTGATTGCCAAAATTGAACCGGTCCAATTAAGGCAATTTTTCCAAATTGTGCAAAAATAATTTTTCTCTTTAAATAAGTTAATGTCATGAACTAACACCATTTCAATATTGCTAAAATTTTTTTTCTTTGAGTTAAAAAATGAAACTATGACTGGTCCAATATTGGAAACTAAAAGGTGCTTTTTTTGCAATATGGATGTCTTCTACCGAAATTTTGATTGTAAATTTGATGTTTTTTTGAAATATAAGTATAAAACTCCCTATACCAATAATTTTATTTTTTATTTTTTGATTTAACACCTAAGCTTCCGATTTAAATCATGTGGTCCAATTTTGGAACCCCCAGGTGCAATTTAGGCAACCGGTTTCCTATATTGAACCACTTGCAGAGGTTTTTTTATAGCCTGGTATATCATAGATACTTTGAAATAAAATTCTGCAAAAAATCGTACAGTTGTACAACATACTAAAGTATAACTAAGGTATAACTTCAAGATCGATTTTGCGTTATTATCAGGATCTATGATAAGAAATCTGGAAATTGGTCCAATATGGGCTTATTCATGAAATAATTATTTTGTCATTGCCTCTCGATCTTGATTATACCTGTTACCTTTCGTTTCAATTAAGGGGTGAGCTTAGAATAGTGGCGGTCACACCTTTAAATACCTTTTACTGCTGCTTTGCCATACTGCAGACTTTTTATAAGGTGCTAGACAAGGCTTTAAATTTCGCACATCATATAAATACTTTTAACAGCGTAAGTTTGGCAAACAAAGTAGAGGGGCGAAATTTGTATGTTGATTTATTTCAGAATCGAATACAATTTTGTCAATAGGTTCATTTGTTATTGTTTCATATATAGTTACCAGATCATTGCCCTCCTCCCCCCCCCCCCAACGTTCTCTATTCGAAACAATTGAGAGGGCTAGATAATTGAGTAAATTGTATCAGTAAGTATGGTATTCGCGGAAACGTTTATAAATGGTCTAAAAATTATGTAATCAACAGGTCACAAAAAACAAAAATATCAAAAACATATTCAAATAAAAAAATAAATAATATAGGAGTTCCTCAAGGAAGTATACTAGGTCCAATATTATTTATTTTATACATCAACGATATGCCTTTAGTTTTAAAAATGTGTAAGTTACAAATATTTGCTGATGACACCTTAATTTACATTAATGTTTTAAATATTTTTGGTGTATATACTCTAAACTCTGAGATAAATATATTATTAAATTGGCTAAAAGTAAATAAATTAAAATTAAATATTTCAAAAACTAAATGTATGGTTATGGGCCATAATTTAAATTGTCAAAATATAAATGTAATTCATGGTGAAAAATTGGAATTAGTAATCAGTTTTAAATATTTAGAGATAATTATATTCATTCAAAATTAAAATTTTTTAATTGTTTTGAAAGTATCATATCGAAGATTGCCGGAAAAGTAGGTTATTTTAAAAGAATCAGTTCTAATTAAAGTTTGTTTTTTAAAAAAACTGTATTTAATACTATTATATTACCGCATTTTCTTTATTGTTCTTCCATTTTATAAAATAAAGCAATGCGGATTATTTTAAATTGTGACAAATATACAAAAATAAATTTTATGTTAAAAAATTTAGATTGGTTGAATGTCAGAAATTAATTTTTTTATTTAGCATGTATCTTTATACATAAAATTAAAAATAATTTATTGCCTGATTGTTTAAAAATTATTTGTTCTTTTAATCATGACCATCATAATTATAAAACAAGAAATATTCAAAATTTTTTTGTTGATAGAGTGTCTAAAACATTAGCTTATACGTCTATTTTCCATAAAGGTCTGAGAGAATATAATAATTTAGAAAATTCTATTAAATCTCAAATATCATTAAAACTATTTAAAAAAAACTTAAAAATTACATTTAATTTAAAAGAAAATGATACGTAATATTGATACAATTTGCAAAATGTTTAACTTTTCTATCTGTTTTTGTTAAAAGAAGGTTGCGTTTTAAAATTTAAAAATTAATCTATAAAAATGTGTTAAAAAATGTATTAAAAAATATTTAATTGTAGCTTTTTGTTAAATAAAACTTACTACTACTACTACTGCTAGAAGGTATCTTCACGGGAGAAAAAAGAAATGTTGACTCTTTTATCGTAAAACGGATCATACATTCAGTAGTCTTTCTTGCCCTCAAAAACATAACTACACCGCACGCCGTTGAAGCCGGTAGAGTGTAAAAATAGTCACAACAAGCGGTACATTTATGAGAGGTAGTAAGTATGTCTATAAACCATAAAAAGAATTATTATAATAAAGTTTATACATTATACACGTACCGTTGAATGGCGAAACGTAATGGTCGTGTCATAAACACAATATAAATCTGTCATGCTCGTGCTATTCGTAAAGTTGATTTATTAGGTACAGTTAGCCTCGTAGAGAGAGCAGCAGGAATTGACACAACAATAAAAATGTTCAGAACACGTATTTTACAGAAGCCTGTCAAGATTTTTTTACGCTAATTAAGTCTAATTTACGTTTGTTTAAAAGTGCCCGTACTCATGCCGTAGCCAGGGGCCCAGGCCCATCCTAGAGAAAAATATGCCCTTCCTGAAAAAAAACAACAATTGTATTAAAATAACCCTTTCTGGATATTTTAACTTTCCTACCAGCGTAACTTTTGGATGCAGTACAGCAGTCTGCGAATCCTCGTTTTCCACCTTAACGGCGATTTATCGCCCCCAACGTATGGCAATGGAACATCAGACGATGGCTGACCTGATCTTTCTGGCCTTTGAAAGAAAACAAACCGAAAAATTACATTTTGAACTCTTTTTAAAAAAATATAATGAAAGAGGCAACAGAAAATTACAAACTGTTTTAAGTGTTAAAACAGTTGTAATTATCTAAACGTGTTTTAAAATATTTTTTGATTTATTATGTTATTTTTTTTTTCATTTTTATATAAAATACTTACCTATGTACTACCTAGTAAAATTAAAAAAAAAGTTTAATGGGTTTTGTCAAAACTAAGAAGTTTTATGTAGTTTGCGTTTAGTCTTATTTTGCAAAAGTTTTTGCAATTTACAAAATATGGGTAAAATATCAAAATTATTTTAAGCAGCAAAAATTTGGTATGTGGGCTAGAAACTGCATTTAAAAAAACTTTTTCTTATAACTTTTTTCGATACTTTCAGAAATAACCCTACTTTTGAATTATTTTTTGGAAAAAATTAAAATTTGACAGATAATGCGAATCACGTGACTACTATTTTTTTGCTTAATTTTCATCTCAATCGAAGCAGAATTTGATGCCTAAGTCAAATTTTGAATAAAGCTATTAATAAAAAAAAATCCCATATGATGCGGACTTTATTGGTGACACTGTATAAACAAAAATATAATTTTATGTTAAAATTTAAATAGACACTTTTTGAGTATTCAAGGCATAACACGGCGACGCTGGTTGTCTGCACGTGGCGGAACAGAATGCACGCAAGTGCAAAAATAGGTCAGTTACTGGCGTCAAACTTCTAACAACACACTTCTGCTTTGTTTATCTGTCTTTGTTTGGTAAAAAATGTGTGTACTATGTTTTACATATAGTGTAAATTATAGTTTAACGTTGTTTTAACTGGATAATTAATTTGCCGGGACGTTTTTAAGTGTTGTAATAAATAAAAAAAAACTATAGTATAATAATTTTATTATTTTTTCTTTATACCTAAATTTTTTTTCGGGATTCAGCATGTTTCAAATAGACGCGAATATTATTCTTTTTGGCCGGTTTAAAATTAAATTTAGTAAATCGGCGAATGAGAATAATATTCGCGATTCGCAATTTGCGCCTACACGAAACTAGCTTCACAATACTTTTCTTCGCGAGAAACTCAAAATAATGGACAGAGTTTAATTTTTTAACACGCTTTTATTAATTAAGTAAGGGTAGAGGAAAAGTCCTGTCGTCCGCTTTTACTAGCTTCACCTGTATGTTTGTAACCGACTTCTTTGAACCCAATTTTGACCCACTTTAAACGGTCGGATTTAAATTAAATTTTGTATACTTATCATCAAGAACCGCTAACAATACAGTAATCTATACGCAAAAAATTCTTTGACAAATTTTGACAGCTGTCAGGTATAAAACGAAGAGGCGATTTTGACGAAACAAATAATGGGGTCGTATAGTATTCGATGCGGAGACTTCGGGAAAATAGGCAAAAAATTCTTCTGTCAAAATTTGACAGCTGTCAATATGTCAAATCGTTTAAAAAAATTATATTAATGAAAAAACAATAAGGTCGTATGTATATTGACGGTGGAAAGTTGAAAAAAATACGCAAAAAATTCCCTTGTTAAAATTTGGCACCTGTCAATATGTCAGAATTATTAGTACAATAACCGATAGTAATAAAACAAACGTGGGGTCGTATAGATATTGTCGCTAAGAATAGAGAAAAATTAAAAAAAAATTCCACCCGTCAAAATAAAATTTTGACAAATTTTTTTTTTTAATTTTGAAAATTTTTGTCGTTTGTTCGGGTTTGTATGTATGTTTGTTTGTAACCGACTTCTTTGAAACCGATTTTGACCCACTTTAAACGGTCAGATTTAATTTAAATTTTGTAGACTTATCAAGAACCGCTGACAATACAATAATCTACTAATCTAGCTCAATCTACTCAAAAAAAAAATGTTTTTTAACAATAAACCAAAAAACGAAAAATAAATAAAGTTTATTAAAAATAAAAAACACGCTTTAATAATTAATGAAACCAAAAAGCGGAAAATAAATATAGTTTAAAATAATTCTTGAAATTCTTAATATAGGCAGAAAATAATAATGAACGATAAACATTAGTATTATTGTGAAAAAAAAAGCGTCGGCCGCTTTGTGCTATATTTTTCGTATATCGATCACCCCACACGCTTTTTTCACAATAATACTAATGTTTATCGTTCATTATTATTTTCTGCCTATATTAAGAATTTCAAGAATTATTTTAAACTATATTTATTTGCCGCTTTTTAGTTTGATTAATTATTAAAGCGTATTTTTTAGGTTTTTTAATATTTATTTTTGGTTAGACGTTTAGACAACTGTAACACTAGCCTCCTTGACGACGTACAGTAACGGAAATAACGAAGGCCCGACGGCCCTCTATTAGCGATTCCGGACACTTTTTAATTCAATCTGGTAATATTGTAAGCCTAGTTGCATATTATACGAAACAACAACTATTCGTCACGGTCACCATCACGTCCGAAATCCGATCCAATCAATAAACTATAATGCCACAGAACAAATAAAAGTACGTTTCCATAGCGACAAAAAAAAATTAATTTCTCTTTTGTCTTGCCGAGAGCACATTTTATCAAAACCGAAAAGAAATGATTCAATTTTACGCAGGACCGCGCAATTTTTCTATTTTTCATTTGTTTCCGCCTTTTTTGAAATAATTGCTGCACGCGGCAAGAATACAATAATTGCCGAGCGTTTAGTTGCGCTCTGACAAGGGAATTTTGCGCATGTCGTCGGGAGGTTTGTGCCTACTATAGCATTACGCAAGCCGTTGATCCGTATATTCGGCATTTTAATGCGGAACTAGCTTACGTCCACGTAAAAACGTTTAAATTTTATTACTATTTTCACAATAACCTAATATTTCCTTGTGATTCTATTGTCAAAACTCAAAAAAGTCATATTTAATATTCTTATTTTTACTTGCTACCGCTAAGAGGCTGACGTCTTGCGGACTCTGATGCACACAGAGCAAACCCGAATAATATAAGTACCTATACTCTTCTGACTGTAATGTTAAATTTTTGATAACAGCTTTTGTTGAAACCGGCAATATGCGCTGGCATAGCACTGATAAATTCTTAATAGTTACAAATTGAGTTAAATAAAGTCAATGAAAACTTGTAGTGGTATATTTTCACGTGGCTATCTTGCACAACTGTACTTATAACTTTCTAATAATAAAAATTATTTTTCCAAAAACATAAGAAGTAATAGGTACTTTCCATTTATTTATTTTAAACAGCAAAGCAATATAAAAATCTTCGCTTAGCTAAGTTGTTAAAGGAACGCTTCGCAAACAACTTCGTATAATTTTGAAGAAGTAGTCCATACTCAAAGTGGAGTTAAATGATACAGAAAAAGAAAAGCACGAAGTCTTTCTCCACAATCTTTATTAAACGAAAAACTAGGCGAACCTAGTATTACATCGACATGTTTCGAGTGTAGAAACACTCATCATCAGGAAACAAAGTGAAAATTAAAATGCTGATGTTTTTAGCAAGAGAAAATAATGGTGAGATTGAGCCGTAATGGAGCTTTTAATGGTGTACAAGAGATGTAAAATTGAAAAATCAGAAGATCAAAAATCAAGACTCCAGCATACTGAAGAGTCGAGGGTTAACGTAGAAGCACACTGTCGTTCCAAAAAAAAAGATAGGGTAGTAAAAATTAGGGAGTTTTGAAAAACATATCTGTTAAAAGTATTAATAAATTACTGAAACATCCTGAGTTTTATTGAGCCCAGTCAGAAACATTTGAAAATGTTGGGGTGAGATGTAAAGAAAGAAGAGAAAAAGAAAAATTTGTTTTTTTTGGTCAGATCATCTTTTAATGTAAAAGTAAAAACAGTTGGGGTACCAGGCTTTTTACGGCCCAGTTACCCCGCCAGAGTCAAAGCAGACACATTGTGTGGAAAATTAAAAAAAAAAAAATTTTGTGTTCCCGTTATAGAGGTGCTACTGTAGCCAACACGTATAGTTCGTATGGGAAATAGAGAAGGGCATACCTAACAGTGGCAAGGGGGGAGGAAAAAAATCTTTACAGATAAAGTTAAATTTTTAAAAGGAACGCTCAACGTAGCCGTTGGCTTTGCTGTTTTTAAAAGAAGCTTAATGGAATAATCGCAAAAACTGACCTAAGCTGCGCTTTTTTATGGGGGGATAACGTGAATACGCACGCCGGTTGTTATCCACTATTGCTGCATCCCTGTTCTCTTGCCTTAGCAGAGGGTATTAATGGGGTGGTTGGGGGGATGAGAGGCACCTGGGTTTCTTTAATCAAACTCAGGGGGGGGGGCTCGATCAGCCGGGGGCCCACACTGACGGCCCCTTCAAAATTTGCTACCAGCTTTGCTTTTCATAGGTATTTAATTATTTTCATTTCATAATTTATTTTATTTTTTTATATCCTGAGAATTTAACTTCGTTAAGTGAAGAAGAATTATAATACAAACGATATAACATAAGGACTTGTCCATTAACTTTCCTAGTGAAATTTTAAGCCTCAGAAAGGGACTTGGAGATAGTATTTCAAAATTAAAAACAGTGTATAAACTTGCGCATCATTTATTAATAAAACATGAGTGTGTTCTTCAAATTTTCCAGATGTATCTAGTGCAGTGATGTTATTTATAACTTTATCGGTTAGTGTGGCATCAGCGGAACGATCTTTTTCCAAACCTAAAATAGTAAAAACTCATTTACGTAACACAGATTTTGCAAAAAAAAACTCTCGACGATCTGGTCGTTTTGTATAATTCCTTGTATAGTACTGAGTGACATAATGCTTGTGCAGACTTGTTGAGTGTTAATGTGTTTTACTTTTTTCTGTCTTTTGGATTCTATAAGGCTCGATCACTGCTACCCCCCTTTACTACCATACATGGTAAGCAACATTATAAGTGGTGTTTAAAAATTTTGATTTTACATCTTGTTTGCTGGAATATTACGTATAATGGACTTAATAAATACCTACCTATGTTATGTCTACCAGTCTACCTAGGACTATAAAACAAACTTCAAATTGTTTGCTGTTTTAATAGTAGGTACTTAACATATAATTTGGGCCTAATCCTAATTAAATTATTACACGATTAACAAATTCAAAAATTCATAAAGCTGAACCTATATAGTAATGAAAATAAGAATTATCATTTTCCATTCGTTATAGAGAGGGGGCCCCACTCAGTTTTTATTACGCAACTGCGCTCAACTTAGTCGTTGGCTTTGCTGTGCTATTTAAAAGTAACTAAAAGGAACTCATCAACTGAAATAATTTCCGGCCGTGAAACACGTTACAGGCCTTTATCTACGTGTCGACTGTCGCAAGGTTTGTAAACACAAGTTTGGTTAGATATTTGACATTAACTTCAACATGGCCGTCTCTGTGCAGTGCGATAAGAGTTAGTAGGTAAGTTTTTGCATTTTTATCAATAACTAACGCCCCAAAAATTCCTCAAGACGTATTTACCTGATCGGAAATAGGCCTGCTACACGACGGCAGGCGCGTCATAATATGATTTTAACGGGTTAGAGATTCTCTTAAATTCCACTGGATATTGATTGATCTTTACCTGTGTGTGTGCTTAGTTGGCTTTGGATAATTCACTATTTACTAATTTCATTTGTTTTTGTTGGAAATGATTGCATGTCACGTAGATATATAATCGACTTGTCTCTATATTTTGTCACGTGTAGCCATGTAGCCGTGTATTAAAGGGGTTCGTTATTATAGTAATTTTGCGTTACGTTACGAGGACCTTGATGAAATTTAATTTTTAAATTATTCCGAATTAAATTTGATGTGCCGATGTACCGAGAAGTTTTATCAATATAAGACTGCGTTTGTTTACATGGTTACGAGGTTGAAAACGCGGTCGAAAATGTACATGTACGCGGTTTCGAGAATTTTTGTTTATTTTTGGCGGGAATTGTTTTGAATTTCGTGTCCGCACCTACGTGTAAAATTGAGTGGACTTTTGTAAACAATTTAAAAGTTATGTCATAATAACGGTCTAGGCTATTTTCAAAATAAGGCAAGGTCTAAAAACAATAAAACACTTATTATTATATTTATATTATAGTAACATTTAATTTATTATAGTTGACATAATACCTAGATAATATGTAACAATATTTGGCTATGACATAATAACATATAAAGATTTTACATACATATCTACATTTTAATATGTAGCTGTAGAATGTATAGCTACACCATATGGATTATTATTTTCAAGGAACCTGCGACTTTTTATCCTGAATTTTTCCTGCTTTGGACATTTAAATGATATTTGGTACAAGTTTATAGTGCACTGAGAAAAACACCTTCTATTCCTTATAAGAACTCACATACTCTTTAATACTAAATATGACAGCAACAAGACAACGAAATTTGCTAGACCGTTGCATAGTGATAATATCACGGTAATTTAGCCAATAGGAAATAGGAGTTAATGCTATCATAAAATGGTTTATAGCCATTATTGCTCTGAATACTTACAGTAATTATTAACTTCTATTGGGGGTGTAATCTGGTTTTATATACTGTATTAGTTCCGACTGGCAGTTGTAATGAAACTTGACATTAACCGTAATAATATTGCTTGCTACGGTTGATAAAGCATATTTACCACTAAAAATCAGTACCTACTGTGTAGTTCTCAAAAATTTAAATAGCTTCTAGTGTGATATTGTTCTTGTCGTTTAACATTGCATATCATTATCTAGCATGTAACATTGTTTACTGAGATGGTGAAATTCGTCCATAGATTATAAAGTCCAATACTAATGATGGGTTGTGCGAAATAAGAATATATAGTACAAAGTAAAAATAAATTAGTTGAAACAGGTATTGGTTCTATCAATAAAATTCAAATTCAGACAGCTAGAAGACTCCGAACAACGATGTGACCTGCGCAATAAATTCGTTAAAACTAATAATACCGCGCGCGGCGATTGCCGATCGCTACGAACCCCCACCAACGTCTTGTTGATTATAGGTTCCCACGGATACAATTCGTTTTTGCAAAATATTTATCATATTTTAAGAGTATCAGGTTTTATAAGTTCTGTTTTATTTAAGAAATGTACTTAACATATTATTCCATAAGGTTTGGATGGCTTAATAATGATAAAGAAAAAACAAATTTAATGAATATATAAGTCCTTAGAGTAACAAGGACAGAAGGGTTATGCACCTTTTTAGCAAAACTTTCTTTATCATCAATTCATCACAAACACTTCTTGTCCAAACATCTTAACTAATAAAAAACTAGAGCAACAGACATTTATTTTCAACACTGAACAAAATATAAATTTACAAATTAACATTGTTTGACAACCAATTACAAATTATTAAATTCTTTTAATAATTAAAATTAAGTTTTATACCAAAAATTACACGTCACCATTCATTTATTTGTATATATATGAACTTATCTGAAAGAAAACATTTCACAGAACAAGGTATCTTATTTTTGGTAAATATACATTATCTCAATAATTAATTGTAATATTTAAATTAAAATTATTTTTAAATAACAAAATTTCTTTATCTGACAAGAACTCATTTAAACAGTAATAATTTTTACTAATGACGTTACTTGTAATTACCTTATCAACACAGAAAGCGTCTTGAAAAATTGCGTACAACAAGTTTAAACAGGGACGGACCCGGGAATTTGCTTTAGAGATGAAAGTACCCGTATACAATAACTGTAATATAAAATAATCTTACAGGGCATAAGTCTTTGTTTGATGAATTTCTTACCAACCATTTGCTGTTTGCCAATCATTTTGACCCACCTTGAGCTGTCTTGGAAAATATGCTGTAATATTCAATTCGTCCGGTAAATTTTCCCATAGTAACTCCTTTCGAAAATATTGAATTTTGCAATTTACTGCCTTATTGCCTCTTCAAGCTAGTTCAACTGAGCAGAGATGGAAAAACTTTTTTGTGCTTCATTGGGGTTTTCTTCATTGTAGCTTTTCATTGTTGTTAGTAAATCTTTTGCACCTAGATAATTCTTTTGAACTCACTCTCCTCTTTTCCTAACAACTTTGGAGCGTTCTCTTTACGTCTCTTGACATTCGCGTATTTTTAAAGAAAATATCCGTAAAAGGGTCAATCTCTATTTCGTATTCTGTAAACAGTGGCGCACCCAGGGGGGGGGGGGCCAAAGGGCCTTGCCCCCCCCCCCAAAACTGAAATCGACTTTAACTATACCCACTAACCCGCTAAAAAAAACTTTAATTTCCAGGCGCGATACAAAGAACGATATAATTTTTATTACGTTTGTACAGTATACCTTAGATTCACTTATTACCAACCTAGACGATCGATTCATTAATCACAGGGAAATTATTTTGCTATTTAACTGTTTATTGCCCTGTCCCAATAAACAAGTAGAAAATTTGCAAAGCTTTCTCAGCCTTTATTCTTTTTATGCAAATTATTAATTTTTTCAAAATTTTTATAATGAAAGCATTCTAATATGCGAATTTAAATTATGGAACGACAAGTTTACAGATAGCAAAGAAATACCCTCCGATATGTTTAAGCTATATATTCAATATGTATGTATATATATGTATGATATTTCCCAATATAAAAAACTTTTGCACATTTTTGTTACCCTTCACCACCAGTACCTCTCAAAGGTCATTTTCCACATTAAAGTACTTAAAATCGTACTTTTAAGAAATTCCACCGGGAAAGTAAGACTTAATGGTTTGGCAAATTTATTTATTCATAAGAATGTTCCTGTTTCTTGTGAAGAAAAGAGTGGTATGTTTTGTCCGGAATAATTATTAAAGTGGATATTTTAAAGTCAATTTTTTTAGATATTTACCTCGATTGAACTAGGCTATTGCGATCGTCCAAGAGTACCTGTTAAAAAAGCTTCAAAGTTCTAGAAAAATGCGTAACTTAAAAGTTTATTAAAAAATTTGCTTCCGGCACTGGTTAGCGGGCCCCCCCTAACATAAAATCCTGGGTGCGCCGCTGTCTGTAAAATACATTTCTTGAATCATTTTTGCTGCAGTGTTCCATATAGCCTTTACAGAAGATTCTTTATAGTCTTCGCCGTTACCTTTCTTCATATTAAAGGCGTAATTTTCGAGGATTTTCGCCAGTTCCATCACAGTAGTACATTTTTCCAGTTTATAATTTCTTACCATTAGAAACTCTGAGAACTGTGCCCAAATTGGGTTCTTGGATTTCCGTGTGTTAAGTGGAGTATTTTCAGCTATCGGTTTTTTTATTTCTTGGATAGATTGTCACCTAAATCTTGCATTTTCGTTTAAATTGCTCATTTTGTCTTTTTTAAACCAGGATGACATATTCAGACTAACAATAGTTTTTACCTGACATCTATAAAAATTTTGCCGCTGAAAAACCATCTTGTTGATTTTGTCCAGGTTTATATAATTAAGAGTCTTCCCACTAGAAAGTTGCTATGATATTTTGCCAGTATAAAACGCTCTGGTGAAATAGTCATTAAAATACACAACAGGCCCGTATTATTTATTTAAAAAAAATAAAGATAATATTGATTTAAAAAAATATATTGGCTTGTTGTTTTCACAAATATTCAACTTATTTCTTCTTATTTTTGCCTAAGTTACAAAAAAGCAAATCGATGCATTTAAAATTTTTTAGATAAATGAAGCAATTATTGTTGCTTCTGCTAAATAGCGCCCTCTAGCTGTCGCAATGACATTCAGAACAACTTAGTTTTTATTAACTTAACAAAACAAAAGAATCCCTATTAAGCAAGTTCAAATTTGACAAATTTCGTTAAGCCAAACCAAAGTTGTGAATATTTTTTATAGCGATATTTGTCCCCTTCCAACCCCTCCTTAAACAAAAAGGTAGAGAGAAAACTCGAAAACAAAAGTTATTTAAAATTGTCTTTAGATTTAAAAAATGCTACCTTTGATACATGTTTACTATGATAATTTTTGAGATAATCCCTCTTTTTTCCGTCGCTATAGTTACGCCCCCTAGTGGACAACCTAGAAACTTAAAAATAATTTCTGTACGGTAAACGGTTTTCAAGATACCGCCGGTTTCTCTTCTTAGTTGTACACCCGTTACCGGTGACATGTATTAATTTATTTTTGTGCGAATAACAATTTTATCGGCAATTATTTGGATTTTTTTGACCTATGCTCATTTTTATCAATCTACATATTTCATTCTTGTCTGCTGCATGATGTTTTGTATTTTGATCTACGTTGAACAGCCATTAAAATCTGTATTGACTAAATAACTTTAAATTTTAACATTTTATTTGCCAACAGATTTTTTTTCATGGTTACTTACCATGCAATTTCAAAATCACCTGAGTATACTGGACCAATATAAAATCTCCTAATGATAATAATAGTTAGGAAAAAATCAAAATGACGTAATACCTCTGCCTGGCACATTTCTCGCTCATAGATACAAGGTGTCCGGAAATGATTAGCAAAAAATGTAGGGGATAATTCTAGACCGAAAATTAATGCTATCTCTTCCTATAACATTTTGTCGATAATAATTGATTATTTACGGAGTTACAGGGTGTTAAAGTTAAATTTTATTTGCAATTTTAAAATGCACAAGTTACTAGAACAATAAATTAAACATTCAAATCAAAGGTTCAAAGTGACGTCCTTTCTCTTCAATGCATAAATTAATTCTTCCTAAAAAATTCCGACGGACTCCATGGAATATTCCTTCCTTTACTATGCTATGTTTAAGGTTGAAAATAAATTAAAATGATTTCGTATTCATCACATGCAAGCAATGTTATTTTAGCGTTTTTCTCGAAAACGGTTAGATTTATCGAAAGAAAAGGTGTACCTTTTGATGTCAAAAGGTTAGGAGAATAAAAATATTCAGTCAAAATGCGCATACAGTATAGGACAAAAAAATTGGGACCATTCAAATTAAAGTATAGGCTTCTATGTGGCGCCCTCTACAAAATAAAATTTAACTTTAACACACTGTAACTCCGTAAATAATCAATTATCGACAAAATGTTATAGGAAGAGATAGCATTTATTTTCGGTTTAGAATTATCCCCTAAATTTTTTGCTCATCATTTCCGGACACCCTGTATATTTTTATGGATCGTACCCTGTATCACAGAATATAATATAGCAGTGTATCTACACATTGACTAAATGTTTTTAAAGAAAGATTTTTAATTCTAAAAGAACTTATAAAATCTAAAATCTTTGAACTTTGCTCTCATCGCGTACACGTGGAAACCATCCCAGAAAAACTGTCAAATTAGGTAATTTTTTTGCGAATATATTTATGCAAAAACCATAATTTTTACTTAAATTGTCTTTATGCAAAATGTAGGTAGATAATTATAGATTTAATAAAAGCAATTAATTGTTTTTAGTAGACAAGAAATTAATCGTCGCTAAATTAATAATCAATTTAGTTGTAGCGTGTGTCGTGGCTAGAAAAAACTCTTAGGGGGGGGGGGGGGGGGCGAGATTTTATTTATATACAGTGTCACCAGTAAAGTCCGCATCATATGGGAGTTTTTTTATTAATAGCTTTATTTAAAATTTGACTTTGGCATCAAGTTCTGCTTCGATCGAGTTGAAAATTAAGCAAAAAAATAGTAGTCACGTGATTCGCATTAACTCTCAAATTTTATTTTTTTCCAAAAAAGAATTATTATTTTTGTTATTTATGAAAATATCGAAAAAAGTTATAAGAAAAAGTTTTTTTAAATGCAGTTTATACCCCACGTGCAAAATTTCAGCTGCATAAGATAATTTTTATTTTTTACCCACCACTAAAATTTATTTCCCACTTAATGTACACTTAATAATAACACTGTGTTCTTTTTGTCTTAATATTAAGGTCTATTACTTTCAGACACAAACTACGTTTTCAAAAATAATTATTTTATGACCTTACCTTATAGGTACAGGATCAAAAACAAATCAACTTTGCATCACATGCGACCAGATTTTAATAGCCCAATTTTGATTTTGTAGAAAAACACACATTTAATATGAATGAATGAAAGAAAATGTATCTGAAATAAAGCCTTGTCAAAACTGAGAAGTTTTATGTAGGTTGCGTTTAGCCTTATTTTGCAAAAATGGCTACAATTTACAAAATAAAAGTAAAAATCAAAATTACCTTATGCAGCTAATAAAAAAAAATCCCATATGATGCGGACTTTACTGGTGACACTGTATAATTTTTCAGTGGTGTAGAAAAAGGGCAACATTGTTCCTCTATTTGTAACAGGTAATGAGGGGCCATTCATCAATTAAGTTTTAGGTTTAAGGGGGGGGGGAGGATAGGGGGGGGGGGGGGATCGATGAAGTGTGGGACAAGGGATCACAAGTTTCGTGACGTCCCATGTCAAAATCTAAATTATTAAAACTCGAAACTTATATGTAAACGAAAAACCTAAAAATATTACCAATGATTTTATTACAAAAATAATTTTTATGGAAATTAAAAAAAAAAAATTTAAACTGCTGTAGTATCATTTGACATTATTATAAATACTGGTGGTTTCATTCAGTTATGTATCAGAGCCGTATTTAATTTTTAAGAATTTTGCTAAGTGTTTTTTCTAAACAACTTTTAATTGGTTGATTAGAAAACAACAAAATTTCGTGTGCTAGTCCATCATACAAGGGGCTTCAAAAAAGTCTAATACAATTTTGATGTTAAATGAACAGGGGACGCCAATTTTTGAAGATAACAAAATTTACATGGGCCAGTCCCACACTAATATTTACTTTCCCTTAACAAATGTCACAGTAAAAGTAAATCGAAATTTGTTGGTATCATTGATAAGGTTTTTATTTTATTCAAGTATAAAAATTTTTTTAGTTATTGTAACAAGAAACAGTAGCAATCTCATAGGAAATATAGGATAGATAATTTCGTCCTCATTCCTCAATTGTGAAAAGCAAGGCACTGATACCAAATAAATAAAAATTAAATATTTGTTTATAGAAATATGTAATAGTAAGATTAGGTACACCCGTACACCGTAACTGACGTGAAATATTTTGGGACCCAATTTTTTGTAAAGGTTGGTTCTTGATTCTCGTATAATACCATAAGATTTTCACCAGTAATGGGCATTGTTTTGGTTTGAAGATTTTCAGACTTTTTTTTGAAATAAAATAATTTATTAAATTAAAAAATAACAATTTTTCCATACGTTTAAAGCGGCCACGGTATGATGGATTCAATAAAATTTATAAATTGTATTAATAAATTTTACAAAAATCGACACATACTTTATTTAGGTATATTACTTACTTATATTCCTATATAACTTATACCAATTTATAAGGGTCCCATAAAAATTTGTATATTTCTGCTGACAAATAGCACATACCTTAAAAATTCCCGCGCATTGTACCATTTAACTATTACTTATCGATTCTTGCTGTTGCCATAACAAAATGAATAAAGGGTTATGGGCAGGAACAGATTCAAGATAAACTGCTAAATATTTTAAAAGAAAAATAAATTTTTCCCTTTCTTGCCTCTGTAATTTTTTAACCTAATAATTATTTGGAGTGGTTGAAGAACTTTATCATCTACAAAACACTATTAAAAATAGACTTTTTAACGATTGTTATCAGTTATCAGTGACTAAAATTTAATTTTATGACACTAGTGTTAAAAATAAATACAAGGATTTTTTAAAACTTTTATTATTAACAGTAATTAAAGAACGAAAATATTGTGGCATATCGGACAAGTGTGTAACTATTTTTTATATTGGAATACACAGGGATCCAACTTCAATGGATACCCTGAGGCGGGTAGACCACGACGGCCGTTTCGTCCTTGTTAGGACTCGACGGGCAGCCATAACCCAAGCAATTCCAAGAACGACGGAAAAATGTACTAAAAGCCTCACTGTAGAATCAAGGCGGCCCTCAATACACCTTAGCGCCATCCCACGGAACCAATCTCAATATAAAAGATAGTTATACTGGTAATGTAATAACGAAAGATAGACAACTAAATAAAGTACGAAACCAGTGTAACTATCTTTTATATTGGAGTTGGTTCCGTGGGATGGCGCTAAGGTGTATTGAGGGCCGCCTTGATTCTACTGGGAGGCTTTTAGTACATTTTTTCGTCGTTCTTGGAATTGCTTGGGTTAGGGCTGCCCGTCGAGTCCTAACAAGGACGGAACGGCCGTCGTGGTCTACCCGCCCCAGGGTATCCATTGAACTTGGATCCCTGTGTATTCCAATATAAAAAATAGTTACACACTTGTCCGATATGCCACAATATTTTCTTTCTTTAATTATTTTCGCGTATCATCTTCTATTAACAGTAATATTTATTGTACCATTTGAGCTACCGGAAATATGACTACGTTCTGCAGTTTCACTGATCAGGGTTTTGTTGTCGTTTTTTTTTTCATAAAAGGTGGTTTTTTGAATTTTCGTTTTCTCCAGTGCTGTTCCGTGTCCAAAATTTGGCTTTTGACCACTGTATATTATGTTGGTTGGTCCATACATGTTCCGCTATACCTGATATCGAAGTTTCACATTTTTGAGTATGTTTCAGATGTTCTTTAACTCGTACGGGAAGAGGTCTTTTTGTTTCTCCAATGTACGATTCGCCACACGATTACTTTTGAAAGAAAGCTTCTAAGAGTATTTTCGGATTTTAAGGCTGTTTTGATATTATAGTTTTAGATTATCCTTCTAATCTTTTCAGAAATCCCCTTGACATAAGGTATTGTAAGAAATGCTTGCTCCTCTTTCGTTTCTGTATGAGTTTTTACTTCGCGATTTTTAAGTTTTGAGATGGTATTAGTTTCAACGGTTTCAGGGTAGCGATTCTGTTTTAAATCGTTTTCCCAATATCTGGAAGCCTCTTCTTGTCCAAAACCAAGGGCTTAAACTTCACACTCCAATAAGCACGTAGGCGGAGTCATCAAGCTTCATTGCATATGGATAGTATTTAAGACAGTAGCCTTAGAATTATAGTTTAGTTTACACTTAAAAACGGTTGGAGCTACTAACTAACCAAAACGTTGTGTTAAGTAACAAAATAAAGACAATGAAAAGGTATTTTTTTTTATATTTTCATTGTCTACCACCTTCAAACAAACACTAAAAACAAAGATATAAGATAAGTCACTTGATTTGGGGTTTTCATGGTAGTATGGCAGTTCTTTAGTATCTGGTTTAATAGTGTTTGTAAATAATATATTGTATGATGTGCGTGTTAATAAAAGTGTTTTTATTTGGTTTGAAGGGTTGGATTACTTGCTTCTCTTGTTATCCAATTTCCCTTTTCTCAATATAAAATAACACTTTTGACACTAACGTCATAAATAACTATTAAGCATAAAATATAAAAAATATTTTACATAAATAAAATTAATAGAATATTCTCAATTCTCCCTAATGACCGTCCTCTTTAACCGTAAAATCAATATTATTATTAACATAGACAACTTATTTTTAATTTCGAATTAAGTTATTTGGAAGTTCTTGATAATATTTAAATATTTATTGACTTGTAATATTTTAATTATGTATTTATTTTATTAACTTGCCACTAAAATGAATATTTAATGACACGTATTGAACTTCGCCGCTTTTTTTATTACGACAGATATCGCATTTTTTTTTGATAATTTTATTTTTCGACATCAAGTCCTCGTTTCTTTTAAATTTAAAGTTTAATTTTTATATAAACCGAATACCATGTCTCTTAAAATTTACCAATAGTGTAGCCAGTGCATAATATTGAATGTTTAGTTTAAAGTAAAGATGGACCAAATAATATACACACTGAGAAAAAGCCCCTTCCTTTTAAAAATTCACATACTCTTTATACAACTGTTTAATACTATGTGTGATAGTACGCGCTTTCGTACTGTAAGACAGCGAAAATTGCTAGACCGTTGGGTAGTAATAATATCACGGTAATTTAGCCAATAGGAAATAGGAGTTATTACTAGATACTATCGAATGGTTTATAGCAATTATTGTTCTAAATACTCACAGTGATTATCAAGTTTTATTGGGGGTGTAATCTGGATTTATATACTGTATTAGTTCCGACTGGCAGTTGTAATTAAACTTGATATTAATCATAATAATATTTGCTTGCTACGGTTAATAAAGCATATACTTACCACTAAAAATAACTACTGTAGTTCCCAAAAATTTAAATAGCTTCTAGTGTGATATTGTTATTGTCGTTTAACATTGCATATGCTTATCTATTATGCAACATGGTTTACTGAGATGTTAAAATTCGTCCATAGATTATAAAGTCCAATAGTAATGATGGGTTGTGCGAAACAAGAATCTTCTATTGATTTATCTGACATGCAAAGTTTAAAAAAACTTGAATACAAAGTAAAAATAAATTATTTGAAACAGGTTTTTTAGCACGCTCAATACAATTCAAATTCAGACACGTCAGCTAGAAGACTCCGAACAACGATGTGACCTGCGCAACAAATACGTTAAAAGCGATTGCCGATCGCTACGATCCCTCACCAACGTCTTGTGGATGATAGGTTTTAACGGATACAATTCGTTTTTGGGGTCGCTGTTCTGCTTTCTTAATTGTAGAGAAGGCGCTTTACTGGAAACAAAATGCATCGCATTAAGAAGATACAATTTATTTCTTAACAAAATTGCTGTGTTAAAAGAAGTTCATTATTTGACAAGATTGTGCTGCTAATGGAACTGATAACTATCAATAAAAACACTGTTCTAGCAAATCTGGAATTGATATAACACTAAAGCGGGTTTGATACCCTAGCAATTTATTTAATATGAGTTAATAGCATATAAGCTATCAATACAAACTATGTCTTAGCAAACCTGTTGTATTAGATCTTTTTTCTCAGTGCAAAAATAACGAAATAATTTTTTTTTCACTAAATTTTGGCCCAAGTCCCGATGCGAGAAATTAAGATAACTACTTTTTTATAAGTTTTAATCAGTTTTCTGGCACGCCTTATTATCAGGGCCGTTTCTGGCTTGTTGGCCGCCCTTGTGCGACATATGAACTGGCTGCCCTTTAAATCAAATCAGTTACTATTTTACAATTACCTACCTGAAATTATGGCGCAAAGCAATTGTCAGAAAAATAAATCTTTAATAGGTGTCTATTTTTAATATTTTTCTTTTATTCATACTTACCTACAGAGGGGCTCAGCAATTTGGCTTTCAATGGCGATAAGGGCCAAGCCACTAATCCTTTCTTGGGACATAATTGACCGCAAGTAATTTTTAATTAATTTTAAATTTGAAAAACTACGTTCGATAGATGCAACAGTAACCGGCAGAGTAATAAAAATTCTCAGCGCAACACAAGGATTTGGAAATGATGAGATTAAATCTTTTTCAGCTATGAATTTTAGCGTATCTACAATTATTATTTTGTACCTTTTATTGGAAAAATTTCTCGGAACAACAAAATTTCCTGGTCGAGCTCTGAGCGATCAATATCTTTGTTTGTGGGACTTCCTTGCTATTGAAGCGCTATATCGAGATCTTTGCAGGATTTTAACAATTTCTCGTCATTTATGGCATTAGCCTCATAGAAGTTCGACAAAAACCCAAAAGTTTCATTACACTTATTAAGTGAAACGAATCTCTCCTTAATTGATTCTATCGCAATATCCAAAGAACAAGTAACCGGTGCCCATAAAGGGTTTCCTCCCTGGCAAAAAAAAAAATATCCAAAATCGAAAAATAAAAATTCACATTGAAACTCTGTTTGGCCTCGACGATGGGGTCATCTTTTAATTCGTAATTAAAATGTCTGGGTACTTTTTTTCGGCGTCGGAAAAGTTATTTGTAACAGCATTTGAAACCGGACATCGGCGGCAAATTTAAGTAGGATGCGTTCTTTTGCCCTGTGAGTATTTGTGCCCCCACCTACCCTACTACCAAATTAATAAGACCTATAGTTAAATTCACATAAAGTTGTAATGCCAAATGTCAAGACTTGTCATTGTCGAGTTACTTTAGATTGCACCAACACACTGAATTTCTTATACAGCTGAGATTGGTCAGTGTTTTTTCTTTTTCTTTTCTGGAATTGTTCGACCAACTCTTTTTATTTCTATCTCTTTTTAATCGTATGAAATAATACAAGATAGACATACTTTGTTTGCAGTACAATTATACTAATTAAATTTAGCCATTAGAAATTTATATTTTATGAGTTGCTGCAGTATTTGACAAGTATGACAGAACTGAAATGTCACGGCATTAAAAGTTTATGTGAATTCAACTATACCTACATAATTATTCAAATAATATGAATTAGTTTTAATTTTTTGAGTAAACCTAAGACAAAATGTAATTGACGTGGGTTGCAGGGCGGCCAGCTCCGTCGAGAATTCTTTTTATTTTTCTGATACTTATCTATCTAAAAAGAAATCTATAATTAACACAAAGGGCGGCTGCCTCATTCTTGACAGCTACTGCATATTTTTTTTTGAAAACTGAATTTACCATTTTTATTTGACCCTTCATATTTATGAAAACTCCTAGAATTTTTTTTTATGTCTAACATTTTTTTCTGTGAAACTGCAGGCGGCTTTCGCCGCCCTATAACTTTGGCCGCCCTTGTGCGGGGGCACTCCCAGCACACCACTCAGAAACGGCCCTGCTTATTATATGACCCTTTCTCCAGTAAGACGCCCATATCCATTTCAAATGGATCAAACAACTGGTTGTCGAGCGTTCCACACCAGACATTAATACTGAAATGATGTTGAAAGTTTTCTTCCTGACCACCGATGTTCATTGTGCAATTATTAATTCCATCACGAGTGAACCGAGCTTCATCGCTAAATAAAATGTATTTGTGCAGACTTTGATTTTGATGGATCCATTCACAAAATTGTACCCTTGAAGCAGGATCACCATCTAGAAGATGTTGAACGGGTTGAACATGAAAAGGTTTTAAACCATTTTTTCTCGCTCTCTTCTAGTGACTCCCATACGGCTAGATGTGATGGTATTTCCACATCTAGACCCTGCACTCTTTCAGAAACAATTCTCACGCTTGGAAACATTCCAGTTTCCTGAGCACTTGCAAATACTTTTTGAAAAACTTTTCTATTAGGAACTCTTCGATTTGAAAAACGACGTCGATATTCATTAACTGCGCGCATCGCAATACCGTTACAGTAACCATACACGAATATCATGTCGGCATACTCCCTGTGACTGAATGTGTGGGGCATTGTAAGTATGAAAATCTTGGTTCATGTCGATACGCTCAATGTAAAGAAGCTAACTGACAACTGCTATGCATGTCAAAACTATCAATCAAAATGTATCGGACGTTTAAAACTAAAGCCTCCTTCATTATTTCAATATAAAAAAATTCATAGCCAATTATTTCACCTTGTATAGTATAACCAATTTCCGAAAATACAGATTCATAAGAACAACACAACAGTACCTACATAATATACAAAATACATACATAAAATAGAAAATTTTCATCGATCCAATTAAATTTTAGGTAGAAAATGTATTCATCAGTGACAAAGCTAAAACAAAGTAGCTAATAATGTATATATGCCATTTTGTTTCTATATTTACAACCCAATCGCGGACTCTTATCGAAACACCGAAAATAGTACTAACATAATTTCTTTTGTCCAAATTCAAATGGAGTTTTATCAGTATCATTCACAAGCATAAATATCGTATTTAAATCATGTTTTTCGTTTTGATTACAAATTAGATAAAAATTGTGGTTATTTGAGACCACAACCTAGGAAGCTAGAAATAAATACTATACCTGAAGTCAACATTCTGTCGTACTGTGGCTGGTTTGAAATTTAATATCAATGTTTATTTTTTGCAATATTACTGCAATATTAACAGGTAGATTCGCTAAATACATTGTTTTATTTTACTTATATTGCATTAATTGTTATTGAGTGCAAGTTTATTTAACTTTAAAATGAGTTGCAGACTGCATATTGACCTTTGTTACCGGTAATAAGAGTGTAAACAAATATGAAATACAGTGTGTCCCCGGATGGAGTTGACAAGGAAAAAGATCTTTATTATTGATTTTACGACGAAAAGTTATTTTTTATAAAAAATTCTGCTTGTCGAGAAAATGAATTTACCTTATAAAAATTTTAGATCAGATGTACAGATGTATGTACATGATAAATTAAGAAAACATGAAAATGCTTTAAGAGAGAAGTACCTTTATTTATTATTTTAGACAAAATGTTTATGAAACAAACTTAGGAGTACCTCAAGGAAGTATTTTGGGGCCTTTACTTTTTATTTTATATATTAATGACATGCCATTAGTCCTAACATTTCTTAAAATACAAATGTTTGCTGATGATACTCTTATCTATATAAGCGGTAAAAATCTTTTGGAAATTTTGGAAATTTTAAATTCAGAACTGATTCTATTGTAAAACTGGTTAAAAGTTAACAAATTATAATTAAACGTTTCTAAAACGAAATGTATGGTTATGGGTGTAAATTTAAATAATTATACAAATATAAATATTTTAATTGATGGTGATAAACTAGAAATAGTCAATTCTTTTAAATATTTAGGTATATTGATTGATTCAAAATTAAAATTTAATAACCAATTCGAAAATTTAATTTACAAAATTGCGGGAAAAATTAGTTTTTTTAAAATAATAGGTTTAAATTTAAAATTTTATTCAAAAAAAATTGTATACAATACTTTAATTTTACCACATTTTCTTTATTGTTCTACAATTTTGTTTATGGCGGATGAAGGTGTAATAAATAGATTACAAATTTTACAAAATAAAGCAATGCGAATTTTACTTAATATGGATAGATATACAAAAATTAATGTGATGTTAAAAAAATTAGAATGGTTAAATGTAAAAAATTTAGTATTATTTTTGGTTCTAATATTTATTTTTAAAATTCAAAATGCCATGAATTGTTTTTCCATAAATCGGGGCGTTTTTTTCGGATTGCTTCACGCATACGTCGCATAACTTCAAGGTAATACTCCTTATTAACCGTACGACCTTGTGGTAAGAACTCTTGATGCACTATGCCTCTATATTAGAAGAAAGCAGCAAGCAAAACCTTGACATTTGATCGAACTTGACGTGCTTTTTTCGCTCTTGGTGACGTTGAATGCTTCCAGGTGGACGATTGTGCTTTGGTTTCGACATCATAACCGTACACCCATGTTTCATCACCAGTTATGACCCTTTCAAGCAAACTTGGATCGTCGTTGACGTCATTTAACAGCTCCTGAGCGATGTTCATGCGATTGTTTTTTTGGTCAAAATTCAGCAGTTTTGGAATGAATTTTGCTGCCACTCGTTTTGTCTAATGGTACACAATAGTTTCTAATAAAATTGCTAGAGGGCGCAATTTATATTAAAAATGATTGTTTTGGCAATAACTCTGAAACGAACAAAAATATCGAACTGCGGTCTGCACATCTTTTCTTGCAAATTTCATCTCCTTTTCGATTATGATGTCATAGTTATACCGTATGATTTGAATTTTCGGGATAAAATCGAAAAAACTGTTATTATTACAAATTGCGCCCTCTAGCATTTTTTTGAGAACTATTATGGACAACTAAATACGATTGGCGAAAGTCCATACATTTCTCTTCTAAATAGTCTTTAGTTTGCTAAAATCGGATAAGTCGTTTATAAGTTACAGCGATTTAAATAATTACACTTTCAACAGCTTCCCCCACTCTTATTAAAGTCGGTACGCCAATGAGCATGAGACCAAAATGATGCATAAATGTCCAAGCTTTAAAATGTTGTTATCAAACATATACGTTAATGTGGAATTTTCGGAGTTATGTAAAATTTTAAAATTTACTTTTCAATTACGCCCTCTTGCGGCAAAATGCGGAACTTAAAAATTATTTCCAGAATTTTCTCATGGCCACTTTAATTATAATTTTTCTTTTCCTGAGTTTCTATGGCCAGTAGTTTCCGAGATATGGCCGCTCGTCGACCTTAAAAAAACACCCTGTATACCTTTTTAATTTATGCTTGAAAGGTACTTACAGGGAGAGATGTTTTAACTGAATGTATATTTTTTTTTTGGTAACAGGGACAGCAAAGGCTGGCACTCTTGTTACAGATAAGAATTATCGAAAAACCGATAACACAAAAAATGACAGATTGCTTTATATAGGAACTTGGCAAAACTTAAATGTACATTTTAAAAATGCATCTATTTTACAGTAAAAAAATCCTGTTACCTTGTTAACCTTAAAAATTCAATTTTTTCTATGCATCCACGTCACTAGCAGCAAATTTCAACCTTAACATCGTAAATGGCTTATTTACGTAAAAGCTTATTATACCAAATTAAGTCAGTATCGCTGTTATTTTAACTCAACAAAAGTATAAGTAAAGTAGTAATGATACAACATGTTTGTCTATAAAATTAGCTGATAAGTATGCCAATAATTAATGTATATTTAAAATTATCGTATTGTGCTTTGATCCTTACTTATTGTGTTTTTAACCTTCCAACTTATTTATTTTTCTTATCAGTTTAATAAGTGGCTTAATCTTATTCAGTTTTCGAGATTACAAACGAATATAGACTTGTTTGTCGTGGTCCAGAATATTTGAGAGTAGAATTTTTATCTACTATTCACTATGGAAAAAATATACAATATGATATATACGAATATTACAAAATTTAGGGCAGGTAAGTGGTAATTGTTATAATAAAGCAAAGTAGAAAAATTACTTTGGGTGTATTATGTAGGTCTATTTTTTTTTGTAATGATAAAATTCATCATGATACGTGGCAAATATACTTTATCTAATATCTACCATTACTTTGGGAAAAAGAATTACATATTTGTCTTTTTCCTCCGCAACTGGAACGTCTTGGCAACATCCTAATCGTAAATAGAAATTTCTTCTAATGTTACTGAACATCTCAGGCGTGACCGATCTAATCGCAAGCGTTATTCGTCTTTTTAAGTCAGCTAAGGTGAGGGATTTAGTTTTGTATACAATATTTTTGACATAACCCCATAAGAAGAAGTATAATGGCGTCAGATCGGGGTATCGTGCTGGCCATTCCATCGATCCACGCCTCCCTATCCACCGATTTGAAAATACTCAGTTGAGGTACTAACTTTACTGCCGAACATTGATTTGGCACTGGTTCGGTGCTCCATCTTGCTGAAACCATATCATATTTGCTGGAAGTTGTGAGTTTGCTGGAGCAGGATATAGGTTTTTCAAAGTTGGCAAGACATTATTTTGGAGCAGTGCTAAATAATTATCGCCATTAAAATTAGGTAATGATCTGCCTTGGACACAATCACAAAAATATTAATAGGAAAACCTTTTTTTCTACTTTGCTGTGTCCCCAAATTATAACTTTTATTTTCTTTTAGATGAATACTTAATGGATAATAGCATTGACATTAAATGAATTAAAGATAACAGTTATATATGGTTTACAGTATCGAAAATATTTTTTGTACAGTTATATATATATATTATAACAGTTTTTGGAGGAAATCAAAAGTAAACTGCCAAATGAAAAGTCCAGGGTACAACTCAGTACATTTCTATTCGCTTCTATCATCCAGTGAATTTGTTTCAATAGAAGATACGATATCTTTTATCTGTCCTTTGGATTCAATAACACTATTGCGTATTGGAAAGTCCACCTGGTCGACTGTATTGTGGGGCGTATTCAAGATCATTATTTTTATCCTGTAAATAAATTAAATTTTCATATATTTGCCATTGTTACTTGCTTTTGGTACCGCTTGGCGATAACCAAGGGCGTAGGTAATTTTTTCCGGAAGGGAGAATAGGGGGATGCCACCAAAAACTGTCAGCCGCTCTTTACCAAAGTGATCAACGAGGTGCTTATATAATAAGTAATTCCGATATCCAATTTCTTAGCAAAAATATCGTAAAAACCTTAGGACCTAGAATGCTTATAGTTTGCAGGCGGATAACGCGTGCCCCAAAGGGGACCATCCGCATTCATCATCGACTCGAAACTTACATGGGTAACGGTATTATGCCTAATTTTTTTTTAATAATCGACTGAATCAATTATCCAAAACAGTAAACTATATTTTAGGGTGGCAACTAGGCAACTATAAGTAAAGTTTTTGGCTAAGTTTAGGTGGTTAAAAAATTTAACTAGTTTTTATATTCTGCCGCAACAAAAAAAAATATCCTCGGACCCTTTTTTTGTGAAAACTGTTGGTTTTCCATTTAAACTAATCCATAGTTCGGTTTACTGAGAATTCGTTTACAACCTGTAAAATTAGTGAAGTTATAGCGCAAGAGTTATTTCTCTGAAATAAAAATATTTAAGTAAAAGTAAAACTATACCTTGGAATAAATACAGGGTTCCCCATTTAAAACGAAACAGGCTAAATATCTGGTTCCACGTTAATTTAAAAAAAAACGCTCGGACCCGTCGATTTTTATTTCGAGGGGGACATCTTTTGCGTATATTGTCAATCTTGTTACTTCAAGTCCCTAGGAGGGAGGGGGGTAAGATCTAAATCTTAACCCCTATTTTATATAATTTTTTTGGATTTTGCATAAAATTCTGAACATTTTTTAATAAAAGCATTATTAGTCTATACTAAACAGTTTCCGAGATATTGACTCTTGAAAAATGAAATTTTTGAACTTTGACAGTGTCTAGCTTTCTAACGGTACGTCTTTAGAGTAAAACGGCTTACATGTCCCTATCTTCGATTTTTATTATCTTTCCAATAGTGTTAACTTCCGGTTAAACCGGTTGTAAGAAATATAGTACTTCCGGTTTACCCGGAAGTTGACACTATTGGAAAGATAATAAAAATCGAAGATAGGGACATGTAAGCCGTTTTACTCTAAAGACGTACAGTTAGAAAGCTAGACGCTGTCAAAGTTCAAAAATGTCATTTTTCAAGAACAAATATCTCGGAAACTGTTCAGTATAGCTTTTATTAAAAAATGTTCAGAATTTTATGCAGAATCCAAAAAAATTATATAAAATAGGGGTATCCATTTAAGATTTAGATCTTACCCCCCCTCCCTCCTAGGGGCTTGAAGTAACAAGATTGACAATATACGCAGAAGATGTCTCCCTCGAAATAAAAATCGATGGGTCCGAGCGATTTTCCACATTTTCATTTTAAAGCAGAAAAATCGAGGTGGGAAGTTTTCAAATGAACACCCTGTATATACCTTCAAATAAATATAGTAATCCCAGTACAGTTTCTTTTTTGGAAAAATTCTTGGGCACGTATATTAACATTTTAGGATGTGGTATTTTTTATGAAAAAATAGGGTAATATAAGGTTAAATAACGCTAGGGAATTTTCACGTGATGTTTGTTCTGTCGACGAATGCACATTTACATCAAACAATAAACCGAATCTTAAAGAATGAACAAAGATTTATCGGTCACCACTAGCGGCAACTAGCCAGTGATACCAAATTTATACTTGTTTATCTTATTTTCATATTTTGCAGCCGAACGCCTGCGACTGCAATTGAATTATTTTTATTGGCGCTCTTTAATAGACACAAATGCCTTCAGTGTCGGTAATTTAATAAAAAAATATATATCTTAAAATAAATTTGATAATTTTACTCATTTTTTGTTAAAAGTTATATACCGGGTGTCCGGGAAAATGTGGGAAATCTCCCAGATATGAAAAAAACACGTGAAAAGAATACATATAAACTTTTTTCGTATCGGCCTCCTCTTCGGAGATAAGGGTTCCCAAAGAGCTCCCATGGAATTAAGTTTTTGACACATAATTATTATTAAACCAACATGTATATTTCAATTTTTTTTCATATGATCTATACCAGGTAAGACCCTTCAAATTACTATCCCAGAAAGTGTTGCGAATTACTTACCACTGCAGGGACGGACTAGCTGTGACACTAATGTCCCCATTTTTTTTTACGCCCTGTATGATAAAAACTGTGGACAACCTTTTTTACATACCTTTAAATTGACTAAAAATTAAGTACTCCTCATTCATGTCGCTAATCCTAACCGTTTTTGGAAAAACATAATTTTTAACATATTTACATTAGCGTATTTTAATAAAGGATACATCTTTGTTCCTATAAATTATAAATGTTCACTTTTAACATGCTTAATACATGATCGCAATAAAATGACGTTTTTCCGAAAACGGTTTTAGGATTAGCGACATAAATGAAGAGTACTTAATTTTTAGTCAATAGTTAAAGGTATGTAAAAAACGTTGTCCAAAGTTTTTATCATACAGGACGTAAAAAAAATGGGCACATTAGTGTCACAGCTAATCCATCCCTGCAGCTGTGAGTAATTCGCAACACTTTCTGGAATATGAGTTTAAGGGGTCATACCTAGTATAAATCATATGAAAAAAAAAATTGAAATATACCTGTTGGTTTAATAATTATGTGTCAAAAACTTAATTCCATGGGAGCTCTTTGGGAGCCCATATCTCCGAAGAGGAGGCCGATACGAAAGAAGTTTATATGGACTTGTAGTATTCTTTTCACGTGTTTTTTTCATATCCGGGAGATTTTCCACATTTTCCCGGACCCCCTGGTATACATGGAGCGAGGAGAAATAACTTAACTTCACAGCGGCGATGTTCGGTTTATTTTTGTGTATATACATTACAAGTAAACAGTAAGTAAATAAGCTGTAATCAAATCTCATTAATATACCTTAACACAGTATAAAACAAAGTCGCTATCGCCCGTCCTGTCCCTATATGTGCTTAAATCTTTAAAACTACGCAACGGATTTTGAAGCGGTTTTTTTAATAGATAAATTGATTCAAGAGGAAGGTTTTTATGTATAATACATGCATAATATTATAGAGAAATACTGACAAACACTGATAAATTAGAGTAGGGAGAACGAACGACCCAACCTAACCGGTCCCCGGCCCGTTCAACGATCGATCCAAAGCACCGAAGCCGGAATAGACGAAGACAGACTATGTTTTATGCATGGATGTGAATTGTGGACGGGCCGGCAAACGGTTGAGTTTGAGGTTTGTTCGCCTTATTATTTCACGTCGTATAATGCCGGGCTGCAACGCAGGCCGGGTACACGCTAGTATAATTATATTAGGTGGTACTTATTTAATTTTATTAATAATTACTATAAAAATTCATAAATTAGCGCTTTTCATTGCGTATAATTAGGCGATGAATAGAAAGTTTATAAATAATAGAATATTTTTTGGTGGCCCTACTACCTCTACCAGAAATCTGTATACCTACTTACTTTATAATTTATAATATTGACCACGAGAGTTCAAGCCTCCTCCCTGGCTACGTGCTTGCTATAAACACAACTGCAAAAGACAATTCGTTAATGTATTTTGTTTTCCGCTGCGAAAACGATGTAAATAATACAATGGTGATATTAAAAACTTTTCCACAAACAAAGCAGAGTTAAATTTTGTTATTAAAAAAAAATGGTTTGCACTATTGCGCTACAATCTACATTGCACAAAAATATTCTTATTTTTCTTAGACTTAACCTTCATCATTTTGTGTTTTCAGGACACGTTATATACTTAAATTAAAAATTCCAAGCACGTGCGGTAATAGTTTTGGCCAACGCTGTTTTTATACGTCTTGCTAAAATTTTGGGTCATTGAATGACTTACATTAGTAAATCTAAACCGCTTGTGTCTTCGATAATATTTAAGGAAATACCGCATAACACATTTTCGTAAAGACGTCATGAAAATTATAAATGATATAAAGAATATCTATACAATGTGACCAGTAAAGTCCGCATCATATGGGATTTTTTTTTATTAATAACTTTATTCGAAATTTGACTTTGGCATCAAGTTCTGCTGCGATCGAGATAAAATTTAAGCAAAAAAATAGTAATCACGTGATTCGCACTATCTGTCAAATTTTAATTTTTTTCAAAAAATAATTCAAAAGTGGGTTATTTCTGAAAATATCGAAAAAAGTTATTACAAAAAGATTTTTTTAAAATGCAGTTTCTAGCCCACATGCAAAATTTCAGCTGCATAAGATTATTTTGATTTTTTACCCACCACTAAAATTTATTTTCCACACTTTACTGATGACACTGTGTTCTTTTTTGTCTTAATATTAAGGTGTATTACTTTCAGGCACAAACTACGTTTACAAAAAAACTTATTTTATGAAGTTACCTTATACAGGGTCAAAAACAAATAAATTTTGCATCACATGCGACCAAATTTTAATAGCTCAATTTTGTATTTGTAGAAAAACACACATTTAATATGGCGCTACTTTAAAGAAAATGTATCTGAAATAAAGCATTATCAAAACTAAGAAGTTTTATGTAGGTTGCGTTGAGTCTTATTTTGCAAAAGTGGTGCAATTTACAAAATATGTTATGTACTTAACAGATTTTAAATTTTTTTTTGAATTGTTCATAATTTTAAAACGACTACAAATATAGATGATGGCATTTGGATAGGAAAAAAAGCTGTCAAAAATTTAAATCTTCAGCTTTATTAGTTTCAAAGTTACTGAACCTTTTTGTCGGTATATTTTTGCATCAATAATTCATGTCTCGAAAACGGATCGAGATGAATAGATTATTAATTAACAAAAGTTACTTAGGCTTTAATAAGTTATCCAAAAATGCTCTATTGGAAATAACAAAGTTGGTCATAACTTCAAACGAAAAAATGTAATATGTGAATTATATTTTTATCAAGGGAACTTAGTAACGTATACTTATATCCATATTTTAATTGCTGATGCTTCTAATTTCTGAATTGAAAAGTCAATCGAAGCTAAATCCGGATTGTTGAAGGTTTGCCAACTTGCGAAGAATTAAATTGGTGAAAAAATGTCTGTATCCAAACGATTTTTAAAAATCTGCTGCCCTGTTCGGGAATCATCCATAATATCCATATACCACCACCTTGCTGAACCAATTTCTTTTTCATCATGTAGAAATGTCCAAACGTTACCAGAATTAAATATGCTGTCGTTAATGGAAGCAAGTTTCAAATCCATGATAATTAAGTAACATTATTTCTACATTTCTGCAAACGTCAAGATTAGTCTCCTATGAAATCCGTTGACGTTCTGGGTCATCTTCAATGGGTTTAAGACCACAACGATACTGCTTCTAAATGTGTTCCTTTGTAGATGTTCGATGTTTATTTTTTATTGCCCAACACAAAATAATCAACGAGTTTTTCAAATTCGACACACAAGTAAGAAAAATGATATTTGTTCAACGTTACTAGGTGATGCACAGTGGTTTGTTTCTGTCATTGGCTAGCTAGACATTTTATCTAGTTTCGCTGGTATTAAATGGAAAAAACTACTGGACGAACTTAGTTACACCACAGTGATTCCTAGAGGGATAAATATTGATCCGCAAAGTTTTTGTAACTCATTGATGCGAAACTGTAAAAAATTTTATCGCCTTATTACCTGCTGCAGGTTTAATTATTTGTTTCATATATCTCATTTAAAATGACAATAGCGCTATATATATTTAAACAATTAAAAAAAATAATTTTTTTGATTTTTAAACCACTATAAATTTTACTACTTTCGATAAAAATGTAATAAAAAAAATACTCATTTCACTTTGGCAATATGTTTACAACCAATGCTGTTAACTGCAATAATATTAACAATTTTTTCATAAAAATCGAAATAATTCCATTATTTTTAAAAGTAAGTACCTGCCTACCCAATAATGTAGTATTTAAAAATTTTTTTTTGAGCACGTATTCACTTTTCACTGATACAGTTAATTCATTCCGCAGTATTAATATACATTTGCCTTTGTTATTAGCAAGTCAAGTAAATAACTTAAATATTCCTAAATACTAAATAAGGTGATAGAATAGCGTCATCCAGGGCAATTGTGACCACATTGGTATTCTCGGATACGCCAAATATAGTGGAATATGATTTTTGATACAAAACAAGGAATTTTAGGTATACCTAGTGTGTTTATCAAGCTGTAAAAGATAGCTATAAAAATCGAGTATAGTGTCTATAATAGTAGTCGTATATAATATATATATATGTCTAGTAACTGATACATTGGGTGCCCCTTTCTATGCGAAAAAGTGAGTAAGTTCCAATGGTGACAATGCGGCTAAATGAAATAAAAAATTAACATCCATAACAAAATTAATAGAAAATATTGTGGTATATCGGACATGTGTGTAACTATTTTTTATATTGGAATACACATGGATCCAAGGTTAATGGATACCCTGAGGCGGGTAGACGACGACGGCCGTTTCGTCCTTGTTAGGACTCTACGGGCAGCCATAACCGAAGCAATTCCAAGAACGACGGTAAAATGTACTAAAAGCCTCTTTGCAAAATCAAAGCGGCCATCAATACACCGTGGCGCCATCCCAGCGGAATTACCTCCAATAAAAAAGGCAGTCACACTGGTAGTAATCGAAAGGTAGACAACTAAATAAACCACTAAGTGCATCACAATCCAGTATAGGGAACGCTATTTGCGTTATCGCCGAAAACATCTGCCATTTTGCAGACCAGAAAACAGATCAACGCTGGCACTCACAAAAATGCGCGCAATCCGTTTAAGTTTTGAGCTATAAAAATGTTTAGAAGATGATATAAGTAGTGTCCGCGAAAATAATTAATAGAAAATATTGTGGCATGTCGGACATGTCATTGTGTGTAACTATTTTTTATATTGGAATACACAGGGATCCACGTTTAATGGATACCCTGGGGCGGGTAGACCACGACGGCCGTTTCGTCCTTGTTAGGACTCTACGGGCAGCCATAACCCAAGCAATTTCAAGAACAACGGTAAACTGCACTAAAAGCCGCTTTGCAAAATCAAAGCGGCCATCAATACACCGTAGCGCCATCCCAGCGGAATTAACTCCAATATAAAAGGCAGTCACACTGGTAATAATCGAAATGTAGACAACTAAATAAACCACTAAGTGCATCACAATCCAGTATAGGGAACGCTATTTGCGTTATCGCCGAAAACATCTGCAATTTTGCAGACCAGAAAACAGATCAACGCTGGCACTCACAAAAATGCGCGCAATCCGTTTGAGCTATAAAAATGTTTAGAAGATGATATAAGTAGTGTCCGCGAAAATAATTAATAGAAAATATTGTGGCATATCGGACATGTCATTGTGTGTAACTATTTTTTATATTGGAATACACAGGGATCCACGTTTAATGGATACCCTGGGGCGGGTAGACCACGACGGCCGTTTCGTCCTTGTTAGGACTCTACGGGCAGCCATAACCCAAGCAATTTCAAGAACAACGGTAAACTGCACTAAAAGCCTCTTTGCAAAATCAAAGCGGCCATCAATACACCGTAGCGCCATCCCAGCGGAATTAACTCCAATATAAAAGGCAGTCACACTGGCAATAATCGAGAGGTAGACAACTAAATAAACCACGAAGTGCATCACAATCCATCCAGTACTGGTGGGCGTGCGGGGGTTGCGCTTAGATACGTTTTGAAACTACGCTGCCCGGATTTCTGTATTTGTCTACGTAAAATTCCCTATTTTCTTGCTTGTTTGAGGGAGCAGAAAAGCTGACACCTACCTACCAACCGTACCCAGGGACTCCAAATGACCCGATTTCTAAATACGAAAAAACCAATAATACAACACATATCTACATTGTCAATAGTTTTATTATTTGTTCATACCATTTGACTGTAAACGGTATTTTCTTGACGTTTGCATATGCCCTTATCCTTTTAACTTTAATCATTTTTAAACCTACTGTTAGATATACAGTTAGGGACTAATATTTGTGATACCAATAATGATGAGTTGTTTACCTAGTATCGTTTATGATAATATGTGTTTATTTGGTCGTTATTAGAGTACCTATATACGACATTTTTATTTTAATTAACAGTTTGGCCAAAAATCAATGTGACCAGGGCTTAGAAAATAATAAATGAAGAAGAAAGTAACAAATATAATTTTTTAAATGCCATTTTTTCTTTACAGAATAATTCGTCTACTAATTACTTATTGTATGCTGGTCCAATATATAATGCCATTACAACGACATGGTGCTTTACCTAATTTAGCGTTAACATTTTGATGTGCCCATTGTTTATAATGTATTATTGTTCTTAAGGTATTAGTACGAGTAACTAGGTACATGGTTTACTGAGATGGTAAAATTCGCCATAGATTATAAAGTCCAATACTAATGACGGGCTGTGCAAAATAAGAATCTCTATTGCTTTATCTGACATGCAAAATTAAAAAAAAAAACTTAAATACAATGTAAAAATAAATTAATTGAAACAGACATTGGTACGATCGATAAAATTCAAATTCAGACAGGACAGCTAGAAGACTCCGAACAACGATGTGACCTGCGCAACAAATGCGTTAAAACTAATACTACTGCGCGCGGCGATTGCCGATCGCTACGAACCCCCACCAACGTCTTGGTGGATTATAGGTTCTAACGGATAGAGTTCGTTTTTGGGAACGCTGTTCTGCTTTCTTAATTGTAGAGAAAGCGCTTCACTGGGAACAAAATGGGTCGCATTGAGAAGATACATTTTATTTCTTAACAAATTTGCTGTATTAAAAGTAGTTCATTATTAAACAAGACTGATGTGCTGCTAATGGAACTGATTACTACCAATAAAAACACTGTTCTAGCAAATCTGGAATTGATATAACACTAAAGCGGGTTTGATACACTATCAATTTATTTAATATGGGTTAATTAAAAATAAGCTATCAATTCAAATTATGTCTTAGCAAACCTGTTGTATTAGATCATTTTCCTCAGTGTAGGACCTTTCTTAGTCAAAACACAATTTTCTCTGCTATATTTTCCTACTATATTTTTTTCAGTAATTGTGAATAATGACCATAAATACAAAATAAATTTATTTATTTTGTTCGAAAGGTTGTCAAAAGTGAAATCTAATTAATTTCCCAAAAAAACAAAATATTCGAATAATATTTCTTAATCAATTAAATATGCATGCCTATAAACTAGATCTAAGTCGCAAACATTAGTAAAAATAAACCCATTACTCTTTGGGAAACGAGGAAATTGTTGAGCATTATTTTCTAGGCATATACAAACTCCACCCTATTTTTTTCTATTATGAATTTACTTGTCACGCTTTGACAAACACAACAGGATCGACCACCATCGACATAATGTCGATGAAGATAGCGATGTCGGTTTTAATTGTTGAAATGTCGCATTTATTTGTCAAATTGTGGTTTTTATTTGTCAAAATGTACATGCCTTATTTGATAATATTGTCAAATCTGGTCTTATCATGCGGTCCAAAGGTCACCGATCATATGAATCAATTCGAAAATTCCAGAGCTTATCAAAATGTTGTGAGATTATGTAGGTATCAATATACCCGGAGAAAAGAATCATAGTTTTATTATTTTAACTGTCGTGAAGATAGCCACATATAATATTATTTTTGCAAAAATATGTACATAATAGTACAGGGGTAGCGAACCTTTGTGTATTAACGTGCCATATTTTCTAAAGAAATGTTTAATGAGGCCATAGACGTGCCGTCAAATTCGTCATATAATAATTCATAGTAAACTTTGTGATCGGTGGCGTGCCCAAAATTTTATCTCGTGTGCCATCAATGGCACGCGAGCCATTGGTTCGCCATCCCTCTAAAAAGTATATCTTCTCAATCTATTTATTAAAAAGGACAATAATAAACAGCGTAATTTATTTTAGCAATAAAATTACCTAACCTAAAAATACAATGCAATTTAATCCGATTAACTATTTCAAGAAATAAAAAGAAAAATGTTACTTTGCCAACCAATAAGTAAAAAACAGTAGCAAAAGCAGTGGTAATCAATTTAAGATCTGTACAGAAAATTGTCCATAAAAGAAAGCATAATATAATATCGAAGAATACTAAAAAATGTAAACAAAGAAAACCGTTTATAATTATTATAGACTAAAAACTGTCATCACTTAAAAATTCTGAAAAGTCCTCGTCATCTGAGTCGTCCTCGAATGGAGCAAGGATCATCGGAGCTACTTCGACATCTAATACTTGTTCTCGAATCTCGATCCCACCAATTTCTTTCAGTGCTCCTTCGTAATATGATCCAACGAATCTTGCCAAACTATCTCTACTTGCGAGGATTTAAGACCATCACCTACATGTTTGTCATAAAAAGATTTTGCCCCAGCCCATATCAATTCTATCGCATTAAACTGGCAATGATATTGGTGCAGTCTTTGAACGTTATGGCCATATTCACGCAATATTTAATCTACAGCGTAAATTTTGGGTGATTGAGAGATGCCATTGATAGGAGTTCGGATTTTAACATATTTGGTAAAGAATTTTGGTTGTATTTTTCAAGCCACTCATAAATATCACTTTTTCGCCAAGATGAACTAGGTTGTTTATTTGAAATTCTTGAATGATATGATGCATTGTCTAATACAATTAAAGACGGCTCATCTAAATTTGGGATTAATTGAGCTTTTAGCCATTTTTCAAACATTTCGCAATTCATATTGTCATGATAGTCCGAACTTTTTGATGTGGAAGAAAAAATTAAGCTTGCACCTGGAACAGAACCGGCATGTAAAATAGTGAACCACTTTCCCGTGCCACATCATTTTTTTCTTTCCACGCTTTTCACAGAATCATCTTGAACCACTTCCATTTGAAAATATCCATGTTTCGTCTAAAAATATTACTTTTCTAAATTTTGATTGGTAATTTTCCATATATTTTTTAAAAAGTGAACACGCTGACTCACTATCTGTGGCAGCTCACATAAAAATCTAAAATCGTAAGACCGGATCCGACTATAACGTAAATTACTGCCTAACATATTGAAAATAAAAATTCGGAATGACTTAAACGGTATATTCCAATTTGAAGAAGTCCAGTGACAGCAGAATAATAAGAATGGGATTGTTTTAATTGCCGTGAACCCAGGATTGCTTATGTAAATTTGCGTGTATACCTACTGTCAAACAAAGGATTTTTCAGGGGCAATTATTTACGTGAAAAACATCTAGACGAGTTCGGACTACCCCGAATTTCTACCGTCATCTATTATTAACGTTGTCACCTCAATTTACTGTGTTTCCATTCAACTGGATCGATGAAATTGTTATTAAAAAATGGGTTAAGTTCACTTCTTTTATTGAAATTACTTCGTTTTGCTATACAAATTAAACATAAATATGCCTCCACTTGAAATATTAAAAAAGTTATCGAAACATTATAAAAGGTTATAAATAAATTGTATAAATAACTCGATATTTTTATAGTTTGAAATAAATTGAATAGGTACACAAATTATTGTTTTGCGACATCTACAATTATTTTTTTTCAAAAGCCGTGAATAATTATAGTCCTAAAGACAACATAAATAAAAAAACATTATATTCAGAAGTTATGTTGTTTTATACAAAATGTATAACGAAATAGAGTTTATAGGCAGCTTCTAAACAGGCGAAGTTCATCCATTCCTCTCATCACAGAATACTTATATGGCGACCATTAATATCTTAACATAGTATAAAACAAAGTCGCTATCGCCCGTCCTGTCCCTATATGTGCTTAAATCTTTAAAACTACGCAACGGATTTTGAAGCGTTTTTTTTTAATAGATAGAGTGATTCAAGAGGAAGGTTTTTATGTATAATACATGCATAATATTATGGAGAAACACTGATAAATTAGAGTAGGGAGAACGAACGACCCAACCTAACCGGTCCCCGGCCCGTTCAACGACCGATCCGAAGCACCGAAGCCGGAATAGATGAAGACAGACTATGTTTTATGCATGGATGTGAATTGTGGACGGGCCGGCAAACGGTTGAGTTTGAGGTTTGTTCGGGTTTGTTCGCCTTATTATCTCACGTCGTATAATGCCGGGCTGCAACGCAGGCCGGGTACACGCTAGTACTCTCATAAACGTTGATCTTACACTTAAGAGTCTAACATTGGTTAAATAGCGACATGATGATGATACCATTTATTCGAAACCCTCTAAACTTATCGAGTTTATTTCAAAATATTATATTTGTTTATTTAGAAATAATAAAGTAATTTTTGTACATTTGACTTCTGTACCATTAACGACAGGATTCACCACAAAAGCTAAATTACCTATTTTAAAATAAGTCATACAAACGACGTACCCACAGTAAAAATACGATTTCAAGTTTTAATATCTTAAGCGAATTCCTTTATTTTACCTTATCTCGATAAGATAAACTGGTGATGCTTGAAAATTATTTTAAATAATGATAATAATATGAAGTACATTTTATCTATTCTATACCATTTGTTTGTTATTTTCAATGGGAAGGTATAAAATTAATTAAATAATTATTGATATAGATAAGTAGGTACTTTGTTTAAATAATAAAACTACGATTTATATAAGTTTAAAATATGTAGCTTGTTAATACAGTTTGAGTTTGTAACATGGACTAAATTTCAAAAAAATTACCTTGTCGGACTTCCATTGTATTTATTTTATTACTTAACACAACGTTTTGGTTAGTTAGTATCTCTAGCCGTTTTCAAGTGTAAACCAAATTATAATAATTCTAAGGCTACTGTCTTAAATACTATCCATGTGCAATGAAGCTTGGTGACTCCGCCTACGTGCTTATTGGAGTGTGAAGTTCGAGCTGTTGTTTTGGATAAGAAGAGGCTTCCAGATATTGGGGATATCTATACTTGGTTTACTAAATATATGGGTATTTTGATTCATGGAAGCTGCTTCTTTGATTTTCGTTTTCTCCAGTGCTGTTCCGTGACCAAAACCTTGGCTTCTGACCACTGTATATTATGTTGGTTGATCCATACATGTTCCGCTATACCTGATCTCGAAGTTTCACCTCTTTGAGTACGTTTCAGATGTTCTTTAACTCGTACGGGAAGAGGTCAAGATGTTTCTTTAAATCCTAATGCAAATAAATCAGTCTTACTTCTTTATCCTAGGTTGGGCCTTAAACTTATCTATTAGCTATCTAAATGCTCCGATTCGTACTTTTAGGGGACATGCAAAAATTCGGATGCACATAATAAACATGTACAGGGTTATTTTTTATATTTGCGTACCCACCTACAGGGCTTAATATAAGTGACAGAAAAAAACTTTTAATACAAAAGTTGCATAATGTTTCCCGTCATATCTTTTAGACTTATTAAAAAAAACATCTGCACATCGGAAAGTTAAAAAACAAATGAATGTCTTCATTTTTTAAATGGAACACCCTATATATTTTTTACCAGGGCGAAAGACCTCTTTCTCCTGATTTCAAAAATATATAACATGTCATCATTTAATCCAGTCGTTTGTGAAATATTTGCGTTTTTGATTAGTTGAATTGACTATAATCTAGTCGGCGTTCCGCATACTTCAATGTGACATATTTGTCACTTTACTTTAAATTGAAAGATTCAGTAAGGAAAATGGGATATTCGGAAGAAGACTTTACTTTATATCATAAATTATAAATCATAAGTTATTTTCTTTACTGCATGTTTCAATTTAAAGTAAAGTGACAAATATGTCACGTTAAGGTATGCAGAACGCCGACTAGATTATAGTCAACTCAAATATTTCACAAACGACTGAATTAAATGATGACATGTTATATATTTTTGAAATCAGGAGAAAGAGATCTTTCGCCCTGGTAAAAAATATATAGGGTGTTCCATTTAAAAAAAGAAGACTTTCATTTGTTTTTTAACTTTCCGATGTGCAGATGTTTTTTTTAATAAGTCTAAGAGATATGACGGGAAACATTATGCAACTTTTGTATTAAAAGTTTTTTTTTGTTACTTATATTAAGCCCTGTAGGTGGGTACGCAAATATAAAAAATAACCCTGTACAGTACAGCCAGTATTGCTGCCGATGACTCAACTTTATCGAAATGAAAAATATGAAATAAAAAAATACCTATATAAACTCGCATACCTATATGTCACAAGCATTTCCTTTTTCCGCTGTTTTTATTACAAAATAATTGCGATTGTAACCTCCAAACCTATAAATTAAAATTGACTAAAATGTTAATGTTGTACCTACATTAAAATAGGTATCTAATAAAATAATTTTTTTTCAACTATTACACTGAGGAAAATGACCTAATACAACAGGCTTGCTTAGACATAGTTTGTATTAATAGCTTATTTTTTAATAAAACATATTAAATAAATTGCTAGTGTATCAAATTCGCTTTATTGTTACATCAATTCCAGATTTGCTAGAACTGTGTTTTTATTGGTAGTAATCATAGACAATTTACCTTTAGATACCTACAGCTTATCTCCTGCGCAAACAAACGTTACTTTTTATGGGTGAAAAAATACGTCCGAGCGCATGACTCGTCGGTCAGCTGTCTTCATTCGGGGAACCTTCGTGCATGCGCACAAACCTCGTGTTATCGGCCGTCCTACTTTATCGACAACAATCGACGCGCTCAAGAATACTCTCCAGAACCGGCTCGGCCGCCATTTTTGTTGTTGTGTTTTAAGGTTTCTCTGCGGATTCCTTGTAGTTTTCTAAAGTTTTCAGCTATCGGATCGGCTATCGTGGATTGTGGGACTGGTGTTTAATATTTATGGATTTCTGGTTTTTGTGTAGTTTAGTTAGTGAATTGTGTTTGTGCTTTTAGTGACTCGGATTGTAATATAAACTATGACTAGTACTAGTTGCAGCCGTTGTATAATTGTATTATGCCCAAATAGGGGTAAAATAAACCCTCTATGGTGGCATATGAGCAAGAATTTAAATTTTAAAGCCCGGACCTGTCTATTTTCCCATTCGTCAAACGATAATGTTGCAGTGCGCATGTCTAATAGTTCCCAGTTTTGTTTACATGCGCGAGGCCATAAAACTGCCACATTCGTGATTCTTGTTTGTTTATCTAAAGGTAAATTGTCTATGGTAGTAATCAGTTCCATTAGCAGCACAGTCTTGTTGAATAATGAATTACTTTTTATACAGCAAGAAATAGAGTGTATATATTCTCAATACGACGCATTTTGTTGCCAATAAAGCGCTTTTTCTATAATTAAGAAAGCAGAACAGCGTCCCCAAAAACGAATTGTATCCGTTAGAACCTATAATCCACAAGACGTTGGTGGGGGTTCGTAGCGATCGGCAATCTCCGCGCGCCGCATTATTAGTTTTAACGTTTTTGTTGCGCAGGTCCTGTCTGAATTAGAACTTTTTCGATCGTACCATTACCTGTTTCAATTAATTTATTTTTACTTTGTATTTAAGTTTTTTTAAACTTTGCATGTCAGATAAAGCAAAAGAATATTCTTATTTCGCACAATCCATCTTTGGTATTGGACTTTATAATCTATGGACGAATTTAACCATCTCAGTAAACCATGTTGCATAATAGATAATCATATGCAATGTAAAACGACAAGAACAATATCACACTAGACGTTTTTTAAATTTTTGAGAACCACAGTACTGATTTTTAGTGGTAAATAAATTCTTTATTAACCGTAGCAAGCAAATATTATAATTAATGTCAAGTTTCATTACAACTGCCAGTCGGCACTAATACAGTATATAAAACCAGATAACACCCCCAATACAATCATAAGGACTGTGAGTATTCAGAGCAATAATAGCTATAGACCCTTCTATGGCAGCATTAACTCCTAATTCCTATTGGCTAAATTACCGTGATATTATCACTACACAACGATTTAGCAATTTTCGTTGTCGGGATTATTTAAGATTTTGTAAATGTTTAGTAACATGCATGGCTTGTAATGTTTCGGGACAGAAACGACGAATATTCCTACAGAAAGTGTGCATATACTATGATGGATTGTAAGTAGTTGAAAACGGTTTTTTATTTTTCCGAATAAACGTTCGATTTTGCGCCACACATGTTTAAAATGTCCATAGTTTCTTGCACCTCTGCTAAAAGGCTCTAATGAAGACTTTAATGGGTGTATCATGCTCAGATATTCGGGATTTATTTTTGCCAAACGTGTCACTGTTATTACTGCAGGTGCAATTAACTGAACATAATTAATGTTGCTAATTTACTCATGAGTAAGTTATTAACAATTATTATTACACATGTTATTGTAAAATACAACAGAAAATTTGGAAATTTGGAAGTGCTAACCACTTAAGAATTTTGTTAGGTTATGATCGTTTTATATTATTACAATGCCGCAAACCCGAATCTTTGAATTACAAGCCGAATAGACCCGAAAGCGATCGAAGGGTTAGTATGGCAGGACTAAGAACTAAATAAAGTTCAATGTGTTGTGCTATTAACTTCGGCGTTCGCCTCCAAAAATAGTTTGTCAGATTTTAACACCGTTCAATTGCTCTTTAAAAAAATATTAAGGTTTATCTAAACTTTCTTCACAATAATAATATAACATTTAAATCTTACCTGTTAAAATTTAAGCTGCAGTTGTACAAATTTTCAAATTTTATTTTAAAATATCCTTAGACACTTGCGTTTTAACGACAAGCTTGTGCTGTACATTCGGTGACGACGGAAAAACATAATTGCCATTCAATGTAAAAATTTATCAGGTATAGATAGATAGTTTATTATTGTTAAGCATTATTTGCTATATTGCTTACAATGCAAAAAATTTGCAATATGGTTATTTTTAATAAATGTTTTGTAAGACTTTACAGTTAATTTTTATTGACAATTGTTTCCCCTGCATTTCGTAACCGTATTTTTAATTATTTTTAAACCTAATAAAGGTAAAACGGAAAATAATGTTTAAAATACTAGTAGGTATTCGAGTTGTGCACCACCATATTGGCCATAGCGCTCTAAAGCTATCCCTACAACTACCGTGCGAGCAAAAATTATTTGCATCAAAGAGGGCCTTGCATCCAAGCCGTAGAGCTTAATACCTGTTGGGTGTCAGTAACTACCTGAATTAACAATCAATTAGTTATTCCGTCATCTTTGACAGTCGTTACAAGTAATTTGATTCATCGCTAGTTTTTTCAATTTTTTGAACAATTTACACAATGGGCTTTACGGAACAGCGCAAAATATTCATGGTTGAAGCGTATTTTCGAAACGGGGTTAGAATAAATGGTGAGTAGCAATACCATCCGGGTTTGTGCATGGACGATTTTCACTAACGTTGCTGGGGATTTTTATCATTGCCTGAAAAGAACCGTGGCTGTATTTAGGGAAACAGGTTCTATACAACACAAAAAAGGAGCAGACAGACCATCTGTAAGAACAGAAGAACTTGTTGCAAACGTTCGTAAAATACTGCAAAATACGCCAACAAATTGTATAAGACGCCTGTCCCAAGAAGTGGGAAGATCTTATGGAACATGCAGGACTATTCTTAAGAAGCTAATAATAATTAATTAAGTTAATTTTGTAAACAACAGAAACAAATTTGTATTTGTCTACTTATTTTATTACTCATTAGTTTGGCATATCATGTCATAATATGAATTTGACAAAATTTTAACCTAGATTTGTCATTGTGATCTAAACCAAGCCCTACATTTTTTAATCCAAGCCCTCTTTGATGCAAATCATTTTTGCTCGCACGGTAGTTCATTATTGGCAACGATACCATGGTTTCAAAAAAAGAAATAGCTGCTCTGGTAATCGCTTAGTTTTCAGTAGATACCATCACCGGCGTAGCTAGGGGGGGGGGGCATCGGGGCATTTGCCCCCCCCCAAGAGCCATGAAAAAAAGTAATTTTCAACAATATTTCAAAAATACTATTTAAATTTAATTTTTTTGCCCTTTTAAATTTAACGTAGGTAGGCTTACTTTGAGAAACAACGCGTCTGTTTTGGTCATCACATCCCCGTCGTCTTGTTTTATGTGACATTCGCGGTGTCTGGTGGTGTAAATTTCCTTTTCTCTCTTTTATTTACGTAAATAAGACAAAGTAAGATATAAACATCGTAGGAAAACCTAGGTAATTACGTTTGGTTGTGGTTTGTTTGTAAGACTTCTAGATTATTTCAGTTGCGGATTGTACTTAGGCGATTACGTAACAATTATAGATAATAGAAAAATTTAGCAAAATTTGGGCGTGGTCCAAAATTTTTTTCGCCTGCGGCGCTTTCGCCTGCGGCAGGCTTTACGCCTCCATGCAACTATATGCCCCCCCCCCCAAGACAATATCCTAGCTACGCCACTGGATACCATGGTTACGGCCAGGGCATATTTATTTACATATGAATTTGCTTCAAGAAGTACGTACCGGTGAACCATTAGAGTCTATAAATTCCTCGAAAATTTGTTTTCCATTTTAATAAAATAATAATACAGACAAATCTTATCATAATAAAGATAACATAGCACCATAACTACTAGACACACACTACTGGGTTTGTTTGTCAGTCCCGTCAGTAGTACATAATTATTAAGTAATTAAACTTAGTTGGTATATAGCCGTTAAGGGTTAAATTGATGTCTATAATGTTTTTTATATAATAATTGTCACCTAAATCTTCGTTAATTGTGTCAGTCTTGATGCATTTAAATCATTGATAGAAGTTTGAAGAAATAGTCCATGCTTAAAGTGAGGTTGAAAGTATGAAAAGGAAAAAAAAAACTAAAAGTCTTCCTCCACAAAATTTAATAGAACAAAAATTTGTTCAGAGGTATCTACATGTTTCGAACGTAGAAACGTTCATCATCAGAAGAGAGAAAAATTTATTGCTGATGGTTTTAGCAGAAGAGGAAATGATAAGTTGTACTTATAAAACCTTAATGCAGCTTTTATGGAATTAAAAATAGGTGTGTCGAAATAACATAATGTGTAGAAAAATTGAAATAAATTAAAACATACTGAGTATGTGAAAAAGTCAGTTAAAAGGGTCTAAAACAACCAAATTAACCGGGGAAGAAGAAAAAACCACTTCTAAAAAGAAGATGTCAACATGGTATTTTTATGTAAGTATGTCTGCCGGACATTGTAAAAATTAAAACTTGCCATGTATAGAAAACAGATATCAAGAAAGTAGCATGCATTTAAAATCTGTTGGAATATAAAAGGGGATTAAAATTTTAAAAATAATTATATAAAGTACGTAGGTACTTACAAACGATCCTTTCAAAGAAGGGCGGTTTGCCCCAAACCTGATACCTACCTGTTTTCTATACATGGCAAGTTTTAAATTTTTACAATGTCTGAGAGACATAGGTACATACATAAAAATACTATTTTGACATCTCCTTTTTAGAAGTGATTTTTTTTCTTCCTCATTTTGTTTGGTTGTTTTAGACCCTTTTAATTGACTTTTTCACATAGTCGGTATGTTTTAACTTATTTCTAATTTTCTTCACATTATCTCATTTCGACACACCACTTTTTAATTCCATCAAAGCTCCAGTAAGGTTTTTTTTACCACTTATAATTTTCTCTTCTGCTAAAACCATCAGCAATACATTTTTCTGTCTCCTGTTGATGAACGTTTCTACGTTCGAAACATGTAGAGACCTCTGAACAAATTTTTGTTCTATTAAATTTTGTGGAGGAAGACTTTTTTTTCTTTCCTTTTCATACATTGATAGAAGTGATTTGATGCTCTATTCGAGTGACTCTTCAGTCCTATTTAGGAAAAATATAGTTAATGTTTAAAAGATTGAGAGCTTCCTCTATCTACACCTGTATCATGACAGTTCCATTTTGAAAAAGGGTGATTTCCATAACATTTTCTAATCAATAAAGAATTTATTATTCTCCTTGATAAATCCCAGCTTTCCTCCCAACCAATATTTATATAGCAGTCTAAACAACTATTAGGTATAAATTATGTAACAAAAATGTTTAAATTCGTCGGTAATTACAAGCTCGTCATCGTACAACAATAATTACTAAGCTTCAGAGTAAAAGCAACAATAAGGAGTTTGAAAAATCACGTGTTGCTATAAATAATATGGCTTCTTGTTTGAAATAAAATAACCAGTAATGAAATAAAGAAGATCAACAGGTTTTTTTTGCTAGTTCACGGAAAACTGATATTATCATAATTTGCGTTTCGTTTTACTAAGATGATTTATTATACACGAACAGATTAGCGTAGATGAAAATACAGGGTTGTCCATTAGTGTGTTAACGTCCAATATCTAGTATATATTTAAAAAAATTGAAAACCCGTTTATACAAAAGATGTGCGGACACTTCAGGTGCCTATTTTAAAAATATTACTTATTATACAGGGTGGCCAAAAAATATATTTTTGGATTTTCGGATTCCCCAGTTAATTCTAGTGATATTTGAGGTAACACGCTCTATATATACCTAATCCTACATAGGTTTTTAGATGATGAGGATGTAGAAAATCTAGTGATGTAAATGAAAAAAAACGTTGATGTTTTTTTTCAAAACTCGACGTTTTTTTTTTTGAAAAAAAAACATAGGGGGGTATGTTTTTTTTCTAAATTGCGTTTTTTTTTCACAATAATTAAAAATCTGTATTATCTTGTTGAGTTTTTTAAAATAAAGTGCAATCAACACGAAAATATTTTTACATTTGTCAATAAACATATATTTAAAGAAAAAAACGACCATAAAACATCAACTTATAAAAAAAATAACACAAAAACCTTGTAAAGTCTATTCAGCCAGTAAACCTGCAAGATGGCCGACATGTCGTATGACAAAAGTCATTGAAAATGCAAAAATTTATTTTATTTAGCTGCTTTTGTCATATGACATGTCGGCAGGGCCGTAGCCAGGGGGGGGGTTAGGGGGGTTGTAACCCCCTCCCCCCGGCATAAAAAAAAGTATATTTATTTTAGACTTTTAATAAGTATTAATGATACTGCAGTTATATAAAGTGCGCCCGTCTCACTTTGACACAACATAATAGTTCATTTTATTTACGGGCTACAAGACTGCAGATCGCCTTAATGGTCTGGCTTTCCTATATGTCCACCGTGATATAAACGTAGATGTAAACAAAATCATAAATATTTTCTCTTCTAAGAACAGGAAACTTGATTTTGTAATTTAGTACAAAGTAAGTAGGTATTTCAGATATTTTTTTAGTTCTTATTGTTTATTTGTCGTTTTTATTCTTATTTTGTTTTTGATCTTATTATTACATAATATAATTTATTATAATAATTATTATACTTAGATATAATTATGACTTAATATAAGCGACATGTTAATTAGTAAAATAAATAGTTTATTGTTTATTTTGTCGACCGACCTTTCAAATTTCGAATTTCTTTTAAATTAAAAGAGTGTTTTAAAGTCTGGCATATTGCCGCAGATTAAGCTTTACGGTTATTTTACCCAAAAAAGGGCGTGGCACCCAAAAAAATTTCGCCTGCGGCGCAGTTGCCTTTCGCGCCCCCTTCCCCCCCACACAAATCCTAAAGCCGCCACTGGAACAACCCCCCCCCCGAAATTATTTTTTGGCTACGGCCTTGCATGTCGGCCATCTTGCAGGTTTACTGGGTAAATCGACTTTAGTTGCACTATACAAACAATGTAAGTGACGTCATCGTTTAGCAAGAAAACTATATTTTAAATAAATTTCAAAAACGCTTCACAAGAAAAAATTGCTTTAGTCGTTTAGCCGTTGGCTTTGCTTTGCGGCTTTGCTATTTAAAAGAAGCTTAGTGTTGTGTGCTTTTCAAATAATATCGATTTAAAAAACTTAAAAGGCTAAAACTTGCACAAACTTGTCTTGTATGAACATTCCACGAGTTTGCGTAACTCGATGAACGAATTAGAACGATCTGAATGATTTTAGGCGCACCACAGCGCACAGCACTCACAGAAGCATGTAACCAACTTCGAGTCGGGCAATATGACAGACGTGCACGGTCTGTTTTATGGCGGGATTTTTAAATGATGCCTTTATGAAAAAAAACGTGGATTGGTTTTTTTTTCATGAAAAAAAACATGTTTTTTTTCAGGTGGTCAAAAAAACGGTTTTTTTACATCACTAAGAAAATCTTAATATGTATATATTTTGAAAAAAATTATTTAAGTAAGATTGGATCTCGTTTACAGAATGTTACTGTATCTAATAGATAACGAAATAAGGCAATGATGTTTATTTATTATTATTAGCCGTCTCTGGTTTCAATACGTTCATGTCGTCTCAATAATATCGTCTTTTATCGTAAAAATTATTTAAAACCACAGATATAACTTCTTCATCACTTATGTAAATTTTTCTCACGCGAATTGAATTTCAATTTAGGTACAGACATGAACAACAAAACGTCCACTCACAGTCTCGTCGACATTTCCATAAGTAAGCAGTAGCGGATCCAGGATTTTGCTGAGGGGGGGGCGACTAAGTTTTAGAAATAAAGCGCCGTAGGCGAAAAATTTTCGCGACCACGCCCAAAATCAAAAATTCACTCTGAAAAGAAATGTTAAAAATAAGTTAAACTAAAAACTGTAATATCTACCTACCTACAAAGAGACGAGCAGGATAGTGTCGGGAGAAAAATTTTCTTGACCACGCCCAAAATTTCTTAAAAATTCACCATAAAAAACTGTTAAAAATAAGTTAAACTAAAAACTCTTTTTTTATAAAGTTGTAGGTACCTTAGACATAAACTATCTGAAAGATTATTTGGGAAATTTTCTGAAAAACTTAAAAAAAGATTTTTATTCATTAAGTCAAAAAATTGCACCTAATTCATGCCAATCTGAAAATCTTAGTTCAATCTGGCCTTTTGTAGTATCTAAAATATCATTGAAAAGCTGCTTATAATGAAGTTTCTGCGAAGGTCTGCGTGTTTGGTTTGTTTTAATTTTAATGTTGTAAATGCCGCCTCCTAATATTTGCCGCCCTGGGCTACAGTCCTTATACAGCCCCCCCCCCCCCCTAAATCCGCCGCTGCTACCAGTTAAGCCATATGCATTTATCATAAAATAACAGTGTTGATCTTTTCTTTTATTTTTAAAACATGACAATAAATTTATTTATATCATTGGCTGGCTTGTTTTATAAAATATTCTATTATTTCTATTATTAATTATGTGAAGTTGAAATTAAGGTTTTTCTTATATTTATTTCACAGGAATTCGCGAATGACGTATTTGACTTTAGGTGTGGTTAAGAAGGCTCAGGGGGGGGGGGGGGCGAAACCCCCGTCGCCCCTCCCCTAAATCCGCCGCTGTAAGTAAGCCGCTTTACTTAAATCTTTTTCTCTAGCGGTTGGGTTGTAAACTTACCCCTCCATTTCTACCCCCAAAATTTAACATTTTCCAATTTGCAGCAATTTAACTTTTTGGACTTTAGTTTTTAGGATACAGAAATTCGTACAAACTTTTCAACCCTTGTTTTCACACCGTCAGGGGTTACCTTTCGAAAAGTCCCTTCTTATTGGATGTCTACGTTACAAGTAGAAGACATCCTCAAAATTTCTTGATTCTAGGAATCTAGGAGAAGGAGTTTAGGTTGGGCGTCAGTCAGTCACTTTACAATTTTGTACCTATAGATTATAGAAGATTTGATCTAAACTCGGTTTTGGTAATTTTTGGAGTAAACTATGAACTGGTGACTCCTTTTTGACTAACCATAATTCTTGAACTAGTTTACTTAAAGGAACTAGAATTTTCATCTCTAGCCAAATACCCAACTCACTTCGAACCTCTCTTAAAACGAGTTGATTATAATAATCGTATATTAAAAACTAACATAACCTAAAATAAATATTAATGACCCTAAAGCACTTTCTTCTGTGGGTATTGTCCTGTCAGTTGAATATTTAAATTTTGAATGAAAACGTAAAGTAAACTAAACTAGTTTAAATTTAAAGTTTTTACTTTACCTTGAAAAGGTTATAGGTTAAAAGTGTTTCACTCTATGGCACAATAATAGGTATTCTCATACGAGTATTACAGTAAAAAATATGGATTGCTGTAGGCCAAAACCTATTATCATTCAGTGCCACGAATTTTAAATTCCTATACCGTGCGAGCAAAAATTATTTGCATCAATGATATTATGGGGACGATATATCTAACCAAATCTAGGTTAAAATTTTGTCAAATTCATATTATGACATGATATGCCAAACTAATGAGTAATAAAATAAGTTGACGAATACAAATTTATTTTTGTTGTTTACAAAATTAACAAAGTAAGAATATACAGAAAGAAGAAGAAACATAATTACATGAATTGAAATTGCTGAAATTGGCCACCGCCATGCTCCAAGCATAAATTCACACGTCTCTTCATATTCTTTCCAATAAATTTTGGGTAAACTATTGAGAGTAATTCCTGCGTCTCTCAAAATCTGCGGCTTGTATTTCTTGGAAAACTTGCATTTTATAAGGAAATAAATTTAGCTGCTTCTTAAAAATAGTCCTGCATGTTCCATAAGATCTTCATGAATGTTTGTGCTGTTCCGTAAAGCCCATTGTGTGAATTGTTCTAGAAATTGGAAAAATTAGCGATGAATCAAATTACTTGTAACGACTGTCAAATATGACGGAATAACTGATTGATTCTTAATTCAGGTAGTTACTGACACCCAACAGGTATTAAGCTCTACGGCTAAGCATTAAGTCATTAGATGCAAGGCCCTCTTTGATGCAAATAATTTTTGCTCGCACGGTACTTGGAAAACACCAATATTTGCCATATTTTTGACATTTTTAATTTTAAATACAGGCAAATTACCCGAATCATGAAAATTGCAGACTATCTTCAAAATTAAAAATTCGAATATAAATTACGTATATTTTACCTTCTCTTGGTCAAACTAAAATATTTTCCAGTTAGTTTTTGATATATCCTTTTGCCACGGTGGAGGAGGACACAGCAGTCTGCTAGTAAAGTGGCGGAAGACCGACGGAAACAGTGACCAGGGTAAAGTTTTGGATCTGGCTGGGAGCTTCAAGAATTTTGTTATACTGGATACGCTCGTTATCCAATTTTTCTTATCACAAAATAAAATTGCACTTTTAGCAGTAACATCATTAATTCTATAGAATTTCAATATATGTAGGTAATAAAAAAAGTCTTAGGCAAAGTTAACAACCCAATACTTATGTTAATTAAAAAAATTATCAACACTTGAATATTTGAATATTTGCTGTAAAGCAAGTTATAAAGTTCAGTAACCTTAGATTCGCAAAATCGTATTATTCAAGAATTTTTTCTGAATAGTTTTGTGATTTTATTAATTATAAAAGAAGTGTAAAAATTCTATTATACGGGGTTGCCCAGAAGTCCGGAATAAAATTAATATAGCCTTAACCTATAAATTTTGAAGAGAACGCTCGGACACGTCAATTTAGTTTTATATATGCTCACATTTTGACGTTACTCGTTTGTTTTTTTAGACATTTGCAAAAGATTTGACGACATCGATCTTTTCTTTAAATGGAAACATACAGCTTGTGATACCTCATTTGAAAGATAATATCTCGTACAGTATGCTCATAAATTTTGGCGCGATTCTGTCAAGCTATTTCAAAATGGCGACTGTTAAAAGTTTCACGTTCTGACATTTTGTGACTTAACAATAGTTATGGTTTATTTGTTATTTATTTTGTCAAAAAAAAAAATGTAACGAAGCAAAACATAACACAACGAAAAGGTGGTTTAACGTGGCAAATGCTGGAAATGTCTTCCACCCTCTACTTGGCATGCTCCCAGACGATGCTAAAATCCGTCGACGGAATTCCGAATGGCTTCAGCCGGTATGTTATGTGTCTCCAATCTAATTTTGTATTTCAATATTATTTGGCCCATTTTGGTAAACTTTTTCTTTTAAACATCCCCAAAGAAAATAGTCTAGAGGCGTTAAGTCTGGGGACCTCGGTGGCCATTCAATTGTACCACGTCGTCCAATCCAGCGACCTGGAAATATCTCATCTAAATATCTTCTCACATTGACACCAAAATGTACCATGAAGATTTCTCACCTTGAAAGGTAAAAAAAAACATCAATGATTTATCATTTCCGCTTATTTAAATAGAGATTTTTTAAAAAGTTTTTACAGTCGCCATTTTGAAATAGCTTGACAGAATCGCGCCAAAATTTATGAGTATACTGTAGGAGATATTAGCTTTCAAACAAATGATGTATCACAAGCTGTATGTTTCGATTAAAAAAAAAAAGATCGATGTCGTCATATCTTTGACAAATGTCTATAAAATAACAAACGAATAACGTCAAAATGTGAGCATATATAAAACTAAATTGACGTGTCCGAACGTTTTCTCCAAAAATTACAGGTTAAGGCTATATTAATTTTATTCCGGACTTCTGGGCAACCCTGTATATACAGTGTCACCAGTAAAGTCCGCATCATATGGGATTTTTTTTTATTAATAGCTTTATTCGAAATTTGACTTTGGCATCAAGTTCTGCTTCGATCGAAATGAAAATTAAGCAAAAAAATAGTAGTCACGTGATTCGCATTATCTGTCAAATTTTAATTTTTTCCAAAAAATAATTCAAAAGTGGGGTTATTTCTGAAAATATCGAAAAAAGTTATTGGAAAAAGTTTTTTTTAATGCATTTTCTAGCCCACATGAAAAATTTCAGCTGGATAAGATAATTTTGATTTTTTACCTATATTTTGTAAATTGCACCACTTTTGCAAAAGAAGACTCGACGCAACCTACATAAAACTTCTTAGTTTTGACAATGCTTTATTTCAGATACATTTTCTTTAAAGTAGCGCCATATTAAATGTGTGTTTTTCTACAAAATCAAAATTGGGCTATTAAAATTTGGTCACATGTGATGCAAAGTTCATTTGTTTTTGCCCCTGTATAAGGTAACTTCATAAAATAAGTATTTTTGAAAACGTAGTTTGTGTCTGAAAGTGATACACCTTAATATTAAGACAAAAAAGAACACAGTGTCATCAGTAAAGTGTTCATTAAGTGAAAAATAAATTTTAGTTTAACTTAACGTAAAGTTTATCTATTTTCAACGATTTAATTTAAAACCCCTTTATTTTATTTTTAATTTTTTTACTTTCAGACAAACTACGTTTTCAAAAATACTTATTTTATGAAGTTACCTTATACAGGGTCAAAAACAAATGAACTTTGCATCACATGCGACCACGTTTTAATGGCCCAATTTTGATTTTGTAGAAAAATACACATTTAATATGGCGCTACTTTAAAGAAAATGTATCTGAAATGAAGCATTGTCAAAACTAAGAACTTTTATGTAGGTTGCGTTGAGTCTTATTTTGCAAAAGTGGTACAATTTACAAAATATAAAATTTTTGCATGTGTGCTAGAAACTGCATTAAAAAAAACTTTTTCTAATAACTTTTTTCGTTATTTTCAGAAATAACCCCATTTTTGAATTATTTTTTGGAAAAAATTAAATTTTAACAGATAATCCGAATCACGTGACTACTATTATTTTGTTTAATTTTTATCTTGATCGAAGCAGAACCTGATGCCAAAGTCAAATTTCGAATAAAGCTATTAATAAAAAAAAATCCCATATGATGCGGACTTTACTGGTGACACTGTATAACAATATATAAATAAATAACTATAATACTAAAATACAAATCCACAAGTAGGTCAAAATTAAGAAAGACTAAAGATTTTCATTTTTAATATTTTTAAGCTTAACGCAATGTACCGGGTGTTCCACCTAAGGAGGTAATCGGCTATATCTCAAAACGTAATAACACTAGGACTTTGGGAAAAAAAATATATCTATCTATAAAAGCGGCCAAGGGAAATTGCTGGAAATTATTTTCAAGTTCGAAAAATGACCGCTAGGGGGCGTAAGAGAACTTTCAAAATAGAAATGCCGATTTTCTCTTGATTTTTCTTAATAAAAATATGTTAAAAATATAAGCATTGTATTCTTCATAAAATTATGCAACTTTATGTTAGAAATCGGTTTTTTTATTTTCAATAATAAAGTGGTGGGAGAAGGTCAAATCTTTTTTCTTTCAAACGCTGATATCTCTGCTTTGGATAAACCGATTTTATTCAACTTGGCCTTGAAAAAAAGCCCTTCTTTTCCTCTACACGTAAATCTATTAACTATACCATATTGATTCTGATGGGAGCCACTAGATGGCGTTTTTCCGTAATTCCTCAATGAATAAGGATTTTCTCAAAAAAATCAAATGTTATGGTATGACTTTTTCATCATATTTTATTTTAGGCTTATAAAGGCTATTAAATAGTGGAATAACAAATCCAGGTCCGTATTTAAAATAAAAAAGTTGATGATGGTCGCTCGGATCCGAAACGTCGGATTAAAAAACTAACCCCATCAGCTTGTAGAGGAGGAAAAGTTACTATTAGGAACTAAAAACCGCAACGTGATATCTTTAGAGAAATTAGGGATAATAATAATTAATATGGAAAAATGGGCCATTTTTTAAAACATTCGATTTTCTCTACCCGGTACAGTGTGAGTTTGTAACTTGGTTAACTGGATAATAATGGTAATAAAGTATAAAGTCAATCGTCATTGGATTAAGATTCTTAATGATTTTAACATTGTAAACCTTGAATACGATTGCAGAAAAATTATATTATTTGTAATGCAGTACAAGCATGATATTGTGATAGATTTTTTTTTGCTAGTTTGTGGCGTGTTTCGTTTTAATTTTTTTAATTCCATAGAAACAAGCACTTATTTACATTTTGGTACTGCTGGCATTTTCTGCAATTGAATAAGGTTGGCCTTGCCATCCTTTAAATGAATTTTATTTTTACGATTACTCGATTAACCCTTTGATGGATTCCAGGACCGGACTTGATAATTATGCATATGATACCTTTTAGAACAATTGATGCAGCAGCAGTCGTATCGATATCGGTATTAGATCATTTTCCTCGGTGCAGTAATTTTACGTTCGTGTTAAAGAAACTCCCATTTTGTCACTTATTTGCTTATACAGTTGCTATGTATCCAATTGCGCAAACACATAAAGAATGCGTGGATTACTTCTTTATCTTCTTATATTTATTTGAATTCCTATAGGCCAAACTCGACCTAATTTAATTAGTTTTTTCATTTTAAAAAGCAGTGACATTTCCTTTATCACAGTGTTTAGTATGTCTAGGACCTAGGACCTACATACTTGCGTACAGCTCGAAGACTAAAGCCATTAACTGTTGTAACTTCCCTAAATTACTAGCTATCTGTCTAATGTTGAGTTATATCGCTTTTATAAAACGAACTAAGATAGTTTAACAATAGTCACACCATAAAAAAAACGATGAAAACTAGGAGATCCTTAAAAACTGTAAATAATTCCTTCCGATTCAAACCGCTGATTTTTAGAGATTAATTTATTAAAAGTGGTTTTGATTTTTTAAGATTATTTACTTGTTTTTTTTTAACCAGAAAAGGACTTCATAATGCGAAAATTATACACTAGAAATCTAACCTTTGCGAATCGGCATAACTACACAAAAACTAGAAATCCTTAAATATTAAACACCCACAATCCACAATAGCAAAGAAAACAACAAGGAATCCCCAGAGAAAACTTAAAACCAACAATAAAAATTACGTCGAGCTGGTTCTGAAGTGTATTTTGAGCATGTCGCTAAAGAAGGACAAGCCGATAATAAGAAGTTTGTACGCATGCCCAATCCTGCTGGGAGGTAAGGCATCTGACCAACGAGCTGTGCTCTCAGACGTATTTTTTCACCCATTAAACTTTACATACATTGTTACACTGTTTACATGCACTGTTACACTATTTACATGCAGTTCAGTCACCTGCTAACTTGCTAATTACCTTTTCTGTTTGTTACAGTGCCTAATGCAGAATGCAGGACAGTACGTCCCAGGAACTGCCCACCCGCCACAGCAGTTCGTACCATCGGAAACATCGGTGAGTACCATTTTGGGTTGGGTAAAATTGTACCTAATGTTGTACATTTTTCGAATTACGCTACATTTTGAAAGGAATTAAAACTAAACTTGGTTTGTTAGTATTTATTATTGCGTCTTTTTTTATTTTCTGTACAAATTACAGCTTCTAAAAATCCGAAAAAAAGTAATTATTAAACGACAATTTGCTTTTTAAATTTGAGACGTCAAAAATGTCAGTGCGTGTTAATCAACTACATAGTTTTGCTGATGATACGGTAATTTTTTATGAAGGTCTAAATTGGAATATTTAAAAAAATACTATTAAAAAAGAGTTTATAAAAATAAGCAACTGGTTTAATAAAAACTTATTAACTATAAATTATAACAAAACAACGTATATTCTATTTACTTTATACAAAAATAAACTTCCAAATATTGGTCCAATAATATGCAATAATAATATTAATATAATGGAAGGTAAAAATATTAAATATCCAGGAATAATTTTTGATAAACATTTAAAATGGGATTTACATAGTGACTATATTGTAAAAACTTTAACACCCTAAACAATTTTTTAATATAAAAGAATTAGAAATATTTTATTATTCTTTAGTACAAACCCATTTAAATTATGGAATACTAGCATGGGGAGGCATAAATAAGAATTATCTTAATAATATTGGAACTATTCAAAAATACATTTTGAAAATCATTTACGAAAAATACCACCAATATTCTTCTGATTTACTATTTAAAGATAGCAAAAAAATGGATATTAAACAAATTTTAATATTTTCTTACATGTTAATACAGTGACCGGCAGAAAGTACGGACCAAAGGGGATTTTTTTAAATTTCAAAACTTACCAATTTTTTTGCAGGTGGAAAAGTTCTGCATGTTCTTAAACAAAAAAGAGCATAGACAAAACTAGTAAATATTGCGTCGTATACCAGGGAGAGATGAAAACGTTAAAATTACTCAAGAATAAAGTGCCCTTATTTTCCACCGTAGACATTTTTTTTATTAGGAAAGTTGTTTGCACTTGAAAGTTATCGATAAATACCAAATTTCAGCTCGGTAGTACAAAAAAAGTGTTTTTACTTTTTTTTTACGCCCCCTCGTATAACGAATCGATAGAAACTATGCAACCTATAAAATCAATTTTTTAACAGCTCTTCGGCAATTTGACATAAAACTTACTTAAATTTGTTTAAATACGCGAGAACTGGACGTTTAATACAATAACATCAAAAATAATCTAACTGTTCTGGTGCACACCGTACATTATTCTATGAATCAGCGGAATAACTTTATGCAAAATAAACGAGGGTCTACTTCATACATTTAACAATATTTTGCCGTTCCCAATTTTTCAAAAACTCTTAAACCCATTGGTTCATGAATTAAAGTTTAAACCCTTACAATAAAATTCGTTTTCATTTAAATCTAGTTGCCATGAAAAATATTTATATTTGTGCCACCGAGCTGAAATTTGGTATTTATCGATAACTTTCAAGTGCAAACAACTTTCCTAATAAAAAAATTTTCCACAGTGAAAAGTAAGGGCAATTTATTCTTGAGTGGATTTAACGTTTTCACCTCTCCCTCGTATACGGCGCAATATTTACTAGTTTCGTCTATGTTCTTTTTTGTTTAGGGACATGCAGAACTTTTCCACCGCCAAAAAAATTTGGTAAGTTTTGAAATAAAAAAAAATACCCTTTGGTGCGTACTTTCTGCCGGTCACTGTATATATTTTTAAACATAAAAATAAAATAAATTATATTAATCACTTAAACTTGTCATAAAAATACTATTACATATAAAAATAGAGTAAACAAAACAATAGCACACAATAGTAATTTACGTTACAAGACCGGAAAGTAGTGTTTTTCAGGTCGAGACAAGCATTTCCAGTCCTGGAAGCTTGGAGAGACCTGGAAAACACTAATTTTCGGTTGCGTGACGTACAATATTTTTTTTAAGACCGACACTTTGATATATTTTATAATCTACGCGAAACAAGTTTGACATAAAGAACAAAATTAAAAATCAACGAACTGTCACTCGACAATACATCGAAATGTTGTTGTCATAATAACGAAATCAAGGTATCTTGTATTATCAAAGAGCGATTGGAAAAACAAAAAACAGGGTGACAGTGACATTAGAGACCGGAAAAGTGACATTAGAGTCCGGAAGAGATTTTTCCTGTCTCTAATGTCACTTTTCCGGTCTTGTGATCGGAAAAACGTTATTTTCTAGACGAAAAATTGTCCAGAAAGTGTAAATTTTCTGGTCGGTTTTAAAAAAAACATTTTTTAAACATCAATCCATATATTTTTGATATGCTACCACAGTCAATTAAAATAATTAAATCATTAAATAATTATAGAAATAAAATTAAAAATGGGATATTATCCAATCCAAGAACGTCATTAATAAATAATAAAGATACCAAGCTATAAGGAACAAAATAATTAAATATATATATATTATATACATGACGTATTGTATCTTTGTATACTGTAGTGATATAAAATATACCAACAAAATATTGTCATATTCGTTTTATATTATAATCTAGTTGTGCCTAAATTATGAAATATATTCAGATAATAAATATTATATTATTTAACTCAAAACAAGTATTTTTCTTCTGAGTTCGGAATTGATAGTTTAAACAAAAAAATTATATATTACCTAGCATTAAATGTCAAAAAAAATATTTGAGTAAACTTTTATTATTATTATTATTATTATTATTATTATTATACTCTTTAATTATTCAAATCAAACTATAAACTTTAGTACATTTCCCAATTAATTTTTGGTACATTTACAAAGTTGACAGCGCCAGCACTGACCATCCTGGTAATACCCCAGTACCTACTATCAATATTATCACAGTACCATCGGTCGAAATACCTTTAGTCGAGTCGTGTTTGCCTATTAATTATGTCATAGTTATTTGGGTACCGGGTCCATGCTTAACGGCATGAATCTTATTGATTTCGCGTGGTTCTACTGGTCCTATTTATATAAGATAGTACTTGTGATGGATTTTTACATTATTTTTAGTGTTAATGATGTTTGCAATTAATAGATTATTTAACATAATTCGTGTAACTGGAATTTGATGTATAAAATGTGTGCCATGGAAAAAACGAGATTTTTTTCGGTTATTGTCAGTGATGAAGTTGGTGCATCTAAATATTTTCAGTGTCAAGTGCAGTGTAAATATTATTTGAATTGATGCAAACTCAAAGTTAAGTCATGGATTTTGATATACCGACAAGGGATTTGACTTCTTGTATTACACTGGATTTGTTTAGTAGAGAAGAGGTAACTGCTAAGTCTTCTGTTATGGTTTCAGTTTAATAAATTGCAGTTTTATCAATTACTAGCGGGGCCTGCCGCTTTGGGAGAGAGCAACTCCCAAATCAAATAAATTCTTATTACTTCGAAACAATTGACAGGGCTAGATTATTGAGTAAATTGTATCAGTATGGTATTCGCGGAAACGTTTATAAATGGTTTAAAAATTATTTAAGTAACAAGTCACAAAAAAACAAAAATATCAAAAACATATTCAAATAAACAAATAAATAATATAGGAGTTCCTCAAGGAAGTATACTAGGTCCAATATTATTTATTTTATACATGAACGATATGCATTTAGTTTTAAAAATGTGTAAATTACAAATGTTTGCTGATGACACCTTATTAATTTAAATTAATGTTTTTTAAATATTTGTGATGGTCTAAATACTCTAAATTCAGAGACAAATATATTATTAAATTGGCTAAAAGTAAATAAATTAAAATTAAATATTTCAAAAACTGAATGTATGGTTATGGGTAATAATTTAAATTGTCAAAATATAAATGCTTGTAATTATTGATGGTGAAAAACTGGAATTAATAAACAGTTTTAAATTTTTAGGGATAACCATTGATTCAAAATTAAAATTTTTTAATTATTTTGAAAGTATTATATCGGAGATTGCCGGAAAAGTAGGTTATTTTAAAAGAATCACTTCTAATTTAAGTTTGTTTTCTAAAAAAACTATATTTAATACTATTATATTACCACATTTTCTTTATTGTTCTTCCATTTTATATTGTGCTAGTGAGGAAATATTTGATAAATTACAAATTTTACAAAATAAGGCAATGTTATTTTAAATTGTGACAAATATACAAAAATTGATTTTATGTTGAAAAATTTAGATTGGTTAAATGTCAGAAATTTAATTTTTTATTTAGTATTTATCTTTATACATAAAATTAAAAATAATTTATTGCCTGATTGTTTAAAAAAATTTTGTTCTTTTAATTATGACCATCATAATTATAAAACAAGAACTAATCAAAATTTTTATGTGGATAGAGTGTCTAAAACATTAGCTTATAAATCTATATGTTATAAAGGTTTGATAAAATATAATAATTTGGAAAATTCTATTAAATCTCAAAAATCATTAAAACTGTTTCAAAAAACTTTAAAATTACCTACATTTAATTAAAAAACAAAATGATATCTACGTAATATTTGATACAATTTGCAAAATGTTTAACTTTTCTGTATCTTTTTAATAAAAGAAGGTTGCGTTTTAAAATTTAAAAATAAATCTATAAAGATGTGTTTAAAAAAAATGTATTAAAATAGTTATTTTCCTAACAAGTGCGCAAAGTGATACTTTTCCGCACGCAAGTACAGTTGGACGAACGACGCGAAGCGGAGTTCGGATAAGTTCTTGCGTGCGGAAAAGCACTTTGCGCACTTGTTAGGAACAACATTTTTCCTACGAGCTTCATATCAGATAACAACAAAAATAAAAATATGATAATTTATTTAATAATTTTTAATTCGACTTTAAAGAAAGAACTATAATATACTTACAACTAAAAATTACATAACAAAAAAAAATAATAGAAAATTAAAAAATTACATAACAATAAAAAAAATAATAGGAAACTAAATTATTTGTTTATAACATTTATAACAAAAGAGCAATTACTCACATTCACAAATATAAATATTCCCTACCAAGGAGATTTTTGAATAGTTTTACTTTTCCGCACCCAGTGCGGATAAAAGTCTTATCCGCACTAGTGCGGAAAAGTGTAACTTTGCACACAAAAATGCGTGCGCAAAGTACTACTTTGCGCACGCTCGTAGGAAAAATATTTATTTGTAGCTTTTTGCTAAATAAAACATGTTACTACTACTACCACCACTAATTAGCAATTTTCTTTGTCTTAAAGCAGGAAAGCGCGTTGTTCCGTTGCTGTCACATATAGTATCGAAACAGTTATATAAAGAGTATCTGAATTCTTATAAGGAATACAAGGTTTTTTTTCAGTGTAGGTATACTCCTTTTTCCAATCTCTAAGTGAATTTTGAAAAAATGACGAAACACGTATTTTATTTTATTAATTTAATAGAACTTATGTACCAACTCTTCGACCTCCACCAGTTTTAGTTTCTGAGGAGATACAGAAAATCCTATGAAAATTTCAACCCCCGTTTTTACTCCCTTAGAGGTTGATTTTCGAAAAATCCCTTCTTAGTGTATGCCTACATTATAAGGGGAAGACATGCCCGAAATTTTATGGTTCTAGGATCAGGGGTTTAGGCTCGGCGTTATTGACTCAGTCACTTCAAAATTTTATATATTAGTAGATGTACAGTGTGACCAGTAAAGTCCGCATCATATGGGATAATTTTTTATTAATAACTTTATTCGAAATTTGACTTTGGCATCAAGTTCTGCTTCGATCGAGATGAAAATTAAGGGAAAATAGTAGTCACGTGGTTCGCATTATCTGTCATATTTTAATTTTTTCCAAAAAATAATTCAAAAGTGGTGTTATTTCCGAAGGTATCGAAAAAAGTTATTAAAAAAAGTTTTTTTAAATGCAGTTTCTAGCCCACATGCAAAATTTTTGCTGCATAAGATAATTTTGATTTTTACCCATATTTTGTAAATTGCACCACTTTTGCAAAATAAGACTCATCGCAACCTACATAAAACTTCTTAGTTTTGACACATATAACTTTTTCTTGAAAGTAGCGCCATATTAAATGTGTGTTTTTCTACAAAATCAAAATTGGGCTATTAAAATTTGGTCGCATGCAAAGTTTATTTGTTTTTGAGCCTGTATAAGGTAACTTCATAAAAGAAGTATTTTTGAAAACGTAGTTTGTGTCTGAAAGTAATACACTTTAATATTAAGATCAAAAACAACACAGTGTCATCAGCAAAGTGTTCACTAAGTGGAAAATAAATTTTAGTGGTGGGTAAAAAATTAAAATTATCAGATGCAGCTGAAATTTTGCATGTGGGCTGGAAACTGCATTTGAAAAAACTTTTTCTAATAACTTTTTCGCTATTTTCAGAAATAACCCCACTTTTGAATTATTTTTTGAAAAAAATTAAAATTTGACAGATAATGCGAATCACTTGACTACTATTTTTCTGCTTAATTTTCATCTCTATCTCTATTAATAAAAAAAAATCCCATATGATGCGGACTTTACTGGTCAAACTGTAGATTATTATAATTATTGTGCGAAAAGTGTAAATACAACATAAAGCAAGCGATGTTTTTGTTCAATGTGAACATCATTTTTTACGTTCTTGGTTTATTTTTGAATTAAATAAATAATAATTTACTAGATACAGGGTTGGGATGAAGATATCGACCCCTTTTATCGATTTTGCTTGCCCAACTAAACTGCTATTTACCGGAAAGAATATTCGCAATTTTACCATAAACTATCTAATAGCTTTGGTATTAAGTAACTTGGAGAAATCGTTCAGATCACATAAGAAAGATCGTTTTAATAATTAGCTGATGTTCAAAGTGTAAAAAAAAATAAGGCTGCGGTTTTGCAGGCTACTTGCCTCGACGAATCAGTCGACGAGTATTGTATCCGAGCCAAAACAACGCACGATGCTTGTTTTACAGTATAGGTAGCAGTAGCGTAGTAGCCCATAGGCTGCAGGTTTAAACTAGATTTGTTATAGCGCAAACACAATTCACTTAACTACACAAGCACACAAAAACTAGAAATCCGAAATATTAAACGGCCACAATCCACAATCCTTTTAAAAATTTAACTCAGCTTGGCAAAGATTTTTTCCTTCTCCCTTGCCGCGGTGAAGTATGCCAATCTATATTTCTCATATGATTATATGTAGGGTTCTGGATTTGACCGGTCAATTTGTTTTTGGTCAATTGACTGAAATAAATTAAAATTTAAAAATGCAGTGGATGAACCTAACTATACTTGGCAAATTTCTTATTTTGTATTTTGGAAAAAATTAATTTTTTACAACAAGTTTTGCTTGTTATGAAAAGTCTATTGCCATACCTAAATTTTATACAGGGTGGTCAAATGGATGATATATAGTCCATCCAGGTACACATTCTATAAGTGTATATCTCAATAGTTTATTTTTATATAACCATGAAAACATAAAAACATGAACACTTAAAATAAAATATCAGACTCGGGTAATTAGGTAGCTGAATTATTACGAGCAGTAAAGTATGCAGCCAATGGTAAATGTTCATCTTCGGAGTCAGATTCTAGCTGCTCGGCTTCGGAAGACGAAGAGAGGCCGACTATTGAGATTCCCAGAATCAGGTGTTATTGTTTTCCTAAATAACGGCGCTATAACGATACACTAAACATTATCCTGGGTGGTAGGAGGTAATCTGGATAGATCACAAATGCATAAATAACTAGACTCGGTACATATCGCTAATCGTCAGCCGAGAGTGCATCTAATATTAGTACTAAAAAAAAAATTACAATAAAAAAATACTTTTCTTTTCTTTTTTTCTATTTACTATTGCTTTTTTTGCCTCACCTTCCTGCGGAACGTGAAGGGGAAACATATCGCCAAATTGTCATTATAACAACCGACCAAAACTAGACAATGGTGCAAAATTTCCATTTTCTCGTATAGATAGGTAGTTTTCGGAGGCGGCGCCGTATAGTGCTCGACGTCCCGTTTCCAATGCCGCCTGGCTCGGACTTTTCGTTACGGAGATATATGATATTTAATATTATGATATTGATATTTATAGGTGCTCTTTAAACTCGCACGCCTTTGTGCAATGTGAGATATACTTTCCATATTTGCTATATAAAAATATGTAAGTATTCAATCGATTAAAACATAAGCAAACAATTATTATTATATTGAAGCTTTATATATATATTATATATATGATATATTTTGACCGAATGTGACCGGTCAAATACGTAATGGTCAATTGACGGTCAATTGACCATGCCCAACCCTAATTATATGATTTGTTCGCGAAGCGTTCCTTTAACAACTTAGCTCAGCAAAGATTTTTTACTTTGCTTTGCTATACTGTTTAAAAAAAGCAAAAGGAAAGTACCTAATAGCAAAAAATAGAAGAAGTCCACAGATAATAGGTACCAACAAGAATGGCGCTGAGCCGGTTCTGGAGTGTATTAATATGATGTCGATAAAAAGGAAAACCTAATAATAATAATAATTTTTGTTTGCGCAGTTGTCTAAGCTGTACCGGGTGTTTCACCTAAGGAGATAATCGGCTATATCTCAGAAAGTAATAACACTAGGACTTTGGAAAAAATATATATTTATAAAAGCGGCCAAGAGAAATTGCTGGAAATTATTTTCAAGTTCGAAAAATGACCGCTATGCAAACCTTATGCAAAGTTATGTTAGGAATCGTTTTTTTCTATTTTCAATAATAAAGTGGTGGGAGTAGGTCAAACCTTTTTTCTTTCAAACGCTGATATCTCTGCTTTGGATAAACCGATTTTATTCAACTGGGTCTTGAAAAAAAACCCTTCTTTTCCCCTATACGTAGATCTATTAACTATACCATATTGATTCTGATGGTGGCCACTAGATGACGTTTTTCCGTAATTCCTCAATGAATAAGGATTTTCTCAAAAAAATCAAATGTTATGATATGACTTTTTCATCATATTTTATTTTAGGCTTATAAAGGCTATTAAATAGTGGAATAAAAATCCAGGTCCGTATTTAAAATAAAAAAGTTGATGATGGTCGCTCGAATCCGAAACGTCGGATTAAAAAACTAACCCTATAAGCTTGTAAAGGAGAAAAAGTTACTACCAGTAACTGAAAACCGCAATGTGATATCTCCTGTTAAACTAGAGAAATTAGGGATAATAATAATTAATATGGAAAAATAGGACATTTTTTAAAACATTCATTAATCAATTAAATCACTGGTTTTTTCTCTAGTTTAACAAAAGATATTGAAATTTTCGTCCTGCGTTGTACAAATTTCTGCGGATATAAGTTAAATCGGTTGTTGTAATGGTTTTAGGCATTTGGTTAGCCAGCTCGCGTCTTATAATTTTTGCTGGCTTTTCGGAAATATCATCAACGGCTTTACGCTTACATGCAGTTGAAATGACTTTTCGATTAAGCTTACGCTCATCTTGTTCGTGATTATGATCTAGCTGGCTTCTGCTAAATTTTCAGCACAAAGCGTAAACACTTTTGCATCACAATTTAAAGATTTTTTGGTACAACGCCAAAAAACTTCGCCAGTCTTTAACACTTTCTGCTTTAAAAATGTATATTGGTTAATAACTAACAAACGTTTTCCATTGTCACTATCCACAAACGATATCTCCATAATTGTTTTTTTATCACTATTTTTCAAGACACGCCAAAAATATCGAATACGAAGTAAGTTTTCCGGATGTGTTTTTGAAAATGACAAAATTATTTATGTTGACAATCTATTTATACTCGACCAGACCCAAACTAATTCACTTAAACTATAAAATAATTTAACCTATAAGAAAAACCCCTGCGATAATTACGGGCCCTCATAATTACTGGAAAGGTGCCGGAGTGCCCAGATTACATATCGGATTAAGGTGACCTTTTTTCGTAGTAGGTAAATCCATTAATTTGGTGCCCACTTTACGCCCGCCGACTATTCTACAAGAAACGCAAATGGCCTTATAGTCCCTAGACACACTTCAACACGATATGAAAAATCTCCCCACTATGCCTGCATCAAGATTTTTAATAAACTACCAGAAGAAATCAATCAATTCGTAACAAGAGGTATATTTGGAAGAAAACTAAAGATCTAACTTATTAAAAATGCATTTTACCCACTAAAAGACTTTTTGAATGTCTAAACGATGTCATATTTTTGTGTAAAAGGTTTTGACCTTTTAGATTTTTCTCGTACATTTAATGTTTGTAGTCGGAAATTTAAGGGTAAACTGCCTCCTAAGTTCGTTAATTTTATAGTTTTATATGACGAACCTCAAATCATAATGTATGATCCTTAGTAGATACCAATTTGTTTTGATTCACTTAAATCGAAAATGTGGCTACAATTTGGAAACGCATAAGTAATAACTTTAAAATTTTATCTAAAAATATTTCGAAAAATATTCATTCCCTTGTGTTAAATGTATCGGCACTGTGGTTTGTAACATTTTTCGAAACAGTTCAAAAATGTGAAAAATAAAATATACCCTCTGTTTATTTCGTGTCAAATTGTAACTATGTGACCTTTATTTAAATACCTCTTTAATAATGAAAGAACGAGAAAATGCAAATATCTTACCTCATATTAATTAAGTGAATATTAATTTAATTGCATTTTAATTAATTTTGGCAGTTTATTGAGTCACCTTCAAATTAGAAAACATACAATGCCGTGCGAAAATATAGAAAGATGAGAATAAGCAGCACAGCGGTCTGAAACTTTCTTCCTATTCTAAAAATAAGTGTCTTGTAAATCTGTTAGTAGTGGAAAAAATTAACTACGATTTAGACAGCTAATAGCCCTGCTTCCGTCGTAAATCGGACGCTCGGGCAGTAAGAGTAGAGTCTAAACCTTGGTTAATAATATACTAATAATAATTACACCTAAGATAAAGCTAGGATTAAGTTGATATAATAAATGACAGCATTAGGAACCTTATACCCTTTAAAATTTCATAATATAAGAAATCTGTTTCTAGGGTAGCGAAATGTCTTTTGGTATACACAGTGTGACCAGTAAAGTCCGCATCATATGGGATTTTTTTTTAATAGCTTTATTCGAAATTTGAATTTGGCATCAAGTTCTGCTTCGATCGAGATGAAAATTAAGCAAAAAAAATAGTAGTCACGTAATTCGCATTATCTGTAAAATTTTAATTTTTTCCAAAAAATAATTTAAAAGTGGCGTTATTTCTGCAAATATCGAAAAAAGTTATTAAAAAAAGTTTTTTTGAATGCAGTTTCTAGCCCACATGCAAAATTTTAGCTGCATAAGATAATTTTGATTTTTTACCCATATTTTGTAAATTGCACCACTTTTGCAAAATAAGACTCAACGCAACCTACATAAAACTTCTTAGTTTTGACAATGCTTTAGGTATTTGTTTTTGACCCTGTATAAGGTAACTTCATAAAATAAGTATTTTTTAATACGTAGTTTGTGTCTGAAAGTAATACATCTTAATATTAACACAAAAAAGAACACATAGTCATCTGTAAAGTGTTCATTAAGTGCAAAATAAATTTTAGTGGTGTGTAAAAAATCAAAATTATCTTATGCAGCTGAAATTTTGCAAGTGGGGTAGAAACTGTATTTAAAAAAACTGTTTCTAATAACTTTTTTCGATATTTTCAGAAATAACCCCACTTTTGAATTATTTTTTGAAAAAAATTAAAATTTGACAGATAATGCGAATCACGTGACTACTATTTTTTTGCTTCATTTTCATCTCGATCGAAGCAGAACTTGATGCCAAAGTCGAATTTCGAATTATAAAATAATAATAAAAAAAAATCCCATATGATGCGGACTTTACTGGTCACACGGCATATAGGTTAGGTTTAAGAAAAAAACTATTAAAAAAAAACAACATTTAAGTTGTGGCAAAATGTTACCTAGTAAAATTTGATTACTATACGAAACATGATAGGAAATAAAATTATCATAGATACCTACTAAATAGGCCAAGGATATTAAAAAACATTTGTCTTACTTTAAAAAATAAAATGTTCTGCATATTATCTTACTATTAAATTATGTATAGCTAATTATTATACGATCTCAATTTAAAAAAAATAGGATTAAAATATTTTTTTAGGTTGGACAAATAATATATAATTTATGGTCATCATCCACCTGTAGCAATTACCAGTATAAAATTGCTGGATGCAAAATATATAATTATGAATTTTTATTATTTTTTTAGACATAGTAATAATTGTAGTAAATTGCAGTTTTTACTAAATTTTAGCATTTTTGAAAACAACATTGCTAAATAAACGGTAAATATTGGCGTGCGTACGCATTTGGTCTGATTTTAAGGGCTCAACTTTTAAATCGATAAATTAAAAAGAAGTTATTCCAATAAATCCCTGTACATGGAACCGAAGGGTTCCAAATACGCATTTGACGGCTTTTTTAATATGTATTAATTTGCGGTTGTGATATAGGTATGAACCGTTTTTAGTGTAATTCCTAACCAGTGTAATTTCTTTACAGCCAAATGGTGGGTCCACAACAAGCTCGCTGAGGCAGTTCCGCAAGAGGGATGTAGACAAATCACAGCTGGAGCAATCTCCGAAGCAGGAGAGTCACGTGGCGCGCGTGGCGCCACACAATCATTATCCACCTGTGTCAAATGATCTTTACCGATACCCATCGCATCAGTTTTCTGATTACAGGTAACTTTATATTTTATTTTTATTTGGTTATCATCTGTACAGGCAGATTTATGGTTGTAATTTCAATTTTAATTGGTTATCGCCTGCAAAATAACGCCCCATCGGTTATTTTAAAATTTGTTTAATTAAATAAGTCAAGCGGAGACGAATCCGTATGGCAGGTGATCTAGGCCAAGAAAGTTACACTCTTTGTCTTTAAAAAAGAGGATATTTTGGGTCCTTTGCTTACTTAAACTTGTTAAAGTATCATAATATGTAACTGCTGGTAGGTGGTGCTCTTTCGTTTAATTTGGGCCCAAAAGACGATGTCCATGAACTTTCCAATTTAAGTTTGTGCACGGAACCTTTTGGAAGGGCTTGAATCCTATATTCAATCACTATATTATTTTTTTAAATTTTTAGTCCACCCGTGAAATACTCAGATATAACTGATCCTTCGCAACCCAATCCAATATCAACGTCTGTGATACAAAAACCGAAACCCAAAGATTACATGGAAATGTGCAACGTGCAACAGCAACATTTAAACAACCAACAACAATATTCCCCTGATAATGGACAGTATATGCATAGGGATCCAAGTCAGGTAGGCCAACAATCATCTTTTGGTTTTGTTAGAATTAAATAGAAGCAACTACTGATACCTAGATTAATTTTTTTCAGGGATACCAGACAGGGTATAAACCTGAAGCTCATTATCTTACAAAGGATCAACACCAATACCAACCACACGCCCCTCACCACAATGGTCAACCCAAAATGAATCCGATGATGAGCCAGAACATGAGGAAATACAATCCAGGCCCTGACAACCCTTTTTTAAATAAATTAAGTAAAATACACCCATCAATGGCCAGGTCAATTATAAGCGATCATCATCTTCAGGAAACCCAAACAGGTTACTCTTTAATGGATCAACGGGGCATGTATAGTCAGCAAAATCATAGATATTATACTGGTAAGTTTTGTTTGGAACATGTAGATAATAAAAACATGCAAGAACCCTGTGACATAATTTATTTTTTATCTCATAAGGATGTTTTCATATTTATTATTTTATAGGTTCGCTTCATCAGTCAAACCCTTATGGCTCTAACCCCAACTACTCTATTAACCCCCCTCATCATTACCCCAACTACCCTTCTGCATCATGCAGCTATCCAAGGAGCTCCACGATTAACCCTCGCTATTCCCACATGGAGCGAAGCATATCCCCCACCAGGAGAGGCTATTCAGACAATATGCATATGAATCTACCTTATCAAAACATACCCCACAAGATGCAGCCTTATCCTAATTATGGCCTACAATACGCTGGGGGACCGGAATACGCTCAGCATTATCAGCATAGAAGAATGGGGCAGGATTGTTATCCTCAGCCTTCTCGGCCAGCCCAATATATGCAGGGTCATCCGCAAACGCAAGGTACGTGAACACGTTTCTTTACGATCAGCTGGAAACTAATTTAGAATAGATGGAATGGATCCGAGTGCAAAAATTTAAAGTTGAATAAAGCGGAAACCCCTTTAGTCTCCAGTTTTTTTTGTTTTAGAAATTAGATAAAAAAAAATTTTAAAACAGGTTCAATGAGAGCATTGACAACAAACAATACATTGGAGAGTTTTCTTTTGTCTTACTCATGTCTTTTGCAAACGTCTTAAATTGAAATTATTTACCGTTTTGCAAAAGCTCTACTGGTTTTTTCCCGGATCTCCCGAACAAACCTGTACTTAAATTTACTTCTTCCAGCTCAAGAAATGCAAGATCATCCCGAAAGCCGCATTTCCCCCTCCGATAGTCTAAGAAAGTTTATCGAAAACTGGGCGGTAGACGAAGAGCCTGCCAATGACATCAACTCTATGGATGGCAATATGAATTTAAGAGATAATATAAAAGTTAGAGATGATGCTCCTCCAGGAACCGTATATATGATTAACGCAACTGATGTGCAATACTTTGAAAATAATGGAATACCTATAGTGACGTCCGAAAATGGCGGCATTCAATTAGTAAGTAACTTTATAGGTTGATTATCTCTTATAATCTCCCTAGCAGCAGAACTATCGGGAATTAATACTGCTGCGTGGGAGATTCGGTAAGAAAATTTCATAAATTGGAGTTTTTTCTTATTGTAATTTTTTTGCTAAAATGCTACAAAAACATATATCCGGCGGCTTTAGTTAATTTTAACTAATTAGAGTTTTAGAAATGAAGTTCATTTTAGCCGTTAGTAACTCATTTTTATTACTAAAATGTGAGAAACATTAAATAACAAATTTGTTATCTGAAATCCAATGTCCTTATAGTTTTAAATTCAAATAAAAGTTTAAAAAAAACTTATTTCCGATAAGTTTAGTTTAATATGACGCACTGTATTTTTACAATACAATAGAAGTTGATTTTACTTGTTAGTAACTAAGGTTTATTACTAAAATTTCAGGAACATTAAAAACATTAATTCGTTTTCAACCATAACATCCATTACATGTCTACATAGTTTCAAATGAAACTTTAAAAAAAACATATTTCCGATGAGTTTAGTAAATTTTTGATGTGTCTCTTTTTGCCCCGGTGTTCGATATGTAAAGCAAATTGGTTAGTATCAATAAAAATTATAAGTTAGCAACAAAGTGTGTTGATTTTATTCTGAGTGACTTTTGCCAATAGATATAAACGAGGTTATAAAGCACTTCATTTTTGACAGAAAAATTATCACTTATTAATTTCATTAAGGTAATATGAACTAACAAAATTATCGCGATAATCTCCCGTTGCTATAAGCAATGTAAACAAAAAGGAGCCTTCTAATTGGTTAAAAATAAATTTATGTAATTTTCATGATAAAATACTTTTTCATCAAGATTAGACACTTATTTACTTTTTGTTTTAGACGTCTGAAAACTACCAGTACCTGCTCAAAAATAGCCTTGTAGACAACAGTGGAATGGTTCGAATAATAGAAGCAAATAAAGAAATATCCATTGATTCTGGTGGAAATCATGAGCGAATTGTGAATCTTCAAATTATGGAAACGTCAAAATCAGACTGCATGATGGTAAGCAAGTCGTTACGACCTAACGATGGTAATATAGGTCCAAATGGAATCTTTCCCAAGACAGACGATGAAAGAAGAGTTGTTATACACCAAAACACGGTTATTAGTCCTGGAAATTCTATGATAAGTGAAAGGATATCAAGTCAGCAACCGCCAACTCAACCCCCAAAGAATGACTTGGTAGTGGAAACTACAAGTGTTAATAAGGAATTAGTAGATAAAAATTGCTCACCAATCAACTTGGACCAACTAGAACATAATCTTGGTTTTAGCGAACCCGACCCACCTGAGACTGAAAATGATAAACTTCAAAATACCGTACCTGTAAGTACTATAGATTCGAATGTGGAGTATAGTGAAAATGCATCAGCAAACTGCAAATCTGATAATTTAAGTATATCGGAAGATATAAGTCAAAATTCTGATGACAGTCAAAACAAATCCCCTGGATCAAAAAGTATGCCAATAATTGATCTTTTCGGGGATACCGTAGTGAAAGAAAATGAAACAGCAAGTGAGCACGAAACGCCTATTCAAGAGGAAGCGAACATATTAACAAAAAATGAGGACCATGATAGTGATCAGAATATAGAAAATTTTAGTAAAGACGAAGAACCGTCTGGAAGTAAGGAAACAAACTGTAATTCAAAAGATAGTGCAAACAATGATGAAACCAACTGCAAAATAGTACAAGAAATATTAGAAAGTAAACAAGAGGAGTCAGAAGATGGTTCTCCTTTTCGAGCAATTTCAAAAAAAGATGATATTTGTAACGGTACCTTAGAAACAATGTCGTCGACAAATAACGTTATTGTCGACCCAGAAGACCTGAAAACACATAGTGTTTCAAAAGAAGAAACATCTTTTGAGAATATCGATATTAAGAACCTTCATGAACAGTTAAGTAATACTGGCAAGGAAGATAATATAATATCTGAACCTTTAATTGATGATTTTAAGAAAGAGGTGGTTTTAGAAAACTCAATAGTACTTACTGAAGTTAACCCAACGGAAGTAATATCAAAACATATAGTAAGTGAAAGTATAACCAATACCGTAGAAGAAAGTAGGACGTCAAATGAGTTAACCACTTGTGAGCGCAGAAAAAGAATATTTTCAGTCGACGATATAATGAATCATATTGGTAATAATATGAAAAGGGGCTCACGGGATATAGATATATTCTGTACTACGGAAACCTTAATATCTTTTATGGAAAAAGAAATAGAATTTTCTTCTTTAGAGCAAACACTTCACCTTTACTACCTTCAAAGAAACTCTAGTGTAATTTTAAAAGAAGAAATTTCATCTCTATGTAATAAAAATGAAGATGATATAGTGAATTCTGAGTTTTTAAAAAGTGAAGAAACGGAAATTGTATCATGTACCCATGAAACTACGGTTTCGGAAGATACCAAAGACAAAAATACATCAGTAGAGTCTGAGGGAATACGAGATATAAAAGATCCCGATATAAGTCCCAATACCAAGTCTTTAATAATTGAGGAATCAACAATTAACAAGGAGAAATTTATACATATTAATATCAGGGAAAAAGAACTAGATCCAACAGAAGATTATATCGAAATTAAATCAACAGGTGGCCTTATTCAAACTGAATCAACCATTGACGAGAAAGAGGTCATTTGTGATTATAAGTTACAAGAAGTGAGGGAAAAACTAGATTTAACAGAAATTAGTGTACAAACTAAATCAATTGAGGACTGTTTAAAAATGCAATCAAAAATTGACAGCGATAGTTTACAAGTCAAAGAAAAAGAATTAGTTTCAACAGAAGACCATAATATACAAACTGAATCAACAGAAAACAGTGTTCAAACTGAATTAACAAGTGTTGACAACAAAAAAACTGAAATAGAATCAACGGAACAAACTAAATTAATAGCTGACAGTATACAAACTGAATCAACAATAATTGATAACAAAGAAAATGTGCATATTGATAAGTTGCAAACTAAAGTTCGGAAGGAAGAAATAGAATCTACAGAACACACTAAATCCAAAATTGACAAGACAGAAATTATACCTGAGGAGTTTCCAAATGACGTCAGAAAAGAAGAACTAGATTTACCTGAAGATATACAAACATCCTCCGATCCTTCTACTGTACCAGAGGTATTAGAACAGGATGAGCGTTCCAATACCCCAAGTGTTATTCAGTTTCGAAATGCCATTAGAGTTGAAGAATCATCAGTACTACTACAGATTGCTGGCGAACTCATGGAAATCAATGTAAATGTTGTTAATGGTAAAAAAGTTATTACTGTATTGCCATTAGCTGAAAGTACTGTAGTGGATTATAACGATAATTATGAGGTATCTACAGCTATTCAAGATATGGAAGCTGTAGTACAAATAGATAATAATGGAATAGGGTCAGAAAAAGTAGAAATTTCTGAAACCATTAAGGATATATCTTGTTGTCCTGAGCAAAGCGTTGCCTTATTAGAAAATCAAACAGAAATTGCAGAAAATGTCGAGGAAATTTCTAGTGTCCTAAATAATGACAATATTCAAAATGTAGACGAAAATGGAAAGTCCAATAATATCGAAGAAATCTTAGACAAAGTTCAAGAATCCTTAGTCCCAGAAAAACCTAAATTTGATACTTCGTGTACTGAAACTAGGATTGAAGTTAAAGAAGAACACGATTGTATTATTTCTTGTAAAGCAAACCAGTCACCAAAGACAGATACATTTATGTTAGGTGATAACAAGGGCGAAACAGAAATAGAATCAAAGTCAGAAAATAAAACTCAAATTGACAATGCACAAGAGATTAAGAATCTTTCTATATTAGAAGAGGTAATTAAAGAAGAAATAATAGAGCAGCAATCTGAAATTACAGACACAAATAGTTCTGCAATAATCAAAACTTGTGTAAACTTCGATAGTTCTCCTAAAATTACTGAAATAGTGGAGGCCAGTAATATTGAAGACTTTGTTACTGAAAAAACAGTTACATTTATTGATGGTTCGAACTTTGATACCATTCTTCAAGTGTCCCAAAGCATTGACGCCGATAATATTGAAGAATTTGTGGCTGAAGAAACAGTTAAATCTGTTAATGAAACTGATATACTGCAAACCAATGCAACTACTGAATTATTAACAGATTCCGAAACTATTCACTTAGCCGAAATTGTAGATACGGCTACAGTTGAAGGAAATTTAGAAAAAAAGGATAGTACAGAGTTAACGGAAGATTTAACTGTTGATATCCATTATTCAGTGGATGATCTGACTGGCGCTAATGACGTAATTCTACCGGAAGGTAACGAAATTAGTTATGATGAAGATATTAGCCAAAACTGCTTTTCAGAAACCAAATGTTATGATACCGAACATATAGAGGGACCAAAAATTCAAGACGAAGTTGTTCCAACTACAGAAGAAGGTGTTCAATTTTCTTGCACAGAATCATTCGATGACAATAATGTTGAGGATTGCGAAAATGATATAGAAGCCGAAAGTTTTAATTACCCCCTAGAGGATGATGTGTTTATTACAGCAGATCCATCTCATGAAATTATAATAAGTGATCCTTTGGAAGGTGTTGCTCTTGTGGAAGAGGTAGATAAAACTTTTGATAGTTTCGATATTCCTTTAGAGTCAGTTACTGCATCAAATGATATTGTTGAAACGTCAGATGTATTTTCTACAGAGGAATTGAACATCGATAAAAAAGAAACAAATATTAATGACCACAATGAAGATCTTATAGAGATTAGTAAAACCGTGCCCACGGACATTAGCAAAGATTCAGAACATATCGTCCCTTCCTTCTCTGCAAAAGAAGAAATTGTGAACACTGCCGCCCCTGATGGCTCTGTTCCAGAGAATATACCTGATAAAGTAATTTCTAAAGCTGTCAAAGTGAAAGAAATTCCAGTAGTAAAAATCGAAAGAACTAAGGAACTTATAATTAAAATCAGTAAACCAGAAGTACAAATCTTGTCTCCAACGTCAACTAATACAGAGGATCCTATAACCCCATCCAAAGAAAATGTATATTTGGAACCGCGTAGAAGATTTACCGCTGACAATGAGTCAGAAAATACTTTTGTCGCAATTGCAACAAAAGCAGCAAAAAAATTATACGAAAGTGACTTGCAGATACCTGCGGTAACTACTAGTGGAGATATAAGCACTAAAATCAGTAAGAAATCAATAAAATGTCAGCACGATACTGTGTCATCATCCAAGAAAGACAGGATTGTTAAAGATCTACCTAGAAATAGGAAATCGGTATTAAAAAGGTCAAAGAGGATAAATGAAAAAAATCAAATCAAAAATGAACAAAAAGAAATGCTAAGATTGTTAGCGGAGAAACGGAAACAAAAAAAGGAAGCTAAACATAAAATTAAACCGAAAAAAGAAGGTTTCCCCACAGAAGAAACTAAGGCAACTAAAGAAAATTTAACAGAACCCAGCGTTTTAGAGGAAACTCCAAAAGCCAAGAATAGACATTCCACTGAAACTGATGACGAATACGTTGATTTTAAAGAGTTATTGCGAGCCAGAAAAATGAAAAAACTTAAAATACAAGAATTAAAACGGCGAGAAACCAAAGAGAATAAGGTTAAAAGTGAAGAAGCTAATAAAAATGTTAAAGATGTTAATAAATCTGTTACAAATAAAAAAGCTGCAGTTGTCAGCAAACCTAATGTAGTAAGTAGCAGCTATGCTCAAGAAAATAACACAGAAATACAAACAAAATGTGTCAGCTGCAACACACCTAGCAAGAAAGCTGACAAACATGAGAAGCAAAAATCTAAAAAGCGTAAAAGTTCTTCTGATGCGATCAAAGCACGAACCATTACAACTAACCGTGCCCAGCTAGAAGCCGTTAATAACAAACCAAATATATTTCCTGCTGTACCTGCTGAAAATAAACTTATAAATGTTGCAGCAGCTACAACCAAATCAGATATAGAAGATAGCAAATTTAAAATAAAACCACCATCACCTGAAATCAAATATACTGATCCGCCACTTACAGTAATCACGAACGATGCTGTCGAAGAAAAGCTAACAGCCTCAGTACCGCATTTGGAGCCCATTATAGAAAATAATCATGTCCCTAAGAAAACTAAACTTCAAAAAAGGGTTAGCTTTTGCGATGACATTTCTTCATCTACTTCACAAAATGAAATCGATACATTGCTTATAAATGAAGATACATTTTTTTCTAAAGGAAGAACACATTCCACGTTAAACTCAAAAGACCCTCGAAGGCGTTCAACGACTTACTCTGGACAAGTCATGGTGCCAAGTGTATCGGAACTAATTGAAGAAAATAGTGGTGGGATTTACAAGAAGAAAATAAGTTTAGCTGATTATGTTAGTAGAAAACGGAAAAATTCTACGGAAAAAAGCGAAGTAACCAGGCCTGAAGAAAAGGAATTTACTGAATCTAAAAAATCGAAATTAGACAACTGTGTTCGTGAGAAAAAAGAGTTTGTAGCAGAATCGGTAACTAGTAATGAAACAGAAACTAGCAGCTGCAAATTAGAAGAGGATAAGTCTATGGAAGATAATAGAAACATTTACAAATTGGAAGAAGGTAAAAAAAACCCCAAGACTTTAAAAGATGTGAAAACTTCTTTTGTTATTCATTCTTCAGACTGGGAAGATTCGCAGTCTCCTCTTCCCACTACTATACAATCTAACGACGAATGCCTTATTGAAGACTTTAGTGGCCTTATTAAAACTAAATCAAATAGACCAGTCATAGATGTAAATGAACTAACTCCCATAGAAATCGTAGAAAATCCCAAAGATAAGAAACTACAAGAGTACAAAGATAAAGTGGACTCCCAATTGAGTTCGTTAAATATACAAATACCCAAAAGTAAGCCTCAAAATTTGGGAAATAAACAAAATAAGTTAAGTTTAGACCCTTATGGATCTCCGGAAAGCAGTAGTTTAATTAAGAAATTTTTAAGTAATGAGAAAATTACTCAAAGTGAGATGGAAAGAATTAAAAAGATTATATCGTACAAAAGGCTTATACAGGATCAAAAAAACTCCATATCACCGAGTAAGAGTCCAGCGTCTATTAGTTCCACGTACAGTCAAAGTCCCGCTTGTTCCAGTTATGGACCCACTTGTTTAAGAGGGAGAAGTCCCGTAAATACCGTATCTACGTACAGCGCAAGTTCGTCCGACCCGACGAATGAAATCAAAAATCATCGGAAGCGGTCCGAGACTGATTCGAGGGAAATGAGACTTCACCTGAAAAAAGTTAACGCGAAACGGAAACTTCACGTGGATTACGACGATGAAAGCTCGAGCTCGGTGTATTCAAGTCAAAGTGAAAGTCAGTATAAAAAAACTGTAGACTATTCAGTGATCAATCGTCTGGGTAAAGATGGACAACCAAAGATAATTTTTAAACGCAATCGTCAATGTAATATGAGTGATGATAATCAGCTCGTAGTTCAACTAGAACGTATTGATAACAATTTGGAATTGGTGGAGGAGAAATATAACGTCACTGTGAGGCGATGATGTGATTTAGGGACCAAATTAATAGTCTTGTTACTGTTTAAATAGTTTATAGCTTTGTTTAGAGTTTATTTTGTTGAAAAAAGGTTTAATTTATTGTTATTTTTTTATTGTATTATCTGGATTATTCAATTTTTATTTTGTTTTACTTTTGATGGTCTCAGAAAAATGTTTGTTTTGATGATTTTGTCGCTGCTTGTAAAGGGTGCAAGGAATGAAGTCGAAAGGTTCGTAATGTAAAACTTTTGTAAGTTGTATACTATATAGCTTCTCAGTATACAGGGTGTCCGGGAAAATGTGGGAAATCTCCCGGATATGAAAAAAATACGTAAAAAGAATACTAAAAGTTCATATAAACTTCTTTTGTATCGGCCTTCTCTTCGGAGATATGGGCTCCCAAAGAGCTTCCATGGAATTAAGTTTTTGACACATAATTATTATTAAACCAACAGGTATATTTCAATTTTTTTTTCATATGATGTATACCAGGTAAGACCCTTCAAATTACTATCCCAGAAAGTGTTGCGAATTATACTCACAGCTGCAGGGACGGACCAGCTGTGACACTAATGTGCCCATTTTTTTACGCCCTGTAGATAAAAACTTTGGACAACGTTTTTTACATACTTTTAACTATTGACTAAAAATTAAGTACTCTTCGTTCATGTCGCTACTCCTAACCGTTTTCAGAAAAACGTCATTTTATTGCGATCATGTATTAATATTAAGCAGTTAAAACTGAACATTATTTATAATTTATAGGAACAAAGATTATATCTTTTATTGAAATACGCTAAATATACATGATGTAAATATGTTAAAAATGACGTTTTTCCGAAAACGGTTAGGATTAGCGACATGAATGAAGAGTACTTAATATTTAGTCAATAGTTAAAGGTATGTAAAAAACGTTGTCCAAAGTTTTTATCATACAGGGCGTAAAAAACATGGGCACATAAGTGTTACAGCTAGTCCGTCCCTGCAGCTGTGAGTAATTTGCAACACTTTCTGGGATAGTAATTTGAAGGGTCTTACCTGGTGAAATATACCTGTTGGTTTAATAATTATGTGTCAAAAACTTAATTCTATGGGAGCTTTTTGGGAGCCCATATCTCCGAACAGGGGGCCGATACGAAAGAAGTTTATATGAACTTGTAGTAGTCTTTTCACGAGTTTTTTTCATATCCGAGATCCACATTTTCCCGGACACCCTGTATATCGGGTAAAAATATAATATCGTATGTCTCAGTTAGAAGAAGTACAATAACTGTTACACTGTAACTTCATTATCAAAAAACAACCGAACTCAAATAGTTTTAAATCAAATAAAGGTCCATCTTGCCTACTGTCGTTGCACTATTGCCATATTTATTGAATTAATTTACAAAGAATAAAGAATATACGAGTTAGCAATGATATCGTGGACTAGTCCTAAGCCTAGATAAGGTGGAAAAGAGACTACGATAAGTTCCGGTACGCAATGAAACATTAAAATTCGATTATCTCAAAAACGGCTTCCCGAAGCGAAACCGACTAGGTCTTTTTTGGACATAAGTTGCCAAGGAATAAGAAATTGAGGCATTTTTCTAAAGTACCACAACTTAAATATTAAATAATATAACAAGTGTTCTCCAACGAGGAGGTATTTAGCACTAGGCGTACAACCTATTTAGCAGTGACAAAATCATTAACAGGCCAAATTATCAATTTTATGTTTTTATTATAATAGGTCCTTAAAACGTTGTTAAACAAATTATCGTTATTTATTTCGCTTAGACCTTGTACATTATTTAATTTTCTTTAATCCTGTACATAAAACAGAAACCGTGTCTGATGTTATCATTGGTATTAAAGATGACGTTATTTTTTCATAAATTTACTTTTATTTTATAATTCATTTAAACTAATATTACCATTAAGTGAAAGTATGTTCCTAAACGCAAGATAACTAATATAAATTTATATAGGGTGGGACACTTTAAACATAAAAAAAATCTAGCAAATTATTTAGTCGTCTAATAATGGCTTCCCATTTATTTTAGACTAAAAGTTGCTAAATTTAGGTAATTTTTATAAAATTGATTCATAAAAAAAACAGCCACAAAAACACTTAAAAAATATCAAAATCGGAAGAAAATAATATGACACAACATGACGCGTGAGCTGGCTACGGCCCACTGCTGATCTGGGAACTTTAATGACGAAACCAGATCAGCTGTTAATGTCAAATGTCGTTGTCTTCTGTCGAAATGCTTTGTTTTAAGAAAAAGTTGACTCTAGCTGTAGGAGGTATTGAAATTATTAAAATAAATCACACAGTTCCGGACAATTGTAATATCTACTGTCATTAGGAAAAATCAGCAGAAATTCCAGAAAAATAAATGAAAATATTACTTAAAAGTTTGTCACAATAGCTGTTCAAAAATAACCAAAGAAAACAACAACTTGCTGTAAAATTATCACCCTAATATTTTATGCAATATTTTAATAAAATTAACTAAAAGAAATATATAAGCCAAAATTCAAACATTTTTTAAATTACTCTGAATTTTCTATGTTTTAAGAGTCCATTAACCACCCTATATAATCGGTTAAATATCGATAATAGTACAATAAAATTACTCTTTACAGTACTATCATAAAGTCCCTGTTCATTAAGTTACTTTAAGACCCTCTTGAAGCCCTGGTACAAATTGAGTCAATTTGAAATAATTAAGCCAGATTCTGGAGAAAAACGTCTAAAATAAAATCATAAAAGCTCTTCTTAATGACGAAATACATAAGGTGACAGTGTTGTCTTTCACCATTACAAAGAAGTACAAAGACGATAATAATAAACAAATTTTACCAAATACAATTATCGTTGAAACAATGAAATTCCGAAGGAAGTGGCATCAATGGTTTAAACTTAACTTGAGTATACTTTATGGCAGTTCTGTATAAAAAGGAAAAATAGCTTTATAATGGCGTTGAAAATAATTTATAAAAACTTTATAGGTGTTGGCATGTTTTGAAATAAGTTTTTGAGATAACTAAATATTTTTTAGAGAAAATATTAAAAAGATATGTATATTATCGTATTTACATGTGTGTCATTATTCAAAACTTAAAAAATAAGCCTTTTTGCATTGTAACAAAAGCTTATTTATTGTGAATCGTTATTATTATTTAAAAAAAAAAGATGTAAATTATTCTATTACGTAAATCGCGAATCAAAAAGTAATGTATTTGAAACGACCCTTGTTTAAAGTGCTTTAAAAAATTTAAATTAAAGAAGGTGCAAGTTTTTTCACACATATTTGTCAAATTCAATGTTGTCAAATCTCTAGATTTTACGCAGTATTAAAGAAATGTGCTAAAAACTACCAGTTTCTTGAAACCTATAATTTTTTTAAAACTTCAATCATTCCATTCAAGAATGAAACACATAATAATATATAGTATATTTTGTACCCGTTAGTTTTGTTGTACATATTCCTAGGTAATACATTCTAAGGGGATTATAACATAATTTTATTATCATAGAAAAACTTTTTTTATACAGGGTGATATAGGCTAGTCCAACTAACATTTAGTTTTGTTAGGTTTTTTTTTAGAATAAAGTTAAATGTACCTATCGATCGCGATAGTCCGTTTAGTCCCAACTGGTAGATAATTACTTTAAACAAATGACTCGCCGCGTCGGTGCCGATAGGCCGCAATCTAACAGCCGTTAAAATGGCGGTTCTGATGTATCTGGGTTATGTTCACTTTTAAAGTCGTTTTAGGAAAGTATAGGTACAACAACTATCATTTTGGGGCGAGATCAACGAATACTACTATAGAAAACGTGTACCTACCCTAAATAAAGGATTGCAAGCAGTTTAAAACAGTTTTTTTTATTTCTCCGAACATTACGACTGGTTTGTTTATTAACTACCTATACCTCTTGTGTTTATATTTGATATTTCATGTTATGCGTCTGTATTTATCAATCTACCAGTGGCGGCGGGTCATACATCTCCAAAAGCTTTTATAATAAAGTATTTTAGTCATAAGAAGGTAACGAACTCTTAAATATCTCACAATATTTGATAGGCACGGTTCGGTCAGTACTTTTACCACTATGTACAAATGTGGTTTAAAATACATCAATTTTACTGGTATTTCTTGCTTTTTAGAAGCAAATGACAGAAAGATTTTGGTCAGTAAATTAACAAAATACATTTGTTTAATTTAAATTAGGAAATATAAGTTTTTCTATGAAAATATACACAATATAGAATATTATATTTTTAATAGTTACCAAAAATTGCACTAGGTAATTCCATTGAAAAGCTATAAAATTGTTTTTCACGTTTTATATTTGTATGTACATTTGTTATTGATTTTTATGAGTGCCTTAGCACATTGACTGTTGTTTATCGCACTAGTTGCGGTAACTTTATACATTTAGCACTTAATTAAAGAATGAATTTAAAAATAAGTGTTTTATTAATCCTGAAAACCACAAAACAGTGTTCGTTAAGGCCGAAACACAATTAAAAAATAAGCCATAGGTAATAAGAAATAAAAAATTGAAATTAATTATGGCACAATACAGTATTTCGTCCAATCACATTCAAGAAAGATCGACCAATGAAATGCATGGTTGAATTGCTAACTGTCAATAAATCGACATAATAATTATCTTTTTAGATTGTATGGACTATTAAGAGATGGCGCTAAAGGCTATAATATACATACAACCAACAAAGGTTATATTATGATAGATTTGAGCAAAGATAATTTATAGGGTTAGAAATGTTAACTCCATGTTAAAAAATCTGAACTCAATGGAGAGAAAAAGAAGAGGAAGAGAGAGATGGGTGTTAGTGTGCCTGCTGGCCACCAGTGGCGTAATAGCGGGAAATTTGAACGGCGCTTTTAGAACTTTTGAATTTTATTATTAACTTTTGAACGAGTTTTTATTGAGTTAATTTGTGATTCGATAATATATAATATTTAGTCTGACCCAAAAATGCTAAGGTAGTAATTGTGATGCTAAAAGTAGTCGTATAGACGTCGCATTTTGACCCATTTCTGAAGGTCCATAAAGGACTATATTAATTTAGCCTTTCTATGTTGGCCTAAAGATTAATATTGACCTAATGGTAGTTTAATAAACGTATAAAGGACATTGGAACATAAAAAAATTATGGTCCTGTTCGGACGTTATATAGACGTTATGAATCAAGACGTTTAAAATTATTATTATTTTCCTGTCACTGAAATTACTTTTTAGTTTTGGAAACATTTGAGATTAGTTTTTGACTATTTCTCCCTTTAAAGTCTTTTAGGTAAAGAAGTGACTCCGCCATGTTTTACTGTAGGGAGCAATTTTGGATTTCGTTTCACACAAAAGAAAGGCAAGATCCTTATTCCGGAATCCGTGAAAACGCCATTTTAAAAAGGCCGGTTATCTGTCTTCTTTGTCCACTCTTAAACTATTCGACTTTAAAACAATTAAAGCACAGAATATTTTTGGTCAACTTTAAATTTATTTTCAAAATGTTATGGTTACAAAATATTACACATGAATTGTTGTGTACATTACAACGAGATTAGATATTTTTATCCAGAATATTTACAATAATTTTAAAATTAAGCATAAACCCCTTATATATCAACAAAAATATTGTTATTGAATTGTTAAATCTTCATGTTAATACTTTTCCCTTGATATTAAATTAAATTTGGAGTATATGATTCTGGTTTTCGTGTCAAATAATGGAGATGCTTATTTGTCCGCCCACATTCTAGTATTCAGTTAGAAGAGAAGAGAAATATAAAGCATCGTAATGTACCTAAACAGAAATAGGTAAATTATTTTTCACCCACTCGCGTAAAGCAACTCGCTGATCGTTCTCTTGGTGTTACGCCTTCCGCTTTGATTCAATTAATATTAAATAAATATTTATTTTTTGGTACGGATTATTTTTTTTTTACAACAGAATATAACTTTGATTTTTTGCAGACGGCAAAAAAATGTAGGTACTGGCAACCTTACTAAAAATATAAACAGGCCTTAAGTGCGTAATTATTATGGCACCTGTGTCCAGTACAGTACATCGCTCCTCTTGACGGCGTAAATAGCACTAAATTCAGAGATTCCTACGCGAGTAGGGGAAATATAATCTACATACCTATATCTGTGTGTTTTGCGATTTCTTATATTTTTGCTCTTCTAACTCTTAACACTGTATTTCTTTTGTATTACGTTTTGATATTTTTTTTTATTGGAAATAACTTCAAGATTTAGCAATTCATAAACATGATTCATATAATTATAATTATGTTCTATTAATATTAATACATTACAACTTACGTCTAGGTAATTCATTTAAATGTATGTTTGACGGGGATGGATGATCTGATATTGACTTACTTTTATCATTTTCCTTGCGAATCCATTCGATTTTACTTTTTTTGTGGTAAATAAAAAAAGTAACATATTTAATCTGAGAGTATTAGTAAAATTAATTTAACATCTTATAAGTATTCATCTGCAAATTTATCTATATGCTATACCCATATTTGGGTAGCAGTTACCTACAATTTTAAATTTAACAAAATTTAACTGATAAATTAATAAAAGCATAAAACGAAATTTTGTCAAATTTGCGCCTGTTTTTCTGCTTTTATTAACTTACAAACCCGACCATTCAAAATGTAAAACTGTAGGTTATTGTACTTCAAAGGGGGGGGGGGGGGAATTTGGCCGATTATTTTTAGACTTATTATATTTCCATTCACCATCCTGTCAGATAATTTTAGGATGATTATTATTACTTGGCTTAGCTATTGGGTAAATAGCACATTACGTACCTAGGTGGAAAGTGCTTCATTACTGTTGAGACAGCAGTGAAACTTACCACCGAGGTTTGTTTACTATTGTATTTACAACACTTCATCCATTTCTTATTATTAGAAGCAAAATGCCATTTCGACTTTTCCATTTAAAAATTCGACAGACAGAAGAATTTCAAATAACCGCAGGTGGGAAAATAACGTAAATAACAAGTAATACACATCAATCAGAACTGTGGTTCTCAAAACATTAAATAGCTTGTAGTGTGATATTGTTCTTGTTGTTTAAAACATTGCATATGATTATCTATTATCCAACATTGCTTACTGAGATAGGTAAATTCATCCATAGATTATAAAGTCCAATACTAAAATGATGGGTTGTGCGAAATAAGAATCTTCTATTGCTTTATCTGGCGTGCAAAGTTTAAAAAAACTTAAATACAAAGTAAAAATAAATTAATTAAAACAGGTATTAGTACGATCAATAGAGTTCAAATTCAGACACTACAGTTAGAAGACTCCGAAGAACGATGTAATCTGCGCAACAAATCCGTTGAAACTAATAGGTACTACGGCGCGCGGCGATTGCCCATCGCTACGAAATCCCACCAACGTCTTGTGGATTATAGGTTGTAAGGGATACAATTCGTTTTTGGGGACGCTAATTTTAAGAATATGGTTTCCATGTCACTAAACAATGTATTATTTTTTGAAAAAGTATTTAATGTCAAAAATTTGGCAAATCAGGAGACGAGGAATTTGAGTTTGCTGCTACTCCACCAGAAATTCGGGAAGCAGCAAAAATGATAGAAGATCTTCTGCCAACCAAAAGCCGCCCGAGATATGAATACCATTTTTATAGAATGGTGTACGGAAAACAAAGTTCAAAATCATGGTAGCTTATTTTAGCGAAAATGCCAATAAGACAAAAAAGATATCAACGTTTTGGTCAGTATATTCGATGCTGAAATTTACTTTATCAATTAGGGATAAAGTGCATATCTAAACATGCAAATCTATTAACATGTTTAAAAAACCAAACAGAATAAGAAATAATAGATACTTATATAAAAAAATATTGAAACGTTTTTGGGACAAGCACCCATGGAATTTCTTGTTCAAAAAGTATTTTAAGCCAAAAGATTGACCATTTTTATATTAACTTATTATTTTATACATTTGTAGGTCACATTGATTATTGGTGTCTCAGGCGCCTGCCTATAAGATGAATAATTATACAAAATAAAAACGACAGACGTTCACCTTTTAGAAGAAAAAGTTTGCGATTGAAATACTGAACAGCAAAACGTACCAGCCACGATCACTTATGATAATTAATAAGATATGGATTGAATTGCACTTTTATATAACAATTTAACTTTCTACCCGGGTGGAAAGTAGAAGTTAAAAACTTTCCACCTTTCAAAGATAGATGGAATATCATTATTAAATGCATGGTTGTAAATAAACATATTTTACATTAAAAGTGAATATTGTGGCATATCGGGCAAGTGTCTAACTGTTTTTTTTTATATTGGAATACACAGGGATCCAAGCACAATGGATACCCTGGGGCGGGTAGACCTCGACGGCCGTTTCGTCCTTGTTAGGACTCTACGGGCAGCTATAATCCAAGCAATCCCGACAACGGCGGTTAGATGTACTCAAAGCATTTTGCAAAAGCAAAGCGGCCATCAATACACCGTAGCGCCATCCCAGCGGAATTAACTCCAATATAAAAGGCAGTCACACTGGTAATAATAGGTAGACAACTGAATAAACCACGAAGTGCATCACAATCCAGTATAGGGAACGCTATTTGCGTTTTCACCGCAACATCTGGGGTTTTGCAGTTAATTCCGCTGGGATGGCGCTACGGTGCATTGATGACCGCTTTAATTTTGCAAACGGCTTTTAATAAATCTTACCGCTGTGTCGGGATTGCTTGGATTATGGCTGCCCGTAGAGTCTTAACAAGGACGAAACGGCCGTCGTGGTCTACCCGCCCCAGGGTCTCCATTGTGCTTGGATCCCTCTGTGTATTCCAATATAATAAACAGTTGCACACTTGTCCGATATGCCACAGTATTCGCTTGTATTATCTTCTAAATATTTTACATTGTCTCATTGTGTCATTGTCTCTTAAGTCTTAACATACCTAAATAATATTATGTTCAGTTAATATTTACATTATGTTGTAGGGTTACGGTTACAAAAGCTTATGCACAAGTTTGTCATTATATGTCATGTATTTATAATAGACAATAGTCATTAAATTTGAAATTCTGGATTTTTATGACCTCGACTACACCAATTATCAAAAGAATTATTTAATCGGACTTCCATGGTCTTTATTTCGTTATTTAACACAGCGTTTCGGTTAGTTAGTAACTCTAACCGTTTTCAAGTATAAACGTTCATCAGTGAGCAGTCCAAAGTTGACCACACAATGAAATGGAAATGAAACCTACGTTCATATTTCCATCATTTTAATGAAAATGTGTTAAATGATCGAAAACCAAGGTATTAATCCATTATTTACACAGTTTTGTTGTTTATTTATTTAAAATTTAGCTTCTTACCATGTCCCCCCTACTTAAGAATGGTTACTGCCGTATCTAACAACCAAATATTTTGGAACAATGCTTACAAAGGACTGTGTTTTCTAGCTTTGATGACCACGATTACTATAAATGGTTACTAGTAAGGTTGTCAGATACATTACGGGCTGACATCACTCTTAAATGAGTATAATGTGAATTTTAACAAATAAAAGATATATAAATTAATACCTTAGTAGACTCAACTTTTTTCTAAAAACAAAGCGACAGTTGACACGCACATGTGACAATAACAGCCGATACTGGTTTCTTCCTAAAAGTTTACAGTTCCTAGCAAGCTCACGCGTCAGGTTTCACAGACTAAATTTTCCTGGTTTATTATTTAAGTTGAACGGCGAAAAGAATAAACCAGTTTTGGCTAGTTAACTCTCTTATTTCCAATAAAAAACATTTCGTTTTTCATCATTTGCTATTATAAATTTAATTTACTAGTTTATTCATTTCAATTACGGTCCATAACGTGTTCGTTACACTACGAAATATTTTTAATCGTATACCCTTAGTGGCATTGCAGCCAATGAGAATCAAGCATATAGAGTCCAATATTATAAAATAAAACGAATTGGAATGGCAAATAATATATTTCCAATCTCTCTTCCAAACAATAATATATCATTATCATAAAGACGTAATTTACGTTCGGACACTTCAGTGCAAAGTACGTCCATGGGAAGTACTTTTGCTATCTGGGGAACGTTGCCTACGTGGGGAATGTCCTCTCTAATAAGGAGTGGGTTGTAGGCGTGCATGGCGCAATAGTACAATTTTCTGTTCATTAAAAACCCGTACACCTAATTTATCATGGTGTAAATAGTTCTTTTTTATTTTTGGCATTTAATTTTAAAAGTGCATGGTGGCAATTATTGTTGATTGACGTCTAAAAGTCAAACATTTTAAAATGCCTAGTCCTTTAAAATTAGCTGAAAAGGCACAAATAGTGGCAAAAATTGAAGAAGGGATGGTCAATTCGTGCCCTAGCACAATTTTATGGCAGAAATAAGAGCACAATCCTAGATATTAGAAAGCGTTGGGAACAAGAAGAGTACTTGAAAAGAAAGGAGGGTTCCGGTTATCCTAGAATTTTCAGTCCCGAAGAGGATGCTATGCTTCTGGAGCATTTAAGAGATAATCCCTTTGAAATCGCACAGTATTTCCTGGCTTTCGATCTACCGCCAGTTGAAGAATTAATGGATCAGAATTAAAAAATCGTGTTGCGGCGAAAAAAATCAAATTAACAGAAGAACGAGGGCAGTCGCGGTTACTCTTTGCATTAAATTACATATCGCGAACCTGAATATTGGAACAGGGTAGTTTCACGGATGAAAATACGTTCCAATGTACTTATAACGGACAAATTCGGGTGTATCGACCAGACGGAACAAGATTTGAAGAGCGTTATACTAGCAACCTTGCTTTTAGATTTGTGCGTTTTTCTGTCAAGATAATATGGCGTTGGTTAAGTGCCCATGGGCTTGGTGTATGCTGGCGATAGGAGGGAAGATTTAATTCTAAAAATTATCTTTATGTTCTGGAGCATATTATGCTTCCATCTGTTAGGTCCATTTACCCCAATAATTCATTTATTTATCAACACGATAATTGTCCCTTGCACACTGCAAATGCTGTCAAGGGCTGGTTTGAAAATAATAATGTAGAAGTATTACCGTAGTATTCATTCACCGGATATTAACCCAATAGAAAATGTGTGGGCTATAATTGTAAAAAATATTATAACCGTAATTTTTTGCCTCAAAATTCTACTGAATTGTGGGAAATAATTCATGAATGCTGGGAAGAGCTTGACCTAATTATTATAACAAATTCGATTAACTCGATGCCTAATAACCCCCCATACACCAGCGGATAACTTAACGAATTTGATATGGCACGAGCCAAATACGCCAATAAAACTTTACGTGTATGTGGCGAGCCGAGCTTCCTCGGGCCGTGTAATATCTGCCACGGATGACATCAGCCGGTTTTAACCCGTCAGTAGATTCGCTAGGTTAATTTGGGACGCATGTCAATTATTTCAACTTGGTTTGAGGTTAAATTAAAATAATAATAATAATAACAAATAATGTCTGCCGATTCACGTTACTTATCAAAAGAATTTATAACGGAGTTTATTAACATTTACCAAAGTTATCCATGTTTGTGGCAAGTAAAATGCAAAGATTACATGAACAAAAATTTGAAAAATAAGGCATATAACCATACTTAACAAATGTCTGAAAGTCAATGTCATTTTTTAAAGTCGACGAGCCAAATTCGGCTGCCCAAAAATGCCGAGAGTTTTGGTACGTGCCGGGCCTAGTTCGCAGACCAAACCGAACGGATCAAATCGGTCCAACTTATATGGTGGCTAATAGATTGGCTCAAGTTATCGAGAAACAAGGCTCAATGACCAAATATTCATTTTTATACCTGCTATCTTATTATTGTTCTTGTTTAATATAATATTCAATTTGTTCGCATTGTTATATTGTATGTTATTATAAATATAAAATATTACGTTACCATTTTACTTAATTTTTTTAATTACATCATCTACACCAATGATTTGCATTTATTGCATATAACCTTAAACATACGTCTCTGATAACCTCAAAGAAATAATCACGAAAGCCTGTTACAAACTGCTTAAATAATACAAAAACTAATCATCAAGACTTATTGTACGGGGTTTTTATAAACAGAACTGTATGTATATAATTGAAATAGTTTATCTATCTTACTTGATCGTCATTGGATGCAGTAGGTACTTATATTGTTTTAAATTTATTTCGGTTATTTTAGACCTTATAACAAATTACGTAGAAATTGTCCAATTTAATTCGTTGTAATTCAAGAATTGATATGCTCAGTTTTAATACTGGTCATTTAAAAACAAAAACCATTAGTAAGTACATAATTTAGGTAGGTAATTAATAAACGCATGCTAGTTTAACTAATTCAAACGTTTTTAAGATTCTTTGCTTTCAAATTAAAGTTTAACTAATTCGCAATAATAATTAACATTAAGATACGCCATAAACATCTAAAATTGAGCTGGGCCTTTAAAAAGAGGTTACAATTAATATCACAGATCTACACGACAAAAATAATATTACAATAAATAACTGTACCTACTTTTACAAGCTAAAGTGTTCTTGAGAGAGAAACTCCCCACAAGAAATTAAAGCTATAAGATTAATAAAAGGCAAAAATAAAACCAATAAAAATATTATTCAAAAGAAGAATCAATCAAAATCCTGTTTTATTTGATTATCGTCTGTAAAATAAAATTCCTTCAGATTTAATTTAATCAAATAAGCTAATTATCATTTAATTAAAATCATTAGTTTAGCTAATTAAACGGTAATTGCATTAATTAAACAAACAATAATTAAGCATATTATTTAATTTACTTTGTTTAATTTAAAAATAGGTGATTAGGTAGTGGATCGGTTACTTTAAAGCAGATTTTCGAAAAAGCCCCTAAAAAGTGAAAATAACAAAGAAATGTGGGAAAAATGACACTCACGTTCACTTACCGCTAATGCAAATTTATTATATTACCTTAATATTCTCTCTCAAATCACAGCACTTAAAGTATGTTTTATGGCAATCAATATTAAATGAGCAAATAAAATTTTTACAACTATTTTAAAAGTTGACCCATATAATTGTTTTTTTTTTAAACTAAAATATAATATAACCTAATCAGCTTTATTATCGTAAAAAAATTAAAACGATATTAATTACTAATGTTAACTGTACATAGTTAATTATATTTAATATCGCTATCATATCTACCTATATAATCCTAAAATTAATTATTAACAATATTTTGCAACCATTTCTGTACAATATCATTTTTTAAAATATAATTAACACAAATTTAATGCAGCTCGGCTATGCAGCTTCTCAAATAATTTATTAATCATAAGGTTGCCTTCACCTATTTAAATTGTCGCCATTATAGTGTAACTGCAGCCCTATATTCTATTAAGGTAGGTAAGTACTTTAAAAACAACCATTCTTTAGTTAAAATTAGAGTTCTACAAAACTTTGGTTAGGTTTGTCTTTTATAAGTAATAAATTAACAATAAATATTTTACTTTATAAAAATTTTATACATAATTCAGTCCATTATAATAAAATAATTAGTAATTATATCCGTTTCGCTTATTTTACAAGCTTAGTCACCTCTGGAAAAACCATATTGTTAATATAATCATAATTAGGTAGTGGGAGGGTGAAGGAAATGAGCTTAGTGAACTTTCTCGGTGTCCTCTGGCAGGCTCTGCCAGCCCTGTAACAATAATTTAATGTTTATTATCAATTATTTAATTTAAATTTAAACTGTTGTTTTCAGTTGAATTATTCACTTGTAAAAGTGGCCGAAACAATGAAAATTTGAAGTAGAAGACTTATTTAGGATAAAACTCTGCATTTCGGCAGTCGACAACTACAGGTGACATCAACAGCTGATAGTGGTTCCTTCAAAAAGTTCCCGCTTAGGTAGTGGGTCGTAGCAAGCTCACACTTCAGGTTACGTCATAGTGTTTATATCTGGTTTTAGTATTTTTTTAAGTGTTTCTGTGGCATGTCGTTGTTTTCTGTCGAAGCGCTTTGTTTACAAAAAAAAGTTAACTCTATCAGCACTTTAAACCACTTAAAGTTTTATCTAATTCCGCAAAACTTACACACTTTTTTCTTTTATTTAGAACTTACCACCAACAATGCTTAATGTGTCTTCGTGCGGACTGCCTGGGCCCACTTTTATTTCTGAAACAAAAATTTGTATACAGGTACATGATCATCAAATAAATCTATAGGTTCTAACGCATATTAAGTCCTTTTAAAGAAAAATCAACAGAGCAATTTTTTTCATTAAATCATAAAAAAAACATAACCTTAAGCGTATGTCTGAGGTTTAGATTTATAAACTACATTTTTGACGTAGTCCTACAAAAAAAAGTCCAGTGAGTTAAGATCGGTCGATCATGGTGGCCATTCGATTGACCCCCGCCTATCTATCCACCGCACGGGAAAAATTGTATTAAAGTACTCTTTTACATGAGCACCATCCTGTTGAAACCACAAGGTTAAACTTGTCAAATCAAGATCATTATCATCTGGAAATATAGCAACAAGAGCTGAAACCACATCATTTCAAAGGAGATTTAGATATCTTTCTCCAGTGAGGCTCTCATTAAAGAAAAATGGCCCGATTACCCTATTTTCAATAATGCCCGTCGCCCAGACATTAACGTTTTCATTATGCTGGGTGTGATTTTCTATGAACCAGTGAGGAATTTTTGGTGCCCAGTATCTTTAGTCTATTAACACGACCATTTAAAGAAAACAAAGTTATCTAGAAGACACATTCCTTGGACAATTCGTGCGTGAGTATCTGTTAGCTCAATCATTATTACACAAAATTGCTTTCGCCTATCAAGATCATCTTCCAGTAACTCTTGGACAATTACTGGTTTGAATGGATGAAGCTTGCCTTAAAAAAAAAACTAGATACGGTGGTTTGGTCAGTGTCGCAGTCACGCCGAAGTTGTGTGCTTGGGCTATGAGAATCTTTCTGTAGTGATAATGATATGTTTATTTTTTCTCATCAGGTATACCAAGACCACCACTTTTAACACTACTTTTAACAGTACGACAAGTTTTCCACTTAATTACTACACGAGACACTGTCGATTGGCTAATAGGCGGGCTATTTGGGTTTGTTCATTGAACATATCGCGGACTTCTACTTTTATCTTCATAGTCCTTGTTTTATTTAAATAATAATTACTCTGATACAGTTTAATTGAAGGTTAGGCTAACCGTAAAATATTAAGAATTTCGCAGCATCTAATAAAGATCTTAAAAGCTTCTTATCTAGAAAACCCTAAAGTAAATAGTTTTTCAGTTAAACGCTTTCTATATTAAAACTCCATAAAACAAGTATTTCACCAGAAGCTCATCTATTTAACTTTGCCGAAGTTAATGGCGAACTCGAATAAGGAAACTATCTCGAATTTGAAGCCCGAAGATAATAAAAGGCAGAAACACGAAGGAATAATAATAAAATGGAATAGATTTAATGCCTTGTAATAATAATAAAATGGTAGAAGATAATATAGTGTGATATTGTGGCATATTGGACAAGTGTGTAACTGTTTTTTATATTGGAATAGACAGAAATCCAAGCACAATGGATACCCTGGGGCGGGTAGACCACGACGGCCGTTTCGTCCTTGTTAGGACTCTACGGGCAGCCATAACCCAAGCAAACCCGACACAGCGGTAAGTGTGTATTCCAATATAAAAAACAGTTACACACTTGTCCGATTTGCCACAATATTCGCTTTTAATTATTTTCGCGGACACTATATTATTCTATATCTTCTAAACATTTTTATGGCTATTCTTAAACGGATTGCGCGCATTCTAGTGGGTGCCAGCGTTGATCTGTTTCTAGTCTGCAAAACGGCAGATGTTCCGGTGAAAACGCAAATAGCGTTCCCTATACTGGACTGTGATGCATTTCGTGGTTTATTTAGTTGGCTACCTTTCGATTATTACCAGTGTGACTGCCTTTTATATTGGAGTTAATTCCGCTGGGATGGCGCTATGGTGTATTGATAGCCGCTTTGATTTTGCAAAAGGCTTTTAATACATCATCGGATCGATTAAAAATAAACTTGTTTTATATTCATTAGGTTTCAAGCCATGATCCCTTATTACTTTGAAAACATCAGAAAGATCCTCATTTATCAATAAAGATTATCATTTTTTATGTTGTGATATATTTGTTTATCATTAGCAAAAGTAAATAGATTTATTATTATTAATTTATCAATTTTTTTTGTTCACTTAAAACTGTAGGTGGTTGCTACCCAAAGAAGGGAAAAAATCAAGGCCCAGCGCTTTAGTGGATAAGAGAACATATGTAAATAGTTAAACATTGGGGAAAACATTAGACAGGAGTACGCCCCCCCCCCCCTTCACGTCCCCCCTTCGAAAGCCATCACAATAGTAAAAAATAATATAGAAGTACCTATATTAAAAGCAAAAAATATTTTTAAATGGCATAAAATATAGTAATTTCTATAAAGTTATTATTTTTCAATCATTTATGCCAACATCTCAGGGGGGGGGGGGGCTTAATACAATGGCATTAGTAACCTATAGTTTTAGCATCTTTGGAATGGCCTGAAACGTTTTCAATTGGCTTATATGCAAGGTTCGTATTAATCATCTTAACCCTGTATTTTTTTTCTACTTCCCAAAAAAAAACATTTCGGTTTTAACGTAGTTTTTGTGCAAACACAAAAAGTTTTCAGACACCACTGCAAAAGCTGTATCAGCACCCTTTAATCCCCGCTAATTAATCTTTGCTTGTCTTATTTCGGGACGGGTTTGTTCACTCGTAAAACTTTTCAGCGAAACAAGGAAACCTGTGTTTGCATGCTTTCGATCTAATTAAATAGGCGCAATTTTGCCGTTTCTAGCTTTGCGAAATAAATGGACATTGTTTTACGTCTTCTTATTTTCGCAGAATTACCATCTTCTACACCAGGTGCGGCTCGTCAAGAGCATTACTTCGTGATGATGGATGATTAATTTTTTAAAAGAAAAATATTAACTTTTAACAAAGTCCAGGTTTCATAACCCAATAAAAATTCAAGCCAAGCAAAGCGAACCACTAATTCCTATGCCTGTTGCTTTGAGCTTTTTTAAAAAAACTTTTAACAGTGGCCATTTTGGAATAGCTTGTCAGAATCGCGCCAAAATTTATGAGCATACTGTACGAGATATTATAGCTTTCAAATAATGTATCACAAGCTGTATGTTTCCATTTAAAAAAAAAGATCGATGTCATATCTTTGACAAATGTCTATAAAAAAAAAACGAATAACGTCAAAATGTGAGCATATATAAAATTTAATTGACGTGTCCGAGCGTTTTTACTAAAAGTTACATGTTAAGGCTATATTAATTTTATTCCGGACTTTTGGGCAACCCTGTATAAATTCTTATACAGGGTGTTAATTTGAAAACTTCCCACCTCGATTTTCCTGCTTTAAAATGAAAATGTGGAAAATCGCTCGGACCCGTCGATTTTTATTTCGAGGGGGACATCTTTTGCGTATATTGTCAATCTTGTTACTTCAAGCCCCTAGGAGGGAGGGGGGATAAGATCTAAATCTTAAATGGATACCCCTATTTTATATATTTTTTTTGGATTCTGCATAAAATTATGAACATTTTTTAATAAAATCATTATTAGTCTATACTTAACAGTTTCCGAGATATTTACTCTTGAAAAATTACATTTTTGAACTTTGACAGCGTCTAGCTTTCCAACTGTACGTCTTAGAGCAAAACGGCTTACATGTCCCTATCTTCGATTTTTATTATCTTTCCAATAGTGTGAACTTTCGGTTAAACCGGATGTAAGAAATATAGTACTTCCGGTTTGACTGGAAGTTGACACTATTGGAAAAATAATAAAAATCGAAGATAGGGACATGTAAGCCGTTTTGCTCTAAGACGTACAGCTAGACGCTGTCAAATTTCAAAAATGTAATTTTTCAAGAGTCAATATCTCGGAAACTGTTAAGTATAGACTAATACTGCTTTTATTAAAAAACGTTCAGAATTTTATGCAGAATCCAAAAAAATTATATAAAATAGGGGTATTCGTTTAAGATTTAGATCTTACTCCCCTCCTAGGGGCTTGAAGTAACTAGATTGACAATATACGCAAAAGATGTCCCCCTCGAAATAAAAATCGACGGGTCCGAGCGATTTTCCACATTTTCATTTTAAAGCAGGAAAATCGAGGTGGGAAGTTTTCAAATTAACACCCTGTATATTTTTCACACTTATTAACATAATTCATGATATTAGTATTAAAAGCGTCATTTTATTTTGTAATAAAGTAAAGTTCCTTAAAAAATTGAACATAAAAAAAAATTATAAAGCCAAAGAAATCAACGTAAACCTATTATGGCAAAACTTTTTCTCGTTTTATAAGAATTGGGAAAGTCGATTTTCAGAAATCCATTCGAATACCGGTATTAATCACTATTGCGACGTTGTGAGGCACGGCCCAATTTTACTCGTCATTAAGCATTGAGCAATTTTACGGAGCCAAAAAACACCCTTAAAGGATTTTTTCGTTCCTTATTTTATTGCAATTGCAAGCATTCGGATAAGTTTTTTGGGCGTCTATAAATTAAAATGCAAAGATTGTCCTAAAACATACGTTGGCCAAACGGGTAGACATTTTAACAAAAGAAAATAGGAATATTATAACAGTTTTCTAAAAAACAAAACTATGCTAACCATTTACTTGATTATCAACATAATTTCGATCCTTCCTTAAAAATCTTATATACAGAAAACAAAGGGTTTAAACCTAAATTGTTAGAATCTATGAAAATAAATAAACTTAAAAATACGGACCTGTTACTTAATGATCAATTAGATTTAAATAATTCACCTTTGTTAAATTTATTCTGTTGACTATATACTTAAGATTTTGTTAATTACGCATATTGTATTTTATTTAATTTTTAAACCCTCTGTTGAATTTTCCCCCTATTGTAACCCTTCCACTGTTTAATTTGCATCTTCAATAATTTAATTTTTTACATTTCTTGACATTTTTTGAGAAAATAAAATTATCTCAGTTAAGTATACAAATCCTTTTTGCACACCTTAAAAACTACATACGAATTTAAAATTAAATTTAAATTATAAACAAAAATTAGATATAGAAACAAAAAAAAATGTAAATAAGAACATACCATAATATTACAATTTAATAGGACAGGTAACTACATTAAAAAAATAGGTTAAAACGATCGAATTTTTTGGCAGACCTGTTATCTTAAAACAATACACTATTTCACTATCACCTTATTTTGTTAATGTATAGTATCGGCTAAAACTAAATAAGATAAAGTTTTACTATATGTATAACTTATTTACAACACGGGCAGGAAACAAAAGGAATTTATATTTCATAAATAAAAACCTAAACGACCGCCACTGTCCGAAGATTTATTCTAAATCATCGGCTTGCCCTATTCTAATGTGTACTAAAAAAATATACTTTTAGGCAAAAAATAATAATATGTTCACCCGGTAAGCTAAAATTTGTGTTGCGCATTTTCAGTGAGGGTTCTTAGCTGTCAGGCAATGGGAAATAGACTATACAATTTTTTATTTGGCTTAAACAAAAGTAACAATAATTGTAAACGCTGTTCTAAATATTTATAACATAGTTCCCAATTTCCGCTTATATCTTTATAATAATGTGACACGAGCCTAAAAATTCCTAATAAACAGCCCTCAGAAGGATGAGAGGAGTTCAGTTTATCATTTTCATACACTGTTAGACCCTCGTCTGACCCACGTCAGTAAAATTAAACATGATTTTTGCTGCGCAACGTTTATAAAAAAAAGTTTTATAGCTGGTCAGCACTTTCAAAGAACTCGCCAAGTAAAGCTAAAATAGCCGTTATGCGAACCTGATTCGTTAAATTTTAAAGTTGTGAAATATACGGTGATTTCAAAAGCATATTATCGTTGATATCAAGGTTAAACTTTGTGGATCCAATTTGCCTGAAGCATTGTAAAATTGTCTTGATAATATCCTTGTATAGTGTAACAAAAACTATACCATTAATTTGTTTTGCAGATAAATTACGTGCTGCGTCAACATCCTTATTGCATCACTTATTAAACAATGATAGGCCAGTTCTTAGGGGATTTGCCTGAGCACAATATCTTAAACGATGATACACCAATATTTATTTTTGGAGTAGATTTCTAATTTTTAATATGGTTTGTGAGATATGAATCAACGGGCTACCGAAGTAAAAAGTAATGAGAATACCTTATACAGTGTGATCAGCAAAGTCCGCGTCCTATGGGATTTTTTTTTATTAATAGCTTTATTCAAAATTTGACTTTGGCATCAAGTTCTTCTTTGATCGAGATGAAAATTAAGCAAAAAAATAGTAGTCACGTGACATTATCTGTCAAATTTAAATTTTTTTCCAAAAATAAATCAAAAGTTTGGTTATTTCTGAAAGTACCGAAAAAAGTTATTAGGAAAAGTTTTTTAAATGTAGTTTCCAGCCCACATGAAAAATTTTAGCTGCTTAAGATAATTTTGATTTTTACCCATATTTTGTGAATTGTACCACTTTTGCAAAATAAGACTCAACGCAACCTACAGAAAACTTCTTAGTTTTGACAATGCTTTATTTCAGATACATTTTCTTTAAAGTAGCGCCATATTAAATGTTTTTTTTTTCTACAAAATCAAAATTGGGCCATTAAAATTTGGTCGCATGTGATGCAAAGTTTATTTGTTTTTGACCCTGTATAAGGTAACTTCATAAAATAAGTATTTTTGAAAACGTAGTTTGTGTCCGAAAGTTAAACACCTTAATATTAAGACAAAAAAGAACACAGTGCCATCAGTAAAGTGTTCATTAAGTGCAAAATAAATTTTAGTGGTGGGTAAAAACTTAAAATTATCTTATGCAGCCAAAATTTTGCACGTGGGCTAAAAACTACATTTAAAAAAACTTTTTCTAATAACTTTTTTCGATATTTTCAGAAATAACCCTACTTTTGAATTATTTTTTGGAAAACATTAAAATTTGACAGATAATGCGAATCACGTGACTACTATTTTTTGCCTAATTTTCATTTCGATCGAAGCAGACCTTGATGCCAAAGTCAAATTTCGAATAAAGCTATTAAAAATAAAAAATCCCATATGATGCGGACTTTACTGGTCACACTTTATAGAATAGGTACTCAAAATTTGTTTTATTTTATGTAAATTTCAGGCTTTCTAGTACGGTATAGTTTATGCCACAGTGACTTGACCTAGTAAAGAAATCCGGTGTAATAAAGTATATTGCATATAAAATTTGATTAATTAAAATTATTTTCTTACTACACCAAGAAATACAAATTTTAAATTAACAATTCGTTTAGTACATTGTTCACTAATTTTACGAAAATTTTTCTTTAAAATAGTTTTATGGCTACCAGGCACACAGGATTACTTCCAGCTAATCTCCTAATCCCGTAAGAAAGTTTCCCTTTAAAGCATAAAACAAAGGATCTTTCGGAATATGCAAATTTAAAGATAAGGTCGTGGCAACGAAGAAAGGAATACACTGAGGATTACAATGTAAACAAACCGATCTTTTAAGTATTTTTATAATATTTATTGATACAGTTACAAAATGCTTTATTTCGTATAACAAGTAAAATGATTGCAGTTGAATATAAGATCAGAACTAAAGGAACGTGTGTGTGTATATACAGGGATAGTATTTAAGATAGTTGCCTTAGAATTATAATTTAGTTTACACTTGAAAACGGTTCGAGATACTAACTAACCGAAACGTTGTGTTAAGTAATAAAATAAAGACAATGGAAGTCCGACCAGGTAATTTCCTTGATATTACTTCATTGTCTACCACCTTCAAACAAACATCGTAATTTATATTGCACGATTATAGAAATTACAATCTTAAACAATTAATTGTTTAATAATTTTTTTTACAACAATTATGAACTTTATAATATGAAAAAGGTATTTCATTATTCTTTAAAAATATCCCTTTATCATATTATTATGGCTGCCCAGTAGTTAGAATTACCTCCAGCTAATCTACTAATCCCTTAAGAGAATATCCCATTAAAGCATAAAACAAAGAGCTTTTGAAATACGTATGCAGATAAAGATAAGAACAAGGCAACAATCGAAGTAATACAATGAATGTTTCCATAATATTTCACAATAAAACAGGCGCTTTAAATAATTATTAGGAGATATTTATTTACCAGTTACATGAAATACTTTATTTGACGTTTCAGGATTTCAAGAATTAAATCGATTTTTCCCGAAAGTCAAAAATTTCAGATTATCTTTAAAATTGAAAGTACGATTATAAATTAAATATATTTTTCCTTATTTTTGGTCGCGCTGAAATGTAGAGTTCCCAAATAACCAATTCCGTCCAGTATTTTCGTTCGAAAAGTTTATATGAATATAAGTCAACGTCAAAGTCAAAAAATATGCTTTATTGTCTGAAAGTATGAAATCTTATAATTTATCCAAACTCAGTTTGAGGACATTCCAATCATTCCATACGGCGGTAAACAGTCTCAAAGAGACCGACCTCACAACCAGGGTTGTCAGATCTTTTTTCTTCAATTCTTTAAGTTTTTTTATTAAAGATGTTTGGGCTGTTGCCGAAGACTCCAAACATTCACCACTTTTGGGTTTTATTTCAGCTTAATTTGACTTAAATTGTAACCATTGACAGTTAATGGTGGGTTGATCTGAAACTAGTAATGAAATTGAAATGTTTTCACGTGCTATGTATACAATTACAACAAAAAAATATTACAAGACTGTTACAGATCTGTAAAGTAACTTATTAAGTGCCAGGATTTTCATTTTACAAGTAAGTGTTCATATGATAGAATGTCCTCTATGAATAAGATGTTTGGCCTATCTTTGCTGTATTGTCGTTGGTAAAGTATATCTTTTAAACTTACCATACAGTCTTAATGTCCCTTCTGCTCTGCCTAGTGAATTTGTTGAAACACAGTTGTAGGTTCCAATATCATTTGGCGCAAATGACCTAATCACTAGCCACATAAATACTTTGTAGCCGCTTCGGTCTTCTCGTATCGAATATTTGCTCCTAGAAGAAAGAAACAGTCAAGTGTGTGTCAAATTTGGACAATAGGTACCTACTTTCCATTTGCTTTGCTAGTAGTATAGTTCGTTATTCGGATTTTAAACATAAATGAGTTTTTTGCAAGAGTAAAGTATAAAGTAAAAATAAACAAGACGACGAATCTTTTATAATGGAGGTATTTATATCCATTTACTTAATAACAGTTTTTTTAATTATTTTTGTATGTTTACAGAAATACCGAATAACTGAAATTGACAGCTGTCATTATCAGAATTGTATTTATAAAATAAAGTTAGAAACAATACTGCGACATAACAATATGTTGATTTTGAGGTAGACGTCTTACTTATTAGTGCCGTTCTAGTTTAGGTGCAAACGTTTTAAATTTTTATATTAAATTTTGGTCAACCTTATACAAAGAGCTTCCTTAAGTAGAAACGAAATATACCAAAAACATTAAAACCAGTTATATATTACACATGTAGCGAAGTTATACATTTTTGTTTATTAATATTTATGAGCATATTTTATAAAACCTTTGTGCTGTATCGGACTAGAATGAAATTATCCCTCCTTTGTATACAGGCTGGATTCCAGACATAAATTTTTAAGCGTTATAGATGCCCTAAAGCTGTCACACGATTTACGAACGCCCAAAAAGATGCAGTGGCGTGCGATCTATTAGAAATATAAATATGATATAGAAGATAATATGGTGTCAGCGAAAATAATAAAAAGCTAATATTGTGGCATATTGGACAAGTGTGTAACTGTTTTTTATATTGGAATACCAGGAATCCAAGCACAATGGATACTCTGGGGCGGTTAGACCACGACGGCCGTTTCGTCCTTGTTAGGACTCTATGGGCAGCGATAACCCAAGAAATTCCGACAGATGTTCCGGTGAAAACGCAAATAGCGTTCCCCATACTGGATTGGGTTGCACTTCGTGGTTTATTTAGTTGTCTACCTTTCGATTATTACCAGTGGGACTGCCTTTTATATTGGAGTTAATTCCGCTGGGATGGCGCCACGGTGTATTGATGGCCGCTTTGATTTCACAAAAGGCTTTTAATACATCTTATCGCCGTTGTCGGAATTCGTTGGGTTACGGCTGCCCGTAGAGTCCTAACAAGGGCAAAACTGTCGTCGTGGTCTACCCGCCTCAGGGTATCCATTGTGCTTGGATCCCTGTGTATTCCAATATAAAAAACAGTTACACACTTGTCCGATATGCCACAATATTCGCTTATAAATATGATATTTTCAATTCTGAAATAAAATGATTTATACTATAATTTAAAGAAGTAGTCCATGCTTAAAGTGGAGTTAAAGTATGGAGAAGAAAGAAAAAACTAAAAGTTTTCCTCCACAAAATTTAATAGAATAAAAAATTATTCAAGGGTTTTTACATGTTTCGAACGTAGAAACGTTCATCGTCAGGAGACAGAAAAATTTATTTTATGCTGATGGTGCAAAAGAAAAAGTTAGAACCTTAATGGAGCTTTTATGGACTTAAAAAATTTGAAGTGTAGAAGAGACACGATATGAAGAAAAATGATAAAGGTTAAGCATACTGAGTATGTGAAAAAGTTATTAATGGGGGTCTAAACCAACCAAATAAACTGGGGAAGAAGAAAAAACCTTTCTAAGAAGGTGTCGAAGATTACTTAAAACTTTTTAAAAAACTTTCCAACATTTGTATGTTTGTCATTTTTATTCATAGCATGTCTCTTCCACACTTCAAATTTTTTAAGTCCATAAAAGCTCCATTAAGGTTCTAATTTTCTCTTTTGCTAACACCATCAGCATAAAATAAATTTTTCTGTCTCCTGAAGATGAACGTTTCTACGTTCGAAACATCTTGAATAATTTTTTATTCTATTAAATTTTGTGGAGGAAGACTTTTAGTTTTTTCTTTCTTTCCCATTTATACTTTATATTTTAAAATACAACATAACTAGTTACCCTCTTATTAATTAACGGAAAATTTTGAAAATTACTATTGTTTAGGTAGGGTATCAAAACATATTTAAAAAATCATTAACAAATTATTGGGAAACCGAATAAAAACTGATCAAGGCTGTTATTTCTAAATTTGTTTTGGTAGTTTTGTAGCATATTGCTAAATAAATCTTTATACTACTACTACTACATTTTAATTATAGTAGTAAGAATAAGGATGGTAAAAATTAAGATTTTATGTTTTCAGAGATTTTTGCCTAATTCTAAAAGAAATTATAAAAGTTGGGAACCGATTTATGTAATAAAGTCAGATAATTGATATGCACTTTATGGGATGAAACGAATTTACGCCCTTTAAATCAAAGATGTGAAACAAGCATACCATTTTTCATTGCGTGCCGAAAAACGAAACTGTCTTCAATCTTATGTTCTCTCTCAGATCTTGTAACTACGTCCCTGTGCTTCCTATAGCATCCCCATAATATTTAAATGTGGCAATTTATGTATGTAGGACCCTTGGCGCGGTTCTCAAACTATAATTTATATTCTCTGTAAGTGAAATGGATAGTTTTAATGGTCACATTTATTTACCACGTTGATTGTGTCGAGAAATTGACTTATTTTAAACGCTTAAAAGTAAAAAAACCCTCGGAGGGTTAAAGCCTCGGTTAAAGCTGATGCATAAATTCTCCACATATTTTAACCAGTTAAAATATAATTAACAGAAATTTAATTCACCCGATCCGGCTCTTATCTCGATACTGGGAAGGCCTAAAATCCCTTTAAGCGTTGCTGTAGCTGTTGCCTTGTCCGCTGTTAAAAATGCCTTCGTTCTTCGTTCACTGCTCGGTCACCTCGAATTCTAATTGGAGGAGCCGCTTACCCGCTACTCCCTTGTTTCTCGCGACAGTCCATGTTCTCACATGGCATATGTGCACTAGGGTGGAGCGAAAAATTGATTTTTTTTTCAAAATTTTGATATTGGCTAGGAGCCAAATGTTCTATCTATAAACACTATTTCCTGCGCAAAATTTTAACTTTCTACTCATTTGTTTTGAGGGGTCACACAATCCTCAAAGTTATAGCAATTTATTTAGGTATATTTTTTTTTTGATATCGGTTAAATTATGTCGGACTTTCGCTAGTTCATGGTATATTTTAAAAGAAATATGCAATGAACTACCCAGAACTCACCACGTGGAGGTATCCGACCTCCGAGAGAATTTAACTGATTTGCGAATATAAGGGTGGGAGGTGGGAGGGACTCTAGATCGGATACCTCCACGTGGTAAGTTCTGGGTAGTTCATTGCATATTTCTTTTAAAATGTACCACGAACTAGCGAAAGTCCGACATAATTTAACCGATATCAAAAAGAAAATAATATACCTAGTTTGCTATAACTTTGAGGATTGTGTGACCCCTCAGAACAAATGAGTAGGAAGTTAAAATTTGGCGCAGGAAATAGTGTTTATAGATAGAACATTTTGGCTCCTAGCCAATATCAAAACTTTGAAAAAAAAATTTTCGCTCCACCCTAATGTGCACCCATTTGGACTTGGAAGCGTAGTAATACTCATCTACAAATATGACGAGTTTTCGGCAGGTGTTTGTTTACCCGGTGTTTGCGACGTGCAGTATTTAAAAACAATTTGTTTTTCTTCGTTATCTTTGGAAAAAAAGTGCCGGTTGTCCAAAACCCGAACAAATTTTAAAAATCTTTACTATACAAGAACATTTAAAGTAGAAACGTATCAAAAATATTACTATCAAAAAAATTACCTTGTCGGACTTCCATTATCTTTATTTTGTTACTTAACACAACGTTTCGGTTAGTTAGTATCTCTATCCGTTTTCAAGTGTAAACTAAATTATAATTCTAAAGCTACTGTCTTAAATACTATCCATATGCTAGGAAGCTTGATGACCCCGCCTACGTGCTTATTGGAGTGTGAAGTTTGAGCTGTTGGTTTTGGACAAGAAGAGGCTTCCCGATATTGGGGATATCTATACTTGGTTTACTAAGTATATGGGTATTTTGATTCTTTGAACTTTCGTTTTCTTTAGTGCTGTTCCGTGTCCAAAACCTTGGCTTCTGTCCACTGTTGCTGGTTGGTCCATACATGTTTCGCTATACCTGATCTCGAAGTTTCACCAGTTTCAAACCAACAGCTCAAACTTCACACTCCAATAAGCACGTAGGCGGAGTCATCAAGCTTTATTGCACATGGATTTAAGACAGTAGCCTTAGAATTATAATTTAGTTTACACTTGAAAACGGTTAGAGATACTAACTAACGAAACGTTGTGTTAAGTAACAAAATAAAGACAATGGAAGTCCGACAAGGTAATTTTTTTGATATTACTTCATTGTCTACCACCTTCAAACAAAAATATGACTAGTTGTGTGTGTCATCAATAATTGATGATTTAGAACGTGCACCTTCAAGTTAAAAAGTCACGAGTCACCACTGTTTACTGCCTCTCGTGTTGCAAAGTTTAAACAAAAACATACCTAAGTCTAAAAGTTGAATTCGGTCTAATTTGTGTCCCCAACATCAAAATACTATTTCATAATCTATCACGTGCGTCAGTCAGCCATGTGGAAACAATTTACCCTTGACAAGCTTTTATGTGCTTACAAGATTGCAGAATTTACTGTGGGGTGTTAATATCATTACCCAATTATTTTAAAGAGAACGTTAAACGTTTAAATGAGCATGGGAGAAATGGATCAGCATTAATACGAACCAATTATTAATCGTCTTCTATGAAATTAACTGATTTATAACTAAATAATTGTCTGATAAACATAAGGCAACCCTGTGTAAGTTCACTTTGATAGATTTATTTGATTGAGTGTTCATTGTTTGACGTAAATAATAGAGTAATATTCTAGATGGCGCTGTTGCTCCTTTCTTACTTGTAATTGTTACTGAACAGGGAACATTTAGACTTGAACAATTGTAAAAAGAACTGCGGTAGTAAAGATTGAAGTTCAAGTTCATTTATCTGAACTGGTGTGGTCAATTTCATTCACCGGTTCACAGTTCAGGTCTTTCAAATACTTATGAGTCCGTTTACTTTTCGGAATAGCTTGTTTCAACTTACAAGGGGATGTTAACTAACGATCTTGTATGTTACAACTGTTATTATTTATTAACGGGTTGTAACAATTATTCCTAGAAACGAGTTAGAATCTTCATTTACATACAAGTGCATTTATAATCACTATCATTTTTGTCACTTACCCATTAAGCAACATCTCTCCCCTATTTTTAATCCAGTAGTTTATAGTATTCGGGAAAGCCTCCACATAACATTCCAGTTGTACATCAGTATTTAGTGGAGCTCCTAGTAACTGGTTTGGCACTTTGATCATAGGAGCAACTAAAAAAAAAGTTTGTCGAATACATTCGTGAACGAAATTATAAAATATTTTAGTGCTATTGTCACCATTCCACTCAACGCAAACATCTATACAACACTTATATCACGGAACATCGAACTAGGTTGTACTAAAAGTACACCATACCATCAGACATCAATCACCCACTAACAACGGCAATTAAATGATATGTTTTAAATTATTCCGTTCAACTTAAACCACGCGGAGCAACGACAGATCATTGTTTTAAGTTAGTTGGTCCCTCTCTGTTCCGTTGTAGTAAGGGACAGACTATATAGCGCTAGCTGAAAGTTACCTGAACGATTTCTCCATATTTTAAAAAAGGAACCATTGAGTTCCTAAAAAGTACATTTTAGTTATAAAACGATTGTTTATTTTTAGTTTATTTTCCTAACACCGTACGGCGCGAAGGTGCGCCCAAGTGAGCAAGCAGCTTAATTTGTAGCCGATCTTAACCAAGTATGGTTGGCTCAGGACGGGTCCACTCGCCGCCAACAGAGCAGGACGCTCTAGCCCGGAGGATAGATCGCAAATGGAGCCCCAGTTAGATCAAAGTAAATGATATTGGGATTTATAACTCCTCAGGGACCACAATTAATAAAGCTATATTAATTGATGAAACCCATGTTTAATTACTAATTCCGTTACAATTTTGTAACAGATAATAAGTAAATGCATAGTTGTGTAACGGTAACTGAGTTAGAATTGCCCGATAGCAGCTATCCCTAAATTTCATAATATTTACTCTTATAAATTAGTTAAATCATATGATTTTGCTTATACCGATGTGTTGCAGGAGCTTTTGGATGGAATGGTGTTTGATTTGTATTTGCTTGTTATAGATGCCTATAAAATTTCAATTCATATTTTAGTAAATTTTAATAAACTAACCATAAAGCAAGTTTTCAGCACTTACAATTTACATTTAAAGCGATCCTTTTGCTGACGGCAGGAGGTACGTCGTTGCTGGCGATGCAGAGGTAAGCGCCCATTTGTCTTCGGTCTAATCTCCAAAAGTGGAGGTTGGTGCCGTTGAACATCTCTACTGTAAAGAAAATCGATTATTACTAATCTAGCGATTGCAGCTAATAAAGCTGTAACTTATATTAGTGAGGTAGGTTTTAAACTTTATACCAGCGCTCTTTGGAATCAAGAAATTAGCGCTGCAACTTTAGCATTGTTATATTAATACATTAAGAACTATCACACTATAGATAATTCGAAAAAAGTGGTGGAAAGTGGCAAAATTCAATACCTTTGCCCAGAATAATATTTGTAAGTAAAAACGTGCATACCTATAAAATAGTTTATAGTTTATTACCTAGTTATTTAATTTTTACTACCTACAACCATTATTTTATTGGTCAAATAACATAAAAGTTGGGCGCAAGCATGTCTGTCGAACTAGCAGAGAATACTGTGGCTAGACCACTGGAATCAGTCAAAGAGGATATAGATCGAACCGCTAAACAACTTGCGCAAAGCAGATGGACAGGGCTGACAACTTGTAGCATCTCTAGGTAATTGTGGCCCCTACTTGATGGCAGGAAAACCGCAGCGCTATTACAGCACAGTCGGAAAGACCTAAGAAACATCACTGCTGTTGTAGTCACCGGACATTGCCTGTTCGCTAGACACGCTGAACGTAGGCAAATACCAACTAACGACTTCTGTAGAGGTTGCAGAGATGAAGAAGAGGAGGAAAGTATTCGGCATTTCTTGTGTGAATGCGCCGGCCTCGCGAGAAGAAGGTTCAATGCCCTGGGCGAACCATTCTTTAATGATCTGGAGGAAGTGAGCAGCCTGCAACTGGGTCGACTCACGAAGTTTATTACCAGCAGTGGCTGGTTTGAATGAGCTGTCAAAATTTTTCTACGATCGCGTTAACCATCAGGAAGCTGATGCGAATAGGTTCCGTGGAACATGTGTGGTACCACAACGGTCCTTATAGGACTACGTGTGACTGTTTGGACAATGCCAGAGGTCTGCCACTCTAACCTAACCTAACATAAAAGTTTGTTACATATGTGTTATATTTATATAGTTTTTAGTAACCCAACACATGGATGATTAAATACAAAAAAACAACTTAAAATTTCAACATTGTTGATCTTGTGACATATTTGTAATAATTAAGGTTTTTAATTTTCGTTCCTAAAATGAAGTATTTTACTGTCAATAAATTTCTATAATATATTTCCACAACCAAAGTAAAATTTGAATAAAGCAGAGTGGCAGAAAAATACTTACTTTCAAAGCGTAAAGCTTCGTCGGCGTAGTCAGGCCTACAAGAGTGTGTACTTCAATGCCACTGCAGTTTATCGCATGGGTTAAATCGTACAAAACCTCTATTTTTTAAGCAGCATAGGTTTTATTTAACTGAAATCCTTAAAACCCTGCTAGTAGCAGCATATAACAAACAACGCACACATTAAAAAATGCATATTCATGAGATTTACGCCAAAAAAATTAATTTACTGTTAGTTCAATCAAAATTATTCTTGCTTTGATAAGTTAAATTGCTGATTTTTTTGGATGAAGACTTTTAAGCTGTATACATGATAGTTTAGAAGACGATCTGCAAAAATGTAACTCTTGAAAGAAATAATATTTTTTACCAAAATTTTTATTCTTAAATATTTTTTAAGCAGTTAAAAAAAATTGATACTTTAAACACTACAATAATAGTGTTTTAATTTAGGTTTGGAATAATTTTTTATCATTTACGTTTAACTTTTCCAGCCAAATTTCGCAAAAGCCAGGTTTAAAACATTTTCTCAAAATTTTGCCAACATTTCATTTCCAAAAAGTGACCATCAATGTTTTTAACTTCTTGCTTCAACTCCTCAAATCAAATAAATTACATATTGCCTCGCAATGTTATTGACGATCCAAGTGCTTAAGAAAAACATTATTGTCCAATATTGCTTCTCCAAATTACAGGAAAAAATCCGATTGTGGAACAAAGAAAAACAATTGACAAATTAGAGTGATTTTTATGAAAAAGGTATTTGATAAAAACTTTAGATACAAAGGAGAAATTAGTTTCCTTTATCTTTGGCATTTTGGTTTAATAAATAATGGTAGTTGAATTTGTTACTTTAATGTTACTAGATCTTTATTACAATATTTTGTCAAGTATTTGCCTATGAACTTATTGTACGTCTATATTAATATCTATGTATTATACAGGGTATCCGGAAATGATGAGCAAAAAATTTAGGGGATAATTCTAGACCGAAAATAAATGCTATCTCTTTCTATAACATTTTATCGAAAATTGATTGTTAACGGAGCTACGAGTTAAAGTTAAATTTTGTTTACAGTTGTAAAATACATAATTAACTAGAACAATAACTTCGACAATAACTTAAATATTCAAATCAAAGGTTCAAAGTGACGTTCTTCCTCTTCAATGCATAAATTAATTTTTCTTAAAAAATTTCGACGATCTCGACGAATTCCTTTCTTTGCTATGCTATGTTGAAAGTTGAAAATAAATTAAAATTATTTTATATTCATCACATGCAAGAAATGTTATTTTAGCGTTTTTCTCGAAAACGGTTAGATTTATCGAAACAAAAGTAGTGTACCTTTTTATGTCAAAAGGTTAGGAGAATAAAAACATTCAGTCAAAATGCGCATACGGTGTAGGCCAAAAAAGTTGGGAGCATTTAAATTAAAGTAAAGGCTACTATGTGGCGCCATCTACAAAATGCGAAAAAACGGTGAACAAATTTGTATTCCTCATCCCAAAAAAGCTTCAAAATATTATGAGCGTGGCAAAAGGTATTGCAAAAAAACTGCAAAAAATACAATTTCACTTTAACACCCTGTAAAACAGTTAATAATCAATTTTCGATAAAATGTTATAGGAAGAGATAGCATTTGTTTTCGGTCTAGAATTATCCCCTAAAATTTTTGCTCATCATTTCTGGACACCCTGTATATACACCAAATTTCATATTACTAGTAATGACCCTAAAAAAAAAGAATCGAGTATTTAATTTAATGAAGAAAGGTAAAACTGTTGCTATGTATTATGTCTCCAGGTCTCTACTTAATAATACTACAAACATGTTTTTAAGTTGGTACGAGAACTTGTTTCTTGTTTTTACTTTTAAAAACTAGCAAACAAAACAAAGAACTTGAAATGTATTACATTTAATTAAAGTCTGAGAAGCGAAAAACACTTCAACTTATATCCTTAGCAAGGGTAAAATTTATGTTGCAAACTTGTCTGGGGAATTTAATCAGTTTTTTAATCCAACAAAATGGTACAAAATAATCTCTTTTTCAAGCGATCAATACACTTGTGCAACGTTTGTACTTGCATTAAGGAATCTCTTGTTTTCTTACAATCCCTGATCGATCTAAAAGCGGGCAAAATAAGAAAGAGAATTGCAGTGATAAACACGTATACCGAGAAACAAATTAAAATAGTTACTTTTATGTTGAGTATTATCTTATTTCAATCGTTAAATGCAAATTACATTTCCGCGCTTTTAAAAGAGTAAGTAAAATGGCCCTTAATAACTTTTTGTAACAGAAGAAATGAACAGATGGTGTTTTTCGAATCAACTTATACTAAACGAGGATAAAACGGTTCACATTCATTTCTACAAGACTTCTCCAAAAATGCAATTGAACCAGGCAACATCCTCTTCCAAATTTCTGGAAACGTATCTTGATTCCAAACTATCGTGGGAACCTCAATTGGATCATGTATGGCACAAGCTTACTACGCTATACTAAAGTTAAGATACACAGTGCCTGTCCCTACTCAAATAACATCTTACTACGCATTAGCTTATCCTCATCTCAGCTATAATATTTTACTGTGGGGACAAGCAGTAAACATAAACCGAGTATTTCAAGCACAGAAACGTCTAATAAGGCTCATCCTTGGATTGAAACCAATACAAGCATGCAGATAAATATACAAAAAACACAAAATCCTCACAGTAACTTCAATATACATCCTTAAGTGCTCCATATATGTATACAAGAACAAGAACGAATTCCAGGAAAACAGAAACAATCACAACTATGCTACAAGAAACGCAAATGGCCTTATAGTCCCTAGACACACTTCAACACGATATGAAAAATCGCCCCACTATGCCTGCATCAAAATTTTTAATAAACTGCCAGAAGAAATCAAACAATCCATAACAAGAGGTATATTTGGAAGAAAACTAAAGAACTTTCTTATAAAAAATTCATTTTAAACACTAAAAGCCTTTTTGAATGCCTAAATGATGTTATATTTGTGTGTGTAGATTTTTCTCGTACATTTAATGTTTTAATGTTTTAAACTGCCTCCTCAGTTAGTTAATTTTATAGTTTTATATGACGAACCTCAAATCATAATGTATGATCCTAAGTAGAATACATTTAATTTGAATTTGAATTTAAATTTGCTTTTATTTATTGATTTTTTTTTTCTATTCTGGGAATACCCTTAAACACTTAAAACTTTCAGGCTTTGTGAGGTCCGTTCATTCAAGCTGTTAATGGTAACCAATAATAGTTTTAAGCTTTATTTTCGATGTTCAATTTATTAGGCTTTGATCAAATACTTATATTACTTTTCCGTCTAATAATACAAAAAAGATTGGAAATTTTTATTAATTTATAAATCGGACAAGACCTAGCTCAACGTTCCCTGACGTGCTTCTTTAAATTTCTGGACCAAAATAAGTCAAACTGAGCCCAATCCGGATTATGTCATGTCGTTTCTCAGACGAACTGAAAAAAAAAGTTTATTGGGGGTCCATTGTTGGAACCAACAAGAATCGTTATTTCTGGTGATTTGGGCTTTAAAGGTAAAAAAATAATATATTAAAAATATTGTTATTAAAATAATTTTTTCTTGTTCTCGAGGAAACTGTTTTAGTACTTATCATAATAATTAAGAACTATTAAAATGCCTGCTACTAGTTTCTTCAGGTTGCCCAATTGCAGTGCTAAAAATAGCGTATATACACACCACTGGACGAAAGTAACTTAATTTATTGCATTTGCCCTCGACAGCAAATTCCACTCAGTAAATGGGTCGCTTTAGTCCCTTTGAAAAAATAATATACTATTGCATCATATTAAGCAGTACAATTTTTTAAATTTATATCGAGGTTAGTTTTTGCAGATAATGTATAATTTTTAATACATTGAGTGAACAAGAACAATAAATTGCCGTGTTTTGAGTCGTTGAAGCAAAAATTGACAACAGTGTATGTGTTTCTCTCTAATAATCAACGATTTCCGCTTTGAATCGAGCTTTAACTTTAATCTAACAGCGATAAATCACTACGGTTGATGCTTTTCTATTAAAAGTAATGCGTTTTACCATCGGTTTTAATTTTATAGTAAACTTCAATAGTTGTAAAAGTGTTACAGAATCCCGGTAGCTGCACTACTTAAATAAATTAATTTAAAAAATTTAAAACCAATTCTTGACAGTAATTTAGATACATTGTGGTAACAATCGCAGAATACTCAATTTTTTTTAGAATAATAAACATTACCTTTGGTATATTCCCTTGGGCCCTTCCGTATAACGATCGATTGTCCGTCCTCTCGCTTCCAAACTATCCTGGGTATCGGGTGACCTGTGGCCCGGCACCAAAGAGTTGCGTTCTCGCCCTCCGAGACCGAAAGATCTCCACTCGTGTCGTCATTAATAATATCAGGTGGCACTGAAAAAGAATCGGTTTATCTTGGTGAGTATTGTTTGTAATATTAGATCCGTTGGTACAAAATACATAGGAACAGAAAATAAAAAAGTTACATGTATATATTTGCCTAAGAAACATTTTAAAGCCTAAGGGAAGGGGTTATTTAACATTTATGACATGACCATGTACCGGGTGACCAAATAAGAATGTTCCTCCGCCGTATCACAGTAACTGTTAACCTTACAGCTTTCGCAAAAAATATATTTTGCCAAGAGAAATCGTGGGAAATAATTTCCAAGTTCGTGAAACGTCCGCTAGATGGCGTTACGGACATGATCACATTGAAAATTAGGGTTTTCTCATTATATTGCCCAATTAAGAGGTACTGAAAACATTTTTATTTAATCCATAAGGTATGTCGAATGTTTTTTGTTTTACAGATTTTACTCTATCTTTTTTTTATTTGGCAATTAAATCAAATTTTTGTTTGTTTAATATCTTATAAATGACAAAGAATAAACATTTGAAATCCAAGCATTTTTCCAGTAAAAAAATTGTGCTGTATTTGTTGAATTTATTCCCAGCTACAAATCCACACAGTATTATTGTGTCATCGCCCTGACAAATAAAAACACTATTCATATGAGCAGTGACGTATTTAGAATATTGCCACGGGGGGGTCTATACCTTTCGTTTTATCTTTTTCGGTGCCACGCCCTATTTTGAACTATCAAAATTTATAATTTCTATGTTTTGATAGCTGAACCCAAAAAAGGAAGAAATTAAGAAATTTTTAAATATAAACCCAATAATGGGAATATATATTTTTTTAAATATTTATGTTTAAAAATATATATTTCTACATAATATGACCGATTCCGAAAATGATTGGTTTTCAAGTTATTTTTGCCATTTTTTTTTGCCAAGTTTGGCCATGTTGTTTTGCTATCTGTGACACAGTTACTTAATTATTTGTAAAAACAAAGTATTGCTAATAGTTCTAGTTTGCAAAAAAATTACAAAACTAAGTGAACATCATTTAAATTTTTTTAAATTAAATAAATTAGACACGCAGGTAAAAAACAAGAAAAAAATGGAAATAACTCGAAAACCAATCATTTTCGGAATAGGTCATATTTAAGAAAAAATCACAAATTACCTCCTGCAAGGAATTAATCGAATTATCAATCACCATGTATATATTATTTTGCTCACTTAAATTAGAAATTAAATGGAACAAGGCATCTGATCTGTTCTGAGTTTTTTTTAATGTTGAGCCCACGGGGGGGGGGTCCAGACCCCTCGGACCCCACCCCTCGGACCCCCCCCCCTAAATACGCCACTGCATATGAGTGATTTAAAAAAAACATAAAGCAAAAAAATTTGAATATTGTAAAATTGATTTTTGATTGTAATCTAGCGAAAAATTGAAGCTTAAATGTTAATTATTAATAATTGATTAAAAAAATGCAAATTAAAAATTTCCCATTAAAATTCTAAGGTTCGTGCTCATTCAAGAAAATAATTTCAAAAATTAAAACCAAATTTGATTTTAATTGTATTCTGGTAATTATCTTTACGAAGTAGAGTTAACTTTTTCTTAAAACAAAGCGCTTCGACAGAAGACAGCGACATTTGACATTAACAGCTGATCTGGTTTCGTCGTTAAAGTTCCCAGATCAGCAGTGGGCCATAGCAAGCTCACGCGTCAGGTTGAGTCATCTTGTTTTCTTTCGATTTTAGTGTTATTTAGGTGTTTCCGTGGCTGTTTTTGGTGTAGGGTATATTTTAAACATTTTACTTTTGGACTTTATATATTTCAGAGACAAAGTTTCTGGGTGTTTATTATTTAAGTTTAATGGTGAGTACAAACACCATTTTGGTTAACTCATCTACTTTTGCTTTTTATAAATAAATACTAAAAGAAATAAATGTTGTTTCCTTCTTTTACTTTAATTTTATAATGTTGTCACATCCTTATTTTGGTAGTTACGGGTCTGTCAATATTTTATTTTATAAATAATAAAATTTTAAGACTCCCTTCGAAATTTAACAGTTGGCGAAGGTAAAAAAACTTAGTCCGGTTCTGTTTCTGTAGCGAACCGCTTAACGTAAAATATAACAGACTTCAACAGGGTGCCATTAATGACAGGTGATGTGGCGAGTTCTTACATTAAATTGACTTTAGCAATAGAAAATTCCGGTATAACTTTTTTCGTTATCTTTAATTCATTGCGCACCAACTGGACCAAAATATTGAAAATTCCCTTAATGTTATATTTCTTTAAGTTTCTCTGACATGCCCAATTACCCTGGTTTGTTTGGTTTTGAATACTTTTTATTTTAATGGGGAGATCTTAATATACATTATTGGGTAACCGTTTTAAATTCCACATATAAATGGCTAGAGATAATAACTAACCAAAACGTTGTGTTAAGAAAGAAAATAAAGACAATAAAAGTAATTCTGTTTATTGTCTACCACAGTCAAACAAACATTGGTATATTTGTGGTTAAAAAGTATTTTCTTGACAACTTTAACTAGAAACCAATGAAAGGAGTCTATGATGGTAAACGCGCACGACGGGAGCCTATAAAGTTTCCCACGTTTACACCAAAGTCTTATTCAGAAATCAATAGGATCTATGCTTTTGTTGTCTTGTGCCTATCACGAGAATTATATTTATTGATCTGTATCTAGGGTTTTGAAGCGTGTACCTTACTAGATGGCAGTTATCCGCCTGTATGCTGTTACCCAGGTTTACTTAATGTTAATTCTAAATAATTGAATTTGCGTTCTTAGAGTTATCAATAAAAATACAATTAGCTAAAAGAAAAACAAAAAACAGAACTTATCAGCTAATTTACGCAATTTTTCTTTGCATTAATTATTCTCCAAATTAATTTAAATTAAGGCCCCTGTTTCCGCTTTTATTAACTTAGAAATCATTTAAAAAGCCTATTTGCTTCGTTGGGCACCATTTTTGCAGCTTAAATTATAATTGAAAAGTTTACATGTTTTTGTATTGAACATGAGAAATGTTATTTTTTGAAATTTAATTCTAGCTGTTGTTTCATTCAGAATGTATAAGGGCATGAAAGATGAACTACCATTTTAATAGGGATTTTTTTAATATGGATTTTTAGTCGATTATCAAAAATTGATTATTTTTTTTACATCGAATATTATGTTCGATTTTTTAATGCTCTCTCTTAAGGATACTCTACCAGATCCTAATTTTCAGGCATATAAGAATATTGTGCAAACAGTGTGTATCAGCCAAATGGAATAAATTCGATAATAAATACATGGGAGCGTGTCCGAAAAAACGCTCGGACACGTCGATTGGTATTTCTAGTTGCGCATTTTTTGCAATAAAAACTTTTTATACCGGGTGTGTCATGTAATAGTGGCCAATACCAACTTTCTTATTTTAAATACAACACCCTATATATTATTAAATTTTTGGATTCTTCAGAATATTACAGACATATTCCATGTACAATATCCTATACTTATCTTCAACTGTTTCGGAAATATTAAGTGTTTTTAGATTTGCTTTGCTTTTTAGATGGCTCTTACCGACAATAAAAACTAAAGATTTTTTGAAACGGCACTGATGGAGTATAATAATATGCGAATTAACATTTTCTAGTATAAATTCCGGAGAGACACAGACGGAATAGAAACTACCCTAAATTAAGCCTTCGTCGTCGGATTTAAGACATATTTGTGGGTTGCGGTCTAAGAGGCAACCGTCAATCTTACATCGCTTAGATAAACCCCATAATTTAATTTACCTATTTCATACAGTGTAGTGTATTTCACATTATTAGATTTAGCCCGGTATAATATACTTCTTATACTGTACTGTCATGCCTGAAGCACATAATATATATAGCAAATGGCTATACCGTGCGAGCAAAAATTATTTGCATCAAAGTGGGCCTTGCATCTAAGGACGTAATGCTTAGCCGTAGAGCTTACTACCTGTTGGGTGTCAGTAACTATCTGAATTTACAATCAATTAGTTATTCCGTCATCTTTGACAGTCGTTACAACTAATTTGATTCATCGCTAATTTTTCCAATTTCTTGAACAATTCACACAATGGGCTTTACGGAACAGCACAAAACATTTATGGTTGAAGCGTATTTTTGAAGCGAGGTTAGAGTAAATGGTGAGTGGCAATACAATCCGGGTTTGTGCATGGACGATTTTCACGAACATTTTCCTAACGTTGCTTTTATTGCTGGGGATTTTTATCATTGCCTGAAAAAAACCGTGGCTGTGTTTAGGGAAACAGGTTCTATACAACACAAAAATGGAGCAGGAAGACCATCTGTAAGAACAGAAGAACTTGTTGCAAACGTTCGTGAAATAATGCAAAATACGCCAACAAATTGCATAAGACGCCTTTCCCAAAAAGTGGGAACATGCAGGACTATTCTTAAGAAGCAGCTAAATTTATTTCCTTATAAAGTGCAAGTATTCCAAGAAATACAAGCCGCAGATTTTGAAAGACGCAGGAATTACTCTCAATGGTTTACCCAAAATTTATTGGAAAGAAATGATTTATTAGACCTGACGGATGAAAGTAAATATTTTTCTTTTTCTTTCTGTATATTCTTACTATGTTAATTTTGTAAACAACAAAAATAAATTTGTATTTGTCTACTTATTTTATTACTCACTAGTTTGGCATAATATCATGTCATAATATGAATTTGAGAAAATTTTATCCTAGATTTGGTTAGATATATCGTCCACATAGCATTGTAATCTAAACCAAGCCCCACGTTTTTTTTTAATCCAAGCCCTGTTTGATGCAAATAATTTTTGCTCGCACTGTATAATTGAAAATCATCAGCATATTTGTGAAAATTAAAATGGTTCAAAAAACTTCCAAAATCCGCCCTATAATATATTGAAAACAACATAGGACCCAAGACGCTACCTTAAGCTACACCACGCTTTAAGCTTAAACAGGTATAAATTTGGTATCGCTGGATAGCTAATCGTTCAAACGTTGTTTGTTTTGCAACAGATTTTTAATTTAGGCCTTACTTGAAAATAATTTTTAAAGCTGGTCATAAATTAAAGTTTTTTTTTTTAAACGAAATAGTAATCAACAAATCTGCCACATGAGGAACAGAGTTTAAGGATAGGTATTTTAAAATTTTAAATTAAAGTAAATGATATACGCCTTTTTGGAAAAATTAGGTTTATTTTATCTGTGGTATAGCACCCTTAATAAACACTCGTGAAACCTGCTTTCTACGTTGTAACAGATTGAGCAGTCGCAATGACTCGGACTGCAGGTCGACTTGACACTCTTAAAAACAATAGCAATGCGTAAAGGGTACATTATTTGTATCGGATCCCTTCAAGGGACAAGGAAAAGTTTTTAACAAACTTTTTGAATAACATTAAACTCATTGTTGATAAAACGGATCCTTGTAAATGACGCATTTCATTCACGCTTTGTCCAAACCAAAGAAAATGTTTTTGTGTTTTTGCTTTGTTATCACATTACTGTTTTATTTCATGACGTTTAATTTTGGGGATTATTCGTTTCCAAAAGGAATCTTTTTACGCAACGCCAATTTTAACTGAACAATATTTAGCGACGAAAAAGTTAAAATTAGCTACGTAAAAATATCCAAAACTAAATAAAACAATTGCATAGTATATTGATCACAAAAATTACCTTGTCGGACTTCCAGTGTCTTTATTTTGTTACTTAACAACACAACGCTTCAAGTGTAACTAAATCATGATTATAAGGCTACTCTCTTAAATACTATTCATGTGCAATGAAGCTTGATGACTCCGCCACGTGCTTATTGGAGTGTGAAGTTTGAGCTCTTGGTTTTGGACAAGAAGAGGCGTCCAGATATTGGGGATATCTATACTTGGTTTACTAAATATATGGGTATTTTGATTCATGAAAGCTGCTTCTTTGAATTATCGTTTTTTCCAGTGCTGTTCCGTGTCCAAAACTTTGGCTTCTGACTACTGTATATTACGTTGGTTGATCTATACATGTTCCGCTATACCTGAACTCAAAGTTTCATCTCTTTGATCGGGATCAAAGAGATATTACTTCATTGTCTACCATCTTCAAACAAACAAACAAACACTAGTATATTCATGGACGAATATAGGAAAGAAAGAATGTTTTGGTTATAAACCTGATTTAATGGAAAAGAACGAAGTTGATGATGGTTTAATGTGCTGACACAATTTTTTGGTTACTCACCAAACCACTCTACCTAAATTTAAAAAAAAGAGACGTATAATAATTATAATTGTATAACAGTTATTGAACGATGATCCTGATGAGCGATAGCAAAAACGGTCAGGTTAATAGATAAAACTACATATACTGGAGACAGGAAAATCCCCACTGGTTCATAGAAAATCACACCCAGTATAATGAAAAGGTCAATATTTAGGCGGACTTTGTTAAAAATAGGGTTATCGGACCATTTTTCTTTGATGATAGCCTCGCTGGAGAAAGATATCTAAATTTCCTTCAAAAATATCTAGTTCCAGCTTGTCCTTGTCTTGATTAACCAAGTTTAACTTTATGGTTTCAACAAGATGGTGCTCCCTCGCTTTATGCAGCTCACGTAAGGGAGTAGATACCTAAATAAAAATTTTCCGGGATGTTGAATAGATTGACGGGGATCAATAGACTGGCCAACCAGATCGCCCGATCTTAGCCTACTGGACTTTTTTTATGGGGCTACTTCAAAAATTTAGTTTATAAAGCTAAACCAAACTCGACAGATACGCTTTGGGGGTCCATTTGACGAGAAATTTCTCCACAAAAACAAAATGTTGGGTTAAGATCTGGCTAGCAGATAGGCTCCGCTAGTATAGAATGGCGCACTATTATGTATGCAAACCAGGGAATATCGAAATGTATTTCTCCATATAGTCTAAATGCAATTGTTAGCATTAAATCAATAATTTAATTTTAGCCACCTAATCTAACGCTTAAAGATAGGAAGAGTATCACGTATACACACCATTCTTGGGCTACGATATCTAACGGGGCAGGGCAGTAAAATGCAAAAAAGGAAGGTTTTAGCAATGGCAGCATGATCCATCTCGGACTTTACAATGGGCTCCCCTCGTACATTCAATCTGGTTTCCCCACTATAGATCCAACGTTTCCTTGGATATTCTAAATCATTTAAATTACCAATTTCTGTTAAGGTCTACTAAGACCGGCAAAATATAAATTGGCACCAATGTTTCATACTGTAAATTTGGCTTAATAGGCAGCGTTTTAAATTTAGTTTGCACTTAAGCTCGGGAGATATCGCTTTTACTAATAATTTATTAATTCCCTAGGGAGCCTCGCAATGTTGTATACATTAAAGCAGACTTGATAGGTTCTTTTCGGCAATTCGGCATTAATAATTCAGAAGATAATTTAAAAACACTTTAAAAAATTATTGATGCCAAAATTTAGGTAAGGGGTTTATGATTTTGTTTATGGAAAACGAACGTACCTAATTTACATATTTGAAGAATGTAATAAATTATGCAAATGCAGTGGGTAGCACTTTAAAGTTATGGAACTCGGGAACTCTGCACAGAAGGAATTTTATCAAATTATCGAATATAATCATAGACTTCTTATAGTAAAATAGACTCAAGTGAAGTGATACCAAGGCAGAAGAGAGATAGCGTTAAATTTCCTCAATACTCAATAGTCAATATGTCGTAAACAATTAAGTTTAGACGTATAGTTTTTTTACAAAACAGGCTTGCAATTTGCGCCGTGATTTTACTTTTTTCATGTTTGGTTTAAATCACTAGAGACGCGCCTCTAACTCCCCACAATCAGCTTTTTTACAGAGGGTACCTGTAAATATTACTTACAATAATGGTTGTAAAAATATTGTGTTGAAATTTACTGTTTTTAATACGCTTTAATTAGCTTCACCTGTATGCATGTTTGTAACCGACTTCTTTGAACCCGATTTTGAGCCACTTTTAACGGTCAGATTTAATTTAAACTTTGTAGACTTGTCAAGAACCGCTAACAATACAATAATCTACATGCAAAAAATTCCCCTGTCAAATTTTGACAACTGTCAGGTACAAAACGAAGAAGCGATTTTGCCGAAACAAATTATGGGTATAGTATTCGATGCGGAGACTTCGGGAAAAATAAGCAAACAATTCTCCTGTCAAAATTTGACAGCTGTCAATATGTCAAATGGTTTAAAAAAATGATATTAATGAAAAAACTTAAGATCGTATGTATATTGACGGCGAAAAGTTGAAAAAAATACGCAAAAAATTCTCTTGTCAAAATTTGACACCTGTCAATATGTCAGATTTATAATAACCGATAGTAATGAAACAAACGTGGGGTCATATAGATATTGTCGCCAAAAATAAAGAAAAATTTAAAATAAAATTCTACCCGTCAAAATAAAATTTTGACAATTTTTTTTTTAAATCTTGAAAATTTTTGTCGTTTGTTCGGGTTTGTTCGGGTTTGTATGTATGTTTGTTTCTAACCGACTTCTTTGAAACCAATTTTGACCCACTTTAAACGGTCAGATTTAATTTAAATTTTGTAGACTTATCAAGAACCGCTGACAATACAATAATCTACTAATTTAGCTCAATGTATTAAAAAAAAAAGTTTTCTTAACAATAACTCAAAATAAAAAATGAAAAATAAATATAGTTAAAAAAAAATAAAAAACAAGCTTTAATAATTAATCAAACTAAAAAGAGGAAAATAAATATAGTTTAAAATAATTCTTGAAATTCTTAATATACGCAGAAAATAATATTGAACGATAAACATTAGAATTATTGTGAAAAAAGCGTGGGGCGCTTTGTGCTATATTTTTCGTATCTCGAGCGCCCCACGCTTTTTTCACAATAATACTAAGTTTATCGTTCATTATAATTTTCTGCCTATATTAAGAATTTCAAGAATTATTTTAAACTATATTTATTTTCCGCTTTTTAATTTGATTAATTATTAAAGCGCGTTTTTCAGTTTTTTTAAACTATATTTATTACATTGATATTTGAAATCCGACAGAGAGAGTTAGTCAAGTCAGTTTCTGTATCTAACTGTTTCTGCCGTGACATTTACTTTAGATAGCGTTCATTTACGGTGAGTTGTTCGGTTTAGTTTCATTTATCTTCAAACATCTCCAGTTTATCTCGTCGCAGCGACAAGCGAGGTTACAGCGATGTACCCGCGACATAACCGCCTAGTAAAATGACGTCAGGTCGTTTCTACCGGTTTATAGGGTAAGATTTTAATGACGGTAAACCTAGATTTATTAAGGTGTATGAATAGAAGCAAAATAGTTAATGGGTTGTTAAATTTATGGTTAATATTAAAATGAAAAGGTAGACTGAGGTTTTAGAAAAGTATTTACATATTTTATGCTATAGGAAACGGCACGAATCCTCTCGTTTTAAAACAAATGACAGCAGAAATTTGTCATCAATCAGCTGATATTGGGACATAATAATATCCCCAGATTAGTGCTGGACCGTAATGAGCCCAAAGACCTAGTTATGAATAGCGATTTTGTGCTTTTTGTTACATTTAATTACCTTTTTAAAATATTTTGTGGTTATGGTCTTTTATTTTTACTTTCATTGAATTTTAATTACTTTTATGTGGCCGGTAAGTACATATCTACAATTATTATTCATTTGACAAAAAATTTACGGGTTAAAATTTTTTTAATTCTTTTTCATTAGGGATCATTATCATTAATGTGTGCCTTGCAGGCCGCCGGCCTTGCACGTTAGTTGATTTCATCGATAAGTACCTAATAAGTTTCATTTCATCTGAACGCCTCTTTTGCCGAAAAGTTAGTTTGTGAAATTTTGTTCTTAAAATGTTTGTTCGTAAAGGTTAGTTTTCTAATTCATAATTTTTGCATTATCGAGGTATCGTTTTCTGTTTCAAGAAAAAAAAGTAGAAATTATTTCTCTGACTTAAATAGGCAGGAGAGAGTTGGACAAAACCGGGTAGGTTAATAAAACAGGGTACTGCCTAGTTCTGCCAAATGCCAAAACAGCTTTCCATATTATTAACCTTTACAAATCAGCTATTTGATTTCGAAGGAATTATTTTTATTATTATTATTATTATTATTATTATTATTATTATTATTATTATTATTATTATTATTATTATTATTATTATTATTATTATTATTATTATTATTATTATAATTATTATTTGGCAATAGTAGAGTTGAAATAAACTATTTAACATTATGTTAGTCTATATAGTAGTTTAAACAGGTAACCATAATAATATGTAATACGATAGCGAACAAATATATAATTCTATTTTCTGGCTCTACGTACAGGGTGATCTTACATTAAATCCTACAACTTTTGTATGTAACAGTTTTTTCTTAATTGCGAAACAAAGAAGTTAAAGGGGGGTAACATTATACGCGATCACCCTGTACCTTACATAAGTGAAATTATTATTGGATATTATTATTATTATTATTATTATTATTATTATTATTATTATTATTATTATTATTATTATTATTATTATTATTATTATTATTATTATTATTATTATTATTATTATTATTATTATTATTGTTTGTATGGCAATAAAATAAACTTTTTAACATTAAGTTAGCCTACATAGAAGTTTAGAAATGTAACCGTATCAATACATTGCATTTTAACGAACAAATTCTATAAACACCATTTTAGGGTCTATGTTAAGTCAAAAATTGTTAAAGTAGAGTTTCCATTAACAAAAAAATTAAATCCCTGGCTAAATTGAGGCTTTTAACTTTATATTAGTCCACATGCAAGTTTAGTAATGTAACCGTATCATAACAAACAAATTCTATAAAAACCATATTTGGGTCTACGTACCTTACGTAAGTACATATATTGGGATTTCCTTAACAGTAAATGTAATATCTGACTGAATTCAATTAGTTTATGTTGAACTGTATAGGTATTGTATTGTATTTTACCTATAGGTATAATCTGAACAAATAAAACAAAAAAAATATGTTGTAAATATGAGTGACAGAATCCTATTTAAAGTTGCGTTTCAGTGAATTTAGTATTTTCAAGGTTTGGATACTTATAATATTATATGGTTTTTAAATCTATTTTGACACTTAATCTTTAAACCATATAAAAACTAATGTTTGATATTATTACCTACCTGAAATTATAATATTTATAAAACAGAATTTTCAAAAGAAATTGTCATTATTATTTGGCAATATTAAAGCGGTAGAACCGACAAGACTATTGCATCAATTGTTTTAGAAGGTATCACATGTATAATTTTCAAGTCCGGTCCTGGAATTCATGCCAACTTATAAAAAATTAATAGACCAGAATTGTCAGAGTGTCACTTGACTTGGAATCCATCTTGCGAGAGTGTTCAAAATTTTTACTTTAGCGTTAACAGTTCGGTTCTATCAAGTGGCTCAGTGCGTGTCGCTGCCGAATTTACTGAGTAAGGATTTTTTTCCCTTAATTTCTATGAATGTGTTTATATTTCGTTTAATTTATTCGGATTCCACTTGATAGTTTATAATAATTATTATACATGTGATTAACTCACCTTCAAATTAAAATTAATTATGTTTAGTCGCATAATTATTTACACAGCGGGAAATTCGCAACAAGGCCTTAATATTTAATAATTTTAACATGTCATTGTATCTGAATGCTGAGTTGCTATTCCATTTTGTTTCAAGGAGACACGAATTTATTTTTATGTTACATATGGATATTTTGGTTAAAATAATTAGGACAAACCTGAGAAAAAAGTTTTGTATTCCTTATAAGATTCACATACTCTTTATACAACTGCTTAATACTATATCCGACAGCAACATGCTTTCGTACTGTAAAACTACGAAAATTGCTAGACTGTTGTGTAACGGTAATTTAGCCAGGAGTTAATGCTACCATAGAATGGTTTCTAGCCATTATTGCTCTGAATACTTACAGAATTATCAAGTTCTATTGGGGGTATAATCTGGTTTTATATACTGTATTAATTCCGACTGGCAGTTGTAATGAAACTTGGCATTAATTATAATAATATTTGCTTGCTATGGTTAATAAAGCTTATACTTACCACTAAAAATCGGTACTGTAGTTCTCAAAAATTCACATAGCTTCCAGTGTAATATTGTTCTTGTCGTTTAATATTGCATATAATTATCGATTATGCAACATGGTTTACTGAGGTGGTAAAATTCGTTCATAGATTATAAAATCCAATACTTATGATGGGTTAAGCGAAATAACAATCTCCTATTGCTTTATCTGACATGCAAAGTATATTGAGGATCTATATATTGCAATATCCTTATTTTATACTTTTTAGAGCGTTTTTGATGTAGATTTTATTTTATATTATAATATCGATTGAATAAGTAGATATTTATATCCAATTTCCATGGAATTACCCATACTCTACATAATATACCTTTATATACATATAAAATTAATGTATGTAGGTAAGCAATACCAAACCCCCTACTAACTCTCCTTTGTGTCGAGTCTGGTTAAAGTTAAGTTCAAATTGTTCTCGGAATGGCCATATTTCATAAAATAAGGTCATATATTTACCCACATTAGAGAGAGATAGAATGTCTTTGCGGAGGTAAATTACGGTAAAAAAAAACAAGGCTAATAGAATTTACCGCATGAAGTGCAATTTCGTAGTTCGTAAATTGTTTTTATGGAATAAAAATGGGAGTTCGCTATTGAAAGGAATTCGTAATGAAAGAAGGTGAAAGTGAGGTTTTATGAAATGAGATATGAGTCTGATAATAGTAGGTTATTAAACGAGCGTTTAATGTAGGCCAGAATCATTAGAGTGTATTATGATTCATCAGACGCAATTTTGTTAAGAAGTAAATTGTATCTTCTCAATACGACGCATTTTGTTCCAAGTAAAGCGCTTTCTCTACAATCAAGAAAGCAGAACAGCGTCCCCAAAAACGAATTGTATCCGTTAGAACCTATAAATCACAAGACGTTGGCGTTGGTGGGGGTTCGTAGCGATCGGCAATCGCCGCGCGCCGTATTATTAGTTTTAAAGTATTTGTTGCGCAGGTCACATCGTTGTCCGGATTCTTCTCGCTGTCCTGTCTTAATTTGAACTTTATTGATCATACCAATATACCTGTTTCAATAAATTAATTTTTACTTTGTTTTTTAAACTTTGCATGTCAGATAAAGCAATAGAAGTAAACCATGTTGCATAATAAATAATCATATGCAATGTTAAACAACAAAGACAATATCACAATAGAAAATATTAAAATTTTTGAGAACTACAGTACTGATTTGTATTGGTAGGTATTTTATTAATCGTAACAACCAAATATTATTATGAATAATGCCAAGTTTCATTACAACTACCAGTCGGAATTAATACATTATAAAAACCATATTACACCTCCAATAGAACTTGATAATTACTGTGAGTATTCAGAGCAATAATGACTATAAACCATTCTATGGTAACATTAACTCCTAATTTTTATTGGCCTAACTGCCATGATACACTACACAACGGCCTAGCAATTTTCGTTGTCTTACAGTAGGAAAGCGCGTCGCTGTTACATATAGTATTAAACAGTCAGTTGTATAAAGAGTATGTGAATTCTTATAAGGAATAGAAGGCTTTTTCTCAGTGTAGTCCACTCGAACGACACCGGACTTGCATCAAGGCTTCATTTTATCTACAAAGATTTTCCTTGCGACCGAGGTACGCTTCAGCCCAAATAGGCTATAATATGCTCATCCTGATTAATATTTAAAAGCTAGTAACTAGTTAAATAATTCTAATTATGCCCTTTGTATGAAAACTTTAATTTTTCTGTACATTGCCCTGCCTTTCTTCGCAAAAACGAAATAAAGCGATTAAGGATTTCGCTACATGTCTAAAATGTATAATATTCAGCTTTACTGCGAAATTCCCGCTGTGTTAGTGATTATGTGACGTAAACGTAATTAATTTCAATTTTGCGTTGAGTAAGTTAATCAAATGTGTAATAAAAATAAATAACGAAGGGAAAGTAATTAAAATAATCATAAATAATCCCCGTAATAAAATTAAATTATTGTCCTCTGAGCGTTGTTTAAAAGACCTTTTTTTAATTGAAAACAATATTATAAGCCACGTCTAATTTTTGAACGCAAAACAAACCACCCTACTTTTAGATTCCTGCAAAGAGTCAAGAACAAAAGAGAAAACGACGTAAAGAATGATATTTGCAACCCCACGATATTTAATTGGTAGGCGACGCATGTAATGTTATTAAAATCAGATATTAACGAATCAGGCAATAAACTGCAGCATATCAGTGTCGTAGTAAACACCCTTGCACACCCCTCACCGCAGGGGGGCCCGCATTGATGGCCCCATCAAAACTTGCTGCCAGCTTTGCTTTTCATAGGTATTTAATTTCATAATTAATTTAATTTTTTTTATATCCTGAGAATTTAACTTCGTTAAATGAAGAAGAATTATAAGTGAAAGCGCGGAATTTACAAACGACTTACCATAAAGCAGTGGCGCACCCAGAGGGGGGGGGCAAGGGGGCCTTGGCCCCCCAAAACCCCTAATGAAATTAACTTCAACTATACTATTTAACTGTTTATTGCCCCGTCCCAATAAACAAGTAGAAAATTTGCAAAGCTTTCTCAGCCTTCATTATTTTTATGTAAATTACTTATTCATTTTTTGAAAATTTTTATAATGAAAGCATTTTAATATGTGAATTTAAATTATGGAATGACAAGTTTACAGATAGCAAGGACATACCCTCCGATATGTTTAAGCTATATATTCGATGTAAATAGTATGATATTTCCCAATATAAAAACACTTTTGCAAATTTTTGTTACCCTTCCCGCTTCCCGTCACCACCAGTGCTTCTGAAAGGTAATTTTCCACATTAAAGTACTTAAAATCGTACTTAAGAAATTCCACCGGGCAACTAAGACTTAATGGTTTGGCAAATTTATTTATTCATAATAATGTTCCATTTTTTTGTGAAGAAATTTTAAATACACTTTCTAAGGGTCGAAGAAAATTAGATTTACATATTTAACAAATGCAAAGGTGTTATAAAAAAGTTCTGATTTCTATTATTTATAAAATATTGTTTATTGTTGTGCTTTGTACTAATTTATATTTTTAAATAAATATATTTGTGTTATGGATATGTCGTCATTACTATTACCTATATTTTATTTGGTAAAAAGAGTGGTATGTTTTGTCCGGAATAATTATTAAAGTGGATATTTTTAAAAGTACATTTTTTTAGATATTTACCTCGATTGAACTAGGCTATTGCGATCTTCCAAGAGTACCTGTTAAAAAGCTCCAAAGATCTAGAAAAGTGCGTAACTTAAAAGTTTATTAAAAAATTTGCTTCCGGCACTGGTAGGCGGGCCCCCCCTAACATAAAATCCTGAGTGCGCCGCTGCCATAAAGACTTGTCCATTTACTTTCCTAGTCAAATTTTAAGCGTCAGAAAGTGACTTGGAGATATTATTTCAAAATGAAAAACAGTGTATGAACTTGCGAATCATTTATTAATAAAAAATCATTGTGTTTCTTCAAATTTTCCAGATGTATCTAGTGCAGTGATTTTATTTATAACTTTACCAGTTAGTGTGGCATCAGCGGAACGATCTTATTCCAAACTTAAAATAACAAAAACCCATTTACGTAACACCATGGGACAACAACGCTTTTCGGGTTTATCCTTAATCAGTATCGAACACGAGTTTGTTAAATTATTAAATATCGACGAAATTATAAACGATTTTGCAAAAAGAAACTATCGACGATCTGGTCGTTTTGTATAATACCTTGTGTATATAGTACGTAGTGACATAATGTTTGTGCAGACTTGTTGACCGTTCATGTGTTTTACTGTTTTCTGTCTTTTGGATTTTAGGAGGCTCGATCACTGCTACCCTCGTTACCACATACATGGTAAGCAACATTATAAGTGGTATTTTAAAATTTTGATTTTGCATCTTGTTTGCTGTAATATTACGTATAATGACTTGATAACTACCTATGTTATATCTACCAGTCTAGCTAGGATTATAAAATAAATTCGAATTGTTTGCTGTTTTAATAGTAGGTACTTAACACATAATGTGGGCTTAATCCTAATTAAATTATTACACGATTAACGAATTCAAAAATTTATAAACCTGAACCTATAGTAGTAATGTAAATAAGAATTATCATTTTCCATTCGTTATAGAGAAAATGTTTGCGGGGAGGGGGGGCACTCAGTTTTAGTTACGCCACCGCAGCATATGAATGAAATTCCTAACTTAACTCGTATAGAATCTATGGAAGCTTTTTGCACTATTGCAGGACCCTGTAGGGATAGAAGATAGATAGCGAATAAAACTAGAAAAATTAAAATTCTCTATAGGTTTATTTATTCTGCCGTTATTGACACTTTGCTTGTGTATCATACAAGAGGCCCTATTTCAGAATATAAAACATATAGTCTACTTACATCCGGTCTAAACACATTATTAATCGACATGCCAATAGCAGGCCATGAGTTATAGTGGACAATCTTCAGGTGTGACAGCTTCGCAGCGTGCTCACAAGTTTTGTATGAAAAATGTCGATTATTTACTAAAAAGGACTAAGTGTTTCATAAATCAAAAGAAAATGAAACAAAAGGTTTCGTTTAGTCTTTGTTGTCGGGAAATTACTCTTTGACGTTTTTCTTTACGGTGGAAAATTGGTTTTTCGAAACCAATATTAGTTTAAGAGGTTTTTATATGCATTAAACATCGTTCGGGATGTACTGGATACCTTTAATACATGTTTACTATGAGAATTTTTGAGAAAATCCTTCTTATTGTACGCCCCCTAGCGGCCAATCTAGAAACTTAGAAATAATTTTCAGTTTTTTCTCATTACTAAAAAGAATTTTTTCGCAAGCTACTGTGCGATCAAAAATTATTTGCATCAAAGAGAGCCTTGCATCTAAGGACGTAATGCTTAGCCGTAGAGTTTAATACCTGTTGGGTATCAGTAACTACCTGAATTAACAATCAATTAGTTATTCCGTTATCTTTGACAGTCGTTACAAGTAATTTGATTCATCGCTAATTTTTCCAATTTCCTAAACAATTCACACAATGGGCTTTACGGAATAGCACAAAACATTCATGGTTGAACCGTATTTTCGAAACGGGGTTAAAGTAAATGGTGAGTGGCAATACTCCGGGTTTGTGCATGGACGATTCGAACGTTGCTTTTATTGCTGGGAATTTTTATCATTGCCTGAAAAGAACCGTATGTTTAAGGAAACAGGTTTTATACAACACAAAAAAGGAGCAGGAAGACAGGTTCTATACAACACAAAAAAGGAGCAGGAAGACCATCTGTAAGAACAGAATAACTTGTTGCAAATTTGGAATAATTACAAGAAAGGATTATCCAAAAATGTGGTAACATTTCTCCAGAGAAGCTGGTCAACACTTTCGAAAATATGAAGAGACGTGTGAATTTATGCTTGGAGCATGGCGGTGGCCAATTTCAGCACTTTATGTAATTATTTTTCTTTTTCTTTCTGTATATTCTTACTTTGTTAATTTTGTAAACAACAAAAATAAATTTGTATTTGTCTACTTATTTTATTACTCATTAGTTTGGCATATCCTGCCATATTATGAATTTGAAACCTAGATTTGGTTAGATATATCGTCCCCATATCATTGTGATCTAAACCAAGCCCTACGTTTTTTAATCCAAGCAATCTTGGATGCAAATAATTTTTGCTCGCACTGTATATGACTGACACTTTCTGAGATACAGCCGAGAGCCTTTCTTAGTTAGAAACTCTGTATAGATGCGCTATCAATACTATTTTTTATTGGTTATATATTATCTGCATTACAACCGCAATGCCCTCTGAGGTGCTTCATCAAAGTTAGGCATACAAAAAAAAACGCTTTTTAATAAAACCATTTTATTTCTTCAAACCTTTACAAAAATATCCATTACCTGGAAAGTATTTTCGCAGTTTCGAACTAACAGCAACTGAAATAGTTTCAATCACGGCCAGTTTCGAGGGGCCAGAGAAACGGCACAGCTGCGGCAACAACTTCCAGAGTTAACTAACAAGAACAGCGATAGTTTGTTGACGGAAACTTCCCGATGGCCATATTTTGTCCGGAACTTTTTATCGGATTAAAAGTCAATGTTTTATGCAGTAATCGCTTTGATTTTCAAGAATTTAAAATATTAATAAAAAATGTTTAATAAATACAATTCAACCGTGAAGACAAATGGGCAGTCAGGAGTCATCCAGATATTTTAAGTAATTTTGTTTATCCTTTTACAAACCCAAAAAACATAACCTTATATTAGTGTATGGCAATAGCCTATAAAAACGAACTCAAGGATGCGGCCATACGATATTGTGCCGCGAGCTATTACCGCAGCCTTTGTGGAAGTTTTTTGTAGTCAAGAGCAAGGCCGCCGGCGAGCATGTCTTTGTGCGCCCCTTGACAAATCCGGATCAGGCAAATTATTAAGAAAGCTAATAACTACTTTTATCCTATTGATAAAATACAAAATTCTTTACCACAGTCGCTCTGAAACCTTTGGGGCTGATCGCGAAATTAGTTTCAAACTTAACACATTTAAATGTTACATATATAAGTCTTTTTGTCCATTACGCGTCTATCATTGCTACCTTATATTCATCCTACCACTACTCAAAAGCGACTGAAACAGTCGAATTTATTTAAAAAAATATTTGCTTATTAAAAAATAATGTGGGTAATTCCTTTTGTGCAATGAACTTTACAGCTAATAAGACTTCATTGCTACACGTAAAATAATAGAAAAAGCCCGTTGTTTTGTCATCAATTTGATAACATTTATCGTCTTGGCCGACAGCGATATATGCGTCACATTCAACTTACCATAAACATCCAGACATCCTTTTTGTATCTTCATGACGGCTGTGTTAATTTGGCACATGTAGCATCCACGGTCCGATTCTTTGAGCTGCCTAATGCGCAATTGCCACGTACTCAGGTTATCATGTGTTACTCCGATACGACTGTTGTGGGTGACAACTTTCGTATGTAGACTCAGGATGGTTTGGTCTTCAGCTCGAACCCAAGCAACCTAGAACGTGATGGAAAAAGGTAGAGAATTTGATTACCAGATTGGTGCAATTGTATTTATAAGTTGTATGATATTATAGGCCAGCGTGAGCTCTTCTAATTGAAGGGAAGCTCTTAAAAAACATTTTTTTTAAGGAACTTAAATTCGAAACTTTAATGACTTCTTAGCTTCGGTCAAGCTTTTCGTTAGTTTATGGATCTTACCTTGGCTAGAATTAAACTGAACAATCTATAGGTATACTCGTATTAGGTTGACTCAACCTTTTTTATAGTAAGGGAAATTTATACTGATGTTGTTAATATTTTTTTTTTTTACTTTTATTGAAGGGGGACTTAGTTGTAGTTGCTTATCAACATTTTAAACGCTATAACGCTGTATAGATCAGTTACCGGACTAAATGGTAATGTATTTTCAGTATAATATCGCTATTTTAACAACTTGAAGGGGAGCCCTTAAGAAAACTGCTTAATGGAATCCAAACTAACCTATATCAAATCCCACTGAAACCTATACATCCTGTCCTCAACCATTCCTATTATTAAATTCAATGGCGTAAAAAGTGAAGCTTTCGAAAGTGGGTTTAAACCCGTCTTTCATTCGGGTCCGTTACAATGAAAGGCTCTCAGATTTTGATTGGATTCAGGACTTCCGTGCATATTACGAAATATAGATTTAACATCTTGACGGGTGTTTGATTTATGGCTTTCCTCGAAAGCGCAAAAGCTGTTTATTGGTTAGTTTTGGAGAGGTTTTGCTTAAGACCTCAGAAGTGGGATGCTATTTAGGGTTACCTTAAAGCGGAAATAAAAAAGATACGGTATTTTGACGTTCGCGTCCGTCCCTTTACAAAATAAGTCGAAGACTACCAAACTCTTCGTGGTTCTGCAAATTTATTAAACGTGGAATTTTTTCCGCACCTAAATTTTTTAATCGCCGGTAAAACAGGTAAGTTTTACTTAAGTTGCGATAGTAATCCTGCGCAGTTTGAGAGCAAACGCAGGTGCGGACATTTGGTTCACGCACTAGCTCAAGCGGACTATGATGCGAGGCTACTATCCGTTGGTTTATACCTGAAGGCCTCTAAGGCCTCAGCCAACCCATAATTGCCGCGTGGGGTTATCGGTAGCTGCCATCTGTAAAGTTTGCGAGCTTTTAGCCTTGGGATTTATCTGGTTGACGAGTTGAAGCCTCATTAAATAAATAAATACATTTCAGTTGAGAACATAGTCTGTTTTTATAACCTATACTGTTTTCTTCTACATTACAATAATTGGCACTAAAGAGGTCAAGTATATAAATATTGCATTATTTATTTCAATTTTTTTCGAAATGAAACTCGAACTTCTGAATTAATTAGCATATTATAATACCGACATCAAAGTGTACCTACAGTGTGACCAGTAAAGTCCACATCGAATGGGATTTTTTTTATTAATAGCTTTATTCGAAATTTCACGTTGACATCAAGTTCTGCTTTGATCGAGATGAAAAAAGCAAGAAAATAGTAGTCACGTGATTCGCATTACACTGTTAAAAGAAAAGAATCAAATTTAACTTTTTTTTTATGTCCCAGAAAGTCCACTCCCGTTTTTTTGTCAATTTAACTAAAACCGTTTCAGTCAATCAGTAACTAATAAAATATGTTATTACTATTTTGACATTAATCTGATTTTATTGTGCAGTAAAAATTACAACTTAATTAGTTAATTTGACACATTTTTTATGTTAGTAAAAACTTCTTTTAAAATTTTAACTAAAAAGGATATTGATAATGATTATAAACTTTATCAAAGTTACTAGTATTTGATTCATTTGAACCGTAAAAGAATTGCATGTTAATTTTAGTTAGCTGTTATGTTAAAACGACTTCCAGAAAAGTTAGTTCTTAAAATCTGATTTTTACTAAACACAAAAGAGTTAAAATAACTATACATTTTAAGTTAAATTTGATTTATTTTAATTGACTATAAATTTTTTTGATTCTCACGTCCAGGATTTCTAACAGTGTATCTGTTAAATTTTTATTTTTTTCAAAAAATAATTCAATAGTCTATTTCTAAAAATATCGAAAAAATGTATTAGAAAAAGTTTTTTTAAATGCAGTTTCTAGCCCACATGCAAATTTCAGCTGCATAAGATAATTTTGATTCTTTACCCACCAGTAAAATTTATTTTGTACTTAATAACCACTTTACTGATGACACTGTGTTCTTTTTTGTCTTAATATTAATTACTTTCAGACACAAACTTCGTTTTCAAAAATACTTATTTTATGAAGTTACCTTATACAGGGTCAAAAACAAATTAACTTTGCAGCACATGCGACCAAATTTTAATAGCCCAATTTTGATTTTGTAGAAAAGCATACATTTAATATAGCGCAACTTTAAAGAAAATAAAGCATTGTCAAAACTAAGAAGTTATATGTAGGTAATCCCATATCACAAGCAGCCACTGCATTCAACAACTTGCCAAAAAATATTAAAGAATCTAGGAATATAATAACTTTTACCACAAATGTAAACCAACGTATTACGTCAATTAAGCAACTTGTAGCTGTGTTAAAAACTGATTTGTTTTTGGTGTAAGTAGATAGGTATAAATCTAAGTTGTTATAAAACAAAAAATTTAAGATTAAGTTAAAAACAAAGTAATTATGTTTATTCTTAATGTATTTCTGTACAGCTTATACTAGTCAGTATCCTCAATACTAGTGTTATAAACACTGCTTAGAGGTTTATGTAAACATTAAATAAATAATGTATTTATAGTTGAATAAAGAGTATAATATTTTGCAAAAGTTTTTTATGCAGCTAAAATCTTGCATGTGGGCTAGAAACTGCATTTAACAAAACTTTTTCTTATAACTTTTTTCGATATTTTCAGAAATTACCCCACTTTTGAATTATTTTCTTGAAAAAATTATAATTTGACAGATAATGCGAATCACGTGACTACTATTTTTTTGCTTAATTTTCATCTCGATCGAAGCAGAACTTGATGCCAAAGTCAAATTTCGAATAAAGCTATTAATAAAAAAAGCCCATATGATGAGGACCTTACTGGTCACACTGTATAGATATTGCATTATCTGTTTCAATTTTTTTCGAAATGAAACTTGAACTTCTAAATTAATTAGCATATTATAATACCGACATCAAAAAGTACCTATATGTTAAAAATAATTCTATTTCGTTATTGGATAGCTTACACGAAAAAAAAACAGATTCTTTCGTATGAAGGAGTTTTCCCAAAGTTAAACCATTAAACAAATAGCCAATTTTAATTTCAGAACCGAAAAATATAAATTAGTGGTCTAAGCTCACGTCTTCTATTTTCCACAATCCAAAACACATAAATACGACACATTCGCTCAAATTTAAACTTTAAGCGTCCCCAAAAACACACTCCCATTCAATCTGCCCCCATTGTAAAACAGAGCATTGTAAGAGTTAGCTTTGTAACTTTGGAAAGTGAATTTAAAACCTTTTCTTTAGCCGGGTTGGTTACAATGAAAGCCTCTCAGGATCTTGAATACATTCGGGAATTTTCGTGCATAATACAAAATATAGATTTAACCCTGCAAAATGTATTTGATTTATGACTTTTAGCACTACTTGTGGGGTCTAATTTCTTGTTTACCACGGAAAATTGATTGTTTAAGGTGTGCGTCAACTAATTTTAATAGCTTAATTATGATATTGTTCTTTTATTCTCACTTGAATATTGATAGCCTTATTAAAGCTTATATCATTATTTATTATCATCATGTAAGGGAGCTATATTTATTAGAAGATATTTCTTTTTCCCATAAGTTATTCTGGTTGAGATATTCCCTACAAAATTCTAATCTTCTTTGTTTGTTCAGTCAAAATTGTTTTTAGTAGCATATCGAGCGTTGCGTAGACGTGACCCTGTTCTGGAGGATCCGCTTGGTTCCTTATTTGACGTATAAGGCTAAGGGGATGTTCTTTTAGAAAATTCTTCAAACTGGGTTTCTTCATCAACCGTCGAGATCTTGCATCTACCGGAACCTAGCTCTCAATTTCGCAGCAAAACAGGTACCTTGTCCCTCAATCTGGTATGTATTAGAGCTTTTTGTTCAATCGTAATGCTGGCATAATGGCGGAATATTTTGGCATCGCAAGCGACTCGATCTATAGCTGTTTTTTTATTGGTTATTTAGTTTGCTTGACCACATGCTCCATCTACTCCAGCGGCAATAACAGTGCATTAAAGATTCTTTTAATTTCGTCATATTTATTATAAGACCCGTATCGCTATAACATCACTCATCAGTACGTATAGGATCGAACGGAAGAAAAGAAATTATGCTAAATGGATGTACGTCGTAGCTTGCAGCGATATTTAGGTATATTGATGTTAAGACACGTTTTAGGCATACCAACCCCTCTAACAGGAACGTAATATGAAAAAATAAATTAAAAAACGTACGTTATAATAACAAAAAATAGACGTCAATACGACGTAATTACACCGATATAAAACTTTGATTATTTTGTGATAAAGCTTCCTGTATAAGTTTTAATGATCTACTTAATCTAACAACACTTTCGGTCTAAAATTCGCGACGGTCTAAATTAGGCAAGAAGAGTTCTATTACTGAAATAAATCGACCATTTATTTGCTGAACGTAGACTGTAAGTAATCCAAGGGAAAAAGAAATTTATTGTAAGAACTAAGAGGTTCACCGTTGCGGAATGAAAGTTTATATAACTTATCTTTATATATCTGTAATATTAAGTAGTTTTTTATACCGAAAAGGATTGCTGCCTGTTCTGAAGGCAAACTTGAATAATATTTTTTGTTTTCAAAAAGTTTAAAGAAGATAATGTGACAATTTTATAAAAAATTGTTGGGAAGTTCACACAAGGCCTATTCTCGTGTCCACGTATTTAATAAATGTATCTATTAATTATTTCCTTAATACCAAGTAGGCGGTAAACATTAAAGAAACATTATAAATGTAATAGAATAGCATAATACGAGATAATAGAAGCTTTCATGGAATAATTTTATTTAAGGCTGGTTTATGAGGGTCGTAGATTAGAAACTTATTATTACATTAGCAATTGTGGGGTGAATGCTGGTTATATGGATTTGGATAATTCTTCCGCGGCTTGGCATGGCCGAAGATCAAAGTTTCAGCATCTAAGGATATCAAATGAATTTGGGAAATTTGACTCGAGCTTGCTGAAACCGTATTTGTGCCTATTTTGTCATGTAGAATCCTTAAAACGGTTGGTTTAGATGCATTTAATGCTTTAGTAATAAACAGACACTTTCAATCGCTAATCTTACACAGTGGAAAATGATTGATGATGAAAACATTTTTGGGGTACTGAGGATTATTGCCTTTTACATAATAATATTATTACAACTACAATTACCCTCATAATGTCTTAAAGACATATATGTTCGATAATTTTTAAAGAAGTTTTTAAATAATGTTCGACTCCTTTTAAGAAGGGTTTTCTTCTTCCCCATTTTACTTGGCTGGTTTGCACCCCTTTAATAACTTTTTCAATACTCAGTATGGTTTAACCATTATCAATTTTCTTCATAATATCATGTTTCTTCTACACTTCTACACAAGTTTTAAATCCATAAAAGTTCCAATAAGATTCTAATTTTCAATTTTCTCTTTTGCTAACAACATCAGCATAAAATAAAAAATTTTTTGTCTCTTGAGGATGATCGTTTCTACGTTCGAAACATGTAGAGACCCTTGAAATAAGAATTTTATTCTAATAAATTTTGTGGAGGAAGACTTTGTGTTTTTCTTTCCTTTTAATACTTTCAACTCCACTCACTTTAAGTATGGACTATTTCTTCAAATTTTACTTTTTACATTTGCCCCCCTCCCCCCCTAAATTTGATGCTGCGTACGCCCTGCTAGGTGGATATATTTAGTAATAAAGTAATTTCCCCCGTAGAATCCACAAGACCAAGTAGACCTATAAAAAAGCGTATAAAGGAAATAACTCGAAAATTCTCATAATTTCCATACACTTCGTCCTCGACACAAAAAATAGCATAAAACATGGTCGCAGAGACAGAATAATTCGAAAGTGTTTTCGCAAAGCCCCATGGAAATAATTTGTCACCGGGCGGCGTGAATATTCTCGTTTTTTCGGAAATAACATTTAAATGAAAAATCGTCAACTAAATTAAGGTCCTGTAGGAGCTTTTACGGGATGAATGGACAGTGGGAATATTTCTATAAAAAAATTTCATTTAAAAGTTGAAGAGTAGATGATGCTATAAAAATTATTGCTGAATTTTTAAATTAGGTAATAAATAAGACAGGCATATAATTCTGATTATTAAACAACCTGACAATACGTCACATGCATAGGTCCACCAGGTTCCTAGCGAGTCACATCCATAATGATCCATCTCAAAAGTAGCCAAAACCTGGGTTATTTAATACCACAGAGGAACAGAAAAAAAAACAACAAAAAAAGCCGGGAAAACTAATCAGTATTTTTGAAGCCAAATATTTTTATAGTTCTAAAGGAAAACTGAGACTTATTTGAAAGGTCAGAATCAATTTCATTAAGGAGTTTGGCAAATGTATAACTAAACGATTGTTTAAACAAACTTGTACGATGCTTGGGTATTTGAAAACGGCCCCTAAACCTGATATCGCGCTGATGCAAAGAACTTCGAAGGACCAGCCTTTCGCGCAAATATCTAGGAGTTTCACTTTTTAGCAGCCTATGCAGAAAGCACCCCAAATGCAGTTTTTCACGGTCTCTAATTTTTAACCACCTTTCACCCATCTGTTATTTTTGGACTGACATGATCCCTGACTCTTAAACCGAAAATGAATCTAACACAAGCATTTTGTATTTTTTGCAATTTATATTTTGTACAAATATCCAGACATGGGCCATACACAAAATTGCAGTAGTTGCAGTGCGAAAGTACTAAAGACTCACATAGCTGTTTTTTAGATCCACATGTCGATTATTATATAGATTACGCCCTCTGAGTCACTCTTGAGACTTCTAAATCTTAATTGGCTATCGAATATGATACCCAAGTTTTTGTACTCATTGACAGCTGGCATTTTTTCTTGTGCCATCTCTAAAGTAATATTACTCCCAGCCCAATCCCTATTCTTCCCAAAAAAACATAACAGTGATTTTTTGGGATAGATTTTAAGTCCGTGGTTAGTAGAATAAGGGTAAAAACCTGATAGCGTATATGAGGTTTTAAATTTTTTAAAAGGAAGTTTACATTCTTTACTGTACATTGTGTAAAAAACCATACAGATAGAAAACTCTAGATGTCAAAATAGGTCGATTCAAGTCATATTCTACTACTGTCAAATATATAGGTAACTTTCTCCGTTATCGTATCGAATTTTTTACCTGATCAATTTAAAATTGCCAAAATTGCTCGCTCAGCTTAAGACATCCTGTATATTCGAAATAAAATGTGTCTTTTTATTTCAATACACCCAAAAATATATTTTTCTTGTCACGCTTTGCACAATTTAAAAGGAGATAAAAAATCAATCACCGGACACGTCAAAACCATTAGGATACCAAAATGAGGCTTTTTCACCATCCGACAAAAAGCATTATCTATGTGTTGACGTAAAGATAAGTCCAGCTGTGAAATAAGAAAAATCTTGGGTCGACAAAATATATATCGGTCGGTTGGAAAATCACGATTTGTGTTATAGACCGGTTAAATGTTAGTTTTTTCCGTTTTAATACTGTCAAAAAACCTAATATTTAATGTATAGTTGTATTCATAAAAAAAAGAGTACAAGAATTAGAACGAGAGGTAAGTTTCGTCATACTTGCGTAAAATCGGCTTGTCTAAATGATTGTTTATTGGAGGTTATCACACGTCATAGATTATCAAAAATGCAAAACATTGGCGTTGGTGTAATTAATTTTGAAACTGCATGATGGTAACGTTTGATAAAACGTGACAAAAGAACATAAAAATGCCTCGTCAGTTGTCTGAAGTTGATAAGGCTCAAATTGTATCAAAAATCGAAGAAGGATTGTCAATCCGTGCTGTAATGCAGTTGTATAATAGGAATAAAAAAAACATATAGAAAATTAAGCAACGCTGGGAACAAGAAGAATCCCTAAAGAGGAAAATTGGTTCAGGTCGTCCCATTTCCTGCCTCCCAACCTACCGCCAGCAGGAGAGTCAAGGAATCTGAACTAAAATGTCGCCCAAGCCCAAGACGTTCCAATCGACTTATAACGGACAAATTCGTGTGTACCGTCCAAACAATACCAGGTTTAAAGAGCGATATACTAACCCCCTTCTAGACATGGGCGTTGTTTTTTTAAATGTATGAACGTCTTTTCATCAATAAAAATGACCCTGTTCCAAAATTGAGGATTGCGGTATATATGTCGTAGGCTGATGGTGAAATCCGTCATTTCATGAAAAGCCTGGTCACTTCATGAAGCGTCGGCAGATTGTGTAAAAACATGAAATTACACGATCTGCCGCGTCACTTCATGAAGAGACCTTGACGTTTCGGCGTATTATGTATAACACAATCTGCCTAATTTTAAATATCGTCACTTCATGTAGTACCTAACGATGTCATGTTAGTCGGCAGATTGTGTAATTCCGTCTAAAAGGTATATTGGCAACTGGTTTGTTCGTTGTTTCCCAGAGCATTTTTTTTTTAATTAAATTTTTTCAACTAATATTATTTTATAAAAATAAAAAAAATGCTGTGACAAACCCGAACAAACCAGTTGCCAATATACCTTTTAGACGGAATTACACAATATGCCTTGTTTTTGTGGCATTTTATGAAGGGACGATATTTAAAATTAGGCAGATTCTGTTATACATAATACGCCGAAACGTCAAGGTCTCTTCATGAAGTGACGCGGCAGATCGTGTAATTTCATGTTTTTACACAATCTGCCGACGCTTCATGAAGTGACTAGGCTTTTCATGAAATGACGGATTTCACTATCAGCCTACGACATATATAATTTAAAGCAAGAATAATCCTTGATTGTCACTGTTCTTCAGTAAGAAACATTTTTTTCGAAGCTTGGCGACATTGTAGTTCAGATTCCTTGACTCTCCTGCTGGCGGTAGATTGTTAGGCAGGAAATGCTGTATCAATAACAGCATCCGTTGCAGTTGCAAATGGATTATTTCTTCAATATCCCAAAAAACAGCATCCTGTTCAGGGTTGGAATGTTTGGGACGACCTGATCCAATTTTCCTCTTTAGGGATTCTATATAAATACAGGTTCCGAGTAAAAGCGAAGGTAGACTGTTAAGATGTCACAATTTCAAAAAAGATGACTCAATATTATCTAATATAGCTGGACTACTACGGCCGGTCAAAACGACACAAAATCTCTATGACGTGCGAATTCGCTTGATGGATGAAATTGAGTTTTTTCTGTCATTGGCGGGGAGAAAAACGATGGCGGAGGTCAAACCTTTTAACATACTTTACTTCAAGTTCGGTTGGACATATTTTTTTTTCGTGTTTTTGCAAATGTATCCGGTAAAATTTATTTCGCCAGAAACATGTTTTATCGATTACGCCCTCGATTACTCCCAAAAATTTTATTTCAGCTTCATAATTTTTTTTTCTATAAATAGAAGCTTATACATGGTGATTCACGAAGGGTGGCCAGCCATACATGCTACGGCTTTAGGGTAAAAAATTAATTTTAAAATATGACCAAAAAAAAAAATAACTAGAAATAAGTTTTAAGTTCCTAATTATAATTCTACCGCTAGGGAGCGTAGTCGCCATGCTATGATACAAAGTCCTTAATTTCTACTAATAACGTCAATACAATGAAGGTCAGAAATTGAGATAATGCTTTATAATATCCTCTATAAATTTTGTAATAATATATTTTTGTAGTTACCATGGTAACAGCGTGGAGAAGGGTAACAATTAAAAGTACTTAAAAGGCTGTAACTGCGGTCTGCGTTAACCGAACTTAACAAAATATGGCTTATTTTAAAGAATGTTTTATCCTGATTGGTGGTTAATATAAATATTATTATATCGATAATCGAATTTAAATATTTCATTGCGTACTAAAACTCATTGTAGTCCACCACAGTTTTTTCAGGTTTGGGATTGGTCCAAGAAATCATCGCTAACTTGTTGCTGCAGCCATAATATAATTAATGAAAGTTTCAGTTCATATTAGTTTCTTTTAATTAACTTTTTTCAAGATGCATTGAAGAAACTGTTTGTGTTTAATTAGAAAAGTATTAATAGGTTTAATAGGTATACCTATAATAATTATGGATGATTGCCTTGACAGATCTGAGTAATACATAGCCTGTAATTATCTACCATATTAACCCATAATAGTTATCACTAGGAGAATATGTTTATGCAATAGGGATTGTTGGTAATTACATACTATAATATGGAATGATCATTAATTTCCATAAGCTCTAGTTTCAATAGCAATTAATTAATGTGTTTTTACTAGTAATTTTTAAAACATTTTTTAGTAGTTTATCATTTCATATCAACTTCTTCAATTTATAACAGTCAATTGCCTATAACTATTTTCAAAATATTGACTTTGGCATTCGTAAATCCTAAATCGAAAACTTTTGTTACAAACAAAAACTAGTACATGAATATTTAAGTTATTTTACTTTAAGTTATATAAAAAGTAAATCTTGGAAAAAAGTAAAATTTTACAATTATTTCGACCCAATCTATAATGTTTATTTGCGATACTAATGCCATTTAGTCTATTATCATTACACACAAATTCTATCTAGTATTGCAAAAATCGTCTCCATACTTAATACTCAATCTAGTTAAGTTTTTAGTTCATGAATAAAATAGATTTTCTGTAAAACACACAGTAAGTCAAGTTTAATATCTAATTACAATCGGCTTTATATTGAAAATGCAATTTTCGCTTTAAGCTAATTCGTCATTTAAAACCCAGGTAATGATTTTCTACATAATTAAATAGAAAGGCGGCAATTGAATGCTGCATTTTATAAGGAAATGAAGAGGAAGTCGAGTGGGTGAAAATGGTAGGTAATGACAACTGATCTTTTAATTGATAATCATTTTTAATAGTAAGTATGGCTTTGTGAACAGGTACAACTGCCAGTTTCAGTAATATAAGTCGTTTTCTGAAAGGTGGATAGGTAGAAGAGTGGATTGAACAGCCAGTTCTAACACCTTTAGATTTCTACCTTTGGAATCCTTTAAAGTATATTGCAGGAAACCTTACTTTTGGAGAATCCTAAAAACATAATTTTACAAGCGTCTCTGAGTCTCTTAAAATTAAATTTCTACTCTCCAACGAGGATATTATGTCCGGTATAAAACTGAAATTAACCTTAATAAAAACTTCTTTGGCTACACTTGCCTCTTTAACAACTCTTTACTTTGCACAACACACTGCGAATCGCCATCTAAATCCAAAATTAGTTCTTTAATGGCTTCGAAATGCTCTGAGTAGAACACTGCGACCTTGTTCCATGTTCCCCACCGAGTAATTACAGGTTCCCGAGGTAAAATAACTCCTGGTAATCTCTCCTTATACAAATGCACTCTTAGAGGTGCTTTTAGAAACACTATTTTTACATTTGAAATTAATTTATTTTAATTTAAATGCAGTTGTTAAGCAGGTAATAATAACGCATTATTAAGTGACAGCAAACAACCCCTAACAATATACCTGCAAACCCCGGAAATCCCCAATAAATACCTTGTGTATAACGAAAATGTAAATATAATTATTATAATCTTCAGAGTGGAAAATCCCTGAAATAAGTACCGAACTGGACATTGAGCCTAATGAATAAAAATTAAGCAATTACTTGAAGCAATAACTTTTAAGTAATAGCAATTGCTTGACTAGCAAATGCTATAAGTAAAAGCGATTGCTAGATCTGGATATGAATAAAATTTTGAAGCAATTGCTGTTTTTCTTACACCTCTGTAGCAAATGCTTATTCGACACAAGTTCAGACGTGGCTAATCCACTTGTTCAGATTATAGATTTCAGGTTCAGTTTGGAGCATAATTTGCAAAAGAGTTGACGCAAATACAACAACGTTGGTCTATTTATTTAGTACAATAGTAATATGTTACTTTTTTGTGAAAAATAGGAAACTTATATTTGTGATATGGCAGATTTCAGTGAAAATGAGGAAAGCGATAGTAGTAATGAAGAAATTAAAGACAATCAATTGATATTTGTTCACAAATTGAAGGAACATAAATAAATCTCTCTGGCCACAACCGTTTAGCTTCCACAACAGCTTTAGCATTTGTAGGAAATTTAAGAAAAATATTGGCCTTCTCCAAAACTGCATCTATTACAGAAGTGTATATCTTACAGACAGTAGTTTGGTGAACACCGAGTTCTTCACCTACAGAATTTTGAAAGTCCGGATCCGACAATTTCCGCCGAAAGACTTTTTTCTTATTTAAAGGCGACAGTGCACCCCAGTGCTTTTTATCAGTATCAGTCAAAAAATAATTTGCCAACCACTCAGATTTGACTCGCAGTCAAATCGATATAACTTTTTGAAATCATCATATCAGCAATTTTTACGTACACTGTAGATTTTTCTTTTACGGACGGATATATTCAGCCATAATTGAAGATACAAATTTAGAGCAATCCTCGTGTATGCCGCGGAGAACTTAAGTTGACCGCTACCAAGTAAATGATGAAGGGGTCGACCTACCTTAAAAAGTTGAAAGCAATAATTGCTATACTAGACAAAGCAATTCCTTAATTTATTCATCACATTTTAAGTAAACGATAGCGATTGCTTCTATTTTTTAAGAAAAAGCTTTGACTAGTAGCAATTCCTGCAGTTTAAAGCAATTGCTGGACGCAAAAACAATTACTTTCAAGAAATTACTTCGATTTTATAAGAAAAAGCAATTGCTACATTTTTACATATTAGGCTCATTAAACGTTTAACGTTTTAAATTTTTTGATAAAGCCGAAAACATAAAAATAATATGCTCTTAAAATAATAATTAATGAAAAATATGCATTTCATTATAAAATTAACAAAATATGCAAAAAAAATGCATAAACATATATGCGTTTTGCATATATTCCGCCATTTAGCACAGTCAAAGCTTAAAAGTTTAGTCCTAATTATCGACAAGCCGGATCGGATATAACTGTTCGCTCTCTTCCAACCCTGTATAACTACGGTAAAAGGATGGCAAGCTTCAATTAAAATTAATCACGACTAACTACAAACCAAAACACTTCACAGACCTTTTTGCATACAAGTTTTGCTTTGTGTGGCTAAACATCATCAAGTAGAGGCAGTTGGTTAATAATTGATACTTTACGACGCTTTCAACTATTATTTAACATAAAATTAATGAAAATTACATGGTTTGCCATTATATTAAGTACCATGGGCTTAATCAATCATACCCTAATAGGTGTTTAAAGTTATACTTCGTGGTCCGTAACGTTTTTATGGAATCAATTTAACATTACCCATGTTTGAACCAATTTTTAAAGAAACGTTATACCGTACTGGCAAACTACAAGTTACAGTGCCATTTAATGTGAGTATGTGAGAGAAGACCATATGTTTAGATGCCAATAAACACAACAAATGATGCCACGAGGTGTTATTTCCTTGTCCAGTAACATCTTAACATAGTATAAAACAAAGTCGCTATCGCCTGTCCTGTCCCTATATGTGCTTAAATCTTTAAAACTACGCCACGGATTTTGAAGCGGTTTTTTTTAATAGATAGAGTGATTCAAGAGGAAGGTTTTTATGTATAATACATGCATAATATTATAGAGAAACACTGATAAACACTGATAAATTAGAGTAGTGAGAACGAACGACCCAACCTAACCGGTCCCCGGCCCGTTCAACGATCGATCCGAAGCACCGAAGCCGGAATAGACGAAGACAGACTATGTTATATTCATGGATGTGAATTGTGGACGGGCCGGCAAACGGTTGAGTTTGAGGTTTGTGCAATGCACCTTTTTGCTGAAACCAAATTGTTTCATTAGGTATATGTGGATCTACGTCCGTTGGGAAAAATTACAGCTAGAGGAGACATCAATTTTACAAGTTCCCAATGTCAGAACGTGAACCGATGAAGATTTCTTTCCTTGAAAGGTAAAAAAAAACATCAATGGTTTATCATTTTCGCTTATTTAAATAATAGTATATTAACGTACACGTTTTATAAAGCATCATTTTATAGCACGCGTCCATGTTAAAAACGAGCCGCTTGCGGCGAGTTTTATAACGGGACAAGTGCTTAAAACTGCTTTATATAACACGTACGTTATACTATTTTTCTAATTTGTAGTTTTTTCAATAAAAACACATATTTAAAAAGAAAATAAATCCTTCAAATTTTGTAAATTTTTATGTCTAGATTTTATGTTGGTAATACTATTTTTTATCATAGTAGTAGCCTCTGGGCAACAAAAATTATTTTGCGAACTGTCATTTTTTGATTTATTGACCCATTTTCACCACGAGATTCTAAAGTTATTTTAGCGATATGAGATTTGAAATTGGACGGAATACGTTGTGTGATACTTGTACGTTCGGTACATATACAGAGCGTTCGGAAATTCGGGCAATTTTGCTACTTTTTTTCGAATTTCAAAAGACGTGATTTTACGTCACGGCATTGCAATTTAGTATAGGGAAGATGAAAAATTCAAATAAAGTTGTAGTTAAAATCGACATTGGAAGGTTAGTAGATTGAATTTTGGATAGGATTTGGCAGAAAATGTTAGCTTGAAGCATCTACAAAAGCAAAATAGTTTTCCGTCAATAAAGTTATTATTTAATATGTGTTTTTTAATGAACTAAAACAATACATACAGATTTGTAGATCTAGTCAACCAAACATACATACGTGGGTTCGTGTAGTATTTTGCATATTTGGACTAAGAAATATTAGTTATTTAGAATGCTATGCTAAACGGTGAAAAAAAACATGGCATGTAGGGCCAACCTTTAAATAATAAAATTCAGAGTTCGAAATAGATCTGTTTCGAGACAAAATTAGAAAAATATTTTTTTAAACTTTTAACAGCCGCCATTTTGAAATAGCTTGACAGAATTGGGCCAAAATTTATAAGCACACTGTAAGAGATATTAGCTTTCAAATGATGTATCACAAGCTGTATGTTTCCATTAAAAAAAAAAAAAGATCGATGTCGTCATATCTTCGACATATATAAAACTAAATTGACGTGTCCGAGCGTTTTTCCCAAAAGGTACAGGTTAAGGCTGTATTAATTTTATTCCGGACTTCTGGGCAACCCTGTATATACAATATTAATATTATTTAAAATTTGCTAACCCTGTCTACTACATCGTTAGTTGTTGATTTTTGCTTTCGATTACTAAACGGTCTCTGTAAAATAAAATTCGATTTCATTTATTTGCAAAAACTGGGTTTTAATAGGCAATTAACCGGTTTAACGGTTTGCCATATTGGCAAAATATCAGCAAAGGTTAACCCTAAAAATACCGATAAATACTTGTTATAACCTCTCTGAAAGATTTATAGACTTTCAATAAAATAACGCTTTAAAACGATTTTTAATGAGTTCCGGATTTTCGTTAAACTGAAACAGAAATTCAAAACAGTCAATGAATGGTTATTTATGATGTTAGTGTTAACGGTGCCACTTTGTTAACAAACACTATTAAACCGGACACTAAAATACACAAAAAACCTAATATCTATTAAACAAATTCAAAGTTAAAGCCATAAAAATCCAAAATCAAGTGACTGACCTTATTTTCATGTTGTTAGTTACATGGAATCCAAAGAGTATTTTTGACAGTTACAGAAGGAAGAAAGGATTTACCTTTAAGTTACGAGCTAAAAGACGCTGTTCCAGTATATCTAAATAATCGTTAATTAAATTTGATGAGGTCAGACAGTCGTTAAGATTAAAATGAGTAATTCCCTCATACAGGGTGGCCCTTTAGTGTGACAAAGTACAATAGCTCCGTTACTATTTCCAATACATTAAAAATATTAATACAAAAGTTGAAGGGCAGTAAGTGACTTATAATGTAAAATTATTTGTAACTCTATAGGGTGGCTCAAAAAAGCGGAACAAGAAAAAATGAACTTTTTTCAAATGGAACACCCTGTATATTTTTACATTTTTAAATTCCACATAAAATTACAATTATTTTTTATTAAATACATTATTAGTCTATACTTTATAGTTTCCGAGATATTGACTCTCGAAAAGTGACATTTTTGAACTTTGACAGCTTCTAACTTTCTAACAGTACGTCTTAGAGCAAAACGGTTTACATGTCCCTATCTTCAATTTTTATTATCTTCCCAAAAAAATCAACTTCCAGTTAAACCGGAACAACTATATTTCCTGCTTTCTAGTAACATCCGGTTTAACCGGAAGTTGATTTTTTTGGGAAGATAATAAAAATTGAAGATAGGGACATGTAAGCCGTTTTGCTCTAAGACGTACTGTTAGAAAGTTATAAGCTGTCAAAGTTCAAAAATGTCACTTTTCGAGAGTCAATATCTCGGAAACTATAAAGTATAGACTAATAATGTATTTAATAAAAAATAATTGTAATTTTATGTGGAATTTAAAAATGTAAAAATATACAGGGTGTTCCATTTGAAAAAAGTACATTTTTTCTTGTTCCGCTTTTTTGAGCCACCCTATAGAGTTAAAAATAATTTTACGTTATAAGTCACTTACTGCCCTTCAACTTTTGTATTAATATTTTTAATGTATTTGAAATAGTAACGGAGCTATTGTACTTTGCCACACTAAAGGGCCACCCTGTATATAAAAATCTCATAAGAAGTGTGGTCTTTCACAAGAATAACAGCGATAATTTACCTCACGTATATAGAATCAATCAAAATGCTAATTTTCATAACAACCAATAACGGTAACGGTAACGTCTCACCCGATAAGACATACCGCTAGCTCGATAAGACGCTAGTAGAGCTTTTTATATTATTTTATATTATTTTGCTATTTCAAAATAAATATATTAATAACACCTAACGACCTTTATGTTCAGTAAATTATCCAATAAAATACACCTCTAGAGGCGGCTTCTTATCTTCATACCTTTGTTTTTCACTCAAAACTCGATTTTCTAAGAAAATTTTCACTCAATGTAATTCTTACTTATAATCAAAAATAAGACCCTCGAGCTAAAGCTCTCGGGATCATTTCAGATTATAAGTAAAAATTACATTTCGTAAAAATTTATCAGAAAATCGATAAAAATCTGCGATATTACCGATAAGACTCTATCGGTATATTACTGTTGATAATTCCCCAGTAGGTAGCTATCAATCATAATCAACTTTGTTCTACTACTACTGTGTACTAACAACCATACAAATCCATGATTTTTTACTGTTTGTATATTGTTTATTACGTACTTTTTTTTAAATTTAATACTAACTTAATACTATTATTCATAAATATATTTAAAAAATTATAATATTAGTATATTCTCGCTACCAAAATTAGAGGTTTCTTTTGCATATCCTGGTATATGGATATTTAAGTATAACCACGCAAAAACTTTATTATTGAACTTATTTATGTTAATCTGCGCCTCTTGTCGACATTTAAAAAGTTATCAAATCCCTTGCGAGTGTGGCGAATCGTACATTGGAGAAACAAAAAGACCTTTTCCCGTACGAGTTGAAGAACATCGGAAACATACTCAAAGAGGCGAAACTTCGAGATCAGGCCTACAGCGGAACATGTATGGACCAACCAACATAATAAACAGTAGTCAGAAGCCAAGGTTTTGGACACGGAACAGCACTGGAGAAAAAAAAAATTCAAAGAAGCAGCTTTCGTGAATCAAAATACTCATATATTTAGTAAACCAAGTATAGATATCCCCAATATCTGGAAGCCTCTTCTTGTCCAACATTAACAGCTCTAACTTCACATTTCAATAAGCACGTAGGCGGAGTTATCAAGCATGTATAGTATTTAAGACAATATCGTTAGAATTATAATTTAGTTTACATTTGAAAACGGTTAGAGATCTAACTAAACGTTGTGTTAAGTAACAAAATAAAGACCATGGAAGTCCGACAAGGTAACTTTTTTATTTAAAAAGTTAATTAATTACAAATCATGATTTCGGTAAAGTTATGGAACGTTTTGGTGGTCAATCTAGAAAAGAAATTCATAAAAGCATTACCAACAGTACACCTGCAAATATAGTTAAGACTAAAAAATTTGTATGGAGGCTGTTTGTAACTTTCTGTGAGAAGAAATCATTTATACTAGAAAGGAACACTATGGTAAATGAAACGAAAATTTTCACAGACTTGGCCTTTATTGTGCGAAAACAAAACGGCGATGGATACCATCAAATCCATTTTTAGATATTAAGTTTAAGACCGCACGTGAAGCAAAAAATTTAAAACAAAAACAATTTCATTAACAACCCGAAAAAAGGAAAGAAAGTTCACTTGCTCAAAATACAATAAATTAAAATACTCAAATTATTCATAAAAATCAGTTTTTAATTTCAAACTTTGACCCTGCCTATATCGAACATGAGGGACAAAACTTAAAAATGGCATTATAAAAGTTTTCTTTACTTCAGAAATATACGGTTAATGGATTGACCTCCTTTTGTTGGACACCCTGTATAGGTACATTTAGTTAATAAAATAATAAAGGTTAGGTTAGGTTAGAGTGGCAGACTTCTGGAATTGACCAAACAGTCACACGTAGTCCTATAGGACTGTTGTGGTACCACACATGTTTCGCGGAACCTACTGCATCAGCTTCCTGATGGTTAATACGATCGTAGAAGAATCTTGACAGCTCATTCAAACCAGCCACTGCTGTTAATAAACTTAGTAAGTCGACCTAGTTGCAGGCTGCTCACTTCCTCCAGATCATTAAAAAATGGTTCGCCCAGTGCATTGAACCTTCTTCTCGCGAGGCCGGAGCATTCACACAAGAAATGCTGAATACTTTCCTCCTCTTCCTCATCTCTGCAACTTCTGCAGAAGTCGTTAGTTGGTATTTGCATACGTTCAGCGTGTCTACCGAACAAGCAATGTCCGGTGATTACGGCAGTGATGTTTCTTAGGTCCTTCCGACTGTGCTGGTAATAGCGCTGCGGTTTTTCTGTTATCAAGTAGGGGCCACAATTGCCTGGAGACTGGAGATGCTACAATTTGTAAGCCCTGTCCATCTGCTTTGCGCAAGTTGCTTAGCTGCTCGATCTATCTCTTCTTTGAGTGATCCCAGTGGTCTAGCCACAGTATTCTCTGCTAGTTCAACAGACATGCTTGCGCCCTGGCTGGCGAGCGCATCAGCAGTCTCGTTGCCATATATGTTGCTGTGTCCAGGAACCCAACACAAGGTGATTCGATGTTGAGCACCAAGTGTGCAGAGATTGTTGCGACAGCGCCTTACTAATTTTGACTTAGTGCTGCTGGGGCAAATTGCCTTTATTGCTGCTTGACTGTCTATATAGATAGCTATAGACGCAGTTAATAAAATAATAAAGCATATATCAAATTGTTTGTTTAAATATGTGCCCCCCTCCCCCATAACAAATTAGTGTCAGAAAAATCATATCGTTGATAATTCCTGCTTATCAAATTAATCCCGCAAATAATGGAACTAATTTTACCATAATTTATTAATATTTTCCTGAAACAATTTAAAACAGGAAATACGAAAACGCATTAAAATTTGTTTTTGTAACAGAGTTAATTAAAATGTTATAAATCTCTGTTGTTGTGGTCGGAACAGGCGTTTATTGATATTTGTGTTGCTAACTTGCTTATTTTCCTGACATTCAGAAATTAATGTTTTTTTTATACGAGAGGGAGAAATTCAAATAAATTACTGCTCTGTAATAATCATAGACATTTACCTTTAGATAATAGCTTTTTGTGATATAAGTGTGAAAATAACTCGTTTATGGCACGCATATGAGAATTTGCGGAACGAGCGAAGCGAGTTTCGCAATTCATATGAATGCCTTAAACGAGGTATTTTCTCGCGTATATCATACAAGATTTTTCTACGAGCGTGTGAAAAGTTAGACTTTTCACACCCATTTCAGTGTGAAACGTTTTACTTTAACGCACTAGTGTGAAAAGTAAATTACTTTTCACACGCCGGGTGAAAAGTCTAACTTTTCACACCCTCGTAGAAAAAATCTTGTACTTTTCACACGCTCGTTGAAAAAATCTTGTATGATATAAGTAAGAAAATATCTCGTTTAAGGCACTCATATGAATTGCGAAACTCGCTTCGCTCGTTCCGCAAATTCTCATATGCGTGCCTTTAACGAGTTATTTTCAGACATATCACAAATAGCTATTTTCTACGAGCGTGTGGAAAGTACAAAATTTTTTCTACGAGCGTGTGAAAAGTTAGACTTTTCACACTAGTGCGTTAAAGTAAAACTTTTCACACTGAAATAGGTGTGAAAGGTGTCACACGCTCGTAGAAAAACAAACAATAATCACGAAAGTGGCAAATTTAGAGCCTTGTGCATGTGAACAAAACCACTCAGCAATAGGCATGCGCACTGGAAAATTATTACTTAACGAATGGGGAAAATAGACAGGTCTAGGCTTAAACATCGTGTTTGTGTGGCCTAGGCCTAGTTAGGCTTTATTTGCTGAATGCTGAAAGAATACAGAACTACGGCTGCCTTTATTTTTAGTTTGGCATACTTTTTTCTTGTCTTTACGAAATTTATCCTTTTTTGGGGGGTAAAAACCGATCCCAACTTTTGTTTCTCAAATAATGTAAAGGTATGTATTGTAATAGACTGTTGGAAAATACATGAAAATAAGTATGCCAAACTAAAAATAAATGCAGTCACAGTTCTGCATTTTTTCAGCAAATAAAGAGACTTCTTAATACTGAATTTATACTACTGCTTCAGATCAGCACTGCAAGTACGCTCCCTGAAATAGCGGGGTCCTCATAGCCGTGAAGCATGGGCACGTGTTATTTCTTCTAAAGCACAAACGCGTACAGACGTACACTGCACCAAAAGCCTTACACCTACACAAACACCTTCACAGTAAGCTGAAAATAAATAAACAAGTACTACGACAAAACCGAAACCTAGGTACACCGGAACCTAGCCTAGGTGAAGTACTAAGCAAAACACGCACTAGGCGTGCAGAGCGGAAATACTAAGCGAGTGGTCTGAAGGTTTATACGCCTATGGTGCGGAAACCGCAGGAACACGGGGAGTTTAGTCGGTAGGCGGCCCCATCAGGGTTGAATCCGACACTACTCTGTTGTACAGGGTGCCAGTCTGTAGAAGATTCTCCTCGAAAAAAAAAGGAATTTATTCCAGTTAAAAATTCCACCCTGTAAAGTCCGCATCATATGGGATTTTTTTTTATTAATAACTTTATTCGAAATTTGACTTTGGCATCAAGTTCTGCTTCGATAGAGATGAAAATTAAGCAAAAAAATAGTGTCAAATTTTAATTTTTTTCAAAAAATAATTCAAAAGTGGGGTTATTTCTTAAAATATCGAAAAAAGTTATAAAAAAAGGTTTTTTTAAATGCAGTTTCTAGCCCACATGCCAAATTTCAGCTGCATAAGATAATTTTGATTTTTTACCCACCCCTAAAATTTATTTTCCACTTAATGACACTTTACTGATGACACTGTGTTCTTTTTTGTCTTAATATTAAGGTGTATTACTTTCAGACACAAACTACGTTATCAAAAACACTTATTTTATGAAGTTGCCTTATACAGGGTCAAAAACCAATAAACTTTGCATCAAATGTGACCAAATTTTAATAGCCCAATTTTGGTTTTGTAAAAAAACGCTTCCTTAAAGAAAATGTATATGAAATAAAGCATTGTCAAAACTAAGAAGTTTTATGAAGGTTGCGTTGAGTCTTATTTTGCAAAAGTGGTGCAATTTACAAAATATGAGTAAAAAATCAAAATTATCTTATGCATTTAAAAAAACTTGTTCTAACAAATTTTTTCGATATTTTCAGAAATGTACAAATTGAATTATTTTTAGGAAAAAATAAAAATTTGACAGATAATGCGAATCACGTGACTCCTATTTTTTTTGCTTAATTTTCATCTCGATCGAAGCAGAACTTGATGCCAAAGTCAAATTTCGAATAAAGTTATTAATAAAAAAAAAATCCCATAGGATGCGGACTTTACTGGTCACATTGTATAATAAACCTTAAGAAACATTTTATTTATATTTTTTATATAATATAATAATCCAGTCATCAGTTTATAATTTTTCTTTCTTTGGGCGAAATTCCGACCTCGGTGATAAATATCGAAAACAATATATTTCCTAATCACAGTAAAACCAGGCCAAAATACAATATCAGCTCCACCATTAATCTTATAACGGGCCCCTTTTTACCTCTTTATGTACAAGAAAAAGAAAAATTGAAAATATAACAGCTGGAAACAAGAAAGGAACCTTGTTCTGTATCCATCAATTCATTTGGGGTTTTTATTGTGTAATTTGGCTCAATTTGCTGCGATTTTTCTGTTATCTTTATTTTCGGCAAAGTTAGCTTTCTGTAATTTTAATGCTATTATTTGAAACGACTTAAATATTATCGATTTATTTAAGTTGTACCGTGTGAGTTTGTAACTTTGATTTGAAGGTGGTAGAAAATTAAGTAATATCAAAAAAAATACCTTGTCGGACTTCCATTGTCTTTATTTTCGTGATTGTCTAGCTTCCTCAAGGACCGTTCTCTGCAAGTGGCGATTGACGGGTTTCTCTCAGACACCTTCACCATCAATGCTGTTGTTCCTTTAGGGTCCATATTATTCCCCACTCTCTTCTTACTGTACATTAACGACCTTCTAGCGAAAACAGAAAATCCAGTATATAGCTTTGCTGACGACAGAACACTTATCTCATTTTTTACTTTGAAATCTCAAACATCGGCTGCTGACGCACATCTTCGCAGACAACATGATTTATCACGCCTCAGTAAAGACCTGGAAGAAATTTTGTCTTGGGGTGATAGTAACCAAGTCGAATTTAACGCTCAAAAAACCCAGGCAGCAGTTTTCTCTAAGAAGGTTAACATTGCAGAACCCGATATCGTTATGGCAGGACACGCAATTCCACTGACTTCGTGTATTAATTTGCTGGGTGTCAACCTGGGAGGAAATATGTCTTGGCATAATCACGTTGTGGCAATCGCCAGGGCAGCTTCTCAGAAGCTCGGTATACTTTTCCGTACCAAAAAGTTGTATACACCTCAATAACTTTTGACACTCTATAAAGCCCAGATTCGACCATCACTAAAATACTGCTCTCATATCTGGAGTTCTGCACCGAAGCATACCCTTCGGTTGTTGGATTCCATCCAAAGGAGAGCCGTTCGTCTAATCGGCGACCACGAGCTGACTAAGAACCTCGACCGCTTAGAACATCGAAGACAGGTTGGTGATTTGACTCTCTTCTACAGATATTTCCATGGCAAGTGTTCGACAGATATTGCCCGCTCGATTCCACCTAGAGTAATGCATAGCAGAAACACACGACGAACCACTGCCGCCCATCCCTATGTGGTTCAACTTAGTACACCCCGAACATCATTGTTTCAGAACTCTTTCATTTGGAGGACGTCATCTTTGTGAAACGGCCTTTCTGAGACCGTGTTTTCAACCAAATATAACCTCCAACGATTCAAGAAAAACGTGAATCGCTTTCTTCGCACACGCACCGCTCCCAGAGCGTCTTAAAGGATTTTTCGTATAAAGCTTGTGCTCGATCATAAAAAAAAATGTATTACTTAACACGACGTTTCGGTTACTAACCGTTTTCAAGTGTAAACTAAATTATAATTCTAAGGCTACTGTCTTAAGTACTATCCATGTGCAATGAAGCTTGATGACTCCGCCTACGTGCTTATTGGAGTGTAAGGTTTGAGCTGTTGGTTTTGGACAAGAAGAGGCTTCCAGATATTGGGGATATCTATACTTGGTTTACTAAATATATGGGTATTTTGATTCATGAAAGCTGCTTCTTTGAATTTCCGTTTTCTTCAGTGCTGTTACTTATTCAAAACCTTGGCTTCTTCTAATACCAAAAACAGATTTGAAAAAAAACGCATAATAAAGTTTTCCATATAGTGCAGACTTTCCCGCTTATACTGTATAATACCTTTATTCATGACAGAATACATTTTTACAATTTTCCCGCCAATCTACGTGACAAATGTCAAAATTAATTTTTAGATTATCCATAACTTAGAGATAATTATTATAAATCAGTTTTTCTATATTTCATTAATAATAATTAATTTTTGTAAGACCAGTTTGAATAAATAAATAAATAATTTTGCCATCCATTCATGTTACTGTATAAACTTTTATAGTAAATATCGGTAAATCCAATTTAAAGGTTTCTTAAACTCCTTAAACGATTCAGCGTGTTTGGCAGCAGTGTGTAAAAGTTTAAACATATTTTTCTGTATTTGAACTTTTACTAAAATCAAGATTTATAGTGTTATCGCCCGCTAGTAAAAGTTTATTAACCCATTCAGTTAAATGCAATGTCGCATTGCGCGTTTGTTTTAGCAACATTTAAAATTTTAAACCTGAAAATATTTTATAGGATATGACGGGCTTAATACAACTGTAAGCTCAATATATTTTATATTTATATATCCACTTTAATTTCTGGATAATTATCGGCAACTATGTTTGTAAAATCTGTTTGCAAAAGAAATTAAAACATATTATTTTTTTTAAAACCGACCAGAAAATATACACTTTCTGGACAATTTTTCGTCCAGAAAATAACGTTTTGTCGATTAAGACCGGAAAATTGACTTTAGAAAGCGGAAATAGTAATTTACGTTACAAGACCGGAAAGTAGTGTTTTTCAGGTCGAGACAAGCATTTCCAGGGCGAGCCATAAGTGAGTCCTGGAAGCTTGGAGAGACCTGGAAAACACTAATTTTCGGTTGCGTGACGTACAATATTTTTTTTAAGACCGACACTTCGATATATTTTATAATCTACGCGAAACAAGTTTGACATAAAGAACAAAATTAAAAATCAACGAACTGTCACTCGACAATACATCGAAATGTTGTTGTCATAATAACGAAATCAAGGTATCTTGTATTATCAAAGAGCGATTGGAAAAACAAAAAACAGGGTGACAGTGACATTAGAGACCGGAAAAGTGACATTAGAGTCCGGAAAATATTTTTCCGGTCTCTAATGTCACTTTTCCGGTCTTGCGATCGGAAAAACGTTATTTTCTAGACGAAAAATTGTCCAGAAAGTGTAAATTATCTGGTCGGTTTTAAAAAAAGATTTTTCTGGTCCCTGTTTTTTGTTTTTCCAATCGCTCTTTGATAATACAAGCTACCTTGATTTCGTTACTATGACAACAACATTTCGATGTATTGTCGAGTGACAGTTCGTTGATTTTTAATTTGTTGTTTATGTCAAACTTGTTTCGCGAGTGCGCAAATTTAACAATATTAATTCAGATTTTGAATTATCCGACACGGAAAATGAGATTTCAGAAGAAATTTTGGAAGTAGCAAGGAAAGCGACTTACGATAATTATATTGCCAGTAAAATCAAAAGCCCGTTACGAGAAGTCATACGACGCATTTAAAAATAATATAAAATAAAATAATTTAATGTAAGTATATCGAAGTGTCGGTCTTAAAAAAAATATTGTACGTCACGCAACCGAAAATTAGTGTTGCGCAGGTCTCTCCAAGCTTCCAGGACTCGCCTACGCTGCTTGTCTCGACCTGAAAAACACTACTTTCCGGTCTTGTAACGTAAATTACTATTTATTGACATACCTATTATACCAGTTTAGTTTTAAAAAAATTTGAAATAATTAAATTTTAAATAACCCATAAATACTCGGTATTTTGAATATTTAATTAATCGATTACTATTTTCAGTATAGTGTACAGGGTGTCCCAAATTCGAAGCTCACCCTTGGGATCTCGGAAACTATAAAAGATACAGCAAATGTTAACTTGGGGCAAAGTTGGGAAATTTGGAGCTTAAGATCTGAAATTTAAATATTACCTTCTGAAGTATTTTGTTTTCCCAAAACATAAATTAATAATATTCTGGAAAAAGTTCATCGTTTTGAACCGAAAATCCATCATCAGTAACTTAATGTTGGTTTGCAATACGGTCTTGATAATTATAATGTTTAAAAAATATGCTAGAGAGAGACTCCAAAGGTGAGCATCAAATTTGAAACACCTTGTACATAATTTTGAATTTTGTACAGTATACAGCATCTTAATCGATATCTTATTTGAAGGCGTAGTTTCATTTTAATTTTTTTCAGTTTTCAACCCAAACAATAGCTTATTGAAGCATTGTTGTCCTAGTCCAACTAATTCCCAACTCGATTCTCAACTAGCCTAAACTAACAACATTCAGAGTTTCTGTTGTCGGTAATTTTTGTGAAGCGAGATTAGCTGTTAACGATATTATTGTTTTAAGCAAATAACATTGTAGGTTTGTTTTCCTCTGTTTATTTAAATCGAAAAGGTTAGTATGGGCGTAAGAATAAACGGTATAGTGGAGCGTAAGGTAATGGGGGCTGGCAGGTAAACTAAGGTTGCTATTTAAAAAATTATCGATGACGTCATATCTCTAATTTGGGACACATTTTATCGATATTTGTTTTACATGAAAGACCACAACTTAAAATATTTGTTGTCGGACTTCCATTGTCTTTATTTTGTTACTTAACACAACGTTTTGGTTAGTTAGTATCTCTAACCGTTTTCAAGTGTAAACTAAATTGTAATTCTAAGGTTACTGTCTTAAATAGTATCCATGTGCAACAAGGTGAAGTTTAAACTCCATTAAACAGGGCATAATTCAATCTCTTTATCACAGAGCCTCTAACGTTTGCAACAATCCGGAAGACCTTAAAATTAAAATTTAAAATATTAAAAAAGACTTAAAACATAATGGTTTCCCTAAAACCTTTGTAACTAATACCATCTCAAAACTTAAAAATCGCGAAGTAAAAACTAATACAGAAACGAAAAAGGAGCCAGCATTTCTTACAATGCCTTATGTTAAGGGAATTTCTGAAAAGATTAGAAGGATAACCAAAACTATAATATCAAAGCAACCTTCATATCCGGAAATACGCTTAGAAGCTTTCTTACAAACGCAATGAAAATACACAAAAATGTATCTATCAAATGGACCAACCAAAATAAAATAATATACAGTGGTCAGAAGCCAAGGTTTTGGACACGGAACAGCACTGAAGAAAACGAAAATTCAAAGAAGCAGCTTTCATGAATCAAAATATCCATATATTTGTAAACCAAAAATATAGACAAGGTAACTTTTTTAATATTACTTCATTGTCTACCATCTTCAAACAAACATTTTTTTACGTATTTAAATAAATAAAAAAAAACACAAGAACCCTTCAAATTGTTTTTATTGACACAATAAAAATTCAAAAGCACGTATGTCAGTTATATTACAGAAATATTAAGCCTTTACAATCCTACCAAATAAAGAATTTTACTTTTGAAATTACATTTCGAGGACGAGGAGCTTGGGAACAAAACGAAAACAAAAATATTTTATTGCCTCATATATGGAATACAAAATAACGTGGGAAAGTCGAGGCGAGTGCGGGAAACGATAGGTAAAATATAAGCCCATTGGATCAACAAACTCCGTACGGGAATAGATATAGAATTAGTTTTTATTTCAACCACACGATACACCACACCATTAAAAGTCAAATTTCTCTGAGAACACGCCACATCGTGCCTTAATCACCTGCCATTTATGACAGGGACTGGGAGAGGACGCATTTACCCTATTTTAGACTTGTACGGGGGTCCTAATGGTTTATTAGCATAATGGCTTGCAAAAATACAGCGTTAATGTTATTTACAATTGAAATATCGAACTCGACGTGCGATAGATTCAAAGTTATGGCATTATTCATTGGTAAAACATAGAAATACATTTGACAGGTACTAATTTTACCAATAAAAAACGTTATAAACAACCCTGACAACATGCAAGAGTCTCGCCGCCTAAATATTGTAGCTATGAGCCAATCAAGTGGCAAGCGGTGCGCCCGCGCAAGTTTCGCGTTTAATGCTGCGTTGCCATTTTATAATTTAGGTTCGTGGCGTAGTAAAAAGCCGCCTAAATGCTAGGTATGTGCTTTTAAATACAAATAGCTGGAATAGTTCTCTGTGAGGGCAATGTTTGGCAACCTATTGTAACGTAATTAAAATACAGTGTGATCATTAAGTCCGCATCATATGGGATTTTTTTTATTAATAGCTTTATTCGAAATTTGACTTTGGCATCAAATTCTGCTTTAATCGAAATGAAAATTAAGCAAAAAAATAGTAGTCACGTGATTCGGAGTATCTGTCAAATTTTAATTTTTTTCAAGAAATAATTCAAAAGTGGGGTTATTTCTGAAAATATAAAAAAAGTTTTTTTAAATGCAGTTTCTAGCCCACGTGCAAATTTCAGCTGCATAAGATAAATTTGATTTTTTTCCCATATTTTGTAAATTGCACCACTTTTGGAAAATAAGACTTAATGAAACCCTATTCCTACCCCTAAAATAAAACTTCTTAGTTTTGACAATGCTTTATTTCAGATACATTTTCTTTAGTGGCCCTGGACTTGCGAAAGGCATTTGACACAGTTGACCACAATATACTTCTGACAAAACTAGAAGAAGCAGGGGTAAGGGGGACCCCACATCAATGGTTTAAAAGCTACCTGACTAATAGAGCACAATTTGTTAATGTTAACTATACCAATAGCACTCACAAAACAATGAAATGTGTGGTACGTCAAGGCTCAATATTAGGCCCGACACTGTTTCTAATCTATATTAATTCAATGGGTGAGTTGTCATTAAAGGGCACAATAAAATTGTACGCAGATGATACTACACTGGTATACTGGGGGAAGAATATACATTCAATTAAGGCTGATATTAGTAAAGATCTGGAAAAGATAAGCATGTGGCTAGAATCTTATAAACTAACAGCAAATATAGAGAAATCTTCCTATATTATTATGTTTATTGGTAAAACAAACTTGAATACTAACTCTCATATTTTATTTGAAAATCAGCAGCTTCAAAATTCATCGGTAATAAAATACTTAGGACTTTTAATAGATAGTACCTTGAGCTGGTCTGCACATATCACTTGCTTAAGAAAAAAAAATGCTCCTTTTGTTGGGATTCTATATAAAGTTGGTTATCTTCTAAGTAAAAACTTACGCCAGCAACTTTACTATGCACACATATATAGCCACCTGCATTATATTATATCAGTATGGGGCACGGCAGCAAATGTAGATCTAAAACCACTAAAAACTCTTCAAAATAAAGCATTAAAAAATGTATTTAAACTTCCAATTAGATTCCCTACTAATGTATTGTATTCCCACAATAAATTTCTCAATATTGTAAATATCTACAAATTTAAGGTTCTGCTTTACGTGCATCATATAGTTTATAAGACTAAACAATCTGCAGTACAACTGGTCAATGTAAAAAGTGTACATAACCATCATACTAGACAAGATAATAATTTTTACCTACCTCAAGTAAGATCAAACAAAGGCTTAAAATCAATCTATTATGATGGTGTCAAAATGTATAACAATTTACCAGAGTCAATTAAGAAAATTGCCAAACATGACTGTTTTAAAAGAAGGCTTAAAGGGCATTTATTATTAAGTCTATAGGTCTGTATCCAATTAACCATAAATATGAAGTATGAAAAAGTATGTTACTATTGCTATACATGTATTTTTTTTCTCTTCCCTTTTGTTGCACAAAGGAACAAAACTGTGATATGTAAAATTATCTTTTTTAATATTTTAAATATCTTTACTACTACTACTAAAAAAATAAATTTGTTATTGTTTTTTTTTTGTTATAGATAGAATTGTTTTTTTACAAAATGTTTTTATTGTTTTTTGTTGTAAGTATTTGGAATTGTTTTTTTATAGAATAAGCTGATCTCTGCATAAAATCAATGCATTTTTTTGAAATCAATAAAGCTCCTTTTCAACCTGAAAAGTGTGTAAATGTGTATTTTTCTACAAAATCAAAATTGGGCTAATAAAATTTGGTCTCATTTGACGCAAAGTTTATTTGTTTTTGACCCTGTATAAGGTAACTTCATAAAATAATATATAGCAAATATTTTTGAAAACGTAGTTTGTGTCTGAAAGTAATACACCTTAATATTAAGACAAAAAAGAACATATCGTCATCAGTAAAGTGTTCATTAAGTGGAAAATAAATTTTAGTGGTGGGTAAAAAATCAACATTATCTTATGCAGCTGAAATTTTGCAAGTGAGCTAAAAACTGCATTTAAAAAAATTCTAATAACTTTTTTTGATATTTTCAGAAATAATCACACTTTTGAATTATTTTTTGGAAAAAATTAAAATTTGACAGGTAATGGGAATCACGTGACTACTATTTTTTGCTTAATTTTTATCTCGATCGAAGCAGAACTTGATGCCAAAGTCAAATTTCGAATAAAGCTATTAATAAAAAAATCCCATATGATGCGGACTTTACTGTATAAAAGCAAATGATGATAAATGAAATGTTTGGGTTTGAGAATGAGCTGTTGTCGTTGGTTAAACCACTTGGCTGGAACCGGTTTACCTGCCATTGAAATCGAACCCATAATAACCCTCTTGCTGAACACACATTTGTATTTCTTCTGACGATGGACGTTAGTACGTCCGAAACATGTATAGGGAACAATCGTTGAACTTTCGCACCCAACTCAACCTCTCACGTATAGAGCGTCAGGTATTGGGAAACACGTATTTTTCAAGATTTCTCATGCGCCGTTTCGACTAGGGCGAATCTATCGGGTAATTTTTTTCGGAAATATTTTACTGCATATTGTGTATAAAGCAGAGCGAATTTCATTTTATCGAGTTTCGGGTCAAATAGCACAGATTTCGGCTCTAGACGAGAAGTTTGCATGGTCGATATATTGTAAAATAGTGCAATAACCGTAAAAATAATAATAAAAATAACCGACTACAAAGATGTTTGAAGGTGTTAGACAATGAAGTAATATCAAAAAAATTACCTTGTCGGACTTACATCGTCTTTATTTTGTTACTTAACACAACGTTTCGGTTAGTTAGTATCTCTAACCGTTTTCAAGTGTAAACTAAATTATAATTCTAAGGCTACTGTCTTAAATACTATCCATGTGCAATGAAGCAATGACTCAACCTACGTACTTATTGAAGTGTAAAGTTTGAGCTGTTGGTTTTGGACAAGAAGAGGCTTCCAGATATTGGGGATATCTATACTTAGTTTACTAAATATATGGGTATTTGGATTCATGCAAGCTGCTTTTTTGAATTTTCGTTTTCTCCACTGCTGTTCCGTGTCCAAAACCTTGGCTTCTGAGCACTGTATATTACGTTGGTTGGTCCATAAATTATGTTCCTCTATTCTATACCTGATATCAAAGTTTCACCTCTTTTAAGTTTTAAGATGGTATTAGTTACAAAGATTTCAGAGTAACCATTCTATTTTAAATCTTTTTTGATGTTTGAAATTTCAATATTAAAGTCTTCCGTATTGTTCCAAACATTAGATGCTCTGCGATAAAGAGTTTGAATTAAGCCCTGTTTTACGGAGTTTGAATGATTCGATCCGTAATTAAGGTATTGCCGACAAGGTAATTTTTTTTATATCAAACAGTATATCTTGCGCTAGCCCCAAGATTAAAAGAAATAATAATGACCCTTTTTTCTAGGGCACAAGTTCAATTTATATTTTATGAACAGTGCACCTCCTCCCCCGCACCTTTTCATGCCGAATTCTTCAGGTCGGGTCTGTTCTTCTACTATTAGGGTTTTATCCCAAATGTTTTTTACCTTTCTTTACATTTCAAAACTTTTAAATCGTTTAAGTGTAAACGCTTAATTGGCAAGTTAAAAAAAAATTTGCTGTCAAGGCTTAAAAATGTTTTATGCCTGAATAAGTATCGTATGTCAAAAGTGATGTGAATTTAAGATACACTATAAAATATTTTATTATTTTCGGATATAGTTGCTATAAAATTGATATTAAACGAGATATAAAACATACAAAATATTCGTGCACAATACGTTTAAGAGCGTAAAGGATTTTTACGAACTTAAATAAAACTCCCCATACATTGCTTTTATTGAAACTGGTAACGGTTCTTTTTGGTAGCACGAACGGGGGGAACGTTAAAGCTCTATAAAAGCCATACAATGACGAAATGTACTTTTTATATCCGTTGTCTGAATGCAAGCAATTACAAAATGTTTAGGTGACAATCATGCATCACTGAAACCGAATTCAAACGACAACGAACGACTACGGAGCCCCTTGCGGTTCGCGCCATTGCCTTTAAATTTGAATCATGTTTTAAGGGGTTGCATATGTATACAAAAATATAATTTTAGAATATTAAAAGCAAGATAGACTATTTTTAAGTATTCAAGGCACTAAGCGCCGGTTTCCTGCACGTGACGGAACAGAATGCATGCAAGTGCAAAAACAGGTCAGTTACCGGCGTTGTTTATCTGTATTTTTTTGGTAAAAAATGTGTGTAATGCGTTTTAAATATAATATAAATTATAGTTTAATGTTCTTTTAACTGGACAATTAATAAACCGTGTTTATTTTTCCATAAACCATTGTGGAAATTTAAGTTTTTATTGTTCGTTTTAATATTCGTTTCGTATTTGTGTGTGTAACAGCACAAAACAATGTCGGAGTTATAATATTGTACTTTGCAATAATATTATTGTCTGTATGTAAATAGTGAAAATGAAGCTAGATTGTTTTGATTGACAACAGCATTATTTTGAAATAGTCATGACGAAAACAAAACTTGCAGTGTTCCAGGGTGCAAATCAAATTACCATAGCGCAGTGGCAGCTCGTGGGGTAGAGCCACAGTGCCATGGCACAACCTGCCCTCCTGTCTAGCGTCCTGCCCTTTACAAATTACCAAAACCTATTAAAATTAATATTCTCGTTTTTAAAGCAATTAGCAAAATAATTTAAAAATGGAACACAGTCGGGTGCAAATTTCCATCTAAAAGGAAGCGATTATGCGTAAAACGGTAACGTAGCTTCCGCGCCAAGCGCGACGAGGCACACGGAAGGTGACGAAACGCCATCACCACAATAAAAAAACGTTGGAAAATGACCTTGAATGCAAGCAGGCAAAAATCTCGACGACGTAGCCAGGCTCTCTTCGTTTGACCGTTTGATGTTAGACGTTTCAAACAGCTGATGTTCGCGTCGCGTCCCGATTTGTTTTCGTTCGGCCGGCGGCTGATTTAATGTAGGGTTAACGAACTTTTTATTTTAGAAATACATAAGTAATGAATACTATTAGATTTTTAAAGGAAACTTTATGGAAAAAATACTTGGGTGTGCGGTTGTGATGAATCTAATAGACTATTTTGTTTTATTTGGTGGGAAGCAAACTTGGTCCCAAAAAGGTGCAGATGATTTGGTCCATTTCTGGGACAAAATGAAGACACATGAAAAATCGAAGGTACATTTAAACAATATATTTAATTTCAGTATGCTTGGTAAAATTAACATTAAAACTCAATTAAATTCTGCATATCACAATGAAATATTAAAGAAAAACGAACAAATTGATAAAAACAGATACATATTAAACCAAATTATAAACTGCGTTCGGTTTTGTGGTGCATTTGAGTTGGCTTTGAGACGTCGGAAAATAGGGGCATATTTCGTGAATTAATAAATTTCAGCTCAGAATTAGACAAAACTCTTAAAGATCATATTGAAAAATCGAAAGTATTTAAAGGAACATAAACCCCTACAAAATGAACTTCTGGACTGTATGTTAGATGTGTATCATGATGAAGTCAAAAAAGAAACAAAGGACTCTCCGTTTATCGCTGTTATCGCAGATGAAACCACTGACATTGCTTGTGTGTTTCAACTTGTTATCGTGTTTAGGTATATTCAAGATATGATTGTAAATTCATAAATTAAATTAGGTGCCTTTTTGCTTATTTTTCCTACTTTAAAAGCAAGAACTATTAACAAAAAAATTTTTTGCCTGCGGCGCTAAGGGTTTACCTGGCCCTACTTCACTAAAATGGCACGAGCCGCCACTGCCATAGCGCCTCAAAACAAAGTGAGAAACTTTATCTGCCTTAAAATTTCCGACCAATTATTATTTATAGAAAAAAAAATTATTGAAAGCAATTCCCAGAAACAACTATCAAAATAGTATGTAGTTTACTACCTACATTTTGCTGAAAGTGGCATAATATTATACTTCATTCGCGAAATCGATTATTGGTGGTTCTCTGTATCAAGCATTTCGACAAAAACTATAAACGTTATAAAAAAGGTTTATTTTTCTTTCGGTTTTTTGCCCGGTTTTTTGTCTATTGTTTTTCGGCAACGTGTCCCGATTTTTCCCTGGCACCTTGCAATATCGATAATAATAAATATAGTTTAAAAAACTAAAAAACACGCTTTAATAATTATTAAGACTAAAAAGCTGAAAATAAATATAGTTTAAAATAATTCTTAAAATTCTTAATATAGGCAGAAAATAATAATGAACGATAAATATTAGTATCATTGTGAAAAAAGCGTGCGGCGCTTTGTGCTATATTTTTCGTATATCGAGCACCCCTCGCTTTTTTCACAATAATACTAATGTTTATCGTTCTTTATTATTTTCTACCTATATTAAGAATTTCAAGAATTATTTTAAACTATAATTTTCCGCTGATTAATTATTAAAGGATGTTTCTTAGTTTTTTTAAACTATATTTATTTTTCATTTTTTAGTTTGAGTTATTGTTAAAAAAATTTTTTTTTTGAGTAGATTGAGCTAGATTAGTAGATTATTATATTGTCAGCGGTTCTTGATAAGTCTAAAAAATTTAAATTAAATCTGACCGTTTAAAGTGGGTCAAAATCGGGTTCAAAGAAGTTGGTTACAAACAAACATACATACAAACCCGAACAAACCCGATCGTTTATGCCGAATTATAAGAAAAGAAGGATAGTTGCAAATTTTTGAAAATTCTGACATATTGACAGGTGTCAAATTTTGACAAGAAAATTTTTTGCGTATTTTTTTCAACTTTCCACCGTCAATATACATACGACCTTATAGTTTTTTTATTAATATTATTTTTTTTTAAACGATTTGACATATTGACAGCTGTCAAATTTTGACAGCAGAATTATTTGCTTATTTTCCCCGAACCATCGAATACTATACGACCCCATAATTTGTTTCGTCAAAATCGCGTCTTCGTTTTATACCTGACAGCTGTCAAAATTTGACAGGAGAATTTTTTGCGTATTAGATTATTGTATTGTCGGCGGTTCTTGATAAGTCTACAAAATTTAAATTAAATTTTACCGTTTAAAAGGGGTCAAAATCGGGTTCAAAGAAATCGGTTACAAACAAACAAACAAACGAACATACATACAGGTGAAGCTAATAAAAGTGTGCTAAAAAAAAATAGTTTTTTTATCGAGTGATACTAACTGGATTATTTTTAAAGTTTATCGCAAATCCTAATCAAAATCTTAGGTTTTTGTGAGATTTTTCGTTCTCATATTTTTCTCTCGTCTCACGAGATTCTCGCAGAAAATACTCTCGTCTCGTCTCGCAGGACACCAGACCACTCTCGTCTCATCTCGTCGAGGCGAGACGAGAAAAAGCGAGACGAGAGTGAAACACTAAGAAAAGATGTTCTCCAGAAGAAGTTTTTATGTAGAGAAGGTCATAAAAATTATTGGACCATTCTAATTTTTGTATGGGAGAAGAAATAATTTTAAAGTATTATTGGCATGAATTTTCAGATTTTGAAAAAAAATTGGTTAGGAATACTGGGTACCTTACTAATGCTGCAACTTTTCTTGCTACACATATCAGTGATGTAGAAACTAAGATTACTACATAATATTTACCAGCTATTAGTCAATTATTGTACCAAAATTACTTGCAAGGATCGAGACAAAAATACCTAAAAAGGTTTGTGAACCTTAAATAAGTAATAAATTTTCAGCAACGATTTAAAATTGGACCGAATATGTTTAAACTCCTGCAGAACACCTTTTAAAGCGATAAAATATTTTACAAACATAAAATAAAAACCATTCAATCGAGTTTATTGGTACCATAAAGGGCCAAAGTTTGCCGTATGTGAAGGGAATGGAGCCGAGGTTTACGATAGGGGAAACCGGAGAAATAGCGACAATTTTTAAAAAACTGCTCCTTAAGCAATCCCATTCGTGCAAATTTAATTCGTTAATTTTGACCGGCACATACACTAAGAAAAAGCCTTCTATTTCTTATAAGATTTCATATACAAATTTAATACTATATAATAATATGACAGCAACGCGTTTTCCTACTGTAAGACAATGAAAATTGCTAGACCGTTATGTAGTGATAATATCACGGTAATTTAGCCAATAGGAAATAAGATTTAATGCTACCATAGAAGGGTTTATATGCATTATTGCTCCGAATACTCACAATAATTATCAAGTTCTATTGGGGGTGTAATGTGGTTTTATATACTGTATTAGTTCCGACTGACAGTTGTAATGAAACTTGACAATAATCATAATAATATTTGCTTGCTACGGTTAATAAAATACATATATGTCTTATCACTTAAATTCGTCCATAGATTATAAAGTCCAATACTAATGATGGGTGGTGCGAAATAAGAATATTCTATTGCTTTATCTGACATGCAAAGTTTAAAAAACTTAACTACAAAGTAAAAATAAATTAATTAAAACAGGTAGTGGTACGATCAATAAAATTCAAATTTTTACAGCACAGCTAGAACACAACGATGTGACCTGCGCAACAAATACGTTAAAACTAATAATACGACGCGCGGCGATTGCCGATCACCACGAATCCCCACCAACGTTTCTAACGGATACAATTCATTTTTGGGGACGCTGTTCTGCTGTCTTAATTGTAGAGAAAGCGCTTTACTGGGAACAAAATGCGTCGCATTAAGAAGATACAATTTATTTCTTAACAAAATTGCTGTATTAAAAATAGTTCATTATTCAACAAAACTGTGCTGCTAATGGACCTGATTACTACCAATAAAAAAACTGTTCTAGCAAATCTGGAAGTGATTTAACACTAAAGCGGGTTTGATTCACTTGCAATTTATTTTATATGGGTTAATAAAAAATAAGCTATCTATACAAACTATGATTACAGAGAAACAGCTATTTAAACATCCAGAAGTACCAAATTCAAACGAGCTACTGCAACTATTTTTAGATATTTATACATAAAGTCAAATGTAAAGAGACTTTGTAGTATTGCTTCATAAAAAGATAAACACTCTAGTCGTTGTTAAGAAAACGGTGGATACAAAATGCTCCAAAATATCCTTAAATAATATTTTCCTCAGTTACCTACCTTCACCTCGTGTTACAATTCTGCCTCGGTATATCCTCTTATGATATAAAGTATTTTCCTTTTGGAATTGCGACTTCAGTACGTCAAATTTTATGGAAATAAAACATATTTTATTACTTAGAAGATATGAAATACAAAATATTGTAGCAAATTGTAACAAAATGATAATCAGAATTTGTTTATATACTAACAGGGTTTTTCACTTAAAACTTCGGGGACCTATATGTCAAAAACCAATGGATACATTTTGATTTCGTAAAAAGCCGTCGTCAGGCAGGATTAATTAGCATCTTTTAAAGTTAAAATTACTTGATGGTTTCGAAACAACGGATGAATAAGATGGCCAGCAAGGCACCAGACATAATACCCTTAGATGTTTCTCTGAGTCATTTAAAGGATATTATATACGAAACACCAATTGATGGCTAATCAAATAAACAAAAGGCCAATGGTAGAAACAAAAAAAAAACTAACACAAAAATAGTAAAATAAAACCTTACGGTCGCAAAGAGACCTATAAAAGACCCTTTACCTTGATCTAAAGAAACTATAAAATCTCACACCTCGATAAATAGTCGTACATTTTCCAACCTTGCTTGAAACTTCTACATTTATGCACCAGAAATACCACTTTTAAACTATTTTTCAACGTTATGTCTAAAAGAGCTGGGGTAAAATGAAAATTGTTATACTCCAAGTAAAGATATTTTTTAAAATAATACAGTGTAAGATTGCAGTATATAAGTACCGTGCGAGCAAAAATTATTTGCATCAAAGAGGGCTTGGATTAAAAAACGTGGGGCTTGGTTTAGATCACAATGATATGGGGACGATATATCTAACCAAATCTAGGTTAAAATTTTGTCAAATTTATATTATGACATGATATTATGCCAAACTAATTAGTAATAAAATAACTAGACGAAAACAAATTTATTTTTGTTGTTTACAAAATTAACAAAGTAAGAATATACAGAAAGAATACTTGGAATACTTGCACTTTATAAGGAAATAAATTTAGCTGCTTCTTAAGAATAGTCCTACATGTTCCATAAGATCTTCCCACTTCTTGGGACAGGCGTCTTATACAATTTGTCGGCGTATTTTGCATTATTTCACGAACGTTTGCAACAAGTTCTTCTGTTCTTACAGATGGTCTTCCTGCTCCTTTTTTTGTGTTGTATAGAATCTGTTTCCCTAAAGACAGCCACGGTTCTTTACAGGCAATGATAAACATCCCCAGCAATAAAAGCAACGTTAGGAAAATGTTCGTGAAAATCGTCCATGCGCAAACCCGGATTGTATTGCCACCCACCATTTACTCTAACTCCGATTCGAAAATACGTTTCAACCATGAATGTTTTGTGCTGTTCCGTAAAGCCCATTGTGCGAATTGTTCAAGAAATTGGAAAAATTAGCGATGAATCAAATTACTTGTAACGACTGTCAAAGATGACGGAATAACTGATTGATTGTTAATTCAGGTAGTTACTGACACCCAACAGGTATTAAGCTCTACGGCTAAGCATTACGTCCTTAAATGCAAGGCCCTCTTTGATGCAAATAATTTTTGCTGTGTTTATTATTATTAATAAAAACTTTAACTAGGAGGGGAATCGAGGGGGTGGTATGTAATATGCGCGTATAAATATAAAATTTAAATTATCGCTTTAAAATTCTGCACTCTGCATCTAAAATAACCAATTTAAACTATTTTTCAACATTATATCTGAAGAAGCAGGCACGAAGCGAGAAATCTACATAAATTAGGGATTCAGGTGGAAAATTGAGCTAACGGCTATATTCCAAATAAAAATCTGGAAAATTATATAGTCAATACAGGATCCTAGTTTTACCCATTGGTCATTTCCCTTTACTTGTAAGTTTTGCTTTATTGTTTATGAAAAATTATTGAAATTCTTGCAAAATTTTCTGTGTCCTTTGAATACTGTATGTCGGCTAAAGACAATGACGTATGTAACGGCTTTTCTAAAAAGTATAGTGTGTAACTATCATTCTTGGCTTTCGGAACAACGGGACTGTAAGAAGCTTAAAACAGATTTTTATTTGTTTGAACCGTCCGTTATTGTAAGCGGGTTTACTCGCAGCATATGACGGTGTTGACAGTTGCAATCGTAAATTACATTTTTCTATTTTACGTTCATAATAAGCTCAGTACGATACGCATTTGCGTATCGTAATGAAGCTATTTCGATACGCGTGTTTTCTTTATTTGATGTTGGTAACATTTAAATGCTTTATTTCATTGACTTGCGCGGCCTTTGTGATTTACGAGAAAACCCATTTTTCGCAGAGGAAAAATAGCTTGATAACCTACTTTTTTATTCTGTGTGGATAACAGTCATGTATGTTGGTTGCATAAATATATAAATCAATATTTTGTAGATGCTTCAAGCTATCATTTTCTGCCAAATCCTATCTAAAATTCAATCTACTAACCTTCCAATGTCGATTTTAACTTCAACTTTATTTGAATTTTCCGTCTTCCCTATACTAAATTGCAATGCCGTGTCGTAAAATCACGTCTTTTGAAATTCGAAAAAAGTAGCAAAATCGCCCGAATTTCCGAACGCTCTGTATATGTACCGAATGTACAAGGATCACACAACGTATTCCGTCCAATTTCAAATCTCATATCGCTAAAATAACTTTAGAATCTCGTGGTGAAAATGGGTCAATTAATCAAAAAATGACAGTTCGCAAAATAATTTTTGTTGTCCAGAGGCTACTATGATAAAAAATAGTATTACCAACATAAAATTTAGACATAAAAATTTACAAAATTTGAAGGATTTTCTTTTTAAAACGTATTTTTCTTGATTATAAAAGGTGAAATAGAGAAAAAATGTATAAAGCACATGTTTCATAATGCGTTTTAGCGCACGTGTCAATAAAAAAACTCGCCACTATGTGGCTCGTTTTTTAAAATAGACGCGTGCGTTAAAACCGCTTCTTATGAAACGTGTACTTTAATATACTATTATAACCCACGGTTATAGTGAAAGTTTTTTTTCATTGTCTGTGGGGGGGGGGATATAGAGCATAAGGCTATTACTGATTAAAATGGCTTCCGAATTAACGATTTATAAGGATTCTGACTGGGCATTGCCGGCTAAAAAAACACATGACACTAATTGGGAAGAAGCAAGATCTGATTTGTCCTGGATATTAAGAGGAGGATGAGACACTGCTGCGCTTCCTAGGGGGCATGTGAAGGTCCAAGTAGACTGAGGCATCAAGTATTTAGATCGGTGGTTTTCCGAAGAAAGGAAGTTATTGCTCCCGCCTGAAAGGACGTAGTGACTTTTATAACAAGATAAGGAAGGTTCGGCGATGACGCAGGTGGTTGGTTGGTTGGTTGGTTGGTTGAAGGTGGGGGTCGGATTCGACGTGTGGCCCAAGCTTTTTACACTGCAGCCATCTGGCTTATTGTGCGCCCCAGTCTTGTTAGAAAAGATTTGTTCCTTCTACGAGTCGATCAGTGTACCAGACTAGGCCATTGTCTAGTGACGGATATTTTCCTTTGGACAACATATCAGGGTCGCACCTGACATTAAATGGTTTTGTAAAGTTATATCTTGCTTTCATGCGATCGGTTTGCATCTCCAGGAGCTCGTCGTTGATAAGGTCCGTGGCTCTTGTGTGCCCTATTTTCTCGGGGCGTTGTTTCCATTCCCCATTTGCTTTCATCCTAGAAGCGCTGCAGTTGGCCTCCATTTTGATGTGTATATTTAGTGGTGTTAGTCCTAGTATAACTTCCATTGCTGCGGTGTGGGTGCTTCTCATTGCACCGGTGATACACAAGCAGGCCAGCCTCTGTACACTGTTGAGTCTTGTGGCTGTCGTGATTTGCTGTGTTTTTGTCCACCAAACTACAGACCCATATGTCATCAGGGGTCTGATGACTGTGACGTATAACCACAGCACCATCTGCGGTTTGAGTCCCCAGGTTTTCCCAAACAATCTTCTGCATCTCATTAGACACATTTTTGCCTTGTTTAGGTTATTGTTGATATGTCGGTTCCATCGCAGGTGATCAAGGAGGAAGATTCGGGGTTATTCAAAAAGGATCGCCTTGGGACCTTCGTCCATACTACGACAACTACTAAATAGATATAAATATTTACAATAAAATAATGGACCCCTAAAACTTCTGCATTATTAAAGAGAGACGATTGTTTTGGTATTCGGTTCTAGTATTGTAATCTTCTGAAATATTAAAAGGGATAATAATTGTAAAAGCGCTGCAAAGCGCCGGCTTAAATATACAAAGGAGTTTAAAATTAGGCCATTATAAGACTTAACCCGTCCTTCTCAGATACTTGTTTGATCCTTTAATGCATTTTCGTTCTTCGTGTTCCTAAAGTATTAAAGGGCTTCGGGAAAATTTTATTATGGTAAAATTTTAATTTTAATAAACTTGGTTTAAAGTTTCGGAATTAATTATTGGTTTTCGAGGTCAAATTTGTATGTACCATTTACTTACGTACAGTGGCGATCCAGAACTGTACTAAGGGGGGTGGGGCACATGAGCTAAATGGTTTTTATAAGTGAATACAATAATAAAAAAAAAATGTTTCTCGTGTTACAAAAAAGCAAAGCAAAAATCAACAATTAACGATGTAGTGGACAGGGTTAGCAAATTTTAAATATTATTATTATTGTATATACAGGGTTGCCCAGAAGTCCGGAATAAAATTAATATAGCCTTAACCTGTAACTTTTGGGGAAAATGCTCGGACACGTCAATTTAGTTTTATATACAGTGTCACCATTAAAGTCCGCACCATATGGAACTTTTTTTTTATTAATGAGGTTAGTTAAAATTAAATATCAGCAATCGTTTTTGTTTCAAATTAGACTGAAAATTATATATTCAATTGTCACCATATGTCATTCGGTATCTGTCAAAAATTACATTTTTGTTAAAAAATGCATTGTTTTACCGAATTTCAAAAAATGTTATTAGAAAAAGTTGTTTCTAGTACAATTTTAGGCCTAAATACGAAGTTTCAGATGTCTAGTGCAAAGCTGAATTTTTTGCCATTATTTCAATATAACTTTTTTTTTATATATAATGTAAATTGGCTTAATGGATTTTAAACTATTTGTTTATACCATACTTAATATTGTATTTAGTTTGTATGCTTATTTCTTCACTAGAATAGCTTTTTTTTCGAAATATAAAATTAGAGGCAAAAAAAATTTACACGGGTGGTGCAAAGTTAACATACTTTAAAAATTTTAACAGATAGACGTCATATGTTCTATTTTTTTTATAGCACATTTATAGTACATACACGTAAAAAGTTTAAAAACCTTATAATTAAATTCCCAGATATCAGATTAGTTCACAAATTTCAAATGACAAATTATATTAATATAAAATAACATTTTTATGAAATATTAAATAATATAATTATTTGTCATTTGAAATTTGTGAACTAATCTGATATCTGGGAATTTAATTATAAGGTTTTTAAACTTTTTACGTATATGTACTATAAAAAAAAAGAGGATATGACGTCTATCTGTTAACATTTTTTCGAAATTTAACGGAGTTACAGGGTGTTAAAGTTAAATTTTATTTGCAGTTTTTTTTTGCAATACCTTTTGCCACGCTCATAATATTTTGACGAAATCTCGTATATATGGGGCTTCTTCGAAATGAGAAATACAAATTTGTCCACCGTTTGTTCGCATTTTGTAGAGGGCGCCACATATAAGCCTATACTTTAATTTGAATGGTCCCAACTTTATTGTTCTACACTGTTTGCGCATTTTAACTGAATATTTTTATTTTCCTAACCTTGACATAAAAAAATTGTACTACTTTTGTTTGGATAAATCTAACCGTTTTCGAGAAAAACGCTAAATTAACATTGCTGGCATGTGATGAATACGAAATTATTTAAATTTATTTTCAACATTAAACAAAGCATAGCAAAGGACAGAATATTCCATGGAGTTCGTCGGAATTTTTTAAGAAGAATTAATTTATGCATTGAAGAGGAAGGAAGTCACAATGAACCTTTGATTTGAATGTTTAATTTATTGTTCTAGTAACGTTTGTATTTTAAAACTGCGAATAAAATTTAACTTTAACACCCTGTAACTCTGTTAATAATCAATTTTCGAAAAAATGTAGAAAGAGATAGCATTTATTTTCGGTCTAAAATTATCCCCTAAATTTTTTGCTCATCATTTCCGGACACCCTGTATATATATAAAATTTTTATGATGACTTGTTTAAGTAATACCGACAAAACGTGAGCCCGACCATTCAACGCATTCAAAACCCTAAATAAAGTAAACTTTTTTTCGACGAACACCCTGTGTACAACCTTAAATAAGGTCTCATTCCACAAATTTCAATAGGCCCATAAACTTAATAAATTGCTATAAAAGTTTTTGTCTAATTACCATAATCAAACATCCCAAAACCCCAATTTGCGTTGTGTTAACTTCAATAGGCTCAAATAAATTAAAGATTAAAAGCTTGACTCAAGACCCTTTAACAAAGCCTTTACAATTTATAAGAACCTTAAGATTGGACACTTAGAGGCTAAGCCGGTCGTACTAAAATAATTATTTAACTCGTTAGGGGTCTATTAACAAAACCAGGCGTTCGTTTTCAAAATTGGGTTGTCGGATTTTTACACGTTCTTAAGGGAAAATCGAACGGCCGAATATTTTATGTAAAAAATATTCAGAAGAGTTGAACCAGTAGACACCGTCCAAAGGATGTAGAGAGGAGGAGGTTAAGAGATTAATTAAAATATACAGGGTGTCCAGGAAATACGGGTACAATCCGCTAGCACAAATTTCCGAGGTTCAAATAATAATATAAGGATCTAACCCAATTTACCTCAGTCCAAAATTTGATGCTTTTCAAAATAAAGGGTGTTAAAATTATTATTTTTTTACATTTTTTTGCAAATATTTATCTTAATAATACTTTTTGTGCGAAATTGAGTACTAGGATGCTTTTTTGGATTAGAAATCGATATCTGCACTGAGGAAACTGATCTAATACAACAGGTTTGCTAAGCCATAGTTTCTATTGATAGCTTATTTTGTATTAACCCATATTAAATAAATTGCTAGTGTATCAAACCCGCTTTAGTGTTATATCAATTCCAGATTTGCTAGAACAGTATTTTATTGGTAGTAATCAGTTCCATTAGCAGAACCGTATTGTTGAATAACGAACTACTTTTAATACACTAATTTTGTAAAGAAATAAATTGAATCTTCTCAATGCGACGCATTTTATTCCCAGTAAAGCGCTTTCCCTACAATTAAGAAAGCAGAACAGCGTCTCCGAAAACGAATTGCATCCGTTAGAACCTATAATCCACCAAGACGTTGGTGGGGGTTCGTAGCGATCGGCAATCGCCGCGCGCAGTAGTATTAGTTTTTACGTATTTGTTGCTCAGGTCATATCGTTGTTCGGAGTCTTCTGGCTGTCCTGTCTGAATTTGAATTTTATTGATCGTACCAATACCTGTTTCAATTATTTTATTTTTGCTTTGTGTTCAAGTTTTTTAAACTTTGCATGTCAGATGAAGCAATAGAAAATTCTTATTTCGCACAACCCATCATTAGTATTGGACTTTATAATCTATGGACGAATAATTTTACGCTCTCAGTAAACCATGTTGCATAATAGATAATCGTATGCAATGTTAAACGATAATAAATTGGGTAAGATCGTCCCATTTTAGCCTCGAAAATTTGTGCTAGTATTTTGTAGACGTCTTCCAGACACCCTGTATAAGATACGGTGCAAAAATAAAAACACATCTATTCATTTACGTGGCTATAAGTAGTTCACAAAGAAACTTAGCGTTATTTTCATTTCCTGTATGAAAAAATATTTTCTGTTACATCAAAGACAACGATGGAGGCAACACACTTTGCTTTTATGATAACGCAGTTACATATTTTATTTTTCCTTTTACAAAGGAACCACAAAGAAAGCTCCGTTACATTATTTTCATCTCTAAGAATAAAAAATCTCCGTGATATTCTAAGTATATGTATCGATATTCCTTATTTTCCCCAATATATATCTAAAATGGAACTCAAAACACTTTAACCTATATTTCCCAGGCAGTTTTGTACTAGATGGCGATATGGAACACAGAGGCATAAAATAAACAAGTAAAAGGGAACTTAATAATGCCTTTAAGGCATAAAAATTCTTTGTTTTTTTTTAGGGTATTTCTGTCTCAAGGATTGGCAACCATCAATTCTGGGGTTACTAGTTGTAAATGTTAAAAAATATTTTTCAAAAAAATTCTATTTAAAAAAAAACGGAAATTTCTAAATATTTTTATATCCTTAAACTTATAGCTACGGACGTATAAATAAAAGAAAAATTGCCAAATTGAATTCACAAATAATTATTTCTCTATTTTTAGATATTGCTTAATATATTAATTATAAGAAATGCAATTTCCAAGGAATATTGTTATTTGCACTTAGATCAGTGATCTACCGGAGAAGCGGATGTTGAACGGTGATTTTTTCAAAATTTCAAAACGAAATAACAATCACGTAAATCGACCTAGACGTAGCAATTCACACAAACAATTCCTGGTTTTATTGCATAATATAAAACGTCAAAAAAAATATAAAAGATCCCGAAACACAAAAGTTTCTCTCCCGAAGGAGTGAAAAAGATTGGTTATATGCGAACATATATCCGCAATGAACACACAAAACACTTTACCTTGTATTTCCCCAGATTATTTACTGTACAGGACAAAATGGCCTCTCTTCCCACGGGAACGGTTAAATTATTGATGGGAGCGGCGAATTCGGGCTCCTCTAAAAGGTGTACGGTGGACCATTCCTCTGAAAAATAAATTGATATTAGCAATTGTATATAGATTAGGCTGGTTTGGCTTATTGGTCGAGTAAGTAGATTGTGAATTATTTACAAGGAACAGCAACAGCCTTTTGTTTCGTGGTAAATTGTTTTTTTAATATTTTAAACTTTTTTTGGGACTAGATTGTTACAAACCAAACACTAGTAACGCATTCGCCATTAAATTAAAATTGAAAATGAATCACTTACTGATACGAAAAGTATAGCTAATAGCTATCTTGATTATCTTTCTGAAGTGGGAGAAAAGCTAGCAAACAAAATCAATAAAGGTAATAGCACATTTTGAAATAAAAAAATATACAATATGAATTCATTTTATTTAGAAGAAACTAATCATAAAGAAGTTGAAAATGTAATTGATAGTTTAAAATAAAAGAAATCTCATGGTGCCGACCGAATAACAACAGAAATAATAAAAACTATTAAAACTACTATTTCTAGACCACTAACATTTCTTATAAATATTATTTTTAAAACCAGTATATATCCGGAAGCTTTCAAAATTGGTATAATAAAACCTATTTTTAAGAATGGAGATTCTAGTAAAACTAGTAATTATAGACCAATAACATTAATATATTTGATAGCAAAAGTATTCGAAAAAGTTTTAAAATTAAGAATCGAATATTATTTGGAAAAAATAAATTTTATTTCTAATAAACAGTTTGGGTTTCAAAAAAATAAATCAACACAAAACGCTATTTGCTATCTAACAGAATAAATATATGATGCATTAGAAAAACCTTGTATTAGTATTTTTCTAGATTTAGCAAAAGTTTTTTATACAGTTAGCCATAATTTACTGTTAAAAAAGTTTGAAAATATTGGATTCAGAGGAAGCAATTAGAATTAATTAAAAGTTATCTGGAAAATAGACCAACTTATGTTCAAATAGATAAAGAAAAAACCTATCCAAATTAAATAATAAAATTAGACATATAGAAATATTATATTACGCGTTAGTTAAAACTGATTTAAATTACGGAATTTTAGGTTGGGGAGGAATAAATAGAACTTTAGTTAAAAAATTAGAAATATTACAAAAAAGGTTTTTAAAAATTATATTCAATAAAGATTATCTTTATCCTTCAAAAGAATTATATTCACAAACAAAAAAGTTGAACGTAAGACATCTTTACATTTATAACATCTTAATATATATATTTAAAAATAAAAACCTTATACAATTTAAAAACCATAATCATAATACACGTCATAAAAATGAAATAACCATAAAACCTAATAAATAAGTCCATAGGACAAAAAAATTTCAAATATTTATGTTCTTTTTAAACGATTATATACCAACAAAAATTAAAAAATTGATTTCATTAAAAAAAATTTAAGTCGAAATAAAAACAGACAATTTCAAAATGTTTTTAGAAATGCTTTAATTAATTAATATTGTTCTGAATAATTTAAATAAGTAATATTTTTACTTAAAAATTATAAATTAATAATTTTATTAAAGGTAATATATTTCTGCAATAAAGCTGCGTTTATACTATAAATTAACATTTTTACTTTAAAACTTGATTTTTAATGCATATTTATGATTTATGATTTTACATTCTAAAACAAAAAATAAGATTTGCCCCTAACAAACTCAGCTTCAGGGGATTGAAGAATAAGTTTATCAAAGACTGTCAGAAACTGTCAAGAAAGAAGTGTTAAAAAATAGTTTTATGGAAATGTTAATCCAAAAAATAAAAAAGAGGACATATTTTAGAATAAATTATTAACATCCAGACCGATTCAATTACATTGGGGATTTGGGGTTATAGATTTTTTCTGCCAAATACATTATCTATAGGAATATTGATTTGAATTTCATAAAGGTGCGGCAGAGTCTCTATTTAATTGAATTTTTTTCTATATGAATCAAATTATTTCCTGAAAAAATGTATAAATTGTTTTCGAAGTGAATTATTTTATCTATATAGGCTAATATTGCATCTCTAAAACTACTTGTTTATTTCTACTATTCCATTTTATGAAAAAAACAATACTTTAAACCACACAACATCGAAAAATCTTTTTAATAGAATTATAATTACAAAACAAGTCACAAATTTAATTATTTTACGACTAAAATGAAGGCCTAATACATCGATTAAAATACATCCATGCACCGACAAATATCAAATAACCTCGATGCATCGATGTATATCGAATATACCCATTTCCGTTCAGTCTTTCTTTGTGGTTTCTTTGACAGCGGTTTGAAATTTTTGGTTTTGTGTAATGATTCCAGTGTTTTTAGTGTTTTGTGATATTTTCCGAAGGCTAATTAAAATGAGTCGCAAGTAAAGTATTTTTCAATCTAAATGGTATCGACTTATTGACTGCAATAAAACTACCGGTTTAATCCCATTGCTATACACAATAAATAAGCAAATACACTACAGGGTAGGACTTTAGATACCTATTTAATTCGTCATAAATAATATATTATTTAGGATAGTTAAATATTACCTGCTATAATTACAAATTATAATCCGACCCTGACCGACAGTTTATTTGCATTTTTATGGCCGAGCTCTTTGAAAACGTCCCAGGTAGTTAAACGGAGTCAACCATTTATTGTGAAAAATACTTGACCTACCAAGTATGGGAAAATTCGGAAAATAATAATTCTGCAGTTACTTTTCATGGGTGAGTTAATAGAAAGTTGGGGTATTTGTGGGTTAGGTTTTATCTACAGTGTCACCAGTAAAGTCCGCATCATATGGGATATTTTTTTTATTAATAGCTTTATTCAAAATTTGACTTTGGCATCAAGTTCTGCTTCGATCGAGATGAAAATTAAGCAAAAAAATAGTATTCACGTAATTCGCATTATCTGTCAAATTTCAATTTTTTCCAAAAAATAATTCAAAAGTTGGGTTATATCTGAAAATTTTGAATAAAGTTATTAAAAAAAGTTTTTTTAAATGCATTTTCTAGCCCACATGCAAAATTTCAGCTGCATAAGATAATTTTTAATTTTTTACCTATATTTTGTAAATTGCACCACTTTTGCAAAAAAAGACTCAACGCAACCTATATAAAACTTCTTAGTTTTGACAAGGCTTTATTTCAGATACATTTTCTTTAAAGTAGCGCCATATTAAATGTCTGTTTTTCTACAAAATTAAAATTGGGCTATTAAAATTTGGTCGCATGTGATGCAAAGTTTATTTGTTTTTGACCCTGTATAAGGCAACTTCATAAAATAAGTATTTTTAAAAACGTAGTTTTTGTCTGAAAGTAATACACCTTAATATTAAGACAAAAAAGAACACAGTGTCATCAGTAAAGTGTTCCTTAAGTGGACAATAAATTTTAGTTTAACTTAACGTAAAATTTATCTATTTTCAACGATTTAATTTAAAACCCCTTTATTTTATTTTTTAATTTTTTACTTTCAGACACAAACTACGTTTTCAAAAATACTTATATTATGAAGATACCTTATACAGGGTCAAAAACAATTAAACTTTGCATCACATGCGACCAAATTTTAATAGCCCAATTTTGATTTTGTAGAAAAACACACATTTAATATGGCGCTACTTAAAAGAAAATGTATCTGAAATAAAGCCTTGTCAAAACTAAAAAGTTTTATATAGGTTGCGTTGAGTCTTTTTTGCAAAAGTGGTGTAATTTACAAAATATAGGTAAAAAATCAAAATTATCTTATGCAGCTGAAATTTTGCATGTGGGCTAGAAAATGTATTTAAAAAAACTTTTTCTAATAATTTTTTCTATATTTTCAGAAATAACCCCACTTTTGAATTATTTTTTGGTAAAAATTAAAATTTGACAGATAATGCGAATCACGTGACTACCATTTTTTTTGCTTAATTTTCATCTCGATCGAAGCAGAACTTGATGCCAAAGTCGAATTTTGAATAAAGCTATTAAAAAAAAAAATCCCATATGATGCGGACTTTACTGGTGACACTGTATAGTAGCAAGGTCACTTTCACTGTCACTCCGGCGTAATCCCCTTTTTCGACGACTTTCTCAGTGTCTCATCGTCTACCTACGGTCACTCTCGCCCCCAACTAGATACAACCATACCAACTAATAAAGTGTGTTATACGGTAGCTCGACTTTTTTTTCGTTCCGTTAAAACATTAATGGTGCAAGCGAACTCTAAATCCAACTGTTTTTCAAGTGCTCATATAGTACGTACACGTAAAGCGAACTCAATAAATGTTTTAGTTCATGTGAACCGATACTGCAGAATTGAACTATAAAGATTCTTGCCGGATAGTCGTTTAACGATAACGTCTGATTGATGATTTGTATAGCGTAGCTGATAAAGCCCCTTGAAATTTTTATGAATGGTTTTTGTATGTTATTAAAAGTTTTCAGTTATAAAATTAGAGTATACAGGGTGTCCCGAAATTAGCTGACAATATTTAAAGGAGATAAAGTACATCCAAAAATAAGACTAATACCCTTTATTAACATACCTTCAAAAACGCTTCGTTATGGGGCTAGAGCCCCCCGAATTGGAACCATGATAAGCAGTTTTTTCACAATATCTCAAAAACCGACTAGGGTATCGAAACAAAATTTGATACATGTTGTACCCATGACAAGACGCAATAAACGATTCTATTAGCTTAACTTTATTTCTTCCAGTGGCGTCCCACTGGGTAGGTAGTTGGGAGAATATTGCCCTAAGTTTTTTATTTTTATGATTTTTTAACTTTAGGTGAAATTTTTAGAAGCCTTGATGTCTATTGTTGAAAAGAGGTACTCTTGTTTCGTTGCGGTAGAATTCACCATTTTCCAGTAAAATCGATTTTAAAATTTTCGGTTTTTTGAAATCCGGTGAAAAGGCTAAGGTTTTTTTTTGCATATCTCAGCAAACACTGAATATTAAAACATGAAATTTATTAGAACTTCTACTAGCGACAAGGCATATGTATTAAAGGATGTTACTTTAAAATATTTTTCCAGTGACGTCGCACGGGGTGGAACCTTAAGTAAATATTATATAGTTTTTATACAGTATGTCTCCGTAAGTTTGCATCATATGGAAAACTTTTTTATTATTCATTTTACGAAAAAAAGTTATTCTTCATAAAAAGCTCTGCATGGTCAAAAACCTAAAATGCAACTATCAAATATCGAAATTTTCCAGTCATATACGAGGTTTGTCAAAAAATGTGAATTTTTTCCAAGAATGTGAATTTTTCCCAAGAGTAAAGTACCTTTATTTTTGATATTATCAAAAATTGTTATTAAAAAAAGTTGATCAGAACTAAAAACTACGACTAAATATGTAATTATACTTATTTATGTTGAAAAATTATTTTATTAATTTATTTTTAATTATTTAATTTTTTCATTATTTAATTAATTAAATGCGTGTTATTGCATATTTAGACGTGGTTTTTACTTCTTATCAACTTTTTTTAATAACAATTTTTGATATTGTCAAAAAAAAGGTACTTTACTCTTGGGAAAAATTCACATTCTTGGAAAAAGTTCACATTTTTTGACAAACCTCGTATATGACTGGAAAATTTCGATATTTGATAGTTGCATTTTAGGTTTTAGACCATGCAGAGCTTTTTATGAAGAATAACTTTTTTTCGTAAAATGAATAATAAAAAAGTTTTTCATATGATGCAAACTTACGGAGACATACTGTATATATTTTTTTTAATTTTAAATTTCTTGTTAATAAAACCTTCCATTATTGTAATTTGACACAATGTAACGTTTTTAAATTAAACATATTTTTAGATTCCTTTGTTTTTTAAATATTTATTTTCATGAAGATTTTAAGAGAGTTTTAAAATAAAACAAAAAATAATAACAAATTGCAAATCAAATTTGATTGTGAACCACAAGGAAAACTAATTCTCAAGCAAGTACCAGTCATGTGTCCCCAAAAATAATAATCAAGGGGATTTAAATTAAGTGATCTTGGTGGCCAGGCTATGGCTACCAATCCACCGGGTAATTTTCTTCAAGCCAATTCCTCACTTGACGTCCGTAGTGAGCTGGTGCCTCATCATGTTGAAAGAAGTGCCCTAAACGTAAATCCAGTGGCACATTATCTAATAAATCCCCAAGTTGATCATGTAATATTATTATTTGTCGCTAGTAGAACTTCTAATAAATTTCATGTTTTAATATTAAGTGTTTGCTGAGACATGCAAAAAAAACCTTAGCCTTTTCACCGGATTTCAAAAAACCGAAAATTTTAAAATCGATTTTACTGAAAATTGGTGAACCCTAGCGCAATGAAATAAGAGTACCTTTTTTCAACAAAAGACTTCAAGGCTTCTAAAAATTTCACCTAAAGTTAAAGAATCCTACAAATAAAAAACTTAGGGCAATATTCTGCCAACTACCTACCCAGTGGGACGCCACTGGAAGAAATACAGTTAAGCTAATTAAACCATTTATTGCGTCTAGCTATGGGTAAAATATGTATCAAAATTTGTTTTGATACCCTAATCGGTTTCTGGGATATTGTAAAAAAACTGCTTGTCATAGCGCCAATTCGGGGGGCTTTAGCCCCATAACGAAGCGTTTTTGAAGGTATATTAATAGAGGATTTTAGTCTTATTTTTTAATGTACTTTATCCCCTTAAAATATTGTCAGCTAATTTCGGGACACCCTGTATACTGGGTGTCGCAAACATCAGAAATAACTACCTTTTTTCCCAACTCGGTCAAAAAATTAGAACAAGTTCCAATTTCTTGTTAATAAATTGTGGCAATAGCTTGGGGCAAATATTAGCTGTTTACACGTGAAAATAAATTATACTCTGTTCCCTAAAGCCTGACAGCACAGCTGAGGGTCATGAGTCGTAAAACTTCAATAAACCATTAGCGTAACAATAACAGGTACCTGATCTTAAGTAGGTAGTTAAATTATATATTATTGCATAGATATACAGGTAGGTGGCCTATGTCATAGAATATTTCCAACTTCAAGTGAGGTAGTTTAGTTTTATTTTTAACGTGTTATCGAAAGCTTGTGTGTATATTATGAAAAGAATACGAAAACGGCGAATAATTATTCCCCAGTGTTTTGTAAAGATGTGCTTGACCTAAAAGCAAAGACAATAGTTTTAAATGTACACGATGCATTTGTGCACCAAATACCATCTAGTACTGCCAGAAACGTAGTATCAGCATGTACTAATATGACGGGAATTAGTGAATCAACAATTTATAGGCTCCTTAGGAGATATGAATGTTGATATTCTTGTGTGAAGTGACACACAAGGAAGAAGAATAATGGATATTTATTTAACGAATAGTTTTAAAATTTTAAATTCAAGTATATCAACAAGAGATGCACCTAATAGCAAATCATTAATTGACCATATAATAACTAACTCACCCAAAGATATACGATTAAATTTGGAAACTAGTCAAATAAGTGACCATAAAATTCAAATTATTGAAATTCCATTAATATTTAAAACAAAAATACAAAAATTTAAAACAATTGAGTTCATGGATTTTGATGTAAAAAAGCTAAAAATTGAACTAATCAATACAAACAATAATAAAATATCGGTAAAAGATCCTGATGATATTTATGAAGAAATTATAAAAGCATTTGAAAAATGCTCGTATGAAAAATCGATTAAAATTAAACAAAATTCAAAATCATGGTTTAATGAAGAGTTAACAAGAATGATAAAGATTCGAGATAAATACTATGAAAAATATAAAAGAAATCCAGATAACAAAAACTTTAAAGAAACATACAAAGATTATAATAAAATTGTAAAAACAAAAATTAAACAAACAAAGAATGCGTTTTATCGTAAACAATTTAACAATGGAGACCAAAAAGCAATATGGAACAATTTAAATTTAATCCTTACAAATAAATCAAATAAAGAAAAATTAAAAATTGATCATCTAGTTATAAATGGAAACAAACTTGAAGATAAGAATGAAATCGGTGAAGAAATGAATAAACATTTTGTAAATGTTGGAGAAAAACTTGCAAAAAAAATTATGAATACACCAAGAATTGTATGTCTAGAAAATGAATCATCTATGTTTTTCGATATGAATGAAATTTTTGAAAAAGATATTGAAGATATAATTCAAGAACTTAATAGAAAAAAAGCCAGTGGATTTGATAATGTAACAGTCAAAATTATACAAAGTGTCAAAGTAGAAATAACTCCAATCTTAAAATATCTTATAAAACTATCATTGGAAAAAGGAATTTATCCAAAAAAATTTAAAATAGCTAAAGTTTTTCCTATTTTAAAAGCAAATTCAAAATCTAATTGTAACAATTATCGTCCAATTTCTGTGCTATCAGTAATTTCAAAAGTATTTGAAAAAATTGTTCAACAATAAATATCCAATTTTTTAGAAAATAAAAAATTATTATTTTATGGCCAATATGGATTTCGTAAATCTAGGGACACGGAGGTTGCAGTGGCAAATGTTATCACAAAAATTCAAAATAATGTTGACAATAATAAAAATGTTGTCTAGTGTCTTTAGATTTATGTAAGGCATTCGATACAGTAAACCATAATATTTTATTACAATGTATTTATAATATTGGAATAAGGGGAAATATTTATAATTGGTTTCAAAATTATTTAACTCACCGTAAACAGTTTGTACAAATTGAAAACACAAAAAGTTCATTTAAAAACATTACTTGTGGTGTACCGCAAGGATCAATTTTGGGACCTATTCTTTTTCTAATATACATAAATTCAATTTCAAACTTAAAATTAAAAGGTGATTTAAAATTATTTGCAGATGATACAACAATTATATATTTTGATGATGATATAGATCAAATTTTAGATAATATAAAACAAGATTTAATTCAAATTTATTCGTGGCTACAAAGTTTTAAATTAACTTTAAATTTTGAAAAATCTTCTTTTATGATAATAACTAAAACAAATCAATATGTTGGATATAAATTTAAATTACTTTTTAATGGACATATTATAAAATATTCAAATACAATAAAATTTTTAGGTTTACATATAGATGAAAATTTAAGTTGGAGAACACATATTAATAATTTAAGAAATAATATTCCTCCTTTAATTGGTATTTTATACAAAGTGAGATATTACATCCCATTAAAATTTTTAAGAAATATTTACTTTGCATTAATTTATTCAAAATTGCAATATTTAATATCAGTTTGGGGTTCTGCCTGTTTGTCAAATATCAATCCTTTAAAAAAATTACAAAATAAAGCCATAAAATGCATTCATAAATTCCCATTTTTAGAGCCTACTGTAAATTTATATAAACCAAATAATTATTTGGATATAGAAAATTTATATAAATTAAAAGTAGGTATAATAATTCACTCAATCAATGAAAAGATTAAAAATTCTGAAATAAAATTTATTGATAGCACAAAAATTCATGAGCACAATACAAGAAAAAATAAAAATTTAAAAACTGTAAAAATAAAAACTAATTTTGGAAAAAAATCAATTCTTCATGATGGTATAAAAATTTATAATAATATTCCAAAACAAATTAAAAATACAATCAATATAAAAAAGTTCAAATATTTATTTAAAAAACATTTATTAAAAATATAACATATTATTGTTTTCTTTCTTTTTTTTGTTGTTGTTATATATGATACTATAATTAATGTATAATTTTGACTCTTAATCTTAATTGATTAATTTTTTTTTTACTTAGAAATTTCCCTGTAATAAACTTTTGTAAAGTTGGTTGGGAAATTAAAAAAAAAAAAAACTGTAGCCCCTCCTAAACAGTCGCCAGGAAGGACACCTATACAAATCGGAAAGAAGCTATAAAACATGTAATAAAAGAGGGAAAAAAATGTGGGACTTAGACAACCTGATGGAAGAAACGGTAGAACCGCTTATTATTTCAGTTGACTCCACAGATGAATCCTTTGAATTTAGTTATATTGAAGAAACCTTTCTAGACCTTTAATTTGTTAACTCTTTTAAGTATAAACTGTTTTTGTATTGAGAAAATAAAATTAAAGTCAGTTAAATATACAAATATTTTTTGCACACCTTAAAAACTACATATGAATAAATATAAATTATAAATAAAAATTACATATAGAAACCAAAAAAAATTTAAATAAGAACGTACCTACCATAATATTACAATTTAAGAGGACAGGTAACTCCATTAAAAAAATGGGTTAAAACGGTCGAATTTTTTGGCAGACCTGTTCTCTTAAAACGATACACTATTTTATTATCACCTTGTCTTGTTAATGTATAGAATCGGCTAGAACTAAATCAGATAAAGTTTTTACAATGTATAATTTATTTACAACACGGGCAGGAAACAAAAGGAATTTATATTTCATAAATAAAAACCTAAACGACCGCCACTGTCCGAAGATTTATTCTAAATCATCGGCTTGCCCTATTGTTACAATTTTACGACCCCATTGTGAAAGGTAAAATTAGGGGTGTGCCAATCTATATAGTGTTTAAATTACCTGTATTGTTACTAAAAAGATATACTTTCAGGCGAAAAATAATATGTTCAACCTGTAAGGTAAAATTTGTGTATTGCATTTTTAGGTTCTTTGCTGTCACTATAAAGGCCAACCATTACAATTTGTTGACCAAGAACTTGGCCCGTGAAATACGGGCTTAAAATCTGTGCACCCCAGCATTAAGCTGTTAGTAAGACATTTTAAATTTAATACCACGGACCTGTCTATCTTTCCATTCGTTAAATGATAATTTAGCAGTGCGCATGCCTATTCCTGTATGGCTTTGTTTACACGGCTAAATTTGCCATTTTCCTGATTATTATTTGCTGATCTGAATATAAATGTCTATGGGGAATTCCAGTATACAGTTTTTACTAGGGAGATTCCTCCCACTAGTATAAATTATCGTTTAAAAATCCTTTAAATTATCATAGCAAGTTGTCGTTTGTATCAATAAGTTAATAATCATTTATGTAACTGGAATTACACAGCATATAATTAGATAAATCGAATTAAATCCAAAGAACGACCGCAACAATACATACAATCAGACTACAAAACAAACACCGCATTTTCTACAATATTATACCAAACCTTTAATTTAATTTCGAAAACATTAAACTAATTTGGGTGACTAGGGTGACGTTCCAACTAAAAAGGTTAAACATCGAGCAACTGGTAATAATTGGTAAACAAAAATTTGCCCTGAAAGGGCTTTACTTAGATTAATATGACCTAACCAGTTTTGATTGAATTAAACTTACCTAACCAAACCTGGTCGTAAAGCCACGAATAATGAGAAGTTTTGTATTTAATAGACTTATTATAAGAATAACGTATTATATTCTTGAATGGACTTAGTACAGTTAGGTACGTTCGCAATGAAAAGAGTGGTAATCTCAAACGCACCTGATTTCGTTACAAAGTACCCCTTTTTATCAAGATCTATAAACGATCTAGATGATCTGATTCGATGGTAACATACCTTATAACGGGCCTTCTCTCTTTTACTCTTTTATGCTTATAAAGGAAATTTAGATTTAATAATATTAATAATAATAATAAATAGCCTTTATTTATATAATGTAGCCAGTAAACAATAATGTAAAATTTCACAGAGGTGGCGAGATCTAGCATGGCTACTCATCTAACTACCTTATAAACAAATTAATTTTAAAAATAAACAACAAAACTAGTAGGTATAATATTATAACAAAGCATAAAATTGAGAGATAAAATGAGTAAAACAGTTTTAAAAAATAAAAATAATCAAAATCTATTACACGAGTATAGAAATTTTCGTAATCATGTAAATAAACAAATAAAATATACTAAAGAAAAATATTATAAAGATAAAGTTTTAGAAACACAAGGTAACATAAAAGAAGTTTGGAATATAATTAATGAAGCTACAGGTAAAAAAAGAAAACAAAATAAAATTTTTAAAATATTCGAAAAAAATAAAAATCAATTAGTAGATAATAAAAAAGATATTTCTGAAATTTTTATAGATCATTTTACTTATATTGGTCCTGAATTAGCAAAAAAAATTACAACCCCTAAAAATTGTATTAATATAAAACAAACTAATGCTCCTCATAGTATATTTTTTACTCCTATATCTGAATATCTTATATATAATTTAATTAATAAACTTAAATTAAAAACGTCCCCAGGACCTGATGATATAAACAACAAAATTTTAAAAGCCACATCCCATAACATTTCCTTAATAATTAGTTATCTTTTTAACATGTGCCTTACTCAAGGAACCTTTCCAACAATGTTAAAAACATCTACAATTATTCCTATTTATAAATCTGGAGACAAAACACTATGCGATAATTATAGACCGATTTCTTTAATAAATACAATAGGAAAACTTTTAGAAAAATGTATTAAAGATCAATTATATTCCTTTTTAGAAATTAACAAATTAATTTGTCCTAATCAATTTGGATTTCGAGAAAAATTAGGAACAGAGAATGCAATTTTTAATGTTACTCATTTTATATCAAAATGTTTAGATGAAGGTAAAAAAGTTATTGGAATATTCTTAGATTTGCAAAAAGCATTTGATACAGTATCACACAATAAACTGTTATCTAAACTAGAATCTTATGGAGTTAGAGGTATCGCGTATAATTTATTTAAAAGTTACTTATCAGATAGAGAACAGAAAGTAAAAATAGATAATTTCAGTAGTAAAACAACTACTTTAATTTGTGGTGTTCCTCAGGGTACTGTTTTGGGACCAATTTTATTCTTACTTTATATTAATGATATATTAAAATCAGAGTTAAATGGAAAAATATTTTCATATGCAGATGATACTGTATTAATAATACCAGCGAATACATGGAATGAATGCGTTTTAAATTCAGAACTAGACATTTCAATAATAAAAAATAATTTGAGTTATGACCTATTAAACTTAAACTTATCTAAAACAAAATTTATTACCTTTTCTTGTTATAAAGATACTCAGCCGAATGATTTAAAAGAAATTAAAATTCATGATTTAAATTGTTTAGAAATATCAGATATAGTTAGAATTAATTATGCTAACTGTTTTTGCCAAAATAAAATTAAAAAAGTTGAATTTATAAAATATTTAGGAATATTGATTGACCAAAATTTAAAATGGGATCATCAAATTAATACCCTTACAAAAAAATTAAGAAACACTTTATGTAAATTTAGACTTTTAAAAAATATTGTGAATCAAAAACTTTGTTTAATGTTTTATTATGCACTTTTTCAATCAGTTCTTTCCTATGGTATAATTGGTTGGGGAAGTGCATACGACTCGAAGTTGAAACCGCTTATAACAATACAAAAATATGTTTTAAAAATAATATTTAATAAACATATTTTGTTTCCTTCTAAAATATTATTTGTTAATAATAATATTCTGAATGTAAAACAACTTTATTACAAAACTTCCATTTTATATATATATAAAAATAAAAATTTATTACATAATATTACTCATATACACCAAACAAGACAAAAAACAAATCTATGTTTATGTTATGATAATTTTAATTTAACACTTTTAAAAAATAATGCTTTATTTGTTGGTATCAAAATTTATAATATATTACCTACTGATTTGAAAACTATGAGTTTTTTGACATTTAAAAGAAAATTAAAATCATGGATTATGCAAAATGATGTAAAGGTAAACCAACTTATATATACGTAATACTAAATGTTAAAATTTTTCTATTACACTTTTTCTATTATAATTTCTTCCTTATTTAATTTTTCCTTTCCTTTTTTTTTTGTTTTGATGAAATATTTTTGAATTATTTACCCTTATTTTTAAATATTATATTTATGATCTGATTAAAATTAATAATCTATATGGGTGTATATTTTTTCATTACAAAATCGGACAGATTTGTTAATCTATGGTTTTGTAATGATGTTTTCATTGAATTTATTTTTATTAAAAAAAAAAAAAACAATGTTATCGATTTTTAATATTATTATAAACAAACCTGCAAATAAATAAATAAAAATAAAAAATAAAACAAAAAGCAAATTGTACCAAAAATGAAATAAAAATTAATTAAATAAATAACATAACTGGAACGTAAAAAATAAATTAAGTCGTTAATGTGCGACCATTAATGCTCTAGCATCGAAAACTCAAAGAGTATGATGAGATGAGTAAAATACATAATTAGAATCATTAAATACGCGATCTGAGATAATCCTTCAATTTCTTTTTGAACGTTTTAACAGAGGAGCAACTTTTGATATTTGTTGGTAAGGGATTAAAATATTTAACCGCATTAAAACTGAAAGACCTCCGAAACAATGCCGTTCTATGTCTGGGAACAGACTAAAGCCCACTATGCCGGGTTAATCGACCATGTACATCAGAACCCTTCGTAAGTTTGTCAAAGAGATAACTAGGTTGCTGACATTTAATTATTTTAAAAACTAAAGTACATAAATGCAAGTAAAATCTTTGATCTAATTTCAAGCAACCGGAGTCTATGAAGCTCTGATAAACATGATCATACTCCCTCAACCCGTAGAAGTATCTCAAACAACAATTCTGAAGGCGCTGCAGTCTCTCCTTGTCCTCCTGAAGCAAAGCCGGCCAGTACACTATATTACAGTATGACAGCAATGATAAAATAGTCCAGTCACACAACCTCAATTTAATCTGTGTTGAAAGAAAATCTTTAAACAAATACAGAGTTCTTAAATTACAATAAAATTTTTGAAGTAACTAAGAGATGTGCCGATGGAACCTAAGCTTATAGGATCAAAATGTACACCTAAATTTTTACATGATTCAGAGGTAGTGATTTTATCATTATTAATTCTTATATTGAGACGATCAGAGAGTAGATTAGAGATATCTGTATCCAGTGAGGCTCTAGGGTTGTTCCCCAGGCAGGAACCATATGTGGGCATTGGCACATATTAAAAAAATTTTAATTTAAAGACTTGTCGTAAGCACGGGGTCGGAAAAGAGGTATTTGTATAAGAGGTAAATAAATTGTTATCCTTAGGGCGTAAATATATAATTAGATTCCCCATATTTAATCCCTACAAGGGTTTCCTAAACCTGGCAATTTGTTATGAACAAAAACAAAAGGGTAATAATGTTTACACAGTTGTTCTCTAGTGCCTGAGGATCGGCTAATTTAACTGCATAAATTTTGTTTCAGGTTTGAATTTAGAATGGTATAAAAATGTTGTATTTCTGTGCTGTAAGTTAAAATAATTACAATTTTTCTACATGGTAATACTATACAGTGCTGGCAAACTCCAAGTTACAGATTTGATGTAAATGTGAGACAGTACATAATATACACTATATTATCTTCTAAATATTTTTATGGCTTTTGTTAAACGGTTTGCGCGCATTCTAGTGGGTGCCAGCGTTGATCTGTTTCTAATCTGCAAAACGGCAGATGTTCCGGTGAAAATGCAAATAGCGTTCCCTATACTGGATTGTGATGCACTTCGTAGTTTATTTAGTTGTCTACCTTTCGATTATTACCAGTGTGACTGCCTTTTATATTGGAGTTAATTCCGCTGGGACGGAGCTACGGTGTATTGATGGCCGCTTTGATTTTGCAAAGGTGCTTTTAGTACATTTTACCGCTGTGCCGGGATTGCTTGGGTTATGGCTGCCCATAGAGTTCTAACAAGGACAAAACGGCCGTCATGGTCTACCCGCCCCAGGCTATCCATTGTGCTTGGATCCATGTGTTTTCCAATATAAAAAATAGTTTCACACTTGTCCGATATATGCCATAATATTTGCTTTTAATTAATTATAATATTCTAATGGCTCACAAATCAAAACAAGATTAACTTGAATTCTCCTACCGTGCATATAAATCGCCTTTTCCAAGCTTAATTACAATTCTAGATAAAGCAAATAAAAATATATTTCAGGTGTATCTAGCTGGCGTAGGGCCGCTTTTTGTTATCTCGACTGGCAACGGGAACCACTTTCCAGGATGAAAGTATTGCATGCAGGATTTTAAACAAGAGGAGTTTTGGCATTGATACTTAATTCGCAAGTCACGGGGTCGATGATTTTCTAAAGTAGGATAGTTAACCAAAAATGATACACTATACATTAATTTAATAAAAAACGTCTGTTCTGAATTCCGTTGCGGCAGCTAGAGGGCGCTATTAAGCAGATTCGACCATTTCTTCATTTTTATCAAAAATTTGAAATGCAACGATATGTTTTTAACTCAAATAAAAAAGAGAACGACAAAAAATTAATATCTGTAAAAACCGCAAGTCAATATCCTTCTTTAAACCGGAGATATGAAAAATAATAAAATAAAAATGAACTCCATAAGAACAAACTGACATTTTAATGCGGTATTTGTAGGCAAAAAGGTGCAAATATCTAACCATTGTGTCTTCTACAAAGCCATAAACAATTAATCAACACAACGGTTCTTTAAAGTAATGATCCGTAAATTGCATTTATTTACAACAAATATAACATGAGATGGTGGCATTAACGGAATAAATTTGGTGTAGGCTGTCAAACAAAGAAAAAAGGAAGACTGTCAAAGTTTAAATTTTGATTTATTTCCTTCAAATTTGTACTGCGTCTAATATTGCGACATCAAACGAAGATGCTTTTGACGTCCTTAAAATTTTAAAAAAATTATTTTGTAAACGATTTAAATTTAATTATTAAATTAAAAAAATATTGTGCTGATTTTAGCTTTAAACCGTGCGAGCAAAAATTATTTGCATCCTAGAGGGCCTTGCATCCAAGGACGTAATGCTTAGCCGTAGAGCTTAGTACCTGTTGGGTGTCAGTAACTACCTGAATTAACAATCAATCAGTTATTCCGTCATCTTTAACAGTCGTTACAAGTAATTTGATTTATTGGTAATTTTTCCAATTTCTTAAACAATTCACACAATAAGCTTTACGGAACAGCACAAAACATTCATGGTTAAAGCGTATTTTCGAAACGAAGTTAGAGTAAATGGCGAGTGGCAAGACAATCCTGGTTTGAGCATGGACGATTTTCACGAACATTTTCCTAACGTTGCATTTATTGCTGGGGATTTTTATCATTGCCTGAAAAGAACCGTGGCTGTGTTTAGGGAAACAGGTTCTATACAACACAAAAAAGGAGCAGGAAGACCAACCATCTGTGAGAACAGAAGAACGTGTTGCAAACGTTCGTGAAATAATGCGAAATACGCCACCAAATTGTATAAGACGCCTGTCCCAAGATGTAGAAAGATCTTATAGAACATGCAGGACTATTCTTAAGAAGCAGCTAAATGTATTTCCTTATAAAGTGCAAGTATGAGTTGTGTAAATACAAATTTAGAACAATTACAAGAAAGGATTATCCAAGAATGTGGTAACATTTCTACAGAGATGCTGGTCAACACTTTCGAAAATATGAAGAGACGTGTGCTTGGAGCATGGCGGTGGCCAATTTCAGCAATTTATGTAATTATTTTTCTTTTTCTTTCTGTATATTCTTACTTTGTTAATTTTGTAAACAACAAAAACCAATTTGTATTTGTCTACTTATTTTATTACTCATTAGTTTGGCATATCATGTCATAATATTATGAATTTAACAAAATTTTAACCTAGATTTGGTTAGATATATCGTCCCCATATCATTGTGATCTAAACCAAGCCCTACGTTATTTAATCCAAGCCCTCTTTGATGAAAATAATTTTTGCTCGCACGGTAGAAACCACAATTGTATGGTATTTGCAACTTCTCGCCTAGTAGTAACTTACTAACTACTAACTAACTAACTCAAAACGTGAGTTTATTCTTATGGAGCTCATTTTATATTATATTTTTCATATCTCCGGTTTAAAAAAGGATATTGGCTTGCAGTTTTCACAGATATTCTTCTTATTTATTCTTCTTTTTGATTAAACAAAAAAGAGGCCCCCTCCTAAAATAAATAAATTTTTTTGAACAAGTTTCTATTTTAAATATAGCGTAATCTTTCTGTCACCTGTAAGCATTTCCCCGCGTTACATAACTATCTGTTATCTATGTTCTATGTTGCAAGCTGACACAAAATTATTTTTATTATAGCAAATAAAGAAATTCAAAAAACCCTTTATCCCAGATAAAAATCCGCTTTAAGTCCTAGGGGAAATGCAATCTCGCTAAAATAATAAAATTATTATAATTTCGCTCGGAGTTAACATCAAAATCACGTACCGACTACTGACATACATTTTTATTCATTTTTGTTGCAGGAGAAGATAAAAATTGCCTTGATGATGCACTGAAACTGGTAGGGAATATATTATTATAATTATAATCTTTTTAACTGCTTTCATAAATTTTTAATAGGGATTTGAATAACTTTTTTTGAAATGGTAGATTTTTAATATCTGTTTTAAAATTAAATAAACTAAAATAATCTAAATAAACGCAATCGCGTCCATCGTCTATAATAACCTTTATTTTTTTTTTTTTACCTCAATTAACTACAAAATCTTTTGTTTTAAAATTTTAGTAGGTACTGCATTATGTATTTGTCAATAGAGTTGTCTTAAGCAGGAAAAAAAATAATACTTAAAAAATTACCCTATTGCGGTTAAAAAGTATTTTTTTTTATTTTACTTTACTCCCAACCAACTTAACAAGTTTATTACAGGGATAAGTATATAAAAATTATTAACAAATATTACTTTAACTTAATAGGTATAATATATAAAAAAAACCGGTTAAAAAAATTCGTCTTGTATGATAAACGTTTGATTAACTCATTAAGAAAAAAAATTATACTAGGAAATATTTTTTTAAATGAAATTTAAATAATGGTAGTTTTTTTTAATGTTTTAATATTTTCGGGTAAAATATTATATAATATTAATCCATTATATATAACAATGACCGTTTTCCAAAGTTACTGTTTACTTTAATAGTTTGTAAAAAATTAGTTTGTCTAGTATCATGTCTATGAATATCATAAACTTTTTTAAACGTTATGTTAGAAATTTTTTATTTTAAAGTAAAGAATGAATAAATATGCAAATATTTAAATTATATAAATTATTTATATCTAGGTATTTATTCGGTGTATATAAATTTGTTGTTGGTTCTAAGTGCGGTAATCTATGAATACATTTAATAATTTTATTTTGTAATTTCTTTAAAGGTTTTAGTACTATTGAATTTGGCTGAACCCCAAATAGAAATAAGATACTTCATTTTTGAATGTACTAATGCATGCTATATATTTTTTAAATATTTTATATATACATTGACGAATTTTAAAGAATATCCCAATTTACCGAGAAATGTAAGTTCGAATATGTCCTACGTGTTTTTTCCCGCTTAAATTTTGATCAATATATAATCCTAAAAATGGTATGTTATCTTTGTAATTAATATTTTCCCCATTAAATATTATTGGTTGCTTTTCCATATCTAGTATTTGCTTGTCAATGTACATGAATGAAGATTTATTAAAATTTAAAGTTAATTTATAAGATTGCAACCAGTCAAATATAATTTTTAAATTTTTTTTGATATTTAATTGGATGTCCCTAATATTTGTAGCATAATAAATAATTGTTGTGTTGGCGGCAAAAAGTTTAATTTGTCCATAAAATTTTAATTTTGAAATATAATTGATATAAATAAAAAACAATTTTCGTCCTAGAATAGAACCTTGTGGTACTCCACGTCTAATTATTTGATAAGACCTAATATTACTTCCTAATTTAACGCACTGTTTTCTATTTTTTATATAACTTTCAAACCAACAATAAATTTTTTCTCTTATGCCTTTATCAAATAATTTAACTAATAATAGATCAAGGTTTACAGTATCAAAGGCTTTACACAAGTGTAGAGATAAAATACCGCATTTTTTTTTTGGTATCTATATTTAATTTGATTTTTAGTAATAACATCCATAGCTGCAACTTCAGTATCTCTAGATTTGCGAAAAAATTTCAAAAAAATCGAACCTAATAGCTACAACAGAGTTGTTTTTTCGGCGCCTATTTAATGCAGATTTTTTGCTACCACTAATGGATTTCTGGCTACGGCTAATAGGGTTTTCTCTTTTTCTACTTAAAAAAAAATGGAAAATTACATAATTTCATAATTTTATTACAAACAAAATAACATGATAAATTAACAGAGCACACTTGACATGGTAATTGTTCGTAAACGTTTTAAATTAAAATGTTAATCTGTCAACAAGTGCTTATAGAGATTAAAATAAGCACATAGTAAATATTTGAAACAAAAACGTTTTTAATAATTTTATTTATTAATATGGACGACAATTAGGCACTCTACTGATCATCAATTTTCAACATGTGTTAGCTTTTCAATAAATGCTACATTATTTTATTTGGCAATGGAGTTTTTGGGACACATTATTAATTTGGATGTAGATTGAATAAATATGTATTGGTATTTTTTAAATCCATTAGGTATGGTATTGCTTATGAAATTGAGATTGGAACACCTTAAGAAAATATAATTTTACATATCTTGTCGTTGGTAACGTTGTTATTTTTGTATGGTTATACAGGGTGGTCTGTAATGAATGTGCCATAGAGTAACCACCGATTCTACACATGAAAATAATAGGTTTGGGCTTAACGTGCCTTAGTAAAATGTTACCCAATAATACCTACTTACTAGTAGTAGTAGTGGTAGTAACATGTTTTATTTAGCAAAAAGCTACAATTAAATATTTTTTAATACGTTTTTGTAACACATTTTTATAGATTTATAATTAAATTTTAAAACGCACATTTTGAAAAGTGTATCAAATATTACGTATCATTTATTTTTTAATTAAATGTAATTTTCAAGTCCTTTTAAATAGTTTTAATAAAATTTGAGATCTATTATAATTTTCCAAATTATTATAATCAATCAAACCTTTATGAAAAATAGACTTATACGTTAATGTTTTAGACACTCTATCCACATAAAAATTTTGATTAGTTCTTGTTTTATAATTATGATGGTCATAATTAAATTAACAATTTTTTTTTAAACAATTATTAGGCAATAAATTATTTTTAATTTTATGTATAAAGATACATACTAAATAAAAAATTTAATTTCTGACATTCAACCAATCTAAATTTTTTCACATAAAATTAATTTTTTTATATTTGTCACAATTTAAAATAATCCGCATTGCTTTATTTTGTAAAATTTGTTATTTATCTAATATTTCCTTACTAGCACAATATAAAATGGAAGAACAATAAAGAAAATGTGGTAATATAATAGTATTATATAGAGTTTTTTTAGAAAACAAACTTAAATTAGAACTGATTCTTTTAAAATAACCTACTTTTCCGGCAATCTTCGATATGATACTTTCAAAATAATTAAAAAATTTTAATTTTGAATCAATAATTATCTCTAAATATTTAAAACTGTTTACTAATTCCAATTTTTTACCATCAATTACAACATTTATATTTTGACAATTTAAATTATTAGCCATAACCATACATTTAATTTTTGTAATATTTAATTTTAATTTATTTACTTTTAGCCAATTTAATAATATTATCTAAAAATTTAGAGTATTTAGACCATCAAAAATATTTAAAACATTATTGTAAATTAAGGTGTCATCAGAAAACATTTGTAACTTACACATTAAAGGCATTTCTTTGTATCATATTTGAAAAATGTTTGGCTTTTAACAAAATCAAATTTTTCGTTACTTACTTGAGAGTGTAAATTTTCAAACCACGATTTATCTATCCTATAATTCCTGTTAGAGTTTAGATAAAAGTAAAATAAGAAAAGTGCATCGCCATTTTCAAAGAATATCCAGTTACTTGTAACCGTTTACCGTAGTTATGTCTTGAGGCAGCTTCAGTTGCAATTTCTATGAATTGCCAACAATACCGAGATGAAAGTATTCTTATCTAAACATTCTCTTTTATTTAAAACAAAATGTACAGCTTCAAAAAGATTTTACCCTTTTAGTTCGTATTCAATGATTACACTGTTTAAATCAACACAGAGAAAAATACATGTGCGTACAAAAGGTATTGTATTATAATATATTGTCCGTGTTGTTAGAAATTTAACTAAGAATATTGAAAACTCGTTGATTTTGTTCTATCAGTTTTTTAGAAAAATTATGCCTTTCGGAATTTTTATATCTCAATTTTATATTGAACTACAAAGAGGCAATGTCCGGTGACGACGGCAGTGATATTTTTTAGGTCCTTCTGACTGTGCTGTAATAACGGTCTTTCTGCCATCAAGTAGGGGCCACAATTGCCCGGAAATGCTACAGGTTATCAGCCCTGTCCATCTACTTGGTGCACGTTGTTTAGCTATCCAATCTATCTCCTCTTTGACTGATCCCAGTGGTTTAGCCACAGTATTCTCTGTTAGATCGACAGACATGCTTGCGCCCTCCCTGGCGAGCCCATCAGCAGTCTCGTTGCCATTTATATTGCTCTGGCCAGGAACCCAACACAAGGTGACTCGATGCTAAGCACCAAGTGTGCAAAGATTGTTGTGACAGCTACGGCATCCTCTTAAGAGAAAAATCCATATCTCATGCTAAAAGATTGTATCAGAATTGATATAATATAGATTGTGCAATTAGATACAGAAGAATTCTATATAGTTTTCAATCTTAATTTCTTAAAAATAAATTGTTTGGAACAATTTTTTTCTATCACCTATTTTCGTGTTGTATTCCTCAACTTCCCTCCCTGCCCTCCCAAGACATTTTTTGTAACTTAGTAATATATTTTATTTGTATTTTTGCATTTTTCAGGTCAACTTTTTCTTTTCATACCGCTAAGCTGCCTCCTTTACCACTTTGTGGCATATAAAAGGCGGGGAAGGTCCTTATTTACTTTAGCATAATAAAACCGCTCTTCCAAGAAGTATCTTGAAAGCCGTATCATATTCGTTTTTGAGATCTTGAGTTTGTAGTGTTGTTTTTAGTGGATTTCTTAAAAGGGCAAAAATGGCGAAGAGTCCCGGCAATAGCTCCGAGAATGTTAAGGGGCTGCCAGGGAAAGAAACTACTTTATGTTTTATGCTCTTCAATTTTAAAAGTAACTCGATTTTATAGTGTAGGTAAAATTTGCAACGGATTAATTAAAAACGTTTTTTACATGCACGTATTGATACTTCACTATACTTATTAAAATTTTCTGGAGAAACTAAAGTGCATATTCACGTCATTATTGACACCAATGTTGACAAATAACAACACAGCATTTTTGATATTATTATTCACAATTATTAGATATCAATCGAAAACGGAATAAAAATACAAATTAATACGAAAAACCGCAAAGTTAACACCTTCGTGGCGCGTAAATTACATTCTAAAACATGGATAACCTCAAAAAAGTCACATGAAGAAAACAACACTTTTTAGGTTCTGCTTAATCATTGTTATTTTTTCATGAATACTGTAAAACTAATCGGGAGTCATCATTATTTGAGGGTAACAAAATTTATGGCCACTCTGGCCGGGCACTATCCAGTACAAGATAAATTTAACTAGGCAGCTGTCAATATTAATTTGGTAAAACATTTTTATTAGAACGAAGATCAGGGTCAATTTGACTTTGACTAAAATTAATCCTTCAAGGATTATATGTAAATTTTGTTTACCAGTTGGTTTTAATTGAATTAAACTTGAGTTAAGGGTTAACGTATTAAGGACAGGAAGGGTTAATAAAATAAAATGCTAATTTTAGATTTACAATAAAATCAGCTCCTTCTAAAACCTCTTTTTGTTGTTACATAATATTATTTGTAAAAATGTATAAAGTTCTCGGGCTGGAAGGCCATTTAGGACCAATGGACAAGTAAACCCAAGCTACAATTATTGATAAGATATAGATACGTTATAATAAGCATAGGCCTATAAAAAATATAGATTGCTTATTGTACATAAGACTCAGCTCGTTTGGTCTCTCAGATAACCTTATAAAGTTTTCCCCTTCTTATCTAAATGAACGACAACAAATAGTGGAGTGCGGTGGCCAGTCATTTGTGTCATTGGATGCTACATCAGGTGTACCACAGGGGTCCATTTTGGGTTCTTTAATGTTTATAATATTTATTAATGATATAGTTAATAATCATGACAATGATGGTCTTCTTTATGCCGATGACAAGAAAATCTATGCTCGTATTCGTAACCTGGCAGACTGTGAAAAACTTCAATTGTCCATTGACATGATATATAGATGGTGTGTTCAAAATAAATTGCCGTTAAATATCAGTAAGTGTAACATAATGACCTTTTTATGAAAACGACATACTCTTGTGTATGATTACAAAATTAATAACATGATAGTGGACAGAACTGAGACTTTTCGCGATTTGGGTGTATTATTTGACAGTAAACTAACTTTTGTTCCCCACATGAATGACCTTGTTGCGACCTGTCATAGATCCCTAGGTTTTATAATAATACATTCTCGTGATTTTTTAAATTGCCATACACTAAAAATACTTTTTTATGCATTTGTAAGAGCTAAATTGGAGTACGCTTCGGTTGTATGGTCTCCATATTATCAAGTGCACCTTGATCGCATTGAAAGGGTCCAACGACGTTTTCTAAAATATCTAAGTTTGAAAATTGATAGTCAATATCCTAAAATCAATATCGGCCAATACCTTATATTTTATCGTATGACAATGTAAATTTTTAAATGGCTGGCAGGCAACAGTTTTTCTAAAAACGCCATTACGCGCAGCCATAGCATTGGTAAACTCTCAATAGTTATAAATTAAGTCAATTTATGCTTCAATAAAAAACAAAAGGGGTGATTATTTAGAATTTTTGGCAACAGCCTATTATTCTAGGGTAAAAACGGATGTATTGTGGAACTCGCGAGAAACCTGGTGGATCCATGCTTTTGACGCCTTCTCGGCTTGTTGTGATAAAGGAATGGATATGTCCATCTTGCTCTGTCCTAGTTAGATACCTCCATAAAGGACATTATTTTTTTATTTAACTTTAAGTAGGGTTCCCTTTTTATCTACCCTAACATAATAAAACCATTTATCTACGACTGTTTAATAATAGAAGCATAATGTGTTTGTTAGTACATATATAATGTGGATCATATTACCATAGTTACGTACTCATAATCTACAATCGTGAATTATGAGATTTCATAATGAAGGTTATATTGCTGATTAAAAAAAAACTAAAATAGACGCTGCTAATAAAATTTTAAAACAAATAAACTCAAATTTATGCCCATCTACATCTACCACTGTAAATAATGTTAGCTTTTTCCATTACTAATAAAAACGATATGAATATAAGTAATATTCCTACTCCCATTCATTTTCATGCTCTAATGTTACAATCAATTTCATGAAAAATTAGAAATAAGTAATTGTATTTTGTTTAATTATTGATTAACATTGTTGAATTGTATTTTTTAGTTAAAAAATATCATTAGAAATATTACCTTGTTATGTAAAAATATCCTATTTTAATAAAATTTGTTGCTCTGAATGCATTATCTAATTTTTTAAATACTGAGTAGTCGTAGATAAAGTATAGTATTTGACTCGCATATAATGGCTATATTACACGAGATTTTAAAACACGAGCCTTCGGCTCGAAAGAATCCGAGTGTGATAGAGCCTACATTATACGCTCGTTAAATAATATACTATTACAGGTCACCCCAAACCGCACGTCATATTCGCCTTTTTATTTTTAAACCCTCGGAAAGAATGTAGTGTTGATTTTAGTAAAAACCGCAAGATGCAGTGAAATTGTGCCGACGTCTTCGAAAAGCTAACGAGAAAGGAAATGGCCTTTTAGTCGCACCGTCTTACAAGTACGTCTTGATTCAGGAAAGTACGTTATAATGTAGGAAATTTGAGGTAAAATATTTCATACTGCGAAGATCCGGTTATGTAAAAAGCAGAGTAAAATGTTTAGAAAGTGAAATATGTAATGTGGAAAGAGCTATAAGATATTTAAATTTTTTCAATGGTTAATCTTAAGTCCACAATTTCACAAATAATAATTCACGTTTCTTTGGGAACAACCACAATTTTGAGAGTTGTGATTTACACTTCTTTAAAAGATACAAAATTGATTTTATGACTTACAACTTTTCAAGTCCGCATCATATGGGATTTTTTTTTTATTAATAACTTTATTCGAAATTTGGCTTTGGCATCAAGTTCTGCTTCGATCGAGATGAAAATTAAGCAACAAAATAGTAGTCACGTGATTCGCATTATCTGTCAATTTTTATTTTTTTCCAAAAAATAATTCAAAAGTGGGGTTATTTTGAAAAATATCGAAAAAAGTTATTGGAAAATTTTTTTTTTAATGCAGTTTCTAGCCCACATGCAAAATTTCAGCTGCATAAGATAATAATGATTTTTTACCCACCACTAAAATGTATTTTCCACTTAATGAACACTTTACTGATGACACTGTGTTCTTTTTAGTCTTAATACTAAGGTGTATTACTTTCAGACAGAAACTACGTTTTCAAAAATACCTGTTTTATGAAGTTACCTTATACAGTGTCAAAAAAAATCTACTTTGCATCACATGCCACTAAATTTTATTAGCTCAATTTTGATTTTGTAGAAAAACACACATTTAATTTTAACTTTAAAGAAAATGTATTTGAAATAAAGCATTGTTAAAACTAGGAAGTTTTATGTAGGTTGCGTTGAGTCTTATTTTGCAAAAGTGGTGTGATTTACAAAATATGAGTAAAAAATTAAAATTACCTTATGCAGCTGAAACTTTGCATGTGGGCTAGAAACTGCATTTAAAAAACTTTTTCTAATAACTTTTTTCGATAATTTCAGAAATAACCCTACTTACGAATTATTTTTTGGAAAAAAAAAAAAATTTGACAGATAATGCGAATCACGTGACTACTATTTTTTTGCTTAATTTTCATCTCGATCGAAGCAGAACTTGATGCCAAAGTGAGATTTCGAATAAAGTATAAAAAAAATCCCATATGATGCGGACTTTCTAAGTAATTACTGGTAACACTGTATATCAATTTTTCTCTCTAGAATAAAACGCCATTGTCGAAAAATCCAAACACACACCCTTTTTGAAGTTGATTGAATCTTAAATTGACTTAATTGCATGCTCCTCGCTAGTCCAAGCGGTTTCAACTAATATTAATCAATAATATCGCAAATAATGATTAAAATTTTATTTAAAAACGCCACAATTTTGACTAATACAATTCACACTTCTTTAAATTATACACAATTTGTGTAGTTATGATTTGCAACTTTCCAAAAATTATCATGTATAATTTTTTTATGGTTTCGTAAAAATTAGGAACCATATAGACAAGGGAATTTAAAAAATACTTAATCGGTTGGTATTAATCTTAAATCAACAATTTTACAAATTGTGAGTGGCATTTACACCACAACAACCACAATTTTGACGAAAACGATTCTCACTTCTTTAAACACCTACTTAATTTATTTAATTATGACTTACAACTTTTGCTTCCTCTGTATATAGGCTTCTATAGATTATTTTTTCATGTTATTTTTATTTACAAAAAAAATGTGCAACTCTTTCATAAATTTTACAGGCTGTAAAGAGATTAATGTGGAAATAAAATCACTAGTCGATTCTTGAAGGAAATTTTGCTTTATGTCTATTTAAAGTTAAAGCGATGATGTACACTCTATTACCGACATGCAAAGCAGAGCTATCAAGCGTTCACGTGTTAATTAAGACTATGCTTTTTGAAGTAAATAGTGTTCGATCGAGAATATAATATGCACACAGATTAGCTCAATTATCGATTATAGATCAGGCGAGTATTTTTTAAAGAACATTATAATTTTTAGTAAGAGCAAATGCTACAATATTTTCTTTATTTCTCGTTTAATTTATAAAGCGATCAAATACCCGTCTAAAGGTAGCAAGTACCAACAGTTTTTAGTTTAAAAAAATGTAAATGATAAATTAATAAAAGCAAAAACCGGAATTTCGTCAAATTCGCCCATATTTTTTTTTGTTTTTATTAATTCATAAATTGAACTGTAGAACTGTAGATAATTGTATTACAAAGATAAGTATTTGGTCGATTTTTGGATCAAACGAAGAAGCGACGAAATTATGATTAAAAAAATGATATTGTGAATGCGTCACTCTCTACTCACTATCCTCTTAAATATTGATAGCAATTTATGAAATTCAAAATGAATTAAAAATCCCAATAAAATTATATATTTGTAATATAATAGTGAACATGGTAACGTAACCAAATTGTGTCAAATTTCAATCGGGGCTAAATTATGACGTTCGTTTAATATGGTTTGTCCGTATAATATACGTGATTATATAAAATTGAGCTATTTTATCCATTCTACAGAGCGTCAATAAAGTTCGCACCCTGTTTCTCTGCATTTTTTGTGGTATATTATTCAACATACCTTTTTTTAAACAAAACATTGTTGTTTTGTTATTAAAAATGGCGAAGATAGGCCAATAAATAAAATTTTTAATATTTTTTAGAATGATTTAAATATATCTCCAGTCATTACCGAGTTAGCAGTAGGAGTTGGCATGTAGGCAAGCTCTGTATATCAAAAAATTATAAAATTATCAATACTGGTATAATATAAAGAGGTTGAGGAGAGGTAAAAATATTGAATCTACACTTTATTTTTCAGTACACCTAACAAGAAATTATTAATATACATATTTTAATTTTATTGTAACAAAAACAATATTAATAATTTACTTTGTTATAATATCACTTTATTTAAAATATTATTGACTGCAGTTTCGTAGTACTACTATATTATCAAACTGAATACCTTAAAGCTACGGTGTACTATTATATATAGGTTTGACCAAGGACACTTATAGCAATAAAATACATTCTTCAATGCCATTTGGAGACAGGCCATTGTTTCAGAGATATTAATAATTTAAAAATTTTATATAATGTTCCAAAAAGTAAGAAACTTAATATCTTAGAACCAATAGACCTGTGGAATTCCCAGCTATTCACAATACTTAAGGATAAATAACTAAATTAAGTTTTTGTCAAACCAATTTATAATGGTACACAATAGCTTTAAGGTATTCAGTTTGATAATGTGTACTACTACGAAATGCAGTAATCAATATTTTAAATATAGTGTTATTGTTAATATTCAATATCACAAAGTAACGGACTGCTCAATCCAACAATATTATTGTATTTTATGATTCTCCAAAAAATGTATGAGTTTAGGTATATTAAATAGGAATATGTCATAATATCCTGCAAAGAATATTTTATACGTTCAAGATCTTCTTTAAAATGTGTTTAGTTTTTTTATTTAAAGTTGTTGCGTCAGTTTTGTAAGAAAACATTGGAAATTTAGGAAATGCAAATGTTACAGAAACATATGAGCCCATATCGCGATGTTCCAAATAAATGCGTTCACCGACAGTGACATCAAGAAGAATAATATACGTTATTATACTTTCTATTTTCCTTAAACATCGTGAATTTGAAATTCACTTCCTATATTAAAATTTAAAAGTTCCTGCGCACCCGATTATTTCATTGCTTGGTAGAAATATAACTAAAACGGACATTAGCCGAAGAAGGTAAATATTAGCTTCGTTTTCTATACAACCTAAGAAACATAATACAACAAAAAGTTTGTTCCTCGTTTTTTGTGATATTTTCATCATTAGCGATTTAGTTGGGCCTATTTAGGAAAACTTGTGTGTAAATATGACTAAAGTAAAAGCAAGCTTCGTGAAAATGTTTTTGTAAGCCGGGGTAACGAAATGTTTGTGAAAGGTTTGTTAGCATAAATGAATAAGTAGGTTAGTAGTTCCTAACATTTAATCTTTATTAGGGTTTAGCCTAAAGGAGATTCTTTTGTATAAAAAAATATAAGAACACCACCAAAGGCGGATTTACAAGAAGAATGAAAGAGATTAATAAGAGTACTACAATTAATAAACCACTTTTCCTAGTTTGACTCTCCGTGGTGCGACTTAAAAGATATGGCCCCCAGAACTTTCTAATTCATCGGGATCAATATCAGAAGTTCCACTCCATGGGGCACCATCCATATTACTGAATCCTTTGATTCAGGGTGTCCTCCAATCCCTCCGGATCGGTACCAGATATGAGTTTTTTTTGCAGACACTGTCCTTCACCTTCACTTGGTTGAGGTGAAGCTTACTTGTCAACAGCATATCGACGGACCTCCCGAATCATACCGGAGGAGCTTGAGAACGCCTCGGCTGTATCGTATTGAGATCGCCTTTCAATTGCAGTGTTTTTAAAATTGAAAATACGAGTGTGCGTATGTGTGCCCCGGATTTAACTACGGACTGGGTACCTTCCACTGGCGTTGAGTGAACGCTATTGCTGCGCTAGGCTGCCAAAAATTCCCATTAAAGTGATTTAAATCCGCAATATTTCAATAACTAACTACGATTCAAACAAACTGTTTAACACAAAACATTTAATCATGTTAAAAAATTTTTTAACTGCAACATATTATTATGCAGCCGATGGAGTTTGCCTTTTTTCGGAATACAATGCCCGTGTTCTACACAATTAATTCTGTTATGCATTACCTTGTATCGTTTCGGTTACTCGACTAAAATTAAAATACTGCCTTTTCAGTAAAATGATTATTTTTAGTTTACAGGAGAACAAGGGAAATAGCCGTCAAAAATTAAAATTATTTTATAAAAAATGCGTTTTTGTCAATAAAGTTAGCACCAGAGCAGAGGCATACAAAGTCATCACTATAAGGACACAATTAGATAATAACCGTAGTAATGGGTTATTGATATTTTACTTAAAAGCTTTTTATTTAACGTTGAAATTGTTTCAAGGTATTTAAATTGTTTGTTTAATTAAATAAATTAATTTCATAGATAAATCTTAAGCTTTAGGATTTGTAAATACTCGTGATTTTTTCAAATGTAATGTAACTTTTAAATACATGTTTCTAGAAAACGACGCAATCAATCATGTCTTACCAAGAGTACCATTTTTCATAAAACATGTCAGGTTTTTCTAATTTGACTTAAGAAGTATAAATTAATGTAAACCCAAAAACTAAGTCCATTTTTACCACACTATCTATTCTATTTCTGCCCATTTTTCTTAAATATCGACATTTTAAAAACTGCAGTTCTATTTAACGTACAAGGATTACCAAAACATCTAAATTTTAAATTTGTATCTGCAAGGGTTTCGAAAATATTTGGAAAAAAACATCTTCAGAGTACCCCCTTTAGAGGACTGCAGCTTTGTAGTAAGTAAAGGTAAGACACAGTTTTATATGAAGTTCTTACTTTATTTTTACCTTTATACCTTTTAGGACACCCCGTATTTCAATTAACTCTAGTAACATCGTGCCCAGAAGACCTAGTTTCAAAAGTCGATAAGCAAGACGAAATTATTTAACATCGGCTTTTCAAACTAATTTAAAGTGAAACAATAATTGGGCTGTAACAAATACATTGTGCTGTCAAGAACCAAATTAAAAAGTTAAGAGCTGAAGTTGGCTTTAAAGACGCCAAATCTGATAAAGACTAGCAATTCGAACGATTAATACAAAACAGAACGTTTCAATTAGACTTAAGCTTGTGCGGATATTCTGCATTTTCTATTGGTGAAATTTCGCGTATTTGACGTAAATTTTAGTTTTGCGGAAAATATTGGGAACCCCTTTTGTAGTAGAATTATGACGCTGAAAAGTCGGTGTATATCGTATTGACAGATTCCAAGTTACAGTTATGTATGAGTGAATTTTAAGATGCCCGCAATAAAAACAACAGATTTATCAGTGTGGCCGTCGTGAATAACGCTTGGTAAGGCCATCTCTCGGTTAATGAGTGGGGATCATTTGTGCTGGTGCTGTTTAACGAAGTTACCTCATCTGTTTACTTCATCGACAGAAATTATTTATTCACTAAAATTAGGAACTTTGTTTGGGTTTGTTCGGGTTTGTTTACATCTCTTTCCTTACGTTCTATGGTAGTATTGGTAGGTTTCACTTTATGGCCTATTTACGCACAGACAACAGAAAGTATTAAGTAAACAAAAATATCCCAGCCCCTCGCCTGCATTCACCTGAATACCTTTACTCAGTTCCTTTTATTGTGCCGTCGAGTACACGGTGAGTTTTTGTGTGTCACATGGTACGATGCCTAAAAAATAGAAACAAAAATTTGGCGGGTATAGCATAAGAGATGAAGACACTATCCAGAACACCTTGGTCGGTTTAGACAACATATTTTTAAGTTTATTTGTTATTTATTTTGTCAAAAAAATAAAAATGTTACGAAGCAAAACAAGACACGACAAAAAGGCGGTTTAACGTGGCAAATGCTGAAAATGTCCTTCACTCTCTACTTGGCATGCTCCGAGACGATGGCAAAATCCGTCGACGGAATTCCGAATGGCTTCAGCCGGTATGTTATGTCTCTCCAACCTAATTTTGTCTTTGAAATCTTCAATATCATTTGGCCTATTTTGGTAAACTTTTTGTTTTAAATATCCCCTAAGAAAATAGTCTAGAGGCGTTAAGTCTGGGGACCTTGGTGGCCATTCAATTATTGTATCACGTCGTCCAATTCAGCGACCTGGAAATATCCCATCTAAATATCTTCTCAATTACTTTGGAAGGTAAAAAAAAATTAATGATTTATCATTTCCGCTTATTTAAATAGAGTTTTTTTTAAAACTTTTAACAGTCGCCATTTTGAAATAGCTTAACAGAATCGCGCCAAAATTTGTAAGCATACTGTACGAGATATTGGCTTTCAAATGATGTATCAGAAGCTGTGTTTCCATTAAAAAAAAAATTTGGTCATATCTTTGACAAATTATGTCTTATCAAAAAATTATATTATTTGAAAAATAACTTTAAGGTTACGGAGCAGTTAAAATTTTCAACGCTAAAACAACCTGTTTTTATTTAAAATGTCGAAATTGCATGTAAGAAGAACAAACAGCCGAGTCACTCTTTAAGCACGGAACGGCTAAACGCTATAAGGTTACTTCACAATCGATAATCACGGGTTTCTTATCAGCGTTATAAATACAATTCCGAGAAAATAGGGACCTTTTTGCAATCGGCTAACGTAATTTTTAGAAAATAAATTCAGATCAACACAAGACTTAATCAGTACGTAGACTCCAGTATGAATTAGCTTTAAAAAAAAAGGGCCTGAAACAGGCTCCTATTATTCACCCTAAATGTTTTATAAATTATAAAGTTACTATAATCACTATCATTATCTCCAAGCATAAATTCTTGCGTCTTTTAAAATCTGCGGCTTGTATTTCTTGGAATACTTGCACTTTATAAGGAAATCAATTTAGCTGCTTCTTAAGAATAATCCTGCTTCTTTCATAAGATCTTCCCACCTCTTGGGACAGGCGTCATATACAATTTGTTGGCGTATTTTGCATTATTTCACAAACGTTTGCAACAAGTTCGTGAAAATCGTCCGTGCACAAACCCGGATTGTATTGCCACTTACCATTTAGGTACTCTAACCCCGTTTTGAAAATACGCTTCAACCATGAATTTTTTGTGCTGTTCCGTAAAGCCCATTGTGTGAATTGTTGAAGAAATTGGAAAAATTAGCGATGAATCAAATACTTGTAACGACTGTCAAAGATGACGGAATAACTGATTGATTGTTAATTCAGGTAGTTACTGACACCCAACAGATATTAAGCTCTACGGCTAAGCATTACGTCCTTAGATGCAAGGTCCGCTTTGATGCAAATAATGTTTGCTCGCACGGTATTCTATAGGTATTAATTATTGATATATTATTAAATAAATATTAAGGAATTTCATAACTTACTTTATGAGAATTGTATAGCGTAAAAGATTTTTATGACATTGTTCTTTTAGTATACAATTCTCCCGAAATTTGGAATAAAATAAATTGATATTTCTGTAATATATCAGATATTACCTAGATAATGTGCCGACGAAACCAATTTTATTGAAATATTAGTTAGTGAAATAATAACCTCAAAAAAACAACGCGAAATAGGTTATAGGTTGGCCATAAATTGAATGACGTTGAGCATTGCACCCTAATAAAAAATATTAAAAAGGAACTTGACTATTACTGCAAAAAACTTCTAAATTTAATTAAATAAATTATTTTATCTACAACCATTTAATAATAGGTGCATAATACTTCTGATAATAAGAGCATTATGCTATCCATAATACAATAAGTGTAATTATCATAAAACAACAAGTGTAATTATTATATTTCCCATATGAACCCAACTTTTTTTCAGGCACTGTATAAATGGATGGTTTTAGATAAAGTATAGTATTTGACTCGCGTCTAATAAACCATAATACACTCGGATGATTTACAACACTCGCCTTTGGCTTGTGCCGTAAACTTCATCCTCGTTTTATTATGGCCTACATTATACGCTCGTTAAATAATATACTATAAACTAAATATACAATGGTTTTTAAACACACCAAAAATATAAGGTTTCTTTAGCTACCAATTTCCAGTATTTTAACGTTTTCAGTAAGTCGTTAATCCATTGCAAAAACTCTCTCTAATAATAGAGATTAATTTAAAAATTTTCAAAATAACCTCCTGTTGTTCAGTTATAAGAGGCAGGTCATGTTATGAATAATGCAATGTTTTAGTTATTATTTTAAAGTATTTTATTAAAGTTAAGTGTATTTAATGCTAGGTTATATTATCTAAATATAAGAATATTTACATACTATTGGTTATGCTGAAAGTTATAGTTAATAAATGAAGGTAAATAAGTAAAGTGGGTAATAATAACGTTTATAGAACTTTTATATTGGTCCTATTGCCGATCTACCTACATGCCCCAAATTGAGAACACTGAAGATGGAAATTGGGACACCATGTACTCATTGTGTAAAATTTCTATTGTATTTAGACTATACGAAAATAAAATGTATCACGCCATATATCATCCATAAACTAAGCTCTTGCTACCCAATCACTACTAATTTAATTAACTCATATTTTGATTACTATCGTTACTCGATCCGATGTCCTTTTCAGGGTAATTTACTATCCCCAACTTCTAATTAACCTTCTCTTATTAATTTAACTTCTATTAAGTAGCAGAAGGTCATCCTCGCCCTTCCCTTTTGTCCCTTTTAATATTTCGGTTGGGAATACATCCTTCGGTATTGGTCATTTAACCCCCTTTATGATTTTATTAGGAAATAATATCGATACTACCTAATATACCTTATCAGATTAATGTCTTTGTTCACGACTTCCTTGGAATAATATGGGATATTGAATCGTGTCCTCAATGACACATTTATTGCAAAGTTTGTAATATAATTTCTTATCATTTATTCTTTTATATTATAAAACGGATTGAAGCCAATGTTACCTTACCTAAGGTGCTTAAATTGTTGTTCAATATAGGCAACCCATACACTGAGAAAAAGTATCTATCAAAACAGGTTTGGTAAGACATAGCTTGTATTAATAGTTTATTTTTTATTAACTCATATTAAATACCGTGCGAGCAAAAATTATTTGCATCAAAGAGGGCTTGGATTAAAAAACGTGGGGCTTGGTTGATATTACAATGATATTATGGGGAGGATATAACTAAGCAAATATAGGTTAAAATTTTGTCAAATTCATATTATGACAGGATGTCCAAACTAATGAGTAATAAAATAAGTAGACAAATACGAATTTATTTTTGTTGTTTACAAAACTTACAAAGTAAGAATATAAAGAAAGAAAAAAAAAATTACATAAATTGCTGAAATTGGCCACCGCCATGCTCCAAGCCTAAATTCATACGTCACTTCATATTTTCGAAAGTGTTGACCAGCATCTCTGGAGAAATGTTACCACATTCTTGGATAATCCTTTCTTGTATATAATTGTTCTAAATTTGCAACTGGTGTTTTAAAAAATAGTGTTCTTTAAATGAGGAAAAACGAAGTAATCCATAACCGTGAAACAAGGTGATCTAGGTGGGAATTCAATGTCTGATCGAAAACTGATCAATCTGTCGTAGAAAAAATTGCGTAAGTAAGTAGTTAATAGTTTCGGCGGCTATATGGGCGGTTGCAACGTCCTGTTAAAAATATCCAAAACGTAGTTCGTTGTCAACTAATTGCTCCACAAATGGATTTAAAATATTGTCTCTATACCGCTGTGCTGTAACTGTGTCATGGAAAAAAATAAGACCAACAATAATTCTTCTTCGGGAAACAGCTAACCATTTTTTGAGGGTGCAATGTGGACTCTACAAAAAAATGGGGATTTTCACTACTTCACATGCATGTATTCTGAGAATTTACATAACCGGAGAGGTGGAACCAGGCTTCATCCGAAAAAAATGTCAGGTATTTCCAATAAATTTTTGGTAAACCATTAAGAGTATATTCTGCGTGTTTCAAAATCTGCGGCTTGTATTTCTTGGAATACTTGCACTTTCTAAGGAAATAAATTAAGCTGCTTCTTAAGAATAGTCCTGCATGTTCCATAAGATTTTCCCACTTCCACAAAATTAGCGATTAATCAAATTACTTGTAACGACTGTCAAAGATGACGGAATAATTGATTGATTGTTAATTTAGGTAGTTACTGACACCTAACAGGTATTAAGCTCTACGGCTAAGCATTACGTCCTTAGATGCAAGGCCCTCTTTAATACAAATAATTTTTGCTCGCACGGTAAATTGCTAGTGTATCAAAACCGCTTTAGTGTTATATCAATTCCACATTTGCAAGACCAGTGTTTTTATTGGTCGTAATCAGTTCTATTAGCAGCACAGTCTTGTTGAATAATGAACTACTTTTAATACAGCAATTTTGTTAAGAAATAAATTGTATCTTCTCAATGCGACTCATTTTATTCCCAGTAAAGCGCTTTCTCTACACTTAAGAAAGCAGGACAGCGTCGCCAAAAACGCATTGTATCCGTTTGAACCTATAATCTACAAGACGTTGGTGTGGGTTCGTAGTGATTATTTTAGAGAAAAAATTGGTGTATATTTTTTTGTGAAACTGGCGATGAACCTGGTAGACCATTGCATTTGATGTCTTGTCAGCTTATTGTGATAAAGAGAATGAATCTGTTTTACGCTGTCATCGTTTGAAATAAGAATATAAAGTTGTTTTTAAATATTAATTTGTTTTTGCATGTGTTTGATTAGTAATAATTAATGTTATTATAATTATTTATAATTTGATGACTAATTTTTATAATATTTTTACCTAATAGCGTGGATATCTCAAATTTTAAATACCACTCTGGCCGGCAATTAATTTTTAATGACTTCTGCAATGCAGATTAGTACGTGGGTTTATAAAATTGTTCCAATATTTATAAATTATTACGATTTATTTAATGTTATCACATACGCCATTTTAAAATGATTTATTGGACGATAAAGCCATTTTATAATTATTTGTGGTCTAATAACGCCACAGTTAATTAGGCTTTTTAATCGGGCGAGTTGGCTGGTAATTGTAAGCAGTTTTTTAAAATCAGGAATAGTAATGATTAATTTGTGTTGGGCTACATGCTTGGTGAAACTGTTGTTCCATTGCACAGGAAGAAAAAATAATAACTACTTGTTATGTTTCATAAATTTAATCAGTTTCCTGACACGTGTTTCGGCCCTTGCGGGCCATTTTCAATGGGGTACAAAAAGATGCTAAATTCTACGTGACATTACAAATGTATTTATATCATATTAGGGTAGTTATAAACATGATTGTCATAAAATTATAATTAGAATTAGAAGATTGAATGGTCAACTGTGGGTTTTCCTAACTTTTAAAGGTACAGATGGATATTTAGTCCTAATAATTAATTCAATTAAGTATCTGTCAAATTTTTTTTTTTTTTTTAAATAATTCAAAAGTGGGGTTATTTCTGAAAATATCGAAAAAAGTTATTAGAATTTTTTTTTTAAATGCAGTTTCTAGCCCACATGCAAAATTTCTACTGCATAAGATAATTTTGATTTTTTACCCACCACTAAAATTTATTTTCCACTTAATGAACACTACACTGAAGACACTGTGTTATTTTTTGTCTTAATAGTAAGGTGTATAACTTTCAGACACAAACTACGTTTTCAAAAATAATTATTTTATGAAGTCACCTTATACAGGGTAAAAACAAATAAACTTTGCATCATATGCGACCAAATTTTAATAGCCCAATTTTGATTTTGTAGAAAAACACACATTTAATATGGCGCTACTTTAAAGAAAATGTATCTGAAATAAAGCATTGTTTGAAGTTTTATGTAGGCTGCGTTGAGTCTTATTTTGCAAAAGTGGTGCAATTTACAAAATATGGGTAAAAAATCAAAATTATCTTATTTAGCTGAAATTTTGCACGTGAGCTAGGAACTGCATTTAAAAATCTTTTTCTTATAACTTTTTTTGATACTTTCAGAAATAATCCAACTTTTGAATTATTTTTTGGAAAAAATTAAAATTTGACAGATAATGCGAATCACGTGACTGCAATTTATTTGCTTAATTTTTATCTTTATCGAAGCAGAACTTGATGCCAAAGTCAAATTTCGAATAAAGCTATTAATAAAAAAAAAATCCCATATGATGCGCACTTCACTGGTCACACTGTATACCTAGCTATCGAAAAATACTACGATATTCCAAAATTGTTCAAATTAGAAACGTAAAAGCACAGAACACCAATAGTAAAAGTAAACACAAAGAGAAAACCTATTGTGGATATAAAACTTGGAAGAATGAGTCACTTGTTACTTAGCTTAGACATCCGATAGCGCAGTGCATAGAAAAAAAAATGCTAAGGGCGAGATTACAGAAAATACATAATATTAATAATAATAATAATAATATTAATAATAATAATAATAATAATAATAAGTTTATTTAAAAATTTAATAATATAATAAATATGTTTATGTTGTCTTCGATAAACTTATTCTTCAATCCCCTGAAGCTGAGCTTGTTAGGGGCAAATCTTATTTTTTGTTTTAGTATGTAAAATCATAAATCATAAATATGCATTAAAAATCAATTTTTTTAAAGTAAAAATGTTAATTTATAGTATAAACGCAGCTTTTTTGAAGAAATATATAACCTATAATAAAATTATTAATTTATAATTTTTAAGTAAAAAATATTACTCATATAAATTATTCAGAACAATATTATTAATTAATTAATTAAAGCATTTCTAAAAATATTTTCAAATTGTCTGTTTTTAATATCCATGTTTTTATTTCGACTTTAATTTTTTTTAATGAAATCAATTTTATAATTTTTGTTGGTAAATAATCGTTTAAATAAAAACATAAATATTTGAATTTTTTTTGTCCTATGGACTTATTTATTTTAGGTTTTATGGTTATTTCATTTTTATGACGTGTATTATGATTATGGTTTTTAAATTGTATAAGGTTTTTATTTTTAAATATATATATTAAAATGTTATAAATGTAAAGTTGTCTAATGTTCAACTTTTTTGTTTCTGAATATAATTCTTTTGAAGGATAAAGATAATCTGATATAATCAAATATGCCAGTCTTGCAGACGCAAAATAATTTGCATAAATTTAACCTTACTGGTAACTTACTGTTTTGTTTAAAATCCATGCACCCCGACTAACGATAGGGGTATTCATTATGTAGTTACTAGTACCGGCAACTTAGACTTGTCTTGTCCATTTTCTTTTACTCCCTTCACTTCACGTTTTCTTATTAGTCGACAGAATTATTGTTTTTTAATAACTTACTTATTCTAATTTCATTTCGTTTCACTTTAACCCTTAATCATTGTCAACTCTTGGACGAGTTATTAAAACGGAAAACGGAATAATTTCATTTTAAAATAGATGTTGTTACCCTTAGAAATGGCATTTTATTGGCGCTTAGATTACACTTGAAAGAGGTTGGACAGATAATTAAGATGAATTTTAATGCGAAACATGAATAAAATTTATTAAAGGTCATTCATTTTCCGAAATTAGCTTGTTAAAATGCAGAAATGTTATTTATTTTATGCATAAAGTAGCTCTTTTTATTTTTTAAACACGCTTTTTTTTTTAAAGCCTTCTGAAATTAGCCGATCATTTTCTAACAAAGAAACCGACACTCTTCATATTAATGAAAATTCCTTTATAAGAACTAGACTGGGCGCTTCTCTACTGAGGAAAATCATCTAATACAACAGGTTTGCTAAGAGATAGTTTATATTGATAGCTTATTGCTTATTAACCCATATAAAATAAATTGCTAGTGTATCAAACCCGCTATAGTGTTATATCAATTCCAGATTTGATAGAATAGTGCTTTTGGTAGTAATCAATTCCATTAGCAGCACAGTCCTGTTGAAAAATGAATTACTTTTAATACAGCAATTTTGTTAAGTAATTAATTGTATCTTCCCAATGCAACGCATTTTGTTTCTAGTAAAGCGCTTTCTCTACAATTAGGAAAGCAGAACAGCGGCCCTAAAAACGAATTGTATCCGTTAGAACCTATAATCAACAAGACGTTGGTGGGGGTTCGTAGCGATAGTCAATTGCCGCGCGCCCTAGAATTAGTTTTAACCTATTTGTTGCGCAGGTCACATCGTTGTTCGGAGTCTTCTAGCTGTCCTGTCTGAATTTGAATTTTATTGATCGTACAATACCTGTCTTCATTAATTTATTTTTACTTTGTATTACAGTTTTTTTAAACTATGCATGCCAGATAAAGCAATTGAAGATTCTTATTTCGCACAACATAAGTATTGGACTTTGTAATCTATGGACGAATTTTACCATCTCAGTAAACAATGTTGCATAATAGATAATCATATGCAATGTTAAGAACAATATCACACTAGAAGCTATTTAAATTTGTGATAAAAATATGCTTTGGTGAATTGATGAAACAACCAGAGAAAAATAGAATTTATAGAAAATATCTAAACAAGGATAATTATTTATGGAACACATTAATATATTCTGACGAAAAAGCCTTTCGAACAAACCCAAAAACCTTAGATATAACAATTCATGAAACCAATTACGGTTTTGAAATGTTTTCATATTAGTCTAGGAGCAACATATTTTGATTTTTCTTTTTGTACCAGTATTTTTTAGACGCGATGATACATTGTTTTCCCTAAATTTTGTTAATAAAATGTAAAAATCCTCACTTTTTATAGTCCCATAAGATTTAAATAACTTTTTTTTTATGTCATTTACTTTACATATACTTTTATGTAGGCAAGGTCGTAAACCATTTCTGGGGGAGTTTTTTGTTTTAAATTGAAAACAAATTGCGTTTCGAAAGAACCTATATAAAAACAAATACGCTGAAAGCCATCACAAATCTTAAAAATACATATATTTTTATTGTTTCGTATATGCGTACATAACACAGAGCTCAAATATGATTTTATAGGTAAAGTTTTCTTTTATCTAAAAAGAAATACGAATCAATCGATTTTATAATATAGTGAGTTAGTATATTAAAAAAAAAATATTGTTAAAGCTGTTTTTTTTTCTGTGATTTCAGTTAAGATTTCGAATATTTTGGATTGGAAAAATGCATAACTTCCACCATATTGACAAAGACCATTTTTTGAAACTTTTTATTCTTTTTTTCTGTATCTCTGGATTATAAATTAAGATATTGACATGCGGCTTTCAACGATTGTCTTCGTTTTTAATTATTTTGTATGTAAATAAATATTTATATGTATATGGTTCTATTTAAAATTTAAAAAATGATTGTGTAAATATCCAAGTCTAGCGGCGACGAATAGAAGAAAAATAGTCATACAAAATTTTAAATCTTACAATAAGCGCTTTCAAACAAAACCAAGTTTGGTAAATTTGGCAAATCGGAGTTATAAGTATTTCCTCAAAACAGATTTTCTCTTCTCCACACTGAGGAAAATGATCTAATACAACCGGTTTGCTAAGACATAGTTTCTATTTGTATTGATGGCTTATTTTGTATTAATTTGTATTGTTATATTTAATAAATTGCTAGTGTATCAAACCCGCTTTAGCGTTGAATCAATTCCAGTCTTGCTAGAACAATGATTTATTATATTTTTTTTTACATTATAGTTTGTTGGGATTGATACAGGTGTTTCCTGAACCTCTGCAAAAATATTAATTTTTCAATTAGCACAAGCGTTAAAAAGTGTATGTCTAAAATTAACTATCAAGGTAAGTGGGACTTTAATAATTTTTTATGTTATTTTAGGTATTGTTTTCTCTTTATTTACCGGTTTTAAAGGTTTAATTTTTGTTAGAAAGGTAATGGAAGAGTGTTTACATTTACCCCAGATATTTTGCTATATGGGGCAAAAGTAAACATTCTTTTGGGGTAAATGTAAATACGCATTTAGACGTTTTTTTTTAATTTTAGATGCCTCGAACTTATGTTCAGAAAGACCAAAGAAGCGACTGAATATGCCTGAAAAAAAGAAAATATTTAAAAAAAAGACAGAAGAAAAACTCCGATAGTTCCTCAAGTGACGATAAATCCTTTAAAAGTGATTCAGAGAGCCCCTGGGATGAAGATTTTACCAAAAATGATCAGATTTGAAAAATCGAGACTTTGTCCTTGTGAAATTTATAGGGGGTAAAAGAAATACCACTATACATCGATATGTCTATGCTGTAGAGAATGTTCAAGGAAGTGACATTGAAGTAGTAGCCCTCAAATCTATTGACGAAACGTACCAAAATTTTGCCATTAACCAAAGCGATGTTAGTTTTGTCTCAGAGTGGCCGGGGTGAAGGTAAACATTGACAGATAATTTTTGACATTTTTTAAAATAAGTTTAAGATTTTTCTTTTCAGTATTATTCTTTATTTTAGTAAAGTTAAAGGTCTAAATAATGCCCCAAAAATTATTTTGTGGGTAATTTTAGAACAGTAAAGCCATAATTTACAGATAAAATTGAAAAAATATTAAACTTCCAAAATCGTTTACAATTACCCCGGTGGACCCTATATTTCAAAGAATAAAACACTTTATTTGGCATATTATCGATAATAATCCGATAATCTATTTGGTAATAGGTTGCGCGCCCTCTATAGATAACTTTAGGGCTTGAAAGTAACTTCTAGCAATTACTTAGTCGATTTTTAATAAGCTTTTTAAATTCAAAACTTTGTGACAAACGTTTCCTGAGATATGGCCGGCGTCCATTTTTATTTGGCTAACCGGACTTAAAGTCGCCACAGTGGTTCTTTTCCCGTGCGTCATCACTTTTACGTCATCAAAATCGTATGAATCAAATCAAAATTACGAGACGAAAAAAGTCAAAACTAAGTCTAAGTTCATAAAATGGACGTGCCTGCCTACCGTTTGACGTACCTACATAATATCCCGAAAAATTATTATTTATTTTAAGTTTTGCCCGGCATTCTCTATTAGCTAAAAGAAATTGACAAACAAATGTTTATACATTTAATACTATTTTTAAAGCTTAAAATCTAGAAAAGTTTGGTGTTTTATTGACTATTAAAATCGCAAAAGTCAAATTTTTAATATCCTTTCGTTTAAGGAAATTTAGCCACTGCCGTAAAATTTTCAAAGAACTTTCACGGTTAGAATATTTAAAATAAATAAATTAGGTATTATAAATATCCATAAATACTTACCGCCAAAACAGATGGTGAGTATAATTAGCTCTAAAAAGAACTATTTTTAGAAAAAGGAACAGTTTTAAGGCACACAGATTTACAAAATACGAATTAGATTGGCAGATCAAAATAAGGTTGACAATGACGTTCTAAAATACAACGGTTGTCAACTAAACAAATAAAAAAAGTAATTAATTTACGTTTATAGTTTTATTCTTGTCTAGCACATTATATTATTGCGGAATCTTGGAGACGTTCTTTTATGCTTTTATTCAAACTTGTTTCTGTAATAAAGAAGGATGCAGACTTATTAACCACGTTGAGTCCTAATCGTTGATTGATGACGCACGGGCAAAGATCCACTGTGGCGACTTTAGGTGATAAATGTAATTATTGTCATTACCTAAACAATAAATTAACTGGGCGCCGTGACGCACTTTTGACAATGGTTATTCTAGTAATTTAATTTTATTCAAAAAACGTTTGTACGAAATAAATTATATGATCAGCAATTTGAACTAAACGATTTTGCCAGATAGCAGTTATTTAAAATAGCCTTTGATGTTTAACAGAAATTGAATTTCGTAATTGAAAATAATGTAATTGAAAAGTACATAAAAATAACCGAATTAAAATTAACAGAATGCCGTTTAAAAGAATATACTAAACAATTTTTTAATTGGATTTTTATCAGCACACTTAAATCATACATCGGGATCACTTTAATTCCTTTACATACAATGTGACCGGGAAAGTCCGCATCATATGGGATTTTTTTTTTATTAATAGTTTTATTCGAAATTTGACTTTGGCATCAAGTTCTGCTTCGATCGAGATGAAATTTAAGCATTTCTGTCAAATTTTCATTTTTTCCAAAAAATTATTCAAAAGTTGGGCTATTTCTAAAAATATCGAAAAAATGTATTAAAACATTTTTTTTTTAATTGCAGTTTCTAGCCTATATGCGAAATTTCAGCTGCATATGATAATTTTGATTTTTTACCCACCACTAAAATTTATTTTCCACTTAATGAATACTTTACTGATGACACTGTGGTGTTTTTGTCTAAATATTAAGATCTATTACTTTCAGACACAAACTACGTTTTCAAAAATACTTATTTTATGAAGTTACCTTATACAGGGTCAAAATCAAATAAACTTTGCATCACATGCGACCAAATTTTAATAGCCCAATTTTGATTTTGTAGAAAAACACACATTTAATATGGCGCTACTTTAAAGAAAATGTATCTGAAATAAAGCCTGGTTAAAACTAAGAAGTTTTGTGTAGGTTGCGTTGAGTCTTATTTGCAAAAGTGGTGCAATTTACAAAATATGGGTAAAATATCAAAATTATTTTATGCAGCTAAAAAAATTGCATGCAAACTGCATTTAAAAAAACTTTTTCTAATAACTTTTTCGATAGTTTTAGAAATTACCCTACTTTTGAATTATTTAAAAAATTAAAATTTAACAGATAATGCGGATCACGTGACTACTATTTTTTTGCCTAATTTTCATCTCGATCGAAGCAGAACTCGATGCCTAAGTAAAATTTCGAATAAAATAAAATTTAAAAAAATCTCATATGATGCGGACTTTACTGGTGACACTTTATATTATATTTTAAAGTTTTTGTTAATTTAACGGAATACAAAGTATATAAATAATAAAGTTGGTTTGCCTATCTACTGGCCACTAATGGAATTAACTAAAACCTCTACAGAACAAACCTTTTATGGGCTTTAACTCACCCAATTCCCTAAAATAACTTTTGTGTCTAATGAATTATTGCACTTGACTCCGAGAGTTGGGATCAATGTCAGCTGTGACTAAATTAAGTGAAATATATTTTTATTGCTTTGATATTATGTAGTTTTTCTAGTCCCACATGATTTTCGTCTTGGTGCTTCAGGGGGGCGAGGATGGTCCGCAAAATACAAAATAGGATTTTTTGGTTTTCTTCTTTGTGTAGAAAATATAGGTATTGAAAGTTTTTAGAAACCCATCCTGAATATACCCACATAAGCGTAATCAATTGAACGTATGTTTCTTAAACTTCTTTTGTGACTTTAAAAGCGTTTAGCGTTAGAAGTAGACCAAGCAAATATGTAGTGTAAATTTTGGTACATTAAATTTTACTAGTAGTAGCAGTAACACGTTTTATTTAACAAAAAGCTACAATTAAATATTTTTTGATACATTTTTTTAACACATTTTTATAGATTTATTTTTAAATTTTAAAACGCAAGCTTCTTTTAACAAAAACAGACAGAAAAGTTAAACATTTTGCAAATTGTATCAAATATTGCGTATCATTTTGTTTTTTAATTAAATGTAATTTTAAAGTTTTTTTAAATAGCTTTAATGATATTTGAGATTTAATAGAATTTTCCAAATTATTATATTCTATCAAACCTTTATGAAAAATAGACTAATAAGGTAATGTTTTAGACACTCCATCCATATAAAAACTTATTTATTAGTTCTCGTTTTCTAATTATAATGGTCATAAAAAAGAACAAACATTTTTTAAACAATCAGGCAATGAATTATTTTTAATTTTATGTATAAAGATACATACTAAATAAAAAATTAAATTTTTGACATTCAACCAATCTAAATTTCTTAATATAAAATTAATTTTCGTATATTCGTCAAAATTTAAAATAATCCGCATTGCCTTATTGTGTAAAATTTGTAATTTATCAAATATTTTTTAGCACAATATAAAACGGAAGAACAATAAAAAAAATTTGGTAATATAATGGTATTAAATAAAGTTTTTTTAGGAAACAAACTTAAATTAGAACTGGCTCTTTTAAAATAACCTACTTTTCCGGCAATCTTCGATATGATACTTTTAAAATAATTAAAAATTTTTAATTTTTAATCAATAATTATCTCTAAATATTTAAAACTGTTTACTAATTCCAATTTTTCACCATCTATTACAACATTTTTATTTTGTCAATTTAAATTAGTACCCATAACCATACATTTAGTTTTTGAAATATTTAATTTTAATTTATTTACTTTTAGCCAATTTAATAATATATTTATCTTAGAATTTAGAGTATTTAGACCATCAAAAATATTTAAAACATTAACGTAAATTAAGGTGTCATCAGCAAACATTTGTAACTTACACATTTTTAAAATTAATGGCATATCGTTGATGTATAAAATAAATAATATTGGATCTAGTATACTTCCTTGAGGAACTCCTGTATTATTTATTTTTTTTATTTGAATATGTTTTTGATATTTTTGTTTTCTGTTATCTGTTACTTAAATATTTTTAAACCATTTATAAAGGTTTCCGTGAATACCATACTGTTACAATTTACTCAATAATCTAGCCCTGTCAATTGTTTCGAATGCCCGCTTAAAATCCAAAAATACAGCTATAACATTTTCCTCTTGATCAATGGTTCTCTTCCACGTCTCAATCGCACATTGAATGGCTGTCTCAGTAGAGTACCCTATCATTTATATTTAGTGTAAGATTCCCAAGTTGAATCTTATGCTGTACAACCCAAGTAAATTTTCCATGATGTAGGCATCGTATTATTGTCCTATCTTGTACATTATATATATACTACCGTTAAATTTAGTTCAAATATGATGGGAATCCAAAAAAAAAACGAAAAATATATTGTCAATATATAGAAAAATACAATTCTTGTTGGTTTTTCTTTATATTTGTACTTTACATTTCAAACGCGGCAGCATTCCACATTCTGAACCCTGAAATCGCTCTAAATCTCTCCAAACAACCTGAACAAACAGCTGACGACGAATATGAACTGGACAATATCAAATTCATATTGGAATGTAACACCCGATCTTTTTTGAACTTGGGAATAGGGAAAAGCATTACCGGAGTAAATAAATCGATTCAATATAAAAATTTTAAATCGGATTATTTTCTACGATATTTTTCAGAACACAGGAGGTTCAAATAAAACGACTTGGTTACACTTTCATACAAAGAAGAAGAACTAACCATGCCGAAGGTAATTAGTGAAAATACAAAGGATGTAAGGTATTTTTAAGTTTGCTTGCACTGGTACGGGATACGGGATAGTCCAGAGAAGCCAAAACTTAATATTTAAAACTTACCCATTAAATAAAAGTTATAACAATCTTACCTAAAACAAAAATATGTGTTAGTATAGTATTTGCAGAATTATACCGTTGACTCTTACTGCCAAAAATAAACTGCCTGATTAAACCCTATTATATAGGCCTTAACCTCTTCAAATGGGATTTAATGGGATCAGGGTCGGCTTGAAAATGTACCTACACCACATGATTTATTTTTATAATTTAAAATAAATAGATAGGTATTTTTAGTTTTAGGTAGAGGTATCTATAATAAATGTAAAATAATGATAACAATTAATGATAATTGAAAATAAAATAATTTAAAAGTATAACTATTAGGATAACAAGTACAATAAAAATTAATTAAATTCTAAAAAAACTATTGATAATTTATTCAAAATTTAACTCTGTATCACTATCACTATCTTCATCTAAGCCTACACTTATAATTAAGGGTTGAACATTTGTAATCATACAATTGTAAGAATTTTCCACCTTAAGTACATGCTGTACACAGTTTTTCTTACTTCGTTTATAATTAATTCTACTACAGATGCATTTAATGTAGGAGACATATTATTTCTCCTAATATTGGATTTTAATTGGTGCCATATTAGCTCAATAGGATTGAATATACAATAGTATGGAGGAAGACGCAACACTGTATGTCCATTTTCTGCTGCAAGTTTGTCACACTCCTTATTCCTTATTTATTTTAAAAGCTTTTAATACTTCTAGCAGTTCTCGTTTTTTGTAAGTTTCTTCAAAATATAAATCATTTTCAATCATAAAATTTTGAATTTCTGCTTTTGAATTATTTCGACTATGATAACTAGCATTGTCCATTACAATGACGCTATTTTCAGGTATATTTTTAAGGAGTTTATGTTTAAACCAATCTTCAAAAAGTTGTGCGTCGGTATATTGATGGTAATCTAAAGAAGAATCTGCTATGTTTTTAGCTGAAAGCAACAGACAATTTGGAACAAAACCGTTCGCTGAACCAGCATGTAATATTGTGATTATTTTGCCTTTATTTGATGGTGCCTTGGTTTGACATTTTTTGAAAGAATCATCCCAACCTTTTCTTGGAGTGTCACGGGTAGCAAACCATGTTTCGACAAGGTAAATAATTGGACGATTTTCACCTCTAAATTGTTTAACAGCTGTTAAATATTTAGGTCTCCATTCCCGTAAACGTTGAGATTCCATTAATGTTTGTCTTTTATGAATGCTTCGGTATTTAAAACCCATTTTACGCAATATTTTCCTAAGGCTTGAAAGGCAACAAGAGATATTTGTTTCGTCTTTAATCAGCCGCTCTTTGAGGGAAATCAAAGTGGGTACAGTTTGTGCCTCCATGCATTTGGTAAATCTTTCTTCTTAATAAATCCATGTCATTTTCGTCCATGATTCTAAATGTGCCAGAATCACTCCGATTTTTTTAGGATTAACAGGTTCGCCACATTCTACCACTAATAAAAGTCACTCGCTGGAAAACCACTAAAGACTAAAATTATTAAAAATCAGTTTGTATTTATATATGAATCAGGCATAGGTATAAATTGAATTTGTACCCGGTCCGGCTCTGCTCGAAAAGGTTTTAAATTGTGGGATTTCATTATTTATTTTATGGTCAAAGGGATAATGAGGGTTTATTGCAGTCAAAAAATCAACGGTATACATCTACAAATACTATACTTTACAGAATCATATTATTGAGCAATTCCAGAGTAGAAAAATTGTTGAAAAAGCGAAGCGTTCAAAGAAGGACTAATAGAAATTCCCCAAAGACTACAAAAAAACGTTCTGTGATTCTTGAAGTTATTTTAAAAGCAATTTTAAGAGAAAATGGACAGCTGCTTGTAAAAAACAATGAACAGTGGCTCCCTAGCATCGAGAAATTGCCTATTTGTAGCGAGATTTAACTGTGAACTTGCGTTATTTTAGAAATCGCCATAAAATAAAGCTAATTTATTTACCAACATCATTTTAATTTTATTCTTTAGTAAAGGATAATTTTGTCCAGTTTTTTTCGGGTTTGTTCGTTTTTTGGGATGTACCAAATTCTCGTCAAAAACTTGCTAATTTCTAGTTCACAGCCTTTAATTATTCTAACCCGAAAACCATTCTTTCCTTAAATTAAATCACCCGATAAACAAGATTAATGTGAAAATGGCCTTTTCTCCTAGTGTCTCATAAATGCCACCAGTTTCTGACTGATAAGCGGTCCCTCTGTGACATAATTATCATGACGTTTGACTGTGGGAATGCAAATTAATGTCAGACACGCCTTTTAGGACTTTATCTTACGCAAATACGAAAACGTGTCCTATTACTGGAATGTTATCGTTAAGAAATGATGGAATTTTATTACTTTAAATGGTTTATTGTTGGCAGAAAAAGGCTATTTTGCCTGCATTGTAACCTTTTTTAGGGTATTAAGATGGACAGAGAATGTGATATCTCAAGTTGATTCCTATAAGACGAGTTGAAGCTGAATATAATGACTGTATTGTGACTTCATTCTACTATAAACGTAAGGTCGCATATGCAACACAGACTAGCATCATTCTCAATGGCAGTAACTCTGTTCCAGGTCGTTGCACTAATTTATTTAGGTCAAATGAGGAGAGTGTTGGAATATCCTCTGATCCTAGTCTGGGTTGCCTGAGTATTTGTTGGCAGATGATGTGCCGTTTTCCTCTCTTGTCCAATACCCCGCAGATTAAGTCATTGTACGGTTGCATACTGTGCAGATGATTCTTAACAGCCATCATATGTCCTGTCAGAATTCTGTGGTGATTCTCGGTTTCGGGTCTGGGTCCCAAATAAAAGATTTGCGGTGGTTTAATTTCTGCTGTTTCAGTTGCTCGGTAAAACTGTACCATTGCACAAGAACTAAAAATAATAACTACTTGTTATGTTTCAGTATTCTTCTACTTCTTTGATAATGACCGCAAGGGCCGAAATACGTATCAGGAAACTGATTAAATTTGTGAAACATAACAAGTACCGTTCGAGCAAAAATTATTTGCATCAAAGAGGGCCTTGCATCTAGGGACGTAATGCTTAGCCGTAGAGCTTAATACCTGTTGGGTGTCAGTAACTACCTGAATTAACAATCAATCAGTTATTTCATCATCTTTGACAGTCCTTACAAGTAATTTGATTCATAGCTAATTTTTCCAATTTCTTGAACAATTCATACACTGGGCTTTACAGAATAGCACGAAACATTCATGGTTGAAGCGTATTTTCGAAACGGGGTTAGAGTAAATGGTGAGTGGCAATACAATCTGGGTTTGTGCATGGACGATTTTCACGAACATTTTCCTAACGTTGCTTTTATTGCTGGGGATTTTTATCATTTCCTGAAAAGAATCGTGGCTGTGTTTAGGAAAACACGTATACAACACAAAAAAGGAGCAGGAAGACCATCTGTAAGAACAGAAGAACTTGTTGCAAACGTTCGTGAAATAATGCAAAATACGCCAATAAATTGTATAAGACGCCTGTCCCAAGAAGTGGGAAGATCTTATGGAACATGTAGGACTATTATTAAGAAGCAGCTAAATTTATTTCCTTATAAAGTGCAAGTATTCCAAGAAATACAAGCCGCAGATGTTGAAAGACGCAGGAAATACTCTCAATGGTTTACCAAAAATTTATTATTTAGAACAATTACAAGAAAGGATTATCCAAGAATGTGGTAACCTTTCTCCAGAGATGCTGGTCAACACTTTCGAAAATATAAAGGGACTTGTGAATTTATGCTTGGAACATGGCGGTGGCCAATTTCAGCAATTTATGTAATTATTTTTCTTTTTCTTTCTGTATATTCTTACTTTGTTAATTTTGTAAACAACAAAAATAAATTTGTCTTTGTCTACTTATTTTATTACTCATTAGTTTGGCATATGATATCATAATATGAATTTGACAAAATTTTAACCTAGATTTGATTAGATATATCGTCCCCATATCATTGTGATCTAAACCAAGACCCACTTTTTTTAATCCAAGCCCTCTTTGATGCAAATAATTTTTGCTCGCGCGGTAGTTGTTATTTTTACTTCATGTGCAATGTTGTTATATAGGTATAATGCAACGTGTAATGACTGTGTATAAAACCCCTTAAGGATAGAACTGTCAAGGCAAATCCTATTAATGGGTCAGTACCCTGCACTGACAGCTAAAAGCCTAAATACATTTAACAGTCGCATAAAACAACCCTCTTCAGCCAATAATAAACCCTTCTAAGCGGCGAAACTGCGACATTTCCCGACGACTATATTCGAAGTAACAGGACTTATCGTCGTATTTACGAGCAGATAAAGTTGAAAAGGGCGTGACAATCATTCATTTGCGTTTTTGCAATCAGTCCCGTTATGATTAGGATATTACCGACGTTAAGAGTCCTAGATTATAATTTGTTAAATAATACCTTGCGAGCAAAAATTATTTGCATCAAAGAGGGCCTTGCATCTAAGGACGTAATGCTTAGCCGTAGAGCTTAATACCTGTTGGGTGTCAGTAACTACCTGAATTAACAATCAATCAGTTATTCCGTCATCTTTGACAGTCGTTACAAGTAATTTGATTCATCGCTAATTTTTCAAATTTCTTGAACAATTCACACAATGGGCTCTACGGAACAGCACAAAACATTTATGGTTGAAGCGTATTTTCAAAACGGGATTAGAGTAAATGGTGAGTGGCAAAACAATCCGGGTTTGTACATGGACGATTTTCACGAACATTTTCCTAACGTTGCTTTTATTGCTGGGCATTTTTTCATTGTCTGAAAAAAACCGTGGCTGTGTTTAGGGAAACAGATTCTATACAACACAAAAAAGGAGCAGGAAGACCATCTGTAAGAAGCGAAGAACTTGTTGCAAACGTTCGTAAAATAATGCAAAATACGCCATAAAATTGTATAAGACGCCTGTCCCAAGAAGTGGGAAGACTTACGGAACATGCAGGACTATTCTTAAGACGCAGCTAAATTTATTTCCTTTGTAAACAACAAAAATAAATTTGTATTTGTCTGCTTATTTTATTACTCATTAGTTTGGCATAATATCATGTCATAATATAAATTTGACAAAATTTTAACCTACATTTGGTTAGATATATCGTCCCCATATCATTGTGATCTAAACCAAGCTCTACGTTTTTTAATCCAAGCCCTCTTTGATGCAAATAATTTTTGCTCGCATGGTATGTAATCATTGTCTTGCGTAGGCCAATACCTAAAATAGTAAGTTGTGTTGTTTTACCAGCAAGCTTGATGTCAATTACATTATTTTCGTCTACAAGAAGTAAAAGTTATAAATATTCTTTGTTTTCCTCTAAGCATTTGCATTTATTAATAACAGTACCTTTACGCTCAAAGTTACAGACATTATTTGGGACTGTTTCGCTTGGAAAGGGTCTATGTAGTAGTAGTACTAACATGTTTTATTTAGCAAAAAGCTACAACTAAATATTTTTTAATACATTTTTTTACCACATTTTTATTGATTTATTTTTAAATTTTAAAACGCAACCTTCTCTTAACAAAAACAGACAGAAAAGTTAAACATTATCAAATATTAAAAAGTTTTTTTTAAATAGTTTTAATGATATTTGAGATTAAATAGAATTTTCCAAATTATTATATTGTATCAAACCTTTATGAAAAGTAGACTTATAAGTTATTGTTTTAGACATTCTATCCACATCAAAATTTTGATTAGTTCTTGTTTTATAATTATGATGGTCATAATTAAAAGAACATCATTTTTTTAAACAATCAGGCAATAAATTATTTTTAATTTTATGGGTAAAGATACAAACTAAATAAAAAAATAAATTTCTGACATTCAACCAATCTAAATTTTTTAACATAAAATTTATTTTTGTATATTTGTCACAATTTAAAATAATCCACATTGCATTATTTTAAAAATTTTTTATTTATTAAATATTTCCTCACTAGCACAATATAAAATGGAAGAACTATAAAGAAAATGTGGTAATAAACAGTATTAAATACAGTTTTTTTTAGAAAACAAACTTAAATTAGAACTGATTCTTTTAAAATAACCTACTTTTCCGGGAATCTTCGATATGATACTTTCAAAATAATTTAAAAAATTTAATTTTAAATCAATTATTATCCCTAAATATGTAAAACTGTTTACTAATTCCAATTTTTCACCTTCAATTACAACATTTATATTTTGACAATTTAAATTATTACCCATAACCAAACATTTAGTTTTTGAAATATTTAATTTTAATTTATTAACTTTTAGCCAATTTAATAATATATTTATCTCAGAATTTAGAGTATTTAGACAAATTAAGGTGTCATTGGCAAACATTTGTAACTTACACATTTTTAAAACTAAAGGCATATCGTTGATGTATAAAATGAATAATATTGGACCTAGCATACTTCCTTGAGGAACTCCTATAGTATTTATTTTTTTATTTGAATATGTTTTTGTTTTTTGTGAACTGTTACTTAAATAATTTTTAAAGCATTTATAAACGTTTCCGCGAATGCCATACTGATACAATTTACTCAATAATCTAGCCCTGTCAATTGTTTCGAATACCCGCTAAAAATCAGGAAACATTGCAGGGAATATTAGGGAGACTCTTCCAGAACTATTTTTCATACAACGGAATCACTGACATTTTTTCTTGAATGCGGTAAAACATGTTTAAACTAATAGACAATAAAACGTCTAGTAATTTGCGGAGAGTTGGGTAAGTGTTGTTTAATTATTAACATACAATTTAGAGATGGGAAAAACAAAACTGTTACACACGTCTTTGCTTTCCTCACAAAATAATAATAATAAAAATTGTAAAACTTTAACCTCAAGTCTAAAGGACTATGTACCTATTTTTTAACATATTAGTAGTGCAAGACCTCAATGATCTCATTTCTTTCCATCTATTAAACCTTTCGTTTGACCCTCCATGCTCTATAATCCAGTACCTACTTGGGTATCAAAAAGGGGGGTTTGAATGCAAAAGGTGGGGTAGTAGCGATTTTGTAGAATGTTTTTAGGCTTGGGGCCCTTATGAAAAATACAAGTTTTCGACCTCGAGGCGCATGCGCTCTAGCCGCCACCTTGGATTGTATGTACAAAAATTTGGTTTTTTGATAATAACTCAAAAACAGTGGCTTTCACGAGAAAAGATATTCTATACAAATTTAAAGAGAATAAAATTTCCTACATTTTTTATAAAAAATTTTTTTGTAGCACACATATGTTAGGAGTTACAGCTCCGTGAAATTGCACTATTTAAAAAAAAAGTATTATAATAATATTTTGTTATTTGGCTATTTAGCACCTATAATATTCAAATGCCTATAGTTTTTTTTAAATAATTATGTAAAACTATAGTTATATATAATAAGAATAATAAAATACAACAACGAAAAAGTTTCCGCATTTTTTTTTTTTTCAAATAGTGCAACTTCACGGAGCTGTAACTCCTAACATATGTGTGCTACAAAAAAAAAGTATACAAAAAAGGTAGGAAATTTTTTCCTCTTTAACTTTGTATAGAACATCTTTTGTCGTAAATGCCACCGTTTTTGAGTTATTATCAAAAAAACAAATTTTTGTACCTAAAATCCAAGATGGTGGCTCGAGCGCATGCACCTCCAGGTCGAAAACTTGGATTTTTCATTAGGGCCCCAAGCCTAACGACATACTAAAAAAATCGCTACTTCCCCACCTTTTGCATTCAAAAAACCCCCACGTCCTGGACTACTAATGCATTTAGAGGGATTTTTGGCATTTCAATGTCCACCATTAAACATTAATCAAATAATCTTCATTTAAGCCAATGAATATCGTCAGGTATAATATTCACTGCTAACAATAATCACTCCCTGGTTTATGCCGCCTATAAATCAAACGTATTACCATTCAAATCTTGCCAGGAACAATTAGAAAACATGGTCAAACCACCGTGCATTATGCTTAATATCGGGATGAATGCACTGTTTGTCATAAAGCATACCGCAAATGCTGCGAATAGATGTACCTATGTTATTACACATTCAATAAATCTTGCCGCATTATCTTTGTAATAAACATTTTCTGTAGAGTTATATTAATATTTGTAATAGTCGCTGGGGCAAATCAACTCACATACAGTGTCACCGAATCGAAATGAAAATTAAGCAAAAAAATAGTAGTCACGTGATTCGCATTATCTGTCAAATTTTAATTTTTTCCAAAAAATAACTCAAATGTGGGGGGGGGGGTTATTTCTGAAAGTATGCACATGCAAAATTTCAGCTGCATAAGATAATTTTGATTTTTTTACCTATATTTTGTAAATTGCACCACTTTTGCAAAATAAGACTCAACGCAACCTACATAAAACTTCTTAGTTTTGACAATGCTTTATTTCAAATACATTTTCTTTAAAGTAGCGCCATATTAAATGTGTGTTTTTCTACAAAATCAAAATTGGGCAATTTAAATTTGGTGGCATGTGATGCAAGTTTATTTGTTTTGGACCCTGTATAAAGTAACTTCATAAAAAGGGTATTTTTGAAACTGTAGTTTGTGTCTGAAAGTAAAAAAATAAAAAATAAAGTAAAAGTGTTTTAAATTAAATCGTTGAAAATAGATAAACTTTACGTTAAGTTAAACTAAAATTTATTTTCAACTTAATGAACACTTTACTGATGACACTGTCTTCTTCTTTGTCTTAATATTAAGACACAAACTAAATTTTCAAAAATATTTATTTTATGAATTAATATTTACCTTATACAGGGTCAAAAAAAAAACTTTTATGTAGGTGGCGTTGAGTCCTATTTTGCAAAAGTGGTGCAATTTACAAAATATAGGTAAAAATGAAAATTATCTTATGCAGCTGAAATTGCATGCGGGCAAGAAACTGCACTTAAAAAAAATTTTTCTAATAACTTTTTTCGATATTTTCAGAAATAACTCCACTTTTGAATTATTTTTTGGAAAAATTTAAAATTTGACAGATAATGCGAATCACGTGACTAGTCTTTTTTTGCTTAATTTTCATCTCGATCGAAGCAGAACTTGATGCCAAAGTCAAATTTTGAATAAAGCTATTAATAAAAAAAAATCCCATATGATGTGGACTTTACTGGCGACACTGTATATGGAAGCTGGAAAAACTAGACATAATTCCAATAACAATATCGGTGGAGGAAGATATGACAAAAAACTTCAAGCTCAACTTCAGAAACAGAGCCTTTCAGGTTATTTTTAACGAGCAAATTCAGAAAAGCGTCAATCTCCAAACTTGCCATGGTACGGAAGTTTTTAAACAGTACCGATTAAGGTGAATTTCTTCTCTGTACTATAAAAAGAATACCAGCCATACCATTATTGATATACTTCGGAAGTTCTTACCAAATGGGAAACTTTTTTATTATTAATTTTACGAAAAAAAATTATTCTTTATAAAAAGCTCTGCATGGTCTAAAACCTAAAATGCAACCATCAAATATCGAAATTTTCTAGTCATATACGAGGTTTGTCAAAAAATGTGAATTTTTCCCAAGAATGTGAATTTTTCCCAAGAGTAAAGTACCTTTATTTTTGACATTATCAAAAATTGTTATTAAAAATAGTTGATCAGAACTAAAAACTACGGCTAAATGTGCAATTATACGCATGTATGTTGAAAAATTATTTTATTAATTTATTATTAACTAGCGTGTATCCGGCATGCGTTGCAACCCGCTGGTATAAATACAAACCCGAACAAACCCGATATATTATTACCCGGCATGCCACTTTCTGAAATTGCACCCGTGCGAAGCCGGGGCGGGTCGCTAGTTATACATAAAAACGTTCCCCTTGAATCACTCTATCTATTAAAAAAAACCGCTTCAAAATCCGTTGCGTAGTTTTAAAGATTTAAGCATATAAGGGGACGGACGGACAGACAGCGACAGCGACTTTGTTTTATACTATGTTAAGATTATTTAATTTTTTAATTATATTTAGATGTGGTTTTTAGTTCTCAACTTTTTTTAATAACAATTTTTGATAATGTCAAAAATAAAGGTGTTTTACTCTTGGGAAAAATTCACATTCTTGGGAAAAATTCACATTCTTGGGAAAAATTCACATTTTTTGACAAACCTCGTATATGATTTCGATATTTGGTGGTTGCATTTTAGGTTTTAGACCATGCAGAGCTTTTTATGAAGAATAACTTTTTTTCGTAAAATTAATAATAAAAAAGTTTCCCATTTGGTAAGAACTTCCGAATACACGCTGTATTGTATCCCAAAGTACAGATATTATTATGATTATTTTTTTGTGCAAACTCTACACTGAGAAAAAGCCTTCTAATCCTTATAAGAATTCACAATGCACTGTACTGTTTAATACTATATGTGACAGCAACGCGCTTTCCTACTGTAAGACAACGAAAATTGCTAGACCGTTGAGTAGTGATAATATCACGGTAATTTAGCCAATAGAAAATAGGAGTTAATGCTACTATAGAATGGTTTATAGCCATTATTGCTCTGAATACTTAATTATCAAGTTATATTGGTGACCTGCGCAACAAATACGTTAAAATTAGTAGATACTGCGGCGCGCGGCGATGGCCGATCGCTACGGACCCCCACCAACGTCTCATGAATAATAGGTTCTAACGGATACAATTCGTTTTTGGGGATACTGTTCTGCTTTCTTAATTGTAGAGAAAGCGCTTTACTGAGAACAAAAAATGCGTCGTATTGAGAAGATACAATTTATTTCTTAATGAAATTCCTGTATTAAAAGTAGTTTATTATTTAACAAGACTGTGCTGCTAATGGAACTGATTACTACCAATGAAAACACTGTTCTAGCACATCTGGAATTGATTTAATATTATAGCGGGTAGTATTTTTAAAGGCTTCTTTTGTATTTTTATTTAATTTATTGCCCAAACTGGGGGTTTCATTTTAATAACTTTCAACATTTTCTTTAATTTGTAATTTAATTTCAACTCCTTTAAGTTTCTAATTAAATTAGTAGATTATTCTGAAACAATGGGCGTAAAAATAATGAAATTAGGCAAATGGTTGAATTGTCTTTTATGCTGGTACTTAAACTTTAAATCTATTTTTCGTGAACAATAAAAACGTCGTTTAATTATTTGAAATAAGTGCCATTAAATGAAATGTAGCTAATGAAATACATTTATTTTATCAAGAAATAATCGATATTTGCTTTCATATACCGTGCGAGCAAAAATTATTTGCATCAAAGAGAGCCTTGTACCTGTTGGGTGTCAGTTACTACCTGAATTAACAATCAATCAGTTATTTCGTCATCTTTGACAGTCGTTACAAGTAATTTGATTCATCGCTAATTTTTCCAATTTCTTGAACAATTCACACAATGGGCTTTACGGAACAGCACAAAACATTCATGGTTGAAGCCTATTTTCGAAACGGGGTTAGAGTAAATGGTGAGTGACAATACAATCCAGGTTTGTGCATGGACGATTTTCACGAACATTTTCCTGTTATTCGTATTCGTATGTAGTTTGGAAGGTGTGTGCAAAAAAAATTTAATATTTAACTGAATGAAATCTCTTAGATACTGTCGTCTCCAAAAATTGGTATTTTCTCTATCCAATAACATCGACTTTCGGTTGTGTTTTTTCCAAGAAATATTTAATTGATGTAAAATTTGCCACAACTTTTTCTTCCTACGTTGGGTAAAGTATCGTCTTCTTTTACAGCATTTAAAATTTCATCTAATGTTGGGATCTCCCTATTGAAATAAAAATTATGCACTTTTCTTCTCGTGATACTTTTTACATCATCATCAATGCGTATAGGTGTCCTTCCTGGCGACTGTTTAGGAGGGGCAAAAGTTCCAGATTTTCTTTCCCTAAGAAGCCTATAGATTGTTAATTTACTAACTCCCGTCATATTAGCACATGCTGATACTAGGTTTCTGACAGTACTAGCTTGGTCCACAAGTACATCGTGTAAGTTTAAAACTATTGTCTTTGCTTTTGGGTCAACCACACCTTTACAAAACACTGGGGAATAATTATTCGCCATTTTTGTATTATTTTTATAATATACACAGAAACTTTCAATAACACGTTAAAAATAAAACTAAACTACCTCACTTGAAGTTGGAAATATTCTATGACATAAGCCACCTACCTGTATACCTATGCAATAATAGATAATTTAATTACTTAAGATCAGGTACCAGTTATTGTTACGCCTATGGTTTATTGAGGTTTTGCGACTCATGACCCTCAGCTGTGCTGTCAGGCTTTAAGAAACAGAGTATAATTCATAAAAGTATATTTTAGTTGTGATGATTAAACGACATTCTGTTGCCGGAAAAAATGTATTGAATAAACGTAAATATATGTTTTCCTACGACCACCTACGAAAATGACAATAAAAACACGGTTAACTTGGCTAGAAAGTGCCAAATATCACACGCGTGTTGTAAAAAAATATTTCAACACGAGTGTGGAAATACCAAGCACACTAAGATATTAAATTTAAACAGGTGTCAATTTGACGACAAAACTATTTATTAAACATAACAAACTTACGGGACACGTGGAGTGAATTGGGGTGCTGGGTGGGGTAAAGTACACTAGGGCATTACTGCAAATTTTTCGTTATTTTTGGGAACCGAAGAGTACTTATTTAAGATAAAAATAATATTATCAAAAAGGGAAAATAATAATATGTCAGGCAACCCACCAACTGTCATGTTTCATGTTTACATGTCAACTCACAGAAAAGTTCTGTTCTGTTCTGTTCGAGGATTGCGATGGCCTCTAGCTTTTCAGCCTCCAGCCAATTTTTATACTCACAGAAAAATAAAGGGTTTATGTCAACTGAGTTGAACCACAGAAAAAAAAAAGGGGCAGCTATAGAGCAGAAATAGAATACCCGAGGAAATACCGATTTATAATTTTGCCATTATCTCGGATGTTTAATTATATTGGTGTAAGTGAAAGTGCTTTATGTAAGTAAATTTATTTTAGCAATATTCAAAACAAATCGAACATAGACAGAACTTTTATAATTAGCAAGCTATCGATATTTAACTCCATCTCTATCTTTCAATAATGTTGAGGTTTAATAATGCGGTACAATAATTATCATAAAATAAACTATAATAAAAATAAATAAATAAGTTAGTGAAGTGTCTAGTTAGGTTCTACTCAGTAAATGATTGTACTGTCTACTAACCCCTAAATCCCTTCTTTTTAGTAAATGTCACTCCTATCCTATGTTGTAATTGTCAATACTAAACCCTTGACCCTTAAAATAGCAGCTAAGAAAAGGTCAAATACACAAATCCAGAGACTCTTATTAAGCAGTCCAAACCGCATTGTACGCAAAGAAGAAAAGTTAGTGGTCGTGATATGGTACAGACCAGACAACATCACGATCACCCCTAATGTGCTGGCAAATTGCCCCCAGGGAGCAGAGCCATTAAGAAAAGACAATGTTAAGGTTATGTTTTGTGTTTGTGTTTGGTTTTTGTATGTATGTTTTATTGAAAGAATGCAAGCAGCTAAAAAATCAGAAACGAAATTTATTCACTGTACATAGATACTAGGTATGATGTGCGTAACCAATAGGAGAAAAAGTTATTATTTTTATTTAAATCTAGGTAAGTTAAAATTTGTAAGTAGGCATTGTTTTTATTTTGTTTTAATATATACGCTTCTGTTGGAATCCGCCTTGAAATTTGTTTTCCATTTATTGCGTTTGTACTTTGTCAATTTTTTTTAACACAATGGTGTACAAACTATTAAAAACCAAACAAACTCTTTTTGATTATTTTGTATGGTCGTAGAAAAAATTGTGTACATTACTCGTGTGAAAGTGATTTTCTCACACTCGGAGGATTTCCGCACTCGGCTGACGCCTCGTGCTAAATATCTCCTCGTTTGAAAATTGCCACTTTCAACACTTGTTATGTAATATACTATTTCAAAATAACGACCTCCTGTGTGTCTAAAACAAATATTTTAGGGATTAGAATTTCTTTTTGTGGTAAGCCACATATATTAAAAAAAAAAACGTGTATTGAATGATTTTCCTTAATGTTATTTACTGACAAATCAAAACCTATAATATAATTTATTCATTACTCTCCGTTTAATGACAAAACTTTAAGAAATAATTAAAATACCATTATTTTTATTATCTGAATTTTATTTTAATTTAAGGTTCCATGAGTATCACGAGTAGCAATCACGCCATTTTATTTCAACGAATTATACTTAATTTATAGGTACTATTTCAAGCACTTAATTTAAATCGCGACAAATTATTCTACTTTCTTAATCTACCAATCTTTCTAAAGCATAATAAAAAAGTAATATTTTACTTTGTTGTGTTTTTAATAATAGTGACTCTCGGTTTTTTTTTTAAAATAGTTTTGTAAGTAATTTAGTAAAGATATTTTTTTCTGTACTATTTATTTATTTAACTAACTTTGCGTTTATAACATTAGCAGACAATCCAAGATTAGGGAATCCCTGCGAGATTGTGGGGTTACGTATTATATATTATAGAGTGTGGTTGTTTTTTAAGTGTGCAACATAATTATGACAATTTTTTTTATTACCCATTTCTCACAAAATTTTATTCTTGATAAAAGTTGGTGCATGTTCGATAATCATATTAGGTGCACCTGGAATGGTTGCAAGTCAAACGGCGTACAGGGTAGGCCAAAAAAATATAAAACTTGTACAAGAATAAAGTTTTTTAATAAACATTTAAAATAAAAATTTTGCACTTTAAATGATAGTTTTTTAATTAGCATATTATCATTATTACTGTTTTATCTTGTTAAAAATAATTTTTAGGATGTTTTAAAATTATGTTTAATATCGTTGCAACAAACATGAAGTTTGTGATTCCTTAATAAACTAAAAATTTAAGTAAATTTTACAAATATGCTTGAATTTGAACAAAGATATGTGAAATTGATTTGATTTTGATTAATTTATGAAGATTTATGGTGAATATAAAAAAAATTTTTTGAGAAATTACACTGGCCGACAAGATTTTTCTAACACAGGTCAGCTCCTTATTTTTAAAATGGAAATACCCTTCTAATAATAGAAAAAATATTCGGAAAGCCCCAATACATACCATTTTTCAATAGCTTAATAAGACCACTTTACATTAGCAGGTAGTCAATTTAATTAGGGGACGGTTAAAATGGATGCATTTTATAACAGAAAAATTACCTGAACTGTAGGAATTTTAGTAGGACTTTAGGGAGGATTTACAAAATATTGCCGTTTTCTTTGTTTGTGGGACAGTCGTGCAGTAGATCAGCATTATGTAATAAAAGATTGGCCACAAAGAAGTGATATTCAGCCGGGATCTCAAAATGTTAAGTTTGCACCTCTTGTAGACCCCAAAAAAGTCCTGTTGCCTCCTCTTCACATTAAACTTGGGCTGATGAAAAACTTTGTGAAAGCTATGAATAAAGACGGTGATGGATTCAAATACCTAAGACAAGTCTTTCCTCAGTTAAGTGATGCTAAATTAAAGGAAGGCATTTGTATTGGGCCACAAATCAGAAAATTGCTGGACGATGTCAACTTTACAGAGAAGCGCACCAGGCAGGAACTCAGAGCATGGAACTCATTTGTTAGTATAGTAAGGGGATTTTTGGGCAACAATATGGATGCAAACTATCAACAGTTAGTTGATGAACTTTTAGATTCCTACAAATCGCTTGGTGCCCGAATGTCATTAAAAATTCACTTCCTCCATTCCCATCTGTCATTTTTTCCTGAAAAATTGGGAGCTGTCAGTGACGAGCAGGGTGAAAGGTTCCACCAGGATATCAGGACAATGGAAATTTGCTATCAAGGACGATGGGATCCAGCCATGATGGGTGATTACTGTTGGTTTTTGAAAAGAGTAGATATGACCCCTCATAAAAGGAAAAAATAAAATTTAATTAGTGTGTTCAGTTAACATTTGTAATGATTGTGTTTTTCTTAGATGTAAGGTATGTTTAGTAGGTGTAAAATATAGTCGATATACACAGTTAGAAAATTCTTAAATTATTTTTTCAATAGATATTTAATATTGTAACAATAAATGTGGTACTATAAATGTAACAAGAAAACGTTACGTGTTACAACTTTTTTTTTCTCATTTTCGTATTTGGATAGGTCCATTCTACCACAAGATGCTATTTAGCTTTGTGTTATAACAAAAAAAAAAATTTGTCGGCCAGTGTTATTAATGTTTTTAAAAAAATATATTTTTTTATTTTAGGAGGTCAAGTTTTTGAATCTATGCATAACTTTTAATTCTAAATAAGTTTTCTTAATAACATTTTGCTGAATTCTCTGAAATAGGGGTACTTTATTCTTGTACAAGTTTTAAATTGTTTAACTTGCAACCATTCCATGTGCACCAAACATGATTATCGGATATGCACCAACTTTTATCAAGAATAAAATTTTTTGAGAAATCGGTAATAAAAAAAATGCCCATATGTTGCACACTTAAACAACCACACTGTATAGAAAAGGTCATCAACTAGCCATATTAATTTTTTCCTTTATTCTTTACAAATAGGTACAGTTGTATTCATAAAAAAAGCATACAAGAATTAGAATGAGATATAAGTTTTGTCATATTTATGTAAAACCGGCTTGTCTAAATAGTTGTTTATTGGAGGTTATCACACGTCATCGATGATCAAAAATGCAAAGCATTGGCGTCGGTGTAATTAATTTTGAAACTGCATGGTGGTAACGTTTGATAAACTTTGACAGCAAAACATAAAAATGCCTCGTCAGTTGTCTGAAGTCGAAAAGGCTCAAATTGTATCAAGAATCGAAGAAGGATGGTCAATTCGTGCTGTAGCGCAGTTGTATAATTGAAATAAAAAACTATATTGAAAATTAAGCAACGCTGGGAACAAGATAAATCCCTAAAGAGGAAAATTGGTTCAGGTCGTCCCAAACGTTCCAACCCTGAACAGGATGCTGCTTTTTTTGGGATATTTAAGAAATAATCCATTTGCAACTGCAAGGGTTGCTGTCATTGATACAGCATTTGCTGCCTCCCAACACCGCCAGCAGGAGAGTGAAGGAATCTGAACCAAAATGTCACCCAGCTGCGAAAAAAAAATATTTCTTACCGAAGAACAGCGACAATCAAGGATTATTTTTGCTCAATTTTGGAACAGGGTAATTTTTACTGATGAATAAAAGACGTTCCAGTCGACTGATAATGGGCCCAAAACATCGAAACGTGGGATTCAAAATCTGATAATGCCTTATTGTAAAGAATAAAAAGTAGCAATAAGAAAGTCCAATTGATTTCAAAGTAATTTTTTAAATAAAGTCAGGAAAAAATAAAAATAAATTTTCAAAATTTACCTTTTTTCCAGATATCTCGAGAAGGACTAGGAATTTTCTGAATTTGTAAAAAACACTTGATTAAGCACTAAATTGTGCAACTTTGCTACAATTTAAACTTGTTCGTATCTCTTATAGTTTCCGAGATCCCAATAGTCACCCTCGAATTTGGGACACCTTGTACATTCATATGCACTTTTTTAAAAAATATTTTTAGATGTAGAATCTCAAAATGTACAAAAAAATTGCGTTCACAACATAAAAATTCTTTAAAAAATGTCCACACATTTTTATTCGTAACAACGTTTTGGTTAAGCCTCACCACAAATAAAATAACGAATCAAACAAATCAAATTGTACGGTTTTAGGGTCTTTAAACGAATAGCTAGTAAACATGAGTTATTTGGTTAGCAAATGTGTTTGGACAAACCAGTATTAGCCGTTGCATACGGGCCTAATACCAAAATTTACGACTGAATAGGCTTTAAACTAGGTTTTTAAAAACGCAGTTTTTTTGTATCGATTTTATGGATGACGTACAAAAAATATCACTCTGTTTTACATTTTAAATAAAAGTTTTATTTTGCCTGTAAAAAGTCATCAATGTGTGTGTCCTTGTATTGCAGTTTGCAAAACTTTTCAGGACTGTTATGTTCAAGTTTAGTGGCACTTAAAAAATATTAATAAAAACCTTTCTACCAAAAAATGCTGTAAACCAAATTTACGTAAAATAAAAAAAATATACCAGACCTAAAATTAGCAGAAATCGTATAGGTAGTATAATAGAAAATTCCACACGAAAAAAAACATAACCTTTTAAATAACCCTCCACCCTCTTATTTCTATGCCACTGGATACTGGTTGCAATGTAAATCACCAGATATTTTTAAAAGTAACCTCAAATGACTCAAAAAATAAAAACACTGTGGTAACACCACATTCAAGTGTCTGTAGCTTTGTACGGAAGCATTTCCTGACCAATGTAAATATGAAGTTTATTTATATAATTTTCTGTAGATTGATCTCCCAAAATTTGGCAGCGTCCTTTTCGAGCACCCTGTTATTAACAAACAAGGTGCTGACTCGGGTTCTGTCGTTAAATTTCCGATCTTTTTATGTACCTCGCAATCATCAATCTCTTCGGCTACTTAATTTTTGCTGATGCCGTCAATAAAATACTTCTAATAAGCCTTTCAATCGTAAAATTGTGAGCGATTGAGCAACAATAATCTGTGAGCAGTGCAGTTCAATAATTCTTTAGTGTAACAAAATTGGCTTGCGAGGAAACTAGGAATTTTGTCTTGACTAGAAGAAATTGCTGCAGAGCAGAAACATTTACTTAATTTTAATAATAATTAAATTAATTTAAAATAAATGTACAAAAGAAAAAACTATGCCGCCTGTCATTATTTTCTTAGCGTCCGTCGATGAAGCTATTTATCTCTGTTCAAGAATCCGCTTGCGCTAAGACACAAAAATAAATGAAATAATGTATATCGAGTTTGCAATATCGATAAGCAGAGGCGTAGATACAAGGAAAAAATTAGGCATAACCCTGCTTTTAGAAGTTCAGAAGTAACGTTGCGAAATTCATGTACAGCATGTACAGAATCTTCAACCTGAAGACTACGCCAAGCGTATGCAATTTTGTGAGTGGATAATTAATAATCGTCATCTTATACCGCACATACTTTTTACTGACGAAGCTACATTCACCCGTGACGGCATCAACAATAATCGAAACTCCCATGTATGGTCGGACAAATATCCTCACGCAATAGTAGAAAATAATTTTCAACACAGGTTTCCAGTAAACGTGTGGTGCGGCATGTTCGACAATAATTTAATTGACCCTTTTCTTTTGGAAAATGGCCTTACCGAGGATCACTACTTAAGTTTATTACAAAATGAATTGCAAGGACTACTGGAGGAGATTCCTTTAAATATCAGAATTCAAATCTATTATAAAAACGACGCACGGAGCGCCTGCCCATTTCGATCGTCGGGTCAAGCAATATTTGGACTAAAAGTTTCCAAAGGTTTGGATTGATCGCGGTGGTCCTATTAGTTGGCCTCCTAGATCGCCAGACCTCACACCGTTGGAGTGTAATTTATGGGGTTGGTTAAAAAATGAGGTATACAAAGTAAAAGTATACTAGGGATGCATTAATTATACGCATTAGAAATGCTGCACTATACGCTGTAATTTAAAAACAAATTAATATTGAGTAACAACATTTGGGTTTTTCCTTAATATTTTGATGCATATATTACACCTTTAGAGTTTGGCCAATTCCTCCCGACTCACCCTGTATATATGAAGTATTAGTTACAACAAAGCCATTTTAATAATGTTTTATTAATATTTATGTTCGGAAACCAATATTTATTCTTGGAAAGAAATTTTAAACTTCAACCTACTTTCCAAAAGGATGTTTTACACCGAATACAGAATTAGGAATTAAAAATATTGTCCAAATTAACACCTGTGTCTTCCAATTTACCACTAGTACTTTTTGTAATGCCCCCATCTTTTTGGAAATGATCTGACGCCGCCATTGCCAAATCAAATAAGGTAATTTATCAATTGATTTTAACTCTAACGTCGACACAGCTTCGACGCTGGTAAGAAAAGCTTATAAAAGTATTTTTCGAGAAGTGAGACTTCTATTAATATCGTGGTAAAACCTTGGAGTGTGTCTTAGATCGAAGGGGAGAATGATTAGAAAAACGATTATTTTACATTAATCCAATCATATCCAGAACTCTAAAAACTTTATATTTATTATTTTTATAGAACTCACTATTAACTTTTGTTTTTGTTGCCGTCATACTTTTAGTCTATGCATTTTACGCTCTTATGCTAGCCGACAGTCTTGGTCGTGAAGAAAAAGATTAGCCAACAACGATCAAGCAAATCTAGATATCGCACTATCTTTATCACCTGAAGCCGACAAAACTTAAAATGCTAACGCCTTGCGTAGGAATATTAGCAAAGTATAACGCTATTGTACTGTTGCCAAATTATCTTTATTATGCCTTGTACCGTGCGAGCAAAAATTATTTGCATCAAAGAGGGCCTTGCATCTAAGGACGTAGTGCTTAGCCGTAGAACTTAATACCTGTTGGGTGTAGGTAACTACCTGAATTAACAATCAATCAGTTATTCCGTCATCTTTGACAGTCGTTACAAGTAATTTGAATTGGCTTTACGGAACAGCACAAAACATTCATGGTTGAAGCGTTTTTTCGAAACGGGGTTAGGGTAAATGGTGAGTGGCAATACAATCCGCGTTTGTGCATGGACGATTTTCACGAACATTTTCCTAACGTGGCTTTTATTGCTGGGGATTTTTATCATTGCCTGAAAAGAAAGAATGAAAATGTGTTTAGGGAAACAGGTTCTATACAATATAAAAAAGGAGCAGAAAGACCATCTGTAAGAACAGAAAAACCTGTTGCAAACGTTCGTGAAATACTGCAAAATACGGTCAAAATGCTGGTCAAGACTTTCGAAAATATGATGAGACGTCTGAATTTATGCTTGGAGCATGGCGGTGGCCAATTTTAGCAATTTATGTAATAATTATTTTTCTTTTTCTTTCGGTATATTCTTACTTTGTTAATTTTGTAAACAATAAAAATACATTTGTATTTGTCCACTTATTTTATTACTCATTAGTTTGGCATATCATGGCATAATATGAATTTGACCAAATTTTAACCTAAATTTGGTTAGATATATCGTCCCCATATCATTGTGATCTAAACCAAGCACTACGTTTTTTAATCCAAGCCCTCTTTAATGCAAATAATTTTTACTCGCACGGTAGTTAGAGTAAGTAACCAAATATGCATCGAATGAACGTTTAGGTTATTATAAAAATCCTGATTAACTTTAAACGTTTTTACGTGTGCGTGCATTATAACAAAACAATATTGCAAGATAGTACTAGGTCTATAAAATTAATGATTCAGTGCCAGAATTTTCATCAGAGGAGTCGTATTGTATGCAAATGTACAAAAACACAATCCCGTCTTTACACAACTCAATGAAGAAACGATTTCTAACGCTATTTCATTAATATTATTCAGGCATCTAACAAAGGGCATTAAGATCCAGTAGGTTATTATCCATTGTCAATATTTTCTTTTATCACTTTTTCAACAAAAGATATACCATAATAAAAAATGTGCCAATCATTTTTTGCTAAATTGAGCAAACGCGTAAAGCCATGCGACGAGTAGGTGTTGACGTCTATACCGTATTGAGTATTGATATATGTTATTGGAAATATTACGGATAATTTAACGGTACAATACCGCAAGTAATGAATAATATATATATAAACATTTAAACATGGCAACGGACCATTGAAAAAGCTGCGATAATAGAAGGGCTAAAATCGCAAAGGGAAATAATGGTTTTGTTAAAGTGAAAACATGCTCGTGTTTTGTTTGTATACTCAAGCTGAGCGTAATTTATAAGGGGAGAGCTACGTTTTTATGTTTTGCCTGTGTTATTTGAAAATAAAATTCGCTTAAAAACGTGTATAATTTGCCACAGGAACAGATGGCGTATACAGGGCGTCCTGAACGATAAAAGGTTTGGTTTATTTGAAGCTCAGAAGGTTATATAACATCAAGTTAAGGAATATAATACGATTGTGACGTTCTTGATCATAAGCAGTATGTAGTTTTGTTAGATTATGATGTATTTAGATTGTACATATTGTTGTTAACATTAGTATTTCTCTGTTTAAAGGTAGACAAAATAGTTTTATCGAATGAAGTCGGGAAACTTGTCGGACTTCCATTGTCTTTATTTTGCTACTTAACACAATGTTTCGGTTAGTTCCTATCTTTAACCGTGTTCAAGTATAAACTATCATCTTTACATACATATACTCTTCATGTATAATAAAGCTAAATGATTCCGCCTAATTTCTACCTTTAAGCTGTTTATTTTGGACAAGGATTAGCTTCCAGATGTTGGAAATGTCACTATGATCATGTATATCGAAGCAGGAGTATGGCGAATCGTACATTGGAGAAACACCAAGACCCCTTCCCGTATGAGTTAAGGAATATCTGAAACATATTCAAAGAAGTAAAACTTTAAGATCAGGTATAGCGGTCTATGTTCGGACCAACCAACATTATAATGGTCAGAGGTCAAGGTTTTCGATAAAGAACGCAAATTCAAAGAAGCAGCTTTCATGAACCAAAACTCTCGTAATTAATCTGGAAGTCTATCCTTGTCCAAAACAAACAGTTCAAACTTCACACTCCAATAAGCACGTAGGCGGAGTCATCAAGCTTCATTGCACATGGATAGTATTTAAAACAGTAGCCTTAGAATTATAATTTAGTTTACACTTGAAAACGGGTTGAGATACTAACTATCCGAAACGTTGTGTTAAGAAACGAAATAAAGACAATGAAATTCCGATAAGGTAATTTTTTGACTAACACTTCTCTTTTTTCATGGTTTAATACAAATAACCAAAACAACTGTGAGAAGACTTGCCAATTTTTTCGTTAACAAGGCATTAGCGACAAACTGCGTCCTGAGAGTTTCCTCATCAATATTTTTCCCACATCCAACAAAGGATCTTATTATTCACCACGCAGCCCTATTATCCATTGTCAATATTTTCTTTTATCCTTTCTCCAACAGTTAAAAAGGCCGTGGAAAGAGTCGATGTTTATATTTTATTCAGTTGATAGATATCTTATCGGTAATATTATCCGCAATTTACTGAAAAAATGTTGCGTGTAACGCATAATATTTGTATTAAACATGTCAAAGATGCATTGAATAAGCTGCAATATTAGGGTTGCTGTCGTCGAAAAGAAAACATTTTGTGTTGTTTGGTAATTGTCTTGTTGCCCATTATTTATGAGAGGAAAGCTATGTTTGTAGCTGACGATTATCCTAAGCACAATGCATGAAAAATAAGGAAATATGGAGGGTAGTGAAGTTTACATCCGGGATTTTCGATGGCTAGTCTGACTGTATACCAACAGGTATGTCGCAATTATTGTAGCCTAACAAATTTCGCTTAGCTAAAGTTCATAAACAAAACAAGACAATGTTTTCGTTCCAACCAAACCATTACCCTTCACGATTGCAGCTACCCCATTATCGTAGCTTTTTCGATGGCCCTTTGCCATGTTTCATACGATTATTATGCGTTTTACGCGATATAATGCCGCTGAATTGTCGTAATAGTGCCAATAACAGATCTCAATGCGGAATACTGTATAAATATCAACGCCAATGTTCCGAAGTGCTTTGGATTTTAGCTCAATTTAACAAAAAAAAATGGTGGCATATTTTTTGATACCTACGTTATTGTTTATAGAAAAATTAAAAAGATATGGACAATGGACCAAAAGATTGACTCTGGATTATCTTGACCTTCGTTAGATGAACGTTATTTATGGTAAAGATCGGATAGCTAAACAACTTGCGCAAAGCAGATGGACAGGGCTGGCAACTTGTACCATCGCCAGGCAATTGTGGCCCCTACTTGACGGTAGGAAAATTACAGCACAGTCGGAAGGACCTAAGAAACATCATCGCCTGTTCGGTAGACATGCTGAACGTATGCAAATACCAACTAACGACTTCTGTAGAAGTTGCAGAGATGAAGAAGAGGAGGAAAGTATTCAGCATTTCTTGTGTGAATGCCCCGGCCTCGCGAGAAAAAGGTTCAATGCACTGGGCGAACCATTTTTTAATGATCTGGAGGAAGTGAGCAGCCTGCAACTGGGTCGACTCACTAGGTTTATTAACAGCAGTGAGTGGTTTGAATGAGCTGTCAATATTCTTCTACGTCGCATTAACCATCAGGAAGCTGATGCGGATAGGTTCCGCGGTACATGTGTGGTACCCCAACGGTCCTTATAGGACTACGTGTGACTGGACAATGCCAGAGGTCTGCTACTCTAAGCTAACCTAAACTAACCTACGGTAAACTTCTAAGGAGGTGGTGGTCTCCCCAACTAACTTAAGGGCCAACTCTGGTGAATAGGATGGAAACATATAAATGAACCATCTTACTTGCTGGAAAATTTTTAAATCTCAACTAATTGTGTAAATTATTAAAAACCCATTATAGAAAAAAAATCAAAGTAAAAGTCTCAAAATAAAACTCATAGTAAGATGAGCTAGTGGACATGTGCCAATGCCACGTTTAAACTAAGGAAGATGAGAACTGGCCTCATCCACGTTATATGTTTTTTTACGGAACATAAGAAACAATATACGTATGTACCGTTCTCACTGTATAATTAATTTTTTGATTGTTATGATAAACGCGGTAGGGAATCATTCTCTGTCGCACTAGCTCGGTGCTGGTGAAACTACGTTGCAAATGACAATGCTTCACCCCAGAAAGTATCAACTGTTTAACAAGTTCGGTGATATTGGGTAGAAGTGTTTAGGGACGTATAACAATAAAAGTTTTTTTATAATAAGAAAAGTTAAATTAAAAAAGTCTTTTTACTATATATTTTAAAAATTAAACTTCTTACATTAACAATTCATTTTCCCTTTGTGCTTTTTTCATAAAGCTCTTTTAAAGGGCTAAAGTAAGTATACTTTAAACTGTTTAAGGAATACCGACTAAATTAACGAAACCAATTATTATGTAAGAAGCAGAAAAAATATTTTTTTATCTTTTTCCAGACATCAATTTTCAGTTCGTTCTTTTTTTTCTAAAGCCTCGCTAAGCTTCTTTTCGTTAATATTGATGAAAATGCCGCTTTTTTTCGGTCTCATGCTTTTCCTGACACATTTGAAAATGGAATAAAAATATTTGTTAAACAGGACCAGATTACTAAAAAATCAATGTAATAATGGGACTTTTCGCTATAACCAAATTCATCATATTACTCAGCATTAACATCCTGAATTTAAACCTATTAATTACATACCAATAATAGAGTATTACAAACCTTTCCTAAAAACAATTAAAAAAATATAGTTTAAAAAAAACTAAAAAACACGCTTTAAAAATTAATGAAACTAAAAAGCGGAAAATAAATATAGTTTAAAATAATTCTTGAAATTCTTAATATAGGCAGAAAATAATAATGAATGATAAACATTAGTATTATAGTGAAAAAAAGCGTGGGGTGCTCGATATACGAAAAATATAGCACAAAGCGCCCCACGCTTTTTTTCACTATAATACTAATGTTTATCGTTCATTATTATTTTCTGCCTATATTAAGAATTTCAAGATTATTTTAAACTATATTTATTTTCCGCTTTTTAGTTTGATTAATTATTAAAGCGTGTTTTTTTAAACTATATTTATGTTTCAATTTTTAGTTTGAGTTATTGTTAAGAAAAGCATTTTTTTGAGTAGATTGAGCTAGATTAGTAGATTATTGTATTGTCAGCGGTTCTTGATAAGTCTACAAAATTTAAATTAAATCTGACCGTTTAAAGTGGATCAAAATCGGGTTCAATGAAGTCGGTTACAAACAAACATACATAGAAAACCCGAACAAACCCGAACAAACGACAAAAATTTTCAAAATAAAAAAGAAATATTGTCAAAATATTATTTTGACGGGTAGAATTTTTTTTTAATTTTTTTCTATTCTTAGCGACAATATCTATACGACCCCACGTTTGTTTCATTACTATCGGTTATTGTAATAATTCTGACATATTGACAGGTGTCAAATTTTGACAAGAGAATTTTTTGCGTATTTTTTTCAACTTTCCACCGTCAATATACATACGATATTATAGTTTTTTCATTAATATCATTTTTTTGTAAACGATTTGACATATTGACAGCTGTCAAATTTTGACAGGAGAATTTTTGCTTATTTTTCCCGAAGTCTCCGCATCGAATATTATACGACCCCATAATTTGTTTCGTCAAAATCGTTTTATACCTGACAGCTGTCAAAATTTGACAGGAGATTTTTTTGCGTGTAGATTATTGTATTGTTAGCGGTTCTTGATAAGTCTACAAAATTTAAATTAAATCTGACCGTTAAAAGTGGGTCAAAATCGGGTTCAAAGAAGTCGGTTACGGACAAACAAACAAACAAACATACAGGTGAAGCTAATAAAACCGTGTTAAAAAAGAACAGGAGACACGACGCGTCGGCAGCTACCTGTATGATCTGATCTTCAGTCCGAGTCCCTGCGACTGGTCAATTTATTGTGACGTTGATTGCTGGTTTCGCGAGTATTTTTTAAATTATTTTCTCAGTAAATAATTCACATTTTTTTGAAACCTAGATACGTAGTCATTTTCTTTACCATCTTCAACAAACATAATAATATTGTGTTATTTGTATTTATGTGGCGGAATATTATTATTCAGTCAGTCAGTCGGTTATATTAATATTTTGGCATATTACCGCGATCCAAAGTAGCTAAGGAACATTATAAATAGGGAATTACGAATTATTCGACGGGGGTGTGGTTTTAACACTCTATACAGACAAAAGCAGTATTATGGGTTTATTGTTTGAACGTTATGGTTGTTTCCCAGAGAAATCTAGTCAAGGTTCAAATTTCTATTTGATCGTAGAATTACAAAAAAATATACAGGGTGATCCTTAATGACGTGCTAATATTTTAGGGTGTGATTCCTCAAGTCATTTTATGAAGAAAAGTTCATATTAACATATGTCGTAAACGGCTTAAATTTTTTGCTACAGGGTGTTGAATTTTTTCTTTTTTAATGAGTTTTTTGTAATACCTCCGAAAGTACTTTAAATAATATTTTCTATTTTGGCATGTGCTAATAGGACATAAAACCACATGTTTTAGTTATAAAAGTTATTTTTTTGTCCCACCAGTGGCGTCCCTGCAATCATGTCCTCTTATATTTTTTAGAAAAAAAGTGGGACGCCACTGACATTTTTCCATGTGGATAATATTTCTGATTAGCCTGATCAATTCTACATAGAAATAATCTCTTGCATTTTTCTCCTCAGGCACACTGTTCTTAATTAAAATAATTAAATTAAATTAGCTGCATTTTGCAGTTTAATTTTTGATCAGATAAATGTAGTTATCCTGGAATGGTGACGTTCTTAAAAACATAATTAACGCCTTAACGGCAGTCTTATCTGCATTTTCATCTAAAAGAACTACTTGTGTTACTTAAAGATGTACCATGTGCGCTAAGGAATCAAATGTGGTAATTACACGCATGATGGAGCTCCTGCTCATTTCAGTGTAATCGTTCGCGACCATTTAGATGCAATTTATCCGAATCGTTGGATAGGTCGCGGAGGAGCTCAACAATAGCCAGCAAGATCCCCTGATCTCAATAGTTTGGATTTTTTCTTGAGGGTCATCTTAAAACTCTAGTGTATAAAACTCCCATTAAAACATTAGATGATTTAAGCGAGCGAGCGAGTCTTCTGTGAAACAATACGGAATTCGCCTGGAATATTTGAACGAGTCTGCTATTTGATGCAAGGGCGAAAGCATGCCTATTAAGTGAAGGTGGTTATTTCCAACAATTTTTATACAACAAAATTTTGCATTATCAATGCTAAGTAGTTGAGCTAATTTAATTTAATTATTTTAATTAAGAACGGTGTGCCTGAGGAGAAAAACTCAAGAGACGATTTTTATGTAGAATTGACCAGGCTAATTAGAAATAATATCCACATGGAAAAATGTCAGTGGTGTACCACTTTTTGTCTAAAAAATATCAGAGGACATGTTTGCAGGGACGCCACTGGTGGGACAAAAAAATAACTTTTATAATTAAAACATGTGATTTTATGTCCTATTAGCACATGCCAAAATTAAAAATATTATCTACAGTAATTTCGGAGATATTACAAAAAACGCATTAAAAAAGAAAAAATGCAACATCCTGTAGCAAAAAAATTTAGCCGTTTAGGACATATTATGTTTATATGAACTTTTCTTCATAAAATGACTTGAGGAATCACACCCTAAAATATTAGCACGTCATTAAGGAACACCCTGTCTAAACGCCCTGACCCAAATTATTCGTTTCTGAAAAACGATTTTCACCTAAACAATTTAATTCAATGGCATTAATTTCTTGACAACTACAATTTTCGTGATAAATGGCTAACATGAAATCAGAATTAAACTTGTAAATAATAATATAAATAACTGCGCGCTTATTTTACAATATAAATAGCTAAAGATTGTATTCATGCAAGCCTGTAATAACCTTTTAATAAATCATTCGGCTTGACTTTATCCAGTATTTAGTTTTAAACTTGTCAATTATTGTCGAGGGTTTTGTTTGATATTGTATGTAATTTATAAAAGTTTTTTTAAAACTTAATTTTCCACTATGTATAGTATTTTTGGTGTCTTTAATGTAGGTACTACATTGTATGCTTCATACTCTATATTATAGTTCGTGAATATTTTCGCGTCCTAGATCAAAAAATTTTGTTTGATGGTACCAGATCATCACTGAGAAAAAGCCTTCTATTCCTTATAAGAATTCACATATTCTTTATACAACTGTTTAATACTACAGTGTCCGCAAGAAAGTCCGCATCAAATGGGATTTTTTTAAATTATTAGGTATAGGTAAAAATTGAAAAAGCAGTTAGTTTTTGCTTACCTAAAAACCAAAAATGACGTATACTGAAGCAGCTGCACGACTTGCGTTACTTGTCAAATTTGACATTTTTAATAAAATAGGTTCAAAAATGCCCTTATTTATCAAAATATCGAAAAAGTTTATTCGAGAAAGTTGTTTATTTAGGCATTTTTAGCCTTTGTTCGAAATTTTGACAGTCTAATACAATTTTTATTTTTTGCCAGATTCTTGAAAATTTTGATCAACCCTCGTAGATTAACTTTTATACATCGATGTAAAACCATTTGCCTTTACTTCATTTGTAATTTTAGTGCAATTTTGTGTAAAATTTTTGTTTCCAATTATTTATTTTGCTTCAAAAACTGAAATTGTTATTGATCAGTATGTAATGTTTGATGCAAAGTTTATCTAATTACATCAGTTTTGTCAAAACCGACGTTTCTCATTTTTCTTAAGTTCGTAAACAGATGTACAAAAAGAAAGTATTAGGAAGCTTTCGTTGAAATTTTACTTAATTATTATTATTAAATTAAATTAATTATATTAAACTATATTTTTGTTGAATAAAATGTTTCGAGCGATTAATATTTATTCTTTTTGATCCAATATTTATTAAGTAAAATTTCAACGAAAGCTTTCTAATATTTTCTTTTTGTACATCTGTTTACTAACTTAAGAAAAATGAGAAACGTCGGTTTAGACAAAACTGATGTAATTAGATAAACTTTGCATCAAACATTACATACTGATCAATAACAATTTCAGTTTTTGAAGCAAAATAAATAATTGGAAACAAAAATTTTACACAAAATTGCATTAAAATTACAAATGAAGTAAAGGCAAATGGTTTTACATCGATGTATAAACGTTAATCTACGAGGGTTGATCAAAATTTTCAAGAATCTGGCAAAAAATAAAAATTGTATTAGACTGTCAAAATTTCGAACAAAGGCTAAAAATGCCTAAATAAACAACTTTCTCGAATAAAGTTTTTCGATATTTTGATAAATAAGGGCATTTTTGAACCTATTTTATTAAAAATGTCAAATTTGACAAGTAACGGAAGTCGTGCAGCTGCTTCAGTATACGTCATTTTTGGTTTTTAGGTAAGCAAAAACTAACTGCTTTTTCAATTTTTACCTATACCTAATAATTTTAAAAAATCCCATTTGATGCGGACTTTCTTTCGGACACTGTATATGTGTTAGCAACGCGCTTTCCTACTATAAGGCAACGAAAATCGCTAGACCATTGTGTAGTGATAATATCACAGTGATTTAACCAGTAGGAAATAGGAGTTATTGCCACCATAGAATGGTTTATAGCCATTATTGCTCTGAATACTCACAGTAATTATCAAGTTCTATTGGGGGTGTAATCTGACTTTATATACTGTAATAGTTCCGACTGGCAGTTGTAATGGAAACTTGACATTAATCATAATAATATTTGCTTGCTACGGTTAATAAAGCATAATATACTTATCTATTATGCAACATGGTTTACTGAGATGGTAAAAATCGTCCATATTAATATTATAAAATAAAAGTTTTATAAACGTAAAATGGTTTTATAATCAGCTTATAACGATACCAAAAACGATATTAAAGTAGATTTTATATGAAACGAAATTAGAAAAGAAAATATTTTACTTGCTTATTTGTTAGTAAGTAAGTATATCTTTCTTTTATTAGCTTCAACCGATGCTTGAATTTAATTTCCTATATCAGGCTTTATCGTGAATAATTATCTTTTACATAAAATGTTCATTATTGCCAATTTCCTAAATAAATTGGCTTCGCTGGCATATCAAAAAATTTGTCGTAAATATTTAAAAACCCTGGAATCTCATCTTTCTTAATATTTTCCTTGTTTATGTCTTTGGGAAAATTTAATATTTGCGCTGTCTTAAAAATTACATTACGCGCCGAAAACAAAATTTAATAAAAAAATGTCTACAAACCAAAGTAAAACAAATTTATCTTCGTCTATGACAGGCAACTTTTTGTTGCTAGGGAATGAACAGAGGCGTACAATTTAATGGAGCGATAGGTTTATTTCTTTCCTTACAATAGTTCTTTCTTAATCTTACTAGTTTATTAATCTATCTACCTTTTATCTATTTTCTATCTATCTTTTTATGTCTATATTTATATATAAACAGGGTTATTATATAGAAACTGATTAGCCTTTTATACCGTGCGAGCAAAAATTATTTGCATCATAGAGGGCTTGGATTAAAAAACGTAGGGCTTGATTGAGATCACAATGATATGGGGACGATATATCTAACCAAATCTAGGTTAAAATGTCGTCAAATTCATATTATGACATGATATGCCAAACTAATGAGAAATAAAATATGTAGACAAATACAAATTAATTTTTGAAACAAAAAGAAAAATAATTATATAAATTGCTGAAATTGGCCACCGCCATTATCCAAGCATAAATTTACTTTATAAGGAAATAAATTTAGCTGCTTCTTAAGAATAGTCCTGCATGTTCCATAAGATCTTCCCACTTCTTGGGACAGGCGTTTTATACAATTTGTTGGCGTATTTTGCATTATTTCACGAACGTTTGCAACAAGTTCTTCCATTCTTACAGATGGTCTTCCTGCTCCTTTTTTGTGTTGTGTAGAACCTGTTTCCCTAAACACAGCCACGGTTCTTTTCAGGCAATGATAAAAAACCCCAGCAATAAAAGGAACGTTAGGAAAATGTTCGTGAAAATCGTTCATGCACAAACCCGGATTGTATTGCCACTCACCATTTACTCTAACCCCGTTTCGAAGATACGCTTCAACCATGAATGTTTTGTGCTGTTCCGTAAAGCCCATTGTGTGAATTGTTCAAGAAATTGGAAAAATTAGTGATGAATCAAATTACTTGTAACGACTGTCAAAGATGACGGAATAACTGATCGATTGTTAATTCAGGTAGTTACTGACACCCAACAGGTATTAAGCTCTACAGCTAAGCATTACGTTCTTAGATGCAAAGCCCTCTTTGATACAAATAATTTTTGCTCGCACGGTATAGAATACCGACCACTTAATCAAGAATTGTTTGGATCCATCGAATTAGTTTTTTTTTAAATATATTAAAAAAAAAGGTATACAAAATATTAACACTTTAATGCTCGCATTCACAATTGATATTTTTCTAGACTTAGCAACGTGCGGAACTCAAGTCACCATCTTTAAGGCGTTGACAATGACAATTTGCTATTCAAGTTCTTGATTTACTAATCTTGCACGATGCTTGTGAGTCAAGAATGTTTGCAAATGTTATTTATGTCACAGTCAAAGCGGCCTGATTCGTTAATTATGGTTAAAAACCTTTGGGCAACTCAACATAAGGAAAGGAAAGCATAAACAAAAACAACAAAAGCTCTAACTTAACAAACATTTTGTATACTGATTTATTGATAATATTACTGGAAAAGTAAGAATATTTTAGGGCCTAAACTTTGCCTATTACGCCACTGGTAGGGTAGGATATGACAGTTTATTTTTTAGCGTTCAATATTCAGGGAATAGCACATTCCCAAGGGAAATACAAATAAAACGAGGATATATTTCATTACGGTTAAGTGTCGGCTTATATTTGGCTATTTTTCTCAGTGTTTTACTCTGGTCTCGCATTTTTCTCGTCTCGGAGAACAAGACGAGACGATAGTTTTTTCTGCGAGAATCTCGCGAGACGAGACGAAAGTATGCTCTACGAACCATTGGTTAAAATTTTTTTTTGGCCAATAATCAGGTAAAAATGGTGACGACCTTGGAAAAAAAAGGTTCGGAAAAAACATTCGTAGGTCCAGAACCGGTACTCAAAGTCCCAAGGGGTACCATAAAATAATACACTAAGAACGAACATAAAATCTAATGGAACAACCGACAGGGATTAAACCATAGCAAAACTTTCATTGATAGCCCAGATCCGAAACTAGCTAAACAGTTACTTCTGATGAGAAGAAACCAGCTGAAAATCATCATAGGACATAATATGGCTGTTAAGAAGCATCTGCGCCGAATGCAACGGTGGAACGAAGACCCAGACTGTAGGCTATGCAAACGGGAAACCGTACAGAATAAAATCTGCCACTGTGGGAGAATGAGCCTAATGAATAAAAATTAGGCAATTACTTGAAGCAGTTACTTTTTAGTAAAAGCAATTACTTTACTAGCAAACGCTATAAGTAAAAGCAATTGCTAGATCTGGATATGAATAAAATTTTGAAGCAATTGCTGTTTTTCTTACACCTCTGTAGCTAATGCTTATTCAACACACGTTCAGATTATAGATTTCATGTTCAGTTTGGTGCCTAATTTGCAAAAGAGTTGACGTAAATACAACCACGTTGGTCTAGTTATTTAGTAGAATAGTAATCTGTTACGTTTTTGTGGAAAATAGGAAACATATTTGTGATATGGCAGATTTCAGTGAAAATGAGGAAAGTGTGATGAAGAAATAACAGCTTCAGCACTTGTAGGATATTTAATAAAAATATTGGCCTTCTCCAAAACTGCATACATTACAGAAGTATATGTCTTACGGACAGTAGTTTGGTGAATACCGAGTTCTTCACCTACAGAATTTTGAAAGCCCGGATCCGACAATTTCCGCAGAAAAACTTTAATCTTATTTAAAGGCGACAGTGCACCCCCTCGCCTTTTACAAGTATCAGTCAAAAAATAATTTGCCAACCACTCAACATTTTCTCAGTCAAATCGATATAACTTTCTGAAATCATCATATCTGCAGTTTTTACGTACACTGTAGATTTTTCTTTTACAGAAGTTCATATCATCAGCCATAATGAAAGACACAAATTAAGAGCAACGCACATGTATGCCGCGGAGAACGAAAGATGACTGCTACCAAGCAAATGATGCTGGCGTCGACCTACCTTAAAAAGTTGAAAGCGATCGCTACACTAGAAAAAGTAATTCCTTAATTTATTCATCACATTTTAAGCAAACGATAGCAATCGCTTCTATTTTTTAAGAAAAAACATTGACTAGAAGCAATTCCTGCACTTTTAAGCAATTGCTGGACGCAAAAGCAATTACTTTAGTTTTTATTCATTGGCTTTCAAGAAATTTCTTCGATTTTATAAGAAAAAGCAATTGCTACATTTTTATTCATTGGGCTCATTGAATCAAATAAGGCATGAAATACTAGGGCAACCAAGACTAGAGTTGGGTATTTATAACAAAAGTGACCAATAGAAATTGCTGGAAATTATTTTTTGCATAGCAATGTTTGTCCCCTCCTAAGTGCATCCGGTATTTGAATTGACCATTGGAAATAAAAATAACCAGGTAAAAGTAAAACAGTTACAGTTATCTCTGAGAATATTTTTTGTTTCGTAAGTCGAAAATTAGGTACTATCAATTTAGAACATACGAATTGCCAAAACATATTAGGTCATCACAGACAAATAATACAATCGGATGCATTTTATTCGCTTCAATTCTTGTTAAGCTTTTGAATAGTATAAAGCGCACTTCATTAAATAGAGCATTATTGCCACTCGGCTGCCCAATTTACTATGAAAAGCAAGTCGATTTAAATAACTAGAGGCTTACGCCAGAGCATAGAGTATGGTTCGGTATTAAATTCGAATTAGAGATAACATCGCGTCAATTCGACTATATTCTGATAAGTTTATTCTAAACTGTCAATAGTGCCAATTTATCGACTAGAGAACTGTTACGACCGTCACGTCAGGGTAGGCAATGCCTCCCCTGCTACAAAAAAAATAATACTACTACTATATACTATCTGCTCTTAAATATTTGATATTCATATGACGTAAGGGACACGATGTTAAATGTCTTTGAGAGGTACCTTATATTAAACTAAAATAGTAATATACAAATACTTATTTTTATACCTATACTATGGTAGTCTAATAGGTTTTTTTTCAACAATTTGTATTATAATAATTATGAATATCATAACAAGGTTATTGTTGAAAAAAATTACCTTGTCGGACTTCCATTGTCTTTATTTTGTTACTTAACACAACGTTTCGGTTAGTTAGTATCTCTAACCATTTTCAAGTGTAAACTAAATTATAATTCTAAGGCTACTGTCTTAAATACTATTCGTGTGCAATGAAGCTTGATGACTCCGCCTACGTGCTTATTGGAGTGTAAAGTTTGAGCTATTGGTTTTGGACAAGAAGAGGCTTCCCGATATTGGGGATATCTATACTTGGTTTACTTAATATATGGGTATTTTGATTTATGAAAGCTGCTTCTTTGAATTATCGTTTTCCCCAGTGCTGTTCCGTGTCCAAAACCTTGGCTTCTGACCACTGGATATTATGTTGGTTTGTACCATACATGTTCCGCTATACCTGATCTCGAAGCTTCACCTCTTTGAGTATGCTTCAGATGTTTTTTAATTCGTACGGGAAGAGAATGTTATTATTATTTTTATTTTATAGCAGGGAAGGCAGTACCTTGCCTGGGACGCCACAGTGCTGTAATACAGTTTTATTGCGTAATGGTAGTTTTTAGCAGCCATGTGTCCTGGCATAATACGTTTAGCGGCCGCAAAGAGGGATTGCGGTCCTCTATGCTTATCAAAACCAGTTGTATGTGTCCCCCTATAAATAAATAAATAAATAGGTAAAGTATTTTTCACCCTAAATGGTATTGACTGCAATAAAACTACCGGTTTAATCTCATTGTTATACACAATCAACAAGCAAATACACTACAGGGTAGGACCTTAGATATTTAATTCGTTATTAATAATATATTATTTAATGACATGAAATATCCTAAATATATCTAAAATAAAGTTAAATATTACCTGCTTTAATTAAGTACAAATTATAATCCGACCCTGACCGACAGTTTATTTGCATTTTTATGGCCGAGCTCTTGCAAAACGTCCCAGGTAGTTAAACGGAGTCAACCATTTATTGTAAAAAATACTTTACTGATATTTTTCCTCAATAGAAGACATTAAATTTATTAATTTCTAAGTAATTTTAAAAGTTTGTGACAAAAATTACTTCTCTTGTCGGATGAATACAAAGCGACGGTGCTGAAAAGACTAATAACTCGTTTTCGGCGATTTTTATTTTTTAGATCCTCGTTTTAATGAATTCCCAACACACCCCTTGCGCAGCAGGAAACAAAGAAGTTTTAATACTTTTAATCTTTTAACCCAGTAAGCGACAGAACCGGTAAAAGCAGAAAAGGCAAAAGGGAAAATTGCTGTAATTTAGTAATTAGGACTCCAGTGGCTTTACTGCAAGGTATGCAGATAATATTCCTGCTGCTTTTCAACTGAAAATAGGAACCCCGGCTAGTTTTTCTGCAATAGCAGGCAAATTGGAGAAAATGTCATGTTAGATCGTGCTGACGTTACTCGTTGCACTCGTCGGCGTCGGCAGGATGATTTAAAATTAAAAATTATCTCGTTTACGAGAAAAACCAAGTTGCCCAAATGCCACGAAAATTATCTGGACACTGTTTTTTTTAACACCCTTTTATTAGCTTCACCTGTATGTTTGTAACGGTAAACGTTTTTTAATTTCTTGCAAATAACTCCGTTATTGTAAGCTTGAGAGAAAAATGTTATATAACTCTATTTATGGAACGTTTAAAGACGCGTATTTTATATTTAAAATTTTCGTCCAAGTATTATCGGTTTCGAGATATGAGGCAAAATATAGAAATCATATTTTGGCCGATATCTCGAAAACCGTAAGAGATACGAAAAAATAATAACGAGCTGAGATGTAGATTTCTTTGAGATACAACTTTCTATCTATATAGACTTTTTTCCTAAAGTTTATACTTTCTGAGAAAAATGGCAATTTATGAATATTCCGAAATTTTCCTGAAATATGTATGGAAAATGTCTACTTTACTTTTTTTTTTTTTTTTTTTTTTTTTTTTTTTTTTTTTTTTTTATTAGTTTTTTTAAACTATATTTTTTTTATTCAATCATCTAGATTAGCAACCAAAAATTGTAGAAGTATAAATATTAGCGTAACAAAATATGTCTATGTTTACCCTACAATCCTGTGTTTTTGGTCACATTTTTTAAATATCGACATTTTTAAGACCACAGTTCTCTTCACCGTGCAAAACTTACCCAACTATCTAAATTTTAAATTTGTATCTACCGTGCGAGCAAAAATTATTAGCATCAAAGAGGGCTTAGATAAAACGTAGAGCTTGGTTTAGATCACAATGATATAGGTACGATATATCTAACCAAATCTAGGTTAAAATTTGTCAAATTCATATTATGACATAATATGCCAAACTAATGAGTAATAAAATAAGTAGTAGTATTGTTTTGTTATAATGCACGCACACGTAAAAACGTTTAAAGTTAATCAGGATTTTTATAATAACCTAAACGTTCATTCGATGCATATTTGGTTACTTACTCTAACTACCGTGCGAGTAAAAATTATTTGCATTAAAGAGGGCTTGGATTAAAAAACGTAGGGCTTGGTTTAGATCACAATGATATGGGGACGATATATCTAACCAAATTTAGGTTAAAATTTGGTCAAATTCATATTATGCCATGATATGCCAAACTAATGAGTAATAAAATAAGTGGACAGATACAAATGTATTTTTGTTGTTTATAAAATTAACAAAGTAAGAATATACAGAAAGAAAAAGAAAAAGAATTACATGTATTCTGAGAATTCGCATAACCAAAGAGGTGGAACCAGGCTTCCTCCGAAAAAAATGTCAGGTCTAATAAATTATTTCTATTCAATAAATTTTGGTAAACCATTGAGAGTAATTCCTGCGTCTTTCAAAATCTGCGGCTTGTATTTCTTGGAATACTTGCACTTTATATGGAAATAAATTTATATAATAGTCCTGCATGTTCCATAAGATCTTCCCACTTCTTGGGACAGGCGTCTTTTATAATTTGTTGGCGTATTTTGCATTATTTCACGAACGTTTGCAACAAGTTCTTCTGTTCTGACAGATGGTCTTCCTGCTCCTTTTTTGTGTTGTGTGTTGTATAGAACCTGTTTCCTTAAACACAGCCACGGTTCTTTTCAGGCAATGATAAAAATCCCCAGCAATAAAAGCAACGTTAGGAAAATGTTCGTAATAATCGTCCATGCACAAACCCGGATTACCCTACCATTTACTCTAACCCCGTTTCGAAAATACGCTTCAACCATGAATGTTTTGTGCTGTTCCGTAAAGCCCATTGTGTGAATTGTTCAAGAAATTGGAAAAGTTAGCGATGAATTAAATTACTTGTAACGACTGTCAAAGATGACGGAATAACTGATTGATTGTTAATTCAGGTAGTTACTGACACCCAACAGGTATTAAGCTCTACGGCTAAGCATTACTTCCTTAGATGCAAGGCCCTCTTTGAAGCAAAACATTTTTGCTCGCACGGTACAAAGATTTTAAAAATATTTAGAAAAAACCATTTTCAGAGTACCTTCTGTAGGAGGCTGTATAGTAACGTTGTAAGCGGACATAGGACACAATTTTATATAAAGTTCTTACTATATTTTTAACCATTTTACTCAATCCCAAATTGTTTTTTAGTTTTAATTATTTTAGAACACCGCGTATATTTATAGTAGTAGACAACCAATTTAATCCAATAATGGGGCATTGTGAATTTCACAATTCTCGTACAACTAACTATAAAATGAAATTTCACACTTTGCAGCTTTGGCGAAGCTCTGTTACACATTTTTGCAGCATCGCATTTTATTCCATTTGGTTTTGTCGAACCGACTTCTGTTAAGCTAAAATGGAATAATTGAATTTTGGCGAACGCTGATGAATGCCGCTTTAAGCCATATATTTTTCCATTTGGTACAGCTTCACAAATAACCAGTTTCGGTTTTATACCGCTCCCTAAAGGCTATATACTGGGCGTCTCATAACAAAGGGGATATACAGCAATATGACTTGCAAGTAGGTAATTTATGCTTAATTTTTTGCGATAATTATGCTTCGTCAAGCAGTTTAAATGCAAATATCTTAAAAACTACAACCGATTACTGCAGTAAAGAGGATTATATAATAAGAATTTCATATCTTGAAAACTCTCACAGCAGTAAACGACACTAAACAAGCGCTAATAGACCAGGGCTGAAGTCTTTGAAAATAGTAAAAAGTGAAAAAAAATAATAGTAGGATGAAACCCATTGAAAAAGGAAGAGAATATAACAAAAATGAAAGGAAAAATAATTTACGGGTGATCCGAGGTCGGGAAGTGGAAAGGGGTGAGTTTTTAAGGGTGGAAAACGATTTATCTCGATTTCCAGCAAAACTACAAGTCCTATGGAAAAACGTTGAATGCAAAGTTGTAGGTAATAAAAAGATCTACAACTTTTGTATTTACACTTTTTTAACCTCAAAATTTATGTGAAAAATTCAAATAACCGAGTTTTGGTTTTTTATTTTTATCTTTTACAAAAAAAAAATTTTTTTCACGAAATTTGGTGAAAACTTACCTTTCTATGTCCCAAACACACTGTAATCTTTTTGATTTAAAATATTTATTTTTTCACCTTATTTTGATTTAATATCGAAACAGCACCCTAATTTTCAATCGAAAATTCTCACGTCAAAATATCTGCTTTTTTAAAAAAGTCGGTGGGCTTTTGTTCGTTGAAATCTCTACTTTCTGATGGTGTAAAAAAATATACATTACTTACTATTTTCAGAAAATGCAAAAAAATGCTACCTTTAATAATTATATTTAGAACAACTATTTTCGCATGGTTTTTGCGATCTTTATGTTTTATGGATTTGTAATTTTTTTGTTTATCAATGTAACATGGAATCTTACGTTTTTCGAGTAATTAAAGTATACATTTTTAAAAATAGCTCAAAATTTTATTTACATAATGATTAAAAAAAAAATTCGGATTAGAGTCTTTTTCGTTTCCTTGCATATTTTGAGAACATTTACCATGGTTATGTATATTTTTTTTTACACCATCATTTTTTTGTAAAAGATAAAAATAAAAAATCGTTTTCTACCCTTAAAAACGCACCCCCTTCCACTTTCCGACCTCGGATCGCCCGAAAATTGTTTTTCCTTTCATGTTATATTCTCTTCCTTTTCCAATGGGATTCATCCTACTATTATTTTTTTTGTTTCAAGAATTATCTACCCTGGTCTAGAAATTATTACAAATAGAACTGCAAAGCACTCGTTTAAGAAATAGCCCTATTTAATGAAATTAATGGAAAATTGATAAAACAAATAATACAATTAATACTATAAATATTGTATACAGTTCTTGATAATGTTGTTTTTTAGGTATTCTGTTATCAATATAATTTTCAATGTTACGTACTTTTCCCTTCAGAGATTTTAAAATACTTCGACAGGGATAAAATCCCTTTTCAATCCTTAAGGGATAAAAAAGGCAATTTTAGTTCCCGAAAATAAGTTCTTAGGTGGCTCTTTTTAGCTACAAAGTACAAAATATATTTTAACGTATTGTGTGATATGCCCTCCAATTTGGGCCTTTAAAGAATATGATATCAAATAATATTTATAAGGTATATTGTAGTATTTTTTATAAATTTAATGACATTATAATAACGACACTTGTATTTGTGGATAAGTAATAGATACTTACTACAAAAATAATATAAAGATATACGGTGTGACCAGTAAAGTCCGCATCATATGGGATATTTTTTTATTAATAACTTTATTCGAAATTTGACTTGGACATCAAGTTCTGCTTCATTTCCAAAACTATCGAAAAAAGTTATTAGAAAAAGTTTGTTTAAATGCAGTTTCTAGCCCACATGCAAAATTTTAGCTGCATAGGATAATTTTGATTTTTTACCTATATTTTGAAAATTGCACCAAGTTTGCAAAATAAGACTCAACGCAACCTACATAAAACTTCTTAGTTTTGACATTGCTTTATTTAAGATACATTTTCTTTAAAGTAGCGCCATATTAAATGCGTGTTTTTCTACAAAATCAAAATTGGGCAATTAAAATTTGGCCGCATGTGATGCAAAATTTATTTGTTTTTGACCCTGTATAAGGTAACTTTATAAAATAAGTATTTATGGAAACGTAGTTTGTGTCTGAAAGTAATACACCTTAATATTAAGGAAAAAAAATACACAGTGTCATAAGTAAGGTGTTCATTAAGTGGAAAATAAATTTTAGTGGTGGGTAAAAAATCAAAATTATCTTATGCAGCTCAAATTTTGCATATAAGCTAGAAACTGCATTTAAAAAAACTTTTTTTAATAACTTTTTTCGATATTTTTAGAAATAACCTCACTTTTGAATTATTTTTGGAAAAAAAATAAAATTTGACCGATAATGCGAATCACGTGACTACTATTTTTTTGCCTAATTTTCATCCCGATCGAAGCAGAACTTGATGCCAAAGTCAAATTTCAAATGAAACTATTAATAAAAAAAAATCCCATATGATGCGGACTTTACTGGTCACATTGTATGTATCAGGATTTAAACTGTCAATAAAAACATTTTTATAATATGATACAAAACATGTATAAATTGAGTTCGACGGGTCGTTCAAACAATTTTATCATGAAAACATTTTTATTTAAAATATAATAATGTAGTTTCCATTTTTATTTGTAGGCTTATTTGGAATAATCCCGTTTAAAACCATAACGACCGTTTTAGCGACGTAAAATACAGTTTTTTGGATTTATTGATTGTCAATTATTAAAAGAACCGTATTTTGTATTTATAAACCGGAAATTATTAAGTTAAAATTGATTAAAGTAAGGGTATTTAGACGCGTTTATATACCATAATGTTATTTTCTTATACTCGTCAATGAGAATAAGATGTTTGAAACAGAGATTGTACCTACCTAGCGTAATTTTTAAAAATACAATTTTTGTGTTTTGGCATTCGTTATACAGTGTGACCAGTAAAGTCCGCTTGATATGGGATTTTTAGTATTGAAAATACTATTGGGATCGTGTTTACGCAAACTTTGCATTGCATGTCAATGTCGCTCATGTCGATGTCGCGGCCAACAGCGCAATATCTAGATCGGTCTTGTAACATAATACTCTGATACGACTTGGTAGAAATATAAATATGAATCAGCGTAAAGTCGGCAAGTAAATAATGAATAATGTTTAGTTTAGTTTGTGTTTTAAAGAACGCCATAGTAACTTTGTTAAAAAGTGTTTTATTGAGATAAGTTATAACTAAGGTAAGTTCACGTTATTTCAATCGGAATATTATATCGAAAAAAAAAGCGGGAGGCAAAAAGTTGGAGCACAATAATTGCATATTACAGGGTCCGCCCAAATTTGGTTAACAAATGGGATAATTTTTTTATTATTGATTTCTCAGAAAATGTTATTGTATCATTGGGTAAATAAGTATAATTTAAAAACATAGCATAAGTAGGCTTAGACAATATGACCGATTGAATATAAGGCAATTGTTCACCTTGGTTGGTCTGCTATGTGAATATTATTGTTTATAAACAAATTAATATTAATTATTCTTAGAAATAAAACCATACATTTAATATAATATGTTTTAGTTAATATACAGGGTGTCCCAAACGTAATGGGACACAGAGCAACAGCAGGCTCCTTAAGGCGAAATAACGCGATTTATTTAAACTTGCATTATCCCAAAATTAATAACAACCAAGATAAAGGGTGTCAAACTTTTATTTTTGTTTTCGTTTTTTTGGGATTATTTATAGTTCACCTTGGTTGGTCTGCTATGTGAATATTATTGTTTATAAACAAATGTATATTAATTATTCTTAGAAATAAAACCATACATTTAATATAATATGTTTTAGTGAATATACAGGGTGTCCCAAACGTAATGGGACACAGAGCAACAGCAGGCTCCTTAAGGCGAAATAACGCGATTTATTTAAACTTGCATTATCCCAAAACTAATAACAACCAAGATAAAGGCTGTCAAACTTTTATTTTTGTTTTCGTTTTTTTGGGATTATTTATAATATGTTTTAATTAATGTACAGGGTGTCCCAAACGTAATGGGACACAGAGCAACAGTAGGCTTCTTAAGGCGAAATAATGTGGTTTATTTTAAAGCTGTGTCAGGTATTTTCAATACATAGGATGCTTGCGTAAGGTGCAAGATCTGTGAATTTTTTTATTAATAGCTTTATTCGAAATTTGACTTTGGCATCAAGTTCTGCTTCGATCGAGATGAAAATTACTTTCAGACACAAGTTACGTTTTCAAAAATACTTATTTTATGAAGTTACCTGATACAGGGTCAAAAACAAATAAACTTTGCATCACATGCGACGAAATTTTAATAGACCAATTTTGATTTTGTAGAAAAACACACTTTTAATATGGCGCGGCGCTACTTTAAAGCAAATGTATCTAAAATAAAGCATTGTCAAAACTAAGAAGTTTTATGTAGGTTGCGTTGAGTCTTATTTTGCAAAAGTGGTGCAATTTACAAAATATGGGTAAAAATCAAAATTATCTTATGCAGCTAAAATTTTCCATGTGGGCTAGAAACTGCATTTAAAAAAACTTTTTCTAATAACTTTTGTCGATACTTTCAGAAATAACCCCACTTTTGAATTATTTTTTAGAAAAAATTAAAGTTTGACAGATAATGCGAACCACGTGACTTCTATTTTTTGCTTAATTTTCATCTTAATCGAAGCAGAACTTGACGCCAAAGTCAAATTTCGTATAAAGCTATTAATAAAAAAAAATCCATATAATGCGGACTTTACTGGTCACACGGTATTTAAAATAGCATCTAAAAACCGTTGGGCTCATAAAAAAAGTTTTATAACGCAAACCAAAGCAAATAATTTACATATTATATAACTGTAACAATAACAACAACAATCGATCATCATCAACCGTTATTAGTTTTAAAAACAACAAAAAAATTATGCATTTTCCGTGTTTTAAATACATTATGTGGTGGTAACGTAGATAGCCTTTTATGTGTAATTAAAAAGGCAAAAAAAAGTCAACGAGTCGGGAATTTGACCGAAAACACCAAATAGTTCGGGCACCTGAACGCGAATATGATGTCGAAAACAGTTTTAAACTGCTTCCACCCCCTCGATGGACCAAAAACCACCTCTTTCTCGATAAGGCAGTGTTTGTGATCGATGATTTGGTAAAGGGAGAAGAATAATTATGGAAGAGCACCGCATTTGAGACACACTGTAAACGAGAATATTTACACGTGTCTGAAACTGCCAAAAAAAATTACCGATAAAGAAAACACTTACTAAATTAAAAAGAAGAAAGTTTACTGAAACTTTTTGTCACTCTTTTTTTTTATGAAAAAGGTTTTACTTGATTTGAAGCGTTTTAGTTTCTTAATAAAGGACAACTGGCTTATTTTTCCGACAGGTTTATGCTGTAATTTTTAGGGGAACATTTATCAAGCACAAAATATTTTTCTACTTCAAAAAAAATGTTGCTTACATTGCATTGACAATTTCTAACCCTACCTTACTCAAACGTCACTAGCCGCCATTGCCGTATAGTCTACACAGGATTTTTTCTCTATCGCTACTCCTAAAAAGAATTAGCAAGCAATTTGCGAACACCTTAAAGTTATCTACATGTGGGTGGTCGCTTCCAGCGACTGCAGTAAGGGTAGTTTTTATATTTAGCTGCTTTTATTCCGCTTTTCACAAAGTGTTTCTGTGGTGCTATCGCGATCGCAAATAGTTTACGTGACGGCCATATTTAATGGCGTTTCTCCTAATGCACGTCCGAAAAATTCTACTTGCCAAAAACAAGCAAAACTAAGAGTAGTTTACAAAGATTTATTATTGCGAATGAAATAAAGTGAATATTTCATTAATCAAGTTAAAACTTAAATTTTTTGTAACGTATCGTTATTTTATTATTAATATCTACCTAATTATATTAATATGCAAAACGGTTTATTTCGGTTATGTATAATAAAACGATTTCGGCTATTTTTTAACGTTATTGTCCTAATAACAGTGCGCGTAATATCAAATTTGCACAGGCCGAGTGGTCACGGTCAACCTAGCAGTAATCATACGCTTGCGGTAGTACATCTGCATTGCAACCATCTTTCAAGACACGGTAAAAGGTAAACGTAAGCTCGGTAATAGACGTGCAGACAACAGAAAAATACGCGTTCAGTCTTTGCTATCAGATTAAGGTGCTGGCGGTAAACAATTTGTGCACGACGGACGAGGATAATTAACGTTAGCGATATCGGTAAAAGCTTCCAGACAAGCGGGAGCATGAACAGTAATCAGTAGGGGTCCGGTAAAACGTTGGTTACATCGCGTAAGCGCGGCTCAATATAAATCTATCTGGCGTACCCATTCGGACATGACAGTACGTGAAGAACAAGAAGGTAATGTCTATATGTGTATGTCAGAGACGGTAATAAGTGTGTATGTAAGACAAGATAATGATATGAAAGTATGAGTGCGATAGAGAGAGCGATATTTAACAGTTTTTATTTGGGTTAAAACGAGACACCGCGTCGGCTGTATCTTAGAAGCCTCTTACCGTTAGGCTGGCAGAAAAAAATGTTTACCATAAAAATGACTAAGAGAGATTGTTGGAAATTATTTTCAAGTCTCTGTAGGATGACCTCTACGGAGCTATAATAATCAATCAAAAACTAGAATTGTTTCAAAAATCGTCATAAAAAGGTTTATATAGATATATAGATAACATCATGTAAATTATTGCATCCACAAATAATACATTTTTGTTTTTAAAATTAAAAAAAAATTTAAAATATTCATATACTTTTTACAGTTTCCTTGAAGTCTCTAATTATTAAATTGGGCCAGTTTGATATTTAAACCTCTGTCGTCAGTCGGGTTGGAAATTTTTAACTGAAGAATCCTTTCCAAACATGGGTCAGACCTTTTTGCATGTATTTGATGAACCTAAATAAACCTGGTCAAGACAAAAACCACACACAAGTGTTTTCTTTACATTAAAAATAAACTTAATTAAAATATTACTTGATAAATTAAAAAACAACAAATTGAGAATTACATTTATTATTATCATTATTTTTCGCAGCTTTTTGTTGATATTTTTTTACAGTTTCATCTTAGCCTGAACTAGTAATATGTTATTTATTTTAGTGTGTAGCTGCCTTCGTTTGAACCAGTTAAAATGCAGTAGTATATTTGCCGGATCAAGCACAGGAATTAGTCATTTACTTCGCTAAGCTCGATTCTGTATTGACGGGTATTCAACATAAAACTTGCATTAAAAAAATGTCATTCTCATCAGTACATGGTCAGAAAACCCTTCAAACTTCATGCTTAGAAGGTTCTTATGTATCTAAATACAGGGTGACCAGTAAAGTCCGCATCATATGGGATTTTTTTTATTATTAACTTTATTCAAAATTTGACTTTGTCACCAAGTTCTGTTTCGATCGAGATGAAAATTAAAAAAAAATAGTAGTCACGTGATTCGCATTATCTGTCAAATTTTAATTTTTTCCAAAAAACAATTCAAAAGTAGGGTTATTTCTGAAAGTATCGAAAAAAGTTATTGGAAAAAGTTTTTTTTAATTCAGTTTCTAGCCTATATGCAAAATTTTAGCTGCATAAGATAATTTTGATTTTTTACCCATATTTTGTAAATTGCACCACTTTTGCAAAATAAGACTTAACGCAACCTACATAAAACTTCTTAGTTTTGACAATGCTTTATTTCAGATACATTTTCTTTAAAGAAGCGCCATACTAAATGTGTGTTTTTCTACAAAATCAAAATTGGGCTATTAAAATTTGGTCGCATGTGATGCAAAGTTTCTTTGCATTTTACCCTGTATAAGGTAACTTTATAAAATAAGTATTTTTAAAAACGTAGTTTGTGTCTGAAAGTAATACACCTTAACATTAAGACAAAAAAGAACACAGTGTCATCAGTAAAGTGTTCATTAAGTGAAAAATAAACTTTAGTGGTGGGTCAAAAATCAAAATTATCTTATGCAGCTGAAATTTTGCATGTGGGCTAGAAAATGCATTTAAAAAAACTTTTTCTAATAACTTTTTTTGATATTTTTAGAAATAACCCCACTTTTGAATTATTTTTTGTAAAAAAATTAAAATTTGACAAATAATGCGAATCACGTGACTACTATTTTCTTGCTTAATTTTCATCTCGATCGAAGCAGAACTTAACGCCAAAGTCAAATTTCGAATAAAGTTATTAATTTAAAAAAAATCCCATATGATGCGGACTTTACTGGTCACACTGTTTAACACACTAACAGGTCTGTAAAGTAACTGATTTAGTGCTAGAAGTTTTACATGACAAGGAAGTGTTCATATACGTCATAATATTATGCTAGAATGTTCTCTATAATTAGTGATATGTGGACTCGACGCAATAGTAATTTACGTTACAAGACCGGAAAGTAGTGTTTTTCAGGTCGAGACAAGCCTTTAAGGTCGCCTACGGCTCGCCCTGGAAGTTTTGAGAGACCTGGAAAACACTAATTTTCGGTTGCGTGACGTACAATATTTTTTTTAAGACCGACACTTCGATATACTTACATTAAATTATTTTATATTATTTTTAAATGCGTCGTATGACTTCTCGTAACGGGCTTTTGATTTTACTGGCAATATTTCGTAAGTCGCTTTCCTTGCTGCTTCCAAAATTTCTTCTGAAATCTCATTTTCCGTGTCGGATAATTCAAAATCTGAATTAATATTGTTAAATTTGCGAACTCGCGAAACAAGTCTGACATAAAAAACAAATTAAAAATCAACGAACTGTCACTCGACAATGCATCGAAATATTGTTGTCATAGTAACGAAATCAAGGTAGCTTGTATTATCAAAGAGCGATTGGAGAAACAAAAAACAGGGACCGGAAAAATCTTTTCCGGTCTCTAACGTCACTTTTCCGGTCTTGCGATCAAAAAAAGGTTATTTTCTAGACGAAAAATTGTCCAGAAAGTGTACATTTTCTGGTCGGTTTAAAAAAAGAATACTTTTAACTTGGCCCTGAACTTTTTACGTGTGCCAACAAAAAAACAGTGTATATAATTAAATTTAAAAAATACCCTTTAATCATCCCGAATTTTCTTTTCTCATATAAACCGTTTTAATGATACGGCACTCGTGACAAGCATTTCCGATATTGTTTTTCTATGAGAAAGTGTACGCCAATGAACGGGGAACCTACACATTCTATTTACGATGTTTTAATAGGGTCAGAGAAAAGAAACGAGGGTCAAGATGGCAAAAAAATTAGCTTCAAATACCGACCTTATTTTGCCGAGTAAAGAATAAGAATAGGTTAAATGCAGGAACACAAAACTTTTTCTTGTAGTTTTTTAAAATATATTATAAGCCATTCGTATTTAATTTTGAAGAAACTGTTAGTTAAAAAAATTTTAATAAGTTTTTTTATATAACAAAGAAATTGTAGCCTTATACTCTAATGTACTAAAAATTATATCATATTTCTTTATTCAGCCGTAAAAACTGGAAGTATGAAAACGTAGGAAACATCTTTTTGTTTGTTAGTTTTATTACAGCAAAAAGGCTCGACTATAAGAACGCAAAAAAAATTTAAGCCAGAAAAATGCTTTATTATCTGAGAAACGACCTTTCGGTTTTTACAGGAAGAAAGATCATAATTTGTCAAAAAAAATTTATTACAGTCAGTATGCATGCTTCTTTTCTTAATGTTCTAATGGATGAAATGTTCAAATAAATATAAAAATGTTGATAAATTAATGGGAAAATGCTAATTTGTAGACAGCTCATCAGTACATGTAAATTGAAACAATTTTTTGCAAATCTCATCTCATTAATAGTGAACGATACACTGAGAAAAAGCCTTATATTCCTTATAAGAATTCACATACTCTTTATACAACTGTTTAAGTTTAATACTACATGTGACAGCAAGGCGTTTTCCTACTGTAAAATAACGAAAATTGCTAAACCGTTGTGTAGTGATAATATCACGGTAATTCAGCCAATAGCAAATAGAAGTTAATGCTACCATATAATGGTTTATAGTCAATATTGCTCTGATAATCACAGTTATTATCAAGTTCTATTGGGGGTGTAATCTGGTTTTATATACTTTAATAATTCCGATTGGCAGTTGTAATGAAACATTGATCGTAATAATTTTTGCTTGCTACGGTTAATAAAGCATATACTTACCACTAAAAATCCAAACTGTAGTTAGCAAAAATTTAAATAGCTTCTTGTGTGATATTGTTCTTGTCGCTTAATATTGCATATGTTTATCTCTTATGCAACATGGTTTACTGAGGTGGTAAACTGCGTCTATAGATTATAAATTCCAATACCAATGATGCGCTGGGCCAAATAAGAACATTCTATTGCTTGATCTGACATGCAAAGTTTAAAAAAAACTTCAATACAAAGTAAAAATAGGTATTGGTACGATCAATAAAATTCAAATTCAGACAGAACAGCTAGAAGACTCCAAACAACGATGTGACCTGAGCAACAAATACGTTAAAACTAATACAACGGCGCGCGGCGCTGCCGATCGCTACGAACCCCACCAACGTCTAGTGGATTATAGGTTCTAATGGATACAATTCGTTTTTGAGGACGCTGTTCTGCTTTTTTAATTGTAAAGAACGCGCTTTCCTGGGAACAAAATGCGTCGCATTAAGAAGATACAATTTACTTCTTTAAAAAAATGCTTTATTAAAAGTGGTTCATTATTCAAGAAGACTGTGCTGCTAATGGAACTGATCGCTACCAATAAAAACACTGTTTTGGCAAATCTGGAATTGATATAACACTAAAGCGGGTTTGATACACTAGCAATTTATTTAATACTAGCGTGTACCCGGCATGCGTTGCAACCCGCTGGTATAAATACAAACCCGAACAAACCCGATATATTAGTACCCAGCATGCCACTTTCTGAAATTTCACGCGTGCGCAGCCGGGGCGGGTCGCTAATTATACATAAAAACCTTCCTCTTGAATCACTCTATCTATTAAAAAAAACCGCTTCAAAATCCGTTGCGTAGTTTTAAAGATTTAAGCACATAAGACAGGATAGCGACTTTGTTTTATACTATGTTAAGATTAAGATTAAGATTGGTTAATACAAAATAAGCTATCAATTAGCAAACCTGTTGTATTAGATCATTTTCCTCAGTGTATGGACAAGCCAAATACCCTGAAAATAGCTGGGTTGTCAGATTTAACAAATTATCAGTTTTATCAAGATTTCTTACAATTATATCTATCTCTTCGGAAATTTACTTTAAACTATTGAAATTATTTTATATGTGAAAAAATATAAACAGCGTATATTTACGCGGGAGGAGTATATTATGTACTATAGTAAAATAAATAAATGTGAATAACCTATTTATAATTAAAATTATATTGAAGTTTGAACTGAGCACTACGACAACAATGTATGTTGTTTGCCCGCCCGCATTCCTTCAGCAGCTCAAAATCGGCGGCCCGAACTTTGGTATGGTAGCCTGGTAGTGGTCAAGCGAACAAAATAATCCGAGGGCGCCAAATCAGCCCGGAATCGAACCAGGTAAATTCCGCAACTTCCGTTGGCGATGTGCGAACGCTACAGCTGTGCTATAGTCTCTGCCACTTTGGTAGACTCCCACAGTTAATATATCTTTCTAGCTACTAAAAAAAATACACTGCAAACCCAAAGTTTATTTCCTTTTCGGTATACACTCTTTAGCTTCCCTCCATTTATCACATAAAGTATTTTGGCAATGCTACCGCAGCTGCGAATACTCTACGTGAGGTACATTTTTAATAGAGATTTTATCTGGGTCAACGTATGTTAGTGTCGAAAAAAACACAACAATTTTTTTTTATGGCCGAGCTTTTAATAGGGTCAGATGATTCGAGCGTGGAGTAGAGGGTGGGGGGGAGCAGAATTAGTTTGTTGCGTGTGTACGTAAAGAAATAATTATTAGGTTTATGGTGTCTTAATTATTACAGAATCGGTGTGCATATCCCTTAAGAGTCCACCATCAAATTTAAATCACAACGTTTCAACTAGTAAGGATCTACAGTCGTATTCGATTGAATACTAACTAAACAAAGCCACTACCCCTCTATTTATAGTAGGTATAGATGTACTGGATACATGCTGATATAGTTGAATTCACATAAACTTTTAACGCCGTGACATTTCAGTTCTGTCATACTTGTCAAATACTGCAGCAACTCATAAAATATAAATTTCTAATGGCTATATTTAATCAGTATAATTGTACTGCACACAAAGTATGTCTATATTGTATTATTTCATACGATTAAAAAGAGATAGAAATAAAAAGAGTTGGCCGAACAATTCCAGAAAAGAAAAATAAAAAACACTGACCAATCTCAGCTGTATAAGAAATTTAGTAAGTTGGTGAAATCTAAAGTAACTAGACAATGACAAGTCTTGACATTTTTGGCATTAAAACATTATGTGAATTTAACTATAACAGTATAACATCATAGAGTAGCCACCTGACGAAGACTAAACCGAGAAGCCAAAAAGACTGGGATTAAAGAGCATAGAAACAATACGCTCTCATCAAACATCTCAGTTATGCTTCAGTACACCTAGAGAAAAAGTCTTCTGTTCCTCATAAGAATTCACATATTCTTTTTAATAATACTATATGTAGCAGCAACGCGCTTTCCTACTGTAAGACAACGAAAATTGCTAGACCGTTGTGTAGTGATAATATCACGGTATTTAGCCAATAGAAAATAGGAGTTAACGCTACCATAGAATGGTTATAGTCATTATTGCTCTAAATACTCACAATAATTATCAAGTTCTCTTGAGGGTGTCATCTGACTTTATATACTGTATTGGTTCCGACTGGCAGTTCTAATGAAACTTGACCTTAATCATAATAATGTTTGCTTGCTACGGTTAATAAAGCATACAGTTATAGTGTTTCTTAGGTCAATTTGATGGCATTAAACTGTGGGAATTTCCTAACCATAGGCGTTCCACACAAATAATTAATATGCGTATACACACTTATAAGTTTGTTTTACATTAGGTGTTTGTACATACTACACTTTATAAACCCACTGTATATATAATAATATTATATTAAAATAGTAAATATAAGGTAACTCAAAAATTCTATATACAAAAATAAAATCAGAAAAATAAACCTGACACGGCACGACACTGCTCAGAAAATGCTTTAATTTTTTTACCAGAACTTCATTCTCGTCAACCAGGCTCCGGCCCGTTCATCAAGGCATAACCACGTATATTTTATCTCCGTCTCTTCCAGGCCATCGGCGGTCACTGGCCTATCTCTGTCTGGCAAAATCGATCGTTAGACGGGCCGGGTACCGGTTCAGCTTATATCCTGGCGCTTCCAACCGCAACAAATTACATGCTGTTGCCAATTCTTCAAAATTTTCGGATTTGTAAGCACAATGTAATTACCTATATACGAGAAACAAGGGTTTGTTAATTAGTTGTTTTTAAACACTGAAAACACTTTTTGTCTTGATTTCAGTTATATTGTTTCTTAAGGACTAAAGAATGTATTATTATAACAATGAATGGCTTGTTATTTTTTTCTGTCACACTCAAAACTCCTCGGTTTAAAGTATATTTGCAAACTAGCTTTCAAAGAAAGTTACTGACTAACAATTGAATACTGATATAAATAAAATATCTTTAATAAAAAAACTTAAAGAATTGAAGAAGAAAGATCTGACAACCCTGGTTGTGCGGTCGGTCTCTTTGAGACTGTTTACCGCCGTATGGAATGATTGGAATGTCCTCAAACTGAGATTGGATAAATAATACCACTAAAAATCAGTACTGTGGTTCTCAAAAATTTAAATAGCTTCTAGTGCGATATTGTTCTTGTCGTTAAACATAGCATATGATTATCTATTATGCGATATGGTTTACTGACATGGTAAAATTCGTCCATAGATTATAAAGTCTAATAGTAAGGATGGGTTGTGCGAAATAAGAGTCTTCTATGCTCTATGCAAAGTTTAAAAAAACTTAAATAGAAACTAAAAATAAATTAATTGAAACAGGTATTGGATCAATAAAATTCAAATTCAGACAGGACAGCTAGAAGACTCCGAACAACGATGTGGTCTGCGCAACAAATACGTTGAAACTAATATTACGGCGCGCGGCGATTGCCGATCGCTACGAACCCCCAACAACGTCTTGTGGATTATAGGTTCTAACGGATACAATTCGTTTTGTTGTGCTTTCTTAATTGTAGAGAAAGCGCCTTACTGGGAACAAAATGCGTCGCATTGAGAAGATACTATTTATTTCTTAACAAAATTACAGTATACATAATTCAACAAGACTGTGCTGCTAATGGAACAGATTAGTACCAATTAAATCACTGTTCTAGCAAATCTGGCATTGATATACCGCTAAAGCGGGTCTTAACAAACCTATTATATAAGATCATTTTCCTTAGTGTATAAATAAAGCGGTATATTTAGTATTCACCTGAAAACGACTGGAGATACCATATTAGTTGAAACGTCGCGGGATAAAACAAACATGAACAATGCAAGTCATGTCCTATCATTCAAGAATTACAATTCATATAATATATTCGAATTGTTTGTTTACGTATACGCCCGCCCCGAATTTCTAAATCCGTCCCTGGTTTTAACCCGCCCAATTTACTAAATGAGCTTAAAGCCCGACAAAATTTAATCACACAAATCGACGACATGCTTTTTCGTTTCTCCTTAATTTAATCCATGATAACCTTATGGTACAAAACAAAAAACGCATATACATTTCTCGAACCGCACATTCGATAAAATATTTTTCGAATATGCTGCAACACGTTGCGAGCACGTACGTACCGGATGCAGCGGAGACGCCAATTTAGTTTCCCCTTTATCTTTCGACTTTTCTCCTTTTTCTTTTTGTGCAATACAAGGAATGTCGAAGGTGCTGCCACAGTCGCAAATACTAAACGTGACAAACATTTTTATTGGCCATTCCTTTATGTCAGAATGCGAGTATTGGAAAAATAAAGCAACAGTTTTTTAAAGTTGGGTTTAACATGGGTATAAAAAGGGATGACATTTATGGGGGAGGGGAATTTCAATACTTCGGTAATAATAACGGAGTTTAATTTCAAAACTAACTTAATTAAAAATCAAAAAAGTTTCAACCCTGATGAGGCTGCCTACCAACTAAACTCCCCGTGTTCCTGCAGTTTCCGCGCCATAGGCGTATAAACCTTCAGACCACTCGATTAGTATTTCCACTCTGCACGCCTAGTGCGTGCTATGCTTTGCACTTCACCTAGGCCTAGGTACCGATTTGTCGTATTACTTGTTTATTTATTTGCAGCTTACTGTGAAGGTGTTTGTGTTAGAGGTGTGTCGTTCAAAAATAACGATTCACTTCACTGAATTGAAAGAATTAATTCATCGTTTTTGATTCACCAATTCACTCGTTTATTTCGTTCCTTTCGTTCACTCGTTCATTTCGTTCACTCGTTCATTTAGTTCACCATTCACTGGTACCCAAAATTCGATTAAAGTACAGGACAGTAACAGTTAATCATCACAACAGTTTAATTACGTACGGAGTACCAAAAAAAAAAGTTCGACAAAGTACTGGTGAAGGAAAACAGACGAGATCGAGTCAGTATTTTCGATTTATTTGAAAAGGAAAAGAATCTCTTACGAATCTTTTTAACTGGATGATCGAACTTCCCACCTCCCACATCTACCGGAGTACAAAAAAAAAGGTCGACGGAGAAAAATTATAGATTCACCATTAAGGATAAAAATCATTTGAAAATTAATCTTCCTGAAATTTATTATACAAAGACTAATAATAATAGGCAGACAAGCAAAAGAGGGGAGAGCGGCGCAGTCTAGCCACAAAGGCTACTCTACTGAACATCACACTGCTTGCTAAAATAATAATAAAAAATATATACATATAAAGAATTATGAATGTACAGATAATATATAAAAAATAAAAAATAAAATGGTTCAAATAGTTAACATTCTAGAAAAAAGAAAAATACGCTACATTCTAACCGGATGAAGAAGACGACAATTACATGATTCGAAGAATGACCTGCAAAACATTGATAAAAATAATAATTAAACAAAAATAATTAACGAAGTTGTTCATTTTGAAAACTGAGTAGATATTTTTGTCATTGCAATTTAAATTTGTTACTGTCAAGGAAAACCATTTCATTAGGTAAGGAGTTGTACAATTAAACAGAGTTGTAGGTAAATGATCTCTGAAACATGGCACTCTGATGTTAAGGCACCGTCAACCTATTAGGAAATCTTATGTCAGGGGAATGTATATTTTCACGAAATACAAACCTACTTATTAAAGAAAGAGGCAGAGCCGGATTATTTAGAGTTTTGACCAAAAAATTCCCCAAATGTAAAGTTATACGGTTGTTCATTGCTAGCCACTTGAGATTTTTAAACGTATGAGAAATAATATGATCAAATTTTCAAGGTCCAAAAATAAAGCATGAGCATGTATTCTGTACCTTTTGTATCCTATTCCTATCTGCTACATCAAGGCAAGGCCCATAAATGAAATCAAAGTATAGTTAAAGCTGGATAAAACGAGACTCTCACATAGCATTTTACGTAATTTAAAATTTAGGACATGACGGTGGTTGTATAATACTTTAAAAGACATATAGGTATGACTTTTGAATTAGTTTTTTGACATACTCCCTAAACCATAGTTCAGTATCGAGGATTATACCCAGATTTTTCGCTGTTTTAAATAGGGGGAGCCTAACACCATCAATAACTATATTAATATTATCATTCAAAAATTCAAGTCATTCCCCGCCTGGCCACGAAGAATTCCCCATAAGCTGCATTAAAGCAAGCGATCTTCCAAAGAGCGAACGTGACTGTGAACATTATTTATCGTTGCTTTAAAACAGCCATATTAGGATGTAACTCGGCCAACCGCCAATTTTGGGTGAACTGGATTTTAAATAACCTGCTCATAAATATTTTAGGGAACCATCAATGTTTCCAGTCTTTTTCGCACGAAATACCGTATTTTGCTTTCTTTTTACCGCACTTATTATAGGAACTTTTTCATGGTCTCGTGAAGCTTTAGGACCGCCATTCCATCTGGATTGTTAAATGACGTATAACGTATTTATAATGGAAGTAAAATTTTGACAAGCATTATTTTATAGAAAACTAGCTATACTCTGCGCGCGTTGCTACGCTACCCGGTACCCGGCATGCGTTGCGCCACTTTTTTTATGCCGAAACCTTCCTCGGCCTGCACACAACAACTCACCAACTTTTCATCGTAATCGGATAAATAGTATAGGAACGCATACGGGACATACAGACAGACAGACATTCATTTTTGTATATAAAAACCTTCCTCTTGAATCACTATATCTATTAAAAAAAACCGCTTCAAAGTCAGTTGCGTAGTTTTAAAGATTTAAGCATAGTTAGGGACGGACAGACAGCAACAATTGTTTTATAATATGTTAAGATATATGAATTAGTATATATATTACATAAAAAATAACATTTCGTTTCGTATTTTACCAAGTTATTATACCTAAAAAAAGCAAATTTTACTATACATTAAATAATGTTACAATATTTTACATTTGACTACTTCTGTACTTCACCCCGTTCTAAGCTCGCCCGCGCCGCGTGCTTCATCTCATATTGTGCAGACCACAGGCATGTAATATACAGGGTCTCCGGAAATGATGAGCCAAAAATTTAGGGGATAATTCTTGACCGAAAATAAATGCTATCTCTTTCTATAAAATTTTTTCGAAAATTGAGTATTAACGGAGTTAAATTTAATTTGCAATCTTTTTGCAATACCTTTTGCCACGCTCATATTATTTTGACGAAATCTCGTATACGGGGCTTTTGGCTTTTTGCCAACCGTTTTTCGCATTTTGTAGAGGGCGCCACTTAGGAGTCTATACTTTAATTTGAATGGTATCAACTTTTTTGTCCTACACCCTATGCGCATTTTGACTAAATATTTTTATTCTCCTAACCTTTTGACAAAAAAAAGGTATACTACTTTTGTTTCGATAAATCTAACCGTTTTCGAGAAAAACGCTAAAATAGCATTGCTTGCATGTGATGAATACGAAATTATTTTAATTTATTTTTAACCTTAAACATAGCATAGCAAAGGAAGGAATATTCCATGGAGTTCGTCGGATTTTTTTAAGACGAATTAATTTATGCATTGAAGAGGAAGGACGTCACTTTGAACCTTTGATTTGAAACTTTAATTTATTGTTCTAGTAACTTATGTATTTTAAAACGCCAAATAAATTTTAACTTTAACACCCTGTACCTCCGTAAATAATAAATTTAAAATAAAAACGTTATAAGAAGAGATAGCATTTATTATTGGTCTATAATTATTATCCTCTAAATTTTTTAGCTCTTCATTTCGGGACACCCTGTATATGAAGACCAAATATTCCATTCATAAAAAAACTATTTATTTACAATCAGACATATTTCCAAAGTTTCAGACACGTTAAATAGAGATGCATGAGAAAATGGCGACAATGTTAGCTGCAAAAACTCCATGTTATCCTTACAGTACATACAGTATAGCCTTACATATCCACACTGTATTAGTAATTACTATGACTTTCACATTAAATTGCAAGTACCTACCATTACAAAACAGAGCAGAAAAAACAGTTACGTGAATTATTTTTAAAATACACGATCGTAGAGGTTAAGGTGGAATTCTCAACGTCATTCCATCTATTGCCAACCTATAACCTATTTCGCGTTGTTTTTATAGTTTATTATTTGATTAACTAATATTTAAATAAAATCAATATCGTCGGTACAATATTTAGGTAATATCTGACATATTACAAAAATATCAATTTATTTTATTGCTAATTTTGGGAGAATTGTATAGTGAAAGAAGAATGACATACCTAATAATGTTAAAAAAAATCTTACCCGATATTTTTCGCTATACAATTATCCTAAAATATTGAATGATTCCTTGATATTTATTTAATATGTCAATTATTACCTATAAAATATGAAGACGTTAATGATTTTATTTAAATTTTGTGTAAAAGCTAGAAAAATTAAATAAATATACGCAAAATAGGTTATAGGTTGGCAAGCATGTTTATACTCCCACCTTAAAAGGTTAGTTGTGGTTCCTGGTAGTTTTTTCATTGGAAATCCATGGCCTTTATTACCAATAAAGGTTATTGTAATTTTACATAATTTTTTTACTGTTTATAGCTCGGGACACTGAGGAGAGTCAAATACGATATTAGTTTTAAAGTTGTAAATAAGCAGGTCCCAAAAGGCTATAAAGCTAGCTGAACTGGCGTAAGTAACTATTATGGCGAGCTCCAAAACGTTAGAACTAAAGAATTACAGTGTTTCAGGGCATACGTATATGTAATATAAGCTTAAAACAATATTGTTACCGAGAATAAGTTATTGCCTCAACATGTACCTAGCTAAATTCGACGTTGTTGTACCTCAAAAGTTTAAACACCTGGGGTAAATCATCAATTTCGCTAAACAGAATATTAGATTAAAATGCAAATGCATTCTCCAATATATGCAAATTTTAATTACTCTGAATCGTACTTTCGGAAACTAAAATGAATTTTTATAAAATTTTATTACAATATTTAGATGTAAGAAAATTTGAATTAGTAGTAGTAGTAACATGTTTTATTTAACAAAAAGCTACAATTAAATATTTTTTAATACCATTTTATAGATTTATTTTTAAATTTTCAAACGCAACCTTCTTTCCGCATTGACTTATTTTGTAAAATTTGTAATTTATCAAATATTTCCTCACTAGCACAATATAAAATGGAGTAACAATAAAGATAATATGGTAATATAATAGTATTAATTACAGTTTTTTCAGAAAACAAACTTAAATTAGAACTGATTCTTTTAAAATAACCTACTTTTCCGGCAATCTTCGATATCATACTTTCAAAATAATTAAAAAATTTTAATTTTGAATCAATGATTATCCCTAAATATTTAAAACTGTTTACTAATTCCAATTTTTCACCATCAATTACAACATTTATATTTTGACAATTTAAATTATTACCCATAACCATACATTTAGTTTTTGAAATATTTAATTTTAATTTATTTATTTTTAGCCAATCTAATAATATATTTATCTCAGAATTTAGAGTATTTAGACCATCAAAAATATTTAAAACATTAATGTAAATTAAGGTGTCATCAGCAAACATTTGTAACTTACGCATTTTTGAAACTAAAGGCATAACGTTGATGTATAAAATAAATAATATTGGACCTAGTATACTTCCTTGGGGAACTTCTATATTATTTATTTTTTTATTTGAATATGTTTTTGATATTTTTGTTTTTTGTGACCTGTTACTTAAATAATTTTTAAATCATTTATAAACGTTTCCGCGAATACCATACTGATACAATTTACTCAATAATCTAGCCCTGTCAATTGTTCCGAATGCCAGTTTAAAATCCAAAAATACCAGTTTCACTATACCAAAACAATTAAATAGCTTTAGCTAAACCGAGATTAGCAGTCATAGTGCAAGATGGGCAGCATCTGTCTCTCTCTCGTCACCAACCACCGAGCCATGCGATTGATAAACTTCCTTGGTTGTCAAAAAGTATAAAAAAGATTTATATTGTATTTCTTTACCTACTTTTTCTTAAATTACATTAAGTAAGCAGTCGCCCATGCCTTATATGGTACGTGACTGACATTTATTATGTCGATTCTGTGTGAAAATGTCTGTTCTCGAAAAAGGCAAGCAACAATTTTTTGTCCGCACTGTTTTATGGGGTCAAAGAGACGGCATCGTAGGAACGCTATTCCAAATTTTTGTTTTTATATAACCTGTCTAATAAAAAATAAATTCGACTTTTATAGAAATAAAAAGGCTCTGGTGCCTACTGCAGACGAGTGACTCTTTCAGACGAAAGTTTCCAGGTTTGACTTCCATTGATAGTTAATGAGATCTGGTGACTTCGGGAAAGTGACTCTATGACAAGACATGGAACAATAAAGCAATGTGCCGTGCGAGCAAAAATTATTAGCATCAAAGAGGGCTTGTAGTAAAAAACGTAGGGCTTGGTTTAGATCACAATGATATGGGGACGATATATCTAACCAAATCTAAGTTAAAATTTTGTCAAAATCATATTAGGACATGATATTATGCCAAACTAATGAGTAATAAAATCAGTAGACAAATACAAATTTATTTTTGTTGTTTACAAAATTAACAAAGTAAGAATAATGGGGATTTTCACTACTCCACAAATGTGTATTCTGAGAATTCACAAAACCGGAGAGGTGGAACCAGGCTTCATCCGAAAAAAATGTCAGGTCTAATAAATCATTTCTTTCCAATAAGTTTTGGGTAAACCATTGAGAGTAATTCCGGCGTATTTCAAAATCTGTGGCTTGTATTTCTTGGAATACTTGCACTTTATAAGGAAATAAATTTAGCTGCTTCTTAAGAATAGTCCTGCATGTTCCAGATCTTCCCACCTCAAGCTCTCGCGTTGACGTCACTAAGCTACGTCTTTCCTGCGCGATATCTTAATTTCCGTTTATTGTACCATGATGACAGGACTTCTAGGTTTCATTTTCATTGGTAATAAACAGGTTGCAGCCAGGTGGGTTCTAGTAGTATAAACGAGTTGTGGTCGCTCCTAAATAAATCATTACGATGTAGGTACTGTGACAAAAAATATATATATTGCAAGCTCCGAGTATTTCATTTCAATACTGTAAAATAGTATTTACCAAACTCTATAAAGCTTCATCAAAGTATAAATATATTGGATACAATGTATAGACGTAAAGCGTATTGGCTATATTATGAGCGGCATTATATTTCAAGAGGTATCCTGGTATCCGAGTAGAATACATAAATCGTTTCAACCATGTGCCCATAAACTTTTATAATAAAAGCTTCGTAAAAGTATTTACGAGATTTTTCGATAGTTTTATTTGCGACAACATTATATTGAAACTGTAGTATCGAGAATTGAAAGATAAGCATTTTTCTAGATATAGCGTGGCTCACGTAAATTAATTTTGTATCAAAAAAATTACCCTGTCGGACTTCCCTTGTCTTTATTTTGTTACTTAACACCACGTTCCGGTTAGTTAGTATCTCTAACCGTTTTTAAGTGTAAACTAAATTATATTAATTCTAAGGCTACTCTCTTAAATAATATCCATGTGCACTGAAGCTTGTCGACTCCGCCAACGTGCTTATTGGAGTCTGAAGTTTGAGCTGTTGGTTTTCGACAAGAAGAGGCTTCTAGATTTTGGGGATATCGATACTTGGTTTACTAAATATCTGGGTATTTTGATTCATAAAAGCTGATTCTTTAAATTTTCGTTTTCTCCAGTGCTGTTCCGTGTCCAACACCTTGGCTTCCATACATGTTCCGCTATACCTGATCTCGAAGTTTCACCTCTTTGAGTATGTTTCAGATGTTCTTCAACTCGTACGGGAAGAGGTCTTTTTGTTTCTCCAATGTACGATTCGCCACGCTTGCAAGGGATTTGATAGATGCAATTTTTTGTGTTTTGTAAGTGTATTGTAAGAAATGGTTGCTCCTCTTTCGTTTCTGTATTAGTTTTTACTTCGCGATTTTTAAGCTTTGAGGTGGTATTAGTTACAAAGGTTTCAGGGTAACCATTCTGTTTTAAATATTTTTTGATGTTTGAAATTTCAACATTAAGGTCTTCCGGATTGTTGCAAACGGATAAAGAGTTTGAATTATGTCCTGTTTTATGGAGTTTGAATGATTCGATCCGTGATGTAGGTATTGCCCCGTGTGAGTAGGTATGTTTTCTGCATATGTATAATCCTGAAAATAAATCACGACTAACGACATCCATTGGCAGCCCAATATAAAACAATATGGACAATAATTTTTTTTTTATTTAGAAATAAGCAACTGACTATCTGAATCTAAATTTAATTTTTTTTATAACACCATACAATTAATATTTCTAAAAATGGTGAAAGGAAAAATATTATAATTTCATTGTACGGTATATTAATAACGCAAATCTCAGAATAAACTTGACGGAAATAAAATGCTACAATCTCAATTTAAAATTTAAATATTTTCAGCAATTGGAAAATTTTTCAAGAGTTTGCGAACAACTAGGGCGGAATTAAAAATTAAAATTCATTAAGTTGGTGAAGAAAAGAGTAAAATTAATCCCAGAAACAAATTGGATTAAGTTTGGTGGCCTTAAGGTATTTTTTTTTCTTGTTCGAGAAATGTCGAGTTGTGTGCAGGATCGATAGGTAATGAACATACAAGTTAACTCTTTGAAGCACGGTGGTTAGCTGTAATATTCACCAATTTTGCGACCCAAAAAGCATGGTGGTTTGCGTAAAAAACCACGAAATTCATCCTATTGCCAGGCACTTACGCATAGTGGGTAGATCTGGAACCACATAACCTAGTTTGATGTACAATGTACAGATGTCGCTAGCGAACTCGTTTTCGAATTTGGTTGTTTTAGTTGGAAAGCACAAACAATTGTATGCTGGTAAACGTCAAAATAACCGAGTTGCTTTTATTGTTGATGTGTTTTTTAAAGTTTTACTTACATATTGCACTTTGGATGTGTTCTTTTTGTAAGTTACATGTTTTGATATGTCCTAAATAAGAGTGCATATTTACTACAGTGATTGTTTATCCTGAAGCGGATTTATGTACGTTAGGTTAAGTGGTTAGTGCTCGTGTTCACCGCGCATAAGCGATAAAGGACTACCAAGAGGTGAATAAGATTGGAAGCGATCAGACGATGGAATAACTATGTTTAAATGGAAAGATAAAAATGATGTACATTTTTTATCCAACCATCATGATCCCAATCAAACTCTAACCGTTCAGAGGAAGGAAAAAGATGGAAGTATTTCTGATATTCCCTGCCCTAAAATGTTAAAAGACTACAATAGTAACATGAACTTCGTTGACAACTTTGATAGGTTAAAAAATGACTATCAAATTGATCGAAAAAGCAAGAAATGGTACTTAAGGCTGTTTTTTCATTTTTTGGATGCCGCCATCACCAATTCATCTATTATTCACAAAGAAATTGGATATGAAAAATTAACTAACAAAGAGTTTCGTCGGGCAGTATATGAAAGATTGTTAGCAAATGCTATTGTTTGTCCACTGGATACTACTGGCCCAAAACGTAAAAGCGTTTAAGTTAAAGGTCACGAACCTCATGTGAGCAATAATATAAGATTGGAATCTTCCAGCCATCAGCCAATGAGAAGGACATCAAAACATTGTGCTGCATGCAGTACCAAGAAAGTTCCCATTCGTACTATTTGGATGTGTTCCACATGCAACGTTCCCTTGTGCTTGCGGAAAGGAATGTTTTCAAAATTTTCACAAAAAATAATGTAGATTACCTAATATGATTTATTATTTCATGACATTTCTTTTCGATTCCTGTGCATGGTGGTCCACTAAACTAACCACTTATTTTTTTTTAATTTGGGCAATAAAATTTTTTTTTTAAATAAAATAATGTTATTACCCATATTTTTATAAGCAAATAAACATGTTTTTGGTAAAATTTCACAATTTTATTTTTCAAACCTATTTCATGCAGAAAGGGTGTTAAAAATGTGCCATATCTTGTGCTTCAAAGAGTTAAATGATCAAAATTGGATCACCTCTGCGCATGATGTCACACTAGACCAACAAATTGCAACCAATCCCAGCTGGAGGGGGACCATAGACTTCTTATAAAATAGACTACATTGTTTACGTTTTAAAAAAATTAAAGATTCCAGCGTTCACAATTTGTCTGGTCAGCTGTATGGTCCGCTATACTTAACACGTGTATCAAAAGAAGCGCTGTTGTCAAACTTACTATTAAGTCACATATTAGATTCATAAAATTAATAAAATACACGTTTTACTAGTGTAATTCAGATAAATTATTGCAAACATTCATAAGATACTAACTATAGGTAGAAACTTTTGTTTTATGGTTTACATAAAATAAATATAATTATTTCAGGTCTTTGTATTTAGTACCTACTTATTTTAGATTCCATTTACGGATAGCAAAAAACCAGCTTTAGTAATCGAACAAACCCTTTTTATTCTGTGAGTAATGGTATTATTTGTTTTTGCGATGTCATGGTAAGTCGTCGGAATACTCGTATTTATACGTGTTTTGTGAAGTAGTGTGTTTTTTAAAGTTTTTGTAAAGAATTTTTCATTGTATTGTTATAAGTACTTAACAAAATGGAGCGTCAGTGTCAGACCTGTGGAAAATTAGATGCTTTTGCAAAAATACATGCTTACTAGTTACAGCATTGATTAAGCCTATTGTAAGGCTTACGTTTCGCTAGTTAACGTAACGCTCCCCTGATGTTAACTTAAAAAACGCCAGTCATATTTCGGTTCATCCTGGTAAAAAAGAACTATGCGTATCGTATTCAATGTTTTCCCATCTATTATGAGTCTCCATTCCACACTATTAACTCTGCCCGTCTGGCTTGACTCAACCTTCTTATGCGCGAACCCGACAAACCTGAATGTTCGAGAGCGGCCCAGCGAGAATCGAGATCTCCAATGTTCCAGTAACTTTGTTGCGGCCTTCTATTCACAGCCAGTGGCGTAACATTGCCTAAGTATGTGTTATTTTATTTCTTCGTTGCTTGGAATGACTCGCTTAAATTTTCGTTTTTTTGGCCCGAGAGAATGTTGTAGTGGGCAGCAGACGGCCCACAGGACTCATGTTCTAAGTTATAGCCATCATAATATCGCATATAAAAATATTAATTTCATGATAGGGCCAGGGCCTCAAAATTTTCGCATCCAACTCAACCCCGTATTTTAGTCACTTTAATTAATTTTTTAAATAGCGCCTGCTAACTTCATAAAATATTGTCGCAGCAGTCTTAAACTTTTAATGCTCATGGTGTCACATTTAATTTAGTTTTGAAATAATATTTTCTCCGGGGAATTTATTATTCTCGGCCATTAAGGCGGATAGGAAAAATAGGAAAATGTCATTATTTTTTAACAAAAAACAAAAATGATATTGTCGTATTTATACAGTTTCACCAATAAAGTCCGCATCATATGGGATTTTTTTTTATTAATAGCTTTATTCAAAATTTGACTTTGGCATCAAGTTCTGCTTCAATGGAGATGAAAATTAAGCAAAAAAATAGTAGTCACGTGATTATCTGTCAAATTTTAATTTTCAAAAAAATCCAAAAAATAATTCAAAAGTTTTCTTTTATTTCTAAAAATATCGAAAAAAGTTATTAGAAAAAGTTTTTTAAATGCCGTTTCTAGCTCACATGCAAAATTTCAGGTGGATAAGATAATTTTGATTTTTTTACCTTTATTTTGTAAATTGCACCACTTTTGCTAAATAAGACTCAATGCAACCTACATAAAACTTCTTATGGTTTCTTTCAGATACATTTTCTTTAAAGTAGCGCTATATTAAAGTGTTTTTCAACAAAATCAAAATTTGGCTATTAAAATTTGGTCGCATGTAATGCAAAGTTCATTTGTTTTTGATCCCGATTCTGTATTGACGGGTATTCAACATAAAACTTGCATTAAAAAAATGTCATTCTCATCAGTACATGGTCAGAAAACCCTTCAAACTTCATGCTTAGAAGGTTCTTATGTATCTAAATACAGGGTGACCAGTAAAGTCCGCCTCATATGGGATTTTTTTTATTAATAACTTTATTCAAAATTTGACTTTGGCACCAAGTTCTGTTTCGATCGAGATTAAAATTAAAAAAAAAATAGTAGTCACGTGATTCGCATTATCTGTCAAATTTTAATTTTTTCCAAAAAACAATTCAAAAGTAGGGTTATTTCTGAAAGTATCGAAAAAAGTTATTGGAAAAAGTTTTTTTTAATTCAGTTTCTAGCCTATATGCAAAATTTTAGCTGCATAAGATAATTTTGATTTTTTACCCATATTTTGTAAATTGCACCACTTTTGCAAAATAAGACTTAACGCAACCTACAAAACTTCTTAGTTTTGACAATGCTTTATTTCAGATACATTTTCTTTAAAGTAGCGCTTATGGAGGACTTGAGGTAGGAGGCCGATCGCAATGCATTGGATTCGGTCCCAAATTAGAATCGGTAATTCAGCTTTACGAGTTGCCATAAGATGGCGCTCGTGTTCGAAGTGGGCTATCAAATAAATGGTTTCTTATGGACGCGATAACTATTTTTATTTAAATTAGTTCTTTAAGGAACAAATAAGGACTTTTATATGAATTTACACTTACTTTGTTATACTTATTAGTAAACTCGGCCTGTATAAAGTTCCAACGATACTTGGTTTTTAAAATACAGAGTATTAAACATTCTAGCTACAGAGGTTTTTTTTAAAGTGAGCTTACCTTTGGAGCTAGAAAGAGACTTATTTCGCTTCGTTTCCTCTTTGAAGAAGATCCTGTCTTACACCCCGACACAAAGCAAACTCTACTTTTATAAATTGTACCATTATTTGTCTTGTCTTGCCTTCAAACATTATTTGTTATTTCGAAAAATAAAATGTCAATTGTCAAAAGTAAAACCACAGAAAAATAAAGGGTTTAAGTAAAAGTTAAAAACTATGGAGGATCTAGTTTTCCATATTAAAAACGAAGAAGAAGAAGACAACATCAGCCCACTTCGGACGCGAGAGCCATCTATCGGCCAATAGCGAACTAACCAAAAAACCGGGACAGAAATTGAAAAGGCTGCCATTGTCGATCGGTCTCCTACCCTCTAGTTCTCCATAGTAGCGCTATATTAAATGTGTGTTTTTCAACAAAATCAAAATTGGGCTATTAAAATTTGGTCGCATGTAATGCAAAGTTCATTTGTTTTTGACCCTGTATAAGGTAACTTCATAAAATAAGTATTTTTGAAAACGTAGTTTGTGTCTGACAGTAAAAAAATAAAAAATAAAATAAAGGGGTTTTAAATTAAATCGTTGAAAATAGATAAACTTTACGTTAAGTTAAACTAAAATTTAATTTTTACTTAATGTACACTTTACTGATGACACTGTTCTTTTTTGTCTTAATATTAAGGTATATTACTTTCAGACACAAACTACGTTTTCGAAAATACTTATTTTATGAAGTTACCTTATACAGGGTCAAAAACAAATAAACTTTGCATCACATGCGACCAAATGTTAATAGCCGAATTTTGATTTTGTAGAAAAACACACATTTAATATGGCGCTACTTTAAAGAATATGTATCTGAAATAAAGCATTGTGAAAACTAAGAAGTTTTATGTAGGTTGCGTTGATTCTTATTTAGCAAAAGTGGTGCAATTTACAAAATATAGGTAAAAATCAAAATTATCTTATCCAGCATGCGGGCTAGAAACGGCATTAAAAAAAAAACTTTTTTTAATAACTTTTTTCGATATTTTCACTTTTGAATTATTTTTGGAAAAAATTAAAATTTTACAGATAATGCGAATCACGTGACTACTATTTTTTTTCTTAATTTTCATCTCGATTGAAGCAGAACTTGAGGCCAAAGTCAAATTTTAAATAAAGCTATTAATAAAAAAAATCCCATATGATGCGGACTTTACTTGTGACACTGTATATTAAATTTTATACAAAATACATACGATATTTCATTGAAAAGAAAAAAAGTCTTCGTTATAAAATGTATATTTGCGAAGGTAATAAATCAATTCATGGAATGCTTAACAGTGTCATAAATCAATTGTTTAAAAAGAAATCGACTGCTTTGCATTTCAACAAAAGCGTTTAAATCGCTGAAATTATGTAGGATCTTGTGCGATTTAAGTCTGCTTTAAAGTCCAACAAAAATAGGAATGAATTAATCGTAATATAACTGGAAATGTAAATAAATCTTCTCTGAGAAAATGTAATGGTTATTTTCCTACTCGCGTGCGGTAAAGTACACTTTACAGCACTCATTTTCATGTCGTAAGTAGTACTTTACCGCACTCAGTGCGGTAAGTGCGGTAAAATTTCTTTACCGCACCCAATGCTGTAAAATTTCTTTACCGCACTCTTGTCGTACATAGAAGATTCCTTGCAAAATAAAAAAAGGATTGCTCAAAACATTCTGCAAAGCTCTAGTACCCCAAATAGAAGCACTGAGCAGTGTTCAACTTTAACATCAACGTCAGTAGCAGTGACAGAGACTTTAGAGGATGCTCCTGGTCTATCAACACGAAACAACCCAACGCCTACACCTTTAGCAATTTTCAGGTCACAACAATCTACTGTACCATGCATGGCGCAAGAAAATAACGCTTCTGTAATTTACAAAAACTGCTCAACTACATCTGATGAACAAAATCAAGCTCGCTCAGCACTTAATTTGCATTGCGCTACAAATTGTACATTTAATTTTAATATTTATCGTTAGCTATATTTTTATATTATAATGTTTGTATGTAATAAATATTTTTAAAAAATATTGTTTCTTTTTGTATTAATTTTGTAATATAATTCTTTTTTTTACCGGTGCGGTAAAGATTCTTTACCGCACTCAGTGCTGTAAAGATTCTTTACCGCACTGTATTAATTTTATTCAAAAAATGCAATTGATGTACTTGCATTCGCGCAATGCATAATATAAAAATATTTATAGCTTTTAACAATTAATATTTGTTACTTTTTATAAATTTTTTCTTTTAAATTTGATTTTTGTTCCAAATATTATTGCTCGAAGGAAAAATTGTGTACCTACCACGTGCGTAAAGTGTCTTTACCGCCCTTAACGGCTTGCCCGAACTCCGCTTCGCGTCGTTCGTGCAACTGCCGTCGCGTGCGGTAAAGGACCACTTTCCGCACTTGTTAGGTAAATAACTATTACGTCACTAGAAAACAAGACTTTTATAGACGATAAATGTAGTTCCTCGGGGATCGGTTCTTGGCCCGACTATTTTTCTATCTTACCTAAATTACTTCCTCTCACTCAACCCTTGCGATAAATTTACGCTTATAAAGAGGGTGTGATGCAAACCTCTTTTGTTTTAACCCTTAACTACTATCATCACATATTCTTTTCGCTACTACTATAAGTGGGTCTGTGAGACCCGTAATTAAATTTCACAAAAAATAGTTTTTTGTGGGTTAAAAAAATTTATTTGCAAAAAATTCAAGATATCAAACATATCTAACACTAAATAAAACCTAACAATTTTTATTTGCAACTTGCACAAATCTGAATTGACCATTGTAAGCATATGGGTATTTTATACGCTGAACAACTACAGTTTGCTTTTCGATCACTTTTGAGGGAAGGGGGACATTCCACATCGCTCTTTTTTGTACTTCGTTTTGTGAAGGCTCCAACTTACTAACAATTTTTATTAAAAGGATTTCCGCTGCAAGATTTCGATTCTGTCAAAGAATATTGTTATTGTAAATTCTTCTACTATTCTGGAGAGGTTCAATTTGTCATCAGATGAATGCCATTCGATATCGCTAGTCGAATCATGAACATTTTCAATCTTAATCAGTTCGATACCAGCTTCTACTTTATTGCTAGCCACCGAAAGAATTTGTGTGAAAGTGCTTGGCTCAATCAATTCTGGATCGTCTCTCCAAAAATCTTCAGATACAAATATTGCACCGATTTGTTCATCCGTTAACTCGGTTTCATTATTCTCCATTATATCCATATTGACTAAAAAAAAAACAAAAGAAAACTCTTATAACAAATCCACACTACAGCATGAGCTGTCAAATTTAGCCAAAAACATCTGCTCATAAATATTTACCTTTTTTATATTTTTGTTGAACAGCTCACTATTACTATCACTGATGGGTCCTCCAGACCCCGATACGTCCGTAACTCACGTAAATATGGAAAAAGCGATACGCTTTATACGGTTTTTTAAGGTCTGCTGGGCATCTTTAACATTTACGGGATCGCAACACTCAACTGCGTTTGGGTAAGAAAGAGTGGGATTAACGGATATGCCTTGGGTCTCTTAGACCCCGATTGTAGTAGTTAAGGATTAATATTAACAAAACTAGCATAGTATCCTTCAAATTTTTCTAGGCACACGCCGCATAGTGGCTAAGTCACCTGTCATTTGAGGTGTGGATATGTGATACTGCCAGAAGTTTAAAAAAATTTTCTTTATTTTACCGGTATAACAATATAAATGGTAGGTACATCCCTACTAAATCATTTTATAGTTAAAAAGCTTCAATTCTCTTTAGCCTACATCCGGAATATAGTCGAAAGAAAATTGAAATATTGCATTTGCTTAAAATGATTTAGATTTTGAATTGGCATGTCTCGACATAATTGCTATTTCGCGAAAATAGAATATAAGGACGTTTTTGTTTATATGCATTTTTTTATAACAACGTCCATTCTAATACTGTCTTTTACTTCTCTCATGGTATATATTTTTATGTAAATATTCGTATTCACTGTTTTAAACATGCATATCCGGTCTGTTTTCATTTCAAGTAACACGAAATGTCATTCCTTTAAATTTATTGTCTTTTTTACAACAATTGTTTTAATTATATTTTAAATCCGTTTATACTATTCTACATATTATACAAATATATTAAGAAAATAAATTACGTCACAATTAGCATTTTTATTTACTTTTTTATAAGCCCCCCGTTAAAGTTTACAATTTATTACTAAAATTTTATATTCAAATATTAAAATATTATTTATGATATTTCCTACAATGCGCTTCTTTAAAGTAACTAACTATTTAAACGCGCTTTCAACGTAATGCTGTATTTTCCAACAGGTTTAGGACGGGATATTTTATAGAATTTTGTTTCTGTGAATGTTTAGTTGGAAATTTTTTGGTGGAAAGCCTTTATTAAAATGAAAAAAAGTATAAATGTCCTAATATTTATTTCCAATTAAAACTGACTCGTATTTAAAGTAAACAAAAAACTATATTTCAAGAACTCACCTAGTTAAGGTGGGATTATCGATGCCATTTTCTATCGTCAATTCGATTTGCCGAACTGTTGACGATTCGCATGCGCAATGCAGTGCTGTATTATTCAGAGTATGCTTTTGGCATACGAAGAAGAAAGACAGACATATTCTGGAGCGGGTAGAGCAAGGCATATGTTAGTCAGCCGGTCATAGTTTTGTTTACTTTCGTGTTTTTTGCAATTACGGAACCTTTTTTGTTAACACAAACACATATTCTCCTGAATTCTTAGAAGAGATGTACTAGAAAATATCGTGTTACCAGTAAAAATTGTTGTTTTTTCTTCAGTTCTGAAAATCGACGTGTTTACTTTCAAGGATTTAAAGGTAAATTGTGGCAATTTTAGTGGTCAAAAACTGCTTTTTTTAAAGTTTCGGTGCATTAATTTAAAAAAAAAAACCGGCATATTATTCGTCAATGCCTCCTTGAACAGCCCTTCCAAAATTATATACTAATTATTTTTTTTTATAATTGCAAGGTTCCGGAAGTTACCAAGACGTATTTTTTATAAGTTCGCTAATAGAAAAGGAGGTTTTCTAACTACCTCTGTGGTGCCCATGATTATGAGTTGGATTTATTTTAGAAAAAAAATGTTGTTTGACTCTTGATCCACTAGTAAATTAAAGATTTTATAATGATCGTTGTCATTGTTGGCTAATCTGCATAATTTGTTATGGAGACTATACTGCCCAGTAAAACACCCAATTTAATTTGTACTTTTAGATAAATAAACAAACCGCCATCAGCCTCGATTGCATTCAGGAATCCCATTAAATCAACAATAATGCACATTTTCCCTATCGCGGTGATAATTTATGGAACGCCAGCGTTTGTTTATCGCTAAATTGAAAAGCCAATCTAACGCCTAGTTTGAATGCTGAGGTGGCAGAAGATCCCAACGGTGCATTTAGCTCAAACTGAGAGCATAAACATCCTCCTATACCTGCGTGTCGAGAAAATGAATGCATTGCTGACCAATTGAACAGTAGTATTTGTTCTGTTTTGATAAATAGTGTGTTCGTTGGATTTACCTACTGCGTGCAGGATAAACGCAGTAATCCATACCCGAATAAAAATAGAAGGGACGAGGTACGCTAGTACTGAGTGTGTATCGATCTTAGAGAACTGAACGAAGTAATAAAGTCGGAAATATTTCCTTTGTCAAAATTATTGATGGAGAGGTTTAAGTCCTAGATTTGACTTAGCATGTGGCCATGTTTACATAAATGGGACCGAAATTAGCCCATTGCCTGTTTGTATTTAATTTTAAAATAAAATTTTAAATTTAAATATAAAATTATATTTAATGTTCCTATCAAATCCATGATTATTATTAAATAAAGCATTTTATTGCTATTTCAAGTTAAACAAACGGTGGATTTTAATCATTATAAATAATATACTAAAATTTTAATAGCATATTAACATTCGCTTTTTATGATAATCACTGACCGGAATGTTTAATTGAATGTAATGGAAAAGCAGATAATAATAGTTTTTGCCGATGCATTGCGTAGCAAAGTGATAATAACATTCATACCCGGAAATATTGTATTTAGTATTATGAAAATCATTTCTTCCTATTACTAGTTAGCAATTCGAATAACATTCCTCATTTATTATTTTATTATTTTAAGTATTGTAACAGACTTGTCTCTAATAAAATAAAATGTGTGAATAAAATACCTATGGTACTAATATAGCAGTTTAAAAATACGCTGTGTTTATTACCAATAAACACAACGGAAATGTTAAGACGTTAAGAACTACCATTTTTAGGAAATGTTCACCTTAATCAAATTCAGCATTACGTGTGGGGTTACCGCCGTTAAATTTCTCAGAATACGACTAAACAGGCTGGTACACGCAGGTAGTTCGTCGCTGATTGCGTGATTAATTGCACGTTTGCATCTTTGGCCTCTTGTAGAAACATTGGTCACATGTTTACACCGATTCCTGTATTTAGTTGAAGAAGCACATTCTCGACAATATGCCATTATAGACCTAAACGATACCAGTGGTAAATATTCCCTTGTAATCATTAAGTGTTGGATCAACAACCTAGAATAATAAATGTATTATCATTTTCAGAACAGAAAAAAACTCGAAAAAAACTGGATTTCCCACCACTGGGAATCGGTTAAACCATCCTTTATTTGATTTCTTGGCTATAACATAAATATACAACATTCATAATAAAAACTGCACAACCAGTACGTCTACGATACACGGACTTATATAGGGACACTAAAAATGACGTATATTTCATGAATATTCCATACATTCAAATAAAAATTCTAATAAATTCCCGCCAAAGAACAGAATGAAAAATATGGGATTACGGGTATAGAGTCATTCGATGTAATGCGTGCCCTTGTGTATTCGCAGCTACACAATTGCGGACAAATTGGATTGTTAATATGGGGCGTCTACAATAAAATAGTACTATAAAGAAAAACTATATTGTGTTTAGAGGTGGAGTTTAACATATCGTCGGCGACACAATAAAACCTCGTAAGTCCATTTTGTTAAAGTTTACAAAACGACTGTTAGTATTTCATAAGTAAACCCTCTTAACTCCATGACAAATGTAAAATAAGTATATTAAGTTTGTCGACAGAAATCCTCGTAACTCCATCAATAAAGTAAAACAGGTAAATACACACTAAAATCGAAACATATCAGTTAAAAAAATATTTTAAAATATATAAAATAACTTACCTAAGATAAATTAAGATGATTATACTTATAATACCAAATAAAAATAGTAAAAATTCAACTAACAAGCACGTGTCGATGTGTCTTTGACGTTTAGGTCATGGCGCCAATGACGGAGATACGAGGTTTTTCGTGTCAATTCTGAATCGTAGTTACGAGGTTTTATTTAGCTGGAATACTTATTTATATTTAATTTTTGGAGTTACAAGGTTTTATTGTGTCGCCGACGATATATAGAATAATTAATAATAATAATACCATTTGATTATCAGCAAAAATCACAATGGACGTAGCAACGTCAAAACAAAAACATGAGCAGCATAATGCGGAGGAGCACCATCCTGTTGAAACCATAAGGTTAAACTTGGTAAATCAGAATCACTATCATCTGGAAATAGAGTTGCAAGAGCTGGAACCAGATCATTTCGAAGGAAATTTAGATTTCTTTCTCCAATGAGTCTCTCATCAAAGAAAAATAGTCCAGTTCCCCTATTTTTACCAATGCCCGCCCAGACATTAACTTTGGGTGTGATTTTTTATAAACCAGTGAGGATTTTTCTGTGCCCAGTATCTAAAGTTTTGTAGATTAACCTGATCATTTAAAGGAAATGTTGATAATACTACCAATATTTATTTATTTATTTATTTATTTATTTTACACCATTTCACAGTTACAATGAACCAATTAACAAATGGGTATATAGGCTATTTAAAATAAAATAGGTAATATTATAACATTTCAAAAAATTATGTAATAACAAGAAATTTAGACTCAAATTATGATATTGAAACGGAATAATTATGCCCAAAATTATACACTAATACGTTAATTTAGTTTTATACTGGATAAACCACAGCTAAAGATGTCAAATCTATTTTGGTGCAGATTGTATGTGTTGCACAATCGATAAATAGGGGAGTATTTACAGATATTGGTACGCGCGGTTGGTACATAAAAAGTGTTGGAATATCATGTTCTAGAGACGAGGAATTGCAGGTTTTCTAATTTATCACTGCACTCAACTATTATGCAAGATATAATGTAGAAATTTAAGTTGAGAAACTGTACGTCGATACTGGCCATCAATTTTAAAACTTAGATATTTTAGAGAACGTCGTTGGACCCTTTCAATGCGATCAAGGTGCACTTGATAATATGGAGACCATACAACCGAGGCGTACTCTAATTAATCTCTTACAAATGCATAAAAAAGTATTTTTAGTGTATGACAATTTAAAAAATCACGAGAGTGTCTTATTAAAAAACCTAGGGATCTATGACAGGTCTCAACAAGGTCATTTATGTGGGGAACAAAAGATAGTTTACTGTCAAATAATACACCCAAATTGCGAAAAGTTATGTAGGGAAAAATCTGAAATTTCAAATTTTTTAACGATAAGCCTAGTAATAGCCGTTAGGAAATGCCAAATATTTATTGACAAAATAGTGATGGAAAGGCCAAATCGCTAGGAATAAGTAGGTACTATCCACTAAGATCCTGAGGTATAATTGCGCCTATTTACCCACTGCGCTCAATTTTCCCCAAATTACTCTCTATCGTTCGTATTTTACCTCGTGTCTTGAATTTATTTTTGCGTCCTCCCGGGTGCTGCTGTATAAATATGTATTTTACGAAAAACATTGTTTTAATCGGCACTGGGCGAGTGCAACATTAATAAAAGATTTAGAGAGGATATGACATGGCATCGATTGTTTTTAGTAACAGAGTAAAAATAATACTTTACGGAAATATGGAAGGTTGAAATACGGATTATTCTATTATATTTATTTAAAAGCAAATGTAAAAGTTGCTTAGCTTGGTGAATCTAACTGTTTAGTATGTACACACAAGGCGCGGCCTGTATGTTATTTTACAGGCCAGGCAAATTTTGATGGCAGTAACGTAACATGCAAAATATAGAATGATGAAAGAGTTTTGGACTTCCATTGTCTTTATTTGTTTTAAATCATAACGTTTCAACTAGTAAGTACCTCCAGTCGTCTTCAGGTGAATACTAGATAAGTAAAGTAACTACAGGACTATTTATACTAGCTAGGTGCACTGAAGCATAACTGAGGTGGGTGCAGTCATGCGTTCAGTTGGCACGCGATCTTATCCTAAGATTACATCTATCTAACAAAGGTTTCCAGATATTTTTTATGTCTGGGAGCATGATACTTACGCTTTGGACTTTTGCATTTTTTTAAGGATAATCATTGTTATTTGTTTTAAAAAATAAATCATTCATCAAGTCATTGATCAAATGACATTATTGACAAGCCGCGCTTGATACGTACACTTTCAGTACCAAAAAAAGAGTATATTATTTAGATTTCTGTTTTATAGATCCAATTCTTTTTCCATAAGTTTTTTATTGGCCATATCCATAATTCACCTTAATATGATTTTAATAAAAGCTACAAGCATCGAGTGTAATAAATTTTACTGCTGTATTTATTATATATATAAAACCGTGCGTTCGTTTTACAGGAAACAATAAAACATTATGTTTTTGGCCACATCAATATGACTGGTAATGAAATTCCTACTAAACTTCATATGGTAAAATCTGCCATAAAAGCAAATAGGCTTTTAGTGAAGAAAATAAAAAGTATTTCCGTTCTTTCAAAATATGATATACAGGTGCATTTCTTTATTTCTGACCAAACGTTTTAAGGGATACCTGTATTTTAATTTTTAAAACGCGGGCCAATAAAAAAGGGGTAATTGAGGCACTATCCTCATCCACTTTAAAATCCTAAATGGCATCAAAATCGCATCGAAAATGCTTTTTAGCCATACCAAAATTAACGAGATTTAAGTGCAAAATGTTAATAAAATGTTGAGAAAATGTTTTAAAACTGGCCTTTGCAAAATTTGGGAGGATGAAAAATTCTTAATTTTTTTTTGTAATAACGCAAATATTGATTTTTTACTCTTTTGTTAACTATTTTATTGAGTGATCTTGTTCTAAACAGAAGTTTCTAACTACATAACACGACAAGCATCAAGAGAAGCTGGCTGGGTTTTGTAAACTAGTGATTTGATGTAAATCCATAAAAATAAGTACAAAGGGGTAATATCAGGTGATCTTGGCGGCCCCTCAATTGTACCTCTTTTGCCGATCAACTGGTTTGGATCATTTTGATCCAATCACTCAGTGGCGGCTCGTGCCATTTTAGTGAAGTAGGGCCAGGTAAACCCTTAGCGCCGCAGGCAAAAAATTTTTAGGTGCCACGCCCTTTTTTGTTAATAGTTCTTGCTTTTAAAGTAGGAAAAATAAGCAAAAAGGCACCTAATTTAATTTATGAATTTACAATCATATCTTGAATATACCTAAACACGATACCAAGTTGAAACACACAAGCAATGTCAGTGGTTTCATCTGCGATAACAGCGATAAACGGAGAGTCCTTTATTTCTTTTATGACTTCATCATGATACACATCTAACATACAGTCCAAAAGTTCATTTTGTAGGGGTTTTGATGTTCCTTTAAATACTTTCGATTTTTCAATATGATCTTTAAGAGTTTTGTCTAATTCTGAGCTGAAATTTATTAATTCACGAAATATGCCCCTATTTTCCGACGTCTCTTTTTTGTCATGACCTCTCAAAGCCAACTCAAATGCACCACAAAACCGAACGCAGTTTATAATTTGGTTTAATATGTATCTGTTTTTATCAATTTGTTCGTTTTTCTTCATTATTTCATTGTGATATGCAGAATTTAATTGAGTTTTAATGTTAATTTTACCAAGCATACTGAAATTAAATATATTGTTTAAATATACCTTTGATTTTTCATGTGTCTTCATTTTGTCCCAGAAATGGACCAAATCATCTGTACCTTTTTGGGACCAAGTTTGCTTCCCACCAAATAAAACACACATAAAACAAAATAGTCTATTAGATTCATCACAACCGCACACCCAAGTATTTTTTCCATAAAGTTTCCTTTAAAAATCTAATAGTATTCATTACTTATGTATTTCTAAAATAAAAAGTTCGTTAACCCTACATTAAATCAGCCGCCGGCCGAACGAAAACAAATCGGGACGCGACGCGAACATCAGCTGTTTGAAACGTCTAACATCAAACGGTCAAACGAAGAGAGCCTGGCTACCTGCTGGCTACGTCGTCGAGATTTTTGCCTGCTTGCATTCAAGGTCATTTTCCAACGTTGTTTTATTGCGATGATGGCGTTTCGTCACCTACCGTGTGCCTCGTCGCGCTTGGCGCGGAAGCTACGTTACCGTTTTACGCATAATCGCTTCCTTTTAGATGGAAATTTGCACCCGACTGTGTTCCATTTTTAAATTATTTTGCTAATTGCTTTAAAAACGAGAATATTAATTTTAATAGGTTTTGGTAATTTGTAAAGGGCAGGACGCTAGACAGGAGGGCAGGTAGTGCCATGGCACTGTGGCTCTACCCCACGAGCCGCCACTGCAATCACTCTCTTCCTACAGCAGCATAGTAACGGAGTGCATTACCAATTATAATCGTCTTGTCGTTACCACTCATCGAATGATGTGGGTGTAGCTGTTTTAGGTCAATATAAAATAAAAATAAAATAATTTAAAAACCCCAAACTGTTGTCAAATAAATTTACAAAAATAAAAGCCCTAAATTATTTATGGAAACATTTACAACCGGTCGAAAATCGTAAATATAATTTAAAAATCTGGACTAGTCATTTTTAAAGCCAATGCTGTAAAAAATATTGTTTTGTTGCTGCTCAACGTAGGGGAAACTGGAGTAGTTGGATCGCGACATCGCAAAAACAAAAACTACGATTACTCATAGAAAAAAGAAGGGTTTGTTCGATTATTTCAGCTACTATTGTTGCTACCCGTGAATGGCCATGGCCGTGAAAAAGGAAAGCGATGTTGCCGCTATCATTCTAGATTTTATCACCACGAAACTAAAATAAGTAGGTATTAAATACAAAGACCTGAAATAATCATATTTATTTAAACCAACACAACAAAAGCTTGTTCCACCTATTATAGTATCTTATTAACGTTTGTAATTTACCTGAATTATACTTGTATAACGTGTATTTTATTAAGTTTATGAATCTAATATGTGACTTAACAGGAAATTTGATAACAGAGCTTCTTTTCATGCACTTGTTAAGTACAGTGGACCATGCAGCTAACCAGATAATTTGTGAACGCTGAAATCTTTGATTTCTTTAAAACGAAAACAATGTAGTCTATTCTATAAGAAGTATATGGTTGCAGCTTAGGTTTTTTTGTTTCATTGTTAGAAAGCAAACTTTTACAGTGGCTCACGTCTACCCATCAACCTAGTACGATACATGCCCTCTATAGATAGTGCTTGCATGGACCAATTGGTTCAATCTAATAAAATTTCCCCTTTAATTTAAAAATAATTTTCGCCGTATTCAATAAAGCGTAGCCGTGTTTTCATAAATTTTGGCGCCACATATATTATAAATTTAAAAGCCGAAGTTCCAATTTACCTGAAATATTGATAAAATATTTTTATTTTTGTATTTGAACGCGAAATAATCCGATGAGGCATTTAAAACGAACAAATGCCATATATAAATCTTTTTAGAAAATAAATTCGTTTTTATTTACATTTTTATATTAAGCCCAGTAATAATATTTTATTATTTATAACCAGCACTTTATTAAAAATATGGAATGTAGGTGCGGGTATTTTTACAACAGGGGATACAGTTCAATAAATTACTGATAAAACTATGGATAAAATAGTAGTTTGTACAACAAGAGTGGGTATGTGGTTCATATCGCACGAGAAATTAATCGTAGCATGACAGTCGGAGTCGGATTGAAATGCATAGACTTTCATTTCATTTACTAATATAAATTTTCCAGTTGTAAATATTCCGGGTGCCCCGCATAAAAACAGTAAAAACTTATATACTTCTTCTATTGTAAAAATTTTGTTCTTTTTTCCTTGTAACCCTCTGAAGCTTTTATTCAAAAATGCAATAAGTTGAAATCATAATTCGTCACATTGTGTAGTAAGTTGATAGTGTAGTTGCTTTTCGGATTGTTGCTTTTTAGAAAAATAAGCCAGAAATAAAAATCATAAAAAAAATTAAAATATGTTGCCCTAAAAATATTATAAAGTGGAATTAAAAACCGTAATATTCGCAAATCAGGCGTAGGTAGTTTAGAATCAAAATTAGGCCACTAAATTCTACTTAGCGAAATAAATGTTGATGAAATTGCTTAACAGGCAATATAAAAGCAGTAAATATGAAAATTTAAGAATGGAAGGCTGCAAATGAGATTGTTATAAAATTCGCACTTAAGGTGGAAAACAGTTTATTATTTTTACGCTTTGTATTAATGTTAATTCATTTTTTATTAAAGCCGGAAAAATGTTTCGAGTTCTCTTTTTATAATGGCTAGGGATGTAGTTATTTCCTGTTTTTTTTGTGAAAAATTTTGATTTTAGGCTTTTAAATTATTTTTTACCAGAAATAATTAAAAATGTGCTTGTAAAAACATATGCTGCTTGAATGTTTGCATTAAATTACATTTTTTTTTTATGATTAGTATACAGGGTCCTGCACCTCATCTCCCGTCTTCTATAGCTCACTTAGTAATTAAGTTAGAATTTTGATATTTTGCAGACCTTACCTGTATCTTGGTTAACGAGACTGTTAGACTTTATATAATAAGTACCTTTGTATAATTTTATGAACGAGGCATTATTTTTATTTTTTAATAATTTTTAAAACCAGTGGTGCAAAACTGATATTTTTTAGATTTAATTTTTTTTCGCTCGATCGATTTCAATACAATTTTAGGGGTATATAGGTAACTCTAGGAGGCACCGACGTAAGTAAGAAAATATATGGCATGTAATCTAAAAGAATACATTCTTATGACGTCACTTTTTTGGAACACCCTGTCTAAAAAAATATTTTCCTGAAATGCGCCCCAATATACAGGTAAGGTCTGCAAAATATCAAAGTCCTAACCTAATTAATAGACACTTTAAGCATGTCCTAAATTTTAACCGTATCCTTATCCGCATCGATTTGCGCATGTGCAGAATAGATGCGTTGGACTCAATACGTTACGTTGCCCGCATCGTTACGGGCCTGCCATCGTATCCCTATCCATAAACGCATTCCAACCAATCGACCGATCTCTGGTTTCTATGATTTTGTCAGTTGTCACTTAACCTATCATCAATAAGGATAGGATGAAGTATTTCATCCATAATTTAAAATATTTAATTTTAAATAATTCAAAATTATTCAAATGAAAAAATCGCAATTTTTAAGGTTAGAAATAGAAAATCTGACATGTGACGTTTTACTTTACTGCTGGATGCGTTCGGTTTTGTATACGTATGGTTGTTGATGCTTAAACAGTTTTTTTTGCGATCAACGTAACTCAATGCGTTACGGATGCGGATACGGATACGGAAAAAAAAATACGGTTTGCTTAAAGTGTCTAATAAGTGAGCTATAGAAGACGGGAGGTGAGGTGCAGGACCCTGGATACGAAATGTTATAGAAAATACTGGACGACGCTACTTGTATATTATTAGGTTTCATCACATTATTTAATGACAAGTAAGTACTGACAGGTAAAACTTGACGCGTTTTCCCGTCAGGCATTCTAAAACAAAAAGTATTGCCTAAATTAGACCAGTTTAATATAGGCAACCACATGCTGGTCTAATTTAAGACACCACAACATTTACAAAATCAATTACTAGAAAATAATACCTGTAAAAGGTAATGCATTAACTAGCAAAATAACTTAAGCAAAACTTACTTGTTTTAACCCACTAAAATGTGTTAGTTAACTGACTCACCGATGATTATTCTGGATCTATGCTTACGAAAATATTAAAAAACCTTCACGACGAATTATTCTCTAGCATTGTCGATATTGTCAATGACAAACAAACCCGTATAATATTGCCAAGTGGTTCTATCAGTGCTCTTTTTTTATGGATTACCACGTTGGTTCAATTTAGAAAGCGGCACAATACAAGCAAGCCAGTGGCGGCTCGTGACATTTAGATGAGGTGAGGCGAATTTTCGGTGTCTGACCACATAGGCAGTGTTACCAATGACAATTACTGGGAAAGGGATTGCGCCATAGGCGCAATAACCGCCGGAGGCGCAAAATTGCGCCGCAGGCGAAAATTTTTCGCGACCACGCCCAAAATCAAAAATTCACTCTGAAAAAAAATTCCTGGGAGGGGTAATTACCGCCCCTGAACCTATAGCGTCTGTATCTTTTTTTTGTTTTTCCAAATACTAAATTCTGATTTTAATTTTAAAAGTATTAAGTCCTTATTTTGAGTATTGGGATAAACGTACAAAACCTAAGGAATTCTGAATATGCTCTTTAGACGCGTCGTGGATTTTAACTGACCTGAATTTTTTTTTTAAATCTACATAGCCATCAGAAGTCCACACGTTTTTAGTTTTCCCAATAATAATCACGGCCAACTATATAAGCGCTGTTTAAAAACGCTACCACAAATCCAGGTATGAGTTCCGTACCAAGAACTTCGGGTATATTGTTTTCCGTCTTTTTTGTCTTTTTTAAGAGTACTTATCTGAGGGGTAGGCCTCTCCCAGCAAATGATTTCTCGTTTTTCTTATTCGTTACGTCTTGAAAAAGACGTTTCCACAAGGGACATCACAATATCATGACACGAATTCATGTTCACGTCGAGAAAAACACGCGAAACTGCGGCGAAACACTAATCATTCAAAATCTATTCCCGACTAAAATATAAAAACTATTTAATAAAATCGATGAACTGAAAGCTCTGGGAACCACCGAATAAGTAACCTGACCCCTGATCTGATCTACGCTACGACCTACGACCCATGCAATGCACATGGTACAATAAACGGATAATATGCGCAATACAAACAGCGGCGAACTTATGGTCACCTCTGAAAGCAATAAACAAACGTGTATGAAGAAATGAGATAAAGATATAGCGTAAGTCGGAACGATGCGACGTCTTGGGTTTTTAAATGCATAGGCAGTATGGACACAACGATTTCGAGGCGATTATTATTTCGCTGTAGTGTGTCATTGCACTTACTATGTTATACGCAAAAATAACGTTTTCGTTAATAATCAAAAACTATATGCATACATAATACTGATTTGGCTTTGGCCAATGTTAATGTTTATTTTTATTTCGCAAAGAAGATAATATTTATGAAAAAATTAGGGTTAATAAAGTTTATTTACCAACGTTTAAAAGATAAAAAATAATTAAAAAGTGATTATTGTGGCATATCGGACAAGTGTGTAGCTGTTTTTATATTGGAATACACAGAGATCCAAGCACAATGGATACCCTGGGGCGGGTAGACCACGACGGCCGTTTCGTCCTTGTTAGGATTCTATGGGCAGCCATAACCCAAGCAATTCCGACAACAGCGATAAGATGCATTAAAAGCCTGTTTTACAAAAGCAAAGCGGCCATTAATACCAATATAAAACACTGGTAATATCGAAAGATAGACAACTAAATAAACCACGAAGTGCATCGCAATCCAGTATAGGGAACGCTATTTGCGTTTTCACCGGAACATCTCTCATTTAGCAGACTAGAAACAGTTCAACGCTGGCACCCACTAAAATGCACGCAATCCATTTAAGGAAAGCCATAAAAATGTTTAGAAGGGATTGCTTGGGTTATGGTTGACCGTAGAGTCCTAACAAAGACGAAACGGCCGTCGTGATCTACCCGCCCCAGGGTATCCATTGTGCTTGGATCACTGTGTATTCCAATATAAAAAACAGTTACAAACTTGTCCGATATGCCATAATATTCACGTTTTAGATATTACCAATAGTTTTTTGCCTTGTAATAAATAACTAAATACAATTTCTTACAGAATTATGTTGCGGTTACTCTATATACGACTAGCTTTTAACACCCACTATATTCAGAAGAAAACTCTTAATTTTGTGAGATGACTATGTCAATGAAGTGTATCTACAATAAGGTGTGAACACTTGGATGGACGGGGCACCTGGATACAAGAAGCGCAAGTCCGGAAGCGATGGCAAACACTAATGGAGGCCTATGTCCAGCAGTGGTTGCGAACGGCTGTTGATGATAGTTAACTAAATAACCAACCACCAAGTAGCACCAGCGCAACAGAAATAAAACTGATATTATATAGATATGTGGTTTTGATCCCTTCTGATGACCTCCATGATACGTTATTGATAAAGCGGACTACTTTCGATCGCTTATTACTTGTTTACATTATAAAGTAAGCAAAACCATAAAATAACACCTTAACCAACATTTTCAAGCCTGCCCGACCAATTTTCCTCCAAACGCTTCAGCAAATTTTGTTTATTATTTACTCGAGACCTGATTTTTTAGCCGTTTTTTGTCCCGAAGGTCTGACGGGTCTTATAAAATATTCTTTTTTGAACAAAAAAGACAATAGATCCGAAAATACCCTTTGTTTATCTTAAACAAGCAAAAGCGGCAAAACGCAAGAAAACTTGATTTAGAACCTACTTGAAAAAATAAGTCACGTGCTAGTTTTCTCACCATCAATTTTGCGCCCTTGTGTGGCGCAGACAGCGGCAGAGAAAGGATGCTCTTTATACATATAAAAAAAGGACAGCAACTTTAAATTAAAGATAGAGTTAATAATTTTTAATAAATGCATGGTCGGTTTAAGTTTATGGGGGCAGTCTTGTTTATTAATAAACGTCTTTTATTAGGATGAACAAAAAAAATAATTACAAAGACTAACAAAAATAGGTAGACAAGCAAAAGCGGGGCGCAGTCTAGCCACAAAGGCTACTCTACTGAACCCTACACTGCTTGCTAAAATAATATTAAAAAAAAAATATATATATAAAGAATTACGAATTTGCAGATATTATATAAATATCGTAGAGAGAAGAAACAAAAAATAAAAAATTGGTTTACATAGTTAACATTCAAGGAAAAAGAAAAGTGGGTACGTTACATTCTGATCTGATGGAGAAGACGACAAGACATAATTTGAAGAATTACCTGCAAAACATTGATAAACATAATAATTTAACAAGAATAATTAACGAAGTTGTTCATTTTGAATACTGAATAGATATTTTTTATATTGCAATTTAAATTTGTTACTGTCAAGGGAAACCATTTCATTAGGTAAGGAGTTGTATAATTTAACAGAGTTGTAGGTAAATGATCTCTGAAACATGGCACTCTGATGTTGAGGCACCGTCAACCTATTAGGAAATCTTATGTCACGGGAATGTATATTTTCACGAAATACAAACCGACTTTTTAAAGACAGAGGCAGAGCCGGATTATTTAGAGTTTTAACCAAAAAATTCCCCAAATGTAAAGTTCTACGGTTGTTCATTACTAGCCACTTAAGATTGTTAAACGTATGAGAAATATGATCAAATTTTCGAAGTCCAAAAATAAGGCGGGAGCATGTATTCTGCACCTTTTGTATCCTATTCCTATCTGCTACATCAAGGCATGGCCCATAAATGAAATCACAGTAATTAAAGCTGGATAAAACGAGACTCTCACAGAGCATTTTACGCAATTTAAAATTTAGGACATGACGGTTGCTGTATAATACTCTTAAAGACATATATGACTTTTGAATTAGCTTTTTGACATACTCCCTAAACCTTAGTTCAGTATCCAGGATTATACCCAGATTTTTAGCTGTTTTAACTACGGGGAGCCTAACACCATCAATAACTATATTGATATTATCATTTAAAAAGCCAATTTTGTTCTTATTCCCAAATAGCATCAAGGATGACTTTAATGGATTCAACCTAAGATTATGATCCAGAGAAAGTTGATTTAACATGCTTAAATCTTCGTTAAGTAAATTCGATGCGTTTATATAGTCTTGGCAATCGAAATGAAGGTAAATTTGTGTGTCATCTGCATATGCCTGAACCTTACAGTGCTTTAAGGATTTTAAAATATCTGAGGTATAGATAATAAATAGAAGGGGTCCTAGGATAGATCCTTGAGGTACACCAGACAAAATTTGAATTTGTTTTGAATAATTGTTTTTATTGAAAATTTTTTGGCACCTGTTGTTGAAGTATGATCTAATAAGATTTAAGGATGATTCTTCAAAGCCATAATATTTTAATATTGCCAGCAAAAGTGAATGATTAAGGGTATCAAAGGCTTTTGAAAAATCTAGAAGTACTAACGCGCTATTTAATTTTTTATCAATTGCTGCCATTATATCATCTGTAATCTTAACAAGTGCTACAGCCGTATTAAAGTCCTTTCTAAAGCCACATTGACTATCCGGAATTATTTTGTTAATGACACAGTATTGAAATAATTGACCATACAAGACTTTTTCAAAAATTTTGGAAAGTAGCGGCAATATACTTATGATTCGAAGATCATTAAAAGTTAAAGGATTATTAATTTTGGACAATGGTTTACCAACAGAAATTTTCCATTGATCTGGAAAATAGTTAGCTTCTAGACAACAGTTGATAATATGTGTGACATACTGATCTACGTGGGGACTGCAATATTTTAACATTGTTAAAGATATACCATCTGCACCAGATGCATTGGAAGAGATGGAGTGAATTATTTTGTGAATATCTGGTATTTCAGCCATTCTAAAGGAGAAGGTTAGTTCATTATTAAATATTCTACTATTGTAAAAGTTTTCTTTAGGGCTGCAGTCCGAAGCAGTTTTCAAATACTTACCAAAAAATTTACTTATATCATTAGGATCGGATAAGTTATCAGGAATATTACAACTTTTGCTCGAGCTTATATTAAAAGACCTTAAGGAGTTCCACGTTTTTTTGGAATTATTTTCTGCGCAAATAGAATTAAGGTACTGCCTTTTTTCCCTTCTTACCACAGTAACAGCAAAGTTTCTTAAGCGTTTATAATCTTCCCAATCATGAACGTCCCGGGTCTTCTTAAATTTCTGTAATGCGCGGTCCCGGTTTTTCATGAAAACTCTAAGGTTAGGTGTAATCCATGGTGCTCTAGGTTTAGTTATTCTAGACTCCTTGTAGGGGGCATGTTTATCAAAAAGAGACAAAACAAAGTTATTAAACAAGCAAATTTTGTTATCTATATTTTGTTCGTAAATAATGTCATTCCATCGAAGTGCCCGAAGATCAATAAGAAATGAGTCAAAGTTAAAGGTATTATTATTTATGTTAATATTATTCGGAGAAATAAAAAACTGTTTTAAACTGCTTACAATCCTATATTCAAAGCACACAATTTCAATAGAAATAGTCGTTGTTTCCGCTCCGAAACGATTGTTGTTACAAACCATACATTCCACAAATCCAAAATAAGTCCGCCACATTAGAACCGCTATTTTAACCACTTATTAACGGCTTTTAGACCATGTCCGACCAGACCCGGCTCGGCGAGATAATTGGCCGGATGCGAACGTTGAGATTTAAATGTGGGCTGGATTTTGGGGTCCTTAATCAAGTTTTTAGACGCTCGTTTTAAAAAAATTGAGTATGTGTTTCTTAAGGGCACCCGTTTAATTGTAATAAGTCTTTTCCAGAGCACCATGTATTGTGAATGTCTTATTAATTTTTTTAAGGGGTATTTTTTTATAAATATAGTAAATCGGCTTATGATAAGCTATTAACCAATCATTAATATAGCTGTCAGAATAAGTATGTGCTTCCCTATCGGTTACAATGTAAGATGTTATCTTTAAACCTTTTTGTGCTTTATTTATATCGTTATGTATATGTTGTTCAAGAAATATGTAGCTACTATTTTACAAAAGGATAGCGGGACACTGGACCCGAGCTGCTCAAGACCGAGAAGAATGGAAACGTTTGGGGAAGGTATATGTTCAGCAGTGGACTCAACAGGCTGTATGATGATGATGATGATGATTAGATTCAGGTTAATGAATTTTTGAATTCGGTAATCGTGTAATAATTTAATTAGGGGTAAACCCCCATTATGAGTTAAGTACCCACTATTAAAATAGCAAATTATTCGAATTTATTTTATAATCCTAGGTAGACTGGTAGACATACCATAAGTAGTTATTAAGTCATTATACGTAATATTCCAGCAAACATGCTGCAAAATCAAAATTATAAAACACCACTTATAATGTTGCTTCCCATGTATGTAGCAACGGGGGTAGCAGTGATCGAGCCTCATAGAATCCAAAAGACAGAAAACAGTAAAACACATGAACACTCAACAAGTTTGCCAGATCGTCGAGAGTTTTTTTTTTGCAAAATCGTTTATAGTTTCGTCAATATTTAATTATTTAACAAACTAGTGTTCGATATTGATTTAGAATAAATCCGAAAGGAGTTGTTGTCCCATGGTGTTACGTAAATAGGTCTTTACTATTTTAACTTTGGAAAAAGATCGTTCCGCTGCTGCCACACTAACTGGTAAAGTTAGAAATAACATCACGGTACTAGATACATCTGGAAAATTTGAAAAACACACTGATTTTTTATTAATAAATGATCCGCAAGTTCATACACTGTTTTCAATTTTGAAATACTATCTCCAAGTCCCTTTCTGCGGCTTAAAATTTGACTAGAAAAGTCTTTATGGTATATCGTTTGTAAATTCCGCGCTTTCACGTATAATTTTTTTTCACTTAACGAAGTTAAATTCTCAGGATATAAAAAAAATAAAATTAATTATGAAATGAAATACCTATGAAAAGCAACACTGGCAGCAAGTGGCCGTCGACGTGGGCCCCCTGCAGTGCGGGGTCTGCGGGGGTGTATGTTGCGCCACCTAATGTAGAATTATTGCTGAGTTTGATATGCCATTTAGCCCGAATATGCAATCTGGCCTACCGTTCCCTTACTTATTTTATTACTCTATAAGCATTTTTTTTTTAAAGAATAGATAACTTAAGAAAATTGTTTTCCTAGTTTTTTTGCGAAAAAAAAATCCGAACTCCTTAATACTTTTCACAAGAATCCTGCGAAAATCTAACCCTAATAAAAAGAATAAAATTTTTCCCCAGATTTTTTTCGGACAGTAAAATAAATGATCTGGTAATGGCCCATATAAAAGAATCTTTTCCGGCTTTCGGGTAAGTTAAGAATGCGATTGTTAGGAGAGACGAAAAAATTGTGTTTCATTTGATTTGGCTTTGACTAGAAAATAATGGATCCTAATTTATTGGCGAAAGGTAAAACTTAGGTTTTATGGTTAATGTTTTACATGGCTGTGGTAGTTTTAAGTACACAAAATATTATTATTTGCTTCGAATAATTTTATGGAACGCAATATTACAATTTGATTTAAGAACTTATTTCAATTTTTAGAAAAACAATAAATCCTTTAAAAAAATGTTATTATTGAAATTAACTTTCAAAATGTCTTTATTCCAAACTAACTTGTACAGTTCATTACATGGAAAGTGACAACAAAATATAAAAATAATAACCATTAAAAATGGACGTTAATCCAATTTAATTTATTAATAAAATCAATTAAAAGAAATAGTATAAATAATTTAATTTAGTAAATATGTCTTTAATTGTTTTTTAAAAGTTGACAATTTTTTAATTTTTCTGATATTTTTTGGAAGATTGTTATATTTTATTATTCCGTCATATAAAAGCGATTTTTTCCGAAATTACTTTTTACTGCTACTACTTAAAGGATTGGCAAACAGCAAAAGGTTGGTAGGAAATTCATCAAACAAAGACTAATGCCCTGTAAGATTATTTTTAAAATTATTGGAAAAAAGAGGACCAAACATTTCCACAGACAGACTATCTCTCTCCGTTCATCCAACCTGGCAGAAGGGATGTTGGTTTTAAAATACTCCACTAGGAATAAATACCGTATCTAAGTGGACCAGAACTTCAGCGAAAAGAATTGGAATAGATACGAAGAAGCATAAAATAACAAATCATTATCATCGATCTTCCACTGCGTCTGCCCTATTTAAACAAGGTGTTGGGGAACAAGAGATGATTAAGTTAACAGGCCACTCAAACGCAAATTCCCTGAAACCATACCTGCAGCTATATCCTATATCCTATATCCATCTGAAGGTCATCGAAAATCTCAGAACAACAAATGAAGCATGTGGACCTTCGACTTTTCAAATGCAAGTCAATCATACCCAAGACCATGCTTTGGTAAAAAAAATGGACAAACTATTACTAGTTGTTAATATTAGTAATAAATAAAATAAAGTTTCTAGTTTTCTAAATAAACAGTGTGTTTTTATTTATCTTCTCGTAAAATAGTCTTGTCGAATATCATTTGATAGAAAATTTTGTATTGGCAAAATTTTCTCTTGGTTTTGTTAAATTTTGTTGCTTTTTGGTAATTTCGCTCATGAAATTTCCAAGCAACAAACTTTCATACCAGTTGAAAATTTAGCCGGCAAAATTTTCTCTCTTATGATATTATATACGAAAAAAATTATTTCACCAAAAATTAGGCATTGTCCAGAGATGCTATTTTAAAGCACAGGGTGTTATGGAGAATAAGTACTCTACTTATTTTTTAATTCTGTGATAACGACACACTGACATTAAAATTCACGGTACGTTAGTTTCCCTAACTCGGCGAGAAACATTCTAGTTATTAATTATTATGTTTGTTCAGTCGAGTTAAATCAAAGTTAAATGAGCTTAAATGCGGAATTAAACTTTTGCCGCTAATTTCGCCGAGCAACCAGAAACGTTGTAGAACAGCTGCTCGTCAATATTTAATGATGTTGCAAACAGTGCTTAATCTTGCTACGTGGTAATATACAAGGTTGTTAATTTCAACAAACTGTCCCTTGTTGAATGTTTTCGTTAATCTAATCGATAGGTGGCAGTGTAAGCTGTATCCTGCAAGCAGAAGATTCCTGCGGCTAGATCACATACTGGAGCGGCAGACTTGCTTCATGTTCAGTGCAATAAACGTAACCAAATGTTTACTTGTCGTTTCATGCCACGTGGTTGCGGGAATGGGGAATGATGCATCTGTCGCTTGTTTGCATATAAAATATATAATATAAATAATTTTCACAAGACCGATGGATACATCAAGCTAATTACTATTATTGAGAACGTGGTAAATAACCTTAAAACCAAGAACGATCGACGAGATAGATTAAAAGATTACTGGTTAAGCTGAATAGCTAGAAAGAAAAATACTTAAAAGCGAATATTGTGGCATATTGGACAAGTGTGTAACTGTTTTTCATATTGGAATACACCGGAATCCAAGCACAATGGATACCCTGGGGCGGGTAGACCACGACGGCCGTTTTGTCCTTGTTAGGATCTTACCGCTGTGTCGGGATTGCTTGGGTTATGGCTGCCCGTAGAGTCCTAACAAGGCCGAAGCGGCCATCGTGGTCTACCCGCCCCAGGGTATCCATTAGACTTGGATCCCTGTGTATTTCAATATAAAAAATAGTTACACACTTGTCCGATATGCCACAATATTTTTTTTCTTTTAATAATATATTGTATTAGAATGGTCTACTCGTTCCAGGGTATCCATTGTGTTTGGATTCCAACATAAAAAACAGTTACACACTTGTCCGATATGCCACAATATTGGCTTTTAATTATTTTCGCGGACGCTATATTATCTTCTAATTAAAAATTACCATAAATGCGGATAACTATGGAATCCTTTTAAGGTAAATGGTCCTTGCTTAAAAGTATCTTATTTCTTTTCAAATAATTTTTTTTTAAAATGGTTTTAAAAAATTGTTAGTACACCTATTTAGTTTCGTTTACAATGCACGAGTCAAGGCCGTCTGGGATTTAAGAAGTAGTAAGTGAAACAGAATACAGGCCAGTTTATTAAAAAAAGCAGTCGATTTTTGATATTATGACGACTTATCATCAGGCTAGGATAACTTAAATGGTGAAGGTCGTCCCCTGCTCGTTCTCTCTCTCTCTCTCTCTCTCTCTCTGTATTAAACTGTTCTAGCATATGTACGAGAAGGATAAAAATATGGCTTGTTGTGTTGTGACCGATCCTGAAGTCTTACCTGGACTGGTGAAAGATTGTTATTGTCATTTTATGATTGATTTGTAAAATATATAAAAAATAAAGTTATTATTAAATAATTATTCATATATAATTTATAAACTTAACATGGCGCAGTCGGTAGTTTGAAAATCGTAAATAGGTATATATTTAATATTTCGCGACCAAAGAAATCGGGAAGAAAAAGCAAGGCAATTAACAAAAGCGTGGAACCTCCTGAAGACTTCATTAATGTCGCCCAATGATTGGAAAGTACCGAGAAAGCTATTAACGATATAGAAAGAAACTTTACTTCACAACTTAATGAACTACAAGGTACAATAACTAGTTTATTAAATAAAAACTTTGAAAATAACACGGAATTGTTAGAAAAATCTACAGAAAATAATAATATAATAATATAAGCTGTTTTTTTATTTAAAACCTATTTATGTAAATATCTAATATTAATAAATCTTGTCGCCATATCAGAAACGTTGTTATAATTTCCTTTCGTTCTCCCAAGTTATTTTAACTTAAATCAGATGTTTCGCGCCTCAAACTTTTCCGTTAAGTTAGAAGCGCCAAAATTTGAATTCAAAGTAATAATAAAATTTACATTTTTATGCTTGGCGCCTACCCCCACCACGACTATATTTAGTTTCGCCTCCGGTCGCGGGTGGCGCTATCAAGGAACCAATTTAGTATGTTAAGTGGCCTATCTATCCTTGAGAGTGCGCAACTCGGTTGTCTATGCTTATCATTATCAAACAAACTAACCTAAAAATATCTCGATGTAAGGGCCGGTATTTTCATCCTCGGTTAAAGCTCGGTTATTTTAATTCCTCGGTTAAACTTGACATTTGATGTTTATAACATGCTTTATGTGTCACAAATCAAGTTTAACTAAACAATAAAAATAACCGAGGACGAAAATACCGGCCCTTAAATGCCATAAAGCTAACCTTAAAATATTAAATTAATAAACCAAAGGATGTCAACGTCTTGGCGTCTTGTCATAATTTGACAAGCAAAACAAACCCCAAATTATTTAGTTGAACTTTGTGCCGCTTGTGGTGGAGCCCACCCCTCGGAGACGCTCCCCCCCCCCCCCTGGATCCGTCAAAATACCGTAATGATGAGGCTAGTATATGCTGAATTAATAATAACATTCATTATTTCCTTTAGAAAAGTTTTAACCCTAAAACGGGAAACTTTTCAACAAGCTTTAATTATTTTGATGGACAGTTTGACGTATAAAAAGGGTAAATTAAAAACGCTATCTAATGCCCTCATTCACGAGCAATAAAGCAACAAAGTATAGATTATTGCTTTTCAGGTTATGACATATATAGAGACGAAAAGCAATAAAATACATGTAATAAAAGAAACATAAAATGAGTCATTTCTTAGGCATAGAGTATCTACGGGGTTGTAAATATTTCTGGCTGGCTTCTTATACCCTGTCCATTTTTATCTTGAGAAGATGATAGAAGCCCATTTTACACCGGCACATTTTATCCGTTCTTTTATGACATTAGCAAAAGTAAGGTTGGAAGTAAATTTCCAAAAAGAGACAACCCTGTCAGATAATAAAATGGTTAGTCTGTAGTTACACAGAGAAATAATAAGTAAAAGATGGAAGCATTTCAAATCATTTTTTTTAAACCGACCAAAAAATATACACTTTCTGGACAATTTTTCGTCAAGAAAATAACCTTTTTCCGATCGCAAGACCGGAAAAGTGACGTTAGAAACAGGAATAGTTATTTTCCTAACAAGTGCGCAAAGTGATACTTTTCCGCACGCAAGTACAGTTGGACGAACGACGCGAAGCGGAGTTCGGATAAGTTCTTGCGTGCGGAAAAGCACTTTGCGCACTTGTTAGGAACAACATTTTTCCTACGAGCTTCATATCAGATAACAACAAAAATAAAAATATGATAATTTATTTAATAATTTTTAATTCGACTTTAAAGAAAGAACTATAATATACTTACAACTAAAAATTACATAACAAAAAAAAATAATAGAAAATTAAAAAGTTACACTTTTCCGCACCCAGTGCGGATAAAAGTCTTATCCGCACTAGTGCGGAAAAGTGTAACTTTGCACACAAAAATGCGTGCGCAAAGTACTACTTTGCGCACGCTCGTAGGAAAAAGATTTTTCCGGTCCCTGTTTTTTGTTTTTCCAATCGCTCTTTGATAATACAAGCTACCTTGATTTATTTCGTTACTATGACAACAACATTTCGATGTATTGTCGAGTGACAGTTCGTTAATTTTTAATTTGTTGTTTATGTCAAACGTGTTTCGCGAGTTCGCAAATTTAACAATATGAATTAAGATTTTGAATTATCCGACACGGAAAGTGAGATTTCAGAAGAAATTTTGGAAGCAGCAAGGAAAGCGACTTACTATATATTGCCAGGGGGGGGGGGAGGGGGGGAGTTTTTAAGGGTAGAAAACGATTTATCTCGATTTTCGGCAAAATTACAACTCCTATGGAAAAACGTTAAATGGCAAAGTTGTAGGTAATAAAAAGATTTACAACTTTTGTATTAGCATTTTTTTCACATAACCTTAAAATTTATGTGAAAAATTCAAATAACCAAGTTTTTGGTTTTTTATTTTTATCTTTTACGAAACAATTTTTTTATACACGAAATTTGGTGAAAACTTTCCTTTTTATGTCCCAAACACACTGTAATTTTTTTGATTTTAAATATTTATTTTTTAACCTTATTTTGACTTAAGATCGAAAAAGCAACCTAATTTTCAATCGAAAATTCTCACGTCAAAATATCTGCTTTTTTAAAAAAGTCGGTGGGCTTTTTGTTTGTTGAAATCTTTATTTTCTGATGGTGTAAAAAAATATATACATTACTATGGTAAATGTCCTCAATTCAATTCAATTCCCCTTTAAATCCTACCTTATATTTAGATCAACTATTTACGCATATTTTTTGCGATCTTTATGTTTTTGGATTTGTAATTTTTTTGCTTATCAATGTAACATGGAATCTTACGTTTTTCAAGTAATTAAAGTATAAATTTTAATAAATAGCTCAAAATTGTACATAATTTATTAAAAAAAAAATTCGGATTCGAGTTTTTTGCATTTTTGAGAACATTTCAATAGTAATGTATATTTTTTTACACCATCTGAAAGTAGAGATTTCAACGAAAAAAAGCCTACCGACTTTTTTAAAAAAGCAGATATTTTGACGTGAGAATTTTCGATTGAAAATTAGGGTGGTTTTTCGATATTAAGTCAAAATAAGGTTAAAAAATAAATATTTTAAATCAAAAAAATAACAGTGTCTTTGGGACATAAAAAGGTAAGTTTTCACTAAATTTCGTGGTTAAAAATTTTTTTTTGTAAAAGTTAAAAATAAAAAACCAAATACTTGGTTATTTGAATTTTTCACATAAATTTTGAGGTTATGTGAAAAAGTGTAAATACAAAAGTTGAAGATCTCTTTACTGCCTACAACTTTGCTATTTAACGTTTTTCCATAGAACTTGTAGTTTTGCCGGAAATCGAGATAAATCGTTTTCTACCCTTAAAAACTCACCCCCTTCCACTTCCCGACCTCGGATCGCCCGTAATTTATTTTTCCTTTCATTCTTGTTATACTCTCTTCCTTTTCCAATGGGTTCATCCTACTATTATTTTTTTTGGTTTCAAAAATTATAGACCCTGTTCTACTATAACAATGCGCTGTTTCTACCGTTTCAGTTTTTTCATAACACCCTCTATATTTCGAAGTTCATTAGACCCTTGAAAAACCACAATTTAAGCTAAGTCGACTTCTTTAAGCTATAAGCATATTTAAAAGTTAATTTAATTTAAACAAATTTAAGCTACTTAGTTAAGCTTGATAACTTGCTTAATCTGTTGATTGCAAACCCATGTCACCGAGTTAAGCTTAATCAAATTGGCTTGATTGCAGAAACAAAGTTTCGCCACTAATTCTGACAAAAGTAAATGTGAAATGGAAGAAACTATGTGCATCCAAAAGTGCAGGTTTAGTTTTAAATATTAGACGCATGTTTACCTACACACTCCCGTGCAAAAAAAAACGGGCATCCTAAAATTTGGATTAAGTTTAGGGAGTTATAACTTTTATATTTTTACTCCGGTTTAAGTGATTTTTTAAAAATATTAGTTTTAACATGCGTATGCAAATTTTAAGAAAAATTTGTTTTTGAGATATTATACAAGTCATAATCGAAAAGTTGTTTTTTTTGCCTAGGGACAGAACACCCTGTGGAATAATTAAGAAGCAAAATTACATCAAAATGTTAGTTTCCATTGGGCCGCAACTATTATTTGCATTTTAGTTTTTGGTTCATGTCCATATGTGAATTTGTTCTCACCCAAATGCAAAATGATCTTAATGATGTCAATAATTTAGGAAACGCAAAACTAAAGCTATTGATGACCGATTTCTTGTACTTAAAACTCTTCGGAATCGTCGTTAGACGTCAATACAGGCTAAAAACCGACTTCGAGAGGTTCGAATTAAAAATGTCAGTTCTTGGACAGTTCGTCAAAGATTACACAAATGTAATTTAAACCCACGCAGACCGGCAACTGGACCTAAATTACTACCGCGTCATAAGAGTCAAGAATTGAGAAATATTAGAGAGTTTTCGTTGTATTGGCAAATTCAAACGGTTAACCGTAACGAATACGAATACGAAGCCGCTATTTGACAGATCGTAAAAATAGTTTTCGTTCAATTCGCTTAACGTTAAGTCGAATTCGACAGTAAACATAACAAATATAACAAAACCTATCTTTAATGGTTTGTGTTCATATTTTCATCTACTTTTTGTGCTATCTTTTTTGCTTGGTTTTAATTTCCTAGTACCCAAAATTCTAAAAGATCATGATAGAATAAGATAGATAAAAAAAACTCCTTTTTGAAGTGAGGTAATGTTAAGTAGAGTTTCTATATTTTAACCTCAGAGTTTCAGCTAAAAAGCAGCTTTTATAACATTGTAACAAAAATTAATAACCACATAAAATTCAATTTCCTTTTACGTCCGAATATCTTCTTAAAAACAGTCTATTAAAATTCATGGAAAATAATTTTCTCTAACTTTTTATATTTTAACTTTTCGGTCATTAAATAAACTTTATAATAAAAATTTTATATTAAAAGAAAAGTTTTATACTTTTACACTCAATTTAAGAATTACTTTTACGGTTTGGTTTTAAAAGTCTTAAGTACGGCTATTAAACGTTTATTGAGCAGTAGCCCTAAACCATGTGTACGAGGGGCACAAGTAAAGGTTTCTGCTCTACGTATAGAAAAAATATTAAATGCGCCCGTTCAAAAATATTTAACTGCATATAAATTTGAAATTTACAGCCAAACTAGCAGCCGTGCACAGCAACTAGCTGGTCCAATCGATCAAGTTATTTTAAATAAAATCTGGGGACTGGGCTGTCTTGACTATAATGGTTTTAGCTGGTCGTCAGCTAAAGCAGAAAACCGTCAATTTACAACCACAAGACACATTTGTCAGTTTCGACGTAGAAAGCTTATAAACCAACGTTCCAATAAGGGAATCACTGCATATCATCAAGCAAAAGTTACAAGAAGGGAAAAACAACCCTTTTAGAATGCACTCGTTTGCCGCTAGATGGAGTGATGGAACTATTGGAGTGTTGTCTACGTAGTTCCTACTTTCAAGTAAAAAAAAGATTCTAAGCACAGGATGACGGTCTTTCAATGGCTTCATCTCTCTCTCCGGTGGTGGCTAACCTGGACACGGAATAGCACTAGAGAAAACGAAAATTCAAAGGAGAAGCAGCTTTCATGAATCAAAATATCCATATATTTAGTAAACCAAGTATAGATATCCTCAATATCTGGAAACCTCTTCTTGTCCAAAACCAACAGCTCAAACTTCATACTCCAATAAGCACGTAGTACGTAGCTTTAACAAGCTTTATTGCACATGTATATAGTATTTAAGACAGTAGCCTTAGAATTATATTTTAGTTTACACTTGAAAACGGTGGGAGATACTAACTAGCCGAAACGTTGTGTTAAGTAACAAAATAAAGACAATGGAACTACGACAAGGTAATTTTTTTGATATTACCTCATTGTCTACTACCTTCAAAGTTCAAACATACATTCAATTACTAAAACACGAATGCATACTCATTTATATTGTTGTTTGTAACATTCAATCTATGTATTTATTAAAATATTCTTTATATTATATGATTTATTTTTTTGTCGGAATCCTGAATACTCTTTTTCTTTTGACAGACATATTAAAATGTTTGCCTTTTAATTAATGCTTTAATTCCCTTTTGAACGTAAAAATACCAAAAACAAGTATTTAAAATACCTTCTCTTGTCGACCGTAAATATATCTCTGCTTTTATCTTTCATCCTCAAAGTGCCCCTGACAACACTAATGAAAAAAAGGGCTTTTTAATTAATACAATAACGTTTATAATTGAGAGAAGATAAATAATTATTTTTTTAATGAAAACGGTAAAAAGCACCAATTAAAAATAATATTAACGTCTATCAAGTCCTTTAAATTTAACGCTTGTATCGTTATTCCACCTAAATTATAAATTTATAATTGCAGTTGAAACGTTTTCTGAACGATAACTGCCTGGCACTCATGTAACTACCGTGCGAGCAAAAATGGTTTGCATCAAAGAGGGCTCGGATTAAAAAACGTAGGGCTTGGTTTAGATCACAATGATATGGGGACGATATATCTAACCAAATCTAGGTTGAAATTTTGTCAAATTCATATTATTACATGATATGCCAGACTAATGAGTAATAAAATAGTAGATAAATACAAATTTATTTTTGTTGTTTACAAAATTAACAAAGTAAGAATATACAGAAGGAAAAAGTAAAATAATTACATAAATTGTTGAAATTGGCCACCGCTATGCTCCAAGCATAAATTCACACGTCTCTTCATATTTTCGAAAGTGTTGACCAGCATCTCTGGAGAAATGTTACCACATCCTTGGATAATTCTTTCTTGTAATAATTGTTCTAAATTTGCAACTGGTGTTTTAAAAATAGTGTTCTTTAAATGAGGAAAAAGGCAGTAATCCATGCATAACCGTTAAACAAGGTGATCTATGTGGAAATTCAATGTCTGATCGAAAACTGATCAATCTGTCGTCGAAAAAATTGCGTATGTAGTTAATAGTTTCGGCGGCTGTATGGTCGGTTGCGCCGTCCTGTTGAAAATATCCAAAACGTAGTTCGTGGTCAAGTAATTGCCCGGCAAATGGATTCAAAATATTGCCTCCATACCGCTGTGCTGTAACTGTGTCATGGAAAAAAATAGGACCAACAATTCTTCTTCGGGAAACAGCTAACCAGACACCAATTTTTTGAGGGTGCAATGTGGACACTTAAAAAAATGGGGATTTTCTCTACTCCACATGCGTGTATTCTGAGAATTCAGAATGCACATAACCGGAGATGTGGAACCAGGCTTCATCCGAAAAAAATGTCAGGTCTAATAAATCATTTCTTTCCAATAAATTTTGGGTAAACCATTGAGAGTAATTCCTGCGTCTTGCAAAATCTGCGGTTTGTCTTTCTTGGAATAGTTGCACTTTATAAGGAAATAAATTTAGTTGCTTCTTAAGAATAGTCCTGCATGTTCCATAAGATCTTCCCACTTCTTGGGACAGGCGTCTTATACAATTTGTTGGCGTATTTTGCATTATTTCACGAACGTTTGCAACAAGTTCTTCTGTTCTTACAGATGGTCTTCCTGCTCCTTTTTTGTGTTCAATAGAACCTGTTTCCCTAAACACAGCCACGGTTGTTTTCAGGCAATGATAAAAATCCCCAGCAATAAAAGCAACATTAGGAAAATGTTCGTGAAAATCGTCCATGCACAAACCTGGATTGTATTGCCACTTACCATTTACTCTAACCCCGTTTCGAAAATACTCTTCAACCATAAATGTTTTGTGCTGTTCCGTAAAGCCCATTGTGTGAATTGTTCAAAAAATTGGAAAAATTAGCGATGAATCAAATTACTTGTAACGACTGTCAAAGATGACGGAATAACTGATTGATTGTTAATTCAGGTAGTTACTGACACCCAACAGGTATTAAGCTCTACGGCTAAGCATTACGTCCTTAGATGCAAGGCCCTCTTTGATGCCAAAAATTTTTGCTCGCACGGTAGATAACCATAGACCGCCATTGACTAAAAAAACAATAGGTATCTAACTATACGATAAGGCAAATATTTTACAGTTAGTTCCTAGAGTTGTTTGTATTGTAAGCAATTCATTAAATGGCCTGCCTACAAAACAAAGTTTTTCTAGTTACTCCATAAACATCAGTATTGTCCAGTGTTACTGAACAAATGCCATTACGGAAATTCAATTCAGCATGTTGCGAACTAACAGGATTTCATTAAACAAAATAGGTAAAAAGCTTTTCGTAGATTAAGTTTGTCCATGACTAAAAGTTTTTTGATTAAAACTGCTGATAAAATCGTTTTTAATTGGAAGACTTCTGGTAAATACGGAGTAGGTACATGATCGAGATCATATTTCGGAAAAATACGGAGGAGTCAATTTTTTTTTAATTATTAATTTTGGTAATACAAATAATTATGTATTATGTTTAAAGAAAATTCTGCATTACAATATGCAGGTGTATTTTATTATATAGTAAATGGCACGAATTCTCTCGTTTTAAAACAGATGACAGCAGAAATTTGTCATCGATCAGCTAATATTGGGACATAATAATATCCCCAGATTAGAAGCGGACCGTAATGAGCCCAAACACAACAAAATATTTTGTCGTTATGGTGCCTTTTATTTTTACTTTCATTGAATTTTAATTACTTTTGTGTGCCTTGCGCGTTAGTTGATTTCATCGAATATTTCCCTCATATGTTAAAGTTCCCATAAGAGAAATGCAATTTTCGCAAAATTACAGCAAATATTTCCCTCATATGTTAAAGTTCCCATAAGAGAAATGCAATTTTCGCAAAATTACAGCAAATATTTCCCTCATATGTTAAAGTTCCCATAAGAGAAATGCAATTTTCGCAAAATTACAGCAAATATTTCCCTCATATGTTAAAGTTCCCATAAGAGAAATGCAATTTTTGCAAAATTACAGCGAAAACAGCACTGCCAGAAATCGAAAATTGCATCGGAAGTTTATATTGTTGATGAAACGTCAAAGCGGGATTTTATTGGTAACAAACGTCAAAAAATGTAATATTCTGACAATTAACGTCATCTTATTGAGTGACAGCAGACAAAAAAGTCAATGTCAACGAATGTTTTCCTTTCATTTTGTCAAGAATTGTTAATAACTATCTCTTTGCATTCTGTTAAATAAAATATTTAAATTTACTTGATTCGAGTTCTTAATTAATTTGGGAAATATTTAAATAAATTACACTCGTGCATAAAAATAACCAGATAATCTTGATGCACTTGTGCACTTACCCCCGAAAACAGCACTGCCAGAAATCGAAAATTGCATCGCAAGTTTATATTGTTGACGAAACGTCAATGCGGGATTTTATTGTTAACAAACGTCAAAAAATGTAATATTCTGACAATTAACGTCATCTTATTTATTATTATACGAGCAACCGCCGTATCAAAACTTGCCAAAAAAGGTGTTGGAGAACAACAGTTAATTAAACTAAGTGGACACTCAAATACCAAGTCACTGACGCCTTACATTCAGATGGATGAGAACCACCATATGCTTTTGATTGAAAAAATGCGGGAGAATGACCAACCGTCAAGCTCAAGAGAGTCCCCCGCCGAAATAAGCTCTCGCTCGTTGACTGCATCAACCACCATGTCTACGAATTCAAAGCAAAATATTGTTAATTACAATAATTGTACTTTTCGTTGCAATTCTTGTAATTTTTAAGCATTTTAATTTTATTGTTAGTATTTTCTGTTAAATAAAATATTTAAATTTACTTGATTCGAGTTCTTAATTAATTTGGGAAATATTCAAATAAATTACACTCGTGCATAAAAATAACCAGATAATTTTTTTATTCAATGTGTTTTTTTTACAAATTGCAATCGTTTGTTTACATATTTTACGAAAATGCCCTCCTCCTGCGGAGTCGGGCTTTTTCGCGAAAATATGAAAACAAACTCTTGCAATTATAAAAAAACACATTTCATTCAAAAATTATCGGTAATTTTGATGCACTTGTGCACTTACCCCCGATAAGTAATAAGTTTTATTTCATCTGAACGCTGTTTTTGTGGAAAAGTTAGTTTGTGAAATTTTTGTTCTTAAAATATTTGTTCGTAAAGGTTAGGTTTCTAATAAGAATAGCAGATTCCCATGGTCTCTGCTAAACTTCGCCTTACTATACTACAATATTTATTGTATCCCTTACTATCTTTAATAAAGTCGATTATTATTATTATTATTATTAATGTATAATTTTTGCATTTTGCATTATCTAGGTTTTCTGTTTCAAGAAAAATAAGTAGAAATCATTTCTCCGACTTAGGTAGGTAGGGGAGAGTTGGACAAAACCGGGTACCGCCTAGTTCTGCCAAATGTCTGTTGCCATCTATACGTACCTTACATAGGTGAAATTATTATTAGATATTACTATTATTATTGTTTGGATGGCAATAAAATAAAGTTTATAACATTAAGTTAGCCTACATACAAATTTACAAAATAATGTAACCGTATCAATAAATTTCATTTCAACAAACAAATTCTATAAATACCAATTTTTGGGTCTACGTACCTTACGTAAGTCAAAAACTGTTAAAGTATCCAAAGGTCCATTAACAGAAAAATTAAATCCCTGGCTAAATTAAAGCTTTTAACTTTATGTTAGCCCACATACAAGTTTAGGAATGTAATTGTATTATAACCAACAAATTCCATAAAAATTTATTTTGGGTGTACGTACCTTAATACAGTAAATGTAATATTTGACTGAACTCAATTCAAAAAAATTCTGTTGTAAAAATGAGTGACAGAGTCCTATTTAAAGTTGCGTTTCAGTTAATTTAGTATTTTCAACGTTTGGATAATAATTATATAGTTTTTAAATCTATTTTGACACTTTATCTTTAAACCATATAAAAAGTGATGTTTATTATTTTTTGGCAATATTAAAGCGGTAGAACCGATGAGACTATTGCATCAATTGTTATAGAAGGTGTCACGTGTATATCTTTCAAGTCCGGTCCTGGAATTCATGCCAACTTAAAAAAATTAAATAGACCAGAATTGTCAGAGTGTCATGTGACTTGGAATCCATCTTGCGAGAGGATTTTAAATTTTTAATATATTCATTTGGATAAGGAAATAACTTCAGTCCACCAACGGCCAAAAATATAAACTACTAGCGAGTACCAGCGGCTTCACTCACCCAATTGAATGGTTATACAGGGTGTCCGGAAAAAAAGATCAGTATGCTAACCATATATTCCTTGAGCAAAAATGATTTTTCATTTTGACCCTCATGTTCGATATACAGAGAAGGCGTCAAAGATTAAAAGTAAAAACTGATTTTTTTGAATAATTCCAGTATTTATTAAGATATAAATTTCAAATGTGGTACATTGCTTCACCGTAAAGAGTTACAAAATATGAGAAAAACAAAATTACAAACAATGTTGAAAAATATTCAAAATAGGGGGATTCCAGTACCTCAAATCTATTTATTTAGTAAACAATTCAAAAACTCACCCGCCAATGCAACAAACTTTTTCTATTTATTTACTCCATAAACATCAATTTTGTGCAATGTTACTAAATAACTCCGGTACGGAAATTCGATTCGATATACTACAAACTAACAGGATTTCATTAAACAAAATAGGTAAAAAAACTTTTCTATTACGAGTTTGTAAACAGATAAATGTTTGGCTTAAAACAGCAAATAAATTATTTGTAAGTTTTCCAGAAAATACGGGATAGTCATTCATAATGGTCAAAGATCTTGATCATCTTACAGGAGAACACAGAGGGGCACCATTTTTTAACTTATGTTAATGACAAAAAATATAATTTTTTAAAATGGCAAAATGTAGGTACCAATTGACGTACTTACCCAGGTGTACGAGATATATCACGTGCTTACCTGAAAAGATAAAAGCTATTATAATATTTTTTTTTATTTTACATGGTTTTTACAAAAAAACTGTGTTTGTCCGTAAAAGAAAACCGACTTCCAGATATGGTGGGAAGATCAAATTTTCTACATATCTATAAATCATATCAATAATAATAATAATAATAATAATAATAATAATAATAATAATAAAAGTTTGTTCAAATATCTTTTTGACATATAATGCTAATATATAAATTTTTTTTGTATAAAATATCAATTCCGAACTCAGAAGTAAAATACTTGTTTTGAGTTAAATAATATAATATTTTTGTCAAGAATATATTTCATAATTCAGGTACAACTAGATTATAATATAAAACGAACATGACAATATTTTATTGGTATATTTTATATCACCATAGTATACGAAAATACAATTCGTTATGTATATAATAATTATATTATTCATTATAACTTGGTATATTTATTATTTATTATTGACGTTCTTGAATATATCTCTTGTATTAGATAATATCCAGTTTTTGATTTTATTTCTATAATTATTTAATGATTTAATTATTTTAATTGACTGTGTTAGCATATCAAAAATATATGGATTGATGTTTAAAAAATGTTTGTGTGTTATTGTTTTGTTTTCTCTATTTTTATATGTAATAGTATTTTTATGACGAGTTTCATGTGTGTGATTAATATAATTTATTTTATTTTTATGTTTAAAAATATATATTAACATGTTGTAAGGAAATATTTGTTTAATATCCATTTTTTTTTGCTATCTTTAAATAGTAAATTAAAAGAATATTGGTGCAATAAATATAGTATATTAAAGTATAAGTCGATATTAAAGTCTTTAAAAGACGCGCGATTTTGCAAGCACGACGGCGCAGCCGGAGTGCTTGCAATAGAGCAAGTGTTTTAAAAACCAGTTATCTACGAATACTTTACATTATTTTTTTTTTATTGGTACACTTATTGGTATTTATATTACAAAAAATGGAAATAATAACTAAGTAAGTAAGTGAAATGGTCGAATTCGTGATGTGATATACCTGTCGTTGTCATGAAAATGATGAGAACAAAAAATAGCTTCCAATCTGTCACATAAGATTCATTATTGTCACCGTTGACATTGGTTGTGTATTGCTTAAAAAAATATTTTATTTGACGTTAAAAGGTTATTTTGTCAAATCAATAATTAAAAAGTTGACAAATTTAGTCTTCACGTTTCACGGGTTGTTGATGTTGCCATGGTAACTTTAGAACACGCGCGTTTTTGAAAGTGGGATTTAAACACGCTGAGGCGCACTTTAAATAAGCGAAATAGGGTATCAATAAAAAAAAATAATAATAAATAGGGAAAATTCTAAAATTTCAAAATTTTTAACCATAAACCGAGATAGAAAACACTATAGTTTCCACGGAATAAAATACAAAACATATAATTTACGTTTGGAAATTTTTATGCAACCATTACATTTCCAGCGCCTAAATTATTATTTTCATTTTAACATTTCAAATTAAAAGATAAATAAATATCTCTATTCACATGTGGAAGTTTCAAATTCTCCGTCAATATATTATCTTTTTATTATTATTTCCTTTATAAGATAAATTGAAACTACCGGAATGGCATATAGAGCAAGATGAAACACAATGGGGCAAAACTAAGAGTATGTTAGTTCACAAAACAGAGACACTGGCAATGGTTATCACTTCCGGCGTTGCAAATACGTGTGAGAAAACAGGGGTTTCCTGCATTATCATCAATTCTACTGTGTTGTTATTCTCATACATTGGTTGTTTTACGAGGTTAGGTCGCAGAAATAACGTAATTTTCGAAATAAATATTTATATAATAAGTTTATTATTAAGACGTGTAGGTACATCAATCTATGGCCAATCCTATTAGGTGCCGAAGGGTCTACCATGGCTTGCATTGAAATACAATTCACGTAAAATCCTCTCAAGTAATTGAATGTATGTTTGAAGGTGATAGACATTGAAGTAATATTTAAAAAAATACCTTGACGGATCTCTAGCCGTTTTCAAGTGTAAACTAAATTATAATTCTAAGGTTACTGTCTTAAATACTATGGATGTGCAATGGATGGAGTGTTGTCTACGTAGTAAAAGATAGGTTCCATGCCCAGAATGACGTACTTCCAATGGGTTCATCTCTCTTTCTCCGGTGGTGGCTAACCTATACATGAAATGGTTCGAGTTACACGCTATTAACACTGCCAAAGTTAAATCTAAACTTTGGCTTAGCTTAGATAATAATATGTTGATGATACCTTTATTATCTGGACAGACAGCAACGAAGAACTGATACGATTTTTGGAACATATTAATAGTATAAGACAATCCATTTAATTTACCATGGAAGCAGAAAAACATTCCACTCTACCTTTCTCGATGTACAGTTACGGCCATTTAATCTTGGGCAGCAAATCTGTCAGATTTTGACTTTTTACTAATTTTTGGTAAATTGCTCTTTTACCTTAATTTACATTTAATCATTAGTAATTACCAAGAGGTATCAGAACTTTTTTTTATTATTTCGAAAAATTAACAAACTATAAAACTATAACAAATTCAATCGGTACCTATATACAATACATCATATTATTATAATTAATCAAATTTTAATATTTTAGCGCGGCTCCCCCTTTGTCCAAGACAGCGTTTATCCTTCTGGGCATTGAAGTTTCCAAAACCCTTGCGAAGTCCCGATTTAACTCATTCCAAGCTTGTTCAATTTTATTTTTTAATTCGTTCAAATTTTGTGGCCTAAAATTATTCTCACCATTAATTTTTTTGACTAAAATATCCCAAACATTTTCCATTTCATTTAAATCCGGACTGCGTGAGGGCCATTGTAAAATAATAATTTGTTCCTGATCCATCCATTCTTTTACTTGTTGGGCCGTGTGAATGGGACAATTATCTTGCTGATAAATAAAATCCCTTCCTGGAAATCGTTCTGATACAGAAGATAACATGGTATTTTGTAAAATATTCATGTATACCTCTTTAAATCGCCCTTCAATAAAGTGACACACACCAAATCCTTGAGCACTCATCCATGCCCAGACGTTTACAGAAAATCGACCACTATTTCGATCCTTTTGGGTAAATCTTTCATCGAATCGAGTTCTTGGAGGCCTACATACTCTTAGTATTTCGTTGTAGCAAGACTGAAACACTTTCTCGTCTGTAAATATTACCTTTTCCGAGAAAACTAGAGGTTCCAAGTAATACTGTAACGAAAAACCGACCCGTTGTTCCTTATTTTCGGTAGTTAAAAATGGCTTTTTAGCTGCTGGATGACAGCGTAATTCAGAGATTTTTCTAACCCTTCGTCGATCTGTTCTCACCGATCCCGGGAAGTTTATTTCTATTTTAGCCCTTACAATGGATTTAAAAGGTTGGTCCCTTAATATGTTAACCAAATTGTTATCCTGATCTTCATTGGATTGTTTGGGACCACCACTTCCAGGTCTTCTTTCCAAGGAATGCGTTTCTTGCCACTTTGTTTTGAAAAAATGAACCGTACTCTTTGGGATGTTAAGCCTTTCTGAAACTCCCCTTTTAGACCAACCTTTCTGCTCAATATAATGAATTATTAAAACTCTCTGCTGGGTCGTTAAATTTGGCATTTTTCATAAATTAAAACTGTGACATTTATTCTATAATGACATGTTTAATAGATACTTTGTTCGACAGGTATTACAGGTATACTTATAGTAAAATGAGGTGTATGTGTAAATGTTACAAAGCTAAAAAGGTTCTGCCCAAGATTTAATGGCTGTAACTGTACTCGTTAAATGAAGTGCTGAAAACATATAAACTTCAGTATACAGGAAACCCACTCACAACGGGCAATACCTTAAGGTTGAATTCTCAACGTCCTTCAATTTATTGCCAACCTATAACCTATTTCGCGTTGATTTTTTGAGTTTATTATTTTAATAACTAACATTTAAAGAAAATCAATATCGTCGGTACATTATTTAGGCAGTATCTGATATATTACAAAAACATCAATTTATTTCATTGCTAATTTTGGGAGAATTGTATAGTGAAAAAACAATGAGTGACAATGACATAATAATGTTAAAAAAAAATCTTATTCAATATTTTTCGCTATACAATTCTCCTAAAATAAGTTATGAAATTCCTTGATATTTATTAAATATGTCAATTATTACCTATAGAATATCAATTCGATACTGATTTTCTTTAAATTTTGTATAAAAGCTAGAAAACATAAATAAATCTACGCGAAATAGGTTATAGGTTGGCAAGCATGTTGATACTCCCACCTTAATCACGGATCGAATCATTTACACTCCATAAAACAGGGCGTAATTCGAACTCTTTATGACACAGCATCTAACGTTGGCAACACCCTAATATTGAAATTTAAAACATCAAAAAAGATTTAAAACAGAATGGTTACCCTGAAACCTTTGTAACTAATACCATCACAAAACTTAAAAATTGCGAAGTAAAAACTAATACAGAAACGAAAGAGGAGCAAGCATTTCTTACCATACCTTTATGTCAAGGGGATTTCTGAAAATATTAGAAGGATAACCAAAAACTATCATATCAAAACAGCCTTTAAATCTAAAAATACGCTTAGAAGCTTTCTTACAAAAGTAACCCCCCCCCCCCCCCCCGTAATGAAAACACAAAAAATTGTACTATCAAATCCCTTGCGAGTGTGGCGAATCGTACATTGGAGAGACAAAAAGACCTCTTCTCGTACGAGTTAAAGAACATCTGAAACATACTTATAGAGGTGAAACTTCGAGATCAGGTACAGCGGAACATGTATGGACCAACCAACATAATATACAATGGTCTGAAGCCAAGGTTTTGGACACCGAACAGCACTGGGGAAAACGAAAATTCAAAGAAGCAGCTTTCATGAATCAAAATACCCATATATTTAGTAAACCAAGTATAGATATCCCCAATACCTGGAAGCCTCTTCTTGTCCAAAACCAACAGCTTAAACTTCACTCTCCAATAAGCACGTAGGCGGAGTCATCAAGCTTCATTGCACATGGATAGTATTTAAGACAGTTGTGTTAAGTAACAAAATAAGGAAAGGAAGTCCGACAAGGTAATTTTTTTGATATTTTTTAATTGAATGTTAGTTTAAGATATTATTATATTGGTTTATTAGGAGGACTGAAGAAGTTAAGCTAAACGTTCAAACGTTGTTCGTCTTGTAATAGATTTTTAATAAAAAGTTGTCATTGAGAAAAAATAACTCTAAACCTTAAATTACCTCAATTTAAATAACTTCAGTAACAGCGAAGAAATGACTTTATTTTTGATTCGGTAATGAACTATTACATTATTTTCGATCTAAGATTAAAAATTACCATTTAAAAATTCGGTTAAAATAAAATTCAATTTAAAAACACCATTGAGCTTTATTTCCTGCAGCATATAATATTATTTTATTATTTTAATGAAAATTATAACTGAAAGTCTAGATATAAACCTGGAATAAAATAAAATTGTTGGCGTGCTGCAAAAACTTTACCAGTTTTGTTTTATAAAATATTATTTCATTTAATACCGTTTTAAAGAATAATCTTTAAAAGGAAGCTAATTTATATAGTCAAACTTTTGACGTCACTGTAGAAAGTTCCATCATTCAAAGGTGTTCTTGTCAAAAAATAATAAGGCTAATACTTTAGGAGAAAAAAAGATTTCTTTGCCGACGGGTGCCTTGAATTACACCAGTAGAACAGCCTGCTATTAACTAAAGTAATATTCATTGCCTTCAGTATTGTTAAACAAAGCTTTATTAAGCACTTCCAGTTTGTTCATAGCTTCAGAAAAACTTTTAAAATAACTTTACTTTGAAGTTAAAAGTGTTATTGTGTGAAACACAGCTGATGGCTAATACACAACGAAGTTAACAACTTTGTTAGCCTCGGGTTAGACAACACGTTTCCTGTTTAATTTGAGTTATTTTATCATACTTGTATTCTGTATAATAACGGATATGTTTTGCATGTCAATTAGAATGGGTATAAGGATTCAGCTTTTATGAGTTCCAACTTATTTATAAAGAAAAAAAGTAGGAAATGTATCTATTACTTTGTGCCTATTTCAATTGTAACTGCATACTTTTTTAACACGCTTTTATTAGCTTCACCTGTATGTTTGTTTGTATGTATGTTTGTTTGTATGTATGTTTGTAACCGACTTCTTTGAACCCGATTTTGATCCACTTTTAAGAACAGTAACCCCTTTTACCACAATGAAAATTGCCGAACGTTTTGCTGGTCAAACGAAAAGAAAAAATAAAAATTGGTATTTAGAAAATAAATTCTACTTTAAATACCCCATCCAGAAAAGTAAATGACGATCGAAAATATTCCCAAAATTTTTTTTAGAAATTTTTTTTATTTTTAGTCCTTTTGTAATATCTTAAACAATTCTTTATTGGTTAAAAGCAAAATGACTTTCCCGGGTGTAGAATGTTGTACCAAACAATTTTTCTTAAAGCCATTTTTCAATATCGGCCTTACTTTTTCCTCAAAAACGTTGGGCGCGTAAAGTGAATTTAAGCGTGTAAAGTGGATTTACGCGCCCAACGTTTTTGAGAAAAAAGTAAGGCCGATATTGAAAAATGGCTATAAGAAAAATTATTTAGTACAACATTCTACACCCGGGAAAGTCATTTTGCTTTTGACCAATAAAGAATTGTTTAAGATATTACAAAATTACTAAAAATAAAAAAAATTTCTAAAAAAAATTTTGGGAATATTTTCGATCATCATTTACTTTTCTGGATAGGGTATTTAAAGTAGAATTTATTTTCTAAATACTACTTTTTATTTTTTCTTTTCGTTTGACCAGCAAAACGTTCGGCAATTTTCATTGTGGAAAAGGGGTTACTTCCTCTTAACGGTCAGATTTAATTTAAATTTTGTAAACTTATCAAGAACCGCTGACAATACAATATTCTACACGCAAAAAATTCTCCTATCAAATCTTGACAGCTGTCAGGTATAAAACGAAGAAGCGATTTTGACGAAACAAATCATGGGGTCGCATAGTATTCGATGCGGAGACTTTGGAAAAAAATAAGCAAAAAATTCTCCTGTCAAAATATGACAACTGTCAATATATCAAATCGTTTAAAAAACAATGATATTAATGAAAAAATTATAAGGTCGTATGTATATTGACGGTGGAAAGTTGAAAAAAATACGCAAAAAATTCTCTTGTCAAAATTTGACACCTGTCAATATGTCAGAATTATTAAAATAATCGATAGTAATGAAAAAAACGTGGGGTCGTATAGTTATTGTCGCTAAGAATAGAGAAAATTTTTTTAAAAAATTCTACCTGTCAAAATGAAATTTTGACAACTTTTTTTTTTTAATTTTGTCGTTTGTTCGGGTTTGTATGTATGTTTGTTTGTAACCGACTTCTTCTTTGAACCCGATTTTGACCCACTTTAAACGGTCAGATTTAATTTAAATTTTGTAGACTTATCAAGAACCACTGACAATAGAATAATCTACTAATTTAGCTTAATCCACTAAAAAAAAAAATTTTTTTTAACAATAACTCAAATTAAAAAATGAAAAATAAAATATAGTTTTAAAAAACTAAAAAACACGCTTTAATATTATTAAACAAACTAAAAGGCGGAAAATAAATATAGTTTAAAATAATTCTTGAAATTCTTAATATAGGCAGAAAATAATAATTAACGATAAACATTAGTATTATAGTGAAAAAAGCGTGGGGCGCTTTGTGCTATATTTTTCGTATATCGAGCACCCCACGCTTTTTCACAATAATACTTGTTTATCGTATATTATTATTTTCTGTCTATATTAAGAATTTCAAGAACTATTTTAAACTATATTTATTTTCCGCTTTTTAGTGTGATTAATTATTAAAACGTGTTTTTTAAAACTATATTTATTTCACTCAAAAGACAATATTCTCATTTTACACTTTTGGTTGGCACTTCAGTTCTCAATAAAATTAGTAAAATCCCTAGACGATACAACTTCTAAGCAGCTTATTATTCTTATTTTTTTTAGTTTTGAAATATTTTCTTCCTCAAAGTTCTTAAGTCTACAAATTAAATTAACATTCAAAAGTCCAGGTCAACTTTGTCTTTTGAATAATCATTTTTAATCCCATTAGAGGAGCTTCGCTTACTTAAATCACTTTAAACTTTGTTTTAAAGTTGTTGAGGGGTTTCAGGTTAAGTAGAAACAAGTTGTGAAGAAACCTGATAGTCGACATATTATAAGGGTTATTTAGTTAGTAAGTCGTATAATGTACTTAAAAGTCAGTGGCGAATGCACTCTTTTAATCACGGGTGGCGTCGCAATCCAAAAATTTGGAGCCAATTTCAAATTTCATCAGACACGAAATTAAATTCCGGATCTGAAATCGACGTGTAATTGTGCCGATGTAACATTCTGGGGGAAGGAGGTTTTATTTTTTTAAAAAGAATTTTTAGGATATTTTAAAGTTGTGTTTAATATCGTTGCAGCAAACATGAAGTTTTTGATTTCTTAATAAATTAAAAATCCAAGTAAATTTTACAAATATGTTTGAATTTGAACAAAGATATGTGAAATTGATTTGATTTTGATTAATTTATGAAGGTCTTTATGGTGAATATACACAAAAAAAAATTTGGGAAACTATTAATGTTTTTTAAAAAAATATATTTTTTTTTATTTTAGGAGGTCATGTTTTTAAATCTATGAATTGCTTTTAATTCTAAACAACTTTTCTTAATAACATTATGCTGAATTTTCTGAAATAGGGGTACTTTATTCTTGTACAAGTATTATAATTTTTGACCTACCCTGTACGCCGTTTGACTTGCAACCATGCCAAGTGCACCTAACATGATTATCGAACATGCACCAACTTTTATCAAGAATAAAATTTCTGAGAAATCGGTAATAAAAATGCCCATATGTTGCACACTTAAACAACCACACTGTATATCGACGCTATGTTTAATATAGAACATTTATAAAGCCCATTAATATTTCTTCCCTATTCCGCGGTTTCAGTTTCGCACCTACCCATTATACGCACCAGCTTCGGTTCATCGAGTCCTATTTAAAGTAATTGCATCACATTTGAACCTAATATGCTCCTCTTGTTGCGAACAATAGAAATTGTTTTCGGAATGCGAATATTATCATCAGCTTCGTGTAACTGATATCTCTCCCTCTATACCGATTTGAAGCTGGTGGTTTTACACCTCGACACCGCTTTAATTTTCATGCCAACCGTGCCGCATAAATTTAATTTAAATAAATACTTTATTGATGATGAGTAATTATTAAATCCTATTTAAATAGTACAATAATTTATTTAAATAAACTAATAGCTAAACATTTTGTGTATATATCAACCAATTTTTTGTTTACTTACATGATAAGCCAAAATATTTCTAATACTTTTAATAAACCTTTACACAGGTGTAAATTCCCATAAAAAATCGCGCTGAATTGTATTTTTCCTTATTAGTTAAACATAAGACACCCCGGACTTAATAGACCAGGGATGAAGCCTTTGAAAATGGTAAAAAGTAAAAAAAAATAATTGTAGGATGAAACCCATTGGAAAAGGAAGAGGATATAACAAAAATAAAAGGAAACATAATTTACGGGCGATCCGAGGTCGGGAAGTGGAAATGGGTGAGTTTTGAAGGGCAGAAAACGATTTATCTCGATTTCCGGCAAAACTACAAGTCCTATGGAAAAACGTTAAATGGCAAAGTTGTAAGTAATAAAAATATCTACAACTTTTGTATTTACACTTTTTTCACATAACCTCAAAATTTATGTGAAAAATTCAAATAACCAAGTTTTTGGTTTTTTATTTTTATCTTTTACAAGAAAATTTTTTTTTTCACAAAATTTGGTGAAAACTTACCTTTTTATGTTCCAAACATACTGTAATTTTTTTGATTTAAAATATTTATTGTTTCACTTTATTGATATACTTAATATCGAAAAAGCACCCTAATTTTCAATTGAAAATTCTCACGTCAAAATATCTGCTTTTTAAAAAAAGTCGGTGAGCTTTTTGTTCGTTGAAATCTCTACTTTCTGATGGTGTAAAAAAATATACATTGCTATGGTAAATGTGATGAAATCCCCTTTAAATCCTACCTTTAATTATATTTAGAACAACTATTTTCGCATATTTTTTGCGATCTTTATGTTTTATGGATTTGTAATTTTTTTTTGTTTATCAATGTAACATGGAATCTTACGTTTTTCAAGTAATTAAAGTATAAATTTTAATAAATAGCTCAAAATTGTACATAATAATAATAGAAAAAAAATCGGTTTTTCGTTTCTTTGCAGTTTTTTAGAACATTTACCATAGTAATATATATTTTTTTACACCATCAGAAAGTAGAGATTTTAACGAACAAAAAGCCCACCGACTTTTTTAAAAAAGCAGATATTTTGACGTGAGAATTTTTGATTAAAAATTAGGATGCTTTTTCGATATAAAGTCAAAATAAGGTGAAAAAATAAATATTTTAAATCAAAAAAATTGCAGTGTGTTTGGGACATAAAAAGGTAAGTTTTCACCAAATTTTGTCAAAAAAAATTTTTCTTGTAAAAGATAAAAATAAAAAACCAAAAACTTGGTTATTTGAATTTTTCACATAAATTTTGAGGTTATGTGAAAAAAGTGTAAATACAAAAGTTGTAGATCTTTTTATTACTTACCACTTTGCCATTTAACGTTTTTCCATAGGAGTTGTAGTTTTGCCGGAAATCGAGATAAATCGTTTTCTACCCTTAAAAACTCACCCCCTTCCACTTCCTGACCTCGGATCGCCCGTAAATTATTTTTCCTTTCATTTTTGTTATATTCTCTTTCTTTTCCAATGAGTTTCATCCTACTATTATTTTTTTTTGGTTTCAAAAATTATCGACCGGTCTATAAAGGCAGTCGAGGCCAGTGCCGGATTTAGTTCTACTGCAGCCCGTGGGGGGTTGCAAATTATTTGAAGAAAACTCAAAGAATACCGGCTATTCCTAAGTAATTTCTTCTAAATTTTGAATGCAATTCTTGGGAAAGCCGAAAAGCCAAGGCGGAACCTTTTGCTTTGTCGGTGTGATATGCTGCCGATATTTATTTTTTATTTATTTATTCCAAATAAAATCCCCGGTCCTCCGGTAAATCCGACACTGGTCGAGGCCAACCTCTATGTTTGCCCATAGTACCGTAAATAATTATTTAAATTGGTACCAGTAGTTTTAGTAGTGGCACAAAAAAATTAACGAGGTATCGAAGTGGAAAACCGCAGGCATTCAATCGAGATGTCGCCGACGTAACATAATGCCGATGATGACAATATTTGCTTTCGTAAATCGCTTCCCATTGTCAGCAACAAGAGGGCTCTATTAACCCCTATGTGAAGCTATTAGTTTAAATAGGATTTGATGAACCGAAGCTAATAGGTATAGTGTGGTGTATGTAACCGCAATCATGGTATTTATTTAATGGAAAAAAACTAGGTTATAGTTAAATCAAAACAATTTCCGTTGCACGTCATCAATCAGCTGATAATTGAAAATCGGTCAGGAAACATAAGAAAATTAAATTTGGGCAAAAAATATATAAATTTCATGCGATTGAATGTAAAAGAAACTTAATGTATTCTTCTTTGATACTAAGCCGCTTAAAGGAAATGTTTTTTTTTTAATTTAACCTTTTAAAAATTAATATCATTTGAATTTTTTGGGCTAACAGTTGGCAACAGAAGTGTCAACGCATCGGTGATGCCAGTTTATTTCTTGGCGAATTTTGATTGACGTTTATTGTTTTCATTTCGTGTTTTCGTGAGTTTATTTAAGTCGTTTTTAACTAAAACTGCAAATACTTTTATAAATAGGATTAAAAACTGTTTTTTTATGAACAACAAAGGGACACATACACATTTCTGTTGATTACGTTGTTTACCTTTATTGAAAAATACCGATGCATTTAAATAGCTGGTGCAAAAAGCCAATAGCTTCTCTATCTAATAAGCTATTTTCATGAAGAACGTAAAAACAAAGGTCCATTACATGATCCTTGACAGCAGTTAGAGAAGTAAGTTTTTTGATTTGAGAATTTGATTTCTACTTTACTAATTTTTAGCGAGTAGCAGCTGCTCTAAATTTGAATATCTCTACTCTAACCCAATCTCTCGGGCGGCCTATAATAAAATAAATAAATTTGCGTTTGTTTAGGTAAATTTGGCTTGTTTTTATTAAAAAAAAATACTTTGCAATTCCCCTACTGGGGTATTTTGATTACAAACTGGCAACACTGCTGATACTCAAAGGTATGACGTGCAACGGAAATTGTTTTGATTTAACTTTATTTAGGTAGCCAGTAATTAAAAAAAAAATAATACTAATTAATACTAATGTTTATCGTTCATTATTATTTTCTGCCTATATTAAGAATTTCAAGAATTATTTTAAACTATATTTATTTTCCGCTTTTTAGTTTGATTAATTATTAAAGCGTGTTTTTTAGTTTTTTTAAACTATATTTATTAAACTGTAACTAGTGATAAACAAAGAAAATAGACACAAATAAAAACAAAACTTTTCGGAACAATATATACAATATAGAAGGAAATTGGTTATCTACTGGATATAATAAATTCCTGTTTATAATAAAGGAGAATATTTTGCATTTGCAGTCTAAATTAGTTTTGTTATTTTATTAAAATTGTTCGCAGTATGACTAGATACTGCGTTAGTGTTAATAGGTAACATATTTTAACTGCATTAATATAAAATTTTATAATATTGGTTGAATTATAAATATTTTGTGAAGTTCACATTATTCTCTTATTGTTATTGCATTTGCATTTGCGTATGCGTATACAGGAAAATGCTTCAACAAGGGACATTTGACAAATAAGTATCGTATACAAAAAGATAACAATGCCTGCTGTTGATATATTATTGTCGGCCTTAGGAAATTTGATGATGTTTCGCCGGTCATAGAACGACTTAATAGGCTTAATATGGAGAATAGAAGGAAATGCTTTTTTTAACGTTTGTATACCAAATAATAAAGTCAAATAGTCCACCATATCTTATTAGTAGACTTTCTTCTTCGTTTCATATTTCTAGACAGGGGACTGCTTTGTTTCAAAGATGCATTTCGTATTGTTTCGCGAGTCTCAATAATAAGCTCGCTTTTTCCAAGCTATTTCAGTGTTGTATTGTTTAAAAGGAAATTAAAATGAGAATCACTGCTTACTTAGTCTTCACTTTAAGCAACTTCGATTAAATCGTGGTAGTTTTCTCATCAACATAACCTGTCCTATGTCCAGTCATCGAGTCAGTGGCCTTTGTTTTGTTAATCCAAACAAAAGTTAAGTTTGACGTAGTATCTGGACATCCTGTATATTCAATATTACATCTGAAAACTTAAACAAGTTAAAAATTTAAAATTAAATCAAGCTTTGGTTCATTACTTTTTCGAATAGTAATTCGTTCGAAGTTTTTAAGAAAACTTTAAATCAAATAATGGCCCATTGGAGACCCAAAGTTCTACGCAATTTAAATAGTTGTAGTTTGGAAAAGTTTCAAACTGATTTAATTTGATTAAGTTTGATTAAAAGTAATGTCCTATATTTCCCGAAACTGTATGCAGAAATTTAAATAGTCAAAGAAGTTTCATCAGTTCGATTTTAAATTGATCAAATCGGTTGGCAACTATTTTAAATAAGTAATCGCAAAAAATTCTTTATTCTTTAATATAATTCCCTTGCTCCTGGTATATAACTCTTACAGACATTGTTACAGTAATAAACGATAAATTAGTTTCCGTACTTTCGCCAAGATGAGGCAAGGTGATAGACTAGGATGTTCATTTACAATACAAGACAAGTAATAATTATTTTTTTTTATATTATTTATTTTTTTCTTGGTTTGAATTTATGTATAAATATTATATAAAAATGTTTAGAAGATAATATAGTGTCCGCGACACATTTTTATGGCTTTTCTTAAACGAATTGCACGCATTCTAGTAGGTGCCAGCGTTAAGTTGTTTCTAGTCAGCAAAATCGGCATATTATGTTCCGGTGAAACGCTAATAACGTTTTCTATACTGGATTGTGATGCACTTCGTGGTTTATTTAGTTGTCTACCTTTCGATACTACCAGTGTAACTACCTTTTATATTGGAATTAATTCTGCTGGGATGGCGCTACGGTGTATTGATGGCCGCTTTGATTTTGCAAAGAGGCTTTTAATACATCTTACCGCCGTTGTCGGGATTACTTGGGTTCTGGCTGCCCGTAGAGTCCTAACAAGGACGAAACAGCCGTCGTGGTCTACCCGCCCCAGGTTATCCATTGTGCTTGGATCCCCGTGTATTCCAATATAAAAAAACGGTTACACACTTGTCCAATAGGCCACAATATTCACTATTTAATTATATAAAAATGTTTCTACAAAATCAGAATATCTAATATATTCTATATTCTATAACTCAAAATCGATACGTGGTGGAAAATTTTGGTCGTTGTATGCTCCACCAGGATGCTTTAGACTGCCCCGTACAGATATTATAACATCAGTCGCATTTCTTTTTGTATTTGTTTCGCACTTTTTATTCTAATACTATTTTCAAAATAACACTATTATACGATGCAAAGTTTGAACAGACTTAAATTAATTCTTGGTGTTACTTTATAACTTGATTTAAGTCCGACATAACAAAATTTCTGTGTTGCGTGTATCGTGTGCATGCATTCTAGCATGAAACGACTTTGCAATAGTTTAACTGATAAAGTTTGTTTCGGCTTCAAAATTATTGTCCACTTATTTGCAAAGTTAATTGCTTGCAAATTTGTACTATAGATAGATTTTGTGCAATGTGCATAATATGGATAATTTTTGTAGTAAATTTAATATATTTCCAAGCCCCGGAATAGAATTATTATTTCTAATTATTTAAATGTTTACTAAATATTAATTTTTTAAACATTATATTAGTTGACGATTTAATGCCGGACGGATAATAAATACTGGTATAAAGTTTTTTCCATTTAGATTTAATTTTTCTTGTTTTTTGAGACACCTTATACAACATTAAACATAAATGCTTACACCAATAGTAATATTTTTTATGTCATACCAGTACATTATTGTGTTTTTATACCTTAGATACTATCTACATAATGGATTACTTTATGCCCGTGCCGGCATAAAGTCCACATTATGGCCCGCGCGGGCATTAAGTGTTGCATTAGGTGTTGCATTAAGTGTTGCATTAAGTGTTGCATTAAGTGTTGCATTAAGTGTTGCATTAAGTGTTGCATTAAGTGTTGCATTAAGTGTTGCATTAAGTGTTGCATTAAGTGTTGCATTAAGTGTTGCATTAAGTGTTGCATTAAGTGTTCATCTTGTTCCATTTTTGATTTTTGACTTTGACACATTAAACATTTTAATAATGTAAAGGTAATGTCGCAGGTAAAAATAAAAAATTGGTAAATCAAATTAAATTAAAAAAAAAATATTTATTATTCAAAACGAACTGGCATGACATAAAATTTTGTATGCACCACGGGTACTAATAGATATATACCCTCGGGCGACTTACGAACCCTCGGGCCAGAGGCCCTCGGCTTTGTAAGACTGTCGCCCTCAGGGCATAATCATCTACTTAGTACCTACCCTTAATACATAAATAACTATTAAAGCATTTTCTAAAGAAATTTTTTTCAAAAATTAATATTAAAAACGTTTTCCATCTGTCAAGCAAAGTTACGTATGCGCTATATATTATGTAGTCCAAATTTTAATTCCATAGTTCATATTTTCTTTCTAATTTAATATTAACTGGAGGAATATGAATGAAAAAAATGCGTAACAAATTTTCAGCAATTTTCGAATGCTTTTCCTTTAGTTAATATCGAATTATTACTGCAGTTAATACGATTACTGTAAGTAGAAAAACCAAAGTATAATAAAACCTATATCCATAACGTTAATTACGTTCTGTATTCCCCGAAACCAATAATATATATTTTATTCATTCATCTTTTTGGTCTCTATATAGAAAACATTATCGATTATAGCATATATCCCTTTTACATTTTCAGCGACATATTTATGTTTAATGAGTAATAATTATTGATGTATACTAACATCGGAATAATTATAATAAAAAAGTTCTGTTTTTAATGTTTATATTTTTGTAATATGAATGTATTTTATAGAATACTACATTTTATTATTTAAATATTCTTGCAATTAGATATACCAATCATTCTGCCTCTTAGTTTATTGTGTCGAATAAGAAAATAATCAAAATCTAACAGAAACATAAGGTTGTCCAATAATAAAGACAATTCGTTAGATATTTTTAAGCGGTGACCCATCCAAACACTAACATTGCCAAACGTTGAGCGTTTTTAATACTTGCCTGTATATTTAAGTTTTTTTTTGTATAAGCTAGAAAAAAAAGGTATAGTAAGTTGGCTTAGTTGCAGATGAGGACAGGTTCCGAAACCTGGCACGAAGGCCAATAGCAATGCTTTTTGACTAACTCAGAGTATTCCTCCAACCACTTTTACTGTATATCACTTCGGGCCTGGGCAGCAACTTCTTCCTTTTGGAGGATCTTTGACCATAACACTTGGTGCCCAAATCTTTCCAGTGCTTCGCAGGTACCCAGAAAGTGTAGTGGAGTCAACTCCTCCTCTTTCTCCTCCAGCGCAGATTGGGTCGTCCTCAACACCGATCAGAGCTAGATGCTTCTTCAGTTCTATTTAGCATCCATTCTAGCCTGGTCTTAATTAGACAAGTTACAAAGTTCTTGGCTTGTTTGCACCCTTGAGTCATCTGTCAGTTGCCATTGCTCTATGGAGCGGCGTTAAACCCACTCGTTCAGTGCAGATTTGTCGTTTTGTTATTCTTAAGGCTGCTTCAGGTCAGGAATGGGACCCCAGCTTCACGGCTGCCAAGTTTATCTGCCGTTTCGTTGCCCTGTCTGGTGACCCAGACTAGGTTGGTCTACGGATGGTTTTCACAGGTCCTGACGTCTAGCATACTGGCCGTCATTCAGATGGCAAATACTTCTGCCTGGAAGACTGTTTGTAAATCGTCCCCAATGGAAAGCTCTCTCGAGTATAAGTTGACTTAAACACTTTATTTTATTCTACAAAGTAGAAGGGTAAAATTTATTCTATTAAGACTGACATGTATAATTTAAAAATATTTTCAACCCGTAAAATCGTAAAATAACGTTAGGGTAATGTATATCTGGCGGAGCCATAAAAGTTGTGGTAAAATTTACTATCTGAATTTTATGAAGAAAATTAGCTTTTATTGCGCTAACAGTTAAAGTGTATTAAGTCAGGTTTTAGACGGGGCTAAGGAAACGAAAATTTAATTCTTTAATTTAATTTTAGGGCCAACTCGTCATTTAACAGTTTAAAGTTTTTAATAAAACATAATTAAAAGTAATAGCTCGAGAAATAAAATTGAAGGAATTTAATTACGAGTAGTTTTGCAAATTTAATTAAAATATAAAGACGTTGGAACTTGCAATAGGCCATAAAAAGAAGGAATTTCAAAAAGGATAGTTTTACGAACATACAGAAAAACATCCTTTTTCAAATATTAATCTGAAATTTGTTCCTAACGTCTCATGTCGTCATGGTATGTACAGTTAACGACAATAATTTCGTACACTAAACTGTGACATTGTAACGTGTTAATTGTTATCATGATATCTGTCAAAGTATTGTCATTATCTTATTTGATTCAAAAATGGCTCATTTAAGTATTATTGAAAAAGCAAGAATAATATGTTTAGTAGAAATAGGGTGGTCTTAGGGAAAAATAGCTGATCGTTTCAGAATACCTAGAAGTACTATTTAAAAAATTGTAAAAAAATGACACTATCATCAAACACTGAAAGGTCTGTTGGGTCTGGTTTAAATAATAGAAAATCATTAAATGAAGAAGACCGAAATTTGGTGGAGTATTTAAGGCAAAATCAATTTGAAACTGCAGTATCCGTTATGCACATAACAGGATTCCCTGCTGCATCTAGAACTGCGCAACGCTGAGTAAGACAATGTTCTGAATTAAGAAATCGAGCAGCTGCATTCGAACCGTTTTTAAAAAATAGTGATAAGGAACAAAGAATTGGGTTTGCTATGCAATATTTACCAGAAAATGATTTTTTTTTGGCAAAATGTTATCTTTTCCGATGAGAAAACTTTTCAGTCTACATATTATAATGGAAGAATTCGAGTATATAGACCACCAAATTCCCGATATGATTAGAAGTATATTAAAAAAAAGAAAACCAGTGGACGTTTCTCCGTTAATGTGTAGATATGGATAAGGGTTTACGGTGCAGGTGTATGAATGCTGGAATATTGGTGGAAGACTAAACATTAATATATATCTTCAGATTTTGAAAAATGTTTTTCTTCTTTCTGCTGCGATAGTTTATGAAGAAAATAACTTTATATTTCAGCAGGATAACTGCCCTGTGCATACTGCAAGAAATATAGGAAACTGGTTTAGACAAAACAACGTAACATTATCCACCTTGGTGCTTAAGAAGTCCTGATTTAAATCCAATTGAAAATGTTTGGGGATTGATGGTAAAAAAATGTACAAAATAAATTTTAAACCACAGAATGAAATAGAGTTATAGAGAAATGTTTTTTGTTGACATGCCAAAAGGAAAAAATGCTTTTTAAACAGAAGTATCAGTTTTTTGCTTCGTGTTTTATAAGGTGTAATGTCGTTGATAGATATTTATTACATTTAATTATTATTGTACTCACTCCCTTTATTTATACATAGCTTTATACATTTAAAATATTAAAAAACAGGTTAAATATTATTTTTATATGAATTTACAGATGTATTTTACAAGCGGAGCTCCCACGTTCGAAAAATACAACAACGCTGACCTGTCATGACTGGGGCAACCACATAAAGTTTACCGGAGCGTGCAGTGTATCCGATAAATTATTTTATAAAGTCATTCCCGTTGCTTTTGAACGTTTCAGAGCAAAAAATAGTTTTTAGACGAAGCTTCTTTTATGTGTTTTATGCTAAAATAATTTCATATTTATTTTTAAAGGAGTTAGTGTCATTTTAATATAATATGTAGGTATCGGATTTATATCTGTTCTGCTGTTAGGAGCATGCCTTTTATATAGAATATCGCCCACTTAACCAGGAATGATTCGGATCCGTCAAAAAATAAAATTATACGTATAGTAGTAGTAGCATGTTTCATTTAGCAAAAAGCTACAATTAAATATTTTTTAATACATTTTTTTAACAACATTTTTATAGATTTATTTTTAAATTTTAAAACGCAACCTTCTTTTAACAAAAACGGACAAAAAAGTTATACATTTTGCAAATTGTATCAAATATTACGTACCATTTTGTTTTTTAATTAAATGTAATTTTAAAGTTTTTTTAAATAGTTTTAATGATATTTGAGATTTAATAGAATTTTCCAAATTAATATATTCCATCAAACCTTTATAAAAAATATACTTAGAAGCTAAGGTTTTAGACACTCTATCCACATAAAGATTTTGATTAGTTTGTTTTGTTTTGTTTGATTTGTTTGTTTTATGATGGTCATAATTAAAAGAACAAAAATTTTTTAAAAAATTAGGCAATAAATTATTTTTAATTTTATGTATAAACGATACCTACATACTAAATAAAAAATTAAATTTCTGACATTCAACCAATCTAAATTTTTTAACATCAAATTAATTTTTGTATATTTGTCACAATTTAAAATAATCCGCATTGCTTTATTTTGTACAATTTGTAATTTATCAAATAGTTCCTCACTAGTACAATATAAAATGGAAGAACAATAAAGAAAATGTGGTAATTATAATAGTATTAAATACAGTTTTTTCAGAAAACAAACTTAAATTAGAACTGATTCTTTTAAAATAACCTAGTTTTCCGGCATTCTTCGATATGATACTTTCAAAATAATTAAAAAATTTTAATTTTGAATCAATGATTATCCCAAAATATTTAAAACTGTTTTCTAATTCCAATTTTTCACCATTAATTACACCATTTATATTTTGACAATTTAAATTATTTATTTTTTAAATAAAACATAATATTTTATATTTTGGTATTTTAAAACTACCCAAATCGCCCGCCTGGTAGCCAATCGATAGGGTCAAGGGTAGCAATTAAGTGGAAAACGTCCCGTACTGTTAAGATAGTGTTAAAAGTGGTCCTCCTGGTATACCTGATGAGAAAAAAAAACGTATTATTATTATCACTACAGGAAGATTCTCATAGCTCAAGCACAGACCTTGGGCGTGCCTAGGATACTTATCAAACAGCAGTATCTATATATTTTATAAAAAAAGAGAAGTTGCATTCCTGCAAACTAGTAATTGTACCGGGTGGTCAAATAAGCGAGGACGTCGGCTTTATCTCGGAAACCATTAATCGTACAACTTTCGGAAAGATTTTTTATGAGTAAAGTGGTCAAGAGAAATTGCTGGAAATTACTTTTAAGTTTCTCATTTCGCCGCAAGGGGGCACAATTAAAAATTGTTTTTTTTTAATTCTAAATTTCTCCGAAAATTCCCATATTAAGGAAGGATAACACTGATTACATCATTGGAAAGCTTAGACAATTCTGCATCATTTTGGTTTAAGGCTCATTGGCGTACCGACCTTGATAAGAGTGGGAGAAGCTATTAAAAGTGTAAACATTAAAATCGCTGTAACTTCTAAACGACTTATCCGATTTTACTAAATTTAAGCTTGTTTGGAAGAAAAAGGTAAGTACCTTCAATTGTCGTATCTAATGGTACAAGATAGTTTCTAATAAAATTGCTAGAGGGCGCAATTTGTATTTAAAATTATTGTTTTGGCAATAACTCTGAAACGAACAAATATATCGAACGGCGGTCTTCACATCTTTTCTTGCAAATTTCATCTACTTTTCGAATATGATGGCATAGTTATACCGTATGGTTTGAATTTTCGGGATAAAATCGAAAAAACTGTTATTATTACAAATTGCGCCCTCTAGCAATTTTATTAAACACTATCGTGTACTGTTGGATACGGCAATTAAATATGCTTATTTTCCCCTTCCAAGCAGGCTTAAACTTAGTAAAATCTGATAAGTCGTTTAGAAGTTACAGCGATTTTAATCTTTACGCGTTCAATAGCTTCTCCCAGTCTTATCAAGGTCGGTACGCCAATGAGCCTTAAACCAAAATGATGCAGAATTGTCTAACCTTTCCAATAATGTAATCAGAGTTATACCTTAATATGGGAATTTTCGGAAAAATTTAGAATTTAAAAAAACAACTTTTAATTGTGCCCCCTTGCGGCGAAATAAGGAACTTAAAAGTAATTTCCAGCAATTTCTCTTGACCACTTTACTCAAACAAAAATCTTTCCGAAAGTTGCACGATTAATGGTTTCCGAGATAAAGCCGACGTCCTCGCTTATTTGACCACCCGATACAATATTTACTAGACAATGATCCTTCTAGGCGAAAGCAATTTTGTGAAATAATGATTGAGTTAATAGATAATCACGTACGAATTGAACAAATAATTTGCTAATTAGATGACACTAACTTTTCTTTAAATGGTCAGTTGAATAGATAAAAATACAGATACAGTCTACCTAGGATTATGAAATAAATTCTAATTGTTTGCTGATTTAATAGTAGGTACTTAACACCAGTGGCGCACCCAGGGGGGGGGGGGGCAAGGGGGCCTTGGCCTCCCCCAAAACCCCCAATGAAATTGACTTGAACTATACCCACTAAAAAAAAACTTTAATTTCCAGGCGCGATACTCTAAGAACGATATAATTTTTATTACTTTTGTTCAGTAGGTAGGTATACCTTAGATTCACTTATTACCAACCTAGACGATCGATTCATTAAACACAGGGAAATTATTTTGCTATTTAACTGTTTATTGCCCCGTCCCAATAAACAAGTAGAAAATTTGCAAAGCTTTCTCAGCCGCCATTCTTTTTATGCAAATTATTCATTTTTTGAAAATTTTTATAATGAAAGCATTCTAATATGCGAATTTAAATTATGGAACGACAAGTTTACAGATAGCAAAGAAATACCCTACGATATGTTTAAGCTACTTATATATTCAATGTAATGGTATGATATTTTCCAATATAACTTTGGCAAATTTTTGTTACCCTTCCCGTCGCCACCAGTACCTCTGAAAGATCATTTTCCACATTAAAGTACTTAAAATCGTACTTAAGAAATTCCACCGGGAAAGTAAGACTTAATGGTTTGGCAAATTTATTTATTCATAAGAATGTTCCTGTTTCTTGTGAAGAAATTTTAAATAAACTTTCTAAGGGTCAAAGAAAATTAGATTTACATATTTAACAAATGCAAAGGTGTTATAAAAAAGTTTTGGTTTCTATTATTTATAAAATATTGTTTATTGTTGTGCTTTGTACTAATTTATATTTTTAAATAAATATATTTGTGTTACGGATATGTCGTCATCACTATTACCTATATTTTATTTGGTAAAAAGAGTGGTATGTTTTGTCCGAAATAATTATTAAAGTGGATATTTTAAAGTCAATTTTTTTAGATATTTACCTCGATTGAACTAGGCTATTGCGATCGTCCAAGAGTACCTGTTAAAAAAGCTCCAAAGTTCTAGAAAAATGCGTAACTTAAAAGTTTATTAAAAAATTTGCTTCCGGTACTGGTTAGCGGGCCTCCCCTAACATAAAATCCTGGGTGCGCCGCTGCTTAACACATAATGTGGGTTTAACCCTAATTAAATTTTTACACGATTAACGGATTCAAAAATTCATAAACGTGAACCTAATATAGTAATCAAAATAAGAACTATCATTTTCCAACCGTTATAGGGAGGGGACTCCTGAATTTACCTTTGCTTGTTGGTTATTAAGATTGACAAACTAAAACTAATTTTAAGCTTCGTAAGATGTTCAATCCATACAATCATGCTCCTATTTTTTTTACTCACTCGGTTTTGCCGAGTGTTTATTTGTTTGTTCATCGTGTGCCCATAATAAAAAAAAAGAAATACGACAAAAACATAATGAACTTCCATACATGCAAACTCCCTTTGTGTTGAAAAAAACTTGATCAAAAGGTTCGGATATACAAATGAGGGTGTTTTTAAAATTCCGGTAATTGTACTGCATGCTCGTTTTTTTTAGTAATTTACATCCTTGTGGCGGGAATTTACTAGTGGACAAAAAACATGTTGAATAATGAACTACTTTAATACAGCAATTTTGTTAAGAAATAAATTGTATCTTCTCAATGCGACGCATTTTGTTCCCAGTTAAGCGCTTTCCCTATAGTTAAGAAAGCAGATCAAACGTCCCCAAAAACTAAATGTATCCGATAGAACCTATAATCCAGAAGACGTTGGTGATGGTTCGTAGCGATCGGCAAACGCCGCGCGCCTTATTATTACTTTTAGCGTATTTGTTGCGCATGTCACTTCGTTGTTCGGAGTCTTCTAGCTCTCCTGTCTGAATTTGTACTGTATTGATCGTACCAATACCTGTTTCAAATAATTTATTTTTACTTTGTATTTAAGCTATATTAAACTTTGCATGTGAGATAAAGTAATAGAAGATTCTTATTTCGCACAACCCATCATTAGTATTGGACTTTATAAGCTATGAATGAATTTTATCATCTCAGTAAACCATGTTGCATAATAAATGCAATTGCAATGTTAAACGACAAGAACAATATCACACTAGAAGTTATTTAAATTTTTGAGAACTACAGTACTGATTTTTATTAGCAGTAGCAAGCAAATATTATTATGATTAATTTGATTACTACTGCCAGTTGGAACTAATACAGTATATAAAACCAGATTACACCCCCAATAGAACTGGATAATTACTGTGAGTATTTAGAGGAATAATGGCTATAAACCATTCTATGGTAGCATTAATTCCTATTTCCTATTGGCTAAATGACCGTTATATTATCACTATACAACGGTCTAAAAATGTTCGTTGTCTTACAATAGAAAAACGCGTTGCTCTCACATATTATAGTATTAAACAGTTGTGTAAAGAGAATGTGAATTCATATAAGGAATAGGTTTTTTTCTATAGGACTTTTAAAACTACCTGTTTTAAAAATTACATATCTTATTTAATATTTTCGCAGAAGAGATTTTAGATACTTTGACCAAAGGAAACGAATTTTGAGCGAAGAGAACAAAAAAAAGAAAGGCAAGTGAAATAAATAAAATTAGAAAATCGATCTCCTCTAAGCTAGCTAAAGAAACCTTGAGAATTGTACTGAGGAAAACCGTTTCCTATTTAAACTTTAAAACAAAGCTGCTGCTTTTCCAGGTACAAATACGAATCGAAGTGTATTTACCGAGGCTAGTGTAGTTGTGAGCGCCTCAATTTAAAAAGTATTATTCCATCAACCATTTTTGATTATGTGAAAAACATTCCTGAGAGGTTTTTTAAAGTAATATACAGCGTTATGATAAAAAAAAAAACGGATTGGCCTTTTAAACAAGGCGCCTGAAATTGGTGCTGACAGACGAATTCTTTCGTTTTAAAACAGATGACAGCAGAAATTTGTCATCGATCAGCTGATATTGGGACATAATAATATCCCCAGATTAGTAGTGGACCGTAATGAGGCCAAACACCGAGTAATTAATATAATTATAATTGTTCGGCAATAGTAAGGTTAAAAGAAACTATTTAACATTATGTTAGCCTATAGAGTAGTTTAAAAAGCTAACCATATTAATATGTGATATGATAGCGAACAAATATATAATTCTATTTTTTGGGTCGACTTACCCTACGTAAGATTATTAGATATTACTATTATTATTGTTTGTATGGCAATAAAATAAAGTTTTTAACATTAAGTTAGCCTACATACATGTTAAGAAATGTAACTGTATTATAACCAACAAATTCTATAAAAACCATATTTGGGTCTACCTACCTTATGTGAATCATATAATGGGGATTTCCTTGACAGTAAATGTAATATCTGACTGAGTTCAATTAGTTTATATTGAACTTTAGATATTTTATTTTACCTATAGGTATAATCTGAACAAATAAAACAAAAAAAATTCTGTTGTAAATATGAGTGACAGAATCCTATTTAAAGTTGCGTTTCAGTTAATTTAGTATTTTCAAGGTTTGGATAATTTTAATATTATAATATAGTTTTTAAATCTATTTTGATACTTTATCTTTAAACCATATAAAAACTCATGTTTATCATTACCTACCTTAAATTATAATATTTATAAAACAAAACTTTGGAAAAAAATTATTATTATTATTATTTGGCAATATTAAAGCGGTAGCACCGATGAGACTATTGCATCAATTGTTTTAGAAGGTATCACATGTATAATTTTCAAGTCTGGTCCTGGAATTTATGCCAACTTATAAAAGTTGAATAGACCGAAATTGACAGAGTGTCACGTGACTTTGCCTCCATCTTGCAAGAGTATTCAAAATTTTACTTTATAAGAGATAGAAGGATGGTTAAATGGAAAAAGTATTAGGCAATTATATTAGCAGTTTATTGGTGCCACATAGAATATGTCTTAGGTACTTGGTAATATTTTAGTTACGTTTTTGGTTCCTGGAACCATTATTAATGTTCTTTTTTTTTTATGACCGCCATATTGGATTTTTTATTTATTGAAAAGTACTGAATTTTTCCTATAATATGTATATCGAGATTTTCAAATCGTCGCCAATTTTTTAAAATACATTTTTACTTCAATTACAATGTATATCTTTAACCGTGGATTAGATTAAATTACGCAAAGATGACCTATTTTCAAGTCTATATACTCATTATCTCGATATTTCAATTGGTTTTTGAGATATTTGTGGTTAAATGCTAGGTGGCGAAAATATTTCATTAAACACCCTTCTTAACTTAAATTGGAATTAGTAAACAGTTTTAAATATTTATTGATTCAAAATTAAAATTTTTTAATTATTTTGAAATTATCATATCGAAGATTGTCGGAAAAGTAGGTTATTTTAAAAGAATCAGTTCTAATTTAAGTTTGTTTTCTAAAAAAACTGTATTTATTACTATTATATTACCACATTTTCTTTATTGTTCTTCCATTTTATATTATGATAGTGAGGAAATATTTGACAAATTACAAATTTTACAAAATAAGGCAATGCGGATTATTTTAAATTATGACAAATATACAAAAATAAATTTTATATTAAAAAATTTAAATTGGTTAAATGTCAGAAATTTAATTTTTTATTTAGTATTTATCTTATACCTACATAAAATTAAAAATAATTTATTGCCTGATTGTTTAAAATTTTTTTGTTCTTTTAGTCATGACCATTATAATTATAAAACAAGAACTAATCAACATTTTTTTGTGAATAAAGTGTCTAAAACATTAGCTAATAAGTCTATTTTTCATAAAGGTTTGATAGAATATAATAATTTGGAAAATTCTATTAAATCTCAAATATCATTAAAACTATTTAAAAAAACTTTAAAAGTACAATTTGCAAAATGTTTACCTTTTCTGTCTGTTTTTGTTAAAATAAGGTTCCGTTTTAAAATTAAAAATAAATCCATAAAAATGTTAAAAAAAACGTATTAAAAAATATTTAATTATAGCTTTTTTTGCTAAATAAAACATGTTAGTACTACTACTACTAACTAAAAGTCATCATAAGAAATTAAGCTTTACCTAATGATATATTTTCAAGTCAACAATCTCCTGTTACTCTATGGTCCCTTAAATATGTATAATAAAACATATAATGTGAAAACATGTCATTGTCAGAATATTAAAAGGTCGTTATAGATCTTCCATGTAATAATTCGAAAAAGCTTTCCATTTTCTCTTACGCTCACACAAAGCCACGCCCGCGCTCGGTCTCATCCTTCATCCAATAAAAAAGAAATAAGATAAGTCCTAATAATTGTAATAATAAATGTTTTGGTTGTCCTGGAGCATCATCGGATCAACAAAAAATATTCATTTGTCAGTTATATTAATATAAAATAAACAACCTACATAAATGTAACTACAAAAAACAGAAAACAACGAAACAGTATAAAAATAACAACGCCTACATCTTGGAAGCTACCGAAAATATACCTATAAAAAATATATAGATTTTATATATTTTCATTAGAGGTTATCATATTTTCTGTGGCTTCGGTTGACGCAACATTTAAGGTATTCAAAGAATGACTACAATGAGAAAAAAAGCCATCTATTTCTTATAAGAATTCACATATTCTTTAATACAACAGTTTAATACTATATGTGACAGCAACGCGCTGTCCACTGTAAGACAACGAATAATTCGTTGACTTACACTAGACCAAACAGGAGTTATTGCTACCATAGAATGGTTTATAGCCATTATTACTCTGAATAATCACAGTAACTATCTATTGGGGTATAATCTGGTTTTATATACTCTATTAGTTCCGACTGGCAGTTGTAATGAACCTTGACATTAATCATAATAATATTTGCTTGCCACAGTTAATAAAGCAAATACTTACCACTAAAAATCAGTACTGTAGTTCTTAAAAATTTAAATAGCTTCTGGTGTGATATTGTTCTTGTCTTTTAATGTTGCATATGATTATCTATTATGCAACCTTGTTTACTGAGATAATAAAATTCGTCCATGGCTTATAAAATCCAATACTATTGATGGGTTGTGCGAAATAAGAATCTTCTATTGCTTTATCTGACATGCAAAGTTTAGAAATACCTAAATGCAAAGTAAAAATAAATTAATTGAAGCAGGTATTGGTACGGTCAATAAAATTCAAATTCGGAGAGGACAGCTAGAAGACTTCGAACAACGATGTGACCTGAGCAACAAATACGTTAAAACTAATAATAGTGCGCGCGGCGATTAACGATCGCTACGAACCCCCACCAACGTCTTGTGAATTATAGGTTCTAAAGGATACAATTCGTTTTTGGGAGCGCTGTTCTGCTTTCTTAATTGTAGAGAAAGCCCTTTACTGGGAACAAAATGCGTCGCATTGAGAAGATACAATTTATTTCTTAACAAAATTGCTATATTAAAAGTCGTTCGTTATTTAACAAGACTGTGCTACTAATGGAACTGATTACTACCAATAAAAACACTGTTCTAGCAAATTTTAAATTGATATAACACTAAAGCGGGTTTAAAACACTAATAATTTATTTAATATGGATTAATGCAAAATAAGCTATCAATACAAACTTAGTCTTAGCAAGCATGTTGTATTAGATCATTTTCCTCAGTGAAAAGTAAGACTTTTCACACCCATTTCAGTGTGAAAAGTTTTACTTTAACGCACTAGTGTGAAAAGTAAATTACATTTCACACGCCGGATGAAAAGTCTAACTTTTCACACGCTCGTAGAAAAAATCTTGCACTTTTCACACGCTCGTAGAAAAAATCTTGTATGATATATGTAAGAAAATATCTCGTTTAAAGCACTCATATGAATTGCGAAACTCGCTTCGCTCGTTCCGCAAATTCTCATATGCGTGCCTTAAACGAGTTATTTTCACACTTATATCATAAATAGCTATTAACGAATTCAATAAGCCAAACTGACTTGCAAAAGTTTTATAATTTTATTACAGTCTACAGTCACATATGTTTTTCTAGTTACGTAAGGAATTTCTGACGTTGTAGTAAGGCAATATGAAAAAAGGCATTGTATGGTATTTCTAGTTTTTATCACAAAATTAAAAAAATTCATATTTCAGTTTTCAGGGTGTATTTTAGAATTGTTTTCAAATCTAAATAGTGTGCATATTAAATTAGTTTTAGGAAAATTGTAACACTACGTAGCTTATACAATTCCCACAATGTTTGACAATAATACATAAACGTTGGGTAAATATTAATACACTGATTAAACTACACACTATATTACCACTATAACGTGTTTATTGTATAAGTAGAAAATTCGAAATATGCACAGCCGGCGAAAAGCTGCGTTTAAATAGAGTTGACAGTTTGTTGGAACAGAGCGAGAGTGTGTAATTGTTTATTATTATTAGTATTCATAAATATACAAATGAATAGATTAATTAGCTATATTGCTTCTTATATAAAACTAGTATATTAATAAAATTAATATTGACAGAGAAGAAATAGGACACTTAAAGTCTTCCTCCACTGGTACCCCGCAGATCCCGTACAGCGGGGGGAAAGGGGGGGGGCGGCCAGCCAGGGAACCCACATTGACAACCCCTTTAATATTTGCTGCCAGCTTTGCTTTTCATAGGTATTTCATTTCATAATTGATTTTATTTTTTTTTATCCTGAGAATTTAGCTTCGTTAAGCGAAGAAGAATTATGCGTGAAAGTGCGGAATTTACAAACGATATACCATAAAAACTTATCCATTGACTTTCCTAGTCAAATTTTAAGCCTCAGAAAGGGACTTGGAGATAGTATTTCAAAATTAAAAACAATGTATGAACTTACGGATCATTTATTAATAGAAAATCAGTGTGTTCTTCACATTTTCCAGGTGTATCTAGTGCAGTGATGTTATTTCTAACATTACCAGTTAACTTAAAATAGTAAAAACCCATTAACGTAACACCATGGGACAACAGCCTTTCATAAAGTCGCCACAGTGGTTCTTTTCCCGTGCGTCATCACTTTTACGTCATCAAAATCGTAGGAATCAAATCAAAATTACGAGACGAAAAAAGTCAAAACTAAGTTAAGTTCATAAAATGGACGTGCCTGCCTACCGTTTGACGTACCTACATAATATCACGAAAAATTATTATTTATTTTAAGTTTTGCCCGGCATTCTCTATTATCTAAAAGAAATTGACAAACAAATGTTTATACATTTAATACTATTTTTAAAGCTTAAAATCTACAAAAGTTTGGTGTTTTATTGACTATTAAAATCGCAAAAGTCAAATTTTTAACATCCTTTCATTTAAGGGAATTTAGCCACTGCCGTAAATGTTTCAAAGAACTTTCACGGTTAGAATATTTAAAATAAATAAATTAGTTATTATAAAAATCCATAAATACTTACCGCCAAAACAGATGGTGGGTATAATTACCTCTAAAAAGAACTATTTTTAGAAACAGGAACAGTTCTAAGGCACACAGATTTACAAAATACGAATTAGATTGGCAGATCAAAATAAGGTTGACAATGGCGTTCTAAAATACAACGGTTGTCAACTAAACAAATAAAGAAAGTAATTAACTGACGTTTATAGTTTTATCCTTGTCTAGCACGTTATATTATTGCGGAATTTTGGAGACGTTCTTTTATGCTTTTATTCAAACTTGTTACTGTAATAAACAAGGATGCAGAGGTATTAACCACGTCGAGTCCTGATCGTTGATTGATGACGCACGGGCAAAGATCCACTGTGGCAACTTTATTTATCCTTAATCAGTATCGAACACGAGTTTGTTAAAACAATAAATATCGACGAAATTAAAAACGATTTTGCAAAAAAAAAAACACTCGACGATGTCTACTTTTACATTTGAAAAAAAAGTTGGGGGCAGTTTCTAACACCAAAAGAGGGGCAAATTTCATGAATATGAAAAAGTATGTCAGACTAGAAATAAACGCAGCCGTAATTCCGTATTTTTTGAGCATATACAAGGGCTTTCTTATTATGAATTTATTCCAGTAAACAATGTAGTTGATTTTAAAAAAATGTTGATTCTCTTTCTTCCATTTATTGTTCCTACAGTATTGAAATTGCTGACTGTGATATGAGATGTAGCTTAATCTCGTCCTAATATGGCCGAGTGTGTTCTGTTATGAAACATAAAGAAAAACGCTGTAATCTGTACCTGTAACTATCACCTAATAAAAGACGATTATTATTATTATTATTATTATTATAGAACCATAAAATATCTCGTTTGAAACAAGTTTAATAAATTTTTAATCATGCGAATATCTAATTTACTTTTTAACCTCACCTGTGTTTGTTCGTTATTTTCCCACAGCGAAAAATATAACAAACAGAAAAGTTCTCGCATTATACCCGGCGTAAAGTAGCTAGTTAAATCGTAGTACTTTAGGAGAATTTCACAACGTGTGCTGGATTTGCTATTGCTATTACGCTCAAAGCGCTTGGTTTTTTTTTTGTAAAGAACGATTAAAAGCTTTTACCAATTTAAAATCAAAATAACGCAGGTTAACAAAAATTTTTGTAAACTGCCATTACAAACAGCAAGAATTTACTTTTTATCTTTTATACTTGCACATTCGACAATGGTGGGTTCGTGATAGAATAAATCGGTTTATAGACAAGGTGCTATGAAAATGGTCTTTTACATTTACACTAGAACTTTCTGTTATTAAACTAAATTCATTCTTCATCAAATTTATTTCAGTCATAAACGTCCTTTTCTTATCATATGACATATCTATAAATATTTACTTGTATAATAAAAATCCTGGCACTAAATCAGGTACTTTACATACCTACCTTGAACTGTCTTATAAAATTATTTTTCTCCTCCCCATATTGTAAACAACGCATTTTGACACTGTTTTGAAGGCCGTAAGTAACAATTACCAAATAGGTATCGATTACCCTTGACGATGGGTTGTAAGTCATCAGCATTTATGCCATATAAAAACAATGATTTATAAAAATTGAGTAATATTAAGTGATATGAATATTAATAGTACAATTATGAACATTATTTACAAAATTTGGATAAATGTTTTCTCGTCTTTTCTCAATTTGTATGAAATTTTCTCACTCCATAATTTCTCCATCTTCGTTATATTGTATACAATTTTATTTCCAACTTCGCTTTTATTGAAAAAAAAAAAGGAGACCCTGAAAAGCTAGACAATTATAGGCCTATCAGCTTATTACCAAGTTTTACAAAACTATTTGAATTAGCCATGAGCAAAAGATTAGTCAGTTTCATGAAAGATCGTAATTTATTTAATAAATGCCAACATGGTTTTACGGAAGGCAGATCAACACAAACTGCAAGTTTTCAATTTTTTCGAGCCATTATAGAACACCTTGAAAGGGGCGAGTTGGTGCTTGGAATGTTTCTTGACCTATCTAAAGCCTATGATTGTCTAGAAATACTTGTTAGCAAACTTGAAATGTATGGAATTAGGGGAAATGTAAAAAAAATGGCTTGTCTCATATATTAACGATCGAAGACAAACCGTTACTATTACTAAGGGAGATAAATCTTGTAAGTCAGAAATATTAAATAATGATGTAGGCATAGCACAAGGTAGCATTTTGGGCCCCCTTCTTTTCATAATATTTGTCAACGACTTGGCTTTCATAACAGAAGATAAAAACCAGCATATTGTTAAATATGCAGATGATACTAATTTAATTATCGGAAATAAGTTTTTAGATGATCTTTTAATAAAAGCCAAACTCTTTTTTAACCTAGTATCAGATTGGTTTCAAAAAATAGATTAATTTTAAACAAAGAAAAGACCAATATAATTTTATTTAAAACTAAACAGTCAACAGTTCAAGGACCACCAACTTTAAGCATTGTTAATGAAGAGTTAATTTTCTCAAAGGATGTAAAATTTCTAGGTATCAATATCAATGAATGCTTTGACTGGTCGGTCCACTTGAACAATTTAATAAAAAGACTAAACTCCGTTTGTTATGGAATTAGGGTCGTTGGTAAGTATATGAATGAGGAAACAGTTAGGATAATGTATCATGCTAATTTTGAATAGTTAATAAAGTATGGAGTTATATTTTGGGGAAGACACAACACGACACAAGACATTTTTGTGGCTCAAAAGCGGATAATGAGAATTATGGGTAAGATGGATTATAAGCAAAGTTGTAGGGGCGTTTTTAAAAATAAGCGTATAATGACAGTTTACGGGATATATTTTTATGAATGTTTAATGTTTTTCTTTAAGAATCAGGAAGTTTTTAATTTTAAACAATCACATTCTTACCCCACAAGAACAATGGATGTTAACTACCCAATACATCGACTGACACTTACAGAAAGATCCCCACATTATATGTGTTTAAAATTATTTAATGCCTTACCAAATAGAATTAAAAAAGTAGATTCGCAAAAATTGTACAAAAGAGAAATTAAAAAACTACTTATCGATTTAGAACCTTATATTCTAGGTGAATTTTTCGCTTAAAAGTTTAAGGAAAACAATGTACTTTTCTTTAGCTGGTGACGTCATTTCATTTTATGTTTTTTGTATTCATGATTTGAAATAAAAAAAGTTTATTATTATTATTATTATTATTATTAATATTATTATTATTATTATTATTATTATTATTAATATTATTATTATTATTATTATTATTATTATTATTATTATTATTATTATTATTATTATTATTGGTGACGCTCTCCGCTACATAACTTTCCGCAATAGTTGCAGATTTCCATCCGCCATGTCGCTTGAGGGCTAAGACATTAACTCCAGTATTCGCTAATAAAGTGGCCGACATTCTTCTTAGGGAGTGTCCAGTATACTACTTAAAGTTCTGAAAGTTCAGAAATTTAGCAATTTTACTTGCAATTAAAGAAATCAAGGTTTTCCCGACATGCTGGTTTAAGCACTTTCCATTTTGATATTGCATGAAGAAGCGAGGATTAAAATTCGTCATGTGGGATCTTATATCAATGTTATTTCGAACTACATATTTTGAAATAACAAACCATCTCATCGTCACTTTTACTTACTATATAAATTTACGTGCCATTCCATTTTTGGAATCAGGAATAGTAACAAATATGACTTCAGACCTTAATTCAACATTCTACATTTTCATTGCACAGAGTTCACTGGAACGGCATGCTCCAGCAATTCCCATTATCATTACACCTTCATCATTAAATAAATATCATCGAGGGCTTCAAACAGGAATTTATTTACATCTTTCCTGTCAAACACATTAGGTTTTTTTGGGTTTATATCCGTCATTTTTTCTTTTTAAAAATGCTTAGGATACTTGGAAATATCTATGTTTTCCCCTATGAAAAGGGTGGACTTCAGCCGTAAGTAACAATTACCAAAAAGGTATCGATTACCCTTGACGACGGGTTGTAAGTCAACTTACCACCCTTGGGTGGTAATAATTTATGCCATATAAAAACAATGATTTATAAAAATTGAGTAATATTAAGTGATATGAATATTAACAGTACAATTATGAACATTATTTACAAAATTTGGATAAATGTTTTCTCGTTTTTTCTCAATTTGTATGAAATGTTCTGACTCCATAATTTCCTCATCTTCGTTATATTATATAAAATTTTATTTACAACTTTCCTTTTATTGTTGACGCTCTCCGCTACATAACTTTGCGCAATAGTTGCACATTTCCATCCGCCATGTCGCTTAAGGGCTAAGACATTAACTCCAGTATTTGCTAATAAAGTTGCCGACGTTCAATGTTATTTCGAACTACACATTTTGAAATAATAAACCTTCTCATCGTCACTTTTACTCACTATATAAATTTACGTGCCATTCCATTTTTGGAATCAGGAATAGTAACAAATATGACTTCAGACCTTAATTCAACATTCTCCATTTTCATTGCACAGAGTTCACTAGAACGGCATGCTCCAGCAATTCCCATTATCATTACACCTTCATCATTAAATAAATATCATCGAGGGCTTCAAACAGGAATTTATTTACATCTTTCCTGTCAAACACATTAGGTTTTTTGGGTTTATATCCGTTATTTTTTCTTTTTAAAAATGCTTAGGATACTTGGAAATATCTATGTTTTCCCCTATGAAAAGGGTGGATTTCAGCATGGAATATTCACACCATAAGCTTGATGGAGACTTTAATACAGCAGATTTTTCGGGAAAGTACGCCAAGAGCACGGTTTCTGAAACTGCAGTAGCAGTCTTTGTTTGGCACCATTTCTTGAAGTATTGATACGCTGCTTTATACCTTTTCCTCGATTTTTCTGGCAGCAGCGACAGACAAGCGATATTGGTAGATTCTTCTATATCCATTTGGCTGTTATACAAATCAATAATTTCAATTTCTCTCAATTTTTGAAAACAAACTGTCAGCTTAACGTTGTTAAAATAACAATGCTATGCTTTAGAAACCGGTCAAAGTTGTCCATAATTTCATACGAAAAGTATCGAATTAAATTAAGAAATATCCAAGAATAAATTCTGCGGGGAGGAGAAAAAATATTATATCCTCGAACTTTATTGCCAGCCCTCGCTATCGCTCGAGCGCAAAATCGTTCTCGACTAGTAAATGTTACTTACATCCCTTGTAGTATAATAACTATTTTAACCTAACAGGCTAGGATCTCTGCCATCAATATAAATAATTGGTGCCGGTCTAATATGCGGTCTACGTAGCACATACAGTCTACGTACGTACGCTATTATTCTAATAGACGGCAGAAGCGGAAGTTTGTTCCGGTGTGGTTCAGATATGCAGGAAAAGCGAAAACGAGATCGTGGTGGTGAATTCAGACCAGTTTTCCGCTGCCCTAGGAGAAGTTGCCAAACTACACGGTCTATTCGGCAGGGCAACAGTTTTTTTTCCACTACAACGATTTGAATGGGCGGACTAACAGTAAACTGACACTGTGCCAGATACTGGAAGTAGTGTTTATGTTCATCTTAGATCTTCCAGTGGATACGGTTACCACTGTTACCGGCTGATCACGCCAGACTGTAGTCGACTGGTTCAATATGTGTCGCGAGGTTTGCAGCTCAGTTGTGTCCCACAGGACCCGCGGACAGCTAGTTGGAACAGCTGCTGATCCAGTTCAGATCGATGAAGCTCGGTTCGCTGGTCGTCGAAAATATGGCAGAGGAAGGCTTTTTTTCAAATATATCATTTATATCTGCTGCTAATATGACGAAGTCTGAATTTAAAACACAAACACAAAAAGATAATTACAGGTTATGTTGTGTCAACAAAAGTCTTCAAAACCGATGAAAAATTGTCAATTCACCAATTTTTAATATCAGTTAACATTAATTGATACATGTTCCTCCTAATAAAGTTAACATTGAAATTTTCATATTAACTTCAACCTATGACGTCATTTTAGAAGTTACCCTTCGTTCATCTCTCAATTAAGTTTTATAATACCCACCCTCAGTAGCACAAATTAAAATAAGGGGACCTAGACATTTTAGGATTTAAAAGTAATTCTTTAAATACCAATAATTGTTTTGCTAGACGTGACCTAAGATCATTATACCTATAATTTATAAATATAGTTTTTTGCCACCTTTAAAAATTAATTTATGTCTTTTCTCATCTGCTAGAGAACCCCTTTAAGTATCATGTAAACAAAAAAATAATTAAAAAGGAATGTCGAGCAATAACATTTTGAGCCACTTTATTTAATCCGATAGGTACTAATAAATAATAAATATTCAGACTGCTAATAACCTGATTAGGAACTTTTTAAGCTTAATCCGTAAATTTAATTTATTGGGTTTCTACCTCTTTTCCTATAAAAGATAAACATTTTCTATAATCCCGACATTAACAATTCAGAAGTTCTTTCGTTATTTTATAAATTTCGAAAAAACATTATTTATAAAAAATGGAGTTTTGTCAAGTAGAAATAACAGAGTTTAATGGACATATCTACCGTCATCTGTATTATCGACCATCGGGAGAAAGGGTGTGGCGGTGCCGACGTGAGGGATGCATAGCCAAACTTATATCCAGCGAGCCGAATTTCCAAAAAGAACAAGGTACTCACACGTGTTCCAGGAATACACCCCTCAGTATCCTTACGTTTGAACGACAACCAAAAGGCGATCCAGGGAATATAGATCAGACGCTAGAATGGGTCAATGAAACTGTCAGAAGCAACATCAGAAATGAAATTCTGAAATGCCATAATGCTAAAAAGAAGCTGCGGGAGGTCATAACCAGGAGAAATTTCTTGCATCGCGTTTTGACGAGGTAGTTTAGAATATTGTATTTTTGTATAATTTTGTATGTGTAAATATTGGAGATTAAGGATTTTTCTTAAAGACTATGAACTGTTTTGTTAGTACTGAAATAGGTAAATTTAATTTTACATAAATAAATATCTAATTGTTAAAAAATAATCATATTGGTCTTTTATTGGATATTTTGTGTCGCTTGCGGTCTAAACTAACTACCCTACACCGTCAACTAAAACGTTATTAATGGAAATTTTAATAGTGACAAAGTGCTTTAAATTTCATTGCTGCAACAAAATTATAAAGATAAATGAATTTATTTTACCATAAGTTTTAAAATCACATAAAAAGTTTAATAATTTTGTTGCTATACTATACAGGGTAACCGTACATTAAAATATTTCGGAAAATAATGCAATTTGAATCATGCAAATTTGGATAATGGGGTTTTCGGAGACTTCAAATGAAATAACAGTGATCATAATATGCAACATTCGATTATACCGGATATAATTTAGGAATAGGACATGATATTATAGTGTCCGCATATTGTGGCATATCGGACAAGTGTGTAACTATTTTTTATATTGGAATACACAGGGATCCAAGCCCAATGGATACCCTGAGGCGGGTAGACCATGACAGCCGTTACGTCCTTGTTAGGACTCTACGGGCAACCATAACCCAAACAATTCCAAGAACGAATGTACTAAAAACCTTTTTGCAAAATCCAAGCGGCCATCAATACCTACACCGTAGCGCCATCCCAGCGGAATTAACTCCAATATAAAAGGCATTCACAGTGGTAATAATCGAAAGGTAGAAAACTAAATAACTTTGCAAAGAGTGCTCAATAATATAATGATTTATTAAGACATATTATGTTTTATTATAGTAAAATGAGGTGTACGTGTTATAAAGCTAAAAAAAGTTAAAATCAATTGAATTGAACTGCTAGAAAACGAAAAAACCCTGTAAATGCGAGAAGCTACGGAATTCCGTTAAAGGTAATAATTATGCGCGTTACCAAATCTTTAAAATGTCAACTTTACTCGTTTTTTAACGTAATGTTATTTTTTGCGCAGTCCCTTTTGGATTAAACATAATAATGTGGCGCAATTTGTAATAAACTGATCCTGGAAAAACTTTCTTCCTCGTTTTACCCTCATAAAGTCCCATAATGGACGCTTCATAAGACAAAGTTTTTAGCGGAACAGTAATTTAGTAAGGGTATTAATATTTAATGGCGGAACTTCGCTAAGATTTCGTAACGCGTTGTGTATCTGTTACGAACGGTTTTATTTAATGTTTGGTTAAAAGTTTTGCAATATGGTTGGTATTTTAGTGGTTACTTGGATTCGGTTCAGGAATGTACGACTGACTGAGGGTTATTTGTTATATTAAAGTGATGGGATAGCGTTTCTTAACGGTGTTTTGCCACACTTATATGCCACCAGGGCATAAAACCGGTGGCCGCTCTGCCAGAAGGTCCTGTGGCGAATGACCTTTCTTAATCGTTCTCTTCTTATGTACATTCATACTTATTAAGTTTAAAATCTATCCAACCTATCTAAACTTCGTTGGTCCCGTGTATTATTACTATTCCCTTTAAAATATCCCTATCATTAGACACTAGTTTTATGTGCACAGCTACGAATCAGTAAAAGTTAGGGTTAGGTTAGAGTGGCAGACCTCTGGCATTAACCAAACAGTCACACGTAGTCCTATAAGGACCGTTGTGGTACCACACATGTTCCGTGGAACCTTTCCGCATCAGCTTCCCGATGGTTAACGCGACGTAGATCGTAAAAGAATCTTGACAACTCATTCAAACTAGCCACTGCTTAGTAAGTCGACCCAGTTGCAGGCTGCTCACTTCCTTCAGATCATTAACGAATGGTTCGCCCAGAGCATTGAACCTTCTTCTCGCGAGGCCGGGGCATCTACACAAGAAATGCTGAATACTTTCCTCCTCTTCTTCATCTCTGCAACTTCTACAGAAGTTGTTAGTTGGCATTTGCATACGTTTGATGTGTCTCCCGAAAAGGCAATGTCCGGTGACTACGGCAGTGATGTTTCTTAGGTCCTTCCGACTGTGCTGAAATAGTGCTGCGGTTTTCCTGCCGTCAAGTAGAGACCACAATTGCCTGGAGATTATACAAGTTGTCAGCCCTGTCCATCTGCTTTGCGCAAAGTGTTTAGCTGTTCGAAACGAATCAGTAAACCTAAGTGGTACTTATTGTACATCCCCTGCATTTTGCGAAAAAGTATTGAAATATTCCAAATCCGAATACCTGTACTTAGTTCATTTTATTGTGCCGTTGAGTAAAAAGTGAGATTTATAAATATAGAAAACATTAGACACCACCGCGATTGCCGGCTTGCTAATCCATATGAACTTTATTTGCTGGTGTGGGGAATAAAGCGGGCAACGTTGAGTTCAGTGTTTGTTAGTTCAGTTTTGCCAGTACTGTTTTATACATTTAAAGACGAGATGAGAAAAAAAATCGTCTAATCCACCTAAAAAAAAATTAGGAATTAAAATTTTTCCTCGGACTAAAAATTTATTAGAAACGAATAACTTAAAACAACTCTCCCCATCCGTATTTAAATCAACTTAAACTCAAACCAAAACTCGGCGCTCCGTAGCGATCTTGTGACACTCCTTAAATTTATTGCTGGACTAAATCAGTAAATTCCTTTTCCAAATTAAACAACGCCACAACTGGGGCGCACGCACAAAATTTGCAGTTAATTTAGTGCACTCTATTTGACTGGGAACATGCAATTTCGACTAAATAATTGTTGTTTGGGACCGAAATCCGGCTCAAAGGACACCGGCAGTAGAAGAAATGTAATATACGGGGTAAAGTAGAAAAAAGGTAACATAGCCGTAATAGAAACGTCGGGCATTGGTAGCACAATTTTATAAACCATGATACACCTTTTGTTATCAACTACACAACTTTTAGAAATATGATTCGCATTTAGTGCTCAATTAAAATTAAATATCTTATTTCCTTAAGAATGTAGCATAAAAAATTCTAGCTAATCATAACCTGCAGTAGTGATCACTTTTCTTTTACTTGCATGTCAAATTTGATTCCAATTCATTCATTTTTACAAATATGCAAGAACAATAATTATTTTCTAACCACCTGAAAGTTCATTATAATATAAGGTCGGCGTGTTGAGGTAGATTAGCATCGAATGAGAGAAAATGAATTCATTGATCTTGAGTACTACCAAGGTAGGTACATCAGTTTTTTCCATTGTAGAATGTCACTACCTGTACAGGTGAAAAAACTCCCTTCTGTTAGTAGTCAAAGAAAATAAAGCTGGGTGGCTGGATTTGGATCCGACTAAAGTCCTTTTGCAGACGATAGCAAGTTGAAAAAGGATATATTCTCATCATAAGCCTATTTTAATGTGCCTTTTATTTAAACTTTAACTAAGAACTTACACTTAAAAAATTGTACCAAATAAATTTCAGTAATAATTCTCAGTTTTATTGTGTGGGCCTTATCCCGTTATTAAATTACGCAATAATAATAAATTACCCAGATTTATTTAAGTGCTGGTTTTATGATTCAGAAAATGGAATGATAATATTTTTGAGGTTACGTAGCGGCGGTAAATCGTACAATATTAGAGTTATGGCTATAAAACCATTTAGTGGATTATTATAAAATGATTTGTTTGTTTTCGAATTTCTGTTTGTAATAGGAACGAAAATGATGGTAATTTTTATAAAAAAAATTAACGATACCCATAAAAAAAATACAGTGTCACCAGTAAAGTCCGCATCATATGGGATTTTTTTTATTAATAGCTTTATTCGAAATTTAACTTTGGCATCAAGCTCTGCATCGATCGAGATGAAAATTAAGCAAAAAAATAGTAGTCACGTGATTCGCATTATATGTAAAATTTTAATTTTTTCCAAAAAATAATTCAAAAGTGGGGTTATTTCTAAAAATATCGAAAAAAGTTATTAGAAAAAGTTTTTCTAAATGCAGTTTCTAGTCCACATGCAAAATTTCAGCCGCATAAGATAATTTTTATTTTTTACCTATATTTTGTAAATTGCACCACTTTTGCAAAATAAGACTCAACGCAACTTACATAAAACTTCTTAGTTTTGACAATGCTTTATTTCAGATACATTTTCTTTAAAGAAGCGCGAAAATGTATCTGAAATAAAGCACTGTCAAAACTAAGAAGTTTTATGTAAGTCGCGCTGAGTCTTATTTTGCAAAAGTGGTGCAATTTACAAAATATAGGTAAAAAATGAAAATTATCTTATGCGGCTTAAATTTTGCATGTGGGCTAGAAACTGCATTTAAAAAAACTTTTTCTAATAACTTTTTTTGATATTTTCAAAAATAACCCCACTTTTAAATTATTTTTTTGAAAAAATTAAAATTTGACAGATAATGCGAATCACGTGACTACTATTTTTTTACTTAATTTTCATCTCGATCGAAGCAGAGCTTGATGCCAAAGTCAAATTTCGAATAAAGCTATTAATAAAAAAAAATCCCATATGATGCGGACTTTACTGGTGACACTGTATACATAAAAAGTTATCTTACCATAAGAGACCTTCAAACTTATCATAATTATCTTACACTAGAAAAAGCCTTGCCCTTTTTCTATAGCCGCGTTTTTGCGTAGAGTCAACTAGTTATGATGTATTTCTTAAATACAAACAACTATTCGTCTAATATTTTTATAAGAAAAATGCAACATGGCACTGTTTATTTACCTAGAGAATAAAAATTCCGCAAGTAACAGCTATTAGAGAAATCCAATTTTCCTCTTCCGTAGATATTCCAACAATATCTTTCTATTGTTTTTAAAATAAGTTTCGAGGCACGTAGGTGCTTTGATTGAAAGTAAAAGGAAAAATAAAGAGAAACTTTGTTGTTAAAACGATTTTAATAAGTTGTGTTTTTCTAGTAAGTTAGCAATGTCTACTATACATTACATTGTAGTACCTATACAGAAAGTTAAAAATTCGATGAATTAGCATTGCTACTCAGGTAAGACAGGACAGCTAGAAGACTCTGAACAACGATGTGACTTGCGGCAACAAATACGTTGAAACTAATACTATGGCGCGCAGCAACTGCCGATCGCTACTAACCCTTACCAACGTCTTGTTGATTATAGGTTCTAATATATACAATTCATTTTTGGGGACGCTGTTCTGCTTTCTTAATTGTAGAGAAAGCGCTTTACTGGGAACAAAATGCGTCGCATTAAGAAGATATAATTTATTTCTTCACAAAATTCCGGTATTAAAGGTAGTTCATTATTCAACAAGACTGTGCTGCTAATGGAACTGATAACTACCAATAAAAACACTGTTCTAGCAAACCTGTTGTATTAAATAATTTTCCTCAATGTGTACTTGGTTGGTTGAATCCTCTTTTTATTAATAAATGTTATTGAAACTATACAAACCAAATATACAATAAAATAGATTATTCCTCCAAAAACGATGAATTATTCCCCTTATAACCAAAATTGGGAAATGCGTTGTAAACTCAGCATTAATAATTGAAGACCGAGCTGTCAACATAATTCGCCGATTTATTTTATGTATGGGACGACGCGTCCAGCACCGTGCAACGCCGTGGCTTTCGTGCTTTAAGCTCATTGTGTTTCTTATTCCAAATCTTATTATAAATTTAAGCTCGCCACAAAATGATAAATTTTAGCTGAATCCTGTCAGGAGGGTGAGTTAATTGGGAATTTATGAATTGGGCTTCTGCTGGGCGTCTGTAAAGTAGGATGGTAAATATTTTGAATTACTATTATACACAGTAATTTACGGAAAGTTTTATAGTAATACCTAAGAACAATTTTGGCCCAGAATAATTGTAATAATTCTAATATCAAAAGACATCAAGCTGATCAAACCTTACTTAAACTTACTATTACTTTAGTTTTTAATTAAAAAAACATCTATGCAGCCCAGGAATGGGGAACTTTCCAATATTTTTTTTTCAATAATATGATTTAGTTAGGCCTAAAAAAATATTCCCCAATTATTACTCCTTAAAAATCAGTAATAACTTGGTAAAAATTCTTTAAAGTTTCGCGCGTGTCAAAAGCATTTCAAACGACCTTTTAAGCTTGCCAAGCCCGATGACGTCACGAAGTATGACTTTTCCGTCATCCGTCATCCTGACCGGTGGCCGAGCTACCGAGTTTGCATTTGGATCGCCGTGTGTTATTGTTATTGTATTGTTGTTTTAAGGTGGAATTCTCAATGTCGTTCAATTTATTGCCAACCTATAACCTATTTCGTGAATGTCACACAGGAATTATACTTCTTGACGTCACGACCCGTTTTTACCCGCTTGGGATAATTTGAATTTTGGAACATTTTTAAATCTTGCTAGCGGTCTTTTGGGACGAAATATGTTGTTTTTTTTTGCTGCCATATGTTTTATGACAATATATGCTTATGATTTATAGAATTTTTTCCCCATTTAAAATTTTTGTCAAGTTCCCTATTACAATAATAGACTTATTGAAAGCAGACTATGCGCCGAAAAGAAGACATCGCCTCATCTACTAACATCTGCAAAGCATTAAGATATAGAAAACTTATCACAGACTAGGAATTACAAGGGGTCAACTGAAATGATACGAAGAGGAAGGAGCTGCCTCATATGCTACTATCTGTAAAGCATTAACTTATCAAAGACTCAGCAGAGAATACATTGAAGTCAGATTGGAATGAAAAGGAAGTATACATAGTAGACAGACTATATAGATATATACATCTGCGAAGAATTATTAATCTATAAACGACTTAGCATTGACTAGGAATTTCAATTAAATACAGCCTAGGCGACGAAGAGGAGCAAACGACCTTACATACTGCGAAACATTAACCCGTCAAAGTCTGAAATACAGGCGAGAAATAACAATGGACTGACTCATTGAATGCAGACTACGTGACGAAGAGAAAGATTCGCCTCACATACTATAGCTGCGAAGTATTAACCTGTAGAAAACTAAAAGTTCCGACTGGGGCAAAACCAGTTCCTTTATTAAAGTTGGTATAAACCCATTAGTACTCAGGACCTAGTAGTGTGTAGAGACGGGAAGACTTGACTCCAGGCAAGTAGACCTGCAATGACTTGTTTGATAAAAAAAATGTTTACGTCTGGTTTAATCCAGTCAGATTAGAGCTACAGTTCTACCGGCAGATGTAATTCTCCTAACAGTTTTTAAGGTCTTCTTTTGAGTGTTCATCTCTACCAAGGATCTTGACGGCTACGTTTATTACATCTTTTCGCTGCTACTTTACCAGTATTAGATATGACTTTTATTAATTCAGAGGAAAATTTTGAGCATACTGAAGGGCACTTTAATTTGACCACTAAAATACATGTCACTTGTTCCCCCCCCCCTTTCAATGTCAAGTTCAAGTTAATTTCCCGGGTTAGACACGTGCTGATCGCAGCGAACTTCTTTTTAACCTCCTGAGACCCAGCAATTTTTTTTTTAATTTTTACATTTTTTTTTTTGCTTTAGTGTAATTATATTACTGTTGTTTACTGTAAAAAATAGTTTGAAAAAATATTCCAAGGAAAATATGCGTTTTCTTAATGTCATATATAAATGACATCGGGTCTTTGTTCCAAAGTCAAATTTAAATATTACAAAAAAATAAGATCAATAAAATATTTATCATCTAAGAAAATTTTATATTTATGACATATAAATATTTTAGCATAATTCAAATATAAACTTAAGCTTAATTTCTGAAAATCAACTGAAAAAATCATTCAAGGTCTAGTGTGAAATTGGAGAAAACAATTTATTTTTTGTGTGCTACATAAAAATATTTTGCATTTGATGCAAAATGCGGTCGTAGTATGTTTGCAGTTAACTTTCCTGCATCTTTGTTGCTTCCCAGCATAGTCGAGTCGACCAGATGTTGAGACTTATGGTAACGTAAACTTTCGGCAGGTATAGGCTGAATTTTCACCATTCGGTTTTTATTTTTCGGTTCTAAATCTTCGTAGTTACTGTCGCTCTCTGAGTCAGAAGACAAAGTACTATCTAAAATAAACTGTTCTCCCAAGTTTAATTTGAAAAACCTTAACTGAAGAATGTATTTGGCTGATATGTTTTTTTCCTTTTGAGTTTCCCTGTATTGAACCCCCAATGTAATACAATCAAACTAGGACCTCATGTAATACCAATATGACATAGTAATATTAACTACTTGAAGCCAAGAACCCATGTAATACATACATGACATAAAATTGATAATTTCTATATTCACATTATGCATTTTTAGATTCAAAAAATATATATTTAGTAGCATACCCTGATCCTCAAGCTTCATTACAATCATAAAAACGTAAATAAAAAACATAAGATGCTCGCAATATTTTAAGATTACTTCCGGCGTGATCGGAAGCGGTCGGCCATGCTCTCACACTATGTCATTGCACACTAACCTATTTTGCACTAAACTCTATTACCACCGAAATATATAAGGTTAAAGAGTTTTCCTCTTATACCAAGACAGTAATTTACGTTTATTATACAAGATGGCGCTACCAGGCAGGTGTTATTTTTATGTCGTATATATATGACACAAAACCTCAGGAGGTTTTAAGATGTTCATGAAAAACGAAACTTTTTAAAAATTTTCTCTGAAAATGTCTTAAACTTATTCTTTCTTCTTTAAACTAAATGTGTCAGTTTTGACTCCTGCTGGGGTAACTGGGCCGTAACAAGCTTGGTACCCCAAAGTTATTTTATTTCAAGCTAAATGGTAAGCTAATCTAACTTATTTTATTAAATTTCATTTATTACATCCCTCTTTTTTATCTTTTACAGAAAGCATCTACAACACTTTAATAAAAATACATACTTTTTCTTTCTCTCTTTCTCATACTTGACGTCTTTCACACTTCTTCGACATAGTTGAATCTAACTAAAATGTTTTTATCACGTACACTTAAAATAATTTCTACAAAGTCCTTTATTTGATACTTCCTAATTTTTCTCTTCTTTTCCCACCCACAGTGGCTTTTCACTGGTCCTTGACCTTTCAGCGTGCTGATATATCTTCTATTGTTTGACTACAAAAAGTTTTTTCACCCCCCATAAAAGCTCCATTATGGATTAGTTCCACCTTTTAATTTTATTTTTATTTTCTCTTTTGCTAACAACATCAGCTGTTCATTATATTTGTTTCAATTTCCTGATGAGATGTCGATTTTACCCTAGGTTCGCCTAGCTATTGAATTAAAATTGTGGAGAAAGACTTTATGCTTTTCTTTTCCCTATATCATTCAAGTCCACTTTGAGTATGGACTACTTCTTCAAAATTTAAGACAGTTTAACTCTTGTTTGCCTGTTTTGTGTTCCAAATCGAGACTAAAAGCATGAATACTCAATCAGCTTGCCCTTCCGTCGAGGTGTAACCGGAATTTATCATCGTATGGCTCTTCGTTGTAGTTGAAATTCAGAATGTGAAAGACAATGAGCTTATAGCACGAAAGCCTGGGGATATCACGGTTTTGGTTGGGCTTCTCACCCTAAATAAAACGCATCATGATTATGTTAACGGGCCGTGGTTTCAGATATTTTTAACATTTTTTGACGGTTACAAGAGATTATTTACCAAAAAAAAACTTAAGTAAATAATCTGTTTATGTATGTAAGAAATGGTTGGACTGTTGTTAAGTATTTATAAGCCTTTAATCGAATATACGATTAAGGGTTTTCGGCGTATTTTCGTATAAGCTATTACATTTTTATTTTCAAGTTTCCACTGTTCAAATAAATAATTTAAAAATGAACATCCATTTCAATCTTTCATTATTAATAACAAGGAAGCATCCGAAACCTGTTAAAAATTTTAACAGAAAGTTCACTTTCCACTTTTAGAAACTTCACCGTGTTGCCAACTTTTGATGAAATAGACCCTCCATTGTTTTGTGTTCAAACTTGTATTTTAACTGATTCATCCTTAAATGTATGAAAGTTTTGGCCCTTTAATAGTTGATGAGAAATCGACTAACGGTCTTATCCTAATTTATTAATATGGATTGTTATATACAGGGTGTTTATTTGAAAACTTCCCACCTCGATTTTCCTGCTTTAAAATGAAAATGTGGAAAATCGCTCGGACCCATCGATTTTTATTTCGAGGGGGACATCTTTAGCGTATATTGTCAATCTTGTTACTTTAAGCCCCTAGAAGGGAGGGGGGGGGGGGGGGGGGGGTAATATCTAAATCTTAAATAGATACCCCTATTTTATATAATTTTTTTGGATTCAGCATAAAATTCTGAACATTTTTTAATAAAAGCATTATTAGTCTATACCTAACAGTTTTCGAGATATTTACTCTTGAAAAATTACATTTTTGAACTTTGACAGCGTCTAAGTTTCTTACTGTACATCTTAGAGCAAAACGGCTTACATGTCCCTATCTTCGATTTTTATTATCTTTCCAATAGTGTCAACATCCGGTCAAACCGGAAGTACTATATTTCTTACATCCGGTTAAACCGAAATTTCACACTATTGGAAAGATAATAAAAATCGAAGATAGGGACATGTAAGCCGTTTTGCTCTAAGACGTACAGTTAGAAAGCTAGACGCTGCGCGCTATCAAAGTTCAAAAATTTCATTTTTCAAGAGTAAATATCTCGGAAACTGTTAAGTATAGACTAATAATGCTTTTATTAAAAAATGTTCAGAATTTTATGCAGAATCCAAAAAAATTATATAAAATAGGGGTATCTATTTAAGATTTAGATCTTACCCCCCCTCCCTCCTAGAGGCTTGAGGTAACAAGATTGACAATATACGCAAAAGATGTCCCCCTGGAAATAAAAATCGACGAGTCCGAGCGATTTTCCACATTTTTATTTTAAAGCAGGAAAATCGAGGTGGGAAGTTTTCAAATGAACACCCTGTATACACTATCATGATACCGAGTAAGGAACAGTGAAAAAAAAACGATGTAATATTTCGTGAGAACGCTTCCCTTTGCCACACTGACAGATCACGTACGACTCGAATCCAGCCTTCAAGAGCTGGAGTATAGCTGAAAAAACTAGCATCCGAACAAACCCATCCAAACATCAGTGTTCGCAATTTTTTTTACCGAAGAACAGAATAATATAATAAACTATAATAAGTACTTATAAATACTGTATCAAAAACACTTAAATGCAATTTACAACATTAATACCTGCGTAGTAAAGTATTTTGTCACATAACTTTTATTTCCACGGGGACACGTTTACAAAGTTTTGAGCCCAATTTAACAACTTAAAAGAAGATAGACTCGACGATTTATTATTAATACCGGAAAGCAACTGAAACCCGCTGAAAATTTTAACGGAAGTTTACTTTTCTCTGTCAATAAGTTTCCCTGTTTGCAAACTTCCAATAAAGTAGGGGAAAGTTGAGCCAATCAGAATGGCTGCATTGTGGGCACCACAACCTTTTAATTAAGTGTGATTACGAAAATTATTTTCTTAATATGTCGGTACTTCGTATCTATAAAGGGATGCCTCAACAGCAACTTTCCACTTTTTAAAAATATATTGTTTCCCATAGTTTTTAATTGTCTGTCTTAACGCTTCCATATCTTTAATTATATTGCTTACTTCAATCGTTTGTTTCTTATTGTTCAATTTAGTTACTCCTTAAGTATTTACTTTTACAATGACCCTGACTATTTCCCTTTAATTGTAAACTGTCTCTGGGAAAATAAACAATTTGATTTAATTTCATATTAAATGTTTAAAGCTAATTTGGCAAATACAGGGAGTTTGGGGAGGAAAGGGAAATATTTTGGGAATGTGTTCAGAGGGTAAAAATAAGAAAAATGGGTTTACCATATGTTTTAGTTCGATTCTCAACCATTTCTGAAATAATAGGTTCCAAAGTTTTTGTAAGTTAATTTTTATTTAAAAAGCGAATAATTGCAGGTACTGCAGAACAAACTAACTTAAAGAATATTTTCAAAAACCCATCCACCAACTTCAATACATTTTTCGGCACGTTTGTTAATCGCTCGGGTAGCACGTTGGATTGAGTGGGCATTGTTTTTTTACAAAAGCTGCAGCATTGAAAATTCCATCGCGGAGTGCTTCTCTCGTTTCCACTCGTGTTTCATATACTAGCGATTTCATCCATCCCCAAAGGGAATAATCAAGCGGGTTTAAGTCTGGTGACCTCGGTTGCCAAACTTGAGACTAAAATGAGGTTGGGCTCCATCCTGTTGGAAGTACATTCGTTGTCGAACGTTTAACGGAACATCATCCAAAATGTGTATCAAATGGTCTTCCAAAAACCGTAAATATCCTTCTCCCGTAAGACGGCCATCCATTTCAAATGGACCAAACAACTGGTCGTTGAGCATTCCACACCAGACATTGATACTGAAACGATGTTCGATGTTCCATCACGAGTGAACTGAGCTTCATCGCTAAGTAAAATGTATTTGTCCAGACTTCGATTTTGATGGATCCATTTACAAAATTGTACCCTTGCGCTATAGCAGCTTTGTAGCCCTTATTGACGAACTGAGACTGCCTCTAACTCTTAAGGTTTCCGTGATATTACAATTGAGGCAAGGCAATTATAGTATGGTTTTATCGCCGTGTCCCGTTTGGATAGGTTCCCCTAGACCTAAACTTCAGCGTTAAAATCACAACTTTTACTGATTCTTTTTAAGTAGCTTAAACCTGAAGTTCGGAATCTTTTACTTCATTATTTAGGTGTTGTTGCTGATATGTATTAAAAAAAAGTTTCCAGAAATCAATTTTGAACAAAAAAAAAATTTGTAGTTGTCTAAAAATGTCCTTCGTTTGCCCTTAGGGTGATTTAATTGGGGGGATACGTTATTTTGGCGTATGTATTTAATAAAGTAAATAATTCTTAGTAGTTCCCCATAAAAATTTTATTTTAAAAGCTTAACCATAAAAAAAACATTCATTTGAAAGAAATCATGTGCAGAAGTGCGACCAAAAATCGCGAGACGTTAAATAGATCGTGCGAAAACTTCTGGAGCTAAAAACTCGGAGCAACCTTAGGCATATTTACCTATGTCCTGGTTATATTATTAGTATTATTAAATAAGTATTTTTATTGTTAATATTTGCAGAAATATGGGCAAGTTGGTATGCGGAGCGTCGATAGAGGCAGCAGGGTATCTTACCTTTGCTAATAACACACTAGTAGTCGCCCTTAAGCTTGAAAATTAAGTTATTAATGCCCACTCTGTTAAATATTTTGCTGGATTTATTTTTCCTAAAATCCTTTTCCATAATTTCAGCCCAGTGATGTCATTTGAAATAAATTTTATCCATAAAAACTTTTACCGGCTGTACCGTCGTAAAGTGCCGTAATGTAAGCTTTATAAGACAAACTTTCCAGCGAGTCAGTAATTTAGTAAGAATTTTAATATTTGATGCCCAACTTGATGCCCAACTCCGCCCGGGTTTTGTAACGTGTTGTTTGTATGTAATTATGGTTTTATTTAATTTTATGCTGGGGTGTTTTCCATTAAAGTTTATGTTTTAGTAGCTAACAAAAGGGCTTAGTGTGCATTTATATAAATTTGGGCTAAACAGAGCGGTTGGAGGAAATACATGTTGCAAAAGGCTACTTTGGGACTAGCCGGTACATAACGTAGGGCTTTTAGAAACGAATTTAGCAGTTAGATTTTTGCTGTCAATTTTCCTAAAGGTGTATTTTTAATTTTAATATTTGCTTGCTAATACGGTTAATAAAGCATATACTTACCACTAAAAATCAATAGGTACTGTAGTTCCCAAAAATTTAAATAGCTTCTAGTGTAATATAGTTCTTGTCGTTTAACATAACATGATTATTTTTTATGCAACATGGTTTACTGAGATGGTAAAATTCGTCCATAGATTATAAAGTCCAATATTAATAATGGGTTTTCTGACATCTGACTTGTAAAGTTTAAAGAAACCTAAATACAAAGTAAAAATAAATTTATTGAAATAGGTATTGGTACGATCAATAAAATTTAAATTCAGACAGGACAGCTAGAAGACTCGGAACAACGATGTGATCTGCGCAACAAATACGTTAAACCTAATACTACGACACGGGGCGATTCCCGATCGCTACAAACCCCCATAAACGTCTTGTGGATCATAGGTTCTAACGGATACAATTCGTTTTTGGGGACGCTGTTCTGCTTTCTTAATTGTAGAGAAAGCCCTTTACTTGAAACAAAATGCGTCGCATTGAGAAGATACAATGTTTATTTTTTTACAAAATTGCTGTATTAAAAGTAGTTCATTATTCAACAACACTGTGCTGTAGAACTGAATACTACCAATAAAAACACTGTTCCAGCAAATCTGGAATTGATATAACACTAAAGCGGGTTTAATTTTTTGTGGGTTAATACCAAATAAGCTATTAATACAAACTGTGTCTGAGCAAAGCTGTTGTATTAGATCATTTTCCTCAGTGTAGGAGGAGCAACGAGCTTTCTAGGTTAGGCAGTTCCTATCCTTGCCCCTTCCCTAGCTACGGCCATGCTCACAGTATGGCATTAGATTTTCAGTTACCGATTTTTATCCAATTTTTTAGACAAAAAATAAAAGTTGAAAGAGTATATTATTTAATGTGGGTTACTACCAAATAAGCTATTAATACAAACTGTGTCTTAGCAAAGCTGTTGTATTAGATCATTTTTCTCAGTGTAGGAGGAGCAACGAGCTTTCTAGGTTAGGCAGTTCCTATCCTTGCCCCTTGCCTAGCTACGCCCATGCACACAGTATGGCATTAGATTTTCAGTTGCCGATTTTTATCCAATTTTTCAGACAAAAAATAAAAGTTGAAAGAGTATATTATTTAATGTGGGTTACTACCAAATAAACTAATAATACAAACTGTGTCTTAGCAAAGCTGTTGTATTAGATCATTTTTCTCAGTGTAGGAGGAGCAACGAGCTTTCTAGGTTAGGCAGTTCCCATCCTTTCCCCTTCCCTAGCTACGCCCATGCACACAGTATGGCATTAGATTTTCAGTTGCCGATTATTATCCAATTTTTCAGACAAAAAATAAAAGTTGAAAGAGTATATTATTTATTGTGGGTTACTACCAAATAAGCTATTAATACAAACTGTGTCTTAGCAAAGCTGTTGTATTAGATCATTTTTCTCAGTGTAGGAGGAGCAACGAGCTTTCTAGGTTAGGCAGTTCCTATCCTTTTCCCTTCCCTAGCTACGCCCATACACACAGAATGGCATTAGATTTTCAGTTGCCGATTTTTATCCAATTTTTCAGACAAAAAATAAAAGTTGAAAGAGTATAGCGCATTTGTAACTATTAATCCCGCACATTTGGTTTCCGCAAACCGCTTCGCAGAAATTTTTTGTTCAAGTTCAGCAATATGGTGCCATTTTATAAATTGTGCTCATAAAAACTTTCACCGGTCGTTTTACCCTCATAAAGTGCCATAATGCAGGCTTCATAAGACAAAGTTTTTAGCGAGACAGTAATTTACTAAAGGCATTAATATTTTTGCGAGGATTTTGTACCGGCTTATGTCCTTGTAATTACAGTTGTAAGTAATTTTAAACTATGAAATTTTGCGACAGAATTTTTGTTACAGTGACTGACAAAAATATGAAATTTATTTGCGATTCGATTATAAAAACCGAAGACCTTCGACCCACGTATAGCGCTACACACATGTGGGTTCGTATCAACGATCAACGTGACATATTATTAAATATTATATTTGATAAAAAGAGAAGAAATAGTAACCGGGAGAACTTAGCGCACGATATGGATAAGCCCGATACCGTTATTATAGCTGGATTGCCAGATTTAACAAAATCGTCGGTTTTGTCAAGATATATTTTAAATATACTATTAGATCCATCGCTTTATGAATTTATTTTAAACGATTAGTAATATTTTATATGTGAAAAAATATTAACATCGTATGTTCCGGGTGGAGGAGTATATTATATCGCTCACCGGCGACAATAGTGACACAACTTAAAATTGAACGTTATGGAGAAAACTGCATTTAAAGTTTGCGTTATTTCAATTTTTCATGTTGTAATGTCATTTCAATATCATTAATGAACTTGACTGAGATTATGGGTGGGTTTTTATGTGCTAAATTATGGGGTACTGCTAAATTACTTTTTTGTTTTTAAAAAAGGTGATATTTGTAAGATGTGCCACTATTGTTGAAATCAAGTGACACGGTTTTGATGAAAACTTATGAAAAGTGTAATCAAAACTGTTAGTTATTTTAATATAGGAAATACTCTTGCTTTATTAAAAAATGCCGTTATAAAAGAGAAATACGAAAAAAGCTATCCTACGTTAAAAATACAACTACATTTTTAGAATTTCAATCTTACTTGACGTCTAATCATTTTTTATTTAAAAGTTAAACTGTTATAAAAATAACTGTAACAATTTTTAATAGCTTCTGTTCTTAACAAAAACATGAGGTCATTATATTTTTTCTTAGCAATGGGTATAGGATTATCGTAACCTTTCTTCAGTTCAAAATCTGGAAAAGTAGAAAGGGATGTCCTTGAATGCCTTGCATTAATTACTTGAACTTTTTACTAAATTTAACTAAAATAGCCAAAAACACAAAGCTATAGTGGCACAACTCTAAATGTGCCACTAATGCAGAAACAAATCGTTGCTATTTCTTAGATGTGTCACTATTTCTCAAATATAACGAAGCATAACTAAGCGCAGTCAACGGCACACTGAAAATATGCCAGTGTTGATGCAACTTAAGGGGCTGGGCACGCGGTATTCCGTTGTGGCACAAGTGCCATCTCGAAGAGACTATCTGAACTAATTTTATGCCAGTATTGATGGATGAAAGTTCATCAAATTTTAAATTGTTTCACGTGGTTTAATGTGTTTTGTACTTTTTTGAGATGTGCCACTATTGTCGCCGGTGAGCGATATGTACATTCAGTAAGATAAATATGTGAAAAAACTATTTATAATTTTAAAGCGAGCACTATTACAACAATGTTTATTTTTTACCCGCACTACTTCGGCAGTTTAAAATCGGTGAGGAGGATATTACGTACCCTCGGAGAAACTTACAACTGGAAAGCTACTTTTAACGCGTACCCGGTTGATACAAGTGACTGGCTTGTCAACTTTGTCGCCACTTAACAAAACCCCCTCAACGAATGGAAATTAACTGAATGCAGACTTTGCGGCGAAGATGACGAGACCGCCTCTTATCATCTACAGCTGCGAAGCACAAACTCGCGAAAGATTCACAATTTTCGGAAATATTGAACGCGGCAACCACCTCACGCGTAACAAACCTGAAAGAATGTTATAGGACTACAAGAAGGAATAAATCTCTTCTAACAAAAAGCGTAATTTTTTACGATAACAATTACTTGTAATTGGCTTATTAGAAAATAATAAAATTTGGTGTGCGAGTGCACCATACAAGGACGATCAAAAGAATCTAAGGAAATTTTGATGTAAACTTAATAGGAGAGGCAATATTTAAGGGGAATGACATGGAATTTTCAATGGCCAGTCTGGCAGTGCACCAACTAAAGTGTTTTTTAATTACGTATCCCTACAAAAGTTTGGCTTTATGATACTAAATATTTACATCCATTAGCAAGTTATTTCTTGCACAGTCGGAAGAACCTAAGAAACATCACTGCCGTAGTCACCGGACATTGCCTGTTCGGTAGACATGCTAAGCGTAAGCAAATACCAACTAACGACTTCTGTAGAAGTTGCAGAGATGAACAGGAGGAGAAAAGTATTCAGCATTTCTTGTGTGAATGCCCCGGCCTCGCGAGAAGAAGGTTCAATGCACTGGGCGAACCAATCTTTAATGATCTGGAGGAAGTGAGCAGCCTGCAACTGGGTCGACTTACTAAATTTATACAGCAGTGGCTGGTTTGAATGAGCTGTCAATATTCTTCTACGATCTACGTCGCGTTAACCATCAGGAACCTGATGGGGATAGGTTCCGCGGAACATGTGTGGTACCACAACGTTCCTTATAGGACTACGTGTGACTGTTTTGATAATGCCAGAGGTCTATCACTCTAACCTAACCTAACCTAAGTTATTTCTTTTAACAGAATCATCAAATATTACGTTTAATCTAACGTTAGTATCGATAAGAATCAAATAAAAATAAAAACAAACGAGAAAACTTTGCCATAAAAACAAAAAGATCATCTCTATTGCAGTTGAAGTTGGGAAACTGAAAAACTTTTCAAGTAGAAATATATTTACTGGAAAATTTTTAAGAAGTTTTGCCGCTCTTGTGTGTAAATATTAAACCTACGGAGAGCCTTCGATTATAAACTTTTTGCTTTCCTTAAAGATGAAATATTGCAATCGCGATTAATAATAATAATAATAATAATAATAATAATAATAATAATAATAATAATAATAATAATAATAATAATAATGTAATAAAGGACCCAATATTAAAAAAAAATATATATAAGCACCCATTTTAAACATTCTATGGGGTAGAATGTATGGTACCCCTGCTTTGTAATAGTAGTAGTAGTAACATGTTCTATTTAGCAAAAAGCTACAATTAAATATCACTAGCACAATATAAAATGGAAGAACAATAAAGAAAATGGGGTAATATAATAGTATTAAATACAGTTTTTTTAGAAAACAAACTTAAATTAAAACTGATTCTTTTAAAATAACCTACTTTTCCGGCAATCTTCGGTATGCTACTTTCAAAATAATTAAAAAATTTTAATTTCGAATCAATGATTATCCCTAAATATTTAAAACTGTTTACTAATTTGAATTTTTCACCATCAATTATAACATTTATATTTTGACAATTTAAATTATTATCCATAACCATATATTTAGTTTATGAAATGTTTAATTTTAATTAGGGAATCCAAACCACGTGACTTTAAATGACAGTGGAGGGCAACTAGGGATGCGCCATACGATACGATATTTTTGAGTATCAATATTTTACCTTCCGATATTTTGTATCGATATTTTTTATTTGATATATAATGAGTATCGAAATATTTTACTCAGTATCGTTCAGATAGTATCGATAGATCCCAAAATTCCAAAACCCACGCGTCGTTCGTGCTGCATTTGCTGCTCTTCTCCCTCAATCCGCGCGCACACAAAGCTTTGGCTATCCTTTCTTGGTATACAGAATGCCAGTATTGCCTATATTCTATATACCTATATAAATTTGTATCGATCTGGATCGATACAAAAGATCGATACTTTCAGCGTATCGGAACATCCCTAAGGGCAAAAGGCATTAAGCAACTTGCACCAATTATAAAGCAGTATTTGCCAACCACTGTCATTTTTGACACATCGTTGGATTGCCTAATTTATTTACTTTTAGCCAATTTAATAATATATTTATCTCAGAATTTAGAGTAGACCATCAAAAATATTTAAAACATTAATGTAAATTAAGGTGTCATGAGCAAACATTTGTAACTTACACATTTTTAAAACTAAAGGCATATCGTAGATGTATAAAATAAATAATATTGCACCTAGTATACTTCCTTGAGGAACTCCTATATTATTTATTTTTTTTATTTGAATATGTTTTTGATATTTTTGTTTTTTGTGAACTGTTACTTAAATAATTTTTAAATCATTTATAAACGATACAATTTACTCAATACTCTAGCCCTGTCAATTGTTTCGAATGCCCGCTTAAAATCCAAAAATAGAGTTATAAAATTTTTCTCTTGATCAATGGTTCTCTTCCACGTCTCAATCACACAATGGCTGTCTCTGTAGAGTACCTTTTTCCAAAACCAAAGGACACTAAAGTTTTGTTGGCATCACTGAATTCTTATAATTTCTCAACATCCCATAAAACATTTACTGGCCTCATCTCATCCCATCTTTTAGTGTTTTTTACCTTTGGCACTGGTGTAATGTAAGAACATTTTAATTCATCAAGCATATTTCCATTTTTTTAACAAGAATTTATAAAATTTAATAATGGGTAACCAATGCTGCCAAATGTTTCTTTTAACACCTTTTTATTCAATATTTCTCCATAGTTGTTATTTGAATTTAATTTTGAAATTACTAGTTTTAATTTATTAATGATATTTCATTGAATTTTTCAAAAAAATGATTTCTTCTATTAACTATTGGTGTCGATAGCAAATTTATATTAATGGAATAGCTCAAGCGAAGCCGATTCTCGCTAGTATTTAATAAACCTTTCTGAAAAATATTTACCTGTAATAAATTGCTCCTACATTTTGCAACAAGCAACAATGTTATTGTTTTAAAACAAAGTGGCAACGTCATCGGGGAAAACGAGTAAGATATAAGGCCTTAATCTTTCTTTATCACGGCTCCTCCATCTCATGCACACTGCACTAATTCACAGCCTCCTCAGACACTTCATGTCCAAACAAAAGAGCACCAAGCGTGCTTGCTAAGATTTATCAGGCGACTGAGATTTAGCGGTATATTCTCAGCATACGCCATGTTTATATAAACATGAAACAGTTGGTATGGTTACTAGTAATTCGAGATATTATCATAAGTTCAAATATGGTGGAATAATACGGAGGAATAAATAGTTAAGGCTGAATTAACTTTGAGTTAATAATGTTGTTAGCTGCAGCTACGAAAATATTATCTTTTATAATACTTTGTGGTCCCTATATTACTATACACAGAGTCCCCAGAACTCCGGAATAAACTTAATATAGCCTTAACCCTTCATTTTGGGGAAAACGCTCGGACCCGTCAATTTAATTTTATATAATAACATTCTTACATTTTGACGTAATTCGTTTGGTTTTTTAAAGACATTTGTCAAAGATATGACGACATCGATCTTTTTTTTTTAAAGAAACATACAGTGACTGTTTGAAGGTTGGAGACAATGATGTTTCTTGATCGATGAAAGAGTTTTGGACTTCCATTGTCTTTATTTGTTTTAAATCACAACGTTTCAACTGGTAAGTATCTCCAGTCGTCTTCAGGTGAATACTAAATAAGTAAAGTAACTACAAGACTATTTATACTAGCTAGGTGCACCGAAGCACAACTGAGGTGGGTGCAGTCATGCGTTCAGTTGGCACGCGATCTTATCCTAAGATTACATCTATTTAACAAAGGTTTCCAGATATTTCTTAAGTCTAATGATGGTTTACTAAAGCAGCCTGGATTCTGGTGCAGCTTCTTTAAACTTTCTTTTCCTCCAGTATGGTTCCTTATGTAGGATTTCAGCTTCTGACCATATGATATGGTGGCCATGTTTCCAGGCATGGTCAGCTGCACCTGATTTTTCGGTCTCTCCTTTTAACGTATTATTTTTGTGTTCTTTAATCCTTGTCTCGAGTGGTCTTAATGTCTCACCTATATAAGATTGGCCGCACTCGCAGGGGATCTGGTAGACGCAGTTTTTCCTACCTTTTTGACTTATAGGTTTTGTCTTCTTAGGGTGTCTCTCGAGTTGAATACGGTGTTGATGTTATATCGTTGTCCTAGTCTTCTTATTTTCTCAGATACTCCCTTGACATACGGAATATTGGGATGTGGAGATAAAATAAGAAGTTAAAGTGAAGTTTATTTGATGCTAAATACCCGGATAATCAAATTTCACAGGGTTAGTAAAATATTCCACAAATTTGATGAAAATGGTACGGCCTAGGAATGGACGGCCACGTGTTTTAGGCGACGATGAAAAAATGGATATTGCATTATCTCTGCAAGATAATCCACATGTTCCAACAGTTTCATTGGCTCAATATCATGAAACATCTAGAGGTACTATTGGAAGATTTTTGAAAGCAGAAAAATACCACCCTTATAACTTATATCTTGACCAAGAGCTTTTAGAAAATGACTATGACAGGCGTTTGCAATTTTGCGAAGCAATGATGAGACGGTGTGACGAAAATAATAGGTTTCCACAGAACATAATATTTTTTTCGGAAGAAGCTACCTTCTATTTAAACGGGGTGATTAAAAGACATAAATATCGTTTCTGGAATCAAGAAAATCCACGATTGATATTTGCGGCCCCAGAAAGTAAATGTATGGGGGCAGGTATCATTAATAACCGAATTCTGGGGCCATTATTTTTTTGAAGGAAAACTTACAGCTGAACAGTACCTGAATTTCTTAACCTTCGAGGTGATGCCCGCTCTAACTGTAATTTTCCCAACGAAGTAGATCCAGATATACCTAATGAACCAAATTGGTTTCAGCAAGATGGTGCTCCCCGCATTTTGGTGTCAATTTAGATGAGATATTTCCAGGTCGCTGGATTGGACGACGTGGTGCAATTAAATGGCCACCGAGATCCCCAGACTTAACGCGTCTAGACTATCTTCTTTGGGGATATTTAAAAGAAAAAGTTTACCAAAATAGACCAAATATTATTGAAGATTTGAAATACAAAATTAGATTGGAAACATATAACATACCGGCTGAAGCCATTCGGAATTCCGTCGACGGATTTTACCATCGTCTGGGAGCATGCCAAGTAGAGGGTGAAGGACATTTCCAGCATTTGCCACGTTAATCCACCTTTTTGTTGTGTTTTGTTATGATTCGTTACATTTTTATTTTTTGACAAAATAAATACCAAATAAACCATAACAATTGTTAAGTCACAAAATAACAGAACGTGAAACAATGAAGATTTCTTACCTTTAAAAACTTTTAACAGTCGCCATTTTGAAATAGCTTGACAGAATCGCGCCAAAATTTATAAGCATACTGTACAAGATATTAGCTTTTAAATGACGTATCACATGCTGTATGTTTTCATTTTAAAAAAAATCGATGTCGTCATATCTCAGTTACAATAACAACATTTCTATAATCTTATTGGTTGACCAATAGTACAAAATTATCGAGCAACGAAGTAATGCTTTGATCCCCAAAAAGCATTCGGAACAAAAAATATGATCTTAAATAAAAGCGAGTTTTTGCTAAATTAACAACAATATCTTTCTTACTTACTTATCTTCAAAATTATCTTTTAACAAATCGTTTCTTTATCCCCTACCCAGCAACAATCTTATTGTTTCAAAATAAAGTGGCCCCGTCATCGTCGGAGAGAACGTGTGTTACATATAATGCTTTAATCTCTCTTTATCAAGACGCCTGAGCCTCATGCACACTGCACTACTAATTCACAGCCTACTCCGACACTCCGTGTCCAAACAAAAGAGCATCGAGCGTGGCTGCAAAGATTTATCACGCGGATGAGATTTAGGGATGTGTTTCGGCGAATAAACATGGAAGCATTCGGGTTTCTTTTATGTTTTGTATTTGGTTTATTAATTATTTGGAAATTTGTCTTAATGGTTACCTACAAATTAGCCAATAAATGCCGTTATAATATAATAATTGAGAACAACGTCTCGGGTAATCACGTGTATTTTCTTAAGCTCTTTGCAAAAGCGTTTATGAACATACCGAAACACCGACTTTCTTTTCAATTTTTTTCTATTGGAGAATACGGGAAAAGGGCAGACAAGTCCTTAAAACGTAAGACTTTTAAGGCGATACTTCGTACATAAGTAAATATCACTAGTTTTTAACTATGTACTTACTATACTTACATCAGGTGTGTATAATATAACAGGTCCTTGAGGCTTTAAGGGACGCTGGTCGGCAGATATCTAGGGCGACGTGAGCGTTGGCGTTAGGTTTGCGTTTCAACCACTCTTAGAGAGACACTTAAAACACCCAACTAAAAGTATCTTCCTAACTCGTCGACCTGCTATTTATATTGCTCGTCCTTTGTTTACTTAGAATAGTATAAATAAAATAAGCCAATGTTTCTATGTAGTTTGCAATATAGGCTTCGCCTAGACTTCAAGTAAAAACAATAATAATTTGTGAAATAAATAATAAAGTTTTAAATTGTCCTATTTTTATGACACTATAAACACGAATGCTCAATAAAGTTACTCAAAGCAATAAAATGACTGGTTTGCGTCTTGTCTATCTCTATAATACAATCTTTAGCTTAGCAACAACAAACGGCAAGAATGGTTTTTGTCTGTATATTTATTTTTTTCCTATAATATGAGCATCATCAGACCTTATATAAAGTTACCTTTTAATTATAAACCTTCTATTGTTGGCTGGTTGGGCAACAGCTTTGGATTGCTTACCTGAAACAAATAAAATAAATTTAAGAATAATATTTACTCAAGAAAATGTAAATTTAAGGCGTCCGTTTTTAGATTTTTTATAGAATTATGTATTTTTCTATCAACATTCGGCTACACGTTATTTTAATATTAACCAATTGTTATTGAATGAACAAAAAAAAAACTTTCAAAGTGATTTCGGAGAAGAATTTTATAAAAACATTTCAATAAAAAAATAAAATATTAGATACCTACTTTGATTAATTTTTAAAAATCTTGATTCTATTATCTTGCAGACATTTTTCCCATGCAAACATTCCAGAAAATTAAAACAAACAAAAATAGCTAGACCTACAGGCCGTTAGCAAATTAAAGATTAGTCGTAGTCGTCCGATGGATTGCGTGGTTAAATTTCTGGTCATCACGCAACATTTACTATTAGCAGAAGGGGCTAAAGCAATTTTTCAATGGAATTTTGAACAAAGAAGCAAAATGTATGGCAGCAAAGCTTACTTTAATGTTTATGCATTGGTTGAGAGATATAAAAACTAACGTGAAATAAGATAAAACTATGTAATCGTTTTGTTTGCTCGTTAAAAATTATGTATAGCTATTTGTCTTTAAATGACTTTGTGCATGCAAAGATTTCTGTTCATCACGCAACTGTCAAATAAATGTAAACAAAATAAGCACTTACAATTTCTTACCTTTCACGTAAGCCCATATACGTGAAGCTACAGAACCATTTCTTTTTGAATATGATCTCATTAACCATTTTCCTTAACGCTGAGTGTTTTTTATTCAGTGTTATGGCTACAAGACATGCTTACCAATGCATTGATGCAGGTTTAGACTAGGTTTAAACTTGCCCTGTTTATTTCAAAAAGTGTACATATTACTTTACCTTTTATGTTCTTCTTAACTTCTTGACAGTATTAGGGAGGCATGTTTCCCATGATAATTTTCCATGCAATTTATTCATGATATTTTAGCGGTAGGCTATTATTCTAAACAAAAATTAAACCTTAACTCAACTGATTTGATTTTAGGTCAGAACTTCTACGCCATTTTAATTTTAATTGTGGTTTTCTTACTTTATTTTCTCAAAATAAACTGTACTGGCCATCAACTGGCCATATTAATTTTTCCTTTTATTCTTTAAAACTAGGTACCTTTACTTAGGAAACTGGCTTAAAACGTCACTATCACTACACAGAATTTATTTTGGCTAAAGAAAAGTAAAGAAACCTAATTCTTGAAATTCTTAATATAGGCAGAAAATAATAATGAACGATAAACATTAGTATTATAGTGAAAAAAAAAAGCGTGGGTCGCTTTGTGCTATATTTTTCGTATATCGAGCACCCCACGCTTTTTTCACAATAATACTAATGTTTATCGTTCATTATAATTTTCTTCCTATATTAAGAATTTATTTTCCGCTTTTGAGTTTGAGTTATTGTTAAGAAAAACAAAATTTTTTTGAGTAGATTGAGCTAGATTAGTAGATTATTGTATTGTCAGCGGTTCTTGATAAGTCTAAAAAAATTAAATTAAATCTGACCGTTTAAAGTGGGTCAAAATCGGGTTCAAAGAAGTCGGTTACAAACAAACATACATACAAACTCGAACAAACGATAAAAATTTTCAAAATTTAAAAAAAAAAACGGTTTGACATGTTGACAGCTGTCAAATTTTGACAGGAGAATTTTTTTCTTATTTTTCCCGAAGTCTCCGCATCGAATACTATACGACCCCATAATTTGTTTCGTCAAAATCGCTTTTTCGTTTTATACCTGACAGCTGTCAAAATTTGACAGGAGATTTTTTTGCGTATTTTTTTCAACTTTCCGCCGTCAATATACATACGACATTATAGTTTATTCATTAATTCCATTTTTTAAACGATTTGACATATTGACAGCTGTCAAATTTTGACAGGATAATTTTTTGCTTATTTTTCCCGAAGTCTCTGCATCGAATACTATACGACTCCATAATTTCTTTTGTCAAAATCGCTTCTTCGTTTTATGCATAACAGCTGTCAAAATTTGATAGGAGAATTTTTTGCGTGTAGATTATTGTATTGTCAACGGTTCTTGATAAGTCTACAAAATTTAAATTAAATCTGACCGTTTAATGTGGGTCAAAATAGGGTTCAAAGAAGTCGGTTACTGACAAACATACAGGTGAAACGAATAAAAGCGTGTTAAAAATTGAAAAGGACTAGAAGAATAGTTTTTGGTAATTGCTTGCAAAAGGTTAATCTTACTTTTAATGTCTTACCCATATTAATAGATTCAGTAACAAGTTGCGGAGAAAGATAATCAAAAGAAACTCAATTATATTATTGTTGCATTCAAGGTATAATTTACTTAGATTCGTTCAACTTTACCCTCGCTTAAAAGTTTCTTAGGGTACTTCACTGCAAGAGATTTAGAACTTCGATCAAAGTTAGGTCATTGAAATCGAATAGAGAATGGAGTAAAACTATACACATTGAGATGTGAATGCAATTACCTTTATTCATATTGCAATTCAAATTTTGCTCACGGCGCAAACAATTGTAGTAAGTAGTCTAAAGTTTAAAATGTTTTACATTGAACAGGTTTACTTAGAAATTTACTACTCCCTGGTTAAAATTTTTAAAAAATCATCATACGCCTATTTTTGTTCGGGTTTGTTCGTTGTTGTTTAACTTTTAATTAAAAAATAAGGTTCCAAAGTTGTCTTTTAGCCAGACCAGTTTATAGCTTGAATATTTAATAACGTAAAAATTGTAGACGTTTACCACTTGCCTAAAAGGTAAAACACTTAAATGTTTTAGGGCATGCATATATACTAATTCTTATTTCCATAATCGAAAGTCAACAATCCGTACGACCTACACGTTATTTGTTTTCATATATAAGTTCAATTTTGAATGGCCCTTTAAGATAAAGGCAATTTCATTCACCTGTCGAATTGTATGGTTTTAGTCTACTCTGTGTTCGATTTCAACGGCCAAACTTTGATCGAACTTGGGAAACTTTGGATAGGAAATACTAGTTAAAGTTTTAAGTGTCGAAACTTGGAACAAATTAAAGGTAAATTAAACTGTTTGAAGTGCATATCTGTAATTGAATTTCTTTTGGTAAATATTGTCTGCAGCTCCTTTGACGATAGTCGTTTTGATGCTAACGATTCCTTAAACTTGTCTTGGTTTTTTTAAAAACAAGTTAACGATCCAAAACTATAAAGAACGGTACAATGGAATTGAGAAAACGGCGTCACGGACAATACCTTGACTATGAGCAAATACATTAGACACGTCATTAAAAAAAGAGTAATAACAGAACACCTGACAAGCTCCTGATCAATTTGCTTCATAACCATTAGAAACGACCTAAACGATGTAGATAATAACTAAATAACTGCTTTATTTGCCAACAAAAAAGCAATTTAACTTCAACTTTCTTTAACCCCTTCTAAGTTAAAAAAAGGGAAACAAAAACTTGTTATTCCAATGTAGAAAAAAGAAATTCATAATTCACTTTAAATTCTTTTGGCTGAACAACGTCAAAGGTGAAAATGTAAAGTTTTTATTAATTTTTCATTATTCTACTTCAGAAAGTCAACAACAATGCTCCTGTTAAAATTCTATTAAAAAAAGTAATTACATTTTTATTTTACACAGTGCATTGCGAGCGCAACTTTTTCAGGCTTAAATGTAGAGTTTTCTTTTGACGAACTAAGTATATGAAGGTGTATTATGAAGTTGGTTTTATTTTAATAATGGAAAGTTTTCATATAAATTGTTTATGTAATGAAATAAGAAATGTTTTAAATGCGTTGCTTCGTTAAAATAATTTCGCAGGTTAACTTTAATAAGGGATAAAACGAAAAAAATTAACTTCATAATTATTGCTTAACGAAAATGTTTTTTCTTACGATATTTTTCAAATTCACAAAAGTCGAGATGATTGTTATATGGTCTATACTATCTCTATTATTGGAGTAGCAGTAGTTGTGTGCAGGGTCAGCAACCTGGCAAGATAATTTTTTCCCACCCATGAATCTTTCCCCAACTAAATTAAATACCTGCGCACTCACCGACCTCGTTATAAGTCAGGATGTTCTTCCAGGGTCCTAATTCTTGAAACTGGGGAACACTGTTCTCAGGAAAAATGTGGGCGGAGTTCTCACGCAACGCATGAAACGGTATTCTTGATCACATGGGACCATTCACATCACCGATTTACGGGAGAGCTTGCTTCTCCTACTATTTTTGGTGGGAACAACCGATCCCTTGCAATTCTTACCCTAGTATTATATTTACGTCGTTACATTTTTAAACTTCAAAGTCGAAGTGTTTTTATTTTAGTATCTATTTTTTAATATATATATAGCATAAATTCTGCCAACATGTCTTTTTGCTGCTGGATGATGGGGCCCACACGTTTCTTGTCATTTTCAGCCATCAATAAAAAATATTTGACGAATGAATAATATTTGATATTGACAATTTTCATAATCTTACCTTTCACAATAAAGAAAAACCCGCACTAATAATTTCCACCCCAAATTACCTTTAGATTTCTTAAAAATTTTCGTAAAAAGTGGTGGCCCTTGCCTTGAAAATGGTTGGCAACACTGTCTTATCACGTCCCCGCACGGAACATATCGTCTGCGTTCGAGAATACCAAATATTACTAACTTATGATCATAGGAGAACTGCCGCGAAAGGGAATGTTCCTTTGCGTGATGTGATCGTTCACATTCTCTTACGCTCGAGAATTAGGACCCAGGTGAGACCAATAATTTTCTATACTCGTGGGACCGCCGAGTCAAATACCTGATGCCTTAATCTCCTCAGAGCTTTATACGATCCCAGGAAGTGCAAAGGTGTCTCCTTGTCCTCCTCCTAACACCCAGAACAAATTGGGTTCTTCCCCACGACAATTAGAGTCATTTGTTTCTTCAGTGGGTAGTGCCCAGTCGGAATATGTATTAATGGAATAAGGAGTAAGGACGATCTTTTGTTAGTCTGTAATCGTCTACTTATATTGTAAAACTCTGCCCACATCCTTGGGTTTGCCGCAATTGTTCCATAGAACATCGTGTGACCCAGCCTTTAAGTGCAAACCCTACCTAATGATTTGAATCTCCTATTGCCGATTCTCGGCCCTTAGAAAGGAGTCTTAGATTCTAATCTGGTCTATTAGAGTATCTTCGGTTTTTAAAGTATTTTTCACCCTAAATGGTATCGACTAATTGACTGCAATAAAACTACCGGTTTAATCCCATTGTTATACACAATCAACAAGCAAATACACTACAGGGTAGGACTTTAAATATTTAATTCGGTATTAAGAAACACAAAGACTGAAATATGTTATCGCAAGCACAAGATAGTTAAATATTACCTGCTATAATTACAAATTATAATCCGACCCTGACCGACAGTTTATTTGCATTTTTATGGCCGAGCTCTTGCAAAACGTCCCAGGTAGTTAAACGGAGTCAACCATTTATTATGAAAAATATTTTACTTAAATTGTAAACGAAAACCGTACCGACGCACCGAGTGTTACCCAAAAATCTCTGCATAGTAGGCTTATTGTAAAATATCATGTAACGGCACTAGTAAGTATCACCGTACAGCCATATCGAAAAGGTTTCGTGAATTTATGTTTTAAAGATATTTGGCCGCTCCAGACTCTGAATTTAAATCGTATGTTTAACTTAGAATTGCTAAGATGTTAGTAAGATTTATATTTTTTGTAGGTTTTTTATGTAAAGTGCCGCGTTTCGTATTTTAGATGAGCTAGATATGTAGAAATAGCGAGTTTAATAAAACGCTTTTAAATTTAACGTTTTGAAATTTTAAAATGTAGAAAAAGTGATTTATAGTAGAGGTTCTTGAAGATAGGGACCACTGTGGCAATTTCCCATACACTGTTTGGGCCCAGGAAGCAATCATGCGGTGATAAGAAAAAATATAGCTTTTATGAGAGGTAGATATAATTTTAAGTAGATAAAGTAGGACGGTTCAAGTTAAGAAAATTTAAGGTTCGAGATGCTAATTGCGCTTGAACTGCCCTAGTGATATTCTAATAGGATAGGAGACGAAAAAGGAGTGGGGGAGAGAACAGTGTAATGAGTGGGGAGAAAGAAGTGGAGAGAGGAATGAAGAGAAGAGAGAAGCGAAACGAAGAGTGGGGGAGAAGAATATCAGAGATTTGACTTTCCTCATTGGGAAATATAAAAATCGTGAAAAAAAATGTTGAGATAATGAGCCTAATGAATAAAAATTAAGCAGTTACTTGGAGCAATTACTTTTTAGTAAAAGCATTTGCTTGACTAGCAAATGCTATAAGTAAAAGCAATTGCTTGATCTGGATATGAATAAAATTTTGCATTTGCTGCTTTTCTTACACCTCTGTAGCAAATGCTTATTCAACACAAGACGTGTCTGTCTTATCCACTTGTTCAGATTATATATTTCATGTTCAGTTTGGTGCCTAATTTGCAAAAGAGTTGACGTAAATACAACAACGTTGGTCTATTTATTTAATACAATAGTAATCTGTTAAGTTTTCGTGGAAAATAACAAACTTATATTTGTGATATGGCAGATTTTAGTGAAAATGAGGAAAGTGATAGTAGTGGTGAATAAATTAAAGACAAGCAATTGATATTCGTTCACAAATTGAAGGAACATAAATAAATCTCTCTGACCACAACCGTTTAGCTTCCACAACAGCTTCAGCACTTGTAGGAAATTTAATAAAAATATTGGCCGTCTCCAAAACTGCATCCATTACAGAAATATATGTCTTACAGACAGTAGTTTGGTGAACACCGAGTTCTTCACCTACATAATTCTTATTTAAAGGCGACAGTGCACCCCTCGCCTTTTACCAGTATCAGTAAAAAAATAATTTGCCAACCACTCAACATTTTCGCAGTCGAATCGATATAACTTTCTGAAATCATCATATCTGCAATTTTTACGTACACTGTAGCTTTTTCTTTTACGGACGTTCATATATTCAGCCATAATTGAAGACACGAAATTAAGAGCGACGCACGTGTATGCCGCGGAGAACTAAAGTTGACTGCTACCAAGCAAATGATGCAGGGGTCGACCTACCTTAAAAAGTTGAAAGTAATTGCTACACTAGAAAAAGCAATTCCTTAATTTATTCATCACATTTTTAGCAAACGATAGCAATTGCTTCTATTTTTTAAGAAAAAACCAACTGCACTTTTAAGCAATTGATGGAAGCGAAAGTAATTGCTTTAGTTTTTATTCATTGACTTTCAAGAAGTTACTTCGATTTTATAAGAAAAAACAATTGCTACATTTTTATTCATTAGGCTCATTATCAAATGTTGACTTTTAAGGGTCCCTAGATCACGAGAAATATTTTCCCATTTTAGTCAATCTGTGAGACTGCTGGCTCAAACTAATGTTAAACTCAATGGTAGAGCTCAAGAAAATAATGGAGGTTTGGAACTTGTACTTCATGTAGATGAGATAAATGGATAGAACGAATTAAAGTGTGCATTTTTACTAAACTTTCAACATTCAAAACAATAACTTTAAATGTAAAATATAAACACCGCTAATTTAAAATAAACAGCGACGTCCTGCCCAACCTATTTTTACCCTTTTGATAAGCAGGAAAGATAAAGAGAAATGGCCTACTTTGCTTTTGGGAATGGCATAATTATGGTAATATTTTATTTGGACTTTGTTTCCGCCAAATCATTAAATGGGACAATATACAATTATTTTACCCCACGGTATATGATAACGGTTCCTGTTATTTATATTCGGACCGTAAAAGCAGCAGCTGTAACATACTCGTTTTAAGGTGTGTTATAGGGTGATGTAAATAAATGTAAAGTTTTAAATATTTTTTGTCAATTTGAACATATTTAATCAAGAATTAACTAACCAGATAGGTGAGGTTAGGTTAGAGTGGCAGACCTTTGGCATTGTCCAAACAGTCAGTCCTATAAGGACCGTTGTGGTACCGCACATGTTCCGCGGAACCTATCCGCATCAGTTTCCTGATGGTTAACGCGATCGTAGAAGAATCTTGACAGCTCATTCAAACCAGCCACTGCTGTTAATAAACTTAGTAAGTCGACCCAGCTGCAGGCCGCTCACTTCCTCCAGATCATTAAAAAATGGTTCGCCCAGTGCATTGAACCTTCTTCTCGCGAGGCCGGGGCATTCACACAATGCTGAATACTTTCCTCCTCTTCTTCATCTCGGCAACTTCTACAGAAGTCGTTAGTTGGTATTTGCATACGTTCAGCGTGTCTACCGAACAGGTAACACAGCTGTCAATCAGAGTGGCCAGATTAGATTCTAATTCCCATGTATCGCTATATGACATACTATTCGAGACCGTAATGGAGGAACGGTTTGGGTGGAAAAAAAACCACCAGATACTCCTGGGGCAATAATCTGGTATATAGACGACTCGAAAACCAAAGAGCTTAGCAAAGCAGGGATACGCGGAATAAAACCGGAGGTAGATGCTTACGTTTCCCTGGGTAAGTCTCCCACGGTGTTCCAATCAGAAATATAAACATCCTGGAGTGTGTCCATAAAAACAGTGGGAGGACTTATTTCAGTAAGCAGTCCTTAGGGCGCTAACATGCAACAAGTGACATCAGACTGGTTTGGGAATGCCCTGAGGAACTAGTGGCCTGGCAACAGCTAACAAAGTAATGTATACAAGGACATGAAGGTATTACAAGAAATGAAAAGGCCTACGACGTTGCAAGAAAAGGTTTGTAAAATCATCGATAGAGCCCCAGAACCGGTCAAAATGCACAGTACAAGATGCCATATAACAATGGACAAGAAACGAACATAAAGTATCTTGGAACAGCATATAGGGATTAAAACATACCAAATCTTTCATTAGGGAATAGAGAATCAAATGGTTCTTATAGTAGTAGTGTTATAGTAGTTGTAGTAGTTGTAAGGAGGCTAAGCGATCTGGCAAGTAGACCAAAGCGATCATTTTTACCTGTCTCTAAATTTTTCCCTAACTACCCTAATCACCTGTGCCCTTGCCTAATATTCCCGATCTAGTTATAGAAGACAGGATACCTTCCAGGTGAGGAGAAAAAGTTCCTCTCTTTATTATTAGGTATTATTCAATTTAGGTAGCTTAGGCAGCGACGCTTGAAAAATTCTTTAAATATTTCTAACATTTGTGTGACCTTACAAATTTTATATTTAAATATAAGATGTAACCAATAATTTGAAAAAGTCCGTTCCTGTTAAACCGTGATATAAAAGAGCAACTCTCTACCTTAAACGCCGAAGCAAAATTTATCTTCGATATTCCCTTTACCCTTTTAAACTAGCCTTTCTCACTAAATAACCTTGTAAATTGTAGAATTATCGGCACAGTTATTACAAAGCGGTGTTTGTTCTCCTTACGATTATGTAGGCTCAATTTATGTGGCACTTAACATCCCCCATATATCCTAATAAACATAATTATCGTAATACATTACGAGTAGGGTAAATTGTACAATGCCAGCGGCTGGCATTGTATGATTTAATCCACGTATTAATTAACGTAATGTATAGATGTCGTGGTCAGACAAAAAAATTGTTGTCAGCGGGTGCAATATAAGCATTTTTTAAATGATAATTTATCTTGTAAACGCCGAATCTATTATTCTGGAAACACGGTTTCACCTTAATTCGTAAGGGTCGGAGCGCTGTAGACGAATATTATAAAACTTACCGCGAACACTTCTAGTAACAATCTAGCACAGCGGTAGCGATTATGCATCGCAAGCGGGAAGGTACCTGTTCCGATCCCTTAACTAGGCTACCGTACTACGTAGTATTGAATATACATACAGCACACACTGATTGCATTCTCAATAATAAAAACATTGTAGTTGAAAAAAGGCGATCTTGATACGATACAGCTGTAAGGCTATCGAGCTCCTTCGATACCATTCGGATAGTTCTTGGGCATGTTGTAGAGAAGTGAACTACACCTCATCCCAGTAAAGAATTCAGTGTAGACAGTGACCTACAATAAGGACGATCCGGATGGATTGGGGTACGCCCTGAATCAGAAAAGTAGGTAATAAGGACTGCGTCCTGCACTAAGAAAAAAACCGTCTATTCCTTATAAGAATTTACATACTCTTTATATAACTGTATGTGACAGTAACGCGCTTTCCTACTGTCAGACAACGAAAATTGTTACACCGTTGTGTAGTGATAATATCACGGTAATTTAGCCAATAGGAAATAGGAGTTATTGCTATCATAGAATGGTGGGCGCACTCGAACTCCGTTATGGTTAAGAGGTATCGGTAATCCGACTTCCGGACGAACATTTTGGGACCAGAGGGTCACACCTGAATTCCGCCAAGTTGAATATTGGTACCTGCTCTATTATTAAATTAATAAGCACCCCAATATTAAAGTAGATCGTACTTATTCTATCAACTTATCACTGTAAATTCAATGAAAAATAAAATACCCTATTATAATAATTATAATATTTATACAAATAAATTTTTTATTTGAACATAAAAAAGATGGGATGACATAATTTTAAAAAAATATGTAGGTACATGTATTGCCAGACTTGGTATCTTAACATAGTATAAAACAAAGTCGCTATCGCCCGTCTGTCCCTATATCCCTATATGTGCTTAAATCTTTAAAACTACGCAACGGATTTTGAAGCGGTTTTTTTTAATAGATAGAGTGATTCAAGAGGAAGGTTTTTATGTATAATTAGCGACCCGCCCCGGCTTCGCACGGGTGCAATTTCAGAAAGTGGCATGCCGGGTACTAATATATCGGGTTTGTTCGGGTTTGTATTTATACCAACGGGTTGCAACGCATGCCGGGTACACGCTAGTAAAATATAAATTGATAGAAAATTCTTAAAGGATTGGAACTTTTTTTTGGGCCAGTTCAGTTAAATAAATATTGGTTAAAAAAATATTTAAAGAAAATGCTCTGGGTAACAACGAAGAAACCGGTTGCCAATACACCTTTTAGAACCGATTGGAGAGTATGTAGAATAATCACAGGTAATACCCACCGCTCCGACCCTTTTTGACTGTAACGCAATTCGGTTAGGGGATTAAAGATCCCTGCAGCATCTTCAAATTGATTAGCAAAAACTTAACGGTGCACCTAGAATGGTTTATAGCCTTTATTGCTCTAAATACTCACAGTAATTATCAGGTTATTTTGAGGGTGTAATCTGGTTTAATATACTGTATTAGTTCCGACTTGCAGTTGTAATGAAACTTAACATTAATCATATTAATATTTGCTTGCTACGGTTAATAAAGCATATATTAACCACTAAAAAATCAGTCCTGTAGTTCTCATAAATCTTCTAGAGTGATATTTTTCTGGTCATTTAACATTGTATGTGAATATCTACTATGCAACAGGGTTTACTGAGATCGTGAAATTCGTCCATAGCTTATGAAGTACAATACTAATGATGGGTTGTGTGAAATAAGAATCTTCTATTGCTTTATCTGACATACAAAGTTTTAAAAAAACGTAAATACAAAGTAAAAATAAGTTAATTGAAACAGGTATTGATGACCTGCGCAACAAAAACGTTGAAACTAATAGTACAGCGCGCACCAACGTCTTCTGGATCATAGGTTCTAACGGATATAATTCATTTTTGGGGACGCTGTTCTGCTTTCTTAATTGTAGAGGAACAAAATGCGTCGCATTGAGGAGATGCAATTTATTTCTTAACAAAATTCCTATATTAAAAGTAGGTCATTATTCAACAAGACTGTGCTACTAAGGAAACTGATGACTACCAATAAAAACACTGTTCTAGCCAATCTGGAATTGATATACCTAATACTAAAGCGGATTTGATACACTAGTAATTTATTTAATATGGGTTAATATAAAATAAGCTATATACACAAACTATGTCTTAGCAAACCTGTTGTGTTAGATAATTTTTCTTAGTACGTGGAGTGACACTTCTGATACTGATCCCGATGGATTGTGAGGGAGCTATGCGGTAACATCCGTGAAACCAATGGCGAAAATAACATCTGCTGATAAAATTGTGGTTCTGAATCTACGTAATAGGTTCAATATGTCTGACATGACCCAGGCACAAGATTGGGTCGCACTGACCTCTACTTGCTTGGCGCTAATACTCTTTTCGACTGCTGCTACTACTACTACTAATAGTTTACTAAACAGGGTGTCTACTTAATACTAAATATTCTTGTCAATGATTAATTATTAACCAGAAAACTTTCAACTAGCTCATAAATACGATAGGCATTGAAGAAAGTTTTTAAAAAAGAAGCTTGTAAACTGGATTTTAAAACATGTATTACGTTAAATAACGAACGAAGCCAAATTAAACACTATTAAGGTTATTAGAAACTTGTGTAATCGTTCCAGAAAGGTAGCTTGAAAATTCCAAATTAAATTGAAAACTTCCTCTAAAACTTTCCCTGGCCCTTTTGAAAAAACAGCCGTGTTTTTATACGAAAAGTGAATTTTACTTTGTATTATTTTTCTTTACGTGCTTTTGAAGGGAAATATCTTTAGGGTAGTTTAAATTATTAAATACTCACCGTATCTGCTATTATTCTTTCTGCATGTAAAAATAGAACTGGTAACAAAACATGTTAAGAAAATATGACAAAACAATTTGAAAGACAGTTACAAAGAAAACGTTTTAACTTATTTCATGTCTCATGAATATGGTCTTTTTGTCATGTCACAGGTGTGAACTGAAAATATTTAGGTTCTAAGTGGCATTGTCATAAGGAAGTAAAATAATGGACTTCTTACTGTTGGATGAACGATTTATTTTTAATGCTTATGCTGTGTTCTCAATACATAGTACAGAACTCTTTGAACATTTTTTCATAATTAAAAAGCGAATATTGTGGCATATCGGACAAGTTTGTAACTGTTTTTTATATTGGAATACACAGCGATCCAAGCACAATAGATACCCTGGGGCGGGTAGACCACGACGGCCGTTACGTCCTTGTTAGGACTTTACGGGCAGCCATAACCCAAACAATTCCAAGAACGAAGGTAAAATGTACTAAAATGCACTTTGATATGTCACTATGGCCGTTAATAGCTTCTAAAACCGTGGATCAGGATTAAGACAAAGGGTTAAAATATCAAAAAAAATAAGCTAGTAACTTTAAAGAAATCCTACTTTAAAATAGAAATTATTGAACCATAAGCAACAAATGTTTAAACACCATACATGGTGATGACCCGTCTTTTTTGTCCTCCTCTTATCCATTATAGTTAGAGAGGTTTATGAAGGTTGGGGCAGCAAGTAATTGCGTATTCCTCTACGAAGCATTTTTGTTAATAACAATGACTCCAAACCCGCTACAAAAAGACCCTTCATCGTCACGACAAGTAAACAGAAAGTTTAAGCTCTTTACTTCCGACACAAAAAAGTTGTTTACTTTCAGTTTCCACCATATTTCATTTAAAATACGAACTATTGCAGAACACTCCTCTCCTGCGACACGGTAATTAATAAAGTCCACAAGAGGCAAGTAATTTAAACCAGTAATAATGAGGCGATCCACAAAACGAGGCTTAAATCTAGCTAAACCCGACTATATCCTTCCTAGAGGCGGGCAAGGTGCAAAGATAGATGCGGTTATTTGCTTTGCAGGATTCTAATCCTGCCAGTCTTGCCGCTAAAGTGCTTCATTATAATTACAACAAAAAGTAATTATTTCTGAAAGGATGATGGAGAGTGAATATGTAGTTCGGCTACAAACAGTAGTGTATAATTCGTCCAGTTAATAAGTTGGCAAGTACAGAAGAAGAAAAGCTTTGGAGAAAGCTAAGTAACTAATTAAGACTCGTTTTTGTGGGCACAATTTGGCGTCTGGGGTCAGCTGAACAGGACCCACATCAATAATACCGTGTGAGCAAAAATTATTTGTATCAAAGAGGGCCTTGCATCTAAGGACGTAATGCTTAGCCGTAGAGCTTAATACCTGTTGGGTGTCCAGTAACTACCTGAATTAACAATCAATCAGTTATTCAGTCATCTTTGACAGTCGTTACAAGTAATTTGATTCATAGCTAATTTTTCCACTTTCTTGAACAAATCACACAATGGGATTTACGGAACAACACAAAACATTCATGGTTGAAGCGTATTTTCGAAACAGGGTTAGAGTAAATGGAGAGTGGCAATACAATCCGGGTTTGTGCATGGTCGATTTTCAAGAATATTTTCCTAACGTTGCTTTTATTGCTGGGGATTTTTATCATTGCCTGAAAAGAACCGCGGCTGTGTTTAGGGAAACAAGTTCTATACAACACAAAAAAGAAGCAGGAAGACCATCTGTAAGAATAGAACTTGTTGCAGACGTTCGTAAAATAACGCAAAATAAGCTAACAAATTATATAAGATGCCTGTCCCAAGAAGTGGGAAGATCTTATGGAACATGCAGGACTACTCTTAAGAAGCAGCTAAATTTATTTCCTTATAAAATGCAAGTATTCCAAGAAATACAAGCCGCAGATTTTGAAAGACGCAGGAATCTCAATGGTTTACCCAAAATTTATTGGGAAGAAATGATTTATTAGACCTGACTTTTTTTCGGATGAAGCCTGGTTCCACCTCTCCGGTTATGTGAATTCTCAGAATACACGCATGCATGTCTGTACCTCAGAGCCAAACTATGTTAAGTCACACATTTGCGATTTTTACTTTTTAATGTTAAGTCAATCAGTGGCACGTCCCCTTTCAATTGATATTTTTTTTTTCATTATCTCAACTCGCCTAAAAGTTAACACTTCTAAAACTATATTAAGTCATCACCCAAAAAAAAAGGCTAACTAGGTTAAGTCATGTTAATATAGTCTGGCTTTGCAAGTTGGCAACGATGCGTTATGTTAAGTCACAAGTTTTAGTGTGTATTTTTGGTTCAAATTGACTTAACATGTTTTGGGCTATGCTATGAAGTAAAAAACAAAGTGACTTGATATACCAACTATCATTGGAAAAAGAGCAAAAAAAAACTTTAACAAGCTCTCCTGAAAAATCAAAATTTTTGACTTAACATACTTTGGCACTGGGGTACAGATGTGGAGTAGTGAAAATCCCCATTTTTTGAGTCCAAATTGTACCCTCAAAAAATTGGTGTCTGGTTAGCTGTTTCCCGAAGAAGGATTGTTGGTCCTATTTTTTTCCATGACACAGCGGTATAGTGACAATATTTTAAATCCATTTGTGAAGCAATTACTTGAAGACGAACTATGTTTTGGATATTTTCAACAGGACGCCCAACCGCCCATAGGTATAGCCGTCAAGACTATTAACTACTTACGCAACTTTTTTGACGACAGACGATCAGACATTGAATTCCCATCTAGATCACCTTGCTTAACGGTTATGGATTACTTCGTTTTTCCTCATTTAAAGAACACTATTTTTAAAACACCAGATGAAAATTTCGAACAATAATTACCATAAAGGATTGTCCAAGAATGTGGTAACATTTCTCCAGAGATGCTGGTCAACACTTTCGAAAATATGAAGAGACGTGTGAATTTATGCTTGGAGCATGGCGGTGGCCAATTTCAGCAATATATGTAATTATTTTTCTTTTTCTTTCTGTATATTCTTACTTTGTTAATTTTGTAAAGAACAAAAATAAATTTGTATTTGTATACTTATTTTATTACTTATTAGTTTGGCATAATATCATGTCATAATGTGAATTTGACAACATTTTAACCTAGATTTGGTTAGATAATATCTCGTCCCCATATCATTGTGATCTAAACCAAGCCCTACGATTTTCAAACCAAGCCCTCTTTGATGCAAATAATTTTTGCTCGCACGGTATTACGAGTTCCTATTCTCAATGTTTTATCATCAGTTGTTTTTTCCATCTTATTGGTACATTTATTTACCTATAAATTTTAATAAATATCTACAAACTTTCGTATGTTGACCCTAAATACAGACGCTGCGTTCTTATGTTGGGTTTGTTCGGGTCATCGTCGTGTACATGTTTATTTAAAACTAAAAGTATGACTGTTCAACATCTATTTTCAGTTGACACTTGAATCGGGGGGTGGTTTATACAAATAACAAAATACGTTGTCATAATTTATTGGTTTAGTACATGTCATGCCGAAAACACTACGGCTGGAACTGGAGGATCAACATCATGTATTAATTAAACTAATATACGGCCAGTGAGGTTGACCTTTAGGTTAGGATTCTCTATATCACTCCGGCAAGATTAATTACTTCTTGTTCAGTAATTATAATAAATTACTTTTATGGAAAAATGTACCGCTGGGAAGTAAATAACCACATCCATCTTGGTAAAGTTTCGTATTAGATCAAAGTAATTTGAAGTAAATGTGAAGTAAAATAAATTTGGCAGCATTTTTTTGAAATTCAGTATCAATACCTGTGATATATTAGGGTACAACGATTAAATTTTTTTTTAATTCTAATATATTGTCGTTAGTAAATAGAGACTTAGTTATTTCCTTTCACAAAAAGAATTCATGTTATTTTAATTAAGTTTGTGCCTTTTAAACCTTTAAAGTGCCTCTTTTAGTGGTGTGGTTTCTGTAATATTATTTGTGGTTTTTGTAATATTAAAGTTTAGTGTAATTTAAGGAAAAATCCGAATAACAAACCACTTAAAAAATATTCCATTTTAAAAAGTCGACAATGTTTTTAAGAGCGGTCTATGTAGCATAAGTAATTAATTTTTATTTCACAGTAGCGCTTTTAGAATAATTTATTTTCAGCCAAATAGTAAACTTTTAATTCCAAACGTAAAGTTGCCGGTTAAGGTGCTAATTAGGATAAATATAAAGCTAATTACTGCACTTGTTTGTTGCTGTAACTAAAAGTTTTAAATAAACATTTTTAAGTTGCACATTAGAAGGAAATGGGTTTCTACTAGCCCGTTATCAGTAAATATAATAAGGCTTTCTTCATTGACTCTTTAAACCGAAATATACTTATAAAAATTGTTGTAGAAATGTGATTCCTAAATATAAACCTCAAACTCCTATAGTTTAATATTTTAGGTTCTCGTGTCAAGTATAATAAAACATATGAGGTACTTGTTTCTGCAAAGAGCAGTGCTCAGAGCAAATGCGACAGAGCAAGATATACATATTGTCGGACATGGATTGGCATCCTTAAGAATGGATTACTCATCTTATACTGCGCTGTGGTGCTAAGACTCCTAATGGGTGTTGAGTCGTTGAGCTTGTTGAGGTGGGGTGCCCGGCGCCTCCACCAAATGTCACGTATCAAAATGGTAGGCGACTGGGTTGTGTAGCTTGGATGGTTTTGATTTATGCTTATTATTTACTGTGTCCTTATGGTGCGCTATTTAATCACTGAAATACTAAGGATTTTTTAAGAGATTTATTTGATGAACAGCAAAGCAATGATATAATGAAAGATTACAATAAGTATTGCGAATAAAATACAAATTAACGACTTGAGAGTATAAAACGGTGAATTTAAATAGGTGTCTAATAAGGAGAGAGATTGTCCTTTTTTACTCACTTTAGAAAGGTGTTATTCCAGTAAATTTAAAGAAACAATTTCCCTTTAATAGATAACTCTGACCAAAATAAGAATTATACAAAATTTATACAATAAACAGTTAAATAAATTACTCAAAGAACACTTACGCAATTAGAGCAAAATAAACTGGTTCTGGTGCAGAACTCTTCATGACTTTAACAATTATGGAATTTAATCTTGACTTCAAACTGAATAGACAAACAGGCAGATATTACCCTTACACTTGAATAATTGTTACAACTCTCTGAGTAAGCGTTCCTTCGAGTTTTTATATAGTTTTGCAGCCGTTATCAACTGGAAGCAATGCTATGTCAGCAATAATTTTGGAATTTTACACATTAATAAAAGAGGGGTTTTCCCTGGATATACACTAATGTTTTAAATATTTTTTATGGTCTAAATACTCTAAATTCTGAGATAAATATATTATTAAATTGGCTAAAAGTAAATAAATTAAAATTAAATATTTCAAAAACTAAATGTATGGTTATGGGTAATAATTTAAATTGTCAAAATATAAATGTTGTAACTGATGGTCAAAAATTGGAATTAGTAAACAGTTTTAAATATTTAGGGATGATCATTGATTCAAAATTAAAAGTTTTTAATTATTTTGAAAGTATTATGTCGAAGATTGCGGGAAAAGTAGGTTATTTTAAAAGAATCAGTTCTAATTTAAGTTTGTTTTCTAAAAAAACGGTATTTAATACTATTATATTACCACAATATCTTTATTGTTCTTCCATTTTATATTGTGCTAGTGAGGAAATATTTGATAAATTACAAATTTTACAAAATAAGGCAATGCGGATTATTTTAAATTGTGACAAATATACAAAAATTAATTTTATGTTGAAAAATTTAGATTGGTTGAATGTCAGAAATTTATTTTTTTTTATTTAGTATGTATCTTTATACATAAAATTAAAAATAATTTATTGCCTGATTGTTTAAAAAAAGTTTGTTCTTTTAATTATGACCATCATAATAATTATAAAACAAGAACTAATCAAAATTTTTATATGAATAGAGTGTCTAAAACATTAGCTTATAAATATATTTTTTATAAAGGGTTGATAGAATATAATAATTTTGAAAATTCTATTAATTCTCATATATCATTAAAACTGTTAAAAAAAACTTTAAAATTAAATTTAATTAAAAAACAAAATGATACGTAATATTTGATACAATTTGCAAAATATTTAACTTTTCTGTATTTTTTTGTTAAAAGAAGGTTCCGTTTTAAAATTTAAAAATAAATCTATAAAAATGTGTTAAAAAATGTATTAAAAAATATTTAATTGTAGCTTTTTGCTAAATAAAACAGGTTACTACTACTACTACTATTAGAAGTGGAAGTCTTTATCCCAACCAATTACAAACAATTATTTCTTATCAACATTCGTCTACTGACTTCTCCTACGAAACTAGAAATGTCCTTGTCCTTGTTCTATACACTATGTTTCCACCACACCTCTTCTTATTAAGCTTAACACCCATTAAGAGCGAAGTTGCGAACTATGACATGGATACCAATCCATATTCGACATTATCACTATTTTTATTATAATAAGCAGACAAGATGTCAAATTGTAAAGGTCCACCAGGTTCCTCGCGAGTTTCTAAGTTAATAACTACGATATTTGTTATCGAAAACTCCCTTATACCCCAAAACGAACCAAAATAATTCACGAAAATTTCACGAAATTACCTGATAAATGTCGGCTGAGATTCGCCCAATTTGAGTAATGCTCTTTTTACGTGTTGATACCAACTTTTTAACCACGATCTAACTTTTTATTTTGGGAACAAAAGTTTTCTTATTGATTCCTAAGAGTGGTATAATGTTACATGGATAAATTTGCATTTTTACTTTGTTCGTTTTCATGTTAACTTTTCGCTTTTTGATTTATTACCATTACCTTTCTATTACTATACCATAACACTGTTTTGTAATACCCTAATGACTTATTTTCCTTCAACAAACAGTTATTATTTAAGAGGTTTGTCGATATAATTTGCAGTGGATTAAGAAATAAATAATTTTGGGATTTTCTAGCTACAAAAGCAGCAACTGAAACATAGTTTATTTATTTAAGGGGTACACGGAGAAAAAAACCATATATTCGTTAAAAGAATTCACATACTCTTTAAACAACTGTTTCGATACTATGTGACAGCAACGCGCTTTCCTACTGTAAGACAACGAAAATTGCTAGACCGTTGTGTAGTGATACTATCACGGTAATTTAGCCAATAGGAAATAGGAGTTAATGCTACTATAAAATTATTTATAGCCATTATTGCTCTGAGTACTCACAGTAATTATCAAATTCTATTGGGGGTGTAATCTGGTTTTATATACTGTATTAGTTCCGACTGGCAGTTGTAATAAAACGTGACATTAATCATATAATATTTACCACTAAACATCAGTACTGTAGTTCTCAAAAATGTAAATACCTTCTAGTGTTATATTGTTCTTGTCGTTTAACAGTGCATATGATTATCTATTATGCAACATGGTTTACTGAGATGGTAAAAAGTCCAATAGTAATGATGGATTGTGCGAAATAAGAATCTTCTATTGCAAAGTAAAAATAAATTAATTGAAACATGTATTGGTACGATCAATAAAATTCAAATTCAGACAGACCAGCTAAAAGACTCTGAACAACGATGTGACATGCGCAACAAATACGTTGGAACTAATACGACGGCGAACGGCGATTGCCGATCGCCACGAACCCCCACCAACGTCTTGTGGATTATAGGTTATAACGAAGACAATAATTCGTTTTTGGGGACGCTGTTATGTTTTCCTAATTGTAAAGAAAGCGCTTTACTGGGAAGAAAATGCGTCGCATTGGGACGATACAATTTATTTCTTAACACAATTGCTGTACTAAAAGTAGCTCATTATTTAACAAGACTGTGGTGTTAATGGAACTGATTACTACGAATAAAAACCCTGTCCTAGCAAATCTGGAATTGACATAACACTAAAGCAGGTTTGATACACTGGCAATTTATTTAATATGGGTTAATAAAAAATAAGCTATCAATACAAACTATGTCTTAGCAAACCCGTTGTATTAGATCATTTTCCTCAGTGTCAAAATCCATTATTATTTAATAATTAATTAAACCCACAAAGCAAAACTTTAATATTTAAATCAACATTTTGGTTATTGTTGTATTATGCATAGCATAATGTACTGCCACAAGTATTATGCGCCTAATTAAACGATTGTGTTGTAGATAAACACTAGTACCTTTATTAATTCATACATGTATAGGTATTTAAAACGTACACCAACCTTGACAGTCTCCGATGATGTCATATTTCCTAAGAAGTCTTAAAAAGTTTATATTTTTACCAATTTTTAAAACATTTTCTAAAAATATTCGTAGAAAGCTATTTTGTTTACATCCGGCATCAATGTTATCTCTTATGGAAAATTGTGTATGGCACTTATCATCAGTAACTTTCCTAGGACAAAAATGGAAATATTTTTAATTTAAATTAATTTGCGTTTTTGTTTCATTGGAATAGCAGCAGCAGTTCTTTAATTAGGCTGATTATAATTTTATCTTTGTCTTGATAACTTAAATAGAAAAGAACAGTTCAGAAACAGGAAGCAATACTCTTGGACCACGCCCAAAAATTGCTAAATTTAGTCAATATTTTATAGTATAAATAACACCCTATAGATACAAACAGCACATGACGTCCAGTTAGGTACTTTTTTTAATTTCTAAATAAAAAGCAGGACCTAAGATGAATCCAAATCCTGGCTATACAGGGTGTTCGAAAAATAGACGGAGATATTTCAGAGGGTGATTTCTTGTTGAAAAAAAGTTTCTATAAACATGGGTCCGAAAATGCAGGGTTTTCAAGATACAGGATGTTAAAAAAATATAAATAAAAAATTAAATTATTAATTTAATTAAAAATACTTACTCGATGCTGTTGAAATTTGGCAATGATATTTGTTATATTAAGGGGCTAATTTAGCCCTAAATAGATTAAAATTATTGAGTCCAGTGGCGTCCCGGGGGCACCTTAGCGAATACTATTATCAAAAAAATGTACGCCACTGTCTTTTTTGTAGCTTTAATATTTTCATTTTAATTAAGCATCTAAAGATACAACTTCTTTGCCTCTTGTATTTTTTTCCTATCTCACTTCATTTTCGAGAAAAAAAATAAAAACCGTTTTATTGTATATCATTGGACAAAATTGGTTTATTAATTTCTACTAAAATAAATCACAAGCGCATTGGAAAACAAATAATCATTTCTGCATGAAGGATTGACATTTGCGCGTTAGTTCTTTTAGAAAAGAATTATACACTTTTTTTGGCGAAATTGTTCTAAAAAGTTTTTGTCTCGGTTTTTGTGATGGAAAATTACACTTTTGAGGAAATGGCAGACATGCATGTAATGTATGCACGTGCCTATAGTAACTGTTATGCAGCGAGGCGCCTGTATGCAGAAGCGTTTCCCAATCGGCAACATCCAGATAGTAAAACCTTTGAAAGCGTAGACCGTAGATTACGGGAAAGAGGTAAATTTTCTTATTTCTTTTTTGTGATGTTTTTGACAATAATGTTATTTAGGAAGTTTTGCCGTTCCCACCAATGATAGAGGCCGGCCGAGGTCCATAAGAACGCCCGAGTTTGACGAGGCAGTTTTACGTGCCGTGGAACAAAATCCTGGTATCAGTACTAGGACTATAGCAACTAGATTAGGGCGTAATCATTCCAACAGCACTGTGTAGCAGGTTCTCTCCGAGCAACCCTTGTATCCCTATCATGTCCAACGTGTGCAAGCATTACTACCAAGAGATTTTCTTCCTCGTTTACAGTTTTGCCAATGGTACTACCAAGAGGTTAATAATAATAGGAATTTTAATAAAACCATACTTTTTACAGACGAAGCAGGATTTCGGCGGGATGGTATTGTTAATTATCATAACACTCACGTATGGTGTGACGAAAATCCCCATGCTTTCGTGCAGTGTCGCCACCAGGAATAATTTTCTTTAAATGTGTGGATGAGTATTGTTGGTAACAATTTAATTGGTCCTTTCTTTACCCTTAAGATTAAACGGCGAATATTACTTAGAGTTTCTTCTACAAGAATTGCCCGTACTGCTAGAGAGGGTGGTTCAGTCCATTGGAAAGATGGGTTCGTTAAAAATTACTAAACACTGTCGTAACATTGCCTCTATTTTCTTCACTGAAGGATGATGATAATTATTAAAGAAAGTAATTATATTTTTCTACGGTGTACAAATATGAGATAAACAAATGAATATTTCCATTTCCAACTATGCAAAATTAAATCCCAGAAGGCCCAACCAAAACAAATAACTTGTAAATTTATTGTAATTGTGTTTTGTTTTACACGTGGCGCAATACAGGAATTACATTTTATCCTGAAAACAGAAACGGGAATAACATGGTGATATAGTCAATATGTGGGCAGTACAAGAATGAAATTTTTCTTTTTCGAGCTTGGTATAGCGTCATAAACAGTGGCGTAACAATGTAACAAAACAAACACCCCCGCAAATGATATACCATAAAGACTTGACTTTCCTAGTCAAATTTTAAGCCTCAGAAAGGGACTTGGAGTATTTCAAAATTAAAAACAGTGTATGAACTTGCGGATTATTTATTAATAAAAAATCAGTGTGCTTCTTCAAATTATCGAGATGTATCTAGTGCAGTGATGTTATTTCTAACTTTACCAGTTAGTGTGGCATCAGCGGAACGATCTTTTTCCAAACCTAAAATAGTAAGAGTTATTTACGATATATGTGTTGTAAAGATTCATATTACAACACGAGATGTTAAAGTTGTCAAACGAGGCGTGAGCCGAGTTTAATAAAACATCGAGTGTGGTAATATGAAGTTACAACAATAATATTGTACAAAATTTTATCTACTTTCATCTATGAATAAAAATATTTGGCAAAAGGCATTATTAAAAGTAAAAATGCACCTGTAAAAATGCACCTGCTATTAAGTTTACTAATCAAGTTTTTTATGTTACCTTTCGCATGGTTACTGTTTTGCATGGTTACTGTCCAAACTTTGTCAAACAAATTCAAAAATATTAAAAGCGTTTGTCAAAATGAGCGATTTTGATGAAACCATAGACAAGCGAGTTGCGCGCTCTCAAGGATAGATAGGCAACTTAACATACTAAATTGGTTCCCTGATAGCGCCACATGCGACCGGTGGAAAAACTAAATATAGTCGTGGTGGGGGTATGCGCCAAGCATAAAAATTTAAATTTTATTATTACTTTGAATTCAAATTTTCGCGCTTCCAACTTAACGGAAAAGTTTGAAGCGCGAAACATCTGATTCAAGTTAAAATAATTTGGGAGAACGAAAGGAAATTATAACAACGTTTCTTTGATATGGCGACAAGATTTATTAATATTAGATATTTACATAATTATGGTTTACATAAAAAACAGCTTACATTATTATATTATTATTTTCTGTAGATTTTTCTAACAATTCCGTGTTATTTTCAAAGTTTTTATTTAATAAACTAGGTATTGTACCTTGTAGTTCATTAAGTTGTGAAGTAAAGTTTCTTTCTATATCTTTAATAGCTTTCGCTGTACTTTCCAATCGTTGGGCGACATTAATGAAGTCTTCAGGAGGTTCCACGCTTTTGTTAATTGCCTTGGTTTTTCTTCCCGATTTCTTTGGTCGCGACATATTAAATATATACCTATTTACGATTCTCAAACTACCGACTGCGCCATGTTAAGTTTATAAATTATATATGAATAATTATTTAATAATAACTTTATTTTTTATATATTTGACAAATCAATCATAAAATGACAATGACAATCTTTCACCAGTCCAGGTAAGACTTCAGGATCTGTCACAACAAGCCATATTTTTATCTTTCTCGCACATATTATGCAGGTACAGAGAGAGAGAGAGGTACAGAATGTTGGCCATGCTCATTCTAAATGAATATTCTGTTCCTACCAACGTTAGGAGATGAACAACCTTATAAAACAAAATTCCTACAATAGCGCCACTAGCGACCGGGGGGCTAAATTAAACGAACAGGGGACGACCTTCACCATTTAAGTTATCCTAGCCTGGATGAAACTCTGATATAGAAGCAGCGGCAAACGAAGCGATCTCAACTTTAATTCCGACAAAATCCAAGGCGCGGTATAAGTTGGAGTACCAGAAGTTTGAAGATTGGTGCAAAGCTAACAAAATAAAGGAGGTGTCTAAGAAAATCCTTTAGGGTTATTTTTCCGGAAAGCCACGCTCCCAGAAACCATCTACGCTATGGACTCACTACTCAATGTTGAGAACTATGATTTCAGTCAAGAAAAATCAAGATATAAGCAGATTTTTTCAACTAATCGCATTTTTGAAAAGAAATTCAGAGGGTTACAAGGCCAAAAAGTCCAAAGTTTTCACAAAGGAAGACGTATGTAAGTTTCTTAGTACTGCAGATGATGAAATATATTTACTTATGAAGGTTGTTATGATAATCGGCATTTTTGGGGCTTGTCGGCGCGAAGAACTAGCTAAGTTAATGTTGGATCATATTGAACACAATGATTTGTATATAAAAATTGTGATTCCATTCTCGAAAACCAAAATTATGCGAGAATTTGTTATAACAGAAGGAAATGTGACAGGTGTCAACTGTTTATGTATTTTTCGAAAGTATGCTAAACTTCGTCCTCTTAATGCAACTCACAGGCGGTTTTTTGTATTCTATGGAAAAGGAAAATGCACCTCCCAGCCTGTCGGAATTAATACTTTTGGAAGTATACCAAAAAATATTGCAACAAAACTTGGATTGAATAATCCCGAAATACACAGTGGACATTGTTTTAGGAGGTCCTCAGCCACCATTCTAGTTGATGGTGGTGCAGATATGCAGATGTTAAAGCGTCATGGGGGCTGGAAATCCTCTTCTACGGCAGAAGGCTACGTTGAGAATTCTTCAGAAAATAAGAAACAAATAGCAAAGAAGATCATGGGGTCAGACACGGATTTAATGATTGGAAATTTGAACGTAAAGGGCTCCATCACATCCAGTTCTGGTTTACAAATTTCTAACTGTAAAAAGTGTATTATTTATGTTTATAATAAACCTTAAGTGTTATAATTTAATAATAATTAATTTTAATTAATAATTGGTAATTAATTTTATAATTGTTAATAATAAATCATTCTTCTAAAAAATGTGGTTTTATTTAACAGCAAAATGTTAATAAAACCGTTTTTTCCATTACAGCACTAGTGCTGTAAAGGCATCTATTACAGCACTAGTGCTGCCTTACAAAACGATTTACAGAACTGTAAAATTCATATTACTAAATGAAAGTAGATAAAAACCTATTTACGTAACACCATGGGACAACAACGCCTTTCGGATTTATCCTTAATCAGTGTCGAACACGAGTTTGTTAAAACATTAAATATCGACGAAATTATATACGATTTTGCAAAAAAAAACTCGACGATCTGGTCATTTTGTATAATACCTTCTATAGTACTTAGTGACAATATTTGTGCAGACTTGTTGAATGTTCATGTGTTTTACGGTTTTCTGTCTTTTGGATTCTATGAGGCTCGATCACTGCTACCCCCCGTTACTACCATACATGGTAAGCAACATTATAAGTGATGTTTTAAAATTTTGATTTTGCATCATGTTTGCTGGAATATAAGGTATAATGACTTAATAACTACCTATGTTATGTCTACCAGTCTACCTAGGATTATAAAATAAAATCGAATTGTTTGCTGTTTTAATAGTAGGTACTTAACACATAATGTGGGTTTAACCCTAATTAAATTATTACACGAATAACGAATTCAAAAATTCATAAACCTGAACCTTATAGTAATGAAAATAATAATTCTCATTTTTCATTCGTTATAGAAAATGAAAGCGTTTGTGGGTCTGGTCGTAAAGAGTTGGTTTACAAAAAATTGAAACTTTGATTTACAACAAACGTTAACTCTAAATTTTAATTGTTGTTATCCTTATATCAGAAACGTCATTGTTTATTTTTGGTTACCAACGCTACAAGAAGAGCATTAGCGTACTCGTGTTTTCAGACTTTCCTCAAGGGTTTAAGAATCTGCAAACCACGATAACGCCGTGTAACACCAATATTTTCATCTTGCAAATAACTGCTTATACTCATATCGCACGATAAAATGTCCTTGGACAAATCGCGAAGGAAGATACGATAATGAACGATTTGATCTGTGGTGGTGTAAACCGACCTTTATCGACAACAAAATAACGGCGGGACCAATAAAGGCGGCTCATACCAACGCGGCCTTTTCACCGGCTGATTTGACATACAATCAACCGCACTAATTCGACCCACGGATCATTGGTTATTAGTTTGGGATGTTAATTTCATTAAGTTATTAATGTATACGTTGAATATTGCAACGTTCAATTATCGTGGAAATAATAATTATCCAACATACATTAGACTATATTATACCGTATGTTCTCTATGTAATCAGTGTTAATCTGAAACCACAGCACTGGCGGCGACACAAAGGCGAAAATAAAGTGATATATTTTGTATGTGTTGTGTAAACCTTATAAACATAAGTTACTTTATACTAATTTCAATAGAAGTTCATGCAATACACAAGCATGCGTACAAAAGAATCTTGAATAGTGCTACCACAACTAAAAGATACATATATTATCCTATCCTATAAGATAGCCAAGCTGCCCTTAAATCTCTGAACGTCTTACGATCTACATCAAGGATCACAATAAAGTGTCTTGACGACCTAAATGACTGGCCGCCAGATGACTGGCCGCCAGGAACTCCTGTGGGTCACTCAGGGATAAGAGGCAATGAAAAAGCAGATGAAGTGGCGAAAGACGGATCGGCTCTTGTCCTTAAAAAAACACCGTCAACCAATGGGAATCTACAAGGAACCCATTGAATGCAGACTTTGCGGCGACAGAGCAGTATTTTGAAAACGCTATAATATATTTTAATAATGACTGTTTGAAGGTTGGAGACAATGATGTTTCTTTCATCATTCATATTTTAATAATATTTTCTTTGACCAAAATATATTATACTGGCTCTAAATTACCCCTATGTAACACATACGAACTGGCCATCTGAGTAAAATATGGCTTATTGCGGGTACATACTTTACAGCCTACATACGAGAATAAAGCAATTAATTTTGCTGTGTGACTTTCTGAACCTACAGGGTTTAATTTGGCGTACTAGAGTCAGTTGGGGTAACTAAACGCTGGAGGTAATTGTACCAAATGTCTCCACCTCCGTAGAGCATTACGATCATTCTAAACTATCGGCAGCGTTAAGCGCAGCTTTTTTAGGACATCTAAGTTGGTTTATGTAAATAGAAACCGCTTCTTACAATAGATAAATTTTTATTGGTGCTCTGTTAATATCAGAGTAGATTTGAATGAATAAAATATCAGATAATTTAAAAAATATAAAAGTTAATGTCAAAACATGTTGGGTTTGTTTTTACTTCGTCCTCCCTTACTTTCTATTTTTATTGGTTTTGAAAACATTGAGACAAAACATCTTCTTCGGGGGGCCTGTAGTATATAGTGTTCCTTCTGTAGGAAATTTTGATCTTAATTGGATTCAATTTTCTCCATCCTTAATTTATTATAGCCTTAATTTTTCCGTTAATAAGCTATATTTTTTGTGCTCAGTTTTTCTTCTTAACTCAATCCGCAGACATATTATACTGTACGCTTGTACCCTTTTCCTGTATGCGTAAGTACAGTAGTTACTCGCAATACGAAATATTAGAACGCAAACTGTACAGTTCCATGAATTGTAAATTTTTCGAAAAGCCTAGAGCATATAAAAACATATTACGTGTGCGCCCACATTTGCCCCGGTTGCCTCCATTAATACTTTATGCCGGACATGTTCCTTGTAATTAGTTTACCGCGAATAGATATTAGCGTGGACTGGTATTTATATTAAATAGGCTACTAACTTTAATTGAGTATAATTGCTGTGTATTTACCTTTCTAATTAATATTTACAATTAGGAAAATTGTAACTTCTGTCACTAGTGCCACAACTGTATTTCAAAGTTTTTTTAAAATAACAATATTTCAAAACCTTGTCTGTACTACTGTACTATGAAACAACGATTAACAAGAGATGGTCGTTAAAGGCTGTGACGTCACGCGGTGAGTAAGTAACCATAAAAGTGTTTCCGTGGTTACGAACATAAATTTTATTCACTGTATGACGCAAGAGCCTCTAAATAGCATAATATCTGGTATTCTTTGTATCATTCATGTAGGTACTATTATTAGGAATTCATACTACTTCACGACGTAATAAGCGTCAATATCTGAGTGGTGACATCTATTATCAATGTCAGAAATACCTTTAAAGTGGTAAGCATAATAATTACCTGGTAAAGAATATCAAAGAATTCACAAACCACCTTTAAAACACCTGTAAATACTTTTAAAGCATCGGTGTCTAGGCATTGACACTAGATTTTGCGGTGGGCTACACAGTACACAATCAAGAAATAATTTAAATATGCAGATTTTCTAGATAAGTAGATATTTTTAAGGGTTTCTAGTAAACTAGGACAAGTTTTTGTGTGCTTGCCAAATAATTCCGATATATTATTATACTTAGTTATGTGGAAGTAAATTCTATTTAAATTATAACATTATGCAAGATAACAGTAATTAATTAATGAACCACGTGCACGTAAAGCTAGTTCGACATGTTTAAAGTAATTATATCAGTAGTTTAAAGCACGTAGCATCGTGTTAATATCTTTTAATTTATATGCTAATAGTTAATATAACAGTTGATGTAGAACAAGTTTTGAAAAACTAGGACAGGCGAATGGCAAGCCCTGGTTTAGCAAGAACTGCGAGCGTGCTGTCAGAGCTAAAAATCTAGCTTACCGACAATGGCGTAAAAATCCTACCGATGTGAATCGCACCATCTTTGTTACCGCTCGAAACCAGTGCAAGCAAACGATAGATCAAAACAAAGAGGCCCACAACATGAGGATCAAAAATAAACTTCTCGCCAGTCCTAACGGATCTAGGTCCTTTTGGTCAGTCGCTAAGGCCGTCAGTCAAAATTTTACCAAATCAAATATTCCACCGCTAACACGTTCTGACGGCACAATAGCAACCACGGCTGAAGATAAAGCGAACTTACTCGCAGAACTCTTTGCTTCACACTCTACGGTAGACTTTCAGGGAAAAACACCCCCGAACATTCCAGCAGTTCGATCGGAAATGACTGATATCGTATTCCGTCAGCGTTCTGTCAAACGAATTTTGAAGGGGCTCGATGCCAAAAAAGCTTCTGGTCCAGATGAAATTCCTATTATAGTGCTCAAGAAATGCGCCGATGAACTCACACCAGTATTTTGTAGACTTTTTAACTTATCCTACAAAAAAGGAATATTTCCATCTTGCTGGAAAAAGGCGCGAGTCCAGCCTATACCAAAGAAAGGCAAGAAAACCCTGCCAAACAACTATCGACCAGTCGCATTGCTTTCAGTTATATCAAAGGTGATGGAGAAAGCTATTAACCAACAACTTATAAAATACCTGGAAGGCCTTAAAATTATCAGCGACCATCAGTATGGTTTTCGTAAGTCCAGATCAACAGGAGACCTGCTAGCCTATGTCACTCATCTTTGGAGCAACGCAATCGAACATCATGGGGAGTCCCGGGCTATTGCACTGGACATCTCTAAAGCCTTTGACCGTGTCTGGCACGAGGGGCTCCTAAGCAAACTGCGTTCTTATGGTATGCCCGGTCGATTTTGTTTATGGTTGTCTAGCTTCCTCAAGGACCGCTCTCTGCAAGTGGCGATTGACGGGTTTCTCTCAGACACCTTCACCATCAATGCTGGTGTTCCTCAAGGGTCCATATTATCTCCCACTCTCTTCTTACTGTACATTAACGACCTTCTAGCGAAAACAGAAAATCCATTATATTGCTTTGCTGACGACAGCACACTTATCTCATCTTTTACTTTGAAACCTCAAACATCGGCTACTGACGCACATCTTCGCAGACAACATGAAGTATCACGCCTCAATAAAGACCTGGAAGAAATTTTGTCTTGGGGTGACAGTAACCAAGTCGAATTTAACGCTCAAAAAACCCAGGCTGCAGTTTTCTCTAAGAAGGTCAACATTGCAGAACCCGATATCGTTATGGCAGGACACGCAATTCCACTGACTTCGTCTATTAATTTGCTGGGTGTCAACCTGGGAGGAAATATGTCTTGGCATAATCACGTAGTGGCAATCGCCAGGGCAGCTTCTCAGAAGCTCGGTATACTTTTCCGTACCAAAAAGTTGTATACACCTCAACAACTTTTGACTCTTTATAAAGCCCAGATTCGACCATCACTGGAATACTGCTCTCATATCTGGAGTTCTGCACCGAAGCATACCCTTCGGTTGTTGGATTCCATCCAAAGGAGAGCCGTTCGTCTAATCGGCGACCACGAGCTGACTAAGAACCTCGACAGCTTAGAACATCGAAGACAGGTTGGTGATTTGACTCTCTTCTACAGATATTTTCATGGCAAGTGTTCGACAGATATTGCCCGCTCGATTCCACCTAGAGTAATGCATAGCAGAAACACACGACGAACCACTGCCGCCCATCCCTATGTGGTTCAACTTAGTACACCCCGAACATTATTGTTTCAGAACTCTTTCATTTGGAGGACGTCATCTTTGTGGAACGGCCTTTCTGAGACCGTGTTTCCAACCGAATATAACCTCCAACGATTCAAGAAAAACGTGAATCGCTTTCTTCGCACACGCACCGCTCCCAGAGCGCCTTAAAGGATTTTCCTATAGTGCTTGTGCTCGATCATAAAAAAAAAAAAAAAAAAAAAAAAAAAACAGGTAACAAGAAATAGCTGTAAAATAAAAGATACAAAACATAGAACAGACCTGAATTTCCATAAATTTAAAAATAATTAAAACACATAAAGGGTTTCAGATGTCCACTAAGGTAAATTGGATATTATTGTGCATGTAAACTGTTTAACCACCAATGAAGAAATCCTGCGCCGCATGGGGAAGGAACGTGAGGTCCTTTACACCGTGAAGTACCGGAAGTTAGAATATCTCGGGCACATAATTCTTAATGATGATCGATACCGTCTCATCCAGTGCATCCTGCAAGGTAAAGTGTACGGGAGTAGAGGACCAGGAAGAAGGAGAATCTCATGGCTGAAAAACCTAAGGGTCTGGTTTGGAAAGTCAACCACGGGACTGTTCAGAGAATATTGTTTAGATGGTTGCCAGCATCCGGTTTGGATAGGCATACGAAGAAGAAGAAGAAGAAGAAACTGTTTAAAAAAATTAAAAATACGTTTGCGACGCGAGTTTCCTGTAAAACAAGCAAAACTATTTTCTACGTATCAAAATAAAAGAAGTAAATTCTTGCTAAATAGGTTATTATTGATTTTAGTTTCTATAAAAAGTTCTCCAAACAAAGAGCTCAGGGGGTTACTCATTATTATACCTACCTTTATAAGCAACAAAAATAGCATCGTTGTTGAACTCAAAGTAATTTTGATTCATATACAAACCACCAAGGTGTTTACTATATCCTATTTTATAATTGAATTAGTATTTTTCTTAGTTAACATCCTATCTATCATATATTAACTACTTCCAAGGGTGGAGAATATTAGAAAAAATATTTTTGACATCAAAGGAGATAAGTTTAGCATGGTTATAGGTATCTTAATATCTTTGGTCTCTTGACCTAGTTCTTGGAAGTTCTTAGTGCTTTAGTCAAATCTGGTCTTATCATGCGGGTCCAAAGGTCACCGATCATATGAATCAATTCGAAAATTCCAGAGGTTATCAAAATGTTGTGAGATTATGTAGGTATCAATATACCCGGAGAAAAGAAACATAGTTTTATTATTTTATCTGTCGTGAAGATAGCCACATATAATATTATTATTTTTGCAAAAATTATGTACATAATAGTACAGGGGTGGCGAACCTTTATGTATTTATAGTCCATTTTTTTTAAAGAAATGTTTAATGAGGCCATAGACGTGCCGTCAAATTCGTAATATAATAATTCATAGTAAACTTTGTGATCGGTGGCGTGCCCAAAATTTTATGTCGCGATCCATTGGTTCGCCATCCCTGTAAAAAGTATATCTACTAAATCTATTTATTGAAAAAGACAATAATAAACAGGATAATTTATTTTAACAATTAATTTACCTAACCTGAAATACAATGGAATTTATTCCGATTAACAATTTCAAGAAATAAAAAGAAAAAATGGTAATTTGCCATCCAATAAATAGAAAACGGGAGCAAAAGCACTGGTTATCAATTTAAGGATTGTACAGAAACTTGTTCATGAAAGAAAGCATACTATAATACCGAAGAATACTAAAAAATGTAAACTAAGAAAAACGTTTCTAATTATAGACTAAAAACTTAAAAACTGTCATCATCACTAAGAAATTCTGAAAAGTTCTCGTCATCTGAGTCGTCCTCGAATGAAGCAATGATCATCGGCGCTACTGCGACATCTAATACTTGTTCTCAATCCCACCAATTCCTTATTAATTTTTCTGTATGTTCCGCCGATTTCTTCCAGTACTCCTGCGTAATATGATCCAACGAATCTTGCCAAACTATCTCTACTTGCAAGGATTTAAGACCATCACTCTTTCATAAAAAGATTTTGCCCCAGCCCATATTAATTCTATCGCATTAAACTGGCAATGATATGGCGGCAGTCGTAGAACCTCATGGCCATATTCATGCAATATTTCATCTACAGCATATATTTTGGGTGATTTGAGAGATAGGTGTGAATGAATATATTTTGTTTGCGGTGAAAACATCAATTAAATAAATGTAAAAATTGTAAAACATTAGACTAAAATTAGGTCCATTTAAGTTGATCGACAACAAATATAAGCGTCATTTTATTGCCTTTTGGTTACTCTGCGTGTTCGCAATTAGGTTTTACGCAACGTGGTTGGAAGCCATAAAATGATCGTACGGGGAATAAAGGGCACTAATGCGGAACTCGACCTTTCCGTTCGTCGGTTGAAATACAATAATCCGGTGTAATTTATCTGATACAAAATATATCGGTTTGGGTGAATATTTGTACAAAATATGCGAGAACAAACAAAAAACTCATCTATAAAAATATGACGGTGATTAATAAATAATAAATAATTTGTACATAGTAAAAAATGACTGTAAATTTGATTGATTTTTGGAGAAATTGTCATTTGATTGGTACTATAGGTATGTAACACGAACTGTTGTTTCTCTAAATGTTCTAAATTTTTTACTTAACCTTGTTTTGGAAACTCTTCTTTCTTTTTCTTTTCTTTCTTTCTTAATCTCTTTAATTTGTTTTATGCATACATTTTTAACCGTCGCATCTACATTAGTTAAATACGTGTATTCTAGGTTTATGTTCACAGATGTGAGCTACCACCTAGGGAAGACAGCCAGACTAAACCAGCTGGGGCTGCTGTTGACCCTTGGTAGCAATGAGGTCTTTCAGTGTCAGCAACCGGTCCTTTCCAGCTGTAACCTTACAAGACCTTTAGGGTTCAAATCGTTCACTCTTCTCTCCTTGTGTTTAAGCTTAAATAGCAAATTCTTCCTGTCAATGCCTTAAAGATTGTGAATTGAGTTCAGAACGTCGCTAAGTCAAGGAATATATCAATGGTGCATACTAGCAGTAATTAGCACTAAGTAACTTAAATTCTCATCTTGTGACGTCAGTTTATCGTCGCTACCAAAGGCAAATAACGTTTTTATTAGGTATATATTATAGTCCTATCTTAAAATATATTGACAATAAAATAGTTAAGGCACCTATAGAATGTAGATTTAATAGTAGGTAAGCATTTAGAGGGGAGTTACATAATGTTTGTCTTGTAATTCTAGCGCTAATGAGACGTTCCAGGGGTAATTAATTAATATTACATGTTTCGTATCTAAATATTAGGCATTAGGGAATCCAATTGTGTAGTAGTTACACCTTAAGCAATACTCCACGCAGATAAGGGTATGTAGTAAGGTCCAAAAAGTCTCCTCTAGGGTTAGTTTGGTTATTAAGAAGTAAGTTATAGATAAGATAAGGGGAATTATAAACCATTATTTTCATATATAATATCACAAGAGATAAAATTTTGTCGGCAAAATTTTCGAAAGGTATGAAAGTTTGTTGCTTGGCAATTTCGCGGATGACAAACATGTCGAAAATGTCATGAGCGAAATTGCTTAAAAGCAACAAACTTAAATAAATCCTTGAGAACAATTTTGCTTACACAATTTTTTCTCGAGTGGTATTCGACATGACTATTTAACTAGAAAAAAGACAAAATTTTGCCGCGGCAAAAATCACATGTGAATTTTGTCCAGGTAGGTGCAGGTAGTAATTTTGCCAGTAGAAGACCGGCCGTTGCTATGACATTTTGCCAGTGTAAAACACTCTAGTTAAATAGTCATAATAAATGCCCTTCTGGGGTTAAACTCTCACATTGGGATGTACAAAGAAACATCGTTTTTGATTAGCTTAGCCGAATAATAAAGGACAAAATATAATTTCAACAGGGTAGCCTGGGCATATGCCAACTTAGTGTTTGTATGAAATCTTAATTATATTTAACAACCTCTCGGATCTCACAGATCCTGCAAAAGATGAGGCAGTGGCCGCCTGTAAGGTAGAGCCACATAACATTACCTACCTGGTCTACCACCTACCATTTATATTTTTATTTTTAAAGCAATAAGCAAAGTATATTTATAATTGGAACGCACTAGCTGTCGCGATTTTTCGTAAATCGTTAACGTAGTTCTTGTGAGTTTAGCTTAGTTTAGGATCCGTGCACTTTTCTTTAAATTAGAGTAAAATTCACGGCCAATAATAACGAGGTACATAACTATTTAAGAACCAGATGCCCAAAGTTCTCACCAACAATTGTATCCCACCACACCAATGGAAACCTTTCTGTCATTTGCTGGAGGCGCAATACAAATCATAATAGTAACACAAACGAGAGTTGTCATGTCAAGTTAATATAAATCTGTTATTACAAAATCACGACGCCTTTTACCATTGTACGCGACAAAAGCAATGTATGTTTTATATAGACATTTATTCCGTTGGGAACCAAACATGGAATACAGCTATGCAAATATTAAATATTGCACATCGCAAACTGGGTAACTGTCTACTGCAGTTGCTCTCTAATATGTTTGCTCTGCACTAAATTAACATTTAATGTTTTTATTTGGTTGGATGTTTTTATTTGAATTATTATTACTTTAAGAAGATTTAGTATATAAAACAATGCATTGTGTACTTAGGCAACAGATGAAACGCATATAAGTAAACGTTTTTTCTCACTTCAATCCTTTTTTTTACAACTTTTACACGGACATTAACTACAAAAATACAAACGACATGCTCTATAAAGTATAACATTTATTATTTTAAAGAGATGGTTGATTTAACTTATTTGATTATATTTTTTGGTTTAAATTTTGATCAATTTTTAAATCAGTTGTACGATTTATACTATTATTTATACAAAATAATCATATTGGATTAATTTATGACAGTTTAAATTAAATAATAATAAACACCGGGAAAACTTAGTCTCTGAAACCTGACGCGTGAGCTTTCTATGGTCCACTACTGAACTGGGAACTTTTGGGAATAAATCAGATGTTAATGTCACATGTACCGTGCGAGCAAAAGTTATTTGCATTAAAGAGGGCTCGCATTAAAAAAACGTAGGGCTTGGTTTAGATCACAATGATATGGGGACGATATATCTAACCAAATCTAGGTTAAAAAATTTTAAATTCATATTATGACATGATATTATGCCAAACTAATAAGTAATAAAATAAGTAGACAAATACAAATTTATTTTTGTTGTTTACAAAATTAACAAAGTAAGAATATACAGAAAGAAAAAGAAAAATAATTAACTAAATTGCTGAAGTTGGCCACCGCCATGCTCCAAGCATAAATTCATACGTCTCTTCATATTTTCGAAAGTGTTGATTAGCATCTCTGGAGAAATGTTACCACATTCTTGGATAATCCTTTCTTGTAATTGTTCTACATTTGCAACTGATGTTTTAAAAATAGCGTTCTTTAAATGAGGAAAAACGAAGTAATCCATAACCGTTAAAAAGGTGATCTTGGTGGGAATTTAATGTCTGATCGAAAACTGATCAATCTGTCGTCGAAAAAATTGCGTAAGTATTTACTAGTTTCGGCGGCTGTATGGACGGTTTGCTAGGTTTTATTAAGACCTTAATTTTATTATTTCGTTGAAATATAAACCACAACTAAAGCAGTATTTAAAAAAATTCGTTATTCTGGTAATATCACTAATAAAGGGAGTTCAGGTTAAACATAATCGATGCTGCTATAAAATGAGAACGTAGAACTGCACAAATGACATTTTATAAAGCCGCATTCTGCGAGCACCTGCACAAAATAAGAAAAATCCTACATTTAAATTTATTTTACAAATTGTCGCCTGTCTAAAACATTGACTCTTTTCAATTGCTAGCTAAGTCAGCCAATTAAGAACGATATCAATTCTCTTTAGAACTGCAACTTGTCTACGAGCTTTTAGTGTCCCACAAAGACAGCCTGAATTGCAGACGACAATCCTCTGTAGATACTAAACTTCCTTTAATTGGATTAGGGCTTTGTTTGGTTAAGGAGGTTCTTAGTTTTTTGAATATAAAAATATTTATTATTAAATTATGCAAAGCATTTTTCCAAAAAAAAAAGTACCAGATTTACTCACTACTTAATATGTTTAATATTAATGGGTTTTAAAATACAATTTTTAATTTTTTATAAAGGTAAAATATAAGTAGCAGCTATTCCAAACGAATTCTTCAATTTAAGTTCTTAAACATAAAACGAACTAAGAAATTATATTTTTCCCGCAAATCCTTGGTTATGGTGCATTTGCTATTCATATTGTGCTTTCTGCAAATATTCATTTTCTTTATGGTATTCTCTTATGTGAAATCTGCATATATAAGACATGCTTTGGAAAATATCATTTATATTTTATATTTGCCGATGGTATTACGGCAATGAAAAGGTAATGGAACATAAATTTTATTAATATGATTTTCCACATAATTATTTATAAGTTAAACAATTAAATTACTATCCTCCCTTAGAGTATTATATACAGGAACACTAACTTACATTGAGATTGTGTACAGCTTAAAAAGCTAAACATATAAGTAATAACTATAGTAATCATTATTCTGTTAATGAATATCGTATAATAAGAATAACTAGATATTCTAAAAGATAAAAAGTAACCAAATAAAAGAAAACTAAAGTTTTCTCGGTAAACTGTTTATTCATAAACAGACCCATTTAATACCATTAAAGACTAAAACAACTTGTATGCTTCCCCAAAGTAAAGCTCTAAAGTTTAATAAATGCGAAATAGGAACTTATATCTTTTTAAATAAAATTGCATATAATAGGAGACCAGCTTGAAAGATTTAAAATCCTTTTTCAAATAAAATTTGATGACTGCTTCCTTTAACCATTTTATAGAATTCAATTTTTAGGTTAAAAGTGATATGTAAAAGATATATTGACAGGACAATTTACAAATATTATTAGATTTTAGAAAAGCAAGGTAATTCATTGCTATTTATGATGCTTCACGGATAAAAAATATATTATACGGGGTTGATCATAAAATGCTACGTGTATCAACTTTAACTTTTGTTAATAAAACATATATTGTATATTTTTACATTCTAAAATCAATTCTAGATAATTTTCATAAATAATGCCCTTTACCTATCTTTAACCGTTTACAAGATATTAATACTTTAATGCTGTTATGCACGATTGATATATTTCTGGATTTAGCAACGTTCTGAACGCAAATTACAGTCTTCAAGGCATTAACAATTTGCTATTTCGGTTTGAAACTTTAAAAAAATGTGAGTGAAATGTTAATCAAATTTGACTTTTTCTCTGCTGACATTACATCCGAAATGTGCCTCGCGGAAGATAAATACAAGGAAAATTTGATTATGTTGAGCTGCGAAAATAAAAGTAGAAGTCATAGGGAATTCCGTGATATCATCAATGAAAAACAACCAAATTGCCCGCTTATTAGCCAATCGACCGTGTCTAGGGTAGGTTCCCATACTGTTAAAGATAATGTTAAAAGTGGTCCTTTCCAACTCTTGCCATTTAATTTCCGTATAATAATGATCCTATATAGATAATTTACCACTATTAACGTATTTTGTTTCAACAGCTCATACCCACTTTATTCCCGCCTTAGGGGAGGGGACAATAGGACTATTGTATTTGGTTCCTTAGGAGTGCGTAGGACTATTGACGTGGCCCGGAGCTTACGTTAATGGAATGACTCTGGCAGCGACCAAAAAAAAGTTTACAATTTCTATGCATATGACTTGCATTTATTTATACTTGAACAATAATTTATACAAATATGATTCACATTTTCTTGCAACTCCACAATCGACACGAACATGATATACATTTCGTAAATATTTCTCTCATAATTATTGAAATATAGTGAAACATATTGATGTTGCGATAAAAATATTACTGAGAACTGACATTTTAGTGTTTTAGTTTCATACTTACAAACTTTGAAGAAGCACTTAAAATTATATGTACCTTGTTTTACCTAGATTTAAGCCTTTCAAGCTGTTATAAATATTTTCAAAGATAGTTAATTATTTGTACACAACCTATGTTTTATACCACATTATTAATAATTCGGTAAATTTATTGAATAGCCACAAAATTTAATGGAGATTAAAAAATTATTTACTTTCTGACTTCAGACTTTCTAACTCCTATTGTTGGTGTCTTAAATGACATTTTGTGACACTAGTGTTAAAAGTCGAGGGAGAGGAGGAGAGTCTAGGAATCTGAACTAAAATGTCGCCCAGCCGCGAAAAAAATGTTTCTTGCCGAAGAACAGCGAAAATCAAGGTTTTGTTTTAAATTCTGTATATCGCAATAGTTAGTTTTGGAACAGGGTCATTTTTACTGATGAAAAGACTTATAACGGACAAATTCGTGTGTACCGTCCAAACAATACCAGGTTTGAAGAGCGATATACTAACCCCTCACTTCTAGACATGAGCGTTTCTCTGTCAATGTATGGGGCTGGACAGGTGTTCATAGACCTGGTGTTTCCTGGCGAATAGAGGGAATATTTAATGCCGAAAACTACATTAACATTTTAGAAAACATATTGTTACCATCTGCTGAGCAAATATATCCCAATATTTCTTTCATATTTCAACAAAATAATTGTCCAGTCCACACTGCCAATGCTGTAACCCACTGGTTTCAAACCCATAATGCGGATGTGCTGCCTTGGGTCGCTTATAGTCCCGATATCAATCAAATTAAAAATATTTGCGGTATAATCGTAAAAAAATATATAATCGAAATTTTAGGCCACAAAATTCAGAAGTCCCTCTCCAATAGTATATGCCTAGCGATGTCCCTGTATGTAATATACAATCCCAGGTTGCTTGTAACATTCTCGAAAATGAAAGTCCCGCTTCAATTTAAATGTTCCTTGAATCCCCTTATATGTAATTCCCTCTTTGAAAAGGAACGTCGTCTGGAATTCGGGACCCCTTTTTCCATTTACAGAACACTTAAAACCAGTGGACGATACAGTTCCTGAGGGAGACAGTAATACTCCTTTACTGAATGATTTGCATTTGCGAAGGTTGTGTTTCCCAGGAAAAGGAATACGACTAGCTTTAACGTTTCATTTGTAACAACTGCTGAACTATATGTTTGATTTTGTTAAACTAGGGTAATGATGCAACTCTTAACTACATCATGTAATGTATTCTTAGACCAGAGTCGATAATTTTTGAAACCAAAAAAATAATAGTAGGATGAAACCCATTGGAAAAGGAAGAGAATATAACAAAAATGAAAGAAAAAATTATTCACGGGCGATCCGAGGTCGGGAAGTGGAAAGGGGTGAGTTTTTAAGGGTAGAAAACGATTTATCTCGATTTCCGGCAAAACTACAAGTCCTATGAAAAAACGTTAAATAGCAAAGTTGTAGGTAATAAAAAGATCTAGAACTTTTTTATTTACACTTTTTTTCACATAACCTCAAAATTTATGTGAAAAATTCAAATAACCAAGTTTTTGGTTTTTTATTTTTATCTTTTACAAGAAAATTTTTTTTTTCACGAAATTTGGTGAAAACTTATCTTTTTATGTCTCAAACACACTGTAATTTTTTTGACTTAAAATATTCATTTTTCACCTTATTTTGACTTAACATCGAAACAGCACCCTAATTTTCAATCGAAAATCCTTACATCAAAATATCTGCTTTTAAAAAAAAAAAAGTCGGTGGGCTTTTTGTTCCTTTAAATCTCTACTTTTTGATGGTGTAAAAAAAATATACATTACTATGGTTAATGTTCTCAAAAAATGCAAAGAAAGAAAAAAAGTCGAATCCGAAATTTTTGTTTAATTATTATGTACAATTTTGAGCTATTTATTAAAATTTATACTTCAATTACTCGAAAAACGTAAGATTCCATGTTACATTGATAAACATAAAAATTACAAATCCATAAAACATAAAGATCGCAAAAAATATGCGAAAATAGTTGTTCTAAATATAATTAAAGGTAGGATTTAAAGGGGATTTCATCACATTTACCATAGTATTGTATATTTTTTTACACCATCAGAAAGTGGAGTTTTCAATGAACAAAAAGCACACCGACTTTTTTAAAAAAGCAGATATTTTGACGTGAGAATTTTCGATTGAAAATTAGGGTGCTTTTTCGATATTAAGTCAAAATAAGGTGAAAAAATAAATATTTTAAATCAAAAAAATTACAGTGTGTTGGAGACATAAAAAGGTAAGTTTTCACCAAATTTCGTGAAAAAAAAATTTTTCTTGTAAAAGATAAAAATAAAAAACCAAAAACTTGGTTATTTGAATTTTTCACATAAATTTTGAGGTTATGTGAAAAAAGTGTAAATAAAATAGTTGTAGATCTTTTTATTACCTACAACTTTGCCTTTTAACGTTTTTCCATAGGACTTGTAGTTTTGCCGGAAATCGAGGTAAATCGTTTTCTACCGTTAAAAACTCACCCCTTTCCACTTCCCGACCTCGGATCGCCCGTAAATTATTTTTAATTTTTGTTATATTCTCTTTCTTTTCCAATGGGTTTCATCCTAATACTATTTTTTTTACTTTTTACCATTTTCAAAGGCTTCAGCCCTGGTCTATCTGTACTAAAAGCATTTTAAAATGATTTTATTATGGAACAGGTTTCAGAAACCTGACTTATCAAGTATGATACAACAGCTTATGACAACAATAATTGTTGTATAGATGTATTATAATTATTATAATACATTTATACGCCATTTTATCTTGAGAAAAGTGTGTTAGAAGTATACGAGGCTTAAAAATATAATTAAGTAAAAATTTTAATTTTTTTAAGTAGCCAGAACGAATGTTTAATTGAATTTTAATTAAAGCACATCATTAAAATACCTGCCTTATCTTAACCAAAGTTTTTTCATGAATATAAAAAAGATTCCATTAGCATACTTAATTAATTCTGGATTAATTTGCCCGTTGACAATTTTTCTTAGAAGGTTGCTGTTTTAAGATAAAAAAAATTCTGTTTTAAATATTTTATCAAAGGTATAATAATTCATCTTGGGGTTTAGACACGTATAAAAAGTTAAAAACATAATACTAGCCAACAAAATTAAAATATTTTAGGTTCACGTGAGTTTTATAGTATCGCGCCTTAGGGTGCCAAAGTAATTAAATTAATTGAAGCACCGTGTATTTTTGTACAGTCATGTATACTGAAAGGTAAATAAATACCTATTAAAGAAAAAAAATTGTACCTGATATTTCTAAGCGTTGACAAAGAAGCGCTAGCTTTTAAGTAACATTATATCTCAATACACTGAAATTTAAAATACTAAAAGAAAAACATTATAGGTGGTATAAAAAAAAATAACTTGTCCGACTTATACTGTCTTTATTTTGTTATTTAACACAATGTTTCGGTTAGTTAGTATCTCTAAATGTTTTCAAGTGTAAACTAAATTATTCTAAGGCTACTGCCTTTTTTAAATACTATCCATGTGCAATGAAGCTTGATGACTCCGCCTACGTGCTTATTGGAGTGTGAACTTTGAGCTGTTGGTTTTAGACAAGAAGAGGCTTCCAGATATTGGGGATATCTATACTTGGTTTTTGACCACTGTATATTATGTTGGTTGGTCCATACAGGTTTCGCTATACCTGATCTCGAAGTTATCTCTTTGAGTATGTTTCAGATGTTCTCTAACTCGTACGGGAAAAAGGATTTTTGTTTCTCCAATGCACGATTCGCCACACTCGCAAGGGATTTGATAAATACAATTTTTTGTGTTTTTATTACTTTTGAAAGAAAGGTTCTAAGAGTATTTTCGGATTTGAAGGCTGTTTTAATATTATAGTTTTTGGTTATCCTTCTAATATTTTCAGAAATCCCCTGAATGTAAGGTATTGTAAGAAATGCTTGCTCCTCTTTCGTTTCTGTATTAGTTTTTTTTTTAGAAGCTAAGGTTTTGGACACGGAAAAGCACTGGAGAAAACGAAAATTCAAAGAAGCAGCTTTCCTGAAACAAAATCCCATATATTTAGTAAACCAAGTATAGATATCCCCCATATCTGGAAGCCTCTTCTTGTCCAAAACCAACAGCTCAAACTTCACACTCCACTAAGCACGTAGGCGGAGTCATCAAGCTTCATTGCACATTGCACAGTTTAAGACAGTAGCCTTAGAATTATAATTTAGTTTACACTGGAAAACGGTTAGAGATACTAACTAACCAAGACGTTGTGTTAAGTAACAAAATAAAGACAATGGAAGTCCGACAAAGTAGTTTTTTTGATATTACTTCCTTGTATACCAAATTCAAACAACTATAGGTAGTGTTCCACAAGGATCAATTTTAGTACCTTTTTATTATGAAATGATTCAATCTAAATTACAATAAATGGCCAAATAAAGTTATTAATTTGCTGATGACATGACTAACATATAGTTTGCTAATAACTATTTTCTTATGCAAACTAAAGGATAATAAAGTTATATTTAAAAAAACAAAAGGTTTTTTTAATTCGTATAATTTAACTGTTTAACCCATTTAATCATATTTATGAATTTAAACTTTACTATTTAGTTAATATTGTCGTTTACTATTTATATTTCCTGTAATGTACTGGCAAATTCGTTTAATGAGAAAGCTGCGACTTAATAAATATAATAAAACTTACATTTTAATATACTATTTAAAGGTAATAACTACATAATATCTAATAATGTTATACCGAGCAACTAATAAATTGAATTTTTCTGTTCAAAGAAACAGTGATACGAATTTATACCTTTAACCTTCCTTTGTCATGCCATTGATATACATAATATTCAATATTTTATAGCTGGTGTCATACCACACACATTTAATAATCTGTTATTATTTTCTATTTTTACACCGTTATTGATTTCGGAGTTACAAAACTGAATAAATGTTTCGAGAGTTAGTAGGTCATTTATCTACAAAAAAATGAACAGTGTTTTAATACGTTGTTGTTAAATATAATATAATATTGTGTTTACAGTCGAGGAGTTTTTATTTCCAATTTTTTTTTCGACCTTTCCGAAATCAATGAGCTGCTTTATTTTATAAAATGTAATGGGCCTAAGTGCTATAGTAAAAATTTTGAATACTCTCGCAAGATGGAGGCAAAGTCACGTGACACTATGTCAATTTTGGTATATTTAATTTTGATAGGTGGTATGAATTCCAGGACCGGACTTGAAAATTATACATGTGATACCTTCTAAAACAATTGATGCAATAGTCTTATCGGTTCTACCGCTTTAAGGTTGAATTCTCAACGTCATTCAATCTATTGCCAACCTATAACCTATTTCGCGTTGATTTTTTGAGTTTATTATTTTAATAATTAACATTTAAAGAAAATCAATATCGTCGGTACATTATTTATGTAGTATCTAATATATTACAAAAATATCAATTTATTTCATTGCTAATTTTGGGAGAATTGTATAGTAAAAGAACAATGAGTGACAATGACATAATAATATTTAAAAAAATCTCACCCGATATTTTTCGCTATACAATTCTCCTAAAATAAGTTGTAAAATTCGTTGATATTTATTAAATATGTCAATTATTACCTATAGAATATCAAGTCGATACTGATTTTCTTTAAATTTTGTATAAAAGCTAGAAACCATAAATAAATCTACGCGAAATAGGTTATAGGTTGGCAAGCATGTTGATACTCCCACCTTAATATTGCCAAGTAATAATAATAATTGCTTTAGAAAGTTTTGCTTTATAAATATTATAATTTAAGGTAGATAATAATAAACATATGGTTTAAAGATAAAGTGTCAAATCAAAAAAAACTATATAATATTATAATTATTCAAACCTTGAAAACATTAAATTAACTGAAACGCAACTTAAAATAGGACTCTGTCACTCATATTTACAACAGAATTTTTTTTATTATATTTATTTAATATAGTGTTAAAAAGTAGTAGTAGTAAGCAAAATGCTATAGTTAAATATTTTTTTAAACATTTAAAAAAAAAGTCATATAGATTTATTTTTATTTTAGAACGCAACATGCTTAAAACAAACACAAACGAAAAAAAATAAACAATTTGCAAACTATATCAAATAGTACGTTTCATATTGTTTTTTATTAAATATTTTTTTCTTAAGTTTTAATGATGTCTGAGGTTTAATAGAATTATCCAAATTTCTATATTCTATCAAACCTTTAGGAAAAATGGATTTATAGGTTAATGTTTTAGGTACTTCATCCATATAAAAATTTTAATTAGTTCTGGTTTTATAATGATTATGATTAATAATCAGGCAATACTTTATTTTTAATTTTATGTAATATTTACGAGTAGATAGCACTTTTTTATAATAATGATGCTGATATATAAAATACAGTTTGTTTATGCCAACTATGTGGTAAGTGTTCAGCTTCCTCATTTCCTTTCGTGTCCTTTTGTTCCTTGATCTTTTTCTGTTACAACATGTGATGATTTGATTTAATCCAACATCAAATTGGCCTCTTGTAGGTTCTTTCAAGCTTTTAAAGCTCAGGGTGCAGAGCTATTGATCTTAATGTAAATTATCTTTTGATAGAAATCCCCGCTTGTCATAAATTGATCATAAACCTTAATTGCAATTATAGTATGTGCCTGCATCATGATTATTTCCATTTGTGTTCTACCCTATAATCTACCTAGGATTCCAAAGAAATATTGCTTTTACAATATATCCAAATGTTGTTAAATTCCAATAAACAATAAAAGAGTTAATACACTTTATAAAAAGTTTTAACAAAGTTTGAATCGCTACAAACACCGTTAACCATACATAACAATCACTTCAAACCCGTAGGAAGCCCTCTAGAAACCTTAGGATGTGCTATATTAGCATTTCTTGAAATTGTAGGTATACCTGTCCTGCGCCTTATTTACAAATCAATATTAGCAGATCGGAGAACTTAGAGAAATTAATTAATCTCGGTATTAATTTACTAACAGAAATCCGACTTTAATGAAATCATATTGTAATATCCGGAATATAATTATTATGTCTTTACCTTTATGTAAGCAAAGGTATTAGATGATAGCTTAAAGAAAATGAATATATAATAAGCAAAGTTTATAGAAGTGGCGTACAGAAACGGAAGCTAATGCAGCAAGCCGTTATTGTTTACCACAGTATGAAATATATAATTTGAAATTTTATTAAACCGTACCTGAGAACTCGGTGGTATAAATATTTTTTCTAAACGGACCAAGCTGCTCTTTGTGGTCTCCATCTCTTATGCATTTATGTCCAACAGTTTTATTTTTTTGTCATGGTACTAATAATTATTGCAACACATGTGAAAAACAAAATACTCACTATGCACTCGACAGCACAATAAGGGGCTGGTATATTTCGTTTACTTTTTACTACTAGCTTACATTTTTGTAGGTTACTTTATAAATAACTAGCGTGTATCCGGCATGCGTTCCAACCCGCTGGTATAAATACAAACCCGAACAAACCCGATATATTAGTACCAGGCATGCCACTTTCTGAAATTGCACCCGTGCGAAGCCGGGGCGGGTCGCTAGTTATACATAAAAACCTTCCCCTTGAATCACTCTATCTATTAAAAAAACCGCTTCAAAATCCGTTGCGTAGTTTTAAAGATTTAAGCATATATAGGTAGGGACGGACGGACAGACAGCGACAGCGACAGCGACTTTGTTTTATACTATGTTAAGATTATTCCCATGAAACTTTTAACCAAATTAATTTTAAAATGCAAACCAATTGGACCCAGTTAGTATTATGTAAATGTGGTATAGTTTACCTAAACCTCCCCATTTTCAAGGGGTCAAAACGTCTATAGAATTCAAGCGCTTAATATGCATACCTTGATCTCGCCTTCCAAATTGTAATTGTTCACATTTATGTGGAATGTTAAAAGAAGTATCGTTAATACGTTTTTAGATTAACTCTTTCGTATAGAATCGTTATAAATAAAATAAATTATACAGAAACAGATTGATCGTAGATCGTAGGATCGAAACAAACTTATGGAATAAATAATAATTGAAAGAGGTTATTAAGGAATAGAAACTGAGTCACGACCATCATTGATTATTAAGAGACATCTATAATTCTTAGGCTACTAAATACTATACATGTGCAATGAACCTTGATGACTCCGCCTACGTGCTTATTGGAGAGTGAAGTTTGAGCTGTTGGGGCTTTGGACAAGAAGGGGTTTCCAGATATTGGGGATATATATTTGGTTTACTAAATATATGTGTATTTTGATTCATGAAAGCTGCTTCTGGATCAGGTATAGCGGAACATGTATGTACCAACCAACATAATATTATACAGTGCTCAGAAGCCAAGGTTTTTGACACGGAATAGCACTGGAGAAAACGAAAATTTTAGAGAAGCAGCTTTCATGACTAAAAATACCCATATATTTAGTAAACCATGTATATATATCCCCAATACCTGGAAGCATCTTCTTGTCCAAAAGCAACAGCTCAAACTTCACACTTCAATAAGCACGTAGGCGGAGTCATCAAGCTTATTGCGAATGGATAGTAGTAGTAGTAGTAGCCTTAGAATTATAATTTAGTTAACACTTGAAAACTGTTAGAGATACTAACTAGCCGAAACGTTGTGTTAAGTTCGACAAGGTAATTTCTGACATAATATTATAGTTGTTATTAAATTATTAAACATTTAATAAATTACGTTGGCATTATTTGGTGAATTTTATAAATATTATAAGATCTTTTCTCTATTTTTATTATAAAATGCCGTAATATACCTGTTGTTGACAGGTACGCAGAGACTTTTAAAACTCAAGGTAAACTCGCAGTTGCCAACAACGATAACGACGAAATACTTATTAACTAACTTTTAAACTTGACGAAGCAACATTTCTCTTCTCAATATCTTTAGTAAACATGTCAACTTTCCAAGTAGATTGAGAAATATTTTTAAAACGAATATTTTTATGATATAATTTTTAAATTAAAGAGTCTGAGTAGGATTGAAGTCAGGGGTCAACTTTTTTTTATTATACTGGATTCATCCTAAGACACGTTTCGTGACTTACATGACTCGTCAGGCTGCAATCTGTGGACTACTATGCTACTGCTATTTATACTGAAACTCCTGCGTGTCTTTTATTCAAATAGAATGTTGGTCGGGCAAAACTGTCAAGTCGGTGTGCTACTTTGGAATCAAATGGTACCAAAAAACTACGCGAAGAAACTATATAATATGTTAATAACAGAAATCATATAATATGTTGCACTAAAACCTTTACGGTAGTAAGACGCTGTCGCAACAATCTCTTTACAATCGGTGTTCAACATAGAATCACCTTGTATTGGGTTCCTGGACTCAGCAATATATATGGCAACGAGACTGCTGATGCGCTCGCCAGGGAGGGCGCAAGCATGTCTGTCGAACTAGCAGAAAATACTGTGGTTAGATCACTGGGATCAGTCAAAGAGGAGATAGATCGGATAACTAAACAATTTGCGCAAAGCAGATGGACAGGGCTGACAACTTGTTGCATCTCTAGGCAATTGTGGCCCCTACTTGAAGCAGCAAAACCTCACTGCTATTACAGCACAGTCGGTAGGACCTAAGAAACATCACTGCCGTAGTCACCGGTCATTGCCTGTTCGGTAGACACGCTGAACGTATGCAAACACCAACTAACAACTCTGTAGAAGTTGCAGAGATGAAGAAGAGGAGGAAAGTATTCAGCATTTCTTGTGTGAATGCCTCGGCCTCGCGAGATGAAGGTTCAATGCCCTGGGCGAACCATTTTTTAATGATGTGGAGGAAGTGAGCAGCCTGCAACTGGGTCGACTCACTAAGTTTATTTACAGCAGTGGCTGATTTGAATGAGCCGTCAAGATTATTCTACGATCTACGTAGCGTTAACCATCAGGAAGCTGATGCGGATAGGTTCCGCAGATCATGTGTGGTACCACAACGGTCCTTATAGGACTACGTGTGACTGTTTGGGCAATGCCAGAGATCTACCACTCTAACCGTACCCAACCTAAAACCTTTACGGTAGCATAGGAAACTACACAATTTATATTATTTAACCTGTTTTTTAAATAATTCCAAAAATAATTACTTTTAGCAGATTTCCTGCAATTAATATTGGTTTTTAAATGCAGTGCAATCGGTTGTGCTTCGAATTATGCAAACAAGATATAATTTACATAACCCCGGAGTTTTCAAGGGTCCTGAAATTTCTATAGAGTTCACTTACTTAATATGCATGGCCTGACTTGATTTTCGAGCATTAATTGTTCTCGACATTTGCATTGAGTAATATGACAAAAAAAGAGAAGTGATTTATATGTCTATCTTCAATTAGGGAAATGTAGGGACCTAGCCTTTCCCCTTATCGTTATGTTGACTTTTCAGTAATTTTGTTAGTTTTATTTTGCAATATAATAAGTATATGAAAAAATACTAACTAGCCGCGAAAACACACGTTACTTGTTCCTCCCCTTTCAATGTCAAGTTTAAGTTCATTTCCCGTTTGGGTTAGACACGTGCTGGTCGCAGCGAACTTCCGTCTAGGATGTTCATGAAAAACGAATAAAATTTCTTTATAAAAATTTTTTTAAAAAATACTAAAAAGTTCCTCTAAAATGTGGTAAACTTTTATTTTCTTCTCTAAAATATGTGTCAGTTTTGACTCCTGCTGGGGTAACTGGGCCGTAACAAGCTTGGTGCCCCAACAGCATTTTTCTTCAAGCTAAATGGTAAGCTAATCTAACTTATTTTATTACATTTCATTTATTACATCCCTTTTTTTCTTTATCTTTTACAGAAAGCATCTATACTCAAATTTAAAAAACACATTTTTTTCTTTCTCCCCCCCTCATTTCTGACTTATTCTTTCACACCTCCTCGACATAGGTGAATTTTTCAAATCAAATCAAACTAATGTTTTCATCACACACACTCTGAACTGATTTCCACAAAACACTTCATTTGACATGGATTTGTATTCATATGTCCTGTTTTTCTCTTCATTTCCCGCCCATAGTGGCTTTTTACTGGTCCCTGACCTTTCAGCTTGCTGATAGATTTTCCACCTCTTGACTGCTAAATTTTTTCACTCCCTATACGTGCTATTGAAAGCTCCATTATGGATTAGTTTCACCTTTAACTTAATTATATTTTCTCTTTTGCTAACAACATCAGCTGTTCATAATTTTTACTTCAACATCCTGATGATGAGTGTTTCTTGACTCGAAACATGTAGATTATAGCGTAGCTATTGAATTAAAATTGTGGAGAAAGACTTTATGGTTTTCTTTTCCCTATATGAAAAAAGGTTTAAATATCTTATGGCCTTTTGTTTGGAGTTTCACATGGATCTACTTCCAATCCTGGTAATAACGTTAGAGTTTTATTTACAAACATAATACTACTATAATAATAAAGAAACGAATGGCCTTAACGCCGCCCGCAGCCTAAAGTGCTAGTTAGATCCTTATGATTGATCGTACCAGCAAAAATTAATTAACAAACCAGATGGATTGAAAGCGAATAGTTTGACTGCCTTTTATATTAAAGTTAATTCAGCTGGGATGGCACTAAGGTGTATTGATGGCCGCTTGGCTTTTGTAAAAAGGCTTTTAATACATCTTACCGCTGTTGTCGGGATTGCTTGGGTTATGGCTGCCCGTAGGTCCTAACAAGGACGAACAGGCCGCCGTGGTTTACCCGCCCTAGGGTATCCATTGTGCTTGGATCCCAGTGTATTCAATTATAAAAAAACAGTTACACACTTGTCCGATATGCCACAATATTCGCTTTTATTTATTTTCGCGCACATTATATCATCTTCTAGACCGCTTCAGCGTGTAGCCGCTTGTTTGAGCTCCCAGTGGACGACCGATGTCAAATAATTAAAAATAATACAATGTTAATAATGAGACATTTTTTCCTTAAACCGCACGTACCAGTGACAATAACAGACAAAAAAAAATAAAGATAATAATAGTAAAAATATTATCTATCCCATAAAATAAATTTTAATTAGCTTACTGTACCACAAAAAGGAAAACATTCGGTATGCTTTATCCCTCTCCCAAACATTTGAGCTTAGTTCACCTATATCCCCTCTACTATTCATTTTTAAATACTGCAAAATCCATTCAAGCTAGTGAGTTTCGCAAACGAGGTGCAATTTACATAACCCAGAACTTTTCGAGGGGTCTGAATTTTCTATAGGATTTATGGAGTACTTAATATGCATGGCCTATGCTCCGGTGGCTAATTGTGCACATTAACAAGGAATATCGATACAATAACGCAATAATTCTCGCTCTACGCGTACGTTTTTTGTATTCGTTTTTTATTTTAAAATATTCATTTCGACCATATTATTATACTGCTATTTTCGACAATTTAACTGTTAAAGAAACGCTTAGAAATGGTCTAAGAAGATCCTGTGCTCCTCCAACGCTGTAGATCGGTTAACTTAAATTTTCTGTGTGTGATGGTAAATTGCATTTTCGTATTGGAGAATTAGCACTCAAAAAATTTAAATATTGAAGGCGTAGGGATGTTACGGAATAGCTTTTTCTCGAACCTAGTTGGACCTGTACCTATTCCAAACCCGAACCTATTCCAAATACCTATTACAGGTCCAAACTATTCCAGGTCAAACTTAAACGCCGCTCCGCCGATTGGCGCTATTCCGGCTGCATGCATGGCCGACACGAGTTTTTAAAGAAGGCCGCCAGATCTCCAGCGTGGCCAGCACTGCCCAGCAGTTTCCGATTGTTCGAATTAAATTTCGTTATAAATTTTTGTAACAGATTAATATTTGTCGCACCAGACTTTTTTGGAAGATTTGATTGTAACGGAGGCCTATTATTTAAAGAAACATGAAGAATAGGCATAGGTACATCCACCATATGTTGCCTTTTTAATTAATTCCTCATTGCTGGTTGCATATCCCACATTAAATACGCTATATTTTGTTGCCCAATAAATTATTACAATATTTTTAGAAATATTTATTATTTATTACTATTTCCCTTTATCTTTATTTAGTGAGATTATTTTAATTATTGCAATGTGCTTGTAATGGCAACGTTTAAAATTCTCAACTGCAAATTCGCCATATTATAAACATATTATATAAATTTAAAGCAAAACCTGTAGCCGTTACATTCCCTATATCGTACCTGTACCTGACAACTTAAAAAAGGAATAACAATGAAACCAGAGAATCAAACATGTGACAGTGCCAACGGACCTAGAATAGGTACCTGGTAATAGGTAATAGGAACGCGGAATAGGCAGATGATACCTATTACAAAAGAACAGGTCCAGTTCCACTGTAACACCCCTATGAAGCCGTGATATTTTTTTCCCTTGCTCTCCACCTCCTCCTATAATTGATTTACAAAGACCACTTCAACATTAAAATCCAGAACGACGGCGCACCAAAGCACCTTAGGTAGCGCTTACCCCTCTGGTAATGGGGGGGGGGGGGGGCAATATGCAGAATTACTCTATATCACTCATTCAGGCTCTACAGAGTAATCCTCGACCCCAAATCTCGTTTCCCCAGTTGAAGGGGAATCCTGGTCAGCTCCACGCCCAACTTAAAAGAAGTTGGCACTTGAAAACTTAGAAACATGCATTCTTGCTTGAATTGGGGTATCCATGAATCAAATAATTTAGTTGTGGTGATGGTGTTAAGTGGAGAACACTTCTTATATTGATCCCGATGAATTTAGATCATAACGAATAACCCTATTAATCGGTTCCCTAATAGTATTTATTAACAATAATTTTTTAATAAGAAAACTCTAAAAGAAACATTATTTTTAATAAAAAATAAAAAGTATGGTTTAGCCAAACATTCTTTTATTGGACGTAAAACTCTTTCAATATATCAAAGTTATTTTACGAAAAGTATATCAAAACAAAAATGTACTTGAACCCTGTCGTCAAGAGAACATCTTGTGTCAAGAAAAATTGCCTCAATAAAAAAAAGTTTGGAAAAGGAAATCAATAAGTTTTATTTCGATACTACGAAGAACGATATTGACTGAAAAGTCCATACGAAGCTAGTTTTTAAATTTAAACTTTGCAGAAAATTACACCGCATTTTATGTTACCACCACTAACGACCCAAAAACCGAGCAATGGAAACGACGAGAAGGAATGACACTCACTTGACACGGCACTTTTTTGTTTGCTCTGGGTCATGAAAAATAATTTTTTATATAAATTTTTATATTTATTTTATTTATAAAAACGGTGTAAAGAAGAAACTATTGATTATTATTACATTGACATCAGCGATTAACGATGATACAAGGTGTGTTAACTTGGACAGAAATTAGAAACAGGTGGTGCATTTCCTCTAGTTGTTCTAGGTGCTCAAAATTAAATACCACATAAATAGAAGAAATAATCTATAAAAATACCAATAAAAATATCTTTGTCTTGGAAAACAAATAATCCTTTTTCCTTAATCAATAAATAAAACGAAGTACTTTATTATAGAACGAAGTTAGCAAATAAACCTGATTTTACCACGGAAACTAAAAACTGAAATTGATTTTAAACATGCAACGAAAAACATATAAACTTTCAAACGAAACAAAGCGTATAAACATGATAATAAATTTAACATATTTTATATGTCAACATTCAAACTTTGCTTTTTAACCTGTAGCTATATATTTTCAATGCTCAGCCCAACTTCTTAAATGACTTTAAGGGAACATTTCTTAAGGTTGGTTTTTAACAAAAATTAAATTCACATTATTTTTTTAAGCTATCCAGGTCACATGTATTGTGCAATATACAGTGTCACCAGTAAAGTCCGCATCATATGGGATTTTTTTTTATTAATAGCTTTATTCAAAATTTGACTTTGGCATCGAGTTCTGCTTCGATTGAAATGAAAATTAAGCAAAAAATAGTAGTCACGTGATTCGCATTATCTGTCAAATTTTAATTTTTTCCAAAAAATAATTAAAAAGTGGGGTTATTTCTGAACATCAAAAAAAGTTATTAGAAAAAGTTTTTTTTAAATGCAGTTTCTAGCCCATATGCAAAATTACAGCTGCATAAGATAATTTTGATTTTTTAATCATATTTTGTAAATTGAACCACCTTTGCAAAATAAGGCTCAACGCAACCTACATAAAACTTCTTAGGTTTGACAAGGCTTTATTTCCGATACATTTTCTTTAAAGTAGCGCCCATATTAAATGTGTGTTTTTCTACAAAATCAAAATTGGGCTATTAAAATTTGGTCGCATGTGATGCAAAGTTTATTTGTTTTTGACCCTGTATAAGATAATTTCATAAAATAAGTATTTTTGAAAACGTGGTTTGTGTCTGAAAGTAATACACGTTAACGTTATTATGACTTAATAGTAAAGCTTAATAATAAATTATAATATAGGGGTTTTAAATTAAATCGTTGAAAATAGATAAACTTTACATTGTTAAATAAAAATTTATTTTCCACTTAAAAAACTACTGAAGGCACTATGTTCTTTTTGTCTTAATATTAAGGTGTACTACTTTCAGACACAAACTACGTTTTTAAAAATACTTATTTTATGAAGTTACCTTATACAGGGTCAAAAACAAATAAACTTTGCATCACATGCGACCAAATTTTATTAGCCCAATTTTGATTTTGTAGAAAAACACACATTTAATATGGCGCTACTTTAAGGAAAATGTATCTGAAATAAAGCCTTGTCAAAACTAAGAAGTTTTATGTAGGTTGCGTTGAGTCTTATTTTGCAAAAGTGGTGCAATTTACAAAATATAAGGAAAAAATCAAAATTATCTTATGCAGCTGTAATTTTGCATATGGGCTAGAAACTGCATTTAAAAAAACTTTTCCTAATAACTTTTTTCGATGTTCAGAAATAACCCCACTTTTTAATTATTTTTTGGAAAAAAGTTAAATTTGACAGAAAATGAGAATCACGTGACTACTATTTTTTTGCTTAATTTTCATTTCAATCGAAGCAGAACTCGATGCCAAAGTCAAATTTTGAATAAAGCTATTAATAAAAAAAGCCCATATGATGCGGACTTCACTGGTGACACTGTATACTGTTTGCAATAAAAAAAGATCTTTCTTTGCCACCGCCCAAGTTTATATAACAGCAATATCTAACAAATCCTTGGTATGTGTGACTTTTCAAACTGGACTATCCATCCTATTGCACAGATTTGGCTTTGCGTGATTTTTTTATTCAGATATTGAAAAAGTCCACCCCACGAGACGTCTTTTTGCAGACCATAAACTATGCTAATATATATTTAGGCCTGTTTTCCTTTGGCGACCGTCTCATATAAAATGCAACAAAGCTCTCAGCTTACCAGGCTTTCGCCAACCTTAAGTCTGAGTTTATTTCTAAGCTAGACAGACTCGATTATTGATTGATTAGTGAAAGGTAATATTTCATCGAAGTTTGCACGACATACACTTAAGGATTGAATGGATTGAAGTAAGTATGGTTTTTGCAAGACCATTCTGATATTGAAGGTAAACCTTTCGCAATACATCAAAGTTATTTCGAGGAAAGTATGGAAAAATATAAAAGTACTTGAACCCTATCGTCAGAAAACATCTTGTCTTGAGAAAAATGACTCTCAGTAAGAAAAGTTTTGGAAAGAACATCGATAAAAGTGTGCTCGGTTACCGAGAGAACTTATTTGTATTATAAAATATTATAGGTTTAAGGAAAATGAAACTTGATAGACTTTACACATAAACAGATACAAACTGAGTGATCCATTTGTTAATTGGTTCATTGAAGGCCTTATAATGGGGCTATATGCGGGGAAGCACGCATCTTTGCAAAAGCAGCTTTCTAAAGTGGCTGATTTTGTTAAAAATCAAATAACTGAAAAACTACTCAAAAATATAAAAAACATGTTATAAAAAAATTCTTGTAATTTACAGTAAAATTCGAAAATGAAAAAATAAATAGGGTAATTCATTTAAAATATGAAAGTCGGTACTTGGTCAGGAGAAACTAAACACCCTGTAGACGTGAAAATACTATACTATAAAAATACAAGCCAATCCAAAAAACCTTTATATTTAACTTTTCTTCAATACCGATTCTGAGATCCGATTTTGGGTCATCTTCCGTAGACCACCCTGTACAATGTACATTATAACATATATTTCTGAAAAAGACAAACGATATCGTCAAAATAAAATTACTATAAACACCGTAAAACGTGTGTTTCCTTTGAGACTAATAAATTATTATCTAAATGGAAATCTTAGTTGTGTATTCACACCCCTTTTAAAAGGTGGTTTAACCCTATTAGTTAAGGTTAAGGGTTGGTATTTAATTTACCGATTTTTGGTGGTTTTAATAGGAGAAATGGCTGAGGATATAAATTTATCAGTAGCTTTGTTTTTTAATTATTAATGTTGTATAGTGTGACATATTTTAAGAAAAAAACTTTTCAATGGTTTTCGGTTCACTAAACCGATTGCCGATGCATCTAAAATATAAGACCTCAGTGCTGTAGAGTGACGTCATCACAAGTAGGCCGAGTATTTAGTAAACTGCTAAACAAACATTTTTCCCTAAATTTATTTATAGAGGCGATTTAAAATAAGTAATATAATTTCCAGATACCTGCACTGAGAAAAAAACCTTCTATTCCTTATAAGAATTCACATACTCTTTATACAACTGTTTAATACTATATGTGACAGCAACGCGCTTTACTACTGCAAAACAACATAAATTGCTATAGACCGTTGTATAGTGATAATATCACGGTAATTTAGCTAATAGGAAATAGGAGTTAATGCTACCATAGAATGGTTTATAGCCATTATTGCTCTGAATACTTACACTAATTATCAGGTTCTATTGGGGGTGTAATTTGGCTTTATACTGTATTCTTTTCGACTGGCAGTTGTAATGAAATTTAACAATTATCACAATAATATTTGCCTGCTAGCATTATACTTAGCACTAAAAACAAGTACTTACTTATTGTAGTTATCAAAAATTTAAATAGCTTCTAGTTTGTGTCGTTTAACATTGCATATAATTATCTAATACAGGGTGGCGCACCGAAAACTTTCCACCCAGGTTTATTTTCTGGTTTAAATTCCTCTCATTCCTTCGTAGGCCTCACTCATTTCTTTTGTTGTGTTCAGTCCTTTAATAAATAAATCAAAATTCGCTCGAACACGGGAACCTTAGTTCTCAGGGGGACCCTGACCCCCCCCCTGCTGGAACCCCCACGACGGGGTGGCTTCCACCCTTAAAATCTTAAATGGAAAGGGGGTCGAGTGACACCTTATTTTAAAGGGAATTGAATTGCCTTTCAAACGCGACCTTGCTCGTTTAAATCGAGTGAATAAGTAGTTACTGAGAAATAGGGCTAAAAAAAAAAAATTAAATGTAATAAAATTTGTTACCGCTTGTATCAATCAAGTAAATGTTGAAAATGTCCACCTATAACCTCTATGCAATTTTAAAGGCATTGTCCAAAATGTTCGCGAACATTATGGAGCATATGGGGTGACTTTCACCCTTAAAATCGGAAATGAAAAGGAAGGTCGAGCTATAGCTTATTTCAAAAGGAATTTAATTGACTCAAAACCACTGGCTACGGCCCTGAATTTGGTTGAGTACCTTCCGAGAATTTAAATGGTAAAACAATGTGTGCTTAAGTGTAAACAAATTAAATGGTATAAAATACGCAAAAAAAGGATACAACCTTAACAAAAGGGATTTGGAATTTTACTTGTTCAATCGAAAAAACTCAGTTTGTTTTTGGCATCGATCAAATTTATAGTAAGAATAAAAATTTATTCTGCCTTACATATCAGTGTGTTCAATAATTGATTAAAATGACGTATACTTTTCAAGAAAGGGTTGAAATTATTTCACTTTCCTTTAGAAGTAACGATTGTGCTCGAGCTGCCGCCCTGCCTTATAATGCATTGCATCTAAATGCACACTTGCCTCATACTTACGTGCTACAATTGGTGGCAAAATTCCGTGAAACAGGATCAGTGATGAACAAAAAAAGGATTGTTGAAAATCCTGTAAGAAATGAAGCTGTAGAAGTTGCAGTTTTGGGTCATATTGCCATCGATCCCACACTTAGCACGAGGAAAGTGTCAGATGTATCGGGTGTTTCACGTAGAACGGTTCAGCGATGGTAAAATTCGTCCATAGATTATAGTAGTAGAAGACTCCGAACAACGATGTGACCTGCGCAACAAATACGTTAAAATTAATATTAGGGCGCGCGGCGATTGGATCGCTACGAAACCCCATCATCGCCTTGTAGATTATAGGTTTTAACAGGTACAATTCGTTTTTGAAGACGCCCACGTTGTGGAACATAAAAAAATCTACGAAAAGGTGTTTTTGTTTGCTGCCCAAGTAAAAACTTGTCCAAATAATTAAAAATTACACTAAATTTCTCGTTTTTTTTTCCGGATATCTTTCTAGGTATTCGAAATATGTACAATTATTATCCCCCAAATATTATGCCCCCCAAATTACAATATTCCTGATATGAAAACATATCACAGAAATCCAGTATTTTTAATAAAGATCGTATTAAGTCCAGTTTTATTAATTACCGGAGCTTCGTAATAAAAAAGTAATAACTTGTTTTACCGTCCAACGAAAAGCTGTAATTATTTTGCTATTACTGACTTTATTGCCATAAAAATTACTTCTTTATTAAAGTCTTTATACCCCTTTGCTTTTAAAAACCCATTTCCTTAATAAATTTATGTACAAAGCTCTGTTGGTCTGATACAGAAAAAAACTTAGGTTGGGCTTTTTCGCTATACTTAAACGAATTTTTCATATTCAGCACTGACATCCTGAATTAGAATCCACGGAAAATTGGAACATTTTTTGTTCCTTTGTTACTTATTAAGTGATAATTTCCTATACAATGTGAGTTTGTAACATGGAATAAATTCAGTAAATCCAGTACAGTTTTTTTAGAAAAATACTTGGGAACGGCACATTATTAGTTGTGGTCTTGTTTATAAAAAAAATATGGAAACAGGTTTAAAAGAGACTAATTGTGGCATATCGGACAAGTGTGTAATTGTTTTTTATATTGTAACACACAGGGATCCAAGCACAATGGATACTATGGGGCGGGTAGACCACCACGGCCGTTTCGTCCTTGTTAGGACTCTACAGGCAGCCATAACCCAAGCAATCCCGACAACAGCAGTAAGATGAATGAAAAGCCTTTTGCAAAAGCAAAGCGACCATCAATGCACCGCAGCGCCACCCCAGCGGAATAAGCTCCAATATAAAAGACAGTCACACTGGTAATAATCGAAAGGTAGACAACTAAATAAACCACGAAGTGCATCACATGCCAGTATAGGGAACGCTATTTGCGTTTTTATCGGAACATCTGCCGTTTTGCAGATTAGAAACAGATCAACGCTGGCACCCACTAGAATGCAAAAAAATGCGAAAAGAATTCTCTTTTAATTATTTTCGCGGATACTGTATTATCTTTTGAACATTTTTATGGCTTTTCTTAAACGAGCAGATGTTCCGGTGAAAACGCAAATAGCGTTCCCTATACTGGATTGTGATGCACTTCGTGGTTTATTTAGTTGTCTACCTTTCGATTTACCAGTATGACTGGCTTTTAGATTGGAGTTAATTCCGCTGGGATGGCGCTACGTGTATCGATGGCCGCTTTGCTTTTGCAAAAGGCTTTTAATACATCTTACCACTGTGTCGGAATTCCTTCGGTTATGGCTGTCCGTAGAGTCCTAACAACGATGAAACGGCCGTCATGGTCTACCCGCCCCACGGTATCCATTGTGCTTGGATCTCTGTGTATTCCAATTAAAAAACAGTGGTCCGATATGCCACAATTCCTTTTAAATTGTTTTTGAGGACACTATATTATTATCTTCTAATTATTGATACAGTATGTCCCAAATTAGAGATATGACGATATCGATAATTCGTTTATTTGGTAACCCTAGTTTTTAATTGACTATTTTTAAAGTGCACATTAAGTTATACAGTGTGTGTATAAAGTCTGGAAACGGCTTAATAACATCACAATTTACTGGCCGATTTAAACCAAATTTGGTACAGTTGTGTAAGAGGATCTATCGCACCGAATGACGATATTGGCGTTGTTGCCAGCTTTTTAGTTTGTCTGGAATTCGAACGAATTTTATATTTTTAAATATAACACCCAGTATATTTTTACATTTTTAAATTCCACATAAAATTATAATTATTTTTTATTAAATGCATAATTAGTCTATACTTCATAGTTTCCGAGATATTGACTCTCGAAAAGTGACATTTTTGAACTTTGACAGCTTATAACTTTCTAACAGTACGTCTTAGAGCAAAACGGCTTACATGTCCCTATCTTCAATTTTTATTATCTTCCCAAAAAAATCATCTTCCGGTTAAACCGGATGAAACTCGAAAGCAGGAAATATAGTTGTTCCGGTTTAACTGGAAGTTGATTTTTTTGGGAAGATAATAAAAATTGAAGATAGGGACATGTAAGCCGTTTGGCTTTAAGACGTACTGTTAGAAAGTTATAAGCTGTAAAAGTTCAAAAATGTCACTTTTCGAGAATCAATATCTCGGAAACTATGAAGTATAGACTAATAATGCATTTAATAAAAAATAATTATAATTTTATGTGGAATTTAAAAATGTAAAAATATACTGGGTGTTATATTTAAAAATATAATATTCGTTCGAATTCCAGACAAACTAAAAAGCTGGCAACAACGCCAATATCGTCATTCGGTGCGTTAGATCATCTTACATAACAGTATTAAATTTGGTTTAAATCGGCCAGTAAATTGTGATGTTATTAAGCCGTTTCCAGACTTTATACACACACTGTAGGTACATAAAAAACAAATGTCATTTTTGTATTTCTTGTGATTTATAGAATATTAAACACAAATTAATTTTATTCGTTTTAAATTAAAAAGACATGAGTGGATATTAATTTCTACCGAAGGAATTAGAAATGCTCCAATATTAAAAATGAATAAGAGGTTTTTTATTTTTTAATTAAAATAATTTTTTATTGTTTCATATCTTAAAATCAAAACATAGATTACATTTTGTATAATAGGAATTATTCACAAAAAGTTATATATTATGTACGGATTGCCTCACGGTGATCGTTCATTGGAACATTTTTGAGTAATGCGTTTTTAATTCAGCAAATTTGGATAATGTGAAAATGATCTGATACAACAGGTTTGCTAAGACATATTTTGTATGATAGCTTATTTTTAAATAAATTGCTAGTGTATCAAACCCGCTTTAGTGTTGTATCAATTCCAGATTTGCTAAAACAGTGTTTTACTGTTAGTAATCAGTTCCATTAACAGCACAGTCTTGTTGAATAATAAACTAATTTTAATACAGCAATTTTGTTGCGCAGGTCACATCGTTGTTCGGAGTTTTCTAGCTGTTCTGTCTTAATTTGAATTTTATTGATCGTACTAATACCTGTTTCAATTAATTTATTTTTAGTTTGTATTTACGTTTTTTTAAACTTTGCATGTTAGATAGAGCAATAGAAGATTCCTATTTCGCACAACCCATCATTACTATTGGAGATTATAATCTATGGACAAATTTTACCAACTCAGCAAACCATGTTGCATATTAGATAATCATATGCAATGTTAAACGACAAGAACAATATCACACTAGAAGCTATTTAAATTAGTTGAGAACTACAGTACTGATTTTTAGCGGTAAGTATATGTTTTATTAACCGTATCAAGAAAACATTATTTTGATTAAGGTCAAGTTTTATTACAAGTGCCAGTCGGACTAATACAGTATATAAAACCAGATTACACCACCAATAGAACTTGATAATTACTGTGAGTATTCAGAGCAATAATAGCTATAAATCATTCTATGGTAGCATCTTAACATAGTATAAAACAAAGTCGCTGTCTGTCCGTCCGTCCCCTTATATGCTTAAATCTTTAAAATTACGCAACGGATTTTGAAGCGGCCTAGCAAACTGCCCCGGCTTCGCACGGGTGCAATTTCAGAAAGTGGCATGCCGGGTACTAATATATCGGGTTTGTTCGGGTTTGTATTTATACCAGCGGGTTGCAACGCATGCTGGATACACGCTAGTTAACTTATATTTCCTCTTGGCTAAATTACCGTGATATTATTACTACACAACGGTCTAGCAATTTTCGTTGTCTTACAGCAAGATAGCGCGTTGCTGTCACATACAGTGAGGACCTAAAGTCCGTCCCCCCCCCTCTAACTTCTAAACCGTTCGGTATATTCTAATGAAATTTTGAACGATAATATTTGGCAAGTCTTGCACTTTTTGACATACCAATGACAGCTTTAAATGTCAAGCTGGGTCCGCTTTTGGAATATTTTTTTAAATGGTATATTTTTACATTTTTAAATTTCTCATAAAATTATAATTATTTTTTATTAAATGCATTATTAGTCTATACTTCATAGTTTCCGAAATATTGACTCTCGAAAAGTGACATTTTTGAACTTTGACAGTACGTCTTAGAGCAAAACGGCTTACATCTTCATATCTTCAGTTTTTATTATCTTCCCAAAAAAATCAACTTCCGGTTAAACCGGATGTAACTCGAAAGCAGGAAATATAGTTAATCCGGTTTAACTGGAAGTTGATTTTTTTGGGAAGATAATAAAAATTAAAGATAGGGACATGTAAGCCGTTTTGCTCTAAGACGTACTGTTAGAAGGTTATAAGCTGTCAAAGTTCAAAAATGTCACTTTTCGAGAGTCAATATCTCGGAAACTATGAAGTATAGACTAATAATGCATTTAATAAAAATTAATTATAATTTTATGTGGAATTTAAAAATGTAAAAATATACAGGGTGTTCCATTTTAAAAAATATTCCAAAAGCGGACCCAGCTGTCATCTTGACATTTAAAGCTGTCATTGGTATGTCAAAAAGTGCAAGACTTGCTCAAATATTATCGTTCAAAATTTCATTAAAATATACCGAACGGTTTAGAAGTTAGAGGGGGGGGGGGGGCGGACTTTAGGTTCTCACTGTATAGTGTTAAACAGTTGTATAGAGATTATGTGAATTCTTATAAGGCATAGAAGGCATTTTTCTCAGTGTACTCTTGCAGTCAAAAATATTTATAATTCCAACTTACCAGACATAAATAGAAAAATTGCATCAATCCTCTTAAATAGCTTTTATACAATAAAGGAAAAACCTATTCTAATGTCATCAACGTCTCCTTTCGGCGACCCCGGTAGGACGTTAACAAATGCAGTGTCAGATCCATGTTCGAACGGATGACACCCCGAAATGTAAGGGAAAAATGCCGGTTTAAGATAAAATAACGGTTGTGAAATCTACAGGGTTTTGGACAGTGATAACAAATTGTTAAACCGGGTTTAGAGATATTTTTAGAAATAGTTTCTTGGAATTGACCGGAAGCGGAGATAAGTATAAGTAATGGATCCTTAAGACCTTCCGTCAAGCCGTAAAAACTAATTTTTGTTAAGGGTACCTATCGGGGAAATTTTGCTTTTTTTATTATAATATTTATACAGGGTGTGCCATAACTTATGGGCCGTAGAGTAACTGGAGATACTAGACATCAAACTAAGCCGATTAAGTCATATAAGTTTTTTCGGATTGTTACTCGTTCTAGAGATACAGGGTGTTGAAAGTAAAAGTTTATTCTCGAAAATAAGCCATAATTTTAAAACCGTTTAATGAATCGAATTGAAAATTGGCAGTATTATATTTTTATGAGCAAGAAATACGAATTTGTAGAAATTTTTAAGTTTCACACTAGAGGGCGCTAGTTGCATACACTGGACTTCATAAATCTATGATTTTTTTTCTTACCTGTAATATTAGGTGTTTTTCAATTAAAGTTTCTTAAAGTAGGGCATTTTCTGAGTCAAAAAGGCATACCTGATTGATCTTAATATCTTTAACGGTTTTCGAGAGATTTCCCTTTAAACATCCCAAAGCATAAAAAACCATGTATGTACAGGGTCTTTGATTATATTTACGTGGCTTCTGGAGTCTTTGTTTTTAAAGATAGAAAAAAATGTTTTATATAAAAATTGTAGTTTGTCTTTTATGTTATCTTTTGAAATTATTATTAAAAAATATCGCTTTTGAAAAATGGGGAAATATAGGCAATTTCAATTTTTTTAAATGGAACACCCTGTATATTATGCGTTACAATGAAAGATCTTTTTTTTGTGATTTCAAATATATCTATATTGATGCTATTTGGGTAAACCATTTTTGAGATATTTAAGCTTAAACTATAAATAAATTGCAAATAAATTTCATATTTTGTATCAAGAAAGCCATGGAAACAATAAAATTGTTATGTTTTATAAATTTATAACTTAGGTATTTTCTACATATCCTCCTTGATTTGTTATTGTTGGCATAAAAAAGACGCACAATAGTGAGTTTTTGTTCTTCTGGATAGCCCATCGACAAGAAAGCAATGTAAATTATTCTTAACAGTTAAAATAATAAACTTCAACAATATCGAGACGTCAAATTTATCAAACATACAACATAACAATTTTATTGTTTCCATGGCTTTCTTGATACGAAATATGAAATTTATTGCAATTTATTTATAGTTTAAGCTAAAATATCTCAAAAATGGTTCACCCAAATAGCATCAATATATATATATTTGAAATCAGAAAAAAAAAGATCTTTCATTGTAATGCATAATATACAGGGTGTTCAGTCGACGTTGTGGTCTAGTGGTTAGCGCAGCAGCCTCACAGATCGTAGGCCCGGGTTCCATTCCCGGTGCCGACAACGTCGATGTTAAATTTGGAATTTGGTTTAAGAGGTGGCGCCGTCTTTCGGAAGAGACGTTAAACTGTGGGCCCCGTGTCATGGATGTTGGCACGTTAAAGAACCCTACCCTCGACAAAGAGGGATTCGGCAAAAATTACCAGATAGTGTGTGACAAATTCCCTGGCGTCGGTGATTGGCCTCGTTGCGGAAAAAGGCCGACGTAAAATAAATAAATAAAAAAAAAATACAGGGTGTTCCATTTAAAAAAATTGAAATTGCCTATATTTTCCCATTTTTCAAAAGCGATATTTCTTTAATGATAATTTCAAAAGATAACATAAAAGACAAACTACAATTTTTATATAAAACATTTTTTTCTATCTTCAAAAACAACGACTCCAGAAGCCACGTAAATATAATCAAAGACCCTGTACATAATTAAATTAATATTTTAATTATCACAACGCAATAAATTCGAAACAGTGGAACAAAAACAAGAAGCTCACTTTAGTAAATGTTGAAAGTGACCACCGTTGACCTCAATACACTTTATTAAACTTTTAACTAAATAAATAATAATATTAATAATAATAATAATAAACTTTTACTTTCAACACCCTGTATCTCTAGAACGAGTAACAATCCGAAAAAACTTATATGACTTAATCGGCTTAGTTTGATGTCTAGTATCTCTAGTTACTCTACGGCCCATAAGTTATGGGACACCCTGTATAGAGTGTCCGGAAATGATGAGCAAAAAATGTAGGGGATAATTCTAGACCGAAAATAAATGCTATCTCTTCCTATAACATTTTTTCGAATATTGATTATTAACGGACTTACAGGGTGTTAAAGTTAAATTTTATTTGCAGTTTTAACATACCTAAGTTACTATAATAATAAATTAAACGTTCAAATCAAAGGTTCAAAGTGACTTTCTTCCTCTGCAATGCGTAAATTAATTCTAGTTAAAAAATTAAATTAATTAAATTAAAAAATAATAAATTAAAATGATTTCGTCTTCATCACATGCAAGCAATGTTATGTTAGCGTTTTTCTCGAAAACGGTTATATTTATCGAAACAAAAGTAGTATATCTTTTTTATGTCAAAAGGTTAGGAGAATACAAATATTCAGTCAAAATGCGCATACAGTGTAGGACAAAAAAATTGCGACCATTCAAATTAAAGTATAGGCTCCTATGTGGCGCCCCCTAGAAAATACAAAAGAACGGTGGGCAAATTTGTATTCCTCATCCCTAAAAAGCCAAATATACGAGATTTTGTCAAAATACTATGAGCGTGGCAAAAGGTATGGCGAAAACCTGCAAATAAAATTTAACTTTAATAGGTACCCTGTAACTCCGATAATATAATCAATTTTCGAAAAAATGTTATGGGAAGGGATAGCATTTATTTTCGGTCTAAAAGCAACCCCTTAATTATTTGCCGATCATTTCCGGACACCCTGTATTATGTACAGTGTGTCCCCGGATGGAGTTGACAAGAGGAAAAAGATCTTTGTTATTGATTTTACGACGAAAAGTTATTTTTTATACAAAATTCTGCTTGTCGAGAAAATTAATTTACCATATAAAATTTTTAGATCAGAATCAGATGTTGATAAATTAAGACAACATGAAAATGGTTTAGGAGAGAAGTACCAATATTTTTTATTTTGCTGTTTATAATCCAAAATAAAGCCTAAATACAAAATTTGACATCTGAATTCTAATTTTTGTTTTTTATTTTTTACCATAGAATTTATGAACATTCAAAATGAAAACCTGAGAGTGCTGACCTATTTATTTAATTTAATTCTAACTTGGAAAAATGTGTGCATGTTGGAGGAGGATATTATGTAGAATAATAACTTTTTCCCCAATTGTACATTTTAAATGTTCATAAATTCTATTGTAAAAAATAAAAAACAAAAATTAGAATGCAAATTTTAAATTTTGGATTATAAACAACGTTGTTTTATAAACATTTTGTCTAAAATAATAAATAATGGTACTTCTTTCTTAAAGCATTTTCATGTTTTCTTAATTTATCAACATCTGATCTAAAATTTTTATATGGAAATTTAATTTTCTCGACAGGCAGAATTTTTTATAACGAATAACTTTTCGTCGTAAAATCAATAATAAAGATATTTTTCCTCTTGTCAACTCCATCCGTGGACACACTGTATATTGTACTGGTATTATAAATATTTTTAAAAACTGTATTTTATAATATGGCCATGGGAAATCCCCTGTAAATTGTACAATAATATGGTATTAGACTTTTTTTGAAGGCCCTTATATGATGGACAATTATAAATTAATCTTTACAGTCTAGTGTAATTTATTTAAAATTATTAGTTATTATTAATATTTCCTGATTTCCTGTATTGTACAGCAAACTTCATTGGACATTATATAAAAAAAAATTACCATAACTACATGACGTAGAAAAATTCCAAAAATATTATTCTCAGACATTTGATGTTTACTTGTATTAAATTGGAATTTTTTTTTTGCAAAATCTCTTTTCCAGAAAACAATCTAATGAGTCTAGACGTCCGCGATGTAATTTACTTTATATATAAACCCACGATACATATTACATTCTTCATTATTTTCCCCGCTTTTTGTATTTGAGCGTGGTCCACTAATTATAACATAAACTAAGCCCAGAATCATGATGTAATTAGACTTTAGATTTTGTAATGTACAATGACATTACCACTCCACAGGACCTTTTCGTGTACAGCGGCATTAAACAAAACGAGGGATACCAGTGGCAGTTTTAGACGACTACTTAGGGAGGTGGGGCGAAAATGGAAAAGGCTACAGCATTGCACAGGCGCGGAATTTTGAGCTGTTGTTTGTTAAACAATTTTTTTTTTAAACCGACCAGAAAATATACACTTTCTGGACAATTTTTCGTCCAGAAAATAACGTTTTGTCGATCAAGACCGGAAAAATTACGTTAGAGACTGGAAAAGATTTTTCCGGTCCCTGTTTTTTGTTTTTCCAATCGCTCTTTGATAATACAAGCTTCCTTGATTTCGTTATTATGACAACAACATTTCGATGTATTGTCGAGTGACAGTTCGTTGATTTTTAATTTGTTGTTTATGTCAAACTTGTTTCGCGAGTGCGCAAATTTAACAATATGAATTCAGATTTTGAATTATCCGACACGGAAAATGAGATTTCAGAAGAAATTTTGGAAGCAGCAAGGAAAGCGACTTACGATATATTGCCAGTAAAATCAAAAGCCCATTACGAGAAGTCATACGACGCATTTAAAAACAATATAAAATAAAATAATTTAATGTAAGTATATCGTAGTGTCGGTCTTAAAAAAAATATTGTACGTCACGCAACCGAAAATTAGTGTTGTGCAGGTCTCTCCAAGCTTCCAGGACTCGCCTACGGCTCGCTCTGGAAATGCTTGTCTCGACCTGAAAAACACTACTTTCCGGTATTGTAACGTAAAAAACTATATTGCTAATTTATCGCAATAATTTCCGAACATTGGCGAAAGGCAGAAAAAATACGAGAGGCGACAATGATAATTTTTTCAATTTTTATTAGAAAACGTAGTTTGTGTCTGAAAGTAATACACCTTAATATTAAGACAAGAAAGAACACTTTGTCATCAGTAAAGTGTTCATTAAGTGGAAAATAAATTTTAGAGGTGGGTAAAAATCAAAATTATCTTATGTAGCTTTGCATGTGGGCTAGAAAAAGCATTTAAAAAAACTTTTTCTAATAACTTTTTTCGATATTTTTAGAAATAACCCCAATTTTGAATTATTTTTGGAAAAAAATAAAAATTTGACAGCGACTACTATTTTTTGCTTAATTTTCATCTCGATCGAAGCAGAACTTGATGCCAAAATCAAATTTCGAATAAAGCTATTAATTTTAAAAAATCCCATATGATGCGGACTTTACTGTTCACACTGTATATAGCGCTATTTCTTGTACACCTCGTACAAGTCACGAAATTAAAAATAAATGTATAAGTTCCATTATAAAAAAGGCATTAGTCAAAAGTCAGACTATTACGCTTTTATAAATCCAATTTCCTAGACAACCATTAAAATCAAAGTGCTTACCTTGAAAAGCTTGCAGCATTGTAACGGCCAGGGCAAAGCATAAAAGGCGGTAACTCATCCTCTCACCCATAAAAAAAGTTAACGACCACATCGCGGCACGAGGTTTTACGAACTTACACACCCGAATGAAATAAAGTTGAGTAGAATGATCTACATTATTGGTTTAAGAGCATAGACTAGTAGAACGGTCGCATCTGAAACAAATAGAAAATACATTTAATTTAAAGTATTTTAAAATGGTTATTGTTACAATGCATGGTGTTATGGAATTGACGATATTATATTTACGCCCGTAAATACTGATTAAAATTAAATTAAAATCCAAGATTGCTACAAAATGTACACCTTAATAAATAAACAAATCTTTATAAATTAATTAAAATTTTTTAATGTTTTCAAGATTAACACTTAAATACAGTACCAAAATACTTCTTAACACATTATTGAACAATTAGATATTGAGAATTCTTTATACACGAACACTTAACTCATTTATTAAATAAAAAAAAATAGTAACAGACCATACCGGTTGACCAGCAGACAGACAGTATTTTAATTGGTAAAGTGCAACACTGCAACAGAAGCATGACAGGTCGCAGAAACGTTTTTTTAAACGGCCGATTACGAAAAAATGTTATGGCTATTTTCTTAGGACACCCAAGTCATTGTATACTTGTGGAGAAATTTCTTGTGTAACGCCTGGACTTCTTAAACGAATCTATCGAGTTGTGGTTTCGGATTTATAAATTAAATTTTGGCCTTGGCCGCACAAAAAAAAAAGTCCAGTAGATTATGATCGAGCAATCTGGATGGCCACTCTATTGATCTACAGAATCTATGAATATAAAACTATAAAATCGTCTCATTAAAAATAATATTCCTGGTTTTTCTGAAAAGACGTTCACCCCTATAACTTTTCAGTATTTATAGATATTAAAATGAAATTTTGAGATTATGCATAAGAGGCGAGTTTGCATTTATTGGCATAATTTTCAATTTGTTAGTACTTCCGGCTTAACCGGAAGTGACCTTGATTTTGATATTTTAAACGGGACATTTGTATATTTTTACTTATTGGGATTCAACATAACATTCGAGTAAAATGACACCTCACTTGTCATTTTTTGACGTGTTATAACTTTTTTATGTTTATTTTTTATATTCAATCTAGAGTGCTACAAATTAATTAAATCTGTTAATTTATAGTCAAGTAGTATATGAAAATTAAAATTGTGTTGACTTTCTAAGTTTAACAAGCGTTTAAAAAATTAAATTTTGTTTTCTTATTGTTTACTCCATTTTTCCAAATGGAACGATAGTGGTTCACTAGGATATTTAAAACGAGCATTTTTTTCCAACAATTTTAATACCAAATACTCCTATGCTATTTTAAAATTGACAGGAAAAAATTTGCCTTAAGTCCCAATCGCAAATTTAACAGCGTTATGCATTATGGCCGCCCTGTCTTTTCTAAAGAAATAAAATGGCGGCTTTGAAAAACAATGGAATGTTATGCTGAACCCAAATAAGTAAAAATATACAAGATGTCCCATTTAAAATATTAAAGTCAAGTTCACTTCCGGTCAAACCAGAAGTATTAGCAAATTGAAAATTATGCCAATAAATGCAGACTCATCTCTTATGCATAATCTCAATATTTTATTATCTATAAATATAAAAAAGTTATAGGGGTGAACGTCTTTTGAGAAACGCCCGGTAGACAGATGATACAAGTAGCATTTTATGATCCACCCTGTATAATATTTTTAATTTAATATCAATGGGCTCCATCGGCCAAAAAAGCCCACCAGAGTTTATATAAAAAAATATAAAATTAACTTCATAAATAACGAAAACTTTACAAAGTACCAAAAAAATTAAAAATACCACTGAAACATAACGAAATCCATTATTTTGCACTCTCTAAATTAAAATGTTTTTTTTTAGTTTTTACTCAGCATTTCAACGTTTTTTTTTTGTAATTTCAGAGAATTAGCTATTCCCTTTACTTCTCAAACAATACGAACATTTGAGTAAGATTCTTTGAAAATAATTGCCTTGAAAACGGTCTAAATACTTACTAATTAGTATGTTCCCTTCAGTTTTGATGTTGGTATTTACAGTTAATACCGTAATCTAATAGTCCGAGGGCACATATAATGAATTGTTTCCCCACTAAACAAACTGAAAATTTAAGGATATACTAAATATCACGAATAGTCTCGTTTTAAAACAGATGACAGCGGTTATTTGTCATCGATCTGCTTATATTGGGACATAATAATATCCCTAGATTTGTAGCGGACCGTAATGAGCCCAAACACCGAGTTATGAATTGCGTTTTTGTTACATTTAATTACATTTTAAAAATTTTAATTTAATTACTTTTGTGTAAGTACCTACAATTATTATTCATTTGACCAAAAATTTAGATACAGGTAAAAAAATTTTAATTATTTTTCATTAGGGATCATAATTATTAATGTGTGCCTTGCTCGTTAAGTTGATTTCATCGATAAGTAATAAGTTTTATTTCATCTGAACGCCGTTTTGTCGAAAAGTTAGTTTGTAAAATTTTTGTTCTTAAAATGTTTGTTCGTTAAGGTAAGATTTCTAATGTAGGTATAATTTTCGCATTTTACATTATCTAGGTATTATTTTCTGTTTCAAGAAAAATAAGTAGAAATTAAGTATTTCCCTGACTTAGGTAGGTAGGAGAGAGTTGGACAAAACCGGGTAGATTGATAAAACCGGGTATCGCCTAGTTCTACCATATGCCAAAACAGCTTTCCATATAATTAAACTTTAAAAAGCAGCTAAGTATTTGATTTTGAAGGAATTATTTTTATTATTGTTATTTGTAAATATTATTATTGTTTGGCAATAGTAAGGTAATAGTAAGTAACATTATGTTACTATAGTAGTTAAAATAGCTAACCATATTAGTATGTAATAGGATAGCGAACAAATATATAATTCTATTTTCTGTGTCTACGTACCTTACATAAGTGAAATTATTATTTGATATTACTATTATTATTGTTTGTATGACAATAAAATAAAGTTTTTAACATAAAGTTAGCCTACATACAAGTTTAGAAATGTAACTGTATCAATAAATTGCATTTTAACAAACAAATTCCATAAAAACCACTTTTGGGTCTACGTACCTTACGTAAGTCAAAAACTGTTAAAGTAGGGTTTCTACTGACAGAAAAATTTAATCCCTGGCTAAACTAAAGCTTTTAACTTTATGTTAGCCCACATACAAGTTTAGAAATGTAACCGTACCATAGCCAACAAATTCTATAAAAAAACATATTTGGGTCTATACGTACCTTACGTAAGTCATATATGGGGATTTTCTTGACAGTGAATGTAATAACTTGAATTCAATTAGTTTATGTTGAACTGTAGGTATTTTACCTATAGGTAGAATCTGAACAAATAAAACAAAAAAAATATATTCTAAAATATGAGTGACAGAGTTCTATTTTAAGTTGTGTTTCAGTTAGTTTAGTATTTTTAAGGTTTGGATATTTATAATATTATAAACTTTTTAAATCTATTTTGACACTTTATCTTTAAACCATATAGAAATTCATGCTTATTACCTATTACCTACCTTAAATTATAATATTTATAAAACATAACTTTCAAAAGAAATTATTACCTATTACTTATTATTTGGCAATATTAAAGCGGTAGAACCGATGAGGCTATTGCATAAATTGTTTTAGAAGGTGTCACATGTATAATTTTTAAGTCCGGTCCTGTAATTCATGCCAACTTATAAAAATTTAATAGACCAAAATTGACAGAGTGTCACGTGACTTTGCCCCCATCTTGCGAGAGTATTCAAGATTTTTACTATAGTTGGAAGACAAAGCATCCAAGAAACAGTTTTTTAGACATTGAGATAATGCAGCGTAACAAATCAGATATTTTAATCTACTTCTCTGCAAAAATATGTGTTTTATTATATTTCCATGGCTTCTATATTTTAAACTGAGTGGATATAGCATTTCCAAACCTAATTGAAAATGCATAAAAATATAAAAACCCGGCAGGACGCATCAAAATAGTTTATAATATGTATAGTCAATCTCGTTTGAAGCAGGATAATACTTTTTTATGGAAATTAGCCTTAGCTCGATTAGACTACTTTGCCATATTAAACTTTGTTAACTTGGATCTGTCCATTATCTTGTCACTCTCATATACGATTTTTATAATTTCACTATGCTGTTTTATACAGGCAGAAATGTAAAAAATTCCAACACAAATTTTCGTAATTAATTAGTAGCTTATTGGTGTAAGTTGACAATAAGGTTATCGTGCTTGTAAGAAACATATTTATTATAGTGTTGATCTACCCTTAAAATAACACAAAGTGAATAGGTAACTTGTTATCGAACATAACATTTAGTACTTAGACGCTCGTACTATAAAATATTTGAAAATCTTACAGCTAATGATCATTACGAGCTATTTTGTTTCAACGGCAAACAATGTAGGCTCCGGAATAAAATAGAAATTTAAATCTCGTTGTTGTATTTTATTTTCATAATTAAACATACAATATAAAGTTACTTAACTTTACTTAATGGAAAAGATTTTGTTTGTTTATTACTGCCAAATTTCTATTGGTGATAATAGGTCGGTATCATATAGTATAGGTACCGTGCCAGCAAAAATTATGTGCATCAAAGAGGGCCTTGTATCTAAGGACGTAATTCTTGGCCGTAGAGCTTAATACCTGTTGGGTGTCATTAACTACCTGAATTAACAATCAATCAGTTATTCCCTCATCTTTGACAGTCGTTACAAGAAATTTGATTCATCGCTAATTTTTCCAATTTCTTGAACTATTCACACAATGAGCTTTACGGAACAGCACAAAACATTCATGGTTGAAGCGTATTTTCGAAACAGGGTTAGAGTGAATGCTGAGTGGCAATACAATCCGGGTTTGTGCATGGACGATTTTCACGAACATTTTCCTAACGTTGCTTTTATTGCTAGGGATTATTATCATTGCCTGAAAAGAACCGTGGCTGTGTTTAGGGAATCAGGTTCTATACAACACAAAAATGGAGCAGGAAGACCATCTGTAAGAACAGAAGAACTTGTTGCAATCGTTCGTGAAATAATGCAAAATACGCCAACAAATTGTATAAGACGCCTGTCCCAAGAAAGGGAAAGATCTTATGGAACATGAAGGCCTATTCTTAAGAAGCCGCTAAATTTATTTCCTTATAAAGTGCAAGTATTCCAAGAAATGCAAGCCGCAGATTTTGAAAGACGTAGGAATTATAAGCTTAAGCTATAAGCTTATATAGCTTTAAGTTTAGCTCTGGTCCAGAATAGGCAACCTTCCCCTATACTGTTGTATTAAAACGCCGGTAAAATGTATAACAAAAAAATTCTAATTTTAACGCCGAAGACCAGAAATAATATTACTGTCTGTGCGCGTCGTGATAATCATGAACCCTCATTAAATAAATTAAGGTGTGTTAAATTTTTAATGGGGGATTTAGAACTGGCAGACAAAGCAAACAAATAACATTTATAAACTTTGTTTCCTGTCGACCCTTTCGCGTTAACAAAATAACTTTGTTTAATGCAAATTGTTATCAAAAATTCACCTGAAACTTGAAATAAGATTCACGTAAATCGCGACCTTTTGATTTTTCGTCTTAAATTTTGTAAGACTTGAAGGGGCGTGGACAATATACATTGTAAATTTAAATAGAAATTAGACTTTATTCAGATAAATTATTCTTGTGCCAAAAAATGTATTAAAACATTTTATTTAAAAGTATTCACCTTGCAATAACTGCTAATGGTTTATTTATTTATTTATTTATTTATTTACACCATTTCACAGTTACAATAAACCAATTAACAAATGGGTATAGGCTAAGTCTATTTAAAATAAATAATTATAGTTTAAAGAAACTAAAAAACACGCTCTGAATTAATGAAACTAAAAAGCGGAAAATAAATATAGTTTAAAATAATTCTTGAAATTCTTAATATAGGCAGAAAATAATAATAAACGATATACATTAGTATAATTTATCCAATCTCAGTTTGAGGACATTCCAATCATTCCATACGGCGGTAAACAGTCTCAAAGAGACCGACCGCACAACCAGGGTTGTCAGATCTTTCTTCTTCAATTCTTTAAGTTTTTTTATTAAAGATATTTTATTTATATCAGTATTCAATTGTTAGTCAGTAACTTTCTTTGAAAGCTAGTTTGCAAATATACTTTAAACCGAGGAGTTTTAAGTGTGACAGAAAAAAATAACAAGCCATTCATTGTTATAATAATACATTCTTTAGTCCTTAAGAAACAATATAACTGAAATCAAGTCAAAAAGTGTTTTCAGTGTTTAAAAACAACTAATTAACAAACCCTTGTTTCTCGTATACTTATACATAATATATTAACAAACCAGAAAATTTGGTAGAACTGGCAACCGTTCACAAATTTATGCACGTTGTCAGGGGTGATAAGTGCCAGTTAAAGCGCCAGGATATAAGCTGAACCGGTACCCGGCCCGGCTGACGATCGATTCTGCCAGACAGAGATAGGCCAGTGACCGCCGATGGCGTGGAAGAGACGGAGATAAAATATACTTGGTTATGCCTTGATGAACGGGCCGGAGTCTGGTTGACGAGAATGAAGTTCTGGTAAAAAAATTAAAGCATTTTCTGAGCAGTGTCGTGCCGTGTCAGGTTTATTTTTCTGATTTTAGTTTTGTATATAGAATTTGTGAGTTACCTTATATTTATTATTTTAATATAATATTATTATATATAGAGTGGGTTTATAAAGTGTAGTATGTACAAACACCTAATGTAAAACAAACTTATAAGTGTGTATACGCATATTAATTATTTGTGTGGAACGCCTATGGTTAGGAAATTCCCACAGTTTAATGTGATTAAATTGACCTAAGAAACACTATACCTATTATTGTGAAAAAAGCGTGAGTCGCTTGGTGCTATATTTTTCGTATATCTAGTGTGTTTTTAAACTATATTTATTTTTAATAAATATTTTAGTTTGAGTTATTGTTAAGAAACATTTTTTTGAGTAGATTGAGCTAGATTAGTGGATTATTGTATTGTCAGCGGTTCTTGATAAGTCTACAAAATTTAAATTAAATCTGACCATTTAAAGTAGGTCAAAATCGGGTTCAAAGGAGTCGGTTACAAACAAACATACATACAAACCCGAACAAACGACAAACATTTTATTTTGACGGGTGATTTTTTTTTTAATTTGTCTCTATTCTTAGCGACAATATCTATACGACCCCACGTTTGTTTCATTACTATCGGTTGTAATAATTCTGACATATTGACAGGTGCCAAATTTTGACAAGAGAATTTTTTGCGTATTTTTTTCAACTTTCCACCGTCAATATACATACGACCTTATGGTTTTTTTATTAATATAATTTTTTTAAAACTATTTGACATATTGACAGCTGTCAAATTTTGACAGGAGAATTTTTTGCTTATTTTTCCCGAAGTTTCCGCATCGAATACTATACGACCCCATAATTTGTTTCGTCAAAATCGCTTCTTCATTTTATACCTGATAGCTGTCAAAATTTGACAGGAGAATTTTCTGCTTGTAGATTATTGTATTGTCAGCGGTTCTTGATAAGTCTACAAAATTTAAATTAAATCTGGCCGTTTTAAGTGGGTCAAAATCGGGTTCAAAGAAGTCGGTTACGGACAAACAAACAAACAAACATAGAGGAAAGTCTCCTAATATGGGGGTAGCGCCTAATATGGGGTAGTTCACTTTTGAGACAGTACTAGTTCCGACATCTATTGTGTGTATTTCGTACTAAAGCACGACTTGCCAGAAAGCGACCATTATTTTTTTGACGCCAACATATGTTCGGTTTCGACGTTTGAGGTTATAATAATTTTGTCCTGTGTTAAAAGTTTTTTCAGTGGTATAGATTTTGCCCGATTAAGGAGACTTAAAGGTAAGTTTTAAAAGTTTTATTAATATAATTCTATACAAAATTATGCGTAGTTTATGAAAATGGTTTTGTTTTTTTAAGACATTCCACATTTTTTGCAAAAATTCGCTCCCCTCAATAAATTAATTCGCTTCCTAATATGGGGTACCAATCAATTCCTAATTTGGGGTACCCCATTTTACACGTTGAGTGTTCTGGTTGTGGAAAAAGCCAGTATATTTGTGACTTTTGTGCCAGTAAATAGATTTGTTTTGTGCTTCTTAGATAAGTAACTTTTTTGGTTAGGTTAGAATACCTAACATTTTTTGGTTAGGTTAGAATACCTAACATTTTTTGGTTAGGCTAGAAAATCATTTTTTGGTTAGGTTAGAATACCTAACATTTTTTGGTTAGGTTAGAATGTCGTTTTTTGTAAGATTTAGTTTTTGTAGACTCATTTTAAAAATAAATTGTTTTTATACAAACCTAAAAGAGTTTTAGATACATATTTTTAAATATTACATATTAAATTTGTAATCTCCATATTAGGATACCATATGCCCCTAATATGGGGTAGGTAAACTTTTTTTCAATGCTGTATATTTTCGTCAACATTTTTTTTTTAAACCTGTTTCTTCTTATTAAATGCTTAAAAAGCGTCCAAGGAAACGTAAAATTTATAAATAGTTTCTAAAATTTAATTCGTTTTTTTATTATACTGTTTTAAAAAAAAGTACCCCATATTTGGAGACTTTCCTCTACAGGTGAAGCTAATAAAAGCGTGTAAAAAAAGATAACATTTCTTGTTTCCGATATCTATAATTTTACACTTAACGTAAATAAGATGTTTTATTAAAAAAAAATTACGTTAACACACGTAGCTCTTTCCTGTTTCACCCTGTATAAAAATTTGAGCATTAAATAAAAATAAAATTAACGTATTGAAGCGATTCTATGTAAAAAAGGCTGTACGTTTCTTTATCACAAACCTGTTTATAATATGATTTTCCCTTAACGAAATTAACGTTTTTCTTCTTCTTTATCGCGAAAAACAATTTTTTCCAAAAATATTTTTACGTCTAATAACAAGGCGACCCGCGACGAAATTACGACCAATAAACGGCAAATATTTTCCTTCCGCGGTGGTGATTTAAGTGCTTTCGTGATTGATTTATGTACATTTACTGCTTTTTTGTTAATATGAAATGGTCTATTTATTTTACCTATACCTAAATAATCATAGATTTGTAATAGTTATTTCATACAAGAATTTTTTATTTTATGTGTGCGAAAAAGTGCATTTTTTCAAATTAAAATAGGTGCGGATTAACTGCATATACGCTCAGTTCAGTGGCAGCATAATTTATCTTGATTGTAAAGAAACAAAAATATATTACATGTGGGGAGAAGAAAAATATATATCGATGCCTTTTTCAATACGTTCATGAAAAAAACAGGAAAGAAAAAAAGAAACACAATTTAAATTACAGTAAACTTTTCTTAACTTTAAGTATTAAATTTTGTCCGCGAAGAAATAAATATTAAAAAAATTTCCGGTTTATCTCGCAGTAGGATTACAAAAAGTGCTCGCCCAGTTTCGCATCAAATCTCAACCTCTTGAATACTGGCGAAGTTTTTTAAATAACTGAAAATTTGTTATTAAAATTTTTAATGGAAAGGATATTAAAGTTCTCTATCGTTTAGAAAGTTTCTAAACTCGATGAGATATGAGGTTGAGCGCAAATACAAAACTCGCAGATGGCCATTAAAAACTTTTTCAAATTTCTCTTTTTATTTTATCTCTAAAATAGGATTTCGAGATTTCAAAATTAATTTTTTTTCGGCACGCGCACTTGTCTAGAAACTAGACAGTTTCTGGTTATGTGACATAAGGTACGAGGAAATTTGCCCTTTTTCTTCTGGAACTAACGGTCCCGCCCTTACTGATTTAGCATTATTTTGTCGGCAGCCGATTTTAAGTGTAGTTACTCAAGTTTCCTAAGCGATCGATTTAAAAAAAAAGTATGGATTGTATGAATGTACAATCGTATGTTGTCTGACCGGTTATTATTAGTGACAGGCCAGCAGATTTATAGGCACGCCAATTTAACTGCATCTAAGTAATGGACACATCCGCCCTGGTAGTGCTGGACTATATAGTAAGGCGTTCGACACTCTAGACTTCTAGACCATCGTACCTCTAGGGTCGATTTTAGGGCCTCTGTTATTTCTAATTTATATTTTTGATATGGAGAATGTTGCAACAGACTACATCATGCAGAGATACGCTGATGATACACAGTTGCGAATTAGCTTTGCCCCCACTGAAGCAGCCACGGTTGCTGAAACAATGAATCGACGTCTTGATAGTGTCTGCGAATACTCCAATAAAAATGGTCTAAAAATTAACCCGTCTAAATCAGCTGCTTTGTTCTTTGGACCCAATGGGGAATGGGCAAACGAAAATCTAAACCCTAAAATGTTAGATGTCACTATCTCCACAATAAAAGGATACAAAAACTTGGGAGTCCTTCTGGACAGCAATCTTAGATTTAAAGGTCAGGTCTCCAAGGTAGTTTAAAAGTCAATTATTACTCTTCGGAATTTATACAAAAATAAGGAAATTTTGAGTCCGTCTCTTAAGCGGCAATTGTGCGAGTCTCTTGTTCTCTCGCATTGCAACTATGCAGATATTTTTTATGGCCCATGCCTTGATTTTCAGTCCAAACGCAGATTGCAAAGAATTCAAAACTCATGTATTCGTTTTATGTATAACCTTAAACTAAGAGACCATGTAACTCACCAATTGCGTGACTTAAAATGGCTAAATATAGCAGATAGACTAAAACTTCATCTGGCTTGTTTTTTGCACAAATTGCTTAAGACCGGGACTCCTCGATACTTGCGGGAGAAGCTGACATTTCGCTCTACAACCCACCAACGCAAAACTCGCCACAACGACTAGCTTAATATACCGCGTCACCGAACAGCTCTATACTCTATACCAGTGGTTCCCAACCGGTGGTTCGCGAACCCTAGGGGTTCGCGAACGCCTAATTGGGGGTTCGCGACAGAAAAAACGGTAATGGCGGAAACATAGTTTATTACTACTAACTACTACGTAAACCCAGTTCATCGACGCCGACGCGACGAACCAAATATGCCGAAGGTCGCGGCGCTGTCAATATCAATTTGATTGAACATCGCACGCGACGGTTATTTTGTTTTGATGCGCTTAATAGTAGGGAACTTTCCATTTTTTTTTTTCAATAATATGATTTAGTTAGGCCTAAAAAAAATATTCCCCAATTAGTACTCCTTAAAAATCAGTAATAACTTGGTAAAAATTCTTTAAAGTTTCGCGCGTGTCAAAAGCATTTCAAACGACCTTTTAAGCGCGCCAAGCCCGATGACGTCAGGAAGTATGACTTTTCCGTCATCCGTTATCCTGACCGGTGGCCGAGTTTGCATTTGGATTGCCGTCTGTTATTGTTATTGTATTGTTGTTTTAAGGTGGAATTCTCAATGTCGTTCAATTTATTGCCAGCCTATAACCTATTTAGTGGATGTCACATACTTCTTGACGTCACGACACGTTTTTACCCGCTTGGGATAATTTGAATTTTGGGGCATTTTTAAATCTTGCTAGCGGTCTTTTGGGACGAAATATGTTTTTTTTTGCTGCCATATGTTTTATGACAATATAAGCATACTTATGATTTATATATAGAATTTTTACCCCATTTAAAATTTTTGTCAAGTTCCCTATTGTGTGACAAGTTCTAGTTAAAATCTTTAACAAACATTTAAAAACATTAATTATATTATGGTGGATTTAAGTATGGGTGGTTCGCAATAAAGGTATTTTTTTAAAAGGGGTTCGCGATTGACAATAGGTTGGGAACCGCTGCTCTATACGAACGTTGCTTTTCCTATGTAATCCCCAAACTATTTAATTCTGAGGTTCGAAATAGGTTCTCTAACATTAGCTATACATCTTTTAAAAGAAAGTTTAAAGCCTACTTATTTAATAAACATTATGAAAACCTAACGCTCGAACAACTATAAAACTAATAATTTCCTATCACATTTTAAATTCAGTAGAAATTCCTAGAATTATCGTTTAATTTTAATACATTTAAGAAATCTTTGGTTAATTCGCAACTTGATAAAACCTAGCATAGTACTGTTGCCGATACACTTTAAAAAATTTACCTATCAGTAATTGTAATTATAATTTGTAATTATCATTATTATTATTGTAAATTTATTATATTGTATTTTATATACTCGGTTAAGTAAACAGCAATGCTGCCCTTCGCCGATAAAGACGTTTCTATCTATCTATCTATATAAAAGAAATAGAATATTATTTCAACTTTAGATTAACAATTTTGATAAAAACTTTAGTTGTTAATGTTTGTAATGTTCTGTGTGATAATGGGAGTAAATCGTTTGTGACAGACATGCATTTTATTAGGACACGCCATCGCAAATGTTACACTTTAGGGCGTAAGTAAAAATTGTGCTAAATAATTTTTCTACCGTTTCAGCAGATTACTGTCATGCACAGTAGAAAAATGCAATGTTACATGATAAACAACGTACCTATTGTAAACGTTTAACTCTCCATTGATATCACATTCATATTAAATGGTAGAAAACATTTAAATATTTTTGCTTCACTGCCAGGGCCATTCCCTAGGGCCCCCCCTATAGTTAAACGTTGGTTCCGAACCACAATTCTTAGTTATAAGAGGCACCCTTCAAGTGGGATGTGTATTTTCCCCCGCACCTCACAAGATTTTCGTTCTCATCCGGACTGGTTACCGGCGTGAATGGGATGAGATTGGATGATGATCCATTTTCACTATTTCTTAGTATGTCTTCGACGCTGGACCCACGACAAGACTTATTCGGCTTAAGTACATCGGACTCGAACCAGTTAATAACTTCTTAATTATTAAGGTTAAAAAAATTACTTTGTTTACGAGAACGAACAAACAACACGCATTTGCGACGAACAAACCAACTACCGCCATAAACCGCGTGAGATAAGATAGAGATGCATGGCTGCCGAAGGCACGCGTACAGCAACTGACTAAAATATTTTCATTAGTTGGGGGCCCTGACCGCCTTTACACAATATACTTTGCTTATCGCTTGAAAAATAAGAATAAAAATTGTTTTTCTCTTCAATATAACGGACAACCAAAAATTTACGTAATTTTATTTGTATTCTTTTCGCTTCTTTAAAATATATTTTTTTTTATTTGTTGTGAATCGGAACAAACAAATTTAACTCCAGTATTTTTGCCCCTTCAACAGTCAGTATTACAATTCTCGACATTACAATATCGCGTACAATATCGTTGGGTTCGTATTTTCCACCGTATTGTTTGTTAAAAATGTCCGACAGAAAAAGAATTTCCCACTAAATAATTCAGGATTTTTTTGTTCCGGGCTCTGGTTACCGTTGTATATACGTATTTATAAGCTAAACTATCTTTTATTTAAGTACAACGTATTTTATTTCCTGTGTGTTTGGGTTACTCATCTTTTGTAAATGTTTCCAACCAGTGAATTTAGGTATAGGGATAATAACAAAAATAAAAGATAGAGAGTTATTGAGCCTAATGAATAAAAATTAAGCAATTACTTGAAGCAATTACTTTTTAGTAAAAGCAATCGCTTGACTAGCAAATGCTATAAGTAAAAGCAATTGCTAGATCTGGATATGAATAAAATTTCGAAGCAATTGCTGCTTTTTTTTACACCTCTGTAGCAAATGCTTATTCAATACAAGTTCAGACGTGGCTTATCCACTTGTTCAGATTATAGATTTCATGTTCGGTTTGGTGCCTAATTTGCAAAAGAGTTGACGTAAATACAACAACGTTGGTCCATTTATGTAAGTAGTAAAATAGTAATCTGTTACGTTTTTGTGAAAAATAGGAAACTTATATTTGTGATATGGCCGATTTCAGTGAAAATAGGGAAAGTGATAGTAGTGATGAAGAAATTAAAGACAAGCAATTGATATTCGTTCACAAATTGAAGGAACATAAATAAATCTCTCTGACTACAACCGTTTAGCTTCCACCACAGCTTCAGCACTTGTAGGAAATTTAATAAAAATATTGGCCTGCATCCATTACAGAAGTGTATGTCTTACAAACAGTAGTTTGATGAACACCGAGTTCTTCATCTACAGAAAATACTTTAATCTTATTTAAAGGCGACAGTGCACCCCCTCGCCGTTTACCAGTATCAGTCAAAAAATAATTTGCCAACCATTCAACATTTTCGCAGTCAAATCGATATACCTTTCTGAAATCATCATATCTGCAATTTTTACGTTCGTGGCGATCGATTACAAACGACCGTATCCATTCAAGTGCACAACCATTATTGTCAAAATTAATCAGCTTTTGGAAAAGAATTTTATGATTGACACAATCAAAAGCCTTGCTAATGTCGCAAAAAATCCCAACGGAGCTCTCGCTCGCGTCAATAAATTTAGTTTGTTCATCATAAAAAGCATGCATTGCAGTATTGGTAGATCTTCCTCTCTGAAAACCGTGCTGGCCTGGGGATATTATTTTCGATTTATTAAGATAAGATAATCAACTAGACGGTCCAAGAAACAGTACTTAAAAATCTTAGAGAATACTGAAGTCAATGTGATTGGCCTATAATTTTCAATACAGCCCTCATCGAACTTTGTATGAATTGGTATTATTTTTACCCGTTTTTAAAGTCCGAGGAAATCGATGTAGTGAATATAGTGTGTAAACTTTTTGAATAAATAATAAATAGGTAAGATAGAAATGGGCAAGCGATTGTTTCGAAGTTGATTATGAATGAGCAGCCTAATGTCAAAGTATAAAAGATTTGCAGGATCCCTTTTCAAACGTTGTTTAGCAATAAACATTGAAGCATTAAAAAGTCACCAACTGATAAATATCACCAAACGCAATATAAAGTAAGTTATGAGCCGTAAGTAATGCGAATTATTAACACTTAAATTTTTTTTTAATTTATACCTTATACTTTGCATGTGGCCAATCCAAGGAAAATCTACCCCGAGAATTCTATTAATAACTAGATTTATTGCGCCAATTATATTATAAATATTGTAATTTGCATTTGTGTAACGTCATTTAAAAGCTGCAGGCGTATTAAAAAGGGTCGTATTTCTCGTAAATTAATTTGTTGGTTGTAATTTACGAAAAAATACTACTTACTTTTTTTATTCCGGTTGCTGCCACGCTAGACTGGCCATCGGAATTCCCATGTAAACTTTTCTACCCTCAAGTGTTACATCAAACTTGTATTACACTTACTTAAAGGCCTTTTTATTATGAGCTCATGCACACACACCAAATTTTATCATTTTCTATTAAGCCAATTATAAGATATTTAAAAATTTTTTTAGAAATTAAAAAAAATTAATTGTAGCTGTGATAGATACCCTAAGAAAACTACAAGTAATAATAATTATTGCAAAGCCAAATGTTACTGGACCTTTCATTTTTCACTAGTTTCAACACGTTTTACAGTAATCAAGAAAAAATAACAACGATTCAGTGGTACTACATGAAAAATACTTCTACTTATACGAAAAAATGTTCTCTGCGATGTTTCCTGAGCCAAACAACAGTCCTGAATATTGTTCGTAATTTTCACAAAACTCTACTTAGGTTAGGTAAGGTTAGGTTAGAGTGGTATACCTCTGGACTGTCCAAATAGTCTCACAAAGTCTTATGAGGGCCGTTGTGGTACGGCACGAGTTCCGCGGAACCTATCCGGATCAGCTTCCTGACGGTTAACGCGGCGTAGACCGTAGAAGAATCTCGGCAGCTCATTCAAACCAGCCACTGCTGTTAATAAACTTAGATAGTCGATCCAGTTGTAAGCTGCTCACTTCCTCTAGATCATTAAAGAATGATTCGCCCAAGCCATTGAACCTTTATCTCGCGAGGCCAGGGTACTCACACAAGGAATGCTGAATACTTTCCTCCTCATGTTTATCTCTGCACCTTCTGCAGAAGTCGTTAGTTGGTATTTGCATATGTTCAGCGTGTCTACCGAACAGGCAATGTCCGGTGTCTACGGCACTGATGTTTCCTCCTTCCGACCGTACTGTAATAGCGCTGCGTTTTTCCTGCCGTCAAGTAGGGATCACAATTGCCTGGAGATGCTACAGGTTGCTTGCAGGTACTGCTTTGCGCAAGTTCTTTAGCTATCCTCTTTGACTGATCCCAGTGGTCTAGTCACAGTATTTTCTGCTAGGTCTACAGACATGCTTGCGCCCTCCTTGGTGAGCGAATCAGCAGTCTCGTTGCCATATATTGCTGTGGCCAGGAACCCAATACAAGGTGACTCGATGCCGAGCATCAAGAAGTGTGCAGAGATTGTTGCGACAGCGCCTTAATGTATTTAATAACTATAATTGCTTAGAGCAAAATGTAACATACTCGATGGTAAAGCAAGAAAATAATGCAGATTTAAAACATCTACTCTGTGTAGAACAATGGAAAAAAACTGTAGGGCAGTATCTCTCGACAGTACTGAGCAAATTACGTAACTATAAATCACCAGGAATTGAGGGAAGGTGACGAAATATGAAAATGAAAACTTTTGTTTGGAAGTTATTGATAAAGAATTCTCAGGTATTGTTTTTTTTTTATCGACGAATGCACCTTTACATTAAACAGAGAACGAAATATTCTAAATTGTAGATATTGGGGTACACAAAATTAATGAACATTGTGTGATTGTACAAACATGGACTCACTATCTTCAAAAGGTAAAATTTTGGGCGGGCCTATTTGAATATCGGATTATTGGATGTTTTTTTTTGGAACAAAAGTTGCGAAACGAATATTTTTCGTTATTTGCAATAGAGTTTCTAATTTTTTAGGTTTATTCATGTTTACTTCGCTCAGTCTTTATAAATTTTAAAAACCTTTTAACAAGGTAAAAAAATGTTTTGCCCAAAAAATTGATAAAGCTTTCTCTTTGTTGTAAGAGTACTTATATTTCATTTATATTAGAACGAGACATTTACGAATGGTTGAAGCGGAGTAAACAAATCTTGTGCATTTTCCACGACAAGCGACAACTCTAAGAGTTTTACATGCGAAATGAACATGTATTATTCAAGAATAGGGGAGACCGGGTCTATCTCTCACACGGGTAAGTTGTTATAACCAATCTGTTTTTGTTGGCCGTTTTTTATTTTAAATTTTTATAAATAAGATATTAAACAAACGAAAATTAATTTAACTGAAAAATAAAAAACCTTCTCTGCATCTTTAATAATTTTTCGTCAACTAATGCTCAAAATGTTGTCAACTGTTTGGCAATATTCCAAACGCCAGTAAACCTCGCGTAAAACATTTCTAATTACTTCGGGAAAAATTAACCTTTAGGCACGTCTTATTCGTGCTTTCAACTTCTCAAGATTTGAGGGAATCAAGGAAGAATCAAGGAATCAAAATTTGAAATTTAGTACTTATGTATAACTTAATACGCACTTTTAGACCACTGGCATCAGTCAAAGAGGAGATAGATCGAATAACTAAACAACTTGCGCAAAGCAGATGGACAGGGCTGACAACCTGTAACATCCCCAGGCAATTGTGTCGTTATCATCATAATATCTCTAATTTAGGATGCATTGTAGGTATCAATATTTTTTTTTAATACTACACTACAACTTAAGCAAGCATTTTTCTAAAATCAAACTGAATTTATCCGAAGTTACAAACTTATACACTGAATATAATTTCACATAGCTAGACTTCATCGTTTAAACGATGATAAATACATTGTTACTATGTAGATTCGGTTGAAATTTCAATTAAAATATATTTTAAGGCGTTCCATTTGACGGGTCGTGCAATTTAATCTTATAAATCAAAAGGCCCACTTGTTACCCGGTTTTGATTTATGCAGAAGGCTAAAATAGCAAAACAAAACTAAAACGTTCGTTCTAAGTCAGGAAATGTTTTCATATCGGGTCGGATTAAATACAGCTATTAATTTTACATGAATGCCATGAATTGGCTAATTTATTTTCGGTTATACCATTACATTATACTAATATTTAAATGAATTTAATAGTATGGCGCTGCTTTATTTAATAAATTTAGTATTTAGTCCTATTTAGATTATGATTTGAAATCCAAAAACAATGACTGATAAAGAGAATATTTGAGTGTTTAATTTTAAAAATTTAATGTTCCTGCAAAAAGACAAATGTTTTATCTATTCTGATGTATACAATTGTAAAGTGTATCAAAACAGCCTTCAAATCCGAGAATACGCTTAAAAGCTTTCTTACAAAAGTAATTCTCCCCCTAATGAAAACACAAAAAATTGTATCTATCAAATCCCCTGCGAGTGTGGCGAATCGTACATTGGAGAAACAAAAATACCTCTTCCCGTACGAGTTAAAGAACATTTGAAACGTACTCAAAGAGGTGAAACTTCGAGATCAGGTATAGTGGAACATGTATGGACCAACCCACATAATATACACTGATCAGAAGCCACGGTTTTGGACACGGAACAGCACTGGAGAAAACGAAAATTCAAAGAAGCAGCTTTCGTGAATCAAAATACCCATATATTTAGTAAACCAAGTATAGATATCCCCAATATCTGGAAGCCTCTTCTGGTCCAAAACCAACAGCTTTAACTTCACACTCCAATAAGCACGTAGGTGGAGTCATCCAGCTTCATTGCGCATGGATAGTATTTAAGACAGTAGCCTTAGAATTATAATTTAGTTTACACTTGAAAACGGTTAGAGATACTAACTAACCAAAACGTTGTGTTAAGTAACAAAATAAAGAGAATGGAAGTCCAACAAGGTAATTTTTTTGATATTACTTCATTATCTACCATCTTTAAAAAAACAATTAGTTTGTAATTGTATCATGTATCAACGAATTAGCAAACTTTACTAAAGAAATAGTAAAGTATTTAATTGCAATTATTTGTAAAAGTATTATAATTAACCTCGATCTATTATTATAGACAATCGAACAAATGGCATAAAGTCATATTATACATGATTAAAACTTTCTTTCCAAACTTTTTACGTAAAAAACCGTTTTCTGTTTAAAAATTAGACATTCAACATGTCCCTTTCATATATCAAAGCCAGTAACAAGTGGGGTCTCTTGGTTTATTAAATTAAATCGTATGACTGTTCGCATAAAGCAGCTCATCACTTAAAGTTATATGGCTGAATAAATTCTCGAAATGATTTAATTGGAATAATTTAGATGTTGATTGTGGTTGGAGATGAAGTAACTTAGATACACAAAACGTTGGGCAATTGTCTTATTATTATTGTAATTAATTCAGACATCTGTGAAGAAGTAAAGCTAAAAAGTAATTTGAAAGAACAGCCGCTCAAGGATAATAAATTTAGTATCTTTACCGAATGGTGAACTAGTTTCATGCAACTAAATACGGTGTGAGTTCGTAACCTATGTTGAAAGGATCTTTTCATTTTGTCTACTTATATATAATATATATATATATATTTCTTAATACCTACCTAGTTTTAAAATATTTCTATACATAACAAGTTTTATGTTTTACAAGGTCTTACAGACATATTTATAAAAAAAAAACCTTTTGACATCTTCTTTTAAAAGTGGTTTTTCTGCTTCCTTGTTTTATTTGGTTGTTTTAGACTCTTTTAACTAACTTTTTCACATACTCAGTATTAAAAGAGAATATTGTGGCATATCGGACAGTGTGTAAGTACTTTTTATATTGGAATACACAGGGATCCAAGTTTAATGGATACCCTGGGCGGGTAGACCACGACGGCCGCCTCGTCCTTGTTAGGACTCTACGGGCAGCCATAACCCAAGCAATCCCAAGAACGACGAAAAAATGTACTAAAAGCCTCTTTGCAAAATCAAAGCGGCCATCAATATACCGTAGCGCCATCCCAGCGGAATTAACTTTAATATAAAAGGCAGTCACACTGGTAATAATCGAAAGCTAGACAACTAAATAAACCACAAAGTGCATCACAATCCAGTATAGGGAAGTCTCTTTGCGTTTTCACCGAAAACATCTGCCATTTTGCAGACAAGAAAACAGATTAACGCTGGCACCCACTAGAATGCGCGCAATCCGTTTAAGTTTTGAGCAATAAAAATGTTTAGAAGATGATATAGTGTCCGCGAAAATAATTAAAAGAGAATATTGTAGCATATCGGACCTGTGTATTCCAATATAAAAAAGAGTTACACACTTGTCCAATATGCCACAATATTCTCTTTTAATTATTTTCGCGGACACTATATCATCTAAATACTCACTATGTTTTAACTAATTTCGTTTTTTCTTTACATTATGTTATTTCGACACATTAATTTTTGATTCCATAAAAGCTCCATTAAGGTTTTATAAAATTTATCATTTTCTCTTCTGCTAAAACCATCAGCAATATAATTTTTCTATCTCCTGATGATGAACGTTTCTACGTTCGAAAAATGTAGAGACCTCTGAAAATTTTTGTTCTAATAAACTATGTGGAGGAAGAATTTTAGTTTTATTTTTCCTTTTCATAGGTTCAACTCCACTTTAAGCATGGACTATTTCTTCAAATTAAAAAAGTAAGAGTAATTTTAAAAAATTATCTATATCGTCATATCTCTACTTTGAGATACACTGTATCAATATTTTTCTTATCAACTTAAAATGTTACTGACTCACACTGTATTCCACATCTACTTTTAGAAAATTGATAAAAAGGTTTTATTCTGTATTTAAGTAATAAAAAATTACACACATCCAGCTACTTAAGGCTAAAATGCCTAATTTACGAATCATTTCCATATACATATTTGTCTCAACAATTATTAAATCATACAAGTCGAATGCAAAAACTTTTGTCAGATTGAGAAGGCACAAAACCAATTTTAAACTGATACAAGTCGGGGTAAGAAATATATGCAATAATATTTCCTATTGGTTAAGGATTGATGCTTTAGTGGAAACTAAACTTTCAAGAAACTGTAAACAATATTTCTTCTTCTCCAAAATGTTTTATTTGAAAGAAAAATATTGCATTTTGTGAAAATTTTGTAATGACAAAAAGCATATAATTTATATGATTTTAAATTTGATCACAGTTACTCAAGATTGTTGCATTTAAATCATTTTAAAATTAGTTTTTGGTGTAGTAATCTAAGGAAGAGGGAAATAAATATAAAAAAGGATTCGTGTTTACTTTTGTAAGTAGAAGAATTAAAACACTTTTATAATATATAGTTTGCGAAATCGTACATTTCAATGTAATAAATCAAAACGGCGGCCACTTGTTACTGGTTCCTGATTCATGCAGGAAAGTAGAACAGCAAATAAAGTAAAATGTGCCGTTGCCAGGCGGGAAAATGGTTTCCCATCGAGCTGCCAGAAACGAATTATTAACCATGCTGACATGTAATAATTCCACTCATTTATTTTTAATGCGAAAAAAGAGACAGAAAAAAATATCAGGAAATAAAAACGTCGGTTCAGAATACAAGTTTAGAAGTGGGCCTGCTGTAATCTATTATTCAAGACCTATTAACAGTTCATCATCGCATAAATTCAATTTTTGCCCTCCATTGTCACTGAATTTCTCCAAAAACTCTCATACGATTTACTTTGATTTAAAAATATTAAAAGACTTAACTCTAAACTCTCCCAACCAACAATTATTATAGTCTTAAAAAGGTTACTTTTACCTAAAGTTTTCACTATAAAGCCCGATAGGCTACTTTACATAGTCAGAAGTGAGTAATATAAACCACTTAATAACCTAGTGGGGAATAAATGTCCAGTTCGGTACTTATTTCAGGGACTTTCCAATCTGACGAAAATAATAATTATATTTACATTTTGGTTATACAAAAGGTATTTATTGGGGGTTTCCGGGGTTTGTAGGTATATTGTTAGGGGTTGTTTATTGTCACTTAATAATGAGTTATTATTACCTGCTTAACAAACTGTATTTATATCGATTTGTAATACATACTTCTGGTAAATAAACCTTTGGTAAATAAATAAAACTGTAAAAAAGAATGAAGGATTTAAATACTAAACTGCAGTTAAAGCATTAAGGAACGAAGTTGTATCTTGGCCTTATATTTTGCTACCTAAGTTGCAGTATTGTCCGATTACATCAGTAGATGTTAAAAGATGCTTCTCTTTGTATAAACATATTTTTACTTATATAGTCAGATCTAGTCTTAACGTGCGGGTCACTGATCATATGCGTCAAATCAGACAACACAGAGGCTATCAAAATGTTGTGAGATTATTTACAAATATATCGAAGGAAGGAAAAATAGTTTCATTATTTTAGCTATCGCGAAGATAGCCACATATACCTAATATTATTAGTTTTGTAGAAATTATGTACAGGGGAGTTGAAAAAGTTACAAAAAAATTATATAATCGTTAATTATATACCTACTGTACCCTTTAATTAAAAACGACAATAATAAACAGTGCAATTTATTTTAACAATTTTACTACTCAAACCTAAAAATACAGTGGCATTTAGTCTGATAAACTATTTCGATAATGAAAGAAAAAGTAAAAATTCGCGAACCAATATGCAGGAAACCGTAATGAAAACACTGGGAATTAGTTTAAGGACTATGCAGAATAATGTGCATGAAAAAAAAGCATAATATAATACCCAAGAATACTAAAAAATGTAAACGAAAAACACCGTTTATAATTATAGCCTAAAAACTCTCATCGTCACTTATAAAATCTAAAAAGTCCTCGTCATCTGAGTCGTCTTCGAATGGAGCAATTATCATTGACGCTACTTCGACATCTAGTACTTGTTCTCGATCCCACCAATCCCTTATTAATATTTCTGTATGTTCCACCGATTTCTTCCAGTACTCTTGTGTAATATGATCTAACGAATCTTGCCAAACTATTTGTACTTGGTCGGATTTAAGACCATCACCTACATGTTTTTCATAATAAGACTTTGCACCAGCCCATATTAATTCTATTGCGTTAAACTGGCAATGATATGGCGGCAGTCGTAGAACCTCATGACCATATTCACGCAGTATTTCATCTACCGTGTATATTTTGGGTTTTTTAAGAGACTTTGCTATTGAGGAGTTCCGATTTAAGCATATTTGGTAAAGGAATGATATGATGCATTATCTAATACAATTAAAGACGGAGCATCCAAATTTGGTATCAATTGAACTTTTAACCATTATTCAAACATTTCGCAATTCATATTATCATGATAGTCAGCAGTTTTTGATGTTGAAGAAAAAATTAAACTCGCACCTGCAACATATCCTGTTGCAGAACCGGCATGCAAAATAATAAAACGCTTTCCTGTACCGCACCCCTTTTTCCTTTTAACACTTTTTACAGACTCATCTTGCCAAGATTTTGAACCACTTCCATTCGAAAGTATCCACGTTTCGTCTAAAAATACCACTTTTCTAAATTTCGATTTGTAATTGTCCGTATATTTTTTTAAAAACTGAACACGCTGACTCACTATCTGTGGCTGCTCACATAAAAATCTTCGGTTACAGTCATTTTTATAGCGAAAACCTAAATTTTTTATTAATTTTGATAACGCTTCAAGTCCAATTTCCAAAACACCCCGAATTTTTAATGTTTTTTGTAAAACTGGAAGAGTTACATTGGTTTTTGATTTGTATAAATCGTAAATCACATTTCGAACTCCCATTTTAATATTTTCGCTTAAATCCTCAGTCTTTGGCTTTCTTCGTTTACACTTTTTAGTATTCTTGGGTATTATGTTATGTTTTGTTTCATGCACAATTTTCTGCACAGTCCTTAAACTAATTCCCAGTGCTTTGGCTAGTGTTTGTATTTTGGCTGAGCTTAAGTGCATATAATATGGCATTATTAATTACGAATTATTTTCTAAAAATAAAAGTACAAAATTAAAAATCTAGATACTAATAGACGAACAAATTTTGGAAATAAAAGATCTGAAACAGATAGTTTAACTGCGCTGTAATCACATTTGTATTTATCTTATTGGACACTGACAATCAAACAAATATTGGGGAGAAAAAATATATAGTATATAATTTTTTAGGCATATTGGAAAGCTACTTTATAACATATCACATCCATAAAATGTTTAAAAATTAAAACTGGCCAAGAGTATATTCCGCAACAATAAAATGTGAAATATATTTGTGTCACAAAGTGCTGCAGTACAACATGTAGCAATTAAACTTGTTGACATTCAATTTAAAATTTACAACGAAATAAAGCAATTGGATGGAAAAGTTTTGAATATATATTTTTTAAATAAATGTAAAATTTACAATCGACAGAGAACTTATTTTAAATCGATGTTTACCATTACTTGATCAAAACGGGCTTTCTCTATTTTCTATAATAAGTACTATTTAGATTATATTGACGGTATTATTTTACGAGAAAATATTAGGTCTAACCGCTAAAAGAAATAATAAAGATTTTTTTTGATATTAGAATTCTAAAATATATGTTTCTGTTTGTGGTAATCCAAATAGTGCAAAAAATTAGGTTTTGCAGATAACACGGACGAATGGAGCTTATTTTTATAGATTCGTCTAAAATAAGTTTAAAGTCAATATTTATAAAATATCTGAAACTGACCGACTTTAAAATATAATAAATCTAAAACTCCTAATTATCCTAATTTAACCATATGTGTTTTCCCATTTTTAGTGGCCTTCACTGTCCTATGTATAAATTCAAGTCGCCCTGATAGGCCCCAGTGGCGTGAAACGAGTGTCCCTATGCAGATCCCTATGTTAAATACCTATATCCCTATCATTAAATTATAAAAACTATTTAATCTATAATTTATTTAATTAATATACTCTGCGGTGGCTAAATGAGATATGCTCAAGGCCAAAAAAAAAAAAAGTTTAAAACCAGTTCTGCTTCATAATGATAACAAAAGACCCTCTATTCTTCTTGCACATGCAGTTGACATGAAGAAAACATACGAAAGTATGTCACTTATTCTAAATGCAATTAGCTATGATACGTATAGGTGGCAAATATGTGGTGACCCAAAAGTCATAGGACTATTGCTAGGGCTTCAGGGTGGATTTACGAAGTATTGCTGTTTTCTTAGTCTTTAATATAGAAGAAGAGCAACAGATAAGTAAAAGAGTGGCTTGACAGAGATCAATATATTCCAGGTCAAGCTAACGTAAATAATATACCTCTTGTTGATCCCAAAAAAGTTCTGTTACACATTAAACTGGGATTTAAAAAAATATCGTTAAAGCATTAGATAAACAAGGAGGTGCATTTAAATACCTTAAACAAATTTTTCCTAAACTAAGTGATGCTAACCTTAGGTTAGGTTAGGTTAGAGCGGCAGACCTCTGGCATTGTCCAAACAGTAACACGTAGTCCTATATAAGGACCGTTGTGGTACCACACCTGTTCCGCGGAACCTATTTTCATCAGCTTCCTGATGATTAACGCGATCGTCGAAGATTCTTGACAGCTTCTTCAAACCAGCCACTGCTGTTAATAAACTTCGTAAGTCGACCCAGTTGCAGGTTGCTCACTTCCTTCAGATCATTAAAAAATGGTTCGCCCAGTGCATTGAACCTTTTTCTCGCGAGGCCGGGGCATTCACACAAGAAATGCTGAATACTTTCCTCCTCTTCTTCATCTCTGCAACTTCTACAGAAGTCGTAAGTTGGTATTTGCATACGTTCAGCGTGTCTACCGAACAGGCAATGTCCGGTGACTACGGCAGTGATGTTTCTTAGGTTCTTCCGACTGTGCTGTAATTGCGCTGCGGTTCTTCTGTCATCAAATAGGGGCCACAATTGACTGGAGATGCTACAAGTTGTAAGCCCTGTCTAGCTATTCGATCTATCTCATCTTTGACTGATCCCAGTGGTCTAGCCACAGTATTCTCTGCTAGTTCGACAGACATGCTTGCGCCCTCCTTGGTGAGCGAATCAGCAGTCTCGTTGCCATATATTGATGTGGCTAGGAATCCAATACAAGGTGACTCGATGCCGAGCATCAAGAAGTGTGCAGAGATTGTTGCGACAGCGCCTTAATGTATTTAATAACTACAATTGCTTAGAGCAAAATGTAACATACTCGATGGTAAGCTTAAGGAAGAAATTTTTGTTGGACCACTAATTAGAAAAATACTAAGGGATCAACAGTTTGATCAACAATTAAGTGATGTTGAATTAGCTGCGTGGAGTTCTTTTAAAGCTATGAAAAACCTTGTACTTGAAACTTGTAAGTTACTGCAAAATTAGCTGTGATATATCTCTTAAAATACACTTCTTTTACTTCCATTTAATTTTTTTCCCAAAAAATTTCAGTGCGGTTAGTGACGAACAAGGAGAAAGATTTCACCAAGACATACTAACAATGGAGCAACGCTACCAATAAATTTTAGTTTTTTTTTTGTCAAAAATATTATATTCACGTTAATTGTGGTAATATTCATTTACACCACGCAACGTACTGGTAGGTTGTCAGAATAATTTTTTACTCAATTTTAAAATGCCGATGAAGGTATGCATGCAACTAAATATGCTAATTTAAAATATTATAAAAATATAATCATGAGGAAACTAAGTGTTTTTTGCATTAAATCTAGTATATAACTTGACACATTAATTTAATTAAAATCCATGCTTTTAAAAGTAGTAATTAGATGTTGTAAAAAAATCTAATAAACGTTTATAATTACAATGTGGAAGCCTTGCTTTTTAATAAAGTAATGAAAAAATTAAAGTCTTTGTATTATTTACGAGTTTTATGTCAAAAGGAAAGAAAAATCGTTTAGGTAACTTTCAGCGAGCGTTATATAGTCTATCCCTTACTACAACGGACAGAGTGAGACGAACTAATATAAAACAATGATCAGTCGTTGCTCCGCGTAGTTTAAGTTGAACGGAGTAATTAAAAAATTATTTGATTGCCGTGGTCGGCGGGTGACTGATGTCTGATGGTATGGTGTACTTTTAGTGCAAGTGCGCGAGGTGCATGACTGCGAATCTAATTTGGTGTTCCGTGACATACATACAAGTGTTTTGTAGTAGTGTTCTTATATTGAACGTTTATGTGTGTTTATTTTCTCCTTAACCAAAAACTTAATCTCCTGTTGATATTAACATAGTTTATAATAAATAAAAACTAATCTTATTTGGTTTTACGTGGTTGTAAAAATAAATGATTTCATATTAAAAACATTGTCGTTAATTTTTGTTTTATTAAGCCTTATCCCACCGATTTGATTTCAGGTAAGAACTTCTACGCCATTTTATTTTTTATTATGGTTTCCTTCGGCTATCACCTTCAAAAAAACATTGGAATCCCGGGACGGACCCGGTATCAGTGTATAAACTGCAGATCAAGATGACCAAGGAACGAAAAATATCTCATTACTAATAATTCTTAATCTAATAGTAATAATAATACGAATAGTTATATGCTCTAACTATTGGCGTGACAAACACCCCCGCAGACCCCGAACCACGGGGGTGGGGGGGAGGGCGCACTGCCAGGGGGCCCACATTGACGGCCCCTTCAAAATTTGCTGCCAGCTTTGCTTTTCATAGGTATTTCATTTCATAATTAATTGTATTTTTTTTATATACTCAGGATTTAACTTCGTTAAGTAAAGAAGAATAATTATACGTTATACCATATTGTCCATTGTCTTTCCTAGTCAAATTTTAAGCCTCAAAAAGGGACTTGGAGATAGTATTTCAAAATTAAAAACAGTGTATGAACTTGCGGATCATTTATTAATAAAAAATCAGTGTGTACTTCAAATTTTCCAAATGTATCTAGTGCAGTAATGTTATTTCTAACTTTACCAGTTAGTGTGGCGTCAGCGGAAAGATCTTTTTCCAAACTTAAAATAGTAAAAACCCATTTACGTAACACCATGGGACAACAACGCATTTCGGATTTATCCTTAATCAGTATCGAAAACGAGTTTGTTAAAACATTAAATATCGACGAAATTATAAACGAGGGGGCCCCTGAAAACGTTTTGCGGGGGGGGGGGGCTGAGTTTTTATTATGCCACCGACTCTAACCACCTCTACATTGAAAAATAAGAGATATTTCCTGCCGATTTAAAGATCTCATTAGTGTTCAAAATTCTCATTAGTAAAACTGCATTGATTAAAGCAAGGATTAATGGAACTTATTTAAAGCATCCAGTTTTTTAGAAGGTAGAAGAACTAATATGGCATCTTATAGTTAAGATTGCATCTACTCATTTACTAGGTATTTATTTAAATACTTTAAACTTATCATTATGGCAATATATTTTTTTTTCCTTTTGGAGAGTCATAGCGCATATAGCAACGGATAAAATGACCAGAGAGTTCGCATAATGAAAGGGCATTTTATTTTAAAAAATACAACTTTAATACGTTTATTGTTTTTGGGACAACCTGTATCTACATTATGAAAACAATCTCAAAATGTACCTTCAACAGGCCCCTATACATCCAAAAAGCGTTTTTTTTTATTCAAATCAAATGATTTAACTATAACGTGTCGAATAACCTTGTACTTGTAATAATAAAAATCATGAATTATTTTTTTTTATTACTAACCTAAAAAACGGCCATTATTGACCGATTAATAACCTTAGAAATCGCCTTTCTCCACCTTGCCAATTATTTTTGACCATGGTTAATAATCAAAACAATTTATTAGAAAGCAGGAAACTTGATTTTTTGATCCTGCAACAATAATATGGAAGGTCATTTGTCGCGGACGCCACATCTACAGTGTCCGCAAGAAAGTCCGCATCAAATGGGATTTTTTTTTATTATTAGGTATAGGTAAAAATTAAAAAGGCAGTTAGTTTTTTCTTATCTAAAAACCAAAAATGACGTATACTGAAGCAGCTGCACGACTTGCATTACCTGTCAAATTTGACATTTAAAAAAAAAAATAGGTTCAAAAATGCATTTATTTATCAAAATATCGAAAAACTTTATTCGAGAAAGTTGTTTATTTAGGCATTTTTAGCCTCTGTACGAAATTTTTACAGTCTAATACAGTTTTTATTTTTTGTCAGGTTCTTAAATATTTTGATCAACCCTCGTAGATTAACTTTTATACATCGATGGAAAACCATTTGTCTTTACTTCATTTGTAATCTTAATGCAATTTTGTGTAAAATTTTTGTTTCCAATTATTTATTTTGCTTCAAAAACTGAAATTGTTATTGATTAGTATGTAATATTTGATGCAAAGTTTATCTAATTACATCAGTTATGCCAAAACCGACGTTTCTCATTTTTCTTAAGTTAGTAAACAGATGTACAAAAAGAAAATATTTGGAAGCGTTCGTTGAAATATTTTATTTTATATACGCCTACATGTAAACTATATTTTTGTTGAATAAAATGTTTCAAGCGATTAAGATTATTTATTCTTTTTGGTCCAATATTAATTAAGTTAAGTAATTTCAACGAAAGCTTCCTAATATCTTCTTTTTGTACATCTGTTTACTAACTTAAGAAAAATGAGAAACGTCGGTTTTGGCAAAACTGATGTAATTAGATAAACTTTGCTTCAAACATTACATACTTATCAATAACAATTTCAGATTTTGAAGAAAAATAAATAATTGGAAACCAAAATTCTACAGAAAATTGCATTAAGATTACAAATAAAGTAAAGGCAAATGATTTTCCATTGATGTATAAAAGTTAATCTACGAGGGTTGATCAAAATTTTCAAGAACCTGACAAAAAATAAAAACTGTATTAGACTGCCAAAATTTTGTACAGAGGCTAAAAATACCTAAGTAAACAACATTCTCGAATAAAGTTTTTCGATATTTTGATAAATAAGGGCATTTTTGAACCTATTTTATATACAGTGAGGACGTAAAGTCTGGAATAAATTCATTATTTAGGGAACGCTGAATGTTTTTAAAAATCGCTCGGACACGTCGATTTTGTTTTTTTAATACGCATTTTTTTCAATATTTTTTATTATACAGGGTGTCTCCGAAAGCACTCTGCGGGGACCAACTTTAATTTTTTAAATGGTAACCCACATTTTTTTTTTAATTTTAGGATTCTGTGCATAATTGTGAACATTTTTTATCTAACATGTCATTATGATTTATCGACAGTTAAAGTTCGAAAATAAATAAAACAATTAATTATTTATCATTTTAATAAATGTTGAAAATGTTGCCCAAAGGTTAATTGGCAGTAACCTAGACAATCGAAAAATTCTTTCTGCACATTTCTGACAACTTCCGGAGTGATTGTCTGTATTTCTTGAACAATTCGATTCTTTAAGTCCTCCATGTCCATTGGCTTAGTTTGAAAAACTTTACCTTAAGGTAAACCCACAGAAAAAAAGTCAAGGGGGGTTAAGTCGGGAGACCTCCGCGGCCATTCAATAGCTCCCCTCCTTGCAATCTATCTATTTTAAAAAATAGTATTAAGATAAGCGCGAACTTTTGAAAATAGATGGATTGGAAGAAGGGGAGCTATTGAATGGCCGCCGAGGTCTCCCGACTTAACCCCCCTTGACTTTCTTCTGTGGGGTTACCTTAAAGGTAAAGTTTTCCAAACTAAGCCAATGGACATGGAGGACTTAAAGAATCGAATTGTTTAAGAAATACGGTCAATCAGTCCGGAAGTTGTCAGAAATGTGCAGAAAGAATTTTTCGATCGTCTAGGTTACTGCCAATTAACCTTTGGGCAACATTTTCAACATTTATTAAAATGATAAATAATTAATTGTTTTATTTATTTTCGAACTTTAACTGTCGATAAATCATAATGACATGTTAGATAAAAAATGTTCACAATTATGCACAGAATCCTAAAATTAAAAAAAGTGGGTTCCCATTTAAAAAATGAAAGTTGGTCCAAGCAGAGTGCTTTCGGAGACACCCAGTATAATAAAAAATATTGAAAAAAATGCGTATTAAAAAAACAAAATCGACGTGTCCGAGCGATTTTTAAAAACATTCAGCGTTCCCTAAATAATGAATTTATTCCAGACTTTACGTCCTCACTGTATATATAATAATAAAAAAAAATCCCATTTGATGCGAACTTTCTTGCGGACACTGTGTTTTCAAGCGGTCACCCATCCAAATCATAGTCGCGCCTGATCCATCGCTTGAGGTCCAACGCCCGTATGGTTGAAAAGACATTACATTTTTATAAATAATAATAATTGCATATTAATTATTTTTAACACCTACTGTAAGTATAGGTGTCTTGTAAATTTGTTGGTAGCGCAAAAAGAGTATATTAACCAAGGGTTAAACTGACAATAACCCTCGTCTCGATGCTCGGGCAATAATTGTAGCTGGGTTAATAATATACTATTAAAATGTAGTGTCAAGCATTACGTACCTTTAGTAAAGCCTCGATATCTCGTCGAAATTAAAAATATCCCAACATATACCCAGTTAAAGCTATGTATATCAAAGCTTCGTACACTTTTTACATAATCACGAACTCACTAATTAGAACGTTAAGGGCCTAGTCTCAATGCTAGTCGCGCCAAAACAATAAATCTTAATCACGTAATTTCCCAATAAAATATCAATTAACTTCGAATAGAACAATAATTAACGAATCATACACATCGGATCATACAAGCCTAGAACGTATTTTCAAACGTAAAGCGCGGAAATCTTTCGAAAATCCGGGGGCAGCTCGACAAATCGACGCGCAGACACTACGTTGCATCGACTGAACGTTTGCCGCACCGATTCAAGTCCTTATTGGAGTTTTCAGAGGCTTTCGGATAAAGCTCATGCGCCTTCTGGGTTTTCGAAAAAAACCCTGTTGAATTTAGGGTATTTTTTGAGATAAGTGTAAAATTACCGAGTTGACTGATAAAGCTGACGGTTCATTATTAACGCTCCGATAATTTTTTATTTGGTTCAGATAATTTATTATAGAGTTTGGTAAAAATAATAAACCGAAACAAAAGATACGCAAGGGGGAGAATCTGGGGGTTTTATAAATAAATTTTATCTTCGAATAGAAATTCTCCATACCTAAACAGTACGTTTTACAATATTGTAAAGAAGTACATCGATCTCCGTCTGCCACATATAAAAATCAATGCATTCTTTCTAAGTTATCAAAACTCCAAATGTACAATACATAGTATGAAAAAAACAAATTTGCAGATATTGATAGACAAATCGTTAAATATTTAAACTTGCCAAATGTTCGAAGTTGTACCGGCCATCGTTATCGCAGATCATCTGCTACTATGTACCTTGATGGAAAAGGCAATATAACTGGCTGCCATAGGTTAGGTTATAGTGGCAGACCTCTAGCATTGTCCAAACAGTCACACGTAGTCCTATAAGGACCGTTGTGGTATCACTCATGTTGCTCACTTCCTTTAAAACATTAAAGAATGGTTCGCCCAGGGCATTGAACCTTCTTCTCGCGAGGCCGGGGCATTCACACAAGAAATCCTGAATACTTTCCTCCTCTTCTTCATCTCTGCAACTTCTACAGAAGTCGTTAGTTGTTAATGGCATACGATCAGAGTGTCTAATGAACAGGCAATGTCCGGTGACTACAGCAGTGATGTTTCTTAGGTCCTTCCGACTGTGCTACAATTATAGCGCTGCGGTTTTCCTGCCGTCAAGTAGGGGCCACAATTGCCTGGAGATGCTACAAGTTGTCAGCCCTGTCCATCTGCTTTGCCCAAGTTGTTAAGCTGTTCGATCTATCTTCTCTTTGACTGATCCCAGTGGTCTAGCCACAGTATTTCTGCTAGTTCGACAGACATGCTTGCGCACTCCCTGGCGAGCGCAACAGCAGCCTGGCTGCCATGCTTGGTTTTTTAATCAGTATAAACATTTGTGATTGGTCAGTATGTGTAAAATTAGGAAATCGATTTATTGAATGACAGTCACGTGAATCGGTCTACAATAAACAAGGTAACCAATATTTGACAACATTAAATTTTGCATACGATTTTCTATGTTACGACAGCCCATGCACTGAAGTAAACATTTCTTTATCATATTATAAGTACAGCAACCAATGTGTATAGATACCATTCGAGAAGTATAAAGGTAATATAAATTATCTAACTGACATCTCATACATCTCGACGAGACACATTATTTCCGAAAGGTATAATTTTTTATAAAGATAAATGAAAATCTCAGACGCGCAAAGACATAAAAATCAATTTTAAAAAATTTCAACGCCGGGAAGAGGGATCTTTAAAACTTCCCTGTCGCGTCGTTTTCTATTTACAAGAGATGAAAAATAGAGCTTTTCAAGCTCGGGGAAAAAGAGATGTTTCCATACATAGCGTAGGTTTCAAAGAAACACTTTTCAATACGATACTAAAGTTTACCGATCGAGACGCAATCGAAAGCTATACAGTGGCAGGTGTTTGACGAGAACGTTCTTTCTCAGTATCTATGGTATAAAACTTGTAAAGGCCTTGTAAAGTTACAGCTGGAAAGGACCGATTGCTGACACTGAAAGACCTCACTGCTTCCAAGGGTCAACAACAGCCCCAGCTCATCGCCTCGCTTCATCGATAGAAATTCAGTAATCAGTAATATGTGAAACTTTGTTTGGGAAAGACGAATGAATGTATTAGGTTAACAAAAATATACCAGTCCCTCGCCCGCATCTACCTGAATACTAGGATGGAGCGAAAAATTGATTTTTTTTTTCAAAATTTTGATATTGGCTAGGAGCCAAAATGTTCTATCTATAAACACTATTTTCTGTGCAAAATTTTAACCTCCTACTCATTTTTTTTTGAGGGGTCACACAATCCTCAAAGTTATAGCAATTTAGATATATTATTTTCTTTTTAATATCGGTTAAATTATGTCGGACTTTCGCTAGTTCATGGTATATTTTAAAAGAAATATGCAATGAAGTACCCAGAACTCACCACGTGGAGGTATCCGACCTAGAGTCCCTCCCCCCCTCCCTCCCTTATATTCGCAAATCAGTTAAATTCTCTCGGAGGTCGGATACCTCCACGTGGTGAATTCTGGGTAGTTCATTGCATATTTCTTTTAAAATATACCATGAACTAGCGAAAGTCCGAAATAATTTAACCGATATCAAAAAAAAAGAATATACCTAAATTGCCATAACTTTGAGGATTGTGTGACCCCTCAAAACAAATGGGTAGGAAGTTAAGCTTTTGCGCAGGAAATAGTGTTTATAGATAGAACATTTTGGCTCCTAGCCAATAACAAAATTTAAAAAAAAAAAAATTTCGCTCCACCCTACTGAATACCGTTACTCAGTTCATTTTATTGTGCCGTCGAGTGCAAAGTGAGTTTATTTGTTTGTCACACGCGTTGCAATTAGTAAGGTGCCTAAAGTAAATGGAAGAAGAAAATTGCCGGACATAGCTGAAGAGATAGACACAACCAAGAGCATCTGGGTCCGTTTAGAAAAGATGTTAGGATTAATAAACCATTTCATAACAGATATTTCGCCGTACACTTACCTAAAAAATTCAGTCAAGATGGAAAACATTACACATTGCACACATTACACTTCGCTAACATAGGGATAGATAGATAGATTATTTTTAACTCGGCAAAGAGCAGCAGCGCTGCTTACTTAACGGAGCATATACAATACAATATTTCTTACCCTAAATGTATTAAAATTAGACGATAATTATTGTAGGAATTTCTACTGAATTTTAAATTTTGATACAAATTAAATGGTTTTATACTCGTTGGAGCGTTGGGATTTAATAATGTTTATTAAACAAGTAGGCTTCAAACTTTCTTATAAAAGATACAAGTTAATATTTCGAGAGGGCAAACCATATTATAAACAGCTGCCATCTAGCATCTGGTAGTGGTAGCAAAGACGAAGAAATGATCCGATTGGTACTAGCCGGCTAAATAAAATAAAACACGTGAAAATAATAAAAGTTTATTCAAATATTTTTTTTGGCATTTAATGCTAATATTATATAATTTTTTTTAATAAACTATCAATTCTGAACTCAGAAGGAAAATACTTGTTTTAAGTTAAATAGTATAATATTTTTGTCAAGAATATATTTCATAATTCAGGCACAACTAGATTATAATATAAAACGAATATTACAATATTTTATTGGTATATTTTATACCACTATAGTATATGAAGATACAATACGGTATATATTTATTCATTTTATTTATTATAACTTCTTATATTTATTATTTATTAATGACGTTATAGAATATATCTTTTGGATTAAATAATATCCAATTTTTAATTTTTTTTTTATAATTATTTAATGATTTAATTATTTTAATTGACTATGGTAGCATATCAAAAATATGATATATATATATGATGTTTAAGAAATGTTTGTGTGCTATTGTTTTGTTTACTCTATTTTTATATGTAATAGTATTTTTATGACGAGTTTCATGTGTGTGATTAATATAATTTATTTTATTTTTATGTTTAAAAATATATAATATAACATGTTGTAAGAAAATATTTGTTTAATATCCATTTTTTGCTATCTTTAAATAGTAAATCAGAAGAATATTGGTGGTCTTTTTCGTAAATAATTTTCAAAATGTATTTTTTAATAGTTTCAATATTATTAAGATAATTCTTATTTATGCCTTCCCATCCTAGTATTCCAAAATTTAAATGGGTTTGTACTAAAGAATAATAAAGTATTTCTAATTCTTTTATATTTAAAAATTGTTTAAGGTGTTTAAATTTTGGTATAAGATTCTTAGTTTTTTCACAATGTAGTCACCATGTAAATCCCATTTTAAATGTTTATCAAAAATTATTCCTAGATATTTAATATTTTCACCTTCCTTTATATTAATATTATTATTGCATATTATTGGACCAATATTTGGAAGTTTATTTTTGTATGAAGTAATGTATGTATGTTATTTTGTTATAATTTATAGTTAATAAGTTTTTATTAAACCAGTTGTTTATTTTTATAAAATCTTTTTCAATAGTATTTTTTAAAATATCCATCTCATGATAACGTATTTTATGTGATTAACAGCCAAATAGAATTTTTCGGGCGCAGCGCAACATCAGGGATATTTCGAGTTATGATAGGAATACAGATGAGCCCCATTAAATCAATATGTAAATTTTTAAGATGAGATAATTCTTTTTGGTAAATCTATCATTTAAAAAAACACACCGTTTAAATTATCGATAAGGTAAACGTCAAAGTCTACGCCCGCTTGAACGAAACATCAAAGAAGCATAACGCTGAGGAAATTGTCTAGGAAAAGGCTGAAAGCTAGGTCGGTATATTTAGGAAACATAAAACAGCTTGAAATGGAGGGCAATATGCTTAAAGCTGACTGCGTCAACAGAAAGCACGTTTATGTGCGTTCGCTTATTCGGGGACGAAAGAAGTCAAAGAAAAATATTTTAAAAAGCCCTGGTTTAAATATAAATCATTCAGGGTTGTATTTTTGAAATATCCCTATAACATACAATACAGTAACAAACAGAAACTGTCGTACTTTTGAAATTAGAAAAATTCGACTTTAAATTAGTTATGTACGGGCGTTTTTACTACATTTTACTACGCATGACGCCAAAATTTGGAAAATTTTTATATTAATTAATTTTTTTATCAGTACAGTGTTGGTGAGCTGTATTTGTGACATAATTGTGATTTCGAATTAATTTTTGGTAATTTTTCGAAATAGAATTAGGTATTTAGTGCTATTTATAAGCTATAGAAAACGACACGAATACTCTCGTTTTAAAACAGATGACAGCAGAAATTTGTCATCGATCAGCTGATATTGGGAGATAATAATATCCCCAGATTAGAAGCGGACCGTAATGAGACCAAACACCGAATTATGAATTGCGTTTTTGTGCTAAGTACCTACAAATATTATTCGTTTGACCAAAAATTTACAGGTTAAAATTTTTTAATTCTTTTTCCAAACCCGAACAAACCCGAACAAACCTCAAACTCAACCGCTTGCCGGCCCGTCCACAATTCACATCCATGCATAAAACATAGCCTGTCTTCGTCTATTCCGGCTTCGGTGCTTCGGATCGATCGTTGAACGGGCCGGGGACCGGTTAGGTTGGGTCGTTCGTTCTCCCTACTCTAATTTATCAGTGTTTCTCTACAATATTATGCATGTATTATACATAAAAACCTTCCTCTTGAATCACTCTATGTATTTAAAAAAACCGCTTCAAAATCCGTTGCGTAGTTTTAAAGATTTAAGCACATATAGGGACAGGACGGGCGATAGCGACTTTGTTTTATACTATGTTAAGAAGTGACATTATTATGAGATATTACTATTATTATTATTGTTTGTATGGCAATAAAATAAAGTTTTTAACATTAAGTTAGCCTACATACAAGTTAAGAAATGAGAAATAGTGAACCCTGGAATCGTCGATTGCTTTAAAATGTAAAGTAAACAATCTGGTCTATGTATAAGACGTCTTTGGAAAAAATACTTTTCTAATATCCCTTAAATTAATTTTTAAAATTTAATGTTTTCGTCGTTAACCCGGTCGAAGGTAATGTCGTTGAGTGCTCCCAAACTGCATATTTAAAAAGTTTTCCATATAATTCTGTCAGTTGCGGTCCATAAAACTCAAACAGTGTTATTGTTTGGTAGTTTTAATTACTTTCGCAACTGGCGTTTCACTAAGTCCGCAAAGTTCCAACGTAAAAATGTGGGTGAGCTCGTCGTTTGACTGGAGCTGCTTAATATGTTAATAAGGATAATTTGCATCGAGAGTTTGTTTAATATTATTTTAAATAACATGAAGGGTTTATGATAACCGGAGTGGAGTGGCTTAAATTAAAATATAATGGATGATAAATTAAACATTTTCAGACCATTTCGGTTGTTAGTTTGGGTTTAATTTCTTCCATGCTATATAGTAAACGCAACGAATCTGCTTGTTTTCCGACAGACAGACAAACAGAATGCTAATCCTGAAACCTTTGTTATTGGAAAATATATTGTACGACAATTTTGAGGTACTACGCACTAATTTTAAAATTATGTCCCTGGAGCATCGGAGATCGGTTAACGACGTGCTCAATCTTCATAATATAATAAATTCAAGAATTGATTGTCCTGATCTCTTAGAACTGGTTACCTTTGATGTGCCCCAGAGAATGTTTAGGCACACACATTTATTTAAATCACGCTTTTCTCGAACAAACAGTTCTTAAAATTCACCGTTTTCCAGAATGTTTAAATATTCGAATCTTATACACAACGAAGTAGATTTTTTCTCCGACTCTTCAGGTACTTTTAAAAATAGAGTCAAAAGATTACTTCCAAACTTTTAGCCAGTAGTACATAGAGTAAGTTAATTATGCTATTGTTTTCATTTTTTTTATCTTATTTTAGATCATAGATAGTATTGTATATGATTATGTATGACTTAATTATAATTGTAAACGGCGGGTACCTTTATGGGAGCGTATCCTGTGTGTACCCCAAAGAAAGAAAATAAATAAATAAATAAATTAATTAATACCATCTCAAAACCTAAAAATCGCGAAGTAAAAACTAATACAGAAACGAAAGAGGAGCAAGCATTTCTTAGAATACCTTATGTCAAGGGGATTTCTGAAAAGATTAGAAGAATAACCAAAAACTATAATATAAAAACAGCCTTCAAATCCGGAAATGCGCTTAGAAGCTTTCTTACAAAAGAAAAACCCCCCCGTAATAAAGACACAAAAAATTGTATCTATCAAATCCCTTGCGAGTGTGGCGAATAGTACATTGGAGAAACAAAAATACCTCTTCCCGAACGAGTTAAAGAACATCTGAAACATACTCAAACAGGTGAAACTTCGACATCAGGTATAGCGGAACATGTATGGACCAACCAACATAATATACAGTGGTCAGAAGCCAAAGTTTTCGACACGAAACAGTACTGGAGAAAACGAAAATTCAAAGAAGCAGCTTTCATGAATCAAAATACCCATATATTTAGTAAACCAAGTATAGATATCCCCAATATCCCGAAGCCTCTTCTGGTCCAAAACCAACAGCTCTAACTTCACACACCAATAAGCACGTAGGTGGAGTCATCCAGCTTTATTGCGCATGGATAGTATTTAATATAGTAGCCTTTGAATTATAATTTAGTTTACACTTAAAAACGGTTAGAGATACTAACTAACCAAAACGTTGTGTTAAGTAACAAAATAAAGACAATGGAAGTCCAACAAGGTAATTTTTTTGATATTACTTCATTGTCTACCACCTTCAAACTAATTACATAAGTGTTCAGCTTCATTAATATTTGGTATGAAACAGTAACAACGTCTTAACGGATTATCCCGAAATGTAAATTTTTTCTACCAACGATAAATAAAAATTCAAGATGCGCGATGATGTGAAAATCAATTCCGGAAAATCCACACGTTGAACGCGGGGGACCTTTTTTCGGTTTTATTTTCGGGAAATGGAAACTATGAATTCGAAAGTTCGGGTTAAAAGAAATTTGTCTATTTTTCACGCAGACAGTGTAATTTTTATAAAAGAACGTCAATAAAACTTGCTTTATTTGTACCTAATACAACAGGTTTGCTAAGACATAGTTTTTATTGATAGCTTATTTTGTATTAACCCATATTAAATAAATTGCTAGCGTATTAAACCAACTTTAGTGTTATATCAATTCCAGGTTTCCTATGACAGTGTTTTTAGTGGTTATAATGAGTTCCATTAGCAGCACAGTCTTGTTGAATAATGAACCACTTTTAATACAGCAATTTTCTAAAGAAATAAACTGTGTCTTCTCAATGTGACGCATTTTCTTCCCAGTAAAGAGCTTTCCCTACAATTAACGAAACAGAACAGCGTCCCCAAAAACGAATTGTATCCGTTAGAACCTATAATCCACAATACGTTGGTGGGGGTTCGTAGCGATCAGCAATCACCGCGCGCCGTAGTATTAGTTTAAAAGTATTTGTTGCGCAGTGTGGCTGCAAAAAGTGCTCTGCGACTGAAAGAGTCAAAATGCTGGACCAGCACCAACTACGGACACAGCAGCATACTAAGGATATATCCAGGCCAAAATCTGCGAGAGCCGACCGATTACACTGTTTCGCTGCCAGACTTTGGAATGGGCTTTTCTATGCTCATTCCGAGTAGGGAGGAGTGGGAAGGCAATCAAGTAATAATGGAGGCGGATCACTCGATCTTCACAGACGGTTCAAAAATGGACGTCGGGGTTGGAGCTGATATCTTCTCCGAGAACATGCAAATACAGAGGTCGTACAGACTCCCTGACTACTGCAGCATTTTCCAGGCAGAAACTTTTGCAGTGGATAAAGCAGTCAACATCCTGCGGGATCACCCTGGCTTGAAAGCAGCTGCGTCTATAGCAATCTATATAGACAGTCAAGCAGCCATAAACGCAATTTGCTCCAGCAGCACTAAGTCAAAACTAGTAAGGCGCTGGCGCAACAATCTCTGCACACTTTGTGCTCAACATCGAATCACCCTGTGTTGGGTTCCTGGACATAGCAAAATACAGGGCAACGAGACTGCTGATGTGCTCGCCAGGGAGGGCGCAAGCAGGTCTGCCGAACTAGCAGAGAATACTGCTGCTGGCTAGACCACTGGGATCAGTCAAAGAGGATATAGATCAAATAGCTAAACAACTTACACAAAGCATATGGACAGGGCTGGCAACTTGTAGCATCTCCAGGCAATTGTGGCCCCTTCTCGACGACAGGAAAACCGCAGTGCTATTACAACACGGTCGGAAGGACCTAAGAAACATCACGGCCGTAGTCACCGGACATTGTCTGTTCGGTAGACACGCTGAACGTATGCAAATACCAACTAACGACTTCTGCAGAAGTTGCAGAGATGAGGAAGAGGAGGAAAGTATTCAGCATTTCTTATGTGAATGCCTCGGCCTCGCTAGAAGAAAGTTCAATGATCTGGAGGAAGTGAGCAGCCTGCAACTGGGTCGACTTACGAAGTTTATTAACAGCAGTGGCTGGTTTGAATTAGCTGTCAAGATTCTTCTACGATCTACGTCATGTCGCGTTAACCATCAGGAGGCTGATGCGGATAGGTTCCGCGGAACACGTGTGGTACCACAACGGTCCTACAGGACTACGTGTGACTGTTTGGTCAATTGCCAGAGGTCTGCCACTCTAACCTAACCAAACCTGTGCAGGTCGCATCGTTGTTCGGAGTCTTCTAGCTGTCCTGTCTGAATTTGAATTTTACTGATCGTACCAATACCTGTTTCAATTAATTTATATTTACTTTGTATTTAAGTTTTTTAAACTTTGCATGTTAGATTAAGCAATAGAAGAATCTTATTTCGCACAACCCATCATTAGTAATGGATTTTATCTATCAACTTTTTTAAAATATTGTTGAGTAGGTACTTTTAATGACCTACCTCGTATATATAGCCATACATGCTTTCTTGTGTTACATTGATAACTTAGAAGGATATCCACAATATTAGGTTGATCAAACGACATACGAAAGAATCCCTAGAAACTATCAAAATTAAACCATATCGACAAGCCCTTATATAAAATGGGGTTAAGAATTCTTTCTGCAACTGTAAATATAACGATACCTATAATATGTCCCGTACAGGAAAGCGGGTCTTCAGTTAAAGCCTCCCGTAAAATAAAACTAATAATTTATCGTTCAAAGTAATATTTTTAGGTAAGGAATATGTCAGATAAGCAGTTCTAGTTTTCTAATATTTTATTATATATTTTCCAATAGTTTCCTTCAGCTTTCACCTAAAAAGACATACAAAATAAAGATATGTATTTTATTGGCACCTCGAATACATTTGCCTGTACCTATCTATAGTATATATGCATGTTTTCACGTTGCTATGGCAGCATACAACTTCTTTATAGGTTTAGTTATCATAGAGAGCCGTTATTTAAAGTTCGAAGGTGTCTGTACGCAAACCTCGAAAATACAATAAGTGAGAAAAACAATATAAAAAGACATAATTTATGATTTATTTACTTCATTTCAACTGCAATAAATTTCTACTTATACAGTATAGGAAGCTTTAAGACGTGACCACGACCACCTTGAAAGAAGCCTCGAAACAGAAACATCGACCACACTGCTTGAAGATCCATGTGTCACGTGACTTTTTTGAGGTTATCCATGCTTTAGTATGTAATTTACGCACGACGTGGGTGTTAACTTTGCGATTTTTTGTACTAATTTGTATTTTTATCCGGTTTTCGATTGATATATCTAATGGAAAATTTAAGTGACATGATTGCTAAGAACCTTTACAAAATATTAGTGAACATTTTCTAGGCGGATTTGCTGTAATAGCATTAATAAAGTGAAAAATCTAACAGCCTGACCGGCCTGGCGGTTTGATTACGGGTCTTATAAATGGCGGCATAATTTTATTTGCCTTAATTTAAAAGTTGTCTTTTTGTATTCTAGTTAGCTCTTTGGGATAGACTTTATTGTTTTGTGGCTACAGTTAATTTATTAAATATTTAAGTGTTTAGTTTAAAAATATCACTAGTAGAGATAGTTCGTAAGTAGGTAGGATACCTCTGGATACCTAGGTAGGTACTATTTTTTTTCTTTTAGTTTGTTTATTTATCAACATGCCAAGCCCCTGCTGTATTTCTGGGTGTAACTCTAACTATAAAAGTGTTTTAAAAGCTGGTGAAGAGAGTGTAATATATTTTTATAGTTTAGATTTGACCAATGACTGCATAAATATTGTTAATCAGATTTCAGTGGACACTGATAGGAAGGTAAAGGTTTTTTAAAAGGTAAAGGCTTACAAACAATGATTTGAAATGGATTTTACCCTTTGAAATGAAACTAAGCAGGTCGTCTCGGTACCAATTCATATATTGCGAAAGTAACGAAGTTACCCAGATAGTAGGTAAAAAAGTAAAGTTCGTGTAACTTGTGGTGCTCAAGTCTGGTGCTAGAGTTTTCAGGTCGCGCAAGCGCCTCTAGCGTGACTTAACGACCAGAGATGGCCGGGATAGTAGGTAACTTTCTTAAGACAAGCGTAGATTTCTTAAACAAAGTCTTAAGCTTACTAAATTTTGAGACTTCAGAAGATGATAGTCAATTCTGTAATTTAAACGCAGAAGATATTAATTTGTATAATAGAATATTGCTTTTGATCGATCAAATAAATTTGCTCGTGGTGAAACAAAAGCAGCTTCTCAACGCAATATTACTATTATTTAATAATTAGGTAAGTTTTTGTTATCCAAAACTATTTATTACTTTTTTGTACATTTTTCATTATCAATATAATGGCAACAGAGCCAAGAAAACACAAAAACTATCAGAAAGGATAAAAAAAACTCGCTTATTGCCGCGAGTCATAATAATAGCTTGTGGATCCGCAACTCCCAGCTAATGCAGCGTTGCCCGATGTCACTTCATGGCTTCTTCCCAAGGTGGTTGTGACGTAACGTCCGCGTATTTCCAAAGAAAAATTACGCCACGGGAACCGTCTTGAAATGCGCAAGTCGTTTCGTATAACATAAGTTTTACGTTTGAATCTAAAACAGTTCGAGAAGTGTACAGCAGCTTAAGCTTCAATATACATTTCCTTATACACTCAGAAATATGTTTTTGAAATTATCTCAAATAAGTGTCCAGCCAAAGTCCGAGACTTTTTGTCACTTCCGAGAAGGAAATTGGCACATCGTTAATCTTTATCTGTAAAGTATTTTGAACCGATGTTCGATCTCTGTTTTTGCCTAATAGAAGAGCTATAGTTTTAGTAGGATTAAAAGATAACGGGTGTTCTTGAGAAGCAGTATAAATGGCATTTAGATATTTATTAATTAAGTCGCTTGCACGTGGTCATCATTTGGGTAAAAAAAAATTAGAAATTGTTTTATAACTGTGTCTGTAAATGTTACAACAACTTAAAATACTTTTTGCTATACATCACTACATTTTATGTACATCGTAAAGGATTTACTGGATTTTTTATTGTTTCATTTTCAGATAGGTAATAATGCCTAACTTTAACTGCAAATTGCCAAATAAAATCCGGCATTTATTTATCGAACACTGAACTTTATATGCATCTGCAGGACGTTTAGAGAAACATGAAAACCTCAAGATAATTAGAATTTATCGTATTAAATAATTGAAATGCAGTGATGGATTATAAAAGCTTTTTCTTTTTCTTCAAGTGCCATCTCCTCTTAGAAGGTCGCCATTGTCACTTTCGATGCTGAGCAGCTCTAAACAACTCAACGGAACTACAGTTGTACGATTTTCTCAGGTTATTTAACCAGAAAATGCGTCTTCTTCCTCTACTTCTTTTTCCCTGTATCTTTCCCTGCATAATATTCTACAACAATACATATTTCTCTTCCCTCACCACGTGGCCCAGATATTGCAGCTTTCTTATGTTAAATTGTGTTCAATATTTATTTTTCCTTTCTCATTCTTCCCAGTACCTCCTCATTTGTTACCATGTCTACCCAACTTATTCTCAAGATCCTTCTATATGACCACATCTGAAATGCTTCCAGTCGATCACTTATCTCTTTCTTTAACGTCCAGGACTCCATCCCATACAGCAGCACCGAGAAAACATAGCGTCTCAATATTCTGACTCTGAGGTGTAAGTTAAGATCTCTACTGCTTAACACATTACTCATTCTGTTAAATATGGTTCTGGCTTGTCCAATTATTGATTTAATTTCTTAAGTGTACTCATTACCCTCCGTTGATCCATAGGTTTTCTTGCTGTTGAACTGATTTTGTAATGGTTCTTAAATTTTGTCTTTTTGATATTTAAGGTATGTCTACTTTCCTCACTGCTCGTCACTATTTGATGAAACAAGCCCTGTAAATCTTCTATTGTGTCGGCAATAAGTGTGGTGTCGTCCGCATACCGGATATTGTTAATGGGTATTCTATTAACCGTAACTCCCGTTGTAAGTTCTTCCAGTGCTCTCTGAATGATTTCTTTCAAATAAATATTAAACAATAGCGGCGATAGTACATATACTTGCCTTACACTATACGTTGTATTTTTATAAAAGCTTAGAACTTGGTAATTTTAAAAAATAACGGTGATATTGAAAATAGGAAAATAGCGAAAGGACGTATTTTTCCTGCAATCTAAAAATTTTCACGAACAAAAAAGGTAAAATTTAGTTTCAAAAAATAGTACACGGCACTTTAGTATCCTCTAAACTTGTCCGATTTATTTTAAAATTTCATAAACCCCAACTTGAACAACACAATCTCTATTTCATCAACAAAAAAATAATAAAAAGACTTAAAAGCGATTTCTTAACGAAAACAAACCACTTAACCCCAAGAAAAAATCGGGCCCTACACACTCGGAAGTTGGGGGTCAAGCTGCAGCAAGTCAGAGAGTCAAGTGGCATTAGACAGATAGTCTTTTGTTTTCTGCGTCATTTATCATGGCCACTTGATCGAAAAGTTGCCATTGCCAATGGTTTACGGAATAAGGAAGGAAAGTCGAGTTGTTATTGTACTTGTATTTTTTATTGGCAAAGTTTGAGATTTCTCTAAAAGGTGGTTTAGTGTTAGTTTTTATTATAGATAACTGTAAGTATGTATAAGCAAATCAATATTACTTAGAAAGTCGTTTATTTGGCATGTATTCGACAGAAATAATTCCTGCTGGGTTCCAGAAGAGAATGGTCATTAGTTGAATCCATAATTAGATATTTGTACGGTTTTTTTTTAGTTAGCGTGATACCTTATAATATTTATTTCCGGTTCACTGCAATATCAACTGTGGCTAAAGCAGCAGGACCGGTTTAAGTAACTTTACCTTCTCTTATTTTAAACTTTTTAAGAGGGACTCATTGTCTGGCACTATTTTAAAGCACAAGTTAGAGTCTGCAAAACTAGCCAAATGTAGCTTCATATTTTGTAGGCTAACAAGCTTTTTTTTTACTGAGCGGAGATTATTTTTAAAATTGTACTTTGCTTACAAACATGTAATTGCCGCTTTTTACTTTCGGGCTCTACTTGTACAAAGTTAATATAATATTAAACTCAACCAACTGAAATATCTCGAACTGTCAGCTATATTTAATCATGTCTAGTCGACAGGAAAATATCAATCTAAAATATTAATCCATGTTCCAGACGAAGATAATTCTCGGTAAAATTTTGAAGCCATTAGCACAGCGAATAATCTTACATAGGTATTAGTTAATTGGTATAAAGTCTCTGATGATAAACAATAATATGCTACACAGTGGTATACCAAAGTGACGCTGTTCATTAAAAAAATTGGTATTGATACTATTCTTTGTAAGAATGTATTCGTAGATAAAGAGTGAATAATTTATATAAAATACCCTTTATACAATATTCTATTTTCGTCACCAACCGGAACGAAATCCATGTTGACGTGTGAGTCCTTCCTTCCTAATTAGGCCCTTTTAGCCGCTGACTTTCCAGTCATTTAAATTGTTCCATATCCGGTATATTGTCGCCTTTATCTTTATCAGAAGGGTGATAATTGGAAACATTTCTTTCTTGTGTGTGGTGGAGTTTTTCTTAAAGGAAACCAGTATTTTATCGTTATAAGAGATAAGAGTAGTTAAACGTAATAGACTTTTATTAAAAATACATTTAAAAAATTTTTGTTATCACGTTATACACACTTGATTTTACTATTTGTTCTATAAACTGCATAATACAAGTATTCCCTGGTAATAAGTTGGAAGAATAGAAATATTAAATATAGCAAAGCAAACAAATCGTACCCTCCTTAAACAAAAAAGGTAGTGCAAAAACTCAAAAACAAAAGTTATCCAGAATTTTCTACATGTTTACAATGCAGATTTTTGAGAAAATGTAATTCCCTTTAAATAAAATTATACATACCTCGTATATTTCTCTTTTTTACATGCACTTTACTCCATTTTTTTTCACAGACGAAATATCATACATTATTAACGCTCCCAATCAAACACAAATCTTGACTCCACTCCGAACAAGTCGGCCGTTCCCATGAAATATTTACACCCTTTTGTGGGTAATTTACAGAAGCCGAAGCTCATCCGCAGATATTTAGGTAATCTAAGACCACGCAATTTACCAAAAACCTCCAGATACAATTATTGCACGCAATGAAATATTTTGATTTTGCGAGAATCGAATTAAAATTTAGGGTGTAAACCGCTTATAAAAATCCAACAATTTTATTTTTTTCAATAAGGCCTTTATATTACCAAAAAAGAAAAATTGCAAAACAATAAGAAAAATAAGAATTTTCTATTTTGTGAAGATATTTGCTGCAACATGACGTACTCTGGCTGGGTGATATTATCCCTATGATTTTGTAGAAAAACACACATTTAAAATGGCGCTACTTTAAAAAAAAATTATCTGAAATAAAGCATTGTCAAAACTAAGAAGTTTTATGTGAGTTGCGTTGAGTCTTATTTTGCAAAAGTGGTGCAATTTACAAAATATTAGTAAAAAATCAAAATTATTTTCTGCAGCTGAAATTTTGCATGTGGGCTAGAAACTGCATTTTTTCTAATAACTTTTTTCGATATTTTCAGAAATAACCCCACTTTTGAATAATTTTTTGGAAAAAAATTAAGTAAATTTAACAGATAATGCGAATCACGTGACTACTATTTTTTTTTGCTTAATTTTCATCTCGATCGAAGCAGAACTTGATGCCAAAGTAAAATTTCGAATAAAGCTGTTAATAAAAAAAATTCCATATGATGCGGACTTTAGTGATCACACTGTATAAATTTTTTATTATTATTTTAGCAAGTAATGTGGGGTTCAGTAGAGTAGCCTTTGTGGCTAGACTGCGCCCCGCTTTTGCTTGTCTGCCTATTATTATTGGTCTTTGTAATTGTTTTCTTTTTTCATTATATTAAAAGCCGTTTATTATTATATTTTTTTTTTAAATTACAATCATCAAATTATTAAAACATAATAGTTATTTATGCAACTAGTGCAGAAAGTGTATGTTTATTGGACACGGCATAGAAGTTATTCACCGAGACGTAGTCGAGGTGAATAATATGCCATGTGCAATAAACACACTTTTTGCACATGTTACATACACTATTTTTTCTACGATCGTTTTTTTATTTAACAAAAAAGTTTTAAATCGCTCTGTATTACCTCTTCTTTGTGTGCAAAAGTTGTAATTCAAATTTAAGGTGGGAGTATCAACATGCTTGCCAACCTATAACCTATTTCGCGTAGATTTATTTATGTTTTCTAGCTTTTATACAAAATTTAAAGAAAGTCAGTATCGACTTGATATTCTATAGGTAATAATTGACATATTTAATAAATATCAAGAAATTTCATAACTTATATTAGGAGAATTGTATAGCGAAAAATATCGGGTAAGATTTTTTTAAACATTATTATGTCATTGTCACTCATTTTTCTTTCACTATACAATTCTCCCAAAATTAGCAATGAAATAAATTGATATTTTTGTAATATATCAGATACTACCTAAATAATGTACCGACGATGTTGATTTTCTTTAAATGTTAGTTATTAAAATAATAAACTCAAAGAATCAACGCGAAATTGGTTATAGGTTGGCAATAAATTGAATGACGTTGAGAATTCAACCTTAACAATGGATCATAGATACCTTCTTTGACTTCAACATAATAAAATTATGGCGCCCTGTCAACGTGAATTCTATTTCGATAGGGTATCGACGGTGTGCAACACACAATACACATACTATAAACAAATTGTTCGCTTCCTAGGTAATTTACTTTATTGCACTAGGGCAAAAAGTACTTTATTGCATAGTATGCAATAAAGACCTACTTTTGTCATTAGAAATTCATACACAAAATGACATTTTTTGAACGATCGTAGAAAAAAAATTTTAAACTTATTAAGGTTTAAATAATATCCCATAACTTCATGTAAAGTTACCGATAACGATTTACCTAGTAGTAAAGGTAGGGCTTATTGATCATCAATAAATTTTAGTATAATGGGTGTTTGAAATAACTCCCTTACATCTTTACTAATTTACAGGAGTAAAGCTGGGACCCAAATGATCTTGTTGCGAGTTATAGTATGTTGGTGGCTGTAAAATGAGAGAAAATAATATACACTGTAACAATGTCGTAATAAAATATCTAAGGTAATCTTCCATGATACATATTGTTTATGAGAAACATTAGCTAATATGAATAATCCAAGATATTTATGTATTGTAGGGATTATAGAATATTTAAGGAACTTGTAAAGAGACGGTACTATGATAAAATCAATGAAAAAGTATCGATTACATTTCTAAGGGCACTTTTTTTCTATATTCTTATCACGGTTGCAGATTTGCCGGTCGAATCAATTTTGATTTGCAATCTTAAATTGTCTGTGACAACTGGCATTACAGTAACCACTAATTAATATGCCAACTAGTTGAAAAAATTAATTATTCAAATCGTATGGATCAAATAAAAAGATTGCCGTTATGGGCAAGAGGACTGTATTCTTAAAATTAATTAAAGAGAAATTTAAAAAAAATAAACCAACCATCAACGTCGATATCTTAGGATAGGATATCTTAAAGTCTATACTCATCATTGGAATCTTGGTAACTAAACAAGATACGAAAAAGGTTGAGTGTTTACTGTTTTTTAAATGAGCTGATTCATATTATGTCTGATACATCAAATAATTTAAGAACGAATGGTAGGAAATGCAACTTATAATTTTCAGGTAGCATGCGCCATATTCAAAAAATGTTTGAAGGTGACAAATAAAAGTGGGTAATATTCCCACGTCCTACAAGAAATGTGAATCATATTCGTAACAGTTGAACTAAGCAATAAAAGATGTGGGTCGTAATTAAATAAATTGTGGTGACCATAAAGAACTGCGTCTCATATTTTCACTAGTTGTATTAACTAATAAAAAGTGTAGATCAAATTTGTGGTCAAAAGTTGTTTTTAGCAATAGTAGGGTTCAGTTTGCAGAGTTGACCAAAGTAAGAATAAGGCCTAGAGGAATGTTTTTTTTTAATTAGTTGATACAAGAAATGTCCGTCATATTTGTACAAGTTTAAATTGATCAATAATATACAGTGTGACCAGTAAAGTCCGCATCATATGGGATTTTTTGTTATTAATAGCTTTATTCGAAATTTAACTTTGGCATCAAGTTCTGCTTCGATCGAGATGAAAAAAATAGTTGTCACATGATTCGCATTATTAGTCAAATTTTAATTTTTTCCAAAAACAAATTCAAAAGTGGGGTTATTTCTGAAAATATTGAAAAAAGTTATGAGAAAAAGTTTTTTTAAAAGCAGTTTCTAGCTTATATGTAAAATTTCGGCTGCATAAGATAATTTTGATTTTATACCCACCACTAAAATTTATTTTCCACTTAATGAACACTTTACTGATGACACTGTATTATTTTTTGTCTTAATATTAAGGTGTATTACTTTCAGACACAAACTACGTTTTCAAAAATATATATTTTATGAAGTTACCTTATACAGGGTCAAAAACAAATAAATTTTGCATCACATGGGAACAAATTTTAATAGCCCAATTTTAATTTTGTAGAAAAACACAGATTTAATATGGCGCCACTTTAAAGAAAATGTATCTGAAATAAATCATTGTCAAAACTAAGAAGTATTTATGTAGGTTGCGTTGAGTTTTATTTTGCAAAAGTGGTGCAATTTACAAAATATGGGTAAAAATTCAAAATTTTCCTATGCAGCTAAAATTTTGTATGTGGGCTAGAAACTGCATTTAAAAAAACTTTTTCTTATAACTTTTTTCGATACTTTCAGAAATAACCCCACTTTTGAATTATATTTTGAAAAAAATTTAAATTTGACAGATAATGCGAATCACGTGACTACAATTTTTTTGTTTAATTTTCTTCTCGATCGAAGCAGAACTTGATGCCAAAGTCAAATTTCGAATAAAGTTATTATTAAAAAAAAATCCCATATGATGGGGACTTTACTGGTCACACTGTATAATTAAATATTTATTATTTAATTCGTGGATGGGGATTTGTAATAAACGAATGGGGCAAAATGTATTTTAACAATTTTTAAACTAACGTACTTTATTGAGGGACATTTTTCCAATTATAAATTAACTTGGTAAAATTTTAACTAGATTATGGCCCAGCTATACTTGAGACAATTATCCTAATAAATAAACGAAACACTATTTCTTTTCGAGAATCCAGAAAAACACGAGTAACCCCTATAAGGATTCCAATTTTACTTCATTATTATTTTTCCCAGCAGTAACGTGTAGAACTCGACCCAACTTTATAAAGATTAAGTCCAAAAGTCCGCAGCCTTAATCAATACAAATTGGCGGGATCAGAGAATCGCTTACCTCGTTACGAGATAAATCAATGTTTTACTCGGCAAAAGGGTGATAATGGAAAGATATGGCTTTAAAATATTTATTTATGCAATTTTCTAAAATATAAAGTTTATTAGGATTTTAATACATATTTATGTATACATAAATTATATACATATAATTTCTATATAACTTATTGCTAGCCAAAACATATTTAGCTTCATTTCTTTCATGCATTGTTTACGTTCAAAAGAATTTAGTGGAATGTATAGATGAAAAATGAAAAATGTTTAAATTAAAAAATTTTATTGACTATTTTTAAAGTACATATTAAGGTATGTTGAGGATTTGAAGCCACGAATGAGACAAGAGGGTAGGTTAATTTCTTCCAAAGTAATTAAAAATGCTATGAGTTTTAATAGCGTATACACTGAGGAAAATGATCTAATAAGATGTTTGCTAAGACATGGTTTGTACTGAGAGCTTATTTTGTATTAACCCATATTAAATAAATTGCAAGTGTATCAAGCCCCTTTTAGTGTTATATCAATTTCAGATTTGCTAGAACAGTGTTTTTATTGGTAGTAATCAGTTCCATTAGCAGCACAGTCTTGTTGAATAACGAACTACTTTTAATACAGCAATGTTGTTAAGAAATAAATTGTCTTCTCAATGCGACGCATTTTGTTCCCAGTAAAGCGCTTTCTCTACAATTAAGAAAGCAGAACAGACGTTGGTGGGGGTTCGTATCGATCGGCATTCGCCGCGCGCCGTAGTATTAGGTTTATCGTATTTGTTGCGCAGGTAACATCGTTGTTCGGAGTTTTTTAGCTGTCCTGCCTGAATTTAAATTTTATTGATCGTACCAATACTTGTTTCAATTAATTTATTATTACTTTTGTATTTAAGTTTTTTTTAACTTTTCATGTCACGTCAATAGAAGATTCTTATTTCGCACAACCCATCATAAGTACTGGACATTATAATCTATGGACGAATTGTACGATTTCAGTAAACCATATTGCATGATAGATCATAATATGCAATGTTAAGCGACAAGAACAATATCACACTAGCAGCTATTTAAATTTTTGAGAACTACAGTACAGATTTTTAGTGGCAAGTATATAGTATTGCTATATTAAGTGGAGAAAGCAAATATTTATATGATTAATGTCAAGTTTCATTACAACTGCCAGTCGGAACTAATAGAGTATATCCAGATTACACCCCCAATAGAACTTAATAATTGCTGTGAGTATTCAGAGCAATTAATAACGGCTATAAGAGTATAGTAAAGTACACGTTTCATAAGAAGCGGTTTTAGCGCACGCGTCTGTTTTTAAAAACGAGCCACAAAGTGGCGAGTTTTTTTATTGACACGTGCGCTAAAACGCCTTATGAACCAAGTGCTTTATACTATTTTTTCTATTTGTAGTTTTTTTCAATAAAAAACACATATTTAAAAAGAAAATGAATCCTTTAAATTTTTATGTTTAAATTTTATGTTGGTAATACTATTTTTTATCATAGTTACCTCTGGACAACAAAAATTATTTTGCGAACTGTAATTTTTTGATTTATTGACCCATTTTCACCACGAGATTCTAAGGTTATTTTAGCGATATGAGATTTGAAATTGGACGGAATACGTTGTGTGATCCTTGTACATTCGGTACATATACAGAGCGTTCGGAAATTCGGGCGATTTTGCTAATTATTTTTGAATTTCAAAAGACGTGATTTTACGTCAATTTTTCAGTTTCTCAATTTCAATGTTACCAACATCAAATAAAGAAAAAACGCGAATCGAAATAGCTTCTTTATGAACTTCATTTCAAGTTCATAATGAACCTATTATGAACGTCAAATAGAAAAATCATTTTATGGTAGCATTAACTCCTAATTCCTATTGGCTAAATTACCGAGATATTAACATTACATATTGGTCTAGCAATTTTCTTTGTCTTACAGTAGAAAAGCGCGTTGAGTCACATATAGTATTAAACAGTTATATAAAGAGTATGTGATTCTTATAAGGAATAGACGGCTTTTTTCTCAGTGTAGGATAGATATTGCCAAATAATGAATGGACAACATTTTGAGCATTCATTGACCAGAAAAATAATAAAGATGGATAAAAGTTTTTTTTTATTTTTCACTTGTACACTTCTGATTTACTAAACCTATTTCAAGTTACATACTCATACTGTACACAAAGAATATCCGCTAGAAGTGGCTAACATTTGAGAAATACTGGGAAAAACATTTATTTGGCCGCATTCACAAAACATATAGCTAAATCACATTTAGCACCTCATTTAATCCAAGATTCAAGTTTTATATCGCGCTCTATACAAAAAAAATTTTTATGACTCTTTCCCTTGTGTTCCTTTTTATTGCAAAACGTTACACAAAAAGTACATAAAATAACTTGTTTTCCATAGAGCGAGAACATGGAATAGAGACTTTTTGTCGACCGACTCATCGGTCGGAACCATTCTAAACCAAGCCAATTATATATGTACACGGTGTTATGAAAATCAGTGATTAAATTTAAACTCGCCAATCTGAATAATAAAGGAAATTGTAGTAGTAGTAGTAGTGGTAGTAGTAGAAACATGTTTTATTTAGCCAAAAGCTATAATTAAATATTTTTAATACATTTTTTTTAACACATTTTTATAGATTTATTTTTAAATTTTAAAACGCAACCTTCTTTTAAAAAAAAAACAGACAGAAAAGTTAAACATTTTGTAAATTGTATCAAATATTACGTATAATTTTGTTTTTTAATTAAATGTAATTTTAAAGTTTTTTTAAACAGTTTTAATGGTTTTTGAGATTTAATAGAATTTACCAAATTATTATATTCTATCAAACCTTTATAAAAAATAGATTTATAAGCTAATGTTTTAGACACTCCATCCACATAAGAATTTTAATTAGTTCTTGTTTTATAATAATTATGATGGTCATAATTAAAAGAACAAAAAAATTTTAAACAATCAGGCTATAAATAATTTTTAATTTTATGTATAAAGATACATACTAAATAAAAAATTAAATTTCTGACATTCACCCAATCTAAATTTTTCAATATTAAATTAATTTTTGTATATTTGTCACAATTTAAAATAATCCGCATTGCCTTATTTTGTAAAATTTGTAATTTATCAAATTTTTCCTCACTAGCACAATATAAAATGAAAGAACAATAAAGAAAATGTGGTAATATAATAGTATTAAATACAGTTTTTTTAGAAAACAAACTTAAATTAGAACTGATTCTTTTAAAATAACCTACTTTTCCGGTAATCTTCGATATAATACTTTCAAAATAATGAAAAAAAATTAATTTTGAATCAATAATTATTATCCCTAAATATTTAAAACTGTTTACTAATTCCAATTTTTCAACATCAATTACAACATTTATATTTTGACAATTTAAACTATTACCCAAAACCATACATTTAGTTTTTGAAATATTTAATTTTAATTTATTTACTTTCAGCCAATTTAATAATATATTTATCTCAGAATTTAGAGTATTTAGACCATAAAAATATTTAAAATATTAATGTAAATTAAGGTGTCATCACCAAACATTTGTAACTTACACATGTCTAAATATCGTTGATGAATAAAATAAATAATATTGGACCTAGTATACTTCCTTGAGGAACTCCTATATTATTTATTTTTTATTTGAATATGTTTTTGATATTTTTGTTTTTTGTGACCTGTTACTTAATTAATTTTTAAACCATTTATAAACGTTTCCGCGAATACCATACTGATACAATTTACTCAATAATCTAGCCCTGTCAATTTTTTCGAATTCCCGCTTAAAATCCAAAAATACAGCTATAACATTTTCCCCGTAATCAATGGTTCTCTTCCACGTCTCAATCACACATTGAATGGGTGTCCTTGTCGAGTACCCTTTTCGAAAACCAGTGGAATTGTTTTTTTATTTCGATTTGTTATATCTAATAAACAAGATGTTTTTCTTTCTTATTTTGTTTTTCAAATTAATATTTCTTAAGTTTAATACACTTGCGCCACCTGTTGGCCTTTAAAATAGGCATCAGTGATGTCCATTGGGGTGTTTTTGCAAATTTCTGATTATAAATAAGTCAGGTGGAGCCAAATCCGACCAATACCCCTGGTTATTTCGGAAAATAAGGTGCTTTAGCAGGATTTGGTACCAATTTTGAACCGAGTAAATAAACCTTGAATATAATTAGAAGATTTTCTAAACATTTTTATTGCTTTTCTAAACGGATTGCGGGCATTCTAGTGGGTGCCAGCGTTGATCTGTTTCTAGTCTGCAAAAACGGCAGATGTTCCGGTGAAAACGCAAATAGCGTTCCCTATTCCAGATTGTGATGCACTTCATGGTTTATTTAGTTGTCTACCTTTCGATATTACCAGTGTGATTGGCTTTTATATTGGAGTTAATTCCGCTGGGATCGCGCTACGGTGTGCTGATGGCCGCTTTGATTTTGCAAAAAGGCTTTTAATACACCTTACCGCTGTTGTCGGGATTGTTTGGGTTGTGGCTGCCCGTAGAGTCCTAACAAGGACGAAACGGCCATCGTGGTCTACCCGCCCCAGGGTATCCATTGTGCTTGGATCCCTGTGTACTCCAATATAAAAAAAACAGTTACACACTTGTCCGAAATGTTCACTTTTTACTTAAAAATAATTATTGCGTTATTCCCCTATTCGCGCGAGCACTCCCTAACATAGCCCTTCTGATAAAGAGATATTGATGCCCCTCTAATTCAAATTGATAATCCATTGTGTCTAGACATCTTGAATTAAAGATTAGTTGATTTCAATAGGAACTCGTTGTGATAATCTTTATCACAAATGGATTGGCACCTTTAAGAATAGGCTTTATTAGCTCTAATATCATTCATTATTACTTTATATACGTTTGGGTTTTATAATATGAGGAATCCAAAATCGCTATAGGGTCCTCTAGCTCATTGCATTTGTAATTTTGAAGCTTAAATAAAGTTTAAAAGTTTTTGTTGTCTTTCGTTTCGTATGAACCATCCCCAGACGCCAAGGGTGTCCGAAGGAACTTTTCCAAGGGGGGGCAAATCATTATTGGAATTATTTTTGTTTCTAGCACTTCAACAAACCTTCAATAAAATAATAGAGCAAAACACCTAATACTTATATTAAATAACAAAAAATAACTAAACAAAATATTTAAAAATGTTTAAATATAACAAAAAAAAAGACAACAAAAAACTTATAAATTATTCAGATTTATTGGAGAAAAGAAATGTTAATTTTCTTGAATCTTTTGCAAATTCATCAATCATTTTTTCAATTGTGTGTCTTTTTTTTTACAAATTTGCGATGAACACTCATCATACATAAACCGTCCAATCGGTGCTCAGTCATAGTCGAGCGAATCCAGGTTTTTACTCTTCTGAGAGTACTGAATGATCTTTCGACTGTACATGTAGTTGGAGGTAAACAAATTGCCATCGCAATTGCCTGACCAATAGTATATCTATTTGTATATTGCTATTATGACTAGCTGTGTAAATTAAAATAAACCTTTATTTATTCTATTCTAATATTTTTCCTTCGCTATTTAGTGAAGATTTTTGAATTCTACATTTCATTGTATGCAACAAGAGTTCGTTTTACCAATTTTGTCAATTGAATTGTATCTCAATAAATATGTATATCCCAGTTAAATAAAATATCTCAAATCTACTTGAGCCAGGGGGGCAAGCGCACCCCCTTGCCCCCCAACCCCCTTCGGACGCCCTTGCCAGACGCTAGAAATAACAATCGACGTGTCCGAGCGTTTTTTCGGACACGGACATGTATTTAATATCGAATTTATTCCATTTGGCTGATTTATATTATAGATTACAGATAAAATAATCCTCTTAAAATCACATTAAAGGATACACTTCAAAGGCAAGTTCTAGACTACTGACACTTTTATTCTTAAAATATTCTTCTCATAAATTTAGTTTTCCCGTGCGAAAAGTAATAGAATCCTCGTTGACTCAAAGGTCATTATTTACCTATTTTAAATTCAGAGGGTGTATTATTCAATTTTCTTATCTCTCCTCGGTTCGCTTATTCGTCTATTATAGGGTAATATTATAAATCCTTGAAAAAACAACCCGTAATATTTTCTTTTTGAGTAATATTTTGCTTTCATCATATTTTATATTTTTGGCGTCCTAGTAGAAATTTGTTATCATTTTTAGTCCAGAAAATATCACTGTACAAAGGGCTGTACCTGTCTTAAACAACTATTTCTCTTGGGTTTTTCGCCAGAGGTTAGAAAGCCTAAATTTTTCTTAATTAATAAGATGAACAGGGCTCACAACTTGTAGCATCTCCAGGCAATTGTGGCCCTTACTTGATAACAGGAAAACCGCAGCGCTATTACAGCACAGTTGGAAGGACCTAAGAAACATCACTGCCGTAGTCACCGGACATTGCAAATACCAGCTAACGACATCTCCAGAAGTTGCAGAGATGAAGAAGAGGAGGAAAGTATTTAGCATTGTGTGAATGCCCCGGCCTCGCGAGAAGAAGGTTCAATGCACTGGGCGAACCATTTTTTAATGATCTGGAGGAAGTGATCAGCCTTAACTGGGTCGACTTACTAAGTTTATTAATAGCAGTGGCTGGTTTGAATGAGCTGTCTCTTCTACGATCGCGTTAACCATCAGGAAGCTGATGCGGATAGGTTCCGCGGAACATGTGTGGTACCACAACGGTCCTTATAGGTCTACGTGTGACTGTTTGGACAATGCCAGAGGTCTACCACTCTAACCTAACCTAACCTAATGAATAAAAGCCATTGCGTTTAAATATACAAAATGAAGCAAAAATCACATACAAGATGTCCGGAAACATGAGGTGGTCAATCCATTAACCATATATTTCTGGAACAAAAATAGTATGACTTTAATAACGCCATTTTTCATTTTTGACTCTCATGTTCGATATACAGGGTGTCAAAATTTGAAATTAAAAACTGATTTTATTGAATAATTAGAGTAGGTATTTAATAAGATATTGATTTCAAATTTGGTACACTGCTTTAGCATAAAAAGTTATCGTATTTCGATAAAAGATACATCTTTGTTCCTATCAAATGTTCAACCTTCAACCTTATGATTAAAAAAATTCACGGAGCCCATGTTGAACCCACTTACGAAGTTTTTAACTAAGCAGGAAACAGGTGAAGTTTAAATTTAATTTTTTGACAAAGATGTATCTTTTATAGAAATAGGATAAATACATGATGTAAATAAAATGACGTTTTTCCGAAAACGGTTAGGATTAGCTACATGAATGAAGAGCACTTAATTTTTAGTCAATAGGTATGTAAAAAACGTTGTCCAAAGTTTTTATCATACAGGGCATAAAAAAAATGGGCACATTAGTCTACAGTTGTTCCATCCCTGCAGCTGTGAGTAATGCGCCACACTTTCTGGGATAATAATTTGAAGGGCCTTACCTGGTATACATCATATGAAAAAAAAATTAAACTATACCTGTTGGTTTAATAATTATGTGTCAAGAACTCAATTCCATGGGAGCTCTTTGGGAGCCCATACCTCCGAAGAGGAGACCGATACGAAAGAAGTTTATATAAACTTGTAGTACTCTTTTCACGTGTTTTTTTATATCCGGGAGATTTCCCACATTTTCCCGGACACCCTGTATAAAAATAATTTTACACGCCGTCAAATACCTTTCAGTTTCAGCTTCGTTGAGTATAATATTATATTATTTTATAATATATTATATAACCTTAGAGATCATTTTTTTCCGTGCTTATTTTTAGTATAAAAAAAATATGTACCTACAGTGTCACCAGTAAAGTCCGCATCAGATGGGTTTTTTTTTTTATTAAATAGCTTTTTTTAAAATTTGACTTTGGCATCAAGTTCTGCTTCGATCGCGATGAAAATTATGCAACAAAAATAGTAGTCACGTGATTCGCATTATCTGTAAAATTTTAATTTCTTTCAAAAAATAATTCAAAAGTGGGGTTATTTCCGAAAATATTTAAAAAAATTATTAGAAAAAGTTTTTTAAATGCAGTTTCTAGCCCATATGCAAAATTTCAGCTGGATAAGATAATTTTGATTTTTTACGTATATTTTGTAAATTGCACCACTTTTGCAAAATAAGACTTAATGCCACCTACATAAAACTTTTTAGTTTTGACAATGCTTTATTTCAGATACATTTTCTTTAAAGTAGCGCCATATTAAATGTGTGTTTTTCTACAAAATTTGGTCGCATGTGATGCAAACTTCATTTGTTTTTGACCCTGTATAGGGTAACTTCATAAAATAGGTATTTTTGAAAACGTAGTTTGTGTCTGAAAGTAATACACCTTAATATTAAGACAAAAAAGAACACAGTGTCATCAGTAAACTGTTCATTAAGTGGAAAATAAATTTTAGCTTAGCTTAACGTAAAGTTTATCTATTTTCAACGATTTAATTAAAAACCCCTTTATTTTATTTTTTATTTTTTTACTTTCAGACACAAACTATGTTTTCAAAAATACTTATTTTATGGAGTTACCTTATACAGTGTCAAAAACAAATAAACTTTGCATCATATGCGACCAAATTTTAATAGCAAAATTTTGATTTTGTAGAAAAGCACACATTTAATATGGCGCTACTTTAAAGAAAATGTATCTGAAATAAAGCATTGTCAAAAGTAAGAAGTTTTATGTAGGTTGCGTTGAGTCTTATTTTGCAAAAAAATGGTGCAATTTACAAAGGTAAAAAATTTAAATTATCTTATCCAGCTGAAATTTTGCATATGGGCTAGAAACTGCATTTAAAAGAACTACTTTTTTCGATATTTTCAGAAATAACCCCAAAAATTAGAATTTGACAGATAATGCGAATCACGTGACTACTATTTTTTTGTTTAATTTTCATCTCGATCGAAGCAGAACTTGATGCCAACGTCAAATTTTGAATAAAGCGATTAATAAAAAAAATCCTATATGATGTGGACTTTACTGGTGACACTGTATATTTTCAGTCGATTTATTCTAATTTCATCGAAATATATAATTTATCTAAAACGTTTTTTTAAGGCACATCTCTGAAACAGGAGTGTCGACCTCATAGATCGCATTTTCTTAAGTGTCTCGGAAAATCCACACCTGAGCTACTAAGAATTCACACATTCGAGAAAGTGGCAGAGTGGCCCTTTTCACTTCCCTTAATCCGTCTTTTTCTTGTTTGCAAGATTTATTGTCCTTTTTCCTGAGCCCTTTTTAGTGGTTTTCGGCGCATTACGGGGTAATAAACTGCAGTTTTACACCACCCACTGTCTTTTGTGCACTTAAGCAAACTTTTAACGCCTTGTCCCTATTGAGCATAGTAAAATTTCAGGTCTACACGCCCGCGGTTTTTACCTACCAGACCTGGGGCTAAATAGATTTCTTTGTGGCCAAGAAACGATCATTTCTATTATTTATGATCGTCTGGCAGACTTGCAGTGGCATTTCGTGTTGCCGGCGTGTGGCGTAAACAACGCATGGCCAGGCCACAGAGGGTATCATTTATTTTCTGCTACAATGATGCAGGAGGTATTCACTTCAGTAATTCGGCAATATTTGGAATTTTGTTCCGTGTCGTTAACTAATTTAATTGTTAAAAATTCCGCAATTATTTTAAATCGTAGTTTTGCTTGTCGGGACAGGTTAATTGCACTCTTACAGCCTTTGCGTTAGATTAAATGCTGTTTTCTTGCAAAAAATAGTTATTTATACTACAAGGGATGTAAGTAACACTTACTAGTCAAGAACGATTTTGCGCCTGAGCGATAGCGAGGGCTGGCAATAAAGTTCGAGCCTTCGATACTTTTCGTATGAAATTATGGACAGCTTTGACCGGTTTCTATAACATCATAATAACTATGAAAATTTAGAGGAATTACTTTTAAGAATACAATATGAAAATCACAACTGGGAAGTGTGTGAAGATCTAAAAATTTTAGGTCTTCTCTTAGGTCAGCAGTCTGGATTTAATAAATTTCCATGTTTCCTGTGCGAGTGGGCTAGCAGGAATCGAGAACAGCATTGGATAAAAAAGACACTGGTCACAAAGAGAGACTTTAACACCTGCAAAGAAAAATGTAACTCGCGAAAGTCTTATTGACCCTCAAAAATTTTACTTCCACAACTTCACATAAAACTTGGACGTATGAAACAATTTGTTAAGGCATTAAACAAAGAAGGAAATTGTTTTAACTATTTGTGTAAAACATTTCAGGCTCTGTCAGAGGCAAAATTAAAGGAGGGAATCTTTGTAGGGCCGCAGATTAGCAGCTTGGTGAAAGATACAGAATTTGAAAAGATAATGGAAGATAAGGAAAAACATGCATGGAATACTTTTAAAGAAGTTGAACATAAATTACTACTATGTTGAGATCGTTGAAAACATGCTGGAAAATTTCAGGAATTTCAGAATATGAGCATAAAAATTCATTTTTTACATTCCCATTTGGAGTAATTCCCGGAAAATCTTGGGACGTGGGTGAAGAGCAAGGTGAAAGATTTCATCAATATATTAAAGAGATGGAAAAAAAGATACCAGGGGCGCTGGGACACAAAAATGATGGCCGATTTCTGTTGGACATTGAGAGGAGATCTTTCTTTCAGCTGAAACAGAAAAACAAGCAAAAGAAGCTCTTCTGAAAAAAGAAAACGTTTTTTGAAGAAGCGCAACGAAAAAATAACCATTTATAATAGTTTATATGTGTATATTTTGTATATTTTTGTATTTTTTTCCTTAATATATTCAAAAACTAGCTCATAAATGAAATAAATCGTGTTTTTTCTATATTTTTGGATTTTACCGGTTTGAAAAATAACCTTACGTGATATAAAAAAACTGAAAGCAGATTTGAAATCAGCGCTACCAAATTACTAGAAAACAGTTAAAATTTTTAAATCAACTTTCAAAGTGTTAAAAAATGCAGGCCTGTGTAATTGTACTATTAATATTCATATCACTTAATATTACTCAATTTTTATAAATCATTGGCATAAATTATTACCACCAAAGGGTGGTAAGTTGACTTACAACCCGTCGTCAAGGGCAATCGATACATTTTTGGTAATTGTTACTTACGTCCTTCAATACAGTGTCAAAATGCGTTGTTTACAATATAGGGAGGAGAAAATAAACATTTCAAATAACCAGCAGAATTTACCGTATCTACGCTTACCTAAAAAATTCAGCAAAGTTAGAAAACGAAACCATTAGACATCGCGGTAGGTGCTCCGCTCTCCGAATGTATTTGCTGCTAGGGCGGGGGACTTCAGCGAGAGTGGAGCAGAAATTGGCAACGTCGCTATTTGTTCAGAAAAATTAAAACCATTTTTTTTTTTTTAATATTCCGCCTCGAACTCGAGAAGCGACCATTAAAAATAGTAAATCAAATTGTGTACTTTATCTGCGAAGGTATTGTAGTTTTCTACTGTCGCAGTTAAAGTTTTACAACTTTAATTAGGGCAAGCTTTACGGTCCCGAAATCGCAGTTTCAAAAGTAATTAAAAGAGCAAAATAATTATACCGTTTGGAATTTTATTGAGAAGAGGAGCAAACGCCATTAAAATCAAAAGGGCCCTGTTGGGATTATATTAAAGTCGGATTTGTTACAAAATTAATTTTTAAGAGAGGATTAACAATTATTTAAGGAACGTGTTTTTCTATTCTTGTGAAAATTAAAATTTAAAGTTAAGGTTAGTTCCTTAAATTAACCTGCATGTTTACAAAATGTTAATGCAATGTTTCGTTAACACCAACATTTTTATATGTACAGGACGTCTTTTAAATGTATATACCAAACGCTAGCACTTATTTCTAGTGCTGAAATATGGCCAAATTTACCTTACTCCTAAAGTTGATACATGGTGTAAAATTTAATATTTTAAACTTTTTTTTTTGAATATTTATTTTAATAATATATTTTATTATATTTTTTAGCGAGAAATTAGACTAAAAACACGTACCTTCAATTTTGTTTAAAGTAATTTTTTACACCTTGTATTATATTTGCCATCATACTATGTTACATGGAATCTGTGTAGAATTTCCCGTAAAACACAAAAATGTTAAAAAAATTGTGGTGTTTTATTTGAAAAAACGAAGTTGTCTTGTCCCAGGCTTTTGTGGGACAACCTGTATAGAAACAAATATTTTTGAAATGTGTAAAAAATATAAATAAAATCGACGTGTCCGAGCGTTTTTATGACAATGCATTGATTAAGGAGATATTTGCGATATTCCATTCTTTTGAGACACCCTGTATATTTTATAGGTATATCTTTATGTTAACAACTTTCTCTGTGTTAATTTACTTAATTATTTATTCCTACCGCAACGGTTAGATGAATAGCATTGCTAACTATAATAATAGTTAACGGTAAACGTAAAGCCCAATTATTTAGGAGCAACTTTTTAAAACTAATATGGGAAATAGCTTTTTCACATGCTACTTTTAAAATTCATTTTTTAATTGGGTGCATTACCCGAAACGTTGGTAGGTTTTTGGTTTTATTTAAAACAAGTCATGAACTGACGAATATACAATTCAATTTACCGCTAGGCTTTATTTTATTCAGGTTAGGTTTGTTATATTTTAGCTGGTGCATTAAAAAAATGTTATTTCATGTTGTTCCGCCATTTGTTAATAAAAAAACGTTCTCATAATATTTATTTTTGTAAAGATCCCTTAGGTATAGCTTCATTGATCACAGATCCTATCTGACGTAATCTTTGGGAACATCTCACATAACTAATGAATGTCCATCCATCGCTTACTGCACAATTAGTTCATGAATATATTTTAAAATCCACGTTCTTATTCTCCTTTCACCACGAAACAAAGAGGAACTTTATACACCCAATTTGCGATACTATTTCCAGTTTTACCATTACTCACGCTAGAGCAGTACAATATTAACTGCAATTTAATGGGGCTTTGCCAAAAATGTTTCTACAAATTAACACATTATTATAAGGAATAGATTATTATATACAGGGTGTCCGGGAAAATGTGGGAAATCTCCCGGATATGAAAAAAACACGTGAAAAGAATACTACAAGTTCATATAAACTTCTTTCATATCGGCATCCTCTTCGGAGATATGGGCTCCCAAAGAGCTCCCATGGAATTAAGTTTTTGACACATAATTATTAAACCAACGAGTATATTTCAATTTTTTTTTCATATGATCTATACCAGGTAAGACCCTTTAAATTACTATCCCAGAAAATGTTGCGAATTACTCACAGCTGCAGGGACGGACTACCTGTGACACTAATGTGCCCATTTTTTTTTACGCCCTGTATGATAAAATCTTTGGACAACGTTTTTTACATACCTTTAACTATTGACTAAAAATTAAGTACTTTTCATGGCGCTAATCCTAACCGTTTTCGGAAAAACGTCATTATATTGCTATCATGTATTAATATTTAGCAGTTAAAAGTGAAGATTTATAATTTAAAGGAACAAAGATAAATATACATGATGTAAATATGTTAAAAATTACATTTTCCGAAAACGGTTAGGATTAGCGACATGAATGAAGAGTACTTAATTTTTAGTCAATAGTTAAAGGTATGTAAAAAACTTTGTCCAAAGTTTTATCAAAAAAAATTAGCACATTAGTGTCACAGCTAGTCCGTCCCTGCAGCTGTGAGTAATTCGCAACACTTTCTGGGATAGTAATTTGAAGAGTTTTACCTGGTATACATCATATGAAAAAAAAATTGAAATATACCTGTTCGTTTAATAATTATGTGTCAAAAACTGATTTCCATGGGAGCTTTTTGGGAGCCCATATCTCCGAAGAGGAGGCCGATACGAAAGAAGTTTATATAAACTTGTAGTATTCTTTTCACATATTTTTTTCATATCCGGGAGATTTCCCACATTTCCCGGACACCCTGTATATAGGCCGAGTTTTCGACCTTACCATTACTCTAACTTGTCTAAATTTTTTTTATCCTTTTGTGAAGGAGGAAAAGATGAGATGTAGAAAAAAACTTTTTGTCACGACGAATAATCTTTAAATTCGCAATGTAAATGGAAATTTAATTATTTCGTTTTAATTGTTTCGTAAAAATCATTTAAAAATGGGATAAAGCGTCGAAGTACTATAATATTATTGGGATAATTATTATCTACACGACCGTCTCAGAAGTGTCTATTAACACAATCTTAAAGACGTGTAATAATGATGGCACATGACACTATTCTTATTTTTTAAAGTTGGTCGTGACAGTTCAGTACAAATAAAACGGAAAACTCGGAATATGTTAAACTTTTTTACCCCCTTTCGAGCAATTTGCTTTTGTGCGAATATATATTGTCCTAAATCAGGAAAACTTTTTCTGGAACATTGGTATGCTAATATTGACGCTATTTGACTGACAGACATCAGCTATATTAAAGTTGTGTATATTTGAATGTAAGAACGAATAATGTAGAAGACATGATTTTCCAAAAGGAAAAATACCTTATCGATGCTGAGCCAAAAAGCAAATAGCTTTATGTACGATTTATCTGTCTGTTTTCTTTTCTTTGCCGTAAAGGACGTGGAAAACAGAAAAAATATTTATCTGGCCTTCTGGACATGATAATTTGCTATGATATCAACCAATGAGCGTATCCAGAAACCTACAGCTATGCGTTATTTAAGCAACAAGCCACATTAAGCACAGCCATAAAGCAACAAAACCAGTAGTTAGGTGCATAGCCAAGAGGGAAGAGGGAAGTCCCCATTATTTCCTACAAGATGACCCCCGTCAAGAACCCTTAAGACTGAACAGGAAGTACATTCTCACGATACCAAGTATAGAGGACGGGGGGAGAAGCACGAAGTAATATTTCCTAAGGGCGCTCTGGTCTGCTATTTTAACGGATCACTCATGACTGGGATTCAGTCTTCGGGAGCTGGAGTACACATGGATAAGGCGTAGAAGCTGTGGTGTTGATAATTCTTTTTTTGCAATTAATTTACTGTCATCTGGAAGGAAGCAATTCTATATTACAATGTTAAGACTGCTTCGGGAAGACTTGTAAAAACGTTTTCGATTCGTTTTTTTTTTAATATTATTAGAATATTTATGTAAATTACAACTTAATTCCATTTTAAATGTCTGAATACTATATTTGCAAACTGCTAAAATATTGCTCAGGTATTATACACATAGCTCAAGTAATTGAACTCCCACCCGACTATCGTCGTAAGCCTCTTAAATAAAACAAATCCATTATTCAAGCTCATATAACCACGATAGATCTTTGCTGAGAGGTTAAACTACAGTATATCTGCTTAGACAACCAAGCTGTCCACAAGGCGAAATGCAAACCCAGAGTTACGTCAGCAATCAAAGATAGCGTAGAATCCCTGGAAAGGCTTTTAGATATCGAGGAAGTTAAACTGTAGTTTCGGGACACTAAGGGGTGAAAGGCAATGAATGAACAAATGATCACCAGATTCGGAGCGGGAACTTTTAAATCAACAGATGGGGTTTGCAGTTAAGAAGTGTCTGGGACACACGGCGTTTTACGGAACAATGGCGGAAAATTCAAGGATGCAAGTAGGCTAAGGATTTTGTAACAGGAGCAAACAAATTCAGATTGAACAGGACTGCAGACCCCTTAATTAATTAATAGAGATTTCGAGTGAGCAGTGCCGCCAGCGGAAATACAGACATGACGTTGATTTGCTTAAAGAAGGACCTACTTTATCCTGGGTATCAGAAGAAGAAGAAGACACTACTGCACGTTCTGGAGACGTGTGAGGCTCTGCGAAGACCAAGGTTCTACTACTACTAGTGAGATTCATCCTTGGGGGTCTTTCACCATCTCATGGCTTATATTAATAAGGCTTCTGCCGAAAGAAAGGAAAGGTGTGGTAGAGTTCCATTTACGTTTGCTAACTAAACTTGATAGTTTTTATATTAACTTGTGCAAGTTTCAATCTCTATCACTGTTTTGACGGTACGACATTTATTAGCATTTTTCTCTAGAGCATCCAAAGAAATAGCTCTCGAATCAAAACTTCTTTCTCTTTATTACTTAGGATAAAATACAAAAAAGACAAAGAATTTTAAGATGACTAAAAGAAATTAAACCGACTGTTAGATACTTTGTCCCGGGCAAATGCTTTAAAATTAACGAGTTCGATTAGGACCAAATCGATGTCCTCTAATTACTATAATTACAATGGAAATCTAAATGCGATTCTGAGGGCATTAAATAATTGAGAAATTGTAACAAATCGATTTACATATTTCGCTACCGAAATTAAAATTTAAATATTTTCTTTGTAAAAATTATACAGATTTTCACAAATTGAAATAGATTTTCAAAAGCTGTTTAAAGCTGTACATTAGCTGTTTAACAGTCGTTCATTACTCGTCTATACAACAGCTTTGAACGACTAATAAACAGCTTTTGCACAGCTAGTAGGGTTTGGCGCAATCTGGCGTCGAACTGTCCATCTATCACTACTCCCATCTATTACAGGCTATAAATATTTCACATATTTTTATGGTACATCATTTCCATTTTGATTTTAACAATTATTTTTTAAAATCGACAGTTCAGTGTGGTAATTTCATTGTTGAAGCATACATCATCGGTAGCATTGTTTTATTTTGGATGTAACAAATCAAAAAACTTCCGTTCTTGCTAACATTGGGCAAATTGACAGCCGAATAGCAATCTCCTGTCCCGTTGGAAAAGCGTCAGTTTTAAAAACGTTTTCATACGTTCCAATGATATTTTTATATTGTTTCAATGCGAAATTTTAACGACTATTAACAACATAGGTACTCTACTTTAAAAAGGAGTTGCATTTATTGTGTAATATTTTTGTCTGGTTTATTAGGTTATATTGTCATTATTATTATTGGAATACCTTCCTTGGTTTGCAATATTTATATAAAAAATATTTCTAAGTATTTTACAAAGTCATAATAAACAAAACAATTTCTTTATATCCTTTTATATACTTAATATTCCTACATTTTTCTATCTGCCTTTTTTTTCAAACCAATAAACTTCATGAGATCAAATAAACTTCACCATTCAATTCCGATTCTTTGGGTGTGATAAACTGCATGTGTGGTTTTTTTACAACGTATAAACTAATCCTAAAACTTGAATTGTACAAATCTTTTGTTACAGCGCTGAAACGAATACGAAATTTATAGAGTAGTAAAAGTTTAAGGGTAAGGATTTTAGGCGATGTGTTATATGGGAAAACTGCATTATAGACTAGATAATGTTGGATAAATTTCGATACGTTTAGATCAGGGTTGTCCAACATGCGGTCCGCTAAGTCATTCTTTGCTGGAATTGTGTGATTTCCAGTCAGATCCATTTTTTCAGGGAACAACTGAAATAGGATTGGACTCCCAGGAGAACGTTAGCCCAACTTAGCCTAGGCTTTATAATGGGCTCAATGCTCAGAAGCACGAATTTATGTGAAAGCTTTTCGAGCATGATATTTATACACTGAGAAAAAAACCTTCTATTCGGGTTAAAAAAAATGTATTCTTTTTTTAGATGGTAAGTCATTAGGGATCATAATTAATATTGTGTGCCTTGCACATTAGTTCATTTCATTGATAAGTATACTAAATATCACGAATAGTCTCGTTTTAAAACAGATGACAGCGGTTATTTGTCATCGATCAGCTGATATTGGGACCTAATAATATCCCTAGATTTATAGCGGACCGTAATGAGCCCAAACACCGAGTTATGAATTGCGTTTTTGTTACATTTAATTACATTTTAAAAATTTTAATTTAATTACTTTTGTGTAAGTACCTACAATTATTATTCATTTGACCAAAAATTTAGATACAGGTTAAAATTTTTTAATTCTTTTTCATTAGGGATCATAATTATTAATGTGTGCCTTGCTCCTTAAGTTGATTTCACCGATATGTAATAAGTTTTATTTCATCTGAACGCCGTTTTTGTCGAAAAGTTAGTTTGTAAATTTTTGGTTCTTAAAATGTTTGTTCGTTAAGGTTAGGTTTCTAATGTATAATTTTCGCATTTTACATTATCTAGGTATCCTTTTCTGTTTCAAGAAAAATAAGTAGAAATTAAGCATTTCCCTGACTTAGGTAGGTAGGAGAGAGTTGGACAAAACCGGATAGGTTGATAAAACCGGGTATCGCCTAGTTCTACCATATGCCAAAACAGCTTTTCATATTATTAACCTTTAAAAAACAGCTATTTGATTTTGAAGGAATTATTTTTATTATTGTTATTAGTAAATATTATTATTGTTTGGCAATAGTAAGGTAATAGTAAGTAACATTATGTTACTATAGTAGTTAAAATAGCTAACCATATTAGTATGTAATAGGATAGCGAACAAATATATAATTCTATTTTCTGTGTCTACGTGCCTTACATAAGTGATATTATTATTTGATATTACTATTATTATTGTTCGTATGACAATAAAATAAAGTTTTTAACATAAAGTTAGCCTACATACAAGTTTAGAAATGTAACTGTATCAATAAATTACATTTTAACAAACAAATTCCATAAAAACCACTTTTGGGTCTACGTACCTTACGTAAGTCAAAAACTGTTAAAGTAGGGTTTCCACTGACAGAAAAATTCAATCCCTGGCTAAACTAAAGCTTTTAACTTTATGTTAGCCCACATACAAGTTTAGAAATGTAACCGTACCATAGCCAACAAATCCTATAAAAACCATATTTGGATCTACGTACCTTACGTAAGTCATATATGGGGATTTTCTTGACAGTGAATGTAATAACTTGAATTCAATTAGTTTATGTTGAACTGTAGATATTTTGCCTATAGGTATAATCTGAACAAATAAAACAAAAAAAAATCTATTCTAAATATGAGGGACAGAATCCTATTTTAAGTTGTGTTTCAGTTAGTTTAGTATTTTTAAGGTTTGGATATTTATAATATTATAAACTTTTTAAATCTATTTTGACACTTTATCTTTAAACCATATATAAATTCATGCTTATTACCTCTATCTTAAATTATAATATTTATAAAACATAACTTTAAAGCGGTAGAACCGATGAGGCTATTGCATAAATTGTTTTAGAAGGTATCACATGAATAATTTTCAAGTCCGGTCCTGTAATTCATGCCAACTTATAAAAATTTAATAGACCAAAATTGACAGAGTGTCACGTGACTTTGCCCCCATCTTGCGAGAGTATTCAAGATTTTTACTTTAATAAGTTTCGTTTCATCTAAACGCCGTTATTGTCAAAAAGTTAGTTTTTTAAAATGTATGTTCGTAAAGATTTGGTTTCTAATGTATAATTTTTGCATTATGAAGGTAATCCTTTTCTTCTCTATTTCAGGTCGTTCTAATGTCTTGGACACCTTTGCTTTGTATCCCTGTGATTTCCAAAGCTCCTCAGTTTGCCATATTTTGAAATGTCGATTTTTTTATAAAGGTGAATAGTCGAGCGAAGCATCGAGTATTTGGTCCATAGCGACGATGGGGCTAACTTTTTTTTCAAATGTAAAAAATAAGCCGATAGAACATTTTCATCGATACCTTTTATCTTCTGTGAATTCATCCAAGACTCAAACATTTTGAACTCCTTGTCGTAAGCATCTCGGGACTTTTCTGGTAAAATCTGCATCGCTGCTTCTTCTACTTCCGTAAGGATATCCTTAGGAACGTAATTTTCATCGGTTTCCTCCATTTTCTATAGGTATTTTTCTTTAAAAAAGTTTGCCTTTTCTGCAGGGAAAACTGACAAGTGTCAAAATGTATTTAAACATTTGCTAACAATGTATCATGCCCGTGGCAACCAAACAATCAACCAACTTTGACCAGAATGTAAAAAAGTCACTGTCAAGTCATTCTGACATTTATAGGCTACTGAGACACAAGTAGCTTTGATTATTTTTATTTTGATTAGATATTTTGATTATTAATTATTATCTATTATAAAAAAAACTATTTCTTCCACTTGTTGGATAAAACATTGTATGCAACTCGTGTGTTATGTTTCCTAAGTCACTTGAGAATATAAAGCATAACACACTAGTACCATAAATAACTATTTTTTGTATTTCTCTGTTTTGGGGAGTCATGAGTCCTATGACCGTCCCTCATGGATCCGCGCTTAAATACACATACATACAAACAATGTTTTCTATGTTTGTGATTTCGCACTACTATCGTTTCAGTGTTTAATGTTAACGAAGTAGATATTCTTACTATTTATATGTGTCGCAGATTTTGCACAAATTATTAACGTTCATACAAAGAAGAAATTTTTCAATCTGAAATTTGTTACCTCCAGTTTAGTTTAATGAATTTTTGATACGATGTGGCTGTGTCGGATTTTCCGATGTATTTTTGTTTTGCCAATTACTACCCTAATCCTTTTGTGGAGATGATTATCATGTTCAGTAAATGAAAAATGGGAAAAACGATTTTAGAATTGGTTGTTATAAGCTTGTTTTAAATTTTAGTTCCTCCATGTTATACCCACAGAGTATTATCTGAAACGTTTAATTGTTTTATACAGTGTCACCAGTAAGGTCCGCATCAAATGGTTTTTTTTTTTATTAATAGCTTTATTTAAAATTTGACTTTGGCATTAAGTTTTGCTTTGATCGAGATGAAAATTAAGCAAAAAATAGGGGGATTCGCATTATCTGTGAAATTTTAATTTTTTCCAAAAAATAATTCAAAAGTGGGGTTATTTCTGAAAATATCGAAAAAAGTTATGAGAAAAAGTTTTTTTTTATGCTGCATCTAGCCCACACGCAAAATTTCAGCTGCATAAGATAATTTTGAGTTTTTACCTATATTTTGTAAATTGCACCATTTTTGCAAAATAAGACTCAACGCAACCCACATAAAACTTTTTAGTTTTGACAATGCTTTATTTCAGATACATTTTCTTTAAAGTTGTTTTTTTAAAGTGTGTAATATTAAATGTGTGTTTTTCTACAAAATCAAAATTGGGCTATTAAAATTTGGTCGCATGTGATGCAAAGTTTATCTATGTTTGACCCTGTATAAGGTAACTTCATAAAATAAGTATTTTTGAAAATGTAGTTTGTGTCTTTGCATCACATGCGACCAAATTTTAATAGCCCAATTTTGATTTTGTAGAAAAACACACATTTAATATGGCGCTCTTTTAAAGAAAATGTATCTGAAATAAAGCATTGTCAAAACTAAGAAGTTTTATGTAGGTTGCGTTGAGTCTTATTTTGCAAAAATGGTGCATTTTACAAAATATAGGTAAAAACTCAAAATTATCTTATGCAGCTGAAATTTTTCATGTCGGCTAGAAACTGCATTTACAAAAACTTTTTTTGATTTTTTTAAAAATAACGCTTACTTTTGAATTATTTTTTGGAAAAAATTAAAATTTGACAGATAATGCGAATCACGTGACTACTATTTTTTTGCTTAATTTACATCTCGATCGAAGCAGAACTTGATGCCAAAGTCAAATTTTGAATAGAGCTATTAATAAAAAAAAATCCCATATGATGCGGACTTTACTGGTGACACTGTATATTTGGGTGGATCACCAGGAATTTGACCATTTTCCTGCAACTATTTAAGTCAATCCTTTTCAGTAGAGCGCGGAGAGTTCACGACATTTCAGAGACTTATTTGTGTACTGAGGTAAATGATCAAATACAACAGGTTTGCTAAGACATAGTTTGTATTGATAGCTTAATTTTTATTAACCCATATTAAATAAATTGCTAGTGTATCAAACCCGCTTTAGTGTTATATCAATTCCAGATTTGCTAGAACACTGTTTTTATTGGTAGTAATCAGTTCCATTAGCAGCACATCAGTCTTCTTAAATAATGAACTACTTTTAATACTGCAATTTTGTTAAGAAATAAATTGTGTCTTCTCAATGCAACGCATTTTTTTCCCAGTAAACCGCTTTCTCTACATTTAAGAAAGTAGAACAGCGTCTCCAAAAACGAATTGTATAAGTTAGAACATATAATCCATCAAGACGTTGGTGAGGGTTCGTAACGATCGGCAATTGCCGCGCGCCGTAGTACCGTCAAATGGGGTAAAATTGATTTTATGGGAAGACTTTGATAACAGGTAATATTTTGTTAAATAAATTTAAATATCCCGCAATTATAATCCGCGGACATCCGCGCCATGCTCAGTCGAAAGAGTAAAGTTTCGCCATTGTTGTGTCCTGTTAGCATGCCGGTAAGTGTTTGTTATAATATCTTTGTAAATATTCTATAATAATACTACAAATTAGCGTTAAATTGACTGTCTAAAATTATAAGTTATTTCATCAGTTTTTAGCAATTTTATTAAAAAATCCGTTATTTACGATGAGGTGGTTTCTACTTAACCTCATTTCATGTAAAATTCGGCGCCAAATATGCTTGGTTGAAAATTATAAGAGATTGATAGTAATTTATATATGAATCTGTTGATGTTTTTGAACATTAAATTTGTGTTAAAATGTGTTAATTTAAGTTCTGTAATTTATATATGAAATAAAGTTTTCTTTTGACATCATAACTAAAGTCTAATTTTCACTTTTGCGAGGATATTTTATTAAAATTAAATTCTTATGCTGAGTGATTAGGGGTGACTTTGATAATCTCTGTAAACTTATGGATTTTCAAAGTCACCCCAAGCGCACATAAAATTGATAAAAAAATATATTAAGAGTGAGAGAAAAAGTGTTACATTGATAACTCTTAGATCCAAAGCATTCGTTGTAATGCAAAAAAACAGTGCCTATCAAAGTCACCCCAATTTGAGCATAACTTTGATAATGAGGTTATTATTTATTTTCTAGCAAAAAAAACAATTTTGAAGTTTGTTTTAAGCCTGGAGGTCTTCATTCGGCATAGTGCAAATACATTATATTTTTTTGGCGCAAAACTAGGTGTACTTTTCTTGTAATTTACATATTAATCAAAAAAGCTAACAATTTCACCCCATTTGACGGTATTAGTTTTAACGTATTGTGTTGTCCAGCTATCATGTCTGAATTTAAACTTCATTGATCGTACCAATACCTGTTTCAACTAATTTATTTTTACTGTGTATTTAAGTTTTTTTAAACTTTGCATATCAGATAAAGCAATAGAAGATTCTTATTTCGCACAACCCATCATTAGTATTGGACTTTATAATCCATGGACGAATTTTACCATCTCAGTAAACCATGTTGCATAATAGATAATCATATGCAATGTTAAACGACAAGAACAATATCACACTAGAAGCTATTTAAATTTTTGAAAACTACAGTACTAATTTTTAGTGGTAAGTTTATGTTTTGTTAACCATGGCAAGCAAATATTATTATGCTTAATATCAAGTTTCATTACAAGTGCCAGTCGGAACCAATACAGTATAACAGTATATAAAACCAGATTACACCACTAATAGAACTTGATAATTACTGTGAGTATTCAGAACAATAATGGTTATAACCCATTCTTTGGTAGCATTAACTCTTATTTCCTGTTCCTGAGTAGGTGAATTCTTATAAGGAATAGAAAGTTTTTTTTGTTAGTGCATGTTCGTAGTATTTAAAAACGATAAAACGACCTAAGTAAAAAGAAAATATGAGTTAAGCAATCCCTTCTTGTATTGGTCCATAGCAAAGTATTCTATTACTTTTCTTTTTAATTTATGCCTCAACCTCTTCCCCATTTTTATGAAGGTAAAATCTAATATTCGAACCATACAGTTTTTGACCTGGAAAAGGAAATTAGTAGGCATTTTTGTAGCATTTTTACTGGTGGAAATAGTAGAACGCCACCTGCTCCAAAAGTTCGGGTCGACACTAAAAATAAAGGAATGCAATAATGGGCCACATATATTACCTTTTATTTTTGCGCAGAATTCGTAACCCGTAAAATATTTCGCTTTATTTGTTCCTTGTTTTCGCAGCAACTGTTGCTGTGTTAATACGGGGCGGTATGCGTATTTATAGTTTCGGAAAAAATTTGCTGAATTAAAATCTAGAGATTTATAACGGCAATTAACTCTATTAAGCTTTTCTTGTTAAATTGTCGCAGAAATGGTGGTTTTTATTACGAAGAATGTTTAAATTAAAAGGACGAACTGTCCAATCTATTGGAAACAATATAAGGTGAATTTAAAATCAATGAAATCTGGTACAGGTAGATAACTTAAAAAATTTAATTGAAAATTGACAATTGCGACGTTGCCAGATTTTTAGGTTTTTCTGTAACTCAAGGAATGTTTTTTTTAAACTTTAACACAACTCTATTTTTTTATTGAATTCGATTCCTCCCATCAACATTACCATTTCCTGATAGTATCAAATTTTCATCTCAAAGAGTTCTATGGGAAAAAAAGTTAATTAGTTACAACTCTAACTCTAACTCTAAATCCAATCTATTTCCATTTAAAAATGTTTTAAATAATGTGAAAAGGAAGGTTGGTAGACATAATGTACCTAGTATATATATAGTATATACATAGTATCGATAACGATAATACCAATCAACAACTACTAACAATAACATAGCTAGTAAAAACTATTCTTACCTATTATAGTACACTATATTAATTTGATTATGAAACCGATACCTGTTTAAAAACAGTGTATGAACTTGCGGATCATATTTTAATAAAAAATCAATATGTTCTTCAAATTTCCCAGATGTTTCTAGTGCAGTGATGTTATTTCTAACTTTACCAGTTGGTGAGGCATCAGCGGAACGATCTTTTTCAAAACCTAAAATAGTAAAAACCCATTTACGTAACACCATAAGACAACAACGCCTTTCGGATTTATCCTTAATCAGTATCGAACACGAGTTTGTTAAAATATTAAATATCGACGAAAATATAAACGATTTTGTAAAAAAAAACACTCGACGATCTGGTCGTTTTGTATAATACCTTATATAGTACTTAGTGACATAACGTGTATGCAGACTCGTTAAGTGTTCACGTGTTTTACTGTTTTTTGTATTTTGGATTCTATAAGGCTCGATCACTCCTACCCCCGTTACTATAGTCGATTCAGCCAGTAAACCTGCATGATAGCGGCGGATAATATATGTCAGCGCTTTCCAATCACTAATAAATTAAGGCAAAAAGTTACTAGGATTTCACACCAGAAATTATTAAAATTCAATTCCAAACATAAGTAAAAGCAACTATAATTAAGTCCCTAAATCATATATCTTTCTTGTTTCTTCGTATCGAGTTAAATGCATGATAGAGAGAGACACACACCGGTGCTAACCAACATGAACCGTTATATGATCACAGGGCAGGCCAGGCATCGCTTTTGTAAAGCGCAACGGAGAGACCTTTTCCGGGGTTTCCAGGAGTAGCAACACGCAATACGTCTTGAACGGAATATAACGTGTTAGACAGAGATATATTTATACCCATTGCTGCCAATATTATTCTTACTAAAAATTAAATAGCTGGAATATGACTTTTGTCGTATGACATGTCGGCCATCTTGCAGGTTTACTGGCTGAATCGACTATACATAGGTACATGGTAAGCAACAATATAAGTGGTGTTTCAAATGTTTGATGCTGCATCATGTTTGCTGGAATAATACATATAATGACTTAACGTATGTTATGTCTACCAGTCTAGCTAGGATTGTAAAATAAATTTGAATTGTTTGCTATTTTAAGAGTATAGGTACTTAACACATAATGGGGGTTTAACCCCAATTAAATTATTACACGATTAACGACTTCAAAAATTCATAAACCTAAACAGGATAGTAATAAAAATAAGAATTATCATTTTCCATTCGTTATAAAGAGGGGCCCCTGAAAACGGTTGCGGGGGGGGGGGCACTCAGTTTTTGTTACACCACTGGTTGTATTAAAATCAACCGATTTTGTATTGTGTCAAATTGTACCAATATTAAAACAAAAAATTAACCAAAATTTAAAAAATCACTAATGTGGACAAATTAAGACTTTGATGAGTTAAAAAATTATAAAATCAGCTGTTGCATGTTGCAACCATGATTTAAAAATGCATAGGTATGGATCGGCCTTAACTGTACATACGATTCATTTAAAGTAATGTTCTTTTATGGTATTGAAATACTACAAAATTGCTAAACCTCGTTTAAAAAGACTAAAAAGCATTACGAAGCAAGCGGAAACATCTTACAACCCTTGCATTTTGTAACAACCCGGATTCAAAGGTGCTTGAAGCAAATATCCTGGATTTGCCAGGCGGAAGCAGGGTGTGAGTAGGCACCGTAGCGTATAGAGTTTCATTAGTAGCCTGAAAAGACTAATTTATGGTATGTTGTACTTATCGTGGTAATGCGGTAAGCGCGCAACTTCACTTAAATTAATTTAGGTAAGAGACGAACGGGTGACCTTAAAAATCGTAATAAATTGCGACTCAATTTAGACGAAGAAAAATTTGTTAAATTTTATTTTCTATAAATTATGCATAATTAGATGTCGCCATATCGTGGCCATGTGAAATATCATTTATGGCACCCTGTTGAGGTCCTTGAAAACCAGGATAAATTGGGTTCTTCTAGACGCCAATCAGCGTCATAATATTAGTAATTATTATAATAAAGTAAAATAATTGTTAAAGTATTTTTCACAATAAATGGTTGACTCCGTTTAACTACCTGGGACGTTTTGCAAGAGCTCGGCCATAAAAATGCAAATAAACTGTCGGTCAGGGTCGGATTATAATTTGTAATTATAGCAGGTAATATTTAACTATCTATGTAATATTTATTTGGGATATTTTATGTCATTAAATTATATATTATTAATAGCGAATTAAATATCTAAAGTCCTACCCTGTAGTGTATTTGCTTGTTGATTGTGTATAACAATGGGATTAAACCGGTAGTTTTATTGCAGTCAATAAGTCGATACCATTTAGCGTGAAAATACTTTACTTCCACTAGATATACAATAAGAAAGATTAGTATTCCTGTAAAGTTAAAAATGTTATTATTAATACGAATTAATCTTAAATGGTTTATTGTCCCAAGTAAGACAGATTGCATGTCCAAAAAATTTTGTAACCCTAATCATTGCCTAGGATGACATTGCGACAACCCCTGATTTGACGTAATCCGCAATTTAAAATCTACAGTTGTTTGCTTTTCATTTGCGATACAGATTTGTAATAACCTTATAGCAGCATAACTTTACAACTAAAATTTCCAACATTACTAGTTTGCTTTGAAATTTATATTTACATGCAATTTTTATTTTATTCCCAAACTTTAGCTGGAAGTTATGATAATAATTTTTTGTTGCATAGTAGGGGAGAGGGCCCTAAGATGACGAAGTAGGTAAGATGACGAATCGGCAATATATAATACCCTATCTCTCTTTGCGCGGCAAATATGATGCAAAAGGTTCGTTACGCACGTGCACCTTACGGGGTTTCTTTCACTTCGGCCTCGAGACGGTTAGGTCTGTCCACAACAAGTGGACAAGGTGCAGCGTGTGCTTCGTTATAATTTTAGTGGCTTAGAAAATAACGTCTGCATTTTTTTAGGTAAGTTCAAACGTAAAACTTTTTGTTGCTAAATGTTTATGAGTGTGTTTAGCATCATCTGTGATATTTTCACAAACGCTAAATTCACGTTTTTTCTTTGTTTTAATTTTTTAAATTTTAACTGTAATGGGGTTAAGTTGACGAAAAACAAAATAGCTAAGATGACGAATTCGTCATCTTACCCACTCCCATATAATATGATGTTTGTTGGGTAATAAATTACTTACACACAATTTTAGATTATAAAATATGGGAAGAATGTACAAGCCAAAACCAAACGACAACCATGGAGTAAAGAAAACATGCGAATTGCCTAAAGCAAACAGGCAGAACATACATTGTAGGAAAAAGCTGCCATCACTTATAATTTCTAGCACGCCCGTTAAAGATGCTTTAGAACAAAAGCACAATGAAAAACTTAAAAAAGAAAAGAAAAAACAAATGAAATGTCCGTCGAAGAAAAAAATCAAAAAAATCAGCAGCAAATCGATTCAAGAAAAAAATAGTAAATGAAATAAACAAAATAAAAGCAGAGGTGTAAAGTGCCAAGTGTTTGAGTCATCTGATTCATCTGAGAGTTCCGTAGATGTAGCTGTGGTGGATAGTAATCATGACATGGACGAAGAGGTTGAAGATGATGACAAACTGTGCATATTTTGTGAAGATGAGGGCAAACATAATGAGCTTTGGTTTCGTTGTAATAAATGCACCAAGTGGGCACACGCAGAATGCACTGGACTTAATTTAAAGGGAGCAAAAGCCAAAGTGTGGGTGTGCGATTTTTGTTGTGAATAAAATTAAGTCATAATTTGAAATTTTCTGTTCGCCCTTGGCTTTTTGTAATACTTTTGACTTTCCTTGCTTTTAGTTCTTGTTTATCTTTAAAAAAAAACCTTCAAAATGTATAAATGTATTGTTTTATTGCTTTTTTACCATATTCGTCAACTTACCCACATACGTTCGTCATCTTGTCAGCAAAAGCGGGTAAGATGACGATAATGACATTTTTTCCCAAAACAAAAATTACCACCCACAAAGTGAATATTTGAATTAAAACTGATTCAAATATTTATTAGTCACTTAAATATTATATGCCCTGCTGTAAAAAACATTTATTGATAAGAAAATAGAGTTTTAATTGGACCGCAAACCTTAAGTTCGTCATCTTAGGGCCCTCTCCCCTACCATTATTTTGCCAATAAAAAAGCTATTTTATAGGCAAAGCCATTGGAGTATTTAGATGTAAAGTTAAGTTAAAGTTAAGAAATTAAAATGTTGTAAAACATCGCGGGGAAGTAGGATGAGAGACCATCGGCCATTTTGAGACAATTAAAATTTTTCATTTGACAACAACAATATTTAAAGAACAAAAATCAACACATTTAACGTTTAAGTAGACAAACTATGTTCAGGAATATTTTTAATGCGTTTTTATTTCTAATATAAGTTTATAAATTATCACATTATTGAATTTTCGGAATATTAGGAAACAATGAAGCCAGCGAAGCGAGACAAATTACCGTATACATATTTAACGATAAAACTACCTTCCCTGCCTATGCTTGTTAGCAGAAGTTTAATATAACACTAAATAATATACAGGTTTCATACACACTAACTACCATTGCTTAGTCAACCATCAAAATCTATATAATCGAAATATCGGCGTCAACCAAAAAGTTTATATAAACATGATTATATACCTCAATCCGATTCTGACCAATTAAACGCTGTTTTGCGACCAATCAGATGCATATTATACTGAATATACCCCGCATAAGTGGATATACCCCGGGCCACCTGCCACAACAATGCCAATGCATAACAACATCATAACAAGTTTAAAATATTTGATGGTTGCTATAGACCGTTTCTATAATAACAAAAATCCCTTTCAACAAATCAAGTTTTTGATGTTGTCAGATTCATGGCACATTTTTTTTAAAATGGAATCTTGCCGATTCGGTAATGTTCCAGTCGAAAATATAAGAAAAAACGCTGAAAAGACTATCCCAGAAAATACAACAAAAACAAAAAAGTATATATGGACCCAATTCGAGAAATTCTGCGAAACACGGCAGTATATATTGACCAAAAATACAACTATAATACAGCTTGCCGCTATATTGGAAGACTGGAGTTTCAATATGAAGAAAAAAGATGGTTCTGACTACAAGGAAGGGGTTATCAAGACAATGTGGAACCAAACAGCCCAACTGCTTCAAGAAAGGTACTTCAATAAATACAACATTAAATTTGATCATTTTCAAGATCCTGAATTCCAAAAAGCACGTATGGCTAGAAATTCTAAAAGAAAACTGCTTCAGGCTGATCCAAAAAATCACCGGAAAAGTGCAAGAGCACTAACCTACGACGAGTACAAAAAGATGGTAAAAATTTTTGACGAAAATAACCCCGAGGATTTACAGAAAAAGTTCTATCAAATAGCGGCTGTGGAATTAGCATGGAGAGGAGGAGAAGCCGAGACATGCCTAAATACGTATTTCAGAGAAGAATATTATAGCGATGGTACAAAAAGTAATAGAATGGAATATAACCCAATCTTTTCAAAAACATCCCAAGGCGGAGACAAGAAGCTTTCAAATTCAAAATGGTTAGTGGCAAACACAAAAGATGCCGATTTATGTCCAGTTCGCCTTTACAGAAAACTAATTTCAAAAAGAGGGCAAAATATAACTACCCAAAGACTATTCCTGACAGTAAATCCAAATTGGAAAATGGGAAATTGGTACAAAAACTGTCCCATTGGAAAAAATACTCTTTCTAATTGGACAAAACAAGCAGCACAAAAAATAGGACTAGATACTGAGAAAGAAAAAATCACAAACCATTCCAATCGAGCCACAGCTGTCTCTACATTAAGCAAAGCAGGTGTGAGCGAACAAACTCTTATAAAAATAACTGGACATAGTAGTGCTGCATCCATAAAGCCATACTTGCAGATGGACAAAACTCATCACGAAAACACTATTCAAGGTTTAGGAGGTCACCCTCCAACTAATGGGTTGGACCAACACAAAGCTCCAGTCTCTTGCAGCTCGAAGAGTTTCCAGCAACACCAGCAAGCCACTACTGTTTATTATAATAACTGTGTGTTTAACAATAATACTTATAACTAATTTTCTGTTAGTTTTATTACTTTGTCAATTGTTTAGGTTTTGTTTCGTTTTGTCCGTTTTTCTAGTAGCTACATAAATCATTTTAAAAATCTTGCATTTCGTTGTATTTTTTCTTTTTTTTTGGTATATAATCTCAACATATACCACTCGAGGTAAATATTTTATTTAGAATATTTTTAGACATTTTTCCGCAAAATTTCTATAAAAATTGCCCTCGACAAAAATTCTTTTAAAAAAATATCCCTCCAGCTTCGCTGTCGGGATATTTTTAAAGAATACTTGTCTCGCGAATTTTTGACAGAAATTTTGCACAAAAATGTCAAAAAATATTCAAAAAAATATTCACCTCTTGTGATATAACTTATGAATAATAATTGGCATTTATTGGCGCACTTTCAACTAAAAAAATGCTGCAGCCACAAGGCTGTTAAATTACAGTGTAAAATATTTACAAGCAGGAACATGTACCATTTCGGCTGTCACTGCGCTTTAAGGACGTCATTAGAATGTCTAGGCAGCTTTCTCTAAAAGCTAAACTGCTCCAAATTCAGCTGGAATAACGGCGTCACAGTCGATTTAAAGCATTTAGTGTTAATTGGGGTAATCACCGTTAAAGTTAAATAAAAGAAAATCCAGTGTTAGAAATTTATACAGGGTGTTCATTTGAAAACTTTCCATCTCGATTTTCCTGGTGAAAATGTGGAAAATCGCTCGGACCCGTCGATTTTTATTTCGAGGGGGACATCTTTTGCGTATATTGTCAATCTTGTTACTTTAAGCCCCTAGGAGGGAGGGGGGGTAAGATCTAAATCTTAAATGGATACCCCTATTTTATATAATTTTTTTGGCTTCTGCATAAAATTCTGAACATTTTTTAATAAAAGCATTATTAGTCTATACTTAACAGTTTCCGAGATATTTACTCTTAAAAAATTACATTTTTGAACTTTGACAGCGTCTAGCTTTCTAACTGTACGTCTTAGAGCAAAACGGCTTACATGTCCCTATCTTCGATTTTTATTATCTTTCCAACTGTGCCAACTTCCGGTCAAACCGGAAGTACTACATTTCTTACATCCGGTTTAACCGAAAGTTCACACTATTGGAAAGATAATAAAAATCGAAGATAGGGACATGTAAGCCGTTTTGCTCTAAGACGTACAGTTAGAAAGCTAGACGATGTCAAAAATGTAATTTTTTCAAGAGTCAATATCTCGGAAACTGTTAAGTATAGACTAATAATGCTTTTATCAAAAAATGTTCAGAATTTTATGCAGAATCCAAAAAAATTATACAAAATAGGGGTATCCATTTAAGATTTAGATCTTCCCCCCCCCCCCCCCCCCCCCCCACCCTCCTAGGGGCTTGAAGTAATAAGATTGAGAGTATAGGCAAAAGATGTCCCCCTCGAAATAAAAACCGAGGGGTCTGAGCGATTTTCCACAATTTCAGCAGGAAAATCGAGGTGGGAAGTTTTCAAATGAACACCCTGTATAGTACAATATTACAATGTTTAAAATAAACACTTTAAAGCACCAAAACCATAAGGAAATGCTATGATGCAACCTGACGCGTAAGCTTGCTACGGTCCACTACGGAACTGGAAATTTTTTAAATGAACCAGTATCAGCTGTTTATGTCATGTGTGATCGTCAACTGTCAAAACGCTGGGCTTTATCGTAAAGGCGACTATAATACTTAGCAGTAAAACTTATACCGTGCGAGCAAAAATTATTTGCATCAAAGAGGGCTTGGATTAAAAAACGTAGGGCTTGGTTTAGATCACAATGATATGGGGACGATATATCTAAACAAATCTATGTTAAAATTTTGTCAAATTCATATTATGACATGATATGCCGAACTAATGAGTAATAAAACAAGTAGACAAACACAAATTTATTTTTGTTGTTTACAAAATTAATAAAGTAAGAATATACAGAAAGAATATACAGAAAGAAAAAGAAAAATAATTACATAAATTGTTGAAATTGGCCACCGCCATGCTCGAGCTGCAAGCATAAATTCACACTTTTCTTCATATTTTCGAAAGTGTTGACCAGTATATCTGGAGAAATGTTACCACATTCTTGGATAATCCTTTCTTGTAATTGTTCTAAATTTGCAACTGGTGTTTTAAAAATAATATTCTTTAAATATGAGGAAAAACGAAGTAATCCATAACCGTTAAACAAGGTGATTTAGGTGGGAATTCAATGTCTTATCGAAAACTGATTAATCTGTCGTCGAAAAAATTGCGTAAGTTTAATAGTTTTGGCGGTTGTATGGGCGGTTGCACCGTCCTGTTGAAAATATCCAAAACGTAGTTCGTCGTCAAGTAATTTCTTTACAAATAGATTCAAAATATTGTCTCTATACCGCTGTGCTGTAACTGTGTCATGGAAAAAAATAGGACCAACAATTCTTCTTCGGTAAACAGCTAACCAGACACCAATTTTTTGAGGGTGCAATGTGGACTCTACAAAAAAATGGAAATTTTCACTACTCCACGTGTGTGTATTCTGGGAATTCACATAACCGGAGAGGTGGAACCAGGCTTCATCCGAAAAAAATGTCAGCCCTAATAAATCATTTCTTTCCAATAAATTTTGGGTAAAGCATTTAGAATAATTCCTGCGTCTTTCAAATTCTGCGGCTTGTATTTCTTGGAATACTTGCATTTTATAAGAAATTAAATTTAATTGCTTCATAAGAATAATAGTCCTGTATGTTCCACAAGATCTTTCCACTTCTTGGGACAGGCGTCTTATACAATTTGTTGGCGTATTTTGCATTATTTCAGGAACGTTTGCAACAAGTTCTTCTGTTCTTACAGATGGTCTTCCTGCTCCTATTTTGTGTTGTATAGAACCTGTTTCCCTAAACACAGCCACGGTTTTTTTCAGGCAATGATAAAAATCCCCAGCAACAAAAGCAACGTTAGGAAAATGTTCGTGAAAATCGTCCATGCACAAGCCCGTGTCGTGAGTCAGATTACTCACTTATAGTTAAATGTTTAATATTTTAATTTTATGAAATCAAAAGCCAAATCTATTTCAATTTAAATAAAACACGGAGCTAAGTGTTTAACAAATTTTCTTAATAAAAAGAGTCAAGAAAATTAAAGCGAGACAGAAAAAAGGCGTGTCCAAGTTTTACGCATAAAAAGTTAGAAGCATGACTGACCAATGAAACAACACTAGTAATTACTACTCATTTCCTGTAGTTGTTAATTTTATTCTCAGAACAAAAATATAAAAAAAAAATGAATAACCATAAAAGAAGCATACAGGAAGCTAAAAGCAATAAAGAAGCGGATACTGGTGTTATTAAAACCCATACAGGAAGCTAAAAGCAATAAAGAAGCGGATACTGGTGTTATTAAAACCCGTTTAATTACCAAAATCCATTAACTTTGGAATTTTAATAGTATAATAAAAAATAATGTTCTTTTTTTCCTCTCGTTATGAGATCATAGAAATAGCGTTGCTATAGTAACCAGGAAATCAAAGAGGTGTAACTTTCTCACATCCGCTCTTTCAACCAATTACAATTAATAAGGAATATTCAAGTAGGCGGGATTAAATAATTTTCCTACTATAAAAACTGGACGGAGCGTTACAAAAAGACAATCAAATTCATTACAATTATTAGACAACAATTAAATAAGTTCTTCTTGAATTGACTATCCGATGTAGTTTCTTAGTGACAGTGTTAATTTTCTTACAATGCTCCCTTGTCTTATTAAAGGTCAAAGAAACCGGAATGACCAAGAATAATTAAAATTATTTTAAAACAAATGAAAAGAATATTATCTTAAAACCAAAAAAAGGGTTCAAGCTAGTGTAAATAAATTCTCGCACCGAAAAGGCAAAGACCTTATGTTTACATAAGTGAGTTAATGTAGGGGACATGGAAGCCAAAACAGTTATCATTTTGATGGGACTATTATGTAAGTTAAAAGACAATTAGAACTTTGATTTTCTTGAACTCAGTGCAAATAATATGTTGAATCAATTTTATGTATTTTACTAATCAAGTAGTGTGTACGACATAAAAGTAATGTAGGACAAAATTATTCTGATACTAATAATGTTAAAGATAAATACGCAGTACAACTAGTCTCCCCTAATTTATAAATGGTGAATTTTAATACTAACAGAGTATGCAGTACTCTTTAGTCAAACGGGAAATGAAAATGAATAGGTGTTTTCAGCTAAATAGAAACTGGTAAAATGTTAGGAAATGTATATTAGAAAAAATAAATCTTGTAATTAGCTAAAGACAATTATTCGGAAGATTTATTCATACAAGATCCTGCAAGGGTCGAATAAACAAAGATTCTAGTAAATTCAGACAATTAAGTTAATTAGTTCTACCCCGCAGGGGTATTGATATAAAAAGTACATATCATTTATTTTGATTAAAAGTATTCCACAGGAAAATCAACAATTAAATGCAAACTAGTTAAATCATTATAGGGGAGAACCAAGTTATACGATTGTGCATGTAATAGTTTGTTAAGTTGATATAAGGTACTAACAAAAATGTGTTGTTGTAATTGTAACCGGATAATATGGTATAAAATGTATTTTATGAATTTGAGTATTACCAATTTTACATTAATGGAAATAAACGTATAGAAAAATCAATCTTAAGTGAATTATTATTTTCATCGACCAGAGAATAAAATGGTGTAATAAACAGTTGATTAGGTTTTCAGAAAATTATTACATTCCAAATAGAGAATATTAAAAGAACCCGAATACAATTAAAAATAGTACGATACACCACGCCAAGTCTCCCTTTCGACATAACATCTTAATATTATAAAACCTTTAATTATTTAACTAATTAATAACATTATAATACAGTGGTGGTTCGTTACAATGGTGTCAGGATTTAGGGGTACTTTTTCTGAAATCAGAAAAATAAATTATTCTCTTAAAATAAGATAATTTTTTGAACAAATGTTAAGATTTAAAAATAATTTTTTTTATTTAAATTTTGTATTTTATATGGAAATCTAAAGAGAAAATAAGATATTTTAATTGTACTGGTCGAGAAAATATATTCACGAATTGATCTAGTGAAAATTGGAAAAAGTGTAAACCTTATAAGAAGTCGAACAAAAGTTAAAATTAAATAAAAATGAGTCTGGACGAAGCAAAAGCTAGTACTGCAAGTACCACCAGCGGCGCAATATTTGTAGGGATAGACGCGGTTCCTAATTTTGACGGTACTACAAAGGTAGAAGATTTTATAGAATATATAGAAACAACAGGGTTAATAGCAAAATGGGCTGATGAACAGAAAACCGCGGTAGCTAAATTGAAACTTAGAGGTTTAGCAAAATTATTTTTAAATGCGGATACAAATATTAAAACAACAAAAGATTGGAATAATTTTTCTACTATTTTACGCATACAATTTAAAGAAAAAACTTTACCAGGGCAGGACTTAAAGAATTTTGTAGAATGTCGACAGCGACAAGGGGAAACTTGTAGGCAATTTTTAACAAGAATAAAAATAATAGGAAATAAAGTTAAGGTAACCAGTAATGAACCAAAAGCGGCCGTGGAATTAGAAAAACAATTTGAAAAAGATTTATTAAAACAATTTGTGTTAGGACTATTACCACAAATCAGAGATAAGGTTTTATCAGCTCAATCAAAAACGATTCAAGATGCTTTGGATACAGCGGAAATTGAAGAAATGATAGAAAATTTAAATAAAGTTAAAGTCAAAAATGTTTATGAGGTCTCGAAATGCAGTTACTGTAAAATAAATGGGCATGAAGTGAAAAATTGTAGAAAATTACAAAATTTGGGAAACGAAAAGAGGTGTTTTTACTGTAATCAACCGGGACATTTTAAAAGAAATTGTATGAAGCTAAAAGGGCACAGCGGCAATAATAGGCGCGAAAATAATTATAATAATAGATGGCAAACAGGGAATACACCCCGTGGTTCACGGCGTGCAAACGAGTACCCTCAGCAGGAAAGGTCCGGGAAATTCCAAAATAATTATTCACGAAATATAAATAGAGACAGCAGAAATTATACTGCTGGGTTTTCAAAAAATTTTGCAGATAGGCGTCCACAAAATAATTTTTCAAATGAAGATAATAGGCAAAACAGACCAATTAGCGGAGAAACGGCGAATTTAAATGCCAATGCAGTCACATACGTAACCCCGATGGTGGCTGCCGAAACAAGCCAATGGTAGTTTTAAAGAATAAGGAAGGGATACTGAATTGTAGCGAGGAAAATAAACCTCCACGTAATATAATTTTTGTAGAAATAAGGAATAAACCAATACGAGCGTTTATTGATTCTGGGGCGGCAGTATCCCTTATAAAACCTGAAATTGCCCAGGGGTTTAAAATAAATACGGACAATACATTATGTTTAAGAGATATACAGGGTGAATACATCCCACAATATGGCAGTGTCGATATTTCTATTAGGATAGGAGCTCAGTTTTCCGTAATCCAAAAGTTTGTGGTTACCAAAAAGGTGAGTTTTGATGCAGACATACTATTGGGATTAGATTTTTTGTCTACGCACAGTGTAAAAATTGACTGGGGAGAAAATTTAATGTATATTTTTGAGGAAATAATACCCTTACAGGAGGAAGCAAATGGCATAAATACAGTAATGAATCAAGGTAAAATGCATACAAATGCAACAGAAAAGCACAAGGGTGTGGATAATTGTAAGAAAGAGATAAAGATACTTCAAGGAGAAATAAAAGAATTAAAAGAAGTAATTAGCTCACTTTTAGGAAAAGTGGAAAGTTCCTTACAGGAAACGAAAACTTTGGCGGAAAAAGAGTATACTGAAAGTTCTTCGTTACTACGAATACCGACGAACTTAGGAAATCAGATGGTTCGTAGCCATCTTGATTTTTGTTGTCAACCAAATCAGTGTAGGAGAATTCCAGACCAAGGAAGGGAAGCTGCAGATTCCCAATTTTTAGAAAAGGAACAAGGTGAAAGAATTATGTTCTCAGGAAAGAGAGAATCCGGGTACAGGCCCGAAGAGAGAGTAAACTCTGGTATAAAGAAATCATTGGCACAAGCGCCAGGTATGTTCTCAGGAAAAAGAGAATTTGGTTATAGACCGGAAGAGAGAGTAAACTCTAGTATGAAGAAATCGAATGCACCAATGCCAGATAATGTAAAGGATGAGATGCTAAAAAGTGAACAGGTACATATACAGGGAAGCTTAAAAATACCTGCTAGGAGTCAAGTATGTTGCAGGGGATATTTGAAGAAAAGTAATAAATTAAGGGCAGAATCTATTGTAATAGAAGCCAATGATAATAATCAAAGCGGATTATTAGTTGCAAGAGTTTTATGTAGAAATGAAAATATAGTACCCATAAAGATTATAAATGTAAATCCATTTGAAGTGTGGATACCTAAGAATACGATAATAGCGTATGCTTTTGAGGCAGAGACGGACCGGCCCTCAAGTGAAAAAGATTCAAGGAAAATTGCACAAATTAGTAAGCAAGATTTTAATGAAATTTTAGAGCAGTTACAAGTAAGCAAGCCAGTTACAGCCGACGATTGGAAATTAAGAAAATTAATTGAAGAATATATTGATATTTTTAAGGCTCCAAATCAGAAATTAACTTGTACGACCCAAGTTAAGCACCGGATTATAACGGAAGATGTACCCCCTATTTGCAGGAAACCTTACAGAGTTCCTTATCATCGTAAGAAAATTTTACAAGAAGAAATTAAAAAATTGTTGGACGATGGTATAATTGAAGAGTCTCAGAGTCCTTGGGGATTTCCAGCTATATTAGTAGAGAAACGATTACACCCAGGGGAAAAACCACAGTTTCGACTAGTAATCGATTATAGGTTGCTTAATAAAATAAGTGTCACAGATTTTTTTCCATTACCTAGCATCCAAGAGACCTTGGACAGCCTAAACGGGTCTACTTTATTCTCCACAATGGATATGGCCAGTGGATACTTCCAAATAGAATTAGATGAAAGAGACAGGGAGAAAAGTGCTTTCGTTACACCTGATAACACGTATCAGTTTACGCGCATGAGCATGGGATTGAAAAATAGTCCAAGTACTTACCAAAGATTCGTAAATAGCATTTTCTCTGGATTAATTGGTACCGAAGTATTGGTATTTTTAGACGATATAATAGTATTTTCACCAAATTCAGTGGATGAACATCTTTTAAGATTAAGAAAAGTTTTTGATATAATGCGCAGAAGTAATCTAAAATTTAAGCCAACAAAATGCCACTTTTTGAAAACCGAAATCAAGTATTTAGGTCACATAATATCGGAAAAAGGATGTACTGCCGATCCAGATAAGACTAAGGTAGTAGATTCCTACCCTGTACCAAGAAAGGTGAAAGAGATAAAATCATTCATAGGTTTATGTAGTTACTATAGACGATTTGTACATCGTTTTTCAGAAATAGCAAAACCACTTACAGCTTTAACGAAGAAGAATGTACCATTTATATGGACTAAACAACAAGAAGATGCATTTCAAACCTTAAAAACAGCGCTAGTTACTCCGCCTATACTTAAACACCCCGATTTTACTAGGCCATTTATTCTTTCAACGGATGCAAGTAATAAGAGCATATCTGCTATATTAAGCCAAAAATATGACAATTTGGAACACCCTATATATTATCACAGCCGTTCACTTTTAGATGCAGAGACGAGATATTCTACGATCGAGCGCGAAGCTTTAGCTGTTGTAGAAGGAGTAAAGAAATTCAAGTATTACTTAACAGGGACGCATTTTTATATATTTAGTGATCACAAGCCATTAAAATATATTATGAACTTAAAAGATAGCAGTTCACGACTAGCTAAATGGTCCATGTTTCTTATGGAATACAGCTTTTCCATAGATTATAGACCGGGCAGTAAAAATGCAAATGCTGATGCTTTAACTAGACTTCGAGAAACCACAAATGAAAAAGAGACAGTAGAAAAAACGCTTGGAATTGCTAAAGTACAAATACATAAAGAAGGTAGCCCGATGACGAGCGTAATATGGACGCGTGAAGAAATAAAAAGAAAGCAACAAAAAGACGAGAAATTGCAGGATATTATTAAAAATCTACCTGATGACTCAGGATTTTATTATTTAAATGCCGACAATATTCTTTATGCTATGAGAAAAGATCACGAGCGAAATGACAAATTAGTAGCACCTCGTAGCATGATTCCGGAAATATTGGATTTATACCATAATTCACCAATGGCATGTCATGGAGGACAACATAAAACTTTAGATTTAATAAAACGAGATTTTATATGGGACGGAATGTCTACCGATGTAAAACGTTATTGCCAACAATGTCATTCTTGTAGTATAAACAAGAATACGCATCAACCTCCAGCCCCATTACAAAAACTACCAGTACCACATTTAGTTTTTGGAAGAATAAGTATAGACATAGTAGGCCCACTAAACAGAACAAGAAATGGAAATAAATATATTCTTACTTGTATGGATTACCTCACAAGATTTGCGGAAGCTATTCCTTTACCGGATATAACTGCCAGGACCGTAGCAAAGGCTTTTGTAGAAAATATTATAACAAGGTACGGCGTACCGCGACAGATACTATCAGACCGGGGAACGCAATTTGTTGGAGGCCTATTCACGGAAATATGTAAAATATTACAGATAGATAAGTTACATACTACACCTTATCACGCAAGTTGTAATGGAATGCTTGAAAGATCTCATGGAAGTTTAAAAACCATGCTAAAACATTATGTTTCTATAGACAATGAATCATGGGACGATTTTCTTCCATTCGCGTTATTAGCATACAGAAACAGTGTACATTCATCTACGGGAGAAACCCCATACTTCTTAATGTACGGACGAGACATTGAGTTACCACAACACTTAAGTTTAAAGTCAAAAGAATGCAAATACGATTTAGATACTAACTACGCCTCTGAGATGCTTATGAGAATACGTCACGCGCTTCAGCAAGCAAGAAATCAACTTGAAAATTCAGCAGAAAAGCAATGTAGAAAATACAACATTAAAACCAAAGATAAAAAATTTAAAGAAGGAGACAGGGTATATCTGTTTACCCCAGCGTTACCAGGAAAAAACCCATTAGCAAGAAAACTTCAGCCAAAATATACAGGTCCGTATCGAATAATTGAAGTAAAAGGCCCAGTAACCTTTAAAATTAAAGAAATTAATGGAAGAAAAGAGCAAGTTGTGCACTCAAATAGGTTAAAATATTGTCACTACCCTGAGAAAAAGTTAGATGAAATTGAGGATGAAAATTTATCGGAAAATGAAGAGGAAAATATTCTTGACAAACATAGTGAAAATGAAATGACTAATACAGCCCCTATGATGTATTATCTGCCAAATGCAGACCCAGTAATTGAAATAAATGAACATGAAGAGGAACAATTGTTGGAAGGAAATGAATCAGAAAGTGAAAGCGAAATATACGAGGACGGTCAATTTGATATTGATCTAGAAAGGTCTATAGATCAATTGGAACAGGAAATACCTGCTATTGATGAGGAATCCGGGAGCGATCAAGATGAAATTATACCTCCCCCTTCACCGGAAATGCCTGAAGACATTCCGGAGGAAAATGCGCAAAGGACTACCAGAAGTGGTCGAGTTGTGCGCAGGCCTGAATATTACGGAGAATTTTAGGAAAGAAAAATTTTTAGAATTATTAATAATATATTTATACATAATTAATTTAATTACAATAAGAATAATTATAAATGACAGGAAGGAAAGCTAAAGAAACAGCTAAAAAGTATATATAAAAAGCCCAAATCTTATCTGGTTCTAGCGAAAATAAAATAAGGGAAATTGGTATTCGGTTTATAATTAGCACACTCGTTTTTACAAAGAATTTATGGCTAATTTATATTATATTAGGGAATGGACATTGACATTTTTTAGATATAATTAAAATTTCGTTAAATAGAAGAAAAATTATCGTGGGAATAATTTTTTGTTTATGTTAGTTTATACACGAAATAAAGGGATAGGTACCCATTTTTTGTCTTGCAGCCTTATTAGGGTCATTAACGCTGCATTATAAATAAACACCGTCCAAAAAGGGAAACCTCGGCAACTGCAAGTATGACGCCGTGCAGTCTGAAAGGAACAGACGGTGAGAACGCTGTAATAGCTAGAGATCCAGAGTACAGTACCGTATTACCAAATTAAGATTTTGTAAGGTGAATCTTATCAGGTTAAAAAATGTATTAGTAATAGAGAATAGTTTAATTAAATGGGAAAAATGTAACCTTTATGTAATTTAATTAGTATTAATGTATCAAGAAATGAAACGTGAAAAATGTATAATTGTACGAATTGTATTTTCAGTAAATACCGGGGTATGGACAAAAAGTACAGTTACCCTGTTTAAACAAATGTAGGGAAGGTAACCTATGATTTCGGTGGAAGACAATTTTAAAAGTAAAGTGATAGTGCGTATAGAATGGAACTATATTAAAACAGAATGTGGGGAAGTAAACGAACTTAAATGGTTAAGCATGAATACGTTTATAAAGGGAATTATAATATTACCAAAAGAAACTTCATATTTGCTTATTGTAAATTATGGGGAAGACTATTTAATTTTTATAAAAGCAAGAAACATTTTCGGATGAACATTATGAGATAATAAAAATGGAATAATTCACAGAATCAGTCTCAGTTCGTCTCTGTAATGTATAGTTTACACTAGTCTAAACACTGAAAAGACCCAAACAATGATCAACTGAAAAATAAACTATGTTAGTGTAAAAAGGGTAAATTGTTTATTAAACAGCAATATAGAATTGAGATAATGATAACTACAAGAAGAACAATATACAAACTAATTTTACTTATATTTGTATAATACGAGAAGAACCAAACAAAACAAGAGCATAGTTATATTATGTATTTGGCGTGTGAACGAAACCATTAAGATTATGTTGTTATTATAGGAACCCTATAAAACCTCCAGGCAAACTGCTGAGAAATCAGTCAAGCCAAATTCATCAGTATCAGTTAATTGTCAGTTATAGTGCGTGTATAAAAAGAAAAAAATGATTCAAAAGTGCATGGATAATTTTATTGCCTATGTGAGTACCCTCTCACATTACGAGGAGGCATTACCTTTAATTGAAACAGCCCTTACGTCGATCCTAAACCAACACGAGCATTTGGGTGGTTCAGCTCCTGCAAGAAACGAAGCAGTTAAAAAATTGAGGGCAGTCAACATGCTAAATTTGCATCTGCTTCATTTTGAATTTCTGCAACGATTGGCACAACGTTCCGAAGAAAGACACCCAGAATGTCTTGAATTAAGATTTCCCTGCCATTGCAAGTTTTGCAAACGACTGGACATGATTACTTGGAAAACTACGCATCCAAATGAATTGACGCCAGGTGTACCCTTACCACGCCATACAGCGCATCAACCCCATTCACCTAGAGGTTCCCCTCCAAGAAGATTGGTACGTCAGCCAAGAAATTCCCCAACCAGGATAAATCCTGTTCAAGCTCATCAACCTGTGACCAGTTTAATGGAGTTGCAGAGAATGGTCAACACACTTCCCCAGGCGTAGGAAAAAGCCAAAAAGTGTTAAAACTTTATCATTTGAACCATAGTGCGCGAAATCTCCCGAAGAAAAAATCAATTCACAAGTGAGTAAAGAAAAAAAAATGTAAAGTGAGTGAGTACATAATGTACTTAGAAGGTTTATTGTATTAATATTATAAAAATATTTTTTTTTTGGTATCACAGACTCTAATCTAAGTTTAGAAATAATGTTTTTTGTTGTTGTTTGTAATCTTATGCTTACAATTATGTTTACTCGTAATTTTAGGATAATTAATTATTTTTAAATAAAATAATTTTTTCACATATGTTGAGTTCATAATTTTCTTTTGATTTTATCATAAAATAAAAAAAAAAAAAAAAATTTTTTTGCCAAAACAAAGTAGTTACTACTACTATGTTTTTTTTTTAAGGAGGGACGATTGTCGTGAGTCAGATTACTCACTTATAGTTAAATGTTTAATATTTTAATTTTATGAAATCAAAAGCCAAATCTATTTCAATTTAAATAAAACACGGAGCTAAGTGTTTAACAAATTTTCTTAATAAAAAGAGTCAAGAAAATTAAAGCGAGACAGAAAAAAGGCGTGTCCAAGTTTTACGCATAAAAAGTTAGAAGCATGACTGACCAATGAAACAACACTAGTAATTACTACTCATTTCCTGTAGTTGTTAATTTTATTCTCAGAACAAAAATATAAAAAAAAAATGAATAACCATAAAAGAAGCATACAGGAAGCTAAAAGCAATAAAGAAGCGGATACTGGTGTTATTAAAACCCATACAGGAAGCTAAAAGCAATAAAGAAGCGGATACTGGTGTTATTAAAACCCGTTTAATTACCAAAATCCATTAACTTTGGAATTTTAATAGTATAATAAAAAATAATGTTCTTTTTTTCCTCTCGTTATGAGATCATAGAAATAGCGTTGCTATAGTAACCAGGAAATCAAAGAGGTGTAACTTTCTCACATCCGCTCTTTCAACCAATTACAATTAATAAGGAATATTCAAGTAGGCGGGATTAAATAATTTTCCTACTATAAAAACTGGACGGAGCGTTACAAAAAGACAATCAAATTCATTACAATTATTAGACAACAATTAAATAAGTTCTTCTTGAATTGACTATCCGATGTAGTTTCTTAGTGACAGTGTTAATTTTCTTACAATGCTCCCTTGTCTTATTAAAGGTCAAAGAAACCGGAATGACCAAGAATAATTAAAATTATTTTAAAACAAATGAAAAGAATATTATCTTAAAACCAAAAAAAGGGTTCAAGCTAGTGTAAATAAATTCTCGCACCGAAAAGGCAAAGACCTTATGTTTACATAAGTGAGTTAATGTAGGGGACATGGAAGCCAAAACAGTTATCATTTTGATGGGACTATTATGTAAGTTAAAAGACAATTAGAACTTTGATTTTCTTGAACTCAGTGCAAATAATATGTTGAATCAATTTTATGTATTTTACTAATCAAGTAGTGTGTACGACATAAAAGTAATGTAGGACAAAATTATTCTGATACTAATAATGTTAAAGATAAATACGCAGTACAACTAGTCTCCCCTAATTTATAAATGGTGAATTTTAATACTAACAGAGTATGCAGTACTCTTTAGTCAAACGGGAAATGAAAATGAATAGGTGTTTTCAGCTAAATAGAAACTGGTAAAATGTTAGGAAATGTATATTAGAAAAAATAAATCTTGTAATTAGCTAAAGACAATTATTCGGAAGATTTATTCATACAAGATCCTGCAAGGGTCGAATAAACAAAGATTCTAGTAAATTCAGACAATTAAGTTAATTAGTTCTACCCCGCAGGGGTATTGATATAAAAAGTACATATCATTTATTTTGATTAAAAGTATTCCACAGGAAAATCAACAATTAAATGCAAACTAGTTAAATCATTATAGGGGAGAACCAAGTTATACGATTGTGCATGTAATAGTTTGTTAAGTTGATATAAGGTACTAACAAAAATGTGTTGTTGTAATTGTAACCGGATAATATGGTATAAAATGTATTTTATGAATTTGAGTATTACCAATTTTACATTAATGGAAATAAACGTATAGAAAAATCAATCTTAAGTGAATTATTATTTTCATCGACCAGAGAATAAAATGGTGTAATAAACAGTTGATTAGGTTTTCAGAAAATTATTACATTCCAAATAGAGAATATTAAAAGAACCCGAATACAATTAAAAATAGTACGATACACCACGCCAAGTCTCCCTTTCGACATAACATCTTAATATTATAAAACCTTTAATTATTTAACTAATTAATAACATTATAATACAGTGGTGGTTCGTTACACCCGGATTGTATTGCCACTCACCATTTACTCTAACCCCGTTTCGAAAATACGCTTCAACCATGAAAGTTTTCTACTGTTCCGTAAAGCCCATTGTGTGAATTGTTCAAGAAATTGAAAAAATTAGCGATGAATCAAATTACTTGTAACGACTGTCAAAGATCACGGAATAACTGATTGATTGTTAATTCAGGTAGTTACTGACACCCAACAGGAATTAAGCTCTACGGCTAAGCATTACGTCCTTAGATGCAAATAATTTTTGCTCGCACGGTACTTTATTGATTTATAAAGAATTAAAATGTGAAACCAAAAAAAAAGGGATAGGTCATACTTCAAGGTTGAAAATATTTCCATTCAGAACTGGTTCGGTATAATACGGTCCCCTGTCGTAGATCACATTTAAATTCAAACTTCTAAGGCCCCATTTTCCCTTAAGAGCCACTCTGACAAAAAATGTCGCCTAGTTAACGTAAATACCGGTCCAAGAGTGGGCAATAAGTCTTCATACCCAGTTCAATTCATCTTAAGGTTAACGGCTGAGACGGCTCGGTTGACCGAAATTGCTATGTGCACGATAAACAACTGAATGTTTGTTTTACGGTTTACGAGGGACTTTCGATTTAAGGCTGCAAAGTTTAGAATGGCCTTTAAAATAAATACCATCGGCCTGTCGGCTGTGAAGAAAATACTCGAAACCGATACTATAGATCAAACAATTTTATTTTTTATTTTTTTGCGGAAGTAGTCTATTATCTCAAAGTGGAGCTGTAGAGATATGTGGAAAAAACCCACAGTCATCTCCACAAATACTTATATTAAAAGAGTCAGATTAATGTGGTGTACATGTTTCGGTACTAGGGAGTACCGTCATCAGCACCGAAGGGCTAAAATAAATATAGAATGAATAGAAAGAGAAAGGACAAATCCGATTAACGTACTTACCCCAAGTGCCACTGATACTAGGAATGTAAAAGATTTTTTAAAAACTAAAAACTAAAAACCATGAATAAGTTAGTATTAGTATTTTGAGTGCTTAGACGAAAACAGATTAAAAAGTGGTAGTAAAGTATAATTCGAAAGGAATCAATTTTCTTCCTCTACCCTACATTGTAAACAAATAATAAACTGATTGTACTGAAATTCAAATGGAGGTTATACAAAGGTCAAAGTAGTGACATCCAACAAAGTCAAGCAAAAGTAGTAAGTACCCAATAATAATGGGAAATGACGTCAAAAGTGTAAAACGTGGTTCTTGGAGCAAGAAACGGGCATCTGGTGGCGATAGTAAAAAGCAACAAATCACAGTTGTCGGCAAGAAGGCGAGTAACCTGCCAGGACAAAGGTAAGGCTTCAAACCGCAAGATGGATGGGCGGCGCCATCATCTAGAACAAGTGAGGTCAGAAACACACTAGTTATTCCAACATTCAACAATAGAGGGAGTAGGAGAAGGGTATAAAATTAATGTGGCCATCTAGAAGTTAGTGTCTAAATTAGAAGTCGGAGAGAAGGAAGGTAACGGTTATTAAAGAAGTTCGTGCGTTAGTGAAAATTGAAAGCTTTATGGTGGTCATGGTAGATGGAGTAACTTATGTTATTTATATTTTATTTATAGAATAATTTTTACAAAAAGTAAGGGTTAAAAGTGGTGCAATTAAAGGAAAAACTTAAGGGATTCAAGATAGGGGAGGCAGGAGAAGATGACTTGATCGTTAACACAGTTGAGGTTTTTATTAAGAAGAGCCTTGTGGATTTCCATCATTTCAAGAATCAAGAAGGTTAAGTTTGCCGCCTTTGTTACAGGAATGAAGGAGTTTAGTGCCATTTAATGGGTCAAAAGAGTGGTTATTGCAGAGGATATGAGAAGCAAAACTAGATTTGAAGTTGTGGGTAGAGAAATCAGTATTTCGGAATTTATTTATTTCTTTACAGTGTTCGTTGACTCGGGTTGAAAGTTTACGCCCTGTTTGGCCAATATAACAGACATTGCAGTTCCAAGTACTACAAGAAAGTTTATAAACACCCGACTTATCTAGTAGAGAGGTTTTATCTTTGGAGTTGATCAAAAGTTGACCAATATTGTGCTTAGTTTGGAAAGCAATAGAAATGTTGAACTTATTTAGAATATTTTTGGCTGTAAAAGAAATGTTACCCATAAATGGTAAAATGTAGAAACATTTTGGTTCTCTAGGGGTTGGAGTCACTAAATTGTTGTTAACAAACTACTTTTGCTTGACTTTGTTGGATGTCACTACTTTGACCTTTTTATATCCTCCATTTGACATTCGGTACAATCAGTTTGTTATTTGTTTGCAATGTAGGGTAGAGGAAGAAAATTGATTCCTTTCGAATTTTATTTTACCACCACTTTTTAATATATTTTCGTCTAAGTACTCACAATGTCCTCGTCTTATTCATGGTTTTTAGTTTTTAATTTTAAAAAAATCTTTTACATTCCTAGTATCTGGCACTTGGGGTAAGTACGTTAATCTGACTTGTCCTTCCTCTTTCTATTCATTCTATATTTATTTTAGCCCTTCGGTGCTGATGATGGTACTCCCTAGTACCAAAACATGTACACAACATTAATCTGACTCTTTTAATATAAGCATTTGTGGGGACGACTGTGGGTTTTTTTCCCTATATAAAATTTTATTTGTTATCTATCCCTATAATTAAATTAAATTTTAAAATAAGGATATGGTAATATCAATATCATCATACCAAAGAGTTTTTATGTAAGAGCGTTTCTTCAACCTTTAGCTTAATATACTAAGTTAAACTGTACAGTGCAAAAAATAACCGTCACTCGACGACGAAGACCTTTAATGCAAATTTCGGCGGTTTTCTTGTAAACATAATGTTAGTTTTCTGTGTATTTTTCTCTCATTCGAGTCTCAAACAAAAACCGGGTTTGTGTTCTTTTGTCGTTGTTTTAACGTTTATCTCCTCCTCGCATTATAAAAGTACCGTTACAGAAAATTTTCTCATTACGGAAAATGGATAGAAATGGCTGAAAGTAGGAAAAGGTATTTTCCTTCTGAAAATGGTTTGGAATTTTCTTCTCAAAACGTCTTTACAATCAGGTAAATGGCTCTGTCTTACGTCCTACTTTAAAGTCACTTCTTATAGCAAAACGTTCTTAGCTTGTTGCGAATTTTCGTGAACGCTGACACATAAAAGAATTTATTAAGCTAAATAACTATATTTTTGGATAGCTAAATTTTGTCAAATTTGTCCATATTTCTATTTCTGCTTTTATTACTAGACCAAGGTCGACAATTTTTGAAACCAAAAAAAATAATAGTAGGATGAAACCCATTGGAAAAGGAAGAGAATATAACAAAAATAAAAGGAAAAATAATTTACGGGCGATCCGAGGTCGGGAAGTGGAAGAGGGTGAGTTTTTAAGGGTAGAAAACGATTTATCTCGATTTTCGGCAAAACTACAAGTCCTATAAAAAAACGTTAAATGGCAAAGTTGTAGGTAATAAAAAGATCTACAACTTTTGTATTTGCACTTTTTTCACGTAACCTCAAAATTTATGTGAAAAATTCAAATAACCAAGTTTTTGGTTTTTTATTTTTATCTTTTACAAAAATTTTTTTTTTAAACGAAATTTGGTGAAAACTTACCTTTTTATGTTCCAAACACACTGTAATTTTTTTGATTTAAAATATTCTTTCACCTTATTTTGACCTAATATCGAAACAGCACCCTAATTTTCAATCGAAAATTCTCACGTCAAAATATCTGCTTCTTTAAAAAAGTCGGTGGGCTTTTTGCTCGTTAAAATCTCTACTTTCTGGTGCTGTAAAAAAAATTTACATTACTACAGTACGTGCCGCTGACTTAAAGACGTCATCTGTGGTGGATATCATTCCTAGGAGATGCCCCCCCTCCTGGATCCGTCAAAGTGTTTTTATGAACAAGCTAGTATAATGCTGTCTCGCTTACTTCTTTAAAATCGAGGAGGTTATATAAATAGCCTATTTATCCATTCAGTTGGTTAAAAAGAAGGCAAAAAATGTACAAGTGGGAGTAGAAAAACAACATTTCTATAATGAACGTCATTAAAAAAAACATTTCTGTTTGTGAACGAACAATGCCATTAATTATATTACTATTGATACTCCAAATACAAAAATGACTAAAACATTTACGCGAAACAAAATCAAATCTCCAATTAAAAATGTATTTTTGTTGGAAAAAAATTAAATTATATCTTCGTTATTTGCTTGTCTTTATTTTCGAAAGCGTCTTTATAATGATGTATTATAAAAATCCATTTTTTGTTTTTATCATAATTAAAGAATTTTATTTGAATATTTGTCCAAATATACTGGGTCCTGCACCTCACCTCCCGTCTTCTATAGCAATTTAACAGTGTTTAAAACTTTTAGATTACTAAAGTCAAAATGGTCTATGGTGACTTTAATAAACTTTATTACCAATAAATTGTTTTTCAAAGCCACCTTCGATATTTATTCATAATAATGACTGTGGGAATAGTTGATAAAATTAGTTTTCTGCAAATAACTCTTGATGCGTTAGAAATTTCGATAGGGTTGCAATTAGGAAAAAAGTTTGATTTTTATTTCTGCATCGAATGACATAAAAATATACAGGGGTTCCCATTTGAAATAAGAAAAATAAATTGCTTTAAAGTTTGCAAAGTTTGACACTAAACATTGGACACCCTGTACAATTCGTGTTAACCAAACTTGGTTAACGAAATTGTTATACCTTATTTAATAGGTACCTTTGTAGAAACTTATTAACGATGCAATATTTTTATTTTTTATTTATTTTTAATACCAGTGGCGCAAAACTGATACTTTTTAGTTTTTATTTTTTTTCGTCTATAATACTGAATCAATTTTAATAAAATTTTAGGGGTATGTAGGTAACTATAGGAGGCACCCAAAAAAGTAAAAAAATATATGGCATGTAATTTAAAAAAATACACCCTTATGACGTCACACTTTTTTGGAACACCCTGTATGAAAAAAAATATTTTCCTGAAATGCGCCCCAAGATACAGATAAGGTCTGCAAAATATGAAAATTCTAACTTAGATACTAAGTGAGCTATAGAAGACGGGAGGTGAGGTGCAGAACCCTGTATAAACCAAAATAATAACGTATAATTTAACGAAAGTATACTGTAGGCCACAATAAACGAATAGTTCTATTTCGAAAAAATACTAAAAATTAATTTTAAAACGCAATTGATTACAAACATAGCTCACCAACTCTGCATTACTCGTAGTAAAAATGTCCGTACAGCCTCTCCGTTGTGATTTCCCTAAAACACATAAATTTAGGTTGTTGTTTATTTTCCTTGGTTAAGGGTTTAGTTGTGTGACTAGTAAAAATTTATCATAAAATGGACAATAATATAAAATAGGTATTTTAATGAAATATTTAGGCGTGGTCCTGCAACGCGCTTTTGCCTCTATGGTACTCAATAATGAGTACACTCGCACCCCTCCCCCCTCATCGTAATGCCTAGTGACGCCACTGTGTCCAGTGTAAAGTTACCTTTGGACGTTTTAAGGTAGACGACATAAAGCTTGAGCCAGCTATTTTAGACTCTCAATACGTTAGCTTATGGTTGGTACAAAATTCTGACAAATATATCATAATTCTCTAAACAAAAATAAATAAACTCATACGCATAATCCGAAAATTTAACACCAAAGTTAAGTATTTTTTAATAAAAGCTATTTTCCAATTTAACGCCAGCTCTCTTCATATACGTTATTCAACAAATATTGCTTCCATTGATATCTCCATATCTCCATATTTCTCATATCCTCAAATTACCATATTACAAATCCCATTTCACATTTTTAAATCTTTTATTTCTGGATTATTTGGTGCAGATTTCACAGAAGAATTGATTTGGAAATAGTCCAGAATTTATAAATTATGTCTGCGTTGCAAAGTTTGGTATTATTGAAATAAAATGCGCTAAAGTGTTTACTTGTACACAGTTTTTGACTGTTGTCGCCTCACTGCAGCAGACAGCTGGCAAGAGACAACTTAAGTCAATCTTCTGCATCAAGGATAATAGATGTACAGTGGCGGGTCTCATTATATCAGCCAAATTTTGTTTGTTTCGTGTATTATTACTATTACCTCTAAAATATCCCTCGTATATTACGTATATTTTATATGCACAGCCACGAGTTATTAAAACTTAACGGTACCTTTTGTACGTCCCCTTTGGGGCCACGCGAGCTCAGACCGTGACTGTCATTTCTTTCACAAGACAAATATTAATGCGAATAATAATACCGCGAGTAAGAGAGAAATGAACCCATGCTGCCATTTAAACGAAAGACGAAGAACAAGAAGCTTTTCTGGCTAGAATAGCGACCAAACAAAATTTTCCGATTGAGATTCCGACGAATGATCTATTTTTTAGAAACGTATGGGAAGTTACGTTGCGGAAGTAGTTCGCAGTTTATATTCCAGAAAAACTTGTAATATCAATCGATTTCTGCAGTGAGGAGGGTTGTATAATAATTATTCAAATAGGTATTTTCCTGCGAGATGACAGTATTCCAGCTTTGAGTGGTTTATCTTTATCATGGAGATGCAGTCATTCATGATGATCTAATATGGTTTTAGCAGGATGGTACACAGTCACATTACGCGCAAACTGATTGATCATATTCTTACCGATGGACAGGGAGAAGAGGTACAATTGAATGACCGGTAGGATCGCCAGATCTTAACACCCTTGATTAAATATTTTCTTTAAAGCCACCTTAAAAGTAAAGTTGTTATGATAAAAATAGAAAATTTAGAGGAAGACTGAATTCGACACGTAACAGAAATGGTATATAATGTTACAAATCAATTTTATTTTACACTTGGGTTCTGCACGAAAAAAATGGACGATTTCCTACATGTTCTACATGAAAGCCCAATAAAAGGAAATTGTAAATAAATCAGCAAGCTGGCTAAATAAAAAATATTATATCGAGTTTCCTACATAAAAATTGTATGCATTATTATTGTAGCCATTGGAAGAATAATGAAGAATGTAACCCGGCGTAAAAAGCCTCAAGTTTTTCCCGCTGAAAACACCCAATACAAACACCTAAAGTTGTTGATTGCTCCCCATTTCTCATAAAAACAAAATTTATGTCGGGTCCCAAAAATAATAGATTGTAACCGCTGCGTTTTGGGGTTGTTCGAATAAGTGGAAGAGCTCGTATATTTCACAAACGCGCTTAAACTTTTTCAGTTAAAATTAGTAAGAAAAACACCGCCACATTTTTCAGACTCTTGAAACAAATTAACTGAATAATTAGTTAAATTTGGCTAGATTCCGAAATGCCAAACTTTTAAATTTCTTTTCGTTCAGTGGAAGTTTTTGCGATTTAAGGGAAAAGTTACCGAGGGTAGGAAAAATTATTTTTTCATATTTTACTTGGAAAATTGGAAACTTAGCTTCAACTCAGCGAATTTCCCGATAAGCTGTTATCTTTTTTCGGGCCTTTTCAACACAAAGAGAAAGTTTTTTACGGAGTTTCGATGAACAAAGTTAACTCGAGATTTCGGTACGTTGTTAATATTTTATTATATCAATTTAAGTACCTGTCAAGAATCCTGACCGCAACTTTTTGTTTTTCTTACTTATTGAAGTGTTGCGAGTTTATTTCTTTTTCATTTAAAGTTTCTTGAATGTTTTCGAGGAAAAATGAGATTGTAATGTTTTCTTGAGAAGACAGAGTTAACCTTTCACTAAAAGTTATACAGTGTGATCAGCCAGATGGAATAAATTCGATAATAAATACATGGAGGCGTGTCTGTCGTTTGAATTTAATATAACTGCATATCAGAAAAATGGTTTATTTAACAGAAATGCACAAAATAACAATTTTACCGATGATTGGTTATGGAGATAAGACACGGACACAAATGGAAGTTGCTCGCTTATTCCATAAAAATTTCCAAATTTGCCGCCTTTAACTCAAGGGAAAATTAGTAAAATAGAAAAGCAGTTTCGCCAGCTTGGACATGTAAAGCAGATTATAAAAAAAAAGTAGCTGCCAATGCAATAAGTAATGATACCAAATTAGATATTATGCTTGAAATTGAGGAAAACCCACACACTTCTAGTCGAAAACAGCCCCAATATTTGATATTAGCCATTCATCGATTATTCGAACATTACAAGAAAATAAAATGTATCCCTATAAAATGATACCTACTCACGAGCCCATGGAATACGATTTTGATAGGAGAACTTATTTTTTTAAACAAATTATGGCAATGTTAGATAACTATGTAATCCAATTAGAACATGTTTTATTTTCCGATGAGTGCGCCTTTACACTTTACGATCATGCCAATCGTCAGAATTACCGTTAGGGGTCTAGGGAAAATCCTCACTGGATTGGAGAAAAACATATGCAAATACGCTGAAAAGGTTAATGTTTGGGCAGGAATAGTTGGAGATCATAATAATTTTATCATAGGTCCCTTTTTCATTAATGGCAATTTAAATGGCGATAATTATTTCGCACTGCTCCAAAATAATATCTTGCCAACTTTGATAAACTTATATCCTGATCCGGCAAACCCACCACTTCCAGCGAATATGATATAGTTTCAGCACGATAGAGCACCGCCCCATTACCAAATCAATGTCTCAACCGAGTATTTCCAAATCGGTGGATAGGAAGGCGTGGATCGATGGAATGGCCAGCACGATCCCCTGATCTGACGCCATTAAACTTCTTATGGGGTTATGTCAAAAATATTGTATACAAAACTAAACCCCTCGACTTAGCTGACTTAAGAAGACGAATAACGCTTGCGATTAGATCAGTCATGCCTGAGATGTTCAGTAACATAAGAAGAAATTTCTATTTAAGATTAGGATGTTGCCAAGACGTTCGCGGCGAGCATTTTCAACATCTCCTACATTAATGATTTTTTTTGTTTTTTACATTATCAAGAAATAAACAGTATTATTTATTAGTTTTTGAGTGTGTTGTTCATTTTTGCAATAAATCTGAAAACAGCTGATATTTCTGAAACAGTTAAAGATAGGTATAGGATATTGTACATAAAATATGTCTAAAATTTTCTGAAGAATCCAAAAATTAAATAATATACAGGGTGTTGCATTTAAAATGAGAAAAATGGTATTGGCCACTGTTACATGACACACCTTGTATAAAAAGTTTTTATAGAAAAAAATGCGCAACTAGAAAAACCAATCGACGTATCCGAGCGTTTTTTCGGTCACGACCCGACCCGACGAATTATCGATTTAATTCCATTTGGCTGATATACCCTGTAGGTACAGTACTGGTAAGTCTGAACTTATGAACGGTTTTTAACGTAAAAAGAACAAATAAATCTGCCCCTGGTTAGGCGACGTATATATTATTATACATTACTACCTCTCTTGCTTATAAACCACTTCAATAGTAACGATTTAACTTTTCCTCGCCAATTCTGCCAGTGTTATGTTATTCTATTTGTTATGACTATGGCAGTAATATAAACTTCCCATTTTACATAATATAAAACTTACTAGACTCATTAAACAAGTGTTTTATGATTTTATGAGCATCCAACTTTCAACTCTGGATCTCATGAACCGATGAAATGCATGTGCGGTTTTTACTGCTTATGAAATGGGAAATTGTATAAATCCTTTATAACAAATTAACTGTTTTGACCCGTTCAGTACGTACTTACGTTTTATTGAGGATAAAAATGGAATTTATACTAGTTCCAGATGATGCGTTATATTACCTTTAAAATACTATTTTAGGTGGAGATATTAATCATAAATAAATACAGAGTCTCGCATTATGACAACCAACAGGCCAATAAAAAAAGAAGAACGCTTATTCCCCATAACACCTGTGTATTTAAAATAGCTTAGACGAGGTAAAGGAGGGGACGCGGCATGTGCATCTACCGCGACAGAAGCAAAGTGTGACCAAAAAGTCGATAGGCGGCCATTATTCTGGTGCCAAACATCCTATTGTCACCAAGCTGGTTTTTCGTGTTTTTGATTGCAATGTGAATGAAACATAGTAGTATTTATCTTTGAATAAAATGGTCGTTTGTTCATCTTACGGGTGCAAAAGTCGTAGCGATAGAAAGGAGCCAGGAATAAGCTTCACAGGTAATAAATGGTAGACCCTATATTTTTGCTAACCGCCATTTTCTTGGTGCCATCTGGTAAATTCTGGTCACAATCGCAAGTTTATGATGCCGCGTCCCCTCCTTTACCTCGTCTAAATAAAATAGCATCTCGTGAAGAGGCTGTGACGTCGAAGATTTGATTTGTCCCCTACATTACATTTCGGTTATACACAAGGTATTTATTGGGGGTTTCCGGGATTTGCAGGTATATTGTTAGGGGTTGTTTATTGTCACATAATAATGCGTTATTATTACCTGCTTAACAAACCGTATTTATATCGATTTTTAATACATACTTCTAGTAAATAGACCTTTGGTAAATAAATGAATTTCAAATTTTGAAAAAAAGTGTTTCTAAAAGCACCTCTTAGAGTGCAGTTGTATAAAGAGAGCTTACCAGGAGTCAGTTTACCTCCAGAACCTGGAATTACCCGGTGGGGAACATGAATTAAGGCCGCAATATTCTACGCAGAGCATTTCGAAGTCATTAAAGAACTAATTTTGGATTTAGATGACGATTCGCAGTGTGTTGATCAAAGTAAAGAGTTGTTAAAAAGTTTAAGTGTAGCTGAAGATCTTGTTTTTATTAAGGGTAATTTCAGTTTTATACCGGACATAATATCCTCGTTGGAGAGTAGAAATTTAAGTTTAGTCAATTAGTATTGTTGACATACTGGCCACCAGTTTGACTGCCTTTTATATTGGAGTTAATTCCGCTGGGATGGCGCTACGGTATATTGATGGCCGCTTGGATTTTGCAAAGAGGCTTTTAGTACATTTTCCGTCGTTCTTGGAATTGCTTGGGTTATAGCTGCCCGTGGAGTCTACCCGCTACCCGCCTCAGGGTATCCATTAAACTTGGATCCTTGTGTATTCCAATATAAAAAATAGTTACACATTTGTCCGATATGCCACAATATTCTCTTTTAATTATTTTTGCGGACACTATAATCATTTTATAAAGATATCTTGTTTTAAATGGAGGGTTGTGCTGTGCACAATGTAGGAGTAGTAAGGGAATATCTTTCATCTTCTTGAGATATGTATGAGAGCTGTATTTAATTTTTTTAAATTTTAGGAAGGGTTTGTTCGTGAAGAAAACATTAAAATCCATTAAATTGTTATTTAGCCCACTGTGCCCAGGTCAAATTTCACCGTAAATTCCCTACTTATCGCAAACCGTAATTCTCAGCTTTATGAATATAAATTAACAGATCTTTGCCCAAATATCCGACAAAAATATTATATTCCCGGTTTTAAACATTAACGCATATTACTCTTCATACAGTACTAATTTTCTAGACTAAAGGGCACGAGAAATTTTCAATTATCTCAAAACGGAGACATAACCTTAAAAGTAAATCTTGCGTCCATGTTTTATTCAACGTCTTAAAAGGACGTTATCTATTTAAAACTGAAAAAGGTCACGATTTAGGAGGGCAAGACATCTGGGGAAAATTTTGCAAACTTCCGGGATATACGTAATGCCTTTGTGGATGGAAAAAATAAAATGTGTTGGAATAATGGTAAGTGACAACTGCTTATCATAATTTTTGAATTTAGTGTAAAATTGGGCTTCCCTTTATATTTTTCATATATAAAAGATACCAGGATATCGTTATTATTTTTAGAAAGAAAATATATATTTTTCTCCGACGGTTAGCAACATTTTTTTCTTGACGGCCTTCACAAGCTAATTAATAACCCATTAATTATATTTCAAGCAATATAAGCAAGTTTTTAAAGTATTTTCATAAATTACTCAACATTTTCTGTTCCACTGTAATGCGGAAAAGTTGTACCCCGGCTGACACCATGCTAATCATAATTTTAAACGTTCTACGATCTTAGTTATTTAAGTCTCTCTACTAGTAGTTTTAACAAAAAGTATATTTTTTCATCAAAAAATGTCTACTCTCTTTAAAGAACTGTAATCAGCTAAAAACAGTTTTTTATTACTTCGAACCGTTCGAATTTTTATTTACTTCTACACAACGAAGTGTATGTAATGAATTTTTTTGCTTTCTACTATTGAACTTTAGTGTGCATTACACAGTTAGTTGTTTCTATCATCAGTGGGTAGATAATTTTTTAGTTTATCTAATACCGCGCGAGCAAAAATTATTTGCATCCAAGAGGGCTTGGATTAAAAAACGTAGGGCTTGGTTTCGATCATAATGATATGGGGACGATATATCTAACCAAATCCAGGTTAAAATTTTGTCAAATTCATATTATGACATGATATGCCAAACTAATGAGTAATAAAATAAGTAGACAAATACAAATTTATTTGCCACTCACCATTTACTCTAACCCCGTTTCGAAAATACGCTTCAACCATGAATGTTTTGTGCTGTTCCGTAAAGCCCATTGTGTGAATCGTTCAAGAAATTGGAAAAATTAGCGATGAATCAAATTACTTGTAACGACTGTCAAAGATGACGGTAAAAGATTGATTGTTAATTCAGGTAGTTACTGACACCCAACAAGTATTAAGCTCTACGGCTAAGCATTACGTCCTTAAATGCAAGGCCCTGTTTGATGGAAATAATTTTTGCTCGCACGGTATATCAAACTAAATGTACATATTTCTTTTTTTTTTGCAAAAATCCTTGTCGTAGTTAAATTATTTCCTTCAATTCCTAAAATCTAATTAATAACTTAATTAGTGCATGATGGCCTTCAGAAAAATGTTGTTGACAGCCGGAAAAAAAACATTTTTTTATTACAAAAGTAATCTCAATAATTTTATCTTTTTTAAACGGAACGATCTTAAAAGAAATACAAAATGCTATGACATGCGACAAGTTTTAAAAAAATAGTCTTCACGTGTTACATTTGAAATAGAAAAATATTAAATAAAAAAGTAGTAGTAGTAGTAAAGGGGAGGCTTAGCGCCAAGCAAGTAGGCCAGTGCGACCCTTTTTGCCAACCCCATTTTACGTCTGGGTAATGTCAGCCAGACGGGACCTACAGTTTTACGTGGGTTCCGAACCACAATTTTTACCGGCAGATGTTATTCTCGGCACAGTTTTTACGGTCCTGTTGTAACACCTCCTGTCCACCACAGACCTCGACGGGGGAAGCCTAATACGTCTCCGTGGTGCGACTTGAAGGATGTTGCCGCAGAGCCCCCTAATCCATCGGGATCCAGTATCACTCCACGGGACACACCGTACACCGTCCGTATTACCAAATCCTCTGATTCGGGGCGTCCCCTAATCCGTCTGGATTGGTAACAGACATGCGTCCCTTTTTGTGGGTCACTAGATCCGTTACTTGGTTCAGGAGTAGCTCACTTCTCGACAACATGCCGAAGGAACACCCGAATGATACCGGAGGCAGCCCGAGAGCTCCACCGCTATATCGTATCGAGGTCGCCTTTTACTGCAGTGTATATTTTGCCATTGAGAATGCCAGTGTGTGTTGTACAATGCAACACTACGAAGTACGGTGGCCTGGTCAAGCAAACTAAATAAGTCCGCCAAACCTGCCTGGGATCGAACCAGGTACCTTCGGCATGCGATGCGAGAACGCTATCGCTGCGCTAGGCCGCCACCCAAATAAAAAAGTAAGAAGATAATATAGTGTCTGCAACAATTTTATTATCAAAAGTGAATATTGTGGCATATCGGACAAGTGTGTAAATGTTCTTTATATTGGAATACACAGGGATCCAAGCACATTGTATATCCTGGGGCGGGTTGACCACGTCCACGACGGCCGTTTCGTCCTTGTTAGGACTCTACAAGCAGCCGTAAACCAAGCAATCCCGACAGCGGTAAGATTTACTAAAAGCCTCTTTGCAAAAGTAAAGCGGACATCAATACACCGTAGCGCCATCCCAGCGGAATTAAGAGGCTTTAAGTACATCGTGGCGCTGTTTTTGGAATTGCTTTGGTTATGGCTTTGGAGAGTCCTAACAAGGACGAACGGCCGTCGTGGTCTACCCGCCCCAGGGTAGAGTTGTTAAGAAAAGAACCGAACAGGTTCTTTAGAACAGGTTAGAGATAGCCTGTTCAGTGAACTGTTCTTTGTAAAAGAACTGAACCGGTTCTTTAGATAGACTTATGACAGATGATTGCGCTCGCTTAACCTATTCAACCGACCACGCGGCGCTGCGCGCTCTTTTCACAGAACACCGCTGCATCCGTGTGTGTGCTCTTACTGCTCTCTGTTCCCTGCCTGCTCCACGCCGCATGAAAGAACAGCCTGTTCTTTCTACCCAACTGTTCTTTGAGTAGGTTCAGTTCCTTTATTGGAGTTCTGTGTTCAGTTCTTTAAGAGAGTGAGATTCGATTCGACCGATACGGTGACGGGGACCGCTGAACTGGCAGGAGTGGCAGCCTAAACGACGCGATGGCGCGGTTAGAAATTTTTGAAATTTACCGGGAATCTTGATCTGTTTGCTGTTTTCTTCGTGTTCGCTTGGCTCGGCTCAGTTATTTCTTTTCTGTGTACTAAATTGTATTGTACTGTACAGATAATTAAAAATCATATCCGCTCTTTTCTTCCGCTTCCGCCATACTATCAAGAATAATATTAATATACCAAGTGAGTAAGTGACAATAATTTATGATCAAAAGAACAGGTGAACAGGTTTACGGAACAGGTTCCCGGGTGAGAACCGAACTGTTCGAACCTGTTCAGCAATTAACCTGCTCTTTAACATCACTACCCCAGGGTATCCATTGTGCTTGGATCCCTGTATATTCTAATATAAAAAAAAACAGTTACACACTTGTCCGATATGCTACAATATTTACTTTTATTTATTTTCGCGAACCCTATATTATCTTCTAAACATTTTTATGGCTCAAAACTTAAACGGATTGCGCGCATTCTAGTGGTGAAAACGCAAATAGCGTCCCTATACCGGATTGTGATGCACTTCGTGGTTTATTTAGTTGTCCACCTTTCGATTACTAACAGTGTGAATGCCTTTTATATTGGAGTTAATTTCGCTGGGATGGCGCTTTGGTGTATTGATGGCCGCTTTGCTTTTGCAAAGAGGCTTTTAATACATCTTGCCGCTCTTGTCGGGATTGCTTCGGTTATGGCTGCCCGTAGAGTTCTAACAAGTACGAAACGGCCGTCGTGATCTACCCGCCCCAGTATATCCATTGTGCTTGGATCCCTGTATATTTCAATATAAAGAATAGTTACACACTTGTCCGATATGCCACAGTATTCACTTTTAATAAAAAAGTAAGTTTTAACACTTCGCTTCAATGTCCTATCTACTTGGTTGTGTGGAGATGTAAATACAAATTCGGACCGTTCGTAGAAATAAAAAACTGTTTTAACTGCACACAGTCCCATATTTAATTTATACATTGTAGGCGAAATTGTTGTTACAAAAGCCACGAAACTGTTGTTACAAGATTTGCCATTTTATACCAATTAGCATATCGCCAGCCGGTCTACAGCATTTCCACTTTACAGTATTAAGAAATCATGGAAAATGTTGCCTGATTAATGATAATTAGTGACTAACAAAAATCCAAAAAAAAATTTACAACTTACAGTAGGTACCTACCATGCGAGCAAAAATTATTTGCATCAAAGATGGCTTGGATTAAAAAACGTGGGGCTTGGTTTAGATTATAATGATATGGGGACGATATATCTAACCAAATCTAGGTTAAAATTATGTCAAATTCATATTATGACATGATATGCCAAACTAATGAGTAATAAAATAAATAGACAAAAACAAATTTATTTTTGTTGTTTACAAAATTAACAAAGTAAGAATAAACAGAAAGAAAAAGAAAAATAGTTACATAAATTGCTGAAATGGGCCACCGTCATGCTCCAAGCATACATTCCTACAGTAATTCCTACGTCTTTCAAAACGTGCGGCTTGTATTTCTTGGAATATGTTCCATAAGATCTTCCCACTTCTTCGGACAGGCGTCTTATACAATTTGTTGGCGTATTTTGCATTATTTCAGGAACGTTTGCAACAAGTTCTTCTGTTCTTACAGATGGTTTTCCTGCTTCTTTTTTGTGTTGTATAGAACCTGTTTCCCTAAACACAGCCACGGTTCTTTTCAGGCAATGATAAAAATCCCCAGCAATAAAGGCAACGTTAGGAAAATGTTCGTGAAAATCCCACAAACCCGGATTGTATTGCCACTCACCATTTACTCTAACCCCGTTTCGAAAATACGCTTCAACCATGAATGTTTTGTGCTGTTCCGTAAAGCCCATTGTGTTGATTGCTTAAGAAATTGGAAAAATTAGCGATGAATCAAATTACTTGTAATGACTGTCAAAGATGACGGAATAACTGATTGATTGTTAATTCAGGTAGTTACTGACAACCAACAGGTATTAAGCTCTACGGCTAAGTCTTACGTCCTTAGTTGCAAGGCCCTCTTTGATGCAAATAATTTTTGCTTGCACGGTATATAAGGAAGTCTGATTTTTATCTTAAATTGAAGTATTTGACATTAGTACAACATTGTCAAACTTTACGTTATACCAAGGCCGCTTATCATAACTCATAACTCCGTACTTATACAATACACAAGTGCATTAAATAATTGAATCTCATTTTTGTTCGTTAACGAAATATACTACAGGTTGGATCATTTTTTAAATAGGTACCTAATTTTCGAAGTATTTAACCCACTGTCGAATATTTTTCGGTGTTATAGTTCCGAAAATGTGAAAGTTAACCAAAATGTCTAGTAAATATTTAACGGGTTGTTAGATACGCTTGGAATAAGCTTAATGTTTTAGTTTGTGGTTACAGTAGCCCCGTAGAAATAAAACCAAAGCTCTGTTGATATTAACATGCTTTACATTTATTGTAAATCTAAAAAATTATTTTAATTACTTTATTTTCTCAAAATAAACATTACTGGTAAGAAAAATAGAGTAATCGCGTTTGTATAATTTATATCAACGAAAAATATTCTTGGCTAGCGAACTTAAAGTGCATTTTGCATTGAAGTACACAGGGATGCCAAAAACAATAGACTCCCTGGGACCGAGTAGACATTGACAGCTGTTTCGTCCTTGATAAAAACTCATCAGAATGCCACAACCCGAAGCAACTCCACTGATAACAATGCAGCGCATTTAAACCCTGCTATACTGGTGTGTGTTTGCGCCGTTTTGTTTTTGGAGTCCTTTTGGATCCACACTTCGTTATACCTGTATTTTGTAATGTTGTTGATTCCAACGTGATGGCGTTGCGACTTATTTACTACTTGCTATTTTATTAAGCAGAGTTTAAATGTGCTGCAGTGTTATCAGTGGAGTTGCTTCGGGTTGTGGCATTCTGATGAGTTCCTAACAAGGACGAAACAGCTGTCAATGCCTACTCGGCCCTAGAGCATCCTTGTGTACTTCAATGCAAAATGCAGGTTTTCCACACTTTAAAGTTCGCTAGATAGAGAATATTTTTCGTTGATATTACCGGTAATAGTCTGGGGTAAAATACCTATGGATTAAAAAGTATTATATTTATATAAAATAAGGCCATCAACTGGCCGTATTAATTTTTCCTTTTATTCTTTATCACTAGGTGTCTATATCTAACTAAATAAGTGGCCCAAAAGTCACTATCACTATAGATATCTAATTTGGCTAAAGAAAAGTAATAAAAAATTTATTTAAATGGCGAATATGTCGCTGAGCGCCAATCCTAAAAAAAGAGCTTAGAAAAAGATAATTTAGTAGTAGCTAGGTAAACTACCAATGATAAAATAAATTTGTATAGCTAGCAGACAATGTTAGTATTAAAAAGCAATACGTTTTTAACTACATGACTTCAATTCATTACAAAATCATATTTTTTTTATACATAAAAGACATTTTTCACTACTGCACCATATTGTTTTAAGGTAACAGAGTTGTCTTTTAGCAGCGAAAAAATAATATTTAAAAAACGACCATATTGAGGTTAAAAAGTCATTTTAGAAAAATGAACCGGATAGACACAGTGTGACCGGTAAAGTCCGCATCATATGGGATTTTTTTTTATTAATAGCTTTAATCGAAATTTAACTTTGGCATCAAGTTCTGCTTCGATCGAGATGAAAATTAGGCAAAAAAAAATAGTAGTCACGTGATTCGCATTATCTGTCAAATTTTAATTTTTTTAAAAAATAATTCAAAAGTGGGGTTATTTTTGAAAATATCGAAAAAAGTTATTAGAAAAAGATTTTTTAAATACAGTTTTTAGCCCACATGCAAAACTTCAGCTGCATAAGAAATTTTTGATTTTTTACAAACCACTAAAATTTATTTTCCACCTAATAAACACTTAATGAACACTTTACATGTGTTCTTTTTTGTCTTAATATTAAGGTGTATCACTTTCAGACACAAACTACCTTTTCAAAAATACTTATTTTATAAAGTTACCTTATACAGGGTCAAAAACAAATTTTTGTAGAAAAACAAACATTTAATATGGCCCTACTTTAAAGAAAATGTATCTAAAATAAAGCATTGTCAAAACTAAGAAGTTTTATGTAAGTTGCGCTGGTTCTTATTTTGCAAAAGTGGTGCAATTTTCAAAATATGGGGAAAAAATCAAAATTATCTTATGCAGCTAAAATTTTGCATGTGGACTAGAAACTGCATTTAAAAAAACTTTTTCTAATAACTTTTTTCGATACTTTTAGAAATAACCCCACTTTTAAATTATTTTTCGGAAGAAATTAAAATTTGACAAATAATGCGAATCACGTGACTACTATTTTTTTGTTTAATATTTATCTCGATCGAAGCAGAACTTGATGCCAAAGTCAAATTTCGAATAAAGTTAATAATAAAAATAAATCCCATTATGATGCGGACTTTACTGGTCACACTGTACAACAGAGTTGTTTTTTCGGAGCCTATTTAATGCAGATTTTTTGCTACTACTAATGAATTTTTAGCTACGGCAAATAAAGTTTTCTCTCAGTAATATAATAATTTTGAAATAAATGCAATTTATGTCTGACTATAACAAGAAAAATCAATTCTTCCACATAGATACTTCGTTAGCGCCTACTTTTTTTGAATCTACTCCATATGTATTTTGTAATACCTAATTGGTAAGTAAATATTCATATTTTTTAATCTACAATAAAATGTTCGTCTTAAGAATATAAAATTAATCAAATATTACATCAATATAAATATTTAACGCCTACCGAACAGTTGTTATACCAAATACACACAAATCCCTTAATGCTCGTTATTAGCATATTATTCCCCTACAGTTTTGCTTATGACCTAACCTCCATAAAAAATACATGTTTTATTTATATCGGGACTTTAACACAAATCTTTCAAAATTCGCATATAATAATACTGGGACGTATTTGATGATAGAAAAATATTTTTAGATACAATCCCAATAAAAAATCTATAAAGGAGGTTGCTTTTTTTTTAAATGTAACAATTACTTTAAATTGTTTTTTTTTTTTATCCTACGGTGAAAAATAAAACGCTGGTATGCACCCAGACGTTTTAAATCTTTTAAAAATAGTTATGATACCGTGCGAGCAAAAATTATTTGCATCAAAGAGGCCCTTGCATCTAAGGACGTAATGCTTAGCCGTGAAGCTTAATACCTGTTGAGTGTCAGTACCTACCTGAATTAAGAATCAATCAGTTATTCCGTCATCTTTGACAGTCGTTACAAGTAATTTTGATTCATCACTAATTTTTCCAATTTCTTAAACAATTCACACAATGGGCTTTACGGAACAGCACAAAACATTCATGGTTGAAGCGTATTTTCGAAACGGGGTTAGAGTAAATGGTAAGTGGCAATACAATCCGGGTTTGTGCATGGACGATTTTCACGAACATTTTCCTAACGTTGCTTTTATTGCTGGGAATTTTTATCATTGCCTGAAAAGAACCGTGGCTGTGTTTAGGAAAACAGGTTCCATACAACACAATAAAGGAGCAGAAAGGCCATTTGTAAGAACAGAAGAACTTATTGCAAACGTTCGAGAAATAATGCAAAATACGGCAACAAATTGTATAAGACGCCTGTCCCAAGAAGTGGGAAGATCTTATGGAACATGCATGACTATTCTTAAGAAGCAGCTAAATTTATTTCATTATAAAGTGCAAGTATTCCAAGAAATACAAGCCGCAGATTTTAAAAGACGCAGGAATTACTCTCAATGGTTTATCCAAAATTTATTGAAAAGAAATGATTTATTAGACCTGAAATTTTTTTCAATTCATGTAATTCTTTTTCTTTTTCTTTCTGTATATTCTTACGTTGTTAATTTTGTACACAACAGAAATAAATTTGTATTTGTCTACTTATTTTATTACTCATTAGTTTGGCATATCATGTCATAATATGAATTTGACAAAATTTTAACCTAGATTAGGTTAGATATATCGTCCCCATATCATTGTGATCTAAACCAAGCCCTACGTTTTTAATCCAAGCCCTCTTTGATGCAAATAATTTTTGCTTGCTCGGTAGTTTTGTGTATTGGTACAGGTTGATCTGGACAAAATAATGCAAAACGCCTACTTCCTGCACTCCTAGTATTCGCATACCATAAAATTTCTTAATTTTTTTGTTTTTGCGAAAAAACAATTTCGTACGCTTACCTGAAAAATTCAGTCCGAACGTATGTGCTGCTATGGAGAAGTAAATGCAGCAAACCAAGGTCATTTTGTACTCATTTATTCTAGACAAGAAATTCAACAAAAATGACTTAAAAAATGAGGCGATAACAACACCAACTGGTAGCCAATTGTGGTTCAAACCCCACTTGTAATACTGTAGAAAATTACATAAATTTATTTTTCAACCAACTAGAACCAACCAATTAGAAGGCTTCTTTTGTTTACGTTGCTTATAGCAACGGGAGATTATCGCGATAATATTGTTAGTTCCTATTAACTTAATGAAATTAATAAGTGATAATTTTTCTGTCAAAAATAAAGTGGTTTATATCTATTGGCAAAAGTCACTCAGAATAAAATCAAAATACATTTTGTTGCTAACTTATAATATTTGTTGATAATAACTAATTTGCTTTACATATCGAACACAGGGGCTAAAAGAGACACATTAAAAATTTAACTAAACTCATCGGAAATATGTTTTTTTTTTTTATTTTCATTTGAAACTATGTAGACATGTAATTTCGGATGTTATGGTTGAAAACGAATTAATGTTTTAATGTTCCTGAAATTTTAGTAATAAACCTTAGTTACTTACAAGTAAAATCAACTTCTATAGTAAAAATACAGTGCGTCATATTAAACTAAACTCATCGGAAATATATTTTTTAAAGTTTTATTTGAATTTAAATCTATAAGGACATTGGATTTCAGATAACAAATATGTTATTTAATGTTTCTTACATTTTGGTAATAAAAATGAGTTACTAACGGCTAAAATGAACTTCATTTCTAAAACTCTAATTAGTTACAATTAACTAAAGCCGCCGGAAATATGTTTCTGTAGCATTTTAGCAAAAAAATTACAATAAGAAAAAACTCCAATTTATGAAATTTTTTTACCGAATCTACCACGCAGCAGAATTAATTCCCGATAATTCTGCTGCTAGGGAGATTATAAGTGATAATTGTAGTACCTTATAAATATTTCTTTTTGTAAAATTTGTTTGATGCACAAGGCCGATTTCGGCTCTGCTTTCTGTATATTTATTCCGTATTTTCCCCAACACTGAAATTCTCTCGCTGCCTTCCGAAACCACTTGTGTAAGACCTGCAGTTAGTATTCCACTTTGGTACAAAAATCCTTGCAGGAAAATTTGTTTGCTCTTTTCCTGCAGCGGTTTTTTATTTTTAGTTGCCGTCAATACATGCTAGCCGAATGTGAATAGGTGTTATCCTTATAGAATTTTATTACCATAACATTAAAACATACGATGTGTTTCTTTTAGACTTGTTCAACCGAAAATATCAATATAGTAGGTATTTGTAGAAATTATTTTTATGACAACACTGACACACACATTAACACTAATTGATCTGCTGTCCTTGTTGTAGGACATTATTGACTCTCTCATACTCACATAAAATACTCTCTGTAACTTGGAGTTTGCTAGTAGTGATTCAATAAACAGGGATTTTATTATACATTTGAACGCAATTTATAAATACAGTGTGACCAGTAAAGTCCGCATCATATGGGATTTTTTTTTATTAAGAGCTTTATTCGAAATTTGACTTTGGCATCAAGTTCTGCTTCGACCGAGATGAAAATTAAGCAAAAAAATAGTAGTCACGTGATTCGCATTATCTGTCAAATTTTAATTTTTTCCAAGAAATAATTCAAAAGTAAGGTTATTTCTAAAAAAAAGTTATAGGAAAAAGTTTTTTTAAATGCAGTTTCTAGCCCATTTGCAAAATTTCAGCTGCATAAGATAATTTTGATTTTTTACCCATCACTAAAATTTATTTTCCCCCTAATGAACACTTTACTGATGACACTGTGTTTTTTTTTGTCTTAACATTAAGGTGTATTACTTTCAGACACAAACTAAGTTTTCAAAAATACTTATTTTATGAAGTTACCTTATACAGGGTCAAAAACAAATAAACTTTGCATCACATGCGACCAAATTTTAATAGCCCAATTTTGATTTTGTAGAAAAACACACATTTAATATGGCGCTACTTTAAAAAAAAATTATCTGAAATAAAGCATTGTCAAAACTAAGAAGTTTTATGTAGGTTGCGTTGAATCTTATTTTGCAAAAATGGAGCAATTTACAAAACATGGGTAAAAATCAAAATTATCTTATGCAGCTAAAATTTTGCGTGTGCGCCAAAAACTGCATTTAAAAAAAATTTTCTAATAACTTTTTCGATACTTTTAGAAATAACCCCACTTTTAAATTATTTTTTGAAAAAAAATAAAATTTGACAGATAATACGAATCACGTGACTACTATTTTTTTTGCTTAATTTTCATCTCGATCGAAGCAGAACTTGATGCCAAAGTCAAATTTCGAATAAAGTTATTAATAAAAAAAACACACACTGTATAGTTCTAATAAAACAGGACAAAGAAAAGCCGTTTAAAATTAGTTATAAATTTTTTTTGGTTCCTTTGGAAAACCCATTTTTCCAGTTTTATTAAAAACTGGTTTTATCTTTAAAGCTTTAAAGCGGAATTTGGTTAAGTTTTCCATTAGTTTCGAAAGTTTAAAAGAGCTTTTAATTTACACATTTTCATAAAGTAACGCGATGAATAACACCAGGAAATTTTGCAGTAGGGGAAGTATGGGTATGACTGGTTACCAGGTCAAGAGAGGGTAGTAATAATTTAATTAAAATATTTGGATCTACTTTTATTTACCGAAAAAGGATAAAAGTGTCTATGCTATTAATTTCAACGTCACTGTGGTCTGTAAACACTGTAAAATAGTACCTAGTTTGTTTAATAAGCGTGGATATGATGTCCATATCGCACGAGAAAGTAAACAAACGTCCAGGCTCGTATTTGAGGGGGAGGGGGTAATGGGGGTAGTTATTATAGTTAAAATATTGAATCTACGCCTACTTTGTGTTCAAACGAGAAATAACGCGCTAGTTGACAGAATGCAGAACATAACCTAGCATAATATTTTAAAACTAGTTGTAACCTGACTACTAAAAACAAATTGTAATCATATCCTAATAAGTTTGGATATTATAAGAAACTATATAGTAGGGTTTAAAGAAACTATAAAATATTCATGTGGAAGTAGAAAAAATAGTTAATAGTTATGGGTGCTCTTACCGTATATCCTAATTATTTACGCTATGTAAAAGTTTTAAAAAATCTTCTACATTGTCTTGCCCCTTGTTTCCCTATTTTCCATGAAATAAAACTTTCCCAACTTAGTTACCTCGCTGTTGGATAAATTGTCACCAAACTAACTTGGTTAATGAACGTATATTAGAACAAAATGTGCTTTAAAAGAACATGAATATGTGTTTATTAATCTTTTGCGTTATATATTCTTTTAAAAATAAATTGTTACCGGTAATATATCTGATATAGGTGTATTCTAAATATTCTATCTATTCTGATATCCGCTATTTCCAAGCGGTCACCCATCCAAATGAAAGTCGCGCCCGATGCGTGGCTTGACTGATATGGTTGTACTAAAACCATTTACGAGGTTCCAACGCTTTTTATACTTTATCATATATGTTTGGAAAACCATGTTTTTATTGGTATTATTTCTATGTATTTTATATATCAAACAAACCATTTCCAATATTCCAAAAAATTGAAGTTTTTGATAAAATTTTACATTACAGACCATGCCTGGATACATGGCCATCATATCATGTGGTCAGAAACTAAAATCCTACATAAAGAACCACGCTGGAGGAAAAGGAAGTTTAAGGAAGCTGCTGCTCTACTTTCGAACCGAGGTTCTTTTAATAGGTAAGGTTGGGTTAGAGTGGCAGACCTCTGGCATTGTCCAAACAGTCACACGTAGTCCTATAAGAACCGTTGTGGTACCACACATGTTCCGCGGAACCTACTTGCATCAGCTTCCTGATGGTTAACGCGATCGTAGAAGAATCTTGACAGCTCATTCAAACCAGCCACTGCTATTAATAAACTGAGTAAGTCGACCCAGTTGCAGGCTGCTTACTTCCTCCAGATCATTAAAAAATGGTTCGCCCGGTGCATTGAACCTTCTTCTCGCGAGGCCGGGGCATTCACACAAGAAATGCTGAACAGGCAATGCCGAACAGGCAATGTCCGGTGACTACGGCAGTGATGTTTCTTAGGTCCCTCTGACTGTGCTGTAATAGCGCTGCGGTTTTCCTTAACAGATAACTCAAGTAGGGGCCACAATTGCCTGGAGATGCTACAAGTTGTAAGCCCTGTCCATCAGCTTTGCGCAAGTTGTTTAGCTATTCTATTTATCTCTTCTTTGACTGATCCCAGTGGTCTAGCCCATAGTATCCTCTACTAGTTCGACAGGTGTGCTTGCGCCCTCCTTAGCGAGCGCATCAGCAGTCTCGTTGCTATATTGTTTTAACCCTTAACCGCCGTAGTGCTGAAAGTGTAACGTCAACACCGTAGTGCGGTCTGAGTGACCGCAAATCTCCAAGATTCCTTATTTTTAAAAATAAATTATTTTTTTCGTTGTAACCACTTTTATAGAATAAAGTGTACCCTAAACTAAAGCTCTTATCATAAATTTTATTATAGTTTAGTTTTAAAAAATATAAACTGACAAAAATACAGTAAATAGCATATTTTTTCAACTTTTTACATTAACGCAAAAAAAATATTTTTTTTTTCAGAACACAATATTTTATCTAAAAGTATTATTTAATTCTTAAAGTAAACAAACTAATCTTCAAAAAAAAAAAAATAATTTGAGTTATAACCTTAAAAAGTAAAAAACAACAAGTGACAAAAAAATCAGATATTGTGGCTACAATTTTTGCAAATTTTAGATGCGCATTTCACACAAGAAGGCTTGCGGCACATTTTAAACAAATAAAATGTCTTTCTTTTACGTCTTGATGGGCAAGTCTTACAAGTTTTTCGTTTTTCCAGCTTTTCCTCTAAAATTTCCGCTTATTCGTTGGAGGGGGATCTCCCGTCTCTTCTTCCCACTGTAGCAAAGTACTTTCAAAGTTTGGATCACCAAACCGAACTCTTTTGGAGGGGCTAGGATTCTGACTCATAGTTAAACGTCAATAAAAACACAAATAAGTCAAAAAATCGCAAAAAAATAACTGGCCATGTAAAGAGCACAATCCAATTATTACTAACACAGACACCGTAGTTCGGTCCCTGTGACCGCTCAAAATGTTATCCTTATTTTTATTGAATGCCAACGCAACTATCACCACCAAATATCTGAGACAAACTGGCGATGCAGCCACTTGAAGGTACTGAAAATATGAATCCGTTTTATTAAAGTTGGGATAAGATATAAAGGAATGAAAATCCGCTGCGGTCATGGTGACCGCACTACGGTGGTTAAGGGTTAATGAGCCATCATTAGAAATACGAAATATCTGGAAACCGTTGTTAAATAAATGTAATCTTAGAATAATCCAGCGTACGTATTAAACGCATTACTGCACTCATCTTAGTTATGCTCCAGTGCACCTAGCTAGAATAAATAGAGTAGTTACTATAATTATTTAGTTTTCACCTTAAGACGACTCACCAATGGAAACGTTGTGATTTAATATAAGTAAAGACAAAGTCCATAACTTTTTATCATTCATCATGAGCTCGACCCATGATACAAAGAAAGAAAGATATGATCGATCGTATTCCCAATTCGGTCCGGTCCGCGCAATGACGTCATGTGGTGCTAACGAGATTTAAAATTACATAGGATTAGCCGTTAGAAATAGAAATTTTTCTGCATATTTTGCAATTTTTGATTTGGAAGATTTCAGTGCATATTATTTTAAGTACTTTAAGGATAGAGGTTCATAAATCAGAACGTATTTCATGATGTTCTTGGGTTAAATGTTAAAATTTAGCATATATTTGGTTTCAATGAAAATAATTTTCTGCTTATGCTGACATACATTTTATCTTTTAAATTATTACAATTACTTATTTATTTTTACAAAATCATAAAAAAATAACCTATATTTTTTGGCCCTTCCACCTTAAGCAATAAATTGTTTGAAAAAAAAAATAGGTACAAATGTGCAGTCTTAAACATTCTTAGAACAGTTTCGAGCCTTAAATGGCCAAAATCAATTAATTTGCTTATTAAGATTTTTTTTATGCAATAGGTAACGATAATATTTTTGGAGATGTCTGTTTATAAATTTATATTGTTAACATTGGAGCAGGGGCGGACTGGAATCATTTGGCCCCGGTGGCTACATGGCCTCTATGGCCCCAACCCTCATTAAGAACATTTTTTGAAAAAAAAAATGTGGTTTAAATGTTTGGACCAATTGGCCCCCAAAGGCCTTCTGGCCCCGGTGGCGATGGCCACCCGGCCACCCGCTCCAGTCCGCCACTGCATTTGACTATAATTTGACCAAAGATAAGGATGTAAAAAACTCATTTAGACATTTAAAAAAATATACTAGGACTGGTAATTATCATAATAGTATAAGTAGTAGTATTAGTATTAAAAAATAAGGCACACATATAACAGTTTATTATTTTAAACCAATTTCGTCAAATTAAACCTTTTTATTTCACCTACGAGGAAGAGAACACTTTTTTTAAGCTAAAATTTGAAATATTAAACATTGATTTGTATCATAAATATGTATAGTTATACCTTTGCAGATAATTATAAGAAGTAAAAGCTGTCATATTGTCACTTATGCATAACGCCACTGCACAACGCATATTAACAACTAATTGTCACTAACAAACAACAATAATAATCCAAAAAAACACTAAAAACCTCTTTCTGTATAACAAATAATAACAATAGTACATAAAACCAAACGTAGGTTATACGAAGCCCGCCAGAAAATTATCACCGCATGACGTAAGCGGCTGTCGATTTGGCTCCGCCCACATGCGCAATGTCATATCTCTTCTTTCTTTGTATCATGAGCTCGACCCATTACTAAACTTTTTATATTTAACACCGCCATAGGTCCGTTTTTTAAACCTCTTTTGAAACATAATTGGACAATTTCTATTTATCCGCCAAGCACCTTATCCTCTTCAGATTTCTAATTTCCAGACCCTCCTGGATAACACAATTTTACCCTTCTTAATTTTAATTAAATAGCAGGTGAAATAGGCAGCATTGTCACACAAATCTGCCCGCCCTTATTAAAACCATTGTTTTTTACTTGTAGCTATGGACGTAAAGTTTAGAAGTAAACGGGGCATTTTCTAAAATAGGAACAATACAACGACCCACACTAGAAGAAGAAGAAAAAGAAGAAGAAAACGAGTCAAAAATCAACGGGTTCAATTTGTATTGTTCTACCAATACAAATTAGACCAATATAGAAAAAGTTATACAGGGTGTACGGAAGAAGGAGATCAAACTGTTAACCATATATTCCTTGAGCAAAAATAACGTGCGAGCAAAATTTATTTGCATCTAAGGACGTAATGCTTAGCCGTAGAGCTTAATACCTGTTGGGTGTCAGTAACTACCTGAATTAACAATCAATCAATTATTCCGTCATCTTTGACAGTCGTTACAAGTAATTTGATTCATCGCTAATTTTTCCAATTTCTTGAACAATTCACACAATGGGCTTTACGGAACAGCACAAAACATTCATGGTTGAAGCGTATTTTCGAAACGGGGTTAGAGTAGATGGTGAGTGGCAATACAATCCGGGTTTGTGCATGAACGATTTTCAGGAACATTTTCCCAACGTTGCTTTTATTGCTGGGGATTTTTATCATTGCCTGAAAAGAACCGTGGCTGTGTTTAGGGAAACAGGTTCCATACAACACAAATAAGGAGCAGAAAGACCATCTGTAAGAACAGAAGAACTTGTTGCAAACGTTCGTGAAATAATGCAAAATAAGCCAACAAATTGTATACTTAAGACGCCAGTCCCAAGAAGTGGGAAGATCTTATGGAACATGCAGGACTATTCTTAAGAAGCAGCTAAATTTATTTTTCTACGAGCGTGTGAAAAGTTTTACTTTAACGCACCAGTGTGAAAAGTAAATTACTTTTCACACGTCGTGTGAAAAGTCTAACTTTTCACAAGCTCGTAGAAAAAATCTTGTACATTTCACACGCTCGTAGAAAAAATCTTTTATGATATACGTAAGAAAATATCTCGTTTAAGGCACTACTACGAATTGCGAAACTCGCTGCGCTCGTTCCGCAAATTCTCGTATGCGTGCCTTAAACGAGTTATTTTCACACTTATATCATAAATAGCTATTCTTTATAAAGTGCAAGTATTCCAAGAAATACAAGCCGCAGATTTTGAAAGATGCAGGAATTACTCTCAATGGTTTACCCAAAATTTATTGGAAAGAAATGATTTATTTGACCTGACATTTTTTTCGAATGAAGCCTGGTTTCACCTCTCCGGTTATGTGAATTCTCAGAATACACGCATGTGGGGTAGGAATTTATGCTTGGAGCATGGCGGTGGTCAATTTCAGCAATTTATGTATTTTCTTAAATTTTTCTTTTTCTTTCTGTATATTCTTACTTTGTTAATTTTGTAAACAACAAAAATAAATTTGTGTTTGTCTATTTATTTTATTACTCATTAGTTTGGCATATCATGTCATAATATGAATTAGAGAAAATTTTAACCTAGATTTGGTTAGATATATCGTCCCCATATAATTGTGATTTAAACCAAGCCCTACGTTTTTTAATCCAAGCCCTCTTTGATGCAAATAATTTTTGCTCGAACGGTATGAAATTATCGTTGGCATCAATTAAAGACCCACACTTTTCAAATTATCTCCAAAAGGCATCATTTTATGACACTAGAAAAATTAAAACTGTCCCCATTTCCAAGAATAACCCCAATGCCAATGTAATGAAAAAACTTTTTCCCGCTCTGTTTCTTTCATTTGCAGTTTAAATTTAAAATTTCTCTCAGAGCTCATGCTCTGTTTAAAAACACGGTTTGAGGGAAATTCGTATTGTTCGCAAATTAGCTACGCGTGACCACTAAATGGCTTATGCCTATTTGCACAACAGAAATAGAACGTTGTTTAATTTTAAGAAACAACCGTTTTAAATATCTGTCTCGTGAATCAAGGAATGTTGGTTTTGTTGGAAAACGACATATTAACTGGTATTTATAATGCGTTCCAGGCGAAAAATTTTAATTAATTTGATTTATTTTGAAACGCTATAAAGAAATAAAACAAATTCATCAACTTAATCCCGAATAACACACCTACCTAACCTAACATCCAATCTACAACAATCACTAGATTATAATAGAAGTATATTTTAAAGTTAATATTTTGAAGTAGGGGTGTGGTGTGATTTCACGACCTGTAATTTTGTCACAGGTCCGGGCCTGTCACAGTCGCGACCTGTTCCGCTTCGACTAAAGGAGCTGTGACGACGTGACCGCGCTAGATATGAGGTTCGCGGACCGGCCGGTGCGCGCTGCGGCTTTCGCTTCGACTAAAGGACCTGCGACGACGTGACTCACGTGACCGCGCTGGATATGAGGTTCGCGGACCCGACGGTGCGGCATAAAAAAGACCTAACGGTGCGGTAGAAACTTGACTGGAAGTAAGTGAGCGACGCGAGCGTAAAAACAGGTCGTGCCGAAACGCCGGAAATGCCGGAATTGGAATCGGTAGGAGTACCACACCGTATAATATTATAATAAAATAGAAAATACCAATTGAATAAAAGAAAAATAAACATTTTGCGGAACTCGTTCAAAAAGTAATTCGGAGAATTCATTTGAGCGTCGCCGCCGCCGCTTCTATAAAATATAAATCACGCGCTGTGTCGACACTAAAGCCATTGCTGGGGAAATTTCCCTAAATCTGGGGAAAATCTGCAATTAGTGGAAAAAGGGAAATTTTCTATAATTTAGGGAATTTTTATTCTTTTTTGATTTTGTGATATTTGTAAAAAATATATTAAGTAATCACTTAAAAAATTATTATTAATCGATTGACCCATGGCAAAAACGCTATCTATATATATACACAAGATTTACTACTAGCAACTGAGAATCTTAGGCAGGTCGAATTTACTACAAGCCTTACTCTGAAGATATAAACAACAAGAAACTCGGTAAATCCCAGGCCTTGGTATTTTAAGGGGAATCACACAAGAGGAACCACGCATTTCTTGAAACGAGCCGCATGGCATTCATAAATGACCAATCACTAGTTGCTTTACGGAAGTGGCGACCTTTTTTTTTTTTTAGAAGCGTAAAAAATATTGAAGTGAATAAAAAAAAAACCGGGTTTTACTACTTTGCCGACTTTTTTAGTCGAATACTCGGACGTCGATTATTAAAATAACCCGATTTTTCTGGGAAAAATCCCATCACTACTTTTTTCTTTAAATTAAAAGATCTGGGGAAAATCTGGGGACTTTTAAAGAAATTATCTAGGGAAAAAAAAATTTTGGACCTGGCAACACTGTGTGTCGAAGCACAGAAGGAGCTTGTTGGCGAAGCGGAATATAAATAAGTGTGAAACCGCTACCGCGCTGGTACGCTGCCGTTCGTTTGTGCTTTCGCAGCCAGCATCCCTGCAAATTGCAAGTCCGGAGCTGTGACAAAGTCACAGGTTCCAGTCACAGGTTCAGACATGGAGCTGTCACAGCTTGGAGCTGTGACAGGAAAATCACGCTTTTTCCCACCCCTATTTTGAAGGAAGACCGTATTAGCAAGAGCTGCCATCTGGTGGTAGCGGTAGCAAAGACGAAGGACTAACCCGGTTGGTACTAAGTAGGCTAGACAAAATAAAACAAGTGAAAATCCGCCATATCGCGGCCTGATTTGGGATCTCGCCAAACCACAAATTCCCTATTAGATAGAGTTAACTTTTTCCTAAAACAAAGTGTTTCGACAGCAGACAACGACATTTAACCATAACAGCTGATCTGGTTTCGTCGTTAAAGTTACCAGATCAGCAGTGGGACGTAGCAAGCTCACGCGTCACGCTGCGTCATATTATTTTTTTCCGACTTTGGTGTTTTTTAAGTGTTTCTGTGGGTGATTTTTGTGTAGAGTGTGTTTTAAACATGTTAAACCATTTACTTATCGTTATATACAGGATGTCTCATAACTAAGGGGCAAATACAGCAACAAGAGATAGTAGACTTGAAAATATGTCATTTATGCTTAAGAACTCACGGTTAATTTTCAATAAATATGTTTCTTTAAGAAATGTGTTAATTCAAATGTTTCTTGCCATCTAGCATTTAAACGCAATTATCTCAAAAACTAATTGAAATATCGAGATTAATAAAATACAACTTTTTTACGTATTAAAGATCATTCTTTCATAATTTGAGGTAAAAAGGTCAGATATGCGAGAATTTATTAAACTCATATTGTGTATATAATTATATATTAAAAGTCATTATGAAATCCTCCTTCTTGCCCTTAAAAACATAACTACACCAAATTTGATTTATATCCGCTTAACACCAAATCATCGTCAATTTTATAAAGTAAATATTTACTTGTATCACCCTGTATCTCTTTAACCGTATAATAAATTAAATTAAATTACTTATTTTCAAGTCCACTATCTCCTGTTGCTGTAAAACCCCTTAGATACGGGACACCCTTTAATATATTCAAATAATAAATTCCCACAAAAGTAACATTACCAAAAGGGTTCCCAATATGGTGTTTTAATTAGACCTGCACCACAAAGCTTACACATCGCAAACAATGTATTGCTTTTTTCCTTGTATAATAAATACAGAAATAGAGTTGGCCCAAGTTCAAAAGGGTACATTAAATGGCGGCCACTAAAGTTGCGCAGTGGTTTGTTTACGTTCGTTGCCTAGCGACGGCCAAGATGCAGCGTCTTTTCAAGCGATTCAGTGTCGTAACATTGTTAGAGGGTGGCAGAAGTATTTGTTTCTTGTGTTTATAAAATATTATTTTTGTGATTTATTGAAATGGCGCCAAAGACAATTGGAATTAGAGGAAAACCTCTAAATAGTCAAGTGCGGGAAATAATAGACAATATTGCTAGATTTATGGAGAAAGAAGCAAACGAAGGAATGCAAATTCCTTTAAAAAAGTACAGGTTAGTGCAAGTTAAATATTACATTAAAAAAGTATATGTAACCAAATTGGCAAATATATAATATCTATATAACTATTTATCTTTAAGTATACCTACCTATCATTATACCTACTACCTATGTTTTTCATTTAATCAAACGTTACACTTTTTGCGACAATGAGTATCAATTCAACATGAATTAGCTATATAATATGTCTTTACTTTTAAAAAGTGTTGTTACTTGTACTCGTTATGTAATCCATATACTTTAACAGTTTTTTGACATTTTATTGGTGGTATATAGGATAAATATCGTTTTTCCATATTTTAGAGAACGAATTTTAGCAGCAACTGGCATCGGAAAAAATACTTTGCAACGAATTAGAAAGGAAGGGCAGAAAGTACATGCCAATTTGGCCACTACATCTTTTAAAACGCCACCAAAAAAAAGACCTTCCCATAAAATTGTCCTGAGTCCTGGAAATATTTATGATATTAAAAATATTATTTACGAGTTTTTTGCTGTAGAAAAGCGATCGCCTACGGTTAGAGGCAAGTATTAAATAACTAACTAAGTTTTTTAATTATGCCTTACAAATATAGAATAAGAACTAATAATATATTATGATTTTCAGCAATTTGGCAAAAAATGCAAGATAGAGGCATGGAGTTTAAGGGAAGCACAGAAACATTAAGGAAATTAATACATACTATGGGATTTAGGTAGCTATGCATAAGATAAAAATATAATAAATTAATAGTGTAAATTAAGTTAGAAAATATGTAGCTATATTGCATATAAATGTTTGCTTTATATAATAAAGTTTCCTAAAATTGCTTTGTAGATGGAGAAAGACAGAAGACAATAGAAGTGTATTAATGGAAAGTCATGATATTCGTTTGAAACGAATAAAGTATCTTAAGCAAATGATACAATACAGAGCCGAAGGAAGAAATATCGTATATACCGATGAAACTTATATCCACAGCAGCCATACGCAACCCTATCGGTGGTCAGATCAAAGTGGCAAAGAGTTAAAAAAACCCATTTCGAAAGGAAAACGGCTGATTATTGTTCATGCTGGGGGAGAAAATGGTTTTATTCCTAATGGGTTATTAATTTTTAAATCAGGTAAGATATTATTATTATTATTTAAAATTGTAAAGGCTACGAGATACCTACTATAATTTTCTATATTAGTTTTATTAAAATATTTCCCATGCTAATCTAAATTGACCTGCAAATAATATTTCTTGGTATGCGAAGAGCCCACTTAATTATTTTTAGCTCACTAATTATTACATGGTCTACTTAAAGATATTAGTGGGTGCTATTTAGGTCTTTAATCCCCTAATATTCATTTACATTTATTGTTAAAAATGGTGATATGTACCTGGCCTATAAGGATCCTTTAAATAATTAATTTGGGATTGTTTACTATTTTTATGAAATATTTTAAGGCAATTAAAATTGTTGTTAAAACTTCTTTGTAATATTTGCAATGTATAATATGTTTTATTATCCGTAGGATCCAAAAGTGGCGATTACCACGACGATATGAACCATATAAACTTCATGAAATGGGTCGAAACTCAGCTGCTGCCTAATTTACCGGAGAAATCAGTTTTGGTAGTAGATAATGCATCTTATCACAATGTAACTGTAGAAAAAAATATAACATCGGCCAGCCTGAAAGCGGACATGATAAGATGGCTCCAAGAAAAGGACATCCAGCACGATCCAAAATTAACAAAACCAGAACTATACAAAATAATCCAAGACAACAAATACAGATTTCCGCTGGCATATAAATTGGACAATTTACTGGAAGCCCACGGACACAATGTACTTCGTCTACCACCTTATCACCCTGACCTAAACCCAATAGAAAAAATATGGGCATCTGTCAAAAACTGGGTGGCAGCCCGTAATAGAACTTTTACGATAGCCGATGTGGAAGCATTAACTCGCCAAAGGTTTGAAGAATTGCCGGCTGAGGAGTGGGTTAACATTTGCACACATGTTAAAAATTATGAAAATGGACAAATTGAAAGAGAGCATTTGCTGGATACCACCATGGACCATTTACGCTTTACGGTAAATACTGGGACATCGGACGAAAGCTTGTCAAGTTCAAGTGCACAAGATAGTAATAGTAGCAGTAGCTTAGGAGCACACTCCTTGTCTGATTCAGACTAGATAAGGATCTTGGTTTTTAAGTCTTAATTTACATTCAATGACATTGTTTAATTATAGATATTGTGCATATTAATTTAATATATTATTATACATTTTCATTTTGGTTAATATAAAGTTAAACAGATGCCTTATTGCTTGCATACACTGTATACATGGCCTTATAAACAAAATGTTACTACCACCTGACAAGTACAAATTCTGTGTTTTTACAAAATGTAATATTCTGTTTGTTGTATATGTTTTAAATAAAGACCTTTATTATTGCTATTATTTATATATTAAAAATACTTATTTTTAATTTGTCTTTCATTTTTTAAATATACCTACACTCAAAATAAATCTCATCATTAATACAAAAAGATACCCCTATGCTCTTATACCATATTTTCCACGTTTTTATACTCCCTTCTATAACATCTATGTATTAAGAGATATATTTTTTAAATCCGTTTTTTTAAACTCTTAATTCTCCGCTACTGACTTTGACGTCATACCTTCGCGCATTGCCATACACGTGGCTGTACCCTTTTGAACTTTGGTTAACTCTACCTAATTTTGCTTTCTATAAATAAATACTAAAAGAAATAAATGTTATTTTTTCTTTTCCTTTAGTTTTATAATGTTTTCACATACTTATTTTGGTAGGTACGGTACTATCAATATTTTTTTTTTTTTTTTTTTTTTTTTTTATGATCGAGCACAAGCACTATAGGAAAAATCCTTTAAGGCGCTCTGGGAGCGGTGCGTGTGAGAAGAAAGCGATTCACGTTTTTCTTGAATCGTTGGAGGTTATATTCGGTTGGAAACACGGTCTCAGAAAGGCCGTTCCACAAAGATGACGTCCTCCAAATAAAAGAGTTCTGAAACAATGATGTTCGGGGTGTACTAAGTTGAACCACATAGGGATGGGCGGCAGTGGTTCGTCGTGTGTTTCTGCTTTGCATTACTCTAGGTGGAATCGAGCGGGCAATATCTGTCGAACACTTGCCATGAAAATATCTGTAGAAGAGAGTCAAATCACCAACCTGTCTTCGATGTTCTAAGCTGTCGAGGTTCTTAGTCAGCTCGTGGTCGCCGATTAGACGAACGGCTCTCCTTTGGATGGAATCCAACAACCGAAGGGTATGCTTCGGTGCAGAACTCCAGATATGAGAGCAGTATTCCAGTGATGGTCGAATCTGGGCTTTATAGAGTGTCAAAAGTTGTTGAGGTGTATACAACTTTTTGGTACGGAAAAGTATACCGAGCTTCTGAGAAGCTGCCCTGGCGATTGCCACTACGTGATTATGCCAAGACATATTTCCTCCCAGGTTGACACCCAGCAAATTAATAGACGAAGTCAGTGGAATTGCGTGTCCTGCCATAACGATATCGGGTTCTGCAATGTTGACCTTCTTAGAGAAAACTGCAGCCTGGGTTTTTTGAGCGTTAAATTCGACTTGGTTACTGTCACCCCAAGACAAAATTTCTTCCAGGTCTTTATTGAGGCGTGATACCTCATGTTGTCTGCGAAGATGTGCGTCAGTAGCCGATGTTTGAGGTTTTAAAGTAAAAGATGAGATAAGTGTGCTGTCGTCAGCAAAGCAATATAATGGATTTTCTGTTTTCGCTAGAAGGTCGTTAATGTACAGTAAGAAGAGAGTGGGAGATAATATGGACCCTTGAGGAACACCAGCATTGATGGTGAAGGTGTCTGAGAGAAACCCGTCAATCGCCACTTGCAGAGAGCGGTCCTTGAGGAAGCTAGACAACCATGAACAAAATCGACCGGGCATACCATAAGAACGCAGTTTGCTTAGGAGCCCCTCGTGCCAGACACGGTCAAAGGCTTTAGAGATGTCCAGTGCAATAGCCCGGGACTCCCCGAAATAACTTTCTACGCAATATCTTTACAAAATATTAAGACTACCTTACAAAATTTAACAGATGGCGAAGGCGAACGTAAAAGAACTTAGTCCGGTTCTGTTTCTGTAGCCAACCGCTTAATGTAAAATATTCCAGACTTCAACAGGATGTCATTAATGACAGGTGATGCGGCGAGTTATTAAATTAATTTGACTTTAGTAGAAAAGGGAGATGTATTTATATCTCTCTTTGTTTTATGCGACAGACATAGAAATCAGCACTTACCATATGTTACAACTTTGCAACCCGGCTAGAATCATCAACAATCGAAAGTTTTTAGATTTGTCACATTATCTTTTAACACTTTTTCTGCAAACGTCTTAATATCCTTAATAAGAACCCTATTATACCCTCTCTGTAAAACTTTATCGTTTATCCGAAATAAAATTTTCTCCACTTAATTATTTAACAAACCGTTAATATTGTAAGGAACCAACTTAAACATTTATTAAACTTTTCCCAAGTACTTTATTCCCTTTAGGCTTTCAATTTTCAGACCCTTTTTGATAACATAATTCGGCTCTTCCCACTTTAATTAAATATCAAGTAAAGTGCTTATTAACGAAATCACACGAATCTATGTGTCTCTTTTATTGTTCCGAATAATGTTATTTACAGCCATAGGTAAATCGCACCACAATTATTTATATTTGTATCAACTACAATTTTTTTAATGAAACAAATATTGTATTTTATCTTTAAGGCGTGGATAAAACAATTTTGCCATTTAAGATTGAAGCGTCAAAAAATGCCAATGAATATTAATTGAATTTGAATTTTGCTGTGCTGATGTTACATCCGAAATGCTCCTAGCTGAAGATGAACGTATATAATTTTGATTATGTTGAGTTGTTAAGATAAAAGTAGAAGTTATAGGGAAGTCCGCGATATGTTCAATGAAAAACTTCTCGTACGGTAGTGCTAACCATGTTCGTCCTGTTATACCTCTCCGAGGGGAAAAAATAAACATATTATTATCACTACAGGAAGATTCTTATAGCTCAACCATACAACTTGGGCGTGACTAAGATACTCATCAAACCACCGTATCTAAAGTTAAAAAAAAGAGAGAGGTTTCACCTCTACAAACCATTCGAAAATGACCGTTATTGGATGATGATCCTGAGAAGCAAGAACAATTTTGTGAAATAATGATTAAGGTAATCATGCACGAATTTTAAAAATAATTGGCTTTTCAGATGAAGCTACGTTTTCTTTAAAAGGTCAGGTTAATCGACAAAACTACAGACACTGGGCACTGGAATATCCTCACATTCACACCCAGTATAATAAAAAGGTTCATATCTGGGCGGGCATTGTTGAATAAGGTAATAAGACCATTTTTTTTTTATCAGAGCCTCATTGGAGCAACATATCCAAATTTCCAGCAAAATGATCAGATTCCAGCTCTTGCTGCTCTACTTCCAGATGATAATGATCCTGATTTACCAAGTTTAACCATATGGTTTCAACAGGATGGTGTGCTCTCCCGCATTTTGCTGCCCATATAAGGGAGTACTTAAATACAATTTTTCCAGGGCAGTCGATTGGTAGACCCAGTGGCCGCCCAGATCACCCGATCTTAACGCGCTAAACTTTTTTGTAACGCTACGTCAAAGATACGGTATTTTATATAAGAGGCTGATGCGTTTCTCCCTCATTGCCTTGTATTATGTCTCATTATTAAGCAATGCTCAATAATACTATAATAATGACTTTTGTAACGTTACAACACGCCGAAAGATACCACATATTTGGAACACTGGCGTAAACCTTAATGCGTCATCCATTTTCTTCCGTCACAAATGCACAATACAGCGTTATTTACAAGACATCTCTGTCTAACTAACCCTTGATATAAATTTAATTTTTCCTATTTTCAGCAGCTGAAAGTGGAAAATGTAATTTCCCTTCTTTTTGACGTGCATCGTTCTTATTTCTATTCCGACGTCCTTTTTACAGCAAATGCGTTTACCGGTGGCTTGTTATGGAAATTTCCTGGAAAATTTAATCCCGAGGGATCCCAAGGACAGTCCTGGGTTGTAAAAAGTATTATTCTCTAATAAATTAAATTTTGTTTTAAGGAGTAGGTGCCCCAAGTTCTTCGTTAAAGAATTGAATATTTATTTTTGTGTCCAAGAAATGATAGAAAATTAGAGAAACGATTCTCTGGTTGCAGCTTTAAACAAAAAATGTGAATATTTCAGCAGATAAGAAAATTTTTAACCATGAAAGTTGAGAAAACGGATCAACTCAAGTAACAGAAAATTATGATAGAGATAAAGTTAAATTTTTTATAATAAAAAATCCGAAAAAGTAAAAATGTTGTTTTTGACGGACCCTATAATATAGTAGTCGCAAATCTGATTTGATTGACGAAATTGATTAAAGAATGGTTATTCTTTTATACCTACTAATAAAAAAGTTTTTCCTCTTCCAAACTCTATGCGTGGACACACTGTATATTTAGTATATTATTATTTACTTAATAGGTATACATTACAAATGCTTCTAGCTTTGCTGACGACAGCACACTTATCTCATCTTTTACTTTGAAATCTCAAACATCGGCTGCTGACGCACATCTTCGCAGACAACATGAGGTATCACGCCTCAATAAAGACTTGGAAGAAATTTTGTCTTGGGGTGACAGTAACCAAGTCGAATTTAACGCTCAAAAAACCCAGGCAGCAGTTTTCTCTAAGAAGGTTAACATTGCAGAACCCGATATCGTTATGGCAGGACAGGCAATTCCACTGACTTCGTCTATTAATTTGCTGGGTGTCAACATGGGAGGAAATATGTCTTGGCATAATCACGTTGTGGCAATCGCCAGGGCAGCTTCTCAGAAGCTCGGTATACTTTTCCGTACCAAAAAGTTGTATACACCTCAACAACTTTTGACACTCTATAAAGCCCAGATTTGACCATCACTGGAATACTGCTCTCATATCTGGAGTTCTGCACCGAAGCATACCCTTCGGTTGTTGGATTCCATCCAAAGGAGAGCCGTTCGTCTAATCGGCGACCACGAGCTGACTAAGAACCTCGACAGCTTAGAACCTCGAAGACAGGTTGGTGATTTGACTCTCTTCTACAGATATTTCCATGGCAAGTGTTCGACAGATATTGCCCGCTCGATTCCACCTAGAGTAATGCATAGCAGAAACACACGACGAACCACTGCCGCCCATCAGTATGTAGTTCAACTTAGTACACCCCGAACATCATTGTTTCAGAACTCTTTCATTTGGAGGACGTCATCTTTGTGGAACGGCCTTTCTGAGACCGTGTTTCCAACCGAATATAACCTCCAACGATTCAAGAAAAGCGTGAATCGCTTTCTTCGCACACGCACCGCTCCCAGAGCGCCTTAAAGGATTTTTCCTATAGTGCTTGTGCTCAATCATAAAAAAATACAATTATTAATATTACCATCGTTTGCAAACACATTCAGTATATCTAGGGCAATCAGGAGAAATTTTTCATTGTTGATTTCTGTTAAAAACGATTTCTGTTCGTAACGAAATGTATACAATTTGGTCTCCTTCTATATTACTTATCTATGGTCCTATGCTATAAGATAGGAATTACTTTTGTAATAAACTAGATTTTAAAAGTAGCTAGCATTTTGAGTAATGACTTACTGGGACAGGAGGATTTGATTTACTCGCTTACTAACTGGGGCCGCATCTTTTACGAAGTATTTTTAAAAGGCAAAGTTTTACCATATTTTCTGAAGATATTCAGTTTTATTTTCTTTCGCAAGTAATCCGAGAAGGAGTTATTCAAGTACGAAATTAAATCTAGAGTAATTTTATTACTTTGTACAATTTAAAATTTCTATCCGACTGCCGTTCGTTCATTGAAAAGGCAAATAAGTTTCTAAAGGCAAATGACATTTTCTAAATTTATTTTTTCACGTTTTACAGTCCTTTTGGCTATTTTGTTTTACTAAGGGAATACGAAATGTACCGTGATTTAACTTGAAAACTTAGATTGTTTTTTTTTGTCGGCTGAATGCGAAAGCTTACAGTAAGAAAAAGGTTAACTGGTAACTAAATGTTTAGCAGGCAATTTATGTGTAGAAATTAATAATTTAAAAATATCTTATATTTGATCCAAGTTTTCAGGGGCTGTAAAATGTATTTTTCAAATAGTAGACAATATCTATCATCAAGGGAGGCAGTGCCTTCCCTGCTACCAAATGAAATTCTAATTATCCTTCTATATCTACATACTCCAGTACGTGGGTATCAAAAAGGGGTGTTTGAATGCAAAAGGTGGGGTAGTAGCGATTTTGTAGTGTTTTTAGACTTGGGGCCCTAATGAAAAATCCAAGTTTTCGACCCCGAGGCGCATGCGCTCGAGCCGCCATCTTGGATTTGTAGGTACAAAAATTTGTGCAGTGGCTTTCACGACAAAAGATAGTCTATACAAATTTAAAGAGGATAAAATTTCCTACATTTTTTGTAGAATTTTTTTTTTGTAGCACACAGATGTTAGGAGTTACAGCTCCGTGAAGTTGCACTATTTGAAAAAAAAGTATTATATTTAGTTATTTGGCTATTTAGCACCGACCAAAAGTTCTATCTACTTCGGTAAACCTGAAAGAGGAAAAACTGCTGAGAGGTTATATTCAGCAAGTAGCCTCAAATACCAAGAAGCAACCAAGCACATTTTGTTCTTGCATGCCTTCAGTGGTTGTGACACTACGTCATCCCCATTCAATCAGGAAAAAACTACAGGAACCCGACAATAACCAATCCGGACCATCCAAACGTACCAAAATGTTGTAGAAATTAATTTTTGTAACGCTCTAAATCATAATTTACTATTCTTAAATTTAAAAAGAAAATGCGATATACTTTTCGCCTTTAACTTTGTTTACGAAAAGTATACTACTGTTAAATGATAATATTTAAATGCCTATAGTTTTTTTTTTATAATTATGTAAAACTATAGTTATAAATAATAAGAATAATAAAATAAAACAACCAAAAAGTTTCCGCATTTTTTTTTCAAATAGTGCAACTTCACGGAGCTGTAACTCCTAACATATTGTGTGCTACAAAAAAAAATCTACAAAAAATATAGGAAATTTTATCCTCTTTAACTTTGTATAGAAGATATTTTGTCGTAAAAGCCACCGTTTTTGAGTTATTATCAAAAAACCAAATTTTTGTACCTAACATCCAAGATGGCGGCTCGAGCGAATGCGCCTTGAGGTCGAAAATTTGGATTTTTCATTAGGACCCCAAGCCTAACAACATACTAAAAAATCGCTACCACCCCACCTTTTGCATTCAAAAAACCCCCACGTCCTGGACTAACAGTGTGTCCACGAACAGAGTTTGGAAGAGGAAAAACTTTTTTATTAGTAGGTATAGAGGAAAAAGTAATTCTCTATAAAAACGTCTACTTGTGCTGAAACTACATTTTTCGAATATCAGATTTGCGATTACTATACAGAGTCAGTAAAAAACAACATTTTTACTTTTTAGGATTTTTTCCAATTCCTTGATTTATTAAATAAATATTGCTTGTGCTGAAACTACAATTTCAAATATCACATTCGCGATTACTATACAGGGTTCGTCAGAACCAACATTTTTAGTTTTTTTGGATTTTGTTTAAAATAAATTTACGTAAAAACAAACAACTCTTGTTGCTTTCTTACTTCGAATATGATTTTATATCTGGCCGAGTAACGATTTTGTTGTAAGAAAACAATTTTTTATTTACCTACTTTCAAAGTATTTGTATTTTTACATGTCATATTTCTTTAATTCATTCAATCATAAATTATAAAACTTTTATTCTAAAGTGGACCACCGAGTTAGCGCATAGTACAACTCGACATCTGAATTCCCGACAACAGTTCCTAACTTTCTGTATTGGGATATTTGCAATAACTAGGTACTCCTTTTTTTTCTTTTAAGACATCTAAGTTATTATTGAAATTGGTTTTAAACACATGTGGCTTCAGATATCCACATAAATAAAAGTCGATAATTGTGACATCAGGACTCCTACGTGTCAACTGATTTGGACCATATGTACCTACTTTCCAATCCATTTGTTCCCAAAGTAATGATTCAGCCAATCATCAAAAGAAATGAAAAATTAAAATTGAAAAAAAATCCAAAATACAAAAACTGTTGTTTCTGACGAACCCTGTATAAAAATTCTACCCCGAAGGTATTTATAATCACAAATCCTATTAATTAAAGGAAAGTGTATGATGTAAACACCATTTACTTATCAGCAATGATTTTTTGTATTCGATCCAAGAATTATTATTTTCTATTGATGCTCATCAGCACGAGGAGAGACAAAATTCCTATTGAAAAATTTAACAATGACATATAAAATATAAACTAATTTATTTCCTGATATAGTAAAGGGTTAAAGTTCTTTAAACTACTGGAAACATCCATTTGCCGGTAACAAATGTATCAAATAATAGTTTAAACCTGAATCATGGTTCTAGAGGTAAATAAATTTTGAAAAAGAAAATATTTGCTCGTGCTAACAATAAGAAAAATAGGAAATAAGATTTACGGTGGATTATTTAACTGTCCTGTCTGTAGGATTTAAAGATGGCGAGTTTTTAAATTCATCGCTACACGCAGGCGTTAACGCGTATTAGGAGGATAGATCTAATGAACTGAAAGGAAATGCGTCTCCGATTCTGAAAGGGTTATGTATGCCAAAATTTTCAAGTAATGCTGGCACATTGCATTGAAGAATTAATATTTCTATGGGAAAATAAAATGCTTGACGGTAACTTTTTCTATTCTATAATGAATTGAGAATCGCATAACCATAAATTGTAATTAGGTAAAGACATGTGCGTCATAGAATGCAGTGTTGTGTCCAGAACTTGATTAAAACGTTTTTGAAATCACCCCTAGATTGCGATAGTTAAGTATTTTTATGATTTTGCATGACTTGGTGAAATGGCATTTCAGATGAGTCTATGACGATGGGTTACTTTACATAAAACGTTATCCTTCTTTCAGCCCAATGCTCACTCTAGACTAAGAGGGGTTGTTTAGAAGAAACTAGATTATTTTTTTCAGAATATTGTAACTATGAATAAAACTTTATAGAACACCATTTACTTCAGAAATGAAGGCACACTTAAAACAGTAGGTGGGCAATAGGCATATTTCAAAGAAGGCAAAAAATATTAGATCAGCTGAAAATATCAATAATATCAGGCGTTTTTTTGAATGCATTTTACTTATCGATTACCAAAAAAAAAAAAAAAAAAAAAAAAAAAAAAACCAGTAACTGGAGAAAATTAGGCCGCACTTTTATGAATTCTTTCTTCACCAGATTTGGCTCCTTCATACATAAACAGATTCACATTACTTTGCAACATGCCTGTATCAAATTAGTGTTCCATCGGCCAATCAATCAGTCTACCTTGGAAATAAATAGGTTTATTCCTTCCCATCGGCTCTCCGGAAGGTCATAAGGCCTCATTTTTTAAATATTTTTTAAAAGTGCACATTTTTATTTGTCGTGTCTCGAAGCTCGACCTCCGACCTTATTTAAATAGGTTAAAGCAAGTCGTTCAACGCGAAATATACGAAAAGACATTAATCAACGCGGTGACATCGACAACTTTCAATATCCGCGTTCGAACACAAATCAACTCCCATTTTCCTAGCTTAAACCAAGAATCTACGTCATTATCTGCCGATTTCTGCTCATAATTTACCTAAAGGATCGTAAAAACTTACCTATCTATTATGCGATGACGTAATGGCGTTTATGGCAGCGTGACGTGGATATTTTAGCTTGATATATTAAAGGTTAGAAGTGTGGTTATGGAAGTCTGAGACGTGATGGAGCGTGGGTGTGTTGTAGTGTTTTAATAAAGTTTTTCTTTTATGAATATCAGATTTTTACTCACTAGAAAAATTGTTTAGCAAGAAGCATAAGGCTAAGGACGAATTTTAAGTAAGCGTAATAAAGACCTCTTATACATAGACCATATTGTTGAAAATATTCCAGTGTTCACAATTTGCCTGGTAAACTGTTTGGTCTACTATAACACGAGTATCATAAGACTAGCTATTGCCAAACCAATGCTTACTGTTAAGTAGGTTAGGTTAGAGTAGCAGACCTCTGGCATTTTCCAAACAGTCACACGTAGTCCTATAAGGACCGTTGTGGTACCACACATGTTCCGCGGAACGTATCCGCAACAGCTTCCTGATGGTTAACGCGACGTAGATCGTAGAAGATGATTTGACAGTGATTTGATAGTGAGCCGACCCAGTTGCAGGTTGCTCACTTCCTCCAGATCCTTACAGAATGGTTCGCTCAGGGCATTGAAGCTTCTTCTCGCGAGGCCGAGTCGTTCACACCAGAAATGCTAAATGCTTTTCTACTCTTCTTAATCGCTGCAACTTCTACAGAAGTTATTGATATTTGCATACGTTCAGCGTGTCTACCGAACAGGCGACAGGTGACTACGGCATTGATGTTTCTGAGGTCCTTCCGACTGTGCTGCAATAGCGCTGCGGTTTTCCTGCCGTCAAGTAAGGGACACAATTGCCTGCAGATGCTACAAGTTGTCAGCCCTGTCCATCTGCTTTGCGCAAGTTGTTTAGCTATCCGATCTATATCCTCTTTGACTGATCCCAGTGGTCTAGCCACACTATTCTCTACTGTGGCGAGCGCATCGGCAGTCTCTGTTAAGTAAATAAGTACTAAATACAAAGAGCTGATACTAAATACCATAACAAAACAAAACTTGTTCTATAATCTCATGAATCGAATTATTAATTATCATTTCAAAAACGGTGGCTAATCAACCAATCACTACTTAGAGCATAGGTACGCTGTCGCGCTTACGCTAAGGATGAGCGGCGCTTCTCTTGCCTACCTCGACAAGTCGCCACTGTACTATATAGTAGTAACTTATTGTACGTAACTAACAATTCCATTCTATTCTACTCCTATCTTTCAAATTTACTATCACAGTCTCGACAGCAACATCCGCCGTAAACTTAGACGAACTTTAAGACTAACTAGGAAGTGCAGGTGGCTTGCAATCCAATACGGCGGTAGACCGGGCCAACTAATGCTATTTAACACAAAGTTAGTCGCTGTTACAGTTCAGCCGTTTCGACCGGAGATGCATGCGATATCAACGGAGATTATGTGGCATCCGTGGGGACCTATAATATTTCCCATTGTTTATTTCTTCGGAGATATAGTTAGTGGCGAAAATCCCGGGATTATATCCCTTTTTTTTTAAGATTAAACTTCAGACTATTTTTAAAACTCGAATAGTCAATGAAGAACTGGATGTTTACTGTTTACAGTGCTAGGCTAGGTTAAGAGAAAAGCACTTGTAAAAATCAAGTAACAATAAAAGGCGCGCTAGGTAGCGATAAAAACCCGTAGGTCGCCGGGGAAACACAGGAATTGGTGGTTCGGTTCGCTTGGTTGTACTTTTTTAAAAGCTAATTATTTTTTGGTTTTAGGAACCAATTTTATCAAGAAAGGTGTCCCTAATATTATTTCGAAAGCTTTTGACACCATTAATCATAAACTTCTTATATCCAAATTAAAGTATTATGGTTTTGTGAATGACTCTTTTCTTCTTATTAAATCATGCTTGTTCAATAGATTAGAAAAAGTGTTTTCTGATAATAATTATTCTGAACAAGTCGACATACGCTCCTGAGTGCCACAAGGTTCAATTTTGGGCCCCCTACTTTTTCTTATGTATACCTCTGATATACTTAGATCTTTAAAGCACCGTAAAGTGCAAGCATTTGCTGACGATACACAAATATATTGCTGTTTTGATGCTGAGGATTACGCCGAAGTTGGGAACTGTATAAACCAAGATTTGCACAATTTAACTTTAAATCCTACCAAATCATGCATGCTAATTTTTGGTAATAAAAATAAGATCAATGGTTTAAAAAATATTTTAAATATTATTATATCCGTTAATGGAACAAACTAAATATTGCGGATAATGATAAAAATTTGGGTTTATCACTTGACACGGAACTAACACTTAACAAGCATTTAAGAAAACTTATCTTTCTTTAAAAATACCACACAGCAATAGACACATTCTTAATATTAAATTAAGGAAAGATTTGTGTGAATCTCTCGCTTGGTCCAATTTTAATTATTGTGATTTTGTCGTCTACCGTTTCTGCTTGGATGTTGAGAGCAGATATCGGATACAGAAAGTGCAGAATGCTTGTCTTCGTTTTGTGTATATGGTATGACAAAATACGATCATATTTCCCACTTGTATAGGACAATTGACTGACTGAGGATGGATGAACGAAGAATACTACATTTTTGTACATTCTTGATAAAAATTATTAATAATCCTGACTCCCCTATTTCGATTCGAGAGCGTCTGATTTTTCGTCATGATATTCATGATAGACGGGTTAGAGACAGAAGTAAATTAACCATGCCTCATCATCGGAGCGCCATGTTTCAACGATCATTTTTTTATAATGCAGTGAAATATTATAATTCGATTCCCACTGAGATGTTGCCTCTAAATGTAAATTTATTTAAAATTAAATATAGAAAGTATCTTTTAAATATGCAGAATACTTAACACTTTAATAATGTATAAATTAGACTCATGTATTTTATTTTTTTAATAATTATTGGCTTTAAGTTGTTTACATTTCTTATTAATTATATAATTATTGCCTATTTCATTGCCTATGTTAAATTTTATTTAAATTAAAAATATTGATTTAATGATGACAATCAAATTTTACTCATTTGTCTTTGACTGGTTCAGTAGAGTAGCTACTACATCTAGACTGCGCCAGGATTTGACATTCATTTCCTGATTTATTAATTGTAAATTTTATAATATATTGAAATAAAAGACGTTTATTATTATTATTATTATTGAATAATCCTCACGAATTTCCCCGTAAGCTTGAAAGTTTACTGTAAGTTTGCTATAGTTGTTTTCTATTTGATTTCACGAATACAGTGGCAAATTATAGTGAAACATTGAGCCTGGAATGGACTTGGAGATACAATTATTCTGTTTGAGAATGCAGTACAGCATGAGAATAATCTGATTAGAATGATACCAAACTATGCATCCCCATTGGGTTAGATATCATACAGGGTTATTTTTACATTATGTCGAGAAAAAAGCAAATATTTTAGAAGAATATGCTTAGTTAGTTCTTCAATAATTAAATTAGGTATTACTTAATGAAAGTCAAATATATAATTACTTTATTGCCTGTAAAACTAATGAAAACTAAATAATACATGTACTACTGGCTAGCAGACAATGTGTGTAACTGCCATTAGTATTTGAGAACACATGATTCTCAATATAATGGGATCCCTGGGGTCAGGTGAACAATGACGGTCCGTTTCGTACTTATTAGGACGCGTCAGAACCTAACGCAACTCCACAGAAAATGAACCTAGGCATTTAAAACCACTTTATAAAACTCCAACAGTAATAACTACTCGGTAACGCCATCTAGTTAAATCAACTGAACGTTTCATCTAAACGTATCTAAATCCAAATAAATACTATAGTTGTTTTGTTGACTAATGCGAGCAAAGAAAGTCCGTCCATAAATAGCACCAATTAAAGTTTTTTAATGTTAAAACTATTTCCAGCAATGAATCAAAGGACTTACCTATTTAAAATAAACTTGGAACATTCTAAGTACAGGTGGCTGATATAATTCACTGCGGTCACAGCAAGGCAAACTAATGCCATTTAGCACAAAGTTAGTCAGTGTTACGGCTCGGTCGTTTCGCCCCGTGATGTATATGAACTCGATCCTCCCTGGAGGTCTCGTGACCTCCTTAGGGACCTCTATATGGCTGTTTTATCTCTTTGGGAAAATGCTGCTCAGCAATTAACTAGGTTATAGGAAAATGATTGTAAAAGTTTTAGTAAATATGAGTTAGATGCGATGGATGCTCAAATACCTTTATTAGGTGTAGGTACATCTTTACTTATAGATTTGTTCAGTACTAGTTAATATCGTTCAGTATTGTTCAGCGTTGTTCAGTATTATTTAGTAGTGTTCAGTAAAATTACAAGTTAATTATAAATGCATTTTGTTGTGAAATTAAACAAATCATTATAACTTTTTCCTATGTATTCCCACAAGCCTTATTACGTTGACTTGACTCTTTTTGTCACTCTCCGGTTTCGTGTGAAGTGCAGAATGGAATTTTCGGTGCTAATTCTAACTTAATAGTCTCGAAAATCTTTAACTTTTAAAACCATTACTTCCGTTCAGAGGGCACCTATCCCGTTGCCAGTCTGGATTAAAATCGGAAAAGAAAACGGGTCACGCGTTAGAAATAACACTTAAGGAAGGTTTTATCCACGATTTTTTCGATTAGTTTTAGCTCCAATTATGGAGAAAATTACCTCTCTGGTGCGGATAATGACAAATAGAGTTACCTGTGACCTGTAAAAGTTAATTCGGAAGTATACGTACCGAAAAATGTAAATTACGAGGGAAACGGAAACAGTTTTCTTACTGAAAGCTTCTTTATAGTAGGCATATTTTTATTTCAATGTAGTTTTAATATCGCTTATTACTAAAATAGAGTATTTGAAACGTAATGGATGTTATGCCAGAGAAAAGGATAATTACTTAATAAAAGCCACTGCGTTTAAATCACGGACGTCTGAGCTTTTACGAAAATAAGTTGCGACTGATACGTGGGGTCAATATTAGTGACAAAACGATTCGAAGGCGAGTTCCGTTCACATAGGCCGGCAAAAAAATACGATTACTTCGATATCGACGATAACGGTTACAATTTGCCAGAGAACATTAAAACTGGACTGTGGAGCAGTGGAGTAATGTCCGTTTGTTTTCGGTCGCCGGATGATTTTACCAAATACACCATAACATAGCTACGTGGTGGTTCCGTTATGGTGTGGACTGGTATTTCAACAGCGATGAGCGAACTAAACTAATATTTGTGGATAATGGAGCACTAAATGCACGTCGGTACATTAAAGACATTCTTTAAGAGGCAGTAGTCCCTTTTGCTTCTTTAATCCGTTAAACAATGTATGCTAATGCATGTTAGGCCACATGTAGCACGGGTGGTAAATGAATATTTAGATGAGATTGGTATTCGACGCTTAGACTAGCCAGCGTTATCCGGATTAGAACCCAATTGAACATTTTTGGGATCAGTTGAAAAAACTGTTCGTCGTCGCCTTATGCAATCTGGCAATTTACAAGAGCTAAGGATAGCAGGTTTCCAAGGATATAATGTAATCCCATAAGAAATAATAGGCACACTAATTATCTACCAGAATGTGCTCTGTTATTGAAGCTAGATTAAATTATTCTTTAAAAACAGAGTTTTAAAAAAAATCGTATCTCTTCTAAAAATAGAGATAACGTAATGAGTCAAAGAAGAAAAAGTTGGGAATACATGTAACTTTATCAAAAATGTATTATTAGTATGAAAAATAACAACCCCTATATCTCCACAGCGTGTGCAACAATACAAAACTGGATGAATTTCTTTTAGCCAAAACAACGTCTTAGTTACTACTGAACTTAATAAATATTACTTTTAATAATAAGTAGGTAGATAGGTACCGTATCTACTTAAAGTATGTTTTTTTTTAATAAGTATGTGTGGGGGGCCGGGCATTTTTACGCCACCGTAAATTCGTATAAAAAAAAATCGAATATTTTTCAATTCAAATTTCCTTTACTTATCTAACACCTAATAAAAACACCAATCAAAAATTGGGTCCCATTGTAACACATCCCCTATAATTGGTTTCAGTGGTCGACTAATGGCTCCTTATCCTTTAACCTTAAAGGCACCTTCGGGAATAAACTTAGTAACAAACGATAAACGTGTCGGTTTTATTGGATTATTGAATGACGATGAATGTAAAGAATAGCGATCTAGTAAGATAGACCAATCGTTTCAATCATAATGTCGGATATGGATTGGTATCCTTAATAATGAATTACTCATCTCATACTTCGCTGTGGTGCTAAGATTCTTAATGGGTGTTGACCTTGATAAGAAGAGGTGTAGTGGAAAGATAATGTATAAAACAAGGACAAGGACATTTCTAATTTCGTAGGAGGAGTCAGTAGACGAATATCGATAAGAAATAATCGTTTGTAATAATTGGTTGGGATAAAGGGTTCCACTTCTAATAGTTCATCCAGGGAAATCACCTCTCTTATTAGGTAACATACAAAATTATTGCTGACATAGCAAAACGGAACCAGTTCTATCAGTTGAAAGGGGTTGCCAAACTGTATAAAAACTCGAGAGATCACTTACTTAGAGAGTTGTATTAATTATTCAAGTGTAAGGGTAACCTCTGCCCGTTTGTCTAGTCAGTTTGAAGTCAAGATTAAATTCAATAATTATTGTTGAAGTCATGAAGAGTTCTGCACCAGAACCAGTTTATTTTACTCCCATAAGTGTTCTTTGAGTAATTTAACTAATTGTTTATTGTATAAATTTTGTATAGTTCTCGTTTTTATCAGAGTTATCTATTAAGTGGAAATTGTTTCTTTAAACTTACTGGAATAACACCTTCCTTAAGTGAGTAAAAAGGGGCAATCTCCCTTCTTATTAGAAAACTATTTAAATTCATCGTTTTACACTCGCGAGTATTTAATTTGTAGTTTATACACATTACTTCTTGTTATCTTTTATTACCTAGCGCATTGCTTTACTATTCATCAAATAAATCTCTTCAAAAATCCTTAGTGTTTCAGTGATTAAAGAAAGCACCATAGGGCAGTAAGTAATAGCCATAAATCAAAACCATCTAAGCTTCACAACCCAGTCGCATACCATTTTGGATATACGACAATATGTTTGTGTCGTGTCTATAGGTCATGTTGTTTTGGGACATTCATCATTTTTTAGGCTTTCTTGAAAAAGCATCAAATTTTCAGCAATTTTCTTACCATAGAATTGCTCAATTTCTTGATCAATTCTTTTATGTTTTTGGAATAGCCTATCAAAGAAGTTAAGCGACCTGCTTGCCGACAACCAAAATATCGCTTGCAATTTGATTGACGTCGTCCACTAACGGGGAAATTCGATCGCAAGCGACTAGATTTTTAATCTGGATGCTCCATAATCACCTAGTGAATGGGCCCTTTTAGACCTGCTATAGTCAGCTATTTAAAACCACTTATACAGGGTGGGAGAAGCTATTGAAAGTGTAAATATTAAAATCGCTGTAACTTCTAAACGACCCCTCCGATTTTACTAAATTTAAGCTTGTTGGGAAGAACCTTCAATTGTCGTATCTAATGGTACACGATAGTTTCTAATAAAATTGCTAGAGGGCGCAATTTGTATTAAAAATTATTGTTTTGGCAATAACTCTGAAACGAACAAAGATATCGAACTGCGGTCTTCACATCTTTTCCTGCAAATTTCATCTACTTTTCGATTATGATATCATAGTTATACCGCATGGTTTGAATTTTTGGGATAAAATCGAAAAAACTCTTATTATTACAAATTGCGTCCTCTAGCAATTTTATTAAACACTATCGTATATTGTTGGATGCGGCGATTGACGATACTTACCTTTCCCTTCCAAACAAGCTTAAATTTAATAAAATCGGATTAGTCGTTTAGAAGTTACAGCGATTTTAATGTTTACACATTCAATAGCTTCCCCCACTCTTATTAAGGTCGGTACGCCAATGAGCCTTAAACCAAAATGATGCAGAATTGTCTAAGCTTTTCGATGATGTAATCAGAGTTATACCTTAATATGGGAATTTTTGGAGAAATTAAGAATTAAAAAAAAAATTTCAATTGTCCCTCCTTGCGGCGAAATGAGGAACTTAAAAGTAATTTCTTCCAGAATTTTCTCGACCGCATTAATCATATTTTTTTTTCTTCCAAGTTTCTATGCCTAGTAGTTTCCGAAATATGGCCGGTGACCACCCTTAAGAGCAGTAACCCCTTTTACCACAATGAAAATTGCCGAACGTTTTGCTGGTCAAACGAAAAGAAAAAATAAAAATTGGTATTTAGAAAATATATTCTACTTTAAATACCCCATCCAGAAAAGTAAATGACGATCGAAAATATTCCCAAAATTTTTTTTTGAAATTTTTTTTATTTTTAGTAACTTTGTAATATCTTAAACAATTCTTTATTGGTCAAAAGCAAAATGACTTTCCCGGGTGTAGAATGTTGTACCAAACAATTTTTCTTAAAGCTATTTTTCAATATCGGCCTTACTTTTTTCTCAAAAACGTTGGGCTCGTAAATCCACTTTACACGCTTAAATTCACTTTACGCGCCCAACGTTTTTGAGAAAAAAGTAAGGCCGATATTAAAAATTGGCATTAAGAAAAATTGTTTGGTACAACATTCTACACCCGGAAAAGTCATTTTGCTTTTGACCAATAAAGAATTGTTTAAGATATTACAAAATTACTAAAAATAAAAAAAAATTCTAAAAAAAATGTTGGGAATATTTTCGATCGTCATTTACTTTTCTGGATGGGGTATTTAAAGTAGAATTTATTTTCTAAATACCAATTTTTAATTTTTCTTTTCGTTTAACCAGCAAAACGTTCGGCAATTTTCATTGTGGTACAAGGGGTTACTTCCTCTTAATGAAACACCCTGTATAACAATAGATGCTACGACGTATTTTGTTAATTAGACTTTTGTCCGATTTTCTCGCATAAAAACTCGGATGTGGAACCTTCTAAATCTACTTTATGGGTTGTAATTGTAAATTTCATTACGTTAGAAAAGTGGTCGCCGCAAACACCGAAATTTAAGTTAATTTGTTTGGAAAATATGACGGTCTTTTAAAACAAACCCAAAGGCATTTGAGTATATCCGTTCCTTCAACTTGACTAAATACGTTTTCCGGAAAAGCATTTTCTGCACTTCCAAACACAAAAAAAAAATCCTCGCACCATAAAAATTATTTACGAACCAGCGAGCAATCAGCGATTCAGCTCGACTCAAGATGCAGAAAATCCGCACAAGAATCGAATAAAAGAAAATAAACGCAATAACGCGGACTTCCCGAATTGATTTTGTTCGGTGGCATGAACCGGAAAAAGAAATTTCCGTATATAAAACAAATCAGAGTGTAAATTCGGAAGAAAAATCGAACCATAAAGCGGCAAATTCAATATTATTGTGCCGAATTGACCGACGGAACTAACCGACTGCAGTTTCCAGCTAACGTCTTAGTGCTACATACAGTAAACGTTCTAAATCTGTATTATTCTTTGTAAAGTATTTTTCACAATAAATGGTTGACTCCGTTTAACTACCTGGGACGTTTTGCAAGAGCTCGGCCATAAAAATGCAAATAAACTGTCGGTCAGGGTAGCATTATAATTTGTAATTATAGCAGGTAATATTTAACTATCTTGTGCTTGCCATAAAATAAATGTTATTAATAACGAATTAAATATCTAAAGTCTTACCCTATAGTGTATTTGCTTGTTCATTGTGTATAACAATGGAATTAAACGGGTAGTTTTATTGCAGTCAATAAGTTGATACCATTTAGGGTGAAAAATACTTTACTCTACCATCAATTACATCATTATTTTGCTCTAAGTATTTGCATTTATTAATTTTAGTACCTTTACTCTAAATTTTTGCCAACAATATAATATTCACACTGATGTTTTGCTTGAAATGGGTCTGCGAGGAAACATTGCAGAGAACATTTTGGATACTCTCCGAGAACTTTATTCCATGTAGTACCATTAATTTTTTCTTGAATACTATACAATACATGTTAAAGCTAATATAAAATAAAAAATTTATTAACATTTTCAATTGTCATAATTATTACTGGAGGTTTCATTGAGGAATTTATGACGGTGGAGTATAATATCTTAATAAAATAATGGTCCTATTGATGTTGCTAACCTGTGGAAAAAATTATTCTTTCGAGCAAAAACGAATGTAAGGTCTGATCAAATAACCGCAGACCGTTTCAAGTCTGGCCTGAAATCTGGTGATTATCATAATTCGATGAATAGTGAAAACATTGAGAAATGGTTTGTAGAAAGAAAAATTGTTACCAAACTTGAAAGAACTTTTATGCTTCTATGCTTATTATGGATAATGCCACCTATTATTCTGGGCTAATTGAAAAAATTCCAAATACAACTTGGTCAAAAAGATTACTTATTATATGGTAAGAACAAAGAAAAATTATTCCGGTTTTACCACTTGCAATGAAGTGTCAGATCCGGATAATAGTGAAGCAACATATCCCATTCAAACATTACAAGTAATCTGGAAAGCGCTATTTATTTAATATTTTAATTATTTTTCTTTTATTTTAATAGGTTGGACGAACTAGCATTGCAACATGGATATTGAGTTTTAAGACTTCCTCCATATCATTGCCACTTTACTCCTATTGAAATGTCGGAATGTAGGCGCTATTATGGTAAAAAAATAAGTTCTATTCACCCTGTAACAAATGACGTAGTTTTGGGTGTGTGAAATGAAACCATAATGTAACAGTGAAAAAATGGAAAAATGTGTAACACAAACTAATAAAATTATAAATGATGTGTGGGAAGATTTATCGATGCTTCAGATACTCTTCCTCTTATTATTAACTTGGACGAATCTGATGATGATGATTCTTGCAGAGATGATTTATTTTAATTATTAAAAAACTGTATTTTATTGTGTTGTCATTTTTTATTACTTTATGATTTTATAAATAAGGTGAAAATATTTGAAACAAACTTTATAGACTGATGCACTAGACAAAAAAAATATGATTCAATTTAAAATTTTTTTAAAAATGAGTTTTATTTATTTTCCAATAAATTTAAATTAATTAAAAATTTCATACTGAATTTCAAAAACCAAATGTTTCATCCCATGATACCTTTTACCCTAAATAAACTATTAATTTCTGACTACATGAAGAGTATAAAAATATAATATTTGCGCTTGTATTTTACTTTTACATGCATCCGTCTTTAGGTAGATCAAGCCTAAGAAAAAGCATAACCTTTACCACCGGTTAGTCGAACTGACTGAATTAATTTACGACGTACCGCAATTATGGAGAATATGACGTAACGGACTTTAGAATTTTCCCTATATTATTTATTTATAGTGTGTATACTATAACAATGCAATAATAAATAAATAAAAACACCGTTAAATATTCTCATTAACTGGTTGGTGTTAAGTGGCACTCGGAATGTTAAGTGCCCTCATTCTCTCCTGGAAAGTGGTTAAAATGTTTTCACTTTCGTACTCATTTGCTCCAGCAAGATGTTTCCGGTCAATTGCAATTTGATATTGAAACGGGTGAAGGAAATGGCGTCACGTGTTGCAAATAACCCTTAAAAACATTTTCTCTGGATTTTTCTTTGATCATTCTTTTCCTGGTTTCTGAAAGTATTAGTCGTGTATAATGACAAACGCAAACTAATTTTTACCGTTTAAAATTTCATAAAGATTCAGTTTAATTTTGTTAAAATCCTTTGTACAGTTGTATGCATAAAAAAGCATACAAGAATTAGAATGAGAGATAAGTTTTGTTATATTTGCGTAAAACCGGCTTGTCTAAATAATAATTGTTTATTGGAGGTTACCATACGTCATAGATTATCAAAAATGCAAAGCATTGGCGTCGGTGTAATTAATTTTGAAACTGCATGGTGGTAACGTTTGATAAACTTTGACAGAAGAACATAAAAACGCCTCGTCAGTTGTCTGAAATTGGAAAGGCTCAAATTGTATTAAGAATCGAAGAAGGATGGTCAATCCGTGCTGTAGCGCAGTTGTATAATTGAAATTTAAAAAAATTATAAGCAACGCTGGGAACAAGAAAAATCCCTAAAGAGGAAAATTATTGGTTCAGGTCATCCCAAACGTTACAACCCTAAACAGGATGCTGCTTTGTTTGGGATATTTAGGAAATAATCCATTTGCAACTGCAAGGGATGCTGTTATTGATACAGCATTTCCTGCCTCCAAACCTACTGCCTGCAGGAGAGTCAAGGAATTTGACCTAAAAAGTCGCCCAGCTCTGAAAAAAATGTTTCTAACCAAAGAACAGCGACAATTAAGGATTATTTTTGTTTTAAATTATATATACCGCAATCCTTAATTTTAAAACAGGGTCATTTTTACTGATGAAAAGACGTTCCAGTCGACCCTCACTTCTAAACATGGGCGTTTCTCTGTAAATGTTGGGGCTGGACAGGTATTCATGGACCTGGTGTTTGCTGGCGAATAGAGGGAAGATTTAATGCCGGAAATTACATTAACATTTTAGAAAACATATTGTTAAATAAAGATTTTTTTAAAAATTTAACAGTCGCCATTTTGAAATAGCTTGACAGAATCGCGCCAAAAATTATGCGCATACTGTACGAGATATTGGCTTTTAAATGATGTATCACAAACCGTATGTTTCCATTTAAAAAAAGATCGATGTCTTTATATCTTTGACAAATGTCTATAACACAAACGAATAATGTCAAAATGTGAGCATATATAAAACTAAATTGACGTTAAGCCTATATTTATTTTATTGCGGATTTCTGGGCAACCCTGTATATTTAGTTAGAGGTGCTATTTTTCTGTGTTAAAATTTTCCATTCTCGTAAGTTAACTGGTAATTGTTTTTTTATAGATACTGAATTACCAATGCCCGACATTGTCATTTAACATAAAAACATATTTTCCGCTTAAACAGCTTGAGGAGATAATTTGGTAGACCTTAATATTTTTGGGTATTTAGGCATAACGGCTCTTAAGAAATAATTTACACATATATTTCCTTTATGGGGCTCCCAAAACGGTATAAAAGGGCAGGTTCGGGGTGATTTATAAGGAATAATAATCTTAAGAAGATTTATTTACGTTAAAAAGACCTGCCTGTATAATATATGGCTAAGAATTTATTGAGTCGAAAAACTATTATTTGTGGTTGAGAAAATGTTATGCGTAAGAGTCTTGCTAAAATTGCTAGTAAGAATTTACCACAGCACCTACTTTGAGGAAAATGATCTAATACAACAGGGTTGCTAAGACATATTATTATTTTCTAAGAATTTCTACCGTGCGAGCACAAATTATTTGCATCAAAGAGGGCCTTGCATCTAACGACGTAATGCTTAGCCGTATAGCTTAATACCTGTTGGGTGTCAGTAACTACCTGAATTAACAATCAATTAGTTATTCCGTCATCTTTGACAGTCGTTACAAGTAATTTGATTCATCGCTAATTTTTCCAATTTCTTGAACAATTCACACAATGGGCTTTACGGAATAGCACAAAACATTCATGGTTGAAGCGTATTTTCGAAACGGGGTTAGAGTAAATGGTAAGTGGCAATACAATCCGGGTTTGTGCATGGACGATTTTCAACAAACCCGAACATTTTCCTAACGTTGCTTTTATTGCTGGGGATTTTTATCATTGCCTGAAAAGGACCGTGGCTGTGTTTAGGGAAACAGATTCTATAAAACACAAAAAAGGAGCAGGAAGGCCATCTGTAAGAATAGAAGAACTTGTTGCAAACGTTCGTGAAATAATGCAAAATACGCCAACAAATTGTATAAGACGCCTGTCCCAAAAGTGGGAAGATTTTATGGAACATGCAGGACTATTCTTAGGAAGCTGCTAAATTTATTTCCTTATAAAGTGCAAGTATTCCAAGAAATACAAGCCGCAGATTTTAAAAGACGCAGGAATTACTCTCAATGGTTTACCCAAAATGTATTGGAAAAAATTATTATAGAAAATCTGTAATTTACGTAATTATTTTTCTTTTTCTTTTTGTATATTCTTACTTTTTTAATTTTGTAAACAACAAAAATAAATTTGTATTTGTCTCCTTATTTTATTACTCATTAGTTTGACATATTATGTCATAATATGAATTTGACAAAATTTTAACCTAGGTTGGGTTAGATATATCGTCGCCATATCATTGTGATCTAAACCAAGCCCTACGTTTTTTAATCCAAGCCGTCTTTGATGCAAATAATTTTTGCTTCCACGGTAATTGTGGAATAATTTGTTCATAATAACTGCAAGCAACGTTCGCTTGTAAGATTGCCATCAATAAAAAATGGTCCAATACCAAACCCAAACATTAACTTTTTCTGGTTTTTGAATATTATTATGTATTTCGAATAAAATATTACAATACCTACAGTTATGCCTATTGTTGTCGTTGAGTATAAACGCATTCGCATTACAACTTTCCATCAGAATTTCCCAAAACTTATTTCATCTATCGAAGTCATTTTTAGTTAGTTCCTGAACTAGGTGAAGCTTTACGGTTTAAAGTAAATTTGATTAAAGACTGATTGGTGACACACAATGCGTGATCGATTTGGATTATCTTGGAGATCAATTAACATATCCAGAGCCTTATCAACACCGGTAGCTGTTCTTGGTCTTCCTGACCTATGATGGTTGTCTTTCACACATGTCGTTTCGTTAAATTTCATAACCAATTTACTTACACATAACTGTGTTAATGCAGGCCGATTAGGATGGGTCGTACAGAATAAGTCACATAATTCCTGTTGCGTTCTACGGTTAAGGCTGCCATAGTTTCTAGTTATTAAATGCGCAGGAATGAAAACACAACTATCTATTTATCACCTAACAATATAAGTACCTGATTCTAAGTTTTAAATAAGTAATAATTAAACTCTATATCATTGTATTTGTCTTTTTAGGAAATATTTGAATATTCAAAAATATGCAAATATACCTCCAATAGCCAAAAATTCATAGGGTGGCGAGTTGAACTATTACCAATTGATTGTGATCTTAAATAATTTGATTTTTGGCCAGGTTTTTATAAAAATGTCCCCAAGTCTCTGTCGCTATATATGCTATTTCTTCAATAGGGTAAAAGAAGTGATTTATACGGGACAATAATCTTAACAAGATTTATTTATCTTTAAAAGAGCGCTAAAGATATATTGCTGCAAATTTTTTTCGGGTCCAGGATTGCATGGATGTTATAGATTTTGAATCGGGTCTGCTCGATAAACATATAAAGCACACTTACTTGTAAGAAAGATTTATGTATTTGTTCTTGCTGTTTTATATTCCAACTTTTTTTGGTGGGTTCGTCGTAGTTTAACAACGTTTTACGTTAGATTTTTTATTGAATGATTCCAAACCGGCTTAAATTTAGTAAGTATAGTAACTACATACCGTGCGAGCAAAAATTATTTGCATCAAAAAGGGGCTTTGCATCTAAGGATGAATTGCTTAGCCGTACAGCTTAATACCTGTTGGGTGTCAGTAACTACCTGAATTAACAATCAATTAGTTATTCCGTCATCTTTGACAGTCGTTACAAGTAATTTGATTCATCGCTAATTTTTCCAATTTCTTGAACAATTCACACAATGGGCTTTACGGAACAGCACAAAACATTTATGGTTGAAGCGTATTTTCGAAACGGGGTTAGAGTAAATGGTGAGTGGCAATATAATCCGGGTTTGTGCAAGGACGATTTTCACGAACATTTTCCTAACGTTGCTTTTATTGCTGGGGATTTCTATCAGGTTCTATACAACACAAAAATGGAGCAGGAAGACTATCTGTAAGAACAGAAGAACTTATTGCAAACGTTCGTGAAATAATGCAAAATAGGCCAACAAATTGTATAAGACGCCTGTCCCAAGAAGTGGGAAGATCTTATGGAACATGCAGGACTATTCTTAAGAAGCAGCTAAATTTATTTCCTTATAAAGTGCAAGTATTCCAAGAAATACAAGCCGCAGATTTTGAAAGACGCAGGAATTACTTTCGATGGTTTACCCAAAATTTATTGGAAAAAATGATTTATTAGACCTGACATTTTTTTCGGATGAAGCCTGGTTCCACCTCTCCGGTTATGTGAATTCTCAGAATACACGTATGTAAAGTAGTGAAAATCCCCATTTTTTTGTAGAGTCCACATTCCACCCTCAAAAAATTGGTGTCTGGTTAGCTGTTTCCCGAAGAAGAATTGTTGGTCCTATTTTTTTTCCATGACACAGCGGTATAGAGACAATATTTTGAATCCATTTGTGGAGCGATTTCTTGACGACGAACTACGTTTTGGATATTTTCAACCGGACGGTGCAACCGCCCATACAGCCGCCGAAACTATTAACTACTTATGCAAGTTTTTCGACGACAGATTGATCAGTTTTCGATCAGACATTGAATTCCCCCTAGATCACCTTGTTTAACGGTTATGGATTACTTCGTTTTTTCTCATTTTAAGAACTCTATTTTTAAAACACCAGATGCAAATTTAGAATAATTACAGGAAAGGATTATCCAAGAATGTGGTAACATTTCTCCAGAGATGCTGGTCAACACTTTCGAAAATATAAAGAGACGTGTAAATTTATGCTTGGAGCATGGCGGTGGCTAATTTCAACAATTTATGAAATAATTTTTTTTTTCTTTCTGTATAATATACTTACTTTGTTAATTTTGTAAACAACAAAAATAAATTTATATTTGTCTACTTATTCTATTACTTATTTGTCATGTCATGATATGAATTTGATAAAATTTTAACCTAGATTTGGTTAGATATATCGTCCCCATATCATTGTGATCTAAACCAATCCCTACGTTTTTTAATCCAAGCCCTCTTTGATGCAAATATTTTTTGCTCGCACGGTACTATAGTAGAATAGTAACTAAAAGGAACTGACTATTTTCATAAACTAGATATAAGATAATAATTTGGAGTAAGAATCGACCGGAAAGTCTACCCGGTTGAATAATAAGATATACTTCCTTTGTGGATGTTGGCTATCACGTTAGTCCAAATCACTCTATTCACCGCTGCTCTGAATGGTGCTGTCGACGTCATTTCGGTCCATGTTCGCAGATTTCGCGCCACGCTATTCGTCTGCGTCCTGCTGACCTTCGACCCTCTATTTTTTCTTGTAGGATGAGTTGAAGAAGGTGGTATGTTTCACCTTGCATGATATGCCCAAAGTATTCCAGTTTTCTACGTTTGACACTTGGTAGGCATTCCAGTTATCCACACAATAAAATATTCAGCCACTAAAATTCAATCTGACCGTGTCTGGCACGAGGGGCTCCTAAGTAAACTGCGTTCTTATGGTATGCCCGGTCGATTTTGTTCATGGTTGTCCAGCTTCCTCAAGGACGGTTCTCTGCAAGTGGCGATTGACGGGTTTCTCTCAGACACCTTCACCATCAATGCTGGTGTTCCTCAAGGGTCCATATTATCCCCCACTCTCTTCTTACTGTACATTAACGACCTTCTAGCGAAAACAAAAAATCCAATATATAGCTTTGCTGACGACAGCACACTTATCTCATCTTTTACTTTGAAATCTCAAACATCGGCTGCTGACGCACATCTTCGCAGACAACATGAGGTATCACACCTCAATAAAGACCTGGAAAAATTTTTGTCTTGGGGTGACAGTAACCAAGTCGAATTTAACGCTCAAAAAACCCGGGCAGCACTTTTCTCTAAGAAGGTTAACATTGCAGAACCCGATATCGTTATGGCAGGACACGCAATTCCACTGACTTCGTCTATTAATTTACTGGGTGTCAACCTGGGAGGAAATATGTCTTGGCATAATCACGTTGTGGCAATCGCCAGGGCAGCTTCTCAGAAGCTCGGTATACTTTTCCGTACCAAAAAGTTGTATACACCTCAACAACTTTTGACACTCTATAAAGCCCAGATTAGACCATTACTGGAATACTGCTCTCATATCTGGAGTTCTGCACCGAAGCATACCCTTCGGTTGTTGGATTCCATCCAAAGGAGAGCCGTTCGTCTAATCGGCGACCACGAGCTGACTAAGAACCTTGACAGCTTAGAACATCGAAGACAGGTTGGTGATTTGATTATCTTCTACAGATATTTCCATGGCAATTGTTCGACAGATATTGCCCGCTCGATTCCACCTAGAGTAATGCATAGCAGAAACACACGACGAACCACTGCCGCCCATCCCTATGTGGTTCAACTTAGTACACCCCGAACATCATTGTTTCAGAACTCTTTCATTTGGAGGACGTCATCTTTGTGGAACAGCCTTTATGAGACCGTGTTTCCAACCGAATATAACCTCCAACGATTCAAGAAAAACGTGAATCGCTTTCTTCGCACACGCACCGCTCCCAGAGCGCCTTAAAGGATTTTTCCTATAGTGCTTGTGCTCGATCATAAAAAAAAAATCTCCATAACGCCCCAGAAAAAGATCAATAATCTCGCCTAATGTTTGTTATATAATTCCCATCGTGTTTTGTTTTTGCGAACAATAACTCGTAATTTCCTAACGCAGTATACAATCTGTTAAATTTATTCACTCTCTCGGGAATATTTTTGCGTAATTTTTTTATCGCCGCCGATTTAAGCACTCTGGGGGCACTTCTTGCTGTATCGATATTGTTTAGGGGAAAGAGTGTCGCTTTGCCGAAAATGAATGTCATGTACGACGCGAAGATTAGAATTTGATGGGAAACTGGCGACTTGGGGTTGCTAGAATAGGCGAATCGATTAATACTATCTTCAATCTCCAAAAGATATGTAGCAGGAAATATTCACCGGCCTCTTTTTTCTGCTATAAGCTTAAGTATCAGGTTATCGATTAGACTTTCTGATATGTTATAGACTGATATTTAAATTATCGATCTGCATCCACTAAAACCACTCAGGATTTAAAAATTATTTAAGTAACAGGTCACAAAAAACAAAAATATCAAAAACGTATTCAAATAAAAAAATAAATAATATAGGAGTTTCTCGAGGAAGTTTACTAGGTCCAATATTATTTATTTTATATACCAACGATATGCCTTTAGTTTTAAAAATGTGTAAATTAAAAATGTTTGCTCATGACACCTTAATTTACATTTATGTTTTAAATATTTTTGATGGTTTTAATACTCTAAATTCTGAGATAAATATATATTATTAAATTGGCTAAAAATAAATAAATTAAAATTAAATATTTCAAAAACTAAATGTATGGTTATGGGTAATAATTTATATTGTCAAAATATAAATGTTGTAATTGATGGTGAAAAATTTGAATTTTGGGGATAATCATTGATTCAAAATTAAAATTTTTTAATTATTTTGAAAGTATTAGGTATATCGAAGATTGCCGGAAAAGTAAGTTATTTTAAAAGAATCAGTTCTAATTTAAGTTTGTTTTCTAAAAAAAACTGTATTTAATACTGTTATATTACCCCATTTCCTTTATTGTTCTTCCATTAAAGGAAATATTTCATAAATTACAAATTTTACAAAATAAGGCAATGCGGATTATTTTAAATATTGACAAAATATAAAAAAAATTATTTTATGTTGAAAAATTTAGATTGGTTAAATGGCAAAAATTTAATTTTTTATTTAGTATGTATCTTTATAAATAAAATTAAAAATAATTTATTGCCTGATTTTTTAAAAAAATTTTGATCTTTTAATTATGACCATCATAATTATAAAACAAGAACTAATCAAAATTTTTATGTGGATAGAATGTCTAAAACATTAGCTTATAAATCTATTTTTTATAAAGGTTTGATAGAATATAATAATTTGGAAAATTCTTTTAAATCTCAAAAATCATTAAAGCTGTTTAAAAAAACTTTAAAATTAAATTTAATTAAAAACAAAATGATACATAATATTTGATGCAAGTTGCAAAATGTTTAACTTTCCTGTCTGTTTTTGTTAAAAGAAGGTTGCGTTTTAAAATTTAAAATAAATCTATAAAATTGTGTTAAAAAAAATGTATTAAAAAATATTTAATTTTGTATTCCAATTAATAGGAAAATCAACTTTTTGAAAAATGTTTTAAAGGAAAAAGAGTCGTATAGCCTTTATTACCCCCTTAACCCTAAAAAAAAGTAAATCAACTTGAATTCCTTTTCAGGAATAAATTTAACGCCGATTTGTTATGGAAAATGCCTTCCAGCTTATCCCTAAGGAACCGCAGGTCAGTCCTTAGTTTTCAGGTCGCCACAATAACTTGCGGTATTAGATGTGACGCCCGTCAGATAACAATCCAGACGGTATCGAATTCCTGGTTTTTATGACCCAATTATTTTAAAAGACCTCTTATTTTCGATATTTTCTTCTCAAGTACCTAATGCCGTTTGCAAAATTAAAAGGATGGCCGAATACGATATACGTGAAGATAAAGACATAATTGTTAGGCTACTGCTGAGGGAATTAGCGGAGTGGTTAGGGGGGGGGGGGGAGAGGGATAAGAGACGCCCGACGTTCGTTAATCACAGTGTAATTTACAAGATGTTGATATCGGCTTACAATTCAGGGGAGTCGATATTTCAGGAAAAATTTACATGTCTGGCGATGCACCATTAACACCCCTTAAAATAAGGTTTTTTCACCACCACGTGGCAAAACATACTTAAGCACAACACCATACATCCCCCACAACACCATACATCCCCCACAAAATATGAGAGGCTAATGATAGCCCAATGAGAATAGTGTCGCCTGTTGTCTTTGAGTCTAGGCTCCGCCTTCTTCCCACACGTTACTGAGGTATATTTACTGTAATTTCTGGTAGGGACGATTAGCTTGAATGGTAAGGCGTTAGACTTTGGAGTAGGAGATCGTTGATTCGAATCTTGTCGGTGGTAAACTTTTTTTTAATTTTGAACAAAAATAATATGAAGTGGTGAAGAAGAAGGTGAATTGGACGGGTTCGTTGAATAATGTTGTAAATATTTTTGACCATAAAAATTACATTGCTGGTGGTATTTAATACTTTTTTTTGCCCTCAGCCGCCACTGAAAGTTACATGATTTGGATTGGAGGCCGGGCCAGTCCATCACTGTAGCCATGATAGTTGATATGGTTACTCGGTTATAAAGTGAGTGCTTTCCACCAGGATAAAATGTTAGGTTAGTTTAGGTTAGAGTGCGCGCCTGCAGCTTTCTGATGGTTAACGCGATCGTAGAAGAATCTTGACAGCTCATTCAAACCAGCCACTGCTTTTAATAAACTTACTGAGTCGACCCAGTTGCAGGCTGCTCACTTCCTCCAGATCATTAAAAAATGGTTCGCCCAGTGCATTGAACCTTCTTCTCGCGAGGCCGGGGCATTCACACAATGCTGAATACTTTTCTCCTCTTCTTCATCTCTGCAACTTCTGGAGATGTCGTTAGCTGGTATTTGCAATGTCCAGTGACTACGGCAGTGATGTTTCTTAGGTCCTTCCGACTGTACTGTAATAGCGCGGCGGTTTTCCTGCCGTCAAGTAGGGGTCACAATTGAAAAAAACTTTTTTAGCAAGACTAGGGTGCTTATAAGCCAGAAGGCTGCAGTGAAAGAAGCTTGGGTCACACACTCCATCCCCGCCTTTAACCAACCAACCATAGAAAAGAAACGGCAAAAAAAAAGTTAATTTATTTTTTATTAGAATCAAAAAGGGATGTTTAAAACCGCTTTGAAAGATTTTACCGTTTCCGAGGGGAATATTAAAATTAAGTTGAATATTCCTGACGCGCCAAAAAAGTCCATAAAGATTAGATATCATAAAGTCCCGGATTATATATGCTAAATCAGCCAGGTTTAGCCGAAATATTTAAATAAATGAAGAATGGGGCTGAAAAAATGTATCGATTCAAAAAAAAAACTATTTGGACGCTTCGTTTATTTTCTCTTCGATATCTGCCGTCTGGCCATTTTATCTTAAGAAAGATGACCACTTTTTGAAATTTATTTCTAACCTTACATTTTTTAATGTCAAAAAAACACGCGTAAAATGTCCCCGTTAGAAAATAAGGGTACACCTAATAGGTATCTAATATTAGAAAGAGAGATAGTTGTATAGCTTCGTTTGTACTATGGAGGACTTGAGGTAGGAGGCCGATCGCAATGCATTGGATTCGGTCCCAAATTAGAATCGGTAATTCAGCTTTACGAGTTGCCATAAGATGGCGCTCGTGTTCGAAGTGGGCTATCAAATAAATGGTTTCCTATGGACGCGATAACTATTTTTATTTAAATTAGTTCTTTAAGGAACAAATAAGGACTTTTATATGAATTTACACTTACTTTGTTATACTTATTAGTAAACTCGGCCTGTATAAAGTTCCAACGATGCTTGGTTTTTAAAATACAGGGCATTAAACATTCTAGCTATACCTTTGGAGCTAGAAAGAGACTTATTTGGCTTCGTTTCCTCTTTGAAGAAGATCCTGTGTTACACCCCGACACAAAGCAAACTCTACTTTTATAAATTGTACCATTATTCATTATAAATATGGAAATTAATTACAATACAACGTTATTTGTCTTGTCTTGCCTTCAAACGTTATTTGTTATTTCGAAAAATAAAATGTCAATTGTCAAAAGTAAAAGCACAGAAAAATAAAGGGTTTAAGTAAAAGTTAAAAACTATGGAGGATCTAGTTTTTCATATTAAAAACGAAGAAGAAGAAGAAGACAACATCAGCCCACTTCGGACGCGAGAACCATCTATCAGCCAATAGCGAACTAACCAAAAAACCGGGACAGAAATTGAAAATGCTGCCATTATCGATCGGCCTCCTACCCTCTAGTTCTCCATAGTTTGTACAGCGGTCAGAACCCGTCAGCAATTGAACGATATGTCAAATCCCAAACCGCTGACAGAAAACCCGACGTTCGCAGAAGCCAGATTGTAACGTAAACGCAAAGCAAAAAATGTCCAACCAGTTCGCAACCAGTTAACGACTACGCGTGAGCAAAGAGAAATTGGAAATCGGTTGACAATTATTGTCTGTACTTACATATTTTTGAGAACTTTTTATTATGTGGAAATACATAAACATGGAACTCTAAACTGTGACAGTTGCACAACAAATAAAAAAAAAATAAAAAACTTTGAATCGTTGAGGTCTTTACTTGATGGAAATTCATTATAACTCAATGAAAGACAATTTATTTTGTCAAATTTCCTCTTTTATTGAAAAACTTTTTCTTTACACGACGCGTTTCGCTACATTGTAGCTTCGTCGGGTGTATGGTGCTAACTAATTTTATTTCAGTATAATAACAAAATGGTCTAGATACTTAATTACTTAATTCAGGTATGCACATTACAAGCTTAATTATTTAATTATATGTTCTTAACACTGTTTAGGTATTGTAAACTTAAATATTATTGTCGGCATTCTATGGAAAATCCAAAGAACCCTATTTAGATCATTGACACAGATTTAGCAAAGATTAATTAAATTAAGTTTTTGACCCCTGTTTAAAGAAGGGTCAAAAACTTAATCTTTGGGAAAGTTTAGAAATAAATCGATTAAAAAATGCCGGTGCATTATTAAACGACCAATTAGAACTAAATAGTTCCCCTTTAAATTGAGTAATTAAGTATCCAGACTATTTTCTTATTGTACTGAAATAAAATTAGTTAGCACCATACACCCGAAGAAGCTCCAATGTAGCGAAACGCGTCGTGTAAAGAAAAAGTTTTTCAATAAAAGTGGAAATTTGACAAAATAATTTCATTGAGAAAATCAAAAACTCTTTAGTTTTAAAAAACCCTGTAAACGGGCCTTGTTTCATGTAGAGTAGGTAATTAGGCCCATCTATTTAGACTGTACAATCCGGGCAAACAAAAACATCATGGTCGTCAGCTGTGAATCCAAAGTACATTTATGAATGAGCTGCGTGATTTATTATCGTTGGAATATATCGATATAGTGCGATACAAAACCCAGGTCTACCAAAAGGTTTACTTTTAAGCAGGAGCCAATAAAACGGAGGCAAAAAGGGACAATTTTTTCCTTTTTAAAAAGGATTTTTACGGGGCTAAAGCGGTAACCTTTAAAAGAAATTAGATTGGAGGTAATAATATTGTCACCTCGCATCCGGGAAGTCCGGAAAAGATCTACAAAGAAAGCTGATTGAATTATCGAAAGCAACTGAGGGGATTTCGTCTGCTATTTTGGTAACCTTTATTTTTAGAAAAGAATCATTTTCGTTTTGTTTCAGTTACTTAAAAATATCGTAAACTTTTCTATTTTCTTCACAGCAGGATTTTGATGAAGGCTGTTCTATCATATAAATACTACGAGGCAGTATATTTTAGGTTATAAAATATATTTAGATTTTATAACCACCCAAATTTAACAATAACGGGTATAAAATGATAAGTGTTAAGAGTAAGACAAGTGTAGAGAATCGGTATCGTAAATTTCCAAGGGAAAAGTGTTTTAGCGTGTACGGGAAATACACTGATTTATCGGGTAGATGTCGATATTGTAATTTTTACCAACTGTTATTGTTATTTCGAACTTCCCCGTCCTTCAATCACTGGGTAAATGTTTGATATTATTCGTTTCAGCAACAACACTTGGGGTTCTCGGGCTCCTCCGGTATCATTCGGGTGTTTCTTCGGTATGTTATCGAGAAGTGAGCTAAACCTGAACCAAATCAGGATTCAGTGTGCACAAAAAGGGCGCATGTCTGGCACCGATCAGAATGAATTGGGAGACGCCCTGAATAAGATGATTCAGTATCAGTGCTATTACAGCACAGTTGGAAAGACCTAAGAAACATCACTGCCATAGTCACCGGACATTGCCTGTTCGGTAGACTAACTACTTCTATAGAAGTTGCAGAGTTTAAGAAGAGGCGAAAATTATTCAGCATTTCTTGTGTGAATGCCCCGGCCTCGCGAGAAGAAGGTTCAATGCACTGGTCGAACCATTTTTTAATGATCTAGAGGAAGTGAGCAGCCTGCAACTCGGTCGACTTACTAAGTTTATTAGCAGCAGTGGCTGGTTTGAATGAGATGTCAAGATTCTTCTACGATCGCGTTAACCATTAGAAATCTGATGCACAACGATCCTTATAGGACTACGTGTGACTGTTTGGACAATGCCAGAGGTCTGCCACTCTAACCTAACCAGATGTAGAATGGGGCTGGCAAAAAGGGCTGCGCTTGCCTACTTGCTTGGTGCTAAACTTCCCCCCAACTACTACTACTTTCACTTTTTCTGGTTGAATCTAAAAGCATATACTCATGCGGAACGCTGTCACAAAATCCTCAGCTTTGAATTAATCATGTCAAAAGGAAGGTTAGGATAATTTTTTTATAACCTTTTTTACCGTGTAGATCGTATAAAATTTTTCTCTTACTTTAGCTACTTGACACGACGAACTCCAACCTTTGATCGCAATGGTGAACTTTGTCTCCATAATCCCTTCTTACAAATGTTTCCTTCAAACTTATAAATGTCGGGGCTCAATCTTTTATTAAAAAAAGAATTTCCATTCCAATGTCGGCGGTATGCGGCGATGTAAATCTTGTTCGGATGGCTTGGCTTTAGCTAAAATTATTGGATGGGATGAAATTGCAAATTGGAATATATTTTTGTGCGATGAATATGTACCTACATCAATTTTCAATTCATAACTTTACATGGAATTATACTCAATAGAATTAAAACTTCTCAAAAATAGGATGTATCCCAAGTTACAAACTCACATTTCATTACGTGTTTACAAATTTTACTTCAGAGATTTTGCCTCGGTGTTTCTGTCCCTACTTCGAAATGAATATTAAAAATTATTGTCAAACATCGTTATCTGTTTCACAAAAAATGAGGTTAGAATTTCAGCTATTTATTTAAAAGCCAAGCCAAGCAAGAAATACAAGTCGCTTTGATATAAATAATACATTTAATGAATTTCTGCCGAAAATAATGCTTCCGGCATTTTGTTATAAATTTTCCACCTTAATTATTTGCTCTTAAACAAAAAACAAGTTTATTTCGGATTCAAATAAAATGCCGCAAAATGATTCTTTTATTATTCCCCAGTCGGTTGGAAGCAGTGACTGTGGTATAATATGGAAAAAGAGAGGCTACATAAATGCATTAAAACTGGAAAATAAACAAAAATACATTCTTAAGTTATAAAGAGACCAATACTTGAGGAGATTATCGAGGCCACGCGCCTGCAATAATATCGCTTCTTCTACGAACATCACAAAGGATTACGATCACCCGTGACTGAACTGGTTTCCGATTTATTTTAGGTTGCGAATCGCTTCCATGAAGTATACCAATGCAAAATATTTGGGTTTATATGAAATATCCCATAAAAGAAGCGCTCTCGTTTTTAGATTCGAAATCTACGCCACAAAATTCATCATTCCTAAACAAATCATAAATTTCGGCTTGGTGACGGTATAATAGTAAAGTTGCCCTTAATATATATACCAGAAATTTACCTTTTTCGATTACTATACAGGATTTGTCAGAAATAACAGTTTTTGTTTTTTGGATTTTTTTTTGAATTCTAGTTTTTAATTCCTTTTGGTGATTGGCTAAATCATCACTTTGGGAACAAATGGATTGGAAGGTACCTATGGTTTAAATCAGTTAGAACGTAGAAGTCCCGATCTAAAAATTATCGACTTTCATTTATAGGGATATCTGAAGCCACATGTGTATAAAATCAATTTCAATAATAACTTAGATCTCGGGAAAGAAAAAATAATAGCGGTTATTGGAAATATCATAATACAACTGTTATCGGGAATTCAGATGTCGAGTTGAACTATGCGCCAACTCGGTGGTAGCACGTTTGAATAAAAGTTTTATAATAATATATGATTGAATGAATTGAAGAAATATGACATGTAATAGTAAAATTACTTCAGAAGTAGGCAAATAAATAATGTTTTTTTTACAACAAAACGGTTACTCGGCCAGATATAAAATCATATTCGAAATGAGAAAGCAACAATAGTTGTTTGTTTTTACGTAAATTTATTTTAAACGAAATCCAAAAAACAAAAACTGTTGTTTCTGACAAACCCTTTATAGTAATCGCAATCTGATAGTTAAGATTGTGGTTTTAGCACAAGCAGACATTTTTATAAAGAATGATTTTTTCTTCTATACTTACCAATAAAAAAGTTTTTCCTCTTCCAAACTCTATCCGTGGAGACGTTGTATAATATTTAAAATTTGAACCAATGCAAGTTCATTTCATTCGTAAGAGAGGGGGAGGGACGACCTCCCCTCTTGAGATCGCCACTGGGAAAGGTGAAACCGTTTTCTATAAAAGTGTCCGATTCGAGTCAGTTTTATGTCACCTGTACAAAAAAAAACGTTTTTAGGACACCTTATACTTTTCCAAGTTTTTGACGCCGCGCGGAGTTTCCAAGCAGAACTTTTAAAACAATTTAAACTTTAAAGTGTTATTTGATACATCTGCTCCAGCGCGAAAATTGACACTTTCCCGTTTGTTTCAGAAGACCTTTGTTAAAGTTATAAGTATATAATTTACTTTACATTGTCTATTTTATTTTACTAACACCGCTAGAAACTCCAACTTTTGTTTTAAAAGCGGTGGTTCAGGAAAGTTTTTATAGAAAATATTAACTTTATGTGCAAGCAGGGAATACAAAGTTAAATTTAAAAAATAAATAGTTTGAAGGTAAGTTATCTTGCTTAGTAAGGGCGTGAACAGAGCTCGGTACAGATTGTCGAAAAATTAATCGAATCATGGCTCCGAATGCTCAACAAGGAGTCGATTATCCAGAGGACTTTATGTACCTACTTTGTTCGGATCACTTATGTTTATGTCAAAGTCCTGGTTTTGTTTGTAAAATTGGCGATATCGCCTATCTAACAACAAGTAGATTAAATATAGACTAATAACATTAATTACAATGGCGGCCCATGGGATAGAACCACAGTAGCATAGCCCTATATGTCTACAACTTATATTCCTATTTTTGAAGCAATTAGCAAAGTATATTTAAAACTGGAACGCAGTCGCAGTCGGTAGCGCTTTACCGAAGTAAATATGCATTAACCGGTAATTCCGTAACATAGTTCTTGTGAGCTTAGCTCAGTATGACTCGTATCCATGGCATATTTCTCCAAGTACAGTGAAATTTTAGGCCAATAATACGAAGTAAATAACTTTTTAATAGCCAGGCATCCAAAGCTCCTCACCAATGGAAATCTTTCAGTCAACTGCCCTAGACGTTACTGCATGCCCTGCCATGCTATGGCGCGATTGAGTTGTTGGTTTGTACTTCGTAATTGCTTGTTATTTTACTTTGTTCGCTCTAGCAAGCAAAGTACTTAATGTTCTTTCCAACTTTTCATAACGTAAAAATTACAATATCTTTAAAAGAAATATTGGAAATTAAGAACTTAACAGTTATTCGATTTAACATTTAAAAAACTCAGGGCGAACAGTCAGTATGCGGACATCTAATGAAAATGTTTATACAAAAAATAGTTGGGTATGCGGGTGTGATGTATTTAATAGACTATTTTGTTTTTGGAGAGAAGGCAACTTGGTCCCGGAAAGAAACCGATTGCTTTGTCCATGTCTGGGAAAAAATGAAAACACATAAGAATCAAAGGGACATAATATACCTACACAAGTAGGGATAGAGGGGGAGTTCAACGACAATTTTTTCCCTGGCTTCGGTGCATGCACGGGTAGTGTTAGGTCATTTTTCAGCAGTTTTTTTTCTGTTTTTGAGCTGTTTTCTTCAATACGCAAATCGGCTCAAAAAGGCACAAAAACAGCAACAAAACGGCTAAAAAAGCATAAACCGGCTCAAAAAACAGCAAGATACAGCTTAGAACTGCTAGCTTATGCGCAGAAGCCAAGGAGAAAATTGGCGTTGAACTCCCCATCTATCCCTACTTTGACTGCAATTTGATTCTGGGACATTGAAGCTGGTCTAGTACTATACTAATGTTGGATCGCAGAAAAGGATTAATCAATAAAATTACCTAACAATTTAATTTCTGAAAAACTTCATTTATGTCACAGTTAAAGTAGTATCGGTTAGTCTACAATACCTTGCTAAGGTTATTGCATCAACACTTGGTAAAAAAACTAAAATCACTTGTTTAATTTTAGTAAATGAGTTTTTTGGTAGGAATCTGACCAGCACATAAAGTGTAGTTGGATTAATTTTAAAATAATGTTGTGTTGGTTAGTTTTCTTGTCTTCAGGCATTATAAAAGTTTTATAGTTTTTTTATTAATTGTTCGTCAGACCTATTTTACTTCAAACAAATGTCAACAAAATGATGTTTTGTCCCGTTGTTTATTCTCTCCCACCTCATAAAATATTGCTTGACACTGTTCTTAAATTTAACGGAACCTGTATTACTGTTCGCTTTTTCTATAACGACCCCATATTTTAGTCAAAGCGATCATAAGATTTGCTTCACTTGTTTTTTTATCGCTGTGCTTTTGATAATGGGAATTGGGGGAAAAGAAATTTTTAAAATAACATTGGGCTCAGTGGGCGTTGAATAATAAACGATTTTTAAGTTAGCGTCGTTTATTATATATTTAATCGTTTGTTTAAAAAGAATTTTAGTAGATACTTATAATTTGTTATGTGTTCACTATGTTATTTATGAAATATTAAGCAAGCTTTATCTAATTTATCCTGTCTGGTCAAGGACATAAATATAGAATAATATTCCTTCACCCCGGAATCACCGAAAAATTGAGAGAAGTTTTTAGATCTTGAGTAGAATATGATGGTATGTTTAGGAGCAATCGGCCACTGTTGAAGTTAACGGCTCATATAAATATCTTTGATAATAAACCTCTAACGGTTGTAGGTAAAACTTCAAGGTACAAACAATTCACCTCAATTGTTTAGTAATGTCGTCACCACATACCACAGTCAAGCTTTACTCCGGTGCACTAAAATTTTTGAACAGAGTGACGTCAATAAATTTGCTAAACGTCTGAGGTCCATAATGTAGTCCAATTAACGAAACGCTTAAAAATAATTTAAGTTAGAAGTTAATGGTTTTTTGGTGAAATATACATTTTATTGTTTGAAAAAACACTTCGTTATCATTTTGTATTCAACCCTTGCATAAGGCATGGAAAATTACTTAAAAGTGTTTTTTGACACGTAGCTTCAAAACAAGAAGTACTAGAAAAGAAAGCTGCAGACCAAAGTTGTAGAGAATTTAAATCTAAATAGAAAAGTTTATAATGATTTTTACAATATCTTTAATATTTGTGGCTATAAAATCATATTTATTTTAAGGGTTGATCGGCGTCGTTGAACGTAAACCCGTTTACATATTTTTAAAATGTCGCATTTACGCTGCAACTCTACTACAAGAACGATAGTGATGTAATATCGACATTTAGGTCCCGAGACTTGGAAGAAAAATTGTTTTTAAAATTTGCGGACCTCTTATGGTCTATTGATTGTAGATAAGAAAAATTAGTAATAACATTTCTCGAGCAAAATGTAATGCGCTATAACATTCGTAAAAAGCGTTTCCCATAGTATTTTTCGTTTAAGAGTTATAGCCTATAAATATTTTTCATGTAATAGGTGATGAAAATAATACCGAATAAATAAACACAGATTGAAACTGTTATAAAAGTTATGATAAATCTAAATTAAAACAGTAACAATAAATGAACGCCGCATTTATAAAATCCCAAACAGTACAAAGCAAAACATTTACACGTGTCGCCAACGGCCGTAAAAGAAACCGAAACTTATGACTATTAACCCCCAACAATTTTCTCTCGCCAGCGAAGCACAGGTTTCGAAGCTCTCAGCAACACTTGCGGCCAGAAAATATTGCCAATGTATTTATGCATCGATTCCGAAGTTTGTTTTGCTTGTTTCCCACCTTTGGAAAGAATTGCCTGCGAACGTTCTCTAATTTAGCGGAACTATTTTACCGTTCGCATTTTTTCATAACGACTTCATATTTTAACGCCAGCAAATGGCGGTTTGTTTGCTCCCCTGCTTTTTTATCGGTGTTTCTACTTTCGATAATGGATATTTGGGGAAGAAATTTCAGGCATTGTCGTTGAATGTCGCGATTGAAAAATAAAATATATATTGTCGTATAATATCCTTAAGGATGGATTACTCATCTCGTACTTCGCTGTGGTGCTAAGATTCTTAGTGGGTGTTGAGCTTGATAAGAAGAGGTGTAGTGGAAAGATAGTGTATAGAACAAGGACAAGGACATTTCCAGTTTCGTAGGAGGAGTCGGTAGATGAATGTTGATAAAAAATACTTTTTTGTTTGTAATTGGTTGGGATAAAGGGTTCCACTCTGAATAGTACATCCAAGGAAATCCCCTCTTTTATTAACGTGCAAAATTATTGCAGACATAGCAAAACGGAACCCCTTCTTTCAGTTGATAAGGATTGCAAAACTGTATAAAAACTCGAAGGAACACTTACTCAGAGAGTTGTAACAATTGCTCAAGTGTAAGGGTAACCTCTGCCCGTTTGTCCACTCAGCTTAAAGTCAATACTAAATGCAACAATTTTAAAGTCATGAAGAGTACCTACTGCACCAGAACCAATCTATTTTGCTCCAGTTGCGTAAGTGTTCTTTGAGTAATTTATTTAACCGTTTATTCTGTAAAATTGAATAATTCTTATTTCGATCAGACTTGTCTATTAAGTGAAAATTGTTTCTTTAAACTTGCTGGAATAATACCTTGCTAAGGTGAGTAAAACCTTAATGGAGCTTTTATGGCATCAAAAATTGGATTGTTGAAATGACATAATGTGAGGAAAAATAGCTCGTCATTTAGTTATGTTTATGCTAGCACCTCATATGTCACAATTTTCTAATCAAAGTTTAAGAAACTCTTCAGGTTGTTTTGCAGTATTAAGTAGATTACGAGAAAATAAGATTTTTACGTGTTTGGGTTAGATTGCTTAAAGGAACATTAAGAAATTAGGTTTCTAATTAAAAAAGGAGGGAAAATACGAATTTCCAGAAATATAATTTCTAACGAAATTCAATCTAGGCGGTAGTTCAGATTTTAATTACTACCTTTAGTATACAGGTGTTAGTTTTTCTACGCTTTGGCTTTAAATAAATTATTTATAGAAACAAAAAAAAAACTCAAAGTCTTCCTCCACAAATTTATTAGAATAAATTATTCAGTTAAGGGACTCGTTATTAGGAGACTTGCAAAAGGTGTTAGCAGAAGAGAAAATGCTAGAAGGCATGTCATTTCAACAATCCAATTTTTGATGCCATAAAAGCTCCATTAAAGGTTTTTTACCACTTATCATTTTCTCTTCTGCTAAAACCATCAGCAATATATTTTTCTGTCTCCTGATGATGAACATTTCTACGTTCGAAACATGTAGAGACTTTTAAACAAAGAATTTGTATTCTATTAAATTTTGTGGAGGAAGTTTTTTCTTTCCTATTCATACTTTCAACTGCACTTTAAGCATGGACTTGAAATTAAAAATAATAAAGAGTCACTGTCTTAAAAAGTAAAAACATAAATCAAAACTATCTAAGCTACACAACCCAGTAACCTACCATTCTGATATGCGATAATATAAAAATCTTGTCAGTCATAGACTTCTTAGAATCAAGACTTAATTATGTCTCGATGGTAGTTCGAGGCATCCTCCAATCCATCAGGAACATTATTAGTACTTAAGTATTAGATACAAGTAGTACTTAAATATATACTTCAAAGTATTTAGTACCATAGCTTTGCATCTGTTTATCTTGAAGGTAACCAATAAATATTTTCCTAAATGTTAGAAAACGTGTAAAAAAACTACTTATTTAGATCGCTAAGATGAATTTAGCTACAACGATGTGACATAACGGATTTTACTCTATTATAACACCCGGTAGAAGAGAAGCAGAACATTTCAACATAAATCCTCCAAAGCCCACTATGACCCCATTGTCTCTAGAAACCTTTCCAGGCCTAAGTTCCCACATATTTATATCAAGATTCAATAAAAATATATCATAATCCAACCCATATATCAACAGAGGATTTCCTTTTATTTTAATTTCCTTTTCGTTTCCTTGGAAATTGGGGGTTATTGTTTGCGTAAACCTTTTTCCATCCGATATCGGACGCTTCGTTTCATCTATAAGTCTCACCGATAATTAAAAATAACATCCCGAAAATTCCTACTTCTTCTCCTTGTTATTTACCTTTTGAGCCATTAGGTGGTGGAGAAAACATGGGATCTGGTTATGACGTGAAAGATTGTAGGCTTTTTGATATTAACAGGCCGGAAACTGTTCTCGAAAGATAAGTATAAAAAAGTATTTTGTTATAGTCGGATCTGGTCTTATCGTGCGGGTCATACGATTTAAGAAAGACATACTCTCAGTTTTTGTTTTCTTTACTTGCGTTTAATTTTACCCTCTAAATAAAATACGTAAGATAAATGAGACAGACTTATTCCATTTTGACATGAAAAAAAAAAGGATATGTATTTACTTTCCAGCGATTCTAAAAAAGCTTATAATAGCTCCAGCTACGTTTTATTTTAAATATGCCAGTTTTGTGACTTTGACAGTTTGTGACAAAATGAAACAATTTTCTGGGTTTTTGCATCCCCAATCAAAAAAAAATGGTACTTAATCTGATAAACTATTTCGAAAATGAAAGAAAAAGTGGAAATTCGTCAACCAATATTCAGGAAACAGTAGCCAAAGCAATGGGAATTAGTTTAAGGACTGTGTAGAAAATTGTGCATGGAACAAAACAGAACATAATGCCCAAGAATACTAAAAAGTGTAAACGAAGAAAGCCAAAGACTGAGGATTTAGGCGAAAATATTAAAATGGGAGTTCGAAATGTGATTTACGATTTATACAAATCAAAAACCAATGTAACTCTTCCAGTTTTACAAAAAACATTATAAATTCGGGGTGTTTTGGAAATTGGACTTGAAGCGTTATCAAAATTAATAAAAAACTTAGGTTTTCGCTATAAAAAAGACTGTAACCGAAGATTTTTATGTGAGTAGCCACAGATAGTGAGTCAGCGTGTTCAATTTTAAAAAAATATACGGACAATTACAAATCGAAATTTAGAAAAGTGGTATTTTTAGACGAAACGTGGATATTTTCGAATGGAAGTGGTTTAAAATCTTGGCAAGATGAGTCTGTAAAAAGTGTTAAAAGGAAAAAGGGGTGCGGTACGGGAAAGCGTTTTATTATTTTGCATGCCGGTTCTGCAACAGGATATGTTGCATGTGCGAGTTTAATTTTTTCTTCAACATCAAAAAGTGCTGACTATCATGAAAATATGAATTGCGAAATGTTTGAAAAATGGTTAAAAGTTCAATTGATACCAAATTTGGATGATCCGCCTTTAATTGTATTAGATAATGCATCATATCATTCAAGAATTTTAAATAAACAGCCTACTTCATCTTGGGGGAAAAGTGATATTTATGAGTGGCTGGGTAAAACACAACCAAAATCCTTTACCAAATATGCTTAAATCGGAACTCCTATCAATAGCAAAGTCTCTTAAAAAACCCAAAATATACGCGGTAGATGAAATACTGCGTGAATATGGTCATGAGGTTCTACGACTGCCGCCATATCATTGCCAGTTTAACGCAATAGAATGAATATGGGCTGGTGCAAAGTCTTATTATGAAAAACATGTAGGTGATGGTCTTAAATCCGACCAAGTACAAATAGTTTGGCAAGATTCGTTAGATCATATTACACAAGAGTACTGGAAGAAATCGGTGGAACATACAGAAATATTAATAAAGGATTGGTGGGATCGAGAACAAGTACTAGATGTCGAAGTATGATATGATAATTGCTCCATTCGCAGACGACGAGGACTTTTCAGATTTTATAAGTGACGATGAGAGTTTTTAGGTTATAATTATAAACGGCGTTTTTCGTTTACATTTTTTAGTATTCTTGGGTATTATATTATGGTTTTTTTTCATGCACATTATTCTGCATAGTCCTTAAACTAATTCCCAGTGCTTTCATTACAGTTTCCTGCTTATTGGTTTGCGAATTTCCCCTTTTTTCTTTCATTATCGAAATAGTTTATCAGACTAAATGCCATTGTATTTTTAGGTTTTAGTAGTAAAATTGTTAAAATAAATTGCACTGTTTATTATTATCGTTTTTCATTAAAGGGTACAGTAGGTATATAATTAACGATTATATATTTTTTTTGTAACTTTTTCAACTCCCCTGTACATAATTTTTACAAAATTAATAATATTAGGTATATGTGGCTATCTTCGCGATAGCTAAAATAATGAAACTATTTTTCCTTCCTTCGGTATATTTGTAAATAATCTCACAACATTTTGATAGCCTCTGTGTTGTCTGATTTGACGCATATGATCAGTGACCTTTGGACCCGCACGTTAAGACCAGATCTGACTATATTGCACCAGACCTGTTATATGAAAAACGTCGCGTCGTTCTCGGTTGTTTTAAAAAGGCCAATAAAAAACTGGTTCCTACATCCAGGTTTCTGTTGGCAGAAAAGCTGGATCACTACATTTTTCTGCTGGATGCAGCGAATTATTCATTATGTCTAATCTATTACTGATCGATTAGGAGACGCCCTAAACCAAAGTTCGGCGATGCAAAGGAATAGTATATTACATAACAAGTGTTGAAAGTGGCAATTTTCAAACGAGGAGATATTTAGCACAAGGCGTCAGCCGAGTGCGGAAATTCTCCGAGTGTGAGAAAATCACTTTCACACGAGTAATGTACACACTTTTTCCTACGACCATACAAAATAATCAAAAAGAGTTTGTTTGGTTTTTAATAGTTTGTACACCATTGTGTTAAAAAAAATTGACAAAGTACAAACGCAATAAATACAAAACAAATTTCAAGGCGGATTCCAACAGAAGCGTCTATATTAAAACAAAATAAAAACAATGCCTACTTACAAATTTTAACTTACCTAGATTTAAATAAAAATAATAAGTTTTTCTCCTATTTGCTTACGCACATCATACCTAGTATCTATGTACAGTGAATAAATTTCGTTTCTGATTTTTTAGCTGCTTGCATTCTTTCAATAAAACAATAATATACCTCAATATACATACAAAAACAAAACACAAACACAAAACATAACCTCAACATTGTCTTGTTCTTAATGGCTCTGCTCCCTGGGGGCAATTTGCCAGCACATTAGGGGTGATCGTGATGTTGTCTGGTCTGAACCATATCACGACCACTGACTTTTCTTCTTTGCGTACAATGCGGTTTGGACTGCTTAATATGAGTCTCTGGATTTGTGTATTTGACCTTTTCTTAGCTGCTATTTTAAGGGTCAAGGGTTTAGTATTGACAATTACAACATAGGATGGGAGTGACATTTACTAAAAAGAAGGGATTTAGGGGTTAGTAGACAGTACAATCATTTACTGAGTAGAACCTAACTAGACACTTCACTAACTTATTTATTTATTTTTTTTTATTATAGTTTTATTTTATGATAACTAATGTACCGCATTATCAAACCTCAACATTATTGAAAGATAGAGATGGAGTTAAATATCGATAGCTTGCTAATTATAAAAGTTCTGTCTATATTCGATTTGTTTTGAATATTGCTAAAATAAATTTATTTACATAAAGCACTTTCACTTACACCAATATAATTAAACATCCGAGATAATGGCAAAATTATAAATCGGTATTTCCTAGGGTATTCTATTTCTGCCCCTTTTTTTTCTGTGGTTCAACTCAGTTGACATAAACCCTTTATTTTTCTGTGAGTATAAAAATTGGCTGGAGGCTGAAAAGCTAGAGGCCATCGCAATCCTCGAACAGAACAGAACAGAACTTTTCTGTGAGTTGATATGTAAACATGAAACATGACAGTTGGTGGGTTGCCTGACATATTATTATTTTCCCTTTTTGATAATATTATTTTTATCATAAATAAGTACTCTTCGGTTCCCAAAAATAACGAAAAATTTGCAGTAATGCCCTAGTGTACTTTACCCCACCCAGCACCCCAATTCACTCCACGTGTCCCGTAAGTTTGTTATGTTTAATAAATAGTTTTGTCGTCAAATTGACACCTGTTTAAATTTAATATCTTAGTGTGCTTGGTATTTCCACACTCGTGTTGAAATATTTTTTTACAACATGCGTGTGATATTTGGCACTTTCTAGCCAAGTTAACCGTGTTGTTATTGTCATTTTCGTAGGTGGTCGTAGGAAAATATATTTAAGGACGTGAGGGGCCATGCGGCAACAATCTTAAAAGTGGAGTCTTAATGACGTTCCGGCTTGTCGGGGTGTGTTGCGGGCAAGAAGTGCTTTAAAAACGTATAACTGTGCCAAGAATAAAATCCGACAATAAATAAGGAAGCCGCGTAAGGAAAGTTGGTTTTATCGGCTAACATTTCTAACATTTGCAGTAGTAAAATGGGGTTGGCCACAAATTTTTTTCGTACGATTAGTACTACTACTATTTATCATACTTTATTTTAGCAAGAACTTCGGTCGTTTGGCTCACATAGCAGGCCTTCGTAGACAACACAAAAGACGGGAAACGTTTCTTATCTTCGGTATGACAGACAAGTAGACGAACCTTGCTTCAACAATCTCTTGATTTGATAGATGTTTATTTTTCTCATAGGAAATTGCCTAATAGGTGGATGAAAATTAAAGAGTTTTTAAGCCTTGAATAAAAGATAATAATATATAGACATGGTGCTCTTCAGCGGTAGTTGTCATTTACTGGGTTTAAAATAAATAATAAGAGAAAGATAGTTTAATAGGTAATTTTTTCAACATCATATAATAATAATTATTGTGTTAAATAAATGGTAAAAAAAATAAAATTATTGTTTTACACTTTCCACAGATTTTTATTTTGACTCGACATGTTGCTTCTTCAATGGAGTACTTAAAAATGATATTTTAAAAGTTATAACTTAGGTGTAAAAATTGCAGGTAATTTTCAGGTTGTTAAAATTATTGGAAAAAACAATAATAATGTTTACAGACTTATTAAAGAGATTCAAAAGAGGTGATCCGTTTAAATCCAACTGATCATTAAGAAGAGTATTGTTATTTTTAAGCCTATTTATTTCTAAGGATTCAAGCAAATTTAATTTTGTACTTTTGTTTTTAATGTGCAAGATATCGTAGTTATGATTAAATGTATGATTTGCTTCTAACAGATGGTTAGAATAATTAGAATCTGGTTTGTTTTTTATAAAACTAGCATAAGGTTCATTCATTCGTTTTTCGAAGTTTCGACCTGTTTGTCCGATATAAACTTTGGAGCAATCATTACATTTTAATTTGTAAACACCAGATTTATTTCCTTTGTTTAATTTGCTTTTATTATTTTTAATGTGTTTCCCTAGAGTACTTATAGTTAGTTTTGAAAGCAATGTTAATATTCAAGTATTTTAAAAAGTTTTTTATTTTAGTGCTAATATGACCTATGTAAGAAATAACTTTATAATTATTTTTATTATTGTTTGCTGTTGGAAAAACTAAGTTTATAGCCTTCTTGTATAATTTTTTATTTAGTATTTTATCTATTGTTATCGCGGAAAAACCATTATTTACTGCAATTTGCTTAATTATATTTAATTCAGTTTGAAAATTAGTTTTGTTTAAAGGTAATGTTACTAGGCGATGTATCATACTAAAGAAAGAAGCAAATTTATGTTGTATTGGATGGCAAGATGTGTTATGTATAGTAGTATCAGTGTGAGTAGGTTTATGGTATATTGAAAAATCATGTTTATTTTCGGAATTTTTATGGTTATGCCTAAAAAGTTAATTGAATTATTGATTTATTTTTCACTAGTCAATTTTATATTGTTTATAAATTCTAAAAACTGATCTAATTGCCTTCCAGTAGGTACCTATAAAATCAATACATCGTCTACATATCTATAACAATAAAGATATTTTTTAAACAGAATATGTTTCGAAATAATCGACTCTATATTGTCCATAAAGATTTCAGCTAGGAGGGGACTTAAATTCGCCATTAAATTTGAAATAGTTTTGTTGTAAACAAACCTCTAAAGTGTTCAAAATTTCCTGTTTTTTAACAGGATTAACTTTATTTTTTAATAACAATTTTTCGACTAGTTTTACAGAGTCTATTACAGGAATACTAGGGAATAAGTTACAGACGTCAAAAGAAACAAACTTAGCGTTACTAGGCAAGATAACATTTTTAATCTTGTCCACCAGATCATACGACGAATTTTATTGTTACACCTAAGTTATAACTTTTAAAATACCATTTTAAGTACTCCTTTGAAGAAGCAACTGTGTTGCGAAACATGTCAAGTCAAAATAAAAATCTGTGGAAAGTATAAAATTATAATTTTTTTACCATTTATTTAACACAATTAATAATGGATTTCCACCAAGTAAAAGCCGAATCAATTCTATCATATAATAATCACTTTTTTAACTAAAAAAAAGTTTAGTTTAGAAGCGTACAAAGGTTAAAAAAATGCATGTCTCTGCTGCGGATCAAACCCAGGACCGCTTGGTTTCTGCTAGCCATTGCGGCACGCAGGATCTCGAATTTTTCTTTGCCAACTTTGACCCTAAAACTTATTGGACGGATTTTTTGTTAACAAAACGTATTCCTTTTCTTTTATACCAACTACATAATTTTATTGGTAAAGTAAAAACCGATTTATCCGCAAATCAAAAGTAAGAAACTAACCATAAAGAAGGTCAGCTGACCAAGGAATTTCATTAAAACTTTCTAAATTTTATTCGCTTCAACAATGACAAATTTCTACTCCAATAAAACGGTTTCTCAGCCCCAAATTGGATAAAGAAATAAAAAATATTTTCTATTTAAGTTAATAAGAACCGTTGCGTCAAGTTTGAAATAGAGTTGAAGTTTAATTTTAATCTATTAGCATACACAGAAAAAAACTGTCGCATTATCAAACTATTATCAAATAAATAAACGAGTACTATGACAAAACCGAAACCTAGGTACACCGGTACCTAGGCCTAGGTAAAGAACGAAACAAAGCACGCACTAGGAGTGCAAAACGGAAATACTAACCGAGTAGTCTGAAGGTTTATACGTCTATGGCGCGGAAACCGCGGGAACATAGGGAGTTTAGTCGGTAGGCAGCCCCATCAGGGTTGAATCCGACACTACTCTGTCTCACCGGGTCAGTTTTTCGAAGATTCTTCTCGAAAAAGAACTCTTATCAATTGATTCAATAAATTATTCAACTGTTAGTTGGAGATTACCTATTGACCTTACGAAATCAGCTAGATTTATTCGATGTTGGTTTTGCATTTGCACGGATTTTCTTTTATGCATATTAAATAATAAATGCATCTCCCTTGTCTATTTTAGTTCCCGGTTTAGTTTTTCAGTTTTTTTTTTAATAAAAAGACTAGCTAACTAGTAACAATTTTCTCCCATATACAGACATTTCGTTATGTTCCCCTACAAGGATTTCTCCTCAGTTTTTCAAAATGATTGTTTGTTTTTAATTTATTACTGTCTATTTATCAAGCACCAGTTCATACTAGAGTGGCAAAGCTACCCACGCAGTAAACCAAAGTTATGACTGTTTACCCTAAATTTGTGTAACCAAGATTTCTAATTTCTTAGAAGCACTAACAGTATTAAAATATTAACTTCAGTTATAAAGTTCTGTGTACGCGGGGTAAATATAAGGTTCTTGTAATATTGATTGTGGTTTATGAAGAGAACGTTTGCATAGGCATATTATGTATAATATTTAAGGGAGGTTAAAATTAAAGAGATTTTATTAGTAACAAAATCGTGTAAATACAAATACACATTAAAGTACTTTAAAAACCTATTAAATATTAATGAAAATTTAATTTTTAAACAACAAAATATGTAGTAGGTATATTTAAATGTATCTAATTAATTATTCATATTACAATAAACATTCATATTTACCTTTAGATAAGCAAACAATAATCACGAAAGTGGCAAAATTTTGGCCTTGCGCATGTAAACAAAGCTACACACGATTAGACATGCGCATTTCAACATTTTCAGTTGACAAATGGAAAAATAGCCAGATCAAAGGTTTAAAATTTAGGTTCTTTCTCAAGAAGTTGTAAAAATACCTTCAATTTATTTTTACGTTTAAACAGCTAAAATTTGCCTCAAATTGTTGTCAAAAAATTGGAATATCTTCCCTTGGGAAATAAGGCAGTGACTTCTGGCATTTTTAGTAGTTGCAAACCTATCAGATTTTGAAGATAGAAAATGTTTTTAAGGGTTTGTTTAAAAATGATTCCTCGTCGTGTTTTTAGTTCAAAAAGGAAGAGAACAAGTCAATTAAACTATAAAACTTATAAAATCAAATATAAAAACAACCAGCAAAATAACCAATCTTAGACGTTATCGCGTACCTAACCTCAAGTCAAATATTAGTTGGTATATACCAAACTTGTATTGATTTTTACAATTTGGCAAAAACTTGTGTACGTGTGAAATATTTTCAAGCACAATTTCTCGTTCAAGAATTTAAAAAAATTTTGCCCGAGAATTCGACCCGTGGATTAATATAAACATACATAGGTATTTACTTTTGTCTTTTCTACTCGATAGATATGCTTAAGCAGCCCAATCGATTAATAATATGAGAAATATCCCCACAAGTACTACGGTTGAATATAGGTAAGTAAAGGGTATAATTTTTGAAAAATGTCTAGAATTGATTATAGAATATAAAAATGCTAAAAGATACAATGTTTAATTAATTTTTATGATATATATGAATTATAATAATAATAATAATAATAATCATAATAACAATAATAATAAAAGTTTTTTCACATATTTTTTTGACATTTAATGCTAATAACAGTGTCACCAGTAAAGTCCGCATCATATGGGATTTTTTTTTATTAACAGCTTTATTCAAAATTTGACTTTGGCATCAAGTTCTGCTTCGATCGAGATGAAAATTAAACAAAAAAATAGTAGTCACGTGATTCGCATTATCTGTCAAATTTTAATTTTTTTCAAAAAATAATTCAAAAGTGGGGTTATTTCTGAAAATATCGAAAAAAGTTATTAGAAAAAGTTTTTTTTAATGCAGTTTCTAGCCCACGTGCAAAATTTCAGCTGCATAAGATAATTTTGATTTTTTACCTATGTTTTGTAAATTGCACCTCCTTTGCAAAATAAGACTCAACGCAACCTACATAAAACTTCTTAGTTTTGACAATGCTTTATTTCAGATACATTTTCTTTAAAGTAGCGCCATATTAAATGTGTGTTTTTCTACAAAATCAAAATTGGGCTATTAAAATTTGGTCGGATATGATGCAAAGTTTATTTGTTTTTGACCCTGTATAAGGTAACTCCATAAAATAAGTATTTTTGAAAACGTAGTTTGTGTTTGAAAGTAATACATGTTAACGTTATTATGACATAGTTTAATAATAAATTATAATATAGGGGTTTTAAATTAAATCGTTGAAAATAGATAAACGTTACGTTGTTAAACTAAAATTTATTTTCCACTTAAAAAACACTTTACTGAAGACACTGTGTTCTTTTTTGTTTTAACATTAAGGTGTATTACTTTCAGCCACAAACAACGTTTTCGAAAATACTTATTTTATAAAGTTACCTTATACAGGGTCAAAAACAAATAAACTTTGCATCACATGCGACCAAACTTTAATAGCCCAATTTTGATTTTGTAGAAAAACACACATTTAATATGGCGCTACTTTAAAGAAAATGTATCTGAAATAAAGCATTGTCAAAACTAAGAAGTTTTATGTAGGTTGCGTTGAGTCTTATTTTGCAAAGGAGGTGCAATTTACAAAATATAGGTAAAAAATCAAAATTATCTTATGCAGCTGAAATTTTGCACGTGGGCTAGAAACTGCATTTAAAAAAACTTTTTTCAATAACTTTTTTCGATATTTTCAGAAATAACCCCACTTTTGAATTATTTTTTGGAAATAATTAAAATTTGACAGATAATGCGAATCACATGACTACTATTTTTTCCCTTAATTTTCATCTCGATCGAAGCAGAACTTGATGCTAAAGTCAAATTTTGAATAAAGCTATTATTAAAAAAAAAATCCCATATGATGCGGACTTTACTGGTGACACTGTATATAATTTTTTTGTATAAACTATCAATTCCGAACTCAGAAGTAAAATATTTGTTTTGAGTTAAATAATATAATATTTATTGTCAAGAATATATTTCATAATTCAGGCACAACTAGGTTATAATATAAAACGAATATGACAATATTTTATTGGTATATTTTATATCACTACAGTATACAAAGATACAATACGTCATGTATATAATATATTATATATATTTATTTATTTTATTCATTATAGCTTGGTATATTTATTATTTATTAATGATGTTCTTGAATATATCTCTTGGATTGGATAATCTCCAATTTTTAATTTTATTCCTATAATTATTTAATGATTTAATTACTTTAATTGACTGTGATAGCATAATAAAAATATATGGATTGATGTTTAAAAAATGTTTGTGTGCTACTGTTTTGTTTACTATATTTTTATATGCAATAGTATTTTTATTACGAGTTTTATGTGTGTGATTAATAGTAGTCAATAATGATAGCTATTATCCCCGAGGAATATTTACGAACCGAGCCGCGTAAGCGGCGAGGGAGTAAATATTCTGAGGTAATAATAGCCATTATACATTAGTCGTAGATAATATAATTTATTTTATTTCTGACCGGGATATTATAAGTTTATATCATCATGGTTACGCTATCAATAAAGAGGGTTATAACTCCCTTGGGATATTAAAGATTCTCTAATTCCCTCTACCTTTTACAGGTAAAATAAAACAAGAAATTTAATGCTAAAATAACTGTTTTTTATTCATGTCATTACAACGTCAATGTCATTATTGACGGCACCTGATTCAAATATACCGGAAAGGTAATAAATTGAAACATTTATTCCGGTTTAAAAATGAAGAAAAATTTAAATCGGTCAGAAATAAAATTATCTATGCACCACGGGAATTATAAGAGTTTCAATTACCTCGGTCAATTGCTGTCCCTCGGGCCAAAAGCCCTCGGGAAGTAAACTTTGCCCTCGGTAATTAAGACCCTTATAATTCCCTTGATACATAAATAACTATTATTGTTATGTTAAAAATATACATTAAAATGTTTTAAGAAAATATTTGTTTAATATCCATTTTTTTGCTATCTTTAAATAGTAAATGAGAAGAATATTGGTGGTCTTTTTCGTAAATAATTTTCAAAATTTATTTTTGAATAGTTTCAATATTATTAAGATAATTCTTATTTATGCCTCCCCATCCTAGTATTCCATAATTTAAATTGGTTTGTACTAAAGAATAATACAATATTTCTAATTCTTTTATCTTTAAAAATTGTTTAAGGTGTTTAAATTTTGGTATAAGAATTCTTAGTTTTTTTACAATGTAGTCACTATATAAATCCCATTTTACATTTTTATCAAAAAGTGTTCCTATATAGTTATTTTCACCTTAATAATATAACAGTTATTATTATAATTAATTATTATATAGGGTGATTCATTAAAGGTGGCGACCGGCCATATCTCGGAAACTACTAGGCATAGAAACTTGGAGAAAAAAAATTATGATTAAAGCGGTCATGAGAAAATTCTGGAAATTACTTTTAAGTTCCTCATTTCGCCGCAAGGGGGCACAATTAAATTTTTTTTTTTTAAATTCTAAATTTCTCCGAAATTTCCCATATTAAGGTATAACTCTGATTACATCATGGAAGAGCTTAGACAATTCTGCATCATTTTGGTTTAAGACTCATTGGCGTACCGACCTTGATAAGAGTGGGGGAAGCTATTAAATGTGTAAACATTAAAATCGCTGTAACTTCTAAACGACTTATCCGATTTTACTAAATTTAGGCTTGTTTGGAAGGGAAAGGTAAGTATCTTCAATCGCCGTATCCAACAGTACACGATAGTGTTTAATAAAATTGCTAGAGGGCGCAATTTGTAATAATAACGGTTTTTTCGATTTTATCCCGGAAATTCAAATCATACGGTATAACTATGACATCACAATCGAAAAGTAGATGAAATTTGCAAGAAAAGATGTGAAGACCGCAGTTCGATATCTTTGTTCGTTTCAGAGTTATTGCCAAAACAATAATTTTTAATACAAATTGCGCCCTCTAGCAATTTTATTAGAAACTATCTTGTACCATTAGATACGACAATTGAAGGTTCTTCCAAACAAGCTTAAATTTAGTAAAATCGGATAAGTCGTTTAGAAGTTACAGCGATTTTAATGTTTACACTTTCAATAGCTTCTCCCACTCTTATCAAGTGAAACTGTAAACATTAAAATCGCTGTAACTTCTAAACGACTTAACCTATTTTACTATATTTAAGCTTGTTTGGAAGAGAAAAGTAAGTACCTTCAACTGTCGTGTCCAATGGTACAAGATAATTTCTAATAAAATTGCTAGAGGGCGCAATTTGTATTAAAAATTATTGTTTTGGCAATAACTCTGAAACGAACAAAGATATCGAACTGCGGTCTTCACATCTTTTCTTGCAAATTTCATCTACTTTTCGATTATGATGTCATAGTTATACCGTATGATTTGAATTTCCGGAATAAAACCGAAAAAACTGTTATTATTACAAATTGCGCCCTCTAGCAATTTTATTAAACACTATCGTGTACTATTGGATACGGCGATTGAAGATACTTACCTTTCCCTTTCAAACAAGCTTAAATTTAGTAAAATCGGATAAGTCGTTTACAAGTTACAGCGATTTTAATGTTTGCACATTCAATAGCTTCCCCCACTCTTATCAACGCCGGTACGCCAATGAGCCTTAAACCAAAATGATGCAGAATTGTCTAAGCTTTTCGATGATGTAATCAGAGTTATACCTTAATATGTGAAATTTCGGAGAAATTTTGAATTAAAAAAAAAAAGTTTAATTGTGCCCCCTTGCGGCAAAATGAGGAACTTAAAAGTAATTTCCAGAATTTTCTCATGACCGCTTTAATCATAATTTTTTTTTCCAAGTTTCTATGCCTAGTAGTTTCCGAGATATGGCCGGTCGCCACCCTTAATGAATCACCCTGTATATTAAACCTATTTATTTATTTATAAGGTAAATAAAACTTCGATATTTCTTATTCTATCCAATTTTAAAAGAACCAATACTATAATGCTTTCCTACTAATCGGTAAATTACAGAAGCGTCTCCTAACCACATTTCTGATATAACAGATAAAAAGTTTTAAATTAAATTCGGTAAAACGATATTTCATATTTCCCAAATCACTCGACGATTTCTATCAGCTTAAATAAAACATATTTTTCATTTTAAACTGTTAAGTCCAGAAATATATTTTGTTGAAATAAAAATGTCTCATCTTTGAGAGGTATTTTATCAGTTTCGAGCACCTTGAAGATGATGATACATTAATTCAGGCTATTTTAGGATACATTTAAAATTTAATAGCGTTATTCCATTTGCATTGACAAATATAAAGGCAACAATGTTGTTTCAAATAAGATAATAATGTGTTAAATGTAATTTTGAAAATCAAATAGGTTGTTGTTTTTTTACTATACAGGTTTGCCCAGTCTGGAATAAAATTAATATAGCCATAACCTGTAACTTTTGGGGAAAATGCTCGGACACGTTAATTTAGTTTTATATATGCTCACATTTTGACGTTATTCGTTTGTTTTTTTATAGACATTTGTCAAAGATATGACGACATCGATCTTTTTTTTAATGAAAACATACAGCTTGTGATGCATCATTTGAAAGCTAATATTCCGTACAGTATGCTCATAAATTTTGGCGCGATTCTGTCATGCTATTTCAAAATGGCGACTGTTAAAATTTTTAAAAAACCTCTATTTAATTAAGAGATAATGATAAATCATTAGTGTTTTTTTTACCTTTTAAGGTAAGAAAGCTTCATTGTTTCACGTTCTGACATTTTGTGATTTAACAATAGTTATGGTTTATTTGTTATTTATTTTGTAAAAAAAAATATTTAACGAGGCAAAACAAAACACAACAAAAGGGTGGTTTAACATGGCAAATGCTGGAAATGTCCTCCACCCTTTACTTGGCATGCTCCCAGACGATGATAAAATCCGTCGACGAAATTCCGAATGGCTTCAGCCGGTATGTTATGTGTCTCCAATCTAATTTGGTATTTCAAATCTTCAATATTATTTTTTACAAAATATCAGAACGTGAAACAATGAAGATTTCTTACCTTGAAAGGTAAAAAAACATCAATAATTTATCATTTCCGCTTAATATTTAAATAGAGATTTCTAAAAATTTTAACAGTGGCCATTTTGAGATAGCTTGACTGAAGCGCGCCAAAATTTATGAGCATACTGTACAAGATATTAGCTTTCAAGGGATGTATCACAAGCTGTATATTTCCATAAAAAAAAAAGATCGGTGTCGTCATATCTTTGACAAATGTCTATAAAAAAAACAAACGAATAACGTCAAAATGTAAGCATATATAAATCTAAATAGACGTGTCCGAGCGCTTTCCCCAAAAGTTACAAGTTATTGCTATATTAATTTTATTCCGGACTTCTGGGCAACCATGAACACAGGGTGTCCCAAAAGTAATGGGACACAGAGCAACAGAAGACTCCTTTAGGCGAAATAATGCGATTTATCTAAACTTGTCTTATCCCAAAACTGATAACAACCGAGATACAGGGTGTCAAAGTTTTAATTTTGTTTTTTTTTGCGATTACTTTTTAACGAAACGACATAGCAGCACAAAATTAAGGGTTTTGGGGTTTTTTCAGGTGAGGAATTCAAAATTATCCATAGTTTTTGTGCAACCAGTAAAGGGCGCTGCCTACCACATGGCCCACTCCTTTTAGCGGGCCTAACTTTGTTTAGGCTTTTTATATCGACCCGACTATTAAAAAAATAAGTTACTTTACTTCTTTTACAGCAAAAATGTATAACTTATTGAAGTCGCTAGGAGCAACCATTTTCGAGATAATCGCATTTCATATGTCCAATGCAACTAAGTACGTGGTCCAAAAGCAACGGAAAATCGAGCAACGGTAAATTTCTGACTTAAAATTATTGTAAATGAGCTACATAAGCTAAGTGTCAGTTAATGTAGATAAGGTTGACTATTTTTTCTAATAAAAACGCTTTTTCGTATACGGAATTAAAAATTTTATTTTAAACAAAAAATGTTTTTAATACTTACTTTAATAACATTTAAAAGTAACGAAATGGTTAGAAATAAAAATGGTAACGCCGTGATAGCAATTGTTCAAAATGGCCACCATTGATTTTAATTATTTAATTAATTTAAATTTTTTAGAATTCTTGCATTAAAAATATCGAATGCAATTATCTCGAAAATGGTTGCCCCTAGCGACTTTAATAAATTATACATTTTTGATGTGAAAGAAGTAAAGTAACTTATTTTTTTAATAGTCGGATCGATATAAGAAGCCTAAACAAAGTTATGCCAGCTAAAAGGAGTGGGCTCACCTCAAAAAACCCCAAAAGCCTTAATTTTGTGCTGCTATGTCGTTTCGTTAAGAAGTAATCGCAAAAAAACGAAAACAAAATTAAAACTTTGCCACCCTGTATCTTTGTTCTTATCAATTTTGGGATAAGGCAAGTTTAAGTAAATCACATTATTTTGCCTTAAGGAGTCTGCTGTTGCTCTGTGTCCCATTACTTTTGGGACACCCTGTATAATTACGTATAACTTAAATTAATTTGGGACACACTGTATAATTTTTTTTTATAAAAAAAAAACTTACGGTAGGTAAGTAATATTATGTTCAGATTGCAAATATCTGACAAATCTTATATTTAATTCATAAATTTGAATCCACTCGGTGTCATCGCCGACTCATTCGGCACCTACTTAAAGGTAACAATGAAAAAATCCCTATTTTTTTATCATCAACAATTATTTTTATTAATTTTTTCTATTGTTCTAATTAAATCTAGACACGTAATACATATAGTAGGCCTAACGTATGAAAGATGAAACTAGACGTGTTTCAATGTGAACGAAAACGCGAACTGTGTAATTTAGCTTTTGCTCATTCTCTGCTAATTCCGTTCTCTGTCCTGTTAGAGCTTCTATAGGATGTATATATAACTCTATAAAATTTAATAGCGTTATTTCATATGCCTTGACAAATATAAAGGCAACAATGTTGTTTCAACTAAGAGATGTTAAATGTAATTAATAATAATGATTCTTTTAATTTTAAATTTGGTTCTTGGTAATTTTTTTGTTTTAATATTGGTGCAATTTGACAGAATACAAAATCGGTTAATTTTAATACAGTTCTACAAGTGTACTTAGGTAAGTACTATTTTTTCTTTTAGTTTGTTTATTTATCAACATGCCAAGCCCCTGCTGTATTCCTGGGTGTAACTCTAACTATAAAAGTGTTTTAAAAGCAGGTAAAGAGAGTGTAATATATTTTTCTAGTTTAGATTTGACCAATGACTGAATAAATATTGTTAATCAGGTTTTAGTGGACATTGATATGAAGGTAAAGGTTTTTTAAAGGTAATGAATTGGCTTATAATGATTTGAAATGGATTTTACGCTTTGAAATGAAACTAAGCAGGTAGTCTCAGCTTGAAAACTTATTGTCTCGGTACCAATTCATACATTGTGAAACTAACGAAGCTACCCAGATAGTAGGTGACTTTCTTAAGACAAACGTAGGTTTCTTAAACAAAGCCTTAAGCTTACTACATTTTGAGACTTCAGAAGTCGATAGTGAATCTTGTAATTTAAACGCAGAAGATAATAATTTGTATAATAGAATATTACTTTTGATCGATCAAATAAATCTACTCGTAGTGAAACAAAAACAGCTTCTCAACGCAATATTACTATTATTTATTAATTAGGTAAGTTGTTCTTGTTTTCCAAAACTATTTATTACTTTTTTGTACATTTTTCAATATCAATATAGTGGCAACAGAGCCAAAAGAATACAAAAAATATCAGAAAGAATAAAAAACTCGCCCATTGCCGCGGGTCATAATAAGAGCTTATGGATCCGCAACTTCCAACTAGTGCGGCGTTGCCTGATGATACTTCATGTGTTCTTTTCAAGGTGGTTGTGGTATAGTGGTAAAATGGTCAACGAGCCATACGGTGTCGGTGTAGGCAAGACAAGTTTTTCCTTGTGACGTTTATTTTGCCATAGCTTCGTATATATCCAGCAAGCTTTAAAAAAGAAAGTGTTTTTACGCAAAGCTCAAGAACTTTCGAGCGTATATAGACCCTTAAGGGCAACCCCATTAAGAAAGTAGCTGCTTTTTGTCGTAAACCACATGTCATAAACAGTATCAACACTTCTAGTTTATTTTAATGATCCGCCTTCTCATAAATCTTTGCTTCTAAGGAAGATTATACGTATATTCGTAACTTACGGGTTAAGTGAAAGGGGGAGAACTGTGATAGAGACGTTTTTGTATCCCACTTCTGAATTTTGAACGTTAAAAAGGTAAGTCAAATTAAAAGTCAAGATTAAATATTATGAATTTTGTTATTCTATGAAGTTAATTAAACCCAACTCATTGTGTAAAATATTTACAGTTCGTTTATACGGAAATGATGAGCAAAAAATTTAGGAGATAATTGTAGACCGACAATAAATTCTATCTCTTCTAGAAATTTTTTTCGAAAATTGATTATTAATACAGTTTTAAAACACATAAGTTACTAGAACAATAAATTAAACATTCAAATAAAAGGTTTAAAGTGACGTTCTTCCTCGTCAATGTATAAATTAATTTTTCTTGAAAAATTCCGACGAACTCCATGGAATATTCCTTCTTTTGCTATGCTATGTTTAAGGTTGAAAATAAATTAAAATGATTTCGTATTCATCACATGCAAGTGATGATATTTTAGCGTTTTCCTCGAAAACGGTTAGATTCATCGAAACAAAACCAGTATACCCTTTTTATGTCAAAAGGTTAGAAATATTCAGTCAAAATACGCATACAGTATGGGACAAAAAAGTTGAGACCATTCAAATTTAAGTAAATAGACTCCTATATAGCGTCCTCTACAAAATACAAAAAACGGCGGCAAATTTGTATTCCTTATAATCCTTATCCCGAAAAAGTCCCATATACGGGATTTTGTCAAAATATTATGAGTGTGGCAAAAGATATTGCAGAAAAAACTGCAAATAAAATTTAACTTTAACACCCTGTAACTCCAGTAATAATCAATTTTCGAAAAAATGTTATAGGAAGAGATAGCATTTATTTTCGGTCTAGAATTATGCCCCTTAATTTTTTGCTCATCATTTCCGGACACCCTGTATAATCAACAAAATTAAATCAGATAATATCCCTTACTTACCTTAATATACCTACAACTTTATAAATTAAAGCCTGCTTTGATGAGGCTTTCTCCCACCTGTCCTAACCATTTGAGGCAAATTACAATGATGTCGATATACCTACAAGTTCAATGCCTACAGACCTCCAGACTAATAGTTTCAAATAAAATAAATGCTTCACACTTGGATTAATATAAACATAGGTATTTTTAAAGCCATAAAATTTAACTTTTGTTTTCGCACGAAATAATCTATACGAGGTAAAGGTCTATGGTAATTCCGTTATTTGGTTGCAAATAGTCTCCAATATTATAAACCCCTAATTATGTTTTCAAAAAGGTTTGCTGTTGTATATTATATACCTAAATTATAAATGAATAATTTTTTTAAGGATATTGTTACTTGTTTAAAGGAATTAATTACTTAACTTTGAAATTAGTAATTATTTTAAACAAGGTTTTTGCCGTCTATTCATTAAAATAATTAATACCTTTACACTAATTTTTTTTCTTTGGAAATATAATCTTTTGAGTACTAGTGGCTTGATTGTATTATAATAATATTTAAAGATCTAGATATTCTCTTGTGGGTGGTATGTATAATATTTCTTATCACACTTTTTCAGTCTCGTTCACACATTTAGTGCTTACCATAGACCTTTACGGGGGTGACTTATTGCTATCTATATAGACTGTCAGGCAGCCATAAAGGCAATTTGCTTCAGCAGTACTAAGTCAAAGTTAGTAAGGCGCTGTCGCAACAAAATGTCTCAACATCGAATAACCTTGTGTTGGGTTCCTGAACACAACATATATATGGCAACGAGACTGCTGATGCGCTCGCCAGGGAGGGCGGAAGCATGTCTGTCGAACTAGCAGAGAATACTGTGGCCAGACCATTGGGATCAGTGAAAGAGGAGATAGATCGGATAGCTAAACAACTTGCGCAAAGCGGATGGACAGGGCTGACAACTTGTAGCATCTCCAGGCAATTGTGGCCCCTACTTGATGGCAGGAAAACCGCAGCGCTATTGCAGCACAGTCGGAAGGACCTAAGAAACATCACTGCCGTAGTCACCGGACATTGCCTGTTCGGTAGACACGCTGAACGTATGCAAATAACAACTAGACTTCTGTAGAAGTTGCAAAGATGAAGAAGAGGAGGAAAGTATTCAGCATTTCTTGTGTAAATGCCCCGGCCTCGCGAGTTATTAACAGCAGTGGCTGGTTTAAATAAGCTGTCAAGATTCTTCTACGATCTACCTCGCGTTAACCATTAGGTAGCTGATGCGGATAGGTTCCGAGGAACACGTGTGGTACCACAACGGTCCTTATGGGACTACGTGTGACTGTTTGGACAATAGCAGAGGTCTGCCACTCTAACCTAACCTATTGACGTCCCGATATCCCGTACAAATCTGTAACGAGTTAAGACATACGTTGCCGATGATAAACACTTAGCAAACGCGAACATCCGTCTAAAGTTACTTCGCTTCTTGGCATTTACATCACGGCTTGGAATCTATAGCTTTCGATTATTTACGTGGTTTACTTAGTTTATGAATTTATAAGGATGAAATGGTAAGAAAGATCGCCTGCAAAAACTCACGTCACAAGTTTAGTACTGACGCTGGACAGACCACATAGGTATTTGTCAATAGAACTAGTTTAAAGACCGAAGAAGTTTTTTTCTACTGATCCATTCTAACAGGCGTTTCGTTATATCATAGCTCATCAGAAAACAACGATTGAGGGTTGATTAAATCAGTTTACTACTACAATTAATTTTTTATGCTAGATTATCTCAAAACCATGCGTCGTAAATATTTCTGGTTTGTTTTTACTTAACCGCTTCACATAAAGCTCCGCTCCCGAGGGAGATTATAAATTCTTACCTCACGCGTTAAAGTGAAAAGGGGCGGAATGTACTAATTAAAATGACTAATTGTGTCTCCGGAAAGGTTTGTTTTTATAAAGGGTTTTGCCACCGTTAATTTAAAGACAGACGGTTGCGAAAATGATTTTATGGCGTTTTTTGTTTTTGCTCGAATGTCGATATTGTCTACATATTATTATAATATGTATGTCCTAATATTCCCTCTTATTTAGGTAATTATTTTATTTTGAAGAAATAGTCCATACTTAAAGTGGAGTTGAAAGTATAGAAAGGAAAGAAAAACACAAAGTCTTCCTCCACAAAGTTTAATAGAAAAAATTATTAATTCACGGGTCTCTACATGTTTTGAACGTAGAAACGTTCATCCTCAGGAGACAGAAAATTTTTATTTTTTGTGCTGTTGTTGTTAGCAAAAGAGAAACTTAAAAATAAAACCTTAATGGAGCTTTCGTGGACTCAAAAATTGAAGTTTAGAAGAAACACGATATGAAGAAAAATGGTGATGGTTAAACCATACTGAGTATTTAAAACATTGTTAAAGTGGGCGTAAACCAACCAAATGAAATAGGGAAGAAGAAAAACCTTTCTAAGAAGGTGTCGAAGATTATTTAAAAAATCTTTCTTTAAAAACAAAACTTATCGAACATAATAAGTTTTTAAGACATTGTGAAGGTAAAATTGTGGTATCATAATCTGTAAAAAATAGAAATCGAAATTAAAATCAAAGAGTATAGAAGTTTTTAAAATATTTTAAGGTTGAATTCTCAACGTCATTCAATTTATTGCCAACCTATAACCTATTTCGCTTTGTTTTTTTAAGTTTATTATTTTTTAAAGTAACATTTAAATAAAATCAGTATGGTAAGCACATTACTTAGGTAATATCTGATATATTACAAAAATATCAATTTATTTCATCGCTAATTTTGGGAGAATTGTATAATGAAAGAATAATGAGTGACAATGACATAATAATGTTAAAAAAAATCTTATCCGATATTTTTCGCTATACAATTCTCCTAAAATAAGTTATGAAATTCCTTGATATTTATTAAATATGTCAATTATTACCTATAGAATATCAAATCGATACTGATTTTCTTTAAATTTTGCATAAAAGCTAGAAAACATAGATAAGTCTACGCGAAATAGGTTATAGGTTGGCAAGCATGTCACCTTAAGAAATTTTTTGTAATTTTTTTGAATAAAAAAGTAAAAAAAGTAGTACCTACCTACGATATATTTCGTAGAAAAGTGTTTTTTGGGTACTGAGGATTAAACCTCAGTAACCCCGCGAGAGGTTAATTTGAAAAATATAAGGTTGAAAATAAGAAAGTTAAACATTTTCGAAAATTCCCTTCAAAAGGTTATTCACGTGTAAAAGGTGAATGAAAGATAAATTAATTGAGAGTAGACAGTTCAACTGACAGGCAGAATGGCGGTAAAATTTGAATTAAGTATAAGAAAACATTTTGTTCATCAAGGAAAAGCTAAATCAAGGTTAGGTAGATCAAATACTACTAACCACTACCACTAGTATGAAGTATCGCAAGGTAAACAGAAATAGGTAGATTATGTTTCCCCCACTCCATCGCATCGGATCTGGTTGGCTAGATGCGTTTTGCTTGATCCTGCTTCGGTTGAATTTTAAATTTAAAAAAACGTACGAAAGAATGAATATTTATTTGATATTAATAGAATCGAAGCGGCGCGGCGTGCCACCAGCGAGTGCCATGAGCGAGATTCAATACAATGGAGCGGGGGAAACATAATCTACATACCTCTGTTTGCTTTGCGATACTTCATATTTGTACTATTCTAACTTATTACTAAGAGTGGGGCGAACAAACATTTTCCCTACGTGTATGCTTTATTAACCGTAGCAAGCAAATATTAGGATGAATTATGTCAAGTTTCATTACAACTGCCAGTCGGAAATAAAACAGTATATAAAACCAGATTACACCCTCAATAGAACTTGATAAATTACTGTGAGTATTCAGAGCAATAATGGAAGAAATCGGTTGCCAACATTCTATTAATTGAAAACTTTTCTGGTGACCCGAATGTTCACAATATGTGCGAATATTGTTTTAAAAATAGCATATTTTTATTAGGGCACTTTAATAAAAGTACACAGAGATACCTTTTTATTCCACGTGCTGGTAAAATTCAATACCTACACAGGGGATATCATTTATCAGTAGGACGCTATAAAAATTACAAAAAGGGATCTGTTTCAAATAAGACCAAGGGTATTTTATGTTGGGACACGGCCGTTTAAAAAGAAATATGGAGGTTACAGAAAACCTAAATATTTAGTAGGGGGGGTCGAGTAAACGCTGAAGGGTGCGCAGAATTGAAAATAAATTTAAATGAGTGTTTCCCGTGAAATATTTATATTTAATTCTGAAAGAAAATACTTAATACCTTAAAAAAGTTTCCGAATAAAAAAAATCTATTTTTATAATTTTATTTTGGCTTGCTTTTTTTTTGTGCTGTCTTCACAGAAGTATAAGAAAAGTACCGTGCGAGCAAAAATTATTTGCACCAAAGAGGGCTTGGATTAAAAAACGTAGGGCTTGGTTTAGATCACAATGATATGAGGACGATATATCTAACCAAATCTAGGTTAAAATTTTGTCAAATTCATATTATGACATGAGATGCCAAACTAATGAGTAATAAAATAAGTAGACAAATACAAATTTATTTTTGTTGTTTACAAAATTAACAAAGTAAAAATATACCGAAATAAAAAGAAAAATAATTACATAAATTGCCGAAATTGGCCACTGCCATGCTCTAAGCCTAAATTCACACGTCTCTTCATATTTTCAAAAGTGTTGAAAAAATGTCAGGTCTAATAAAATTGAATTATTTTCTGGAAAAAATTAAAATTTGGCAGATAATGCAAATCACGTGACTACTATGTTTTTGCTTAATTTTCATCTCGGTCGAGGAAGAACTTGATGCCAAAGTCAAATTTCGAATAAAGCTATTTATAAAAAAAATCCCATATGATGTGGACTTTACTGATCACAATGCATATTATGCATTTTTTGCATATTTTGTCAATTTTATATTAAAATTCATATTTTTCATAAATTATTATTTTAAAAGCATATTTTCATGGTTTCGGCTTTATCAAAAAATTTAAAACGTTAAAGGTTTAATGCCCAGTTCGGTACTACATTTTGGTTATACACAACGTATTTATTGGGGGTTTCTGGGGTTTGCAGGTATATTGTTAGGGGTTGTTTAATGTCATTTAATAATGCGTTATTATTACCTGCTTAACAAACTGTATTTACATCGATTTGAAATTTAAATTTGAGAGACTCAATTAGTATTGTTGAAACTTTTTCCGCTACATTTAACAACATTCCCGGTAAAGTAGGAGGTCAAGTAAGGAACAAATTGGATGTAACTGTAAAAAAGAATGATTTAAATACTTAACTGTAGTAAAAAGCATTTATTAGGGTAAACCATCCAACGAAGTTGTCTCTTGGCCTTATATTTTGCTACCTAAGTTGCAGTTATATTGTCCGATTACATCAGTCGATGTTGACAGAAGCTTCTCTTTGTATAATATTTTTACTAATAGAACAAGAATACTATTTAGTTAAAAATTTTGAAAAATATTTAGTAATAAATGTCTTTTATACAATTTTAGGTTAAAAAATACCTCATTTTAATATCAAATTAAGAAATATTGCATACCAGTATGCATATTGGGTAGAAAAATGCAAATAACTGCATATTTTAATGGCAAACAAGGCATATATATGCGCATATTTTGGCTGAATGTAAGTGCATATAATCAATCCTTTAATCATTACCGTTAACATGTTATGCCTCTCTGATTATTTTGCAATTGCCAATGAGATAATCGTGTACGGAGCATAATCGTTCACAATCAACAATGAGATAAGAGAAAAACTGTCAAGACCCGCACGCTATTCTAACTAACGATTTAATTAAAAACACGGTTAATGTGCGTCAGGAAATGGAACTAATTTTAAGTGTTTCGATGCGCTAATTAGAAATGGCGGGATATGTCAACTTGAAAAATATCAGGTGAAATGATAAGTTAATTAGAAGATTTAATTATTTTTACACAATTACAAGATTAAATTTTCCAGTGACAGAAAGACTTCAGCGGCAGTACACACCGACCTGTGAGTTAGTCGATATCTTTTTGATTTGTTATTTGCGGAAGTAAAATCGCGGCTTTGAAAATTGGATTAGCACGCACCCTGGTGGGGTTTTCCGTTTATTCTATCTCTGACAGAAATATTTAAAATATACAGAAATCTTCTGTGTACATAGTAAAAAATCAATTTATTAACAGTATCAGTACCTAAGGGATATCTGATTTAATTTATTTGATTATAAAGTGTGTCCGGAAATAATGAGCAAAAAATTTAGGGCATGATTCTAGACCGAAAATAAATGCCATCGCTTCCCATAACATTTTTTCAAAAATTGATTATTGACGGGGTGTTAAAGTTAAATTTAATTTGCAGTTTTTTTTTCAATACCTATTGCCACGCTGTCGGAAGCATTTTTATCCATTTTCAATGGTCAGAACAATATCTGAATTTGTTGCATTGGACGTTATTGGATTTCTTCGTACAGCACCTAAAAACCATTCGGTTTGGTTAAGTTTATATACTATAAAATACTGCATACAAAGAATAGCCAAGCATGTACTATTTTTTTTGTTTTAACACTTTCAACTTTACATATTATGAGAGTAACAGAGGTATAAAAAAAATTTACAATAAAATTATATAGGTATGAAACTTTAACTCACTTATAGTTTTGTTCTCTGGTACTGAATCATCTGTCTGAGGGGTGTCTTTTTATCTTGGAAATCAGTAAGTTCGTCTAATGATGAATTCTGTATTCTGCCTACAGGCACTGAATCTTCTTGAGAAAGCTTTTATAATAATAAAGGAACGCCTCGTGCTCGTGGAAAAATAATTTTAATGTTCTGTCTACCGTCATTCACCTGCCAAGTGTCAGTTCTTTCGCAGAAGCAGAACGGCGCGAATTTCAAAAATACGCGGCTGGCTTGCGATTAGCCGTGGCCAAACAAGTAAAACGAGGAACGTAGTAGTCAGCTACCCGCGCGCGGGTGGTACACGGCACGTCGACTCTTTTGTCACATCCGGCGAGATATCTTCTAACCGTGTCCTATTCGAAAGATAAGGTCCATTTCTCATGTGCTGCGCTACTACCACCATCGGGTGGCAGACTATTAGCCGTGGTAGTTCGACGCATGGAAGGTAACGCGATAGCCAGAAGCGGCCAGTAATCGGCAACAAGAGCCGTCGATTTCCCGTCAGTGCCTGAAGGCGGCCGAACTTTTACCGCCAGCATTGGTTTACTGGGATATGACAAAAGTCATATTCCAGCTATTTAATTTTTAGTAAAAATAATATTGGCAGCAATAGGTCAGAAATGAGAATTAATTACAAATGTCTAAAAATTCTTACCGGCAACACAATAGCACAATGGAATAGCTCTGAAAAAAACTGTTTTTAGAATTAAATAAAGTTTCAAGGCACGAAAATGGATAAAACGAATTAAAACGACAAATCAAAACACCAAAATTGAACAATGTCAACTAAAACCTTAAACATTAACTCGAATATTACTTTATAATTATATCTCTGTCTAACACGTTATATTCCGTTCAAGACGTATTGCATGTTGCTGCTCCTGGAAACCCCGGAAACGGTCTCTACGTTGCGCTTTACAACAGCAATGCCTGGCCTGCCCTGCCCTGTGATCATATAACGGTTCGTATTGGTTAGCACCGGTATGTGTCTCTCTCTATCATGCATTTAACTCGATACGAAGAAACAAGAAAGATATATATGATTTAGGGACTTAATAATAGTTGCCTTTACTTATGTTTGGAATTGAATTTTAATAATTTCTGGTGTGAAATCGTAGTAACTTTTTGCCTCAATTTATTTGTGATTGGAGAGCGCTGACATGGATTATCCGCCGCCATCTTGCAGGTTTACTGGCTGAATCGACTTTAGCAGTCAGTCGTTGGCTTTGAACGTTAAGTGTCGTTCGCCTAGTGCCGGTTCCTTTTGTCTTTGTGTACGATATAAACAACTGGTTGGTTGTAAAACCACTAAAGGCTAGTTTTACAGTATTGCTACCACAGAAAAGTGTACGGATCTTCATCCTAAATATGTATGTTTATGTATTGCCTTTACCTTCCAGTATTTTTAAAACTACCTACGTCCTACGTACCCATTCTGTATATAAAAATATTTTGAGAAAAAAATACTTTAGATTCCGTTTTTTCTGCTAAAGGGCGCTATTACAGATGTGGTCGATGAGTCTCAGTAAGACCAGAACGGTTCCATCATTATCTACGTGGCCCCAAAGGGAACTGTCCTGTACCTGTACCTTACTGTCAGCTAATTGACTAAATTTAATGTGACTGAATTATGTACGTACATATTAAAAATGTGGACACTGTGACATAATGAAATGAACAGAAAAAAAATGCAAATTTCTGTAGAGAATTTATAGAGGGTTATTAAATGTGTCGCGTCCACCGTAAGGCAGCAAAATTCTCAGCTCCCACAACGGATCGTATGGTAATAATTCCCTACCTCGCTTATTAACTTATGATATATGAACATGGCAAAATGACAAAGAACGTGTACAATAAGCAGAACGTCGCGTTTCTGAATCTCGCAGACAGCTCGCAAATCTACACCTGTCACTGACAATAATAATTAACTCGCTAATTCTCGAATATGTGTCACTGGAATGATGTATATTACTGCAACGCTCAGCTTGTTTGAGGCGCATAAATAGAAATTAGAAACAGTGTCGAAAAGTGAACGGGGTTGTTGCTTTTACAATAGACGTTCGGTAGGACGTACTATGGCGAACAGGCCGTAATAAGGAGTGCTATTTTTCAATGACTATACAGGGGTAGACAGACGACACCATCCTTAGTGCCGAAACAATATAGAAAATTTACAGGGCTTGGATGATCAAGAAGTAACGAGCAGCGAGGAGAGCGGACTTACCTTAAATATATGTTGCTGTGTCCAGGAACCCAACACAAGGTGATTCGATGTTGAGCAGTGTGCAGAGATTGTTGCGACAGCGCCTTACTAATTTTGACTTAGTACTGCTGGAGCAAATTGCCTGACTGCTGATGCGCTCGCCAGGGAGGGCGCAAGCATGTCAGTCGAACTAGCAGAGAATACTGTGGCTAGACCACTGGGATCAGTCAAAAAGAGATAGATCGAATAGCTAAACAACTTGCGCAAAGCAGATGGACAGGGCTACAACTTGTAGCATGTAGCATCTACAGGCAATTGTAGCCCTTACTTGATAACAGGAAAACCGCAGCGCTATTACAGCACAGTCGGAATGACCTAAGAAACATCACTGCCGTAATCACCGGACATTGCCTGTTCGGTGGACACGCCGAACGTATGCAAATACCAACTAACGACTTCTGTAGAAGTTACAGAGATGAAGAAGAGGAGGAAAGTATTCAGCATTTCTTGTGTGAATGACCCGGCCTCGCGAGAAGAAGGTTCTATGCACTGGGCGAACCATTTTTTAATGATCTGGAGAAAGTGAGCAGCCTGCAACTGGGTCGACTTACTAAGTTTATTAACAGCAGTGGCTGGTTTGAATGAGCTGTCAAGATTCTTTTACGATCGCGTTGACCACCAGGTAGCTGATGCAAATAGGTTCCGCGGAACATGTGTGGTACCACAACGGTCCTTATAGGGCTACGTGTGACTGTTTGGACAATGCCAGAGGTCTGCCACTCTAAACTAACCTAACATAACAGACCTTAAATATCAAAAAGACAAAATTTATGACCATTACAAAATCAGTTCAACAGCAAGAAAACCTATGGATCAACGGAGAGCTGGTGGAGAAAGTCAGTAAGTACAAATACTTAGGAACAACGGTCAATGAGGGTAATAAGTACAATGAAGAAATTAAATCAAGAGTTGGACAAGCCAGAACCATATTTAACAGAAGGAGAAATGTGTTATGCAGTAGAGATCTTAACTTACACCTCAGAGTCAGAATATTGAGATGCTATGTTTTCTCGGTGTTGCTGTATGGAATGGAGTCCTGGACGTTAAAGAAAGATATAAGTGATCGACTGGAAGCATTTGAGATGTGGTCATATGGGAAAGTATTGAGAATTAGTTGGGTAGACATGGGAACAAATGAGGAGGTACTGGGAAGAATGAGAAAGGAAAAATAAATATTGAACACAATTAAAATAAGGAAGCTGCAAATCTGGGCCACATGGTAAGGAGGAAAAATATGTATTGTTGCAGAATATTATGCAGGAAAAGATACAGGGAAAAAGAAGTAGAGGAAGTAGACGCATTTCCTGGTTAAATAACTTGAGAAAATGGTACAACTGTAGTTCCGTTGAGTTGTTTAGAGCTGCTCAGCATCGAAATAAGTCATTATACAAAATATTCCAGCAAACATGATGCAAAATCAAAATTTTAAAACAGTAAAACACATTAACACTCTTCAAGTCTGCACAAACATTATGTCATTAAGTATTATAGGTACAAGGTATTATACAAAACGACTAGATCGTCGAGAGTTTTTTTTGCAAAATCGTTTATAATTTCGTCGATATTTAATGTTTTAACAAACTCGTGTTCGATACTAGTTAAGGATACCTACATCCGAAAGGCGTTGTTGTCTCATGGTGTTACATAAAAAGGTTTTTACTATTTTAAGTTTGGAAAAAGATCGTTCCGCTGATGCCCCTCTAACTGGTAAAGTTAGAAATAACCTCCTTGCACTAGATACATCTGGAAAATTTGAAGAAACACACTGATTTTTTATTAATAAATTATTTGCAAGTTCATGCACTATTTTTAATTTTGAAATACTATCTCCGAGTCTCTTTCTGAGGCTTAAAATTTGACTAGGAAAGTCAATGGCCAAGTCTTTATGGTATAACGTGTGTAAATTCCGCGTTTTCACGTATAATTCTTTTTCGCTTAACGAAGTTAAATTCTCAGGATATAAAAAAATTAAATTAATTATGAAATAAAATACCTATGAAAAGCAAAGCTGGCAGCAAATTTTGAAGGGACCATCAATGTGGCTCCCCTGGCTAGCCCCCCCCCCTCCCCCCGCGATTCGGGTTATGCGGGGTTGTTACGCCACTGCAGCAGATCAAAATTCAAATTTGATTAACATTTACTTACATTTTTTGATGTCTCAAATTTAAATAGTAAATTGTCTTTATCAATGCCTTATTGATAGTGACTTGAGTTTAAAACGTTGCTAATTCAAGAAACATATCAATGGTGCATACCAGCATTAAAGTGATAACATTTCGTAAACGGTTGAAAGGCATGGAAAATGTTTACAATTCATTGTAGAATGTAAAAAGGTCATAAAATTTAGTCCTTGCATTATTAAGTCGATAAGCAAATATTTTTCTGCAATTTGTTTACCATCCGTAACTCCTTGTAAATACGATATTATAGATTTCAGACATTCATTTATCTTTTGCTTTGTTCTTGCCTTAAAACAAGAATGCAAGAATGATTGTGTATTTATATAACACTCAAGCAGTAGTCTTGTAATTTAAATTTCCTTTTGGAACTTATTTTTTATAAAACAGTCAGTAAAATGCAATCTTCAATTTAAAACATTTCCTGGAAGTTTTTCTTTCTGCATTAAAAGGAACGAAAATTCTCTTTTACACTGCGACAAAAGGTCACCTTATCTTTTTCTAAAACTAATTTAAACTGATAGTAGGTGGATAATGGTCTCATTTCTTTTTTAGATAAAAGTTCAGCTGCGTAGGTAAAGGTTTCAATAATTTAAAAGAAAGGAATTAAATAAGAATCCCACGTGGGCTTTAAGGGTCTCCGTCTCCAGAGATATAAGATCGAGGTGTAAATATATATTTTGGAAAAAAGCATTATATATGGACGAGAAAGTGTTTGTCTTGCTATAATGGAAGACTCAGAGTATATAGGCCTCCAAGAACTTGATTGGAAGAAAGATGATTTACCCAAAACGCTCAAAATAGTGGTCGATTTTCTGTAAACATCGGAGGATGGATGGGTGCTCAGGAAGCTGGTGTGTGTCAAAGACAATTTAATATTTGATATTTTCGATATAGTATTTGATACAGTATCACACAATAAACTGTTATCTAAACTAGAATCTTATGGAGTTAGAGGTGTCGCATATAATTTATTTAAAAGTTTCTTATCAGATAGAGAACAGAAAATAAAAATAGATAATTTCAGTAGTAAAAAAAACACTTTAATTTGTGGTGTCCCTCAGGGTACTGTTTTGGGACCAATTTTATTCTTACTTTAATAATATATTAAAACCAGAGTTAAATGGAAAAATATTTCCCTATGCAGATAATACTGTATTAATAATACCAGCTAATACTTGGAATGAATGCATTTTAAATTTAGAATTAGACATTTCAATAATAAAAAAAAATTTGAGTTATCACCTATTAAACTTAAATTTAACTAAAACAAAATTTATGACTTTTTTTTGTTAAAAAGATACTCAGCCGAATAGCTTAAAAGAAATTAAAATTCATGATTTAAATTGTTTAGAAATATCAGATATAGTTAGAATTAATTATTCTAACTGTTCTTGCAAAAATAAAATTAAAAAAGTTGAATTTATAAAATACTAGCGTCTACCCGGCCTGCGTTGCAATGCCAGGCATTATACGCCTCTGAGATGATAATAATAATAAGGCGAGTTCACCATCACGTCAAGATTTATAAATACAAACCCGAATAAACCTCTAAATTTATCAGTGTTTCTCTATAATATTATGCATGTATTGTACATAAAAACCTTCCTCTTGAATCACTCTATCTATTAAAAAAAAACGCTTTAAAATCCGTTGCGTAGTTATAAAGATTTAAGCACATATAGCTGGGGACAGACGCGACAGCGACTTTGTTTTATACTTTGTTAAGATTTAGGAACATTGATTGACCAAAACTTAAAATGGGATCATCAAATTAACACTCTTAAAAAAAAATTAAGAAACACTTTATGTAAATTTAGACTTTAAAAAAATATTGTGAATCAAAAACTTTGTTTAATGTTTTATTATGCACTTTTTCAATCAATTCTTTCCTCTGGTATAATTGGTTGGGAAAGTGCATACGACTCGAATTTGAAACCGCTTATAACAATACAAAAATATGTTTTAAAAATAATATTTAATAAACATATTTTGTTTCCTTCAAAAACACTATTTGTTTATAATAATATTCTCAGTTTAAAACAACTTTAGTAGAAAACTTTTCCATTTTATATATTATATATAAAAATAAACATTTATTACATAACATTACTCATATATACCAAACAAGACAAAAAACAAATCTATGTTTATGTTATGATAATTTTAATTTAACATTTTTAAAAAATAATGCTTTATGTTGTTGTTGGCATCAAAATTTTTAATATATTACCTACTAATTTTAAAACTATGAGTTTTTTGACATTTAAAAGAAAATTACAATCATGAATTATGCAAAATTATATAAAGGTAAGTCAACTTATATATAGGTAATATAATAATAACAATACTAACTATTACAATTTTTCTATTATAATTTCTCCCTTATTTATAATTTTTTTTTGGGGTTAAATATTTTTGAATGACTTACTTATACTTTTAAATATATTATGGTGTGATTAAAATTAATAATATAAATGGGTGTATATTTTTTCATTACAAAATCGGACAGATTTGTTAATCTATGGTTTTGTAATGATGCTTTCATTGGAATTATTTTTATTAAAACAATGTTATTGATTTTTAATATTATTATAAAAAAACCTGGAAATAAATAAATAAATAAATTTAATACACAGGTATACATAAATATTTTACAAAATACCATGTTACCTGCTGTATTAGAATGATTTCCGGAAAGGGATTTCGGGGTATCGATGGATTTGAATTCGTTATTGTTTTATAGTTTATTATTTCTTTGAAATAATAAAAAAGTTCTGCTACATCTTGTTACTTCATAATGTTGAAAGAGAAATCAGGGTAGAAGAGCAATTTACCAAAAAAATTTGAAAATAGTTAAAGTCAGATAGATTTTCTGCCCAAGATTTGTTGGCTGTAGCTGTACCTTCCTCTAGCGATGAGTGAACGCTACCGCTGCGCTAGGCTGCCAGCTACGCCCCTGCCTAACCTGTTCCTGTTAGTATAACAACTACTAAACTTCAGCACATCATTGGGATACGAAAAGAAGATAAGCAAATAACTTTTGAAGTCCGCTCGTTCGACCTAAGCAGGCCCTTTAGGGACTGCAACTTCTATAATAAAACAATATAATCAGATTAAACGCAGATTAGAGCCAAAACTTTTTTAATTCAACTTTGTTAAAGAGGCTTTATAAGCTATTTTAGCATCAGTTAGGTTGTTTACAACGTTTTTGCGCGAGTGGAAGCGAGATAAAATACTTGGAAATACTTGACGAGATAAAGGGAGTTAAATTTAAAGGCCTCTTATTTTCACTTAACTTTTAATTTGGGCGTTTTGGTATGGCTTTTAAAAATGGCAGCTTTAATCAAACATTCTAAAATGCTTATAGGCGAGATAGTATCAGACGATAAACTAGGCTTATTCTTGGATACGATAAAGCAACTATGTCGCAGTGTGTCAGTATGGATATAGTCCTCGATACAAGAAGTTATTACACATAACACTGCACCAATGCACATACCTAAACTAACACCAGTAAGCTCCCAGCAGCTTCTTACTACAGCTTCAGATCGCAGCACTGCAAGTTCTCTCCCTAAAACGGCTGTGAAGCATGAGCACATGTACCACTTCTGAAGCACAAACACTGCACCAAATCAGACACCTACAGAAACACTATCACAGTCGCTAACAACAAATATAACTAATACTTCTAACAGCTTACTACTGCTTTAGATCAGCACTGCAAGTACTTTCTCTGAAATAGTGGGGTCCTCATAGCCGTGAAGCATGGGCGAAGCACAAACACGTACACTGCACCAATGCACACACCTAAACTAACACCAGTAAGTTCTCAGCAGCTTCTTACTACAGCTTCAGATCGCAGCACTGCAAGTTCTCTCCCTGAAACGGCTGTGAAGCATGAGCACATGTACCACTTCTGAAGCACAAACACTGCACCAAATCAGACACCTACAGAAACACTATCACAGTCGCTAACAACAAATATAACTAATACTTCTAACAGCATACTACTGCTTTAGATCAGCACTGCAAGTACTTTCCCTGAAATAGTGGGGTCCTCATAGCCGTGAAGCATGGGCACGTGTTATCTCTTCTGAAGCAAAAACACGTACACTGCACCAAAAACCTTACACCAACACAAACACCTTCACAGTAAGCTGCGAATAACTATGACAAAACCGAAACCTAGGTATACCGGTATCTAGGCCTAGGTGAAGTACGAAGCAAAGCACGCACTAGGCGCGCAGAGCGGAAATACTAAGCGAGTGATCTGAAGGTTTATACGCCTATGGCGCGGAAATCGCAGGAAAACGGGGAGTTTAGTCGGTAGGCGGCCCCGTCAGGGTTAAATCCGACACTACTCTGTCTCACAGGGTGCCAGTCTTAAGAAGATTCTCCTCGAAAAAAAAAAAGTCCTCGGTATGTATTTTTTTATTTTGCCACTTTTGTGATTATTATTAAAAGTATATTGTATCTCTGTGTAGAACCATGGACTTCTTATAGAATAGACTACAGTCTTACGTTTTAAAGAAATCAAAGATTTTAGCGTACACAATTTGTCTGGTTAGCTGTATGGTCCACGTGTGGTCCACTATACTTAACACATGCATCAAAAGCAGCGCTGTTATCAAACTTACTGTTAAGACACATATTAGATTCATAAATTAAAAAACACCTACACATTTTACAAGTATTATTCAGATAAATTACAAACATTAAAAAGATACTATATGTAACACAAGTTTTTGTTTTGTCGGTTTAAATAAAATAAATATGATTAGTTCAGTACCCAGTTATTTTAGTTTCATTGTGACAAAATTTAGAATGATAGCGGCAACCTCGCTTTCATTTTTCATGTGTCGGCCATTCACGGGTAGCAACAAAAACAAGTGCAGTATTCGAACAAACCCTTTTTCTTTAAGTAATCGTAATATTTTTTTTTTTGCGATGTCACGGTTAGGAGTGGGAATACTCGTATTTGTATGTGTTTTGGTTTTTTTGGAGTTTTTTGTAAAGAATTCTTCATTTTTTTGTTATAAATATTCAACAAAATGGTGAGTCAAAGTCAGATTTGTGGAAAACTAGGACGTTTACGAATATTCTTTTTAACCATTAATCTTTGTTTACGCCCACCTTAAGAACAGTTAATTCTCAGATAATGGCCTATATATTCGGCAATAACAGAACTGGCCGCACGAATTATTAATTCGATAAAGTTGAAACCTGATAAAACTGAAGCTGGATTATCCTGCAGACCGCCTTCTACCAGCAGGTCGCAGGATCCGGCCTGGAGCCAATTATTTTCAGGTGTTGAACATCGATGCAGGATGTCCCTAAATAAATTAATGGCGGCGAAGATATAAAAGCGAAAATAAAGGAAATTAATACGGAAGGGATGGAGCGATATGATATAGGTGTTAATATATGGGTAAGTGTTGTAAATTCCCATAGTTTTAAGCTCGTTACGGGTTTTGCTTAAGATAGAAGTTTATTTCTAACCTTTATTTTTAGAAAATTAGCTTTAAAAAAATGCATCGTAAACATCGATGTTTTTCCGCAATACATTCTGATGTGGACATCCCTAAACATAAACGAACGAAACAACGTCATCATGGCCTCAGACCAATACTTTGGGAGCGGATCTCTTACTGCTGCGTTGCCATATTGCAGACTTTTTATAAGGTTTTAGATTTTAGACACAGATTTAAATTTCCCATATCATGTTAATACTTTTAGCAGCGTAAGTTTGGCAAACAAAGTGGAGGGGCGAAATTTGTATGTTGATTTACTTCAAAATGGAATACGATATTGTCAATAGGTTCATTCGTTGTTGTTTCATCTGTTGGTACCAGATCATTGGGCTATACTATAGTGTGACCATTAAAGTCCGCATCATATGGGATTTTTTTTTATTAAGAGCTTTATTCGAAATTTCACTTTGGCATCAAGTTCTGCTTCGATCAACATGAAATTTAAGCAAAAAATAATAGTCACGTGATTCGCATTATCTGTCAAATTTTAATTTTTTTTTGAAAAATAATTCAAAAGTGGGGTTTTTTCTGAAAATATCGAAAAAAGTTATTGAAAAGAGTTTTTTTTAATGTAGTTTCTAGACCACATGCAAAATTTCAGATGCATAAGATAATATTGATTTTTTACCCACCACTAAAATTTATTTTTCATTTAATGAACACTTTACTGATAACACCGTGTTTTATTTTGTTTTAATATTAAGGTGTACTTTACTTTCAGACACAAACTACGTTTTAAAAAATACCTTATTTTATGGAGTTACCGTATACAGGGTCAAAAACAAATAAACTTTGCATCACATGCGACCAAATTTTAATAACCCAATTTTGATATTGTAGAAAAACACACATTTAATATGGCGCTACTTTTAAAAAAATGTATCTGAATCTTTTCCCGTGCGTCATCAATCAACGATCAGGACTCAACGTGGTTAATAACTCTGCATCCTTATTTATTACAGTAACAAGTTTGAATAAAAGCATAAAAGGACGTCTCCACGATTCCGCAATAATATAACGTGCTAGACAAGAATAAAACTATAAACGGCAATTAATTACTTTTTTTATTTGTTTAGTTGACTACCGTTGTATTTTAGAACGTCATTGTCAACCTTGTTTTGATCTGCCAATATAATTCGTATTTTGTAAATTTATGTGCCTTAAAACTGCTCCTCGTTCTAAAAATAGTTCTTTTTAGAGCTAATTATACCCACCATCTGTTTTGGCGGTAAGTATTTATGAATTTTTATAATAATTTATTTATTTTAAATATTCTAACCGTGAAAGTTCTTTGAAAAGTTTACGGCGGTGGCTAAATTCCCTTAAATGAAAGGATGTCAAAAATTTGACTTTTGCGATTTTAATAGTCCATAAAACACCAAACTTTTCTAAATTTTAAGCTTTAAAAATAGTATTCAATGTATTAACATTTGTTTGTCAATTTCTTTTAGATAATAGAGAATGCCGGGCAAAACTCAGAATTATAAATAATTTTTCGGGATATTATGTAGGTACGTCAAACGGTAGGCAGGCACGTCGATTTTATGAACTTAGACTTAGTTTTGACTTTTTTCGTCTCGTAATTTTAATTTGATTCATACGATTTTGATAACGTGAAAGTGATGACGCACGGGAAAAGATCCACTGTGGCGACTGTAGGTTGCGTTGGGTCTTATTTTGCAAATGTGGTGCATTTTACAAAATATGGGTTAAAAATCAAAATTATCTTATGCAGCTGAAATTTTGCATGTGGGCCAGAAACTGCATTTAAAAGAACTTTTTCTATACTAAATTTAAATAGGACCTTCCATCACATGCCCGTGCAATCAAATAAAGAAGTTAGTTTGATTAATGGCTAATCTAAATCTAAACCAACAAGTTATTCAACTTCACAAAAGCCATCAACTACCCCTTGCAAACAACCCATAAACTTCCAATAATATATTTAATAAATAAAACTCATCAAACTGATATTCGAACAGCTTAAAACCATTTGTCATCTTGTCCTGCTTGTCGGGCTATTTTGATTATAGCTTAGCAGCTTTCCCGCTAGCAGGACGGGAACATCCCGCATTTTCCTTTAATAGGATCCGTTAATCCCGAGATAAGGGCCCAAATTTGGCCTCAACAGAATACGACACTGAAATTATTAATGCCGTGGAAATGGAGAGAGAGGGAAAAGATAGAAGTTTCCTCGGATTATCCTAATTATTTTCTTTATACTTACGTTTATTAGTAAACTCGGCTTTTGATTGAAATCCACAAACATTAAAGTCAGAAATTATGTATTTTATGGCTAAAAAACTAGTTTCTTGACAATATCGTTCAAAGAAGTAGTCCATTCGCCAAGATACCCGTTTCTATTAAACAAATATAAACCAAGACAGGTCGGCGTCTGGTCAAATAATTTTGTTTTGGTTCTTATTTGTCTGACAATATCAGACTGAATTTTATGCTAGAAAATCTTAACAAAGTAACTTTAGGAAGTTGAGTACTTGAACTGAGCAGGTGGAAAAATAGAAATTAGTAATATTGTCTTCTACAACAAATAAACCAAAATATTTCGCCAGCGACTAAAAATCAAGCTACCGTGAGAGCAAAAATTATTTGCATCAAAGGATTAAAAAACGTAGGGCTTGTTTTAGATCACAATGATATGGGGACAATATATCTAACCAAATCTAGGTTAAAATTTTGTCAAATTTATATTATGACATGATATGCCAAACTAATGAGTAATAAAATAAGTAGACAAATACAAATTTATTTTTGTTGTTTACAAAATTAACAAAGTAAGAATATACAGAAAGAAGAAGAAAAATAATTACATGTATTCTGAGAATTCACATAACCAGAAAGGTGGAACCAGGCTTCATCCGAAAAAAATGTCAGGTCTAATAAATCATTTCTTTCCAATACATTTTGGGTAAACCATTGAGAGTAATTCCTGCGTCTTTCAAAATATGCGGCTTGTATTTCTTGGAATACTTGCACTTTATAAGGAAATAAATTTAGCTGCTCCTTAAGAATAGCCCTGCATGTTCCATAAGATCTTCCCACTTCTTGGGACAGGCGTCTTATACAATTTGTTGGCGTATTTTGCATTATTTCACAAACATTTGCAACAAATTCTTCTGTTCTTACAGATGGTCTTTCTGCTCCTTTTTTTGTGTTGTATAGAACCTGTTTCCCTAAATACAGCCACGGTTCTTTTTAGGCAATGATAAAAATCCCCAGCAATAAAAGCAACGTTAGGAAAATGGTCGTGAAAATCGTCCATGCACAAACCCGGATTGTATGGCAACTCACCATTTACTCTAACCCCGTTTCGAAAATACGCTTCAACCATGAATGTTTTGTGCTGTTCCGTAAAACCCGTTGTGTGAATTGTTCAAGAAATTGGAAAAATTAGCGATTAATCAAATTACTTGTAACGACTGTCAAAGATGACGGAATTACTGATTGATTGTTAATTCTGACAGTTACTGACACCCAACAGGTATTAAGCTCTACGGCTAAGCATTACGTCCTTAGATGCAAGGCCTTCTTTGATGCAAATAATTTTTGCTCACACGGTATTTCTACTTATGATGAATGACTTTTGAATAATATTGTAAAAGCAGTTCTTCCATGACGTCACCTAGTATTGCCAACAAGGAAAACCCTATTTGTTATAACCAAACACCCGAAAACTGATTTAAAAAGGGATCAGAGTGATTTAAAACTGTTGGCAGTTCTTTATGTTGGGACACGACCATTAAGAAAAGAAATATGGCGGTTGTGGAGAGCATAAATATTAAGGGGGCTTGCCACAGTACAAGCTTATAGAGTAAAGGATGGTATGGAGGTATGGAATGTCAACAGAACAATTATTATAATTTTTTACATCGAATAAAACCCCACGTTTGCTAATAACTACTCCACCAAAATCTGAGAACAAATTAGTTAAAAAAAACAATTACCTGCTGTTTAATTGTTTTGCCGCAAAGTACATTTTAACCATTTCTTAATCGACACGTTATATATTTATCTAATTAAGGTCTGCTTATTCCCACTTAAGGCCTACGAGATAATTAATTGGAAAAAGATAGAATCTTTGAACTGGAAGGATAATCCGTTTAGCTGCCTTACACCAGTAGAGATAGAAACGGGATCTTAGGACCTAATTATTTTCAAGTGTTATACATGGATTAGATCTCAACGATGATATTATTATTTTTAAATCATTTAAGAACAAAAACTAATATAAGTCTATTATTACAGGTTGATGTCTAAACAAAAGACGGAACAAATTATTTGATCGTATTTGCCGAGAAAATATCAGATTAATCTCTGTGTGGTAAGTATGTTCGTCCGGAAATCCAGGGTTTCTGGGTTCACTACCCAGAGGAAACATATAACTTTTATAATTTATAAAACCGTTGTCTACATGTTCCAAAAACATTTTTTCTGTTGGATTAATACGGGCAATTAAATCTAACATTTATAAAAACTTAACCGAGGACGATTAAAGAAAATATCGTTTTCGGTTAACTCTTGGTCAGACAAAATCTAATCAGAGACTAGCATTGACGACTTCTTGTTTGAATGAAATCGCTGGAAGCTCTCAGAGCTGTTAAATTACGCCTTAGTCTTGGAAGTATTGGTGCTGCTTCCACCACAATTTTATTGTTTTGGCAATCATGTAATTCCAGAGTTATTATACAGTGTGTATCAGCTTAAGGGAATAAATTCGATAATAAATACATGGAGGCTTGTCCGACAAAACGCTCGGACACGTCTAATGGTATTTCTAGTTGCGCATTTTTTTCAATAAAAACTTTTTATACAGGGTGTGTCATGTGACAGTGGCCAAAAACCAACTTTCTTATTTTAAATGCAAGACCCTGTATATTATTCAATTTTAGGATCCTTTAGAAAATTTTAGACATATTTTTCATGTACAATATCCTATAACTGTTTCGGAAATATTAACTGTTTTCAGATTTATTGCAAAAATTACCAACATACTCAAAAACTAATAAGTAATGCCGTTTATTTCTTGATAATGTAAAAAACAAAAAAAAAAATCATTGATGTAGGAGATGCTGAAAATGCTCGCCGCAAACGTCTTGGCAACATCCTAATCTTCAATAAATTTTTTTCTAATGTTACTGAACATCTCAGGCGTTATTCGTCTTCTTAAGTCTGCCAAGTGCATGGGTTTAGCCTTCTATAAAATATTTTTGATATAACCCTATAAGAAGTCTAATGGCGTCACACCGTGTCCACTTCCATTCGAAAATATCCACGTTTCGTCTAAAAATACCACTTTTCTAAATTTCGATTTGTAATTGTTCGTATATTTTTTAAAAAACTGAACACGCTGACTCACTATCTGTGGCTGCTCACATAAAAATCTTCGGTTACAGTATTTTTTATAGCGAAAACCTACAATTTTTATTAATTTTGATAACGCTTTAAGTCCAATTTCCAAAACACCCCGAATTTTTTATGTTTTTTGTAAAACTGGAAGAGTTACATTGGTTTTTGATTTGTATAAATCGTAAATCACATTTCGAACTCCCATTTTAATATTTTCGCTTAAATCCTCAGTCTTTGGCTTTCTTCGTTTACACTTTTCAGTATTCTTGGGTATTATGTTATGTTTTGTTTCATGCACAATTTTCTACACAGTCCTTAAACTAATTCCCAGTGCTTTAGCTACTGTTTCCTGAATATTGGTTGGCGAATTTCCACTTTTTCTTTCATTTTCAAAATAGTTTATCAGATTAAGTACCATTTTTTTTTATTGGGGATGCAAAAACCCAGAAAATTGTTTCATTTTGTCACAAACTGTCAAAGTCACAAAACTGACATATTTAAAATAAAACGTAGCTGGTGCTATTATAAGCTTTTTTAGAATCGCTGGAAAGTAAATACATATCCTTTTTTTTCATGTCAAAATGGAATAAGTCTGTCTCATTTATCTTACGTATTTTATTTAGAGGGTAAAATTAAACGCAAGTAAAGAAAACAAAAACTGAGAGTATGTCTTTCTTGAATCGTATGACCCGCACGATAAGACCAGATCCGACTATATGTGGGTTTTTCTCAAACTCTAACATAATATCTAATTTGGTATCATCACTTATTGCATTGGCAGCTACTTTTTTATTTGCTTTACTCCAAGCTGGCGAAACTGCTTTTCTATTTTACTAATTTTCCCTTGAGTTATAGGCGGCAAATTTGGAAATTTTTTATGAAATAAGCGAGCAACTTCCATTTGTGTCCGTGTTTTATCTCTATAACCAATCATTTGTACAATAATTGTTATTGTATGCATTTCTGTTAAATAAACCATTTTTCTGAGATGCAGTTAACAAAATTCAAACGACTATAACACTGACAACTACTAACTGTCATGCAGACAGACAACAATTTGCTAAGGTCAGGAGTTTTTAACAAAAGTAAACAAAACTATTTATACCTTTTTTTTAATTTCATATCAGTAAAAAGAAACGCTGAAATGCAATAAATCTGAAAACACTTAATATTTCCGAAACAGTTGAAGATAGGTATAGGATATACATGAAATATGCCTAAAATTTTCTGAAAAATCCAAAAATTAAATGTTATACAGGGTATTGCATTAAAAATAAGAAAGTTGATATTGGCCACTATTACATGACACACTCTGTATGTAAAGTTTTTATTGAAAAAAATGCGCAACTAGAAATAACAAACGACGTGTTCGAGCATTTTTTCGGACACGCCCCCAAGTATTTATTATGGAAGTTATTCCATTTGGCACACACTGTATTGAAACTTAAAGGCGGAAAATAGCAAATTATTTTTTTAAAGTTGTTCCATTTTTCAAATAACGGATTTAAAGTTGAAACTTCAAATATCTAGTCACAAGTCGTACCTATTACATCACTACGATTTGAAAAGCAAATTCCCGCCCGCCAAAACATTGTTAGTTATGAATAAGCAGAGAGCGTTGTATCAATACAAAAAATAAGTCACGACTTTTATCTTTATTTACTAAAACAAATAAATATAAATAAATGTATAATAACGACAAGCAGAAGGACATTCGGACGTATAAATGTAGCAACATAATTTCGTGAGGTTTTTTCCGGTAACCAACATAAACCACCATTTTGTGCACAAAATGGATCCGGACAGTCACTACAAGGGATGCCTTCATGAAAAGCTCGGCTTCTCTTCGCCGCACCAGGACCGTAGTTGCAGGTCATCATACAGGTCATCAATCCCATGTCGTCGATTTTCTTCGTCATCGCGCACCCAACATGAGTTGTCAGCGCCCAAATGATTTGGGTAAACTGTTTGGTCCTTTCTTTCCCCTGATAGGATTGGGTGTCTTCTTTTATCTCATTACGGCTTACATAGCGTATCTCATTGTACCTACAAGTTATTATACCTCAGATTTATACTTACCGTGCGAGCAAAAATTATTCGCATCAAAGAGGGCCTTGCATCTAAGGACGTAATGCTTAGGCGTAGAGCTTAATACCTGTTGGGTGTCAGTAACTACCTGAATTAACAATCAATCAGTTATTCCGTCATCTTTGACAGTAGTGACAAGTAATTTGATTAATCGCTAATTTTTCCAATTTCTTGAACAATTCACACAATGGGCTTTACGGAACAGCACAAAACATTCATGTTTGAAGCGTATTTACGAAACGGAGTAAGAGTAAATGGTCAGTGGCAATACATTTTCCTAACGTTGCTTTCATTGCTGGGGATTTTTATCATTGCCTGAAAAGAATCGTGGCTGTATTTAGGGAAACAGGTTCTATACAACACAAAAAAGGAGCGGGAAGACCATCTGTAAGAACAGAAGAACTTGTTGCAAACGTTCGTGAAATAATGCAAAATACTCCAACAAATTGTATAAGACGCCTTTCCCAAGAAGTGGGAAGATCTTATGGAACATGCAGGACTATTCTTAAGAAGCAACTAAATTTATTTCCTTATAAAGTGCAAATATTCCAAGAAATACAAGCCACAGATTTTGACAGACGCAGGAATTACTCTCAATGGTTTACCCAAAATTTATTGGAAAAAAAATGATTTATTAGACCTAACATTTTTTTCGGATGAAGCCCGGTTATGTGAATTCTCAGAATACACGCATGTGGAGTAGTGAAAATCCCCATTTGTTTGTAGAGTCCACATTGCACCCTCAAAAAGTTGGTGTCTGGTTAGCTGTTTCCCGAAGAAGAATTGTTTTTCCTATTTTTTTCCATGACACAGTTACAGCACAGCGGTATAGAGACAATATTTTGAATTACTTTGTGGAGCAATTACTTGACGACGAACTACGTTTTGGATATTTTCAACAGAACGTTTGAAGTGGGTCAAAATCAGGTTCAAAGAAGTCGGTTACAAACAAACATGCATACAAACCCGAACAAACCCGAACAAAAGACAAAAATTATAAAAATTTGTCGAAACTTTTTTAAAAAATTTGTCAAAATGTTATTTTGACGGGTAGATTTTTTTCTCTATTCTTAGCGACAATATCTATACGACCCCACGTTTGTTTCATTACTATCGGTTATTGTAATAATTCTGACATTGACAGGTGTCAAATTTTTGACAAGAGAATTTTTGCGTATTTTTTTCAACTTTCCACCGTCAATATACATACGACCTTATAGTTTTTTCATTAATATCATCTTTTTTAAACGATTTGACATATTGACAGATGTCAAATTTTGAGAGGAGAATTTTTTGCTTATTTTTCCCGAAGTCTCCGCATCGAATACTATACGACCCCATAATTTGTTTCGTCAAAATCGCTTCTTCATTTTATACCTGACAGCTGTCAAAATTTGACAGGAGAATTTTTTGCGTGTAGATTATTATATCGTCAGCGGTTCTTGATAAGGCTACAAAATTTAAATTAAATCTGACCGTTTAAAGTGGGTCAAAATCGGGTTCAAAGAAGTCGGTTACGGACGAACAAACATACAGGGGAAGCTAATAAAAGCGTGTTAAAAAAATGTAAGTTGATAGCTGTAGCATTTATATGATCCACCCCGTGTATAATTCGTTTTTTATCATAACCCTGTATTTGACCAAGTCGACGTTAACGAGGTGTGTCAAACAAAACTTAGGATCATCCCTACCAGCTCTGAATACCGTCAGTCGCCTTTTCAGCACAGTTCCCGTCTTTTCCCGCAACGGAACTCCATTGATTCTGGCCAACGATATCAAACTTGGCCGTTCTATGACATGGATCTCCTTTCAGGTCTCCACAATTCGCCATGTTGCACTTTGCCGTGAAGGCTAGGTCATCGTCCCATTTTAGAGCCATCATGTTCGCTACTCTGATCCCACCGGCTACCTCTTCTTGGCCTACGGCAAATTTGTTTCTGGAACAGAAAAATGTATCTTAAACCAGAATATATTTTATAATTGGTACAGAAGGTCCAACACGGCAGCTGAAGCTGCTGAAGAAAACAACGCAATATTTTCTGCAGTGCTGGTTGAACAGGTTTGATTAAATTAGTACTGAAAGATTAAATAAACTAAAAATAATGAAATGTTTTACCTTAGAGCTCATGCTTGCAAAAGTTTTACACATTACGATTTGCTAGATTACCTTAATTTCCAATTATGTATAAATATACCTTGCGAGCGAAAAGTATTTGCATCAAAGAGGGCCTTGCATCTAAGGACGTAATGCTTAGCCGAAGAGCTTAGTACCTGTTACTATATTAAGTAGTGACCCGTTCGAATATTTCCACGTTGGAAATCTAAATCGGCGCGCGGCGCTGCTAAAAATAGACTAACAGTCGATAGCGTGATCGTTACACGTAGGGACAAAGAGTGTCAAAACTTCGTATGTGCAGAACACCTTGTAAAGGAAGTAAAGTGTTTTCGATGCAAAGAAGATTAAGACGTTTTTTTAAACCTTGTTTGATTAAAAAGAAAATGTTAACTATACTTTGTTCTAAGTTTATTTTATCTATTATCTTTTAGTATAATTAAAAACATGTTTAATTATCAGAACTAGCATTTTCATCATGGGGTACAAATATACCCCATGTGGGAATCTACGTAATTTTTTTGACGTGGGAAGACGAAGGTTAAAAAAACGTTCTAAAATCGTATGTCTCTTAAACATTATGGACCCGAATCGTATCTATACTCGGCATGTTAACAATATTTAACGCCTCAAAGAATAAATTTACCTTAGCTCATTATGCTCATCAATGATTACGTCACGGTTCACAAAAAACATTTTCACATGGCCATTTAGTATCACATTTTTCTTTTTGTACGCAGACTATATTAAGTTCTCTATTGGCACAAGTTAGGTCACACCAGTCGATGGTATACCCGAATTTAATTATGCACAAAATAATAATTTTTTTAATTATTTTCATTTTTACTTTGGAAAAATCACATTTTTTATATGACAATAATAATAACATTATGACATTTACCGAGAACATAACAACAAACCTGAACAAACATTTTTAAAAAAATTTCACAAACTAACTTTTCGACCAAAACGGCGTTCAGATGAAATGAAACTTATTACTTGTCGATGAAATCAACTAACGTGCAAGGCACACAATAATAATTATGATCCCTAATGAAAAAGAATTAAAAAAATTTAACCTGTAAATTTTTTGTCAAATGAATATTAATTGTAGCTAGTTACTGGCCACACAAAATAATTAAAATTCAATAAAAGTAAAAATAAAAGGCACCATAACCACTAAATATTTTCAAAACGTAATTGAATGTAACAAAAAGCTCAAAAACGCAATTCATAACTCGGTGTTTGGGCTCATTACGGTTCACTACTAATCTGGGGACATTATTATGTCCCAATATCAGCTGATCGATGAAAAATTTCTGTAGTTATCTGTTTTAAAACGAGAGAATTCCTGCCGTTTACTATACCATACCGTTGAGGGAATCATATACTTATATATTATATTATATAATGTAAAAATGTAGTATTTAATGACATGTTATAAAATTTGAATAATAAAGATATTTTGAAATTGAAATTGAAAAATAGTGTATCGTGATTTACCTCAAATCGTTATGTTGGTCAAGAATACTCTCTTTATTCAAGTCAATTGTATAGCATGGCGATTTCGGATTGCATTTTCGTCCACGTTCACAAACTATATTTTTTTCATCATTACAGGGCAATGAACACCAATTACTAAAGAACATTCGAGCCTGCTTTGACTTTCTCACGCCGGAGTTAATATAATCGTAATAATCGTAGTTATAATTGTAATGTCTATGTCTTCGACAAACTATGAACGATATGTAATAAAACATTATAACTATACTACTTGTCACGTTCATTTCAAATAAAATAATAAACTGAATTTTTGGTTATTTCAAAAATAAGTTGACGTTTTATTAGGGACTTCAACTATAATGGAGAGATTTTGGAACGCTTAAAATAACAACAGTAGAGAGTTTTCGTTGTATTGGCAAATTCAAACGGTTAACCATAACGGATACGAATACGAAGCCGCTATTTGACAGATCGTAAAAATAGTTTTCGTTCAATTCGCTTAACGTTAACGTTAAGTTGAATTCGACAGTAAACAATACATAACAAATATAACATAACCTATCTTTAATGGTTTGTGTTCATATTTTCATATACGTTTTGTGCTATCTTTTTTGCTTGGTTTTAATTTCCTAGTACCCAAACTTCAAAAAAAATCATGATAGACGAAAGGTTGATTTTATTGGACTCATCCAGTGATTCGGATTTGGATGATGCCCTTCTCTTGGAGGTGCTTGATTGCCAGGACATTCAGTATCGAGCACAGTTGTATGGAAATTTCAATTTAGAAAACTATAATAATGCTGCTTAGTATGTAATGTTTGATGCAAAGTTTATCTAATTACATCAGTTTTACCAAAACCGACATTTCTCATTTTTCTTAAGTTAGTAAACAGACGTACAAAAAGAAAATATTAGGAAGCTTTCGTTGAAATTTTACTTAATTAATATTGGCTCAAAAAGAATAAATATTAATCGCTCGAAACATTTTATTCAACAAAAATATAGTTTAATATAATTAATTTAATTTAATATTAATTAAGCAAAATTTCAACGAAAGCTTCCTAATATTTTCTTTTTGTACATCTGTTTATTAACTTAAGAAAAATGAGAAACGTCGGTTTTGGTAAAACTGATGTAATTAGATAAACTTTGCATCAAACATTACATACTGATCAATAACAATTTCAGTGTTTGAAGCAAAATAAATAATTGGAAACAAAAATTTTACACAAAATTGCATTAAGATTACAAATGAAGTAAAGGCAAATGGTTTTACATGGATGTATAAAAGTTAATTTACGAGGGTTGATCAAAATTTTCAAGAATCTGACAAAAAATAAAAATTGTATTAGACTGTCAAAATTTCGTACAGAGGCTAAAAATGTCCAAATAAACAACTTTCTCAAATAAAGTTGTTCGATATTTTGGTAAATAATGGCATTTTTAAACCTATTTTATTAAAAATGTCAAATTTGACAGATAACGCAAGTCGTGCAGCTGCTTAAGTATACATCACTTTTGGTTTTTAGGTAAGCAAAAACTAACTGCTTTTTCAATTTTTACCTATACCTAATAATAAAAAAAAATCCCATTTGATGCGAACTTTCTTGCGGACACTGTACATAATATAACGCAACAGATAGTTTCGAAGATATTGAAACCATATTTATGTAACCCGTATATTGCCAATGGTATGCAACCCGGCTTTTGAAAACAGAGGCCACTATACAGCTGGTTACCGGGATAGAGAGCGTGCGCAATATGCAGTATAAACAACAAATTTTTATCAGAAGAAATAGTCCATGCTTAAAGTTGAGATAAAAGTATGGAAAAGAAAGAAAAAACTAAAAGTCTTCCTCCACCAAATTTAATAGAATACAAATTCTTCAGAGGTCTCTACATGTTTCGAACGTAGAAACGTTCATCATCAGGATATACAGAAAATGTATTTAATGCTGATGGCTTTTGCAGAAGAGAAAATGGTATAAAACCTTAATGGAGCTTTTATGGAATTAAAAAATTGATGTGTAGAAAGAAGTATCATCATATACAGTGTCCGCAAGAAAGTCCGCATCAAATAGGATTTTTTTTTATTATTAGGTATAGGTAAAAATTGAAAAAGCAGTTAGTTTTTGCTTACCTAAAAACCAAAAATGACGTATACTGAAGCAGCTGCACGACTTGCGTTACCTGTCAAATTTGACATTTTTAATAAAATAGGTTCAAAAATGCCCTTATTTATTAAAATATCGAAAAACTTTATTCGAGAAAGTTGTTTATTTAGGCATTTTTAGCCTCTGTACGAAATTTTGACAGTCTAATACAATTTTTATTTTTTGCCAGATTCTTGAAAATTTTGATCAACCCTCGTAGATTAACTTTTATACATCGATGTAAAACCATTTGCCTTTACTTCATTTGTAATCTTAATGCAATTTTGTGTAAAATTTTTGTTTCCAATTATTTATTTTGCTTCAAAAACTGAAATTGTTATTGATCAGTATGTAATGTTTGATGCAAAGTTTATCTAATTACATCAGTTTTGTCAAAACCGACGTTTCTCATTTTTCTTAAGTTAGTAAACAGATGTACAAAAAGAAAATATTAGGAAGCTTTCGTTGAAATTTTACTTAATTAATATTGGATCAAAAAGAATAAATATTAATCGCTCGAAACATTTTATTCAACAAAAATATAGTTTAATATAATTAATTTAATTTAATAATAATAATTAAGTAAAATTTCAACGAAAGCTTCCTAATATTTTTTTTTGTACATCTGTTTACTAACTTAAGAAAAATGAGAAACGTCGGTTTTGACAAAACTGATATAATTAGATAAACTTTGCATCAAACATTACATACTGATCAATAACAATTTCAGTTTTTGAAGCAAAATAAATAATTGGAAACAAAAATTTTACACAAAATTGCATTAAGATTACAAATAAAGTAAAGGCAAATAGTTTTACATCGATGTATAAAAGTTAATCTACGAGGGTTGATCAAAATTTTCAAGAATCTGGCAAAAAATAAAAATTGTATTAGACTATCAAAATATCGCACAGAGGATAAAAATGCCTAAATAAACAACTTTCTCGAATAAAGTTTTTCGATATTTTTATAAATAAGGGCATTTTTGAACCTATTTTATTAAAAATGTCAAATTTGGCAGGTAACGCAAGTCGTGCAGCTGCTTCAGTATACGTCATTTTTGGTTTTTAGGTAAGCAAAAACTAACTGCTTTTTCAATTTTTACCTATACCTAATAATAAAAAAAAATCCCATTTGATGCGGACTTTCTTGCGGACACAGTATGAAGAAAATTGAGAAAAGTAAAAACATACTGAGTATGTGAAAAAGTCAGTAAAGGAGGTCTAAACCAAGCAAATAAAGTGGGGAAGAAGAAAAAAGGCCTTCTAAAAAGAAGATATCGAGGGTTTTTTAAAATTTATTGTAAACTTTTTTTAAATATGTCTGTAAGACAATATAAAAATAAAATTTGTCATTTGTGGAAGTAAGGTATTGCGAAGATATCATAATGAAAATATTGTTACTGGGCTTGAACCATAGACAATTTACCTTTAGATAAAAAACAATAATCACGAATGTGGCAGTTTTATGGCCTCGCGCATGTAAACAAGACTGGGAACTATTAGACATGCGCACTGCAACATTATCGTTTGACGAATGGGAAAATAGACAGGTCCTGGCTTTAAAATTTAAATTCTTGCTCATATGCCACCATAGAGGGTTTATTTTACCCCTATTTGGGCATAATACAATTATACAACGGCTGCAACTAGTACTAGTCATTGTTTATATTACAATCCGAGTCACTAAAAGCACAAACACAATTCACTAACTAAACTACACAAAAATCAGAAATCCATAAATATTAAACACCACTCCCACAATCCACGATAGCCGATCCGATAGCTGAAAACTTTAGAAAGCTACAAGGAATCCGCAGAGAAGAGAAACCTTAAAACACAACAACAAAAATGGCGGCCGAGCAGGTTCTGGAGAGTATTCTTGAGCGCGTCGATTATTGTCGATAAAATAGGACGGCCGATAACACGAGGTTTGTGCGCATGCACGAAGGTTCCCCGAATGAAGACAGCTGACCGACGAGTCATGCGCTCGGACGTATTTTTTCACCCATAAAACGTAACTTTTCTTTGCGCAGGAGATAAGCTGTAGGTATCTAAAGGTAAATTGTCTATGGCTTGAACTCTCAGTGCCCCATAAACCATTTTTTAACAAAGTATACTATGGTTGGACAACTTGTATGTTTATATTATATTATACAGTTTATTATTTCAGATAAGTACCTATTTGAACTTACAGACTACAGAAGTTGTCTTGCATTGCTTTTAGTGGCTCCAATTTTAGTAGAGTTTTTTCACAACTAGTTTAATAAATAAGCAAATATACCTGAAATCGTTATGGCGATCAATAATTTTTTCCTTATCCATTGTAACATCAATACATGGAGATTTGGCGTCACACTTTTGTCCATGTATGCAAACTATATTTTCCTTACTGTCACATTTTAAGGAACACCAATCAGCCAACATTCGCACATTGGCGTTAGCACTTGAAGGTGTGCTGGAATCGTCATAATAATAATCAGGATCCTCGTGGTCCTCCCAAGCTAACAAAGGTGAAATGAAAATGACGAAAAATATGATTATTTTAAAAAAATTCCATTTCAATTTGTAAAACATTAATATAATATCTACTTTTTATTTATTTATTTTCTGTCACAACGATTGACACATCCTTCATTGTTTGCAGTCAAGACTCCCAGGAATCAATGTACCGAGTAGAGTTGTTAAGAAAAGAACGGAACAGGTTCTTTAGAACAGGTTAGAGATAGCCTGTTCAGTGAACTGTTCTTTGTAAGAGAACTGAACCGGTTCTTTAGATAGACTTATGACAGATGATTGCGGTCGAGTGATGTTAAAGAGCGTGGAAAATGCTGCGAGAGTTCAGCAGTTCTGACCCGGGAACCTGTTCACGTGTTGTATTGTCACAAAAACCGCTTTTTGTTAATCACTTTCTAAAAAAAAAAAAAAAAAAAAAGGTCGTCAGTTCCGTAAACAAAGTAAAATCACAGAACACCGCTGCGTCCGCGTGTAGTATGCTCTCACTGCTCTCTGTTCCCTGTTCTCTGTTCTGTGTTCCCTGTTCTCTGTTCCCTGTTCTCTGTTCTCTGTTCCCTGTTCTCTGTTCCCTGTTCCCTGTTCTCTGTTCCCTGTTCCCTGTTCTCTGTTCTCTGTTCCCTGTTCTCTGTTCCCTGTTTTCCCTGTTCTGCTCCAAAAAAAGAACAGCCTGTTCTTATTCTCAAACGACGACCCGCAAGCCATCTTTCATAAATCACCAATCACACATAAAAAGAACAGGTTGTTCTTTCTTATAAGGAAACAGGAATGCAGCGGTGTTCTTTCCGTGTTGTTAGTTTACGGAAGTAGCGACCTTTTTTTTTTTTTTGTTTTTTAGAAATTGATTTACAAAAATGTGGTTTTTACTACCCCCGACCTTTCACTTTTACTTTTTTTTTTGTTACCAAGTCAGTGGGCGACAATAATTTATAATCAAAAGAACAGGTGAACAGGTTTACGGAACAGGTTCCCGGGTGAGAACCGAACTGTTCGAACCTGTTCAGCAATTTACCTGTTCTTTAACATCACTAGTACCGAGTGAGAAACGGTTTGTCACAAAGTGTTGAAAGAAACAAAGCCACGCACTAGGCATTCATAGACCGCAAGCCATGCATTACTATCTTCTGATGATTGGATCGTTGATTTTTTATACAGACTGTCCGCGGATAGGGTTTATAATAGCACAAACGGATCAACAATTTTATTTTTCGGGAAAAAGTCATTCTTTATAAAAAGTTTTGCTTGTAAAAAAATGGGGTCTGGTGTCATATAAGGTCGGTCGAATTTTGATTGTTTTAAAATTTTAACATATAGCCTAAGCTGTATAGAACAGGTTAAAAGCAAAAAAATTGCGGATTATACACTTTTGACGCGAAAAATTAATAAAAAACTATTCATAAATTGACATTTTTACTGAAAACATAAACCCTTTATTTTTCTGTGCTGAAAATGTCAATGCGAGAAGTCTCATTATTTGACATAATACTTACTGTGTTGCCACGTTGGACCAATTTTCATGATTTGAAGTCATTAACGCTGGTTGGGTATTTCAAAAAGTTTTATACCTAATTGAGTTTATTTATAATAAAATATATTTTAAAAAACATAAGGATATTTATTATTTTATTTAATTTATAAACATCCTTGGGCTACGCAATAGAACGCCGGATACGCGACGGCCACTACAGCGGCCTAAGTTGCACCTTTATGTGGTAATGGCATCATACATTAGCGTTGCGGGCTTCGCCCGCCCCGCAACTATTATAAACATCCTTGGGCTACGCCATAGAACGCCGGCTACGCTGCCTAAGTTACACCTTTATGCGGTAATGGCATAAAGTTTATTTTCATTTTTAATATATTACTCTACTTTACCTGGAAATATCAACAAATAAATTGGCAACATTGGTAAAGAAAGTGAAATAGCAACAGATATCGGCGAATCCGCGCTTGTCCGCTCAAATTATAAGAATATATTCGATTAAACAAACACGGGTAACATCGTCATATTGCTATCTTCGTCTAACCCTCTTAATGACAATGACAACACTACTAGCGGGCGCAGCTTGTTTTTGTATCCAGATAGTCGACCGAAACCCTAAACTAATTAAATATTAAAAATGGCTTTAATTTGAAAAAAATGGCTTTATCCTACATTAATTTGATTATGAAACCGATAATATGTAAGTAATTTTTACTAGCTATGTTATTGTTATTGTTGTTTGTTGTTATTATCGTTATCGATACTATTAGGTACATTATGTCTACCAACCTTCCTTTTCACATTATTTGACACGTTTTTAAATGGAAATAGATTGGATTTTTAGAGTTAGAGTTGTAACTAATTAATTTTTTTTCATAGAACTATTTGAGATAAAAATTTGATACTATCAGGAAATGGTAATGTTGATGGGAGGAATCGAATTCAATAAAAAAAAGAGTAGTGTTACAATTGAAAAAAAAACATTCCTTAAGTTACAGAAAAAACTAAAAATCTGGCAACGTCGCAATTGTCAATTTTTAATTCAATTTTTTAAGTTATCCACCTGTACCAAAAATTCATTGATTTAGCCTTGGTAGTTTTGAAGAAAATTCGCCGTTCCGGTTATTTCAACTAACCCTGTATATTTAAAAATTCATCTGTCGACTTCCAAATAAATTACTAAACAGCTCCCCCATGGTACTCGTAAATACTTATCTCTCTGTAAACAGTATCTCGTATCAAAAGCTAATTTTCTATATACTCAAGAAACAACAACAAAATTGATAACGGCATAACGACAGAAATGATTTCCCGGCATTTTCCATGGATTTAGGGTCTATTAAAACGATAAGAGTGTATTTTCCTTAACAAGATGGAAGTTTAAGTTGCCCAAAATTGATCTGGCAAGGAACAAACACATCTAATCTTGTTAACGCTTTATTGCCATAGGCAACCTCGAGCGCATAAATTATTAATCTGACGTTAAGATAGTGAAGAATAAGGGGAGAATAAAATAACGGTAAATCAAATTGTCTTGCTTTCGTAGATTAAGTTAAAAACAAGGCTATCTACAACGCGTAAAAAATAAATAGCTGTATCATATAAAATATTCTGATACTAAGGTTTGTAAGTAGAAAAGTAGGATTTTTCTCCACGACCATTACTGAATGCAATAATTCCAAAATCATTTTTGATAATAGAATGTAAAAATTCTCGCTCTTGAGTTGGAATATTTATTCTGAAACACTTGCTTCTTATGCGTTTTGCGTGTATTTTCATTCCATAACAAGATACGGAATGAATATTCTGTAATTGATATAAACGACATAGGTTGCCACGAGGGGTTCCTCATGTTGGCAGTAGGTGTACAAATTTGTCGGCATTACACAGCAATACTAATCGGCAATTTGGCAATATTGTCAGAAATATGGTAATTTTTCCGGCAATAAGGAAATACTGCCAGCAGTAAGGCAATATTATCGGCATTACGGCAATACGTTTCGACATTACTGCAATACTATCGGCATAATAATAAAAAAAATATTGTGATATGGTGTTGTATTGAGTAGAAGCACATTTTGGTGTACTCCGTGATTTTTTTAAATTGTGAAATTGTTAGTGGATGGATTTTACCGGGAAAAACATTATATTCAAGGTAAATAACTTTGCTTTGCATTGCATTATAGAATCTCACAGGATATAATCACGTCACGTCACAAAAAGCAAAAACATTTCACTTACACGAAATTGGCCGTGCTCTTAGAAAATAATGGTGGATCAAACCAAAGAGATATATGAACAGTTATTAGCTTGTATTCGCTCTTCGGCTGAAGAAACTAGAAAAAGTGTTTCTGAAAGCACAAAAAGGCACATCGAAGATGGAAATAAGCAAATATTAGACCTTTTGGGACAACAAGCTCAGGCTGTACAAAAATTAGAAGAACGATGCTCAAAGATTGAAACGCAACATATTGACATTGAAAGGAAGCTTCGTCGTAATAATATTTTAATTTTCGGCCTAAAAATTAATAAGGATGAAAACCTAGTGGCCTTTATAACGCAGTTTTTTAATGACAAACTGGGTATAGATGTTTTTGAATCAGAAATAAATAACATCTATTTATTAAAACAAAATCAATCACATAAACCAGCTCCTTTAAAGCTGGAATTTGTGACTACTTTAAAAAAGGAACAAGTACTTAAAAACTGTTCCAAGTTGAAGGGCACTCAAATTTTCATTGCTCAAGATTTATGTTTTAAGGACAGACAAGATCTCAAAATCCTACGTGAACATTTAAAGCTGGCACGAGAAAAAAATTTTGTAGCTAAAATTACCCGCGGAAACAAACTTGTCATTAATAATGAAATTTACACTGCAGATCAATTACATCAAATGTCTGGTGACTTTTATAATGTCGATGGAATACCAGAAGTGATACCAAGACCAGATAGTGCACCCACTACGCCTTCCATAGGAAGGGTGTTGGAGTTCAATAATTTATTGGATGCCGAAAATCAGGAAGAGGAAAATGTAACAGGAACCAACGAAAACTGTGAAACGGAAAAACGTAAACGTGATACAAACATTGACTTAGATAAATCAATAGTAGAACTACAAAAAAAACCTAGAGTCCTAAATTCGTTTAAAAACTTAAGATCGACAGTTAAAAAGTAACATTACCCCTAAATTAAACATTTACATTGGTTAGAGTTCTTTGCTTATTAGCTTGTTAAGAGGTCTAGAGAACTTAATAGTCAAAGTACTACTACTTAATCCGCATCTTTTGTTAAAAATATTTTAAACCAAATCCAATTTTTTGTATATTTAATCTTTTAAAGGAAATAAACAATCATAGTTTGCTGTATAGATATTTCTACATAAAGGTTGAATTTGCTCACTTAAGTTTTTTCACTATTGTTTATTCAATTAATAAGGGAGATTACAATATAATATAATTGGCCGATAGAAATAGGTTGTTGGGTTCTCTATATTACCATTAGCTTTTATTATATCTAATAAATGCGTTTTAATTTACTTTCTTTCCACATTAAAACACTGGTTTTTGTATTTATAAAGTGAATTATTATTATTATTAGTTTTGTGGTTTGTTGTGACATTAGTATACTATGGTAAAAAATGAATTTCTTTCTTTTGCACATTTTAACATACGCTCTTGCAGGACGGCTTTTGATCTGTTTTCAGAATTTTTAACTGGGGAATCTATCGATATCTTGGGATTATCCGAAACGTGGCTGGACTCCTCGTGGCCGAATGCGGCAGTCAGCATACCAGATTATAAGATTGTTAGAAAAGATCGGTTGACTCGTGGGGGTGGAGTTGCTTTCTACATCAAAAATGTTGTCAAGTTTAAACTTTTAGATACTCCACCAAATAATAATAATCTAATTGAGCATCTTTGGATATCCATTAAGATTGGCGGTAAAAATATATGTTTGGGTACGTTTTACAGACCACCTACGGCAAACCTTTTAAACTGTTTGGATCTATTGGAAACTACTTTAATTTCTTTTATTCCCGAGTTTGATTATGTACTCCTTGGAGGCGACCTTAATGTTGATATGTCTCAAACTTCTAATGGTTCGAATTTGGTTAAGAATTTTCTTCAAAAGTATAGTTTGCATCAGGTAATAAGCGAGCCGACTCGAATCACTGAAAATACTAGAACGTTGATAGATGTAATTATTAGCTCTTCACCAGATATTATAGCTAGCACTAATGTTATACCTATGGAGGGTATTTCGGATCACTCCCTGGTGTCTTGTGTGGTAAAAATTAAAAAGGAAAAAATTAAACCTTTTCTATACACTTACCGTGACTTTTCTGACTTCAATTTGGATTTATTTGCACGGGAGCTACACAAAATTAACTGGGATGAAATTTTTTCTTTCAGCAATGTTAATGAAATGGTTAGTTTTTGGAATAAAAATATTGATTTACTTTTTGACACTTTCGCCCCCTATAAAACTATTAGGATATCAAAAAAGCCTGCCCCATGGCTGACTGAAAATCTAAAATTAATAATGAAACTTAGAGACAATGCTTTGCTTAAATATAAAAGAAGTAAAACGCAAGGGGCATGGAATTATTATAAAGAGATGAGAAATTTTGCTAACCATTCAGTAAGAATGGAAAAGAAAGCATATTTACAGTTTAAATTTAAATCTAATCCTAAGGAATTTTGGAAAACACTCAAGTATTTAAATATATGTGACTCCAACTCACTACCCACATATGAATGTAATCCCAATAACTTTAATAATTATTTAATAAATAATGCTGCTAATAACACTCAATCTTCAACTGGGGAAGTGTCTGATATATTAAATAAATATAGGAATGAAAGGAGGGTGTCTGCCGGTGGGGAATTTGTTTTTAATAATGTATCACCTGACGATGTCTTAAGTATTCTTGGTTCAATAAAAAGTAATGCTAAGGGTGTTGATAACCATAATTTAAAAATGCTTACTTGTCTTTTTCCTTATCTAACTAAATACTTAACCTACATTGTAAACACATGCCTTACTACAGGTGCTTTTCCCGATGCATGGAAATGTGCAAACATAATTCCCGTCCCAAAGAATAATCATCCTACTGAGTTAGGTCATTTTAGGCCAATAAGCATTCTGCCTACGATATCCAAGGTGTTAGAGAAAATTGTCGCTCAACAACTAAATGTTTATTTAAATAGTCAACAAATCTTACCAATGGTTCAGTCAGGATTCAGACCTCTACACAGTACCTGCACTGCTCTACTTAAAGTATCAGATGACATTTTTACGGCTTCTGACAAAGGGTTGAACACTTGTCTGGTATTGCTTGATTTCAGTAAAGCCTTTGATACCTTGAACCATAACTTACTTTGTGATAAATTGTATTACTTTGGGTTTTCACCGACGGCAGTGACATTTTTTAGGAATTATTTGACTGGAAGACAGCAAAGAGTTGTATGCAATGGAATAAACTCAGAATTTTTACTTATTACTCAGGGGGTTCCTCAGGGTAGTATTCTTGGCCCTATCTTGTATTTGATTTATACTTCTGATTTTTATACTTTTCTAAAGCATTGCATTCTTCATTTGTATGCTGATGATTCTCAGATCTACTTGTCATTTTTCCTTAAAGATTTCCTCACAGCGGCATTAAAATTAAATGAAGATCTTGACATTATTGTTAGAGTCTCACAGGCACACTCACTTAAATTAAATGAAAACAAAACACAAGTGTTGTTATTTGGGAAAAACAGTAATCTGCTACAACAAAATGATGATTTTGTACTTAATTTAAATGGTTCTCTTTTAACTTTTACTGATAGTTGTCGTAATCTAGGAGTGCAGTTTGATTCAAACCTAAGATTCTTAGGCCATGTAAATAATTTACTTCAAAAGTCCTATTTTAAACTTAAACTGCTATACATGCATAAGGATATTCTTACTACTGATATCAAGCTAAAATTATGTGACTCTTTAATTCTTTCATTTGTCTCTTATTGTGATGTTGTTTTCTGGCCTGCGTTACGTCAGCAAGATCGGCATTCCTTACAAAAACTACAAAATTCCTGTGTTCGATTCTCTTACAATTTACGTAAATTTGATCACATCTCGGAATGTTTTAGGAATTCCCACTGGCTAAACCTGGATGAACGGTTTAAAGTACATATGGCCTGTTTGGTTTATAAAATTAATAAGACTAAAACTCCTCCTTACCTATATCAAAAACTCTTTAAAGGAACGGACATACATAACCGTCCAACAAGATCATCATCCCTTTACAATATTCCCAGGCACTACACCTCCTTGTTTCGGCGATCATTTTCTTATAATGCGGCAAAAATTTATAATAATATCCCAGAGGTTATTAAGAGTTCCCCAAGTTTTCAAGCTTTTAAATGTAAGGTGGGTAAGTTTGTTCTGGGAGAGCGTGTGTGATTTTGTAACTATGTCATTGTGTAACTTGATATGGCGATTCATTTATTTCTGATTTTCTATTTTCTAATTGTTTACTTTATTACTTAGTACCTATATATCTTAGGTTAGCAGTTATTGAATTATTATTTTATTTTATACCTGATGGTTGCGTGGAAGAGCATTTATTTGAACGTCGCCATCACTTATCATTTAGATTTTCTATTATAAATTTTTTTGATATTAAATAAAGACATTTTGTATTGTATTGTATTGTATTGTATAACGGCGATCTTGTCGGCATTACGGCAATATGTGCCGGCATTACGGCAATATGTGCCGGCATTACGGCAATATTGTATCTACTACTAGAATTTTGAATATCTTTTAGTTTATTAGTGACTCTGTTTTGGTGAACTACTGGTGGTGGTTCGCAGAAATCTTTAAAAAAATCTAAAAATTAATAAAAATTTAAATTATTTTTTACGGTTATAAATAAAATTTGCTTTGGATTAATGAATTTAAGGATTTCTTAACATAATAGAATATTTCGATATAAAAATTATCGATAAGGTTATTAGAAATAGACTATTGCAACAGCTGGTATCCAAGTGTAAACGAATTTTTTGAACTATTGCTCCAAATTGTCAGAAAAACAAAAGAATATTTCTAGTTGTGGTCACCAGATGTCAGTTTTACTTTAATGAAGCTTTAAGAAAGGAAAAATATGGAAATTTTTAATTCGGTAAAAAAATATTTACAAAAATATTCGATTTTATATTTTTTTAAGTAGATATCCCAAACATTGTATTTAAGGTTCTAATGGAATTCTAAACACTTTTTATTCTTGGAATTTTTTTTTGATATCTCATCAACTTATCTGATTTATGATGATTTCATATTGGTTTTTCAACTTTCCCGCCATACCATTGGTCACATGACGTATGTCAAAATCGATTTTAAGGTTATGGGACATGCACATCCAATCCCCCAAAAAAGATTTTTCACGTGGCAAAAATCACAAAACCAACCGTACTTCTCAATCAAACAGCAACGTGGCAACTAAACGTTGGGAACTGTGCTGTAACGACAAGATCTTCATGTGAAGGTCATAGTATAGGGATGTGTACTCCAAGAACAAGGTAGAAATAGCAGTTGGACGATACTACCGGACGGGCGGTACTACCGGACTCTCCCCTATTTACTTTTTTCTTTTGTGTATATAATATAAGTATAGAGAAAAGTGTCTTTTAAACGTTTTGAAGCAATATATTGCCCAAAAAATAGGCGCACCTAATTAGATTGCAGGGCTGCAAATAAAATATACCAAAACATGCATCGGGATAATCTGTCTTGGTGTGTGTTTCTCTTTATTTCTATACCTTATTTGCGTAGCCTATACCCACCTACTTACTGAAAATAAGTATTTTACCCTTATTTGGGCATAACAAAATAATACAAAGGTTGTTACTAGTCGTTGTTTATATTCCAATCGGAGTCACTAAAAACACAAACACAATTCATTAAACTACACAATAACTAGAAATCCGTTAATACTAAATATCCACCATAAACAACAAAGAATCCACAAAGAAACCTTAAAACACAACAACAAAAATGGCGCCGAGCCGGTTTTGGAGTGTATTTTGAGCATGTCGATAAAGAAGGACAGGCGATAACATGTTGTTTGTGCGCATGCCCATTTCTGCTGGGAGGAAAGGCATCGGACCGGCGAGTCATGCGCTCGGACGTATTTTTTCACCGATAAAACGTAACTTTTGTTTGCGCAGGAGATAAGATGTACGTATCTAAAGGTAAATGTTGCATGCATTCACTTCCAAAAACCACTTAAGTTATGTGCCCCCCCCTTAAAAATTATTCGTACTTAGTTTGTTTCATGCAGGTTCTCGTAAAACTCTCGTAAAACGAACTTAAAAACCAACTGCAAAGCAAAAAAAAACATTCCGCACTCAGGTTTTTATTTATTTAGCAATTTCGTTTTTATTGCTTGCGAAAAAAGCGCCATATTTTCACCGTCGCCATGACACTCTGTCCTATAATTTCTATTGTTGCGCCCTTTTGTTTCTTTTAAGTTTGTTATTAAAAAGTTTGAAAGATATATGACGGCACCGTTTCGCGGTTTAATCCCATTTTTAATAGTTTTATTGCATTTCGATGTCAGGGAAAGCTACAAATTTGTTTTATGGACTAATGCAGAGTTTAGTTGAACTGAAAAAATAGAATTCGGATTCCGAGTCAGTATGAAGATAATTGATAAATTGTGTATTTTGAAATTTTAGACAGACAGACATTAAACAGGGCCGGAGTTAGAGCTGAATAGGCCCCGGGGCAAAACAAATTTTGGGGCCCTTTATTGAAATTACTTTTGATAATACCACAGTATTAATGTCGGGTAAGAATAACAGTATTTTGTTAATGTAGATATACTATATGTAGATATTTATTTATTTATTTTGTTACAAACGCGTCAAGAACTTACAATTTAAAACACTTCTTTCTAGATTGCACTAATGAAAACACTTGTGCAACCTCACCAGAGCTATACACAGAATCTGTATTAACTGCGCAGTTACTACAGAAATGAAACACACGGAGTGTCATGAGTCATGACACTACATCACGCGCACGGGCATCGCAAGTCTTGCTTCTCGAATAGCTGTATATGGCCACTATGGCATATAAAGTCGCCACAGTGGATCTTTGCCCGTGCGTCATCAATCAACGATCAGGACTCAACGTGGTTAATAACTCGGCATCCTTGTTTATTACAGTAACAAGTTTGAATAAAAGCATAAAAGAACGTCTCTAAGATTCCGCAATAATATAATGTGCTAGACAAGAATAAAACTATAAACTTCAAATAATTACTTTTTTTATTTGTTTAGTTGACAACCGTTGTATTTTAGAACGTCATTGTCAACCATATTTTGATCTGCCAATCTAATTCGTATTTTGTAAATCTGTGTGCCTTAAAACTGTTCCTTTTTCTAAAAATAGTTCTTTTTAGAGCTAATTATACCCACCATCTGTTTTGGCGGTAAGTATTTATGGATTTTTATAATACCTAATTTATTTATTTTAAATATTCTAACCGTGAAAGTTCTTTGAAAAGTTTACGGCAGTGGCTAAATTCCCTTAAATGAAAGGATGTTAAAAATTTGACTTTTGCGATTTTAATAGTCAATAAAACACCAAACTTTTCTAGATTTTAAGCTTTAAAAATAGTATTAAATGTATTAACACTTGTTTGTCAATTTCTTTTAGATAATAGAGAATGCCGGGCAAACCTTAAAATAAATAATAATTTTTCGGGATATTATGTAGGTACGTCAAACGGTAGGCAGGCACGTCCATTTTATGAACTTAACTTAGTTTTGACTTTTTTCGTCTCGTAATTTTGATTTGATTCATACGATTTTGATGACGTAAAAGTGATGACGCACGGGAAAAGAACCACTGTGGCGACTTTATGAACATGAACCACTGGCGCGGGAAATTTGAAATCCCTTGATAACATTAAGTATCGATCAGCAAACTTTGAGATTGGCTTTTTTCTATTACCTGAGCATGTTTTTTAACTTTTTTTTTTAGTTTCTTGGAGTATTGACAAAAAAATTGTTTGCAATGTACTCGAATAAAGCTAAATATTTTCCTCTTCCCAACCCCTGCCGAGGGGCCCCTCGTCAACAGAGACTAATTTATAGTTTCTATTCTAGAAAACTTCGCCGATGTGTGTAATTTTTCAGTTATTATTCCAGCATACCATGCAGGTAATTTTTTTATATTGGAAATGTAAGTTTACAATAAATAAATTAACATGAAATGTTTCACATGTTCATTATTAGTTACTAGCGTGTACCCGGCATGCGTTGCAACCCGCTGGTATAAATACAAACCCGAACAAACCCGATATATTAGTACCCGGCATGTCACTTTCTGAAATTGCACCCGTGCGAAGCCGGGGCGGGTCGCTAGTTATAAATAAAAACCTTCCCCTTGAATCACTCTATCTATTAAAAAAACCGCCTTAAAATCCGTTGCGTAGTTTTAAAGATTTAAGCATATATAGGTAGGGACGGACGGACAGACAGCGACAGCGACTTTGTTTTATACTATGTTAAGAAGATTAAGAAGAAGCCAACATTAAATTATCGTTGGGCAGCTGGCAGACAACTGCAACAGATTTGTGTCCGAGGTAATACCTAACAATCTACTAGTTACGAACTCATGGCTCTTTAAATAAGAATTTTAACATTTTTGTTTTACTGAGTAGATTAGAAGTATACTTTATAGTATTATTTATCCAATCTCAGTTTGAGGACATTCCAATCATTCCATACGGCGGTAAACAGTCTCAAAGAGACCGACCGCACAACCAGGGTTGTCAGATCTTTCTTCTTCAATTCTTTAAGTTTTTTTTATTAAAGATATTTCATTTATATCAGTATTCAATTGTTAGTCAGTAACTTTCTTTGAAAGCTAGTTTGCAAATATACTTTAAACCGAGGAGTTTTGAGTGTGACAGAAAAAAATAACAAGCCATTCATTGTTATAATAATACATTCTTTAGTCCTTAAGAAACAATATAACTGAAATCAAGACAAAAAGTGTTTTCAGTGTTTAAAAACAACTAATTAACAAACCCTTGTTTCTCATATATAGGTACTTACATTGTGCTTACAAATCCGAAAATTTTGAAGAATTGGCAACAGCATGTAATTTGTTGCGGTTGGAAGCGCCAGGATATAAGCTGAACCGGTACCCGGCCCGTCTAACGATCGATTCTGCCAGACAGAGATAGGCCAGTGACCGCCGATGGCGTGGAAGAGACGGAGATAAAATATACGTGGTTATGCCTTGATGAACGGGCCGGAGTCTGGTGGACGAGAATGAAGTTCTGATAAAAAAATTAAAGCATTTTCTGAGCAGTGTCGTGCCGTGTCAGGTTTATTTTTCTGATTTTAGTTTTGTATATAAAATTTTTGAGTTACCTTATATTTATTATTTTAATATAATATTATTATATATACAGTGGGTTCATAAAGTGTAGTATGTACAAACACCTAATGTATAACAAACTTATAAGTGTGTATACGCATATTAGTTATTTGTGTGGAACGCCTATGGTTAGGAAATTCCCACAGTTTAATGTCATTAAATTGACCTAAGAAACACTATACTTAAGACTAATTTGTTTGTTTTAAGGAATATTGTACATCGAGCAGCATGATCTCACAAGGATAATAATTGAAGCTAACTCGATGAGTACATACTTGGCCACTGGCCCTATTTTACATAAAAAATTTAATGTCAACCCGATAATGTTTATGTTTCTTTTGTTTCAGAGAATGCTGTAAGAATTACCTGATAGGTAGCTTATGGATGTTTAGTATAATGTCTCGTTGTAGCCTAGTGCTTGTGTTTTATACAGTACTTATTTGTGATATATTTATATGCATTGAAATAATACCTCTTGAGTGAGACGTAACCTAAGGACATTAGTATATTCTAAACAGTTATTTTTTGTTATGGATGTCCATGCAGTTCTTATTTATAAATAAACATAGAAATAAATATTTACGCGGAAAAAATGTTTCCTTATTTATTTTCCAAATCTTGGTTAATATAAAAGTGTGCTTTTATTCCATAAAACAAAAACTTTTGTGCGTCTTTTTATTGATTTAATTTGTGATTTAATAATATTTATATTGAATCACAAATTAATTCAATAAAAACTTGTTCAAAAATTAATAATAAAATTCAACAGTTCAAAAACCGCCGTTTAAATTTCCCGCCATTGTGCCACTGGTGGCCAGCAGGCATACTAACACCCCTCTCTCTAGTCTCACTCTTCTTTCTCTCTCCATTGTGTTGCTATTTTTTAACATGGAGTTAACATTTCTAACCCTATAAATGTTCCTTCCAGGAAGAAAAGCTATCACTTATAATCTCCCTAGCAGCAGAATTATTACCGATAATTTTTTTTAAGGTCACGAATAGTTCCCGAGTCAAAGACGAGGGAAATTTTCTATCAACAAAAACATGAGTGAAACCGGGAATTAATTCAGCTGCGTGGAAGATTCGGTAAGAAAATTTCATAAATTGGAGTTTCTTTTAATGTTCCTGAAATTTTAGTAATAAACCTTAGTTACTAACAAGTAAAACCAACTTCTATTGTAAACATACAGTGCGTCATATTAAACTAAACTCATCGGAAATATGTATTTTAAAGTTATATTTGAATTTAAAACTATAAAGGCATTGGATTTCAGATAACAAATTTGTTATTTAATGTTTCTCACATTTTAGTAATAAAAATGAGTTACTAACTGCTCAATTTCTTTAGCAATCGAACTTGCTGATTCATTACCAAAACGAATCATTTTTTACACAATATTATTGTAACAATAAATATCATGGGTACGACTAAAAAACTGATTGTTTCCTGCTGGTTTGTCTCACCTGTCACTTCGAAATGACTTGACATTTGAATTAAAATTAAGTCGTAGTAGTATAGGTACCTAAGAAAAATTATCACTTATTAATTTCATTAGATTAATAGGATATAGACTATCGCGATAGTCTCCCGTTGCTATAAACAACGTAAACAAAAAGAAGCCTTCTAATTGGTTAAAAATGAATTTATGAAATTTTCTACGTAATTATTGTCGGCATGTTACTATTTTAAGGTGGGAGTATCAACATGCTTGCCAACCTATAACCTATTTCGCGTACCTATATTTATTTAATTTTTCTAGCTTTTACACAAAATTTAAATAAAATCATTATCGTCTTCATAGTTTATAGGTAATAATTGATATATTAAATAAATATCATGGAATTTCATTAAATATTTATAATATATTCACGTAGATTTATTTATGTTTTCTAGCTTTAATACAAAATTTAAAGAAAATCAGTATCGACTTGATATTCCATAGGTAATAATTGACATATTTAATAAATATCAAGGAATTTCATAACTTATTTTAGGAGAATTGTATAGCGAAAAATATCGGATAAGATTTTTTTAACATTATTATGTCATTGTCACTCATTGTTCTTTCACTATACAATTCTCCCAAAAGTAGCAATAAAATAAATTGGTATTTTTGTAATATATCAGATACTACCTAAATAATGTACCGATGATGTTGATTTTCTTTAAATGTTAGTTATTAAAATAATAAACTCAAAAAAATCAACGCGAAATAGGTTATAGGTTAGCAATAGATTGAATGACGTTGAGAATTCAACCTTAAGGTGGGAGTATCAACATGCTTGCCAACCTATAACCTATTTTGCGTAGATTTATTTATGTTTTCTAGCTTTTATACAAAATTTAAAGAAAATCAGTATCGACTTGATATTCTATAGGTAATAATTGACATATTTAATCAAGGAATTTCATAACTTATTTTAGGAGAATTGTATAGCGAAAAATATCGGGTAAGATTTTTTTTAACATTATTATGTCATTGTCACTCATTGTTCTTTCACTATACAATTCTCCCAAAATTAGCAATGAAATAAATTGATATTTTTGTAATATATTAGAAACTACTTAAATAATGTACCGACGATATTGATTTTCTTTAAATGTTAGTTATTAAAATAATAAACTCAAAAAATCAACGCGAAATAGGTTATAGGTTGGCAATAGATTGAATGACGTTAAGAATTCAACCTTAATGACATTAAACTGTGGGAATTTCGTAACCATAGTCGTTTCACACAAATAATTAATATGCGTATATACACTTATAAGTTTGTTTTACATTAGGTGTTTGTACATACTACACTTTATAAACCCATAATAATATTATATTAAAATAATAAATATAAGATAACTCAAAAATTCTATATACAAAACTAAAATCAGTAAAATAAACCTGACACGGCACGACACTGCTCAAAAAATGCTTTAATTTTTTTACCAGAACTTCATTCTCGTCAACCAGAATCCGGCCCGTTCATCAAGGCATAACCACGTATATTTTATCTCCGTCTCCTCCACGCCATCGGCGGTCACTGGCCTATCTCTGTCTGGCAGAATCAATCGTTAGACGGGCCGGGTACCGGTTCAGCTTATATCCTGGCGCTTCCAACCGCAACAAATTACATGCTGTTGCCAATTCTTCCAAATTTTCGGATTTGTAAGCACAATGTAAGTATATACGAGAAACAAGGGTTTGTTAATTAGTTGTTTTTAAACACTGAAAACACTTTTTGTCTTGATTTCAGTTATATTGTTTCTTAAGGACTAAAGAATGTATTATTATAACAATGAATGGCTTGTTATTTTTTTCTGTCACACTCAAAACTCCTCGGTTTAAAGTATATTTGCAAACTAGCTTTCAAAGAAAGTTACTGACTAACAATTGAATACTGATATAAATGAAATATCTTTAATAAAAAAACTTAAAGAATTGAAGAAGAAAGATCTGACAACCCTGGTTGTGCGGTCGGTCTCTTTGAGACTGTTTACCGCCGTATGGAATGATTGGAATGTCCTCAAACTGAGATTGGATAAATAATACGTGGTGGGGATATTGATCAGTTTATTGAAAGTGTGCGGCCTAACCTCAATATTTTCATCAGTATTTTCTTGTGTTGCCTAGTGAACGTTGTTGATTGTTGTGAAAAACAGCTCCTACCTGTTGCAAGATACCGAAGAGTAACTGCTAGTTTTTGTTTAACGGATAAAGATTCTCGCATGATGGTATCCTAACGCTTGACGTGAGGTTCAATCATTGCTACGAGTGTATCAAACTTATATCTGTCCATTCGAAAATAGTTGCAGTAATCGTTTACATCGCTTGAAACAATTTCTCTTAGTAAATTCATGTGACCGTAACGTTCCTTTTTTATTATCCACTCTTCAACCCATCGCTTACCCATCAATATGTATTATTCCCAAAGAGTAGTAAAATAGTTGAACATGCTATTTTCCTCTTAGTTCTTATTATTTCAACCCCTCCGCAATATAAACATCAAACGTAGGAGCATGCACGAACGAAACTGAACCAACCCATCTAGACACGGCATTAGATACGTTTCCATGGAAACAGCATCCAATTGTCAAAATTCCGTCTACTGGCATAAAAAATTGTAGATATCAAATGGAAATAGTTTGCAAAATCGTAATATTTTTAAGCTTTTCCGCCAGTGTTTTTCCGAAAAATTTTTATGAATACGATAATGTCGACGGGGAAATTTCGTGGTGTTCATTAACATGTACCAACGAAAGGTTTAAGAACATAGTATGTGAAAAGAACAATAATTGCAAAATGGCAAAAAAAATGACCAGCTGTACATTTCTTGAACTTTTAAATATGGATAAGGAAGAAATAGTCCGGCGGCACAATCAATTTAGGTAATAATTTAAATGGTTTTTAGTTTCTACATGTTATGTTTAAAGTCATCAGTGTACAAAATATGCTATTTCAATTTTAAAATTAACCTTCCTGCTTTTAATATATTTAAATTATTTCAAATAATACCCGTTTAAAGTTGAAAATATTTATACAGAGTGTTCATTTCCACCTCGATTTTCCTGCTTTAAAATGAAAATGTGGAAAATCGCTCGGACCCGTCGATTTTTATTTCGAGGGAAACATCTTTTGCGTTTATTGTCAATCTTGTTACTTCAAGCCCCTAGGAGGGAGGGGGGGTAAGATCTAAATCTTAAATGGATCCTACCCCTATTTTATATAATTTTTTTGGATTCTGCATAAAATTCTGAACATTTTTTAATAAAAGCATTATTAGTCTATACAACAGTTTCCGAGATATTGACTCTTAAAAAATGACATTTTTGAACTTTGAGAGCGTCTAGCTTTCTAACTGTACGTCTTAGAGCAAAACGGCTTATATGTCCCTATCTTCGATTTTTATTATCTTTCCAATAGTGTCAACTTCCGGTCAAACCAGAAGTACTATATTTCTTACATTTATAAGTATTTTAAAGAAATGTAATATCTAGCTCTGTACAAAACAGATATCAAGGGAGATATCGAGTTTATATAATAATAATATACTGGATATGGCTTTTTCAGTTCAAATTTTCGTCTAAAACAAATCCGGAAAATTTTGTCGTTTTTGAATATTGAATATTCTCATTAGAGGCCGACCGATGGTTCGGTTTCGGTTTCGGTTTCGGCCAAAAATCTAGTTTCGGTGACAGTTTCGGTTTCGGCCAAAATTCGGCCGCGCCTTAACTCAGTGTTCGTGGATTGTTGCGCACCGTTCGGCTAACTTTGGGTGAGTTCGTAGGCAGTGTTGTCAATATAAATAAACCATTTTCTCTGTCGACCTTTTTGTTTTCTTTTTTAGGTGGGAAGAGTTCAATCCGTTCCCAAGATCGATCTCGTCCTATATAAAATAAATTCAGTATACAATAAAATTATTAACACGTATAAATAAGTTTCGGTTTCGGTTTTGTTTCTCCAGATTAATAGTATGGTATGCACATAGCGTAATCAATGTACTTTAATATAATAAAGGGTGGATGGGAAAGCCATGCAAAAAATTAAAAATTTAAATTAAGTTGATGTGCGCACGCATTAAGCTGTACTACTCTAAATATACAGTGTGTGTATAAAGTCTGGAAACGTCTTAATAACATCACAATTTACTGGCCGATTTAAACCAAATTTGGTACAGTTGTGTAAGAGGCTCTAACGCACCGAATGACGATATTGGCGTTGTTGCCAGCTTTTTAGTTTGTCTGGAATTCGAACGAATTTTATATTTTTAAATATAACACCCAGCATATTTTTACATTTTTAAATTCCACATAAAATTATAATTATTATTTATTAAATGCATTATTAGTCTATACTTCATAGTTTCCAAGATATTGACTCTCGAAAAGTGATATTTTTGAACTTTGACAGCTTATAACTTTCTAACAGTACGTCTTAGAGCAAAACGGCTTACATGTCCCTATCTTTAATTTTTATTATCTTCCCAAAAAAATCAACTTCCAGTTAAACCGGAACAACTATATTTCCTGCTTTCGAGTTACATCCGATTTAACCGGAAGTTGATTTTTTTGGGAAGATAATAAAAATTGAAGATAGGGACATGTAAGCCGTTTTGCTCTAAGACGTACTGTTAGAAAGTTATAAGCTGTCAAAGTTCAAAAATGTCACTTTTCGAGAGTCAATATCTCGGAAACTATGAAGTATAGACTAATAATGCATTTAATAAAAAATAATTATAATTTTATGTGAAATTTAAAAATGTAAAAATATACTGGGTGTTATATTTCAAAATATAAAACTCGTTCGAATTCCAGACAAACTAAAAAGCTGGCAACAACGCCAATATCGTCATTCGGTGCGTTAGATCCTCTTACACAACTGTACCAAATTTGGTTTAAATCGGCCAGTATATTGTGATGTTATTAAGCCGTTTCCAGACTTTATACACACACTGTATATGTCTATGGATTTAGCGTGACTGAACCATGAGAACTCTCCCTTAATTAAATTATTGACAAGAAATCGTTAATTTAACATACCTTTTTTTATTTTAGAAACCACTTTGCCGCAGGAGAGGTAAGACTGACGGGTGTTGTCAAAGCTGCAAACATGATGAAACTGCGCTGGGATGATGGTCTAGCCTATACGGCTAGTTGCAACCTGGCTAGTTGTACCGAAGTTATGTTCGACAAATGTCGTACAACGCCTAAATTTAATATTCATGTCGGACAGAATCTTTGGAATCGTGAGTACAAGTCGGCACGCGTTGATTGCATCATGCAAGCTTTTGAAGCAACAAAACATTGGTGTGTATCTACAGTATAATTATTGTAATAGGTGCAAGCGTAGCACATCATCAATTATTGTAATAGGTGCAAGCGTAGCACATCATTAATTATTATAACAGGTGTAAGCGTAGCACATCATCAATTATTGTAATAGGTGCAAGCGTAGCACATCATCAATTATTATAATAGTTGCAAGCGCAGCACATCATTAATTATTGTAATAGGTGCAAGCATAGCACATCATCAATTATTGTAATAGGTGCAAGCGTAGCACATCATTAATTATTGTAATAGGTGCAAGCATAGCACATCATCAATTATTGTAATAGGTGCAAGCGTAGCACATCATTAAATTTGTAATAGGTGCAAGCGTAGCACATCATTAATTATTATAATAGGTGTAAGGGTAGCACATCATCAATGGGCCTTTTCACTATTCTTAAATTTGATACATTTGGCATTTGAATTGTTCAGTCGGTGCTATAATAAGTGTTTTTCATCAATAAAATTATTGCTAGGTCATAACGTTAATTTATTTCAGCACAGTAAAAACCGGGTAAAATTCAACCAATTTGAAAATCTCAAAACAGGCGCGACTCATGACGTAGATATGTTTAAAGCTTGCTAGAGCGCATGCGTTTAACCTTGCACACGCGTAAATGCTGATCTGTCGAACTGCCATGGGCAAATTAAGCCGCTGTTACCATATGTAGAAAGTTTTATAATCTTAATAATATACTTTCTTCTTAGACCTTTATTTGGATACTTTAAATAAATATAAACATAATACTGGTAAAATAATTCATTCCGCAGCTATTGAATGGAAAACTGGTATATTATAATTACTAATTGCTAGTCAATTACCATTACACTGGTACTATAATATATGATTTTTGAGAGTATCGGCAACACTGTGAAGCTGCTGATTTTGTGAATTCTTGATATTTTAAGCCAGCGACTCGGCTATTCCTATCATTCCTCTGTGCATCAATCTTCCGGCGCGATGACGTAGGTATGTTTAAGTCCGTGTTTTTATTCAAGGAGTTTTTTTATTTATTTATTTTCTCAGTTACGGCTTAAAAGTATAAAAAAGTAAAAACACAGAACATTTTATTTTTTGTTCCTTTATACACTACTACCAAAATCAAAATTTAGTGAAAAGGCCCATTATTGTAATAGGTGCAAGCGTAGCACATCATCAATTATTGTAACAGGTGCAATCGTGGCACATCACATAAAGCTACTAAACATAGTTTTTTACTGAAACATATTGTATTTGTTTACATTTCTACATTCTACAATTAATTCTAGAAGTTTTTCAGAAATCATGCCCTCTACCTTCTTCAACCGTGAACGAAATATTAACTTTTAATACAAAATAGACAAACGACAAAGTATGAAAATTTATTATTCTACAGTGACCGGCAGAAAGTACGCAGCATGTGGGAAATTTTAGAAAATTAATTTTCTTTTAAATAGGTTCTGTACGTTCTCAAACCAAAATACTACCCATTTAGCCCCCCATACACCAACATATAGGTTGCACCGATTTGATCCGTTCATTTGGTCTGCGAGCTAGGCTCGGCACGTACCAAAACTCACTTCATTTTTGGGCAGCCGAATTTGGCTCGTCGACTTTATAAAATTACTTTTAGACATTTGTTAAGTGTGATTATAATAATATGCCTTATTTTTCCAATTTTTCTTCATGTAATCTTTGCATTTTACTTGACAAAAACATGGATAACTTTGGTAAATGTTAATAAATTCCGTTATAAATTCTTTTGATAAGTAACGTGAATCGGCAGACATTATTTGTTATTATTATTATTATTTTAATTTAACCTCAAACCAAGTTGAAAGACTAGACATGCGTCCTAAATTAACCTAGCGAATCTACTGACGGGTTAAAGCCGGCTGATTTCATCCGTGGCAGATATTACACGGCCCGAGGAAGCTCGGCTCGCCATATACACTTAAAGTTTTATCGGCCTATTTGGCTCGTGCCATATCAAATTCGTTAAGTTATCCGCTGGTGTATGGGGGGCTATTATTAAATCCGGTAAAAGTCTTATGGTATACGAGGTAGGATCAAAAATTTTAAATTCCGCTAAGAGTAAAGTACCTCCATCTTTCATTTTAGAATATTTTTTACTAAGAATTATTGTTTTAATTTGAAAGTTGTTCTCAAATTCCAAAATTTTGCTTATTTTGGACAAAAAAATGGATTTAATCGTGTTTTCTGAATAACCCTGTATAAAAAATAAATGGCAACCCAAAATAAGATTTTCTGCAGACATTGTTAAAGATAACCGTCGATCATAAGTCAGATTAGTTTGTTTTTATAATATTATTGCTTTTTAAAATAAAACATAAAAATATTAAATATTTTTGCTGCACACCGTATTTTATTTTCTGAGGGAACAAGTTCATTTCATCTAACTGATATATTTTTATTTACATTGACTGAAAGCATCTCCTGAATAGTTTTTTATACAATGAAGTATGCATAGAAAGTTTCCTTTTGATTCATAAAGAAAAAAAATTAAATTAAAAATATATTTTGAACGAATTTTATTCGTCACGCAAAATAAGGATCAATAATATGTTTTGTACACATTTTAAATAATTTTAAAATAATAGAGGAGAAAATGTAGAAATAAAAAGTTATAATAATTATTGTTAATGTAAATAGTCTTAATTAGCATTTTTTGTTTCCTATTATTGAGTTAAAAAATGCATAACCTATTAGTGGGAGTATCCTAAAAGTGTATGAAAATAACCTATATTGATCCTTATTTTACGTGACCAATAAAATTCGTTCAAAATATATTTTTAATTTAAATTTTTTGTTTATAAATCAAAGGAAACTTTCTATGCACTCTTCAATGTAAAAATTATTTAGGAGATGCTTTAAGTCAATGTTAATAAGAAAATATTAGTTAGATGAAATTGACTTGTTCCCTCAGTAAATAAAATACGGTGTGCAGCAAAAATATTTAATATTTTTATGTTTTTATTTTAAAAAGCCATAATATTATGAAAACAAACTAATCGGATCGACGTTTATTTCTAACAAAGTCTGCAGAAAATCTTAGTTTCGTACTGTTCGGTTGCCATTTATTTTTTATACAGGATTATTCAGAAAACACGATTAAATCCATTTTTTTGTCCAAAATAAGCGAAAATTTGGAATTTGGGTACAAATTTTAAATTAAAACAATAATTCTTAGTAAAAAAATATTCTTAAATGAAAGATGGAGGTACTTTACTCTTAGCGGAATTTCAAATTTTTGATCCTACCTCGTATATTATAAGACTTTTACCGGATTTAATGGGTATTATTTTGGTTTGACAACGTGCAGAACCTATCTAAAATAAAATTAATTTTCTAAACTTAGAGATAAAAAAACGTTCCCATATCCTGCGCACTTTCTGCCGGTCACTGTATAAGATGTTAAAAATGTCCCCCCTCCACCAACCGTTCTGCAGTAGATCGACCGATCAAAAAATTCCTGTTGTACATTTTGTACTAATTGTGGAGGATTTTCTCGCATTACTCGTCGAATGAACTCCCTAAACGCATCAATCGAGTTGTGCTTATATTTATAAACAAAGTTTTTAAGAAAACAGAAAATAAGTCCATCGGGTTAAGATCGGGCGATCTGGATGGCCATTCCATTGACTCCCGTCTACCCATCCACAACCCCGGAAAAACTGTATTTAAGTAGGTACTCCCTTACAGGAGCAGCATAACGCGAGGGAGCACCATCCAGTTGAAACCGAAACCTTTTCATTATACTGGGTGTGATTTTCCTGTGCCCAATACCTGTAGTTTTGTCTATTGATCTGACAATTTAAAGAAAACAACTTCATCTATACAGGATGTTTTATTAAGGGTAGCCACCGGCCATATCTCGGAAACTACTAGGCATAGAAACATGAGAAAATTCTGGAAATTACTTTTAAGTTCCTTATTTCGCCGCAAGGGGAATAATTATAATTTTTTTTTTAATTCTAAATTTCTCCGAAAATTCACATATTAAGGTATAACTCTGATTACATCATCGAAAAGCTTAGACAATTCTGCATCATTTTGGTTTAAGGCTCATTGGCGTACCGACCTTGATAAGAGTGGGGGAAGCTATTGAATGTGTAAACATTAAAATTGCTGTAAATTCTAAAAATTTAGAATTATAAAAAAAATATTTCCATAGTGACAATAATATATTTATTCGGGTTCAAGTAGAGACAGTTACCTTTATTATACTATAGTTATGTAATTCGGTTTTATAGGTACAAGGAAGTGGGGCAAATGAATGGAGACCGAATACTTGGTGATGCTTTATCATTTATACCTAATATTCTTACCTTGCAATTTACACAACTGGTTTGGGCCACATCTACACACGTGGGATGTGCCGTAAGAGAATCAATTGGCAAACAGAAAAACTGCACAATGATCTGTAATTACGGTCCTGGCGGTAATCTGTACTCCGAGAGCATGTTTAAGATAGGCCAGCCCTGTAGCGCTTGTCCTAAAGGATCAAAATGCAGCAGTACTCTTACCTCTTTGTGTGCAATTGATGAAAGAAATAATGCTGCAGTTTTAGGTGTCGATTGTTTTATAATTATTTTAGTTTTCCTTGTTAATGTACGATTTGTTTTTGTCACGTCTAATAAATGTTATGAAAGCTCTTGTTTTTCAATATTTATCAAAATTCGATGGTCAAAGTCAAGTACCTTCTTAGGCATCTCACTGCATGTTTATAGAGATAGGTAGGTACTTCTAAAATAAAAAAAATTAGTTAGTTTACAGGTTGTAATATTGTTATATAAGTATTCACCAAACACGTAATAGTTATTTTTCCTACGAGCGTGCGCAAAGTAGTACTTTGCGCACGCATTTTTGTGTGCAAAGTTACACTTTTCCGCACTAGTGCGGATAAGACTTTTATCCGCACTGGGTGCGGAAAAGTAAAACTATTCAAAAATCTCCTTGGTAGGGAATATATATAAACACTGTTAAAATGAGCAGCTCTGACGATAAATATAAATGTTATAAACAAATAATTAAGTTTCCTATTATTTTTTTTATTGTTATGTAATTTTTTAATTTTCTATTATTTTTTTTTGTTATGTAATTTTTAGTTGTAAGTATATTATAGTTCTTTCTTTAAAGTCGAATTAAAAATTATTAAATAAATTATCATATTTTTATTTTTGTTGTTATCTGATATGAAGCTCGTAGGAAAAATGTTGTTCCTAACAAGTGCGCAAAGTGCTTTTCCGCACGCAAGAACTTATCCGAACTCCGCTTCGCGTCGTTCGTCCAACTGTACTTGCGTGCGGAAAAGTATCACTTTGCGCACTTGTTAGGAAAATAACTATATACTACAAGGGCTGTAAGTAACACTTACTAGTCAAGAACGATTTTGCGCCCGAGCGACAGCGAGGGCTGGCAATAAAGTTCGTTTATTAAAATATGTATGGAATAACATATTTTTAATATAGGGAAAAAACTCACATCACATCTCCACAAATATATTATAAGTCAGTTTATTGGGGTGTACATGTTTCGGCACTAGAAAGTACCATCATCAGCACCTATTTTTATAACCGAAATATACTTTTTGGGAACTAAATAGACCCCAGAAGGTATTGGTAACACCATTGAATATCAAACTATGAGAAGGCCATATGAGCCGATTTCCTAAATCTGCTACGTTAAATTCATAAATGGCACAATGAGTTCACCAACAAGAAAGCGACTAGCCTTTTCACTGCTAAATTAAAACATTGTTGCCGCCTGTCTGTTTGACTTGCTGCATGAGTTTTTTAAATTTATTTTTATAGCTTATCGTAAAACGTGATTTCACATAAGTACCTACACCTATCCTAGATTTAAGTAGCTTACATTTATTTTTCTACCTATTAGTATAGTCTAGATTTAAAAATGTCCCTATTTTTAATTGCTTTGTAGCTTAAAATATTTTCAACCTTTTGACGTCCCAACGTTAATCACATGAAAACATATTGACCGCCATGTATTCTATTTCTAACAGAATTAAATGACTACTCTCACTATTTAATAAATACCTAGGCTACAACGTATATATTGGGTAAAATATGAATGATGTGCGGTTTGTTTGTATAACTTGGTTTTAATTTGCAATTATTACTACTTTTCAAAATGGTTAAAATAAGTAGGTTTTACTTTCTTACTTAAGAAACATCCAGTTTGTTTATATTAGTGTATTACGCATTTTGCTATTTTTCGACGAAATAAAACCTATTTTAGTTATACTTGCTGTCGCTTTTTATCTACGTTTATTTGTTTAACATTTAACACCCAATGCAACGGTAAAATCATTGTGAAAATCGGTCCAATTACCCCGGAGTAATCAGCGTACATATTATTATCAAAAACATACATTCGGCTGGAATTGAGAACCTCCTATTTTATTGTCTGTTAAAAATGCTCATATCATTAAAAATTCCAATAAAATACGATTTGCGGCAAAACCACGACATCACATCCGTGAATTTGAGACATCTGTTGCCGAGGCGCTGCATTATAACGACAGATTTAAGGTTAGAGTTACGATCAACTCCACAATGGCGGCCAGACCACCTCCAAGACGTCTAAAACTGGGTTGTCAACTTTTCTCGGACATCCGTCATTCTTATATAGTTTGATATTCAATGGTATTGGTAACACTTTATCATTGAATATCAAAGTATAAGAAGGCCATATAAGCCGATTTCCTAAATCTGCTACGTTAAATTCATAGATGGCACAATGAGTTCACCAACAAGAAAGCGACTAGCCTTTTCATAAATAATGTAGGTTGCATGAAAGTACGATGGACGAGTGACATTTTTCTCCAGTACCTATAACCTTTAAACTCACTATTGTCAACAAACCTTCATCGATTTTCAGATTCAAATTTTTGATATGACATTTTTTTATAACATCGTTATCTTCTTGACGCTTTTAAATTTTGAACCTTCAAAATGCCACTACGACATGAGTCGAGGCTACAAATTCAACTCGAAGAAACTTGTTACCAAGTGGTGTTCATTAAAATGTGGCCAACAAAATTTTAAAAATATTGCTTGTCAAATGAAAGGATTGTGTGATGTTAGGAAACCGTGCAGATTTGAGGATATCAACAAATCTAAAATACTTGAGGTGCATAATCAACTTAGGTTAGTAGGTACGTGATATTTGCAGTAGCGTAACAAAAACTGGGTGGGCCCCATAGGCGTAGTTAGAAGGTCAACATTGGGGGTGCTAAAGTCCAGTGGCGGCTCGTGACATGTTAACGTGGGGGTGCACAAAAAGCCCGCCCCAGGCAAAAAAATTTTAAGACCACGCCCAAATTTGGTCAATAATTTTTAGCCGGTATTTTGACTATTTTTTTTGTTTATTAAGGTTTAATATGGTTTTATTGAATTCAGTTAAAGTTTAAAGTTAAATAAACACGACAAAACAATGAGTGCGTCGTCGGATATAAAATACACCGTGGAATTTTTGAAAAAATCTTTTAGCAAGTTACCGTTGGAGGAGAAACTGATTGTCAAGAACATTGAAAGACCTAAACCTGCTATTAACATCTCATTAAAATATTTACTAAAAATTATTGACCAAATTTGGGCGTGCTTTTTGTGCACCCCCACGTTAACATGTCACGAGCCGCCACTGGACTTCAGCACCCTTAGTGTTGACCATCTAACTACGCCTATGCAAACTGAACTTTGTTGAACACCACTTGATACTGTATATTCCAGAAATTTCTTTGCCTCCGGAGCAGAAAATCGGACTGGTCGGCGCATTCAAGCTGCAAATATGATGAAACTTGAGTGGGATGACGAGCTAGCGTTCACGGCCAGCTGCAATTTGGCCAAGTGCAAAGACCGGCCTCATGACAAATGTCGTACCACGCCCAAATTTTCAAAACACGTGGGACAAAATTTATGGTATTATACTTTCGGTACAACGGGTGGAGATTGTATTATTGAATCTGTCAAGGGGGCGCAGGAATGGTAAGAACCATTCGGCTCAAATCAATACTTAATGTCAATACTTATCTTAGGTATACTTGATGCGACATATTTTTCTTATTGTGTTAACGTTATTTTTAAATAATTAATAAATGTCACCCCTACCCTAATTTCTTCTCGGACCTTAAATAAATTACGTGCTTTTATACTACAGTACTTTGGTTTTAAAAATGTGTAAGTTACAAATGTTTACTGATGACACCTTAATTTACATTAATGGTTTAAATATTTTTGATTGTCTAAATAATGAGATAAATATATTATTAAATTGGCTAAAAGTAAATAAATTAAAATTAAATATTTCAAAAACTAAATGTATGGTTTTGGGTAATAATTGAAATTGTCAAAATATAAATATTGTAATTGATGGTAAAAAATTGGAATTAGTAAACAGTTTTAAATATTTCGGGATAATTATTGATTACAAATTAAAATTTTTTAATTATTTTGAAAGTATTATCGAAGATTGCCGGAAAAGTAGGTTATTTAAAAAAAATCAGTTCTAATATAAGTTTGTTTTCTAAATAACTGTATTTAATACTATATTACCACATTTCATTTATTGTTCTTCCATTTTATATTGTGCTAGTGAGGGAATATTTGATAAATTACAAATTTTACAAAATAAGGCAATGCGGATTATCTTAAACTGTGAGAAATATACAAAAATTAATTTTATGTTGAAAAATTTAGATTGGTTGAATGTCAGAAATTTAATTTTTTATTTAGATGTATCTTTATACATAAAATTAAAAATAATTTCTTGCCTGATTGTTTAAAAAAATTTTGGTCTTTTTATTATGACCATCATAATTATAAAACAAGAACTAATAAAAAATTGTATGTGGATAGAGTGTCTAAAACATTAGCTTATAAATCTATTTTTTATAAAGGTTTGATAGAATATAATAATTTGGAAAATTCTATTAAATCTCAAAAATCGTTAATATACTGTTTAAAAAAAACTTTAAAATTACAGATAATTAAAAAACAAAATGGTACGTAATATTTGATACAATTTGCAAAATGTTTAACTTTCCTGTCTGTTTCTGTTAAAAGAAGGTTGCGTTTTAAAATTTAAAAATAAATCTATAAAAATGTGTTAAAAAATGTATTAAAAAATATTTAATTGTAGCTTTTTGCTAAATGAAACATAGTACTACTACTATTTCTTTAACTAACAAGAGTAACAAGTACCGTAGCTTTCGACAATTTTAGGTACGACGAAATTAAACATGTAAACCACAAACAAATGAGAAAAATAATGGTAACCGTATACAAACATTACAATGGTGAAACAGATGGTCTCACCCAATTCATCTGGGCTGAAACAACACACATCGGTTGTACACTGGCGAAAAATGAAGATGGCGGTCAAACCAAATGCTCAATGGTTTGCAATTACGGCCCTGGTGGAAATGTGGATGGTTTTGCCATGTTTACTCCGGGCACACCATGTTCCAGGTGTCCTAAAGGCTATCAATGTAGTAGTAGTTATACAGCCTTATGTGAGAACGGCACAGCGGAGCTGCGTTCCAATTTAGATCGTGTAACCCTGTTCGTTTTACTTGTCCATACAGGCTTTGTTTTTATTAAGAAGACTATTTTTTTATAAAAAAAAACATAGCCATAGATAAGATACAGTAGTATTCATAAACAAGTCATACAATAATAACATTAGAGTATATTATAATTTAAAGGTTGTGGGCAATGATGTTTCTTGAATGAGAGTTTTGGTCTTGCTTGGTTTTTATTTGTGGTAAATCACGACGTTTCAACTGGTAAGTATCTGCAGTCGTCTTCCATACGTCAAAGGAGTATCTGATCTGAGAGAATAAGAAAACTAGGAAAACGATACTACATCAATGCACCTGAAGAATCTGTGTCTACCCGGATCCCCTGCGAGTCTCCTTTACTACTTCTATACATTTTTATGAGCACAACCGTACTTTTTATCAGCCGATGCTAACCGCGTGACTTTATTTTGCGGCTATGGGCAAATAGCATTCACGCGTTAAATTATACAGGATGTTTGGGGAGGAAAGGGCAATATTTTGGAAATGTGTTCAGAGGGTGAAAATAAGAAAAATAAACCCATATGTTTTAGTTCGATTCTCAACCGTTTCTGAAATAATAGGTTCTATAATTTTTGTAAGTTAATTTTTATTTTAAAGGCGAATAATTGCAGGTACTGCATTACAAAGTAACTTAAAGAATATTTACAAAAACCCCTCCACCAACTTAAAATTTAAAATTTTCGGCACGTTTGTTAATCGCTCGGGTCGCACGTTGGATTGTTTTTTTTTTTAAAGCTGCAGCATTGAAAATTCGATCGCGGAGTGCTTCTCTCGTTTCCACCCGTGTTTCATATACTAGCGATTCCATCCATCCCCGAAAGCAATAATTAAGCGGGTTTAAGTCTGGTGACCTCGGTGGCCAAACTTGCGGACCACCTGTGCCAATCCAGCGATTAGGAAATCGGTAATTCAAGAAATTTCACCCGCGGAGACTAAAATGAGGTGGGGTTACATCATGTTGGGACTATACATTCGTTGTCGAACATTTAACAGAAAAACCGTAAATATCCTTCTTCAGTAAGACGCCCATCCATTTCAATTGGACCAAACAACTGGTCGTGGAGCATTCTACACCAGACATTAATACTGAATCGATGTTGAAAGTTTTGTTCAAATGTAGCATGAGGGTTTTCATCCGACCACCGATGTTCATTGTGGCAATTATTAATTCTATCACGAGTGAACTGAGATTCGTCGCTAAATAAAATGTATTTGTGCAGACTTCGATTTTGATGGATCCATTCACAAAATTGTACCCTTGAAGCAGGATCACCATCTAGAAGACGGGTTGAACGTGAAGAGGTTTTAAATCGTTTTTTCTAAGTGACTCCCATACTGCTAGATGTGATGGTATATGAAGTTCATTTGCAACCCGTCTCGTACTTAAGTTACCTACCTGAGTTCTCTGCGACAATATCCAGAAAATTTTCTCCATTTTCGATATCTAGACCCTGCACTCTTTCAGAAACAATTATCACGCTTGGGAACATTTTAGTTTTCTGAGCACTTGCAAATACTTTTTTAAAAACTATTCTATTAGGAACTCTTCGATTTGGAAAACGACGTCGATCTTCATTAACTGCGCGCATGGCACTACCGTTACAGAACCATACACGAATATCATGTCGGCATACTCCCTGTGACTGAATGTGTGGGGCATTGTAAGTATAAAAAACTTGGTCCAAGTCGATACGCTCAATCTAAAGCTAACTGACAATTACTATGCATGTCAAAACTATCAATCAAAATGTATCGGACGTTTGAAACTAAAGCTTTCTTTAATATTTTAATACCAAAAAAATCAGAACCGATTATTTCAGGAATGGTTGAGAATCGAACTAAAACATAAGGGTTTATTTCTCTAATATATTCCCAAAATATTGCCCTTTCCTCCCCAAACACATCGTATAAGAGTTTTAATTTAGGAGACATTGATATAGCTGAATCCATTATTAATCAAGATTTAAATACAATTTACAACTTATCTGTGGCTTATAACTTACTTTTACATCAAACTAAGACTCAATTAATTCTATTTGGTAAAAACTCTAATCTACTTTCTGATCGCCTCAATATAAGAATTAAGAGGAAGTAACCCCTTTACCACAATGAAAATTGCCGAACGTTTGGCTGGTCAAACGAAAAGAAAAAATAAAAATTGTTATTTAGAAAATAAATTCTACTTTAAATACCCCATCCAGAAAAGTAAATGACGATCGAAAATATTCCCAAGATTTCTTTTAGAATTTTTTTTTTATTTTTAGTAACTTTGTAATATTTTAAACAATTCTTTATTGGTCAAAAGCAAAATGACTTTCCCGGGTGTAGAATGTTGTACCAAACAATTTTTCTTAAAGCCATTTTTCAATATCGGCCTTACTTTTTTCTCAAAAACTTTGGGCGCGTAAAGTGAATTTAAGCGTGTAAAGTGGGTTTACATTTTGCTTTTGACCAATAAAAAATTGTTTAAGATATTACAAAATTACTAAAAATAAAAAAAAATTTCTAAAAAAAATTTTGGGAATATTTTCGATCGTCATTTTACTTTTCTGGATGGGGTATTTAAAGTAGAATTTATTTTCTAAATATCAATTTTTATTTTTTCTTTTCGTTTGACCAGCAAAACGTTCGGCAATTTTCATCGTGGTAAAGGGGGTTACTGCTAACGACAAAATAACTAGGTACCTCTAAATCATGTAAAAATTTAGGTGTACATTTTGATCTTAAGCTAAGGTTTATTCGGCACATTTTTTACTTACTTCAAAAAAGTTATTGTAAATTGAGAACTCTGTATTTGTTTAAAGATTTTCTTTCAACACAGATTAAATTGAGGTTGTGTGGCTCGACTATTTTATCATTGCTGTCTTACTGTAATAGTTTAGGTACTGGCCGGCTTTGCTTCAGGAGGACAGAGAAAGCCTGCAGCACCTTCAGAACGGTTGTTTGAGATACTCCTACGGGTTAAGGAAGTATGATAATCTCTCTCAGAGCTTTATAGACTCCGGTTGGTTGAAATTAGATCAAAGATTTCACTTGCATTTATGTACTTTAGCTTTTAAAATAATTAAATGTCAGCAATCTAGTTATCTATTTGACAAACTTACGAGGGGTTCTGATGTACATGGTCGATTAACCCGGCATAGTGGGCTTTACTGTTTCCGGACACAGAACGCCATTGTTTCGGAGGTCTTTCAGTTTTAATGCGGTTAAATATTTTAATCCCTTACCAACAAATATCAAAAGTTGCTCCTGTGTTGAAACGTTCAAAAAGAAATTAAAGGTTTATCTCAGATCGCGTATTTGATAATTCTAAATCTGTTTTTTACTCATCTCATCATACTCTTTGAGTTATTCGTTGCTAGAGCATTAAGGTGGGAGTATCAACATGCTTGCCAACCTATAACCTATTTCGCGTAGATTTATTTATGTTTTCTAGCTTTTATACAAAATTTAAAGAAAATCAGTATCGACTTGAAATTCTATAGGTAATAATTGACATATTTAATAAATATCATAACTTATTTTAGGAGAATTGTATAGCGAAAAATATCAGGTAATATTTTTTTTAACATTATTATGTCATTGTCACTCATTGTTCTTTCACTATACAATTCTCCCAAAATTAGCAATGAAATAAATTGATATTTTTGTAATATATCAGATACTACCTAAATAATGTACCGACGATATTGATTTTCTTTAAATGTTAGTTATTAAAATAATAAAATCAAAAAATCAACGCGAAATAGGTTATAGGTTGGCAATAGATTGAATGACGTTGAGAATTCAACCTTAATGGTCGCACATTTGCTACTAATTTGTTTTTATGTTCCTGTAGTTATGCTACATTAATGGTCACACAGTTGCTACTAATTTGTTTTTATGTTCCTGTAGTTATGCTATTTATTTATAGTATATTACATACCGAAGAGGAAAGTGTTTCATTACTGTCGAGAGATTAGTTAGTTATCCGAGACGCGAAGCGTCGAGGTTAACTTTAATCTCGTGACTGTTAGTAATGAAAACTTTCCTCTGAGGTTTGTATACTATTTTATTTACAACCACACCGTTAATTGAAAATTAGATAATTTTTGATTTTTTCAAAAAAATGTAGTAAAAATGTCAAAATATGACATTTATTGCTTTGACGCCAAACAAAAATATGCTGGTTGAATAACAAGAATAAGGGAAATGAGTGAGGGAAATGGGTGAGGGAAGTGGGTGAGGGAAGTGGAAGAGGGAAGGAGACGTAGGTAATGTAACACTTCCAAACTTTTAAAAATGTTGTAATGTCAACATTACATGTATGGTTGTAAATAAACTAATTTTTTATTTCATTTTTGGTACAATTTGCTTTTTTTTATGCATTGTGTTTGTTTTTTTAATTAATTTGTTTATTAGATGGTTTGATAAGTAGCCATGCTAGACCTCGCCGCCTCTGTGGAATTTTACATTATTGTTTACTGGCTGCATTATATAAATAAAGGCTATTAATATTATTATTAATATTATTATTATTAGATAAGCAGAAATTATAGGTTAAAAAAAGACTTTTTTTTATTCTGTTTTTTAATTTTTTCTTCCAAACCTAGGAAAAAACGTTTGATGCTATCTCGGTTCCATTAATGCGATAAGACAAGAAAGAACACTTCTTTCTCATTGGTTGGTAACCGGCTACCGAGAACACTTTTAAACCCGTCCATCACCAGGACGTCGATACTTAAACAGTGCACTATCGCCTTAATGAAAACTGTAAAGTGTTATAACCCTCGACAAGGAAAGAGAGAGAGGGGACCGTCATTATATTGAAATTCCAATATCGAATATCGATATTTTAAAAAATATCGATATAGTCGATTTTAAATATCGATAATATCGATAAATGTTGATAATATCGATAAATTATCGAAAAAATTCTGAAAAAATCGAAAAAAGTTATTAGAAAAAGTTTTTCTAAATGCAGTTTCTAGCCCACGTGCAAAATTTCAGGTGCATAAGATAATTTTGATTTTTTACCTATATTTTGTAAATTGCACCACTTTTGCAAAATAAGACTCAACGCAATCTACATAAAACTTCTCAGTTTTGACAAGGCTTAATTTCAGATACATTTTCTTTAAAGTAGCGCCATATTAAATGTGTGTTTTTCTACAAAAACGTTATTATGGCATAGCTTAATAATAAATTATAATATAGGGGTTTTAAATTAAATCGTTGAAACAAGATGAGCAATTTAAACTAAAATGCAAGATTTGGGTGCCAATCTATCCAAGAAATAAAAAAAAGCGATAGCTGAAAATATTCCACTTAACACACGGAAATCCAAGAACTCAATTTGGGTACAGTTCTCAAAGTTCCTAATGGTAAGAAATTATAAACTGGAAAAATGTACTACTGTGATGGAACTGGCGAAAATTCTAAGGATTACGCCTTTAATATGAAGAAGGATAATGGCGAAGACTATAAAGAATCTTCTGTAAAAGCTATATGAAACACTACAGCAAAAATGATTCAAGAAATGTATTTTACAGAATACGAAATAAAGATTGACCCTTTACGGATATTTCCTTTAAAGATGCGCGAATGGCAAGAGACGCAAAGAGAAAACAACTCCAAAGTTGTCAGGAAAATAGGAAAGTAAGTTCAATAGCATTATCAACCAAAGATTTACTAACAATAATGCAAAGCTACAAGAAAGAAAACTCCGATAAAGCAGAAAAAAAAGTTTTTCCATCTCTGCTCATTTGAACTAGCTTGGAAAGGCAATGAGGCCGTAAATTGCAAAATTCAATATTTTCAAAAGAAGTTTGATACCATGGGAAAATTTACCGGACGAATTGAATATAACAGCATATTTTCGAAGACCGCTCAAGGTGGGTCAAAATGATTGGCAAACAGCAAATGGTTGGTAAGAAATTCATCAAACAAAGGCTTATGCCCTGTAAGATTATTTTTAAAATTATTGGAAAAAAGAGGACCAAACATTTCCACAGACAGACTATTTATCTGTGATCATCCAACCTGGCAGAAGGGATGTTGGTTAAAAAATACGGTATCTAAGTGGACCAAAATTTCAGCGGAAAGAATTGGAATAGATACGAAGAAGCATAAAATAACAAATCATTCTCATCGATCTTCCGCTGTGTCTGCTCTATCTAAACAAGGTGTTGGGGAACAAGAGTTGATTTTAAGTTAACAGGCCACTTAAACGCAAATTCCCTGAAACCATATCCGCAGCTAGATCCTAGTCATCATCGAAAATCTCAGAACAACAAATGAAGCATATGGACATTCGGACTTCTCAGATGTAAGTCAATCAATCATACCCATTACCATGCTTTGATAGAAAAGAATGGACAAACTATTACTTATAACGACTGTAGGTACGTTTAATATTAGTAATAAATAAATAAAGTTTCTAGTTTGCTAAATAAATAGTGTGTTTTTATTTTTTTCTCGTGAAATAGTCTTGTCGAATATCATTTCGAGAGAAAATTTTTTATTGACAAAATTTTCTGTGGTTTTATTCAATTTTGTTGCTATAGTCAGATCTGGTCTTAACGTGCGGGTCCAAAGGTCACTGATCATATGCGTCAAATCAGACAACACAGAGGCTATCAAAATGTTGTGAGATTATTTACAAATATACCGAAGGAAGGAAAAATAGTTTCATTATTTTAGCTATCGCGAAGATAGCCACATATACCTAATATTATTAGTTTTGTAAAAATTATGTACAGGGGAATTGAAAAAGTTACAAAAAAATTATATAATCGTTAATTATATACCTACTGTACCCTTTAATTAAAAACGACAATAATAAACAGTGCAATTTATTTTAACAATTTTACTACTAAAACCTAAAAATACAATGGCATTTAGTCTGATAAACTATTTCGATAATGAAAGAAAAAGTGGAAATTCGCAAACCAATATGCAGGAAACCGTAATGAAAACACTGGAAATTAGTTTAAGGACTATGCAGAATAATGTGCATGAAAAAAAAAGCATAATATAATACCCAAGAATACTAAAAGATATAAACGAAAAACACCGTTTATAATTATAGCCTTAAAACTCTCATCGTCACTTATAAAATCTGAAAAGTCCTGTGTCAAATGGAGCAATTATCATTGGCGCTACTTCGACATCTAGTACTTGTTCTCGATCCCACCAATCCCTTATTAATATTTCTGTATGTTCCACCGATTTCTTCCAGTACTCTTGTGTAATATGATCTTGCCAAACTATTTGTACCTGGTCGGATTTAAGACCATCACCTACATGTTTTTCATAATAAGACTTTGCACCAGCCCATAATTCTACTGCGTTAAACTGGCAATGATATGGCGGCAGTCGTAGAACCTCATGATCATATTCACGCAATATTTCATCTACCGCGTATATTTTGGGTTTTTTAAGACTTTGCTATTGATAGGAGTTCCGATTTAAGCATATTTGGTAAAGGATTTTGGTTGTGTTTTTCCAGCCTCAACTCATAAATATCACTTTTCCTCCAAGATGAAGTAGGCTGTTTATTTAAAATTCTTGAATGATATGATGCATTATCTAATACAATTAAAGACGGAGCATCCAAATTTGGTATCAATTGAACTTTTAACCATTTTTCAAACATTTCGCAATTCATATTATCATGATAGTCAGCACTTTTTGATGTTGAAGAAAAAATTAAACTCGCACCTGCAACATATCCTGTTGCAGAACCGGCAAGCAAAATAATAAAACGCTTTCCCGTACCGCACCCCTTTTTCCTTTTAACACTTTTTACAGACTCATCTTGTCAAGATTTTGAACCACTTCCATTCAAAAATATCCACGTTTCGTCTAAAAATACCACTTTTCTAAATTTCGATTTGTAATTGTCCGTATATTTTTTTTAAAACTGAACACGCTGACTCACTATCTGTGGCTGCTCACATAAAAATCTTCGGTTACAGTATTTTTTATAGCAAAAACCTACATTTTTTATTAATTTTGATAACGCTTCAAGTCCAATTTCCAAAACAACCCGAATTGTTAATGTTTTTTTGTAAAACTGGAAGAGTTACATTGGTTTTTGATTTGTATAAATCGTAAATCACATTTCGAACTCCCATTTTAATATTTTCGCTTAAATCCTCAGTCTTTGGCTTTCTTCGTTTACACTTTTTAGTATTCTTGGGTATTATGTTATGTTTTGTTTCATGCACAATTTTCTGTACAGTCCTTAAACTAATTCCCAGTGCTTTGGCTACAGTTTCCTGAATATTGTCAAAGTCACAAAACTGGCATATTTAAAATAAAACGTAGCTGGTGCTATTATAAGCTTTTTTAGAATCGCTGGAAAGCAAATACATATCCTTTTTTTTCATGTCAAAATGGAATAAGTCTGTCTCATTTATCTTACGTATTTTATTTAGAGGGTAAAATTAAACGCAAGTAAAGAAAACAAAAACTGAGAGTATGTCTTTCTTGAATCGTATGACACGCACGATAAGACCAGATCCGACTATATTTGGTAATTTCGCTCATGAAATTTTTCAACGGCTCATGATTTTATTTTGTCAAAAATTTCTTTCGCAAAATTGCCAAGCAACAAACTTTCATACCAGTTAAAAATTTTACCGTAAAATTTTCTCTCTGATAGTATACGATAATAAACAAACTCTTATCTGAACATTCGGTATTTATCTTCACGTATACCGCAGACGCTCATGGTTACTTACAGTAGCCAATGTGTAACTTCTAGTCGGATCTGGTCTTATCGTGCGGGTCATACGATTCAAGGAAGACATACTCTCAGTTTTTGTTTTATTTACTTGCGTTTAATTTTACCCTCTAAATACGTAAGATAAATGAGACAGACTTATGCAATTTTGACATGAAAGACAAGGATATGTATTTTATTTTCAGCGATTCACAAAAGTTTGTACCTGCCACCTTCGTTTTGATTTAAAGATGTCAATTTTGTGACTTTGACAATTAATTTAATGTGACAATATGAACCATAAAAAGCAATTTTCTGGTTTTTTTGCATCCCCAGGCAAAAAAAAAATGGTGCTTAATTTGTTAAACTATTTCGAGAATGAAAGAAAAAGTGAAAATTCGCCAACCAATAAGCAGGAAACCGTAGCAAAAGCACTGGGAATTAGTTTAAGGACTGTGCAGAAAAGTGTGCATGAAAGAAAGCATAATATAATTCAGAAGAATACTAAAAAGTGTAAACAAAGAAAGCCAAAGACTGAGGATTTAAGCGAAAATATTAAAATGGGAGTTCGAAATGTGATTTACGATTTATACAAATCAAAAACCAATGTAACTCTTCCAGTTTTACAAAAAACATAAAAAAATCGGGGTGTTTTGAAAATTGGACTTGAAGCGTTATCAAAATTAATAAAAAATTTAGGTTTTCGCTATAAAAAAGACTGTAACCGAAGATTTTTATGTGAGAAGCCACAGATAGTGAGTCAGCCTGTTCAGTTTTTTAAAAAATATACGGACAATTACAAATCGAAATTTAGAAAAGTGGTATTTTTAGACGAAACGTGGATATTTTCGAATGGAAGTGGTTCAAAATCTTGGCAAGATGAGTCTGTAAAAAGTGTTAAAAGGAAAAAGGGGTGCGGTACGGGAGAGCGTTTTATTATTTTGCATGCCGGTTCTGCAACAGGATATGTTGCAGGTGCGAGTTTAATTTTTTCTTCAACATCAAAAAGTGCTGACTATCATGATAATATGAATTGCGAAATGATTAAAAAATGGTTAAAAGTTCGATTGATACCAAATTTGGATGCTCCGTCTTTAATTGTATTAGATAATGCATCATATCATTCAAGAATTTTAAATAAACAGCCTACTTCATCTGGGAGGAAAAGTGATATTTATGAGTGGCTGGAAAAACCCAACCAAAATCCTTTACCAAATATGCTTAAATCGGAACTCCTAGCAATAGCAAAGTCTCTTAAAAAACCCAAAATATACGCGGTAGATGAAATACTGCGTGAATATGGTCATGAGGTTCTACGACCGCCGCCATATCATTACCAGTTTAACGCAATAGAATTAATATGGGCTGGTGCAAAGTCTTATTATGAAAAACATGTAGGTGATGGTACTAAATCCGACCAAGTACAAATAGTTTGGCAAGATTCGTTAGATCATATTACACAAGAGTACTGGAAGAAATCGGTGGAACATACAGAAATATTAATAAGGGATTGGTGGGATCGAGAACAAGTACTAGATGTCGAAGTAGCGCCAATGATAATTGCTCCATTCGAAGATGACTCAGACGACGAGGACTTTTCAGATTTTATAAGTGACGATGAGAGTTTTTATGCTATAATTATAAACGGTGTTTTTCGTTTACATTTTTTAGTATTCTTGGCTATTATATTATGCTTTTTTTTCATGCACATTATTCTGCATAGTCCTTTAACTAATTCCCAGTGTTTTCATTACGGTTTCCTGCATATTGGTTTGTGAATTTTCACTTTTTCTTTCATTATCGAAATAGTTTATCAGACTAAATGCCATTGTATTTTTAGGTTTTAGTAGTAAAATTGTTAAAATAAATTGCACTGTTTATTATTGTCGTTTTTAATTAAAGGGTACAGTATATAACATATAATATATATACCATATATAATTAACGATTATATAATTTTTTTGTAACTTTTTCAACTCCCCTGTACATAATTTTTACAAAACTAATAATATTAGGTATGTGTGGCTATCTTCGCGATAGCTAAAATAATGAAACTATTTTTCCATACTTCGGTATATTTGTAAATAATCTCACAACATTTTGATAGCCTCTGTGTTGTCTGATTTGACGCATATGATCAGTGACCTTTGGACCCGCACGTTAAGGCGGCAGTATCAACATGCTTGCCAACCTATAACCTATTTCGCGTAGATTTATTTATGTTTTCTAGCTTTTATACAAAATTTAAAGAAAATCAGTATCGACTTGATATTCTATAGGTAATAATTGACATATTTAATAAATATAAAGGAATTTCATAACTTATTTTAGGAGAATTGTATAGCGAAAAATATCGGGTAAGATTTTTTTTTAACATTATTATGTCATTGTCACTCATTGTTCTTTCACTATACAATTCTCCCAAAATTAGCAATGAAATAAATTGATATTTTTTTTAATATATCGGATACTACCTAAATAATGTACCGACGATATTGATTTTCTTTAAATGTTAGTTATTAAAATAATAAACTCAAAAAGTCAACGCTAAATAGGTTATAGGTTGGCAATAGATTGAATGACGTTGAGAATTCAACCTTAAGACCAGATCTGACTATAGGCCCTAATTCATTTCCACAACAATTTGCTATCTCATAATATGTCAAAATTTGACAAATTCTATTTTTTTTATAATTTCGATGAAGATTTTTAGGGAATTACTTTTCTTATTAAGCCTATTAACTTTGGGAATTTCCAAAATTGACCATTTAGAAGAGAGACTTAAAGCCGAAAGAAGTTCCCTGTTTGATTGGTGTAAGCTGACATGTGGCCCAGAAAAACTAAAACATGTAGCATGCACTTTGGGAGGAGATTGTCGCATTTTAAATCCGTGTAAACTGCAACTTATTGATAAAAATGAAATTGTTGATACTCATAATGACCTAAGGTAATTCTAGTAACTAAAAGACCAACAAATAATGTTTATTAGCAAACCTTATTTACAGTTTATGGGTAAATAATAGATTTTTAATTCGGGGCTTTTATTGAAAGATCAAATTTGATAATTTTTTCAGACGTCATCAATTTTGGGGCGTAGACTATGAAAAAAAAATATTCTTCAAAATCTAAAGATAGGTATACAGCATAGCAGACACCTGCACCGTGAACAATTATCCATGTCCACGCATTAACGTATAGAAACGACCTCCAGCTTGCTTCTTTTAAGTATACATTACATTATAATATGTGGACTGACAAGTTTTCTCATCGGAAAAAAAAACATATTTTCTGGTAAATAGCACAACCAACTCTTTGTTCCTTCTCATTGTTTTTGAAAAACGGTTTAGACGCGGTTGCTCGATTTCTTAAATCGGAACCGTGTCTCAATCGGCGTTGCACATTTCTAGATGAAGCAGGAAATCTTCTTCTATGCATAGCGGATAGAGCAGTTTCAAACTAATTGTGTCATAAATACTAACAAATTCAGTCTTCTTCGTTTGATTATTTTCTATTATTTAAACCTGTCCCAACTGACCTTTCAACTGTACGATTTTGTTACAATTCATTGAACAGTACTTCCTTCTATAAGTATTATAAGATGATCAGCTAGTCGTCCGTAAGACCACCGTATTTCTTATAGACATATTATTATTCTTGCTTTTTCAACAACAATTAAAATGATGTATTTTTAAATCAAATGAGATGATCAGATATCGTGATAAAAATTTTAACACCTTACGAAGGTAATAAAGTTACATTTATAGTAAGAGTTGAGTGTACGAATTTATCTGTGAGGCTTCACCGGGGCCTTGTTTTAGCTTTCAAAATGTCGTTATTCCAAACTAACTTTTATAGTTCATTACATAGAAAGTGACAACATAATATAGAAAATAAAAACCATTAAAAAAAAATAACAATACAAAAATGGAAGTTAATCCAATTTAATTCATTAATAAAATCAATTTAAAAAAAAATAGTATACCTAAATAATTTAATTTAGTAAATACAGGGTCCTGCAATAGTGCGTCAGGCTTCCATAGCTCCTATACGAATGGGGTTACGAATTTTATTAATATGCCGACTTAAACCGCATAGTACGGGGTACTTCCGGAAAATATTTTCTCATATACAGGGTGGCCCAAAAAAGTGTGGTCACATAAAGTTGTGATTTTTTAAATGGAATACCCTATATATTATTAAATTATCACATTCTACATAAAATTATAATATTTTTTTTATAAATGCATGACTGGTCTATACTTAAGAGTTTCCGAGATATCGATATTTGAAAAATGACGTTTTTGAACTTTGACAGCTTCTAGCTTTCTAACTGTACGTCTTAGAGTAAAACGGCTTACATGTTCCTATCTTCGATTTTTGTTATCTTCCCAGAAATGTTAACTTCCGGTCAAACCGGAAGTACTATATTTCCTGCTTTCGCGTTACATCCGGTTTGACTGGAAGTTGACACTATTGGAAAGATAATAAAAATCGAAGATAGGAACATGTAAGCCGTTTTGCTCTAAGACGTACAGTTAGAAAGCTAAAAGCTGTCAAAGTTCAAAAATGTCATTTTTCAAATATCGATATCTCGGAAACTATTAAATATAGACCAGTAATGCATTTATAAAAAAATTATTATAATTTTACGTAGAATGTGAAAATTTAATAATATACAGGGTGTTCCATTTAAAAAATCACAACTTTATGTGACCACACTTTTTTGGGCCACCCTGTATATGAGAAAATATTTTCCGGAAGTACCCCGTACTATGCGGTTTAAGTCGGCATATTAACAAAATTCCTAACCCCATTCGTATAGGAGTTATGGAAGCCTGACGCACTATTGCAGGACCCTGTATATCTTTCATTGTTTTTTAAAAGTTGACAATTTTTTTATTTTTCTGATATTTTTTGGAAGATTGTTATATTTTATTATTCCGTCATATAACAGCGATCTTTTTCCGAAATTACTTTTTACTGGTATAGTTTGGTAATTTATACAATGTCTGGTGTTATGATCATGTAATGTCTTATTCTCCTGAAGTGTTATATTTGATTTTTTTTTTCTTTTTAAATAATAGAGTAAATTTTTAATTTATAAATGTTTTGAACGTGTAAATACCCTTTCGGTCTATATAGATTAACAGTTGGTTCTAAATGTGGTAATTTGTGTATATATTTAATAACTTTATTTTGCAATTTTTCTAAAGGTTTTAAGTTTGATAAACAAGCAGATCCTCATGCAGAAGCTAAGTATTGTAAGTTTGAATATATTAACGAAAAATATATATTTTTTAAATATTTATTTGATTGAAGCCAAGAAAGAAGTATTTTTTAATCATTATTAATATCAAAATACATTTTGCAAAATAAATAATTGTTGTATTATCTGCAAATAGCTTTATATTGCCCTTTAAGTTCAATTTGGAAACGGAATTAATGTAAATTAAGAATAATATTGGACTTAATATTGATCCTTGTGGAACTCCACAAATTTATATTTATTTTTATATTTAGAGTTTTAGTGATTACCACGTTGGTACAATTAAAGGCGACTTTGCAATATACGCAACATTCCCCTCTAACAGATCGTAGGTCATTAATAAATAGTTTTCGAGGTAGGTACTATCATTTGAGAACCTTATCCCGAACCTAACTTCTTTTAGAAACCATTTTGCCGCAGGGCAAGACAAATTCGGCAAAAATATCCAGGTTTCCAATATGATGGCCTTTACATGGGACGAGGCCCTCGCCTTTACGGCCCAGTGCAATTTGGCGAAATGTGCCAGTATGGAACATGACAAGTGTCACACTACGTCCAAGTTTTCGAAACATGTCGGCCAAAACATCTGGACTTATGGTGTAAGTACGAGAGGGGGAGATTGTATCGGCGAGTCCATACAGGGACTACAACAGTGGTAAGTATTGACAAATCTTTTAAAAATTAAAAAAATTTACCTCTAATAACCCCATTATCAAAAAAATATTTTACTGGAAAATATACGTAGACGATGTTTTTTGCATTTGGACTGGTACGGACAGAAATTTAGAGCAATTTCTTCAATTCCTAAATTCTATAAATATCAACCTCCAATTTACCATGGAAAAAGGTGTTGAAAATGAGATTAACTTCCTAGACATCAAAATTAAAAAGATCGAAAACAAATTGGAATTTGATATTTATAGAAAACCAACCACCACTGACACGGTTATTCATTTCAATTCTAAACAATCTTGGCAAACTAAATTAACTCCGTTCGACAGTCTCATTCATAGGTTAGTCACATTTCCATTAAATAAAGAAAATTTCGACAAAGAACTCAGTACTATTAAACAAATAGCAAAAAACAACGGTTACAAAGACAGTCTAATTGACAATCTATTAAAAAAGAAAAGAAGGAAACTGTTAAAACGGGAATTTTATGGCGTTAGTGCGCCAAAAAATGACCGTTTCCAATTCTTAAATTACACATCTAAATTTAGTAATAGAATTACCAATAGATTAAATGTGAATAAACAAAACTTAGGTAGAACGCTTGTTACTAATTAGGATAAAATAGACAAGTTAGATAGGTCCGGGGTCTATAAAATTAATTGTTCCGATTGTGATGCAGTTTATATAGGTCAAAGTGGTAGGAGCATTAAAACACGACTTAAAGAACACAGTACATCAATTATAAAAAATGATAAATGCACAGGGTTGTCCACTCATTGCATAGAGAACAACCGTTTTATAGACCCAAAAAGTTTACAATTGATCCATGCTGAAAATAAAGGTAAAAGATTGGACCTTTTAGAACAATTAGAAATAAAGAAATCATTACATAATAATAAAACCCTGACCACTAATAAACAAAAAATGTTCCAAAATACCCCAATTCTAGATAGGTGTATTTTGTCGACTAACCCCGGAATTCCCAATGATAGGCCCAATAAACAATAAGAATAGCTCCCAGGTAACTTAAATTATTCTTTTCAATATTTTATAATAGTGGTAGAAAAATATAAATTTGTAAATTTAGAATTTAACTTTAGTATCATAAGTACTCTTGAAAAAGCCCTAGAAAGGCGAAACATATGTAGAGCAATTCTATATTAAATGAAACATTAAAAAGCTATAAGTGGTATACTATAAAATATGTATTGACAAATCATTTAACCTGTAACCTCTCCTAAAAAACTTTTCATAGTTACTACTTACTAGTTACGGATTAATAGAACCTTTAAGAAGGGTGACAGACTGGTGAAATAAGTTTCGTGAAATTCGTTGCAAGAAACAGGAAACTTGTTTCAGTACCTACCACACAACCCATATATTTAAATAAGACGGAACACACTGGTGTTTGTGAAACAGGCGATCCGAAATTGTTTCGCATACAAATTTCACGAAACATAACGTGCTGTGTTTCGCAGAAATTTGTTGCCTTTAAATTTATAGGTTCTTGAACTTGAGAGAGTATACATGTGATTTTTATAATTTATTTCCTGTGTGAAAATGCTGAAAGACAATGAATTCCTTAACTGATCAGGTTGTTGCCGGAGTTCTTTTCAAACAACACTAGCACTATATTTCAGGTTAACGATGTTAGCAGGATGTACCCAAAGTCTTATTTTTCTGTTCGCTAATAACTTCTTTCAACCGTTTACCAACCACAACAAAATCACATCTTCCTCCGAAGACATGTTATAGAAGCAAGTTTCTCAAGTATGCATCGACATAAAAAGTTTGACGTAACTTGCTTCAGCCACAAGTTTCATGAAACTTATTTCTCCAGTGTGTCACCCGCCTAACACATAAGCGGTAAGGTGCTGCGTGCTTGAGCTCTAAAAGGAAATAGAACGCAATGACGATCAAGATAATTAACAAAAGATATGCACATCATTTTATTCATAAAGGTACAGTTGGCGACAGATAACTTCGTACACTAAACTGTGACACTGTAAATGCAACTTTTTTACCTTTATTACCTTTGTAACGTGTTAATTGTCATCATGATATTTGTCAACGTATTGTCATTATCTTGTTTGATTTAAAAATGCCTCATTTAAGTATTATTGAAAAAGCAAGAATAATATGTTTAGTAGAAATTGGGTGGTCTTATGGAAAAATAGCTGATCATTTTAGAGTACCCAGAAGTAGCGTTCAAGGAATTGTAAAAAAATGGCATCAAACATTTGAAAGGTCTGTTGGGTCTGGTTTAAATAATAGAAAATCATTAAATAATGAAGGAAGACCGAAATTTGGTGGAGTATTTAAGGCAAAATCCATTTGAGACTGCAGTATCCGCTATGCACATAACATGATTCCCTGCTTCATCTAGAACTGCGCTACGCCGATTAAGACAATGTTCCGAATTAAGGTGGGAGTATCAACATGCTTGCCAACCTATAACCTATTTCGCGTAGATTTATTTATGTTTTCTAGCTTTTATACAAAATTTAACGAAAATCAGTATCGACTTAAAATTCTATAGGTAATAATTGACATATATAATAAATATCAAGGAATTTCATAACTTATTTTAGGAGAATTGTATAGCGAAAAATATCGGGTAAGATTTTTTTTAACATTATTATGTCATTGTCACTCATTGTTCTTTCACTATACAATTCTCCAAAAATGAGCAATGAAATAAATTTATATTTTTGTAATACATCAGATATAACCTAAGTAATGTGCCGACGATACTGATTTTATTTAAATGTTAGTTAAAAAAATAATAAACTAGAAAAAACAAAGCGAAATAGGTTATAGGTTGGCAATAGATTGAACGACGTTGAGAATTCAACCTTAAGAAAGCAAGCAGCTGCATCCAAACCGTTTTTAAAAAATAGTGGTAAGGAACAAATAATTGGGTTTGCTATGCAATATTTACCAGAAAAATCTTTTTCGGTGAGAAAACTTTTCAGTCTACATTATAATGGAAGGATTCGAGTATATAATTAATATATAAATTCCCGATACGATGAGAAGGATACTCAAAAAAAGCAAACCAGTGAACGTTTCTCCGTTAATGTGTGGGCATGGATAATTGTTTACGGTGCAGGTGTATGCTGGAATATCGGTGGAACACTAAACAGTAATATATATTTTCAGATTTTGGAAAATGTTTTTCTTCCTTCTGCCGCGGTAGTTTTTGAAGGACATAACTTTATATTTCAGCTTCAGCAGGATAACTGCCCTGTGCATACTGCAAGAAATATAGGAAACTGGTTTAGACAAAATAACGTAACATGTCTGCATTGGTGCTCAAGGAGTTCTGATTTAAATCTAATTGAAAATGTTTGGGGGTTGATGGTAAAAAAATGTACAAAATAAATTTTAAACCACAGAATGACATAAAGTTATTTTATAAAATAGAAAAAAAGTTGGGAAGGGCTAACTCCGGATTACACCAAAAGTATTATTTTGTCAATGCCAAGAAGATTACGATTTGTATTAGAATCCAATGGCGCAGCAATTAAATATTAGTATTTTGTTTGTTGTTTGTTAATAAATTTACCCTTTTTGGATTTATACTTTTGTAGTTTTCCTGGTATTATTTTATAATTTTCTTATTTCGCGGCTGTAATTTAAACACAAAAATATTTATAAATAACCTTTTTTACTTATGGTAGAAAATCGTACATACAATAATTTACAGCTATGTAGATAGCTGGTGTACTATCCAGGTATAAGCAGCAAGGGGAGAAACCCGTTTTACCCAATTTTGTTCTAATTGAGTTATGTATGGGTGGAGTGTACGAATTTATATATCGTCAACTGTACCTATCCACCGCCCCGAAAAAATTGTATTTTAGTACTCCCTTACACGAACAGCATCGAACCATCCTGTTGAAGCCTTTAGGGTGAATTCGATGAAACGGGATCATTATTATTCGGATATAAAGTCCCCATGTCAGAGAAAATTTATTCCAGTTCCAGTCCCTTTTTCTCATCAAAGAAACACGCCTATTTTCAACAATTCTCACCCAGACATTAACCTTTTTATTATACTGGGTGTTATTTTCTATGAACCAGTGAGGAATTTCCTGTGTCCAGTATCTGTAGTTTTATCTATTAACCTGACAATTTAAAGAAAACGTAGCTTCATCTGAAAAACAAATTCATTGGACAATTCCTTTGCTATTTATAAAAGCGGAAATAAAGTTGAATTTCAAAATTACAGACCTGTAACATTAATTTCATCATTAGCAAAAGTTTTCGAAAAAGTTTTAAAAGAAAGATTAGAAAATTTCTTAAATAAGATTAAAATCCTATCAGATAAACAATTTGGATTTCAAAAAAATAAATCTACACAAGATGCAATTTGTCACCTAACAAATCAAATATATAATTCAATCGATAATAAAATGAACAGTTTTTTTTAATTTTTAGATTTAGCTAAAGCCTTCGATACTGTCAGTCATAAAATTCTTATAAACAAATTGGAAAAACTTGGATTTCGTGGTCAAATATTAACTTTATTTAAAAACTATTTATATAAAAGAGTACATCATGTTAAAATTGGTGAAAATATTAGTTCACCAAAAATATTTAATTATGGAGTACCACAAGGTACAGTCCTAGGACCAATACTTTTTAATATTTATCTAAATGATATTTTTAATTTAAACTGTCAAGGAAAACTACATAGTTTTGCTAATGATACGGTAATTTTTTATGAAGGTCTAAATAGGAATATTTAAAAAAATACTATTGAAAAAGATTTTATAAAAATAAGCAGCTGGCTTAATAAAAACTTATTAACTATAAATTATAACAAAACAGCATACATTCCATTTACTTCATACAAAAATAAACTTCCAAATATTGGTCCAATAATATGCAATAATAATATTAAAATAAAGGAAGGTGAAAATATTAAATATCTAGGAATAATTTTTGATAAACATTTAAAATGGGATTTACATAGTGACTACATTATAAAAAAACTAAGAATTCTTATAGCATAATTTAAACATCTTAAACAGTTTTTAAATATGAAAGAATTAGAAATACTTTATTATTCTTTAGCACAAACCCATTTAAATTATGGAATACTAGGATGGGAAGGCAGAAATCTTTAAAAATATCTAAAAATTAATAAAAATTTAAATTATTTTTTACGGTTATAAATAAAATTTGCTTTGGATTAATGAATTTAAGGATTTCTTAACATAATAGAATATTTCGATATAAAAAATATCGATAAGGTTATTAGAAATAAGCTATTGCAACAGCTGGTATCCAAGTGTAAACGAATTTTTTAAATTATTGCTCCAAATTGTCAGAAAAACAAAAGAATATTTCTAGTTGTGGTCACCAGATGTCAGTTTTACTTTAATGAAGCTTTAAGAAAGGAAAAATATGGAAATTTTTAATTCGGTAGAAAAATATTTACAAAAATATTCGATTTTATATTTTTTTAAGTAGATATCCCAAACATTGTATTCAAGGTTCTAATGAAATTCTAAACACTTTTTATTCTTGAAATTTTTTCGATATCTCATCAACTTATCTGATTTATGATGATTTCATATTGGTTTTTTCAACTTTCCCGCCATACCATTGGTCACGTGAAGTATGTCAAAATCGATTTTAAGGTTATGGGACATGCACATCCAATCCCCCAAAAAAGATTTTTCAATATTCCGCTAATAAAAATTTTTCCCATATGTTGCGAACTCTTTGCCGGCCACTGTATAATATATAATATATAATATATATGTTATTTATATTTTAAATTTTATATATTTAACTCAATACAAGTATTTTACTTCTGAGTTCGGAATTGATAGTTTATCCAAAAAAATATATATTAGCATTAAATGTAAAAAAAATATTTGAATAAACTTTTATTATTATATTATTATTATTATTATTATTATTATTATTATTATTATTATTATTATTATTATTATTATTATTATTATTATTATTATTATTATTATTATTATTATTATTATTATTATTATTATTATTATTATTATTATTATTATTATTATTATTATTATTATTATTATTATTATTATTATTATTATTATTATTATTATTATTATTATTATTATTATTATTATTATTATTATTATTATTATTATTATTATTATTATTATTTACAATGGAATATTTCTGGGTAAATGCTTCTAATAGTTTTTTTAACTTTAAGGTATGACGAAATTAAGATAGCCAGTGAAAAAGAATTAAAGGATAACGCCATTTCCTTTCAGGCTCCTACTCACAAGATATACCACTTTACTCAACTTGTTTGGGCTGAAACGACTCATGTAGGATGTGCCTTGTCAAAAAACGAAGATGAGGGCATTACAATATGCGTAATGACGTGCAACTACGGCCCTGGTGGAAATGTACTGGGGGGGAGTATGTTTAAATTGGGCAAGCCTTGTAGCAATTGCCCCAAAGGGATACCGTGCAGTTCGGATTTTCAATCCCTATGTGGGAATATTAAAAGGAGTGCAGCTGATCGACCTTATATTGATCTGAAAAATATTTTTGTCTTAGTACTTTATTTGGTCATTGTTTTAATGAAATAAACAAGTTTTTACGTAATATATTTTATTTCATTTTGTCCGGTAAATCAACTTACCATGTACTCATTTGCGGCCGGTAAGTGGAACATTACAGTATCACGTACTGTAAAGTATTGCCTAGCAACCATCTTTTCTTTTTAGAAATAATGACTTTTTACTTTATATTTTTGACAAGTTGTCACTTAAAATTATAGGAAACAAAATGTTCAAGTACACATATTGAGCATTAATTATTTAATTCATCATATTATACAGGGTGGTCCTTAAGTACATCAAGAAAATCTAGAATATGATTCCTGGCATCAATTTAAGTTGAAAAGTTCATATGGACTTATGCCCTAAAATGCTTACCCTCTAAGATACAGGGTGTTAAAATATTTTTAAAAAATAATTGTTTTTTTAAAATTTCGAAACTCCTTGAAGATACGGTATTGAAAATTGATGTCGATTGATTTCGTATTAAACTGCACTTTTTGGTTAAAAAAGGGTTTGCCTACTTCCACCAGTGGCGTGCATGAAGATACCATCAATATTTTTTTTGTGAAAATATGTGATACGCCACTGTTTTTTTTTAACTCTGATGCATTTTTATGCATTACTGATATAAGCGGAACAAAAGTTGTCTCTACTATGTTTTTGAAAAAAATGGTAGTTTTAAAGGAAAATGGAAAATATTTTAACACCCTGTATCTTAGAGGGTAAGCATTTTAGGGCATAAGTCCATATGAACTTTTCAACTTAAATTGATGCCAGGAATCATATCCTAGATTTTCTTGATGTACTTAAGGACCCACCCTGTATACATTAAACTAAATTAAACTTGGAATATATTAATACCTATATAAGTTTTTAAAACTTATAATAACAGTAACTGTCATAATTCAAAACAAAATAAAGGCAATCATGGCCGACTATAAAAATGCGTTCCATGCCCCGACTAGTATTAATTTATTGCTTTAATATTATTGGTCGTTACTTGGTGGAAATCCATAATAATATTGTTTTACTTACAGTAATAAAACAATATTATTAATTTATTGAAAAATCGCTATTTTGGCAGCATGTCTTACTATAAATAATATACTTTTTTCTACCAACTTTAGTAAATGAAAAATGTTACGCAACTACAGAATAGGCTCTCTTTTACAATTTTTTAAATAGTTTGCTTAACTAAAGTTAGTAATTTTTATTTTGTTTTGAATATACACTGCGCGACATATTTAACGCATAACGAAAAAATTGCCTCAATTTTGATTTTATATATTTTCCAAATTTGTGGTTCGTTTTTAATGATTTTTTTTTTCAAATTGTAGGTTTTTTCCTTAAGCATATCACTGCCTTTGTTGTTTTACTTGAAAAAGTTACTTTGGTATTATACCGGGTGTTATAAAACTGTTATGTTTTTTTTACGTAAATTCCCATATAGCAAATAGCCATTGCAAGTTATCGCAATTTCAGCCAAATTAAAGTCCGATGTTTCCTTTACATTTTCTTTTTTAATTCATTGGTTTATCTCTGTTTTTTTATGAAATATTCAATTTTTAGTTCAACGTGATTTTCATAAAAAAATGTTTAGTTAAAAAATACAAAATAAACGAAATGCTTTGATTAATGCAACAGCAAGAAAAAACAAAATATAAAGTAAATAAAGAATCAATATCTGGTATTAATTTACTGAATCCACAAAACAGGGCAAAAAAAATACAGGGAAAAAAATTGTAATTTCTAAATGTATTAAAAAAAATTAAATATGAATAATTAGTAGCGAGTATTGCCTCTCCTTGCTCTAGTGAATGCTTCGCATCTTCTTGGCATACTTAAAATCATATTTCTGATTTCATCTTGATTAATCTGATTCCATATTTCCATAAGCCTTAATGACAGATCATTTAAGTTTCTAGGAGGAGGAAGCAAGGCTCTAAGATTCGTCGGCAATACTTGCTACTAATGATTCATATTTAATTTTTTTGAATACCTTTAGAAATTGCAATTTTCTTTCCTGTATTTTTTTGCCCTGTTTTGTGGATTCAGTAAATTAATACCAGATATTGATTCTTTATTTACTTTATAATTTGCTTTTTCTTGCAAATCAAAGATAGGGACATGTAAGCCGTTTTGCTCTAAGACGTACAGTTAGAAAGCTAGACGCTGTCAAAGTTCAAAAATGTAATTTTTCAAGAGCCAATATCTCGGAAACTGTTAAGTATAGACTAATAATGCTTTTATTAAAAAATGTTCAGAATTTTATGCAGAATCCAAAAAAATTATATAAAATGGGGGTATCCATTTAAGATTTAGAGCTTACCCCCCTCCCTTCTAGGGGCTTGAAGTAACAAGATTGACAATATACGCAAAAGATGTCCCCCTCGAAATAAAAATCGACGGGTCCGAGCGATTTTCCACATTTTCATTTTAAAGCAGGAAAATCGAGGTGGGAAGTTTTTAAATGAACACCCTGTATATTCGGTATCCATCCCATATGACTGTAAATAATATGCAAAAAAATATTTTTTTAACCACCTAAAAAATCCCTATACAGTAGGGTTGTATTTCATCTAACACAGTTTACAAATCCCAGCGGGGGTGTAAAAAATGTGCTAGAAAAGTACTGAAAATGCATACGCACCCTTACAAAATAACAATTTTGCAACAACTTGGCGACAATGATCCAGACTAGGGCTGGGCAAAAAATTCGATATATCAATATTTTTTTATATCGATATAACAATAAACGATATTTAAAAAATAAAATATCGATTTATCGATATTATCGATATATCGATATTCGATTGGAATTTCAATATCGTCCTTATAACACATTTAAGGACCAATATTTAATTCAATCTTTTTTCTTCATGTTTTCATAATTAGAGTCTCCCCTTGAAATGAAGGTACGGAGTTTTACGGGGCACAGAAAATATTGATATACAGTGTCACCAGTAAAGTCCGCATCATATGGGATTTTTTTTTATTAATAGCTTTATTCAAAATTTGACTTTGGCATCAAGTTCTGCTTCGATCGAGATGAAAATTAAGCAAAAAATAGTAGTCACGTGATTCGCATTATCTGTCAAATTTTAATTTTTTCTACAAAATAATTCAAAAGGGTGGTTATTTTTGAAAATATCGAAAAAGGTTATTAGAAAAAGTTTTTTTAAATGCAAAAATTTCAGCTGCATAAGATAATTTTGATTTTTTACCTATATTTTGTAAATTGCACCACTTTTGCAAAATACGACTCAACGCAACCTACATAAAACTTTTTTCTTTCAAGTAGCGCCATATTAAATATGTGTGTTTTCTGTCGATTTTTTTTTAATATCGATATTCGATATTGGAATTTCATTATCGCCCAGCCCTAATCCGGACAGAAGAATTCAGTTTTGTCAAACCACGACAGGAAAAATTACACCCGATTTTATAAAAAATACATTTGCTTTAGTTATGTTGTTTTAAAATGACCAAGTGAATAAACAGGACTGCTGTTACCGAAGTGACGTTAATCCACATATTCTTACAGAGGGGCACACTCCAAAAAAAATCAACGTTTGGGCGGAAATACTTGGAGACAATATCATAGGTACTTTGTTTATTAAGACGGCTAGAGTTTGATAAAAGAATACCAGACGTTGTTATCGGTTTGTTTATTGCTAGATTGTCAGTTTGACACAAATGATCCTGGCGTCGCTTAGCCCCTTAACCTTCCTGATCCCGGGATTGCTCAAAACGCCATGGTTGGACATTATGCTTATGTCCTAAACATTTTAGAGGGCCATGCTTAAAACACGACAAAATAAATAACGCTCCGACGAAGAATAGATGTAGTCTAATTCCACTCCAGAGTTTTGTCTATGAGTTCTAAGTACTGGTACCTACTTTCGATAGAATGTTTTTGGATGACGGATTCAAGATCTAACTAGCTATAGGTTGTTTCATTCGATGTTGACCTAGCTTAACACTGCAGCCGGCCCGCATCGTCGTTCTCTCTGCTCAGCGTGTCTTCCGCCCTACTCACCCATAACCTTCACCCAAATGCTGCTCTATGAGGCAACCTATAGTTAGTTTAAGACCTGTAGACGGAGTAACAAATATCTATTTACACGTTCTACGGACTTCATTAAAATAAACGTAACTAAACTGTATTAATCGATATGCAAAAAATACCGAACCTAATTTACCCTTCATTTCCAAACCAGCAAATTTAAAATGTCAGTAATATGTCTATTTAATCAATTTTTTTAAATTTAAATTAAAATGGAATTTTTTGTTAAATTCGTAATTATTTTCAGTATATCGGCCATTGGACTATCTGAGACCATAGATCACAAAAGATTTACGTTCTATGCTAGAAACCTTCTGGGTATTGATTGGTGCTCTTTAAACTGTGGTTCAAACAAAAATATAGCTTGTGAATTAGACGGAAAGTGTGATACACCCCAAGAACCATGCAAATTTGATAATGTTGACAAAGAAAAACTTGTTCACGAGCACAATAAACTTAGGTAACAGTAGTTGTAAGAATTCTTAAGACCCTGGCAATTAGACCTATAGGCAATTCTTTTGCCCATCTGTGATTCTTTTCTAGCCACCTTAGTTAATCGTTTAGGTAGTTACCTGGCCCCTCCTTCCTTCTCCTCATCGTTATGAAAGTAAAGATATTTTACCTGGCAGAGGTGTTAGCTTACTCTCTTTGACTTTGGAGACTCATCGACCAATAAATCTAATTTTTTCAATCTCCTCGGTGCTCCACAAGTACCCAGGTAGCTTCGCAGTGGCCTTTTCTTTTCTTGATAGACGTCACACGCTTCCTTGACCTCTATATTTTGTCAGAATTCCCAGTAGACGACTCTAGAAGATCCTTTAATCTAAACTTGTCGACTAACGTCATAAAATCATGAGCCTGCATCATTGATATCGCCACTGTTCCGTAGGGTGGAATTCAGTGTTTACTCCAAGCACTTACCTATGTTAACCTCTTCCTCTTTCCAAATTAATTAAACAAATAAGTTATCTTCATTACAGAAATAAATTTGCCTCTGGAAAAGAAAGTCAAGCTGGAGGCCTTACAGTTGCAAATATGATGGCCGTAGATTGGGATGACGACCTTGCCTTTACGGCCAAATGCAATTTGATCAAATGTGCAGACATGGCGCATGACCAATGTCGAACTACTCCCAAATTTCCAAAATCTGCTGGTCAGAATTTATGGAAATACGAGATGAGTGTCCCTGGCGACGATTGTATTGGCCGATCGTTAAAGGGAGTCGAAGAATGGTAAGAAAGAACACCATCCGTCTACGACCAGTTGAAAATAAGGACACTTTTATTACCATAACTAACTATAACACTAAAGGGATTTGGGATATAAATTGGAAACCTTGCATAAGTTCCCTTTCTTAAATTTTGATTATTTAATTTTGAGCTTTAATGACTACTCAAATTTATATATGCCTTAATAAGTACTACTAAATTTTAGGTACAATGAAATTGAAACACTTAGTCCAGACGAAATAAAAAGGAACGATAAACAATTTAGTTTTAATTATGAAGTTGGTCATTTTACTCAAGTAGTTTGGGCATCAGTAACGCACATAGGATGCGCCTTAACGAAAAATGAAGATGGCGGTAAAACCAGATGTATGATGGCTTGCAATTACGGTCCTGGAGGAAACGTAAAGGGGGGTAGCATGTTTAAAATAGGCAAACCTTGTAGCAAGTGTCCCGATGACCTCAAATGTAATAGTAAATATACGAGCTTATGTGGCAGAGGCGGAGGCGGAGGTCCCGCAGATGTTCATCCTAATATTGGTCTGATAATCATTTGCTTGTTGTTTCTCCATAGATTTTTGGCTTTTAGAAAATAAAAAAAAAATCCTCAAAAATTGTAGTTTAATTTAAAATGACAGCAGTGGCGGCTCGTGAGGTAGAGCCGCATTGCCATGTCCCTACCCGTTCTACCACCCACATTTATACAGTGTCGCCAGTAAAGTCCGCATCATATGGGATTTTTTTTTATTAATAGCTTTATTCGAAATTTAACTTTGGCATCAAGTTCTGCTTCAATCGAGATGAAAATAAAGCAATTATCTGTCAAATTTTATTTTTTTTTTTAAATAATTCAAAAGTCGGGTTAATTCTGAAAATATCGAAAAAAGTTATTGGAAAAAGTTTTTTTAATTGCAGTTTTTAGCCCACATGCAAAATTTCAGCTGCATAAGATAATTTTTATTTTTTACCTATATTTTGTGAATTGCATCCCTTTTGCAAAATAAGACTTAACGCAACCCACATAAAACTTCTCAGTTTTAACAAGGCTTTATTTCAGTTATATTTTTTAAAGTGTGTATTATTAAATGTGTGTTTTTCTACAAAATCAAAATTGGGCTATTAAAATTTGGTCGCATTTGATGCAAAGTTTGTTTGTTTTTGACCCTGTATAAGGTAACTTCATAAAATAAGTATTTTTGAAAACGTAGTTTGTGCCTGAAAGTAATACACCTTAATATTAAGACAAAAAAGAACACAGTGTCTTCAGTAAAGTGTTTTTAAGTGGAAAATAAATTTTAGTTTAACAACGTAAAGTTTATCTATTTTCAACGAGTTAATTTAAAAACACCTTTTTTATTTTTACTTTCAGACGCACATGCGACCAAACTTTAATAACCCAATTTTGATTTTGTAGAAAAACACACATTTAATAAGGCGCTACTTCAAAGAAAATGTATCTGAAATAAGGCATTGTCAAAACTAAAAAGTTTTATGTAGGTTGCGTTGAGTCTTATTTTGCAAAAATGGTGCAATTTACAAAATATGGGTAAAAAATCAAAATTATCTTATGCAGCTGAAATTTTGCATGTGGGCTAGAAACTGCAATAAAAAAAAATTTCCAATAACTTTTTTCGATATTTTCAGAAATAACCCCACTTTTGAATTATTTATAATAATTAAATATTAGGTATTATAAAAAAATTAAAATTTGACAGACAATGCGAATCACGTGACTACTATTTTTTTGCTTTATTTTCATCTCGATTGAAGCAGAACTTGATGCCAAAGTCAAATTTCGAATAAAGCTATTAATAAAAAAAAAAATCCCATATGATGCGGACTTTACTGGTGACACTGTATATTCTTATTTTTGTAGCAATCAGCACAATATTATATTATTTAAAATTGGAACGCAATGTCGCATTTTATCAAAGCAATTATGCGTAAATCGGTAAGGAACTTCTTGTGTGCTTAGCTCCGTATGACTGGATCCATACCGTTTTCCTTCAATTAAGTAAATTAAAATTATGGCGCGATTCGGTTGTTGGTTTGTAGGTCGCCAATAGGTGTTGTTTTACTTTGTTTGCGCTTGTAAATAATGTAATTTTTTTTTACTTTACTTCATTTAAAAGTTATCAATATCTGCGATTAGTTTTTTAATGGGCAATCCATGCATATTTGCAGCTTAATAGATCGTGGCATTCAGGTAGACTCTGTATACACCGACTTCAGTAAGGCTTTTGACAAGATTAACCATAAGCGGTTGATTGAGAGACTTGCTGAGGTTGGTGTCTGCCAGCGTCTGCTCAGGTGGATATGATCCTATATCTCAAAGCGTTCCCAGATCGTTTCTGTAAACGGTTTCCAGTCCGAGACCTTCTCGGTCAGCTCGGGGGTTCCTCAGGGTAGTCATCTGGGTCCCTTGTTTTTTATAATTTATATTAACGATATTGCAAAGTGCTTTTATCACACAATGTTCTTACTATATGCACATGACCTAAAAATATATCGCCCCATAAGGGGGCTGGATGACTGTCTGAAAATACAAGCGGACCTCAACCGACTGTCCGAGTACTGTGATAGGAATAGTATTTTCTTAAACGTAACAAAGTGTTGTTTTATAACATTCACTAAAAATATTTATACTTGGGAATACTCATATAGCATAAATAATTCAAATTTAAAGAAGGTAAATCAAATAAAGGATTTAGGAGTCATTCTGGACACCAAATGGTTATTTCAAGAACACTTTAATAAAATCTTTACCGAGTCAAACAAAATGCTTGGCTTCATTACTAGAATCTGTAAAGACTTTCGAAATCCCAAAACAATGATCTCACTATATTTTGCTTTTGTTCATAGTAAGCTCTCTTTTGCCTCTGTTATCTGGAATCCTTAATACGTCACACATGTTAATAGGCTGGAAGCAGTACAAAACAGGTTTCTCAAAACCATTGCATTTAAAGCGCATTGCACAATAGATCTTGTAAAAGAAAAATATAAATTTATTCCTCTGTCTGACCGCAGAAAAATTTCTGACATATCGTTTCTATATAAAATAATTAACTCGAATTTCAGCGTCCCAGAACTATTATCAGCACTAAGCTTTAACATTCCCACCAGAGAATTAAGACATACAACCTTATTTAATTTACCTTACAGACGAACTAACTTGGGTTTAAATATACCATTGGATAGACTGCAAAAAACTTTTAATTCATACTGCCATGAATTTGACATTTTCAGTGCAACCTTGCAGAGTTTTAAAAGACTTTTAAAAGGACATTTTATACAGCAAGTGTTTGGATAGCCGTAGGTAGAGTTAGTTAGGTTAAGTACCTATTGCTATGTTAATCAGTAAAATGTTTTCCGCATAAACTGTTTGTTGTATATAGTGGATGCTTCTTTGGAACTTCTAGTTCTGTCTGCATCCCAAATGTAACAATAAATAATAAATAAATAAATAAATAAATCCATTTTCTACAATATGTTTGAAACAAAAAATGGAAATTAAGAATTTATAGCGGTCATTACCCGATTTAAAATGGAAAAAACTCAGGGCGACCAATTTAACAAACGTATTGTGACGATTTGGTAATCTACTTATTTGATAAATTTTGTGTTTTATTTAGTTCATTGTAAAATCATATTTCGTTAAACCGGAAAACTCGCGTTAAAACAAAAGCGATGAATATTTATACACTTTGTTATTCAGTGAACTTGCATTATAATCAGTAGTCAACATAATTTGTTTAACTTATGATGTAGCATTGACCATTGAATAACAAAAGACATAGGCAGTCGTTCTTGAAATCCCGTCATGAGCAAATGACGTACGACATGTGCCCGCTGGTCGGTAGAAGAGTTACCAAGAGCAAAATAAGAATAAGTAGAAAACTTTTTATTGTAAATACTCAAAACTAAAAAAACCCTTATTTTATGCTCTTTGTTTAATAGATTTTATTTTTATAATTTGCATTATTTTAAATTCACGTTCCCTCTAAAGTCGATTCCAGAGACTTCTGCCCATACGAAATCTTAACAAACACTGTGTGACATATTATACAAAAAATAGTTGGGTGTGCGGGTGTGATGTATTTAATATACTGTTTCGTTTTATGTGTGTTTTATTTGGATGAAAGGAAACTTGGTCCCAAAAAGGAACCGATGTCGTTGACCATATTATTTGGGAAAAAATGATAACACATGACAACTCAAAGGTACAAAGATACACAACATCATTAATTTCTGTAAGCTTGGTAAAATTTCTAGAATATTCTGTTGGCTCGAAATATCAGAAACTACTTGAAGTACTAACCACTTGAATTTGACAAGCAAAACGAACCCTAAAATATTTAGTTGAACTCCGTGCCGTTGACTTTAAGACGCCGCCTGTGGTGGACCTTACCCCTCAAAGACGCCCCCCCCCCCCCCCCCTCCCTCACCTGGATCCATCAAAGTGCCTTTATAAAAAGACTGATAAAATATGCTGTCTCACACAGGTACAGTGCGAGCAAAAATTATTTGCATCAAAGAGGGCCTTGCAACTAAGGACGTAATGCTTAGCCGTAGAGCTTAATACCTGTTAGGTGTCAGTAACTACCTGAATTAATAATCAATCAGTTATTCCGTCATCTTTGACAGTCGTTACAAGTAATTTGATTCATCGCTAATTTTTCCAATTTCTTGAACAATTTATACAATGGGCTTTACGAAACAGCACAAAACATTCATGGTTGAATCTTATTTTCGAAAAGGGGTTAGAGTAAATTGTGAGTGGCAATACAATCCGGGTTTGTGCATGGACGAATTTCACGAACAATTTTCCTAACGTTGCTTTTATTGCTGGGGATTTTTATCATTGCCTGAAAAGAACCGTGGCTGTGTTTGGGGAAACAGGTTCTATACAACACAAAAAAGGAGCAGGAAGACCATCTGTAAGAACAGAAGAACTTGTTGCAAATGTTCGTGAAATAATGCAAAATACGCCAACAAATTGTATAAGACGCCTGTCCCAAGAAGTGGGAAGATCTTATGGAACATGCAGGACTATTCTTAAGAAGCAGCTAAATTTATTTCCTTATAAAGTGCAAGTATTTTGAAAGACGCAGGAATTACTCTCAATGGTTAACCCAAAATTTATTGGAAAGAAATGATTTATTAGACCTGACTTTTTTTTCGGATGAAGCCTGGTTCCACCTTTCCGGTTATGTGAATTCTCAGAATACATGTAATTATTTTTCTTTTTCTTTCTGTATATTCTTACTTTGTTAATTTTGTAAACAACAAAAATAAATTTGTATTTGTCTACTTTTTTTATTACTCATTAGTTGGCTATATCATGTCATAATATGAATTTGACAAAACTTTAACCTAGATTTGGTTAGATATATTATCATTCTCGTATCATTGTGATCTAAACCAAGCCCTTCGTTTTTCAATCCAAACACTCTTTGATGCAAATAATTTTTGCTCGCACGGTATATAAAGTCGAGAAGGCTATCAAATAACAATAGCAAAGAAACATTAGAAAACTGGCCAATCGGCGTCACGTTTTCCGCCATTCACCCGATTGGTGCTCTATGAGACAACCTTGTTAGTTTATAGATCTTGGTGTTGGCTATATCATAAAAATTTGTTGTTGTTTTTAAACGTTTATTTTATTAAAAATAATTTACCCACAACAAAAAAAGAAACACTAAAGCAATTTTTGAATGTAGATATTCTGTATGATTTTGAAATCTACCATCCCCACACAACGCATCGTAAATTTGACCGCAATGGATATTTTCAGGACATTGGCTACAGGGTTTGCCTTCTTCGAACATCCGGGCACCCTTTATATTGCCACCAGGACCGTAGTTACAAGCCAGTACGCATGTGGTTTTACCGCCAACCGCACTGGTTATCAACGCACATCCTATATGAGTAGTTTCTGCCCATATGACTTGGGTAAATTTGCCAATTTTGCTATTGAACTGGTAAGAGTTCCCTAAGTCTCTTATTTGATCTTCAGTGACCGAGTTGAATTCGTCATACCTAAAATTAAAAGGCAAAGGTTAATTGAGTAAATGAAGTAAATATATACAGCAGTATGATGAAGAAACTACCTTTTATATAGATCATTTCGAAGGATATTTAGATATGTTTCTCCAGTGAGGCTTTCAACAATGCATGCCCAGACATTAAGCTTTTTATTATACCGTGCGAGCAAAAATTATTTGCATCAAAGAGGGCCTTGCATCTAAGGACGTAATGCTTAGCCATAGAGCTTAATACCCGTTGGGTGTCAGTAACTACCTGAATTAACAATCAATCCGTTATTCCGTCATCTGATTCTTTGACAGTCGTTACAAGTAATTTGATTCTTCGCTAATTTTTCCAATTTCTTGAATAATTCACACAATGAGCTTTACGGAACAGCGCAAAACATTCATGGTTGAAGCGTATTTTCGAAACGGGGTTAGAGTAAATGATGGGTGGCAATACAATCCGCGTTTGTGCATGGACGATTTTCACGAACATTTTCCTAACGTTGCTTTTATTGCTGGGGATTTTTATCATTGCCTGAAAAGAACCTTGGCTGTGTTTAGGGAAATTTCGAACAATTACAAGAAAGTATTATCCAAGAATGTGGTAACATTTCTCCAGAGATGCTGGTCAACGCTTTCGAAAATGTGAAGAGATGTGTGAATGTATGCTTGGAGGATGGCGGTTGCCAATTTCAGCAATTTATGTAATTATTTTTCTTTTTCTTTCTGTATATTCTTACTTTGTTAATTTTGTAAAGAACAAAAATAAATTTGTATTTGTCTATTTATTTTATTACTCATTAGTTTGGCATATCATGTCAGAATATATGAATTTGACAAAATTTTAACCTAGATTTGGTTAGATATATCGTCCCCCTATCATTGTGATCTAAACCAAGCTCTACGTTATTTAATCCAAGCCCTCTTTGATGCAAATAATTTTTGCTCGCACGGTACTAGGTGTCAATTTTTATGAATCAATGTAGTTTCTCCTGCGCTTAGTATTTATAGTTTTACAGAAAAAGAAAAGCACGAAGTCTTTCTCCACAATCTTTATTAAACGAAAAACTAGGCGAACCTAGTATTACATCGACATGTTTCGAGTGTAGAAACACTCATCATCAGGAAACAAAGTGAAAATTAAAATGCTGATGTTTTTAGCAAGAGAAAATAATGGTGAGATTGAGCCGTAATGGAGCTTTTAATGGTGTACAAGAGATGTAAAATTGAAAAATCAGAAGATCTAGGTTCGCCTAGTTTTTCGTTTAATAAAGATTGTGGAGAAAGACTTCGTGCTTTTCTTTTTCTGTATCATTTAACTCCACTTTGAGTATGGACTACTTCTTCAAAATTTATAGTTTTGTCTATTCACCCGATCATTTAAAAAAATCTTAGCTTCTTCTGAACAATAAACTCATTGGACAATTATCTGTTAACTCGGTCATTATTTCCGAAAATTGCTCTCGCCTATCGGGATTATGGTCCAATAACTGTTGTACAATTACTGGTTTGCAGGGATGAAACTCCTCTTTTTAAACTCATTTAGATACCGTGGTTTGCTGAGTATCGTAGTCACGCTGAAGTTCTGTATTGGAGAAATAAGAATCCTCCTGTAGTGATATTAATGTTAATTTCTTTCTCTTCAGGACGAACACTTTTAGCATTATCTTTAACAATACGGGAAATTTTCCGCTCTTAATTACTACCCTAGACACTGTCGATTGGCTAATAGGCAGGCGATATAAGTATTGGATGAGAGTAATATCAGCGGAGCAAAATTCAAATTTGATTAAAATTTACTGACTTTTTTTTTTTAATTATCAAATTTAAATAACAGATTGTCATTGTCAATGCCTTAAAGATTGTGACTTGAGTTTAGAACGTTAAAGTGTTATTTTATTGCGTAAACGGTTGAAGATTGGCATGAATGTCTAGAATTGATTGTAGAATGTAGAAATGTAAAGAAATAATAATAATAATAAGTTTATTTAAAATTTAATAATATAATAAATATGTTTATGTTGTCTTCTATAAACTTATTCTTCAATCCCCTAAAGCTGGAGCTTGTTAGGGGCAAATCTTATTTTTCGTTTTAGTACCTTTGTAAAATCATAAATCATAAATAATATGCATTAAAAATTAAGTTTTAAAGTAAAAATGTTAATTTATAGTATAAACGCAGTTCTTTTTGAAGAAATATATTACCTATAATAAAATTATTAATGTATAATTTTTAAGTAAAAAAAATATTACATATATAAATTATTCAGAACAATATTAATTAATTAATTAAAGCATTTCTAAAAATATTTTCAAATTGTCTGTTTTTAATCTATGTTTTTATTTCGACTTAAAATTTTTTTAATGAAATCAATTTTTTAATTTTTGTTGGTAAATAATCGTTTAAATAAAAACATAAATAGGTATCTGAAATTTTTTTGTCCAATGGACTTATTTATTTTAAGTTTTATGGTAATTTCATTTTTATGACGTGTGTTATGATTATGGTTTTTAAATTGCATAGGGTTTTTATTTTTAAATATATATATTAAGATGTTATAAATGTAAAGTTGTCTTATGTTCAACTTTTTTGTTTCTGAATATAATTCTTTTGAAAATTAAAGATAGTCTTCAATTAAAAATAATTTTTAGAAACCTTTTTTGTAGTATTTCTAATTTTTTAACTAAAGTTCTATTTATTCCTCCCCAACCTAAAATTCCATATTTAAACGAGTTTTAACTAACGCGTAATATAATATTTCCATAATATGTCTTACATTTAAAGAATTTTTAATGTTCTTAAAAATCGGTAGTAAACTTCTTAATTTTTTAATTTAGTATTCTAAGTGAAAATTCCAATTTAATTTACTATCAAAAATAATTCCTAAATATTTTATTTTATTAAGGTAACTTTAAAAATTTGAATGTCTTCATTAATTTGAATACTATTCATATTTCGTGGTAGGTTATTTAGGTTTAAAGTAACAGGAATATAATTTGTTTTATTAAAATTAATTGTTAACAAATTGTTATCAAACCAATTTTTTATAATTTTAAAATCTTTTTTAATTTTATTATTTAAGTTTTCCCAATTTGTATCGGTATAAAAAATTATAGTAGCATCTGCAAAAATGTGAATTTGTCCATCGCAATTTAAAGTAGTTAATATAAATATTAAAAAATAATGGTCCTAAAATTGTTCCTTGAGAAACACCATACTTAAATACTTTTGGATAGCTTTTTTCTTCATCTATTTGAACATAAGTTGGTCTATTTTTGAGATAATTTTTAATTAACTCTAATTACTTTCCTCTGAATCCAATATATTCAAACTTTTTTAACAGTAAATTATGGCTAACTGTGTCAAAGGCTTTTTCTAAATCTAGAAAATTACTAATACAAGGTTTTTTATTATCTAGTGCATCATATTTGTTCTGTTAGATAGAAAGTTTCATTAAAAAAATTAAAGTTGATAGGCACGTAGCATGTTAATGATCCACTTTGTATAAGTGGATGGTATTCTATGTATATAAAAGGCTGATTCGTTTCGTTACCATAACGCTATAAATAGTAGGACATATACTAATAGCCTAAGAGCTGGCAAATTTCAATAATTCGATAGTGGGCAAAAACTTAAGGCTCATCCAATTTAGTTACCATTCCTTCACCGCTTTAATCGACTCATCCACACAATCGCATTTCGCTTCCGGCTTTAACGTATAACTCCACAAATTCTGCCCTGAGCTGATCCTAAACGTAGGTGTGGTGTGACAGTGATCCCGTTCCACAGGTCCACACCTTGCCAGATTGCAACCGGCGGTAAAAGCTAAGTCTTCGTCCCATTCTAGCGCCACCATATTTGTTACTTGCAGGTTGCTGGTGTGAGTTTCATCTCCGGCAGCGATTTTATTTCTGAAAGTAAATATGTTTATACATATGGACATGAAAGGACAAGAAGTAATTCTCATAATAGAGTTCACTATTAAGTGGCTTTTTTATTTTACAATAATTAGATTGTTTTTAAAGAAACTTTTTTAGAGAACGATCCATTTCAATTGTTTGTGGAGGCGCATAGAAAAACAAACTTTCCTGGTTCTGTTAGGAGAAAAGAAGAAATCATGCTGCTGTTAAGAAACCATTTTTAACTACCCTTAACAAAGCGCAGAGGGTTGGATTTGCTTTGCAATATTTACAGGAAAGTTTCGAGTATTGGGAAAATATTATTGTCACTGATCACAAGACCTTTCAATCTTTTTATATATATATTTATGTATAATATGTTTAGTTAACGTCTGATGGTATATAACTTCAAAGGGGCTTGGCCTTTGTCATCGCATTAATGGCAGCTGTAGTCTTCAGTAGTAGTAGTCTGCGGCCTTCAGTAGATCATATCTTTCCTTAGGGAAATTTGATTTATCAACACGACAACTACCCTGTTTACATGGCAAGAAGGCTTTTGGATTGACAGAAAGAAAAAAATATTTCTTTGCTACCTTATGGGGGCTTTACCGTAAAAGATGTTAATAAAAAAATTAACAGAAAACATTGACGACTTCTAAAAAAAATTATAGAAAAAAATGGAAAAACTCTAATCCGCAACATGCCCAAACGGTTAAATTTAATTATTAAGAATAAGGATGCTGCTATAAAATATCAATGTAGTTACTCATAAGTTTCCGTTTCTCTTCTGCAGGTAATAATACAATTTTTTTGAGCTAAACAAGTAATTATTTATTGATCAATGAAGGTTTAAATTGGATGTATCAGAATCTATTCATTCGCCTTTTGAACCGAATTTCTTACAAAACATACTAGAAAAAAAAATAGAAAATGTACATTCCTTATCAGTTTATTTACGTAAGTAGTCGAAGGTAAAAAAGCTATAAGCACAGCGCTGACAACCCGTAGCATTTTCAAGCAATTGTGGCCTCTACTTGATAACAGGAAAGCCGCAGCGTTATTACAGCATAGTCGAAAAGACCTTAGAAATATCACTGCCGTAATTACTGGCCATTGCATTTTCTGAAAACATGCCGGACGTATGCAAATATCAGCCAATGCAGAAGTTGCAGAGATGAGGAAAAGGAGGAAAGTATTCAGCATTTCTTGTGTAAATGCCCTGGCCTAGCGAGAAGATAGCTTGGGTGAACCATTCTTTAATGATCTGGATCTAGAGGAAGTAAGCGGCTTACAATTGGGTCGACTCACTAAGTTTTTTAACAGTTGTGGCTGGTTTGGATAAGCTGCCAAGATTCTTCTACGGCAGGGGTCTTCAACCGGCGGCCCGCGGGCCGCCTGCGGCCCGCCCTTAACTTTTTTGTGGCCCGCATGCAAATTTATTAATAAAATTAAACATTGAATATAAATGTGTTTGTATAAATATTGTCTTGGGTTTACTATAATTTCAGCTAAATTAAATTTCTCACTTTCTATTTGTTCTGGCCCGGCAATCGATGGGTAGCCTAAATATGGCTCTTCTATGAAAAAAGGTTGAAGACCCCTGTTCTACGGTCTACGTCGCGTTAACCATCAGGAAACTGATACGGATAGGTTTCGCGGAACACATGTGATATCACAACGGTCCTCATAGGACATCCCGGTGAAACTTTAAATGGGCGATTTTGCATCAGAAGGCCATATTTATCTCAAGTTGCGGCCATCTGGCCATCAGAGTCAAATTGACGCTGTTGTCGCTTGCCTCCAGCTGGGCGAGTAACCGGGTTCTGTCGCATATTTTTGACGTATAGAAGAGAAGGACAGTTCTATTCTGACCTACTATAACGCTTCCCAAACTGCGCCAGGTGCTAATGGTAACAAACCAGCCAGCCCGCTATGTCAAAATATATGATGCATTATATTAATTGAGACAATTCCTGATGAATGAGACGTAACCTAAGGACATTAGTTTATTCTAAACAGTTGTGTTTTGTCATTATTTGAATCACAAATTAAATCAATAAAAACTCCTTCAAAAGTTAATAATAAAATTGAAAAGTTCTAAAACCGCTGTTCAAATTTCCTGCCATTGCGCCTCTGATGGCCAGCAGGCACACTAAAACCACTCTCTCTCTCTCTTTCTCACACTCTCTCTTCTTTCTCACTATGTTGCGATTTCTTAACAAGGAGTTAACATTTCTAACCCTATATAAATTTTCTTTGGTACTACGTGAGACTGTTTGGACGGTGCCAGAAGTCTCTGCCACTCTAACCTTATCTAAGTGTCCGGGATTTTCCGTCCGCAACCGAACGCGTTCGGTTAATTGAGATTATCATTTTATCATTAGGGGAGAAGGGGGAGCATTGGGCCACAGGGAGCATTCGGCCACCTAAGTTATTCTAAAATCTATTTACATTTCCCGCGTTTTTTAGGGAGTATACAGTGTTACGAACTGTCTTATTCGCGTCCTGAATGATAATAAACACGTTATTGGTGCATCAGACAAATTTTACATAGAAAAGAATAAAAACTGGCTTGTAGGTAAGTTTTTCTTTACTAAATATATTCCCCATATTTTCGTTGAAGAAACGATATTTAATTTTATATTTTGTAAATAAAACGTGCTTCTATAATGCTGATGTTTCTATTCCCAAATCATTACAGAACCCACAAAAATTTTTTACTAATATGACGTTTGATTTAAAATATTTTGGTAGCTGGGGTGCATTCGGCCATAGCCTTCTTTACGTAATATTGATTTATTTGTTATTTTACTTTCAGATGCCGCGAAAACGTGTCCTTAAAACGACAAGAAACTTGATAAACAATATATATGTTAAAGCTATACTTTACCAGTTACGAATCTTCCCCTTTGAATGGCCGAATGCTCCCTAGGGATGGGGAGCATTCGGCCATTTGTAAGTATTTTTTTTTAAATAAAATTTTATTAGAAAACGTCATCTTTCAATTTTTTTTTCTTATCATATGTTGAGATTAATGTTTATCATTCCCCGCAAGTACATTTTTTTAACAGTTAAACATTTGGTTTACTCCTTACTTAGAGAGTTGTTCTTTGTGGCCAAATGCTCCCCCTTCTCCCTTACCTTAATCTGTTATGCTCATGAAGAATTCGTTTTCTATTAATCGGTTCAAATTTACATGGTGATGGCGCTTGGCAGGTTCCTCCCATTTGACAAGCTATATTTTTGTACTTCTCTGGACCGCATGTTAATGAACACCAATCGCCGAGTGATCTAGCTGTAATTTGGTAACTTGTACTGTTAAAAGAATCTTTATCGATATCCGAATCCGATACCCCAACGGCTAAAAAACCTAAATATATTATTTTATCAAACATTTTACATAATATGAAGTGCCTTAGATATTGTAAAACATGTTGTGACATTTTAGTTTATTGTTATATGGCAATAAGTCACTGATTTACTTTACAGGTAAGAAGAGGTAGGTAATAGTTGACCATAATTGAATGGACAAAGAATCGTTTCGTAAGACATGGAAAAATTGAATTATACATCGATTAATTTCATACCGGATACTTTCTGGGATTTAGGGAGAAGTGAGACAAAATATATATGCTGTCTCACATAATTCTTTAAAGGCTATGTCTGATACTATATTCTGGATACTGATAAGTTGGGGAACATCCTTCAAGTTGCACGTACTACGGAGATGTTCAGGTCTGGTTCATCGAGGTATGTGGTAGACAAGAGGTGTTACTACAACACCGTTCAAACGATCCCTGGACTATCATCGGCTGGTGTGATTCGGAACCTATCGGAACACTGTAGTCGGTCCCGTCTAGCTGACTGTACACATGCAAACGGAAAGGGGAATTGGGATGCTGAGCTATTTACCTGGCGTCAAATATTCCCCTTCCTGCTGTATGCTATTAGGCTATTGAATATGTCTTTGAGTAAGAAACAATTGTGTGGGAGGGTTTGTATGGTTTCAAATCACAAGGTACTACCAACTTTGCACAATTACACAATCGGTCACTGTAGTTGTAGTTGGCCCAAATGTGGATTTTCTTATCAGAATATTATCACTTTGACCTGATGAATACAATAATATATTTTTATTAAAACCAAGTATTGATAAACTAGATACACAATATAGTAGAGCCAAGACAGCTTTTAATATCAACAGTATCATACCGTGCGAGCAAAAAGTATTTGCATCAAAGAGGGCTTGAATTAAAAAACGTAGAGCTTGGTTTAGATCACAATGATATGGGGACGATATATCTAACCAAATCTAGGTTAAAATTTTGTCAAATTCATATTATGACATGATATGCCAAACTAATGAGTAATAAAATAAGTAAGTAGACAAATACAAATTTATTTTTGTTGTTTACAAAATTAACAAAGTAAGAATATACAGAAAGAAAAATAAAAATAATTACATAAATTGCTGAATAATTTAATATAATTTTCCAATAAATTTTGGGTAAACCATTGAGAGTAATTTCTGCGTCATTAAAAATCTGCGGCTTGTATTTCTTGGAATACTTGCACTTTATAAGGAAATAAATTTAGCTGCTTCTTAATAATAGTCCTGCATGTTCCATAAGATCTTCCCACTTCTTGGGACAGGCGTCTTATACAATTTGTTGGCGTATTTTGCATTATTTCAAGAACGTTTGCAACAAGTTCTTCTGTTCTTACAGATGGTCTTCCTGCTCCTTTTTTGTGTTGTATAGAACCTGTTTCCCTAAACACAGCCACGGTTCTTTTCAGGCAATGATAAAAATTCCCAGCAATAAAAGCAACGTTAGGAAAATGTTCGTAAAAATCGTCCATGCACAAACCTGGATCGTATTACCACTCACCATTGACTCTAACCCCGTTACGAAAATACGCTTCAATCATGAATGTTGTGTGCTGTTCCGTATTGTGTGAATTGTTCAAGAAATTGGAAAAATTAGCGATGAATCAAATTACTTGTAACGACTGTCAAAGATGACGGAATAACTGATTGATTGTTAATTCAGCTAGTTGCCATAATATAGTGACTCACGTAGTAGAAACACTTGTCTGATACTAAGGAAGCTTCAAACTACAGGAAAAATGACCGCATTGTGGACATTCTTTCCAATCTTAATAGTAGCTACAATTTTTGTTTGTTTTGCTTACTAACCTAGCTATAATACTATTTTTATTATTATTAGGAAATATATAACGATTATAACTCTATGTCTCCCCTTATTTCCGCGTCGTCTATGTTACGCGAGAATGTAGCTGAATCATTAAAACAGTAAGGACTAGAACGGAGACTCCTTGACGTATATATTTAAACTGTTTTGTGAAGGCTCTTAAATTGGCCACTTTGTCATTGGAAAGCTTTTAAGAGGGCAAGACGGCAAGAGGGTGCGGTGCTTATTTAATTAGGAGGGATATCTGCTGATTAATTATTTTTAGCTAATTTGGTGACGGATTGGTTGGTTTAAGTAATTAGGAATATTACACAGAAAAAATAACTAACAATTTGAGATTTTGCAAGTTTGACAATATTTATTTTCTTCGAATTAAAATAACGCGTTTACGTACATCAATACGGGAACTTAACGGAACTTTTCGATTCTCGTTCCAGCGGCGACTCGTGACCTTTTAGTAAGGTAGCGCCAAAAATTATTCACGGGGTTAAAAGCCCGTAGCAGACAAAAAAAATTTGTGGACCAAGTCAAAATATTGCTAAATTTAGTCAATATTTTATAGTAAATATAGTAAGTCGTTCGTCCTACTAACCAACAACTAAATCGAGCAACCGCATGGCCGGCCCGTACAGAAACTGAACTGATGACTGAAAAAATTTCATTGGTGAGAGCCTTGGGCGCCAGACCACAACCACCTTGAAAGAAGCTGTGAAACAGAAACATCGACAACACTGCTTGAAGATCCATGTGTCACGTGACTTTTTGAGGTTAATGTAATTTACACGGCGCGAGCTAGGTGTAGGTGTTGTAATAATTTGTATTATCCGGTTTTCGATTGATATCTCATAGAATATTAAAGTTACATGATTGCTAAGAACCTCTACAAAATACTGATGAACATTTTTGGTACGGGTTTGCTCTAATAGCATTAATAAAGTAAAAAAATCCAACAGCCTGGCCGTCCTAGCGGTTTTACGGGTCTTATAATGCGGCAGAATTTTATTTGTTTTAATTTAAAAGTTGTGTTATTTGTATTCTTGTTAGCTCTCTTTATTGTTTTGTGGCTACAGTTAATTAATTAAATATTGAAGTGTTTGTTTAACTTGAAGGTAAGTGTATACGATCTTAGTTGAGACAGACAAAAAAACTAAAAAAAAAATTGATGACAGACTTGTCAAGTCCACGTGGACTATCTTCGAACATCTGTATAGGGAGCGATCAATACAAATTTTGTTATATTTGTATTGTAGTTTCAGTGTGTGATACAGTAAATTGATCGTACCCCCAATATTTAAGTTGTCTCAACTGACTTTATATGTGAATTCGTTTAAAAATATCACTAGTAGAGATACCTAGGTACTTAGGTAAGTACTATTTTTTCTTTTAGTTTGTTTATTTTTTAACATGCCAAGCCCCTGCTGTATTCCTGGGTGACCTGGGTGTAACTCTAACTATACAAGTGTTTTAAAAGCAGGTGAAGAGAGTGTAATATATTTTTATAGTGCAGATTTTACCAATGACTGTATAATATTGTTAATCAGGTTTTAGGGGACATTGATATGGAGGTAAAGGTTTTTTTAAACGGTAATGAATTGGCTTAGAATGATTTGAAATGGATTTTACCCTTTGAAATTAAACTAAGCAGGTGGTCTCAGCTTGAAAACTTATTGCAACGAAGTTACCCAGATAGTAGGTGACTCTCTTAAGACACTCGTAGATTTCTTAAACAAAGCCTTAAGCTTACTAAATTTTGAGACTTCCAAAGTCGATAGTCAATCCTGTAATTTAAACGCAGAATATAATAATTTGTATAATAGAATATTACTTTTGATCGATCGAATAAATCTACTCGTGGTGAAACAAAAACAGCTTCTCAACGCAAAATTACTATTATTTAATAATTAGGTAAGTTGTTCTTGTTATCCAAAACTATTTATTACTTTTTTGTACAGGGTTATCCAACCAAGACTAGACAAGGCGATTTTTTGACTTTTCCTGTACTTTTATAAAAAAAACTGAAATAGCCATCTTAAGTCATTTTCTCCCGCGAATTCGAATATCTTCAGCAAAAAACAATTGAACATTAAACAAAAGTACTAGGGGTCACTTTGATATTTTTTTAAATGGAACACCCTGTATATTTTTACATTTTTAAATTCCACATAAAATTATAATTATTTTTTATTAAATGCACTATTAGTCTATACTTCATAGTTTCCGAGATATTGACTCTCGAAAAGTGACATTTTTGAACTTTGACAGCTTATAACTTTCTAACAGTACGTCTTAGAGCAAAACGGCTTACATGTCCCTATCTTCAATTTTTATTATCTTCCCAAAAAAATCAACTTCCAGTTAAACCGGAACAACTATATTTCCTTCTTTCGAGTTACATCCGGTTTAACCGGAAGTTGATTTTTTTGGGAAGATAATAAAATTTAAAGATAGAAACATGTAAGCCGTTTTGCTCTAAGACGTACTGTTAGAAAGTTATAAGCTGTCAAAGTTCAAAAATGTCACTTTTCGAGAGTCAATATCTCGGAAACTATGAAGTATAGACTAATAGTGCATTTAATAAAAAATAATTATAATTTTATGTGGAATTTAAAAATGTAAAAATATACAGGGTGTTCCATTTAAAAAATATCAAAGTGACCCCTAGTACTTTTGTTTGATGTTCAATTGTTTTTTGCTGAAGATATTCGAATTCGCGGGAGAAAATGACTTAAGATGGCTATTTCAGTTTTTTTATAAAAGTACAGGAAAAGTCAAAAAATCGCCTTGTCTAGTCTTGGTTGGATAACCCTGTACATTTTTCAATATCAATATAGTGGCAACAGAGGCAAAAAAACACAAAAATATCAGAAAGAATAAAAAACTCGCCCGTTGCCGCGCGTCATATTAATAGCTTGTGGATCCGCAACTCCCAGCTGATGCGGCATTGCCCGATGTCACTTCATGGCTTCTCTTCAAGGTGGTTGTGGTCAGACTCTTAAAACGTTAGGTGCCTCGCTATTATTGGCCGTAATAATTTTCACTGTAGTTGAAGGGAAACGGTATGGATACAGGCCATACTGAGCTAAGCTCACGAGAACTATGTTACCGGAGTTACGCATAATGGCTTTGATAAAGTGCGGCAGCGCGTTCTAGTTTTAAATGAATATGCTTTGCTGATTGCTTTAAAAATAAGAATATTAATTTTAGGTCATAGGACAGGTATAGGGCCATGATACTGAGGTCCGCTACTGTCTACTTCCAGTCCTTTCAACCGGGAAAGGCCTTAAAACAGTTTTCTAGTCATTCCAAAACATTTTGAGCGTATTTGAAGCAAAGATACTAGTCTAAAAGTTGTTGCCTAATCGCATTAAACGCTTTAGGGGAGCGTGGAGGAATAGTGGCTCTTTTATGGAGTTTTCAACAAATATCGCCATTTATGCCTTGCATGCGTGCTATAAAAGCGCTGGTAATAAGATGTTTTTAATTTCCAAATAAAGTTTATTGCGTTTTCACAAACTTCGGCGAAGCTGACCTGTGCGGTTAGCATTTTAACCTCGAAAAAAGGGCAATAAGTATTTGAATTTTTCGCCCTGTCTAACTAGGTATAATTTTCGTCTTTCAAGCAAGACAACTTAGAATATTAAAGGGCACAGTTCTTAAGGTCAATCATTTATAAAAAACCTATAAATGGCTTGAATGCAGGGGAAATTTCCGGAACCTTGCAATTATTAAAAAATAATAATTAGTATCTAATTTTGTAAGGGTTATTGTTCAGGGAGGCATTGACAAATAGTATGCCGGAGTTTTTTTTTTAATAAATGCACAGGAACTTAAAAAAAACAGTTTTTGAAACCACCAAAATTGTCACAATTTTCCTTAAAGTCCTTGCAAGTAAACACGTCGATTTTTAGATCTTTAATTACATGCGCAAACTACACGTTTACTATGGTTTTACCCCATATTACCCTATTAAACGAGTTAGGCGTTAATACTTTTGTTCGACGCTGCTGAGAGATTCAAAAGTTGAGTGCTTGGGAGGCTGAAAACGGCAAAAATACATTACTGAGTTATCGCTATAAATATAAACTGGAACTTAAAGTTTATTAATTATTGCCCCTTGTAAGTTTTATAATATGTTTATAACATGGCAATATAGGAAACCCTATGCATAAATTTAAGGTGGTTAAATATTGGCTTGCTTGTTTATTTTAGACTGGAAGTGTATCTAAATTATTTAAAGAGTTTAATAGGCCACACTCACTTGCAAAAGTTTCATGCGATCTATCGAAAGTTAATTAACAAATATTATTTTTTATGTTTCTAAAATAAATACCTAATAATACCTACATAATTAATTTAATTTTTTTAAATCCCTAGAATTTAACTTCGTTAAGTGAACAAGAATTATACGTGACAGCGCGGAATTTACAAAGATATACCATAAAGACTTGTGCATTGACTTTCTTAGTAACATTTTAAGCCACAGAAAGGGACTTTGCGGATAATTTATTAATAAAAAATCAGGGTGTTTCTTCAAATTTTACAGATGTAAGTATCTATCTTCTAGTGCAGTGTTATTTCTAACTTTACCGTTAGTGTGGCATCAGAGGAACGATATTTTTCCAAACTTAAAATACTAAAAACTTATGTAGGTAGGTATCACCATGGGACAACAACGCCTTTCGGATTTATCCTTAATCAGTCTCGAACACGAGTTTGTTAAAACATTAAATATCGACGAAATTATAAACGATTTTGCAAAAAAAACTCTCCACGATCTGGTCGTTTTGTATAATACCTTTACTTAGTGACATAATGTTTGTGCAAACTTGTTGAGTGTTCATGTGTTTTACTGTTTTCTGTCTTTTGGATTCTATGAGGCTCGATCACTGCTACCCCCGTTACTACCATCATTAAGTATAAGTTTGATAGTGTTTAAAAATTTTGATTTTGCATCATGTTTGCTGGAATAGAATGTATAATAACTTGAATAACTTAATAACTACCTATGTTATGTCTACCAGTCTACCTAGAATTATAAAATAAATTCTAGTTGTTTGCTGTTTCAATAGTAGGTACTTAACACATAATGTGGCTTTAACCCTAAATAAATTATTTCACGATTAACAAATTCAAAAATTCATAAACCTGAACCTAATATAGTGGATTTCACCTTAGTTTTTAATGGCCGCCGCTGACACATGTCATTTATAACATTTCTTTTTACAGAACTTAAGGATTGGCCAGGGCCGGACTTAAAAATTATGTGTGAACATGGGTCAATTTATTTGTATTTGTAATTATATGGATGGAAACGAGAATTACCTAAGTAATTTTTAAGATATTTCAAAAAAAAAAACACTGGAGGGGAATGGAAATATGATAGAGTATCAGAAAAACAATTTCATTTAATTTTTATTCATAATATAATAAAGTGCTGTTATTTTGGTAAAAACACACTCTTAATTTAGTACAATAAAAAATATACAAGGGGCAGTCGTGAATCTAGTATCATCAATAATTAACTACGTTTTTTATTAAAGAATTATTTTGTTTTTTAATTTGATTTTAGACCATGCAGTGTTAAGTTGAAAAAATCTATATATTATATTTAATAGCTTATTGTTAACTTTTTTATTTTCTTATTCACGGGTAGATATTTTTTTCTTTAGACTAGGTTCTAAAGAGTTTACAGTTTACAAAATAGGTCTAACTTTTAGTTGGTTTATAATAAAACAACAAAAGTTTGTAATGTTATCGAATTAGGTATTTTTTTTTAATGAATAAAGAAAAAATAATGTAAGTAGATACTACAAAAAAAGATTTTTGTCCATGCGTTTGCAGAACAGATACTTCAAGCACTCTTCAATACAACTGTATGTAAAACTTATTTTAGCATAATGGTTCACTGTGGTTTTCAAATTTAATTTTGTTGCAAGTTCCCTATTATTTTTGGTCTTCATCTGACAAGCTGTCGATGTCGTCGTCACCGTCCGAGACATTAATAATTATTTACTTACTTTTGCATAAAAAGAAACACGTCACAGATACACACAGTCCGGCAGTTTAAAACCAAAAAGTCTAATACGCACAAAATATAAGCAAAATGCTGTCTGAAAAATACCAAAAACAATTACACGAACGATCAAGAATTAACAGCAGAATGCACGCGGTGCGCGGTGTGCGGTGTGTCCCAATGCGGCTCTGTGATATTTGAAGAACGCGACGAGACAATCGAATTAATGAAGTACGAAAAGAGATATGCGAGAGCAAATGCGTAAGACAAAGATGCACATACTAACGGCATATACGAGCGATGCTGTGCTTTTGACGAGTTTGAGCTCATTGAAGGGCAACTTATTGAACTGTGTAGTGTGCATCTTCGTCATGGACATGCAACTATACCTACGGTCAGTTATATATCCATCTCTTGTTAATCTAGCCAATGCCCGTGCCTGAAAGCCGTTTATAGAATTAGGGATTTTAAAATCACGTGTTGGCTAATATGTTTGACAAGAGAGACGTCAAAGCATTAAAAACTAAGGTGAAATCCACTATAGTGATAAAAATAAGAATTATCATTTTCCATTCGTTATAGATATGGGGCCCCTGAAAACGTTTGCGGGGGGGGGGCACTCAGTTTTTGTTACTCCACTGAACATATATTTTAATAATTTTGTCATTGTCAACGTCAAAAAAAGTTTGCTCAATTTTTTAACGGTTATAGGTATAAAATATATTATTAAAATTTCGCTTCTTGCCGATGGCGAAATTCAATCCGGATTTGTTCCTATTTACTTTTTAACCAACTTTTCCAATTTCGGTTCACCCCGTGCCGCTTGTTTCTACACACTTGTACACATAAGTTATCTTTACCTAAGGGAAATTAAAATAAAGTGTTTATCTTTTACCTCCGCATTGGGCTCTATTTGTTTTTCAACTTGTAAAACACCGAATTCGGCTATTTTGTGCAGAACTTACGTATAGGTATACTAGGCCTAAATTTGGATTTTACCAGTATAGCATTTTACCTTTTGAAGTTGTGATAGGAAAGATATAGGTAAATGAACAGAACCCTATAAATACTTTATATTAAAATACTACTTTTTTACACGTTTTTCACTAGAAATGAAATCATGTACTATTCTGTGTTTTTTATCCTATTCCTTATAATATCAGATTAGGATTGAAGGTTTTTCTCTTAAAGTATATGATCTAATTTTAAATTTTATAAATGAGTTTTATTAAATTTATTTTTCAGTAAATTTAAATTAATTAAAAATTTCATACTGATTTTCAAAAACAAAATATTTTATTCCATGATACTTTTTAATAATAAATAAAAATTTGAAAAAACGCGCTTGTATTTTACTTGTTCACGTGCATTCGTCTTTATGTAGATCAAGCCCAAGAAAAATCATAACCTTTACAACCCAATGATAGAGGTAGCAGATCATTGTTACAACCGCTAAGTCAAACTGACTGAATTAAATTATACGACGTACGTACCGCAAATATGGAGAATATGACGTAATGGCCAGCGGTCATTAAACAGACTTTATACTATGACGTCATAGTATAAAGTCTGTGATAAGTCTTATCGCACCAAATTTCGCAATGGAAAATGTCAATCAATACATGTCGTAAGTGCATGAACGGAGTTACAAATTCGGCATGGGACTTTTATATTTTAGGATCTGGATCCTACAAACAGTTCAAACCAGGAAATGTCATGCAAATTGTCAGGAAAATGTTTTTTTTTATTTAAAAACAGTTCTTAGAATGAATTATTTTGCAAAATAAAGTTTCATAGTAGTGTTTATTATGTGATTAACACAGTAATTTGTGCCATATATATGTAATAATGTAAAGTGTATAAATTTTCATATTCATTTCAGTTTTTAGTAAGTGAATACATAATTACACACCCAAGCCATTTAAATTTCTAGATGAGAATGTTAAAACCAACAGTAAAATTCGTGTCCGAAAACATCTACCTATTCCTAGGAATCATCATAGGCCTCTATATATCATCTTTTGTATCCACAACATTGGATATTTCTTGTGACACCATTGAAAGTACTTTTAAAGTCAACAGCCGCTTTGCTCAAGAAATTATCAACAGTTCGATCAACAGACTTGCTCCGAGGATATTGCCCGAAAAACCAAAAGGAGAGAGGAAATCACAGTTTATTAGACCTCGATACTACAGTACAGAACTTGGTATTAGGGAAAAATTATTTGTTGGGATTTTTACTTCAGAGGACAAGGTCAACACCCAGGCGGTGCACATTAACAAAACTATAGGGCATATAGTTGATAAAATTAAGTTTTTTATTACTGCACAGTATAAATTGAAGACCAAATTTAATCTCACAGGTACTATAAGATCTTATTATTTAATATATAACTGGCATAAAAGTGAAGGTAATTTCTTATCTCAAGGCAGTTAATAATTGTTTATATTTAGTATGTTTAGTATATATTAAATCACTTTATTTTAGGTTTAGTGGGTTTTACAGATGCAAGAAGCAAATACAGACCATTTCAAGTTATAAAATATGTTGCAGATACTTTTGCCCAGGATTATGATTACTATTTCTTTGCTAATGACTATACTTTCATTAACATTCACCGACTTAAAGATATAGTTGATAAAATAAGTGTTAGTATGGACGTCTACTTAGGGACTCGAGTGCCTGACAGTAGCTATTGTAATTTAGGTAAGCCATTAAAAATTATCCCGCTTTTTCCAATGCTTTTTATGGGGACAATACATGTACATAATATCCCTGCTCCTTATAGTGATAAAACAGGTACCTATTTATTCATTTATAATATACCTACTCTCAAATAACAGATCGAAGTTTAACTACAATAACTAGGTATGTAGGTATGTATTTTAAAGATATAAAACATCACAGTTGTAAAACAATTATTGTTGTTGCTTAATAAGGATTAAAGTTAGGATTAATATATTATAGTAAGTATTATAATATTTATTTATTTGACTAGGTAGTAACTAATAGATAAATTTAATATATCATTCTGATCTCTGATCGGTTATACAGGGATAAGTAAAAGTGTATTAATTCCACCTTTTCAGATGCTGGAATTGTACTAAGCAACTCTGTTTTAAAAGCAGCTAGAAAGCAGTTGGAGTGGTGTATTATGAACGCTGTTTCCGATGATTATAGCGAGAATCTAGGACGATGTATACATCATAGTTTTGGATTATCTTGTCAAGAATCTGTGCAGGTATACAAAATCTAACGTCGATCGCTTACACATGATCTGCTATCTACAGATCATTGGTGGAGACAAGTTTTATTAACCTAGTTTGTTTGCATTTTTAAATTAATAATACTTAATAATAAGTTTATTTAAAATTTGATAATATAATAGATATGTTTAATTGTTGTCTTTTATAAACTTATTCTTCAATCCCCTGAAGCAGAGTTTGTTAGTGGCAAATCTTATTTTTTGTTTTAATATGTAAAATCATAAATATGCATTAAAAATTAAGTTTTAAAGTAAAAATGTTAATTTATATACATGGTATAAACGCAGTTTTTTTTTGCCTATAATAAAATTATTAATTTATAATTTTTAAGTAAAAAATATTACTTTATTATAAATTATTTAGAACAATATCAATTAATTACTTAAAGCATTTCTAAAAATATTTTCAAATTGTCTGTTTTTAATATTCATGTTTTTATTTTGACTTTAAATTTTTTTAATGAAATCAATTTTTTAATTTTTGTTGGTAAATAATCGTTTAAATGAGAACATAAATATTTGAAATTTTTTTGTCGTATGGACCTATTTATTTTAGGTTTTATGGTTATTTCATTTTTATGACGTGTATTATGATTATGGTTTTTAAATTGTATAAGGTTTTTATTTTTAAATATATACATATTATATTAAGATGTTATAAATGTAAAGTTGTCTTATGTTCAACTTTTTTGTTTCTGAATAGGATAAAGATAATCTTTATTGAATATAATTTTTAGTTACGGTTTTTGTAATATTTCAAATTTTTTAACTAAAGTTCTATTTATTTCTCCCCAACCTAAAATTCCGTAATTTAAATGAGTTTTAACTAACGCGTAATATAATCTAAAAAATTTTTTATGTTTTTAAAAATCAGTAGTAGTAGACTTCTTAATTTTTTAATTAAGTATTCTAAGTGAAAATTCCAATTTAATTTATTGTCAAAAATAATTCCTAAATATTTTATTTTATTAACTTTAAAAATTTGAATGTCTTCATTTATTTGAATACTATTCATATTTCGTGGTAGGTTATTTAGGTTTAAAGTAAAAGGAATATAATTTGTTTTATGAAAATTAATTGTTATCAAACCAATTTTTTATAATTTTAAAATCTTTTTTAATTTTATTATTATTTAAGTTGTCAATTTGTATTGGTATAAAAAATTGTAGTATCATCTGTAAAACAAAAATTAAATTGTCCATCTTTGAAAGGTCAATTAGACATTTTATTTTTGTATCTCAACATTATCCTTATACAGTTTTTCTTAATTGACTATCTTTGAGTTTGTTAAAAATAGAGTAGGTAACAGGGTAAAGGTTTGGAAATTCTGGCAATGAAGTGGAAAACACATAACAGATAAGTACTAAATAGCTTGTAACATGTGATTTAATTTTTAGGGTCAGAATATGCCATCTTTTAAATTAAAACACTTTGATCTTCCAAATCATCTACTAGAATTAAGTAACGACGATGAGTTTAAGGCTGCTGCTACAGTACGTCCTGTAATAACAAATGAAGATTTTTTTAGATTAAATGCATATTTTGTAAAGGTAAGTAAAGTATTCTGTCCTCAAGATTAAAAATACTAAACCCCAAAATGAAATTCTGACTAACAAAAGGTCAATTTTTGCTTTATTTAGACATTTTATAATTTTAATATCAGCAATTCAAGGCATGCTCTTCAAAAAAATACAATTTTTCCGAAATTGGATAAAACAAAACACTAACAAAAAAATCTTAAATATTCTCTAGAAATAGTAGATAATAAACAATAAGAAATAACGAAAAGACGGAAAATATATGTTTGTTTTTTTTAATTTAAGCAAAGGCTAGAAATGTACACTCAACAAATAGAAAAACTTTCGAAATCTCTTACGGAATCGTGGCCGCCAGGACAAAGGACCGGGGCCAAACCGGCCACCAGATTTGACATGCCTCGCCAGTATTACTTTAATATGAGCCACATTTTTTTCCCGGATGATTTTACCATTATTAGGAAGCATACCGAACCCGAAATTTTTGATATTCAGGTAATTATGTAGTTTAGAGATCGATTTTTCAAAAACTTATTATTAAAACAATATTTTTTATTTTATTTTCTCCCAATCAACTTTACAAGTTTATTACAGGGATGAATAAGTAATTTTACTCTAACTTAGTAGGTATATAGGTATATAGTCAGACCAAGTGCTTGGTCTGAGGGTATAATATACAGGGTGTTCATTTGAAAACTTCCCACCTTGATTTTCCTGCTTTAAAATGAAAATGTGGAAAATCGCTCGGACCCGTCGATTTTTATTTCGAGGGGGACATATTTTGCGTATATTGTCAATCTTGTTACTTCAAGCCCCTAGGAGGGAGGGGGGTTAAGATCTAAATCTTAAATGGATACCCCTATTTTATATAATTTTTTTGGATTCTGCATAAAATTCTGAACATTTTTTAATAAAAGCATTATTAGTCTTTACTTAACAGTTTCCGAGATATTGACTCTTGAAAAATTACATTTTTGAACTTTGACAGCGTCTAGCTTTCTAACTGTACGTCTTAGAGCAAAACGGCTTACATGTCCCTATCTTCGATTTTTATCATCTTTCCAATAGTGTAAACTTTCGGTTAAACCGGATGTAAGAAATATAGTACTTCCGGTTTGACCGGAAGTTGACACTATTGGAAAGATAATAAAAATCGAAGATAGGGACATGTAAGCCGTTTTGCTCTAAGACGTACAGTTAGAAAGCTGGACGCTGTCAAAGTTCAAAAATCTCATTTTTCAAGAGTCAATATCTGGTAAACTGTTAAGTATAGACTAATAATGTTTTAATATTTATTTTTTGTCCATATAATTTTAATTTTGAAATTGAATTGATATAAATAAGAAACAATGTGGGTCCTAGAATGGAACCTTGTGGTACCCCACATCTAATTGTATTTCGATTCGATAGTATTAAAACCTTTATAGCTACTACAAAATAAAGTTATTAAATGTATCATAGACCTCCGCACTTAGAACCAACAACAAATTTATATAAACCAAATAAATACCTAGATATAAATAAATTATATAATTTAAAAATTTGCATATTTATTCATCCTTTACTTTTAAAACAAAAAATTTCTGACATAACGCTTACAAAAGTTCATGATCTTCACAGACATGATACTAGACAAACTAATTTTTTACAAACTATTAAAATAAACAGGAACTTTGAAAAACGGCCATTGTTATATAATGGATTAATATTATATAATATTTTACCCGAAAATATTGAAAGCATTAAAAAAACTACCCTTATTTAAATTTCATTTTAAGAAATATTTCCTAATATAATTTTCTTTCTTAATGAGTCAATCAAACATTTATACAAAACGAATATTTTTTTTTTACTGTCTTTCCTTTATATTAGATATATACCTACTAAGTTCATGCTCCAACCAGCATGTTCATGATCCAACCAGTATAAAATCTTTTTTCGGAAAAATATGCATTTCAAAAAAATTAATTTTACGGGTCCGAGCGATTTATGATTAAGTGGACGGTATTTTATATACAGGGTGATCCGTTTCTTTATCATAACGCTGTATACAAACATATATTACCTAGTTGAAATAAATTACATGCCTAGTTTGAACATGATTCAGACAAATAATAATCGAATAGAGAATACCCAATGTGATAATGAACCTTTAAAAACTGTTGTCGCATTTTAAATTTAACATATAATTCGCACAAACTCGTGTTGTCATTTTTAGAACGTTTTAAAAGAAGTTATAGCTCAAGTATCCGAAAACCATCCAACAGAGTACGAATTTAGACGGCTTGTTAATGGCTATAAAATTTTCGACCTCAGCAGGGGCATGGACTATACTTTAGATTTGGGTTTTAGAGATTTACATAGTGGAAAAGAAATTATTAAGAGGTGAGTAGTTTAGTTAAAGTTGAAAACTGGTATTGAAACTAAAAAAATATTTAATGTTTTCTTATTGCGGTCGCCTGTAAAAACACTTTACAGACCTATATTTTAGATTCGAAGTGTGCAAGCCACTGGGAAATGTCGAATTCATACCAGCTCCATACGTTACGGAGAATACGAGAGTCTCCATTATATTACCGGTACAGGAAAGTGACGTTCATCAAGCAATTCACTTTTTGGATGCATACAGTGCTGCAATTATGGAGAAAAAAGAAAAAACGCTCTTGATGATTGTGTTTATGTATCAGTACAACACTGACAGTAAAGGTATAAAAAAAAGTTGATTGGCTACATTTTTACAATAGGTACACAGGGATGGGCCTGCGCACAACACATTTGTTATTAGGGTTTCCTTCTTTATCGACAGCATATAATAATAATAATAAATTTATTTAAAATTTAATAATATAATAAATATGTTTATGTTGTCTTCTATAAACTTATTCTTCAGCTGAGCTTGTTAGGGGCAAATCTTATTTTTTGTTTTAGTATGTAAAGTCATAAATCATAAATATGCATTAAAAATTAAGTTTTAAAGTAAAAATGTTAATTTATAGTATAAACGCAGTTCTTTTTGAAGAATAATATATTACCTATAATAAAATCATTAATTTATAATTGTTAAGTAAAAAATATTACTTATATAAATTATTCAGAACAATATTAATTAATTAATTAAAGCATTTCTAAAAATAGTTTCAAATTGTCTGTTTTTAATATCCATGTTTTTATTTCGACTTTAAATTTTTTTAATGAAATCAATTTTTTAATTTTTGTTGGTAAATAATAGTATATTAATTTTGAAGAAGTAGTCCATACTTAAAGTGGAGTAAAATGATACAGAAAAAGAAAAGCACGAAGTCTTTCTCCACAAAATTTATTAATCGAAAAGTACAAGAGGTGTAAAATTGTAAAATTGAATAGTCAGAAGGTCGACAATCAAGACTCCAGCATACTGAAGAGTCGAGGGTTAAGTGCAGAAGCACACTGTGCCGTGCAGAAAAAATAGTATATTATTTAACGAGCGTATAATGTAGGCTATATTACACGAGATTTTAAAACACGAACCTTCGGCTCGTGTTTTAAGAATCCGAGTGTAATATAGCCATTATAGGCGAGTCAAATACTATACTATATCTGCGACTATTCAGTATTCAAAAAATTAGAAAATGCATTCAGAGCAACAAATTTTATTACAATAGGATATTTTTACATAACAAGGTAATATTATTAATGGTATTTCTTAACTAAAAAATACTTCAATTCAACAATGTTAACAATAATTAAACAAAATACAATTACTTATTTCTAATTTTTTATGAAATTGATTGTAACATTAGAGCAATTATGAAAATGAATGGGAGCAGGAATATTACTTTATTCTTATCGTTTTTATTAGTAATGGAAAAAGTTTCGGAGCTAACATTATTTACCGTGGTAGATGTAGATGGGCATAAATTTGAATTTATTTGTTTTAAAATTTTATTAGCAGCGTCTATTTTAGTTTTTTTTTAATCAGCAATATTACCTTCATTGTTGGGACCGTGGATTATGAAATCTCATAATCCACGGTTGTAGATTATGAGTAACTATGGTAATATGAACCACATTATATATGTACTAACGAACACATTCTGCTTCTATTATTAAATAGTCGTAGATAAAAACATAAATAATTGAAATTTTTTTGTCCTATGGCCTTATTTATTTTAGGTTTTATGGTTATTTTATTTTTATGACGTGTATTATCATATAAATACGCTCCAGATGCGGCTCGGCGCCATTTTTGTTGTTACGTTTTCTCTGTGGATTTCTTGTATTCTTTGCTATTAGGTAATTTCCTATTGCTTCTTTTAAATAGCATAGCAAAGTAAAAAAAAAATGCTTAGCTAAGCTGTTAAAGGAACGCTTCCCGAACAAATCGTATAATTTTGTAACATTTTAAATTTTATAGCCCGGACCTGACCATTTTCCCCATTCGTTAAATCATAATTTTGCAGTGCGCATGCCTATTCCTGTATGGCTTTGTTTACATGCGCAAGGTCCGTGGTATTATTCTAAGATTACATCTACTTAACAAATAATCGTCAACATTTACATAGAATGGTTTGAACCTTAAGCAATAGAACTAGAAACCAAAAATAAATGTGGCAGAGATATGGTGATGACACTCTCATTATTGGGAATAGCTTTAGACCCAGATCCACCAATCAAATTCACCATGTAGAAGGAAGAAAACAACCAATTACCTTTCCTAGATGTCAACCTAAAGATAACCATCCAAACTGCAGTATACAGGAAACCTGCGCATACAGGTCAATATCTCGGTTCTACATCAAATCACTCAAACAGCACAAAACATGGCATAGTAAGAACCCTTGTGGATAGAGCAATCACTAGTTGTAGCTCGAAAGAAGCCCATGCCCATGCCTGCACGCATGGCCTTCATATCATGTGCTCAGAAGCTGAAATTCTGCATAAAGCACCACACTGAAGGAAGATGAAGTTTAAGGAAGCTGCTGCTATACACTATAGAACTCTGGTTGTTTTAGTAAACCATAAGAAATATCTGGAAACCTTTGTTAAATCGATGTAATCTTCAAATACTTCAGTGCGCATAGCTAGTATAAATAGAACTGTAGTTACTATGCTTATTTCGTTTTTACCTGACGACGACTGCAAATACATACCAATTGAAACGTTGTGATTTAAAACAAGTAAAGACAAAGCAAGTCTAAAACTCTTGTGTATATAATAATTACCTACTATTATCTTTTTAAGGTCCTGGAGACGTTTTTCAAAAACTAAAAGATTTTGCCACGTCAGCGTCCGATAAATTCAAACATGACGACATTAAAGTTGCCTGGGTTTCCGTCAGGCTACCCGAGGTTAAACCCCCTCCCACTTTTAACGATAACAAAGCCCTATATTTCGCCGTGGTGGATTTGGCATTGAAAAAAGTTGGTTTGGAAAGCCTGACGTTAGTATTGGATGTCTGGGCTAATATAACTGTTGACTTTCTGAATAGGGTGAGTATGTGATGACTTAAAAAAAACAGATCGCTGATTTAGTACTTACGAAGATATTCGGAAAAAACCGAAGATGCTCGTTTCTGGTTTTATTTTTTCCTGGCCTTTATTTACTTAAAGAGCTGGTGAAATATTAATTTAACGCTACTTAACCTTCAACATGTCTATTCCAAACTAACTTTTACAGTTCATTACATGGAAAGTACCAACATAATATAGAATATAATAACCATTAAAAAAAATAACAATAAAAAAAATGGAAGTTAATCCAATTTAATTCATTAACAAAATCAATTTAAAAAAATAGTTTAAAAATAATTTAAATTAGTACATATCTCTCTAATTGTCTTTTAAAAGTTGCCAATTTTTTAATTTGTTTGAAAGATTGTTATATTTTATTATTCCGTCATATAAAAGCGATTTTTTCCGAAATTACTTTTTACTGGTATAGTTTGATAATGTATACAACGTCTGGTGTTATGATCATGTAATGTCTTATTCTCCTGAAGTGTTATGTTTGATTTTTTTTCTTTTAAAATAATAGAGTGAATTAGAATACAAATTTTTAATTTATAAATGTTTTGAACGTGTAAATACTCTTTCGGTCTATATAGATTAACAGTTGGTTCTAAATGTGGAAATTTGTGTATACATTTAATAACTTTATTTTGCAATTTTTCTAATGGTTTTAAGTTGGATAAATAAGCAGTAGCTAAGTATTGTAATTTTGAATATATTATATTAATGAAAAATATATTTTTTTTTGCTTATTTCAAAGGAATGAAATATCTAGCTCTGTACAAAACAGATACCAAAGGAGATATCGAGTTTATAATATACTGGATATGGCATTTCCAATTTAAATTTTCGTCTAAAACTAATCCTAAAAATTTTGTCGTTTTTGAATATTGAATATTTTCATTATTAAATGTTAGGGGGTTAATGATGGAGTTTATTTTATTTTTAGTTATAAACATAAAAGAAAATTTAATAAAATTTAACGTGTTTATTTGATTGAAGCCAAGAAAGAAGTATTTTTAAATCATAATTATTAATATTAAAAAACATTTCTGCGAAACTTTCAGCAAAATAAATAATTGTTGTATCGTCTGCAAATAGCTTTAAATTGCCCCCTTTGGGTTCAATTTGAGAAAGGAATTAATATAAATTAAGAATAATACTGGACCTAATATTGATCCTTGTGGAACTCCACATATTATTTCTTTTTCCGTACTTTTTCTTTCCCCAATTTGTAGGCCGCTTATCTCTACCTAATGAATAACCTAAAAAATCGTGGTGACGTTGGTCACCTGACTACTAGGTAGGTACTCGTTTGGCGGGAAAAATGTATAAAATATATTTTCTCATGAAAATTGGTATGAATGAGATGACGAGATACCGGACAAAGGTATTTGAAAAAGGTGTTTAGGTTTAAATTTTGTGCTTGTTTACAAAGTTTCATACAAAAATTAGAAAAAAAATATAGATACCCATTATCGAGTCGACTAACATACCTTTATTAAATTGAAAAAATATTGCACCACTTTGCCCCAATTCTATCTTTACCGTTTACCTTTTTCAGGTAAGAATGAATACAATAGAAAATTACCAAATTTTTTCTCCGATCCCGTTCAGACAATACAATCCAGCCATATCGCAGTATCCCACTTTAGACGTAAACAAAATGTCGGGACATTTTGACCGGGAAGAGTACAAATATATCGCATTTTATGGAAGGGATTATGTGACAGGTAAGACGAAAGAATCGTTACTACGAGCGATCATAGGAAAGTTTTCTATTCTATGTTGCTTTGTCCTCATTGGTTACAATGATACCCCACTGTAATAATTATTCGTGGATTATTTTCAAAATATTCGTGAACATATTCAAAATTTAGAACCTCTCAACTTTGGAAAAAACATTTTTTTTATACAGTTTTGGACTTAAGGGTCCAGTTCTCAAGGTCAATAATGTTTAAAATAAATGGCTTAAATGCAGGGGTAACTTCCGGAACCTTTTTTTAAAAAAAAATAATTAGTATCTAATTTTGGAAGTGCTGTTCAGGGAGGCATTGAGGAATAATACGCCGGTGTTTTTTTTTAATGCACAGAAACTTTAACAAAAACAGTTTTTTGAAACCACTAAAATTGCCACAATTTACCTTAAAATCCTTGAAAGTATAGTGTTTCTTAGGTCAATTTAATGACATAAAACAGTATGAAACTCCTAACCATAGGCGTCCCAAACAAATAATTAAAATGTGTATACACACTTATAAGTTTGTTTAACATTAGGTGTTTGTACATACTACACTTTATAAACTCACTGTATATATAATAATATTATATTAAAATAATAAATATAAGGTAACTCAAAGATTCTATACACAAAACTAAAACCAGAAAAATAAACCTGACACGGCACGACACTGCTCAGAAAATGCTTTAATTTTTTTACCAGAACTCCTTTCTGGGACCATTCTCCGGCCCGTCCATAAGTTCCAAATCACGTATATTTTATCTTCGTCTCTTCCACGCCATCGGCGGTCACTGGCCTATCTCTGTCTGACAGAATCGATCGTTGAACGGGCTGCAGACCGCTTCAGCTTATACCAGCCGCTTTTATCACCCCTGACAACGTGCATAAATTGTGAACGGTTGCCAGTTCTACCAAATTTTCTGGTTTGTTAATATATTATGTATAACTATACGAGAAACAAGGGTTTGTTAATTAGTTGTTTTTAAACACTGAAAACACTTTTTGTCTTGATTTCAGTTATACTGTTTCTTAAGGACTAAATAATATATTATTATAACAATGAATGGCTTGTTATTTTTTTCTGTCACACTCAAAACTCCTCGGTTTAAAGTATATTTGCAAACTAGCTTTCAAAAAAAGTTACTGACTAACAATTGAATACTGATATAAATGAAACATCTTTAATAAAAAAACTTAAAGAATTGAAGAAGAAAGATCTGACAACCCTGGTTGTGCGGTCGGTCTCTTTGAGACTGTTTACCGCCGTATGGAATGATTGGAATGTCCTCAAACTGAGTTTGGATAAGTTATAAACACGTCGATTTTCAGAACTGAAGTAAAAACAACAATTTTTACTGGCAACACGATATTTTCTAGTCTTTCTAGAGGTCATACCTCCTAAGAATTCTAGAGAATATGTGTTTGTTTTAACAGGAAAGGTTCCGCAATTGCACAAAACACGAAAGTAAACAAAACTATGACCGGCTGACTAACATCTGCCTTGCTCTACCAGCTCCAGGATATGTCTGTCTTTCTTCTTCGTATGCCAAAAGCATAAGAATAACTACTCTGATTAAAACAGCACTGCAGTGCGCATGCGAATCGTCAATAGTTAGGCAAATCTAATTGACCATTGAAAATGGCGTCGTTAATCCCACCTTAATTAAAATATATAAATTATTTCAGCAAGAAAAAAATATCAACAAATAATACCGCTAATTCGTATCGACAACGATATATCAAAAATCTTGAATACACACTATAAGGAAAAAGGAAACATTTTCGAGATGTTTGTCCATATCGGTGGCGACATACACTGCATGAGAGCAACGGAGATGAACTTGAAAGTTTTGTATCACTTTGAGAGCGACGAAAAGAGAAAGAATAAGTTTTATGGAAACGAAGCTGAACTTGCCAAACTACTACTGACCAAGCGGGATTCTATTCCCGAGTTGCTGTGATCAAAGTGCCTTATTTTTAGAATATACATAATTTTAAATAATAGTTTCGTGAATAAGGTCTTATATAAATACATCATGTCATTGTGCCAAATTTCAGTAGCTAATAGGACATATATTATAGAATAACTGTTTGCCATTATAGACCAGGGCTGAAGCCTTTAAAAATAGTAAAAAGTGAAAAAAATAATAGTAGGATGAAACCCATTGGAAAAGGAAGAGAATATAACAAAAATTAAAGGAAACATAATTTACGGGCGATCCGAGGTCGGGAAGTGGAAAGGGGTGAGTTTTTAAGGGTAGAAAACGATTTATCTCGATTTCCGGCAAAACTACAAGTCCTATGGAAAAATTTTTTTGTTTATCAATATGGAATCTTACGTTTTTCGAGTAAATTTTAATAAATAGTTAAAAATTGTACATGATTAAAAAAATTATAATTTCGGATTCGAGTTTTTTTCGTTTCTTTGCATTTTTTGAGAACATTTACCATAGTAATGTATATTTTTTTTACACCATCAGAAAGTAGAAATTTCAACGAACAAAAAGCCCACCGACTTTTTTAAAACAGCAGATATTTTGACGTGAGAATTTTCGATTGAAAATTGGGGTGCTTTTTCAATATTAAGTCAAAATAAGGTGAAAAAATAAATATTTTAAATCAAAAAAATTTATGTGTTTGGGACATAAAAAGGTAAGCTTTCACCAAACTTCGTGAAAAAGATATATTTTTTTGTAAAAGATAACAATATAAAAAACCAAAAACTTGGTTATTTGAATTTTTCATATAAATTTTGAGGTTATGGGAAAAAAGTGTAAATACAAAAGTTGTAGATCTTTTTATTACCTACAACTTTGTCATTTAACGTTTTTCCATAGGACTTGTAGTTTTGCCGAAAATCGAGATAAATCGTTTTCTACCCTTAAAAACTCACCCCCTTCCACTTTCCGACCTCGGATCGCCCGTAAATCATTTTTCCTTTCATTTTTGTTATATTCTCTTCCTTTTTCAATGGGTTTCATCCTACTATAATTTTTTTTTTTATTTCAAAAATTATCGACCCTGGTCTATTATAAGTGGTTAGTAGAAGGAAAGTTGAACCAGTGCAATGAAATGGCCATACTCGCCTTCGGCTCAAGACTTTCCCATATATGAGAGTGAAACTTTATACTGTATTTAGGGTATAAAAACGAGTATAAAAACTAACCTGTATGTATATTTTTGGATACATATTTTGAACTCAGGTTTTCTCTTTAAATATACTCACTGCCTATAAAATATTTTAAAACAAATATATTCCTATGTTTTTTTAGGACGTTTAACTCGACGTAAATGTAAACCAAAAAAAAACATTGTCCAGTATTTTTAACATATAATATATTGTATTTTAGGAAATAAACAGGGTCGTTGCTTTAGAAATAGTTTTTTTTAATACTAAACATCTTTTCCAGATTTTCAACATTTAAACTGAATATTGCCTTTTATCAAAAAATTTTAAAACACTTTATGTAAATTTAAACTTTTAAAAAATATTGTGAATCAAAAACTTTGTTTAGTGTTTTATTATGCATTTTTTCAATCAATTCTTTCCTCTGGTATAATTGGTTGGGGAAGTGCATACGACTCGAATTTGAAACTACTTATAACAATACAAAAATATGTTTTAAAAATACTATTTAATTAACATATTTTGTTTCCTTCAAAAATATTATTTGTTTATAATAATATTCTGAGTTTAAAACAACTTTATTACAAAACTTCCATTATACAGTGACCGGCAAAGAGTTCGCAACATATGGAAAAAAAATTTATTAGCGGAATATTGAAAAATCTTTTTTGGGGGATTGGATGTGCATGTCCCATAACCCTAAAATCGATTTTGACATACGTCACGTGACCAATGGTATGGCGGGAAGGTTGAAAAAACCAATATGAAATCATCATAAATCAGATAAGTTGATGAGATATCGAAAAAATTCCAAGAATAAAAAGTGTTTAGAATTCCATTAGAACCTTAAATACAATGTTTGGGATATCTACTTAAAAAAAATAAAATCGAATATTTTTGGAAATATTTTTTTACCGAATTAAAAATTTCCATATTTTTCCTTTCTTAAAGCTTCATTAAAGTAAAACTGACATCTGGTGACCACAACTAAAAATATTCTTCTGTTTTTCTGACAATTTGGAGCAATAATTCAAAAAATTCGCTTACACTTGGATACCAGCTGTTGCAATAGTCTATTTCTAATAACCTTATTGATATTTTTTATATCGAAATATTCTATTATGTTAAGAAATCCTTAAATTCATTAATCCAAAGAAAATTTTATTTATAACCGTAAAAAATAATTTTGAATTTCGCAGAAATCTTTAAAAAAATCTAAAAATTAATAAAAATTTAAATTATTTTTTACGGTTATAAATAAAATTTGCTTTGGATTAATGAATTTAAGGATTTCTTAACATAATAGAATATTTCGATATAAAAAATATCAATAAGGTTATTAGAAATAGACTATTGCAACAGCTCTGGTATCCAAGTGTAAACGAATTTTTTGAATTATTGCTCCAAATTGTCAGAAAAACAAAAGAATATTTCTAGTTGTGGTCACCAGATGTCAGTTTTACTTTAATGAAGCTTTAAGAAAGGAAAAATATGGAAATTTTTAATTCGGTTAAAAAATATTTACAAAAATATTCGATTTTATATTTTTTTAAGTAGATATCCCAAACATTGTATTCAAGGTTCTAATGGAATTCTAAACACTTTTTATTCTTGGAATTTTTTCGATATCTCATCAACTTATCTGATTTATGATGATTTCATATTGGGTTTTTCAACTTTCCCGCCATACCATTGGTCACGTGACGTATGTCAAAATCAATTTCAAGGTTATGGGACATGCACATCCAATCCCATAAAAAAGATTTTTCAATATTCCGCTAATAAAAATTTTTCCCATATGTTGCGAACTCTTTGCCGGTCACTGTATGTTTTAATAAATAAAACTAAAAATTTATTACATAACATTACTCATATATACCAAACAAGACAAAAAACCAATCTATGCTTATGTTATGATAATTTTAAAGCGTTAAAAAAGAATGCTTTATTTTTTGGCATCAACATTTTTAATATATACCTACTAATTTGAAAACTATGCGTTTGTTGGCATTTAAAAGAAAATGAAAATCATGGTTTATGCAAAATTATATTTAAGTAAGCCAACTTATATATAGGTAATAATAATACTAAATATTACAATTTTTTTATTATAATTTTTCCCTTATTTATAATTTTTCCTTTTTTCTTGAGTGAAATATTTTTGAATTACTTTTACTTATATTTTTAAATATATTTATGATGTGATTAAAATTAACAATCTAAATGGGTGTATATTTTTTCATTACAAAATTGGACAGATTTGTTAATCTATGGTTTTGTAATGATGCTTTCATTGGATTTAATAATGTTATTGATTTTAATATTATTAAAAAGAAACCTTTAAATAAAATAAATAAATCTACAACCAGTTAATAATAGTGGCATACTACTTGTGGTAATTAAAGTATTATGCTACGCATAATACACCTAGGACAATTTATAACTTCTAGATCTATTATGAGGCATAAGTATATTTTATTCGCCATCGCGAATTGCGATTTATATAATTAATATGAAGATATATCGGAGAGCCATAGTCCAACTTACCGCTAGTGTTCCAGTAAATAATTGTGTTAGTATAAATGGTCATAATAGCTTTGCACTGATCTGATACCAAATTTATCCCTGTCTAATTAAATTGTATTGCTGATATTTGGCGACAGCCAAGCGCAAGCACAAAAATTACTTTCTTATTTCCTAATAAACAAATAATCTTGCAATAAGTTCGATATTTTAGAGGGTTTCGAATCTTCCTCCAAATGTATACCTATTTGTAAAAGTAAGAACCTCTGGAAACTAAGGGAAAAGGGTATAGAGAGCAAGAAGACATAAAGTTGAATAAATAAAATGTATATTATCTAACTACCTACTATAAACAATTTTAAAAATGTAAGAAATACCTAGAAATGTTTACAATTAGAAAATTTGAGATCGTTAAGTTGTTTCTATCAGTGGCTTTTTTCTAAATGTATCATACCTTGCACCACCGCCTGATAGAAATATACAACTAACCTAATTAACCTAAAGATAAGCAACATTACATAATATGAAACGTTATTTTTAGTTTTGGCAGCAGGAAAAAGCAGTTTGAGGCTTTTATATAGGTATTTGAAAAAATACAATTTGTATTTCAGATTTCTCAATTTAATTTAATAAAAAGTACATTCATCACTCATTTTTACTTCATAAAATATAAAGAAATTTTAAACAAAATCTAATATAATAAAATTTTAAAAAATTATACTTTCGGAAACTAAATTGCTGGTTCCTAGATTTTCCCCTATTTTCTGTATTCTACAAATGCATTTGTTTTTGTTGGTGGGCAAATTAATGATAAATCTAATTTTTAGGGAGATAATTTCCTTTCATTGTGTTTCCCTTTTTTTGATTGTGTTTCTTTTCCAATATAAAATAGACAAATAGTATTTTATGACAAAAAAAATTATAAATATAGATATATGTCCTAAAATACAGCATGCTCTAAAATACACATCCTATAATACAATAACAAAATCTTATCTCAATAGCTACATGACAATAAATTATTAGGGCAATTAGGTATTGCCCAAAACTCCATGACTTGTTAACTCCCAAAATATTGTTTGACTTTTTCTGTAATAAATATTAACTTTTTTTCACAGAATTTACACCTAAAAGGCTTCTCCCCAGTGGGTGAACAGATGCCTATGCAACTTATTATTAAAAGTCAACATTTTGGGTAAAGTGGACACATGAATTTTTTTTCTCTCTTGTTTTTATACTTTTTACCTTTACCGTATAAGGGTACCTATTTAAAGTGTTTTTGATTCAAGTGGGACAAAATTTTCTGGCGGCACTGCCACCAACTCGACATACTTAATCTCATCCTCAGATTGGACATTATGTTCTTTCCTCATATGACTTTTTCTGTAATAATTATCACTAAACTTTTTTTCACAGTATTCACACTTAAAAGGTTTCTCTCCGGAATGGGTTAAAAGATGCCTCTGCAACTTATTATTAAAAGTAAACATTTTTGGGCAATGGGGACACAGGAATTTTTTCTCTAGCTGAGGGGCTTTCCAATTACCCACGTCATGAACAATTTTTAAATGTTTATTGAGTCCCTCTCGGTTTTTATACTCTTTAACTTCACAGTAAGTGCATTTAAAGTGTTTTTGATTCGAGTGGGACAAAATATGTTTTGTCACTTCAGATTTATTAAAAAATTTCTTTCCACAAATATGGCATGCATGATCTTTAACTCCTATATGTCTTTTCATATGCAGTGATAATCCACTGTTAATGGGAAACCTCCTTTCACAAAGCGAGCATACATATTTCCAGTCTTTGGGCTCAGTATGCTTTACGATCTTGTGAGTTCTCAATATACTTGTTGTGTTGAACCTTTTATTACAAATATTACATTGGTATTCCTTTTTGTTTAAATGTATTTTGGTGTGGTGGAACAGATCTCCTGAACAAACAAAGCCTTTACCGCAAGTACTACAAATGTAAGGTCTCTCATTGTTGTGATTACGTTTGTGGACAAGCAGACTGTGTGATGTAACAAAGCTAGCCTCACAAAGTTTACATTTATAAGGTTTTTCAAATGTATGCTTTGATCGTATATGCGCAGCCCAATGTTGATTTCGGTTAAATTGCTTGCCACAATATTCACAAGTGAAAGATTCTTGTTTAAATTTTTGTGTTCTTCGTTGTCTGCGTGGTTTTTCTGTAACTTCTTCGTCAGTAGAATAATTACCGTCATTATTTGTTGCAAGAAAGTCATCATCAGATATATCATCTTTTATTTCATTTTTAATCATTTCTTCGTTGATACAGCTAGGAATATTTGGATCAGATGTGTGTCCATTTTCCTTTTCTTCTGTTCTACCTTAAAAATAAATGCACAAATTTAGAAAGGGTCTGGTGCACCATCACCGATTACCTACCTATCTACTTAGCAAATGTTTTTGTATCTACCTTTTTTTTTCCCTCTAGAATTCTTTAAATGTATCCTCGTAATGTGCACTTTCAGAAACCTCTTCCGTTTAAAAGATTTCTGGCATATATCGCAAGTAAACGTCTGACTTTCAATATTTTTTCTTTCAATTTCTTCTTGCAATTGAAGTAATTTCTCTGCTCTTAAAGTCTCGCTTTCCTTGCATGAATTAATGAATTCATAGGCCTCATTTAGTTTATCTGTACAAGACTCACATAGGTATAAGGTGTTATCATCCCAGTTCTGTAAAACGTAGGCATTTTATTTAAATAAACATTAAAGAGATTAATACTTTTCAAACCTGATTTGGTTCACATGCGGTCAATTTCTCGCATAATTGTACATTATTCTCATCTATATCGGTTACGCTTTTCAAGCTTTCATGTGTTTCTATGCAGATACAGCAAAAATTTGTACTGTTGTCCATTATAAGCTGGTTTAATTTGTAATTTCATTAAAAATAAAAAATCAACAAACAAACACCCATTACCCATTTACAACCTAAAAATCCACAAATTTAATTGACAATTGACATCACGGGGATGAATGTGGGATTGGGCAACCCGCAACATGCTGCCACCGGATATGTCTGCCACCTGGCCATATTTGAACGTATGTGCAAAAGCAATTGAGACGTACGTGCGATTAAAATTTGACATTGTTGACGTTTCGTTTTCGTAACCTTTCTTTTTTTAGACCGCCTTGTGGAAATGTTTTATTTTTTTGTGATTTTTATCGCACCGGCATTATTAATTTATGTTAAAAATGTCACTGAAGTTCCTAGTATTTCTCTGCGTAAGTACTAAATATTGTAATATTATTATTAAGCTAAAAATATTGCAGCCGAGAATATTCCTTTACTTCCAAATGTTTTAAACTCTGATTCTCTGCAAACCGCCGAATTCGTTGATTCCCTCAATAGCTCACAATTTCATAACTATGAAGGAAAACCATACAGAAGTGCCATTGTCTGATAATTCACCCCCATCTGAAGTTTTGGTCTGACTTGTTACCAAAACTTAGCAATTGGAATATTTTTGATGGTGCTGGAAATATCCCCAACAACTTTAAATTTGTTGAAGGGTGGCAGACAACAATCAGGGCAGTTATGTTGCTCTGAAAAAATTTAAGGGGTAAAGGTTTACAGTTTCGAAACCTAAGAAATCTAAACCAAGATCCACTTGAAAATCGTTTTGGCTAGATACGGCAACTTGGGGTTCGTAACACAAACCCTACATGCTTGCCGTTTGTGGCTGCTTTGAAAACAGTTATGATCAATAATTTAAGCACCCCTGTGTCGAAATCTAATAATTGCGAAAAGGACTTTTGTAAAACTCTTGGGGATTTTGGGAATTTTCTACAAAAGTATAATAATGAAATTCAAACCTTTGAAAACCCTAATAATAAGATCTCAGATTTTGACCTTGCTGGTATTGATGAGAAGGATATTAATATTGATAAGATAAACTTTTAAATATTTATGGAAATGAATTTCAAAAATTTAACTTTGGTGAGCAACACGACATATATGTAATGAAATTGTTAAATTAAATGTTCGATTAACAGTTTACAAATATTTAAGAGATAAAAATAATCAAACTTCAAGTTCTGGACACTATAAAAAGCATATAATAAAAATAAAGTTAATGACCCCAGTAATAAAAGATTTAAAACCAATTTAAACAATTTTCTCAGTTTCTATATAAAAATAATCCTTGTATTAGGTAAAACATTTGACTAATGTATGAGATGATTCTGCCCAATTTTTTTTTTGTTTCATGTTAATACATACCCACAAGACTAGCCCAATGTTGACCTCCACCAGATTAAGACTTGCCCCATATGATGACCTGACCTAATTTTAATAATGACCAGCCCTATATTGACTTGTACCTGATTTTGAAGATATGTGATTTCAATCACCAAAGAACATTAGTTTTTGTTGTATTTATTCCAAAAATGTTTTTAAAGTTATGGTATTTGTTGATTTAAAAAAATATATAATTGAATAAGGGGCATTTAAATAGGTTTTGGTATGTCGATAGTATAATGTTCCATAACTAGTTCGTACCAGAAGTTCATATAGTGAGCAGAAATTTGTTATGTTATGTTGTCAATGTTATACTCATTGGAAGTTATGCCGTCTGCATTCAGATCTTTTTTGATCTAAAATTGAAATAAATTATAAACAAAAAATATGGTCGTTTTTTTTTCTAGAAAAGTTATTGTTTTGTAGTAAATTAATTTTTTAATGTTGTTTGCTTTGCTGTTTTTTAATCGTGTAGAATAAACATAATTTTTCTCAGAAAATTAAAAAGCAAAGTAAACAAACATTAAATAATTAATTTACTAACCTATAATTAAAATTCAGCGTTCCCCTGCCTTCCTCACCCCCCTGCCACCTAAGATGGCGATCTGTTAAACGTCATTCCCGTTTCGTTCAATTAACATGCAAATAACGTTTCTCTTAGTTGGTGTTTTGTGATTGACATCATCACAGAACACAGGCGAAGATTGACATTTTGCAAGAGGAAATGTGGTTTTTAAAATCCAAATCCATAAAGGTAAAAATCATTAGGCTGGACCAGTGCAACTATTCGTACTCGGTAAACCACCGTGATCAGATAAATTCGAGGTCCTGTAAATATGCAGTTGCAGATGCCCTTGTATAGGTATGTGCCGGTATAAAATTTTCATCAAAATTCAATATCTCTCTTTCTTGTCTAAGCAGGTATCTCTAATCAAATTTTATCTTTGGATGGGACTATCCCAATGATCTGAAAATGGTGTTGGTGATCAAAAAACTAAATGACGAATGCGCTACTAGTGTTTACTTTTAATACATAATTATTGTCTCTTCGAATGCCATCCACGCCTCGCACTTGCCTGATTTTTCTATTTATTGATCTTCTCAAAAAATAATTTAGGTATAAAGTCAAATTAATCTAAGAAACTCGCCGCATCACCTGTCAATGGCACCCAGTTGAAATCTGGTATGTTTTACGTTAGCGGTTGGCTACAGAAACAGAACCGGACTAAGTTCGCCTTCGCCATATCTGTTAAATTTTGTAAGGGAGTCTTAATATTTGGTAAAGAGCGTAGGTATGTACATACCTTCTAATTTTATTATTTATAAAATAAAATATTGACAGACCAACCAAAATACGTTTGTGAAAACATTATAAAACTAAAACAAAATAGGTATTTATGTATTTATTTATACAAGAAAAAAGTAATACATTTTTTGCGAAGTGTAGCATATGGTGCACGTCTAAACGTCTTTTGTGGGGATATATATATATATATATATATATAGGGTGTCCCGTAACTAAGGGGCTATACAGCAACAGGGGATAGTGGATTTGAAAATATGTCATTTAATTTCATGTCTTATACGGTTAAAGAGATACAGGGTGATCCAAGTAAATACTTAGGTAGTTTATAAAGTTGGCGATAATTTGATGTTAAGCGGATATGAATCAAAATGGGCGTAGTTATGTTTTTGTGGGCAAGAAGGAGGATTTTATAATGAGATTTACGATACCTCCTAGAGAACTCCAGCTACACACACTATAAGTTTGATAAATTATCGCATATATTTTTTGATGATTTGACCGCTTTTACCTCAAATTATGAAAGAGGGATCTTTTATACGTAAAAAAGTTGTACTTTTAATTTCAAATAATTTCGGAGATAATTGCGTTTAAATGCTAGATGACAAGAAACATTTAAGTAAACACCTTTCTTAACAAAATTTTATTGAAAATTAACCGTGCGTTCTTAATCATAAATGGCATATTTTCACGTCTCCTGTAGCTGTATTTGCCCCTTAGTTATGGGATATCCTGTATATAACGATAAATTAGTGGTTGTAATCACTATTAAAATTAAATAATAAACACCAAGAAAATCTGGCTCTGAAATATATAAAATCCAAAAGTAAAATGTTTAAAACAAACACTACTACACAAAAAGCAGCCACAGAAACACTAAAAAATACCAAACGCTACGGCCCACTCCTGCTTTAACTTTAACGACGAAACCAGATCAGCTGTTAATGTCAAATGTCTGTTGTCTTCTGTCGAAACGATTTTTTTAAGAAAAATTCAACTATACATAATATACCTATATGTAGGTATATTATATTCTATGCAGAAAACATAATATAAATATTTTTTTAAATATTAATTATAGATTGTTTTTAGATTACTTAATTCGTTTCACATTTTCTCATATCCTCTCTCTCTGGCGACGACGGCCCTGTATGGACTATACAATAGACATGCAATAAGGATAAGGCCGTTGAAAATTAGAAAATTGCCACTTAATTTTAGCATATTAAAAATGTATTGCTCCTTGATGTCATACAAAAATCATATTGCGACGACATAAAAGATAAAATTGGACATGTGCATGCTAAATAATATTATTTTGTCTAACTGAAAGCTATAATATGCATAATATCATTAACTTTAAAATTGGCCTATTAGGTATGCCTATTTTTTGTAAATTTCTTGAAAGAACGGTTCCTTGGAATAACCCGTTTAAGTATTATTTTGACACTAAAATTTTAACCACAAACACTGAGTAGGTATAGGTAAGTTACAGGTTACAACCATTATAAGGTTGAATTCTCAACGTCATTCAATCTATTGCCAACCTATAACCTATTTCGCGTTGATCTTTTTGAGTTTATTATTTTAATAACTAACATTTAAAGAAAATCAATATCGTCGGTACATTATTTAGGTAGTATCTGATCTATTACAAAAATATCAATTTATTTCATTGCTAATTTTGGGAGAATTGTATAGTGAAAGAACAATGAGTGACAATGACATAATAATGGTAAAAAAAATCTTACCCGATATTTTTCGCTATACAATTCTAAAATAAGTTATGAAATTCCTTGATATTTATTAAATATGTCAATTATTACCTATAAAATATCAAGTCGATACTGATTTTCTTTAAATTTTGTATAAAAGCTAGAAAACATAAATAAATCTACGCGAAATAGGTTATAGGTTGGCAAGCATGTTGAATCTTGGGCAGAACTTTTTTAGCCTTCTAATACGTACACCTCATTTTACTATAATAAAACATACCTGTAATACCTGTTGAACAAATTACCTATTTAAAATGTCATCATTAAAAAAACAATAATAAAATGTCACCGTTTTAATTTTCGAAAAATGTCAAACCAGCGGAAAGTTTTATAATTGAATATAGGTCGTACCCATTACTGAGCAGGAAGGTTGGTCTGAAAGATATGTTTTAGGAAGGCTTAACATTCCAAACAGAAGGCAGGAACGCATTCCTTGGAAAGAAGACCTGGAAATGAAAGAGAACCATTGATAAAGTGGAAACCTATATAGCTGTATTTTTTTATTTTAAGCGGGCATTCGAAACAATTTACAGGGCTAGATTATTGAGTAAATTGTATCAGTATGGTATTCGCGGAAATGTTTATAAATGGTTTAAAAATTATTTAAGCAACAGGTCACAAAAAACAAAAATATCAAAAACATATTCAAATAAAAAAATAAATAATATAGGATTTCCTCAAGGAAGTATACTAGGTCCAATATTATTTATTTTATACATCAAGGCATGCCTTTAGTTTTAAAAATGTGTAAGTTACAAATGTTTGCTGATGACACCTTAATTTACATTAATATGTTTTAAATATTTTTGATGGTCTAAAATACTATCAAATGTTCAACCTTCAACCTTATGATAAAAAAAGGAGCCCATGTTGAACCCACTTACGAAGTTTTTAACTTAGCAGGTAAAGTTTAAATTTTTATTTTTTGACAAAGATGTATCTTTTATCGAAATACGCTAAATACATGATGTAAATAAAATGACGTTTTCTCGAAAAGGGTTAGGATTAGCGACATGAATGAAGAGTACTTAATTTTTAGTCAATAGTTAAAGGCATCTAAAAAACGTTGTCCAAAGTTTTTATCATACCGGACGTAAAAAAAATGGGCACATTAGTGTCACAGCTAGTCCGTCCCTGCAGCTGTGAGTAATTCGCAACACTTTCTGGGATAGTAATTTGAAGGGTCTTACCTGGTATACATCATATGAAAAAAAAAATTAAAATATACCTGTTGGTTTAATAATTATGTGTCAAAAACTTAATTCCATGGGAGCTCTTTGGGAGCCCATATCTCCGAAGAGGAGACCGATACGAAAGAAGTTTATGTAAACTTGTAGTATTCTTTTTACGTGTTTTTTCATATCCGGGAGATTTCCTACATTTTTCCGGTATATTATATATTATACCTCGTAATAAATTAATTTGTATGGAGTGAAGCGAGGCCCCCTATAGTTCCACACTTGTTGCGGCAATGCAGTCAACCTTTTTTCGCTGTTGATAATAATATAATATTACCTTCTTCCTTCTTGCATATCTACGTGTCACACTGCATAAATGTTAAAATTACTTGATATTTATGAAGCGTTCGTAACATCCGCAACTGCTTTTTTTTGCTTATTTACAAAAATACAGTGGTGGAACATTCATTTTTCTGACTCGCAAGGAACCTGGTGAACCTTTGCATTTGATGTATTGTCGGCTTGTTAAGGTAAAGAGAACGAGACATCTCTATCTGGGCTCTGTTATAGTTGAACTATTAATGCAAGTGAATAAATTCCATTCAAAAGTTTTATACCCTTCCCCACATTAATATCTTACCTCATGCCACTGGTACTGGACTGTAGCGTTATTTTTTGTAATTATTGTGTAGAGATAACTAGATAAATACTATTTACACGGTAGGTACACAAGAAATGGTTTAATTACTTTCTGTAACCCTTATTAAACTTATTAAAGTACTGGCAATAATATTTATAAAACGTACTTTCTTCCGGGTTAAAAACAGCTAAAATGTCATATGGAATGATATATACCTAATACCTATACTTATTATATTTCCGCAAGTCCTAATTGACGATGCGTACACGGGTACTATCTGCCCATTAAGCAAGGACGTAAAGCTAAAAAAACAACGTACTTAAAAAAAGTATGTTTAAAGCTTGTTGAATACTCTGTTTATAAAACTTGTCATTGAGAGGCCTCATAAAACTGATGCAAGTGGGTGTAAGTTCCCATGTTTAGAGGATGCAAATGACATAAAAATACGTTGCAAATTTCACCCACATTGACGGCCCCATCAAAATTTGCTGTCAGCTTTGCTTTTCATAGATATTTCATTTCATAATTAATTTTATTTTTTTTATATCCTGAAAAGTTAACTTCCTTAAGTGAAGAGGAATTATAACTATACGTGAAAGCGCGGAATTTACAAACGATAGGTATACGATATACCATAAATACTTGTCCATTGACTTTCCTAGTCAAATTTTAAGCCTCAGATAGGGACTTGGAAATAGTATTTCAAAATTAAAAACAGTGTATGAACTTGCGGATCATTTATTAATAAAAAATCAGTGTGTTCTTTAAATTTTCCAGATGTATCTAGTGCAGTGATGCTATTTCTAACTTTACCAGTTAGTGTAGCATCACTGGAACGATCTTTCTCCAAACTTAGAATAGTAAAAGCCCATTTCCCGCATTTTTGTTAGTAATTATTGGTTTTCTGGCTTCACATGGATGGTATTTTGATCATTCTTGTTGGTGTTTTTTGTGGGTTTGGTTGTTGGTGGTTTTGGTGGCATGGTTGTTTGGCTGGTGGTTAGATTATGGGTGGTGGTAGTGGATCGCTGATATAGTATTAATAAAACACAACAGAAACTGAAACAAAATTACCTACACTGCTAAACATTTTATTTGTGTTGGGCATTATACTTATATGTATATGTATTTTAAAGAAAATGGTTATATCGGGTACCTGAATATTAAAACATTTTACTTTATTTAATTAATAATCTAAATTCGTTGATATATTGACGCAGGTTGGTCAAGTTTCTTCGAACAATGTCTACTGTAGGATTTTCAATCAGTTTCTTGACGTCACAAATTATCAGTTTGTCTGCATAAGCCTGATGGCGAAGACGTAGACGTTATTTTATGTTCAAATGTTTATTGAACTTGAACCGAAAAACAAGAGTGACTTACTTTTTTCTGGGAAAGAAAGCAATAAACAAAACAAGCTGGATTGTATTTATCAATTTGTTAATACTATATTTCCTTGATTCTTGTGTTTTTAATAAATTTTTTCCCCAGAATTTTTTTATTAGTTTAGTTTGTTTTATTACAATAAAAATAAAATCTGGTCAAGGATACTAGCATTTTGTATTAACTGTTAATTTTATTATATTGATCTGCGATTACTGTTTTAAATCGTTTTAATGGAATTGTGTTAATGTGAACTCTTCCGTATTTTTTGTTTCGTCAGTTCTATGTCAAGTTGAACATCATGTTTATTATACTAATTATAAATTAGTTCGGGCAGTTAAATTATTTCTATTTAATTTGAAGAAATAGTCCATGCTTAAAGTGGAGTTGAAAGTATAAAAAGAAAAGAAAAAACTTAAAGTCTTCCTCCACAAAAGTTAATAGAACAAAAATTTGTTCAGAGGCCTCTACATGTTTCGAACGCAGAAACGTTCATCATCAGGAGACAGGAAAATGTATTGCTGATGGTTTTAGCAGAAGAAGTGGTATAAAACCTTAATGGAGCTTTTATGGAAGTAAAAATTGGTGTGTCGAAATGACATAATGTGAAGAAAAATAGAAATAAGTTAAAACATACTTAGTATGTGAAAAAGTCAATTAAAAGGATCTAAAACAACCAAATAAACCGGGGAAGAAGAAAAAATCACTTCTAAAAAAAGGTTAAAATGCTATTTTTAGGTAAGTATCCGTAAGTTCGCGGACACTATGTTATCTTCTAAACATTTGTCATTACCATAATTTACTGATGATTACTGATGTTTCATTTAAAATATAAGTATTCGAATAGTCGTTTGGTATGTTATTCGAATAGTCGAATAATTCGAATAGTCGAATAGTCAAATATTCGAATTTCGAATTGTCGAATATTTGAATAGTCGAATTACAGTCGTTTAATCACGGTAGAAGTGGTTTAACTGCTTGCTGACTATATAATTTTATTTTTGTTTTTCTTTTTTACGTTGAAATTTACAGTTTCACGGAAAACACGAATAGTCGAACATATAATATCCGAACAAAGTCAAATAGTTAAATATTCGAATGGTCGAATATTCAAATAGTCGAATAGATACTTGAATAGTCGAATATTCGAATAGTCAAATATTCGAATAGTCAAATATTCGAATTTTGAATAGTCGAATATTTGAATAGTCGAATATTTAAATAGTCGAATATTTAAATAGTCGAATAGTCAAATATTCGAATTTCGAATAGTCGAATATTTAAATAGTCGAATATTTGAATAGTCAAATATTCGAATTTCGAATAGTCGAATTTTTTAACTAACAAAAAATTCCAATTTAGAATAGTCGAATATTTGAAGAGTCGAATATTTAAATAGTCGAATATTTGAATAGTCGAATTTTTTAACTAACAAAAAATTCGAATTTAGAATAGTCAAATATTCGAATTTCGAATAGTCGAATATTTAAATAGTCGAATATTCGAATTTCGAATAGTCGAATATTTGAATAGTCGAATTTTTTAACTAACAAAATATTCGAATTTAGAATAGTCGAATATTCGAATGCAATTCCGAACCCTAGTATAAAGTATCAAAGCCGTGTTGGAGAATAATAAAATTTGATGTGTGAGCCCACCATACTAGGACCTTTGCATGTTTTCTATGCATTAAATAATAAAGTCTAACCATCTAATTACAAGGTAATAGAACAAATATTTTACCAACAAAAATCTTTTTATGCTATATATTCCTAACTACAGACAGATTAATATTTTCGTAGTGAAGTGCATATTATGTTTCCGTGTTTATACTTTAAAATAACAAAAAAATTAAATAACTAGGTAGTTATAAATAAATTATATCAGGTGATTGCTTAATAAATTAATAATTTTGATTACTATACAGGGTATATGGATACGTAAGGTCACATACCAGTGGCGTAGTAAACTTTTAAAAGCTCAAGGGTATACGAAAATAAAGTAAAAATCCTTTTTTTTTATTTTATTTTACTTTGCTCCCAACCAACATTACAAGTTTATTACAGGAATAAATAAGTATACAAAAATAACTAACAATTATTACTCTAACTTAGTAGGTATACAGAGGGTGTTCATTTGAAAACTTTCACCTCGATTTTCCTGCTTTAAAATGAAAATGTGGAAAATCGCTCGGACCCGTCGATTTTTATTTCGAGGGCCACATCTTTTGAGTATATTGTCAATCTTGTTACTTTAAGCCCCTAGGAGGGAGGGAGGGGGGGGGGTAAGATCTAAATCTTAAATGGATGCACCTATTTTATATAATTTTTTTGGATTCTGCATAAAATTCTGAACATTTTTTAATAAAAGCATTATTAGTCTATACTTAACAGTTTCCGAGATATTTACTCAAATGACATTTTTGAACTTTGACAGCGTCTAGCTTTTTAACTGTACGTCTTAGAGCAAAACGGCTTACATGTCCCTATCTTCGATTTTTATTATCTTTCCAATAGTGTAAACTTTCGGTTAAACCGGATGTGAAAAATATAGTTCTTCCGGTTTGACCGGAAGTTGACACTTTTGGAAAGATAATAAAAATCGAAGGTAGGGACATGTAAGCCGTTTTGCTCTAAGACGTACAGTTAGAAAGATAGATGCTGTCAAAGTTCAAAAATGTCATTTTTCAAGAGTCAATATCTCGCAAACTGTTAAGTATAGACTAATAATGCTTTTATTAAAAAATGGTCAGAATTTTATGCAGAATCCAAAGAAATTATATAAAATAGGGGTATCTATTTAAGATTTAGATCTTACCCCCCGTCCCTCCTAGGGGCTTGAAGTAACAAGATTGACAATATACGCAAAAGATGTCCCCCTCGAAATAAAAATCGACGGGTCCGAGCGATTTTCCACATTTTTATTTTAAAGCAGGAAAATCGAGGTGGGAAGTTTTTAAATGAACACGCTGTATAAATTATTTATATCTAGGTATTTATTCGGTTTATATAAATTTGTTGTTGGTTCTAAATGCGGAAATCTATGAATACATTTAATAATCTTATTTTGTATTTTCTTTAAAGGTTTTAGTACTATCGAATTGGCTGAACCCCAAGTATAAATAAGATACTGAATTTTTGAATGTACTCACGCATGATAAATATTTTTTTAAATATTTTAAATATATACAATGACGAATTTTAAAGAATATCCCAATTAACAGAGAAATGTAAGTTCGAATATGTTCTACGTGTTTTCTCCAGCTTAAATTTTGATCAATATATAATCCTAAAAATTTTATGTTATCTTTGTAATTAATATTTTCCCCATTAAAAATTATTTGCTTCTCCATATCTAGTCTTTGTTTGGCAATGTACATAAATGAGGATTTATAAAAAAATATTAACCCTTTTTTGACTTTTTTGATATTTAATTGGATGTACGTAATATTTTTAGCATAATAAATCTGTACTCGGAAGGTATACGACACTATGTCAGTATGTCCAATTTTTACAAAAATTAGGTAACTATGTAGTTTTATTCAGAAAATTAAACAATTTTGTGGGGCATACAACACCAAGTCCAATTAGTTAAGGTAGCTGAGAAACAGCGTAGACTTTTAACACAATGTGCATTTTTATTTAGAGGCCTAAGACACCAAGGTAATCTGTATGCCTCGGATCTTTAGTAATATATTTAGCAACACATTTAGCGGCAGAGAATCACTTGATGTTATATGCCTCTAAGATCTATATAATAGTAGGTGGGGATTACACAGAAGCACGTAGCCAGGAAATGTATTCGGGGGGGGGGGGGGTCCGGCAGTGGCGTATTTCGGATTTTGATGAGGGTGGCCTTTCTTTTTTCTTTCTTAAAAAATGCGCCGCAGGCAAAAAAATTTTAGGTGCCACGCCCTTTTTTGGACTCTCGAAACTTGGAAATTCTTAGTTTCGATAGCCTAACCGGAAAAAAACGTAGATATTATATATAGAAAATTTAAAATTTTTATTTTATAAATTATTTTCTTTAAGTTATGTATAATATTATGTGTTATTTTCCTATTTTGCTGAAACAAAAAATTTCTGAGAATTTCGGGAGGGGGTCCGGACCCCCTGGTCCCCCCCCCCTGGCTACGTGCTTGATTTACACATAATGTTAAACGCCAGCATGACTATCGGTATTTAGGCGGCAATAACTTCTTATTTTGTCTATTATTACTTTTTCTTTTACCAAAATGCATACCATTTTCATTTAATACACTCAGTTTTTGTAAAAATTGGACACATTGTCGTATGCCTCCCGAGTACAGTATTATGGCTTATAATTTTTTACAGGTATAGAACACTATGTCCATCAAAATACAAATTATGATAATTAAATATTTTTTAAAATTTATTTACAAAGAAACACTAAATAATTAATACTTTGTGTAGTGAAAGTAAGATAATAATAATAAATCAACACTAACCTTAAAATTATGTTAAACTTAATTGTTTTTACTAAATATCCACAAATCGAGCTGGTGGTACATAACTGTCGTATGCCGCCCGAGTACAGAAATAATTTTTGTGTCGTCGGCAAAAAGTTTAATTTTATTTTTGAAATAGAATTGATATAAATAAGAAACAATGTAGATCCTAGAATGGAACCATGTAGTACTCCACAGCTAACTGCAACTTTAGTATCTCTAGATTTGCGAAACCCACACTTTGTTATCTCTTAAAAATTAAGAAAGAATTTTACGAATAGTTTTTTCTAAATAATTTTTAATTGACTTAATTAAAAATAATAAAATTTGGTGTACTAGTTCATCATACAAGGACCTTTAAAAAAGTCTAATACAGTTTTGATGTAAAATGAACAGGGGGATCAATATTTGAGGGTAGCAAAGTTTAAGTACATGAGATTTCCCATAACCATTCTGACGTCGCACCACTCTAATAGTGAAAGTACAAGAGGCATGAATCGGATACCTGTGAAAACGCCTTAGCTCTTAAAAATTTTCATAAATACCATGGAAAGAAAATTTTATTAATTATTATGTTACAAATTGTAGAACTAACAAATTAAGAAAACCTATTCTCTTTGTACCTATGACAATAAACGTACATAACGACATAATTATCCGTGTTTTCCTCTGTTTTATACACTCCCGTACAAAAAAAGCGGGCTTCATAAATTTGGAAATAACGATTTATATTTTTTAAATTTTTACTTCGATTTAAGTTATTTTTTAGAGAGCTCTAGATAGGTACATTTATTAGTTTTAACAACATGCCAATACAAATTTTAAGAGAGTTTGGTTTTTTGACATAATATACAAGGATAATCGAAAAGTTGTTTTTTTTGCCTAGCCTCAAAACACCCTGTGGAATAATTAAGAAGCAAAATTACTTTAAAATATCAGTTTCCATTAAGCCGCAAATATTCTTTGCATTTTGGTTTTTGGTTTATGTCAATACGTGCATTTGTTCTCACCCAAATGCAAAATGATCTTGATGATGTCAATAATTTAGGAAACGCAAAACTAAAGCTATTGATGACCGATTTTTTGTACTTAAAACTCTTCGGAATCGTCGTTTGACGTCAGTACAGGCGAAAAACCAACTTCGAGAGGTTCGAATTAAAAATGTCAGTTCTTGGGCAGTTCGTCGAAGATTACACGAAGGTAATTTAAACTCACGCAGTCCAGCAACTGGACCTGAACTACTACCGCGTCATAAGAGTCAAGAATGGAGGAATATTACCCAGGATGATATTCGCGGGCTAATTGATGGCATGAACCGACGTGTACAGGCAGTAGCAAGGGCTAGAGGAGGCAATAGAAATAATAGAGATGTGTTTAAGTGAAAAAGTTGTTGTTGGTACCTGTTAAGTTTGTTTTGCGAAAATGTTATTTTTTAAATCTTAGGTATACGCACCTTTTTTTGTAAATTTATTTGTTTATTAAATCTTGGTTATTACAATAACATTTGTTTTCTTGCATTTTAATAATCTATTTTATTTTGAATGCAATGGCAATGAGAAAATAATGGAAAATTTAGATTATTGACATCATCAAGATCATTTTGCATTTGGGTGAGAACAAATGCACGTATTGATAAACCAAAAACCAAAATGCAAGGAATATTTGCCGCTTAATGAAAACTACTACTACTAAAGTACTTTTGCTTTTTAATTATTCCATAGGGTGTTTTGACACTAGGCAGAAAAAACAACTTTTCAATTATCCCTGTATAATATGTGAAAAAAAAACAATTTCTCCTAAAATTAGTATACGCATATTAAAACTCATAAGTGTTTCTATAGCTCTATAAAAAAATACTTAAATCGGAGAAAAAATAAAAATGTTATAAAGCCCTAAAATTAATCCAAATTTTATTATGCCCGTTTTTTTTGAATGGGAGTGTAGAAAAAAGTCATACTTGCGAATTAAACTATAACTATTGGTATCTACGATAATTAGGTATTTGCCGGTGTCAAATGACTAATAAAGAAATAACTATGACCAAGCTTAGAACGATTATCAATTTGAAAATGTAAATAAAAATCCATTTTTTCACTACCTACTTAAAAATGTTATAAAGACACAAAATTATAATAGGTATTCTGCAGTGGCATGCGGTGAAATTTGGGAGAAGGGAAGCAATTTTTAAAAACTTACCTATTTCATTATACTATATTAATATTGTTGAAATAATCTATCTGCATTAAAATGTCGCGTACAAGCCTTAATTTTGGTCGTCAGCTTTTTCATTGTAGGCTTAGCCCGCTTAGCCCTACCATTTTTTATTATGTTTACTTTTTCGATAAAAGTTTGTGACGAAAAATTTTTCTTCGGCAAAAAACACACAACACAAGCACACAACTTTACAGTTTTAACCGCGGAAATCCGATTTTTCTCGGCCCCAACCTCGAAATCGGCTAATGTTGAGACGACGCCATCCTAAACTAAATAGTAGACCGTTTAACAAACCACCCAATAAAACCATATACTTCTCACAATCTTACAAATAAATATATTAATAACAAAACCAATAATCAGCCGTAACCACTGCTTATTTAGTAAGAAAACTATGCTGTGTGTAGAATACAGTTACCACCTGAACAACCGCCCGCGATGCAAAATATAATCAGCTGATGTCCAAAACACCCAATAAATCTATGATAATCAATCCTAGCAACTGCTTATTCGGTAGTAAAGCGCCCGCAACTAGAACTCTCAACTTTTGCATTTGGCCCCGAAATTTGTATAATATGGAGAACAGTAAGCAAAGCAATGTAAGTATTACATTGTCGGGGTGGTAGGCGGCCGGCACACGGGTCCAGGCGGTACACGGGTGCGAAGATCTTCTCCGATGAGAGGGGAAGAGAGACGAGAGATATACAGGCTAAGGTCAACTTTTTAAGAGGCTTGTCCGAAGTATAATAATTGTTTTATTTAGGATAAAATGAATTTATTAGGATAAAATAAAGATGACGTTTTGGTTTTAGGGGAAGCAATGCTTCCATGGACCGCACGCCCCTGGTATTCTGGAAAGTATAGGCAGCGCTAAATGCAAGTGAAGGCAATTTTGTAGTATTTAGATCAATGTGTGTCTATAACAATTAATAGTGACTATTTTTTTTATTGGATTAAAAAACGTAGGGCTTGGTTTAGATCACAATGATATGGGGACGATATATCTAACCAAATCTAGGTTAACATTTTGTCAAATTCATATTATGACATGATATGCCACACTAATGAGTAATAAAATAAGTAGACAAATACAAATTTATTTTTGTTGTTTACAAAATTAACAAAGTAAGAATATACAGAAAGAAAAAGAAAAATAATTACATCTCTTAAGAATAGTCCTGCATGTTTCATAAGATCTTCCCACTTCTTGGGACAGGCGTCTTATACAATTTGTTGGCGTATTTTGCATTATTTCACGAACGTTTGCAACAAGTTCTTCTGTTCTTACAGATTACAGATGGTCTTCCTGCTCCTTTTTTGTGTTGAATAGAACCTGTTTCCCTAAACACAGCCACGGTTCTTTTCAGGCAATGATAAAAATCCCCACCAATAAAAGCAACATTAGGAAAATGTTCGTGAAAATCGTCCATGCACAAACCCGGATTGTATTGCACTCACCATTTACTCTAACCCCGTTTCGAAAATATGCTTCAACCATGAATGTTTTGTGCTCTTTCGTGAAGCCCATTGCGTGAATTGTTCAAGAAATTGGAAAAATTAGCGATGAATCAAATTACTTGTAACGACTGTCAAAGATGACGGAATAACTGATTGATTGTTAATTCAGGTAGTTACTGACACCCAACAGGTATTAGGCTCTACGGCTAAGCATTACTTCCTTAGGCCCTCTTTGATGCAAATAATTTTTGCTCGCACGGTACATTTTCAAAAAAAGGTAAATATCTCGAGAAGGTCGTGACTTAGGTAAAAGTATATTTTATTTACTCGGCGTTATCGAAATATGTAATAATATACAAGTTAATCCATTTAAATTCTTACAACTTTGGTCTGTAACTTTTTTCCAATCACCCTGTATAATTCAAAATAATTTTAAAACGTGCTGATAACAGACCTGTAGTGTATACCCTACAAGCCCTACATTAATAAAATTAATTGTATGGCTTTTCGTAATTTAACTGACGCGAACGAAATGCGCCACCCTGTATTTCTGACAGTGAAAATTTTAACATTTTCAATTGAGATCCCGGATTATTATGAATTCATAATTGCACTTGTTGTTTTATGAGCAATCATAGTGGCACCTGTCGTATTATCAATATCATAATGCTCTCACTGTTAGAAGTATTATGGTCGTAGATAATTAAAAGTAATTTAAAAGAAAAAAATTAGTTATGCAAACAATGCAAGACAAATAAATGTACAATGATATTTTGCATTGACGCTGTTCATTTTACAATACGCTTATATGAAAGATACCATCCTTGACTCCAAACTTGACCACTTGGTAACATCATGGTAACAATCACATACACGTTGTCGGGGAAGGGGGAAATTAAAGAATTAAAATATCTATTTAAAAGAGAGCGAGTGTCTCAGCCATTTTAAAGGTAAATTGAGGCCGAAAAGTGAATAAATTATTTTTTTTTTAACAAGATGCGTTCGTTTGTTTTTGCCGGCGTTCTGCTGAGTGTTTGTTTGTTCGGCGATTCGGCTAAGTTGCGTAAGTAATATCTAGGAGCACTGTTAGTGTAGTAGTGGAAGAATATTTTTTTTTAAGAAGATAGGTAACAATTTTATAAGAATTCTTATACCAAAATTTTTTTCTTACACAATTTTTAAATATAAAAGAATTGGGAATACTTTATTATTCTTTAGTACAAACCCATTTAAATTATGGAATACTAGGATGGGGAGGCATAAATAAGAATTATCTTAATAATATTGAAACTATTCAAAAATACATTTTAAAAATTATTTACGAAAAAGACCACCAGTGTTCTTCTGATTTACTATTTAAAGGTAGCAAAAAAATGGATATTAAACAAATATTTTCTTACAACATGTTAATATATATTTTTAAATATAAAAATATAATAAATTATATTAATCACACACATGAAACTCGTCGTAAAAATACTATTACATATAAAAATAGAGTAAACAAAACAATAGCACACAAACATTTTTTAAACATCAATCCATATATTTTTTTGCTATGCTACCACAGTCAATTAAATTAATTAAATCGTGAAATATTTATAAAAATAAAATTAAAATTGGATATTATCAAATCCAAGAGATATATATTCAAGAACGTCATTAATAAATAATGAATAAAATAAATATATATATGTATATTATATACATAACGTTTTGTATCTTCGTATACTATAGTGATATAAAATATTGTCATATTCCTTTTATATTATAATCTAGTTGTGCCTGAATTATGAAATATATTCTTGACAAAAATATTATATTATTTAACTCAAAACAAGTATTTTACTTCCGAGTTCGGAATTGATAGTTTATACAAAAAAATTATATATTTTAGCATTAACGGTCAAAAAATATTTGAATAAACTTTTATTATTATTATTATAATTAAAAGGAAACTAAATGCGAATGCAAAACGCAAGGGCTTAAGAGCAGTAACCCCATTTACCACAATGAAAATTGCCGAACGTTTTGCTGGTCAAACGAAAAGAAAAAATAAAAATTGGTATTTAGAAAATAAATTCTACTTTAAATACCCCATCCAGAAAAGTAAATGACGATCGAAAATATTCCCAAAATTTTTTTTAGAAATTTTTTTTATTTTTAGTAATTTTGTAATATCTTAAACAATTCTTTATTGGTCAAAAGCAAAATGACTTTCCCGGGTGTAGAATGTTGTACCAAACAATTTTTCTTAAAGCTATTTTTCAATATCGGCCTTACTTTTTTCTCAAAAACGTTGGGCGCGTAAAGTGAATTTAAGCGTGTAAAGTGGATTTACGCACCCAACGTTTTTGAGAAAAAAGTAACGCCGATATTGAAAAATGGCTTTAAGAAAAATTGTTTGGTACAACATTCTACACCCGGGAAAGTCATTTTGCATTTGACCAATAAAGAATTGTTTAAGATATTACAAAATTACTAAAAATAAAAAAAAATTCTAAAAAAAATTTTGGGAATATTTTCGATCTTCATTTACTTTCCTGGATGGGGTATTTAAAGTCGAATTTATTTTCTAAATACCAATTTTTATTTTTTATTTTCGTTTGACCAGCAAAACGTTCGGCAATTTTCATTGTGGAAAAGGGGTTACTTCCTCTTAAGCTAGTTTTTTAGATGTTTTAAAGGTCTGCCTATTGCGCTAGTAATATAAATATTTTTAAAAATCGTGGACAGGGTCGATATTTGCATACGTACTATGTCTCGTATCACATTATATACAGGGTGTTCGCTAAATGCGTTTGGATCATTGTAGAGATCATTCTGTGAGGCAAAATAAAGGTATTTCTTTATATACCAATCAAATTGATGTTCGGCACAGAAATTTACCTGGGTGATTTTCATCGTTTTGTTACTAAAATGTTGCTTTACTATTATTTTATGCCACCAGAGGGCACTTTATCCGAAAATCATATTTAATTTTTTGCATAATATCTTTTTTGTTTTGACAGATACAATATGTGAGTTTGTAAATTGGAAAAAGTTTGATAAGTCTAGTTAAGTTTTTTTTATTTTAAAGTCCATCCAATAAAGTTATAATATGTAGATAAGTACCAAATTTCAAATATGTATTCCTTGTATAAAATCGGCAAATGTTGAGGAGTTGAAAGTACGAATAAGACATGAGTGTGGGTTAATTTGTCCCGAAGTAATAGGAAATGTTCAAAACGAGTTTTATTTGTATTTAGGATATTACCAAATGGTGGATGGACAACATTTTGTGTATTTATTGACGAAAAAGTATTAATAGAAGGTTTTCTTTATTTTTCAATTAAATTAATTTTTGTTTGTTTATTAATAATAACATTAATAACAAATTTTTATTAGTTCATTGAACTATTTAATTACATTTCACATTTTAAATTTTTTCTTCTCTCTTGATAGATAGGTAATTACAATCTAGAAAGACTATTTTATTAGACTTTTTTACATAAAATTTGATTCTTTAATTTTTTTACAAATAGTTTTAAATTACACCTTTTAATTTCATTTCCTAACTTGTTATATTCTATAGCACCACTAAAAAATATTGATTTTTGAGTCGATTTCAAATTTGTATGATCCAAAATAAAGTTATTTTTTCCTCTTGTTTCATGAATATGAACTTCATTAAATTTTGTCAAGAAATTTTCATAATATGGTGCTGTTATATTTAAATTTATTTTATGAATAAAAATCAAAATACGAAATACTAAAAAATTTTCTATATTCATCCATTGTAAACAATTTAGCATTTCCGTTATTTTAGTGTATTTATTACATCCCAATATTATTCTCATTGCTCTATTTTGTAAAATCTGTAATCTGTTTTTATCTTGTTGTGAACATATACAGTGTGTGTATAAAGTCTGGAAACGGCTTAATAACATCACACTTTACTGGCCGATTTAAACCAAATTTGGTACAGTTGTGTAAGAGGATCTAACGCACCGAATGACGATATTGGCGTTGTTGCCAGCTTTTTAGTTTGTCTGGAATTCGAACAAATTTTATATTTTTAAATATAACACCCAGTATATTTTAAAATTTTAAAATTCCACATAAAATTATAATTATTTTTTATTAAATGCATTATTAGTCTATACTTCAGAGTTTCCGAGATACTGACTCTCGAAAAGTGACATTTTTGAACTTTGACAGCTTATAACTTTCTAACAGTACGTCTTAGAGCAAAACGGCTTACATGTCCCTATCTTCAATTTTTATTATCTTTCCAAAAAAATCAACTTCCAGTTAAACCGGAACAACTATATTTCCTGCTTTCGAGTTACATCCGGTTTAACCGGAAGTTGATTTTTTTGGGAAGATTATAAAAATTGAAGATAGGGACATGTAAGCCGTTTTGCTCTAAGACGTACTGTTAGAAAGTTATAAGCTGTCAAAGTTCAAAACTGTCACTTTTCGAGAGTCAATATCTCGGAAACTATGAAGTATAGACTAATAATGCATTTAATAAAAAATAATTATGATGTTATGTGGAATTTAAAAATGTAAAAATATACTGGGTGTTATATTTAAAAATATAAAATTCGTTCGAATTCCAGACAAACTAGAAAGCTGGCAACAACGCCAATATCGTCATTCGGTGCGTTAGATCCTCTTACACAACTGTACCAAATTTGGTTTAAATCGGCCAGTAAATTGTGATGTTATTAAGCCGTTTTCAGACTTTATACACACACTGTATATAAAATTGAACTACAAAAAACAAAATGAGGTAAAATAATACAATTGAAAATCATTTTTTTACTATAAATGCTTAAGTATCCGCTTAATCTATTTAGTACTCCTATCTTTTTTGAAATTTTTTTACAAATATAATCCATATGATCATGAAATTTTAAATTTTTGTCGATAATAACTCCTAAATATTTAACTTTAGTAACAATTTCAATAGCTTCGTTATTTATTTTAAAAGAAAGATTTTGATTTGGAAACTCATTATACTGTTTATCAGACCTTAGTAACAAACATTTTGTTTTATTAATATTTATTTTTAATTTATTTTCACACATCCATTTATATGTTCTAGTATATTGTTCATATTATTTGTTAGAGATATTAAATTACAATCTGAAATATAAATTACTGTATCATCAGCAAAAAAATTATATTTACAAATGTCTAGATTGTAGGCCAAATCATTAATATAAATTATGAATAATAAAGGACCAAGTATACTGCCTTGAGGTACACCAACATTTATACCTTTTTTATTATTTTATAAAAGACAGAAATTAACCTACATTCAGTCTTATTCGTGCTTTCAGGTCCTCAATATTTACCGGTTTCATTTGAGAAATAAAATTTGAGTTTTGGTACTTATACAGACTGTTCGCGGATAGGGTTTACAATAGCACAAATAATGGATGAAAAATTTCATTTTTCGGGAAAAAGTCATTCGTGATAAAAAGTTTTGATTGTAAAAAAAAATGCAATTCACGAACAGAAAATTTTGATTTTTTTATACAGGGTTCGCAAAAACTTCAAAAACATAATTTTTCTCCAAGAGTAAACTACCTTTATTTTTCATTTTTGACCAAATTGACTTTTTCCCGAAAATGAAATTTTTCATCCATTTGTGCTATTCTAAACCCTATCCGCGGACAGTCTGTATATATAACGTAATATGCACTTGAAAAATACTCAATTAAAAGCTATTGAAATTAATATTATTTTTAAAATTATTATTTTTTTTAAATTAGGGAAAATTTTTAATTTAAAACGGGTTTCCCTATCCATATCTGAGAATTTTCCTGTGCTAGGAATGTAAAGATAGATATTAAGATAGATAGAAAGATTTTAGTAGAAACTGTTTTGAAATAACTGTTGCATTTATTTGAATTTTGAATTATTACTCATTTCTGTGTCAATGTCAATGGTTTTCTTTATTATTTTGCAAAAGATTTTGCCATTACGTTTTGTAATGATTTATTTTCATAAAAATAAATGTCTTTTAAGGATATAATATAGGTAGTTTACATTCGATTCGCTACTTGGCAGGTAAATATTACTATAAATATTGCTTGAAAAGTAATCAATTTATTTAACTAATTATTTCAGTATACAGGACGTTGAAAAAGATGTGGCAAACTAAAAAAAATACTTTTTTGTAAATACGAATAATATCCCAATGAAATCCTGGATACTTTTCAGATTCTTTAAAAAAACAAGTTTTATTCCTAAAATAATATGATTGTTTTCTTTATACTTTTAGCCAGCAGCTGGGGCAGATGTCACAAATCTGATAAGAACTTTTCAGAATGTTTACGAAAAAATATAGAGGAAGCTATTAATTCCCTTAATAAACGTAAGTAGAGACCGACCGAAGGTTCAGTTTCGGCTAGTTTCGGCCAAAAAATCCAGTTTCGGTGACAGTTTCGGTTTCGGCCAAAAACAGGCCGAACCTTCGGCCATGCCGAAACTTAGTGTTCGTGAATTGTCGCGCACCGTTTAGCTAACTTTGGGTGTAATTTAAATCCTAGATTTAAAATAGATCTTCGATTTTAAAAATTTTTAGAGGTAAAAGAATTTTTTTCTAGCTGTAAACGAATGTGGTTAAAACTTCTTCGAATTGTTTCAATGGACATTGTCTGAACAGCTTTAACACGTTAACAGCTGGAAAAATATGTTGAATGTGGAGGGGAGTGTTTGAATAGCAAATTATGAAATTATTATTTGTTGTTATTTTAAGATTGTTTTGTGTTATTTCCGGGGTCATTTCATATGTGAAATTAAAAATACATATTTCTGGTAACACCAAAAATCAGTTTTTGAAACTTTTCGATACCCCTCTGTCATTGATAATGTATGTATTTCGACCGCTAATGCTGCTATCCAAAAAAACAAAATTCTTTTACCTCTAAAAATTAAAAAAAAAAAAAACTAAAAAAATCGAAATTTTTTTTTAAATCTCTGATTTAAATTACTGGCGTTATTCTAAATTAGTTTTCTAATTGGCATTTTCGTCAAAAATAAAAAATGAAGGTAGTTTACTTTTGGAGAAAAATTATGTTTTTGAAGTTTTTGCTAACCCTGTATAAAAAAATCAAAATTTTCTCTTCGTGAATTGCATTTTTTTTTAAATCAAAACTTTTTATCAGAAATTACTTTTTCCCGAAAAATTATATTTTTCATCCATTTGTTCTATTGTAAACCCTATCCGCGGACAGTCTGTATATTGTTATTATAAATCATTAGTAAAATACAGCCAATGCCTCTTCACAAATAATACATTATATAATAGAATATTTAAACTCTATTTGTGGAACATATAAAAGCAATTTTTAGGCTTTCACCAGTATCAGTTTCTGAGATAAAGAAATTCCTATAAAAACTTCAACCCCCGTTTTTACCCCCTTAGGGGTTGATTTTCGGAAAATCCCTTTTTAGGGGATGCCTACGTTAAAGGGAGAAGACATACTCGAAATTTCATGATTCTAGGATCGGCGGTTTCGGCTGGGCGTTAATAAATCAGTCGGTCAGTCACAATTTTATATAACCGTATAGGTATATCCAACACTTTCAATGTTAGTGACATTCGTGGAGGCGCCATATCATTAGGAAAACAAATACCTGCTAATTAAATTGTATACTTAATCGATTTTTAATTATTTATTGATGTTTAAATCTTAATTTCTATTTAATAAATTGAGAATATAGAATCATTACTAAGGTACATTTTTAACGATACAAAATTGTCACGTATTAATTTAATTGCAATTTTGTTGTGATAATTATTGTCCAAATATTGCACCTATAGTACATAACAGCTGGCTCTATTAAGGAGATAATATAATTTCGGGGGATTGCCGGTAACATTTTTTAGATTTTTTCCTATTACATACAGGGTGTCCCATAACTTATGGGCCGTAGAGTAACTAGAGATACTGGACATCAAACTAAGCCGATTAAGTCATATAAGTTTTTTTGGATTGTTACTCGTTCTAGAGATACAGGGTGTTGAAAGTAAAAGTTTATTATTATTATTAATATTATTATTTATTTAGTTAAAAGTTTAATAAAGTGTATTGAGGTCAACGGTGGTCAGTTTCAACATTTACTAAAGTGAGCTTCTTGTTTTTGTTCCACTGTTTCGAATTTATTGCGTTTTGATAATTAAAATATTAATTTAATTATGTACAGGGTTATCCAACCAAGACTAGACAAGGCAATTTCTTGACTTTTCCTGTACTTTTATAAAAAAAACTGAAATAGCCATCTTAAGTCATTTTCTCCCGCGAATTCGAATATCTTCAGCAAAAAACAATTGAACATCAAACAAAAGTACTAGGGGTCACTTTGATATTTTTTTAAATGAAACACCCTGTATATTTTTACATTTTTAAATTCCACATAAAATTATAATTATTTTTTATTAAATGCACTATTAGTCTATACTTCATAGTTTCCTAGATATTGACTCTCGAAAAGTGACATTTTTGAACTTTGACAGCTTATAACTTTCTAACAGTACGTCTTAGAGCAAAACGGCTTACATGTCCCTATCTTCAATTTTTATTATCTTCCCAAACAAATCAACTTCCAGTTAAACCGGAACAACTATATTTCCTTCTTTCGAGTTACATCCGGTCTAACCGGAAGTTGATTTTTTTGGGAAGATAATAAAATTTAAAGATAGGGACATGTAAGCCGTTTTGCTCTAAGACGTACTGTTAGAAAGTTATAAGCTGTCAAAGTTCAAAACTGTCACTTTTCGAGAGTCAATATCTCGGAAACTATGAAGTATAGTCTAATAGTGCATTTAATAAAAAATAATTATAATTTTATGTGGAATTTAAAAATGTAAAAATATACAGGGTGTTCTATTTAAAAAAATATCAAAGTGACCCCTAGTACTTTTGTTTGATGTTCAATTGTTTTTTGCTGAAGATATTCGAATTCGCGGGAGAAAATGACTTAAGATGGCCATTTCAGTTTTTTTATAAAAGTACAGGAAAAGTCAAAAAATTGCCTTGTCTAGTCTTGGTTGGATAACCCTGGTACATGGTTTTTTATGCTTTGGGATGTAATGTTTAAAGGGAAATATCTCGAAAACCGTTAGAGATATTAAGATCAATCAAGTAAACCTTTTTGACTCAGAAAATGCCCTTCTTTAAGAAACTTTAATTGAAAAATACCTAATATCACAGGTAAGAAAAAAAATCATAGATTTATGAAGCCCAGTGTATGCAACTAGCGCCCTCTAGTGTGAAACCTAAAAATTTCTACAAATTCTTATTTCTTGCTCATAAAAACATATTACTGCCAACTTTCAATTCAATTCATTAAACGGTTTTAAAATTATGGCTTATTTTCGAGAATAAACTTTTACTTTCAACACCCTGTATCTCTAGAACGAGTAACAATCCGAAAAAACTTATATGGCTTAATCGGCTTAGTTTGATGTCTAGTATCTCCAGTTACTCTACGGCCCATAAGTTATGGGACACCCTGTATATACCGGATGATGCACTATCAGACTGGCCATTGGAAGTCCCATGTGAAAGCAAATAATCGCTCCCTTATTACTATACAGGGTGTTTGGGAAGAAAAGGGCAATATTTTGGGAATGTGTTCAAAGGGTGAAAATAAAATAAGAGAAATAAATAAACCCAATGTTTTAGTTTGATTCTCAACCATTTCTGAAATAATAGGTTCTAAAGTTAATTTTTATTTTCAAAGCGAATAATTGGAGGTACTGTAGTACAAACTAACTTAAAGAATATTTTCAAAAACCCCTCCACCAACTTCAATACAATTTTTCGGCACGTTTGTTAATTGCTCGGGTAGCACGTTGGATTGAGTGGGGATTGTTTTTTATAAAAGCTGCAGCATTGAACCCGTGTTTTATGTACTAGCAAGTTCATCCATTCCCAAAGGCAGTAATCAAGCGGGTTTAAGTCTGGTGACCTCGGTGGCCAACCTTGCGGACCACCTCTGCCAATCCAGCGATTAGGAAAACTATAATTCAAGAAATTTCGCACACGGGACTAAAATGAGGTGGGGCTCCATCATGTTGGAAGTACATTCGTTGTCGAACATTTAACGGAACATCATCCAAAATGTGTATCAAATGGTCTTTCAAAAACCGTAAATATCCTTCTCCAGTAAGACGCCCTTCCATTTCAAATGGACCAAACAACTGGTCGTTGAGCATGAGCATTCCACACCAGACATTATTACTGAATCGTTGTTGAAAGTTTCGTTCAAATGAAGCATTAGGGTTTTTATCTGACCACCGATGTTCATTGTGGCAATTATTAATTCCATCATGAGTGAACTGAGCTTCATCGCTAAATAAAATGTATGTGTGCAGACTTCGATTTTGATGGATCCATTCACAAAATTGTACCCTTGAAGCAGGATCACCATCTAGAAGATGTTGAACAGGCTGAACGTGAAAAGGTTTTAAACCGTTTTTTCTAAGTGACTCCCATACGGCTAGATGTGATGGTATATAACGTTCATTTGCAACCCGTCTCGTACTTATACCTGAGTTCTCTGCGACAGTATCCAGAACATTTTCTACATCTAGACCCTGCACTCTTTCAGAAACAATTATCACGCTTGGAAACATTGCAGTTTCCTGATGACTTGCAAATACTTTTTAAAAAACTCCTCTATTAGGACGTCTGCGATTTGGAAAACGACGTTGATATTCAATAACTGCGCGCATCGCACTACCGTTACTGTAACCATACAGGAATGTCATGTCGGCATACTCCCTGTGACTGAATGTGTGGGGCATTGTAAGTATGAAAATCATGGTTCAAGTCGATACGCTCAATATGAAGCTAACTGACAACTACTATGCATGTCAAAACTATATCGGACGTTTAAAACTAAAGCCTCCTTCATTATTTCAGTATAAAAAAAAGTCAGAACCGATTACTTCAGAAATGGTTGAGAATCGAAATAAAACATTTGTGTTTATTTACGTAATGAAAATGCAACAGCCCTAAATATATAAATCAGCAACACCATCAATAACGATATTTTTAAATCAGCTTTATAGATATGTCTCATATTTTTAAAATTAAATGTTTTTTCCGTTGTGAGTATTATTTTAAACTGATTAAAAATAATGAATGTTTTACTGTTATTTCACAATACGAATTAGTTTTAAAGTATTTTTTAACATCTAAGTACTCATAAAATATTTTTAAAAACCTCAGAGTAATTAACTCATTGTGTAATTATTGTTTGGCCCTGATTTTTAAGACTGTCAGACTTAACATACATAAAATAAAACAATAAATTACAATATAACTAACAACAAATAATACTAAATAATGAAAATAACGCAAATTGACTGTGCATGTAGTACCTTGCCTTTTCTTTCTCTTATTAACTTGAATATTGTTGAACTAAATTTATCTAAAGGCAAAACACCGCAGGTCTGATTAGCCTAAGGTACTTCTTACCTTAAGACTATCTGCAATTTAATCATTTCGTAATGACGTCATTGGCAGGTCGGCTATGTGAGGGCACACAGTCGTCAGTAGTCGCAATTGATTATATGCCTTTAAATTTAAACCGATTGTTTTAAACATTTGTTTGCCATCAATTAATTGTGGAATGCAAGTCGAAGGAGATAAGGAGTATTTTTTCCTAACCTAACTGAAAATTGACGGTTGCCTTCCTGTCATTTATAAACGATTGTAATTAATAAATAATATATAAGTAGGTATATTTGTAATTTTGCAATCTTTTATAAGCCTTCAGCCACCGGCGTAGCTAGGGGGGGGGCATCGGGGCATTTGCCCCCCCCCAAGAGCCATGAAAAAAGGAATTATCAACAATAATTTAAAAACTTTTAATAGGTAGTTAAATTTAATTTTTATATTATATTGTATATTTTCTCTCACTGTTCTTATGTCGCTAGTTTTTACCATTGTTTGCCAGTGTATAAAAACAGCAACACTGCTAATACTGTCAAATTTCGCTAAATTTGGGCGTGGTTCAAAATTTTTTCGCCTGCGGCGCTTTCGGCCGTGGCGGGCTTTACACCTCTATACAACTATATGCCCCCCCCAAGACAAAATCCTAGCTACGCCACTGCCTTCAGCTGTTATCCAGTATAACTACCTATGACTCAAAATAGGATAATTCGGAGTTATATTGAGTTATTTATAAAGTTTAAGATCAAGTTCCTTGTAGTATTAATATTGTCTATTATTTTAAGATATTGATCATGCCAGCACTCAATATCGCCGCTTCTAGACATTATTACTTTTGATATTCGGCAAAATAACACCAGAAAAATAACTATCCACGATGAGCTTATGAAAACACAATGGTTAAACTTGAAGTAATCAATATGAGTGCCTTCCGGCAACCTGTCAAAGTCAGGTGTTCTGAAATAATCAATAACAATGACAGTATAGTTATTTGTTTCACTAGGCAGAAAAGCACAAGATTTAATCTGCTTTTCTGCCTAGTAAAACATATAATTTTTTCTCCAAATTTGTTCCAATTTCACGCAAAATCGTATTTTTTATATTTATGTATGTTATTTATGACATTTATTGAATTGTTGTGTTTACTTGTCATTTTAAATTTTAATTTTTAATGACACCTGACAGGCTCAAAAGGTGTATTTTTTCTGCCTAGGCATAAAAAATCCACTTTTTCTGACTAGGCAGAAAAAATACACCTTCTGAGCCTGTCAGGTGTCATTAAAAGACCGCTTTTAATGTCATTTGGAGAAAAATGTAATTTTCTTAAATTAAAATTTCAGAACTTAATATATAAATAGTTCTATTTTTTATTAGGTTACATAAACATAAAATATGATTATATTTATATATTTGGACAATCATAATACTAAAGAGATTGCATTTTAATTTTGTTACGTGACAATTTAGTACCACAAATAAAAATATAACTGTCTGTCATTGTAATGGATCTCTAATTTATTTAATACGAATTATTGCTTTAATATCAGTTCACAACCAATTAAAAATACGTTTGTTTTTGTGCAATTTCTATTATTTTTTTATCATAAATATGGAATTACTACCTAGCCAATATACGAATGTATAACAGATTTTTCTTTTAAACTCAGATAAATACCTTTTGAAGACAAATACAAATTATAATGGTTTTCGTAGTCTGTATATATATATATATATATATATATAGGTACAAAGCTATTAAGACTTTCAAAATGCTGTTAGTAACGCAGGCGAAGTCGCTGGCAGACGCTAATAATATAAAATAAAATTCATATCGCCAGGGGATGAGTTACACACCAGCAAACGTCTTTAAAATCAGTTAATTCGAAGAATTCAACAGTTGATAAAGTCGGTAACCCCAAAGTATATATATATACAGGATGTCCGGAAATGATGAGCAAAAAAATTTAGGGAATAATTCTAAACCGAAAATAAATGCTATTTCTATCTATAACATTTTTTCGAGAATTGGTTATTAACAGAGTTACAGGGTGTTAAAGTTAAATTTTAATTGCAGTTTTAAAATACATAAGTTACTAGAACAATAAATTAAACATTTAAATCAAAGATTCAAAGTGACGGTCCTTCCTCTTCAATGCATAAATTAATTCATCTTAAAAAATTCCGACGAACTCCATGGAATATATTCCTTTCTTTATATGCTATGTTTAAGGTTGAAAATAAATTAAAATGATTTCGTATTCATCATGTATCGAAATAAAAGTGGTATACCTTTTTTATGTCAAAAGGTTAAGGGAATAAAAATATTCAGTCAAAATGCCAATACAGTGTAGGACAAAAAAGTTGGGACCATGTGAGACACGTCAAGTTAAATAATTGTATTGTCGGTTTAAGGTTGAATTCTCAACGTCATTCAATCTATTGCCAACCTATAACCTATTTCGCGTTGATTTTTTGAGTTTATTATTTTAATAACTAACATTTAAAGAAAATCAATATCGTCGGTACATTATCTAGGTAGTATCTGATATATTACAAAAATATCAATTTATTTCATTGGTAATTTTGAAGGAATTGTATAATGAAAGAACAATGAGTGACAATGACATAATAATGTTAAAAAAAATCTTACCCGATATTTTTCGCCATACAATTCTCCTAAAATAAGTTATGAAATTTCTTGATATTTATTAAATATGTCAATTATTACCTATAGAATATCAAGTCGATACTGATTTTCTTTCAATTTTGTATAAAAGCTAGAAAACATAAATAAATCTACGCGAAATAGGTTATAGGTTGGCAAGCATGTTGATACTCCCACCTTAAGTAAAGGTAATGTCAAAGACAGTGATTGACACACATACTACTATTTTAAATAAGTCCAACAAATTTATCACTACATACATCATAGTTCATAGTTCGTTTTGTAATGCGAAATAAACCTAAAATTATTGAGAGTTCTAGGACAGGTTCCTCTGAAAAAAACATTGCCACATAATAATTGACTTTAATTTTCTTAGGCCTAAATTAATATTTGTTAAGATTAACTGCGAGATTACTTTTAAGGATGCCATTATTGAAACTGTTGGGTAGTTATGTGGAGGTCAATACCAACAGGACATAACAATATTTTTTTCACGAACTTGTCAATATTCAGTCAACATAAAAATATTAGCAAGATGTGCAACAATCTTTTGAGATTATTTTTGCAGATTGCATATAAGTACAACATATTTGGCAACATGTTTTTCCTTTCATGTAACGAAAGTAGAACAACCACAAAGAATAAAATTTTTAATGTATGTGCGGTAAAAAAATGGGACATTTGATTCACAGTCTCATTACATGAGATAGAACATTGGTTTTTGGTCGTTAGCGCGCTAAAATCGATGGATTCTCTTGATTTTGTTTATTTATGTGTTGTGCTCTATAATATATATATTTTTGTAGTTTCATCATCTTTTTTTAGCTACTCCTGAGTTGGGACTCACCACATTTGATCCTTTGGACATTCCTGAATTATACATTGGAGAGGGAAAAGGACCTGTGAATGTAGCGCAACACTTTAAGAATGTACAATTGCATGGGCTTACCAATGTCAAAGTTCTTAAAGCGAAGTAAGCATGATAGATATAAAGATATATCCAAAAATGTACATAGCGCCATCTCGTATCAATAAAGCCTACCTATTGGTGCTTATAATAGTTATTTATAATATCTCTGGCCCCCGTGAATAAGCAAACAAGTCACCAAATTTGCAAAAATGGGATATTTACATATGATTGTAGAACAAACCATTACCTTTTTTGTGAATAAGCAAATAAGTCGGATATCACTCATCTTACGTATTCTGTAAACATGTGATTTTTCGAATATAACAAAAATGTATGCTTTAAATATGATAAATTGAGTTATTCTACTTCTTGCTAATATTAGTTTTTAGTAATAAGCAGATAAGTAAACTTATCTTGTTGTTCACGGCGGCGCTGTTACAATTATGTTCAAATAATATATATAGTTATTTTCTGGTGCACAGAGAAATACCTCCGCCACGCTAAAAACTTGTTAAGTTATCTGTTTGTTCTCTCAGCAGGTGGTTGTTTTTGAGGTTATAATTATCCAGTAAATAGAATATTATATCGACGAGTTTCTATTATTATTTAAAATTGGGAGGAAAACAAACAACAGCACTCAGACTGTCAAAGCAACATAATGGACCCGTTGCAATTAACAAAGACAAGAAAAAGAACCTTATGGAACTTTTGCGCCTTATTGACATGGAGTTTCGACCTTTTTACGAAGATTTATTGGTAGCTGATGTTCCTGACATAGATCCAGATTTAGTGGAGATCGATCCCGACGAGCAATAGTAGTCCAATATTATTAGTATTATTTTTTTGGTCGTGATTGTTGTGCATACCTAATACGTTTTTACTATTGCATAATAAATATAATAAATGAATATTACCTTTAATATAATATTGAATAAGTCTTCCTAAGTATGTATTTTAAAACACACAGTTAAGATATGTCGAGTAAAATGTATCTTAAACTATAATTGTGAATATCCGGATAAGTCGCTCAAAATACACGTAAGATCGTTTCATTGCATATGTATAACAATATTCTAACTTATACATTACCTATTTTAGTTGTAACAATCAGTAAAAGATTCCCATAATACCTTTTAGGCAACTAAATTAATATTGTTTTGTCTCTCCTGAAAAATTTTATAAAGTCGACTTATCTGTTTATTCTTGGGGGCCAGAAATATATTCTGTGAAGTCGATATTAATAGAGTCATTTTATTTTTTGGAAGGCAAATTGTATAATGTAAAATTTTTAATTTGTCCGATTTTGTGTTGATTAATTTCCACTAAATTTTTTTAGTTTGTCATGTAAACTTTACTTTAAAAATGGTCCCAAAGAAAACACATATTTGGCAAAACAGTACCTACTCTCCAATAGTACCTAATAGGAAAGGCGGGGTTAATTGTCACATCAAGCCAAACCTAACCCTATAACTTAACAATTTTTTTAGCATTGACTTTAAAACGAAAATGTTAACTGCAACATCTTTAAATCCTGAGCTACGACTTCAAGGAGACTACATCATGAAGGGAAGAGTACTTCTTCTGCCCATTGTTGGTGATGGACCGTGCAATGTCACCCTGGGTGAGTAGGTACAGCTAAATAGACACTTTCAACTTATTAAATCAAAAAAGATTGAAGAATTTTATCGGCATATCAAGGTAATTGAATATTAGGTCACTGAAGAAAAAACATATTTTTTAGTAAATATGAAGATCAACCACCATATAACTTACGAGACTATCGAGAGAAAAGGAAAAACCTATATGAGAGCCGTCGATTTTAAAGTGACCATGAATCCGGAAAAAGTCATTTTCAAATTCGACAACCTCTTCGATGGGCAAAAAGAACTTGGAGACAATATCAATGGCGTAAGTAAAACCGCAATTAGGTATTTCCATTTATGCTCTAGCTAGACGTTGGAGTGGCCGAATTTTGTCTTCATCTACTCTTAAACATTCCATGATTCATATATTATAAAATTATTTTCCTTGTTGTCAACCCTGTCAAAGATTATTGAGAAACTGGTTAAAATCCGTGTTGTGTCTTTTCTTAACCAAAATCAAATTTTACATTCAAATCAATTCGGATTTCAAACGAAGAAGGGAACTGACGATGCTGTGTTTCAGTTTTTGGAGAGGGTGTATTCTGGTCTTAATGGTGGAGATGCTGTCGCGGCGGTTTTTTGTGACTTGTCCAAGGCGTTTGACTGTGTGAGTCACGAAATTCTGCTGAGGAAGCTGGATGTGTATGGTTTCAGAGGAGAAGTACTGCAATGGTTCCGATCTTACCTTGGCGGGCGCTCCCAGAGGGTTATCATTGGGTCCAGAACATCGGAGGCTGGTCAAATAAACTGCGGAGTTCCTCAGGGCTCAGTCCTTGGTCCACTTCTTTTTCTGATTTACATTAACGACCTTGCCTTTATCAATATTACTGGCCAATTTACACTTTTCGCTGATGATATCACTATACTCTGGCGTCATCATAGTGCTATTGCACTCAGGGATAGGGTGTCATCTGATCTTCTTATGATTAAGCAATGGTGCAATTCTAATATGCTGACTCTTAACGTTCATAAAACTAATGTTATGGGATTTCGTTGCAGTATGGATGGGTTGTACCTTGGTGAGAGTCCTCTTACGGCCAAGTCTAACACCAGATTCTTGGGTTTATCCATCGACGATCACTTGAAGTTTGATTCTCATATCTTGGAACTGACTCGGAGGGTAGCTTCTGGTTGCTATGCTGTGCGGCTAGTGTCACGGGAAATTGGTTCAGCTCTTGCTCGAACTGTTTACCATTCGTTAGTGGAATCCCACTTGCGCTATGGAATTGTATTCTGGGGAAATACATGTAATTACCTGTTGAAGTCATTATTTGTTTTACAGAAACGAGCTGTTAGATATATTTGCAATATACCGAGTAGGGAGTCATGCAGACCGTGGTTTAAATCCAAAAAAATTTTAACATTAACATCTCTGTTCATTCTGGAAACGGCATGCATGATTTACAAGCGCAAAGACACTTTACCAGTGCCTGAACATTCTTATGGTACTAGGCAGTCGCAGGATCTTCATCTTCCGATACCTTCTTCAGCTTTGGTAAGGAGGTCGATCATTTTTGAAAGTAGAAAGATTTATAACCACCTTCCTGTGTTTATCAGGGCTCGTCCTACGATAGTTTCGTTTAAAAGCTCTCTGAAACAGCTTTTGGTGGAGAGAGCTTACTACGAGTTGGGTGATTTTTATAATGAAGAATTATAGAATTGTATTTTGTCTGTGGTTCTCATTTTTGATTTTTACATTGTTTGTCGTTTTCTTTTTGTATACTTTTATTACCTGCTTTTATTATTTTATTGTATTTAAATATTTTTATTATTATTGGATATTATTTGTTTTTTATTTTTCAGCTTTGTCAATAAGATTCTGTCTTGGACAATAAAGCATATTTGACTTTGACTTTGACTTTATTATATGCAGGGAGGGTGGGAATCAAATACTCAAGCAGTTCTCCGCGCGTCCAACAATTCGATGTGCGCCAACTCGCGCCTAAACATTTATCTTTTGAGGGTATGGAGTCCTTGTTTCTACAAATCTGTGTTCGCCTTCTGTACCCCCATATTTACATTTGGTTCATTGTGTGTACTATTCGTCGGCAAAACGAACATTGCGTGAGAATTCCCTGTCGTTATTTACCCTTTCCATAAAAAGTTATGTTTAAAGGAAACAAAAGTTGGCGCTTCCATCAAATCCTGATGTTTTTGATATATGTATATGGTATTTATACCCATGTAATTTTTGCAGTATTGTTGAACGATGCTATTCTACCGTGCGAGCAAAAATTATTTGCAAGAGGGCTTGGATTAAAAAACATAGGGCTTGGTTTAGATCACAATGATATGGGGACGATATATCCAAAATTTTGTCAAATTCATGGACATGATATGCCAAACTAATAAGTAATAAAATAAGTAGACAAAGACAAGTTTATTTTTGTTGTTTACAACATTAACAAAGTAAGAATATACAGAAAGAAAAAGAAAAATAATTACATAAATTGCTGAAATTGGCCACCGCCATGCTCCAAGCATAACTTCACACGTATCTTCATATTCTCGAAAGTGTTGACCAGCATCTCTGGAGAAATGTTACCACATTCTTGCATAATCCTTTCTTGTAATTGTTCTAAATTTGCAACTAGTGTTTTAAAAATAGTGTTCTTTAAATGAGGAAAAACAAAGTAATCCGTAACTGTTAAAGAAGGTGATCTAGGTGGGAATGTAATGTCTGATCGAAAATTGATCAATCTGTCGTCGAAAAAATTGCGTAAGTAGTTAATAGTTTCGGCGGCTGTATGGGCGGTTGCACCGTCCTGTTAAAAATATCTAAAACGTAGTTCGTCGTCAAGTAATTGCTCCACAAATGGATTCAAAATATTGTCTCTATACCGCTGTGCTGTAACTGTGTCATGGAAAAAAATATGACCAACAATTCTTCTTTGGAAAACAGCTAACCAGCCATCAATTTTTTGAGCGTGCAATGTGGACTCTACAAAGAAATGGGGATTTTCACTTACTACTCCACATGCGTGTATTCTGAGAATTCACATAACCGGAGAGGTGGAACCAGGCTTCATCCGAAAAAAATGTCAGGTCTAATAAATCATTTATTTTCAATAAATTTTGGGTAAACCATTGAGAGTAATTCCTGCGTCTTTCAAAATCTGCGGCTTCTATTTCTTGGAATACTTGCACTTTATAAGGAAATAAATTTAGCGGCTTCTTAAGAATAGTCCTGCATGTTCCATAAGATCTTCCCACTTCTTGGGACATGCGTCTTATACAATTTGTTGGCGTACTTTGCATTATTTCACGAACGTTTGCAACAAGTATGTCTGTTCTTACAGGTGGTCTTCCTGCTCCTTTTTTGTGATGCATAGAACCTGTTTCCCTAAACACAGCCACGGTTCTTTTCAGGCAATGATAAAAATCGCCAGCAATAAAAACAACGTTAGGAAAATGTTCGTGAAAATCGTCCATGCACAAATCTGGATTGTATTGCCACTTATTATTTACTCTAACCCCGTTTCGAAAATACGCTTCAACCATAAATGTTTTGTGCTGTTCCGTAAAGCCCATTGTGTGATTGTTCAAGAAATTGGAAAAATTACCGATGAATCAAATTGCTTGTAACGTCTGCCAAAGATGACGGAATAACTGATTAATTGTTAATTCAGGTAGTTACTGACACCCAACAGATATTAAGCTCTACGGTTAAGCATTACGTCCTTAAATGCAAGGCCCACTTTGATGCAAATAATTTTTGCTCGCACAGTAGCTTTAAATTGACGACCAGTTTGATGATAATCTAATACTATTTTTACATGCGCCTAATTAAAGTACTGGTTTCTTTATCCAACAGGTTCTAAACGAGAGTCAAGAAGAAGTATTCAAGGATGTAAAAGAAGGTTACGAAAAAAGCTTCGCTTTGATTTTCCTCGACTTAGCGAACCGAGTGTTGCCAAAGGTGCCAGAGAACCAAATATTCTTAGAATGATACTTTGTTAGGTTAGGTTATAGGTAAATTTCAATAGACTGCACATCGATGCCCATATACTATTTCTAGAGCTACAAAATAACTTATTGTTAGGTAGGATGGGGCAAAAGATTTTTTTCCTGTGGAAGAATTATTGAAATAGTTTAAAAAATGGATAACAATATTTAAAATTTTTTTTTTAAATTGGAATACATTTTGAAACCTCATTGTCGTCTTCCGAATTTTCTTTTAAAATATCCCAAGAGCTTTGTGTTTTAAAAGCGTTCGCACACGACAAATCGCAAACCGCTAACAGAAAATCCAACTTTCGCAGAATCCAAATTGTAACGTACACGCAAAGCAAAAAGTTTCCAGTCAGTTCGCAACCAGTTAAAAACTAAACACTATATATATTACTGTATATCCAGGTTTCATCCAGAATATCAGGTTTTAGGGAAAATTGAGAGTTGCCGTTGTTATTCTTAAATTCTCTTAAAAATTCTACTCGTTTTTGGCTCTATTAAAAATCGCCTGTTTGATACAGTACAGTTGACGACATATAAATTCGTACCCTCCACCCATACATAACTCAATTACAACAAAATTGGGTTAAACGGGTTTCTCACCTTCCTGCTTAAACCTGGATAGAACACCAGCTATATACATAGCTATAAATTATTTTATGTACGATTTTTTACCATAGATATTCAATGCCATAAGTAATAATGGTTATTTTTAATATTTTTGTGTTTAAATTACAGCCGCGAAATAAGAAAATTATAAAATGATACCAGGAAAACTACAAAAGTATAAAGCCAAAAATGGTAAATTTATTAACAAACAACAAACAAAACACTAATTTTTAAGTGCTGCGCCATTGGATTCTAACACTAATCGTATCTAATCGTCTTGGCATTGACAAAATAATACTTCTGGTGTAATCCGGAGTTAGCCCTTCCCAAATTTCTTCTATTTTATCAAATAACTATTTCATTCTGTGGTTTAATGGTTTAAAATGTATTTTGTACATTTTTTTACCATCAATCCCCAAACATTTTCAATTGGATTTAAATCAGGACTTCTTGAGCACCAAGGCAGACAAGTTACGTTGTTTTGTCTAAACAAGTTTTCTATATTCTATACTCGAATCCTTCCATAATAATATGTAGACTGAAAAGTTTTCTCATCGGAAATCATTTTGCCAAAAAAATCATTTTCTGGTAAATATTGCATAGCAAACCCAATTCTTTGTTCCTTATCTCTATTTTTTAAAAATGGTTTGGATGCAGCTGCTCGATTTCTTAATTCGGAACATTGTTTTACTCGGCGTTGCGCAGTTCTAGATGAAGCAGGGAATCCTGTTATGTGCATAGCGGATACTGCAGTTTCAAATGGATTTTGCCTTAAATACTCCACCAAATTTTGGTCTTCTACATTTGATGATTTTCTATTATTTAAACCAGATCCAACAGACCTTTCAAGTGTTTGATGATAGCGCAATTTTTTTACAAATCCTTGAACAGTATTTCTAGGTACGCTATTAATGATCAGCTATTTTTCCATAAGACCACTCTATTTCTACTTAACATATTATTCTTGCTTTTTCAATATTAGGTCCTACTTAAATGAGGCATTTTTAAATCAAATAAGAGAATGACAATACTTTGACAGATATCATGATAACAATTAACGCGTTACAAAGATAATAAAAGTAAAAAAGTTGCATATGCAGTATCACAGATTAGTGTACGAAATTATCTGTCGTCAACTGTATATTTACGCAATTTAAATTTAATTTTTTTTAAACAGTTTGCTAATAAACCAATGGACATGTTAACATCATCAATGATGATGAATGTTTTTACTTGTGTTGAGCGAATGGTAACATAAATACGCTCTCTTATGGTATGTTCATGAATTTCGTGAATTTGTCGAGCACGGGATGACAAAATAGCTACATTATTGCGATTCTTAAAATCTACATCCTTCTCTATCCACTTTGCCTTAATTCGTTGGATTATTGAACATGACACTACCAAAGCATCAGAAACTCTCTCAAACAGGCATTTAAAAACAATTTATAAAAACAAGTTTATCATTTATGTTTTCACAATTCCTGCTTTATTATATCCACATTATTCACTTACCTTGTAAACTGCATTAAAGTCTAAAAGAATCTTTCCGGCATCACTGGTTTTTTGAAAATAATCAAATAATTTTAAAATTAATACCTACTTGTTCTTTTTCACAATACCGTTACATTTTTGCAAGTTGATTATACTGTCAAAAATGACAATAAAACTTTTTGACTGGTAAAATTACACGACAATCATTACTGACGCTAATTTACTATCTCACCTAATTGACGAATGTTAGAAAGATAAGCACTAGTCGTGACGTAACGGTCAGCGGTCATTGAACAGACCTTTACATGCCTATGGTGTTAATGCAGGATGTCACGGCTGAACTGCTGAATATAATTAATTCGGTTATAGCGAAAAAGCCCATTTTGTAATATTCAAAAAAAAGGTAAAATACAATCTCGAGTAGTTATTTTTTAGTCAATACACTGCGTAGCGAAGGCAAGCAACGCTATTTTATAATAAACTTTATAATAAAATTTAAAAAATTTATTTTTCCATAATAAAAATTTTAAAACATGTTTTAACTCTTTTTATGGTGCATATAACTCGTCCAATGGTATCCTGGAAAAAACGCTATTGGCTACATTTTCATGTAGCTTAGATAAAATTTCTTCAAATCCACTTTTAACCTCTCTAAAAATTTCCAGGGAATTTTCGTTGACGGTTTTGTCTAGTTCGTTCGATATCTGTTCGTTGCCAGGAAAAATATTTTCAAACTTAAATTCACATTTGTCTACGTTCATATCCATTTGATAGTTTTTGAATTTTAGATACAGTTTTCCTTTTTTCGTATAAGTTTCGCAATCTACTGTGTGGTGATTGACGATATTATCTAAAAATAAAAAGGTGGTCGAGTTGGAGTTAAGAGTCTCTGTCTTCTTAGTGTTCCGTGCCATTTTTTTTTAATAGAAATTCTTTGAATTTTTTTTAAATTTTTGCTATTTTTTACCAGATACAATAATTATTATTATTGTAGTGTCACCAGTAAAGTCCGCATCATATGGGATTTTTTTTTATTAATAGCTTTATTCAAAATTTGACTATGGCATCAAGTTCTGCTTCGATCTCGATCGAAAAATTAAGCAAAAAAATAGTAGTCACTTTGCATTATCTGTCAAATTTTAATTTTTTCCAAAAAATAATTCAAAAGTGGGGTTATTTCTGAAAATATCGAAAAAACTTATAAGAAAAAGTTTTTTTAAATGCAGTTTCTAGCGCACATGCAAAATTTCAGCCGCATAAGATAATTTTGATTTTTACCTATATTTTGTAAATTGCACCACTTTTGCAAAATAAGACTCAACGCAACTCAATATTAAGATGTATTACTTTCAGACACAAACTACGTTTTCAAAAATACTTATTTTATGAAGTTACCTTATACAGGGCCAAAAACAAATAAACTTTGCATCACATACCTATGCGACCAAATTTTATTAGCCCAATTTTGATTTCGTAGAAAAACACACATTTAATATGGCGGTACTTTAAAGAAAATGTATCTGAAATAAAGCCTTCTCAAAACTAAGAAGTTTTATGCGGGTTGCGTTGAGTCTTATTTTGCAAAAGTGGTGCAATTCACAAAATATAGGTAAAAAATCAAAATTATCTTATGCAGCTGAAATTTTGCATGTGGGCTAGAAACTGCATTTAAAAAAACTTTTTCTAATAACTTTTTTCGATATTTCCAGAAATACATAACCCCACTTTTAAAGTATTTTGTGGAAAAAATTAAAATTTGACAGATAATGCGAATCACGTGACTACTATTTTTTTGCTTAATTTTCATCTCGATCGAAGCAGAACTTGATGCCAAAGTGACACTGTATATCTCGATTTGAGTCTATACTATTATATATGTTTACCCTTTGGGACCTCATGACATCTACGCCACTGGCCATGTATAGGTTTCTTTGTAGCGAAGCCTTATTTGGGTTAACTTAAAAAAAGGGCAAAAATACATCTCCGCACTATAATAGCGGCTGTAAATGGTCACCTGGGTACTTTTAAAAAAATATATTACCATACTACTTACATAATGTAACGTTACACTTGCCAAATCCATTAATTGGAAAAACCAGAATCTGCCCTGTCAGTTTATAATCAGCTTCCATTCTTGAGACGGGCGTATGTACATCTATTTCCCAGTGGCAAGTTTTATCGTCGCTTATTCGACTAAAAAATGTTTTATTTTATCTATACTGAGCCCAGCCTAAACTCCTAATCATAGAATTATGAAATTTTGAGGATGTCTTCTTAACGAAGGCATTCACTAAAAGGGGATTTTTTGAAACTTAAACCCTAAGGTGTTTGGTGATGTTTCATTTAGGGGTTGAAAAAGGGATGTAACCTTTTCTGAGGGGGTACCTATCAGGCGCGGTTTGTCGATAAGGTCCTTTAGTCAATGACCCACCTAATTAATTTATTTTTCAAAACAAATAAAAATTATTGTCCTTTGAAAAGTGCAAAAAATCCAACGTATAATGCGAATTGAATTTGCATAAACAGTTTTGTTTCATTAGATCATTAGGTATGCCGAATGCCGGTAACCCTTTATGACGATTTTTTTTTAATATGGCCAAAACGGAAATACAACTGTCCTTCCTTGTTCAAAAAGTCGATAATTCATATAAAAGCCCAAGCTATTATTTATATAAATAAACTAATTTAGTTTTCAATAAAAAGGACACTTGTAGTGCAAAATAAAAGAAATAACCCGATAATTTTCTCAAAAAAAGAGCCTTCTTGTCCACTTCCGCACCTGTCCTACGTAGCAACTGCTAAATTGGATACAATTTAATTGTTTGATCAAAATACAATTATAATAAAAACAATATATCATAAATTTGGTAATTCTTTCTACTAAGATATTCAATGACATAACCGAGATAACCCGCAATAGTCTTTGCACTATAAGCTTTCTAGGACTGTCACCTCGGAAAAATGTCCATTCCGCACCTACGAAATCCACACATTAAGACAGCGTCAGTTTGGCATCAGTGCGTTTTTATCATTTCTGGTTTTGTTATAGTGTTGTGCGCCAGTGCGCCGCTTAAAGATATTGGTAAGTACCCGTTTTTTGATATATATTGGCAAAACAGTTAATTAAAAAAAGAAAGTTAAAAATGCTCACTTTCTTGCGTGTCCTCTCTGCACCGCAGTTTCCGTTTACGTTAAGTATTTCTTTTAGAAAAATAGATTATGGTATGATGCATTTTTAGGTCGGCAAAACATAACCTAAGAATAATTCGAATCAGCGTTGCCAGATTTTGTAAATAAATTAAAAAGTCAAAAAATGTCCATTCGGCACCGTCCGTTCCGTGCCTGTTTTACGTTGGTGCGGATTGGACATAAATAAGTATTTATTGGTGTTGATTAATGGTAATGTTGTCTTTTCTTAGTACTTATTTGAAATTTACATTTTGGTTTTTAATAAATAGTTCTTTACCTTTTTATATTGATTTAATCGAATTTAATCATATACGATGTCCAATCCGCACCTTAGTGTCAAGTCCGCACCTTTTGTAAAAACGGTTAAAAAAAAAGTTGAGGCACCCAATTAATATTTTTAGTATTTTTTTTATAAAGACTCGAAACGTTCTTTAGTTTTAATTTCCTTAAAATATTCTAGGGGCATTTACCGATGCATAATATATTCCAAAATATTATTTTTAAATTTGGGTCAATAAATTTTCCTCTTAGTTTTTTTCAAGATATAATATTTTATTCACACAAGATATATTTTTTGAAGATCTGGACGTCTATTCTCCAATTTGAGAGAAGTGAACGCTCTCTCGCGAGAAGGGACAATTCACATCATATGCTCACATCGTATGGAAATGAATAGTAATTTTAAGTTTCAAGAATACAGTTTAAACATTTTTAAGAGAAAAAGTAATCACTTCTCTTGAAATGATCATTCGCCTATTTCGAGAATAGACGTCCTGTTGTAATTTAAGTTTTGTTAATATATAATGCATAATTTATTCTTACTTTTTAGCATAAAAAATTGCCTTGGTTTTTAAGGTGCGGAATGGACAAAATTATCGACCTTTTTGAGCAAAATAGCGTTTTGAGACCTTATTTTACAAAAAGTTGTTGATTTTATGCCCGAAGGCAAACAACAAAAATATTAATATCTAAACTTTAAAAAATTAGAGTATAAAAAATGGTTTTGGCCATATTAAAAAAAATCGTCTTATGCAGTTCGTTTATGTTTGTGTTTTTGACTTGTACTTGTGACTTGTGACTTGTATTAAAGAATAATGACTTTAACAGTCCAAGAAATATTATACAGTTACACTAAACTGTATTTTGCTTATGCTGTTTGGGAAATTTTGTCTTTAGGAGGAGGTAAAAATGGAGAGGGTAAGTTTACAACGTAACCGCTAGATAAGAAGATAATGAAATACAGATTTCTTATTTTTTTGGAAATCAAACCCTAAAAGATAAAAATAGGCTATAAAAGTTTGTATTAAAAAATATTTTTGGTCTCTAGTTAAAAGTTAGAAAATTTGAAGAAATAGTCCATGCTTCAATTAGAGTTGAAAGTATAGGAAAGAAAGAAAAAACTAAAAGTCTTCCTCCACAAAATTTAATAGAATATGGAAATTGTTTAAGGGTTTCTACATGTTTCGAACGTAGAAACGTTCATCTTCAGGAGAAACATTTTTATATAGTGCTGATGGTATTAGCAGAAGAGAAAATGGTATAAAACCTTAATGGAGCTTTCATGGCATTGAAATGACGTATATAAGAAAATTGAGGAGAGTTAAAACATGCTGAGCATGTTGTGAGCGAAATGATGAGATACGATGAAGTGTGAAAAACATAATCTATCTCTTTCGGTTTGCTTTGTGATACTTACTCGTTTTAATATTTTAAGTTATTACTAGAATATGGGTTATTATAATCCAGAGATAGAGGTCATACTTATTTGTTAAAAAACTGTTTAAAAACAGTACCTACCTACCTACCTACCTACCTACCTACCTACCTACCTACCTACCTACCTACCTACCTACCTACCTACCTACCTACCTACCTACCTACCTACCTACCTACCTACCTACCTACCTAACTTTCACGACTTTTGAATCGGACAATCCATGCATTTTAACATTTTCGTACAGTTGATTCAAAGCTACCGATTTGCCTGGGTCCGATTGAATTTCCAATTTTTTCATTGCAAGTGGTTCAATCACGGGTAAACCAAAATCCTTTGAACCTAAAATATGAATTGTATTATAAATAGGTATATAATTGTATGAAAGGGGGAGTTGAATGTACGCCGTCTTAAAACACACCATTTTAATTAACTTTCTAAATGTCTTTATTCCAAACTAACTTTTACAGTTCATTACATGGACAGTGACAACATAATATAGAAAAAAATAACAATAAAAGAAATGGAAGTTAATCCAATTTAATTCATTAATAAAATCAATTTAAAAAAAATAGTATAAATAATTAAATTTAGTAAATATCTCTTTAATTGTTTTTTAAAAGTTGCCAATTTTTTAATTTTTCTGATATTTTTTGGAAGATTGTTTTATTATTCCGTCATATAGGTAAAAGCGATTTTTCTTCCGAAATTACTTTTTACTGGTATAGTTTGATAATTTATACAACGTCTGGTGTTATGATCATATTCTCCTAGTGTTGTTTGATTGTTTTTCTTTTAAAATAATATAGTGAATTAGAATACAAATTTTTAATTTATAAATGTTTTGAACGTGTAAATACCGTTTCGGTCTATATAGAGAATTAACAGTTGGTTCTAAATGTGGTAATTTGTGTATACATTTAATAACTTTATTTTGCAATTTTTGTAATGGTTTTAAGTTTGATAAACAAGCAAATCACCATGCAGAATCTAAGTATTGTAATTTTGAATATATTAATGAAAAATATATTTTTTAAAAGTATTTCAAAGGAATGAAATATCTAGCTCTGTACAACAGATACCAAAGGAGATATCGATATTGATAATATACTGAATATGGCAATTACAACTTAATTATTTTATTAATTTTTGTTTAGAGGTGCTGGTATGCTTCAAAGCTATCTAAAATCGATGCTAGCTGTCGCCATGTGCTTCATCGTAAGTTTTACAATTAATTTCCAGCTTTGCACATAGTTTCCAGACAATGGCCGATTTACACCTTGTTTAACACCAGCTGGATGATGTGTATTACCCATGTAGAAAATGTCGTTCTGACTTTTTTTACTTAAACATATCGGTAATAATTACTGTTACAAAAAACAGTAACCTCACTTACCATTCTTGAAAGCTATTACCGCACGAGTCATACTATTAGCCAAGCATTCGTTAATTTTCGGGTCTGACAAGCTGCATTTTTGGATCTCTGAAGCTAAAACATGACAAGGAAATTATAGATAATAGACAGAATTTGCAAAGTGATTTTTTGACTTTTCAAGCGTAAGAATCTCCGAAACTTCGGACGCAATTTCGTCGCAGTGTATTTAAAAAATATATATTATTGGCGTTTTTAATTTCAGCTATTAATAGTTATTTCTATAAGGTATAAAATGATCTGTAAATTTTGTGACAGAATTGGCTCTACCTGTTCTATCACCTACAATTTATATGGTTACTTTTAAAGAGATTAGCAAAATATATTTAAGACTGGAACAGCGTCGGTCGCGTTTAACCGAAGCGATTAAGCTTAAATCGGTAACGTAGCTTTCGCGGGCCTAGTTTCTATGCCATTTATATCCAATAACAGTAAAAATCTATATGCACACACACTAATAAATGTTATTTCTGTACTTACGTAGCCGAGCTGCATCAAGACATCCAAAACTTAACAAGATCAAATACCCCCAACGCATTGTAACTAAAATATAAAGTAGAATGCCAATAATTTTTGTACAAGAAATAAATTAAATATAGTACAACGTATAAATTTAATAACAGTGGTAGTTACTTATAATCAAGCATCACCTCTTATTGCTATAATTAATCTATTTAGTATACTTAACTTCAATTAAACAATTGTATTTAAAAGGTAGGACACTGTTTACGTTTTTATTAGTAATTAATTCTGTTGCGTTGGAATTAGTCAAGTTCAATCTAAATTAAAAAAATCATTAATTGCAATGTTCAAAAGTAAATAATAGAAATTTTAAAAAGTTGATAATTATAGGAGAGAGTTGGGTATAATGACGAACTTAGGTATCATCGAGAAATCATCCTTTTAATCAAAAATCGCTCGGACCCGTTAAATGAATTTTTTTGAAATGCACTTTTACAAATATTTGTATGAAAAGAAACTAGTTTATAAGATGTTGAAAATGTACTCCACCAATTGTTCTACAGCAATGTACTCTTTGGACCACCATCTACTTATCCACCGCCTCGGAAAATTGGTATTTAAGTACCCCCTTACATGAGTAGCATAATGCGGGGGGGGGGAGGCATTTCGAAGGAAATTTAGATATCTGTCATTATCAAAGCCTTAAAGATGGTAACTTGAGTTTTGAACGTTGCTAAGTCGAGAGACATATCAATACCAGCATTAAAGTGTCAATATTTCGTAAACGGTTGAAGATAGGTATATCCAATATGGAGCTTGATCATGAATCGTTTCAAACTAACAAAAATTATCCACTAGATACCAGCTGTTTCTCAAAAGACGTTCACCCCTATAACTTTTCTGTATTTATAGATATTAAAATGAAATTTTGAGATTATGCATAAGTAAGAGATGAGTCTGCATTTATTGGCATAATTTTCAATTTGTTAGCACTTATAATTTTTTCACGTGTTATAACATTTTTATGTTTATTTTTTATTTTTAATCTATACAAATTAATTAAATCTGTTAATTTATAGTCAAGGTATATGAAAATTAAAATTATGTCATAATAATTGACTTTCTAAGTTTTACTAGCGTTTACATTGTAAATCAGATAAAATGGTTAGTTTTACTAGAAATGAACAAATTGATAGGTATGCTCCTAATTTTTGGAGTAACCAGAAAAATTCTTCTGAAGCCTCAAGATTGTATGTATTGTATGTTTTATAAACTAATGACATTACAACTTTAAATTAAAGTCATATTGCTTTTCAAAACCATTCCATTGTTTTTCAAAACCACCTTTATATTTCTTTAGAAAAAAGAGGGCGGCAATAATGCATAACGCTTTTTAATTTGCGATTGGGATTTCAGCCAAATTTTTCAGTGCCAATTTTAAAATAGCATATTATAGGAGTGTATGGTATCAAATTGTTGGAAAAAAAAACTCGTTTTTAAATATCCTAGTGAACCACCATCGTTTCATTTGGAAAAATGGAGTAAACGTCAAGAAAACAAAATTTCATTTTTTAAACGCTTGTGAAACTTAGAAAGTCAATTATTATGACATAATTTTAATTTTCATATACTACTTGACTATAAATTAACATATTTAATTAATTTGTAGCACTCTAGATTGAAAAAAAAAATAAACATAAAAATGTTATAACACGTCAAAAAATGACAAGTGAGGTGTCATTTCACTCATAATGTTATGCTGAACCCAAATAAGTTAAAATATACAAGATGTCCCATTTAAAATATCAAAGTCAAGGTCACTTCCGGTCAAACCGGAAGTGCTAACAAATTGAATATTATGCCAATAAATGCAGACTTATCTCTTATGCATAATCTCAAAATTTCATTTTAATATCTATAAATATAAAAAAGTTATAGGGGTGAACGTCTTTTGAGAAACACCCGGTATAGGGATGATTTATGGAAAATGTTTAGAATTGATTATATAAAATGTTTGGTCGGGACAAAATGTTAACAGTTACGCCTCTCTTTTTAAGGTATTTTATGGTACCTTCCCCATACGCCCCTACAAAATAAATGGCAGGAAAAAAGGAACAGGTTTTAGTACTTTATTTAAAGCTATATAGAGACGTAATAAAAATTTTACAAAAATATGTTAGATGAACTAAAGTCCGGGTTTCGACTTAAAAACCTTACAAAGCCTAAAACTATAATACTTAATAAAAACAAAAAAAATTAAATATACTTGTATTATTTTGAAAACATTTCATCAAATGGTATTTTCGCCATCACATTATTAGCAGTTTGCATATGCAATTGGGCCCAAACAGTTTCAAAACCGTGTTTGACCTCTTTAAATATTTCCTGAGAATTTTCGTTGATGGTTTTCAATATTTCCTCTGAAAGTTGCTTATTTCCTGGCATTATATCCTCAAAATCGAAGGTGATTTTATCACCCTTCATATCCTGTGTATATTTGGTAAGTCTCATGTACTTTTTGCCTTTTTTCTCGTATAGTTCGCAAGATGCTTGATGGTGATTTCTTAAATTTGCTATAAAACAAAAAAAATATTCCAGAAACAAGATGAATGAGGTTGATAGCATTGGAGCACGGAAGATGAAGTTGGGGTTATATGGCATGGGTTTCGACTTGTAACATACAAAACTTACTTATTGTGAATTTACATTTTCCATGTCCCTTAATAGGAAATACAAGTAACTGACCATCGAGTTCATAGTCAGCTTCTACCTGAACAAAGGGGGACAAAACCTTAAAATCCCAGAAACATTCCTTGTCATTTATAACAAAGCTAAAAAAATGTAATAATTAGAGAATTGCTATCTGGGTATTGGCAGATTAATATTAAAATGACCTTACTTTGGTTCATATACTTCGGAGTTATAGATACCATATGTTAAGGAATTGGAGTATTTTTGGCCTAATTGAACAGTGGCGCCTGGATTTCCAAGTATTTCCAGTTTAGGAATCTCAAACGGCTCCAATCTTGGTACTCCCAATTCGGGGACACCTAAAAATATACATAGGTGTATCGCTGAATTCCACTAGGACATGCCAGAAGAAACATAAACTTTTCTCGCTAGAAGCATAGGTAATGGTATTAATTTCTTTACGTTAGAAGCTGCTCTGTAACGTCAAGCAATCAGTACTGTATATTTTTTTTTAATAAAGACATGACGACAAATCGCTACACTTTGAACAGATGCCAATGACATTGACATACTTATAATCAAGGTTTAGCGTAATAAAATGCTGGTACGTATGTCTCGAGGACTATAAGAAAATATCTATGATGAGGATTATTACGTTATAATTATAATTTCAAATAAAGGGTTTTCCAATACGAACGATAAGATTTCAAAATGAAATAAAATTAAAATAATTTCAGATAAAACAAAACGTTTTATATTATTTTAAAGTATAGTCGATAACATTTATGTTTTGAATAACACATCGGTTAAATGTCCTCCGCGACTTTGTGTACACGAGCAAATTCGACGAATCCAATTTTCGATTACTTTATGCAATAAATCGGGCGTGATCTGACGAATGCAGGGTTCAATGTTCAACCTTAATGCATCACGTGTTTGTGGTCTGTTTTCATTAACCTTATATAGATTTCAAATAGCCCCACAAGAAGTAATCTAAATGAGTTAAATCACAGCTTCTTGAAGGCCACTAAACAGTAGCATTCCTTGAAATTATCCTTTCGTCCAACTTTTCTTGCGGTATATCGATAGTTTCATGAGCAGTGACATGTGGCACCGTCTTGCTGGAACCACATATCCTCAAAATCAAGTGCATCTAAATTTGGCCACAAAAAATTTCTTAACATCTGTCGATATCGTTCACCATTCACTTTAACTGCATATCCTGCCTCATTTTGGAAAAAAAATGGTCCGATGATGCCACCCTACCATAAACCACACAATACAATTACCTTTAGCGGATATAAAGGCTTCTCATGAATCTGTTGTGGATTGTTTTCACACCAAAAACGGCAATTTTGCTTGTTAACGTATCCACTTAACCAAAAATGAGCTTCTCTGAAAAGATAATTTTTTTGGCAAAATTAGGATCCCTTTCAAGTTGTTCTAAACTCCAAGCAGAAAATTCTCTGCGCCGACGATGGTCCAGTGGCTTAAGTTCTTGGGTCAAAACAATCTTATACGGGTGTAAATTCAAGTCTTCTTTCAAAATACGCCAAGTTGTCGTTTTTTTATTCCTTAACTCTTGGGCAAGACGAAGAATTGATAAATTTGGATCCACTGCAACATAGCTCTTACAGCAGCAATATTCTTAACAGTTCTTGCGTTTCGATGTCTTCTTGGTGTTTTTACATCGTGAAGAGTAAAATCATTTTCAAATTACTCAACGATGCGACGAATGGCAAGCAAAGGAGGACGATTATTTACACCAAAGTTTTCGGAAAGTGCGCGATAAGTGTTCACAAAAGATCGTCTATTTTCGTAAAATGTTTGGATAATAACCAAACGTTCTTGAAGCGCGTATTTAGCCATAATAAATTGTTATAGTTTACTGACAATAACTGACAACTGGTGACAGGTATAACTTTATTACCATGGTTACCATATCGTTTCAAAATCATATCGTTCTTATTGGAAAACCCTTTACTTGTAAAAAATACTCACCATCTTTAAATAATTTTAGAGCTTTACTCAGTTGTGTTGCGATGCAGTTATTGAAATTAGGGTCTGATTTGTGGCAAAACTCGATCCCGGGGGCTAAAAATAAAAAAAGGTATCTATTACCCAGACGCTGCTGTAAAAATGACGGTTGCCAAGGGAGGGCGACCATGATGTCCATTCCATTGTCCGTGAATACAACAAGGTGATATGCCGCGACCTGTGTTTATTTTCGTCATATCTTTCGTCGTGCTTTTGGTTGCTATTTCTACTGAAGAGGATTCGGTAGCTACCCGAATTGACACGATTCCGCTTTAAGAAAAACTCTAAAACCCACTTTTAGTGTTTCTACAACCACCTATTTGGTTACGTCACACATAAAGACAAAATGAACCGGCACCGTGCGAAAGGCCGCAAGTATATATACAGGGTTTTCACTTCAAAACTTCCCACCACGGATTTTCGTGCTTTAAAATAAAAATGTGGAAAATCGCTCGGACCCGTCGATTTTTATTTCGAGGGGGACATCTTTTGCGTATATTGTCAATCATGTTACTTCAAGCCCCTAGGAGGGAGGGGGGTAAGATCTAAATCTTAAATGGATACCCCTATTTTATATAATTTTTTTGGATTCTGCATAAAATTCTGAACATTCTTTAATAAAAGCATTATTAGTCTATAGTTTCCGAGATATTGACTCTTTTTTTCTAATTTTATTATGTTTCCAATAGTGTCAACTTCCGGTTAAACTGGTTGTAAGAAATATAGTACTTCCGGTTTAACCGGAAGTTGACACTATTGGAAAGATAATAAAATTCGAAGATAGGGACATGTAATCCGTTTTGCTCTAAGACGTACAGTTAGAAAGCTAGACGCTGTCAAAGTTCAAAAATCTCATTTTTCAAGAGTCAATATCTCGGAAACTGTTTAGTATAGACTAATAATGCTTTTATTAAAAAATGTCCAGAATTTTATGCAGAATCCAAAAAAATTATATAAAATAGGGGTATCCATTTAAGATTTAGATCTTACACCCCCTCCCTCCTAGGGGCTTGAAGTAACAAGATTGACAATATACGCGAAATATATCCCCCTCGAAATAAAAATCGACGGGTCCAAGCGATTTTCTACATTTTTATTTTAAAGCAGGAAAATCCGTGGTGGGAAGTTTTCAAATAAACACCCTGTATAACATTCCAAGCCAACGACTGATGACTGCCACGGGAAAATGATGGGGTGGTAGCCCAACTGATTAAATTGTTGCGTATTACGCATGCGTCGGCAACTTCCAAGGCAATTTTAAAATCCCTCAAATCAAACATGTTTTAAAAGCTGGGATATTTATACGATTGATCAGTATCGATTTAAAGTAATTCAATAAATTATTTTGTGTAAATAACAGTATAAATCATACAACTGAGTTACGAATTGATTTAAATTTAAATAATACCGTTACTGATGGGTTTTTGTGACCTATATAGGAACTATAAAACTTTTAAAAAATATATCAGGCCGAGCAAGAATTTCAAAAAAAGGTTTAATTGACATCAATTAACCTCAATAAAGAGTATCTTACCAATTTTGTTTACCATTACCGATACCCATTCAATAGCCGTTATATGAATTTTAAATTATATAGGTACTAATAACAAGTTAATTGTTTTAGATAATTAGCAGGCGACCATTATATATATTATGCAGGTACTCTGTTTGTTCGTACACTGTCCAAACAGTATATTATTATTGTATGTACATAATGTACATGTATTACTGTCTAATAGTTTCTCAATTCAATAATTTATAATAAATCGACCCACATTAAATGGGTCTGAATATGAATATGTTTATAGAGGACATATTCTATCATATAACAGGCCTATGAACACTAAGGTACCTACCTACTTGTAAAATGAAAATTCTAGCACTGAAACTATTTATTTAGACCTCTGGTACTGTCTTATAATATTGCACATTTCAACCACGTAACGCTAATCCCCAACATAACTGTCACTAAGAACTGACTCCACAAATTATTTGAACGAATAGTATCCAAAAAGATGAATAGATACCTACAGGCAATGATGTACCCGCAAATTGGCCAGCTCGATCCCCTGATATCACCCCGATGGATTATTTTTCTGGGGAACTTTGAAAACCCTTGTGTATTACTGTATTCTAGGCCAGTAGATAAGGAAGATGAATTAAGGATCAACGTATTCAAACTGGAATTGACGCTTTGAGAAATGATGACGAGATGCTCCAAATGAGTTCAATTTAATTTTTTTAAATGAATAATCATTGGACGTGCGAAAATGGAGGTCATATTGCACAGTCATTAAAAGCATTTTTTTTAAATTAAATTTTTGTTGTTGATAAATCTCTTATTGACTGGTTTTACTAGACAATAAAATTAACAACACATTTATGTAATTGTTTTTTTTTTGTTTTTAGTGAGTTATTTTAATTTAACGCCTTCGCTTCAAATTGTGTTCAATTATTACAATAATTTAGACCTCGCCAATAAACGACGTGAATTTTTTTAATCCAGATATCTCAAAACCGGCTGCTCAATTTAACTCGTACCACGTATACCTTTTTTTTTAGGTAAAAGACTATGGAGAATAAGGATGTTTATTTAAAAGTTCAATACAGAGTGGTTAAAAAAAGTTATTTCGTTTTAAATAATTTGTGCAAGCAGGTATGTAGTGGCGTAACAAAAACTGAGTGCCCCCCTCTATAACGAATGGAAAATAATAATTCTTATTTTCATTACTCCTATTTAGGTTCAGGTTTATGAATTTTTGAATTCGTTAATTGTGTAATAATTTAATTAATTATTTATATTACATTACATTATACAAAACGACCCGATCGTCGAGAGTTTTTTTTCAAAATCGTTTATAATTTCGTCGTTATTTAATGTTTTAACAAACTCGTGTTTGATACTGATTAAGGATAAATCCGAAAGGCATTGTTGTCCCATGGTGTTACGTAAATGGGTTTTTTACTATTTTAAGTTTGTAAAAGGATCGTTCCGCTGGATGCCACACTAACTGGCAAAGTTAGAAATAACATCACTGCACTAGATACATCTGGAAAATTCGAAGAAACACACTAATTTTTTATTAATAAATGATCCGCAAGTCCAGACACTGTTTTTAATTTTGAAAATACTATCTTCAAGTCCCTCTCTGAGGCTTAAAATTTGACTAGGAAATTAAATGGACAACGTCTTGCATGCATGGTATATATCGTTTGTAAATGCCGCGCTTTCACGTATAATAATTCTTCTTCACTTAACAAAGTTAAATTCTCAGGATATAAAAAAATTAAATTAATTATGAAAGGAAATACCTATGAAAAGCAAAGCTGGCAGCAAGTTTTGAAGGGGCCGTCAATGTGGGTGTTTGTTACGCCACTAAAAGTACCACAGGCGGTGCCATCGAAAGTTTACAATTAAAATGAGAGCAGATTTTAATTTTGCACCCCACAACCTACCCCCCCTCCAAGCGGAATATTGTGACAATACACCAATTATTAAAAATATTTTTGAAAAACTAAAATTAAATTGAGCTTTTGACACTTATTTGTATCTCCGAAATCGTCCACTACTGGACTGAGGTAGGTTGGGTTAGACCGCCATATTTAAGTCTCAGGAATTTGTGGTCGTATTTTTTCCTCACCTTCTAGCAATATTTATATTTGAAAAATAGTTGTTTTTAATTACTACGGAGTACGGTGATTTATGTAATGTATATTTCTATTACGCATATCGAAAGGTAGTAATTATTCTATCAGGAGGTAATTTAAAAAATAATAAATTGTTTTTAGTAGTTGTCTATTTGCATGTTCATAATTACAATAATTTATTTTTTTAATAATATCAAATAAATACTTGATGTGAAATATTAAATTGCATACCATCGTCGCGGAAAAAGTTAAAAAAAATAATTTCAATTACCCAAAATATTGATACAAAATAATATAAAAGGATGTCCCATTTTCTACACTTTTAAGGGGTTTTAGAGTAGTTAATTACCTAAGCTATCGTTATAATTATAAGCTAATTTCAGTCGTCTCTTATACACTGAGAAAATCTCCAGCAAGCAGCCATCGCCACGCTAAAATGATTGCCAAACTTGCAAATCGACTTTTTTTGTAGCAGTAGAATAAGGTCTACGGTCTACTCTGATGTATTTTTATTGATTTCGATAAGTACTTTGCTGTCGATAATAAACATGTCACAATAGCAAATTACAATTATTATACCTATAGTAACAGAGCAAAAAAGATTTTCAAAAGAATTTTTACTTGCCCTCAGAAAAAATGTTGCTCTCCCAGTAATAAAAAATCGCATACAACCAGTATTCGGATGTTTCCCTGTCGTCATTCCGTGTCCTTATAGGAACCAAATTCGGGTGTTTTATCCCGTTTTATCAAAGGGAGGGTAACAAACCCGCACGAGAGAAGATAAAATACCGTAAAATGGGGTGAATAGGATCAATTTTCCACTTTGAAAGCTTGTAACTTGAAAACTATCTGCCTGAATAAATTTCTCAATAGCTTAAAACATGAGTTAAGGTTGGTACTTTTAAATGGTGGTATAAGTTTTTATACAGGGTGTACCCTGTTGTATATATATATATTTTTGTGCACAACTCCTATTCATCCCGCAGCCGGTGTCAATAGGATCATTGATTGATTTATAGACTGTATCGCATTTAAACAACCGCGGGGTGTATAGAATTTTGCACACAAATTTATGTTAAGTAATATAAAAGAGTACTAAAGATAATATTACCTAAATTTTATAAGTGCTGCAGAGTTGTAGAGATATGAAGTTTCTAAGACAAAAACAAAGATAATATGACAACAGTTTAACCGCTAAATTTGACGTTTTAGGTCATGGTATTCAGCCTGCGATGTGGCCGAGTTATTTTAAGTTTAATGTCATAAAAATTACTTCTAACAACCGTTACTTAAAATCTGTACATTGAAATAACCTACACTTTAAAATTACAATTATTACAGATTTTTGAAATTTGAGGGTATTTCAATCCTATTTACCCCGCTGATCATATTCACCCCATTTTACGGTAATGGTCGTAAAGGACGTGGAGCTGAATAATACAGACCAGTGGCGTAACAACAGCTGAGTAATGTACGTATGTATTTGAATGTAGTATAATGAATGAAAAATGATTATTCTTATTTTCATTACTATTAGATTCAGGTTTATGAATTTTTGAATTCGTTAATCGTATAAGTAATAATTTAATTAGGCTTCAACCGACATTATGTGTTAAGTTACCTGCTTTTAAAACAGAAAACAATTCGAATTTATTTTATAATCCTATAGGTAGACTGGTAGATATAACATTGGTATAGTTATTAAGTCATTATACGTAATATTCCAGCAAACATGATGCAAAATAGAAATATTAAAACACCACTTTTAATGTTGCTTATGGTATAGTAACGGGAGTAGCAGTGATCGAGCCTCATAGAATCCAAAAGACAGAAAAGAGTAAAACACATGAACACTCAACAAGTCTACACCAACATTATGTCACTAAGTACTATATGAAGACTAAATCTAGAGGTATACAGGGGAGTTTCATTAAGGTCGAAGAGCGGCCATATCTCGGAAACTACTGGGCATAGAAACTCAGGAAAACAAAATAATAATAAAAGTGGCCATGAGAAAATTCTGGAAATAATTTTCAAGTTCCGCATTTTGCCGCAAGAGGGCGTAATTGAAAAGTAAATTTTTAAATTTTACATAACTCCGAAAATTCCACATTAAGGTATATGTTTGATAACACCATTTTAAAGCTTGGACAATTATGCATCATTTTGGTCTAATGCTCATTGGCGTACCGACTTTAATAGGAGTGGGGGAAGCTGTTGAAAGTGTAATCATTTAAATCGCTGTAATAAACGACTTATCCGATTTTAGCAAACTATTAAAGACTGTTTGGAAGAGAAATGTATGCACTTTGACCAATCGTATTTATTTGTCCATAATAGTTCTCAAAAAAAATGCTAGAGGGCGCAATTTGCAATAACAATACATTTTTTGATTTTCCTCCGAAAAAATAAATCATACGGTATAATTATGGTACCATAATCGAGAAGAAGATGAAATTTGCTAGAAAAAATATTAAAACCGCAGCTCGATATCTCCGTTTGTTTCAGAGTTATTGCCAAAACAATAATTTTTAAGACAAATTGCGCCCTCTAGCAATTTTATTAGAAACTATCTTGTACACTGAATACGACAATTAAAGGTACTTACCTTTCTCTTCCAAACAAGCTTAAATTTAGTAAAATTGGTTTGGGTAGATATTATATTTATTTTTTTAACGCTTATTTCTATACCTAACTGATTTACCATTATGTATTTTTAGATTGACACGGATTTTAACAAAAGGTTCCTGGATTATAGACGTAATGGACTACTTGGAATAAAACATTTCCAGGGATTATGGCAGAATAAAAGAACGAAAAATTTGCCAAGAAAATATTGGTATACCTAAGTTAAAATGTGGCATTTTGTTTTTGTATATAAAATGTTTTCATATTAAACTGGTTTTATAATAATTGTGATTGAAAACTAATAAAATAATAATTTTTAGATACCACTGCAAAAACACTATATACACTGTTGTTAGTAAAAATTAACAATTGCAGTGATGCATAGGTACATGGGGACAAACACCGAGAAGTTGTTATTTTTAGCTTGGCTTGATTCTCACCCAGGCTTTTATTTCAAGAATTTTTTGAATACTCCTATTATTGTAATAATTTAATCAATATTTTCTGATTCAGAATAACCATCATCTGACGAAGAAATCAAAGCAAAATATGAGAACCTAGAGCAATTTAATTTGACTGTTCAACCGTCTTTATATAATAATTTTGATGTAGGTCGAATAAGGGCAATTTAAAGTAAAAAAAAATTATGATGAAATGATTTGTTTCAATTTCCTGATGATGAGTGTGTTTCTACACTCGAAACATGTCGATTCTAATGAATTAAAATTGTGGAGAAAGACTTAATGCTTTTCTTTTCCATATATCATTCAACTCCACTTTGAGTATGGACTTCTTCAAAAAAAAAAAAAAAAAAAATTAAGCTCGCCAATCAAAGATTTACATTTATCCAAATAATTTAAAAAAACATACTTACGAAATTTTACAGCCACAACAACGCCATCTTGATCTAAACACAACGTTATCAAAAAAACAAAAAAAGGTAATACAAACATATTTATCCTGACAAAAATCTTTTTTTCAGCCAATGAACTTGGACTGTGGAGATTCAATTAGCAAATGCAGTTTAAATGTAAATAGCGTGTGGTTATACTACTTTTATATTGTTTTAATTATAAATTTCCTGATTCTGACTAAAATTCATAGTGCAAAGTACAAAGACAAAGAAAGGAAAGCAGGGCTGGGTAAATGATATCACTTAAGAAAAAATTATTGAAAACTATTATTTAACGCCAATCTATCAATAAAAAAAATATATTAACAATACATATATAGAGAGACATAATATAGGTAGGAAAATAGTAATTCATAAACATAATACACATTAGTAATATTTACTTATCATTATAGTTAAGCAGATTTTCTTTTCTTTTTGTTCCTTTTTCTCTTTGTTCTTTTTCTACATTCTTCATCTGACCCATCTTTCAGTTCCTTTTTTCGTTTTTTAATATGAGTTTTCTTTACTTTTATATCTTTTTTACTGCTCGATGTAAGTTTAGTGGAACCATCTTCATCATCATCATCATTATTATCATCATCACTTGATATTAAGATGACATCGTTTCTATTTACCTTTTTGGATTTATTTTTGCCTTCTACTTTGTTTTGTTCATCTAAAATACTTTTACATGTAGTTTTTTTTGCTTTATCATTGGATAATAGTATTAGATCCGAACTTGAAGTATTTGATTCATTATCTGTATCGTTCAAGGAACCATTGGAAATAGCACTAGATAGTTGTTTAGTTTTACTATCAGTTTCTCTATTATTAGTTTTATTATTTGCCATATTTGGTGTGTTTCCCAGTGCTCTCACAAACTGAATTTTCTTTATTTCTATTTTCCTTTTATTACGTCCTCCTAAACCACCATTAAAAGTTTGTGATGAGGACTTCAAAAAGTTAATTTTTGTTTTTAAAATAATATCCCTTTCAAAGGCATAGTCAATGCTAGACTTTTTCGGAGGAGTTTTGGGACTATCATCAGATTTGTCTGGTTTCTCATCATTGCAGTCTTTAAGAAAGTCTGTTTTAAATGTATCCTGTGTTTTGTCAATTCTAAAAAACAAATCAGGAAATTACAAATTTTGACCTTTTCTATACAGGGTCCTGCACCTCACCTCCCGTCTTCTATAGCTCACTTAGTAATTAAGTTAGAATTTTCATATTTTGCAGACCTTATCTGTATCTTGGGGCGCATTTCAGGAAAATATTTTTTTTCATACAGGGTGTATTTTTTTAAAATACATGCCATATATTTTCTTACATTTTTGGGTGCCCCCTATAGTTACCTACATACCCCTAAAATTTTATTAAAATTGATTTAGTATTATAGACGAAAAAAAATAAAAACTAAAAAATATCAGTTTTGCGCCACTGGTATTAAAAATAAATAAAAAATAATGCCTCGTTAATAAATTTCTACAAAGGAACCTATTAAATAAGGTATAACAATTTCGTTAACCAAGTTTGGTTAACACGAATTGTACAGGGTGTCCAAAGTTTAGTGTCAAACTTTGCAAACTTTAAAGCAATTTATTTTTCTTATTTCAAACGGGAACCCCTGTATATTTTTATGTCATTCGATGCAGAATTAAAAATCAAACTTTTTTCCTAATTAAAACCCGATCGAAATTTCTAACGCATCAAGAGTTATTTGCAGAAAAATAATTTTATCAACTATTCCAATGGTCATTATTATGAATAAATATCGAAGGTGGCTTTGAAAAACAATTTAGTGGTATTAAAGTTTATTAAAGTGACCAGAGACCATTTTGACTTTAGTAATCTAAAAGTTTTAAATACTGTTAAATTGTTAGTAATTACTTAAGCTGTTATAATTACTTTATATTGGTTTTTGTGATGGACTACAACCAAGAAGAGCTCGTAGATATGATTTTTATATTAGGAGCATGCAAAAAGAACTCTTTTTTGGCAAGCCGAGTTTACGCACAGTGTTATCCGGAACAACGACATCCAGACAAAAGGAGCCTGCAAAACGTATTAGAGAGGTTTGTACAAGCGGGAAATGCAAACTACCCAAAACCAGTGAGAAATAAACCGGCCCGAACTGAAAAAAACAATTGGCTGTGCTATTATCTGTTATAGAAAATCCTTCAGTTACTCAACAAGCAGTCGCTGATGCCGTAGATGTAATCGAAAAAACAGTTCAACGAATTTTCAAGGATAACCATATTCACGATTATCATTTCCAGTTAATAATTACTAACAAATTAACAATATTTGAAACATTTAGATTACTAGTCAAAATGGTCTATGGTGACTTTAATAAACTTTATTACCAATAAATTGTTTTTCAAAGCCACCTTCAATATTTATTCATTAATGACTGTTGGAATAGTTGATAAAATTAGTTTTCTGCAAATAACTCTTGATGCGTTAGAAATTTCGATAGGGTTGCAATTAGGAAAAAAGTTTGATTTTTAATTCTGCATCGAATGACATAAAAATATACAGGGGTTCCCGTTTGAAATAAGAAAAATAAATTGCTTTAAAGTTTGCAAAGTTTGACACTAAACTTTGGACACCCTGTACAATTCGTGTTAACCAAACGTGGTTAACGAAATTGTTATACCGTATTTAATAAGTACCTTTGTATAGATTTATTAACGAGGCATTATTTTTATTTTTTATTTATTTTTAATACCAGTGGCGCAAAACTGATATTTTTTAGTTTTTATTTTTTTTCGTCTATAATACTAAATCAATTTTAATAAAATTTTAGGGGTATGTAGGTAACTATAGGAGGCACCCAAAAATTTAAGAAAATATATGGCATGTAATTTACAAAAATACACCCTTATGACGTCACACTTTTTTGGAACACCCTGTACGAAAAAAAATATTTTCCTGAAATGCGCCCTAAGATACAGATAAGGTCTGCAAAATATGAAAATTCTAACCTAATTACTAAGTGAGCTATAGAAGACGGGAGGTGAGGTGCAGGACCCTGTATAGTACAATGTGACCAGTAAAGTCCGCATCATATGGGATTTTTTTTATTAATAGCTTTATTAGAAATTTGACTTTGGCATCAACTCTGCTTCGATCGAGATGAAAATTAGGCTAAAAATATAGTCACGTGATTCGCATTATCAGTCAAATTTTAATTTTTTTCAAAAAATAATTCAAAAGTGGGGCTATTTCTGAAAATATCGAAAAAAGTTATTAGAAAAAGTTTTTTTCAATGCAGTTTCTAGCCCACATGCAAAATTGCAGCTGCATAAGATAATTTTGATTTTTACCCACCACTAAAATTTATTTTCCACTTAATGAACACTTTACTGATGACACTGTGTTCTTTTTGTCTTAATATTAAGGTGTATTACTTTCAGACACAAACTACGTTTTCAAAAATACTTATTTTATGAAGTTACCTTATACAGGGTCAAAAACAAATAAACTTTGCATCACATGCGACCAAATTTTAATAGCCAAATTTTGATTGAAAAATACACACTTAATATGGCGTTACTTGAAAGAAAATGTATCTGAAATAAAGCATTGTCAAAACTAAGAAGTTTTATGTAGGTTGCGTTGAGTCTTATTTTGCAAAAGTGGTGCAATTTACAAAATATGGGTAAAAAATTAATATTATCTTATGCACCTAAAATTTTGCATGTGGGCTTGAAACTGCATTAAAAAAAACTTATTCTAGAGTCGATTCACTCAGTAAACCTGCAAGATGGCCGACATGTCATATTCCAGCTAAAAAAAATAAATTTTTGCATTTTCAATGACTTTTGTCATATGACATGTCGGCCATCTTGCAGGTTTACTGAGTGAATCGACCTTTTTTTTTTTTTTAATAACCTTGTCGATACTTTCAGAAATAACCCCACTTTTGAATTATTTTTTGGAAAAAATTAAAATTTGACAGATAATGCAAATCATGTGACTACTATTTTTTTGCTTAATTTTCATCTCGATCGAAGCAGAACTTGATGGCAAAGTCAAATTTCGAATAAAGGTATTAATCAAAAAAAATCCCATATGATGTGGACTTTGGGACTTTACTGGTCACACTGAATACACACAGAATAGATACAAGATACAAGCATACCTAGTCAAAACAGAGTCTAAATGCAGTAGGTACAGTAAGAAAGTACTTAATATTTTTTAAAGTGATGAACACAATATACAGGGATGGTTTCTTGATGTTTATGGAGGGAAACAATATGATAAAGTAAAATAATTTTCCAATATTAAAACAATGCCTACTTTTTAATTAGATTTTATCGGTACCAACAATCGATCCACTAACTTAATTAAAATAAAATAACTTTGTTATTCAAGTATCAAGGTGATTCAATTTTAAAATGTGAGATAATAAGCCTTATGACTACCTAACAGGTATTTAACAATAACTTTTACCACAGAGTGACAATCTATATAATTATAAGCTCTTGATACTGTCAAGGGTGTCTGTCTATAACACTTTTTAAATAGGTAAGTAAGTTAGTAGGTACTTACCTACAAAAAAAATATAATTTAGGATGGAGATATACCTACCTACCTACTGAAAATATAGGTGTTGGGACCTGTTTAATATACTTTTATTTTGTTAGGTACAGGTGCCTATTTAAACATATCTGAGGCCAGATTGAAATACACAACAAAATATATGAAGTCGGTATATATTATATATAACTAAATATATACAGATTGCCTTAATTAGTTTTCCAACCACATGTCTACTACTTGCCTGGTATTATTTGAAACAAGACTGCTAACCGTCCTTTGAAAGAAATTAAGATTTGGCTTCAATCGGGTAGCTTCTGTTGGAAGTCGTCCCTCTCTTCTTTTGCTTTCTTTTAAAAGTTCTCGTATGACTTCACTACAACAACAACAAACAGATTAAAATTCTAAGTAGTACTTTTTAATAAGTAATACATTTAATATATTATTAGAAATAAAGATACATACTCATCTGTTATTAAGGATTTGTAGTATTCAGACCCTGATTCAGACATGTTTGTAATAATATTTGTTTTGCATTAATTGCAAGGAAAAAAAGTTACCTGCAAAACAATGGGCTATAAAAAAAGCACCCATAAAGATTTAATTTATTGAAAATGTATTTAAAAATTATTGCTCTATAATAATAATTAATTGTTAATACTGGATACCAGCGACCAGGGAAAACACACACAGCTGATTTTGACAAACGATAACCGACAACCGTCCCATTTCCCATTCGCTTCGACTAAAAGATTTTTGTAATTTAGGATTTGGATATAATAGAACCGAAAACTAGGAGTAGAAAGAAGCATTCCGGCCTGGATGTAAGTATTCGTTGCATTTCGGTGTAATTAATAATTTTTATTTGCACCCTGTCTGTTACAATAAGTATATTTATATGGTTTCTCTCCCCTTAAAAAAAAATATTATGGTGTTTTTTTTGTATTTTAATATTTATATTTGTTCGTGCACTAGGTGCATGAATCTGTGGTGAACATAGGCCTCTTAATATGGTGGTGAATTGTTGAGGGGGAAATAGGAAAATGTATAGCTATTTTAATAATAATTATAAATAAACAGCGAATATTGTGGCATATCGGACAAGACTGTTTTTTATATTGGAATACTCAGGGATCCAAGCACAATGGATACCCTGGGGCGGGTAGACCACGACGGCCGTTTCGTTCTTGTTAGGACTCTACGGCCGGCTGGTCTACCCGCCCCAGGGTATCCATTGTGCTTGGATCCCTGTGTATTCCAATATAAAAAACAGTTACACACTTGTCCGATATGCCACAATATTCTCTTTTTAATTATTTTTGCGGACTATATCTTCTAAACATTTTTATGGCTTTTCTTAAACGGATTGCGCGCATTCTAGTGGGGTGCCAGCGTTGATCTGTTTCTAATCTGCAAAACGGCAGATGTTTCGGTGAAAACGCAAATAGCGTTCCCTATAGGTACTGGATTGTGATGCACTTCGTGGTTTAGTTAGTTATTGTTTACCTTTCGATTATTACCAGTGTGACTGCCTTTTATATTTGAGTTAATTCCGCTAGGATGGCGCTACGGTGTATTGATGGCCGCTTTGATTTTGCAAAAGGCTTTTTATACATCTTACCGCTGTTGTCGGGATTGCTTGGGTTATGGCTGAGAGAGTCCTACTAAAGGACGAAACCGGCCGTCGTGGTCTACCCGCCCTCTCAGGGTATCCAGTGTGCTTGAACCCCTGTGTATTTCAATTTAAAAAACAGTTACACACTTGTCCGATATGCCACAATATCCGCTTTTTAATTCTTTTCGCGGACACTATATTATCTTCTAAATAATTATGAAGTTATCTTTTAGGAACGAGTGATATACATCAGATATATATAGTAATAATAAATATATGGGATTTTTATTTAAATTACAAAAAACAGATATACGTATGTACATAGATTAATATTAAATCTTAATTAAAATATATGACAAATCATATAAATTAAAGTACTATAATATGTATATTTACTTACACATTACAGGAAATCTCTTTGATTTTTTTTCTACGTAAAAATATTTTCATGAGAAATATGTGAACATCCTTCTTAGGTACTGGACTAATACTTATAGTTTTCCCTGCATTAATAAATGGACTTAAAAGAGCTCAGACAAACCATCTGTATCTTAGACCGGGGCCCCTTTTCAGGCCAGGGGTAAATTTGACAGCGTACCTATATAGACTCTCTCTAAGAATTTGTTGTAAGCCCTCATTTTTAAAATGACGTAAAATGGCTAATCAACCAATCATATCACACTTATGCAGTCAAATTTACGCTCGTGGGGACCCTGTCTTTTTTATTGCCATATGACACTAACAAAATAATCATTAATATATAATATAGGTAAGTATTCTAATCCTAAAATTATTTACAGTCTGCTGCTCTCGGTGGAATTTTTTTTCGTATTTCTCACTAAAGCTGTGATTGTAGGCAAGTTGGTTTCGTCGTTCGTGAAGACATTGTTGTCGTGTCCTGTCAAGTCCTTGACAGGTGGTGGGGGAGTGCTCGATGGACTGCCTGGCATGAGGAAAACTGTCAGCAGGAACATCACCGAACCTAAGAAATAAAGTTAACATATATACATAGGGGCCTATTTCTTTATGACAAAACCCTGTATAATGTATCTGTTTGTTGCTTTGTTGATAATCTAATTATAGACACATAATAAATATATCTTCCTAGAATTGAAACTTACTTATTAGATAAAATCCAGCGTAAAATATGTACAAACTCTCCCTATATCCAATGGCTTTAGATACAGGCTCTACAGCAATGGGTAGATTTCCTCCAATGTTATTCATCACGAACAAGAATACACCTACTGTTGTTGATCTAACGTGAAGGGGTACTATCTCAACTAGAATAGCGAAGAGGATGCCAAACCACATCTCAGCTAAAACAAAACAAGTGATCCTTAAAAACTTTTTTTTTTCATCAACTATGCCAAAAGTTACACACACTTTTCACACTCTGGCAAATATTACTCTGTGAACTTACCGAAGAAATACGAAATACCCAACGTAATCATCGCCCCTAATGGTTCACAATACACGCTTCCAAAAGCAAAAGGTGTCGCTAGTAACTGACTGAGAGCTAGAATGATTACCCTGGATTTAATGCCCATTTTTGCTACGAATTGATCTGACAGAATCCCTCCTGCTACTACACCTATGCTGCCAATGACAATGGTTACTGCAAATAACCACCAACCTGTAAAAGAAATAATATTACTATGAATATTCAAATATCATTGGTATTATTCTTTACTCGGTAATCAATATTAGCTAACCGCTAAACACCATTAGAAACGAAATATCTAACAGAATTCTATAGTTTGTTTTAACTATAAATCTGATGATTAGGTAGAAAAACGTGAATCGCTTTCTTCGCACACGCACCGCTCCAAGAGCGCCTTAAAGGATTTTTCCTATAGTACTTGTGCTCGATCATAAAAAAAAAAAAAAAAAAATCTGAAAATTGCCACAAGATAATAGGGTCCCCCATTAAGTCAATCGAATAGATATAGATAAACATTGATATAGAAAATCAGAGATGACGATGCTCTAACTTTCATTGTTGTGTTAGTGTCAATATTTCAGGACTAACTTACCTAAGTCGTAATCAGGAAAATATTGCTGATAGTATAAATCACAGTTATAAGCAAAAGTCATTCCACCGCAGTGTCTTATAGAGGCGGCGAGGCACAGCATTATTATTCTTGGCTCTGCCATAACTGTCCTGAAAAAAATTACAAAAAAAACTGTCAACTCAAGACCTTCTTTTACAGCTAAAGGTCGGACTAGAGAGGTGATCATTGGTTCTCGTAAAGTTTGGATTTGGGCAACAATAAGCAGAAGTTCTTAAACTGATTTAAAAACGTTCTCACGTTATAATAGGTATCACATTGTCATGAACCAATGGATCAATTGAATAAGCCTTTTGACTACAAAATAATGCTTACCATATGGTGACTTTTTTGGCGTCTGGGTTATTGTGCGCAGCATCTTCACCTATGGACTGTCGTTCCGGTTCCTTAAGAGTAAACAGGGTTAAACCCGCGAAAATCAGAGCCACTATCCCTGCGGAGTAGTAGCAGAGTCTCCAACCGAGATCGAACGTGTTCATTGGTGGGACATATCGGCCTACCGGGAAAGCAATACCTAGAAAGAAAAATTAAGCTTAATTCTATCGCTTCCATAGGCCTCAGACTATATTAAGTCTTTTCAGATTTTATTGCAAAAATGAACAACTCACTCAAAAACTAATAAGTAATACTGTTTATTTCTTGATAATGTAAAAGCGTTATTCATCTTCTTAAGTCAGCCATTTTTGACATAACCCCATAAGAAGTAGTCTAATGGCGTTAGATCATAAGATCGTGCTGGCCATTCCATCAATCCACGCCTACCTATCCACCAATTTGGAAATACTCATTGAGGTACTGCCAGACATTGATTTGGTTATGGGGCGGTGCTCTATCTTGCTGAAATCATATCATATTCGCTGGAAGTTGTGGGTTTGCTGGATCAGGATATAAGTTTGTCAAAGTTGGCAAGACATTATTTTGGAACAGTGCTAAATAATTATCGCTATTAAAATTGCCATTAATAAAAAAGGGACCTATGATATAATCTCCAATTATTAGTCCTGCCCAAACATTAACCTTTTTAGGGTATTATTGCGTTTATTCTTCTCTAATCCAGTGAGGATTTTCCATTTTCCATTGTTATTTTGTGCATTTCTGTTAAATAAACCATTTTTCTGATATGCAGTTAACGAAATTTAAATGACTATAATACTGACAACTACTGTCATGGAGACAGACAACAATTTGCTAAGATTAGGAGTTTTTAAAACTATTTATACCTTTTTTTTAAATTTCATATCAGTAAAAAGAGACGCTGAAATGCAATTAATCTGAAAACACTTAATATTTCCGAAACAGTTGAAGATAGGTATAGGATATATTGTACACGAAATATATCTACAATTTTCTGAAGAGTCCAAAAATTGAATAATATACAGGGTGTTGCGTTTAAAATAAGAAAGTTGGTATTGGCCACTGATATATGACACACCCTGTATACAAAGTTTTTATTGGAAAAATGCGCAACTAAGTCCTGTCCTAGCGTTTTTTCGGACAAGCCCTCATGTATTTATTATCGAATTTATTCCATTTGGCTGCGATACAAACTGTATACTGTATATATAGGGTGTTCATTTGAAAACTTCCCACCTCGATTTTCCTGCTTTAAAATGAAAATGTAGAAAATTTCTCGGAGCCGTCGATTTTTATTTCGAGGGGGACATCGTTTGCGTATATTGTCAATCTTGTTACTTCAAGCCCCTAGGAGGGAAGGGGGGGGGGGGGTTAAGATCTAAATATTAAATGGATACCTCTATTCTATATATTTTTTTTTGGATTCTGCATAAAATTCTGAACATTTTTTAATAAAAGCATTATAGTCTATACTTAACAGTTTCCGAGATATTTACTCTTGAAAAATTACATTTTTGAACTTTGACAGCGTCTAGCTTTCTAACTGTACGTCTTAAAGCAAAACGGCTTACATGTCCCTATCTTCGATTTTTATTATCTTTCCAATAGTGTCAACTTTCGGTTAAACCGGATGTAAGAAATATAGTACTTTCGGTTTGACCAGAAGTTGACACTATTGGAAAGATAATAAAAATCGAAGATAGGGACATGTAAGCCGTTTTGCTCTAACACGTACAATTAGAAAGCTAGACGCTGTCAAAGTTCAAAAATGTCAATATCTCGGAAACTGTTAAGTATAGACTAATAATGCTTTTATTAAAAAATGTTCAGAATTTTATGCTGAATCCAAAAAAATTATATAAAATAGGGGTATCCATTTAAGATTTAGATCTTACCCCCCCCCCCCCCTCCCCCTCCCTCCTAGGGGCTTGAAGTAACAAGATTGACAATATGCGCAAAAGATGTCCCCCTCGAAATAAAAATCGACGGGTCCGAGCGATTTTTCACATTTTCATTTTAAAGCAGGAAAATCGAGGTGGGAAGTTTTCAAGTGAACATCCTGTATGTATATCAATTGAAATCCCATTTTACTTACCGTATCCACCATAAATTCCCCAATTGAAAATAGACATCACCAGCGCCCTTTTTGCTTCAGGAAATATATCCGAGAGGATACCAGTACTGAGAGGATTGCACGCTGATTCTCCGGCGGCCATAATCATTCTCAGTATCACCAGATGCCAGTATTCTTTGACTGATCCACTAATGATTATGGCGACTGCGAAGACCACGGTGCAGATCCCCAACATTTTGACCCTGCGAGAAACAGCTAGATTTTAAAAAATGATCAAAGTTATCGATTTTTTTAGTAAATATATTTTAAGAAAGAAAATATAGTTATTATCCTAACAAGTGCCTCAAAGAGTGGATAGATCGGATAGCTAAACAACTTGCGCAAAGCAGATGGACAGGGCTGACGACCTGTAGCATCTCCAGGCAATTGTGGCCCCTACTTGACGGCAGGAAACCGCAGCGCTATTACAGCATAGTCAGAAGGACCTAAAAAACATTACTGCCGTAGTCACCGGACATTGCCTGTTCGGTAGATACACTGAACGTAGGCAAATACCAACTAACGACTTCTGTAGAAGTTGCAGAGATAAAGAAGAGGAGGAAAGTGTTCAGCATTTCTTGTGTGAATGCCCCGGCCTCGCGAGAAGAAGGTTCAATGCCCTGGGCGAAACATTTTTTAATGATCTGGAGGAAGTGAGCGGCCTGCAGCTGGGTCGACTTACTAAGTTTATTAACAGCAGTGGCTGGTTTGAATGAGCTGTCAAGATTCTTCTAGGCCTACGTCGCGTTAACCATCAGGAAGCTAAAGCGGATGGGTTCCGCGGAACATGTGTGGTACCCCAACGGTCCTTATAGGACTACGTGTGACTGTTTGGACCAGAGTTTGGACACTGCCAGAGGTCTGCCACTCTAACCTAACCTAACCTAACCTAACAAGTACGGAAAGAGATAATTTTTGGCACGCAACCGCCGCTACCAGAACGACGCATAGCATAGCTTATAATAAATAATACAACACACAATTAAAAAGGCAAATACAATATCTACAACAATTGCACAAAATGGGGTTAATTTATGTGAGGTGATAAACTTTTAAATACTATAAAATAATATATTATGAGCTTATATAATGATTGGTAGCCATAAATCAACCTAATAATAGTAATTAATATATAGTTAAGTTTAAGTTTTCTCATTGAATAATTTTCATGACGTAAATTCTACTTTTTCTAAACAAACTATATGCAGAAAAAATCAGTGAACCGCAAGTAGGTGTATTTTATAATATTACATTGCGGCGATGCGGAACCGAATAATGTATATTAGTACCTACTCGAGACATTGAATTATAATAGAAGGGCTGAAAATAATGAGACAGGTGTGTAGTATGGAAATATTTATATGCTTTACCTAAATATAATTATAAATGCCAGTATTTGTTGTCAGTAGGTACACTGAGGAAAGTGATCTAATACAACAGGTTTGCTTTGTTAAGACACAGTTACAGTTTGAACCCATATTAAATAATTTGCTAGTGTATCAAAACCGCTTTATATATCTAGTGTTATATCAATTCCAGATTTGTTTTTATTGGTAATAATCAGTTCCATTAGCAGCACAGTCTTGTTGAACAATGAACTACTTTTAATACAGCAATTTTGTTAAGAAATAAATTGAATCTTCTCAATGCGACGCATTTTGTTCCCATTTAAGCGCTTTCTCTACAGTTGAGAAAGCAGAACAGCGGTCCCAAAACGAATTGTATCCGTTAGAACCTATAATCCACCAAGACGTTGGTGGGGGTTCGTAGCGATCGGCAATCGCCGCGCGCCGTATTAGTAGTTTTAACGTATTTTTTGCGCAGGTCACATTGTTGTTTGGAGTCTTCTAGCTGTCCTGCCTGAATTTGAATTTTATTAATCGTACCAATACCTGTTTCAATTAATTTATTTTTACTTTGTATTTAGGTTTTTTAAATTTTGCATGTCAGATAAAGCAATAGAAGAATCTTATTTCGCAACAACCCATCATTAGTGTTGGACTTAAAAATAATAATATATAATTATAATTATAATTAAATTCGCCCATAATCTATGGGCGAATTTAACAATCTCAGTGAACCATGTTGCATAATAGATAATCATATTTATGCAATGTTAAAAGACAAGAAGAATATAACACTAGAAGCTAGTTAAATTTTTGAGAACTACAGTATTAATTTTTAGTGCTCAGTATATGCTTTATTAACCGTAGCAAGCAAATATTATTATGATTAGTTAATGCAAGGTTTCGTTACAACTGCCAGTCGGAACTAACACCGTATTTAAAACCAGATTACACCCCCAATGGAACTTGATAATTACTGTGAGTATTCAGAGCAATAATGGTTATAAACCATTCTAAGGTAGCATTAACTCCTATTTCCTATTGGCTTAATTACTACACAACGATCTATAGCAATTTTAGTTGTCTTACAATAAGCACCTTGCTGTCACATATAGTATTAAAAAGTTTTATAAAGAGTACCTATGTGAATTATTATAAGGAAGAAAAGGCATTTTTCTCAGTGAAATAAAAAACTAAAAAATATTTTGACCAGCATTTTTTTCGATGTTTTGCGAAATTTTTGACACAACAGTCACAATCTGTAGTCTGTAGGCTGGTACATTACTGTAACCTATCCTATAAAACACTGTGCATCAGTGGCGCACCCAGGGGGGGGGGCAAGGGGGCCTTGGCCCCCCCAAAACCCCCAATGAAATAAAAATTATGAAAGTGGATAAGTATTTTAAAAAGTCAATTTTCTTAGATTTACCTCACGGGCCTCGTTTGAGGGTGGCCAGGTGGGGCATTTACCCCCCTCTCCCCCTGGAAGTTGACTTATTGACAAAAGTTGACTTATTAAGGTTTAATATGGTTTGATTGAATTTATGAATTTATTGTTTCGAGTTTTCCTTTATATTTTTGTTATTATTTTGGGGTAGTAAAGACTTATTTTAATAAAAATAAACAGTTTTAATGCCAAAACGACTATGAATGTTTAAGAAACAATTTTAGCTCATTAAGTATTGAGCAAAAAATTGAAATTAAAATTAAGGGAAGACCTAAACTCTCGAAATTAACTTGATACATACCACAAAGTGTAAATCTAGGGACTTTATTGTTATTGATAAGTTTGCTGCAAATAAAAACAGATGAATGAACTTTACTTTTAAACAATGTACCCACTAATGAAAAATAAATTAGCCTTTCTATTTTTTATCTTATTTCATTTTCAATAGAATTGTGGGTTAATCATAAATTTTTAAAATATTTACTATAATAATTACTGACCAAATTTGGGCGTGGTCTTACAAAAATTTCGCCTACAGCAGCCTTTTAGTACACCCCCAAGTTAACAAGTCACAAGCCGCCAATGCCCCCCCCCCCCCCTAAGAAACCTTTTAACGACTCCCATGACTAGGCTATTGCGATCTTCCCTGCAAGAGTACCTGTTAAAAAAGCTCCAAAGTTCTAGAAAAATGCGTAACTTAAAAGTTTATTAAAAAATTTGCTTCCAGCACTGGTTGGCGGTCCCCCCCTAACATAAAATCCTGGGTGCGCCGCTGCTGTGCATCGTTTTTGTTGGTTGCGCTAAGCAGTCAACAAAGCTACCTGCAGTCCATCGGCTACCTAAGGAAAAGGCCGGTGACAAATAAAAACACAAAAATCGAATTTTGAATACAATTTTGATACAACGAACATCAGTAAAAATGGATAGGTTTAAAATGTCTTCTATAAACCAAGAAAAAATCCCATAAATTCTTCCAATAAAATTTCGCCTTTATATACGTCATACATTTGCCGTTATTTCATGCTTTGTCGGTTATACGTGTCTTATCTTTATTTTTTCCTGACCTTATAACTTATAACTTCTTGGCAATTTGCTATTTCCTCGCGCTCAGTCACGAAAGTGAACGATTATTACATGTACTTATGCGAGAAGGTTAAGGTTTGTTTTGATAGGATTTAAGGATTTTTATGACAACCATATTATCCCATCACGAACAATTGTTTTTATATTATGATACTGTCTGGCATCCCCTACTCTACTTTAACAAAAATTTAACTCTGGAAAATAAGTAATTTCCGTAGAAGGCCAACAAGTAGTGCTTTTTTAAGCTGTTTGTTTACTGCTTTGACGAAAAAATAATATAAACGTTTAAAGGTCTCAGGAACCACTAACCTATTAAATTTGTCCGCCAAATAGCCCATAATGACTCCCACGATCGTGAATACAGCAATAAAACTGGGACCAGCCAGAATTTGATAGTCGATCCCGAGGCCATTGTAATTCCACTCGCAATATGGCTCATCATTTAGGGTGTAAGACAAGCAAGTGTCTGAATCGTTTGCTTGTGAGCAGGCGACTGGGAGATCACTCAGAAAATGTTCTGAGTTGTTGAGTTGACAGGTGATATCACCTAAAAAGAAATAAGAATTAATATGTTATGATGATCTCAGTAGAGAGAATAAAGTTAGTCAATAGTGGATATTGGTTTGACCCGTGACTTTGTTCGGAGCAGATTTACGATCCGGCCGACCCGAGTCTCTATAATATGTAAAGATCCTCACAACATCTAGCTTATGATTCAGCAATTTTCATAATCATTGAACGTATGATTCGCCATCTTCTAAATAAACAGATAAAGTTGTTTCGAAGACAGTATGACCAGTAAAGTCCGCATCATATGGGATTTTTTTTATTAATAGCTTTATTCAAAATTTTACTTTGGCATTAAGTTCTGCTTCGATCGAGATGAAAATTAAGCTAAAAATAGTAGTCACGTGATTCGCATTATCTGTAAAATTTTAATATTTTCCAGAAAAGAATTCAAAAGTGGGGTTATTTCTGAAATTATCGAAAAAAGTTATTAGAAAAAGTTTTTTTAAATGCAGTTTCTAGACCTCATGCAAAATTTCAGCTACATAAAATAATTTTGATTTTTTACCACATTTTGTAAATTGCACCACTTTTGCAAAATAAGACTTAACGCAACCTACATAAAACTTCTTAGTTTTGACAATGCTTTATTTTTGAAACATTTTCTTTAAAGTAGAGCCATATTAAATGTGTTTTTCTACAAAATCAAAATTTGGCTATTAAAATTTGGTCGCATGTTATGTAGTTTATTTGTTTTTGACCCTGTATAAGGTAACTTTATAAAATAAGTATTTTTGGGAACGTAGTTTGTGTCTGAAAGTAATACACCTTAATGTTAGGACAAAAAGAACACAGTGTCATCAGTAAAGTGTTCATTAGGTGGAAAATAAATTTTAGTGGTGGGTAAAAATAAAAACTTATGCAGCTGAAATTTTGCATGTGGGCTAGAAACTGCATCTAAAAAAACTTTTTCTAATAACCTTTGTCGATACTTTCAGAAATAACCCCACTTGAAATATTTTTTGGAAAAAATTTAAATTTGACAGATAATGCGAATCACGTGACTACTATTTTTTTTGCTTAAGTTTCATCTCGATCGAAGCAGAACTTAATGCCAAAATCAAATTTCGAATAAAGCTAATAATAAAAAAAAGTCTCATATGATTACTGGTCACACTGCAGATAAGGATATCAACCTATAAGCAATAATTAAAATTAGCCTGGACTATAATATAATAAACTCATATTTCTTGCAAAAACGCCCACCTTATTAAATTTGTTTTACTCACCGTAATGGAGATCCATGGCTACTGCCTTACTGGTCACTCCAATCATGTAATGGCCTAGTTCTCCTAGTACATATCCTAGTGATACTATTGCTAATACATACCATGGGTACAGACTTGCTAAAGTTTTGCTTAATTCTAACATTTTGGTTCTGAAATAAAGAAAAACCTATTAAGAGGTAAATGAGTAAAGGTGGGTCTTTAAAAACGCGATTCATTTCACTGTTACGCCACTGTAGGAATCATCATATGAGCCATGATACGGCGAGACAGTGGCGCAACCAGAAATTTTGTTCGGGGGGGCTTTAACTTCTTGAAAATTTTTTTGGATGCCACGCCCTTTTTTGGGTAAAATACTTATGATTGACGAGAGCGACAGCCCCCTAAAACTTCTGCAATAATACGCCGCTAGCCCTAACGAAATATTTATGAAAAAAAAATTTAGAGATTTTATTTTAATTAGTAAAAATGTATTTAAAATAAGTAACGCATATATTAAGCATACTTATACTAAAACAAAACAAAAACCTTATACAATAAGTTTTAAGTAATCACTAATAATACTAATATTAAAGTAAAATTCTTCGTTTTGTTTTTGCCATTTCGTCCAGAATTTCTTCCACGGTAATATCAATATCGTGGTTCGCATAAATAGGTAGACCAGAGTCGATAATTTTTGAAACAAAAAAATAATAGTAGGATGAAACCCATTGGAAAAGAAAGAGAACATAACAAAAATGAAAGAACAAATAATTTACGGGCGATCCGAGGTCGGGAAGTGGAAGTGGGTGAGTTTTTAAGGCTAGAAAACGATTTATCTCGATTTCCGGGAAAACTACAAGTCCTATGGAAAAACGTTAAATGGCAAAGTTGTAGGTAATAAAAAGATCTACAACTTTTATACTAACACTTTTTCACATTGCCTCAAAATTTATGTGAAAAATTCAAATAACCAAGTTTTTGTTTTTTTTATATGTTTTCACGAAATTTGGTGATAACTTACCTTTTTATGTCCCAAACACACTGTAATTATTTTGATTTAAAATATTTATTTTTTTACCTTATTTTGACTTATATCGAAAAAGCACCCTTATTTTCAATCGAAAATTCTCACGTCAAAATATCTGCTGTTTTAAAAAAGTCGGTGGGCGTTTTGTTCGTTGAAATCTCCACTTTCTGATGATGTAAAAAAATATATACATTACTATGGTAAATATTCTCAAAAAATGCAAAGAAACGGAAAAAACTCGAATCCGAAATTTTTTTTTTAATCAATTTGTACAATTTTGAGCTATTTATTAAAATTTATACTTTAATTACTCAAAAAACGTAAGATTCCATGTTACATTGATAAGCAAAAAAATTACAAATCCATAAAACATTGAGATCGCAAAAAATATGCGAAAATAGTTCGCGTGACATAAAAATTGGTTTGCAATTAAACGAATAGGCTAAGTTTCTAAGCTCGGGCCCCCCCCTGGTTGCGCCACTGCGGCGAGATGCGTCTGCGGTAGATGTGATCAAATAAAAGGAATCGCTTCGTTAATTTGTACTGGTTTTGGTTTCATTAAATGACAACTGGTTTAGAGTTATTGTAATTTCTGTGCAAATATTGATATAGATGTGTAATTAATACCAACGTTTTTTGTTAGTTGTGTTTGTGTTTAACGTTAATTAAAAAATACTTTATAAATATATTTTATTGTTTAATTCAAGAACGCAATAAGTAGTCGGTCTTTTAATAATAGATAGTTACTTAGGTATTTACTATAAAAACATCAACGTATTTCAAGAAATTTTTATATAATTAGGGAAGATCTTATTTTTCTTACTAGTGATGCAACAATTGAATTATTATTGCAAGAAGAGTAATAACGAATAAGCAAAACGTGTAAATAGCTGTACCTATATAAAATCATCAGGAACAAATTTACACTTTTTTCTTTTAAAAACAGATGTACAGTTGACGACAGATACTTTCGTACACTAAACTGTGACACTGTAAATGCAACTTTTTTACCTTTATTACCTTTGTAACGTGTTAATTGTTATCACGATATCTGTCAAAGTATTGTCATTATCTTATTTGATTTAAAAATGCCTCATTTAAGTATTATTGAAAAAGCAAGAATAATATGTTTAGTAGAAATAGGGTGGTCATATGGAAAAATAGCTGCTAATTTTAGAGTACCTAGAAGTACTGTTCAAGGAATTTAAAAAAAATGGCGCAATCATCAAACACTTGAAAGGTCTGTTGGGTCTGGTTTAAATAATAGAAAATCATCAAATGAAGAAGACCGAAATTTGGTGGAGTATTTAAGGCAAAATCCATTTGAAACTGCAGTATCCACTATGCACATAACAGGATTTCCTGCTTCATCTAGAACTTCGCAACGCCGAGTAAGACAATGTTCCGAATTAAGAAATCGATCAGCTGAATGCAAGCCGTTTTTAAAAAATAGTGATAAGGAACAAAGAACTGGGTTTGCTATGCAATATTTACCAGAAGATGATTTTTTCTTGGAAAAATGTTATCTTTTCCTATGAGAAAACTTTTCAGTCTACATATAATGGAAGGATTCGAGTATATAGACCACCAAATTCCCGATATGATGAGAAGTATACTCAAAAAAAGCAAACCAGTGGACGTTTCTTCGTTAATGTGTGGGCATGGATAAGTGTTTACGGTGCAGGTATATGCTGGAATATCGGTGGAACACTAAACCGTAATATATATCTTCAGATTTTGGAAAATATTTTTCTTCCTTCTGCCGCGATAGTTTTTAAAGGAAATAAATTTCTATTTCAGCAGGATAACTGCTCTGTGCATACTGCAAAAAATATAGGAAACTGGTTTAGACAAAACAACGTAACATGTCTGCCTGGTGCTCAAGAAGTCCTGATTTAAATCCATTTGAAAATGTTTGGGGATTGATGGTAAAAAAAATGTACAAAATAAATTTTAAACCACAGAATAAAATAGAGTTATTTAATAAAATAGAAGAAATTTGGAAAGGGCTAACTCCGGATTAGACCAGAATTAATATTTTGTCAATGCCAAGAAGATTACGATTAGTGTTAGAATCCAATGTCGCAGCAATCAAATATTAGTATTTTGTTTCTTGTTTGTTAATAAATTTACCCTTTTTGGCTTTATACTTTTGTAGTTTTCCTGGTATTATTTTATAATTTTCTTATTTCGCGGCTGTAATTTAAACACAAAAATATTTAGAAATAACCATTATTACTTATCGTAAAAAATCGTACATACAATAATTTACAGCTATGCATATAGCTGGTGTTCCATCCAGGTATAAGCAGCAAGTATTTGAGTTATGTATGGGTGGAGTGTACGAATTTATATGTCGTCAACTACGGTCAACTGTACCTAGTTGCAAAGTATCAAAAGCACATCGCATGTAAAATAAACCGAATTTCTGCCAGCCGCTGTCACTGTGTTTCCCGGAAACCGCACATACGATTTACTTCAATTTAAAATTATTGAAAGACCTATTCTAAAATTCTGTTCCCCGTGTTGCAAATTTTAAAATATAATGTAATTTGTGCTAGTATAAATCGGTAAACTTTAAAAATTATTTTCGTCGAAAGGAAGGCCCAAATTAAAAGCTGGTTACAAGGCAAACATCGTTGATAGTATAGAAGTCAAAGGTATACCAAAACACATTATTATTTCCGAATACTCAAATGTATCTTGAAATAAATTCGATAGGTTTAGAGTGTTTCGAGTAAATGGTATAAAGCGATGGTCCTAAAATAATTAAAAATCAATTAATTTTTTTTAAGTTAAAACTGTTGGTAATTGTTACTTAAAAACGAGGTATTAGGCCCATTTTGCGCTAACAGTGCATTTATATTAGATGCTGCGCAAACTCTTTAAGTCCCTAGTTAAAAAATGATAATTCCTAATGCATAAGAACAATGCAAGATCGTACATAAACTTTCTCATCCAAAATTAATCATTAAATAAATACGTATTATAACGACAATTTAGTCACTTTATTAGAAACTTATAATATGAGCAAAATTTCAATGCCGTGAGCACATTAAAAAATAATTGCGGTTGTAATTATATCTTTTACACTGTTCTACTTTTATGATTTTACATACGAAAAATTGCCTCAAGTTGAGGCGTATTAAATTCATTTAAAGAACATCATATTCTGAAGAAATGTGACTGTGTGCTGGCTGTTTTCTTCGTTTTAAAATATGGAGAAATCGATTGGGTAACTTACAGCGAGCGCTATATAGTCTATCCCTTACTACAACGGAACAGAGAGGGACGAACTAACTTAAAACAATGATTTGTCGTTGCTATGCGGGGTTTAAGTTAAGCGGAGTAATTCAAAACATATAATTCGATTGCCGTTGCTGGTGGGCGATTGATGTCTGATGGTATGGTGTACTTTTATAGTGCAAGAGCGCGAGGTGCATGACTGCGAACCTAATTTTGTGTTCCGTGATCAGTGCTGGATTTACCATTGGGCTGAATAGGCTGGAGCCTAGGGCGGCAGGTTTTAGGGGGCGGCAAATTTGGCCCAAAATTTTTTTTTTGTCTTACAGAAATAAATGGTACAATCTTTATTCATGGTCGACGGGTAGTATTTTTTTAAATAAACTTTATTGTTGGCCGTGTCTGTTAATGGGGATAAAAAAAGGTAGTTGGAACTTTACTGGCTTTGCAGAAAGAAATTTCATTTTCAATAAAATAAGTAGGTAATCATAAATTTTTAAAATATTTACTAAAAATTATTGACCAAATTTGGGCGTGGTCCTAAAAAAATTTCGCCTGCAGCGGGCTTTTTCTTTCCCGAGCACTTCACCTGTTTCACAACTTACGAGCCGTCACTGGTATAGGGGCGGCAAAAATTGAATAACCTACTAGCGGCAAATTTGTAAATCCGCCACTGTCCGTGATATAAGTGTTGTGTAGATGTGTTCTTATATTCAAGGTTTATTTGTGTTTATTTTTCCCCTTAACCATAAATTTTATCCTCTATTGTTATTAACATACTTAATAAGAAATTAAAACTAATCTCATTTGGTTTTACGTGGTTGTAAAAATAAATGTTTTCATATAAAAGACATTGTCGTTATTTTTTTAGTTAATAATAAGTCTTATCCCAACTTATATGTTTCTTTAGGTAAGAACTTCAACGCCTTTTTATTTTTTATTATGATTTCCTTACTTTAGTTAGGTACGACCTGTCAATATGTCTATGTAGCCTATATACAACTGTACCTACTCTCTAAAAAGTATAAAGTATTCTTACTAAACGGTATTACCCAATTTTTGTAATTACCAATAATAAGACGTTTTTATAAGTTTATATCTATTTAAATGTTTAATTTATTTAAATAAAGTACATTCTGATTTCAACAATAATGATAAAGGCACAAGTTATGACCGGTAGGTGACAATTAAAGTCACTTAAATAGGCCCCACGTGTAGGTGCTACTCTAATTTACATAAGATGTAGAAAGGAGTGTTGCTAATTATTATTGTTAATTGAGTATTTAGATATTTATGTATTAAGATATGCTTAAGAAATACCGCAAAATGTAAAGTGCATAATTTTTTTTTCTTATTTCCGTCATCGCAATTATTGAAGGTCTTCTAACAATAATTTATTTTACATAGTTACGATAATAACAACACGCTTTATCTAGTAGTAAAGTGGGAAAAAAAATTAATTCTTAAAGCTGACAATAATAGCACAAATTACCAGCCATGGCTCTATCTACCTACCAGTACACTAAACTATTTATTCAGTCTCATAATTATTACTCTTTCTCTCGAAAGGTGCAAAAACTCCCTGAGGCGCCGAAAAAACTTTCTGGCGCTTCGTCATGCCGAAAAATTCCATATGGCTAGACCTGTCCAGGCTAATAATCGCATAAAATAGAAAGAGCGATATAATAAACCACAATAATATATCTCGCTCTCTTAGTGGCTCATAAGAAATTTTGTGCCTTGGCCCGAAAGGAGGCCGCGATTGGCCGATTTTCGCGTGCTTTATTTTGTCTATCCGGCTAGTACCAATCGGATTAGTCTTTCGTCTTTGTTACCGCTACCAGATACTAGATGGCGGCTGTGTTAGTATGGTTTTCCCTATCGAAATATTAACTAAGGAAATTAGGTGAGATTTGAACCCCTCCCAGGTCAGGTAAAAAAAAGTCGCTGCGTAACAAGCATGAATTGAAATATCGTTAATAAGTCAAAAACTATTAAATTGAAGCATATAATAGGTTTTACAAAATATAGTTAAAATTGATCTAACAATCTAAGAATATCAAAATATATACTGAGCATTCCATTGAAAAAAGGTATATATTTAATAATAGGTCGTGACTATTTGGGATATCCCATATAATTTAAAATTATTTTAATTTGTAGCCCTTCTGTTGCTGAAAAATATTAAAAATATAGTACTTAGTTTAGATGCAATGGAATCCTGCGCTGAGAGGGGACCTCCCTGTATAAATAATAGTAGTGATTAGTAAATTGCAAAATTCATAGGAAATCCGTGCAAAAGAATGAGGTCAACAACCACAATACTTTATTATTATTTTGAAGCAATTAATCAGGCTTCAATTAAATTAACCAGTTAAATGTGGTCAAGTTCATTAACAAACAGCAGCATTTAGTGCGAACCGAATTGAAGAGAATCTTTGGATAGATTAAATTTATTTATTTAAAAAAGGTAATTTTTATATAATTATATAACTAATAATAAATATTATCTATTACATTATATAATAATTGTTGATTTTACTCGCAACTTTTTGACCACTTACCTATCATTTGATTTAAGAGTGCATGACCTTATGTAAAATTAGGAATTAAGGATTAGGAAGGGGAAGGGCGGCCCACCCTGGGAGAACCTTCCACTAACTAAGTAACGTGGTTCCAGCTATACATCAGTGATTTTTAACAATTTCCGTATCAGCGACTGCTTGTAAACACATTTACACCAAATAAACTACTAAATGTTTATAAAAAAATACTGATCCCCTTAAATAATTATAGATATTATAAAATAGGTATATTAAATCATAAATATTTTATTATATAATTTTGAATCTACATAATAGACTCGCAAATATTTTTTATGGCACATTATTTAATTTAAAAAATGTGTTATAACAGGAAATCGTACACGATCCGCTAATTGCAATATTATCTACATAAATACGAAACACATCATGAGTGAAAGGACTTGCACCTTTTTGGAAAAATTCCCTATTATCGGCATTTATCAGTAGCCAAATGATAATGCGCTTTTTTTTACTTATATCTTTTTCCCTAGAAGTTGCGTTGAAAACCCTACCCCTCCTACCCTAGCGGCATGGATCCAGTAATCCAGTGACGTAACAAAAACTGAGTGGGCCTCCCGCAAACGTTTTCAGGGCCCCCCTCTCTATAACGAATAGAATAGTAGATTCTGTAACGAGGTTGGAATGAGAATTCGATTCGAATGGAAGATTCCGAACGCGAGCGTAGCGAGCGTGAGGAACCACGAGTATCGAATTTTCATTCTAACCGAGTAGCAGACTATATTTTCCCCACGACCATCCAGTTCCATATCTGATTCATCCGATTTTTCACTCATTTTTTAACTTGCACTAAAATTTATCTGGAAATAATTATTACAACGCGGCCATTTTTATCTGACACTGCCAGTTTCGAAATTCCTGGCAACCTATGCCGTTTATATCAATTACAGAATATTCATTCCGTATCTTGTTATGGAATGAAAATACACGCAAAACGCATAAGAAGCAAGTGTTTCAGAATAAATATTCCAACTCAAAAGCGAGAACTTTTACATTCTATTATCAAAAATGATTTTGGAATTATTGCATTCAGTAATGGTCGTGGAGAAAATGATAATTCCTATTTTAGGTTCAGGTTTATAAATTTTTGAATTCGTTAATCGTGTAATAATTTAATTAGACTTAAACCCACATTATGTGTTAAGTACCTACTATTAAAATAGTAAAGAATTCAAATTTATTTTATAACCCTAGGTAGACTGGTACCAGTGGTACCTAGACATAACATAGGTTATTAAGTCATTAAACGTAATATTCCAGCATACATGATGCAAAATCAAAATTTTAAAACCCCACTTATAATGTTGCTTACCATGTATGGTAGTAACGGGGGTAGCCGTGAGCGAGCCTCATAGAATCCAAAAGACAGAAAACCGTAAAACACATAAACACTCAACAAGTCTGCACAAACATTATGTCACTAAGTACTATACAAAGTATTATACAAAACGACCAGATCGTCGAGAGTTTTTGTTTGCAAAATCGTTTGTAATTTCGTCGATATTTAATGTTTTAAAAAACTCGTGTTCGATACCGATTAAGGATAAATCCGAAAGGCGCTGTTGTCCCATGATGGTGTTACGTAAATGGGTTTTTACTATTTTAAGTTTGGAAAAAGATCGTTCCGCTGATGCCACACTAACTGGTAAAGTTAGAAATATCATAACTGCACTAGATACCAGGGCCGATCCTAGGGTGTCGGCCGCCCGCGTGCAAAGACCTATTAGGCCGCCACTCTAAAGGATTTTTCCTATTTTAAGTAATACTTAACGTTGACGTTATAAACTCATCTACATGTACATAAGAGTAAAAAGTTAAACATTAATAAAAATTCAAACTACAAATAAAATTTTACGGGAAAGACTTTATTTTTGGGCCAGCTAATATGTTATATTAGCGACACCTTTTTTCTTTTTACTTTAACAAAATAATAAACCAACAAAAATATTACTTTTGAAACAAAAATAGACATTTTATAATTAGAAATGTAAAACAACAATATTTACCAGAAAATATAAAATAACAAAAAGTACTAAAGCATAAATCTCGTGAAACAAAAAGTATATATAAATCAGTCCTCGAAAACTACCTAATAATTAACTATAAAATAATTTTTCTGGCTTTCTGAGAAGCAAATTTGTCAATAATTGCGGTGAGATCAATTTTTTCAGAGATTTCGGATTCAATAGAGATGATGGCCAATTCTGAAAGTATTTCTTGTGTCATATTATTTCTCAAGTAATTTTTAATAATTTTTAATTTACTGAAACTTCTTTCACCTGAAGCCACAGAAACAGGTAAGGTTAAAAAAAATCCTTATTGCAAGAGCAAAATTTGAAAAACAGGCAATGAGATCATTTTTGACTAAAATTTCTAATATCTTAATTGGCTCTTTTTTACCTGGAAAAATATCTTTAAATGAAGTTATTTCATTAAAGAGTTGTATACCGTCTATACCTTTCACAATAGTTCTTTCCTCCTGTACCTGTAACTTAATATCTAAGTCCATGCAGGATTTCATGAGGTCATCATTAGAAATGGTGTGAAACTCATACAGAAAGCAGAATATTGAATAGTACTCAGGTAATAAGGTAAATCTTTTATTTATCGAAGAGATCGCATAATTAAGAACTGCAAAATAGAAAACAATCTTAAATTGCAGGAAGGGATTTAAAACTGGTTCATCACTGCCCTCGTAATCAAATAAACTAACTTTTTTTCTGAGCTTCGAGATGGAAAATTCTGGATCAATACCTAAATCTCGAGCAAGTGTTGTTGCTGAATCGACAAATATTTTAAAATTATCGTCAGATCTTTGGGAAACTAAATATTTTTTAAGATTATCTAAGCCTTTAATGCATTCCGCGATGTTTAATTTAGGATTTTGAAGCATTTTACTCAATAAATCAATTCTTGATAATAAATCATGCCAAATTAAAATTGAACACAAAAACTTAAATGTTTCAAGACTTTTAATAATTATTGATTTAGCACCCATTTTTGTTTTCGTGTCTCTGGTGGTATCTTCAATTAATGCCTTTAATGCGGTAATAATGTTTTTTAGCTTTAATTTTAGAGGTCTAATAGCATTGATACGACTTTCCCATCTTGTTTCACTTAACGGTTTTAAAATAAGAGTTTTCACGTATTTTTTGAGTAAATCCCATCGATATGGGGACGCAGAAAAGTAATTATATGGTACCTCCTGTACCACATCAAAAAAACTAGAAATTTCACCACTGGCGCTGGCTGGTTTGATTAAAAAATTTTAATAAATAAATTCATTTGAAATAATTCACAAAAATATTGTTTTCTTCTTCGACGTTAATTTAAAGTTATCTTTTATAGTTTGATAAATGTCACTTTATTTTTATTTCGAGAAATTCGTAAAAAGTTTTGCTTGATTGACAGAACTATCTGCGGCCTACGGCCGCCCCTTGTTTTGGCCGCCCGCGTGCAGTGCACGCGCTTGCACACCTGCTAGGATCGGCCCTGAGATACATCTAAAAAATTTGAAGAAATACACTGATTTTTTATTAATAAATGATCCCCAAGTTCATATATATTTTTTTTCGAAATACTATCTCCAAGTCCCTTTCTGAGGCTTACAATTTGACTAGGTACGTCAATAGATAAGTCTTAGTCTTTATGGTATCGTTTGTAAATTGCGCGCTTTCACATATAATTCTTCTACACTTAACAACGTTAAATTCTCAGGATATAAAAAAAGAAAATTAATATGAAATAAAATACCTATGAAAAACAAAGCTGGCAGCAAGTTTTGAAGGGGCCGTCGGTGTGGCCCCCCTCGCGGCGCGGGGTCAACGGAGGTATTTATTACGTCACTGCCACTGGATGGATCATAAATAATCGAACGTGGACCGCGGGATCCAGAGCAAAGATGTATTAACCATATTTAAACCAGAGTTATTGTCATTTTAAAATTTAAATATTACAATTACGATGATAATCATTACGTCATGTCATAAGTGAGACGAACTTTAAAACTAACGGGTTCTCGCTGTCTTACAGCGAAAATTTGGAATATTTGGATTTATTTTAAACAATTTATTAAAACTTATATTTTGATGATGTTGACCGCTTTCAATGTAACACGTGGCTTACAAATTTGGGATTTTCGGTAATAAAGTTGTAATTAAAATACTGTGTCGGTGTCAAACAGTACGTCATGATTATTTTCCGAATACTAAGGTTGCAAAACAATTATAACAAGATTTTAAACATATTTAATGTCATTGACGTAACAACGAGTATTTTCTTGGGGGACGGCCCTATATATAAATGGATTCACAGGAATTTTACTGATATACAAATAGCCTTAATTTTATTCCTGCATTCCTGCAGGTATTTTACACAAAACAAAAACTTTCAATATAATGTTAGTCCGTGCCTTCTTTTTAGGGTAGGTGACCCCCTGAAGCGAATAGTGACTACACTCTCACCCCCCAGCACGACATCCCCCACCCCACTCCCCACACCGGAAGAGATGTAAATATAAACGCTAATATTGCTTATTAAGTTATAAACATTAATATATATATTATGTAATTTGCCTATAAACATACATGTACTTGATAATGATGAATTCAAGTACGCAATATTATAATGCAATTAAATAAAAAAGTATTCATCATAAATTGTTGTTCTCTAGTTTGACAGACATTGATTCTAATATAAGTATATATAAATTGATTAAAGTAATTATTAGCAAACCTTATTAATGATATATATCTTGATTTCCATGCTTATACTCGATTCATGCTTATTTTAAATCTCCTAAGTGAACATCGATGTTTAAATTTAAAGTAAAATATGAGGACAGTCGCTATATTTATTAACTTCGCTGGTAAATTAAACATAGTTAGAGGTGGGGAGGCAATAATTTAAAACTTCTGTTCTTTTTCCAGAGGTTAAAAATATAATATTTTATTATCATTTATCAAAGGGGCAGCTTTTTGATGTTTTTCAAATTTTATTTAGTTGTTTTTCGGAAAATATATTCGTTTTCTATATAAAAAAATTGCCCATATACCTAGCTGCCTTGTCCACTTAACGTTTTTATAAAAATAATTACGTTTTTTAAAATTTAATTTCACAAAAAGGCCGAGAAATATCTACTTATTTTCCTTATATCTTTACAAAATCCCTTTTGCACCCTTATATTTCGTGGAATAATTTTTTTAAATTTAGATGTATATACAGACTGTCCGCGGATAGGATTTACAATAGCACAAATGAATGAAAAATTTCATTTTCGGGAAAGAGTCATTCTTGATAAAAAGTTTTGCTTGTAAAAAAATGCAATCAACGAAGAGAAAATTATGACTTTTTATACAGGGTTTGCCAAAACTTCAAAAACATGATTTTTCTCCAAGAGTAAACTACCTTTATTTTTCATTTTTGACCAAACTGCCAATTAGAAAGCTTATTTAGAATAACGTTTGTAATTTAAAATAAATCTTTGATTTTTTAAGTTTTTTTAATTTTTAGAGGTAAAAGAATTTTTGTTTGGATGGCAGCATTAGCGGTCGAAATAAATCAATTATCAACGATAGAGGGGTATCAAAAAGTTTCAAAAACTGATTTTTGGTGTTACCAAAAACATGTATTTTTAATTTCACAAATGAAATGACCAAAAATCAGTTTTTGAAACTTTTTGTTACCCCTCTGTCATTGATAATGTATGTATTTCGACCGCTAATGCTGCTATCCAAAAAAAAAATCTTTTACCTCTAAAAATTAAAAAAACTAAAAAAATCGAAAATTTATTATTTTAAATCTAGGATTTAAATTACAAACGTTTCTCTAAATAAGTTTTCTAATTGGCATTTTGGTAAAAAATAAAAGTAGTTTATTGAACTGATTCTGCCTTTACTTGGTGGAACTCCATTTTAATATACAAAGAAAACACTATATTGTGTTAAATTCCACTATATTCAAAAAACAAACAAAAACATTTGTCGACTCGACATGTTTCGCTACACTGTACACACACTCTTGATAAAGCTACAGTGTAGCGAAACATGTCGAGTCGACAAATGTTTTTGTTTGTTTTTTGAATATAGTGGAGACTCTTGGAGACAAATCATGTTTTTGATGTTTTTGCAAACCCTGTATAAAAAATAAAAAATGTCTCATCGTGGATTGCCTTTTTTTACAAGCAAAACTTTTTATCAAGAATGATTTTTTTCCGAAAAATGAAAATTTTCATCCATTTTTGTGCTATTGTAAACCCTATCCGCGGACAGTCTGTAGAGACTTCCATTTTGTAAAAAATATATGAGAATTGTATACACGGGATACGTATAATTCGATTTCGTTTAAATTAAAATATCAACGAACAAAACAAGTTAATTAAAGAAATATATACATGCAGCATCCTTTTTATCTTAATTAAAAGTAAAGTTAAATTTTATTATATATAGATTTAAAACGACCCGATTAAAGAAACCAACTAAACTACTTACTCGACTGAACTATGGTAGTATCCACAAAACTTATCAGTAACTCAACAAAAAAAACTTATATCACTATCACTCAAGTATCAATTCCTGCAAATAGTCACTTAAAACCGACCCATCCTCCTATTACCGCCGGTGCGTCTTACGTCTACTCCTGCAGATCTTGATACCTCTTGGTACTCCTTTAACCTTTGTGAAAATAAGCGCCCGCTGTTTTTTCAAAAGTATCGCGGACCACAAGAGCTAGAGCAAAATTATTTCTTTAGTTTTGTTATATCGGACCGTTCCCCCACCGGATCTAAGCTCATGTTACTAAAAGTTGCCACTGCATGGAGGAACCTTGAGAAAGGTCACTAACAAAGCGTGTGTAAGTCGTTACAGAGATATCAGGTGGTTTTCGGGGAACCTCGTGTTGTGTCAAAAGTGAAGGGTGGGTAGTCTAATTTATCGCGTCAATTGTTTTTGTTGTTACGTGTGGTCTGTTTTGGTAAATGAATGGTTTTTCATGGTTCGTAATATTTTTTTAAACCCTTTTTTTTGCTAAATCATATTTATGTTGCATTGATTAAGTTTTTTTATATACAGTGTCACCAGTAAAGTCCGCATCATATGGGATTTTTTTTTATTAATAGCTTTTTTCAAAATTTGACTTTGGTATCAAGTTCTGCTTCGATCGAGATGAAAATTAAGCAAAAAAATAGTAGTCATGTGATTCGCATTATCTGTCAAATTTTAATTTTTTTCAAAAAATAATTCAAAAGTGGGGTTATTTCTGAAATTATCGAAAAAAGTTATTTGAAAAAGTTTTTTTGAATGCAGTTTCTAGCCCACATACAAAATTTCAGCTGGATAAGATAATTTTGATTTTTTACCTATATTTTGTAAATTGCACCACTTTTGCAAAATAAGACTACCTACCTACATAAAACTTCTTAGTTTTGACAATGCTTTATTTCAGATACATTTTCTTTAAAGTAGCGTCATATTAAATGTGTGTTATTCTACAAAATCAAAATTGGGCAATTAAAATTTGGCCGCATGTGATGCAAAGTTCATTTGCTTTTGACCCTGTATAAGGTAACTTCATAAAATACGTATTTTTGAAAATGTAGATTGTGTCTGAAAGTAAAAAAATAAAAAAATAAATAAAGGGGTTTTAAATTAAATCGTTGAAAATAGATAAACTTTACGTTAAGTTAAACTAAAATTTATTTTCCACTTAATAAATAATTTACTGATGACATTGTGTTCTTTTTTGTCTTAATTTTAAGGTGTATTACTTTTTTCAGACACAAAATACGTTTTGAAAAATACTTATTTTATGAAGTTACCTTATACAGGGTCAAAAACAAATGAACTTTGCATCACAAGCGACCAAATTTTAATAGCCCAATTTTGATTTTGTAGAATAACACAATATGACGCTACTTTAAAGAAAATGTATCTGAAATAAAGCTTTGTCAAAACTAAGAAGTTTTTTGTAGGTTGCGTTGAGTCTTATTTTGCAACAGTGGTGCAATTTACAAAATATAGGTAAAAAATCAAAATTATCCTATGCAGCTGAAATTTTGCATGTGGGCTAGAAATTGCATTTAATAAAACTTTTTCTAATAACTTTTTTTCGATATTTTCAGAAATAACCCCACTTTTGAATTATTTTTTGAAAAAAATTAAAATTTGACAGATAATGCGAATCACGTGACTAATATTTTTCTGCTTAATTTTCATCTCGATCGAAGCAGAACTTGATGCCAAAGTCAAATTTCGAATAAAGCTATTAATAAAAAAAAATCACATATGATGCGGACTTTACTGGTGACACTGTAGATAGCAGCTGCACAAGTTGAGGTATAATACATGGATTTCTTGTGTTCTTTGCTATTAGGTACTTTCCTTTTCTTCTTTTAAACAGCATATAACATCTTTGCTTAGCTAAATTGTGTATTGTATTGTGTACTTAAGTAAATTGTGTTTGTGCTATAAACAATGACTGGTACTGAAAACTTTTTCAAATTCTTGATTAAGAAATTGTGCTTAAAAATATTGTTTTACCCGTACCCAAATTTTTGGCAAATTGTTAAATGTTACCAGCTAATATGTGACTTGAGGTTGGGTAATTGATAACATCGAATATTGCTGTTTTGTTTGTTTTTTATTTTCGATTTGATATGTTAAGTTTACTTGACTTGTTCTCTTGTGTTTCGAACTAAAAACACAACGGAGAATCATATTTCAAGAAAAAATATGTAAATAGATAAATATTGCGGAAAATGTTAACATTCAGTTATAATATTGACATTTACTAGTGCTTTTATCATAAAGTTTTATTGAACTCGTCGATTAATAACAATTTATTTCAGAAGAAGCCGACAAATGAGATGACTTTACAAGTTAATAACCATCAATTGCTAGCAAAATTTTGTTAATTTGGAATTTTTGTCATGACTAGAACATATTCGATGGTTACTCTAATATTAGGAATTTTTGTCAACTCACGTTAATTAGAAGTAAACCGAATCGATCCCTGAAGCAAGAATTACTTTTTATGGTTCAATTTACATGAATAATCGAAATTTTTACACCTTTTTAATGTTTATGACTTCTGTATTAATACAATAATAAACATAGATAAAAATAGGTATAAGGTCTCACCGAATATTTAAGTTGAAAAATACACATAGACTAGTAAGAAAAAGGTTATCACCAATACATTGGAGTCTTATCAATATCACAATATGTACCGTGCGAGCAAAAATTATTTGCAACAAAGAGGGCTTGGATTAAAATACGTTGGGCTTGGTTTAGATCACAATGATATGGGGACGATATATCTAACCAAATCTAGGTTAAAATTTTGTCAAATTCATATTATGACATGATATTATGCCAAACTAATGAGTAATAAAATAAGTAGACAAATACAAATTTATTTTTGTTGTTTACAAAATTAACAAAGTAAAAATATACAGAAAGAAAATTAAAAATAATTACATAAATTGCTGAAATTGGCCACCGCCATGCTCCAAGCATAAATTCACACATTTCATAAATTTGCGGCTTGTATTTCTTGGGATACTTGCACTTTATAAGGAAATAAATTTAGCTGCTTATTAAGAATAGTCCTGCATGTTCCATAAGATCTTCCCACTTCTTGGGACAGGCGTCTTATACAATTTGTTGGCGTATTTTGCATTATTTCACGAACGTTTGCAACAAGTTCTTCTGTTCTTACAGATGGTATTCCTGCTTCTTTTTTCCGTTGTATAGAACCTGTTTCCCTAAACACAGCCACGTTTTTTTTTCAGGCAATGATAAAAATGACCAGCAATAAAAGCAACGTTAGAAAAATGTTCGTGAAAATCGTCCATGCACAAACCCGGATTGTATTGACACTAAGCATTTACTCTAACCCCGTTTCGAAAATACGCTTCAACCATGAATGTTTTCTGCTGTTCCGTAAAGCCCATTGTGTGAATTGTTCAAAAAATTGGAAAAATTAGCGATGAATTAAATTACTTTTAACGACTGTCAAAGATGACGGAATAACTGATTGATTGTTAATTTAGGTCGTTACTGACACCCAACAGGTATTAAGCTCTACGGCTAAGCATTACGTCCTTAGATGCAAGTCCCTCTTTGATACAAATAATTTTTGCTTGCACGATATAACGATGATCTAGTACCTACAGATGAAACAATAACAAATGATCCTATTGACAAAATCGTATCCCATTCTAAAGTAAGTGACCGGCACGACATTGGTCAGAGGCAATAATGATGTTGTTTAATTCATTTCCGTTTAGAGATGTCCACAAAAAATGTATCGCGATGCATCGAAACATTTTTTTTTAATAGAATTAGAACTAAAAAACAAAACACAAATCTAATCGGTTTAAGCTCACACCTTAACTGAAATCCAAGGTATAATCAAGATCGAGAGGCAACTGCAAAATAATTATTTTACGAATAAAATTAAGGCCTAATACATCGATGCAGCGACAAACATAAAATTGCCTCGATGCATCGCCTAAAAACGATGTATCGCATTGAAAATATTGATGTTTTCTTCAGTTTATCGGTTTGGTGTAATAATTGCTGTATTTTAGTGTTTTGTGAAATTTTCTAAAGACTAATTAAGATGAGCCGCAAGTGCGAGAATTCGGAAAATTATAATTCTGCCGTTACTTTTCATAGGTGAGTAAATAGAAAGCAGGGTTATTGTAGGTTAGGTTTAAACTATAGTAGCAAGGTCGCATTTAAAGTTAAATCTCCCGGCCCCACCCAGCTCTTCACCTCCTCTCTCCTACAAACGATGTTGTCTGACTGACTGACAACGCCCAGGCTAAACGCCTTATCCTAGAATCATGAAATTTCGAAGATGTCTTCTTCTTATAGCGTAGACATCCACTAAGTAGAAATTTCTTGAAAATCAACGCCTAGGAGGGTAAAAACGGGGCATGTCCTAAAATATTAGAAAACTTTTCCATGACGCTTTTGAATCGGATGTATGAAAAGAGATTTTAATTAAAATAATGTTTATTTCTTTGCAATACTTTTGCTGCAACTATTATTTCTATGAAGAATAACTTTTGTTATATTAAAGCTTATATCCGACGATAAAAACTACTGTCTATTGTTTCTAGTTTAATCATCCTAATTATAGGTAATTTTTCAAGGAAGAAAAAGTTCAACTTGAACTCAAAACTTGATGTAAAAATTGTGACTTGTATCGTAGGGTGATGCGAGGTAGTGACAAACACTAGGTAAAATAATTTAAAATATTCTGAAGTTTACTAGTTTCCGTTAATGTGGAAAATTTGAACTTCCTAGCTTATTTCGTTGGTTTTCTCTTCCAGATCAAAAAAATCATTGCAAAATTGGCAATGATATGCGTCTGTAAATAAATATTATTACTTTGTTTACCATTGCCTTATTTTTGCCAAAAATCAATAAAACTGCTTGTAATTTGGAGAATTTACATTATAACGTATTATTTACTCTCTCATTCTCACATAAAATGTCACTGTAACTTGGGCTTTGCCAGTACTGTATACCGGGTGTTTCTCAAAAGACGTCCACCCCTATAACTTTTCTGTATTCACAGATATTAAAAAGAAATTTTGAGATTATGCATAGAAGATGAGTCTGCATTATTGGCATAATTTTCAATTTGTTAGCACTTCCGGTTTGACCGGAAGTGACCTTGACTTTGGTATTTTAAATGGGACTTCTTGTATATTTTTACTTATTGTGATTCCGCATAACATTCTCAGTAAAATGACACCTCACTTGTCATCTTTTTGACGTGTTATTACATTTTTATGTTAATTTTTTATTTTCAATCTAGAGTGCTACAAATTAATTAAATATGTTAATTTATAGTCAAGTAGGTAGTACCTATATAAAAATTAAAATTATGTCATAATAATTGACTTTCTAAGTTTCACAAAATGAAATTTTGTTTTCTTGACGTTTACCTAGTCGAAAGTCAATTAATATGATATAATTTTAATTTTCATATAGGTACCTACTACTTGACTATAAATTAACTTGTAGCACTCTAGATTGAAAATAAAGAATAAACATAAAAATGTTATAACACGTCAAAGAATTACAAGTGAGGTGTCATTTCACTCATATAATGTTATGTTGAACCCAAATAAGTAAAAATATACAAGATGTCCCATTTAAAATATCAAAGTCCAGGTCACTTCCGGTCAAACCGGAAGTGCTAACAAATTAAAAATTATGCCAATAAATGCAGACTCATCTCTTATGCATAATCTCAAAATTTCTTTTTAATATCTGTAAATATAGAAAAGTTATAGGGGTGGACGTCTTTTGAGAAACACCCGGTATACAGTACTGGCAAAGCCCAAGTTACAGTGACATTTTATGTGAAAATGAGAGAGTAAATACTACGTTATAATGTAAATTATCCAAATTACAAGCAGTTTTATTTATTTTTGGCAAAAATAAGGCCATGGTAAACAAAGTAATAATAGAGTAAAGTCGGCATATATGGAATAGTCGGGTTATATGGAATTCTCCATAATTTTAAAACAGGTGGCGACACCTCTTAAAGAGAAGTGCTATTAGAACATTCGTTGAAATTGTAGACCCCCGTCATAAATAAAATCCGCCACTATATTCTTGTCACGCCGCAAAATCTAAGGTTATGATTTTCTTGTGTTCAAAGTTTCTGCACGGCGTCAGTTAAAATCGGTTTGTGACTACATTTTTTGAAAATAAATTTATTTGAAAGCAAGGTGAGTTACTTTAGACATAAGATAGTGTAAATTTTGACGATTTGGATTGATATTTTTGATAACAATAAACAGAGCACTAGTTTTGTTTACATTTCGTGGGGCGGGTAATATGGAATATTCCATATTTACCGCCCAATTGCTATTCCATATTACCAACTGGCTACTTGTTTGCCGAAAAAACGAAAGCAATGGAATGAGGATGATATGACAAAAGCTATCGAATTAGTAAGGAATAAGACTATGGGATATTTGACCGCAGCAAGAGTATTTAAAGTTCCACATTCTACACTTTTTCGCCTCTGCAACATCGAAGGGCTTGCAGAAACTGTTAGTAAAACGAAATTGGGTAAAAAACCAGTTTTATCACCAGAGTAAGAAGAAGAACTAGTTCGTTATCTACTAATAATGGATCAAAAGTTTTTTGGCATGACAAGAAGGGATGTCAGATCCATGGCATTCCAACTTGCTAAGCGGAATGGCATACTAAATCCCTTCTCACTTTTGCGCGAGTCTGCGGGGAAAGATTGGTTTTCTTCCTTTATGAAGAGGCATAAGGCTACATTAAGTCTACGAAAGCCCACTGGAACTTCTCTAGCAAGAGCCGTTGGTTTTAACAGAGAAAATGTCGCTGAGTTTTTTGACTTATTAGAGGAGACCATGACGCAGCAAAATTATGGCCCTTATCAATAACGTATATGAGTCGGGATTGTCTATTGTGCAATCAAGATGTCCAGAAGTGGTATCGCTGAGAGGCAAAGCGACAAGTAGGAGCTATTACGTCTGCTGAAAGAGGCTCTCTTGTAACCATCGTTATGTGCATGAATGCTGGAGGTGACTTTGTAACGCCGATGATAATTTTCCCCCGTAAAAAGGCAAGTGATCAGCTAAAAAAGGGGGCACCTGTAGGATCGCTATTTGCTTTTCACCCATCTGGGTGGATCCAAACAGATTTATTTACGCAATGGTTTGATCACTTCCTAGAAAAGACAAAACCTTCAAAAACAAACCCAATATTGCTGGTATTAGACGGGCATCATACCCACACTCGAAACCTAGATGTACTTCTCAAGGCTAAAGAAAACTATATAACTATTTTATGCTTACCCCCGCATACAACCCACAAACTGCAGCCGCTCGATAAGACCGCCATGGGTGCAATAAAAACCTTTTATAATGAAGAAGTGAGAATCTTCATGAGAACGGAAAAACGTGCAGTAGCACATTTTGATGTCTGCCAGTTATTAGGTAGAGCTTATCTGAAAGTGCAATCGGGGGAAAGGGCTGTTAAGGGATTTAGTGCCACTGGGATCTATCCTGTAAGACGAAATATTTTCACGGACGAAGAATTTGCGGTCGAAATGCAAAAAGGCAATCCAGATTTGTTGGGGGACTCTGCAGTTGTAGGGCAAAATAAGGCCCTTCATGTTCATCCTAGCGACCTAGTTCCAGTATTAGAGTTAATAAAGAAGTCGGGAACGCGGGGAAGAAAATGTGGACGTTCTAAAATAATTACGTCGACACCGAATAAGGAAGAACTAGAGGAATCAATTAATCTTTCACGACAAAAGGCTACCCGAAAAATATTCGATGAACCTGGACCTAGTGGATTAAAAACCAAGAAAAGTAAAGTCACGAAAAATATGTCCCCTCTAGTTCCTCTGATTCACAATCTGAACCAGTAATTAATGATTCATCTGATGAAGATCTGCCTTTGAGCTGCTATGCTAAAAAACCAAGCAATGAAGATGTGCAGTATATTTTTTGCCAAGAAAGATTTTCCATGAGCCGAAGTAAAGAACCATGGGTGATGTGCGCAGTCTGCAATGAATGGGCACACGAAGCTTGTACCAATGCAGAAAGAGATGTTTTTGTTTGTGATTATTGTTATTCCTAAATATCTTCCTTAGTTTGCTTGTTAGAAAATAAAATTATTTTAGTAAAGTATTTTACGAATATAAGCCCTATTCCATATTACCTTATATGACCATTCCATATTAACCTCCTTTTTTTAATTTAGAACAAAATTGCATTAAAAATAAAAAGAAAATCTAAGATTGCCAAATATGATTTTACTGTCAATTTAGAACATGTCACTCTTGGGAGATACTTGGAACTATTTAACTGTAAAAAATTGTAGCTCTATACACTTTAGTTTCTACGTTATAACCCTAAAAGTAATCGATATTCCATATATGCCGACTTTACTCTATTTATTTACAGACGCATATCATACCCAATTTTGCAATGATTTTTTTGATCAATATATCAATAAATATAAAAAGTTATAAGGGTGAACGTCTTTTGAGAAACACCCGGTAGAGTATACTTTTATTCTCACTCATTATCAATTTTTATATATTTTCATGGTTGTAACTTATAAACTTTAAACTATCACCTTGAAATATATATGTCAAACATCTGATTGCGTTCTGCAAAGTCAAGTTCTTCTTTACTTCGTTAATTTAAAGGAATTTTTCTATGGGTTCTGACGTAGCTTTCAAGAAATTCATAATGATGTTGGTTATATATCGTCATTAAGTTGAAAAAGCTGAAACTGCAATGCGGTTGGGAATCCCACCCAAAAAAGAGTTAATACAACTAATTTGGGTTATTGGCTCTTTTACCTTGTAATTTATTCATGAGAACTCGTAATTATTAGTAAACAATCATTCTATTATTGGTTTTGGTACTGAGAATGGACAAAATATGTTCAAGAAACAAGTAAAAGTAGAATAATTTTAACTGAAATAGAATTAAAAAAAATCATTTTAAGAAGAGTTGGTAACACCATGTAACTAAACTTAGTTGCCTTTCGCTGCCAAAGTATTGCTCCAAATTGGGAAATACGATTTACTTCATTGTAGTCACATTAGATTTACGTCCATTGTATGTACAGTTGACGACAGATAATTTCGTACACTAAACTGTGACAATGTAAATGCAACTTTTTTACCTTTATTACCTTTGTAACGTGTCAATTGTTATCATGATATCTGTCGAAGTAGGTATTGTTATTATCTTATTTGATTTAAAAATGCCTCATTTAAGTATTATTGAAAAAGCAAGAATAATATGTTTAGTAGAAATAGGGTGGTCTTATGAAAAAATAGCTGATCATTTTAGAGTACCTAGAAGTACAGTTCAAGGAATTGTAAAAAAATGGCGCTATCATCAAACACTTGAAAGGTCTGTTGGGTCTGGTTTAAATAATAGAAAATCATCAAATAAAGAAGACCGAAATTTGATGGAGTATTTAAGGCCAAATCCATTTGAAACTGCAGTAACCGCTATGCACATAACAGAATTCCTTGCTTCATCTAGAACTGCGCAACGCCGAGTAAGACAATGTTCCGAATTAAGAAATAGAGCAGCTGCATCCAAACCATTTTAAAAAAATAGTAATACTGAACAAAGAATTGGGTTTGCTATGCAATATTCACCAGACAATGATTTTTTTTGGAAAATGTTATCTTTTCCGATGAGAAAACTTTTCAGTCTACATATTATTATAATGGAAGGATTGGAGTATATAGACCACCAAATTCCCGATATGATGGGAAGTAAAAAGCAAACCAGTGGACGTTTCTTCGTTAATGTGTGGGCATGGATAAGTGTTTACGGTGCAAGTGTATGCTGGAATATCGGTGGAACACTAAACAGTAAAATAATCTTCAGATTTTGGAATGTTTGGATGTAACTCGAAAGCAGGAAATATAGTTGTTCCGGTTTAACTGGAAGTTGATTTTTTTGGGAAGATAATAAAAATTAAGATGGGGACATGTGAGCCGTTTTGCTCTAAGACGTTCTGTTAGAAAGTTATAAGCTGTCAAAGTTCAAAAATGTCACTTTTCGAGAGTCAATATCTCGGAAACTATGAAGTATAGACTAATAATGCATTTAATAAAAAATAATTATAATTTTATGTGGAATTTAAAAATGTAAAAATATACTAGGTGTTATATTTAAAAATATAAAATTCGTTCGAATTTCAGACAAACTAAAAAACTGGCAACAACGCCAATATCGTCATTCGGTGCGTCAGATCCTCTTACACAACTGTACCAAATTTGGTTTAAATCGGCCAGTAAATTGTGATTTTATTAAGCCGTTTCCAGACTTTATACACACACTGTATATACAATATGTTGGTATTACATTTTTTGTTTCCCAAAATATCTTGAAAAAGCCCAACCTTATTTGACAGTGTCGAATATTCTAAAAATAACTAAACGAAAAAAAACATATTTTTGATAATAGATTTTACGGTCAATCTTGTTTATCATAAAATTCCCCAGCGATTCTTGTTTGGCTTTAATATACTTATATTAAAAGTAAAAGTGGAAAAAGTTGTTTTAATTATGACATTGGGAATCCCTACACAAGAAGCAACTAATACAGGATAGGTAGGAATGGTAGGATAAGTTAATATACTAACGCAGATAGCATACTTCGTCCATAGGACGTACCTACATGTCAGTGGCGTGCAAACAATGTGGGCAAAAAGGCGTTGCCTACCCTCGTACCCTCTTCCTGCTATTTGTTCTTTGTTTTAAGTGATACATACTTTTCTTTATTTATTTTAGAGGTCTGAGGATGAATCTGACGAAATTAAAGGAAACATTTTATTTTGCCTTTATCGTCCATGAACTTACATACCTACGTCCGGAAACTTTGGTGAAAAGACTTTTGCTATCTGGAAAGTAGACTAAAATAAGCAAAATTTTTATTTACGTTTTACGTCTGCTATTAGACGGTGAATTTTGTCTAAAATTCTTTAATAATAATAATAATAATTATAATATTATCCGTGACCTTAAACCTTCTCCGAAGGAGTGAAGGTCGTCGGTAGCTCGAGGAAAGATTTAATATTGGTTACTTAATTAATGTTTTCTTAAATTTGATAGATGACTAGAGGTGATGCGGTAATAAAAAAATTATTAAAAAAATGTAAAAAAATATTTTAAAAAATTTAAATTTGCCAGCGTGGTACTGTTACGTAACGAACTAGGTAATTATGTCATTCTCGAGGCGATGCCGATGATTAACAGCTGGTAGATTTAATTTTTTTGCGACACTAGTTATTTATTGGTTTATTCTTTAAATGAGACTGATTGTATCCTAGCGAGAAGCGATTATTTACCTTGTTATCAGGCACGTAGATAAGAGGGGGGTACTGAGGGACAGTAGCCCCCCCCCCCCCCGCCCCAAAGCCAGTTTGTGCCATCAATTAATGCTTAAATTAACCCCAGTATCACTATGCTAACTTTTTATAACTTTTTAAATCCTTTATAAAAACTAATAGCACTTTTTATGTGGCTCTGGCAGCACCGGCGCAACTTGGGGGGCAAGGGGGGAGGGGTAATTAGCCTGTTATTGACCTGTTACATGACACTTAATACTCAGGTACTTAATACTTTTGCTTTCATTTCAAGAGAGTGATTCCTACACCGACAACACACAGTGTCCGGAAAAATGTGGGGAATCTCGCGGATATGAAAAAAACACGTGAAAAGAATACTACAAGTTCATATAAACTTCTTTCGTATCGGCTTCCTCTTCGGAGATATGGGCTCCGAGAGAGTTCCCATGAAATTAAGTATTTGACAAATAATTATTAAACCAACAGGTATATTTAAATTTTTTTTCATATGATCTATACCAGGTAAGACCCTTCAAATTACTATTCCAGAAAGTATTGCGAATTACTCACAGCTGCAGGGACGGACTAGCTGAAACACTATAATGTGCCTATTTTTTTACGCCCTGTATAATAAAAACTTTGGACAACGTTTTTTACATACCTTTAACTATTTGTCCTACTTTTTTGTTATTATAGATAATATCGCCGACGCTGCACATATTGTCTTCATAATATGAAAAAAAAAAATGTATTTAGATTTTTTAAATGGCTCTTCGCTCTCCATTCCGGATTTCTCCTTAGTTGCATTGACAGATCAATCATATTTACTATTTGGACTCATAATAATGGGTTAAATAACACCTGTCATACTTGAAATTTCAATACAATGATTTGCTATATCGCAACAACTTTTTATATAATAAATTTAAAACCGGATACTGTAGTATCTGGTTATCTTTTGACGTATCTAGTACAATTATTTAAAATGTTTCGGGAGCTCAAAGATCTGATATCTAACTCGGAAAATGACTAAACATTGACTTCCGAAATAAATTATACGCATTTGTAAAAGAAAAGAGTTCCTGGAGAGGTGGATGTGGTGCATGCGGTGGAAAAAGAAGTCAAACTGTTGAAACTAGTTAAAACTCTAGAAAAACCACTTTTTTAAAACCTATATTCTTGTTTGACTCCTTTTTCAGAACATAAAAAAACATTATTGTAAGCTGACGCTGTAATTTTTAGATTTGTATTTTTATTGGAATTTGGACACATAAAAAGGTATGTTTTTGATATTTTGACAGTGTTGGGGTCTTTAAATTATAAATAAGAAAGACAATTAAGCAAAACGAAATTAGTTATTTAATCACGTAAACCACTCGAAAAGATCTTGTAATATTTAGAATAAAATGGGGTAAATAGGGCCATATTATGTTTAATGTAAAATTTAGGGACTAATAGTAATTTTATTGATGATCAGTCGACAGCAGTTTGTTTGTTCTTAATTTCTTTATTACATTCCATGGTTTTATGGAAAAATTTTAGTGAGTTAAATATTCTTTTCTGTGATCTAATCCACCCCAGCCGTCCCTTCCAGGGACGGCTTAAGGCCCTGGCGACCCGGGGGACTGCTCAGTTCGCCGCGTCTAGGGGGGCGCCAAAGATTCAAACATATAAAATAATAGATACAAAAGAAACTAAAAGTCTTTCTCCATACATTAGAATAAAAAATAATCAATTGAGGTATCTACATGTTTGGAACGCAGAAACGTTTATCATCATGAGACGTTGATGGTGTAAGCAGAAGAGAAAATGGTAGAAGGTATACAACTTTAAAGGATCTTTTATAAAATATAAAAAAAACTATAATTTTCAGACGTACATCTGTTCACTGGGGCTACTGAGCCCTAGCAAAACTCATTGAACCAAACAGCTTTTTTAATAATTAATTTGTATCTCAATTAAATCAAGCCATGCCTATCTTTCCTTTTAATATCTTTTTATGTTTTACTAAGTCTTTTTGACATTTTTTTAAAGTGCCATTTTACTTCCCTTATCCATTTGGGAAGGGGGGTAGGGCAAATTACCCTCTTAAATTACCCTTGTGCCGGCCCTGGTCCCTACTGTACCTACCATATTACTTTTTCTTTCAATCATTTCGAATGAATGGTTGGAAGCAAAATTATAAAAACACGAGGCAATAAGCTTATTTTTTCTTTTGCCATTTCAGTCTGAAAAGTATAAAATTGGAAGATTAATCAAATTAAAGGTGTAATTTTCTTTCAAAGATATAAAAAGGGCTTTGATCTTTGCCGCTCGTGTGACTTTTTTCATTTATTGTTAGGTATTTGTGTCAGTGTTTTTCAACACTCTTACACTCTTATTAGAATAGACAGCCTGTCCAAAAAAAGGTTAAAAATAGGAATTTTATAAAATATATTTAATAGATTAGGGGGGGATAGGGATGTAAAACACTGAACAATATGTTTATTTAAGTAATTGGTGTTGTGAGGTATTTAGGTATTTAGAATTATTAAGAGAAAGGAAGTATTAAGAATGTAAAGGATCAGAGAAAGTAGGTATATTTTGGGTACCCCTGCCTCAGTTGGACGTAGGGTGGACGTTTTGTAATTTGGAGGTAAATTTTAGAATTATTTTCATAATGCACAGGTTGGCCCAGAAACACGAAACGGATCAAAGTTATCTTTTTCAATTTTATGATTACTATTTTATATAAACCTTGAATATAGATCTCAAAAAAAACAACTGTTGATATAGATCTCAAATGTTCGTTGTTTAGTTTATTTTAAAATATTTTATAATTTATTTAATTACTTCATCAGAATCATGCAACTAACCCATAAAACATACAGAATGTGCCTAAAAAATTGACAAATCATTTCTGATTGTAAATAATAAGACAACAACTAATTATGTTCTAATCAATTTCAAATTATTCTTTTTAAAATTTGTCAAAAAAACTTGTCATAGACCAAGAGCTCCTTACACAAAAAAGTTTCCTTATTTTAAAAACGAGTATGAACAGTGATCAGATAAGACCACAATTTCAAGTTTTGTTGATTAAATGAAAATTGGTACAGTACAGTGTTGACAACATATAAATTTGTACACTCCACCCATACATAACTCAATTACAACAAAATTGGGTAAAACGGGTTTCTCACCGCTGCTTATACCTGGATAGAACACCAGCTATCTACATAGCTGTAAATTATTGTATGTACGGTTATTTCTAAATATTTTTGTGTCTAAATTAGGTACAGCCACGAAATAAGAAAATCATAAAATAATACCAGGGAAACTACAAAAGTATAAAGTCATAAAGTTTAAATTTATTAACAAACAACAAACATATTAACAATATTTAATTGCTGAGCCATTTGATTCTAACACTAATCGTAATCTTTTTTGCATTGACAAAATAATACTTCTGGTGTAATCCGGAGTTAGCCCTTCCCAAATTTCTTCCTTTCTATCAAATAACTATATTTTAGCTGAGGTTTAAAATTTATTTTGTACATTTTTTTACCATCAATACACAAACATTTTCAATTGGATTTAAATCGGGACTTCTTGAGCACCAAGGCAGACATGTTGCGTTGTTTTGTCTAAACCAGTTTCCTATATTTCTTGCAGTCTGCACATTGCACAGGGCAGTTATCCTGCTGAAATATAAAGTTATTTCCTTCAAAAACTATCGCGGCAAAAGGAAGAAAAACATTTTCCAAAATCTGAAGATTATATTACTGTTTAGTGTTCCACCAATATTCCAGCATACACCTGCACCGTAAACACTTATCCATGCCCACACATTAACAGAGAAACGTCCACTGGTTGGCTTTTTTTGAGTATACTTCCCATCATATCGGGAATTTGGTGGTCTATATACTTGAAACCTTCCATTATATATAGACTGAAAAGTTTTGTCATCGGAAAAGATAATATTTTGCCAAAAAAAATTATTTTCTGGTAACTATTGCATATCGAACCTAATTCTTTGTTCCTTATCACTATTTTTTTAAAACGGGTTGGATGCAGCTGCTCGATTTCTTAATTCGGAACATTGTCTTACTCGGCCTTGCGCAGTTCTAGATGAATCAGGGAATCCTGTTATGTGCATAGCGGATACTGCAGTTTCAAACGGATTTTGCCTTAAATACTCCATCAAATTTCGCTCTTCTTCATTTGATGATTTTCTATTATTTAAACCAGAGCCCAACAGACCTTTCAAGTGTTTGATGATAGCGCCATTTTTTTACACAATTCCTTGAACAGTACTTCCAGGTACTCTAAAATGATCAGCTATTTTTCCATAAGACCACCCTATTTCTACTAAACATATTATTCTTGCTTTCTCAATAATACTTAAATGAGGCATTTTTAAATCAAACAAGATAATGACAATTCTTTGACAGATTTTATGATAACAATTAACACGTTACAAAGCTAATAAAGGTTAAAAAAGTTGCATTTACAATGTCACAGTTTAGTGTACGAAATTATCTGTCGTCAATTGTACATACTTTAGCTTTCTCTAGTTGTTCCTTGTATTAAATGATTAAATTTTAATCCATGCAAAGCTCGAATATCGAATCCTTTCGATTGGATAATCGCACTGTATGATTTGTCAATTTTTTTAGTCTTTTCTACTTTATTTTTATTTGTGCCATCAATACGTAATCGCTGTTATTACATTAGGACTGTGGAAATACTGTGAAATTGATGTTTTCGGTCGTATTATTATTTCCGTTTATTTTTTCCGTAAATACAGTGTGTGCATAAAGTCTGGAAACGGCTTAATAACATCACAATTTACTGGCCGATTTAAACCAAATTTGGTACAGTTGTGTAAGAGGATCTAACGCACCGAATGACGATATTGGCGTTGTTGCCAGCTTTTTAGTTTGTCTGGAATTCGAACGAATTTTATATTTTTAAATATAACACCCAGTATATTTTTACATTTTTAAATTCCACATAAAATTATAATTTTTTTTTATTAAATGCATTATTAGTCTATACTTCATAGTTTCCGAGATATTGACTCTCGAAAAGTGACATTTTTGAACTTTGACAGCTTATAACTTTCTAACAGTACGTCTTAGAGCAAAACGGCTTACATGTCCCTATCTTCAATTTTTATTATCTTCCCAAAAAAATCAACTTCCAGTTAAACCGGAACAACTATATTTCCTGCTTTCGAGTTACATCCGGTTTAACCGGAAGTTGATTTTTTTGGGAAGATAATAAAAATTGAAAATAGGGACATGTAAGCCGTTTTGCTCTAAGACGTACTGTTAGAAAGTTATAAGCTGTCAAAGTTCAAAAATGTCACTTTTCGAGAGTCAATATCTCGGAAACTATGAAGTATAGACTAATAATGCATTTAATAAAAAATAATTATAATTTTATGTGGAATTTAAAAATGTAAAAATATACTGGGTGTTATATTTAAAAATATAAAATTCGTTCGAATTCCAGACAAACTAAAAAGCTGGCAACAACGCCAATATCGTCATTCGGTGCGTTAGATCCTCTTACACAACTGTACCAAATTTGGTTTAAATCGGCCAGTAAATTGTGATGTTATTAAGCCGTTTCCAGACTTTATACACATACTGTATATATTATATACATATTTTTTTCTAGTTGTCCTAAAGTGCTACTGAATTCGGAACTTTTTGAAGGCACCAGTATCAGTAACAGATGTCATCTGTGGTTGTCAATTATTGAAACGCTGGGTTTTATCCTAAACAGCTCTTTTATGATGTTCTTCGATAAGAATGAAAGCATGGGAAGGATAAAAGCATAAACGCTTACCTAATCCGTGGATATTATAAAGCTGTATTTATTTTTAGCCCTTGAACTATTAATATATAACTAAATAAATACTAAAAATAAATTTTAAAAACTTATCCTTGAATTTTAATTATGTTCTTGGTATATTAGTCAATTAGTAGCATAAACTATTGTTACATTTAAATATAAAGAAATAATGAATGGGTATTTAACAATTGAACAAGAAGGAATATATTAATTTACCTTATGTTAGTAATTTATAGAAAATGTAATATTCATGTTTAAAATAAATGCACGATTTTACGAAACCGTAACCATAGCACCCATAGCACCCATGGAGTCGGCGCCTATGCCTCCAACACTGTTTAAAACGTGCCACCCTTCATCTTCGGCACTGGATACATCCAGCACTCCTATCGATTGCTGTGCGCAGCATCCTTCGACCATGAGCAAAATCAAGAGCATTCTAACCCTGAATTCACCCCTTAACATCGAAAATTCTCACTCTATCGGTTTCACACTGTACTAGACGGAGTCCTTGTAGCATTTGTCGTTTCCAGACATCACAGTTTACGTATTCGTGTTTTGGCACTGTGTTTTTCTTGTGACTAGGACTGGCATTTTTGAAGCCTCAGTGCCTAATTAGGTAGCTGTAGTTGCCTGAATAAGGTTTAGAGGCGGCGAGAAGTATTGTTTGTTTTTTTTGACACCTGCCAACAGGTAAGTTAATTTAATTTGTGTGTTTACTATTTTAATTTTTTTAAAAGCGAAAGCAGAGATAAAATGGGATTTTATGAAGAAATAATATTTGACTTGTTTGGGCTGACATTTTTTACCAGTTGTAGTTTTTACGCACTAGAACCATTCGTAAAATAGGGCAAACTAATTTCTACTATGGGCGTTTAACGAAAAAAATTTGCCTTGATGAGTTTTAGAACAATTTTTTTTTAAATTAGACACTATATTGCTTATTAGACAAATATTGGCCCCCTATTAATTTTACATCAAAATTGTATAAGACTTTTTTGAAGGTCCTTGTATTATGGACCGGCACACCAAATTTTATTAATTTTTTATAAGCCAATTAAAAGTAATTTAGAAAAACCTTTTGCAAAATTCTAAAAAATTAAATACGAATCTGATATTGGCAATAAAAATTTCCAGTAATAATAATTATGATAATGTTAAATGTTACTGGACGTTTTACTTGTATTAGTATTAACATGTTTTCCAGTATTCAAGAAAAAATAATGACTGAACTAATTTAATAAACATATTTTGAAAAATAAATTGTCAAAATTTTATTTTGACGGGTAGAATTTTTTTAATAATTTTTTTCTATTCTTAGCGACAATATCTATACGACCCCACGTTTGTTTCATTACTATCGGTTATTGTAATAATTCTGACATATTGACAGATGTCAAATTTTGACAAGAGAATTTCTTGCGTATTTTTTTCAACTATCTACCGTCAATATACATACGACCTTATAGTTTTTTTTATTAATATCATTTTTTTTAAACGATTTGACATATTGACAGCTGTCAAATTTTGACAGGAGAATTTTTTGCTTATTTTTCCCGAAGTTTTCGCATCGAATACTATACGACCTCATAATTTGTTTCGTCAAAATCGCTTCTTCGTTTTATACCTGACAGCTGTCAAAATTTGACAGGAGAGTTTTTTGCGTATAGATTATTGTATTGTCAGCAGTTCTTGATAAGTTTACAAAATTTAAATTAAATTTGACCGTTTAAAGTGGGTCAAAATCGGGTTCAAAGAAGTCGGTTACAAACAAACAAACATACATACAAACATACAAACATACAGGTGAAGCTAATAAAAGTGTGTTAAAAACATATTGATTAACTTAACGTTAATTGGGATATTCTTTAAAATTCGTCATTGTATATCTTCAAATTACTTAAAAAATATTTATCATGTGTTAGTACATTCAAAAATTCAGTATCTTATTTCTATTTGGGGTTTGGCCAATTCGATAGTACTAAAACCTTTAAAGAAATTATAAAATAAAATTATTAAATGTATTCATAGATTTCCGCCGGTGGAACCAACAACAAATTTATATAAACCGAATAAATACCTAGATATAAATAATTTATATAATTTAAAAATTTGCATATTTATTCATCCTTTACTTTAAAAACAAACAATTGCTAACATAACATTTGCAAAAGTTCATAATCTTTACAGACATGATACTAGACAAACTAATTTTTTACAAACTATTAAAATAAACAGCAACTTTGGAAAACGGTCAGTGTTATACAGGGTTGGGCAAATGTTCCGGAACGGCTTAATTACAGGCGAACGAAAAGTGATATCGGATCCGGGTTTTGGGCAATCTATAGGACTAAAATTTTACTATTTGACTATCATACCATATGTCAGTAATGTCACCAACTGTCAAGTGTTGACGTTATTTTTTTTTTTAATGGAACACTTTTAACTTCCTGTTAAACCGGAACAACTATATTTCCTGCTTTCGAGTTACATCCGGTTTAACCGGAAGTTTATTTTTTTAGGAAGATAATAAAAATTAAAGATAGGGACATGTAAGCCGTTTTGCTCTAAAACGTACTGTTAGAAAGTTATAAGCTGTCAAAGTTCAAAAATGTCACTTTTCGAGAGTCAATATCTCGGAAACTATGAAGTATAAACTAATAGTGCAATTAATAAAAAATAATTATAATTTTATGTGGAATTTAAAAATGTGAAATATATTAAATAAAAAAAATAAAATAACGTCAATACTTGACAGTTGGTGACATTACTAACATATGGTATAATAGTCAAAGAGTAAAATTTTAGTCCTATAGATTGCCCAAAACCCGGATCCGATATCACTTTTCGTTCGCCTGTAATTAAGCCGTTCCGGAACATTTGCCCAACCCTGTATATCGTATTAATATTATATTATGATATTTTACCCGAAAATATTAAAACATTAAAAAAAACTAGTCTTATTCAAATTTCATTTAAAAAAATGTATGTACTAATATAATTTTCTTTTTATTGAATTAATCAAACGTTTATACAAAACAAATAATTTTTTTAATTGTCTTTTCTTTATATAATATATACCTACTAAGTTAGACTACCTAATAATAATTGTTAGTTATTTTTATATTTATTTATTCCTGTTATAACCTTGTGAACTTAGTTGGGAGTAAAAGAAAAAAAAATAAAACCGAGAAATGGACTATACCTTTTTGAAATTTTTTTCTCCCTTTCAATTAAATAGATGAATATAAACTGCATTAATGATTCATTTAGACCAAGGAGACGTTTGAGTCACGCTTGGGAATATTACCATCTTAAATATGATAATTAATTTTGTCATACATTTTTATCATTATACAAAAGGAAAAACCTTGTTTCTGAATTATTTTATTTTTGCTAATGGGCAAGTTTTATTTAAAACATAATCATTGTAAGGCGTGTTATACATCCGTAAATTTTTAATAACAAACAATAAAAATATATTTTTTCGCATTTTGACTGATAATGTGCTACTTAAAAAAAAATCATTTAGGTATTATAGATTATAAGTGCAAAATCAAACCTTGTAAAAATAATAATTTAAAAGATGAATCAAACCTAAATATCGAGAAAAAAAGTTTAAAAAAATTAGACGGAAAACTTAAAATGACACTTCAAATTTTAAAGTGAATAATGCTATTTTACGTTATGTAATTTTTGCGTAATCTTTATAGGTTTAGTCGATTATCAATTTAGTAAAGTCATTGAGACCAATTTTATACGCGTTTGCGGTCAAATAGTCTTTGAAAAAATGCCTAAATTCATTTACCGCTTACAAATAATCCTATTTCCTTCCTTAAAAAATACTAAGCTTTGTTATTTCTTTGTCAAACTTACGCGTAAACTGTGCCTTACTTTTACATTTTGATTACACTTGTACAATGTTCAATATTGGTAGTGGCCGCCCTGCATTTTTTAAATCAAGTTTTTCACTTTAGCTCAGAGAACTAAACACAACCTTCTGTAAATCACTGACCTTCATATTAGACGAAATTTTCGAACTTTATAACAAATAATAAATAACTCAAAACCAATAAACAAAACGTCAGCGAGTCAGCGGCACCGACAGACGACAGGTCGCATCGCGTCATCGCGATTCGCGAACAGTGGGCGCGGAAAATTGGAGCTTTCCGTGGCCGCTCGTTGTGCGATGTGTAGGTGACGTCAGGCCTCCGTCGTCATAACAACCCATCGAGAAGGCGCGTTGAATCGGGATGGATAATCGGTCGCCCGTCGCCCGCCGCCGCCCGCGCTTAGTACAACCTTGAGAACGCGCAACTCGCTTGTCTATGAGTATAGCCTGCCCGTTGGAATAGGGCTATGTTTGGTTTGAATTGTTTCAATTGATTGCTTAGAGTATTTTTGGATTCTGTTTGAAATAATTGCAGGGAGGGCGGCGTCCCAGAGCCCTTCATTAACCAGCCGCTGGCTTTTATATTAAATATTAAAAAAAAAAAAATTTCAAAGTGAATCTGCCACAGCCTTTTTTATTTTAATGGGTTGTCCTTTTTCAATCAACCCTACCCTTTTCCGTACTTTATTACCCCCATAATAATCCCCTTTTAAATAGTTGCACGAAATAATTTCATTTTAACTTCATAATTAGCAATTTAAATTTTAATTGAGTGCCCCGAGGGCAACTTTTATAGAATTTTTAATAAAGTCAAAAGAAGTTTTGCGCAAAAGTTTAACTTGATTTGAAAGTTTGCCAAATCGTTTTTGCTTAAAAATAAATAGCTACATTTTACTTGTTAGGATTTACCAAACCCTAAAAACAAAGTTTTTGCTGGTTTAGGCTGAACAGTTTTTACTTGCCGAAGTTGCCCCGTTAAAAGGAAATTGTTGTGATCCTGGGAAAATCGCTTCTCGCGATAGTATCAAATATTTACGTTTCGGGCCGTAAAAAACGTGTTTCACATTTCCTCTTGTCTGTCTATGGGTTTATCGCGCGAGAGCACACGAACGAAAACCAAATTAGGTTAACCCAGATTGAAACCTAATACTTAGTTGTTTTTAGGGGCCATCATCGCTTTTAACTAACGCTAAGTTAAATATTTGTAAAATAGTTGCACACTGAGAAAAAGCCTTTTATCTTCTATATATATATACTAGCGTGTACCCGGCATGCGTTGCAACCCACTGGTATAAATACAAACCCGAACAAACCCGATATATTAATAGTACCCGGCATGCCACTCTCTGAAATTGCAACCGTGCGAAGCCAGGGTGGGTCGCTAGTTATACATAAAAACCTTTCCATTGAATCACTCTATCTATTAAAAAAAACCGCTTCAAAATCCGTTGCGTAGTTTTAAAGATTTGCGCAGATAAGGGGACAGACGGGCGACAGCGACTTTGTTTTATACTATGTTAAGATTAAGATAAATGTTTGTCTGTTTATATGTAACGCATGCGTTCCTATACCATTTATCCGATTACGATGAATATTTGGTGAGTTGTTGTGTGCAGGCCGAGGAAGGTTTCGGCATAAAAAAAAGTGGCGCAACGCATGCCGGGTACTAATAAATAATAAAACAAAATGTTTGCTGACGCGATGGTGGACCCGCCTTATTGTTATGACCGACATACCGGCGCAACGCACAAAGGTTTCTGAGTTGGTACGACCAATCTTTGACAGATGGCGCCACATCTACCTTCATTCGAGTAGTGTATATAGCAACGCGCGTAGGGTATAGGTAGCTAGTTCCTTATAAAAATGCATGAAATACTGTTCACCCAACACGTAAAGAGGTTGAAATTTGATTACTTTTTTTTATAATAACCTAACTTTTTATCATTCTAATGTCAAAATTGTCGTATTTTATTTTCTTATTTTCACTTGCTACCGCTAGGAGGCGACAACGTATTATTCTACACTGAGAAATAAAAAAAAAAAATAAAAAAATGTAAATTTGTAAATAAATAAATGTGAAATGAAAAAAATGAAAAAAAAAATTACTTTTTAATAAATAAATAAATAAATGTGAATTTTTCCTAAGAGTAAAGTACCTTTATTTTTGACATTATAAAAATTGTTATTAAAAAAAGTTGATCAGAACTAAAAACCACATCTAAATATGCAATTATACGCATTTATGTTGAAAAATTATTTTATTAATTTATTATTAATTAATTATTTAATTTTTTAGTTATTTAATTAATTTAATGCGTGTTATTGCTTATTTAGACGTGGTTTTTAGTTTGATCAAGTTTTTTAAATAACAGTTTTTGATAATGTCAAAAATAAAGGTACCTACTTTACTCTTGGGAAAAATTCACATTTTTTGACAAACCTCGTATATGACTGGAAAATTTTGCTATTTTATGGTTGCATTTAAGGTTTTAGACCATGCAGAGCTTTTTATGAAGAATTACTTTTTTTCGTAAAATGAATAATAAAAAAAATTTCTATATGGTGCAAACTTACGGAGACATACTGTATAAAGTAAAAATATTAAATAATTGAAACAGGGAATAATTGAAACAGGTATTGGTACGATCAATAAAATTCAAATTTAGACAGGACATTTTAACCTTTAGCGTTACAGTATGTACCTACAAACTTTTAAACAACTCTCTAATTTCTTAAAAAAAAAATTTTGGAGCTTCTGTTCCTAGCACTATTTTTCTGATCGAAACTTGTTACCACGATCTTTATACCTCAGCTTTCCCTCCCCACCCCGCTCTAATAAATGTAACAAAAATGTATGGTGCAACTGAAAAATACCGAAATTTTGGAATATAATTTACTTTACCCGATTCCTAGACATTTCTACATTTATTTTAATATATACCCCGGTTGTAAAAATTCCCCATCTTTTTCTTTGCGTCGTAAAATTATTGATGTTCGTTAAATTGATGTTTAAAAAAACATTTATATTACCATTGTGCTTGACCAAGCGACGTTTTAACGAGATTATATTTTTTGTTCGGTGGTCCTTTTTATGTCCTCGGCTCGTAATCTGGGCAGAATCAATACGAAATGTTCCTATTTATCTTTATAGAGATATATTACAGAAAAAACTGCGCATTTTCTTTTTGTACGTTGATAATAAAGAAAATTATATGAAGATTGTCCCTTTTTTGTCGTTTAATGACAACAATTTGTCACAGATTTTTTTTTCAAAATTGAAAATAATTTTTAAAATTCATCGTTTTTAACGGTGTGTTAGAGCGTTCAGATTGGACCACCCGGTATAGGAAAAATCAAAGATATTATATTCATTCGTCATTTTGAATTTGTCACAGGATAATAAATAGAATAATTTATTTTTAATATATGAAAATCTATAATTTTCTACCCAAAGTAAAAAATAATAATATTTGTTGTTTCCAAATTTATAAGCAAACACTACACTGAGAAAAATGATCTAATACAACAGGTTCGCAAAGACATAGTTTATATTAATAGCTAATTTTTTTATTAACCCATATTAAATAAATTGCTAGTCTGTCAAACCGCTTTAGTGTTATTAATTTCAGATTTGCTAGAACAGTGTTTTTATTGGTTGTAATCAGTTCCATTAGCTGCACAGTCTTTTTGAATAATCAACTAATTTTAATACAGCAATTTTGTTAAGAAATAAATTGTATCTACTCAATGCGAAGCATTTTGTGCCCAGTAAAGAGCTTTCTCTACAATTAAGAAAGCAGAACAGCGTTGGTGGGGGTTCATAGCGATCGGCAATCGCCGCGCGCCGTATTATTAGTTTTAAGGTATTTGTTGCGCAGGTCACAGCGTTGTTCGGAGCCTTCTAGCTGTCCTGTCCTGTCTTAAATTGATTGTACCAATACCTGTTTCAATTAATTTATTTTTACCTTGTATTTAGGTTTGTTTTAACTTTGCTTGTCACATAAAGCAATAGAATATTCTTATTTCGCACAACCCATCATTAGTATTGGACTTTATAATCTATGGACGAATTTTACCGTCTCAGTAAACCTTGTTGCATAATTGATAATCATATTATATGCAATGTTAAACGACAAGAACAATAGAGAGTTTTCGTTATATTGGCAAATTCAAACGATTAACCATAACGAATACGAATACGAAGCCGCTATTTGACAGATCGTAGAAATAGTTTTCGTTCAATTCGCTTAACGTTAACGTTGAGTCGAATTCGACAGTAAACATAACAAATATAACATAACCTATCTTTAATGGTTTGTGTTCATATTTTCATATACGTTTTGTGCTATCTTTTTTGCTTGGTTTTAATTTCCTATATGTGTTCTCTAACCCCTCTCAATGTTACTTCGTTCCCTGTGGTTTTTACAAAATTGGCTACTACCGAAGCCTATTTACATGCATGGCCATATAGGTTGTTGTCCGATATTTCCTCTAATAAAATGATATCGTCCTCATCCGTGAAACGATTTCTCGATCTTTTGAGGGAATTTACTGTTGAATCCATGACGAAAACAAAAAAACAAAAAATACTAACCAAAAACTTTAAAAACAGACCTCAACAAAAAATAGGTTATGTTGATTGCATCTGTCAAAAAAATGGTCAGTACGCATGCGTTCCGTTTTCGCTTTGTCTTCCGTCCGTTACCTCCCGCCACATATCCGTAACGATAACGATAAATGACAGCTCAAATGTCAAAGTTGTCAAATAGCGGCTATCGGAATCGCTTTTAAAAGACAACGAAAACTGTCTATACCCAAAGCTATTTAAATTTTTGAGAACTACAGTACTGATTTTGAATGGTATGTATATGCTTTATTAACCGTAGCAAGCAAAAATTATTATAAATAATGTTAAGTTTCATTACAACTGCCAGTCGGAACTAATACAGTAGGTATATAAAACCAGATTACATCCCCAATAGAACTTGATAATTTCTGTGAGTATTCAGAGCAATAATAACTATAAACCATTTTATATTCTATGGTAGCAATAAATCCTATTTGCTATTGGCTAAATTACCGTGATATTATCACTACACAACGGTCTTGCAATTTTCGGTGTCTTAGGCTGGTTGCCCACAGGACGGTAACGGCACGATTTGTCGCGCGCGGTATATCGCGCCGCATCCGCTGAGCGCTCGCCCAGTACACGGTATATCGTGCGAAACTTGTTTAGATTAATATTCCGTGTTGCCAGATCAATTCTGAATTCTGGTAAGTTGTTGCTATGAGCTTAGAACTGAAGGATCGAAGAAAATAAATTTTATTAGCGATGGTTTCACGTAGGCGCCGAAGAAGGCTATCAAAAGACAAAGGCAATATTGGGTCCATCCCATTTTGAGGCTCAGATTTGTGGAAGGGGCGTTTTATACATTATTTGCAAAAATTAGATAGTGCTCTTCGGTGGCATATTTTTGATGCAAACACAACCTGTACTTTTATAGACTGCACTCACTGAATGACAACACAGCACTAAAAATATCGTTGGTAATATCGTCGTGTGGGCTAGAAATCATTTAATCCTATTGGCGTTCAAAAGTCAGGCGACACAAATTCGCGCGTTTTTTAACCGCCAAATCGCGAGTTTGTGCGGCAACGTCCTGCCGCGACGGTATTAGATATTTTCGCGGCCAGTGGGCGAACACTGTATTTAATTGTATGACAAATTTGTGAATTTTGGTCGTTGCGATATCGCGTACGATTTATCGCGCGCGACAAATCGTGCCGTTACCGTCCTGTGGGCCACCAGCCTTATAGTAGGAAAGCGCGTTGCTGTCACATTTAGTATAAACAGTTGTATAAATAGTATGTGAAGTTTTTTTCTCGGTGTAGTGACGCATTCTCCATTTCGTTGTTTGATCAATATTTCGTTACTTCCTCGTTTCATCCAATTATCGGCCAAATACCAAAGTACAATTACCTACAGTTTTACTATAAAAAGGGTCGGATTTATAAATGAATAAAAGCAGAAAAAGAAATATGGGCAAATTTGAACAAAGTTCGTTTTCTCCTTTAATTACTTTATCAATTAATTTTTTTTAACTTGGTACTGAAGTAATTGCTATCCATAGACGGGTATTTGGCATCTTTTTTAAGGAAACCCGAAAATAAACAAGCCATTTATCAAAAAACAAAATGGCGAAGGCAGAACTAGTGTTGGCTCTTAGATTTTCCGAATTAACTACAGTGTGGTATAAAACTATATTTACGTACAAATAAATAGCCTATAGTCAATTTTCAAAAATAAAAACATGAAGATGCTCAATAGGCATAAATTTGATTGTGTTTTTACCATCGCTTTATATCACGAATATTTCTCCATTCAACCTTACAATATTATATTAATTATTTAATTAAGACCCAACACGCGTTAGGAAACCATGTTTAATTAGGGTTAGAACTAATTAAATTGGCTTCTCTTGCAGCGCCCTTTATGTTTAACCATGCGTAATCTAGGGGGATTATGTTTTTCTATTCATGTGGTATTTACCTACCGTGATATATTGCAAAATTTAATTGTAAATGGGAAGTCGAAAATAAAAATTAAAGTCCGCGTCACCGATTCCGGGCTGCCGAAGGAATGAGGGCAAAAAATTTTTTTTGTCGTAGTGCTCGGTTTAATTTTTAATATAATATTAATTATAAATAGTTTATTAGTAGTAGTAGTAGAAGTAGTAGTAGCTACAATAAAATATTTTTTAATACATTTTTTTTTACACATTTTTATAGATTTATTCTTAAATTTTAAAACGCAAACTTCTTTTAACAAAAACAGACAGAAAAGTTAAACATTTTGCAAATTGTATCAAATATATACGTAACATTTTGTTTTCTAATTAAATGTAATTTTAAAGTTTTTTCTGATTGACATTGACAGTTTTAATGATTTTTGAGATTTAATAGAATTTTCCAAATTATTATATTCCATCAAACCTTTATAAGAAATATATTTATAAGCTTATGTTTTAGACACTCAATCCACATAAAAATTTTCATTAGTTCTTGTTTTATAATTATGATGGTCATAATTAAAAGAACAAACATTTTTTAAACAATCAAGCAATAAATTATTTTTAATTTTATGTATAAAGATACATACCTACCAAATAAAAAATTAAATTTCTGACATTCAACCAATCTAAATTTTTCAACATAAAATTAATTTTTGTATATTTGTCACAATTTAAAATAATCCGCATTGCCTTATTTTGTAAAATTTGTAATTTGTCAAATATTTCCTCACTAGCACAATATAAAATGGAAGAACAATAAAGAAAATGTGCTAATATAATAGTATTAAATACAGTTTTTTTTTAGAAACCAAACTTAAATTAGAACTGATTCTATTAAAATAACCTCCTTTTCCGGCAATCTTCGATATGATACTTTCAAAATAATTTAAAAAATTTAATTTTGAATTAATAATTATCCCGAAATATTTAGAACTGTTCACTAATTCCAATTTCTCACCATCAACTACAACATTTATATTTTCACAATTTAAATTATAACCCATAACCATACATTTAGTTTTTGAAATATTTAATTTTAATTTATTTACTTTTAGCCAATTTAATAATATATTTATCTCAGAATTTAGAATATTTTGACCACCAAAAATATTTAAAACATTAATGTAAATTATGGTGTCATCAGCAAACATTTGTAACTTACACATTTTTAAAAATAAAGGCATATCGTTGATGTATAAAATAAATATTATTGGACCTAGTATACTTCCTTGAGGAACTCCTATATTATTTATTTTTTTATTTGAATATGTTTTTGAAATTTTTGTTTTTGTGATCATAGTTTACTGAGATGGTAAAATGCGTCCATAGATTGTAAAGTCCAATAATAATGGTGGGTTGTGCGTTGAGCGGTTCTTGAAGTAACATGTTGGAGACTTGAAACGAGCATTACCCAGTGAGTGCAACCTTATCTCCAGTGTTTAAATTGTATAAAATCAGAAGTAGAAAGTGGATGTTTCCCTTCATTCAGATCCATCTCCGGACGCTTTTCGCCGTATCATGACTCATCAGTGAGGAATTTGAACACAAAGTTCAAATTTACTGCGAGAACCTACCAAAAGATGCAGCGCTAAACTTTATCGTTTCCGAGTTCCGACAATAAATATTACTTTTATTGACATTTGCAAAAAGGAATATTTTTATGCGTGAAGGTAAGCCTCTGGGGATGTAATATTTTTTTATGAATACCGATAAAATACAAATCAAGATTTGTCGATATCCCGAAACATGACAGGCTATGATTATACTCATGTCCTTATTTATGGGGAGAAGGCCAAAAAAAGGTTAGAGTTTACGAAAAAAATTTCGCTCGAAATGAAAAGAAATAATGCCCCGAGATATCCGGCAGTGTTTTGTTCTCATTAATACAAACAAGAAAGAGTTTATCGGCTTTTCCGGTAGTATTTGTTTTGTAAGTTACATATTTAATATTTTTTCTTGACGATTAACCCCAAAACATCTACTTTGAAAACAATAACATAACCACAGATTACAGAAACCCATGCATACAGGCCAATATCTCACTTATACACTGAAAAAATGCCTTCTATCAACAACTCCTACACACATCACATCATCTAGGAGTTATTACTTCTATACCTTATAGGAATTCACATACTCTTTATACCATTGTTTAATACTATATGTGGCAGCAACGCGCTTTCCCACTGTAAGACAACGAAAACTACTAGACCTTTGTGTAGTAATAATATCACGGTAATTTAGCCAATAGGAAATAGGAGTTAATGCTACCATAGAATGGTTTATAGTCATGATTGCTCTGAATACTCACAGAAATTGTACTGTAATCTGGTTTTATATACTGTATTAGTACCGACTGGTAGTTGTAATGAAACTTGACATTAATCATAATAATTTTTGCTTGCTACGGTTAATAAAGCCACTAAAAATCAGTACTGTAGTTTTTAAAAATTTAAATAGCTTCTAGTGTGATATTGTTCTTATCGTTTAACATTGATGGATTGATGGTTAACTGAGATGGTAAAATTCGTCCATAGATTATTTTCTGTGTGTGTGTGCAATACTAATGATGGGTTGTGAAAAATAAGATGCTTCTAATGCTTTATCGGACATGCAAAGATTGCAAAGTTTAAAAAACTTTAACCCAAAGTAAAAATAAGTTAATTAAAATAAGTAATGGTACGATCAATAAAGAGTCAGACAGGAGAGCTAGAAGACTTTGAACAACGATGTAACCTGCGCAACAAAAACGTTAAAACTTATAATACGGCGCGCGGCGATTGCCGATCGCTACGAACCCCCCACCAACGTCTTGTGGATTATAGGTTCTAACGAAAACAATTCGTTTACTGGGAACAAAATGCGTCGCATTGAAAAGATACAATCAGCGTTGCCACAGGTGGCTCGTTCGAGCCAGATTTGGTTCTTTTGGACTCAAAGCTACTCGTTGGCTCCTCTTTATTAAAACTGACTTTTTATTAGAATTCGGTTAATTTTTTTGTTGATTTCGAGGTCGATCTGTTCAGTTTGACTATTTTGAGTATTGCTGAAGTGAAATTGAACTGAGTGAACGCAGAATGTCGCAGTACGGATCGTTGTTGGGATGGAGTAACATAACATAACGGTTACGAAACATATTCACGAACACACCCCGCCGAGCAACCGGATCAGGTCAGCTAGAGAGCAAAACCGCGAACGCACCCCAACCGCTGTGAGCTGTCAGCAGTGTCACTTGTCTTGTCAGCGTCATCTGTTTGACATTTTATGATGATGTATTTTTAACTTGAAATCGTCCCAATTATAGGAAGCTCCACTTGGTCGAAATCTGTCAAACCGAGGAACAAAAGAATTTACACCAATCATGGCGTAGTTGGCCACTTTACAATTTAACTTATAATGCAAAAAAGCATCTGTCAAAGTGACTGAAATCTGATAGGATTTTTTGAAGTCGCGCATTCAGTGTGAAAATGTGTGTACACAACATTCTGGGTTTGCGTGTTGGGTCTGTTCACTGTAAGGATTTGAGTCTGCGCATGCGTTTATTTCCGAATCTGTTCTGAATACTTACCGAAAGCAATGAATTCTGTTGAATATTTACTTGAAATACAAGCTAGTCATATGAGTTCTTAAAAATATAATATTTCCAATTCCAAAAATCACTAATAAATATTTTTTGTTTGAAAAAGCTCGTTCCGGTATGAATTTGGCTCGTTTTCTCAATAAAAACACTGTTCTAGCAAATCTGGAATTGATATAACACTAAAGCGGGTTTGACACACCAGCAATTTATTTAATATGAGTTAATAAAAAATAAGCTATCAATGCACACCTGTTGTATTAGATCATTTTTCTCAGTGCACCCATCTTAGTTATGCTCCAATGCATGTACCTAGCTATAAAGAGCTGCACTTACTTTGCTTACTTAGTATTTACCTGAATACGACTGCATATACGTACCTATTGAAACGTTGTGATTTAAAACACATAAGACAGTGCAAGTTCAAAACTGTTCTGTCATTGTAGAACATTGACTACGTTTACGCGTTAGAGTTAATTTAGAACTTGATGCGCTATACTTTTAATATACAAAAATATAAATCGCTTATTTTTATGGTGCCCGAGCTTTTCTTAAATTTTAATTAGCATGTGTAGTCTCGCTTTACATATTAGGGCATCATTCCACCTTTTTAATCCTTAAGCTTTTAGACAGGGTCACTCTGAGAGCGCAGACGGTACTATTTTAACCTATTAATAAGGTATCTCTTTAGATCTTTTTATTGCAAAACTCTAAAAAGCACTAACTTTTTACCTCTAAAACTTGTCATTTACACAAACAAGCATTTAATTAAAATAAAATTAACAAACGAAAGTTTGAGTTTAATTAAAATAATTTAATAAAGGTTATAAAACTTTTAATTATGAATTTCAGAATCTGCTTATAATGTCCCGCTGCAATATAATTACTGTGCAGTAGTTGCTGCTACGTAAGTAGCGGCTTGGAGTATCCTATTTGATTCCTAATCACATTAAATTAGATGGGAAATAGTTGTTGGGCTTTTTTAATTAGGTTTAACCGAGTTTATTATATGTGGAATATTTTAATTATTATAAACCCCGTTCTAGGACACCACAAACCTTTCCCTAAAGAGATCCTTACTATTTCCTAGTCGTCGTATTTCAAATTTTAAATTGTGTAAACAGGGGCTTAACAAAAACTGAGTGGGCCTCCCCGCAAACCTTTTTAGGGGCCCCTATATAACGAATGGAAAATGATAATTCTTACTTTCATTACTATTAGGTTCAGGTTTATGAATTTTTGAATTCGTTAATCGTGTAATAATTTAATTAGACTTAAACCCACATTACGTGTTAAGTACCTACTATTAAAACAGCAAACAATTTGAATTTATTTTTTAATCCTAGGTCGACTTGTAGACATAACATAGGTCATTATTAGTATATTACATAACAAGTGTTGAAAGTGGCAATTTTCAAACGAGGAGATCTTTAGCACGAGGCGTCAGCCGAGTGCGGAAATTCTCCGAGTGTGAGAAAATCACTTTCACACGAGTAATGTACACACTTTTTCCTACGACCATACAAAATAATCAAAAAGAGTTTGTTTGGTTTTTAATAGTTTGTACACCATTGTGTTAAAAAAAATTGACAAAGTACAAACGCAATAAATGCAAAACAAATTTCAAGGCGGATTCCAACAGAAGCGTCTATATTAAAACAAAATAAAAACAATGCCTACTTACAAATTTTAACTTACCTAGATTTAAATAAAAATAATAACTTTTTCTCCTATTTGCTTACGCACATCATACCTAGTATCTATGTACAGTGAATAAATTTCGTTTCTGATTTTTTACCTGCTTGCATTCTTTCAATAAAACAATAATATACCTAAATATACATACAAAAACAAAACACAAAACATAACCTCAACATTGTCTTGTTCTTAATGGCTCTGCTCCCTGGGGGCAATTTGCCAGCACATTAGGGGTGATCGTGATGTTGTCTGGTCTGTACCATATCACGACCACTGACTTTTCTTCTTTGCGAACAATGCGGTTTGGACTGCTTAATATGAGTCTCTGGATTTGTGTATTTGACCTTTTCTTAGCTGCTATTTTAAGGGTCAAGGGTTTAGTATTGACAATTACAACATAGGATAGGAGTGACATTTACTAAAAACAAGGGATTTAGGGGTTAGTAGACAGTACAATCATTTACTGAGTAGAACCTAAATAGACACTTCACTAACTTATTTATTTATTTATTATTTTTTATTATAGTTTTATTTTATGATAATTAATGTACCGCATTATTAAACCTCAACATTATTGAAAGATAGAGATGGAGTTAAATATCGATAGCTTGCTAATTATAAAAGTTCTGTCTATATTCGATTTGTTTTGAATATTGCTAAAATAAATTTACTTACATAAAGCACTTTCACTTACACCAATATAATTAAACATCCGAGATAATGGCAAAATTATAAATCGGTATTTCCTAGGGTATTCTATTTCTGCTCTATAGCTGCCCCTTTTTTTTCTGTGGTTCAACTCAGTGGACATAAACCCTTTATTTTTCTGTGAGTATAAAAATTGGCTGGAGGCTGAAAAGCTAGAGGCCATCGCAATCCTCGAACAGAACAGAACAGAACTTTTCCGTGAGTTGACATGTAAACATGAAACATGACAGTTGGTGGGTTGCCTGACATATTATTATTTTCCCTTTTTGATAATATTATTTTTATCATAAATAAGTACTCTTCGGTTCCCAAAAATAACGAAAAATTTGCAGTAATGCCCTAGTGTACTTTACCCCACCCAGCACCCCAATTCACTCCACGTGTCCCGTAAGTTTGTTATGTTTAATAAATAGTTTTGTCGTCAAATTGACACCTGTTTAAATTTAATATCTTAGTGTGCTTGGTATTTCCACACTCGTGTTGAAATATTTTTTTACAACACGCGTGTGATATTTGGCACTTTCTAGCCAAGTTAACCGTGTTGTTATTGTCATTTTCGTAGGTGGTCGTAGGAAAAAGTAATATTCCAGTAAACATGATGCAAAATCAAAATTTGAAAACATTACTAATAATGTTGCTTGCCATGTATGGTAGTAACGGGGGTAGCAGTGATCGAACCTCATAGAATTCACAAGACAGGAAACAGTAAAACACATGAACACTCAACAAGTCTGCACAAACATTATATTACTAAGTACTATATAAGGTATTATACAAAACGACCAGATCTCGTCATGAGTTTTTTTTGCAAAATCGTTTATAATTTCGTCGATATTTAATGTTTTAACAATCTCGAGTGTTCGATACTGACTAAGGATAAATCCGAAAGGCAGTGTTGTCCCATGGTGTTACGTAAATGGGTTTTTACTATTTTAAGTTTAAAAAAAGATAGTTCCGCTGATGCCACACCAACTGGTAAAGTTAGAAATAGCATCACTGCACTAGTTACATCTGGAAAATTTGAAGAAACACACTGATTTTTAATAATAAATGATCCGCAAGTTCATACGCTGTTTTCAATTTAGAAATACTATCTCCAAGTCCCTTTTTGAGGCTTAAAATTTGACTAGGAAAGTCAATGGACAAGTATTTATGGTATATCGTTTGTAAATTCCGCGCTTTCACGTATAATTCTTCTTCATTTAACGAAGTTATGTCTCAGGATATAAAAAAAAATTAATTATGAAATGAAATAGGGGAAGGATGGGCACAGTGTTACACGGGGTACAGTGTTATATTCGGAATTTTAAACTTACGCGAAGCAACACGGCGCTGGAATAATTGCCACTTCCAGTTAAGACTATTACCTTCAATTATCCGAACGCGTGGTGAAATGTGAATTGTTTATACCACCCAAGTAAGTTTTTTATATTTTTTTAGTCAAAAAGTAAATTTTTTATACAGTTTTACAATTGTCTTGTGTTTCTTGACAATAATATATCGTAAACTTTATGGTATCTTGTTTAAGGAACATGTTTGTAGATTAGCATGCCATGTAAAACATAACCTAAAAAAATTTTGTTTCCTAAAAACTAGCATATTTTTGGTAAAAACGCGATTGGGGCACAGAGTTCCACACTATACTGGGGGAACAGTGTTACATGTAAAACAATAATAGAAGATCAGAAATGTTAACTTTTTCTGTTGATTTGCACATATACTATAATGAATTAAAATAGTGTTTAATGTGTACACTTCTTTGTTATTTGATACTAATTTAAATATTCTAAATTGAAACATTTGAGTTTTTATTTTTTAAATCATTACATTTTGCGAGTTTTGACTTGTTTAGATTGATGTTTATTTTTTTACCTGTTTTTTTTTGTATTTGTAAATGTTCTGAATAAAAAGAGCACTATTAGTAAAGGTAATCTAAATTTATTTGAAACGTTAACATTGTTTCCCCCTTGTGTAACGGAGTGCCCCGCTAGTGGGGTACAGTGTTACATTCGACACGTGTAGAGATAATTATTTTTTTATAAAAAACCTATATATTTAGGGCAACAGACGCTCCGAAAATCAGTTGCTAAACATCACCAAACCTAAGCAAAATTAAATTGTTATTTTAATTTGACAAATAAAAAAATTATTAATTAAAATGTTTTTTGTGTAACACTGTGCCCCACCTTCCGCTACCTATGAAAAGCAAAGCTGGCAGCAAGTGTTGAAGGGGCCGTCGATGTGGGCCCCCAGGCTGGCCGAGCCCCCCCGCTGTGCAGGGTCTCCGGGGGTGTTACGCCACTGTCTGTAGATATGTCATAAGATAAAATGTTCTCCATAAACAGTGAGACGTACGTTTATGAATTTAACGATTGCTCGATCGTCGTTGCATTGAACCTTTAAATATTTAATGATGCCAAATCTGTCCTTCTTTCCTTCTTAAAGATAGAGAGAGATAATTGATCTTCTTACTTCTAAGTCGAATTTATCTTAACTCCCAGACATATTTTCTGCCTGAGTTATTCCGAATATACGTAATATGTATGCTGCAGATCTTACAATCCATCTAATAAACCTGTCCCGTCGCAGAAAGTACAAAAGAATAAATTTTATCATATTTTCCTGAAATAGAAATTCGTTTTGACGTTTTTATTGCTACACTTGTAAATATGGCATCAAATAAACCAAAATTGGGAATATGTCGTTGGCTTTAACAAAGCACTTCACTCTCGAGAGACATGTTTAACTACAGGTAAAGAACATAAAATGGAAAATGTGGAATAAAAAACAAGAAAAAATATATTTTGCGTTATAAACTGCTCATTACAAAGATCGAAAAATTGTTGTTTGAACTAACGAGGACAGCTTAATTACGTTGACTCAATTTTTAACTATTTGGGATTGACTATTGCCATAGCTGCGCATAATGCCGGTTTCAAGAAAAGCTGTTGGCTGGTAGCCCATCAAAAACTTATCCCTACAGTCAGGACAGTAGATATTTTATTTGGAATTTTTCACACTGCTGTAAAGTCCGCAAAACGTGGCAACGTCCAATTTTTGAATGTGTTCTTGAAGACTGGAATATTATTTATTATACGCTGAAAAGTAGAGGGGGCGTTTTCTAGTCCGAATGGATTTCCGTAGAAAACGCTGTTTTTACTTTCCATGAGAGTTACTTTCTTGGCCTGTCGTAAAGTCTAGATTTTGCTCATATTAAGAAATTTAAAATATCACCTCAGATTACCTGACGATCTTCTAGCGGTAGGACACGAAAATAAAAAAAATGAAGTTGACAGTATTGACATGAGAATGATAAAGTCTTTTCGGCTTTGGTAGGTAAATAATTTAGTCGTAAGATTTTATGTTTTAAAGTTTTGTGGGATAATTATAATATTACAGTATGGTGAGTCAGTGCCAGGTTTGCAAAATAACCGATCAGTGCCTGTTATTTCTTTGGAGTTTCTTATTTCAAGTCCTAGAACTGGAATTATTTTAATTTTTTCGGCAAGGCAGTTGTTTTTACAACAGAAATTGAAATGTAGACACCTACGAATCAATTCATATTGATTTTTTTCTTCTAACCAGGAGCTATAATTACTTTATAACAAATTATTAACACTGAATTACTCAATTATCCTAATTTCATCATACCCTTTTTAATTTGGGACACCCGATAGATATGTTAGGTTAGAGTGGCAGACCTCTGGTATTGCCCAAACAGTCACACGTAGTCCTATAAAGACGGTTCTGGTACCACACGTGTTGCAGTATTGTCCGATTACATCAGTAGATGTTGAAAGAGGCTTCTCTTTGTATAAACATATTTTTACCAATAAAAGACAATCCTTTAGTTATAAAGTAACATCTACAACCGGTAAAACCTCGAGGACATCACCAAAAACAAATTATTATTATTAATATACGAAAACTTGGAAAAATCTTGCCCTTATTTTTTCAATCAGGTCATGGTTGCAACAGAGTTCTTGTGCAAACACCACTAAGCGGTTTATGTGGATAAGGGAAACTGAAATGCTTTCAAGACGAAATTTTCCCGGGGTCTGCTATGTTGCTAACGATGCTAATTTTATTTTCCTTATATTAAAGGTAAAAGGTTAGGTGTCTTTCACGTTTTTGAAGCTGTATTCGTAACAAATTCAATTATGATTCTTTTCGTTTAAGAAGAATGGAAATTTTTTCGGATATTATTAAAAATTAAATTTTAATTTTTAATTTCTTTTGGATTTTGTCATTAATTTCCTACTGTGCAGTGGGCGGAAAGGCAGGAAATTAAATTTTACGTAATACCAACGGCCATTGAACCAGGAAAGAAACAATCCGGTCCATATTAAGGGCCACGTTTTTACATATTATCAGGTTTACGCCCTATTGTGGCGAAAACTTACAACGGAGTATTTATAGTGGGTTAGTGGGTTATGATAGAAATATGAATATATATACAGTGTGACCAGTAAAGTCCGCATCATATGGGATTTTTTAATAACTTTATTCGAAATTTGACTTTGGCATCAAGTTCTGCTTCAATCAAGATGAAAATTAAGCAAAAAAAATAGCAGTCACGTGATTCGCATTATTTGTCAAATTAACATTTTTTACAAAAAATAATTCAAAAGTGGGTTATTTCTGAAAATATCGAAAAAAGTTATTGGAAAATTTTTTTAAGTGCAGTTTTTAGCCCACGTGCAAAATTTCAGCTGCATAAGATAATTATGATATTTTTCCCACCACCAAAATTTATTTTCCACTTAATGAACACTTTACTGATGACACTGTATGCTTTTTTGTCTTAATATTAAGGTGTATTACTTTCAGACACAAACTACGTTTTCAAAAATACTTATTTTATAAAGTTACCTTATACAGGGTCAAAAACAAATAAACTTTGCATCACATGCGACCAAATTTGAATAGCTCACTTTGGATTTTGTAGAAAAACACACATTTAATATGGCTCTACTTTAAAGAAAATATATCTGAAATAAAGCATTGTCAAAACTAAGAAGTTTTATATAGGTTGCGTCGAGTCTTATTTTGCAAAATATGGGTAAAAAATCAAAATTATCTTATGCAGCTAAAATTTTGCATGTTGACTAGAAACTGCATTTAAAAAAAAAATTTCTAAAAACTTTTTTTGATACTTTCAGAAATAACCCTACTTTTGAATTATTTTTTGGAAAAAATTAAAATTGGACATATACCTAATGCGAATCACGTGACTACTATTTTTTTGCTTAATTTTCATCTCGATCGAAGCAGAACTTGATGCCAAAGTCAAATTTCAAATAAAGTTATTAATAAAAAAAAAATCCCATATGATGCGTTATCAAGGAACACTCGAATCCCTCAAATAAATTTTTTATTAAGCATTATATTGTATATTTTTACATTCTCTATTCTACAATCAATTCTAGACATATTTCTTAGATCATGCCCAATACCAATCTTCAGATGATAAATAAAAATGGTAGAATTTCAATTTTCCCCACTAAAAAAATTAAAATTCGTTTACAAAATGCTACATGCGGAATGGACGTGCTTAATATTTATAAATTTCTAGTTTTTGTGCCTTTAGTGACTCGGATACAATGACTAGTAAAGACCATTGAACGATTTTATTATGCTCAAATAGGGGTAAAATACCAGGTATTTCGTATTTTTAGTAAGTATGAAGTAAAGGGTTTTTCAATAAGAACGATATGATTTCAAAATGAAATAAAATTAAAATAATTTCAGATGCAACAAAACGTTTTATATTATCTTAAAGTATAGTCGATAACATTTATGTTTTGAATAACACATCGTTTAAATGTCCTCCGCGACTTCGTGTACACGAGCGAATTCGACGAACCCAATTTTCGATGACTTTATGCAATAAATCGGGCGTGATCTGACGAATGCAGGGTTCAATGTTCAACCTTAATGCATCAAGTGTTTGTGGTCTGTTTTCATAAACCTTAGATTTTAAATAGCCCCACAAGAAATAATCTAAAGGAGTTAAATCACAGCTTCTTGGAGGCCACTGAACAGTAGCATTCCTTGAAATTATCCTTTCGTCAAACTTTTCTTGCAGTATATCGATAGTTTCATGAGCAGTGTGACATGTGGCACCGTCTTGCTGGAACCACATATCCTCCAAATCAAGTGCATCTAAATTTGGCCACAAAAAATTTCTTAACATCTGTCGATATCGTTCACCATTCACTGTAACTGCATCTCCTGCCTCATTTTGGAAAAAAAAATGGTCCGATGATGCCACCATACCATAAACCACACCATACAGTTACCTTTAGCGGATACAAAGGCTTCTCATAAATCTGTTGTGGATTGTTTTCACACCAAAAACGGCAATTTTGCTTGTTAACGTATCTACTTAACCAAAAATGAGCTTCATCTAAAAAGATAATTTTTTTGGCAAAATTAGGATCCCTTTCAAGTTGTTCTAAACTCCAAGCAGAAAATTCTCTGCGCCGACGATGGTCCAGTGGCTTAAGTTCTTGGGTCAAAACAATCTTATACGGGTGTAAATTCAAGTCTTCTTTCAAAATACGCCAAGTTGTCGTTTTTTTAATCCTTAACTCTTGAGCACGACGAGGAATTGATAAATTTGGATCCACTGCAACACTAGCTCTTACAGCAGCAATATTCTCGACAGTTTTTGCGTTTCGATGTCTTCTTGGTGTTTTTACATCGTGTTGAGTAAAATTATTTTCAAATTTCTCAACGATGCGACGAATGGCAAGCAAAGGAGGACGATTATTTACACCAAAGTTTTCGCGAAGTGCGCGATAAGTGTTCACAAAAGATCGTCTATTTTCATAAAATTTTTGGGATAATAACCAAACGTTCTTGAAGCGCGTATTTAGCCATAATAAATTGTTATAGTTTACTGACAATTGGTGACAGGTATAACTTTATTACCATGGTAACCATATCTTTTCAAAATCATATCGTTCTTATTAAAAAACCATTTACTTAGTGATATAGTTCTTGATATGTAATTTTATTTTACTATATATGATCAATTTAATCACATCTAACTAATCCTAGGCCACACAAACATGATGTTTAAGCCTAGACCTGTCTATTTTCCCATTCGTTTAATGGTAATTTTGCAGTGCGCATGCCTATTCCTGTGTGGGTTTGTTTACATGCGCAAGGCCACAAATTTGTCACTTTCGTGATTATTGTTTGCTTATCTAAAGGTAGGTACATCTCTGTACTTAACAGACATAAATTTGATTTGTCTCATACAATAATAAGTATAGAAAAAATGTAAATTTGTTTTTAAAATTTAATGTCTTGAACTATAAAATTCTATATATGTAGTTGAACCGTTTAAAATTTTTATTTTTCTATATTTTATGTATATACAATGGCGACCGTGACCTGAATAGTATCAAGAAAAATACACATATAAAAGTCAAATGTAAGATATATTATGATACGTCACAAGGGAGGAAAAATAAAATGGTATTTTTTAAACAAGCCGATTAAATGCGATGGAGAAAGAATATACATAACATACATTTGTAGAAGTTGTCGTCTTTGTTGCCACGTTTTAAAATCGCTTTATACAGTAACAGCAAAAGATGTTGCACCATATGGGAATTTTTTTTATTAAGATTAAAAAAATTTTTAATAGTTGAGATAATCTTTGCATATCCTGAAATCGAAATACACATAAAAAGAAATTTGAAAAATCCAACCGTATACAGGGTAAGGGCAAATATTTGATTTTTATTCAAGAGTAAAGTACCTTTATTTTCAAAAATACGTGAAAATATTACTCTCAGATTCCTGCGACAAAAATTAAAATTTGATGGTTTCAGCTGTTTCTGCTGCTCTGTATTTAGGATAATGATATGAAGTTGCTATAAATAAAAATGTTATGTGATTTTCATACATGAAATTGCTAGTTTCGATTTGTTCTGCACAAGATATTCAAAATGGCGGTCATCGTGCACCACTTTTCTGCTAATTTTTACCACAGTTTAATTATTTGACTATAAAGCTTATTTAAATTATTCAAAACAAAAACAATTTTATGAATGAAAATCACATAAAATTTTTATTTATAGCAACTTCATATCATTATCTCTGGCAAAAAGAAACTTACTAAACTAACAAAATTTCACTTTCCCAAATACAGAGCAGCAGAAACAACTGAAACCAACCAACCATTTTTGTCACAGGTAACTGAGATTCTATATTTACGCACAGAAATGAATTCTAAACAACTTTTCTTAGTAACATTTTCACGTATTTTTGAAAATAAAGGTACTTTACTCTTGATTGAAAATCAAATATTTGCCCTTACCCTGTAAACTGTTGGATTTTTCAAAATTTATTTTTATGCGTATTTCGATTTTAGGATATGCAGAGACTATCTCAACTATTAAATTTTTTTTTAATCTTAATTTTAATAAAAAAAATCCCATATGGTGCAACATCTTTTGCTATCACTGTATGTTTATTTAAATTTTGAAGATAAAAATACCCATTTCTTTAGGCATTTAAAGTAATACGAAAAAGTACACAATTTTGGTAGATCCATTTTGACACTGGTCATTTAAATAAAGGCGAAAATATGGTGTGAAATTGTAACTTGGAGTAAATTCACTACAATTTTTTTTTTTTTGAAAAATGCTAGGACTCGGGTATTAACATTCTAAGCTGTGGTATTCTTTAAGAAAAATATATGGATACCTGTTAAAAATAAAAATTTGAAATTTGGTACTTATGTACCGTGCGAGCAAAAATTATTTGCATCAAAGAGGGCCTTGCATCTAAGGAGGTAATGCTTAGCCGTAGAGCTTAATGCCTGTTGGGTGTCAGTAACTACCTGAATTAACAATCAATCAGTTATTCCGTCATCTTTGACAGTCGTTACAAGTAATTTGATTCATCGCTAATTTTTCCAATTTCTTGAACAATTCACACAATGGGCTTTACGGAACAACACAAAACATTAATGGTTGATGCGTATTTTCGAAACGGGGTTAGAGTAACTGGTGAGTGGCAATACAATCCGGGTTTGTGCACGGACGATTTTCACAAACATTTTCACATTGCACCCTCAAAAAAATGGTGTCTGGTTAGCTGTTTCCCAAAGAAGAATTGTTGGTCCTATTTTTTTCCATGACAGAGTTACAGCACAGCGGTATAGAAACAATATTTTGAATCCATTTGTGGAGCAATTACTTGACGACGAATTATGTTTTGGATATTTTCAACAGGACGGTGCAACCGCCCATACAGCCGCCGAAACTATTAACTACTTACGCAATTTTTTCGACGACAGATTGATCAGTCTTCGATCAGACATTAAATTCCCACCTAGATCACCGTGTTTAAAGGTTATGGATTACTTCGTTTTTCCTCATTTAAAGAACACTATTTTTAAAACACCAGTTGCAAATTTAGAACAATTACAAAAAAGGATTATCCAAGAATGTGGTAACATTTCTCCAGAGATGCTGATCAACACTTTCGAAAATATGAAGAGACGTGTGAATTTATGCTTGGAGCATGGCGGTGGCCAATTTCAGCAATTTATGTGATTATTTTTCTTTTTCTTTCTGTATAAGTATTCTTATTTTGTTAATTTTGTAAAGAAAAAAAATAAATTTGTATTTGTCTTCTTATTTTATTACTCATTAGTTTGGCATATCATGTCATAATATGAATTTGAAAAAATTTTAACCTAGATTTGGTTAGATATATCGTCCCCATATCATTGTGATCTAAACCAAGCTCTACGTTTTTTAATCCAAGCCCTCTTTGATGCAAATAATTTTTGCTCGCACGGTACCTACCTTATTTAAAAATTTTACTTTTTAAGGAAAAAAATGTGTCAGAATTAAAAATTCTTTATTTCGAACAAACCCTGTATATTTTCTTACTAATCCTAATCACCGATAGAAAAGCTTTATGGCAAACCGATCGCAGCGTAAGTAATGACCATAAACAACTCGTGTCGGTCAGATTAGTTACAGGACATGGATTGCAGGAATTAGAGCAAAATTACCTTGATGATAACTGATAAATAAAGCTAAGTAAGTTATGTTGCCCGTCGCCTTCATTACTTATTACACCTTGTTTACTTCGGTTTTTTTAATGTTATTAAGGCAGTACCGGCATAAGGCACATTGTAAAACATATTATAAGGCCGGTGCTATAGTGTAGAAACAACCCCAAAACGAGAACTGTACTGTTTCGAAAAGGTTTGTAAAACTTACCCGAGAAACTGCTTAGTGGTAGAGATTTTTGAGACCAAATTGAAACTTTAAAAAAGAAATATTGGTATAGAATTCAATTTTTATGCTTCTAGGAGGTACCATGAGAGTAAAAATTATTTGCATCAAAGAGGACCTTGCATCTAAGGACGTAATGCTTAGCCGTAGAGCTTAATACCTGTTGGGTGTCAGTAACTACCCAAATTAACAATCAATCAGTTATCCGTTATTCCGTCATATTTGAAAGTCGTTACAAGTAATTTGATTCATCGCTAATTTTTCCAATTTCTTGAATAATTCACACAATGGGCTTTACGAAACAGCACAAAACATTCATGGTTAAAGCGTTTTTTTGAAACGGGGTTAGAGTAAATTGTGAGTGGCAATACAATCCGGATTTGTGCATGAACGATTTTCACGAAGATTTTCCTAATGTTGCTTTTATTGCTAGGGATTTTTATCATTGCCTGAAAAGAACCGTGGCTGCGTTTAGGGAAACAGGTTCTATACAACACAAAAAAGGAGCAGGAAGACCATCTGTAAGAACAGAAGAACTTGTTGCAAGCGTTCGTGAAATAATGCAAAATACGCCAACAAATTGCATAAGACGCCTGTCTCAAGAAGTGGGAAGGTCTTATGGAACATACAGGACTATTCTTAAGAAGCAGCTAAATTTATTTCCTTATAACACTTATTTCTTTAAAATACCAGTTGCAAATTTAGAACAATTACAAGAAAGGATTATCTAAGAATGTGGCAACATTTCTCCAGAGATGCTGGTCAACACTTTCGAAAAAATAAAGAGACGTGTGCGTGTGAATTTATGCTTGCAGCATGGCGGTGGCCAATTTCAGCAATTTATGAAATTATTTTTCTTTTTCTTTCTGTATATTCGCACTTTGTTAATTTTGTAAACAACAAAAATAAATTTGTATTTGTCTACTTATTTTATTGCTCATTAGTTTGGAATATCATGTCATAATATGAATTTGATAAAATTTTAACCTAGATTTGGTTAGATATATCGTCCCCATATTATTGTGATCTCAACCAAGCCCTACGTTTTTTAATCCAACCCCTTTTTTGATGCAAATAATTTTTGCTCGCACGGTATAAGGGGATTCAACAATGAAAATCCTTTAGAGTAGGATGTAAATTTCCCACCGCTCACTATAAATCTCACTTGCAAAAATAATACGGGCCTGTTTTGTAACTTGAAAAAAAAAAACAAGACAAAATACACCGTCCCTAATGGATACCTTGTTTTGCCTGTCACAATTATTGTTAAAGCTATAGTTTCAGGCAGGGATAAAGTCTTAATGCTTTTTACTTCCGAAAAAGTAGGTGGGTAGTGTAATTAAGATAAGCAATCGAGGTCCTGGTAATGTTTCTCCAGCTGTATATCAACATTTAACAAAACAATGGCTTTATGTACGAGAATTATTGGTTGTAGTAAAATCTAATAAAACAAATGTTAATATTAGTACCAGACGTAAACATTGTTGTAAAAACATCACAAACAAATTCTCGAATGAAAACCTTATTTAAAAAATTTTAAATTTATTGGGTCAAAATTGTAAGAACTGGCTTTGTTTGAAGGTAGACAATGAAGTAATATAAAAAAAATACCTTGTAGGACTTCCATTGTCTTTATTTTCTTTACTTAACACAACGTTTCGGTTAGTTAGTATCTCTAACCGTTTTCAAGTGTAAACTAAATTATAATTCTAAGGCTACTGTCTTAAATACTATCCATATGCAATGAAGCTTGATGACTCCGCTTACGTGCTTATTGCAGTGTGAGGTTTGAGCTGTTGGTTTTGGACAAGAAGAGGCTTCCAGATATTGGGGATATCTATACTTGGTTTACTAAATATATGGGTATTTTGATTCATGAAAGCTTCTTCTTTGAATTTTCGTTTTCTCCAGTGCTGTTCCGTATCCAAAACCTTGGCTTCTGACCACTGTATATTATGTTGGTTGGTCCATACCTGTTCCGCTATACCTGATATCGAACTTTCACCTCTTTGAGTATGTTTCAGATGTTCTTTAACTCGTACGGGAAGAGGCCTTTTTGTTTCTTCAATGTACGATTCGCCACACGTCGACAATCTTAAGCTTAATCTTTTGAGAGAAGAGGAGCTGTCAATTTGGGGAACTTGAAGTTATGGTATGTTTGAATGATTATTCCCATTCCCAATAAATTCCTACATTAATAATTATACCTAATGATTGGGGCGAAATATTTTATATTACAAAATAATGTGTTATGTTCCTTCATAATAATAAATATATTTTCCCGAGGGTTCCCTAGGGTTAAAAGGGTTTTGTTCAGTTAGTAACAGATAAGATTTTACTAAATGAAATAATGGGAGTGAAACTAATACTGATTCAAACCCTCATCATCTGAATTATTAATGAAACTAATCTCGATCTCTCGGTAACAAGAACTCCTTTTAACCGCACAAGAGTAAAATGACCTTTCGAATCAGCATTTGGGGTAGTAAAATGGCACTTTTATACTCTAGGGTACAAAATGATATTTTTAGGGCAACATAGTTTAAGAGCAAACACGCGGCTCCTCCGCAATTTCGTTTTTTGATCAAAATATTGAAGTTTGAAGAAGTAGTCAATGCTTAAAGTGGAGTTGAAAATATAGGAAAGAAAGAAAAACTAAAAGTCTTTCTCCACAAAATTTAATAGAATATAGAAATTCTTTATGGGTCTATACATGTTTCGAGCATAGAAACGTTCATCTTCAGGAGACAGAAAAATTTTATATAGTGCTGATGGTATTAGCAGAAGAGAAAATGGTATAAAACATTAATGGAGCTTTCATGGCATTGAAAAACTGAAATGTAGAAGTGACGTATATAAAAAATCAAGGAGAGTTAAAACATGCTGAGCATGTGAATAAAGTTTGTAAAGGAAGTATAAACAACCAAACTAAATGAGGAAGAAACATAGGGACCTTCCAAAGAGAAGGTGTCGAGGATTTTTTAAATCATTTGTATAAAATTTTCTGTAAAATCATTGGAATGTCTGTAAGATAGTATCAAGATAAGAATCGTCTGTGGAAGTCATAGTGTCAGAATAGTAGAAAAATGGTTTTTGGGGTACCGGGGTTAAAGCCCAATAACCCCACGAGAGGTTAATTTAGATACTTAATATGCTAAAATTATTAATATATTCGCATATTTTTTTATATGTTCACGTCCACGTGTAGCGGAGAGTGAGTTACTTCCTTTACTAGCTCTATTCACATGCTCGGCATGTTTTAACTCTTCTCAACCCTTTTTTTATATATGTCCCTTCTACATTTCAGTTTTTAAAAGCCATGAAAGCTCCATTAATGTTTTTATACCATTTTCTCATCTGCTAATACCATCAGCACTATACAGTGTCACCAGTAAAGTCCGCATCATATGGGATTTTTTTTTATTAATAGCTTTATTCGAAATTTGACTTTGGCATCAAGCTCTGCTTCGATCGAGATGAAAATTAAGCAAAAAAATAGTAGTCACGTGATTCGCATTATCTGTCAAATTTTAATTTTTTCAAAAAAATAATTCAAAAGTGGGGTTATTTCTTGAAATATCGAAAAAAGTTATTAGAAAAAGTTTTTTTTAATGCAGTTTTTAGCCCACATGCAAAATTTCAGCCGCATAAGATAATTTTTATTTTTTACCTATATTTTGTAAATTGAACCACTTTTGCAAAATAAGACTCAACGCAACTTACATAAAACTTCTTAGTTTTGACAATGCTTTATTTCAGATACATTTTCTTTAAAGTAGCGCCATTTTAAATGTGTGTTTTTCTACAAAATCAAAATTGGGCTATTAAAATTGGGTCGCATGTGATGCAAAGTTAATTTATTTTTGACCCTGTATAAGGTAACTCCATAAAATAAGTATTTTTAAAAAGTTTGTTTGTGTCTGAAAGTAATACACCTTAAGGTTAAGACAAAAAGAAAACAGTGCCTTCAGTAAAATGTTTTTTAAGTGGAAAATAAATTTTACTTTAACTTAACGTAAAGTTTATCTATTTTCAACGATTTAATTTAAAACTCCTTTACTTTATTTTTTTATTTTTATTTTTTTACTTTCAGGCACAAACTACGTTTTCAAAAATACTTATTTTATAAAGTTACCGTATACAGGGTCAAAAACAAATAAACTTTGCATCACATGCGACCAAATTTTAATAGCCAATTTTGATTTTGTAGATTTACACACATTTAATATGGCGCTACTTTAAAGAAAATGTATCTGAAATAAAGCATTGTCAAAACTAAGAAGTTTTATGTAGGTTGCGTTGAGTCTGATTTTGCAAAAGTGGTGCAATTTACGAAATATAGGTAAAAATTGAAAATTATCTTATGCGGCTGAAATTTTGCATGTGGGCTAGAAACTGCATTTAAAAAAACTTTTTCTAATAACTTTTTTCGATATTTTAAGAAATAACCCCACTTTTGAATTATTTTTTTGGAAATATTAAAATTTGACAGATAATGCGTATCACGTGACTACTATTTTTTTGCTTAATTTTCATCTCGATCGAAGCAGAGCTTGATGCCAAAGTCAAATTTTGAATAAAGCTATTAATAAAAAAAAATCCCATATGATGCGGACTTTACTGGTGACACTGTATAAAATTTTTTCTGTCTCCTGAAGATGAACGTTTCTACGTTCGAAACATGTAGAGACCCCTAAAGAATTTCTATATTCTATTAAATTTTGTGGAGGAGACTTTTAGTTTTTTTTTTCTTGCCTAAAATATTAAAGACTTGAGTTGGTGGTCCACATCCCAATTCATTGGGTTTGTTTGTTCTGAATGGTTGGAATCAGTATTATAAAACTAAAATTTGCTGTATTTGATCCTCTGAGACGTATTTCTCTTGCCCCTCGATATATTTCCTGGATGGGGCACTGCACTGTTGAAAATAATTCTTTTAATTTACATAATCCGATGATCGATTTTCTCATATTTTTCTTCATTATTTCTTTCATTCATTTCCTTATTATAGAACACAATACAATATCTGGAAATGAAAGCCTCTCGCATCGAATGAAATTGAATAACCAAAAGGAGTCTCTATTTCGTAACGAATAAAGACCATTTAACATTTAATCAATAGTTTGCGTTCGAATAATTATAATTAGTCTGTGTTCAAATCTAATGTACGGTTTTATAGGCTCCAGTTACCTTAACCCGAGTATTGTTCGTTTTATTAGATCGGTATGATGCCCGTTCGTAGACTCGGTTTATTAAAAAAATATTATAAGGTCTGGTTACTATCAGTTAAGTACGGTTGTATTCATAATAAACGCGTACACGAATTAGAATGAGAGGAAACCTTACCCCTATTTGCGTAAAACCGGCTTATCGCATGTTAAAGGTTATTGTAAATGCAAAGCATTGGCGTTTGGCGTTAGTTCAATAGAAAACAAAAATTATTTTTTTTATTTTGTAATATTTCTTAACAGTTTTATAAAAATTACAATAGAAACAAAAAACGCTTAACAAGAATAAATATAACCTAATACTTGGTCATATATCCCTGTTTTTCTATTACTTGAGCCAGTCTATTCGGAATTGACTGAAATATATTTGATGCAATATTCGAATCAAGCTCTTCCCAGCACGCATGTATTATTTCCTATAAATTTTCTGAAGTTTGTGGCCTAAAATTTCGATTATATATTTTCTTTACGATTATACCCCAAATATTTTCAATTCGATTGATATCGGGACTATAAAAGGCGACCCAAGACAGCACTTTCACACTATGGGTTTGAAACCAGTGTGTTACAGCATTGGCAGTATGGACTGGACAATTATCTTGTTTAAATATGAAAGTATTATTGGGTCATATTTGCTCAGCAGATGGTAACAATATATGTTTTCTAAAATGTTAATCTCGGCATTAAATCTTACCTCTATTCGCCAGCAAACACCAGGTCCATGAACACTTATCCAGCCTCATACATTCACAGAGAAACGCCCATGTCTAGAAGTGAGGGGGTTAGTATATCGCTCTTCCAACCTGATATTGTTTGGACGGTACACACGGATAAGTCGACGGGAACGTCTTTTCATTAGTAAAAATTACCCTGTTCCAAAATTGACGATTGCGGTATATATACTTTAAAGCAAAAATAATCCTTGATTGTCGCTGTTCTTCGGTAAAAAACATTTTTTCCGCAGCTGGGCGACATTTTAGTTCAGATTCATTGACTCTCCTGCTGGCGGTAGGTTGGGAGGCAGGAAATGCTGTATCAATAACAGCATCCCTTGCAGTTGCAAATGGATTATTTCTTAAATATTCCAAAAAAGCAGCATCCTATTTAGGGTTGGAACGTTTGGGACGCCACCGACGCCAATGCTTTGCATTTTTGATAATCTATGACGTGTGGTAACCTCCAATAAACAATCATTTAGACAAACCGGTTTTACGCAAATATGACAAAACTTACCTCTCATTCTAATTCGTTTACGATTTTTTATGAATACCACTGTACGTCGTCAATTAAATCAATATTATGACTTGTTAAAGATATGATACTGGATTTTAGTTTCTGTGAATGTTGTCACCCCACATCTGACACCAATATTATCATTCGCAACCTATAATGATGTTTGTAAAATGAAATCTAACAATTTTAAGGATAATTCTCCTATTTAGACAATCCTATTACACACTGAGTAAAAACTTTGATTACTATAACTAAAATTTTAATAATCACAAGAAAATTCCCCAATTACCTTAATAATGAAAAGAACAATATTGAGGTTAATTTTGACTCCACGTGTCTCTCTCGCAATTGACTATACCTGTTTTCGGTCTTGGCGAAACTTAAGACATGGCATATTTCCAAAAGATTTTTTTTTGGTAAAGAATGTAAGGACTTGGCAACCGTCGCTATCTTTTTTAACATAAAAATAATATATAAAAAGAAGGCATGCGAAATATTAAAAAGGTTTCTCAAGGTTTATAAGGTATAATCTTCTTATAGAGTTAAGGAAATTATAAATAGAAATTAATGATAATATGAATACAGCGCACAAAATCAAACACTAGGCGAAACACATACCCTGCGAGCAAAAATTATTTGCATCAAAGAGGGCTTGGATTAAAAAATGGAGAGCTTGGTTTAGATCACAATAATATGGGGACGATATATCTAACCAAATAATCTAGGTTAAAATTTTGTCAAATTCATATTATGACATGATATGCCAAACTAATGAGTACTAAAATAAGTAGACAAATACAAATTTATTTTTGCTGTTTACAAAATTAACAAAGTAAGAATATACAGAAAGAAATAGAAAAATAATTACATAAATTGCTAAAATTTTCCACCGCCATGCTCCAAACATAAATTCACACAGGCTTCATCCGAATAAAAGTCAGGTCTAATAAATCATTTATTTCCAATAAATTTTGGGTAAACCATTGAGAGTAATTCCTGGGTCTTTCAAAATCTGCGGCTTGTATTTCTTGGAATACTTCCGCTTTATAAGGAAAAAAAAGTAGCTGCTTCTTAAGAATAGTCCTGCATGTTCCATGTCCCACTTTTTGGGACAGGCGTCTTACACAATTTATTGGCGTATTTTGCATTATATCACGATCGTTTGCAACAAGTTCATCTATTCTTACAAATGGTCTTCCTGCTCCTTTTTTGTATTGTATAGAACCTGTTTCCCTAAACACAGCCTCGGTTATTTTTAGGCAATGATAAAATCCCCAGCAATAAAAGCAACGTTAGGAAAATGTTCGTAAAAATCGTCCATGCACAAACCCGGATTGTATTGCCACTCACCATTTACTCTAACACCGTTTCGAAAATACACCTCGACCATGAATGTTTTGTGCTGTTCCGTAAAGCCCATTGTGTAAATTGTTCAAGAAATTGGAAGAATTAGCGATGAATCAAATTACTTGTAACGACTGTCAAAGATGACGAAATAACTGATTGATTGTTAATTTGGGTAGTTACTGACACCCAACAGGTATTAAGCTGTGCGGCTAAGCATTACGTCCTTAGATGCAAGGCCCGCTTTAATGCAAATAATTTTTGCTCGCACGGTATAAGTAGATATTTAACTATCTAAGATACCTAGCCCCCACTACTCCTCTTATGGTAGAAGCTCCGCCCCTTTGTCGTTTTGACGTTGAAGTTGAACGTATACGTACACGCTACGTTGGCAATAATAGCGACATCAGAGTTAGTGCATTGAGCAATCTACAATCTACCATGTTTAATGTACATAAGCGCATTGCCGAAATAATAAAAAAATGCAATCCTCTTTAAACTACACGATGCTATGTTCTCCGTTAATAGTAACTTGATATACTTATACTAAGTTAACCACAGGTAAAGGATGTAGGTGGGAACGCTTTATGACTTTCGCTTTGTCCAAAATTAAACCTGTATAGGTACTGAAAGTTTATCATTATTCCTATAAAACAAAAGTAAATGGTGTTGAAAACAGTATTTTTTAAATATCTAAATTAATATATTATATTACTAATAAAAATTTTGTCGTAAAAATATGTTTATGAGGAAAATGTAAAGCTTTTTATGAAACTTTCTACCGATTCAATAAACTTGAAAGGAAGGAAAATAACAAGACTGGCACGTGGAGAACAAATATCCTTTATTTTCCACCTCTTCCTGTTTGAAGTTCCGCCCGCTCTAGACTCAGCCTTTCGTAACGTCTAAGCCACACAAATTTAAGAATTTTTATAAAAATATATTGTTTGTTACACAAGCAGTTTTTACCAAATATATTAAGTCCAGAGCATTTTCGGACGGAGTCGAGGTAGCTCCCGGTAAAATAACCGGTGTTGTCAATTGCACCAGTATTTCAAAAGTAGATTTTAATTAACATAAGTACAAATATAGAAGGTTAAGTATACAGTGATGGGCTAAAATATGGTATTCATTTTTTGAAAAAACGCTCGGACACGTCGATTACAATTCTTTCTTCCGGATTTTTTGCCTCAAAAAGAAATTATACCGGGTGTGTCAAAAAGTAGATGTAGCAAAATTTTTTTGTTTTTTTAAATAGAACCCCCCTATTTTTACTTATTACCCTAATTCTACGTCAAATTCTGCGCATAATTCATGTAGCATACTATATCCTTATCTCTAACGGTTTTAGAGAAAAATTACATCATAAAAAAAAATTCTTTAAAAAAGGGTTAAAAAATTAGTTCATTAAGTGTTGAAAATGCAAACCATTAACTTCTTGACAATATGCTAATCTACTTAAAAACCCTTCTAAAACATTATTTACAGTATTTTCATTAATTTGCCTAATTTCATATCTAATTTTAAATTTTAAGTCTTCCAAATTTTGTGGTTTATCCTTATACACTTTTGATTTCAAATAACCCCAAAGAAAGAAATCCATGGGTGTAGGATCGGGAGATCTTGCAGGCCATTCTATGGGTCCTCTTCTACCTATCCATCGTTCGGGAAATACAGTATTCAAATACTCTCGTACTTGTCGAGCAAAATGAGGCGGAGCTGCTGAAACCAAATAGACGCTTCTGGTAGATGAGGCTGATTCGGATTTGGAAAATCCGCTGCTAGTGTGGGAATTAATTCATTTTGAAGAAATTGTAAATACCGGTCTCCTGTAAGATTTCCATCGAAGAAAAAAGGTCCAATAATTCTATCATTTAATATCCCTGCCCAAACATTTACTCTTTGTGGGTATTGCGTGTGCTGTTCTCTCATCCAACGGGGATTAATTTGTACTCCAATACCGAAAATTCTGTCTGTTTACCGAACCATTCAAACAAAACGTGGCTTCATCGCTAAAAAGTATGTTGCGATGGAAAAATAGATTTAAGTTGCAAATTTCCATCATAGTTTCACAAAACTGTGGTCGGCGGTCGGGATCATCTTCGTTTAGCTCGTGCAGCAACCTAATTTTGTACGGATGGTACTTTTCTTGTTTCAATACCCGCAACACAGATCGTCGGCTAACATCACTATTAAGGGCTACTTCAGTGGATGCACTATGAGGATTATCTTCAACCTCTAACAAAATGTTCAATTGTGAGTTTTCACTAATTTTTGGACGACCTGGCCGTAGACTATCCTTTACATTCCCTGTTTCCCTGAATTTCTTCTCAATTTTACTTACTGTAGATCTTGTAATCGGCCGTTCTGGATACTTAGCGTTAAACAAGTTACAAACTTCTTCTTGACTTCTTGTTTTGTCTCCACATCCAATTAAAATTAAAATTTCGATTCTTTGTGTTTCATTTAAAGGCACCATGATCACCGTTTTTTAAAATTATACCTAAACTAATTTTTGATTGACACATGACTTGCTATCGTAGTAACAATTCATTTAAATTTACCTGTTTACCTTTAAGTAGGTACATGTACCTTTTTTTAAAGATTTTTTTTATGATGTAATTTTTCTCTAAACCCGTTAGAGATAAGGATAGAGTATGCTACATGAATTATGTGCAGAATTGGACGTAGAATTAGGGTAATAAGTAAAAATAGGGGGGTTCTATTTAAAAAACAAAAAAATTTTGCTACATCTACTTTTTGACACACCCGGTATAATTTCTTTTTGAGGCAAAAAATCCGGAAGAAAGAATTATAATCGACGTGCCCGAGCGTTTTTTCAAAAAATGAATACCTAATTTTTAAATGAATTTGTTCCATATTTTAGCCCATCACTGTATAAACGTAATATTGGTTAACTATCATTACAAAAGCTACTAAATAATATGGCCTTAATTTTGACGTAATTTACTTTAGTTATAAAAAACCTGCGTACAGCAGCCTTGTTATACACTGAGAAAAAATCTTCTATTCCTTATAAGAATTCACATACTCTTTATACAACTGCGTAATACTAAATGTGGCAGCAACGCAGTGATAATATTACGGTAATTTATGTAATAGGAAATAGGAGTTAATGCTACCATCGAATGGTAGCAATTATTGCTCTGAATATTCACAATAATTATCAAGTTCTATTGGGGGTGTAATCTGGTTTTATATAGGGTACTAGTTTCCGTTGGCAGTTAAAATTAAACTTGACATTAATTATAATAATATTTGCTTGCTACGATTAATAAAGCATATACTTACCACTAAAAATCAGTATTGTAGTTCTCAAATTTAAATAGCTTCTACTGTGATATTATTCTTGATGCTTGCATATGAATATCTATCATGCAACATGGTTTACTGAGATGGTGAAATTCGTGCATAGATTATAAGGTCGAATTGTAATGATGGGTTGTGCGAAATAAGAATATTCTATTACTTAAAGTTTTAAAAAACTTAAATACCTACAAAGTAAAAATAAATTAATTGAAACAGGTAATGGTACGATCAATAGAATTCAAATTCAGACAGGGCAGTTAGAAGACTCTGAACAACGATGTGACCTGCGCAACAAATACGTTAAAAATAATTATATTGCGCGCGGCAGTTGCCGATCGCTACGAACCCCCATCAACGTCTTGTGGATTATAGGTTCTAACGGATACAATTCGTTTTTAGGGACGCGGTTCTGTTTTCTTAATTGCAGAGACAGCGCTTTACTGGGAATAAAATGCGTCGCATTGAGAAGATATAATTTATTTCTTAACAAATTTGCTGTATTAAAAGTAGTTTATTATTCAACAAGACTGTGCTGCTAATGGACCTGATTATACTACCAATAAAAATACTGTTCTAGCAAATCTGGAATTCCTATAACAGTAAAGCGGGTTTGATACACTAGCAATTTATTTAATATGGGTTAATAAAAAATAAGCTATCAATAAAAACTATGTCTTAGCAAACCTGTTGTATTAGATCATTTTTCCCAGTGTAACGATCAGATTTACTAAACAGGGGAACAGCACAGAGAATAAAAAACACGGCACGTGTGTATCAAATAACTCTCAATGGGCTGATTAGAGAACATTCTGAATGAAATTCGTATAAAATTACTTGTTTACAGCCGTTGTTTTCAAATTCCGAAATATAATGTTTTAACAGGAAAATAATTAAAATTTTAAGCGCCTTATTAGATGATCAAAGCCAATTTGATTTAAAAGGTATTTTGTTAAATGAAATTTAATTCGTTTTATGTTAAATTAGCCTTAGACCTAGCATTATTTGAAAGATACAATTTGCACACGAGCAAAACATTTATATAGATACATTTAAAAAAACCTTAAATTACGTGAAAAGTTATTTAAAAAAGATGTTTTTATATCTCATAATAGTTATGACTTTTTCCCGAAAAACATCGAGATAAACCACCATTAGGTTAGAAAAGGATAGATAAGGTCGGTTGTTAAGCTTTTGCCGAAATGTGACGCAACCTGGAAAATGGTCAATTATATCAGATGTTAGAAATTAGAACATCTAATCGGTCACTTATGTCCTATTTTCGTTTTTCAAATAGATAAACAAACTATTGTGTGAAAAATATCGTATTAAAATGTTACTTAACTTATGTGGCCTGCATTTTGTGCTTTTGAAAGGGGTTTGTTCGACGATTATCAATTATTTACTATAAAATGGATCGAATTTAAAAATATTTGATAGGAGTCCAAAAATATGTGTCACCTCTATGGTGCCTGCCCTGCACTGAGAAAAACATTCTATTCCTTATAAGAATTCACATACTCTTTATACCACTGTTTAATACTATATATATGTGATATCAACGCGCTTTCCTATTGTGAGTCAACGAAAATTGCTAGACCGTTGTGTAGTGATAATATCACGGTAATTTAGCCAATAGGAAATAGGAGTTATTGCAACGCTAGAATGCTGTTTAGCCAATATTGCTTTGGATACTTACAGTAGTTATCAAGTTCTATTGGGGGTGCAATCTGGTTTTATATATTATATTAGTTTCTACTGGCAGTTGTAATGAAACTCGACATTAATCATAATAAGATTTGCTTGCTACCGTTAACAAAGCATATACTTAAAACTAAAAATCATTACTGTAGTTCTCAAAAATTTCAATAGCTTCTAGTGTGATATTGTTCTTGTCATTTAATATTGTATATGATTGCAATATGGTTTACTAAGATCGCAAAATTCGTCCATAGCTTAAAAATCCAATACTAATGATGGGTTGTGCGTAATAAAAAGCTTCTATTGCTTTATCTGACATGCAAAGTTTAAAAAAAACTTAAATATAAAGTAAAAATTAATTAATTGAAACAGGTATTGGTACGATCAATAAAATTTAAGTTCAGACAGGATAGCTAGAAGACTCCGAACAACGATGCGAGCTGCGCAACAAATACGTTAAAACTAATAACACGGCGCACAGTAATTGCCGATCGCTACGAACCCCCACGAACGTCTGGTGAATCATAGGTTCTAATGGATACAATTCGTTTTTGGGGACGCTGTTCTGCTTTCTTAATTGTAGAGAAGGCGCTTTACTGGGAACAAAATGCGTCGCATTGAGAAGATACAATTTATTTCTTAACAAAATTGCTGTATTAAAAGTAGTGCATAATTCAACAAGACTTGTGCTGCTAATGGAACTTATTCTACCAATAAAAACACTGTTCCAGCAAATCTGGAATTGATGTAACACTAAAGGGTGTTTGATACACTAGCAATTTATTAAATAGGGGTTAATAAAAAATAATCTATCAATGCAAACTATATCTTAGCAAACCTGTTTATTTCCCTCAGTGTGGTGTCATAACGAGCCGCTACTGCTTGTCACAGTACCATAGGCGTAGTTAGACGGTCAACATTGAGGGTGCTGAAGTCCAGTGGCGGCTGGTGACATGTTAACGTGTGGGTGCACAAAAAGCTCGCCACAGGCGAAATGCGCCGCAGGCGAAAAATTTTTTAAGACCACGCCCAAATTTGGTCAATAATTTTTAGTAAATATTTTAATGTGATGTTAATAGCAGGTTTAGGTCTTTTAATGTTCTTGACAATCACTTTCTCCTCCAACGGTAACTTGCTAAAAGATTTTTTCAAAAATTCCACAGTGTATTTTATATCCGACGACGCACTCATTGTTTTTTCGTGTTTATTTAACTTTAAACTTTAACTAAATTCAATAAAACCATATTTTATTAAACCTTAATAAACAAAAAAAAATAGTCAAAATACCGGCTAAAAATTTCCGCGAATTTGAACGACTACGGCTGGTTAAATTTAAATTATCAAATAAATGCAGAATTGCAGAACATGACATACACAAGCTATTATGCCGCTCTCGTATTTTACTAGATTTTTATGATCATAGACCCGCTCTGACAAGTAAACTGGGCGTGAACTACATGGTACACAGAGAGAAATTTTGAACAGAATCCGCAATTACCTAAATATACTTGAATTTGTATTAGAATTCGAATGCTTGAAATATTAATATGAAAAATTTATTACATAAAATATAATGTATATTATAAAAATAGGTTAGTTCTAAAATTAGCCTATATATTGTAAATTTTTTTTGGGGGTGCTAATTTAGATTTTGGGGGTGCTTAGAACCCCCAAGTACCCCCCTAACTACGCCTATGCACATTAATTACGATAAATTAAATGCAGGCGATTTTTCCAAAAATAATTCTGTTTCAAGAGCAACTAGATGATCTAGTTCTTCTTGGAACAACCAGATGAATCATAAATATTTAAAAGCAGTTTTGCAGCAACCGCTTGTCCTGCAACGTGAAACGAAATGCTGTGCTTCATTGTGTAGTTTTCCAATAATTAAGGGATTGTTTTAAATTCAGAGCACCCACGATTTTCTCGCTGTTGAGCTTTAGTTCGTCGTTACCAACTAATCTTGTGTAAGGGCATTAAAGAAATATAGGGCAAACCCACGTTGTAAATTTATGTTTAATTCAGACGGTCTATGCAGAGGGCGTTAACCGACAAAATTTGACATTTAGTTAAAATTTAATGCACCCAGTACTTTAACAGAAGAAAATTGTCTCTTGATTTAAAATCTACTTTCTAAATATGCCGACTATATCTGAGGAACTAGTAGAGAATCCGGGTAATTTTTTTTAAAATAAAAGTTCTATTATTATTCGATTCTGATATATCTACACTGTGACCAGTAAAGTCCGCATCATATGGGTTTTTTTTTATTAATAGCTTTATTCGAAATTTGACTTTGGCATCAAGTTCTGCTTCGATCGAGATTAAAATTAAGCAAAAAAATAGTAGTCACATGATTCGCATTATCTGTCAAATTTTTTTTTTTCCAAAAAATGATTCAAAAGTGGGGTTATTTCTGAAAATATCGATAAAAGTTATTAGAAAAAGTTTTTTAAATGCAGTTTCTAGCTCACATGCAAAATTTCAGCTGCATAAGATAATTTTGATTTTTTACCCACCACTAAAATTTATTTTCCACTTAATGAACACTTTACTGATAACACCGTGTTCTTTTTTGTCTTAATATTAAGGTGTATTACTTTCAGACACAAACTACTTATTTTATGAAGTTACCTTATACAGGGTCAAAAATAAATAAACTTTGCATCACATGCGACCAAATTTTAATAGCCCAATTTTGATTTTGTAGAAAAACACACCTTTAATATGGCGCTACTTATACAATATTCCAATTCTATCTCTCTTTAGCTTTATTGACGTCATAGCTACCAGTTTTATACAAAATAAATACTTTTAGACACCCAGAAGCGAAAAAAAATTAAGCTTGCGGATATCGATGATATGCACAGTGGACAATTCCTTTAAACTATTAAGGTGTGCACAAAATAGTGGAAGAAGCCCCAGAATTATTGGCCAAACTCTACGAAAGCATCACTCCGCAGTACCTATTATTGAGCAAATTACAAGTACAAATATCATCCGTATCAATATAAAAAATACCAGGAATTGAAGGAAGGTGATAAAATACGAAGCTCAAACTTATATTTTAAACTTATGGAAATGATAAATAAAGATAGAGATTTCACCAATGTTTGTTGTACCAACGAATGCACCTTCACATTAAAAATATTGTAATAGGTACTCAAAATGAGCACACATTTGTATAAACAAGGACTCAATACCCTCAAAATGAAAATATTTGGGTAGGCATATTTGAACACTGGATTATCTTTTTTTGGAACTTTTACGGAAACAAATTGGGTCCTGCATTAGAAGAAAATGCTCCTGAGAATGAAGATATAAATGGTTTATAGACGGTTGTCTATTAGCACATGCTAGCGTTCTCGAAGCCGGTTTCCTATTCCATTTTTTAGGTGACTGAAACTAACATTTTTGTCTAATAAAATGTATTCTTCTTATTTACATTTAGTGGTACCAAAACTACCAACGGTTTCAGAGGAAATGCGCTAAGCCGTTTTGCTCCAAGGTGGTGTTATAACCACATAAAAAAATATCGAACGTCAGCTTTTCTACTACCTCTTATTAGATATCTATGATTTGTACTTGCCTGATCTGAAAATCTGTTACACTATTTTCAATAACTTGAATAGGAAAAAATACGAACACCTTAATACCTTTAATAACAACAACCTCATAGTCTGCTACTATTATAAAATATAGTTCATTATCAAGATTGTTAATCTTTGTTTTAGGATCTGTCCGATCTTTAACAACCCAATATCCTTTGTCATGATCACATGCAATAATTATACCCAACCTTGAACGCAAGTTAATTGAAAGTCAGTGTCAATGGATTACTTAACAACTAATAAAGATAGCGACATATACCTATTAATATAGGTGCATGACGTTTAGGTAAAAAGGTTCATAATGTATGAAGAATTAAAGATTAAATATCATAAATGATTACAAATAGCAAATAATTTTATAAATAGTTCTTTGCGGCCGGGGGCTCCTGCTCAAAATAATTATTCTTTTGAAAATAAATAAAAAATAGTTCCGCGAAAATAATTTAAAGAGAATATTGTGGCATATCTGATAAGCGTATAACTATTTTGTAAATTAGAATACAGAGGGATCCAAGTTTAATGGATACCCTGGGGCGGGTAGACCACGATGGCCCTTTCGTCCTTATTAGGACTCTACGGGCAGCCATAACCCAAACAAATCCAAGAACGACGGTAAAATGTACTAAAAGCCTCTTTGCAAAATCAAATCGGCCATCAATACACCGTAGCACCATCCCAGCGGAATTAACTCCAATATAAAAGGCAGTCACACTGGTAATAATCGAAAGGTAGACAACTAAATAAACCACGAAGTGCATCACAATCCAGTATAAGGAACGCTATTTGCGTTTTCACCGAAAACATCTGCCATTTTGCAGACCAGAAAACAGATCAACGCTGGCACCCACTAGAATGCGCGCAATCCGTTTAAGTTTTGAGTTTGATAATTTATGCTTAGTCCTAACCAATAGGCCCACTGGCCAGGCTGTTGCTGTCACTGTTTTTACAATGTCACATTTTATTTAGGCTTGCTACCGCTAGGAGACGTCGTACAAGTGTTGTTTAGTCCTAAAAAAGGTATATTTACAAGAAGGAAATATATGAATATTATATAAATCAACAACCAACAAAAAAAAATGATATCCAAATAAAGGACTAAAAAACCCTGAAACCGAAAAAGCCTTCTAAGAATAAAGAATTTTCCAGGTTTGAGCCTTTTATCCCTGTTTGTCCTTTTAATCTTTTGATCATGTCTCAAGAAAATTCCAAAAGCTGGTAAACATATTTTATATTAATACGTAGGTACGTCATTTTATATTTAAAAATAAGATTTTACGCCTGGTCTTGGCAGCTTTGTGTTTGGAGAATATTTACGCAGTAAGTATATTTCTCTATCTGAATTAAGAACAACTACTAGGAAGGGATACACTACAGGTTGGTGTACCAAAGCACCACACCACCCATACAGTATGCATAAAAAGCATAAGCAATAATCAAAAATCAACCAGATTGAATCAAACCATCCAAATTTTAATGCGTCGTTTTCGATATAAGTAGATCGAAAGTTTTTTTGTATACCGAAGAAACAGCATGGCATACAATCATTTTGAGAAATAAAATTAATTGTTAATTTTTATAAAACACATTAGCCCCTGTAACAGGTTTTTGTAGCATCGCTTTGCCATATTATATCTTGGGGAAAAAATACTTTTACAGAAACATTATGTTCATTGCCGTTAAGAATTTAGGATATCTTGTCACATCATATTTATTTTATTACTCAAGAAAAGCTTACGTAATTTTTTGGAAAATGTTTTACATCTTGTGGTTGTTATGTTTTTCTTAAAACACATTTATATCTGACGAAATAAAAGGAAAAACTCTTCTGATTATTATTTAGGGATCTTGTTATATGCGAGTATATAGCATTCCATGCTGTAGAGTGTAAAGGTTACGTCAAATAACAAACGCTATCGGTGAAATAAACGAGGAAAAATGCAGAAAAGATAGGACGATTAAGTCGTTATATATAACACCAAAATAAAAGAGAAAAGTTACACTGGTGAAGGATGGCTTGGACTTTCAGATTTTTGGAACAAAAACCAATACGTATCGTTCCATTGCGCTTTCAAGTGTCCCCATTTTTCAAAATTACATACGAAAACAATTTTTAATTAAGTTAATTAACAAGACTACAATATAAATAGGAAATAGTTAAGAAATACAGAAATGCGTGTTTATTAGATGTTTCAAAGTATTCCATTGAATTATATGTATTTCATTTCTAGTTCCAGACTTTAAATTTTCAACATTAACAGATAAATTCGTGTTAACCTTTTGTTTAATAACCACCTCACAAATAAAAGTCCAAAGGGATAAGGTTTGGAGATCTGGCAGGCCGCTTAATTTCGCCTCTCCTGCTTTGCAGCTTTGGAAAAATTTTATTCAATAATTAACGCACTTCATGTAAACCAAGATAGACTAGGCACCACTCTCTTGAAGCCAGACATTCCTTCGGTCTGGATAAAGCATTTCTCATAGTAAAATAATCGGTTTAGTTAACAAATAAAGCTTGCTCGAAGCGTTCTATCAATAAAAATTAAATGTTATGGTCTATAAGACCTGCTGAAACATTAGTGGTGGTAGCTGAGGGAAAGCTTGGCAACCTGACAAGTAGACCAAAGCGATATTTGATTCCTTCGGAGAACCGAATCAAAGATCTGATATCTTAGTCTCTCCAGAGCATCATGCGCTCCCAGAATGTGTAGCGGCATCTCCTCCTCTTCCTGACAACCAGGACGGATTCTCCACGCAAATCAGCTTTATATACCTGTGTCCTCAACCGACAGTGCCTAGACAGAATCTCTATTAATGGATTGATAACCCGCCATCTCTTGTTAAGGAGCCACTTCCATATGGGTTTGTCCGCTCCTATTATGAAATCCTTGCAAACCAATGATAAAATGGGAGATTGATAATTAAGTCATATCCCCAATATTTTTGGGGTTCCAAGTACCTTTAAAGTTAAATGGCACTAATGTTGACATGTCATAAAACTCATTTCCTATTTTTTGTTGTAAAAAGCATCGATCGTATGGTAGATATATTAAAACCGTTTCTGTAAAATATTGCGATGCAAGCTTTTATCTCTAGATTTATTTAAAATACTACATATTGTGTGCTGTGTGCAATTCATTGCAATTGATTACGATTTCAATGCACTACATTCACCCAAATCGTAAATACAAAATACAATGCACGCTTTTGTTTTCAACAATTCCCCATTTGCGTGGTTTCCAAGAGAAATCATACATTTATCTTTCACAAAAACAGCTTATTGTTTCTGGTTTGTCGTTGTTCCGGGAACATCGGATAAATGTGCTGAGTGAGCTCTTTATCCGCTACTTTAAATAGACATTTTTGGAAGTGTGAAGCTCGATTTTAAGCACTAACTTGAGAAATAAATTCTCCAGTTTGTCGCGTATTTGTTAAACGAACAGGAAAAGCGATATTTTGAAACGAGGAATAGCTTTATGCAAGTAGGGTTAAGCAGGATGGTGTGAGTCCATAAAGGGTAATAATAATAATAATAATAATAATAATAATAATAATAATAATAATAATAATAATAATAATAATAATAATAATAATAATAATAATAATAATAATAATAATAATAATAATAATAATAATAATAATAATAATAATAATAATAATAATAATAATAATAATAATAATAATAATAATAATAATAATAATAATAATAATAATAATAATAATAATAATAATAATAATAATAATAATAATAATAATAATAATAATAATAATAATAATAATAAATGTTTATATTTCCAAAGACATTTTACAATGTATAGATTTTGTCAGGTGAGTTGCGTTGACACATGACACAAAAAATAAAAACTATTAAACTATTAAAAATGCGTAGAAGGAACATATCGATTTTTAAACCCAAAAAATTTACACTTTCGGTAAAAAAGATCTGACTTTTACCAATCTTTAAAACTGGGGGCGTTTGCGCAGGTCTTTGACGGGACTGGAAGAGCAATGCCTGAGTCTTGTCGGCATTAACATAAAGATCGATGCCACTAAACCATTCATGCAAAGCCACCAAACTACTCTCACATCTTGCCTGTTAAACATCCAAGGATTCCTCAGATAAAATCATGGAAGTATCGTCAGCATAAATGGTTAAATCAATATCAGGATCGACAGTGACTATGTCACACATATAGTATGAAAAGTATTGGACCCAATATGGAGCCCTGTAGTATGCCAGTATCCACACTACGGGTATCTGAATCAAACCCACTACTGCCACCTGTTTTATGCTTGATACTGACATACTGCCTACGATTTTTAAAAATGACTCGATCCATGACAAAGTAGAGTCCCTGATGCCGTACTTGTAAAGTTTCTCACATAATTTAGAATGGTTGACGCAATCGAATGCCCTACTCAGATCAAGGTATATTATAGGAATAGGTACAGTGTCATATTTAGGTTTAAGACATCAAAAATTGTGAGTTAATTAATTTGGAATTTGGCTGAATTTTGTTAAAAATTGTTGAAAAATTTCGGTGAATTTGGTCCGAAAGTAATAATTATTCTGGATCAACTTTGTATCAACTACGACTTACTTTTATTGACGCATTTATGATTCTTTCGGAAAAGTGTAGAGACAATAATAAAATTATTATAAAATCTGTCACTAGGTAAATGAAAACTCGAATAAGTTACGAAATACTTTTTAATATAAAAACAGGTCTTATATAAGTTTTATTTCATAATGGACATGCACTAAACGAAAGTATACCGAACAAAAATATTATGCTCAAAAGTTTACGGCAGAATTCTAAAAGCAACTTCGAAGCGTATTCAATTTTTCAACCAACAAAACAAAAAATAAAAGTCTGGACTTTGTAAGTTGAGGTTTAAAATGTGCTTGGAAGTTTCCTGGAAATGTCATTTTCTCTACCACAGGCGCGGCAGCAAAGTGAATTTTACGATATGAAAAAGTTTTCCGGCAATAAGAGATTATCACTTTGATGAAATGGAAAAGAATTTGCGGTCTTGGAAAACTTTTCATTTTTACTACTGGACAGGGTGCTACAAACTGAGCGCCAAGCAAGTAGGTTAGTGAGATCCTGGGTGTGGATGCCTTGGAGGGATTCTCGAGGAGAGAGGAAGAGGTAAACCAGGTCCGGGGTCCGGGGTCCCGGACACCAGAGGATTCAGGGCAACGAGATGGCAGATTAACTTACCAGACGTGGAGCTGAGACCCCATTCCGTGGATCTGAACCGGCCATAGGAATAACTAAGCAGCAGGTAGGATCTGCCCCTCAATTGGAATACTAATCGGACACTATAAGCTGAGGAAGCACTTAGTACTGATCGGTGTCGAAGAGGACTTAATCTGCGCTGGATGCATGGAGGAAGAAGTCTCGGTGGTGAGACTTCAAATGTTGCCGTAGAGGTATTATTTAATATTAAAAATGTTGTGGCACACAAGATTTGGAAGGTCTAAAAGCTCCTAAACCTTATTTAAACTTCCAGGTAGTTTATAAATAATTCCGCCTTCTTGTAGAACGTAAAAAACTGATACAAAACATGGTACAGTATTTGTTTTTATAAATTTAAAAATACAGACATAGAAATAATAACCTTAAAAAATCTTGATTATTTACTACCTATGTATAATGTATGATTTTTGCTCCTATATGTTTTATAGGCACTCCGAATTTCGCCCTATTCCCAATATAACGGGGTTTTTACTGCCTTCAATACGCACGTATAATACAATTTTAATGTGAGGTATATTCAATCGAAATTTTTGGATTTCCCAAAGGCCATTTTAGATGAAATATAGGGGCGCCACTGGTACATTTTTATTATCATTGGCTGGAATTTTCACAGATGCCGTATATGCCCATACCAAGACTCTTATTGCTGCCAGTGTTGCGGTAAATATGGCCAAAGTTTTTATTCTGTTATTACTGTCTATCCATCATTTGGGTTTAATAATATTTTTAACCCATTGTAAGTTTTTATATTAAGATTTGGTGTTCGAGTACATCATACAAGGACGTTCAAAAAAGTTCTAAAATTAATTGGGGAGTAAATATTTGAAGGTAGCAAAATTTACATTCTTTTAGTTCTACACTGAGACATGCAAAGCATTCTATTCCTTATAAGAATTTCTTTATACAACTGTTTAATACTATATGTGACAGCAACGCGCTTTCCCACTGTATAACATTATAACAACGAAAATTGCTGGACAGTTGTGTAGTGATAATATCACGGTAATTTAGCCAATAGGAAATGGGAGTTAATGCTACCATAGAATGGGTTTTAGCCATTATTGCTCTGAATACTCACAGTAGTTATTATGTTCTATTGGGGGTTTAATCTGGTTTTATATACTGTATTAGATCCGACTGGCAGTTATACTGAAACTTGTCATTAATCATAATAATATTTGTTTGCTAAGGTTAATAAAGCATAGGTATATACTTACCACTAAAAATTAGTACTGTAATTCTCAAAAATTTAAATAGCTTCTAGTGTGATATTGTTATTGTTGTTTAACATTGCATATTCATATGTCTATCTATTATGGTGGTAATACTCATCATCGGTACACATGCCACTATATTAGCAAAGCTTATGCAAGGTGCACTAAATATCGTGCAACGCTGGTGTGAGAAGGTAAACCTCAAAGTCAATGCTGCTAAGACTGCAACATTGCCATTCACCAAATGAAGACAGGCAGGGAACTTTAACAACCTAAAAATCTTTGGTGAACAGATAAAAACAGTCAGCGAAGTCAAATATCTAGGACTAACCCTGGATGCGAAACTGACATGGAACCGACATATCAACAATAACCTAAACAAGGCAAAAATGTGTCTAATGAGATGCAGAAGATTGTTTGGGAAAACCTGGGGACTCAAACCGCAAATGGTGCTGTGGTTATACGTCACAGTCATCAGACCCCTGGTGACATATGGGTCTGTAGTTTGGTGGACAAAAACACAGCAAATCACGATAGCCACAAAACTCAACAGTGTACAGAGGCTGGCCTGCACCAGTGCAATGAGAAGCACTCCCACCGCAGCAATGGAAGTTATACTAGGACTAACACCACTAGATATACACACCAAAATGGAGGCCAACTGCAGCGCTTCTAGGATGAAAGCAAATGGGGAATGGAAACAACGCCCCGAGAAAATAGGACACACAAGAGCCACGGACCTTATCAGCGACGAGCTCTTGGAGATGCAAACCGATCGCATGAAAGCGAGATATAACTTTACAAAACCATTTAATGTCAGGTGCGACCCTGATATGTGGTCCAAAGGAAGATCTCCGTCACTAGACAATGGCCTAGTTTGGTACACTGATGGATCGAAAACGGCCAACGGAGTAGGTGCAGGTGTATTTGGGGAAAGACCCAGAATGGAATTCAGCATCCCTCTGGGAAACTACGCCATAGTATACCAAGCTGAAGTTCATGCGATACAAGCATGCGTACAAAAGAATCTTGAAAAGGGCTACCACGACCAAAAGATACATATCCTGTCGGACAGCCAAGCTGCCCTGAAGGCTCTGAACTCCTTCCGATTTACATCAAAAATCACAATGGAGTGCCTTAACGACCTAAAAGACCTGGCAGCCAGAAACAACAGGGTTGAACTCCCATGGGTTCCTGGCCATTCAGGGATAAAAGGCAACGAAAAAGCAGATAAACTGGCAAGAACCGGATCTGCTCAAAATTTCAGGGGCCCAGAATCCGCCCTTGGAATATCAAAAAAGGCAACCAAAACAACATTAGACAGATGGGCGCAAAAACAACATCTATCTCAATGGTACACCTGGCCAGGCACACGCACGGGCCGTCATCGATAGGCCCTCGAAGAAGCTATCAGCTGGAATGCTGCTCTTGACGCGTACCCAGCTAAAGCAAGTGACCGACCTACTAACAGACCATTGTCACTTAAGAAAACACCTTCAACGAATGGGAGTCTATAATGGACCCATTAAATGTAGACTTTGCGGCGAAGAGGATGAAACCGCCTCCCATATCATATACAGCTGCGAAGCGCTAAACCGTAAAAGATTCAAAATCTTCGGAAACATTCGACGTGGCGATAACCTCCCGCACGACAAACTTGGAAGGAAACTACTGGACCTCGTAGAAGGGACAAATCTTTTTAACAAGACTGGGGCGCACAATAAGCCAGAAGGCTGCGGTGTAAGAAGCTTGGGCCACACGTCGAACCCGACCCCCGCCTTTAACTAACCAAGCAACGAACCATCTATTATGCAACATGGTTAAATTACATGGTAAAATTCGTCCATAGCTTATAAAGTCCAATACTAATGATGGTTTGTGCGAAATAAGAATCTTCTACTGCTTTATCTGACATGCAAAGTTTAGAAAAACTTAAATACAAAGTAAAAATAAATTAATTGAAACAGGTATCAATAAATTACAAATTAAGACAGGACAGCTAGAAGACTCCGAACAACGATGTGACCTGCTCAACAAATACGTTTAAACTAATACTGCAGCGCGCGGCGATTGCCAATTGCTACAAACCTCCACCAACGTCTTGGTGGTTTATAGGTTCTAACAAATACAATTCGTTTTTAGGGACGCTATTCTGCTTTCTTAATTGCAGAGAAAGCGCTTTACTGGGAACAAAATGCGTCGCATTAAGAAGATACAATTTATTTTTTAACAAAATTGCTGTATTAAAAGTAGTTCATTATTCAACAAGACTGTGCTGCTAATGGAACTGATTACTGTAAATAAAAACACTGTTCTAGCAAATCAGGAATTGATATAACACTAAAGCGGGTTTGATACACCAGCAATTTATTTAATATGGGTTAATAAAAAATAAGCTATTACTACAAACTATGTCTTAGCAAACCTGTATTTTCCTTAGTGTAGTTTCTCTCGTAGATTAGCAGTACCTATATCTCGCAGGAAAAATATTAAATTTTCCCTGCATTTATTATATAAAATATGCCTTTCATTGCATTTATTACATAGTTGGTGCAAGCATTTTCAGCGGTAATTATAATTTAAAATTTGCATTTTAATTCCCGCCTCTTTATCCATATTTTCGCAATTTAGGCGCTGCGAATGAGATTCATAATAAAGTTCCGTTTTAAAAAACACGTTTTGTTAGTAAGTTGAAAATTTGATTTACTACTTACGGTGTGTCCCCGGATCGAGGCATGAATAGATGAAAAAGGCTGACATTTTTTGAAACTTTATCTTCTAGGGCAGCTATACTCTAAGTGTGTTCCGCGGAACCCTAGGGTTCCGCGATACCTCTGTAGGGGTTCCTCAAGAATTTAGAAAAAAAATCAAAACACCTCTCTCTGGTCGAACGTTTTGACTCCGCGGCCGCGCGTAGGTATATTTATTTATTTATTTGTATTTGTATAAACATCACGACCACTACAATCCCGATTGTTCTCATTATTGTGAGAAGATTATGGCAGCAAACATAAAACACTGCTGCTCCATACAGAAGTGCGATGGCTGTCTCGGGGTAAAACTTTAACAAGGCTATTTGAACTTAGAGCCGAGTTACAAATGTTTCTTTCAGCAGATACTTCTTTTAATTTGAAGGACCGTGTGTATGATAAAACTTGGTTGTTCCGATTGTCTTTTATGGCGGATATCTTTCAAAAACTGAACGAATTGAATTTATCATTGCAAGGTAATCAGACAACAGTGTTTCAGGCCTATAACAAAATAACTGCCTTCAAAAGAAAATCAGATTTATGGATTATTTGCGTTGGTAAGAAAGAAATAGAAAGCTTTACGTCACTCAGTGAGTTTGTTAGCGATAACGACTCAGAAATGTTTCAAGATGATGTGTTTGAAGAATTGGTCCAATATCTCACTTCGATGCGCGCATCTTTTGAAAAGTATTTTCCCGAAGAACAGAATACAAAAATGAAACTGAATTCATGGATTCATAATCCTTTTTTACCCAACTTGGAAAAGCCCGAAAGTATGTCAAACGAGATATATGAATCTCTTTTAGAAATGTCATCAGACACAAGTATGGAGTCACTGTTCAAAACAACGCCTCTCAACGATTTTTGGTGCAGAATCCGTGATGAATATCCAATGCTTGGCAAAATGGCTCTGAATATTCTTCTCCCGTTCCCAACAACATATTTGTGCGAAACAGGATTCTCAACCTATGCAGCCACGAAAACAAAATATCGCAATAGACTGGACGCCGAACCTGATATGAGACTTCAACTGTCTTCTATCAAACCTGATATCAACCAATTGATGAAAAATAAAAAACAGTTTCATACCTCCCATTAGTTAGATTTTTTCTTTTTTAATATCTTCTATTATTGTACTTGCCATGTGGTAAAGTAAGTAATAATTAGTAACTGTTACATTGTACTTTTATTATGCTTATTAATAAAGAATACACTTTTAAAAACTATTGTTTTATTGTAGGGTTCCATCAAGTATTTTGCTTCCCAAAAGGGTTCCGTCACCAAAAAAGTTTGAGAACCGCTGTTCTAGGGTTTCCGCCCTGCTTTGGTAAAAACTAATTTTTGTCATCCTTGTTTCTCTAGATCTTTGCAAAGCTTTTGATACAGTAAATTTTTCTATTCTTTTAAGAAAACTTGATATGATGGGTATTTCGGGTGTAGTTTTTGACTTGTTTAAAAATTATTTGAATCAGCGGAAACAAAAAGTTCGTATCAAAAATAAACATAGCAAATTTCTTAATATTAATTGTGGTGTTCCGCAAGGTTCAATTTTGGCCCCTTTATTTTTTCTTATTTTTATTAATTCTATATTTAAATTAAAATTGAAAGGGAAAATTAGATTATTCGCTGATGATACAACTATTTTATACATCGCTGATTCATATGAAATTATACAAAATTTTATAAATCATGATATGGAAATCATTGAATTATGGATGTGTAGTCATAAATTAACATTAAATTTGGAAAAATCCTCTTTTTTATGTATAAGAAAAAAACACAATTTATACAGAAGTGATTTAAAATTAAAAGTCGGGCATTTAAAACAATCAAATAAAATTAAATTTTTGGGGTTGATAATAGATGAAGCTATTAATTGGAGTGAACACATTGAATATATTAAACAGAAAATAGTTGCACCAGTGGGGATTTTAAAAAAACTCAGTTTTTTGACTCCAAATTATATGTTACGTCCTATTTATTTTGCTATTATTCACTCTCATTTACAATATTTAACTTTAATATGGGGATCAACTTTTCAAAATTTGCTTAATCCTTTACAAGTTTTACAAAATAAAGCAATTAAAAATATATATTGCTTGGATAGACAATATTCAACTAAACTTTTATATAAAAATTTTAATATTATGTCAATTAAGGATATTCACTTAATGCAAAATATTGTTTTTGTTCACCAAATCATATCAAAAAATAAACATTCTAATATAAAATTAAATTACAGACGTGACGTGCATGATCATTTGACTAGAACTGTTTTCAATATTGATTTACCTTTAGTACACACTAGGGCAGGTCAGAACTCCATTTATTATCAAGGTATGAAATTTTATAACGAAATACCCAAAGAATTGAAATTTTTAATTATAAAACGTTTTAAAATGATAACAAAGAAAATACTTAAAAAAGGGGAAGCTAAATTTTAAATTAAAAAATATTTAAACATGCACTTATTTTATTTTATGATTAACTATTACTTTCATAATTATTTATAAATGATATCTCAACGATATTATTCACTATATTATTTTATTAAAAGAATAATAATTGAATAATTTTATACATACATATTTGAATATTTTTATTTATTATTGATTAACATTTAAGTACCTGTTATTTTGACTTACTTTGTATTTAATTAGTTATATTTAACAATTATCTTTATATATGTTGTTAATAGTAGAGAATCCCGCATAAACGGATGTTTTTGGGATTTCATTTGGATTAAATAAAAAAAAAAAAATCCTTATAGTTAGTCTTGGAAATTTACAAAAAAATATGTTTTTTCTACTAGTAAAGTGCTTTTTTTTGGGAAATGCGAAGAAATATTATTAAGCAAATATGTTTAGAAGGAAAAACTGAGTAAGAATGTAAAATTTCAAAATGATATTCCTACTTTGATATTTTACATATTTTTATACCACCGTCCCATGAACATTTTCTTAATATTTTAACAACATTTTTCAATATCTTCAGTACATAGCGCCAAATCAAAAAATTTAGAAAAATGAAAATATTGCAAAATTAAAAGTGAATATTGTGGCATATCGAACAAGTGTGTAACTGTTTTTCATATTGGAATACACAGGGATCCAAGCACAATGTATACCCTGGGGCGGGTAGACCACGACGCGCGACGGCCGTTTCGTCCTTGTTTAGGACTCTACGGGCAGCCATAGCCCAAGCAATTCCAAAAACAGCAGTACGATGTACTAAAAGTCTGTCTGTACTGTTATATTGGAGTTAATTCCGCTGGGATGGCGCTACGGTGTCTTCATGGCCGCTTTGCTTTTGCAAAGAGGCTTTTAGTACATCGTAATGCTGTTTTTGGAATTGCTTGGGTTATGGCTGCCGATAGAGTCCTAACAAGGACGAAACGGCCGTCGTGGTCTACCCGCCCCAGGATATACATTGTGCTTGGATCCCTGTATATTCAAATATAAAAAGCAGTTACACACTTGTCCGATATGCCACCATATTTACTTTGAATTATTATTTTCGCGAACACTATATTATCTTCTAAATATAATGCCAAATGTCAAAGTACGCATAGGATTTTAAAATTTTGTTTTCTTACTCGGTTTTTCTTTCTAAACTTTTTCTTAGTAACATTTTTTTGTATCTCCTAGAAAAAAGTCTCGGAAAAACACTTAACTAGTGTAAAAAAGAAGTTTTTTTGATTATACAACTCAATGTAGGTACATAATTCCCATATAGCTCGAGAGGCTTAATAAGTGATAAGCCTTTGGGATTATCGCTTTTGGTGGAACGATTGTTACTGTCATGGTAACACATAATCAAATATTTAATTGTGACATAATTTTAAAAAAATGACAAACCAAACGAGATTTGGAAGTGTGTCGCACTGGAGTAAATAATATTTATTATAATAATTGTAACTTTGTTATCAATAATAATAAAAATTAATAATTATTCAAATTATGGTTCGTTATATAATCTTTTGAATACCACTCGATGTTTTGGGATTACCTAATACTTTTACCTGGCACTCAACGAGTCATAATAAATAAATAAATATACCTATACAGGGTGCTAATTAATGTCATGCAGATATTTCAGGGGGTGATAGTACTCGTCAAAATAAGAAAAAAATGATAATATATGCATGGTCTAAAACGCGTTATTTTTGTTATACAGGGTGGCAAAGTTTCAATTTTTTTTCTCGTGTTTTGCGTTTTCTCTCTTATATTCTGCGATAATTGTTTCAAATTTGGAACATCAACCATTTTTTTAAATCTTTACAATAAAGTATCAAAATTGTCGGTCGCAGTATACAGGGTGTTACATTTTCTTGAATCGGCTACAATTTTATCTTTCAGAACTTTTTTTTTTGGCTCCCTGTATGAATTCCGGTATGAAATGTAAACTCTCTGTTCCTTTGTTTAGCGTTCTGGTCTCTTGCACTATTCTCGTGTCTGTGACCGTTTTCGATTTATTTGCAAAAATAGCCATCGATGGAAATTAAAAGTCGGCGAAGTAACGCAGAGTAAAAAGCTGTGTATCAAAACAATTTATTAGTTAATCAAATAAAAATAAAACAAAATTATAAAAACTGTTGAAACTGTCCGCCTCTTGCTAAAATGCACGAATCAAGTCTTCGCCTCATGGACTGACAGACACTCTTTTTTTTTCTCATATTTATTATTGGGTTATTTCGCCTACACTTAATTTCCATCGATGGACATTTTTACCAATAAATTGAAAACGGTCACAGATACGAGAATAGTGCAAGAGATCAGAACGCTAAACAAACGAACAGAGAGTTCAAATTTCATACCGGAATTCATACAGGGAGCCAAAAAAAAAAGTTCTGAAAGATAAAATTGTAGCCGATTCAAGAAAATGTAACACCCTGTATACTGCGACCGGCAAATTTGATACTTTATTGTAGAGATTTTAAAAAAGGGGTAATATTCCAAATTTGAAACAATTATCGCAGAATATAAGAGAGAAAACGCAAAATACGAGAAAATAAATTGAAACTTTGCCTTATTTAACTCAAAACAAGTATTTTACTTCTGAGTTCGGAATTGATAGTTTATACAAAAAAAATATATATTAGCATTACTTAAATGTAAAAAAAAATATATATTTGAATAATTTATTATTATTATTATTATTATTATTATTATTATTATTATTATTATTATTATTATTATTATTATTATTATTATTATTATTATTATTATTATTATTATTATTATTATTAACGTTCTTGTTTTTTACAAATTACAGAAAAAAAAATATAATAAAAATAACAATATCTGTAGTTTCTATGCTGGTTATTTCGTTAGCATTAAATTTATGATATGCCATATTTATTTTATATACCCTGCCAGGAAAACAACACGGGTATCCTAACCGACATCAAATTTCCATATTACCGACTGTCTAGTCTAGTTTTCCATGAAAGGACTTTATTAAGGCAATTATGCTTAAGCTGTATGGCTGTCAATAAAAGCAGACTGTTACGTTTTCCGGGAAAGCCGAGAAAAACGTTAGAGTTATGTTGCAAGAAAGTAAATATGAATCATCTTAAGTGGTTTCTTGGGAGCGGAAACATGGATATTAAAAAAATTCCGTTTGTCTTTGATGGTGCTTTGTGATGTGTAATATAAAGGAAATTATGAAATGTAAATAATTTTGCTTGTCAAATCATGCTGATATCGGTGTCAAAATCAAAATTATCTTATGCAGCTGAAATTTTGCATGTGGGCTAGAAACTGCATTTAAAAAAACTATTTCTAATAACTTTTTTCGATATTTTCAGAAAGAACCACACTTTTGAATTATTTTTTGGAAAAAATTAAAATTTGAAAGATAATGCGAATCACGTGACTACTATTATTTTACTTAATTTTCATCTCGATCGAAGCAGAACTTGATGCCAAAGTCAAATTTCGAATAAAGCTATTAATTAAAAAAAATCCTATATGATGCGGACTTTACTGGTCACAATGTATGTGCGAATCGTAACATCTTTAATTGGAATTGATTTAATTGGAGAACGTTTTAATCAGTACGCTACGCACTCTACTTTCATCATAAAAACATTATTTTAAAAAGTTAATAATAAATTTTATAAAATAATAGTTATAATAGACCAGGGTCGATAATTTTTGAAACCAAAAAAAATAATAGTAGGATGAAACCCATTGGAAAAGGAAGAAAATATAACAAAAATTAAAGGAAAAATAATTTACGGGCGATCCGAGGTCGGAAAGGGGGGGAAGGGGGGGGGGTTTAAAGGTAGAAAACGATTTATCTCGATTTCCGGTAAAACTACAAGACCTGTGGAAAAACGCTAAATCACAAAGTTGTAGGTAATAAAAAGATCTACAACTTTTGTATATACACTTTTTTCACATAACCTCAAAATTTATGTGAAACATTCAAATAACCAAGTTTTTGGTTTTTTATTTTTATCTTTTACAAAAAATTTTTTTTATCCACGAAATTTGGTGAAAACTTACCTTTTTTTGTCCTAAACACACTGTAATTTTTTTGATTTAAAATATTAATTTTTTAACCCTATTTTGACTTAATATCGAAAAAACACTTTAATTTTCAATCGAAAATTCTCACGTCAAAATATCTGCTTTTTTAAAAAAGTCGGTGGGCTTTTTGTTCGTTGAAATCTCTACTTTCTGATGGTGTTAAAAAAAATATACATTACTACGGTAAATGTTCTCAAAAAAATGCAAAGAAATGAAGAAAACTCGAATCAGAAATTTTTTTTAGATCAATATGTACAATTTTGAGCTATTTATTAAAATTTCTACTTTTTTTATCAATGTAACATGGAATCTTACGTTTTTCGAGTAATTAAAGTATAAATTTTAATAAATAGCTCAAAATTGTACATATTGATCTAAAAAAAAAATCGGATTCGAGTTTTTTTCGTTCCTTTGCATTTTTTTTAGAACATTTACCATAGTAATGTATATATTTTTTAACACCATCAAAAAGTAGAGATTTCAACGAACAAAAAGCCTACCGAGTTTTTTAAAAAAGCAGATATTTTGACGTGAGAATTTTCGATTGAAAATTAGGGTGTTTTTTCGATATTAAGTCAAAATAAGGTTAAAAAATAAATATTTTAAATCAAAAAAATTACAGTGTGTTTAGGACATAAAAAGTTAAGTTTTCACCAAATTTCGTGGATAAAAAAAAATTTTTTGTAAAAGATAAAAATAAAAAACAAAAAACTTGGTTATTTCAATTTTTCACATACATTTTGAGGTTATATGAAAAAAGTGTAAAAACAAAAGTTGTAGATCTAACTAACCGCCTAAAACCCGTAAAAACTCAAGACAGAATCAATCATAAACCTTCATAATCGTTTGATGAACCTTGCAGGTAGCAAAAAAGCTGAAGTATTGTTTTCGTTTTGTTTTTATTGATAACCGAAAGAAATCAAGAAGTTTAAAAGTAATTTCTAACTTTCGTTATGAACTTTTTTTTTACACCAAGCGAGAAATATCGGGATCCTATGAAAAATAGAAAGTTCATAAATGGCTTTTAGCAAAAAATACTGGGAAGATTGTGTGGATTTTCTTGTCGAGCATTGGTGATTGATTAACTAGGGTCTTAAAGACGTTAAATGGCGAGAATTTTTTTTAAAGAAAATTACTAATTTTCGATTTTTTACAAATAATATAATATAAATAATTTTTTTAAACTAATATTAGACCAGGGCTGAAGCCTTTGAAAATGGTAAAAAGTGAAAAAAAATAATAGTAGGATGAAACCCATTGGAAAAGGGAGAGAATATAACAAAAATGAAAAGAAAAATAATTTACGGGCGATCCGAGGTCGGGAAGGGAATAGGGTGAGTTTTTAACGGTAGAAAACGATTTATCTCGATTTCCGGCAAAACTACAAATCCTAAAAATCTCTACTTTCTGATGATGTAAAAAAAAATATACATTACTATTGTAAATGTTCTCAAAAAATGCAAAGAAACGAAAAAAACTCGAATCCGAATTTTTTTTAAAATCATTATGTACAATTTTGAGCTATTTATTAAAATTTATACTTTAATTACTCGAAAAACGTAAGATTCCATGTTACATTGATAAACAAAAAATTGCAAGTCGAAATATTATTATACTACTACTTAATTAACAACCAAATAAGTTAATAAAGTTAATATTTAATAATATAATCAGTATAAAGCATCTAAATTCAATAGTACGATTTACACGTATATTTATATATTATGAGATTTTTTTATAACATACTCGTATATGTAATTAGAATTTAATAATACAACTTTTTTACTGAAAATAAATAGCAGCAGTCACATTTTTTAGATGAAATCCCCTTTAAATCCTACCTTTAATTATATTTAGAACAACTATTTTCGCATGTTTTTTGCGATCTTTATGTTTTATGGATTTGAAATTTTTTTGTTTATCAATGTCGCATGGAATCTTACGTTTTTCGAGTAATTAAAGTATAAATCTTAATAAATAGTACCTACATAATGATTAAAAAAAAAATTTCGGTATCGATTTTTTTTTTGTTTCTTTGAATTTTTTGAGAACATTCGATTGAAAATTAGGGTGCTTTTTCGATATTAAGTCAAAATAATTTAAAAAATTAAATATTTTAAATTACAGTGTGTTTGGGACATAACAAGGTAAGTTTTCACCAAATTGCGTGAAAAAAAAAATTTTTTTGTAAAAGATAAAAATAAAAAACCAAAATCTTGGTTATTTGAATTTTTCACATAAATTTTGGGGTTATGTGAAAAAAGTGTAAATAAAAAAGTTGTAGATCTTTTTATTACCTACAACTTTGCCATTTAACGTTTTTCCATAGGACTTGTAGTTTTGCCGGAAATCGAGATAAATCGTTTTCTACCCTTAAAAACTCACCCCCTTCCACTTCCCGACCTAGGATCGCCTGTAAATTATTTTTCCTTTCATTTTTGTTATATTCTCTTCCTTTTCCAATGGGTTTCATTCTACTATTATTTTTTTTTGTTTCAAAAATTATCGACCCTGGTCTATAATATGACAACACGACTAAGGCAAGTGTTACTGTTAGAATGATGCATATGTTTTTAGTTTTCCTGCTAATTAAAGCAAGTGTTGTATTGTTTGTATTTAAAAAAATCTCCTATATTTTTAAAACCACTTCCTTTTTTATGACACATTAAATGCTTACACGGTAAATATGCAATTCAACTATGCCAATCGATTCCATCTTCATGCTCCATTGTTTGCGAAATCTGCGAATTACTGTTGGCACACAGACTCTCCTCACCTTGAACTCTATATTGTAAAATTTTCACGAGCTTTGAGAAAAATGCTGTCAAAGCTGTTCGTATTGGCAAAAAAATCGGCGATTCGTGTTTAAAATCCTATTACGAGTTGACTTTTAAATTTTTGGGGTAGAAATAATCTGGTTTATTACAGCCACCAACTCGACGAACTAATTCCGTTAGCGAAAAAAATACACAGTGGCCGGCAGTTTTTAGGATTATTTATTTATTTATTTATTTGCAGGTTTTTTTCATAATAATACTACGTGTACCTTGCCTGCGTTGCAGCCCGGCATTATACGACGTGAGATAATAAGGCGAACAAACCTGAACAAACCTCAAACTCAACCGTTTGCCGGCCCGTCCACAATTCACATCCATGCATAAAACATAGTCTGTCTTCGTCTATTCCGGCTTCGGTGCTTCGGATCGATCGTTGAATGGGCCGGGGACCGGTTAGGTTGGGTCGTTCGTTCCCCCTTCTCTAATTTATCAGTGTTTCTCTATAATATTATGCATGTGTTATACATAAAAACCTTCCCCTTGAATCACTCTATCTATTAAAAAAAACCGCTTCAAAATCCGTTGCGTAGTTTTAAAGATTTACGCACATAAGGGGACATGAACAGCATAGCGACTTTGTTTTATACTATGTTAAGATTATTGAAATATCTAGTTCTGAATTTAAAGTGCATTCATTTCAAGTATTAGCTGGTATTATTAATACAGTATCATCTGCATATAAAAATATTTTTCCTTTTGCATTTAATATATCATTAATAAAGAGTAAGAATAAAATTGGTCCCAAAACAGTACCCTGAGGAACACCACAAATTAAAGTAGTTTTTTTACTACTGAAATTATCTATTTTTACTTTCTGTTCTCTATCTGATAAGTAACTTTTAAATAAATTATATGCGATGCCTCTAACTCCATAAGATTCTAGCTTAGATAACAGTTTATTGTGTGATACTGTATCAAATGCTTTTTGCAAATCCAAGAATATTTAAAAAGCAATATTTTTTTAAACTAAATCAACTCAATTAATCACAAAATCATATTTTTTTATAAATAAAAGATATTTTTTACCACTGCATCATATATTTTTTTGGGGCAATAGAAATGTCTTTTAGCAGCAATAAATTAATATTTAAAAAACGACCATGTTGAGGTAAAAAAGTAATTTCAAAAAAATGAACTGGTAGCTACAACATAGTAGTTTTTTGGCGCCTATTTAATGCACATTTTTTGCTACTAGGTACTAATGAATTTTTAGCTACGGCTAATACAATTTTCTCTCAGTGTATGGTCCTAGAATTTCTATTCTAAACAACTTGTGTAAAAAAATTTTAAGCAGTGGAAAGCGGAAAAGTGACTTTCCACATTTTTCTTACTACAAGCATTTTTCTATTTTCAATTTAATATTAATTTTTTTTTTTTTTTAATTTTATGCGTGCGAACAGTATTTTTTCCGCTTATAGGATTTTTTTTCCACTGTATAAATTCAAGTAAAAGCTTTTTTGTGTTGGGATTAAAAATTTAGTAGTACATTCTACGGTTAAAGCAACTGTCAAATGTTAAAAACTTTGATTTTATATACAGAGTGTTTTTTTAAGGTCGACGAGCGGCCATATCTCGGAGACTACTGGGCATAGAAACTCAGGAAAAGAAAAATGGTAATTAAAGTGGCCATGAGAAAATTTTGGAAATAATTTTTAAGTTCCGCATTTTGCCGCAAGAGGGCGTAATTGAAAAGTAAATTTTAAAATTTTACATAACTCCGAAAATTCCACATTAAGATATATGTTTGATAACACCATTTTAAAGCTTGGACAATTATGCATCATTTTGGTTTCATGCTCATTGGCGTACCGACTTTAATAGGAGTGGGGGAAGCTGTTGAAAGTGTAATCATTTAAATCGCTGTAACTTATAAACGACTTATCCGATTTTAGCAAACTAAATACTGCTTGGAAGAGAAATGTATGCACTTTCACCAATCGTATTTAGTTGTCCATAATAGTTCTCAAAAAAATGCTAGAGGGCGCAATTTGTTATAATAACAGCATTTTCGATTTTATCCCGAAAATTCAAATCATACGGTATAACTATGACATCATAATCGAAAAGTAGATGAAATTTGCAAGAAAAGATGCGAAGACCGCAGTTCGACATCTTTGTTCGTTTCAGAGTTATTGCCAAAACAATATTTTTTAATAAAAATTGCGCCCTCTAGCAATTTTATTAGAAACTATCTTGTACCATTGGATACGACAATTAAAGGTACCTACCTTTTTCTTCCAAACAAGCTTAAATTTAGTAAAATCGGTTAAGTCGTTTAGAAGTTACAGCGATTTTAATGTTTACACTTTCACTTGAAAAGAGTGGGAGAATCTATTGAAAGTGTAAACATTAAAATCGCTGTAACTTCTAAACGACTTATCCGATTTTACTAAATTTAAGCTTGTTTGGAAGTACCATCAATTGTCGTATCTAATGGTACACGATAGTTTCTAATAAAATTGCTAGAGGGCGCAATTTATATTAAAAATTAAAAAAAAATTACATTATTGTTTTGGCAATAACTCTGAAACGAACAAAGGTATCGAACTGCGATCTTCACATCTTTTCTTGCAAATTTCATCTACTTTTCGATTGTGATGTCATAGTTGTACCGTATGATTTGAATTTTCGGGATAAAATCGAAAAAACTGTTATTATTACAAATTGCGCCCTCTAGCATTTTTTTGAGAACTATTATGGACAACTAAATACGATTAGTAAAAGTGCAAACATTTCTCTTCCAAACAGGCTTTAGTTTGCTAAAATCGGATAAGTCGTTTATCAGTTACAGCGATTTAAATGATTACACTTTCAACAGTTTCCCCCACTCTTATTAAAGTCGGTACGCCTATGAGCAAGACCAAAATGATGCATAATTGTCCAAGCTTTAAAATGGTGTTATCAAACATATACCTTAATGTGGAATTTTCGGAGTTAAGTAAAATTTTTAAATTTACTTTTCAATTACGCCCTCTTGCGGCAAAATGCGGAACTTAAAAATTATTTCCAGAATTTTCTCATGGACACTTTAATTATCATTTTTCTTTTCCTGAGTTTCTATGCCCAGTAGTTTCCGAGATATGGCCGCTCGTCGACCTTAAAAAAACACCCTATACAAGGATAATAATAAAAAAAAAGATTTACGAGAATGCGAAAATATTCCACCTTGTTATAAAACATTAGTTGTTGCTTGAATAACGTGCGATTTCTATATTTTCCAACCAAAAAACTTGTCTTTTATAATCAATTTTATATTCACTAATGAGATATGGCTGTATTTTTTCTTACGTTAATAATAATATTATGTTGTTGGGTCTGTCTAGACATCATATAAAGAGGTTTAAGGCAACTATTTTCTTTCAAACATTTTTGTTCTTCATTGTGTCATAGTTATTAAAATTTCTGAGCTTCTGAACTGTAATATCAATAAAGGGGCCCCCGACCCTTGCAAATTACATAAAATAAGTTTTATCGCTTCTAAACGTTTTTAAAAGTGTTTCTAACGTTAAAATCTGGCAGTTTTGGCACAGTGTTGCTGACACTTGACCAAAATAATAGTACTTATATTACCTAACAAATACGCATGCGTCACTGAAACCGAATCCAAACGAAAATGAACGACTACGTTGCCCTTCGCGGTTCGCGCCGTTGCCGTTAAATCATGCTTTTTGGGTTGCATATGTATACAAAGTTAGTCCCTTATTGAGTATTCAAGGTACAAAATGGGGACGCTGGTTGCCTGCACGGGGCGAACAGGATGCACGCAAGTGTAAAACTAGGTCAGTTACCGGCGTTAGACTTCTAAAAACACGTGTCTGTTTTGTTTATTTGTCTTTTTTTGGTAAACAATGTGTGTAATATGTTTTAATTATAGTGTAAATTATAGTTTAATGTTGTTTTAACTGGATCGTAAATGGCCAGGACATTTCCTTGTGTTTTTTTTTCCATAAACCATTGTGGAAATTTAAGTTTTTATAGCTAGTTGTGATATTTATTTGTTTTAATAAAAAAATTTTTAAGGTAAATCTGACAATATGTTAGTTTTATGACAAATACAGTTTACGTTATTACTTCAACGTAGGCATTCACTAGGAATGGATTTTTTGAAAAACCGGAAATGGAACTATTTATAGGAACTGTATCTCTCTAACTCTAAAACTGGTGAAGCTTTAAAAATTGGTAACTGAGGTTCTTTAATAAAATAAGAATATTCGTATTTCGTCATTTTTTCATTATTCACTTAAAAGTTGAAAACAGGGGTGTAGCCTATTTTGTATTTTGAATGGGATACTTATATCAGTCTATAATTTTAAGCTATATTGCTGACAGTTAGTGTTATGCTTACTATGTTAAAATAAGCACGTACAGTTGACGACAGATAATTTCATACACTAAACTGTGACACTGTAAATGCAACTTTTTTACCTTTATTACCTTTGTAACGTGTTAATTGTCATCATGATATCTGTCAAAGTATTGTTATTATCTTATTTGATTTAAAAATGCCTCATTTTAGTATTATTGAAAAGGCAAGAATAATAATATGTTTAGTAGAAATAGGGTAATTATGGAAAAATAGCTGATCATTTTAGAGTACCTAGAAGTACTGTTAAGGGAATTGTAAAAAAATGGCGCTATCATCAAACACTTGAAAGGTCTGTTGGGTCTGGTTTAAATAATAGAAAATCATCAAATGAAGGAGACCGAAATTTGGTGGAGAATTTAAGGCAGGATAACTGCCCTGTGCATACTGCAAGAAATATAGGAAACTGGATTAGACAATAGCTATTTATGCCATCAGTTACGAAATGCCTAATTTTGTGTAACGCGTGAGATTTTTGCGGAACGAACGAAGTGAGTTTCGCAAAAACTCACAAGTTACACAAAATTTCATTTCGTAACGTATTGCATACAAGATTTTTTCTAATTTTGAAGAAAGTAATAAAAAAATAAAATTTTACTTGCATATTTCGAGGGTAAGAAAGATCTAAAAGTTTCCACATTATGGACACTTTACTCAATGTTAAGGTCTGAACTAAATCTGAAAAGGAATATTGATATTAAAAAATATACAAATTTAGTAGCATATATTAAAAGGCAAGCGGACGGGTGCAGTGCTAAAAAGTCAAAAGTTTTTATTAAAAAAGATTTTGCCAAAATTTTATTGGAAGCTGATGACAAAGAATACTTAATGGCTAAGGTTGCAATGATAATTGGAATGGCAGGAGCATGCAGAAAAGCAGAATTAACTTTTCTTCCAGTTGAAAATGTTATAGACGAAGGAAGCCATTTTCGTGTTGATATCCCACCTTCAAAAACAAAAGTTATACAGCAGTGTGCAATTACCACTGGAGACATTGAAAATACGAATCTTGTTGAAATATTAAGAAAATATATTAAGTTGCGTCCCCAGATTCTTAAACACAACAGATTTTTTGTAAAATATGCGAATGGAAAATGTACCAGAAATCCTGTGGGAATTAACACATTTAGCAGTCTGCCAAAAGTTATTGCACAATTTCTTGGTCTTTCAAATCCTGTTCTATATACTGGCCACTGATTCAGAAGAAGCTCTGCTACTTTCCTAGCAGACAGTGGCGCTGATCTTTTAAAATTAAAGAGGCACGGAGGTTGGAAATCTAGTTCTGTTGCGGAGGGATATGTTGAAAATTCCATGAATAATAAAAAACTTATAGCGCAAGAAATATTTGGTGAAACATCTAATGCAATGTGCGTCGCTTCCCAAATAACAGCAAGTTCGAGCAATGAAAAAAATATGTCGTCGGGAATTAATTTGAATAATTGCAATAATTGTGTTATCAATATTTATAATAATTAATTAATTTATAATTTATGTTTTTAACTTGTATTATAACAGTTTAATAAATAGAATAATTCTTTTTGTCACTAATTTTGAAATACATTTTTCGTCACCAATTGCATAAAATTTTACTTTATGCAACTAGTTACAAAAAGTAAGACGTTTCATAATGTCAATCAGTTTTAAAAAGTGTCACTTTATATGTCAAAATTAGAAAAAACAACGTAACATGTCTGCCTTGCTGCTCATGAACTCCTTTTTTAAATCCAATTGAAAATGTTTGGGGATTGATGGTAAAGAAAATGTAAAAAATAAATTTTAAACCACAGAATGAAATAGAGTTGTGATAAAATAGAAGAAATTTGGGAAGGGCTAACTCCGGATTACACCAGAAGTATTATTTTGTTAATGCCATAAAGATTACGATTAGTGTTAGAATCCAATGGCGCAGCAATTAAATATTAGTATTTTGTTTATTGTTTGTTAATAAATTTACCTTTTTGGCCTTATACATTTGTAGTTTTCCTGGTATTATTTTATAATTTTCTTATTTCGCGGTTGTAATTTAAACACAAAAATATTTAGAAATAAATATTATTGCTTATGGTAAAAAATCGTACATACAATAATTTACAGCTATGTTCATAGCTACTGTTCTATCCAGGTATAAGCAGCACGATGCGAAACTCGTTTTACCCAATGTTGTTGTAATTATGTATGGGTGGAGTGTACGAATTTATATGTCGTCAACTGTACATGTTTTGATGCTTTATCCATTATCCAGTGACATTACTAGCCTTGTTGTTGTTATCCAGTTCACCTTCTATTTTAAGTCAGCAAATGTTAAATCACCACTCTCATGTATATTCAACGCGATAATTTTACGCTCGAAATTGGAAACTGTCCCGTTAGGTATCCTTATGTCCTTAAACATAAACAAACCCTAATTTAATGTAAAAATGTTGGTCGGATAATTGATTAACACCCTTTAAGTTGATGTCTACACGGGGTTACACTAAGCTGTTTGTTTATGTCAGGTTTGATGTTAGACACTTTGGGAAAATAATTAATCGTTTTATACAGCGTCGTCGACCTAAAAATACAAAAATAAGGTTGAATGAAAATTCTTTCAAATATTTTAATTTAAATTTGGAAATGTTATTGGAACAGCCGGGATAGCATAACAAAGTTTTAAAAGTTATTCCAGATTTCAATAAAAACTTGATATTAAAAAAAAATATTTGGAATTTTTAAAATTCAATTGCTTTAACGTAAATAGAACGCGTTATGGAAAAAAGTATTTCGTAAAAAATATTAGAAAAATGTTTAAAAAAATGTGTAAGCAACGTCTGATGACGTTAAGGTCTACTTTATTTAGGCAACATAGTTAAAATAAACATGTACAAAATTATGATTAGATAATTTCTTTATTTTGAATAATAGCAGGTAATGCATGTAGTTGCAAACAAAAATGCAAGCAAATCACGACTTTGACTATACCGGCGAAACAAACAACAGGCAATTTTGAACATAACTATAGGTACCTAGTTTTAAAGAATAAAATAAAAAATTAATATGTCTAGTCGATGGCATTATTTTATATATAAACTTGTACAGGGTGTTTCTATAAACTACTAAAGCATAGAAACTTGGGGGAAAAAGATTATGAATAAAGCGGTCATGAGAAAATTCTGGAAATTACTTTTAAGTTCCTCATTTCGCCGCAAGAGGGCACAATTACCCTTTTTTTTTTTAATTCTTAATTTCTCCGAAAATTCCCATATTAAGGTATAACTCTGATTCCATTATTGGAAAGCTTAGAGAATTCTGCATCATTTTGGTTTTAGGCTCGTTGGCGTACCGACCTTGATAAGAGTGGGGGAAGCTATTGAATGTGTAAACATTAAAATCGTTGAATGAAGTTTTGGACTTCCATTGTCAGTATTTACCTGAAGACGGAGATACTTACCAGTTAAAACGTTGTGATTTAAAACAAATAAAGACAATGGAAGTCCAAAACTCTTTCATCATTCAAGAAACATCATTGTCTCCAACCTTCATTAAAATCGTTTTAACTTCTAAACGACTTATCCGATTTTACTAAATCTAAGCTTTTTTGGAATGGAAAGGTAAGTATCTTCAAACGCCTTATCCAACAGTACAAGATAGTGTTTGATAAAATTGCTAGAGGGCGCAGTTTGTAATAATAGGTAACAGTTTTTTGATTTTACCCTGAAAATTTAAATCATACGGTATAACTATGACATCATAATCGGAAAGTAAATGAAATTTGCAAAAAAAGATGTGAAGACCGCAGTTCGATATACTTGTTCGTTTCAGAGTTATCGCCAAAATAATAATTTTTAATAGAAAATTGCGCCCTCTAGCAATTTTATTAGAAACTATCGTGTACCACTGGATACGACAATTGAAGATACTTCCAAATCATCTTAAATTTAATAAAATCGGATAAGTCGTTTAGAAGTTACAGCGATTACACTTTCAATAGTTTCTCTTAGTCTTATCAAGTGAAAGTGTAAACATTAAAATCGCTGTAACTTCTAAACGACCTATCCGATTTTGTTTGGAAGTACCTTCAATTGTTGTATCCATTGGTAAACGATAGTTTCTAATAAAATTGCTAGAGGGCGCAATTTGTATTAAAAATTATTGTTTTGGCAATAACTCTGAAACGAACAAAGATATCAAACTGCGGTCTTCACATTTTTCTTGCAAATTTCATCTACTTTTCGATTATGATATCATAGTTATACTGTAAGATTTGAATTTTCGGGATAAAATCGAAAAAACTGTTATTATTACAAATTGCGCCCTCTAGCAATTTTATTAAACACTATCGTGTACTGTTGGATACGGCGATTCCCTTCCAAACAAGCTTAAATTTAGTAAAATCGGATAAGCCGTTTAGAAGTTACAGCGATTTTAATGTTTACACATTCAATAGGTTTCCCCACTCTTATCAAGGTCGGTACGCCAACGAGCCTTAAACCAAAATGATGCAAAATTGTCTAAGCTTTCCAATGATGTAATGAGAGTTATGCCTTAATATGGGAATTTTCGAAGAAATTTCAAATTTTAAAAAATAATTTTTAATTGTGCCCCCTTACGACGAAATGAGGAACTTAAAAGTAATTTCCAGAATTTTCTTATGACCGCTTTAATTATAAGTTTTTTTTACCCAAGTTTCTGTTTAGTAGTTTCCGAGATATCACCGGTGGCCACCCTTAATGAAACACCCTGTATTGAATGATTTCCCTCTGTGTGAGTTGACTTTTGACGTCAATAGTCAAAAATTAATTATATTTTGTATAATATGTAGCTTTACGTTTAATGTACTGATACTTCGTTCAAACTGCAAAAACACTAAACTTTATTTTTTATTACAGATGTATTTCTGGATGGGCTCTCCAGAACCGCATTCAAAAAATTTCCACAGTTAATGCCATTATGTAATTTTACCCTTACCAAAATGGCCACCTATTAACGGTATGTGATGAACCGTTTTGCGACCGCCATTTTGGAAAAATGGGAAGCTTACCAAATCTGCACGAACTAGGAAAAGCAGATGAAATTACCGAGACAAGTATATTTTTTAAGTTTATAATTAATTTATTTTAACGATTAAGTCCTTACGAAAAATTATCCCAAGTAGCATTTTTGGAAAACGTATCGATACCTATGTTTCTTTTTCCGACACAGTTTATACCAGCTGTGACTTTTGCTTTTTCGACGCATAATCGACACTTTTATGGAAATGTGTCGAAAATGTTTCGGGACTGTTTCGATAATGTATCGAAGATAACGCGAAACAAACGTAGGTAAAGTAAAATCGACATACATAACCTATAACAACAAGAACCCACAGAAATATTTGATATAAGTGACAACAAATAATGTAAAATAGTTGATAAAGTGATTCAAAACAAATAAAATAATTTTCCTGACAAGTTTCGTAAATGAATGGATACCATTGATTGGAAAACGTTTCGAAGCAGAAATATACCAATTTGTTTCGCTTTACTTAAATCGAAAATGTTTCTAAATGTTTCTCAGCAAAAAAATGTGTATCTAAAATGCTACTTGGAATATTGCCGTTAACGACTTAACTACAATCGTAAATTTTCAGCCGTATATAGACCCGGTCCTGCATTGGGCCACCTCTGCGGTGGATGCAACAGTGGCCTTACCAGTCAAGAAAAACACAAAATACTGCACAGGTACTCAGGCCATAACAAAATTACTAAGGCTAGAAGTAATCCACATGATTCTCACAAAATAATCCAAGACGACCTAATGATGGAGGTAGGTAATTACGTAAGACAATCCGATTCATCTAATTATTGTAGGTACTAAATTAAATTTCAATAATTGTGATTGATTAAATTTAATTAATCAAACAATGGCAATTTAATTTTACGTGACTGTTTATATTTAATTAATATATTTGAAGTATTTTAATTAAATATACAGTGTGACCAGTAAAGTCCGCATCATATGGGATTTTCGAAATTTGACTTTTGCATCAAGTTCTGCTTCGATCGAGATGAAAATTAAGCAAAAAAATAAATACTTACGTGATTCTGTCAAATTTTAGTTTTTTCCAAAAAATAATTCAAAAGTGGGGTTATTTCTAAAAGTATCTAAAAAAGTTATTACAAAAAGTTTTTTTAAATGCAGTTTCTAGCCCACGTGCAAAATTTTAGCTGCATAAGATAATTTTGATTTTTTTACCCATATTTTGTAAATTGCACCACTTTTGCGAAATAAAACTCAACGCAACCTACATAAAACTTCTCAGTTTTGACAATGCTTTATTTCAGATACATTTTCTTTAAAGTAGCGCCATATTAAATGTGTGTTTTCCTACAAAATCAAAATTATTGGGCTATTAAAATTTGGTCGCATGTGATGCAAAGTTTATTTGTTTTTGACCCTAGATAAGGGAACTACATAAAATAAGTATTTTTGGAAACGTAGTTTGTGTCTAAAAGTAATACACCTTAATATTAAGACAAAAAAGAACACAGTGTCATCAGTAAAGTGTTCATTAAGTGGAAAATAAATTTTAGTGGTGGGTAAAAAATCAAAATTATCTTATGCAGCTGAAATTTTACATATGGGCTAGAAACTGCATTTAAAAAAACTTTTTCTAATACATTTTTTCGATATTTTCAGAAGTAACCCCACTTTTAAATTATTTTTTGGAAAAAATTAAAATCTGACAGATAATGCGAATCACGTGACTACTATTTTTTGCTTAATTTTCATCTCGATCGAAGCAGAACTTGATGCCAAAGTCAAATTTCGAATAAAGCTAATAAAAAAAATCCCGTATGCTGACTTTACTGGTCACACTATATACAGCCGTCAGTTTTAATTAAATTAAGTTATTTAATTTAATTAGACTATACATTAAACCTTGTTGTAAGTAACTCACAGGATTTAGTTATTAATTTTAATTGCAATTCATATTAATTTTTATTTTGATTTACTAATTCCAGAATGTGAAATTAAAATAATTAATTTTTATCGATTGTAATAATAAAAAATAAGTGCAAATTACGAAGTAGATAGTTAAAATTTAACTATTTAACTGTTAAATAATTATTAGGGATGAGAGGAACAGAGAGAGAAATCGAAAGCTTAACAGAAAGAATACTGACAATTTCAATTTATCATGAGTTTTATTTTTTTTGTACGGAAAAGGAAGTTTGCCTGGTTTGAATACCATTAAGGATAGAATTTTCTATTACGCCTTTTCCTATTCCCATAACAATTTGTAGGATATGAGTTCATACCCCATGAGTATTGACCCCTTAGGCCATCCGGCAGCATCCCCTTCATACTTAAAAAAAAATGCGATATTGGCGTTAAGCAACCAGGAAAACTAATTTGAAATTATTACTTATCTTCTTTACGCTTGTGCCAGCATCGAATAAAGAATACTAGTTCAGTCATTGGGGATCAAAAAAGGGGCTTACCTGGAAAAAAGTCCGGAAGTTTTAAAACTTTGCAGGATTGAAGACTTGTATGTCCAGCAATGAAATTCACAAAATGCACAATTCGAGACGTGCCGCTGGCGCCGCCATCTTGCCAAGATGGCGCCCAAAAATGCTTCTTTGCCAATATCTCGAAAATTATGCGTTTTGCGGAAAAATACGTAGAAAGCAAAATTAAAGAAGATAAAATTTCCTACAAAGAAGGTTTTATGAAAATTTTCGCTAAAGTTAACCGTTTAGGCATAATAGCTCAATTTATGACAACATATTTCGTAAACTTCTATAAACTGCTTTATCTATCTACATATTTGTCCTTTATAATAAAACGGTCTATTCAAATGAATTTTCGTAATATTTTGAGCTTATAATGAACCGGACCGACACATACAGACACACATTTCTAGCCTGTGCGCCACTACCAATGCGCCGGAATTCCAAAAAAAGCGAAATCCCTGCTGTACAAAGCTTTTTTGCCAGTTACAGACATTGACTTTGGACCTAGCAAAGTGTACATTATTGACGGTGGAAACTTGTTGCATCGAGTTGTTTGGAGCCGAAATGAAACATTTGGTTCGATTTGCAACAGTTACGTAAATCATGTACAAAGACACTATCAGTCAAATGCGGTTGTTGTTTTCGATGGCTACCCTACAGACGCTGCAGAAAAAAGCACGAAAAGCGAAGAACGACAGCGACGATCACAAAAAAAAACAGCAGATGTTTTATTTGATGAGTCCATGACCCCCACAGTCTCACAGACAAATTTCCTATCAAACGATGCAAACAAAGGTCGCTTTATATCCATCTTAAAATGGAAATTTGAAGAAGCGCACCTCACAGTGATCCAGGCTACAGAAGACGCAGACACATTAATAATAAATACGGCAATAGAGATGTCATCTTCATATGAAAACGCAGTTGTTGTTGGAGATGATGTCGACCTCTCTTCATATGAAAACGCAGTTGTTGTTGGAGATGATGTCGACCTCATTGTTCTGTTGACAGCACTGTGTAAGGCTCACCATAATGTATACCTCCTGAAGCCTGGAAGAGGAAAAACAGTCGACAGCATCTATTCGTCGCAAAGTTTAAATGGCGTCGAAGCGGTAAAAGACAACATCTTGTTCCTCCAAGCAATAAGTGGGTGTGATACGACCTCGGCATTATTCAACCAAGGGAAGCTGAAAACTTTAACAACTCTTGAAAAACGTAGAGACTTACAAGCTTCTATAGAAGAAATTCAAAATAAGCATGCCACCGCTGACGAAGTTGCTATTGCAGGTGAGAAATTTCTTCTTGCTCTCTATGGATGCAAAGACAAAGAGAACATAAATCTTGATAAATATCGATACCAGTGTTTCGTGAAATCGGTAACGAAAAGTAAATTTAATTTGGCATCTTTACCGCCGACGAGAGCAGCAGCACGACAGCATTCATTGCGAACCTACCACCAGCTTCAGCAATGGTATGGTTGTACCAAAGACGCCGAAGAATGGAGTTGGAAGAAAACAAGAACAGGCATTACTCCAGTAACAACGTTGAAAGATCCAGCTTCAAAGTCCCTATTGGCATTTTTATCCTGTAAATGCAAGACAAACAACTGTGCTAAAGCCTGCGGATGCAGAAAAGCAGGATTAAAATGTTCAATAATTTGTGAATACTGAAATGGAAAATCCTGCGACAACGTCACTAAAGTGTCACTCGACGAATCCGATGCAGAGGAGTTGGACTTGTCTTTATATATCTCTCTGGTGACTGAAGAAGAAGAGTTCGACGAATTGAAAGACCATCCTGAGCCCAGCACAGCAGACACAATCGACTTTGACATCAATGAGTCAGGTCCGTCAGGCATGTGCAAATAAGTTAAGTTTTTTATTTACCTAGTGGATTAGACCTCCAGGGGAAACCACGTTAAAAAAAAACGCGCCATGTACTTTACCTCTTGGGTGGTGTGGAAACTAGTACAGCATTTTCAATAATTAAAATTAATTAATCATAAATTAATAACGTAAGCTAATTAACGATAAGCCACTGTTTCATGACAAAATTGTAGAAAGCCTCAAAAACCAGTTTTAGTGAACCCTACTAGACATTTGATTTCGGAAAATCGGCTATAATATGATACGTTACGCAAAATTGTAAAACTTCCAGGTATTTTGTGCCCAAACTGTTAATTTTAGCGAAAATTTTTACAGAACCTTTTTTGTAGGAAATTTTATCCTTTTAAATTTTGCTCTTTACGTATTTTTTCGAAAAATGCATAGTTTTTGAGATATTTGCAAAATACCGATTTTGGCCGCCATCTTGGCAAGATGGCGGCGCTAGCGGCAAGTCTCGAATTGTGCATTTTATGGATTTTAGTTAGGGACCCTAAAACCTACAAACCTGCAAATTTTCAAAACTTCCGGACTTTTTTCCAGGTAAAAATCCCCAATGACTGAACTATACAGAGTTCTGAAAAAGAAAAAATGGGTAAAATATCAAAATTATCTTATGCAGCTAAAATTTTGCATGTGGGCTAGAAATTGCATTTAAAAAAACTTTTTTTTATAACTTTTTTCGATATTTTCAGAAATAACCCCACTTTTAAATTATTTTTTGAAAAAAATTAAAATTTGACAGATATGGCAAATCACGTGACTACTATTTTTTTTGCTTAATTTTCATCTCGATCGAAGCAGAACTTGATGCCAAAGTCAAATTTTGAATAAAGCTATTAATAAAAAAATCCCATAATGATGCGGACGTTTTCAATTTTAGGGACAATTCATTTTATTTCCTGATCCGTCTCTTTATCATAACGGTAGTATAAACGATTACATAGGCACCTCGTTAAGTATCTATTTTTTTAACTCATAGATGAGATAATAGTTAGGGATGGAGCTAGACTTTCGAAGCAACAAGCAGACAAATCGATGAAAATGAGAAACATGTTAATCGTGATCTATGTAGGTACTCTAAAAATACAGTTGTTTATTATAACAACAGTTCATGTACTAACCTTTAAATTAAATAAATAATTTGGATGTGGATTAAAATATCAGTTAAGTGTATGTGCCTTTAACTGTCACATACAACCCCTACGGAAAAACTAATACCTATAGAATATAAATACACTAAGTTGTTTTTATTGGAAATAAGATTATAATTTGTGCTATATTTTTTTATTTTATCGAGCACCCCTCGCTTTTTTCACAATAATACTAATGTTTATCGTTCATTATTATTTTCTGCCTATATTAAGAATTTCAAGATTATTTTAAGCTATATTTATTTTCGGCTTTTTAGTCTGATATTAAAGCGTGTTTTTTAGTTTTTTTAAACTATATTTATTAATTAGGATAATTAATTATCTAGTATTTTAAATTGTTTAAGCACATGGCCGCATATTCACCAATTTCCGCCCGATCTCGTTTCAATCTCAATATACACGGTGGCCCAATTAGAAGGATCGACTCTATGGCCAGCTCAATTGGTGCCACGTCGGTAAGGAGACTTCTGGCTGTGGTTAGAGGAGGTCCACACGGTGGTTCTACAGGTATGTAATGGATGTCGCGTCGTCACGTTAGTAATTTAAAAACGATATCGTTCCTTTTTTGTCGATAAATATCAATCAATCAATCAATCAATCAATCAATCAATCAATCAATCAATCAATTAATCAAAATGCCTTTTATTTTGGTGAACATACAGTGGTTACATAAAATTTGGAAAAGGGGTGGCGGTATCCAAACCAGTTGCTCTATACAACCACCCTAGATAAGTTATAATAAAAGCTATTTATTTACATAACAAAATACTAAACTATAACAATGATCTAATTGAAAACCTATTACACTAATAAATTAGTTAATCTTACGAAAGAAACTGTTTAAACAAAATATGTGTTCAAAAACATAAAAAAAAAAGAAAAAACATAAAAACAACCGTTAGTTATATCACTATCAATAAACATCTCAAAGTCCGATCTCTGCTCCTCAATATTTCTTTCTTAACTAACCTAATGAACATATAAATTGAATGGGAGGTCTTAACATGGAGTGGAAGGGAATTATACAGTGTAATAGCACCGTAGGAAAACGATTCCTTAAAGAGTTCCGTTCTGTGACGAGGTACACTAAACAGTTCTCTGTCTGGTATGCAGGTTATGTGTATCACTGCCTTTGGTAAAAATATCAAGTAGATAGGATGAAGAACCATTACCAGTAATTTTAAAAATAGTTTTAACCAATTGTAATTTAAAACGTTCTTCAACATTAAGCCAGCCGGAATTTATCAGACTTGCAGTTATATGATCATACTTTCGGAGGTTATAACAAAAACGTAAACAGGAATTTTTTGTAGGCTGTTTTTATCCCTTCTCAACAATGCAGGCCAGTATACGATGTTACCATATATATCGCTCTTTATCGATCATATGCAAATTGCCGACAAGGATTGAGATCAGTCTAATCCCTTCAATGTGACGGACATAGAATCAGACAGAATAACAAAATATTGATAATCATATTCAAGTGCAAAATTAAGTGCTTTAAAAATAGCTTAGGCCTCTGTAGTAAAAATACTAGATTTTTTTTTAACTTTAGAACTTAAGTTCATTGTTGATTTTTTGAGTTATATATTATATAGCTGCCCCATTGCCGTCATCTGTTTTAGACGCATCAGTATATAAAAAGATACATTCTTAATGCTCTATAAGTTTTGCCTTTATATGGTTATTAAGTATTTGGTGTCAGTAAAAGAAGTATTATTAACTTGGAAACCACTAAGTATGGTACACTGAGAAAAAAGCCTTCTATTCCTTATAAGAATTCACATGTTCTTTATACAACTGTTTAACACTATATGTGACAGCAACGCGCTTTCCTACTGTAAGACTACGAAAATTGCTAGAACGTTGGAGCAATAATATTTGCTTGCTACCCTTAATAAAGCATATACTTACCACTAAAAATCAGTACTATATTTCTCAAACATTTAAATAGCTTCTAGTGTTATATTGTTCTTGTCGTTTGACATTGCATATTATTATCTATTATGCAACATGGTTTACTAAACTGGTAAAATTCGTCTATAGATTATAAAGGCCAATACTAGTGATGGGTTGTGCGAAATAAGAATATTTTATTGCTTTATCTTACATGAAAAGTTTAAAAAAACTTAAATACAAAGTAAAAATAAATTAGGTAATTGAAACAGGTATTGGTACGATCAATAAAATTTTAATTTAGACAGGACAGCTAAAAGACTCGAAACAACAACATAGAATTCGTTTTCGGGGACGCTGTTCTACTTTCTTAATTGTAGAGAAAGCGCTTTACTGGGAACAAAATGCGTCGCATTGAGAAGATTTCTTAACAAAATTGCTGTATTAAAAGTAGTTCATTATTTAACAAGACTGTGCTGCTAATGGAACTGATTACTACCAATAAAAACACTGTTCTAATAAAATCTGGAATTGATATAACACCAAAGCGGGTTTGATACACTAGCAATTTATTTAATATGGGTTAATACAAAATAGGCTATCAATACAAACTATGTCTTAGCAATCAATCCTGTTGTATTAGATCATTTTCCTCAGTGTATTCATAATCTGTTATACACAAAGAAGCAATTTGGTTTAGGATTCCATTAACGTTTCTAAATGCCTCACATCAAAAGGAAAGAGTTTCTATGATTCCAATACTTATTAGTTAAATCACAGCCTATTGGCCTGACAAGACAAGAAAAATAATTCTATGAATTTTATTCCTGATTTTAGGACGAACATCTGGAATTATCTACAGCAGAAAAGTCCTTATAGTCAACTTAGTAGTCATGTGTATATGTCACCTGCTCACTGCCGCAGCGTTTCTACCTTTTCTGGCTCTTCAGAGCAGCGTATCGGTGTGGGTGCAATCATTAACAAATTCCGGATTTGAATTCAATACAGGGTCTCTCTTAAGTTCTGCTATTTTTCTCGTAGCAGCAGCGTTTGCCCTTGTGGCACCATGTGCTGTAAGAGTTGTAGGAGCTAGTATAGTAACTTCAATTTGCTATGGTAAGTTATTTTTAAGATATTTAAGTAATTGTACAGTGTTCGAGAAATACGTGAACGTTTTATGACCCACATCTAATGTGATATATTATTTAAGACAACTTAGTTATACTTGAAATAGCCCAGTTTGGCCGGTAAAGAGTGTCTTAGATAATTTTTTTCTAGAAGTGGGTTCTCATGGTCCAGTTCAAATATATATATATATTCAAAAATAATTTCTGTTTCAGCTGGCATGGTAGTATTTTTTGCAGGTCACGTATATCCGGTCATATATGTGACAATACCAGTGAGCCTTCTGCTAGGTCTTATATTCGGCTTATTATCTTCGGCTCATATATCCTTTTTGATGATTCTATCTCATAAGATAACGGGATTGTTTAGTGACGATGACGAAGACGGCAGATACGCTAGGAAAACTTGTGTAATAAGGAGAATTGCTAGAGCCTTTCAGGTAGGTACGCTACAAGTTTTTTAGATTTTTTATATTTACCAGCAGAACACCACTCTTACCTTTTAAAATTTATATTCCGCCGCTACTGATGGATTCTTTATACATCCGCTTAAGGTGATATTGCAGCGGCTGGCAATCGCGTTCGTGATATCGTACTTTCGATTAACACAAATATTAATTTTTTTAGGGAGCCCACGATTTTGGGTTAATCCTGGGATCTGTAATGTCTTTTCTTGTTATCCACTATACAATCAACCTAGGGTCTGAAACTGGCAATTCGGAGTATGAAAATGGAACAGTTGTAACAAATGTAAGTTATAGTTTATTATTTAACAAGCTTATAGCTGGATTCTAACACTAATCGTAATCTTCTTGGTATTGACAAAATAACACTTCTTATGTAATCCAGAGTTAGCCCTTCCCAAATTTCCTCTATTATATCAAATAAGTCTATTTCATTCTGTAGTTTAAAATTTATTTTGTACATTTTTTTTACCATCAATCCCCAAAAATTTTCAATTGGATTTAAAGGCAGGCATGTTACGTGGTTTTGTCTAAACCAGTTTCCTATATTTCTTGCAGTATGCACAGAGCAGTTATTCTGCTGAAATATAAAGTTATTTCCTTCAAAAACTATTGCGGCAGAAGGAAGAAAAACATTTTTCAAAATCTGAAGATATATTATATTACTGTTTAGTGTTCCACCGATATTATTCCAGTATACACCTGCATCGTAAACACTTATCCATGCCCATTGCCCACACATTAACGGAGAAACGTCACTGGTTTGCTTTCTTTGAGTATACTTCTCATCATATCGGGAATTTGGTGGTCTATGTACTCGAATCCTTTCATTATATTATGTAGACTGAAAAGTTTTCTCATCGGAAAAGATAACATTTTGCCAAAAAAAAATAATTTTCTGGTAAATATTGCATATCGAACCCAATTCTTTGTTCCTTATTACTATTTTTTTAAAATGGGTTGGATGCAGCTGCTCGATTTCTTAATTCGGAACATCGGAACATTGTCTTACTCGGCGTTGCGCAGTTCTAGATGAATCAGGGAATCCTGTTATGTGCATAGCGGATACTGCAGTTTCAAATGGATTTTGCCTTAAATACTCCACCAAATTTCGGTCTTCTTCATTTGATGATTTTCTATTATTTAACAGACCTTTCAAGTGTTTGATGATAGCGCCATTTTTTTACAATCCCTTTGACAATACTTCTAGGTACTCTAAAATGATCAGCTATTTTTCCATAAGACCACCCTATTTCTACTAAACATATTATTCTTGCCTTTTTAATAATACTTACTTAAATGAGGCATTTTTAAATCAAATAAGATAATGACAATACTTTGACAGATATCGCGATAACAATTAACACGTTACAAAGGTAATAAAGGTAAAAAAGTTGCATTTCCAGTGTCACAGGTTAGTGTACGAATTTATCTGTCGTCAACTGTACGTATTTTGACATTTTATATTTTTGCATTAGCTGACACTTTTTTTGATTCCAAGTCATGCTATTTGAAAAAAAGGGTAATTTTCCCGAAACCCGAAATTTGCAGACCATCTTTAAAATTGAAAATACGAATATAATTTACATATATTTTCAGGGGCGGATGTGCCCACCGGGACACCCGGAGATTTTCCGGTGCGCCGGTCCCTCAGGCGGCCGCTGTTTGCCAAATTTTTCTTTTCTTTTTTAACAATTTGAATTTTTATGTTATCTTTATGTTAAATATTTTTTATTTAATTTTTATATTAATAACAAATATTGAGCCTAATGAATAAAAATTAAGCGATTACTTGAAGCAATAGCAATAATTGCTCGACAAGCAAATGCTATAAGTAAAAGCGATTGCTAGATCTGGATATAAATAAAATTTTGAAGCATTTGCTGTTTTTCTTACACCTCTGTAGCAAATGCTTATTCAACACAAGTTCAGACGTGGCTTATCCACTTGTTCAGGTTATAGATTTCATCCTCACTTTGGTGCCTAATGTGCAAAAGAGTTGACGTAAATACAACAACGTTGATCTATTTATTTAGTACATTAGTAGGTAATCTGTTACGTTTTTGTGGAAAATAGGAAACTTATATTTGTGATATGGCAGATTTCAGTGAAAATGAGGAAAGTGATAGTAGTGATGAAGAAATTAAATTCTGTTTGTATTTAATTTCTTCATCACTACTATCACTACATCACATCATTGATATTCGTTCACAAATTGAAGGAACATAAATAAATCTCTCTGACTAAAACCGTTTAGCTTCCACACCAGCTTCAGCACTTGTAGGAAATTTAATAAAAATATTCTCCAAAACTGCATCCATTACAGAAGTGTATGACAGTAGTTTGGTGAACACCGAGTTCTTCACCTACAGAATTTTGAAAGCCCGGATCCGACAATTTCCGCAGAAATACTTTAATCTTATTTAAAGGCGACAGTGCACCACCTCGCCTTTTACCAGTATCAGTCAAAAAATAATTTGCCAACCACTCAACATTTTCGCAGTAAAATCGATATAACTTTCTGAAATCATTATATCTAAAATTTTTACGTACACACACAGATTTTTCTTTTACGGACGTTCATATATTCAGCCATAATTGAAGACACAAATTAAGAGCAACGCACGTGGTGAACTAAAGATGACTGCTACCAAGCAAATGATGCAGGGGTCGACCTACCTTAAAAAGTTGGAAGCAATCGCTACACTAAAAAAACAATTCCTTTATTTATTCATCACATTTTAAACAAACGATAGCGATTGCTTCTATTTTTTAAGAAAAAGCATTTCTGCACTTTTAAGCAATTGCTGGGCGCAAAAACAATTACTTTAGCTTTTATTAGCTTTCAAGAAATTAATTCGATTTTATAAGAAAAAGCAATCGCTGCATTTTATTCATTAGGCTCATTTTTTTCACCTAAATGTGTTTTAAATGTAAAAAATTAAGTTTTTTTTTTTTATTTATGAGTTATTATAAAAAATATGTCGTAAGTGGATGAAAATATACATATTTATGTCTTTTCATTTTTTTATTGGATCGACACGACGCGGCGCCGTTTCAATTGACTTCCCGCGCCGATCCAAGGTGTCCCATCCGCCCTTGTATATTTTTGATCAAACTAAAATAGAGAGGTCCATGACAACATGCCAATAAATCAATGTTTTTAATTTTTTAGGACTGCATCGCAAACGGCACTAGCACCGTCCTGTACTGTTCCAACCGAACCCAGTCAGTATTAGTAACTTCTTCCAATCCATACGACTATAGCTCTTTCCTAGACGACATTTTCGATAGAAGCGAGGACGGACGTTTGTGCGGAGCGCAAGCTTGCCCGATCTTTTTATTGGGCAATTCTTCCTTGCAATCCGGCTTTAGAGTTTTACCTATTAAATCGGCCGAGATATTGGTGGGAGTTTACGTTGGAGCCTGTGGAGTTGCGTTTTTTCTTGCGGCGTTGGGATTGGATAAAATAAGAATTTTTGTAAGTACTACTTAAAAACGTTATATTAAATATGAGTAATAGTCAGCTAACCAAATTTTCTCCTACAATACCTTAATCTATAATATCTACCTAACTAAACAAAAACAATTACAAACGAAAACTTTCCTCTTGGGTTTGCAGACTTATCAAGACCCGTTGGAAAGAGGAGCGGGTATGTCAGCATTAAGATTGGTTAGAGAAAGTTTTAGAGATCCAAGACTGCAATTGACAGCTCCTTTAGCTGTATTTATGGGCCTTGAACAAGCCTTTATTTATGCTGACTTTTCAAAGGTAAGATTACTACTGCTCAGAAAAAATTCATAGTATCGACAGTGATTAGTGTATTGTTGTTTGCTACACGGAGAAAAAAATCTTCTATTTCTTATAAGAATTCAAATACTCTTTATACAACTGTTTAATACTATATGTGACAGCAACGCGCTTTCCTACTGTAAGACAAAGAAAATTCCTGGACCGTGTAGTGATAATATCACGGTAATTTAGCCAATAAGAAATAGGACTTAATGCTACCATAGCCATTATTGCTCTGAATACTCACAGTAATAATCAAGTTTTATTGGAGGTGTAATCTGCTTTCATATACTTACTGTATTAGTTCCGACTGGCAGTTGTAATGAAACGTAACTTTATTCATAATAATATTTGCTTGCTTTAATAAAGCATATACTTACCACTAAAAATCGGTACTGTGGTTCTCTCTTCTAATGTGATATTGTTCTTGTCGTTTAACATTGTATATGATTATCTATTATGCAACATGGTTTATTGAGTCCATAGATTATAAAGTCCAATACTAATGATGGGTTGTGCGAAATAAGAATCTTCTATTGCTTTATCTGACATACAATGTTTCAAAAAAAACTTAAATACAAAGCAAAAATAATTTAATTGAAATAGGTGTTGGTACGATCAATGAAATTCAAATTCAGACAGGACAGCTAGAAGACTCCGAACAACGATGTAACCTGCGCAAAAAATACGTTAAAACTAATAATACGGCGCGCCGATTACCGATCGCTACGAACCCCCACCAACGTCTTGTGGATTATACGATCTAACGGATACAATTCATTTTTGGGGACGCTGTTCTGCTTTCTTAATTGTAGGGAAAGCGATTTACTGGAAACAAAATGCATCGCATTAAGAAAATACAATTTATTTGTTAACAAAATTGCTGTATTAAAAGTAGTTCATTATTCAACAAGACTGTGGTGCTAATGGATGATTACTACCAATAAAAACACTGTTTTAGCAAATCTGAAATTGATGTAACACTAAAGTGGGTTTGATACACTCTCAATTTAGTTAATATGCGGGTTAATAAAAAAATAAGCTATCAATACAAACTATGTCTTAGCAAACCTGTTGTACCAAATCATTTTCCTTGGTGTAAATCGAAAATATTATTGATTTTTAATATAAGAACCTATTGGTCTTTAACAAGATCTATAAACTAACTAGATTGGCTCATAGATCAAGAGTAGTAGGTCACCATCGAATTAGACAACTTAGTTAGGCGGTATTCTATATTAAAGGCTAATCAGGTTCTTTATCATAACGATGTATATATTTTACTTTCATTGCAAGCTAATATAATTAATAATTTTTTTTTAATTTTAGTCATATGTTGTGTGTACCCTGGGAATACACCGTTTAAATTTGGTATTTCTAGCCATGGGTTTGTTACAATCAATCGCAGCATGTACACTTAGTATGCTGCTTCGGACAATCAGAAGATATTACGTAGTTGGTAAGATTTGTAAATAAGAAGCTTTTTTACTAAATTTTGATTTATGTCCTACTAATTAATAAAATATATTGTTAACCTGAGAAGAGGTTGAATTATTATTGCTTTTAATATAAAAAAGTGCTAGTTTAAAAATTGGAAGGTTGACCATTATATTTATTTATACAGGGTGTCCGGAAATGAGGATGAAAAATTTTAAGGTGTAATTCTACATAAAAAGATATGAAAAAAAGTTCATATTAACATAGGTCCGGAAATGGTTCCAGAGGGAGCTACAGGCCCTTGAAGATGGTGTCATAAAAGTGGTTTTTACTTAATTTATTAGGATCTACTTACAATACAGAAATTAACTTCTACGTATAAGTTGGAGTGATTGGAGGTCACTCTTTGAAAATATCAAGTGACCCATAATTGCAACCAGTGGCGTGGGAACAAAGGGGTGGTTAGTTATTTAGGGTTATATTTTTCCGCCGAGTGTATTTTCGCTATCTTTTAAATAAATTATGATTCTTTGAACATTTTTACGTAAAAAAGGTTCCCTTGGTATAAAGTCGTATAGGCGACCGTTTTCGAGATAAACGGACTTAAAAGGACGACTGCAGTGCGTAAATACACTAAACAGGCTATGTAATAAAAATAAGAAGATGCTTGAATACTATTTTAAAATGTAGTTATTCTTTTACACCCATTGCCAAAAAGAAAAACGAATTTACTGGTACCTACCACATTGGGTACATTTTTAAATTCACCTGTGGATTCCACCAAAAACTTCATTTAAAAATGTAACGCATAGGATAGGATACCAAGGGCTTCGCAACAAATCATAGTTGGCTTAATTAAAATTCATGGAAATGAACGGAAATCATTTTCAACACTTATTATAAAATGTATAATAACATTGAAAAGGATTTAAAAATTTAGGGACAGCGTTGTTTATTATTTTGTTATTGATTTGTTGGTATTTTTATTAATAAAATTATTATTCAAAAAAAAAATCTGAGCATTAAAGTCCGTTTATCTCGAAAACGGTCGACTATACGACTTTATACCAAGGGAACCTTTTTTACGTAAAAATGTTTAAAGAATCATAATTTATTTAAAAGATAGCGAAAATACACTCGGCGAAAAAATATAACCCTAAATAACTAACCACCCCTTTGTTCCCACGCCACTGGTTGCAATTATGGGTCACCTGATATTTTTAAAGAGTGACCTCCAATCACTCTAACTTATACGTGAAAGTTAATTCCTGTATTGTAAGTAGATCCTAATAAATTAAATAAAAACCACTTTTATGACACCATCTTCAAGGGCCTGTAGCTCCCTCTGGAAGCATTTCCGGACCTATGTTAATATGAACTTTTTTTCATATCTTTTTATGTAGAATCATACCTTAAAATTTTTTATCGTCATTTCCAGACACCCTGTATGTATGTATATTATTCTTTTCGCGTTTTGTAAATAACAATTTAAAAGTAGCCAATATTGATTATTTTTATTTTAGCTGTTGGCTTTGCTTTTCAAACATGTCTTATAATGGTTTTATTACTATGGAAACCGATAGAGGATGATCCAGCGTTATTTTATGTCATTTCTGCAGCTTGGGGTGTTTGCCACGCCATTTGGGAGATGATTAGTTTTAGTAAGTATATAAGGTCCATCCTTGACTAAAAATGCCTTTTTTGTACAACTATCAAAAAATGCTGACATTTTGCTATGGATGCACAAAACGCCTCTTTTTTAACAGTGAAAAAATGATCCACAAAAAAACAATAAAACATTACTTTTTGAAAAATGTATCGAAATTTTTATAACAAAATTTTTAATTATATACCTATCAACAAACAGTTTCATTTCTTAAAATAATAATTGATAGTAAAACTTGAACAATTGCTCCCAATTTGAATTCCCGATGGTGTTCCACCTTGATGCTGGACAAAAAAATCGAACTGACAGACTCCGACAGTTCTCAAATAACTAGTTGTCAACAATACTCAAATAACTAGTTGTCATGGATTATTTTATAGGTAAAAAAAAATTATTTTATCATTTTAATTTGAATAAAATCAAAGTTTATTACTTAATAATATATTGATCAGAGAACAGTAGTAGAAAATTTTTTATACATTACACGATTCGAAAGCCTTTTTTGGTGGTCGGAGGTAATAAATCACCTCGGCTTTGCCTCGGCAATTCAAAAACCTCCTCACACCAAAAAATTAACTTTCGCATCTAGTAATGTAAATAACTATTTTTTTCAATTTTTCATACCGTCTAAGAGCAAATTATATAGGTTTTCTCCGTATATACAAGATCAATATCTTAAACTTGTCCCTTGTTAAATCTAAAATAGCCCTGTTTTCTTGTACCCTTCATTTTCTGATGGAACTGCATTAAAGTGCCGTCCACTTGAGTGGATGAAGGATGGAGGCTGCGCATGTTTTTAATAAAATTGTTTAATTTTATATTAAAAAATAATTCTCATAATTACTTCCATGTAATTTTCAAGCGCTTTCAACCCTTAATAAAGTGTCCAACACAGGCGGGAATTAATTTAAGTTCGATTTCTTTTGACCCTACCATTTCTTTAAAAACTTTTGGCATTTGAAATTTGTATTAGCTAATTAACTTCAAAAAAGTTTGTTATAAATTTTCTTTGGCAGAATAATAAACTAATTAACATTTCACTTTAGGAAAATAATCGAGATTTCCTTTTTGATTTGATCATTGATGTCGTCTGTTAAATTTGTAAATGGGTTTCTAAATTTAAAAACAATTGGATTTTAAAATTTAAGTATTTTTTTATTGGTTATAATCAAGCAAGCAAAAACTGTTGCATATACTATATATTTATTCGCAGGAATTTTACGGAGATAAAAGTAGCTTTTATAATAATCCTGCAAGTTCTACAGTCAAATTTATCTAAGAACACACCGCATCGTGGCTAAGTCACCTGTCATTTATAGCAACCTGTTGAAGTCTGGTCTATTTTAGGGCTCAGAATTGTATTCGAATAATTCGAATATTCGAATATTCGACTATTCTAAATTCGAATTTTTTGTTAGTTAAAAAATTCGACTATTCAAATATTCGACTATTCAAAATTCAAATATTTGACTATTCGAATATTCGATTGTTCGAATATTCGACTATTTGAATATTCGACCATTCGAATATTTAACTATTTGACTTTGTTCGGACATTTATATGTTCGACTATTCGTGTTTTCTGTGAAACTGTAAATTTTTACGTAAAAAAGAAAAACACAAATAAAATTATATAGTCAGCAAGCAGTTAAACCACTTCTACCGTGATTAAACGACTGTATTTCGATATTTAAATAGACGAATATTCGACTATTTAAATATTCGAAATTCGAATATTTGACTATTCGACTATTCAAGTAGGTATCTATTCGAATTATTCGACTATATTCGACTATTCGAATAACATACCAAACGACTATTCGAATACTTATATTTTAAAAATTCCTAGCCCTAGTCTATTTTCCGTTAAGTGTCAACGACAGAGACAAAACTGGGCTAAGCCCTTTTACCTTCGCATTCACCATCCTTTAAACTTCTAAGGGGGTCTTAATGGTTTTTGAGCATAATGACTTGCAAAAATACAGCGTTAACTTTATTTACAATTGAAACATCTAACTTACGTGCGATAATTTAAAGGTTATAAAACATAGAAATACATTTGACTGACGACTGATGCACTAAACTTATCAATGAAAAACGTTATGAACAGCATGGACACTACGAGACAATCAAGCGGCAAGCGGGGCGCCTGCGCATGTTTCGCGTTCAATGCTGCGCTGCCACATTATGATTTACATTCGCGGCGTAGTACAAAGCCGCCAAAATTTTCCCGACAATGTTTGACCAATAGTTTCTGAGATACAGCCGCTGTAAGATATGTGGGTATATAATTAACGATTTAATTTTCAGCTCTACTCACCGGACAATATGGCGACCACTGGGAGGCGCCCTTCGCAAATCGCGCGTTCTTCAGATTCATAGGCCTCTCGATAGCGTTTGTTTATCACAGTTTCTTGTGTAACTACATGAAACTGTACCTGCTCGGTTTCGTCATGATAATTTCAGTGGTACCGTTCGCATTGCTGGAGTACCGGCTGGAAAATATTCGGAAAATAAAAAATATTACTCGATTATGACCGAAACTGAATCTTTTTTGATCGGTTAGAAGGTATTTTGTGACTTATACATATCATGTTTTACGTATTTTACATTCTTAAGTATTATTATGTATTTGTAAAGGTTGCGCGTCCATTGGCCGAGAAGAATCAATGCAGGGACATCCATGCATCAGCAGAAAGTCAATTATTGGAAAACTATAGTCAAATTTCTTTAAGAACGCGCTTCTTTTACCTTGTAGGCCCCTCTTAATGGTTTGTTAGCATAATGGCTTGCAAAAATACAGCGTTAATTTTATTTACAATTGTAACTTCGAACTTAAGATTAAGAGATTAAAAGTTATGGTGTTATTCATTGGTAAAACATAAAAATACATTTGACATGCACTAAACAATCCTGACGACTTACCAGGGTTTTGCCGCTCAAATATGTGTTTTTAAATACAAGCAGATGGATTAGGTAGTTCGCTCTTCATATACGGGGTGTTCACGGAAGGTGGTACACCCCTCTAACTTTTTTGTTTTTCAAGATAATGGAATAAAATTTGGGGGATTTGTAAACGACATAAAACTGCATTTTTTGACAGATGACTCAACATTATAGAACTTCCGGTTTAACCGGAAGTTCCATAAAGTTGGATCACACCTTCATGTTTTTGTTTTATCAGTTTTGCTATTCATATGCTACTTGATGCATTTAAATCTAAATTTATTCTCAAAAGATGCTTCATTTTAAGAAGTTCCAAGTTAACTTTTTAAAGTTTTTTAATGGCAGCTTTTCTAAAAGCTAATAGTGTGTGGTATCAAAATAATCGTAATAAAATCCTCTTTTTTCTTAACCCGACGAGCCACCATGTTGCCGTTTAAAAAAAATGAGTTATACAACTTTAAAGATTAAATTTTACACAGCACATAGCATTGGACCACAAATAGTAAAATTGTATTTTTCCCAAGATTAAAGAATTGAAATAAGTGATTTTAAGGTATTCATAGCCCTCTAGATAAAACAATAAATTTGGAAAAAAAATATTTTCTCGGTGACAAAAAGTGACAAGTGACACATCGTTATATTTATAATGTCATATAGAGTCAAAAAATGGAAAAATATACCAGGTGTCCCATTTAAAAATCGAAAGTTGAGTGTTGAATGTTGAGTCACCTATCACAAAATGCAGTTTTATGTCGTATACAAAGCCCCCTAATTTTATTCCATTATCTTGAAAAACAAAAAAGTTAGAGGGGTGAATCACCTTCCGTGGACACCCGGTATAAAAAAAACGTCTTCGTGCTGATAGAAGCATTTAGCCATTTGACTTTTGACTAGTTGATGATTCGTCTAATTAATGTTTGGCCAATGAACGTGGTAATCCCATATTTGTAAGTATTGCAATTACATTGTATAAGTTTAATATTTGAGAGTTAAAATTTGGATTTTAATGCAATTTCAATGAATTAGATTTGGGAAAAATATTTCAATTTTTCTAATGATTGGTTTTATAGATTCAAGTTAACCTTATCTAGCGGGCATTCCCTTTTTGATATTATTGTCAATTTTACGGTAAATTCGAAACATTTTCTAACAGAAGCTTATAAAATCAGAAGTTAAAGTAACTCTAAAATGATCTCGAGTTACCCCATGCAGAACCGGGGAAAAATTACGAAAAACAAACCGTATTTACGGGATATGGGTAACTCAAGTCCATAAAGCTGAGTAATAAGAACAAGTCAGTATAAAGAACATCAAAATTAAGAACGATAACTAAAAGAATGGACTTATTCCAAATGTATTCGTATCTAGTTCTTTGCTAAATACATTTTTATACAATGGCGACAAAGCAAGATAGACATCTCTTTGTCTTTGTTTGATCGTCGTTGTTTTCATACCTGTTGTGGTCTTACAAATATTTTCAAAATTTGGGTATAAATAAAATATAATAGAAATGCCGGGAAATGACGAAAGTAGGTATATACTTTTGTTTTTATCACCGGTAACGTCAACGTCATATGGGAATTTTTTTATTAATGAATTTAAAAAAAAAAATTGAAATTGGGGAGAGTTTTTGCTTAAATTTTAAAACTCTTATTATCATAAATACCACTGACCTGACTACATAGAAACAGAGTATATTATATAGAGATTATTTATTATATATATTAGAGGTATATTATACTAATAAATTGACCTAAGAACGAACCCTGTTATGGATTTACACAAATAGTTTGTTTTAATTTATTTTAACATCACTTTTAAAAAGTTTCCGCAAGTGTCGTCTTACTGACATCTTTAAATTGTTTTCTATGTTCACTTAGAATTTGCAGTATAAATTGACGTTGTTCTTCTTCTTTTGTTAATATTTTTTTATTATTATATATATTATGAGTTTAACACCCCTTTCTGCTATATCACTCACTACGTTGGGCTTTTTCACTACATTAAAATTATTTATATACTCATCATTACTTTCCCAGTTTTCTGGATTCTCTTTTAAAAAATTTGTGGATAACCCTAACCTTTTAAAATATCTAAGAGTATTTTTAGATATAAATTCCCTATTATGTTCACATAAAGAACTTTGGGAAACAATACAAACAAAAGATGAAGAACACCGTCAATCATAGATAAAGGTTTATAGGCCGTCAATGTATACTGCAAATTGTAAGCGAATATATAAGTGGATTTCACCTTAGTTTTTAATGCTTTGACGTATCTCTTGTCAAACATATTAGCCAGCACGTGATTTTAAAATCCCTAATTCTATAAACGGCTTTCAGGCACGGGCATTGGCTAGATTAACAAGAGATGGATATATAACTGACCGTATAGTTACATGTACATGACGAAGATGCACACTACACAGTTCAATACGTTGCCCTTCAATGAGCTCAAACTCGTCAAAAGCACAGCATCGCTCGTATATGCCGTTAGTATGTGCATCATTGTCTTACGCATTTGCTTTCGCATATCTCTTTTCGTACTTCATTAATTCGATTGTCTCGTCGCGTTCTTTAAATATCACAGAGCCGCATTGGGACACACCGCGCACCGCGTGCATTCTGCTGTTAATTCTTGATCGTTCCTGTTATTGTTTTTGGTATTTTTCAGACAGCATTTTGCTTATATTTTGTGCGTATTAGACTTTTTGGTTTTAAACTGCCGGACTGTGTGTATCTGTGACGTGTTTCTTTTTATGCAAAAGTAAGTAAATAATTATTAATGTCTCGGACGGTGACGACAACATCGACAGCTTGTCAGATGAAGACCAAAAATAATAGGGAACTTGCAACAAAATTAAATTTGAAAACCACAGTGAACCATTATGCTAAAATAAGTTTTACATACAGTTGTATTGAAGAGTGCTTGAGGTATCTGTTCTGCAAACGCATGGACAAAAATCTTTTTTTGTAGTAGCTACTTACATTATTTTTTCTTTATTCATTAAAAAAAATACTTAATTCGATAACATTACAAACTTTTGTTGTTTTATTATAAACCAACGAAAAGTTAGACCTATTGTAAACCTTAAACTCTTTAGAACCTAGTCTAAAGAAAAAATATCTACCCGTGAATAAGAAAATAGAAAAGTAAACAATAAGCTATTAAATATAATATATAGATTTTTTCAACTTAACACTGCATGGTCTAAAATCAAATTAAAAAAAAATAATTCTTTAATAAAAAACGTAGTTAATTATTGATGATACTAGATTCACGACTGCCCCTTGTATATTTTTTATTGTACTGTTGTGTTTTTACCAAAATAACAGCACTTTATTATATTATGAATAAAAATTAAATGAAATTGTTTTTCTGATATTCTATCCTATTTCCATTCCCCTTCAGTGTTTTTTTTTTGAAATATCTTAAAAATTGCTTAGTTAATTCTCGTTTTCATCCATAATTACAACTACAAATAAATTGACCCATGTTCACACATAATTTTTAAGTCCGGCCCTGGCCAATCCTTAAGTTCTGTAACAAGAAATGTTATAAATGACATGTGTCAGCGGCGGCCATTAAAAACTAAGGTGAAATCCACATAGAAAAGAATTTAAAGATGTCAGTAAGACGACACTTGTGGAACCTTTTTTAAAAGTGTTGTTAAAATAAATTAAAAAAAACTATTTGTGTAAATACATAATAGGGTTAGTTCTTAGGTACAATGTAGTATATATATTATAGCTATAATACCTATATAATATACTCTGTTTCTATGTAGTCAGCTCAGTGGTAGTTATACTAATAAAAGTTTTACAATTTAAAAACCTTTGTGACTTGAAATTTCTCACACGCCATTTTCTTGACATTTACAACATTTTAAAAGGGTAAGACCGCAGAAAAAAAAGTCGCAAAATGTGGGCTACCCTATCGTACATGCTGCATTTGTTATCTTTCCAACAGGCAGAACTTTTTATGGAAACTACCTTTTTTCGCAAAGTCAAAAATAATAAAATTTCCCATATGTTAAGATGGTTCCTGTGGACATACTGTATATTTATATTACGTTCTTTGTATAAAAAAGGACATAGAATTTTAAACTAAGTATTTATATTTCAAAATCGATAAATTTTTTCTTAGGTTCAGTTTTTCGAACAATAGGTATTATAATTGCGACATTTTTGTATTAGTATAGTAGACTAAGTCCTTTAATCCTCGAGGGATGTATTATCGTAGGCCATTTTTGGTGTAATTGTATTTTTCTGCGAAAAAACCCTAATCATATTACAGGACTTACCGTAAAGTTTGGTAACTTTAGATATATTTTGGTTTTTATTATTATTCATTATTAAGTATACTTAACTATTGTATTTTTTGAGGGTCCTTGTATAATGTATGATGCACACCAAATTTTATTATCTAATAAGCTAATTTAAAATTATTTAGAAAAACTGCTCTGATATAATACCTTAACAGTGTGTCAATGGTTACAGTTTTAAAAGGAAAAACTTTGTTATTAGTAGTAGGTATAGAAGAAAAGTCATCCTTTATAAAAATGTCTGCTTGTGCTGAAACTACAATTTCGAATATCAGATTTGCGATTACTATACAGGATTCGTCACAAACAACATTTTTAGTTTTTTGGATCTTTTTTTTTAATTCTTCGATTTAATAAATGGATTTTGTTGTATTGTTGTAACTAAAAATGTTGTTTCTGACGAACCCTGTATAGTAATCGCAAATGAGATATTTAAAATTTTAGTTTCAGCAGAAGCAAAATTCATTCAATATAATAAATCGAGGAATTGAAAATTAGAATTGAAAAAAAAATTGTAAAAATGTTGTTTTTGACGAACTCTGTGTAGTAATCGCAAATATGATATTCGAAATTGCAGTTGCAGCACAAGCAGACGTTTTTATAAAAAATAACTTTTTCTTCTATATATTCTAACTAATAAAAAAGGATTTTCCTCTTCCAAACTCTATCCATGGACACACTGTATATAAATTTTGCCTAGGATTTTCTATGTTGCCATACCTCCTGTATGGTTTAAAACTGTTTAAAAAATATTTCATAATATCGTCTTATTACTAGACTTTACGGTAGGTAACTAAAACTTTAAACTATCAGGAATCAAATTAATAAATATGTTCTATTATTTATAGTATAAAAAATATTTTTGTATACCTATTCACAATTTTATTTTCGAATATAATCTCCATTAATTCAACTGGCTTACTCAATCTATGAAGCGGCGACTTCATCTAAACAGAAATGTATAATTCATTTATTGCCTTCAAAATATGCATCAGCATCCTCTTTCACTTGGTTATCTTCTACCGAATAACTTCTTCTAAGGTGCTTTCTTTAAAGGTTGGGGATATAGTATTCACCTGAAGACGACTTTAGGTGATGTTATTTTGCAGATGGTAACCAATTGATGAAGGAACATGAATCATATCTTTTTGATATACGTATGTATAATATGAATGTTAGGTATATTATAGTGAATATTAGGTGCTCCCCGTATAAAGTAAATAAATGTAATTATGGTATTACCATAAGCTGTCACTGATTTAGAAACTAATCAAATAGTTATCATCAATCAATGTCCCTGCTCACTGGTCAATGTAAATATTCAAATACAGTTTAGAAACATTTTCCAAGACGGTTTTTGAAAAAAAAATTTTTGAAAATATATTTTTTATAGAATAGACTTGAAACAATTTTTTTGAAAATGTATTGTAAAAAAAGGCGCCGATAAAGTTCCATTCTAACCCGTACGTTTTACACATAACAATAAATAATTTATTTATCTTGGTTTAAACGGTCGTTACATTACCAAAATTTCTTCAGATAAATTTGAACCTCACCTTTTAGAATGGATTGTCTAATAATAAAGCCACTTTTAAAAAAAAATGTTTTTCATAAAAAACAATTTTTCAATAAATCGATTAACATTTTTGTAAACCCATTTTATTGTACATTGTGTCCCAAATTCGAACCGCATCGTTGGGATATTGTGTCGAAAACTATATGAGAAACAGTGTCGCACGTTGCGAAACTTAGTGCCTTGTAACAGAGTAAAAATCGGGTCTATCTGTTTTCGTTTTCAAGACTTTCGAAAGGGAAAATTGACCGAAGCTGTATAGACCAGGGTCGATAATTTTTGAAACAAAAAAAATAATAGTAGGATGAAACCCATTGGAAAAGGAAGAGAATAGAATAAAAATAAAAGGAAAAATAAATAACGGGCGATCCGAGGTCGGGAAGGGGGGGGGGGGGAGGGGGTTTAAGGGTAGAAAATGATTTATCTCGATTTCCGGTAAAACTACAAGTCCTATCCTATGGAAAAACGTTAAATCACAAAGTTGTAGGTAATTAAAAGATCTACAACTTTTGTATTTACACTTTTTTCATATAGCCTCAAAATATATGTGAAAAGATCAAATAACCAAGTTTTTGGTTTTTTATTTTTATCTTTTACAAAAAATTTTTTTTATCCACGAAATTTGGTGAAAACTTACCTTTTCATGTCCTAAACACACTGTAATTTTTTTGATTTAAAATATTTATTTTTTAACCTTATTTTGACTTAATATCGAAAAAACACCCTAATTTTCAATTGAAAATTCTCACGTCAAAATATCTGCTTTTTTAAAAAAGTCGGTGGGCTTTTTGTTCGTTAAAATCTCTACTTTCTAATAGTGTTAAAAAAAATATACATTACTATGGTAAATGTTCTCAAAAAAATGCAAAGAAACGAAAAAAACTCGAATCCGAAATTGTTTTTTAGATCAATATGTACAATTTTAAGCTATTCATTAAAATTTATACTTTTTTTTATCAATGTAACATGGAATCTTACGTTCTTCGAGTAATTAAAGTATAAATTTTAATAAATAGCTCAAAATTGTACATATTGATCCAAAAAAAAAATTTCGGATTCGAGTTTTTTTCGTTTCTTTGCATTTTGTTGAGAACATTTGCCATAGTAATGTATATTTTTTTAACACTATCAGAAAGTACAGATTTCAACGAACAAAAAGCCCACCGACTTTTTTAAAAAAGCAGATATTTTGACGTGAGAATTTTCGATTGAAAATTAGGGTGTTTTTTCGATATTAAGTCAAAATAAGGTTAAAAAATAAATATTTTAAATCAAAAAAATTTCAGTGTGTTTAGGACATGAGAAGGTAAGTTTTCACCAAATTTCGTGGATAAAAAAAAAATTTTGTAAAAGATAAAAATAAAAAACCAAAAACTTGGTTATTTGGATTTTTCACATACATTTTGAGGTTATATGAAAAAAGTGTAAATACAAAAGTTTTAGATCTTTTTATTACCTACAACATTGCCATTTAACGTTTTTCCATAGGACTTGTAGTTTTACCGGAAATCGAGATAAATCATTTTCTACCCTTAAAACCCCCCCTCCCCCCCTTCCCGACCTCGGATCGCCCGTAATTTATTTTTCCTTTCATTTTTGTTCTATTCCCTTCCTTTTACAATGGGTTTCATCCTACTATTATTTTTTTTTCCACTTTTTACCATTTTCAAAGGCTTCAGCACTGGTCTAGTATGTCTTATAATTTTCGAGAACCGTATTGATAAGGCCCGAATTCGGAACACCCTGTACATCATGATGTAGCTTGTAGCATCAAAAGACAACTGTGATGTTGTACATAATTTATTAAGTACCTTAAAAGGGTTGTTATTACACCTTAAAGTGTCTTTTAAACCAACACTCTTGTTGTATATTTAAATAAATTCGAGACTTTCGTTGTGTGTTTTATTTACTTGGTATTGCTGATGCCACAAGTATCGGGCTAAAAATAAAAGCATACTTGGATAGATGAAGCCCGCCAGGACATCTAGTGGTGTTGATGCTAGACACCGTTAGGGCGTACCAGCACATCTCCTACGTACTAATAAAGATTTGTGAGGGTAGCAAAGGTTTGTGGTAGATTGAAATATTTCCAAAAGACTTTAGTTTGATATACCAATGAACTTTTTATAAATTAATTTTTTTATGAAAATATGGCAAAATATCCGATTTTGTCCAACCGGAATGATAAAACCGTGTAGGTAGTAATTTAAATACCATTACTATTAGGGAGATAATAAAATATTTATTTAAAATATGTGAAAAAAAAATCAAACATCTATTAACAGCAGTGGCAGAAAAACTTCATCTACAACATTAGAGGCACTACAGGCTTCATAAGCCCATTTGTTGCAAGATCCACATTTTATCCAGCCTTCGTTCGACTTAGAGTTTGATGATTGTTCGTGGCAATACAGAAACGCATCGACATTATCACCTTCTTCCTCTGAAATATCAGAATCTGCAATCGGTAATTCTTCAATATTTCTTGCTTTTTTCACACGATCTTCTAAAGTTTATTGAAGAACAGTAAAACTTTAAGAGGCTTTTTTATATCCCATCCTATGTTCTAATAATTCAATTATTGCATTTTGGATGCTTTTTTGATCCCATGACTGACAATTAGTTTTTCTTTTATAATGCTACATGTTGTAGTTAACTTAAAGCAAAAAAAAAACGCTGCAATAATTGGAAAAAAACAACAGGTCTGATAACATCGGGTACCCAGTTTTGTAACAACCCGGTTTTGTAAAAGTCGTCAACAAGACATTAAAGATTATGTACAATTTTTTGGTTATGATATAATATTCAAAATTTTTGACCAAATTAGAGGTAATATACTTGGTTAGACGTAATAAATTTTAAAATGGTGATTATAGTTATTCAGTAGAGGAAAAACACTATAAACTTACTCTAAAAATCCAGTTTAGTGCACAGAAAAACAATTAAGGTCTTACTGCTCCGGCTCATATTACTCAAATGATGTAGTGTACACGCGACTGTTGGCGATTTAAGAACACTAATTTTAGCATTGTCCGATAGATGGCAACAGACATTTGGCAGAACTAGGCGGTACCCGGTTTTGTCCAACTCTCCCCTATGTCATTGACCATATGACGTTGCTTTGACGTCGTCAGTGGTAAGATGTCGTATTGACGTATTTTTAAAGTCGTAGAAATTTTGATCCTACAGAATAGAATCGCTTTATAGCGATGAAATAATGTAAATATAACAATTTTCAAAAAATATTAGAAGAATTAAATAATTCTTAAAAACAATTAAAGAGATATTTACTATATTAAATTAAGGACGAGGCACAATTTAAAAATATGTATCAGGGCACAATTAAGTTTTAAGTAACAAGCAACAAGAAAAAAAAATTAAGATATCGAAATAAATTTTCTGTTGCAATCTGGCCAATAAAAAGCTGTATAGAATATGCCCCGCCACCAATAAATATGTTGACGTTTATCGGATTTATTTTCAGGTTAGAGAGGTATTTTTCATTTGCGTTTTTAAATTGACTCCCTCGAAAATAATAAAACTAGATGACGTAATAATAAATTAACTATTTTATTTAAATTAGGTACATTTCGTAATTCATATTTTACAAATAAAGTTTATCCTGTTCGTATCTTGGACCCTAATGACAACAGTACGGTATGGTTCTCTACAGTTTTATAGTTAACGATTTTTTTTTAATCTTGTTCGAAATTAAGCTTTAGTATATTATTTTTTAACTTCTATTTTCCTACATTTTCTTTAACAACAGACTTATCCTGGAATGTCGCAGACAGAATTGAAGCAAACTTTTTATAGTTCGAAGAAAAACGTAACTTTGAAACTTCTTTACCTGTTTTTTGTTAAATTTTTCGGTACAATAACGTATGATCTTCAACACACTACTAAACTGCACTTTCATGAGGAGGTGGTTTGTTCATAACCACAACGTCCGACGGATACACGTACTTTTTTCTCTTCACAAAACTCGGCGAAGGCGTCCTTTCACTAACGCTACTACTCAAACCGCTTAATAGAGGCAGTGCCTCTGTCCTGGAAAAGCACTGTTCTTCACTCGCACTGTCCGCATCAATAATTCTCTTTCCTTTTGAAAGGATCGTTTTAATAGGAACGGTAGAACTCACGGTATTAGGAACTGGCGTTAATTTGGGCAAATCCATCTGTTGCTTCTGCTTTTTTCCTTTAAATAATCTCCATCTGACCGGTGGAGAGTAATTCATTTCACAAATGGTATCGACGGTTATAACTTGGGGATTGAAGGTGACGTTCTTGGTAGTGTCTGATGGTGTTCTACATACACTGCCGGAATCAATGGAGGAACTGGGTTTGCTCGGGTGGAACTGAATGGAACGGTGTTCGTCATCCAGGCTTAGATCAATGGCGAGGTTGGATAGGATGTCCGGATCCAGTTCTTGGGGGGTGCTCGGGGACATTAACTAAAATAACAAAAAGTCCGTTAAATACAAGAAAAGTTATATCTTCAATTATATTCTGATATCTATTATTGGAATAAATAATCTAATATTTTTTAGATTTCGATTTATTGACTCGTTGACTTGAGAGTTTCTGTCTTTTTTCTGAAATATAAATCAGCGTTAACTAAATTTGATTGGCAAACCTGAGGATAAACAGGGGTGGACGGGGAACTTCTAAAAAATACCGGCTGGTTGTTACCCTCATCCAACAAGTCTGGATTAAGATCTAGAATATTGGAGTCTGAATTAAAAAACTCCTTGCAACCAGCACTGGACAGCACATTGTCCAAAATATCCTCCGCTGATTGAAAGTCGCTACCACTTGAGTTGCATCGATCTTTGTCCGTTCTGCAATAAATCAAATCAGTTAAAAATCACAAACCACCTAAATCAATCCAAAATGAATGACGTAATAACAATCTTATCTTATCTCGTAGTAGGTAAATAAAATTAATTATTTACTTACATTACTTCTAAAGTATCCCTGGTGCATCCTTCTAATCCATTCCTAGGAGATGCGCCGCAACATTTGTTGCTGCTTGCAGCTGATTCGAAACTAAGGTTGCTACTTGACGAACTTTCAGCGTTGTTATTGTTGACGAATAATCGAGGGAAGATCTTGCACCGTTCGAAGTTCTTAACATTACGGATATCGTCGGCGCATGTGCTGAGACTCCCTATTATTTTTGGGGTGCGCCGCATTAGCTTAAACAGGAAAATACTTTATACAAAATGTATCTTGAAGCAGGATAGACTGGTAAGAAAAAATTATTTGAAATGTAAAAATTGACAGCAATAAAAAATTCTGCTTAAGATTTGTGTAAGGCTTTTGACACCGTAAACAATGATATTTTATTATGAAAATTATGTTTTTTATAGTTATTATTTCCTATATTATTTTGTCGTTTTCTATATAATGAACTAAATAGTTAGTTTGGAATAAAGGCTGATGGTCGCATATTTTTATATACTACTTTGAGTGAGACAAAAAAATGTTATGTCGATTTAAATAACTAATATTTATAACTTAAAACAAAAAAATACATATTTACCTTTGGGGTACTACAAATTTCCACCACCACACTGGTAGCAACTAAACTTGTTCTTGAACTTATGCTGGATAATTCGGATAGACTTTCCGGGCTAGCAAGCGGAGCTAGACCCAGCCAATCATCGTAAATTAGGTCTACTTTCGGTACTAGGTTGAGGCTAAGGCTTTTTGTAATTGACGGCGGTTCTTCATTCTAAAAAACACCGTGAACTAAAATCTGGTAAAAAATTTTTGATAGTTCCAACATCCAATTAAATTTTGTTATTTATTGTCTATCATACGAATCATACAATAATAACAACACTTCGGGTAGTTTTCAATCGCTATGATTACACACTGAGGAAAATGATCTAATACAACAGGTTTGCTAAAACATAGTTCGTATTGATAGCAGTGGCGGCTCGTGCCATTTTAGCGAAGTAGGGCCAGGTAAACCCTTAGCTCCGCAGGCAAAAAAATTTTGGGTGCCACGCCCTTTTTTGTTAATAGTTTTTGCTTTTAAAGTAGGAAAAATAAGCAAAAAGGCACCTAATTTAATTTATGAATTTACAATCATATCTTGAATATACCTAAACACGATAACAAGTTGAAACACACAAGCAATGTCAGTGGTTTCATCTGCGATAAACGGAGAGTCCTTTATTTCTTTTATGACTTCATCATGATACACATCTAACATACAGTCCAGAAGTTCATTTTGTAGGGGTTTTGATGTTCCTTTAAATACTTTCGATTTTTCAATATGATCTTTAAGAGTTTTGTCTAATTCTGAGCTGAAATTTATTAATTCACGAAATATGCCCCTATTTTTCGACGTCTCTTTTTCGTCATGACCTCTCAAAGCCGACTCAAATGCACCACAAAACCGAACGCAGTTTATAATTTGGTTTAATATGTATCTGTTTTTATCAATTTGTTCGTTTTTCTTCATTATTTCATTGTGATATGCAGAATTTAATTGAGTTTTAATGTTAATTTTACCTAGCATACTGAAATTAAATAATAATATATTGTTTAAATGTACCTTCGATTTTTCATGTGTCTTCATTTTGTCCCAGAAATGGACCAAATCATCTGTACCTTTTTGGGACCAAGTTTGCTTCCCACCAAATAAAACACACATAAAACAAAATAGTCTATTAGATTCATCACAACCGCACACCCAAGTATTTTTTCCATAAAGTTTCCTTTAAAAATCTAATAGTATTCATTACTTATGTATTTCTAAAATAAAAAGTTCGTTAACCCTACATTAAATCAGCCGCCGACCGAACGAAAACAAATCGGGACGCGACGCGAACATCAGCTGTTTAAAACGTCTAACATCAAACGGTCAAACGAAGAGAGCCTGGCTACCCGTCGAGATTTTTGCCTGCTTGCATTCAAGGTCATTTTTCAACGTTTTTTTATTGAGGTGATGGCGATTCGTCACCTCCCGTGTGCCTCGTCGCGCTTGGCGCGGAAGCTACGTTACCGTTTTACGCATAATCGCTTCCTTTTAGATGGAAATTTGCACCCGACTGTGTTCCATTTTTAAATTATTTTGCTAATTGCTTTAAAAACGAGATTATTAATTTTAATAGGTTTTGGTAATTTGTAAAGGGCAGGACGCTAGACAGGAGGGCAGGTAGTGCCATGGCACTGTGGCTCTACCCCACGAGCCGCCACTGATTGATAGGTTATTTTGTGTTAACCCATATTAACTAAATTGCTAGTGTATCAAACCCGCTTTAGTGTTATATCAATTCCAGATTTGCTAGAACAGTGTTTTTATTGGTAGTAAACAGTTCCATTGGCAGCACAGTCTTGTCGAATAATGAACTACTAGTATTAGTTTTAACGTATTTCTTATGCAGGTCAAATCATTGTTAGGAGTCTTCTAGCTGTTCTGTCTAAATTTTAATTTTATTGATCGTACCAATACCTGTTTCAATTAATTTATTTTTTACTTTGTATTTAAGTTTTTTTAAACTTTGCATGTCAGATAAAGCAATAGAAGATTCTTATGTTGCACAAACCATCATTAGTATTGGACTTTATAATCAATCTATGGACGAATTTTACCATCTCAGTAAACCATGTTGCATAAAAGATACGTTAAAAGACAAGAACAATATCCCACTAGAAGTTATAAAAAAATTTGAGAACTACTATACTGATTTTTAGTGGTAAGTATATGCCTTATTACCCGTAGCGAGCAAATATTATTATGATTAATGTTAAGTTTCATTACAACTGCCAGTCAAAACGAATACAGTATATAAAACCAGAGTACACCTCCTATAGAACTTGATCATTTCTGTGAGTATTCAGAGCGATAATATCTATAAACCATTCTATGGTAGCGCTAACTCCTATTTCCTGTTGGCTAAATTACCGTAATATTGTCACTATACACAACGGTCTAGCAATTTTCGTTTTCTTACAGTAGAAAAGCGCGTCTCTGCCACATACAGTATTAAACAGTTGTATAAAGAGTATGTGAATTTTGATAAGGAATAGAAGGATTTTAGTATCACTGATTTCGGATTAGCGACAGGTTTAATAATTTAGGTAAGTAAACAATACCAAATATGTTGTAATTGTAATGTTAGCATTCACAATTTTATCAAAAACTAATGATACAATTACGTTGCTGAAATAAATAAGCCAACACTCTTTAGTTTTTATTGCTTGGTAAAGTATTTTTCACAATAAATGGTTGACTCCTTTTAACTACCTGGGACGTTTTGCAAGAGCTCGGCCATAAAAATGTAAATAAACTGTCGGTCAGGGTAGGATTATAATTTTTAATTATAGTAGGTAATATTTTAACTATCTTGTGGTTGCGATAACATCTTTAATTAACATTAACATTAAATAACTAAAGTCCTACCCTGTAGTGTATTTGCTTGTTGATTGTGTATAACAATGGGATTAAACCGGTAGTTTTATTGCAGTCAATAAGTCGATACCATTTAGGGTGAAAAATACTTTAAATATAAACTACTTACTTTAGTAAGAGATACATGTTGACTCTTATAAGAATTGTCCGATTTACTACTCCTAATGGAAATATTGAATCCAGACAGTGGCTGACGTAACGACAATGGAGAAGGATGACTTTTCGTCGAATAATATCCATTGGTCAGCGACGAGTTGCTAGAAGGACTTTGTAGAGATGCGAAACTAGTTTCTAGGAACAAATTAGGATTGGAAGAAGCTGAGTAATAGTTGGTAGCTGAGTCGCTCGTTGACGATGATCGATGTGGTTTTTTCGGACCCATTGTCGTTACAACCTAGAAATGTTGTTTAATACAATTTAAAGCGATTTCCAGCCAACCTATTTAAATAAATGTTATTTTTTTAAGACCGACCAGAAAATATACACTTTCTGGATAATTTTTTGTCCAGAAGATAACGTTTTGTCGATCAAGACCGGAAAATGGACGTGAGGGACCGGCTTGATTTCGTTACTATGATAACAACATTTCGATGTATTGTCGAGTGACAGTTCGTTGATTTTTAATTTGTTGTTTATGTCAAACTTGTTTCGCGAGTGCGCAAAATTAAAAATATGAATTCAGATTTTGAATTATCCGACACGGAAAATGAGATTCCCGAAGATATTTTGGAAGCAGCAAGGAAAGCGGCTTACGATATGTTGCCAGTAAAATCAAAAGCCCGTTACGAGAAGTGTCGGTCTTAAAAAAATATATTGTACGTCACGCAACCGAAAATTAGTTTTTTGCAGATCTCTCCAAGCTGGAAATGCTTGTCTCGACCTGAAAAACACTACTTTCCGGTCTTGTAACGTAAATTACTATTTATTAGGCGGTTAAGCGTTGTTACAATCCAGCACGAAACTTGTTACTGATCAGTAATTTCCAGTCGCTCAACGAGTCTGTCAATGCAACACTTAATTGCTAAAAGTTTAAAATTTGATCGATTGGAAGCTACAAATCAATAACGAGTTCCTTGGTGGTTTGGAACAAAGCTATAATCTCTAGATATAATAATGGTGATAAGTTTACAGTAATTACACTAGTTTGTGCATTAAGATGACTGCCCAAAACCTTTGACAAACCTAAAATCAAATTACCCCTTATAGTCTAAGATCCCTCAGAAAAATCTACCCTTGAAAGGTAGGGGGGTACCTACACTATCCATAAAATATAAATTGGACATGTGCCCTACAAGAAAGATATTAAATTTTTTTAGATTTTGCCTTTTTTCATCGCATAGAAAAAAATAGCCGAAGATAATACCACAACCACCTTGAAAGAAGCCGTGAAACAGAAACATCGACAACACTGCTTGAAGATCCATGTGTCACGTGACTTTTTGAGGTTAGCCATGGTTTAGTATGTAATTTAGGCGTGAACTAGGAGTAGGTATCGTATTAATTTGTATTTTTATCCGGTTTTTGATTGATATCTAATAGAAAATTTAAGTGACATGATTGCTAAGAACCTCTACAAATTACTGATGAAAAATTTTGGTGCGGGTTTGCTCTAATAGCATTAATAAAGTGAAAAATCCAACAGCCTGGCGGTTTGTTTACGGATCTTATAAATGGCGGCAGAATTTTATTTGTTTTAATTTAAAAGTTGTGCGTTTTGTATTCTAGTTAGCTCTTTGGGATAAACTTTATTGTTTTGTGACTACAGTTAATTTATTAAATATTGAAGTGTTTATTATTTAACTTAAAGGTATATGAGAATTAGTTTATAAATATCACTAGTAGAGATAGTTCATAAGTAGGCAGGATACCTATAGATACCTAGGTACTTAGGTAAGTACTATTTTTTTCTTTTAGTTTGTTTATTTATCAACATGCCAAGCCCCTGCTGTATTCCTGGGTGTAACTCTAACTATAAAAGTGTTTTAAAAGCAGGCGAATAGAGTGTAATATATTTTTATAGTTTAGATTTGACCAATGACTGTATAAATATTGTTAATCAGGTTTCAGTGGATATCGATATGAAGGTAAAGGTTTTTTTAAAAGGTAATGAATTGGCTTACAATGATTTGAAATGGATTTTACCCTTTGAAATGAAACTAAGCAGGTGGTCTCAGCTTGAAAACTTATTGTCTCGGTACGAATCCATACATTGTGAAAGTAACGAAGTTAACCAGTAGCCATAGTATAGGTGACTTTCTTAAGACAAGCGTAGATTTCTTAAACAAAGCCTTAAGCTTACTAAACTTTGAGACTTCAGAAGTCGATAGTCAATCCTGTAATTTAAACGCAGAAGATAGTAATTTGTATAATAGAATATTAGTTTTAATCGATCAAATAAATCTACTCGTAGTGAAACAAAAACAGCTTCTCAACGCCATATTACTATTATTTAATAATTAGCTAAGTTGTACTTGTTATCCAAACCTATTTATTACTTTTTCGTACATTTTTCAATATCAATATAGTGGCAACAGAGCCAAAGAAACACAAAAATATCAGAAGGAATAAAAACACTCCCCATTGCCGCGCGTCATAATAATAGCTTGTGGATCCGCAACTCCCGGCTGATGCGGCGTTGCCCCGTTCATGGCTTCTTTTCAAGGTGGTTGTGATAATAATACGCTAGGGTTATAGGTATTACAAGCTAAATTCACGACCCTAGTTATACTATAATGTTTATATGTCAATAAAGAATGTTCCATTACTGTTAACTGTTACTGCCAGTAATATTTACAAAATTTAAAAAAAGTTTATTTAAGGTTTTGCGAAGTCACTCCCAACCAACTAAGGCATTCCATTTTCATGCATAAAACAAAAATGTATTACTTACAGGCTATAAAGGTCATTATCACCGTACACAAACTGGAAGACATTGGAAAGGGCGCTTTCGGGTGCTCACCAAAACTTATTATAAGCAAAAAAAAACTAAAAAGGTGCCGCTAATACACTAGATTCTGTGATAGAATTTCAGGCACTATAAATATGTGTAAATATGAGAGAACCCCTGCTTGAAAGACCTGCACGAGTCAATTTTTTCTGATGAAATAAAGTCGTCGCAGGATAGATGGTGCAAGTTAACGAAAAATATACAAAAATGCAATAATACAAAAAGGCTTGCTTTTATTGGTGTTAAAAAGACTTTCTAGGTGTTCCTCGTAATACAATTTTTAAGTTCTATAAAATATATCTATTCAAAAATAATTATGAATTATGAGATATTTTCTTTATTAAAACTTAGGAATTTATGATTTGCACTTAATTAGCCAGTAACAATTTATAGTTATATGACACACGTTTTATTAAAAATAAAAATGAATATTGTCTTTTATTACAAAGTAACAACAAAAGTAGACATACAGAGTTATAATAAAGGAACTGATCAAACTTTTTGTATAGAATACCGCTCGCTCAAGAATCGCTCGAACCTGTCAAATTATTTTTTTTAATGAAACATATTGTATATTTTTACATTCTACAATCAATTAGAGACATTCACTTTTACAACAAAATATACAAACGACAAATATTAAATACAAACTATTTTATAAAATGGTGAACATATTCTCCACCAACTGTTCTACAGTAGGTTAATCGATCTAAAAATTCCTGTTGTACATTTTGTATTACTTGTGGAGAAATTTCTTGTATTATTCGTCGAAAGAACTCTTTGAGGGTATCTATTGAGTTAGGTTTAAATTTAAAAGCTAAATTTTTTACGTAGTTCCACAAAAAAAAATCCGATGGGTTAAGATCGGGTGATCTGGGTGGCTACTCTATTGACCCCTGTCTACCTATCCACCGCCACGGAAAAAATGGTATTTAAGTACTCCCTTGTATGAGCAGCATAATGCGGGGGAGAACCATCGTGTTGAAACCATAAAGTTAAGCTTGGTAAATCAGGATCATGATTCTGGAAATAGAGTAGCAAGAGCTGGCACCAGATCATTTAAAACTTCGTTTCTTTATCATAACATTGTATATATCCAAGTGTGACAAAAAATAATTCAAAAAGCAAAACTTTAAAACAAAAAATCCCTATACTTAGTGCTTAGGTACCGTCTCATCAAAAGCATAAAGGATAGAAAATAAAATAAATGCAACTATACCTTGTATCGGGCGGCGGAGGTCTTAGGTCGTAAGCCGACGTTTCGACCCTTTGAAAGCCCTGTGGATGATGATGTGCGCTTCTGTCCACCTGTCACACACTGCCAATCAGACACCACACGTCAACACGGTCAGTGACATGCGAGTGCAAATTATTACGACAACGACAGAAACAAAAAACTAAAGTAATAGCATAAAGAAATCATCAAGAAATCATGTTAAAAATATCATAAATAAGGGAACAAAGAAATAACAACGCAAAAATAAAAAAAATAAAAAGTTGGTTTATTCAAAAAATAAAATAGCAAAACAAGAAATAACAACAATAGCAAACAAAGCATAAAACGATTCTAAATTTAACCAATTACAAATAAACGTAAGTTCTATATGGCAACATAAATAATACCTAATTTTGTATATTAATTCAAAATTAATACTTGTACTTAAAACTACTAAAAAAAAACCTTGAAAAAAAATATATTGGTATTGTCGCTAAATAATAAATAAATTTCCTATTGTAGGCTAGACAATGATTTTATAAAATAAAATATACAGTAACACAGCAAAAAGGACACAACGCGAAAAATTAACAAACAAAATAATAATATTTAACAAAAATGTAAGGCATGCATAATATACAGGGTGTCCGGGAAAATGTGGGAAATCTCCCGGATATGAAAAAACACGTGAAAAGGATACTACAAGTTCATATAAACTTTTTTCGTATCGGCCTCCTCTTCGGAGATATGGGCTCCCAAAGAGCTCCCATAAAAAACGTTGTCCAAAGTTTTTATCATATAGGGCGTAAAAAAAATGAACACATTAGTGTCACAGCTAGTCGTCCCTGTAGCTGTGAGTAATTCGCAACACTTTCTGGGATAGTAATTTGAAGGTTCTTACCTGGTATCATCGTATGGAAAAAAAAATTTAAATATACCTGCTGGTTTAATAATTATGTGTCAAAAACTTAACTCCATGGGAGCTCTTTGGGAGCCCATATCTCCGAAGTGGAAGGCGATACGAAAAAAGTTTATATGAACTTGTAGTATTCTTTTCACGTGTTATTTCATATCCGGCCAACATTTTCCCGGATACCCTGTATATAATCAGGTATAAAAGTAGCAAAATTATTATTAGTTTATTGTAAGTAGAAGGTAGAGCTATATATAATATGCATGGTAATGTACTATTATTTGGATTCCAAAAAATTAAATTTTTTGTTTGTAAGTTACTATAAATATGCTGCGTTATAAATTTTACAGTATATTGAAAATAAATAAATAAAAATTATGTGAAAAATTTATAATCTATCTTCGAATGCAAACTAAGTTCCTAAGACCTAACAAATCAATATCATATCGACTCGACAACGGTTCAAAAGAGAATTGACAAACTAACCCCACTTACCACGACCAACCGCTTAGCGATCATAATTGACCATGTAACTAAAGCCCCCTAAACACAGCTCAGTTTGAAGCAGAATACTTTTGCCAACATACAAATAGATGGACCAAGACCAACTATTAGGTTTCTAATCGGTTAATTCTCTTTTTAACCATTGATTTGCATATTAATCAGAGTCGAGATCAGCTTCTAGTGCTATTAGATCAGCTACAGGATTGACATGTGTCATATGTGAACGTACCTTGTTCAGAGCTTCCATGACTTTATCTGGCATGTGGTCCTGGATCATAACGGGTGAGATCAGGACCTCGTCAAAGTCTATATTTGAAGCCCAGAGGGCTTGGTATACGGGTTCCTTTTTGGAGAGAGCTTGTCTAAAACATTAAACATTATTATAATGGGATAGGTAACCAGAATTAAATGGTCAGCAACAGGCTATTTGCTCTTTTAAAATAGCTCCCTCTTATTTGTTTTGATAAATCATCATTGTTATTAATTCATTTATTAACTTACTTACTAAAACGATCATAATATGTTTTCTAATATCTCTAATTCTAACTTCTATTTTAGACTAATATAATAAGCTAGTAGTTTTTAACCCTCCACCCAAGCAAGTGGTGGTTTCTTATTTTACAGTCTTTGGTTCTTTTAACTATCAGCGGACACAATCTAATTTTACATTACACTAGGACATTCAGGGAAATTGGTATAGATCAGGAAATAGAATAGATCAAGCATCAGTTGATTTTGTTTTCACCATGATAATCATGTGAACAAGATATGATATTGTGGGCTAGGGGTTGAAACAGTCTATTTTGAGGGGGGTACTTTTGCCACATAAAGTAATGCATAAACTGAAATAGTTTTATACCACCATTTCCTTTTTTTAAGACAATATTTCGTCAACAGTACAGTTATGTACTTTAGTAAATATGTTAAAATATTTTTTTCTTTTTGCAACATTTTCTTCGACAACTAAGTCGAGAATTAACCATTATGCTCCAGGTTCTAGATATCTTGCCGGACTTGTCCTTATGAAGGTTTAATACGCATGCTTGTTCTATTCTAGTTCCGAATTCGTTAGCAAACTTTTACACCAACTATATTCGTATCCTTTTAAGCATTTTATTTCAAGGTAATTTAATATATTTCGCAGTTTATTTCAATTGGTGTAAAACTATGCCAGAAATTAAAACACTGGAAACAAAAGTATAAAAAAAATCTAAGGGTTGGTATTTTTTGGATCAATAATTGTACTGGATTACGGTACAACATGCAGAGGGCTACTATTATTGTTAAATTATCTGAGTTAGATGTACCAACTGTTTTGTTTGTTTATTTTGTTGAACACACTCCACCACCATATTTGTTTTGGTGATCGTTAACAATATAGAAGTTCATCGAAGTTATGGCTGCTCTCTAGAAGGGTCATTGTTAAGATTTAAAAGGGTTGGTTTTTCTTTACCAACCAACCCTTTTAAATCTTACCAACCAACCCTTTTTAAATCTTAATATAGAAGTTAATTTCTTCATAAAGTAATATATGTTTCAATAAATTCGCTTGGTTTATTAGAGGGTGTCGAGTTAATGGTATAAATACAAGTCACGAGTAACAGCATCGTTAGTCCTAGCTCTTGTAAACGATCTATCAGATGAACAGAAGCTTTCTGCTTACAATTCTGAGTAGATGCCAACAATTATGTAATTTAACTTTCAAAATGTCTTTATTCCAAACTAACTTTTACAGTTCATTACATGAAAAGTGACAACATAATATAGAAAATAATTACCATAAAAAAAATAACATTAAAAAAAAAAATGGAAGTTACTCCAATTTAATTCGTTAATAAAATTAATTTAAAAAAAAATAGTATACTTAAATAGTTTACTTTAGTAAATATCTCTTTAGTTAATTGTTTTTTAAAAGTTGCCAATTTTTTAATTTTTCTGATATTTTTTGGAAGATTGTTATATTTTATTATTCCGTCATATAAAAGCGATTTTTTTCCGAAATTACTTTGTACTGGTATAGTTTGATAATTTATACAACGTCTGGTGTTATGATCATGTAATGTCTTATTCACCGGAAGTGTTATGTTTTATTTTTTTCCTTTTAAAATAATAGAGTGAATTAGAATACAAATTTTTAATTTATAAATGTTTTGAACGTGTAAATACCCTTTCGGTCTATATGGATTAACGGTTGGTTCTAAATGTGGTAATTTGGGTATACATTTATTAATTTTATTTTGCAATTTTTGTAATGGTTTTAAGTTTGATAAACATCAGATCCCCATGCAGAAGTATTGTAAATTTGAACATATTAATGAAAAATATATATTTTTTAAGTATTTCAAAGAAATAAAATATCTAGCTCTGTACAAAACAGATACCAAAGGAGATATCGAGTTGATAATATACTGGATATGGCATTTCCAATTTAAATTTTCGTCTAAAACTAATCCTAAAAATTTTGTCGTTTTTGAATATTGAATATTTTCGTTATTAAATGTTAATGGGTTAATGATGGAATTTATTTTATTTTTAGTTATAAACATAAAAGAAGATTTTGTAAAATTTAACGTAAGTTAATTTGATTGAAGCCAAGAAAGAAGTATTTTTAAATCATTATTAATATCAAAATACATTTCTGCAAGAGTTTCAGCAAAAAAAATAATTGTTGCATTATCTGCAAACTGCTTTATATTGCCCTTTAAGTTCAATTTGGAAACGGAATTAATGTAAATTAAGAATAATAAAATTATTAATAATTATTATTAATTTAATAATAATTTGATTAAGTTGAGGATTGAGTAAAACAATCGGGCGTTTAATTGAAGTAAACAAAATAGTAGGCTAACTATTGGGGTACAAATAGGTTACACAGTTTACGTCACTGTCATGCATGTAATGCAGGATCACTGTAAATTTATGTTTTCTATTTTTACCTCCATCTTTTTTCATACTTTTGTCTGTAAACAGTAAAATAGAGAATTAATATGACTTAAAAATGGGATATAAAAACATAAATAGAGAATAAAAATATAAAATAGAGTAGAGTTGGATATATTTATGTTTAAACTAGTTCGGTTTCATTTGAAACAATTGTATTTCCTCGTATATACAGGGTGTTTCAGAATAAGATGCTGATCCTTAACGGTGTGAATCCTTAGGTGATTTTAAGAAGAAAAGTTCATATTAATATATATCCTTAACCTATCAACTTTCGAACTACAGGGCGTTAAAGTTTTAGGAAAAAAATCGTTTTTCTATCATAACTTTAAAAACTTTCTAAGCTATTTTTAGGAATTTTTCACACATGCCCTCTAAGCATCAATAGCCATTTTTTGGTGTAGAAAATTTTTTAAAATTTTTAACCAGTGGTGTCCTGAAAGGGTTTGGACTAGACATTTTGGAAAAATAGTATGTACGCCACTGCTTTTTCTCAAGATAAAAATTATTTTTAAAATACTCATTCATATTAGGCCAAATTTAATATCTTGCCTTTTTATCGTCCGATAAAGTTTCCGACAAAAAAAATAAAAAGCATTAAATGCGTATTCGCTATGTGCCTATGGTTTATTTTTTAATAATAAATTAAAACAGCAAACTTTAAATAACGTGTGAACAAAAACGAAAATAATTTAGATTAGCTATTGAAAGTGGCCACCACTTGCAAGAATGCATGCTTCAGCTCTTCTCTTCATTGAGTCTCGTACCCTTTGAAAAATTCCTGGAGTATTCCTGATAGTGTCAGAACAAACCATATATAGGCACATAGCGAATGCGCATTTAATGTTTTTATTTTTTTTGTCGGAAACTGTTTGTCGAACGATAAAAAGGCAAGATATTAAATTTGGCCTAAAATGAATGAGTATTTTAAAAAAAAATTTATCTTGAGAAAAAGCAGTGGCGTACATAATATTTTTCCAAAATGTCTAGTCCAAACCCTTTCAGGACGCCACTGGTTAAAAAATTTTAAAAATTTTCTACACCAAAAAATGGCTATTGATGCTTAGAGGGCATGTGTGGAAAATTCCTAAAAATAGCTAGAAAGTTTTTAAAGTTATGATAGAAAAACGATTTTTTTTCTTAAAACTTTAACGCCCTGTAGTTCGAAAGTTGATAGGTTAAGGATATATATTAATATGAACTTTTCTTCTTAAAATCACCTAAGGATTCACACCGTTAAGGATCAGCATCTTATTCTGAAACACCCTGTATACTGGTGTTGACATTTCAACTGAATACAACATAAGCTCAACATTTTGTTGAATTGAAATAAAGTTAAAGAATGTAGGCAGAAAACGTTGGTTGGTTTGTTTTACAAAAATATAAAAAGGGTGAATTTTTCAACTGGAATAAACTCCGTAACCAAGGATCCATCCGTCCTTAAAAAATTCAAATCCCGAGGCACAATTGGCAATTGTAAAATGGCGCATTTAAGAGATCAACTAAAACAACGACAACTTTGGATAATGGAGGAGGAAGAAATTCTAATATTGCCTAGTCTCCAGAAAGACTCAGCTCAGCTCAGTTAGTCAACTGGCAGGTAGTGACAATAATGCAAGTCAATCACCTGCAATAAGTTTAATAAATGTAGGTAAAATGTGCTCATATAAGATGTTAGTGGCGCAGGAGTTAATGAAAGATGATCCAAATCGTGGACTTCAATTTTCTGAAATTCAATAGTTTCGGACTGGGTTCGGATAAGTGAACTTTTGTATTAAATTTTAAATAGTCATATGAAAAGCAAAACTGTCTGTACTAGGTAGATGAAAATTGTTACTTGCAGGCATCATTTCTTCAATCATGGGTCATATTATCTAATTTTTTTGCGAAAGGATAATTTTTCAGCATTTGGATTTTTCTAAGAAATAAATGGATTCCTTGTTGGGGATGTTTTTTCTGTTAAAAGAGCCACCCTGCAGTTTAAATTGTGTTAATTAGGTTACCACATGAATATCATTTTAAAAACTTTTGTGCAAATAACAAATTCACAACTCCAATTTGATTTTAAATAAAATAAAAATCACAATGCTTACTGTCCACTAGTCGGATGATGGCGTACCACGTGTATGATCCTTCCCGGTGGGTACAACGGCTGATGACTAGTTAAAGCTATGGTACTATCTGACGGGTGGATGCCCATACAGCGAGCGTTTTCTTTACTCCTCATATACTCGCACACTTCTGTTTCACCCGTTGACATTTCTACAGCCGAAGTAGGTTGCGAGCAACCGCAGCATATTATGCTGCATGTTATTGTTTTCCACTGGAAGTATAACAAGAAATGGATTTAGAATAGTATTTTCCGAGGTATTTTCCAAAATAATATAAAAAAAGTGTAGGTACAGGGTCATTCCCTATATATTGACCCATATGCTAGCCGCTTTATTAATAGAGATATCAAAAAACTAAAATGAGGAAAGTTGTAGATCTTGATCTTAACTTTTTTTAACAATTATTAGAAAAAACAAAAGACTGTTGGAACTTTAAAATTTTAGCACAAATTTTGTTTTTTAAATGGGACACCCTGTATATTATTACATTTTTAAATTCCACATAAAATTATAATTATTTTTTATTAAATGCATTATTAGCCTATACTTCATACTTTCCGAGATATGACTCTCGAAAAGTGACATTTTTGAACTTTGACAGCTTATAACCTTCTAACAGTACGTCTTAGAGCAAAACGGCTTACATCTCCCTATCTTTAATTTTTATTATCTTCCCAAAAAATCAACCTCCAGTGAAACCGGAACAACTACATTTCCTGCTTTCGAGTTACATCCGGTTTAACCGGAAGTTGATTTTTTTGGGAAGATAATAAAAATTGAAGATAGGGACATGTAAGCCGTTTTGCTCTAAGACGTACTGTTAGAAGGTTATAAGCTGTCAAAGTTCAAAAATGTCACTTTTCGAGAGTCAATATCTCGGAAACTATGAAGTATAGACTAATAATGCATTTAATAAAAAATAATTATAATTTTATGTGGAATTTAAAAATGTAATAATATACAGGGTGTCCCATTTAAAAAACAAAATTTGTGCTAAAATTTTAAAGTTCCAACAGTCTTTTGTTTTTTCTAATCATTGTTAAAAAAAGTTAAGATCAAGATCTACAACTTTCCTTATTTTAGTTTTTGATATCTCTATTAATAAAGCGGCTAGCATATGGGTCAATATATAGGGAATGACCCTGTATATCAAAATGTTCTTTGAAGCACTGCAAATTTTAGAACAATTATTTTGAAAGTTTTGGTTGTTTTTACTTTCAAATACTTGACTGAAGGATTGTCACACTTTCCCTTGGATTTTTCACAAAAACCTAATAATAAGATATACAGTGTCCGCAACAAAGTTCGCATCAAATGGGATTTCTTTTTATTATTAGGTATAGGTAAAAATTGAAAAAGCATTTAGTTTTTGCTTACCAAAAAAACAAAAATGACGTACACTGAAGCAGCTGCACGACTTGCGTTACCTGTCAAATTTGACATTTTTAATAAAATAGGTTCAAAAATGCATTTATTTATCAAAATATCGAAAAACTTTATTCGAGAAAGTTGTTTATTTGGGCATTTTTAGCCTCTGTACGAAATTTTGACAGTCTAATACAGTTTTTATTTTTTGTCAGGTTCTTGAAAATTTTATTCAACCCTCGTAGATTAACTTTTTTAAATCGATGGAAAACCATTTGCCTTTCTTTCATTTGTAATCTTAATGCAATTTTCTGTAAAGTTTTTGTTTCCAATTATTTATTTTTCTTCAAAAACTGAAATTGTTATTGATAAGTATGTAATGTTTGATGCAAAGTTTATCTAATTACATCAGTTTTGCCAAAACCGACGTTTCTCATTTTTCTTAAGTTAGTAAATAGATGTACAAAAAGAAAATATTAGGAAGCTTTCGTTGAAATTTTACTTAATTAATATTGGACCAAAAAGAATAAATAATATTAATCGCTTGAAACATTTTATTCAACTAAAATATAGTTTACAAGTAGGCGTATATAAAATAAAATATTTCAACGAAAGCTTCCTAATATTTTCTTTTTGTACATCTGTTTACTAACTTAAGAAAAATGAGAAACGACGGTTTTGGCATAACTGATGTACTTAGATAAACTTTGCATCAAACATTACATACTGATCAATAACAATTTCAGTTTTTGAAGCAAAATAAATAATTGGAAACAAAAATTTTACATAACATTCCATTAAGATTACAAATGAAGTAAAGGCAAATGGTTTTCCATCGACGTATAAAAGTTAATCTACGAGGGTTGATCAAAATTTTCAAGAACCTGACAAAAAATAAAAACTGTATTAGACTGTCAAAATTTCGTACAGAGGCTAAAAATGCATAAATAAACAACTTTCTCGAATAAAGTTTTTCAATATTTTGATAAATAAATGCATTTTTGAACCTATTTTATTAGAAATGTAAAATTTGACAGGTAACGCAAGTCGTGCTGCTGCTTCAGTATACGTCATTTTTGGTTTTTAGGTAAGCAAAAACTAACGGCCTTTTCAATTTTTACCTATACCTAATAATAAAAAAATCCCATTTGATGCGGACTTTCTTGCGGACACTGTAGAAAAAAGAAAAACACAAAGTCTGTCTCCACAATTTTGATTGAATAACTAGGCGAACCTAGAATAATTCATAATAATTCAAATCGACATGTTGCGAGTGTAGAAACACTCATCATCAGGAAAACAAAGTGAAAGGTACAATGCTGATGTTGTTAGCAATAAAGAAAATAATAGTGCGATTGAGCCGTAATGGAGCTTTTAATGGTGTACAAGAGGTGTAAAATTGAATAATCAAAAGACCGACAATCAAGACTTCAGCATACTGAAAAGTCAAGGGTTAGTGCTGTCCTGGGCAGAAAAATGAGGAGAGCAAAAGACAAATTAGGGAGTTTTAAAAAACTCATTTGTGAAAATCATTATTAAGTAGTGAAAAATATTGAGTTTTATTCAGCTTTGTCAGAGACATGTGAAAGTATTGAAGTGGGATGGAAAGAAAAAGAAAAAAAGGTTGTTTTTCATAACAGTCGAAGCATCATTTGGCTTAAAGTAAAATACTGTTGGGGTACCAGGCTTTTTGCGGCCCAGTTACCCCGGCAGGAATCAAAACATACAAATTTTGTGCAAAATCATTATTTTAAAAAAAGTTTTCAAAAAGTTTTTTTAAATATTAAATTTTTAATTTTTTTAATTTAATAAAAATTGTGGAGAAAGACTTTGTGCTTTTCTTTTTTCTAATAATAAGCGCTTCATAGAAAATTGTGTGCTTACCTTCGGATCTACACTTCTCTTTATGGCGTTAATTAGATCTGTCCTGAGGGTTTCCATTTGATGGAGCCCTATTCTAGGAACTACGTCTTTTCCCACAACTACAGAAACTGTAAACTCTTTGGTATATTCTACAGCGGGAGCTGATAATAGGCCCCCTGGTGGCGAATAGCAGAAGCACTGTAGGGAAGGATTTTCTTGACGCATCAGAATGCCTAAAATACTCGCTGTACCTAAAATTTGAAGGAATTAATTAACAGTTAAATCGGTTTGATATTTTGCAAATTAAACCCCAAGAATTATAGTGAAACAACTACACTATAGCATTGAATATCAAACTATTATCAAACTATAAGAATGGCGGATGTCCGAGAAAAGTTAACAACCCAGTTTTACACATATTGGAGGTGGTTTGGCCGACATTGTGGAGTTGATCGTAACTCTAACCTTAAATCTGTCATTATAATGCAGCGCCTCGGCAACAGATGTCTCAAATTTACTGATGTGATGTCGTGGTGTTGCCGCATATCGTATTTTATTGAAATTTTTAATGATATAAGCATTTTTAACAGACAATAAAATAGGAGGTTCTCAATTCCAGCCGAATGTATGTTTTTGATAATAATATGTACGCTGATTACTCCGGGTAATTGGACCGATTTTCATAATGATTTTACCGTTGCATTAGGTGTTAAATGTCAAACAAATAAAAGTAGATAAAAAGCGACAGCAAGTATAACTAAAATAGGTTTTATTTCGTCGAAAAATAGCAAAATACGTAATACACTAATACAAACAAACTGGTTGTTTCTGAAGTAAGAAAGTAAAACCTACTTATTTTAACCATTTTGAAAAGTAGTAATAATTGCAAATAAAAACCAAGTTATACAAACCGCACATCATTCATATTTTACCCAACATATACGTTGTAGCGTAGGTATGCATTGAATGGTGAGAGTCATCATTTAATTCTGTTAGAAATAGAAAACATAGCAGTCAATATGTTTTCATATAATTAACGTTGGAACGTCAAAAGGTTGAAAATATTATATTCTACTAAGCAATTAAAAATAGGGACATTTTTAGGTCTAGACTCTAGACTCTAGACTATACTATAGGTAGGAAAATAAAGGTAAACTACTTAAATCTAGGATAGGTGTAGATACTTATATCAAGTTTTACGATAAGCTATAAAAATAAATTTAAAAAACTCATGCAGCAAGTCAAACAGACAGGCGGCAACAATGTTTTAATTTTGCAGTGAAAAGGCTTGTCGTTAGTGGCTGCATCAACACGCTTTATTTTTGATGACTCATTGGTGCCATCTATGAATTTAACGTAGCAGATTTAGGAAATCTGCTTATATGGCCTTCTTATAGTTTGATATTCAATAACTATAGTTATGTAATCGTATGATGACGATTTGTGTGATGATATGATTAAAGTGCCCAAATGTTTGTACTTCTACAATGGACCGTATGAAGAATTCAATCAAATAAATTTCCTTGGTGCATGGAGGATACTTATATCTCAATGTCTTCTACCAAAGAGGGACTTGAAGGGTAAAGAGAAATTTCTAATTAACAAACACATAATTCTGATAAAATTATCTTTGGACACTTTCTGTCATTTACTACATAATCGTTTAATATGTATAGGTACTCTCACCTGCTCCTAATGAATGTCCTACTATAACTATCTCGAAATCTTTGGTTCCTTTTTCTGGCTTTCTCTCTCTAGCTCTTTCTAGCAATTGTTCTTGTTCTATTTTTTCCATGATATATTGCGCCGCTTGAACCATACCTTTGTGCCCGGTCCATTCTTCTCGTGGTGGATCCAGAGGAATTGTCTCGCTTTCAGCGTTAAGGTCAGTCAGGATATCCTAAATACAATATTTTTAATTAATTTGGCAGCATCAATTAGTTACTCGCAATTTCATTTCGTCTCGCTATTAATTCTAACAGTTTTAAATATGCCTACCTTCATGGAGAGTGTTCCCCTAACACTAATAACAATTTTCTTCCTATCGTAATCTAAGGCAACAAAAAATGGCGTCTCCCCAACATCAACGTGATAAGTGACGTAAACAATTTCAATATCTTCTAAATCTGTTAGTTTTTGCAAAGCCGCGTAGTTACATTGGCAACAGTTGTCTTCAACGATTTCTGCTTCAGCTTGTGTTCGGCATGGTAGGCAACAACAATGAAGCCCTAAAAGGTAAATAGAAAAATTAGGAATAAAAGAAAGATTAGGGAAATATGACGAGTTTCATGTACGTGGGGAGTTGCTTATTTGAACTAGGTAATTCATGAACATGAACTACGTTCCTCCAAAACAGGAGAGTTAAAAGTTAAAAATAGATTTGTCTTTGGGTGTCAGACGAAGGAGGAGACACCGTTGTACTTTCTAGGGACGTGTGAGGCTCTGGGGATACTGAGACGTCAGGTCTTCGGGTCGACAGTACTCCGACTGGAAAGGTATTCTACTTTTATAACTAAATCCGGAAGGGTTAAGCAAGGGCAGAGGTGGTTAGAGTAGTCGAGGGAAGATTTAGGGGGTAGACAAAAAGGATCGGTTGGGTCTACTTGCCAGGTTACTAAGACTCTCCACGAGTCGCTATCACGAAAATCTCGAAGCTGCACCAAAATAAATCAAACCAGGAAAAACTCAAACTCAACTTAATACAATTTTAATTTAATTTACCTGACTCTAACCTTTATTTTTGACGGGTGTACGCATGATATCTCGTAATTGAAAAATTGCCCTTTTTAAGCAATATTTATTATTTACCTTGTTAATCAACAACCCGCAGATGGCTACATTTTGATCGACTTTTTTTTTTATTACATTATTTTTTATTTGAGTGTAAAATATTAATAATAGGTTTTTGGATAAATTAGCTTTCTTTGACCTTGTTTAACAAACCCAGATAATGTAATTCTTTTATTAAAACCTGTAAAAAAACGGTTGGAAATTGACATGAAAAGTATATTTAGAAAAACAATATTTAAAAAATATTCCTTACCTGTACAAAGATGGCAAGCACCAGTTTTATTCATCATGACATAAACAGGCCATCCGTAGGCCTTCACAGCAAAGTGCGCAAAATGTATTACGGTTTGAAATAGTTCCAGATCGGCCCCATCTTCATGTAGCGAGAGAAATTGTGTCCGTGGAGTTACAGCCACTCCCGAGAGGAACTCGTAGGTGTCATTCTTTCGCTAGAAAACAGAAATCAAGTATAATGGAAGCTTGAAGATAGTATGCTAGAAAATTCTATTTTACACTTGGCAACAATGTAATAACGGCACTTTTTATGGAAAGTAAGACTTCAGAATTACTAGACTACAGAATAAGGGAAATGCAGCGAACGCCTCTATACGTATACACCTAATGAATAACATATTATTATAATTTTTAATAGCAAGTACATTTATCCTCATTTGATGAGTACGTAATAGTTAACCCGAATGCTCACCTGTTCAACAATAGCTTTCCTTTCAATCTTCTGGAATTTTCTCAACAGCACTAACCCAACAACTACATCCGAGGGCACGACATCGAGGTCCCGGAAGAAATCTGATAGCAATCGGGCAATATCGGCAAAAGAATTTCTATTTCTATCCGAAGGCGCCGAACAACAAAAGAGGAAGCGACATCTGTTCTGCCAACTGTCTTGGTAGGCCCGCAAAACTTTCCTGAAATAAACATAATATGTGGTAATTATGCAATGGCGTGAAGTCCATGGAAGCGATAAAAGCATCGCTTCCCCTGCTTGCAATGAACCAAAAAAGTTTTTTGTTATATTTTTATTTTTAAATAATTTTCTATCCTGTCTAATAGTTGCCCGGACTAAAATCATTTGGTTGTCGAACGTAGACGTATCTACCATCTACAATTTGTATTCTTATTTTTAAAGCAATAAGCAAAGTATAAGAAAAACGGAACGCAGTCGATCGATTAAGTATGTGTAACCCGGTAGTGATTTTACAAAATATAAACTATTATAGCACAAGACACGCCCCCTATTACGAAATTACAAAATATAATCGGCCTCAGCACAATCCTGCAAAATCTAATCGTTTGCAGCACAACGTGGATCTTTTCTACAAATTCAATAAAAATTTTATTTTTATAAAATAATATTTGTGGAAAAAAAATGCTCTGGGTAACAACGAACAAACCGGTTGCCAATATACCTTTTCGACGGAATTTGTAGAAAAGATCCACGTTGTGCTGCAAACGATTAGATTTTGCAGGATTGTGCTGATGCCGATTATATTTTTTAATTTCGTAATTGGGGGCGTGTCTTGTGCTGTAATAATATATATCTTGTAAAATCGCAACCCGGTAACGTAGTTCTCGTGATCTTAGCTCAGTATGACCTGTATCCATGCCGTTTTAAGAGCCAGACGCCCAAGGCACCTTCTTTCAGTAAGTTGATGTGCGCGTGCCGGTCCATCGACGCGGTGGCGCAATTCAGCTCTTGGTTCGTACGTCGCGAATGCGTACTGGTTTACTTTGTTCGCGCTCGTAAACAAAGTATGTAATTTTCTTTCTAGCTTTTTATAATTTAGAAGTTTTTTATGGACAATTCATTTGCTACAATGTGTTGGTAACAAAAGTTGGAAATAAAGAACTCACACACACTCCACTGCGGTATATACAGTGAGGACCTAAAATCCGTCCCCCCCCCCCCCCTCTAATTTCTAAACCGTTCGGTATATTTTAATGAAATTTTGAACGATAATATTTGAGCAAGTCTTGCACTTTTTGACATACCTATGACAACTTTAAATGTCAAGATGCCAGCTGGGTCCGCTTTTGGAATATTTTTTTAAATGGAATACCCTGTATATTTTTACATTTTTTAATTCCATATAAAATTATAATTATTTTTTATTAAATGCATTATTAGTCTATACTTCATAGTTTCCGAGATATTGACTCTCGAAAAGTGACATTCTTGAACTTTGACAGCTTATAACTTTCTAACAGTACGTCTTAGAGCAAAACGGCTTACATGTCCCTATTTTCAATTTTTATTATCTTTCCAAAAAAACCAACTTCCAGTTAAACCGGAACAACTACGTTTCCTGCTTTCGAGTTACATCCGGTTTAACCGGAAGTTGATTTTTTTGGGAATATAATAAAAATTGAAGATAGGGACATGTAAGCCGTTTTGCTCTAAGACGTACTGTTAGAAGGTTATAAGCTGTCAAATTTAAAAAATGTCACTTTTCAAGAGTCAATATCTCGGAAACTATGAAGTATAGACTAATAATGCATTTAATAAAAAATAATAATAATTTTATATGAAATTTAAAAATGTTTAAATATACAGGGTGTTCCATTTAAAAAAATATTCTAAAAGCGGACCCAGCTGTCATCTTGACATTTAAAGCTGTCATTGGTATGTCAAAAAGTGCAAGACTTGCTCCAATATTATCGTTCAAAATTTCATTAAAATATACCGAACGGTTTAGAAGTTAGAGTGGGGGGACGGACTTTAGGTCCTCACTGTATATAAAGCTTTTAATAAAAATTTAGTTATAGTATTATTTCTATTTTTATGATTCAGGACAAAAGGTCATTTCGCGAACCTTTCGATGTTCCTATAAAAGGCTGTAGCCTCGATTTTAGCCTAGTTAAAAAGTTATAAAAATATATACAAGAAAGGAGCGTTCTTATCTGATATCCGACACGGTCGCCTTGCTTTTTCCACAAAATGATACTTTTTAGAATTTTCTCATTAGTTTTTATTGATTTTGGTTTAGGGTTTCGAGGAGTTTTATTGGGTGTGTCAAAGAAGTGGGTTAATTCGGCTAGGATTTTCTTTTTACTATAAAGGAAATAACTTTTCGTTAAAATGTAATGATAAGCTTATTTTCAGGATTGGCAGAACTGGTTATTGAGGTCTGACGTATGATAAAAGAATTCAAGAAATGCGGGGGTTATACCCATTGTATTGGTATAATTAATAACAATATACAGGGTGTTACAAATTCGTGTGCATATATGGGGATTGGGAAAACTTTAGTTGCGTATTTGTAGACTTAATAATGTCGTCAAAGAAAATCGTAAATATTCCAAATATCTGCGGATGTAAAGTCAACTTTTTCTAAAAACAAAGCACAGTTGTGACAGTGACAGTTGACACCCACAATGACATTAACAGCGATACTGGTTTTTTCCTAAAACTTTCCAGTTTAGTAGTGGGCCGTAGCTAGCTCACGCGTTAGAGTTTCAGAGACTAAATTTTCCTGGTGTTTATTATATTTATAATAACAAGCATTTTATTTATCAACATTTGCTATTACAAATGTATATTATTAGTTTATCCATTTCAATTACTGTAAAATGTGTTGCAAAAACCTTGCGCTCACTGAGAACTAACCCAGCTGTTTGTATTTAAAAACGCGGTTTTGTACTACGCCACGAACGTAAATTACAATATGGCAACGCAGCATTAAACGCAAAACATGCGCCGCTTAATTGGCCCCTTTACAATATTTGGGCGGCGAAACCCTTGTATATTATCTAGGTTGTTTATAGCCTTTTCCATTGATAAGTTTAGTGCGTGTCAAATATATATTTTATTCTATTGCACGTTGAGTTCGATATTTCAATTGTAAATAAAATTAACGCTATATTTTGCAAGCCATTATGCTAAAAAATCATTCAGATATCCGTACAAGTTTAAAATATGGCGAATGCGATGGTAAAAGCACTTAGCCTAGTCTTGTCTCTGTCGCCAACCTTAACGTAAAATAGACTTTTCCGTCGACCGTGTATTTACAACCTTAATTAATGTATAAAAAATCATACATTAATGGCCCCTATTAATGCATGATTTTTTTTTATTAATAAACGATTTTAGGCAACCAAACATACTACAAAGCACGCACTGCCGCGTACATAATGGCGTTGCCATAGTTTCTGTCGATGTCAATAAGTTTGAAATTCAAAAATTTGTTATAATATGTAGTTTGGTTCTAAATTGAAAAAAAATATAATCTATTAACAAGACAATCGACGAAAAAATATGGTAACTAACGCGTATATTAAGTAGCGATTAATAATCTCAACAAATTGTCTCGATTATTAATCGCCCTTATTAATACACTAGTTTGTTAAATTACTATTTCCGTCGACCGTGTATTTACAACCTTAATTAATGTATAAAAAATCATACATTAATGGCCCCTAATAATGCATGATTTTTTTTATTAATAAACTATTTTAGGCAACCAAACATACTACAAAGCACGCACTGCCGCGTACATAATGGCATTGCCATAGTTTTTGTCGATGTCAATAGGTTTGAAATTTAAAAATTTGTTATAATATGTAGTTTGGTTCTAAATAAAAAAAATATAATCTATTAAAAAGACAATCGACGGAAAAATATTGTAACTAACGCGTATATTAAATAGCCATTAATAATCTCAACAAATTACTATTAACAAACTAGTGTATTAATAAGGGCGATTAATAATCAAGAAAATTTTAATGTGTGAGCGCAGCGAGCATGTTAATTTATTGAGATTATTAATCGCTATTTAATATACGCGTTAGTTACAATATTTTTCCGTCGATTGTCTTGTTATTAGATTATATTTTTTTTAATTTAGAACCAAACTACATATTATAACAAATTTTTGAATTTCAAACTTATTGACATCGACAGAAACTATGGCAACGCCATTATGTATGCGGCAGTGCGTGCTTTGTAGTATGTTTGGTTGCCTAAAATCGTTTATTAATTTAAAAAAGTCATGCATTAATAGGGGCCATTAATGTATTATGATTTTTTATACATTAATTAAGGTTGTAAATACACGGTCGACGGAAAATTACTATTAACATGGTGATAGGTGACTTAGCCACGATGTGGAGGGGAAATTTGACTATGCTGACAGTGATTAAGGAACATATCGCTCAAATTGTCAAAATGACAGCATCCGTTGTTTGATAATATTAATTTACTTATTTTCGCGTTTAATCACCTCATTTTCTCATGCGTCGTAGCCACAAACTCGTAAGGCGGACTATTATAACTATGAAGTTAGTATGTTTGTGTTCAGTGACGGCGGCATAAGTCATAGAGCCAACAAGAAAAGGCACAAAAAAATTTAATTGTTATTAAAATAAAAGCATAAACGAAATTTTCCCATATTTCTTTTTCTGTCTTTAATCACCTATGGTAGGTATTTTTACTATAATGACGGGTATTTGCAAAATTCAGAAAAAAATTAGACTTATTATCTGAGCTAACGATTTAGAAAGAAAAACAAACTATACAACATAAAGTAAAATCCGGATATAATTAAGTCTGTTTTTCTGTAAGCAGGAGATAAGAAGGAATGAATGAAACCCTATAAAAGCAGAATGTCAAATTAATGGAAAACAAAGTAATGATGGTGATAATTGAAAATGCGATAAAGATGAACATAGAAATTTTATGACGGAGAAGTCGATGACATTTATATAGATATTGAGTTATATGAAGATTTTATTAGTTTCAGTTTTAGTAGAATGAAAAGAAATATAATTTTACCAATAGTGTTTATATCGTCTGGATGCTGATATAAACAGGGTGGTTATTTAGTTAGCGGCAATAAGCTGCAAATAGTTATTTAAAATACAGAAAAAATGTCAAGTCATTCAGAGTTGTATTTGTTGATTGTGTGACTGACGTATTATCAGTAGTGTCAATTCGCGTAACTTTTTTATTATTATTTAAAAAAAATGATATGTTGGTATAATATAGGTATCTACCTAGTTCTGTTTGGTAGTTTTGACTGTGTCTGCGTAAAAGTTTTGAATTTTCTTTATTTTATAACGTGCAGTATACCGGGCGTTTCTCAAAAGACGTTCACCCCTATAACTTTTTTATATTTATAGATATTAAAATGAAATTTTGAGATTATGCATAGGAGATGAGTCTGCATTTGTTGGCATAATTTTCAATTTGTTAGCACTTCCGGTTTGACCGGTTTGACCGGAAGTGACCTTGACTTTGGTATTTTAACAGGGATATCTTGTATATTTTTACTTATTGGGATTCAGCATAACATTCTGAGTAAAATGACAGCTCACTTGTCATTTAATGACAAATGAATAATTAAGGGCCGAAACTATGAATATAGAGTCTGGCGTGCTTACGAAAACTTTTAATTAAGATGAGAATGTTGTAAACACATCCAACATCAAGGATATTCGGAAGACACTTTCAATAAATAGAGACTTGGGCGGACCCTTGCTAACAATAAACTTGAATAAGGGTAATGCATGGTTAGCTACAGGGTGTATCAGAATTTTATTGATAAGTGGTATCGCTTTTAAACAGTAACCGAGTAACATACCGGGTGTTTCTCAAAAGACGTTCACCCCTATAGCTTTTTAATATTTATAGATATTAAAATGAAATTTTGACATTATGCATAAGAGATGATCGAGTCTGCATTTATTGGCATAATCTTCAATTTGTTAGCGCTTCCGGTTTGACCGGAAGTGGCCTTGACTTTGATATTTTAAGTATGACATCTTGTATATTTTTACTTATTGGGATTCAGCATAACATTCTGTGTAAAATGACACCTCACTTGTAATTTTTTGACGAGTTATAACATTTTTATGTTTATTTTTTATTTTCACTCTAGAGTGCTACAAATTAATTAAATCTGTTAATGTATAGTCAAGTAGTATATGAAAATTTAAATTATGTCATAATAATTGACTTTCTAAGTTTCACAAGCATTTAAAAAATGAAATTTTGTTTTCTTGACGTTTACTCCATTTTTCCAAATGGAACGATGGTAGTTCACCAGGATATTTAAAACGAGTATTTTTTTCCAACAATTTCATATCATGATGTCATTCGTTTATTAAACTTACATTGTAAATCAGATAAAATGGTTATAGTTTTACTAGAAATGAAGAAATTGATATGCTCCTAATTTTTGGAGTGACCAGAAAAATTCTTCTGAAGCCGCAAGATTGTATGTATTGTATGTTTTATAAACAAATGACATTACAACTTTAAATTAAAGCCATATTGGTTTTCAAAACCATTCCATTGTTTTTTAAAGCCGCATTTATATTTCTTGCAATGTATAAGGCTTTAAAATTTGCGATTGGGATTTAAGGCAAATTTTTTCGTGTCAATTTTAAAATAGCATAGGAGTGTATGGTATCAAATTGTTGAAAAAAAATGCCCGTTTTAAATATCCTAGTGAACTACCATAATTCCATTTGGAAAACACCTGGTATATGGCATAAAGCATGTATTAAGTAAGGATTAACTTTATCTCATAAGGGTGTCATATTTGGCTCAATATATTCACCAGCAGATTGATATCGACGATATTTCGATTAAATCTTAATAGATTACATTGCATATAATGATGGATGGACTTCTTATATGACAGGAAGAAAACCCGGATGATGTATGATAAATTGGGATTTATTTGTTTTTTTTTGTGAGCTCTAAGCCACAAGTGCTCAATTTATTTTTAATAGAAAAGGGCTGATTGAGGCAAATGCGACACCCAACTTACTGTAAAACAATGTCGCGCCCAAGTCGAGAACCGCTACACAAATTTTATGGCATAATATAAGATTATAAACGTACTTATTTTAATCGTATATTATTTAAGGGCACAGCTCAAAAGGTCAATCATGTATAAAAAAACCTTTAAATGGCTTAAATGTAGGGGTAACTTCCGGAACCTTGCAATTATTAAAAAAAATAATGAGCATCCAATTTTGGAAGGGCTGTTCAGGGAGGCATTGACGAATAGTATGTTGTTGTTTTTTAAATAAATGCACAAAAACTTTAAAAAGAGCAGTTTCTTGAGACCACTAAAATTGCCACAATTTACCTTAAAATCCTTGAAAGTAAACGCGTCGATTTTCAGAACTGAAATAAAAACAACAATTTTTACTAGTCTAAAGTAAAGGGTCCGTAATTGCACAAAACACGAAAGTAAACAAAACTGTGACCGGCTGACTACCATCTGCCTTGCTCTACCAGCTCCTGAATATGTCTGTCTTTCCTCTTTGTATGCCAAAAGCATAAAATAACTACTCTTATTTACACAGCATGCGGATCGTCAATAGTTAGGCAAACCGAATTGACGATAGAAAATGGCGTCGTTAATCCCACCTTAACAAGTATATTGTGGTTCTTTATACGCGAATCAAATGCCTACTATATTTTGTTTACAACCATCAACTGAAAACTCACTAAACCCCAAAATCTCTTTAAATTCTTAATAAGACAAAATAAATTTTTGCTTTATTTAGACGTTTTATATTTTTAATAGCAGCTGACGCTTTATTTGATGTCTTCAAAAAAATGTAATTTTCCAGAAGTCAAAACTGGTCCGAAAATTGCAGACCGCCTAAAAATTGAAAATATGTATTTTGACAAAAATTACCCATATTTTTTGTCGAACTAAAATGTAGAGATCAGAAATAACCCATTTTGTACAACATTTTCGTTCTTTAGAAACTGAAATGAAAATATCCCGGCTTTATTGACAACGCAAATTTTAACAGTTTCAATCGAAATCTCAGATAATTCCGAATTCATAATTACCCTTGTTATTTTATGAGTAATCATAAATATTGCAATTATTGTATTATGCAAAAATAGCTCTTACTATCATATATAGGTATAAGTGTATATTATTCAATTGTTGTGGAAAAAATTATTGAAAAAGCCAAGTGAATCGTAAAATGTGCTACGAAATTCAAATAAGTTTCGAAAGATGGCAGCAGTGGAAATAAAATCAAGCTTTTTGAAGGGAAAAATTCTACTGGGACCCGGCTTGTGCATCGCTCATTTGCCTGTATCAAATTTCAAAAATATGATCAGGCTTAAGGCTCTGAAAGATCGCAAGTAACTATTTAGTTTTTCAAAAAATAATAAAATTTTACAAACGGTTAAGTACAAATTTTTTAAAATTTCAATCGATCACCTCAAAATAATTAAAAAGTAAAAGTAAGTAAAAAGTTAGTAAAAGTAAGTAAAACTAAGTAAAAGTAAGTAAAGGTAAGTAAAAGTAAGTAAAACTAAATAAAAGTAAGTAATTTACATTTCCTACTACTTAAACTAATAATCAAACATAAAACATTTTATTAATGCTTTGACATATAAACTTAAAATTAGTATTTTTACATAAGTAGGTAGACATACTTAAATAGATAAAATAAAAATTAAAAATAATTATTCCTATTTAAGTAGGTATAAATTAGTATCAGCCAAGACCTAAATGGTTCCATCTGATGTGAATCGTCATGATCTAATTTTTCTGTAAAGAATAATTGTAATATTTTCAACTAAAACATTCAACCATCTATGTATATAACATATAAACCCGAACCAACCCTTGACAGAAAAAGGAGGAAGATTAGAAGCGCCCCCTTAACCTGCTTTCAGACAATGTGCGTGATCAATGTAGTCTTCGAATGAAACATACAGTGCGTCCATAAAATCCCCCCCCCCCCTCCCCCCACCCCAACCACCCAAAGGCAGGAATCACTTGAGTTACAACAAATAATTCGGCATTTTAGTAAATAAAAGTTGTTGTTTGGGTATTTAACAATATACCGACGATACGCAATTTTGGAAACACATTTAAATGGAAAGAGGAATCTCATTTTACCCTTAATTCAACCCTGCTATATTATCAGGGTTGATTTAAGCGTAAAAAGACCATTTAAATGAGGTATCACTCTTTCCACTTAAATATGTTTTTTGAAATGGCCGATATTGAGAAAAGAAAAGAACAGTATTTCGCACAGCAGCATAGTTGCGCTGACAACAAAATTAGTCATGCTAGCAAGCAAAAAAAAAAAGGCCTGGAAAAACGCAACGCTACAAACTAAAAGGACAACTCACATTCGCGAAATGACAAAAAACGGGACGTCACAACGTTGAAGTACGATAGTGGACAAGGCACGCTTTTCACAGCATTCACAAACATTGCCTCCTGTCTCAACTAAACTACAAAAGGAAAATAAAGAAATTTCTGTAGATCTGGTTCAGGGGAACACTGGGCAAGACGGAGAATTTAATTTAAAATAAAGCATACTTTTAGAACGTCTTGAAGGATATAAATTATAAATATACCCTTACAGGTATTAAGACTGGCTGTCAATACTGATACTTAAGTTTAAGTTTATTGAAAAAGCTTTGCTACACTGAGGAAAATCAATCAAATGTAACCAAACTACTTACTATTTTTGGATGACAAAACTATGAATATTAACAAACAATGTCTTAAAAATTACACAAACATAGTTTCGTACCTTTGTCTCCAGTTTCGAGTACTGCCGGATCTTTTGTACTGGAACTTGGATTCGGACTCCCTCATTGATCTTTGGTACTGTTTCATTTTAACCCACGATCTGCCGGCAGTGTCATAACAACACCATACTGTAATTAATACTGATAGGAGGATGCACCAATTAAAAACTACCATGGCTGTAATCAAAATATTAAACTTATTTAATTGTTATATTACTCTTTACATGTAATCGACAAGTAAATATCTTCAAATTATTTTAAAACGATTATTTGGTATTGCGGTTGGTAATAGTACCAAAGTTTAACGTACAGTATCTGCCAGCTAAATATCCAGTTTCATTAAGTTTAAGACCAAGCCAATCCATTAAAGTTTCCATTTTCCATTTGCGTGAACTGGAAACTTTAAAACTGTAAGAAGGTCGGAAGTAAATAGAAAATTTTCGCTTGAAAGTTTTAATATCGTATTCCCGATTTCTCATTTTTCCATAAATTAAATTATTTTTCTTAAACGTATTCAAAAACAAAAAAAAATGCCGATCGGGAGATGAGATTTTGAAAAACACTAATTTTTTCGTGGTATTCCTATTTTAATCAAGAAAGCACTTACGGTTTTTTAACCAAGTCACATTTTTATTATCGTGTAATCATGTATAATACATATACAGTGTGTGTATAAAGTCTGGAAACGGCTTAATAACATCACAATTTACTGGCCGATTTAAACCAAATTTGGCACAGTTGTGTAAGAGGATCTAACGCACCGAATGACGATATTGGCGTTGTTGCCAGCTTTTTAGTTTGTCTGGAATTCGAACGAATTTTATATTTTTAAATATAACACCCAGTATATTTTTACATTTTTAAATTCCACATAAAATTATAATTATTTTTTATTAAATGCATTATTAGTCTATACTTCATAGTTTCCGAGATATTGACTCTCGAAAAGTGACATTTTTGAACTTTGACAGCTTATAACTTTCTAACAGTACGTCTTAGAGCAAAACGGCTTACATGTCCCTATCTTCAATTTTTATTATCTTCCCAAAAAATCAACTTTCGGTTAAACCGGATGTAACTCGAAAGCAGGAAATATAATTGTTCCGGTTTAACTGGAAGTTGATTTTTTTGGGAAGATAATAAAAATTGAAGATAGGGACATGTAAGCCGTTTTGCTCTAAGACGTACTGTTAGAAAGTTATAAGCTGTCAAAGTTCAAAAATGTCACTTTTCGAGAGTCAATATCTCGGAACCTATGAAGTATAGACTAATAATGTATTTAATAAAAAATAATTATAATTTTATGTGGAATTTGAAAATGTAAAAATATACTGGGTGTTATATTTAAAAATATAAAATTCGTTCGAATTCCAGACAAACTAAAAAGCTGGCAATAACGCCAATATCGTCATTCGGTGCGTTAGATCCTCTTACACAACTGTACCAAATTTGGTTTAAATCGGCCAGTAAATTGTGATGTTATTAAGCCGTTTCCAGACTTTATACACACACTGTATATTATATGCCGTATCTGCAATTATATCGAAAATAACTACTGTTACTTGATTAAAACGTAGTATGTGTGCATTTCATTCTCATATACCGCGTTTTCATTGAGTCACATGCATCTACCGCGTGATTGTTTGGAAATTGGCTTGGTTTTGCAGATACGAAAAAGTGCTTTATAATAAAAATATCATTACTAGTTTAAAAGATAATATAGTGTCCGCAAAAATAATTGAAAGCGAATATTGTGGCATATCGGACAAGTGCGTAACTGTTTTTTATATTGGAATACACAGGGATCCAAGCATCAATGGATACCCTGGGGCGGGTAGACCACGACGGCCGTTTCGTCCTTGTTAGGACTCTACGGGCAGCCATAACCCAAGCAATCACGACACAGCGGTAAGATCTATTAAAAGCCTTTTTGCAAAAGCAAAGCGGCCAATACACCGTAGCGCCATCCCAGCGGAATTAACTCTAGTGGGTGCCAGCATTGATCTATTTCTAGTCTGCAAAATTGCAGATGTTCCGGTGAAAGCGCAAACAGCGTTCCATATACTGGATTGTGATGCACTTTGTAGTTTATTTAGTCGTCTACCTTTCGATTATTACCAGTGTGACTGCCTTTTATATTGCAGTTAATTCCGCTGGGATGGCGCTACGGTGTATTGAAGGCCGCTTTGCTTTTGTAAAAAGACTTTTAATACATCTTACCGCTGTTGTCGGGTTTGCTTGGGTTATGGCTGCCCGTAGAGTCCTAACAAGGACGAAACGGCCGTCGTGGTCTACCCGCCCCAGGGTATCCATTGTGCTTGGATCCCTGTGTATTCCAATATAAAAAACAGTTACGCACTTGTCCGATATGCCACAATTATTAGCTGTTAATTGCTAGTTTATTGTAAGACAATAAAATAATGGCATGGGAGTTCCTATAATGTAAAAACTGGACATTTGATTTTTAACCAGATACAGTACACAAAAATATATAGACCTATTTTATTGCTTATTTTTTACGTCTTTCCACCTTAATCTTATCTAATTTTTTCGCAACAAAAGATCGCGACGTAATTTTACAACTGGCGAATGGGAGACATAAGAAAATGAAAAACAACAGTTGACACGACAGAAAACAGCTGAGATTGCCCGTTTGTATCCGATTTTTTTATCCAAAAAATTAAATGATAATTTTCTTAATTAAAAAAGCTGAAGTTATAATGAATTTAGGAAGGGACCGTTTATGCCAGGAGGGGGTTAATATTTCGCATTTACAAAAGGTATAATTAAAAGTATGTTTAAAAAATTAGAAGGGTCGTTTTTTCCAAGACGACTTGAATTGAAACGTATCCAACATAAGTCCTATCATTGAATATCAAACTATATAAGAATGACGGATGTCCGAGAAAAGTTGACAACCCATTTTTTGACGTATTGAAGCTGGTTTGGCAGCCATTGTGGAGTTGATCGTAACTCTAACCATAAATCTGTCTCCTGTCTCTCGTTATAATGCAGCGCCTCGGCAACAGATGTCTCAAATTCACTAATGTGATGTCGTGGTGTTGCTGCATATCGTATTTTACTAGAATTTTTAAGAATTCAAGCATTTTAACAGACAATAAAATAGGAGGTTTTCAATTCCAGCCGAATGTATGTTTTTGAAAATATGTACGCTGATTACTCAGGGGTAATTGGACCGACTTTCATAATGATTTTACCGTTGCATTGAGTGTTAAATGTTAAACAAATAAAAGTAGATAAAAAGCGACAGCAAGTATACCTAAAATAGGTTTTATTTCGTCGAAAAATAGCAAAATACGTAATACACTAATACAAACAAACTGGATGTTTCTTAAGTAAGAAAGTAAAACCTACTTATTTTAACCATTTTGAAAAGTAGTAATAATTGCAAATTAAAACCAAGTTATACAAACAAACCGCACATCATTTATATTTTACCCAACATATACGTTGTAGCCTAGGTAGGTATTGAATAGTGAGAGTCGTCATTTAATTCTGTTAGAAATAGAATACATGGCGGTCAATATTTTTTGATGTAATTAACGTTGGGACGTCAAAAGGTTGAAAATATTATAAGCTACAAAGCAATTAAAAATAGGGACATTTTAAAGTCTAGACTATACCTACTATAGGTAGGAAAATAAATGTAAGCTACTTAAATCTAAGATAGGTGTAGGTACTTATGTAAAATCAAGTTTTACGATAAGCTATAAAAATAAATTTAAAAAACTTATTCAGCAAGTCAAACATACAGGCGGCAACAATGTTTTAATTTAGCCGTGAAAAGGTTAGTCGCTTTTTTGTTGGTGTATCTATGAATTTAACGTAGCAGCTTTAGAAAATCGGCTCATATGGCCTTCTTATAGTTTGATATTCAATGGTCCTATTTACGATAAAACCCAGCGTTTTGACAAGTGGCAGACCACATTAACAGCTGATACTGGTTCCTTCAAGAAGTTCCCAGTTCAGTGGTGGGCTGTACGCAGCTCACACGTCAGGTCTCGCCTATTTACGAAATCAAAATATATCCATTCGTTTTCGAGATATATGCCTTTGGAGTTTTAAGTGTGTTATGCTCTATGCAACCCATATAAAGGAAAAAATCTGAAGTTCATAACTTTTTCCATATATCTTACCTAGAACAGTTTCCTTAGCATTTTGGATTGGACAGTCAACATAATAATTGGTAAGCCAAGCAATTCCAGCAGATAGCCAACCAGCTTCGATGGTCATCACAGCTAAAAAAAATTAACCTTGTAAGATTTATGTCAAGAATATGTTTACTTTTGAAAAATAGGTTTAGGAGTTAACTTTTTCTTAAAACAAAGCATTTCCACAGCAGACAACTACATTTGACATTAACAGCTGATCTTGTTTCATCGTTAAAGTTCCCAGATCAGCAGTGAGCCGTAGCAAGCTCATGCGTCTGGTTGCGTCATATTATTTTCTTCCGATTTTGGTGTTTTTTAAGTGTTTCTGTGGTTTTTTTTTGTGTGGTGTGTGTTTTAAACATTTTACTTTTGGATTTCAGAAACAGATTTTGGTTAACTCATTTATTATCAAATCAATAATGTGCCTAGTTAAACCGTTTACTTATCGTTATATTATACAGGATGTATCATAACTAAGGGGCAAATACAACAACAGGCGATAGTAGACTTGAAAATAATATATCAATTGGACCCCGTTATGTAATTACGAATTAAACGACATTTAACGGTTTCGAGATATTTAAATAAAAAGGTTTTTAATTTTGTTAAGTTGCCCCAAAGTCGTACCAAATACCTTAGAACCTCGTTTTTTTTTAAAGTAGGTCCGAAATGTAGTATACTATATACCTATGTTTTAAAATTGTGAATATTCCCCAAGTTATGACCACTATAATATACCAAATTGTCGCTTAATTCGATATAACAAATAAAGTTAAGTATAGTTTTAAATCTTCATAAAGAATTAACCGACATGTATGGCGCTTAATTCTTTATAACAAAACTAAAAAAATAAAACTACACTGGTTTAGTATGAAATGATCGCGGATTAAGTCCAGCTAATTGGCGCTTAATTTCATATTACAGAAATAAATATAATAAAATTATATTTTGTAATATCGTACCGGTTGTAGGAAATATAGTACTTCCGGTTTAACCGGAAGTTGACACTATTGGAAAGATAATAAAAAAACGCTTTGTTTTTAGAGAAGTCGTACAATACGTTCTTTCTAATTTATTTAAACTTTGTTTTTCTATATTACTTTGACAGACAAATCCATTATACGAATAAATCTTATATGGTTGAGTATTTTTTTAAAACATTTGTAATAAAGTTACAAAATTTGGCCAAGTTTTTCTTGGATTTGTGCTCTCCCTTGTGAAATAAAACACGATTTACGTATACCTAATAGTATTTATACTTACATAATCTTATGTACAAAATATACTGCATAGAACTCCTAGGCCCGGTCTCCAAAATACTCCCCCTCAGAGCGACGATGCATACAGCAATTTCTAACACCATGGACAGTACTGATATGGCCAAATATCCCACCACCAAACCCCATAGTAGCAGTACGCAATGAACGCTCTTGTCGTACTTTACTACGAAGAGGACCACTCCTAGGATTATTGTCCTGAAAAAAAGAAAAAAAAAAAAACAATAATAATTAAAATGCAAAAGTAATTGATGTCATTAATCAATCAATCAAAAAAACTGATAATTTGCTAGAACGGTGACAAATGAATGATAACTAATATACAGTATGTCTCCGTAAGTTTGCACCATATCGAAAACTTTTTTTATTATTCATATTACGAAAAAAAAGTTATTCTTCATAAAAAGCTCTGCATGGTCTAAAACCTAAAATGCAACCATCAAATATCGAAATTTTCCAGTCATATACGAGTTTTGTCAAAAAATGTGAATTTTTCCCAAGAGTAAAGTACCTTTATTTTTGACATTATCAAAAATTGTTATAAAAAAAGTTGATCAGAACTAAAAACCACGTCTATAAGTAAAAATATACAAGATGTCATATTTAAAATATCAAAGTCAAGGCCAATTCCGGTCAAACCGGAAGCGCTAACAAATTGAAGATTATGCCAACAAATGCAGACTCGATCATCTCTTATGCATAATGTCAAAATTTCATTTTAATATCTATAAATATAAAAAAGTTATAGGGGTGAACGTCTTTTGAGAAACACCTGGTATGTTACTCGGTCACTGTTTAAAAGCGATACCACTTATCAATAAAATTCTGATACACCCTGTAGCGAACCGTAAATCACCCTTATTCAAGTTTATTGTTAGCAAGGGTCCGCCCAAGTCCCTATTTATTGAAAGTGTCTTCCGAATATCCTTGATGTTGGATGTGTTTACAACATTCTCATCTTAATTAAAAGTTTTCGTAAGCACGCCAGACTCTATATTCATAGTTTCGGCCCTTAAGGTCTTTAGAGTTTCGAAGCCTTTAGGCTTCTAAAATTTTGAACTTTGATATTTGGAAGCGGTGCCGGATTAACAGAGAAGGAGGGGTTTAGGAGGATATAAATAAAATTATAATATTTAAATTACAAGAAAAAAACTTTAGCAGCCAGTGGCGGTTGCTCTTTAAGGCCGTGTGGCCGCGTGCCCCTCCTAGGAATTTTAACATAACACACAAATTAAATGTTTATTTAAATATTTATTATTACTATTCATTTTAATACTAATATTTCTAAATTTTAAAAAACCATAGCAACTCACCAATTCTGAACTCATCTCTAATTATCCCTTTTCGTTGACCAACGATAAGCAAACCTCCACGCGTGAATTTTAGATAATTGAACTCCGTCGTTGAAACGCTGCGACGGACGGTGAATCTCGCCTGGCGTATATAAATTTCGCCGAACGAACCCGAACGTCACCCGGTTATATCCGATTTATTTAGGGACTCTACGGCCGCGGTATTTTAGCGCCTGCATTGCTTTAAACATTTCGGACTTTGTTATGGCGTGAGCGCGCGTCGAGTTCGAACTAATAAAAATGAATTTCGTTAATAATATAATGTGAACGACGGGCCGAAAGCCGATCTTTTACGCGTCGGTTTTCAAAAGACATTTATAAATGTATGTATTAATTTACCTAAATTTTTTTTTATAAATAGATACTTTTTTGAGCAATTTGCTTATATGTTATTTGGTATTGGATTTCTATTGCGCCCCTCCAAACACAAACCCCACGACACGCCACTGTTAGCAGCAGACTTCTCGGTAAAACTGCAGGAAAGCATTGCTTCATAATACTGCGTAAATTACATAAATATAAATATCCTCTTCAAAATTGTAGATATTGGAATATACAGTGTGACCAGTAAAGTCCGCATCATATGGGATTTTTTTTTATTAACTGCTTTAATCGAAATTTGACTTTAGCTTCAAGTTCTGCTTCATCGAGATGAAAATTAAGCAAAAAATACTAGTCACGTGATTCGCATTATCTGTCAAATTTAAATTTTTTCCAAAAAATAATTTAAAAGTGGAGTTATTTCTGAAAATATCAAAAAAAGTTATTGGAAAAATGCAGATTTTAGTCCACATGCAAGATTTCAGCTGCTTAAGATAATTTTGATTTTTTACCCATATTTTGTAAATTGGACCACTTGTGCAAAATAAGACTCAACGCAACCTACATAAAACTTCTTAGTTTTGACAATGCTTTATTTCAGCTACATTTTCTTTAAAGTTGCGCCATATTAAATGTGTGTTTTTCTACAAAATCAAAATTGGGCTATTAAAATTTGGTCGCATGTGATGCAAAGTTTATTTGTAGGTAACTTCACAAAATAAGTATTTTTGAAAACGTAGTTTGTGTCTGAAAGAAATACACCTTAATATTAAGACAAAAAAGAACACAGTGTCATCAGTAAAGTGTTCATTATGTGGAAAATAAATTTTAGTTTAACTTAACGTAAAGTTTATCTCTTTTCAACAATTTAATTTAAAACCTTTATTTTACTTTTTATTTTTTTACTTTCAGACACAAACTACGTTTTCAAATATGCTTATTTTATAAAGTTACCTTATACAGGGTCAAATGCTTTTAATAGCCCAATTTTGATTTTGTAGAAAAACAAACATTTAATAAGGCGCTACTTTAAAGAAAATGTATCTGAAATAAAGCATTGTCAAAACTAAGAAGTTTTATGTAGGTTGCGTTGAGTCTTATTTTGCAAAAGTGGTGCAATTTATAAAATATGGGTAAAAAATCAAAAATATTTTATGCAGCTGAAATTTTGCATGTGGGCTGGAAACTAGGTCTTTTATGCCTGATTGACCTTGATAACTGTGCCATTAAATATGTACTTTTTAGAATTTTGACATTATAAATGCTAGGTTGTTGTGAAAATAGTGGTGAAATATCAAAGCTTTTACGTGTTGTGTAAACATTATAACAAAACAATAAAATAGGACAAAAGCGAACGAAGAGGACAAAATAGAAAGAAAAAAAAAACATATTGTTTACTCCAAAAATAAAATAGGTCCTCGTAATTCATTTTAAGCAATGTATCACAGTACAAACACCGTCAATAGCCCTCTTGTAACAAGTTTTCTAATATTTCACCACGGAAACTTAATAAAGTATACCATACACGTACGAAAGCCTTAAATTGTAATCAACAAGATTTATTTTGAGACTGCAATGTTGGGGTGCCGAGCAAATCTGAGCAAATCGATAGGCGACTGTTATTTACACACGAGTGTGTACGGTGTACACGACATGACAAATCAGTTTGATATGCATATTTTTTTTCTTTTATTACAAAGCACTCAGTTTGAAAATAAACCGCGTTTTTTTTTTTTTTAAATTGGGTATTTCCTAATAAATTATAAAAAGGAGTGCAAGCTATTAATGTATCATTTTCTCTCTTGCTAGAACCATCGACACTGTCTCCTGATGATGGACGTTTCTACGTTCGAAACATGTAGAGACCTTTTAAACTAAGAGTTTTTTATTCTATTAAAGTTTGTAGAGGAAGACTTTGTGTTTTTTTTTTCTTTTCATACTTTCAACTCCACTTTAAGTATGGACTATTTCTTCATATTAATATAAAGTTTATGAGCAAAATAACATTAATCTTTGACACTTTGTATCTCCGAAATCATCAACCTTCGGACTTAGGTAAGTTGGGTTAGATTGTCGTGTTTAAACCTCAGGAATTTGTGGTAGCATTTTTCCGCACCTTTTATATATTTCAGGTATGTAGATCGAAAGAATTTAAAAATTTTTTTTTTTCAAATTAGTGTGGTACTTTTCTGACGTTATTGACGGGCTACAATGTTGTACAGGGGTGTTAAAGAAAGTTGTGCAAAAAAAATGCTTGAAATATTAGTGGTATTTTGTTAGTAGTAGTTACATGTTTTATTTAGCAAAAAGCTACAATTAGATATTTTTTTATACATTTTTTCACAAATTTTCATGGATTTATTTTTAAATTTTAAAACGCAACCTTCTTTTAACAAAAACAGACAGAAAAGTTAAACGTTTTGCAAATTGTATCAAATATTACGTATCATTTTGTTTTTTAATTAAATTTAATTTTAAAGTTTTTTTTAAATAGTTTTAATGATATTTGAGATTTAATAGAATTTTCCAAATTATTATATTCTATCAAACCTTTATGAAAAATATACTTATAAGCTAATGTTTTAGACACTCCATCAACATAAAACTTTTGATTAGTTATTGTTTTATAATTATGATGATCATAATTAAAAGAACAAAAAAATTTTAAACAATCAGGCAATAAATTATTTTTAATTTTATTTAAAAAGATACATACTAAATAAAAATTAAATTTCTGACATTCAAACAATCTAAATTTTTTTAAATAGAATTTATTTTTGTATATTTGTCACAATTTAAAATAATCCGCATTGCCCTATTTTGTAAAATTTGTAAATTATCAAATATTTCCTCACTAGCACAATATAAAATGGAAGAACAATAAAGAAAATGTGGTAATATAATAGTATTAGATACAGTTTTTTTAGAAAACAAACGTAAATTAGAACTTATTCTTTTGATACAGAAAAAGAAAAGCACGAAGTCTTTCTCCACGATATTTATTAATCGAAAAACTAGGCGAACCTAGGATCACATCGACGACATGTTTCGAGTGTTTTGAAATAACCTACTTTTCCGGCAATCTTCGGTATGATACTTTCAAAATAATTTAAAAAATTTAATTCTGAATCAATAATTATCCCTAAATATTTAAAACCGTTTACTAATTCCAATTTTTCACCATCAGTTACAACATTTATATTTGGACAATTTAAATTATTACCCAAAACACTACATTTAGTTTTTGAAATATTTAATTTTAACCTACTTACTATTAACATTAACTATGTTATATTATTGTAGCGCCGTTTATAACATAATTAAATATCCAGGGATCTTTGCGATTTTATTAAACTCCACTAGTAATATTTTGTGAAAGCCAGGCTACGTGCTACTATATTTGAAATATTTATCTTGGCGATTAATAATGTGACAAAAGTCAAACGTTGTATCTGATTATGTTCTTTTTATCAAGAAAGTTCTAAAAATTACCCATATTGTGTCAATCACTGTCTTTCGACCGTTTATTAGTCGCCACAGACTCACAGGCACTAATTTATTGATGCTCCACATTTCCTTAATTTACAGGCTAGGATTTGACCTAAAAGTTTAAGCCACAAACAATTCGAGGCAATTTCCGAAATAGAACAACAAAAGCAAAAGGCCAGACGGTATCTGGCCAGTTTCTTCTTCGATTAACGGAAAATTATAATTTACCTGTTTTCAATTGGCAGACAAAGGCATTGCTAGTTATACCGTGCGAGCAAGAATTATTTGCATCAAAGAGGGCTTGGATTAAAAAACGTACGGCTTGGTTTAAATCACAATGATATGGGGACGATATATCTAACCAAATCTAGGTTAAAATTTTGTCAAATTTATATTATGACATGATATGCCAAACCAAAGAGTAATAAAATAAGTAGACAAATACAAATTTATTTTTGTTGTTTACAAAATTAACAAAGAGAATAAGAATATGCAGAAAGAAAAAGAAAAATAGTTACATAAATTGCTGAAATTGGCCACCGCCATGCTCCAAGCATAAATTCACACGTCTCTTTATATTTTCGAAAGTGTTGACCAGAATCTCTGGAGAAATGTTACCACATTCTTGGATAATCCTTTCTTATAATTGTTCTAAATTTGCAACTGGTGTTTTAAAAATAGTGTTCTTTAAATTAGGACAAACGAAGTAATCCATAACCGTTAAACAAGGTGATCTAGGTGAGAATTTAATGTCTGATCAAAAACTGATCAATCTGTCGTCGAAAAAATTGCATAAGTAGTTAATAGTTTCGGCGGCTGATGGGCGGTTGTACCGTCCTGTTAAAAATATCCAAAACGTAGTTCGTCGTCAAGTAATTACTCCACAAATGGATTCAAAATATTGTCTCTATACCGCTATGCTGTAGCTGTGTCATGGAAAAAAATAGGACCAACAATTCTTCTTTGGGAAACAGCTAACCAACCAATTTTTTGAAGGTGAAATGGGGATTTTCACTACTCCACATGCGTGTATTCGGAGAATTCACATAACCGGAGAGGTGGAACCAGGCTTCATAAGAAAAAAATGTCAGGTCTAATAAATCATTTCTTTTTAATAAATTTTGGGTAAACCATTGAGAGTAATTCCTGCGTCTTTAACTATAAATATTTAAATCGAGGTTTTTAATTTTAATTTAAGAGAGATTATATTTCGCCTTAACTTCTCCAAGTACCTCATATTTTAATGGCTTAAAGCTGAAATTTTAAATCCTTTGAGGATTTGTTTTTATGTTTAAAGATAAAACAGGATTTAGGTATCGGACCAAGATTTAAAATTCTAAAAAGTCCATTAATATTATAATTCTTTTACCGAAAAAAAAAATTCGCAACCTTTCAGCAGAAAATATTGGAAATATTTTGAGATTTTCTCCTGACCAGCGATTTTTTTAAGCTTATTACACCCATTTTGGGACCAAGCTGGATTTATACCTATTGAATAATAATTTTTTTAGATAAATATCCAGACCGTTGTGGTCTACTGTTCTATCAAATATTATTGGCCTGTCCTATAGTACAAGGGATATTCGCCGGAGATTCAAGAATTGGTTCGGGGAGAATTGATAGTAAGGTGGAAGGTTTTTCTTTAGGCTTAATTTATGGCCAGTTCTTTGTGAATGATCTTTGCCACCTGATTAAGGCTTCCCAGATAAGCGTTGGGTGCTATGGCACCACATCCCGCCGTAATATGTTTCATCGTTTCTCCAGGGCAATTGCATTTTCTGCACACATTATTATTATTATTGTTATTTTATCAATAGCAAGCGGAAAGTCCGATGAAGCTATTATTTCAGTCTCTTTGATTTGTTTTCTTTTTGTTCATCGTGATTTAAAATGTCTAAAAGTCCGTTGGCTAGTTAAAATTACTTGTTAAATTCTTACGCGAAAGTTATTTAAACATGGATAGAGTATTTTGGACGCACAAATATCATTAGATATTTAACAACGAATATCATCAAGCATCGTAATGCACAAAGTTTTAAATTAACTGCTCAAAATTACGATCAACTTGGTTTTTAAAGGAGTTTACACTATTTGCACAGACTGTACTTTCTTCAAACGAGTTCCATATGTACCGGGTGGTCAAATAAGCGAGGACGTCGGCTTTATCTCGGAAACCATTAATCGTACAACTTTCGGAGAGATTTTTTTATGAGTAAAGTGGTCAAGAGAAATTGCTGGAAATTACTTTTAAGTTCCTCATTTCGCCGCAAGAGGGCACAATTAAAAATTGTTTTTTTAAATTCTAAATTTCTCCGAAAATTCCCATATTAAGGTATAACTCTGATTACATTATTGGAAAGTTTAGACAATTTTGCATCATTTTGGTTTAAGGCTCATTGGTGTACCGACCTTGATAAGAGTGGGAGAAGCTATTGAAAGTGTAAACAATAAAATCGCTGTAACTTCTAAACGACTTATCCGATTTTACTAACTTTAAGCTTTTTTGGAAGAACCTTTAATTTTCGTATCTAATAGTACACGATAGTTTCTAAAAAAATTGCTAGAGGGCGCAATTTGTATTAAAAATTATTGTTTTGGCAATAACTCTGAAACGAACAAAGATATCGAACTGCGGTCTTCAAATCTTTTTTTGCAAATTTCATTTGCTTTTCGACTATGATGTCCAAGTTATACCGTATGGTTTGAATTTTCGGGATAAAATCGAAAAAACTGTTATTATTACAAATTGCGCCCTCTAACAATTTTATTAGAAACTATCTGGTACCATTGGATACGACAATTGAAGGTACTTACCTTTTTCTTCCAAACAAGCTTAAATTTAGTAAAATCGGATAAGTCGTTTAGAAGTTACAGCGATTTTAATGTTTACACTTTCAATAGCTTCTCCCACTTTTATAAAGGTCGGTACACCAATGAGCCTTAAACCAAAATGATGCAGAATTGTCTAAGCTTTCCAATGATGTAATCAGAGTTATACCTTAATATGGGAATTTTCGGAGAAATTTAGAATTTAAAAAAACAATTTTTAATTGTGCCCCCTTGCGGCGAAATGAGGAACTTAAAAGTAATTTCCAGCAATTTCTCTGGACCACTTTACTCATAAAAAAATCTTTCCGAAAGTTGTACGATTAATGGTTTTCGAGATAAAGCCGACGTCCTCGCTTATTTGACCACCCGATACACTACCCGCTTGACGAGGAAGTTCTTTCTTGGAAATGTCGCGGATTTTTCTTTGCTTAATTTTTTTGAGTGTCCCCGAAGCTGTTCTGATTCTGATTTAAATGAAACAAATTTCTCAAGTTACAAGAATAGTAGTCCGTTAGTATTTAGTTTCTATTATGTCACCCCTAGTTCTTCTTTGCTTCAGAGCAGTTCTTCGGGATAAGGTAGTCCTCCTAATTCAAATGGAATTCTGGTAACCCGCCTTTTGGACCCTATCCAAGATTTCAATATCTTTGATGTAGTAGGGGTTCCAAATATTGTATCCGTATTCAATTTTTGGTCTAATATAGGAAGTGTACAATTTCTTTACAATCTGTAGGGAGTGATCTTTGAAAATCTTTTGCAGCCTGAAAATAAAACTATTGGCTTTCTTTACCATTTTAATAATATGTGATTCCCATTTAAAATTAGAAGAAATAACTAATCCTAGATCTGTTTGTTCTGTAACACTAATAAGTTGAAGATTATTTAGCAAATATGATTCACAAGGGTTATTTGGGCCAATATGCAATACTGTACATTTTGATACATTAGGCTTCATGCACCACTAGCTTGTCCATAACTCAATCTTCTTCCACATTTCTTTTTAATTTTTTTTCACTTTTTTTCTTTAAATAACCTTTTCATAATTTCTTGCTCAAGTGACACGGTTTTGGATATAAACCCTTGTCTCAACGTGTAGTTGACTTCTTTCTAACTAATTTAGTGACATTTCTCCATCTATGTGTGGATTTAGAAATGCAGTAGGATATTTGCCGTGCACAGATATTTATTCTTCCCAAATTAGACTCTGTTGACTTGTTGAAAAAAAAATATGTTGGTTAACACATTTTGCTGTAGCTTACGTGCTGTATTAGCTGTATATTATTACTGTTATTTCCAATAGAGATCGCTTAACAGTGGTTTGCACTGCTTTGTCGCTCATAACATCAAATTTATTCAAATACCATTTCATCCCCCACGATGTGCCTTCGAAATTTAAAACTTACATCAAAATAAGGGGGCGATTAAAACCTTTTTTACTTTAAGTTTCTGAACTTTAACAAGGAGCCTTCAAACTTTAATGGAAAAATTAGCAAAGTTAAAGTACAGAAGCGTCATTTCACTGTAATGAATGTTCCGTAAAGGAAAATAACGGTGTGTACTATAAAAACAAAATATTGTTTTAATTATTCTTGTAGAAAATATTCGAATTATTTTAAAATGTTTTAAATATTTTTCTCAGTAAGATCTTAACTCCATCAAGCCCAACCATTGATTCTAAATGGATATTTGTTTAATTACATATTACTGGTGATATTTATTGACAGTCGATCAGCCAAACATATACAACTATTTTTGAAATATCTATCTTGGAGTTCGTAAATTTTCAAAAGCGACTAATAGACATTTAGCAATTACTTTGTCGGATTCCAGTTATATCTTTCCTATTATTTATAACACATGAATAATACAGTTGCACCTTTATCCACTTATAGGCATGAATTATAGGAGTCACTTTATATAATTAGTTTTAAAGTGCTTGATTAAAAGAAAGTTTCGGGAGTTTAAGTTTTTGGAAACTTCCACAAAAGGTCTTCAAACTTTGACGAATAAAGTAGAAGGACAAATAAAATTATTTTAAGATTGTCAATCAAGCATAACTTGATTACATTTTCACATTTTCTACAGTTTGAACAGTTACAGAATCTTTATGTTATCACTTACAACAGCTTGCCTTTTTTATAATTTAAATATACTATAACCAACTTGTATGGTGTAATTGTTAAACAAGTAAAAAAGTTTTTTTTTCAACTATAAATATATTTTTTGTATAATAATTAAAACATAAATGGTTATAAATTTCTTCTTGTCCCCTACAAAACGCACCCTAACTTTTAAACTCAGGTACTTACAGTTATAAAAGTGGGTGATTATTAACGGTGATGGTCCAAATCGATTCATTTAAGCTAAATTTCGGAAAGCCATTTTCTGGCGTTTAACTTTCTGAAATCTCCAAACTTTGATGAACAATAATTACATTCATTAAAAATTGTAATTAAAAAATTATTTAAATATAGATTAACGACCTTATCTTTGTTTCCTAAGAAGAAAATCAACATTTATTATAAATTGACTGCTTATTATTATAAGTAATAGCTCACACACTTCCACTTTTCCACGTAAGTTTTTGATTTTCACTATACTTTTACATTATTATTATGAACTATACTTATATATGATTATATATTCCTTTAGTACTTCGCAAAAATCTAAAAACATTTTTATGCAAATACTGACTCTTGAATAACACATGTTATGGTAAACTCATGTAATCATAAAAGCTACATAAGAATATTGTTTAATTTGACCAAAGTATTTTTATGATTGGGTACCTCCCACCCACGGTTCATGCGATTTTTTATTATACAAAAAAAGACAATCTTCTTACATCGAAAGTCAACTAGATGACATTTTTAATAAAATTTCATGATTGAATTCTCTACAACCACCTTATGGTGAATAAATTCTGTCTTCGTGCTTTCTTTTTTGTAAGACATGACATCTGAAATGACGCCCAATCGAAATGACGTTTTTTCTCCCTTTTCTGAAAGGTTTTATTAGCAAACGTAATGACTGTCATATAATATCAACATTTTCCGTTAGGTTTCTATTTTGTAACAACTTTTTATAGGTTGTGTTTTCTTTAAAGTATTATTTTAATGGTACTAGGTAATTGAAACGGTTTGGACAGTATCTTTAAATCGTAATCGTCGTTTTAAATCTTTGATAAATCATTACAGTTTGTATATATACCGTAGCTGTCAAGAAAATCAAAATAAATGTTAAGGCTAGACTATTATATAAAACTTTCACAAAGGTAAGTGATATTAATAATTCCACCTTCCAATACGCTGGTAAACGAAGCAAGGATGAAAGTTTTAACAATGCTTTGCAGCATTATGTTTTTGAAAAACCTTTCTGTTCATTTTTACGTGGTACATGTGCTATTTACTTATTTTATAGCGGACTAATATTAGATATGTCGTAAATGCAACATACCACCATTTAAAAAAAAAATTCTCTAGCCCCGCCTAGTCCATTCTAGCTTGGGTGTATTTACAAGTGGTACAGCTATATTAAACAATAATTTTTATAATTTAAGATTGTACGATTCACATTTTATAAAAACCAATTTCAATTGTAGGTATAATGATTCGCATTTCTTAAAAAAAAATAGAACCTGTTTGTTTTTAATTTTTTAATTTAGTCGCTTTTAACGAACTGTGTTGTGTGTAGTAATTTACCTAACTCCATATTCCTTCGTTTTCAAGGACGTAATGTCCAATCAATATCATGTTGACAGAAAGTGTTACTTGCTTTTGTTTTATTGTAATAGTTAATCCTATGTTTATATTACTAATGACATAATTACCACTCGTGTAAGGTCTAGTTTACACACGAAAACATAAACATTCTAATCGAACTGATTAATGATTATGACGTCAAATTTAATTAAAGTTTGCAAACGTAATCTCATCCAGTCATTTCTGGCGTTGACATCTAAGCTGTGTTATCGTAACAGTGTTACTTTAAGATAAGCGTAGATGAAATTGCCTCTGCTGTTAAACGCTTTGGCCAACGATAATTGTGGTAGTTTTAGAATTTAATAGTTAATAAAGATACAGCCTGTAAAAATTCTAACATTACTTAACATACTTACATACTTAACATACTTTAAAGGTACAAAATACGGGGTTTCTTTTAGTTTCCGTGCCGAAGGCTATTCATCTTAGCTCACTCTGTCAATTGCCTCTGTTAGATTGGCGTACGTGACACCCTTAAGAAATTTAGAAATGCAATAAAGCCTTATTTCGAAATCCGAACGCACACGTTATTGGGTCTTCTATTTGAGGACGTCCTAAATTGATAATTAATCTTAGTGTAGGGATCTTTTTGGCGGGTAAATTGTAATTAGAAAGAAAATGATAACGAAAGCATTATGTTATACTTTAACTAGCGTGTACCCGGCCTGCGTTGCAGCGCTTTCTCTGAGATAATAAGGCGAGTTCACCATCACGTCAAGATTTATAAATACAAACCCGAACACACCTCTAAATTTATCAGTGTTTCCCTACAATATTATGCATGTATTATACATGTATTATACATAAAAACCTTCCTCTTAAATCACTCTATCTATTAAAAAAACACTTCAAAATCCGTTGCGTAGTTTTAAAGATTTAAGAACACATGAAAGGGGACAGACGGGCGACAGCGACTTTGTTTTATACTATGTTAAGATTAGAAAGAAAGAAAATGATTCTAAAAGGAAAAGTCATCTATCGTTCGGCGTAGTGCGTTACGTCGTGGCGATGTGGTTCAACTAAATATTATTATTATTTACAGAAAAGTAACGACGAATTATTTGAGTGGAATACCATAATTTATATTATAAAGTTAATGTTTCAAAAATTACAATCCTAAACGGTGATAGTTTTCGTTTGTAAGAAATACGGAAATATTGTATTCTATTTTCTATTTGATTAATGTTTATTAATTTAATCATAATAATTTTTCACAGTACAATAGAGTGTTTATTGATGAATGTACGGAGATACTCAATGAAATCCTCTAACATTATTTTTATTTTTGAAGAAGTAGTCCATACTCAAAGTGGAGTTGAAAGATATAGGGAAAAGAAAAGCATAAAGTCTTTCTCCACAATTTTTAATTCAATAACTAGGCGAACCTAGGGTAGAATCGACATGTTTCGAGTGTAGAAACACTCATCATCAGGAAATTGAAGTAAATATAGTGAACAGCTGATGTTGTTAGCAATAGAGAAAATAAAATAAAAAGTGGAACTAATCCATAATGGAGCTTTCAATGGCACGCATGGGGAGTGGAAAAACTTTTGTAGTCAAACGACAGAAAACATATCAGCACGCTGAAAGGTCAAGGACCAGTGAAAAGCCACTGTGGGTGGGAAATGAAAAGAAAAATTAGGAAGTATCACATAAAGGACTTTTAGGAAAAATTAGGAAGAATCACACAAAGTCCTTAATGTGATACTTCCTAATTTTTCTCTTCATTTCCCACCCACAGTGGCTTTTCACTGGTCCTTGACCTTTCAGCGTGTTGATATGTTTTCTGTCGTTTGACTACAAAAGTTTTTCCACTCCCCATGCGTGCCATTGAAAGCTCCATTATGGATTAGTTCCACTTTTTATTTTATTTTCTCTATTGCTAACAACATCAGCTGTTCACTATATTTGCTTCAATTTTCTGATGATGAGTGTTTCTACACTCGAAACATGTCGATTCTACCCTAGGTTCTCCTAGTTATTGAATTAAAAATTGTGGAGAAAGACTTTATGCTTTTCTTTTCCCTTTATTTTTATTTGTTTTCCATGGTTACTAAAATCCCTTGACAAAAGATGCTATAACGAAAACAGAAACTTCGGAAAAACAAAATTCTTCAAAAGCTATTAGAGATATGAATAAGACATTCTTTACAAAAATTGAACAGTTCTTGGCGAGCTAAAAAATGACAGAAAAATATATAGGGTGTTCTATTCGAGGGAAGCAACCTTTTTCCATGAGAAATTTTCCCACTTTGGACTTCGAAAAAATTCACGAAACTCTATAATATGCAAATTAAAAAAAATACTCAAATTTTAAACACTTTACATGGGCAATGGACATGATTCAGTTTTCATAGCAGGTAATACATAAACTTTTACAACAGAGAAAAATGTTACGAAAATTCTCCTTTTACAAGTTTCCATAAAAAACGTCGAGACTTAAAATATTCACAGTTCAATTTTCTCAATTTAGAGCTGCCAGGAATTCTACAAAATCTAATCAGCTTCACTGCGAGAAATAACTAAATTTTCAATTGTTATTTAAACTAGATTTTCATCGGCTTTTATTACCATTACCCACTGAAATATTTAATTTAGAATCTAATTGAAAGCCAAATGTAAATAAGTTGGATACGTTGCATGTTTGTAAAACTAAAATGACATTTAATTTTAAATCGTTAATCTCTATTATATTTTATATTATACAGAAATTAATGATAATTCTGTTCAGTAAATTTTCAACCAGATCCATTTTGCTAAAAATGGTTTTAATCTACCCTTAAAAATAATTACCCATTTTGATGTGACAACGAAGCAAAATCCTTTTAACAGGATACTGTACGTCCAATATTTATATCTGTCTTTCCTTTTTAAGCTTCACGCAATATTAATTTGCTAAACCATTATAAGCCAGTGTTACTTCCTGATAAGCATTCTACGGAAATAATTGATTTCTCGACCCTTTATCTTTACGGCGCTATTTTTTAACGCCAAAATCGTAAAGATGGTATCCGGATGACGTCAGGGTATTTTAAAACCATGGATTTGATTTTAGGGTATTAAGGAACACTGAATAAATATTTGTGCACTTGACTTTTGTGCATAGACGTATACCCACGTTTGGACTCGTAGAACTTATTTCGTGCGCAAAAAAAAGTTAAGTTTTATAGATTAAAAGAAAGTGGGTTGTACGCACAGCACACCGGTCATATCTTTCGACGTTAATTAATGTTGGGCATGCGCAGTGGCGTAACTACCGGTGTTCAATGTGTGCGAAGCACACGGGCCCGGGTGAAAAAGGGGCCCGGAAGCGGAGCCATAAAAACATAAAAATGCAAAACAAAATATTCTCATAGAAAAAAAAAAATGCAATATCCGCAAAACTACTCTACTCAATACTTTTGTAGATAGTAATTCTAATTCATCTTCCAGTTTTAGTGAAATTGTAACTGCATGCATTATTTTTTTAGACCATCCCTATTTCGGTTGCATCAGCTGAACGGTCTTTTTCCAAGTTAAAGTTAATTAAAACTTATTTGAGAAATTGCATGACCGATAAAAAATTATCAGCTTTAGCAATTATTTCTATTGAAAATGAGGAAGTTTAAAAAATATACATTTCTAACCTGATTTCAAACTTTGCGCATGCAAAAGCAAGAAAAAAAATTTTTTTCGGCAATCGTCTACAAACCGACATCTTTCTGGCGTGATTTGACGCCATGCACAATAGTAATTTACGTTACAAGACCGGAAAGTAGTGTTTTTCAGGCCGAAACAAGCATTTCCAGGGCGAGCCATAGGCGAGTATAATATATAATAATGCAATTATAATACTCACATGGTAATGGTAACAATAAGAACCCGTATGTACTTGGAGCTTTTGCAAAATAATTTTATGACGTCATATTGCCAGAACGAGAAATTACGAAACTCTCGCGAGACAAGACGAGAAAACAACTTGCGAGACGAGAGTTTTGTAAAAACGTAAAACTTAATATTTACAGTTTTGATATTTTAACTTTTTTAAATTGTCGCTAATTTCGAACAAAAACTCTCTATTATCGTAGACAGAGAGGAAATATTGATTATGCTTTTAGATGCAGAACGAGACGCGAGTCCGGACTCCGGGTGAATGATAATACAGCCACGTGACTTGTTTATCACAACATTGACAGCAACTTATTTGTGTTGGATTTTCTCGCTACTTTTTCCTTTGTGTCGTGTGTTTTTATTTGGAAAAAATAGACAGATGCTAAATATACAAAGACAAAGACAAAATAATATATTTCAGTTCGCTGTAATAGCCAATAAGTAGTCAAAAAATATTACCTTTACTTTAGTTTAAACTTTTTTTTTAATATTAAATTTTAAAATATCTTGCTCTAACTCTTATCAGGTAAATGAATATTTTAAAATATTAAAAAAAAATTAAGTGGTATAAATTGGGGTCAAGGTAAATAGATTCAAATGTCTGATTCAGTGCCACGATTTTAATTTGACAAGTAAGTTTTCATAGACGTGTCATATACAGTGTTAAAGTCCGATTTATATGGTTTTTTTTTATTAATAGCTTTATTCGAAATTTGACTTTGGCATCAAGTTCTGCTTCGATCGAGATGAAAATTAAGCAAAAAAATAGTAGTCACGTGATTCGCATTATCTGTCAAATTTTAATTTTTTCCAAAAAATAATTCAAAAGTGGGATTATTTCTGAAAATATCGAAAAAAGTTATTAGAAAAAGTGTTTTTTAATGCAGTTTTTAGTGCACATGCAAAAATTTCAGCTGCATAAGATAATTTGGATTTTTTACCCACCACTCAAATTTATTTTCCACTTAACGAACACTTTACTGATGACACTGTGTTCCTTTTTGTCTTAATATTAAGGTGTATTACTTTCAGACACAAACTACGTTTTCAAAAATACTTATTTTATGAAGTTACCTTATACAGGGTGAAAAACAAATAAACTTTGCATCACATGCGTACAAATTTTAATAGCCCAATTTTGATTTTGTATAAAAATACACATTTAATATGGCGCTAGTTTAAAGAAAATGTATCTGAAATAAAGCATTGTCAAAACTAAGAAGTTTTATGTAGGTTGCGTTGAGTCTTATTTTGCAAAAGTGGTGCAATTTACAAAATATGGGTAAAAAATCAAAATTATCTTATGCAGCATGGTGTGTAATTTAGCTTGGAATTTTTGTGAAAACTTTGTCCATTCAAAATCACCATCTTGGTTTTTTCATCTATGCCCGCGCGAAAAGCTTATTCTTGTAAAAACAAAACAACTTACAAAGTTGTGTTAAACTTCGGGATATTGAAACTTTAGCATAGTTTGAAATTGGAAATAAAGACGTAGAAGTTTCTGACAAAACTTACTGTTACGGAAAAAGTACTATTGTCAAAATAAAAGGTATTAATAAGTCTAAGGAAGACAGATTACGATTAAATAGGTATTGTGTCGATCAAGGAAGGGAGAAAAAGTGATCAAGTGCAAGTCAAACAATAACTTCTTGAGTGACTTTGTTGCTATAAATATGTAGGCATTGATATATTGCCTTTATAGTCTAGTCAATAAACCAGAAAAATCGTTGAAACTTCTTATTTTCATACTGAGGAAAATGATCTATTACGACAGATTTGCTAGAACAGTGTTTGTATTGGTAGTAATCAGTTCCATTAGCAGCGCAGTCTTGTTGAATAATGAACTACTTTTAATACAGCAATTTTGTTAAGAAATAAATTGTATCTTCTCAAGGCGACGCATTTTGTTCCCAGTAAAGCGCCTTCTCTACAATTAAAAAAGCAGAACAGCGTCCCCAAAAAAAAATTGTATGCGTTAGAACCTATAATACTGTAATAATATTATTATGATTAATGTCTAGTTTCATTACAACTGCCATTCGGAACTAATACAGTATATAAAACCAGATTATACCCCCAATAGAGCTTGATAATTCCTGAGAGTATTCAGGGCAATAATGGCTATAAACCATTCTATGCAATAACTCTTTCTATTGGCTATGTGCTGCTAATGGAACTAATTACTACCAATAAAAACACTGTTCTAGCAAATCTGGAATTGCTATAACACTAAAGCAATTTATTTAATATGGATTAATAAAAAATAAGTTATCAATACAAACTAAGTCTTAGCAAACCTGTTGTATTAGATCATTTTCCTCAGTGTATACAGGGTGTTCCTAAATATCATGTAAATACAAAAAGGGGTAATTCTTTGGCTTATTTAATGACTAAAAATTTATATAAACGTAGGTCCGCAAACGCTTCGTTGCCGATCTACAGGGTGTTGAAATTTCAAGATTTTTTTAGTTTTTTCTTTATAGCTCTTGTAGTTTTTGAGATATTTAGCTCTAATTTGGAATATAGGTTACGCTGTAGGACTTACATCATTGGGCATACCAAATGGTTTTAAGAATCTACAGGGAGATATTTTTTCAGGGGTCATGCCCCCTTTTCTCCCCATGAACTTTTTTTCGGTGCGCCGCTGGTGGATTCTAAAATATAAAATGCATTTTTTGTTTTGTTCTAAAGCATTTTAATCTCTTGTAGTTTTTTCGTATTTACCACCGTTATCGAGAAAAAAAATAAAATGTTTTCTGTTTCGCTAGATGAAATTAAAATTATTTAAATAGCCTAATAAGCTCTGGCTTGATTTAGATAACCCTTTGTTTGTATTTATTTTAACATTTTAAAAATATCAAATAATAACAATATCAAGGAAACTACGTTATAAAAATTGTTGAAAGTGACATCTGCCTACTCTTATGCATGCGCCCGCTCTTCTTCTCATTGATGCCCATATTTCTTCAAATACCCCCGGAGTATTACTTATGGTTTCAAATCATCAACGGTATTCACTGGTGTTGTATACACTAGAGTTTTGAGGTGCCCCCTTAGAAAAAAATCTAGACTATTTAAGTCAGGGAACCTATGGGGCCATGCCTGAGGCAAACCCCGACCAATTCACTTGTTATCATACCACATTTCATTTCTCGGCAAAAGAGGTAAGTGTTCCAGTAGTATAGGCAATTGGGCGTTTTCACACTAGCCGACACGATACCGACACGACAACGACAACGACACCGGTGGACGCGTAATCTCATGTAAGTAAAGGGAATGCTTTCACACTTGCCGATATATCGTTATCGTGTCGTTACAGGCGCCGACAGGTCGGCGAGCAGCAAGCGCTCCACTCGTGTCGTTGGCGGTTTTTCCTTTTCCTAGTTGTTTCTGTTTTGGTTTTTTGATTTCGTCAATTAACTTGCTCAGCACATAGTTAAATGTTTCATGACTCATTCGAAAGTAGTCGAAAAATTTGTCAGAATCCTTAGTCAATGTCTCAAAAAGAGTGTAATAGGTGCCGTGTAAGTAGCGCACCTTTATTATTGGATGTATTAAAAATTTTCTTTGCGGTCTTCGCTTTTTGAGTCTTAAATGCAATAAATGTCGCAAATACAATTTATTTACAAGAGCCATGTCTGCGAATACCGGCACAACACTACGACACGACAGGGATGGCTGTCGGCAAATGTGAAAATACTCGCCGATTTATCGTGTCGGTGTCGCTACCGTGTCGTGATCGTGCCGGTATCGTGTCGGTATCGTGTCGGCTAGTGTGAAAACGCCCATTCTTGTTGCAAAAAAGCCATACAGAAAACCTTTTATTTTTTTTCTCGATAACGGTGGTAAATACGAAAAAACTACAAGAAATTAAAATGCTTTAGAACAAAACAAAAAATGCATTTTGTATTTTAGAATCCACCAGCGGCGCACCGAAAAAAAGTTCATGGGGAGAAAAGGGGGCATGACCCCTGAAAAAATATCTCCCTGTAGATTCTTAAAACCATTTGGTATGCCCAATAACGTAAGTCCTACAGCTTAACTTATATTCCAAATTAGGGCTAAATATCTCAAAAACTACAAGAGCTATAAAGAAAAAACTAAAAAAATCTTGAAATTTCAACACCCTGTAGATCGGCAACGAAGCGTTTGCGGACCTATGTTTATAAGAATGTTTAGTCATTAAATAAGCCAAAGAATTACCCCTTTTCGTATTTACATGATATTTAGGAACACCCTGTATACGTACTCTTCTGATTGTAAAGTTACATTTTTGAGTAGCTTAATTTAATTTATAGCATAAAACGCAATAAATTCTGCCAGAAATCTCGTTTTTGGAAGGAAATGAGACGAAAAAACATCATTGCGTAAGGAAATATAGCCGGTAATTATAGCAAATAGTCCAGTAGTAAAAAAGGAGTTTTATTTTCTTTACTTTTAAGCCCCCGGATAATGATCCATAGGGTTTATTTTAGTACATTTTTGGGGATTTTTAATTATCTTTTAGTTATTTATTTTTTGATGACTTTTTGCCTTATCTAATTAAGACCAAACTCGTAAGTAATAGCGCCAGGGACGTAGCAAGGGGGGGGGCGAATAGGGCGACCGCCCGGGGCGCCAGATTAACAGGGCGCCAAAATGGTCATTAGAAATACGGGAATTTCAAAATTTACTTATGCAATTACGGCTGGATTGCTTTTGACATTTGGCAACGCCGATATTTGAAGAAAAGGCGTCGCGATTCGATTGCGTCACTATGCTACGTGAGTTGTGAGTTGCCACGACATAAGTCACACAAGTCCGAACAAACAATTTTTTTCTTTTCACGAATGTTAAGTTCAAGTCTGTTAATCAATGGCGGTTTCTCCATAGGAGCACAGGAGCACGTGCACCCCCATACTCCATAAAGAATTAGGTATCCCATAAAGAAAAAATAATGTTCATTTAAATTTATCTTCTTTATATTCTTACCGTAATATAAGTTAGAACCCTCCTATTTTAACGTACCGTCAAACAATCGAACGAAACGAAACGTGGTGTAATAGCTCTCGCCAAGCCGGTTGTCAAGAGCAACCGTATGGCGCGTAGGAATTCATAAGTCGCACACATGTGTTACGTAGGCGGGGTTTCTGCTGTTTCTCTGTGCATCTTGTACTAGCAGAGGTGTGGTGGGGGAAAGCGAGATTCTAATAGGAAAACTCGCACAAATTAAATGTGCGCCGTTGAGTTTATTGCTGTATGAATTTATTACTTGGAGTTTACCTTTATATTTTTGTTATTATTTTGGGGTAGTGAAGACTTATTTTAATAAAAATTAACAGTTTTAATGCCAAAACGACTATGAATGTGGAATATTTGAGAGACAATACATTACAGTTATTCCAAACTTTAATGAAGCTGCTATTGATAAGTTTGCTGCAAATAAAAACAGAAGAAGTAACTTTACTTTTAAACAATGTACCCACTAATAAAAAATAAATTAGCCTTTTTTATTTTTTTTATATTATTTAATTTTCAATCAAATAAGTAAGTAATCATAAATTTTTAAAATATTTACTAAAAATTATTGACCAAATTTGGGCGTGGTCTTGAAAAATTTTCGCCTAAGGCGCATTTCGCCTGCAGCAGGCTTTTAGTACACACTCGAGTTTACAAATCACAAGTCGCCACTGCTGTTAATATATTTTTTTTAAACTAAAATTTATAGATGTGTAATTTTAGTTTTAAGATTGTCTAGTAGGGCGCAGAACTACAATTCGCCCGGGGCGCCAAAATTCCTAGCTGTGTCCCTGAATAGAGCATCGAGATTGTTTTTTTTTTAACATATTACGCGAGAAAACCAACCTGAACCACTTGAAAAATGCTTATACAATACCTAAGGTTGCAATTCATCTAATAGGTACAGTTGAATATTAAAATGCAGATTCAGAGTACTACTAAGAAATTTTTAATGTCAATCATCTCAATAGGATGTCACGATTAACCTTAAATTTCTTAGTAGTACTTTGCAATCTGGATCTGCATTTTAAATTTCTAACTGTGTTAGATGAAATGCAACCTTATTGTATAAGGATTTTTCAGGTGGTTAGAAAAATATTTTTTCGCGTAATATTTATTTCATTCACTACCTGACAAGTAGACTGTATATATATATTTTTTTCTACTACCTTACTAGAAAACTTAATTTTCAACCCCTGAGCTAGGGAATAAAATGCCTCTTTTCCTCCCTCTCATTTTTTAAACATTTTTACATTAGCAAGAGTTTTTTTACCTCGTCCAGCCCTATTTGATTTTGTAGAAAAAATATTTATGAAAGTCTTCACATTATCACCATATTTATTTTTTTAAATTAAACAACAGTAAGTATCTATAACAGATGAAAAAAATTAACGGCTTAAATTAATTGTACAATTCGTCAAATTATTAAAAGTTATCCTTCCGGAAAAGCCACTTTCCGCTGAAATATTCACTACTCCTTCTTGGTGGTTACTTTCTGACGTGCAGGTATGACTGCTTGTAAGGTTGCTTTCCAATGAAGGAGTAGCTATCGGCACATAGATATCAACGTGATCCTTGGAAGAACTTGGCGTTAAAGACAATTGTCGACCAGTAATGATTTGGCTTGCCACTTTCTTTTTTCTTGTTAATGATTCTGCGACATATCCCTCCTCAATCTTCCCAGGCTCCCAACCTCCATGCTGCTTAAGTGTCAACAAATCACCACCTGCCTTAACGAGCAGCGTCGCCGAAGTTCTTCGGAAACAATGGCCTGTATAACTTTGAGGGTTTTTTAATTTTAAAAATGTTGCAATTTTAAATGGAATTTTGGCCATTGTATTTTTTCCAATCACATTCACAGATGATTTCCCTTTACAGTAATTGATAAAAAATCTGGAGTGCGGTGTTCTGGGCTGTCTAGAATTCTTGTACTTTCTGTATAAATCCAAGGCGGACAATCCGTTTATTATATCATCGGAGACAATAAATGTGCGTTTTTTCTTAGTTTTTGTAACTGGAAGGATTACTATTACCATATCGCCACGATCATCAAGGTCTTTAAGGTCCATTTTAACTAGTTCTACGCATCTACAAGCATCGCAAATGCCAAATAGTAAAGCGATCTGAACAAAACAGAATCTATCAAAAAATGCATATTTTTGAATTTAACAAGCTTACCTTCATATGCAAATAATCTCTATTTGGGGCCTCCACTAAAAATCTTGAGATTTCATCTCTTTCTAAAGTTAGAGATTTCTTGGACACATAACCGGTAGATTGCCGTTTGAGGAAGGCTACTAATTTTGGAAACTTGATGTCTATATTTTCCCTAACGTTTAGTACAGACCGCAACATATTATATTTGCTCCATAATGTTGATGGTTTTAATTTTTTTGCTCGCTGCGAAAAATACACCAAGGTGGCATCTTCGGAAACTTTTTTTACTCCGCGCTCTTCCAACCATACTTTGAACAAACGGTATTCCTTTTCATATCGTTCTCTTGATTTTTCAGGAAGGAGATTAAGTGTCGGTATTCGTGCCACTTCAGCGAGATTTTGTGGCAGGTCCTCTTCGCTAGAACTCATTTTCAAAACGTAGAAACTTCTAATTAAGTAATGACAAACAATCTGACAGCTTACACTATTATGTTTGTATTACTAAAAATATCATAGCAACAAAGCGTAGTAAACATAACGACGGCGACGCAACAACTACTTGATATTTTGTCATATAGCCCCATACCGGGTTAGTAAAAAGAGCCGAAACACGTAAAATGTCTCAAATCGCTAAAAGTTTAATAGTTCAATTTCGCATGCAAAAAACTTCCAGATACCCATTTTTGTAAGCACAACTTTAATAACTTTAAAGATATTTAAGCGTTCCAGTAATTTTTACTAACCCAGTATTATAGTCTGACAACTTTCTAGTAAGCTAGTAGAAAAAACTATATACATACCTCAGGGGGAAAATGTGTTTCCTCCCTTGGTATGTAAATAGCTATTTTCTACTACTGTATAGATAAGTTAACTTTCGGGCCCTAGCAACACGACAGATAACGAAAGAAAACATTCAAGTTACCTGAATATTATACGTATTATACGAAATAGGGTATCAATAAAAAAAATTAACTTTCGCATCTAGTAATGTAAATAACTATATATATTATTTTTTTTGTTACACCGAGGAAAATTATTCAATACAAGATTTTTTTTAAATATTTACCACAAAGTTACCACAATAAGAAATCCTTTAACAAATATCGTGACTCATGAACTGTTTAACAGCTATTTTTATTACCACACGGAAAACTTTAAAATAATATTTTGATTTTTACTAGAGCTTAAATGAAAGTGAAAATAAACCGTTTGGCAATGAAACAATAACGTATTTTTTCAGATTTCACAGGTGCTATCTTTCAATAACTATATTTACTGCTATTCTTTTAAAGTATTCAGTAAAGGTTCTTAATTTTTTCTTTTCTAATGATTCTCATGGTGAAAAATAAGGAAAAATTAAAGGACTCTTCTACCGCATCCTCTGAGAATGCGGCCGTAGCAAGCAAATATTATAATGATTAATGTCAAGTTTCAACTACAACTGCCAGTCGGAACTAATACAGTATATAAAGCCAGATTACACCCCCAATAGAACTTGAAAATTACTCTGAGTATTTAGAGCAATAATGGCTACAAACCATTCTATGGTAGCAATAATTCATATTTCCTATTGGCTAAATTACCATGATTATTATCACTACACAACGGTCTAGCGATTTCCGCTGTCTAACAGTAGGAAAGCGCTTTGCTGTCACATATAGTATTAAACAGTTGTATAAAGAGTATATATGTGAATTCTTGTAAGCAGTGCTGGATTTACCATTAGGCTGAGTAGGCTGGAGCCTAGGGCGGCAGATTTTAGGGGGCGGCAAATTTGGCCCAAAATTTTTTTTTTATCTTACAGAAATGAATGGTACAATCTTTATTCATGCTCGACGGGTAGTATTTTTTTAAATAAACTTTATTGTTGGCCGCGTCTGCTAATGGGGATAAAAAAAGGTAGTTGGAACTTTACTGGCTTTGCAGAAAGAAATTTCATTTTCAATAAAATAAGTAGGTAATCATAAATTTTTAAAATATTTACTAAAAATTATTGACCAAATTTGAGCGTGGTCTTAAAAAAATTTCGCCTGCGGCGCATTTCGCCTGCATCGGGCTTCTTCTTTCCCGAACACTTCACCTGTTTCACAACTCACGAGCCGTCACTGGCATAGGGGCGGCAAAAATTGAATAGCCTACTAGCGACAAATTTGTAAATCCGCCACTGCTTGTAAGGAATAGAAGGTTTTTTTGTCAGTGTAGTATTAATAGAGCTATAGTTGCATTGCTTATTTACTATTCACTTGAAGACGACTGGAGATACATACCACTTGAAACGTTGTGATTTAAAACCAATAAAAACAATTTAAAAGACATCATTGTCCCTAACCTTTACACAGATACAAGGAAGAATTACTTTGGATTTACATGTAGAACTTTATACATAAAAAACCATGTTTCTCGACGGAAAAAAGGTATTTTGATTGTGAAATATTTCTATAATACTCATACTCAAAGCAGTAAATATAAAGTACCTATTTAGAGACATAAATATAAAACACCTACAAGCACCACCCTATTGGAAAACGTTTTTATTACTAAAATCTTTACACTCTCTTTGACCTCGTAAAATAAAAAGCAATAAATGAAGGGAGTATAAAACAGTAAAAGTATATTCGTAATAAAGTTTAAAAGGAAAATTGTCTATTAAAATGACACGATTTATCGTTACAACGAGCAAGAAATTGGAACATTTTTAAAAACTAATAATATTGAATTAACCTATATTAAAAAAAATTTTTATTACGTATTATATTATATTATAGTGTGAGTTTACTGAATTACAATCGGTTTCTTTATTACAGTTATGCACTAGGGAAAATGATCTAAGACATAGTTTGTATTGATAGCTTGTTTTGTAATAACCCATATTAAATAAATTGCTAGTGTATCAAACCCGCTTTAGTGTTATATCAATTCCAGATTTGCTACAACAGTGTTTTTATTGGTAGTAATCAGTTTCCTTGGCAGCACAGCAGCGGCCCACCCAGGATTTTATGTTAGGGGGGGGCCGCTAACCAGTGCCGGAAGCAATTTTTTTAATAAACTTTTAAGTTACGCATTTTTCTAGAACTTTGGAGCTTTTTTAACAGGTACTCTTGGAAGATCGCAATAGCCTAGTTCAATCGAGGTAAATATCTAAAAAAATTGACTTTAAAATATCCACTTTAATAATTATTCCGGACAAAACATACCACTCTTTTTACTAAATAAAATATGGGTAATAGTAATGACGACATATCCATAACACAAATATATTTATTTAAAAATATAAATTAGTACAAAGCACAACAATAAACAATATTTTATAAATAATAGAAACCAAAACTTTTTTATAACACCTTTGCATTTGTTAAATATGCAAATCTAATTTTCTTCGACCCTTAGAAACTTTATTTAAAATTTCTTCACAAGAAACAGGAACATTCTTATGAATAAATAAATTTGTCAAACCATTAAGTCTTACTTTCCCGGTGGAATTTCTTAAAAGTACGATTTTAAGTACTTTAATGTGGAAAATGACCTTTGAGAGGTACTGGTGGTGAAGGGTAACAAAAATTTGCAAAAGTTTTTTATATTGGGAAATATCATACATACATATACATACATATTGAATATATAGCTTAAACATATCGGAGGGTATTTCTTTGCTATCTGTAAACTTGTCGTTCCATAATTTAAATTCGCATATTAGAATGCTTTCATTATAAAAATTTTTAAAAAATTAATAATTTGCGTAAAGAGAATGAAGGCTGAGAAAGCTTTGCAAATTTTCTACTTGTTTATTGGGACGGGGAATAAACAGTTAAATAGCAAAATAATTTCCCTGTGATTAATGAATCGATCGTCTAGGTTGGTAATAAGTGAATCTAAGGTATACTGTACAAAAGTAATAAAAATTATATTGTTCTTTGTATCGCGCCTGGAAATTAAAGTTTTTTTAGAGGGTTAGTGGGTATAGTTGAAGTCAATTTTATTGGGGGTTTTGGGGGGGCCAAGGCCCCCTTGGCCCCCCCTGGGTGCGCCACTGCAGCACAGTCTTGTTGAATAATGAACTACTTTTAATACAGCAATTTTGTTAAGAAATAAATTGTATCTTCTCAGTGCGACGCATTTTCTTCCCAGTAAAGCGCTTTCTCTACAACAAGAAAGCAGAAAAGCGTCCCCACAAACGAATTGTATCCGTTAGAACCTATAATACGCAAGACGTTGGTGGGGGTTCATAGCGATCGACAATCGCCGCGCGCCGTATTACTAGTTTCAACGTATTTGTTGCGCAGGTTACATCGTTGTTCGGAGTCTTCTAGCTGTCCTGTCGGAATTTGAATTCTATTGATCGTACCTGTTTTAATTAATTTTTTTTTTTTACTTTGTACATAAGGTTGTTAAAATTTTGCATGACAGATAAAGCAATAGAAGATACTTATTTCGCACAACCCATCATTATTATTGAACCTTATAATCTATGGACGAATTTTACCATCTCAGTAAACTATGTTGCATAATAGATAATGATATGCAATGTTAAACGACAAGAACAATATCACACTAGAAGCTATTTAAATTTTTGAGAATTACAGTACTGATTTTTAGTGGAAGGTATATGCTTTATTGTAGCAAGCAAATATTATTATAATTAATGTTAAGTTTCATTACAACTGCCAGTCGGAACCTACGCAGTATATAAAACCAGATTACACCCCCAATAAAACTTGATAATTATTGTGAGTATTCAGAGCAATAATGGCTATAACTAAATGCTCGAAAGCTAAAACGTGACAAAATGTGACCTAATATAAAGGTGTATCTATAATAAAGGCGTTAAAAAACGATTTGTCAAACTTTGTGATGGGTAATCCATATCGTGAATTAATATTTGTCTAATTTAATAATACCTATATAATCTGAATCCACCTCTGTAATATCCAACTATCATCAGCACTTAATCATTCTTACATCGGTTACGGTGAAAAAGAACGAGGGTAAACACGGAATCTGTTTAGGCCAGACTAATCTTTCTTGCAGATCTTCGAGGATAGACTCGACAGTTTTATGATTACACAGTGGTGGTACAGAAATATAATATTAAAGATACAGCACGAATCTAGCTATAAAACGCGCCAAGCAAACGTAAAAAAACCAAATATGTTAGGTTAGGTTAGAGGGACAGACCTCTGGCATTGTCCAAACAGTCAATGTCCTGTGAGTGACTACGGCAGTGATGTTTCTTAGGTCCTTCCGACTGTGCTGTAATAGCGCTGCGGTTTTCCTGCCGTCAAGTAGGGCCACAATTGCCTGGGGATGCGACAAGTTGTCAGCCCTATCCATCTGCTTTGCGCAAGTTGTTTAGCTATCCGATCTATCTCCTCTTTGACTGATCCCAGTGGTCTAGCCACAGTATTCTCTGCTAGTTCGACAGACATGCTTGCGCCCTCCCTGGCGAGCGCATCAGCAGTCTCGTTGCCATATATGTTGCTGTATCCAGGAACCCAACACGAGGTGATTCGATGTTGAGCTTGAGCACCAGGTGTGTAGAGATTGTTGCGACAGCGCCTTACTAATTTTGACTTAGTACTGCTGGAGCAAATTGCCTTTATGGCTGCTTGACTGTCTATATGGATATCTATAGACGCAGCTATATGTGTTGGTAGCAATGTGATGAGATGACCATAGACATGTACCATTAGATAAGCAAACATTAATAACGAAAGGGGCAAATTTATGGCCTTAAACAAAGTCATACAGGAATAAACATGCAACAAATATTTTTGATCGGGACAAAATGTTAAGAACTTGGTTTCCTTATATATGTTTGTGCATGGTTTCGTACGGAGTAAAATACGCTCCTGAATCGTTACATTTAGCCATATAAACAGTTTAATAGGGGAGAAAAGAGGAATCATTTCTTACGAGGGGTCCAAATTTATGGAGCCTGACGTCGAAGGGAATCATTTTTACGGCCATATCTTGACGGATAACAGTTGGGGATTTATTTTCGCGATTAATGTTTATTTTTTTTCAACCTTTAAAGCTAAAGGAGTCCCTTTCCAAAATATTTTTAAAAACAACAAAGAGACAATCTCGCTTAACTCCTACTTTAGGAAAATAACAATTATACGGTCCTGGCAAACTCCAAGTTACAGGGGCATTTTATGCGAGTATAAGAGAGTAAATACTATATTTAGATGCCCGCAATAAGGACAACAGATCAATCAGTGTTGCCGGCGTGAACAACGCATGGCCATGGTTATAGAGAGGGGATTATTATGTGTGCTAACGACGTTTGATGAAATCACCTCATCGCATCGGGTTTGTTCGGGTTGTACACAAATTATTCAGTAATATTTGGAACGTAGTACGGGTTGTACCACGTATTTATTTTAAGTATTTTTCAATTCATGTGGTTGACTAATCACTTATTCGTCGAATCTCGGTCCTATGATCGTCTTACTTTATGGCTTAACGATGTGCAGACAATGGAATGTATTAAGTTAACAAAAATATCCCAGCCGCTCGCTCGCATCTACCTCAATTCAGTTCATTTGATTGTGCCGTTAAGTACATAGTGAGTTTTTGTATGTCACACGTGTTGCAATTAGTAAGATTAGACATAGTAGAAGGGATGGACATCGTCATGAGCACCTTGGCCCGTTAAGAAAATATATTTTTAACACCGAGCAGTTCATCTGGTAAGGTTTAATAAACCATTTCAAAACAGATATTTCTCCAACATGGTTTACTGAGATGGTAAAATTCGTCCATAGCTTATAAAGTCCAATACTAATGATGGTTTGTGCGAACTAAAAATTTTCCATTGCTTTATCTGACATGCAAAGTTTAAAAAACTGAAATACAAAGTAAAAATAAATTAATTGAAATAGGTATTGGTACGATCAATAAAATCCAAGTTCAGACAGGACAGCTAGAAGACTTCGAATAACGATGTGACCTGCGCAGTAAATACGTTAAAACTAATACTAGGGCGCGTGGTGATTGCAGATCGCTACGAACCCCCACCAACGTCTTGGTGGATTATAGGTTCTAAAGGATACAATTCGTTTTTGGACGCTGTTCTTACATTAACAGCCGCCATGTAAATTCAGGCTTGCCAGTACTGTATACAATATATTTCAGTAAACAACAAGCCTTAAAAGTATTATTGACTATTTCAATTTCTTAACTGCCACCTTAATAATTCAAAAAGGGTGTAAATAACTGCGCATTACGTCGGTAAGCCCGACGTGCTATAAATAAGAGTTAGTCGAGCTTCCCCTATATTGAAATGCATAAAAGCACTTGTGAGTCACTGGTAAACGAGGGTCCTAATGGTCTTTGCTCTTTTATATAAAACGGGCGCACTGCCGGAATTTTGCCGGAGGCTTCACTTTTTAAAATGCTAATTAAGGTGGGAGTATCAACATGCTTGCCAACCTATCACCTATTTCGCGTAGATTTATTTATGTTTTCTAACTTTTACACAAAATTTAAATAAAATCAATATCGTCTTCATATTTTTATACGTAATAATTGACATATTTAATAAAATCAAGGAATTTCGTAACTTATTTTAGGAGAATTGTATAGCGAAAAATATCGGGTAAGATTTTTTTCTATATTATTATGTCATTGTTCTTTCACTATACAATTCTCCCAAAATTAGCAAGGAAATAAATAGATATTTTTGTAATATATCAGATACCTATTACCTAAGTAATGTGCCGACAATACTGATTTTATTTAAATGTTAGTCAATAAAATAATAACTTGAAAAAATAACGCGAAATAGATTATAGGTTGCCCGAAAAATAGGTGTACCTTTTCAGATTGCAGGGTTGCAAATAAAATATACCAAAACATGCATCGGGATAATCTGTCTTGGTGTGTGTTTCTCTTTATTTTCATACCTTATTTGTGTAGCCTAGGCCTAGTTAGATGTGTTTAAATTGATCATAATAAAGTAAAGTTATATATCAAGATACAACACTACTCCATACTTACTGAAAATACGAAATACCCGGTATTTTACCCCTATTTGGGCATTTGGACAAAATAATTTTACAACGGCTGTTACTAGTCATCGTTTATATTCCAATCGGAGTTACTAAAAGCACAAACACAATTCATTAAACCATACAAAAACTAGAAATCCGTAAATATTAAATACCCACAATAAACAACAAGGAATCCACAGAGAAAACTTAAAATACAATAACAAAAATGGCGCTGAGCCGGTTCTGGAGTGTATTTTGAGCATGTCGCTAAAGAAGGACAGGTCGATAACAAGAGGTTTGTGCGCATGCCCGATGCTGCTGGGAGGAAAGGCACTTGACAGGCGAGCCATGCGCTCGGATGCATTTTGTCACCCATAAAACGGAACTTTTGTTTGCGCAGGAGATAAGCCGTACGGATCTAAAGGTAAATGTCTATGCATTATACTCGAAAGCTCAACTGGCAAATAAAAGACGGGAGGGAAGGATAATGGGATAATCGGTCTATTTATGTTTCAACTTTATGATTTTGCGGCGTCTCTTTAATTGTTTCTTAAGTTATATAACTCTAGGAATGTTTCTATTATTATGATATAAAGTCAGGAGTAAATTGACATCTCACACTTTACTATTATCGACTTTAATTATTTTTTTAAATAACAAACCAAACAAACAAAGTGGATCCAAACTTTACTTGAAAACCCGTACGAGCCGTCGCCCCTCAAAATTACATTTACTACATACAATCACCATAACAACACCCCCGTACAAAATTTTATTTTGTGGGTTGGTCGTTCCCTTAAACTATGTGTTTAATAATTCAAAAAGGGTGTAAATAAGGCTGTATTCATCCTCAGGCGTGGTATTGCATCGCTGACATGCTATAAATAAAATTCTGGGGTGCCCCCCCTTTCCAATAACGTAGATCTAGAAGCGATTGCAAGAGGGTATTGTTGCGATTTGTCGCTATTTTAAGTAGTTTAAAGTATATCTTCGAGACGTAATAATATATGCGATATTATGATACCCCCGCACTGAGGGAAATAATCGGATACAACAAGTTTGCTTACTTTTGCCACTCAAAAATGTAACTTTACAATCAGAGGAGTACGTATATACACTGAGGAAAATAATCTAATATAACAGGTTTGCTAAGACATAGTTTGTATTGATAGCTAATTTTTTATTAACCCATGTTAAATAAATTGCTAGTGTATCAAACCCGTATTAGTGTTATGATGAGGAGCATTTGATGCCATCTGGGCTAGGCAGCCCCTCGGCGGAGATATTAATAAATAATACTTATTATTTGGAACTTGAGCAAGTTAATAATGTTACTAACTGCAACGGTAAACTCCTGGATTTGGTATTATGCGACGAATTTGAACATATCAAGGTAACAAGATGCGACGTTTCCCTTAGCAAGACAGACCCGTATCATCCCCCTTTGCTCGTTACGATAAGTCCTGGAACCACCCCAGTTTTGGAAGATAAAACAGATGTTGAGGTTTATTTGTTTATCAAAGCAGACTACGTAGCACTTCACAATTACTTCTTCAAAAATTCCTCGATGTAATTTTCAGCGGTATTGATAAATATGTTCCTAAAAAGAAAATCAAACAAGACAAATTTCCTAAATGGTATAGCCCTGAGCTTAAACATCTCATTAGCTTTAAAAACAAAATCTACAAGAAATACAGGAAATCAGGTTTACAATCAGACTATGACAGATATTCAGAAATTCGAAGAGAAACGAAATACCTGATGGACCTGTGGTACCTAATCTTTGTATCCAATACTGAACACACAATTCCATCCAACCTTAAATACTTTTGGTCATTTGTTAACTTCCTCAAGAAGAGTCAGGGAGTTCCTAAAACCATGGAATACAATGGAGCGACAAAAGATACACCTGAATCCATCATAGAAGCTTTCGCCCAACACTTCGAATCATGGTATACTAACCACCCAAATCGGAAAAAGTCTTTAAGCCACCTTGAACACTTTGGTACTATACTTGCATATCATAATTTTACCAACGAAGAGATTTTAACAAAAATTAACTCTGTGGATCTAAACAAGAGTTCGGGGCCGGATGGCTTACCTCCTGTTTTTGTTAAAGAATGTGCATCATCACTGGTGCAACCTTTATGCCTTTTCTTCCAAAGATCTTTTGATACCGCCCACTTTCCCACACAGTGGAAAAAATCTACTCTGTTTCCAATTTTTAAATCTGGCTCAAGATCCGATATTAAAAACTACAGGGGAATTTCCTTAATATCGATAATTCCCAAGATTTTTGAGGCCATATTAACAGATGAAATATTTGAATCTTTTAAACAACTTCTTGTTCCAGAACAACATGGTTTTTTCAAGGGACGGTCGACTGCCACCAACTTAGCTCTGTTTCAGGATCATCTCATTCAAAACATAGAAAAGGGTTCTCAAATTGACGTAATCTACACTGATATTTCTAATTAATTTATTTAATTTTAATTTGTATTTAAGTTTTTCAAACTTTGCATGTCAAATAAAGCAATAGAAGATTCTTAGTTCGCACAACCCATCATTAGTATTGGACTTTATTAGCTATAAACGAATTTTACGATCTCAGTAAATCATGTTGCCTAATAGAATCATATGTAACGTTAAGCGACAACAACAATATCAAACTAAAAGCTATTTAAATTTTGGAGAACTACGGTACTGATTTTTAGTGGTAAGTATATGCTTTATTAACCGTAGCAAGCAAATATTATTATGATTAATGTCAAGGTTCATATTATTACAACTGCCAGTCGGAACTAATACAGTATATAAAACCAGATTACATCCGCAATAGGACTTGATAATTACTACAGGTATTCAGAGCAATAATGGCTATATACCATTCTATGGTAGCGATAACTCCTATTTCCTATTGCCTAAATTACCGTGATATTATCACTACACAACAGTCTAGCAATTTTCGTTGTCTTACAGTAGGAATGCGCGTTGCTGAGTTGCTGTCACATATTATAGGTAGTACTAAACAGTTGTATAAAGAATTATGTGAATTCTTATAAGGAATAGAAGGCTATTTTCTCAGTGCATCTATAAAAGATTTTTTGGAAACTCGTCCAACATTAAATACCCAAACTCAAGCCTAATTTAAATTAAGACATCTTCCCGTTAGTTATGCAGGTCATTACACGTGTTACAGCCAAAAATTTAATTATTTTCCTAAATCGAGAAACTCGATTTTTCGGTTACCTAATAAAATGGCTTCCTGCTCGCTAAATTAAAAGTGAAACTTCATTAACGGTTAAACTCCGACCGTGTAAAACCCGATAATAAATTAGATGTAGCTGTCGCAACGGTAATCCGGTAAATAATCTCTATAAAACAATTTTTATAATTATTACTAAAAATATCGTATTCGGATCTTTATTTTACGCCAGGTTTCAGAGCGCTTCAGCTTCATTATGACTAGGCCAATAGTTTGACGACAAGTAGCCAGGCGTACCTTTTCGAAGTACCAAAGTATGAATGTCGCCGATACGGGCATTTAAGAAGAGAAACACCTAATACTTTTATTGTAAATTCTACTACCAAGTAGTAGTAATGTAGTAACTATTGTCAATACTTTATATATTTTACAGAATTTGATGCTTGTTTGATGGTATTTTATAAGCCTCTGATGTGGTTTACTATGTTGATTTCATTCTTAGACCGATAAATGCAACTCATAGTGATTCAACGTTCTCAAATCTCATTTCTTTGGCGCGTGACCTTACAAAATCAGCTGGATTTATTCGATGTTGGTTTCGCATTTGCACGAATTATATTTTATGCATATTTAATAATAAGCTCGATAATAAGTGAATCTCTTGTCTATTTTATTGTAATAATAAACGTTTTTACGTTCGAAACATGTAGAGACGTTTAAAGAATGGAAGAGGTGCTTGCTGATGGTGGACTTTATTTGATTGGCAGATGTTGTTTTCCGTACAAGTAAAAGCAAGCCTCTTAGGGTTATTTTATCCTTACGTACTGAGAAAAAATGCCTTCTATTCCTTATAAGAATTCACGTACTCTTTATACAACTGTTTAATACTATATTTGACAGCAACGCGCTTTCCTACTGTAAGGCAACGAAAATTGCTAGACCGTTGTGTAGTGATAATATCACGGTAATTTAGCCAATAGGAAATATGGATTATTGCTACCATAGAATGGTTTATTAGACCAGTGCTGAAGCCTTTGAAAATGGTAAAAAGTGAAACAAAATAATAGTAGGATGAAACCCATTGGAAAAGGAAGAGAATAAAACAAAAATGAAAGGAAAAATAAATTACGGGCGATCTAAGGTCGAGAACGGGGGGAAGGAGGGGGGGGGGTTTAAGGGTAGAAAACGATTTATCTCGATTTCCGGTAAAACTGCAAGTCCTATGGAAAAACGTTAAATCGCAAAGTTGTATGTAATAAAAAGATCTACAACTTTTGTATTTACACTTTTTTCATATAACCTCAAAATGTATGTGAAAAATTCAAATAACCAAGTTTTTTGTTTTTTATTTTTATCTTTTACAAAAAAATTTTTTTTATCCGCGAAATTTGGTGAGAACTTACCTTTTTATGTCCTAAACACACTGTAATTTTTTTGATTTAAAATATTTATTTTTTAACCTTATTTTGACTTAATATCGAAAAAACACCCTAATTTTCAATCGAAAATTATCACGTCAAAATATCTGCTTTTTTAAAAAAGTCGGTAGGTTTTTTGTTCGTTGAAATCTCTACTTTTTGATGGTGTTAAAAAAATATACATTACTATGGTAAATGTTCTCAAAAAAATGCAAAGAAACAAAAAAAACTCTAATCAGAAATTTTTTTTTAGATCAATATGTACAATTTTGAGCTATTTATTAAAATTTATACTTTAATTACTCGAAAAACGTAAGATTCCATGTTACATTGATAAAAAAAAAATATAAATTTTAATAAATAGCTCGCTTTGGTTTCAGGTTAGTTGGAAAAGTAGCTGTGCAAAAACCAACCTTAACCTCCTTAATGCGGTACCTGATATGTACGCGGTACCTGATAAGTACATGCACGATGGCATCAGGGATTGGTTTCTGTAACCATGTCCGAAAGCATGTACTTTAAAAATACCAGCACTAAACCTGAGTGGGGAAAAATATTTTTATTCCGTTTGCACAACAAAAAATCCTTTTTGACCCTTGCGAATTTATCAACCGCATATCAGTTTTTCAATTTACCTCCAATACCTATCAGAGAGCTCGCCGCTCGACTCCAAATGAAATTCCGGAAAATAGCCCGTTATTTCTTAAATGAACACCGGAATATACGGAAATATATCTCTCTGTATTCCCAAACCTCGAAAAATTGTTTTCACAAAGAAAACTCAGACATATCGCGCGCCACGGCAGTCGAAACGGTACGGATAAAGCGGGAAAAGGTCAAAGGTCATGGAAAATGTGCCAAAAGGGCTTTAAATACGCCCGGGAATATAAATTTTGGAATTGGAACAAGCTTTTTAATGAAAAGCTTTAAACAGTTGCAGGAATGGGGTAGACGAAATTTGATTATGGATTTGCAGGATGACATAAATAATGTACATTTATTTTTATGTGGGAATGGATGTGGATTTTGTATAAACCATTTATAAAAATTATTGAGTTAGGGGTTAACTAAAGTTATCATTAAGCAGGAGCGATTGCAGATATACGTCTACCATAGAGTAAAGGTGAAATAAAAATTGTTTAATTTTTTATCTACTAACATATGGAGGACTTGAGGTAGGAAGCCGATCGCAATGCATTGGATTCGGTTCCAAATTAGCATCGGTAATTCAGCTTTACGAGTTGCCATAAGATGGCGCTCGTGTTCGAAGTGGGCTATCAAATAAATGGTTTCTTATGGACGCGATAACTATTTTTATTTAAATTAGTTCTTTAAGGAACAAATAAGGACTTTTATATGAATTTAAACTTACTTTGTTATACTTATTAGTAACTCGGCCTGTATAAAGTTCCAACGATGCTTCGTTTTTAAAATACAGGAACATTCTAGCTAGAGGGTTTTACCTTAGGAGCTAGAAAGAGACTTATTTGGCTGCGTTTCATCTCTGAAGAAGATCCTGTCTTACACCCCGACACAAAGCAAACTCTACTTTTATAAATTGTACCATTATTCATTATAAATATGGCCTCCTACCCTATAGTTCTCCATAGACTATCATTATCAATGTCATTTTAGACTAGTAAAGTATCAAATAACACACTAGTGAGTTATAATCCATAACTCACGTTCATATTTAAAGTAGTATGATATTTATTTATATTACAATTACAAGCAGAATTCACATTGATATTAAAATTAAAGGAAAACGCTAACGGTTTATTCGAATTTGAAGTCATTGTAAAATCGTTGGTTCATTGGAACCAGACGCTCCCATATCTACAAGCACCGCTAATCCCCATTATCAAAGCAACTGGCAACTGGTTTGTTCGTTGTTCCCCAGAGCATTTTTTGCATTTTTTTTTAATTTAATTTAAATTTTATTTTTATAAAATAATATTAGTTGAAAAAATTGAAAAAAATGCTTTGGGGAACAACGAACAAACCAGTTGCAATATACCTTTTAGCCACGCTTCATGATATGACTGAGCTTTTCATGAAATGACGGATTTCACTATCAGCCTACGACATACAGCACAATGGGCTGGACAGTACATTTTTAACCTTAATAGTTTTTCAAATATGATCATTTATTTCCCTAAGAAAAGACTATTTAATTCTATTTATTTACAGTTTCGTGAAACGCAAGACACTTTCCAGACATATCAATACGAAATGCTGACTCATGATTTTGATAAACTACCAACTAAATGAAAATGTAAAGATAAAGTTTAAAACTATCGATCAGATGCAGACAGGCATTATAACCTTACAATTAATGGTGCTCGGTATACAGAGTGGCTCTACAATATCGTCCTGTTGGGATGACCGAAATAAAAGTCCTGTATCCTCGGAAACGATTCTAATTAAAACACCACATTACTAAAAAGAACCTGACATATTCTCTTTTTATGTTACCTGTCAATCGTCTATCCTAGCGGCAATAAGTAGTAAACAAATCCAAATCCAATATTGGGTTACATTTTTATTAACTTCTTTTTGTTTTAATACTAGAAGAATCTGCGGGAAACAATCTTAATTTTATTTATTTTTTAGTCTTTTTCGAAACACAGAGTAGCTATATGTCATATTTTATGATATGTAAGACTTTCACGGACGTATTGCCAAGGTAGGAACAGGTGCATTATTCTCTCTAGTTGTTTTTGATGCTCGATATCGTTAAGCCAGTAGTAAGTAAAAAAGTCAAACCAACACTGATGCTCATAATACAAGAGGACGGATGAATTTAATTCGCTATAAACCTCATTTATAAGGGACAATTACATGATGCATGAAAATTAATTTAAAGGATTAGAAAATTGACTATTTTCTTGTGTAGCCCAATAAATTTGTAATTTGGCAAATAAATTTATAATTGACCAGCTTTTCAGTTAGATTTGAGGTATCCGGATGTCACCAATTGTTATTATTTAAAAACAAATACAAGAAGATGGATTACACTGTATCAAAGCTAATTTATTCCATGAAGGCTGTTGGACCAGATTCATCAGATCACTATAATAAGGATAGACTATAACTATGGTCCAAGGGAACCGCCTAGTACACATGACGATGATGCGACAAGTAGGTAAAGTATCTTTGTTGATAGAACTGTGTATTTCTTAAACTCATGGGCAAGAAGCATGTAGTTAATTGATTAGTATTATCTTACTATAATGACTGGCCCTTAAACAAGCAACTATAAATATAAGTATTATCTATTTTAATGTTGTAAAAATAGTAAAGTTTCCCAATAATCTTTGGTTACGTTACCAATTATAGTTGTATCAATATATTGGTTATAAGAGGGTTTATTACAATTTGCATAATCACCAACGTTCTAAGCAACATTAATATAATCATTTTATCATTCATTAAACATGTAAATAAATTTCTGATATAACCAAGATTATGGGTTGGATTCTGCTTTGACGTTTAATCTCGTATGAATAGACTTAAAAGGTTGTAGGCTTTTATTATTGTTTCCATGTGAACCGTTATCAACTTGAGGGTAAATTTAAATCTCTTTAGAAAAGCGTTGGGGTTGATTTTTTTTAAACCCCACTAGTAAACACAAAAAACTTTTCTCATTTTGGGGATTTCACCAAAGTATTTACTTATTTTGAAAGCCTGTATGTTGTTTAAATTGAAATTGTTTCATTGTCTTGAAGAAATTTTACCGTGAGGTATTTCGTTTATTTGGAAAGTAAGTTTTTTGGAGCCACGAGGAACTTAAGACGCGAGGGAGATTATTTTTCTCCACTACTAACACATTTACACTTATTTTTAAAGTATCTAGGTATTAATTTAGAAAATAATATAGTGTCCGCGAAAATAATTAAAAGCAAATATTGTGGCAGATCGGACAAGTGTGTAACTGTTTTTTTATATTGGAATACACAGTGATCCAAGCACAATGGACACCCTGGGGTGGGTAGACCACGACGGCCGTTTCGTCCTTGTTAGAACTCTACGGGCAGCCATAACCCAAGCAATCCCGGCAACAGCGGTAAGATGTATTAAAAGCCTTTTTACAAAAGCAAAGCGGCCGTCAATACACCGTAGCGTTAATTCCGTTGGGATGGTATCTTAGTAAAATTGCCTTGTACCCCTCCGCCTCCCAGGCAGTAGCAGTACTCCCAGCTACGCCAATGACTAGAATAGCTGAGTTTGAGCTCGTTCATCAAACGCGAGATATTGAATGAAATTTAATTCCAAAACTTGTGGAAATGCAATCACAAGCAATTTTGCAAATGAACATTTCCAGCGACGAGACGGGCAATTGCTGCGTATTAAATGAGGCGCAAAATTAATTATTACAAGGTAATTGTTTGTCGTAAGCAGGTTTACGTAACCGTTGCTTTGAGAGCGACGCCGCCCGTTAATTATTTTAAATGTATACAGGGTGTTACAAATTTGACATACCAGCATTGGAATCTCGGAAACTATAGGAGTTAGAGAAACGGTTAAATGGGGGCAAAGTTGTGGAATTCGGTGCTGATTATAATGCCGCTTTAAAAGTTTTCAAATTCCGAATACTTCCGATTTTATTCGAAAAAAACCGAAATTTTGCAAAATTGTTTTTATTTTTTCCTGAGCTTATTTGACTAGCTATTTAAAAATAAATTACACTTTGTCATTGCCACTTTTTCTCCTCTACAAAATGATGTTACTAAACTAAAGATCCGCCGTTTCGTCTCCGAGCTGCCAACACCAACTTTACTTTTTTAAATACGGACCTGGAATTTTTTAACCGATTTTTAAACCCTCCTACCCTCAAAATGTAATGGCGATATTACTTTCTCATAATGATGAATTGTCCTTACTTATTTTTTTAAATTCACACTTCTTGTCAGTCCGGTCCTGGCAACGAATCACAATATTAATTAACAAAATGTATTTTATTTAAAACATTCATACATAAGTTATATAATTTATTTTCTAAGAATTTTCTAATAATTCTGAATTTACTAATAATTATAAATCCTAATTTTCAAAATGTTGAAATAGTCAAAATTCTTTTTGGGTATTACATATATTACTTAAATAACTAACATGAACTTTAGACAAGCTTTTTCACGAAACTTATTTGTAAAGGTTTTCAATAAAATAAACTCTTTAATTAATATTGTGATTCGTTGCCAGGACCGGACTGACAAGAAGTGTAAAAAATATGAATTTAAAAAATAAGCAAGGACAATTATTCATCATTATGAGAAAGTAATATCGCCATTACATTTTGAGGGTAGGAGGGTTTAAAAATCGGTTTAAAAAAATCCAGGTCCGTATTTAAAAAAGTAAAGTTGGTGATGGCCGCTCGGAGACGAAACGGCTGATCTTTAGTTTAGTAACGTCATTTTGTAGAGGAGAAAAAGTGGCAATGACAAAGTGTCATTTATTTTTAAATAGCTAGTCAAATAAGCTCAGGAAAAAATAAAAACGATTTTGCAAAATTTCTGTTTTCTTTGAATAAAATCGGAAGTATTCGGAATTTGAAAAGTTTTAAAGCGGCATTATATTCAGCACCGAATTGCGCAACTTTGCCCCCATTTAACCGTTTCTCTAACTCCTATGGTTTCCGAGATACCAATGCTGGTATGTCGAATTTGTAACACCCTGTATAGGTAATTTTTTTTTATATTAGGTATAATTTTCCCTAAAAACACTTATCATCACTACAGACGTCATCAACAGGTTCTGGTTCCTTCAAAAAGTTCCCAGTTCAATAGTGGGCCGTTACAAGCGCACATGTCAGGTTCTGTAATATCTTTTGGTGTTTTTGTGGCTATTTTTTGTATAGCGTACTTTTAAAACAGCAGCAGTAGCAGTGATTGAGCCTCATAGAATCCAAAAGAGAGAAAACAGTAAACAACATAAACACTCAACAAGTCTGCACGAACATTATGTCACTAAACTAAGTACTATACAAGGTATTATACAAAACGACCAGATCGTCAAGAGTATTTTTTTGCAAAATCGTTTATAATTTCGTCGATATTTAATGTTTTAACAAACTCGTGTTCGATACTGATTAAGGATAAATCCGAAAGGCATTGTTGTCCCATGGTGTTACGTAAATGAGTTTTTACTATTTTAAGTTTGGAAAAAGATCGCTCCGCTGATGCCAGACTAACTGGTAAAGTTAGAAATAACATCACTGCACTAGATACATCCGGAAAATTTGAAAAAACACTGATTTTTTAATAATAAATGATCCGCAAGTTCATACACTGCTTTTAATTTTGAAATACTATCTCCAAGTCCCTTTCTGAGGCTTAAAATTGGACTAGGAAAGTCAATGGACAAGTCTTTATGGTATATCGTTTGTAAATTCCGCGCTTGATACTCTTGGTATTCATGGCCCTCTACTGATGGTTTGAAAGCTATCTACATAATCGAACTCAGATTGTTAATCTTCATAACTTCACTTCGAGAGTGATTGAGGTTACTTCAGGGGTGCCCCAGGCCTCTCATGTGGGTCCCTTACTTTTTAACCTATTTATTAATGATGATTTGATCAACCTCATGAACTGGTGGAAATTGAATTCTCTAGGTCTAGCACTCCACCTACATACCAATATGTTATTGGGCAGGATGCACTGAAACTTGTAGATAGTGTGGTTGATTTGTGGATAGTATTGGATCGCTCTCTTGGTTTCGTGCCACATATCACAAATGTTAAGAGGAAGGCACTAAAAATGCTAGGGTTTATAAAGAAATATTTGAGAGATTTTATGAGTCCACAATCCTTAGAGTCTCTGTAATGTTCTTTGGTGAGACCCAATATGGAGTATGCATCCTCAGTATGCAGTCCATTTTATGCAACAGATGTAATTAGTTTGGAAACTGTCCAGCACAAGTTTCTTAGATATTCAGCATTTAGAGTCCCAGATGGTTATGCAATGTCTTATCCTGAACTTCAGTCTGTATTGGGGCTGGTTTCACTTGAGGTTCGCCGCAAGAGGCATGATTTGAAATTATTTCACAATATCTTAAACCATGTTTACCATTGTCCGGATCTGTTGGTGACAATTCCACTTTTTATTCCACCCAGAACCTCACGCTCTAATTTTACTTTTTATCAGCCATTTAATCGCACAAATTAAGCTTCAAATTATTTTCTGCAGAGGTCTATCAGGTTGGCTAACTATTATTCTGCTTCAAGTTTTTATATGAACCTGCGTCTGGTTACCTGATACTAGGGTGCTCCTTGCTGATTTTTCTTTAGTTTTTATTTACGTTTATCTTTTTCTACACTGTAATATTTTGTTATTGGTATTAATAGTATTGTTAATTTTGAGTTTGTTAATTTCAATGTATCTACCTATGTTAAAATATGCACTACTTGCCAATTATTGTAATTTTAAAATATGGGGTAAGCTTGTTGGAAAATAAATAAATAAACTTGTAAATGCAACCTTTATCATTAATAACGGTAACCTTCCATTGCTCTAGACTGGCATTATTTCAAGACCCATGTTTAATCAATATTTAAAAAAAAATTAAAACCTTATGAGCTTTATTATCATTTATTTATAATCCCTAATGTCATGGCGCGACGGTTATAATGAGCATAAAATAGGCTAAACTAAGAAAATCGTGTAATGAAGTATAGAACGTTAAAGTTTCCTTAACTATAGGGGAGCTTTATAACTAGGTCACGCTAATCCAAGCTGTTTTATAACAAACATATTTATGTGGTGTAAAATTTTACAAATAAACACATAGATTAATCCGCGGACCAAATATGACTGCGACGTATTTTGGGCATTTGCCTTTTTATTTCCATAAGGCCATTTGATCAAAGTTCCAGCTAATTAATTTGAATTCCTCCAACTTGCGTACGTACAATTTGCGTACAAGGATTATTTCTTCCAACTTGCGTACATGGGTAGGTAGGTCCCGCGAACCAGGTAAAACTGCAAGAGTACATTATTCCAACTTGCGTACATACACAGGATTTTAAACGGACCGTAATAATACGCCCTCTCCAATCTGTTCTAAAAGGTGTATTGGCAGCCGGTTTGTTCGTTCTTATCAGAGCATTTTTTTATGTCTTCACATACACAGAGTTTTAAACGGACCGTAATAATACGCCCTCTCCAATCGGTTCTAAAAGGTGTATTGGCAACCGGTTTGTTCGTTGTTATCAGAGCATTTTTTTATGTCTTCACATACACAGGGTTTTAAACGGACCGTAATAATACGCCCTCTCCAATCGGTTCTAAAAGGTGTATTGGCAACCGGTTTGTTCGTTGTTATCAGAGCATTTTTTTATGTCTTCACATACACAGAGTTTTAAACGGACCGTAATAATACGCCCTCTCCAATCGGTTCTAAAAGGTGTATTGGCAACCGGTTTGTTCGTTGTTATCAGAGCATATTTTTATGTCCTTAGTTTGTTTATAAGCTTCTAATATTTGTGAATGTACGCAAGTTGGAATAATGTACTCTTGCAGTTTTACCTGGTTCGCGGGACCTACCTACCCGTACGCAAGTTGGAAGAAATAATCCTTGTACGCAAGTTGCACGTACGCAAGTTGCATATTACCAATTAATTTATTTTTCAAAAGAAATAAAAATTATTATTTATTAAGTTCCAAAGTGTGTCATGCGAAAATTCCCCAATATAGACCGTATTTTAACTTGACCTAGTGGGTTTATATCAAATAGACGATTACCTACATAAATGAATTGGCAAATAAGGCGAAACAAACATAAGGGCCGTCGACTTCTCCTTCAACATTTGCATTTACATAAACAGTTTAGTTGTTAACCACCCAAATGTTAGTGAACAATTAAAAAGTGAATATTGTGGCATATCGGACAAGTGTGTAACTGTTTTTCATATTGGAATACACAGGGATCCAAGCACAATGGGGCGGGTAGACCACGACGGCCGTTTCGTCCTTTGAGGACTCTACGGGCAGCCATAACCCAAACAATCCCGACAACGGTGGTAAGATGTATTAAAAGCCTTTTTGCAAAATCAAAGCGGCCTGAAGGCCGCACATACACCGTAGCGCCATCCCAGCGGAATTAACTCCAATAGCCCGGGAGGTGGCGTTGCATTTTTGATAGTGATTTTAGGTCGCTTAATTTTGTGTGTATTCGATAGTCTAGATATAGCTAGCAATCAAAACTATGGAGCATTTTCAAATTCTGTCCCGGTTTTTTGGTTAGTTCGCTATTGGCCGCGTCCGAAGTGGGCTGATGTTGTCTTCTTCTTCTTCGTTTTTAATATGGAAAACTAGATCCTTCATAGTTTTTGAATTTAAGATGTAATAAGAGCCTTTTTGCTAAATCAAAGCGGCCATCAACAGATGATCTGTTTCTAGTCTGCAAAATGGCAGATGTTCCGATGAAAACGCAAATAGCGTTCCCTATATTCGATTGTGATGCACTTCGTGATTGAGTTGTCTATCTTTCGATATTACCAGTGTGACTGCCTTTTATATTGGAGTTAATTCCGCTGGGATGGCGCTACGGCGTATTGATGGCCGCTTTGATTTTGCAAAAAGGCTTTTAATACCTCTTACCGCTGATTAAAATTATACCAAGGTACTACTGTATAATTTTATTAAAGAAGCATTATTTTAATTTTTTATTAATTTTTAAAACCAGTGGTGCAGAACTGATATTTTTTAGTTTTTATTTTTTTTTTGCGTATAATACTGAATCGACTTTAATAAAATTTTAGGGGTATGTAGGTAACTATAGGAGGCACCCAAATAAGTAAGAAAATACAAGGCATGTGATCTAAAAAAATACATCCTTATGACGTCACACTTTTTTGGAACGCCCTGTATAAAAAAAATATTTTTCTAAAATGCACTCCAAGATACAGGTAAGGTCTGCAAAATATCAACATTTTAACTTAATTAATAAGTGAGCTATAGAAGAGGTGCAGGACCCTGTATAAGCAGCTGACGCATAATCCCACATAATTGACATTCTCTTACGACTAGGTCCACCACGACTCTGACAGCTGACGCTTGTTTTGATTATGGAGGACTTGAGGTTGGAGGCCGATCGCAATGCATTGGATTCGGTCCCAAATTAGCATCGGTAATTCAGCTTTACGAGTTGCCATAAGATGGCGCTCGTGTTCGAAGTGGGCTATCAAATAAATGGTTTCTTATGGACGCGATAACTATTTTTATTTAAATTAGTTCTTTAAGGAACAAATAAGGACTTTTATATGAATTTACACTTACTTTGTTATACTTATTAGTAAACTCGGCCTGTGTAAAGTTCCAACGATGCTTCGTTTTTAAAATACAGGAACATTCTAGCTAGAGGGTTTTACCTTTGGAGCTAGAAAGAGACTTATTTGGCTGCGTTTCATCTCTGAAGAAGATCCTGTCTTACACACCGACACAAAGCAAACTCTACTTTTATAAATTGTACCATTATTCATTATAAATATGGAAATTAATTACAATACAACGTTATTTGTCTTGTCTTGCCTTCAAACGTTATTTGTTATTTCGAAAAATAAAATGTCAATTGTCAAAAGTAAAATTTAAAAACTATGGAGGATCTAGTTTTCCATATTAAAAACGAAGAAGAAGAAGACAACATCCGCCCACTTCGGACGCGAGAGCCATCTATCGGCCAATAGCGAACTAACCAAAAAACCGGGACAGAATTTGAAAATGCTACCATTGTCGATCGGCCTCCTACCCTCTAGTCCTCCATAGTTTTGATTGCTAGCTATATCTAGCTAGACTATCGAATACACACAAAATTAAGCGACCTGAAATCACTATCAAAAATGCAACGCTACCTCCCGGGCTATTGGAGTTAATTCCGCTGGGATGGCGCTACGGTGTATGTACGGCCTTCAGGCCGCTTTTATTTTGCAAAAAGGCTTTTAATACATCTTACCGCCGTCTCCTAACAATGACGAAACGGCCGTCGTGGTCTACCCGCCCCAGGGTATTCATTGTGCTTGGATCCCTGTGTATTCCAATATAAAAACAGTTACACACTTGTCCGATATGCCACAATATTCACTTTTTAATTGTTCACGAACATTTGGGTGGTTATTTTTTTAAAAGTATTAGTTATTCAACGAAAAAACGTAAGAATAAGTAACCCATGAACATTGCCGTTTACCAAAACTTTTTTGTATCCTTTCCTACTAGAATATATTTCTTTAAGGAAATCCCAGAGCTTTAACCATAATTTCCACAAAGGTAATCCCTTTGACATTTTCACAGAAATACGACCGTCCTAATTTTCTATTTAATTGCTTTCTAGGGAAACCTTATATTTGACACAAAGTGGAGTTAGATCCGCAAAACATTCTCATAAAATTTAAAAGCTATCATGCGTGAGTTATCCACCTTAGGGGAAGGTTGCCTTTGTTGCATCGATTCCTAAATTGGACCAACAATGGCACCGATGGAGGCACCTGGCAGCTGTTGGCGACAGCAAATAAAAAATTTGTCTCCTAAAATTTTGATATTACGAGTAGAATGGAAAAAACAATGATAGGTTATTGTGAAAATAATAATAATAATGTTGTGGGTAACCAACAGCAATTTAAAGTGGACATTTTTTGACATTATCACAGAATAGTTTAGTTTGACTTAAACTTAGTTTCAATTTTTTTATTTAAACGTGTTTACACTTCGCTAAAGCGCAGTTGAACTTTTGCCAAAAACTTTCACACAATAAAAAAAAATCGACTCAATTTTCAAAATATTCACGAGATCGAATAAATTTCCGAAAATAATTTAACCTCTTTGCGGTATTACTAGTGAAAATTTAATAAATTTCTCTGTCTGTCAATAGACGTATCATAAATTTCCATCAAGTAAAGACTTCTACCATTTCTAAATTTAAACGGTAACAGTTAACTCCTCTCTAACATAAATATAGGTACAGAGACTGCAAGAGAGACTATTTCTTTAAGTAGATATGTATGTCTGGTATTATGCAAATAGACTCCCTAATCGTAACTTGCCAGATACGAAGCGCACATGCATGCATAAAGCTTTAATCTCGTTTAAAGTAGCCATTACGCTGAAAATTTTCAATCCGGTATTGGCCAGACTGGAAGTACCCCACGAATATACTATAGCTAACGTATTCAATAAATTATACCCCTAAACAGATAGAGGGCTTTGATATAATTAAAATAATTTTTTATAATTTTTGATTTTTCAAATTTGGTATAATTAAAATACAGAGTGTCCGGAAATGATGAGCTAGAAATTTAAGGGATAATTTTAGACCGAAAATAAATGCTATCTCTTCCTATAACATTTTTTCGAAAATTGATTATTAACGAGTTACAGGGTGTTAAAGTTAAATTTTATTTGCAGTTTTAAAATACATAAGTTACTAGAATAATAAATGAAACATTCAAATCAAAGGTTCAAAGTGACGTTCTTCCTCTTCAATGCATTAATTAATTCTTCTTAAAAAATGCCGACGAATTTCATGGAATATTCCTTCCTTTGCTGTGCTATGTTTAGGGTTGAAAATAAATTAAAATGATTTCGTATTCATCACATGCAAGCAATGTTATTTTAGCGTTTTTCTCGAAAACGGTGAGATTTATTGAAACAAAAGTAGTATACCTTTTTTATGTCAAAAGGTTAGGAGAATAAAAATATGCAGTCAAAATGAGCCTACAGTGTAGGATAAAAAAAAGTTGGGACCATTCAAATTAAAGTATAGGCTCCTATGTGGCGCCCTCTACAAAATGCGAAAAAACGGTGGGCAAATTTGTATTTCTCATCCCGAAAAAGCCCCATATACGAGATTTCGTCAAAATATTATGAGCATGGCAAGAGCTATTGCAAAAAAAAACTGCAAATAAAATTTAACTTTAGCATCCTGTACCTCCGCTAATAATCAATTTTCGAAAAAAATGTTATAAGAAGAGATAGCATTTATTTTTGGTCTAAAATTATACTCTAAACTGCAATAATTATTTCTTATTTGTTCTTTTTTTCCCATTGGTGTGCTGCTTCTTTACTTCCACACATACGTCTTAGATTTTCTGATAACATAGACGTTTTCAAGAGGACTTACATTTCGAAAAAGCTTCAGTCTACCAGAAAATCGATGATTAACTACTACAAGTTAATGCTGCGTTGTAAATTATCCTAGGGCGAAACACATCGACTCGCAAAAACATCCAAAAAGACCCTAACAAAAGCTTTACTAAAAGCTGCCTCGAATATGAAAGGGACTCAACAAAAAACGACTAAAAAGAATTCAGAAACCCTGACGGTGTCCTCATATTTAGATAATTGCTTTATTAAGCTTTCTTCCCACATTTTCGTTTTTATTTAAATTTTAATAAACTGGCAATTTGTTACTTTTAAAAGACCATTTCTACAATTTTTGTTTCATGTAAACCTTCACAAATACAAAGGGGAATTGAAAAAGAAACCTTCTTGGTATTATCGGCAAACGATCAAAGTCGAATAAATTATTTTATTCATTTATAAATTGATTTATAATTAGAATGCAAAAAAATTGAAATGGGAACCAAAAGCGACAAAAATTTATACCGTTTACTCGAAACCATTTGGCTGTTCCCCGATCTTCCACGGCGACATCACAGCGCTTAACAGTTCTGTTTATGTTATTATTGCGATTATTTGTTGGCGTTTTTACCAATAAACAAATAATTTATAAAAAATTCTCTGTTTTATTTTGTTTTCAACTTTATTTTGGTCAATTGATCAAAAATAATTTGACCGGTCAATTCCACAACCACAACCACCTTGAAAGAAGCCCTGAAACAGAAACATCGACAACACTGCTTGAAGATCCAAGTGTCACGTGACATTTTTGGTGTTAGCCATGCTTTATGTACAGGGTTATTTTTTATATTTGCGTACCCACCTACAGGGCTTAATGTAAGTGACAGAAAAAAACTTTTAATACAAAAGTTGCATAATCTTTCCCGTCATATCTTTTAGACTTATTAAAAAAAACATCTGCACATCGGAAAGTTTAAAAACAAATGAAAGTCTTGTTTTTTTAAATGGAACACCCTATATATTTTTTACCAGGGCGAAAGATCTCTTTCTCCTGATTTCAAAAATATATAACATGTCATCATTTAATCCAGTCGTTTGTGAAATATTTGAGTTTTTGATTAATTGAATTGACTATAATCTAGTCGGCGTTCCGCATACTTCAACGTGACATATTTGTCACTTTAATTTAAATTGAAACATGCAGCAAAGAAAATAACTTATGATTTATAATTTATGATATAAAGTAAAGTAAATTGCTGTTGAACTACAGCTATTCGGTTGTTATTAGAGTAAAAAAGACGCACTATTTGAAGTTTGTCTTCTTCCGAATATCCCATTTTCCTTATTGAATCTTTCAATTTAAAGTAAAGTGACAAATATGTCACGTTGAAGTATGCGGAACGCCAACTAGATTATAGTCAATTCAATTAATCAAAAACTCAAATATTTCACAAACGACTGGATTAAATGATGACATGTTATATATTTTTGAAATCAGGAGAAAGAGATCTTTCGCCCTGGTAAAAAATATATAGGGTTTTCCATTTAAAAAAGAAGACTTTCATTTGTTTTTTAACTTTCCGATGTGCAGATGTTTTTTTTAATAAGTCTAAAAGAGATGACGGGAAACATTATGCAACTTTTGCATTAAAAGTTTTTTTCTGTCACTAATATTAAGCCCTGTAGGTGGGTACGCAAATATAAAAAATAACCCTGTACTTTACGCGTGAAATAGGTGTTAACTTTGCGGTTTTTCGTATTAATTTGTATTTTTATCGAAAACTTTTGGTGCAGGTTTGCTGTAATAGCATTAATAAAGTGAGAAATCAAACAGCCTGGCCGGCCAGGGCGGTTTGTTTACGGGTGTTATAATGGCGGCAGAATTTTACTTGTTTTAATTTAAAAGTTGTGTTTTTTGTATTCTAGTTAGCTCTTTGGGATAAACTGTATTGTTTGGTGGCTACAGTTAATTCATTAAATGTTGAAGTGTTTATTTAGCTTGAAGGTGTATGTGAATTAGTTTAAAAATATCACTAGTAGAGATAGTTCGTAAGTAGGTAAGATCTAAATACCTAGGTACTTAGGTAAGTACTATTTTTTTTCTTTTAGTTTGTTTATTTATCAACATGCCATGACCCAGCTGTATTCCTGGGTGTAACTCTAACTATAAAAGCGTTTTAAAAGCAGAGTATATCAGTTTTTCACTTCCCAAAAGATGAAAATCTGAAAATTCTATGGCTAAAAGCCATTCCAAGAGCTAATTGGTCGCCCACGCAGTATTCTGTAGTTTGTGCTAAGCATTTTGTCCCCAGTGACATTATTCGTGAGGATATTTATCTTTTGCCTGATAGCACCACAAAAAAAATTCCAACTAAAGTGCCTGCTTACTTGTCAAAAACTGTTGTCATTCCTAGAAAAAGTCCAGCGGAGAGAAACGAGGAACAACAAGACCAATCAGATTTTATAAAAAGTTTTGACGACCTCAGTAATTATTCACAAAAAATTAATACTTCTGAATTTTGGGAAGTAAAAATTGTAAGTGACTCAAATATATTTTTATAGTTTAGATTTTAGTGGACATTGATATGAAGGTAAAGGTTTTTTTAAAACGCAATGAATTGGCTTACTATGATTTAAAATGGATTTTACCCTTTGAAAGAATAAAAAACTCGCCCGTTGCCGAGCGTCATAACAATAGCTTGTGGATCCGCAACTCCCAGCTGATGCGGCGTTGCCCGATGTCACTTCATGGCTTATTTTTAATGTGGTTGTGCCACAACCCTAGGCTCATTTATACTCACACAAATTATAGTATATTTTGAAAACGAGAGGGTAATCGAAAAATCTGCTACATGGGAAGCAGAGTGTAATTTTTCTATCTTTTTAAATTGAAGTAAATCGTATTTGCGGTTTCGGAGAAATTGGGTAACTGCGGAGGGCTAAAATTGGATTTATTTAACATGCTCTAACGTATTTCAATTCTAATATTTTTGTGTTTTAAAAATACATAAGGTGAAGACGTGCTTCTCCCTTACAAACTTACAATTTAAGTCAAGTAGTGTCATTAGCTTTCCCTTTCATTATAATCAAAGGTTCCAGTGTTTTTGGTAGAAAATGAATAAACCATAAATATTTTAGGGCTAAAATTCATTGAAATATTAAAATACGTCAAGAAATTCTATCATAAACTATTTTTTCACACTTCTATGCATGTATGTACAGGGTCTTCCAACGAGGACTGAACAGGGGCTCATTTTTGAGCTTCCTTGTATTTAAAGAAAAAACCAAATTGCCAATTGATGTACTTTTTCCTGCAGAATTCAAAAATGAAACCAAAAATTTATTTGAACCAGAAACAAAAGAGTTACGCTATGGATAAGGTGTTTTTTAAATGGAACATAGCTTTTTTATACGATTTTTGGAACGAGTGATTTTTTTTTGTCCGTTCTAATTAAAATATTTAATATTGTGACAGCTATTTTTATTAAATTTTAATGTTTTATCCAGTATAATTTAACTTTAACCTGTTTGAAACATACACTAGGTAATAAAGGTATAATCACCTTTGAATCCTTCAAAGTCATTTCGGCAATATTATAGTAAATTTGTCAAATTTTTTGACTTTGAAGTATTCAAAGGTGATTATACCTTTATTACCTAGTGTATGTTTCAAACAGGTTAAAGTTAAATTATACTGGATAAAACATTAAAATTTAATAAAAATAGCTGTCACAATATTAAATATTTTAATCAGAACGGACAAAAAAAAATCACTCGTTCCAAAAATCGTATAAAGAAAGCTATGTTCCATTTAAAAAACACTTTATCTATAGCGTAACTCTTTTGTTTCTGGTTCAAATAAATTTTTGATTTTATTTTTGAATTCTGCAGGAAAAAGTACATCGATTGGCTATTTTGGATTTTTCTTTAAATACAAGGAAGCTCAAAAATGAGCCCCTGTTCAGTCCTCGTTGGAAGACCCTGTACCTTTTTCGATCATATGGGTGCAAAATTTTCATAAACGCATAAACAAATGTTTATTTGAAGAAGGGAGTTGGTTTTTCCTTCCATTTCCTTGCAATGTTTTAATGTTTATTTGTTCCAACCGAGGAATTTGTCTACAATTTTTTTCTTACATCTTTTTTCTAGAGGTCTTTACATGTACTAAGGTACACCTCTTAACATTTTTCAGTAATATTATATCTTTTAAAAGTATTAATATCAAAATTTTATTGAATTCAAGCAATTAGCTTTCAATTAAATGAGATTTTTTCGGTTTTTTTTTTCATTTAGTCATTTTTTATTTAAATTTACCTTCTAATTCTTTTACCCGACGTCTCAAATTTGAAATTCCCCCAACGATTTCATCTTTTCCGCTACGTCATCATTAGGCTTGTACTGGTGACAGTTTAAATCGAGAAATCATTTTTAAAAATGCTGGTTATAAATTTAAATTGGTATGTAGAGTAAGGATTTTTGTAAAACAGCATAACAAATAAAGAAATTTGTTGTGGAGATGATGACAGATATTAAACAGTATAGAATTCGGAAACTTTATGATAAATGTCAACCTAGTACCGTGCGAGCAAAAATTATTTGCATCAAAGAGGGCCTTGCATCTAAGGACGTAATGCTTAGCCGCAGTGGCGCACCCAGGGGGGGGGGGCAAGGCGGCCTTGCCCCCCCCCCCCAAAACCCCCAATGAAATTGACTTCAACTTACTATACCCACTAACCCACTAAAAAAAACTTTAATTTCCAGGCGCGATACAAAGAACGATATAATGTTTATTACTTTTGTTCAGTATTATAAGTAGAAAATTTGCAAAGCTTTCTCAGCCTTCATTCTTCTTATGCAAATTATTCATTTTTTGAAAATTTTTATAATGAAAGCATTCTAATATGCGAATTTAAATTATGGAACGACAAGTTTACAGATAGCAAAGAAATAAATACCCTCCGATATGTTTAAGCTATATATTCAATGTAATGGTATGATATTTCCCAATATAAAAACTTTTGCAAATTTTTGTTACCCTTCCCGTCACCGCCAGTACCTCTGAAAGGTCATTTTCCACATTAAAGTACTTAAAATCGTACTTAAGAAATTCCACCGGGCAAGTAAGACTTAATGGTTTGGCAAATTTATTTATTCATAAGAATGTTCCTGTTTCTTGTGAAGAAATTTTAAATAAACTTTCTAAGGGTCGATGAAAATTAGATTGACATATTTAACAAATGCAAAGGTGTTATAAAAAAGTTTTGGTTTCTATTATTTATAAAATATTGTTTATTGTTGTGCTTTGTACTAATTTATATTTTTAAATAAATATATTTGTGTTATGAATATGTCGTCATTACTATTACCTATATTTTATTTGGTAAAAAGAGTGGTATGTTTTGTCCGGAATAATTATTATTAAAGTGGATATTTTAAAAAGTCAATTTTTTTAGATATTTACTTGAAACTTGAACTTGAATTGAACTAGGCTATTGCGATCTTCTGAGAATACCTGTTAAAAAGCTACAAAGTTCTAGAGAAATGCGTAACTTAAAAGTTTATTAAAAAATTTGCTTCCGGCACTGATTGGCGGGCCCCCCCTAACATAAAATCCTGGGTGCGCCGCTGCTTAGCCGCAGAGCTTAATACCTGTTGGGTGTCAGTAACTACCTGAATTAACAATCAATCAGTTATTCCGTCATATTTGACAGTGGTTGCAAGTAATTTGATTCATCGCTAATTTTTCCAATTTCTTGAACAATTCACACAATGGGCTTTACGGAACAGCACAAAACATTCATGGTTAAAGCGTATTTTCGAAACGGCGTTAGAGTAAATGGTGAGTGGCAATACAATCCGGGTTTGTGCATAGACGATTTTCACTAACATTTTCCTAACGTTGCTTTTATTGCTGGGGATTTTTATCATTGCCTGAAAAGAACCGTGGCTGTGTTTAGGAAAACAGGTTCTATACAACACAAAAAGGAGCAGGAAGACCATCTGTAAGAATAAAAGAACTTGTTGCAAACGTTCGTGAAATAATGCAAAATACGCCAACAAATTGTATAAGACATTGAATTCCCACCTATATCACCTTGTTTAACGTTTATGGATTACTTCGTTTTTCCTCATTTAAAGAGCACTATTTGCAAATAGTTGCAAACTTAGAACAACTACAAGAAAGGATTATCCAAGAATGTGGTAACATTTTTCCAGAGATGCTGGTCAACACTTTCGAAAATATGATGAGACGTGTGAATTAAATTGATGCTTGGAGCATGGCGGTGGCCAATTTCAGCAATTTATGTAATTATTTTTCTTTTTCTTTCTGTATATTCTTACTTTGTTAATTTTGTAAACAACAAAAATAAATTTGTATTTGTCTACTTATTTTATTACTCATTAATTTGGCATATCACCTCATAATATGAATTTGACAAAATTTTAACCTAGATTTGGTTAGATATATTAGCGTCCCCATATCATTGTGATCCAAACCAAGCCCTACGTTTTTTAATCCAAGCCCTCTTTGATGCAAATGACTTTTGCTCGCACGGTAATTATTCATTGATTATATTTATTGTCCAAGCCATTGCGAACTGCAATAAAAGTTATCATTATCAGAAATTTAATAGGGAATTTCAAGCGTATCGGCAAAATGGTATTTAATTTGACACTTCAATAGAGTAATTTAATAGACGTGACAGCAGCTATCTATTGTTTCGTGGTTTGTATGGTGCAGGAAACAATAACGATATAAACTGGAGTACAAAGCATATCGATAAACTAAGGCAATTGTTATTAACGAGCATTTAACAGATATTTTGACTGCAATGACAACTGTTAATGGACATTTATCGGAAGCAGCATTATCTAAGTCAGCTATACTCTAAGTGTGTTCCGCGGAACCCTAGGGTTCCGCGATACCTCTGTAGGGGTTCCTCAAGAATTTAGAAAAAAAATCAAAACACCCCTCTCTGGTCGAACGTTTTGACTCCGCGGCCGCGCGTAGGTATATTTATTTATTTATTTGTATTTGTATAAACATGTGTTACAATAGCTCGTACAATATCTCATTAGTTATGGATGAAGCGGTAAAAATAATTAATTTTATCAAATCACGACCACTACAATCCCGATTGTTCTCATTATTGTGTGAAGATTATGGCAGCAAACATAAAACACTGCTGCTCCATACAGAAGTGCGATGGCTGTCTCGGGTTAAAACTTTAACAAGGCTATTTGAACTTAGAGCCGAGTTACAAATGTTTCTTTCAGCAGATACTTCTTTTAATTTGAAGGACCGTTTGTATGATAAAACTTGGTTGTTCCGATTGTCTTTTATGGCGGATATCTTTCAAAAACTGAACGAATTGAATTTATCATTGCAAGGTAAACAGACAACAGTGTTTCAGGCCTATAACAAAATAACTGCCTTCAAAAGAAAATTAGATTTTTGGATTATTTGCGTTGGTAAGAAAGAAATAGAAAGCTTTACGTCACTCAGTGAGTTTGTTAGCGATAACGACTCAGAAATGTTTCAAGATGATGTGTTTGAAGAATTGGTCCAATATCTCAGTTCGATGCGCGCATCTTTTGAAAAGTATTTTCCCGAAGAACAGAATACAAAAATGAAACTGAATTCATGGATTCATAATCCTTTTTTACCCAACTTGGAAAAGCCCGAAAGTATGTCAAACGAGATATATGAATCTCTTTTAGAAATGTCATCAGACACAAGTATGGAGTCACTGTTCAAAACGACGCCTCTCAACGATTTTTGGTGCAGAATCCGTGATGAATATCCAATGCTTGGCAAAATGGCTCTGAATATTCTTCTCCCGTTCCCAACAACATATTTGTGCGAAACAGGATTCTCAACCTATGCAGCCACGAAAACAAAATATCGCAATAGACTGGACGCCGAACCTGATATGAGACTTCAACTGTCTTCTATCAAACTGATATCAACCAATTGATGAAAAATAAAAAACAGTTTCATACCTTCCATTAGTTAGATTTTTCTTTTTTAATATCTTCTATTATTGTACTTGCCATGTGGTAAAGTAAGTAATAATTAGTAACTGTTACATTGTACTTTTATTATGCCTATTAATAAAGAATACACTTTTAAAAACTATTGTAGGGTTCCATCAAGTATTTTGCTTCCCAAAAGGGTTCCGTCACCAAAAAAGTTTGAGAACCGCTGATCTAAGTATTAGCAAAAAAACGAGCGTTGCAGGACTGGTATCTTTTTAACACTAATTAAATACGATAATCAAGAACCTAGTCGTTTTGCTTCTGTAGTTAGGTCAGTACACCAAAGGCCAAGATATGGGAGAGTCACTGGGGTAAGTTATAGCCCACTTCCCCAAGAATTCAAAACATACATAAATGAACCTATCAAGCCCATACCTAATTTTTCTACTTGCAGTAATTTCGGTAACGAAAATTTTGTTTTTTTAAGACCGACCAGAAAATATACCCTTTCTGGACAATTTTTCGTACAGAAAATCGATGTATTGTCGAGTGACAGTTCGTTGATTTTTAATTTGTTGTTTATGACAAACTTGTTTCGCGAGTACGCAAATTTAAAAATATAAATTCAGATTTTGAATTATCCGACACTGAAAATGAGTTTCCAGAAGAAATTTTGGAAGCAGCAAGGAAAGCGACTTACGGTATATTGCCAGTAAAATCAAAAGCCCGTTACGAGAAGTCATACGACGCATTTAAAAATTGGTGCCGGGAAAAAAAAGTGAAAAATGTAAAAGAAGAAGTTCTTTTGGCATATTTTGCTTTGAACATTTAACATAAATATTCAAAAATAACGTATTTATTCATTTATGCAGTATATTTATTCTTTTATCTGGTTTTAGTATTGTTAATCACTTTGTTATATAAAATAAAATAAAGAATTAAATGTATATCGAAGTCTCCAAGTTTCCAGGACTCGCCTACGGCTCGCCCTGGAAATGCTTGTCTCGACCTGAAAAACACTAATTTCCGGTCTTGTAACGTAAATTACTATTTCTGCACTATTTTTATTATCCCTAGATATCTTAACCCCAGATTCTTAATGCAAACTAAATATAGGATTTTTCTATTTTCATGTAAGCCGCTTCTTCGTTTTTTTATGCAGGCCTCGAACTGAATTAAAGAGACTAAAACAATAGCTTCATAAGACTTTCCGCTTGCTATTGTGATAAAATAATATTAATAATTATTATTAGGTTTCTAGTGATAATATTTTAAGATCTTAAGGGTAAGTTTTTCTTTGGAAAAACTAACTACCACTTACCATATTAGATGTGTAGTAAATAGAAAGGCTCCAGGCACCACCAGATCGTCCGATCCGACGCTCCAACGCCTCCTAAACACTATCAATCCAGGCATGTCCTCAAGATTCCACGGATACTTGAGCTGACGGATTTCTGCGAAGCCGATGTAAAAAACGGCATGCGGAGTCGATTTTAGGGTAAAAACCGGTTATTATAAACTGAGGTTTTTTTGATAGTAATAGTACTGGTTAATGTCTGATAGATATCCATTTTTGGTGACTCACTTTCCGGGTTCACGCGGTAACAATTAATGTTTTTAATATGTTTTCACCACTATATTATCATTATTTACAATTTTTATCGTAGAATTTTGCGAAATTTATTTATAGATCCTGGGAAGTGGAAACATTTAATTTTTTTATCGCGAGTGTTATTTATTTTAATATTACTATTATATAGATGTATTGAGGATTAAAGCATTTTAACTACAACGGCTATGATTATATTGGTAATTAGTTTTCTATTTATTGAATAAATAAATATAGTTTAAAAAAACTAAAAAACACGCTTTAATAATAAATCAAACTAAAATGCGGAAAATAAATATAGTTTAAAATAATTCTTGAAATTCTTAATATAGGCAGAAAATAATAATGAACGATAAACATTAGTATTATTGTGAAAAAAGCGTGGGGTGCTCGATATACAAAAAATAAAGCATAAAGCGACCCACGCCTTTTTCACAATAATACTAATGTTTATCCATTTATTATTATTTTCTGCCTATATTAAGAATTTCAAGAAACTATAAGTATTTATTTTCCACTTTTTAGTTTGTTTAATTATTATGAAAGCGTGTTTTTTCGTTTTTTTAAACTATATTTATTTTTCATTTTTTAGTTTGAGTAATTATTAAGAAAATTTTTTTTTGAGAAGATTGATCTAGATTAGTAGATTACTGTATTGTCAGCGGTTCTTGATACAAAATTTAAATTAAATCTGACCATTTAAATTAAATCTGACCGTTTAAAGTGAGCCAAAATCGGGTTCAAAGAAGTCGGTTACAAACAAACATACATACTTACAAACCCGAACAAACGACAAAAATTTTCAAAATAAAAAAAAATTATTTTGACGGGTAGATTTTTTAAAAAAATTTCTCTATTCTTAGCGACAATATCTATACGACCCCACGTTTGCTTCGTTACTATCCATTATTGTAAATAATTCTGACATATTGACAGGTGTCAAATTTTGACAAGAGAATTTTTTGCGTATTTTTTTCAACTTTTTACCGCCAATATACATACGACCTTATAGTTTTTTCATTAATATCATTTTTTTAAACGATTTGACATACTGACAGCTGTCAACTTTTGACAGGAGAATTTTTTGCTTATTTTTCCCGAAATCTCCGCATCGAATACTATACCACCCCATAATTTGTTTCGTCAAAATCGCCTGACAGCTGTCAAAATTTGACAGAAGTATTTTTTGCGTGTAGATTATGGTATTGTCAGCGGTTCTTGATAAGTCTACAAAATTTAAATTAAATCTGACCGTTTAAAGTGGGTCAAAATCGGGTTCAAAGAAGTCGGTTACGGACAAACAAACAAACAAACATACAGGTAAAGCTAATAAAAACGTGTAAAAAAAAAAAGATACCTGCATACAGGGTGGAATTTTGCACTAGTAAACAGTGGGTCGTAGTCCCTTTTTTATGCCCTTTTCAACGAGCTTTCAAGGGAACTTTCTAATACTGAATTTATTCCAGTTAAAAATTCCACCATGTTACATGTGCCATTTTTAAAATGACGATAAAACATTTATTTGGCAGAATATATATTTTAGTACACAAATTTTATTCCTTTAGGGCAAAGCATGCAACACGTGGCAGCAATGGAGTTTCTTTAAAACTAATTAAAATTTTCAAGCACCCTCGCGTCGGTCGGAAATATGAGGACGTATAGGGTAAGGGTAAGTGGGGTAATGCTTCGAGTAAACGCAGGATGAGTGTACGCGAACGGTCCATTTTCCGCTTTAAAAATTTAATATGTTTGAAATTTAGGGTATTTATTTGCTGGAATAAAAAAATTTGAAATTTGATACTTTATGTATAACTTAATAATGCACTTTAAAAATTAAAAAACTAGTGTTGCCATTTAAACAGATTATCGGTATCCTCATATTTCTAATTTGGGACACATTGTATCAATATTTTTTTTTATAAAAATAAATATAGTTTAAAAAAACTAAAAAAACATGCTTTAAATTAATCAAACTAAAAAGCGGCAAATAAATATAGTTTAAAATAATTCTTGAAATTCTTAATATAGGCAGAAAATAATAATAAACGATAAACATTAGTATTATTGTGAAAAAAGCGTGGGGTGCTCGATATACGAAAAATATAGCACAAAGCACCCCACGCTTTTTTTTTTCACTATAATACCAATGTTTATCGTTCATTATTATTTTCTGCCTATATTAAGAATTTCAAGAATTATTTTAAATTATATTTATTTTCCGCTTTTTAGTTTCATTATTTATTAAAGCGTGTTTTTCAGTTTTTTTAAACTATATTTATTTTTCATATTTTACTTTGAGTTATTGTTAAGAAAAAATTTTTTTTGACTAGATTGAGATAGATTAGTAGATTATTGTATTGTCAGCGGTTCTTGATAAGTCTACAAAATTTAAATTAAATCTGACCGTTTCAAGTGGGTCAAAATCGGGTTCAAAGAAGTCGGTTACAAACAAACATACATACAAACCCGAACAAACGAAAAAAAATTATTTTGACGGGTAGAATTTTTTTTCTCTATTCTTAGCAACAATATCTATACGACCCCACGTTTGTTTCATTGCTATTGGTTATTGCAATAATTCTGACATATTGACAGGTGTCAAATTTTGACAAGAGAATTTTTTGCGTATTTTTTCCAATTTTCCACCGTCAATATACATACGACCTTATAGTTTTTCATTAATATCATTTTTTTTAAACGATTTGACATATTGACAGCGGTCTTGTTTTGACAGGAGAATTTTTTGCTTATTTTTACCGAAGTCTCCGCATCGAATGCTATACGACCCCATAATTTGTTTCGTCAAAATCGTTTCTTCGTTTTATACCTGACAGCTGTCAAAATTTGACAGGAGAATTTTTTGCGTGTAGATTATTGTACTGACCGTTTAAAGGGGGTCAAAATCGGGTTCAAAGAAGTCGGTTACAAACAAACATACATACAAGGTGAAGCTAATAAAAGAGTGTTAACAAAAAATACCACGACCTGAAATTTTAATACCCCCGTGTCCAAGCATTTTCCCCAAAAAAAACTATACTTACTGGATTTACTAAATTTATTCTAAGTTACAAACTCACGCTGTACTATGTATATTGAATAATAGTACATTTTGATTATCTTATACAGGGTGACCCGAAAATACGTGTACCTACACCATGAAATGGTATAAAAGTCGCATCACTTCTAAACATTTCTTCTGATCTTAACATATTGGCATTAATATCAGAAAAGTAAACTAGTGTGAGCATGTAATTATATATTAGATATTTACCGTTAATTCTTTATAAAGACGGAGGGGGAGGGGGGGGGGGGGCGTCATCCGTCCCAAATCCGCCCCTGCCCACATAACAATGAATCAATGTTCGTTTTGTTACGCCAATGTTGTCGCATTGTTCCAATAACGTCCCGTTTTAACAATACCATCTAGTCATTAACGATTCCGGATCACCTTTTTGTTTTTAACAAGATAGCCATGAATAGCCCAATAAAACCGGACCCAAAACAAATGAACACCTATAATTAAACGTGGCGAAAGGACAAAAACAATTAAACCTTTTTAAATTTTAATGTCAGGTTAGGGTTAATTATTATTTATTGCTTAACGTGAATAAATGCAAATAAAAGTTTACCTAATAAAGGTTTTTCATACGAATATAAGGGAAACTATTTTATAGGATGTTGAAAATGTCTCCACGACCCACATTTTTTACTGATTTTTCCCATAACTTTCAATATGGGTCAATAGTGAAACACCCTGTGTATCTCGCTTCGTGGATTGAATTCTCATTTAGAACAGTTAGTAAACGATTTTCCTATAAAAAGTCTATTAAATATTAATAACACGTATTGGAACAGTTATATTTAAAACAAAGCCTACACAATTCACCTAGATTTAACACCTACCACAACATTTAGTAATTTTCTATTTGTTGTTGTAGTTTTATTTTTAGCTTATTTTTGTCTAGCATGCAGGAACGTAACGGCGTAAGCAACTTAAGGGCCTGTGTTTCAAATTTTTAGTGGGCTTCTATTTTGCACTGTCAAGGTGTTAAAACAAACACATTAGGAGAGATGACATCTAGATAAACTAGAAAATATCGTGTTACCAGTAAAAAATGTTGTTTTTACTTCAGTTCTAAAAATCGACGTGTTTACTTTCAAGGATTTTAAGGTAAATTGTGGCAATTTTAGTGGTTTCAAAAAATGAAATGATTTATTAGACCTGACATTTTTTTCGGATGAAGCCTGGTTCCACCTCTCCGGTTATGTGAATTCTCAGAATACATGTAATTATTTTTCTTTTTTTTTCTGTATATTCTTACTTTGTTAATTTTGTAAACAACAAAAATAAATTTGTATTTGTCTACTCATTTTATTACCCATTAGTTTGGCATATCATGTCATAATATGAATTTGACAAAATTTTAACCTAGATTTGGTTAGATATATCGTCCCCATATCATTACGATCTAAACCAATCCCTACGTTTTTTAATCTAAGCCCTCTTTGATGCACATAATTTTTGCTCGGACGGTAATTTAATGAACGAAATAATGAGAAGTGTATTTATTTCAAAATTTGATGACGTCGAAAAACAACACTTTTAAAAAATACCTGTTAAAACAACCACTAATTTAAATAGAAACTTAACGTTTTCAATCAGATGCTCAAACATTCATCCGTTTACTGGCAAGCAATATCCTAAACGGTATAGCCAATGACAGAACAATCTAAACAGGTCAGTTACGGAAAATTGGGTCATGCCCATATTAAATTTTTAGTGCGTTCGTTATAATAATTGACAGCAAAATCGATTCAGCTATGTTTGTACTAAACCAAAATGAATTAGGTTTTATTACAAGCTCTATTGTTAATAATTTTATTTTACATTTTTAGCTTTACTACTGCTGTTTGTTTGAAGGTGGTAGACAATGAAGTAATATCAATCAATTGTCTTTATTTTGTTACTTAACACAACGTTTCGGTTAGTTAGTATCTCTAACCGTTTTCAAGTGTAAACCGTCAAACGAAGTGCTGAAAACATAAAAACTTCAGTGTGCAGAAAACCCACTCACACGGGGCAATACCTTAATCACGGATCGAATCATTCAAACTCCATAAAACAGGGCATAATTCAAACTCTTTATCACAGAGCATCGAACGTTTGCAACAATCCGGAAGACCTAAATATTGAAATTTCAAACATCAAAAAAGATTTAAAACAGAATGGTTACCCTGAAACCTTTGTAACTAATATCATCTCAAAACTTCAAAATCGCGAAGTAAAAACTAATACAGAAATGAAAGAGGAACAAGCATTTCTTACAATACCTTATGTCAAAGGATTTCTAAAAAGATTAGAAGGATAACCAAAAACTATATAATCAAAACAGCCTTCAAATCCCCTGCGAGTGTGGCGAATCGTACATTGGAGAAACAAAAAGACCTCTTACAGTACGAGTTAAAGAACATCTGAAACATACTCAAAGAGGTGAAACTTCGAGATCAGGTATAGCGGATAGCGGAACATATATGGACCAACCAACATAATATACAGTGGTCAGAAGCCAAGGTTTTGGACACAGCACTGGAGAAAACGAAAATTCAAAGAAGAAGCTTTCATGAATCAAAATACCCGTATATTTAGTAAACCAACAAACCAAGTATAGATAGATATCCCCAATATCTGGAAGCCTCTTCTTGTCCAAAACCAACAGCTAAAACTTCACACTCCAATAAGCACGTAGACGGAGTCATCAAGCTTCATTGCACATGGATAGAATTTAAGACAGTAGCTTTAGAATTATAATTTGGTTTACACTTGAAAATGGTTGGAGATACTAACTAACCGAAACGTTGTGTTAAGTAACAAAATAAAGACAATGGAAGTCCGACAAGTTAATTTTTTTTATTTTACTACTGCTCTTTAATATTGTCCGTTTACAACTACAAGAGATACTTAGTAAAAACAAAGAATATGTAGATATAGTGGATTTCACCTTAGTTTTTAATGCTTTGACGTCTCTCTTGTCAAACATATTAGAGAACACGTGATTTTAAAATCCCTAATTCTATAAACGGCTTTCAGGCACGGGCATTGGCTAGGTTAACAAGAGATGGATATATAACTGACCGCATAGTTACATGTACATGACGAAGATGCACACTACACAGTTCAATACGTTGCCCTTCAATGAGCAACTCGTCAAAAGCACAGCATCGCTCGTATATGCCGTTAGTATGTGCATCTTTGTCTTACGCATTTGCTCTCGCATATCTCTTTTCGTACTTCATTAATTCGATTGTCTCGTCGCGTTCTTTAAATATCACAGAGCCGCATTGGGACACACCGCGCACCGCGTGCATTCTGCTGTTAATCCTTGATCGTTCGTGTTATTGTTTTTGGTATTTTTCAGACAGCATTTTGCTTATATTTTGTGCGTATTAGACTTTTTGGTTTTAAACTGCCGGACTGTGTGTATCTGTGACGTGTTTCTTTTTATGCAAAAGTAAGTAAAGAATTATTAATGTCTCGGACGGTGACGACATCGACAGCTTGTCAGATAAAGACCAAAAATAATAGGGAACTTGCAACAAAATTAAATTTGAAAACCACAGTGAACCATTATGCTAAAATAAGTTTTACATACAATTGTATTGAAGAGTGCTTGAGGTATCTGCTCTGCAAACGCATGGACAAAAATATTTTTTTGTAGTATCTACTTACATTATTTTTTCTTTATTCATTAAAAAAAAATACCTAATTCGATAACATTACAAACTTTTGTTGTTTTATTATAAACCAACGAAAAGTTAGACCTATTGTAAACTTCAAACTCTTTAGAACCTAGTCTAAAGAAAAAAATATCTACCCGTGAATAAGAAAATAAAAAAGTAAACAATAAGCTATTAAATATAATATATAGATTTTTTCAACTTAACACTGCATGGTCTAAAATCAAATTAAAAAACAAAATAATTCTTTAATAAAAAACGTAGTTAATTATTGATGATACTAGATTCACGACTGCTCCTTGTATATTTTTTATTGTACTAAATTAAGAGTGCATGCGTTTTTACCAAAATAACAGCACTTTATTATATTATGAATAAAAATTAAATAAAATTGTTTTTCTGATATTCTATCCTATTTCCATTTCCCTTCAGTGTTTTTTTTTAAATATCTTAAAAATTGCTTAGGTAATTATCGTTTCCATCCATAATTACATCTACAAATAAATTGACCCATGTTCACACATAATTTTTAAGTCCGGCCCTGGCCAATCCTTAAGTTCTGTAAAAAGAAATGTTATAAATGACATGTGTCAGCGGCGGCCATTAAAAACTAAGGTAAAATCCACTATATATACCTATATTGTGTACTTTTCAAAGAGTTTATCGGCGTATGTACCGGGTGAGTCCACGATCGCGTGGAGATAAGATTTGTCGACAAAACGCTTTTGCGTTTTAATTTGGTTGGTTATTCTGCACAATTTAAGAATATTTTGAATTATACAGGCTACCCTAAAAAGAAGTACTACGTGCTATTTCATCTGTTTCACTATTGGTTTATTATTAAATTCGCCTAGGATCGAACCCAGGTGCCGTCCGTTTGCGATGCGTAAACGCTATTTACTTCGCTAGACTGCAACCTTTGTATCCTTATATCACATGTCTGTGGGGACATTCAAATGGAAAAAGTCATTGACCTTCGCGAGATCGTGATTCATATAAACAATCGATGTAGTAACAGCAGTTTTGGCATAGCACAACATAATATAACAGATCTAAATGCAAATGTTGGCGATAAGAATGTTCGTGTTTTAGGTGAAATAATTGTTAAATTTCGGGCATGTTAATGTTAATGTTAATTCTCTCAATACACCCAATAAATTTACAGGGCGTTCGAAAAAGTGCTAACTTGTGGAACAATTCCAACGGCTTCCCAAGTATTGTGTCGCCATTGCTGGGGGTATTATTTTTCAAAACGGTGGTAGACTATTAATATTCTTTAATTGACCTTAATCGTATGTACCATAAACTAAGTAAACCTACACATCCCATGTAATTATTAATTAATTATTTAATAATTAATTACGTAATTCGGTAAAATTGGTGTTTATTTCGCATGCAAACATTAACTACTTTAAAAAATTGTAAGATTTAGATAACAGGCATAGGCATACGTAAATCAACTTGTCCAGATAATAATATTCTGTAAATATTTGAACGAATTCTGTAAATACGAGGTTTGATTTTTAGATTTTTCTGCTTTATCTTATAAACACAATTTTTGTGTTTCATGGTGTATTTTTAGCAAGTAACCTATTTGTGAGAAAAGATTCATTTTTTTACAGCCTGTTACACAATCAAACAAATTATTGTTATAATTGTTTTCTTTAAGATATTTATAGACACTTTAATAGTTATGGAAAGCCGAAAATATTTAATGTAAAAGATAGGAAAAATGTGGAGAAATATTTTGTTTTTAATTACTAGGTAGGTAATCCAATGACAAGCAAGACAGAGGTGGATTTAAGAAAAGGGCTCGCCCCCACCCCCTCCGGTATGTTTGCATAAACAATTTGAAAATAATAGTTCGACTGTATAGAAATTAATATATTTACACCATTTTAAAATATTTGCCATTTATATCGGGTGTTTCAGAAGTACGGTACGCAACTTAAGGGGGTGATTTCTTATGATATTATACGAGAAAATGTTTTGATGAACATGTGTCCGGAGTGTCCTCGTTTTTAATATACAGGGTGTTTAAATTTTTTTTTTAAATCGGTTCTTTATTATTTTTATTGAATATCCTTTATTCAAATTTGGTACCGTTATTCATAATGATAAGGGGGCTTAATTAGCCCTAACTAGAATAAATTTAGTCCAGTGGCGTTCAGTAGAGCACCTTAACGAATGTTATTCACAAAAAAGTATACAAAACTGACTTTTTCTAATTTTGATTTTATATATGTATAGAATATCATAAATAATCATGCCCTTAAGTTACCGTACTTCTGAAACACCCTGTATAGGTACTTATAAAATGTGAGTTTGGCACTTGGAATAAATTCAGTAAATTCAGTACAGTGTTCTTTGGAAAGATGCTGGGGCATGGGTAGTAAAATGTTTAGTTGTGGTATCTTAACCTTAACTTAGTATAAAACAAAGTCGCTATCGCCCGTCCTGTCCCTATATGTGCTTAAATCTTTAAAACTACGCAACGGATTTTGAAGCGGTTTTTTTTAATAGATAGAGTGATTCAAGAGGAAGGTTTTTGTGTATAATACTTGCATAATATTATAGAGAAACACTGATAAACACTGATAAATTAGAGTAGGGAGAACGAACGACCCAACCTAACCGGTTCCCGGCCCGTTCAACGATCGATCCGAAGCACCGAAGCCGGAATAGACGAAGACAGACTATGTTTTATGCATGGATGTGAATTGTGGACGGGCCGGCAAACGGTTGAGTTTGAGGTTTGTTCGGGTTTGTTCGCCTTATTATCCCACGTCGTATAATGCCGGGCTGCAACGCAGGCCGGGTACACGCTAGTTTTTTATAAATAATGAAAATATTGATACGGTGTGTCTCAAATTAGATACCTATATGACGATATAGATCATTTTTTAACATAGCAACTCTTACTTTTTTATTAACCATTTTTAAAAAAATGCCTATAATAGAAATACAAATTTGAAATTTGGTACATATATGTAAATATACTTACTTTAATATTTACTTTTAAAATAGTCAATAAAAAACTAGGGGTTGCTATTCAAAAAAATTATCGATATTTTCTTATATTTCACTTGTGACATAATGTATCAATATTTTTTTATATAAAAAAGACAGCAGCCTAATATTATGTTATTATCAGTGTCCAAGCATTTTTCCAAAAAATACTCTACCGACTTTGCTGAATTTATTCCTAGTTACAAACTGACACTGTATAGTATATTCTACAACTGAGTCTGAGGGGGCTTTAAGAGAGGGGAAGGGGGCGGGTTTTTTAAAATATATCTCCATCAAATAGTTTACCTACTCTGAAGCAGTGTGGTCAAAATTAGGTCAAAAATAAATCCAGCACGATTTAGAGACATAATATAAACGTCAAGCTTGATATATGTTTAAGAGATAAAGAACAGAATGTGTTTAAAGCTTATCTTAGATTCATGCCCAGTTCAGATGAAGTCCATATACCTAGGTATATGATTCAAAGAAAAAATAGTGCCCTTATTAAGCCCCAAAATTCTCAACGTTGCCTCAATTTATCTTTGTATCTCTAACCGTTTTCAAGATCCCCATGTATGCACACGAATATTTGTCACTCTCTGTATAGCTATTATTTGTCTGTAAGTATGTTAAGTCCTTTCAGTAAATTAAATTAAAGGATTATATGTACCTACAGTGTGAACAGTAAAGTCCGCATCATATGGGATTTTTTTATTAATAGCTTTATTCGAAATTTGACTTTGGCATCAATCTGCTTCGATCGAGATGAAAATTAAGCAAAAAAAATAGTAGTTCGTGATTCGCATTATCTGTCAAATTTTAATTTTTTCCAAAAAATAATTCAAAAGTGGCGTTATTTCTGAAAATATCGAAAAAAGTTATTAAAAAAAGTTTGTTTCAATGCAGTTTCTAGCCCAAATACAAAATTTTAGCTGCATAAGATAATTTTTAATTTTTTACCCATATTTTGTCGTTGTAAACGTGTTTTCCTCCAGACGTGTGGAAAAATCAATTTTCACTGATATCCGTGCGGAAAATAAGTTTTTCCACACTAGTGCGGAAAAAATTTTCGGCACGATTATGTCAAAAATCCGTGCGGAAAAATTTTTCGGCACGATTATGTCAATATCAATAATATATCAATTATAACTTGTAGTTATTACCTTTCTCAGAATTAGTTACGGTTACATATATATGTGATTGTTATAGTTAATTAAAAATTATTAAATTTCTTTGAAGTATGTGTTACTTATTTCCAGACGTCTGTAGAAAAACTATTGTACCTAACACGTGCGAAAAATGTTTTCCCTGCACTCGGCTGCTTCACCGAACTCCGCTACGCGTCGTTCGGTGAACGGCAGACTCGTGCGGAAAAGTTCATTTTCCGCACTTGTTAGGTAAATAGCTATTTTGGTGCATTGTAATTAACTTTTTGGAATCTGTCCTTAAATAATAAAAGACTATATTAACTTTTTTTATGACATAGCTTAATAACAAATTTTAATAAAGGGTTTTTAAATTAAATCGTTGAAAATAGATAAACTTTACGTTAAGTTAAACTAAAATTCATTTTCCACTTAATGAACACTTTACTGGTGACACTGTGTTCTTTTTTGTCTAAATATTAAGGTGTATTACTTTCATACACAAACTACGTTTTCAAAAATACTTATTTTATGAAGTTACCTTATACAGGGTCAAAAACAAATAAACTGTACATCACATGCATGCGTCCAAATTTTAATAGCCCAATACTTTAAAGAAAATGTATCTGAAATAAAGCATTGTCAAAACTAAGAAGCTTTATGTAGGTTGCGTTGAGTCTTATTTCGCAAAAGTGGTGCAATTTACAAAATATGCGTAAACATCAAAATTATCTTATGCGGCTGAAATTTTGCATGTGGGCTAGAAACTGCATTGAAAAAACTTTTTCTAATAACTTTTTTCGATATTTTCAGAAATAACCCCACTTTTGAATTATTTTTTAGAAAAAATTAAAATTTGACAGATAATGCGAATCACGTGACTACTATTTTTTTTGCTTAATTTTCATCTCGATCGAAGCAGAACTTGATGCCAAAGTCAAATTTCGAATAAGGCTATTAATAAAAAAATACCATATGATGCGGACTTTACTGGTCATACTGTAGGTATATATTTTACTAGCGTGTACCCGGCATGCCACTCTCTGAAATTGCACCCGTGCGAAGCCGGGGCGGGTCGCTAGTTATAGATAAAAACCTTCTCCTTGAATCACTCTATCTATTTTAAAAAACCGCTTCAAAATCCGTTGAGTAGTTTTAAAGATTTAAGCACATATATGGACAGGACAGGATAGCGACTTTGTTTTATACTATGTTAAGATTATAATATTTAAATTATAATTTTTATATGTTATAAACCTTTTTCTGGTAAACATAGGAATTTCAATAATTTTGTGACAAAATTTCAACAGCTCATTTTTTGCTAGTTTTCGGCAGGTTTTTTTTATCTATTCCTTGAAAATAATTTTTATTTTCGCACTTCACTTAGGTCCCATTTAATCGAATTCGTTTTTAACAAAAGAAAAGTCAGCATAGCCCCCCTTTGCAGAGGTCTATTTTTATAAATAAAACTGACACAAAATTTACATGTAAATCATCTAAATATTTGATTTTTTTTTAAACACAGCAGAATCAACGCCCCACCACCGACCGTCCGTAATTAAGTAACCATATTTGCAAAAAAAAACAAGTGCCATTCAATCAGAGCTGGCTAGATCCGCCGAGGCGAAAAACAAATGAGCGACGGCGACGACCGCGACGAGAGCGTCAACTGAAATAACGCCGATACTATAGCTGCACGCTGCCCGCGCCGTATTGATAAGCCAATGCGTTAGAGCGAGAGAGAAAATCGAGATAGGTTTAGTACAGAGTCGGAATATGGACGGTTATCCGAATTTCTGGAAGAGGGACTATTTCTGCCTATACTCGGGTGAATTTCCGCATAGCGTTCACAAATCAGGTCAAACGATTTTCAACACAAAAGCATCAATTCAGTGGCGGTCGCAGCTTTTTAGTATTGAAAATACTACTGGGTGCGTATATACGGGTCTATTTCATGAAAATGAACGCGACATGCGACATGCACATAAATAACACGTAAATAACACGGCGGTGAAGTCTAAACAAACATCCGAGCAGCACAGTATCGATGACATCATCTGCTAAGTATTAATATTGTTTTGTTTTGGGTTTCGGCATTTATTATTATATTTGTTGATATTAAGATATGGCCGGGACAGAGAACAGTTATAGTAGTTAGTATTGAATCGGCCAGTACCTACTTTCATGTTACGGGATCTCCCAAAAGCCACAGCTGCACACAAGCGGCGTTGGCTTTATCAGGATGTTTATTTAAACCAAATATTATTACTATTTAAATATTATACTGTGTGTTTGAATTTTGAATATACCTTTATTGGACATAATAAAAAGTAGATTATCTTTATTATTGTTCTATATTCTTACATTATAGTTATTAATGATACTAGTTCGATGAACACTATAATGAAACGTGTGCAACGTTAAACCACGAGGCGTCAGCCGAGTGGTTTAATTGCACAAGTTTCATTAACAAAGTTTATATCGAACGTGTATCATTCAAAATTTAATATACGACATTCATTTCATTGATATCAGATAACGTTTTCGTAATTTTTAAAATTTTCAGGTATCCATATTAGTCGATATCATGGTAACCGCATTTTTGATTGTTTCAATTTCGATAAAATTGGAAAAAAATATACAGTGAATGTCGCTGAAACAAAGCGAAATAGCGCGGCGGTCTTGGCGTATTACACAGAAAGTCGGGGGAGAATGGATATACCAATCCAAAACATTTCATAGCCGGCTTAAAATTTAGACATTTCATGAACAAAGAGTACAAGGACCAGCAGGTAAATGGCTGTGTATAGCTAAAGAAATAATTTTGTCGCTATTTTTGAAAAGGTTTTGAGCTCTTTTCAATATGTACTAATACAGATTATCCTATATTTTTTATTTTAACAAAACAGTCAAATTTACACATTTCTAAGTATAATTTACACATTTCTAAGTATAATAATTTAATTATTATTTCAAACTAAATCGGAGCATCCATGCCGTCATAATAACGCGTGATAGCAGCACGTTACATACTCACAGATAGGAGTAATCTGTGCTTTGACATAATGGTTTCCTTCATGCCACTGTATGTGGTAGGTATTTTCAATACGCCTATGATACTTGCGTAAGATGCAAGATCTGTGAATTTTTCAAAAGGGGGGGTGGGGTAGGCGGTTTGGTAGGTGTTGAGTTGACCTCCGTCGGGTCGCTGTAAACAATAATTGGCGAAATCTTTTATAAGCTGACCACGCCAAAACTGACTATTTTTTTTAGTAACGATGAATTTTGGGGCGTAGATTCCGAATCAGATAACGATTTGCACCAGAAACGCTTAGTTTTTGAGTATTCTTTCGTAAAGTGATATTTTTCAATGGACTATGTCACCACCGCAGTATTTTCCTTTTATTGCAAATTAATCCTTTATTTTTTGTAACACAATGTTATCTAAACGTCTTTTACGTTGAAATTTCAAAGAATAGAACACATTTTATTGGTTATTCAGTTAATATCTTTATTTTAAAAATGGAGTGTATTAAATTAATTTTTTTATATTGTAGCATTTCGAAGTCCAGTTATTCATTTGTTTTAAATTCGTCATAGCCTACTATGCAAAATTATTTTGTTGTGTTGAAGAAACCAAAGGTTATATTTTGGAGACAAAAAAATCTTGCACTTTTCAAAAAACTCCCATGCAAGGATCGGCATTCGATTTATAAATTGCGGATAATACGTGTTTTGCTGATGGATTTGTTCGCTATTGCTATTTTGATGGTTTTATCCACGCCAGTTTTTGGCAAACCTGATTGTGGATTCTATGTGGAAACTCCACATAATCACATAATATAGTCAAAATCACGTAAAGTTTTAACTCGTTTAGGTTAGGTTCTGTCATGTTTGACATATATTGCACACAATTTATGTCAAATATGACAGAACCTAACCTAAACGCGTTAAAACTTTTCGTGATTTCGACTTATATGGGTTTTAGTATTACTACGTGGTTATTATGAACGGGTATTTTGCAACATTTTCAAAATTTGTTTGAACCAAACCACCCTTCATATGGGTGGCCAATTAATCTCACCAAGGTACTCAGAACACACGTTTATGCGCCATGATTTGTATAGCGCGCATCCTCGTTCCTCTAATAAGGAGAGAACTGTGATCTGTGATAGTAAGATTGCAAGCTTTGCACACATCAAATGTTTAATTATAAATATCTCCGAAGGAACCCAAGCAATTTTTACAATACTCAGTCGTATTTAGGAGTATACACTTGTCTTTTCAACAAACTAATACTCTTGTAATCAAATCCCATGTGAAATAATTGACTTTCCTATCAATTTTACATCAATACATTTTTAAAGGTCCTTCTATGATGGAGTCGCGTATCAAATTTTATTATTTTCTAATAAACCCAGTAAAAGTTATTAAGTCAATTCTTAAAAATGAAATACGGCTCTGATAAATACCTCAACGAAGCCACTATCAGTAATAAGGATGATAATCTCATTTGAGCAGTACTGTGGACATGCGGAGAAATAAAATGCTTTCCTATAGTTTTGCCAAGAAACCTGGTGCTGGACTTTTTCTAAATCACTTTTAATTTTCTTATTAGATCATAATAAAATTGGGTGTGCTAGTCGATCATACAAAGACCTTTAAAAAGTCTGATACAATTACATTGGTATACGTAAGGATGGTATTGGCATAATTAAAAATAACAAAGTTGATGACAGTGGTGCCAAATAAAATTACCTGTTAAATTAGCGCACATTTTATGAAAGTCTTGATGGAGGTATAAAAATACAAATGCAATGCATGAATACCAACTTATTACCTTCCTGGATACATTACCCTTTGTTCCAATAACCGGCTTCAGGCGAAGACAGCGCCGGCGCCCTCGTTTTATCCTTATGACTTCATTTCTTTCCAATACACTTTAAGAGCCAATAGTTTTATCCCTATCGTTGGAAAATGTTTGCCCAGCCTCTGTTCGCCGTTACGTAAAGTGCACCCTCTGAACGGATTCATTCACGAAAGTATTACGTCTTCGTACAATGTTTTTTCGTTGAAAGGATAACATGGTTTCTCATTTTTTAGGCTCCAGTCGTGGAAACTCCTTTTAATAAATCGGACATTTCTTTTCTGGATATAAGGGAAATTCGATAAATAGACTTTGAACAGTCCAATTTTCCGTCCATCCTTCCTTAGATGCAATATGTATGTATGCATCAATGTATATTATGAAAAATTGTTAAGTAATTGACTGATTGACTCATTCGTCAACACCCAGTCTAAACCCTTAATTCTAGAATCTGGTAATTTTGAAGATATCTTCTTCTTCTAACGTAGGTATCCACTAAGAAGGGATTTTTCGAAAATCAACCATGCACGAAGGAGGCAAAAACGGGAGAAGAAATTTTTATAGAAATTTCTGTGTCTCAAAAACTTAGGGGTGGTCTAAAAGTTGGTATGTAAGATCCTGTAATAAAATAATAATATACCGTGCGAGCAAAAATTATTTGCATCAAAGAGGGCTTGGATTAAAAAACGTAGGGCTTGGTTTAGATCGCAATGATATGGGGACGATATATCTAACCAAATCTAGGTTAAAATTTTGTCAAATTCATATTACGACATGATATTATGCCAAACTAATGAGTAATAAAATAAGTAGACAAATACAAATTTATTTTTGTTGTTTACAAAATTAACAAGGTTTCATCCGAAAAAAAGTCAGGTCTAATAAATAATTTCTTTCCAATAAATTTTGGATAAACCATTGAGAGTAATTCCTGCGTCTTTCAAAATCTGAGGCTTGTATTTCTTGGAATATTTGCAGTTTATAAGGAAATAAATTTAGCTGCTTCTTAAGAATAGTCCTGCATGTTCCATAAGATATTCACACATCTTGGGACAGGCGTCTTATACAATTTGTTGGCGTATTTTGCATTATTTCACGAACGTTTGCAACAAGTACTTCGTTCTTCTGTTCTTACAGATGGTCTTCCTGCTCCTTTTTTGTGTTGTATAGAACCTATTTCCCTAAACACAGACACGGTTCTTTTCAGGCAATGATAAAAATTCCCAGCAATAAAAGCAACGTTAGGAAAATGTTCGTGAAAATCGTCCAAGCACAAACCCGGATTGTATTGCCACTCACCATTTACTCTAACCCCGTTTCGAAAATACGCTTCAACCATGAATGTTTTGTGCTGTTCCTTAAAGCCCATTGTGTGAATGGTTCAAGAAATTGGAAAAATTAGCGATGAATCAAATTACTTGTAACGACTGTCAAAGATGACGGAATAACTGATTGATTGTTAATTCAGGTAGTTACTGACACCCAACAGGTATTAAGCTCTACGGCTAAGCATTACGTCCTTAGATGCAAGGCCCTCTTTGATGCAAATAAGTTTTGCTCGTCCCCATATCATTGTGATCTAAACCAAGCCCTACGTTTTTTAATTCAAGCCCTCTTTGATGCAAATAATTTTTGCTCGCACAATATATACACGTAGGTACCTAGTACATATTATTGTACAACTCACAAATATTTATGATGCAACAATATGACTAATTTACCCCATCACCATCAATAATAAGCTGGTTAAGAACCCGTTAGGGGTTAATCTTTAGAAGATGCCTTCTTTTCTACAAGGCTTAACTTTTGTGAAGTGTGTAATTTGTTGAAGTGGGGAAATCTCTATAATAACTATCTTTGTGAGGTCAAATTTGACCTGCACCCAGTGGCGGCACAGGCAAATTGTTATTTGAAATAAAATTTAACAAAATTAATAGCCCTAGCGGTAACAAAGAGAAGAAACCGACGTGTTAAATAGGTACGCCTAATCAGGGGCGATATTAAATAACCTAAATAATTAAACTATGGGCATAATATGGTTATCCGAAGCGATAACACTGAAATTAAAACAAAAATAAATGGAATTAATTTTTTTCTGATACTTACCTTGTAGGTATATAGCAAATACAAACTATTTTTATACAGTGTGGCCAGTAAAGTCGGCATCATATGGGATTTTTTTTTATTAATAACTTTATTTTAAATTTGACTTTGGCATCAAGTTCTGCTTCGATCGAGATGAAAATTAAACAAAAAAATAGTAGTCACGTGATTCGCATTATCTGTAAAATTTTAATTTTTTCCAAACAATAATTCAAAAGTAGGGTTATTTCTGAAAATATCGAAAAAAATTATTAGAAAAAGTTTCTAGCCCACTTGCAAAATTTCAGCGACAGAAGATAATTTTGATTTTTTACCCATATTTTGTAAATTGCACTAATTTTGCAAAATAAGACTCAACGCAACCTACATAAAACTTCTTAGTTTTGACAATGCTTTATTTCAGATACTTTTCTTTAAAGTAGCGCCATATTAAATGTGTGTTTTTCTACAAAATCAAAATTGGGCTATTAAAATTTGGTCGCATGTGATGCAAAGTTCATTTGTTTTTGGCCCTGTATAAGCTGACTTCATAAAATAAGTATTTTTGAAAACGTAGTTTGTGTCTGAAAGTAACACACCTTAATATTAAGACAAAAAATAACACAGTGTCATCAGTAAAATGTTCATTAAGTGGAAGATAAATTTTAGTGGTGGGTAAAAAATCAAAATTATCTTAAGCAGCTGAAATTTTGCATGCGTGAGCTAGAAAATGCATTTAAAAAAACTTTTTCCAATAACTTTTTTGGCTAGTTTCAGAAATAACCCCACTTTTGAATTATTTTTTGAAAAAAAATTAAAATTTAACAGATAATGCGAATCACGTGACTACTATTTTTTTGCTTAATTTTCATATCGATCGAAGCAGAACTTGATGCCAAAGTCAAATTTCCAATAAAGCAAATAATAAAAAAAATCCCATATTATGATGCGGACTTTACTGCACACTGTATATAGCAAATACAAACTATTTTAGGTTGGTTTAGACCCCCTTTACTAATTTTTTCACATATGGTTTAACTTTTATCCATTTTATTCATATTATGTCTCTTCTACGCATCAATTTTTTAATTCCATAAAAGCTCCATTAAGGTTCTACACCATTTTCTCTTCTGCTAAAACCATCAGCATTAAATAAATTTTCTGTCTCCTGATGATGAACGTTTCTATGTTCGAAACAGGTAGAGACCCCCTAAAGAATTTTTATTCTATTAAATTATGTGGAGGAAGACTTTTAGTTTTTTCTTTCTTTCCCAGAATAAATTGTGTTAAAGGTGTCTGATATTTCACCCAAACCTTGAGGTACCTTATACCTAATTCATATACAAAATTTCGTTATTCCCTGTCGAGTAGTTTTTAAACTTTTGAGCAAACAGACAGATGGAAATGGGAAACGTGTTTTTCGCGATTATAATTCGTTTTCTGCAATAATAATAATAATAATAATAATAATAATAATAATAATAATAATAATAATAATAATAATAATAATAATAATAATAATAATAATAATAATAATAATAATAATAAAAGTTTATTCAAATCTTTATTTGATTTAAATAATATAATATTTTTGTCAAGAATATATTTCATAATTCAGGCACAACTACCTAGATTATAATATAAAACAAATATGACAATATTTTATTGGTATATTTTATATTACTATAGTATACGAAGATACAAAACGTCATGTATAATATACATATATTTATTTATTTTATTCATTATAGCTTGGTATATTTATCATTTATTAATGACGTTCTTGAATATATCTGGTGGATTAGATAACATCCAATTTTTAATTTTATTTTTATAATTATTTAATGATTTAATTATTTTAATTGACTGTGGTAGCATATATCAAAAATATATGGATTGATGTTTAAAAAATGTTTGTGTGCTATTGTTTTGTTTACTCTATTTTTATATGTAATAGTATTTTTATGACGAGTTTCATGTGTGTGATTAATATAATTTATTTTATTTTTATGTTTAAAAATATATATTAACATGTTGTAAGAAAATATTTCTTTAATATCCATTTTTTTTGCTATCTTTAAATAGTAAATCAGAAGAATATTTGGTGGTCTTTTTCGTAAATACTTTAAAATGAAAGTATCAACCCCTTAGTATCTTTGGCACTTTATTTTAGTTCCATTCAATCTCCTTATATTAACAGGTAGATTTTTTAAATTCCATTTATCACTACGTCAGATACGCCCATGGTTTGCAAGACACGGTCACAAAAACTATAAATTTAAAAATGACCAGTTTAGGGTTCTAACTTTTAAAGCAGATTCCTAAGTACTTGATAGTACCACTTAAACACTCTTGTGAGTTCCATGTTCAATAAAAGTGTTTTTTGTAGTTTTTTTTTTGGCCTGGTGCGGTGACGTCGTGTCGCGTCGTGGTGTGTTGTTTTGACGAAAATTAACTGTGGGTAATGAAACCGTTTCAGTTAAGTGTGAGTAAATGAACTGTGAACATTCGTAATTATTGTATTAATGAAGCAACAATATACTTTGTTTTACGTCTACCGGCAGTCGATTAAAGTAGGTATTGTGACGTAGATTTAAAACGTTTATCACCGCGTGTACCGGGTCTACAACTAAAAAGGCTACCTATATCTCAAAAACCGCTTACCGTACGGTTTGCGAATAAAAATATTTATTATACGAAAGTAATTAAGCGAAATTGCTGGAATTTATTTTCAAGCTTATAGGTTGGGCGCTGTATCAAAGGTGCATTTTTTCAATCTAAAAAAAATTCTGAATAACTTTTGTTTTTAAGTTTTTACTCCACCTTTTTGTTTAAGGAGGGTATAGAGGGACAAATTTTGGTATGAAAAACTATTCACAATCTTGGTTTGGCTTATCGGAATTTGGAATAAATAGGCTTTTTTTTTTGTTTTATCGTATACAGTGTCACCAGTAATCATGGGATTTTTTTATTAATAACTTTATTTGAAATTTGACTTTGGCATCAAGTTCTGCTTCGATCGAGATGAAAATAAAGCAAAAAAAATAGTAGTCACGTGATTCGCATTATCTGTAAAATTTTAATTTTTTCCAAAAAATATTTCAAAAAATTTCTGAAAATATCGAAAAAAGTTATTAGAAAAAGTTTTTTTTAAATACAGTTTCTAGCACACATGCAAAATTTCAGCTGCATAAGATAATTTTGATTTTTTTACCTAAATTTTGTAAATTGCACTAATTTTGCAAAATAAGACTTAACGCAACCTACATAAAAAATTCTCAGTTCAGGTCGCATGTGATGCAAAGTTTATTTGTTTTTGACCGTGTATAAGGTAACTTCATAAAATAAGTATTTTTGAAAACGTAGTTTGTGTCAGAAAGTAATACACGTGAGCGTTATGATGACATAGCTGAATAATCAATTATAATATAGGGGTTTTAAATTAAATCGTTGAAAATAGTTAAACTTTACGTTGTTAAACTAAAATTTATTTTCCTCTTAAAAAACACTTTATTGAAGACACTGTGTTATTTTTTGTCTTAGTATTACTTTCAGACACAAACTACGTTTTCAAAAATACTTATTTTATGAAGTTACCTTATACAGGGTCAAAAACAAATAAACTTTGCATCACATGCTACCAAATTTTAATAGCCCAATTTTGATTTTGTAGAAAAACACACATTTAATATGGCGCTACTTTTAAGAAAATGTATCTAAAATAAAGCCTTGTCAAAACTAAAAAGTTTTATGTAGGTTGCGTTGAGTCTGATTTTGCAAAAGTGGTGCAATTTACAAAATATAGGAAAAAAATTAAAATTATCTTATGCAGCTAAAATTTTGCATGTGTGCTAGAAACTGAATTTAAAAAAACTTTTTCTAATAACTTTTTCGTTATTTTCAAAAATAATCCCACTTTTTTATTTTTTGGAAAAAATTAAAATTTTACAGATAATGCGAATCACGTGACTACTATTTTTTTGCTTAATTTTCATCCCGATCGAAGCAGAACTTGATGCCAAAGTCAAATTTTTAATAAAGTTATTAATAAAAAAAGTCCCATATGATGCGGACTTTACTGGTGACACTGTATAAGTAATATCATAAGAGAGAAAATTTTGCCGATACAAAATTTTCTCTCGAATGATATTCGACAAGACTATTTCACAAGAAAACAATAAAAACACACTGTTTCTTTAGCAAACTAGAAACTTTATTTATTTATTACTAATATTAAACGTACAGTTGTTATAAGTAATAGTTTGTCCATTCTTTTCTATCAAAGCATGGTTTTGGGAATGATTGACTTGCATTTGACAAGTCGAAGGTCCACATGCTTCATTTGTTGTTCTGAGGTTTTCGATGAGCTTCAGATGATGACTAGGATATAGCTGCAGATATGGTTTCAGGGAATTTGCGTTTGAGTGGCCTGTTATTTTATGCTTCTTCGTATCTATTCCAATTCTTTCCGCCGAAGTTTTGGTTCACTTAGATACTGTATTTATTCTTAGTGGAGTATTTTTGAACCAGCATCCCTTTTGCCAGTTTGGATGAACGGAGAGAAATAAGTAGTCTGTCTTTGGAAATTTTTGGTCCTCTTTTTTCCAAGAATTTTAGAAATAATCTTACAGGGCATAAGTCTTTGTTTGATGAATTTCTTACCAACCATTTGCTGTTTGCCAATCCTTATGACCCCTTGAGCCTTGAGCTGTATTAAAAAATATGCTATTATATTCAATTCGTCCGATAAATTCTCCCATATGGTATCAAACTTCTTTTGAAAATAATGAATTTTGCAATTTACGGCCTCATTGCCCTTTCATTCAGAGATGGAAAAACTTTTTTCGTGCTTCATCGGGGTTATCTTTATTGTAGCTTTGCATTATTGCTAGTAAATATTTGTAAAAAAGTTATTCATTTCAACATTTTCAGCACACGACATGGATAGGATGAAACTCAAACACAGCGGGCTATCTGCATCAATAAACAGCTTATTTTCGTTCACCAGTCCGGCTGCAAAAAAATTATTAGGGTGGAAGCAGGGGGACGAAGAAGAAAAATGGGCGGAACGAGCCGTGGACAGTTTGGTGAAGAAGTTGAAGAAGAAAAAGGGCGCTCTCGAGGAGCTTGAACGAGTGCTTTCTTGCCCTGGGGAGCCAGGAAATTGCATTACCATCCCGCGAAGCCTGGATGGAAGGCTGCAGGTAACTTCCTTATTTTCGTCCTTATTTATTTTAGGTTGTGAATGACCATTTATTTCTTTTAAACATAAAATATTTATCAAAATTCAAACTAGGTATTAATGTTTTTTAAGAACCTCATCGACATTTTATTTGTTTTCTAGCCCCAACAAATTATTTTTCTTTGTCTTTCCTTTTAGTAGTAGTATGCTTTTTTGCATGCGCATTAAAATTAGTCGGGTAAAGGAAACAGAGAGCCGTGGTCAAGGCTCGCTTGAACCTATTATACTGCGGGGATGTACGATAAGTACCTTTAGGTGTTGTTTTTTGGGCAGAGCGTGGATATGATCATAAAATCCTCGTAAAATACGAGGCATATTTTAGAGGTTATAGTAATAATTCCGAAACAAATGAAGTTTGGCTGATTAATTTTAAACTTAATTTAAACATAATAAAGATTAGGTAAGTTACATGGGAAGAAATTTTTGAAGGATTTCATTGACCAAATGGCCTTATGGAAGAACCGCCACTGTTGCTTGTCAGTAAACGGAGGACTGTTTGAGCATGTGAATAAAAAACTTTAAGTTTCCAATTAAATTAGTTGTTATCTTAATAGGGCTTTTTTTAAAGTGTTGTTTTTTCACTTGTCTCAAAATGTTGAAATAAATCAAGTAACTACAATATTTATTTTTTCACAAATTGAAAATATTATTAGTAATCCATTTTACTTTAACGACGCCCGTTTTAATGTTTTCCCACGCTCTATAAACAAAATGATCCCTTCGACCAATAAAAGTTGGGAATGTTGCCAAAATGCTTAAATACGTCGACATTTTAAAAGACAGCTTAAGTTCTTAGGTTTCACAGCGTTGCTGGGTCATTCTGGAGCATGATATCGTTCCTCTCGCTGCAGTCATTTGAAATATATTTAAATTTCATACAAGTTTTTAGAATTCATTTGGTTCACTTGGATCTATTTATCTTTACCTCCATACGGCCACCATTTTTAAATTACCAGTATTTTAAAATTACATATTATGGCTGTCACAATTATTATTATTGAATAAATACTATACGTGCAATTTTATAACTTCTTCACCATATAGGTACGAAACAGTTATAGTTTTCAAGACAATTTAACTTAATGAAAACTTGCATTGCAAACTCTCTTTGTTGTGAAAATACTTACTGAAATTTTGAGTTTAAGAGGTTCATGATTTATGACCTGAATAGTGATAGTAGTAACATATTTTATTTAGGAAAAAGCTACAATTAAATATTTTTTAATACATTTTTTAACACATTTTTATAGATTTATTTTTAAATTTTAAAACGCAGCCTTCTTTTAACAAAACGAGACAGAAAAGTTAAACATTTTGTAAATTGTATCAAATATTACATGTCATTTTGTTTTTTAATTAAATGTAATTTTAAAGTTTTTTTAAACAGTTTTAATGATTTTTGAGATTTAATAGAATTTTCCAAATTATTATATTCTATCAAACCTTTCTAAAAAATAGATTTATAAGCTAATGTTTTAGACACTCTATCCACATAAAAATTTGGATTACTTCTTGTTTTATAATTATGATGGTCATAATTAAAAGAACAAACATTCTTTAAACAATCAGGCAATAAATTATTTTTAATTTTATGTATAAAGATACATACTTAATAAAAAGATAAATTTCTGACATTCAAACAATCTAAATTCTTCAACATAAAATTAATTTTTGTATATTTGTCACAATTTAAAATAATCCGCATTGCCTTATTTTGCAAAATTTGTAATTTATCAAATATTTCCTCACTAGCACAATATAAAATGGAAGAACAATAAAGAAAATGTAATAGTATTAAATACAGTGAAAATATACAAATAGAAAATGAAATACAAATACAGAATGAAAGTCTAAAGAACATAATACTTAACCATTGTAAAATACTTGGCATCTGGCTTATAGGGTGTTTTCTTTCTACGTCCAAAGTCAGAAAAATTCTAATTGAAAAAGACACTTTAATCAAATGGAACAAACCCTACATATTTTCTGCCTTCTTATAGTCCGTCAAAAACGCTTTGTAAAGAATGTCCTATCTCTATCTCTAATACTTTCTGAAATAGTAGTAATAGTAATAGTAAAGTATTACCTAAATGGCGTATCCTATATAGCAGTAACTACGTAAACTAACAACTGTATAAGAACTTGAAATAACATGTTAAAATATTAATTAATAAAGTTATTTTAAAATTAATTAAAAATTATTATTAAAGTTATATTTCGTTACTTCTTCATTCTATCCAAAAATAGGCCAAATACCCATCTTTAAAGTACAAATATTCTTGCATCTTCTTCTGACAGTTATTTATGTTATGTATGTGTATACTTAAAAGTACTATAGATTTCGGTTCAACATTGTAAATGTTTATTATTTATTCAAAAAACAGGAAATAATTGAGACCCACATATCTACTATTATCAAGGAATGACTCAGCCATTTTCGGTGGTTTCTTCATTGGAATCCCTTCGCTGCTATCATAAAACGCACTATAAAATGAAAAAATGAAAGCTGCAAACGTTTGCTTGGCAATCTTTTCGAATAAACGACCTAGAAACTGTTTATTTGAGCCAAAATAAAAACGCTTCTGTCTTGTGTCTATACTCATGCAAATATATATATATATATTAAATGATATTTACATTTTTGGTTTATGTCTTTCATTAAATATGATTACTGTCTCTTCATTGTTTCAAAATAAATGCGCTATACCTGCGGGAAGTAATGAAATGAGGTTTGAGTCCTGCAAATTTGGATAATTCTCCTTTGGCACACACTAATGGCGAGATTTACAGTACTGTCAGGCGCGATACAGGGGGGGGGCAATGGGGGCAATTGCCCCCCCCCCCCCTTGAGCAAGCAAAAACTTTTCGGGGCACCCTTGTCAGTGTGGGTAGGCGAAAAGCCCGAACATTTTTTTTTAACTATACGTCCAAATTTTAACAAATTTGGTCAATAATTTAGAGCAAAATTTTTAAAATCGACTTGAGATTTTTCACTACTGTCAGTTTTTTCTCAAACAATGTTCGTATATCCATGATTTCTAAAAATAAAATACTAACATTTTAGTAGGTATGTCCTACTGTAAGGAATAATAAAAAAATATGATTTCATAAAATTGTAATAGAGTTGCTAGATGTATAAAACTCAAAGCGCAAATCAAAACCCGGAAGGCGCCCGAAAGCGCGCCTGCAAAAGGAGCACATGATGCGAATAGGAAGTAGTGAAACATTTATTGGTTCTTATTCTTAAAATTTTAGTATTTTTTTTATAATGCATAACAATACGTATAACAAATAATAAATTACAGAGAGTAGAACCTAAAAACACCTCTAATAAAAATTAAAGGGCTAATTTTCTTTAAAAAACTCCCACATTGCGATTAAGCGCTCAATCTACATTTTTTTTTGTTTCCTTCTTTAGTCTCTTTATACCGAGATATTATATATGTGTTTTATATTTCATACTTTTTTTGGACAACAAATTAAAATTTTATGAAATTTTTATTTAGAACGAAATCTCTAGAATGTAAAATCACAAAAATTAACCCCCTCCTAAATGCACCGGGTTGTTTTTGTAATTTTGTTTTGTATTTTTTATTTTTCCCACATGAAAACCAAGCACCATGATTCAAAAAAGGGCGTGCATGGCACCCAAAAAATTTTCACCTGCGGCGCTGTTTTTTTAACGTACTTTTTTTTTGCCCCCCCCCCCCCCCTAAGAAAAATTCTAGATCCGCGCCTGACAGTACTGCTATTGCAATAGAGCTTCCGGACCTTCCTCTTAATTTTGTATGTTTATGTGGAGAATGGTTTCCCGGCAATATGGTGAACTATAAGAAAAATGGCATGAGAAATTAATAGAAGAAGTCGTTTATGAACAGTTATTAGAATTCATTGACGCCAACAAAATTTTAATGTCCTTTCAAGCTGGTTTTCGAAAAGGGTACTCTACAAAGACAGCCATTCAATGTGTGATTGAGACGTGGAAAAGAACCATTGATAAAGGGGAAAATGTTATAGCTGTATTTTGGATTTTAAGCGGGCATTCAAAACAATTGACAGGGCTAAATTATTGAGTAAATTGTATCAGTATGGTATTCGCGGAAACGTTTATAAATGGTTTAAAAAATATTTAAGTAACAGGTCACAAAAAACAAAGATATCAAAAACATATTCAAATAAAAAATTAATAATATAGGAGTTCCTCAAGGAAGTATACTAGGTCGAATATTATTTATTTTATACATTAACGATAAACCTTTAGTTTTAAAAATGTGTAAGTTACAAATGTTTGCTGATGACACGTTAATTTACATTAATGTTTTAAATATTTTTGATGGTCTAAATACTCTAAATTCTGAGATAAATATATTATTAAATTGGCTAAAAGTAAATAAATTAAAATTAAATATTTCAAAAACTAAATGTATGGTTATGGGTCATAAGTAATTTAAATTGTCAAAATATAAATGTTGTAATTGATGGTGAAAAATTGGAATTAGTAAACAGTTTTAAATACTTTGGGATAATTATTGATTCAAAATTAAAATTTTTTAATTATTTTGAAAGTATCATATCAAAGATTGCCGGAAAAGTAGGTTGTTTTAAAAGAATCAGTTCTAATTTAAGTTTGTTTTCTAAAAAAACTATTTAATACTATTATATTACCACATTTTCTTTATTGCTCTTCCATTTTATATTGTGCTAGTGAGGAAATATTTGACAAATTACAAATTTTACAAAATAAGGCAAAGCGGATTATTTTAAATTAAGACAAATATACAAAAATAAATTTTATGTTAAAAAATTTAAATTGGCTAAATGTCAGAAATTAAATTTTTTATTTAGTATGATTGTATCTTTATACATAAAATTAAAAATAATTTATTGCCTGATTGTTTAAAAAAAATTTGTTCTTTTAATGATGACCATCATAATTACAAAACAAGAACTAATCAACATTTTTTTGTGGATAGAGTGTCTAAAAAATTAGCTAATAAGTCTATTTTTCATAAAGGTTTGATAGAATATAATAATTTGGAAAATTCTATTAAATCTCAAATATTATTAAAACTATTTAAAAAAACTCTAAAATTATATTTATTTAAAAAACAAAATGATACGTAATATTTGATACAATTTGCAAAATGTTTAACTTTTCTGTCTGTTTTTGTTAAAAGAAGGTTCCGTTTTAAAATTAAAAATAAATCTATAAAAATGCTGTTAAAAAAATGTATTAAAAAATATTTAATTGTAGCTTTTTTAGCTAAATAAAACATGTTACTACTACTACTACTACTACTATATCTAAATATTTGACTAACGGTATCATGTAGAGCGTTTTTTGACAAACATGTAATTTTTTTATTTTAATATATAGGTATCTCATAGAAAAGGTCTACCTCACGTGATCTACTGCAGAGTCTGGAGATGGCCAGATCTACAATCACATCACGAGCTGAGGCCAGTAGACCAATGCAAATTTCCATTTTCGCCGAACAAACAACAGACTGAAGTTTGCATCAATCCGTATCACTACCAAAGGGTCGAAACATCGGTTCTGCCGCCTGTATTGGTACCGAGACATAACGATTTTGTACCTGGGCATTCCATGCTTGAGTTTAATGGTGGACAAATGAATGGGGTAAGCATTTTTACAGCATAGATAAATCCCTAATTAAAAAAAAACATTTTGCTAATTTTAAAAAGTTGTAAAAATATTTTTATTACAAGTACCGTGGTCACAGTCAGATGCCCGTTACACCTCCGGTTAGCATACCCAGTCCAGGCAGTGTCCATTCCAATTCCTATGCCATGGATGACTACCCTCCCCCAGCTTATAGTCCAGTTGACGATAGGACGACCAGTACCCCAGAAATGAATGCAGGTATGATTGATAGAAACTTATTCTAGTATAATAACTATACTTACCACCCCCCACCGCTAGAATTTATCAATATTTTATAAAAATATAAAAGACGACGCTGAATTGATTAGTTTAAGCAATCACCAATCACCAGTTTTATTTTAGTTCCATACCAAGAACAAGACTACTGGGCATCAATAGCCTATTATGAACTGAACCAAAGAGTGGGGGAAGTCTTTCAATGCAACTCTACATCCGTTGTAGTTGACGGTTTTACCAATCCCAACAACATCAACACTTCCAGGTTTTGCTTGGGGCAAATAAGTAACGTCAACAGAAACAGTACCATAGAAAACACCAGAAGGCATATTGGAAAAGGTATGTTAGCTATATTTAACTGGAATAACATTCCTGCAGAACCTTCTTCCTTCTTCTGTACCTACCTACTTATGCAGGTACTACTGATATTAAAAGATTTACCTATCGGAAAAATCTAAATTGTTTCAGGTGTCCATCTATACTACGTCAACGGCCAAGTCTACGCCGAATGCCTCGCCGAGTCCTCCATTTTCGTCCAATCTCGAAATTGCAACTACCTCCACGGATTCCATTCCTCTACCGTCTGCAAAATTCCACCTGGTGGATCGCTAAGGATCTTCAATAACGCTGAATTTGCCAAACTTCTGTATCAATCCGTTCATCACGGTTTTGAGAACGTTTATGAACTCACCAAAATGTGTACTATACGTATGAGTTTCGTTAAAGGTTGGGGGGCTGAGTACCATCGGCAAGATGTGACGAGTACTCCTTGCTGGATCGAACTTCATTTAAATGGTCCTCTACAGTGGTTAGATAGAGTTTTGCTTCAGATGGGGGCCCCTCATAACTCCATTACTTCTGTGTCTTAGAGTAATTATTATTCTGTACTCTTATCTCTGTCTTTTGGAGTTCACAACCTAAAAAAAAACATATGTAGTATATTTCACATGGTCTTCCAATTCATAGCATGTTCCAAATTTATTGATAATAATTCCTATAATCATAACCTACTGTCGCTTTTTTGTAAGGGGAACTACTACGTTTATTTATCTATCCAACACTATAATATACCTACGCCGTCATCGAAGATGGTAGGTAGTGTTTATCCTAAATCTAACCAACTATGAATTTACCAAAGTTGTTTATAAGTAGAGTTCTTAGTTGAATAGTATTTTAATAGATATGTGGGCACCTCATACTTCCATTGCCTCCATGTCTAGGGTTGACAAGTAACCTCCTTTCAGGAGGACCGCCCTTCTTTAAGACGTTGAGTCCTCCTCTCTCTACCTTTTTTCCCGAACTGTCTCATTTTTTTAGTGTTATCATATTATTATTTTGATTTAAATAATCGTGAAAAACTTAGCAACTCGATCCACGTCTGACAGTCATTAATAATTTCTTGCTTAGAAATTAAAAGGGTTAATTGATATCATGATTGGCTGTATTAAAAGAAAAAATATCAAATAGTGATATTTGTGATATGATTTTCTTCTACAGCGTTTTTCTACAGAACTACAGATCCTCCTTTGTCATAGACAATGTTGCCATTCCGTATATATTTTAACAATAAATGTTTTATCAATAAACTTAATAACTTATTCATGAAAAGCATTCTTTGTTTAAATTTGTACTAATTTCTCTGAATTTATATTTTTTTGAATTTTTGAGGTATCGTAACGACGATGTACTTTTTATGATGGTTTTATAATAAAATGTCTTTAACTGAATTAAATATATTAAATTGATATTGTGGACACTTTCTAACCATATTAAATTTTATATTGATTGTAAGGATTGTTGAAAGTTGTCCGATATCGATTGTTTTTGGTCATGTATTGACTATATGTATGTATGTACGTATGTATGTATAAGAACTGTTTCTAATATAAAAATATTTACTATATTCTACAAGGTTTCCTCTGTGAAGTTTAGTATTTAAATTTATTTCTGTGTTTTCCGTTTTTTAATTCTGGCGAATGCGATGGACAATGACTATTCTTTATAGATTGATTATAAAAATTCTTTATAAGTAACTAAAATTTATTTATAAATATAAAATTTTAAAAAATATGATTTTTAATTAAAGACCTTATGTTGATTACTTCTCAATTAATAATAAATAAATAAATAAATAAATTAACATTTTTCTTACGACCTACGATTAAATTTGTACATACCTATAAGGATAAGGACGTCATTTTTGATAATGTTATGTCACTGCTTGACTTTCTTTCTAATGTACGGGTATGGACCTAAAATTGACGTAAAATCAGTGTAAAATTAACGTTAAATTATTACGTCCTTTAAGCCGACGTCATATAGTGGTCGGAGCGTGTATAGTTATTTTATGGTAAACAATTTGACGTCTGAGTATCGTCGGACACTTTCTTTATTTGGAAAAGTGTAGTTTTTATGGAATTTGCGAAACAAATTCGTTGCTGTATAAACGTTGCTAACTTCACACATAGAATTTCTTGTTTTTATTTGCTATTGTGGGTATTTGATATTTATGAATTTCTAGTTTTTGTGTAGTTTAGTGTTTGTGCCTTTAGTGACTCGGATATAATGACTAGTAAAGACCATTGTATGATTTTATTATGCCCAAATAGGGGATAAAATACCGGGTATTTCGTATTTTTAGTAAGTATGAAGTGATATGTAATTTATTTTTTTTAAACCGACCAGAAAATTTACACTTTCTGGACAATTTTTCGTCTAGAAAATAACGTTTTCCGATCGCAAGACCGGAAAAGTGACATTAGATACCGGAAAAATCATTTCCGGACTCTACTGTCACTTTTCCGGTCTCTAATGTCATTGTCACCCTGTTTTTTGTTTTTCCAGTCGCTCTTTGATAATACAAGATACCTTGATTTCGTTATTATGATAACAACATTTCGATGTATTGTCGAGTGACAGTTCGTTGATTTTTAATTTTGTTCTTTATGTCAAACTTGTTTCGCGTAGATTATAAAATATATCGAAGTGTCGGTCTTAAAAAAAATATTGTACGTCACGCAACCGAAAATTAGTGTTTTCCAGGTCTCTCCAAGCTTCCAGGACTCGCCTATGGCTCGCCCTGGAAATGCTTGTCTCGACCTGAAAAACACTACTTTCCGGTCTTGTAACGTAAATTACTATTTATTATGATCAATTTAAACACATCTAACTAGGAAAGAAAGAAAAGAGAAAGAAAAAAACTAAAAATCTTCCTCCACAAAATTTAATAGAATATAGAAATTCTTAGGGGTCTCTACATGATTCGAACGTAGAAACGTTCATCTTCAGGAGACAGAGAAAATTTATATAGTGCAGATGGTATTAGCAGAAGAGAAAATGGTATAAAACCGTAATGGGGCTTTCATGGCATTGAAAAATTGAAATGTAGTAGTGACGTACTATATAAAAAAGTTGAGAAGAGTTAAAACATGCTGAGCATGTGAAGAAAGTTAGTAAAGGAAGTCTAAACAACCAAACTAAATGAGAAAGAAAAAAAAGCCTTCCAAAGAGAAGGTGTCGAGGATTTTTTAAATCATTTATATAAAATTTTTTTGTAAAATCATTGACGTGTCTGTAAGACAGTATAAAGATAAGAATCGCCTGTAGAAGTCATAATCTGATTTAAAAAAAAAATTTATAAATGATTTAAAAAATCCTCGACTCCTTCTCTTTGGAAGGCCTTTTTTTCTTCCTCATTTAGTTTGGTTGTTTAGACTCCTTGTACTAACTTTCTTCACATGCTTAGCATGTTTTAACTCTCCTCAACTTTTTTATATAACGTCACTTCTACCTTTCAATTTTTCAATGCCATGAAAGCTCCATTAAGGTTTTATATCATTTTCTCTTCTGCTAATATCATCAGCACTATATAAATTTTTTTTGTCTCCTAAAGATAAACGTTTCTACATTCGAATCATGTAGAGACCCCTAAAGAATTTCTATATTCTATTCAGTTTTGGGGAGGAAACGTTTTAGTTTTTTCTTTCTTTCCTATATTTTCAACTCCACTACTTCTTCAAATTCACATCTAACTAGACCTAGGCCACACAGCCGGGATCTGTCCATATCATAGACAATTTACCTTTAGATACCTACAGCTTATCTCCTGCGCAAACAAAAGTTACGTTTTATGGGTGAAAAAATACGTCCGAGCGCATGACTCGTCGGTCAGCTGTCTTCATTCGGGGAACCTTCGTGCATGCGCACAAACCTCGTGTTATCGGCCGTCCTACTTTATCGACGCGCTCAAGAATACTCTCCAGAACCGGCTCGGCCGCCATTTTTGTTGTTGTGTTTTAAGGTTTCTCTGCGGATTTCTTGTAGTTTTCTAAAGTTTTCAGCTATCGGATCGGCTATCGTGGATTGTGGGACTGGTGTTTAATATGTATTTATGGATTTCTGGTTTTTGTGTAGTTTAGTTAGTGAATTGTGTTTGTGCTTTTAGTGACTCGTATTGTAATATAAACAATGACTAGTACTAGTTGCAGCCGTTGTATAATTGTATTATGCCCAAATAGGGCTAAAATAAACCCTCTTATGGTGGCATATGAGCAAGAATTTAAATTTTAAAGCCCGGACCTGTCTATTTTCCCATTCGTCAAACGATAATGTTGCAGTGCGCATGTCTAATAGTTCCCAGTTTTGTTTACATGCGCGAGGCCATAAAACTGCCACATTCGTGATTATTGTTTGTTTATCTAAAGGTAAATTGTCTATGGTCCATATTCCCCATTCGTTAATTCATAATTTTGCAGTGCGCATGCCTACTTCTGAGTATATTTGCTTACATGCGTAAGACCAAAAATGTGCCACTATCGTGATTATTGTTTGCTTATCTAAAATGTCTATGTTCCGGATGGATTGAGGGGGGGGATACCTTGAACCAAAGGATGCAATCGTGCACAGAATACAGAATTCTGTGCAATCGTATCGTGCGAATAGAGACCCAGGAAGAGGACATATCTAATACTGATCCAGATGAATTGGATGCTCTGCGGCAACATCCTTCATCCGACACCAGGTGACAGAATGACAAATAATATTAATGATCTGTAACAAACATAATGTAGATCATATTTTATCATAGTCATTTAATAACTAAAAAAAAACAGTATATTTACTATTTTGACCTAGATTAGATTAAAAAATTAAAAGCAGTATTGGATTAAGCTATAGAAACAAAGTAATGTTTTAAAACCATCAACTGATGCTTTTTTTTAATTTTCTTGTGCTTTTTCTACCCTTAAAAATAGCTTTAAAAAAATCCCTACCTAAAATGTACCTAAAGCAAATGCACACCATCTAGGTTTCTTTACCAGGATCAATAAAAAAGACAACTTTGCTCAGTTCTACAGATGACTGAAATTTATAATTATTCATGTTGTTTTGTTTGCAAATCCGTCACTGGCGCCTGTTTCTTTCCTACGGCGAAACAGACTTTTCGTTTACACATAAATTTAAAATGTTAATTAGTTCTTGATATGTATTTTAACACTTATTATTAGCGGGTTTTCTAAAGGTCAACACCTTTTCAGAAACAGAAACAAAAGCTTATTTAAAACAATACCTGAACAGTGTCTAATGATAAAGAAGTCTTTGTTGAACAATGCTAAATTATGATATAGCGGATTCATATTAGAAGTATTTTCGGTGTTTGTTTCGCCACATATATACTGTGCGAGAAAAAAATTATTTGCATCAAAGAGGGCTTGGATTAAAAAACGTACAATTAGATCACAATGATATGGGGACGATATATCTAACCAAATCTAGGTTAAAATTTACCCGAACAAACCCGAAAATACGCTTCAACCCTGAATGTTTTGTGCTGTTCCGTAAAGCCCATTGTGTGAATTGTTCAAGAAATTGGAAAAATTAGCGATGAATCAAATTACTTGTAACGACTGTCAAAGATGACGGAATAACTGATTGATTGTTAATTTAGGTAGTTACTGACACCCAACAGGTATTAAGCTCTACGGCTAAGCACTACGTCCTTAGATGCAAGGCCCTCTTTAATGCAAATAATTTTTGCTCGCACTGTACCTTAACAGTCAACTTACACCGCGTTTAAATCTACTAAATCGAAGAAAAATCCTTTGTAATGTGCACAAATTATAGTATATTTTGAAAACGATACCCTTCCTGCGACATGTGATGCATTCTTAATTAACTGTAAGATGAGACGAGTGCCTATTACGAACTGGATTGCAAAGCTTTGTTTCATTTAATTTAATTATAAATCTGTTCTACTTTTACTTTTTGCAATATTATACAAATAAATACCGTATGCTGTATAAATTTTATATAAATACTATTTTTAAGGCACATATTCGCATAATACAAGAATAATAGAAACTCTGCTAGGTTGGCAAAAGTATATTATTTCGTTTAATATAAGGGATGCCATTATTGAAACAATTACTGTCATGGAAGTTAGTACTAACAGGATACTAGGATACAGGCAAGTAGATAAAGGGGGGTATTGGGGGGACAGCTATCTTAGCAGATATATAGAAGTTATCTTACAGTTAGTGTTAACAGGATATTAATAATTCGGGCCTTAACAAAGTGATGCAACCTATTCTAAGGCAAAACTGTGTTAGATAAAAGCACCGCTTTCTTCCTTAATCTGAGATATCACGTAATCAACAGCAATCTTCCTTAATCATGATGTTACTATGCATAAAGAAAATTTCCGTCTAGATGCATTACATATGTTTTTAAAATGTAATAGAATAATGATGATTCATGGAAATTACGGTATTGTATATACTTGTTTGATTATATAGGTTTGTTTTTACTAAATATTATGAAACATAATTACTCTTACGAAAACGGTCGCTTTCGGTAAAGTTGGATACAAGTTTTAAATGAGCCAGCCGGATGATTTAATAGTTATTTATGTAACAAGGGTACTAAGTAGATGATTATGCCCTGAGGGCTACAGTCTTCCACAGCCGAGGGCCTCTGGCCCGAGGGTTCGTAAGTCGCCCGAGGGTATATATCTATTAGTACCAGTGGCGGATTTACAAATTTGCCGCTAGTAGGCTATTCAATTTTTGCCGCTCCTATACCAGTGACGGCTCGTGAGTTGTGAAACAGGTGAAGTGTTAGGGAAAGAAAAAGCCCGTTGCAGGCGAAATGCGCCGCAGGCGAAAATTTTTTAAGACCACGCCCAAACTTGGTCAATAATTTTTAGTAAATATTTTAAAAATGTATGATTACCTACTTATTTTATTGAAAATGAAATTTCTTTCTGCAAAGCCAGTAAAATTCCAACTACCTTTTTTTATCCCCATTAACAGACACGGGCAACAATAAAGTTTATTTAAAAAAATACTACCCGTCGACCATGAATAAAGATTGTACCACTTATTTCTGTAAGATAAAAAAAAATGTTGGGCCAAATTTGCCGCCCCCTAAAATCTGCCGCCCTAGGCTCCAGCCTACTCAGCCTAATGGTAAATCCAGCACTGATTAGTACCCGTGGTGCATACAAAATTTTATGTCATACCAGTTCGTTTTGAATAATAAATATTTTTTTTTTAATTTAATTTGATTTACCAATTTTTTATTTTTACCTGCGACATTACCTTGACATTATTAAAATGTTTAATGTGTCAAAGGCTAAAATCAAAAATGGAACAAGATGCACACTTAATGCCCGCACGGGCATAAAGTAATCCATTATGTAGATGGTATCTAAGGTATAAAAACACAATAATGTACTGGTATGACATAAAAAAACTAAATTTATTCCTTTTGAAACGCGATAAAGGATTAAAACAAACTGAAATAACCCACTTTTACAACAATTAAATTATGATGGAAAAAAATGTTGACAGGGGAATTCGAATTAAAAATAGCTGTCATTTGGTGGCGGTAACAATGTCGAAGGACTAACTCGATCGGTACTAGCCAGCTATGTATAATTAAGCACGTAAAAATCTGCCAATCGCGACCTGATTTAGATATCTGGCCACGGCACAAACAGTAAGGTAAACTTCTTTTTTAACAGAAAAAGTAATATTTTGCGAAAAAAAAACAACCAAAGATGCTCATACCTCGTATTATCTTGAAATAACACTATTGTTTTGTATAGGATACTAACATACCATCAGTGTCTATGTAGAAAGCGTGCTTTCCTGTTTCCAAGTCACTCTTGCGGTGATAATAATGGTAATAATTGTTAACGACAGTAGTAGTAATTATTAACGACCAGTTACTACAAACCGGGATTTATTGCAGTGTCTTTAACTACACGTAAATACAAATAAGGACAACATAAAAAATTTAGGGGATAATTCTAGACCGAAAATAAATGCTATTTCTTCCAACATTTTTTCGAAAATTGATTATTAACGAAGATACAGGGTGTTCAAGATAAATTTTATTTGCAGTTTTAAAATACATAAGTTACTAGAACAATAAATTAAACATTCAAATCAAAGGTACCAAGTGACGTCCTTCTTCTTCAATGCATAAATTAATTCTTCTTAAAAAACTCCGACGAACTCCATGGAATATTCCTTTCTTTGCTATGTTATGTTTAAGGTTGAAAACAAATTAAAATGATTTCGTATTCATCAGATGCAAGCAATGTTATTTTAGCGTTTTTCTCGAAAACGGTTAGATTTATCGAAACAAAAGTATATAGGGGAAGGTTGCCCATATTGGACCAATTTCCAGATTTCTTATCATAGATCCTGATAATAACGCAAAATCGATCTTGAAGCTATACCTTAGTATACTTTAGTATGTTGTTCAACTGCAGGATTTTTTGCAGAATTTTATTTTAAAGTATCTATGATATATCAGGTTATAAAAAAAACCTCTGCAAGTGTTTCAATATAGGAAACCGGTTGCCTAAATTGCACCTAGGGGTTCCAAAATTGGACCACATGATTTAAATCGAAAGCTTAGGTGTTAAATAAATAAATAAAAAATAAAATTGTTGGTATAGGAAGTTTTATACTTATATTTCAAAAAAACATCAAAATTACAATCAAAATTTCGGTAGAAGACATCCTAATGCAAAAAAAGTACCTATTAGTTTCCTATATTGGACCAGTCATAGTTTCATTTTTTAACTTAAAGAAAAAAGATTTTAGCAATATTGAAATGGTGTTAGTTCGTGACATTAACTTATTTAAAGAGAAAAATTATTTTTGCACAATTTGGAAAAATTGTCTAAATTGGACCGGTTCAATTTTGGCAATCACCCAATGGTCCAATTTAAGCCACAACCACTTGTTTTACACAACCACCCAGGAAAGAAACAAGAAAAAACAAATACGGCATGGTAATAGGAGAAATAGAAAGAGAAAAACTTACTTGAAAACTTCCATAAAAGAGATTTTGGTAGAGTTTTATGGTTCTAAGGTAAATTCTTAGGAAAATCCTAAAAATATTACATTAAAATTGTGTAAATTACGTTTAGCTCTATACACGCCAAGCATTAACGGCCAACTAGTTAAGCAACGAATACTTACACCAGGAAAAAGACAAACAAGCATGTTAATTGGTCGAAGCAAAAATGTAATTAAGGAAATGTCAAAACTGTCAAAAAGAGCGCCACCATCGGGTCTGGCTGGAACCTCGAGGCGGGACGTTTAAACGCCCATAGTTTTGTTATTTTTTTCTGGCGAAATATTTTAAAGTAATATTTAAGCCAAAAAAACTATTCAAAATCCCGTTAGTTGATTTTATATGTAGTAAAAATCAAATAGCAGCATTCTGAATTTCTGAATAACCTTTTCGGCTAAATATCACTTTAAAATAAAATACTCTATATTGTTGTTGGTCTAGCCTCGAAGAAAATAAAAAATAAAACTCAAAAATGCACATGACATAATTTTATTAAAATATTAAATGAAAATCACAATAATTACCATTTGAGTATGTCTTATAATTTCTCGTAATCTGCTGATCGAGTTTCTCGTTAACTGGTTTTCCATTCATTCTCTATTTGTTGAAGCTTTCTAAGTAATGTGTAGGTATTTTGAATAAGAATACATATTTCCATTGTCAGCCTGGAAAAGCGGAAAGGCCTGGGTAAAAACTTTTTATAGCTAACCTTAAGGTGAAGACAAAATCTTGTCTCCAAAATTCATTCTTTCACATAACGAACAGCCGATCTAAAACAAAAATACCACAATGTAAAAAAACCAATGATCAGATCATGGAAAAAACACTTCCGAGTGGGTTAAAATAAAATTATTTCCACTTGAGTTTAGTAGGCAGAGAATCTACAAAAGGTTTAAAAAAGATCAAAAAAATAGATCGCATAATATACATACATAGTAAGCAAGAATCAGCAAGATTTAAAATAATCAAACAAGTGTTGGCACATTTTGGTTAATATTCAGTTTATGTTATGGTTTTGATTTGTATAATCATAGAAATAATTAATCAAAGTTAGCAAACTTACCTTTAGCAGAATGAAATGTAAACAGGCTCGTGTTCATGAACAATATTAATAGAAAAGATCAAGTTAATAAGTTAAACAAACTCTTTCATAAACTTTGTCGGCCATTATCATTTTATTTTATAAAGGCGAGCAAGGCGAGGTTGGGTTGGGCGATTCCATTATTTGTGGCCGAGTCCAAGAAGACACTGAACGTTTAAAAATAATTTAATGGCTCGGGTAATTTGTAGCATAGATTTGTCTCTGTCTGCATCAAGTTACCTTCGCTATATATAGAGAGAGACAAGTATAGCTCGAACGAAGAAAGGTCGGGTTTCTTAGTAAACACATTCAGTTTAAACAAATAACGACGTAGGAGTTATATTAACTCATAAATGATGAGGACCTTAGACAAGGATAGACGACAAGGATGGGGACGGTAAACGTAGGGCGGTTCTATTGACAATTGTCTGGCATGTGACGTCACACTCTGACGTCACATGTTTCCATTCCGCCAATCTTTGTCTCACCGGGCTGGTTCTAGGTGGAAGTATGTTACAGTGTTGCCAGATAATATGGCACTTGTTTAGTTTCGGAGAAATGTACTGTGGTCCAATTTAGGTAGCGGTTCAATATAGGCAACCTTCCCCTAGTAGTATACTTTTTTTTTATGTCAAAAGGTTAGGGGAATAAAAATATTCAGTCAAAATGCGCATACAGTGTAGGACAAAAAAGTTGGGACTATACAAATTAAAGTATAGGCTCCTATGTGGCGCCATCTACAAAATGCGGAAAAACAGTGAGCAGATTGGTATTCCTCATCCCGAAAAAGCCCTATAAGTATACAAGATTTCATCAAAATAATATGAGCGTGGCAAAAGGTATTGCAAAAAAAAAATTCAAATAAAATTTAATTTTCGAAAAAATGTTATTTGAAGAGATAGTATTTATTTTCGGTCTAGAATTATTATACAATGGGCCTATTAGGCCTCAGTCTCAGTATACTGACTCGACCGAATAAGAATGAAAATAAAAACGTAATATTTTGATAAAATGGAAATTTTGCCACCAAAAGCAACCCAAATGGGTTAGTACTGTTAGTAGGTGTCATCCACCTGTGCTACTCTACTGAGAATAACCATATCGCTCCGAGATTAATCTAAATCCTAAAAAACCCATTCTAAATCATATTTAATACATTTAGGCATACACGCCAACCGACACAGATTTTTTTAATTAGTATAATTAAGCTTAATAAATAAACTTGTATTTTCAGATGCAAGACAATGAAAAATAATGGCCGGTTCGTGTTTGTTTTATATTTGGGTCATTATCATAAACTGTCAGGTAGCTCGTTTTTCTGTTATTCTCTCTGTAATTATTGTTGTGTTGTGAATCTAGCTATTAAAATCTTATTATAAAAACAGTTTTTGTTTTTTAACTTGCAGTTTAAAGCCGCAATAAGGACATGGCCGCGACACGACCGGAAAAACTTAATTGGAGAATATAATCAATTTTTCTAGTTTTATATCATAAAGTCTACTTTATACAACGGGATTCAGTTACAGAACGTTTGGCTTTATGGCACTGATCTTCAATTTTTTTTTTTCATGTAGGTAAAATTAGGAATAGAATTAGGGGAGACTCGGGCAAGAAGAACCATATAGGCAAAAGGAATCAATCAAATATTTTAAAATTAAATTTGCCGCTCTAATTTTGTCATCTAGTTTCGATAGCCGCCGCATTTCTGCAGTGTTTGTTGTGAAATATATTACGGTACCTAAATTGTTTTTTTCATATTTTATAGTGAATATAGAAATATGTACGTTCTGAATCATTTAACAGGGCTCAGGAGTTTTGAAACTATTTCTAAACAGTAAAAATGTGTAACATCATGATTGAATATATGAAAAAAGGATCTTTCGCCTTACTTATCCTCAAAATATTTCCGCGGTATCTGAAATCCATTTATTTTAAACGGATTGATATATTTTAACTTCCAAATAGGGCAAAAAAGAACCGGGCAAAAGGAACTGATGGATTCAGTGTAATTTCTGTCAAAAGTGGGCGCATCACTTATGTGCCGACTACCATATACTGGTGTCTATATCTATGACACTTGTAAGGGTACGGTTTTAAGCTCATTAAAAACACTAAATAATAATATTATTTTTAAGGTTTGTGTTGCCCAAAGGCATTTTATGTGTTGGTTCATTTTGCCCAAGACAAAGGTTCTTTATGCCCGAGGGTCTGGGCAAAAGGAACCAAACGCAGAGTTTTGGTTTATGTTGTTTTTGAAAGGAAAATATATTTTCTTTTGTGTTTTTAATAAATAAGTTTTGTTTCTAAAGATATGCCTTAAATTATTTCGTTTTCCTGAAAATATGAGAACAATCGGAACATTTTGGCAGGCATTTAAAATTAAGTGGTTCTTCTTGCCCGAGTCTCCCCTATATTATGGTTTCAACAGGATGGTACTTCCCTGCATTATACTGCTCATGTAAGGGGAGTACTTTAACACAATTTTTCCGTTGAGGTGGATAGGTGAACGGGAGTCAATAGAGTGGCCACCCAGATGACCCGATCCTAATCTACTGTAATTAATTTTTATGGGGACTAGGTTCAAAATTAAATTTATAAATCTAAACCCAACTCGATAGTTACGAAACGGCTGAAGATAGAATATAGGGCATGATTTATGAAAAATCTCCAGAATTAATTGTGAAATGTAAAAATGTAAAAATATACAATATCTTAATTTTAAAAAATTAATTTAAAAAATTAATACGCGTAACATTTTTATGATTCAATTGTATAATATCTTCTTCTAAAAAAAATGCATTTCAAAAAAATTAATTTGATGGGGGCCAGTGACTTTTGACTAACTGGACAGTATTATATTTAAATGGTTGATCCGTTTCTTGTCTATACAGGGTTTCCGGAAATGAAGGGAATAATTCTAGACCGAAAATAAATGCTATCTCTTCCCAAGGGCGTCCGAAGGAACTTTTCCAAGGGGGGGCAAATCATAATTGGAATTATTTTGGTTTCTCTTCCATTCTCTCTTTCCATTACATTTTTTCGAAAATTGATTATTAACTGAGTTGCAGGGTGTTAAAGTTAAATTTTATTTGCAGATTTTTTTTGCAATACCTTTTGCCACGCTCATAATATTTTGACGGAATCTCGTATATGGGGCTTGTTCGGGATGAGGAATACAAATTTGCCCACCGTTTTTTCGCATTTTATAGAGGGCGCCATATAGGAGCATATTATACTTTAATTTGAATAGTCCCAACTTTTTTGTCCTACACTGTATGCGCATTTTGACTAAATATTTTTATTCTTCTAAATTTTTGACATCAAAAAAGTACACTACTTTTGTTTCGATAAATCTAACCGTTTTCGAGAAAAACGCTAAAATAACATTGCTGGCATGTGATGGATACGAAATCATTTTAATTTATTTTCAACCTTAAACATAGCAAAGCAAAGAAAGGAATATTCCATGGAGTTCGTCGGAATTTTTTAAGAAGAATTAATTTATGCATTGAAGAGGAAGGACCGTCACTTTGAACCTTTGATTTAAACGTTTAATTTATTTTTTTTAAATTGTGCAAAATTAATTTTTCTCTTTAAATAAGTTAATGTCACGAACTAACACCATTTTAATATTGCTAAAATATTTTTTCTTTAAGTTAAAAAATGAAACTATGACTGGCCAATATAGGAAACTAATAGGTACTTTTTTGCATTAGGATGTCTTCTACCGAAATTTTGATTGTAAATTTGATGTTTTTTTTGAAATATAAGTATAAAACTTCCTATACCAACAATTTTATTTTTTATTTATTTATTTAACACCTAAGCTTCCGATTTAAATCATGTGGTCCAATTTTGGAACCCCCAGGTGCAATTTAGGCAACCGGTTTCCTATATTGAACCACTTGCAGAGGTTTTTTATAACCTGATATATCATAGATACTTTAAAATAAAATTCTGCAAAAAATCCTGCAGTTGAACAACATACTAAAGTATACTAAGGTATAGCATCAAGATCGATTTTGCGTTATTATCAGGATCTATGATAAGAAATCTGGAAATTGGTCCGATACGGGCAACCTTCCCCTATATACTTTTGTAATAATTGTAAATCTAACCGTTTTCGAGAAAAACGCTAAAATAACATTGCTTGCATCTGATGAATACGAAATAATTTTAATTTATTTTCAACCTTAAACATAGCAAAGCAAAGAAAGGAATATTCCATGGAGTTCGTCGGAATTTTTTTAAGAAGAATTAATTTATGCATTGAAGAGGAAGGAACGTCACTTTGAACGTTTATTTTATTGTTCTAGTAACTTATGTATTTTAAAACTGCAAATAAAATTTAACTTTAACACCCTGTAACTCCTTTAATAATCAATTTTCGAAAAAATGTTATAGGAAAAGACAAGGGCGTCCGAAGGGGGGGGGGGTGCGCTTGCCCCCCCCCTGGCCCAAGTAGATTTGAGATATTTTATTTAACTGGGATATCATATTTATTAAGTTACAATCCAATTGACAAAATTGGTAAAACGAACTCTTGTTGCATAAAATGAAATGTGGAATTCAAAAATCTTCACTAAATAGCGAAGGAAAAATATTAGAATAGAATAAATAAAGCTTTATTTTAATTTACACAGCTAGTCATAATAGCAATATATAAATAGATATACTATTGGTCAGGCAATTGCGATAGCAATTTGTTTACCTCCAACTACATGTACAGTCGAAAGATCATTCAGTACTCTCAGAAGAGTAAAAACCTGGATTCGCTCGACTATGACTGAGCACCGATTGGACGGTTTATGTATGATGAGTGTTTATCGCAAATTTGTAAAAGAAAAAAAAATACATTTAATCGAAAAAATTATTGATGAATTTGCAAAAGGTTCAAGAAAATTAACATTTCTTTTCTCCAATAAATCTGAATAACTTATAAGTTTTTTGTTATATTTGAACATTTTTAAATATTTTGTTTAGCTATTTTTTGTTATTTAATATAAGTATTAGTTGTTGTGCTCTATTCTTTTATTGAAGGTTTGTTGAAGTGCTAGAAACAAAAATAATTCCAATTATGATTTGCCCCCCCCCCTGGAAAAGTTCCTTCGGACGCCCTTGGGAAGAGATAGCATTTATTTTCGGTCTAGAATTACACCCTAAATTTTTTGCTCATCATTTCCGGACACCCTGTATTTTTAAGGATAATTTTAATAATGTAATAGTGAAGGCTTGACCTAAAACAGTTTTTTATGGGTTCCAATAAAAAAATTGTCATGCCAATTCGTTATATATTATGTTTTTTGTTCTCATTGGATAAACCGCAACAAAATGAGTTTTATTATTGTTATACATGTAATGAATAAGGTATTCGCCGCATTGTTTAACACTTACGTAAAGGTGTTTTTATTAGTTTTTTTTATTATGTCCATTTTGACGTCAAATTAGTAAAGGTAAACAAACTAATTTTGTCTATGAAACAATTGATGACTTTACTCTTCACCAATGATTGATACGTTTAGAATGTTTCAGTTAAATATTTATTTTTTACGATAATTAGTTTTTTTTCCAGAATTTAAAACCTTAATTTTTAACTATTTTTTTCTTAAAATGGACACCCTGTGTGTACACCCCTGTAGACATGGTGCAAATCATCACCCATATTGTTAAAGTCGAATTGTGAAAGTTTACATTTCTGTTTCCGATAATATCTGCAACTTTTATTTGCATTTCGCTATTTTGTAGAAGGTTTTATTATACTTATTATAAGTTTGATTGTTATTATTACTATCGTAATCCGGGTAATTAAAATTGGAAATATTTTCTATACCTATTGGAATAAAATACAAATAAACCTGAAAACACAAAGCGAAATAATGTAGGTATGTATTCTGGATACTGTGAGTAATACAAATTATAGTAAGATTTAATTACTATTAAATTTTCTTATATTTGTAATAGGTAATTAAATTTTATCTTGCTGTTTAAAGTTTACCCACACTGAGAAAAAAAGCCCTCCACTCTTTATAATAATTCAGATACTCTTTATAAAACTGTTTAATACCATATTATGCGACAGCAACGCGCTTTTCTGCTGCAAGACAACGAAAATTGCTAGACCGTTGTGTACTGATAACATCACGATAATTTAGCCAATAGGAAATAGGAGTTATTGCTCCTATAGAATGGTTTATAGACATTATTGCTCTGAATACTTACAGTAATTATCAAGTTCTGTTGGGGGTGTAATCTGGTTTTATATACTGTATTAGTTCCGACTGGCAGTTGTAATGAAAGGTGACATTAATCATAATAATATTTGCTTGCTACGGATAAAAAAGCATATACTTACCACTAAAAATCAGTACTGTACTTCTCAAAAATTTTAATAGATTCTAGTGTGATATTGTCCTTGTCGTTTAACATTGCATAGGGGAGAGGCGGGCATAATGACATACTTAGTTTTTTATCCATAAAACCTAATGAACAAATGAGCTTAAATTAAATATTTTAATACACGTTGATGACCAGTAAAATACTCTACAACTTTAGAAATAAATTAATTCTTTTTTTTTATGAACTTTATTTGGAACAGGTTAAACGTACTTTGCAACATAAAATTATTTTGCCCGCCCACGTCGGGCAAAATGGCATACTTGCTTTTAACCCGCCTATTTCGCCATTACGGACAGCTTGTATGGCTCTTTCCATATCGACATCATTCCAAACTCCTCTATTTGTCGTTCTTTTATATGAATAAACCATAAAAAAAAATAATCCGTTAAAACTCTGAACAAAGCAGGCGGGCAAAATGACATACTATTCATTTTACCTGCGATTATGCTATGTCGTTTTGCCCGTCCTGATATTTTTTTAAAAATTTGGGTTCAAAAACACTTAAATTGCAGTTACCTTTCAAAAATGTGTTATTAATTTATAGTGTACAATTGTGTGGTCAAGACAATGTCTTAAAATGGTAAAAATGAATTTTAGGTAGTTAAATAATATTCCAAAATGTTACTGACACTAAAGGTCAAAACCAGGCAACCACAAATAACACAATAAATCCGTCGGATTAAAGTATAGAGAGTCCGTACTAGAGCCAGTGCTGTGATTCCGGCTCTTGAACGTTATCACCCTAATTGGGACTTGCTACTAGATTTGGCATACTAGAAAAAAGTCATTATGCCCGTCTATGTCATTATGCCCGCCTCTCCCCTATGATTATCTATCTATTATGCAACATGGTTTACTGAGATCATAAAATTCGTCCATAGATTATAAAGTCCAATACTAATGATAGATTTTCCGAAATAAGAATCTTCTATTGCTTTATCTGACATGCAAAGTTTATAAAAACTTAAAAACAAAGTAAAATAAATTATTTAAAACAGGTATTGGTACGATTAATAAAATTCAAATTCAGACAGGACAGCTGGAAGACTCCGAACAACGATGTGACCTGCGCAACAAATTCGTTAAAACTAATAGTAGGGTGCGCGGCCACGAACCCCCACCAACGTCTTGTGGATTATAGGTTCTAACGGATACAATTCGGTTTTGGGGACGCTGTTCTGCTTTCTTAATTATAAAGAAAGCCCTTTACTGGGAACAAAATGCGACGCATTGAGAAAAATGTATTTCTTAACAAAATTGCTTTATTAAAAGTAGTTCATTATTCAACAAGACTGTGCTGCTAGTGGAACTAATTATTGCCAATAATAACACTGTCCTAGCAAATCTGGAATTGATATAACACTAAAGCGGGTTTGATACACTAGCAATTTATTTAATATGGTTAATAGAAAATAAGCTATCAATACAAACTGTTTTAGCAAACCTGTTGTATTAGATCATTTTCCTCAGTGTAATGGCTGGACCATTGTGTACTGTGTAGTCGATCTTTCGCCAATAAATGTTTTACCCAATTAATTAATTAATTACACAAATATTGAGGATATTGATCCCATAAAAAGTAACATCACCTGGCCATAGGCAATGATATGAATGTTATTATAAGTTATTAATGAGTTAGCACTTGATCATCAGTATAGTAAAAGTATAAATAAACATTTTGTGCAAAAGAGTTACATAATAAATGGTATAGACTGTATTATTTAATATGTAAACTTTATCTACGACAGTTCACGATGGATTACAGTGGCGACTCGTGCGATAGAGCCACAGGGCCATAGCTCTATCAAACTACCTGTACAGCAAACTATTTATTCATACTTAGAATTATTCTTTTGTGTCCCGACACTTAATTCCTTTTGTAAATAATTTACAGCTTAAGTAAATTCCATATTAACTTCGTGGCGCCTCGCCATGCCATAAGGCCAGGCTGTCGCATAAAACACAAAGAGAGATAAATATATCTCCCTCTCTTACTGGCTCGTAAGGATTTTGTGCCTTGCCGCGATTGGTGGATTTTCACGTGCTTTATTTTGTCTAGCCGACCGTTCGTCTTTGCTACCGCTATCAGATGGCAGCTGTTTTTTCGTAATATATTTTATTGATTCGATATTTTCTGCCCTACCTGTTGCCATTATCACCTGCCGTCACTGACGGATTGTAAAGTAATATAATAACAAACATTTATGGCGGTACCTATTGCTATGGTACTTATAGGTTTAATAAGCGTTCCCCATTAAAGTTACATAACCGATCTTTTTTCTAGCTATTAAAAATAGTGTTATATGATTTTTTTAATTTAATAGTTAAAACTTAAATACCTTTCTCTTTGTGATCACAGTGCGCTAATAACAGTATATTAGTACTAGATAAGTACTCTAGATAGCAGACACGTGTAAAAATTGGCTAAGGATGAGTCGACTTCGCATGATAAGCTCACTCATCTGAATCTAGCTAAAGATGGCAAAGCGATGGCTATAAGTTTTCCAGCGGAAGATTGCGCGGGTTATTTTTTGGAAACGAATTAAAGTAAGTGTTGGTTGGTTGGTTAACGCTGCAGCCTTTTGGCTCTTTGTGCACCCCAGTCTTGTTAGAGAAGGTTTGTTTCTTCTACGAGGTCCAATAGTTTTCTTCCAAGTTTGTCGTGCAGCAGATTGTCGCAGCCTTGAATATTTCCGAAGATTCTAAATCTCTTGCGGGTTAGTGCTTCTTCGCAGTTGTAAATGATTGAGAGGCGGTTCCATACTCTTCACCGCAAAGTCTGCATTTAATGGGTCCGTTGTAAATTCCTGTAAACAAGCCGGGACTTTAGTCTTGCTCAAGAAGTTTTTGTTGGGATGGCAACAATATTAGTTCTTGCTAGGACCGAATTGAAAACTGAATGTCAATAGGAAATTATAGATTGTTTAAAAAATTTTGATCTAATTTTAAAATTGTACAAACTGTGGAATACTTGGATCCGCCCCTGTAACCTTGACCGATGGTGCTACTACACGCTCTTCATGCGTCAAGAAAGTAAAAGCGGAAGACCTTTGGTATTACGTTTCACGCGATCTTCTGTTTAACTTTCTTTTCATAAATTAATTAAACTGAAACCTACCCTAAATAACTCTTATTAATTCGGATATACGACTATTTTTAATGTGAAGCTTAAAGTTTGATTAAACTACGACCCACCACGACACGACCACAATAAACATAAATTTTATTCAGACCTAGTACTGTCAGTGGCTATACACTGAGAAAAAGTATTATATTCCTTATAAGAATTCACATACCCTTTATACAACTGTTTATTACTATGTATATGTGACAGCAACGCGCTTTTCTACTGTAAGACAACGACAATTGCTAGACCATTGTATAGTGATAATATCACGGTAATTTATCCAATAAGAAATAGGAGTTAATGCTGCCATTATTGCTCTGAATACTCACAGTAATTATCAAGTTCTATTGGGGGTATAATCTGGTTTTATATACTGTATTAGTTCCGACTGGCACTTGTAATAAAACTTAACATTATTCATAATAATATTTGCTTGCTACGGTTAATAAAGCATATACTTACCACTAAAAATCAGTACTCTAGTTCTCAAAAATGTAAAGAGCTTCTAGTGTGATATTGTTCTTGGTGATTAGCATTGCATATGATTATCTATTATGCAACATGATACTAGACAAACTAATTTTTTAAAAACTATTAAAATAAACAGTAACTTTGGAAAACGGTCATTGTTATATAATGGATTAATATTATATAATATTTTACCGGAAAATATTAAAACATTAAAAAAACTACCATTATTTAAATTTCATTTAAAAAAATATTTCCTAGTATAAATTTTTTTCTTAACGTGTTAATCATACGTTTATAATATAAAACGAATAATTTTTTTTAACTGCCTTTTTTATATATATTATATATCTACCTATTCAGTTAGAGTAATAATTGTTAGTTATTTTTATCCCTGTAATAAACTTGTAAAGTTGGTTGGGAATAAAGTAAAAAAAAAACATGGTTTACTGAGATTGTAAAATTCGTCCATAGATCATAAAGTCCAATACAAAATAAGAATCATCTATTGCTTTATCTGACATACAAAGTTAAAAAAAACAACGATGTGACCTGAGCAACAAATATGTTGAAACTAATACTACCGATCGCTACCAACCCCCACCGACGTCTTGTGGATTACAGGTTCTGATGAATACAATTCGTTTTTGGGGACACTGTCAAAAAGATGTAGCGCGTACTTTCATTTAGTGTCGATGTGCGATACTGTTAATCGTTTTTTGAATGTTTTTTGGAAAACAATAGCATAAAAGCGGTTTGTTTGTCAACATGACAACTTGTTTTGATGGTACTATTTTCCCTTTTATTATTTTTCCATGGTGAAACGATTTTGATTAGGGTAGAGCGGGGCTAGTTGAGCCATTTTTTGGTAATAACCTGATTGTTCCGCATTTGCTTAACATTTAGTACAAATATATTTATCAAATATTTCTTTGGTTATTTGCTGACCTAATTATATCAATAAATTGTCAAAAATACTTTAGTTTCAGGGCAAGAATACACTTACTATAGTAGGGTTCTACTGGCTCAACTATCCCCACACTCGGGGCAAGTTGTGCCAATATATGGGGTAAGTTGTGCCGGTAGACTTACCATACGATATAGTCCAAACATAGTATTGGGAAATTAAAATAACAACATAAAAACAAAATTATATTCTTTATTAAGTAAACAAGAACGATTAACTATTACTCTAATCACTTTCACAATTTATACAAACATAATAAAAACGACTATTGGGAGTGCATTTTGAATAAGCCCAGTTTTTGCAATAAGAACATTGTACCCACTGTTCACCCGGAATGCTATCTAAGAATTTTTCTAAACACACGAGACAGAAATATTAATCTTGTTCTGATTCTGAAGTCTCTGATGTAGAGCGGTTATTACTTTTCTTCTTTTCCTCTAAGGCATTCTTCTCCAATGCTTGTTGTTTTCGTGCTATGGCGTCTAAAGTCTTTTCATCGTCTGAATACGATGATGAACATTTTTGTTGTTCTTTTTGATTCTTGTAAGAAGGATCGACTTTCTTGGTAGGGTTAGATGAATTTGTAAAAACGGCCTTTTCACAGCCTTCTCTTTAATCGCATCGACTTAATTTTTTTCTTCCGTTTGCTCTGCTCCAATGCCTATGCCTCTTTTTCAGGAGTGTCAGTAAGGATGGCAGAAGAGCGTTTCCTTCTCTGTGTTTGCCTCTTCGTAGGACCTGCTTTTGGTAATGGTCGCCATATTTCTGGTGAAACAAACACACTACACGTAGATGTAGATGGCATATGAAATTCATGGATGCGTGGCTAGTTGAGCCATTGCTCAACTGACCCCGTAAAGTTTGGCTCAACTAACCCTACCACGGATTTCAGATGTTATTATTTAATATCAAAAATGTCGTATAAAGTTCATCTCTTAAACTAGGAAACCACGAGAGCAATTAATTGTGTAATAATTAATAATTAGCTTACCTTTTGTCTGTATCCCCCAAATTGTCGATCTACGACCACAAATGTCTTGAAAAACAATTACTTTTGGCGCGAAATACCAAATAGAACGACCGCCCTCTCGCAGCGAATGCTGAATACCGACTAAAATTTTAATGTACGGCTCCCAAGACGTACTGCATCCTGCGCAATGCTCGTTTTAATCTTACACTGCTTCACTCATGTAGTAGGCCCGGTGGCTCAAATAGCCCCGCGGCTCAACTAACCCCGCTCTACCCTACATTTGGACTCTAAAGCTTACAATACGTAAGAAACATCAAACCATAGAATTATTTTTCTGTTTTCCCCTAAATAATTACCGGCTAAAATTAATACATTGGGTAACACAATACAAATGAGTCGGTAATACCAATAACACGTATTACCATACCAATATTTTAAGATGCATCCGTTGATTACGAAAACAAAGAGAAAATTAGGAAAAAACCTAGCTCGGAATGACCGAATCGATGACTAAATTATTATAATTTTTCATAACTAGTTTCGTAACGATAGGTGTTTTGGCTTCGTTGTGAAAAAAGCTTTGTTTGAGGTAAGGGTTTTTCCAATTTAATATTATAAATAATAGGTAGCGACGCGGGGCAAAAGAAGATATTATTACCTAATCTGAGAGAAAATGATATCCAAATAATATGTACAGGTTGGGGCAACTCGAACTTACAGTTAGTGGCGTAACAAAAATTGCAAACGTTTTCAGGCAGCCCCCTCTTTATAACGAATGGAAAATGATAATTCTTATTTTCATTACTATTAGGTTCAGGTTTATGAATTTTTGAATTCGTTAATCGCGTAATAATTTAATTAGGCTGAAACCCACATTATGTGTTAAGTACCTACTATTAAAACAGCAAACAATTCGAATTTATTTTATAATCCTAGGTAGACTGGTAGACAAAACATAGGTAGTTATTAGGTCATTATACTTCCTTAATATTACAACAAATATGATGCAAAATCAAAATTTTAAAACACCACTTATAATGTTGCTCATTACATGTATGGTAGTAACGGGGGTAGCAGTGATCGAGCCTTATAGAATCCAAAAGACAGAAAACAATAAAGCACATGAATACTCAACAAGTCTGCACAAACATTATGTCACTAAGTACTATACAAGGTATTATACAATTATACAGTGACCGGCAAAGAGTTCGCAACATATGGGAAAAAATTTTATTAGCGGAATATTGAAAAATCTTTTTTGGGGGATTGGATGTGCATGTCCCATGACCTTAAAATGGATTTTGACATACGTCACGTGACCAATGGTATGGCGGGAAAGTTGAAAAAACCAATATGAAATCATCATAAATCAGATAAGTTGATGAGATATCGAAAAAATTCCAAGAATAAAAAGTGTTTAGAATTCCATTAGAACCTTAAATACAATGTTTGGGATATCTACTTAAAAAAATATAAAATCGAATATTTTTGTAAATATTTTTTTACCGAATTAAAAATTTCCATATTTTTCCTTTCTTAAAGCTTCATTAAAGTAAAACTGACATCTGGTGACCACAACTAGAAATATTCTTTTGTTTTTCTGACAATTTGGAGCAATAATTCAAAAAATTCGTTTACACTTGGATACCAGCTGTTGCAATAGTCTATTTCTAATAACCTTATCGATATTTTTTATATCGAAATATTCTATTATGTTAAGAAATCCTTAAATTCATTAATCCGAAGCAAATTTTATTTATAACCGTAAAAAATAATTTTGAATTTCGCAGAAATCTTTAAAAAAATTTAAAAATTAATAAAAATTTAAATTATTTTTTACGGTTTATAAATAAAATTTGCTTTGGATTAATGAATTTAAGGATTTCTTAACATAATAGAATATTTCGATATAAAAAATATCGATAAGGTTATTAGAAATAGACTATTGCAACAGCTGGTATCCAAGTGTAAACGAATTTTTTGAATTATTGCTCCAAATTGTCAGAAAAACAAAAATATATTTCTAGTTGTGGTCACCAGATGTCAGTTTTACTTTAATGAAGCTTTAAGAAAGGAAAAATATGAAAATTTTTAATTCGGTAAAAAAATATTTACAAAAACATTCGATTTTATGTTTTTTTAAGTAGATATCCCAAACATTGTATTTAAGGTTCTAATGGAATTCTAAACACTTTTTATTCTCGGAATTTTTTCGATATCTCATCAACTTATCTGATTTATGATGATTTCATATTGGTTTTTTCAACTTTCCCGCCATACCATTGGTCACGTGACGTATGTCAAAATCGATTTTAAGGTTATGGGACATGCACATCCAATCCCCCAAAAAAGATTTTTCAATATTCCACTAATAAAAATTTTTCCCATATGTTGCGAACTCTTTGCCGGTCACTGTATAATATATTTTGCAAAATCGTTTATAATTTCGTCGATATTTAATGTTTTAACAAACTCGTGTTCGATACTGATTAAGGATAAATCCGAAAGGCGTTGTTGTCTCATGTCTCATGGTGTTAGGTAAATAGGTTTTACTATTTTAAGTTTGGAAAAAAATCGTTCCGCTGACTGGCAAAGTTAGAAATAACATCACTGCACTAGATACATCTGGCAAATTTGAAGAAACACACTGATTTTTTATTAATAAATGATCCGCTAGTTCATACATTTTTTTAAATTTTAAAATACTATCTCCAAGTCACTTTCTGAGGCTTATAATTTGACTAGGAAAGTCAATGGACAAGGCTTTATGGTAGATCGTTTGTAAATTTCGCGCTTTCGCGTATAATTCTACTTCACTTAACGAAGTTATATTCTCAGGCTATAAAAAAATAAAATTAATTATGAAATGAAATACCTATGAAAAGCAAAGCTGGCAGCAAATTTTGAAGGTGCCGCCACTGTGGGCCCCCCGGCTGGCAGAACCCCCCGCGGTGCTGGGGTGTTGGTTACGCCACTGGAAGCCAGGAACAGCAAGGTTGAACTCCTGGGGCAATGAAAAAGCCTTGAAACAACTATCAACTCGAATGCTACTTCTAACGCGTACCCAGATTTGCCTTAAGAAACTGACAGTGTCACTTAAGATAACACCTTCAACGAATAGGAATTTACAATGGACACATTGAATGCAGACTTTGCGGTGAAGACGACGAAACCGCCTCTAGCTGCGAAGCACTAACCCACGAAAGATTCAGAAACATTTAACCTTCCGCTTGACAAACTTGGAAGAAAGCTATTGGACTTTATAGAAGAAAGAGACGGCACTGCGAAGTAACGTAAATGACTAAATAGTATCACATAACGCACTAAAAACCTAGTAATGACAATGCTTTATTTATTGAATAACCTTGGCTAGACGGCGCGACAAAATTGCAAAAACTATGCGTTTGTTCAAAATCTACATGATTTGAATTTTTACGGTTCTCAACAAGAGGAAATGACCAAAATAATTCTTGAAATTAGCTGTTAGGTTTTTTTTTTAAATTGATACAGTTTGTATTATAAACAATAACAATTTCACAGAAAGTTAATATGGATATGCCTACTCTTAATGTAGTAAACAGTGTTTTAATAATGGGTTGTTAATTAAAAAAATTCAGTGACTACCCAGCGTGATAAAATCTTGATTTTTTTTTTATTACAATCAAATTGCGTGTGGTGCGTAAGATGACGAGTGAACGCAACTCGAAATGAAACGTAATTTTACAGGAATATTTTATTGTAACATCCTTAAAATTTTACGAAATAACTAATTTAGTAAATATAATTTCCTAATTGTATTATTATGCTAAATTTACAAAACAACATGTTTTTTTATGGCTATTTGTTCCTTAAGTACGAAAAAAACGAACATTATATTCGAAAAAAAAAATGCAGAATGTATTAAGGTGGGAGTATCAACATGCTTGCCAACCTATAACCTATTTCGCGTAGATTTATTTATATTTTCTAGCTTTTATACAAAATTTAAAGAAAACTAGTATCGACTTGATATTCTATAGGTAATAATAATTGACATATCTAATAAATATCAAGGAATTTCATAACTTATTTTAGGAGAATTGTATAGCGAAAAATATCGGGTTAGATTTTTTTAAACTTTATTATGTCAATGTCACTCATTGTTCTTTCACTATACAATTCTCCTAAAATTAGCAATGAAATAAATTGATAGTTTTGTAATATATCTGATACTACCTAAATAATGTACCGACGATACTGATTTTCTTTAAATGTTAGTTATTAAAATAATAAACTCAAAAAATCAACACGAAATAGGTTATAGGTTGGCAATAGATTGAATGACGTTGAGAATTCAACCTTTAGTATAGACAGCAGTAGTGTAGTAGCCCACCGACTGTATGCTTAAACCAGGTTGCATCTACCCAAAAAATGTTTTTAATTGTATTTCTTTTATCACACTCCTGCGGACTGTAATTATACATCGCTCAAATTGTCAAAATAACAGCTGTGTTGAAGGCATAGTTCGTATTGATAGCTTATTTTTTTTCTAACCAATATTAAATAATACGCCAGTGTATCAAACCCGCTTTAGTGTCTATCAATTCCAGATTTGCTAGAACAGTGTTTTTATTGGTAGTAAAGAGTTCCATTAACAGCACAGTCTTGTTGAAAAATGAACCACTTTTAATACAGCAATTTTGTTAAAAAATAAATTGTATCTTCTCAATGCAAGGCATTTTGCTCACAGTAAAGCGCTTTCTCTACAATTATTTTCAGTTCTGACAGCCGTGGAAAAGTATTCTTCTTAACATTGACAGGCGTTTTTTTGGTGTAATTTTATCTTTCCATTAATTTAATGCCCCTAAACATTATTAACGCACTTTCTTCCATCAGAAAATACGCTACCAATATTGTTTTAGTGCCTATTGTTGCTATGGCATTTACTTAATAGACTATTGACATAACTTGTCATCACTATCAAAGAAGTTGACTAAAGTAAGACAAAAATTAGGTACTATTAAAATTATTGTTATATATATTTTTTATTACGGTTTATAATAATGCACGTAATGCAGTTAAAGGTTTAAATATAATTATTTATTTCGATAACACTCTGTATCTCCTAAAATTTCTTAAAATATTTGCACCAAATACCAAGAAAATTGAAAATACAAGGCTGTGACATCATCTTTACATAAAAACGTTACGTAAATTTACTTGCTCCATATTTTCCACGAAAAAACAGTTTTCTGCTGAAGAGCCCAATTCTTCAAATAAATAAAAGTCTAAACCTACTTTTGTACACCCACGACTGAAAACAAAAGCGGTAAGCAAACAGTCTTTTGTTTTTTCCTTGATGCGATATTGCATGCAAAAGTTAACATATATTATACGTCAAATTTCCAATACCCATAATAAAGCTAACCATTTACTACCGATACTGCCGAACATCTACTTAAAGGTAGGGGTGTGCAACAAAATCGATTAATAATCGATTAGAGATAATTTTTTTATCGATTAATCGAAACAAAATTTACGATTTTTTGATTAATCAATTTGACCAAAAAAACTATTTTTCGATTATTCGAAAATATAGGTATGTTTTTGGATGATTGAAGTTACTAGTTAGTTATTATCGCTGGAACTCTATATATTTATTAGCAACCCCATTACCCTGAAAATCGGTTTAAAAAATATTATAGCATATTATTGCAAGACAACGAAATAATTTGAACAAAGTGTCAATCTGTGCGCCTTTCATAAAATTAATATTCTTAACGATCTAATATTTGAATCACCTTTTTGATTTATTTTGATTAAATCAATCGATTGTTTTCGATTAACCGATTCTCGATTAATCGATTATTATTTTCGATTAATCAGAAATAATTTATTATTCTCGATTAATTGATTATTTTTAATTAATCGATTAATTTTAATTAATCGGTTATTTGTGATTAACCGGAATTAATCTATTATTTTCGATTAATGGATTATTTTTGATTTTCGATTAATCGATTCTTTTCGGTTAATCGGATATAACTAACTATTTTCGATTAATCGATTATTTTTGATAAATCGATTATTTTCGATTAATCGATTAATAGGAAATAATCGATTATTTCAAATAATCGAAAATCGATTATCTTTTTCGGTAATCGCACAGCAAAGTAAAGTATTTTACATAACAAATTTCAAGTGTGCGCACTCTTGGGTATACAGTTTCACAAGAGCACGAAGAGTTTTACAAGTATATTATGTGTACCTACCTTATTTTACCAAATGCAAATATTTATTTTTTTAAATATGATTATACAGGGTGTCCGGAAAATACGTGTACACCGTTTGACGACAGACTCCTGACGTCAAAATAGGTCGATTTAAGCCGACTTAGTTATATCCAAAATTGTCTCGTTTAGCCGGTGTCAAAAATTTGTAAAAATATTGGTTTTTCCTAAATTACGTGAAAACCTGCTAATCGATTTTAATGATTTTTAGTATGTAGACTAATACTATAAAATGACGTTTTCTAGTAGTATAGTCACCGGCTGTAAATAAGTGGAAGTGTTATAAAAGTGATATAATACGTCAACATTTCTCCTCATTTTTTATATGAACGGCGTTATGACAACCCAGATATTTTTGTAGAGTGACTGGATGTATTTGGAAGCTATTTTACCTCTTTAATATTTTTCGTTGAATGAGCTGTTTTGCCAGAAAAAAATATTTACAATTACCTGCATACATCAATTATTATTAACAATAAAAATTACAAAGTACAACAAAGTTGAAAGTATGTATTGTAAGAAACTAAGTAAAACAAAAACATTACTTAAGCAAATGTCAAATTATTAAATGCCATAGCAACAAAGTCACTTAAAATATTATTGTTACAGGTAATTTGATTTTAATATTATTACTAATAATACTAAATATTGTAAAAACAATAATTTCCTACAAGAAGCTTAAATTTCGACGTGTACGATCACCTTCAATCGAAACTTAACAATCTTTCACTTTTTACTTTTTCGCAAAAAGCCGGTCCCCATCGAAAGCTGCTGTAAACCTGAGTCACCGTCACCTTTAATATTTAGGAGTCATTCCTTCCATTCGGTGCCCCAGTTTTGACAAAAAATTTGGTACAAAATACCAAATCATTGTTGCCGACGTTGCAACGCAATAAGATTCACGTAGTCGATAAGATTTTACACCCTGGTGAATTGTAAATTGAAAGACAACAACGTTAATCTTTAGAAACTAATAAATCTCTTTGAAATTGGAAATTTTGGATAACCAGTGCCGTCTCTATGGTAGGTGACATAGACATATACCGTCAGATCAGCAAATTTAATATTTACAATGTAAGCAAAGCTATCTTTTAACATATGGGAAGGTAGACAGGTCGGGGCTTAAAAATTTAACTGACAATATATCCACAATTCTATAAATCAACCCTGGTTTGATGAAGATAAGTTTACTAAGAATTCTGAAGTAAATCAACTTACAAGTTGCGCCCCTCCACTTTGTTTGCCAATCCAACGCTGTTAAAAGTATTAACATGATGTGGGAAATTTAAATCATCGTCTAAAACCCATAGATATTTATCTTTAGATAAGCAAACAATAATCACGAAAGTGGCAGTTTTATGGCCTCGCGCATGTAAACAAAGCTAGACACTATTAGCCATGCGCACTGCAACATTATCGTTTGACGAATGGGAAAATAGCCAGGGCCGGGCTTTAAAATTTAAATTCTTGCCAAAAATTGGAATTTATTCTCAATTTTTGATCAAGTTAGGAAAAAAGGTAGTGATTTCTGGCATTTTTAGTAGTAGCAAACATATCAGTTTTTCAGTATAGAAGATAGTTCTTAAGGTTTTTTACAATTTGGTTAAAATTGATTTATCGTCGTGTTTTTAGTTCGAAAAGGAAGAGAACAAGAACAGGCAAATTAAACTAGTCTTATAAAATCGAATATAAAAACAAATAAAACCAGCAAAATAACCAATCTACGGTGTAATGGCGTACCTAACCTCAAGTCAAATAGTTGGTATATAACTTGTATTGATTTTTATAATTTGGTAAAAACTTGCTTTGTTCAAGAATTTGAAAAAGTGTTTGCTCGTGAACTTGACTCATGGAATACTTTCACCCTTGGATTAATATAAACATACCTAGGTATTTACTTTTTCTTTGCATGCATCGGGATAATATGTCTTGGTGTGTGTTTCTCATTATTTTCATACCTTATTTTTGTAACCTAGGCCTAGTTAGATGTGTTTAAATTACTCATAATAAAATAAGGTTATATATCAAGATACATCACTACTCCATACTTACTAAAAATATGAAATACCCGATATTTTACCCCTATTTCGGCATAACAAAATAATACAACGGCTGTTACTATCATTGTTTATATTCCAATTGTAGTCACTAAAAGCACAAACACAATTCACTAAACTACACAAAAACTAGAAATCCGTAAATATTAAACACCCACAATCCACGATAGCTAAGAAAACTACAAGGAATCTACAGAGAAACCTGAAACACAACAACAAAAATGGCGGCCGAGCCGGTTCTGGAGAGTATATATCTTGCAACCTTGAGTATCTTGAGCATGTCGATTATTGTCGATAAAGTAGGCAGGCCGATAACACGAGGTTTGTGCGCATGCACGAAGGTGTCCAGAAGGAAGGCAGCTGACTGGCGAGTCATGCGCTCGGACGTATTTTTTCACCCATAAAACGTAACTTTTATTTGCGCAGTAGATAAGCTGTACGTATCTAAAGGTAAATTGTCTATGCTAAAACCTCATGGAAAGTCTGTAGTATGGCAACGCAGCGGTAAGAGATCCGCCCCCAACGATGTGACCGCCACGACATTGGTCTGAGGCCACGATGACGTTGATTCATTCATTTTCGTTTAGCGATGTCCACGGAAAATTAATCTCGGAAAAATATCGATGTTTGCGATGCATCAATTGAATTATTAGACTTATAAGACAAATGACAAATCTTATTATTCTAAGCTTGCGTCTTAACTGAAACCAAAAATAATAGGTATAATCGAGTACGAGAGGCAAACGGCAAAATAATTATTTTACGAATAAAATTAAGGCCTAATACATCGATTAAAATAAATCGATGCATCGACAAAACTATCAAATGGCCTCGATGCATCGCCTAAAAACGATGTATCGCATTGAAAATATGACTGTGTTCGATGCGTCGATGTATATCAAACAACCCCTATATCTATTTGGTGTTTCTTTGACAGCGGTCTGAAATATTCTTTTGTTTATTGGATTTGTGTAATAATTGCTATGTTTTAGGATATTTTTTGGAGACTAATTAAGATGAGTTTAAGTCAAGTATGCGGGAAATCGGAAAAAAATAATTCTGCAGTTACTTTTCATGGGTGAGTAAATAAAAACAAACGATGCATGTTGTCAACACATTTTATTAGCTTCTATGAATGACAATGACATGTGCCATCTATAGGTACTAGATCATTGGTAATGTATACCTCTTAGTTGAAACATTCCTTGTTACACAAGTACCTACCTATCATTAATTGGTTGTCCCAGTTTTTATTAAACTTGTTTTTTCTCAAGACACAATAGCTCGTATTATTACATTATTATACGGTTACTTAAATTTTTTTTGTGAAAAGAATGTGATCTTCTTTAGGAGATTAATCAAATTTCTTTTTAGTTATTTGGTTGTAAACTGGAACACTAAATATAATCAAAAGATATTTGCTATAATAATATCTAATAATAATAATAATAATAATAATAATAATAATAATAATAATAATAATAATAATTATTATTATTATTATTATTATTATTATTATTATTATTATTATTATTATATTATTATTATTATTATTATTATTATTATTATTATTATTATAACAATAATAATAATAATAGGATCGTTCAACACACATGTATAAATACCGTGCGAGCAAAAATTATTTGCATTAAAGGGGGCCTTGCATCTAAGGACGTAATGCTTAGCCGTAGAGCTTAATACCTGTTGGGTGTCAGTAACTACCTGAATTAACAATCAATCAGTTATTCCGTCATCTTTGACAGTACACAAGTAATTTGATTAATCGCTAATTTTTCCAATTTCTTGAACAATTCACACAATGGGCTTTACGGAATAGCACAAAACATTCATGGTTGAAGCGTATTTTCGAAGCGGGGTTAGAGTAAATGATGAGTGGCAATACAATCCGGGTTTGTGCATGGACGATTTTCACGAACATTTTCCTAATGTTGCTTTTATTGCAGGGGATTTTTATCACTGCCTAAAAAGAACCGTGGCTGTGTTTAGCGAAACAGGTTCTATACAACACAAAAAAGGAGCAGGAAGACCATCTTTAAAAACAGAAGAACTTGTTGCAAACGTTCGTGAAATAATGCAAAATACGCCAACAAATTGTATAAGACGCCTGTCCCAAGAATATGAAGAGACGTGTGAATTTATGCTTGGTGCATGACGGTGGCCAATTTCAGCAATTTATGTAATTATTTTTCTTTTTCTTTCTTTAGGTATATTCTTACTTTGTTAATTTCGAAAACAACAAAAATAAATTTGTATTTGTCCACTTATTTTATTACTCATTAGTTTGGCATATCATGTCATAATATGAATTTGACTTGACAAAATTTTAACCTAGATTTGGTTAGATAAATCGTCCCCATATCATTGTGATCTAAACCAAGCCCTACGTTTTTTAATCCAAGCCCTACTTTGATGCAAATCATTTTTGCTCACACGGTAAGTATAAAAGATCCCTATTTCATAATTTAAGGTAAAGCGGTGGGAAATGTGAGAGACAAAAAATATAAGTGAGAATTTATCAAACTCATATTGTGTACTAGCTAGCGTTCTCTAGGAAGTATCTTAAACTCATTATGGAGTCCTCCTTCTTGCCCACAAAGACATAACTACACCAAATTTGATTCATATTCGCTTAACATCAAATCATATCGCCAATTTTATAAAGCAAATATTTACTTGGATCACCCTGTATCTCTTTAACCGTAAAAGAAATGAAATTAAACGACATATTTTCAAGTCCACTATCTCCTATTGCTGTACGTATAGCCCTCAGTTATGGGACACCCTATATATATCCATATAGTATAAAATTCCCACAAAAGTACCAATACAAAAAGTGTTCCCAAAATGGTGTTTTAATTAGTCGTGCACCCCAAAGCTTATACCTCGCAAAAAATGTATTTTGTTTGTTCCTTGTATAATAAATACAGCAATACAGCAATACCTATTTTTGCTTTAGTTTTCACATACTTATTTTGGTAGGTACGTGTCTGTCAATATTTTATTTTATAAACTAGCGTGTACCCGGCATGCGTTGTAACCCGCTGGAATAAACACAAACCCGAACAAACCCGATATATTAGTACCCGGCATGCCACTTTCTGAAATTGCACCCGTGCGAAGCCGGGGCGGGTCGCTAGTTATACATAAAAACCTTCCTCTTGAATCACTCTATCTATTAAAAAAAAACCGCTTCAAAATCCGTTGCGTAGTTTTAAAGATTTAGGCACATAGGGATATAGGGACAGAATGGGCGATAGCGACTTTGTTTTATACTATGTTAAGATGCGGTGACCTACGCTTAACAACATTGCATAAAATACCATATCCATATCTTAATTTGCTTCAAAGACATCTCATCCTTGGATTTATTTGTTGCTAAAGCCTTCAAAGATGTAAAAATACTGGAAATAAGAGAGGAAGTGTCACAATTTTTATTTTCATTATTTATAAGGACAAAACTAAAAACAATAGAAACTTTAATGTTTCACGGCTAGACTCTTTACTATTATTATCAAATAACTTGACCTTCTGAACATATATGCTTTCTGCTTCACTAAAACCTTTCACGGCTACTTTAAAATTTAAAAAAAATGCTTTGTTTTATTAGATACCCATTAAAAAAACATTAAAATTTGGTCATTTTTATTGAAACATAACTTAAGTGCATATAAACGTAATTTTTCAATTGGGTTTTGAGTAAGTTATGACCAACGACTACAAAATATACGATATTGATTTTATTTAAATGTTAGTTAATAAAATAATAAACTAAAAAAACAAGGCAAAATACCTGGCAATCGATTAAATGAAAATTCCACTTTAATACTTATTTATACTACAAGGGATGTAAGTAAATATGCTTACATCCCGTGAAGTATATAACATTTTTTCTCCTCCCCGCAGAATTTGTTTTTGGATTTTTATTAATTTAATTCGGTACTTTTCGTATGAAATTATGGACAGCTTTGACCGGTTTCTATAGCATCATAAGTATTGTTATTTTAACAACGTCAAGCTGACAGTTTATTATTAAAAATTGTGAGAAACTAAAATTATTGATTTGTGTAACAGCCAATTGGATATAAAAGAATCAGCAAATATCGCTTGTCTGTCGCTGCTGCCAAAAAAATTGAGGAAGAGATATGAAGCAACGTATCAATACTTAAAGAAATCGTGCCAAACAAAGACTGCTACTGCAGTTTCAGAAACCGTGCTTTTGGCGTACTTTTACGAAAAATCTGCTGTATTAAAGTCTCCATCAAGCTTATGGTGTAAATATTCCATGCTGAAGTCCACCCTTTTCATAGAGGAAAACATACATATTTCTAAGTATCCTAAACTTCGAGCATTTTTGAAAAGAAAAAATGACGGATATAAACCCAAAAAAATCGAATGTTTGACAGGGAAGATGTAAATAAGTTTCTGTATGAAGCCCCAGATGATATTTATTTAATGATGAAGGTTGTAACGATAATGGGAATTGCTGGAGCGTGCCGTTCTAGTGAACTCTGTGAAATGAAAATGGACAATGTTGAATTAAAGCATCAAGTCATATTTGTTACTATTGCTGATTCCAAAAATGGAATGTCACGTAAATTTATAGTGACTAAAAGTGACGATGAGAAGATTTGTTATTTCAAAATAGTTCGAAATTACATACACATATAAGATCCCACATGACGAATTTTAATCCTCGCTTCTTCATGCGATCAAAATGGAAAGTGCTGACTGTCGGGAAAAACTCGATTTCTTCAATTCCAAGTAAAATTGCTAAATTTCTGAACTTTCAGAACTTTAAGGAGTATACTGGACACACCCTTAGAAGAACGTCGGCCACTTTATTAGCGAATACTGGAGTTGATGTCTTATGCCTCAAGCGACATGGCGGATGGAAATCTGCAACTATTGCGGAAAGTTATGTAGCAGAGAGCGTCAACAATAAAAAAGAAGTTGCAAATAAAATTTTATACAATATAAGCCAGAAGTCTCCTGCAGTACTTCAAGAGTAACAGAAAACTCGGTTAGAGATGGAGAAATTATGGAATCAAAACGTTTCATACAAATTGAGAGAAAACGTGAAAGCATTTATCCCAATTTTGTAAATCATGCTCATAATTATTGTAATAATAATTGTACTATTAATATTCATATCACTTAATTTTTTAATTTAATTACTCAATTATTATAAATCATTGTTTTTATCTACAAGCGTGCGGTCAGTAACTATACCGTGAGTATTACTTTACCGCACTAGTGCTGTAAGTAATTCCATACTATAAAAACAAGTAGCTGCTTTGCTTTAGCAATGTCCAGAACTTCCTTCGGAATTTCATCATCATTGCTGCGCTGCTACTGACTTCCATTTAAGGAACGTAAATCACACTTTCACGAAATTGTTACAAAAATAATTATCGTTTATTCCATTGTCAAGTTTTACATCTGTCATATAAAAGCCAACTATTAAATTTCTATAATTTATTTCCCTAGCAACCTGATATTAATGCATTGTTGATAACGACTTACGAGGCACCTACGGGGTAAATTAAAACAGTGGTCTTTAAGTTTTTAATATTGGTGCCCTAAAACATGCTTGTAGATAAAATATCGTACAATACACTTACGGTAGGTGTCTTTACCGTACTTGTATTGTAATATACTATTAAATGGCTTAAATTATTACCACCCAAGGGTGGTAAGTTGACTTACAACCCGTCGTCAAGCGCAATCGATACCTTTTTGGTAATTGTTACTTACGTCCTTCAACTTTAGCACGATTTGGGCGTGGCCCTCCAACTTTACACCTCTGTGATACCAGTCCGCCACTCCCCCCTCCCCCAGATAAAATCCTAGCTACGCCAGTATGTGAGAGTATCCCTTCCAGGACCAGGAAGAAAAGTTTTCTACGTGCCTGACATTCCCAGTGGACAAATACGACAGACTTGTCTTATTTGTAGAAATGTATAACAAAATAAACGCTTTCAGTGCATGATAGCATCGCTGGCAGTGTAACAATGTATTAGTTACGGTCGTTTAAACAACTAATATAAGTTTAATAGTTTCTAGGATAATTTTCTCGACCTAGTTGCTGTGAAATCGTTTAAAAGACAGTAATAGTTATGTCTTAATTTAATTGGCAGTTTGTACTATATGAAAATGACTCACGTCACACGACAAAAGCTAATTTTGCTCCACCTACGGCAATTGCGGCGTTAAACTAACAATAAGTCTACCCAGACCGATTTTATTCGTTTTTCTAATTTTTTTTAGTAACAGTAAGATTCTGACTAGCCGGAAATACACATACCTACTTATTTCGAAATATAGGAATTATTTTTCCTGATGGAATACCCTCGAAAGAAGTTGGCACTTTTTAAAACAAAGGCAATACCTATACCGTATACCGGATGGTGAGCCGCCAGACGGGCCATAGGAAATCCCATGTAAATTTTGCCACCCTTGAAAATTGGCTTTCCTATTAATTTTGCATGAAAGTTCCGTGTCCAAAATCTTGGCTTCTGACCACTAGTGGCGTATTTAGGGGGGGGGGGGGGTCCGAGGGGTCTGGACCCCCCCCCCCCCCCGTGGGCTCAACATTAAAAAAAACTCAGAACAGATCAGGTAATTTGTTGAAAATGCTTGGTTTTCGAGTTATTTCAATTTTTTACTTGTTTTTTACCTGCGTGTCTAATTTATTTAATTTAAAAAAATTGAAATGATGTTCACTTAGTTTTGTAATTATTTTGCAAACTGGAACTATTAGCAATACTTTGTTTTTACAAATAATTAAGTAACTGTGTCACAGATAACAAAACAACATTGCCAAACTTGGCAAAAATAACTTGAAAACCAATCATTTTCGGAATCGGTCATATTATGTAGAAATATATATTTTTAAACATAAATATTTAAAAAAATATATATTCCCATTATTGCGTTTATATTTAAAAATTTCTTAATTTCTTCCTTTTTTGGGTTCAGCTATCCAAAACATAGAAATTATAAATTTTGATAGTTTAAAATAGGGCGTGGCACCAAAAAATTTTTCGCTTTTTTAAAGAAAGAAAGAAAGAAAGAAAGATAACACGAAAGGTATAGACCCCCCCGTGGCAATATTCTAAATACGCCACTGCTGACCACTGTATAATATTATGCTGGTTGGTCCATAGATGTTCCGCTATACAGCTCAAACTTCACAATCCAATAAGCATTATAGGCGGAGTCATCAAGCTTAATTGCACATGGATGGTATTTAAGACAGTAGTCTTAGAATTATAAATTAGTTTACACTTGAAAACGGTAGAAATACTAACTAACCGAAACGTTGTGTTAACTAACAAAATAAAGACAATGGAAGTCCGACAAGGTAATTTTTTTGATATTACTTCATTATTTGTCTATCCTCCTGAGACCCGAGCCTTTAGTTTTTAAAAATTTTCGGTAAAAGTTTAGTATTTATATTAATCATGGTCAAAAAAACACACGTGAATTTTTTTAATTTTTTTTTTGTTCCTTTATTGAAAAAAAATTAAGTCCATTTAAATGGACATTAGGGCGGTATCGTTACAAATTATTTTATGTGAAATTCTTTATAACAGTTTTTGTTTCCTGTAAACCATAAAAATATATGAATGATGAAAGAGTTTTGGACGTTTCAACTGGTAAGTATCTCCAGTCGTCTTCAGGTGAATACTAAATAAGTAAAGTAACTACAAGACTATTTATACTAGCTAGGTGCACTGAAGCATAACTGAGGTGGGTGCAGTCATGCGTTCAGTTGGCACGCGATCTTATCCTAAGATTACATCTATCTAACAAATTACTAACTAAACTAATATTTTGTATAATTTATTCTAGGATGACAAACAATTTAGTCCTAAGAACAGATCAAAGGTTTGGGGTTTTCCTATCTTAATTTTATTTACAAAATTTATGAAATTGGGAGTTATATTGACTGACAAGAATATTAAAATAAGTTCAATAAAGGTGAATTGTTTAGGTCTAATTGATTATTTAACAACACATTTGCATTTTTAAGCTTGTTTATTTCCAGTGATTCGAGATGGTTTAATTTTGATCCTTTATTTTCTATATGAAGTATTTTAAATTCTTCTTTAAAAGAGTGGTTGGATTCAATAAGATGATTCGCGTAATTGGAATCATTTTTGCTATTTACAAAACTATTAAAATGTTCTTTGATTCTTTTTGAAAAACTTCTACCTGTTTGACCTATATAGGTTTTTGGACAATCACCGCAAGTTAATTTATATACTCCTGATTTTTCTTTTTTATGGGTTTTAGTTTTACTATTTTTTATTAGTTTTCCTATGGTATTTTGAGTTTTGAAGGCTGTGTTTATATTAAGATTTCTCATGAATTTACTAATTTTTGTGCTGATGTTTCCTACATATGTAATTGTCTGGTAGTAACTAGGTTTTTCTTTTTCTGTCGGATATATCATTGATAGGGATTTTTTATACATTTTTTGTTTTAGTATTTTATCTATAATTTCGGGTTGGTATCCATTGTTTACTGCGATTTGTTTAATAAGGTCTAGTTCTTTTTGAACATCTGTTGGTTGGAGGGGAATTGAAATTAATCTATGGACCATGCTGTAAAAAGCTGCCCTCTTGTGTTGGATAGGATGGCATGAGGTGTTGTGTATTGTTGTGTCGGTATGTGTAGGTTTATGAAAAATTGAAAAAATATGTTTGTTGTTTTTTTTCTTTATAGTAAGATCTAAAAAATTGATGGAGTTGTCTACTTCTTTTTCTATGGTAAATTTAATGTTTGGGTGAATATTATTGATATGTTCTATAAATTGATTTAGTTGTCTCTCAGTACCGACAAAACATGTTAAAACATCATCCACATACCTGTATCAATAAAGAAATTTCTTAAAGAGGGGATGACTACTAATTGTTGACTCTAATGAATCCATAAATATTTCCGCTAAGATGGGGCTAAGCGGGTTTCCCATAATTAATCCTTCTTTGCTGCTGTAAAATTTATTGTCAAATTCAAAATAGTTTTGATTTAAACATAAGGTGAGGGTATTTAATATTTCTTGTTTTTTAATTATGTTTATTTGTTTTTTATCCAGAAGTTTTTCAACAAGAATCAAAACATCTTTTACGGGTATGCTAGGAAATAAGTTAGTAATGTCAAATGAAATTAGTTTGGCATTTTTCGGTAGAATACTATTTTCGATTTTGTTTACTAGGTCAACTGAGTTTTTTATAGCGAATTTAGCGGTAAATTTTGTATTTTCTTTGATAATATCTATTAGTTTTTTCGAGATTTTGTAAGATGGTGCGGAAAAGAATGATACTACTGGTCTTATGGGATTTCCTTGTTTATGCAATTTTATCAGTGAGTATAACCTAGGATATTGAGGGTTCATTATTGTTAGCTTATTTAAATCACTATCTGTAAACAAGCTTTTACAACTGTTAATTACATTTTTTATTTGTTTTTGAAATAAATTAGTGGGATCTTTCTTAAAAATGGTGTATTTTGTTGGGTCTAAAAAATTTAATGTTTTTTGAATATAATCTAATTTGTTTATAGCTACCACTGTATTACCTTTGTCTGCTTTAGTAAAAATAATTTGATTTTGAGTAGATTTCTGTATAATATTTTTTATTATTTTAGTTTCCTGTTTTGGACGAGTTTCATTTTTTTTAAAATCTTTTTTCAAAATGTTAGATGCTTCGTGTTTTAGTCCGTAATTATTTGGATAGGCAGAGTTAATTGCAATTTCTGCGTCTACACCTAGGATTTCGAGTGATTCTTGGGTGTTGTGGTTGTGTATGTTATATTTAAAACCTTTTTTGAGTAATTCAGTTTCATCCTTTAGAAATTCCGTAGATGTTAAATTGATAAATTTAAGTAAAAAAGTGTTTTACTTACAGTAATAAAACAATATTATTATGGATTTCCACCAAGTAACGACCAATAATATTAAAGTGTTGAATACTTGTTTTTGACGAACGGTTTTGAGGTAATCGTCTGGTACTTGAAGTGCTTCTTGTGACCAAAGGGTAATGTCCAAAGAATGTTCAATATTGGTATCTTTCAGTAACCACTCAGACACACCTATTTTAAATTCCAAAAATTGCATAACTGATTTGTTGGTATTTCCAAGTTGCTTTCGATCATCTCTGTAAAATATCCAAGAATTTGCAATCGCCATGTCAAATAAGTGGAAAATGGTCAATCGGACAAGTCAGAGTTTTTTAAGCATTCTAGAAGCTTTTCGTCATCCTCTCCAGGCCTTAAATAGGTTTTTTTTACCAAAGATGGTTAAAACAAAAAAAAATACTAGTATAATTTTTGTATGCTAAACGACCTGACGTCCACTAAAATTGACGTAGTTGTTTTAGGCTTAAAACAAATAGATAATATTTTACCAAAACCTTAATACTACTTGTATCTATCCACTATATCCTAAACAACAAGTTTAATAAAAAAAATGCAATTATAACTCAATATTACTAGCTACTTACCATCAATTATTTCTCTGCGAAAAGCCGCCATTTTATCACTGTTTACAACAGCAGTAAAAGCCTTAAAATATTTTTGGGATGAGCTGTCGCCGTGTTGCTGCGTTCATAATGTCCACCACGGTGGACCGTGGGACTTCGCGCTGTAATTGCGGCTGTTACCAAAATAATAAATAAAAAGGGGGTGTCCATTTAAATGGACGCCAGGTCTCAGGAGGATAAACCACCTTCAAATATGTTGAAACTAATAAAAAATGAAACGTCTAATAACATTTCATATTATCACTTATATATAATCTCCCTAGCAGCAGAATTATTACCGATAATTTTTATTAGGGTCACGAATGGTACTGTTGATAGAAAATTATCCCGAGTCGAAGACGAGGGAAATTTTCTATCGAAAAAAAACTTGAGTGAAACCGAGAAAAAAATTATCGGGAATTAATTCTGCTGCGTGGGAGATTCGGTAAGAAAATTTCATAAATTGGAGTTTCTTTTATTGTTCTTGAAATTTTAGTAATAAACCTTAGTTACTAACAAATAAAATCAACTTCTATTGTAAAAATATAATGCGTCATATTAAAATAAACTCATCGGAAATATGTTTTTTAAAGTTATATTTGAATTTAAAACTATAAAGACATTGGATTGTCTCACCTGTCACTTCGAAATGACTTGACATTTGAATTAAAATTAAGTCGTAGTAGTCGTACTATGGAGGACTTGAGGTAGGAGGCCGATCGCAATGCATTGGATTCGATCCCAAATTAGCATCGGTAATTCAGCTTTACAAGTTGCCATAAGATGGCGCTCGTGTTCGAAGTGGGCTATCAAATAAATGGTTTCTTATGGACGCGATAACTATTTTTATTTAAATTAGTTCTTTAAGGAACAAATAAGGACTTTTGTATGAATTTAAACTTACGTTGTTATACTTATTAGTAAACTCGGCCTGTATAAAGTTCCAACGATGCTTCGTTTTTAAAATACAGGAACATTCTAGCTAGAGGGTTTTACCTTTGGAGCTAGAAAGAGACTTATTTGGCTTCGTTTCATCTTTGAAGAAGATCCTGTCTTACACCCCGACACAAAGCAAACTCTACTTTTATAAATTGTACCATTATTCATTATAAATATGGAAATTAATTACAATACAACGTTATTTGTCTTGTCTTGCCTTCAAACGTTATTTGTTATTTCGAAAAATAAAACGTCAATTGTCAAAAGTAAAAGCACAGAAAAATAAATGGTTTAAGAAAAAGTTAAAAACTATGGAGGATCTAGTTTTCCATATTAAAAACGAAGAAGAAGAAGACAACATCAGCCCACTTCGGACGCGAGAGCCATCTATCAGCCAATAGCGAACTAACCAAAAAACCGGGACAGAATTTGAAAATGCTGCCATTATCGATCGGCCTCCTACCCTCTAGTTCTCCTATTTTTCTGTGCTTTTACTTTTGACAAGTGACATTTTATTTTTCGAATTAACAAATAATGTTTGAAGGCAAGACAAGACAAATAACGTTGTATTGTAATTAATTTCCATATTTATAATAAATAATGGTACAATTTATAAAAGTAGAGTTTGCTTTGTGTCGGGGTGTAAGACAGGATCTTGTTCAGAGAGAAAACGCAGCCAAACAAGTCTCTTTCTAGCTCCAAAGGTATAGCTAGAATGTTTAGTACCCTGTATTTTAAAAACCAAGCATTGTTGGAACTTTATACAGGCCGAGTTTACTAATAAGTATAACAAAGTAAGTGTAAATTCATATAAAAGTTCTTATTTGTCCCTTAAAGAACTAATTTAAATAAAAATAGTTATTGCGTAAGAAACCATTATTTGATAGCCCACTTCGAACACGCGCGCCATCTTACAGCGACTCGGAAAGCTGAATTACCGATGCTAATTTTGGACCAAATCCAATGCATTGCGATCGGCCTCCTACCTCAAGTCCTCCATAAGTTCTCCATAAGTCGTACCTAAGAAAAATTATTATCACTTATTAATTTCATTAGGTTAATAGGCTAGACTATCGCGATAGTCTCCCGTTGCTATAAGCAACGTAAACAAAAAGGAGCCTTCTAATCGGTTAAAAATAAATTTATGAAATTTTCATGACTGGTGGTTTCATTGGGATATGTAGGTACCAAATTCGTATTTAATTTTCAGGAATTTTACTCAGAGTATTTAAATTTATTAATAGCTTTTAGTTGGCTTATTAGAAAATAATTAAATTTGGTGTGCGAGTGCATCATACAAGGACCTTCAGAAAACGCTAATACAATTTTGATGTAAAATTAATAGGAGAACCAATATTTGAGGGTAACATTTTTTTACATAGGATTCCCAATGTTCACAATTAAATGAAAATTAACCATGCGGAATTTTGGAACAAATAAGATTAAAAAAGTAATGTCTGTCAAAAAATCGGGTGCGGTTATCTACCTACATGCAATTCAAATGGACAAAAATATATCAAGTTCATTAATTATTTATTAACAAATCAATGCCAAAATAATTTAGACCTTGTTTTTTAGAAATAAATGCTGTTTTTTTTAGATTGTTTCTATACAGGGTTATGATAAACAAACGGATCAGCCGTTTATATAGAATACCACCCACTTAAGTAAAAATCGTTCGGACCCGTGAATCAAGCATATTGTATATTTTTACATTCTACAATCAATTCTAGACATTTTTTTATAAATCATGCGCTATACCTATCTTCAACCGTTTACGAAATAGTTCTATAAACTAAATTTTTGATGTAGCCCTACAAAAAAAAGTCCAGCGGGTCAAGATCAGGCCATCTGGGTGGCCACTCTATTAATCCCCGTCTACCTATTCACCTCCCCGGAAAAATTGTATTTAAGTACTCCCTTACATGAGCAACAGAATGCGGGGAAGCACCATCCTGTTATATACATAAGGTTAAATGTGGTAAATCAGGATCATTTTCATCTGGAAATAAAGTGGCAAGAGGTAATTTCGAAGGAAATTTAAATATCTTTCTCCATCGAGGCTCTCATCATAGAAAAATGATCCGATTATCCTATTTTCAACAAAGCCCGCCCAGACTTCAACCTTTTCATTATACCTACTGGGTGTGAGTTTCTATGAACCAGTCAGGATTTTTCTGTATCCAGAATCTATAGTTTTGTCTATTAACCTGACCCTTCGTAGCTTCATCTGAAAAACAAATTCTTTGGACAATTCGTGAGCTTCAAATAAAATTTACAAGGAACATTTTTTTGTGCTATTGTTTCATAATAATTCAAGACGAAGAACAACTAACAACCCATTTCCACTATAATCTCGTTAAAATAAACTTTTTTAATACGTCCATGTAAAGATTTCACGATACCAAAAAGGGGAACAAAAACCCATGAAACCACACTTCCATCCTGCTCTCACCCATACGACCACCTCCTCTCGCTCCTACCAACACACGTTAGCTATAAAACCAGCGACCGGTTACCGGTGCCGCAGTTGGTAAAACAAAAGCTAAGCGGCCGTAGATCAGCGGATTCCTGCGATATTTCTTGTATAAAGTATTATTTTTTTTATATTAGTGTGTCTTCAGGTGTCCGATATCTTTTCAAAATGAAAGTCTTTGTTGTTTTCGCGGTTTTAGCAGTCAGCGTGTACGGCGCGGAAGAGAAGAAGGAAGAGGCGAAAGCTGCAGATGCGGCCGAGATCGATAGGCCGAAGACTTTTAAAAGACTGATTCCTGCTGACGTTTTGCGAGGTGAGTCATTCGAGGGTTCCCGTTTTTTTTTTATGGGGAAACGTTTAACAGTTAAAAATTAGTGGATGAAATTAGCAAAGTCTAATATTTATCCAATTGAATTGATGAGGATTAATACAGGGACTGAGGAACTACATGCAGAGCTTAACTGGGAGTAAGTTCCTTTTTCCACCAATCGATCGGCAAAGCTAACAAATATAGAGTTATAATCGTTCCTTTTAATACTCAGCTATTCAATTATTGCTAACATCGCACTCGCTTTGTGACTGAATTCAGCATCCTGGTGTAGTTCATTCGTTGTAAAGTCACGCGGAAAAGAGTTATTTTTCACACTTGTTAGGAGAAATATTGTTTTATTAAGTGCATGCTCAGGAATATTCCAAAAAATAGTAAATCTGTAACAATCGTTCCTATCAACCATACTGATTAATTTCGAAAATAATTATAATAACTCCACAAAAGGCATAATTTTGTTACTACTTTATAGAAAAATAGTACCCTTAACATGTACAGTTTGCTAATAAATTGTTTAAGAGCAAACAGTAGTCACGCCTTCGCCATTTAGTTTTTGATAAATATTTTGTGATTATTATTTCGTTTTATCCCAAAAAGTGGTCGAACATCTTTGAAGTACAATTACCTACAGTTTTAGGTTGGACTTATAAATTAATAAAAGCAGAAAAATAAATATGGGCAAATAAGACCAAATTTCGTTTTTTTTTGCTTTTATTAATTCTTTAAAATTAAATACGGTTCTAATACCTTACATACCTAAAGACGTTTTATTTTTTACTTCAAGATAGCTTACAGTATTCGAGAAAAATAATGATCGTACTACTTTATTAAATGCAAGTACTTAAAACGACATAATCAGAATATTATTGATTTCAATATATATAATTAAAACAATTAATTTAAATGTTTTTCAGATGCTCAAACAGTCCTTTGTTTACTAGTTTACTACCAAGCAATATTCTAAACGCGCATAAAATTCAATTCTGACATTTTTAAATTTTGATAAAGCACATTTTTATTTGCTTGATGTGGCCCCCACGGAATCAGTCTTTTGGGGAAAGATCAGGATACCTAGCTGGCCGATTTATGGTGTAATTTAATCCGATTGTGCTTCCACTAAAAACGTTTTGGATATATTATTCCTTTAATTCCCTTTCATTGTGGGCAGGACAAGTCCCCCTCTCCCGCAAACGTTTTCAGGGGCCCCTCTCTATAACAAATGAAAACACTTATTCTTATTTTCATTACCTACTATTAGATTCAGGTTTATGAATTTTTGAATTCGTTAATCGTGTAATTATTTAATTAGGCTTAAACCAACATTATGTGTTAAGTACCTACTATTAAAACAGCAAACAATTCGAATTTATTTTATAATCCTAGGTAGACTGGTAGACATAACATAGGTAGTTGTTAAGTCATTATACGTAATATTCCAGCAAACATGATGCAAAATCAAAATTTTTAAACACCACTTATATTGTTGCTTACCATAACATTGTATGGTAGTAACGATAACAGGGGTAGCAGTGATCAATCCTCATAGAATCCAAAAGACAGAAAACGGTATAACACATGAACACTCAACAAGTCTGCACAAACATTATGTCACTAAGTATAATTTATCCAAAGTCAGTGTGATGACATTCCAATCATTCCATCTCTTTGAGACTGTTTACCGCCGTTTGTATGCCGTATGGAATGATTGGAATGTCATCACACTGACTTTGGATAAATTATACCTTTAGTACCTACTATAAATGCTCTTTCACAAGGGCGTTTTTTAACCGATCGTTAAATCTGCCGATCGGTGAATTTGCCGACAAAAATTTTAATTCTATAGGGTTAGATTGATGCTTTTAGACGAGAGCGGCGACGGCAAAATGACCGATCGGCTGCTGTCCATGTTAAAATTTCGTCGGCAAATTTGTCGATCGGTTAAAAAACGCCCGTGTGAAAGAGCCCTTAAAGGTGTTGAACAATCGTTTATAATTTCGTCGATATTTAATGTTTTAACAAACTCGTATTCGAGACTGATTAAGGATAAATCCGAAAGGCGTTGTTGTCTCATGGTATTACGTAAATAGGTTTTTACTATTTTAAGTTTAGAAAAAGATCGTTCCGCTGATGCCACACTAACTGGTAAAGTTAGAAATAACATCACGGCACTAGATACATCTGGAAATTTTGAAGAACACCCTGATTTTTTATTAATAAGTGATCCACAAGTTCATACACTTTTAATTTTGAAATACTATCTTCAAGTCCCTTTCTGACGCTTAAAATTTGATTAGGAAAGTCAACGGACAAGTCTTTATGGTATATCGTTTGTAAATTCCGCGCTTTCACGCATAATTCTTCTTCACTTAACGAAGTTAAATTCTCAGGATATAATAAAACTAGCGTGTACCCGGCCTGCGTTGCAGCGCTTTCTCTGAGATAATAAGGGGAGTTCACCATCACGTCAAGATTTATTAATACAAACCCGAACAAACCTCTAAATTTATCAGTGTTTCTCTACAATATTATGTATTATACATAAAAACTTTACTCTTGAATCACTCTATCTATTAAAAAAAACCGCTTCAAAATCCGTTGCGTAGTTTTAAAGATTTAAGCACATATGAAAGGGGACAGACGGGCGACAGCGACTTTGTTTTATACTATGTTAAGAAGATGAAATACGTACCTATAAAAAGCAAAGCACATGGCAGCAAATTTTGAAGGGGCCGTCACTGAAGATGCGTGGTCTATCTTCGCCTGATCTTCGTTAAAAAATTCACAGATCTTGCACCTTACGCAAGCATCCTATGTATTGAAAATACCTGACACAGCTTTAAAATTTTAATGACCTATGTCATGTAATTAAAGCCCACATTCTAATTTGGATTTTGTAAAAGTTTTAAAAATGTTCTTTAATTTTACAGTACTGGTTACATAAAAACTATGGATAATTTTAAATTCCTCACCTCAAAAAACCCCAAAATCCTTAATTTCGTGCTGCTACCTATGACATTTCGTTAGGAAATAATCCCAAAAAAACGAAAACAAAAATAAAACTTTGACACCCTGTATCTTGGTTGTTATCCATTTTGGGATAATGCAAGTTTAAATAAACCGCATTATTTCGCCTTAAGAAGCCTACTGTTGCTCTGTGTCCCATTACGTTTGGGACACCCTGTATATTAATTAAAACATATTATAAATAATCCCAAAAAAACGAAAACAAAAATAAAAGTTTGACACCCTTTATCTTGGTTGTTATCAATTTTGGGATAATGCAAGTTTAAATAAATCGCGTTATTTCGCCTTAAGGAGCCTGCTGTTGCTCTGTGTCCCATTACGTTTGGGACACCCTGTATATTCACGAAAACATATTATATTAAATGTATGGTTTTATTTCTAAGAATAATTAATATAAATTTGTTTATAAACAATAATATTCACATAGCAGACCAACCAAGGTGAACAATTGCCTTATATTCAATCGGTCATATTGTCTAAGCCTACTTATGCTATGTTTTTAAATTATACTTATTTACCCAAGCGTTCAAAATAGACCATGAAGATTTTCATGAGATAGGTAGGGGTGCAAAATATAACCAATCACCCGGTACAATAACATTTTCTCAGAAATCAATAATAAAAAAATTATCCCATTTGTTAACCAAATTTGGGCGGACCCTGTAATATGCAATTATTGTGCTCTAACTTTTTGCCTCCCGCTTTTTTTTTCGATATGATATTCCGATTTAAATAACGTGAACTTACCTTAGTTATAACTTATCTCAATAAAACACTTTTTAACAAAGTTACTATGGCAAACATTATTCATTATTTACTTGCCGACTTTACGCTGATTCATATTTATATTTCTACCAAGTATTATCAGAGTATTATGTTACAAGACCGATCTAGATATTGCGCTGTTGGCCGCGACCCCCCTATAAACCTTTATCTATGGCCGCGACAGACGGCGGAGCGACATGAGCGACATCGACATGCAATGCAAAGTTTGCGTAAACACGATCCCAATAGTATTTTTAATACTAAAAATTATTTCTGTTCACCAATTTATTTTCTGCATCACGCGTTATAATTAGTTATCATTTTTCAGCCTTGTATTTGTTGCATTTCAATGTCACATTTATAAAGAGCATTTTTCCATCCCACGAAACCTCATTTACTTAAAACATGTCGAAAAAAATCAAGGCCTTGACTAACAAACTGTATAATTTGTTCCAGATTAAGTCATACGTGGTTTATATCTTTCTTCTGCACTTAAAGACATTAAGTTTATTTTATTCGTTCTACTTGAGTGACCACAAACAACGACCACGACGTCGCTTTTGGACAAGCACGACATTGACATTTCTTTATAACTTTTTTGTTTTAAATCAAATTTCCGATTTTATAGATAACTAGCGTGTACCGGCGACTTCGCTCGCGCCATTCAAATGTTATACAGTGTCACCAGTAAAGTCCGCATCATATGGGATTTTTTTATTAATAGCTTTATTCAAAATTTGACTTTGGCATCAAGTTCTGCTTCGATCGAGATGAAAATTAAGCAAAAAAATAGTAGTCACGTGATTCGCATTACCTGTCCATTTTAATTTTTTTCAAAAACTAATGCAAAAGTGGGGTTATTTCTGAAAATATCGAAAAAAGCTATTAGAAAAAGTTTTATTAAATGCAGTTTCTAGCCGACCTGCAAAATTTCAGCTGCATAGGATAATTTTGATTTTTTAACTATATTTTGTAACTTGCACCACTTTTGCAAAATAAGACTCAACGCAACCTACATAAAACTTCTTAGTTTTGACAATGCTTTATTTCAGATACATTTTCTTTAAATTAGCGTCATATTAAATGTGTGTTTTTCTACAAAATCAAAATTGGACTATTAAAATTTGGTCACATGATTTGATGCAAAGTTCATTTGTTTTTGACCCTGTATAAGATAACTTCATAAAATAAGTATTTTTGAAAACGTTTTGTGTCTGAAAGTAATACACCGTAATATTAAGACAAAAAGAACACAGTGTCATCAGTAAAGTGTTTATTAAGTGGAAAATAAATTTTAGCTTAACTTAACGTAAAGTTTATCTATTTTCAACAATTTAATTTAAAACCCCTTTATTTTTTTTTATTTTTTTACTTTTAGACACAATCTGCGTTTTCAAAAATACGTATTTTATGAAGTTACCTTATACAGGGTCAAAAACAAATGAACTTTGCATTACATGCGACCAAATTTTAATAGCCCAATTTTGATTTTGTAGAAAAACACACATTTAATATGACGCTACTTTAAAGAAAATGTATCTGAAATAAAGCATTGTCAAAACTAATAAGTTTTATGTAGGTTGCGTTGAGTCTTATTTTGCAAAAATGGTGCAATTTACAAAATATTGGTAAAAAATCAAAATTACCTTATGCAGCTGAAATTTTGCATGTGGGCTAGAAACTGCAATTAAAAAAACTTTTTCTAATAACTTTTTTCGATATTTGCAGAAATAACCCCACTTTTGAATTATTTTTTAAAAAAAATTAAAATTTGACAGATAATGCGAATCACGTGACTACTATTTTTTTGCTTAATTTTCATCTCGATCGAAGCAGAACTTGATACCAAAGTCAAATTTTGAATAAAGCTATTAATAAACAAAAATCCCATATGATGCTGACTTTACTGGTGACCCTGTAGATCTGCTATCGAAACAAAGCCGAGGGAACCCAATAGAACATTTAATAAGTAGAGTCAAATTTCTCTAAGAACCCCCCGCATCGTGGCTAAGTCACCTGTCTTTTATGGCACCCTGTTAAAGTCTGGTCTATTTTACGTTAAGATGTTGGCGACAGAGACAGGACTGGGCTAAGTTCTTTTACCATCGCATTCAGTGGCGTAGCCGGTCTTGCGGGGCGGGAGGGGCGAACATATATGGGGGCGATTTATGATTTTTTAGAACCACTATTATTATTATTATTAAAAATATGGTGTTTGTTTTTCAAAATACATATAATAGAATACCAAATTATTTTCAATTTCAATAAATGTTAGAGGGTGTAATTAATAGTATATTAAAGTACACGTTTCATAAGAAGCGGTTTTAGCGCACGCGTCTATTTTAAAAAACGAGCCACAAAGTGGCGAGTTTTTTTATTGACACGTTCGCTAAAACGCCTTATGAAACATGTGCTTTATACATTTTTTTCTATTTCACCTTTTATAATCAAGAAAAATTCATTTAAAAAAAAAAATAAGTCCATTGAATTTTGTAAATTTTTATGTTTAAATTTTATGTTGGTATACTATTTTTTATCATAGTAGCCTGTGGACAACAAAAATTATTTTGCAAACTGTCATTTTTTGATTTATTGACCCATTTTCACCACGAGATTCTAAAGTTATTTTAGCGATATGAGATTTGAAATTGGACGGAATACGTTGTGTGATCCTTGTACATTCGGTACATATACAGAGCGTTCGGAAATTCGGGAGATTTTGCTACTTTTTTTCGAATTTCAAAAGACGTGATTTTACGTCACGGCATTGCAATTTAGTATGGGGAAGATAGAAAATTCAAATAAAGTTGAAGTTAAAATCGACATTGGAAGGTTAGTAGATTGAATTTTGAATAGGATTTGGCAGAAAATGATAGCTTTAAGCATCTACAAAAGATTGATTTATAGATTTATGCAACCAACATACATGACTGTTATCCACACAGAATAAAAAAGTAGGTTATCAAGCTATTTTTCCTCTGCGAAAAATGGGTTTTCTCGTAAATCACAAAGGCCGCGCAAGTCAATGAAATAAAACATTTAAATGTTACCAACATCAAATAAAGAAAAAACGCGTATCGAAATAGCTTCATTACGATACGCAAATGCGTATCGTACTGAGCTTATTATGAACGTGAAATAGAAAAAGTATATTTTTATTTTGCATACGGGCACCAAGCGGCAAGGGGCGCCATGCAAGGGGGCGGGGGGGGGGGAGCTCCCCCTGGCCCCAACCTGGCTACCCCACTGATCGCATTCACCATATTTTAAGCTCGTACGGGGTTCTGAATTAATGGTCTATTAGCATATATTGGCTTGCAAGAATACAGCGTTAATTTTATTTGCTTCAATTGTAACTCAACGTGCGATAGATTAAAAGTTATGGCGTTATTTATTGGTAAAATATAGAAATACATTTGACAAACAATAAACATAATTTTAATTATTTTTTAAATAGTTTTAATGATATATTTGTGATTTAATAGAATTTTCCAAATTATTATATTCTATCGAACCTTTATGAAAAATATACTTATAAGCTAATGTTCTAGACACTCTATCCACATAAAAATTTTGATTACCTAGTTCTTGTTTTATAATTAAGATGGTCATAATTAAAAAAACAAAAAAATTTTAATACAATCAGGCAATAATTTATTTTTAATTTTATGTATAAAGATACCTACATACTAAATAACAAATTAAATTTCTGATATTCAACCAATCTAATTTTTTAACATAAAAATTATTTTTGTATATTTGTCACAATTTAAAATAATCCGCATTGCCTTATTTTGTAAAATTTGTAATTTATCAAATATTTCCTTACTAGCACAATATAAAATGGAAGAACAATAAAGAAAATGTGATAATATAGTAGTATTAAATACAGTTTTTTTAGAAAACAAACTTAAATTAGAACTGATTCTTTTAAAATAACCTACTTTTCCGGCAATCTTCGATATGATACTTTCAAAATAATTTAAAAAATTTAATTTTGAATCAATGATTAACCCTAAATATTTAAAACTGTTTACTAATTCCAATTTTTCACCATCAAGTACAACATTTATATTTTGACAATTTAAATTATTACCCATAACCGTACATTTAGTTTTTGAAATATTTAATTTTAATTTATTTAATTTTAGCCAATTTAATAATATATTTATCTCAGAATTTAGAATATTTTGACCATCAAAAATATTTAAAACATTAATGTAAATTAAGGTGTCATCAGCAAACATTTGTAACTTACACAGTTACACATTTTTAAAACTAAAGGCATAATTATGGTTGATATAGAAAATACATAATATTGGACCCAGTATACTTCCTTGAGGAACTCTTATATTATTAATTTTTTTATTTGAATATGTTTTTGATATTTTTGTTTTTTGTGATCTGTTACTTAAATAATTTTTAAACCATTTTTAAACATTTCCGCGAATAACATACTGATACAATTTACTCAATAATCTAGCCCTGTCAATTGTTTCGAACGCCCGCTTATAATCCAAAAATAACAGCTATACCATTTTCCCCTTTATCAATGGTTCTCTTCCACGTCTCAATCACACATTGAATGGCTGTCTCCATCCAGTACCCTTTTCGAAAACCAGCTTGAAAGGAAACTAAAAGTGCTTTTTGCTTTATAAACCCCCGGTGAAAAAATTGAGGCTGATATTTTTTATACTAGTAATTTCTTTATTAAAAGAAAATATATTTTTTTGATAATTCAACTAACATCATCAAAATTCTCTTTCAAACAAAACATAACAATATGAATAGAAAAATATGCAATTAATTTGCTGAATCTTGCTTTCAAAATTACGAAATTTATATGCATACATCGACATCGATACAGAATTGCAGTAATTACATATTGTAGCACATGTATTTAAATTACACTAGCAAATGAAATATACTTAGTATATATTGCAAAAAATTTATAGTAAATAACTATTATAGCTTACAAAATACATAACTTCGAATAATAAAGGATATAATTAATACAATACATTCATTTAACATTATTTATATTATTATTTAATATTTAGTTACCTATATAGGTACCACCAATTATCTCCAATGGCTTTTATTGAAAAGCATTTGCCAATGACAATATCCATATTGGTGGTTTCATTTCAATTTTATATCACTTTCTCCTGTAAACTTTTACTTTTTAAAAATCAAACTTTCTCGTCGTTGGACACTTCCTAAAATGCCACTGTTTTTCTGCATGCAAGTTTTTATTTATATTATGCAGCGACAGCTGGGGCAACAAAGGAAATCTCATGCAAAATTTAAGAAAGGTAAATTATTGATCATTGGCTCCCTTGTTTATTTTTGACTAAGCATGTCAGTGGCGTAACAGAATCTGAGTAGCCCTCCCTCCCCCCCTCGCAAACGTTTTCAGGTGCCCCCTCTCTATAACGAATGAAACATGATAGTTCTTATTTTCATTACTATTAGGTTCAGGTTTATGAATTTTTGAATTCGTTAATCGTGTAATAATTTAATTAGGCTTAAACCCACATTATGTGTTAAGTACCTACCTACTATTAAAACAGCAAACAATTCGAATTTATTTTATAATCCTAGGTAGACTAGTAGACATAACATAGGTAGTGATTAAGTCATTATACGAAAATAAATAATACTATTTTTAATGAAGGTACCAGCAAATATTAAAGGGGTTAAAGGGGGTTGTAGTTAGGGAGTGTTTACCAAATATTTTTGGAATGGGGACAGCTAAAAACGACGCTCTAATTTTCGCATTTTCATATGATTGTCTGGCGTATCCCTAACAGCAAACTTGACCACTGTAGATTTACATTTTTTTAAATAACCCTTTAAGTAATAAATAAATCACCTCAAAATTTCACAAGTGAGTTAACCAGCCGCTGCTTGCGAGTTCCTGCAGGTACGTCACTGCTTTAACCAATATTTCTTCTTAAAAGACATATAAAACGATAGATATATAAAATAAAGTCAATAATTTCTGCAGTTGACTCTCTCTTAATTCGTTTTTTGAACTTCATTTATAAATATTAATGAAAACCATATTCGTTGTATTAATTGACGTAATTGACGCGTTACACAAACGTCAATAGTCAATACGAAGAGGAAGTCTGTTAGTCAATACCACCATTTAAAGAAACAATCGGCTTGCATGCACTTTTAAAAATGTATTATGGAGACATTAAAAGTGACAGTGAAGGTAATCGAGTAGGGCGTGGCAGAATTACATTAACAAGGTATACTATGGCAAAAGAGGTAATTATTCTGCTTCAAGTAAAATTGCAAAATTCGGCAGAAAAAAAGGCTAATCACATCGCTGGTTTGTGGGCTAATTATAAGTTTTAAGATCAAGTTCTGGGCACAACTTAAATGTCAAATTATCATTTTTTTTTGTGGTTATTTGGTATCTTTCACTTTAGTTCCGACGTAATAGGTAGGATATTGGGGATATATAGGTCAAAAACGACTGGTTCTGGTTATCCGCAATAATACAGTGGGGTTGTTTAAGTGTGCAACATATGGCCATTTTTTTTATTACCGATTTTTCAGAAAATTTTATTCTTGATAAAAGTTGGTGCATGTTCTATAATCATATTAGGTGCACTTGGAATGGTTGCAAGTCAAACGGCGTACAGGATAAGCCAAAAAATATAAAAGTTGTACAAGAATAAAGTTTGTTAATAAACATTTCAAATAAAAAATTTTTACTTTAAATAATAGTTTTTTAATAAGCATATTATCATTACTAATGTTTTATCTTGTTAAAAAGAATTTTTAGGATGGATAGTAAATTTTACAAATATGCTTGAATTTGAACAAAGATATGTGAAATTGATTTGATTTTTATTAATCCATGAAGGTCTTTATGGTAAATATATAAAAAAAAATCTTTTTGGAAATGGGCCTTTTCACTAAATTTTGATTTTGGTAGTAGTGTATAAAGGAACAAAAAATAAAATTTTCTGTGTTTTTACTTTTCTATACTTTTAAGCCGTAACTGAGAAAATAAATAAATAAAAAAACTCCTTGAATAAAAACACGGACTTAAACATACCTACGTCATCGCGCCGGAAGATTGATGCACAGAGGAATGATAGGAACAGCCGAGTCGCTGGCTTAAAATATCAAGAATTCATAAAATCAGCAGCTTGACAGTGTTGCCGATACTCTCAAAAATCATATATTATAGTACCAGTGTAATGGTAATTGACTAGCAATTAGTAATTATAATATACCAGTTTTCCATTCAATAGCTGCGAAATGAATTATTTTACCAGTATTATGTTTATATTTATTTAAAGTATCCAAATAAAGTTCTAAGAAGAAAGTATATTATTAAGATTATAAAACTTTCTACATATGGCAACAGCGGCTTAATTTGCCCATGGCAGTTCGACAGATCAGCATTTACGCGTGTGCGAGGTTAAACGCATGCGCTCTAGCAAGCTTTAAACATATCTACGTCATGAGTCGCGCCTGTTTTGAGATTTTCAAATTGGTTGAATTTTACCCGGTTTTTACTGTGCTGAAATAAATTAATGTTATGACCTAGCAATAATTTTATTGATGAAAAACACTTATTATAGCACCGACTGAACAATTCAAATGCCAAATGTATCAAATTTAAGAATAGTGAAAAGGCCCATTATTAATGTTTTTAAAAAAAATATTTTTTTTTATTTTAGGAAGTCACGTTTTTGAATCTATGCATAACTTTTAATTCTAAACAACTTTTCTTAATAACATTTTGCTGAATTTTTTGAAATAGGGGTACTTTATTCTTGTACAAGTTTTATATTTCTTGGCCTACCATGTACGCCGTTTGACTTGCAACCATTCCAAGTGCACCTAATTTGATTATCGAACATGCACCAACTTTTATCAAGAATACAATTTTCTGGGAAATCGGTAATGAAAAAATGGCCATATATTGCACACTTAAACAACCACACTCTATACCTACGGGGTATTATGAAAATTACATACATTGAATCGGCTTTGAGATTAAATCGAATTAACTAGGTACATAGACACAGTGGCGCAACCAGGGGGGGGGGGGCTGCCGGGCTGCAGCCCCCCCCCCCCCCCCCCCCGAGCTTAGAAACTTAGCCTATTCGTTTAATTGCAAATCAATTTTTCATGTCACGCCTTTTACTAATATTTTATATTCAGCCACATAATTTACATCAATCATGTTATCAATAGTGAAATTATACTACGTCTGACTGAATGGACCGACCGAAATACTTCCACTGAGGCATCTGGATTACTGGCCAGCATTATATAAGTCCTAAATTTGTGATCGCACTAATGTGTACAGAAAGAATATATGCCGCAAGATTCTACAAACAGTCGATTTAAACCTTTTTTAAGCATTACAGTTAGCTCATGACGTAACAGATCAAGTTAAAGAAATAAGAGGCCTGGCGGATGATAATTTTCAAAATATTTTTAAGGAAGCTCAAGATCTACTTTCGGAATACGATATTGAAATCAGAGTACCTAGACTACCGCCAAGACAAACACAAAGATTGGTTATAAAAACCGATTCCGCTGCCGGGTATTTTAAAAAAACAATTTTTATTCCGTTTTTAGATGGCCTCATAGCAAATCTCGAGGATCGGTGTTTAAAACAAAAATTTTGAATGCCTTTTTCCATATGATAATCAAGATTTTGATAGTCAATTTAAATGTTTTTTGAAACTTCACAGCTTCTACAAGAATGAGTTCCTTGAAGAGTTTTCCATTAAAACGATGTTAAAAGCTGAACTTGAGCTGTGGTATAAAAAATGCAAAAACAAAAAACTGAAGGAAGATTTGGACAAAGTGTATTCCGAATGTGATGCCAATATATTTCCTAATATAAAAAGGCTTTTACAAATTTTTTTAACTTTGCCTATTACAACCGCCACATCTGAAAGGTCCTTTTCAAATTTAAAATATTTAAATACATATCTGCGTAGCACCACGGAAGAGGACAGATTAAATGGTTTGGCAGTTCTTTATGCGAACCACGATATTGATATTACCGTGGCAGAAATTCTGGACGAAAAGGCAAAAACAAAACGAAGAATTTTACTTTAATATTAGTATTATTAGTGAATACTTACAACTTATTGTATAAGGTTTTTGTTTTGTTTTAGTATAAGTATGATTAATATATGCGTTACTTATTTTAAATACATTTTTACTAATTAAAATGAATTCTCTAATTTTTTTTTCATAAATATTTAGTTAGGGCCATCAGCGGCGTATTATTGCAGAAGTTTTAGGGGGCTGTCGCTCTCGTCAATCATACGTATTTTACCCAAAAAAGGGCATGGCGCAAGAGGTTAAAGCCCCCCCCCCCCCCCCGAACTAAATTTCTGGTTGCGCCACTGCATAGACATCTACCTCCAACTTCTTATTTAGCAATGGGAAGATATACAGGTCCAGGAGAAAATAACAAACCATTGATAGGCTTGCTATTTTCCAATTAAAAATAGATTTTGTAAATAATTTCATTTCATTATGGTTTAATCCAGTTCCAGCCATGCTTTAATTTTTAAGTGACTGATTCTTCATTGATATACCATGGTTACAATTCAAAAATTACCTCCTAGCATTAAACCAACACCTAATTTAATGAATAATGACCTTAACAAACGAGAATTGGAGGAAGTACGCTCTGTAATTGTTCTAAAATTATATCCTTGTATAAATTATTGTGGACTGAATCATTTTTTAAGTTCACGTGAATAAAAAATAATGCTATATTATATCAGTATGATGAAGATTGTAAATTACATTAATACAGAGCAGATTGAAGTTCTGTTGCAGTTTTAATAGGTTTGTTTTGTGACAAAAAGAACACGTGACGTCATAGAGTAGGTCAAAATATTTCGAAAAACAATGTTGAGAAGGAATTGACAAGTGAATTCGTGTAGTTTAATGACCGAGGTTGCTTACTAACAGGGAAGGAGTTGTTTTGGATTTCCATTTGCTTGTGCAATGATTTTTTTGGCTTTTCCGATGAGATAACTTTTCAGTCTACATAATAATATAATGGAAGGATTCGAGTATATAGATCACCAAATTCCCGATATGATGAGAAGTGTACCTACTCAAAAAAAGCAAACCAGTGGACGTTTCTCCGTTAATAATAATACTAATAATAGTCTTCATTAAGAATATAAATTATAAATTACAATTCTTAGAGGGCGAAGTCTAGCTGATAAATATCGGCTACTCAACAATGTATGGGCTTACGGCGCAGGTGTATATGCTGGAATATTGGTGAAACACTAAACAGTAATATATATCTTCAGATTTTGGAAAATGTTCTTCTTCCTTCTGCCGCGATAGTTTTTGAAGAAAACAACTTTATATTTCAGCAGGATAACTGCCCTGTGCATACTGCAAGAAATAAGTATAGGAAACTGGTTTAGACAAAACAACGTAACATGTCTGCCTTGGTGCTCAAGAAGTCCTGAAATCCAATTGAAAATGTTTGGGGGTTGTTGGTAAAAAAAATGCACAAAATAAATTTTAAATCACAGAATGAAATAGAGTTATTTGATAAAATAGAAGAAATTTTTTGAGAAGGGCTAACTCCGGATTACACCACAAGTATTATTTGTCAATGCTAAGAAGATTACGATTAGTGTTAGAATCCAATGGCACAGCAATTAAATATTAGTATTTTGCTTGTTGCTGGTTACTAAATTTACCCTTTTTGGCTTTATAGGTACTTGGTACTTTTGTAGTTTTTCTGGTATTATTTTATAATTTTCTTATTTCGCGGCTGTAATTTAAACACAAAAATATTTAGAAATAACCATTATTACTTATAATTTACAGCTAATATAGCTAGTGTTCTATCCAGATAAGCAGCAAGGTAAGAAACCCGTTTTACCAAACTTTGTTGTAATTAAGTTATGTATGGGTGGAGTGTACGAATTAATATGTCGTCAACTGTACTGGATTGCTTTTAAAATTGATTTTTTTAACACCGTACAAAAAGGACCTATTATAGGTAATAGAAATAAAACATACATAAATACTGTGCCCAGTGGCGTAGCCAGCCTTGCGGGGCGGGAGGGGCGAACATATATGGGGGCGCTTTATGATTTTTTAGAACCACTATTATTATTATTATTATTAAAAATATGGTGTTTGTTTTTCAAAATACATATACCAATACCAAAGTATTTTCAATTTCAATGAATGTTACAGGGTGTAATTAAAGTATATTTTTATTTTGCGGGCACCAAGCGGCAGGCGCCCCCCCTGGCTACGCCACTGACTGTGCCAGTGAAAGACACAATATACAAATAAAATAGGAAGTCTCCGTTGATTCATAGGTCAGTAAATTTTCATTCACGCTATACTGATGGAAACATTATTGGAAAGCCCGCATTGTAAAAACGCAACCAACTAGAAAATACAATTTTTTTAATTAACAATGATGCGGTGTCCATATAGTACGATGAGTTCATTCGTGGGATATAAGGTTCAATAGACCAACGGAAACTGTAAAAATCGATTTGCATTTATTTGCGTTAAAAGAAAATATAAGTCTTCAAATTTTATACACGTTTTGTTGTTTTCAGACTTTCCTGGAATGTGCTTCGCCTCCACCAGATGTGCCACCGTCGAGCCTGGCAAGACCTGGGAACTGCACCCATTCTGTGGACGTTCCACCTGTGTAGTGTCCGAGGATACCCCTCCAAGACTATTGGAACTCGTTGAAGACTGTGGTCCATTACCGCTCGCCAACCCCAAGTGCAAACTTGACGAAGGTAAAACATGACGTATAATTATTACGTATACATTTCTACCATAGATTTAAAACTTTAGATAAGCAAACAATAATCACGAAAGTGGCAAATGTATGGCCTCGCGCATGTAAACAAAGCTACACACGATTGGACATGCGCACTGGAACATTATCATTGGACCGTATTGGACGAATGGGAAAATAGACAGGTCCGGGCTTTAAAATTTAAATTCTTGGCAAAAAATTGGAATATCTTCTCAATTTTTTTGATTAGGTTGGGAATTAAGTTAGTAATGCATTTTTATAAGTTGCAAACCTATCAGATTTTGAGGAAGGAGGGTTTTGTTTCTAAAATTTGTTTAAAAATTATTCGTCTTCGTGTTTTTAGAAAGGAAAGAGAACAAGTCCATTAAACTATAAAACTTATAAAATCAAATATAAAAACAAACAAAACCAGCAAAATTTAACCAATCTTCGATGTTATCGTACCTAATCTCAAGTCAAATATTAGTTGGTATATAAATAGTATTGATTTTTACAATTTGGCAAAAAGTTGGGTACGTGTAAAACATTTTCAAGCACAATTCAATTTCTTGTTCAAGAATTTGAAAAAGTTTTTGCACTTGACCCGTGAAGTAATATAAACTAACTAGGTATTTAGATTTTTTCTTTTATACAGTGACCGGCAAAGAGTTCGCAACATATGGGAAACATTTTTATTAGCGGAATATTGAAAAATCTTTTTTGGGGGATTGGATGTGCATGTCCCATAACCTTAAAATCGATTTTGACATACGTCACGTGACCAATGGTATGGCGGGAAAGTTGAAAAAACCAATAGGAAATCATCATAAATCAGATAAGTTGATGAGATATCGAAAAAATTCCAAGAATAAAAAGTGTTTAGAATTCCATTAGAACCTGAAATACAATGTTCGGGATATCTACTTAAAAAAATATAAAATCGAATATTTTTGTAAATATTTTTTTACCGAATTAAAAGTTTCCATATTTTTCCTTTCTTAAAGCTTTATTAAAGTAAAACTGACATCTGGTGACCACAACTAGAAATATTCTTTTGTTTTTCTGACAATTTGGAGCAATAATTCAAAAAATTCGTTTACACTTGGATACCAGCTGTTGCAATAGTCTATTTCTAATAACCTTATCGATAATTTTTATATCGAAATATTCTATTATGTTAAGAAATCCTTAAATTCATTAATCCAAAGCAAATTTTATTTATAACCGTAAAAAAGAATTTAAATTTTTATTAATTTTTAGATTTTTTTAAAGATTTCTGCGAAATTCAAAATTATTTTTTACGGTTATAAATAAAATTTGCTTTGGATTAATGAATTTAAGGATTTCTTAACATAATAGAATATTTCGATATAAAAAATATCGATAAGGTTATTAGAAATAGACTATTGCAACAGCTGGTATCCAAGTGTAAACGAATTTTTTGAATTATTGCTCCAAATTGTCAGAAAAACAAAAGAATATTTCTAGTTGTGGTCACCAGATGTCAGTTTTACTTTAATGAAGCTTTAAGAAAGGAAAAATATGGAAATTTTTAATTCGGTAAAAAAATATTTACAAAAATATTCGATTTTATGTTTTTTTAAGTAGATATCCCAAACATTGTATTTAAGGTTCTAATGGAATTCTAAACACTTTTTATTCTTGGAACTTTTTCAATATCTCATCAACTTATCTGATTTATGATGATTTCATATTGGTTTTTTCAACTTTTCCGCCATACCATTGGTCACGTGACGTATGTCAAAATCGATTTTAAAGTTATGGGACATGCACATCCAATCCCCCGAAAAAGATTTTTCAATATTCCGCTAATAAAATTTTTTCCCATGTGTTGCGAACACTTTGCCGGTCACTGTATAATATAAGTATAGAGAAAAGTGTATTTTAAACTTTTTAAAGATTGCAGGGCTGCAAAATAAAATATACCAAAACATGCATCGGGATAATCTGTTTTGGTGTGTTTCTCTTTATTTTCATACCATTGTTTGTGTAGCCTAGGCCTAGTTTAATGATGTGTTTAAATTGATCATAATAAAATAAAGTTATATATCAAGATACATATCACTACTCCATACTTACTAAAAATACGAAATACCAGGTATTTTACCCCTATTTGTGCATAATAAAATCATACAACGTCTGTAACTAGTCATTGTTTATATACCAATCGGAGTCGCTAAAAACACAAACACAATTTACTAAACTACACAAAAACTAGAAATCCGTAAATATTAAGTAAACACCCACAATCCACAATAGCAAAGAAATCTACAAGGAATCCACAGAAAACAGAACAACAAAAATTGCGACCGAGCCGGTTCTATAGTGTATTTTGAGCATGTCGCTAAAGAAGGACAGGCCGATAACACGAGGTTTGTGCGCATGCCCGATGCTGCTCAGACGGAAGGCAGCTGACCGGCGAGCCATGCGCTCGGACGTATTTTTTCACCCATAAAACGTAACTTTTGTTTGCGCAGAAGATAAATATTTCCATTGCCCTTTTAAACCAAAACGTTCATTTGTTTCTAATTCATTATTGTAGTTGTGACAAATTAAATACATATTTTTTCTGTTTCAGAAAAGACCAACAAAACCGCCCCATTCCCTGATTGTTGTCCCACCTTCAAATGTGAAGAAGGAGCCAAGCTGGAGTATCCAGAGATTCCAACTGTCGCGCCAGTCCCAGAAGAAGCAGATCCTACAACTACAGCTAAATCGGCTTAATTTTCTTTTAATGTTGTAAATTAAATCTCATTTTGTAAGAATCTCAGACACATTTAAAACTCGATCTTGTGGTTTTTTTCATTTGTTTACCCTTTACTCTAAGATATTTTAATTTCTTGATTTCTATTTTTTTCAATATGTTTCCTTTTTGAACTTTTGTTTGTATTTTACTTCAATTCCTCTTGTTATACACTATTTCTTATTTCTTTTATAACTAATTTTCTATAAATATTTCTCAGCTATTTTAATTAAAGAAGAATGTATAAACATCCGTGCGTAGATAGTTTTTATAATACTTTCCTAATTGTGATATGTATTTAATTTTTTTCAGTTAATAGTTTAAAATATTTTCGGATTTTTCAAATACAAAATTATTTTAAATTATTATTTTATTGTAAAACAACTCTTTTTTGTACCAATTCGATAATAAATTAATTTATTAAAAATCTCTATTGTTTTTTTTTTAATTATTTGTACTAATATAGCCAAATCGGTTCAGCAGTTTCCGAGCTATTTAAGCTGATGCGGAGTTATTAGCCTAGTTCCTTTAAGTTACTTTTAAATAGCAATTCAGCAAAGATGTTCCCTAGACTAGCGCCAGGTTCCAGTGCCGTACTGAGGGCGAGGCGACTGAGGCGCTTGCCTCGGGCGCAATCACCGAGAGAGCGCCAAAAATTGACAAAATAATTTCAAATTTCGTGGACTTTTTCCCGCTTAACTTAATATAGAATAATTGTATTAAATTTTACAAGCGCCCTCTTCCCATTTGAGTGAAAACCATAGAATATCATAACATTGGAAACGTAAAATAAAATCAACTTTTGTATCGTGTACAAAACGATCGCAAGCGCCACGAGATTGATTTCGACGATATAATTGATGAATTCGCTGCAATGAAATCTCGAAAAATTTTGTTGTGAATCAAGAAAATTGAATATATTTTGTATAATGCAATTCCCCTTTTCTTGTGTACAATTATCCTTATATTGTCATTGTAAATTGCAGCAAAATAAACATAAAAGCTTGACTTCAAAATAGTGATGAAAATGTTCGATTTATTTAAAATTCTTTTGAGGGAAGAAGGGGCGAAAAATTTGTAATTCGCCTCGGGCGCCAAAATAGCTGGTTACGGCCCTGTCAGGTTCCCACCCTCTTCGCTGCGCCGCACGTTGGCATCTCGCGACCCTTCGTGGGACGACATTCACCATTTTGTCGAGAAATTATTACATAATATTTCATAATTCTATAACTAGTCTCATGGTTAAAAATTTAATATTTTGGGCGGATATATTATGTTTTTGTTTACTCTTAAAGATCCTAGAGGGCCATACATAATAAATAATAATTGCAATTTTCGCCGAGATTTTCGACTTTCTTTCAAACATTTAAGCTTACCGCGCCATCTTGGAGTAGAAGGTTAACTAAAGGAACATCATTAAACCCTTTATTTTTCTGTGGTATCAGTATCGTTTGTTTTTTGAGGTTATGAGCTTTGTTTAGGTTGTAAAGAGATCGAAATATCTGTTTTTCAAAATAATAAATTTCACAGTTTCTTGGGCCTAATTAAGCGTAGCCAAGTAGCCAGAAATAAGAATGACAACTGAAAATAAATATCGCTGTCCTAAACCTAGAAAAATATCAGTTTTTTTAAACTATGAGAAAACAGTGCTACCTGCTTTTAAATGGGACTGCGAATCATTTTTGGAACAATTCGAAAAGAAAAACAGTTTAAATTACGCAGATTTTGCTAATATTTGGCAATCGAATAATTTTACATATGTTTTTGCGTAAGTTTTTATATTTTGATTAAGTATGTAAAGTAAGTTATGTAAGTAATACATTAATAAGGTATTATTATTTAATTCATGGGTTTGGATAAATATCTTTTACACCACCATGACAACAAAGTTATTTTCAGGAATGCTATAACTATATGCCTGTTCATATAGGTTAGTTTCTAAATAATTAATTTGCATTTCCCTAGAAGTACCTATCTGTTTCAGATACCCTCACAGATACCTATAAGTAACTAGATTTTTTTTGTTTGGATAGACCTCTAGGGGGTATTTTCAAAGCGTTCCCTTTGTAAATTCCTTAATTTGGTTTATAAATTTTATTTTAGGGATCAAACTTACGTAGGTCCTTTACAGATTCTATTGAAAGTATGCTTCCTGACAGTAAAGAAGTATTTAATGTTTCAAAAGAGTTTACACATCAAAGTTGGAGCTTTCCTTTTGTTATATGGACTCTATTACAAACAACCCATAGAGTAAGTATTTTAAATGTAAGGTCAATTAGATAACACTAAAATTGAGGCGACAAACTATTTTTAAAACTTTTCATAAAAAATTCAAAAAAAATGTAATCGCTTTTTTACTATTAACTAACACCTAACATAATTAAATAAGTTGGCTATTGTGTGGTTAGCAGGATTGCCATGAAAACAAAATGTCCAGGGTTCAATCCCCAGGAAGACAAAAACTTTATCTGCACACCACCTATCATTTGTCTTTTAAGAAAGTATCTAAACTTCTTTGAGTTTGGTAAGTGTTATTTTGGTTTGCAAACATAAAGAACTTTTAAAATTTAACAAGAAAGGTTTTTTACCATATACCACAGAATATATAGCTACGCATAGCTATATATTCTGTGCATATACTTAAGTAAACCAATTTTTAGCCCTTCTTTTTAATTTCAGAGGTATGGTTAGAATCCGGCTAACTCTAGAGGAGTACAGAAATATAAAACAACTTATGGATGAAATGTTAACCAGAGGACAATATGATATCCTGTATATTTTTGCCAAAATGAAATCTGACAATGCGTTTTTGTACACAGCTGAGCCCAACCCTATAAGTGAGTATGCGAAGCTCGGTTAATGTATACATTACATATGTCACTTGCCGCAACTGCGTCGTATGTTAAAAATAAAGGATGTGAAGGATAGAAGCGGAAACACTTGGATTTTATATTAAAAATAATTAGTTTTGGATAATTTCCAAACATAAAACACATAAGTCTTTGTAATTAATATTTGCTGTGTGATTTATGGTGGATTTTCAATTTGTTTAATGGGCTTTTTAAAACTCTGGATAAACAATAATCTAAGTTTGTATTAAGTATATTGTATCAGTATGATATTTGCAGAAACGTTTATAAATGGTTTAAAAATTATTTAAGTCATGTCACAAAAAACAAAGATATTCAAAACATATTCAAATAAAAAAATAAATAATATAGGAGTTCCTCAAGGAAGTATACTAGGTCCAATATTATTTATTTTATACATCAACGATGTGCCTTTAGTTTTAAAAATGTGTAAGTTACAAATGCTTCCTGATGACACCTTAATTTACATTAATGTTTTAAATATTTTGGATTGTCTAAATACTCTAAATTCTGAGATAAATATATTATTAAATTGGCTAAAAGTAAATCAATTAAAATTAAATATTTCAAAAACTAAATGTATGGTTATGGGTAATAATTTAAATTGTCAAAATATAAATGTAGTAATTATTGATAGTGAAAAATTGGAATTAGTAAACAGTTTTAAATATTATAGGGATAATTAATTAATTAAGTATTGATTCAAATTCATTAAATTTGTTTATTTATTTTGAAAGTATTATATTGAAGATTGCCGGAAAAGTAGGTTATTTTAAAACAATCTAGTTCTAATTTAAACTTTTTTTCTAAAAAAAAATTGTATTTAATACTATTATATTTTCACATTTTCTTTATTGTTCTTCCATTTTATATTGTGCTAGTGAGGAAATATTTGAGAAATTATTAATTTTACAAAATAAGGCAATGCTGATTATTTTAAATTGTGACAAATATACAAAAATAAATTTTATGTTGAAAAATTTAGATTGGTTGATTGTCAGATATTTAATTTTTTATTTAGTATGTATTTATCTTTATACATAAAATTAAAAATAATTTATTGCCTGATTGTTTTAAAAAAAAAATGTTCTTTTAATTTGACCATCATAATTTTAATTAATGAAACCAGAACTAATCAAAAATTTTCTGTGGATAGAGCGTCTAAAACATTAACTTATAAGTCTATTTTTCATGAAGGTTTGATAGAATATGATAATTTGGAAAATTCTATTAAACCTCAAATACGAGGGGTAAACCACCCCCCAAAATTTGTACACTGATTTCCTATTTGCGAAAATACTTCTGGTATTTCTATGGTAATTCCAAGTATTGCCAGGTATTTCCAGTGTTCCCAAAATTTGGTAATACTTGGAATTACCATAGAAATACCAGAAGTATTTTCGCAAATAGGAAATTAGTGTACAAATATTCTATTATATTTCTAGATATTTCCAAATATTCCCTTATATTTCTAGGTATTCCCAAATATTTCCTTGTATATCTAGGTATTCCTAGGTATTACCAAGTATTCCTTGTATTCAGACTTATTCTATAAACCGCTCGCAAATCACCGAAAATAGTTTTTGCTACACAAAAAAAATATAACTTAGAACAACCTGCTGAAAGCGCATACCACATATTACTAACCGTCCCAGGTCTGATCCCCACTCCTCATATTCCCATATGTATTTCCAAGTATTTCCTCATGTATTCCCATATATTTCCATGGATTTCCTTTAATTTGTACCCTGATTTCCAGGGGTGGTTTACCCCTCGCTCAAAGATCATTAAAACTATTTAAAAAAACTTTAAAATCACATTTATTTAAAAAACAAAATGATACGTATTATTTGATGCATTTTGCCAAATGTTTAACTTTCATGTCTGTTTTTGTTAAAAGATGTTGGGTTTTAAAATTTAAAAATAAATCTATAAAATATTTAATTGTAGCTTTTTGCTAAATAAAACATGTTACTTACTACGACTACCACTACTACTAAGTTTAAAGTTATTATTTGTTCTTATGCAGGTCCAATTTGATTTTGTAAGTTTCAAAAAAAAATTTTAAAATTAAAAGGAAAGCCAATATTTTTAAGTAGTGTAGTGATAGTGACGAAAATTTAAACACAGCGTTAAGATATTATTATTTTTTAGACATAGAATTGAATAGAAGTGTAAAAAGTATATTACATTTAGACGACACCTTTCAAAGTAGAGGCACTGAAAGCGCTCTCGTCAAATTCAAGGATATCCTGGAAGATACGACGGTCCAAGCATTGCAGAAGACTTGTGGCGACTATGACGCCTTGTTAAAGAAATATGCAGGTAATTATTATTTTCCAGTGAAGATATACAAAAATTAAAATATCAACAAATTTTAATAATAATAAAAAAGATGTTTGTTTGAAGGTGAATGAAGTAATATAAAAAAAAAATACCGTGTCGGACTTCCATTGTCTTTATTTTGTTACTTAACACAACGTTTTGGTTAGTTAGTAGCTCTAACCGTTTTCAAGTGTAAACTAAACTATAATTCTAAGGCTACTGTCTTAAATACTATCAATGTGAAGTGAAGCTTGATGACTCAGCATATGTGCTTATTGGAGTGTGAAGTTTGAGCTGTTGGTTTTGGTTTACTAAATATATGGGTATTTTGACTCATGAACAAGGGCGGATCCAGGGGGGGGGGTCATGACCCCCCCCCCTGAGCGGTTTACATTTCAACATACGTAAAAACTATTGTGGAGTCAAAAAGAGTGAGTTCATAACCCAGTGCACATTTTTTCTACAAATTGAAAACACTGTTATTTTACGGCGTCGCACAGTGTGACGGATCGGCAATCTAGCGGGACGAAATGTTTTCCTGCATAATTCATTATTTTTTTTTACCTAATATTATTGATAGTGTATTGTATAAACATGTTTTAATAGTTATTTACGTATTAAAATCACAAGTGCAATTTTAGAGGACAAGAAACCCTTTTTAGTTCGAATAAAGTGAATATTTCAGTTTAAAAAAAAATAGTTTTTTTGTGCATTCTGATAGAATGCACAAAAAAAGTTTGTGTGGTTTATAGTTATATTGTAAATAAAATTAAGCGTTTTGTATTAAACAGTACATTTATTTTTGTTTAAATAACAAAAAAACAATCTTTATCTACTATTAGGTATTATAATGATATTGTAATGAACTAAATTAATCTGAGTCATCTGATTCAAGTTCAGAACTCTCACTACTTGAACCAGAATACAGCTGAGGTATTGAGAGCAAAGAAAGTACTTCGGTTGTAATTTTTCCGCGCGATCTCTTAGGAGGATGCCTAAAAGTAGCTAATAGAGGATCGGATGATATTAGAAGTCTATGTATTAGGTCTTCGTTTGTTTCAATACGGGAAGTCTTTCTTGTAAACTGCTCTCTATACCTTCTGCTATCCTTGTTTCTTGCCTCCTGTGCTTCTTCGGAAAGTTGACCTATTGGAAGAATACAAGAGGCAATAACAATCTTGCTATGAAACAAAATTTTATGTATACTACTGGGCATATAATACCAGGAATATTCTTTTAAATACAAAGTTCGCGTGGCTATAGCATACTCTTCAAATACATTTGCATTTAGTGAAAATCCGCAATTTATTGCTTCTAAAATCACATGAAAGCGCATAATTAACTCTAAATTTATACCCGTTATATCAGCCGTCTTTTCAGGGTTCCTAAAAAATTTTCGAGCTGTATTGCCGTCATTTGTATTACCTGCTTGCTGTGTAGGCATGTCAACCAAGATACCCATTTCTTTTTTAAACCTATCTTGTATATATTTTTTACGATTGGCAACTTTTGTTTTTATTTCAGGCCCACGAGCTTGCCAAATTTTTACTTCTAGTCTATATGCAATGTGTAACAGGCACTCCATAAATCTTATCCACGCATGTAAGGGTGATAAACCAAAAGCAGCCAATTTTAAATCAATTTCTTTTGTTGCAATTACTTCCGGTTTGTTCATGTCTTTTGGTGTGACACCACACAGAAAGCAAGTTTGTGAAGATGTATACGAAGACAGTGAGGTACAAATTTTTCCATCTATCATACTTAAAACTAACAAAGGCTTAACTATAAAAGTTTTGATTGCAATTTGCACGTTAGTAGGAACTAACGAGGTAATTTCTTGTTCAATAGAGTTCACTTTTCTAACCACCAAATCAGTTGTTTCTTTTGCAAAAATAAACTGTATAGGTCGACAATACCGCACTGAAGAAGGTGATGGGTTCTGCCAGATGACTTGTTTGAAGTCATCTTTAATACAATAAACTTGAAGCGGTACCATTGATATGCTGAATAAATTTTCATCAGTTTGACCTTCAGCTGCAAATTTTTGTTTATAACGGGTTTGCTGGGCTCCATCACAGCCCCATTTAAAAATAATATTAAACTCGGTAATACTTTCTTCAACCACTTCAAACACTTCTTCTTGTGCTGCACATAATCTTAAGATGGTGTGGTCTATTAGCGACTGTAGAGGAATTTCTGCTGAAGTTTCAGTTACGTTGATATTGGTAGGGTAGCAGTTCTTCTTTGCTTCTTTAATTGCATAATACGATGGGAACAGCTTAGGACTTATTTTGTTTACCTGTCCTCTTGTCACATTATATTGGTGCGTTGACAGGTTGGCGTCGATCATTAGTGCTAGAGCTTCATCAACTGACAATGTTTTAGGATTATCTCTTCTTAACTGCCTACTTATTTTAATACGGGTGCCACGAGCGGGAGATGCTGCTGACAACTCTTTTACTATTGCTGCAGAATCTCTTTTCCCCTCTTTACGCAGCTTCATTTCAGCAGCCATGGCGAGTTCTTCGGTACTTGTGGATTTCACCAAGCTAGTAAGCTTTCTCTTTTTTGTCTTTTCCGAACTGTCTTGAAATAATTTGCGTGGTCTACCCAAAACAGAAGGTGGTTGATCCGCGGATGTAGATGGTAGCGAATGATAAATACTGTCAGGAAAAGTAATTGTTCCATTAAGCCACTGAAAATTGCTCTTTAAAAATCTGTTCCGGTTTCGATAACTTTTTTGCCACCTCAACGCCATTTGTTGGCACACACTTCTTAAAGAATTCTTTAAGTCCAAAACAACATCATCGGGAAATGTGACTTGCCCAAATTTGTTAATAACAAAGTCACACACTGCATCATAGCGCTCTGCCTGACTTTGGTCCACCCAAACTTGAAAAATTTCTTGCCGGGAAATTATAGGAGCCATTCTAAAATAAAATAAAAATTTCTCAGAGAGACGCAAGCAGACGCATTTTTTTTTTGTTTGACCATAAAGTAGAAATTCTAACTAAAAGATTAAGTACCCGCAGAAGTCCATATTCGCCCATATAAGAAACTTCTTGTCTACAAACAATTTAAGGTATACACAATTTGTTACATCTTTACAGTATTTCCCGAAATTTAATATAAATAATTTTACCACCAAAAAAACACTTACCTATAAGATTTACTAGAACACCAAATAAAACACAAATGCCAAAATATTACACCAATAAACGATCCACTTTGAAATAACTATCACGACTGACGGGCTTTTCCAAAAAGGCCTATGTAATCTATACCTGCTTCCCTTGGGTTTTACACGCAATTATGACCATGCCTCTCTACCTAACAATAAAATTAGTGCCGATTTGACCTAAATGGAATGTTTTTATGCTAATTACTTAATGACACTTAATTCCATGAACCTAAAATTTCCTACTTAAGTCCCGCTAGATTGCCAATCCGTCACACTGTGCGTCGTGGAAAAAGCAACTCGTTACCTACTCATTTTCATTGTAAAAGGAACTCATTAATAAGATTATAATTTAGAATTATCTCTAAAAAATGTACTAATAAAATCTCTAGTTTTGTATATTTCAGGAGTTGGTTCTCTAAAACCTACGTTCTTTTTTCATTAAAAACTCGACGACTGCCGTTCTTGGATCAAAATGGGCTGTTCCAACTTCATTTAATGACACTAAGAGGCGATCATTCATTGTATCTTCATTTAATGAAATTCTTCCTGGCGTTTTTAATTTGTTGTAATGGGAAATAATCCTCTCAGTAGTCATTGAATGAGGACTTATTAGCAATAACGAGACTAAAAGCTTTGTAATATATCCTTAGTACAAACTATAAGTTTTCCTAATTTATTAGCAAGTCTGGTGCCTTCATCGGGAGTATCAATGTCTGAAATTTCTTGAATTAAAGGCCAGCAATCACACACGGATGTCGTAAAATTGGACACTTCCTCTGAACCGAAGAGATTCTCAACTAATGGTCGGCCTGCGGATATCATTTCAGCTTCGGCACAAATAAGGTTTATCATATTTTTCATTGTTTCATCTTCCTCTAAAAACCTCTAAAAAATTTCGCTATTTTTGCGCCTTCGGCGCTGTTTGACCCCCCCAAAGTTAATTTCTGGATCCGCCCTTGCTCATGAAAGCTGCTTTTTTAAATTTTCGTTTTCTCTAGTGCTGTTCCTTGTCCAAAACCTTGGCTTCTGGCCACTTTATATGTATGTTTCAGATGTTCTTTAACTCGTAAGGAAAGAGGTATTTTTGTTTCTCCAATTTACGATTCGCCACACTCGCAAGGGATTTGAATTTTTTTGTGTTTCCATTACGGGGTTTTACTTTTGTAAGAAAGCTTCTAAGCGTACTTTCGGATTTGAAAGCTGTTTTGATATATAGGTTTTGGTTATCCTTCTAACCTTTTCAGAAATCTCCTTGACATAAGGGGTATTGTAGGAAATGCTTGCTCCTCTTTCGTTTCTGTAATGGCTTTTACTTCGCGATTTTTAAGTTTTGAGAGGGTATTAGTTACAAAGGTTTCAGGGTAACCATTCTGTTTCAAATCTTTTTTGATGTTTGAAATTTCAATATTAAGGTCTTCCCGATTGTTGCAAACGTTAGATATTCTGTGATAAAGAGTTTGAATTATGCCCTGTTTTATGGTGTTTGAATGATTCGATCCGTGATTAAGGTATTGCCCCCGCGTGAGTGGGTTTCCTGTACACTGATGTTTTTATTTTTTTTAACACTTCGTTTGACGTGAACATCGAGAAAAGGTAGAGTGGAATGTTTTTCTGTTTCCATGGTAAATTTAATGAATTGTCTTTTACTATTAATATATTCCAAAAACCGTATCAGCTCTTCGTTGCTGTCTGTCCAGATAATAAAGGCAGTGTTAATAGCGTGTTACTCAAACCATTCCATGTACAGGTTAGCCATCACCACCGGAGAGAGAGATGAACCCATTGGAAGACCGTCATCTTGGGCATAGAACCAATATTTTACTTGAAAGTAGGACCTACGTAATAAAAAAAATTGTAGGAAAATATTTCTAAATATCTCATTAATCATTTATAAGCTTACATACAGCGATGGGCTAAAATATGGAACAAATTAATTTAAAAATCAGGTATTCATTTTTTGAAAAAACGCTCGGACACGTCGATTATAATTCTTTCTTCCGGATTTTTTGCCCCAAAAAGAAATTATACCGGGTGTGTCAAAAAGTAGATGTAGCAAAATTTTTTTTGTTTTTTAAATAGAACCCCCCCCCTATTTTTACTTATTACCCTAATTCTACGTCAAATTCTGCGCATAATTCATGTAGCATACTCTATCCTTATCTCTAACGGTTTTAGAGAAAAATTACATCATAAAAAAAAATTCTTTAAAAAAAGGTACATGTACCTACTTAAAGGTAAACAGGTAAATTTAAATGAATTGTTACTACGATAGCAAGTCAAAAATGTGTCAATCAAAAATTAGTTTAGGTATAATTTTGAAAAACGGTGATCATGGTGCATTTAAATGAAACACAAAGAATCAAAATTTTAATTTTAATTGGATGTGGAGACAAAACAAGAAGTCAAGAAGAAGTTTGTAACTTGTTTAACGCTAAGTATCCAGAACGGCCGATTACAAGATCTACAGTAAGTAAAATTGAGAAGAAATTCAGGGAAACAGGGAATGTAAAGGATCGTCTACGGCCAGGTCGTCCAAAAATTAGTGAAAACTCACAATTGAACATTTTGTTAGAGGTTGAAGATAATCCTCATAGTGCATCCACTGAAGTAGCCCTTAATAATGATGTTAGCCGACGATCTGTGTTGCGGGTATTGAAACAAGAAAAGTACCATCCGTACAAAATTAGGTTGCTGCACGAGCTAAACGAAGATGATCCCGACCGCCGACTACAGTTTTGTGAAACTATGATGGAAATTTGCAACTTAAATCTATTTTTCCATCGCAACATACTTTTTAGCGATGAAGCCACGTTTTGTTTGAATGGTTCGGTAAACAGACAAAATTTTCGGTATTGGAGTACAAATAATCCCCGTTGGATGAGGGAACAGCACACGCAATACCCACAAAAAGTAAATGTTTGGGCAGGGATATTAAATGATAGAATTATTGGACCTTTTTTCTTCGATGGAAATCTTACAGGAGACCGGTATTTACAATTTCTTCAAAATGAATTAATTCCCACACTAGCAGCGGATTTTCCAAATCCGAATCAGCCTCATCTACCAGAAGCGTCTATTTGGTTTCAGCAGGATGGTGCTCCGCCTCATTTTGCTCGACAAGTACGAGAGTATTTGAATACTGTATTTCCCGAACGACGGATAGGTAGAAGAGGACCCATAGAATGGCCTGCAAGATCTCCCGATCTTACACCCATGGATTTCTTTCTTTGGGGTTATTTGAAATCAAAAGTGTATAAGGATAAACCACAAAATTTGGAAGACTTAAAATTTAAAATTAGATATGAAATTAGGCAAATTAATGAAAATACTGTAAATAATGTTTTAGAAGGGTTTTTAAGTAGATTAGCATATTGTCAAGAAGTTAATGGTTTGCATTTTCAACACTTAATAAACTAATTTTTTAACCTTTTTTTAAAGAATTTTTTTTTTATGATGTAATTTTTCTCTAAAACCGTTAGAGATAAGGATATAGTATACTACATCAATTATGCGCAGAATTTGACGTAGAATTAGGGTAATAAGTAAAAATAGGGGGGTTCTATTTAAAAAACAAAAACATTTTGCTACATCTACTTTATGACACACCCGGTATAATTTCTTTTTGAGGCAAAAAATCCGGAAGAAAGAATTATAATCGACGTGTCCAAGCGCTTTTTCAAAAAATGAATATCTGATTTTCAAATGAATTTGTTCCATATTTTAGCCCATCACTGTACATACATACCTGTACGAACGAAGCTATTTCCACCATCGATTATGACATACGTCCATTTACTTGGGATATGTCTAGGTTTACTTAGTTTTTGGTTATAGGAAAAAATCCCGGAGTTCTCCAATTCAAAAGCACATTTATTACCGATTTCAAACAAACTTACAACAAAGTATTTGGTAATGAATCCGAAGCGGATCCTACATCTGAAGACAATCCCCCGTTAGAGAATGCAAGGCAAAGCATCAAGCTCAGAGCTATGCAGAACCAGAACGCTGAGTACCGAGGATCTAAAAAAGTTTTAACCGCTGTTGATTTAGCCCAAGCAAATAATGATGATAGTGATGAAGACTTTGAGGAAAAACCGCGAAGAAAAAATCCTAAGCGAAAACCGAGAGGTACACCACGTAAGAAAAGTTAAAGCTTTACCAAAAATGTCGTTCGGTGTAAGTGAAGCCGGATTTTTAAGATAAAGGTAAGACAAAGAAAAATTTAATAAAGTATTTTTGTTTAAATGTGGTTTTCCTTTTATGTATTTAAAATTACAACTTGTAAAATTATAGCGATTTCTGTCCTTCGCTGTTACAACCGAATTTCTGTGTCCTCTCTTTCTTCGAAATATACAGGGTGTGTGGAAAATACGTTTACAACTGTGCAACGTTTTATGACAGACTCCTGACCTGACCTCAATTTAGGTTGATTCAAGTGAACTTTGTTATATTGGAAATTGCATTATAAAATGATGTTTTCTAGTTCTACAAGGTGTTCGGAAATGATGAGCAAAAAATTTAGGGGATAATTCTAGATCGAAAATAAATGCAATATCTGCCTATAACATTTTTTCGAAAATTGATTATTAACGGAATAACAGGGTGTTAAAGTTAAATTTAATTTGCAGTTTATGGGGCTTTTTCGGAATGAGGAATACAAATTTGCCCACCGTTTTTTCGCATTTTGTAGAGGGCGCCACATAGGAGCCTATATACTTTAATTTGAATGGCCCCAACTTTTTTGTCCTACACTGTATGCGCATTTTGACTGAATATTTTAATTCTCCTAACCTTTTGACATAAAAAAGGTACGTTTGTTACGAGAGGATCTTTGCAGTAATGAATTTTGGAACCGATACGCTTTTGGATCCATGACGTCATTAAATGTATAGTAATATGGTGTCGCGTCATTGTCATTTCTGTCACATTTCTTTCTTTCGTCTCTCCGCTTTTGGTGTAACCTTAAAATCATCCCTTTTTGTATTTGTTTGGGTTTGTTCTAAAAGGTATATCGGCAACCGGTTTGTTCGTTGTTACCCAGAGCATTTTTTTAATTCAATTTTTTCAACTAATATTTTATGAAAATAAAATTTAATTTAAAAAAACTGCTCTGGGTAACAACGAACAAACCGGTTGCCGATATACCTTAGATAATCACCTTCCTCTAAACTTCCCAGTCCGCAGAAGCACGTCAAGATGACGTCAATATCTGGTGACTACTAGTCAATAGACGTCAGTCGACCAAAAATCGACGACATTTTGACGTTAGTTAATTGTCGAATTTCTGACGTCATTTAATTCACGTCATATTGTCGACTTTACTTGGTGATATCTGGTATAATATATTTTTCATTATTTCTACCCAAAAAACTATAATAACTTACATGACAAACCCGAACAAACCTTTTTTTTTTGTGGGTGCCGCAAAAAATAGAATAATCGCCTCATAATCGTGCATTGGCAGCGCGCGCAGTCCCTCCTGCCATATGCAACGAGAGTGAACGGGGTTGCCAGTTTATTAGGAACTCCCTAAACGCCTATCCACGCCATGACGTCATGTTTAATAGTTTTACTTTTATTGATAAATATTCAGTCGGTGGGTAAAAGCGAAAACAATTATAACTTTACACTGTGCTGACTATATTATTAATGTATATAGTGAAAACTGAAAATGCCATTTTATGTTTGCCAGGAATACAGAAAAGTTTTGCCAATAATTTTGTATTAACCTGTTGGCAACCTTGCAGACGAACGTCGGCTCCCTGCTCGAGCACGGGCGGTTAGCTTCCGCCATTTTTGCACTGTCATGTCAAGTAGGTATTTATTATTTAATAGTGTTGTGTTTGTACGTTTATTAGTGTTGGTGTTTGTTGTTTACATACTTCAACCAACGAAACCAAAGCAAAGGTAAGTACTGTTGTTGGTGTTCGTTGTTAAATAGCAAGGTCTCTATAAATAGTACCTACTATTTGCAGGTTATTGCTGCTATATGACAGGATTTATTGATTTCGAGGATTATTTTACTTAGGTTAGCGAAGTTTTAAAGACGAAATCTCTACTTTTTAGTCTATTTTGTGCCTAACTTTCTAGTAAAATGTATCTTTTGTCCTATCGCCATGCTGGATTTAATTTTATATTCATTTTATTTGCCAATATAAAGGTAACGCACTTATTTAGGACAATTTTATGCCGGGTTTATGCAAAAATTCCTTGACTTTAACTTTAGAAATAACGACATATTTTGCCGTAAAAAGTGTTTGAATTAAGTTATTTCATATAAGAGAACATACAAAAAACCTTTCCATAACTATAATTTTATATAAATAAATAAAGATATATACTTTTTTAACTTTTGTGAAATTTATTGTTAATTTTTGTTACAGGTGCGGTACAGATTAAACCCCTGCTGCTACTCAAAGTGATATTGAACATGGAATAAAAATTTGGCAAAAATACGCGAAGCAGCGAATGCAGAAGACGCCTGTTGCTCCTGTCGAACGTGATAATTATTACAGTGGTGGTGACATGGTTTAGTATAGTATGTACCTACTTACCCATAATAAATGCTTACACAATGTATTAAGTAGTTTTAGTTTAAATTGGATTACTGGTGAATACAAAATATAAGACGTGAATTTCACGTCATAAAATGACGCGAAAGTCACGTCAAGAAATGGCGCGAAAGTCACGTCATTTCAAGACGTAAAAATGACGTCAGATATTGACGTCATCGGTCTGTGACATTAGGAGGTCATTTTCACGTCATATTGTCGTCATATAGTCACGTCATATATGGTCATAAGTCACCAGAATATGACGTCATTTTGACGTGCTCCTGCGGACTGGGTTGCAACAAATACAAAATAAAAACAATAATTTGAAAGAGTTTAAAAACCCTCTTGGTTGCGAGACCCTATTACTATATAGATGCATGCCATGCGTTAAATGGTGCGCGCATCAAGTAATGACGTCACGGATCCAAATGACGAATGGTGCCTCAAATTTGATTACTGCGAAGATCCTCTCGTCTTTTGTTTCGATAAATCTAGCCGTTTTCGAGAAAAACGCTAAAATAACATTGCTAGCATGTAATGAATACGAAATCATTTAATTAATTTTCAACCTTAAACAAGACATAGCATAGCAAAGGAAGGAATATTCCATAGAGTTCGCAGGAATTTTTTAAGAAGAATTAATTTATGCATTGAAGAGCACCGTCACTTTGAACGTTTTTATTGTTCTAGTAACTTATGCATTTTAAAACTGCAAATAAAATTTAACTTTGGAAGAAATAGCTTTTTTTCGGTCTAGAATTATCCCCTAAATTTTTTGCTTCCATTCTTTGTGTTATCAGCACGATTGGTAAAGCGTTCGACTGGTATTCAACGGGCTCTGGGTTCGATTCCCGGCATAAAACTTTCTTCAATTTTAAGAAACTTTGCGCGCTGAAGTACATTTTGCATTTATACAGGGTGTCCTAAAAGGTATCGTCAATAATTTGGGATTAAGTAGATTGATTAAAAATAAAATAAGAAAAGAACTTCATATAAAATTGTGTCCTATTTCCACTTACTACGAAGGCACTCTGAAGATGGTTTTTTCTAAATATTTTCGAAACCTTTGTCGATACAAATGTAAAATTTAGATATTATTAAAAGCCAAACAAGAAATATGGACAAATTCGACCAAATTTTTGTGTTTTGCTTTTATTAATGCATCAACTAAATTTTTTTACACTTATAACTGTAGGTAATTATTACCCGAAGACGGATATTCGACCGCTTTTTGAAGAAAACAAAAAATAAACGAAATATATTGATAGTGCGGAATATATGCAATTTTTGCATATTTATCAATTTTACAATAAAATGCATATTTTTCATAAATTATTATTTTAAGAGCATATTTTTTTTTTGTTCTCGCCTTTATCAAAAAATTAAAACGTTAAAACTTTACTGTCCAGTTCGGTAGGTACTTATTTCAGGAATTTTCCAATTTGAAGATTATAATAATTATATTTACATTTTGGTTATAATACACAAGGTATTTATTGGGGGTTTCCGGGGTTTACAGGTATATTGTTAGGGATTGTTTATTGTCACTTAATAATGCGTTATTATTACCTGCTTAACAAACTGGTTATATCGATTTGTAATACATACTTCTGTTTTAGTTTGTCGAAAAATTACAGTATTTTTAGTGTAAAACTGAAACTAGTAATTGCAAATGTTATACCGGGCATAATATCCTCGTTGGAGAGTAAAAATTTAAGTTTAGTCAATTAGTGTTGTTGAAACTTTTTTGTTACCTAAGTATTGTCCGATTACATCAGTAGATTATGTTGAAAGAACTTCTCTTTGTATAAACATATTTTTACTAATAGGAAGACGATCGTTTTTAGTTGAAAATTTTGAAAAATATTAATTAATGCATTTTATACAATTTTAGGTTAAAAAATTGTTTACTTTTATTTATCTTTGTTTTTTTGCATTTTTTAGATATAAACATATTTTTTAGAACCCAATGTGTTTCTTTACCTCATTTTACTATAATAAATTAAGAAATATTGCATACCAATAGGTATGCATAAAAAAATGCAAATAACGGTCTATTTTAAAGGCAAACAAGGCGCTTATTTTGGCTGAATTTAAGTGCATATAATCCGCCCTTTATTGATAAAAAATTAAATGGCGTATACGTCACTAGTGTTTGCTCTTAACCTTTTTAGAGTATGTAAAGGATGGGATTTGGCCGTTTTTGAATAAAACGAAATATTAATCAAAAAATGAACCGATGACTGAGTTACTAATTCTATTGGGTCATTTGCATGGTACTAATTCTACAAATAAAACAAAAAAAATTATTTACATGAATACGTTTTACTTTTATTACCAAAGAGCATTATATAAATATCTCTTCGCCTATTATACACAAAACAAATATACATTAATTACATAGGGATTACCTATAGACTCTAGAAATCTAGAAGATAAGAAAAGAAATATTTTTCATTTTATATATTATTTTAGCACCAATTGCGAAGAAAATCGGCATACGCGAACGTGTGGATGCTTTAACATATTTAATAGAACTTTTGGTCAGTTTAGATACATTTTGGATGTCAAAAACTACACGCTTTTCGAAATAATGTATCGCAACAAAACGTTTCTAAGTATTTTGATACAGTGACAGTGAATTCTCGATAAAAGTTTTTGCGTCCATTAAAATTGAAAAAAAACTGTAGATCATACGAGGGGGATTCGATTTTACTTTACTCGTGAGCAAGTTTTAAAAAATTGAATCTTCCACGTATGCTCTACAGTTTTTTCTATTTTAACGAGCGCTTTTTCAGTTTAAGCGAATGCCGAAACTTTTATCAAGAATATGGGCGAAAACAGGTTTTTGTCGGGTCGGCAGCCGAGTCGGCCGCAGAAGCGGCACCTCCTAAAGAAACTTTTATTGTATGAAACAGACTGCCGAATCGGCAAAACTAATAATAATTAAAGCATTTTTGATGATATTACCATCTTTTTACCTGTAGGCATAAGACATGCAGAACCAGGTGAAATTATATGTTGTGAAAGGGTTGTCAATATTAGTTGATATACACTGTTTCTAACAAGTCGTTTAAAACATCCATACCGATATCTATACTATGCAAGTAAGAAGTAAATTTACCTTAAAATAAGAACTTCAAAAATAAGGTTCCAAATATTTTTAAAATTGCTTTTCACTGTGTACTAAATAATAGTAAACCCAAAACCGAACTAAAAACTACTAACTATTTATATACATGGGCGCTACTAAGTTACAAAGAAGGTTACTATATTCAGAACAATACTGTTTGGTACAGTGTAAACCAATAAAAAATTAGTATTTTTCCGATTAACCCTGTACATTTACAAAAGCGGGTTCGTCCTTAGTAAGAATGCAGTTTTTAACTATGTATAATATGAATGTGCCAATTTAAAAAAAAATGTATTTGATTTGAATAGATATCGTAAAATATTGTGGCCTCTCAAGTCTCAGATCTATGATGTACTAAAAAAACAAGCATCCTTCTCCTTCCTTACTGCAATACGAGTAACATCTACGAGAAACACAGCCCTGTATAAAAATATTTAAAACACTTTAGTGCATAGATTTTTTTCTAAATGAAAGCTTACAATTTGGAACCACAAAAAGTAAAAATATACCATCAATATTTCATTTTAACCTTAATATTACAAATAATGTTTTTAGGAACCGATCGGTGAACAAAGAAGGTTATTTTCTTAAATTCTTGTAGAAAAAAAAACTGTTGGAAAAAATATAATGGTTATAAATTTCTACAGGTCCACCTCGATTTTTAAAAACAAAACATCTACTTAAACCTAAAATTCAAAGTTTAATACACAATGAAAAATACTTGAACTTTGGTGACAAAGTGGCAAGATATGAAAATAGCTATGTCATATTTTTATAGATAATTCCATGCCCAAAGCTAGCGTTACATTGCCTATAAATAAAGTCTATACAACGTTTTTAGAAATCCTATTGAGAGCATTTATGAAAAACTTACAAAGAGTATTTTATTAAATTTTTTTTCACTTCCAAATAAGAAAAATACTTTATTTTTAAATGTGTTTATTGTTGCGTAAGCCCAGATTTCGCCTTAATTTATCTACAAGATATTTTGTTATCACAGCCTTTTAAAAACATAGATATCATGCATATTTTTTTCTTTTATCGATTAATTAACTTTGTAAAATTGGATGAAATAAATATGGAAATTTTAAAATGAGCTATGGATACTCAACTCATTAAATTCTTGTAAATTAAAATATATTTTGTACTCAGATCTGATAATTTGATAGCAACAAGTGAGATAAACCATGTATACATGAAAAGTGATGTTCAATTTAAAAGTTGATGACCTCTCACTGAAAATCACCTTTTCCCATTCTGACTCATCCTATTTTCACAAAATAATTTAGAACCAAGGTTGCCACATACCGCGTAATGTTGTTGTAATAGATATGACTCAAAAAAACAAAGGTCAGTGTCCAGAATATACCTAGAGCGTGAGAATGGAACCGATTATTATAACCAAGTTGTCTTTAAGGTGGAATTTTTAAAGTCATTCAATCTTCTGCCAACCTACAACCTTTTCGCGTTGTTATTTCATTAACTCACATTTAAATAAAATCAATATCGTTTGCACATTATTTAGGAATATGAATTTATTTCATTGTTAATACTGGGAGAATTGTATAGTAAAGAACAATGACATCATCCGATTTTTTCGCTATACAATTATATATAATATTTAAATATTGTGTAAAAGGTAGAACACAAATCAATGCGAAAAAGGGTATCAGTTGGCATACCGTACTGGCGGGTGTGTCTCACAATATACAGGGTATCCCCCAGATTGCGACAAACACCCTGGACGTTTCAAAACAATTTTAAACCATACATCGCGCTGTGTAATCTCTAACAACAACCAAGTTATGTTACTTTGGCCTTGTTTTAGCTAAAAATGCATGATACCTTCACATCATATGCAGTCAACGAAAAAATGTCTCCTATAAAAAAAATTAATCAAAAAATGTATAGCGTATGTATATTATATGGAAACGTGTGATAGGGTCAAACAAGTCGTATTTTTTTTTAGATAAGCATAGTCTTTATTGTCCACACTAGACGATTTAAAATGTCTTGTCCAAAACCTGTTTTGTACCGGATCTACGTGCTTTATACAAATACTTATATTTATCAAATTTTTTTTTCTTAAACAGAAGAAAAATATTTAGTGGAAAGTTTACTTAAATTATCTTAAGTACCTACACTGTATATCAGTTATTAAACCTTACAAAAAATCCTACTTGACGGCAATAATCGAACTATATATCAAACAAAAAGTAATTATTGTAACTGATAATTATTTTATAATACAATCGTCGCTAAGTAGGAATTATAATCGGCGCCTATTTCACGAAACTTGCCAGCAAACAATTTAAAAAAAGATATTTTTAGATATACATAGAAAAATGACAGCTACTAGTGCCAAACGTGTATATTTTTGATATTAAGAAATATTATTTTAAATGGTACCGGGCGTACGCGACGCCGACGTCTGCAGGACGGCTAAAACGACGCACGGCATCATTTAAAAAAATTATCCACCCCGTACCTACATACGTAACGTCACTGCGAAGCAAGTCACGTGAATATTAATGACATTTGCTTTAGTATATCACGTGAAGAACTTGGCAACGCCATTTTAATGCGATAACAGGGAACATATAATAATATATATCTGATATTGAACTCAACACGTTCGTGGTCTGTCATTGCCCGGTAAAGAGAAGAGGTCCGTGCGCGTTTAGCCTTAAAGGCATTGCATTTAAAGTGTTTTGTCATTAAATTAACTAAAAATTAATAATGAGTGCGTGCCTATTGTATTTAAATCGCTACAGTGTAGGTAGACTGATTGAGATTCAAACTTAGGTTAGTTGAATAATTTGAACATAAAAGTTTAAAAAATGAGTTAAAAAAATACATTCAAGGACAATTTTTTTTTAATAAAGACAAAATGCGGACTTGTGTAACCCTCGTTCAGACTCTTGTATAACCAACATACTTAGAATTATGCGGTCTGAATGCAAATGAAATCGCACCATACGCTATTATAATTTTAATATGAACTTGACACAAATTCTATATTTACCTCGATTATTTTGGTTTATTGCAACAAATTGTACCTCAAGAAAGCCACCGTAAATGCTGATATGATAGGTTACAAATTTAAATCAGTAATGGTATTATACTATGTTTCTTAAAGCCGGAAGCCGGACAGCACAGCTGAGGGTCATGAGTCGTAAAACCTCAATAAGTAAACCATAAGGGTAGCAATAACAGGTACCTGATCTTAAGTAATTAAATTATCTATTATTGCATAGGTATACAGGTAGGTGGCTTATGTCATAGGATATTAGTAAAGTTAGGGGTGTGCCAATCTATAGTGTTTAAACTACCTGTATTGTTACTAAAAAGATATACTGTCAGGCGAAAAATAATATATTCAGGGGGTAAGCTAAAATTTGTGTTTTACAATTTTAATGAGGGTTCTTAGCTGTCAGGAAACAGACTATAGATTTGATGTCAAAAGTAGTTAGTCCTCATCAGACAGCAGGAAAAATTACTATCATTAATGGGAAAGTTAATTCCTGTAACTAAGTATTGTACAATATAAAACTACATTAACTATATCGAATTTTGTGTCAAGTTCATACCATCTAAAAACGTTTACAAATTCTCAAATCTCTCTTTGAAAATTCTCCCCCTATGTTGAGGGTCAAAAACGTGTTTAATTGCTTGTTCCACTTTGTATACTCTTTCTCTGAATCTACATCTATCTCGGGCGTACATCTCCCAAGGTCCTTTTCTCGCTGCTTGGTACGCGTACGACCATTTGACCATAGGATGCACCTCGCAAAGGCTGTGATCTGACGCGAACCTAACCTAAAAGAGAAACGATGAAGGGTAATTTTTTGGTAACAACACTTAAAAAACCAGAAATGCATCGGCTTAAATACAGGGTGTCTGAAAAGAATGGAATATCGCAAATATCTCCTTCATTGTCATAAAAACGCTCGGACACGTCGATTTTATTTTTAGTTTTTACACATTTCAAAAATATTTGTTTCTATACAGGTTATCCCACAAAAGCTTGGGACACGACAACTTCGTTTTTTCAAATGAAACACCACAATTTTTTTTAACATTTTTGTGTTTTACTTTTATTACCAAAGAGCATTATATAAATATCTCTCACACAGATTCCATGTAACATAGTATGATGGCAAATATAATACAAAGTGTAAAAAAATACTTTAAACAAAATTCAAAAAATAAGTTTGAAAATTATATTTAAACTAGTGAAACAAAGCATTCGGCTTTAGCAGATGTTCGAAATGGCCCCCGTGGACTATTTGGCAATATCCTAATCTCTCATAGAAATGTTGTACTGTATGTTGTACGATTTTTGGCGATATGTTCCTTGTTACTTGGCGAATTCGTCGATATTCTGCGGTTGTTGTTGATATACCTTTTCTTTTAAGTATCCCCAAGCAAAATAGTCTAGTAGGGTAAGGTCGGGTGAAAAAAGGAAGTTGTCGTGTCCCAAGCTTTTGTGGGACAACCTGTATGGAAACAAATATTTTTGAAATTTGTAAAAAATAAAAATAAAAACGACATGTCCGAGCGTTTTTATGACAGGTCATATCAACTCAAAAAGTTCTTCCTCATCAAGTTGGTAATGTAGTGTAGTGCTGGGCGATTTATCGATGTTGTGATCATTAACGTCAGAAGGTCATAAACATTAATGTCAACATAGGTGTTTATTTCTAGACTTTTACTAGGTAGATATTGCAAAATATAATCAGTTCACAGACATAAAAATCATTTCAAATAATAATAAAAGTAACTATAACTTAAAACTTATATACAATAATAATTATCATTATTACAATGAATAAAATTAAGTAACTGATTAACACTAAGTAATAAAAAATGTACCTAATGTGTGAGATATCACTGACTACAATCACGTCGACTTTAACCAAGGGAATTTCAATTTTTAACTTGTATTAATAATTTAATCATTCAAGGCGTGGTTAGCATTATAGCAATCGATATCAATATAATCCGCAAACTTCCCGCAAATTAAATTATTCTTAGTAATGCGAAATCATGTAAATTTTGCTACCCTGAAATATTGACTCGCCTATTAATTTTACATTAAAATTGTAGTAGACTTTTATTAAAGGCCCCTGTTTACGGACTCACACACCAAAGTTTAGTATTTTCTAGTACACCAATTATAAAAGTTATTTAGAAAAAACTTAAGTCTGGCTGTGATACATACCTCAATAAAATCACCAGTAATAATTATGATTGCGTCAAATGTTGCTAGACGCTCTTTACTGGTATTACAGTATTCAAGAAAAAATAAATAGCAATGAATAAGTGGTAGGCATTACATGGAAAATAGTTTTTGCAGAGTATCCGAAATGTTCTCTGCAATTTCCAAGCAAAACACTACTGATAATTGCTAGTAATTTTGAGAGTAAAGGTACTGTGCCTACTTAATAAATGCAACTACTGAGAGCACAATAAAACGTATATAAATTATATGTTTTAAAAAAGTGTTGTTTTTTATCACTTTCCAAATGTTGAAATAAATAAAATAAGTAACACAGAAAAACATGATGTAAAGTTCATAAATATGTAGTACCTAGTCAAATAAATAAAAACAAATCTTTATAAAATAGTAAACATGTTGATGGTATACTTAAGTATGGTTTCGCCTTATCATCAAAACATGAAGATTAAAACCAAATTTCTAGGTTCACCACATTTTCCTCAGTTATCAATGTTTAATGTAAGAATATACAGGGTTCTGTTATTTTCAATCAGAAAGGCTAGTTAACTTTACTGTTATTTATTAATTCCCTGGTTCCAATATAATTCTAACTTCTATACTTGCAGGTGTGACAACACATAAATATTTTTAATTTACCTTTAAACTCTCTATTTAGATTATTATACCAACCCAGCTATCAACTTGAAATGTATACTAGATTTAATATTAAACAGGTTTAATCATTGGTTTAATGAACCATGCAAATAAAAATACTTCCTAGTTTATGGGTGAATGGTACAATGTACAATTAACTACAATAAAAGTAAAAGTAGGAAACCAAACAAAGGATTGCATATTATCTAGCAATAAGTACCTACTATAGTCAAGAGATTATAAGATGATATAACAAACCAAACGTCACCTCTGGGTATATATTATAAATTTAAAATTTCCAGAATGATAAGATAATTTTTTTAACTAGGTAGGTATCTACTTAAGTACATATTTTATTTCTCTATAACCTCAATTAGAAAGTAGGTACTTAAGTAAGTATTCAAAAGTTAAAAATATATATTTTTTTATGGAAAGTTTTGTACTGTTTCTAGACACTCAATTTTGGTCTAATTAACCCCAATTAGCCTTTGAACCAGATTAAAAATACATTTTGTTAATTTTAAACATTAAGTTAATAAACAATGATTTAAGTAAGGAGGTACTGAAGAACCTATACATGCCAATATGAATTAAAAAACAAAAACGAATATCATACCAAATCAATTAAGTACCTAGGTAGGTACGGTTATCTAAAATAATATACTTAACTACGCTGGGACCTACACTTATCCTCTACCTATAGTTAAATGTATTACAAGGGAGAAAAGTACAAGTAGGTACCTACATCCTACATGTGGGTATATTATATGCATTGATGATTTATAAATAAATTTAAATCTCAGTTCTTACCTTTTTAGGTGAGACGATTGAGAACGAAGAATCTGTCTCATCAAGATTGCTTTCATTGTGCCAGTCACTGTGACAAATACTCTCTTGATCATCCTCTTCATCGCTGCTGTCAAAGCAATAATCTGATTCAATATCACGCTGACTTGCTACACCTTCGGCCGTATCATCAGGCTCAAAAAGTATAAAGCTGTCCTCACTTTCACATTCCGAAGGTTTTCTGAGTCGTCGACAACATAGAGATTCTTTATTAATGGGGTATACCGAAGGATGTACTGAGGAATGTTCACTTGAATCATCTTTTAAATGTTCTTCATTTCCTTCATGGTCAAAGACTATAAAGGAGTCTTCACTGTCAGTGACCGAGTATTGACGACAACGATTAGGTGACAATGCAGTTTTGGTGATTGTCAGAACCATATCTGAGTTGGTTTTATTAGTAATAGGTATTTCAATACATTGCACCATTACTTTGGAAGGGGAACACATGTTTGGGGATGGTTTTTCCATTATAAAGTCCTCGAGGTGCAATATGTGAATTCTGGGGCTTGAACAGATGTCTGTTGAACTATTTAAGCTATCTTGAGGGTCCTCCTCTTGTAGCATTTCCCTAATTTCCTGTCTCTTTTGATTCTGTTTAGAGTTTTTGCCTGATTGCCTTTTTCTTCGTTGCATATGGTCTCTTTTTGATGTCTTTGTTTTGGTCTCAGATTTGTTATTACCAAGACACATTGCAGAGAGGTCTGAGTTAGTTTCAGGGGGGGTTTTAATGATCTCTTCAACACTAGGTATTATTTCTGGACACTTTTCTTTTATAGAGTCTATAATATAGGAATGACAAGAATTTTGATAATTTTTGGTGCAACTGTCAACAGGTTTTACAGTAGCTTGATATTGGTTAAAATTGTTAACAAAATTTGGATTTGTAAATGACTTCCCTGTGTTAATAGGCAATCTAGAACACATCAATCCAAAGTCTCTTTGCTGCTGCTTTCCCGGTGAGGGCATAAAGTGGTGCCCCTGAGGAGGGGACATTAACGAAGACCACATAATTACCTTTGTTGTGATATTATACGTCACAACAAATTCTCATACAATTTGCGGTAACCCACCAAAACTTATAGTTCGTACCGTGTCGATATCTCAAGTTTCTGGGAAATTGTCCTTGCGTTTTGCCACACAATGTATCTTTTTTCTTTACGATTTCCGTTCTGACGTTGACGGGAATAGCACAAGAAATACTTTTTACACTTTTACTAACACTTTGTGAACCACTAGAGATTATTTTAGCCATTTTTACAACGTATTACTAAACTGTTTTCAAAATACGGTTCGTTTAGGCTGCCATTTTGTATTAAAATGACAATTGCGTAGGGTGTGCGGTGCGAGAATTCGTTAAATCTACGCGATGTTGTCAGATGTTCGATCATAATCCTGAACAAGACAATTTTGAAGAAAAATTCGGTACTCTCTGTAGTCGGATTCAAGGTGAGAGAGAGAGAGAGTACAGAGTACCAACAGTCTTTTAAAAAATACAACTAAAGAAAGGTGGGAAAAGCCATATGGAATAAATTTGTCATGAGTGTATTAACATTCTTCTATTAGTAAAATCACCATAAGTTGTTAGTTAATTGTTGATATAAGACGATTCCAAAAGCTTAGGGGACTATTATCAATTATTATTAAAAATGTTAATATTGCTGATTATTGATTAACCCATTCTCCATCAATAATATCATTTTCAATGTTAGGCACGACGAGTTAACTATGGCAACGTCGCTTGTAATTTTCCAAGAAAAGGAAAGGAAACGTCAGAACTGTGACGAACGCAACGTACGCTGACGTCATATTTTAATTATTGGAATTTGGAATGATTCGTGTGTTCGCGAATGGAATTAATCCAAATACGGAAAAGTCTGGAGATGATCTGGAATCATCTCTGTTTTTCTCTTTGCAAAATATGGATGTTTAGAAACTGGGGCGAAGTTAAAGTTCGATGGTAAATAAAGGATAGATTTTTAATCTTATAGGTATTTTATGGGACTGTAGGGATGAGAGAGAGATAGAAACGAAATGATAACCAAAATTATAGGTATGCAACCAATAAAGCTGTAGAAGTTTTGAGCGGGAAATAATTCGGATTATTGAACCTTTTAGGCAGTAGTGACGCCGCCCGTTAATATAAGTAATAAAACGGATTTTAATTTGTTTTCTGAAAATTTTAGCATGATCATTGAACAGTGTATTTCGAAATATATCCATCAGTTAGTATGTCATAATCAACAGATTTATTAAATATTGATTTTTTCAGGTCTAGCCTAAACCTACACCAAAATTTACGCGTCGTTTTATGACCTTAGAAAAAGTAACGTTAGAAGTACTCGTGAACAGAACAATTTTGGTTTATACTTTCGTCTAGTATTTAACGCAGGAAAACTTTGCTCTATCTCAAGTTCAGCAGCTAGTTTTCCAGCTTGAGCAATAAGTACCTATATTTCCTCTCGAAAACTTTATCATCTCTATAATTCCTAAAATGATCAAGCAGATTCTTTAAATAGTTTTGACACACTGTGTGTGAGTGGAGGGGTACGGTTATTGGACATTGTGAGTTGAGAATCAGTTAAAAAAATTAAATTGATTTCGTTATAGTAGGTACACGTTACTTGCTGCAAATTGTTGAAAAAGTAAACATTCAAATTATCTAAAAATGAAGTTTCGGTGGAAAATTAAATATTTAACATTTTTTTTTGTTAATATTTCTTTAACACATTTATACTTTTTTTAAACCTTTGATTTGGCGCCCCTTTGGAGTGGCGCCCGCGTGCGGTGCACGCATTGCGCTTATGGTTGCGGGGACCCAGCTCGTAAATTTCAAAAAGTGACAAAAAAGCTGTCAGATTAAATAATTAATTTTCTGTGAATTTTTAAGACAGAAAAGAAAATGGGTTGTCAGCCGTTTTGTACAGAGGAATAATAGGTATACCTATCATTATAGGTTTTAAATTATTTTTTTATTGATACCCTATTTCGCTTATTTAAAGTACGCCTCAGCGTGTTTAAATCCCACTTTCAAAAACGCGCGTGTTTTAAAGTTACCATGGCAACATCAACAACCCGTGAAACGTGAAGTCTAAATATATCAACTTATGAATTATTGATTTGACAGAATTACCTTTTAACGTCAAATAAAATATTTTTTTAAGCAATAGACAACCAATGTCAAGGGTGACAACAATGAATCTTATGTGACAGATTGGAAGGTATTTTTTGTTCTCCTCATTTTCATGACAACGACAGGTATATCACATCGCGAATTCGACCATTTCACTTACTTACTAAGTTATTATTTCCATTTTTTGTAATATAAATACCAATAAGTGTACAGGGTTATCCAACCAAGACTAGACAAGGCGATTTTTTTACTTTTCCTGTACCTTTATAAAAAAACTGAAATAGCCATCTTAAGTAATTTTTTTCCCGCGAATTCGAATATCTTCAGCAAAAAACAATTAAACATCAAACAAAAGTACTAGGGGTCACTTTGATATTTTTTTAAATGGGATGCCGTATTTTTAACGAGCTTATCCGATTTCTCATATAAATTTTGATCTAAAATGTTGGATTTTTAATTCAAAAACGCCTTTTTTCTTCAGTTTTAAATTCGGAAAATGTTCGTCTACCGTACGATTAATACCTGATAGATGGATACCCGTTTCACCTGTTCACCCTTTAACCTGCTTTAAAGTGTCCGTCAGTTAGACAAAATAATCAAGGGTAAAATTTCTATATATTTTTCACGTTCTTTGTGTTTGTCGAGCATTCTCTCCACTTTTGTAATATAATTTTATTACACTTAGCCGTTCTTCTAAAGAATATTTCATTATTTGTAATTAATTCGTGAAAAATATATAGAAATTTGACACTTGATTATTTTGCCTAACTGGCGGACGCTTTAAAGCAGATTAAAGGGTGAACAGGTGAAACGGGTATCCATCTATATCAGGTATTAATCGTACGGTAGACGAACATTTTCCGAATTTAAAACTGAAGAAAAAAGGCGTTTTTGAATTAAAAATCCAACATTTTAGATCAAAATTTATAAGAGAAATCGGATAAGCTCATTAAAAATACGGCATCCCATTTAAAAAAATATCAAAGTGACCCCTAGTACTTTTGTTTGATGTTCAATTGTTTTTTGCTGAAGATATTCGAATTCGCGGGAGAAAATGACTTAAGATGGCTATTTCAGTTTTTTTATAAAAGTACAGGAAAAGTCAAAAAATCGCCTTGTCTAGTCTTGGATAACCCTGTACCAATAAAAAAAAATAATGTAAAGTATTCGTGGATAACTGGTCTTTAAAACACTTGCTCTATTTCAAGCACTCCGACTGCGCCGTCGTGCTTGCAAAATCGCGCGTGTTTTAAAGACCTTAATATCCACTTATACTTTAATATACTATATGCGGAATTTTGCCACAAATGTGATCCTTTTTTTTTTTTAAAGATAATAATAATGTTGCAATGCGCATGTCTAATCGTGTGTAGCTTTGTTTACATGTGGGAGGCCATAAATTTGCCACTTTTCGTGATTATTGTTTGCTTATCTCTGAAGGTATTAAATATCTGTGGTGAATTTCCGTTCAATTGTTTTTTCTGCAATCATATTCTCAAAATAAAATTGACAGACCATCATAGGAAGGTAAAAAAAAATTAAACAATACCTACTTCATTTAAGCTAATATTTTATATTGAATAAATTTATATTTTACAAATATATTACAACTTTACACTGACTTACAAATAGAGTATAGAAAGATATATTAAAACTGTATAAGATTTTAATGTGAAATAAAATATGATTCGATTATTTATATAACAATCACGCTTCACGTTATCATTTAGGCGTTTTAAATAAATCACAAGCACAATATTTTATAAAAATCGATAAGATATACAGGGTGTCCCGAAATTAGCTGACAATATTTTAAGGGGATAAAGTACATCCAAAAATAAGACTAATACCGTCTATTAATATGCCTTCAAAAACGCTTCGTTATGGAGCTAGAGCCTACCGAATTGGAGCCATAATAAGCAGTTTTTTCACAATATCTCAAAAACCGATTAGGGTATCGAAACAAAATTTGATACATTTAATTAGCTTAACTTTATTTCTTCCAGTGGCGTCCCACTGGGTAGGTAGTTGGGAGAATATTGCCCTAAGTTTTTTATTTTTAGAATTTTTTAACTTCAGGTGAAATTTTTAGAAGCGTTGAAGTCTTTTGTTGAAAAAAGGTACTTTTGTTTCATTGAGGTAGGATTCACCATTTTCCAGTAAAATCGATTTTAAAATTTTCGGTTTTTTGAAATCCGGTGAAAAGGCTAAGGTTTTTTTTTGCATATCTTAGCAAACACTTAATATTAAAACATGAAATTTATTAGAAGTTCTACTAGCGACAAGGTATATGTATTAAAGGATGTTACTTTAAAATATTTTTCCAGTGACGTCGCACGGGGTGGAGCCTTAAGTAAATATTACTTATATTTTTTTTTAATTTTAAATTTTTTGTTAATAAAACCTTCTATTATTGTAATTTGACAGAATGTAACATTTTTAAATTAAACATATTTTTAGATTCCTTTGTTTTTGAAATATTTATTTTCATGGAGATTTTAAGATAGTTTTAAAATAAAACAAAAAAGAATAACAAATTGCAAATCAAATTTGATTGTGAACCACACGGGAAACTAATTCTTAAGCAAGTACCAGTCATGTGTCCCCAAAAATAATAATCAAGGGGATTTAAATAAAGTGATCTTGGTGGCCAGGCTATGGCTACCAATCCACCTGGTCAATTCCTCACTTGACGTCCGTGCCCTAAACGTAAATCCAGTGGCACATTATCTAATAAATCCCCAAGTTGATTATGTATTATTATTATTTGTCGCTAGTATAGAACTTCTAATAAATTTCATGTTTTAATATTAAGTGTTTGCTGAGATATGCAAAAAAACCTTGGAAATTTCACCGGATTTCAAAAAACCGAAAATTTTAAAATCGATTTTACTGGAAAATGGTGCATCCTACCGCAATGAAACAAGAGTACCTTTTTTCAACAAAATACTTCAAGGCTTCTAAAACTTTCAAATAAAGTTAAAAAATCCTACAAATAAAAAACTTAGGGCAATATTCTCCCAACTACCTACCCAGTGGAACGCCACTGGAAGAAATACAGTTAAGCTAATTAAACCATTTATTGCGTCTAGCTATGGGTAAAACATGTATCAAATTTTGTTTTGATACCCTAATCGGTTTCTGAGATATTTTTTTGAAGGTATATTAATATAGGATTTTAGTCTTATTTTTGAATGTACTTTATCCCCTTAAAATATTGTCAGCTAATTTCGGGACACCCTGTATATACTCGAACATAGGACATACTCTCACAAGTTTTAGGGAAATAAGGTTATTTTAGTTTTAGACATATAATTATGTATTTTATTTCTCAAGACACCTCTTTGTAAAATGGCCGCTTTACTTTTGTAAAAGGCTTTTAAAATACATCTTACCGCTGTGTCGGGATTGCTTGGGTTGTGGCTGCCCGTAGAGTCCTAACAAGGACGAAACGGCCGTCGTGGTCTACCCGCCCCAGGGTATCCATTGTGCTTGGATCCCTGTGTATTCCAATATAAAAAACAATTACACACTTGTCCGATATGCCACAATTATTCGCTTTTAATAGAGTTTTATAATCAAAATTGGCCGACACAGTTAAATCAAAAAGAGTATGCCACGAATTTCGAGTATATCTTATTGCAAAAGTTAAATGAGAAATACACACAGTAAAAATATACAGAAAATATGGAATGCATATAAAATTATATTGGTACATATAATATATTAAAAAATTTGCTACACAAAAATTAAGTAGATCTCAGTCATTTTTCTAAATATATATAAATATAAAAATATCAATAGTCGAAGCCAAATGATTAGGTATTAAAAGTGTAGGTATCAGTTTTATAATATTGAAAGTGAATTCGATGATTGTTTTTCTATGTTTATTACCGCATAAAATAAAGAATTTCGTATAAAATTTCACAATTTACAAGCGTTAGGCGTGGCAATATAAATCTCAGCGAAAATAAGTACAAAAGTATATTACACAATTATTATAAAAAGGATTAAGTTATAAATAGTAACAGTATTTATATCTATAAACAGCAAATAAAGTCAGAAATAAAATTAACAAACACAGCTTTAAGTGGTGAAAGTGAATTTTTAAGAGTACCTATTGAGGACGGTTACTGTACCATTTTATTGTTGTGGCGAATGTACTTCTCTCATATTTTCATTATCTTTACGAGGAATAAAGCGCCATGCATTTTTAAGAACAAGCATACTGCATGGATGAAATAATTGGCAAAACAATGAAATGGTGTAAGAACCAATGCTTTTATGATTCATTATTTAACGAGAGTATAATGCATGCCATAATAAACGAGGATGATTAGATCACGACTGCTTGCGGCGAGTGTACTTATTAAGATGTACAGACTGTCCGCGGATAGCGTTTACAATATTACAAATGCAAAAAATGCCAATTAGAAAACTTATTTAGAATAACGTTTGTAATTTAAATCCGAGATTAAAAAGAAATCTTCGATTTTTTTAGTTTTTTTAATTTTTAGAGGTGCTAAAATGGAAATTTTGCTGCTCAATAAAAATATTAATATAAAATTTTATTAGACTCTATTTTCATAATGGGTGGTGTGTATCTTATTTTAAAATTTCAAATGCATTCCTACCATCTTTTGTAAAAACAAGGAATTTTTTTATCTTTTTATTACTTTGCTTTACGTATGGGGCAAATTTGAAGTTGTCAAATAGAATTTAATGTGTTTTGAAAATGTTGACCTTAAAACAAGGGGTTTAGTTAGTTTAATGTTACGGTGCGGGCGAAAGTTCTTACAACTTTGTGATAGAGACATTTAATCAAGGATACCCTAACGTTTACGTCTCGTAAATATACAGTGTGTGAATAAAGTCTGGAAACGGCTTAATAACATCACAATTTACTGGCGGATTTAAACCAAATTTGGTACAGTTATGTAAGAGGATCTAACGCACCGAATGACGATATTGGCGTTGTTGCCAGCTTTTTAGTTTGTCTGGAATTCGAACGAATTTTATATTTTTAAATATAACACCCAGTATATTTTTACATTTTTAAATTCCACATAAAATTATAATTATTTTTTATTAAATGCATTATTAGTCTATACTTCATAGTTTCCGAGATATTGACTCTCGAAAAGTGAAATTTTTGAACTTTGACAGCTTATAACTTTCTAACAGTACGTCTTAGAGCAAAACGGCTTACATGTTCCTATCTTCAATTTTTATTATCTTCCCAAAAAAAATCAACTTCCGGTTAAACCGGATGTAACCCGAAAACAGGAAATATAGTTGTTCCGGTTTAACTGGAAGTTGATTTTTTTGGGAAGATAATAAAAATTGAAGATAGGGACATGTAAGCCGTTTTGCTCTAAGACGTACTGTTAGAAAGTTATAAGCTGTCAAAGTTCAAAAATGTCACTTTTCGAGAGTCAATATCTCGGAAACTATGAAGTATAGACTAATAATGCATTTAATAAAAAATAATTATAATTTTATGTGGAATTTAAAAATGTAAAAATATACTGGGTGTTATATTTAAAAATATAAAATTCGTTCGAATTCCAGACAAACTAAAAAGCTGGCAACAACGCCAATATCGTCATTCGGTGCGTTAGATCCTCTTACACAACTGTACCAAATTTGGTTTAAATCGGCCAGTAAATTGTGATGTTATTAAGCCGTTTCCAGACTTTATACACACACTGTATTTCCATTTACCTCTAAAAATTAAGAAAACTAAAAAAATCGAAGATTTATTTCAAATCTCGAATTTAAATTACAAACGTTATTCTAAATAAGTTTTCTAATTGGCATTTTGGTCAAAAATGAAAAATAAAGGTAGTTTACTCTTGGAGAAAAATCATGTTATTAAAGTCATTGCAAACCCTGTATAAAAAATCAAAATTTTCTCTTCGTGAATTGCATTTTTTTTTAAGCAAAACTTTTATCAAGAATGACTTTTTCCCGAAGAATGAAATTTTTCATTCATTTGTGCTATTGTAAACCCTATCCGCGGACAGTCTGTATATTATATATTATATTATTATTATGGTTCATTATTTCTTACGCTAGTTTTCTTACGCTAGTCAAATGATACGCTTTATCCACCCATTTAATAAAAAAAAAGGACTAAACCGCAAATTCTCTTTGAAACTGAACTCAAAATACCACATTTTTGCCTTATTTGGACATTTTATATTTTAAATTACGCTGACGCTTTATTTAAAAACAGGTAATTTTCCCGAAACCCGAAAATTGCAGACCATCTTTAAGATTGAAAATACGAAATATAAATTACGTATATTTTTCCTTATTTTTGATGAAACTAGTTCCCAAATAACCCATTTCGTTTAACATATTCGTTCGAAAGGTTATTATGAGAAATACCTCATTTTGGCCTTTTCTTGACAACGCAAATTTTAACAATTTCAATGGAGATCTCGGCGTTCTGGAATGTGAGTGAATTACGAATTTATAATTACACGTGTTGTTTTATGAGTAGGGAACTTGACAAAAATTTTAAATGGGGAAAAAATTCTATAAATCATAAGTACATATTGTCATAAAACATATGGCAGCAAAAAAAACAACATATTTCGTCCCAAAAGACCGCTAGAAAGATTTAAAAATGCCCCAAAATTCAAATTATTCCAAGCGGGTAAAAACGCGCTGCTAGTAGTCGTGACGTCAAGGGGTATCATTTGTCAGATTTGTGTGTGACATCCACGAAATAGGTTATAGGTTTTCAATAAATATGATGATTTGTCAGATTTGACATCCACGCGTCAAGCGACACGACCTTAAAACAACAATACAATAACAATAACACACGGCAATCCAAATGCAAATTGGGTCGCTCGGCACCTGTCAGGAGTGTCAGGATGACGGATAACCAAAAGTCATACCCCCTGACGTCATCGGGCTTCGCGCGCTTTAGAGATCGTTTGAAATGCTTTCGACACGCGCGAAACTTTAAAGAAATTTTACCAAGTTATTTTTGATTTTTAAGGAGTAATAATTGGAGAATACTTGGAGAATACTTTTTCAGGCCTAACTAAATCATATTATTGAAAAAAAAAATTGGAAAGTTCCCTATTGCATTTGTTGTATAATGTGCCTATTAATAAATGGTTATTGTAGTTAAAGTTATTTAAATGTAAGATATGCTTCACAATATATGCACTCAATATACAGGGTGGTCCTTAAGTACATCAAGAAAATCTAGGATATGATTCCTGGCATCAATTTAAGTTGAAAAGTTCATATGGACTTATGCCCTAAAATGCTTACCCTCTAAGATACAGGGTGTTAAAATATTTTCCATTTTCCTTTAAAACTACCATTTTTTTCAAAAACATAGTAGAGACAACTTTTGTTCCGCTTATATCAGTAATGCATAAAAATGCATCAGAGTTTAAAAAAAACAGTGGCGTATCACATATTTTCACAAAAAAAATATTGATGGTATCTTCATGCACGCCACTGGTGGAAGTAGGCAAACCCTTTTTTAACCAAAAAGTGCAGTTTAATACGAAATCAATCGACATCAATTTTCAATACCGTATCTTCAAGGAGTTTCGAAATTTTAAAAAAACAATTATTTTTCAAAAATATTTTAACACCCTGTATCTTAGAGGGTAAGCATTTTAGGGCATAAGTCCATATGAACTTTTCAACTTAAATTGATGCTAGGAATCATATCCTAGATTTTCTTGATGTACTTAAGGACCACCATGTATATTTGATAAAATCGGAAATACATCGTCGATGTCATGCGCTTTTTGAAATAATAATGTAGAAATAATTTTGTTTAAATTTATATGCCATAAACATAAGGATATAAAGAAAAAAGAAAAACTTCCTTAAAACTGTGTTTGCTGTTGAAAGTTTCACAATATTTCTCTCTAAATTTTGTCGAAGAATCACGAAAAATTAAAAAACATCGAATTATTGCTATCGATTTTGGTTAAATGTTTATTTTTAGAATTATCATATCTTTAGACAACAGTCTTTATATTTTTATAAACTACGGACAGTTATTTTTACATTTAATTTACCTATCTAATTTTTCATTTGAAAAATTTCTCTTACGTAGATATTTAGGTATAAAATGTTACTATCAAAGAATATTTTCTCTCTCTTTTTTCTTTTGGGGTGGAAGGGGGTTATAATATCTCTTTTTTGGGCTATTTGATTTAGGCATCTTATACTGAGTCTTATTTTGGTAGATCAGAATATAGTATGCTTAGGTACTGGATTGAAACCTGAGGTGTTTTTTATTGTGTACTAAGTTCACCAGAAATATATTTAGCATTATAAGTAGATAATTTATAATTATAAAGAAACATTTATTTTATTTTGTCCATTTCTATACAGTAGGTACATACATATATCATTTTAATATAGTGAATGTGAGCTGTGTGGTGTAAAAAATGTCCTAAAAAGAACATTTACTGACTTAAATATACAGTGTGTCCGGAAATGATGAGCAAAAAATTTAGGGGATAATAATTCTAGACCGAAAATAAATACTATCTCTTCCTATAACATTTTTTCGAAAAAAGATTATTAACGGATTTGCAGGGTGTTAACGTTAAATTCTATTTGCAGTTTTAAAATACATAAATTAAACATTCAAATCAAAGGTTCAATGCATAAATTATTTTTCTTAAAAAATTTCGACGAACTCCATGGAATATTCCTTTCTTTGCTATGATATATGTTTAAGGTTGAAAATAAATTAAAATGATTTCGTATTCATCTCATGCAAGCAATGATATTTTAGCGTTTTTCGCGTAAACGGTTAGATTTATCGAAACAAAACTAGTATACCTTTTTAATGTCAAAGGGTTAAAACAATAAAAATATTCAGCAAAAATGGGCATACAGTGTATGACAAAAAAGTTGGGACCATTGAAATTAAACTATATAGGCTCCCATGTGGCGCCCTCTACAAAATGGGAAAAAACCGTGGCAAATTTATATTCCTTATCCCGAAAAAGCCCCATATAGGTACGAGATTTTGTCACAACATTATGGGCGTGGCAAAAGGTATTGCAAATGAAATTTAACTTTAACACCCTGTAATTCCGTTAATAATCAATTTTCGAAAAAATCTTATAGGAAGAGATAGCATTTATTTTCGGTCTAGAATTATCCCCTAAATTTTGTGCTCATCATTTCCGGACACCCTGTATAAACAGGCATTATCGCAGGAACCTCGCGTTTTTAAAAAATATGCCTTAACTTTTTACTTGGACTGTGTATTAGTATTATTGTGTATTTTCCCAATTATTGCTTCCAATATATTCACGATCTACCAAAACAAAACAATTTGTCATTTTTAATAATTATTATCATTAGGTACTATATATTCGATCCATGCCTCAGTAGAGAGATGATCTATCAACATTTATTAATATCTACAACATTTATAAGGAAACCCTCTAGTTTTGATTTTATATTATAGCCACATAATATTCAAGTATACGTTTTGATTTGATTTTTGGTAGTGACTAGTGTACCGACGACCGGAACCTTAAAGATTTTACTGATTTATTTTTAAAATATAAGAGTAAATAACTTACCCAGTTGATATTTATTTCCACAGAACAACAAAAATGATTTCGTATTCATCACATGCAAGCAAAAAGTGGTTTACGTAAGTTGGATTGTAGAAAAATATAGTGTACACCTTGAGTGGATTGAACTCGGGCGCCTTCTTAAGTTGGTGTGACTTTTACAGTTTCGACGGGTTATACATTAGTCACTACCTCAATTTCGTTTTATCGCAAAATAAAACAAATATCCTTTAATAAAACATCTGCTAAGTATAAACATCTTATGTAATAACTTGATATGTGAAAAAATAATGCTTTTATTTTTATTACATCTACGTACTTTTGGTGTTTCGCCTTATTTTACTTTGTGACAAGAAAATTGGAAAATAAAAGGGGAAATGGAAATTATAACTTGATTAAATATATATTTAGTTTCTAATGGCTCAACTTCATTTTATTTAAAAATAAATTATAAGGCTACCTATCACTCATGACGGTGCCATGTATCAAATGTATACCTGATGTTGATGTAATGTTATTATGAATTAGAAGATAAATGTAGTGTCCGCGAAAATAATTAAAAAGTGAATATCGGACTGCGTTTCATATTGGAGTTTATTCCGCTGGGATGGCGCTACGGTGTATCGATGGCCGTTTTGGTTTTGCAAAAAGGCTTTTAATACATCTTACCGCCGTTGTCAGGATTGCTTGGGTTATGGCATGGCTAAAGTACCAACCGTTAAAACATTTGGTCTAAAATGAAGTTGAACCGGTTTCACATCAGAATGTATTATTTTACTAATAAACATAAGTAGTAGGTACGTCATATCTTTTTAGTTAATGTTGCCGTACAAAATCGAAAACGTTATTAGGGGAATTTTATTACCTGCTAACAAAATACCTCGACCGAGTTCTCTAGTAAATATTTAAAAAAAATATTAAGTATTAAGTGTCAGTTGCTGTGTCTCTGTTATACACACAAAAAATCCTATAGCTCTACCCGACTCCATTGCTATAAATTTGGTATCAACCACTCCGTGCTGACAGCGACCCGATGTATTACTCCCAATAATCATTTTGTTTTTATTAGAATTAACGAGTTGGTTCGTTGTATTAGGAAACAGGAAATGCGTTAGTTAATATGTTTATTCAAAAATATTATCAATTAAAATTATTTTTATACCCTTAAGGCAGAATACTTTTTACTTATTCAATCATTTAAACAAATAAAAAAAAACAAGAGGAATGAAAACGTTGCTATTTTATCAAGTGAATCACCAAGTTATTTAAGTGTTATGGGTTACATTATTACTATTTTTTTAATTGTTAAAGAAAGATCATCTTATTTGTGAGACAAAATTCGGTCATTTGTGAAACTCGGCAATCCACCAACCTAAAAAGATCGACAACATACTTGTCAGATATGATTTGAATAGTAAAATCAAACACTCTGTATATTCTTAAATTTCCTAAAACCTATTATAGTATGTATAAACAGTTCAGACAGTACAAAAGCTGTATAAACGACTAAAACAATTGAAAATCTAATAATTAAAAATCACATTTTAAATATCGTATAACAAAAACGACTTTATATCTCCTGTTGCTACTCGGTCCAAGAGATAATTTTTTTTAAAATAAATAAAAGCACAAGCTGCCGCGAATTACTTACAAAACATTTTTTAATCGCCGGTTTAAATGTTCGTGGAGCGTTTGATGTGGGGGCCTGATATGTTGTTGTGCCTACATCAATTATCAATCATCTTCTTAGTCAAATTCTTAAAATAATTTTAAAAAAATAAGCCCCGGGATTACTTTTCTATTGCCCAATTTCTTTGTTCTGTTTGAGCGGAGCATAATTACCCCAGTCAAATAATTCAAAATTAGGGCAATCGGTGGAAAAAATTCCCAGAGAGTTGGTTTTCTTTTTAAACGCTTTCTCTACACTTGGGTAAACATATATCAAAAGTCCCCGAGGGTGGGGGGTGGGCTCGAGGAGAAGGTGGGGGTTAAAGGTACCACTTTTCAGGTTTTCGCTTAAATCTCGAAAACGACCACTCCTATCGATTTTCATAATTAGTAATAATTAAAGCTAACACAATTTTCTACAAAAATGATTCTATGCACTTTTGTCGTAGAACTAACCGTAAGCAAGCTACGGGCTTTTGAAGTTTGGATTTAAAAAAATAGCCATTTTTTCCTCCACGGATACAGGAATATGCGACAATTTGACACAACAATTGTATCCACGCTGTCGCTAAGCTCTTTAATATGTTTCTCGAAGAACATCGTAGTATTCAAGTGTGGCCGTTTTGTTGCTTTTTTATTTAGTTTCGTATTTAGTTGGCAATCGCGTCGTGTTGTGTGTGCCGAAAACGTAACTTTAGTTCCACCCCCGCTACATCATGGCTGAGAAGTGCTTGGTATGTGATGTATCTGTTGAAAGTGATAGGATTGCTGTGCGTGAGAAAGGTATGAAAGGACTGTTTAAAGCCAGTATTGCAAGAAAGGATGGCAAGAGCTCGGTTTTTGAGAACAAAATACATGGAATTGTTCACAACTCCTGTCGAAAGCGTTACACCAGGCCACAATCTGTTGCTTCCGATTTAAAAAACGCAGAAGAAGTCGAGTCCCTCAGCTCAGCAGGGAGCTATCGACGATCCAAGGTTCCTACATTTGACTTTAAGAATTAAGTGTTTGTTTTGCTGTGGTGCAATTAATAATGAGTTTTATCGAAAACAGAAAAAAAAAAAGAATTGGAAAAGCGGGAGGCAGTATTTCAAGTGCACAGTTTGGAAGACTTGATAGACCCCCTTGACACCTTTTAATAAACTGTTGGACCAATACTTAAGTTATGGTAGGTTTTATTTAAATAATCAATATTCAATCACCTTTCAGTTTTTTATACCTGGGACTTATTATCACTTATAATAAATAGCTACCAACTGCCTACTGTGCTGGGTTGGCACCACATTTATTCTAAGCTAATGAAACACCGAAAATGCATTAACTATTATATTGATTTACGTTTAAAAAATTGGCACATAGAGTATTAAAATATATTGAGAAAGTTCACTTACATTTTACAACTACTAACGATTTTTATGTTTATTATTAAGGAGTACACAAAAGTTCGACTATACTACCGGTGCTCTAACATCTTCAACCATAATGTCTCTCTCTCCAACTTAGCACCTATAATACATCCGCTTCTAGTATATTGTTTTCGCGGTCTATTCAAATTTTAAGTTTACAACACATTTATCTACTATTACTCTACTGAACAAGACTGTAATTTAAATTTTATTGTTTAGTTTGAAGAATGCAGCATATGGGGACGACTAGGAAGACTTTATAGACCCCCGTGACCCCCCAACTCCTCTAATGAAGTGTTGGACCAATAAATTCATTGTCCTACGGTTTAAAATGGAAATGAAGCAGATTTTTTAAATAATGTTTATTTTGTCCGCCCTATAACTCGCTCACAATTAGTCCTACGACAAAAGTGGGACCATTTTTGTAGAAAATTTTATTAGCTTTAATTTTTATAAAATATGAAAATCGATAGGAGTGATCGTTTTCGAGATTTAAGCGAAAAACTTAAAAGTGGTACCTTTAACCCCCACCTCCTCCTCGAGCCCACCCCCCACCCTCGGGGACTTTTGATATATGTTTACCCAAGTGTAGAGAAAGCGTTTAAAAAAAAAACCAACTCTCTGGGAATTTTTTCCACCGATTTGCTTATTTTGTTTGAGCTAAATGATACATATTCTCGTCAAAAAAGATAAACTGCATAACGTCAAGAAGACGATAGAGCTCGAAGTGTCAAAATAAATTCCGACAGGTCAAAATAACAGGGATAGGATTCAATATCGAACCCACCACATCAAACATAACAAAACCTAAAACTTTTTATACACATCAGTACTCACTTTAGGCTAAAATTTGACACAAATGAGATTTAGGAAAGATCAGTCCAGTTCTTAAACCAAAAACCCCTCGCTACCGTTAACGCGTATCTGGGCCCTTATATTTTGTACACTGTTCATTATTTTCTTCTGGTGGCCCACCAGGGTGATACCGAGTTCGGTCAATTCTTTAACTGTCAAATTGACGACCGCGTCCATGCTGTTGACGCCGCCCGCATGGAAGTTTTCCAAGTAGCGCGTCATTTTGATTGAATTGAGCCATTCTTCGACGGAGGTGAATTGAGTCAGGTCGGGAGCGTCAGCTGATAAGGGGTTCGTGGTGCTGGAAAAATAAAATAGGCGTTTAGGGGAAGGTTGAAAGAAAATGGCAGGTTTATTAGTTGAGGGATCGGTGGAATTTTTTTTATCTGTATCGTTACAACTCCTTAATTTATTTTTACAGGTAAATCTAGTAGTAGAGAATGTCATATTTTGATTAAAATTTCACATTCAATTCACAACGTTTAAAGTCTACTATTAGGGAATTGTATTATGTGTCTCACTGAGAACTAATCCAGCTGTTTGCATTTAACAATTCATGACATTCTGGCGGGTTTGTACTACGCCGCGAACGTAAATTATAATATGGCTACGCAGCGTTGAACGCGAAACATGCGCTTGATTGCCTTGTAGCTACCCTATTTGGGCGGCAAAACTCTTGTATGTTGTCAGGGATGTTCATAGTTCCATTGGTATGTCTTTTTTAAGCCATAACTTTTATTATATCGCACGTTCAGTTCAATGTTTCAATTGTAAATAAAATTGAAGCTGTATTATTGCAAGTCATTATGCTAATAAACCATTAAGACCCTTGTTTACAAGTTTAAAATAAGGTGAATGCGATGGTAGATGGCAGTCCTGTCTCTGTCGCCAACATCTTAACGTAAAATAGACCAGAGAAGGGTGCCTTAAATGAAATGACAGGTACCTAACTTAGTTTACTTTAAAACCGAACTCGCTGTATATTAGTACTCAAAATATAATAACTAGGACAACATGTGATATAGAACACGTGGTAGTTCTCAGACGACAATATATTTCGATAAGTTTAGACAAATAGGTTTTGTGAAAAAATGCATTAGTTTAAGTACCCTACATAAAACAAAAAAAAATGTCGCTTAACAAGACCAAAAGTAAAGTGAAAAGCATGCAAAATAAAAAGCAAACAAATACCTTTAAAGCCAGGGGTGGGAGGTAACCAAAGCACATAAAAGCATATTTACAAATTTTCGAAATCGACCCAGGCCCTCGACTTAGCAGCGTTCTCGCTCGCACTGCCCTCGCCCTCCTTGTCTTTCTTGAACAACTCTACAGAACTACCATTAGCAACGCTCGGATCTTCGTCGAAATTATTCGAAAAATTATTCGTCGAATTCTCGAAAGTTTGAATCAATTCCTGCTTGGTCTGCTCGATGGACGGCGATTTCTCGTAAATGTTTTGCAAAAACACCTCGTCGGGTCGTTTGTTAAAGATAGTTTCGTCGGTAAGTTGCAGGAAATTCGTGTCTAAATTTGGATAGTAATGCGGCTTTTGGTTAAAGAAGTTCGACGAGGTGCTACTAGAGGCGCCACTATAGCATTGCCTGTCAAAGGCGTTGCTGTTCAGCCAGCTCTCGGTGTTGAGCTCCTTCATCTGATGCTCTCGCATATCATTGTAAACCTTGTCGTCCCTTAAGTTCAGTAAACTACTGAAACGTTTTTTCATCTCGTGTTGAATCAACGAGTTCCTGTACTCCACCTGTAGCTGTCTATCCATCTGTTCTTGCGTCAGCGTATAGGGCGCAAAACCATAATTTTGAAGCAAAATAACGTCGGGTAAATAATGCGTTGGTAAAGTACCATCGGCGTTAGGAACGGCTTTATGCGGATGATAAGTCGTAGGTAACGATCCGAAATAAGCGTTGCTATTGGTCAATTCTAGAGTGGCGTGCAATTGTTGGTGGTGCGGGTTTAATTGCCACGGGTTGGGGTGGTTAAGCGGTAGCGGTCTTCTAAAATGCAAAGGGAAAGTTGTGTGAGTGGTTGGTGCGTGGCGGTGTTAATGGTGAAGGGGTTTGGTGTATTTTTGTGCTGCCAATGAAATTCTACTTGCCAAGCATTATAGGAAAAGCACTACGTTTTAATCCCCAGAGGACGATTCCAGCGAAGATATATTAAGAGCAAGGTAGACATCTCATTATCTTTATCATAGCGTCATGTGCATCGATCCACCAGGTTCCTCACGAGTTTCACCACTTTTGAGTTTAATTTGAGCTTAAATTGACTCAATTTGTAACTAACTATTGGGGATTTACCAGTGCTTCAAGAAAAGCTGTTGGCTGGCAACACATCAAGAATTTAACTTTACAGTCAGAACAGAGATCATGTGGTTTTGCAATTATGAGAATGATATATCTCTCTATATACTTAATGCCCATTCATTTTGAAGTAATACAATTTTGACGAGATGAAAAAAGAAAAATATAAAACCAATATAGGGCGAGAATCGTTGACAACTATATTTCCACGTAGTTCACATTCATGACCTCGCGAGGAACCGCAAGGTGGACGAAGAAATGCTTCTCAAATCGTCCGACCATCCAAAAGTAGGGCTTTGATAAAAAGATCGTGCAAAATAGTTTTTTAAGCATCGATTATATACCCGCAGTCCTGCAATATGCTAGTGTGTATGAGTAAATAAAACAAATATGAGTTTTGGAATCTGTTTAGGTAAAACAATAAATGAATCGGTCATTTGAGAAAGACCATAAGTCAAAAAAGTAAAATGTTGAGGAATTAAAAAAAAACTTTCTTAAACTTACGGGGTTTCCTAAGTAAAGCAGATTTTGACTCTTGAAAATTAATTACAAGAAGTAGTACGACTTATGGGATTTCTCGTTGGAATGTGCGCCGAAGTGTTGGCAATAGGATTCCGCCATTTTTTGAATATGTCAAAATTGTGACTTATGGGCTTTCTCAAATGACCGATTCAAATAACCAATGTCCTTTCTACTTTTTTTGCCACACAAATATACACCAAACCCGTATTAATGACAGCATTAAAATGTTAAAATTGTAGGTACAGTGGAGAGTGGAGCTAACAGAAGGAAGTTTAACAAAAAGCAAAACTAATATAAGTAAGAGCATTATAATGACAAAGCAAAATCGTAATTGTGCAAAAATATAATGAAACTTACAACATGTAAAGCATAGAGTTTCTCATGCTGCAAATAAAGAGATATGAAATATTAATGAGATCAAAAAATAACATATCATAATATTAACGAGCTGGGCTAATAGTTTTTATAGGTAATTTTATGAATTTATAGTAAGAAAAGTAAAAATCATTATTTTTTTAAAGGTAATCTATCGCCTAAATACAGTGTTTTGACCATTTTTTGTTTCAAAATACAAATTTTAATTGTTATAATAATCAGCATTTCATTAAATATTAAGCCTAACATCAAACAAAAGTTTTCCCCACTTATAGACTTTCATATTTTAGTTTCTATTACCTACAACATACATGGATGAATAAAATGTAGGCATTTATTACAGAATATAAATTTGACCGTCCATTTGTAACAGTCATAGAACGTTCTGATTCTGATAAAGGAACGGATCAACCTTTTATATAGAATATTACCCACTTAATCAAGAATCGTTCGGACCCATGAAATTATAATCATTTTGAAATGCATTTTTTTAGAAAATAGATATCACAAAAATGCTACGTGTATCAACTTTAATTTCATTGCGCGGTAAGTAAAAAAGTTCTTGTACTCCTTTGAAAATGACCCGCAAAGGTCGAGTCCATTCGACGAATCATACGAAAAATTTCTCCACAAGTAGTACCTACAACATGTACAAAAGCAATTTTTAGATCAATTGATCTACTGCAGAACAGTTGATGATTTATGAAAAATATCTAGAATTGATTGTAGAATGAAAAAATGTTAAAAATGTAAAACTATAGACAATGTTTCATTGAAATAATTTAAAGTCGATACACGTAGCATTTTTATGATCGACCTTGTATAATCTTCTTCATGCGTTTCAAAACAATTAATTTGACAGGTCTTTATATCGTTAATATCAATATTAAAAGCAAACGACACTGTTGCACTTTTGTACCATAGAATATTTATTTTATTCATCCAGATTTACCTATACGATCTAAACATCGAACTCACCGATTCTGAGCAATTTTTCTTAAAGTATCTGGGACTCGTATTAACTTATCTAACGTTTTTACAATGGACTGGAACGAGGGCCGGTGCGTCCGTTCTTTCTGCCAACAATCCAGCATCAGCTGGTAGATTGCTTCGGGGCAGTCCATTGGAGCTGGCAACCTAAAAAAAATAAATAATGAATCAAGAAACTATATACGTTGCTTAAACGATTTGGTGAAGAAGGGTTGGCATGTAGCCATTCTACTGCATCCAAACGGCTTATTATTCACTTTGTTATATGGCTGGATAATGTTAGCCAGACGGGACCTGTTAAACCTCCGAGGGTCATTCCTCATTATTTATTATCTTTCCAAGACCGTATTTGGTTGTTAGTAAGAGGAGTAAATAGGTTTATTTTAAAGAATCAGTAAATAATTACACAGACAGATCCAAAATACATTAAAGTCTACAACCACGAAAATGGTAAATCATCGCTTAGTTCGACTTATTTAGTATAAATTGCGATGGACAAATTCATAGTTTTGCAGATGATACTACAATTTTTTATACCGATACAAATTGGGACAACTTAAATAATAAATTTAAAAAAGATTTTAAAATTATAAAAAATTGGTTTGATAACAGTTTGTTAACAATTAATTTTAATAAAACAAATTCTATTCCTTTTATTAAACCTAAATAACCTACCACGAAATATGAATAGTATTCAAATAAATAAAGACATTCAAATTTTTAAAGTTACTAAAATAAAATATTTAGGAATTATTTTTGACAATAAATTAAATTGCAATTTTCACTTAGAATACTTAATTAAAAAATTAAGAAGTTTACTACCGATTTCTGAAAACATTAAAAAAATTTTAAATGTAAGACATGGAAATATTATATATTACGCGTTAGTTAAAACTCATTTAAATTACGCAATTTAAGGTTGGGGAGGAATAAATAGAAGTTTAGTTAAAAAATTAGAAATATTACAAAAAAGGTTTCTAAAAATTATATTCAATAAAGATTATCTTTATCCTTCAAAATAATTATGTTCAGAAACAAAAAAGTTGAACATAAGACAACTTTAAATTTATAACATCTTAATATACAGTGTGTGTATAAAGTCTGGAAACGGCTTAACAACATCACAATTTACTGGCCGATTTAAACCAAATTTGGTACAGTTGTGTAAGAGGATCTAACGCACCGAATGACGATATTGGCGTTGTTGCCAGCTTTTTAGTTTGTCTGGAATTCGAACGAATTTTATATTTTTTATTATAACACCCAGTATATTTTTATATTTTTAAATTCCACATAAAATTATAATTATTTTTTATTAAATGCATTATTAGTCTATACTTCCTGATTTCGAGTTACATCCGGTTTAACCGGAAGTTGATTTTTTTGGGAAGATAATAAAAATTGAAGATAGGGACATGTAAGCCGTTTTGCTCTAAGACGTACTGTTAGAAAGTTATAAGCTGTCAAAGTTCAAAAATGTCACTTTTCGAGAGTCAATATCTCGGAAACTATGAAGTATAGACTAATAATGCATTTAATAAAAAATAATTATAATTTTATGTGGAACTTAAAAATGTAAAAATATACTGGGTGTTATATTTAAAAATATAAAATTCGTTCGAATTCCAGACAAACTAAAAAGCTGGCAACAACGCCAATATCGTCATTCGGTGCGTTAGATCCTCTTACACAACTGTACCAAATTTGGTTTAAATCGGCCACTAAATTGTGATGTTATTAAGCCGTTTCCAGACTTTATACACACACTGTATATATTTAAAAATAAAAACCTTATACAATTTAAAAAGCATAATCATAATACACGTCATAAAAATGAAATAACCATAAAACCTAAAATAAATAAGTCCATAGGATAAAAAAAAATTCAAATATTTATGTTTTTATTTAAACGAATATTTCACTCATGTATAAATTTTCCCATAAGAAACGTTAAAAATAAAAAAATATCAGCGGATATACAACGTTGCCTAGACAACGTTGTATATCCAACACACAACAATCGAACCTATTTGACGAGACAGTTTTTTTAATTTTTATTATTCAATCAATAATTAGTTAATATTTTTCAATTGTTTGTTGCTATTTGTTAAGTTTTTTTATAAAATAAAAAAAAAATTGTTATTGGATTTCAGTTACAGTTTTAATTATGTTATATGAAATTGAAAATTGTATGACAAAAAAAAATTTTTATATATATTTCATTCTAGAAATATTCTCCCTAAATACCGCTCGTGCATAAAAATTAACCAGATAATTTTCATTCAAGCTTGTTATACTAATTCCACTCGTTCTTCGAACTCGTGGAATTATAAATAACAAGCTTTCATGAAAATTATCGGTAATTTTTAAGCACTCGTGGTATTACCCCCGATTATTTAACAACAAAAATTAAAAAATTGATTTCATTAAAAAGGTCGAAATAAAAACATGGAAATTAAAAAATTAAAACCGGACAGTTTGAAAATATTTTTAGGAATGCTTTAATTAATTAATATTGTTCTGAATAATTTATATAAGTAGTATTTTTTACTTAAAAATTATAAATTAATAATTGTATAAAGGTAATATATTTACTAAAAAAAAATTACTTTAAAAACAAAAATAAGATTTGCCCCTAACAAGCTCAGCTTCAGGGGATTGAAGAATACGTTTATAGAAGAAAACATAAACATATTTATTATATTATTGAATTTTAAATAAACTTATTATTATTATTATTTACTTTTCATTATATTTGCTCCTGGAGCAATGTCGAGGAACCTTACCACGTCCGGGTCGACATCATGCAAGCAATAGTATTACACCATCGATTACTCCTCCGCCTATTATAACGACTTAATTATGAGATTTCTGGAAATTTACTTTTATACAGGCCGATAAATAAAGTTGCGGTTTTCTTTTAAATGATCGACTTAATATAACAATGTATTTTCTCACCTATAGCCCTTCTCTATACTCTTAATAACGTCTTGATTGGACCAGTTCCAGTAGGGCCGCTCGCCGTACGACATAACTTCCCAACAAACGATCCCCATCGACCACACGTCACTGGCCGAGGTGAATTTACGGAAGGCTATGGCCTCGGGCGCTGTCCATCTTACTGGAATCTTGCCACCCTGAAAATAACACGAAAAGGATGATTACATACAGCCTTTTTTGCAGTGGTTTAGAGCTGCATTGTAGTTATTTGCTACCGTGCGCACAAAAATTATTTGCATCAAAAAGGGCCTTGTATCTAAGGACGTAATGCTTAGCCGTAGAGCTTAATACCTGTCGGGTGTCACTAACTACCTGAATTAACAATCAATCAGTTATTCCGTCATCTTTGACAGTCGTTACAAGTAATTTGATTCATCGCAATTTTTCCAATTTCTTGAACAATTCTCACAATAGGCTTTACGGAACAGCACAAAACATTCATGGTTGAAGCGTATTTTCGAAACGGGGTTAGAGTAAATGGTGATCGAGTGCAATACAATCCGGGTTGGTGCATGGACGATTTTCACGAACATTTTCCTAACGTTGCTTTTATTGCTGGGGATTTTTATCATTGCCTGAAAAGAACCGTGGCTGTGTTTAGGGAAACAGGTTCTATATAACACAAAAAAGGAGCAGGAAGACCATCTGTAAGAACAGAAGAACTTATTGGAAATGTTCGTGAAATAATGCAAAATACGCCAACAAATTGTATAAGACGCCTGTCCCAAGAAGTGGGAAGATCTTATGGAACATGCAGGACTATTCTTAAGAAGCAGCTAAATTTATTTCTTTATAAAGTGCAAGTATTCCAAGAATATAAAAGAAAGGATTATCCAAGAACGTGGTAACATTTCTGCAGAGATGCTGGTCAATACTTTCGAAAATATGAAGAGACATGTGAATTTATGCTTGGAGCTGGCGGTGGCCAATTTCAGCAAATTTATGTAATTATTTTTCTTTTTCTTTCTGTATATTCTTACTTTGTTAATTTTGTAAACAACAAAAAAAAATTTGTATTTGTCTACCTACTTATTTTATTACTCGTTAGTTTGGCATACCATGTCATAATATGAATTTGACAAAATTTTAACCTAGATTTGGTTAGATAGATCGTCCCCATATCATTGTGATTTAAACCAAGCCTTACGTTTTTTAATCCAATCCCTCTTTGATGCAAATAATTTTTGCTCGTACGGTATAAACGCTGGTGTGGTCTACTTACCCTTGTAGTATACGCTCCCTCCGTTGAGCTCTCTATTTCCCTACTTAAACCGAAATCGGCTATCTTACACACTAACTCCGAATTAACTAACACGTTTCTAGCTGCCAGGTCTCTATGCACATAATTCATTTCACTCAGGTACTGCATACCCGCTGCTATACCTCTTAACATACCGACTAACTGTATCACTTTAAACTTCCCATCGTTTGCCTGAAAAAGAAAAAAATTTACATCAAAAATGAGGTACCATTAAGTAACAACGTAGTCTAATGTGACGCCGGGAGCAGTTAGGTACTGTGAGGGATCGTTCGATTAAACCGACAAAATATCTTACCCTTAAAAACGTATCCAGAGATCCATTCTCCATATATTCGGTAATGATCATTACCGGATTGGACTTGGTAACGACCCCCTGCAAGAATATCACATTGGGATGCTCGAACTGTCCCATAATGGAGGCTTCTGTCAAAAAGTCGTTTCGGCTCTTGTCCAGCGATCCCGCTTTGAGGGTCTTGATAGCGACGTCGATCTCCGCCCCGTTCATTTTGAGCTTGCCCTTGCACACGTCCCCAAACTCCCCTCCACCTTGAAAATAACACCCTGATGAATTTAAATAAAAAAATGTATAAATAAAAAATAATGACATGCAAAAATAAATAAAAAATAAAATGTCAAATAAATTAGATAATAAGGTCTTGCGACCAAGGGTACGACCAAAGACTTCTAATAAATAAGGAGACAAAACATTTCATTTATAAAACGCGATATGTTTACAATCATACATCCTTGGGGCAAACTGGCAACGCTGTATGCTTTAGACTATTAGGATATATTAATCCGGTGTTAGAATAATCCAGTTTTTTACACACCCACTCACTGGCGATCCATTATTGTGAGCTAATAAATAACACATGAGTTTATTATATATATATATTGTCACAAAAATACACTATGTTACATAGAAAAATATTTATAAGCCAGCAGCCTACCAACACCGCGCAATTCGAAAATGAATGAACCCCGCCATGATGGCTGCTACAAGGCCGCCGCGTAGTAAAAATATGCGTAAAATGGAGTAAAGCGGCCATACATTGTCATATGACCTCCCTAAAACATTATAATTTGATGTAATTTGGAAATAAATAATATTACGAGTAGTAAATTTAAAAAAAACGCACACATATATTTAATATATTATTTTAACTTAATAGGTACGCATCACAAATGGCAAATGGATCTAACATACCTAATCAATATAACCTTCGTTTTCAAACACAGGCGGTAGATATAGGGAAATCAGCTTAAATTTGTCATCATTGATTTATGCTACAACGTTTTCACACTGATGGGGTCTCCTTGTATTAGAAGTCGTTGGGTACGACGAAGCTTTGTTGTTCCAAAAGACGATATGCCATCAACATGCATGTAAAATAAATCCAATTTTTGCCCTCCGAAATATTGAACTACCTACGCTTAAACTCTGTTTCTCATGTTTGTTTAAAGTTGATAAACAATAAAGTGTTATCAAAAAAATTATACCTCGTCGGACTCCATTATCTTTATTTCTTACTTAACACAACGTTTCGGTTAGTTAGTATCTCTAACCATTTTCAAATGTAAACTAAATTATAATTATAAGGCTAATACTATCCATGATGTGCAATGACGTTTGATGCCTCCACCTACGTGCTTATTGGAGTGTGAAGTTTCAGCTGTTTATTTTGGACAAGGAGAGGCTTCCAGATATTGGGGATATCTATACTTGGGTTACTAAATATATGAGTATTTTGATTCATAAATGCTGCTTCTTTGAATTTACGTTTTCCCCAGTGCTATTTCGTTTAGTTTTCAAAGATATTTCAAAATAAATAAATAAAAGTATTGTAGCAACATACATTCATAATGCATATTAACATAACTAGGTGGTTTAAAACAAAATTATTAAGTTTCGTTTTTCGCTTTTATTATTTATCAATTACATTTTTTTTAACTCAGAACTATCGGTAATTGTTACCCGTTTTTGGCCGCTTTTTGGTGAAGACGAAAAATAACCGAAATACAAAACACGAAATGGTAAAGGTCTTGTTAGTGTTTGGTCTTAAAATCTTTCTGCGACCCGAAAAAACAAATATAATATTTACCTATGATTGCTTCAATGGTGATACACTTGGAATCTATTTCTCGTGCAAATTCCCTGACAGCTTGATTAGGATCTTCATAAGTGTGGGGATCAATGTAGGTTCGCGAGGAACCGCAAACGCCAGTAAAAAGCGGCGTTGTCACTAAAAGGAGACAAAATTAATTAAAAATAGATCTGGAATTTGAGCATTCATTCATAATATGGATACATTTCTTTAGCCTTTGTTTCAAAAATTTATTTTTAGTACTGTCGAATATCTATACAGGTCATTTTTTTTATATTGAAAGTTCTAGCGGCTTATTTCTTCCGATGGCACTCGTCATCTATTATTCTCACGCATCGTTTCTGCTAACTCTACAATATGAGTAGGACTTCGACTTCGACTTCGATAGCGTTTGATGGTGCACAGGCAGGCTTTACCAAAGCTGGTAATTTGATCCGTTCGTAATAGGGAAAAGAAAGAACACCAAATGTAGAGATAAAAGTTCATGGAAATCATTTGGCCGAAATTAAAGACAATGACCTGTATAGTGTTGGTAGTAGTTTATGTAAAAAGTACTAGGATTCTGCAAGTGGCCTTCTTAAAATTTACATTTCGGACTTTAATAGTGGAAATCCTACCCAAACTTTATCTGTCACCCAGAGAAATAATATTACTAGAAAAATAAAGAAGGCTAAGAGGCGTTTGGAGGAGTGAACAGGATGAAATACACACAGAGGAAGTACTCTGGCGCAATGGATAATGGCTTATAGTCCTACCACAGAATATAAAAATATAGCATAATATATGCTGCGTAATTTATATCCTTCACTGTATAAAATGCAATTTATTCGGAAATGTTCTACCACTTCTAGATGTCTTAGAGTAGAGGGTTAAAATTTAGAACCCTAAAGTAGGAACAATTGGCAAATTTGCAATCCTGAAATGAGTTATCTTGACGCGATGGTGAAGGTTATCCTGCTGTTTGCTCCTAAACTAGGTTACTTTCGCTGTGATTTTTATTCCTGTTCGCTACACAGCCTTACTGATTATGACCGAATTATATCGAAGACATTTATGTACTTTATTTAATCAAATTTCTTATATTTTTCTAGTAATCTAAATTCAGTGGTTTTTCGGACACGAAGAAAACCCCACCAAAGAAAAATAAAGAAAAAAAAAACAAAAATTACCGTTGGTATGGGTCGTTACTATTGGGGGATTGTCCAAGCTGGTGTGGTGAACTAAACACAACGTGAAAAAAAAAAATAAGAGAAAATAAAAATTTGAACTAAACATTTTTTTACTTGTTTCGTTAGGCATTCTAAACTAAAAACCCACACCAGAGGTAATATACTATTAATGTACAGGGCGGTAGAAAAAAGTGTCATCTAACTCACAGTCGACAGGCGATATTACCATAAAGATAACATTTAATAGGAATTTCAATCGTGAATTAGATGAACCTCTTTTCAGCTGCAGGCAGAGGTAAATAATATACAGTATACATTACACAATAAGTTATAAAAAGATGTTTAAAATTATTGTTTCTATATACAGGGTCTTTCACGGCCTATTACAATATCTCGGAAACGAATAAAAGTTATCTTTAATAAAATTTGGTAGCAGGCATTAATTGACTTTGAACTTCTAAAGCATTATATATTTTCACGTTTGAATCACTTCCGGTTATACCGAAAGTTATGGTGAACCTGCTATTTCAAATAGAATACCCTGTATATTTTAGCTTTAAGTACTTAATAACGTCAACATTTCGAAACATTTTTCATTGGCTGGCCGTCAAGAGAGCTTGTGAGACTGACACCAGAGGGCGTATTCACTACGGTTAATGGCCAACATGGCCCTCTAGGATGTTTAGGAGTAGACAAAGACAGGTGTTTTGACGGATCCCGGGATCGGGGAGGCTGAGGGGCTAATGCAACGCCCGGGGCTCGCTTATTAAACTGACACTTTATTAGTAAAGAAACCGATGTTAATAAATTGTAAATTTTACTTTGATTACGAACCCCGGGGGCGTCTCACATCCCCCCAATCGCCTCGCTAATACCCCTTGCCAATGCCAAAGCCTGAGAATTCTGTCTTTGTCTTTACGTACATGGTAGGCGACCATGTTCGACAATTGCAGTTCACAAAATGAGAACTTGACACATCTTGCAAAAATAATCATAAGGATTCTAATATGTTTCAAACTATAGATTTAGTAGTCCTAATTAACTAACTTAGTAATAATACTAAGGGCTGCTAAAGCTAAAAGTACAGTCGTGGCCGCAAATTTTTTTTTGCGAGATTCTAAAATAATTGTTATACCTATGTACTATTATTATATTAAAGCAGCAGACCACGAGTGTACATCTTATGTCTAGACACTACTTACTGTAGGTAACTACCAATCCTGGATTTAGGGACAAGCGTGAAAGTGCAGTAAAAGGGTTGTGTTAGATTTTGAGGTTAGGATACCTTAGGTTAGGATAGTGATAAACTATGGATAACATGGCATCTAATGTAGATTCAAACCGAGACTCCGCGGGCATAAAAACAGCATAAGTGTGACTTAAGTGGTCGATTAGCCCATCACCTCTTAGAGAATAGTCAAATTTCCGCCCATAGCAACCCGGTCGCTCATATTTCTTCTTCTTTTTTTAAGGTAAAGCATATTTTAAAGCGCCAAAATGATAACGTTGCAACTGCAACCCCGAACAACTTTGAACCAGTGGCATTTTTTTATAAGAACACATTAAACCAATTTATAAAGTAAAATCTTCCTTTTAAAATAGGATGAATCGATTTCCCCAAATTTGGGAATACATTGTTTACGAAAGTTCGAGTGTAAATAAGGAAGAAATATAAAAACTTTTATGTTCCCTTTTGGTTGGAAGTTAGAATGGATTTATTTTTAGAATCAAATTTTACGACAGAATCTATAAAGCTTTCCGTCAAAAACGGACACTTTTACGTGTGAGGTAGAAAATATTTTTTAAATTCGATATTTAAAAACTTTTTTTAAATTATAAAGTGGTAAAGTTATGGGAATGATTTTCCTAAAACCTATTAGAATAATAATAAGTTCTTTTCAAAAGCTGTTTTTAAAGTAGATTTTATTCGTAGGATGGAATGGTCTAGAAGTCGACCCACTATTCGATAGTAATAAATACTGCTAAGACTAATCCCTCTACGTTTTCTAAATTGGTGCCACACCATAGCAACTAAACAAACCCTATTTTTTTAAAGGTAATTTTAGTAACACTGTTGGGGCCGTACCTTCTCCATTCCTGTACTCTAATGTATCACAATCGCTAGGCTGTTTCTTGTTGCATTCGTCGTTTGATCTCGATCTTACGAATACTACAGTGAGGACGATCACCGCCACAAGTACCACTACAATGACTACGATTCCTCCTGCTACGAGTTGGAGTCTGAAACCTTCTTCTGCTCCAACGTAGGCTGAAAGAAAAAACGTAGAAAGAATTAGTTTAAAGTGTACTTAAGGGTCCTTAAATAATTACCAAGTGTGGCAAAATCGCTTTGTTCACGATCCGCGATTTTTTTGTAGTTTTTTCCTCAGATACAAAATTTAAAAAAAAAGCATATATACCTGTATTTAAAACTTGTCCAGTTGTCTTGAAAATAACGGGAGACCACGCTCCCCATCCCCTGGGGGTCTTAGCTCTGACTTGTAGGCCGTATTCAGTTCGTTGTTGCAATCCCGTTATCGTTGCTATTAATGTTGTGGTCAAAAAGCTCGTTGAGTTGCTATATTCTTCGTTCCTTGGAAACCATCTGGAAAATATATTTGTTAGATGACCTGAAATTCTGCGGAAAGTATCATGATACAAAGATGACCAGATATGATATCCATAGGCTCTGACGTCGTATGGTGATAAAAATTTATATTTATAACCATGGAACCACAGTGACCGTGGGATACAGAACCTAGTTGTTTGTGAACGCGATCAAAATATTGGAAGTAATTTTTTGATTTTTTTAAAATCGAAAATGGGCCGAAACAGGTACCTACCTATTGGATTGTTAATAAGTCAAATTAGATGTGGCCGACCGACTTTCGATTTGGATATTCGTTTAGGCCACCTTAAATACTACCTTTTTCCAATTTATCGTTTTATCCTAACTGGAATAGAAATTGTCAAAAAGTGAAAATTATGATTTTAGACACGATTTTTCACGGTTTTTATTTTTTTTTCGTACGGAAAACAACTTTGGATCGAAATGTTGTGAACAACCCCGAACAGTGGCGTGTCCGAAGGACTCGGCATAATAATATTGTCACAAATTTATCAGCTGTTTATGTCAGAATAGTTTTTATTAACGTTCAGATTGATAACTCATATTTTATAGGATAATCACTGGAAGGTATGTCCCACATTACACATCTTTAGGTGTGTAATATTTAAGACAATTACCGACCTGTCAATGTCAATGGCAAAATATTAAATATCATATCAATGTAACGAAAAGTCGTAGCGAATCGAGCGAGATAGCGTTGGAAATGGGTTGTCAGGGAATATACGATACCGTTTCCAAAAACCACCTATCTCTACGAGAAACCGGAAATTTTGCACAATTTTTTAAAATTTTCTAGTTTTTTGTCAGCTGTTATTTAATGTAAATTTTTACTGCTAATATTAGATGCGCTCTCGGGTGACGATTAGCGATATGTACCCAGTCTAGTTATTTACTTACCTAACTTCATAGGTATCGACTTGATCACTCTCCAAATCTCCATCGGTAATAGGGGCATCCCAAGCCAGCGTAATATCGGTACTTTTGACAGACGTCACTCGAATATTAGTGATGCTACTGACAACCGACGCCTCCGTCGTCACCACAACGTCGGCATACTCGGGATTGGGACGCATCGTGAGATGCGAAACTCCGTTTTCCGCGAAGATCTGAAAACGGTACGTTGTCACCGCGTTTAGGCCGCTGATGTGTATTCTCGTATCGTTGAATGTTTCCTGGAATAATGGCAATATATTATATGGCGTATTATACATTTCTCCTTTCGATCGTTACTTTACAATATTTGTTTAAGGTTCTTACCAGTGGGGGGTTGTATTGTACCAGTCCCAAGCTACAAGCATCACATTTTATCCGGTAGACGGTATCACCTCTTCCGCCTTGGTTTTCCGGGGGTAACCAGCTTAATATCACGTTCGATTGGTCGATAAAGTTGACGGTTAGATTGAGGGGCGCTGAAGGGGGCTCTGGAAAAATAATTTTGTTAATGCTCTTAGTAGATGTAAAACGAGATGTAAAATAAATGCTTTATGAAAATTAGTTTCATTCTTGTTTCGGGCAAACCGTAATAAAATAAAATATGAGAAGATCATGCGTTGGCGTTTGAAACTTTCATGGTATATTAAAGTAAAGAACATCTGAAACATACTCAAAGAGGTGAAACTTCGAGATCAGATATAGCGGAATATGTATGGACCAACCAACATAATATACAGTGGTCAGAAGCCAAGGTTTTGGACACGGAACAGCACTGGAGAAAACGAAAATTCAAAGAAGCAGCTTTCGTGAATCGACATACCCATACCTATATTTAGTAAGCCAAGTATAGATATCCCCAATATCTGGAAGCCTCTTCTCGTCCAAAACCAACAGCTCAAACTTCACACTCCAATAAGCACGTAGGCGGAGTCATCAAGCTTCATTGCACATTGATAGTATTTAAGACAGTAGCTTTAGAATTATAATTTAGTTTACACTTGAAAACGGTTGGAGATACTACCTAACGGAAACGTTGTGTTAAGTAACAAAATAAAGACAATGGAAGTCCGACAAGGTAATTTTTTTTTGATATTAAATGCAGTAGCAGATGCATTTTCAACAATTTGTACTTCAACTTGAAGCAACAAACTATTTAAATTACACACATCTTTCTGCCATCCTGGTGTTACAAGAATGCTTCGCTTCGTGAAAATTAGAAATTTGCCATATTCCGCTGAAGACAACGAATGACATCCGCTGGTCCTATATGCGTCGAGATAAAACCTAAATGCCAAAGAAATTCAAGAATTCGTTTAATTACAGCTACATCGCCATTCGAAAGACTCAACATCAATTTTAAAGGATCATTACCCGCTTCCAATAAAAATGCTGTTTCCATTTGCATTTTCATGTAAAGACACTGCATCGGCAACTGTTATAGGATGTTTAAATAGTTTATTTTGTTTATTTGAAATGTCAGCTTACATTCATTCGGACCATGGAACTTACTTTACTTCCAATGAATTTAAAAACTATCTACAATCTCGGGGAATAGCTTTTAGTCGAACTACACCTTATAATCCAGAAGTAAATGGCCAAGTGGAACGATATAATGGTAGAGGAAGAGACCCAGTTTAGCTCCGCATATTAACGTATATGTAACGCCATCTAACAAAAGTGATGGAACCCTCACGCGCGCTATGGTGAAAGTTGTGCGTAATAAAGAGATGGGATATCTAAAAGCCTCAAAAGTTTTTGGTGTAGTGTCTCAAATTAGGCAACCTTTTATTTTATGGGAAAATTGACAAAAACAAACTTTAAGTTCAATAACTTCTCTAGATAGCTATTTTAATGTAGATTATTTGTGGCGATGTTTTGTTAATACACCAAGCAAGCGATTTTGTACAATAAAAATAAAAATTTGTTTAATGATGAATTTTATTTCGAATTTACAAAAAAAGTGTCTCAAATTTTGGTCCCTTCCTCTTATTTGGAAACACGTTACTCTTGTACTTAAATCATGAAACCTGAAAATGTATACAATGGAAAAGTGTGTTGCCACATTCTATCAGAAGCCTTTTATAAACTCTATACAGCAATCAACTGCACTCCTCATGAACGATTATTTGATTATCAACAATGATCAACTAGTGGAACCTCTATCCCTTCATGTGTAAAAGAACACATTATTATTCAACAGGAACAGGTAGAGTTTATATAGGTACAATAGGAGTGATAAAGCATTTATATTACAGTAGATATACCCAATATGTTTAAAATACTTAATACTTACGGGTGCACGACATATTCTTAGGATCCGTAGGAGCCCTGTAATAACCCTGGTTGCATCTGCATTCGGACAGACCGTAGTCGGGACCCTGAGAATGTTTAGGACATGGAATGCACGGCTCGTCTCCTACTTCCGGCTTGTAGGTTCCCGGTTGACATACTGAAAAAAGCACTTGAATTACCAAGTAAATTTTAATTAAGGCGAGCCGAGTTATGTAATACTCTATAAGTTATTTACAGTCCTAAGTGGCTTTTTACAGTACGAGTACGAATGGGCCTTTTCAATAAATTTTGATTTTTACACTATCGAGGAACTATTCACACACGGTACGTCGTTGTAACAATTCACTTACCGGACCGAAATCAATAATGTACTAAATTTTAAGGCAGTATAAAATACAATTCCAAAACTATAACTAAATATTTTAATAAACTATTTATCCTACCATTACAAGTCTGCTTCTCCATATCTGGCTGGAACCCAGATTTGCATTTGCATCCGCCGGTAGGCACGGCCCATTTCCCATCTCCTTTGCAGAGGTAGATGGGGGTCCCCCCTACCATCTCGGCATTGCTCACGCAGATACCCTCCGCCTGCTCGATGAGGGTGATTTCTTTGCCCGTGGGGGTGGCTGGGAATCGGGCAAAATTGATGGTTACTTCTGGGCAGGTTATGTAGTAGACCTAAGAACGTATAAATGAAAATAACAAACGTATTCGTGACGTTACTTAGTGCAAATTGGAAGGGTAATATTCGTAGATCTACGTACTTTTATTGCTAGTAGGGATATACAAGCTCCTTGGTCTCTAAAAGCAAAGTATACTCCTTTTTTGGTGACGGGAATACTTTTCACTTCGGTGTTGATGTTTACTTCGCTGTTGGAATTAAATCTACCCTCGCCGGCCGCTATTCGACCTGAAAGAGAAAAAATCAATTAGTAATCATCGTTGAATTATCGGGCGAAATATACCGCTGCATCGGGTGAGAAGTGCGGCTATAAATACGTTTTACCCAACTCACAATCTAAGCGATATTACCGTAAAAAAGTAAATGTGCCTCTTAAGTAAATTTACTAGTGTTATAAGTAGGTTATAATGATATAAAAGTTTTTATGTTTGCTTCGTATAAACCCATAATTATTATGTTATTATTATTATTAGAATTTGGCGATTGTAATGGCGCCACCTTTATACAGAATGTTTAACTGGAATAAATTCAATATTAGAAATCCTCTTTATTTGCCGAAGAAATACAGAACTACGGCTGCGTTTATTTTTAGTTTGGCATACTTTTCTCGTGTCTTCATAAAATTCACCCATGTTTTGGGTTGTAGCAAAATCCCACAACCTTTTTTTCCACATATAAGAATAGAGAAAGAGACCCAATTTTGAGATAGGCGCCTAATTTGAGATAGCTCCGCATATTAACGTATATGTAACGCCATCTAACAAAAATGGCGTAAACTTACTAAAATAAACTAGACTGCAGTGGTAAAGAGTCCGTTGAGCGCGTCAGTTCGTTTATTTCTGCGCAGATACGTTTTTCTTCCGATTTGAATCGTAAAGTTTTTTTGATAGTGTAAATAAACCGGCATTGACAGTCGACGTAAGTGGAAATAAAATATTTTATGTGTCAAAGTTTTAGGTGTTGCCTAATGATGCCTTATTAAAATTTGGCTGTATTCTTTCATTACTAACCTAAAATATTGTTGTCAATTTTTATAACGAGAATTCCTAAGTTGACTGTGTATGTATTTAAGACTATCTTAAATTAGGCACCCAATACAATATTTTGATGCCTTAAAAACACAAGAAATGGGACCCTCACGCTATGGTGAAAGCTGTGCGTAATAAAGAGATGGGATATCTAAAAGCCTCAAATGTTTTTGGTGTAGTGTCTCAAATTAGGAAACCTTTTATTTTATGGGAAAATTGACAAAAACAAACTTTAAGTTCTATAACTTCCCTAGCCCAGTAAACACACAAGGTTCCTGGAACGTCCCATATAGATCCGAACGTCCTACAAATGGGATATCCCATCGAGTACCTCCCAGAGACGTCCTTGGGATCAATGGAAGGTCCTAAATGTATCCACACTTACACGTCCCAGGGACGTCTTTATAATACGTTCGAGGGACGTCCAACCTGGACCTTTTAAGTAAATGAATGTCCTAAAGATGTCGCATGTAAGACCTTTTTTGGACATTAGTAGGAAAGAGATAAAAATGAAAATTTGGGCGAAAACAATATTAATTTTATTTTATATTCATAATTCGCCAAACTTACAGATATTATAATATTGTATACAAGTACAAAATTCTTAATATTCTACATAATTTATTAATTTTTCTGTTTTTGTGTGTGTAACCGAAAAAGGCAAAGTATAATAATATTAAATTTAAAAAGCATAATTATTTCAAAATGACAACAATAATTTACAAGACATCGAAGACTTAGTTCTTTTCTGTGTCCTAACCAAATAATCCTTTAATTCCTTTTCTGTGGCCCAAATCTGTCACTAACCCCACTTTTACTTTTTACAAAGCTTTTTTTTCAACGCGTGAATCCCGAATTCGGGTTTTTGATTATTTGTTTGTTCTTGTTATCGTTATTTTCGAAAAAAGTATGTGGTAAGTACAAGCAGAATTTATTAATTACGTTAATATTTCAAGCATGCCTAAAGAAATACCACTTGCACGTAGTAAAGCTACTTTTAAGCGGAAAGTAGCTACGTAGGTTTTACAGGTATTTATTAATGCAATTAATTTTTATTTATTTTACGCGTTTTTTAGACGCAATACTACCAAAGGAAGGTGCTAATGAAAAATATATAGAAAATAAGATTTAAAAAAATGGCTGCGCCATGCGCCTGAGAAAGTGAAGCGTCAGAGGACTAGTGTTTAAAGTGGTTTCAACAGGTAATTATAACTATCTAGCGTAGTGCTTTTTTAAATTTAATTTCATGAAACAAATAAGTACTGTTTTTAAAAAGCTTTGATTTTATCTATCTTTACGACACAATTTAAGAATGGCGAATCTTCAGAACGATTATTAAAATTTTAAAAACTTTCTTTTCAGATTCAGGATATTTTTTACTTAATTTAAGTTTGTATAAACATTTTAAATAAAAGTTTTTTTTCAAATATAGCCTACTTTTTATTTATAAACACAGTCCCATTAACGTCCCAATCTTGTCCTCTGATGACATTGATGGGACATCCTAGCGATGTAAGAAACCGACCCAAACTGACCTAAACGGGACATCCAAGGGACATCCCTGGGTAAATACGGGACATCCCAGGGACGTTAAAATATCCCATAAAAATGATCCCTAGGACATCCTAGGGACGAGTTTGTGTTTACTGGGAGATAGCTATTTTAATGTAGATTATTTGTTGCAATGTTTTGTTAATACACCAAGCAAGCGGTTTTGTACAATAATAATAAAAATTTGTTCAATGATGAATTTTATTTCGAATTTACAAAAAAAGTGTCTCATATTTGGGTCCCTTCCTCTATGTATTTTGATCGTTGGAAAAGGCATAAAAATGGAAATACGACCAATTTTTTCTTGACAAACCCCTAATCTGAAGTAAAATTCATTCTTTCCATTATGTACCATATCCGGAGTTAGTTATTTGGCGGATTTCGTGTATAAGCCCCTTTCATGAAGACACGGAAAAAGTATGCCAAACTAAAAATTCCTAATACTGAATTAATTCCAGTTCAAAATACCATCCTGTATAAGCGAACTATGCTAATACTGCAAGCATGAATACTTCCAGATTTATATTCCTGTACTCTTACTCAGCAAATAAAAATAGTATATTCCTAATAAAAACACTTTTAAGGCATTACCATCGAATTTTTATTGCAAAAAAGCTTTCAAGAAGCAAATCAATATCAATATTTCTTTTTACAACTATGTGCACAAGCAAACAAAGCTCTTAAAAACATCGCCGAGGAAGAAATATTAGATTTTGCATTTTTCGCTGTATTAAACTCGCTTTTATTGCCCGATTCCGAGGAAAATACGGGGATTTTTCACTCCCCGGTTGGGATTTACACAAACACTACAAGCTGAAAGGGTAGTAAAATTGAAATGCGGTATAGCGGCGAACTCTTCACACCCGACAGCAAATTGCGTAGCTCTTGCGTCCATGTAGATCCCGACTTTTGTTTGCCGTTGAAGCGATTAAATCAACGTGTATTTAACAATGGAAAAAAAAAACGTTATTGTTCTGGGTGGTTATGCTTTATCAAATATCGAGCAATAACATTCTTGGTCCTCTAAGGTCCGGTTTATCAGTGCACGGTTATGTACGTTAGCTGTTGGTCAAGTGTTAGCTGCTAGCTATCTTAACGTCAAACCAGTTATAGTTGACTGGCAGCTGTGAAGCCGAAACTTTAGCCGTGCACTGATAAACTCGCCCTAAGAGACGGATAGCGCTAGGTAATAAAATTTTGAGAAAATATTTTAAAACTGGCTTTTGCAAAATTTGACTGGAAAAATAAACGCAAGTGATGAACAATAATTATCATAAGCCTAAATTGAAACACTACTGTAGTGCAGTGGCGACTTGTGATTAGCGAGTCAGGGGGGGGGGGGGGGGGGGCGCTGGCTTTAAATAAAAAAACTTTTAAATGTCTATTATTTTCAAAAGTACGTGTCTGTTTTTTCTAACTTTTTCGTTGTGAATGTTAATTTCATCAGCATAAGCACTACTTAAACAAGTTAAAATATTAGTCCTAACATCTCAAAACTTACCACATTATGAGGATGTTTTGCACTATTTTCATGTTTTTTTATTTTCTCTGAAAGATGTTTTAAGTCCTGCACCCCATTTATAGTCCAATTATCATCCCCGTCAAAAAGAAGACACACGAAACAAAAAAAAAGAATTTTTGTCCTCACAACCGCATACCTATTCAGAAATTTTTATTATATTTATTATTCTTTGTCAAACTTATACGCGTAAACTGTACCTTACATTTACATTTTGATTGCACTTGTACATGTACTATGTTCAATTTCTAGTGGCCGCCCTGCATTTTTTAAATCAAGTTTTTCACTTAAGCTCAGAGAACTAAACACAAGCTTCTGTAAATCAATGACCTTCATATTACACGACATTTTCCAACTTTATAACGTAAATAATAAATCAAATCAAAACAAATAAACAAAACATTAGCGCCTAGCGGCATCGACAGGTCGCCTCGTCAGAGCACACAATATATCGATACCGTGGCATCGCGAACAGCTGTTGTTGGGCGCGGAAAATTGGAGCTCGTCCGTGGCCGCTCGTTGTGGGATGTGTAGGTGACGTCACGCCTTTGTCGTCATGACAACTCATCGAGAAGCCGCGTTGAATCGGGACGGAAAATCGGTCGCCCGCGCTTAGTATAAAATTGAGAGCGCGTAACTCGCTTGTCTATGAGTATAACCTGCCCGTTGGAATAGGGCTATGTTTGGTTTATGCCCGGGCTTAGTATAACCTACCCGCTGGAATAGGGCTATGTTTGGTTTGAATTATTTTAATGGATTGCTTACATACATTGCTTTATTGGTTTTTTAAGTAAAGTATTTTTGGATTCTGTTTGAAATAATTGCAGGGAGGGTCGGCGCCCCAGAGCCCTTCATTAACGAGCCGCCACTGCTGTAGTGTCAAAACTCTGTTTTTTGCAATAAACACACCATTTTTATTGAAGATGTAACAAAAAGAGCAAAAAACAAGCATTTGCATTACTACTTACTAAAGGGCGGATTATATGCACTTAAATTCAGCCAAAATATGAGCATATATATGCCTTGTTTGCTTTAAAATATGCAGTTATTTGCATTTTTTACCAAATATGCATACTGGTATGGAATATTTCTTAATTTATTATGGTAAAATGAGTTAAAGAAACACATTGGGTTCTAAAAAATATGTTTATTTAAAAAAAAAACAAAGAAAAATAAAAGCAAACAATTTTTTAACCTAAAATTGTATAAAAAGCTTAATATTTTTCAAAATTTTCAACTCAAAAGGATTGTCTTTTGTTAGTAAAAATGTGTTTATACAAGGAGAAGCTTCTTTCAACATCTACCGATGTAATCGGACAAGGTAGCAAAATATAAGGCCAAGATACAACTTCGTTGGAAGGTTTACCCTCATAAAAGCTTTTTACTGCAGTTAAATAATAATTAAATCCTTCATTATTTTTTAAGTTACATCCAATTTATTTCTTACTTGACCTCCTACTTTACCGGGAATGTTGTTACATTTAGCCGGAAAAGTTTCAACACTACTAATTAAGTCGCTTAAACCTAAATTTCAAGTCGATTTATATCGATTGTATTTATATACAGTTTGTTAAGCAGGTAATAATAACGCATTATTAAGTGAAAATAAACAACCCCCAACAATATACCTGCAAACCCTGGAAACCCCCAATAAATACCTTGTGTATAATCGAAATGTAAATATTATTATTATTTTCAGATTGGAAGATCCCTGAAATAAGTACCGCACTGGACATTAAACCTTTAATGTTTTAAATTTTTTGATAAAGCCGAACACAAAAAAATATGCTCTTAAAATAATAATTTTAAAAAAATATGCATTTTATTATAAAATTAACAAAATATGCTAGAAAAAAAAAAGGGCATATATATGCATTTTGCATATATTCCGCCCATTAATTATTACAAAAAAAATAAAGAGTTTTAGCACTACAATAGTGTTTTAATTAGGGCTTGAAACTTGAAATATTCTCTTTATTTAATTTTGTAAAGATCTGTTCTTTTCATTAATTTTGGTATCGCTAGAAAGCATTTTTAATAAGTTTTCCAGAGAGGTATCACAAGTCGTGAAGCCATTGATTTTAAAAAATTTGGTAGAATAATCAAACCACGTTGATTTAAGACACTGATGCATGCTCTTGATCGGCTGAATCGAATAGGACTTTCGCGATACGATCAAACGCCGAAGAACAGCGAATAAACTAATACCAATCATATCTATACTATATCTATATAGTATCGGCAAGGGTCGAAATTAAAAACATATTTCAATTTCGAGTTTGCAAATTAGTTATTTATTTATTGAAATTAATTTCGAACATCGAACTAATAAATAAATATGAAAATTAATCACCGTAGAAAATTGTTTGTGTATTTTTCATGCATTATTTAATACCGTCGGCGATTTTAATACGTTAATAATCAACTGCTGTATCTCTCACTCTACTGTTAGGCGACCTCAACGATTAGCCATGCAAATTTATTTATATTATATTCCTGCAGTTGTGGTCATTTATTTGGTTGGGCTTGAAGAGATATACCTACTTACCAAGGGCGTAGCTAAAGAGGTAGAGGGGTTAACATTAACTTCTCAAGACCAAGAGCGTATGATAATTTAAATAAAAATATAATACAGAAAAAGAAAAGCACGAAGTCTTTCTCCACAATATTTATTAATCGAAAAACTAGGCGAACCTAGGATCACATCGACGACATGTCTCGAGTGTAGAAACACTCATCATCAGGAAAACAAAGTGAAAAATAAAATGCTGATGTTTTTAGCAAAAGAGAAAATAATGGTGAAAATGAGCCGTAATGGAGCTTTTAAGGGTGTACAAGAGGTGTAAAATTGAATAGTCAGAAGGTCGACAATCAAAACTCCAGCATACTGAAGAGTCGAGGGTGCAGAAGCACACTGTGCCGTGCAGAAAATAAGGGTAGTAAAAATTAGGGAGTTTTGAAAAACTTATCTGTAAAAATCATTATTAAATTACTGAAACTTCTTGAGTTTTATTAAGCCTAGTCAGAAACATGTGAAAGTGGTGGAGTGAGATGTAAAGAAAAAGAAAAAAGTTGTTTTTTAGGGGTAAAAGCATCTTTTGGTTAAAAGTATAAAACTGTTGGGGTACCAGTCTTTTTACGGCCCAGCCTGGCTAATTTTTACTACCCTAATTTTCTGCACGGCACAGTGTGCTTCTGCACTTAACCCTCGACTCTTCAGTATGCTGGAGTTTTGATTTTCGACCTTCTGACTATTCAATTTTACACCTCTTGTACACCCTTAAAAGCTCCATCCATTACGGCTCATTTTCACCATTATTTTCTCTTTTGCTAAAAACATCAGGATTTTATTTTTCACTTTGTTTTCCTGATGATAGGTGTTTCTACACTCAAAACATGTCGTCGATGTGATCCTAGGTTCGCCTAGTTTTTCGATTAATAAATATTGTGGAGAAAGACTTCGTGCTTTTCTTTTTCTGTATCATTTAACTCCACTTTGAGTATGGACTACTTCTTCAAAAAATATAATAGCCCAAATAACATTTATAGTGGGGAAAACTCCAAAACTGGATTATTTTCAATCGAAAATTCTCACGTTAAAATATCTGCTTTTTTTAAAAAGTCGGTGGGCTTTTTGTTCGTTGAAATCTCTACTTTCTGATGGTGTAAAAAAATACATTACTATGGTAAATGTGATGAAATCCCCTTTAAATCCTACCTTTAATTATATTTAGAAAAACTATTTTCGCATGTTTTTTGCAATGTTTATGTTTTATGGATTTGTAATTTTTTTGTTTATCAATGTAACATGGAATCTTACGTTTTTGGAGTAATTAAGGTATAAATTTTAATAAATTGTACATAATTATTAAAAAAAAAAAATAATTCGGATTCGAGTTTTTTTCGTTTCTTTGCATTTTTTGAGAACATTTACCATAGTAATGTAATTTTTTTCACACCATCAGAAAGTAGAGATTTCAACGAACAAAAGATCACTGACTTTTTTAAAAAGCAGATATTTTGACGTGAGAATTTTCGATTGAAAATTAGGGTGCTTTTTCGATATTAAGTCAAAATAAGGTGAAAAAATAAATATTTTAAATCAAAAAAATTACAGTGTGTTTGGGACATAAAAAGGTAAGTTTTCACCAAATTTCATGAAAAAAAAATTTTTTTGTAAAAGATAAAAATAAAAAAACCAAAAACTTGGTTATTTGAATTTTTCACATACATTTTGAGGTTATGTGAAAAAAGTGAAAATACAAAAGTTGTAGATATTTTTATTACCTACAACTTTGCTATTTAACGTTTTTCCATAGGACTTGTAGTTTTGTCGAAAATCGAGATAAATCGTTTTCTATCCTTAAAAACTCACCCCTTTCCACTTCCCGACCTCGGATCGCCCGTAAATTATTTTTCCTTTCATTTTTGTTATATTCTCTTCCTTTTCCAATGGGTTTTATCCTACTATTATTTTTTTTGGTTTCAAAAATTATCGACCCTGGTCTATCTTTTGTATTGGTAACTTTGATATAATGTTATAAACCGTATAATATATTTGTAGGGGTGTTAGTAACAAGTTAGTCTTTCAATATGTACATTGTCCAGCCACTGCAATAACAATTTAAAAAAATAAATACGGATAAAAATATAACAAATTATTTCAATTCTCCGGGTATTAGTCCTGTATTTAGCGATATTTATTTGTTCGGTCAGATAAATAATTGACAAGAATTACGTTTGATAATGCCAAAATAAACGGCCCCGGTATTATTTGAGGCTTAAAAAAATAATCTCGGCAAAAATTATTAATTACTCAGGTGGAAATAAAAATTTAATTGATGTGGGTAACGTTCACGTGTGACAGGGGATTATATGTCGAAGATCTTTTAATTCTGAAGAGTTCTGTTAGGTATATTAACCTCACGATTTCGAGATAATAATGTGTATAATAGAGATCATAATAAAAAAAAATTCCGAGAAAAATTCCAAATTAATTTAAATTCAGATAACTTTGGAGGAAGAAAAAATTATATTTTCTAGGGTTTAAAATGTTGTGACATTTACTGAGAAAATAATAAAACAAAATACGTCGACCCTCCGGCAACTACCTAAAATATTAGCGATGCTTAATACAGTGACCGGCAAAGAGTTCGCAACATATGGGAAAAATTTTTATTAGCGGAATATTGAAAAATCTTTTTTGGCGGATTGGATGTGCATGTCCCATAACCTTAAAATCGATTTTGACATACGTCACGTGACCAATGGTATGGCGGGAAAGTTGAAAAAAAAAATATGAAATCATCATAAATCAGATAAATGATGAGATATCGAAAAAATTCCAAGAATAAAAAGTTTTTAGAATTCCATTAGAATCTTAAATACAATGTTTGGGATATCTACTTGAAAAAACATAAAATCGAATATTTTTATAAATATTTTTTACCGAATTAAAAATTTCCATATTTTTCCTTTCTTAAAGCTTCATTAAAGTAAAACTGACATCAACTAGAAATATTCTTTTGTTTTTCTGACAATTTGGAGCAATAATTCAAAAAATTCGTTTACACTTGGATACTAGCTGTTGCAATAGTCTATTTCTAATAACCTTATCGATATTTTTTATATCGAAATATTCTATTATGTTAAGAAATACTTAAATTCATTAATCCAAAGCAAATTATATTTATAACCGTAAAAATTAATTTTGAATTTCGCAGAAATCTAAAATAATTTAAATTTTTATTAATTTTTAAATTTTTTTAAAGATTTCTGCGAAATTCAAAATTATTTTTTACGGTTATAAATATAATTTGCTTTGGATTAATGAATTTAAGGATTTCTTAACATAATAGAATATTTCGATATAAAAAATATCGATAAAAGGTTATTAGAAATAGACTATTGCAACAGCTGGTATCCAAGTGTAACCGAATTTTTTGAATTATTGCTCCAAATTGCCAGAAAAACAAAAGAATATTTCTAGTTGTGGTCACCAGCTGTCAGTTTTACTTTAATGAAGCTTTAAGAAAGGAAAAATATGAAAATTTTTAATTCGGTAAAAAAATATTTACAAAAATATTCGATTTTATGTTTTTTCAAGTAGATATCCCAAACATTGCATTTTAGGTTCTAATGGAATTCTAAACACTTTTTATTCTTGGAATTTTTTCGATATCTCATGAACTTATCTGATTTATGATGATTTCATATTGGTTTTTTCAACTTGCCCGCCATACCATTGGTCACGTGACGTATGTCAAAATCGATTTTAAGGTTATGGGACATGCACATCCAATCCCCCAAAAAAGATTTTTCAATATTCCGCTAATAAAAATTTTCCCCATATGTTGCGAACTCTTTGCCGGTCACTGTATTATTACTGTTCTAGCTTATTACTAGAATATGGGCGAACAACGCATTTTTATACACTGAGGAAAATCATCTAATACAACAGGTTTGAGAAATAGATGTGTTTTGGACTTCCATTGCCTTTAGTTTTTCATATCACAACGTTTTAACTGGTAAGTATGTCCAGTTGAAACGTTGTGATATGAAAAACTAAAGGCAATGGAAGTCCAAAACACATCTATTACTCAAGATACATCATTGTCTAAAACCTTCAAACAACATGTTTGCTAAGACATATAGTTTGTATTCATAGCTTAGTTTTTATTAATAGACCAGGGTCGATAATTTTTGAAACAAAAAAAAATAATAGTAGGATGAAACCCATTGGAAAAGGAAGAGAATAGAACAAAAATGAAAGGAAAAATAAATTACGGGCGATCCGAGGTCGGGAAGGGTGGGACGGGGGGGGGGGGTTTAAGGGTAGAAAATGATTTATCTCGATTTCCGGTAAAACTGCAAGTCCTATGGAAAAACGTTAAATCGCAAAGTTGTAGGTAATAAAAAGATCTACAACTTTTGTATTTACACTTTTTTCATATAACCTCAAAATGTATGTGAAAAATTCAAATAACCAAGTTTTTGGTTTTTTATTTTTATCTTTTACAAAATTTTTTTTTTATCCACGAAATTTGGTGAAAACTTACTTTTTCATGTCCTAAACACACTGTAATTTTTTTGATTTAAAATATTATATTAGTTATAAATTTTTTAACCTTATTTTGACTTAATATCGAAAAAACACCCTAATTTTCAATCGAAAATTCTCACGTCAAAATATCTGCTTTTTTAAGAAAGTCGGTGGGCTTTTTGTTCGTTGAAATCTCTACTTTCTGATAGTGTGAAAAAAAATGTACATTACTATGGTAAATGTTCTCAAAAAAATGCAAAAAAACGAAAAAAACTCGAATCCGAAATTTTTTTTTTAGATCAATATGTACAATTTTGAGCTATTTATTAAAATGTATACTTTTTTATCAATGTAACATGGAATCTTTCGTTTTTCGAGTAATTAAAGTATAAATTTTAATAAAGCTCAAAATTGTACATATTGATCTAAAAAAAAAATTTCGGATTCGAGTTTTTTTCGTTTTTTTGCATTTTTTTGAGAACATTTACATTTACATTTAGTAATGTACATTTTTTTTAACACTATCAGAAAGTAGAGATTTCAACGAACAAAAAGCCCACCGACTTTTTTAAAAAAGCAGATATTTTGACGTGAGAATTTTCGATTGAAATTTAAGGTGTTTTTTCGATATTAAGTCAAAATAAGGTTAAAAAATAAATATTTTAAATCAAAAAAATTACAGTGTGTTTAGGACATGAAAAGGTAAGTTTTCACCAAATTTCGTGGATAAAAAAAAATTTTTGTAAAAGATAAAAATAAAAAACCAAAAACTTGGTTATTTGAATTTTTCACATACATTTTGAGGTTATATGAAAAAAGTGTAAATACAAAAGTTGTAGATCTTTTTATTACCTACAACTTTGCAATTTAACGTTTTTCCATAGGACTTGTAGTTTTATCGGAAATCGAGATAAATCATTTTCCACCCTTAAAAACCCCCCTCCCCCCCCTTCCCGACCTCGGATCGCCCGTAATTTATTTTTCCTTTCATTTTTGTTCTATTCTCTTTCTTTTCCAATGGGTTTCATCCTACTATTATTTTTTTTCACTTTTTACCATTTTCAAAGGCTTCAGCACTAAGACATAGTTTGTATTGATAGTTTTTGTATTAACCCATATTAAACAAATTGCTAGTGTATCAAACCCGCTTTAGTGTAATATCAATTCCAGATTTGCTAGAACAGTGTTTTGATTGGTAGTAATCAGTTCCATGCACAGTCTTGTTGAATAATGAACTACTTTTAATACAGCAATTTTATTAAGAAATAAATTGTATCTTCTTAATGCAACGCATTTTGTTTCCAGTAAAGCGTTTTCTCTACAATTAATAAAGCAAAACAGCGTCCCCAAAAATAAACTGTATCCGTTAGAGCTAATAAACTACAAGACGTTGGTGGGGGTTCGTAGCGATCGGTAATCGCCGCGCGCCGTATTATTAGTTTAACGTATTTGTTGCGCAGGTCACATAGTTGTTTGGAGTCTTCTAGCTGTCCTATCTGAATTTGAATTTCATTGATTGTACCTATCAATACCTGTTTCAATTAATTTATTTTTACATTGTATTTAAGTTTTTTTTAAATTTGCATCATGTCAGACAAAGCAATAGAAGATTCTTATTTCGAACAACCCACCATTAGTATTGTACTTTATAAGCTTTGGACGAATTTTACTATTTCACTAAACCATGTGTTGTAGATTTGGTTAATTTTCGATTTAATCACGCCGGCTAGCGACTTTATTAAATGCACATTCACATACACATAAACTCAGAGCGTTTTTTGTCATGGTCTTTATTCAAAATTTCTGACACTTTTCCTTTCGTGGTTGCGCCACTAAAAACAAACTTAACTTAACTTTACTTTTTTGTTCTGACCACCTGTTTTCGTTCTCCCGCGGTCTCTCTCGCCTTGCCGGCCGGCCCGTATTCTGTCACTCGACAGGCGCAAGCGCGAAATCTCGCGCCCAAATTTAAATACATTTTAGAAAACAAGAATTACTATAACACATGTTGCATAATAGATAATCATGTGCAATGTTAAACGACAAGGACAATATCACACTAGAAGCTATTTAAATTTTTGGGAACTACAGTAGTTATTTTTAGTGGTAAGTATATGCTTTATTAACCGTAGCAAGCAAATATTATTATGATTAATGTAAAGTTTCATTACAACTGCCAGTCGGTACTAATACAGTATATAAAATCAGATTACACCCCCAACAGAACTTGATAATTACTGTGATTATTCAGAGCAATAATGGCTATAAACCATTCTATGGTAGCATTACCTCTTATTTCCTATTGGCTAAATTGCCGTGATATTATCAGAACACATTGGTCTAGCAATTTTCGTCGTCTTACAGTAGAAAGTATTGGGTTATGGCTGCCCGTAGAGTCCTAACAAGGATGAAGTATCGATTAAACTTGGATCCCTGTGTATTTCAATATAAAAAATAGTTACACACTTGTCCGATATGCCACAACATTTTCTTTTAGTTATGGTAATATCTTCAGAATATAGAAGTCAAATGTCCGTTTCCATTTTTTTTTTATTGGTCATTTTTTGTAGACCCTATGTCCTATACAAACATTTGATTTCCATTATTGGCTATTGTGAAAAATTTTCCATTTCGTCCGTGATATTTTACGACTATTTTTCTCGCATCCGCACACACTTTTAAATAAAATTTGATATAAAATGTTAATAAAAACTGAACAGTAAAAAATTCCATCTGGCATCTTTTCCCGAAATTTAAGAGGGTAAAAACTGTAGCCCGAGACGCGTAATAAATCTATAAAAATAGAAAAAGCCGAAACGGTGTAAAATTCATCTTTTTTATCTCCTTTTCGGAAGAGAGAGGCGGTAGCTCTTTCAGATAACTGGATACAGCTGACACAATATAAATTTTGCGAGCTCGGCGAGGGGCCCGTAAGAAAAACGTCCCGAGAAAGCTATTATATGGAGTTTGCATAATAGTATCAAGTAATTTTAAACGTTCCTTTCTTTAACAAAAGCTCAACCCTTTAACTTCAATTAATCAGTTTACAAGAAAAAAACTTAATTAAAATTAAAAACATAAACGGAACAAACCCACAATCGATAATCACGAATGTGGCAAACTTGTGTCCTTGTAAATAAAACTCTCGTGGGCATGCGCACTGCAAAATTCCCATTTACCAAATGAATGGAAGATGGACAGGTCCGGGCTTTAAAATTTCAATTGTGTTCACCGGAATAATCTGCGTTGGTGTTTCTCTTTACTCTTGGTTCTGTGGCCTAGACCCGTTTAGATGTGTTTAAATTGGTCATAATAAGATATAACTACATATCAAGGACTATCACTAGGTACCTACCGTAAAAAGGGGTGGATAGAAACTGCAGGGTAAATAGCAGTGGCGGCTCGTGCCATTTTAGTGAAGTAGGGCCAGGTAAACCCTTAGCGCCGCAGGCAAAAAAATTTTGAGTGCCACGCCCTTTTTTGTTAATAGTTCTTGCTTTTAAAGTAGGAAAAATAAGCAAAAAGGCACCTAATTTAATTTATGAATTTACAATCATATCTTAAATATACCTAAACACGATAACAAGTTGAAACACACAAGCAATGTCAGTGGTTTCATCTGCGATAAACGGAGAGTCCTTTATTTCTTTTATGACTTCATCATGATACACATCTAACATACAGTCCAGAAGTTCATTTTGTAGGGGTTTTGATGTTCCTTTAAATACTTTCGATTTTTCAATATGATCTTTAAGAGTTTTGTCTAATTCTGAGCTGAAATTTATTAATTCACGAAATATGCCCCTATTTTTCGACGTCTCTTTTTCGTCATGACCTCTCAAAGCCAACTCAAATGCACCACAAAACCGAACGCAGTTTATAATTTGGTTTAATATGTATCTGTTTTTATCAATTTGTTCGTTTTTCTTCATTATTTCATTGTGATATGCAGAATTTAATTGAGTTTTAATGTTAATTTTACCAAGCATACTGAAATTAAATAATAATATATTGTTTAAATGTACCTTCGATTTTTCATGTGTCTTCATTTTGTCCCAGAAATGGACCAAATCATCTGTACCTTTTTGGGACCAAGTTTGCTTCCCACCAAATAAAACACACATAAAACAAAATAGTCTATTAGATTCATCACAAGCGCACCCAAGTATTTTTTCCATAAAGTTTCCTTTAAAAATGTAATAGTATTCATTACTTATGTATTTCTAATATAAAAAGTTCGTTAACCCTACATTAAATCGGCCGAACGAAAACAAATCGGGACGCGACGCGAACATCAGCTGTTTGAAACGTCTAACATCAAACGGTCAAACGAAGAGAGCCTGGCTACCCGTCGAGATTTTTGCCTGCTTGCATTCAAGGTCATTTTTCAACGTTTTTTTATTGAGGTGATGGCGTTTCGTCACCTCCCGTTTGCCTCGTCGCACTTGGCGCGGAAGCTACGTTACCGTTTTACACATAATCGCTTCCTTTTAGATGGAAATTTGCACCCGACTGTGTTCCATTTTTAAATTATTTTGCTAATTGCTTTAAAAACGAGAATATTAATTTTAATACGTTTTGGTAATTTGTAAAGGGCAGGACGCTAGACAGGAGGGCAGGTAGTGCCATGGCACTGTGGCTCTACCCCACGAGCCGCCACTGGTAAATAGAAACAAAGCTGGGGAACGTACATCGAATATTCCTTGGCACCATAAATTTCAAATTTTGCGCTTTATTTTATGTTGGTATTACTCAACGGTGGCTCCTCAATAAATGTCTAGTGCCATTTCGCAATTTACGTTGGTGTTACTGTTGTCATAACGTCAAATATCATTAGCTGTTTAACGGTGCGATTTTGGAGCCTAAAAAACTTTATTATTTGTGAGATATCAGCAGTTTATTTATGTGTTGCCCTCAGGAACTCGGTTTTCCATTTTAAACTTAGATTTTAAAAAAAATTAGTTGGTATTTTAATTTTTTTATGTTTCTATTCGCCCCCTCAGTGGAGCAATAGCAATTTAAATGGATAATATACCGGTGTTTTTGTTCACCCCAAATTGCGGGGTGACTAGAAACACCCTATTTTTTGCGATTTTTTTGGTCCAAGTGATTTTTTTTTTGGGATGATATTGCATCATCATCTACTATTGGCGACGACCGGACTTTTCCCTATTTTGAATTGAAAAAAGATGAAGAAGTTTTCTTGCACCACAAGCAGAAAGTATAAATAGTGTTTCGATCGACCCCGTTTTACGGTACTGCATACTGAAAATACGAAATACCCGGTATTATACCTCTATTTGGGCAAAAAAAAATCATACAACTTATCGCTACCTATCATTGTTTATATTCCAAACCGAGTCATTTTCAAATTCAGACAGGACAGCTAGAAGACTCCGAACAACGATGTGACCTGCGCAACAAATAGGTTAAAACTAACACTACGGCGCGCGGCGATAGCCGATCGCTACGAAACCCCACCACCGTCTTGTGAGTTATAGGTTCTAACGGATACAATTAGTTTTTGGGGACGGTGTTCTCGTTTCTTAATTGTAGAGAAAGCGCATTACTGGGAACAAAATGCGTCGCATTGAGAAGATACAATTTATTTTTTCACAAAATTGCTGTATTAAAAGTAGTTCATTAATAAACAAGACTGTGCTGCTAATGGAACTGATTACTACCAATAAAAACACTGTTCTAGCGAATCTGGAATTGATATAACACTAAAGTGGGTTTGAACACTAGTAATTTATTTAATATGGGTTAATACAAAATAAGCGATCAATACAAACTATGTCTTAGTAATCCTGTTGTATTAGATCATTTTTCTCAGTGACGCGATGACATACCTAAGTACTAATTATATTATTAATTGAAATTTAATAAAACTAATAAATTCAGCAACTTGCTGTATTACTGTTCGTTGATATTAAATCATTTTTTTTTCAGTTAAACTGTACGATAGGTAGATACATAATATATTATACGAAGTTTCTAAAGAAGAACACTCTATGTTTACGTCCTCGTTGAAACATTGAAACAGCAGAAATCCGTATTGGACGGCGGACTTCCTTATAAACGCAGCTTTTTCGCAATCTATTTATTTTCAGTTTTAATGCGCAATGATTTACGTTTCGGCTAATACAAGTAGTGAATTATTTTGCAGCGGCAAAAAGAGACGAAAATGAAAAAGGAAATATCCCTCCTGCAAAGCTGCGAAAATACTGAAAATATAAGCCGGGGATTTTCAACGGAGGCTTGCCAGAATAATAATGTACGCTTAATTTTTAACTATAAATCATGTAGAGTGTAGGTATGTGTAAAATTACTGTAAGTACTTTTTTAAGATCGACCACTTGATCTCCTTATATCACATCAAATTATTGCCTGTCACTTTGCACGTGAAGAATTATTAAATGTCTGGCTGCTTGTTAATAATAATAGTAGTAGTAGTAGTAGTAACATATTTTATTTAGCAAAAAAAGCTACAATAATTAGGTAAATATTTTTTAATAAATTTTTTTAACAACATTTTTATAGATTTATTTTTAATTTTAAAACGGAACCTTCTTTTAACAAAAACAGACAGAAAAGTTAAACATTTTGCAAATTGTATCAAATATTACGTATCATTTTGTTTTCTAAGTAAATGTAATTTTAGTAAGTTTTTTTAAATAGTTTTAATGATATTTGAGATTTAATAGAATTTTCCAAATTATTATATTCCATCAAACCTTTATGAAAAATATACTACTTATAAGCTAATGTTTTAGACACTCTATCCACAAAAAATGTTGATTATTTCTTGTCATGATTAAAAGAACATTTTTTTTTAAACAATCAGGCAATAAATTATTTTTAATTTTATGTATAAAGATACATACTAAATAGAAACTTAAATTTCTGACATTCAACCAATTTAAATTTTTTAACATAAAATTTATTTTCGTATATTTGTCACAATTTAAAATAATCCGCATTGCCTTATTTTGTAAAATTTATAATTTGTCAAATATTTCCTTACTAGCACAATATAAAATGGAAGAACAATAAAGAATATATCCCAAGTAGCACAACATATTGGCTGATCATTGGTTCCATATTGGCACAATATCGATTCATTTGTATCGGCAAATCAATATATTACCAATATTAGTCCATATTGCATTTCGTGAAATATTAGAATACTAGCTGAGAAACAAAATGAGGAGCATGAGTCAGATGCATAGCCATAGTGTATAATGTTAATATCATTTTTAATTTAAAAATAAATACAGTTAATAATACTAACAATAATTATTGCCATACTAATTAATTATATAATACCTAATTTAAGTAACAATTTTTCAAACTTTTTAGATCAATCACAATATTTCAAGAATTGCCGATATTTTACTTAATTTTCCATTAATTTTTAGTGTCCACAAAAGAATATACCTTAATAATTTTATGAAAAAAAAAAAATAATAATGGGCAAATAATTCAAAAAGTCCACATTTGTTTATTGGGCCAATATATGAACGATATTGGGTCAATATTGGATCAATATTGTTGTGCTACTTGGGATGGTAATATAATAGTATTAAATCCAGTTTTTTTAAAAAACAAACTTAAATTAGAACTGATTCTTTTAAAATAACCTACTTTTCCGGCAATCTTCGATGTAATACTGTAAAAAAAATTAAAAATTTTTAATTTTGAATCAATAATTATCCCTAAATACTTAAAACTGTTTACTAATTCCAATTTTTCACCATCAATTACAACATTTATATTTTGACAATTTAAATTATTACCCATAACCATAAATTTAGTTTTTGAAATATTTTATTTTAATTTATTTACTTTTAGCCAATTTAATAATATATTTATCTCAGAATTTAGAGTATTTAGACCGTCAAAAATATTTAAAACAATAATGTAAATTAAGGTGTCATCAGCAAACATTTGTAACTTACACATTTAAAACTAAAGGCATATCGTTGACGTATAAAATAAATAATATTGGACCTGGTATACTTCCTTAAGGAACTCCTATATTATTAATTTTTTTATTTGAATAAATGTTTTTGATATTTTTGTTTTTTTAATAAGAGATCGTCAACGTTCTTTATCGGCGTCTAAAATATTAAAATAGTAGATTAAGTAACATTTTTTTCAATTGATCATATTACAATTTGCTATAAAGAATGAAATGGAATATGCGAGAAACTAAATAAATAGTTTTAGTTAAGAAGGTGCTTCTTTGGTCACCCCTAGAGACGGCACTGCTCTCAAATTAAGATATAAATACATTACATCATCACCTTCCTCTTCGAAAAACAACAGCAAGTGCAACCTTTTAGATAAGGCCCTAACGACCGGTTGGTGAACGCACTATTTACTACTACGAGTCGGATTCTATACCAAATCCGAAGAGGAAACTCGAAAACGCTATTTTCTACACGGCTTCATCGCAAACGCGATTATTTGCGATAGCGTACAGGTAATTGGCGGAATTATTATAATTATACGTCGAAAAAGGTGCCCATTCAGCCTCACTTAAGAGTCTACAGTCGCTTTTACTCGCGCGCTGCATTTATACCATTTTCTCGAAACCTTATAAACCTATCGAATTTATTTCAGGATATATTTGTTAATTAGATATAATTAACGGTCAAGACAAATATTTCAAAACTACTTGCAGGCGTTCGGCTGTCACTAAAAAAAAGATGTAAGAAATATAGTACTTCCGGTTAAACCGGAAGTTGACACTATTGGAAAGATAATAAAAATCGAAGATAGGGACATGTAAGCCGTTTTGCTCTAAGACGTACAGTTAGAAAGCTAGACGCTGTCAAAGTTCAAAAATATAATTTTTCAAGAGTCAATATCTCGGAAATGTTAAGTATAGACTAATAATGCTTTTATTAAAAAATGTTCAGACTTTTATGCAGAATCCAAAAAAATTATATAAAATAGTATCCATTTAAGATTTAGATCTTACCCCCCCACCCCCCCCCCTCCCTCCTAGGGGCTTGAAGTAACAAAGTAACAAGATTGTCAATATAGGCAAAAGATTTCCTCCTCGAAATAAAAATCGACGGGTCCGAGTGATTTTCCACATTTTCATTTTAAAGTAGGAAAATCGAGGTGTTAACTTTTTGTTGGACCACCCTGTATAATCCGCCCTTTAGTCATACTAATCGACTTGTTGGATAAATCTCAAACAAACATGAAAAAAGGCACAATTTGGCAATGCTGCCATCATATTTCCCCATTCATTATTTTTGTTATTCTTAACGTGTCATTTAAACCTAAACATCGTATCGAAGTAATTTGTATCTTCTTTCGGCGCCCGATGGCGGACAACTTCCTTGTTAGTTCCTGAATGGCTGATTTATCGTTTTCCGTTTCAGACCGTCGAGAAACGTGAATTTTCATATTTTTATTTCGGCCCTTTTACGAATTTTTACGTATTTTAATTGGGCGGTAACAAGTTGCCTGGTGGCGTTCGTTGCAATATTTCTACAAGAAACAAATTAAGGTATTTGTCACTTCTTGACGTATATAGAAGGATTACTTGCTTTAGTAACAAGTCCATTTGCTTTTGCGGGCACACATTCAACAGGTTCAGAAAGTTGAATACTATTTTACGGTCCAACTTCGTTAGTAAACGATCATTAGTAAACGGTCCAGCTTTGTTCAGCGAGCCGCTCGCCGCATGTTTCGCGTTCAATGCTGCGTAGTTTAAGTTCGCGTTTCTGGTATTTTTTGTTTTGAAGCTACCGGTCAAATAATATTTTAAGGTAATTTTCCATCCCTAATGCAAGGGTTGAATACAAAATAATAATGAAGTGTATTCTTAAACAAAAACAGCGCAGTTCAGTATAAATAGCAGTAGCGTAGTAGCCCATAAACTCCAGGTTCAAACAATTAAATGTTCCTTTCCCCAAAACGGCAGGTTTCTATTTACTACAATTACTTTAAAACGCTTTGTTGATGGGACTATATTATTATGTTTAATTAATCAAAAATAGCTGGCCTCTATTATTAGGCAAAATTAGAAATAGTAATTTTTTTAAAACCGACCAGAAAATATACACTTTCTGTTCTGGACAATTTTTCGGCTAGAAAATAACCTTTTTCCGATCGCAAGACCGGAAAAGTGACGTTAGTTTTTTGTTTTTCCAATCGCTCTTTGATAATACAGGCTACCTTGATTTCGTTATTATGACAACAACATTTCGATGTATTGTCGAGTGACAGTTCGTTGATTTTTAATTTGTTGTTTATGTCAAACTTGTTTCGCGAGTTCGCAAATTTAACAATATGAATTCAGATTTTTAATTATCCGACACGGAAAATGAGATTTCAGAAGAAATTGTGGAAGCAGCAAGGAAAGCGACTTACGATATATTGCCAGTACAATCAAAAGCCCGTTACGAGAAGTCATACGACGCATTTAAAAATAATATAAAATAATTTAATGTAAGTATATCGAAGTGTCGGTCTTAAAAAAAATATTGTACGTCACGCAACCGAAAAATTAGTGTTTTCCAGGTCTCTCCAAGCTTCCAGGACTCGCCTACGGCTCACCCTGGAAATGCTTCTCTCGACCTGAAAAACACTACTTTCCGGTCTTGTAACGTAATAGTAATTTACGGAAAAATCTTTTCCGGACTCTAATGTCACTTTTCCGGTCTCTAATGTCACTGTCACCCTGCTTTTTGTTTTTCCAATCGCTCTTTGATAATACAAGATACCTTGATTTCGTTATTATGACAACAACATTTTGATGTATTGTCGAGTGACAGTTCGTTGATTTTTAATTTTGTTCTTTATGTCAAACTTGTTTCGCGTACACTATAAAATATATCGAAGTGTCGGTCTTAAAAAAAATTTTGTACGTCACGCAACCGAAAATTAGTGTTTTCCAGGTCTCTCCAAGCTTCCAGGACTCGCCTATGGCTCGCCCTGGAAATGCTTGTCTCGACCTGAAAAACACTACTTTCCGGTCTTGTAACGTAAATGACTATTTCCTGTCTCTAACGTCAATTTTCCGGTCTTGATCGACAAAACGTTATTTTCTGGACGAAAAATTGTCCAGAAAGTGTATATTTTCTAGTCGGTTTTAAAAAACCCATTATGCCTGTTTTGCGTCTTTATTTTGGACATTAATACGTATGGTTTTACAATTTATCTATTATAACAACAATACAACCTCATGAAGCCTTTAAAATTATGATTTTGTAGGCTATTTGTTAAATGGCGTATAATTTTTGTTTACAAAATGTTTGCGTTAGCCAAAGCTTGCGGGCTTCCTTGGTTGGCCGATGATTAGTGCTAGATATTATTTGTTTTACCATCCCATCATTACCTTGAAGCATCTGTCAGTTTTATACTTCCGTTTGGCGCAATATTAAAACTAATAACTATTATTAGGGTAGCCGTTGGAACGATAGGGAATACGAGGTGTTTCCAATCGTTTCAAACATCTATAGTGGAAAAGTTTGTTTTGTAAATATTTTGACTCGGATCGGATTAAATAGAATTTTCTTGTAGGTGTCCTAACGGAACTAGAAATACAGGGTGAAATTTTTAACTGGAATAAATTTGCAATAAAGCATGGTTCCATAGAATATGAGAATATGAATATTGAATATGTTACAATAAAGAGCAAAAACCAAGAATTTGCATTATTACTAAAAGGCGGATTATATGCACTTAAATTCAGTCAAAATATGCGCATATATATGCCTTTAAAATATGCAGATGTTTGCATTTTTTTTCCAAATATGCATACTACTGGTATCAATATAGCTATACGCAACTATACAGGGTGGTCCTTAAGTACATCAAGAAAATCTAGGATATGATTTCTGGCATCAATTTAAGTTGAAAAGTTCATATGGACTTATGCCCTAAAATGCTTACCCTCGAAGATACAGGGTGTTAAAATATTTTTAAAAAATAATTGTTTTTTTAAAATTTCGAAACTCCTTGAAGATACGGTATTGAAAATTGATGTCGATTGATTTCGTATTAAACTGCACTTTTTGGTTAAAAAAGGGTTTGCCTACTTCCACCAGTGGCGTGCATGAAGATACCACCAATATTTTTTTTGAGAAAATATGTGATACGCCACTGTTTTTTTTTAACTCTGATGTATTTTTATGCATTACTAATATAAGCGAAATAAAAGTTGTCTCTACTATGTTTTTGAAAAAAATTGTAGTTTTAAAGGAAAATGGAAAATATTTTAACACCCTGTATCTTAGAGGGTAAGCATTTTAGGGCATAAGTCCATATGAACTTTTCAACTTAAATTGATGCCAGGAATCATATCCTAGATTTTCTTGATGTACTTAAGGACCACCCTGTATATTCTGTGCTGGTATGCAATATTTCTTAATTTATTATCGAAAAATGAGGAAAAGAAACACATTGGGTTATAAAAATACTACGTTATCAAAAATACTTATGTTATGAAGTTACCTTATACAGGGTCAAAAGCAAATAAACTTTGCATCACATGCGACCAAATTTTAATAGCCCAATTTTGATTTTGTAGAAAAACACACATTTAATATGGCGCTACTTTAAAGAAAATGTATCTGAAATAAAGCCTTGTCAAAACTGAGAAGTTTTATGTAGGTTGCGTTGAGTCTTATTTTGCAAAAGTGGTGCAATTTACAGAATATAGGTAAAAAATAAAAATTATCTTATACAGCTGAAATTTTGCATATAGGCTAGAAACTGCATTTAAAAAAACTTTTCCTAATAACTTTTTTTGATATTTTCAGAAATAACCCTACTTTTGAATTATTTTTTGGAAAAAATTAAAATTTGACAGATAATGCGAATCACGTGACTACTATTTTTTGCTTAATTTTCATCTCGATCGAGGCAGAACTTGATGCCAAAGTCAAATTTCGAATAAAGTTATTAATTAAAAAAATCCCATATGATGCGGACTTTACTGGTCACACTGTATTGATCGATGAATGGGTTGTAGTATTTCAGCATTAAATCTCATTATCCTCTGTTGCAACGATCTAAATTCAATGACCATACAATAAAGTTTATACGGAATCCACTAATGACACTAATATAATTAATTTGATAAGTAAAACGTCGTACTTAACGTTCATTTATATCAACTTGACAGCGGTAAATACTATAAAAATATCACACCATGACAGGCCGGCCAACTGTATAAACACGCCCAATTAAAATACTTTCAAAAAATAACTCACCAATTAATTTGTATCTTTCGGCGTCCCAGGGCGGCGGCTCGCGCGTCGCGGCGTCGAACTCGTAGTAGAGCAGACTGAACGTTTCCTTACATGACAGGGCGTTTCCTGAAAATCAAATTAAGATGTTAATTTATTAATTTAAATTAAATTTGAACAGCTTAATTAATACCAACAATTAACTATAGTCAACGATAAAATTGTAATTTTATTTTGTAATCTCATCGTTAATACTATAATTTTATTATTATCAAATGGAGGGCTGTGGCGGATAAGGGGAAGGGCAGGGACGACTTATAGGGGGGCAACAACAGGATCTTTACCACCCCCACGGGAGGGGGGGGGGGGGGCGCAACCCAGCAGTGAAAGATCCGCCCCCAAAAATTTGGCCGCCACAACATTGGTCTGAGGCCATGATGACGTTGTTTCACTCATTTTCGTTTAGGAATGTCCACAGAAAACCATAGATGTTTGCGATGCTTCGAAAAAATGTGTTTAATTGAATTAGATTAATTATACAAAAAATCACAAATCCAATCGAATAAAATTAAGGCCTAAGTAATACATCGATTAAAATAAATTGATGCATCGACAAATATCAAATAGCTTCGATGCATTCTTTAAGAACGATGTATCGCATTGAAAATATCGATGTTTTCGATGCGTCGATCTATACATACGTCGATGTCTATCGAACATTCCTATTTCCATTTTTAGAAATAGTCCATGCTTAAGGTGGGAGTATGAACATGCTTGCCAACCTATAACCTATTTCGCGTAGAATTATTTATGTTTTCTAGCTTTTATACAAACTTTAAAGAAAATCAGTATCGACTTGATATTCTATAGGTAATAATTGACATATTTATAGTATATTATATAATATAACTTATTTTAGGAGAATTGTATAGCGAAAAATATCGGGTAAGATTTTTTTTAACATTATTATGGCATTGTCACTCATTGTTCTTTCACTATACAATTCTCCCAAAATTAATAATGAAATAAATTGATATTTTTGCAATATATCAGATACTACCTAAATAATGTACCGACGATATTGATTTTCTTTAAATGTTAGTTATTAAAATATTAAACTTAAAAAATCAACGCGAAATAGGTTATAGGTTGGCAATAGCTTGAATGACGTTGAGAATTCAACCTTAAGGTGGGAGTATCAACATGCTTGCCAACCTATAACCTATTTCGCGTAGATTTATTTATATTTTCTAGCTTTTATACAAAATTTAAAGAAAATCAGTATCGACTTGATGTTCTATAGGTAATAATTGACATATTAATAAATATCAAGGAATTTCATAACTTATTTTAGGAGAATTGTATAGCGAAAAATATCGGGTAAAATTTTTTTTACATTATTATGTCATTGTCACTCATTGTTCTTTCACTATACAATTCTTCCAAAATTAGCATTGAAATAAATTGATATTTTTGTAATATATCAGATATTACCTAAGTAATGTGCCGAAGATACTAATTTCATTTAAATGTTAGTTTAAAAAATAATAAACTTGAAAAAACAAAGCGAAATAGGTTATAGGTTGGCAATAAATTAAACGACGTTGAGAATTCAACCTTAAAGTGGAGTTGAAAGTATGGGAAAGAAAGAAAAACTAAAAGTCTTTCTCCACAAAATTTAATAGAATAAAAATTCTTAAGGGGTCTCTACTCTCTACAGGTTTCCAACGTAGAAACGTTCATCATCAGGGGACAGAAAATTTATTTAATGCTGATGGTTTTAGCAGGAGAGAAAATGGTATAAAACATTAATGGAGCTCTTATGGAATTAAAAAATTGAAGTGTAGAAGTGACATAATAAGAAGAAAATTGAAAAGGTTAAAACATACTGAGTTGTGAAAAAGTCAGTAAAGGAGTTGTAAAACAACTAAAAAATTCGCCTAATCTATGGTCTAAGGGTCACTGATAGTTGTAGACCAGTTGTCATTGATAATGGGATCATGACATTCCCATGTATTTATATTTTTAGACTGTTGATGTTTGTAAAAATAAACGAAAAAAAAATTGTATCAAATTCATATTTTCATCATTATCCAACCAGAAATGCCAGTAAATTGTCAATAGTTAAACATAACCTTACAAAATTCGAACGGTCACCTGATTATGCAGGTACAATTTTATACAATAAATTACCAAACAAAATAAGACTACTAAATGTAACTATATTCAAACGAAAAATAAAGCAATTTCTGATTGGTAAAGGTTACTACTCAGTCTCAGAATTTTTAAATGATACCATTATACTCTAGCTGCTAGACTCTAGATGAAACCAAACTAATAATTATGACTTGTACATCCATCTTTGATGGCTGCTTCGGCTAGTACGAAATAAAGATTTTGATTTTGATAAATAAACTGGGGAAGAAGAAAAAGGCCTTCTAAAAAGAAGTTGTCGAGGTTTTTTTTAATTTTTTGTAAACTTTTTTAAACATGTCTGTAAGACAATATAAAGATAAAATTTGTCGAAGAAAGGTATTGCGAAGACATCATAGTCTGTAAGAATAAAAATTAAATTAAAATCCAAAAGTAAAAAATTTTTTTTTAATTTTTTTTTGTACTAAGTACCTACCTATACAAATTTAAAAAAATATTTAAAAAAAAATGCGTTTTCCAATTTCTTCAATAAAATATTGAAATTTTGCATATTCTATAGGCTTATAATTTAATTCTAAACAATTGTTTCAAAAACATTTTTGGATATCACGTGACGTAGTAGGTATGTTAAAATAGATTTTTAGGTTATCGGACAAGCAGAACCGAGCCCCCGGTAAAGTTGTTTCGGTACTCCGCCAATAACTTTTTTCCCATACGTTGCGAACTTACAAACTATTACGTTTCTACGTTATTTTATGACACCCCAGTTATTTTATGCAAATAAACTATGCAGGAGCAAATTACACGTCTCCAAGTTTTAACCCGGTTCAAGCGGTGCACGAACCATTAAATAATCTCGTCGTACGCGTCGGGGAATTATAAATTTTCAACGCTACCGCATAGAGCAACTACACCTGCATCAGACTGAGTTAGAGCCAAACGGTTCTATTAACAAACGGGAGAACTACAACCCGGAGAACGCTCTAACCAAAGCGGAGATATAACTTTAAATTATGATAGAGCTTTTAAAATTAATATTATGTATATTTAATCTTTCAAGGAGACCGATTTATTGGTAGAGTCATTGAATATCAAACTATAAGAAGGCCATATAAGCAGATTTCCTAAATATGCTACGTTAAATTCATAGATGGCACCAATAAGTCATCAAAAATAATGTGAGTTGATGCAGTCACTAACGACAAGCCTTTTCACTGCTAAATTAAAACATAGTTGCCGCCTGTTTGTTTGACTTGCTGTATGAGTTTTTTTTTTAAATTTATTTTTATAGCTTATCGTAAAACTTGATTTCACATAAGTACCTACAGCTATCCTAGATTTAAGTAGCTTACATTTATTTTCCTACCTATAGTATAGTCTAGACTTAAAAATGTCCCTATTTTTAATTGCTTTGTAGCATATAATATTTTCAACCTTTTGACGTCCCAACGTTAATTACATGAAAACATAATATTGACTGCCATGTATTATATTTCTAACAAAATTAAATGACGACTCTCACTATTCAATACATACCTAGGCTACAAGGTATATGTTGGGTAAAATATGAATGATGTGCGGTTTGTATAACTTGGTTTTTATTTGCAATTATTACTACTTTTCAAAATGGTTAAAATAAGTAGGGTTTACTTTCTTACTTAAGAAACATCCAGTTTGTATTCGTTTAGTGTATTACGTATTTTGCTATTTTTCGACGAAATAAAACCTATTTTAGTTATACTTGCTGTCGCTTTTTATCTACTTTTATTTGTTTAACATTTAACACCTAATGCAACGGTAAAATCATTGTGAAAATAGGTCCAATTACCGCGGAGTAATCAGCGTACATATTATTATCAAAAACATACATTCGGCTGGAATTGAGAGCCTCATATTTTATTGTCTGTTAAAAATGGTTATATCATTTAAATTCCAATAAAATACGATATGCGGCAACACCACGACATCACATCAGTGAATTTGAGACATCTGTTGCCGAGGCGCTGCATTATAACGACAGATTTAAGGTTGAGTTACGATCAACTCCACAATGGCGGCCAAACCACCTCCTATACGTCTAAAACGGGGTTGTCAACTTTTCTCGGACATCCGCCATTCTTATAGTTTGATATTCAATGGTAGAGTTAACTTTTTCCTAAAACAAAGCGTTTCGACAGAAGATAACGACATTTGACATTAACAGCTGATCGGGTTTCGTCGTTAAAGTTCCCAGATCAGCAGTGGGTCGTAGAAAGCCCACGATTTGGGTGTTTTATAAGTGTTTCTGTGTGGTGTTTATTTTTTAAGTTTAATAGTAAATACAAACACCATTTTGATAAATTATAAAATCAATAAAGTGCCTAGTAGCATTTACTTATATTATATAGGATGTCTTATAACTAATGGGCAAATACAGCAACAGACGATAGTAATGTTGAGAATATGTCATTCATGCTTAAGAACCCACGGTTAATTTTCAATAAATATGTTTCGTTATGAAAGGTGTTTATTTAAATGTTTCTTGCCTTCTAGCATTTAAACGCAATTATCTCAAAGACCAAATGAAATATCGAGATAAATGAAGTACAACTTTTTTACGTATAAAATATCCCTCCTCCGTAATTTGAAGTAAAGCGGTCAGAAATGTGAGAGACAAAAAATATATGCGATAATTTATCAAACTCATATTTTGTAGCTAGCGTTCTCTAGGAGATATCTTAAAACTCAATTTGATTTATATCCGCTTAACATCAAATCATCGCCAATTTTATAAAGTAAATATTTACTTCGATCACCCTGTATCTCTTTAACCGTATAAGAAATTAAATTAAATGACATATTTTCGAGTCCACTATCTCGTGTTGCTGTGTAACCCCTTAGTTACGGGCAGTGGCGGCTCGTGACTAGTGAGTCAGGGGGGCACTGGCTTTAAATAAAAAAAAATTAAAATGTCTATTATTTTCGAACGTACGTGTCTGTTTTTTCTAACTTTCTCGTTGTGAATTTTAATTTCATCAGCATAAGCACTACTTAAACAAGTTAAAATATTAGTTTGTCCTAACATCTCAAAACTTACCACATTATAACGATGTTTTGCACTATTTTCATGTTTTTTATTTTCTCTGAAAGATGTTTTAGGTCCTCACAACCGCATATCCAGAATATTTTATTATATATTTATTTGTCAAACTTACGCGTAAACTGTGCCTTACTTTTACATCTTGATTGCACTTGTACAATGTTCAATATTGGTAGTGGCCGCCCTGCATTTTTTAAATCAAGTTTTTCACTTAAGCTCAGAGAACTAAACACAACCTTCTGTAAATCACTGACCCTCATATTAGACGAAATTTTCCAATTTTATAACAACTAATAAATAAGTCAAAACAAATAAACAAAACGTCAGCGAGTTAGCGGCATCGACACACGACAGTGAACAGTGGGCGCGGAAAATTTGAGCTCTCCGTGGCCGCTCGTTGTGCGATGTGTAGGTGACGTCAGGTCTGCGTCGTCATAACAACCCATCGAGAAGGCGCGTTGAATCGGGACGGAAAATCGGTCGCCCCCCGCCGCCCGCGCTTAGTACAACCTTGAGAGCGCGCAACTCGCTTGTCTATGAGTATAGCCTGCCCGTTAGAATAGGGCTACGTTTGGTTTGAATTATTTTAATTGATTGCTTACATACATTGCGTTATTGTTTTTTTAAGTAAAGTATTTTTGGATTCTGTTTGAAATAATTGCAGGGAGGGCGGCGCCCCAGAGCCCTTCATTAACCAGCCGCCACTGGTTACGGGACACCCTTTATATATCCATATATAAAATTTCCACAAAAGTAACAATACCAAAAGGGTTCCCAATATGGTGTTTTAATTAGATGTGCACCACAAAGCTTACACCTCGCCAAAAATGTATTACTTTTTTCCTTGTATAATAAATACCTAATTTTGCTTTCTATAAATAAATACTAAAATAAGTAAATGTTTTTTCTTTTCCATTAGTTTTACAAAATTTTCACATTCTTATTTTGGTATAGGTACGGATTTGTCAATATTTTATTTCATAAAATAATAAAATTAGTATGGTACGCTATATCTTTACAAAATATTAAGTCTCCCTTACAAAATTTAACAGATGGCGAAGGCGAAGGTAAAGGAACTTAGTCCGGTTCTGTTTCTGTAGCCAACCGCTTAACGTAAAATATACCAGATAACGATTTTCTTGCTGGGTTGGAACAAACCTATAGTAATAAACATAGCGACAATAAATAATACGTAAGATGGGAATAGCAGTTAACGGAAGTTTTTATAATGTTATAAATTCTAGTATATGCATAAAAATGTTAATACAAAAATTATCTTATACTATTTGCATAGGCAATATGTGCATGGTACCGCCCTAGGCGTTTAGAGATCATTATCATATCGTATATATGCCGTGCCTATGCCTTTTTTGATTTTATTTGTTTTGAAGTAACTTACACCAGATGACAGTTAGGCGTGAACGTAATTAATGGTCATTTTAAGTTACTTCGTCTTGGCAATGGGGTTTTTTCACTAAATTTTGATCCTATAGTTAACTTTTTCTTTAAAAAAGCGTTTTGACAGAAGACAACAACATTTTACATTAACAGCTGATCTGGTTTCGTCGTTAAAGTTCCCAGATCAGCAGTGGGCCGTAGTAAGCTCACGCGTCAGGTTGAGTCATATTATTTTCTTCCGATTTTGGTGATTTTTAAGTGTTTCTATGGCTGTTTTTGTGCAGTGTGTGTTTCAAACATTTTACTTTTGGATTTTATATATTTTAGAGACAGATTTTTATTACAGACTCGCGACCCGCCCCGGCTTCGCACGCGGGTCTAAAATGTGTTTATTTACGACATCACATTAGAAACCTCTAAATTTATCAGTGTTTCTCTACAATATTATGCATGTATTATACATATAAACCTTCCTCTTGAATCACTCCATCTATTAAAAAAAAACCGCTTTAAAATCCGTTGCGTAGTTTTAAAGATTTAAGCATACAGCGGGACGGACAGACAGCGACAGCGACTTTGTTTTATACTATGTAGTGATTGTTTAAGTTTAATAGTGAGTACCATCACCATTAAGCAAATCAAGTGTCTAGTTAAACCATTTAGCTACTTATCGTTATATACAGGATGTGTCCTAACTAAGGGGCAAATACAGCAACATGAAATAGACTTATTGTAGATCTCATTCATGCTTAGGAACGCACGGTTAATTTTCAATAAATATGTTTCGTTAAGAAAGGTGTTTATTTAAATGTTGAAATATCAAGAATAATGAAGTACCACAACTTTTTTACGTATAAAAGATACCTTTTTCATAATTTTAGGTAAAGCAGTCAGAAATGTGAGAGACAGAAAATATATGCGAGAATTTATCAAACTCATATTGTGCAGCTGGCGTTCTCTAGGAGGTATATTAAAACTCATTATGGAATCCTCCTTCTTGCCCTCAAAAACATAACTATACACCAAATTTAATTCATATCCGCTTTACATCAAATCATCGTCAATTTTATAAAGTAAATATTTGCTTGGATAACCCTATATCTCTTTAACCTTATAAGAAATTAAATTAAATGGCATTTTTTCAAGTCCACTATCTCCTGTTGCTGTAGTACATTCCCTTAGTTACGGGGCATCCTATGTAATTATATTCATATATAAAATTCCCACAAAAGTAACAATACAAAACAGTTCCGAATATGGTGACGTGCACCACAAAGCTTACACCTCGTAAAAAATGTATTCCTTTCTTCCTTTTATAATTAATACATATATACCTATTATTGCTTTTTATAAATAAATACTAAAAGAAATAAATGTTTTTCCTTTAGTTTTATAATGTTTTCACATAGTTATTTTGGTAGGTAAGGGTCTGTGAATATTTTATTTTATAAATAATAAAATTGGTATCGACGCTATATCGTTACAAAATATTAAGACTTCCTTACAAAATTTAACAGATGGCGAAGGCGAAGGTATAAGAAATTAGTCCGGTTCTGTTTCGGTAGCCATTAATGACAGGTGATGCGGCGAGATTTTAGATTAATTTGACTTTACAAGAAAAAATAAAATTTTCTATACCTAGTTTCAGTTTTTAAATTTTCAAATTATGTACGGCGAAAATAATTAAACAAAATACACGTTAAAAATATTGATCCAAGAATAAGTCGCTTTGACCAGTAGGTACGCGTTTCTACCTGAACAGTGGCGGAACTTCACCAAGGGGGGATATGACTTAAATGGTTTTTAGAAGTGAATACAAAAACCAAAAAAAAATGTGACTCCAAAATAATTGCATATATTTATTAGGCAAGGGAGAGCTTACAAATAAAACACTAAATAACATAGTATACAAAACGTAAGTTCTACTGGATGCTCCATTTAAAATAGGTAAGCAAATTGGAGACAACGGTATAACAGAAAGTCGCATATTATGGTCGCTGTTACTTTATTTGAAGACAGCGTCTCCGACAACCCCATTATCCAAATTTGCAGGACTAAAAACTTTCAAAAATATTCCAATGAACGATCACCGTGAGACACCCTGTACAAAAATAACTTTTGTGAATAATTATTATCATACAAAATGTAATCAATGTTTTGATTTTGAGAAACGATTGATTATATTTTCTCTAACGAGTTTATAACTAAAATCCTTAGTTCTGTTTATAAATATAACATATTCAGTGCCTTCTCTAGGAACGCCCTGGGGACGAACAGTGACTATACTCCCCCTCCCAGTGGTTTCACCGCTTTTGTACCCCCACCCCAGAAACTGTGGTCGCTAAGCGATGGGATGTGAATTCTAAAGTCTTCTAACTAAATGAGTGGCATGCCTGAAAACTATTTCGGTCGGCGCCGTCCCTGCAACAATGCAATTTAGCCCACTTTAAAGCAAACTAGGTCATTTAAGATTCTGTATCTCAACTCTCAACAAAACAGATATTATTTCCTACCCTCCAGAAACGCGGCGGACATAAAAGACATTGATATAATCGATACTTCCAAAAGGAAAACGGTCAACGGCACAACAGGAATAAATTGCATAAAATGTGTACTTAACTAAGTTTCATGCTACATTGAGTTGAAAATAAAGGCAGTTGAAAGGGCTATTGTTTCTAACGGTACATAATAACACCGACAATCTTTTGGTTGGAGCATAACACTAAGTTTTCGGTTTTTAAAATAGGACTTCCACATATACGCGGCTTAAGGGTGTTTTGGAACAACAGTCCTGGTGCTGTATTAATAAATGTAACTGCTTGGAGCAAAGTAATGATGTACTCGATGATAGAGTGTAGAGTACAAGAAAATAATGCAAATTTAGAACGTTTACTCCATGTAGAAGACAAACCAGGCTTCTTGGAAGTACTGTAGGAAAGCATCACTCTACAGTGCTGCGCAAATTACATAAGCATAAATATCATCAGTATTAATATCAAAAACATTAGGAATTGAGGAAAGGTCACAAAATATGAAGAGCAAACGTTTGTTTTGAAGTTGACCTGGTGGGTTTATATCAAACAGAACATTACGACATCAATAAATTGGCAATTAAGAGCGAAACAAACATACGGGCTCGCCGGCCGTCGACTTCGCCCGATCTCGGGTTGTCTCGTGCTCTGTCGAAGGCGGTTCAATAGGCATTTATGGAAACACACTCGGACCGCTACGTGAATTATTATTATTATTGCAAGCAACACTTTGTGTTAGATAAAGAAAAACTAATAACCAAATAGTAGTAGTAGTAGTAGTAACATGTTTTATTTAGCAAAAAGCTACAATTAAATATTTTTTAATACATTTTTTTTAACACATTTTATAGATTTATTTTTTAATTTTAAAACGCAAAAAAAAAACAGATGATGGTCATAATTAAAAGAACAAAATTTTTTAAACAATCAGGCAATAAATTATTTTTAATTTTATGTATTACTAGCGTGTATCCGGCATGCGTTGCAACCCGCTGGTATAAATACAAACCCGAACAAACCCGATATATTAATACCCGGCATGCCACTTTCTGAAATTGCACCCGTGCGAAGCCGGGGCGGGTCGCTATTATACATAAAAACCTTCCCCTTGAATCACTCTATCTATTAAAAAAAACCGCTTCAAAATCCGTTGCGTAGTTTTAAAGATTTAAGCATATATAGCTGGTAGGGGACGGACAGACAGCGACAGCGACTTTGTTTTATACTATGTTAAGATTAAGAAGATACATACTAAATAAAAAAATAAATTTCTGACATTCAACCAATCTAAATTTTTCAACATAAAATTAATTTTTGTATATTTTGTCACAATTTAAAATAACCGGCATTGTCTTATTCTGTAAAATTTGTAATTTATCAAATATTTCCTCAATAGCACAACATAAAATGGAAGAACAATAAAGAAAATGTGGTAATATAATAGTATTAAATACACTTTTTTTAGAAAACAAACTTAAAATAGAACTGATTCTTTTAAAATAACCTACTTTTCCGGTAATCTTCGATATGATACTTTCAAAATAATTAAAAAATTTTAATTTTGAATCAATGATTATCCCTAAATATTTAAAACTGTTTACTAATTCCAATTTTTCACCATCAATTACAACATTTATATTTTGACAATTTAAATTATTACCCATAACCCATAACCATACATTTAGTTTCTGAAATATTTAATTTTAATTTATTTACTTTTAGCCAATTTAATAATATATTTATCTCAGAATTTAGAGTATTTAGACCATCAAAAATATTTAAAACATTAATGTAAATTAAGGTGTCATCGGCAAACATTTGTAATTTACACATTTTTAAAACTAAAGGCATATCGTTGATGTATAAAATAAATAATATTGGACCTAGTATACTTCCTTGAGGAACTCCTATTTAGGTATTGTTTGTGTTTTTATTTAAATATGTTTTTGATATTCTTGTTTTTTGTGACCTGTTACTTAAATAATTTTTTAAACCATTTATAAACGTTAAATTATTAAATATGGGGATTGTTTTTGCAACATTTGCATAAACAGTTTCGTTTCCTTAGACCATTAGGTGTGCCCGTATGCCGTTAATCCTTTATGTACCTAGTTTGTATTTTTGACTTGTATTTGAGAATTGTATTAAAGAACAGTGATTTTAATAGTCCAAGAAATATTACAGTTTTATTATTCCTTGGCTAAACTAAGCACTAAACTGCATTTTGCTAATTACGTTACTGCCATCAAAACTTGCCCCACCTTTAAAAAAATTCACGGGCCTGGTAAATAGAATGCGGAATTCTCACGTAATGTTTGTTTTACCGACGAATGCACCTTCACATTAAACAACGAACCAAATGTTCAAAATTTCATGGGTATGCAATCTAATCTATAACAAATAACACGAATATTGAGCCTGCGAAACCACAAATATCGGTGGAAAGACTCAATAGTTTCAGATTTAGCTAAAGCCTTTGATACTGTCAGTCATAAAATTCTTATTAACAAATTAGAAAAACTTGGATTTTGTGGTGAAATATTAACAGAGTACATCATGTTAAAATTGGTGAAAATATTAGTTCACCAGAAATATTTAATTATAGAGTACCACAAGGTACAGTCCTAGGACCAATACTTTTTAATATTTACCTAAATTATATTTTTAGGATTTTACACTGTCAATGAAAACTATATAGTTTTGCTGACGATACGGTAACTTTTTATGAAGGTCTAAATTGGAATATTTAAAAAAATACTATTGAAAAAGATTTCAGAAAAATAAGCAAAAAACTTTTTAACTATTATATATATAACTATAAATTATAACAAAACAACATACATTCCATTTACTTCATACAAAAATAAACTTCCAAATATTGGTCCAATAATATGCAATAATAATATTAATATAAAGGAAGGTGAAAATATTAAATATCTAGGAATAATTTTTGATAAACATTTAAAAGGGGATTTACATAGTGACTACCTTGTAAAAAACTAAGAATTCTTATACCAAAATTTAAACACCTTGAACAATTTTTAAATATAAAAAAATTAGAAATATTTTATTATCCTTTAGTACAAACCCATTTAAAAAATGGAATACTAGCATAGGGAGGCATAAATAAGAATTATATTAATAATATTGAAACTATTCAAAATTACATTTTGAAAATTATTTACGAAAGAGACCACCAATATTCTTCTAATTTACTATTTAAAGATAGCAAAAAAATGGATATTATCCAATCCAAGAGATATAATTCAAGAACATCATTAATAAATAATAAATATACCAAGCTATAACGAATAAAATAAATAAATATATATATATTATATACATGACGTATTGTATCTTTGTGTACTGTAGTGATATAAAATATACCAATAAAATATTGTCATATTTGTTTTATATTATAATCTAGTTATGCCTGAATTATAAAATATATTCTTGACAATAAATATTATATTATTTAACTCACAACAAGTATTTTACTTTTGAGTTCGGAATTGATAGCTCATACAAAAAAATTATATATTAGCATTAAATGTCAAAAAAATATTTGAATAAACATTTATTATTATTATTATTATTATTATTATTATTATTATTATTATTACTATTATTATTATTATTATTATTATTATTATTATTATTATTATTATTATTAATATTATTGCGATTACGATCCAAGCAAATAGCAAAAATCGGACGGTAAAAATCGTTAGAAGAACAGCTGAACCAAATATCCAAAACAAGAAAGATAAAATGGTGAGTTTAGATGTCGTATAGACCTCGATATAAAAACCTTGTTCGTGAAGGACGAGCACAAACCCCACCGTTTTATAAAAATCAAAAAACAAACAAATACCGAATAATGATCGACGGAAAAAAGTTAATTTAAAAAATCAATGAGGCACGCCGACTTGTATTCCCTTTTCTCTAGCAAGTAAATTATCATTATGGACCCAGTCATCGTCAGCGGGACTCGTAAAAACGATGGAGAATCGAAATTATTAGTCTGCTTCAGAGAAATTTACTATAATTGCCGCGATCCTCCAGTGGCGTGTATTCAGGGAGGGGGAGGGGGGGGGGCGTGGACAAAGCAGCCAGCAATCGAAAGTACTGCTGTTTTAAGATCTTGAGACTGTGTTATGAAAATATCACCTCTAGGAAAGCCTGTCTAGATGGTAAATTGATGTTTTTCCCTAGAAAAAGTTGGCAATCATTTCAAATGGTATTAACACCAACCAAAAAACACCAGTTTTTCATCACATTCGTTATTCACACGGGTTTGTTCGGGTTCGCTACTGTGTTTAGTGCATAATTGTTTTAATAATGAGTGTGGAATAGGTGCATGCCTTGTTTTATTAAGATATACCGTGCGAGCAAAAATTATTTGCATTAAAGAGGGCCTTGCATGTAAGGACGCAATGCTTAGCCGTAGAGCTTAATACCTGTTGGGTGTCACCTGAATTAACAATCAATCAGTTATTCCGTCATCTTTGACAGTCGTTACAAGTAATTTGATTCATCGCTAATTGTTCCAATTTCTTGAACAATTCACACAATGGGCTTTACGGAACAGCACAAAACATTCATGGTTGAAGCGTATTTTCGAAACGGGGTTAGAGTAAATGGTGAGCGGCAATGCAATCCGGGTTTGTGCATGGACGATTTTCACGAACATTTTCCTAACGTTGCTTTTATCGCTGGGGATTTTTATCATTGCCTGAAAAGAACCGTGGCTGTGTTTAGAGAAACAGGTTCTATACAACACAAAAAAGGAGCAGGAAGACCATCTGTAAGAACAGAAGAACTTGTTGCAAACGTTCGTGAAATAATGCAAAATACGCTAACAAATTGTATAAGACGCCTGTCCCAAGAAGTGGGAAAATCTTATGGAACATGCAGGACTATTCTTAAGAAGCAGCTACACTTATTTTCTTATAAAGTGCACGTATTCCAAGAAATACTTGGTTTTTCCTCATTTAAAGAACACTATTTTTAAAACACCAGTGGCAAATTTAGAACAATTATTACAAGAAAGGATTATCCAAGAATGTGGTAACATTTCTCCAGAGATGCTGGTCAACACTTTCGAAAATATAAAGAGACGTGTGAATTTATGCTTGGAGCATGGCGGTGGCCAATTTCAGCAATTTATGTAATTATTTTTCTTTTTCTTTCTGTATATTCTTACTTTGTTAAAATGTGTAAACAACAAAAATAAATTTGTATTTGTCTACTTATTTTATTACTCATTAGTTTGGCATCTCATGTCATAATATGAATTTGACAAAATTTTAACCTAGATTTGGTTAGATATATCGTCCCCATATCATTGTGATCTAAACCAAGCGCTACGTTTTTTAATCCAAGCCCTCTTTGATGCAAATAATTTTTGTTCCCACGGTATTATGAATATCATAGACAGATTTTTAAAATTGTTTATGATAACACCGTACACACACCCCGTATTTTCAAAGTTGGCGCGCGTCAATGGTTACGAATGTACAGTCAGTTATAATGATGCTGCCAACTCAAATTAGTGGATTGCAACCTATAAAAATCAGAACCCCATTAGTGCAGAGATTCTAATACCATTAAAACAGCCTAGTAAGTGTTCTACTTTTTAATAGTTCTATGGAATTTACGAATTACATCGATTAGATATTGTAGGTAAATTTCGTTTTAAATTTCGTGTTCCAAGGTTCTACGAAATGTGTCACGTAACACAGAACCAGTAGTATAGAATAATCTTCACATGCCCAGCATGCCCTCTGCTTGACCCGTATGCTAGCCAAAAAAGGGCGGAAGAACATAGTCCCCGTGATAAGAATTGTTAGAGATAAGACGAGAAGAGAGATGGAACGAGGCTCTCTTGTTAGGTATAAACAAGGAAAGAAAAAACAGGAGGCGAAGTGGGTTTCGACAGTCACACGACTAATCTCGAAATGAGGCAATCAGGCAAAACGTATCGGGATACCAGAGTTGCCCTTATTGATTCTTTGGATGGAACGGTAACGGAACCACTTTATAGATACGCCACTGGAATCGTTATAATATCGGTTTTAGAACAAAAAGAAACCCGTCTTGGGTTATTAAAAGAAAAATCGATTAGAGCGGGTCGAGCGCTACCATAAACTCACTGTTTATGATTTTATTGTTTGGTTTGCGATAAAACTCAGATACTTGTAGAAGAATAACTAGCAAAGTTAAAGGTTTAAATATATTTGTTTTGTTTCAAAGAAACTATGATTTAAGTAGAGGCAATGCACCTACAATGGACAAGGACGGACAAAGGTCGATGGTCGGCCATTTTTTCTCTTGGAAAAAAGCGACGTGTATAATACCAATCAGGCGTAGGGGGGTTTTACACGTGAGGCCCTTACATAATATGATCTGTTCAACTTAAACATATGAAGAAATAGTCCATACTTTAAGTGGACTGTATGTTTAAAAGGGAAAGAAATAAGACACTAAGTCTTCCTCCACTGGTATATTAAAATAAGTTTTGAGGTTTATTGAAGGGTAAATTCTCTACATGTTTTGAATGCATATACATTCATCATCAGGAGAATATAATAAGGAATATAAGAAATACACTGGGTGCAAACAGTCCTAACGGAGATGATGGAAAAAACAAGCAAAGTATTTGGAAATACTTCCAACGTAATGATAGACCTAACTATACAGGGTGTCTCACGGTCGATGGTACCTTAGACGTTTCTGGCGAACCAGTAAAGGAATCGTTCTAAAAATTTTGTCGCGTACATAAACGGACATGCTCTACCAACCTAAAATATTTTTAACAATACAGTGTTGCCGCTTTCACACAAAAATAATAGTAACTTCGATTTTTTAAATGCAACACCATATATTTTATTTTATTTTCGAAACCCCCATTACTTTCCTTACAATTTTTATTAACTCTACTCTATACTTATCTCTTATATTTTCTAAGATATAAATTAATTTCCGGTTTGTTGAAAACGTCACTTTTAAAAATGCTGATAATTTTGAACTCTAAAACACTGAAACACTGAAATTTGGTAAATAGCTAACTAATACCATAGGGCTCTTTGCCCTAGTCCCAAATCTTAGTTGCAATATACAGGGTGGTTGAAAAATACACTTATTCTGGTAACTTGAAAAAGTGACCATAAGTCCTTTTTTTCAAATGTAATGACCTGTATATTATTACGGATTTGAAAAGCTGTTAAAATTTCACTTAATTCTTGTATATCATACATGTACCTAACTAACTAGTTTAACCATTTTTTTGACGTATTTAAGCATAATTTGTAAAATTTTCTATACAATTTAATTTTTATTCGGTTATTAGTTAGTTAGCCATGACAAAAACTGATGTTTACGTATGTTACTATGGTTATCGTTTTGACATTTCATTAAGTTTAGATACAAGATAGAAATACACTTTAAAGTCATGGAAAAAAACTATACAAATGCAGTTCTTATGAATTTATTTATTTTATTTGGACAATGTGATAGAATTATCGCCAGGACATGTATAAAGTTTAAAGAAATGTACTCTAATTTACCGCCAATGAATCTTAGAAAATTCATAAGGATCCAGGACAATTTTATTAAACGTTAACTAGGTAGTCAAATAATAAAAGACTACCTACTAAAATTATAACTAATAAAATGCTATTTTAACAGATGTTCAAAACGCTAGCCGTTTACATCCAAATACTTTAATATGCGGGTGTTGACTGCATGGATTTCAAGAAAAATTTAGTTTTAATGTTTTTTGCATGTTAATGCAAACACGCATTGTCCAAATAAAATAAATTCATAAGAACTGCATTTGTATAGTTTTCTTCCATGACTTTAAAGTGTATTTCTATTTTGTATCTAAACCTAATGAAATGTCAAAACGATAACCATAGTAACATACGTAAACATCAGTTTTTGTCATGGCTAACTAACTAATAACCGAATAAAAATTGAATTGTATAGAAAATTGTACAAATTATGCTTAATACGTCAAAAAAATGGTTAAACTAGTTTACTAGGTACATGTATGATATACAAGAATTAAGTGAAATTTTAGCAGCTTTTCAAATCCGTAATAATATACAGGGTGTTACATTTGAAAAAAAAGACTTATGGTCACTTTTTCAAGTTACCAGAATAAGTGTATTTTTCAACCACCCTGTATATTGCAACTAAGATTTGGGACTAGGGCAAAGAGCCCTATGGTATTAGTTAGCTATTTACCAAATTTCAGTATTTCAGTGTTTTAGAGTTCAAAATTATCAGCATTTTTAAAAGTGACGTTTTCGGACAAAAAAAAACGGAAATTAATTTATATCTTAGAAAAGGTAAGAGATAAGTAGTAAGTAGAGTTAATAAAAATTGGAAGGAAAGTAATGGGGGTTTCGAAAATAAAATAAAATATATGGTGTTGCATTTAAAAAATCGAGGTTACTATTATTTTTGTGTGGAAGCGGCAACACTGTATTGTTAAAAATATTTTATGTTGGTAGAGCATGTCTGTTTATGTGCGCGACCAAATTTTCAGAACGATTCCTTTACTGGTTCGTCAGAAACGTCTAAGGTACCATCGACCGTAAGACACCCTGTATAGAGGTCATTAGTGAAATATTGGCAAAAAATAAGTTATAAAGGTATCATATAAGCAGTTAGCTAAGTGTCATATTGGTGAGACAACACCATAGGTGTGAGGAGAGAAGAAAATTTAAAATTGGAATGGTACATGTTGTAAAAAGTTTATTTTTAATCAAATGAGGAGTAGTTGAAAAGTCACATATTAGTGAACTAGTAATGTAAGTGTGGAATCTGGAATTGATATACCTAACACTAAAGCGGGTTTCATACACTAGCAATTTATTTAATATGGGGTAATAAAAATAAGCTAGCAATACAAACGATGTCTTAGCAAACCTGTCGTATTAGATCATTTTCCCCAGTGTACTCGATGTGCTATTTAATTACTTTAACAAATCTAATTATCTCAAAAAAATAATACAACACACATTTCTTTAAATCCACTCTGAATAAATAAAATAGTTGACCAAATGACCATTGAAAATGTTTATTTTGAAAACTACCTGCATTAAAAACTTTATCGGAACAGCAACGAGTAATAAATAATTGATGCAGTCGAACTAAAGTTAGTTTTAAATGTTCCGGTATGCAAAACCAATAACGTTACATTAATGATTGTTTTCGACAAATAAAGGAAAACATAATGCCGGCTCGAAATTGTGGCAACATTAAAATTCTAATAGTTTTTAATATTCAATTTTATAAATACCTTTAAATAAAACACTTTTCAAATTGAATGAAAAAAAAAATATAATATTAAACGATTAGATATTAGTCTGCTGCACGGTTTTATAGCCACAACGCCTGTTGAGGAGGCAGAAGGATAAGGTACCTATAAAAACTAGTTTTAACGATCGAAAAGTAGATGTTGGACATGTTGGTGGTATAGGCAATATATGTACAGGGTTGCCCAAAAGTCCGGAATAAAATTAATATAGCCTTAACCTGTAACATTCGGGAAAAACGCTAGGACACGTCAATTTAGTTTTATATATGCTCACATTTTGAAGTTATTCGTTTGTTTTTTTATACAGTGTCACCATTAAAGTCCGCACCATATGGAACTTTTTTTTATTAATGAGGTTAGTTAAAATTAAATATCAGCAATCGTTTTTGCTTCAAATTAGACTAAAAATTATATATTCAATTGTCACCATCTGTCATTCGGTATCTGTCAGAAATTACATTTTTGTCAAAAAATGCTGAAAAATGGCATTGTTTTACCGAATTTCAAAAAATGTTATAAGAAAAAGTTGTTTCTAGTTAGTTAGGTACAATTTTAGGCCTAAATACAGTTTCAGATGTCTAGTGCAAAGTTGAATTTTTTGCCATTTTTTCAAAGTAACTTTTTTTTATATAATGTAAGTTGGCTTAATGGATTTTAAACTATTTGTTTATACCATACTTAATATTTATTTATATTTAATTTTAACTAACCTTATTAATAAAAAAAAAGTTACATATTATGGTGCGGACTTTAATGGTGACACTGTAGACATTTGTCAAACTAATTTACTATGGCAGAAGCTGTCGGCATGTCAATTTTCTTCAAGACATGATTTTGTTTTATCAGTTTTGCTGGTCACAGGCTACTTGATGCATTTAAATCTACATTTATTCTCAAAAGATGCTTCATTTTAGGAAAGTTCTAAGCTAACTTTTTAAAGTTTTTTAATGGCAGCTTTTCTAAAACCTAATAGTGTATGGTATCAAAATAATCGTAATAAAATCCTCTTCTTTCTTAACCCGACGAGCTACCATGTTGCCATTTAAAAAAAATGAGTTATACAACTTTAAAGATTAAATTTTACATAGCACATAGCATTGGACCAAAAATAGTAAAATTGTATTTTTCCCAAGATTAAAGAACTAAAATAAGTAATTTTAAGGTATTTATAGCCCTCTAGATGAAACAATAAATTTGGAAAAAAAAATTTTTCTTGGTGACAAAAAGTGACAAGTGACACATCGTTGTAATTAGAATGTCATATGGAGTCAAAAAAAGTAAAAATATACCAGGTGTCCCATTTAAAAATCAAAAGTTTATGTCACTTCCGGTTAAACCGGAAGTTCCATAATGTTAAGTCATCTGTCAAAAAATGCAGTTTTATGTCGTATACAAATCCCCCGAATTTTATAATTAATAACTCTGCATCCTTGTTTATTACAGTAACAAGTTTGAATAAAAGCATAAAAGAACGTCTTCAAGATTCCGCAATAATATAACGTGCTAGACAAGAATAAAACTATAAACGTCAATTAATTACTTTTTTTATTTGTTTAGTTGACAACCGTTGTATTTTAGAACGTCATTGTCAACCTTATTTTGATCTGCCAATCTAATTCGTATTTTGTAAATCTGTGTGCCTTAAAACTGTTCCTTTTTCTAAAAATAGTTCTTTTTAGAGCTAATTATACCCACCATCTGTTTTGGCGGTAAGTATTTATGGATTTTAATAATACCTAATTTATTTATTTTAAATATGTTAACCGTGAAAGTTCTTTGAAAAGTTTACGGCAGTGGCTAAATTCCCTTAAATGAAAGGATGTTAAAAATTTGACTTTTGCGATTTTAATAGTCAATAAAACAGCAAACTTTTCTAGATTTTAAGCTTTAAAAATAGTATTAAATGTATTAACATTTGTTTGTCAATTTCTTTTAGATAATAGAGAATGCCGGGCAAAACTTAAAAAAAATAATAACTTTTCGGGATATTATGTAGGTACGTCAAACGGTAGGCAGGCACGTCCATTTTATGAACTTAACTTAGTTTTGACTTTTTTCGTCTCGTAATTTTGATTTGATTCATACGATTTTGATGACGTAAAAGTGATGACGCACGGGAAAAGAACCACTGTGGCGACTTTAAGTAAGTATTAATGAATTCGATGTTTATGTATTACAAGTGTTCCATTAAATAAGAAAGCTTTTATGTATGTTTGTCAGTTGCTAAAGAACCTGTTGTTATAAAATGTAAATGTATTGAGTAATTTCTTCTTTCAGGATGAGGAAAAATTGAGTTTATCCGGTACTGGGTCAAACTGGTGCCTATTGTTAATATGTCCAAATGTTTTAAGCGCATCAATGCATCACTAGTGCTCTTAATATAAAAACTCACCTGGAAATAAGCTACAATCTCTGATAGTAAATTTAATTTCAATGTAGATCCTATTGGCCTCCCCTCGATCGATGAAAGGCGTCCACAACCAATTGTTTGCATTGCTGTATGCCACGTCACAGACCACGTACGATCTCCAGTTGATGCCCTTTTGGAAGTTGGTGAAGGATTCCTCAACCCACTGCAATAGAAAGTTATTATCAGCCAAAATGTTTAGTTGAGGTAGTTATAACTTATATTAAAATATATTTTGTGTAGCCTACTTAAACTATCACAAATTATAGCATATTTTTTTTTTAATGTTCCGTTCATATTTCTGTCTATACTAATGACTAATGGGCGAAATATATGCAAAATGCATATACAGTGTGACCAGTAAAGTCCGCATCATATGGGATTATTTTTTTATTAATAACTTTATTCGAAATTTGACTTTGGCATCAAGTTCTGCTTCGATCGAGATGAAAATTAAGCAAAAAAATAGTAGTCACGTGATTCGCATTATCTGTCAAATTTAAATTTTTTCCAAAAAATAATTCAAAAGTGGGGTTATTTCTGAAAATATCGAAAAAAGTTATTGAAAAAAGTTTTTTTTAATGCAGTTTCTAGCCCACATGCAAAATTTCAGCTGCTTAAGATAATTTTGATTTTTTACCCATATTTTGTGAATTGCACCACTTTTGCAAAATAAGACTCAACGCAACCTACATAAAACTTCTTAGTTTTGACAATGCTTTATTTCAGATGCATTTTTTTTTAAAGTAGCGAAATATTAAATGTGTGTTTTTCTACAAAATCAAAATTGGGCTATTAAAATTTGCTCGCATGTGATGCAAAGTTTATTTGGTTTTACCCTGTATAAGGTAACTTCATAAAATAAGTATTTTTGAAAACGTAGTTTGTGTTTGAAAGTAATACACCTTAATATTAAGACAAAAAAGAACACAGTGTCATCAGTAAAGTGTTCATTAAGTGGAAAATGGTTATTTGTTTCACTAGGCAGAAAAGCACAAAAACTGCTGAAATTTTTTCTCCAAATTTGTTCCAATTTCACGCAAAATCGTATTTTTGATATTTATGTATGTTATTTATGACATTTATTGAATTGTTGTGTTTACTTGTCATTTTAAATTTTAATTTTTAAATTTTTAAAAAGTCCACTTTTTCTGACTAGGCAGAAAAAATACACCTTTTGAGCCTGTTAGGTGTCATTAAAAGACCGCTTTTAATGTCATTTGGAGAAAAATACATTTTAGTGGTGGGTAAAAAATCAAAATTATCTTATGCTGCTGAAATTTTGCATGTGGGCTAGAAACTGCATTTAAAAAAACTTTTTCTTATAACTTTTTTCGATATTTTCAGAAATAACCCCACTTTTGAATTATTTTTTGGAAAAAATTAAAATTTGACAGATAATGCGAATCACGTGACTACTCTTTTTTTGCTTAATTTTCATCTCGATCGAAGCAGAACTTGATGCCAAAGTCAAATTTCGAATAAAGCTATTAATAAAAAAAAATCCCATATGATGCGGACTTTACTGGTCACACTACACTGTAAATGCATTTTTCTACAGACGTGTGGAAAGGACAATTTTCCGCACGGATATCAGTGCGGAAAATTGATTTTTCCACACTAGTGCGGAAAAAATTTTCGGCACGATTATGTCAAAAATCCGTGCGGAAAATTGGGTTTTCCACACTAGTGCGGAAAACATTTCCGGCACGATTATGTCAAAATCAATAATATATCAATTATAACGAAGTTATTACTTCTTTTCTCAGAATTAGTTACTGTTATATATGTATGTGATTGTTATAGTTAATTAAAAATTATTAAATTTCTTTGAAATATGTGTTACTTATTTCCACACGTCTGTAGAAAAACTATTGTACCTGACACGTGCGGAAAATGTTTTTCCTGCACTCGGCTCGTGCGGAAAAATTCATTTTCCGCACTTGTTAGGTAAATAGCTATTTTGGCATATTTTGTCAATTTGATAGTAAAATGCATATTTTTCATAAATTATTATTTTAAGAGCATATTTTTTTGTTTTCGGCTATATCAAAAATTTTAAAACGATAAAGGTTTAATGTTAAGTTCCAATCTGAATATTATAATAATTATATTTACATTTTGGGTATACTCAAGGTATTTTTTGGGGGTTTCCGGCGTTTGCAGGCATATTGTTAGGGGTTGTTTATTGTTACTAAATAATGCGTTATTATTACCTGCTTAAGAAACTGTATTAAAATTAAAATAAATTAATTTCAAATGTAAAAAAAGTGTTTCTAAAAGCACCTCTAAGAGTGCAGTTGTATAAGGAGAGATTACCAGGAGTTAGTTTACCTCCAGAACCTGTAAATAACCGATGGGGAACATGGATTAAGGCCGCAATATTCTACGCAGAGCATTTCGAAGCCATTGAAGAACTAATTTTGGATTTAGATGACGATTCGCAGTGTGTTGTGCAAAGTAAAGAGTTGTTAAAAAGTGCAAGTGTAGCTAAAAATCTTGTTTTTATTAAGGTTAATTTCATTAGTTTTATATCGGACATAATATCCTCGTTGGAGAGTAGAAATTTAAGTTTAACAGACTCAATTAGTATTGTTGAAACTTTTTCCGCTAAATGTAACAACATTACCGGTAAAGTAGGAGGTCAAGTAAGGAACAAATTGGATATAACTGTAAAAAGGAATCAAGGATTTAAATACTTAATTGCAGTAAAAAGCATTAATGAGGGTAAACCATCCAACGGAGTTGTATCTTGGCCTTATATTTTGCTACATAAGTTGCAGTATTATCCGATTATTTCAGTAGATGTTGAAAGAAGCTGTTCTTTGTATAAACATATGTTTACTAATAAAGACAATCCTTTTTAGTTGAAAATTTTGAAAAATCCTTAGTAATAAATGCCTTTTATACAATTTTGGGTTAAAAAAAGTGTTTACTTTTATTTCTCTTTGTTTTTTTTTTAATTTAAAAAAAAAATAAACATAGTTTTTAGAACCCAATGTGTTTATTTACCTCATTTTACTATAATAATTAAGAAATATTGCATACCAGTATGCATATTTGGTATAAATAATGCAAATAACTGCATATTTTAAAGGCAAACAAGGCATACATATGCGCAAATATGCATTTTGGCCAAATTTAAGTGCATATATTATGCCCTTTACTAATAACTAATGAGTGTTACAATTTTAAATTATTTACTACACAAAAAAGAAAGCGAAATTGTCACATCCTTGTGAGACACAAAAAAAATTGTGTTTACTTAGACAATTTTATATATTCTTATCTTTGCATACAAAATTTTCGCAATGCCTGAAAGTATAATAAAAAAGGTTCAAAGAATAGGGAGAGAGAAAACTTAAATTGGGGTAATCCCGAATTCAAATATTGTTCCCTTGTGCCATTGTTATGTTAAAAACGACGTATTGTTTTATTGGAACAAGGAAAATATACACAGCAGCTTTACTGTAAGTCCCGTGCGTTTTAGATTTATTTTAAGGATTTCGAAATTGCATTTTTCCAGGATCATTATAGGAGCTGGAATATGGCATGAATCGGGCAACTAAAAAACTATTCTTGTTTTAACGAATAACATAAAATTACAACAACAAAGATTTAGAAAAATGTAAATCCAAAATTGAATTTTCCAAATTATTATATTCTATCAAAGCTTTATGAAAAATATACTTATATGCTAATATTTAGACACTCTATCCACAAAAAAAATTGATTAGTTCTTGTTTTATAATTATGATGGTCATGATTAAAAAAACAACATTTTTTGAACAATCAGGCAATAAATTATTTTTAATTTTATGTATAAAGATACATACTAAATAAAAAAGTAAATTTCTGACATTCAACCAATCTAAATTTTTTAACATAAAATTTATTTTTGTATATTTGTCACAATTTAAAATAATCCACATTGCCTTATTTTGTGAAATTTGTAATTTGTCAAATATTTCCTCACTAGCACAATATAAAATGGAAGAACATAAAAGAAAATGTGGTAATATCATAGTATTAAATACAGCTTTTTTAGAAAACAAACTTCAAATTAGAACCGATTCTTTTAAAATAACCTACTTTTCCGGCAATCTTCGATATGATACTTTCAAAATAATCAAAAAAATTTAATTTTTACACAATAATATTTAAACCTGTTCACTAATTCCAATTTTTCACCATTAATTACAACATTTATATTTTGACAACTTAAATTATTACCCATAACCATACATTTAGTTTTTAAAATATTTAATTTTAATTTATTTACTTTTAGCCAATTTAATAATATATTTATCTCAGAATTTAGAGTATTTAGACCATCAATAATATTTAAAACATTAATGTAAATTAGGGTGTCATCAGCAAACATTTGTAACTTACACGTTTTTAAAACTAAAGGCATATCGTCGCCCATATGTCAAAACCTCGTATCTCAAAAATGTTCAGAAAATGAAAAAAACTTCTTATATGTTTTTCTACTTTTTTAAATTATATAGTTTTCTGTCAAATGATATATTCTAATTTGCATGGAAACAAAACAAGATGCGAGGTTTTGACATGTGAATTTTAGAGGGCGCAAGATACGAGGTATTTTAATTTAACGTTTAGCGTGCGCTTTGCTGGACTCTCGAGTTACAAGGTTTTTAAATCGATGAAATATAAAGTCATAGTCGCAATAAAACACGTAACTCAAAACTGGTAAATTTTTAGATACGAGGTTTTGACTTATGGGCGACGATATCGTTGATGTATAAAATAAATATAACTATAATTCTGGTACCGACTAGCATATCACCTAGTTTAAATTTGCAGTCTAGCTACTACTATTTATACTGAAACATTCTGCGTGTTTTTTGTTCAAATTAAATGTTCTTTGAGCGAAGCTGCCAAGTCTGTGGAGTACTTTAGTCTAAAAAAATAAGGGAGCCTTAAATTTCGCATTGGATTTCCTATGTTGCGCTAGCCGAATGACCACCCTGTATAGCACAGCCGTTTTTAAAACTATACATAGATACAGGGTGTTTCATTAAGGTCGAAGAGCGGCCATATCTCGGAAACTACTGGGCATAGAAACTCAGGAAAAGAAAAATGATAATAAAAGTGGCCATGAGAAAATTCTGGAAATAATTTTCAAGTTCCGCATTTTGCCGCAAGAGGGCGTAATTGAAAAGTAAATTTTTAAATTTTACATAACTCCGAAAATTCCACATTAAGGTATATGTTTGATAACACCATTTTAAAGCTTGGACAATTATGCATCATTTTGGTCTTATGCTCATTGGCGTACCGACTTTAATAAGAGTGGGGGAAGCTGTTGAAAGTGTAATCATTTAAATCGCTGTAACTTATAAACGACTTATCCGATTATAGCAAACTAAAGACTGTTTTTAAGAGAAATGTATGCACTTTGACCAATCGTATTTAGTTGTCCATAATAGTTCTCAATAAAAATGCTAGAGGGCGCAATTTGCAATAACAATACATTTTTTGATTTTCCTCCGAAAAAATAAATTATACGGTATAATTATGATACCATAATCGAGAAGGAGATGAAATTTGCTAGAAAAAATATTAAAACCGGAGCTCGATATCTCCGTTCGTTTCTGAGTTATTGCCAAAACAATAATTTTTAACACAAATTGCGCCCTCTAGCAATTTTATTAGAAACTATCTTGTACCATTAGATACGACAATTGAAGGTTCTTCCAAACAAGCTTAAATTTAGTAAAATCGGATAAGTCGTTTAGAAGTTACAGCGATTTTAATGTTTAAATTTTCAATAGCTTCTCCCACTCTTATCAAGTGAAACTGTAAACATTAAAATCGCTGTAACTTCTAAACGACTTAACCAATTTTACTAAATTTAAGCTTGTTTGAAAGAGAAAGGTAAGTATCTTTAATTGTCGTATCCAATGTACAAGATAGTTTCTAATAAAATTGCTAGAGGGCGCAATTTGTGTTAAAAATTATTGTTTTGGCAATAACTCAGAAACGAACGGAGATATCGAGCTGCTGTTTTAATATTTTTTCTAGCAAATTTCATCTCCTTCTCGATTATGGTATCATAATTATACCGTATGATTTATTTTTTCGGAGGAAAATCAAAAAATGTATTGTTATTGCAAATTGCGCCCTCTAGCATTTTTTTTTGAGAACTATTATGGACAACTAAATACGATTGGTCAAAGTGCATACATTTCTCTTCCAAACAGTCTTTAGTTTGCTATAATCGGATAAGTCGTTTATAAGTTACAGCGATTTAAATGATTACACTTTCAACAGCTTCCCCCACTCTTATTAAAGTCGGTACGCCAATGAGCATAAGACCAAAATGATGCATAATTGTCCAAGCTTTAAAATGGTGTTATCAAACATATACCTTAATGTGGAATTTTCGGAGTTATGTAAAATTTAAAAATTTACTTTTCAATTACGCCCTCTTGCGGCAAAATGCGGAACTTGAAAATTATTTCCAGAATTTTCTCATGGCCACTTTTATTATCATTTTTCTTTTCCTGAGTTTCTATGCCTAGTAGTTTCCGAGATATGGCCGCTCTTCGACCTTAATGAAACACCCTGTACATATAGACAAAAGTAAGATTTCTTAAAAAGAAACTAGCAACAAAAAAATGAAGTTATCTGCCTTGAGCCGTAGCGAAGTATAATCACCAAAACTGCGGCCTGAAATAATATTTTTACAAATTTAAAGATCTTAATTGGAAATCTCTTCAAAGCTTTGTGTGTAGGACAATCCCGTTTTAATTTAGTATTATGCCTTCAGGATACGTTAAATGAAATTAGGATATTGTTTTGAATTATTTCTCTGTAATTTTAGGTTCTAATAACGAGGGAGCAAAATCGGAATTAGATTACTTTTTATTGTTCTTTTGGATTGCTCTTTAATTAAGACAGATAAATTATGGAGGTATAGTATTATTTATTTTATACATCAACGGATATGCCTTTAGTTTTAAAGATGTGTAAGTTATACAAATGTTTGCTCAGGACACCTTACTTTACATTAATGTTCTCAATATTTTTGATGGTCTAAATCAGTGATTCCCAAAGTGGTCCAGGTGGACCCCCCAGGGGTCCACGCAGTGGCGTAGCTAGCATGGGTGACACCCGGGGCGGAATTCGTGGTGTCACCCCAAAAATGAAAACTGATTATTATTTTTTTCTAATTAAAATATAAATGAGTAAACAAAAATATGTAAGTACCTTAAAAGCTCTTTTTTCTAGATTTAACAGCTGCAAACTCACTAATTACGTCCTCAAAATTTATTTTTTGCGTTGCCTCGTGTTCTATTGTTAACATGCTTAGACTGTTGAGTCTTCTTTCGCTCATTGTAGCCCTCAAATAGTTTTTTATTAATTTGAGTTTGCTGAAACTTCTTTCACACGAGGCTACCGATACGCAAATTGTTACAAATAGTTTGAGAGCGACCACAAGATTTGGCACAGATTCTATAAAATCCCATTGCACAATAAACTTTAAAAAGTCCAGAGACAACCAATTAGACACTGATATATTGGCCGCTTGAATATGTCGGCGGAGTCTTGGTATCTCCAAGAGGAGTTCGGCTTCCGATACTTCATCGTCATAAAAATTACAAAATTTTGATACAGCCAATTTCAATTCATCAGTATTTGCAGAAAGCAAAGTATTTGGCTGTACAACCTCAAACAATGAAGCTACTTCTCGAACAGACTGCAATCTTGTTTGAAGTTCTACGCTGAATCGATCAATGCATTTGATTATGCATGTTGTTAAACTAAGACAATTATTTTGAATAATTTAATAACAAGAGAGATGATAGAAGTAAGAAGATTCTTAGATCTTAAAATATAAAAGCAATTTTTGTGTTTATTTTTATAAAATAAAATTGTGATTTGTAAAGTAAAATGAGCCGCATATAAGTAAATAACACATTTTGTATGTATGTTAATAACCACTGAATGATCTTAAAAAAAAAATAAAAGTGGCTTTACTCAGTGATTATTATTGTTGATAAAAATTGTCATAATTATGATTTGTGTATTTTTTTCATCACTGTCGGGTTATCGGGTGGGTCGGGTGTCACCCCTAAAAGAGTGACACCCGGGGCGGTCCGCCCCCCGCCCTCCCTCTAGCTACGCCACTGGGTCCACGGAAGACTTGACGGGGGTCTACGTTGGCGTGACAAAAAAATTGGGGTTCACAATCCGTAAGCGGGGGTCCACGAAAATTTATCTGGTTTCGATAGTGAAGAGCTAAACATTTTTTTTTTCATAGAAGTTACGTTACGTTATTAATGTTTATTTTTAATTATACTACGACTGTTATCATATTACAATGTAATGTAAACCTTACAATGCAATTTTTTTTTTGGCTTTGGCAGATCTGCCATTTAGCCAGCCGCTAAGTTTTTAAGGGTTACAGATAATACGTCAAATCATAAGAAAAAGAAAAAAAAAGAAATGATCGGCCCAGAGCGACAAGCGAGTAACCCTGTCTCTTTCCTTTTAGGTTTATTCCTTTTTTTACAATGTAATATGATAACAATAATAATTAATAGTGTAATAATTACATATATATTTGAATAAATACAACACAAGAAAATATACTATTTTTACAGTTTTCTAAATAAAATACGTGAGAATTGATTGGTTTCTTGTGCTGGGAGTAGATGCTAAAAAAGTAAAGTTGGATGTAATCACTTTTTTGATTGGCCAACTTTACTTTTTTCACATCCACTCACAGCACAATCAATTAATTAATTAACCAAGCAATTCTCACTTTTTTTCCGAGAACTATTAATTCGTGGTTGAAACTCAGCAACGCCAATTTCAAAAGATAGATCTAATCTTCACATTTTTTATCGAGTTTGGGGAATATGGTAAAAATGTAGCTGCAGGGGGTCCACCGAAACCAGCAAAATTTTTAAAGTGGTCTATGAGAAAAAAAGTTTGGGAACCTCTGGTAATGACACAAATATTATATACAAAATATACACATATCCAATGTGTTTTCTAGAAAATGTGTTGTCATATTCCGCATTATGAATATACAGGCCTAAAGACCTTTTTATTGACCCTTGAAAAAGTTTTTATAGAAAACGAAACGTTTATTGTGTCATTTCATTGCCTGCCCTTATTCCCGCTAGACTTATTTGAAGAACCAAATTGACCTTATGACACTCTGTATTTCCATAATCATCCACCTTAGGGCTGAAGTTAGATGGGTTAGATTGTCATATTAGACATGTATATAGACACCCTGTATAAATAGATCGAATCCGTTCAGGTGGGACAAAATGACAATTTGGTGAAAAAGCCAATTTGAAAAAAATTCAGTGACAGGCGTAGCGTAAAGAACTCTCAAATTAAAAAATCCCTTTTAACCTGTATTCTGTATATAAAATAAACCATAAATCAGGTTACCGATATCGGATGTTACAAAATGTTTTCCATTTAAAGCAATGTTTTAATTGAGATGTCGTCGATTTTGTTAACAGATAAAAATTAAAATTAGAATAGCTGGTCGGCCTCTTTGAAACCGCCTTTGAAACGGCTTTATTATTTAAATTATTGCCTTACATTACGATGACATTTTTAAGGTTATAAATTTTCATTAACAACTAATAACACACTTTGTCAATTATTTACTTTAAAATTTATTATGTCGCGGTAAAGGTTTATAAATTCCTTCTAGGTTTTATCGCGGTTTCTGATTTTATTAGTTTATATTTATTTTTGCGGTAATCTGTTTGACATGTGGGCAGAGTTATTATTGCTTTCGAGATATTTCTGTTATAAACAATAATTAACAAATGTCTGATATTCTCATAGCTAGGGCTGGGCAAAAATTCGATATATCGATATTTTTATCGATATATTGATAAACGATATTTAAAAAATAAAATATCGATTTATCGATATTATTGATATTTAATCGATATTATCGATATTATTGATATTTATCGATATTATTGATATTTATCGATATTATTGATATTTATCGATATTATCGATATTTATCGATACGGAGTTTTACAGGGCACATAAGAAAATATTGATATACAGTGTCACCAGTAAAGTCCGCATCATATGGATTTTTTTTATTAATAGCTTTATTCATAATTTGAATTTGGTATCAAGTTCTGCTTCGATTCGAGATGAAAATTAAGCAAAAAAATAGTAGTCGTCACGTGATTCGCATTATCTGTCAAATTTTAATTTTTTCCAAAAAATAATAATTATTTTTGAAAATATCGAAAAAAGTTATTAGAAAAAGTTTTTATAAATGCAGTTTCTAGCCATGCAAATTTCAGCTGCATAAGATAATTTTGATTTTTTTACCTATATTTTGTAAATTGCACCACTTTTGCAAAATAAGACTCAACGCAACCTACATAAAACTTCTTAGTTTTGACAATGCTTAATTTCAGATACATTTTCGTTAAAGTAGCGCCATATTAAATGCGTGTTTTTCTGTGTGTTGAGTCTTATTTTGCAAAAGTGGTGCAATTTACAAAATATAGGTAAACAATCAAAATTATGTTATGCAGCTGAAATTTTGCATGTGGGCTAGAAGTAGAAACTGCATTTAGAAAAACTTTTTCTAATAACTTTTTTTGATTTTTTCAGAAATTAAATAAATAAATAAATAAACATTTGAATTTTTTTTTGGAAAAAATTAAAATTTGACAGATAATGCGAATCACATGACTACTATTTTTTTGCTTAATTTGCAGCAGAACTTGATGCCAAAGTCAAATTTTGAATAAAGCTATTAATAAAAAAAAATCCCATATGAAGCGGACTTTATTGGTGACACTTAGGGAATTCAATCCCGGGATTTCGAGATTTTAATTTTTCAATCCCGGGATTCCGGGATTGGTCCCGGGATTTGTAAAAAATAATTTTCCTTGGAGTTTTTCCTATTAATTAAATAAAAACATTTATTTCTTCATCAGAACATTAAAACAAAACCAATAAACTAAAACATACTCTCTTCATTTAATTTTAATACCTAAAAAAAAATAACAGGGAACATAAGTACACTTTAACATAATAATATAACCTATAAATAAAAAAAAAATGTTAAAACATAACATAAAAACGATTCTTATAGTAGGAAAAAAAGTTATTCTAAACTTTTTTTTAAAAAATTTCTTAAAAAAATAAGTTGATCTAGAGTGTCATCACATCACTCAACCTAGACCTTGTGCACGATATAATTTAATGAAAAATGCAAAGATAAATACCGAAAATCCCGGGATTGAATAAACGACAATCCCGGGATTTCGAGATCGAAAAAATGTCCGGGATCCCGGGATCCCGGGAAACGAGATCCCGGGATTAAATTCCCTAGTGACACTGTATTTATAATATAATATTTTTATGTTTTATCGATAATATTATACAGGGTGTCCCGAAATTAGCGTGCAATATTTCTAGGGCGTAAACTATATCCAAAAATATGACAAAAATGTCCTATAAACATACCCCGAGAAATGCTCCTTTAGGGGGCTAGAGCCCCTCAAAGAGGGTCGGGAAGGAACACTTTTTTTATAATAGTATGGAAACCCTTAAAGATAATGACATAAAAATTGGTACGTGCCTTCCAACCGATAAACTGTACATAACAGTTAGTTTAGAGTTTAGAGTAAAAATATTTCTTCCAGTGGCGTCGCACGGAGTGGGGCTGAGGGTAAATAGTATCATATATTTTTTATTTCTAGGATTTTTTAAATTTTAAGTACAATATTTTAAGAACCCCGAGTTTTTTCTTTAAAAAAGTACCTCTTGTTTTATTTCGATAGGAGGCACCGTTTTCAAGTAAAATTAATTTTAAAATAAAACGTATTTTTCAAAAGAAAGGTTAGTCCATATCAGTTCAGGTAAATCCGAAAGTTAGCGTGCAATATTCCTAGGGCGTAAAGTACATCCAAAAATATTACAAAAATGTTTTATAAACATACCCTCAGAAATGCTCCTTTAGGGGACTAGAGCCTCTCAAAGGGGGGCAAATTTTTTTTTCGTAATAGCATGAAGTCTTTGAAATGATCCATTTTCTATTAAATTTCGATAAACCGTAACAAATCTTCTACGGCTAGGTATTCTTCTATGCGGAAATCGCCTCCTGTACTCTATTACAGCGGCAGTAGAACTACCATTACAAAATCAATACACAATACATAAATAAATATAAAATATAAAATGAATATCTGTGAGTTCTCTATTGCTCCCATTTGAGAGGCTCTAGTCTCCTAAAGGAGCATTACTGAGGGTATGTTTATAGAACATTTTTGTAATATTTTTGGATGTACTTTACGCCCTAGGAATATTGCACGCTAACTTTCGGATTTACCTGAACTCATATGGACTAACCTTTCTTTTGAAAAATACGTTTTATTTTAAAATTAATTTTACTTGAAAACGGTGCCTCCTATCGAAATAAAACAGGGGGTACTTTTTTAAAGAAAAAACTCGAGGTTCTTAAAATATTGTACTTAAAATTAAAAAATCCGAGAAATAAAAAATATAGGATATAATTTACCCTCAGCCCCACTCCGTCCGACGCCACTGGAAGAAATATTTTCACTCTAAACTAACTCTTATGTACAACTTATCGGTTGTAAGGCACGTACCAATTTTCATGTCATTATCTTTAAGGGTTTCTATACTATTATAAAAAAATACTTCCTTCCCGACCCTCTTTGAGGGGCTCTAGTAGTAGTAGCTAAAGTAGCATTTCTTGGGGTATGTTTATAGGACATTTTTGTCATATTTTTGGATATAGCTTACGCCCTAGAAATATTGCACGCTAATTTCGGGACACCCTGTATATTATCGATATATCGAATAACGATATTTAAAAAATAAAATATCGATAATATCGATATTATCGATATATCGACCATATCGATATTGTAATTTCAATATCGCCCAGCCCTATTATAAACAATAATTAACAAATGTCCGATATTCTCATAGCACAACCATTATCGAGGCCCTGCCTTTTTGCCGATAGGTATATTTTTGCCGGGAATATTTATAGAAGCAAACAAGAGGCGAGAAACAAGTTTCTAGTATTGTTTTAGAAATTGAGAAATATCAGCTTGTAGTGCTTAACCTATTTTCATTTTTCCAATGTATTTCATTAATATTCTCCCGTTTAAACTGACATAACTAATGGTTTTGATATTAAGTTTAGATCTGCGTAAAATGTTTTAGCGTTTCCGAGATATACGCCACCTGTCCACTTAAATTTTTGTTGGAAATGACCAGTATTTTGGAAAGAAAAACAATTTATTTTTACTTAACGTACGCTGTCGCGCGGAGGTGGCAGGGGCGTCGAGCCGACGTGGGGCAAAAGAAGATATTATTACCTAAACTGAGAGAAAATGATATACAGGGTGTTCATTTGAAAACTTCCCACCTCGATTTTCCTGCTTTAAAATGAAAATGTGGAAAATCGCTCGGACCCATCGATTTTTATTTCGAGGGGGACATCTTTTGCGTAGATTGTCAATCTTGTTACTTCAAGCCCCTAGGAGGGAGGGGGGGTAAGATCTAAATCTTAAATGGATACCCCTATTTTAAATAATTTTTTTGGATTCTGCATAAAATTCTGAACATTTTTTAATAAAAGCATTACTAGTCTATACTTAACAGTTTCCGAGATATTGACTCTTGAAAAATGATATGTTTGAACTTTGACAGCGTCTAGCTTTCTAACTGTACGTCTTAGAGCAAAACGGCTTACATGTCCCTATCTTCGATTTTTATTATCTTTCCAATAGTGTCAACTTCCGGTCAAACCGGAAGTACTATATTTCTTACATCCGGTTTAACCGAAAGTTCACACTATTGGAAAGATAATAAAAATCGAAGATAGGGACATGTAAGCCGTTTTGCTCTAAAACGTACAGTTAGAAAGCTAGACGCTGTCAAAGTTCAAAAATTTCATTTTTCAAGAGTAAATATCTCGGAAACTGTTAAGTATAGACTAATAATGCTTTTATTAAAAAATGTTCAGAATTTTATGCAGAATCCAAAAAAATTATTTAAAATAGGGGTATCTATTTAAGATTTAGATCTTACCCCCCTCCCTCCTAGGGGCTTGAAGTAAGAAGATTGACAATATACGTAAAAGATGTCCCCCTCGAAATAAAAATCGACGGGTCCGAGCGATTTTCCACATTTTCATTTTAAAGCAGGAAAATCGAGGTGGGAAGTTTTCAAATGAACACCCTGTATGTACCGTTTGGGGCAAATCGAACTTACAGTCAATGGCGTAACAGAAACTGATTGTGCCCCTTTGCAAAGGTTTTCAGGGGCCCCTTCTCTATAACGAATGGAAAATGATAATTCTTATTTTCATTACTATTAGGTTCAGGTTTATGAATTTTCGAATTCGTTAATCGTGTAATAATTTAATTAGGCTTAAACCCATATTATCTGTTAAGTACCTACTATTAAAACAGCAAACAATTCGAATTTATTTTATGATCCTAGGTAGACTGGTAGACATAACATAGGTAGTTCTTAAGTCATTATACAATATTCCAGAAACATGATGCAAAATTAAAATATTTTAGTAACGGGGGGGGGGGGGGGGGTGATCGAGCCTCATAGAATCCAAAAGGCAGAAAACAGTAAAACACACGAACACTCAACAAGTCTGCACAAAAATGCTGTCACTAAGTATACAAGGTATTATACAAAACGACCAGATCGTCGAGAGTTTTTTTTTGCAAAATCGTTTATAATTTCGTCGATATTTAATGTTTTAACAAACTCGTGTTCGATACTGATTAAGGATAAATCCGAAATGCGTTGTTGTCCCATGGTGTTACGTAAATTGGTTTTTACTATTTTAAGTTTGGAAAAAGAACGTTCCGCTGATGCCACACTAACTGGTAAAGTTAGAAATAACATCATTGCACTAGATACCCATTCTGAGGCTTAAAATTTGACTAGGAAAGTCAATGGACAAGTCTTTAGGGTATATCGTTTGTAAATTCCACGCTTTTACGTATAATTCTTCTTCACTTAACGAAGTTATATTCTCAGGCTATAAAAAAATAAAATTAATTATGAAATAAAATACCTATGAAAAGCAAAGCTGGCAACAACTTTTGAAGGGGCCACGTTTTGACCTTTTGCAGATTCTCAAGCGACATGGAAAAATAATACTGTGAAAAGAGGATGATCTTAAATAATATTGAATTGATAAAAAAAACTCTCCCTTCCGAGCACCGCCTTTGTACTTTCCATATATTTGCAGATAATCGGAAACGTACTTTTCGCCTCGACAAATCCGTCCGGAAACAGAAAAATTTACGTTCGAAAAAGGGATGGGGTAACTTTAGGGTCGAACAGAAAATTAACTGCACGGTACGTGCTCGGTATGTGCAAGATATATGTATACACTCCCGGAGTCAGAAGCGATAATATTTGAACAACGAAAGGCGGTCGGGAAAAAGTCGACAAATTGACAGTTATTTATTTGGTTTTTGACCCTTCCCTGTATACAGTGGGGTGTCGGACTTTCGCCGGTTAATGTACTTGTGTCTTGTGTCTTGTGTCAGTTTGTTTGCGTCCACGTTTATTGGATCAAATATTAAAGTAACACGGCAAATAGACGCAAGCGACGATGGCCAACGAAAGAAATATTAATTTACGTTACAAGACCGGAAAGTAGTGTTTTTCAGGTCGAGACAAGCATTTCCAGAGCGAGCCGTAGGCGAGTCCTGAAAGCTTGGAGAGACCTGGAAAACACTAATTTTCGGTTGCGTGACGTACAATATTTTTTTTTAAGACCGACACTTCGATATATTTTATAATCTACGCGGAACAAGTTTGACATAAAGAACAAAATTAAAAATCAACGAACTGTCACTCGACAATACATCGAAATGTTGTTGTCATAATAACGAAATCAAGGTATCTTGTATTATCAAAGAGCGATTGGAAAAACAAAAAACAGGGTGACAGTGACATTAGAGACCGGAAAAGTGACATTAGAGTTCGGAAAAGATTTTTCCGGTCTCTAATGTCACTTTTCCGGTCTTGCGATCGGAAAAACGTTATTTTCTAGACGAAAAATTGTCCAGAAAGTGTAAATTTTCTGGTCAGTTTTAAAAAAAGATTTTTTCGGTCCCTGTTTTTTGTTTTCCAATCGCTCTTTGATAATACAAGCTGCCTAGATTTCGTTACTATGACAACAACATTTCGATGTATTGTCGAGTGACAGTTCGTTGATTTTTAATTTGTTGTTTATGTCAATCTTGTTTCGTGAGTTCGCAAATTTAACAATATGAATTCAGATTTTGAATTATCCGACACGGAAAATGAGATTTCAGAAGAAATTTTGGAAGCAGCAAGGAAAGCGACTTACGATATATTGCCAGTAAAATCAAAAGCCCTTTACGAGAAGTCATACGACGCATTTAAAAATAATATAAAATTATTTAATGTAAGTATATCGAAGTGTCGGTCTTAAAAAAAATATTGTACGTCAAGCAAACGAAAATTAGTGTTGTGCAGGTCTCTCCAAGCTTCCAGGACTCGCCTACGGCTCGCCCTGGAAATGCTTGTCTCGACCTGAAAAACACTACTTTCCGGTCTTGTAACGTAAATTACTATTTCCGGTCCCTAACGTCAATTTTCCGGTCTTGATCGACAACACGTTATTTTCTGGACGAAAAATTGTCCAGAAAGTATATATTTTCTGGTCGGTTTTAAAAAAAATAATATTATTTGAAGTAGAAAGTGTTTTTTCCCTTTCATTTCCTCAGATTCATCCCCAGACGCGTTTCGCCATATGACGGCTCATCAGTGAAGCTATACTCTGTTTCTTAAAGCCTTACAGCACAGCTGAGGGTCATGAGTCGTAAAACCTCAATAAACCATAAGCGTAACAATAACAGGTACCTGATCTTAAGTAATTAAATTATCTATTATTGCATAGGTATACAGGTAGGTGGCTTATGTCATAGAATATTTCCAACTTCAAGTGAGGTAGTTTAGTTTTATTTTTAATGTATTAATTATAAAAATAATACAAAAATGGCGAATAATTATTCCCCAGTGTTTTGTAAAGGAGTGCTTGACCTAAAAGCAAAAACAATAGTTTTAAATGTACACGATGCACTTGTGCACACCATCTAGTACTGTCAGAAACCTAGTATCAGCATGTGCTAATATGACGAGAGTTAGTGATTTAACAATCTATAGGCTTCTTAGGGAGAGAAAATCTGGAACTGTAGCCCCTCCTAAACAGTCGCCAGGAAGGACACCTATACAAATTGATGAGGATGTGAAAAGTATCATAAAAAGAAAAGTGCATAATTTTATTTCAATAGAGAGATCCAGCATCCAGCGTATTTTCGAAACGGGGTTAGAGTAAATGGTGAGTGGCAATACAATCCGGGTTTGTGCATGGACGATTTTCACGAGCATTTTCCTAACGTTGCTTTTATCGCTGGGGATTTTTATCATTGCCCGAAAAGAACCAAGGCTGTGTTTAGGGAAACAGGTTCTATACAACACAAAAAAGGAGCAGGAATACCATCTGTAAGAACAGAAGAACTTGTTGCAAACGTTTGTCAAATAATGCAAAATACGCCAACAAATTATTGTATAAGACGCCTGTCCCAAGAAGTGGGAAGATCTTATGGAACATGCAGGACTATTCCTAAGAAGCAGCTAAATTTATTTCCTTATAAAGTGCAAGAATTCCAAGAAATACAAGCCGCAGATATTGAAAGACGCAGGAATTACTCTAAATGGTCAACACTTTCGAAAATATGAAGAGACGTGTGAATTTATGCCTGCAGGTGGCCAATTTGAGCAATTTATGTAATTATTTTTCTTACTTTGTTAATTTTGTAAACAACAAAAATAAATTTGTATTTGTCTACTTATTTTATTACTTATTAGTTTGGCATATCATGTCATATTATGAATTTGACAACATTTTAACCTAGATTTGGTTAGATATTATATCGTCCCCATATCATTGTGATCTAAACCAAGCGCTGCGTTTTTTAATCCAAGCCCTCTTTGATGCAAATAATTTTTCCTCGCACGATAGAAGATACCATAATTTCACCGTTTTCTAACATAAGGCCACATTGGCGGCGAAGGTAATTTTACAGTTAAATCGTAGTCAAAGATTCACAGAAATTAAAGCGTAGATAAAGTAATAAATATATACAAAATACATTTTATTATGGTTTTATTACGTCCGCAAAAACATTAACTATTATTGAACCGTTCTCGTTCGAAATTGATGCTGAATTACCCGTAACCTTAAGAGAAGGATTAGAAAATACATTTGTAAGAGAGTATTGCATAGCAGTAAAATTTTATTGACCTATAAAACATTTTAAATAACAATAGCCTTTAATTCGAAACTGGGAATCGAATTGTAGTTCGGTGGAAGAAGGAATGGACGAAAACATAAAAAAAGTAATGGATGTTAATTATATTAAGTCACTTAGTAGATAAGGTTTGTTCAATGACCGCTGACCGTTACGTCACGATTAGTGCTTATCTTTCTAACGTTCGTGAACTAGGTGAGATAGTAAATTTGCGTCAATAATAAATGCCGAATAATTTTACCAGTCAAAAAAGTTTTATTGTCATTTTTGCCGGTGACATTTTTATTCAATATTATTTCAAAAATGCCACGGTATTGTGAAAAAGACCAAGCATTAAATTTTAAATTATTTGATTATTAATAGGTCAATCTTGTGGCATATCGGCAAGTGTGTAACTGTTTTTTATATTGGAATATACAGGGTAAGTAGATATAATAAAGCAGGAATTGTGAAAACATAAATAAAAAACATATGGCAATGTTTTTATAAATACCTATCTGCTTTATCGAACATCCCTATTTCCTATTTTTTTATGTTTCTTTGACAGCGCTTTGAAAGGAAAAATACTATAAACTTACCTTTATGATCGAGGTTGGTACACCGAAAAATACTTAAGGTCTTACTACTCGAATAATGTAGAAATAAAAACACGCAACTGTTGGAGGTTTCAGGACACTAATTTAAGCATTGTCCGATAGATGGCAGCAGACATTTAGAAGAATTAGGCGGTGTCCGGTTTTGTCCAACTTTCCCCTATATAAAACGCCAGGGTCGTATTTTCTAAAAATTGCACAATAACTTACCACATTTTCCTTTAATGTCCCATTAAGCTAATCGAGTTTAATCAAAGTATGTCGCATTGGACTGCTCGATCTAGACGCACAGTTATTTTTTTGAAACTTTATTGCGTTTTATTAACGTTTGCCTTAAAGCTTGATATATTTCTGCAATTAAAATAAATGCATTTATATTGTCACAAATCATTACCGCCCAGAATAAAAGCATTTATAGTTGCGTAGGTATACAGTTAATTTATAATTTTTAAGTAAAAAATATTACTTATATAAATTATTCAGAACAATATTAATTAATTAAAGCATTTCAAAAAATATTTTCAAATTGTCTGTTTTTAATATCCATGTTTTTATTTCGACTTAAAATTTTTTTATTGAAATCAATTTTTTAATTTTTATTGGTAAATAATCGTTTAAATAAAAACAAATATTGGATTTTTTTTTGTCCCATGGACTTATTTATTTTAGGTTTTATGGTTATTTCATTTTTATAACATGTATTATGATTATGGTTTTTTAATTGTATAAGGTTTTTATTTTTAAATATACTATATTTATATTAAGATGTTATAAAAATGTAAAGTTGTCTTATGTTCAACTTTTTTATTTCTAAATATAATTCTTTTGAACGATAAAGATAATCTTTATTAAATATAATTTTTAGAAACCTTTTTTGTAATATTTCTAATTTTTTAACTAAAGTTTTATTTATTCCTCCCCAACCTAAAATTCCGTAATTTAATTGAGTTTTAACTAACGCGTAATATAATATTTCCATATGTCTTATATTAAAATTTTTTTTTAAGTTTTTAAAAACCGGTAGTAAACTTCTTAGTTAAGGTATTCTAAGTGAAAATTCCAATTGAATTTACTGCCAAAAATAATTCCTAGATATTTTATTTTATTAACTTTAAAAATTTGAATGTCTTCATTTATTTGAGTACTATTCATATTTCGTAGTAGGTTATTTAGGTTTAAAGTAAAAGGAATATAATTTGTTTTATTAAAATTAATTGTTAACAAATTGTTATCAAACCAATTTTTTTATTATTTTAAAATCTTTTTTAATTTTAGTATTTAAGTTTTTTCCAATTTGTATCGGTATAAAAAATTGTAGTATCATCTTCGAAACTATGAATTTGTCCATCGTAATTTATACTAAATAAGTCGTTAATATAAATATTAAAAAATAATGGTCCTAAAATTGTTCCTTGAGGAACACCATACTTAAATACTTTTGGATAGCTTTTTTTCTTTATCGATTTGTAGCTTTTTGAATAAAAATAAACGAATGAAATCTCATTCTTAACGTTAAAAATATTAAGGGGTCTAAAGTCTAAAAAATAAAAGCGGTTTTTGACCGTAACAAAAAATATGTTCTCGTAAAACTGTTTAGACGACGCCATTGTGTAAAAAACTAACTGTAAATAACAGGACGACCAAAGGGGTCCCAAAACGTTCGAAATCGTGTAAAAAGTTGTCGGTGTATATTGTGAGGGGGAGGCGCATCGCACGTCCGAAGCAAAAAGGTCGTAAAAGCTGAAAAGCGTTGTTTGTGAACAGATTTCTGTCGGTAGACTTGGGATATTATATTTTTTATGTCAGTATAAGCCAGTTTGGCAGCACAAGATTAAATGATTCGTGACAGGGGCGAAGTCAGCTTTATTATGGAATTTATTGGAATCCATAGGGACTTAATTGTTATCAACTCGATTCAAGGTTAGTTTTTCGTGTTGAATTATCCGGTTAGTGGTTGGCAAAAGGAGATAGGAAATCGTAGACATCAATAATGTCTTTTCTATGTGCTTTATGGTTGGTGTACCTCTTCTTTTTTTCTACTTTGATCATGTTTGGTGGCCTATTAGGAATTAGATGTGTTTCAATTGGTCATAATTAAATAAAACTACATGTCAAGGACTGTCACTACTCAATACGTTCATACGAAATACCTGGCATTTTACCAATATTTCAGAAGTGACATAGTAAAAGAAAATTGAAAAGGTTAAAACATACTTTTATGTCACTTCTACACTTCAATTTTTTCCATCAAAGCTCCATTGAGGTTTTATACCATTTTCTCTCCTGCTAAAACCATCAGCATTAAATAAATTTTCTGTCTCCTGATGATGAACGTTTCTACGTTCGAGACCCCTAAAGGATTTTTATTCTATTAAATTTTGTGGAGAAATACTTTTAGTTTTTTCTTTCTTTCCCATAATAATAGGTATTTGCTTGCTACGGTTAATAAACCATATACTTACCACTAAAAATCAGTACTGTAGTTCTTAAAAATTTAAATAGCTTCTAGTGTGATATTGTTCTTGTCGTTTAACATTGCATATTATGATTATCTATTATGCAACATGGTTTACTGAGTTGGTAAAATTCGTCCATAGCTTATAAAATCCAATACTAATGATGGATTGTGCGAAATATGAATCTTCGGTTGCTTTATCTGACATGCAAAGTTTAAAAAAATTTAAATACAAAGTAAAAGTAAATTAATTGAAACAGGTATTGGTACGATCAATAAAATTCAAATTCAGACAGGACAACTAGGAGACTCCGAACAACGATGTGACCTGCGCAACATATACGTTAAAACTAATACTAGGGCACGCGGCGATTGCCGATCGCTACGAACCCCACCAACGTCTTGGTGAATTATATATTCTAACGAATACAATTCGTCTTTGGAGACGCTGTTCAACTTTCTTAATTGTAGAAAAAGCGCTTTACTGGGAATAAAATGCGTCGCATTGAGAAAATACAATTTATTTCTTAACAACATTGCTGTATTAGAAGTAGTTAATTATTCAACAAGACTGTGTTGCTAATGGAACTGATTACTACCAGTAGAACACTGTTCTAGCAAATCTGGAATTGATATAACACTAAGGCGGGTTTGATACACTAGCAATTTATTTAATATGGGTTAATAAAAAAAAAAAGAGCTATCAATACAAACTATGTCTTGGCAAACCTGTTGTATTAGATCATTTTCCTCAGTATATATAATATCAAATATTATATTTATTCTCAAAAAGGTGTCTGCTTAAGTTACCAATATGTTAACTTATACATAATTAGTGTTTTTAGGTTGTAAATATTTGGATATAACCCCAATATTATATCCATTGGCGCGTTATTAACTCGCCACCGAATAAATCAGAAACAACCCCCAATCAAAATTAGCTCCGGCTTAAGAGCACATATTGACACGTTGCTCATAACGGCGTACGTAATCCCATTAACTTATAATCGAATCCAATAAATTCTCATTACCCTACAAACTCACGATACATTCGTTTCCCCTAAAAACGCTAGAAGATTACTTTTAACGAACAATGGGCGGATTATATTAAAGTCCAAAATAAGTTACGTTGAAATGTTCTGGCAATATTTTTTCGCCATACTTCGTTGGGATTATCTCCTCGATGTCGAGTGTGGGACCAGATAAGATTAAAGGCGAAAGGTTGAGGAAAAATATTTTTTTTACCGGGGTTCTCCTACTAATTAAGTGAGTATAGCAACGCAATACACCCCCCCCGCCCCCCCTAAACCCCAAAATAAATATTAAGGCCCAAATTATTAATATCCTGGTAATTCTAACTGTAGAAGTAACTATGGAGACCATTATTGAAACAATTATTGTTGTCAAGGCAGTTATGTGGCTATTCAAGATCTTCTTGTCGACGAACGACTACTATTACCTAGTAGTATTAACTATAAATTACTGACCAAATTTAGGCGTGATTAGTTTCTGGTATTAAAATATAATTATATCTAGATTACTTACAAGTGCATGATTCACACTTCTTTCCGAAACTAAATCTGCCATTACTTATGAAATTATGATGCACATTTGTTTCTTAAAAAACTTACAATTACTATAGTGGATTAATAGTTGAGATAATAAAAAAAAAGTTACTATGAAATCATGTATGTAGGTATAGGTGAAGTAATAACGACGAATATAAATAAAATTTTAATCAAACCCAACGCCCCTCGTAAAAATACCAATCTTTATCACAGTGATAATATATAATTTTTATTCTGTCCCCGATAAACCTGACCGGGTGGCGAAAGTAGTTATTTAGAGGGTGCAGTTTTCATTATTTTCATTTTTCGCAAGGGAGGGCGAGTCTTGATTACTCATTGTGCCATTTTGTGCGAATCTTGTAGGTTCGGTCTTTATTGCACTTTCGGGATAAATTGCGAGGCGGGTTTATTGGAGAGTTTTTGATATTGTAGTTCGACAAAGATTCTAAATAGAGACGGTTTGAGAAAGTTGAATATTAAATAACGTTTGCTGACCAGTTCGTACGGTAAGAGCAGCAGAACTTGCCTTCCGTCGACATTGCAATTCCTAGGCACTTGTGAGACACTTGGGAAGATCAGGGTATCAGACCTTTAGATCGGAGGTTCTTCGAATAGAGGAAGCTAGTAGGTACCCTTCCCTGAAAGGGAAGTGTGACCCTTCATAATAATGTTAAGAAGATTTGGGAACGTATCGATCATTACGAAGAGAACAAAACTTGACATAAAAAAAATTTAGATAAAATTCTTGTCCCTTGTACCCCTGTAAATAATACATAAGCCAAAACATTAAAAATTTAAAGGTGGGAACGCCAAGGTTGCGATTTTTTTACTCAATTTCTCTATGTAATGACGAAAACTCTCTAAGGCCTCCGAAATAGTTCGAAAAACGATGATGTTTCTCTTTCGGCATTATTGGGAAGCCATTGTTTTTGCCACGATGGACATAAAGCTCCAATTGTTATGGTAATTTTTCGCGGGATGGGGACTCTGACCTCCGGAAGATAATTTCGGTATTGTTTATATGCAAAGTGCTTTTGGTTTTTTTTCTCATATTTGTTTCTAGATAATGGACCAAGCAGTTTTTAGGGCGGGATTATCTTCGACATAACATAGGATATTAATAAACTGCTCATCGTCGGTTTTTTCTTAATTTAAATTTTATTTTTTGTGGTCTGTGGTTCGGAAACGACATCACGTTTTCATTTTAATGCGGTTTGCAGAGTTTGAAAGATTGTTAGTATGGTACGCCTATAAAGTACACTGAGAAAAATGATCTAATACAACAGATTTGCTAACACATAGTTCGTATTGATAGCTTATTTTTTATTAACCCATATGAAATAAATTGCTGGTGTATCAAACCCGCTTTAGTGTTATGTCAACTCCAGATTTGCTAGAACAATGTTTTTATTGGTAGTAATCAGTTCCGTTAGCAGCACAGTCTTGTTAAACAATGAACTACTTTTAATACAGCAATTTTGTTAAGAAATAAATTGTATCTTCTTAATGCCACGCATTTTGTTTCCAGTAAAGCGCTTTCTCTACAATTAAGAAAGCAGAACAGCGTCCCTAAACACGAATTGTATACGTTAGAACATATAATTGATAAGACGTTGGTGGGGGTTTGTAGCGATCGGCAATCGCCGCTTGCCGTATTATCAGTTTTAACGTATTTGTTGCGCAGGTCACATCGTTGTTCGGAGTCTTCTAGCTGTCCTGTCTGAAATTGAATTTTATTGATCGTACCAATACCTGTTTCAATTAATTTATTTTTACTTTATATTTAAGTTTTCTTTAACTTTGCATGTCAGATAAAGCAATAAAAGATTCTTATTTCGCACAACCCATCATTAGTATTGGACTTTATATTCTATGGACGAATTTTACTATCTCAGTATAGTAACCATGTTGTGTTGTATAATAGATACTTATATGCAATGTCAAACGACAAGAACAATATCACACTAGAAACTATTTAAATTTTTGTGAACTACAGTACTGATTTTTGGTGGTAAGTATATAGTTTATTAACTGTAGCAAGCAAATATTATTAGATTAAAGGTCAAGTTTCATTACAACTGCCAGTCGGACTAATACAATATAAAACCAGATTACACCCCTAATAGAAATTGATAATTACTGTGAGTATTCAGAGCAATACTGGCTATAAACCAGTCTATGGTAGCATTAACTCCTATTTCCTATTGGCTAAATTACCGTGATATTATCACTACAGAACGGTCTAGCAATTTTCGTTGTCTTACAGTAGGATAGCGCGTTGCTGTCACATATAGTATTTAACAGTTGTATAAAGAGTGTGTGAATTCTTATAAGGAATAGAAGGATTTTTCCTCAGTGCAAGAATGGGTGTTAAGTAACACAATAAAGACAATGGATCAATGGAAGTCCGCCAAGGAATTTTTTTTTTTTAAACTTACTTATTGTTGTATACTTTTCACACCTAGCCTAGACGCTAAATCTTTTTAATTTTTTCATTGTAAGACTTACAAATAAAAAGAGTAAGTTCAAGACCGAAAATAAATAATTAATCCGGATTGCAAGTTGCAACAAACAAACAACTTTTGACAGTATAAATTTTCTTTGGTCGTCGTGCTTTTGAAATATCGCTTTTTTCCCCCATCTATTTCCTGCATAAGCAGTAACGCCGTGTAAAACAGTTTTCCCGTATACGCTTTATGTATTTCCAATTGAAAGCGTACTGTAATGCGGAATTACGCATTTTTATTTCGAAAACGACGACGACCGAACAAACCCGGCAAATTAGTTTACGCTACTTTATAATTACCGAACAAATACAGCCGACACATTCCGACAGAATCGTTGCTTCGGGGCCGAAACCGACCAATTTAACCAACTTTCCATGTTGTAGAGATAAAAGCCGGGGCGAGAATGATAAAACTTTTATTTCCGGGGGCTGTTTATCAGGGCCGGACTTCACACGCGCGTTCAAACAAAACAAATTAATCGACGTCAAATATTTGTTTTCCGAATTATTATCGGCGCAGACCATCGGGAAAATAAGGCCGCTTGTGTTTCGTGCGAAGTTAAATAATGACTCGTCCTTGTTTTATCTAAGTTGGGAACTAACTTTATTGTTTATGGGGGGTAAAACGTTTTTTTATTTATACGTATTTAAGGTGAAGTACACCGAGGAAAATTATCTAATAAAGTCTATTCACTCAGTAAACCTGCAAGATAGCCGACATGTCATATGACAAAAGTCATTGAAAATGCAAAAATTCGTTTTATTTAGCTGGAATGTGACTTTTGTCATATGACATGTCGGCCATCTTGCAGGTTTACTGGGTGAATATATTAACTATAGTAACATATTTTATTTAGCAAAAAGCTACAATTAAATATTTTTTAATCCTTTTTTTAACACATTTTTATAGATTTATTTTTAAATTTTAAAACGCAACCTTCTTGTAACAAAAACAGACAGAAAAGTTAAACATTTTGCAAATTGTATCAAATATTACGTATCATTTTGTTTTTTAATTAAATGTAAATTTAAAGTTTTTTAAATAGTTTTAATGATATTTGAGATTTAATAGAATTTTCCAAATTATAATATTCTATCCAACCTTTATGAAAAATAGACTTATAAGCTAATGTTTTAGACACTCTATCGACATAAAATTTTTAAACAATCAGGCAATAAATTATTTTTAATTTTATGTATAAAGATAAATACTAAATAAAAAATAAAATTTCTGACATTCAACCAATCTAAATTTTATAACATAAAATTTATTTTTGTATATTTGTCACAATTTAAAATAATCCGCATTGCCTTATTTTGTAAAATTTGTAATTTATCAAATATTTCCTCACTAGCACAATATAAAATGGAAGAACAATAAAGAAAATGTGGTAATATAATAGTATTAAATACAGTTTTTTTAGAAAACAAACTTAAACTAGAACTGATTCTTTTAAAATAACCTACGCTTCCGGCAATCTTCGACATAATACTTTGAAAATAATTAAAAATTTTTAATTTTGAATCAATGATTATCCCTAAATATTTAAAACTGTTTACTAATTCCAATTTTTTACATCAATTATAAAATATATATTTTAACAATTTAAATTATAACCCATAATGATAAATTTAGTTTTAAAAATATTTAATTTAAATTTATTTACTTTTAGCCAATTTAATAATATATTTATCTGAGAATTTAGAGTATTTAGACCATCAAAAATATTTAAAACTTTAATGTAAATTACGGTGTCATCAGCGAACATTTGTAACTTACACATTTTTAAAACTAAAGGCATATCGTTGCTGTATAAAATAAATAATATTGGACCTAGTATACTTCCTTGAGGAACTACTATATTATTTTTTTTTATTTGAATATGTTTTTAAGATATTTGTTATTTGTGACCTGTCAGCAATTTTGAAGAAATAAGGTGTAAAAAGTAGTTCATTATTCAACTGTACTGCTAATGGAACCGATTACATCCAATACAAACTATGTCTTAGCAAACCTGTTGTATTAAGTCATTTTTTTAAGTGTGCTTCTTTGAATTTTCGTTTTCTCCAGTGCTGTTCCGTGTCCAAAATCTTGGCTACTGACCACGGTATATTATGATGTTGGTTGATCCATACAAATTCCGCTTTACCAGATATCAAAGTTTCACCTCTTTGGGTTTTTGATTACTGCAGGCTTCTACTTTTTGTAAGAAAGCTTCTAAGAGTATTTCCGGATTTGAAGGCTGTTTTCATGTTATAGTTTTGGAGTTTTGGTTATCTTTTTAATCTTTTCAGAAATCCCCTTAACTTAAGGTATTGATGTAAGAATTGCCCTGCTCTTCGTTCGTTTCTATACTAGTTTTTCCATCTGTGGTTTTTCTGTAAAAGCGCCTTCCACCGAATACTTATTCCAAAATTCAATAAACCCCAAAATTACCAATTTACCCTCTTTGTCTGCCTTTATCCGACACGTCTACAAACGGAAACAAATCTACATATATCTACAATAAATCTCTTTATAGCCTATTAGACTATAGACACGTTCTAATCAAATTTTCCTATACGCATTTGCCTCAAACGCGAAGACAAAAAGCGCCTTTAAATAAACGCATGCATCCAAAAGGGCCGATTGACGCAAAAAATCTTTTTCCCGATAGCTTTTTTCCAGCCCATAAAACCGTTCATCGAGACGAAATAATTTCCGGATTCGGCGGATTCCGCATGCAAGAAAACCGGCCGCGGAAAATAATAGTTACGGAGGAGCTTTTGCACAATATGTTTTAGTTTTTACGTTTGCCGCATGTTAAAAGTTCAAATATGAAGATACAGGTTCATAGTTTTGTAGTCGAGTTCGCATTCACAGGTAGTAAGGGAATCTTGGCAAGGGATAATGCGGAAGTTACTGAGAACTCTACACTAAGAAAAACGCCTTTTATTTCATATAAGAATTCACATATTCTTTATACAACTGGTTAATAATTAATACTATATTATGTGACAGCAATGCGCTTTCCCACTGTAAGACAAAGAAAATTGCTAGACCGTTGTGTAGTGATAATATCACGGTAATTTAGCCAATAGGAAATAAATAGGAGTTATTGCTACCATAGAATGGTTTATAGCCATTATTGCTCTAAATACTCACAGTAATTATCAAGTTCTATTGGGGGTTTATATACTGTATTAGTTCCGACTGACAGGTGTAATAAAGCTTGACATTATTCATAATAATATTTGCTTGCTACCGTTAATATAGCATAATATATTAACCACTAAAAATCAGTACTGTAGTTCTCAAAAATTTAAATAGCTTCTAGTGTGATATTGTGCTATGGTTTACTGAGATGGTAAAATTCGTCCATAGATTATAAAGTCCAATACTAATGATGGGTTGTGCGAAATAAGAATCTTCTATTGCTGACATGCAAAGTTTAAAAAAACTTAAATACAAAGTATAAATAAATTAATTGAAACAAGTATTGGTACGATCAATAAAATTCAAATTCAGACAATACTCCGAACAACGATGTGACTTGCGCAACAAATACGTTAAAACTAATACTACGGCGCGTGGCGATTGCCGATCGCTACGAACCCCCACCAACGTCTTGGGGATTATGGGTTCTAACGGATACAATTCGTTTTTGGGGACGCTGTTCTGCTTTTTTAATTGTAGAAAAAGCGCTTTACTGGGAGCAAAATGCGTCGCATTATTTTTTATCGTCATTGATGCTGACGTGCCGCAGGGCAGTACCTTGGGGCTTCTCATTTATCTATTGACGTGTGATATGTCCCGTCGCGCGTCAAGTCGGTTACATAATACTATTTGTCCCTTTATGCGAAAACTTCCGAATATTCTTAACAGGCCTATTTAACATACATAAGGAAACCTTATGTGGAGCCTGTGGATGGAGAGAGAGACATCTTTATCGTGTTTTTTATTTTGATTTCGAGTTTGGGGAAAGCACTGGTTCAGCTTTTCAATTGCCTGGATGAAATTTATTAGGGGGCTTTTGTAGCAGGACTTTTTCGAATTGGCTTGCATTAATATCATATATATCTAAATGTAGATTATTGTAGGAATGGAGACATTTAATTATATAAAGGGCATCGGCATGCATTAAATGTTTTGCCTTTTGTGCCCTTTAAAAATTGGATATAGGGCAGCTTCTTGTACACAAAATAGGTTACATATTACCTTATGAATATTTCGGTAAATTTATTATGCAAGCAAGAACCGGACTTCTTTTTGTTAAGATCAGTCTTGATATAGTCAGTTTCTTGTTTGAAGGCTTCTTTCGAGTTACAGATTGTAATGGCTCTATCCATAAGGGTTCTTCGCAGGAACGTGCAATCCACATTCGCGTGCAGAAAATTGCTGCATATTGCACCAACCATCAACTAATTATTTCTCGGTTAGATACAAGTGTTTCTCAGCTTACCACCTGCCAACTCTAGTAACAATTTAACCCTCCCTTTCGTCATTTCTCCAAATTTTCGGGAATTGCGGTAAATAAGGGGATACTAAACTCATTAAGACGCTTCTCATCACTTGCAAGCCCCGCCGTACGTTTTTGCACGGCTCTGCCCGCCCCCGCCGCCCCGACGCTAATTTTCGCGTCGCGTCTGCCTCAGGACAGTCACGATTTTGCGCGTTGCCAAATTGTACTTAAAATATCGCGATAAAGGAAAAACATACATGCAGTTACAGTAAGTGGGCGTACAACTAGAAAGGGACGCCAACTGTATCTTGGAAATAGTTTACCGTCTTACAAAAATGACTAAGAGAAATTGCTGGAAATTATTATTAAAAATTCCACCCTGTTTAATTAGTCAAAGTAATTTTCAACTTCAACATTATTTGCTACAGAATCACTTTTCAAAGTATTATAAAATGGCCTCTGGCGCAAGAACGAGGGGTGGGGTGGGGGGGGGGGGGGGTTCTTTCACAAAATTTGTTAAGGGGACGAGTAAAAGTGTTAATAACTTCATTGTTTATAGACAGATTTGTCCCGCTCTTACACCAAACGATAGTTTATGTTTTGTAGAAGCTCATGGAACACATGTCCCAATATTCAAAAATAGTGACTCACCCCATTCTTGCACCAAGTTCCTCAATTGTTTATTATAATTCCAGGGCATAGTTGTTTGAACCTAATAGCCACCGAGATGGCAACGTAGCATGTGATCGTGACCGTCAAGCCGTAGAAGATAATCGCTAATTTTCGCACAAGGGGTCAGGGCAAGAGGAGGGAATCACGTGTTACACCGTTGGAATTTCCCCGAGCTGTTATTCGCCATTATTTACCATATAAATCAACGTCAGGTACCTAATCATATTATCGTCTACCCTAGCGTAGAGAGGGCGCGAATTGCTCTGTGCTCCGCCGTGATGTGATGTTGGATGGATTGCGACAGTGACGTAGACAGAAAACGATTTGCTGACTAAAATCCACGTACACGTCTTGGAAAATTAAATTTACGAATTATATTTGCTGCCTTAAAAGTAGGTATACAGTGTGACCAGTAAAGTCCGCATCATATGGGATTTTTTTTTATTAATAGTGCTTTATTCGAAATTTGACTTTGGCATCAAGTTCTGCTTCGATCAAGATGAAAATTAAGCAAAAAAATAGTAGTCACGTGATCCGCATTATCTGTCAAATTTTAATTTTTTCCAAAAAATTATTCAAAAGTGGGGTTATTTCTAAAAATATCGAAAAAAGTCCACATGAAATATTTTAGCTGCATAAGATAATTTTGATTTTTTACCCACCAGTAAAATATTGTATTTTCCACTTAATGGACACTTTACTGATGACACTGTTATTTTTGTCTTAATATTAAGGTGTATTACTTTCAGACACAAACTACGTTTTCTAAAATACTTATTTTATGAAGTTACCTTATACAGGGTCAAAAACAAATAAACTTTGTATCACATGCGACCAAAGTTTAATAGCCCAATTTTGATTTTGTAGCAAAACACACATTTAATATAGCGCTACTTTAACGAAAATGTATCTGAAATAAAACATTGTCAAAACTATGAAGTTTTATGTAGGTCGCGTTGAGTCTTATTTTGCAAAAGTGGTGCAATTTACAAAATATGGGTAAAAGATCACAATTATCTTATGCACCAGAAACTTTGCATGTAAACTGCATTTAAAAAAACTTTTTCCTAATAACTTTTTTTGATATTTTTAGAAATAACCCCACTTTTGAATAATTTTTTGAAAACAATTAAAATTTGACAGATAATGCGAATCACGTGACTACTATTTTTTGCTTAATTTTCATCTCGATTGAAGCAGAACTTGATGCCAAAGTCAAATTTCGAATAAAGCTATTAATAAAAAAAATCCCATATATCCTATATGATGCGGACTTTACCTACTGATCACACTGTATATAGTTTGAGTTCGTTACTTGGAATAAATTTAGTAAATCCAGTTGGTACCAGTTTCTTTTTTGGAAAATTGTTTGGACGCGGGTATTAACATTTGAAGTTGTGGTATTTTTTTATTAAAAAAATATTGATACAGTGTGCCCGAGAAATTACGATATCAATACATTTTTTTAAACGGCAACCCTAGCATTTTATTGAATATTTTCAAAGTGTATATTAGGTTATACATAAGTAACAAACAAACGCAACAAATACTAAAGCGCGCGGCGATTGCCGATCGCTACGAACCCCCACCAACGTCTTGGTGGAATATAGGTTCTAACGGATACAATTCGTTTTTGTGGACGCTGTTCTGCTTTCTTAATTGTAGAGAAAGCGCTTTACTGAGAACAAAATGCGTCGCATTGAGAAAATACAATTTATTTTTTAATAAAATTGCTGTATTAAAAGTAGTTCATTTTTCAACAAGACTGTGCTGTTAATGAAACTGATTATCACCAATAAAAACACTGTTCTAGCAAATCTGTTTGCTGTTCACCTGTTCGTATGTGATCAGCATTTCCGGGACAGGAATCCAATGTGCAGTCCATTTTATAATGCAGTAAAAAAATTGTTCAAGTAAACCTTATTACTAACTTTCCCTATTAGGATAATATAAACCGATATTCTCTTGTTAGAATTCTTTCTTTATAGGGACAAGAAAGATAAAATCATATCATAAAGTTCCCGTTCATAATTTTCATTTATTAAGTAATTTCCCGATAAATTTTCGTTTATTTAAGGTTGGCATGTTCTCAAAGTAAATGCAATCAAAATAAGTTACAACTTTCCCTAAAGTTTACAAATTGAATATTCCGAAAACCCTACACATTTTCCGTTCAATAAAATTTGCTTTAAACAGAGCAATAACTAAGATAAATCTAATCGTTTTCCCGCATTGGACAAAGAATAGGAGCTACGGCCGGTAAGATACGAGACTGGTAGGATTCCCGATGTAAATAAAAATAGTTAAAAAAAACTAAAAAACTAAAAAACACGCTTTAATAATTAATCAAACTGAAAAGCGGAAAATAAAAGTAGTTTAAAATAATTCTTGAAATTCTTAACATATAGGCAGAAAATAATAATGAACAATAAACATTAGTATTATAGTGAAAAAAAAGCGTGGGGCGCTTTGTGCTATATTTTTCGTATATCGAGCACCCCACGCTTTTTTCACAATAATACTAATGTTGATCGTTCATTATTATTTTCTGCGTATATTAAGAATTATTTTAAACTATATCTATTTTCCGCTTTTTAGTTTGATTAATTCACTGGCCGACAAGATTTTTCTAACACAGGTCAGCTCTTTATTTTTATAATGAAAATACCCTTCTAATAATAGAAAAAATATTGGGAAAGCCCCAATACATACCATTTTTCAATAGCTTAATAAGACCATTTTACATTAGCAGGTAGTCAATTTAATTAGGGTCGGTAAAAATGGATGCATTTTATAACAGAAAAATTACCTGAACTGTAGGAATTTTAGTAGGACTTCAGGGAGGATTTACAAAATATTGCCGTTGTCTTTGTTTGTGGGACAGTCGTGCAGTAGATCAGCATTATGTAATAAAAGATTGGACACAAAGAAGTGAATTTCAGCCGGGATCTCAAAATGTTAAGTTTGCACCACTTGTAGACCCCAAAAAAGTCCTTCTGCCTCCTCTTCACATTAAACTTGAGCTGATGAAAAACGTTGTGAAAGCTATGAATAAAGACGGCGATGGATTCAAATACCTAAGACAAGTCTTTCCCCAGTTAAGTGATGCCAAATTAAAGGAAGGTATTTTTATTGGGCCACAAATCAGAAAATTGCTGGACGATGTCAACTTTACGAAGAAGCTTACCAGGCAGGAACTCAGAGCATGGAACTCATTTGTTAGTATAGTAAGGGGATTTTTGGGCAACAATATGGATGCAAACTATCAACAGTTAGTTGATGAACTTTTAGATTCCTACAAATCGCTTGGTGCCGGAATGTCATTAAAAATTCACTTCCTCCATTCCCATCTGTCATTTTTTCCTGAAAATTTGGGAGCTGTCAGTGACGAGCAGGGTAAAAGGTTCCACCAGGATATCAGGACAATGGAAATTCGCTATCAAGGACGATGGGATCCAGCCATGATGGGTGATTCCTGTTGGTTTTTGAAAAGAGAAGATATGACCCCTCATAAAAGGAAAAAATAAAATTTAATTAGTGTGTTCAGTTAATATTTGTAATGTTTGTGTTTTTTCTAGATGTAAGGTATGTTTAGTAGGTGTAAAAATTTAAATATAGTCGATATACACAGTTAGAAAATTCTTAAATTATTTTTTCAATAGATATTAAATATTGTAACATTAAATGTGGTTCTATAAATGTAACAAGAAAACGTTACGTGTTACAACTTTTTTTTTCTCATTTTCGTATTTCGATAGGTCCATTCTACCACAAGATGCTATTTAGCTTTGTGTTACAACAAAAAAAAAATTTTTGTCGGCCAGTGATTAAAGCGTGTTTTTTAGTTTTTTTTGAACTACGTTTATTTTTAATTTTTTAGTTTGAGTTACCTATTGTTAAGAAAAAAAAATGTTGAGTAGATTGAGCTAGAATTGTAGGTTAAGTACTGTATTGTCGGCGGTTCTTGATAAGTCTACAAAACTTAAATTAAATCTGACCGTTTAAAGTGGGTGAAAATCGGGTTCAAAGAAGTCGGTTACAAACAAACATACATACAAACCCGAACAAACGACAAAAATTTTCAATAATTAAAAAAAAAATTTGTCAAAATTTGACGGGTAGAATTTTTTTAAATTTTTCTCTATTCTTGGCGGCAATATCTATACGACCCCACATTTGTTTTATTACTATCGGTTATTGTAATAATTCTGACATATTGACTGGTGTCAAATTTTGACAAGAAAATTGTTTGCGTATTTTTTTCAAGTTTCCACCGTTAATATACATACGACCTTATAGTTTTTTCATTAAGGTGGGAGTATCAACATGCTTGCCAACCTATAAGCTATTTTGCGTAGATTTAGGTATTTATTTTTCTAGCTTTTAAACAAAATTTAAATAAAATCAATATCGACTGCATATTCTATGGGTAATAATTGACATATTAAATAAATATTAAGGAATCTTATAAATTATTTTAGGAGAATTGTAGAGCCAAAAACATCGGGTAAGATTTTTTTTAACATTATTATGTCATTGTTGTTTCAATTTACAATTCTCCCAAAATTAGCAATGAAATAAATTGATATTTTTGTAATATATTAGATAATGTACCGACGATATTGATTTTCTTTAAATGTTAGTTGTTATTAAAATAATAAACTTAAAAAATCAACGCGAAATAGGTTATAGGTTGGCAATAGATTGAATGACGTTGATAATTTAGCTTTAATATCATTTTTTAAACGATTTGACATATTGACAGCTGTCAAATTTTGACAGGAGAATTTTTTGCCTATTTTTCCCGAAGTCTCCGCATCGAATACTATACGACCCCATAATTTGTTTCGTCAAAATCGCTTCTTCGTTTTATACCTGACAGCTGTCAAAATTTCACAGGAGATTTTTTTGCGTGTAGATTATTGTATATTGTCGGCGGTTCTTGATAAGTCTACAAAATTTAAATTTAATCTGACCGTTTAAATTGGGTCAAAATCGGGTTCAAAGAAGTCGGTTACAATACATACAAACAAACATACAGGGATACAGGTGAAGCTAATAAATGCGTGTTAAAAATTATTCGATTAGGCTAATGTTCTGCCATGGCGACCTGTCAAACTGACTTGATTGGGCTAACCTGGCCGCGAGGATTGTGAAAAAAAGTTTTCCATTTTTCCATCCTGTCGGTCCGGATAAGTTAAAGTGGCCGTATCTACTGCAACAATTAAAGACAAATCTAATCCCTTACCGCATTGGACAAATATAAATTAAATCGCGTGCCCGAAGTGGATTACCTCAAAAGATACCGCTTTTCTGCGTCACATTCATATTTTCCGTTCGAGCAACCAGGAGAATTATGCAGAATTTGTTCAAATAAATATACGGCCACAAGACTTGCCAGACTAGACCCTTTCTTAACACACAACGCTAAAATAATTTGTAAATTCTATTTTGTAAGGATAATTTAAATTGAGGGTCTGAAAGTCTTTGAGGTGGAATACAGGGGAGCGGAACAAAACTACAAAATTACAACGTAAGACGACGGGAAGTTAAATATGAAACAGCTCAAATGAACAAATTATTGTTCTCCAAATTGCAACTGAACGACATTTAGTTTATGCATGGTTTCTTGTAATTTGGACGTAGGTATACCGTTTTGGCCAACTTGAACTTACTGTGGCATTTTATGTGGGTATGAGAGAGTGAGTGATATGTTTAGATGCCCACAATAAGGACAATAGATCAATTAGTTTCGCCGATGTGACCAACGCATGGCAAGGCGATCCCTCGGTTAAAGAGAGGGCAGTGGCGGGGGTAAGTGCTCCCCCTTGTAGGACATTTAGCTTTTTTTTATATAGACACAGAAAATACAATCAATCGTTTCTTAAAATCAATACATAGATTGCATTTTGTACTATAATAATTATTAACAAAGAGTTATATACAGGGTGTTTATTTGAAAACTTCCCACCTCGATTTTCTTGCTTTAAAATGATAATGTGGAAAATCGCTCGGACCCGTCGATTTTTATCTCGAGGGGGACATCTTTTGCGTATATTGTCAATCTTGTTACTTCAAGCCCCTAGGAGGGAAGGGGGGTAAGATCTAAATCTTAAATGGTTATCACTATTTTATATAATTTTTTTGGGTTCTGCATAAAATTCTGAACATTTTTTAATAAAAGCATTATTAGTCTATACTTAACAGTTTCCGAGATATTTATCTTGAAAAATGACATTTTTGAACTTGTGACAGCGTCTAACTTTCTAACTGTACGTCTTAGAGCAAAACGGCTTACATGTCCCTATCTTCGATTTTTATTATCTTTCCAATAGTGTCAACTTCCGGTCAAACCGGAAGTACTATATTTCTTACATCCGGTTTAACCGAAAGTTCACACTATTGGAAAGATAATAAAAATCGAAGATAGGGACATGTAAGCCGTTTTGCTCTAAGACGTACAGTTAGAAAGCTAGACGCTGTCAAAGTTCAAAAATGTCATTTTTCAAGAGTAAATATCTTGGAAACTGTTAAGTATAGACTAATAATGCGTTTATTAAAAAATGTTCAGAATTTTATGCAGAATCCAAAAAAATTATATAAAATAGGGGTATCCATTTAAGATTTAGATCTTACCCCCCCTCCCTCCTAGGGCTTAAAGTAACAAGATTGACAATATACCCAAAAGATGTCCCCCTCGAAATAAAAATCGACGGGTCCGAGCGATTTTCCACATTTTCATTTTAAAGCAGGAAAATTAAGGTGGGAAGTTTTCAAATGAACACCCTGTATGTACAGGGTGTCTCACGGTGATCGTTCATTGTAATATTTTTAAAAGTAATGCGTTTTTAATCCCGCAAATTTGAATATTGGGGTTTTCGAAGACACTGTCTTTAAATAAAGTAACAGCGACCATATATATGCAACTTTCGGTTATACCGGAAGTTGTCTTAAACTTGCTGCTATAACTGCTAAAACTGGTATAACCAGAAGTCGCATAATATGGTCGGTTAGTTCATTTGAGGAGAGCGTCTCCGGAAACCCGGAAGTTATTCAAATTAAAGGGATTCAAATTGCATTACTTTTCAAAATATTCGAATGCTCGGTCATCGTGAGACATCCTGTATAACTTAACTTAACACAACGTTTCGGTTAGTTAGTATCTCTAACCGTTTTCAAGTGTAAACTAAATTATAATTCTAAGGCTACTGCCCTACATACTATCCATGTGCAATGAAGCTTGATGACTCCGCCTACGTGCTTATTGGAGTGTGAAGTTTCAGCTGTTGGTTATGGACAAGAAGAGGCTTCCAGATATTGGGGATATTTTTTTATCCTTACTTGGTTTACTAAATATATGGGTATTTTGATTCATGAAAGCTGCTTCATTGAATTTTCGTTTTCTCCTGTGCTGTTCCGTGTCCAAAACCTTGGCTTCTGACCACTGTATATTATGTTGGTTGGTTCATACACGTTCCGCTATAAATAATCTCGAAGTTTTACCACTTTGAGTATGTTTCAGATGTCCTTTAACTCGTACGGGAAGAGGTCTTTTTGTTTCTCCAATGTACGATTCGCCACACTCGCAAGGGATTTGATACATACACATTTTTGTGTCTTCATTAGTTGTTGGTTATCCTTCTAATCATTTCAGAAATCCCCTTGACATAAGGAGTAATATAAGTAAGAAATGCTTGCTCCTCTTTCGTTTCTGTATTAGTTTTTACGTCGCGATTTTTAAGTTTTGAGATGGTGTTAGCCTTAGAATTATAATTTAGTTTACACTTGAAAACGGTTAGAGATACTAACTAACCGTAACGTTGTGGTAAGTAACAAAATAAAGACAACGGAAGTCCGACAAGGTAATTTTTTTGATATTACTTCATTGTCTACCACCTTCAAATATACACATGTGGTATTATGCATGCGCTTACTACCACTACAAGTATCTACTACATCTAGTAATTAAATGGCTGTAGATAAATATGCTTAAAAGCTTATATTGCACTGAAAATATACTCCCAATTTAAATAATACAATACTTACAGTACAGACAAAGCTCCATAATATGCGCTAATTTATTATTACAATAATTGCAAGCTGGAAATGCTTTAAAATATGCCAAATAATAGTTTTAATGTTCTCCCGTAATTTGCATTAATTTGATTAATTTATACTTGTGTCCACAAAATTAATTTAATGGGAATATTTTAATAATTATTACATATTTTGCGAGAAAAATATGGCATTGTGTTTTTAATAACACCCAAGTTGGAACGTAAATAAATTCGCATTGATATCAAAAAGCAGTTATTTATTAAAGAGTAAATTCTCTACTTGTTTCGGTTTCGAATGCATATGCATTCATCATCAGGAGAATAGAATAAGGAATGTAGGAATGCAATAGGTGCAAACAGTCCTAACGGAGCTACGAGATGATGGAAGAAACAATCAAAGTATTTGGAAAAACTCTCAACGTATTGGTAAACCTAACGAGAGGCCATTCGTGAAATATTGGCAGAAAATAAGTTATAAAAAGGAAGCATAGCAGTAAGTTAAGTGTCATATTAATGAGACAGCACCATAAGTGTGGGGAGAGAAGAATATTTAAAATTGGAGTGGTAGATTTTGTAAAAAGTTTATTTATAATCAAATGAGGAGTAGCTTAAAAGTCACATATTAGTGAACTAGTACCGTAAGTGTGAGAAGAAGAATATTTAAAATGAGGAGTAGCTGAAAGGTCACATATTAGTGAGCTAGTAACGTAAGTGTGAGGAGAAGAATATTTAAAATTGGAATAGTGGAGTAGAAAAAGTTTTTTAATAAAATGAAGAGTAACTGAAAAGTTACAAATTAGTGAATCAGCAACGTGCATGTGAGAAGCCTTTACAAGCTGTTAATAAACGACGTGAAAAGCTGCATATTGCAAATTTGTAATTAAAAAAAATCCCTTTATATAAATGACCCCAGGATTTTTTTAATTGATGTTTTTCAATAAACACCGGAACGTGTATGTCCCAGTCCCACCATCGCACTGGCGAATTCCTTGGATGGAGGGCGACCCTAATCCGCAGTTTAATGAAATTAAAAACGGGGCCTGTCCTTTTGACGACACATCGCAAGATTTTCATCGGGATTAGATCGAGCGGCGTTTGACAACCTGTCACTTGCACGTTGAGCTCCGCGTCACATTGAAGCTACGTTCCGAAATTAAAGGATCCTTACTTATCTAAACGAAAAGTAATTTTTAAATATCATTTTTTGATTTCTTAGAACAGATGTTTATGTTTGCACTGGCAATGGATTTTTCAAGGGTAGAAGGCGGAGAACTAATAAACCTGTCATATGTATATATTTTAAATAATAAAGGACCAAGTACAGGACCTTGAGGAACGCCTTGTGAAAGTTTGGAGCTATTAAAAAAAACCGCTTCAAAATCCGTTGCGTAGTTTTAAAGATTTAAGCACATATAGCTGGGGACAGACGCGACAGCGACTTTGTTTTATACTATGTTAAGATTTTGCAGTGGCTAATATTTTATGGTATTATATTAGCTTCAATGGTAAAATGTGATAAATATCTATATACTTTTTAACACGTTCAAAATAAGTTAAAATTATGAATTTAGCAATGGTAAAATAGCACATATTGTTACAATATACTCTTTTACCTTAGTACAACCAGGGCGTAATATTAATCCCTCCACTGGTAAATTGATATAACATATGTTTACCGAAAAGACTTGCCGGCTTTGTGTTTGTTATTTTGTGGATAATAAGAAGTTATTTTAAATAAAACTTGCTATCGTGTTAGAGGAACATGTTGTTTAATTATAATTAACTATTTTAATTCAGGAACACAGTTTATAGAATATTCATAGCCCGATCAATTTTAAACGGCCAAATCGCCCGGTTCCTCTCTGTAAGCCTTATTAATCTGTTTAGACGGTGGTGCAAGTTTATTGTGAACATAAAACCCCCGATGTGCAGCAGCCTTTATCTCGCTCTCCATTACGTTATCTCCCTCTAACGCCATTAATAATCCTCATTTCCTATCTCACTCCTCTGTGCTTCGACGGGCGTATGCGTCGCGTTGGTCACAATTCAGCGCGTTGCCAAGTTGCGTCAAAATTTTGTGATGATAATAATTATTTAGAGTAAACCATAAGACTCTCACTCAACCAGAGAAATTTCAAAAAAAATATTCCATAAAAAAAAACTAAAAAAAAAGTTTAAAAAAATATTTGGATGGGGTTAGCAAATGGGGTCCCCCGCCCACGTATATAAGGGTTGGTGCCTTGAAGGTAGGGTTGTGCTACAAAATCAATCGATTATTCGATTAGAGATAATTTTTTATCGATTAATCGATAAAATCGATTATTAATCGAAAAAAAAATAGTTTTACGATTTTTTGATTAATTGATTATTAAGTTATCGAAAAAAAAAAGATTTTTTGATTAACCAAAATCGAAAAAAAAAAGATTTTTTGATTAATGGATTAACCAAAAAAAAAATTAATCGATTAAACAGGTATTCGAAAAAAAAAACGATTTTTCGATTAATCAATTGAACAAAAAAACTGTTTTTCAATTAATCGAAAATATAGGTATGTTTTTGGATGATTAAAGTTGCTAGTTATTTATTATTGCTGTAAGTCTTTATATATTTATTAGCAACCCTATTACCCTGAAAATCGGTTTAAAAAATATTATAGCATATTATTGCAAGACAATCAACGAAATAATTTGAACAAAGTTTCAATCTGTGCCCTTAAAATAATATTAATAAATAAATAAAATTAATATTCTTAACGATTTTAATATTTGAATCGACTTTTTGATTTATTTTAATTAAATCAATCGATTATTCTCGATTAATCGATTATTATTTTCGATTAATCAGAAATAATCTATTATTCTCGATTAATCGATTATTTTCAATTAATCGATTATTTTCGATTAATGTACTATTTTTGATTTTCGATTATTTTCGATTAATCGATTATTTTCGATTAATCGGTTAATCGATTATTTTCGATTAATCGGTTAATCGATTATTTTTGATTAATCGATTATTTTTGATTAATCGATTATTTTTGATAAATCGATTATTTTCGATTAATCGATTATTTTTAATAAATCGATTATTTTCGATTAATCGATTAATTTCGATTAATCGATTAATAGGAAATAATCGATTATTTCAAATAATCGAAAAAAATCGATTATCTTTTTCGGTAATTGTACAACCCTACTTGAAGGTAAAACTTGAAACTAACTGCTGAATAGCAAAGGAACTGGCAACCTAGGGTGCATCGTATCATGACAGGAAAATTTGCGACTGCCAAAGCCTAGACGATACTCCATCTTCGACTTGGCTCTTTGGAGGTTTGTTATCGCTGAAAGTTGTTTTAAGTAGCTTATATTCTTTGTCGGGATTTCTCGTTTGAAGATTTCGTGTGCCGGGGTCGCATTATTCCTTTTGGTTTGCTTGATAAGATTTAATTTAATTTAATAAATAGGCGATTGGGATTTTCTTTGTTTTCCAAATGTTAGATGTAAAGAAAAATATACAGGATCTAGTCTGGAAGGTCTGTACAAAACGGTAGAAGAAATTCCTAAGGCCAAAATATGAAGATCTAGTTCAATTTTTTTCTAAATGTTGTAAATATTTATGTTTTTAATTACGGCATGATTTGTACGAAAATTGGTACTTTAATGTTTTTAGGACGAGAAATCGAGATCAAAGTGACAGACCTGTCAGATAATACATAGGTACTGTTTTGGGACCAATTTTATTCTTACTTTATATTAATGATATATATTAAAATCAGAGTTAAATGAAAAAATATTTTCATATGCAGATGATAATGTATTAATAATACCAGCTAATACTTGGAATGAATGCATTTTAAATTCACAACTAGACATTTCAATAATAAAAAATAATTTGAGTTATTAAACTTAAATATAACTAAAACAAAATTTATAACTTTCTCTTGGTATAAAGATACTCAGCCGAATAGTTTAAAAGAAATTAAAATTTATGATTTAAATTGTTTATAAATATCAGATATAGTTACAATTAATTATGCTAACTGTTCTTGCCAAAATAAAATTAAAAAAGCTGATTTTATAAAATATTTAGGAATATTGATTGACCAAAATTTAAAATGGGATAATAAAATTAATACTCTTACAAAAAAATTAAGAAACACTTTATGTAAATTTAGACTTTTAAAAAATATTGTGAATCAAAAACTTTGTTTAATGTTTTATTATGCACTTTTTCAATCAATTCTTTCCTACGGTACAATTGGTTGGGGAAGTGCATACGACTCGAACTTGAAACCGCTTATAACAATATAAAAATACCTTTGTTTTAAAAATAATATTTAATAAACATATTTTGTTTCCTTCAAAAATATTATTTGTTTATAATAATATTCTGAGTTTAAAACAACTTTATAAAATAAAAATGTATTACATAACATTAGGTACTCATATATTATACCAAACAAGACAAAAAACAAATCTATGTATATGTTATGATAATTTCAATTTAACACTTTTAAAAAATAATGTTTTATTTGTTGGCATCAAAATTTTTAATATATTACCTACTAATTTGAAAACTATGAGTTTTTTGACATTTAAAAGAAAATTAAAATCATGGATTATGCAAAATTATAGAAAGGTAGGTAAGCCAATTAATATATAGGTAATATAATAAAAAATTAATTGATTCAGCCGATACTAGGTGCAAATCCATAATTATAGTATAATAATAATACTAAATATTATAATTTTTCTATTATAAATTCTCCCTTATCCTTTTTTTTTACTGAAATATTTTTAAATTACTTACTTTACTTATTATTTTTTAATATATTTAGGATGTGATTAAAATTAATAATCTAAATGGGTGTATATTTTTTCATTACAAAATCGGACAGATTTGTTAATCTATGGTTTTGTAATGATCCTTTCATTGGATTTAATTTTATTAAAAAAAAAACGATGTTTTTGATGTTATTAAAAAAAACCGGCAAATAAATAAATAAATAAATATCTGAGGTTATGCTACGACAGAAAAGAAAATGGTTTGTTTGCAATTGCACAGAGCAATAATAGGTACAAGATCTTAACAATGATTTCTTGGACCAGTCCTTAGCCCGGATTATCGAATCATCGTCGGCGTCGATGGACATAACATTTAGTTTAATTTAAATTGAGATGAAATTTCTTTAACAGCATATTTATTTCTGAACGTGCACAAATATAAACAAAATTTAGTTAAATTACAGATAACGACAGCTTTATGCAATTGTTTGTTTTTGAACTGAGCTGGAACAGATAGGAAAAAATAATCAAGCGTCGAATTTTATATAAACCGTTTCAGATTCGGGCCCCGATGACAAAAACAGTACAACAGTTTGATTTATAAATTGATATTGAAGGAGAGCGTAAAGGAAATAGGAGGTGTTAATGCCCATTAACGCTCATGATTTCTGTTTAAAACGTAATAATTAAACCCCTATACTATATCCAGCCATAATAAATAGGAACAACTAACTTGTATGTTAACTAGTTCAATGAGGAAATATTTTTCTACTTGGGTGGTGTCAAGTCAAACCTATTCTCTATCTATTGGGACCAATCAAGAGTTAATTATTCTTGTTGAATACATATGGGTACGTATATAAAGGTTTGCCTAACTGCTGGAGTAGCTGGAGACACCACAAGCACAATGATGCTTAGCCGGCTGGGGGGCTCCCAATTGTACTAAATATAAGTTAGCAATTGCTATTTCCCTTGTGCGTTCCAGAACAATTTTGTTGCGTAATATGTTGATTTTAAGAGATACTGAGACTAATGAATAAAAATGTACCAATTGCTTTTTCTTATAAAATCAAAGTAATTTCTTGAAAGCCAATGAATAAAGACTAAAGTAATTGCTTTTGCGTTCAGCAATTGCTTAAAAGTGCAGGAATTGCTTTTAGTCGATGCTTTTTCTTAAAAAAATAGAAGCAATCGCTATCGTTTCCTTAAAATATGATGAATAAATTAAGGAATCGCTTTTTCTAGTGTAGCGATCGCTTTCAACTTTTTAAGGTAGGTCGACCCCTGCCTCATTTGCTTGGTAGCAGTTAACCTTAGTTCTCCGCGGCATACACGTGCGTCGCTCTTAATTTGTGTCTTCAATTATTTTGTGTGTGTTAATTTGTGTCTTCATATATGAACTTACGTAAAAGAAAAATCTATAGTGTACGTAAAAATTGCAGATATGATGATTTCAGAAAGTAATATCGATTTGACTGCGAAAATGTTGAGTGGTTGGCAAATTATTTTTTTACTGATACTGGTAACAGGCGAGGGGGTGCACTGTCACCTTTAAATAAGATTAAAGTCTTTCTGCGGAAATTGTCGAATCCGGGCTTTCAAAATTCTGTATAGGCGAATAACTCGGTGTTCACCAAACTACTGTCTGTAAGACATACACTTCTGTAATGGATGCAGTTTTGGAGAAGGCCAATATTTTTATTAAATTTCCTACAAGTGCTGAAGCTGTTGTGGAAGATAAACGGTTGTGGTCGGATAGATTTATTTGTGTTCCTTCAATTTGTGAACGAATATCAATTGCTTGTCTTTCATTTCTTCGTCACTACTATCACTTTCCTCATGCCATATCACATAAGTTTCCTATTTTCCACAAAAACGTAACATATTACTATTGTACTAAATAAGTAGACCAACTTTGTTGTATTTACGTCAACTCTTTTGCAAATTAGGCATTAAACTGAGCATGAAATCTATAATCTGAACAAATGGATAAGGCACGTCTGAACTTGTGTTGAATAAGCATTTGCTACAGAGGTGGAAGAAAAACTTCAATTGCTTCAAAATTGTATTCATGTCCAGATCTAGCGATTGCCTTTACTTATAGCATTTGTTAGTCAAGCGATTGCTTTTACTAAAAAGTAATTGCTTCAAGTAATTGCTTAATTTGTATTTATTAGGCTCACTATGGTGACATGCGATGTTGTCAGATTGTAAAGAAAATATTAAATCGTATCAAATAAGGGAATACTATTGAAAATACGATTGCTAGTAGTAAATTGAAAGTTATTATTTAAGCAATAGGTACACCAAGAAAATATTTAGTAGGGCAAGAATAGCTGAGGATGCTAAGCCTCCCTGGAGCCGCTCCGAGGAGCCGCTACTGAGTATTTGGTGTTTTAGCAACCATACCGTATTCCACGTTCCACGTGCATGCCACTGGGATTAATAAAAAACACAAACTAACTAAGCAAAAAATAGCCATTCCGATGAGAGAGAAAAAAGGAAAGCTGTCACGACAACGATATAATATAGCCCCCGATAATAAATTCTATTTACTTCTTCGTCTCCATTTGTACATGACAAAGTGAGTCTTATCCACGACGCGTCGCTTTTTCTGACTCGGGGGCAGGCGACCGAGGATTTATGTAATATTTCCATGGGCCCGATGACGCACGTGAGCCGCATAATGTCGGGGGCCAATTTAAAATGCCGCAAATAGTAACGAGACGCTGACGGAATTTAATTTCGGGTCTTTGTTTGACTTTGCGTCGCGTGGAACTTTTTTCTAAACTGAAATTTGAAATCGTAAACGGGGCCGGGACGACTCGACGGAAACGAAATTTCATAATGAGAATTAAAATTTAACAGGCTTTACGTTAGCGGGAACCGCAATGGTGGCTGTTCTATTTACTTGAAAAATTAAAAACAAATAACACTTTGCTCCCGCACTTTAAATGTTATAAATTCCCTATCGAAACTAAGCATAGGATACCATACATACCATACCCAAGCCGCTAGCCAAGCGACAAAGAAACCAAAACACTCGCTTGGTTACCATGGAAACCATAACCAAGAAACGTCTAGTGTATCTGCGTCTTTTGACATAAAAGTAGTAATTTTTTACTCATATTTTGTAAATTGCACCACTTTTGCAAAATAAGACTCAACTCAGCCTACATAAAACTTCTTAGTTTTGACAATGCTTTATTTCAGATACATTTTCTTTAAAGTAGCGCCATATTAAATGTGTGTTTTTCTACAAAATCAAAATTGGGCTATTAAAATTTGGTCGCATGTGAAGCAAAGTTTATTTGTTTTTGACCCTGTATAAGGTAACTTTATAAAATAAGTATTTTTGAAAACGTAGTTTGTGTCTGAAAGTAATACACCTTAATATTAAGACAAAAAAGAACACAGTGTCATCAGTAAAGTGTTCATTAAGTGGAAAATAAATTTTAGTGGTGGGTAAAAAATTAAAATTATCTTATGCAGCTAAAATTTTGCATGTGGACTAGAAACTGCATTTAAAAAAACTTTTTCTAATAACATTTTTTGATGTTTTTTTTAGAAGTAACCCCTGTTTGAATTATTTAAAAAAAACTAGTATTTTTTGCTTAATTTTCATCTCGATCGAAGCAGAACTTGATGCCAAAGTAAAATTTCGAATAAACCTATTATTAAAAACATTCCATATGATGCGGACTTTACTGGTCACACTGTGTATACATAGTCAAATGTTCTCACATCCGTAAAATCATCAAAAACGTTAATTAGGGCTCATTAGAACAGCTCATTAGTACTATAATTTTCAAACGATAATAATTGACCAATTATCGGCTTGGTTCGGTGTTCGAAACCGATAAACTTTTTACTTCGTCACAAAACGCGCGACCCACCCGCCTTGAAACAAAAGAGAATAATAATTGATGATGGTAAAATCGCTCGAGTGTGAACCGAATCGAAACGAGGATGTTTGCTTTTGATATTAAAAGTCAAAACTCATTTTGAGATGTCGTGTAGGAACAATAAAAATTTAATTTTATCTAAAACGTGAAAATTTAGTTTACGTTCGATGGGGGTGTTTTATTATATTTAAACCAGCAAATCTGGATGCGAAAACGAATTGGGGAACATGTTTTTATCTGCAGCAAACACTATTAAAGTAAACTTTTTAACGCTTGTTATCCGTGTTTGAAATGTCATTTTATGACATTAGTGTAGTAGGTAATCCACTTGTAACACTAGTATTAAAAATAAATTCAAGGATCTTTTTAACTTTTATTTGTACAATTTTCATAACCAAAAATATAAATTTTTTCTTTAGTTCCACACCACAAATTAGTGTTTTGTTGTCATTTTGTATGGCTGCTTGGTTGCAGAGGGAATGGAAACAATAGTACTAAACGATGACGTCATAAGAAGGATTTGGGCAATCATCTTCTTAGTTTTCAGTGTGTATTTACTTGTAATCTCCCTAGCAGCGGAATTATTAGCGAGTCGAAGACGAGAGAAATTTTCTATCAACAAAAACTTGAGTGGAACCGAGAAAAAAATTATCGGGAATTAATTCTGCCGCGTGGGAGATTCGGTGAGAAAATTTCATAAATTGGAGTTTTTTCATATTGGAATTTTTTGCTAAAATGCTACAAAAACATATTTCCGGCGGCTTTAGTTAATTGTAACTAATTAGGTTTTAGTAGAAATGAAGTTCATTTGAGCCGTTAGTAACAGTAACTCATTTTTATTACTAAAATTTCAGGAAAATTAAAACAGTAATTCGTTTTCAACCATAACATCCGAAATTACATGTCTACATAGTTTCAAATGAAAATTAAAAAAAAAATTCCGATGAGTTTAGTTAAATTTTTAATGTGTCTCTTTTAGCCCCGGTGTTCGATATTTAAAGCAAATTAGTTAGTATCAACAAATATTATAAGTTAGCAATAAAATGTATTTCGATTTTATTCTGAGTGACTTTAGCCAATAGATATAAAGCACTTCATTTTTGACAGAAAAATTATCACTTATTAATTTCATTAAGTTAATAGGAACTAACAAAATTATCGCGATAATCTCCCGTTGCTATAAGCAACGTAAACAAAAAGGAGCCTTCTAATTGGTTGAAAATAAATTTATGCATGTAATTTTCAATAATATCCTTCTGCCTCTGGTGAGGACTTCCATCTACATGTCTTTTGATAGTTCTCAGGTCCACGCACCAGAATCTGTCAGTAAACATGAACGGAAACATGTTGGGTGATTGATGCCTGATGGTGTACTACAACTCTTCCAATACCTCCATTTTTTTAAATGCCTATTCAATATTTTTATTAACTATTATCATAACATTATCTCCATATATCCCATCAAATTATTGCATAGCGAAAAACGACTTATAAAAGCCATTTTCATCCAATAGCCGCCCAACTTCCGAAACGATGCGATGCAAACAAGAACTTCAAAGAAGTTCGTTGGAAAGTTTGTTGATGCTTCGAATAAGAGGCGATTGAAAATTCCTGGAGTAAATGCAAAATATTTAAAATTCCTCGGAGCAAATTGGTAACGATTAACAAGTGTTTTCCGACCAAGAGTTTTCAATTATTATTTACTTTGGATTAACTTTTTTAATTTTAAATTTTTAATCTACTTCTTTTGTTTTATCAGAGGACAGGAATTTCTTAATATCAACTAAAAATTAGCAAGAGTTATTCTCTATCTCTCTCTCTCTCTCTCTCTCTCTCTGATTCCACACTTTTTTACCATCCAATGCAGGTGAAATCTTGTACAATTCAAAAATTTACCTGAAATATTCTTGCTTGGTACACCCACCATTGTGTGCCATAAAGGTGTTGGTAGCAGGTAACATAGGTACCTTTATAGGTAGGGAAATAACAATTATTAAACATGGGTATTAAAAGAATCTAATAATAATAATAATAATAGATGTCAACAAATTCGCATTTGTCATTAACACATTATTGCCACAAAATATAATTATTATATATTTAGGGTTACTTTAATTTACAGGTATTTTAATAATTAGGAAAAAAAAAATTCTTATGCAAACATCGTGCAAAATATGATAAGAAAGATAATGAATATAAAAGAAAAAGAAAGAAACGAAAGACAACGGAGGAATGAAAGATAGAGGACAGAGGCTGCTATCTGAGGTATACCCAGCCACGGCAGTGCCAGATAGTACCGTGCGAGTAAAAATTGTTTGCATCAAAGAGGGCATTGCATCTAAGGACGTAATGCTTAGCCGTAGAGCTTAATACCTGTTGGGTGTCAGTAACTACCTGAATTAACAATCAATCAGTTATTCCGTCATATTTGACAGTGGTTGCAAGTAATTTGATTCATCGCTAATTTTTCCAATTTCTTGAACAATTCACACAATGGGCTTTACGGAACAGCACAAAACATTCATGGTTGAAACGTATTTTCGAAACGGGGTTAGAGTAAATGGTGAATGGCAATACAATCCGGGTTTGTGCATGGACGATTTTCACGAACATTTTCCTAACGTTGCTTTTATTGCTGGGGATTTTTATCATTGCCTGAAAAGAACCGTGGCTGTGTTTATGGAAACAGGTTCTATATAACACAAAAAAGAAGCAGGAAGACCTTCTGTAAGAACAGAAGAATTTGTTGCAAACGTTCGTGAAATAATGCAAAATACGCCAACAAATTGTATAAGACGCCTGTCCCAAGAAGTGGGAAAATCTTATGGAACATGCAGGACTATTCTTAAGAAGCAGCTAAATTTATTTCCTTATAAAGTGCAAGTATTATAATTTGTAAACAACAAAAATAAATTTGTATTTGTCTACTTATTTGATTGCTTATTAGTTTGGCATATCATGTCATAATATGAATTTGACAAAATTTTAACCTAGACTTGGTTAGATATATCGTCCGCATATCATTGTGATCTAATCCAAGCCCTACGTTTTTTAATCCAAGCCCTCTTTGATGCAAATAATTTTTGCTCGCACAGTACTAAAATGCACTACTGCTACTACATTGCAGCCGTAAAAGGCTTCCGCCAAAACAAAAAGAAAGTTAGGCGAGTTAATCAGGTCAATTTATATAAATTTTTTGCCGGCGGAGGCGTCGCGACGCTCGGATATCCTGAAATCCTCATAAATCAAAAACTTTTGTTTAATTGACCCGATGATGTATTGAGTTTTTAATTAAAGCGGATGTTTGAGATTTTGATGACAAATGGTGCGCGGGGAATTAAGGGCCCGAATTATATTACGGAGCCGGCTCTAGGGGTGCGGGAGGGTGCGGGGCGCGGGCCTCGCACGGGATGGAAGGAAAACGCAATTAAATGTGAGAATGAGAAATAAAAGAACGTTTAACTTTGAGATAGTTAAATTGGATTCTGGTGAGGAAAACATTGGGATAATTTAGGGAGTGGGGGAGAAACGGGCGGTTTTGAACAGATGGATAATTATACATTCAGTGTCGGACTGAGGTCATCTGGACCACCAGACAAAACCTCGAAGTAACCCACATAATCTTTTTACTACCGCCTGTAGAAAGGTAAAATTTAAAATACCGTGCGAGGAAAAATAATTTTTTTTCTTTTTGATCGAGCACAAGCACTATAGGAAAAATCCTTTAAGGCGCTCTGGGAGCGGTGCGTGTGCGAAGAAAGCGATTCACGTTTTTCTTGAATCGTTGAAGGTTATATTCGGTTGGAAACACGGTCTCAGAAAGGCCGTTCCACAAAGATGACGGCCTCCAAATGAAAGAGTTCTGAAACAATGATGTTCGGGGTGTACTAAGTTGAACCACATAGGGATGGGCGGCAGTGGTTCGTCGTGTGTTTCTGCTATGCATTACTCTAGGTGGAATCGAGCGGGCAATATCTGTCGAACACTTACCATGGAAATATCTGTAGAAGAGAGTCAAATCACCAACCTGTCTTCGATGTTCTAAGCTGTCGAGGTTCTTAGTCAGCTCGTGGTCGCCGATTAGACGAACGGCTCTCCTTTGGATGGAATCCAACAACCGAAGGGTATGCTTCGGTGCAGATATGAGAGCAGTATTCCAGTGATGGTCGAATCTAGACTTTATAGAGGGTCAAAAGTTGTTGAGGTGTATACAACTTTTTGGTACGGAAAAGTATACCGAGTTTCTGAGAAGCTGCCCTGGCGATTGCCACAACGTGATTATACCAAGACATATTTTCTCCCAGGTTGACACTCAGCAAATTAATAGACGAAGTCAGTGGAATTGCGTGTCCTGCCATAACGATATCGGGTTCTGCAATGTTAACCTTCTTAGAGAAAACTGCTGCCTGGGTTTTTTGAGCGTTAAATTCGACTTGGTTACTGTCACCCCAAGACAAAATTTCTTCCAGGTCTTTATTGAGGCGTGATACCTCATGTTGTCTGCGAAGATGTGCGTCAGCAGCCGATGTTTGAGATTTCAAAGTAAAAGATGAGATAAGTGTGCTGTCGTCAGCAAAGCTATATATTGGATTTTCTGTTTTCGCTAGAAGGTCGTTAATGTACAGTAAGAAGAGAGTGGGGGATAATATGGACCCTTGAGGAACACCAGCATTGATGGTGAAGGTGTCTGAGAGAAACCGGTCAATCGCCACTTGCAGAGAACGGTCCTTGAGGAAGCTAGACAACCATAAACAAAATCGACCGGGCATGCCATAAGAACGCAGTTTACTTAGGAGCCCCTCGTGCCAGACACGGTCAAAGGCTTTAGAGATGTCCAGTGCAATAGCCCGGGACTCCCCATGATGTTCGATTGCGTTGCTCCAAATATGAGTGACATGGGCTAGAAGGTCTCCTGATCTGGACTTACGAAAACCATACTGATGGTCGCTGATAATTTTTAGGCCTTCTAGGTATTTTAGAAGTTGTTGGTTCAAAGAAGGCTTGGATTAAAAAACGTAGAGCTTGGTTCACAATGATATGGGGACGATATATCTAACCAAATCTAGGTTAAAATTTTGTCAAATTCGTATTATGACATGATGAATGAGTAATCAAATAAGTAGACAAATACAAATTTATTTTTGTTGTTTACAAAATAAACAAAGTAAGAATATACAGAAAGAAAAAGAAAAATAATTTCATAAATTGTTGAAATTAGCCACCGCCATGCTCCAAGCATAAATTCACACGTCTCTTTATATTTTCGAAAGTGTTGACCAGCATCTCTGGAGAAATGTTACCACATTCTTGGATAATTCTTTCTTGTAATTGTTCTAAATTTGCAACTGGTGTTTTAAAAATAGTGTTATTTAAATGAGAAAAAACGAAGTAATCCATAACCGTTAAACAAGGTGATCTAGGTGGGAATTCAATGTCTGATCGAAATACATCTACCTTACTAGGTCAGTCCTATCATTATTCGGAAGAAAACCAGACAAGCATTAAATTGGGTCATGAAGTATTTAGAGTTCTATCCCTTACTGTCTTGTGGCCAAATATCCGAATCTCCCACGCGGCAGAATTAATTCCCGATAATTTTTTTCTCGGTTGAAAAAAATGATCGGTAATAATTCTGCTGTTAGGGAGATTATAAGTGATACTTTTGCTTTTATATTGTACCTACTTTACCTAAATGTGTATATTAAACGCATGCGGCAGATAGTATTTTGTTTTATTGGTAGCCCCGTGCTATTTTATGCCCGCCATGATTTATATGAAACCTGTCTATGTAAAGTAAAGTCCTGTAAAATATGGTTTCGCAGTGAAAATATGCGGCACTTTCAAAACATCGAAACCAAACAACACCACGCCATATGAAAATATAGTTGGTTGAAAACGAAATTCCGCTAAAAACAGCTTGACAAGTTGCGCTTTTTTTCCATCGCCGGTGATAAATAGCATAATAATAAACAGCTCATAGTTGCGGTCGTAAATCAGAATGCAAGAGGAGTGTGCCGCGAAATATGCCGACTTTGTCATGTTATGTTCAATTAAGTACACAAAATATGTTGCGAAATAAAATTTACGTGTGCACAATCGCACATAGTTCGCATTTCACGAATAATTGTTAGGGGAAGGTTGCCCGTATTGGACCAATTTCCAGATTTCTTATCATAGATCCTGATAATAACGCAAAATCGATCTTGAAGCTATACCTTAGTATACTTTAGTATGCTGTTCAACTGCAGGATTTTTTGCAGAATTTTATTTTAAAATATCTATGATATACCAGGCTATAAAAAAACCTCTGGAAGTGGTTCAATATAGGAAACCGGTTGCATAAATTGCACCTGGGGGTTCCAAAATTGGACCACATGATTTAAATCGGAAGCTTAGGTGTTAAATAAATAAATAAAAAATAAAATTGTTGGTATAGGAAGTTTTATACTTATATTTCAAAAAAACATCAAATTTGGAATCAAAATTTCGGTAGAATGCAGAATGAAGATGCAAAAAAAGTACCTATTAGTTTTCTATATTGGACCAGTCATAGTTTCATTTTTTAACTCGAAAAAAAAGATTTTAGCAATATTGAAATGGTGTTAGTTTATGACATTAACTTATTTAAAGAGAAAAATTATTTTTGCACAATTTGGAAAAATTGCCTAAATTGGACCGGTTCAATTTTGGCAATCACCCAGTGGTCCAATTTAAGCAACTACCACGTGTTTTACAAAACCACCCAGGAAAGAAACAAGAAAAAACAAATATGGCATGGTAATAGGAGAAATAGAAAGAGAAAACTTACTTGACAACTTCCATAAAAAAGATTTTGCTTAGAGTTTTATGGTTCTAAGGTAAATTCTTAGTAAAATCCTAAAAATATTACATTAAAATTGTGTAAATTACGTTTTGCTCTGTACACGCCAAACACTAACGGTCAACTAGTTTAGTTTGTTGCCGATCAAAGGTTATCGGTGGAAGTATGTTACAGTGTTGCCAGATGATATGGCACTTGTTTAGTTTCGGAGAAATGTACTGTGGTCCAATTTAGGTAGCGGTTCAATATAGGCAACCTTCCCCTACATATTTTATGGATTGATTTTCTTTTTTTGACAGTTAAATGAATTTCCTTAAATAAGTTACCAGCTAAGTAAAAGTCGGAGTCAGGATTAGTGACGCATAATATAAAGGATAATGCAATAACTAAAATAATAAACATAAACATTTTACCCAAAAAAAAAAAATGTTTTTCTTGATGTTTTTTTTTCGCTAAATTTTCATTTTTAGGTACCTATCCCACAGTAAAGAGAAAAAAAAAATTCTACGGTTTCAGTTTCTAAAATTTTGAATTATTTACTGAGAAAATAATGATACAAAAGGCGCGTCCAACCAGTGATCTACGTCATAGCAAATTGTCCAGTCGCACACTGAGAAAAAATCCTTCCATTCCTTACAAGAATTCACATACTCTTTATACAACTGTTTAATACTATACAGGGTGTTCGTTTGAAAACTTCCCACCTCGATTTTCCTCCTTTAAAATGAAAATGTGGAAAATCGCTCGGACCCGTCGATTTTTATTTCGAGGGGACATCTTTTGCGTATATTGTCAATCTTGTTACTTCAAGCCCCTAGGAGGGAGGGGGGGTAAGATCTAAATCTTAAATGGATACCCCTATTTTATATAATTTTTTTGGATTCTGCATAAAATTCTGAACCTTTTTTAATAAAAGCATTATTAGTCTATACTAAACAGTTTCCGAGCTATTGACTCTTGAAAAATGAGATTTTTGAACTTTGACAGCGTCTAACTTTCTAACTGTACGTCTTAGAGCAAAACGGCTCACATGTCCCTATCTTCGATTTTTATTATCTTTCCAATAGTGTCACCATCCGGTCAAACCGGAAGTACTATATTTCTTACATCCGGTTTAACCCAAAGTTCACACTATTGGAAAGATAATAAAAATCGAAGATAGGGACATGTAAGCCGTTTTGCTCTAAGACGTACAGTTAGAAAGCTAGACGCTGTCAAAGTTCAAAAATGTCATTTTTCAAAAGAAAATATCTCGGAAACTGTTAAGTATAGACTAATAATGCTTTTATTAAAAAATGTTCAGAATTTTATGCAGAATCCAAAAAGATTATATAAAATAGGGGTATCCATTTAAGATTTAGATCATACCCCCCCCCCCCCCCCCCCTCCCTCCTAGGGGCTTGGAGTAACAAGATTGACAATATACGCAAAAGATGTCCCCCTCGAAATAAAAATCGACGGGTCCGAACGATTTTTCACATTTTCAATTTAAAGCAGGAAAATCGAGGTGGGAAGTTTTCAAATGAACACCCTGTATGTGACAGCAACGCGCTTTCCTACTGTAAGACAACGGAAATTGCTGGACCGTTGTGTAGTGATAATATCACGGTAATTTAGCTTATAGGAAATATGAGTTATCGCTACCACAGAATGGTTTATAGCCGTTATTGCTCTGAATACTCACAGTAACTATCAAGTTCCATTCAAGGTGTAATCAGATTTTATATACTGTATTAGTAATGAAACTTGGCAGTAATCATAATAATATTTGCTTGCTACCGTGAATAAAGAATATACTTACTACTAAAAATCGGTACTGTAGTTCTCAAAAATTTAAATAGCTTCTAGTGTGATATTGTTCTTGTCGTTAAACTTAAATACAATAAAAATAAATTAATTGAAACTAGTATTGGTATGATCAGTAAAACTCAAATTCAGACAGGACAGCTAGAAGACTCTGAACAACGATGTGACCTGCACAACAAATTTAAAACTATTACTATAGGGCGCGCGGCGATTGCCGATCGTTACGAACCCCCACCTACGTACTTTGGAATATAGGTTCTAACGGATACAATTCATTTTTGGGGACGCTGTTCTGCTTTCTTAATTGTAGAGAAAGCGCTTTACTGGGAACAGTATGCGTCGCATTGAGAAAATACAATTTATTTCTTAATCAAAATTGCTGTATTAAAAATTGTTCATTATTCAACAACACTGTGCTGCTAATAGAACTGATTACTACCAATAAAAACACTGTTCTAGCAAATCTGGAATAGATATAACACTAAAGCGGGTTTGATACACTAGCAATTTATTTAATACTAGCTATACCCCGCGCGCGTTGCTACGCTACTTACTAAAATAAATTTGAAGGAAAGACATCACACAAATATCCGGCATCCAAGCATCCGTTGCGCCACTTTTTTTTATGCCGAAACCTTCCTCGGCCTGCACACAACAACTCACCAAATCCCGGCATCCCGGCATGCGTTGCGCCACTTTTTTTATGCCGAAACTTTCCTCGGCCTGCACACAACAACTCACCAAATTTTCATCGTAATCGGATAAATTGTATATATAGGAACGCACACGGAACATACAGACAGACAAACATTCGTTTTTATATATTAAATATAGATGGGTTAATAAAAAATAAGCTATCAATATAATATAAACTATGTCTTAGCAAATCAGTTGTCAAATTTTTTCATTATTTACTGTTCTATGACTTAAAATTCACCAACAGGAGTAAGCATTTTCTGTGATAATTCAAATTCATTTGGCAATGGAAATTATGCAATTAGGGTCGTTAGCTCCCCCCTAAGTTTAAGCATGCAGCCGGTTTTTTTTCTAGCAAAATAATGCAGCATAAATGGCGCTATAATAATAAAACAGCGGCGATGTTCTTCTGCCCCACGCCGCTATACATACAAATAACTCTATAAATTTTCGGCTAAGGAGTTTTCCGTGTTTCATTATAAATTGGAAAACGAAACGAAGCCCGGAATTAATTAGGGCTTCTCTACGCCCTAAGAGGTAAGATAAGGTATAAGCCGAAAAAGCAGGGGGTAACGTGAAATATTGGGACGGAAAGGGATACCTAGTTTTATTATGTTAATTAAGGGATATTAAATAGACATTGAGGTTTTAAGCTCATTGTTTTGGGCTGGAGGATTCCCAGTTAAAGCCTTTTGTGCAGAATGTTTTTAATTAGGTAGGTATCTAATAAAAACAAGCTACTTATCGAAGCCCCAATGTTTCTGGTGAGTTTTAATTTTTACTTTCATCAAACACACTGAGGATAATGATCTAATACAACAGGTTTGCTAAAACATAGTTTGTATTGATAGATTATATTGTATTAACCCATATTAACTAAATTGCTAGTGTATCAAACCCGCTTTAGTATTATATCATTTCCAGATTTGCTAGAACAGTGTTTTTATTGGTAGTAATCAGTTCCATTAGCAGCACAGTCTTGTTGAATAATGAACTACTTTTAATACAGCAATTTTATTAAGAAATAATTTCTATGTTCTCAATGCGACGCATTTTGTTTTCAGTAAAACACTTTCTTTACAATTAAAAAAGCAGTATAGCGTCCCTAAAAACGAATTGTGTCTTCTAGCTGTCCTGTCTGAATACGAATTGTGTCTTCTAGCTGTCCTGTCTGAATACGAATTGTGTCTTCTAGCTGTCCTGTCTGAATACGAATTGTGTCTTCTAGCTGCCCTGTCTGAATACTAATTGTGTCTTCTAGTTGTCCTGTCTGAATACGAATTGTGTCTTCTAGCTGTCCTGTCTGAATACGAATTGTGTCTTCTAGCTGTCCTGTCTGAATACGAATTGTGTCTTCTAGCTGTCCTATCTGAATACAAATTGTGTCTTCTAGCTGTCCTGTCTGAATACGAATTGTGTCTTCTAGCTGTCCTGTCTGAATACAAATTATGTCTTCTAGCTGTCCTGTTTGAATGTGAATTTTATTGATTGTACCAATACCTGTTTTAATTAATTTATTTTTGCTTTGTATTTAATTTTTTTTTAAGTTTGCATGTCACATAAAGCAATAGAATATTCTTATTTTGCACAACCCATCGTTAGTACTGGACTTTATAAGCTATGGTCGAATTTTACCATCTCAGTAAACCATGTTGCATAATTGATAATCATATGCGATGTTAAACGACAAGAACAATATCACATTAGAAGTTAGAAGCTATTTAAATTTTTGAGAACTACAGTACTGCAGCAAGCAAATATTATTATGATTAAGTAGTAGGTATATAAAACCAGTTTACATCCCCATCAATAGAAATTGATAATAATACTGTGAGTATTCAGTCAGAGTAATAATGGCTATAAACCATTGTATGGTAGCAATAACTCCCATTTCCTATTGGCTAAATTACCGTGGTATTATCTCACTACACAACGGTCTAGCAATTTTCGTTGTCTTACAGTACGAAAGCGCGTTGCTGTCACACATAGTATTAAACAGTTTTATAAAGAGTATGTGAATAGTTGTAAGGAATAGAACGCTTTTTCTCAGTGTACCAGAAAGGTCAATTATTTCAAAAGATACAATAGTTAACAAAATTTCCAACCAGTTAGAATCCATGCATGCGCAGAGAAAAGTTGAAAATTGGTTGACAATTTGCTTGTATACAGTGTGGTTGTTTAAGTGTGCAACATATGGGCATTTATTTTATTACCGATTTCTCAGATAATTTTATTCTTAATAAAAGTTGGTGCATGTTCGATAATCATATTAGGTGCACTTGGAATGGTTGCAAGTCAAACGGCGTACAGGGTAGGCCAAAAAATATAAAACTTGTACAAGAATAAAGTTTTTTAATAAATATTTAAAAGAAAAATTTTGCACTTTAAATGATAGTTTTTTAATCAGCATATTATTACTAATGTTTTATCTTGTTAAAAAAAATGTTTAGGATATTTTAAAGTTGTGTTTAATATCGTTGCAACAAACATGAAGTTTGTGATTCCTTAATAAATTAAAAATTCAAGTAAATTTTACAAATATGGTTGAATTTGAACAAAGATATGTGAAATTGATTTGATTTTGATTAATTTATGAAGGTCTTTATGGTGAATATATACAGTATGTCTCTGTAAGTTAGCATCATATGGAAAACTTTTTTATTATTCATTTTACGAAAAAAAGTTATTCCTCATAAAAAGCTCTGCATGGTCTAAAACCTAAAATGCAACCATCAAATATCGAAATTTTTCAGTCATATACGAGGTTGGTCAAAAAATGTGAATTTTTCCCAAGAATGTAAATTTTTCCCAAGAGTAAAGTACCTTTATTTTTGACATTATCAAAAATTGTTATTAAAAAAAGTTGATCAGAACTAAAAACCACGTCTATATATGCAATAACACGCATTAAATTAATTAAATAATTAAAAAATTAAATAATTAATAATAAATTAATAAAATAATTTTTCAACATAAATGCGTATAATTGTATATTTAGACGTGGTTTTTAGTTCTGATCAACTTTTTTTAATAACAATTTTTTATAATGTCAAAAATAAAGGTACTTTACTCTTGGGAAAAATTTACATTCTTGGGAAAAATTCACATTTTTTGACAAACCTCGTATATGACTGGAAAATTTCGATATTTGATGGTTGCATTTTAGGTTTTAGACCATGCAGAGCTTTTTATGAAGAATAACTTTTTTTCGTAAAATGAATAATAAAAAAGTTTTCCATATGATGCAAACTTACGGTGACATACTGTATATAAAAAAAAAATTTTTTTGGGAAATTATTATTAATGTTTTTAAAAAAATATATTTTTATTTTATTTTAGGAGGTCGCGTTTTTGAATCTATGCATAACTTTTAACTCTTAACAACTTTTCTTAATGACATTTTGCTGAAGTTTCTGAAATGGGGGTACTTTATTATTGTACAAGTTTTATATTTTTTGGCCTATCCTGTACGCCGCGCCGCGCCGTTTGACTTGCAACCATTCCAAGTGCACCTAATATGATTTTCGAATATACACCAACTTTTAACAAGAATAAAATTTTCTGAGAAATCGGTAATCAAAAAAAATTCCCATATGTTGCACACTGAAACAACCACACTATATAGGAACAAAGCTAATGTCACGCCACCGAAAAGTGTGTGTCTCCGCTCTCGACACAATAAAATGTCCTCATTATTATATTATTCGTGCTCGTCTGTCGGAACTGACCCTTTCGACTTTTTATACGCCATCATTTTAATCAAAAAAACCATAAATAACTTAAACAACATAAAATACTGTTCATTTACAAGTATCGGAATGATTGCTCAGTATCACGCCATATTATTTGGGTTCGCTTTTTGGCGCTTATTAGCAGAAATAATGATTTGTTAAAGCTAGAAAATTCCGTATTATTAGCTCGTTATGGAGTGAAATATCCACGCCTTATTATCGCTGTTCTTCCGAGAATGCGTAAAATTATATAATGCGTGGAAGGTGTTTGAAAAAGTGAGGAAATAGGAAATTACAAGAAGGTGACCATTATTGGTCCGTTGCAGAAGGCACGTCGCGACGCCGGAGAAGTTAAGGGATACAACACAAAAATAGTGATAGAAAAATACCTGTTACCATTTATTTTCAAGAAATTAAGAACAAACTATAGAATTCCTCTATATCTGATTGCAAAATCTATATTATACAGTGTCCGCAAGAAAGTCCGCATCAAATGGATTATTAGGATATTATAAGGTATGTATAGGTAAAAATTGAAAAAGCAGTTAGTTTTTGCTTACCTAAAAACCAAAAATGACGTATACTGAAGCAGCTGCACGACTTGCGTTACCTGTCAAATTTGACATTTTTAATAAAATAGGTTCAAAAATGTCCTTATTTATCAAAATATCGAAAAACTTTATTCGAGAAAGTTGTTTATTTAGGCATTTTTAGCCTTTGTATGAAATTTTCACAGTCTAATACAATTTTTATTTTTTGCCAGGTTCTTGAAAATTTTGATCAACCCTCGTAGATTAACTTTTATACATCGATGTAAAACCATTTGCCTTTACTTCATTTGTAATCTTAATGCAATTTTGTGTAAAATTTTTGTTTCTAATTATTTATTTTGCTTCAAAACCTGAAATTGTTATTGATCATGATGTAATGTTTGATGCAAAGTTTATCTAATTAGCTACATAAGTTTTGCCAAAACCGACGTTTCTCATTTTTCTTAAGTTAGTAAACAGATGTACAAAAATAAAATATTAGGAAGCTTTCGTTGAAATTTTACTTAATTAATATTAAATTAAATTTATTTTCCACTTAATGAACACTTTACTGATGACACTGTGTTCTTCTTTGTCTTAGGTGTATTACTTTCAGACACAAACTACGTTTTCAAAAATACTTATTTTATGAAGTTACCTTATACAGGGTGAAAAACAAATAAACTTTGCAACACATGCGACCAAATGTTTTTAGCCCCATTTTGATTTTGTAGAAAAACACACATTTAATATGGCGCTACTTTAAAGAAAATGTATCTGAAATAAAGCACTGTCAAAACTAAGAAGTGTTATGTAGGTTGCGTTGAGTCTTATATTGCAATTTACAAAATATGGGTAAAAATCAAAATTATCTTATGCAGCTAAAATTTTCTAATAACTTTTTCGATACTTTTAGAAATAATCCCACTTTTGAATTATTTTTTGGAAAAAATTAATATTTGACAGATAATGCGAACCACGTGACTACTAGTTTTTTGCTTAATTTTCATCTCGTTCAAAGCAGAACTCTATGCCAAAATCAAGTTTCGAATAAAGTTATTAATAAAAAAAAATCCCATATGATGCGGACTTTACTGGTCACACTGTATATTATTTACCAAAAAAATAAATAAAAATGTAACGAAGTAAAACAAAACACAACAAAAAGGTGGTTTAACATGGCAAATGCTGGAAATGTCCTCCACCCTCTACTTGGCATGCTCCCAGTAGTAGCGTACCCAGACCTGAACCTTGGGGGGGATATAAAAATATTGTTTTTTAAAAATCGTATTTATTGATTTTGGTGATTTAAAAAAAAGTATTACAAAATAAAATCCATACGATGCGATGCTTGACAGCAAGGTCATCAATTTTTTCATTAGTCGAGATAGCTTCTTCTCGATGCACTGCCATTATAGCAAGTCCATTAAACCTCACTACTTGAGCGGTAGTATTTCTTAAATAAGTTTTTACACGTTTTAAGGTTGAAAAAGTCCTCTCTGGTGTCGTGGATACTGGCAATGTATAATTTTTGTTTAGAAGTTTGGGAACGTTAGGGTAGGCAAGTTGACTACAAACTTCCAAACAAGCGAGCGCCTGACGTTTGTTTTTTATTTCGAGGTATTTGTTAAAATGTTCGTGCCACATTTTAATTTCGGATTTTCTAATAATTTTTGGAACATCAGGTAAATATAAATCGAGTAGTTTATCACACTGACTATTATCTGAATCAGTTGCTTTGCCTGCCGCCCCTTCTAATGATGGTGATAATAAGCACATAAATCCGTAAAAAAATTCTTTATGATTTGTAAATCTTTCTTCTAGCTGGTTTATGAAGAAATCTATAAACGGTAAATAGATGGTAGTTCGATAATGGCTGGTAACAGGCGTTTCTGAATAAGGATCTATAATGGAATTGATATCACTTTTAAGGTGGATGTAACCTATGTAACAACATCGTGATTTTTTTAAAATTAATTTCGTGTAGTATATCCCAATTTTTTTTTGTTTTGCGGGCAACCCATTATAAATTAATTAGGTGGCCGCTACATTAACAATTTATAACTTTTTTTATATTTACGGCAGTAGACTTTGGTGCATTTTGCACATATATTTATAAACTTATAGTAAACTTCGCATTCTTGGCAAAGTCTATGGGGGGGATATATCCCCTATATCCCCCCCGCAAGTACGCCACTGCAGTCCCAGACGATACGCTGTCTTTCCGACAAAACCATTTTTGTTTACAAAATTGTAAAATAATACTTCGGAAATACCTAAATTACTTTTACAAGTTCACAATGTCACAAAATGTGAGAACGTAAAACAATGAAGATTTCTTACCTTGAAAGTTAAAAAAAAACATCAATGATTTATCATTTCCGTTTATTTAAATAGATATTTTTTAAAAACTTTTAACAGTCGCCATTTTGAAATAGCTTGACAGAATCGCGCCAAAATTGATGAGCATAATATTGTACTAAATATTAGCTTTCAAATAATGCATCACAAGCTGATGTATGTTACCATTAAAAAAAAAGACCGATGTCGTCATATCTTTGACAAATATCTATAAAAAGACAAACGAATAACGTCAAAATGTGAGCATATATGAAACTAAATCGACGTGTCCGAGCGTTTTTCCCAACAGTGACAGGTTAAGGCTATATTAATTTTATTCCGGACTTTTGGGCAACCCTGTATAATATGTGCAGAGTCGGCATAAACCACTGTGTGTATCGTCGCACTAAGACGTCGACATCTGATAATATCTAAAAAAAAAAATGTTTTTCTTGCTATATCAATCCTTTCTCTGCAGGAAAGTAAAAAGTTTAGGCGAAGTGAACCATAAAGGATCGCTTCGGAGTTACCGAAATTCAATACTTAATTATTCCCTTTTAAGAAATTTACAGCAACTCCTCCAAGTCTTGATAGTAACAAACGATAATTTGATTTTTATGTACCACCTAAGACCTATCCCGATAAAAAACCTGGAAATTTATAGCGTGTTTCTGGATAGACGGAGGGAACTAAGCCGGAACGTTAAGAAAGCCTAAATGGCGGATTTTATTTAAATTGGCCAGCATTAATCTTCTTAAAGTAAAAGAATCGAATGGTAAAAGTACGGTGATAAAATATTCTGCAGTATCGAACAGTAGAATTTGTTATACCGTGCGCCCATAAAATCATTTCAGGAAGAACAATGAACATTTTCATAGAAAATGGACTGTGAACAGTTCAAAACAACTATTTATTTCTCCGAAAAAACAAAAGTTAAATTCGCGAAAAAAATTCTTTTATATTATTTCGAAATGGCAACTTTTGAAGTGTATAAGTCGCAGGGTTGAATTAAGCGTAAAAATGCCTTCAAAATGCGGTATTACACGACCCGTTTCCATTTAGGTATGTTTTTCAAGATGGCGGATCTCCGCATCGACAAAAGCGAGCAAAATGGCGTTCATTTCGCAGGGCTGTTATTGATCCTCAATGAGATAGTATATAGGTAACACACACAGTGTCACCAGTAAATTCCGCATCATATGGGTTTTTTTTTTATTAATAGCTTCAGTCAAAATTTGACTTTGGCATCAAGTTCTGCTTCGATCGAGATGAAAATTAAGCAAAAAAATAGTAGTCACGTGATTCGCATTATATGTAAAATTTTAATTTTTTCCAAAAAATAATTCGAAAGTGGGGTTATTTCTGAAAATATCGAAAAAAGTTATTGGAAAAAGTTTTTTTAAATGCAGTTTCTAGCCCACATGCAAGAAGATAATTTTGATTTTTTACCTATATTTTGTAAATTGCACCACTTCTGCAAAATAAGACGCAACGCAACCTACATAAAACTTAAACTTCTCAGTTTTGACAAGGCTTTATTTCAGATAATTAAATGTCTGTTTTTTTACAAAATCAAAATTGGGCTATTAAAATTTGGCATGTGATGCAAAGTTTATTTGTTTTTGACCCTGTATAAGGTAACTTTATAAAATAAGTATTTTTGAAAACGAAGTTTGTGTCTAAAAGTAAAAAAATAAAGTAAATGGGTTTTTAATTAAATCGTTGAAAATAGATAAACTTTACGTTAAGTTAAACTAAAATTTATTTTCAATTTAATGAACACTTCACTGATGATACTGTGTTCTTTTTTGTCTTAATATTAAGGTGTATTACTTTCAGACACAAACTACGTTTTCAAAAATACTTATTTTATGAAGTTACCTTATACAGGGTCAAAAACAAATAAACTTTGCATCATATGCGACCAAATTTTAATAGCCCAATTTTGATTTTGTAGAAAAACACACATTTAATATGGCGCGGCGCTACTTTAAAGAAAATGTATCTGAAATAAAGCATTGCCAAAACTAAGAAGTTTTATGTAGGTTACGTTGAGTCGTCTCGTTTTGTGTATTAAGTGGTGCATGTGGGCTAGAAACTGCATTTAAAAAAACTTTTTCTAATAACTTTTTTCGATATTTTCAGAAATAACCCCACTTTTGAATTATTTTTTGGAAAAAAATAAAATTTGACTGATAATGCGAATCACGTGACTACTATTTTTTTGCTTAATTTTCATCTCGATCGAAGCAGAACTTGATGCCAAAGTCAAATTTCTAATAAAGCTATTAATAAAAAAAATCCCATATCGTCGTTGAAAAGCCGTAAAGGCGTATCTCGATTTTTACAAGTTTTCAGTAAAGCAATTTAAAGAAAAGTGTTATCACCATTTTCTTCATAAACCCTAAATGATTAGATCTATTATACTTCCATTTTCACATTTATTTTAAGCAATACCTATTAAACACCGTAGGCCATAACGAAAGTTTGTAAATTTACTATTACATATCATATACAGGGTGTCTCAAAACTCAGTATCAAGATTTTAGGGGCGTATTTGCCAGGTCAAAATAAGCCTTTTTTTCCTATAAGCATGTGTCCGCAAACGCTTCGTCACCGATCTACAGAGTGTTAAATTTTCAAAAAAAATTTATTTTTTCCTTCATAGCTCTTTTAGTTTTTGAGATATTAAGATAAAATTTAAAACATAGATTACGCTTTAGGGCTTACATCATCTAGTATACCGAGTGATTGTAAGAATCTACAGGGAGATATTTTTTCAGGGGTCATGCTCCCTTTTCTCCGCATAAACTTTTTTATAGTGCGCTGCTGGCGGATTCTGAAATATGCAGTACATTCTTTGTTTTGTTTATAAACTTTTTATCTCTTATAATTTTTATGCATCTAAGATCGTTATCGAGAAAAAAATTTAAACAAATTTTTGTAATTAGCTACATTTAATTAACATTTATAACAACAGGGGGGAATAAATACCACAATGAAAACAAAAGACGCTATACTTATTTGTTATAAGATCATTTAAACATTACCTCAAAAATAAGAAACTTAATCAACTTTGACTTTTTATAAAAGATGCTGGAAATGCCCTCCTCTTTCTGCGATACAACCCTCTACTCTTCTTCTCATAGACTGCCGTACGCGTTCTAATATTCCGGGATTGTTTCTTACCGTTTGAAAGGCATCCATAATTCGTCCAGTTAGAACTTCGATGGAAGGCACTGGTCCTGCATCATAAACTAGACTCTTTACATGCCCCCATAAAAAGAAGTCCAGCGAGTTGCAATCTGGGGACCGTGGGGGCCAAGCAATTGGACCTGCTCTGCCAATCCACCGATTGGGAAACACTGTGTCTAAATAATCGCGGACGGTGACTCGAAAATAAGGGGGGGCCCATCGTGCATAAACCACATTTGTTGACGAACGTGTAAAGGCACATCCTCCATTAATGCAGGCAATTCATTCTGTAGGAAGTTTAAATATGTGTCACCATTTAAAATTCGCGGTAAAATAAAAGGACCAATTAAAGTATCTCCTACTATTCCTGCCCATATGTTTACGCTAAACTGTTCCTGGTGTCGAGATTCTCTGATCATGTGTGGATTTTCTAGTGCCCAAATATGAACATTGTGGTAATTCACTACTCCGTCGCGTGTAAATTGAGCCTCGTCGGTAAAAAGGATACGAGATAAAAATTCAGGATCCACAGTACACTTGCGCAGTATCCATCTGGAGAACTGCAAGCGCTGTGGAAAGTCTCGAGGAAGCAAACCTTGGACGCGCTGAATATGATATGGGTATAGCATGTTTTCGTGTAAAACCCTCCAGACAGTTGAACGGGAAACATCCAAATGCCGTGCTATTTGTCGAGTGCTCATACCAGGGTTTTCGTCGATAACATTTAAAATCTCTTCATCAACTGCTGGGTTGCGTGCTTGTCTTGGTCTACCAGTATCGTGCATTGGAGTCTGAAATCTGCCGTATTCCCGAAGGTGTTGATGGGAATTTATAAAAGTTCTGTAGTTGGGAAGCCGGCGATTAGGAAATCTTAGCGCGTACAACCTCTGAGCATTAAGCCCGTTACCATTAGCCAGACCATAAACGAAATGGATGTCAGCCAGATGTTCAAATGAATATGGTCCATTTTCCATTTTAATGTTAAACAAATCAAAAAATATACGATAAGTTATAAACCAACTTTTAAATAATGTCAAATGCATAAACCAACTTTTAAATAATGTCAAATGCTTCAAAATAAGCGTAAACGTCAAAATGAAAATAGCAGTCAAAGCCCACTTGTTTTTTTTTATTGTTTCATTGAAAAATTTCAATTAAATATGGCGAATTACAAAAATTTGTTTAAATTTTTTTCTCGATAACGATCTTAGATGCATAAAAATTATAAGAGATAAAAAAGTTTATAAACAAAACAAAGAATGTACTGCATATTTCAGAATCCGCCAGCAGCGCACTATAAAAAAGTTTATGCGGAGAAAAGGGAGCATGACCCCTGAAAAAATATCTCCCTGTAGATTCTTACAATCACTCGGTATACTAGATGATGTAAGCCCTAAAGCGTAATCTATGTTTTAAATTTTATCTTAATATCTCAAAAACTAAAAGAGCTATGAAGGAAAAAATAATTTTTTTTTGAAAATTTAACACTCTGTAGATCGGTGACGAAGCGTTTGCGGACACATGCTTATAGGAAAAAAAAGGCTTATTTTGACCTGGCAAATACGCCCCTAAAATCTTGATACTGAGTTTTGAGACACCCTGTATATCCACTTTTGTTGGAGATGCGCCTTTACGTTTTGCTAGTAACAAATTGTTGGTCACTGATTTATTGAGATACGCCTGTTTAAATTATAATCAGGAGAAGCAGGTTTTTATTATAATAATTTATTTTATAAGGGAAAAGCAATGGCAGATTACAATAAATTTTAATGTGATCTTCGGAATCCCTTTATTGAGACCAAAACGAAATAATAACATTTTAAAAACCGGAGAAAGAAAACAAAACAGTAAACAAACATAACACATTGTCTTGCACCGACAGGCATGAACAAGCAAAATTTGAGATAGGCCTTATATTTAAGTATTTTCTTAAAATTAAATTGTAATAAAAAGACGTAAGTCATGATTCGCCGTAAGGCGATCAAAATATATATATTATTTTGTGACGTATCTCAAGATATGCTTATACGAATCAGAAATTATTTGTCCGAAGAATAGTCTACCACATTGTAAAACACCTAACTATTGATGACGTTTCTTGTTGAATTTTATAGTCGCATTGGATTCCCGCATACATTTACAAAAACCTACCCTGTATACAACCGGAGTGTCACATACTAACGGTGAAAAACGCACTGGAGTCATTTGAAGTCCCCGATCACGTACAAAGGGAGAGTTTGCGGAAAAATGGTTTCGCAGTAATCAAGAAGAATGATTAGTTGTCCGGGCAACGAAAGAATAACTTACTTTTCGGTGCCCGTATAATGCATTTTCCTTTTATTTCCGGTTTGTCTATCTCGAAAAAAAGTTTTCGATTTACTTTTGAACAGGGAACAGTTGGCAGAGCATTAATGGCGTTCTAGGTATAACAAGAGTTATTTTCTTGGTTGTAAAGAACGTACGAGGCAATCAAATTTTTACAATTTTGGTTAATAAAGGTCAGTAGTCACTTCAAAAGAAATTTCTCAAGATAAACAAAATTAAATTTTTTTTATAATTTATAAAGTATAATACTATTATATTACCACAATTTCTTTATTGTTCTTCCATTTTATATTGTGCTAGTGAGGAAATATTTGATAAATTACAAATTTTACAAAATAAGGCAATGCGGATTATTTTAAATTGTGACAAATATACAAAAATTAATTTTATGTTGAAAAATTTAAACTGGCTGAATGTCAGAAATTTAGTTTGCATCTTTATACATAAAATTAAAAATAATTTATTGCCTGATTTCTTTTAGGCGTTTGCAATTGTTATTTAGGTTAGACACCATTGTCAATTGACCTCGGGGCTGGATAAGGTGCTATTAGGATATATAATCAGTCTTGAGATGACTTTCAACATCATCGTTGGGAAGAATATCAACATAAACAATTAACAATTGGATAAACTTAAAATGAAGCTAGAAAAAGATGAAATAAAGATAAATGTTAACTGTGCCACCCTTCATAAAATCGTTTCCACAATTACATAACGCAAAATGGGCAAAAAACAAGTGTTGATGCAATCACAAAGACTGCGAAGATTTAATTACCTGCAGCAAATTAAGTATAGATCAGATAACAGGTCTATATTTTACCTGGATGGAAGATGATTTGATATATACGACAGTGCCCAAAGGATGGGTCGATTCTAGTTCAAAGACCGAAAATAAATGCTCTCTCCTCCTATAACATTTTTTCGAAAATTGATTATTACAGGGTGTCAAAGTTAAATTTTATTTGCAGTTTTAAAATACATAACTTACTAGAACAATAAATTTAACATTCAAATCAAAGGTTCAAAGTGACATCCTTCCTCTTCAATGCATAAATTATTTCTTGTTAAAAAATTCCGACGAACTACATGAATTATTGTTCCTTCCCTTGCTATGCTATGTTTAAGAGTTTAAGGTTAAAAATAAATTAAAATGATTTCGTACTCATCACATGCAAGCAATGTTATTTTAGCGTTTTTCTCGAAAACGATTAGATTTATCAAAACAAAAGTAGAATAACTTTTTTATGTCAAAAGGTTAGGGGAATAAAAATATTCAGTCAAAATGCGCATACAATGTAGGACAAAAAGTTGGGACCATTCAAATTAAAGTATAAGATCCTATGTGGCGCCCTCTACAAAATGCGAAAAAACGGTGGGCAAATTTGTATTCCTCATCCCGAAAAAACCCCATTTACGAGATTTCGTCAAAATATTATGAGCGTGGCAAAAGGTATTGCAAAAAAACTGCAAATAAAATGTAACTACGTTAATAATCAATTTTCGAAAAAATGTTATAGGAAGAGATAGTATTTATTTTCGGTCTAGAATTATCCCCTAAATTTTTTGCTCATCATTTCCGGACACCCTGTATAGATTAGGTATCAGAAGTAGTTAATTAAATATTAAGAAAGCAAGTGTAAAACAAAAGACAATACTTAATTAAATACAAAATAAATTTTCCCAAATGGTAAATTACAAAAATATCAGCTTACTCGTATAATACTTTGTTAATACAAAAAAGTATCTTTGCTGCTAATAAATTTTTTACAACCTCTTTTCAAACAATCTCTTTACACCCTTTCCGAAACAATTTACGTCTTTCCAATTATCTTTTTTTGACGATTGACACTTTAACTTCAAATTCTCTCTTTAAATGTCTTTTTATAGCTTCTCCTTCAATTTAATACCTTTTATCTTAAAAGCAGGCTAAACTTTTTAAAAGATAAACGATTACTGAAAATAAAAACTTCATTTAAATCGGGCTTTCACGGTTTTATTTTAGTTTAATCTTTAATGCGACTGTTAATAGTTATAATAATTTGAATAATGTGCCATAAGCAATTACTCGGGCCTATAAAAAGAATCATTTAACCGAGTACATTAGTCCACCGAGCTAACTTGCTCGGATGTTAGATCATTAGGAAGGAAAGTATCAGTTTACACTCACTGTTGATACTGTTTTATTAAAGGTCCACTATAATACAGTAGATAGAGTGCAGTGGAATTATAACATGTACCATTGAGACAATGAGCCTTATGAATAAAAATGTAGCGATTGCTTTTTCTTATAAATTCGAAATAATTTCTTGAAAGCCAATGAATAAAAACTAAAGTAATTGCTTTTGCGTCCAGCGATTGCTCAAAAGTGCAGGAATTGCTTCTAGTCAATGATTTTTCTTAAAAAATAGAAGCAATTGCTATCGTTCGCTTAAAATGTGATGAATAAATTACAATTGCTTTTTCTAGTGTAGCGATCGCTTTCAACTTTTTAGGTAGGGCGACCCCTGCAGCATTTGTTTGGTAGCAGTCAACTTTAGTTCTCCGCGGCATACACGTGCGTTGCTCGTAATTTGTGTCTTCAATTATGGCTGAATATATAAACGTCCGTAAAAGAAAAATCTACAGTGTACGTAAAAATTGCAGATATGATTATTTCAGACAAAATATGCAAAAAATGCATATACAGTGTGACCAGTAAAGTGCGCATCATATGGGATTATTTTTTTATTAATAACTTTATCCGAAATTTGAATTTGGCATCAAGTTCTGCTTCAATCGAGATGAAAATTAAGCAAAAATATAGTAGTCACGTGTTTCGCATTATCAAATTTTAATTGTTTCCAAAAAATAATTCAAAAGTGGGGTTATTTCTGAAAGTATCGAAAAAAAGTTTTTAGAAACAGTTTTTACAAATGCAGTTTCTAACCCACTTGCAAAATTTTAGCTGCAAGATAATTTTGATTTTTCACCCATATTTTGTAAATTGCACCACTTTTGCAAAATACGACTCAACGCAACCTACATAAAACTTTTTAGTTTTGACAATGCTTTATTTCAGATTCATTTTCTTTAAAGTAGCGCCATATTAAATGTGTGTTTTTCTACACAATCAAAATTGGACTTTAAAATTTGGTCGCATGTGATGCAAAGTTTATTTGTTTTTGACCCTGTATAAGGTAACTTCATAAAATAAGTATTTTTGAAAACGTAGTTTGTGTCTGAAAGTAATACACCTTAATATTAAGACAAAAAGAACACAGTGTCATCAGTAAAGTGTTCATTAAGTGGAAAATAAATTTTAGTGGTGGGTAAAAAATCAAAATTATCTTATGCGGCAGAAATTTTGCATGTGGGCTAGAAATTGCATTTAAAAAAACTTTTTCTAATAACTTTTTTCGATATTTTCAGAAATAACCCGACTTTTGATTTATTTTTTGGAAAAAATTAAAATTTCACAGATAATGCGAATTACGTGACTACTATTTTTTTGCTTAATTTTCATCTCGATCGAAGCAGAACTTCAAGTTCTAAAACACCCAGCCTGATTACCAAAATCATGATGCAACGGTTTAAGCAGGGCGTGAGAGTTAAACCACTCTTGTTCTATAACTTAACAATTGAACTGACGTTTACATTTTTCTAGATGATATTGTTAGGTCAAGTTTTTGATAAATTCGTATCAGTAACGCAAAGGAAGATTTGATTACTTAATTTCGGCGTCGCGGCTTTGTCACGTAACAACATTATCTTAAACAGGTGCGCTATCCGAATTCCTCAGATGTGAAAACAAATCCTCGTTCCCAACCCAGCAGCTTACTCCTTATCAAAATCAGTTTTAAATGACCCCACTGTCGCGGCTGCGAAGGCGTTTCTGATAATATAAAACGATATTTCGACGAAGGTGACATTAAAAAAGACAATTTTAACATTTTATGGCTTGGTGCATTCTCGAATTCTCTCTGTATAGGTGTTTTACATAGTTGTTTCCTTTAATTTACTTATTTTTCGAATTTATTATAAATTTTTAAAGAAAGCGTTGAATCACTATAAAGAATATTTATTAGATTGCTGCTGCTATCTATTAAAGATACCTTTAAATTAAGTACCACAGTCAGCTGTTAATTGGACAGAAAGACCTGGTGCTTGTAAAAGGGGATAATACTGGAAGGAACTATTGTACCGTGCGAAAAAAAATTATTTGCATCAAAGAGGGCCTTGCATCTAAGGACGTAATGCTTAGCCGTAGAGCTTAATACCTGTTGGGTGTCAGTAACCACCTAAAATAACAATCAATGAATTATTATTCCGTCATCTTTGACAGTCATTACAAGTAATTTGATTCATCGCTAATTTTTCCAATTTCTTGAACAATTCACACAATGGGCTTTACGAAACAGCACAAAACATTCATGGTTGAAGCGTATTTTCGAAACGGGGTTTCGAACATTTTCCTAACGTTGCTTTTATTGCTGGGGATTTTTATCATTTCCTGAAAAGAACCGTGGCTGCGTTTAGGGAAACAGGTTCTTTACAACACAAAAACGGAGCAGGAAGACCATCTGTAAGAACAGAAGAACTTGTTGCAAACGTTCGTGAAATGATGCAAAATACGCCAAAAGACTGTAAACCACGACTGTTCAAGAAGTGGGAAGATCTTATGGAACATGCAGGACTATTCTTAAGAAGCAGCTAAAAAAACACCATATCATTGTAATCTAAACCAAGCCTCCTTTGATGCAAATAATTTTTGCTCGCACGGTATAAGAGATAGAGGAATGGTTAAACGGAGGCAATGTCCTTTTTGTTTTTTAAAATAATCAGTATTTGTCGTAAAAAAAACATAAATTGATTTTTTTTGTTTTTTTTTTCGGATATCTCCGAAAGTTATCCGAATTTTTTAAATTGCTTTGTAACAAATTATGTAGCAATAATATATGCAACTTTGCCTCTATCTAACCAACTCTCTATCTCTTATAGGTATAGGTACCGAGAGAGAGAGCCATGCTAATGCATCGAATTTCACAACACCATTGCTTCTTTCAATAACTAACGTTTCTATATTATTCAGGAATAAAGCTTCGGAACGAAAAAATCTAAAAAAGTAAAACAAACCAATCGACTACACGGACACATTATCGTTTAGCAGGACGGGTTTGCATAAACACTGCTCTTCAAAACATTCCAAATTGTTTTCATGGTTGTTTCTTGGTAAATGGGCGAACAATAAAAATATATTATTGTGCGGAATTGTAGATTCCTTTACAGTGGCGTATTTGAGCTTTGGGCAATTTATTTAGGTTGGGGAGGAATAATTAGAACCTTAGTTAAAAAATTAGAAATATTACAAAAAGGTTTCTAAAAATTATATTCAATAAAGATTATCTTTATCCTTCAAAAGAATTATATTCAGAAACAAAAAAGTTGAACATAAGACAACTTTACATTTATAACATCTTAATATATATATTTAAAAATAAAAACCTTATACAATTTAAAAACCATAATCATAATACACGTCACAAAAATGAAATAACCATTAAACCTAAAATAAATAAGTCCATAGGACAAAAAAATTTCAAATATTTATGTTTTTATTTAAACGATTATTTACCAACAAAAATTAAAAAAAAGATTTCATTAAAAAAATTTAAAGTCGAAATAAGAACATGGATATTAAAAACAGACAATTTGAAAATATTTTTAGAAATGCTTTAATTAATTAATATTGTTCTGAATAATAATTATTTATATAAGTAATATTATTTACTTAAAAATTATAAATTAATAATTTTATTATAGGTAATATATTTCTTCAAAAAAGCTGCGTTTATACTATAAATTAACATTTTTACTTTAACACTTGATTTTTAATGCATATTTATAATTTATGATTTTACATACTAAAACAAAAAATAAGATTTTCCCCTAACAAGCTCAGCTTCAGGGGATTGAAGAATAAGTTTATCGAAGACAACATAAACATATTTATCATATTAATACATTTTAAATAAACTTCTGACCACTGTATATTATTATGTTGGTTAGTCCATACATGTTTCGCTATACCTGATCTCGAAGTTTCACCTATTTGAGTATGTTTTAGATGTTCTTTAACTCGTACGGGAAGAGGTCCTTTTGTTTCTCCAATGTACGATTCGCCACACTCGCAAGGGATTTGGTAGATACAATTTTTTGTGTTTTCATTACGGGGGGGTTTTACTTTTGTAAGAAAGCTTTTCCGGATTTGAAGGCTGTTAATCTTTTCCGAAATCTCCTTAACATAAGGTATTGTAAAAAATGCTTGCTCCTCTTTCGTTTCTGTATTAGGTTTTTCTTCGCGATTTTTAAGTTTTGAGATGGTATTAGTTATAATTTATCCAAACTCAGTTTGAGGACATTCCAATCATTCCATACGGCGGTAAACAGTCTCAAAGAGACCGACCTCACAACCAGGGTTGTCAGATCTTTCTTCTTCAATTCTTTAAGTTTTTTATTAAAAATTTTCATTTATATCAGTATTCAATTGTTAGTCAGTTTTTTGAAAGCTAGTTTGCAAATAAGCGCCAGTTAAAGCGGCTGGGATAAGCTGAAGCGGTCTCCGACCCGTTCAACGATCGATTCTGTCAGACAGAGATAGGCCAGTGACCGCCGATGGCGTGGAAGAGACGAAGATAAAATATACGTAATTTGGAACTTGTGGACGGGCTGGACAATGGTCCGAAAATGGAGTTCTGGTAAAAAAATTAAAGCATTTTCTAAGCAGTGTCGTGCCGTGTCAGGTTTATTTTTCTGATTTTAGTTTTGTGTATAGAATTGTTGAGTTACCTTATATTTATTATTTTAATATAATATTATTATATATACAGTGGGTTTATAAAGTGTAGTATGTACAAACACCTAATGTAAAACAAACTTATAAGTGTGTATACGCATTTTAATTATTTGTTTGGGACGCCTATGGTTAGGAAATTCCTACTGTTTAATGTCATTAAATTGACCTAAGAAACACTATACAAAGGTTTCAGGGTAACCATTCTGTTTTAAATATTTTTTGATATTTGAAATGTCAATATTAAGGTCTTCCGGATTGTTGCAAACGTAATTATAACGTAATTATAATTTAGTTTACACTTGAAAACGGTAAGAGATACTAACTAACCGAAACGTTGTGTTAAGTAACAAAATAAAGACAATGGAAGTCCGACAAGGTAATTTTTTCGATATTTAGGACTGTTATTGTCTTGCTCTCCGAGAAGTACAACATACTCATTGTTATTTTTTCGTGAATACTGTAATACATGTTGAAATCAATAAAATATAATGTATGAAAAAGTTTTATTTTTTTTTTACGAGTTTCAATGTGTTTAATTGAATGTCATTCTGTGTTTGGGTACGAAAAACACGCCACTGCCATTTTACGTAATTGAACAAACAATAAAAAGACAAAAAGTTGCACACGGGCGGGCAGAGAATCCAGGACGTGGTATACGATGACACAAAAGCGTTTAACTGTTGCAAAAGGCGATAATATTTTGCGGAATATCGTCGCAGAATTGCAGAACGCGCTGTCGAATTAAAACGGTTCTTTCTGTCATGGTGTGTGTGTACAGCTTTTAAATATTTATTATTGCAATAAAAAAGAGCTTTGTTCCGGAGTTAAGCGTTTATACACGCTGAAAATTTCGTGATTGGCTGAAACAAAACATGTAGTCATTCTCATACTATAGTAGTAGATAAGTGTCATATTTCAATTTTATTCATAATAATATATACAAAAGATTTAACAAATACAATTTACTAATAAAAATCACAACAGTCTTAATAAAGTACAAATATTAATTTTTGCACCTAGATCACGAGCAATCTGTATGTGCAGTTGAATAGTACGATAACGTTTTTCTTTTTGCATTATAACCTTTAATATGTAGTTTTGTACAACACTTAGAGGCTCGAAGGCATTAGTATACAGACCACCTCATACAATTATAACATAATATTGTAATATAGATTAAACTAGTGCTTTATATATTGTTAGAAGGCGCTTTTGATTCATAAATTTTCTTAGTTAATAAAATTTGTACACAAGTCGCCTTGTTTTCACTCACAAATTGTAAATGTGATTTGTCCACTTTAAATTTTTGTCAACTATAATGCCTAGATACTTGATGTTATCAATTAATTTTCAGTTCTGTCCTTGGTAGCTGCAGATAACCGAGATCAAGCCTATTTCTATTTACATTAGTAAGAGAGAACGCAATATATTTTGACTTAAGAGTTAGCTCACTGAAATCCAGACAATCTTTCACCATGCCGACGCCAAGTTCAGCCCTCACTTTCACCCCCATCGTTGAAGATCAGTACTGTATCATCAGCGTATGATATTATTACTCCCTGGAGGACATCGATCGGTCAAATATTTTAAATCATAAAATATTTTTAAAATCACATGATAACTGAAAAAAACTGATGGTTTATTGCTTTTTGGTTTTCGCAAGGGTCGCAAGCCCCCCAACATCGCAGCCCTTGCTTTGCTGGCGCTAGCGGGGCGTTAGGTACGCCACTGCAGCTAAGATAGTATGCTGAAAATAAATACTTTTTCACTGCCCCTCGTAATCAGAATCAAGTATCTGTACCAAATCCATTCCAAACACACGTCGCGTCAAAACAAATCCATATCGCTAGTGCGTAATCAAGCGACCCCTGACTAGATGTAAGTACATCGAATGCAGTCTGCGCGCTTGGTCATCCATTTTCTTTCTAAAACCCAATAGCTCAATAGCAGGGTTGCATTTGCTTCGGGTTCGTTCACGCCATCTTTGCTTTGAGATAAATTAAGTATAGTTTTATTTTATCACCACTTTAACAGGCAGAGCAAAGCCTAACATTAATGTTGAGAATAATTTGTTATTTAATATCATTTGAGGGCCTCGAGGTGATTAATTTCCGAGCCTAAAACTTTATCCATTTATTCGAAACGGAAAAAATAATACCAAAGGGTAGTTGGAGCAACACCGCATTATTCAAATTACGAAAATCACCTCGAATCCTTTAGATCTAGACAGATGATGTCACCGAAATGTATTTTGTTTCCTTTTCCAAGCACGCACGTCACTTGGAATAATGAAGGGTGATACGCACTGCAGTGGAAGGTTGATTTTCTATTTTGTTCAGTAGCGCCGGCCACTAAAAATGGCCCCAACATGCACATCCATCTTTATATAAAGACGAACAAGACTATGCTTGTCCGAAAAAGAAAACTGTTACCGGGTAATAGCCGCCGTTGACATATGTAATTTCTAATAACATTATGTTTACATAACTTGAACAATAATAGTAGTCAGTGTTTGTGTGAAGGTGGTGGACACTGAAGTAATATCAAAAAAATAACCTTGTCGGACTTCCATTGTCTTTATTTTGTTACTTAACACAACGTTTCGGTTAGTTAGTATCTCTAACCGTTTTCAAGTGTAAACTAAATTATAATCCTAAGGCTACTGTCTTAAATACTATCCAAGTGCAATGAAGCTTGGTGACTCCGCCTACGTGCTTATTGGAGTGTGAAGTTTGAGCTGTTGGTTTTGGACGAGAAGAGGCTTCCGCAGATATTGGGGATATCTATACTTGGTTTACTAAATATATGGGTATTTTGATCCATGTACATTGAAAAACATAAAGATCTCTTCCCGTACGAGTTAAAGAACATCTGAAACATACTCAAAGAGGTGAAACTTCGAGATCAGGTATAGCGGAACATGTATGGACCAACACAGTGATCAGAAGCCAAGGTTTTGGACGCGGAACAGCACTGGAGAAAACGAAAATTCAAAGAAGCAGCTTGAATCAAAATACCCATATATTTAGTAAACCAAGTATAGATATCCCCAATATCTGAAAGCCTCTTCTTGTCCACAACCAAAGCTCAAACGTCACACTCCAATAAGCACGTAGGCGGAGTCATTAAGCTTCAGTGCACACGGATAGTATTTAAGACAGTAGCCTTAGAATTATAATTTAGTTTACACTTGAAAACGGATATTGCGACGCATTTTGTTCCCAGTAAAACGCTTTCTCTACAATTAAGAAAGAAGAACAGCGTCCCCAACAACGAATTGCATCCGTTAGAACCTATAAACCACCAAGACGTTGGTGGGGGTTCGTAGCGATCGGCAATTGCCGCGCGCCGTAGTATTAGTTTTAACGTATTTGTTGCGCAGGGCACATCGTTGTTCGTAGTCTTCTAGCTGACCTGAATAAATTTGAATTATATTTATCGTATAATTTATCCAAACTCAGTTTGAGGACATTCCAATCATTCCATACGGCGGTAAACAGTCTCAAAGAGACCGACCTCACAACCAGGGTTGTCAGATCTTTGTTCTTTAATTCTTTAAGTTTTTTTTATTAAAGATGTTTCATTTATATCAGTATTCAATTGTTAGTCAGTAACTTTCTTTGAAAGCTAGTTTGCAAATATATTTTATACAGTTTTGAGTGTGACAGAAAAAAATAACAAGCCATTCATTGTTATAATAATACATTCTTTAGTCCTTAAGAAACAATATAACTAAAATCAAGACAAAAAGTGTTTTCAGTGTTTAAAAACCACTAATTAACAAACCCTTTGAATGATGAACGAGTTTTGGACTTCCATTGTCTTTATTTGTTTTAAATCACAACGTTTCAACTGGTAAGTATCTTCAGTCGTCTTCAGGTGAATACTAAATAAGTAAAGTAACTACAGGATTATTTATACTAGCTAGGTGCACTAAAGCATAACTGAGGTGGGTGCAGTCATGCGTTCAGTTGGCACGCGATCTTATCCTAAGATTACATCTATCTAACAAAGGTTTCCAGATATTTCTTATTGTGGTCGGAAACTGAAATCCTACATAAGGAACCACACTGGAGGAAAAGAAAGTCCGTTTATCTCGAAAACGGTCGACTATTCGACTTTATACCAAGGGAACCTTTTTTACGCAAAAATGTTCAAAGAATCATAATTTATTGAAAAGATAGCGAAAATACACTCGGCGAAAAAATATAACCCTAAATAACTAACCACCCCTTTGTTCCCACGCCACTGGTTGCAATTATGGGTCACCTGATATTTTCAAAGAGTGACCTCCAATCACTCTAACTTATACGTAGAAGTTAATTCCTGTATTGTAAGTAGATCCTAATAAATTAAGTAAAAACCACTTTTATGACACCATCTTCAAGGGCCCGTAGCTCCCTCTGGAAGCATTTCCGGACCTATGTTAATATGAACTTTTTTTCATATCTTTTTATGTAGAATCACACCTTAAAATTTTTCATCCTCATTTCCGGACACCCTGTATATCTACTATCTAAGACGTAGACGATTTAAAATAAAGGATTTTCATTAAATATACGCCAGCGGTTTGTTCCGTGTAATAATAAACTGAATAAACCTTAATGCGGCTCACCCTCGAAAAATACATCGCAAAAAGATCCGAAAATTACCATATTAAGGGGATTATAAGACTCTCGAAAAAAACCAAAGTACAAAACCGTAAATAAATAATTGAGGCAAAGCCAATAAAATGATGGTCGATATGCGGAGGCGGTACACGCCGAAGACACGCCGCATCAAATACAGCTTTCAATTATATTTATTCGCTGTTCGGAATTCGCTTCGTAAGGGCTTTTTGTACGTTAAGACGAAAGAATGAAGGACTGTCAGGATCGGATCGCGCGAAGGTGAAGTAAAAAAGAAAATAAAGCGAGACAGGAGAAAATAAATGTAATATCACTCTTGGAAGAGCGATGTGCCAACGTTTAACTGCACGTCTTGATGTCAGCGAATTAAACTTGATTACTTTTGACAAGTGACAGATCGATCGGTAAATCCAAATTATAATGGCATGCAAGCGAGGCCGGTGGCAAATTAAAATAACAATATCAGTATCCAGGTTTCAATTCTTATAATGCAAAAGAACGGTTACTATAATTTTCCCTAACTTATTACAGATTCAAGAAAAGTGATGATGATTGCGTTATAATACTTTATATATGAAAAGATGAGTCGGTTGTACGCCGTATTTTAACAAATAAAACATCATTTTTTTTAACAAATGAAACATTTTTTTTTTTAAATGAAACATTTTTTTTTTAAAATGAAACATTTTTTTTTTTAACAAAATGAAACATTTTTTTTTTTAATGTTTAACACAAAAATGTTTCATTTGATAATACTTTATTGTTTTAACAGTTATGTATTATGTATAGGTTAACCTATTGTATCATAATTAATCAGTAATGACAGCCTGAATTAGAAAGTTTTGAAAATATCGTCCCATAATAAACAATTCCTTTTTTTTAATACGATCCCGTCACATCAGACCCGCAAGGAGAAAAATGCTCTAATACAACAGGTTTGCTAAGACATAGGTTGTATTGATAGCCATTTTTTTATTAACCCATATTAAATAAATTGCTAGTGTGTTAAGCCCGCTTTAGTGTTATATCAATTCCAGATTTGCTATAGCACAGTGTTTTTATTGGTAGTAATCAGTTTCATTAGCAGCACGGTCTTATTGAATAATGACCTATACAGCAATTTTGTTAAGAAATAAATTGCCTTCTCAATGCGACGCATGTTGTTCCCAGTAAAGCGCTTGCTCTACAATTAGGAGAGCAGAACAGCGTCCCCAAAAACGAATTCTATCCGTTAGAACCTATAATCCACAAGACGTTGGTGGGGGTTCGTAGCGATCGGCCTAGTATTAGCTTTAACGTATTTGTTGCGCAGGTCACATCGTTGTTCGGAATCTTCTAGCTGTCCTGTCTGAATTTAAATTATATTGATCGTACCAATACCTGCTTTAATTAATTTATTTTTACTTTGAATTTAAGTTTTTTTAAAGTTTGCATGTCAGATAAAGCAATAGAATGTTCTTATTTCGCACAACCCATCATTAGTATTGGACGGTATAATCTATGGACGAATTTTACGATCTCAGTAAACCATGTTGCATAATAGATAATCATAATATGCAATGTTAAACGATAAGAACATCACACTAGAAGCTATTTAAATTTTTGAGAATTACAGTACTGATTTTTAGTGGTAAGTATAATATGCTTTATTAACCGTAGCAAGCAAATATTATTATGATTAATGTCAAGTTTCATGACAATCGCCAATCGAAACTAATACAGTATATTAAACCAGACTCTGGCGCCCTTCTGGATGATTGATAAGGGGCATTTTTCTAGGACACACAAGGAGAAATGACACGAATTTTTAACTATCTTGTCTTCATTGACGTTTTTAAACGCGTCAAAGGGTAAACAGCGTTGCCGAATTACCCCAAATGGTCGTGAAAATTTTACAAGCCATTTTATTCTAATTCCTCCCCAATAAAAAGCCCATGTAGAAATAAAAACAATTTTCAGCTAATACATTTCTGTTCGCTCCCACAGAAAAGGAAAGTTAAAGGGAGGAATGGCGGCCGTTCTTGAATTTAAATCAGGTCCGTAATAGAGGGTGCGGATAATTGAGTTTCGAGTCCCTCTCGATGGGGCTTCGTTCCGGGACGAAATGTCGATATGATATCTTTTCGTCCGTACGAGTTTTCGTTGCCGACTGTCAAATATTATTAGCTTTGCCTAAATGGATGTCTTGGAGAAATAAAAATTCTTTAAAGTTTTTTCAAGTAATACACAGTTGCAAAGTAAACTGCTACTGTATTCATAGTAGTAACATGTTTTAGTTAGCAAAAAGCTACAATTAAATATTTTTTAATACATTTTTTTAACAACATTTTTATAGATTTATTTTTAATTTTAAAACGGAACCTTCTTTTAACAAAAAAACAGACAGAAAAGTTAAACATTTTGCAAATTATATCAAATATTACGTATCATTTTGTTGAAAGTTATTATATTCTATCAAACCTACAAATAGACTTATATGCTAATGCTTTAGTTAGACACTCTATCCACAAAAACATTTTGATTAGTTCTTGCTTTAAAATTATGATGGTCATGATTAAAAGAACAAAATTTTTTTAAACAATCAGGCAATAAATTATTTTTAATTTTATGTATAAAGATACATACTAAATAAAAAATTAAATTTCTGACATTCAACCAATCTAAATTTTTCAACATAAAATTAATTTTTGTGTATTTGTCACAATTTAAAATAATCCGCATTGCCTTATTTTGTAAAATTTGTAATTTATCAAATACTTCTTCACTAGCACAATATAAAATGGAAGAACAATGAAGAAAATGTGGTAATATAATAGTATTAAATACAGTTTTTTTAGAAAACAAACTTAAATTAGAACTGATTCTTTTAAAATAACCTACTTTTCCGGCAATCTTCGATATTATGATACTTTCAAAACCATTAAAAAATTTTAATTTTGAATTAATTATTATCCCTAAATATTTAAAACTGTTCACTTATTCCAATTTTTCGCCATCAATTACCTACTACATTTATATATTGACAATTTAAATTATTACCCATAACCATACATTTAGTTTTTGAAGTATTTAATTTTAATTTATTAACTTTTAGCCAATTAAATACTATATTTATCTCAGAATTTAGAGTATTTAGACCATCAAAAATATTTAAAACATTAATGTAAATTAAGGTGTCATCGGCAAACATTTTCATTCAATGGATAGGCTAGGCTAGAACATTTCCTATTTGTCCACCTTTAAGGTGTCCCTATAATACCCAGACGCGTATTTGAGGGGGGGGGTAATGGGGGTAGTTACCCCCCCCCCCATCCCAAAAAATAAACACTGACAAATCAGTAAGAAGAGACGTAACACCCAAAAAATTTTCGCCTGCGGCGCTACTATTCCTTTTTTCTGCTTCAAAACCACGTCACATCGTTGAAAAAAGGGCGTGGCACCGAACAAATTTTCGCCTGCGGCGCTGTTTTTTTTAATTACCCCCCCCCCCAAAACTGACAGCTGAATACGCGCCTGATAATACCTCACTTAAATAGTTTTAAACTTATTTACGGTTTTTCCCAAAATCCCCCAAATAGCAGTCTTATTGATTTTGGGCAAAAATAAACAAAGTATCAATAATTGCAACTGACAATAATAGGCGTCTGTAGACACATCTTTCTCAAAATAATATGGACGGTATTTATAAGTAAAAGTAAACATGTCTAATTCATTTCCAAACTTGTTTTTTGTCTCCCGATGACTGACATGCCGTAAACCTTCTGCCTTTGAATCAAAGAAGATGATATCGTCGTACGTCGATTTTCATATCGAAAAAATTTCCGTTTTAGAAGACATTAATTTCTTGATACTCCCTCATCTCCGGATGGGCCTATAAAAAGAATATTTAAAGGCCTTTAAAAACTTCCTTAATTTAACTTTGTTACTCGAAAGAAGTCAACTTTTATAATATTCCGCAAGTTTTACGGGCAATATAAAAGGTAGAAGGTTAATTTTGATATACATATTATATACGGCGCAGGCAAAATATTCGCTTCATGTCAGTTGTAAACATGAAATTAGAATTTACTGTGCAGTGAGTCGGAAAGTTTTAAAGTTTAAAATACAAAGGAACGTTTAGCAATTTTTGCGACTTTATAAAACGGTCTATCATTGCTTTGCATATTTTCTACTCGAGCATGTCCATTTATGTCGATATTCGAATTCTTCAGTGGCGGCTCGTGTCTAGTGAGTCAGGGGGGGGGGGGGGGGGTGCTGGCTTTAAATACAAAAAAATTAAAATGTCTATTATTTTCGAAAGTACGTGTCTGTTTTTTCTAACTTTCTCGTTGTGAATTTTAATTTCATCAGCATAAGCACTACTTAAACAAGTTAAAATATTAGTTTGTCCTAACATCTCAAAACTTACCACATTATAACGATGTTTTGCACTATTTTCATGTTTTTTATTTTCTCTGAAAGATGTTTTAAGTCCTGCACCCCATTTATAGTCCAATTATCGTCCCCGTCAAAAAGAAGACACACGAAATAAAAAAAATAATTTTTGTCCTCACAACCGCATATCCAGGATTTTTTATTATATATTTATTTGTCAAACTTACGCGTAAACTGTGCCTTACTTTTACATTTTGATTGCACTTGTAGATACTATATTCAATATTGGTAGTGGCCGCCCTGTATTTTTTAAATCGAGTTTTTCACTTAAGCTCAGAGAACTAAACACAAGCTTCTGTAAATCAATGACCTTCATATTAGACGAAATTTTCCAACTTTATATTATAACTATAATAAATCAAAACTAATAAACAAAACGTGAGCGCCATCGACCGACAGCCCGCGCTTAGTATAACCTACCCGCTGGAATAGGGCTATGTTTGGTTTGAATTATTTTAAGGGATTGCTTACATACATTGCTTTATTAGTTTTTTAAGTAAAGTATTTTTGAATTCTGTTTGAAATATTTGCAGGGAGGGCGGCGCCCCAGAGCCCTTCATTAACGAGCCGCCACTGGAATTCTTAACGTCATTCCACCTATTGCCAACCTATAACCTATTTCGCGTTGCTTTTTTTAGTTTATTATTTGATTAACTACCATTTAAATAAAATCAATATCGTCGGTACAATATTTAGGTAATATCTGACATATTACAAAAATAGCACAAACACCAAACACCCTGTATCTTAGAGGGTAAGCATTTTAGGGCATAAGTCCATATAAACTTTTCAACTTAAATTGATGCCAGGAATCATATCCTAGATTTTCTTGATGTACTTAAGGACCACCCTCTATACTTATGATTAATGTCAAGTTTCCTTACAACTGCCATTCGGAACTAATACAGTATATAAAACCAGATTACACCCCCAATAGAACTTGATAATTACTGTGAGTACTTAGAGCGATAATGGCCATAAACCATTCTATGGTAGCAATAGCTCCTATTTCCTCTTGACTAAATTACCGTGATATTATCACTGCACAACGGTCTAGCAATTTTCGTTGTCTTACAGTAGGAAAGCGCGTTGCTGTCACATATAGTATTAAACAGTTGTATAAAGAGTATGTCAATTCTTATTAGGAAAAGAAGGCTTTTTCTCAGAGTACAATGTTTCTAATTTTGATTTAAATATTTATTCACTTTCCGTCGAAGGGAAGAAAAGAAAGTAACCTTTCCTCCTGTGGGCGAGAAGTGAAAGTTAAAAAGTGACATTTTCGAACTTTTAAAAAGTAAGAAATGCAATAATGTAGGTATATAGTTGTAAATAAAATATAGTAACATTTATTTCGCAATAGAGAACATCGCCAACGACAAAAGGAAAACCAAACAAAAATAAATATGTTGAAACACGAAAACTTTCTCAAAAACATATACACAGGTCCTCTAAGTTTTCGTGCAGTTCTCTTTATTGCCGATACAAATCTAAAAGATCCGGTCCGCTGTTTTGCTTAGTAAACTTTAAAATTTAAACTTGACTCCGGAAAACTTACGGTCCATAAATAAAGATATACTCGGGGATTTGAATGCTTTTCGATTTTATTTGCCTTCTTAAGAGCATCGAGTGCATTATTTTGTATTGTAGTGCTCTCGGAAATGGTTGACAATATACGGATAAATTTATTGGCGATTCGGTACTTGAAACTTGATATTGTCGAATTTGGAGTTTAACAGGAAAGTTTGGCCAGTCTGCAGGGGCGTCACTCATAATCATGGTCACCATAGACGCAGTGGCGGCTTCCCAATAAGTGTATAGTTCTCTCGGAAATGTTTGACAATATACGGATAAATTTATCGGCGATTCGGTACTTGAAACTTGATATTGTCGATTTTGGAGTTTAACAGGAAAGTTTGGCCAGTCTGCAGGGGCGTCACTCGTAATCATGGTCACCATAGAAGCAGTGGCGGCTTCTCAATAAGTATATATGTGCACGTACACCCCCAAATTTAAATGTCTCTTCTAACCGTCAACCAATACATCCTCTAGATATTTCAACTGGTTCAAATATAATTAACATACATTTATTTCAGCCAAGCCGCCCCTTATCTCGACACTTAAAACGCATCGTCCGCTGGAAAAACGTTCTTCGTACACTACTACGCGATCTCCGAATTTCTAATTGGAGGAGCCGCTCGCCCGCTAACCCTTGTTGCCTGTCCGTTCTCTGTGATAGTTCACATTCTTACATCGCATATGTGACAATTGCATATATGCAGTTACGGTTTATTAATAGCAGCGTAACAAACGAAATGGTGAATGCTCCACTAGTGCTTGCTTACAACCACCTTAAAAAGAAGCCATGAAGTGACATCGGGCAACGCCGCATCAGCTGGGAGTTGAGGATCCACAAGCTATTATTATGACGCACGGCAACGGGCGTGCTTTTTATTCTTTCAAAGGGTAAAACCCATTTCAAATCATTGTAAGCCAATTCAACCAACTTTCATATCAATGTCCACTGAAACCTGATTAACAATATTTATACAGTCATTGGTCAAAACTAAACTATAAAAATATATTTTTGAGTCACTTACAATTTTTACTTCCCAAAATTCAAAAGTATTAATTTTTTGTGAATAATTACTGAGATCGTCAAAACTTTTTATAAAATCTGATTGCTCGAAGGCTTGATTACGCTCTTGCTCCTCGTTTCTCTCCGCTGGACTTTTTCTAGGAATGAGAGCAGTTTTTAACAAGTAAGCAGGCAAATTGGGATAAAACTCGGGATAAAAGCACGGAACAGCTGTTAAATTTAGTCTTACTTTAGTTGGAATTTTTTTTTGTGGTGCCATCAGGCAATATATCACTGGGGACAAAATGCTTAGCACAAACTACAGAATACTATGTGGGCGACCAATTAGCTCTTGGAATGGCTTTTCGCCATAGAATTTTCTGATTTTCATCTTTTGTGAAGTTAAAACTGATACACTCTCATCACCTGCTTTTAAAACACTTTTATAGTTAGAGTTACACCCTGGAATACAGCAGGGGCTTGGCATGTTGATAAATAAATAAACTAAAAGAAAAAAATAGTACTTACCTAAGTACCTAGGTATCTAGAGGTATCCTATCTACTTACGAACTTACTCTACTAGTGATATTTTTAAACTAATTCACATAAACCTTCAAGTTAAATAAACACTTTAATATTTAATAAATTAACTGTAGTCACAAAACAATAAAGTTTATCCCAAAGAACTAACTAGAATACAAAAAACACACGCCATTATAGGTAAGACCCGTAAACAAACCGCCCTAGGCCGGCCAGGCTGTTGGATTTTTCACTTTATTAATGATATTACAGCAAACGCGCACCAAAAATGTTCATTAATATTTTGTAGAGGTTCTTAGCAATCATGTCACTTAAATTTTCTATTAGATATCAATCGAAAACCGGATAAAAATACAAATTAATACGAAAAACCGCAAAGTTAACACCTACTTCGCGCGTAAATTACATACTAAAGCATGGACAACCTCAAAAAGGTCACGTGACGCGTGGATCTTCAAGCAGTGTTGTCGATGTTTCTGTTTCACGGCTTCTTTCAAGGTTGTGGCTTGCTATTAATAATAAAAACTACAATAATCACGCCGCAGAATCCATAATATATTCAAACCAATCACCAACAATTTAATAAATGAGTTATTACTTTTCTAATATCGATTAATCACTCGTCAATTACACCTAAATAACAACAATGGCTGTCGAAATTCAACAAACGAATATCTTCGATGAAATATCCGCATTCAATCCATTAGTTACACTTTACACTTTAAAGTGTCATTGTAATTCCGGAAGTTTTTTTTAATAAATTACAATCGGTAATTATCATCGTTGCATTCTGTACTGCTGCATACGTATAAAGAGAAATATCTAAAGCTATAACATCACGTTTTAATATGCATCATTATATGTTATATATAATATACATATACATACATATATGTATACCTAATGCCTTCTATACAGTCATTCGGGGTAAGATAGGTGCACTTTGGAGCACTGGTTCTAAATTTCTAGCCAGCTAGTCTGACGAAGTCAGATATGGATGAACAGGGAGGGTAGTGGCATAAAAGTGACGAATGAGGTAATTTTGTTTGTGCGTACGGTGAAAATGATAGTGAAGAATCGACGAAAATATGACTTGACTTTTATCGCTGTTTTCTAACCTAAAAAATGTTGTAAACAAGTATTACTATATTACTATTATACTTATTATTAAATGTCATTTGATCTTGATGGATCCTTAATCTTTATTAAGTTTAAAATGCATCCCATCAGTCAAACATCGTTTGTTTCGGTATTATTACTATTACCTCTAAAATATCCTTCGTATGTTACAAGAATTTCAGGATCACAACCACGCTCTGCCCAGTAAACGACACGTAACGGTACTTATCATACGTCCCCGCAGTAGATTGGGTTCAAGCGAGCTCTGATCAAGGCTCCGCTGTTTCCTTTAACAGACAAATCTGAATGCGCAAGCGTGCAAGAGGGAAATAAACGCATGTTACTACTGTAAGGATAGACAAAGAAAAACAATCTGTTTAAGCTAGAAGCCAAATAAAATTTCGAGGAAGTTCCGACGAACGTGGCCATTTTGAGAAAAGTGCGGGCAGAAGAGCCTATGAGTTACATTGCGGGAGCAGTTCTTTCACAAAATGAAAAATTCTGCTTCTATATAGGCTTATATTATAACATAATAATTATTATACAGGGTTGCCCAGAAGTCCGGAATAAAATTAATATAGATTTCTTACCTTGAAAGGTAAAAAACATCAATGATTTATCATTTCCGCTTATTTAAATACAGATTTTTAAAAACTTCACAGTTGCCATTTTAAATAGCTGGACAGAATCGCGCCAAAATTTATGAGCATACTGCACGAGATATTAGCTTTCGAAAAATGATGTATCACAAGCTGTATGTTTCTGTTTAAAAAAAAGATCGACGTCGTCACATCTATGACAAATGTCTATGAAAAAACAAACGAATAACGTCAAAATGTGAGCATATACAAAACTAAATTGACGTGTCCGAGGGTTTTCCCCAGAAGTTACAGGTTGAGGCTATAATAATTTTATACCGAAGTCCTTAATTAATATACTTATACGTTCTATTTATATGTATTGTATACCTACAGATTTTGTCAAAATAGTCATCTGTAAATGCTTCTTCTCGTGGTGCTATTACCCATTGCACACGGTTACCTCAGATGACTCCACTGCAGCTTTATTATCTTTTATTTCGGCGTGTAGATAGATCCGTTTTTGTAATTATTTTTGGGCTGTCTGCATGAATATTGCTCGTATACAAATAGAAATGTTATTTTGCGGGTACGGAGCAAATATTTTTGATTAATATAAACGTTAACATTAGTTTAAGGGAGAGTTCACCCAGTAATGAGTTTTTCTTATTAATGGCAAATGGAAAAACAAAAACAAAAAGCTGTACAGGGCGTTGTCACGTTGCGTTTAGGATATTGCCAAATAGCGAATGGACAACATTTTGAGCATTTAAGTATTGACGAAAATGTATTAGAGATGCATGGAAGTTTTTTTATTTTTCAATTAAATTAATTTTTGCATATTATTTATTCTCTATAAACGACAAGAAATAAGAGTTGAAGATTTGGAACTTATGTATAACGTAGGTTAGGTTAGGATAGAGTGGCAGACCACTGGGTCCTAATTCTTAAAACTGGGGAACACTGTTGTCAGGAGAAATGAGGGCGGAGTTCTCACGCAACGCATGAAACGGTATTCTTGATCACATGGGACCATTCACATCACCGATTTACGGGAGAAAGCGCTTCTCCTACTATTTTTGGTGGGAACGACCGATCCCATGCAATTGTAACCCCAGTATTATATTTACGTCGTAATAATATTTGACATTGACAAGTTTCATAATCTTACCTTTCACAATAAAGAAAAACCCGCACTAATAATTTCCACCTCAATTTACCTTTACATTTGTTTAAAATTTTCCTAAAAAGTGGTGGCCTTTGCCTTAAAAATGGTTGGCAACACTGTCTTATCATCTCCCCGCACGGAACATATCGTCTGCGTTCGAGAATACCAAATTTTACTAACTTATGATCATAGGAGAACTGCCGCGGAAGGGAATGCTCCTTTGCGTAATGAGATCGTTCACGTTCTCTTACGCTCGAGAATTAGGACCCTGGCATTGTCCAAACAGTCACACGTAGTCCTATAAGGACCGTTGTGGTACCACATAATATGTTCCGCAGAACCTATCCGCATTAGCTTCCTAATAATTAACGCGACGTAGATCGTAGAAGAATCTGACAGCTCATTCAAACCAGCCACTGCTGTTAATAAACTTTGTGAGGCGACCCAGTTGCAGGCTGATCACTTTCTCCAGATCATTCAAGAATGGTCTGCCCAGGGCATTGAACCTTCTTCTCGCGAGGCCGGGGCATTCACACAAGAAATGCTGAATACTTTCCTTCTCTTTTTCATCTCTGCAACTTCTCCAGAAGCCGTTAGTTGGTGTTTGCATACGTTCAGCGTGTCTAACGAACAGGCAATGTCCGGTGATTACGGCAGTGATGTTTCTTAAGTCCTTCCGACTGTGCTGTAATAGCGCTGCGGTTCTCCTGTCGTCAAGTAGGGGCCATAATTGCCTGCTTGCCTGCTAGAAGTTGTTAGCTCTGTCCATCTGCTTTGCGCAAGTTGTTTAGCTGTTCGATCTATCTCCCCTTTGACTGATACCAGTGGCCTAGCCACAGTATTCTCTGCTAGTTCGACAGACATGTTTGCGCCCTCCCTGGCGAGCGCATCAGCAGTCTCGTTGCCATATATATTGCTGTGTCCAGGAACCCAATACAAGGTGATTCGATGTTGAGCACCAAGTGTGCAGAGATTGTTGCGACAGCGCCTTAATTTTGACTTAGTACTGCCGGAGCAAATTGCCTTTATGGCTGCTTGACTGTCTATATAGATAGCTATAGACGCAGCTCCTCTCAAGCCAGGGTCATCCCGCAGAATATTAACTGCTTTAACCACTGCAAAAATTTCTGCCTGGAAAATGCTGCTGTAGTTAGGGAGTCTATACGACCTTTGTCATGCTCTCGCAGAAGATACCAGCTCCCACCCCGACGTTCATCTTTGAATTGTCTGTATGTACACTGCGCGACATATTTAACGCATAACGAAAAAATTGCCTCAATTTTCATATTTTTTTATATATTTTCCACATTTGTGGTTCGTTTTTAATGATCTTTTTTTTTAAATTGTAGGTTTTTTCCTTAAGCATATCACTACCTTTGTTGTTTTACTTGAAAAAGTAACTTTGGTATTATACCGGGTGTTATAAAACTGTTATTTTTTTTTTACGGAAATTCAAAACACCCTGTAGGATTTACTAGCCATTGCAAGTTATCGCAATTACAGCCAAATTAAAGTCACATGTTTCCTATACATTTTATTTTTTGATTCATTGGTTTATCTCTGTTTTTTTATGAAATATTCAATTTTTAGTTCAACGTGATTTTCATAAAAAAATACAAAATAAACGAAATGCTTTGATTAATGCAACAGCAAGAAAAAACAAATTATAAAGTAAATAAAGAATCAATATCTGGTATTAATTTACTGAATCCACAAAACAGGGCAAAAAAATACAGGGAAAAATTGTAATTTCTAAATGTATTAAAAAAAATTAAATATAAATAATTAGTAGCGAGTATTGCCTCTCCTTGCTCTAATGAATGATTCGCATCTTCTTGGCATACTTAAAATCAGATTTCTGATTTCATCTTGACTAATCTGATTCCATATTTCCATAAGCCTCAATGACAGATCATTTAAGTTTCTAGGAGGAGGAAGCAAGTCTCTAAGATTTGTCGGCAATACTCGCTACTAATGATTCATATTTAATTTTTTTGAATACCTTTAGAAATTGCAATTTTCTTTCCTGTATTTTTTTGCCCTGTTTTGTGGATTCAGTAAATTATTACCAGATATTGATTTTTTATTTTCTTTATAATTTGTTTCTTCTTGCTGTTGCATTAATCAAAGCATTTCGTTTATTTTGTATTTTTTAGCTAAACATTTTTTTATGAAAATCACGTTGAAATAAAAATTGAATATTTCATGAAAAAACAGAGATAAACCAATGAATCAAAAAAGAAAATGTATAGGAAATATGTGACTTCAATTTGGCTGGAATTGCGATAACTTGCAATGGCTAGTAAATCCTACAGGGTGTTTTGAATTTCCGTAAAAAAACATAACAGTTTTATAACACCCGGTATAATACCAAAGTTACTTTTTCAAGCAAAACAACAAAGGCAATGATATGCTTAAGGAATAAACCTACAATTAGAAAAAAAATCATTAAAAACGAACCACAAATTTGGAAAATATATAACATCAAAATTGATGCAATTTTTTCGTTATGCGTTAAATATGTCGCGCAGTGTATAACGTAATGTGCACTTTAAAAATAGTCAACAAAGAACTAGCATTTAAAAAATTTATTGATGTCGTCATATTATATCTAATTTGGGAGTTTTGGGACACGCTGTATACATTTTTTTTTTATAAAAAAGGCCACCACTGAAAATGTGTCCAAGCATTCTCTACTAGATTTTCTGAATTTATTTTAAGTTAAATAGTCAGCCTGTATATAAAAATATAAACTCCGTGATATGCTAAGATACATAAAAACGCATTTACGCAATGAAACACACACGTATATACAATAAATAATACGCAACAAGAATAACTTTTATCTCATACGCCATATGCACCAAGATGCAATCTTAGTAATAATGCAATAACTTTTATTAATTGCGTAACAATTTTTAAACGCATCTAACATCTATCCAATATTTCTTATGATCAGTGAAATCTTGCAAAATCACCTTTATTAAAAAAATCTAATTAGTATGCATATTCCGTAAAATAGCAAAAGATCCCGTGAAACGTATCCATTACAAAGACCGTGTTCTTAATAACTAATAAATTTTTTGCAACTTAAAATGTCATTAATTTTGTATTAACGATGATGGTATTAATGATCGTAGTTACTCCGTCAATAAAACATTTCATAAAAATAATAATTATTAGCTACGTGACAAGTCATATTTTATATTATAAACTGGACAATAAAAATATATAATTGATGACGAACGAATATTGCATAAATTAGTAGATACCTATAACATGAAATTAACATTCCATTGGAAAAGAGCGCCGCAATAGATCTATAATAATTGTCAATTATGAAAATACTATTTGGTAAATAATCTTCAACTTATTAGCGTTACAGAACAAACGCAAACAGATAAGGTTAGTAGTTCCTTCTAATTTTAAATGCGAAGTACATATTGTTAAAATGGTCAAGAAAGCCAATAGTTTTATTTTCATGGTGCAAAAGACTTTCAAAGATCACTCTCTACAGATTGTAAAGAAATTATATATATTACTATATTAGACCAAAAATTGAATATGGATACGATACTTGGAACCCCTACTACATCAAAGATATTGAAATTTTGGAAAGGGTCCAAAGGCGGGTTACCAGAATTCCATTTGAATTAAGACGATTAGCTTATCCCGAAAGACTTAAAGGATTTGGGCTAACTGCTCTGAAGCAAAGAAGAACTAGGGGTGATATAATGGAAACTTTTAAAATACTAACAGACTACTATTCTTGTAACTTGAGAAATTTGTTTCATTTAAATCAGACTCAACAGCTTCGGGGACACTCAAAAAAATTAAGCAAAGAAAAATCCGCGATATTTCCAAGAAAGAACTTCCTCATCAATCGGGTAGTGTATGTACATATGAAACTCGCTTGAAGAAAGTACAGTCTGCTGTTGATCGTAATTTTGAGCAGTTACCTCAAAATTTTGTGCATTACGGTGCTTGATGACATTCGTTTTTAAATATTTAATGATATTTGTGCGTTCAAAATACTTACCTACCCATGTTCAAATAACTTTCGCGTAAGAATTTAACAAGCAATTTAAACTAGCCAACGGACTTTTAGACATTTTGAATCACGATGAACAATTAAAGAAAAAAAAAACAAAACGAAGAGACTAAAATCAATAGCTTCATCGAACTTTCCGCTTGCTATTGATAAAATAATAACAAATTATTCCCATGCCTGTTATGGTAGATTTTATTTGCACCACTGTAATATTTCTAATTAGGTATGCCTATTTTCCTTGCTTCAAAAAAATGTAATAGAATTTTCTCCGCGGGGAGGGAGGGAACCGCATCAAACCAGGCTTTATTTTATAGATTTGTGGCTTTATAGTAAGTTACATTGTAAAGTCCGGACCTGTCTATTTTCCCATTTGTTAAATGAGGATTTTGCATGCCCACGTGGAGCTTTGTTTACATGCGGAGGGCCATAAATTTGGCACTTTCGTAATAACTATTGTTTGCTTTATCGAATGGAATATATCTATGATATAAAGATATAATAATAACATAGATTGAAAGGAAAAAATCTATGTTTCTAAGATTCTTATGGTAAATTATTCAACACTTACCCCTGGAGTACTGGATTGAGGCCCATAGGGATACCTGGTCCAATCCAAGCTGGCTTCTTCAGCTGTTGTGTCCAGCAGAACAACTGAAACAAAAAAAAAACAATTAGTTATCAGAAAGTAGCGAACAGATGCGTCTCTAAGCGGGAAGGAAGCAAAGATAAAGCGATAAAAAAGCTACCGATATTGCAAAGTGGCCAGGGAAAAATCGGGACACGTTGTCGAAAAATAATAGAAAAAAGGACCAAACGAAAAATTAACTATTTTTTTGTAATAGTTTTCGCAGAAATATTTGACACAGAGAACCAGTTGATAAACGATAATCGTCTTCACGAATTAAGTATAATATTATGCCACTTTCAGCAAAACGTGGGGAGTAAAATAATTATACTATTTTGATGGTCTCCAGTTGTCTCTGGAAATTGCTTTTATCCAATTTCTTTCTATACATTTTCTTTAAATAAATTTATTAATTATCCAGTTAAAACAACATTAAACTATATTTTACACTATATTTAAAACATATTATACACATTTTTACCAAAAAAAGACAGATAAACAAAACAGACACGTGTTTTTAGAAGTCTGACGCCGGTTACTGATCTATTTTTGCACTTGCGTGCATTATGTTCCGCCACATGCAGGCAACCAGCGTTACCGTTTTGTGCCTCGAATACTCAAAAAGGGTCTATATATTACTTTTAATATTCTAAAATTCTATCTTTGTGTACATAATATGCAACCCTAAAAACATGATTCAAATTTAAACGCATTTAACGGCACGGTAGTCGTTCGTTTTCGTTTCAACTCGGTTCCAAAGACGAATGCGTATATGTTAGCTGGTTGGGGTAAGAGCCCCAGTGTTATCCTAGTATTTGTGTTGGGCGACAGTGTTAACCTAATAATTTCGCTGTCAGGCGACAGTGTTATATATAGAAATCAAAGCCAGTGTAATCTCTTAAAATAAAACTAAAATTGAGAATGTCTTTAAGAAACCAAAATGTAACCTTAAAGAGTCTGGCTTTTCGCTACCCTAGCTAGCTCAACAGGGCAGTTAAAATATCCAGAACCAGTAGTCTTCCAAAATATTCAAAGTATAACCAAAACTTGAGTCTTCCGGGTCCAGTCAAAAGGACAGTAAAAGAAGATAGCATCAAATGAAGTAGAAAAATGTAACGTCTGATGAAGTCAGAAGATAACCAAGAAGTAGAAAGAAGAAGAAGCGGAAGAAGAAGCCCTACGGAGAACAGTACAAATTAGTAAATGGTACTTACAAGTGGCCCCCCGTAGAAACAAAAAAAAACCATAGAAAATTAATCCCATCAAATTATTCTGTTATAGTTTTATTACTGTAAAAACCCTCTTAAATTTTGTGTAAAATAAGCAAAAACTTAACCCCCAAAATAGCACGTGGAAGTTACCCCAATTTAAAGTAGTAAAAACCAGTTTTCCCCATGAAAATTACAATCTTCCAACAATGAAAATAATGGCAATTAATCTTACTAAAATAATATCAAATATGCATACCTCAAACCAATGAGAGCTTCCTGTTTTCTTGATATTTTAAGGTCGTTGTTTCGGACCAGGAAGAAACTTAAAAAACCGAGAAAATCTCGCTGGAAAATGAACACTGACAACCTATGCTTATTAAGCATCAAAACCTTTTCATTTCCAATTGGCACGGAACCGCTGATCCTCAACCTGAGAAGTTAACTAATTTTAACTTTTGCGGTGCCGCGTGTTTCTTCCCCAGTAGCTTGCAAGAAAATGGCCAACCTACGAAAACGGAAATAGGAAATTCATTTTCAAATTTCAGAAACCTGTCATTCTCTTCCTTTCGACTCTGATGGCGTTCAAAATTGTTACCCAAATATGCTCTGTGGTCAAATCCAATCGAAATCGCTTAATACGGAACTCTAACATTATCAGTAAGACCTACGGCAACCAGTGCCAAAAGAATAACATAACCCCTTTAACAACTGACAGAAAATGTAAACAAAATAAGTAATGAAATTACAATCGAAAATAAAAGAGTACCAAAATTTATGTTGATATGCTTATTAGAAGACAAAATTTGAGCCATAGTGAGAGCACAATGTCAGGTACGCATCCTGAGAAAAGTAGGATCTCATACAAGGATGTCAACGACGATCAGGCAGAGAGAAGGTTTCGAAAAGAAGGAATATCCATGTTAATTTTAAAGAATTAATAAAGAAAAAGGTTGGTTGCAATACTTTATACGTGATGTTAAATCTGGGACATCACAATATAACTACTATTATTTTGGTCATGTGTGAGTTTAGTGTTAGCAACACTGAGCCAGAACGGACAGATTTTGACTTTAGAAACACTTTTGAAAATCGTTTTGAAAGGATGAGAATATAATACTCACATGGTAATGGTAATAATAAAAACCCGTATGTGCTTGGAGCTTATGCAGAATTTGTTTATTAGGAGTTTTGTTAAGGGGAGGGGGACATGCCAGACCATACTGGCACAACCGCCAAAGACACTCTTCGCCGCTACTTTCATGTGGCTTTTAAAATGTCTTCTTTAAGCTTGCTAAAAGGTCGCTGGTAAAAATATCGCAAGCATAATCAGTGCAGACTCGGTTTAACCAACATTCTCGTCAAGTAAATTTTCATAATAGATACCCGTAGTAAATCATCAGTCATCTTTATGGTGGTCTATTTAGTTGCCATGTCGTTAAGTCCTTACATTGTTAATTGGTCTTAAGCGATCCACCTAATAATAATTATCAAGACCGGTAGCGCTAGCAATAAAAGCACCTTTTAATGTATTATGCAGGTATAAGTCATTATTAGTTTCACAATGATTATTCTAACTACCTAGATATACCTTTTCCTGCAGCTGCAGATTCTGAGAAAACCAACAACTCGACAATTCTTTGGCCCGGCGAAAAAGTTACACGTTCCGATAAGAAAAAAGCAATTACCTAACGTATTTTTGCAAGCGTGAAATTTTTCTGAAATCCGTGAATTTTTTTATAAGGGGACACCGGATTAATATTAAATTAGTTTTGGCATTATGTACATCGTGTTCTGAAATTCACACCTGCGCCAATTCAATCCAATTCAATTGTTATTTATTTAGGGAGTTTATTATACGCGAAAAATATTTTTTATTTTTATTATTATTTATTTTAATTTAAAAAATGTTTTACACACTCGACCTTCTAAACAATCGATTTTTGGTTTATTTTCAATGTATCTATTTGATTAAGCTTTGGAGCAGACCAAATTCCGATGTAATAATGTATTATTAGTTGAATGATGAAAGAGTTTTGGACTTCCATTGTCTTAATTTGTTTTAAATCACAACGTTTCAACTGGTAAGTATCTCCAGTCGTCTTCAGGTGAATACTAAATAAGTAAAGTAACTACAAGACTATTTATACTAGCTAGGTGCACTAATGCATAACTGAGGTGGGTGTAGTCGCGCGTTCAGTTGGCAATCGATCTTATCCTAAGATTACATCTATCTAACAAAGGTTTCCAGATATTTCTTATGTCTAATGATGGTTTACTAAAGCAGCCTGGGTTCTTCTGGTGAATAGCAGCAGCTTCCTTGAACTTTCTTTTCCTCCAGTGTTCCTTATGTAGGATTTCAGCTTCTGACCACATGATATGGTGACCATGTTTCCAGGCATGGTCAGCTGCACCTGACTTTTCGGTCTCTCCTTTTAACGTATCGTTTTTGTGTTCTATAATCCTTGTTTCTAATGGTCTTAATGTCTCACCTATATAAGATTGGCCGCATTCGCAGGGGATCTGGTAGACGCAGTTTTTCCTATCTTTTTGACTTGTGGGCTTTGTCTTCGTCAGGTGGCTTCTTAGGGTGTCCCTCGAGTTGAATACGGTGTTGATGTTATATCGTTGTCCTAGTCTTTTTATTTTCTCAGATACTCCTTTGACATACGGAGTATTGAGTGTTGGTTGTGCCTCTCTGTTTGCTTCTTGCGCGTTGGGTCGATTCTTACGATTTTCCAATATTGTGTCAACTAATCTTGTGGGGTAGCCATTTTTGTTGAGGTCGGTCTTGATGTGGTGAGTTTCTTCTTTAAGTGCTTCTTCCGAGTTACAGAAGATTAGTTGACACAATATTGGAAAACCGTAAGAATCGACCCAACGCGCAAGAAGCAAACAGAGAGGCACAACCAACACTGAATATTCCGTATGTCAAAGGAGTATCTGAGAAAATAAGAAGACTAGGACAAAGATATACCATCAACACCGTATTCAACTCGAGGGTCACCCTAAGAAGCCACCTGACGAAGACAAAGCCCACAAGTCAAAAAGATAGGAAAAACTGCGTCTACCAGATCCCCTGCGAATGCGGCCAATCTTATATAGGTGAGACATTAAGACCATTAGAAACAAGGATTAAAGAACACAAAAACAATACGTTAAAAGGAGAGACCGAAAAGTCAGGTGCAGCTGACCATGCCTGGAAACATGGTCACCATATCATGTGGTCAGAAGCTGAAATCCTACATAAGGAACCACACTGGAGGAAAAGAAAGTTCAAGGAAGCTGCTGCTATTCACCAGAACCCAGGCTGCTTTAGTAAACCATCATTGGACATAAGAAATATCTGGAAACCTTTGTTAGATAGATGTAATCTTAGGATAAGATCGCGTGCCAACTGAACGCATGACTACACCCACCTCAGTTATGCTTTAGTGCACCTAGCTAGTATAAATAGTCTTGTAGTTACTTTACTTATTTAGTATTCACCTGAAGACGACTGGAAATACTTACCAGTTGAAACGTTGTGATTTAAAACAAATAAAGACAATGGAAGTCCAAAACTCTTTCATCATTCAACTAATAATACATTATTACATCGGAATTTGGTCTGCTCCAAAGCTTAATCAAATAGATACATTGAAAAATAAACCTACAATTTTATTGTTTCACCTAAGTTATACCTTTTAAGATACCATTTTTAAGTACTCTTTTGAAGAAGCAACTGTGTTGCGAAACGTGTCGAGTAAAAATAAAAATCTGTGGAAAGTGTAAACTTATAATTTTATTTTTTTACAATTTTAACACAATTCATAAAAAAAAATGTTGAATTTGTTTCTTACTTTACGTCACCCCTGTATACCATAATTATAATAAAATAAATTATATATATATAGTGATATAATATTGCCACAGAAGCCGTTGTCTCTTCCTATTTACCCATTTCCTGACACTGTTTGCAGGAAAGAAAAAAAAACATTAACAAACCCTTGGGTGAGTAGGTAGGTATACAAGGTGGTATGCATGATTGCTCAAAGCTCGGGCCTTAAAGAGCAGGTGATTTCCTGCAATAAAAGAAACGTGTTAGTCACGATTGGATAATTATTATAAATGGACTCATTCAATGCGTTATTTTTCTTTAAAGGCTTTTTTTGTACGGTTCTACATGAATGCTGAAAGAGTAATAAATAATATTGCAAAGAATAGAACATTAACTTTAATAAATTATGGAAAAAACAGCAAAATTGCTGTTAATCTTGAGAAGTGGTGAACGAAGGTGAGAGAATAGATAAACCCGAACCTAACATTTTTTCGAAATTACTATTGCTATTCATTTGCGTCAATAAAAATACATTATTAAAAATAACTGACACGTTTCATGTTTCTAAAAATTAGAGACCGACCGAAGGTTCGGTTTCGGCTAGTTTCGGCCAAAAAATCTAGTTTCGGTGACAGTTGCGGTTTCGGCCAAAAACCGGCCGAACCTCAGTGTTCGTGAATTGTCGCGCACCGTTCGGCTAACTTTGGGTGGGTTCGTAGGCAGTGTTGTCTATATAAAAGATAAATTTCTTCTCTGTCGACCTTTTTTTTTATTTTTTAGTGGGAAGAGTGCAATCCGTTCCAGGGTTGGCAAATACCATGATATTTATATAAAATATCAAATATCGGATATATATCTGATATATATCAAATTATTTCGTTCGTTGTAAGAAATATAGTACTTCCGGTTTAACCGGAAGTTGACACCATTGGAAAGATAATAAAAATCGAAGATAGGGACATGTAAGCCGTTTTACTCTAAGACGTACAGTTAGAAAGCTAGACGCTGTCAAAGTTCAAAAATCTCATTTTTCAAGAGTAAATATCTCGGAAACTGTTTAGTATAGACTAATAATGCTTTTATTAAAAAATGTTCAGAATTTTATGCAGAATCCAAAACAATTATATAAAATAGGGATATCCATTTAAGATTTAGATCTTACCCCCCCTCCCTCCTAGGGGCTTGAAGTGACAGGATTAACAATATACGCAAAAGATGTCGCCCTCAAAATAAAAATCGACGGGTCCGAGCGTTTTTTTTTTAAATTAACGTGGAACCAGATATTTAGCCTTTTTCGTTTTAAATGGGGAACCCTGTATTAAAAGGCGCTTTGTAAGTTTAGTATTGTACCTATAACATTTCGAAATTTTACTGTAACCCAACAATTGTGATTGCCAATCCCCTAACAAGTTCGCAAGAGGCAACAACTAATTTCATTTTATTACCATATATACTTAACTAGCGTTGGATAATTACTTTTTGTGAAAAATATTTTACACATAAAAATTCAGTAGCTGATGCATAATTAATGCAAATGAGAAAGCTAATCACGGTAAGTCATAAAATAAAACGAACACGGTTATTTATCCATAAATCTTTGGATGCAGATGCTGCGATCAAAAATAGTTGCCTATAGTTAAAGTGTCAGTACTTAAAAAAAAAAAAACGTTTTTAATTGTTCGTTGGAACTATAACCGTACTCAACAGTACCCATCCCATGCGTTCAGCAATGTGAGAAGGAAACCCACGTATAGTCTAATAAAGGCTCCCACAAACAAACCCAACGCAATTGGGTCGCAACAACAGCGATTATAGAGAAATGTTCGTTGTCTTAACAACAACGTTTACGGCGATAATTTACCATCAAGAGCTTAAATAAGATGGGAGGAGGTACTGGGTTATAGTACCCCCCCCCCCTCACTACAAGCATCCACTTGCCTCGAGATAGTAAAGCTTATGGGACCCTTAAAAAGCAAATAATGTCAGCTTATTCGGAAACCAATTCCTATACACGTAGGGAAAATGTTTGTCCGCCCATCTCTTAGTAATAAGTTAGAATAGTACAAATATGAAGTATCGCAAAGCAAACAAAGGTAGGTAGATTATGTTTCCCCCGCGCCATCGTTTTGTATCTCGCTCATGGCACTCGCTGGTGGCACGCCGCGCCGCTTCGATTCTATTAATATCAAATAACCGAAGCAGGATCAAGCAAAACGCATCGAGCCAGCCAGATCCGATGCGATGGAGTGGGGGAAACATAATCTACCTATTTCTGTTTACTTTGCGATACTTCATATTTGTACTATTCTAACTTATTACTAAGAGATAGGCGGACAAACATTTTCCCTACGTGTATAATTTACGAGCGTCGGGTTGTTTCTGTTAGTGTTAAATAATGACACCCTGTGAGGTAGGATAGTGTTTGATTTTTGTCCTGAAGAGGCTGCCTGAGATTCTTACCTCGCCTATACCACAGTACCTCAGTTTGGGCTTTATCCGCTTACTTTATTTACGGTATTAGTTGTTAGTTTTTTTTGGGGTTTTCTTTGGAATAGTTACTTGGTAATTGTGTTTGCGTCGGTGTATGTGAGGGTGCAGTGTAGTGTGCTGATAATAGCTGATTATAGTATATCCTCAATCTGGCGGCGTCCTGAACTGGATCGTAGTCGATTAGCTTTCTGAGTTCTTCATTGGGATGAGTTCCTGAGTTTTGCGAACACTTTCGTTTCTTTTCTCTTCATGAATGTTATTAGCGGTTTCACACGTCACATACCATAAGGTTGCTACTGTTTTCCTTACGAATTAGTGTTCTGTCGACTCGAGTCGTTTTGCCCGCTTACTGCTGATTTATAGGTAAGCTTGGTCTAGCTGCTGCTTTTATCATTATTACTATTGAGTCCCATGAGAGGGCTCAGTCTGCCCATTTCTGCCTTTGTCTTTTTAATGGATTTTTTCTCCTATTATTTTCACGTTAGGCCGGAATCCATCGTCATACATTAGGTAGGTTGCTTCCTTGGTCCGTTCAACCTCCTCTCCATCTACGGCTAAATTCCTAGTAGGAACTGATCTTCTCGTTAGGAAGAACTGATCGTCTCGTTTATAGTAAGATGGCTTGGCTCTTTTGCTCATTGGTCATTTTTTTTTTAATCTTATCAGTACGGACCTGACATATTGTGTTCGCGTTTTTGCTTATCATCCTAACAAGGTTCCTTACATCATAGATTAAGTTCAATTTAAATCACAAGGAAAAAAACCACAACAAATATTCAATCCTGCAGTTAATTTTATCACACACTTGGTCTCTTTTATAAAATATACTGGTTTAAAACAATCAAAAAAATAATTGTTATTGGTCTGCAATGGCAAATGTGATTGATGTGTTCCTTTTATTGCATGAAACCACCTGCTGAGTTAATTCGCTGTCTTTTTATCATTCGCATATCACCTTGTAAGTAATTGGTAGCCCATAGAAAACAAAATCGGTTTGGTGCGAGTAACAGCGAGAAATGTACAATTTTTCACGTTAGGAGCTGAAATCTAGTAAAAATGCATGTATATTCGACCAATGACTAATGGAACAGCTCCTAGAAAATGAAAAATCCTGAAAATGTGGGTAGCTACGGAATCCCCTCAGAATTTTTATGAATGTTTGGTATATCAGCATCACTACAGGAATTTGGAAACAATAGACTTTGGCAATGCATTCAATTAACATATTCACTCTGCAACAAGTCTTCCGACTACTTTTGGAACTGATTACCATACTTAATACTATACTTAACATCTTATTGTGTATAGAAGAACTATTCTTCTTAATTACATTAATGGCATGCTACCACTCAGCACATATTGCAAATATCAAGGCTAAAAGAAAAAGAAAGTTATTTTCTTTCAACACCAAATTAAACATGCTTATTATCTCATCAATCTTTCGATGCACCTTTTTAATAAGAACTGTTAATATAATAAGGTAATGCAACCTTGTAACAGAGGAAGCAAACAATCGGTACTGATTAAACAAAAAAACACTATTTAAATCGTAAAATAACCCCACATTTTTGCGGTTGGGCTAGTTAATAAGCAAATTGTGAGCCTTGGATGTTGTCGTTTTTTTTTGAAGTACCGTGCGAGCAAAAATTATTTGCATCAAAGAGGGCTTGGAATAAAAAACGTAGAGCTTGGTTTAGATCACAATGATATGGGGACGATATATCTAACCAAATCTAGGTTAAAATTTTGTCAAATTCATATTATGACATGATATGCCAAACTAATGAGTAATAAAATAAGTAGACAAATACAAATTTAATTTTGTTGTTTACAAAATTAACAAAGTAAGAATATACAGAAAGAAAAAGAAAAAATAATTACATAAATTGCTGAAATTGGCCACCGCCATGCTCCAAGCATAAATTAACACGTCTCTTCATATTTTCGAAAGTGTTGACCATTGAGAGTAATTCCTGCGTCTTTCAAAATCTGCGGCTTGTATTTCTCGGAATACTTGCACTTTATAAGGAAATAAATTTAGCTGCTTCTTAAGAATTAGCGATACTGACCGCGCGAATCCGCGAAGCCGGAGTCACCGGAATCCTGCATGTTCCATAAGATCTTCCCACTTCTTGGGACAGGCGTCTTATACAATTTGTTGGCGTATTTTGCATTATTCTCCATCTTACAGATGGTCTTCCTGCTCCTTTTTTGTGTTGTATAGAACCTGATTCCCTAAACACAGCCACGGTTCTTTTCAGGCAATGATAAAAATCCCCAGCAATAAAAGCAACGTTAGGAAAATGTTCGTGAAAATCGTCCATGCACAAACCCGGATTGTATTGCCACTCACCATTTACTCTAACCCCGTTTCGAAAATACGCTTCAACCATGAATGTTTTGTGCTGTTCCGTAAAGCCCATCGTGTTGTAATAATTTGATGTTCAGATAGGTTGCAGCAAAGGGTTCAAAGAAAACGGTGTTTCATATTCAACATCAAACTATATTCTCAATCTTAGTCCATGTCGCCACATACATAGTTGTTCCACTTACGCTAAATGTTTATATTACATATTTGTTATATCGACAGTATTGTTATACTAGCTAATCATAATAACTAATTAGAACACTAATACAATATACTAATACAGAGTGTTTTACCCTCATATTACACCTCCCCGGGCAATTTAAGGAATTTACACTTTGTTTTCAAATGGAAATTCCTGCTAATTATAATATGAAAGTAATTAACTCATGTGAAATAATAACTATACTTATAACAAACATTTTCTTAGTCAATAAGAATTCAAGAAATGAAGAAAGAAAAGGAAGAAAATTAGAGTAGTCAGACCTAGAATAAATAGCAGATAGAGAAGAATACGAAAGTAGGGCCGGCCGATTCCTTACTACTAAATTATTACCTAGAAATTACTTAACTATGATATAACTTAGTTCTATTTTTGTGGATTACAATCTCCTTATTACCTTTCATTAGTTTTACATTTGGAGATTCATCCTCGATAACTAAATAAGGACCAAGAAAACAAGGACTTGCGATTTTGTTTCCCACTTCATTTTTTACCAGTACTAAATCGCCTTTTTTGTATTGAATGGGTTTAATTTTTTCATCATAACTTTGCTTTTTTTAAAATTTTGAATGTAATAAGTTAGCTCTTGCATCCTCATGAGCCTTTTGCAACCGATACTTTAACTCAATAGGGTAATTCTCAAAGTTATAAATGGGTTCTAACATATTATTTAGATTATTAGGAATCTGACATTTCTTTCCAAAGACCAGTTCAAAAGGAGTATATTTAGTTTCAGTATGGACTGTAGTATTATAAGAGAAACACCAATAAGGAATCCATGTACTCCACGCTGCATCATTATTTTCGGATTGAATTCTTAAATAGGCACCCAATACCTTATGTGAATTTTCCAAAGAACCAATACTTTCATGATGGTATGCCGTGGAATAAATTTGATTTATTTTTAAAAGCTTACAAACCTCACTCATAGTGGAAGAAATAAATTCAGAACCCCTATCCGTTGCAATTTCCTGTGGAATTCCATATCGTAAGATAAAATTTTCCACAAATGATTTTGCCACAGATACGGTGTCTTTATTTTTTATAGGATATGCTTCCACAAATTTTGTTAACTCACACTGTAAAGTCAGGATGTATGCAAATTCATTTACATCTGTTGGTAGTGGTCCTACAATATCTAAATATACTTTTTGAAAAGAATAATTGGCTGTCGACGTAATAACCATGGGCTGTCTAGTATAACGATTGCAATGCTTTTGTTTTTGACAAGTGTCACATTTTCTTACAAAGTCTGCAACATCGTTATCTAGACCTGGCCAAAAGTAATACTTTTTTATATTATTTGTCATTCTATTTATGCCTGCATGTCCACTTGTGGGAAGTAAATGAAAATCATTCAAAATAATTCGTTTCTCATCATTATCTATTATTTTGCTAGCTCCTTGTACAATATTTATACGGGGGCCCCCCCAATTAGGATTACTATTTATTTCCTTACCTATCCATTTAATAAACATTTTATTTTTCTCATTTTTTAAAATATATAATTCATTTATATTTGCTTTCTTAGTTATTTTGGTCAAATCTCTCAGCATTTCGTCTCGCGCCAATGCCGATCGAGTATTTTGACTAAAGTACAAACTAAGTTGCAATGGAACATAATAAAAACTCCCCAAGTGTTCAGTTATATCTTTTGACAATGTTTTTATTTTGGACGATGTCGTTAAAACTAACTCAGTGCAATTTTTAGGTTGTTTAAGAACTTCCACAATATCTGGTTGATCAGGCCAAACATTAAGGTTATCCTTGTCCAACACACAATCTTGCTCTTTCATACTCTTACACTGTCCTCTGGTCAAAACAGCAATCATGTCATTATTCATGCTTTTCAATTCCTCAGATGTCAAGATAATTCTTGATAATGCATCCGCGGTGACATTTTCACTTCCTTTCACATACTCAACGTAAAAATCATATTCCTCAAGGCCTAATCGAAATTTTGTTAACCGGCTGGATGGGTCAGTAAGGCTAAATAAGTATAATAAAGGTTTATGGTCAGTTACTATTTTAAATCTGCGTCCATATAAATAAGGCCGAAAATGCTTTACAGCCCAGTAGATAGCTAAAAGTTCTTTGTGAATAATAGGGTAATTTATTTCCGCTTTATTTAAACTTCTACTGGCGTACGCCACTGGTCTATTATTTTTATTTGAGAGTACTGCTCCAATAGCTGACTTTGACGCATCAGTTTGAAGTATAAATTCATTTTTCTCTGCAAAATCAGGATACTGTAAAACTGGATATTGACTTAGTGCGTTCTTTAGGATTTTAAATGAGTTGTTACATTCATCCGTCCATTCAAACCTTGCATACTTTCTGCACAATTTGTTTAGGGGTACAGATAGCTCCGCAAATTTCGGAATAAACTTTCTGTAGTAATTTGCAAAAGCCACGAAACGTTTAACTTCGTCTGAATTTTTTGGAACGGGATATTCGTCTAAAGCTTTAATTTTTTCAGGATCAGGAGATATTCCTTTATCACTAATAATGTGACCTAAATAAAGAATTTCTTTCCTTAAAAACTCGCATTTTAAGGGATTTAGTTTTAAATTTACTTTACGAAGTCTAGTAAAAACGTCCATAAGGTTTTTGTTGTGTTCCTTAAGATTTCTCCCGAATTGTACTTTCCGTATGACATTCCAACGAATCAAATACATAAAACTTTTCCCTAAATTGTATGTTTCCTATAGCGAGATTTAAGTATACATAACCTACGGAACATACTCTACCACCTATGCCATTTATTTCAAGATTTTCCTTATGTAAAGGTATACTTGCATCTAAATGCTCTAACTTAAGCGCACACAATGACGCTCCCGTATCTACTAAGAATCCTAAACTTTTGTTGTTTACTCTAAAAGAAACTGAATTTGAGTAATTTTCGGAGTAAGTAAAAATATTATTATGACTATTCCCCTCTACTTTAGGGACGAAAAAATGTTTGCTCCCTAGAAACATCATACGGCAACGTTTCCTGACCTGCATTAATGTCTTGGTCAGCAAAATTTATTTGTCTCCGCGAATTTCCACGATAACCGCGAGTAAACGAACGTCCTCGGTGTCCCCCCTGAAAACGCTGACTTTGCGGATTGCTATTACCATTACCTAAGCGAGAATTATTTTGTTGATAATTAGAAACATGAATGTTATTTCTATTAGTTAATTACTTTCATATTATAATTTTATACTGCCTCCTCCGTCATTAATTCATCCCTTGATTTTCTTAACTCGCTTCTGTTAATTTCTCTTCGAATAGTTTTTCGTAATTCCTTACGATAACGAAGAATCCCACTATATATGATATACAGGATAACGGCTACTACAAGTGTTAGTAAAAGGTACTCTGACAGCGAAAACCCCTTGTTTGATATTTCGCTCCTTGCGTCTCCATTCGAGGCCTGGTTGATAACTATTTCCTCTTTAGACTTGGCACTACCCATTTTACTCCATATCGGTGCTTTTCTTCTTATGGTTTTTTGGCTGGCAGGATCGCCATGTAATAATTTGATGTTCAGATAGGTTGCAGCAAAGGGTTCAAAGAAAACGGTGTTTCATATTCAACATCAAACTATATTCTCAATCTTAGTCCATGTCGCCACATACATAGTTGTTCCACTTACGCTAAATGTTTATATTACATATTTGTTATATCGACAGTATTGTTATACTAGCTAATCATAATAACTAATTAGAACACTAATACAATATACTAATACAGAGTGTTTTACCCTCATATTACAGTGTGAATTGTTCAAGAAATTGGAAAAATTAGCGATGAATCAAATGACTTGTAACGACTGTAAACGATGACGGAATAACTGATTAATTGTTAATTCAGGTAGTTACTGACACCCAACAGGTATTAAGCTCTACGGCTAAGCATTACGTCCTTAGATGCAAGGTCCTCTTTGATGAAAATAATTTTTACTCGCACGGTATTACTGAAATTTAATTTATTTTATATAATAGGACGAGATCGATCTTGGGAACGACTGTCAAAGATTCAGGTAGTTACTGGCACCCAACAGGTATTAAGCTCTACGGCTAAGCATTACGTCCTTAGATGCAAGGCCTTTTTGATGCAAATAATTTTTGCTGGCACGGTATTAAGACAGTCGTACTTATTCACGCCCTTTACCCTTGGTCGAAATCCTTGTAACCCATACTTTTTCTAAATAAGAACAAGTAAAGGTAACACTATTTTAAATAGTTTTGATAGATTTAAAAAGGGTGCTAATCAGCGTTTTATCTTTCACCGTAGACTAATAAATGTCCTAAAAATGAATCGACAATGGCAGTTGGAGTATCGCAAACAGAAATTACTTGGCAAGCTAATACTAAACAGGAAGCGATAAAAACAGTTGGAGTAGCGCAAAAAGTAATGCCTCCAACCAGACCTAAAAAAGAAGCCACCCAAAAATTTGATGCTAAAGAAAAACAAACAATGAACAATAATTGTTGACCAAAAGCATTTTTCGAAAAAAGACTGTACTGGACTACTAAATTTATTCCAATTTACAAACTCACACTGTGTATAATATTTTTATAACACTTTAAGAAAAAGTTCTAAAATTGCACCATACATAAGAGAACAAAAATATAATAAATCTTTTCGTATCCGTATCATATCACAGCATAATATCAAGAAAGATCAATTTATTTACTGCGTATACAACGGGTATTTACATCCGATCAAACCGAGCGAATGCAGTTATATCCACTTGAAAACGGCGTTATAAATACTCCGATTAACGAAATTTTCAAGTGGATCGAACTATCAAGTCAATCCTTAATTTGTTGGGATTGAATTGAATGAAGTGGATGTAAAAGTACCAAAAAACGATAAATAGAGGAATTGATCGACATCAAATCGACTTAAAACACAAATGACAGTTATCAGCTGGGTATGCAAACATCATAGCATAGAACCTAAATAGGTATTGTTGGTAAATTGCTGCATTATTATTAGGAATAATAAAAAACTGCGTCTCCTGCGAATGCGGCCAATCTTATGTAAGTGAGACATTAAGACCACTAGAAACAAGGATTAAAGAACACAAAAACAATACGTTAAAAGGAGAGACCGAAAAGTCAGGTGCAGCTGACCATGCCTGGAAACATGGTCACCATATCATGTGGTCAGAAGCTGAAATCCTACATAAGGAACCACATTGGAGGAAAAGAAAGTTCAAGGAACCTGCTGCTATTCTCCAGAACCAAGGCTGCTTTAGTAAACCATCATTAGACATAAGAAATATCTGGAAACCTTTGTTAGATAGATGTAATCTTAGGATAAGATCGCATGCCAACTGAACGCGTGACTGCACCCACCTCAGTCCTCAGTTATGCTTCAGTGCACCTAGCTAGTATAAATAGTCCTGTAGTTACTTTACTTATTTAGTATTCACCTGAAGACGACTGGAGATACTTACCAGTTTAAACGTTGTGATTTACAATAAATAAAGACAATGGAAGTCCAAAACTGTTTTATTATTCAAGAAACATCATTGTCTCCAACCTTCAAACAGTCCCAAGAATAATGTTGTTGAAAAGTGCATTTTTCTTTTGAATTTTTCCATTTTTAGTTTTCATCAAATAAAACAATTTGATTTTTGTTCTCGCTGTCTCCCTTTTTTCACGCGATTTTCTCTGTTTTATATTTAGGGATTGAAAGCAAGATTGGAAGAAGTTTTTGAATCGGACCGACTTATACACGATAAATTCGAATTTGATTGGAAATACCATCCATCCGCTCCGTTCAAGTGGATCGTATTTACGCGTTGTATACGTAGTCGTTGATACCGTATTTTGCAAATCATTTCGATATTTATTAATAGTTTTATTGAAAGAGGCCCCATAATAGTAAATAGCAATTTCGATAAACATCTGAATGAACAATTACCAATAAAATTTTACCATCTATGTAAAATAATTACGTCTATTTAATATAAAATTTAATCCAACTCAAGGACTGACATGACATGAATAAATGTTTTTCAGGCATTACCTGCTTACTTTATATGCAGTTTATTATTTCGTCGAACAAAAAAGAGGCATTATCGCAAACAGGTAATTCAAGTGCAATTATGCATTGTAGTATGTTTGTAATTATCTTTATATTGATTGCCTTCTTTTATTGAAAAGAAGCACAGAGTTGGCTTAGGCAACTTAACCAGCCGGGGCTCACATTGACGGTCCCATCAAAATTTGCTGGCAGCTTTGCTTTTCATAGGTATTTCATATCATAATTAATTTAATTTTTTTATATTAAGAGAACTTAAATTCGTTGCGTGAAGAAGAATTATACGTGAAAGCGCGGAATTTACAAACGATATTCCATAAAGACTTATCCATTGACTTCCTAGTCAAATTTTAAGCCTCAGAAAGGAGCTTGGAAATAGTATTTCAAAATTAAAAATAGTGTATGAACTTGCGGATCATTTATTAATAAAAAATCAGTGTGTTTCTTCAAATTTTCCAGATATATCTAGTGCAGTGATGTTTTTTCTAACTTTACCAGTTAGTGTGGCATCAGCGGAACGATATTGTTCCAAACTTTAGTAAAAACCCATTTACGTAACACCAACAATGCCTTTCGGATTTATCCTTAATCAGTATCGAACACGAGTTTGTTAAAACATTAAATATCGACGAAATTATAAACGATTTTGCAAAAAAAAACTCTGGACGATCTGGTCGTTTTGTTAATACCTTGTATAGTACTTCGTGACATAATGTTTGTGCAGACTTGTTGAGTGTTCATGTGTTTTACTGTTTTCTGTCTTTTGGATTCTATACGAGGATCGATCACTGCTACCCCCGTTTAGTAGGTACCATACAAGCAAAGGCGTCGCCAGAGGGGGGCAGGGGGGGCAGCTGCCCCCCCCCCCTAGAGGTTCTAAAAATACGGCTTACTGGAATTAAAAATAAAATTTCGCGCACACGGCTAATCGAAACAATAACAGAGAATTTCCAGGAATCAATAGCAACACTGCATCGGTTCGCGAAGATTGCTCGTCACATAAGCTCAATCTGGTCATCAATGTTCTGAACGCCCTGCCCGACATCAGAAATACCGTTGGGACCATCAAGGATATAATAACATTTTTTCGAGAATCGGTTCTAAGACGGAAATTAATACCCAATATTTCCTGGTTATGCGAAACAAGGTGGAGCGAAAAACACAAAAGCATCAGAGTTTTTAAAGAGAATTTTTGTGCTATAATGGAGACTTTAGAAACATTGTCTCGAGATGGTAATATTGCGACAAGGAAACATGCGTATCAGCTCCATGCGGCAGCTTCCAAAACTTCATTTATTTTTCGTATTGATATCCAAATATTCCGGTATTATAGAACCCACAGTGAACGTGCTCCAATCAGTATCCTTGGACACGGTTCAGGCATCCCAGCATATTAGTCGCATTTTACAACTGATCAAAGATGCTACTGCTATTGCGGAAAAAATTGGACTGAAGGAAGATATGAAATCCATACCCCGTACTGTTAAAAGACAACAACACCGCAGCAACCACCTGGCAAAAAGCCATTCAGAATTCTGGCGGAGGTCTATGACAATTCCTTATTTGGACTCAATTATAAATTCCCTCGAAATAAGGTTCTCTAAAGAGAATAGACCATCCTTTGCCCTAACAAAACTACACCCTGCGCAAATGAAAAACATATCTTTGGAAGACCTTAAAGCAGCATGCGAGGAATTCAGAAACTTTTACGGTATTTTGGATATCAAGAATGAGATAGAACTTTGGAAAAAAATATGGGAGGTAAAACCAGAATCGAGCAAACTAAGTGTTGTGGAAGTCCTTAAGGAAACTGAAGTTTTTTTTCCTGCGATAAAGGAGGCCTTGAGGATTCTTATTGCTTTACCTTGTACCACTTGTACAGTTGAAAGGTCATTCAGTAGCTTGAGGAGAATCAAAACCTCGTTGAGGAGCACGATGACTGGAACTCGCCTCAATGGCCTCGCCATGATGAGTGTACACAGGCAACACATTTTCAAGAACTTGGACGATTTTATAAACAAAGTAACCAACAAATTTGCTAGCAACCCTAGACGATATGTTTAAATTGATTTTGTATGTAAATAATTTATTCGTTTTCTATTTTTTTTTTAATTAAAACTTTTCTATCTTAATGTTATCTTCGGTTCTTCTATGCTGCCCCTCCCTATGCACACTGGCTGGCGACGCCCTTGCATACAAGGTAAGCAACACTATAAGTGGTATTTTAAAATTTTGATTTTGCATTATGTTTGCTGGAATATTACGTATAATGACTTAATAACTACCTATGTTATGTCTACCAGTCTCCCTAGGATTATAAAATAAATTCGAATTATTTGCTGTTTTAATAGTAGGTACTTAACACATAATGTGGGTTTAACCCTAATTAAACTATTACACGATTAACGAATCCAAAAATTCATAAAAATGAACCTAATAGTAATAAAAATAAGAATTATCATTTTCCATTCGGTATAGAGAGAGGGGCCCTGAAAACGTTTGCGGGGGGGCCCCCACTTAGTTTTTGTTACGCAACTGGTTATATAAAAAAATCCCATTATGTAACTGGCTGCCTTCCCACCGAAAAGACAAACCTACAAGTAGGGAAATATCATTTAAAATTTGAAATTTGAATTGCAATTTTACCGAGTAAGCCAAAATGGCAATTTTCAATAGGGAATGAGAATTATTTGACAATAATTGTTTTTTTTTTGTTTTTTGTCTCTTAGTTATGTGCTGCCATGTGCGTATGTTCAGCCATTCGTGCGGGCAAGAAAAACCAATTGGAGGAATAATGAATGCCGTGTTCGTTCACAGTTTGTCCGATATAGAACGGCCCACGCGAGATTTACATATTTCTGTAGAGTCGTGGAATGAGATTTAGGAAAATAACAATTTCCAATGTAAAAAGTTCTTGTAACGAGTAGGTAAACATGAGTAGCTCAGCGAGGGGGAGATTTCTAAGTTGATCCCCCCCTCTACTTTGAAATTTAGTTAAAATATTATATTAGACAACTAGCTAGACCCTGCGCGCGTTGCTACGCCCATAATAATAAGGCGGGTTCACCATCGCGTCAACACATATTTTATATTATTATTTATTAGTACCCGGCATGCGTTGCGCCACTTTTTTTTATGCCGAAACCTTCCTTGGCCTGCACACAACAACTAACCAAATCATCATCGTAATCGGATAAATGGTATAGAAACGCATGCGTTACATATAGACAGACAAACATTCATTTTTATATATGTATATAGATTAGATGAACCCAAATGTATTTCATTGTCGGTAAAAGACATAGTAAATTGGAACGAGTATTATAAACACCACTTAAAGTGGATAACAATTGCCTCTTTATAAAAGCGCGACTACGCCACTGGTAATCATCTTAAGAATAAAACAGGCCTGCATTTTTTAACACTTTGAAAGTTGATTTAAAAATTTCAACTGTTTTCTAGTAACTTGGTAGCGCTGATTTCAAATCTGATTTCAGTTTTTTTATATCACGTAAGGTTATTTTTCAAACCGGTAAAATCCAAAAATATATAAAAAACACGATTTATTTCATTTATAAGCTAGTTTTTTACTATATTAAGGAAAAAAATACAAAAATATACAAAATATATACATATAAACTATTATAAATGGTTATTTATTCGTTACGCTTCTTCAAAAAATGTTTTCTTTTTTCAGAAAAGCTTCTTTTGGTTGTTTTCTGTTCCAACAGAAATCGGCCATCATTTTTGTGTCCCAGCGCCCCTGGTATCTTTTTTCCATCTCTTTGATATATTGATGAAATCTTTCACCTTGCTCTTCACCTACGTCCCCAAGCTTTTCCGGAAATTAGTCCAAATGGGAATGTAAAAAGTGAATTTTTATGCTCATATTCTGAAATTCCTGAAATTTTCCAGCATATTTTCAACGATCTCAACATAGTAGTAATTTATGTTCAACTTCTTTAAAAGCATTCCATGCATGTTTTTCCTTATCTTCCATTACCTTTTCAAATTCTGTATGTTTCATCAAGCTGCTAATCTGCGGCCCTACAAAGATTCCCTCCTTTAATTTTGCCTCTGACAGAGCAGGAAATGTTTTAGACAAATATTTAAAACAATATCCTTCTTTGTTTAATGCCTTAACAAATTGTTTCATACGTCCAAGTTTTATGTGAAGTGGTGGAAGTAAAACTTTTTGAGGGTCAATAAGACTTTCGCGAATTACTTTTTTGTTTCCAGGTATTAAAGTCTCTCTTTGTGACCAGTCTCTTTTTATCCAATGCTGTTCTCGCTAGAGCTAAATCACTCGCACAGGAAACATGGAAATTTAGTAAATCCAGACTGCTGACCAAAGAGAAGACTTAAAATGTTTAGATCTTCGCACACTTCCCAGTTGTGATTTTCATACTGTATTCTTAAAAGTAATTCCTCTAAATTTTCATAGTTTTCCTTTAACTTAACTGTATGGCCGACCGAAACAGAAGCAAAAGCATTGTCATTATGTAAAAGAACAGCTTTAAAGCTCCTTTTTGAAGTCGATAAAAAGTCTCCAGTCGGAAGGTGTGTAGCACCACAGAAAATTATTTTTTATTTATTAATCATTTAGAATTTGAAGTACTACATTCATTTTAAAATGTATTAAAACGCCTATTATAAGTTTTTTTTATATTTTTTCTTTTTTTTTTTGCAAAAAAAAAATCTGTGGGTGATAGAGACCAATTGTATTTTAATTAGTTATTTCTATACAAAAACTAAGCTCAACAAACAAAAATCACGTCATCACAAATTTCATGCAGGCCTGTGTAATTATTAGGTTTAAGATCTAATCCATCTAACGTACAATATATACAGGGTGTCCGGAAATGATGAGCAAAAAATTTGTGGGATAATTCTAGACCGAAAATAAATGCTATCTCTTCCTATAACATTTTGTCGAAAATTAATTATTAACGGAGATACAGGGTGCTAAAGTTAAATTTTATTTGCCACGCTCATAATATTTTTGACGAAATCTCGTACATGGGGCTTTTTCGGGATAAGGAATACAAATTTGCCCATCGTTTTTTCACATTTTGTAGAGGGCGCCACATAGAAGCCTATACTTGAATTTGAATGATCCCAACTTTTTTGTCCTACACGGTATGCGTATTTTGACTAAATATTTTTATTCTCTTAACCCTTTGACATAAAAAAGGTATACTACTTTCGTTTCGATAAACCTAACCGTTTTGGAGAAAAACGCTAAAATAACATTGCTTGCATGTGATGAATACGAAATCATTTTAATTTATTTTCAACCCTCAACACAGCATAGCAAAGGAAGGAATATTCCATGGAGTTCGCCATTTTTTAAAAAGAATTAATTTATGCATTGAAGAGGAAGGACGTCACTTTGAACCTTTGATTTGAATGTTTAATTTATTGTTCTAGCAACTTATGTATTTTAAAACTGCAAATAAAATTTAACTGTAACACCCTGTAACTCCGTCAATAAGTATTTCCGAAAAAATGTTATAGGAAGAGATAGCATTGATTTTCGGTCTAGAATTATCCCCTCAATTTTTTGCTCATTATTTCCGGACACCCCGTATAGTATTGTATAGATCAAAATACTTTTAAAAAAGACGTTTTTTTTTCCTTAAATCTGCATAACAAATAAAACTTGTCCTAGCGTTGGTACATCGACTGCACATTCCTTTTACCTTTCACATACGGCCATAGGAATCTGCATATAATTACAATGTTATGTTATAACTCGATTGATTTTATGATTCCACCGAAACCAGTCCGTGATGCTGTCTTTTGAACCCGTTTTGCATAAAAAAACAAACAAATAGCCCTCACAGGGGACAGAAAATCTAAAAGAGCAGTAAATCTTTAAATTCATTGGACCGTATTCAGAGGAAGAGGCAAGATAATAAACTTCGTTACGTCAAAAAGATGACGAAGTATCGCGAAACGCCACGTAACCCAACCTAAGTTGATAGCCTGTTCATAAAGGTACTTTGAGGGATCCAGAAGGGGGGGGGGCGTCTCCGAGGGGTGAGATCCACTTCAGATGGCGTTATAAAGTCAGCGGCACAAAGTTCAACTAAATAATTTGAGGTTGGGTTAGTTTTGCTGGTCAAATCATAACAACAAGTCGATATCGGTTTGTTTTTACTTCAATAAATGTTTTAGGGAAGAATCACACTGAGCGACCATGATCGACCGTCCGCGATCGACCAGTGACGATCAAATTTCCAACACGAACATTCTTACCACAAAAATCACACTGAACGATCGTCCTCGACCGTCCGCGACCGATCTACGTCGACCCTGTTTGAAATTCCAACCTGCTGGAAATTTTGGTCGTTCTCGGACCATCCCACTTAATGCGCATGACAAAAATTTTTATTCTACACCAAGTGGAAGTGGCGTGCAACTCTAAAACCTAGCCCTACTTTTTCACGCTGGTTTTATTTGCTCTTGGTCATTTGTGTTTATATAGACAAAGTATTATCTACAAAAGAATCTTGACATTTGACAGGTTTGACATTTTCGTACGAGCGGTCGACAGCTGTGGTCGGTCGACCAGTGTGACTAGAACCCTGAATTTAAGCTATTTTGATTGTTGGTCGTAGCCGGTCGATCGCGGACGGTCGATCATGGTCGCTTAGTGTGACTCCTGACTAAACGTCTGCTGAACTTATCATTCTGAAATAATAGCTATTTATGATATAAGTGTAAAAATAACTCGTTTAAGGCACGCATATGAAAATTTGCGGAACGAGCGAAGCGAGTTTCGCAATTCATATGAGCGCCTTAAACGAGATATTTTCTTACGTATATCATACAAGATTTTTTCTACGAGCGTGTGAAAAGTACAAGATTTTTTTTACGTGCGTGTGAAAAGTTAGACTTTTCACCAGGCGTGTGAAAAGTAATTTACTTTTCACACTAGTGCGTTAAAGTAAAACTTTTTACACTGAAATGGGTGTGAAAAGTGTAGGAAGTCGTAGTCTTTTATGAAAACTTATGAAGGTACGTTGAACATAGTTGTAAATATCAGGAAAGTTATCGAAAAGATACAATCAACATTAATCCCAGTATAGTTTCAAGTGACTGAACTATTATCATTTTATTACTTGATGAATTCTGTGGCGTGTGACCTTGCGAAATCAGCTGGATTTATTCGATGTTGGTTTCACATTTGCACGGATTTTCTTTTATGCATATCTTAACATAGTATAAAACAAAGTCGCTGTCGCCCGCCTGTCCCTATTCATATGTGCTTAAATTTTTAAAACTACGCAACGGATTTTGAAGCGGTTTTTTTTAATAGATAGAGTGATTCAAGGGGAAGGTTTTTATGTATAACTAGCGACCCGCTCCGGCTTCGCACGGGTGCAATTTCAGAAAGTGGCATGCCGGGTACTAATATATCGGGTTTGTTCGGGTTTGTATTTATACCAGCGGGTTGCAACGCATGCCGGGTACACGCTAGTTAAATAATAAGCGAATCTCGTTTCTATTTTATTGTAATGATGAACGTTTCTACGTTCGAAACATGTAGAGACGTTTAAAGAATAATATTTTTATTTTAATAAAATTGGGGACGAAGATTATTACTTTTTCTTTCGTATTGGTCCCATACCTCTAAAGTCAAATTATAAAAGTAGATCATGAAAAAAGTTATTTTAACAACTGGTTAGTTACTTCCGCATTCAAAATAGGCTTTGGCCTGTCAAACTGTAAGCCGAAGAACCCGATTACAAGCCATAAAAAGAAAAAATCTCATTTTCTCTCGCTACATGATTTCAATCGTCCAAACTCCCACAAAAACTTTTTGTATGGTAATATGGTAACGAGCAACAAACGAAGTTTAAGTTTTACATAAAATGTTTTGTCAGAATCAATAAAATCAATCAGTATACAAAGCGAACATTGTAAAAGCGCGTAATAATATACATTGTGTAAAAGAACGCGTGTTGTCCTAGCAGAGTGTCATTGTGTGGGCAGGATTTGATTGGACGCAGTATAGGCAGTGGCGCAACAAACATTTTTTGGGGGGGAAGGCTGCGGGGGCTAATAGTATTTCAACTTAATATTTTTAATTTTAGAAGACACGCCTATATGAAGGGAGGGTAAATAAGACTCATGAAAATGACCTAATGCTTCTGATTTGCTAAGATATAGTTTGTATTTATAGCTAATTTTTTATTAACCCATATTAAATAAATTGCTAGTGTATCAAACCCGCTTTAGTGTTATATCAATTCCAGATTTGCTAAAACAGTGTTTTTATTGGTAGTAATTAGTTCCGTTAGCAGCACAGTCTTTTTAAATATTGAACTTCTTTTAATACAGCCATTTTGTCTAAAAATAAATTGTATATTCTCAATGCGACGCATTTTGTTCCCAGTAAAGCGCTTTCTCTACAATTAAGAAAGCAGAACAGCGTACCCAAAAACGAATTGTATCCGTTAGAACCTATAATCCACAAGAAGTTGGTGGGGGTTCGTATCAATCGGCACTCGCCGTAGTATTAGTTTTAACCTGTCCTGTCTGAATTTGAATTCTATTGAACGTATTTCAATAAATTTATTTTTACTTTGTGTATAAGTTTTTTTAAACTTTCCATGTCAGATAAAAGAATGGAAGATTCTGTTTTCGCACAACTCATCATTAGTATTGGACTTAATACCTAATCTATGGACGAATTTTACGATCTCAGTAAAACATGTTGCATAATAGATAATCATATGGAATGTCATCATGCGATACAAGCATGCATACAAAAGAATCTTGAAAAGGGCTATCACGACCAAAAGATACATATCCTGTCGGACAGCCAAGCTGCTCTGAACTCCTTCCGATTTACATCAAAAATCACAATGGAGTGCCTTAACGACCTAAAAGACCTGGCAGCCAGAAACAACAGGGTTGAACTCCTATGGGTTCCTGGTCATTCAGGGATAAAAGGCAACGAAAAAGCAGATAAACTGGCAAGAACCGGATCTGCTCAAAATTTCAGGGGCCCAGAACTCGCCCTTGGAATATCAAAAAAGGTAACCAAAACAACATTAGACAGATGGGCGCAAAAGCAACATCTATCTCGATGGAATGGTACACCTGGCCAGGCACACGCACGGGCCGTTATTGATAGGCCCTCGAAGATCAGCTGGAATGCTGCTCTTGACGCGCCCTCAGTTAAAACAAGTGACCGGCCTACTAACAGGCCACTGTCACTTAAGAAGGCACCTTCAAAGAATGGGAGTCTATAATGGACCCATTGAATGCAGACTTTGCGGCGAAGAGGACGAAACCGCCTCCCATATAATTTACAGCTGCGAAGCGCTAAACCGTAAAAGATCCAAAATCTTCGGAAACATTCGACGTGGCGACAACCTCCCGCACGACAAACTTGGAAGGAAACTACTGGACCTCGTAGAAGGAACAAATCTTTTCTAACAAGACTGGGGCGCACAACCAACCAACCTATTTAAATTTTTGAGAACTACAGTACTGACTTATAGTGGTAAGTATATGCTTTATTAACCGTAGCAAGCAAATATTATTATGATTAATGTCACGTTTGATTACAACTGCCAATCGGAACTAATATAGTATATAAAACCAGATTACACCCACCATAGAACTTGATAATTAATGTGAGTATTAAAAGCGATAATTGCTATAAACCATTCTATGGTAGCAATAATTCCTATTTCCTATTGGCTAAATTACCGTGATATTGTCACTACACAACGATCTAGCAATTTTCGTTGTATTATAGTAGGAAAGCGCGTTGCTGTCACATATAGTATTAAGCAGTTGTATAAAGAGTATGTGAATAGGGTATAAAAGGCTTTTTCTCAGTGTATAGGAAAAATAGTTCTACAACACAAATAATGAAAAAGTATTTCAGCATTTCAAGAAATTTAACCCCTAAGGAGTTTATAAGCGAAAATTGCGGTGGAAAGTTTAGAAGCTGACAAAATAACAGACAAGGCAAAAACCGTAGACTCGCCCAAACTATCCCACAGCTTTTATCATTTTTATACCGCTTGCAATAAAAAAATACACCACCGCCTTTTTTACCCGCAGCTTTGGGCTTGTGTATTTTTAATTTGTCAATACGCAGCCTCCGCATGGATGAAATGAAAATGTTATTCTTTAATTTGGCAAATTGGTTGCAGTTTTCGGCTCAAGAGTTTTGAAAATTAATGAATCATTCAAAAAAAATGCAAACAGGGAAGCGGATCGATGAAAAAATGCGACATTATCCATAAATCCATAAATACAGTGTGTGTATAAAGTCTAGGAACGGTTTAATAACATCACAATTTACTGACCGATTTAAACCAAATTTGGTACAGTTGTGTAAGAGGATCTAACGCACCGAATGACGATATTGGCGTTGTTGCCAGCTTTTTAGTTTGTCTGGAATTCGTTCGAATTTTATATTTTTAAATATAACACCCAGTATATTTTTACATTTTTAAATTCCACATAAAATTATAATTATTTTTTATTAAATGCATTATTAGTCTATACTTCATAGTTTCCGAGATATTGACTCTCGAAAAGTGACATTTTTGAACTTTGACAGCTTATAACTTTCTAACAGTACGTCTTAGAGCAAAACGGCTTACATGTCCCTATCTTCAATTTTTATTATCTTCCCAAAAAAATCAACTTCCGGTTAAACCGGATGTAACTCGAAAGCAGGAAATATAGTTATTCCGGTTTAACTGGAAGTTGATTTTTTTGGGAAGATAATAAAAATTGAAGATAGGGACATGTAAGCCGTTTTGCTCTCAGACGTACTGTTAGAAAGTTATAAGCTGTCAAAGTTCAAAAATGTCACTTTTTGAGAGTCAATATCTCGGAAACTATGAAGTATAGACTAATAATTCGTTTAATAAAAAATAATTATAATTTTATGTGGAATTTAAAAATGTAAAAATATACTGGGTGTTATATTTAAAAATATAAAATTCGTTCGAATTCCAGACAAACTAAAATGCTGGCAACAACGCCAATATCGTCATTCGGTGCGTTAGATCCTCTTACACAACTGTACCAAATTTGCTTTAAATCGGCCAGTAAATTGTGATGTTATTAAGCCGTTTCCAGACTTTATACACACACTGTATATCTCACCCAAAAATACAGCTACAGAGATCGAGGTATTGAAAATATCAATTTTAATTTTAGAATAGAAATTCCATCAAAAAAATTAATATTTACGTACTAAAGGCAGGGCCGTACCTAGAAAAAATTTATTTGAGGGGGTAGGGGTGTTTAGAAGCTCTACACTGAGAAAAAAAAACCTTCTATTCCTTATTCCTCACATATTATTTATAGAACTGTTTAATAATATATGTGACAGCCACGCGCTTTTCTACTGCAAGACAACGAAAATTGCTAGACCGTTGTGTAGTGATAATATCACGGTAATTTGTCCAACATGAAATAGGAGTTAATGCTACCATAGCCATTATTGCTCTTAATACTCACAGTAATTATCAAATTCTATTGGGGGTGTAATCTGGTTTTATATACTGTATTAGTACCTACTGGCAGTTGTAATGAAACGTGACATTATTCATAATAATATTTTATTGCTACAATTAATAAAGCATATACTTACCACTACAAATCAGTACTGTAGTTCTGAAAACTTCAAATAGCTTCTAGTGTGATATTATTCTTGTCGTTTAACATTGCAAATGATTATCTATTATTTAACATGGTTTACTAAGATCGTAAAGGTCATCGATAGTAAAGTCCAATACTAATGATGGGTTGTGCGAAATAAGAATCTTCTATCGCTTTATCTGACATTCACAGTTTAAAAAAACGTATACAGGTTGTTCATTTGAAAACTTCCTACCTCGATTTTCCTGCTTTAAAATGAAAATGTGGAAAATCGCTCGGACCCGTCGATTTTTATTTCGAGGGCGACATCTTTTGCGTATATTGTCAATCTTGTTACATCAAGCCCCTAGGGGGGGGGGGGGGGGGGTAAGATCTAAATCCTTAATGGATATCCCTATTTTATCTAATTTTTTTGGATTCTGCATAAAATTCCGAACATTTTTTAATAAAAGCATCATTAGTCTATACTTAACAGTTTCCGAGATATTGACTCTTGACAAATGACATTTTTGAACTTTGACAGCGTCTAGCTTTCTAACAGTACGTCGTAGAGCAAAACGGCTTACATGTCCCTATCTTCGATTTTTATTATCTTTCCAATAGTGTCAACTTCCGGTCAAACCGGAAGTACTATATTTCTTACATCCGGTTTAACCGAAAGTTCACACTATTGGAAAGATAATAAAAATCGAAGATAGGGACATGTAAGCCGTTTTGCTCTAAGATGTACAGTTAGAAAGCTAGACGCTGTCAAAGTTTAAAAATGTAATATTTCAAGAGTAAATATCTCGGAAACTGTTAAGTATAGACTAATAATGGTTTTATTAAAAAATGTTCAGAATTTTATGCAGAATCCAAAAAAATTATATAAAATAGGGATATCCATTTTAGATTTAGATCTTACCACCCCCTATCTCCTAGGGGCTTGAAGTAACAAGATTGACAATATACGCAAAAGATGTCCCCCTCGAAATAAAAATCGACGTGTCCGAGCGATTTTCCACATTTTCATTTTGAAGCAGGAAAATCGAGGTGGGAAGTTTTCAAATGAACACCCTGTATACAAAGTAAAAATAAATATATTGAAACAGATATTTTTCAAGAACAATAAAACTCAAATTCAGATAGGACAGCTGGAAGACTCCGAACAATGATGTGACCTGCGCAACAAATACGTTAAGGCGCGCGGCGATTCCGATCGCTACGAACCCCCACCAACGTCTTGGTGGATTATAGGTTCTAACGGATACAATTCGTTTTTGGGAACGCTGTTATGCTTTCTTAATTGTAAAGAAAGCGCTTTACTGGGAACAAAATGCGTCGCATTGAGAACATACAATTTATTGCTTAACAATATTGCTGTATTAATTTTACACCGGAGGGGATAAATGATAGATCACCCTTGACCTATGAATGGATGGTAGCAAAGAGGCTATTATTTTAAGCCGCGGTTAATTTAAATCCCCAGTCGACTTCTTGCGACCGTCTCGAGTTATTTAACTATGCATTATTTATAATAAAACCGCAATAAAAACGTATTGACACATTAAAAAACACATTTATTGAGTCATCTGAAAACGGTAAATGTTCCCAAAGAGATTAATCAGAATTCCTCGGGGACCAATACACAAAATCAAAACACATCATCGGCGGGCTCCTGATTGAAAAAATGTAGTTAGACCTGTGAAAGCATTTTAAATGGGTTTCACATTAAATTTTATACACTGCCGGAATTCTTTTAACGCCATTTATTCCGCTAATTAATTAACTAATTAAAATGAACAAATTGCGTCGTTCATCATTCTCGGGTTTCTATTGGGTCGGATGTTTTGGGTATTTTTGTTAAAAACCGCTCTGGTATCGTATTGCATAAAAGAAAGGAGATATAAATAAAATTAAACATTATTGCATGTTTTGCAATATAGACATTTGGTTAGTAAATGGAATATTTGTCTTTGTTGAACACAAATATTCGGTCGTCAAGTTTTTTTTTACATCAGTTTAACTTTATTAGGAATTATAATTATAAGAATTCATATACCTACTCTATATACAACTGTTTAATACTATATGTGACAGCAACGCGATTTCCTACTGTAAGAGAACAAAAATTGCTAGATCTTTGTGTAGTAATAATATCTAGAAAATAGGAGTTAATGCTACCATAGAATGGTTTATAGCTATTATTGCTCTGAATACTCACAGTAATAATTATTAAGTTCTATTGGGGGTGTATAATCTGGTTTTATATTATACTGTATTAGTTCCGAATGGCAGGTGTAATGAAATTTGACATTAATCATAATAATATTTGCTTGCTACGGTTAATAAAGCATATACTTACCACTAAAAATCAGTACTGTAGTTCTAAAAAATTTAAATAGCCTCTAGTGTGATATTGTTCTTCTCGTTGAACTTTGCATATAATTATCTATTATGCAACATGGTTTACTGAGATGATAAAATTCGTCCATACTAAGTCCAATACTAATGATGGGTTGTGCGAATATAAGAATATTCTGTTGCTTTATCTGACATGCAAAGTTTAAAAAAACTTAAATACAAAGAATAAATTAATTAATTGAAAATGGTATTGGAACGATCAATAAAATTCAAATTCAGATAGGGCAGCTAGAAAACTCCGAACAACGATGTGACCTGCGCAACAAATACATTAAAACTAATACTAAGGCGCGCGGCGACTGCCGATCGCTACGAACCCCCACCAACGTCTTGTGGATTTTAGGTTCTAACGGATACAATTCGTTTTTAGAGACGTTGTTCTGCTTTTTTAAGCGCTTTACTGGGAACGAAATGTGTGGCACAAAATTCTTGTATTAAAAGTAGTTCATTATTCAACAAGACTGTGCTGCTAATGGAACTAATTACTACCAATAAAAACATTGTTTTTTTTTTGTTTTTTTTAAATATCTTTATTTCCAAAGTGACATATGATAACGTATGGAAGCCGTCAAATACATAAAGTGCATATAACATAACATAACTGATAAACAAACAATAAAGCTTTATAGGTATATAGGTAGGTAATACCACTCTACCATGTTTGTGTCCAATATTCATTCATATTATAGAACTCACGATCTACTAAAAATTTCTTAAGTTGTTTTTTAAACACACTAAAATTTTTGACATTCTTTATATTCTGTGGAAGCTTGTTAAAGACAACTGGCCCTAAATTATGTGGCGAACTTTTACCAATATTCAATCTACTTACTGATGTCGTATGCAGATTATGTCTGCCACGAGTAAGGTATTGGTGAATATCTCGATTTTCTAAAAATGTTGATTTATTCAGAAAAATAAATTTACACAACTCGTAGATAAAAACGCCTGTAAGAGTAAGGATTCCCAGCCCTGTAAACTGTGACCTACAGGTCGTGCCCGGTGGAAAGCCAAGAACGCACCTCAATACCCTTTTCTGTATTATAAACACCTCTTTTGACGTAGAGGAGGCTCCCCAAAAACAAATACCATAATGCAGATGCGAGATCCAACATAAGCGTTATAAACAGAAAGAAGCTCCCCAATAGGAAGAACGATTCTTAAATTTCTAATCATGTAACACAGACTGTTAAGCTGAGAACACAACAAAGAACAATGTTCCTTTCAGTTAAGATTCTGGTCGATGGTCAGACCCAAAAATTTTGAGAAATCCGATCTGGTAATATCTTCATTACCAACTTTTAAATTGAGGTCAATATCAAGATTTCGCCTCATCTGGGCGGTTTGAAATCTAATATAGGTGGTTTTCGAACTGTTCAGGTACAAGGAATTTTTGTTAAACCATTCAAGCAGCAGCTTCATACCGCTGTTGCACAAGTTTTCGAGTTCTTCTTGGTTTGAAGACGAAACTATAAATGTAGAGTCGTCCGCGAACAAGGCCGCTGCCCACTCAGGATGTATATCCCCCAAAAGATTATTAATGTAACAAATAAACAATATCGGTCCCAACACAGATCCCTGCGGAACCCCCAGACCGACGTCGGTCGTGCCCGATGCAAACGACTTTCTCCCTGAAACCGAATTGACATGTGACATAGAAACATACTGCTCCCGGCCTGTTAAAAAACTTCTTAACCACTGAAGAGAGACACCCCTTACCCCAAATGTCTCCATCTTGCTTAGCAATAATTGATGATTTACACAGTCAAATGCCCTACTGAGATCGCAAAAGACTCCAGCAGGACACTCTCCATGCTCCATATTATGCTCAATAAGCCGCTCATAAAAGTGTTGGATTGCACTCATAGTAGATCTGGAATTGATATAATACTCAACCGGGTTTGATACACTAGTAGTTTATTTAATATGGGTTAATGAGAAATCAGCTATATATACAAACTATGTCTTAGCAAGCCTGTTGTATTACATCATTTTCTTCAGTTTGTCGTTTGTTAAACTTGTGCTGCTCCAAAATAAATCGGTTTTAAGTGAGGGTAAAAGTTGTGTGTTTTGAAGGCAGTATTTTTTTAAAAATCCAAAACCCTCGGCCCGACATATAACTTGCAGACCCCGACTTTTCTCTAAGATAATGACACGTGATACGTCAAAATTACAACAAAATTCGATTTAGTTTCATTATTAGGGAAACTTTTTAGGGGCACTTCGTACCTATATAATTTGATTATTTCAAGTACACTACATACTAGTACATATAACACAGACCTTTGGGTCCACAAATTAGAGAAAGGTAATCAGTAATAACTAGGTAAGCACTATCCTCTTTCAACTCATACGCAAACTTATTTATTCTTTTTATTGGTATACTACAAAGTAACAACTCTTTTGGTTCTAATTGCGCCCGAACACTATTTCTCTAATTGGCTTCAACTTCAGACGCTTTAATTTCTTCCAAATTGAAAATATAATTTTTCTAACATCTCGAAAGCGAAATTGTGAAGAAAGTTCGGGCGTATCTAATCGTAACCGGAAACGAGTGAAAAATTCAGCGGCTAGTCAAGCGAAAAAAGCAATAAAAGGCGATCATGGGCGCATCAGAATATTACAAAAAAAAACAATGGCGGGCGAAGTTTACTCACTTTTGATAAGAACAATTTTACATTTTTTAATTTATTTTTTTAAATGCATTTTTTTTAGAAAAAAAAAATTAAGTAAGTATATATCAACTGTTTTTTTTTTAATAAAACGTATATTTTTACATTCTACAATAAATTCTGTATATTTTTACGAATCATATACCATAGACATAGACGTATATATTTTATTTGACCAGAATTTAACTAAATTATATCTAATATTCAGGTGTCCGGGAAAATGTGGGAAATCTCCCTGATATGAAAAAAAAACACGTGAAACGAATACTAGGTACAAGTTCATATAAACTTCTTTCGTATCGGGCTCCTCTTCGGAGATATGGGCTCCCAAAAAGCTTCCATGGAATTAGGTTTTTGACACATAATTATTAAACCAACAGGTATATTTCAATTTTTTTTTTCATATGATGTATACGGTAATGTGCCCACTTTTTTTACGCCCTGTATGATAAAAACTTCGGACAACGTTTTTTACATACCTTTAGGTAGGTAAAGTTAAAATTTAATTTGTATAGAAACAAGGATAAATACATGATGTAAATAAAATGACGTTTTTCCGAAAACGGTTAGGATTAGCGACATGAATGAAGAGTACTTAATTTTTAGTCAATAGTTAAAGGTATGTAGAAAACGTTGTCCAAAGTTTTTATCATACAGGGCGTAAAAAAATGGGCACATTAGTGTCACGACTAGCCCGTCCCTGCAGCTGTGTGTAATTCGCAACACTTTCTGGGATAGTAATTTGAAGGGTCTTTCCTGGTATACATCATATGAAAAAAAATTGAAATATATCTGTTGGTTTAATAATTATGTGTCAAATCTTAATTCCATGGGAGCTCGTTGGGAGCCCATATCTCCGAAGAGGAGGCCGATACCAAAGAAGTTTATATGAACTTGCGATGAATGTTTTACATTTGCAAGTCTAAGTCTAATTATAAAAAAATTTATACTATTTAACAAACCTTCACATTCCAATTAAAACCCGTTAATTATTACTCCAAGGTTCGTCTTGAAACAATTTAATCCTATATTAAGACTGACAAATCACTCCCCTTTGAAAATATTTAACATTAATAAATCCTAAGCTCCGTTAACCCTTTATTATTATACGGCAACATTAACTTTTAAGAAGAGGGATCGGTAGTGAGGAACATTTTTAACTCCTGATTTTTTAAAACGTTTCATGATATATATATATATATATATAGCAATATTAAGGAAAAATTACTGATCTGTATAATGCGCAAAAACGATCCGATCGAACCCGTCGGATAATTTTTTTTGAAATGCATTTTTTTAAAGATATGATATAGGGTGGCTCGTAAAAATGCTACGTGTATCAAGTGAACTTTTTTTAAATGAAACATATTGTATATTTTCACTTTTTTACATTCCACAATCAACTCTAGACATTTTTCATAAATAAACGGCGGATTATATGCACTTAAATTCAGCCAAAATATGCGCATATATATGCCTCGTTTGCCTTTAAAATATGCAGTTATTCGCATTTTATTTTACCAAATATGCATACTGGTATGCAATATTTCTTAATTTATTATAGTAAAATGAGGTAAACATTGGGTTCTAAAAAATATGTTTATTTTTTTAAAAATGCAAAAAAAAACAAAGAAAAATAAAAGTAAACAAATTTTTAACCTAAAATTGTATAAAAGGGATTTATCACTAAACATTTTCAACTAAAAAGGATTGTCTTCTATCAGTAAAAATATGTTTATACAAAGAGAAGCTTCTTTCAACGTCTACTGATGTAATCGGACAATACTGCAACTTAGATAGCAAAATATAAGGCCAAGATACCTCGTCGTTGGATGGTTTACCCTCATAAATACTTTTTACTGCAGATAAGTATTTAAATCCTTCATCATCTCATCATTCTTTTTTACAGTTATATCCAATTTGTCCCTTACTTGACCTCCTACTTTACCGGGAATGTTGTTACATTTAGCGGAAAAAGTTTCAACAATACTAATTAAGTCTCTTAAACTTAAATTTCTACTCTCCAACGAGGATCTTATGCCCGGTATAAAACTGAAATTAACCTTAATAAAAACAAGATCTTTAGCTACACTTGCACTTTTTACAACTCTTTACATTGCACAACACACTGCGAATCGCGTTATCTAAATCCAAAGTTAGTTCTTTAATGGCTTCGAAATGCTCTGCGTAGAATATTGCGGCCTTAGTCCATGTTCCCCACCGGGTAATTACAGGTTCTGGAGGTAAACTAACTCCTGTAATCTCTCCTTATACAACTGCACTCTTAGAGGTGCATTTAGAAACACTTTTTTTACATCTAAAATTATATTATTTACCAAAGGTTTATTTACCAGAAGTATGTATTACAAATCGATGTAAATACAGTTTGCTAAGCAGGTAATAATAACGCATTGAGTGACAATAAACAACCCCTAACAATATACCTGCAAACCCCGGAAACCCCTAATAAACGGCCCATATCGAGTTGCATCCCGAAAAAGGTATTCTTACCTCGGTCGAAAAAGGTCACAACCGAGTTGCATCCCTTGTAGATAAAGCTCTACATGTGTTTGATAGCCAGTTATGGATGGAGAATTGAAGCAACGTTGCCAAGTTTATAAAAGAATGGTTTATTGGAATAATAATTCGTCAATCACAAATCATATTATAAAAGAATTATGATCAATTAAATACAATAATCTGGCAATAAACAGAACAATAAAATAATCATTATATGTAAAATAAGTATCTTAAAATAATTGTAGTCAATTTATTCGAATAATCGGCAACAAATATTTAACAAACAATAAAAGGTAAAATGTATTATACAAGTACACAATTTTTTAAAATAATTATAGTCAATTAAAATAGTCAAATAATTACATAATACAATATTTACAATCTGGCTCTGAATCGATACGAAACCGCTTTTACAAAATCAAAATTATTTATTTTATGATTTTTTAAATCATCGATTTTTGCATTTAAAAATTCCGTTTTTATTGAACTTCGAGAATCAATAGGCTTGGGAGTTGAAAAAGTACTATTCTTCTTTATACTTGTGTCAATTTGAAATTGTAACAACACGTTAATAAAGTTGTTTATATTCGGATGTGCTGAATAGAACGAAGAATTATATTTGGAATGAAAAGATTCGCAAGCGTTCGTTGTTCTTTGTAGCGATGATGAATGTTCGGCCCAAAGATGAGGCGGAAAATCGGAATCTTCACTGATATAATTATCGACAAGGTAGTCACAAAACAGGACAGGAGACTAACTAATTATTGAGTGCTTAATTTTACAGTTTTATTCTATAAGTGATAATTACCGCCCCTTATACTCTGATGGGCATCTCATTGGCTGGAGATGATTGTTATTATATGTAGTACCCAACACTTACATCGTCGGTCATCTTCTAAGAAATATATTGTACCTAGGATAATTAGGTAGAAAAACCCGTACAGATAACGAGGGTCGTATAGATAAGCTGTCCAAATTATCAATTTTAATTTAATCCTCTGATTCTTTTTAATCATCTACTTCTTTTTAATCCTTAAAGCTCGGCAACACTGCAAGAATAATTTCAATTTTATCTTAAAAATCAAGTTTAGCTCGGGGATGCAATTCGGTTGTGGCCGGGATGCAACTCGATTGTCAAATTCTCTACCTACCTTCTGCGGGATGCAACTCGATTTGGCCGAATAAACACATTGTGTATAACCAAAATTAAATATAATTATTATAATCTTGAGATTGGAAAATTCCTGTACCAAACTGGACATTAAACCGTTAACGTTTTAAATTTTTTTATAAAGCCAAAAACATAAAAATAAATATTCTTAAAATAATAAATGCATATATTCCGCCCTACCAAATGTTAACTTTTAAAACACAATTGACAAACGACAAAGCATGAAAATAGACTATTCTATAAGATGTTGAAACTGTCTTCCACCAATTTTTTTGTTCTGCAGTATCAATCAATCTCACAAACAGAGCTATTTTTTCAACGTTTAGGTAAAGTTTGTTTCCTTGAATAGAATATCCCTTTTTACCGTATCTATTACCTACAACAACGAATACCAATCAAGGTACCACCGTGCTTCTTTGCCCATCGTGATGTCGCCTCCATCCTAATTTACAAAGTCAATGAAAAACAAGAATCTTTTAACAGTTTTAGCTCCTTAATTCGTATCAAAGAAGCAAAAGCCATTTAGGCAGGTAGTTATCATCAAAGCAGTCCGAAACCGTAAAAAATAATGACGAAATTATAAAAAGTAGTGCCATTACGTTCTGGAGGCCGACTGGCCAGACTAGCATCTGCGCCGTGACGGTCGCAATTTTCAGCGGTGTCAAGTTGTGGAGAAAAAATAGAAAATGAGCGTATTTCGCTTTTCGGCGTAGATTTATTAAAAAAACTTCAACAGTTTGACCAGTAAAGTCCGCATCATATGGGATTTTTTTTATTCATAACTTTATTCTAAATTTGACTTTGGCATCAAGTTCTGCTTCGATCGAGATGAAAATTAAGCAAAAAAATAGTTGTCACGTGATTCGCATTATCTGTCAAATTTTAATTATTTCCAAAAAATAATTCAAAAGTGGGGTTATTTCTGAAAGTATCGAAAAGAGTTATTAAAAAAAGTTTTTTTAAATGCAGTTTCCAGCCCACATGCAAAATTTTAGCTGCATAAGATAATTTTGATTTTTTACCCATATTTTGTAAATTGTACCACTTTTGCAAAATAAAACTCAACGGCACCTACATAAAACTTCCTAGTTTTGACAATGCTTTATTTCAGATACATTTTCTTTAAAGTAGCGCCATATTAAATGCGAGTTTTTCTACAAAATCAAAATTGGGCTGTTAAAATTTGATCGCATTTGAGTAATACACCCTAATATTAAGACAAAAAAGAACACAGTGTCATCAGTAAAGTGTTCATTAAGTGAAAAATAAATTTAAGTGGTGGATAAAAAATCAAAATTATCTTATGAAGCTGGAATTTTGCATGTGGGCTAGAAACTGCATTTAATAAAACTTTTTCTAATAACTTCTTTCGATATTTTCAGAAATAATCACACTTTTGAATTATTTTTTGGAAAAAATTAAAATTTGACAGATAATGCGAATCATGTGGCTACTATTTTTTTGCTTAATTTTCATCTCGATTGAAGCAGAAGTTGAGGCTAAAGTCAAATTTCGAATTAAGTTATTAATAAAAAAAATCCCATATGATGCGGACTTTACTGGTCACACTGTATATACTGTACTGGCAAACTCCATGTTACAGTGTTGCCGGTGTGAACAACGCAAGGTGAGCCCATCCCTTTGTTAAAAAGAGGGGATTATTGTTTATGCTGGCGACGTTCGACGAAATCGCTTCGTCGACAAAAATTGAGTATTCAGTAATATTTGGAACTTCGTGTATTTATTTTACGTATTTTTCATTTCATTGATGCACAGAAATGAATTAAATAAACTAAAATATGGCAGCTCCTCGCCAGCATCTACCTGATAACCCTCCTAATCAATTCATTGAGCCTAATGAATAAAAATGTAGCAATTGCTTTTTCTTATAAAATCAAGGTAATTTCTTGAAAGCCAATGAATAAAAACTAAAGTAATTGCTTTTGCGTCCAGCGATTGCTTAAAAGTGCAGGAATTGCTTCTAGTCAATGCTTTTTCTTAAAAAAATCGAAGCGTTCGCTATCGTTTGCTTAAAATGTGATGAATAAATTAAGGAATTGCTTTTTCTAGTGTAGCAATCGCTTTGAACTTTTTAAGGTAGGTCTACCCCTGCATCATTTGCTTGGTAGCAGTCAACTTTAGTTCTTCGCGGCATACACGTGCGTCGCTCTTAATTTATGTCTTCAATTATGGCTGAATATATAAACGTCCGTAAAAGAAAAATCTACAGTGTACGTAAAAATTGCAGATATGATGATTTTAGAAACTGATATCGATTTGGCTGCGAAAATGTTGAGTGGTTGGCAAATTATTTTTTGACTGATACTGGTAAAAGGCGAGAGGGTGCACTGTCGCCTTTAAATAAAATAAAAGTCCTTCTGCGGAGATTGTCGGATTCGGGCTTTCAAAATTCTGTAGGTGAAGAACTCGGTGTTCACCAAACTACGGTCTGTAAGACATACACTTCTGTAATGGATGCAGTTTTTTTAATTAAATTTCCTACAAGTACTGAAGCTGTTGTGGAAGCTAAACGGTTGTGGTCAGAGAGATTTATTTCTGTTCCTTCAATTTGTGACGAATATCAATTGCTTGTCTTTAATTTCGTCATCACTACTATCACTTTCCTCATTTTCACTGAAATCTGCCATATCACAAATATAAGTTTCCTATTTTCCACAAAAACGTAACAGATCACTATTGTACTAAATAAATAGACCAACGTTGTTGTATTTACGTCAACTCTTTTGCAAATTGGGCACCAAACTGAACATGAAATCTATAATCTGAACAAGTGGATAAGCCACGTCTGAACTTGTGTTGAATAAGCATTTGCTAGAGAGGTGTAAGAAAAACAGCAATTGCTTCAAAATTTTATTCATATCCAGATCTAGCAATCGCTTTTACTTATAGCATTTGCTAGTCAAGCAATTACTTTTACTAAAAAGTAATTGCTTCAAGTAATTGCTTAATTTTTATTCATTAGGCTCATTGTATTGTACCGTCGAGTGCAAAGTAAGTTTTTTGCGTTACAAGTGTTATTACCACCGAGCAATTGCTCCGGTAAGGTTTAATAAACCGTTTCAAAACAAATATTTCGCCGTACTCTTACCTGAAAAATTCAGTCAAGATACAAAACATTAAATATTGCTGTGACCACCATTCTGCTTTTATATATATTCATTTTAAACCCTTGACCGATGTCAAGTATCATTTAGGCTGTGGCTAGTATACTATTACGCTAAGCATAATAGCAATCGAGCTGGCAACATTGCGTCAAAGTGAGACTTGTGACCGTCAATACCGAGACGATAATGACCGGCCCGGCGATCGGGTGGTCAGATAACGTAAAAGTCTAACTTCTTAATTACGCTGGCGATGCCGCAGAGGCTGTTGAAAAACTAAGGTTATGTTTAGATAAGGTGAAAAACTAATGGGCTTTAGGATTAAAAGAAATAGAGTGGTCCATTCAGTTCTATTCATTCGTTTGGAAGTATTTTTCTATGATTATTATAAGTGACCGTACTTTATCGGGCTTAATTAGATAGGTATATTATGATAGGGTCCATTTTATAACTAGAGCGACTCAACAAACAGGTCCTAAGGATATCTACATAAATACAGCACTATTTAATTATTGCTTGCGGGGAAAGGTATAAATACCATAGACATACCTTAAGACCAGTACAACTTATTTCGTACGCAAACAACAGTAAAGTTTATTGGTTAAAAATGCGTTTTCACTCACTGCTTCCCGTCACATCTCTCGACGTTGAGCACAGATGGGCATGCGCACAACCATTTGTTTCAGCTGTCGCTTGTTTAGCGACATTAACTAAATACACTTCAGTATCGAACCCATTATTGCTGTCACGGTTTATATTATTCTTTTGCTATTGTAAGTATTTCATATTTACGGATTTCTAGTTTACAGATGGGGATGGAACGTGAGGTCCTTTACACCGTCAAGTGCCGGAAGTTAGAATGTCTTGGGCACATAATGCGTAAGATCGATACCATCTCATCCAGTGCATCCTGCAAGGTAAAGTATACGGGAGTAGACCAGGAAGAAGGAGGATCTCATGGCTGAAAAACCTAAGAGTTTTGGAAAGTCAACCACGGGACTGTTCAGAGAGGCAGTTAACAAAGTTATGATTGTTCAGATGGTCGCTTTCAGCATCCGGCTCGGATAGGCATACGAAGAAGAAGAAGAAGAAGAAGAAGAAGAAGTTTAAAGATATTAATGAAAAGTGTTTGACTTCGTTTTGGTAGATTTTATTTGCAGCGTTGCAATATGCAATTATTCTGATTAGGTACGCTTATCGTAGGTTTAAATTTCATATTATTATCTTCGAGAAGCACACGTTGTAGATCTGTCTATCTTCACATTCGTTAAATGAAAATTTGGCAATGCCAAACAGACGAGAATGAAAAATATTCTTTTTCTATTTTATATAGACTCTCTAAAACATCAGATGCGATAAGATTGCAACACTTTGCGCTTACAAGGAAATTAAAAATATAAAATACACATTTCGCGAGACGCTTACAGCGCTTGCCGCTTATCTAGTTCATTGTATTCAAAATATCCAAGCAAAAATTCCATCTTCCGCCGCTAAGGAAATTCTCCCTTAACGAAACCAAATATTACACCAGATTAACATATTTTAGTTTAAGTTGTACCTGGATCCCCTTATCCTTTTGTATATCCCTGTATCTAAATACAGTTATCCCGTTCTCTATTTTGAATTCTCTTTGTCCTCAAAAGTTTCCGGAATAATAAGAGACTTGTCGGCATAGACGTTGGGAGGAGAGGCGTGCGGTGTAAATGCGGTCTAAACTTCAGGATTAAGTTTGAACTAGTCTAGTTGAGACCGAATTCTCTTAGCTGGAATTGGTATGGCTTGATAAAGGTCTGTAAAGGTAGATTCCCATTCGATACATGGTTATTCTGTTACGTCGTTATATCCGGGTTGACAATTTGATAAACTTGAAATGGACTGGACTGGAATGCGTTAAGAATCGTTTATATTTTAAACTATTCATTAGGTTGAGAAACTGCATCTTGTAAGTATACGTAAATAGGGATAAACAATCGATTCAACTATCTACTTAGACGAATTGACTGACATGAGATGGATGCACTTGGATGGACTCAATCAGCCTAAAAGAAAAAAATGTTCAACCAAGGCGTCCTGCTTGTAGCTAAGGCCTCGACAGTAACAAAAAAATGTATCAAGAATAGAAAGGCCATTGTTATAAAACTGACTCTCAGAGTCCACATCACGAATATGTTATATAAGTTACGCAGAATAAATTAAATGATTGATGCAGTCAAGAGATCGACAACTGAAAAATGAAACTGGCAGGACACATTGTGAGAATGCTGAATGGAAGCTTTGCATATTATACATATCCAGAGAAATAGGAGACGTGACGTCCATCAACTGGATGGTCAGGCGACATTAGACGTGTCTAAACAAACTGCATACAGGGGGAGCAAAAGTTCAAGAGGTTAATGTTTAGCGCAGTAGACAAATAATATGAGCTAATTGATGGTGATGAATCCATTAATCATGGGTAAAAAGAATAGAGCGAAACGAATAATCAAGTAAAAAAGAACTTAGAGCAACGCATTAAGTAGGTATGTAGGTAGGTAGTAAATTATTATAGACTAGGATCAATGAGCCTAATAAATAAAAATCAAGCAATTACTTGAAGCAATTACTTTTTAGTAAAAGCAATTGCTTGACTAGCAAATGCTATAAGTAAAAGCAATTGCTAGATCTGGATATGAATAAAATTTTGAAGCAATTGCTGATTTTCTTACACCTCTGTAGCAAATGCTTATTTAACACAAGTTCAGACGTGGTTTATCCACTTGTTCAGATTATAGATTTCATGTTCAGTTTTGTGCCTAATTTGCAAAAGAGTTGACGTAAATACAACAACGTTGGTCGATTTATTTAGTATAATAGTAATCTGTTACGTTTTTGTGAAAAATAGGAAACTTATATTTGTGATATGGCAGATTTCAGTGAAAATGAGGAAAGTGATAGTAGTGATGAAGAAATTAAAGACAAGCAATTGATATTCGTTCACAAATTGAAGGAACATAAATAAATTTCTCTGACCACAACCGTTTAGCTTCCACAACAGCAACATTCAGCCATAATTGAAGAAACAAATTATGAGCAACGCACGTGTATGCCGCGGAGAACTAAAGTTGACTGCTACCAAGCAAATGATGCAGGGGTCCTACCTTAAAAAGCTAAAAGCAATCGCTACACTAAAAAAGCAATTCCTTAATTTATTCATCACATTTTAAGCAAACGATAGCAATCGCTTCTATCTTTAAAGAAAAAGCATCGACTAGAAGCAATTCCTGCCCTTTTAAGCAATCGCTGGACGCAAAAGCAATTACTTTCATTTTTATTCATTGGCTTTCAACAAATTACTTCGATTTTAGAAGAAAAAGTAATTGCTACATTTTTATTCATTAGGCTCAATATCTATAACCCATTTTCTCTGGACGAGGCAGAAATATTAATTTACAGTTACTATAGTTTATTACATCCTTTTTTTGATGTTTCCCACTTGGCTCAGAATTTTAACTCGATTAGCCGAACGATATTTAGTAGCAAATAAACGTTAGATAATAATGCCATAAACCAATAAAGCAGGAAACCCGGATTGATTCGAGCCCTCCTCTTCAAATTCGGAATAACCGATAACTAGTGCCGCAAAAGCCCTTAACAGAGAAAGGGGATATTTATTCCCTCCAATTTCGTTCCCGTTCAAAATTTAACATAGTATGTATACAAGGGCGGAGAGATGTCAGGCCTTTAAAATATTTCTTGTTTTGAGTAGGTATAATTCAAACTTACATATTACCTATTTTTATGGTGTTCCGTATCAAAAATGAAAAAAATAGCGATATCCGTATCATAATGGTCTAAAACATTAAACTTATGAAGGGTGGGTTGGACTGTAGCTGCCTTGTAAACTCCCGCTTGTTCGTGAAGAAGCGGGACATATTTTAATGACGTAAATCAGAACATTTTGTCCGTAACTAATTTCTGTAAACTGCTCTCTTTGAAATTTGTAACGCCGAAGATTATGTGCGGCCTTCCTTAAAAACGAAGAATCCGCATGGGAATCGATCTAATTCAGTGTTCGAGCCCTTAAAAGGTTTATCCTAAAAAATGTAACGTCGCTTTTTTATTGGAGTATCCTCATTTTTCAACTTTACCATAATATTTCAGAATCGCTTCATTTTCCATAGTATTATAGCAAAGCCCTCCTCCTCAAATAAGATATAGGATCAAAGAGAAAAAAATGGTGAGTCATTCATTTGGCTCGTGATTCTATGACGTTATCTACGTATTCTCGGCAGGACCGCTTCTCGACGGCAGGAACACACTTGTGCCCCTGGGGCATTCCTGAAAATCGATACGCGGCAGGTTCGACTATCGCCTACAGCACGACGGTCAGTAATTTTCCTGCCATGCTACAAGCCAAGCTACGTTGCCAGCTCGGGAAGCTTGTTTCATGGGGGGGGGGGGGGGGCATTAAATGGAATGCAAAAAGATGAAAAGTGCCGCAAGATATGCGCCGCAGGCGGGCTACGTTCAAATTTTTTAAAACGTTCACTAAACTACTGTATCTAGTTTTAAGATTTATTCGTATTTGATATGAAACAAAGTTAATACGTTAAGTATTTCTGGTCTCTCGTGTCGCGAGGGGAATGACAGATCCCTGGACCCCTCTAAAATACTCCACTGCCAGCAGTTTTTAAAAGAAATGTTCCCGTATTATTTAATAGAACAAACTAACCTTATTTCCTATACAACCTGGCAACGCGCTAAATTGTGACGGTCGAGGCGCAGACGCCCGTGCAGGTTCGCGCCACCGCCCCCTGCGACGCACGTCCCGTTTTGTTTCTCTTCCGTCGGCCCTCCCGAATTTCGCACTTTGGACTTTTCAATCGAAATTTTATTTTCCTCATGGTAATTTTATGGATCGTGATTCTCTTTTTTAATTTTACCGGCTTTGAAAGAGTAAAATGGGGGGTGGATGGTGTGTCATTGGTTTTGGCTTTTTGTAAATTTTTGTTTGAAAAATCGAGCGAGAAAAATTTTATTATGATTGGTTCTTGAACACTTTGAAAGGTATACGTAAAAGGTAAAGTAAAGACACATAAGAAAATAAACTATTTTATAAAAATGTTGGAATTGTCCTTCACCAACTACTTACTAAACTGTTCTGCAGCAGATCAATCGATATAAAAATTCCTATTGTACTTCTTTACTACTTCTTGTGTCCAGTATCTGTAGTATCTATTAACCTGTAGACCAGGCCTTTTACAGTGTGTGTGTTTGGGACATAAAAAGGTAAGTTTTCACCAAATTTCGTGAAAAAAAAAATTTTTCTTGTAAAAGATAAAAATAAAAAACCAAAAACTTGGTTATTTGAATTTTTCACATAAATTTTGAGGTTATGTAAAAAAAGTGTAAATACAAAAGTTGTAGATCTTTTCATTACCTACAACTTTGCTATTTAACGTTTTTCCATAGGACTTGTAGTTTTGCCGGAAATCGAGATAAATCGTTTTCTACCCTTAAAAACTCACTCACTTCCACTTCCCTGCCTCGGATCGCCCGTAAATTATTTTTCCTTTCATTTTTGTTATATTCTCTTTCTTTCCAATGGGTTACATCCTACTATTAGGGGACCGACGGGCAAAACGGGGTACTTAAGCCTTAAAATGTCATATAAAAGAAACTATAAATTTTAAGGAACTCAAAATAAGGCAACAATCCTGTTGTAGTAGTGCCTATTTATTCATAATATTTTAACTTAAAAAAAAGTAAACGTATACGATAAAACAGGAAAATAACACAACTATGTAACTTACCCCATTATGCCCGTCGTGTAGGGCAAAATGGGGTAGTATAGTTAAGGTGAAAAAACATTACTGACAATGCTCACAAACAAGTACTGCTTCGTCGTCTTCATCTTCTACCCCTGCACATGAATTATGAGCCCAGTTGTGGCAACCGAAACAACATATCCAACCCTCCGGGGAACTTGAATAAAAGTCGCCGCAGTACAAACAGTCGATGTCACTAACTTCGCCTTCCGAATCCGATTCTACTTTTTTAGTTTTGTGTAATTTGAATTTTTTAGTTGTCTTTGATTGGCTTTGAACATCTGCTATCTTTCTTTTTACAGATTTTACCTTAATCGATTTACCTTTTTTCTGAGCCTGTTCTAACTCTGTTTTATAGAGTGATGAGGTTAGGATGGCTGTTTTTCCTCTTTTTCTTGAAGCTCTTTTCTTGGTTTGATTAACTTGAGGGTTTGGTAAGATAGCTTTGGGGCTGACAAATTCAAAACTAGTGTCGCTCTCTTTCGACGTTCCTGGTTGCGGCTCAGGATACGTATACCCAATTTTGCCCAACCATAGTGTATTCCATTTTGCCCGATAAGCAAATTTTGAGGTTATTGCTTGTTTTTTAAACTAAAAATTTGTGTTTTTTAAAATATAATTACAAAGAAAGATGGTAAAAAATATACACTTTTAGTTGTCAATAATATTATTTTATTATAAATTGATTTAATATTACTTACTCTGAATTTAATCTGTTAAAATATTATAACTTTGTATATTGAAAACGCACATGTGCTCACCAAAACAGTTCAGTAGCAACTGAGGTCCTCAATCGTATGACAGAGAACGGACGCAAACGTGATGACAAAATTCCGAAGGTGTAGTATAGATGGAGCGACTGGGTTAGAATAAAAGAAGGGTACCCCGTTTTAGGCGCCTACCCCGTTTTGCCCGTTGGTCCCCTATTATTTTTTTTTGTGTCAAAAATTATCGACCCTGGTCTATGACAATTTAAAGAAAATGTAGCATCCTCTGAAAAAAAAACATTATTTCACAAAATTACTATCAGGATCATCGTCCAACAACTCTTGTACAATTACTGGTATGTAGGGATAAAACTACTCCTTTAAAAAAATGATAAATGTTTTCCTATTTAATTTAATCTTTTAAATAATTCGTCTTTGGTAGAACGTACTTAGACTTGAAAACTCAGATTAATATGCCGCAACCCATTTAAATTTCTCTAAGCGAACATATTTACTGTAACAACCCTTCCACGTCATAGGAAACGAAATAGAGTTGTCGGTTCATTACCATTAAGAAACGATATAATCAAATGACTAAGCACAAGTTCTTAATATCATTAACTTGGGGGGAGTATAAAGCGAACCACCTCATTGTCGTAAAGTATGTCACAATGGGGTTAATAATCCTTCCCCTAACCACAATATCCCGGAAAACTATTTACCATTAAGGCAAACAATAATGAAAACCCCATTTCGCGCGTGTAAGCAGTTTGTAGTTAGTTGTATTGTTTTTGAAATAGATAATTTCGTGCAGAACTTCCTTTAATGTTGCTTGCTTCAAGCGTTTGTTCTAAACGTAATTCTTTAATTTAAATTTTTTTTTGGTGAAATTTTTGTCCTCTTCGTACCATGCCGGGTCGCCAGGGAACTTATATTCTTCTATAGTAGTTAGTATAAACTTAAAACAGTACCGGGCCCAAATAAGAGCCCGGAGGCACGCCGAATATTGCCGTTATCCTTCGTGATGTAACTCCATTAAAATTAACCACTTGTCTGTCAGCAAGACACAATTTCATCCAATCCAAATAAAAACTACAGACACCAAGTGCCTCGAGCTTTCCAAGGAGTAGGGCATGCGACATGCTGTCGAAAGCCTTTGATAAATCAGCTCCACAGCAGCAAATAATACGTTCGGACTGCATTTTTCAGGTAAGCGAAGGCTGAAAGTACAGAGGAGGGAGGCGTTTTCCATTTTTGTATCCCGACCAATCTGTCCTAACGTCCAAAACTATCTTAAATATTTTTGATAGATTTAAGAAGTCGGGGGTGCATACGAGCATTTTATTTTCACCATAGGCTACACTAAAAAAAATGATCTAATACTACACGTTTGCTACACAAGAACAATATCACCCTAGAAGCTATTTAAATTAGTTGGGAACCACAATACTGATTTTTAGTGGTAAGTATATGCTTTATTAACCGTAGCAAGCAAATATTATTAGGATTAATGTCAAGTTTCATTACAACTGCCAGTCCTAACTAATACAGTATATAAAACTAGATTACACCCCCTATAGAAGTTAAGCGATAATGGCTATAAACCATTCTATGGTAGCATTAACTCCTATTTTTCCTATTGGCTAAATTACCGTGATATTATCACTACAACGGTCTAGTAATTTTCGTTGTCTTACAGTAGGAAAGCGCGTTGCTGTCACATATTAAACACAGTATTAAACAGTTGTATAAAGAGTATTTGAATTCTTATAAGGAATAAAAGGCTTTTTTTCAGTGTAGTAAAAACAAACAATTTAAAATAATTATTGCATTTTAGTTAACTTGGTTAGTTAACTGCAAACAAACATACATCAAATAATTCCAGAGTAATTAGTTCGAGTAGGCCAAAGCGATACTTTCTAGGAACCATCACTTCAAAACTCGTAATAATTATGCGGACAAAAGCGGAAAACGGCCCATTTCTTAACTGAATGCAATTTGAAAGAGTTTATTTCGAAGTTATTTAGAGACCTTATATTATTTCTATTTATTAAATATTTCGTGGTATAGCAGACAATATTCTCTCATATTTTCCACTTAATTTGCTACACTCCTCCGTGCCATATCGCGTTTTTCCCAACAAATAAGCAATAAATAATAAAGGAAATTGCAAAAATAGCTCGTATTTTAACCAGCGAATAACGGAACACGTCACAAATGTAGAAAACCCTTGATAAATGTTGCCGCAGCTGTGGCGTCAGCATGTTGAAAACTGAAATTTCAAATGTATAAAAATATTGAAAATTCTCATCCTTCCCTTCTTTGTTTTTCTAATTTTGTTTGTTTTTTTGGGGGGGAAATATATGTCTCGAGATAAAATCTTGTTGAGAATATGTCCAGCTACGAAAAAACAACGCAACGTGTTCCATCCCATATCATGTATGTTCATGGAGCATTTTATTTTAAACTTTAACACGTTTTACAGAATTCGTGTTTGAGCACACGGACACTTTAATAATAAACAAGATGATGTATGAGTTTGTAGTCGCCGAACAATAGTCCAAATTAGAAAAAAAATAATAATTTTTGGAATTAGATTTTACGTTTAAGGTGGGAGTATCAGTATGCTTGCCAACCTATAACCTATTTCGCGTAGATTTATTTATTTTTTCTAACTTTTACACAAAATTTAAATAAAATCAATATCGTCTTCATATTCTATAGGTAATAATTAACATGTTAAATAAATATCAAGGAATTTCATAAGTTATTTAAGGAGAATTATTGTATATCGAAAAATATCGGTTAAGATTTTTTTTTTAACATTATGATGTCATTGTCTTTCACTATACAATTCTCCCAAAATAAGCAATAAAATAAATTGATATTTTTGTAATATATCAGATATTACCTAAATAATGTGCAGACGATATTGATTTTATTTAAATCTTAGTCAATAAAATAATAAACTAAGAAAAACAAGGCGAAATAGTTTATAGGTTGGCAATAGATTGAATGACGTTGATAATTCCACCTTAAGGTGCCAACCTATAACCTATTTCGCGTTATTTTTTCAAGTTTATAATTTTTTCTAATTTTGACATATAAAGTGACACTTTTTAAAACTGATTGACATTATGAAACGTCTTACTTTTTGTAACTAGTTGCATAAAGTAAAATTTTATGCAATTGGTGACGAAAAATGTATTTCAAAATTAGTGACAAAAAGAATTATTCTATTTATTAAACTGTTATAATACAAGTTAAAAACATAAATTATAAGAAACTTTTAGATCTTTCTTACCCTCGAAATATAGTAAGTAAAGTAAAACTTTCTCATTAACATGTTTAATTTTCTTCTCATCACACCACGTAACAAATTTTTCGTATGCCAAATCATAAACTGCCCTTGACTTTTTGGGAATTACTGATAATAGAGCATTACCTGCTGCCTCTTCAATATCGCTTGGTAGCTCTTCAGAACTTTAATGACTCATTTTTTAAAAATAAAACTAAAAATATATCAATCTCGCTAAAAACCTTCCGTCTAGACTTTTTTACAAAATGTCAAACTGACAACTAACATGAAGTAACAGCAACAATAGCTATTTATGCCATCAGTTATATGTCAAAATTAGAAAAACTAAATTTATGTTTTCCAAATTTTTATCAATTATATTAAATTTTATTTTTTTATTACTTTCTTCAAAATTAGAAAAAATCTTGTATGCAATACGTTACGAAATGAAATTTTGTGTAACTTGTGAGTTTTTGCGAAACTCACTTCGTTCGTTCCGCAAAAATCTCACGCGTTACACAAAATTAGGCATTTCGTAACTGATGGCATAAATAGCTATTATTGACTAACATTTAAATAAAATCAGTATTGTCGGCACATTACTTAGGTAATATCTGATATATTACAAAAATATCTATTTATTTCATTGCTAATTTTGGGAGAATTGTTTTCTTTAATAGCTTTATTCGAAATTTGACTTTGGCATCAAGTTCTGCTTCGATAGAAATAAAAATTTAGCAAAAAAAATAGTAGTCACGTGATTCGCATTATCTGCCAAATTTTAATTTTTTCCAAAAATAATTCAAAAGTGGGGTTATTTCTGAAAGTATCGAAAAAGTTATTACAAAAAGTTTTTTTAAATGCAGTTTCTAGTCCACATGCAAAATTTTAGCTGCATAAGATAATTTTTATTTTTTAACCATATTTTGTAAATTGTACCACTTTTGCAAAATAAGACTCAACGCAACCTACATAAAACTTCTTAGTTTTGACAGTGCTTTATTTCAGATACATTTTCTTTAAAGTAGCGCCATATTAAATGTGTGTTTTAATAAAATAAGTATTTTTGAAAACGTAGTTTGTGTCTGAAAGTAATACACCTTAATATTAAGATAAAAAAGAACACAGTGTCATCAGTAAAGTGTTCATTAAGTGAAAAATAAATTTTAGTGGTGGGTAAAAAATAAAAATTATCTTATGCAGCTGAAATTTTGCATGTATGCTAGAAACTGCATTTAAAAAAAACTTTTTCTAATAAGTTTTATCGATATTTTTAGAAATAACCCCACTTTTGAATTATTTTTTGGAAAAAATTAAAATTTGACAGATAATGCGAATCACGTGACTACTATTTTCTTGCTTAATTTTCATCTCGATCGAAGCGGAACTTGATGACCAAGTCAAATTTCGAATAAAGTTATTAATAAAAAAAAAATCCCATATGATGCGGACTTTACTGGTCACACTGTATTTCAAGTTACAAATTCACGCCGTATAATTTTTTTAAATAGCATTTTCAAATTCTATGGATCAACCTGTGTAAAATTGCTGTAATATTTCCTAATCTTAAAACCCACCGCTAATCAGATACAGCCATTGAAAAATATTACATTTTTTACACTTTCACAAAATAAAATGACACTTTTAACACATAACATAACTAGGTATTAAGTAAGATAATATATTATAATTGACTGGAAAGATATTAATTTTAATATTAGAAAAATTAAGATAAAAACTCCCATTTATTTAAACACGCATTCGCAATTAACATTACTGACCCATTGACATTTTTACAGGTATACCTTCAAATCAAGATATGCACACACACACATATGTCCCGCTGATTTTGCCAAGTTTAAAAACATAGTGTTCCCAGCAGGACAGCTTGTACAAGTGTATGTTACCTACAACCTTCACTTTCACAAACAAGCGGTAGTACTTACCGCGCTGGGTACATGAACAGATAATAAAAGAAATTGTTAGATAATTGTATTGAAGTTATTAAATACAGGTAATTTACTATTGCTTAAACCATAATTGCAACGGATTGTATGCCGTAGGAAAAACTGCAAAATATTAAATGGATTTCAAACAAATAAATATAACTAAAAAAGTAGTTATTACAAATATCCCAACACAGCAAGTTAGGAATTGTTATCGGAAATTCAGATGTCGAGTTGAATTATGCGCGCTAACTCGGTGATACCACGTTTGAAGAAAAGTGTTATACATTATTATTGAATGAATTGAAGAAATAAGACATGCAATAATAAAAATACTTCAAAAGTAGGCAAATAAAAAATGGTTTTCTTTCAACAAAATCGTTACTCGGCAAGATATAAAATCATATTCGAAGTAAGAAAGCAACAATAGTTGTTTGTTTTTACGTAAATTTATTTTAAACGCAATCCAAAAAACTAAAAATGTTGTTTCTGACGATCCCTGTAGAGTAATCGCGAATGTGATATTTGAAATTATAGTTTCAGCACAAACAAAAATTCATTTAATAAATCAAGGAATTAAAAATTAGAATTGAAAAGAAATCCTAAAACGTAAAAATGTTGTTTTTGACGAACCCCGTATCATAATCGCACATCTGATATTCGAAATTGTAGTTTCAGAACAAGCTGACGTTTTTATAAAGAATGACCTTTTCTTCTATACCTGTTCCAAACCCTATCCGTGGACGTACTGTATACAGGGTGTCAGGGAAAATGTGGGAAATCTTCCGGATACGAAAAAAACACATAAAAATAATACTACAAGTTCAACCTTCCTTCGTATCGGCCTCCTCTTCGAGATATGGGCTCCCAAAGAGCTCCCATGGTATTAACTTTTTGACACATAATTATTAAACCAACAGGTATATTTCAATTTAGGTAAGGTAAGACCCTTCAAATTACTATCCCAGAAAATGTTGCGAATTACTCACAGCTGCAGGGACGGACTACCTGTAACATTAATGTGCCCATTTTTTTTTACGCCCTGTATGATAAAAACTTTGGACAACGGTTTATACATACCTTTAACTATTCCCATCCTACATGTGTTGGCTACAGTAGCACCTCTCTATAACGGGAACACAAATTTTTTAAAAAAAAATTTCTTAAAAACTTTTTTGCACCAAATGTGTCTGCTCTGACTCTGGCGGGGTAACTGGGCCGTAAAAAGCCTGGTACCCCAACTGTTTTTACTTTTTAACCAAAAGGTAAGCTAATCTACCACACTTCTTAAATTTCATTTACTACATTCCCCTTTCTATTTTTTACAGATGCTTTGACCCAAAAAAACAACTTTTTTATTTTTCTTTTCTTTACATCTCACCACAACATTTTCACATGTTTCTGACTGGGCTTAATAAAACTCAGGATGTTTCAGTAATTTAATAATGCTTTTTACAGATATGTTTTTCAAAACTCCCTAATTTTTACTACCCTATAATTTTCTGCACGGCACAGTGTGCTTCTACACTTAACCCTCGACTCTTCAGTATGCTGGAGTCTTGATTGTCGACCTTCTGTCCTTTTCAATTTTACATCTCTTGTACACCATTAAAAGCTCCATTACGGCTCAATCTCACCATTATTTTCCCTTTTGCTAAAAACATCAGCATTTTACTTTTCACTTTGTTTCCTGATGATGAGTGTTTCTACACTCGAAACATGTCGATGTGATACTAGGTTCGCCTAGTTTTTCAATGAATAAAGATTGTGGAGAAAGACTTCGTGCTTTTCTTTTTCTGTATCATTTAACTCCACTTTAAGTATGGACTACTTCTTCAAAATTATTGACTAAAAATTAAGTACTCTTCATTCATGTCGCCAATCCTAACCGTTTTCGGGAAAACGTCATTTTTAACATACTTACATCATGTATATTTAGCGTATTTCAATAAAAGATACATCTTTGTTCCTATAAATTATAAATGTTCACTTTTAACTGCTTAATATTAATCATCGCAATAAAATGACGTTTTTCCGAAAACGGTTAGGATTAGCGACATGAATGGAGTACTTAATTTTTAGTCAATAGTTAAAGGTATGTAAAAAACGTTGTTCAATGTTTTTATCATACAGGGCGTAAAAAAATGGGCACATTAGTGTCACAGCTAGTCCGTCCCTGCAGCTATGAGTAATTCGCAACACTTTCCGGGATAGTAATTTGAAGGGTCTTACCTGGTATACATCATATGAAAAAAAATTGAAATATACTTGTTGGTTTAATAATTATGTGTCAAAAACTTAATTCCATGGGAGCTCTTTGGGAGCCCATATCTCCTATATAAACTTGTAGTACTTATTCTCTTTACGTGTTTTTTTCATATCCGGAAGATTTCCCACATTTTTCGGACACCCTGTATATACAGTGTGTCTACTTAAGTTGGATCCATATAGAAAACTTTTTTATTATTGGTTTTATCGAAAAAAGTTACTTTTTATAAAAAGTTCTCCATGGTCTAAAACTCAAAATGCAACCTTCAGTTATCAAAATTTCCCAGTCATATACGAGGTAGGTATATCAGAAATGACGAATTTTGCTCAAGAGTAAAGTGTAAAGTACCTTTATTTTTGACAATACAGAAGAACGTTATAAAGAAAAGTTATTTTGAATTAAAAGTTATATTCAAATATGCAATTACAGTTATTTAGCATGAAAATTTAGGTTTTGTGATTATTTACGTTTTACATTATAAATTATTTGCATTTATCTCTTACATATTTTCTTTACAACTTAGTAAAGCTGCAATTTCTAATGTATTTTATAAATACCAACGCACTATGACATTTTGTGTCAAATATTTCGATGTCAGTGCATCCTAGATTACGTTAAATTGTACCAAGCCAGATTAATACAGAATAGTAAATAATCACAAAACCTAAATTTTCATGCTAAATAACTGTAATTGCATATTTGAATATAACTTTTAATTCAAAATAACTTTTCTTTATAACATTCTTCTGTATTGTCAAAAATAAAGGTAGGTAGGGGAGAGTGGGGATACCTGGGCATTTTTTCAAAAAATGCTGTATCATTATCGAGCAAGCAATTTTATGTTGTGTCGTTTTCAATGTCATCTGGGATGCTTTAAGAGTAATAATTGAAAAGAAATAAGAATCCTTAAGTATAACATTTTAAGATATTTTCAATTCCAAAAATGCTTGCAGAACTGCCCAAACCTCCCACCCGTAGGGTGGTTTGGGCACCTGTGGTGGGAGGTTTGGCCACTGATATATAAATAATTGAATTTAATTATTTTCTTTGAAACAGTATATTTATATTTTGCAATAAACAACATGAAACAATATTTAAAATTTTCCAGATCGATTGGGCTATCGAAACAAAGATTTTCTGAGATTTGAGAGTAAAAAAAGGGCGTGACACCACAAGAAAAAATCACAACACAATGTACATACCTCTTTATTTTCAAGTGAAAACAATTACTCTGACATATAAAAATTTGACTTTTCAATCACTGAAATAAACAACGTGCGCCCGTCTATACAACTGAGCCGCCATTGCGGCAAGTGGCCGTTTACAGGGTTGCCATATCAAGGGCATTACAAACGGCAGCAATAAAACCCACCAGTGAACTTGTAGAATATTATAATGGCATGTGCTCAGGTCTCCCACGTGCCCAAGGATCCCCACTCTCCCCTACTTAACTCTTGAGCAAAATTCGTAATTTCTAATATACCTACCTCGGATATTATGACCGGGAAACTTTGATACCTGAAGGTTGCATTTTGAGTTTTAGACCATGCAGAACTTTTTATAAAGAATAACTTTTTTCCATAAAACCAATAATAAAAAAGTTTTCCATATGGTTCCGCCTTAAGTAGACCTACTGTATAATATGTTCTTAATATGTTTTAATTTAAACTGTCAGTGTTGGGTATGATAAATTCGCTTATAGGGAAAAATCTCATCAATTTGTAGTTTAATGCCAGATTATGAAAACGAAAAACAAATCATTTGCCAGCCTCGATTTCCATCATTTTCCCCTTTTCACAAAGATACTTTTTAAAAAGGTATTTACAAAACATCTTGTAATTACACCTTTTTTATCCCGTCCTCTCGGTCTGCTTAAATTCCTTCAATTTCGCGCAAAAGAAACACAAAAAATAAGTTAAAACTTACCAACGTTCGCAGTCCTTTTTGCCGGAAAATTGTGATCCCCCTCAGAAATTTATGATTAAAAAGGTTCCGTAATTACATTTCAAACGGACGAGAAACAAAGATATCTAATTGTGTTTCGTTATGGAAGCTTAATTTAATATTAAAAGATAAAAACAAGTCGTAAGTAAGGAAGTTTTCGTTTGTTTGCACTGTAGACTGTCTGTAGGCCAGGGTCGAAAATTTTTGAAACCAAAAAAAATAATAGTAGGATAAAACCCATTGGAAAAGGAAGAGAATATAACAAAAATAAAAGGAAAAATAATTTACGGGCGATCCGAGGTCAGGAAGTGGAAGGGGGTGAGTTTTTAAGGGTAGAAAACGATTTATCTCGATTTCCGGCAAAACTACAAGTCCTATAGAAAAACGTTAAATGGCAAAGTTGTAGATAATAAAAAGATCTACAACTTTTGTATTTACACTTTTTTCACATAACCTCAAAATGTATGTGAAAAATTCAAATAACCAAGTTTTTGGTTTTTTATTTTCATCTTTTACAATAAATTTATTTTTTCACAAAATTTGGTGAAAACTTACCTTTTTATGTCCCAAACACACTGTAATTTTTTTGATTTAAAATATTTATTTTTTCACCTTATTTTGACTTAATATCGAAAAAGCACCATAATTTTCAATCGAAAATTCTCACGTCAAAATATCTGCTTTTTTAAAAAAGTCGGTGTGCTTTTTGTTCGTTGAAATCTCTACTTTCTGATAGTGTAAAAAAAATATACATTACTATGGTAAACTTAAATACAAAGTAAAAATAAATTAATTGAAACAGGTATTGGTACGATCAATAAAATTTAAATTCAGACAGGACAGCTGAAAGACTCCGACCAACGATGTGACATGCGCAACAAATACGTTAAAACTAATACTAGGGAGCGCCCCACCAACGTCTTGTGGATTATAGGTTCTAACGCATACAATTCATTATCAGGGGCGCTGTTCTGATTTCTTAATTGTAGAGAAAGCGCTTTACTGGGAACAAAATGCAATTGAGAATATACAATTTATTTTTAAAACATTGTCAAAACTAAGAAGTTTTATGTAGGTTGCGTTGAGTCTTATTTTGCAAGGTGCAATTTACAAAATATAGGTAAAAAATCAAAGTTACCTTATACAGCTGAACTTTTTGCATGTGGGCTAGAAACTGCATTTAAAAAAACTTTTTCTAATAACTTTTTTCGATATTTTTAGAAATTTAGAAAAATTAAAATTTGAGAGATAATGCGAATCACGTGATTACTATTTTTTTGCTTAATTTTTATCTCGATCGAAGCAGAACTTAATGCCAAAGTCAAATTTTTAATAAAAAAAATCCCATATGATGCGGACTTTACTGGTGACACTGTATACAGGGTGTTAATTAATGTCATGCAGATATTTCAGAAGGTTATAGTACTCGTCAAAATAAGAGAAAAATGCAAATATATGCATGGTCTAAAACGCGTTATTTTCGTTATACAGGGTGGCAAAGTTTCAATTTTTTTTCTCGTATCTGGCGTTCTCTCTCTTGTATTCTGCCATTATCGTTTCAAATTTGAAACATCAACCCTTTTTTAAAATCTCTACATTAAAGTATCAAAATTATCGTTCGCAGTATACAGGGTGTTACATTTTCTTGAATCGGCTACAATTTTATCTTTCAGAACTTTTTTTTTGGCTCCCTGTATAAATTCCGGTATGAAATTTGAATTTTCCGTTCCTTTGTTTAGCGTTCTGGTCTTTTGCACTATTCCCGTATCTTTGACCGTTTTCGATTTATTTGCAAAAATAGACATCGATGGAAATTAGGTGTATTCGAAATAACGCAATAATAAACGCCTAAACGGACAATATTATCGCCAATTTCTTGAAGAGGAACTCCCAGGGCTGCTAGAAGAGGTACCAATTCTTGTCAGAAACCAAATGTGGTTCATGCACGATGCTGCACCACCGCACTTCAACATAGAGGTGAGAAACTTTCTCAATCAAATTTTTAACAACCATTGGATAGATCGAGGGGGACCTCAGCCATGGCCCCCTAGATCCCCAGACCTAAATAGCCTGGATTTCTTTTTCTGGGGATACCTGAAAGCATTAGTGCATCAGACCCCAGTCCAGACAAAAGAGGATTTAAGATACAAATACCTTTATGCGATATCATTCGCAATACTCCTGGAATATTTGGCTGATTTTGTCAGTCCTTGAGGCGAATACTTGATTCGTGCATTTTAGCAAGAGGCGAACATATTTTCAACAGTTTTTATAATTTTGTTTTATTTTTATTTGATTAGCTAATACAATGTTTTGTTACACAGCTTTTTACTCTGCATTATTTCGCTTAGACTTAATTCCATGGATGGCTATTTTTGCAAATAAATCGAAAACGGCCACAGATACGAGAATAGTGCAAGATACCAGAACGCTAAACAAAGGAACCAAGAGTTCAAATTTCATACCGGAATTCATACAGGGAGCCAAAAAAAATAGTTCTGAAAGATAAAAAAATAGCCGATTCAAGAAAATGTAACACCCTGTATACTGCGACCGACAATTTTGATACTTTATTGTAAAGACTTTAAAAAAGGGTTGATGTTCCAAATTTGAAACAATTATCGCAGAATATAAGAGAGAAAATGCAAAATACGAGAAAAAAAATTAAAACTTTGCCACCCTGTATAACGAAAATAACGCGTTTTAGACCATGTATATATTTGCATTTTTTTTTTACGAGTACTATCACCCCCTGAAATATCTGCATGACATTAATTAACACCCTGTATAATTAACCTTATGAAAAAACTAAACCTTTCACTTGATGGGCACTTTCCACACTAGTTTTACGACGTACTACTATTTCAAGAAAAATAAGTTAAATTGTATCTTTGCAAAATCATCCTTGTAAAAATAATTTATCCCGCCGTCCCTGGTAAATTTATTCGGTTTACGTGACGCGATATCTCCTTTAAACCGACTAAATTTTTCTTTCCCGTCTCTAATTTTTCTCCGAGTTATAGAGACAACCGCATTTAAATAATATGCACGTTCAGTCTCCTTTAATAAGGCTCTTTTTATCCCTTTTTTACAATAAATGTAGTCTGGGTTTCTTAAATCTTTCTTATGACGACAAATAATTTTTATTTCTTCGCTTCGCCGTCGGCGTCGCTGCATATTTTCACATCAGACGGTCTTTATTCTTGTGGGTTTGTTTTGGTAATTCAGGGGCGGTATTGACATTTTCCATAGACTTAAAAACAACCATTTACTATTAACGGCAAAACTGAAGTTACTTAACTTAATTGGTCAATTGTAAACAGTTCGTTATGCTCCCAGTAAAGCGCTTGCTCTACAATTAAGAAAGCAGAACAGCGTCCCCAAAAACGAATTGTATTCGTTAAAACCTATATTCCACAAGACGTTGCGTTGGTGGGGGTTCGTAGCGATCGGCAATCGCCGCGCGCCCTAGTATTCGTTTTAACGAATTTGTTGCGCAGGTCACATCGTTGGTCCGGAGTCTTCTAGCTGTCCTGTCTGAATTTAAATTTTATTGATCGTACCAATACCTGTTTCAAACATTTTATTTTTACTCCGTATTTAAGTTTTTTTTTTAACTTTGCATGTCAGATAAAGCAATAGAAGATTCTTATTTCGCACAACCTATCATTATTATTGGACTCCATAATTTATGGACCAATTTTACCATCTCAGTAAACCATGTTGCATAATAGAAAACCATCTGCAATGGTAAACGACAAGAACAATATCACACTAGAAGCTATTTAAATTTTTTAGAACTAGAGTACTGATTTTTATCGGTAAGTATATAATATGCTTTATTAACCCTAGAAAGCAAATATTATTATGATTAATGTCAAGTTATTGCCAGTCGGAACTAATACAGTATATGTGTGAGTATTCACAGCAATAATGGCTGTAAACCATTTTATGGTAGCATTAACTCCTATTTCCTATTGGCTAAATTGCCGTGATATTATCACTACACAACGGTCTAGCAATATTCGTTGTCTTACAGTAGAAAAGCGCGTTGCTGTTACATATACCGTGCGAGCAAAACCTATTTGCATCAAAGAGGGCTTCGATTAAAAAACGTAGAGCTTGGTTTAGATCACAATGATATGGGGACCAAATCTAGGTTAACATTTTGTCAAATTCATATTATAACATGATATGCCAAACTAATGAGTAATAAAATAAGTAGACAAATACAAACTTATTTTTGTTGTTTACAAAATTATCATACTTGCACTTTATAAGGAAATAAATTTAGCTGCTTCTTAAGAATAGTCCTGCATGTTCCATAAGATCTTCCCACTTCTTGGGACAGGGGTCTTATACAATTATTTGTTGGCGTATTTTGCATTATTTCACGAACGTTTGCAACAAGTTCTTCTGTTCTTACAGATGGTCTTCCTGCTTCCTTTTTGTGTTGTATAGAACCTGTTTCCCTAAACACAGCCACGGTTCTTTTCAGGCAATGATAAAAATTCCCAGCAATAAAAGCAACGTTAGGAAAATATTCGTGAAAATCGTCTATGCACAAACCCGGATTGTATTGCCACTCACCTTTTACTCTAACCCCGTTTCGAAAATACGCTTCAACCATGAATGTTTTGTGCTGTTCCGTAAAGCCCATTGTGTGAATTGTTCAAGAAATTGGAAAAATTAGCGATGAATCAAATTACTTGTAACGACTGTCAAAGATGACGGAATAACTGATTGATTGTTATTTCAGGTAGTTACTGACACCCAATAGGTATTAAGCTCTACGGCTAAGCATAATGTCCTTAGATGCAAGGCCCTCTTTGATGCAAATAAGTTTTGCTCGCACGGTAGTATTAAACAGTTGTATAAAGAGTATGTGAATTCTTATAAGGAATAGAAGGCTTTTTTCCCAGTGTATGTATGGTACCTGCTAATATCGTATCAGGAATCCTCAGGTGGTTGGTTGAAGATGTATTAGATTTGCCCAAAACAATTAAAATCATTTCCATTGCGACATCACGCGTACTCAAATAAAAGATAATCGTATTCAGTTTTTCAGAAACTCCTAAAGGGGTGTACCAGAGGAATGCTCCTTCGAAACAAGGAAACTTTCTCATGCGTAAAGCGCGCGAGGCCTTTCGCTTTGTAGCTTTTATAGTTTCCCAGTCAAATTGCTCCTAAGAAATGCGTCGGGACGACTTCAAAGGAGCCCGAAATTTAGGCCGGAGATAAAGTGCATAGGGGCTGTAATGGTATGATGGCCCTGTGATGGCCCCAAGGCAAATTGTTATTTCGCTAGGAACGGTTCCCGCCGTATATAAAGGGAGACGTAAAGAATTTAAAGAGGCTAATTAAAACGTAATGAGATAATGTAATAAGGAAATAGAGTCAAATTGCTAGACTATGATGAGTAATAATTGAGTTAAGAATGCAGTGATTTTAAGCTTTATATTATTTTATAAACCCTTTAGGATCTAGTGCAGCATTTCCTTTCAGAAATATCCAAAATACTTTCGAAATTATTACATTGCCTTATCTACCGGGTGTTTCTCAAAAGACGTTCACCCCTATTAGACCAGTGCTGAAGCCTTTGAAAATGGTAAAAAGTGAAAAAAATAATAGTAGGATGAAACCCATTGGAAAAGGAAGAGAATAGAACAAAAATGAAAGGAAAAATAATTTACGGGCGATCTGAGGTCGGGAAGGGGAGAGGGGGGGGGGGGGGGGGGTTTAAGGTTAAAAATGATTTATCTCGATTTCCGGTAAAACTACAAGTCCTATGGAAAAACATTAAATTGCAAAGTTGTAGGTAATAAAAAGATCTACAACTTTTGTATTTACACTTTTTTCATATAACCTCAAAATGTATGTGAAAAATTCAAATAACCAAGTTTTTGGTTTTTTATTTTTATCTTTTACAAAAATTATTTTTTATCCACGAAATTTGGTGAAAACTTACCTTTTCATGTCCTAAACACACTGTATTTTTTTTGATTTAAAATATTTATTTTTTAACCTTATTTTGACTTAATATCGAAAAAACACCCTAATTTTCAGTCGAAAATTCTCACGTCAAAATATCTGCTTTTTTAAAAAAGTCGGTGGGCTTTTTGTTCGTTGAAATCACTACTTTCTGATAGTGTTAAAAAATATATACATTACTATGGTAAATGGTCTCAAAAAAATGCAAAGAAACGAAAAAAACTCGAATACGAAATTTTTTTTTTAGATCAATATGTACAATTTTGAGCTATTTATTAAAATTTATACTTTAATTACTCGAAAAACGTAAGATTCCATGTTACATTGATAAAAAAAAAGTATAAATTTTAATAAATAGCTCAAAATTGTACATAATATTGATCTAAAAGTTCTAAAAGTTTTTTTCGTTTCTTTGCATTTTTTTGAGAACATTTACCATAGTAATGTATATTTTTTTTAACACTATCAGAAAGTAGATATTTCAACGAACAAAAAGCCCACCGACTTTTGTAAAAAAGCAGATATTTTGACGTGAGAATTTTCGATTGAAAATTAGGCTGTTTTTTCGATATTAAGTCAAAATAAGGTTAAAAAATAAATATTTTAAATCAAAAAAAATACAGTGTGTTTAGGACATAAAAAGGTAAGTTTTCACCAAATTTCGTGGGTAAAAAAAATTTTTTGTAAAAGGTAAAAATAAAAAACAAAAAACTTGGTTATTTGAATTTTTCACATACATTTTGAGGCTATATGAAAAAAGTGTAAATACAAAAGTTGTAGATCTTTTTATTACCTACAACTTTGCGATTTAACGTTTTTTCATAGGACTTGTAGTTTTACCGGAAATCGAGATAAATCATTTTCTACCCTTAAAACCCCCCCTCCCCCCCTTCCCGACCTCGGATCGCCCGTAATTTATTTTTCCTTTTATTTTTGTTCTATTCTCTTCCTTTTCCAATGGGTTTCATCCTACTATTATTTTTTTTGTTTCAAAAATTATCGACCCTGGTCTATATAACTTTTCTGTGTTTATAGATATTAAAATTAAATTTTGAGATTATGCATAAGAGATGAGTCTGCATTTATTGGCATAATTTTCAATTCGTTAGCACTTCCGGTCTGACCGGAAGTGACCTTGACTTTGGTATTTTAAAGGGGACATCTTGTATATTTTTACTTATTGGGATTCAGCATAACATTCTAAGTAAAATGATACCTCACTTGTTATTTTTTGACGTGTTATAACATTTTTATGTATATTTTTTATTTTCAATTTAGAGATTAATTAGATCTGTAAATTTATAGTCAAGTAGTATAGGAAAGTTAAAATTATGTCATAATAATTGACTTTCTAAGTTTCCCAAGCGTTTAAAAAATGAAATTATGTTTTCTTGACGTTTACTCCATTTTTCCAAATGGAACGATGGTGGTTCACTAGGATATTTAAAGCGAGCATTTTTTTCCAACAATTTGATACCATACACTCCTATGCTATTTTAAAATTGACACGAAAAAATTTGCCTTAAGTCCCAATGGCAAATTTCAAAGCGTTATGCATTATCGCCGCCCTGTCTTTTAAAGAAATATAAAGGCGGCTTTGAAAAACGATGGAATGGTTTTGAAAACCAATATATGGTTTAAAATTGTAATGTCATTCGTTTATTAAACTTACATTGTAAATCAGATAAAATGGTTAGTTTTACTAGAAACGAACAAATTGATATGCTCCTAATTTTTGGAGTGACCAGAAAAATTCTTCTGAAGCTGCAAGATTGTATGTATTGTATGTTTTATAAACTAATGACATTACAACTTTAAATTAAAGCCATATTGCTTTTCAAAATCATTCCATTGTTTTCCCTTGCCTTTATATTTCTTTAGAAAAGAGAGGGCGGCAATAATGCATAACGCTTTTAAATTTGCGATTGGGATTTAAGGCAAATTTTTCTGTGTCAATTTTAAAATAGCATAGGAGTGTATGGTATCAAATTGTTGGAAAAAAAAATTCTCGTTTTAAATATTCTTCATTCTTCATCCTTTCATTTGGAAAAATGGAGTAAACGTCAAGAAAACAAAATTTCATTTTTTAAACGCCTGTGAAACTTAGAAAGTCAATTATTATGACATAAATTTAATTTTCATATACCTACTTACTACTTGACTATAAATTAACAGATTTAATTATTTTGCAGCACTCTAGATTGAAAATAAAAAATAAACATAAACATGTTATGTTATAACATGTCAAGAAATGACAAAAGGGGGGGTCATTACACACATAACGTTATGCTGAACCCAAATAAGTAAAAATATACAAGATGTCCCATTTAAAATATCAAAGTCAAGGTCACTTCCGGTCAAACCGGAAGTGCCAACAAATTAAAAATTATGCCAATAAATGCAGACTAACCTCTTATGCGTAATCTCAAAATTTCATTTTAATATCTATAAATATAAAAAAGTTATAGGGGTGAACCTCTTTTGACAAACACCCGGTATAGTACTCTTAGCATCGTAATTTACCCAGTTTGATGGATAAATACAACAATTAGTTTGTTCCGAAAATAAAACTAAATCTTACTAGAAAATCACTGTACACTGATTGTAATTCGGCTTGGAAACAGTAAATAAAATGACAAAGCGAAACCCCTTTTGAATTTCTTGCGCCTTACGCATGAGGAATTTTCCCTGTTTCTAGAAAAGCCTTCTGTTTGTACTTGTACACCCCCTTACGAGTTTCTGAAGAATTGAATACCATTATCTCGTTCTCGAGTTTGATTGCGTAATGTAGAAATGGAAGCTACACTGATTATTATTTTAATTTACTTTTATTCTTATACTTCGTGTAGCCTGAAATTTTAATTGGATTATATAAGTTATGTAAATGTATAATGGTCACTAGATAAGGTTTGCAATACACTTGCAGATACATTAATTAATTTAAAATTAATTCATAGCGGCAAAGTTGTAACACCCTGTATACCTACCACCAGTGGCGAACTAGCCCTCTGACCTGGGGGTGGCCCTGTTATTGTGATTTGAAGTGGCGGCTCGTGTAGAGGTGGAGAGCCCGCCGCAGGGCAAATTTTTTTTTTGGACCACGCCCAAATTTTAACAAATTTGGTCAATAATCAACAGTAATATCATGAGGCCTCGTTTTTTTATCGGTTAGATTTTCTGCTGTCACGAAAACTTTTTTTGGAAATTTTTTGAGTTGAATTGGGACATGTTTATTCTGATTAGATCCCGAGAGCGAAGCTCGAGGGAATTAATGTTTGTATGAACAAGTCCAAAGTTCAACGAGTATTGCCAAAAAAGTTTGAGTGAAAAATGGATTTTAACCAACAAAAAAATGATGGTCGAGTGATATTTGGCACGATTATTTCGTAGTCAGCCTTTTTTTTTCTGGAGGGGGGGGGGCTAGCGACGTCTAGGGGGGAAGGCCCGGCCCCCCTGTACTTACGCGCCTGCCTACCACTGCTGCAATAGACCAGGGTCGATAATTTTTGAAACAAAAAAAATAATAGTAGGATGAAACCCATTGGAAAAGGAAGAGAATATAACAAAAATGAAAGGAAAAATAATTTAGGTTTAGGTTTGGTTAGGTCGGGAAGTGGAAGGGGGTGAGTTTTTAAGGGTAGAAAACGATTTGTCTCGATTTCCGGCAAAACTAGAAGTCCTATGGAAAAACGTTAAATAGCAAAGTTGAAGGTAATAAAAAGATCTACGACTTTTTTATTTACAGTTTTTTTACATAACCTCAAAATTTATGTGAAAAATTCAAATAACCAAGTTTTTGGTTTTTCATATTTATCTTTTACAAAAAAAATTTTTTTTTCACGAAATTTGGTGAAAACTTACCTTTTGATATCCCAAACACACTGTAATTTTTTTGATTTAAAATATTTATTTTGTCACCTTATTTTGAGTTAATATCGAAAAAGCACCCTAATTTTCAATCGAAAATTCTCACGTCAAAATATCTGCTTTTTTAAAAAGTCGGTGGGCTTTTTGTTTGTTGAAATCTCTACTTTATGATGGTGTAAAAAAAATATACATTACTATGGTAAATGTTCTCAAAAAATGCAAACTTGGTTTTATTTGAATTTTTCACATAAATTTTGAGGTTATGTGAAAAAAGTGTAAATAGAAAAGTTGTAGATCTTTTTGTTACCTACAACTTTGCCATTTAACGTTTTTTCCATAGGACTTGTAGTTTTGCCGGAAATCGAGATAAATCGTTTTCTACCCTTAAAAACTCACCCTTTTCCACTTCCCAACCTCGGATCGCCCGTAAATTATTTTTCCTTTCATTTTTGTTATATTCTCTTCCTTTTCCAATGGGTTTTGTCCTACTATTATTTTTTTCACTTTTTACCATTTTAAAACTTCTTCAGCCCTGGTCTACAATGACTATTATGGAAACAAAAAAAATACAGGCCATTTCGTAAATCGCTCAGTTCATATCAACAACATACCATTCCGTTTCTCAGTCGAACTTTTCTGTTTTTTTGTTTTTCCCCTAATACCTTTAACCTCATATAAAGCTGGCAGGTATGTTTCGTATAAAACGTGTTTTATCTCGGCTTCCTGTTGTACTATACACGAATTTTCCTCCCTGCTGCCGCGTTATAGGAATGCAGACACAAAAAGAGGCGAAAGGATAGTGCCTGGCTATTGTAGAGAAAATTTATACTATCGATAACATATTTCTGCCATCGACAATAAGGTGAATCTAAAAAAACAACCTAGCACAGTATTACAAGATTTTTGGTGTACAGGACAGGGTCATTGGCTATATTTTGAACGCCCCCTTAACTCTTTTAATATTAAAGATAGAAATTTATTTAATTTTGTTACCAGGTCGTAGGTACTAAAGTATATTTTATTTTCTCTATTCAGAAATATTACACACACTGAGGAAAATGATCTAATACAACAGGATTGCTAAGACATAGTTTGTATTGATACCCTATTTTCTATTAACCCATATTAAATACATTGCTAGTGTATCAGACTCGCTTTAGTGTTATATCAATTCCAGATTTACTAGAACAGTGTTTTTATTGGTTAGTAATCAATTCCTTTAGCAGCACGGTCTTGTTGAATAATGAACTACTTTTAATACAGCAATTTTGTTAAGAAATAAATTGTATCTTCTCAATTCAATGCATTTTGTTCCCAGTAAATCGCTTACTCTACAATTAAGACGTTGGTGGGGGACTCGTAGCAATCGGCAAACGCCGCACGCCGTAGTATTAGTTTTAACGTATTTGTTGCGCAGGTCACATCGTAGTTCGGAGTCTTCTAGCTGTCCTGTCTGAATTTGAGTTTTATTGATCGTACCAATACCTGCTTTAATTTATTTAAGTTATTTTGAATGGTATTTGACAGGGAAACCAGCAACTAACAAGTTGTCTGCCACTTAATATCCGGTGACTACGGCAGTGATGTTTCTTAGGTCCTTCCGACTGTGCTGTAATAGCGCTGCGGTTTTCCTGCCGTCAAGTAGAGGCCGCGATTGCCTAGAGATGCTAAACTACTTCTGTCTATCTGCTTTGCGCAAGTTGTTTAGCTATCCGATCCATCTCCCTTTTGACTGATCCCAATGGTCTAGCCACAGTATTCTCTGCTAGTTCGCCAGACATGCTTGCGCCTTCCCTGGTGAGCCCATCAGTAACCCCATTGTAACCTATATTGCAATTTGCAATAGCCATAAACCCGACACAACGTGACTAGATGCTGAGCACCAAGTGGGCAGAGATATTGTTGCCACAACGCCTTACTATCTGATAGTCGTTGCTTGAAAGAATAAATATATATAGTTTAAAAAAACTAAAAAACACACTTTAATAATTAATCAAACTAAAAGGCAGAAAATAAATATAGTTTAAAATAATTCTTGAAATTCTTAATATAGGCAAAAAATAATAATGAACGATAAACATTAGTATTATTGTGAAAAAAGCGTGGGGTGCTCGATATATGAAAAATGTAGCACAAAGCGCCCTACGCTTTTACACCATAATACTAATGTTTATCGTTCATTATTATTTTCTGCCTATATTATGAATTTCAAGAATTATTTTAAACTATATTTATTTTCTGCTTTTTAGTTTGATTATAAAGCGTGTTTTTTAGTTTTTTTAAACTATATTTATTTTACATTTTTTAGTTTGAGTCGAAGTACTACAGTTCGGTTTATGGCATCAATCCCAAAAATTGCTGAAAAAATATATGTACTTTCAGCCATAGACGGGCAAATTCCGTCTAAAAGGAATATGTATTGGCAACTGGTTTGTTCGTTGTTACCCAGAGCATTTCTTTTAATTCAATTTTTTCAACTAATATTATTTTATAAAAATAAAATTGAAATTAAATTTTAAAAAATGCTCTGGGTAACAACGAACAAACCAGTTGCCAATTTACCTTTTAGATTTAGACGGAATTTGTTCCTCTAGTTATCGCCTCCTGTTATATTGTCAGCGGTTCTTGACAAGTCTACAAAATTTAAATTACCGTTTAAAGTGGGTCAAAATAGGGTTCAAAGAAGTCGCTTTCGGACAAACAAACAAACAAACATACAGATGAAGCTAATATAAGCGTGTTAAAAATGAAATATCGATATGACTTTTTCCTGTCTACACAATACGGTGGCGTTTTAGTAGAAAAATGCGGGGGTTAGAACGGGGTTAGACAGACCGACCTGTTGGGTAATTCGCAATTCTCTCTGCAGCGCTTTTGATCGAGACCAATTTTCTTTCGGCGCGGCGTTCGTTCGTTGTTGGAAAAGTTGGAAGTTTTCGTTAGGGGCGAGTTTTTCTCCCTTTATTGAACCTACGTCGAGTTTTACTGATAAACGTGTGAAAAGAAAACGTTTTCGAAGTTTTCCTTCGGAAGAAATGGTTAAATATTTAATACCCCCACGTCTGGCCACGGATATATTGAGTTAGCGGAGATAAAACCACCGGGTAGATTTTTCTAAGAGTAAAGATGTTTCAACAGAAAAAATATATTTGGAATTATTATTTATCAAGTGCAAACCACTGACAAAATAAAAAAATCGGCTTTTACCTTTGCCCGTTCCTACTTTTCCAGCTAATGTATAAATTTTTAGTTTATTACTTTAATGGGGCTATTTTTAAAACAACTTGAATTTTGTCTTTTGGCCCATCCGTTGTTACGTCCTCTAGCGGCAATCGGTACCACTTTAAAAATAATTTCCAGTGTTATCTTTTTGCCTTTTTACCTTTAGTAATAATACTGAAATCTAACGCAAAGCAAATGGAATTAAAGTTTTTTCTGCGGTACTATACCAAACTATACCCGGTTTTGAATAGGGTTAATAAGTACCTAATCCAATAAAACAATATTTCGTTATTCCCTCTTAAGTAGTTTTTTAAGCTATCAAGCCAACAGGCATGTTTTTGTGATCTAGGGACCATAGAATGTTACACTGAGAAAAAGCCTTCTATTCCTTAAAATAATTCATATACTCTTTATACAACTGTTATATGTGACAGCAACGCGCTTTCGTACTGTAAGACAATGAAAATTGCTAGACGGTTGTGTAGTGATAATATCATGGTAATTTAACCAATAGGAAATAGGAGTTAATGCTACTATAGAATGGTATATAGCCATTATTGCTCTGAATACTCATAGTAATTTATCAAGTTCGATTGGGGGTGTAATCTGGTTTTATATAGGTACTGTATTAGTTCCGCCTGGCAGTTGTAATGAAACTTGACATTATTCATAATATTTGGGTTAATAAAAAATAAGCTATCAATTCAAACTATGTCTTAGCAAACTTGTATTAGATCATTTTCATCAGTGTATGAGATATCAAAATTAAAAAAAAAAAAAAAAGCCAATTCGTTACTAGTCCCAGCTCTTACACTATAGTAAACATCGTTTAACTGCAGTTCACTGATTATCAGCAATTTTTGCATACGGGTCAATGAGATCCAATTTTTTTTCGTTTACTATGGTTAGTTTTATGGTTCTTTGATTAATTCGAAAAGCTTGACTGCGTATCGAACTTATGACTATTAGTCATGCGTAAAAGCTAAAGGTGAATTTGCGCAACTTTTGTCCTTTAATTGTCATACCACCAATAAGTTGCAAAACTTTTAAAAACATATAAAACCTCTTTAATGCTCATTAATGGATCAGTGTTAAATGTCTTTCGGTGATTATTACAACAAGTTGCGCGGTAAAAATGAACATATTAAATATAACGCTTTTGCTTTTTCTGATCGTCTTGGTGGATTGCATGGAGAAAACTCAGATGTACATGAAGAGATCGGAAGTTAGTGACCAATCGATGAGCGGTTCCGGATATTCGTACAATATTCACGATGGAAGCCCTCACGAAGGTTTTGCGTTTGAGACTGGGGACGAAGATAAAGCTTTGAAAATATTACGAGATTTAGGGTATGAGTTTGAGTATGATCCCCTTTCTGAGGGTTCCAGGTAAATTTTTATTTGTTTTTTTCAACTGAAAAATAATTAAGCACTATGGCTGGCTTTAATTGCCTAAAATATTAAATTTTTTGTTCTTTATGTCTGTTTTTGGAAGCCCTAAAGATCAGGATTAAGGAGGTAGTGTCTCACCGGGAAACGATTCGATCCATATATGAATAACTATACATATGGTGGTACTATTCGCAATATGGTGGCATTTCCGGTTATACCGGAAGTAGGTGTGAACTTGCTTATTTTAAATGGAACACCATATATTATTACATTTTTGGACACAAGATTATCTGCAGTTTTCGTATATCATCTCCTATGCCTAAGTTTAAACGTTTTTGACGTATTTAAGTTTTTATGCCAAAAAGACGTTTGCAGCCGTAAGCAAACCTTTATCATTTAATTTGATTAGGATTCCTTATTGAAAAGGACATGTATTAAATTTTTTTTTTGAAAACTACTAATACAAGGACAAGGTCTTCAAACAATAAGGTTAATAATGAAATTGAAAAAACTGCAAAAAAAACACATTTTTAAATGGAAACCCCTAAATTTTATAATTATTTTTTATTTAGCATCAAAAATAGGGGTAAGATTGTGAAAAGTTGTCTATATCGAAAAATTTTAGTAATTTAAAAATATACATATTTACGAAAAAGACCACCAATATTCTTTTTATTTATTATTTAAAGATAGCAAAAAAATGGATATTAAAAAAATATTTTCTTACAACATGTTAATATATATTTTTAAACATAAAAATAAAATAATAGTATATTACATACCGAAGAGGAAAGGTTTCATTACTGTCGAGAGATTAGTTAGTTATCCGAGACGCGAAGCGTCGAGGTTAACTTTAATCTCGTGACAGTAAAGAAAACTTTCCTCTGAGGTTTGTATACTATTTTATTTACAACCACACCGTTAATTGAAAATTAGATAATATTTGATTTTTTCAAAAAATGTAGTAAAAATGTCAAAATATGACATTTATTGTTTTGACGCCAAACAAAAATATGTTGGTTGAATGACAAGAATGAGGAAAATGAGTGAGGGAAATGGGTGAGGGAAGTGAGTGAGGGAAGTGGAAGAGGGAAGTAGACGTAGGTAATGTGACACTTCCAAACTTTTAAAAATGTTGTAATGTCAACATTACATGTATGGTTGTAAATAAATTATATTAATCACACACATGAAACTCGTCATAAAAAAACTATTACATATAAAAATAGAGTAAACAAAACAATAGCACACAAACATTTTTTAAACATCAATCCATAAATTTTTGATATGCTACCACAGTCAATAAAAATAATTAAATCATTAAATAATTATAGTAATAAAATTTAAAATTGGATATTATCCAATCCAAGAGATATATTCAAGAACGTCATTAATAAATAATAAATATACCAAGCTATAATGAATAAAATAAATAAATATATAATAATATATTATATACATGACGTATTGTATCTTTGTATACTGTAGTGATATAAAATATACCAATAAAATATTGTCATATTAGTTTTATATTATAATCTAGTTGTGTCTGAATTATGAAATATATTCTTGACAATAAATATTATATTATTTAACTCAAAACAATTATTTTACTTCAGAGTTCGGAATTGATAGTTTATACAAAAAAAAATATATATTAGCATTAAATGTCAGAAAAATATTTGAATAAACTTTTATTATTATATACGACAAAAATAATGACTTTCCAATATTCTTTGTTTAATTTCTAAAAACTTTTATACACAACATTTTTTTTATTCGATTAATAAATCCATGAAAAGAAATTTCGTTTCCAAGGGGCACCCCAGCTCTTAAGGGCTTACAATCGATTTTGATAATAATTATGATAAATTTAACTAACAAATCTTAAAAGCTAAAAATATTCAATTTATGACACTTAGTATTTGAAGATGGTGCCACATCAATTTAGTCTTCTGGCTCTATATTCTCTCTCGTACAATCCACAGGTTCAAACGTAAGAACTACAACTTACTTTTTTCAGATATGCTACAGAACCCATACCTTTACCCTACGAACAATATTATAAGGACTTTTCCCATGTGGATAAAGAACCTTTAGGCTTTAATCTAAATCAAGAAAATTACCAAATTCCAGAAAGTACAGTTTTCTCCAGACTATATTCACCGTTGGACCAATATGAAAAAATTACGTAAGTAATTCTCGGTTTTAAAGATTGTCTGTCATTTTATATTTAAATTTTCACTTTCTACAAGTCGCTATATCGAATCAAGGGAACTTCCCGCTTTATTTTTAAATCATCACATCACCTATTAAAATTGAAGAAACGAACTACAGTGTGACCAGTAAAGTCCGCATCATATAGGATTTTTTTTATTAATAGCCTTATTCGAAATTTGACTTTGGCATCAAGTTCTGCTTCGATCGAGACGAAAATTAAGCAAAAAAATAGTAGTCACGTGATTCGCATTATCTGTCAAATTTTAATTTTTTCAAAAAATAATTCAAAAGTGGGGTTATTTTTGCAAATATCGAAAAAAGTTGTTAAAAAGTTTTTTTCAATGCAGTTTCTAGCCCACATGCACAATTTTAGCTGCATAAGATAATTTTGATTTTTTACCCATATTTTGTAAATTGCACCACTTTTGCAAAATAAGAATCAACGCAACCTACATAAAACTTCTTAGTTTTGACAATGCTTTGTTTCAGATACATTTTCTTTAAAGTATATTAAATGTGTGTTTTTCTACAAAATCAAAATTGGACTATTAAAATTTGGTCGCATGTGATGCAAAGTTGATTTGTTTTTGACCCTGTATAAGGTAATTTCGTAAAATAGGTATTTTTCAAAACGTAGTTTGTGTCTGAAAGTAATAAACCTTAATATTAAGACAAAAAAGAACACAGTGTCATCAGTAAAGTGTTCATTTAAGTGGAAAATAAATTTTAGTGGTGGGTAAAAAATCAAAATTATCTTATGCAGCTGAAATTTTGCATGTGGGCTAGAAACTGCATTTAAAAAAACTTTTGAATTATTTTTTGAAAAAAATTAAAATTTGACAGATCATGCGAATCACGTGATTTTTTTTGCTTAATTTTCATCTCGATCGAAGCAGAACTTGATGCCAACGTCAAATTTCGAATAAAGCCATTAATAAAAAAAATCCCATATGATGCGGACTTTACTGGTCACACTGTATTCTTGTCTGTAAGGTAAGTAGGGGTAAAAGTAATATAAAATTTTAATAGTTCCTGAAAAACGGTTTGCATCGAACACATTTTTTGATAATAAAATGCCAAAGTCAAATTTCGAATAAAGCTATAAATGAAAAAAATCCCATATGATGCGGACTTTACTGTGGACCACACTGTATATTATGCTCGAAAGTGTGTTAGTTTTGGAATGCAGGTTTTCGTAATTCGTATTCTTAATCAATTTCTATTACTTGTTTCAGTTATCCACCCAAATATCCTTACGCTCACGGCTACGACCATGACTCCCACGACGCTGGCAACTTCCTCAAGAAAAGCGGAAAATCTTACGGCGATAGTAACTTCGCTAAACATGGCGAAAAAGGTGATACAGGTTACCAAAACATTGACGCTTTTGACAAAGCATTAAAAGGATCATACGACAAAGACGACGCCAAGTCATATTACAATCAGAACGGCGGATCAAAACAATCCCATCATGACAATGCAGGAAACTATGCAGGCAATACCGCAGCTGGTAAAGTGTCGTTTGGCGAATCTTTCGGTCAAGCCAAAGGTCACAATAAAGGATCGAAAACAACCGGTTATCACAAGGTTTATCACAAAGACGACTACAATAAACAACACAAGTTCTATGACAAAGCGGATAAAAGCGGCCATTTTAACAAATATGGAAACCATGATGAAAAAAAAGGAAGTGGAAATGGTTATTTTGTAAAAGGAGGCAGCGCTGACCAAGGATATGATAATAAGGCATATGGTGCGAAAGGTCTAAGTGACCATGGAAAAAATGAAGAAGTCAATAAAGGTTTTAAGGGCGTCGAAGGTAATGAAGGATTCTTCTCAAATTATGCTGGCTTTAGTAAAGATGGAGGCAAGGAAGCTGAAAGTGCAAGTGGTTTCAATGTTTGAAAATTATATTAGATTCGTTCTGTTATTGTGTTGTTGTTTGTTGTGTCAAAGTTATTTTCTGTGATAACGAGTAAATAAATTATTTGTTTTTTAATACACGAATTAGGTAAATTAATAATATTTTGTTTTTTGTTTCTGCCTCCCCCTTTCCCTTAAAGAATGTAGTCTAGGTCCGCCCTTCTAAACAATTAAATCACCTCTTTATATCCGTTATGTTTCACATATTCACATTTCTATATACTCCGTTATGTTTCACAAATTTAGTCAGTTTCCCGACACGTGTTTCGGCCCTTGCGGGCCATTGTCAAAGGAGTACAAGAAGATACTAAATTCTACGTGACATTGCAAAGGTATTTATATCATATTATGGTAACTATAAACATGTCATAAAATTAAAATTAGGATTAGAAGATTGAATGGTCAACTGTGGGTTTTCCTAATTTTTAAAGGTACAGATACATATTTAGTCCTACTATTAAGAATTAGGGAAGCACCTAAAGGTATTTCGGTTTGATTATGAACTATGGAGGGCTTTAGGTTAGGAGTCCGATCGCAATACATTGGTTTCGGGCAAAGTTTTGAATCGGTAAAGCAGCTTTAAAAATGGCCGTCAGGGGCGCATGTGCTCCTTTAAATCCGTAAAATGCATGGGTTCTTATGGGATAATCAACTGTTTTATTGAATTTAGTTAACTTAAACCATCTACAGGCTGAGATATGTATATATTATATCTAATAAAGCTTATTTTATTAATTATTGGATAAAAATACCGCTGACGTCTATCAAAACCTGTAAAAAGTCAAACACTTGACGATCACTGTGCCACGACCGGGAAACAGCGAACTAACTACTAAACAGGGACGTAAATTTAACGAACAGCCTTTTTCGATCAGACTCCTTCCTAAAGCCCTCCATATTATGAACAACATTACATTTGTTTTTATGGCTTTTTTGATACTTAGATATTGTTTCTAGATTTAGATGTTGTAAATAATCAAACCGAAATACCTTCAGGTGCTTCACTAATTCTTAATAGCACACTTATCTAGGACTAAATATGTATCTGTACTGTACCTTTAAAAATTAGGAAAATCCACAGTTGACCATTCAATCTTTTTATCTGTGAATAGTTTTTTTTACTTGATGGAAATTCATTACAATTATTGCAATAAAGACTTTAGTCTAATTTCCACATAATATTTATTTTATAACCCGGCGCGTCTCGCTATACTGTAGCTTTATCAAGGGATTTTCTAAATCGAGTGAGGTGTGAGGTACTATAATTTTAACCTAAATAATTTATATACTAATTATCTTTTTCTTAAACAAGTAATTATATTACGGGAATAATACCCAGAGCTGTTTTTAGAATGTGGTCAATTATTGAAAAGGTTTAATAAGGGCGATTTATTCAAATGTGTTTGGTCACTTTTAGTGATGGGAAAAACCGAGTTTTTTTAATAACCGACTACCGAGAATTCAAGTGATTTTAAAAACCGAATGAAAATCGGTTTTTCACTCGAAATCTATATTACGGGAATATGAGTGATAGTTCGTCGAATAACACTGCCGCCAGTTTCGTGAAGTAGTAAAAAACCGATATAACCGATATAAATAATCACTGCGAGGCATCTATTTTTTTAAATCACTTGAATTATCAATACAGATATTTAAACTTCTAAAAAAAAAACCGACCAGAGTTCCCCGTTAACTACTTTGTCTTGCCGCTATGAGTGATTTGTATGAATGGCATGCGGGTCGTTGGAAAATAAAAACGAATTTTCGTCACTCGAATGATTACCGATGATAACCGAATAATTCGAGTGATTGAAAAAACCGAGTGATAGGTTATTTTTTAACTCGAGTGATCCCAACACAATTCAAAAGTAGACCGGTGTTTATATGATGGTTAATTTCCAAACTTTCAAACAAATTAAATTTATGGCTTTTATTTTCTGTATGAAGAATTTTGAAATTATCTGCAAATGTATGGCTTTCTTCGGTAATGTGATTGGATCTTCTAATCCTAATTTTAATTTTATGACATGTTTATAGTTACCATAATGACATAAATATCTTTGTAATGTCACGTAGAATTTAGTATCTTCTTGTACTCATTTGAAAATGACCCGCAAGGGCCGAAACACGTGTCAGGAAGCGCTGATTAAATTTGTGAAACATAACAAAGTTATTATTTTTTCTTCCTGTGCAATGGAACAACAGTTTCACCAAGCATGTAGCCAACACAAATTAATTTTATAATTGTATAAACTTAAATAACCTTACTGTTTGTGCAATATTTTTTGCGATTACGCAAGAGCAAATGTTTAAAAAAAAAACGCTTTAATTGAATATTCAATAGCGATTTCTTCTGTGTAATAGTGAGAACCAAATCTACAACACAATTCTAAAATTCGGACGGTTTCGGACGGTCCCCATTTTAATAACCCATACCGATTCACCAACCGGCTTTGCTTTTATACTATTTGTGTTTTAATTTATTACCAAGAACTTATACTGGTATACAGTTATCTAAGTGGTTTATAACCTCAAGAATCGTACTTCCACATTCTGGTACATTTTATCTTTATTCGCTAGTCCAAAAGGGGCTCGAATCGATAGGTTTCGCCGCGGTTAGGTGTGTTACCTCAAGTATATAATAAGGTCTTTGGATATTTAAAAAACTTAACGTTATTGTCAGTGTTTAGTTTCATTGGGTCGACTCTAGAAATCTATCGAATTATGAGGATAATTTAATTCATGTACAGTTGACGACAGATAATTTCGTACACTAAACTGTGATACTGTAAATGCAACTTTTTTACCTTTATTACCTTTGTAACGTGTTAATTGCTATCATGATATATGTCAAAGTATTGTCATTATCTTATTTGATTTAAAAATGCCTCATTTCAGTATTATTGAAAAAGCAAGAATAATATGTTTAGTAGAAATAGGGTGGTCTTATGGAAAAATAGCTGATAATTTTGGAGTACCTAGAAGTACTGTTCAAGGAATTGTAAAAAAAATGGTGCTATCATCAAACACTTGAAAGGTCTCTTGGGTCTGGTTTAAATAATAGAAAATCATCAAATGAAGAAGACCGAAAATTGGCGGAGTATTTAAGGCAAAATACATTTGAAACTGCAGTATCCGCTAATACACATAACAGGGTTTCCTGCTTCATCTAGAACTGCGCAACGCCGAGTAAGACAATGTTCCGAATTAAGAAATCGAGCAGCTGCATCCAAACCGTTTTAAAAAAATAGTGATAAGGAACAAAGAATGGGGTTTGCTATGCAATATTTACCAGAAAATGATTTTTTTTAGCAAAATGTTATCTTTTCCAATGAGAAAACTTTTCGGTCTACATATAATGGAAGGATTCGAGTATATAGACCACCAAATTCCCGATATGATGAGAAGTATACTCAAAAAAAGCAAACCAGTAGACGTTTATCCGTTAATATGTGGGCATGGATAAGTGTTTACGGTGCAGGTGTATGCTGGAATATTGGTGGAACACTAAACAGTAATATATATTTTCAGATTTTGGAAAATGTTTTTCTTCCTTCTGCCGCGATAGGTTTTGAAGGAAATAACTTTATATTTCAGCAGGATAACTGCCCTGTGCGTACTGCAAGAAATATATATATAGGAAACTGGTTTAGACAAAACAACGTAACATGTCTGCCTTGGTGCTCAAGAAGTCCTGATTTAAATCCAATTGAAAATGTTTGGGGATTGATGGTAAAAAAAATGTATAAAATAAATTTTAAACAACAGAATGAAATAGAGTTATTTGATAAAATAGAAGAAATTTGGGAAGGGCTAACTCCGGATTACACCAGAAGTATTTATTTTGTCAATGCCAAGAAGATTACGATTAGTGTTAGAATCCAATGGCGCAGCAATTAAATATTAGTACTTTGTTTGTTGTAATAATTGAGTTATGTATGGGTGGAGTGTACGAATTTATATGTCGTCAACTGTACGTAGTTTGAAAACAAAGACAACTTTTATTCGTTTTGCTGTTCCTCATTCTCGCTTATGGCAGAACTTAAAAAAGAGGTTTAAAACGAACGTTATATCTCTAGAGAGTCATGCATCTATCAGGCGATCACCATTTAAAACAGCGATACACTTTTTTGATTGGATAAAGTCAATGCAGCAAAGGCGGTAAAGGTGTGTGGAAGTTAAAGGAAAGTATGTTACAAAATTATCAACTATGTTTTTGTTTCCAATGTCCTACGCTATTATTGTGCGTGTACTTACGGTATCTTTTCTAATGTCAAAGGGTAAGTGTCTTACCTGAAACAAAAAATTATAGATTAGTATATTTGGTCCAAATTTCTTAATTTTTATATAACTGGGTAAGGTCCTCACATTTTGGCTTTAAGAATTTGTTCTAGTATTTTGTTTCAAACCTTTTGAAGATAGTATATTATAGAAAAATTACATAGCGCGAATCCTATACAGGGTGGTCCAACGAAAAGTTAACACCTCGATTTTTCTGCTTGAAAATGAAAATGTGGAAAATCGCTCGGACCTGTCGATTTTTATTTCGAGGGGGACATCTTTGGCGTATATTGTCAATCTTGTTACTTCCAGCCCCTAGGAGGGAGGGGGGGGGTAAGATCTAAATCTTAAATGGATACCATTATTTTATATAATTTTTTCGAACTCTGCATAAAATTCTGAACATTTTTTAATAAAAGCATTATTAGTCTATACTTAACAGTTTCCGAGATACTGACTCTTGAAAAATTACATTTTTGAACTTTGACAGCGTCTAGCTTTCTAACTGTACGTCTTAGAGCAAAACGGCTTACATGTCCCTATCTTCGATTTTTATTTTTTTTTCAATAGTGTCAACTTTCGGTTAAACCGGAAGTACTATATTTCTTACATCCGGTTTAATCGAAAGTTGACACTATTGAAAAAATAAAAATCGAAGATAGGGACATGTAAGCCGTTTTGCTCTAAGACGTACAGTTAGAAAGCTAGACGCTGTCAAAGTTCAAAAATGTCAGTTAAGTATAGAGTAATAATGCTTTTATTAAAAAATGTTCAGAATTTTATGCAGAATCCGAAAAAATTATATAAAATAGGGGTATCCATTTAAGATTTAGATCTTACCCCCCCCCTCCCTCCTAGGGGCTGGAAGTAACAAGATTGACAATATACGCAAAAGATGTCCCCCTCGAAATAAAAATATACGGGTCCGAGCGATTTTCCACATTTTCATTTTAAAGCAGGAAAATCGAGGTGTTAAGTTTTCGTTGGACCACCCTGTATAAGGATGAGAAAAACAACGCTAATTACCAGAACATAAACGATATAGCTTTAAGGAAGTAAAATTTTAACTCCGTCGACAGTAATTGCGCAAGCATCATGTTAATTATCGTCCTCTTAATAACAATTACTTTTTACAGTATGTACAGCTACTTAGCCGAACGCAAAATGAGAAGTATTTGTTTTTTCGGCACCCGGACCTTAATTACTTCTCTTCTGATATGCTGAAAACACGGATAATTACAGTCAGTTGATTTCGTTCTTTTGCCTTTCAAATACTTAAGTATAAACGGGAATTCGTATTCTATCCTTTAATTATATTACTATTATTTTGGCTCCCAACGAGTTCTTTATGTCACAGAACTAAAAAAATATGTAGAGTGCACCTAAAGTTCCCTATAGAAGTATGTCTTTTAAATTAGCGTCTCTATAGGCAATCGTTGGTGACACACTGAGAAAAAGCCTTCTATTCCTTATGTTATATACCGGGTGTCCACGGAAGGTGGCCCGCCCCTCTAACTTTCTTGTTTTTCAAGATAATGAAATAAAATTCGAGGGATTTGTATACGACATAAAACTGCATTATTTGACAGGTGACTCAACATTATGGAACTTCCGGTTTAACCGGAAGTGACATAAACTTTCGATTTTTAAATGGGACACCTGGTATATTTTTCCTTTTTTTGACTCTATACGACATTCTAAATACAACGATGTGTCACTTGTTACTTTTTGTCACCAAGAAAATATTTTTTTTCCAAATTTATTGTTTTATCTAGAGGGCTATGAATACCTTAAAATCACTTATTTCAGTTCTCTAATCTTGGGAAAAATACAATTTTACTATTTTTGATCCAATGCTATGTGCTATGTAAAATTTAATTTTTAAAGTTATATAACAAATTTTTTTTAAATGGCAACATGGTGGCTCGTCGGGTTAAGAAAAAAGAGGATTTTATTACGATTATTTTGATACCGTACACTATTAGGTTTTAGAAAAGCTGTCATCAAAACACTTTAAAAAGTTAACTTAGAACTTTCCTAAAATGAAGCATCTTTTGAGAATAAATTTAGATTTAAATGCATCAAGTAGCCTGTGACCAGCAAAACTGATAAAACAATATCATGCCTTGAAGAAAATTGAAATGCCAACAGCTTCTGCCAAAGTAAATTAGTTTGTTGTTTAAAAAACATGGAAAATAATAGTTTTATAAGGAATGAAAAAGTTGAAAAAAAATATTTTCTTGGTGACAAAAAGTGACAAGTGACACATCGTTGTATTTAGAATGTCATGTGGAGTCAAAAAAAGGAAAAATATACCAGGTGTCCCATTTGAAAATCGAAAGCTTATGTCACTTCCGGTTAAACCGGAAATTCCATAATGTTGAGTTACGTGTCAAAAATTGCAGTTTTATGTCGTATACAAATCCCCCGAATTTTATTTCATTATCTTAAAAAACAAAAAAGTTAGAGGGGCGGGCCACCTTCCGTGGACACCCGGTATATTCTAATTCACATACTCTTTATACAACTGTTTAATACTATATGTGACAGCAACGCGCTTTCCTACTGTAAGGCAACGCTGCTAGACCGTTGTGTAGTGATAATATCACGGTAATTTAGCCAATATAAAATAGGAGTTAATGCTACCATAGAATGGTTTATAGCCATTATTGCTTTGAACACTCACAGTAATTATCATGTTCTATTGGGGGTGTAATCTGGTCTTATATACTGCATTAGTTCCAACTGGCAGTTGTAATGAAACTTGACATTAATCATAATAATATTTGAAGAAATAGTCCATGCTTAATTCTCAATAATCCTGAGCTTTAATCCTCAGTAACCCACAAAACACTTTTTGCAATGGAATTTTATTGTGATATATCTTCATAATATGACAATTTTATCCTTATAATGTCTTACTGACATACACTTGAAAAGTTTTATAAAAATTTTTTTAAATAATCTTCGACACCTTCCTTTTAGGAAGGTTTTTCTTCTTCCCCAGTTTATTTGGTTGGTTTAGACCCACTTTAATAACTTTTTTAACATACTCAGTATGGTTTAACGAGTTTAAACTTTATCAATTTTCTTCATATTATGTCTCTTCTACACATCATTTTTTTAATTAAATAAAAGCTCCATTAAGGTTCTACACCATTTTCTCTTCTGCTAAAACCATCAGCACTAAATAAATTTTCTGTCTCCTGATGATGAACGTTTGTACGTTCGAAACATGTAGAGACCCCTAGAGAATTTTTATTCTATTAAATTTTGTGGAGGAAGACTTTAGGTTTTTCTTTCTTTCCCATAATAATATTTGCTTGCTACGATTAATAAAGTATATACAAATTTAAGTAGCTTCTAGTGTGATATTGTTCTTGTCGTTTAACATTGTATATTATTATCTATTATGCAACATGGTCCATTCGTCCATAGACTATAAAGTCCAATGTATAATGTGCGAAATAAAAATCTTAAATTGTTTTGTCTGCATGACATGCAAAGTTAAAAAAACTTAAATAGTACGAAGTAAAAGTAAATTAATTGGAACAGAAATTTAGGCAGGACAGCTAGAAGACTCCGAACAACGATGTGACCTGCACAACAAATACGTTAAAACTAATACTACGGTGCGCGGCGATTGCCGATCGCTACGAACCCACACCAACGTCTTGTGGATAATAGGTTCTAACTGATACAATTCGTTTTGGAGACGCTGTTGTGCTTTCTTAATTGTAGAGAAAGCGCTCTACTGGGAACAAAATGGGTCGCATTGAGAAGATACAATTTATACTATTAAAATTAAAATATTTATCTTGGCAATCGATAGATGCCAAAGGTACAAAAATTGCTTTACTATACTATAATATATCTTGAAATAAATTCGATAGGTTTAAAGGGTTTTGAGAAAATGGTACGAGTTCAAGCGATGGTACTCCTAATAAAATCGCACAAGACTATCTAACAATGGCATAGAATTTGTAGAATATGAACAATTGTACCAACGAAGCGTTTAATACTAATTATAATCATCCAAGATAAAAACGAAACAAACCAGAATACCATCCATTAACCTCCCAAACAGCAAACCCGCCCGAATCAATTATAAAATTTTTTGTCGCAATGTTATAAACCGAAACTGATCAACCGCGAACGAGTCAAAAATACCCACTCACAAATATGTACAAAAAAAATGTGCAAATTGCATTGTATGCTGATTGACGTTGATGTTGATAATCCTAAACAATACCCACAGAGCGATTTACGAGTTTTTGGCCTTGTTTCCTGTTTATTTGCGCTGTGCCCTCTTGAATATTCCTTGAATTTTGCATGATTTTTGGGTTGTATGTGCTACATAGAGTTTCCATAAAGTATATGGCTTGATATATTAAAATTTAATTTCTTAATACGTACTTACATTTATATGTTGTAGAAACTTTATAGCCCTGGAATCGTAAAAATGTTTACAACCTTAAGGTGTATTATACTACTTTATACATGTTAGCGATGTAAGTTCCAGTAAAACATTATATAAAAATCCTTTAAAGCTATGAGAAAATACGTTATCTATAAAAGTGATTATAATTAGTAAAATCTCTGTATCTGTGTATCTTAAGAAATATGATGCCTGATTTACCAAGTTAAACATTATGGTTTTAAAAGGATGGTGCTCCCCAGCATTATGTAAGGGAGAACTTAAACACATTTTTTTCGTTGAGGTGGATAGGTAGACGAGGTTCAATAGAGTGGCCATCCAGATCGCCCGATTTTAACCCACTGGACTTTTTTTGTGGGGCTACGTCAAAAATATGAATGAGAGACATTTTTCCAGAACTAGTACAAGATGTAGAGCAGGAATTTTTAGACCGATTGATCTATACACTGAGAAAACCATTCGATTCAAGTTTTTTTTTGAATATACAGGGTGTCCGGAAATGATGAGCAAAAAAAATGTAGGTAATAATTCTATACCGAAAATAAAAAATCTCTTCCTACAACATTTTTTCGAAAATTGATTAATTATTAGCGGAGTTACAGGGTGTTAAAGTTAAATTTTATTTGCATTTTTTTTTCAATACTTTTTGCCACGCTCATAATATTTTGACAAAAACTCGTGTAAGGGGGCTTTTTCGGGATAAAGAATACAAATTTTCCCATCGTTTTCTTCCCATTTTGTAAAGGGCGCCACATAGGAGCCTATACTTTAATTTGAATGGTCCTAACTTTTTTGTCCTACACTGTATGCGCATTTTGACTGAATATTTGTATTCTCCTAACTTTTTGACATAAAAAAAGGTAGGTATACTACTTTTGTTTCGATTAATCTAACCTTTTTCGAGAAAAACGCTAAAATAACATTGCTTGCATGTGATGAATACGAAATCATTTTAATTTATTTTTAACCTTAAACATAGCATAGCAAAGGAAGGAATATTCCATGGAGTTCGTCGGAATTTTTTAGGAAGAATTAATTTATGCATTGAAGAGGAAGGACCGTCACTTTGAACCTTTGATTTGAATGTTTAATTTATTGTTCTAGTAACTTATGTATTTTAAAACTGCAAATAAAATTTAACTTTTGTTTTGCGAAAATGTTATTTTTTAAATCTTAGGTATATATGCACCTTTTTCTGTAAATTTACTTGTTTATTAAATCTTGATTATTACAATAACATTTATTTTCTTGTATTTTAATAGTCTATTTTATTTTGAATGCAATGGCAATGAGAAAATTATGGAAAAATTAAAAAATTATTGACATCATCAAGATCATTTTGCATTTGGGTGAGAACGAATGCACGTATTGACATGAACCAAAAACCAAAATGCAAAGAATATTTGCGGCCCAATGGAAACTGATATGTTGATGTAATTTTGCTTCTTAAATATTCCACAGGGTGTTTTGACACTAAGCAAAAAAACAACTTTTCGATTATCCTTGTATAATATGTGAAAAAACCAATTTCTCTTAAAATTTGTTTAGGTACGTTAAAACTAATATGTATCTATCTAGTGCTCTCTAAAAAATCACTTAAATCGGAGTAAAAATAAAATAGTTATAGAGCCCTAAACTTAGGTAATCCAAATTTTATGATGCAAGTTTTTTTTTGCACGAGAGTATATAAAATACTGCTTCGTTCCTTTATCATAACCCTGTATATTTTATACCGACAGTTTTCTTACTATGTGGGTACGCAGGCCCGCTTGTTGCAAAAAGAATACGAGGAATACGAAAAATCGAACACCTTATATTGGCCAGACGGCGAGAGCATGTACCCGCTTTTAGAACAATGCACTTCCTCAAATAAAAATGCATTTTGCATTCTCCCTACAAACACAAGATGTGCACTCTCAGCAACTAAAAATGAAACTTTATAAGAGCTTCCATCCGGCATGGGGAAAAATCAATACTAGATCAAGGGCATTTGCTCCAGGCGGGAAAAATTTGGACACTTGAACTCACACCTGTGTAGGGTAAAAAGGGCATAATGTTACCACATAACATGTCATCGGATAGAAAACTATACGGATAGAGGCATAGTCATAATATACCGTGTGTCCACGGATAGAGTTTGGAAGAGGAAATACTTTTTTATTATTAGGTATAGAAGAAAAAGTCATTCCCTCTAAAAACGTCTACTAGTGCTGAAACTACATTTTTCGAATATCAGATTTGCGATTATTATACAGGGTTCGTCAAAAACAACATTTTTACTTTTTAGCATTTTTTTTTCAATTCCGTGATTTATTAAATCAATTTTGCTTGTGCTAAAACTACAATTTCAAATATCACATTCGCGATTACTATACAGGGTTCGTCAGAACCAAAATTTTTAGTTTCTTTGATTTTGTTTCAAATAAATTTACGTAAAAACAAACAACTCTTGTTGCTTTCTTAATTCGAATATGATTTTATATCTGGCCGAGTAACGATTTTGTTGCAAGAAAATCATTTTTTATTTGCCTACTTTTGACGTATTTTTATTGTTACATGTCATATTTCTTGACTTCATTTAATCATAAATTATAAAACTTTTATTCAAACGAGGTACCACCGAGTTAGCGCATAGTTCAACTCGACATCTGAATTCCCGATGACAGTTCCTAACTTACTGCATTGGGATATTTGCAATAACTACTCTTATTTTTTTCTTTCAAGAACTCTAAGTTATTATTGAAATTGGTTTTATACACATGTGGCTTCAGATATTCCCATAAATGAAACTGGATAATTGTGAGATTGGGACTCCTACAATTAGTGATGTGAGAGGAGAATATTCTCAAGAACGGAAATATTCTCGAGAATATTCTCTGTAAGCAAATTCTCCCGAGAATATTCTCTAGAGAAGTTTTTCTACATAATTTACACCGCCTCGATTTACACTGAAAAATTTTGCAATGATTTTTAAAATTTTGAGTTTCCCTAACCTTTTCTATAACTCTGGCAACAGTGTTTTACGTCTGGCAACAGTGATTCAGGGAAATCCCCTAGAAGCGCGAACGTATACTCGTATGTTTTTAATAGTTAAATGTGATCTTTCTTTATTTGACTGTTTTTTTGTTTAGTTTTTAGTTATTCTTGGGAAGGTATGTTATGTTTTTTAAATAAAAATTTTATTTCTTTACGTTTTGTTTGATTAACGCCGTTTGACATTTGCCGAAAATAAGCAGAATAGGTAATTTTTAATTTCTTTTTATTGCTATTTCTAGCGGTTTTGTTACCATTCTTAGAAAATTCTCTAACTTGAGAATATTCTCCAAAAGATTATTACCGAGAATTTTACATCACTACCTACAATACATGCCAACTGATTTGGACCATAGGTACCTTCCAATCCATTTGTTCCCAAAGTGATAATTTAGCCAATCATCAAAAATAATTGAAAAAAAAATTCCAAAAAACAAAAACTGTTGTTTCTGACGAACCCTGTATAGTAATCGCAAATCTAATAGTTAAAATTTTAGTTTCAACACTAGCAACATTCATTTAATAAATCAAATATTTATGCTTACGTAATTTGCGCGGTACTCTTGCGTGATGCTTTCCTACAGTTTTTCCAAGAACCCTGGTGCTAATTCCAATATTGTCTTCTAGATGGAGTAAATGTTCTAAACCTAATCATTTTCTTGTGTTCTACCATCGAATACATCATTATTTTGATATAAGCAGTTCCATTTGATAATTACAGAACCTTCACTTTCAAAATTATGAACGTTACTAAGGGCAGTTGTTTTGCTTGGAACGGGTCTGTCAGGAAACACCGCAGAGAACATTGAACATTCCGGACAGTCCGGACACTCGCCGCGGCTTTAGCTCAGTTTAAAATAGGCGTTCCTGTTCAGAATTCCCCCGCCTTTTCTTCTGACAAAGACGACGGTCCAAGTGGCAACACTGTAACGCATGTGGGGTTGAAATAAATGTTATGTTATATTATAAGGGTTGATGTCGTGTTATTGCATGAAATTTTGATTGGCGGTTTATATTTATTGCACACGAGATATCTGTAAAAAAAATTGTTACACAACTATACTCATAGTGGGGCGTTTTAAAATTAGGTTTTAATCGGCGAATGTGTGACTTTAATGTCGGTTAGTCATGATCACCATATATTATTTAAAATGCAATGGAAAATACTTTAAAATATTTTTAAAAGGCTTTAAATATCGTTCAATAGGTCGTTAGAGCTACGATTTTTAATTATTATATTTTCATTTTTGTTTTTATGGCTTCTATGGTATAATATTTAACGAGCGTATAATGTAGGTACGCCATAATAAACGAGGAATAATATACAGGGTGTCCGGAAATGATGAGCAAGACATTTAGGGGATAATTCTAGACCGAAAAAAAATGCCTTCTCTTCTTATAACATTTTTTCGAAAATTGGGTATTAACGGAGTTGCATGCTGTTAAAGTTTAATTTTATTTGCAGTTTTAAAATACATAAGTAACTAGAACAATAAATTAAACATTCATATCAAAGGTTCGAAGTGACATCCTTACTCTTCCATGCATAAATTAATTCTTCTTAAAAAATTCCGACGAACTCCATGGAATATTTCTTCCTTTGCTATGCTATGTTTAAGGTTGAAAATAAATTAAAATGATTTCGTAATTATCACATGCAAATTAAATTTTATTTGCAGTTTTTTTTTAATACCTTTTGCCACGCTCATAATATTATGACGAAATCTCGTATATGGAGCTTTTTCGGGATGAGAAATACAAATTTGCCCACCGTTTTTTCTCATTTTGTAGACACATAGGAGCTTAGACTTTAATTTGAATGGTCCCAACTTTTTTGTCCTACACTGTACGCACATTTTGAATGAATATTTTTATTCTCTCAACCTTTTGACTTAAAAAAGGTATACTACTTTTGTTTCGATAAATCTAACCGTTTTCGAGAAAAACGCTAAAATAACATTGCTTGCATGTAAGGAATACGAAATCATTTTAATTTATTTTCAACCTTAAACATAGCATAGCAAAGGAAGGAATATTCCATGGAGTTCGTTGGAATTTTTTAAGAAGAATTAATTATGTATTGAAGAGGAAGGACGTCACTTCGAACCTTTGATTTGAATGTTTAGTTTATTGTTCTAGTAATTTATGTATTAGTTTCGAAAAAATGTTATAGGAAGAGATAGCATTTATTTTCGGTCTAGAATTATCCCCTAAATTTTTTGCTCATCATTTCCGGACACTCTGTATAACTGAAGCAACTTCATTTTACGATTTTGACCGTAAATTTATTAAAAGATCGGCCCAACGTGCGTTGGTTTTAATGGGCCTTTATATCATATCGCAGATTAAATTTATATCCATAAAAATTTGATTTATAAAAATTACCCATTGTTCTAGTATCATCAAAAAATTCAAATACTATAAAGCCCACAAAACTGTTTACATAAGTTCTATGAGAACTTGACCTTTTCGGAACGTTTTCTCTAAAGCACATTGTGCTAGGCAGACCTAAAAATACATAACGGCCACATCAATGAGAGTTCAGCATGTAGAGATAGATATATTTATCTTTATAAGCGCAAGATAAATTGAGCTTGAATGCAAAGTTCTATATATATATACAGTGTCACCAGTAAAGTCCGCATTATATGGGATTTTTTTTATTAATAGCTTTATTCGAAATTTGACTTTGGCATCAAGTTCTGCTTCGATCGAGATGAAAATTAAGCAAAAAAATAGTAGTCGCGTGATTCGCATTATCTGTCAAATTTTAATTTTTTCCAAAAAATAATTCAAAAGTGGGGTTATTTCTGAAATATCGCAAAAAGTTATAAGAAAAAGTTTTTTTAAATGTAGTTTCTAGCCCACATGCAAAATTTCAGCTGTATAAGATAATTTTGATTTTTTACCAATATTTTGTAAATTGCACCACTTTTGCAAAATAAGACTCAATGCAACCTACATAAAACTTCTCAGTTTTGACAAGGCTTGATTTCAGATACATTTTCTTTAATGTAGCGCCATATTAAATGAGTGTTTTTCTACAAAATCAAAATTGGGCTATTAAAATTTGGTCTGGGCGTTAAGTCCTGGGACCTCGATGGCCATTCAATTGTACCACGTCGTCCAATCCAGCGACCTGGAAATATCGTATCTAAATATCTTCTAACATTGACACCAAAATGCGACACAACGGAAAGGTCATTGAGTATTAAAATAGCAAATATTTCGAAAACTATCAACTTTAGCGTTATTTGACAAGAGTAGCTTTTTACGTAAAAAAGTCGTAAGATTAGGATTAGGAGTGATAAGTCTTATTATACCTAGTGACAAAAAAGTTATTGCAGTTCAAAAGTAAAAAAAGTGCTGCTCGTAGCGCCCTCTATCCGATAGAAGAAAAATGAGCCCAGATTGTTATTTCTCGCCCCAAAAAACCCCTTTACACCAAATTTTAACCCAATGCTTCGAAAACTTTTGAAAATATCTAATAAACTCAAAATAATTTTTTTAACTTTGACACCCTGTATCTGTCTTAATATAAATTTTCGGATTATAAAAATTGCGTTAAATCGTTGTTTTGAAGTGAATAATTTACTGCTGCTCTGTGTCCCATTACTTAAGGACCACCCTGTATAAATAAAGGGTGACTTTTTGAAAATTATACTGGCTATATTTTCAACAATAAAGAAGAAAAAAAAACACCATTTCTACAAAAACGCTGGGGAATAAAATTTTTTTCTGGGTTTTAGGTCAATTTTTGATTAAAAATCCCTTGTTAATTTTTTTGAAAATATATTAGGGTTGGGAGTAGAAATTTTCATTTGATTGTGTCATTAGGTTGTTATAAACATTATATTACTAAGATTGTCTGTATCAGTTCTTAAATTAAGGGTATTTTTTTTTAATGTGAATCATTTCTTTTATACTTTTTTTTATAATTAATTTCATAATGAAGAATCTGAACGTTGTTAAAGTTAAAATTAAGAGTTTTTCAATTGCATGGATTCACCGCTCTTTCGACCCACGAACGTGTGAGTTCTCTAAGGCGGAAGTAAACGATCTGACCTTATTTTATTCCGGAAAAAAAAATTTAAAGAAAACACGAAACAATGGGCCGTATACGATGCGGTCCTCTCCGTTCCTTATTATTTTTTCTGACCTAGAATCCGAAGAAGAAAGTCGATAGCCAATAAGAAAATGTATTAAGGAGACGGTTCAAAATAAATTTGTCCTGTTTTTTAGGCGAGCTTATCTAAATCGCTTTACTTTCCAAATGAAAAAGCATTTCTCTCAAGTGGAATATAGAAGAACATCATATCGTTACTCGGAAAAAAACGTTAGGCTGGCAGAATTCCAGTCCTACATAGAAGAAATTGCCATAAAAGCGTTTTTTATGTCAAATAACATATTTAAAATTCCTTCGTGGGAACTTAATTTCGGTCAATCATATTATTGAAAAAGCGCCATCTGACCTTTTCGGTTTTTTCCAATTTTTTTAAAACTGTGCGTCGTAGGGCAATGAATAGGTATCCACAAATTTTGGCGTAAATGCCGTAATTTTTAATATCTGTAAATTTAAATGTTGCTGACCATGTATGGTAGTAACGGGGGTAGCAGTGATCGAGCCTCATAGAATCCAAAAGACAGAAAACAGTAAAACACATGAACACTCAACAATCTGCACAAACATTATGTCACTAAGTACTATACAAGGTATTATACAAAACGATCAGATCTTCGAGAGTTTTTTTTTTTGCAAAAACGTTTGTAATTTCGTCGATACTTAATGTTTTAACAAACTCGTGTTCGATACTGATTAAGGATAAATCCGAAAGCGTTGTTGTCCCATGGTGTTACGTAAATAGGTTTTTACTGTTTTAAGTTTGGAAAAAGATCGTTCCGCTGATGCCACACTAACTGGTAAAGTTAAAAATAACATCACTGCACTATAGATATATTTGGAAAATTTGAAGAAACATACTGATTTTTTATTAATAAATGATCCGCAAGTTCATACACGGTTTTTAATTTTGAAATACTATCTCCAAGCCCCTTTTGAAGACTTAAAATTTGACTAGGAAAGTCAATGGACAAGTCTAGTATATCGTTTGTAATTTTCGCGCTTCACTTAACGAAGTTAAATTCTCAGGATATAAAAAATTTTAATTAACTATGAAAAGCAAAGCTGATGGCAGCAAATTTTGAAGGGGCCGTCAGTGTGGGCCCCCCGGCAGCCGGGCCCCCTTGCGGGAGTGTTTGTTATGCCACTGCTTAATAGAAGTCCCAAAATTAGTGAAAATCGATAATGGCGTTTAGAAGTTATTGCGAAAAAGCGATATTAATTTGAGAAATTTAGCGGCATCGCATATACCTAGGTAAGTTTGCTATATAGATCGCCTTATTTTTGGTTCAGGTCATTTCAAGGACACCCTGTATAAAACTACTTGTCCGCTTCTTGTCGGTAATTATTTTTAAGGAACCACCAAACCATCGACCGAACTTTCGTTCCTTTCCTTGTTGTCGTTAATTAGTTACAAGATACTACAAGATAAGTGCGACCGCGCACATCAACTTTAAATAATGTTATAAAAGAACAATAAAATAAGCGTCGGGCAATTCAATTCAATTTAACCGCGATGCCTATCGGAGGCTGTAAATATCTCAGGAATGTCAAACGCCAAGATAAACTGTCCTACTGTTCAGTGTGTCCTATAAAATATGTGTTGTGTAAAACCCGAAATTCCTTTAAGAAGTCCGACACAGGGCAAGCAGTTAACCCGGGCAATTTGGTAAATTGAGAGACGTATTATACGGCTGGACGCGACGGGAAAGTTTGTAACCAAAAAAAATATTTTAATATTCTTGATAAGGGTACCTACGTATGCTTAATGGTATGTCCGCTGCATATGGAATTTTTTTTTTATTAATAGTATTCGAAATTTGACATTGGCATCAAGATCGGCTTCGATCGAGATAAAAATTAAGCAAAAAAATAGTAGTCACGTGATTCGCATTATCTGTCAACTTTTAATTTTTTCCAAAAAATAATTCAAAAGTGGGGTTATTTCTGAAAGTATCGAAAAAAGTGATCAGAAAAAGTTTTCTTAAATGCAGTTTCTAGCCCACATGCAAAATTTTAGCTGCATAAGATAATTTTGATTTTTTACCCATATTTGTAAATTGCACTACTTTTGCAAAATAAGACTCAACGCAACCTACATAAAACTTCTTAGTTTTGACAATGCTTTATTTCAGATACATTTTCGTTAAAGTAGCGCCATATTAAATGTGTGTTTTTCTACAAAATCAAAATTGGGCTATTAAAATTTGGTCGCATGTGATGCAAAGTTTATTTGTTTTTAACCCTGTACAGTGTCCGCAAGAAAGTCCGCATCAAATGGGATTTTTTTTTATTATTAAGTATAGGTAAAAATTGAAAAAGCAGTTAGTTTTTGCTTACCTGAAAACCAAAAATTACGTATACTGAAGCAGCTGCACGACTTGCGTTACCTGTCAAATTTGACATTTTTAATAAAATAAGTTCAAAAATGCCCTTATTTATCAAAATATCGAAAAACTTTATTCGAGAAAGTTGTTTATTTAGGCATTTTTAGCTTCTGTACGAAATTTTGACAGTCTAATACAATTTTTATTTTTTGCCAGATTCTTGAAAATTTTGATCAACCCTCGTAGATTAACTTTTATACATCGATGTAAAACCATTTGCCTTTACTTCATTTGTAATCTTAATGCAATTTTGTGTAAAATTTTTTTGTTTCCAATTATTTATTTTGCTTCAAAACTGAAATTGTTATTGATCAGTATGTAATGTTTGATGCAAAGTTTATCTAATAACATCAGTTTTGCCAAAACCGACGTTTCTCATTTTTTTTAAGTTAGTAAACAGAGATACAAAATGAAAATACTAGGAAGCTTTCGTTGAAATTTTACTTAATTAATATTGGATCAAAAAGAATAAATATTAATCGCTCGAAACATTTTATTCAACAAAAACATAGTTTAATATAATTCATTTAATTTAATATTAATTAAGTAAAATTTCAAATTTCAACGAAACCTTCCTAATATTTTCTTTTTGTACATCTGTTTACTAACTTAATAAAAATGAGAAACGTCGGTTTTGGCAAAACTCATGTAATTAGATTAACTTTGCATCAAACATTAAATACTGATCAATAACAATTTCAGTTTTTGAAACAAAATAAATAATTGGAAACAAAAATTTTACACAAAATTGCATTAAGATTACAAATGAAGTAAAGGCAAATGGTTTTACATCGATGTATAAAAGTTAATCTACGAGGGTTGATCAAAATTTTCAAGAATCTGGCAAAAAATAAAAATTGTATTATAGACTATCAAAATTTCGTACAGAGGCTAAAAATGCCTAAATAAACAACTTTCTCGAAGAAAGTTTTTCGATATTTTGATAAATAAGGGCATTTTTGAACCTATTTTATTAAAAATGTCAAATTTGACAGGTAACGCAAGTCGTGCAGCTGCTTCAGTATACGTCATTTTTGGTTTTTAGGTAAGCACAAACTAACTGCTTTTTCAATTTTTACCTATATCTGATAATAAAAAAAAATATCCCATTTGATGCGAACTTTCTTGCGGACACTGTATAAGGTAACCTCATAAAATAAGTATTTTTGAAAACGTAGCTTGTGTTTGAAAGTACAACACCTTAATATTAGGACAAAAAAGAACTCTGTGTCATCAGTAAAGTGTTCATTAAGTGAAAAATAAATTTTAGTGGTGGGTAAAAAATCAAAATTATCTTATGCAGCTGAAATTTTGCATGTGGCCTAGAAACTGCATTAAAAAAAACTTTTTCTCTAATAACTTTTTTCGATATTTTCAGAAATAACTCCACTTTTGAATAATTTTTTGAAAAAAATTTAAATTTGACAGATAATGCGAATTACGTGACTACTATTTTTTTACTTAATTTTATCTCGATCGTAGCAGAACTTGATGCCAAAGTCAAATTTCGAATAAAGCTATTAATAAAAAAATCCCATATGATGCGGACTTTACTGGTCACACTTGTATAAGCCATTATTTTTTAAAATGTTCGACAAATTAATTTGTTTGTTTTTTTGAAAGGAACGAGTATCAGCTGTTGATGGCATATTTTTTTGTCAACTGTCGATAAGATAAGTTTAAACAGGCAAACTAAAAAGTTTCCCTCATTTTCAAATTTCCCCTTCACATAATACCTAAAATAGTAATATAAGTCTCCCCATTTTTCTTTACTATCAGCGAAGCTAGGTTACCTTGAGCTTTTATTTACGCGCACAAGTTTCGAAGTTATACACTCATAATCAGCGTTGGCGTTAAACTTATTTAGTTCACGTGGCGACATATTGTTAAAGAGAATTTCACATATCGGTACTCTTGAGTGTATTATGTTCAAAGTTATCCTGGAAGTTTTGTACTTGAATATTGAGTGCGTTCTCGGTTCAGTTTTGGTTAAAGTATAATGAGGTATCAGTAAACTGTTTTAATAAAGTGGAATATTTTTAACCAATGAGGATTAAGCGGTGTGAATTTGTAACTTAGAATGAATTCAGTAAATCCAGTACAGTTTATTTTATGGAAAAATGCTTGGGCAAGTGTGTTAACATTATAAGTTGTGGTTTTGTTTATAAACAAAATATTGATACAGTGTGTTCCAAATTAGAGATATGACGATATCAATTACTTTTCTTGGACTATTTTTAAAGTGAATATTGTACATACAGTGTCACCAGTAAAGTCTGCATCATATGGGATTTTTTTTTATTAATAGCTTTATTCAAAATTTGACGTTGGCATCAAGTTCTGCTTCGATCGAGATGAAAATTAAGCAAAAAAATAGTAGTCACGCGATTCGCATTATCTGTCAAATTTTAATTTTTTCCAAAAAATAATTCAAAAGTGAGGTTATTTCCTAAAGTATCGAAAAAGTTATTAGAAAAAGTTTTTTAAATGCAGTTTCTAGCCCACATGCAAAGTTTTAGCTGCATAAGATAATTTTGATTTTTACCCATATTTTGTAAATTGCACTACTTTTGCAAAATAAGACTCAACGCAACCTACATAAAACTCTTAGTTTTGACAATGCTTTATTTCAGATACATTTTCGTTAAAGTAGCGCCATATTAAATGTGTGTTTTTCTACAAAATCAAAATTGGGCTATTAAAATTTGGACCCCGTTATGTAATTACGAATTAAGCGACATTTAACGGTTTCGAGATATTTAAATAAAAACGTTTTTAATTTTGTTAAGTTGCCCCAAAGTCGTACCAAATACCTTAGAACCTCGTTTTTTTTTAAGTAGGTCCAAAATGTAGTATACTATATACCTATGTTTTAAAATTGCGAATATTCCCCAAGTTACGACCACTATATACCAAATTATCGCTTAATTCGATATAACAATTAAAGTTAAGTATAGTTTTAAATCTTCATAAAGAATAAACCGACATGTATGGCGCTTAATTCTTTATAAGAAAACTAAAAAAAATAAAACTACACTGGTTTAGTATGAAATGATCGCGGATTAAGTCCAGCCAATTGGCGCTTAATTTCATATTACAGAGATAAATATAATAAAATTAGAACTATAAAAAATACTTCGTGTATAAATCTTCACTAAATTTATTGTTATACCATAACAATTGTTTCGACACACAGTGTCTTCGTCAGATGGTTACAAATGAATGGATGATTTAAATTATCTTAAACTATAAAATTTACGCTAAATATTTACCTATTTTATTTTATTACACTTGGAAATACCAAATAACCCAACTATCTGTTATTATTGAAAAATAGTCCCGAAGAATAGGTCATTAATGATCGAAGCAGAACTTGATGCCAAAGACAAATTTCGAATAAAGCTATTAATAAAAAAAATCCCATATGATGCGGACTTTACTGGTGACACTGTATAAGTACCGAATTTTACCATCTCAGTAAACCATATTACATAATATATAATCATATGCAATGTTAAACAAGAACAATATCACACTAGAAGCTATTTAAATTTTTGAGAACTACAGTACTGATTTTTAGTAAGTATATGCTTTATTAACCCTAGCAAGCAAATATTAATATGATTAATGTCAAGCTTCATTACAATTGTCAGTCGAAACCAGTACAGTATACAAAAATCTACACCCCCAATAGAACTTGATAATTACTGTGAGTATTCAGAGCAATATTACCGTGATATTATCACTACACAACGGTCTAGCAATTTTCGTTGCCTTACAGTAGGAAAGCGCGTTGCTGTCACATATAGTATTATTAAACAGTTGTATAAAGAGTATGTGAATTCTTATAAGGAATAGAAGGCTTCTTCTCAGTGAAGTTACAAACTGACACTGTATACAGTGTAAAAAAAGTTATATTATATTCTGTTGCAACATAAATAACATTTATAGGCCTTTTTATTAAATATTAATTGAGTCGAAGCGGGAGGGAGGTATGACGCTACGAGAACGATGAGCGAGATGATACGAAGTGATGGAGTGGGAGAAACATAATCTACCTATTTCTGTGCATTTCCATACCTATATAAGACCGTTTTTGATCGCGGGTTTCCATCCAGAATGTAGAACGCAGCTGTGTGGGCTATATAAACTGGTGAGACTAACGTGCACCTAGTAAAATGTTGATCTGTCAGTAAATCCCTTATTCAATGTGAGTTACTTTGCATGTGACTAGCGACATGACAAATGTATGTAAATATGGAGTCAGTATGGAAATAGAAAATTCAAATTTCTTGATTCCACGCCGCGTGGGTTTGATGCGTTGACCTCATATCGAATTGAATGGAAAGGAATTTAAAAGTGGATTGAAAAAATTACATATTACTTTTGTTAATAAGCTTCTTTTTTTTCTTATAGAACTACATACAGGTGATGGGTTCCAAGAACCTATTGTTAACTAGATCACTCTATTTGTATTACATCGCATAAATAGGATAACGGTAAGGCTATTTTTGGCTATGTACGAATTTTAAACTGCGTGACGTGATTTATTTTACGGTATTAATCTACAGGAACCTATGGCAGGACGATCTTGAAAATTTAGTTCGTGGTGTGCAGAATTGTTTTTTTGATGGTGCATTTTAGGACGCTCGAAATTTCACAATTTTTAATAGAAAAACTAAAAGATTAGTTAGTTAGTCACAATAAGTCAGGTTAGATAAAACAAGCGAGTCAGTTAACATTAGCTTTAGTTTAGTGCTTAAGATATCTCGTTGCATATAGAGAAGTCGCAATTTGTAAAATGACTTTTTAATTAAAATGGAAACTCGACTGCTAAATCGAAGATCAGAACCAATGAGGGCACCCAGGTTTTTGCACTCGTTAACAAGTTTTAGAATATTATTGTTAATTTTACCATTTTTTCGAAAATTGATTATTAACACAATACCTTTTGCATGCCACGCTCATAATATTTTGACGAAATCCCGTATATGGGGCACTTTCGGGATGGGAAATACAAATTTGCCCACCGTTGCTTCGCATTTTGTAGAAGGCGCCACATAGGAGCCTATATTTTAATTTGAATAGTCCCAACTTTTTTATCCTACACTGTATGCGCATTTTGACTGAATATTTTTATTCTCCTAACCTTTGGACATAAAAAAGGTATACTACTTTTGTTCGGATAAATTTAACCGTTTTCGAGAAAAACGCTAAAATAACATTGCTTGCATGTGATGAATACGAAATCGTTTTAATTTATTTTCAATCTTAAACATAGCTTAGCAAAGAAAGGAATATTCCATGGAGTTCGTGGGATTTTTATAAGAAGAATTAATTTATGCATCGAAGAGGAAGGACGTCATTTTGCACCTTTGATTTAAATGTTTAATTTATTGTTCTAGTAACTTGTGTATTTTAAAACTGCAAATAAAACACCCTGTAACTCCGCTAATAATCAATTTTCGAAAAAATCTTATAGGAGGAGATAGCATTTATTTTCCTACTAGAATTATTCCCTAAATTTTGTGCTCATTATTTCCGGACACCCTGTATAAAAGGCTTATCATAACTGTAACCTAACCTGTATACTATGACAACAAAATATAATAATTAAATAATTTGAAGAAATAGTCCATACTTAAAGTGGAGTTAAAAGTATGAAAAGGAAAGAAAAACACAAAGTCTTCCTCCACAAAATTTAATAGAATAAAATTCTAGTTAGAAAGGTCTCTACATGTTTCGAACGTAGAAACGTTCATCATCAGGAGACAGAAATCTATTTTATGCTGATGTTGTTAGCAAAAGAGAAAATTAGAACCTTAATGGAGCTTTTATGGGCGTAAAATTTTTATAGAAAAACATTTTAAATGTAGAAGAAACATGGCTTGAAAAAGTTGACAATGGTTGAATACTGAGCATTCAAAAACGTTGTTAGAGTAGGCTTAAACCAACCAAACTAAATGGAGAAAAAGAGAAAAGAAAAAACGTACACTTCCTAACAACATTATTGTGCTACTGCACTTCTATCCTCATAATATGTTACTTAAATTTTAAGAATTAAAACTAAATAGATCCCGACACCTTTTAAGAAAGTTTCTTTTTTCCCGGGTTTTTTTCTTTTCTCTTCTTCTCCATTTAGTTTGGTTGGTTTAAGCCTACTCTAACAACGTTTTTGAATGCTCAGTATTCAACCATTGTCAACTTTTTCAAGCCATGTTTCTTCTAGATTTAAAATGTTTTTCTATAAAAATTTTACGCCCATAAAAGCTCCATTAAGGTTCTAATTTTCTCTTTTGCTAACAACATCAGCATAAAATAGATTTCTGTCTCCTGATGATGAACGTTTCTACGTTCGAAACATGTAGAGACCTTTCTAACTAGAATTTTATTCTATTAAATTTTGTGGAGGAAGACTTTGTGTTTTTCTTTCCTTTTCATAATAATTAAATACTATTGAGGAAGCCGTAGGTCTCTGTAACACGGAATCGACAGTACGACTTGTTTTATGACTAGTCAGTCATAGTTTACTAGTTTATCGTCGTCTTGAATAGACTTCCAGGTGTGAAATGGCCGGGAATAGTTGGCAGGAATTCTTCTTGAAATGTTACTGCTAATTTGAAGAGTTTTTGCACCATATTTGTACCAATGAGTATAATAATACAGGTTCTTACATTTTGGTATCCAAGTTTTTCAAAAGGAATGAGATTTAGAAGAAATATGTTTAAATAGTATATGATTTAACGAGCGTATAATATAGCCATTATACGCGAGTCAAATACTATACTTTATCTACGACAATTCATGGTATTTCTTAACTAAAAAATACAATTCAACAATGTTAACAATAATTAAACAAAATACAATTACTTATTTCTAATTTTTCATGAAATTGATTGTAACATTAGAGCAATTATGAAAATGAATGGGAGCAGGAATATTACTTATATTAGACAAGCATTTCCAGGGCGAGCCGTAGGCGAGTCCTGGAAGCTTGGAGAGACCTGGAAAACACTAATTTTCGGTTGCGTGACGTACAATATTTTTTTTAAGACTGACACTTCGATATACTTACAATTAATTATTTTTAAATGCGTCGTATGACTTCTCGTAAGGGGCTTTTGATTTTACTGGCAATATATCGTAAGTCGCTTTCCTTGCTGCTTCCAAAATATCTTCTGAAATCTCATTTTCCGTGTCGGATAATTCAAAATCTGAATTCATATTGTTAAATTTGCGAACTCGTGAAACAAGTTTGACATAAACAACAAATTAAAAATCAACGAACTGTCACTCGACAAAACATCGAAATGTTGTTGTCATAGTAACGAAATCAAGGTAGCTTGTATTATCAAAGAGCGATTGGAAAAACAAAAAACAGGGACCGGAAAAATCTTTTCCGGTCTCTAACGTCACTTTTCCGGTCTTGCGATCGAAAAAAGGTTATTTTCTAGACGAAAAATTGTCCAGAAAGTGTATATTTTCTGGTCGGTTTTAGAAAAATACCTTTCCATGAAAAGAATTAAGTTTCACCTATCCCAGTTATCTAAAACCGGTAAAATGTATTTTTACTAAAATTTCTGCTCATTAATTAAACACCATTCGTTGCACTCCGACGTAGGCAATTAATGACGGTCAATTTACCACATCTAGGAAGATATTTCTGCCATCTAAAGTTAAATATTTAATAACTGCAAAGCGAACTATGCACTTCCTAACGGTAAGAAGCGAGCAAAAGTTATATAAATTTTACTCTTTATTTTGTATTTATCTCGTCGGAATAGCTAATTGTAGAAATATTTCACGTCAGGCGAACGTCAGGATATATTAATTGATCTAGAATTTACTCTTCCGGACTACCGTTTGACAATACGGAACGGGAATCGACTGATGGTTTTTCTTTATTCACCTCTGATAGGTATTCTTCAATCGCACCTTAATCTGTAAAGATGGACTTTTGAAGAAGCAATCCGCTACTAGAGATCGCGTTCCAGAAATTGTTTTAATGCAAAGGCACCACCACCTTGAAAGAAGCCGTGAAACAGAAACATCAACAACACTGCTTGAAGATTCATGTGTCACGTGACTTTTTAGATGTTAGCCATTCTTTAATATGTAATTTACGCGCGAACTAGATGTAGGTGTCGTATTAATTTGTATTTTTATCCGGTTTTCGATTGATATCTAATAGAAAATTTAAGTGACATAATTGCTAAGAACCTCTACGAAATATTAATGAACATTTTTGGTGCGCGTTTGCTGTAATAGCATTAATAAAGTGAAAAATCCAACAGCCTGGCCGGCTCAGGGCGGTTTGTTTACGGGTCTTATAATGGCGGCAGAATTTTTTTTTGTTTTAATTTAAAAGTTGTGTTTTTTGTATTTTACTTAGCTCTTTGGGATAAACTTTATTGTTTTGTGGCTACAGTTAATCTATTAAATATTGAAGTGTTTATTTAGCTTGAAGGTATATGTGAATTAGTTTAAAAATATCACTAGTAGAGATAGTTCGTAAGTAGGTAGGATACCTCTAGATACCTAGGTACTTAGGTAAGTACTACTTTTTCTTTTTGTGCGTTTATTTATCAACATGCCAAGCCCGTGCTGCATTCCTGGGTGTAACTCTAACTATAAAAGTGTTTTAGAAGCAGGTGAAGAGAGTGAATCAGTTTTTCACTTCCCAAAAGATGAAAATCTGAAAATTCTATGGCTAAAAGCCATTCCAAGAGCTAATTGGTCCGCCACACAGTATTCTGTAGTTTGTGCTAAGAATTTGGTCCCCAGTGATATTTTGCTTGATGGCACCACAAAAAAAATCCAACTAAAGTGATACTAAATTTAACAGCTGTTCCGTGCTTTTATCCCAATTTGCCTGCTTACTTGTCAAAAACTGTTCTCATTCCTAGAAAAAGTCCAGCGGGGAGAAACGAGGAACAACAAGAGCGTACCTCTCAAATCTCAACTTAATCAAGCTTTCGAGCAATCAGATTTTATAAAAAGTTTTGACGATCTCAGTAATTCTTCACAAAAAATTAATACTTCCGAATTTTGGGAAGTAAAAATTGTAAGTGACTCAAAAATATATTTTTATAGTTTACATTTGACCAATGACTGTATAAATATTGTTAATCAGGTTTCAATGGTTGATATCAAGGTAAAGGTGTTGTTAAAAGGTCAGGAATTGGCTTACAATGATTTGAAATGGATTTTACCCTTTGAAAGAATAAAAAAACTCGCCCGTTGCCGAGCGTCATAATAATAGCTTGTGGATCCGCAACTCCCAGCAGATGCGGCGTTGCCCGATGTCACTTCATGGCTTCTTTTTAAGGTGGTTGTGGCAAAGGGTGTAAAGGGACGGCGAACACTGCGGCTTTGAGACGCAGAGCATATTGTCGTAATAAAACCTGTTCTTCGTATACAAACCAAAAACATTTTCTATTAAAATTTCGTCCGCTATTGGAAACCCATTTGACGGACTTATTTATTATTATTGTTATTGACCAGGCCTTTGTAGTGTGTACCAGTAAGTGTTGCCGCAACACTTACTGGTATTCTCAGTGGCAAAAACACTGCAGTTGAAAGGCGAGCTCAATACGATACAGCTGTGGGGGCACTCAGACTCCCCCAGTATCATTCGGGTGTTATTTCATGTCGTCGAGAAGTGAGCTACAACTGACCCAAGTGGACGATTCAGTATTCAGTGCCGGCAATGATTCACGAAAGGAACGTATCTCTGGTACAAATCTGGATAGATTGGGGGACGTCCTGTATCAGAGGATTTGGTAATACGAACGGTGCCTCGTGGAGTGGCACTTCAGAAGGAGTGCGGTAACATCCTTCAAGCCAAACAACGGATGGAAACGGTAAGGGGGTACCTTCCCTCAACTTCTACTAAATTTCAACAATTTCTTGTCCTTATAATTATTTTAAATTCATTTTTCAATAGGTACGTTATCATATCCGTAATTAATTACTAAATATTTAAACGTTTTAGTGGTAGTTAGTGATTGAGTAGAGCAGTTATACTACCTCTTAAAGTTAGTCTTCACAGGTAAATTAATTATGCTACGATGCTTTGACACATGTCAAGATTGCTCGAATCGAATGGACTGCTGCATCAATAGAAAACGAATTAGCAATGATAATTGAATAATTTAAAGAGGTTTAACAACATTTACAATTTAAATGAGCCGATGTTAACGATTACGATATCCTTATAGACGCGGCTTTGAGTTATGGGTAGGATTTATATTATTACCAAACAGTTAAGCGAACTTTAACTCGGTTATGTTCTGACAAGAAATACAGCGTGAGTTTATAACTTGGAATGAATTCAGTAAATTCTGTACAGTTTTTTTTTTGGAAAAATGCTTGTACACGGGCTTGGCCATTTTAAGTTGTGGTCCTTTTTATAAAAAAAAATTGATACATTCTGTCCCAAATTAGAGACGTAGAAGAAAATGTACTCTTAATAATATAGGAGTTCCTCAAGGAAGTATACTAGGTCCAATAATATTTATTTTATACATCAACGATATGCCTTTAGTTTTAAAAATGTGTAAGTTACAAATGTTTGCTGATGACACCTTAATTCACATTAATGTTTTAAATATTTTTGATGGTTTAAATACTCTAAATTCTGAGATAAATATATTATTGAATTGGCTAAAAATAAATAAATTAAAATTACATATTTCAAAAACTAAATGTATGGTTATGGGTAGTAATTTAAATTGTCAAAATATAAATTTTTTAATTGATGGTGAAAAATTGGAATTAGTAAACAGGTTTAAATATTTAGGGATAATCATTGATTCAAAATTAAATTTTTTAAATTATTTTGAAAGTATCATATCGAAGATTGCCGGAAAAATAGGTTATTTTAAAATTATCAGTTCTAATTTAGGTTTGTTTCTAAAAAACTGTATTTAATACTATTATATTACCACATTTTCTTTATTGTTCTTCTATTTTATATTGTCCTAGTGAGGAAATATTTGATAAATTACAAATTTTACAAAATAGGGCAATGCGGATTAGGTACCTATTTTAAAAATTGTGACAAATATACAAAAAAAAAATTTATGTTGAAAAATTTAGATTGGTTGAATGTCAGAAATTTAATTTTTTATTTAGTATGTTGTATCTTTATACATAAAATTAAAAATAATTTATTGCCTGATGATTTAAAATTTTTTTGTTCTTTTAATTATTATGACCATCATAATTATAAAACAGGAATTAATCAAAATTTGTATGTGGATAGAGTGTCTAAAAAAGTAGCTTATAAATCTATATTTTATAAAGGTTTGATAGAATATAATAATTTGGAAAATTCTATTAAATCTCAAAAATCATTAAAACTGTTTAAAAAAACTTTAAAATTACATTTAATTAAAAAACAAAATGATACGTAATATTTGATACAATTTACAAAATGTTTAACTTTTCTGTATATTTTTGTTGAAAGAAGGTTGCGTTTTAAAATTTAAAAATAAATCTATAAAAATGTCTTAAAAAAATGTATTATTTAATTGTAGCATTTTGCTAAATAAAACATGTTACTACTTACTACTTACAACGCAATTTCAAATTCCCGACTTAAAAAACACTTTTACGCCAACAAAGTATTCCAAAGTTTATGAGAGAAAACAATTAAAATAGTCCAAGTTCGCTGTGATAACTAAGCGCAAAATATTTTCATCTATCTCTCGCGAAAAGGCGGAAAACATCTCAATTATTTATATTTAGGGAAGCAGTGACAGAGTTAGGGGGCTCAAGAGCGGAAGTTAGGGAACTTCACGCCTCTATTTCGACTCGCGTCTACAACACGACAGTCACAAATTTTAATGCCCATCTACGACTGCTACGTTGCCAGCTCCGCTGTTATGTGTCGGGGTGTTATGTTGAAGTGCATGGAAGATGCATGCACCAATCCTGCTACACACAGAAAAGCGGAAACAATGCAGAAGCAATTATTATTATCATTATTGAAAAAGTAGTCCATACTCAAAGTGGAGTTAAATGTATAGAAAAAAAGAAAAGCACAAAGTCTTTGTCCACAATTTTTATTAGAATAACTAGGCGAACCTAGAATAATTCATAATAATAAAATTCGACATGTTTCGAGTGTAGAAACCCTCATCATCAGGAAAACAAAGTGAATGGTACAATGCTGATGTTGTTAGCAATAGAGAAAAATAATGGGATTGAGCCGTAATGGAGGTTACAAAGTTGTACAAGAGGTGTAAAAACTGAATAGTCAAAAAACCGACAATTAAGACTTCAGCATACTGGAAAGTCAGGGGTTAGTGCAAAGGCCCTGTCTTGGGCATTTCCCTTCTGACGCGTGCCGGTTGCAGTGGAACTTCTTTAGCAAAGATGTTCTAGTAAAACAAAAAACTTTTTAAAAACTTTTTAAAACTTAATTTTGCACACAATGTGTATATTTTGACTCCTGCCGGGGTAACTGGGCCGTAAAAAGCCTGGTACACCAACAGTATTTTATTTCAAGCTAAACGATGCTTTGACGAAAAACAATTTTTTCTTCTTCTTTCCCTCTATTTCAATACTTTTACATGTCTCTAACAAAGCTGAATAAAACTTAAGATTTTTCACTACTTCATAAATGTTTTTCACAAAGTCTGTTAAAACGCCCTAATTTTTCTTTTACACTCTTCATTTTTTTGCCCAAGACAGGGCCTCTGCACTAACCCCTGACTTTCCAGTATGCTGAAGTCTTGATTCTCAATCAATCTCACTATTTTTCTCTATTGCTAACAACATCAGCATTGTACCATTCACTTTGTTTTCCTGATGATGAGTGTTTCCACACTCGAAATATGTCGAATTTAATTATTATGAATTATTCTAGGTTCGCCTAGTTACTTTAATAAAAAAATTGTGGAGAAAGACTTTGTGCTTTTCTTTTTTCTAATTTATTATTATGTCTGACGAAACCAAGTTTTCAGTAGAGGCTGAAAGCTGTTTAATAACCTAGGTAACATTACCTAAGATTGGATGGACATTGTACTACACATATCTAAAAAATACTCTACTTAAGTCAAAAGTATCATACGCATACGGGTTTCGGCAAAAAACTTAAATCTAGGACATATTGCGCCAATTGGAAAAACCTCCCGTATAAAATCCACGATTTTAAAAACAACTTGGCAACGCCGCCGGATTGTGACGGCCATGCCGTAGGCGCAAGCTCTATTTCGAATAAAATACCGCACAACCGACTTGACAGGTTATTAATAATGTAAGATATGAACTTGTTGCTCCGGAGTGTTCGCCCTTCGCAGAAAGAAGATATCCGCTGGTTTTCAGGATTATCGCTAAAAAGATAAATATTTGAGAGATACTAATGCAATCGGAAAGATGACAGCTCTAATCACTGAACGCATGCTGTGGCGGGTTAGACGACAAAAGTTACAGTAGCCATTAAGGGAAGTGTGTCGTGTTGGTGCTTATAGTTGTTGACTTTGATATAATATAGTGATATAAAATAGCTAAGTAAAAACTTTAAAAACTTGCGACTAGCAAAGCAGCATTGCTCCAAAAATATTTTTGTAAAGTCTAGCAGCTTCTTATCTTTCATTACCTTCATAAATCGTAAACTACATAAATATTTTTGCACCTACACTGAGAAAACAGACTTCTATTCCTTATAAGAATTCCCATACTATTTATACAACTGTTTAATACTATATGTGACAGCAACGCGCTTTCCTGCTGTAAGACAACGAAAATTGCTAGATCGTTGTGTAATGATATCACGGTAATTTAGCCAATAGGAAACAGGAGTTAATGCTACCATAGAATGGTTTTACCACTAAAAATCAGTACTGTAGTTCTCAAAAATTTAAATAGCTTCTAGTGTGATATTGTTCTTATTGTTTAACTCATTGCATATGATTATCTATTATGCAATATGGTTTACTGAGATAGTTAAATTAGTCCATAGATTATAAAGTCCAATACTAATGATGGGTTGTGCGAAATAAGAATATTCTATTGCTTTATCTGACATGCAAAATTAAAAAAAAAAACTTAAATATAAAGTAAAAATAAATTAATTGAAACAGTTATTGGTACGATCAATAAAGTTCCAATTAAGACAGGACAGCTAGAAGACTCCGAACAACGATGTGACTTGCGCAACAAATACTTTAAACTAATACTACGGTGCGCGGCGATTGCCGATCGCTACGAACCCCCACCAACGTCTTGGTGGATTATAGGTTCTAACAGATACAATTCGTTTTTGGGGACGCTAATTTCTTAACAAAATTGCTGTATTAAAAGTAGTTCATTATTTAACAAGAATGTGCTGCTAATGGAACTGATTACTACCAATAAAAGCACTGTTCTAGAAAATCTGGAATTGATATAATAAATAACATAATAAATACTAAAACTATGTCTTAGCAAACCTGTTGTATTAGATTATTTTCCTCAGTGTACTGAAATGCAAAATGTAAATGTAACTTTCTTATTTATTTACTTACGTCAATCACCATGATAAAATACTAGTCTGGGTCATTGGTAACTTACCTAGAACAAAAAAAAATACGTTAGTCTGAATACTATTTACAATATATAATCAAACTTATAATTATTGCTTTTTTTAGGAGTTTGTCGTACTTATGCGTTCTCCATTTATTTTAATATACAATATAAGTTCTACAACATACAGTCGGTTGGATCTAAATGTTAATATTATCGTGGATACTTTTTAATTTCAAAAAAATGTAAGCACTAACCAAAGACCTTTCAAAGTAGAAACCCAATCTTTACATTTCTACCCGTTCCCTCATCATTCCTCCTTTGCTTCCATAACATTGCGTGATTGCCAGATTTACATATTCGTCGAAAATACCTAGGAAAATCCCCCAAAAAATAGGCTGATTTGGCAATTCCAATAGCAACTGCTTTATTAAAATAGTAATTCATACCTATAGGTACTCATAATATATTTGGATATCAATAATTATTCTACTACTTTGCAAAGCGTCAATATGAGAATTTTAAAAATTACTTCTATTGTAATCGTATCCGGCAACATGCATTTTCTATAACAAGTATCGTTTACTATTCGAAACTTTAAATGAATGGAATTGACGGCAGATAGTTCTTGCGACATTGTTGGATTAACCCAACGCTATTTAAGTAATTTGCATGACTATTTTTTTGTGATTTTTGTAAAAAAACTCGTTCATTATTAAACAATCATGGAGCATTTATGTATAGTGTGCAAAACAGTGGACCAAATAAATGTATCTTTTCATTGTTAAGTATGGTTATGTTTTAATATTTGAGTCTGCCAGTCTGACGCCAAACGTCAAGAGTTGAACAGGGTTGCCATGCAGGGAAAATCCAAGAAGTCCTCCTATTACTGATTTTTAAAAACATACAAGAACTGATTGGCCTTCAAGACGTTTTATGAATGTGATATGAAACCTTCTTAGGCGCTAATAAACATTTGAAAAAGCAAAATGTTAATTTTTGTTTCTTTTGAAATATTTTAAAAAAAATTAGTATTAAAAAAGTCAAAATGCTCTACCGATTGTGCTGCCGTAACCCTTATAGCCCAATCAATATACGACAATTATTAAAATCAATGCCAGCAGAATCGTGGGCCCCAAAATAATGACATACTTCCACCGGCACCGTACAATGAATTTGCATTTTTAGACCAACCAATTTGAAATTTGAACAGTAACAAATTGCCTGCTTTTGCACCGTTGAATCGGTCCGACAGATATGGGATAAGTTTACAAATTAAAACTGACAGCAACATAAAACTTTTATTCAGCTTTCACGATTATAAATCGGAAGCAGGGGCGTAGCTACCGCTGTAGCGATGATAGATACAATGTTTAGAAGATAATATAGTGTCCGCGAAAATAATTAAAAACGAATATTGTATTGTGGCATATCGGACAAGTGTGTAACTGTTTTTTCTATTGGAATACACAAGGATCCAAGCACAATGGATAGCCTGGGGCTTCGCACGGGTGCAATTTCAGAAAGTGGCATGCCGGGTACTAATATATCGGGTTTGTTCGGGTTTGTATTTATACCAGCGGGTTGCAACGCATGCCGGGTACACGCTAGTTCTAATATAAAAAACAGTTACGCACTTGTCCGATATGTCACAATATTCGCTTTCAATTATTTTCGCGGACACTATATTATCTTCTAAATATTTTATTCACGCAAATATTTTTGTTTCTTCTTCGAAGAATATCCCCTCCTGAAAAATATTGATGCAATGCTTACTTAAAACTACCTACGCCACTGACGGGGATACTGAAAGTTTCCAAATTAGGTCGTGAACTGCAGGTTTGTTATTATAAAGCGAACAATAGATTATCTATCATTTTTTTAATCCGGTATGGAGATATAATTTTATTATTCTTACTATATCGATATAATAAATCTTCTTCCGTAACTATATGAAGGTCGATATTATTTATTGATTTATGCACTTCCTGATTGTAATAAAACCTCGCGTTTCAACATCAATTTCACATTAACCAAAGCAAAACTTCCTGGTTTGTTCTTGACGACGATTCGCGAATTTACTAAGTAGACAAAGATCAACCCATCCTTCGCTAGTATAACTTTCTGGACTAAAACATGCGTATTATAGCCAAGATGTGCCGTTTTCTGACATTTAAGATAACCTAGCTTATTTTTTATGAACCCATATTAAATAAATTGCTAGTGTATCAAACCCGCTTTAGTGTTAAATCAATTACAGAGTTACTAGAACAGTGTTTTTATTGGTAGTAATCAGTTCCATTAGCAGCACAGCCTTGTTGAATAATTAACTACTTTTAATACAGCAATTTTGTTAAAAAATAGTAAAGCCCTTTCTCAACGATTAAGAAAGCAGCATAGCGTCCCCAAAAACGAATTGTATCCGTTAGAACCTATAATACACAAGACGTTGGTGGGGGTTCGTAGCGATCGGTAATACCCGAGCGCCGTACTATTACTTTTAACGTATTTGTTGCGCAGGTCCCATCGTTGTTCGGAGTCTTCTAGCTGTCCTGTCTGAATTTTCCTGTTTCAATTAATTTACTTTTATTTTGAATGTAAGTTTTTTAAAACTTTGCATGTCAGATAAAGCAATAGAAGATTCTTATTTCGCACAACCCATCATTAGTATTGGACTTTATAAATCTATGGACGAATTTTACCATCTCAGTAAATCATGTTGCATAGTAGATAATCATAGGCAATGTTAAACGACAAGAACAATATCACACTGGAACCTATTTAAATTTTTGAGAACTATACAGTACTGATTTTTAGTGGTAAGTATATCCTTTATTACCATAGCAAGCCAATAATATTATGATTGATGTCAAGTTTCATTACAACTGCCAGTCGGAACTAATACAGTATATAAAACCAGATTACACCCCCAATAGAACTTGATAATTACTGTAAGTATGCAGAACAATAATGGCTATAAACCATTGAATGGTAGCATAAACTCCTATTTCCTGTTGGCTAAATTATCGTGATATTATCACTACACAACGGTCTAGCAATTTTCGGTGTATTGCAATAGAAAAGCGCGTTGCTGTCACATATAGTATTAAACAGTAATGGCTATAAACCATTGAATGGTAGCATTAACTCCTATTTCCTGTTGGCTAAATTATCGTGACATTATCACTACACAACGGTCTAGCAATTTTCGTTGTATTGCAATAGAAAAGCGCGTTGCTGTCACATATAGTATTAAACAGTAATGGCTATAAACCATTGAATGGTAGCATTAACTCCTATTTCCTGTTGGCTAAATTATCGTGACATTATCACTACACAACGGTCTAGCAATTTTCGTTGTATTGCAATAGAAAAGCGCGTTGCTGTCACATATAGTATTAAACAGTAATGGCTATAAACCATTGAATGGTAGCATTAACTCCTATTTCCTGTTGGCTAAATTATCGTGATATTATCACTACACAACGGTCTAGCAATTTTCGTTGTATTGCAATAGAAAAGCGCGTTGCTGTCACATATAGTATTAAACAGTAATGGCTATAAACCATTGAATGGTAGCATTAACTCCTATTTCCTGTTGGCTAAATTATCGTGACATTATCACTACACAACGGTCTAGCAATTTTCGTTGTATTGCAATAGAAAAGCGCGTTGCTGTCACATATAGTATTAAACAGTTGTATAAAGAGTATGTGAATTCTTATAATCAGGAATAGTGTGAATTCTTATAATCAGGAATAGAAGGCTTTTTCTCAGTGCAAGTAACCCACTCCTGATGAGCATTCTTATGCAGTAATAAATTCACGCACTGTAAACACTGAAGTCGTATAAGCATCTGAATTTATTCCAATCAATATAATGTGGGCGTGGGTGTTTATAGATTGAAATTTATGATATTGACTATATGGGAATGAGCGACAGCATTGCATCAGTAATAAATGTACAGACTTATGGAAATAGACTGAATATTGATGGTAATATTGACTGAAATTATGCATGGAAATACCAATGATCTGCTAGCTATAGATGAAGCAATAACAAACGAACCTATTGCCAAAATCGTATACCATTCTGAAGTAACTTTTGTGGCAAATTGCGCCCCTCCACTTTGTTTGCCAAACGTACCTCTTAAAAGTAGGTATTAACACTCTTAGAGTACCAATATATAAATTACGGCTATAACAATATTTTAAAAGTAATAATAACAACACTTATTTAATAATTTTACATATTATTCATCCCTAAAGCCATAAATCTACAGGTTTAACCTTCCAGAAGAGAAAAAAATATGACGTTATAGGGTAAACTTAAATCTTTGTCTAAAAACCCATAGACATTTCCCTTAAAAATTATGCAGTTTGGCAAACACAGAAGACGTTGCGTTCCTATTGGTCAGAAGAGAGCCTGCCTTTTTTCATTCATAATTTCTTTGACGTGTGGTCCACAGAGAAATTAAGGGTTTAGTTTGGTCGTTCTTCGTTCGAAAGTTGTTTGAAATTTGTTTCGGTTTATCGGTTTTGTGTATTAATTGCTGTGTTGTTAGTGTTTTGTGATATTTTTTTCAAGACTAATTAATATGGGTCACAGGTTTGAAGTGTGCAAGACTGCGAAATATAATAATAATAATTCTGCAGTTACTATTCATAGGTGAGTACATAAAAAGTTGGGTTATTTGTAGGTTAGGTTTAACTATTCATAGGCGTGGGTAGGTGGGGAAAAATAATTAAAACTTTACATTTTTATTTTATTAAACGTATTATTTATTTAAGGAACATTATGGATAGACTGTATAGGTATAACTTTTGCAAATGGTTTGGCTTATTGAATTCTTTAAACAACTCAGATACACTCTTAGTCTAAAATAAACAAGGAAGCCACTATTTGATCACCTTTAACCATAAACGTCATTTATGACGTTCGTGGGTTCGTGCCTTTAACTCTTCAATTTTGCATGGGATTTCATAATATGTTGTAGGTACCAGACAAACTACTTGTGTAAGTTTTCCATATGCGGCCAAATTTTAGCCGGCCACTATATTATTATTTTTAACCCATTATTCAAAAGCATGTGGCAACAAATATCGTATTTTGGAAAAATAATGATTTTGTTTCATGGAATAGGACATTAATATAATAATTTACAGTCAGAGTCTCACGAATATTTATTTTCCAAACAGGTTACCTACATGTTTCGCTCATACCTGAGCATCATCAGACCAATGTTATAGGCTTATGTTGTTCTGATGCTCAAGTACCTACGAGCGAAACATGTACCTAACCTGTTTGGAAAATAAATATTCGTGTGAGACTATGACTTTGTGAAATTTATTAGTTGTACTCAAATCAGGTCTCTTAAAGAAAACTTTTTTGAATTAGATATTTATGTAGGTATCTAGTACCTAGATAATGTTTGTTTTAATAAGTTGTTAATTCTTGAACCTACTTATTATTTGTTAAAAATACTTTACTTGGATATGTAAGTTAATTCCTGTAATAAACTATAGTTACTTGAGAATAAAGATATATACCTACCTAGGTATACCTATGATTATTATTATATGCTGGTTTTATTTCTAAATTTTTTAACAATAAGTTAGCCGACATACAAGTTTAGAAATATAACCGTATCAATAAATTGCATTTTAAAGAACAATTTCCAGAAAAACCACGTACCTTATACGTAATAAGTCAAAAACTGTTAAAGTAGAGTTTTCACTGACAGAAAAATTAATCCCTGGCTAAATTGAAGCTTTTAACTTTATGTTAGCCCACATAAAAGTTTAGGAATGTAACTGTATCATAACCAACAAATTCTATAAAAACCGTATTTGGGTCTTCGTACCTTACGTAAGTCAAAAACTGTTAAATTGGGGTTTCCATTGAGAGAAAAATTAAATCCCTGGCTAAATTGAAGCTTTTAACTTTACGTTAGCCCACATACAAATTTAAAAATGTAACTGTATCATAACCATCAAATTTCATAAAAACCACTTTTGGGTCTACGTACCTTATGTAAGTCATATATGGGGATTTCCTCGACAGTAAAAATGTAATATCTGACTGAATTCAATTAGTTTATGTTGAACTGTAGGTATTGTATTTTACCTATAGATAGGTATAATCACAGAATATTAGTTGGCTCTGAGTTCTCTGGGTATAATATGAAGAAATTAAACAAAAAAAATTCTGTTGTAAATATGAGTGACAGAGTCCTATTTAAAGTTGCGTTTCAGTTAATTTAGTATTTTCAAGGTTTGAATAGGTAATTGTAATATAATATAGTTTTTAAATCTATTTTGACACTTTATCTTTAAACCATATAAAAACTCATGTTTATTATTAGGTAAAGTCGATTCAGCCAGTAAACCTGCAAGATGGCCGGCATGTCATATGACAAAAGTCATATTCCAGCTAAATAAAATGGATTTTTGCATTTTCAATTACTTTTGTCATATGACAGGTCGGCCATCTTGCAGGTTTACTGGCTGAATCGACTTTACCTACCTTAAATTATAATATTTATAGAACAAAACTTTCAAAATAAATTATTATTATTATTTGGCAATATTAAAGCGGTAAAACCGATGAGACTATTGCATCAATTGTTTTAGAAGGTATGACATGTTAAATTTTCAAGTCCAGTCCTGGAATTCATGCCAACTTATAAAAGTTTAATAGAGCAAAATTGAAAGAGTGTCACTTGACTTTACCTCCATCTTGCGAGAGTATTCAAAATTTTGACTTTACTTTCCATTTGCTGCTTTTAAACAGCTAAGCAAAGTAAATATCTTTGCTTAGCTATGTTAAAGGAAGTTTGCGAACAACTTCGTATAGTTCGTAGGCATGATGGGAAATAAAAAGAGGCATCCTGCTTGAGCGCGGCTAGGGGAAGAAAAAATTATTGTTGTGCTTTTTCGCTATTAAAAAGTACCAAACGTAAAAGGAACTTTGCTTTTCTTTTAAATTTCAATAAAACCGTAAAAACCGTGTTTTAAGTATACATAGTGTAATTATTTTTAGGTCAGCTCAGTTCACCAAATGTTATAATTATAGCTATCCAAAGTTTCTCTTATAATAATTATTACAATAAATAGTTATTAACTTACATTAAATTTTACTGCTCCGCGGACCATTTTTTCTATCATACATTAAACTTTACTGTTCTACAAACCCTTTTTTTCACAAACGTTAAAAAATATTTGATTTCGGATTGGATAATTATATTTTATTGTGAACCCTGACACGAGACGCCGCTGTGACCATATGATAGCGCATAGTAACGAGGTAAAATTCTAATGGCGGCAACGTAATCCCCACTCCCGGCCGGGGGGAGTACTTCACCTCCTCTCTCCTACAAATGATTTTGGCAGCAGATTTAAATAGCGTTTATGAATGGCGTGCGGCATCTATAGGTAGCAGATCATTGGGAAATACAATAAAGAATGAAAAATGGATAAAATGTATCTAACGTTCTAACTAACAGCTGGCGTTGGTATTTTTTTATAAATAATAAAGATATTATTATAAATAATGTATAGGATCGTTTATGAAACGAAAAGGCTCGTCATTGGTGGTTTAATTTGGATTTTAGGAGTGGCCAAAAAAAACTGAAAAACTTTACCTTCGACTGGTTGATTTTGATCATTTTTGTGCATAAAGAAATGTGCAGGTCGATCTAAAAACGGTTTGTAATAATTATAAATAATATAAAGACTCATGACAACACCTATATTGATATTAATCTAGACTTAACTGAAATTATATAGTATTTGCAGAATTATACCGTTGACTCTTACTGCCAAAAATAAACTACCTGGTTAAACCCTATTGTATACGCCTCAACCTCTTTAAAGGGGGTTAAATGGGATCAGGGTCGGCTTGAAAATGTACCTACACCACATGATTTATTTTTATAACTTAAAATAAATAGATAGGTATATTTTTAGTTTTAGGTATAGGTACCTATAATAAATGTAAAATAATGATAACAATTAATGATAATTGAAAATAATATAATTTAAAAGTATAACTATTAGGATAACAAGTACAATAAAAGTTAATTAAATTTTAAAAAACTATTGAACATTTATTCAAAATTTAACTCTGTATCACTATCACTATCACTATCTTTATCTAAGCCTAAACTTATAATTAAGGGTTGAACATTTGTAATCATACAATTGTAAGAATTTTCCACCTAAAGTACATGCTGTACACAGTTTTTCCAGCTATCTGCAGAAATTTTTCTTACTTCGTTTTTAATTAATTCTACTACAGATGCATTTAATGTAGGATAAATATTATTTCTCCTAATATTGGATTTTAATTGGTGCCATATTAGCTCAATAGGATTGAATATACAATAGTATGGAGGACGACGCAACACTGTATGTCCATTTTCTGCTGCAAGTTTGTCACACCCGTGTTAGGTACTTATTTATTTTAAAAGCTTTTAATACTTCTAGCAGTTCTCGTTTTTTGTAAGTTTCTTCAGAATATAAATCATTTTCAATCATAAAATTTTGAATTTCTGCTTTTGTATTATTAGAATTGGGAATGATTTTTGCTTGCCGACTATGATAACTAGCATTGTCCCTTACAATGACGCTATTTTCAGGTATATTTTTAAGGAGTTTATGTTTAAACCAATCTTCAAAATGTTGTGCGTCGGTATCTTGATGGTAATCTAAAGAAGAATCTGCTATGTTTTTAGCTGAAAGCAACAGACAATTTGGAACAAACCCGTTCTTTGAACCAGCATGTAATACTGCGTTGGTTTGATATTTTTTGGAAGAATCATCCCAACCTTTTCTTGGAGTGTCATGGGTATCTAACCATGTTTCGTCAAGTTTCTAAATTGTTTAACAGCTGTTAAATATTTAAGTCTCCATTCCCGTAAACGTTGAGATTCCATTAATGTTTGTCTTTTATTAATGCTTCGGTATTTAAAACCCATTTTACGCAATATTTTCCTAAGGCTTGAAAGGCAACAAGAGATATTTGTTTCATCTTTAATCAGCCGCTCTTTGAGGGAAATCAAAGTGGGTACACGCCACGCCACATTCTACCACTAATAAGCCTAACTAAAAATTACTCGCCGGAAAACCACTAAAGACTAAAATTATTAAAAATCAGTTTGTATTTATATATGAATTAGGCATAGGTATAAATTGAATTTGTACCTGGTCCGGCTCTGCTCGAAAAGGTTTTAAAATTTGGGATTTCATTATTTATTTTATGGTCAAAGGGATAATGAGGGTTTATTGCAGTCAAAAGATCAACGGTATAATTCTACAAATACTATACATGCGTCACTGGAACCGAATTCAAGTTTATGCCTTTAAATTTGAATAATGTTTTTAGGGTTTGTTCGGGTTTGTTCATTTGTTCGTTAGTTTGTTGTTTGTTATACATGATTAATCAATAAAGAATAAAAAATGTATAACTTGTCGGATATTTATTTCTTCCACCTAATTTATGTAAATCTAGCGGGTACCCTACCCGCGTATTCGCTCGCGCAATTGAATTTATTATAAATTCGCTATTGAAACAATGCATCTGGTACCATACAACTACCCAATAGAACTTTTAATAGGTACCCATATTGTTTTTAAAAATAATTTTTTTTGGGGCTTTCTTACATTACTTTTTTTTAATGAAAATTTTTTTTCAAAAAAAAAATAGAAAATACATTTTTCATGATTTCTGTTTTGGAGTATCACTCTTCAAGAAAATAAGACAAAAAAATAATTTTCTAATAGAAACTTTTCACCCCTTTAAGGGTTTTCAACAAAGTAAGAAATACGGTTTCATGTTTTTATAATACACTGTGAAAAATCGTTCTATTCCTTATCAGAATTCACATACTCTTTATACAAATGTTTACTACTATATGTGACAGCAACACACTTTCCTACTGTAAGACAACGAAAATTGCTAGACCGTTGTATAATAATAATATCATGGTAATTTAGCCAATAGGAAATAGGAGTTATTGCTACCATAGAATGGTTTATATATAGCCATTATTGTTCTGAATACTCACAGTAATTATCAAGTTCTATTGGGACTGAAATCTAGTTTTATATATACTGTATTAGTTACGACTGGCAGTTGTAATGAAACTAGACATTCATAATAATATTTGCTTGCTAGGGTTAATAAAGCATATGACTTACCACTAAAAATCAATTCTGTAGTTCTAAAAAATGTAAATAGCATCTGGTGTGATAACGTTTATTTTGTTACAGCATTGCATATGATTATCTATTATGCAACATGGTCTACTGAGATGGTAAAATTCGTCCATAGATTATAAAATCCAATAGTATTGATGGGTTGTGCGAAATAAGAATCTTCTATAGCTTTATCTAACATGCAAAGTTTAAAAAAATTTAAATATAAAATGGATATTAGTTCTAACGGATACAATTCGTTTTTGGGGACGCTGCGCTGTTCTGCTTTCTTAATTGTAGAAAAAGCGCTTTACTAGGAACAAAAGGCGTCGCATTGAAATTTAAACAATTATAAAATCAAATGTTTAATGGTTGGTGATATGAACATTAACTTACTTCAAAATACTAGTGATTCAAAAAGACTTTTAGAAATATATTCGTCAAATAATTTTACACTTTGCAATACTACTATTTCAACAAGAGAAACTACAAACTACAAAAGCTTGATAGACCATACTCTAACAAATATGCAAAATAAACTAGAGATAAAGTTTATAGTAAGTCCATTAAGTGATCATAAAATACAAATTTTAAATATACCTAAACAAAATACCAAAAATAATAGAAGTTTCAAAAATATTAAAATTAGAGAATATTTTATAGATAAATTGAAACATGACCTAATAAAATTACAAAATAGGCAACATTTAATTAACGAACCAGATAAACTATATGATGAGATATTAGAAATATTTGAATCCTCATCATATACAAATACAATAAAAATTAATGAAAATTCGAAACCATTGTTTTCGAAAGATTTAGCAAAAATGATTAAAACAAGAGACAAGATATATGAAAAAAAGAAGAAATATCCAATGATTGAAGAATATGAGCAGACTTTTAATAAATTAAATAAACTTGTAAAACAAACAATAAAAACAACAAAACAAAAATATTTTAAAAACATATTTTTGAACAGTGACCAAAAAGGTATTTGGGAAAATTTAAATTTATTATTGACAAACAAGTCAAAGAAAAACAAAACCAACATTGATAGTATTATATCCAATAGTATTGAAATTAAAGACGAACAAACCATATGCGAAGAAATGAACACATATTTTATAAATGTTGGCGAAAATTTATCAAATCAAATTCCATTTATAAGAAGGTATACTGAAAATGCAAACCATAACTCGATGTTTTTGAACCTAGAAAAGATAACTATGGGTGAAATTGAAGAGATAATAGATGATCTTAATATAAAAAAAGCAAGCGGTTTTGATGAAATATCAGTAAAAATTATTAAAAAAGTCAAAATAGAAATATTACCAATTTTACTTAAACTATTTGAATTATCTGTTAAAAAGGGTATTTTTCCATCAAAAATGAAATTAGCTAAAGTATCACCAATTTTTAAAGCAAATTCAAAAAATGATCCAAGTAATTATCGACCAATATCTGTATTGCCAGTTTTTTCAAAAATTTTAGAAAAAATTATGAACAACAAATTAACAGATTTCTTAGATAATCAAAATTTAATTTCAGATAGTCAATATGGTTTTAGAAAATATAGAGATACTGAAATTGCTGTTATGGATGTAATAACAGACATTCAATTAAAAATAGATCAAAATCAAAAATGCTGTTTATTATCTTTAGACCTTTGTAAAGCGTTTGACACAGTTAACCATAATTTTTTATTACAAATAATTCATAACATTGGAATAAGGGGAAATATTTACAATTGGTTTGAAAGTTATTTAAGCAATAGATCACAATATGTTGAAATTAATAACAGTAAAAGTACTCAAAAAACTATTAAATGTGGTGTTCCGCAAGGATCAATTTTAGGACCAATATTATTTCTTATATATATTAATAGTATATCTAAATTAAACCTAAATGGTAAGATACAATTATTTGCTGATGATACAACTATTATTTATTTTGGCGATAATTACTTTGACATTCAAAATCAAATAAAAAATGATTTACAAATCATTTTTTCTTGGCTTCAGTCATATAAATTATCAATAAATTTTAAAAAATCTTCTTTTATACTTTATTACTAAAACAAAAATAAACAGCTTGCTATCAAAAAAAGAAATTTTATTTGATAATAAAATCATAAAATATGCTGATTCTATAAAATTTCTAGGACTGCATATAGATGAAAATTTAGGTTGGAAAACACATATCGATTATCTCAGGAAAAATATTACCCCATTGATTGGAATTTTTTATAAAATAAGATATTATTTACCAATTAAGCTTTTAAAAAATATTTATTATTCTCTAATTTATTCTATCTAAATTTCAATATTTAATATCCGTCTGGGGATCTGCTACCTCTACAATAATAAACCCTTTAAAAAAATTACAAAATAAACTTATTAAATGTATTTACAAGCTTCCTTTTTTAGAACCAACAATAAATTTATACAAACCACTAGGATATTTAAACTTAGAAAATTTGTATAAATTAAAAATATGTGTAATTATCCATTCAATATCCACTCATCAAAAAAAATCAAAAATCAAATTCCAAAAATTAAATACCGTACATAATCATGACACAAGGCAAAATGAAAGTATTTTAGCAGTAAATATTAAAAGCAATATTGGTAAAAGATCATTATTATACAATGGGGTTATAATTTATAATACCCTACCAAATATGTATAAAAATATTAAAAAATTGACACTCTTTAAAAAGAAGACTAAATTGTATTTAAAAAAAAAATAAAAGCACTCTAATTTTATTCGGAAATTAGTTTTAAAATTGATTTAAATTTGACTATTTTATTAATTTTATTTGTATTGTATTCTGTATTGTAATTCTATATTTTTGTAAAAAAATTTTGTTTATATTTGTTTATTTTTAAGTTAGTGTAATATTTTCCCTGTAATGGACTTCTAAAGTTCGTTGGGAATTATTTATTAAATAAATAAGATACAATTTATTTCGGTATTAAAAGTGGTTCATTATTCAACAAAACTGTGCTGCTAATGGAACTGATTACTACCAATAAAAACACTGTTTTAGTAAATCTGGAATTGATATAGGAAGCACTAATGCGGGTTTGATACACTAGCAATTTATTTAATATGGGTTAATCAAAAATAAGCTATCAATAGAAACTATGTCTTAGCAAACCTGTTTAGATTAGATCATTTTCCTCAGTGTATCTAGTATAGATAGATTTTAGATCAACTTGTATATTACTCTCATTTATGACAAAGTATTACAATGTAACGTAATCTTTGAGAAATTAAGGTGTACTTGTTCAGTCGATTTTTTTACTAGTAAATTTATTATTTCCCATGCATTTTATGTTCGAACGTAAAATATAATATTAATTATAAACAGTTACCTTATTTAATACAACAGAGGAATACATACATACTGTCTCGTTACTTTTTCATTGTTCGAGCCCCGTCGATTACCTCAAAAAGTATTAATAATCTGCTAGATGGTTTTAATGGGATTTTTAGCATTATTAATTAATCTTTCATTAGCTTGCAGTTTTCCATGCTTAACAGGCGGCCGGTAACGAATTTAAATTTTTTTTAAATTTTTTGCAATGCAGATTTAGTCGGTCTTGTGGAACGAACAAGATACACGACGACGACCTTACTGTGAAAAAAAAGAATTCCACATTGGCTAATGAGCTATGCAGAAGAAACATATACGAAATTTTTTTAAGTATACTGGATGTCTGGGGGGCGAAGGCAAATCCTATATTATACAGGGCCATATCTCGGAAACACTAGGCATAGAAACTTGGAAAAAAAAATTATGATTAAAGCGGTCATGAGAAAATTCTGGAAATTACTTTTAAGTTCCTCATTTCGCCGCAAGGGGGCACAATTGACAATTTTTTTTAAGGTATAACTCTGATTACATCATCGATAAGCTTAGACAATTTTATTCTGCATCATTTTGGTTTAAGACTCATTGGCGTACCGACCTTGATAAGAGTGGGAGAAGCTATTGAAAGTGTAAACATTAAAATCGCTGTAACTTCTAAACGACTTATCCGATTTTACTAAATTTAAGGTTAAAATGGCACCCTGTACGAAGCTTTCAAAAGATATTAACTTGTGTACAATTATTATTTTTAAATCGTTGATGCCAACTTAGAGGATTCCCCCCTTCCCCCTCGTGCTCTCCCCCTTCCTCTCTTAATCCGCCCCTGCTGGATGCTGGATATATCAATAATTCGTGATGTTTAGAGGATTCTTACATTAAAAACAATAGATGTTGAGCCTAATGAATAAAAATTAAGCAATTACTTTTTAGTAAAAGCAATTGCTTGACTAGCAAATGCTATAAGTAAAAGCGATCGCTAGATCTGGATACGAATAAAATTTTGAAGCAATTGCTGTTTCTCCTGAACCTCTGTAGCAAATGCTTATTCAACACAAGTTCAGACATGGCTTATCCACTTGTTCCGATTTATAGATTTCATGTTCAGTTTGGTGCTTAATTTGCAAAAGAGTTGAAGTAAATACAACAACGTTAGTCTATTTATTTAGTACAATAGTAATCTGTTACGTTTTTGTGGAAAATAGGAAACTTATATTTGTGATATGGCAGAGTTTAGTGAAAATGAGGAAAGTGATAGTAGTGATGAAGAAATTAAAGACAAGCAATTGATATTCGTTCACAAATTAAAGAATATAAATAAATCTCTCTGACCACAACCGTTTAGCTTCCACAACAGTTCCAGCACTTGTAGGAAATTTAATAAATATATTGGCCTTCTCCAAAACTGCATCCATTACAGACGTGTATGTTTTACAGACAGTAGTTTGGTGAACACCGAGGTCTTCACCTACAGAATTTTGAAAGCCCGGATCCGACAATTTCCGCAGAAATACTTTAACCTTATTTAAAGGCGACAGTGCATCCCCTCGCCTTTTACCAGTAGCAGTCAAAAAATAATTTGCCAACCTCTCTCAACATCGATCAAATCGATATGACTTACTGAAATCATCATATCTGCAATTTTTACGTACACTATAAATTTTTCTTTTACGAACGTTCATAATATTCAGCTATAATTGAAGACACAAATTAAGAGCGACGCACGTGTTGTCGCGGAGAACTAAAGTTGACTGCTAGCAAGCAAATGATGCACATTTTTCATCACATTTTAAGCAAACGATAGCGATTGCTTCTATTTTTTAAGAAAAAGCTTTGACTAGAAGCAATTCCTGCACTTTCAAGCAATTGCTGGACGCAAAAGCAATTACTTTAGTTTTTATTCATTGGCTTTCAAAAAATTACTTCGATTTTATAAGAAAAAGCAATCGCTACATTTTTATTCATTAGGCTCGTTGACTAGCGTATCATAAACCAGAATATACTGTGTATAGGTATGTTTAAGTTTAGTTAGGTGGTGGTGGTGGTGGTGTCTCGAGCAGTAGCAAGCATTTATTTTATTTATTATTGGCAAACTTGTTAGTGTTTTCTGTACAAAATAAAACTATTTAAAAATGTGGAACAAGGACTAAAGTTACCTCCTATTAAATAGGTAAATAATTGTATAATGTTTGCAGTTTCTACCTCAGCAATATTGCTTTTTCATGATATTTTAATAGTTTTCAATGATTGCGAGTTTAGTTCAGTTAGTTTTCGGTTGAAATAGCATTCACCCTGTTTCCATTGCATATTACTAGACCTTGCTCTCCTGTTTTTTAATTAAAGTGTCCTGGTACATATTTCCAAATTTTAATCCTGGTTTTAAAATTTGAAAAAGGCAACCCTTATAGTAGTAGTAGTTATAATATTGGAAATTATTATCGCAGTTGAAATATTGAATAGCGCCAAAAGGGACAGCCTGCCTCACCAAAACCTGTCCAATATAATTTGCATTTCTGCTCATCTCGGGTAATAATTTCCACTCTTATATATTTATATTTGTTTAAATAAGCGGCCGTTTTTTATGCTGCCATTTTGCTGACTTTAATGCTTGAGATAAGGCGTGATTAATTCTATCAATGCGTTCAACCATTTGAGAAAGTGGAGATGTCGAGTGGGGTGTAGTGACCGACAACCACTGGTAGAACTTAGTTTAGGAGTTGGGATTGGGCGCGGCTATGGGTTGGATTAGGGGTTTCTGAAGGGGACATCGGAATGAAACCCTACATCATTAAACATACCGTTACTTCTATCGGTACTTAATAGTGTTTCATGCATAAGCTCCAAGTACATACGGTTTTTTTATTACCATTACCATGTACCAGTATTATAAAAGCATCCTTCTGAAAGGATTTTCAAAAGTGTTTCTAAAATTAAAATCTGCCAGTTCTGGCACAGTGTTGCAAACACTCAACTCACACATGACCAAAATTATAATACATCCTTATATTACCTAACAAATATGCATGCGTCACTGGAACCGAATAAAAACCCCATAAAAAAGTCCAGTGGGTTTAGATCGGGCGATCTCGGTGGCCACTTTATTGACCCCCGTCTAGCTATCCACCGCCCTGATTTTTTATTTTTATTTCAGTTCTCCCTTACATGAGTAGCATCCTGTATTCCAATAATTATGACTATAAACCATTCTATGGTAGCATTAACTCCTATTTCCTATTGGATAAATTACCGTGATATTATCACTACACAAGCGGTCTAGACATTTTCGTTGTCTGACAGTGGGAAGGCGCGTTGGTATCACATATAGTATTAAACAGTTGAATAAAGAGTATGTGAAGTCCTGTAAGGAATAGAAGACGGGTTTTCTCCTCATGTAGATATACCATATACCAGAACGATCACTTTTAACACTATTTTTAACAACCCATTTAAAAAAAAATTAATTTGACGGGTCCCAGCGATTCTTGATTAAGGGGGCGGTATTAAAAGTCTGTATATAAGCTAACATTTTGCAACTTATTAATGTGCGATTGTTATCTTAATCAATAGGTTAGATGACCACCAAAATGTCGCACCCAACTCGATGATTCCGTCCTAAGAAAGACATGGTTCGTAGCCTCGTGGGTGTAAACAAATCAAAACGGCCCGATTTGAATTCCCGATTTTGATCGTATCGTAAAAATTGTACGGTTACAACTTCAGTGGTGTATCATTAATACTAAAGACCCTGTTTATTTCATTTATTATACGCAATAAAAACAACTGTGCTGACGTCAAATTATGGGTGAGAGAATAGATGTTATAGGTGATTGTGCTTTATATAATGTTTAGAATCTTATTTAGATAATAGATTTGTAGTACCGTTTAAATGTTTCGGTTCTGTTTAATGATAAATAAATCAATCCATTAATCATCGTTTCACTTTATCCATTAAAAAGTATCTACCCACGTGTAGATACGTTTTTGCATAATTGCTGTATACCATTGATATGGTTATCGGTGTACTGAACTCAAGTCACCATCTTTAAGGCACTGACAATGACAATTTGCTCTTTAACTTTGAGACGTCAAAGAATCTCAGTTTGAATTTTGCTCTGCTGATGATATTACATCCAAAATGCGCCTCGCTGAAGATGAACGCATAGAAAGTTTCATCCCTACAAACCAGTAATTGTACGAGAGTTATTGGACGATGATCCTGATTGGCGAGAGCAATATTGTGAAATAATAATTGAGCTAACAGATAATCACTCACAAAATGTTGATAGAAAATTACACCCAGTATAAGGAAAACGTCAATGTCAGGGCGGCCATTGTTGATGATAAGTTAATAGGACCATTTTTCTTTTATCAGAGGTTCAGTGGAGAAAGATATTCCAGCCTATATCCAGATTCTAATGATCCTGATTTACCAAGTTTAACCCTATGGTTTCAACAGGATGGTGCTTCCCCTGCTCATATAAGAGGATACTTAAATACAATTTTTCCGGGACTGTGGATATATAGGTAGACGGAGGTCAATAGAGTGGCCATCCAGATGGCCCGATCTTAACCCACTGAACTTATTTTCGTGAGGCTACGTCAAAATTCTAGTTTATAAAACAGGAATGTTTAGATCAATTGATCCACAGCAGAAAGTTAGTAGTTGGCGGAGGACATTTTCAACATCTGTAGTTTATACCTTTAGCTATCCAGCGATACCAAATGTATATCTGTTTAATTAAATTTTACTGGTGATATTTAGTCACAGCCGAACGCCTGCAACTACTTTTAAAATATTTACCTCGCCTTTCATTACTAGCACAAAAATGTCAAAGTTAAAAGAATTTACAACAATTAATATTGTGTATTTGTGTTTTTAAAATTTATTAAACTGCATTTTTACCCAAACACAGAAATGGCTCAAATTTTAGATAGTTGCTTCATCGGGACAGTTTAAACGCTTAGTATCGATTTGTAAAAACGTGAAGGCAGTTTGGGTGCACGAATTTTTATGCAAAACTCCTGTACACATTTTAGATTCATTGTTCGGTAATCTATTGCACAAATCGTGTCATTAATATATTATTACTAACAGTTTGTGTGAAAAAACATAGCCACAGATAATATTAATAGTTAATTCTAATCAGGACAAAAGAAAAAATATCCAGTATTGCTTTCATATTCCCGTGAATGAACTTTTTTCGCTATAACATATTTTAATTTTATATTTTTGCAAATAAATTACTTTTCTACAAAGCATAACTTCAAACACTTTCGGACACAAAAAAAAAGTAAAAATATGCATATTCATATTCATATGCATGGCGCCTGAAAGCTATATAACATACCTACTTAAACTTTTTTAATTTGCAACTAAATGAACAATTTTGGACGCTAATTATTATATCTTTTGTTGGACTTGTCCTGAGAGTTTTTATACCGCAAAACGTCTATAAGAAAGGGGGGGGGGGGGTGGGGGGCAGGCCCCATTCCGATGATTACTTTTAGCTATATAATTGGATAAATTGCAAAAAATTAAATAACAAAAAAAATGTATTTCAAAATAGATGATAAAAATCGTTATCCATCAAAACACAGACTTTTACACAAAATTAAAAATATTTTACTACTCTAAAAATATTTAAAAAAAAACAACGTTTTTCTGGCAACTCTCCCTCTGGGTATGGAGAGATTCCTGAAGCCGTAGGGAGAGATGCCCAATGTTAATTATCATAAGGGAGAGATGTCGTACATTTTCACGTTTGCATGGATTACAGGTGTTTAGATACAAGGTATATGTCTCGTGCAACCAGTTGTTACATCTTGTGCAACAAATCCAATCCACTACTTTTGAAATTTTACTGTGCTTACTCTTCAAAGCATTCTAAACAAAAATATTTTTATTAGTCTTTTGGTTTGGTATTATTTTCTTTTCTTTAATTAACGGAATTTCGTAATCGCTTTCAAATGTGACACTCTTTCTTGGTTTCTGTTTTTCTTAATTTTTTTTACCGTTATTATTTTTGTTTTTGCGATTGATTTATTTATCTCTGATTTATATTTCTTTTTTAAAATATTTTCAGGAGAAGATAGCTCAGCAGCCGACTGTTTCCATTTGTGGAATGATAATGGAATTTTCGGAATAGGTCGTAATTCTTTTAAAAATTTACTCGGTATTATTTCGTTATCTAAATATTTACTGGAGGTCCAGAGAATCGTTACTTTTTAGTGGGGTTTGGTTTTAATTTAGCTCTTGAATTGTAAATTCTTCATTAACATGTCTTGGGATATTGGGATTGGTGATCTGGAGTTTTGCCCCAGGTACATGCATGTCATCTGTTTCCTCAGAGGGAAGAATATTTTCAGCATTACGGTATGCTTTTGCTGTTGCTGCATCGGATATTGCATAGAAACGATCAGGAATAGCATTTTGATCAAGCGGATATATGAGAGTATCTCTAAATCCAGAAATGGCATTTGCAGCAGTAGCAGCTCGCATCTACGCTGATCCCAAAATTCCACCTACCTGATATCTCGAAAGATTTCGGCTGGGATGATTATGCATCCATGTTTTGGCTTCCTGATTCCAGTTTATCTTAAGAGGACTGAAAAAGGATTTGTCTAATGGCTGCATTGCTCGAGTACAGTGACTTAGTAAACACGATGGCTTTCAAATGTATTTTCTCGGCATAGTTAATCTGAAAAATGTAATGAAAACGACCACATGACACCCTGCGTCATCTAGGTATCCCTACTTTACCCTATAGGTATACCAAGTTAAATATTTTACGATGCCTGGGTTTGCTCCCAATTACCCAATTATTTATTAATAAAAAACCGGATCTATCAAATCCTAAACCTTATTTATTATTACATATTATCAAAAGTAAAAGTCCTCTAAAAAATAATGGTTTCCCATTAGGTGCGAGTCAAAGCCAACAGAATTTCGTTACGAGACATAAAACACTTGTATAAAATTAATGTCGGGCAATTTTTCAAAACTTCTCGGCTAGAGAATAGTTGCGAGAGTTGGCTATTACCACAGCCTTCTTAATAAGATAAAGAAGGCTGCGGTATTACCAAAAACGACCTCGATAAAAATTAGTCCGAGAACAATGGGTTTATGTACGACCAATATATTTTCTTACTGTTAAACCTTATAATGATATCTAATGATTTTATGGTAATTCAATGGTGGCCAGCGTGGAATGCTCTACAGACACAAATTTTTTTTTGAGTGTTTTAAATATTACTCACGAAAATAAGTAGAATACTTTTTTTAAAAGGCTAGCTTTTAATTGACTATTTTTAAAGTGCTTATTAGGTTATACATACACTGAGAAAAAAATCCTTTTATTCCTTATAAGCATTCACATACTCTTAATACAAGTGTTTAATACTCTATGTGACAGCAACGCGCTTTCCTATACTGTAAGACAAAGAAAATTGCTAGACCGTTGTGTAGTGATAATACACGGTAATTTAGCCAATAGGAAATAGGAGTTAATGGTTTATAACTATTATTGCTCTGAATACTCACAGAAATTGTCAAGTTCTATTGGGGCCGTAATCTGGTTTTCTATACTGTATTAGTTCCGAGTGGCAGTTGTAATGAAACTTGACATTAATCATAATAATATTTACTTGCTACGGTTAATAAAGCATATACTTGCCACTAAAAATCAGTAAGAACTGTAGTTCTCAAAAATTTTAATAGTTTCTAGTGTGATAATGTTCTCGTCGTTTAACATTACACATAATAATATGGTTTACTAAGATGGTAAAATTCGTCCATAGATTATAAAGTCCCATACTAATGATGGGTTGTGTACACACTCACACAATACAAAGTAAAAATAAATTTATTGAAACAGGTATTGTTACGATCAATAAAATTCAAATTCAGAGAGAAGACTCCGAACAACGTTGTGACATGCGCAACAAATACGTTAAAACTAATAATACAGCGCGCGGCGATTGACAATCTCTACGAGCCCCCACCAACGTCTTGTGGATTATAGGTTCTGACGGATACAAATCGTTTTTGGGCACGCTGTTTTGCTTTCTTAATTGTAGAGAAGGCGCTTTACTGGGAACAAAATGCGTCGCATTGAGAAGATACAATTTATTTCTTAACAAAATTGCTGTATTAAAAGTAGTTCATTATTCAACAAGACTGTGCTGCTAATGGAACTGATTTCTACCAATAAAAACAATGTTCTAGCAAATCTAAAATTGATATATCACTAGAAATTTATTTAATATGGGTAAAAAGAATAAGCTATCAACACAAACTATGCCTTAGAAAACCTGTTGTATTAGATCATTTTTCTCAGTGTGGATTTAAAGTATACTTGTAAAATAGCTTTTAAATTCAACCCAATACCGACACAACTAAACGGCAAATGGACCGCAAAATATTGGACAATAGGAAAAATTTTAGGCTTAAAAATCGAGTTTCTTGCAGCAGCAACGGCAGCGAACGGATTTTTTCTACCCCCTGTGCAAGGGCGGCAAAGTGAAAAAGTTTGTCGAAAAGCGTTCACGGTTGGTGGTTCTCGAAGTGGGGTGATATACAGGGCTGGCTTATTTGTGGTGGATAAAATAATATATCTAAATAAAACAATGCAGCTATCGAGATTCATTACCTGTTGAAAGAGATATCCCCTGCCGCAATTTTCCCACTATTAAAACAAGTATTATTAACAATTTTTTTCTATCCAACACCATAAGAGAGTTATTCCACTTTGTCGTACCCTGTATATAACCAGCGTTGGAAAAGCCATCCCTGAACTGATTGCATAATAAGGCGTGCGAAAATCAAAACCACCCAAGTTAATACATCGGCAAAATTGGCCATCAAAAAGTCATAATTGCGTTTATTGGTTTTCCAAAACGCATTTTATGTGGAAAATGGGGTGCCCAGGGCCGTTCCTCTTTTGTTTACAGACGATAAAAAGCGCGGGAGTTGATACCTACTTGGATCGTAGAAAGGGCTCATTGTGAGAAACCTTATTTTTATGTGCGTGTGCACAGTGGTATAAATTTGTATTTATAAATCCATTAACTTGTTGTTGGGGGGAGGGGGGGGGGGGTGTATGAAATGATTAATAAAATTAAATTCTACTTAATGGGTAATGTAGCTAGGTTGAATAAAAGCTTTTAAGACCCTCTACACAAGCTCAGGCCTCCGCAACAACCTGGTTGCGTAGACAATTCACGTATGCAAAGATTAAGTTAATAATTGGTCCCACCATTGAAATCTATACCCATCGGGAGAAGAACAAAGCAAATGGCTAACGTAGCTGATCGGTTACCCCGTTGTGGAGCATTAAAGTACAGCTCTACACTTGCGCAGTTACGACAGTATTAGTATACACTCCAGTAGTAGTTTGTTACATGTTTGCGTTAATTTTGTTCATAAGACAAGCCCCGCAGCCTCCACAACTCCCTGGTTGCTCAGACAATTGCCATAGGCAACATTGGGTTAAGAATTGGTCCCCACCATGAGAATCTACCCATCAGTACAATAACAGTTGTACAGTAACGACAGTGTCATTATAAAAACCAAAACCCCAAGAGGGATGGGTAGAGGACCCATCTGAGTTAAAGAACATCTGAAACATACTCAAAGAGGTGAAACTTCGAGATCAGGTATAGCGGAACATGTATAGACCCACCAACATAATATACAGTGCTGGTCAGAAGCCAAGGTTTTGGACACGGACAGCACTGCAGAAAACGAAAATTCAAAAAAGCAGCTTTCATGAATCAAAATACCCATATATTTAGTAAACCAAGTCTAGATATCCCCAATATCTAGAAGCATCTTTTTGTCCAAAACCAACAGCTCAAACTTCATACTCCAATAAGCACCTAGGCGGAGTCATCAAGCTTCATTCATGATAATTTAGTTTACAATTGAAAACGGTTAGATACTTACTAACTAACCGACACGTTGTGTTAAGTAATAAAGACAATGGAAGTCCGATAAGGTAATTTTTTTGATATTACTTCATTGTCTACCACCTTCAAACAAATCCTGTATATTAACCTTTAACGCTCTGTCTCGCATGTACGAGAATGTATATTCTGGACATGAAAATAATGGACTAGAATGAGGCATTTATGAAATTTCCATGTCCAGAATCAGCAGCGGTGACGCATTGACGCATTCATTACCGTATATAATAATTATGTTTCAAAAATTGCGTAAAAACGTTCTACCAAAAAATCGTGAAAAGATGGTAATAGCTCTCATGCCATTCACAAGACCTAAACCAATTAAAAAATAAAAATGGCGCCCATTTAACTGAATATAAATATTTCCCGTTTGTGTTTGCATATAAATGAGGAGCCGCAAAATTTATTGCTTATTTGGGTTGGGTTAATAATGCAAATAAGTTTTGATACAGGTTCTTTAATATTTTGATGAGGTGTATGAATTATGGTATACAGGTACACATACGCAATATTGAAAAAGAAATTCAATTATTTTTTGGTTAAAAGGCTATGCTTCGTCTAACGGGACGATGAAAAAATAAACAATATGTTTATGCGGTAATTATCTTCTTTTTTTACACACGCATTTTACAATCAACTTGAATAGCAGGGGGTCACCTGATGAGGGGAAAGGGTAATTTAGGCAAAAGCCCATTTTTCTAGTAGGACAAAAATAGGATAGTTTTACGATATTCTCATGTACTAGTGTATACCAGCGGCATCGCTCGACCAACTCATTTGTTATAAATTCGCTAGCGAAACAAAGTAGCGGATACGAGACATACAACCCGATAGAAACTTTGGGTTCTAAAAAATATGTTAATTTAAAAAAAAATGCAAAAAAAACAATGAAAACTAAAAGTAACTACTTTTTAACCTAAAAGTTTATAAAAGGCATTTATTACTAAATATTTTTTTAAAATTTTCAACTAAAAAGGATTGTCATCATTGTCTTCTATTAGTAAAAATATGTTTATACAAGAAGAAGCTTCTTTCAACATCTACTGATGTAATTGGACAATACTGCAACTTAAATGGCAAAATATAAGGTTAAGATACAACTTTGATGGATGGTTTACCCTCATAAATGCATTGCATTACTGCAGAAGTATTTAAATCCTTCATTATTTTTTATAGTACATCCAATTTGTTCCTTACTTGACCTCTTACTTTACCGGGAATGTTGTTACATTTAGCGGAAAAACTTTCAACAATACTAATTGAGTTTCTTAAAACTTAAATTTCTACTCTCCAACGAGTATATTATGTCCGGCATAAAACTGAAATTAACCTTAATAAAAATAAGATCTTCAGTTACACTTGCACTTTATAACAACTCTTTACTTTGCACAACATACTGCGAATGGTTATCCAAATCCAAAATTAGTTCTTTAATGGCTTGGAAATGATCTGCGTAGAACATTGCGGTCTTAATCCATGTTCCCCACCGGATAATTACAGGTTCTGGAGGTAAACTCACTTCTGGTAATCTCTCCTTATACAACTGCACTCTTAGAGGTGCCTTTGGAAACACTTTTTTTACATTTCAAATTAATTTATTTTAGCTTAAATACAGTTTCTTAAGCAGGTAATAATAACGCATTATAAGTGACAATAAACAACCCATAACAATTTACCTGCTAACCCCGAAAACCCCCAATAAATACCTTGTGTATAACCAAAATGCAAATATAATTATTATAATCTTCAGATTGGAAAATCCCTGAAGTATTAAATTGGACATAAACCTTTAACGTTTTAATTTTTTTGATAAAGCCGAAAACATAAAAATATGCTCTTAAAATAATAATTTATGAAAAATATGCATTTTATTATAAAATTGACAAACAGTGAATTCAATAACCTTTATTGATAATTATGGATACCCTGGGGCGGGTAGACCACGATGGCCGTTTCTTCCGTGTTAGGACTTTACGGGCAGCCATAACTCAAGCAATCCCAACAACAGCGGTAAGATGTATTAAAAGCCTCTTTGCAAAATCAAAGCGGCATCAATACACCGTAGCGCCATCCCAGCGGAATTACCTCCAATATAAAAGGCAGTCACACTGGTAATAATTGAAAGGTATAGACAACTAAAATAAACCACGAAGTGCAACACAATCCAGTATAGGGAACGCTATTTGCATTTTCACATCTGCCATTTTGCAGACCAGAAAACAGATCAACGTCGGCACCCACTACACCTTTTCCATTTGTAGTTCAGAATGCGTCAAAAGGTTTTCAGAAAGCGGTAAATGTATTTCAGAATACTCTAATGTAGTTCAGAAAGCATCAAATGTACTTCGGAATTGTCAGATGTAGTTCAAAAACCGTCAAATGTACTTCAGAATAGTCAAATGTACTTCAGAAAGCATCAAATGTATTTCAGTATATTCAAATGTAGATTAGAAAGTATCAAATGTATTTCAGGAGAGTCAAATGTAGTTCAGAAAGCATCAAATGTATTTCAGAGAGCATCAAATATATTTCGGAAATTATCAAATGTATTTCGGAAAGTATCAAATTTAATGTATATTTTAGGTATATAATTGCTTATAATTCACGCTGAATATTTACAAATACCGCTTTATGAAATACTTTTGAATATTCTAAAATACATTTGACGCTTTCTGAAATACATTTGATGCTTTCTAAAATACATATGACTATTCTGAAATACATTTTATGCTTTCTGAAATACATTTGGCTATTCTAAAGTACATTTGACGGTTTCTAATCTACATTTGACTATACTGAAATACATTTGACGGTTTCTAATCTACATTTGACAATACTGAAATACATTTGACGGTTTCCAATCTACATTTGACTATATTGAAATACATTTGACGCTCTCGGAACTGCATTTGACTGTACTGAAATACATTCGACGCTTTTTGAAATACATTTGGAAAAGTGATGCGCGCAATCCGTTCAAGTTTTGAGCCATAAAAATGTTTAGAAGACACTGTATTGTCTTCTAAATATGTTTCAATTATATTTAGTAAGAATAACGAAAACCAACGCAAAATATTGTGTTCTTTTACTGGTAACTTGCTGATGGCCTCGTTACTCACGATTATTATCTTTATAATAAATACTTATTTGATCGTTTTTACTTACTTTTCTTCTTGAACCTTTACAAGGCAGTTACAACAACCTTGTGGCATCAGAAAACTATTATTATTTATATTTTTCCCAATTAAATAGAAACATCTTATAGAGGTGTGTCAATTAAAAAACGTGCTTTTAAATCGATGCTATTTTAAGAACACGAGCAACGTAATTACTAAATAATATCTATTAGACTTGCACTGAGGTAAGTTAACTATATTTACCCCAAAGCAATATTCCAATTTAACATTTCAACGACACCTATTAAGTAATTTTAAATTCCCTCTAGTGAATAGTACCCGTTATTAAAAATGATTGGCGTCCGTCGTCGTGATGTTACGTAAAAAATTTGTAATATTCTGAGAAAATATAATATGTAGCGTAAGTGATTTTGATGATTGTGTAGACAAAAGGTAGATTGATTACTAGAGACAAGATTTTAGGCATTATTGCTGAATTTTATAAGCAACCATGAAGCTATTTAATTTCTACACGAATTAGGCAAATGTAAGTATATACAGGGTATTATTTAAGTTTGTGGCCAAACTCCAAGGGGTGCTTCTTCAATTGATTTTAAGAAGAAAAGTTCATATAAACCTGGATCCGAAAATGCATAGTTTTTACGATACAGGGTGTCAAACTTTAAAAAAAAAATAGGATGTTCGTAAATATCTCAATACTCTTTTATTCGATTTTGTTGAAATTTGGCAATTCTGTTTATAATAACAAGAGGATAATTTAGCCTCAATTAGAATAAAATTGTTAGGTCCAGTGGCGTACCGGAAGACAGTCCAACTAATATTTTTGACAAAAAAATTGCGCGCCACTGACTTTTTTAAAATTATGTATTTTTTTCGAATTAAGCAACTACAAATACAACTATTTTATCTCTTGAGTTTTTTTTTCATATCTTGCTTTGTTTTCGAGAAAAAAAAATAAAAACCACTTTATTGCATGTCCCCGGGACAATAAGAGTAAAAAATGTAAACTATTTAAAAACTATTAAGCAATTAAAATTACACGAAAGTCTTCTCTTGAATTTTTTCGCACAGAATAAAACTGTTTTCGATAAAAGAAATTGGCATAAAATAATCACATAACGTAATAAGTTATTACTGCAATGTTTTAAAAGTAACAACTATAACTCTTATTGTCCCGGGGACATACTTAAATAACACCCTGAATACGATTCCTAGTTTTTTTTTTCTCTTAGCTTGCTTATTTGAACAGTTTTACGTATATTTACGATAATTTTAGAGAATTTAGAAGCTTGGCACATGAATTTAAAGGTACCGAAAGCAAATCAAATCAAGAATGTCAGGAAGTTTTAGAAATACCCGCATTTGCACACATTTTGGCTTTCATTAAAAGCATTTTTAAATTTGTAAGTCAAATTATCCGATTTTTAGAAAAACAACATCTTCCGTTAGTGCATGGAATCCGTGAATGTTATTGAAAATATTGAAGCGCAGCAAATAGTATTCCAGGATATATTGGTTAAAGAATAACCGAAAAATTGGTTTACACTATCTCCTACTATTTTGAGTGGTGGGCAAGATTTCGATTTTAAAATAGATCCAGCAATTATACCGCAATTTAAAAATGCACCATAATGCATCAATAATTAAATACGTTGTCAGTGCATGCGGAGAGAAGATAAAGGTACCCACACCCGTTCCTGATGCTCCTATTCCCACATCAGCCAAAGTTATTTTTTTGTCGAACCAGCAGGCAAGGCAATCAATAAAACAGCTGTAACATAACACAGACCAAGTCCCAGTTCTGCTAAGGTACTAAAAGTTAGGTACATAAGGCCAATTGAACGGCACTTGGAACTAATAATAAAACCTATAGCTGAGATTATACCTCCTAGCATGGTCATAGACCTGCATTTAAACTTGTCTACAAAAGCGCTTGACGCCATTTCTTTTGTGTTGGTTATGTTATTTTTTATGATGTATTAACACAATTAATTATTATTATTATTATTATTATTATTATTATTATTATTATTATTATTATTATTATTATTATTATTATTATTATTATTATTAATAGAGCCTGTTAAAAGAGGGACTGCCATTTAAAAAAACTGCCAATCCAAGAGGTTACACTATTTGAAGGTCCAAATTCATCCAAGAATTCAACGTAGAGAAGTCCAAAGGGCAGGTAGATGCAGAACGTAGTTTTTCTGCGTACAAAAGTATTATAACCGACAGAAGATACAATTTCGAGAAACATTTAGCTGTACATTCTTTTAAGTATTAATAAAAATTGCAGAAAGGCTTGTGGTGACAAAAACAAACGCCATTTTATCATTTTACTAGGAAACTTAAATCAAAATTGTGCATTGATCATTAAAAAGTATTAGTGGAAGAATTCGTCCATTTCTTTTTAAAGATGTACTTGATATTTAAGGCAGTAGCAAGAAAGCCATCGGCCTCAAAAAAAAAATGGTAGTAATAAGTTCAGTAAAAGAACATTACATTGATTACATCGTTTTCGCTTTTATCGCCTCTAAACTAAGCACCTGTCCATTAGCATTTATAGGCACCAATTCGAATAATTACTTAAAATTACCACGCCTTCTTTAAACGGCACCCAATTACAAGAACAGTGCACTGTTATACTATATAAATCAGTAGCGTATCTAGTAAACGATTCTGCGGGTACGGTACTTGACTGAGGAAAGATTGTTGTAACATGTCTCGCTTACAATACTGCAATCCTTGTTTTAAAGTAAATAATAACAGTAAAAATATGCTGCAATCCTTCTCCAATGTGCAAGGTCCCAATTACAGACGCCGCAATACCCCTCAAAACTGCAATGCTAATTCTTTGGGTGATAAAGCTCTCACTTTTATTTTAAGCATGGTATTTTGTAGGTTTTTGACTTCATCGCTCCATGGACCAAGCATTGTAACGGCCGACGATACAACAAATCCAGCTCGTTATACTTCCGATGCTTTATCAATTAAATATAGAACTCAGTTGAGGTGTTGTAGAATGTACTTGGGGGGAAGATTCAGAGGTAGGCAGAAATAATCTCCATGATCTACTTGACAGGTTGATGAGCCTAAGTTTCATATAGGAACAATGTTTATTCCATCGACGTCTAAAAACTTCAGATGGTTCTAGAACAGAAAAAAAATCTGCCTCTACTACCAGTTTAATGATCGTGTGATCTTTTAAGGAGTTTTCTATTGGGTCAGCTCACCTGTTCCAATTATTCGAACCTGCGCCACTGATATGGATAGGTATTGCGTTATACGGCTAGCACGGCTTATTTAGCACTGAATAATACTTCATTATTAAGAGCTTTTAACGTTTCAAGCACGTTTCTATTATACACAAGTAATTATGCAATTTTTCTTTGTTTGTTTTTGTTAAACATTAATATTGTTTGTTAGCCTCTCAAGGCTGTACCTGATGACTTAATGGGTGTCTTTAAGAGGGTAATTGCAAAATTGGAGCGCGATGCTGCAGGCGAAGTTTGATTTATTTAAAAGATGTTAAATTATATTAATAGACCATTCTCGACAATTATTATTATAATATTCCAGTTACTTAATTGTTGTACTAAACTGGTTTGTAGTAATTGAATTCCGTTCAGTGCAATTCCTATGTTTTGTATCAGTGCAACTGATGAGAAATATTATACTGATGATTCTTTTTCGATCTGTTCAAATATTTCAAAGGTTAAGACACAGTTGTACTGAAGATCAGGATAAAACAAAAGACAATTATACAAATTAATAGATTTTTAATAAAAAAGAGTTCAAATTAACAACATATTGAACAAATTGAACTATAATTCATAAAAGACTAGTTAGTAGTAGTAACATGTTTTATTTAGCAAAAAGCTACAATTAAATATTTTTTAATGCATTTTTTCAACAACATTTTTATAGATTTATTTTTAATTTTAAAACGGAACCTTCTTTTAACAAAAACAGACAGAAAAGTTAACAATTTTGCAAATTGTATCAAATATTACGTATCATTTTGTTTTTTAATTAAATGTAATTTTAAAGTTTTTTTAATCAGTTTTACAGATTTTTGAGATTCAATAGAATTTTTCAAACTACAAGCTTTGTTAAATAAACGTTTCAAGGCACGTTGCCTGGAAATTCTGAATCTATTTTCAACTTTATAACTGATATTATTCAAAAATGTTGGAAAAGTTAAACAAACAATTCATAAAAACATGTTGGGACGTAAAATACAATAAAAAGACACTATGTCTTTGCAAGACGCACACACGCTGAATATAAATAAAACGGTTTTACAACGGACCCTTTTTTCGTGATTTAATGGCATATCCACGGCTTATATGGAACAAATAAAGGTTTCTATCATACCCTTACATATAAAATTATTTTACGGCTGTTACTCTTGTTATTTCTTACTTTTCTCTTCTTATATCCAGGCTTATCTACGCTATCCAGCGCACGAACTTTTGTATTTAGGAAAAAAACCTTGGGGCGACGAGAAGATCGTAAAAAGCGAAAAAATAATAGTAAGCTTACAAATGAAATATCGTCCTGTTACAGGGAATTTATATTGTTTGTTAAAAGCCTCCACCTTATAAGAAAAACTGGCCGCATTAAGAGTCCTACTCTTTCGCAGCAAGAAAGATCCTGGAGCTTAATAATTTTGGGAGTAATTATAATGGGAAATTTCTTCCTCACCCAGTGGCGTAACATACACCTCCGCACCGCGTGGGGGGGGGGGGGGAGGCTCACTGACGGCCCCTTTGAAATTTGCTGGCAGCTTTGCTTTTCACAGGTATTTTATTTCATAATTAATTTTAATTTTTTATATCCTGAGATCTTCGTTAAGTGAAGAATAATTATACGTGAAAGCGCGGAATTTACAAACGATATACCATAAAGACTTGTCCATTGACTTTCCTGGTCAAATTTTAAGCCTCAGAAGGGGACTTGGAGATAGTATTTCAAAATTAAAAAGAGTGTATGAACTTGCGGATCATTTATTAATAAAAAATCAGTGTATTCTTCAAATTTTCTAGATGTATCTAGTGCAGTGATGTTATTTCTAAATTTACCAGTTAGTCTCAGCGAAACGATCTTTTTCCAAACTTAAAATAGTAAAAACCCATTTACGTAACACCATGGGACAACAACGCCTTTCGAATTTATCGTTTACCAGTATCGAACACGAGTTTCCAGGGAGCATTTTATTCGGAAAGGGGAGGCCTAGGTTAGTTCCTTTTTGTTTACAGTATCTACTCCAAAGATAGTTACCTATATTTAACTGATTAAACAAAACAAAATCTTTATTCTAAGTGCAATTAGTAAAAATATTATTGAGGCTCTTAATACTGAAAGCTTTCAAATTAAGGGTATAATACTATACGGGTACACAATTTTGGAGGTGTTTAAAGGGCAGTGTTTTAACGCCCTTTTATGTTTTGGGTGCATCAGCGAAATAAGGGATAAAACGTACTTAGCGATGGTTGTAATTTTGATATATGAACCCATTACCGTAAAAAGCCAGAAAATATTGTTACTTACGGTTAGAAAGTAACGGGGAAGGGTGAATCATCTCCGGCTTACCTGAAACCAACAAAAAAAAAGTTATTGAATATAGCTCTTTATTCGCGTTGTGTGTCATAATTAGATTTAAGATACCTCTTAGGTCCTAGAGGACGCCAGTGACACAATATATTTTTTGTCTCTCACATTTCTTACAGCTCCTCCTCAAATTGTGAAAGAGGGGTTTCTTATACGTAAAAAAGTGGTACATTATCGTTTCATTTAGGTTTTGAAATATTTGTGTTTAAATTCTGGATGGCAAAAAACATTTATAAACACACTTCTTAACGAAAAATATTTTAGAAACCAAAGAAAAATCAAAGTCTTCCTCCACAAATTTATTAGAATAAAATATTCAGTTCATGGTCTCTCTACATGTTTCGAACGTAATAACGTTCACCATCAGGAGACATAAAAAGCATTGCAGATGGTTTTTAGCAGAAGAGAAAATGGTAGAAGGTGTAAATTGAGTGCCTTAATGAAGCGCTAATGGAATATAAAAAGTAATGTGTTGGTATAATTACTGAATACTGAAGAAAAATTGGAAGACATTTATATCGTACTAATTACGTAGGAAAAATAAATAAACATTTGTTTTATTTTACCTAAGGTCAAATTTCGTCTAGTTAAAGTTTTAGATAAATAACTCCACGAACAATATAATGCAAATAATTAAATCAAATATCAGTCATCGGTATTATAGCGAATTCAGCATCTCAAACCACCCTATCAGACTAAACACATTTCACATCTCCCAAATGTTGGAACAACTAAGTGTCTTCAACTTCCAAAGTCAATTGAAACTGATCGAAACCAATTCGTTTCACTTGTCAACTTTCTGCACTTCGGGGAGACAGAAACTTCGCCATATATGAGTTTTCGTCTTGTACGATTCTGGAAGTTTTATTATCGAAAAGACAAATCGTCGAACTATTAAAGTTTCATTTTTAAATTTTATGAATACATAGGTTCTAATTTAAAACCTAATATTTCTTTGCTGTAAAAATCATAACTCAAAAATCTTATGCGTTAAGAAGTTTTTAGAGACCAAAAATTAACAAAAATACTGCCTTTTACATTACAGTCCCAAATTGGCTATAAACAAGTGTAATAGGAAATCTCATATATCAAGGCATAGGAATAAACACTCCCAAATATTGGAACAACTAAGTGTCATCGACTCCCCAAAGTCAATTGAAAATGATCGAATCGAATTCGTTTCACTTGTCAACTTTCTACACTTCAGGGAGACAGAAACTTCTCCATATATGAGTTTTCGTCATGTACGACTCAGAAAGTTTTATTACCGAAGACACAACTCATCGAACTATCGAAAGTTTCATTTTTAATGGACCAAAGTTTTTGGATTTATGTGGAGCTTATGCTGTGTGACCCCTGAGATTGGGGAAATTAGCGAAGGCACGAAAATATTTTGGACTGGAATTAATCGCATTAACTGAGGGGAGAGTTGTAAAGTATTGTTGAGAAAGTAATCTTATATATTTTACTTTTGACAGATAGTATTCTCTGGGAAAATAAAAGCGATATCGTATTTACGTGTGATTTACTAATTATACATTAAGGACTTTATTATGGTTTGGAATCACGCAATATCTAGGGAGGTAGTAAGTAGTAATAAACCCTTTTTATACAGTAAGCTTTAACATTTGGGACGTTAAACATAACATACAGGATGGAATTTTTAACTGGAATAACTTCAGTATTAGGAAGCCTCTTTACTTGATGGAACTAACTATTTTTTTTTAATGTAAAGGCATGAATGGTGATAGCTCGTTAGAAAATTAGGTAGTTACACAGAAAAATGCCTTTTATTCCATATAGGATATTGATTTGATTTATTGATACACTAGCAACTTATTTAATATAGGTTAATAGAAAATAAACTATCAATACAAACTATGTCTTTTAATAATTATGTCTGTGTATTAGATCATTTTCCTCAATGTACTTTTATATAATAATAATAATTAACCTGAGTTTATATCTGACTTTTTAATTTATATACAGTGTTAAACTTATTACTAAAATGAAAATAAATTAAGTGTTTTACTGTTTACCTCTGTAATAATTTATATTTTACTTTCATAAAATATACTTCCATCGCCCGAAGTTAGAAACAAATAAGAAATACAAACGAATCGCGTTTATCTACCCCTCGATCTTTTTATCTCTCAAAGTATCGTATTACCCCAACCTGTGCATATCCCACTTTGTGGGGTCCCTGAAACAAAATAAATATAATCGTAAACGGTGAAGGGTAAACGCTTTGACTTTTATATGATTTTTCTTTTCGGTATAATAAATGGGGTGAGATTTTTTTTTTAACGACTTGACAGGTAAGGTCGCTACTTTGAATTTTGTTCGTATCGTGTTTTTTCCATAAGCGTTTATATTTTTTGCAATTCTACGCAAAATACCTGTTTCCAGTTTTTAAAAAGCTCCTGGTTGCACAGCAGAATTACTATCTATATATATAGGTATTTAATGGTAAGATATTTGTTATTACAAGTGACTACATTGCAAATGCCTTGGAGGGGCGATCGAATAGCTAAACAACTTGCGCAAAGCAGCCGTAGTAGCCCACCTTGCACCTCTTCTCTTCAATCTGTTTATTAACAACATTGATGATTGCTTTAAGAACTTCGAATTTGAACCGTTTTTCGATAATTTCAAGTTGTTCTTGGTCACTAATGGTCATTCCGTTGTCAAGATCCAGACTGACATTGATTGCTTGGCTGATTGATGTAGGAGGAATAGATAATAGTCTCAATGTAAACAAGTGACAAGATGTTAATTTTCCAGGTCCCGATGCCCTCCGCAAAAACTTTATAGATAATATACCTGTTAAACAGTGGATGTAATTAGAGACGTTGGGATCCTTTCTAATAAGAAATTAATGATTTCAATGACACTTATTATTAGACAATATCACTAACTTGAAGAATAGTTTTCCCAAAGTTTCTAACGGGCGCTCGTCGTGTATTACCCTGTATGTTTGTTACTAGGACAGTTTTTTTTGTGTGTATGAAAATTTTGACATCTTGTACTCGACACAATTATTTTTTAATTGATTGTCATTTAAAATCTTAAACGAATTGCGATGCACCAATTCAAAAGGTCGTAAATAACTAGTCAGCTACAAAACTAGCAAACTAGTAAATTTATACGGGCAAGTACTTCAACAATACCGGCCACAGAAGCTAAATGAATACAATAAATTTGGGTTTTTTGGTAATTCCTGCAGTTTAGGGCCAGATGGCGTAACATTAAACTTGTCTCGTTTGAACCAATTTATTTTCTCAACGGATAAAAACGAAATACGAGTTTGGTCGGACATCGGAGATCACCGATGGAGAACCGGGCTAGTTTTTTTCTGGTCAACTGATGTCTCCTGAACTGGAAGAGAAAATTGCTGCTGCTGCAGGAGCGTTCGGGAGGTTTTGCGGGAAGGTAACATTTATTTATAAACTTAACTGATGTGTAATTTAATTATTCTAGCACTGCGGTTAAAAAGAATTTCCAACTAATTTATTAGAACCGAAAAATTTATTAAACGGGGTACAAAGTTTTTAACATGAAAAAAGTTTCGAGCCTCCGCAAGGATTTGAACCGAGAACCTCTGCACGCCGATTAACATTTTTCAGTTATATTTAGTACACACATTAAAAAACTACCATTTATTGCAGTCTAAACTACCGTGCGAGCTAAAATTATTTGCATCAAAGAGGGCCTTGCATCTAAGGACGTAATGCTTATCCGTAGAGCTTAATACCTATTGGGTGTCAGTAACTACCTGAATTAACAATCAATCAGTTCCGTCATTTTTGACAGTCGTTACAAGTAATTTGATTCATCGCTAATTTTTCCAATTTCTTGAACAATTCACACAATGGGCTTTACGGAACAGCACAAAATATTCATGGTTGAAGCGTATTTTCGAAACGGGATTAGAGTAAATTGTGAGTGGTAATACCATCCGGGTTTGTGCATGTACGATTTTCACGAACATATTCCTAACGTTGCTTTTATTGCTGGGGATTTTTATCATTGCCTGAAAAGAACCGTGGCTGTGTTTAGCGAAACAGGTTCAATACAACACAAAAAAGGAGCAGGAAGACCATCTGTAAGAACAGAAGAACTTGTTGCAAACGTTCGTGAAATAATGCAAAATACGCCAACAAATAGTAGAAGACGCCTGTCCCAAGAAGTGGGAAGATCTTATAGAACATGCAGGACTATTCTTAAGAAGCAGCTAAATTCATTTCCTTATAAAGTGCAAGTATTCCTTATAACGTATACAGGGTGTAACAAATTCGTTTATCACTACAGGGATCTCGTAAACCGTAAGAGATACGAAGATGGTTAAATAGGGGCAAAGTTGCACAATTTGATGCCTAATCATAATCCAAAAAGAAGTTATTTAGATTCCGAGTACTTCCGGAGATATTCGAAAGAAACCGAAAAACTGTCAATAAGATTTTTTTGTTTTGCGCCCTTAATGTAGGAGAGAAAAGAAAACCAATCACACCTTTTCAGGGCCACTTTTAATCGTTTCTTAGAATATGTAATTAGTTTTGCCATACAACGTTTCATTTTCCTGAAAGCATCATTAATTTCACTATTTTAAATACGGACCGGAAAATTTTTGTATTTTGATGCTTAGAAATACCTAATAACTGAGATTTAAAACATTTTTAAGGTATTCTTTTGAATATTATGTTAATAAAGATTTTTAATTTTGTTATTCTTTTTAAAAAGCTAGTTTAAATTATTACACAAAGAAGATGTCGTTATTAAAACGAAATGGTATTGTGTAACACAGGGTCGGATTAGAAAAATCTTAATAAAATCTACATTAGAGCGTTAATTCTTTTTTAAAAGTAATATTTAGCCTAGGCTTTAAATAAAGATGTCCTAGGTCTTTTATTGAAAAATGGAAAAAATCCAGGTCCGTATTTAAAATAGTGAAATTAATGATGGTTTCAGGAAAATGAAACGTTGTATGGCAAAACTAATTACATATTCTAAGAAAGGAGTGTGGCCCTAAAAAGGTGTAACTGTTTTTTTTTATCTCCTACATTAAGGGCGCAAAACAAAAAAATCTTATTGACAGTTTTTCGGTTTCTTTCGAATATCTCCAGAAGTACTCGGAATCTACATAATTTCTTTTTGGATTATGATTAGGCATCAAATTGTGCAACTTTGCCCCCTTTTAACCATCTTCGTATCTCTTACGGTTTACGAGATCCCTGTAGTGATAAACGAATTTGTTACACCCTGTATATAAACAATAAAAATAAATTTGTATTTGTCTACTTATTTTATTACTCATCAGTTTCGCATATTATGTCATAATAATGAATTTGACAAAATTGTAACCTAGTTTTGGTTAGATATATCGTCCCCATATCAGTGTGATCTAAACCAAGCCCTACGTTTTTTAATCCAAGCCCTCTTTGATGCAAATAATTTTTTTCTCGCACGGTAGTACAAGTTTGATACAATATTTTGACCATAATTGTAAAATGTTTCTTATGTTATTGTTATTAGTAAATAATTAATGTAAAGTTAAATACTTAACTCTTAATTTTACCTCACCTAGCAAATTCGTAGTAGTGAATCCAGTCTCGTAAAAAAATCGATCCTGAGATTCCAGGGTCAATTATTTTGCAAATAAAGTGACCTAAATATGCACGGATCGTTCTTAAATCCTATTACTAACCAAAGCGGATAAAAGCCAAATTTATCAGTTTCCAATGAAACCCCTTCTCGAAATCAATTTATTTCCCATGCTTGACACGGCCAATAAATCTGGCACCTCCCTCGCGTTACACCATTCCTTGACTAATTAATTTTCCAATATGTTCTTAAGGTTAAGTTTAAGTGTTTCATAAATAAAGCACCTAAATACAAGACATAAAATAACTTTAATTGCGCTTTATTTCTTTCAACGGATTCTATTTTTATATATTTCTTTAAAGTTGAGACTAACACATCGTAAAGTCAATGAAATAGTACCTACCTGCAGAAAAAGTTAAAGTTAAATGAAATAATTACCTCTGAAGCAAATTCTGGTCGAGGAGTATCAATGTGGATTATTGATACTTTTTTTAGTCGACTTTTTGAACCAGCTCGCTCATGAATATCCTTAAAAATGAAGGATTCAGTGCGTAAGCAATCCATATTCGTTAAACAAGATGATCTAGGTGTGAATTTAATGTCTGATCGAAAACTGATCAATCTGTTGTCGAAAAAATTGCGTAAGTAGTTAATAGATTCAAAATATTGTCTCTATATCGCTGTGCTCTATCTGTGTCATGGAAAAAAAAATAGGACCAACAATTCTTCTTCGGGAAACAGCTAACCAGACACCAATTTTTTGAGGGTGCAATGTGGACTCTACAAAAAAATTGGGATTTTCACTACTCCACATGACGTGTGTATTCTGAGAATTCGCATAATCAGAGAGGTGGAACCAGGCATCATCCGAAAAAAATGTCAGGTCTAATAAATAATTTTGTTTCCAATAAATTTTGGGTAAACCATTGAGAGTAATTCCTGCGTCTTTCAAAATCTGCGGCTTGTATTTCTTGGAATACTTGCACTTTATAGGGAAATAAATTTAGCTGCTTCTTAAGAATAGTCCTGCATGTTCTATAAGATCGTCCCACTTCTTGGGACAGACGTCTTATACAATTTGCTGGCGTATTTTGCATTAGGTATTTCACGAACGTTTGCAACAAGTTATTCTGTTCTTACAGATGGTCTTCCTGCTCCTTTTTTGTGTTGTATAGGACCGGTTTCCCTAAACACAGCCACGGTTCTTTTCAGGCAATGAAAAAAATCCCCAGCAATAAAAGCAACGTTAGGAAAATGTTCGTGAAAATCGTCCATGCACAAACCCGGATTGCATTGCCACTCATTATTTACTCTAACCCCGTTTCGAAAATACGCTTCAACCATGAATGTTTTGTGCTGTTCCGTAAAGCCCATTGAGTGAATTGTTCAAGAAATTGGAAAAATTAGGGATGAATCAAATTACTTGTAACGACTGTCAAAGATGACGGAATAACTGATTGATTGTTAATTCAGGTAGTTACTGACACCCAACAGGTATTAAGCTCTACGGCCAAGCATTACGTCCTTAGATGCAAGGCCCTCTTTGATGCAAATAATTTTTGCTCGCACGGCAGTTGGTTGATGTTTTAAATACTACAATGCCAGCTGAACCAGATAATCAAAAGAAAACGTTAAAATTAACGACTTTTAGAATCTCCTATCGAACGCCAAGCTCCGAATTTATAGACATAAGAGGATAAAAATTTAGAAACTCTTTTACGTATCTAAGCTCCTTTAAAACTCTCCTTTGTGTGGTTTTTTTGCAACGTTTTCAGCATTTTTCATTGGAATAGCTTCGCAGTGAAGTCGCTGGTGCTCGGCTCGGCATTACGCCCGCACAGCCCTTCAATATCCTTTAAAAGGTATAAAATATCTAAACAACCGCTTAAAGGCATTCAATTTACTTTCGACTTTGGGACTTCCTACCCTCTTTAAGATGTTAATAAAATTGATATTTGCTCCTCGAGCGCCCGCGAAAGAATTCCTGGGGTGCAACATGGAAATATTTTATTCATTAAATTCCCGATGCATTAACAACCTCGGGGGGGCTAAGACTGACTGATCGCATATTTGGAGTTTTTTTATGATTGGACCGAATGTTTTATGATTGGGGTGAGTTAAGGTAAATAAGAGGGTCCTTATAGTTGACAGACCGGTTTCTAGAAAGTTCTTACTTTAAATTCGCCCTAATGATTATTATACTAGTTTTATTTGCATACATCAGCAATTGATAACTGATTTAGTTTATTTGATTGTATGTGTTTTCATTTAAACTCTAATCAATTTGTTGAGCATTATATGATTTGTACCTACTGTAATTTACACAAAATATTCATATTGGATAATTTTAAATCAATAACGACCTATTGTTTAATCTAAAGTATGTCAACCTTTAAAATCATATTTGATTTGAGGGATATACAGACTGTCCGCGGATATGGTTTACAATAGCACAAAATTTCATTTTTCGGGAAAAAGTCATTCCTGATAAAAAGTTTTGCTTGTAAAAAACATGCAATTCACGAAGAGAAAATTTTTATTTTTTATACACGGTTCGCAAAAACTTTAAAAACATGATTTTTCTCCAAGAGCAAACTACCTTTATTTTTCATTTTTGACCAAAATGCTAATTAGAAAACTTATTTAGAATAACTCGGTTTCATCAAGTTCTTGAGCTCGGTTTCTTAATAAAAGGGTAGGATTGTCAGCAACCGATTGCAATACCATTAGGGAAGCTGCGTCATTCTTATCATAGTTTTTCTATTTTTTAAATTGGAAACTGAACTAGTTCGCTGAGATTTTATTAATAATTTATGAAGTCCCATTTTTGAGACGTAAACGTAAAGCCTCGTTCTCAGAGCTACATCATCTTGACCAATCAGGACCGCCTTACGTCATTACCCCTAACCCCCACCTAAGTGTCGCAAGATCGGTGTCGTTGTCGCTCAATTATTTCAACTTCAACGGCGTGCCGTTTATTTGCAGCAGCTATTTTTGGATTTTGTTTGTGTTTTGAATATTGTTTTGTGAATTTTCAGTTTGATTTTAAAATTTAATGCCCCATATTGGTACTGACAGTTCGGGTATATAAAGGTATTCAAGGTGTGTTCGAGAAAATGTGTTGTCATATTCTACAGAGCATGAATATACAGGCTTAAAGACATTTTTATTGACCCTTGAAAAAGTTTTAATATAAAACGAAACGTTGGGAGAAATACAATTGTGTCATTTCATTGCCTGTCCTCATTCCCGCTATACTTATTTAAAGTAAAATTTAATTTTGGAAAATACCTGTACCTCCTCCTCTTATCTGGTTTTCCTTAGTACTGGAGCGTTTGGCTTTTCGCCAAAGATAATACGCTATTAATAAGTTACGCCTTTCCATAATAAATTATTCAAAACAAGTTTATAATATTATATTACAAACAAACAAATCAATTAGGGTTACGCTTTATTGTGACAGATAGCAAGGCGACAGTCGCAGTGTTTTTGCTTCACCGTCGCCGCGACACCCAATTGATAAGGGTGGGGATGTGTCGCCAGCGACTTTCGTAGCTCTGAGAACGAGGCTTTAGGGTATCTTTGATTCAATTTCTCTATCACAAAGTTCTAAGAATTTTCGCCCGCACCGTAACATTGAAATAAATAAACCCTTTGTTCTAAGGTCAACATTTTCAAAACACATCAAATTCTATTTGATAACTTCAAATTTGCCCTATACGTAAAGCAGAGTAATAAAAAAGTAAAAAAAAATCCTTGTTTTTACAAAAGATGGTAGGAATGCATTTAAAATTTTAAAATAAAATACACAGCACCCATTATGAAAATAGAGTCTTAAAATTTTTTATTTTTATATTTTTATTGAGCAGCAAAATTTCCATTTTCCTCTAAAAAATAAAATAAAACTAAAAAAATCAAAGATTTATTTTAAATCTCGGATTTAAATTACAAACGTTATTCTAAATAAGTTTTCTAATTGGCATTTTGGTCAAAAATGAAAAATAAAGGTAGTTTACTCGTGGAGAAAATTCATGTTTTTGAAGTTTTTGCGAACTCTGTATAAAAAAATCAAAATTTTCTCTTCGTGAATTGCATTTTTTTACAAGCAAAACTTTTTATCAAGAATAACTTTTTCCCGAAAAATAAAATTTGTCATTCATTTGTACTATTGTAAACCCTATCCGCGGACAGTCTGTATATAATTAAAGTGTCTTGGAAGTTGCTGCCCACCTCATAACTTTACTGTGGCAGATCGACAGGGGACAGGCAGTCAGTCGCTGACTTTAAACGTTACGTGTCGCTCGCATGGTACCGGTTCCATTTGTCTTTGTGCATGACATAAACAAATGGGTGGTTGTAAAAATACTAAGGATAGGATAGGTTGGGTTACAGCTAACCCACCACTGCGACCATGTGGCTCACACCTAAAATACTAAAGGCAAGTTTACAATACTGTTTTGTCGCAGAAAAGCTTCCGGGTCTACAACGCCTTTCCATATCTGTATAATATATCTCGAACCACAACAAAGTTGTTCTACTTTGTCCCATACACTACAAGGATTTTACGTTAATTTCTACATGAATTAGTTCCCAAACAAAAAGTTACATTAGTACTAAATTTATTTTTAATTGAACATCTCCGAGTAGGGTATCATTAAAGCTCAACTTTTATGTGAATTATATACATCGATAAAAACATAAATTGATTCTAATTACTGTCTATAAGTAAAGTAGTCCGGTCAATCTAGACATTCGAAGATACATAAAGTTACAACAAGCGGAAAAACGGTAAAATTGTTCAAAATATAATTATAAATAAAATTTTTAAGTTCCCCATCATTCCCGTGTATGGAAAAAATTTTACTCGAGGTCAAAGGTGAAAAAAATGAGTTTTTCGCGATTTTCAGCAAAACGGTAAGTTTTATCATAAAAATACTCCAGACAAAAATTGTAAATCATCAAATTATCTATAAAAAATGTGTCAATACTTTTTTTTCCTACGAGCCACCGTTTCTGAGATATAACGATTCAAAAAGTTGTAAAACTTGTTATCGTCAAAATGGAAAAATGCGTCTTTACCCGGTTGGAATGGTTTTTTTGAACGTTTACCAAATAATCACATGAATTATTCTAAATCTCAAATTTTATTTTTACCTTTCATTCACCAACCAGCCAGTAACTATAATACTATCTATACGACTTTACTTTATGCATTAGAGAATGCAAAACGGTATGGCCACACTGTATGCATCGTGACTTTCGACCGGCCCCTGTATGCTAAAGCTCGAGAAATGGTATCAGCCGCACCTGAGGGCTCTGAAGTATCAAAAATTATCATCAGTCTCGGATGATTTCATCTACTGATGTCTTTTCTGGGAGCAATAATTGATCATATTATGCAAGGAAGCGGCATGAAAGAAGTACTCGTAGAGATCTATGCGGTAAAATCGTTAGAAAAAATAACGTGTGCATATTATGACTATAACAACTGAATCGTTATATCTCAGAAACGGTGGCTCGTAGGAAAAAAGTATTGATATATTTTTTATAGATAATTTTATGGTTTACAATTTTTGTTTGGGGTATTTTTATGATAAAACTTACCGTTTTGCTGAAAATCACGAAAAACTAATTTTTTTTACCTTTGGCTTCGAGTAAAATTTTTTCCATACAATGATGGGGAACTTAAAGATTTTATTTATAATTATATTTTAAACAATTTTACTGATTTTCAGCTTGTTCTAACTTTATGTACCTTCACTCTCATTTTGTGGTCTAGATTGGCCGGACTAAAGTAGTTTTACAAAAGAATTACGTTAACATCTTGTTTCGCTCCGAGCTTTTTTATCTGTTCTAAAACTTTGCTATAGTTACTTAGCAAAGTGATGATTTTAAATAACGGATTCAAACAATTTCAGTATAATTATGTAAGTAGGGGAAGGTTGCCCATATTGGACCAATTTCCAGATTTCTTATCATAGATCCCGATAATAACGCAAAATCGATCTTGACGCTATACCTTAGTATACTTTAGTATGTTGTTCAACTGCAGAATTTTTTGCAGAATTTTATTTCAAAGTATCTATGACCAGGCTATAAAAAAAAACCTCTACAAGTGGTTAAATATAGGGAACCGGTTGCCTAAATTGCACCTGGGGGTTTTAAAATTGGACCACATGATTTAAATCGGAAGCTTAGGTGTTAAATAAATAAATAAAAAATAAAATTGTCGGTATAGGAAGTTTTATACTTATATTTCAAAAAAACATCAAATTTACATTCAAAATTTCGGTAGAAGACATCCTAATGCAAAAAAAGTACCTATTAGTTTCCTATATTGGACCAGTCATAGTTTCATTTTTTAAATCAAAGAAAAAAAAATTAGCAATATTGAAATGGTGTTAGTTTATGACATTAACTTATTTAAAGAGAAAAATTATTTTTGCACAATTTGGAAAAATTGCCTAAATTGGACCGGTTCAATTTTGGCAATCACCCAGTGGTCCAATTTAAGCAACTACCACGTGTTTTACAAAACCACCCAGGAAAGAAACAAGAAAAAACAAATATGGCATGGTAATAGGAGAAATAAAAAGAGAAAAACTTACTTGATAACTTCCATAAAAAAGATTTTGCTTACAGTTTTATGGTTCTAAGGTAAATTCTAAGGAAAATCCTAAAAATATTACTAAATTATTAAAATTGTGTAAATTACGTTTTGCTCTGTACACGCCAAGCACTAACGGCCAACTAGTTGAGTTTTTTGCCGAACAAAGGTTTTGGGTGGAAGTATGTTACATTGTTGCCAGATGATATGGCACTTGTTTAGTTTCGGAGAAATGTACTGTGGTCCAATTTAGGTAGCGGTTCAATATAGGCAACCTTCCCCTATACATCAACAGACAATACGTTTCACGTTTTTAATAGTACAATAAAATTGAGGAAGGAAAAAACTGCTGTGCAACAATTTAAAGTTCCTAATGATGATAGCATCAAATGATGTTGCAGGCGTTTTTTCCGTGAGAATTTCGATATAAAGTTAGATATGAAGTTGCTAATAAAGGGACAATAATAATTCTAGGGCTGATAAGAAATTATATAGAGCGTTGCTGCCGATACCATCGACATTTCATTGTTTTAACGATTAGTTGTAGTAGTAACACGATTTATTTAGCAAAAAGCTACAATTAAATATTTTTTAATATATTTTTTTAAAACATTTTTATAGATTTATTTTTAAATTTTAAAACGCAACCTTCTTTTAACAAAAACAGACAAAAAAGATAAACATTTTGTAAATTGTATCAACTATTACGTATCATTTTGTTTTTTAATTAAATGTAATTTTAAAGTTTTTTTAATCAGTTTTAATGATTTTTGAGGTTTAATAGAATTTTCCAAATTATTATATTCTATCAAACCTTTATAAAAAATAGATTTATAAGCTAATGTTTTAGACACTCTATCCACATAAAAATTTTGATTAATTATTGTTTTATAATAATTACGATGGTCATAATTGAAAGAACAAAAATGTTTTAAACAATCAGGCAATAAATTATTTTTAATTTTATGTACAAAGATAAATACTAAATAAAAAATTAAATATCTGACATTCAACCAATGTAAATTTTTCAACATAAAATTAATTTTTGTATATTTGTCACAATTTAAAATAATCCGCATTGCCTTATTTTGTAAAATTTGTAATTTGTCAAATATTTCCTCACTAGCACAATATAAAATGGAAGAACAATAAAGAAAATGTGGTAACACCTATAATAGAATTAATAAATACAGTTTTTTTAGAACACAAACTTAAATTAGAACAGATTACCTACTTTTCGATATGATACTTTCAAAATAACTCTATAAATAGTACTGTAATATATAATAAATCTTAAATACTATCCGCGTGAAGAGGTATTTTGTTTCTCCAACGAATCGTACATTGGAGAAACAAAAAAGACCTCTTCCCGTACCAATTAAAGAACATCTGAAACATACCCAAAGAAGTGAAACTTCGAAATCAGGTATATAGCGGAACATGTATGGACCAACCAACATAATATACAGTAGTCAGAAGCTAAGGTTTTGGACACGGAAACGCAATGACGAAAACGCAAATTCAAAGAAGCAGCTTATATGAATCAAAATACCTATATATTTAGTGAACAAAGTATAGATATCCCCAATATCTGGAAGCCTCTTCTTGTTCAAAACCAACAGCTCAAACTTCACAATCCAATAAGTACGTAGGCGGAGTCATCAAGCTTCATTGCACACGGATAGTATTTAAGACAGTAGCCTTTGAATTATAATTTAGTTTACACTTGAAACCGGTTAGAGATACTATCTAAAATAAAGACAATGGAAGTCCAAATTACACTGCGCGACATATTTAACGCATAACGAAAAAATTGCCTCAATTTTGATGTTATATATTTTCCAAATTTGTGGTTCGTTTTTAATGATTTTTTTTTCAAATTGTAGGTTTTTTTCTTAAGCATATCACTGCCTTTGTTGTTTTACTTGAAAAAGTAACTTTGGTATTATACCGGGTGTTATAAAACTGTTATGTTTTTTTTACGGAAATTCAAAACACCCTGTGGGATTTACTAGCCATTGCAAGTTATCGCAATTCCAGCCAAATGAAAGTCCCATGTTTCCTTTACATTTTCTATTTTGATTCATTGGTTTATCTATGTTTTTTTATGAAATATTCAATTTTTAGTTCAACGTGATTTTCCTAAAAAAATGTTTAGTTAAAAAATACAAAATAAACGAAATGCTTTGATTAATGCAACAGTAAGAAAAAACAAATTATAAAGTAAATAAAGAATCAATATCTGGTATTAATTTACTGAATCCACAAAACAGGGCAAAAAAATACAGGGAAAAAAATTGTAATTTCTAAATGTATTAAAAAAAATTAAATATGAATAATTAGTAGCGAGTATTGCCCATCCTTGCTCTAATGAATGCTTCGCATCTTCTTGGCATACTTAAAATCAGATTTCTGATTTCATCTTGATTAATCTGATTCCATATTTCCATAAGCCTCAATGACAGATCATTTAAGTTTCTAGGAGGAGGAAGCAAGGCTCTAAGATTCGTCGGCAATACTCGCTACTAATGATTCATATTTAATTTTTTTAAATACCTTTAGAAATTGCAATTTTCTTTCCTGTATTTTTTTTGCCCTGTTTTGTGGATTCAGTAAATTAATACCAGATATTGATTCTTTATTTACTTTATAATTTGTTTTTCTTGCTGTTGCATTAATCAAAGCATTTCGTTTAATTTGTATTTTTTAACTAAACATTTTTTTATGAAAATCACGTTGAACTAAAAATTGAATATTTCATGAAAAAACAGAGATAAACCAATGAATCAAAAAAGAAAATGTAAAGGAAACATATGACTTCAATTTGACTGGAATTGCGATAACTTGCAATGGCTAGTAAATCCCACAGGGTGTTTTGAATTTCCGTAAAAAAAACATAACAGTTTTATAACACCCGGTATAATACCAAAGTTACTTTTTCAAGCAAAACAACAAAGGCAATGATATGCTTAATGAATAAACCTACAATTAGAAAAAAAAATCATTAAAAACGAACCACAAATTTGGAAAATATATAACATCAAAATTGAGGCAATTTTTTCGTTATGCGTTAAATATGTCGCGCAGTGTATTAAGCAAATTGTAAATTTACAAATATAAGAACAAAAAAAAAAGTTTTGTTAGACTCGAAAAATAAAAATTCTAGCAGCGATAAAGGACGAATCTGACAAAAGGTTAAATGAAGTTAAACGGCTTTGTCAGCTTTCAAACAAAAAGTCGGAAAAGAGAAAAATGACCCATTATATTTATCCCTGAAAGGCTCCCTCCAAAGTTGTTTATGTATTTTCCTTGTATACATCCATTACCTCTTTAAAAAATTGGTCTAATACGTGCTCGGCGTTAATCCCGGGGAGAAACGAGGGGATGAAAGTACTAAGAAAAATAGTAAATGTCGAGTATATCGGAAAATAAATTACTACCTATAAGAGGGTTATATTTTAGTTAATGTATATGCTTGACTCTTTTCCGGGTGTGAAGCGGACTTTGAAAGTAATACTAATAACTTCTTATTTTTGGGTTAAGTAAAAAGTTATGGAAGTTGGAAATCTCGAAAATTCATAGATAGAATTGGTAAGGTAAGATGCCTAGTTAAAAAGGTTCTGTGTACTTAACATGTCGATAAGAAGATTATTTTTAAGAGTCTAAAGCAGTGGTTCCCAAACTTTTTTTTCTCATAGACCACTTTAAAAATTTTGCTGGTTCCGGTGGACCCCCTACAGCTCATATTTCCAAAACGCGACAAAAAATGTAAAGATTAGATCTATAACTATGGAAATTTGCGTTGCGGCTGAGTTCCAACCACGAATTAACAGTTTTCGAAAAAAAAGTGAGAATTGATTGGTTAATTAATTAATTGGTTGTGCTGTGAGTGGATGTCAAAAAAGTAAAGTTGGCCAATCAAAAAAGCGATAACATCTAACTTTACCTTTTTGGCATCTACTCACAGCAGAAGAAACCAATCAATTCTCATCTATTTTATTTAGAAAATGGGTGTCTCAATATAGTCAAATATAGTAAAAACCAAGCAAAATTTTAACGCGTTTAGGTTAGGTTCGATCATATTTGACATAAATTGTGTGCAATATATGTCAAATATGACAGAACCTAACCTAACTGCGTTAAAACTTTGCTTGGTATTTACTACAGGGTGGCCCATTAATGCGACAAAGGTCAATATCTCCTGTACCACTAAGAACATAGCGGAAAACTTTTGACGAATTTATTAAGGGTTAAGTGGTGCCTCTTATAAAATTATTTTTGTCTATACAGAGTGATCCAAAACACCAGCACGGTAAGAAATTTCCATTTCCAGGATATTGACTTTTAAAAAATGTAATTTTTGAGTTTCGACAGATCTAACAGTACGTCTTAGAGCAAAACGGCTCACATGTTCCAATCTTCCATTTTTATTATCTTCCCAAAAAAATCACCTTCCGGTTAAACCGAAAGAACTATATTTCCTGCTTTCGAGTTACATCCGGTTTAGCAGGAAGTTTGATTGATTTGGGAAGATAGTGACCGGAAGTTGACATTATTGGAAAGATAATAAAAATCGAAGATAGGGACATGTAAGCCGTTTTGCTCTAAGACGTACAGTTAGAAAGCTAGACATTGTCAAAGTTCAAAAATGTAATTATTCAAGAGTGAATATCTCGGAAACTGTTAAGTATAGACTAATAATGCTTTTATTAAAAAATGTTCAGAATTTTATGCAGAATCCAAAAAAATTATATAAAATAGGGGTATCCATTTAAGATTTAGATTATACCCCCCCTCCCTCCTGGGGGCTTGGAGTAACAAGATTGACAATATACGCAAAAGATGTCCCCCTCGAAATAAAAATCGACGGGTCCGAGCGATTTTCCACATTTTCATTTTAAAGCAGGAAAATCGAGGTGGGTAGTTTTCAAACGAACACCCTGTATGTACGAGAAGGAAAGGAGGAAACTGCTTTCGATTCTTAATATCGATTTTTAACTTTTAACATTTTAAAAAAATTTTTAACTTTGTTTTCGTCCAAGTATACAATATGTTCTTGTCCTTTTCATGTTTTTAATATTTGTTTACATTCCTTAGTGTTAGTGGCACTTGGCCCTTTTTTTAATATATTTAATATTTTTTAATATATTTGTGGAGACGAATGTGGGTTTCTTTTCCCTATATTTATTTTTAAGTTTCCAGCGCTTTATTGCGAACGTTGATTGGGTGGTTGAAAGGTCCACACCCAGAATCTAGACGCTTGTGCGGAACGAGAAGTTCATTTCTTCACATTAAAAACCGCCAAAAATGCCAGGCTTGCAGTTCACAGTATATTCTGTGACGATACCAAACGTCAAGTGGAGTACTACAACGGGTTTATTATACAACCGATGCGCGGTGCTGAAAATCCTTACAATAATCGATTTGTTTCCCACACTGCTTGACATAACCAATAAATCTAGCACCTCCCTTGTTTTAACGTCGCCTCCACTAATTAATTCTCCAATATGTTGTCGCTACAAAAATAACATCTCACGAAGAAAGCTCAGTTAAATATTAGATCTCGAGGGTCCTCAATTTGTCACAGCTGACAATTATTTTTGTATGTCTGGAAGGATTTAGCTTTTTTCGATTTGTTTGTTTTTTTCGTTAACAATGTCGATGTGTCGTGACGTCGATTGTTAAGGTAGAATTTGTGCTGCGAGCGAGTATTACCGATTTTATTGAAATCCGAGGATAATGTTAAGTAAATTGACAGGAAAATGTTGTTAAGAAAGCAACATTTGACGGAATGGTAGAATAATTGTGCCTAGTGATGCCGCCGAGACGAGAAATTCTCGTGTCTCGTCTCGTCTCGTCTCGTCTCGTCTCGTCTCGTCTCGTCTCGTCTCGTCTCGTCTCGTCTCGTCTCGTCTCGTCTCGTCTCGTCTCGTCTCGTCTCGTCTCGTCTCGTCTCGTCTCGTCTCGTCTCGTCTCGTCTCGTCTCGTCTCGTCTCGTCTCGTCTCGTCTCGTCTCGTCTCGTCTCGTCTCGTCTCGTCTCGTCTCGTCTCGTCTCGTCTCGTCTCGTCTCGTCTCGTCTCGTCTCGTCTCGTCTCGTCTCGTCTCGTCTCGTCTCGTCTCGTCTCGTCTCGTCTCGTCTCGTCTCGTCTCGTCGAGACGAGAGTGAAATTTTTTTCTCGGGAGAAGTCACGAGACGAGACGAGAGAAGACCGTTTCTCGTCGAGAAATTTCTCGTTTTTTCTCGTTTTTTCTCGAATTTTCTCGTTTGTTAGAACACTGAATTTTAGGTATCTCCTAATATACAGTGAGGACCTAAAGTCCGTCCCCCCCTCTAACTTCTAAACCGTTCGGTATATTTTAATGAAATTTTGAACGATAGTATTTGAGCAAGTCTTGCACTTTTTGACATACCAATGACAGCTTTAAATGTCAAGATGACAGCTGGGTCCGCTTTTGGAATATTTTTTAAATGGAACACCCTGTATATTTTTACATTTTTAAATTCCACATAAAATTATAATTATTTTTTATTAAATGCATTATTAGTCTATACTTCATAGTTTCCGAGATATTGACTCTCGAAAAGTGACATTTTTTAACTTTGACAGCTTATAACCTTCTAACAGTACGTCTTAGAGCAAAACGGCTTACATGTCCCTATCTTCAATTTTTATTATCTTCCCAAAAAAATCAACTTCCAGTTAAACCGGAACAACTATATTTCCTGCTTTCGAGTTACATCCGGTTTAACCGGAAGTTGATTTTTTTGGGAAGATAATAAAAATTGATGATAAGACAGAAAAATAATGTGTTTAACGTTCTCACTCTATCGTATTGTGAAGGCATTTACCTTAAAACAGATATTCAAGAGCGAACAGAATCAAATTGTCTAGCCTCTTTCTTCTGTCTACGGTTAGTAGTTGACATTTTTAAATAATTAACCAAATCTGAAAGAAAGCATTTTCGATTGAAAACACAATATCGAAAAGGACCTCAGTCAAATTTCATATGTAAAAGAAGGACACAATAATTAATTATCTAATGTTACCGCGATTTAGTCCGAATATTTCATAAACTATGAGAGATTGATATGTCAAATAGAGCATTTTCGGAAATACTTCTTTAAGTTCTTTCTCTTGCACTTTCTATTAATGTAATAAAAAAATTAAGGTTTTTTCCCCGACTGACATTCTGGGCTGATCCCTTTATTTAGTCGAATATTTTCCAAAAGAATTATGCCAAAGAATAAATAATAAAAGAAGGGTAGTTCCATTATGAATCAATTATTATTATTATAAATCGTTCTCTATTCTGTATCTTTTACCACCCCGTATATTTTGGACTGAAAATACCTCGCTGCCAAGCCTATTACATTACGTGAATTATGTCTTATGGCCACTTGCAATATTTTGTTGATCTAAGAAAAATAGTTTCTAAGTTACATGACTAACAAACCGACTTATATTAAACCCTTCTGCGAGATGACCAGATACTTTTAAATGTTTACCCCCTTTAAGATTCGAATAAAAAAATATTTTTTATGATTCCCTACTCACGAGAAAAAACGAGACGAGACGAGACAATGGCACTCTCGAGCGAGAAAAACGCGTTTCTCGTCGAGACGAGATAAAAAAAAATTCTCGCCTCACGAGACGAGATGAGAATGGGCCAATTCTCGTCTCGTCTCGTCTCGCGGCATCACTAATTGTGCCTAAGGGCACATAAATAATATGGCAACATTTTATACGTATTAGATATACAGTGTCACCAGTAAAGTCCGCATCATATGGGATTTTTTTTTATTAATAGCTTTAATCAAAATTTGACTTCGGCATCAAGTTCTGCTTCGATCGAGATAAAAATTAAGCAAAAAAATAGTATTCACGTGATTTGCATTATCTGTCAAATTTTAATTTTTTCCAAAAAATAATTTATAAGTGGGGTTATTTTTGAAAATATCGAAAAAAGTTATTAGAAAACGTTTTTTAAAATGCATTTTCTAGCCCACATGCAAAATTTCAGCTGCATAAGATAATTTTGATTTTTTACCTATATTTTGTAAATTGCACCACTTTTGCAAAATAAGACTCAACGCAACCTACATAAAACTTCTAGTTTTGACAATGCTTTATTTCAGATACATTTTCTTTAAGTAGCACCATATTAAATGTGGGGTTTTCTACAAAATCAAAATTGGGCTATTAAAATTTGGTCGCATGTGATGCAAAGTTTATTTGTTTTTGACCCTGTATAAGGTAACTTCATAAAATAAGTATTTTTGAAAACGTAGTTTGTGTCCTAAAGAAAATGTATCTAAAATAAAGCATTGCCAAAACTAAGAAGTTTTATGTAGGTTGCGTTGAGTCTTATTTTGCAAAAGTGGTGCAATTTACAAAATATATGTAAAAAATCAAAATTATCTTATGCAGCTTAAATTTTGCATGTGGGCTAGAAACTGCATTTAAAAAAACTTTTTCTAATAACTTTTTTCGATATTTTCAGAAATAACCCCACTTTTAAATTATTTTTTGGAAAAAATTTAAATTTGCCAGATAATGCGAATCACGTGACTATTATTTTTTTTTTGCTTAATTTTTATCTCGATCGAAGCAGAACTTGATGCCAAAGTCAAATTTTGAATAAAGCTATTAATAAAAAAAAATCCCATATGATGCGAACTTTACTGGTGACACTGTATACTGTATACCCTTCCATTTTATTGGTTGCCGCTAAACTGTAGTAGCCCATACCCGTGTATAAATATTTATTTCTAAATTTTTATTTTAAATACGTAGGTATAGATTTGCAAAAATCCTCGAGAGTTTTTTAAAAAGTGCGCATGTTCCATAAGATCTTCCCACTTCTTGATTGTTAAATCAGGTAGTTACTGACACCCAACAGGTATTAAGCATTACGACCTCATAGATGCAAGGCCCTCTTTGATGCAAATAATTTTTGCTCGCACAGTATTTAAAAAAAAACACTGGCATACTATTCGTCAATGCCTACCCGAACAGCCCTTCCAAAATTAGATACTAATTATTTTTTATTTATATTTCATGATAAGTGGATGACCCAGAATAAATGACACATATTTTAATTAAGAATTAACTAACCAAAAACAACTTTGATTGTGACATAAACGACATTGGCCGAAATGATTTTCTCACAATCATAGTGGCCAGTAAGCTTGATTTTTGATTTACTAATCAGGAAACTTTGTAAACTTTGAAAATGTAATTTGCGTTACAGTCAAAGTTGCCTGACAGTAAATTATTGTTTAAAATCTTTGTCATTAACTGTTCAAAAGTGTTTTTACTCTGCTTCCAGGGTACTAGACCATGCCTAGATGCATAAAGAAACCAATTTTAATACCTAGTCCCATGATAGTACCAAGTATCGATATATAAACACACTTTATTACCGATTTATACACAAACGACGACAAATAACATCCCATAAGAATGCCACTAACCTCATAATATTTGTTTTCATCCATTAAATCGAAAATTTATGCATAACGAATCGGCATGCGGTCTACAAAAAACTTCTCTTAAAATATCTTCTCCATTAACTATAAAATATAATAAAACACAGGTGGTCAAAATAAGCCTTTAACTCGTGGGGAAAGAAGAAAGGCGCAAAGCGGCAGAAGTTCCATAAAAATGTTAAAGAGTTTTGGATCAGTGGTGGATTCAGGAAAGAAGTTCTTCCTCTGAAGTAATGGAAGGCAAATTAATAACTTATATGAATGCATAAAGCAATATTATTTAGCGAATAAAAATCACTAAACCGTTCTATTTTTATAATTTTAAACTAGCGTGTACCCGGCCTGCGTTGCAGCGCTTTCTCTGAGATAATAAGGCGAGTTCACCATCACGTCAAGATTTATAAATACAAACCCGAACAAACCTCTAAATTTATCAGTGTCTCTCTACAATATTATGCATGTATTATACATAAAAACCTTTCTCTTGAATCACTCTATCTATTTAAAAAAACCGCTTCAAAATCCGTTGCGTAGTTTTAAAGATTTAAGCACATTTGAAAGGGGACAGACGGGCGACAGCGACTTTGTTTTATACTATGTTAAGATGCCCAGCATTTCATCGTTAATATAGTGGGTAACCCTTTACTTAACTATAATTAAAATCCAATATTATATGGCGTGACGTAACAGTCGAAACCATGGAAACTGCCAAAATACTGTGTTATCATTGGCGGTTTGCCTTGATTTCCATGGTATCGACTGCTACGTCACTGCATATAATATTGGATTTTGAGTATAGAATAGTTTAAAGGTATTACAAAATCTCCCAAATATCGAGCAGTCTTATTGATGTTTGGCAAGAAGGCCATAATAAACAAAGTAGCAATTGCAATTGACGATGACACGCTCTCACTACATATTATTACTTTGCTTATAATGGCTTTCTTGCCAAAAATCAAGAAGACTGCACTAAAGAAAAAGATCTAATACAACAGGTTTGTTTTGTATTGATAGCTTATTTTGTATTAACCCATATTAAATAAATTGCTAGTGTATCAAACCCGCTTTACTGTTATATCAAATCCAGATTTTAAAGAAGAGTGTTTTTATTGGTAGTAATCAGTTCCATTAGCAGCACAGTCTTGTTGAAGAATGAACTACTTTTAATACAGCAATTTTGTCTAAAAATAAATTGTATATTCTCAATGCGACGCATTTTGTTCCCAGTAAAGCGTTTTCTACACAATTAATTAAGAACCTATAATCCTCAAGACGTTGGTGGGGGTTCCTGATTCAATTAATTTGTTTTTACTTTGTATTTAGGTTTTTTTAAACTTCGCATGTCAGATAAAGCAAAGAATATTATTATTTTGCACAACCCATCATTAGTAATGGATTTTATAATCTATGGACCAACTTTACCATCTCAGTAAACCATGTTGGATAATAGATAATAATATGCAATGTTAAACGACAAGAACACTATCACACTAGAAGCTATTTAAATTTTTGAGAACTACAGTACTGATTTGTAGTGGTAAGTCATATGCTTTATTAACCCTAGCAAGCAAATATTATTATGATTAATGTCAAGTTTCATTAGAACTGCCAGCCGGAACTAATACACCCCCAATAGAACTTGATAATTACTGTGAGTATTCAGAGCAATAATGGCTATAAATGGTAGCATTAACTCGTTTTTCCTATTGGCTAAATTACCGTGATATTATCACTACACAACGATGTAGCAATTTTCCTTGCCTTACAGTAGGAAAGGGCGTTGCTATCACATATAGTATTAGACAGTTGTATAAAGAATATGTGAATTCTTATAAGGAATTGAAGGTTTTTTTTTCAATGTGCTTGCTATTTGGAGAATTTTGCGAAAAACCCTAAATAAGTTCAAAACTATTCTAGGTAAGTATAAGGACACCTTATGTGTACAGATATCCATTAAATGAACCAGCAACGTAACATCGTATTAAAAAAAAATTCACAGATCTTGCACCTTACGCAAGCATCCTATGCATTGAAAATACCTGACACAGCTCTAAAATTTTAATGTCCTATGTGATGTAATTAAAGCCCACATTCTAATTTGTATTTTGTAAAAGTTTAAAAAATGTTCTTTAATTCTACAGGGTCCGCCCAAATTTGGTTAACAAATGGGATAATTTTTTATTATTGATTTCTCAGAACATTTTATTCTACATAAAAGTTTTGCATCTTGAGTAAATCATTTTGACGTATTCAAATCTTCTGTGGCATATACAGGGTAAATATAAAATAGAAAAATATGACGTCAGTGACTCAAAAAATTTTTAAAACTGAAACAGCCATATTAACAGTTAATATGTAAAGTTAATATGAAAAGTGTAAAAACTCAATAAGCGCAAACATTTTATTTTTAACTTTACTTTTCTGAAAACTATTAGCACTAGAAAAAAACTTTATTTAACTTTTTATCTTGGATTTATTAGTTCTTTAATATGGCTGTTTCAGTTTTTAAATTTTTAAAAATTTTTGAGTCACTGACGTCATATTTTTCTATTTTATATTTACCCTGTATATGCCACAGAAGATTTGAATACGTCAAAATGATTTACTCAAGATGCAAAACTTTTATGTACAATAACATTTTCTGAGAAATCAATAATAAAAAAATTATCCCATTTGTTAACCAAATTTGGGCGGACCCTGTATATGCAATTATTGTGCTCCCACTTTTTGCCTCCCACTCTTTTTTTTCGATATAATATTCCGATTTTAATAACGTGAACTTACCTTATTTAACAAAATTATTATGGCAGTCTTCACAACACAAATATACATAATTATATACCTTATCTCAATAAAACACTTTTTAACAAAACTATTACGGCATTCTTTAAAACACAAACTAAAACTAAACATTATTTTATTTACTTGCCGACTTTACGCTGTTATTCATACTTATTTATATTTACCAATACAAGTACTATCAGAGTATTATGTTACAAACAAGACCGCTCGAGATATTGCGGTGTTGGGTCGCGACACCGCGACACCAATGCAAAGTTTGCCTAAAAACGATCCCAGTAGTATTTTCAATACTAAAAATAATAAATATCAAAAATTGTTATTTTTCCACTGGACAGTATCTGAAATTCCAGGTGTAAAGTTAAGGGGGCCAGGAGGCCCCCACCCTTGCCCTTGCGTAAGATACAAAAAAAAAATGAACAATTAAATTATAGAACATATGGTGAGAATCGGTTATCGACGTTTAAAAATTTATCCACCTCCCCTTGAAGTTGAACCCGCCCCTGTTAAACAGTCTCAGATAGCATGCCGGACGAAAAATATTGGCTATTAGCGGTAGAAAAGATAAAATAACATGTTATTAACATAAATGTAATCTCTATACTGGACATAAAACTGCCTTATAATGTTTTCCAAGTAAGTTCCTATTGCATACTATGTTATATTTTTAAAGGCCCGGGGGAACTACAGTCGGTTCACACACATTTTTACCAAAAACAAATTTTTATTAACTTTTAAAATGTTTTTATTCCAAACTAACTTTTACAGTTCATTACATGGAAAGTGACAAAATAATATAGAAAATAATAACCATTAAAAAAAATAACAATAAAAAAATGGAAGTTAATCCAATTTATTTAGTAAATATCTCTATAATTGTTTTTTAAAAGTTGCCATATTTTTAATTTTGCTGATATTTCTTGGAAGATTGTTATATTTTATTATTCCGTCATAATATAAAAGCGATTTTTTTCCAAAATTACTTTTTACTGGTATAGTCGAATGAAATATCTAGCTATGTACAAAACAGATACCAAAGGAGATATCGAGTTGATAATAATATACTGGATATGGCATTTCCAATTTAAATTTTCGTCTAAAACTAATCCTAAAAATTTCGTCGTTTTTGAATATTGAATATTTTCATTATTAAATGTTACGGGGTTAATGATGGAATTTATTTTCTTTTTAGCTTTATATTGCCCTTTAAGTTAAATTTCTAAAACGTGGATTATTTTCGCTCCCGTATCTAATATGCGCAGAAGACACTTTCCCGTTTATTGAAAATGTCGATTCATCGGAGAACATGATAAATTTATGAAAATTCCTGTTTTCACTTACAATTTTGTTTTCGACCCAAAGACAAAAATCCGAACGTTTGGCTTCGTCTCTTCTTCCAACGTTTGATTAAAAGTTGGCTTAAATGAGAATATTTTGTTTGAATGAGTTTTTTTTTACTACATCAAGTTCTTAAGCCCGGTTTCTTAATGAAATGGTAGGGTTGTCAGCAACAGACTGTAATACGATTAGGAAAGCTGCGTCATTCTAATCATAGTTTTTTTTTTAAACTGAAAACTGAACCAGTTCTCTGAAATTTTCTTAATAATTTATGAATTCCCAATTTTGAGACGTAAACGTTAGGGTATCTTTGATTACATTTCTCTATCACAAAGTTGTAAGAACGCACCGTAACATTGAACTAAATAAACCCTTTGTCCTAAGGTCAACATTTTCAAAACACATCATATTCTATTTGATAACTTCAAATTTGCCCCATACGTAAAGCAAAGTAATAAAACGTTAAAAAAATTCTTTGTTTTTACAAAAGACGGTTGGAATGCATTTAAAATTTTAAAATAAGATACACACCACCCATTATGAAAATAGAGTCTAATAAAATTTTATATTAATATTTTAAAATTCAAAAATTAAAAAAGCTAAAAAAATCGAAGATTTATTTTAAATCTCGGATTTAAATTACAAACGTTATTCTAAATAAGTTTTCTAAGGTAGGTGAGGTGAATGAATATGCCCCTCTTAAGCGCTTTCATTAATAAAAAATAAAAAAAAATACATGTTGTTTTTATTCTATGAGAGATAAATTAATTTTCTGCTATTGTAACAGTTTTTGGAAATAATTCTTAATTTTTTTTTTGTTTTTACCCTTTTTACAACTTTTTTAAAAACAATCAAACTGGGCATATTAGCAACCCATGTTGGTAAAATGCCCATGGGGTGTTGGTTATATGCGCAGCTCTGTAAAGTAAGAGAAACGTATCAAGGTTGCTTTAATCTTTTTTACTTATTAAATAAAAATCAAAGGCACATAATAATATCATATAATTATGTAATAAACATCTGAAATAACCAATTAAAAATTAGTACAGGTAATACGCCCAGGGGGCATATTAACTTCACTTGGGTATGGTCATATTACCTATATGGTACGTGAACAACATTTTTGTTAATTTTTGGTATAATATAAAATTATTTTTAAGGCAAATGTATGTCAAAAGAATCATAAAGAAACAAGCTTTCCATTGATATATTTATCTGAATATAAATATTAGATTATAGCACATTATCAAGCGGTTTAAACTGACCCTGTTTAATAACAGATACCTTCTAATCAAACACCATGCGAAACTCACGACTGTTTGAATGCAACTATGGAGGACTTGAGGTAGGAGGCCGATCGCAATGCATTGGATTTGGTCCCAAATTAGCATCGGTAATTCAGCTTTACGAGTTGCCATAAGATGGCGCTCGTGTTCGAAGTGGGCTATCAAATAAATGGTTTCTTATGGACGCGATAACTATTTTTGTTTAAATTAGTTCTTTAAGGAACAAATCAGGATTTTATATGAATTTACACTTACTTTGTTATACTTATTAGTAAACTTGGCCTGTATAAAGTTCCAACGATGCTTCGTTTTTAAAATACAGGAACATTCTAGCTAGAGGGTTTTACCTTTGGAGCTAGAAAGAGACTTATTTGGCTGCGTTTCATCTCTGAAGAAGATCCTGTCTTACACCCCGACACAAAGCAAACTCTACTTTTATAAATTATACCATTCTTCATTATAAATATGGAAATTAATTACAATACAACGTTATTTGTCTCGTCTTGCCTTCAAACGTTCTTTGTTATTTCGAAAAATAAAATGTCAATTGTCAAAAGTAAATTCACAGAAAAATAAAGGGTTTAAGTAAAAGTTAAAAACTATGGAGGATCTAGTCTTCCATATTAAAAACGAAGAAGAAGAAGACAACATCAGCCCACTTCGGACGCAAGAGCCATCTATCGGCCAATAGCGAACTAACCAAAAAACCGGGACAGAATTTGAAAATGCTGCCATTGTCGATCGGCCTCCTACCCTATAGTTCTCCATAAATGCAACTGACATCGGATTCACGTAACTTTGGCCGTAAAGGTTATCGTAAGCACCGTGTCAGCCATCTGTCGTCGAAAATTCAAACTACCTAAAAATACAGCGGCTGGGCATATAACCAATAACTCCTAGATAAAGATAACCAACATGGGCGTATTCCCTTCACCTACCTTAATTGGCATTTTGGTCAAAAATGAACGTTTGCGAACCCTGTATAAAAAATCACAATTTTTTCTTCGTGAATTGCATTTTTTTTACAAGCAAAACTTTTTATCAAGAACCACTTTTTCCCGAAAAATTAAATTTTTCATCCATTTTTTGTGCTATTGTAAACCCTATCCGCGGACAGTCTGTATTACATGTCTGTGGGTTGACGCTTAGTAAAAATCTTAGAAAAAATAATGCAATATGACATTACTCGGCTCCTAAATATGATCGACTACTGAAGCGGATAATCCTTGAGTGGATAAACCACGCTATTATTTTGGTTTAAAGATAATGTGCAGACCTTTGTCGAAATCAAATATTCATTATACAACGGCCGTAGGTTTCTTATACATTATCTCTCCCGAACCCTAGTCATTACCATTTTTTAAACGGTTAACTTTTGTATTTTATCTTTTTGCTAGAGACCATGCGTGAAGTCTGCATTAGACCATAAGACTAAGATGTCTTTGGAGAGGCAGTTTAAAGCCTGGCTCATAAATATTAAATTCTACTTTAATCTTAAAATCGACTCTAAAGCCGAGGCTTTTCACTTATAAATAGTATTTTATCTTTCGGTTTTATCTAGTAGGTGATTTTAAGTAGTCATTGGTGAGGAACAGGGTCAACATTTTTGTCAATATTTCCCGACAGTTTTATGCTTTGTATGGAGCTGCAAAAGTAACATTTTGATTGGATAGGTATTGCAGGTATAGACATTATTTCATACGACGTGTTAAACCATCCACCTTTTAACATTTTGGAATGTTCTCGACCTATTTTAGTTTCAAATTAGCGACTAAATTAATGGTCTTTATACCGTGCGAGCAAAAATTATTTGCATCAAAGAGGGCCTTGCATCTAAGGACGTAATGCTTAATACCTGTTGGGTGTCAGTAACTACCTGAATTAACAATCAATCAGTTATTCCGTCATCTTTGACAGTCGTTACAAGTAATTTGATTCATCGCTAATTTTTCCAATTTCTTGAACAATTATTCACACAATGGGCTTTACGGAACAGCACAAAACATTCATGGTTGAAGCGTATTTTCGAAACGGGGTTAGAGTAAATAGTGAGTGGCAATGCAATCCGGGTTTGTGCATGGACGATTTTCACCAACCGTTTCCTAACGTTGCTTTTATTGCTGGGGCTTTATATCATTGCCTGAAATGAACCGTGGCTGTGTTTAGGGAAACAGGTTCTATACAACACAAAAAAGGAGCAGGAAGACCATCCGTAAGAACAGAAAAAGAATGTGGTAACATTTCTCCAGAGATGCTGGTCACTTTCGAAAATATGAAGAGACGTGTGAATTTATGCTTGGAGCATGGCGGTGGCCCAATTTCAGCAATTTATGTAATTATTTTTCTTTTCTTTTCTGTATATTCTAACTTTGTTAATTTTGTAAACAACAAATTCCTTAATTGGATATGAGACCACAAGAAATATTTGTGTAAAATTTCAACTCGTAGTTTTCAATAGAAATGTGTCTAACATAGACTTAAAGATTTACCATGTAAATCCCTATGGCCCGCGTTAAAAAAACGCACTGTATATGTCTATGAATAATACCTACTGTTACTAGAACGATTATTTTGATATACACATAAAAATAAATGATGTTAAGTATTAATCATAAAAACGGATTTTTGCAAATTCGTCTTGAATATTTTTGATTTTACCGTTTGAAATAAAATATGATTTGATACACCAAAACGTAAAAAGTCAACAACCCATACCGACGATGACTAATTCTTATTTAATATCATATACGACGAAGATGAGATTTATTATCCTGAATTTCATTATGAATAATAGGATTTAGTTATTGTCTTAATAAAAATTTTCTGCATGTTCATAACAAAAAAGTCGATTACATGATCGCCATGAGAACGTTTTTCAGACCTTTATGTTACAAGATTGCAAATTCAACCTTAAAGCTTTAACTATACAATGCGGAGTTTATCGGGAATTGACTTATCGGGACATACTTTTTTGTTTTTAAAGTTGCCAAACACCAATTTGGGTTGGTAGCAACATTGAAATTGACCAGAAGATGATACAGTGTCCAAGAAAATATTGTGGCATATCGGACAAGTGTACTATAGCTATTTTTTTTATATTGGAATACACAGGGATCCATGTTTAATGGATAACCTAAGGCGGGTAGACCACGACGGCCGTTTCGTCCTCGTTATAGGACTCTACGGGCAGCCATAACCCAAGCAATTCCAAGAATGACGGAAAAATGTACTAAAAGCCTCCTTGCAAAATCAAGGCGGCCATCAATACACCGTAGCGCCATCCCAGCGGAATTAACTCCAATTATTTTAAATCGTGACAAATATACAAAAATAAATTTTATGTTAAAAAATTTAAATTGGTTGAATGTCAGAAATTTAATTTTTTATTTAGTATGTATCTTTATACATAAAATTAAAAATAATTTATTGCCAGATTGTTCAAAATATTTTTGTTCTTTTAATCATGATCATCATAATTATAAAACAAGAACTAATCAAAATTTTTTTGTAGATAGAGTATCTAAAACATTAGCTTAGAAGTATATTTTTCATAAAGGTTTAATAGAATATAATAATTTGGAAAATTCTATTAAATCTCAAATATCATTAAAACTATTTAGAAAAACTTTAAAATAATTACATTTAATTAAAAAACAAAATGATACGTAATATTTGACACAATTTGCAAAATGTTTAACTTTTCTGTCTGTTTTTGTTAAAAGAAGGTTCCGTTTTAAAATTAAAAATAAATCTATAAAAATGTTGTTAAAAAAAATATATTAAAAAATATTTAATTGTAGTTTTTTGCTAAATAAAACATGTTACTATTTACTACTACTACTAGTCCAAAACTTTTCAAGTAAATTTACAGTTGAGTATATTTTCCTTAGTAGTTACTTAATGCATTTTATCAAGAATATAGGTACGTATAAACTTCAATCAAATGAGGAATGTGTTTATTAGTTTTATATTGCTCTAAATATTTTATATATTGTAATGTAATCCAGTGAAACTATAAAGAAAATGATTTACCATCTCTCAACATGATCTAGTTGTTATAAACTTTAATATTTATGGTACATCTTTCTCATGATGTTTTAAATTAGGTTAAATTTTACATAACTCCGAAAATTCCACATTAAGGTATATGTTTGATAACACCATTTTAAAGCTTGGACAATTATGCATCATTTTGGTCTTGTGCTTATTGGCGTACCGACTTTAATAAGAGTGGGGGAAGCTGTTGAAAGTGTAATCATTTAAATCGCTGTAACTTATAAAAGACTTATCCGATTTTAGCAAACTAAAGACTGTTTGGAAGAAAAATGTATGCACTTTGACCAATCGTATTTAGTTGTCCATAATAACTCTCAAAAAAACTGCTAGAGGGCGCAATTTGCAATAACAATACATTTTTTGATTTTCCTCCGAAAAATAAATCACACGGTATAATTATGATACCATAATCGAAAAGTAGATGAAATTTGCCAGAAAAAAATATTAAAACCGCAGCTCGATATCTCCGTTCGTTTCTGAGTTATTGCAAAAACAATAATTTTTAACACAAATTGCGCCCTCTAGCAATTTTATTAGAAACTATCTTGTACCATTAGATACGACAATTAAACGTTCTTCCAAACAAGCTTAAATTTGGTAAAATCGGATAAGTCGTTTAGAAGTTACAGCGATTTTAATGTTTAAACTTTCAATAGCTTCTCCCACTCTTATCAAGTGAAACTGTAAACATTTAAATCGCTGTAACTTCTAAACGACTTAACCAATTTTACTAAATTTAAGCTTGTTTGGAAGAGAAATGTAAGTACCTTTAATTATCGTATCCAATGTACAAGATAGTTTCTAATAAAGTTGCTAGAGGGCGCAATTTGTCTTAAAAATTATTGTTTTGGCAATAACTCTGAAACGAACGGAGATATCGAGCTGCGGTTTTAATATTTTTTCTAGCAAATTTCATCTCCTTCTCGATTATGGTATCATAGTTATACCGTATGATTTATTTTTTCGGAGTAAAATCAAAAAATGTATTGTTATTGGAAACTGCGCCCTCTATCATTTTTTTTAGAACTATTATGGACAACTAAATACGACTGGTCAAAGTGCATACATTTCTCTTCCAAACAGTCTTTAGTTTGCTAAAATCGGATAAGTCGTTTATAAGTTACAGCGATTTAAATTATTATACTTTCAACAGCTTCCCCCACTCTTATTAAAGTCGGTACGCCAATGAGCATAAGACCAAAATGATGCATAATTATCCAAGCTTTAAAATGGTGTTATCAAACATATACCTTAATGTGGAGTTTTCGGAGTTATGTAAAATTTAAAAATTTACTTTTCAATTACGCCCTCTTGCGGCAAAATGCGGAACTTGAAAATTATTTCCAGAATTTTCTCATGGCCACTTTTATTATCATTTTTCTTTTCCTGAGTTTCTATGCCCAGTAGTTTCCGAGATATGGCCGCTCTTCGACCTTAATGAAACACCCTGTATTGGTAAAACTACTTTTTAGCATGATCCTGATTGAAGTGTCCTTCAGTAAGAGGCAAAACACCGTCTGTTGTTTCTGTAGTTTTATGTTTCTCTTGGGCAATACTAAGAATATCTTTTTCACTACTGGAAACATCTAGAGTTTTTAGTTTATTATTTGGAGCAAGTTCACTTCGATCATCTAATTCTACGTCATCTTTCATCATCAGACCTTGCAGTAGCAAGTCTACCTTGTTTGTTTCTCCCGGATTCCCTTCTAGTTCTTTTTGAAAGGAACTTAAACTTTCTTCCTTTACCTCTTTATCTTCAGTTCTTTGTCCGGTTTTAACTCTTTCTCTTCTAAATTAACGGTTTCTTCAGTTTTGTTAGAAGTATTGATCTCCTCCCTGATTGATCAATGATCATAAACACTTGAGGCGCTTCCCCACGTCAATATCTCATAGCACGCCACTGCTACAGCTCGCTTTTCATCGAGACTTTACAAAAACCTTCAGTAAATTAAGAAATACATTTCATTTAATAAAGATTTAAAGCAAGTAAAATGTACTGTAATCTTCGCGATAATCATATCGTGTTTTCAATTAAAGTAATTAAATCACTATTAACATCATACTCTACTCTGTTAATTAAAATAAATGGTAAATAGGCGAGCCCATTGTTCCCCGTTGCTCTTTGAAAATAATGGGTTTATATTTTTTCCGTTTTCACAATATAAAAATTTTATTTTAGCTTTTGCTAGGGGAACTGTTGAGTAGTGTTGAGTAATTATTTAAAAATTTATTAAAATTGTTCTTTGAAGAATTATTGATTTTATAGTCTATTTCAGAAAGGTGTAGAGTAATAAAAGCTCATTAGGTATGCAAAGGGACTACAGAGTGACCCAACGAATCTTTAAGCCACTTTCATAATTTGGCATTGATTTCATTGCAAAATTCTTTCTTTTCATCAAGTGCAGGTAGTGCCACCCGGGTTTGGGTCAATTTATGGGTTTTGCCTATTGTTGTCCATTCACAAACACTGAAAATGGTGAGACAAAGGCGTGCCGGTAGGAAATTCGTAAAAAGGAAATAATTTTATTTTAACAGAATAAAAATGAGGCATTATGTACATAATATTAGCTACACTTCTTTTTTATTAAACATTATAAAAAAATACAAAATGCAAAATACAAAAAATACATTATACAGAAATTAAATTATAAAAAATCATAATATTCTTCGTAGTCTGAGGAACTGTCATCTCCTCTTGACGTTATAATTAACAGGTGGTCAACATCCCACATTTTCTCCTCTTCTTTAATGACATGATGGACTGCTTTTCGCCAGTTCTCTGGTGTCACTTCCTTAATGGCTTGCTCAAATAGTAGCTTAACGTCTTTCATTTTGAATGTCATGTTGTGTCTTGCTACAAATCCTTTTACTTGCGCCCATATAAGTTCTATAGGATTTAGTTCGCAATGATATGGCGGTATGCGCAGCACAGTTACACCATATTTTTCTGCTATATCTTCCACGGAATATTTCATAAAACGATGTTTGTGTAAATTTGCAATTTTAATGCACAAAGTTTACCTGCGCCTATGGCCGACACCGAAATTGGACGGAATTTCCCATTTTATTACTCTACACCTTTCTGAAATAGACTATAGATACAGTTAAACTTGTATTTTAATTGATTCTGTTGTGAAAAAATACGGCCAGTATTAATTACGTATCACGGGCGGGTTTGTTCATTTAATTTTAAAGAATTTTACAAAGAATTTTTCTAAATTACTTTTAATTGGCTTATTAGAAAACAATAAAATTTGATGCGTAAGTCCACCATACAATCTTCTGTCACCTGTCTAAATTTGAATTTCATTAATCGTACCAATACGTTTCAATTAATTTATTTTTACTTTATATTTAAGCTTTTTTAAACTGTGCAGTTCAGATAAAGCTATAGAAGATTTTTATTTCATACAACCCATCATTAGCATTGGACTTCGTAATCTATGGACGAAGTTAACTATATCAGTAAACCATGTTGCATAATAAATAATCATAATATGCAATGTTAAACAACAAGAACAATATCACACTAGAAGCTATTTAAATTTTTGAGAACTACAGTATTGATTTTTAGTGGTAAGTATATGTTTTATTAACCGTAGCAAGCAAATATTATTATCATTAATGTGATACAGTACCTATATAAAACCAGATTACACCCCCAATAGAACTTGATAATTACTGTGAGTATTCAGAGCAATAATGGCTATAAACCATTTTACGGTAGCATTAACGCCCATTTCCTATTGGCTATAGTATTAAACAGTTACAGTTGTATAAATAGTATGTGAATTCTTATAAGGAATAGAAGGCTATTTTCTTAGTGTAGGAAAAATGGCGTAAGTCGGTTTATCTAATTAGTAAAAAGAGACCCAAATCCTTCTAAATCAAAAATAAGAACGTTAACTCAATTCTATTTCAAAATTAAAATTATGTGGACAAATTGAACTTTTTGCCCACGACACAACAATTATTTATTATGCTACAAATATTAGGGACATCCAATTAAATATCAAAAAAGATTTAAAAATTATATTTGACTGGTTGCAATGTTAGAAATTAACTTTAAATTTTAATAAATCATCATTTATGTACATTGGCAAACAAAGACTAGATATGGAGAAGCAACCAATAATATTTAATGGGGAAAATATGATTTATAAAGATAACAAATTTTTTAAGATTATATATTGATCAAAATTTAAGCTGGAGAAAACACGTAGAACATATTATTCAAACTTACATTTCTCCATTAATTGGGATATTCTCTAAAATTCATCATTGTATATCTTTAAATTATTTAAAAAAATATTTATCATGCATTAGTACATTCAAAAATTCAGTATCTAATTTCTATTTGGGGTTCAGCCAATTCAATAGTACTTAACCTTTAAAGAAATTACAAAATAAAATTATTAAATGTATTCATAGATTTTCGCACTTAGAACCAACAACAAATTTATATAAACCGAATAAATACCTAGATATAAATAATTTATATAATTCAAAAATTTGCATATTTATTCATTCTTTACTTTTAAAACAAAAAATTTCTAACACAACGTTTACAAAAGTTCATGATATTCATAGACATGATACTAGACAAACCAATTTTTTACAAACTATTAAAATAAACAGTAACTTTGGAAAACGGACATTGTTGGCTGGATGGATGGATTAATATTATATAATATTTTACCCGAAAATGTTAAAACATTAAAAAAATAAAATTATTTAAATTTCATTTAAAAAAATATCTCCTAGTATAAATGTCTTTCTTAACGAGTTAATCATACGTTTATAATATCTACAAAACGAATTTATTTTTTTTAACTGTCTTTTTTTTTAATTTTTACCTATTAAGTACGAGTAATAATTGTTAGTTCTTTTTATACAGGGTGTTCATTTGAAAATTTCCCACCTCGATTTTCCTGCTTTAAAATGAAAATGTGGAAAATCGCTCGAACCCGTCGATTTTTATTTCGAGGGGGACATCTTTTGCGTATATTGTCAATCTTGTTACTTTAAGCCCCTAGGAGGGAGGGGGGGGGGGGGGGGTAAGATCTAAATCTTAAATGGATACCCCTATTTTATATATTTTTTTTGGATTCTGCATAAAATTCTGAACATTTTTTAATAAAAGCATTATTAGTCTATACTTAACAGTTTCCGAGATATTTACTCTTGAAAAATTACATTTTTAAACTTTGACAGCGTCTAGCTTTCTAACTGTACGTCTTAGAGCAAAACGGCTTACATGTCCCTATCTTCGATTTTTATTATCTTTCCAATAGTGTCAACTTCTGGTTAAACCGGAAGTACTATATTTCTTACATCCGGTTTAACCGAAAGTTCACACTATTGGAAAGATAATAAAAATCGAAGATAGGGACATGTAAGCCGTTTTGCTCTAAGACGTACAGTTAGAAAGCTACACGCTGTCAAAGTTCAAAAATGTAATTTTTCAAGAGTAAATATCTCGGAAACTGTTAAGTATAGACTAATAATACTTTTATTAAAAAATGTTCAGAATTTTATGCAGAATCCCAAAAAAAATATATAAAATAAGGGTATCCATTTAAGATTTAGATCTTACCCCCCTCCCTCCTAGAGGCTTAAAGTAACAAGATAGACAATATACGCAAAAGATGTCCCCCTCGAAATAAAAATCGACTGGTTTCTAGCGATTTTTCACATTTTCATTTTAAAGCAGGAAAATCGAGGTGGGAAGTTTTCAAATGAACACCCTGTATAATTATCCCTGTAATAAACTTGTAAAGTTGGTTGGGAGTAAAGTTAAATAAAAAAAAACTCTTCTATAATTTAAAAGCAACTTTTATCCTTCTTTTTAGTTTGATAACTTGAAAAGGCAAACGTATACCTGGGCATTTATAGGATTAGTAATTATATTGTTAGAAATTTATGGCTATAAAATCTATAATAAACCGTGAGCAGTCTGGGAAAAATGAAACTGCTGCGCATTCTGGTGATGGTTTTTTAATACGATTTTAATTCAACCATATATTAAGTCCCGACAATGATGGTTTTTTGTAGATTAACTGCCATTATATTAAAAGTTTAACAGTCTATAGACGATCTGCCTTTAAACACGGTTTTATTGCTACTAAAGTCCGCTTATATAATAAAAACAAGATTTATGGAGAAAGGTGTAGAAGTCTTGTATGTGTGTGTGTGTATTTTCTGTGTGTTGTGAAATGGTGTAGACCACCATAGTTCCGAAAATAATAAATTGCTATTTGAATTTGAGATTGGTTTGTTGGAATTGTTATAATTAAAAGGAGTCGTATATTTAGTTTAATGTTTTATTTTCAGTGGGGTTACAGGTAGTGGGGATTACGCCGGAGTTACCTTTGAATGTGAGGAGAAGAAATCGAACCTACAAGTAACCTAACTTTCTATTTACTCACCCATGAAAATTAGGTAACTGCAGAATTATTATTTTCGGAATTCTCGCATACTTGGTACTTGCGACTCATAAGCCTTCAAAAAATATCACAAAACACTAAAAACACAGCAATTATTAAACAAAACCGAAAAACTGAATTCCTTTTAATCCACTGTTAAAGAAACCACAAAGAAACACCAAACAGAAATAAGAAAAAAGTGGGTGATAAGTTGTTTATTCTTGTATTTATTCCCAAATATAAGTTGAATTCGATTTTTAATAATAAGACTACATAAAATACTATAATAATAAAGCTCACGCCAATTTCTGAAATATTACCCGTAATTTTCCATAATTCCCTATCGCTAGACATGAACCCAGTATTACGTGTTATAAATCTTTTCTATCAGTTGTATAGGAGTTTATAGAGGTACGAAAGCAGACCACACCTGGCGTTTTAAAGTGGAACGGGGTTCTGAAATCACCAAAATTGGTTTCGGTAAATTTCTGTATGGCGCCAAATGGAAATAATTTTGTTAGGGATTAAAGATCATAATTAAAAATACAATTTATTACTTTATTGTTTTTGTGTGTTTAAAAATTACTTTGTCGGACTTTCATTGTCTTTATTTCGTTACTTAACATAACGTTTCGGTTGGTAAGTGTTTTCAAGTCTTGGTCAAGATCATAGACTTCTTAAAGAATAAACTACATTGTTTACGTTTTAAAGAAATCAAAGATTCCAGCCTTCACAATTTGTTTGGTCAGCTATATGATCCACTATACTTAACACATCAAAAGAAGCGCTGTTGTCAAACCTTTGTATTCAGTTCCTACTTATTTAAGTTGCATGGTGACAAAATCTATAATTGATACCGGCAACCTCGCTTTCCTTGTTCACGCGTCGGTCATTCTTGCGTAGCAACCAAAACAGCTGTAGTCATCGAACTAATCCTTCTTTTTCTGTGAGTAATCGTAGAATTTGTCTATGCGATGTCGTGGTTAGTCATCGGAATACTCGTATTTGTACGTGCTTTGTGTTTTTTTTTTAGTAAAGGATTCTCATTTTATTGTTACAAGTACTTAACAAAATGGTACGTCAGTGTCAGATTTGTGGAAAATTAAATTCTTTTAATCCAGAATTATCTTTTCACAGGTGAGATTATAATCTGTATTATTTGCCCATTCAGTGGAGTAGTAATCAGGAACAAACCCTACGCCGCTAGTGTTGACTAATCGCTCCTAATCCTGGAGCCATTACAATTCCACACGGAGTCGGAAATTTAACGCTATCTCTCTCTTCTATCTTTGTTTCACAAGTACGAATGTTTGATGCAAACAAGCAGGCTATGCATGAATGAATGGCTTAGGTATAATTTATCCAAAGTCAGTGTGATCACATTCCAATCATTCCATCTCTTTGAGACTGTTCACCGCCGTTTGTATGCCGCATGGAATGATTGGAATGTCATCACACTGACTTTGGATAAATTATACTCTACTCTATTCTATAAAAAAAGCTATGGTCAAGGTCTTAAATACTATCCATGTGCAATGAAGCTCGACGACTCCGCCTACTTGCTTATTGGACTGTGAAGATTCAGCTGTTTGTTTTGGACAAGAAGAGGCCCCCAGATATTGGGGATATCAATACTTGGTTTACTATATATACGAATGTTTTAGTTCATAAAACCAGCGTTTACGCCAATGTTGTTCCTTCTCCAAAATCTTGGCTTCTGATTACTGCATAATATAATGTTGGTTAGTCCAAACATGTTTTTTGATTGATTCTGATTGGAGCAACCCGACATTAGAGTTTTAAAGTTACCAGAGAATGCAAACTGCAAGGTATTCTTGCTAGTTTCCCTCGTAACCTGTTTTAATTTAAATGACAAACATCGGAAGTTGGTAACCCAATTCTCGTACCGGCAAAGTTAAAAGTGAACCTATTTACAATGAACAGTTGTAAATAAGTTTGATAACAAGCAAGGTTTTATCCTTAAAAAACCAATGTAGACCAAGTCGTGACCAAAACTGTACGGTGAAGGTGCAGCGGATTATAAAAACCGTGTGTACTTAATTTATTTCTGTACTTCGGTATCAGTTAATTGGCTTAAATTTTTTACTTGTAAAAGTTTTAACAAGACAAGAACAACACCCCAATTATTAATGTCCTCTAATTTCCGAATCCGCCGAATCGAATCATATTACTTTTAAATTATATGGACGTACGGTACTAGAGCATTTTTCTACATGAGTTATTTAATCGTTTAGCGCAAAATTTAAGAGCTAAAATATATTTTGCAATACGGAATCCTTTACTGTTTACCGATTGTGCAATTTAAATGTCCAATTAAATAAAAGTCTCGTCATCTACATTGAAAAAAAGCCATCTATTCCTTATATATTTACTCCTAATACTATATGTGTGACAGCAACACGCTTTTCTACTGTAAGACAACGAACATTGCTAGACCGTTGTGTAGTGATAATATCACGGTAATTTAGCCAATAGGAAATAGGAGTTAATACTACCATAAAATGGTTTATAGCCATTATTGCCCTAAATACTCAAAGTAATTATCTAGTACTATTGGGGGTGTAGTCTGGTTTTATATACTGTATTAGTTTCGACTGGCAGTTGTAATGAAACTTGACATTAACCATAATAATATTTGGTTGTCACGGTTAATAAAGCATATACTGTAGTTCTTAACAATTTAAATAACTTCTATAGTGTGATATTATTATTGTCGTTTGATATTGATGACGATGTTGTATAATAGATAATCATATGCAATGTTAAACGACAAGAACAATATCTCACTAGAAGCTATTTAAAATTTTAAGATCTACAGTACTGATTTTTAGTATATGCATTATTAATCGTAACAAGCAATTATTATTATGATTAATGTCAAATTTCATTACAACTGCCCGTGGAAACTAATACAGTATGTAAAACCAGATTACACCCCCAATAGAACTTGATAATTACTGTGCGTATTCAGAGCGATAATGGCTATAAACCATTCTATGGTAGCAATAACTCCTATTTCCTATTGGCTAAATTACCGTGATATTATCACAACACAACGGTCTAGCAATTTTCGTTGTCTTACAGTAGGAAAGCGCGTTGCTGTCCCATAAAGTATTAAACAATTGTATAAAGAGTATGTGAATCCTTATAAGGAATAGAAGGCTTTTTCTCTGTGTAGAGATACCCATAGGTTATTTTTTTTAAACATAAAAAAAAATGGATTAGAGCTAACATTGTAAAGAAATTATGCAATATTTCAACTAGCTCATGCAAAGTGTGGTACGCCTAAACTAAATAAATGTTTGATTTTGCAGGTAACAAACTCCAGATACCAAGAGACGACACACTTAAAATCCACTTTACTATGCAAGTGCATTACACCTACTCAGCCCTCCGCAAGCTGGTGGTTATGTAACTTTGAAAATCTAATCCACAAACCCTTAACACGTAATTTGTCTTCATTCCCAAAAATAAAACTTGAAGTTTTAAAAGCTTTAGCTTGCTTTTTTTTCTCTCAAAGCCTTTAAATCATCAAACATTTTACTACGGTTTAGTTTCGGTATGTTTTTCGAAAGTTCGACGCGTAGTTTTCGATGCAGCTTAACCCTTACAAATGATGTTTATAAACACACGTCAGCGGTCTGACTTTGTGAAAGACATATTTGAGGTCTATGTTTAAAAATAAAATCCAGACGTGTTTGATGGGGACAAAATGTGCCACACAAGAATAAGTCTGTTGTTCTTCACTGAGAGAAATGCATTATAATCCTTATGAGAATTCTTATAAACATCATAAGAATATTTAATACTATTTGGGACAGCAATTCGTGCTAATAGCATATATATACCAGATATAGTTAAGACCAGTGCATAAGGGTAAATAGCTATGTTATACTGTTTATATGACATGGATTGTAACCCTAAAGGTTTGTTCCATAGCGAATATACAACGTGCTTATACCCAATATACATTAGTTGACAATGAGTATAATCCAGTTTTATAATGGGTTTGTTGCTAATACAAAACAGTTTATACCAACTAAACAATTTTATACCTTTTATAAAACTGTTTAGTTCCTAATACAAAACGGTTTTATACTATTTTTTGGTTTTTAAAATTTTGCCCTCTAGGGGTAGTATATATATTTGAAAGTATTACAAAAAAATAGGTAAACATTACAAAGGTCTTTATTAAACTTGAACAAAAACAACACAAATAAGGCCATTTCTACTTAACGCTTACACATACTAAGGAACAACAAAAAATCTGAAATCATAAATACCTACAGCTTTTAGGTTACCAAAAATACTAAAAATATTTACACTTTATTATGTCGCTTACAAATTGATAAATACAGGCGTTACAAAACTAAGACCCAAACCAAATATAAGTGAGTTATTATTATGAGCTAGTTTATCTCAAAATTAACAAAAATTAACTAAGGCATACGTATGGAATTATTCCGTTTTGTCCAATTTTATTTTAGTTGTATTCATATTATATATTTTGCAAAGAAAAATAAAATAAAATAGCTATTTGATTTAATAGTCTCAATTATTTTATTGTAAAAAATTGTAAAAATTAATCGACAGTTATAGATTTTTCAAATCATTAAAACTCAGTTATTTAAGACTTAAAAATGCATTTATATAAACATTTAGGTTAACAATTTTACAAAATTAAAAGATCTTTTGATTAATCGTTATTAACTATCTATAAGACTGGCAATCTTATTTTCTATAGATATCAGTCTTCAGTCATATTATACCAAAGCTAATGTTTGTGAATTTTAAGATAAACCAACCACACATAAGTAATAATAGGTACTTACCCCCTTAAAATGGGTTGGGTTTGAGTTTTGCAAACTATAACATGGTTATGTACAGTTGGATATGTTATCCATATTTTATTATTTTATACAATACATACAGAAAAAGTTCAGCCACTAAACACACAATCCGCGGAGCCCGGGGAACAAAGCAAATGGCTACCTCAAATGTTTGAAGTTTCCCCCACTCATCGCGAAATAGAAGTGTGTTGCATACCTGTTAATAAATGTTTAATATGATCCACTATTTTAAATAATACCCTAAATAAAGCGTTTTATCGTTGGTATAATCCTAAAAACAATTTTTTATTTCCAATAAGAATATTTTACTGAAACACATTCTTACAATAACTGGCTTATATGTAGTATTATTCTGTCTTATTGTACGTATAAATAACGAGTTAGCAATTCTATATGTTGTTTGTTAGTTAATTTTTTTGTTGTAGTTAAAGATTGTTTAATCGTAATTATTAAAAATTTTGCTACTGATATAAGATAATTTTTAACAATTCTGTTTAATTAGTCGATTTCCCTCTGTGTTGTGTTACAGCCGAATTTCATTTATTTTTTCTTCGCTTTGAGATATTAACAGAATCGGTATATAAGGAAAATAACATGTTTATATAAGGTTTGTTCCTACAGCGATCAGAAACAGTCCTTGACAGTCAGGATTCTGCGCAGTAATATAAAAGTGTTCCCACAAAGATTTTGGACAGTTTGAAAACCCAAAGTCGCTGTTCCTACACGTTTCTCTGATAGTTTGCCAACTGTCAGAGCAGTTTGCGAATCTTTTGCCAGTAAAATGTCCGGAGCATGCGCGGTTAAACGCTAGCATAACAAATGACATAACCTATTTTTGTTAGACGTGTTTTTGCGGTTTTTGCTTTTGTATAAGACTTTTTCTATTATTAAATTGAGAAATGAGCGACATTGCGTCATCTGATGAAGATTCAGAAATGTCTGCTGTTAGGTTGGTGTTTAATATTTTATTTACTTCTTGAGCTAAAACTTCCCATAGTCTCTTAATACTTTTGATTTGCCAATCTTTGGAGGAGATATTAACATTTTTACAAAATATTATTTAATATAAGTTACTTATTTTGTTTACGTTTATTTATTGGGCCGAGCCACACGAGTTTAATTAACGAAATAATAATAAACAATTTTGAGATTTGAGGTTATGTCCATCTTTTAAAATTTCTTCAGTTTTAAACACCGAACCGAAGTTAGTTGATTTCGAACGCCTGTTCCTACAAGAGTTTGAAAGCGGTCAGAAATCAGACTTGCGCCGTAAAGTTGGTTTGAAAATTGTCATGAAGTTGTCGGGGATTCGCTGTAGGAACAAACCTATGGTGTATTTTTTCCTTCTTCTGCAAAAATAAACGCAGTATCTGATACGCAAATATACCTGAAGAATTTTTACAAGCTCCAACCTAAACAGAAAAAAGTATTTAATGTAGCAGTTGTAACGTAATGTATTTTCTACCTTTATTAAAAAGAAAATGGAATTTCAGGAAAAAATCTCGATAAGTACCTGTTATCATTGTAGTGTCTTTTGGCACGTATTTAACAGAACCTGGTCCCAGAGGACAATGGCCATTAGCTTTCCATCTAAAGATTGTGTCAATTACACTGATGAAAATGACCTAATACAACAGGTTTGCTAAGACATAGTTTGTATTGATAGATTATTTTTTATTAATCCATATTAAATAACTTGCTTTAGTGTTATAGCAATTCCAGATTTGCTAGAACAGTGTTTTTGATGGTAGTAATCAGTTCCATTAGCAGCACAGTCTTGTTGAATAATGAACTACTTTTAATACAGTAATTTTGTTAAGAAATAAATTGTATAGATGTAGTGCTTTCCTCGATACTCGAAGGTATAGTGGATTTCACCTTAGTTTTTAATGCTTTGACGTCTCTCTTGTCAAACATATTAGCCAACACGTGATTTTAAAATCCCTAATTCTATAAACGGCTTTCAGGCACGGGCATTGGGTAGATTAACAAGAGATGGATATATAACTGACCGTATAGTTACATGTACTGTAACGATACTTTCAATTTTCCTATTTGGTTCGTTGCATTTTATATGTTTAAAGTGTCGTTATTATTATTACTTAATTCTTATTTCCCTCGTAAATTAAATATAACCTGTTTTCTTAACCTTTCTGACGTAATGTCACTATTAATAAATTTATATAACCCAAATTATTAACCTTTTGACAAAACATCATTATTGACAAATCCTCGTAATTTACATATTTTTCTGGATCTCCTGTATAACAAACAATTTACGTAGTAACGGTTCCATATAAAAGGCGGTGCATTTGGCTGGAGAATTCATTCGAATCCTAGCTTCGAGAGAAGTAAGAACGAATACCTATAAGGTGAGATTCTTTAGGTTATTTTAGGGTTAACGAGTAGTAAAAATTCGTTATTTCTTGCTGTTGGGTTTATACCCCAAAACAGCGGAGCCCTATTTTATCTCGGCTATAGAGAACACACGCGGTGACCTGACACGAGTGTGATTCTCCATAATAGTAGAGATTTATTTTATTTAGTTCCTACTGTTGGATTTGAACCCCATAACAGCGGAGCCCCACTTTTATTTCGGCTATAGAGAATTTACATGTTAGTGCATCATTAGACACACTTGTAATAATTCTCCTTCATAGTAGAAATACATTTTATTTATTTCTTGCTATTGGGCTTGTACCCCAAAATAGCGGAGCCCTATTTTATCTCGGCTATAGAGAGCACACGCGGTGACCTGACACGAGTGTGATTCTCCTTAATAGTAGAGGTTTAATTTATTTAGTTCTTGCTGTTGGTTTTGAACCCCATAACAGCAGAGCCCCACTTTTATTTCGGCTATAGAGAATTTACATGTTAGTGCATTATTAGACACACTTGTAATAATTCTCCTTCATAGTAGAAATACATTTTATCTATTTCTTGCTATTGGGCTTGTACCCCAAAATAGCGGAGCCCTATTTTATCTCGGCTATAGAGAGCACACGCGGTGACCTGACACGAGTGTGATTCTCCTTAATAGTAGAGATTTAATTTATTTAGTTCTTGCTGTTGGTTTTGAACCCCATAACAGCGGAGCCCCATTTTTATTTCGGCTATAGAGAATTTACATGTTAGTGCGATATTAGACACACTTGTAATAATTCTCCTTCATAGTAGAAATACATTTTATTCATTTCTTGCTATTGGGCTTGTACCCCAAAATAGCGGAGCCCTATTTTATCTCGGCTATAGAGAGCACACGCGGTGACCTGACACGAGTGTGATTCTCCATAATAGTATAGATTAATTTATTTAGTTTTTGCTGTTGGTTTTGAACCCCATAACAGCAGAACCCTACTTTTATTTCAGCTATAGAGAAATTACATGTTAGTGCGATATTAGACACACTTGTATTTCTCCTTCATAGTAGAAATATATTTTACTAATTTCTTGCTGTTATATTATTATCATAAAACAGCGGAGTCTTATTGTTTATCTCAACTATAGAAGGTTATACGCGGTGACCTGACACGAGTTTAATTCTTCATAATAGTAAAGATATTTTATTCATCTATATTATTTTATTTTAATTACAGTATTTCGGATTTATTCCTATTTAAATAAAAATTATTGGTTGTAATTGTCACAAGTCATCAAAAGGGGTTAAGAAATTTTGACAAGGCTGGTTTGACAAAAAGAAGACAAGTATGGACAGGGTCGGAGAACTTTTGTAAAGGACCAAAATATATAAAAGAAGATAGAAATAGAAGACAGTAGAAGGCAGAAGCGAAGCAACTTATTTACAATTAAATATTTTTATTAATTTATTATTTATTACCAATAAAACAAAACCTTAAAAATTGAGAATTGTTTATCTGAGAACCACTAATTCTCCACTGAGAACTACCCAGGTATTGTGACAGGTTATCTTAACCACGTTTAAAATAATCTACGTCACAATTGGCGCCCGAGCAGGGACTTTCAGATATCCCATTGTCAATTGTGACGTAGATTATTTTAAACGTGGTTAAGATAACCTGTCACAATACCTGGGTAGTTCTCAGTGGAGAATTAGTGGTTCTCAGATAAACAATTCTCAATTTTTAAGGTTTTGTTTTATTGGTAATAAATAATAAATTAATAAAAATATTTAATTGTAAATAAGTTGCTTCGCTTCTGCCTTCTACTGTCTTCTATTTCTATCTTCTTTTATATATTTTGGTCCTTTACAAAAGTTCTCCGACCCTGTCCATACTTGTCTTCTTTTTGTCAAACCAGCCTTGTCAAAATTTCTTAACCCCTTTTGATGACTTGTGACAATTACAACCAATAATTTTTATTTAAATAGGAATAAATCCGAAATACTGTAATTAAAATAAAATAATATAGATGAATAAAATATCTTTACTATTATGAAGAATTAAACTCGTGTCAGGTCACCGCGTATAACCTTCTATAGTTGAGATAAACAATAAGACTCCGCTGTTTTATGATAATAATATAACAGCAAGAAATTAGTAAAATATATTTCTACTATGAAGGAGAAATACAAGTGTGTCTAATATCGCACTAACATGTAATTTCTCTATAGCTGAAATAAAAGTAGGGTTCTGCTGTTATGGGGTTCAAAACCAACAGCAAAAACTAAATAAATTAATCTATACTATTATGGAGAATCACACTCGTGTCAGGTCACCGCGTGTGCTCTCTATAGCCGAGATAAAATAGGGCTCCGCTATTTTGGGGTACAAGCCCAATAGCAAGAAATGAATAAAATGTATTTCTACTATGAAGGAGAATTATTACAAGTGTGTCTAATATCGCACTAACATGTAAATTCTCTATAGCCGAAATAAAAATGGGGCTCCGCTGTTATGGGGTTCAAAACCAACAGCAAGAACTAAATAAATTAAATCTCTACTATTAAGGAGAATCACACTCGTGTCAGGTCACCGCGTGTGCTCTCTATAGCCGAGATAAAATAGGGCTCCGCTATTTTGGGGTACAAGCCCAATAGCAAGAAATAGATAAAATGTATTTCTACTATGAAGGAGAATTATTACAAGTGTGTCTAATAATGCACTAACATGTAAATTCTCTATAGCCGAAATAAAAGTGGGGCTCTGCTGTTATGGGGTTCAAAACCAACAGCAAGAACTAAATAAATTAAACCTCTACTATTAAGGAGAATCACACTCGTGTCAGGTCACCGCGTGTGCTCTCTATAGCCGAGATAAAATAGGGCTCCGCTATTTTGGGGTACAAGCCCAATAGCAAGAAATAAATAAAATGTATTTCTACTATGAAGGAGAATTATTACAAGTGTGTCTAATGATGCACTAACATGTAAATTCTCTATAGCCGAAATAAAAGTGGGGCTCCGCTGTTATGGGGTTCAAATCCAACAGTAGGAACTAAATAAAATAAATCTCTACTATTATGGAGAATCACACTCGTGTCAGGTCACCGCGTGTGTTCTCTATAGCCGAGATAAAATAGGGCTCCGCTGTTTTGGGGTATAAACCCAACAGCAAGAAATAACGAATTTTTACTACTCGTTAACCCTAAAATAACCTAAAGAATCTCACCTTATAGGTATTCGTTCTTACTTCTCTCGAAGCTAGGATTCGAATGAATTCTCCAGCCAAATGCACCGCCTTTTATATGGAACCGTTACTACGTAAATTGTTTGTTATACAGGAGATCCAGAAAAATATGTAAATTACGAGGATTTGTCAATAATGATGTTTTGTCAAAAGGTTAATAATTTGGGTTATATAAATTTATTAATAGTGACATTACGTCAGAAAGGTTAAGAAAACAGGTTATATTTAATTTACGAGGGAAATAAGAATTAAGTAATAATAATAACGACACTTTAAACATATAAAATGCAACGAACCAAATAGGAAAATTGAAAGTATCGTTACAGTACATGACGAAGATGCACACTACACAGTTCAATACGTTGCCCTTCAATGAGCTCAAACTCGTCCAAAGCACAGCATCGCTCGTATATGCCGTTAGTATGTGCATCTTTGTCTTACGCATTTGCTCTCGCATATCTCTTTTCTTACTTCATTAATTCGATTGTCTCGTCGCGTTCTTTAAATATCACAGAGCCGCATTGGGACACACCGCGCACCGCGTGCAGTCTGCCGTTAATTCTTGATCGCTCGTGTTATTGTTTTTGGTATTTTTCAGACAGCATTTTGCTTATATTTTGTGCGTATTAGACTTTTTGGTTTTAAACTGCCGGACTGTGTGTATCTGTGACGTGTTTCTTTTTATGCAAAGGTAAGTAAATAATTATTAATGTCTCGGATGGTGACGACGACATCGACAGCTTGTCAGATGTAGACCAAAAATAATAGGGAACTTGCAACAAAATTAAATTTGAAAACCACAGTGAACCATTATGCTAAAATAAGTTTTACATACAGTTGTTTTGAAGAGTGCTTGAGGTATCTGTTCTGCAAACGCATGGACAAAAATCTTTTTTTGTAGTATCTACTTACATTATTTTTTCTTTATTCATTAGAAAAAATACCTAATTCGATAACATTACAAACTTTTGTTGTTTTATTATAAACCAACGAAAAGTTAGACCTATTGTAAACTTTAAACTCTTTAGAACCTAGTCTAAAGAAAAAAATATCTACCCGTGAATAAGAAAATAAAAAAGTAAACAATAAGCTATTAAATATAATATATAGATTTTTCAACTTAACACTGCATGGTCTAAAATCAAATTAAAAAACAAAATAATTCTTTAATAAAAAACGTAGTTAATTATTGATGATACTAGATTCACGACTGCCCCTTGTATATTTTTAATTGTACTAAATTAAGAGTGTGTTTTTACCAAAATAACAGCACTTTATTATATTATAAATAAAAATTAAATGAAATTGTTTTTCTGATATTCTATCCTATTTCCATTCCCCTTCAGTGTTTTTTTTTTGAAGTATCTTAAAAATTGCTTAGGTAAATCTTGTTTCCATCCATAATCACAACTACAAATAAATTGACCCATGTTCACACATAATTTTTAAGTCCGGCCCTGGCCAATCCTTAAGTTCTGTAAAAAGAAATGTTATAAATGACATGTGTCAGCGGCGGCCATTAAAAACTATACCAAGCGCCGACGCGTAGAACGGAAAGTCACGTGGTACAGCATACATACAATATGTAATACAAAATGTAATGCGTTGTATAAAAGTAGGCCCCGGTTGCCTCCCTCCTCCCTAGAAGAACACTATATCCACAAGTTACCGCGAACAATTTAAAACATCGTTTCAGTTTTAGGCAAGAAATCGTTGGATAAACGATCGCAATTATTGTTCTACCGGACCGGTGCAAACGGCCACAGAAAAACAATGACCCCTGCAAGCTCCGACAAAAGCTCCTTTAAAGTTAAACGCCATATAACCCATATTCCACATGTTAAACGAACCGCGAAATAGTAATCAATATTTGTCCCGGTCCTTAATGAAAACCTTTTTAACAGTTACTAAATATTAATGGCGCCTCTTAACCTTTTAGTTAATTAAAAGGGAAGGCACTAAGTGCGCGTTATCCCTTAACTTACTGCGAATATGGCGGGATAAATAAATACGCGGAACTATGTGTACCGAAGGAAAGGGGTTCATGTATATACGCGGGGTAACGAAAAATCGCTATGTAAGAAAACACATTAATGATTAAATTGTATGGGTATGGTATTCGCGGAAACGTTTATAAATGGTTTAAAAATTACTTAAGTAACAGGTCACAAAAAACAAAAATATCAAAAACATATTCAAATAAAAAAATAAATAATATAGGAGTTCCTCAAGGAAGTATACTAGGTCCAATATTATTTATTTTACACATCAACGATCTGTCTTTAGTTTTAAAAATGTGTAAGTTACAAATGTTTGCTGATGACACCTTAATTAACATTAATGTTTTAAATATTTTTGATGGTCTAAATACTCTAAATTCCGAGATAAATATATTATTAAATTGGCTAAAAGTAAATAAATTAAAATTAAATATTTCACATACTAAATGTATGGTTATCGGTAATAATTTAAATTGTCAAAATATAAATGTTGTAATTGATGGTGAAAAATTGGAATTAGTAAACAGTTTTAAATATTTAGGAATAATTATTGATTGAAAATTAAAATTTTTTAATTATTTTGATAGTATCATATCGAAGATTGCCGGAAAAGTAGGTTATTTTAAAACAATCAGTTGTAATTTAAGTTTGTTTTCTAAAAAAACTGTATTTAATACTATTATATTACCACATTTTCTTTATTGTTCTTTCATTTTATATTGTGCTAGTGGGGAAATATTTTGACAAATAACAAATTTTACAAAATAAGGCAATGCGGATTATTTTAAATTGTGACAAATACACAAAAATAAATTTTATGTTAAAAAGTTTTGATTGGTTGAATGTCAAAAATTTAATTTCTTATTTAGTATCTATGAATCTTTATACACGGTGTCCCATATAAGAATGCACAGTACAGGGATCTCGTAAACCACAGGAGATACAGAGATGGTTAAATTAGAGAAAAGTTGCGCTTTGCTAAACCCTTCAAAGTCACTATTCGAAATCTAAAAAAATCCGATTACTTCCGAAGATATTTGGAAAAAACCGAATTTTCTCGATTTCGTTTTAATTTTTTTCTGACTCTATTTAAAAAGATATGACAAAATGAATTTCACATTCTCATTGCCACTTTTTCTGCTCTACAAGCCGGTGTTCTTAAATTTTCAATCCGACGTTTCGTTTTTCCGCGACCATTATCAACTTTGTTTTTTTAAATAGTCGGAAAATTTAATTTTATGCTTAGTAAATTCTACCTTTTATTCTGAATTTAACGGTATATCACACTTAATATTTATAACATGTTTCGGACTTAAAAAATCATCATCAATATTATTTGATGATTATTACAAAGGAACGAAACGTCGGATCAAAAATTTTAAGTTTTAACTATTATAAGGGCAAGTAAGCAAAATATTAGCATCAAATAATTAATTGCGAGTTATTCCATTTATATCGTCTTGATTTATTTATTTATTTAGCGTATGGGGTTACAGTACGGTACAAATGACAGAAGTATGTAAAATACAAAATACAAGTTGGCATATTCGCACAAAAGTTCCGATGTGCTCCGTTAATGGGCGCTGAGAAGCGCCATTTCCACTCGGTTGATCCATAGTTCGGGGAAATCGTCTTGAAATAGTAGGCTTTGAAACGCATTTGTCTAAATAAGTCATGGCGATGTGTCAGTATTGCCGATAAATAGAATTTTTTACGTAAAGAAGTAAACTTAAATTTAAACTTTTTCTTTTCTCTTGATGTGTTTTTTAATTATGGCACATTTTTCAAATGAAGAAAAATCGGACATGTTATGTTGTTATATTGAAAGCCATAAAAATTGTGTCGACACTGAAAGGTGTGGTGTGGTATTTTAGGAACAAGGATTATCGGACCAATAATTTATGAAGGTACTTTAAATGCAGAAAGATATTTCTAGTTCTTGAATAACGATATTGAAGATTTTCTTGATAACATTCCTCTGGCAGAAAACAACAGTATTTGGTTTCAGCAAGATGGGGCACCTCCACATAATTCTCGAAACAACATTGAATATCTAACAGAACGTTTTCAGAACAATGCAATCGCCACTAATGGTCCTATAAGATGGCCTGCACGATCTCCCGACATCACTCCGTTGGATTTTTTCTTGTGGGGCTTTTTCAACGATGAAGTCTACTGGAAAACGTACGAGAATGTAGAAGCACTTAGAGCCGAGGTTCAAGCCGCTATTGCAAGGATAACTCCAATGATGCTAGAAAACGTAATGAATGAAATTGTTTACCGTTGCTACGTTTGTTTAGAGAATGAGGGAGGACTTTTTGAACATTTGATTGAATAAGCTTGTTCAATGAACTTTTTGTAGCGCAAAATTAAAATATTTTGTTTTTTGATAATAACATTTTGTTTACTTACTTAATAAAAATAATAATAATATTGATGATGGGTTTTTAAGTCCGAAACATGTTATAAATATTAAGTGTGATATACCGTTGAATTCAGAATAAAAGGTAGAATTTACTAAGCATAAAATTCAATTTTCCGACCATTTAAAAAAACAAAGTTGATGATGGTCGCGGAAAAAGGAAACGTCGGATTGAAAATTTAAGAACACCGGCTTGTAAAGCATAAAAAGTGGCAATGAGAATGTGAAATGCATTTTGTCATATCTTTTTAAATAGAGTCAGAAAAAAATAAAAACGAAATCGGGAAAATTCGGTTTTCCCCAAATATCTTCGGAAGTAATCGGATTTTTTTAGATTTCGAATCGTGACTTTAAAGGGTTTAGCAAAGCGCAACTTTTCTCTAATTTAACCATCTCTGTATCTCCTTTGGTTTACGAAATCCCTGTACTGTGCATTCTTATATGGGACACCGTGTACATAAAATTAAAAATAATTTATTGCTGATTGTTTCAAAAATTTTTGTTCTTTTAATCCTGACTATCATAATTATAAAAAAAGAAATAATTAAATTTTTTTGTTGATAGAGCGTTTAAAACATTAGCTTATAGGTCTATTTTTCATAAAGGTTTGATAAAATATAATAAATTGGAAAATTCTATTAAATCTCTAATATCATTAAAACTATTTAAAAAAACTTTAAAATTACATTTATTTAAAAAACAAAATAATACGTAATATTTGATACAATTTGCAAAATGTTTAACTTTTCTGTCTGTTTTTGTTAAAAGAAGGTTCCATTTTAAAATTTAAAATAAATCTATAAAAATGTGTTAAAAAAATGTAGATATTAAATAATATTTAATTGTAAGTAATTTAAGATTTTTTAGTGTTATTTCCGGGGTCATATCATTTGTGAAATTAAAAATACATATTTCTGGTAACACTAAAAATCAGTTGTTGAACCTTTTTGATACCCCTCTGTCATTGATAATGTATGTATTTTAACCGCTAATGCTGCTATAAAAAAAATCTTTTCCATCTAAAAATTAAAAAAACTAAAAAAATAATTTATTTTAAATCTCGGATTTAAATTAAAAACGTTATTCTAAATAAGTTTTCTAATTGGCATTTTGGTCAAAAATGAAAAATAAAAGTAGTTTACTCTTGGAGAAAAATCATGTTTTTGAAGTTTTTGCTAACCCTGTATAAAAAAATTAAAATTTTCTATTCGTGAATTATTGCATTTTTTACAAGTAAAACTTTTTATTAAGAATGACTTTTTTCCAAAAAATGAATTTTTTCATCCATTATTTGTGCTATTGTAAACCCTATCTGCGGACAGTCTGTATATAAATACTAAAATTGCCTACGCGTTTCGGCTTATTTAAGCCATCTTCAGGGCGATGTTATGAAAATACACATTCAGGGTCACATAGCGAGACGCACCCAGTCAACACGCAAATAAATAACAAACATTAAAATTTAAAATTACGGCACAATCATGATTTAACTTTAAGGTGGGAGTATCAACATACTTGCCAACCTATAACCTACTTCGCGTAGGTTTATTTATTTTTATCTAACTTTTACACAAAATTTAAATAAAATCAATATTCTCTTCATATTCTATAGGTAATAATTAACATGTTAAATAAATATCAAGGAATTTCATAAGTTATTTAAGGAGAAATTGTATATCGAAAAATATCGGTTAAGATTTTTTTTTACATTATTATGTCATTGTTCTTTCACTATACAATTCTCCCAAAATAAGCAATGAAATAAATTGATATTTTTGTAATATATCAGATATTACCTAAATAATGTGACGACGAGATTGATTTTATTTAAATCTTAGTCAATAAAATAATAAACTAAGAAAAACAAGGCGAAATAGGTTGGCAATAAATTGAATGACGTTGATAATTCCACCTTAAAAATACAGACGCGTAACAAACGAAAAGGTTTTCAAGACTCAAAGGTTTCGGTACGCAACTTACATTTAATTTTCCCCCGTATAGAACCATGCATATTTAATAGGTTTATTAGAGCCCAAACCGGAACATACCTGCGATTAAAATTTAAAACCCCCCTTTTTAATTATGCAGAGGTGGATTATGGAGCAATTTGGCGTTGTGTGCCTTTACACGGGGCGGCAAATAAACTAACTGTTATTAACAGGTTTTAAATAATACCGGGAGGGTTAAAACCGACATCGGACGGAATTAGATTTGTGCAAAATGCGACCAAGTAATTTAAAATCTAATTTGTACAATCCGATTGATTGGTCGGAGTGTTTTCAGAAAATTATAATTGACTTGATCAAATTATTGATATGAGGTATTTACCGCGTTTATGTTATTGAAACAGCGGCGGTTCGTGTAGTAGGGCTACAGTGCCCTACCGATGATACAAGAAAAACAAATGAACAAATTTTCAAGGCGTTCATAGCAATCTAGATGAGAAATTAAAAATAAAAGGAAAAATAGAAGTAAAGCAAATGCAAAGTCGTCTCCACAAATACAGTGTCATCAGTAAAGCCCGCGTCATATTAATATCTTTATTCAAAATTTGCCTTTGGCATCAAGTTCTGCTTCGATCGAGATAAAAATTATGCAAATAAATAATAGTCACGTGATTCGCATTATCTGTCAAATTTTATTTTTTTCCAAAAAGGAATTCAAAAGTGGGGTTATTTCTGAAAATATCGAAAAAAGTTATTATAAAGGTTTTTTTAATGCAGTTTCTAGCCCACACACAAAATTTCAGCTGCATAAGATAATTTTGATTTTTTACCTAAATTTTGTAAATTGCACCACTTTTGCAAAATAAGACTCAACGCAACCTACATAAAACTTCTCAGTTTTGACAAGGCTTTATTTCAGATACATTTTCTTTAAAGTAGCGCCATATTAAATGTGTGTTTTTTTACAAAATCAAAATTGGGCTATTAAAATTTGGTCGCATGTGAAGCAAAGTTTATTTGTTTTTGACCCTGTATAAGGTTACTTCATAAAATAAGTATTTTTGAAAACGTAGTTTGTGTCTGAAAGTAATACACGTTAACGTTATTATGACATAGCTTAATAATAAATTATAATATAGGGGTTTTTAATTAAATCGTTGAAAATAGATAAACTTTGCGGTAATTAAAAATTTATTTTCCACTTAATGAACACTTTACTGATGACACTGAGTTCCTTTTTGTCTTAATGTTAAGGTGTATTACTTTCAGACACAAACTACCTTTTCAAAAATACTTATTTTATAAGGTTACCTTATACAGGGTCAAAAACAAAGAAACTTTGCATCACATGCGACCAAATCTTAATAGCCCAATTTTGATTTTGTAGAAAAACACACATTTAATATGGCGCTAAGTTAAAGAAAATGTATCTGAAATAAAGCATTGTCAAAACTAAGAAGTTTTATGTAGGTTGCGTTGAGTCTTATTATGCAAAAGTGGTGCAATTTACAAAATATATCTAGGTAAAAAATCAAAATTATCTTATGCATATGAAATTTTGCATGTGGGCTAGAAACTGCATTTAAAAAAAAATTTTCTAATAACTTTTTTTGATATTTTCAGAAATAACCCCCCTTTTAAATTATTTTTTGGAAAAAATTCAAATTTGACAGATAATGCGAATCACGTGACTACTATTTTTTTGCTTAATTTTCATCTCGATCGAAGCAGAACTTGGTGCCAAAGTCAAATTTTGAATAAAGCTATTAATAAAAAAAAGCCCATATGATGCGGACTTTACTGGTGACACTGTATATGCCTTGTTTGTCTTTAAAATTGAGGCTCTTAAACTTAAATTTCTACTCTCCAACGAGGATATCATGTTCGGTATAAAACTAAAATTAACCTTAATAAAAACAAGATTTTTAGCTACACTTGCATTTTTTAACAACTCTTTACCTTGCTCAACATACTGCGAATCGTCATCTAAATACAAAATTAGTTATTTAATGGCTTCGAAATGCTCTGCGTAGAATATTGCGGCCTTAATTCAGGTTCCCCACCGGGTAATTACAGGTTCTGGTAACCTCTCCTTATACAACTGCACTTTTTGAGGTGCTTTTAGAAACACTTTTTTTTAAATTTGAAATTAATTTTTATATATTTAAATTCAGTTTGTTAAGCAGTTAATAATAACGCATTGTTAAGTGACAATAAACAACCCATAATAATATACCTGCAAACCCCGGAAACCCCCAATAAATACCTTGTGTATAATAACCAAAATGGTAAATATAATTATTATCTTCAGATTGGAAAATCCCTGAAATAAGTACCAAACTGGACATTAAACCTTTAACGTTTTAAATTTTTTGATAAAGCCGAAAATAATAATTTATGAAAAATATGCATTTTATTATAAAATTCACAAAATATGCAAAAAATGCATAAATATGCATTTAGCATATACAGTGTCCGCAAGAAAGTCCGCATCAAATGGGATTTTTTTTTATTATTAAGTATAGGTAAAAATTGAAAAAGCAGTTAGTTTTTGCTTACCTAAAAACCAAAAATGACGTATACTGAAGCAGCTGCACGACTTGCGTTACCTGTCAAATTTGACATTTTTAATAAAATAGGTTCAAAAATGCCCTTATTTATCAAAATATTGAAAAACTTTATTCGAGAAAGTTGTTTATTTAGGCATTTTTAGCCTTTGTACGAAATTTTGTCAGTCTAATAGAATTTTTATTTTTTGCCAGGTTCTTGAAAATTTTGATCAACCCTCGTAGATTAACTTTTATACATCAATGTAAAACCATTTGCCTTTACTTCATTTGTAATCTTAATGCAATTTTGTGAAAAAATTTTGTTTCCAATTATTTATTTTGATTCAAAAACTGAAATAATTGTTATTGATCAGTATGTAATGTTTGATGCAAAGTTTATCAAATTACATCAGTTAGTTTTGCCAAAACCGACGTTTCTTATTTTTCTTAAGTTAGTAAACAGATGTACAAAAATAAAATATTAGGAAGCTTTCGTTGAAATTTGACTTAATTAATATTGGATCAAAAAGATAATCGCTCGAAACATTTTATTCAACAAAAATATAGTTTAATATAATTAATTTAATTTAATATTAATTAAGTAAAAGTTCAACGAAACCTTCCTAATATTTTCTTTTTGTACATCTGTTTACTAACTTAAGAAAAATAAGAAACGTCGGTTTTGGCAAAACTGATGTAATTAGATAAACTTTGCATCAAGCATTACATACTGATCAATAACAATTTCAGTTTTTGAAGCAAAATAAATAATTGGAAACAAAATTTTTTCACAAAATTGCATTAAGATTACAAATGAAGTAATGGCAAATGGTTTTACATCGATGTATAAAAGTTAATCAAAATTTTCAAGAACCTGGCAAAAAATAAAAATTGTATTAGACTGTCAAAATTTCGTGCAGAGGCTAAAAATGCCTAAATAAACAACTTTCTCGAATAAAGTTTTTCGATATTTTAATAAATAGGGGCATTTTTGAACCTATTTTATTAAAAATGTCAAATTTGACAGGTAGCGCTAGTCGTGCAGCTGCTTCAGTATACGTCATTTTTGGTTTTTAGGTAAGCAAAAACTAACTGCTTGTTCAATTTTAACCTATACCTAATAATAAAAAAAAAATCCCATTTGATGCGAACTTTCTTGCGGACACTGTATATGCATTTTGCATATATGCCGCCCTTTAGTAATAAGTTATATATGCCTTTCGGAGGAGGGGCTGCCACTGCCTAAACGATCTTGTATCATGTGATGTGTAGTTCTACAAGCCGGTGCATATGCAATCAAGGCAATAAACTTATCTAAACGATGTAGATGAATAGAACAGTTACATTATTATATCATTTCGTATGATTAAAGGAGTGTCGTGAATAATAATCATTTAATAATAATTCTAGAATAATATTGTGCATCAGGAAGTGACCGGCCGATCGCTATCTCACTCTAATCAGATCCGATTTTAAATTGCGATTTATTAATATCGGCAATTATGCAACCTGCTCTCTGTTTTTACGGACAGGACGTGAACCATTTCATTTTCTCAACGTAGAAAAAGAACTGTTTCCTTTTACACGCACATCTTCTAACACGCACAACTTATTTAGATTTAGAAAATGTGTAAAATTATACTGTAAATTCAAATTAGTTGATTTTATAGCGATATTATGTATAGGGGATATTTTGCAAAGGATTTTAATAATAATGTTTATCTTATTTTAATCTATCGTCTATACAGTGTGACCAGTAAAGTCCGCATCATATGGGATTTTTTTTATTAATAGCTTTGAAATTTGACTTTGGCATCAAGTTATGCTTCGATCGAGATGAAAATTAAGCAAAAAAATAGTAGTTACGTGATTTGCATTATCTGTCAAATTTTATTTTTTTCCAAAAAATAATTCAACAGTGGAGTTATTTCTGAAAATATCGAAAAAAGTTATTAGAAAAAGTTTTTTTAAATGCAGTTTCTAGCTCACATGCAAAATTTCAGCTGCATAAGATAATTTTTATTTTTTACCCACGACTAAAATTTAATTTTAACTTAATGAACACTTTACTGATGACATTGTGTTATTTTTTTGTCTTAATATTAAGGTGTATTACTTTCAGACACAAACTACGTTTTCAAAAATACTTATTTTATGAAGTTGCCTTATACAAGGTCAAAAACAAATAAACTTTGCATCACATGCGACCAAATTTTAATAGCCCAATTTTGATTTTGTAGAAAAACACACATTCAATATGGCGCTGCTTTCAAGAAAATGTATCTGAAATAAAGCATTGTCAAAACTAAGAAGTTTTATGTAGGTTGCGTTGAGTCTTATTTTGCAAAAGTAGTGCAATTTACAAAATATGGGTAAAAAATCAAAATTATCTTATGCAGCTGAAATTTTGCATGTGGGCTAGAAACAACATTTAAAAAAACTTTTTCCAAGCACTTTTTTCGATATTTTGAGAAGTAACCTCACCTTCGAATTATTTTTTGGAAAAAATTAAAATTTTACAGTTAATGCGAATCACGTAACTACTATTTTTTGCTTAATTTTCATCTCGATCGAAGCAGAACTTGATGCCAAAGTCAAATTTTGAATAAAGCTAAATAGAATAAAGTTAATAAAAAATCCCATATGATGCGGACTTTACTGGTCACACTGCAGATACCTGATCATTGTAATACTCCTTTGACAATAATTTGTAAAGGTATCCTTCACAATGCCCTTAAAATATTGAAACTACGGCTCTGTAACTTCATTTTTACCGCCTTTTCTTACAACTGCGTCTTCCAAAGTCTAAATTGCCTTTTTATCAGAACAAATATCAAGTTCCGCATATATATCATCCGCGAGGACTAATATTATTGAGCCCGGACATTAAAAGGGACATCTTACGGCGAAAACAGTAATTAAGGGCAATTATCGGGGTAACTGTGCTCCGATAATTACTAATTACAATTTGTTGCAGAGATGGACTTATACGAATGCGCCGATATCAAAGGATAATAAGCACTTATTATGTTATAGTAGAATGCCCTGCGCGGTTTATTTTTGAGAAGTTTCACTGTGGCCAGTCCAGGCTAGTTATCACACAACATACAATTATTTTTAACAGATTGTATATTCTCATTACATATCTCCTTCCTAAAAAAAAAAACTAATACGGCATCATTTAGGTAGAGGGTAGAGAAAGGGATTGATTCATTGATTCCTTGATTTAAAAAAATGTTGAACCAAGCAAGGAACAAATGTGCTGAAGGAACATAGAAATGGTAATCCTAACAAAAAGGAAATTACTTGAGAGATCTAACCACGGTCCTGGCCTGCAGATACTTAGCCATACAAACGTTAGAGGAAACGCAGATGTAGACAAATTGGTCAAGGAGAGGAGACTAAAGGAGCCATCCGATCCAAACTGCCAAAAGCAGACTACAGAGTGTTTTTGCCCAAAATCCAGGAATACCGTGCGAGAAAAAATTATTTGCATCAAAGAGGGCCTTGCATCAAAGGATAGCTGTAGAGCTTAATACCTGTTGGGTGTCAGTAACTACCTGAATTAACAATCAATCAGTTATTCCGTCATCTTTGACAGTCGTTACAAGTAATTTGATTCATCGCTAATTTTTCCAATTTCTTGAACAATTCACACAATGGGCTTTACGGAACAGCACAAAACAATAATGATTGAAGCGTATTTTCGAAACGGGGTTCGAGTAAATGGTGAGTGGCAATACAATCCGGGGTTGTGCATGGACGATTTTCACGAATATTTTCCTAACGTTGCTTTTATTGCTGGGGAATTTTATCATTACCTCAAAAGAACCGTGGCTATGTTTAGGGAAACAGGTTCTATACAACACAAAAAAGAAACAGGAAGGCCATCTGTAAGAACAGAATAACTTGTTGCAAACGTTCGTGAAATAATGCCTGTCCCAAGAAGTGGGAAAATCTTATGGAACATGCAGGACTATTCTTAAGAAGCAGCTAAATTTATGTCCTTATAAAGTGCAAGTATTCCAAGAAATACAAGCCGCAGATTTTGAAAGACGCAGGAATTACTCTCAATGGTTTAAAAATATGAAGATACTTGTGAATTTATGCTTGGAGCATGGCGGTGGCCAATTTCAGCAATTTATGTAATTATTTTTCTTTTTCTTTCTTATATTCTTACTTTGTTAATTTTGTCTACTTATTTTATTACTCATTAGTTTGGCATATCATGTCATAATATGAATTTGACAAAATTTTAACCTAGATTTGGTTAGATATATCGTCCCGATATCATTGTGATCTAAACCAAGCCCTACGTTTTTTAATCCAAGCCCTCTTTGATGCAAATAATTTTTGCTCGCACGGTAGCTGTGAACTAATAGGCTTGATTGCTTCTTCACTGAATTCGATCATTCAAATGTTTCGCGATTTCGCGACAATCATCTTATTTATGTGCATTGGCGATAATAAAATTCATTGAATTTTTTCTTGCTTCATTTTATTTTTCTAAAATTTCATTTCATAAAATAATAAGCGATAGCAATAGAATAATGATGTATTAATTTTGCCAATAGTGTTTCCACAAGCGACTGCCCACCAAATGGCCGACAGCATTCGGCGGACATTTTCGTTCTAACAATTTATCGGTCTATCTTTTTTCCGACGTTTGTGACTAGTACCTAACAGCGACGCCCGCAACTAAAAAGGAACTTACACAGCAAAGAACATGTCGACAACACGTTACTTTCGTGAACGATTTAAAGAAAGGCCCCGTCTGACATCTAACATAAATAATACCATTCTTGACTTGTCGTTTCCGACCCAAAATAAAACCACCAGGTTAATTTCGGAATGTTGTTCTCACATTAAATAATTCATAACCGTCATCAGCGACGTTACTAGATCATTAAGGAAATTTATAAGACTTCCTTCCGCCCCAACATAAATACTTAAAATATGTACATTTAATATTTTCAAATTAGTTATTTTTAGTGGAAAAATTAAGATGTTTTCAGGATTTTATTAAATTAATCGCTTCGTTTACCTCTTTGACGTTTGGGCCATCTAATAAAATTGTTTAAATATTTTTAAAAAACGCAGTGCCTACGACGATAGGCGATGATCGTTTGGATTATTTTGATGTTACTATTTTCTTCGAAAGATATGGTGAACAAAGAAATGTCAAGGAAATTGTAAGAGCTTCGTCCGACTTGAAACACCGTACTTTTAATTCAGAATTTATTGATGCGCTTGCCAGGGATGGCGCAGGAATGTCCTGCGAAGAATACTGTGGCTAGACCACTGGGATCAGTCAAAGAGGAGACAGATCGGATAACTAAACAACTTGCGCAAAGCAGATGGACAGAACGAACAACCTGTCGCAAGCAATTGAAGACCTTGGTGCAAGAACCGGACAAGTCCATTTTTGGTGGAAATAACGATTTCCTTTAAAATGTATGTATTAAAATATCGCCGATCGATTGGTACAAGAATCATGCAGCCAAGTCCAAAGGAATGCAACGTTAATATATATCTTTAGGACTTGGCCGCTGACATTCTTGGGTGCAAGAAACAGCTAAGTCCAGGACTTGTCCGGTATTTTCACCAACAGCTTCACAAAGCGTAGGGACTTGGCTGGGTGAGGGAATATGCGGAACAGTCAGGGTCTCGCTGGCAATAGGTTTATTTATTCAGTAACTGCTGTGATTTATTGAGAGTTTTCAGTTTTTGAAATAAAACTCTTCAAAGTTGTCATTTACGTTGTTACTTATTTTTTATAGTATTTTTGGTGAAAAATCGGACAAGTCCAAATTTTCAAACAAATCTAGCTCTTATATTCTTTTATAATATTGTTTTTTAATGTTTCCCTATCAATTTTATTCTATATACCTACAAAAAGAAACATGTATGCTATCTGTTTCTTATAAATATCCAAAAATAGAATTTTTTTTCAATTTCCCAAAACTTATAAAATACGGACTTGTCCGGTTCTTGCACCAAGGTCTTCAATTGTGGCCCCTACTTGATAACAGGAAAACCGCAGCGGTATTACAGCACAGTCGTCAAAACCTAAGAAATATAACTGCCGTAGTCACCGGACATTGCCTTTTCAGTAGACACGACGAACGCATACAAATACCAGGTAACGACTTATGCAGAAGTTGCAGTGATAAAGAAGAGGAGGAAAGTATTCAGCATTTCTTAGAAGAAAAAGCTTCAATGCCTACCTAGAAAGATTATTCTATGGTCTAAGTCGCGTTAACCATCAGGAAGCTGATGCGGATAGGTGCCGCGGAACACATGTGGTACCACAACGGTCCTTATAGGACTACGTGAGATTGTTTGGGCAGTGCCAGAAGTCTGTCACTCTAACCTAACCTAACCTAAGTCAGAATTTTCGTAATTTGCAATTACAAGTTTACTTCTATAATGTGTATACACAATAAATCCTCACAGTCTGCAACTTCCATTTATTGAGTCGGCATTTATGACAATACTCATAACTCAGTACAGTGCATTGTTTGTATGCAAGTAGTACTATCAGTTCCTAAATAATATACGAGTATTTTGTGGTGCGGCCTTCATAACCGCAATTTTATTTGCAACGGTCCTTGAGCCACTGGAAGTTGAACAGCCATGAATGTGATAGAAAGAGTTAGATGTAGTGACGCAATATAGTGGTGTCAATGCTAGGCATCATATTAATTAGGTTTATGATAAGCTTTTAAGAAAAGAGACACATTTTAGTTCATAGACTTTCTTTATTAGATAAATTAAGCTTCGCATATTTAAATACCGTTTTAATTAAAATATATTAGTTACGCACAAGTGAACATGTGAAAATTTAATGTACATGGCTGCCACACACGTATTGTTCAACCACACTAATTATTTCGCCACCGCATTTAGAGTTATTTCCCCCTATCTGTCTCTTTAACCCTTTTGTTTTCAACAGGGTGGTCCAATTCGAAATAAATATATTATGTATTGGATTCTGAAGAAGTATAGTGACAGACGATGAGTTTCTTGTTGAATGAAACTGATAATTTATCGTTCTGTATACTGAAAGTTAATTATTAAAACCTTAATTCGACATCTGATGGCTTTTATTCAATTTGTTTCTTTAAAAATTAAAGTTTTTCGTTTTTTGAGACACCCTGTACAATATTAAAAATACATTTTTATACCAATCTTAATATTTTTTAAAGCAAATTGAAGTTCTTATAATTTTATAAAATATGATACACATTGTATAATAATCAATATATTACCTTTCAATATATGACTCGCATGTTAATAATTAAATAATTTTTCAGAAAAAAATGAAAATTGCTAAAGTAACTCCAGTATTTAAAACTGATAAAAGATATAAATGCGGCAATAATTATCACCCAATATCTGTTTTACCAATCTTTTCAAAAATATTAGAAAAAATAATAAATAATAAATTATGCGACTTTCTAGAAAGCCAAAATTTACTTTTTGCTAACAATGGTTTTCGCAGATCTAAGGATACAGAAATAGCTGTAGGAGATATCATAACAAATATTCAAGCTAATGTCGACAGCAGTAAAAATGCTGTTTACTATCCTTAGATCTGTGTAAGGCTTTTAACACCGTAACCATGATATTTTATTTATATAAATTATACAGTATTGAGATAAGGGGAAATGCACACAAACTACTTCAAAGTTATTTAAGCTATCGTAAACAATTTGTTCAAATTGGGGAAAGAAAAAGTTCGGAAAAAGAAATAATATGTGGGGTTCCACAAGGATCAATATTAGGTCCGTTATTATTCTTAAAATACATTAATTCCGTTTCCAAATTGAACTCAAAGGGCAATATAACGTTATTTGTAGATGATACAACAATTATTTATTTTGCTGAAACTCTTGCAGAAATGTATTTTAATATTAATAATGATTTAAAAATACTTCTTTCTTGGCTTCAATCAAATAAACTTACGTTAAATTTTACAAAATCTTTTTTTATGTTTATAACTAAAAATCAAATAAATTCCATCATTAACCCCTTAACATTTATTAATGAAAATATTCAATATTCAAAAAGGACAAAATTTTTAGGATTAGTTTTAGACGAAAATTTAAATTGGAAATGCCATATCCAGTATATTATCAACTCGATATCTCCTTTGGTATCTGTTTTGTACAGAGCTAGATATTTTATTCCCTTGAAATACTTAAAAAATATTTATATTTTTCATTAATATATTTAAAATTACAATACTTAGCTTCTGCATGGGGATCTGCTTGTTTATCAAACTTAAAACCACTACAAAAATTGCAAAATAAAGTTATTAAATGTATACACACATTACCATATTTAGAACCAACTGTTAATCTATATAGACCGAAAGGGTATTTACACGTTAAAAACATTTATAAATTAAAAATATGTATTATAATTTACTCTATTATTTAAAAAAAAAATTAAACAATACCCCAGGACGATAAGACATTACGTCATGATCATAACACCAGACGTTGTATAAATTATCAAACTATACCAGCAAAAAGTAATTTCGGAATCTTCCAAAAAATATCAGAAAAATAAAAAAATTGGCAACTTTTAAAAAACAATTAAAGATATAATTACTAAATTACATTATTTATACTATTTTTTTTTAAATTGAAATTGATTTAAAACAGCCAGTAAGTTAAGTCAGTGGCGGATTTATAGGGGGGGGGGGGGGGGGGGCTACAGGGGCTTTAGTCCCCCCATGGCCCAATAATAATAACTAAAAAAACACATTTTAAGCATATTTTTAACTCTTCATTTCACCTTTTTTTTTCTTATCAGGGCCCATATCCAAGAGGAAGGTTATAAGGGTTCTGAGCTACACGATATATTATTAGAACACTAACATTTAAACAACCCTTTTCTTTCATACAGGGGCGATGGAAGTAGGTAAAGGGTGAAAATAAATAAATTCTAAACGGTGCGGTGGTGAAATCATTAACTACGTGAATAAATTACGCGTGTGTTCCAGCCCATGTGCTCGGAATGTTCTCGTGTGCACTTGCGCGTATCTAATGTCTTTTTGATTAAAACGGTATTAAAATATGAGCAAAATGAATATACATAATATTTTATTTAAGTAAGTGTTTGTGTTTGGTTGCGATAATCCGGAAGTAATATTAATTTTATTTTAATAATCTGGGAAGGTTGTTGGGACTTATACAGGATGTCCTATATACAAAAAATTTGAATAAATTAGAAGCCAAGAAGATTAAAAAAATAATTACATGTATTATAGGTTATTTTAAAAGAATCAGTTCTAATTTAAGTTTGTTTTCTAAAAAAACTGTATTTAATACATTAGTTATATTACTACATTTTCTTTATTGATCTTCTCCATTTTATATTGTGCTAGTGAGGAAATATATGATAAATATACTACATTTTCTTTATTGATCTTCTCCATTTTATATTGTGCTAGTGAGGAAATATATGATAAATAAGGCAATGCGGATTATTTTAAATTGTGACAAACACACAAAAAATTTATTTTATGTTGAAAAATTTAGATTGGTTGAATGTCAGAAATTTAACGTTTTATTTAGTATGTATCTTTATACATAAAATTAAAAATAATTTATTGCCTGATTGTTTAAAAAATTTTGTTCTTTTAATTATGACCATCATAATTATAAAACAAGAACTAATCAACATTTTTATGTGGATAGAGTGTTTAAAACATTAGCTTATAAATCTATTTTTTTATAAAGGTTTGATAGAATATAATAATTTGGAAAATTCTATTAAATCTCAAAAATCATTAAAACTATTTAAAAAAATTTTAAAATTACATTCAATTAATAAACAAAATGATACGTAATATTTGATACAATTTGCAAAACGTTCAACTTTTTTTTGTCTGTTTTTGTTAAAAAAGGTTGCGTTTTAAAATTTAAAAATGAATCTATAAAAATGTGTTAAAAAATGTAATAAAAAATATTTAATTGTAGCTTTTTGCTAAATAAAACATGTTACTACTACTACTACTACTATATTTTTGTAAATTATCAATAATTAATGGAAGAGAGCTCTTTTTTGATATGTTCATAATGTGCTGTTAAAATAAGAATTAATTAATATCAACAATTCCTTTTTAAAAATTGATTGTTTTTAACATAAAATCTAAGCGTTTAACCGAGTTTTGCATATGTAATTTAAAATTAGGAATACGACGATTTGAAAAAAGTAAGAATCTCCTTACATTACATTTTTTGTAAATAATAAATCCTATATAATTCAACCCTGTTGTCAAGCGCCCAACCCAAGATACGACGGATAAGTTTTAATGATATTCGGATTGTGGTTTTGGTCCGATGACCCCATTCAAAATTAATTATTAAAATCGCAGGACAAAAACTAGGGTTAAATTTCAGCAAGAAAATTGCCACGATACTATCGACCATTAAAAGACGATGTCACTAAATCGTCACAAAATATAAAAAGATACGAAAATTACCGAAATATATCTGCATCCGACCTGCCGTCCGAAAAAAACCTTAATTAGGTAATTAAAAGTGTAAATAGATCGGTCTGGCTAGCCTAAAGTGCTCAGTGTGCCATCTACAATCTACCAATTACATTTTTAGGCCACAAAAGGCATTTTTTGCTATACCAATCTATATTTTTTTTAATATCCACAAAAAAAAATTTAATAAATATAGTTTAAAAAAACTAAAAAACACGCTTTAATAATTAATCATACTAAAAAGCGGAAAATAAATATAGTTTAAATTTAAAATAATTCTTAATATAGGCAGAAAATAATATTGAACGATAAACATTAGTATTATTGTAAAAAAAGCGAGGGGTGCTCGATATACGAAAAATATAGTACAAAGCACCCCACGCTTTTTTCACAATAATACTAATGTTTATCGTTCAATATTATTTTCAGCCTATATTAAGAATTTTAAGAATTATTTTAAACTATATTTGTTTTCCGCTTTTTAGTCTGGGTAATTATTAAAGCGTGTTTTTTAGTTTTTTAAACTATATTTATTTTTCATTTTTTTATTTGAGTTATTAAAAAAATTTTTTTTTTGAGTAGATTGAGCTAGATTAGTAGATTATTGTATTGTCAGCGGTTCTTGATAAGTCTACAAAATTTAAATTAAATCTGACCATTTAAAGTGGGTCAAAATTGGGTTCAAAGAAGTCGGTTACAAACAAACATACATACATACACACCCGAACAAACCCGATCGTTTATGCCGAATTATAAGAAAATAACGATATTTGCAAATTTTTGAAAATTCTGACTTATTGACAGGTGTCAAATTCTGACAAGATAATTTTTTGCGTATTTTTTTTAAGTCTCCACCATCAATATACATACGACCTTATAGTTTTTTTATTAAGGTTGAATTCTCAACGTCATTCAATCTATTGCCAACCTATAACCTATTTCGCATTGATTTTTTGAGTTTCTTATTTTAATAACTAAAATTTAAAGAAAATCAATATCGTCAGTACATTATTTAGGTAGTATCTGATATATTACAAAAATATCAATTTATTTAATTGCTAATTTTGGGAGAATTGTATAGTGAAAGAACAATAAGTGACAATGACATAATAATGTTAAAAAAAATATTATACGATATTTTTCGCTATACAATTCTCCTAAAATAAGTTATGAAATTCCTTGATATTTATTAAATATGTCAATTATAACCTATAGAATATCAAGTCGGTACTGATTTTCTTTAAATTTTGTATAAAAGCTAGAAAACATAAATAAATCTACGCGAAATAGGTTATAGGTTGGCAAGCATGTTGATACTCCCACCTTAATATACTTTTTTTTAAACGATTTGACATATTGACAGCTGTCAAACTTTGACAAGGAGAATTTTTTGCTTATTTTTCCCGAAGTCTCCGCATCGAATACTATACGACCCCATAATTTGTTTCGTTAAAAACGCATCTTCGTTTCATACCTGACAGCTGTCAAAATTTGACAGGAGAATTTTTTGCGTATTAGATTATTGTATTGTCAGCGGTTCTTAATAAGTCTACAAAGTTTTAATTAAAGCTGACCATTTAAAGTGGGTCAAAATCGGGTTCAAAGAAGTCATAACATACATACAGGTGAAGGTAATAAAAAAAAAGCGTGTTAAAATGGTAAAAAGATTGTCGATAACGGATGATTATCGAATGCTATCCTTTCCTTGTTTCCTGTTAACTTATGAGAAATATGCTGCAAAGAGAGATGCTACATACGACGATAGACGAGCAAAAGAAAAATACAATAAGTTGTGCACCTGTTATTGATTTTAAGAAGATATTAACAGTCACAAGAAATGTATAAAAATATCAAATGTAGTTAATTTCACTTAAAAAAAGACCTACCTTGTTCTCCTTTACTCCCGTGGATCAGGATGGCCAGAAATGGCAACGTGCGAAGCACGAATCCCATGGTGAAGGAGGCCAGCCCGTTACAGCGGGCCGAATATTATGGTGGCTACTTCATTCTGAAAGAAAAAACAACAATAAGAAATGTAATATATAATTATATACATATACAATAAAGGTTCCCCGCAACGAATAATATTGTTAAGTCCATAGTATTTTATAATATTAATTTTCTTCCAATAGCTTTTTTATGGTCTGCCTTGCCTTATCCCGACAAAATTGCCCAGATCACTATCAAGCAACGGTAAGGAAAGGAGGAAAAATCCATGTATATTATCAATATGTTTTTTCAAGCTCTTACCATTGATGATCGAGAATAAATTATTGTTCGAAATAGTGATCTGGCGACACTTCCGTCAGAGTGAGCAAGATATTTTTGTAGGAGACAAGTTTTACATTAAAAAAAGGTACAAAAAAACAACAAATGTTTGATCATGTATGGGTTTCAACATGTCGCCTGCGGACTTAGTAGCGCACCTGCAACTTTCAGGGTAATTGCAGTTAATTTTGTAAGAGCAAGGAATCGTTGAATTTTCATTTTTGTTCAAATTACAAAAACATTTCATATTTGCGCATCTCTAAATGAAATCTATTTAAGCTATAGTATTGTTACAATGTATTATTAATAATAAAATAGCATGTAAACAAATTAACCAGGTGACATTTTCTTGTCTAAAAATATTCCTCGCCCCAAAAATCTCATAAAAATCCCTCTTTGAGCTATAGTGGACTCATTCATAATGAAGATGCTGCCCTTTAAAGACGCTCATAAATTTGATTGTTGTTCCTTTTGAGGAAAAAACTCAAAAAGTACCTTTTCTGCCTCATCCGAATTTACATCAAACGCAAAAATATTCTCTATCGAAAAACGATCCGCCGGCATCGCTTTGATAAGTCCTTTATGCCGATACGAAATTCGGGTCCTCCAAAAAAAATTCGTCCCTTATCAAAGAAAATCCGCAAGTTATGCAACCCCAGCAACTTTTTAATAATCATTATCATGGCGGGCTCATGTCGCTTAGAACGCGGTCGAGTGTACTTGAAATTTCGACGCTCTGCTTCTTTATGCCGAAAGCAACGACCTGCCTCAATGGTCACGTGACAGAAAACGACGGAAAAAATATTTCGTCTAGGCGTGACTGTCACAAATTTGATATGCGAGCGATGCGATACAACGTTGTCGGTTGTTGTCGTCTTAATTAAGGACGATGGCTTTTTTACAGCGGTTACGACGCGGTTTTTTGCACCAAATGTGTCTGCTTTGACTCCGGCGGGGTAACTGGGCCGTAAAAAGCCTGGTACCCCAACAGTTTTTACTTTTTAACCAAAAGACGCGTTGACCCCTAAAAAACAACTTTTTTCTTTTTTTCTTTTCTTTACATCTCACCCCAACATTTTCACATGTTTCTGACTAGGCTTAATAAAACTCAAGATGTTTCAGTAATTTAATAATGCTTTTTACAGATAAGTTTTCCAAAACTCCCTAATTTTTGCTACCCTACATTTTTCTGCACGGCACAGTGTGCTTCTGCACTTAACCCTCGACTCTTCAGTATGCTGGAGTCTTGATTGTCGACCTTCTGACTATTCAATTTTACACCTCTTGTACACCATTAAAAGCTCCATTACGGCTCAATCCCACCATTATTTTCTCTTTTGCTAAAAACATCAGCATTTTACTTTTCACTTTGTTTCCTGATGATGAGTGTTTCTACACTCGAAACATGTCGTCGATGTGATCCTAGGTTCGCCTAGTTTTTCGATTAATAAATATTGTGGAGAAAGACTTCGTGCTTTTCTTTTTCTGTATCATTTTACTCCACTTTGAGTATGGACTACTTCTTCAAAAAAAAAAAAGAAAAATAATATATTTACCCGGTAAGCTAAAATTTGTGTTTTGTATTTTTAATGACGGTTCTTAGCTGTCAGGCAATAGGAAACAGACTATAGTGAATTGTGCTTAGCTTAGTGACTCGGATTTGAATATAAACAATGACTTGTACACTACCTAAATCAGAGTTCCCTATTTACCGCTTTCCCAATATTTTTTACACAACTTGGCAACTGAGGGTGGCATGACTGTCACGACGTAGTCGCTAGCAAAAAAAATATGGGAAAGCGCACTTTTTGCATTTTACGATGGCGTCGCAACGGGCTTTGTGTGTACTTATTCAATAGTCTCCTGCTAGAAAGTTACCGAAGTTTTAATAGAAGAGCGATCTGAGCGAATGTACGGAGGAAAATGTTTTTCCGTCCTTTTGTTACTTTTTTGCCCGTTGACTTAGTTAATAAACTTCTGAGTAAAGAATAATTTTACGCAATTACAGGATTGAAAATTGAAACTTGTAGATTGAAAGATGCAAAGTCGAATGAGGTTATGAACCTCTCTGTGTGTTTTGCAATTAGACATTAAAATAAAAAGCTGTTTAATTTTATTATGCCCAAATAGGGGTAAAATACCGAGTATTTCGTATTTTCAGTAAGTATGGAGTAGTGATGTATCTCTATATATAACGTTATTTTATTATGATCAATTTAAACACATCAAACCAGGGCTAGACTACACAAACAAGGTATGAAAATAAAGAGAAACACACACCAAGACAGATTATCCCGATGCATGTTTTAATAATAGTATATTTTATTTGCAGCCCTGCAATCTAATTAGGTACGCCGATTTTTCGGGCAATATATTGCTTCAAAAAGTTTAGAAGACACCTTTTTCTATACTTATATTATACAGGGTGTTCCTAAATTAATGGTATATTCGAAAGTAGGCGATTCTTTGGCTTATTTTATAAATAAAATGTTATATGAACATGGGACCCAAAAAGCTTCCTTTCCGAAATACAGGGTGTTAATGGTAATTAAATGGGTTATGAGTTTCCAGGAATGTGCATTAAAATTATTTTTATTTTTTACTCGAAAACGGTGCACCGTAAGAAAATAAGTCAAGAGACCGAATTTGCTCTAAATTAGACGGGAATTTCAAAAAGAAAAAGCAGTGGCGCACCATTTTTTTCAAAAATATTAAATGCAAGCCTCGCACAGACGCCACTGCTAAACTTTTAAAAAATTATTTTACACCAAAAAATGCCTTTCGATGCTCAAAAGACGTGTACCAAATTTCATAAAAATATCTAGAGTGGTTTGAAAATGCAATGAAAAAATATTTTTTTAATTAAAATGTTAACACCCTGTATCTCGGAAACGAAGCTTTTTCGGTCCCATGTTTATATAACATTTTATTTATGAAATAAGCCAAAGAATCGCCTACTTTCGGATGTACCATTAATTTAGGAACACCCTGTATAAAAGAAAAGATGTAAATGCCTAGGAAGTTCATATTAATCCACGGGTCAAGTTCTCGGACAAAAACTTTTTAAATTCTTGAACAAGAAATTGTGCATGAAAATGTTTTACACGTACCCAAGTTTTGACCAAATTGTAAAAATCAATACAAGTTATATACCAACTAATATTTGACGTGAGGTTAGGTACCTCTTACCGTAGATTGGTTATTTTGCTGGTTTTGTTTGTTTTTATATTCGATTTTATAAGACTAGTTTAATTCGCTTGTTCTTGTTCTCTTCCTTTTCGAACTAAAAACACGACGACGAATCATTTTTAAACAAATTTTAAAAACAAAACCTTAAAAACGATTTTCCATCCTTAAAATATGATAGGTTTGCTACTACTAAAAATGCCAGAAATCACTACCTTTTTTCCAAGCTTGATCAAAAATTGAGAAGAAACTACAATTTTTTGGCAAGAATTTAAATTTTAAAGCCCGGACCTGTCTATTTTCCCATTCGTCAAACGATAATGTTGCAGTGCGCATGTCTAATAGTGTCCACTTTCGTGTTAATTGTTTGTTTATCTAAAGGTAAATTGTCTATGATGCTTAGCTATCGTGGACATTTACTAAACAGGTAAAAGAACTTTTAGTACTGCAGTGGTACAGACGGCATCTAAACCAACAGCTTTTGCAATTGGCTTTCCTACTTTTGTACTGCCAAATAGAAAATAGAGTCGATAAAAATCACTTAGTTTAAGTTATGGTGATGTTCTAGTACGCTACATACCTATACAAACTAAAATTAAAAGAAAACAACAACCAACAGTAGGAATAAAAGTAAATTTGCTCGCTTTTTACAATGGCCCGGCAAAAAAAAAATGACACAGACCTAATACAACTTTTCCAACTCGGCCAAAACAGAAACGTCAATTCGGTTTTCGCAACAAAACTATAAAAAAGATCTCAGTTAGTTAACTCACATCCGGGGCAAACAAAACCCTTTTAATTTAGCCTGGAACTTGGCCTTTATTGCAATTTCCGGACTTTTCTTTTGTCGCGGCCCTTTGTTTTCCGAACATCAACTGGCAACGGCTGGAAAATAGTGAAAAACATAATGTAAGTTACGGAAAAATGAAAAATCGGAAACCAGCCGGCTAAGCGACTGACTTTTCAGTAATTAAATCGATTTGTGAAGAATGAAAAATGTTGGGGCAGGTGCGGGTTGGAAATTTAAGACAAAGCGCGGCTCGACACCGCCGCACAGTGGGTTCGATAGTACCTAGAAGGACAAAAATACAGGTATTAGCTCCCCAGGTGCAGTGCCACAGTCCTCTTGGAAGTTAAAAGCTGCAAACCTTGCTAATTGTTTTTTAAAAAATCTGTAAAAATGTCCAAAGTTCACACAAACTGCGAATTTGTATTCACCGGTCCCTGATGCCTTCAAAATTTCATTCTTTTGATGATTATTTTACTTGATAGACTTTTTTCTTAACTCGACTAAGTTCAAATTTAGGGTCGTCGGTGATAAAGAAAACAGGAAACAACGATGTACAGATTAAACTACCGTGCGAGCAAAAATTATTTGCATTAAAAAGGGCCTTGCATCTAAGGACGTAATGCTTAGCCGTAGAGCTTAATACTTGTTGGGTGTCAGTAACTACCTGAAATAACAATCAATCAGTTATTCCATCATCTTTGACAGTCGTGACAAGTAATTTGATTCAATTTTTCCAATTTCTTGAATAATTCACAGAACTGAAATTTTCAATTTATCAACGCTTGACAAGATGTCAGAGTGGTACAGGATTTCTGGCTGTTAAGCTATACAATAAGCTTCCTAATAGTTATACAGACTTATCATATAATCTCGTCAAGAACAAAATAAAATAACTATTAATCTCAAGAGTATTTTATTCAAATGACGAGTTTCTAAATTCAACTATCCCATTGTGATACTTGTTCCTATATACTGCATTCTGGTACTATGGGTGTATGGATTTTATTATTTTAATGTGTTAGTATGTAGTGTTTTATTTGGTAAATTATATTTAAGTAGTAAGACTGTGAATTTTTTTAAGATTTTTACTTATTTCTATACATTTTTGACTTGTGCGAATACTTCATGTATATTAACTAACACCAATAAACGAATTTGAATTTGAAAAAAACTAGTCTGGGTTCAGGGACACAAAGAGGTGCAGGGAAACGAGGGAGCAGATAAGCTCGCCGGACACAAAGCCGAGACTCCTGCTTCCAAGAGCAGGAACCAGCAATAAGAATTTCAAATCAACAGGTGGGAACTGTACTTATGGAGTGGGACACACGACGTTCTACGGAACATTGGCGACAGACAAGCCAAGGGCTTCATACAGCGCATCTTTTAGTGATTTTTTACTGCGTATCCATGTATTCAAAAGGCCCTACTTTTTAACATATTTTGTTTAGAAAAAAATAATATAATAGCAGTCGCGGATCCAGAAATTAATTCTAGGGGGTGTCAAACAGCGCCGAAGGCGCAAAAATAGCGTCGCAGGCGAAAATTTTTAGAGGCCACGTCAAAATTTCGGTTTTGTCCACTATTCTAATACTATCCTGGGGGTATCCGAATCCAAATTTGATATTGCCCGATGTATTAATAGCTAGAGATGCAGCTTTGAGAAAATTGGATATGCTGGCTACTGGTTATTGGCCAGGTGGTAAGGAAGAACAGCTACTAGATGATATTGACCATGATTGTAATCAAAATTCTTCAGAGGCGTCGACTTCAGCAGTGACTAACAAAAGTACGCGTAGTACATCTAATGCATACGTTACAACGGGTAGGCGAAATTGGTCAGCAGTAAGACATGAACTTGTGTTGTCCTTTAAAAATTTTCTTAATATTAGACTCAACCTTGAAGAAGATGAAACAATTAAAAATATGATAAACCTTATTTGCGCCAAATCTGAAATGATATCGGCAGGCCGACCATTAGTTGAGAATCTCTTCGGTTCAGAGGAAGTGTCCAATTTTACGACATCCGTGTGTGATTGCTGGCCTTTAATTCAAAAAATTTCAGACATTGATACTCCCGATGAAGGCACCAGACTTGCTAATAAATTAAGAAAACTTATAGTTTGCACTAAGGATATATTACAAAAGCTTTTAGTCTCGTTATTGCTAATAAGTCCTCATTCAATGACTACTGAGAGGATTATTTCCCATTACAACAAAATAGAAACGCCAGGAAGAATTTCATTAAATATGAAGATACAATGAATGATCGCCTCTTAGTGTCATTGAATGGAGTTGGAACAGCCCATTTTGATCCAAGACCGGCAGTCGCCGAGTTTTTAATGAAAAAAGAACGTAGGTACTGTATTACTTTTATTTTAAAATACCTTAATACCAAAGAGTGTCCCATTTAGTTAGATTTCCAGTATTAATCGTAGTATGTTATGTTTTTGTATTAGACTAAAAAGAGTTTATTTTTAATTTTGATTTTGTTTTACGTTTCTAAAGAATTAACCATTATTTTTCTCGGTAGGTAGTTGATTTTTTTTGTATAAGTCATGATGCCCCAAATTTCTGTATCCATTTCATGTTTACTGGGTATCCGAATGAAAGGCCCGCGTAGCCAAATGGATACACAAGAGTACGTTAAAAGATGCCTTGGCTTCATAACAGGAGCAGACCAAATGGGTGTCAGGAAGAGCCTGGGGAGACTGAGACTGAGAGAGTTATCGCCCTCGCCTGAAAAGATAGATAGATAGACTTTCATAACTTGACTGTTGTTCTTACCACAATATTTATGGTATTCATTTTAAGTGCGTGCTTTTCAATTAAACGAATTATCTAAAATCATTTTTATTTTAGTATATAATAGTTTATTATCCTTGTCCTTTTCCTCGTTTTACCGTACTAGACACACTGTGTCTTTACTCGACGGCCCAATATGGCTTTATATCGCTCGGCTCGAATATAAATGTAATTTTCTATTCTACTTTACGAGACTGCTTCATGTTGCACGAACATAAAGTATACGTACTCCCAGTTTCATAAAAATATTGTCTCTTATTTATTGGGGACGGTTTTAGAGGAGCCCTGTCATTTTAATAAGGGTTTGACACGCTTGAAATATATAAAACGTTTAGCGCACTATGCAGACAAAGTTTTAATTTATAATTGAAAAGGCCTTATGCGCACTGGCCTCTTCCCCGCCTCCCCCATAGTATCCAACAGGGTTGCGACGATTTAAATCAAATGATTTAAATCATGATTTAAATCAACTGATTTTTTCAATTTTAATCATGATTTAAATCAAATTAATAATAATAATACAGTACGTCTTAGAGCAAAACGGCTTACATGTCCCTATCTTTAATTTATATTATCTTCCCAAAAAAAACAACTTCCAGTTAAACCGGAACAACTATATTTCCTGCTTTCGAGTTACCTCCGGTTTAACCGGAAGTTGATTTTTTTGGGAAGATAATAAAAATTGATGATAGGGACATGTAAGCCGTTTTGCTCTAAGATGTACTGTTAGAAAGTTATAAGCTGTCAAAGTTCAAAAATGTCACTTTTCGAGAGTCAATATCTCGGAAACTATGAAGTATAGACTAATAATGCATTTAATAAAAAATAATTATAATTTTATGTGGAATTTAAAAATGTAAAAATATACTGGGTGTTATATTTAAAAATATAAAATTCGTTCGAATTCCAGACAAACTAAAAAGCTGGCAACAACGCCAATATTGTCATTCGGTGCGTTAGATCCTCTTACACAACTGTACCAAATTTGGTTTAAATCGGCCAGTAAATTGTGATGTTATTAAGCCGTTTCCAGACTTTATACACACACTGTATAAGGGTAAAAACATAACTAATCGTCATCAGTCCAACGTAAAAAATATTCATAAATTAAACTTAAGAAAACACGAACAGTTTACAACAATAAAAACAGTTTATAATAATATAAGTCAATTGTAATTCTTATACAGAAAAACTAATTTAGCGGCTTTTTCTGTTCCTAAGCGATTTCGAAGTTTGGAATGTACCAAACCAAATGTCGAAAACACTTTTTCGACAGATGCTGAAGAAGCTGTAGCAGATAACAGTTGTTTAATGGTGGGCAGTAGTTTTTGAACAGCATCGATATTCTGTAGGGATTTCCACCAATTTAAAGCTTTTGAAGTTTTGAGAATTTCAAAAAAGCAGTGGCGTACAATGTTTTTTCCCTTTAATTTCAATCGGATTACCCTCTGGGACGCCAATGGAATTAACATGTCTATTCTAATTACATTAAAGTAAGACCTTTTTTACCGCAAATAAAAGTGCCATTTATCAAAATCGCCCAAAAATGTTTTTGAGTAATTAATAAAAAAAATATTTTTTTTTAACTTTGACACCCTGTATCTAGAAAACGAAGCATGTTAGGCCACATGCTTATAGAAAAAAAAATCTTATTTTTACCTAAACAAGCGATCCTGAACGTTTGGCCGCTTAACCCTGGGACACCTTGTATATTGATAAAAATAAAAAAAATCATGATTTAATCAAAAAAATCTGATTTTTTGATTTTTTCAAAAAAATCGTGATTTTTTGCAATCCTGATATCCAATACGAATAAAACAATTAAAACATTCCACAAAAAAATATGTTTATTCGTAGTTCAAAGTAAGGTATGGGGTAAAAACCAAAAAAACCCACCTCCAGAAGCTTGGACAACAAAATAACAAACATTAAATGCACAATTTAATTTACGAAATTAGTGGGTAAATTTTTAATAAACTTTGGGCGTGGCCCGCATGCCCTGCGACGCTTCTGCACGTTCCTGCTTTGCATCTAATGGTTGACACCTCCCAATTTTGGAACAAATTACATAATTATGACCACACAACCAAAAAATTGATTAAGGAAAAATACATTTACGATATGACCAATCTCTAGATAGGCTTTTGCAGTCTCGGTTTACGTGGGTTTTGGATTATTATGCTCGTAGCAGGGCATGCAGAATGTGTATTTAACTCCCAAATGCACAATTTTAAAATAAATATGAAAATATAATTATTTTTGCCGTCTACATGATGAAATGTGATATATGACTTGGTAAAAAGGTTTTTGTGGAAGATTCTCTTCCTTTTTCGAGATCAAATTTAAGGAGCCATTTATAACGAACATGCGCTATCATGACCATGGTAATGTTACTGAAATTTCGCATCTTCTGTGACTCTCACTGTCATCCAGCGGAGCATCCAGCAGTGCAACTTCATCTTCAGAGTCTGATGACCGTGGCTTTCTCTTTAATGTTTTTTTTATTAGCTAGCCTTTTTCTTTTTTGTTTGCCCGCTTTTCCCCTTTTTCCTTTTCATCATCACTAATAGTTCCAAATTTCAACTTTCTCTTCTTGTTAAGTGCTGTTCTTTCTAAAGACAATGATAGCTGCTGTTTGTATGGTGATGCAGTGATAACGCAGGAACCTGTAGACTTTCGACCTCTGTTGCTGACTTGTTTTTTGATCGAGGGAACTGGAACGATATCGAAAGGACTAGTTTGTTCCAACGACCCATGCTGACCACGATGAGAAGTTAGAGTGCAGTCTTGACTTTTTTTGGCTTGTTTTGATGTCCCGGGAAGAGCGTGAGAAGGTGAAAAACAATCCTGGGTTAAAGGCAAAGTAGACGACGAAGGCAACTTTGTTGGTGTCTGATCTATTAGGGTGCACCTGCTGCACGTCTTTTCTGCCCCTGGCTTACGTCTTGGCATTCTAAAATAAAAAAAGGGAGCTCAGCTTTTTTATTTTAAATCTAGCCAAAAAGGTCCAAATATAGGCTAGCCTATATTTAGACCTTTGTAAATAGCCCGTATTTAGACCAACAGTATAGAACATTAGAAGGAGTGGCAGTCATTTTTATTCCACATTAACTCAACAAACAACCATTGAAAAAATATCTTATTTGTCTAACTAATTGGCCAATCTTACAAAATTTGTAATTTATTAAGCAGATTTTTACTCAAATAAGAAAAAATACTTACATGTAAAATATTTCCACAACGTAAAACACACACTGTAACAGACAATATGCAGTAACTTCCGTTCGCTTCGACTGCAAGCGAGTAACTGCTCGTAGTAGTTTTCTGTACTCTAAGGTAATAATTTAAACTAACACACCCTAGATGGAAGCACGTAGAATGCCGAGAAACACAACTAGCCCATTTTTGGACCCTAGCTTATATTTAGACCTTCTCCTCTACTGATTTTTAGTGGTAGGTATAATATGCTTTATTAACCGTAGCAAGCAAATATTATTATGATTAATGTCAAGTTTCATTACAACTGCCAGTCGGAACTAATACAGTATATAAAACCAGATTACACCCCCAATCGAACTTGATAATTACTGAGTATTCAGAGCAATAATGCCTATAAACCATTCTATGGTAGCCTATTTCCTATTGGCTAAATTTCCGTGATATTATCACTACACAACGGTCTAGCCATTTTCATTATCTTATAGTAGGAAAGCGCGTTGCTGTCACATATAGTATTAAACAGTTGTATAAAGAGTATGTGAATTCTTATAAGGAATAGAAGACTTTTTTTGAGTGTACAACTTTGGTTTAGCTTAACCGAATTTGGTAACCTCTGTCTCGTTTAAGAAGGAAAGCTTTGTTGATTATAGACATGTCATATTAATATTTACAACTTTCGCTAGAGGGAGTCAATGGCCATTTTTTCTTTTGGCATTGATATTTTAAAGGGAATGATATAATAATTAAAGAAAATAAATAAGCACAGGAAAAGAAATGTCGTTTCAGAAACGCTAAAACATAAAAACCTATTAACTACACATTAACTTAACAAAATATGCACTAAAAACCCGAAATGTCGTATATGCTCGTCCCAGCCCTTACAAAATTTTTATAAAACCCTTATAAAACGTACCATGTATAAAAGATTTTTATACAGGGTGGCCCTTTAGTGTGGCAAAGTACAATAGCTCCGTTACTATTTCAAATACATTAAAAATATTAATACAAAAGTTGAAGGGCAGTAAGTGACTTATAACGTAAAATTATTATTAACTCTATAGGGTGGCTCAAAAAAGCGGAACAAGAAAAAATGTACTTTTTTCAAATGGAACACCCTGTATATTTTTTCATTTTTAAATTCTACATAGAATTATAATTATTTTTTATTAAATACATTATTAGTCTATACTTTATAGTTTCCGAGATATTGACTCTTGAAAAGTGACATTTTTGAACTTTGACAGCTTCTAACTTTCTAACAGTACGTCTTAGAGCAAAACGGCTTACATGTCCCTATCTTCAATTTTTATTATCTTCCCAAAAAAATCAACTTCCAGTTAAACCGGAACAACTATATTTCCTGCTTTCGAGTAACATCCGGTTTAACCGGAAGTTGATTTTTTTGGGAAGATAATAAAAATTAAAGATAGGGACATGTAAGCCGTTTTGCTCTAAGACGTACTGTTAGAAAGCTAGAAGCTGTCAAAGTTCAAAAATGTCACTTTTCAAGAGTCAATATCTCGGAAACTATAAAGTATAGACTAATAATGTATTTAATAAAAAATAATTATAATTTTATGTGGAATTTAAAAATGAAAAAATATACAGGGTGTTCCATTTGAAAAAAGTACATTTTTTATTGTTCCGCTTTTTTGAGCCACCCTATAGAGTTAAAAATAATTTTACGTTATAAGTCACTTACTGCCCTTCAACTTTTGTATTAATATTTTTAATGTATTTGAAATAGTAACGGAGCTATTGTACTTTGCCACACTAAAGGGCCACCCTGTATATAGGGCCCTAGCAGGCTAATAAGATTCCCCAACTGTCGTAGACACGAAGGGCAAGACAAGGAGATGACAGAATGTGAAACCAGCTCCCGTAAGCTTGTCCCTTTAAAAAAAATTTGTTCGTCTGAATAGAAAGCACGTTGAAAGGCTTTGTGTGATGCGCAAATGGGGACCTTGGAAGATCGAAAGATTTTACTGATATCAATATTAAAGTAATTAAAGGTATCCCTTACAGAAAATCTTCTTAACGAAAGTTTAATAACATTTTCTTAGTTCTTGTATTATTTATATAATTATTTTTTTTGAAGTTAAAAACAAGATTTATTTGAAAATTATTTTCTTACCTTTTTTATGTTTATTTTTTATAATTGTTTATTTATTTAAGAAAATGCGATGTCTATATTATCTGCTCTATTGTCCTCACCATAACTATACTCATCACCACTTACCGCTGGACAAATGTGTAGTTTACAATATAATAAAATCACTAATCAAACCACGTTATTAATTATCGTTAATATATGTTCAAACGTATGTTAATGTTAATTGTTATTCACCACAACGATCTTTGAATGTTTCAAAAACACATTATCATTCTATATATACAGGTAGATAAGATATTGATTGCAATAGTTGCAATATTAAGCTGACTGATGCAAATTACCACGAAAAAATACTAATCACTTATTCGTAAAAAAATGGCAAATGTTTTTACTCTTATTATATTTTGAATTTAAAAGCAATAACCCTTTTTTGCAAAATAGGTATTTGCATAGCATGTATTACTTCTTTTTTTGTCATACATTTCTTGCCAGTTAAAAACTTAAAAGCTTTGGGCACAATAAAAAGTCTGACGAAGCCAAATTGGGTTATGTTAGCGGACAAGAAAAATTTCAAAATTTAATTTAACTTTTTTCTTGCACATAATGCTGGTTCTTTGGATCTAGAAAACTATCACATTCTCCATATTTGAAAAATTAGAGAAAGTTGCAAATCTGTCAGCGGACAAAAAATTAGAATAAGCTACCTAATCAAAATTAACTCATTTTTGCAAATATCTCCGCTGTCTAAAACTTTAGAGCAAAATTGTATATAAAATTTTTTTCTAGGACATTCAAAATTACCATTATTTTTTTTTAAAACCTTTTTTTCTAGATTTAATCACACTGAGGAAAATGATCTAATACAACAGGTTTGCTAAGACATAGTTTGTATTGATAGTTTATTTTTTAATGACTCATATTCAATAAATGGCTAGCGTATCAAACCCGCTTTACTGTTATATCAATTCCAGATTTGCTAGAACAGTGTTTAGTTTAAATTAATTTATTTTTACTTTGTATTTAAGTTTTTTTTTAACTTTACATGTCCGATAAAGCAACAAAAGATTCTTATCGCACAACCCATCATTGATATTGGACTTTACAATCTACGGACGAATTTTACCATCTCAGTAAACCATGTTGCATAATAGATAATTATATGCAATGTTAAACGACAAGAACCTTATCACACTAAAAGCTACTTAAATTTTTGAGAACTACAGTACTGATTTTAGTGGTAAGCATATGCTTTATTAACCGTAGCAAGCAAATATTATTATGATTAATGTCTAGTTTCATTACAACTGCCAGTCGGAAATAATACAGTATATAAAACCAGATTACACCCCCAATAGAACTTGATAATTACTTACCCCGAGTATTCAGACCGATAATGGCTAAATTACCGTGATATTATCATAATCTAGCAATTTCCGTTGTTATACAGTAGGAAAGCACGTTGCTGTCATATATATATAGTATTAAACAGTTCTATAAAAAGCATGTGAATTCTTATAAGAAATAGAATGATTTTTTTCTCAATGCTGTTTCGAGATACATCAACCATATTTCAATAAATATCTGAAAAACTGTAAGAGATACAAAAAATTCATAATAAGCTTTCTTGAAGACGTCATCAAAATACAACTTTTTTTATTCTATACTTTTTGCGATGAAGATTACGCTTTTCGAATAATATGATAATTTCTGAAATATTCCATTTTATCAAACAAAGGAAACCATAAATATTTCTTTTCCAGCTTCTGCATTTCTTGAGTAGGCACGAAACTCAATGCACCTTTCCCAAATAAAGAAAAAAACTCGCGTCGAACGCGAAAGCATGCAAAGGCAAAAAAAATATTCGGGAGTAAGGACCTCGTCCCAACATAGGCTCGAGAGGGAGTAATGCCTCATTAGTAGACTAGTTCTCGTTTTTGTGCTTTTTTGTCACCTAGATACTTTAAGGCCTCAAGTTTTAATCGATGCCAAGCGTCGGTAGTGCCGGTAGAGGCGACGTCTTTTCAATGGGCGTCGCGTCGGTTCGCTGCTTTTATTTTTTCCTTGGGTTTTAATATTGGGGAAGCTTGGTTTGCAACGGAGCGGGAATTTTGCCTTTTGTAAGGTGTATTATAATATATACAGGGTGTCCGGAAAAAATGTGGGGAATAATTCTAGACCAAAAATAAATGATATCTCTTCCTATAACATTTTTTTTGCAGTTTTAAAATTCATAAGTTACTAGAATAATAAATTAAACATTCAAATCAAAGGTTCAAACTGACGTCCTTCATCTTCAATGCATACATTTATTCTTCTTAAAAAATTCCAACGAACTCCATAGAATATTCCTTCCTTTGCTATGCTATGTTTAAGGTTGAAAATAAATTAAAATGATTTCGTATTTACATTTTTTGCTTATCATTTCCGGACACTCTGTATATTAGTGCGATGCGATAACGATGTAATATATGCATTAATTCCTGCTACCTTACTCTCTCTGACATTTAAGTTATATACAGCACATTAAAGGTGTCTTGTCGCAACAATCCCCTATATTTTCGGCATTTCACTTTTCTATTCTTTTTTCTTCTCTAGTTTCCGTCCGGACTTCTCGAGTATATCCGACGCTTTTTGAGATTTGAGCTTTTTGTTTTATTACTCTAAAGGGTGTAAAAGAAGCCCCTCGTTTTAGGGTTGAATGGCAAAATAAAAATGTTTCAGAGAATTGTTTTGTCGATTTTTTAAGCACATAGAAAGAACTAAAATATGCAATAAAGTCTAGTGTTAATACACTTTTTATGGCCTCGCACATGTAAACAAAGCTACACACGATTAGACATGCGCACTGCAACATTTTCATTTGACAAATGGGAAAATAGACAGGTCCGGGCTTTAAAATTTAAGTTCTTGCTTAAGAAATTATAAAAGTTAACTTTCAATTTATTTTTACGTTAAAATTTGCCCCGAATTCTTGCCAAAAAATTGGAATTTCTGCTCAATTTTTGATCAAGTTGGGAAATAACGTGGTTATTTCTGACCAATTAGATTTTGAGAATAGAAAATTGTTTTAAGGGTTTGTTTCTAAAATTTGTTTAAAAATGATTCGTCATGTTTTTAGTTTAAAAAGGAAGAGAACAAGTCAATTTAACTATAAAACTATATAATATAAAATCGAATATTAAAAGCAAACAAAACTGGCAAAATACCGAATCTACCCTACCCTTAAGTCAAATATTAGTTGGTATATAACTTGCATTAATTTTTACAATTTGGAAAAAACTTGGGTACGTGTAAATCATTTCAAGCACAATTTCTTGTTCAAGAATTTAAAAGAGTTTTTGCCCGAGAACGTGACCCGTGGATTAATATAAACCTACCTAGGTATTTACTTTTTTTTATATATAACTAGCGTGTATCCGGCATGCGTTGCAACCCGCTGGTATAAATGCAAACCCGAACAAACCCGATATATATTAGTACCCGGCATGCCACTTTCTGAAATTGCACCCGTGCGAAGCCGGGGCGGGTCGCTAGTTATACATAAAAACCTTCCTCTTGAATCACTCTATCTATTAAAAAAAACCGCTTCAGAATCTGTTGCGTAGTTTTAAAGATTTAAGCATATAATAGGTAGGGACGGACAGACAGCGACAGCGACTTTGTTTTATACTATGTTAAGATATAAGTATAGAGAAAAGTGTCTTTTAGATTGCAGGACTGCAAATAAAATATACCAAAACATGCATCGGCCTAATCTGTCTTGGTGTGCGTTTCTCTTTATTTTCATACCTTGTTTGTGTAGCCTAGGCCTAGTTAGATGTGTTTAAATTAATCATAATAAAATAAAGTTATATATCAAGATACATCACGACTCCATACTTACTGAAAATACGAAATACCCGGCATTTTACCCCTATTTGGGCATAACAAAATATTACAACGGCTGTTACTAGTCATTGTTTATATTCCAATCGGAGTCACTTAAAGCACAAACGCAATTCATTAAACTACACTAAAACTAGAAATCCGTATATATTAAACACCCACAATCCACAATAGCAAAGAAAACAACAAGAAATTTACAGAGAAATGTTAAAACACAACAACAAAAATGGCGCAGAGCCGGTTCTGGAGTGTATTTTGAGCTTGTCGATAAAGAAGGACAGACCGATAACAAGGTATGTGCGCACGCCCGATGCTGCTGGAAAAGAAGGCATCGGACCGGTAAGTTGTGCGCTCGGACGCATGTTTTCACACATAACACGTAACTTTTGTTTTGCGCACGAGACAAGCTGTACGTATCTAAAGGCAAACGTCTATGCTGTTATTTCATTTGAAGATAGCGTCTCCAAAAACCCCATTATCTAAATTTGCAGGATTTTTTTATTTATTTATTTAAATATAGTGCCTCGGCTGCTTGTGGCCATTGGCACGTCTACAAAACTGTATATACTATAATTTATGCAATAATAAATGAATACCTATTGGGAATATGGCACATTGGAAGTAAAAAAAAAAAAAGAAAAAGCTTATATAGAATTGTATAGGTTAATGTCTTTTAAGAATTTTATCACATTTTGGTATTGACTGTGTGAACCTAGGGTTTCCTGAGCTTCCAGCATATTTGGGGCACACTGTGAGAATGTGCTGTACTGGAAGGATTATGTTGCAGTGGTCACATAACGGTGGGTCTCCCGATTCCATTAAGTACCCATGAGTGGCGCGAGTGTGTCCGATTCTTAGTCTGTGTATTATGATTGCATCTCTCCTGCTCATGGGGGGTAGGTTATAGGTGTAATATTCGGTTGTATGTTTGATAGCTTGGTATTTGAGTGGTTCCAGTAGTTTTTCCATTTGTTTAAGATGTTTTGCCTAAAGTGATTCTTCAGATCTTTTGGAAGCTGAATTTGTTGTATGGGCAGGTTCGAACTCAGAGCTTCTTTGGCAGCTTGATCTGCTTTTTCGTTGCCGCTGATACCGACATGAGATGGTATCCATACGATTAGTATCTGGATATCTTGCTCAGCAAGTTGTTGGCAGATATGGTGTATATTCTGTGCTAGTAGATGTTGGGTATACATATTATTTATGGAGTGGATCGAGGCGAGTGAATCTGTACATATGGTGACCTAAAATAGTTTTAAGGGCCATCAGAATTCCATGTAATTCCCCGGTATGTATACTGCAGAAACTAGGCAGTAGGTATCTTGCTATCGATGTTGTTTTAGTTGTGACTGCGCAGCTTACTCCCTGGTCGTTTTTTGAAGCATCGGTGTATAGGATATTTTCGGGATTTTTGCCATTGATAAATTCCAAGAAGGATTGTTTGAGAATTGAATTGGGAGTATCATCTTTTTTATATTTACACTAGCGTGTACCCGGCCTGCGTTGCAATGCCAGGCATTATACGTCTCTGAGATAATAATAAGGCGAGTTCACCATCACGTCAAGATTTATAAATACAAACCCGAACAAACCTCTAAATTTATCAGTGTTTCTCTACAATATTATGCATGTATTATACATAAAACCTTCCTCTTGAATATCTATTTAAAAAAAACGCTTCAAAATCCGTTGCGTAGTTTTAAAGATTAGGGCACATATAGCTGGGGACAGACGCGACAGCGACTTTGTTTTATACTATGTTAAGATTAAGATAAGAACTTATTAATAGATGGCATCCTTTTAGTCCATGGAGGAATTGTTGAAATTGAATTTACAGATGTTTTAGATAGGTCACTGGTCTCTAAGAACTCTTTTAAAGTCTCCGGAACTGAGTGGAGATGTTTAGAGTTACGATATGTTAAATTTGCAGGATTTAAATTGCATTACTCTCTGAAATATACTAATTGAGGGTAACCGTGAGAATGAATGAATACTTTATTGCATAGAAACTGAAACTAATAATTAAATAGGTACCTGCTCTTAAACGTAAAAAAAAAAGATTGGCTTGACATCACAAATGGCAACGCTCGTTGTGTGTAGCTAGTTATTCCAGTTCGTTAGACACCAAATCCGTTTCTGTCTTACTTATCATTTTTCTTTTGACATAATCCTTTTTACAGTTAGTTACAGGCTATCTATTCTAATTTCTTTTAAAAGTTACACCGTAACTCTTCCTCGAGCTTAAATCTTTATTTTTGACTTTTTGTATCGTTGAAATGTAGGGCTTTTAAAATTTTTCGGATTTTAAAAATAGCAGTTTTCACGTTTTATTTAAAACGCTTTTTCGTCTTGAGAATTTTTTACTGTCGAGGGTTTAAATCATTCAGTATTTCTTTGAAAGGAAAAGTCAAGGAAGAAGATTGAAGGCACAATGGTATTTATTCCTTATTTTTGTCTCTGTGATTTTTTTTTAAAGTAATCATTTAATTATAATTAGTTCTATTTTTAAAATAATTTCTTTAGAAAAAAGCTTGTTATTTAAAATACGAGCAGGTATCGCCAAAAATATTATACTTAAATATATAAAATAATATTTAGATGTAAAGTATTAGTTATTGTTAAGAAGGAAAAATTTCTTGTGCCGTGCGAGCAAAAATTATTTTGCATCAAAGAGGGCCTTGCATCTAAGGACGTAATGCTTAGCCGTAGAGCTTAATACCTGTTGGGTGTAAAGTGGGAAGATCTTATGGAACATGCAGGACTATTCTTAAGAAGCAGCTAAATTTATTTCCTTATAAAGTGCAAGTATTCCAAGAAATACAAGCTGCAGATTTTGAGAGACGCAGGAATTACTCTCAATGGTTTACCCAAAATTTATTGGAAATAAATGATTTATTAGACCTGACTTTTTTTTGGATGAAGCCTGGTTCCACCTCTACGGTTATGTGAATTATCAGAATACACACATGCGGAGTAGTAAAAATCCCCATTTTTTTGTACATTGCACCCTCAAAAAATTGGTGTCTGATTAGCTGTTTCCCGAAGAAGAATTGTTGGTCCTACTTTTTTCCATGACACAGTTACAGCACAGCGGTATAGAAACAATATTTTCAATCCATTTGTGGAGCAATTACTTGACGAGGAACTACGTTTTGGATATTTTCAACAGGACGGTGCAACCGCCCATACAGCCGCCGAAACTATTAACTACTTACGCAATTTTTTCGACGACAGATTGATCAGTTTTCGATCAGACATTGAATTCCCACCTAGATCACCTTGTTTAACGGTTATGGATGACTTCGTTTCTCCTCATTTAAAGAACACTATTTTTAAAACACCAGTTGCAAATTTAGAACAATTACAAGAAAGGATTATCCAAGAATGTGGTAACATTTCTCCAGAGATGCTGGTCAACACTTTCGAAAATATGAAGAGACGTGTGAATTTATGCTTGAAGCATGGCGGTGGCCAATTTCAGCAATTTATGTAATTATTTTTCTTTTTCTTTCTGTACATTCTTACTTTGTTAATTTTGTAAACAACAAATATAAACTTGTATTTGTCTCCTTAATTTATAACTCATTAGTTTGGCATATCATGTCATAACATGATTTTGACAAAATTTGATGTTAAATATTGTTATACATTGTTTCGCCAATAGAGTGTGAGTTTGTAACTGGAACCTTAGTTTTTTAAAGTGCATATTATTAAGTTATACATTTACCAGTAGCAAATTTTAAATTTTTATTCCTTTCCAAGTTTGTCATAAGAAGTAGTTATAGGTAAATCTAAATGTCCGGAATAAAACATATTATTACCCAACATGTAATAAAAGTTACCCCCATGTCATCTTTTCCACGAAAAATACCACAAAACGACAATCTTCCCAAAACTTTTCCCCTTTATTTAAAAGAATGATTACCTCGGTACACAAGAGGTGTCGCTGCGGGCGTTGGGATTTGCGTTCAGCGATCAGTTTTCCTTAAACTGTAAAACGACAGGGTATTTATAACACGCATTGCATGAATGACTTTAACTCAAAAACGACTAAGCTATAAGCTACAAGATGAAAAAAAATGTATTAGCAAATTACTTAAGAAACTTTTTCGGGCTATCGGTTCTGAACCTAATAAAATATAAACTTTCGTATTTTTTTTCAGCAGGCCCTGGAAGGGGTTTTAACCCCTAACTCCCCACCCCCTTGGTGCGCCACTGCCGACTAATAACGTTTAATAAGAGCGCACTAAAAAAAATATAACATTAAATGTCCACCTTATTGTTTTCAAGTGGCAACCGAGTGGAATGTGGAATATAGTATTTTTTTCTATTTATCGTTCGTGAAGCGACCGGCAACGTTGTACGGACATTTTAATCCATTTTACTCCAATTTTACTATGCGTGACGCAGAATTTTTTTATATTAATTGAACGGTGCAGCGTTGCTCACAACTGCTTTGGTGGTTTTCGATTAACTTTTAATCTTTTTGTGAAAATATACCTCTTTAGCGGTATTTATTAGCTTTGTTTGTATTTTGTGTTTATTAATTGAGTATTCTAACCCCATATTGATATATCAGCGGTAAGTGAGGTTATTTAGGTTATGTTTTTTTAGCTTGAAAGCAATGGTGTAGGTAGTTCTGTATTTTAAGTAAAAGATGCAAAATGTATGGATCGATTTTGATCCTAAAAATCACCTGTCAATGCACTGTAAGGATAACAGCGAGCTTACACTGTTGCCATTTTTTAAAGCATTTAGCCGATTAAAAGGTTCGTTTAAAAAAAATGGTCCACGCGCGCTATTGCCTCTCTCCCCGTAAAAAGTGTCACAGCTCGCCCTTAAAACCACACAATTTGTTTTGTCCCTGGTCTTAAAATCCCCCTACTTTTATTTCCTTTCGTTTTTTCCCGAGTTTCCCGTAACTTTTTATTGCCGCCATCCACCCCGAAGGTGCTTTTCTAGGACTCCCCGAAGACCGACAAGCAAACAACGAAAGTTTTCGCCGGGTTCGCGCTTTCCTTCAGGACACACACAAAGGTCTTTTGCCATGTTGTAATCGGTTTAACTGCGTTCTTAAATCCCTTGTTAATTAGGTTTTTTACTGACCCTTTTCTGGAATGTTGCAGAAGGGATTGTTAAAACAATTATATTGTAAGGAATTTCCCGAAAGAACACGCAATGTGACATAATGGAGTATGGGTTGAACTGAAAATTTATTTAAGAGCCATGACGAATTTTAAAATAAAATCTCTAAAGTTTGTTAAATATATAGCGTAAAGACATAGACATCAACCTTTTTTACAGTATACTGGAAACAGTGGAAACCACTTGTAGTAGTAGTGGTAGTAGTAGTAGTAGTAGTAGTAGTAGTAGTAGTAGTAGTAGTAGCAGTAGTAGTAGTAGTAGAAGTAACATGTTTTATTTAGCAAAAAAGCTACACTTAAATAGTTTTTAATAAATTTTTTTACACATTTTTATTGATTTATTTTTAAATTTTAAAACGCAATCTTTTTTAACAAAAACAGACAGAAAAGTTAAACATGTTGCAAATTGTATCAATATTACGTATCATTTTGTTTTTTAATTAAATGTAATTTTAAGGTTTTTTTTAAATAGTAAATGTAAATTAAGGTGTCATCAGCAAACATTTGTAACTTACACATTTTTAAAACTAAAGGCATATCGCTGATGTATAGAATAAATAATATTGGACCTAGTATACTTCCTTGAGGAACTCCTATATTATTTATTTTTCTATTTGAATATGTTTTCGATATATTTGTCCAAATTTCTGTGGCGCTAATTTCGCCAGCACGAATTATCTTTAACCGAGGGATCGCCTCGCATGCCTTGGTTACGCCGGCAAGACTAATTGATCTGTTGTCTTTATTGCGAGCATCTAAACATAGTATTTACTCTCTCATATTCACATAAAATGCCACTGTAAGTTTCAGTTGGCCAAAACGGTATACCATAACAATATATTACAACATAAATATCATATTTTCAATCGCAAACCTCAGGTTGATATTTCCTATAATTTCCAATTCAAATATGGCCCCTGGCTTTTGGGGGATTTAATATGAACTGCCTTATCCAATTTTTAACGTTTGAATAACAATTTCCAACTTACACGCCATATAAGGGGGCGGAATTCTATAAAATTGTTTTATCTCATATATTATAAGTTTTCCGCTTGCTTGTATTGTATATTTGCCAGCTGAATATAAAATATAATTTGATAGAAAATATGGAAAGTTTTATGTTTGCGTCGTAGATTTCGAAAAGATAATTTCCCAAAAGAATTACGGATGGAAAATTGTACAATATTGGATACCCCCCCCCCTTCCCCCCAACCCCTGGATATTTGTACATTGTTTTTTTTAGGTATTTGGGTCATGTTTATTCTATTTTTGATATTTTTTTTTATTCGATAAAAAATAAAATGTGAAAAATTTTTGTAAAATCTAGCCTTATCGTCAGTGCGGTCTATTTTACGTTAAGAGGCTGGCTAAAGAGACAGGACTGGACTTAGTACGTTTACCATTGCCTTTACCATCTTTTATTTAAACCAATTTATTTGTAGATTACTTAGTAATTTAAGTAAATATTTGTCAATTTTTATGTTTTTTTCACAAACATAATTTGAATTTATACTTTTAAGGAGCGATTTAAAATTTTATTAGTATTCTTGTGAGTAGCAAAGATATACCTGCAAAATGAATTGCAAGGACTACTGGAGAGGAGATTCCTTTAAACATCAGAATTGAAATGTATTATCAACACGACGGAGCGCCTGCCCATTTCGATCGTCGGGTCAAGCAATATTTGGACCAAAAGTTTCCAGGGGTTTGGATTGGTCGCGGTAGTCCTATTAGTTGGCCTCCTAGATCGCCAGACTTCATACCGTTGGACTATAATTTATAAATTGATAGGCCTGTACCATCAGAATAATTGTGTAAAATTATTATAAAATTAATGGATAAAAGAAAACAGCAATAATTTTTTTAGTGCTTACTTATAAAAAGGAAAAATAGTTATTCATCATAAAAAATCGGACAAGGAGCGACCCAATTCTTTCGCCTTCATTTTGTTTTAAGGAAGGTCACAAATGTTTTATAAAACTGATTTTTTGAGCCAAATTGCCTATAGATTAAAAAGTAATGTAATTATATAAAATATGGACTACTGATGTTATTAATTTACCTTTTTTTCTATATACCTAAATAACTGGCTCAAAACGACAGGTTTAATCATAGTAAAGAAAAGTAAAGAAACCTAATAAAATAAAATGGCGAATACGTTACTGAGGGCCAATCCTAAAAAAATCCAACATAAATGGTGGAGGAACCTCACCAGTTTGGCAAAGGAGCTCAGAATAAATAGTAGCTAGGTGAACTACCAAGGATATCTAAAAATTAATTATTTTTTAACTAAATTACCTCAATTAATCACAACATAATTTTTTTATGGATAAAAGATATTTCTCACCACTGTTTCATGTTTTTTTTGTGGTGTATATTTAGGTAGGTAGGTAAGTTAGTAGGGCTGGGCCAGTATCAGCAGTTGGGGTAATCTGTCGTTGACAACCCTTTAACGTAAATAAGACTTTACTTACTACAAATAGGTTACAAATTTAATAAAACAAAATGCACACAAATTAACATCAATATCGTGTAGAACAAACACGATGGCGCACTCATTAAAACAGTACGTGTCGTTATTATCAATCTAAAATTGGTAATGGAGCTTAGTACCACATGTGTCATTGATTAGCCATTTATTTATCGTACAATAAACACAAAGAAGAAACACTTTTTAAAACATCGTCTCCAACTTTTATTACTAGGGTATTGTTATAAAAAAAAAGTAATGAACAGTGAAATCATTAAGTAATCCACATCACCTGGCATGTCCAATCATGTGGGAAAATTACACATTATTAACGCATGAAGCATTATTCGTAGAGTATACGTTGTTCGTTCAGTTTCCCAAACGTACGCTGCTAAAAGTATTAACGTGAAGTGGGAAATTTCAAACTTTGTCAACGCAGCAGTAAGAGATCCGCCCCCAAAGATGTGACCGCCACGACATTGGTCTGAGGCCATGATGACATTTTTTTTTAAACAATCAGGGAATAAATTATTTTTAATTTTATGTATAAAGATACATACTAAATAAAAAATTAAATTTCTGACATTCAATATATATTTAAATAATATTTCTCACAATTTAAAATAATCCGCATTGCCTTATTTTGTAAAATTTGTAATTTATCAAATATTTCCTCACTAGCACAATATAAAATGAAAGAACAATAAAGAAAATGTGGTAATATAATAGTATTAAATACAGTTTTTTTAGAAAACAAACTTAAATTAGAACTGATTCTTTTAAAATAACCTACTTTTCCGGCAATCTTCGATATAATACTTTCAAAATAATTTAAAATTTTTAATTTTGAACAATGATTATCCCTAAATATTTAAAACTGTTTACTAATTCCAATTTTTCACCATCAATTACAACATTTATATTTTGACAATTTAAATTAAGGGTCTAAACAAAAATAAATATTATTTTTTCGCGTATACTGCTTTGGTACTAGATGAGTCGCTGACAAATTTTGGACTTCGAGTATGGTTGTGGATGGAGAGAGAGATTCAATTTTAGATAAAAATAACCTTTTTTTTAATTATGAAAATATGACTAAAGCAAATTGCGATATATGAAGTTACAATGTGCGGTTGTTTAAATAAGTTGAAGGTTAATCTTTAACGAACACACTATAAAACAGTCAAATAATTAAAAATACCAACTAAATTGTTTTCCTAATACAGGAAACCTAGTGCAGTTTTTGCTTCTAACAAGCAATTTGTTCATTTGTTTGCTTTTTATCGTTATGGGATATTATCTGTATTATTTCTATCTGTGCAGTTGAAAAAACAATACATCTTTACGTTTTTTCCCAGCGTTACTGAAAAATGTATTTTCATTGTTTGATACAATATTATCTCGAACGAACATTTTCTTTGCGAGAATTAAAAGAAAACAAGAAAAGTTTTTGGTCCCGGCGGTCTTTCCCATCTGGCTGATCCTCAAATATATACGTATACAGAGTGCTACAAATTTGTGTGCGTATACAGACTGTCCGCGGATAGGGTTTACAATAGCACAAATAATGGATGAAAAATTTCATTTTTCGGGAAAAAGTCATTCTTGATAAAAAGTTTTGCTTGTAAAAAAAATGCAATTTACAAAGAGAAAATTTTGATTTTTATACAGGGTTCGCAAAAACTCCAAAAACATGATTTTTCTCCAAGAGTAAACTACCTTTATTTTTAATTTTTGACCAAAATGCCAATTAGAAAACTTATTTAGAATAACGTTTGTAATTTAAATCCTAGATTTAAAATAAATCTTTGGTTTTTTCAGTTTTTTAAATTTTTAGAGGTAAATGATAATTTTGCTGCTCAATAAAAATATTAATATAAAATTTTATCAGACTCTATTTTCATATTGGGTGGTGTGTATCTTATTTTAAAATTTTAAAAGCATTCCTACCATCTTTTGTAAATACAAGGCATTTTTTTACCTTTTTATTAGGTACTTTGCTTTACGTATGGGGCAAATTTGAAGTTGTCAATTACAACATATACATTTTTAATACCACTTAACTAGGCATATTAACAAAATACCTTCATTTTCTTAGTCGAGCATTAATATTACACCCTCTAGCGGACACCTGAGACACTTTTAAAAAATTCCCAGCTATTTGTCTTGTCCACTTTCCATATAATTTTGCTTTAAATATTTCAAAAACTAAATGTATGGTTATGGGTAATAATTTAAATTGTCAAAATATAAATGTTGTAATTGATGGCAAAAAATTGAAATTAGTAAACAGCTTTAAATATTTAGGGATATTTATAGATTCAAAATTAAAATTTTTTAATTATTTTGAAAGTATCATATCGAAGATTCCCGGAAAAGTAGGTTATTTTAAAAGAATCAGTTCTAATTTAAGTTTGTTTTCTAAAAAAACTGTATTTAATACTATTATATTACCACATTTTCTTTATTGTTCTTCCATTTTAAATTGTGCTAGTGAGGAAATATTTAATGAATTACAAATTTTACAAAATAAGGCAATGCGGATTATTTTAAATTGTGACAAATATACAAAAATTAATTTTATGTTAAAAAATTTAGATTGGTTGAATGTCAAAAATTTAATTTCTTATTTAGTATCTATGTATCTTTATACATAAAATTAAAAATAATTTATTGCTGATTGTTTCAAAAATTTTTGTTCTTTTAATCCTGACCATCATAATTATAAAACAAGAAATAATTAAACATTTTTTGTTGATAGAGTGTTTAAAACATTAGCTTATCAGTCTATTTTTCATAAAGGTTTGATAAGATATAACAAATTGGAAAATTCTAATAAATCTCAAATATCATTAAAACTATTTAAAAAAACTTTAAAATTACATTTATTTAAAAAACAAAATAATACGTAATATTTGAAACAATTTGCAAAATGTTTAACTTTTCTGTTATTGTTAAATTTTGTTCTTTTAATCATGACCATCCTAATTATAAAACATGAACTAATCAAACTTTTTTTGTGGATAGAGTGTCTAAAACATTAGCTAAGTCTAAGTCTAAGTCTATTTTTCATAAAGGTTTGATAGAATATAATAATTTGGAAAATTCTATTGAATCTCAGATATCATTAAAACTACCATTTAAAAAAACTTTAAAATTACATTTAATTAAAAAACAAAATGATACGTAATATTTGATACAATTTGCAAAATGTTTAACTTTTCTGTTTGTTTTTGTTAAAAGAAGGTTGCGTTTTAAAATTGAAAAATATATCTATAAAAATGTGTTAAAAAAATGTATTAAAAAATATTTAATTGTAGCTTTTTGCTAAATAAAACATGTTACTACTATAGTAAAAATCTTGAATACTCTCGCAAGATGGGGGCAAAGTCACGTGACACTCTGTCAATTTTGGTCTATTAAATTTTTATAAGTTAGCATGAATTACAGGACCGGACTTGAAAATTATTCATGTGATACCTTCTAAAACAATTTATGCAATAGCCTCCTCGGTTCTACCGCTTTAATATTGCCAAATAATAAGTAATAGGTACCTAATAATTTCTTTTGAAAGTTTTGTTTTATAAATATTATAATTTAAGGTAGGTTATAATAAGCATGAATTTCTATATGGTTTAAAGATAAAGTGTCAAAATAGATTTAAAAAGTTTATAATATTATAAATATCCAAACCTTAAAAATACTAAACTAACTGAAACACAACTTAAAATAGGATTATGTCACTCATATTTAGAACAATTTTTTTTTTGTTTTATTTGTTCAGATTATACCTATAGGTAAAATACCTAACAGTTCAACATAAACTAATTGAATTTAAGTTATTACATTCACTGTCAAGAAAATCCCCATATATGACTTACGTAAGGTACGTAGACCCAAATACGGTTTTTATAGAATTTGTTGGTTATGATACAGTTACATTCCTAAACTTATATGTAGGCTAACATAAAGTTAAAAGCTTTAGTTTAGCCAGGGAATACATTTTTCTGTCAGTGGAAACCCTACTTTAACAGTTTTTGACTTACGTAAGGTACGTAGACCCAAAAGTGGTTTTTATGGAATTTGTTTGTTGAAATGCAATTTATTGATACAGTTATATTTCTAAACTTGTATGTAGGCTAACTTTATGTTAAAAACTTTATTTTATTGTCATACAAACAATAATAATAGTAATATCAAATAATAATTTCACTTATGTAAGGTACGTAGACACAGAAAATATAATTATATATTTGTTCGCTATCCTATTACATACTAATATGGTTAGCTATTTTAACTATTATAGTAACATAATTTTACTTACTATTACATACCTTACTATTGCCAAACAATAATAATATTTACTAATAAAAATAATTCCTTCAAAATCAAATAGCTGCTTTTTAAAGGTTAATAATATGGAAAGCTGTTTTGGCATTTGGTAGTAGTGGTAACTAGGCGATACCCGGTTTTATCAACCTACCCGGTTTTGTCCAACTCTCCGCTACCTACCTAAGTCAGGGAAATTCTTAATTTCTACTTATTTTTCTTAAAACAAAAGGATATCTAGATAATGTAAAATGCCAAAATTATACATTAGAAACCTAACCTTAACGAACAAACATTTTAAGAACAAAAATTTTACAAACTAACTTTTCGACAAAAACGGCGTTCAGATGAAATAAAACTTATTACTTATCGATGAAATCAACTAACGAGCAAGGCACACATAAATAATTATGATCCCTAATGAAAAAGAATTAAAAAATTTTAACCTGTATCTAAATTTTTGGTCAAATGAATAATAATTGTAGGTACTTACAATTAAATGTAACAAAAACGCAATTTATAACTCGGTGTTTGGGCTCATTACGGTCCGCTACAAATCTAGGGATATTATTATGTCCCAATACCAGCTGATCGATGACAAATAACCGCTGTCATCTGTTTTAAAACGAGACTATTCGTGATATTTAGTATACAATGCAGTTTAAAACGTAGAAAGACAAAATATTCTTAACAAAAATGAAACGACTTCGATATCCGATTACCTTTCAATCAATACCCAAAGCCCTGAAACTATATTTTCTAAAACTATAATCCGGAACGAAAGCAAGTAAAACAGATTCGGATCCGTAGCAAATTTAAAAAATAATCCTTTGCCGATTCAGGAACAGATTTTTGACCCGGTTTTTCTATACATTTTTAAAGCGGCCGGATTATTTCCATCCGAGCGAGTTCATATAAAAACGGGCTTAAAAATCTCTCGCCGAGCGCGGTCTACGTTGCGAGAAACGCTATAAAAATTTTAATTAATACGATCTGGGTCAAAGCACTCCTGTTTCGAATTTGCGACAAGTCACCGCGAAATTGGGAGACTTTTTCGTATGTACAAGTGTACCTGTGTCTCGCGAATATGCGGGAAAGTTCCTTTTTTTGCTTTATTTATGCGCCCATTTGTCATTTATGTTTGCATATTATGTAGCGTATCTGGTTTTGAAGTTCGAGACGACAGAAATGTCACCGAAATAAATTTAATAAGATTTTTTTCAGATTGCAGTGGCGTAACCAGGGGGGGGGGCTGCCGGGCTGCAGCCCCCCCCCCCCCCCCGAGCTTAGAAACTTAGCCTATTCGTTTAATTGCAAACCAATTTTTCATGTCACGCGAACTATTTTCGCATGTTTTTTGCGATCTCAATGTTTTATGGATTTGTAATTTGTTTGTTTATCAATGTAACATGGAATCTTACGTTTTTTGAGTAATTAAAGTATGAATTTTAATAAATAGCTCAAAATTGTACATAATGATTAAAAAAAAAAATTCGGATCGAATTTTTTCCGTTTCTTTGCATTTTTTGAGAACATTTACCATAGAACTGTATATATTTTTTTACACCATCAGAAAGCGGAGATTTCAACGAACAAAAAGCCCACCGACTTTTTTAAAACAGCAGATATTTTGACGTGAGAATTTTCGATTGAAAATAAGGGTGCTTTTTCGATATTAAGTCAAAATAAGGTGAAAAAATAAATATTTTAAATCAAAATAATTACAGTGTGTTTGGGACATAAAAAGGTAAGTTATCACCAAATTTCGTAAAAACATATTTTTTTTTTGTAAAAGATAAAAATAAAAAAACAAAAACTTGGTAATTTGAATTTTTCACATAAATTTTGAGGTAATGCGAAAAAAGTGTTAATACAAAAGTTGTAGATCTTTTTATTACCTACAACTTTGCCATATAACGTTTTTCCATAGGACTTGTAGTTTTCCCGGAAATCGAGATAAATCGTTTTCTAGCCTTAACAACCCACCCCCTTCCACTTCCCGACCTCGGATCGCCCGTAAATTATTTTTTCTTTCATTTTTGTTATATTCTCTTTCTTTTCCAATGGGTTTCATCCTACTATTATTTTTTTTGTTTCAAAAATTATCGACCCTGGTCTACCTATTTATGCGAACCACGATATTGATATTACCGTGGAAGAAATTCTGGACGAAATGGCAAAAACAAAACGAAGAATTTTACTTTAATATTAGTATTATTAGTGATTACTTACAACTTATTGTATACGGTTTTTGTTTTGTTTTAGTATAAGTATGCTTAATATATGCGTTACTTATTTTAAATACATTTTTACTAATTAAAATAAAATCTGAAACTTTTTTTTTCATAAATATTTCGTTAGGGCTAGCGGCGTATTATTGCAGAAGTTTTAGGGTTCTGTCGCTCTCGTCAATCATACGTATTTTACCCAAAAAAGGGCGTGACACCCAAAAAAAAGAGCGCTTTCAACGCAAGAAGTTAAAGCCCCCCCCGAACAAAATTTCTGGTTGCGCCACTGTCAGATTGAGCATGGACGATTGCAAAACTATAAAACCAACCATAGTTACAAACAGTTTGAAACTTGCTGCATATCAAGCATCACGAAAGTGGCAAATGTATGGCCTCGCGCATGTAAACAAAGCTACACACGATTAGACATGCGCACTGCAACATTATCGTTTGACGAATGGGAAAATAGACAGGTCCGGGCTTTAAAATTTAACGACGGGAATTCTAGAACCCGGTGCGACATCTTGCGTCCCAGTACGGCGAAACGCGTCTGGGGATGAGTTTGGCGGAAGGAAACAGACAAAACTTTTTGCTTTAAAATTTAAGTTCTTGCTCAAGAAATTGTTAAAGTTGACCTTAATTTATTTTTTTCGTGTGAAAAGTGCTAAAATGTTATCGCGAACCTAACAAGTCATATATTAGTTGGTATATAACTTGTATTGATTTTTACAATTTGGCAAAAACTTGGGCACGTGTAAAACATTTTCAAGCATAATTTCTTGTTCAAGAATTTGAAAAAGTTTTTGCCCGAGAACGTGACCCGTAAAATACTTTCACCCTTAAACTAATATAAAGATAAAGTATTGGTTGACTCCGTTTAACTACCTGGGACGTTTTGCAAGAGCTCGGTCATAAAAATGCAAATAAACTGTCGGTCAGGGTCGGATTATAATTTGTAATAATTATAGCAGGTAGTATTTAACTACATATCTATTTAGAATCTATTATATAATATTAGTATAAAGAAAAGTGTGTTTTAAACTTTTTGAAGCAATATATTGCCCAAAAAATAGGCGTACCTAATTAATATTAATAAGTTTATTTAAAATTTAATAATATAATAAATATGTTTATGTTTAGATTGCAGTGCTGCAAATAAATTATACCGAAACATGCATCGGGATAATCTATCTTGGTGTGTGCTTATCTTTATTTTCATACCTTATTTGTGTAGCCTAGGCCTAGTTAGATGTGTTTAAATCGATCATAATAAAATAAAGTTATATATCAAGATCCATCACTAGTCCATACTTACTGAAAATACGAAATACCCGGTATTCTTTGGGCATAATAAAATCATACAAGGGCTGTTACTATTCATTGTTCATATTCCAATGCGAGTCACTAAAAATGCAAACACAAATCACTAAACTACACAAAAACTAGAAATCCGTAAATATAAAACACCCACAATCCACAATAGCAAAGAAAACAACAGGAATCCACAGACCAACAAAAATGGCGCCAAGCCGGTTCTGAAGTATCTTTTGAGCATGTCGCTAAAGAAGGACAGGCCGATTATAAGAGGTTTGTGCGCATGCCCAATCCTGCTGGGAGAGAAGGCATCTGACCGGCGAGTCGTGCGCTCTTTCACCCATAAAACTTAACTTTTCTTTGCGCACGAGATAAGTTGTACGTATCTAAAGGTAAATGTATTTGGCTTTGTTGAAAGGTAAAAAAATCGAATAATATCCTTTTAGCAGAATAATTTATCTTAAACAATTTTTTAAATTTCTTTATGCCATTTATTTATCTTAAGGTGGGAGTATCTACATGCTTGCCAACCTATAACCTATTTCGCATAGATTTATTTATGTTTTCTAGCTTTTATACAAAACTTAAAGAAAATCAGTATCGACTTGATATTCTATAGGTAATAATTGACATATTTAAAAAATATTAAGGAATTTCATAACTTATTTCAGGAGAATTGTATAGCGGAAAATATCGGGTAAGATTTTTTTTAACATTATTATGTCATTGTCGCTCATTGTTCGTTCACTATACAATTCTCCCAAAATTAGCTATGAAATAAATTGATATTTTTGTAATATATCAGATATTACCTAAGTAATGTGCCGACGATACCTACTGATTTTATTTAAATGTTAGTTTAAAAAATAATAAACTTGAAAAAACAAAGCGAAATAGGTTATAGGTTGACAATAAATTGAAGGACGTTGAGAATTCAACCTTAAGGTAGGAGTATCAACATGCTTGCCAACCTATAACCTATTTCGCGTGTATTTATTTATTTTTTCTAGCTATTACACAAAATTTTAAAAAAATCACTATCACTTGATATTCTATAGGTAATAATTGACATATTTAATAAATATCACGGAATTTCATTACTTATTTTAGGAGAATTGTATAGCGAAGAACATCGGGTAAGATTTTTTTTTAACATTATTATGTCATTGTTCTTTCACGATACAATTCTCCCAAAATTAGCAATGAAACAAATTGATGTTTCTGTAGTATGTCAGATATAGCCTAAAGAATGTGCCGACGATATTGATTTTATTTAAATATTAGTCAATAAAATAATAAACTAAAAAATACAAGGCGAAATAGGTTATAGGTTGGCAATAGATCGAATGACGTTGAGAATTCCACCTTAACGGTCAAATTTTGGCGTTAACATAATTTAAAAACGTTGCCAACTTTTTTCTAGTGAAAAAAATATTTCACCAAAGATTGGGCCTAGCCTAAAAATGCTACAACACAGGGACTTATGGAATTCTACGTATTTATTTAGTTCTGTGGTGAGTGGGGTCTAGTTTTTCGACGCTTGGTCTATAACAAATCCTTTCATGTAACACGTTTTAAGAAAATAGTTATAAATGCGCGATAACAAAACAATAAAAATTAGGAAAGTGTGTTTTTAAAAAGATGGTAAAATTTAAAACCACTTCACCAGCAATGATATCGTTCTGAAATTCCTATTTTATCACAAACTATATAGATCATAATGGCCTGGGTAATAAAGTAAACGTATATCAGTCTTTTAAGACCCTTAAATGTATTTGTGGTCATATTTTTTAACGGCCATACAAATAACCGAGGGGTGTCTCACTGTGGCAGTAGGTGTACAAATGTTAAGGCAGGACTTAGCAGGACCGTGGCAGGACTGACAGGACTGTGGCAGGACCTGGCAGGACTGTAGAAGGACCTGGCAGGACTGTAGCAGGACCTGGCAGGACTGTGGCAGGACTGTAGCAGGACTGTAGCAGGACCTGGCAGGACTGTGGCAGGATCGAAGCAGGACTGTGGCAGGATCGAAGCAGGACAGGCAGTACCTTTCAGATCCAATTAGATTTCTCCAATAACTTTAGGAGTAGGGATAAATAGCGGGAAGCAAAAAATGTTTTTGTTTGCTTTTGTTTATTAATTGAAAGTATAAATGGAAGTGCGTATAACAGACGTCGCAGTTTTTAAAGTTCTCGGCGCGCGTCGCCGCATAATATCCCTGTTTAAGTTCCGTTGTAAACGCCGGTGAATCACAACAGTCAACTAGTCGAGTTTGCAGTCTCATTTATTATGTTCATGCAAGTTATTGATAAAATATATTGTTTATTTCCGAGTTTATTTCTTTGTTAAGAAAGAAGATAAATATTTAGAGGTTGTGTGTCCGTGGTAGGACAGTAACAGGACCGTGGCAGGACAAGCAGGACCCTGGCAGGACAAGCAGGACCGTGGCAGGACAAGGGCAAAAACGACAAGTCCTGCCAAATTTGGCAGTAGGTGTACAAATTTTGACTAGTGAGACACCCCTCGCAAATAACATACTTTTCTTAAGACTTTTCTTTGTTCTCCCATTACAAAATGTAATAAATTTTTATAAATGGCCTATATTTGATAAAAGCTATCTAAGTGTAAAACAAATAATCAAAATTTATTCGGTATGTATGTTAAATACTTAAATAAGTATGGATAATATTAACGGCCAGTGTTTTATTTAATAATGTAATGCCTCGTCGCTAAATTTCTTTAAAAGTTATTTCTTTCCAATGGCAGCTCCAAATTAAGAATATAATATAAACTGGTAGCTTGTTTTTTTCCTTTTTTTTACATTTCTCCGTTAATTGGGATATTCTTTAAAATTCGTCATTGTATCTTTAAGTTATTTTTTTTTCAAAAATTCAGTATCTTATTTCTATTTGGGGTTCAGCCAATTCAATAGTACTAAAACCTTTAAAGAAATTACAAAATAAAATTATTAAATATATTCATAGATTTCCGCACTTACAACCAACAACAAATTTATATAAACCGAATAAATAACTAGACATAAACAATTTATATAATTTAAAAATTTGCATATTTATTCATTCTTTACTTTTAAAACAAAAAATTTCTAACATAACTTTTACAAAAGTTCATGATATTCATAGACATGAAAATAGACAAACTAATTTTTTACAAACTATTAAAATAAACAGTAATTTTGGAAAACGGTCATTGTTATATAATGGATTAATATTATATAAAATTTTACCAGAAAATATTAAAACATTAAAAAAACTACCATTATTTAAATTTCATTTAAAAAAATATTTCCTAGTCGAGTTAATCAAACGTTTATAATACAAAACGAATTTTTTTTTTAACTGTATTTTTTTTATATATATACCAGAATATACCTATTAAGTTAAAGTAATAATAATTGTTAGTTATTTTTATATACTTATCCCTGTAATGAACTTGTAAAGTTGGTTGGGTAAAGTAAAATAAAATAAAAAGCTTTCCATTGATAATGCCAGTCTTTGAACAAATATTACAAAGTCTGAAATCTAAATACACTTTAGATTTTTTAAAATCCGAACAATATTTTCAAATTTTAATATTTCCTAAAAAAGTATTGAGGAAAAAAAGTTTTCTCGATGATATTTTCCACCATGAAATTTAAAAATTATTATTTATATTGTTCTGACTAATCAAATATACAAAACACATCGTGCATGGTGTGAAACCTTTTTACGACAGGTTAAAAAGGAGATTAATGACCAGATTAAATTGCACATGCGACTGCCATACTTACTAAGCCAGCAAAACAATCGCAATGAAATATTATTACATGTGCAATTTTTATTAGGCTTTTTACTTGCCTTGCCTAAAGATGCAATTTTATAACACAGGGTCTTATGGGGCATAAGGTTATTATTCTACTTATTTTTTTAAATTATGTGATTATAATAACACCAATTTAATTGAATATTAGTTGTTTTTGAGTAACCAGTCGTAAAATCATTGCGATGAAAGACCCTTCTTCTTTTACCTTGCATCAGCAATTATATTCTATTCACCTCTTCCTTTCTTCCATTTAATACAAAAATAACAAACTTTATTTACTAGCTGGGTGGTTCTACAATTCGGGTCGTAATCAGGTCTTGATTATTATTAGAATAGTATAAAGTTATAATTAACTTGTGTTGGGCTACATGCTTGGTGAAGCTGTTGTTCCATTGCACAGAAAGAAAAAATAATAAGTACTTGTTATGTTTCATAAATTTAATCAGTTTCCTGACACGTGTTTCGGCCCTTGCGGGTCATTACCAAAGGAGTACGAGAAGATACTAAACTCTACGTGACATTACAAAAGTAATTATATCATATTATGGTAACTATAAACATGTCATAAAATTAAAATTAGTATTATCCTAATCCTAATCCCAAGGATAAATCCGAAAGGCGTTGTTGTCCCTAGTGATGCCGCCGAGACGAGAAATTCTCGTGTCTCGTCTCGTCTCGTCTCGTCTCGTCTCGTCTCGTCTCGTCTCGTCTCGTCTCGTCTCGTCTCGTCTCGTCTCGTCTCGTCTCGTCTCGTCTCGTCTCGTCTCGACGAGACGAGAGTGAAATTTTTTTCTCGAGAGAAGTCACGAGACGAGACGAGAGAAGACCGTTTCTCGTCGAGAAATTTCTCGTTATTTCTCGAATGTTCTCGTTTGTTAGAACACTGAATTTTAGGTATCTTCTAATATATAGACAGAAAAATAATGTGTTTAACGTTCTCACTCTATCGTATTGTGAAGGCATTTACCTTAAAACAGATATTCAAGAGAACATAATCAAATTGTCTAGCCTCTTGCTTCTGTCTACGGTTAGTAGTTGACATTTTTAAATAATTAACCAAATCTGAAAGAAAACATTTTCGATTGAAAACACAATATGGAAAAGGACCCCAGTCAAATTTCATTCACAAGGCGAAAGACGATAGATTTTGACTAAATTTAACAATTTTGTATCAAAAATTCGAAATTCGCCAAAAACTTCTCACACAAAAATCATTAATAAAAGTGTGAATTTCATTTCATATCACTCTTACCAGTTTTAATATTTGACATTACTTTCATAACACCCTGTATATCAACCGAAACTTTATTAGGAAATCACAGATAAAGACAACGGAGGGCCATGAAACTAGTGTTATAACAATAGCATTAAGTTAATAGTCTCAATATGACATTAGTAAATAAATTAAAAATAAAAAGTCTAATATAATAGGTAAAGTGACATTCAGTACGAAAAATTCAAGTGTATGCCTTATTTTGCCTCATTTTATTACACAGGTCTCAGATATAAATTTGGCTATTGAAAATAATTATTAAGTGCGGTAAATGATACTTTTCCGCACGAGGTGGCAGTTGCGCGAACGGCTCGAAGCAGGTCCGGGCATGCCACTAAGTGAGTGTGGAAACGGAACTTTTCGCACATGTTCCTTACAGTATTTTTCCTAATTGCGTAAAATTAAGCTTGTTTGTAATAAATTTTTGTATTTTTTGGGTAAAAGGAGCAAAAAATAAAGTGAATTTTTAAATTTTGATATGTCAAATAGAGCATTTTCGGAAATACTTCTTTAAGTTCTTTCTCTTGCACTTTCTATTAATGTAATAAAAAATTAAGGTTTTTCCCCGGATGACATTCTGGGCTGATCCCTTTATTTAGTCGAATATTTTCCAAACTATTGCAGTTAATTATGCCCCGAATTATGCCAAAAAATAAATAATAAAAGAAGGGTAGTTCCATTATGAATCAATTATTAATTTATAATATTAGCGATATCGACATGAGCGACATCGACATGCAATGCAAAGTTTGCGTAAACACGATCCTAATAGTATTTTCAATACTAAAAATTAAATTAATTAGGCAGCAAATTTTGAAGGAGCCGTCAATGTGGTGCGGGGTCTGCGGGGGTGTTTGATACGCTAATGACTTGCGTATTAAACATTAAATACCGCCAAAAAATTTAATGTGCGTGAGGTAAAAATGTAGCTCGCGCCAAAATCTTCTTACAAAGAAGAATCACCCGTCTAGTCTAGGAAGATTAAGACCGTATTTATGCAAATGAATTCGGAATTTTTACTTTACACCCGAGCCGAAAGAGATAAATACGTTTCGAGATCCCAATCTAGATCTTGATTGTTATTTTTAACGATTTGAAGAGAGTCTTAACAAAAGGAAATAGTGTGACCGAGCGTTAGAAATAAACTAGTAATGATAAGGTGTCATAAATACATGTATATGGAATCCTGTAATTGGGAAGGTAGTAATTTACACACCTGTTAAGAACATGTGTTAAGTTATTTTTTGGTAAAGAGGTGATTAGTATTCCACAACTTGAGAAGCATGCAAGATTTATGCGATATACATTTTTATTTTGGTTACTTAATTGATATTTGGGAAATACTTATGCTTGCAAAAGGTGAAGAAACGTGCTCGAGAAGAACTGCTTTCAATACATAATTACATTAGAAAAAGTAGTCCATGCTCAAAGTGGAGTTATAGTATAGGAAAGAAAGAAAAACTAAAAGTCTTCCTCCACAAAGTTTAATTGAATGAAACAATCAAAGGTCTCTACATGTTTCGAACGTAGAAACGTTCATCATCAGGAGACAGAAAATAACATTAAAAAGTGCTGATGGTTTTAGCAAAAGAGAAAATGGTGAAGGACCTTAATGGAGCTTTCGTGAAAATAAAATTGATGTGCAAAGCCACATAATATGGAGAAAATATTAAACTTTAAACATACTAGGTATGTAAGAAGTCGGGAAAGGGGTCTAGACCAACCCTATAAACTGGGAAAGAAGAAAATAAAACCTTTCTATAAAGAAAGTATTAAAAAATTAAAATTTGTTTAATAAAACATTTTGGATAAATGTCAGAGACATAGAAAAAGTAAATTGGTAGTAATTAACATACTTAGTGCAATGAAAATTGCGTTTTGAATTGTCCTTTGGGGTACTGAGGTTTAAGGCTCAGTAACCTCTTGCGGGGTTACTGAGCCTTAACATTAATTCCGTTCCCAAATTGAACTTAAAGGGCAATATAAAGCCATTTGCAGCATAGGCGTAGTTAGACGGTCGACACTGGGGGTGCTGAAGTCCAGTGGCGGCTCGTGACATGTTAACGTGGGGGTGCACAAAAAGCCCGCCGCAGGCGAAAAAATTTTAAGACCACGCCCAGATTTGGTCAATAATTTTTAGTAAATATTTTAATGTGATGTTAATAGCAGGTTTAGGTGTTTTAATGTTCTTGACAATCACTTTCTCCTCCAACGGTAACTTGCTAAAGGATTTTTTCAAAAATTCCACGGTGTATTTTATATCCGACGATTTTGAACGACTACTACTGGTTAAATTTAAATTATCAAATTAATGCAGAATTGCAGAAAATGACATACACAAGCTATTATGCCGCTCTCGTCTTTTACGAGATTTTTATGATACACGGTACACGGAGAGAAATTTTGAACAGAATCCGCAACTACCCAAATATACTTGAATTTGTACCAGAATTCGAATGCTTGAAATATTAATATGAAAAATGCTTTACATATTATAATGTATATTATAAAAATAGGTAAGTTTTAAAATTAGCCTATATATTGTAAATTTTTTTTGGGGGTGCTAATTTAGATTTCGGGGGTGCTTAGCACCCCCAAGTACCCCCCTAACTACGCCTATGATTTACAGATGATACGACAATTATTTATTTTGCTGAAACTTTTGCAGAAATGTATTTTGATATTAATAATGATTTTGAAATACTTCTTCCTTGGCTTCAATCAAAGAAACTTACGTTAAATTTTACAAAATCTTCTTTTATGTTTATACCTAAAAATAAAATAAATTACATCATTAACCCCTTAGTATTTACTTAATAATGAAAATATTCAATATTCAAAAACGAAAAAAAATTTTAGGATTAGTTTTAAACGAAAATTTAAATTGGAAAGGCCATATCCAGTATAGTATCAACTTGATATCTCCTTTGGTATCTGTTTCGAACAGAGCTAGATATTACATTCCTTTGAAATACTTAAAATATATATATTTTTCATTACTATATTCAAAACTACAATACTTAACTTCTGCATGGGGATCTGCTTGTTTATCAAACTTAAAACCATTACAAAAATTGTAAAATAAAGTTATTAAATGTATACATAAATTACCACTTTTGGAACCAACTGTTAATCTATATTATATTTAAACCGAAGGGGTATTTAATTTACACGTTCAAAACATTTATAAATTAAAAATTTGTATTCTAATTCACTCTATTATTTTAAAGGGAAAAAAATCGAACATAACACGAGGAGAATAAGACATTACAGCATGATCATAACACCAGACGTTGTATAAATTATCAAACTATACCAGTAAAAAGTAATTTCGGAAAAAAATCGCTTTTATATGACGGAATAATAAAATATAACAATCTTCCAAAAAATATCGGAAAAATAAAAAAATTGGCAATTTTTAAAATACAATTAAGGAGATATTTACTGAATAAAATTATTTATACTATTTTTTTTAAATTGATATTATTAATGAATTAAAAAAGTTGTTTAATATTCGAAATAATAAATTATGCGAAATTTCAGCTCGGCTTTTTCGCCTATTCATGCGCCTATCTGAGGGCTCACATATTATATATCTTGTATTTAAATTCAAAAAAATCTCAAGCTTCTCACGCACGAACGGCCATCATGTTCTGGTCCGATCGAATCACAATTTCTACGAAATTAAGTTAAAATAATTATTCAGATCAAGATATTAAATATTACGGCATAAATATTAAAATAAGTGTATAATTCTACATTTAAAGTAAAAATAACTACAACAGCCCATATTAATTAACTATTTTGTTTGTGCAACGGTGCGAAAAGGGAAAGGACTAGAGACTTGACTGTATATAAATCACTTAACCTTAAGTTAACAAGTAATATAGAAAACGATAAAATAACTTATAAGTATTTAATAAATTATTTAAATAAAATTATTGTACACAACAATTTAATAATAATATAAAACACATATGCTTTCCGATCATTATTAGATATTATATGTGATAAAAAGAGACAGAATAGTAACCGGTAGAACTTAGCGCACGATATGGACAAGTCCGATACTTGATGACTCCGTCTACGTGCTTATTGGAGTGTGAAGTTTGAGCTGTTGGTTTTGGACAAGAAGAGGCTTTTAGATATTGGGGATATCTATACTTGGTTTACTAAATATATGGGTATTTTGATTCATGAAAGCTGCTTCTTTAAATTTTCGTTTTCTCCAGTGCTGGTCCGTGTCCAAAACCTTGGCTTCTGACCACTGTATATTATGTAGGTTGGTCCATACATGTTCCGCTATACCTGATTTCGAAGTTTCACCTCTTTTGAGTATGTTTCAAATGTTCTTTAACTCGTACGGGGGCAATACCTTCATCACGGATCGAATCATTCTAACTCCATAAAACAGAGCATAATTTAAACTTTTTATCACAGAGCATCTAACAATTGCAACAATCCGGAAGACCTTAATTATTAAAATTTCAAACATCAAAAAAGATTTAGAAACAGAATGGTTACCCTGAAACCTTTGTAACTAATACCATCTCACAACTTAAAAATCGTGAAGTAAGAACTAATACAGAAACGAAAGAGGAGCAAGCATTTCTTACAATACCTTATGTCAAGGGGATTTCTGAAAAGGTTAGAAGGATAACCAAAAACTATAATATCAAAAGTGCCTTCAAATCCGGAAATACGCTTACAAGCTTTCTTACAAAAGTAAAACACCCCGTAATGAAAACACAAAAAATTTTATCTATCAAATCCCTTGCGAGTGTGGCGAATCGTACATTGGAGAAACAAAAAGACCTCTTTCCGTACGAGTTAAAGAGCATCTGAAACATTCTCAAAGAGGTGAAACTTTGAGATCAGGTATAGCTGAAAATGTATGGAACAATCAACATAATATACAGTGGACAGAAGCCAAGGTTTTGGACACGGAACAGCACTGGAGAAAACGAAAATTCAAAGAAGCAGCTTTCATGAATCAAAATACCCCTATATTTAGTAAATCAAGTATATATAGATATCCCCAATATCTGGAAGCTTCTTTTTGTCCAAAACCAACAGCTCAAACTTCACACTCCAATAAGCACGTAGGCGGAGTCATCAAGCTTCATTGCACGTGGATAGTATTTAAGACAGTAGCCTTAGAATTATAATCTAGTTTACACTTGAAAACGGTTAGAGATACTAACTAACCGAAACGTTGTGTTAAGTAACAAAATAAAGACAATGGAAGTCCGACAAGGTAATTTTTTTGAAACAATGGCTGCGTCACTTTCTACTAAGTCGTTTTCGTATACCTCAGCGTTTACACCCTGTATATTATAAAATTACATTCGTTACGGAGCGGAATTTACAAAAAAAGTGATTTATAAACCAGAGCGTTTTATTGACATTTTCCATGCTGTGCGCTGTAGTACAATAAATATTTCTTCACCGTTAATGTGCATTATATTATGTTTTTTCATGCCGCTTAAATAACCAATGGGCCGCTTTAGTTTGTTTATAAAAAATTGCGCTTATAATTTTATATTTTAGATGTCGTAACAGTTGCATGTAACAATTTTGTTCAGAAACATATAAAATTTTGAAAATTTTCAAAATATTCATGAGTTTGAATAAATTTCCGGAAATATAGTAGGAGCCATTAATGTATGATTTTTTATACATTAATTAAGGTTGTAAATACACGGTCCACGGAAAATTACTATTTAAAACTGTGCAAATATCACGAGGATTTATAAAGTTAACCCTTTTAAGGGTTTACCATAGCTTTTAGTTATTTTCCACTCGGGCCTTGCGTTGTACCATACGATATTATAGTCAATTAGAATTCTCTCGTTTTCAAACAGATGACAGCAGAAATTTGTCATCGATCAGCTGATATTGGGACATAATAATATCCCCAGATTAGTAGTGGACCGTAATGAGCCCAAACACCGAGTCATGAATTGCGTTTTTGTACTTTTTGTTACATTTAATTACGTTTTCAAAATATTTAGTGGTTATGGTGCCTCTTATTTTTACTTTTATTGAATTTTAATTACTTTTGTTTGGCTGGTAGGTACCTACAATTAGTATTCATTTGACCAAAAATTTACAGGTTAAAAAGTTTTAATTTTTTTTCATTAGGAATCATAATTATTATTGTGTGCCTTGCACCTTAGTTGGTTTCATCGATAAGTAGTAAGTTTAATTTCATCGGAGCGCCGTTTTTGTCGAAAAGTTAGTTTGTGAAATTTTTGTTCTTAAAATGCTTGCTCGTAAAGGTTAGGTTTCTAATGTATAATTTTTGCATTTTGCATTATCTAGGTATCCTTTTCTGTTTCAAGAAAAATAAGTAGAAACTATTTCTCTGACTTAGGAAGGTATAGGGAAGAGTTGGAGAAAACCGGGTAGGTTGACAAAACCGGGTAACGCCTAGTTCTGCCAAATGCCAAAACAGCTTTCCATATTATTAACCTTTAAAATCAGCTATTTGATTTCGAAGAAATTATTTTTATTATTGTTATTATTAGATATTATTATTGTTTAACAATAGTAAGGTTGAAATAAAAACTATTTAAATGTTAGTCCATATATAGTAGTTTAAAAAGGTAACCATATTAGTATGTAATAGGATAGCGAACATTTATATAATTCCATTTTTTGGATCTACGAATCTACGTACCTTACATAAGTGAAATTATTATTAGATAATTAGATATTCCTATTATTATTATTGTTTGTATGGCAATAAAATAAAGTTTTTAACATTAAGTTATCCTACATACAAGTTTAGAAATGTAACCGTATCAATAAATTGCATTTTAACGAACAAATTCCATAAAAACCACTTTTGGGTATACGTACCTTATGTAAGTCAAAAACTGTTAAAGTAGGATTTCCATTGACAAAAAAATTAAATCCCTGGCTGTATTAAAGCTTTTAACTTTATGTTAGCCCACATACAAGTTTAGAAATGTAGGTGCCTAACCGCCAACAAATTCTAAAACCATATTTGGGTCTACGTACCTTACGTAAGTCATATATGGGGATTTCCTTGACAGTAAATGTAATATCTGACTGACTTTAATTAGTTTATATTAAACTATAGGCATAGTATTTTACCTATAGGTATAGTAATCTGAAAAATAAAACAAAAAAAATCTGTTGTAAATATGAGTAACAGAGTCCTATTTAAAGTTGGGTTTCAGTTCATTTACTATTTTTAAGGTTTGGATAATTATAATATTATATAGTTTTTAAATCTATTTTGACACTTTATCTTTAAACCATATAAAAAATCATGTTTATCATTACCTACCTTAAATTATAATATTTATAAAACAAACTTCAAAAGAAATCATTATTATTATTTGGCAATATTAAAGCGGTAGAACCGATGAGACTATTGCATCAATTGTTTTAGAAGGTAGCACATGTATAATTTTTAAGTCAGGTCCTGGAATTCATGCCAACTTATAAAAATTTAATAGACCTGAATTGTCAGAGTGTCACGTGACTTGGAATTCATCTTGCGAGAGGAATTAAAATTCTTATCTACAACCATTTAATAATAGGTGCATAATACTTCTCGTAATAAGAGCATTATGTTATCCATAATACAACAAGTGTAATTATCATAAAACATCAAGTGTAATTATTATATTTCCCATATGAACTCAACTTTTTTTCTGATAATAAGAGCATTATGCTATCCATAATACAACAAGTGTAATTATCATAAAACAACAAGTGTAATTATTATATTTCCCATATGGCCTACATTATACGCTCGTTAAATAATATACTATTACTATACTAGTTAAAATTTTATATCTGTGATTTTTAGACAATCGGACACTTGCGTAAATACCTAAATCTTAATAAAAAAAAAATAGTATTATAGTCAACCTGCTGTAAGTCCTGATATATCGATTTTTGTCCCACTAAAGAAACTTATACTAAACCGTGTCCTTAAGCATTTGATGTTGACATAAATTTCCAAATCTCACCAGAACGGCAGGATTATGTGGAAAAAAAATTATTATATAAGCTCCGCAAAATGGAAAGTTATAATTCAGTTTTTTTTCGGTAAAATGTGATTTTAATGAACCGAGTGATTGCTCTGAACAATTACGCATGACTTGTTAATTACATGCACAGGTAGTCACAGATAACAGTTAAATAAATTCATTTTGTTTTGATTACAAACAATACAAGTGAAAATGTTGGGAAAAATCTGTTGCGGTTGTTCTGTTGTTCGATGTTGACACACTGTGATTTTATTTCGTTTGGATAATCGCGATTTGCTGGTGAAATGCAGGAAACGATTGCATACAAGTTTCTAAAAACATGATCTGTACCTACTTGGACAAGAAGCAGCAATGAGCCTAATGAATAAAAATGTAGCAATGGCTTTTTCTTATAAAATCGAAGTAATTTCTTAAAAGGCAATGAATAAAAACTAAAGTAATTGCTTTTGCGTCCAGCAATTGCTTAAAAGTGCTTCAGGAATTGCTTCTAGTCAATGTTTTTTCTTAAAAAATGGAAGCAATCGCTATCGTTTTCTTAAAATGTGATGAATAAATTAAGGAATGCTTTTTCTAGTGTAGCGATTGCTTTAAACTTTTTATGCAACCCCTGCATCATTTGCTTGGTAGTAGTCAACTTTAGTTCTCCGCGGCATACACGTGCGTTGCCAGTGGCGCACCCAGGGGGGGGGGGGCCAAGGGGGCCTTGGCCCCCCCCCAAAACCCCCAATGAAATGAAAAATTATGAAAGTGGATAAGTATTTTAAAAAGTAAATTTTCTTAGATTTACCTCACGGGCCTCGTTTGAGGGGGGCCAGGTGGGGCATTTGCCCCCCCCCCTCCCGCTGGAAGTTGACTTATTGAGGTTTAATATGGTTTGATTGAATGTATGAATTTATTATTTCGAGTTTTCCTTTATAATTTTGTTATTATTTTGGGGTAGTAAAGACTTATTTTAATAAAAATAAATAGTTTTAATGCCAAAACGACTATGAATGTTTGAGAAACAATTTTAGCTCATTAAGTATTGAGCAAAAAATTGAAATTAAAATTAAGGGAAGACCTAAACTCTCGAAATTAACTTGATACATACCACAAAGTGTAAATCTAGGGACTTTATTGTTATTGATAAGCTTGCTGCAAATAAAAACAGATGAATGAACTTTACTTTTAAACAATGTACCCACTAATGAAAAATAAATTAGCCTTTTTATTTTTTATCTTATTTCATTTTCAATAGAATAAGAAGGTAATCATACATTTTTAAAATATTTACTATAATAATTATTGACCAAATTTGGGCGTGGTCTTAAAAAAATTTCGCCTGCAGCGCATTTCGCCTACAGCAGGCTTTTAGTACACCCCCAAGTTAACAAGTCACAAGCCGCCAATGCCCCCCCCCCCCCCCCCATAAGAAACCGTTTAACGACTCCCATGACTAGGGTATTGCGATCTTCCCTGCAAGAGTACCTGTTAAAAAAGCTCCAAAGTTCTAGAAAAATGCGTAACTTAAAAGTTTATTAAAAAATTTGCTTCCAGCACTGGTTGGCGGGCTAACATGAAATCCTGGGTGCGCCGCTGTGCGTTGCTCTTATTTTGTGTCTTCAATTATGGCTGAATATATGAACGTCCGCAAAAGAAAAATCTAGTGTACGTAAAAATTGCAGATATGATGGTTTCAGAAAGTTATATCGATTTGACTGCGAAAATGTTGAGTGGTTGGCAAATTATTTTTTGCTTCGTCACGAATTCTTTTGAGAAAAAAATCAGGAAAAAAACAGCAGGATTCGAAACGAATATTACAAAATAAGATCGCGTGTCTAAGTTAGTTGGTTCTCGGCCAGATTAGCTTGTATCTTGTACTACATCTCTTAATCTGACATGTTGGAAATCTGCAGGCTACTTCTTTTAATTTCGAAACGTTTTCTATAGATAAATGTTTTTGTTTCCATTAAAAAGGAAAAAATAATCTTCTTTAGATTAGAAAAAACAATGGATATGTGTAATAGCTTTTAAACAATTAAATTCAGTTTTGTTGTGTCTTGCATTACAATGAAATGATTACGAAACAATTAAAGTGCATGTGATTTTTTAAATTTTAAGACAGAGAGAGGGATCGAAAACGGTAAGAATCCATTGACATTTACGTTTAGATACGTACAGCTCCTGCGCAAACAAAAGTTACGTTTTATGGGTGAAAAATACGTCCGAGCGCATGACTCGCCGGTCGGCTGCCTTCTTTCTGAGCAGCATCGGGCATGCGCACAAATCTCGTGTTATCGGCTTGTCCTTCTTTAGCGACATGCTCAAAATACACTCCAGAACCGGCTCGGCCGCCATTTTTGTTATTGTGTTTTAAGTTTTCTCTGTGGATTCCTTGTTGTTTTCTTTGCTATTGGGGATTGTGGGTGTTTAATATTTACGGATTTCTAGTTTTTGACCAAGACATATTATCCCGATGCATGTTTTGGTATATTTTATTTGCAGCCCTGCAATCTTCAAAAATTTTAAAAGACACTTTTCTCCATACTGATATTATATAAAAGAAAAAATGTTAATACCTAGGTAGTTTATATTACTCCACGGGTCAAGTTCTCGGGCAAAAACTTTCTCAAATTCTTGAACAAGAAATTGTGCTTGAAAATGCTTTACATGTACCCAAGTTTTTGCCAAATTGTAAAAATCAATACAAGTTATATACCAACTAATATTTGACTTGAGGTTAGGTACGCGATAACATCGAAGATTGGTTATTTTGCTGGTTTTGTTTGTATTTTATATTCGATTTTATAGTCCATTGTCCAAAAATACAGATTAAACAGTTTGTTTTTATTTCTAAAGATCTGAATTCAACAAAAAACAATCTTGACCCATTTCAGTTCCAGCGGAATAAAACGATCAATTATTATTTCACAGACAAATATTATATAACATCATTTTGAAAACATATGGTTCCAAAAAAAAATTTGCCAAAATAAGATCAAACCGTCTACCCGACAATATTGTTGTACTCTGACCCAAAAATGCTATTCAATCTTCGAGTTTTTCGAACCTGATCAAAAGTGAAAGGTACTGACTGGGTACCAGTGGCGGACCTAAATGTCTTAAATTACATTAAAGGGCAGTAAGTAAACCACTCTTGACAGTGTTAGGTATAATATTTACGAAATCCTTCTGCGATTTAAGAAGGATTAATTGAAACAATACAGACCTGTCCGTTAAAAAATGTAATAAAATTTGGACGTTTAACTCGTAAAGCAAACCAAAATGGCAGTTGTATTTTAATATTTTTGCCACAGAAAAAAATTATAATTTCTTATTCATTAAAATAGACCAGGGACATGCCCCTTATTATTTAATATACATAAAAGGCAATCCGTGCAAATGTGAAACCAACATCGAATAAATCCAGCTGATTTCGTAAGGTCACGCGCCCCAGAATTCATGGAGACGAGACAGCACGAACCGGAAGTGCTATGACAAAATGGTAATATTTCAGTCACTTGAAAATATACTGAGATCAGCGTTGATTGTATCTTCTCGATAACTTTCCTGATTTTGGCAATTATTTTCAACGCACCTTCATAAGATTTCATAACTGACTACAACTCCCCAGAGTTTTATAACTTTTATAAAGCAATAAGACACTTTTAAATTTGAATTAAACAGTTTTATTTCAAAACAATAAGTTCAGCAGACTGTCAAAGTGCCTTTATGAACAGGCAAGTATATGCTGTCTCACTTACTTCTTTAAAATCGAGAAAGCTATGATATCTACCGAGCGGTAGTGACAGTTGTGGTCAATACCGAGAGAAGAATACCATATTTTTTCGATGACTCTTCCGATTGGTTTAAAAAACCGTGGTCGGAGTCAGTGAATAAAGGATTCTGCAAAACCGTGACCACGGAATCTGACTGTCATTTTAAACCGCGTTAAATTGTAGACATTTGATTTCTATTCATCGCGACTGCTACCGCGGTCTACTTGGTTTGCGGAATCCTTTGAGAATCATGCATTACTTACTAGGTTGCAAGAATTATTATTATTATTATTATTATTATTATTATTATATCGCCGAATGTGAGTGCTTGGTTTTATTCTCCATTTCCGTTTTAGAGGGGTTATAATAATATGTTAGTCGGCAACCAAAATCGTTTATAAAAGCTTTCCTCTTATTCTTTTCGATCAGAATAATATCCGGACCGTTGTGGTCTACTGTTCTATCCGTTATTATTGGCGTGTCATAGTATAAGACGCATTCAGGACATTTAAAAACTAGTTCGGGTATTGATGGTATGGTTTTCTTGCAGGCCTAATTTATTGGCCAGTTCTTTGTGGATGATCTTTGTCACCTTCCGAGGTTAGTAGTGGGTACCATAGCGCTACAACCCGCCGTAATACGTCCGATCGTTTCTTCAGGGCTATTGCATTTTCTGTGACACGGTCTTGGATAGAAATTATAAATCCTTCTGTCCCAGCGTGTAGCTGCCTTCTTTCTAACTGATTTAGTGACATTTCTCTATCTATGTGTGGATTTAGAAGTGCAGTAGGATATTTGTGGTGTACAGCTTTGTTTTGCCAAGTTACAAGCTGTTAACTTGGTGGCACGCGAATTCTGTTGAATAACCCATTTTGCTGTAAGTTAACTGATGTATACCCATCAGCGTCTGCTGCTACCACTTTTTCTAGAATTTCCCCATTCGATTGTTAAGTATTTTCTCATAGAAGTATCTTGTGTCTTGCACAAATTATATATATTAAGGATACCTCTTCCTCTCTCCTTTGGTTTGAAGTAGATCCTTTCAAGTGTAGAGCGGGGGTGCTGGAATCTATATTTTAACAACAGCTTATCTAGTTTGTGCAAATCAGTGTCTGAGTAGTTAGCAATTCCGAATGAGTAGGTATACCATAAGTTGCTTAGGTATTGATGGCAGTAATAAGGTTACCAGCTTTCAGATAAGTACTAAAAAGTTTTGTAAGTCCCTTTTCAGATTCATGTAATTTATTTGTTGGTTGTGTGAAATTTCTAAGTATTTATATGTTTTGTCCTCATCAATTATATATATGCCTTCAAGCAGTTCATGCTTCTCTACGGTTTTTTTCTCTTACCTTCAATTTATTTTGAGAACTGTTGATTAAATCTTATTATCTAGTGTACCTTTATTGGTTTATGTAGAAGAAAGAGAGCCCCATTAGGGTTGAATCCGACACTGCTCTGCCTTACAGGATGCCAGTCTTTAGAAAATTCTCCTCGGTAAAAAAAACCCTGTATATTTTGAAATTCTTAGAAAAAATTGTCTTAGATCTGTTTGGATATTATAGTCATGACAAACATTGTTCAAAATGGTAAATTTTTAGTCCTCCTAACGTGCCGCCGCTGTGATTGGATACCCGATCTTGCAAGTGTGAATATCTAAACGTTTTAAATGCTTTTCAATGAACCTAAAATGATTTGAAATGAATGCCGTGATGGATGTGTTCTGTTGAGTGGTAAATAGTTGCTAATGATTTTATTGCAGGTAATTCTAGAGAAGTAAGATGGCGATTGCGAAATTATTATTAAACAGTTTTTGTCCGAGACGTTTCGCAAAAACCTGTAATTCACACAAACTGTCAAGTAATCAGTGAGATTAAAGATCGTAGGTACAAAATTATAATTTCACACCGAGACGTAAAATAAACCCATTTCTTGCCCTCCGTTAGGCAATTCTTTTATTTGTGCTCTTGAGGTCGACTATATCGTTAAATAGACAAGAACAGGAGACTAGACGCGAGATATTGTTCAGGTAGATGCCGGCGGGTCGACCTTCAGTCTAAGTCTTTGCGACTGGTCAATTGTTATGATGCAAATCGTTGGGTTCCACGAGTTTTTATTAATGGGAGTATTTTGTTTAAGTCCATCGGGGTATATGTGGAGTAAATAATATACTAAATATCTAAATAGGCAGATATATAATAATCGGTGATCTTTCTATCGACACACCACGTAAAATATACAACGAGAAACACATTTTTTAATTTGAAGAAATAGACCATGCTTGAAGTGGAGTTGAAAGTATGAACAGGAAAGGAAAAACTAAAAGTCTCTTCCTTCACAAAATTTAATAGAATAATAACAATTCTTTGTTCAAAGGTCTCTACATGTTTCAAACGTAGAAACGTTCATCATCAGGAGACAGAAAAATATATTGCTGATGGTTTTAGCAGAAGAGAAAATGATAAGTGGCATAAAACCTTAATGGAGCTTTTATGGCATCAAAAATTGGATTGTTGAAATGACATAATGTGAGGAAAAATAGAAATGAAAATAAGCTCAAACATACTAGAGTATGTAAAAAAGTCAGTTGAAATGGCCTTAAACAACCAAAAAAACTGGAGAAGAAGAAAGAACCACTTCTAAAAAGAAGATGTCAAAAAGGGTTTAATTGTATGAGAGTGAGAGAGATAGAGCTCACCGTATGCGCATGCGTACTATCTACCTACTTTCCGGCTCGAGCTTAATAGTGTTGGTACATTCTTTCGCCGCTATCAGTTGGTCCGTTGGTCGAGCGGGTTTGTTCGGGTTTGTGGATCCAACGCTTTGAATCTAGCCATTAAAAAAATGTATCCACTGCTTTAAATCTAGCCATTTTAAAAAGTCATTGTTAAATTAGTGACAGTATTCCATCTCTACTTCGAACCTCTCTATGGCTATCTCTACTCAAAAAATTTTTTTTTTCTTAACAATAACTCAAACTAAAAATGAAAAATAAATATAGTTTAAAAAAAATTAAAAAACACGCTTTAATAATAATTAATCAAACTAAAAAGCGGAAAATAAATATGGTTTAAAATAATTCTTGAAATTCTTAATATAGGCAGAAAATAATAATGAACGATAAACATTAGTACCTATTACTTATAGTAAAAAAAAAAGCGTGGGGCGCTTTGTGCTATATTTTTCATATATCGAGCACCCCACGCTTTTTTCACAATAATACTAATGTTTATCGTTCATTATTATTTTCTGCCTATATTAAGAATTTCAAGAATTATTTTAAACCATATTTATTTTCCGCTTTTTAGTTTGATTAATTATTAAAGAAAGTTTTTTAGTTTTTTTTAAACTATATTTATTTAATGATATGGGCTCTTCGATTATCGTCTGGCAGGCGTTAAACCTTTCATTGTCGCATTTGCACGCTTTTTCCTAGACTACAACGTTTATTTCGCAAAAAGAATCTGATTATTCCGCAATTGCATAATGGAATTATCGCACAATAAACACAACACGCCTCAACAAGCTGATTTTTCCAATTCCGATCGGTCCAGCATCGAGGAAAAATGAAAAAACCAACTCACCGGGAAAAATTGCAAAAAACGAACAAACAATAACCTATAAATTTATGTCGCAGAGGGCAAAATGGTGCACTCGCATTCGACTTTTTACGCAACGATTTATACGTTGCATGTGTGGCAATTACAATTATCCGATTTTTCGAAGATTATAAAGTCCGATTGTTCGATCGGGTGTTTAATATGCATTACTACCGTGTAAGTAGACTGACTGTAATAAATTACTTTGCTTTTGTCGTGAGATACAGGGCAAACTGATCAATGAAACATTTAAAAAATGGTGCCTGTTCCACCTTTCAATGTCCTCTTGTTACCACGACAACATCTTGTGTGGTACGATTACCACTTATTATTAAGGAAAGGCGAATGGGCCACTAGCTCTTAATTCTTAAATTCAGTAAGATCCTTCACCGATACTTATATAATGTGAGATAATTTTGCCGCGCTAAATGTCTACAATTATTTTTAATCTTCTACGAGTCACTGCTGGATAATACAGCGTAATGATAAGAAATGGACCAGCCAGTTATATAAAATACCGCCCATTTAATCCCGAATCGCTCAGACCCGTTAATTTTCTTTAAAATGCATTTTTTTAAATGATATTATTATTATTATTATTATTATTATTATTATTATTATTATTATTATTATTATTACTATTAAACATCATAAAAATGCTACGTGTATCAACTTTAGTTTTTTTAATGAAACACATTGTATTTTACATTACATTTATTATTATATTACATTTTCTAGTTTCTACCCTTTACCTGTAAGTACATATAGGAATATCCTAAGTGTGTTTGTAAAGTGAACAATAAATAAATAAATAAATAAATAATTCTTTATTTTACACTGAGAATAAAGCCTTCTATTGCTTATAAGGGTTTACATATCCTTTATACAACTGTTTAATACTATATGTGACAGCAACGCGATTTCCTACTGTAAGACAACGAAAATTGCTAGACCGTTGTGTAGTGATAATATCACGGTAATTTAGCCAATAGGAAATAGAAGTTATTGCTCCCATAGAATGGTTTATATCCATTATTGCTCTGAATACTCAGTCATTATCAAGTTCTATTGGGGGTGTAATCTGGTTTTATATACTGTATTAGTTCCGACTGGCAATTGTAATAAAACTTGAGATTAATCATAATAATATTTGCTTGCTACGGTTAGTAAAGCATATACTTACCACTAAAAATCAGTACTGTAGTTCTTAAAAATTCAAACAGCTTCTAGTGTGACATTGTTCTTGTCGTTTAACAATGCATATATGATTATCTATTAGGGGAGAGTCCCCTAGTACCGGACATCTCCCAATACCGGACATAGTCAGTTTCTTCACTTTGCCGATAGGTGGCGCCCAAACATGTATAGAGTTATAGTCGCGTCTGTTACTAATGTTACCTCTCCGAAGCGTTTTAATCTATGGTCAGTTTGACAAAAGTTATCAAAGAAAAGAATAATTTATGGTGTTGTTCTTTGTTTATTCTTTACTTTAAAGCCCGTGTGCAGTGATTTTGCCGCATTACACTTTTCTGTACCGAAAAGCACATTAGCAGATAGAATAAAACTGTTAAAGTCTGGCGTTGAGGTTACCTTACCTGCTAAAACGGGGAGATTTAGGAAGACATTTCCAGAAGAACTAGAATCTGTTAGTTTTTCTTTGCGTCCGGTACTGGGTGACCATTTTTCGAATCATCGAAATGTAACCGGTTTTTATTTTATTTTTTTAATTAAAAATACCTTAAATATTTAAAAAAATGTATGTAAAAATGGTATATGTTACAGGAGTGTTTTTTTTATTTTATTTTTTTCATTTTTGAAGTGGCCAGCTCCAAAAAAGCTAAGGTGTCCGGTACTAGGGGACTCTCCCCTATACGACATGGTTTACTTAGATGATCAAATTTGTCCATAGATTATAAAGTCCAATACTAATTATGGGTTGAGTGAAATAAGAATATTCTATTGCTTTACATGCAAAGTTTAAAAAAAACTTAAATACAAAGTAAAAATAAATTAATTGAAACAGATCAATAATCAATAAAATTCAAATTTAGACAGGACAGCTAGAAGACTTGGAACAACGATGTGACCTGCGCAACAAATACGTTAAAACAAACACTAGGGCGCGAGGCGATTGCCAATCAATACGAGCCCCCACAAACGTCTTGGTGGATTATAGGTTCTAACGGATACAATTCGTGTTGGGGACGCTGTTCTGCTTTCTTAATTGTAGAGAAAGCGCTTTACTGGGAACAAAATGCGTCGCATTGAGAAGATACAATTTATTTCTTTAACAAAATTGCTGTATTAAAAACGGTTCATTATTCAACAAGACTGTACTGCTAATGGAACTGATTACTACATACCAACAAAAACACTGTTTTAGCAAATCTAGAATTGTGGTGGAAGGTGTCTAGGGTAGCAGTAAAGTGGAGAACTTCACATACTATTAGAGAAAGTAAAAATATGTTTCCCGGGTTTTCAAGGGGGACTACGATCAGTTTTAGTGCGCAGTAGAACATTCAAATCGAATATCTCAGAAACGAACGGTTGCTCGAAGAAAAACCTCCTAGACATACTTTTTGGACCAAAAAATACCAAGGAATATATACCTATTTTAGCCTCAGGAACTTGTGCTAACATTTTGTGCACGTTTTTTTCCGGATACCCTGTATAATTGCATTGGTTTTGACTATGATGACGTTTTAATGCGCGTTCTCCTTCAGTCGTCTCAAACTAAACGTTATTAATGTAAAGCGATGAAGAACCGTAAATTTCCCCACCCCCTCTCTATGCCGCACAAACAAAATATTTATGAAGTCATTAACACAACCGAATGGTTTCAATTAAGCACAAATGAAGTCGCCTTAACACAGCAATATACCATTCACGCGCACACACACTGTATATTAAATAATACCGACGTCTTAACTGCTTCTATTAAGGCGTGTATCTTTATTTATTTACTCTAATCTGCATATCAAACATACCAATATCTCCTTGCCTCTTTGCTGTTTCGCCATAAACAATAATAGCCAACCTGTTAATATCCTCTCCTTGGTACACATTGTCATTTGTGGCCTATATTTTAATAAATTTATCGTGTACGCAACAATTCGTCGCTCGAATGCCTATAAGCGAGCAGCTTTAGCCAGTATATTAGAGATTAATAGATACAGAAAACGTACGTAATATCTTAATGTATGTTAATGTTGTTGCAGGAAATTTGCAGGAAAAATAAATATAGCCATCTGTCATATAGATACGGTAGTAAATGCTTGGGGATCTATTTGGAAATCGATGGATGGAATTCAGCGTTGCGTATTAAAACAGATAAAATATTTTATAATTAAAAAAAAATAACTGGATTATTGGAAATGGAAAATTACATTTGTAATATCGGCGCGTAATGGAATGGGTGATATTCATAGACATTCATCTTTAAATAAACACGAAAGTGGCAAATTTACGGCCTTGCGCGTGTTAACAAAACCACACAGGAATAGGCATGCGCACTAAAAAATTATCGTTCAACGAATGGGAAAATAGACAGGTCCGGGCTTTAAAATTTAAATTCTTGCCAAAAAATTGGAATTTTTTCTCAATTTTTTTGATCAAGTTGGGAATAAAGTTAGTGATTTCTGGAATTTTTAGTAGTTGCAAACCTGTCAGATTTTGAGGTTAGAAAATTGTTTTGTAAGGTTTTGTCTCTAAAATTTGTTGAAAAATGATTCTTCATCGTGTTTTTAGTTCATGAGGGAAGAGTAAAAAGTCAATTAAACTATAAAACTTATAAAATCGAATATAAAAAACTATCAAAACCAGCAAAATAACCAATCTTTGATGTTATCGCGTACCTAACCTCAAGTCAAATATTAGTTGGTATATAACTCGTATTGATTTTAACAATTTGGCAAAAACTTGGGTACGTGTAAAATATTTTTAAGCACAATTTCTTGTTCAAGAATTTGAAAAAGTTTTTGCCCGAGAACTTGACCCGTGGAGTACTTTAAACTGCCTAGGTATTTACATTTTTTCTCTTATATAAATAAGTACAGAGAAAAGTGTCTTTTAAACATTTTGAAGATTGCAGGGCTGCAAATAAAACATACCAAAACATGCATCGGGATAATCTGTCTTGGTGTGGGTGTCTTTTTATTTTTATACCTTGTTTGTGTGCCTAGGAGTTCATACTAACTGAAAATACGAAATACCCGGTATTCTACCCCTTTTTGGGTATGATAAAATCATACGATTGTTTTTACTAGTAATTATATCCCAAGTTATAATTTATCCAAACTCAGTTTGAGGACATTCTAATCATTCCATACGGCGGTAAACAGTCTCAAAGAGACCGACCGCACAACCAGGGTTGTCAGATCTTTCTTCTTCAATTCTGTAATTTTTTTTATTAAAGATGTTTCATTTATATCAGTATTCAATTGTTAGTCAGTAACTTTCTTTGAAAGCTAGTTTGCAAATATACTTTAAACTAAACCAAGGAGTTTTGAGTGTGACAGAAAAAAATAACAAGCCATTCATTGTTATAATAATACATTCTTTAGTCCTTAAGAAACAATATAACTGAAATCAAGACAAAAAGTGTTTTCAGTGTTTAAAAACAACTAATTAACAAACCCTTGTTTCTCGTATACTATACATAATATATTAACAAACCAGAAAATTTGGTAGAACTGGCAACCGTTCACAATTTATGCACGTTGTCAGGGGTGATAAGCGCCAGTTAAAGCGGCTGGTGTAAGCTGAAGCGGTCACCAGCCCGTTCAACGATCGATTTTGTCAGACAGAGATAGGCCAGTGACCGCCGATGGCGTGGAAGAGACGAAGATAAAATATACGTAATTTGGAACTTGTGGACGGGCTGGACAATGGTCCGAGAATGGAGTTCTGGTACAAAAATTAAAGCATTTTCTGAGCAGTGTCGTGTCAGATTTATTTTTCTGGTTTTAGTTTTGTGTATAGAATCTTTGAATTACCTTATATTTATTATTTTAATATAATATTATCTTATATACAGTGGGTTTATAAAGTGTAGTATGTACAAACACCTAATGTTAAACAAACTTATAAGTGTGTATACGCATTTTAATTATTTCTTTGGGACGCCTATGGTTAGGAGTTTCATACTGTTTTATGTCATTAAATTGACCTAAGAAACACTATACTATAAAGGCACAAACACAATTATTCACTAAACTACACCAAAACTAGAAATCTATAAATATTAAATACCCACGATCCACAATAGCAAAGAAAACAACAAGAAATCATAATATTATGTGTGAAGTTAGCAACGTTCATTAGCACCGTTTATGCAGCAACGAAATTTTTTTTGGGGTACGTGTCAATTCCGTAAAACGAAATTTTGTCAAATTTGCGCATATTTCTTCTTCTGCTTTTATTAATAACATATAAACCCAACCTTTTTTCGCATACAACTGTGGGTAAAATAGTACTCCAAAGAGGAGTATTTGGCTAATTTTTGGATAAAACGAAAAACTAACGACATATTAATCAAAAAGAAGAAATATTACCTGTTATAACTCGTTTCAGTTATTCTGTTTTAAGAGTACCTACGCCCCCGAGGCTATGAAAGTGACAGATAATTCCAAAAAAAAACTACAGAGGTGGCATCATCTTTGTGTATTTTTGTATTAGCAAAACCAAAATAAAACCACTGCCCAGAAATTCGCGGTTCTTGTATATACCAACCACATTAACTCATATGACGCACCCAAAAGCTCGTAAGAACCGACCGAAGGACGCCATACGGCGTTGTCGATGGTACCGAAAAAACAAACTACACCGTTTATTATTTTTATTTCGCGCGAGTAAATTACATTTATTGGTTATAAAAACTGACAACGACACGTTGAGGGGGCTACAATGGAACATAAAAAACTCGCACGGTTTGGCTTGCACTGAAAAAGGAGATCATTTGTATCAATTAAATCTGTCATTTTCCTAAATAACTGATTCTTTTGATATTTGCCAAAGTTCCCCAGACAAAGTCAAAACTACGAAACAACTAATTAGGTACCTATATACCAAGAAAACATTTTTCTAATATAATAATAAAAAAGTTATTAACGAATTTACCACCTACAAAAGGCAACATAAAAATCCACAAATACTACTCTGAAAGTCCACGTCGACTATCAATGTTTCTTTTATATCCCAGTACTCAAATTCTTATTGGCCAAATAAGCTCACCTCTCACAACTGATTGGTTAAATCGCAGTAAAATTAAGTTCTGATCGCAACACTCCATAGTACCTACCTGTCTTATTCTTGTGTGTCTATAAAATTCATCAACTTCAAAAAATATTTAAAACAGAATGGTTACCCTGAAACCTTTGTAACTAAGACCATCTCAAAACTTAAAAATCGCGAAGTAAAAACTAATACAAAAACGAAAGAGAAGCAAACATTTCTTACAATACCTTAAGTTAAGGGGATTTCTGAAAAGATTAGAAGGATAACCAAAAACTATAATATCAAAACAGCCTTCAAATGCGGAAATACGCTTAGAAGCTTTCTTACAAAAGAAACCCCCCCCCCCGTAATGAAAACACAAAAAATTGTATTTATCAAATTCCTTGCGAGTGTGGCGAATCGTACATTGGAGAAACAAAAAAAGACCTCTTCCCGTACGAGTTAAAGAACATCTGAAACATACTCAAAGAGGTGAAACTTCGAGATCGGGTATAGCGGAACATGTATGGACCAACCAACATATTATACAGTGGTCAGAGCCAAGGTTTTGGACACGGAACACTGGAGAAAACGAAAATTCAAAGAAGCAGCTTTCATGAATCAAAATACCCATATATTTAGTAAACTAAGTATAGATGTTCCCAATATGGAAGCCTCTTCTTGTCCAAAACCAACAGCTCAAACTTTACACTCCAATAAGCACGTAAGCAGAGTCATCAAGCTTCATTGCACATGGATAGATAAGACAGTAGCCTTAGAATTATAATGTAGTTTCCACTTGAAAACGGTTAGAGATACTAACTAATTGAAACGTTGTGTTAAGTAACAAAATAAAGACAATTGAAGTCCGACAAGGTAATTTATTTTTTTGATATATCACTTAGTAGAATTAATTTTTTACTCGGTGGTACCTAGTTAAGTTTACTATTATAGTTTCCATTAATTTTCTAAGATGATTGTTATAAAGACGACACTAAACTTTCTCTAAGTCTTCTATAGGGATTTACTAACGCAATTAAAAGCATTTTACTACAGCTTTCATTTTACAACGTAGAATTAGAATAGCTGAACAGCCATATTTATTTATACAGATTTTGTTGCGTTCAGCTTAATAAATTTAACACAGAGCACAGTGCCTGAGAAGGCCGATTATGATATTTTTGGACAAAAATTAATTAGCTCGAAAGCAACGAAAAAGAGGCTTAAAAGGTTAGTAGAAATAAAGGTTCGAAAGGTGAACATGTCTGTGTCATAGAAAATCATAAAAAAGGTATTAAAATTTTTCCACGAGTAGTACAAAAAGAAGAACGGGATTTTTGATGAATTGACACAGGCACGTAGATAGCTTGTCTTCCTGGAAAAGGTACTACAGAGGTATAAAGGTGTATAAAGATTTTTGGACCACGTCCAAATTTTGCTAAAATTGGTCAATAATTTATTTTTAATAAATTATGTGTAACTTTATCACTTAGAGTTCACTTTTTCTTAAAACAAGTACTGTTGTCCATGGTGGAGTTTTTCAGCCACAAAATAATGTCTTCGTGCGTGTTTTCTGTACTTAAAAGATATGTTCAGTGTTAACATAATTTAAACAATTTTAAAGTCTTCACTTATTAACAATGTGCTAATGCTGTTTCTTACCTTCATCAGCTGTAGGTAAATTGATGTCTGATTTTGGTTTTTCATCTTGTGGTAATAAGCCACACTCCCGAAATGACCTTCTGAGAGTATAAAACTTTGACACGAATTTGCCTTTTGCCACAGTTTCGGTTTTCTGATTTTTTTCAACTTTTTCTTTCGAAAAGTATATTTGCTAAAATTAAAATAAAAAATGTGAAATTTAAATTCTAAAATAAAAATAAACGATTAGGTGATGCGACATATATAGGTACGTATACCAAAATATTTATTATTGTGAAAGTAGTTTAAAATGTAGAGAGAAATAGATACCTTATACTCTGTCGGAAATAGCATTTTAGATAACTCCATGAATCTGGTTCCACTAATCCTTTTGTCAGGCTGCCCTTCTAATTAATTTCTTATGACAATCTCGGCTATAGTTTGTCTATGTGCCCGTTGAAAGGTAGAAAATTTATAAACTTCTAAAACGATTTTGCCAGTATTTGTAGAATTGAAAAGGTCTCCGATTTGTGCGCTAGTGACTATTTTATTTGCAGGTTTAGTATTGGTAAACGTTTCATCAGGAGTAGCATCAATATTCAGAATATAAAGCTTATTGCTTTGTGTTGTTCCTGAAATTTAACTAAAAGTAATTATGTATTTTTTATTTTGTTCTCATCGAACCGTTATATTATTGCAAATTTGTCGTAAAATTATAATAATTATCGGAATAAAATTGGAATTTACTTACCCACCAAATCTTCCACGATTTCTTCGAGGTCCCACTCAATTAGTAATCTTTTTGTTTCTTCCATTATTAGCACTTGAACATTTAACACAATACACAATAAAACAAAAAAAAATCGACTCTATTCACCCTCCGTGCAAACTAAACGACACACGTACGTAAACTGAATGTTCCTGTAACCTAGAACCTGTCTGAGAGAATAATTTTTTGTTAAGCATAAAAATAATTTGTCTTCAGTGCAGCTAAGAACCTTGTCTATTGCAAAAAGCATTGTTTTTAATATAACAAAATATTGTTTCGAACACATAAGTTATGTTTTTTAGATTGCTAACGTACTTAAAAACTTATTTAAGTTAAATAATTTAACAAATGACCGTCTACAAGTTTTTTGATTATTTTAAACAAAATAATTACCTATTCTATTTAAAAAATGTGTTAAGCACCAACGGCATAAAATAAAATCGTGTCAATTAAAAAAGTTTTTTGTCAAGTCTACACAAAAATGCCTATAGTACTAAATAACACTTCTTTTAAAAATAAATAGATAATGTGTTTAAATTACAAGATTAAAATTATTAAACATAAACAAACGTTTTGTGTGTTTTTAATTATTAGCGAGTTGTGTAGTTGGTATAATCTAATTCAGATTAGGTTTAATTTGAATTAGAAAATATTGTGTTAGAAGAAAAAACTATTTCTTGTGCATAATGTGTCTTTTAAATTTGACTACTACTTTATCTAAATCAAAAAAAATGCACATATAATCTAATAAATTTCTCTTTAGATAATAATTCTTATCTCAATATATCAAGTTTTTTTTTTCTGTGTATTTTCTTCCAATTTCGGTGTTTTTAAGTGTTTCTGTGGCTGTTTTTTTGTGTGGTGTGTGTTTTAAACATTTTATTTTTAGATTTAATACATTTCAGAGACATATTTTTTTGGTGTTTATTATTTAAGTTAAAATAATTAAATATTGAAATTCGAACAGAGGTACTAACAGAAACATTCTAATTCTTATTTATATTAATATTTATATTAAAATTCGAGCAATTGCTAATATTGATGTTATTCTTCCCGGACTAGGCACGTACTTCCCGGATTAGGCCGGAGAAATGCTACTTTCTCAAAGGAAAAGCGTCCGGAAAGTGGGTACTTCCCGGACGGTTGCCGAAAAAAGATCCTTCTTTAATAATTTGAGTAAAGCGGTCAGAAATGTGAGAGACAAAAAATATATGCGAGAATTTATCATGTGTAGCTGACGTTCTCTAGGAGGTATCTTAATAGTATATTAAAGTACACGTTTCATAAGAAGCGGTTTTAGCGCACGCGTCTATTCTAAAAAACGAGCCACAAAGTGGCGAGTTTTTTTATTGACACGTGCGCTAAAACGCCTTATGAAACATGTGCTTTATACATTTTTTTCTATTTCACCTTTTATAATCAAGAAAAATACATTTTAAAAAGAAAATAAATCATAGTAGCCTCTGGACAACAAAAATTATTTTGCAAACTGTAATTTTTTGATTTATTGACCCATTTTCACCACAAGATTCTAAAGTTATTTTAGCGATATGAGATTTGAAATTGGACGGAATACGTTGTGTGATCCTTGTACATTCGGTACATATACAGAGCGTTCGGAAATTCGGGAGATTTTGCTACTTTTTTTCGAATTTCAAAAGACGTGATTTTACGTCACGGCATTGCATTTAGTATAGGGAAGATGGAAAATGCAAATAAAGTTGAAGTTAAAATCGACATTGGAAGGTTAGTAGATTGAATTTTGGATAGGATTTGGCAGAAAATGATATAGCTTGAAGCATCTACAAAAGATTGATTTATAGATTTATGCAACCAACATACATGACTGTTATCCACACAGAATAAAAAGTAAGTTATCAAGCTACTTTTCCTCTGCAAAAAAATGAGTTTTCTCGTAAATCACAAAGGCCGCGCAAGTCAATGAAATAAAACATTTAAATGTTACCAACATCAAATAAAGAAAAAACTCGTATCGAAATAGCTTCATTACGATACGCAAATGCGTATCGTACTGAGCTTATTATGAACGTGAAATAGAAAAAACTCATTATGGAATCCTCCTTCTTGCCCTCAAAAATACAACTACACCAAAGTTATAAATATATATAACACACACACATATAAATAATATATAGCAGACTTTAACAGGGTGCCATTAATGACAGGTGACAAGGAGAGTTCTTACATTAATTTGACTTTATAAACGAAAAAAAAATACCAGTTTAATTACCATTAAGTGGTCGGTATTCTATATAAAAGTCTGATCTGTTTCTTTATCATTATTCTGTATGTATATTATATAATGATGTATATAATTTTTTTTCCAAACCCGACCATGTGTATAACAATTTTGGCAGAAAATAATGATTTAGTCCCACTGTTTCAGGGACCGCCGGCGCTGTTTGGTTTCTAATCGGGTTTCTGGTGTTTTGTCAAACGACAGAGCCGTCGCTTCCAGCTTATTGTTTCATTTTAATCTATTTGTTTTGAATAATTCAGTTTGGAATTGCATCTGCGAATTTCCCATGTTTAATTTAATAAAATGCGGATTAACTCTGTAAAAAAACTCGACAATTTGTCGATTTTGTCGCTTTGAAAAAAATTAAAGCTGTATTCTTGCAAGCGTTAACAACTGAATTTGGTTAACGCAGTTAAAAATGCGCGGAATATTTTAGTATGGATAAAACGCAATAAAACTTATTGAGCTGTTGAAAAACTAAATAATAATTGAATTAAAAAACAGAAAAACAAAATAATACACTATACACTCTAGTGTACTGTATAAAAACATTAATTTTTACAACCACGTAAAACCAAATAAGATTAGATAACGTTTTTTTAAATGCACTTTTTCGCCCACATGCAAAATTTCAGCTGCATAAGATAATTTTCATTTTTTACACATATTTTGTCGTAAACGTGATTTTGATGAATCGTTGTAATTAATCTTTTGGAAACTGCACTTAAATAATAAAAGACTATTATTACTTTTTTTATGACATAGCTTAATAACAAATTTTAATAAAGTGATTTTAAATTTTACGTTAAGTTAAACTAAAATTTATTTTCCACTTAATGAACACTTTACTGATGACACTGTGTTTTTTTTTGTCTTAATATTAAGGTGTATTACTTTCAGACACAAACTACGTTTTCAAAAATACTTATTTTATGAAGTTACCTTATACAGGGTCAAAAACAAATAAACTTTGCATCACATGCGACCAAATTTTAATAGTCCAATTTTGATTTTGTAGAAAAACACACATTTAATATGGCGCTACTTTAAAGAAAATGTATCTGAAATAAAGCATTGTCAAAACTAAGAAGTTTTCTGTAGGTTGCGTTTAGTCTTATTTTGCAAAAGTGGTGCAATTTACAAAATATGGGTAAAAAATCAAAATTATCTTATGCAGCTGAAATTTTGCTTGTGGACTAGAAACTGCATTCAAAAAAACTTGTTTAATAACTTATTTCGATATTTTTAGAAATAACCCCACTTTTAAATTATTTTTTGGAAAAAATAAAATTTGACAGATATTGCGAATCACGGGACTACTATTTTTTTGCTTAATTTTCATCTCGATCGAAGCAGAACTTGATGCCAAAGTCAAATTTCGAATAAAGCTCTTAATAAAAAAAATCCCATATGATGCGGACTTTCCTGGTCACACTGTATGTCGATGTACTGTCCACAAAACTCCCTTCACGCGATTTTAACCCACTCTACACACTTTTTTCTATTGTCGCTAATTAACTTGTTTTTAAATATTAATGGCAATCGGCTGAAACTTACCTACAGCCTACAGGAAACAAAAAACAATTGATTTATTACGCTTTTTTCTTTAAGTGTTCCGAAGAAAATCAACACAAATTAATCAGCACCCGGCAATTACCATATTGCTTTAATTGTTGGCAATTAATAATTTACCAGCCAATGAACACGAGAAATGAGAATTATGTCAAGCAATTAATTATAAATGAAAAATATTCTGTAAAATGTTTATTATATCGTTTCAAGAAAAGAACCAATCATTAGTGTACTTAAAAAGTGTTTTAAAACGGCCACTGAATATAATGATAGAAATATTAAAATAAATTAAGATAATATTTATTTAATATTAGCATATCCACGATTTCCTACTCATATTTCATTCGTTTTGTCATTATTATTAGATAATTACAGGTATTTTTAATAAAGTATAGCCTTTGTATTAGCTAGTGTACTAAATACAGCTTATAGTGTATAAGGTATGTAAATTGATGTCGTTTCTAATATAATAGCAAATTTAGCATAACGGCGTTTATCGTTCCGATAAGGAAGGCCCAGGCAATTTTGTAAGAATTACGTCACTGAAAACTGTGAATTCGGAAGAAAAATAAATTAAATTTACACTAACTTTTAAGTAAACTTTGTTGTTTAACTTAAACAAATATTTTTACAACATTTATATACAGTATAATATACATATTAGAGTATTACAAAAATGATATGTAAAAGTAGGCACCAATTTAATATTAATTTTACAATATCTGGAGTGACTTCACAAGAAATTACAGATCAACCTGGAAATTAATATTAAATTGAGACCTAATTTTACATACGCTTTGTAAGTGGGCTGAACGCTGCTCCATGAAGGAATGGTGGATGGTAGGACTTTGTGCTGAGGAAAATGATCTAATACAACAGGTTTGCTAAGTCATAGTTTGTATTGGTAGCTTATTTCCTATTAACCCATATTAAATAAATTGCCAGTGTATCAAACCCGCTTTAGTGTTAGCAATAAATTTCATTAGTATTGTTGAATAATGAACTACTTTTAATACGGCAATTTTGTTAAGAAATAAATTGTATCTTCTCAATGCGACACATTTTGTTCCCAGTAAAGCGCTTTCTCTACAATTAAGAAAGAAGAACAGCGTCCCCAAAGACGAATTGTATCCGTTAGAATCTATAGTCCCCAGGACGTTGGTGGGAGGTTCATAGCGATCGGCAATCGCTGCGCGCCTTAGTATTAGTTTTAACGTATTTGTTGCGCACAGTGTTGCCAAAACTCACGATTAATGGTGAGATTACACGGTTTTGGGAATTATCTCACAATTTCACGAATCACGTCGCGTTTTTCACGATTTTTTATCGTATGTCAAACATAAGTAACTAAAAATAATTTTTATTCATAACAAACGTAACAAATTGATTGCATTTACATAAAAATCCTCGTATGATTTTCTACGTTACGACTTTCGCTACTATTACTGCCGCTACTGGAGTCATATTTGCATAGAAAAGATGATTCCAGCAATTCGGATTCTGATTAACTACCTAATACATTTTTTAATACTACATAATAACGCAAGTTTTTTTTACTTTTTAAGTTTTTGGAAATGTGTTTGGTTTTTAAATACAGAAAATAAATATATATTTGTTGTTTATAAGCTGTCATTCTTTTCATTAACTACCTAGGTAATTTGACCCTTTTTAAAGAATTTTTTAAAATATTACGAATCTCACGATTTTAAGTATCCGATTCTTACGATTTATCTTAGAACATTTTGGCAACACTGGTTGCGCAGGTCACATCGTTGTTCGGAGTCTTCTAGCTGTCCTGTCTTAATTTGTAATTTATTGATACCTGTTTCAATTAATTTATTTTTACTTTGTATTTGAGTTTTTTTAAAACTTTGAATATCAGATAAAGCAATAGAAGATTCTTATTTCGCACAACCCATCACTGGTATTGAACTTTATAAACTATGGACGAATTTTACCATGTCAGTAAACCATGTTGCACAGTAGATAATTATATGCAATGTTAAACGACACACACTAGAAGCTATTTAAATTTTTGATAACTACAGTAGGTATACTTGTTTTTAGTGCTAAGTATATGCTTTATTAACCGTAGCAAGCAAATATTATTATGATTAATGTCAAGTTCCATTACAACTGCCAGTCGGAACTAATACAGTACATAAAACCAGATTACACCCCCAATAGAACTTGATAATTATTGTGAGTATTCAGAGCAATAATTGCTAAAAACCATTATATGGTAGCATTACCTCCTATTTCCTATGGCTAAATTACCGTGATATTATCACTACACAACGGTCTAGCAATTTTCGTTGTCTTACAGTAGATAAGTGCGTTGCTGTCGCATATAGTCTTAAACAGTTGTATAAAGAGTATGTGAATTCTTAAAAGGAATAGAAGGCTTTTTCTCAGCGTGGGCTAGGCAAAAAGGATCGCCCTTGATCTACTTGCCAGGTTTCGGAGCCTCCCCTCAATTACTAATGTACTACTACTACAATGTTTTGTAAAACATTTACAGGTAAAATGAAGCAAATATATAAAACAGTAAACTTACAATTTGTAATGTAATACGACAAAATATGTGTAAATTTAGAACTAGCTGAGACTCTGTCCTTTGTTAGGTTTATGTTTATCGTAAGATGTAACCCTGGTAGTTGATGTCATTATAAATCAATAAGACACTTGCATTATTAACATTCCGTATAATGTTAATGCAACAACTATACACAATAACTACCTACGTCCCAAAGGCACCAAATAATAATTACTATCATAGAAAAAACTGTCCGTTATTCTGTTATTCACGGACTTTAATGGGGGCTATTACACCTTGTTATAAGCGGCAAAAAATTCGAAAGTACTTAATTTGCTTCAGTAAGTAGTAAGTACCTGAGCAATTCTTAATTTTATTATTGCTTTTATAAAACCTTGTTATAAAGTGTAAATACAGTCTACGACAGTAATAATAACCATACATAATATTTTTATGAGTATTTTAGTTTATTATGAAAATGTTTCTACGAAGTATGCAGATGCTATTTACAGGACGCTTTTTCTTCCTAAGAAAGAAAATAGTCGGTTTAATGGCTAATTCTATATTTTAAGGTGGGAGTATCAACATGCTTGCCAACCTATAACCTATTTCGCGTATATTTATTTAATATTTCTAGCTTTTACACAAAATTTAAATAAAATCATTATCGTCTTCATATTTTATAGGTAATAATTTACATATTAAATAAATATCAAGGAATTTCATTAAATATTTTAGGAGAATTGTATAGCGAAAAATATCGGGTAAGATTTTTTTAACATTAACATGTCATTCTTCTTACATTATACAATTCTCCCAAAATTAGCAATGAAATAAATTGATATTTTTGTAATATGTCAGATATTACCTAAATATTGTACCGACGATATTGATTTTATTTAAATGGTAGTTAATCAAATAATAAGTTTAAAAAAGCAACGCGAAATAGGTTATAGGTTGGCAATAGATGGAATGACGTTGAGAATTCCACCTTAACATTTATCTTTAATTTTGATGCACTAGTGTATCCTGTGTGAATTGATCTGCATACTGACGTCACCAAGCGCATAGGCGAAATTCTACCATTTGGATTTACCATAATTAGTAAACTAGCCCATAGGGGTTAAATTACATGATATACAGGGTGACCAGTAAAGTCCGCATCATATGGGCTTTTTTTTTTATTAATGGCTTTATTCGAAATTTGACTGACTGCTTCGCAATCGAGATAAAAATTAAGCAAAAAAAAATAGTAGTCACGTGATTCGCATTATCTGTCAAATTTTAATTTTTTCCAAAAAATAATGCAAAAGTGGGTTTATTTCTGAAAATATCGAAACAAGTTATTGAAAAAAGTTTTTTTTAAATGCAGTTTCTAGCCTACATGCTAAATTTCAGCTGCATAAGATAATTTTGATTTTTTACCCATATTTTGTAAATTGCACCACTTTTGCAAAATAAAGACTCAACGCAAGCTACATAAAACTTCTTAGTTTTGACAATGGTTTATTTAAGATAAATTTTCTTTAAAGTAGCGCCTTATTAAATTTGTGGTTTTTCTACAAAATCAAAATGGGGCTATTAAAATTTGGTCGCATGTGATGCAAGACTTTACGTTAAGTTAATCTAAAATTTATTTTCCACTTAATGAACACTTTACTGATGATACTGTGTTCTTTTTTGTCTTAATATTAAGGTGTATTACTTTCAGACACAAACTACGTTTTCAAAAATACTTATTTTTATGAAGTTGCCTTATACAGGGTCAAAAAGAAATAAACTTTGCATCACATGCGACCAAATTTTAATAGCCCAATTTTGATTTTGTAGAAAAACACACATTTAATATGGCGCAGCTTTAAAGAAAATGTATCTGAAATAAAGCAAAACTAAGAAGTTTTATGTAGGTTGCGTTGAGTCCAATTTACAAAATATGGGTAAAAAATCAAAATTATCTTATGCAGCTGAAATTTTGCATGTGGGCTAGAAACTGCATTAAAAAAAACTTTTTTCAATAACTTGTTTCGATATTTTCAGAAAGAACCCCCCTTTTGAATTATTTCCTGGAAAAAATTTAAATTTGACAGATAATGCGAACCACGTGACTACTATTTTTTTGCTTAATTTTTATCTCGATTGAAGCAGAACTTGATACCAAAGTCAAATTTCAAATAAATATGTTAATAAAAAAATCCCATACTCACAAACAAGATGTTTAAGTCCGGACCTGCCTATTGTCCACATTCGTTAAAAGATCATTTTGCAGTGCGCATGCCTATTCCTGTGCGGTTTTGTTAACATGCGGAAGGCCATAAATTTGCCACTTTCGTCATTATTGTACGCTTATCTCAAGGTAAATGTCTACGGGAATATTCCGGATAATGTGCCTACTATCCTGGCTGTGAAGCTAAATACGTTATTGGCTGCCAACCAACAGCTTTTCTTGAAACCGGCATTATGCGCGGCTAGAGCACTGGTAAATTTCCAATAGGTACAAATTAAATCAATTTCAGCTCAAATAAAACCCAGAAGGGTCTTCAGCAACAGCGTATTATTCTAGATTTCATTCTGAAACTTGCGAGGAACCTGCTGGACCTTTCAATTTGACGTCTTGTCGACTTGTTATGACAATGAGATGTCAATCTTGCTCTGTCATCGTTGATGGGTATACATAACTGTCCAAAACAGCAGGATAGTCAAACAGACAAGGATATTTTTTGTTATAGTGAATATTTGAATGGCTTCCAACCAGTGGCGGCTCGTGACTAGCGAGTCAGGGGCATCAACAAGTCGCATCGTCAGAGTACATAATATATCGATTATTCTACCGTGGCATCGCGATTCGCGAACAGCTGTTGGGCGCGGAAAATTTGAGCTCATCCGTAGCAGCTCGTTGTGCGATGTGTAGGTGACGTCACGCCTCTGTAGTCATGGCAACTCGCGTTGAATCGGGACGAATAATCGGTCGCCCGCGCTTAGTACAACCTTGAGAGCGCGCAACTCGCTTGTTTATGCGAGTATAGCCTGCACGTTGGAATAGGGCTACGTTTGGTTTGAATTATTTTAATTGATTGCTTACATACATTGCGTTATTGGTTTTTTAAGTAAAGTATTCTTGGATTCTGTTTGAAATAATTGCAGGGAGGGTGGCGCCCCAGAGCCCTTCATTAACGAGCCGCCACTGCTTCCAACTATTTATCTATGTAAGACACATCGATATTTCTGAGCGTACAAACACTCTTAAGATAACGTAATAAGTACCTATATCGATAGAAAGGAGTAGGTAGGTAGCATCTTATAGAAACCCAATAAATGGACTATTGGCCTCAATACGTAGAAGATAACAGTACCAAACAAAAGTAACAAAGTACTGTTTATCCTTCTATTTATATTCCATGCCTTAAGTCAAACGAACACTTTTTTAATCCAATTTTTAATTTAAACTGTAAGCAGTATCTAATAATGATTTTAAACGAGACACGAATTTAATTTGATCAGATTGCAATTATTATAAATAACCATTTCTGTATCATATTATGGAAGGATGAGAGCAAGTGGAATTTTTTTACGTGCAAAGGGAAATACGTTGCCCACAGACTGCAGATTTAAACTAGGTGGTATAATTATCGCTAATCGGAACCCAATGGTGCCTCTGTAGGGTAATGTACCTACCTAAAACTTAAATTTTATTTTTTATTTTTTTTTTATTGCCTTTTTTTTTGTATCACACTCCTGTGGACTGTGATTAGGAACCATGTCAAAACTTAAAGTTTAAAAAATAATCTATAAGCCTTGAAGGGTAGCTGGCGTTATCTAATACTATAACAGAATTTTCTGGAATTAATTCTATCATTTCCTCATGATAATCTTTTGTTGATTTTGACTCAAATTCAAGTTAACCACCGTTTACAAATCCACTTTCACCACCTAAATTATGCGTTATTATTAACCTGCGACCTTTACCTGCAGGTTTCTTTAAACCAGTAGACAAACCTTCTACCAGTGTGACCAGTAATGTCCGCATCATATGGGATTTTTTTTATTAATAACTTTAATCGAAATTTGACTTTGGCATCAAGTTCTGCTTCGATCGAGGTGAAAATTAAGCAGAAAAATAGTGGTCACGTGATTCGCATTATCTGTCAAATTATAATTTTTTTCAAAAATAACTCAAAAGTAGGGTTATTTCTAAAAGTATCGAAAAAAGTTATTAGAAAAAGTTTTTTTAAATGCAGTTGCTAGCCCACATGCAAAATTTTAGCTGCATAAGATAATTTTGATTTTTTACCCATATTTTGTAAATTGCACCACTTTTGCAAAATAAGACTTAACGCAACCTACATAAAACTTTTTATTTTTGACAATGCTTTATTTCAGATACATTTTCTTTAAAGTAGCGCCATATTAAATGTGTGTTTTTCTACAAAATCAAAATTGGGCTATTAAAATTTGGTCGCATGTGATGCAAAGTTTATTTGTTTTTGATACTGTATAACCATAAAATAAGTATTTTTGAAAACGTAGTTTGTGTCTGAAAGTAATACACCTTAATATTAAGACAAAAAGAACACAGTGTCATCAGTAAAGTTTTCATTAAGTGGAAAATACATTTTAGTGGTGGGTAAAAAGTCAAAATTATCTTATGCAGCTGAAATTTGGCATGTGGGCTAGAAAATACATTAAAAAAAACTTTTTCTAATAACTTTTTTTGATATTTTTAGAAATAACCCCACTATTGAATTATATTTTGGAAAAAATTAAAATTTGACAGATAATGCGAATCACGTGACTACTATTTTTTTGCTTAGTGTTCATCTCAATCGAAGCAGAGCTTGATGCCAAAGTCAAATTTCGAATAAAGCTATTAATAAAAAAAATCCCATATGATGCGGACTTTACTGGTCACACTGTATAAATGCTTGACGAAGGGCTTCGAATATTTTTATCTTGCCATATATTTGGTACTTAATTACTTAAGATCAGGTACCAGTCAATTATTGTTCCGCTTATGATTTATTGAGGTTTTACGACTCATGACCCTCAGCTGTGCTGTCAGGCTTTAAGAAACAAAGTATAAAAGAATACAATAGGTTTCGTAATCTATTTGCAAATAATTAAACTAATCTTCCAGGTCCAGTTTCAGCGCGGTGGCTACTTTTATTCCTATTTTGCATTCTTAGTATATTTATACAAACCTCACAATTTCGCAATACTTGTTATGTTCCGCTAAAACCCAGTAAATATTAATTAATGAGGCATAAAGCTGATTAAACAAAAATAATTCATTAAATCATGACGTTGCATCGAAATAACTGCTGATGATGATGCAGTTTAACCCGAAAGGTCAGTACTCTTTTAGTTTCAGATGTACGAAAGTAGAAACAAATAGTAAAAAATATCAGCTGAGATGTCACTAAAACGTTCAAACAAACTATCTTCGAAGAAAACGTCCGTGTGTAAAACACCTTTATGCCCTTGGGGGACTTGCCGTACCTTTTTCTACCTGTCTGGCCAAAAGTATCGAAAAATAAGATACAACAAAATGTCTATCTATACCTTACATTCTGGTAGATGAATGCCGATAGCCTTAAATTTTTGTATTAGATTTTAAAGAAAAACTGATGCGAAAAAAAAATTATTATTTATTTAAAGAGAACCGACCATTGATCAAGGGGGAAATGTTATTGCTGTATTTTTCGATTTTAAGCGGGCATTCGAAACAATTGACAGGGTTAGATTATTGAGTAAATTGTGTCAGTATGGTATTCGCGGAAACGTTTATAAATGGTTTAAAAATTATTTAAGTAACGAGGCCACAAAAAACAAAAATATCGAAAACATATTCAAATAAAAAAATAAATAATATATAATATAGGAGTTCCTCAAGGAAGTATACTAGGTTCAGTATTATTTATTTTATACTTCAACGATATGCCTTTAGTTATAAAAATGTGTAAGTTACAAATGTTTGCTGATGACACCTTAATTTACATTATTGTTGTAAATATTTTTGATGGTCTAAATACTCTAATTTTGAGATAAATATATTATTAAATTGGCTAAAAGTAAATAAATTAAAATTAAATATTTCAAAAACTAAATGTATGGTTGTGGGTAATAATTTAAATTGTGAAAATATAAATGTTGTAGTTGATGGTGAGAAATTGGAATTAGTGAACAGTTTTAAATACTTAGGGATAATTATTGATTCAAAATTAAATTTTTTTGAAAGTATCATAATATCGAAGATTGCCGGAAAAGTAGGTTATTTTAAAAGAATCAGTTCTAATTTAAGTTTGTTTTCTAAAAAAAACTGTATTTAATACTTACTATTATATTAATACATTTTCTTTATTGTTCTTCCATTTTATATTGTGCTAGTGAGGAAATATTTGACAAATTACAAATTTTACAAAATAAGGCAATGCGGATTATTTTAAATTGTGACAAATCGCACCTTTAAAATTAAAGTGACACAATCCAAAAAATAGAGTTTTGCAGAAAACAGGAAAAACTGTAAAATATATTGGACCCCTCTAACTCTTTTGTCTCCTAAGCCCAAATAATAAATTAAATTAAATGTTAAATTTGGGGAAACATTAGCTAAATGGTTTTACTAGAAGACAATTATTTAAATTTGATATTAAAACCTACCCTTAATAGTAAAAAAAATAAAAATAAAAAATAAAAAACAAGTTAGGTCTTTTTACTGCCACATTTTTTTTAACAACGAACGAATTATTTGGAGTTATGCCATTTTTAAATTAAAATTGTCATTGTACTCAGCGAGTCATTTTAGAATAAGTTCTTTTTTTATTAAATATCAGTTACTTTTTTGTAAAATGTTTGGAATCAAGTCAGTTTAGACTTAAAGCAGTGTCAATTTTCAGCGCATGCGACAACAAACTGAAATGATACTATTTAGTATTAAAAAGACGCGCGAATACCGTTAATATGAAAAAGGCATAAATAGGTTTCTCTAATTGGGGAGAAGCGATTTGGTATTAGGTTCAGTGGCAGCTGATAGAGGGCGGTATTTAGTGCCATTTTATGATTAAACCTAGAAATATACAATTTTCGAGTTGTGTCACTTTACTTTTAAAGGTGCGAAATATACGAGAAGAAATTTTATGTTAAAAAATTTAGATTGGTTGAATGTTAGAAATTTAATTTTTTATTTAGTACTTTATATATAAAATTAAAAATAATTTATTGCCTGATTGTTTAAAAATTTTTTGTTCTTTTAATCATGACCATCATAATTATAAAACAAGAACTAATCAAATTTTTGTTGTGGATAGAGTGTCTAGAACATTAGCTTATAAGTCTATTTTTTATAAAGGTTTGATAGAATATAATAATTTGGAAAATTCTATTAAATCTCAAATATCATTACCTAAAACTATTTAAAAAAAACTTAAAAATTACATTTATTTAAAAAACAAAATGATACGTAATATTTGATACATTTTGCAAAATGTTTAACTTTTCTGTCTGTTTTTGTTTTAAAATTTAAAACAAACCTAATAAATGTTATTAGAAAAATTACAAAATAAGATAAACTTATCAAATTATTGTATGGTCAGCGGTTCTTGATAAGTCTACAAACTTTAAATTAAATCTGACCGTTTAAAGTGGGTCAAAATCGGGTTCAAAGAAGTCGGTTACAAACAAACATACATACCCGAACAAACCAGAATCGGGTATCAAACTATTGTATTATCAGCGGTTTTTGACAAGTATACAAAATTTAAATTAAATCTGACCGTTTAAAGTGGGTCAAAATCGGGTTCAAAGAAGTCGGTTACAAACAAACATACATACCCGAACAAACCAGAATCGGGTATCAAACTATTGTATTGTCAGCGGTTTTTGACAAGTATACAAAATTTAAATTAAATCTGACCGTTTAAAGTGGGTCAAAATCGGGTTCAAAGAAGTCGGTTACAAACAAACATACAAACAAACAAACAAACATACAGGTGAAGCTAATAAAAGCGTGTTAAAAATATAACACCCCCGACTAACGTTACTGGAGAAACATCTATTTCAGTACTGAGAAGAGTAAAAAACCAATATTTGAGAAAATACATGACGGTACATATTATAATATAAGGAGATTCATCAAAAACTATTTGTTAACAATCAGACTTACTTCCAAGGTTTCAGATGGATTAGAAAGGATTTAAAAAATGGCAATACTGTAAGTTGTAAAAGTCGCTGTTATCAGTGGCGGCTCGTTAATAAAGGGCTCTGGGACGCCGCCCTCCCTGCAATTATTTCAAACAGAATCCAAAAATAATTTACTTAAAAAACCAATAAAGCAATCTATGTAAGCAATCCATTAAAATAATTCGAACCAAACATAGCCCTATTCCAGCGGGTAGGTTATATTAAGCGCGGGCATAAATTCAAACCAAACATAGCCCTATTCCAACGGGCAGGTTATACTCATAAGGTTTGTTCCTACAGCGATCAGAAACAGTCCTTGACAGTCAGAATTCTGCGCAGTAAATATAAAAGTATTCCCACAAAGATTTTGGACAGTTTGAAAACCCAAAGTCGCTGTTCCTACACGTTTATTTGATAGTTTCCCAACTGTCAGAGCAGTTTGCGAATCTTTTGCCAGTAAAATGTCCGGAGCATGCGCGGTTAAACGCTAGCCTAACATATGACATAACCTATTTTTGTTAGACGTGTTTTTGCGGTTTTTGCTTTTGTATAAGACTTTTTCTATTATTAAATTGAGAAATGAGCGACATTGCGTCATCTGATAAAGATTCAGAAATGTCTGCTGTTAGGTTGGTGTTTAATATTTTATTTACTTCTTGAGCTAAAACTTCCCATAGTATCTTAATACTTTTGATTTGAAAAGTGCCAATCTTTGGAGGAGATATTAACATTTTTACAACATATTATTTAATATAAGTTACTTATTTTGTTTAAGTTTATTTATTGGGCCGAGCCACACGAGTTTAATTAACGAAATAATAATAAACAATTTTGAGGTTATGTCCATCGTTTAAAATTTCTTCAGTTTTAAACACCGAACCGAAGTTAGTTGATTTCGAACGCCTGTTTCTACAAGAGTTTGAAACCGGTCAGAAATCAGACTTGCGCCGTAAAGTTGGTTTGAAAATTGTCATGAAGTTGTCGGGGATTCGCTGTAGGAACAAACCTATAGACAAGCGAGTTGAGCGCTCTCAATGTTTTTTATACTTCTTGCATAATTTTCTGTTTTTACAGAATAACCCTTTACGACTGACCTTTTCTAAGGTACCGTACTGGGACGCAAGATGTCGCACTGGGTTTTATAAATCCCGTTGATGATCGATCCTGACAAGTGATTTGTCTTTGAGTCCTGTTTCCTTCTGCCAAACCGAGCCTCACTGATGAGCCGTAATAACGGCGAAACGCGTCTGGGGATGGGTTTGGCGGAAGGAAACAGAAAAACCTTTTTCGAATTAATATCTGTGGTCCGGCACTTATACCGGTTTTGAGGGCATCTTGCATAATTTTCTGTTTTTACAGAATAACCCTTTACGACTGACCTTTTCTAAGGTACCGTACTGGGACGCAAGATGTCGCACTGGGTTTTATAAATCCCGTTGATGATCGATCCTGACAAGTGATTTGTCTTTGAGTCCTGTTTCCTTCTGCCAAACCGAGCCTCACTGATGAGCCGTAATAACGGCGAAACGCGTCTGGGGATGGGTTTGGCGGAAGGAAACAGAAAAACCTTTTTCGAATTAATATCTGTGGTCCGGCACTTATACCGGTTTTGAGGGCATCTTGCATAATTTTCTGTTTTTACAGAATAACCCTTTACGACTGACCTTTTCTAAGGTACCGTACTGGGACGCAAGATGTCGCACTGGGTTTTATAAATCCCGTTGATGATCGATCCTGACAAGTGATTTGTCTTTGAGTCCTGTTTCCTTCTGCCAAACCGAGCCTCACTGATGAGCCGTAATAACGGCGAAACGCGTCTGGGGATGGGTTTGGCGGAAGGAAACAGAAAAACCTTTTTCGAATTAATATCTGTGGTCCGGCACTTATACCGGTTTTGAGGGCATCTTGCATAATTTTCTGTTTTTACAGAATAACCCTTTACGACTGACCTTTTCTAAGGTACCGTACTGGGACGCAAGATGTCGCACTGGGTTTTATAAATCCCGTTGATGATTGTTTCGTGTGTCTTCTTTTTGACGGGGATGATAATTGGACTATAAATGGGGTGCAGGACTTAAAACATCTTTCAGAGAAAATAAAAAAACATGAAAATAGTGCAAAATATCGTCATAATGTGGTAAGTTTTGAGATGTTAGGACAAACTAATATTTTAACTTGTTTAAGTAGTGCTTATGCTGATGAAATTAAAATTCACAACGAGAAAGTTAGAAAAACAGACACGTACTTTTGAAAATAATAGACATTTTAAATTTTTTTTATTTAAAGCCAGCGCCCCCCCTGACTCGCTAGTCACGAGCCGCCACTGGCTGTTATCCTTACAGTGTATGGGCTTGTGCTTTTGTTAGGATCAAAAACAATCCATATATATTTTGCAACATTCATCTAACGCAATTGATCACAAACACAGCTCACCAACACTGTAACGTTAGATAATGAATGAATATCAAAAACTCTGCGTCACTCGTAGTAAAAACGTCCGTACAGCGTTTCCGTTGTGATTTTACCAAATCGTTATAATTTGATATTATCTGATAGGGACAAAATGTAAGCAATTTTGCGTTCTTATGTCTGTGGTATAAGGTGCAATTATTGCTTAATCCGATCCTGTTGACGCACACGATGCAGCTTGCGTGTTTTAGATAATTGAGATACGTAGGGTACTTGTCAAAATTTTATTTTTTTAAAATATTAATATTTTGCATGTTGATGGCCAGCGGGCTTACACGCTCGATGGGTATCTCTTGTCACATGCCACACAACCAATTTACATTATTGCCGAGTGTATTGCGAATCGACGCTGAACATAATTGTAATTATTATTGGGATCATGTTCGAAATTGGCGTAATCGGGATATTGTCATGATTCTGTGGCGGCTGGCTTTTATAACATTGTATTAAATATATATTATGTGCGTTTTATACAAGAGTTTAAGAGTCTATCACAGCTTTTATTTAGGTATTTTTCATTATTCAAAGAAGTAGTCCATTCTCCAAGAGACCCGTTTCTATTAAACAAATAAAAACCAAAACAACATAAAGTCGGCGTCTCGCCGTCTCGTCAAATCCCTATTTAATTAAAAAAGGTAACAGGTTTCGCCCTATAATATGGGCATCATCAGACCCAAAAAATGTTCAACATAAAACATACAAAAGAAAAAAACCCAAAATTTTTCTCTACCTAACATTTAAACACAAAATTAAAAAGTTAATAAATAATTAAACATTCTATCAATATTACAATTAAAAAACAAGTAACAATAACCAAAGAGTTTACGGTAGGGCCAGGGACTTGGTGGTAACTCGGTAAGAACAGAAAAGAAGAAGAGACGTCAGTCAAAATTGTTGTACTATTTACATGAAAAAAGCGGGAAAAATATGTAGTTATATGAGTATATATTTAGGTACGTATTAATTGCTTATATTATTAAAAATGAAATTTGTAAAATAAAATGAACCAACATAACAAATTTTATTAAAATTTAAAAAAAAAATGGTAATTTATATGCTTATTTTTTTGAGTCTGTTCGATGCTGTATATCTCCAGAACTATTTATAGGAAAAGAAAAATCAATAGCAAACATGTAAGTAAGACGCTTCAAGCAAAAAATATTAAAAAATAACGAAATTTATCCATAATCCAATTTTAATATACTGAGTGATTTTTAAATACATGCATTTTTCTGTTATTTTTCTATCGGTTATCATCATAAACACCCTGTATAACCTTGATAATTATATATATTTGGAACTACAATACGCTAAGCGACAAGCAGTACATAAAGGAATATCTACAAAATTTCTTTATAAATTAATAAAAAATATATTAATTTTTTTGAGTTACCCTGTATAATTTTAAATATTATAAATTCTGATAGCTTGCTCCAAGCTAATGTCATCTACAGTATAACTTTGTTAATATTTAATTTAATTCCGAAAATACAATGATTTATCAAAAAATATTTAATAATTTTCGTCACTTACCCGGTATATAATAAAATGTTTTAACTACTTTTATAGTATTCTATCCTATCTACGAAAGGGTCCACAAAAATCTAGAAAAATAAAACGAATTAATATTATAAACTACGAAAATATAATGTATTGAAAATTCATATTTTGCAATTTGGACACTCTGTATCTTAAAAACTGGTCGGCAGATTTTGTTGTGGCCATGAATACTTTTGGTCAGAATGATATTCTCTACAACATACTAAAAATTTGGGAAATTTAACCGAGGGCCATTTTTCATAAGAGAAGTATGACACTGTGTTCTTTTTTGTCTTAATATTAAGGTGCATTACTTTCAGACACAAACTACGTTTTCAAAAATACTTATTTTATGAAGTTACCTTATACAGGTCAAAAACAAATAAACTTTGCATCACATGCCATTGCGACCAAATTTTAATAGCCCAATTTTGATTTTTTGAAAAACACACATTTAATATGGCCCTACTTTAAAGAAAATGTATCTGAAATAAAGCATTGTCAAAACTAAGAATATTTATGTAGGTTGCGTTGAGCCTTATTTTGCAAAAGTGGTGCAATTTACAAAATATGGGTAAAAAATCAAAATTATTTTCTGCAGCTAAAATTTGGCATGTTGGCTAGAAACTGCATTAAAAAAAACCTTTTTTTAATACCTTTTTCGGTACTTTCAGAAATAACCCCACTTTTGAATTATTTTTTGGAAAAAACTAGAATTTGACAGATGATGACTACGATTTTTTGCTTAATTTTCATCTCGATCGAAGCAGAACTTGATGACAAAGTCAAATTTCGAATAAAGTTATTAATTAAAAAAATCCCATACGATGCGGACTTTACTGGTCACATTGTATAAAGAACCCAGCACTTCTCTTATCAAAAATGGCCCTCGGTTAAATTTCCTAAATTTTAAGGATGTTGTAGAGAATGTCCTCGAGAATGTCATTCTAATGAAAAGTATTCATGGCCACAACAAAATCTGCCGACCAGTTTTTAAGTTGCAAAATATGAATTTTCATTACATTATATTTTCGTCGTTTATAATATTAATTCGTTTTATTTTTCTAGATCTAGAGAAAAATAAATTCTTGAGCTTTTTGGACTAGCTTTTTATTACCAACTAATGCAATTTAATTAAACAATTTTTTTTATAATTCATCAGGTTACATTGGACATATTTTTCATTCATTTTTATTCAACAGAATATATTTTATTATGTGTTTTTTTAAATTTTGTAATCCTTTTGTAAAGTAAATGAGGTATACAATGCTTAAATGTGTATTGAATCTACTGTATTTTATTAGCCAATTTTCAAAAGACAATTAAATTTACAAGTTGTCCATTTCTTTTTTGTAGCCCTGAAGAAAGTAGAAACCAAACTACCGAAACGTTGGTAAAAATTAAATTACATTAGTAATAAAAAGCTAGACCAAAAAGCTCAAGAATTTACCTCTATAAACCTAGCAGAACAAGGTGCTTAAAATAGAAAATTTTTGTATGGAAAATAAGGTGCTAGTTAGGTGCTAATTAGGTGCCAACTTAAAAATTTAGGTGCTCCTATGGTTTTTGAGAAAATTATATTTTTGTGTTGTTCTGCTAGATTAACGTTAAGCTAGCAGAACATTACTGTAAATAAGCTAATCAAGAACAAAATGTAGTACCAAAATTAGGTGCTTTTTAGGAGCTTATTGAATATCTAAAAAAAAAATTTAATTAGTTAAGGTTTTTAAAAAATACCGCCATGTTCTGCTAATTCTAAGAGGAACAAATTCCGTCTAAAAGGTATATCGGCAACCGGTTTGTTCGTTGTTATCAGAGCATTTTTTTTAATTCAATTTTTTCAACTAATATTGTTTTATAAAATTTTAATACAAAAAAAAAATGCTCTGGGTAACAACGAACAAACCGGTTGCCGATATACCTTTTAGACGGAATTTGTTTCTCTTAAAATTAGCAGAACATGGCGGTATTTTTTAAAAACCTTAAATAATTAAAGTTTTTTTTAGATATTCAATAAGCACCTAAAAAGCACCTAATTTTGGTAGGTACTACATTTTGTTCTTGATTAGCTTGTGTTTGACAGTAATGTTCTGCTAGCTTAACGTTAATCTAGCAGAACAACACAAAATTATAATTTTCTCAAAAACCCTAGGAGCACCTAAATTTTAAAGTTTGCACCTAATTAACACCTAACTAGCAACTAATTTTCCATACAAAAATTTTCAATTTTGAGCGCCTTGAATATTTACTCTATATATTTGATTTTTCTGGCTTTGGGAATGTTTTTTTGATAAAGAATTATAATAATTTTAAAGCACCTAAATAGCACCTAATTTTGGATAAATAAGTTATTATTTGTTAATCCTTATAATAAAACTGTTCTGGTAGCTCAGCGTCAACCTAGCAGAACATGGCGGTATTTTTTTAAAACCTTAACTAATTAAATTTTTTTTAGATATTCAATAAGCACCTAAAAAGCACCTAATTTTGGTACTACATTTTGTTCTTGATTAGCTTATTTGACAGTAATGTTCTGCTAGCTTAACGTTAATCTAGCAGAACAATACAAAAATATAATTTTCTCAAAAACCATAGGAGCACTTAAATTTTAATGTTGGCACCTAATTAGCACCTAACTAGCGCCTAATTTTCCATACAAAAATTTTCAATTTTGAGCACCTTGTTCTGCTAGGTTTATAGAGGTCAAGAATTTATTTTTCCCTAAATAATATACCTGGACGTGACTTCTTTTCAAGAATTAAAAAAAATCCCGTATGATGCGGACTTTACTGGTCTCACTGTATCTATTTTTAAAGGTAAGAACCCCCTTAAATCTTATACAAGTAAAAACGTAGCATACGCCCGTAAGGTATTCCAATTTAAAGCGAATCCGAAAGAGGACTAAAACAATAAGATAAATACCTTTAATTTACTAAAATAACGACTTTAAGTAGCTCTTTTACGTAAGCGCGCCCCATTGTCACAAGGCACTGGCGTGCAATATTGATTTCATTTGGATAAGGATCTTGATTAATTGAGGCCCTGCTAGGACGTGTCAGTTCAATTTAAGGCTGGCAATTTAACTTGCGCGCGACCTGGCGACTATTACCTTAACGATTCTGACGCTTGACGGCCTCGTTTTTTACCTTCGAAGAATTTAAATTATAAAATGGGTTATTCGTTTTAAATCTTTAATTTGTCACATTACGTTTTTGCGGTTTTCGATCTTTCTCGGGCGCGGTATCGGTAATTTTATAAATTATCTTGTACTTTATCTACCGCAGGCAGCTTTTTTCGGTTGCAGATGATAACAATTAAAGTAAAAAATATATATAAAACGGAAAAACCGTATAACTTTACTCCATTATTACAGGAATGGGATGCCAGACATTTTAAACTATCTTAAGAAGGCGCCAGACCATCATAAACGTGATTCTTCCAGGCAGGGTTGTGATTTTGTCCACTTTTTTTGATTTTGTCCAGGACATGGACAAAATTGGACAAAATCGGACAATATTGGACAAAATCAAATTTCATTACATTTTATTAAATTTGTTGATTTAGGCAACCCAAAATACACGTTTGTATTGTGTATTATATAAACAATAAATACCAAATTAAAAATTCCAGAAAATGGCTATTTGTTATTTCATTATGGGGCCTTAAGGTGGGAGTATCAACATGCTTGCCAACCTATTTCGCGTAGATTTATTTATGTTTTTTAGCTTTTATACAAAATCTAAAGAAAATCAGTATCGACTTGATATTCTATAGGTAATAACTGACATATTTAATAAATATCAAGGAATTTCATAACTTATTTTAGGAGAATTGTATAGCGAAAAATATCGTGTAAGATTTTTTTACCATTATTATGTCATTGTTCTTTCACTATACAATTCTCCCAAAATAAGCAATGTAATAAATTGATATTTTTGTAATCTATCAGATACTACCTAAATAATGTACCGACGATATTGATTTTTTTTAAATGTTAGTTATTAAAATAATAAACTCAAAAAATCAACGCGAAATAGGTTATAGGTTGGCAATAGATTGAATGATGTTGAGAATTCAACCTTAAGGTAAATTTTCATGCGTCCGTCATCCGATGGCACGATGATCCGACGGTATCCCGCTATTGTTGTTTAAGTTTTTTTTGACACCCTAATCCTAATATAATAAAGTTTTTTTAATTTTATATGTGTTTAATTTGATTTTGTACAATTTTGTCCATTTTGTCCAGAACAATTGATTTTGTCCGGACGGACATAATTGGACAAAATCGTCCAATTATGTCCGCTTGGACGAATTCAACCGACCCTGCTTCCAGGGGTCGCAGGTACCCAGAGAGTGTAGCGAAGTCTTCTCCTACTCCTCCAGAGACATTCATCGCATATTTGGTATTCATCGATGCCAATCATCAGTAGTGATGCCGCGAGACGAGACGAGACGAGAATTGGCCCATTCTCGTCTCGTCTCGTGAGGCGAGAATTTTTTTTTATCTCGTCTCGACGAGAAACGCGTTTTTCTCGCTCGAGAGTGCCATTGTCTCGTCTCGTCTCGTCTCGTCTCGTCTCGTTTTTTCTCGTGAGTAGGGAATCATAAAAAATATTTTTTTATACGGGTCTTAAAGGGGGTAAAGATTTAAAAGTATCTGGTCGTCTCGCAGAAGGGTTTAATATAAGTCGGTTTGTTAGTCATGTGACTTAGAAACTATTTTTCTTAGATCAACAAAATATTGCAAGCGGCCATAAGACATAATTCACGTAATGTAATAGGCTTGGCACCGAGGTATTTTCAGTCCAAAATATACGGGGTGGTAAAAGATACAGAATAGAGAACGATTTATAATAATAATAATTGATTCATAATGGAACTACCCTTCTTTTATTATTTATTTTTTGGCATAATTCGGGCATAATTAACTGCAATAGTTTGGAAAATATTCGACTAAATAAAGGGATCAGCCCAGAATGTCATCCGGGGAAAAACCTTAATTTTTTTTATTACATTAATAGAAAGTGCAAGAGAAAGAACTTAAAGAAGTATTTCCGAAAATGCTCTATTTGACATATCAATCTCTCATAGTTTATGAAATATTCGGACTAAATCGCGGTAACATTAGATAATTAATTATTGTGTCCTTCTTTTACATATGAAATTTGACTGAGGTCCTTTTCGATATTGTGTTTTCAATCGAAAATGCTTTCTTTCAGATTTGGTTAATTATTTAGAAATGTCAACTACTAACCGTAGACAGAAGAAAGAGGCTAGACAATTTGATTCTGTTCGCTCTTGAATATCTGTTTTAAGGTAAATGCCTTCACAATACGATAGAGTGAGAACGTTAAACACATTATTTTTCTGTCTATCTTCAATTTTTATTATCTTCCCAAAAAAATCAACTTCCGGTTAAACCGGATGTAACTCGAAAGCAGGAAATATAGTTGCTCCGGTTTAACTGGAAGTTGATTTTTTTGGGAAGATAATAAAAATTGAAGATAAGACGTACTGTTAGAAGGTTATAAGCTGTCAAAGTTAAAAAATGTCACTTTTCGAGAGTCAATATCTCGGAAACTATGAAGTATACACTAATAATGCATTTAATAAAAAATAATTATAATTTTATGTGGAATTTAAAAATGTAAAAATATACAGGGTGTTCCATTTAAAAAAATATTCCAAAAGCGGACCCAGCTGTCATCTTGACATTTAAAGCTGTCATTGGTATGTCAAAAAGTGCAAGACTTGCTCAAATATTATCGTTCAAAATTTCATTAAAATATATCGAACGGTTTAGAAGTTAGAGGGGGGGACGGACTTTAGGTCCTCACTGTATATTAGGAGATACCTAAAATTCAGTGTTCTAACAAACGAGAAAATTCGAGAAAATTCGAGAAAAAACGAGAAATTTCTCGACGAGAAACGGTCTTCTCTCGTCTCGTCTCGTGACTTCTCTCGAGAAAAAAATTTCACTCTCGTCTCGTCGAGACGAGACGAGACACGAGAATTTCTCGTCTCGGCGGCATCACTAATCATCAGAACTAGATGCTTCGTTAGAGAGAGAATTCTAGATAATTGAAGGCTCACATTAAAGACAAAATTAAAACATATATTATTTGATAAGGAATACAAATTTGGTACTACACGGGGCAATACCTCCATCACGGATCGAATTATTCAAACTCCATAAAACAGGGCATAATTCAAACTCTTTATCACCGAGCATCTAACGTTTGCAACAGTCCGGAAGACCTTAATATTGAAATTACAAATATCAAAAAAGATTTAAAACAGAATGGTTACCCTGAAACATTTGTAACTAATACCATCTCAAAACATAAAAATCGCGAAATAGAAACGAAAGAGGAGCAAGCATTTCTTACAATACCTCATGTCAAGGGCATTTCTGAACAGATTAGAAGGATAATAACCAAAAACTATAATATCAAAACATCCTTCAAATCCGGAAATACGCTAGAAGCTTTCTTACAAAAGTAAAATCCCCTCGTAATGAAAACAACAATACAAAAAATTGTATCTATTAAATCCCTTGCGAGTGTGGTGAATCGTACATTGGAGAAACAAAAAGACCTCTTCCCGTACGAGTTATTAACATCTGAAACATACTCAAAGAGGTGAAACTTCGAGATCAGGTATAGCGGAACATGTATGGACCAACCAACATAATGTACAGTGGTCATAAGCCACGGTTTTGGACACGGAACAGCACTGGAGAAAACAAAAAGTCAAAGGAGCAGCTTTCATGAATCAAAATACCCATATATTTAGTAAACCAAGTATAGATATCCCCAATATCTGGAAGCCTCTTCTTGTCCAAAACCAACAGCTCCAACTTCACACTCCAATAAGCACGTATATAGGCGGAGTCATCAAGCTTCATTGTACATGCATAGTATTTAAGGCAGTAGCCTTAGAATTATAATCTAGTTTACACTTGAAAACGGTTAGAGATACTAATTAACTGAAACGTTGTGTTAAGTAACAAAATAAAGAGAATGGAAGTTTGACAAGGTATATTTTTTGATATTACTTCATTGTCTACCACCTTCAAACAAACACTATGTATAACTTGATATGCACTTTAAAAATAGGCCAAAGAACCTTCTGCGGATTCTTATATTTCGATTGTTTTTGCACGGGGAAACAAAAAACCAACATCTGCATCAAACAAATAGGAATTTTTATTTTTGATAAATCAAGTAAGCGTCTCGGCACCAAAAATAAACATAAACCACTCGAAATAAACCACAAACGCAAACCTCAAATAAAAATCAGTCCTCTTTCTAAGAACAAATGCAAACAAATATTAAAAGCCGAGGTGGATATTTGTATTGGACATGGTGTGTCTATAGACTCTCATCATTCTAATGCCTATGGTATCTTTCGACGTTTTTTTGAAAGCATTTGACATAAAAATAAATATACCGTTATTTTATGAAAGAAATAATCGTTTTGTATTATTAAAGAATTTGAAATTGGGTATTTATGTACCTATAACTTGACAATATACACTTAAATATAGTTAATAAAAAAGTAGGGTTATCATTTAAAAAACTATCGATATAAATTAAAATGTCTATCTTTCTCTGTCGCAGTCATCGATATTTACCTTTAGATAAGCAAACAATAATCACGAAAGTGGCAAATTTATGGCCTCACGCATGTAAACAAAGCTACACACGATTAGACATGCGCACTGCAACATTATCGTTTGACGAATGGGAAAATAGACAGGCCCGGGCTTTAAAATTTAAGTTCTTGCTCAAAAAATTGTAAAAGTTGACCTTTAATTTACTTTTACGTGTAAACCGCTAAAATTTACCCGTAATTCTTGCCAACAAATTGGAATTTCTTCTCAATTTTTGATCAAGTTGGGAAATCAGAAATAAGGTAGTTATTTCTGGTACTTTAAGCAGTTGCAAACTCAGATTTTGAAGATAGAAATTTGTTTAAAAATGATTCGTCGTCATGATCTTAGTTTAATAAGAAAGAGAACAAGTCAATTAAACTATAAAACTTATAAAATCGAATATAAACAGCAAACAGAACCAGCTAAATAACCAATCTTCGATGTTATCGAGTACCTAACCTCAAGTCAAATATTAGTTGGTATATAACTCGAATTGATTTTTACAATTTGGGAAAAACTTGGGTATACGTGTAACATTTTCAAGCACAATTTCTTGTTCAAGAATTTGAAAGAGTTTTTGCCCGAGAATGTGACCCTGGAATACTTTTACCCTTGGATTAATATAAACATATCTAGGTATTCACTTTTTTATATGATATAAGTATAGAGAAAAATATCTTTTAACGTTTTTGAAGCAATATATTGCCCGAAAAATAGGCGTACCTAATTAGATTGCAGGGCTGCAAACAAAATATACCAAAATATGCATCGGGATAATCAGCATATCTTGCTTGTGTAGCTTAGGCCTAGTTAAAAGTGTTTAAATTGATCCTAATAAAATAAAGTTATATATCACGATACAACACTACTCCATCCTTACTGCAAATACGAAATTCCCGGTATTTCACCCCTATTTGAGCGAAACAACGGCTGTTACTAGTCATTGTTTATGTTCCAATCGGAGTCACTAAAAGCCCAAACATAATTCGCTAAACTACACAAAAAATAGAAATTTGTAAATATTAAACACCCACAATCAACAACAAGGAATCCACAGAGAAAACTTAAAACACAACAAGAAAAATGGCGTCGAGCCGGTTCTGGAGTGTATTTTGAGCATGTCGATAAAGGTCAGACCGATAACAAGAGGTTTGTGCGCATGCCCAATTCTGCTGGGCGAGAAGGCATCGGACCGGTAAGCCGTGCGCTCAGCCGCATTATTTCACCCATAAAACGTAACTTTTGTTTACGCAGGAAATAAGCTCTAGGTACTTATCTAATGGTAAATGTCTATGGTGGTCGCAATTACCTAAAATGCAATATAAGTACTCCATCTTCCCCTACATGCACCAATTTACTTATGCATTTTACCTATCTCACATACAGACGCTACTTCCTACGCTATTGTATTTAATATTAAAAGCTACGACCGCAGGATCGCATTAGAACGAAATTGGCCCATAAATTAATAAGATTAAATAAGACTTTATCTGGAAACCCCCAGCTAGGTGTCGTTTGATATATTGCACTTAATGCACTCGCGACAGTTTCTGGTAAGGTTCCAGTCTCTATTATGTGTAGGTTATTTTAAGGGTGTAATTTTTATGTCGCGTAATATTTTATAAACTTAATTTATAATGGTTTTTTACGGAGAAGGTGGCGGGAAAACGAATTAAAGAGACTGATAAAGAGCTCTATTATGAGATTTTTATGGCGTATTTTAAACGATACCGTCGCTAGCTGTTAAATAATTTATCATAAACAATAATATTTCATAGAATACCTACCTACTTTTCTGTAATTTATATGTATAAGTATTTGCATGTTTTTTCGAAAGTTAAAACAGAAATATTTTAACCGGCCTTTATATAGTCGGACTTGTATCCAAGAACGCAACGACAATATGACATTTTTTGCTATAAAATTTGAAAAGCTTAACCAGACGTTTACTATTCAAAGAAATAGACAAGGGAGATGCAGTTATTATTTAATATGCATAAAAGAAAATCGGTGAAAATGTCGAATAAATCCAGCTGATTTCGTAACAGAATTGATGATAATATTTCAGTCACTTGAAAATATACTGGAATTAGCGTTGATTCTCGATAACTTTCCTGATTTTGGCAATTATTTTCAACGTATCTTATACGTATCCGAACATAAGATTTCATAAAATACTACAACTCGCTAGTTTTATAACTCGTTTTATAACTTTTATAAAGCAATAAAGAAAGTTAATTATAATGACAACGCAGCATAGAACGCGAAACATGTGCAGGCGCACCGCTTGATTGGCTCGTAACTACACGTTTGGCGGCGAAACTCTTGTATATTGTCAGAGTCGTTTATAGCGTCTTCCAACGGTAAGTTTTAACGCATGCATGAATAACGCCATAACTTTTAAATTGCCCGTTGAGTTCGATGTTCAATTTGTAAATAAAATTAACGCTGTATTCTTGCAAGTCATAATGCTAATAAAACACCCAAGACTCCAAGACCCACTTACAAGTTTAAAACATGGTGGATGCGAAGGTCCTGTCTCTATTGCTGTCTCTGTGCCATAAATGACGATGGGGCGTATTCTTAAAAAAATTTTACTTTATACAGGGTGTTCATTTGAAAACTTCCCACCACGGATTTTCCTGCTTTAAAATGAAAATGTGGAAAATCGCTCGGACCCGTCGATTTTTATTTCGAGGGGGACATATTTTGCGTATATTGTCAATCTTCTTACTTCCAGCCCCTAGGAGGGAGGGGGGGTAAGATCTAAATCTTAAATGGATACGCCTATTTTATATAATTTTTTTGGATTCTGCATAAAATTCTGAACATTTTTTAATAAAAGCATTATTAGTTTATACTAAACAGTTTCCGAGATATTGACTCTTGAAAAAATGAGATTTTTGAACTTTGACAGCGTCTAGCTTTCTAACTGTACGTCTTAGAGCAAAACGGCTTACATGTCCCTATCTTCGATTTTTATTATCTTTCCCATAGTATCAACTTTCGGGTAAACCGAAAGTACTATATTTCTTACAACCGGTTTAACCGGAAATTGACACTATTGGAAAGATAATAAAAATCGAAGATAGGGACATGTAAGCCGTTTTGCCCTAAGACGTATTGTTAGAAAGCTAGTCGCTGTCAAAGTTCAAAAATCTCATTTTTCAAGAGTCAATATCTCGGAAACTGTTAAGTATAGACTAATAATGCTTTTATTAAAAAAATATTCAGAATTTTATGCAGAATCCAAAAAAATTATATAAAATAGGGTTATCTATTTAAGATTTAGATCTTACCCCCCCCCCCCCCTCCCTCCTAGGGGCTTGAAGTAACAAGATTGACAATATACGCAAAAGACGTCCCCCTTGAAATAAAAATCGACGGGTCCGAGCGATTTTCCACATTTTCATTTTAAAGCAGGAAAATCCGTGGTGGGAAGTTTTCAAATGAAAACCCTGTATAATATCCTGAAATAAAATTGAAAACGCTGACAATCATCTACGAAGCATGCAACGATATTTTTTGAAAAAAAAAATACAGAACTTGCTGGCATATACCTCCAATAAAACAGTTAAGTCCTGGTATTTCATGTTTTGTTATTCAAAGAATAATTAAAAGTAAAATTTACTTTGATAATCTCTTTCATAGTTCCTTTGCGCCAATGATGACAACATAATAAATAAATAACAAATTTACTTGCCTTATTTCGACGAACGGTCTTGCTAATCGAAATCCATTCGGACTATTCGGAGGCAGCGGCGTAACAAGAGCCGTTTGGACCCTTTCCAATAATATTTTTAATTAGCACAAGCACAGAATTTATATGCTGTGGCATGAGCGCCGTCGTTTGAAAACAACCAATCGTATGTCCATTCCACTACACATAAAGGCATTGCAGGTAATAAAAGGGCGGACGAACTTGCAAAAAAGGAATCGGAAAAGACATGTAGAGGTCCAGAATCGGTACTCGGTGCCCAAGGTGCATAGTCCGAGATGCCATAAAGCAATGGAGGAAAAATAGACAGGAATTGAACAATAACAAATATTTCATCGGGGAACCTGATCCGAAACTAGCAAGACAGCTACTTTTGATGCGCTGAAACCAGCTGGAAACCATCACAGGAATTCTGACAGGACATAAGGCTGTTAAGAAGCATCTGCAGGCTTTGCGGACAAGATAGGGAAACTGTACAACACATAATCTGCCAATGCGAGGACTGGATCGAAAAAGGCAACCAAGACTAGAACCAGAGGATGTACCGATGCTCTCTTTAAAGTATATGGTCGAAATTAAAATTCAGTTAAAACGCCCAATGTAACGCCACTGGGAAGTCTTTGATTGTCTAAATATTTATTTATGGGTTTAGAAATATTAAATGATGTTCAGATATTTACCGTTAATAGGTTTACATCCATACCGAGTTAAGTATCTCTAGCTTCAAGTTATTATACGAGCTATGAAATAATTCAAGAAATAAATGCAATTAATATAAAAGCCTTTAAGGAATCGACGAAATTACTTTTCCACACAACCTGTTCCCGCGATATGCTGCTAGTAAATCAATATAAATAAACTGAGAATCAATTGAAACGCGGTGAAATCATGTAATAATTTTTCGATCTCGTAACTTAAAACACAGCTTTCAGTACAGATGCCGTCAACAGTACCGACTATACTCTGTTTTTTAAAGCCTGACAGCATCGCTGAGAGTCATGAGTCGTAAAACCTCAATAAACCATAAGCGTAACAATAACAGATACCTGATCTTAAGTAATTAAATTATCTATTATTGCATAGGTACACAGGTAGGTGGCTTATGTCATAGAATATTTCCAACTTCAAGTGAGGTAGTTTAGTTTTATTTTTAACGTGTTATCGAAAGGTTGTATGTATATATTATAAAAATAATACAAAAATGGCGAATAATTATTATTCCTCGGTGTTTTGTAAAGGTATGCTTGACCTAAAAGCAAGGACAATAGTTTTAAATGTACACGATGCACTTGTGCACCAAACACCATCTAAGTAGTACTGTCAGAAACCTAGTATCAGCATGTGCTAATATGACGGGAGTTAGGGAATCAGCAATCTATAGGCTTCTTAGGGAAAAAAAATCTGGAACTGTAGCCCCTCCTAAACAGTCGCCAGGAAGGACACCTAGGTATACAAATTGATGAGGATGTAAAAAGTATCATAAGAAGAAAAGTGAATAATTTTTATTTCAATAGAGAGATCCCAACATTAGATAAAATTTAAAATGCTGTAAAAGAAGACTTTACCCAACGTAGGAAGAAAAAAATTGGGGCAAATTTTACTTCAATTAAATTTTTCTTGGTAAAAACACAACCGAAAGTCAATGTTATTGGATAGAGACGATACCATTTTTTGGAGACGACAGTATCTAACAGATATGAGCAGATATAGAAATGAAAAAAGGACCATTTTTTATCAAGACGAAACCTGGGTTAACGAAGGACATTCAGTACAAAAGATATGGCAAGATTAAAATATTCAAAGCTCTCAAGCATTTATAGAAGGTTTGTCTACTGGTTTGAAAATACCTGCAGGTAAAGGTCGCAGGTTAATAATATAACGCATATTGGCAGTGAAAGTGGATTTGTAAACGCTGGTTTACTTGAATTTGAGTCAAAATCAACAAAAGATTTTCTTGAGGAAATGACTGCTATACAGTATAGAGTCATCCTGCTAAATTCCAGCCGGATGGCCCGGATTCTATTCCCACCATGGCAGATGACTATTTTAACAGATTTCAACAGCTATATTTTTTTTTGTAATTAGGTTAAATCCGTAGAACGACAACGTATTTCGTGGACAAACAAAAGGTAAGTTTTATGAGTGGAAAAATGCGTTTGCTAATCTAAACTGTTTATGGGATGATGCTGCATTGATACCGTTTATATCAAACCTTAAAAAATAAATGGGAGAATATTTTTTTTTAAAGTTAAGGAAGGAAATTAATTTTTGCATGCAGTTTCTTCGCTCGCACGTCAATCATACCATTTTTTTAAATTATAGGTAAATCTTATCATTACGGTTCAATTATTTCTGAGTTTATTTTATTCAGATGAAGAATAACCACATTCATCGAAGAATTAATTTATTATGCTCTTCTATTAGGTTGAATATTTACACCGGTCTAGTTTATATTTATGGAACAGCTTTATATATAAATATTAATAATATTAATAATCCCAGAGAACACTGCTGAGACTAATCGTAGGTTACATGCCGCGGAGCCGACATGGTTGCCAAGTAAGTATCTGGGATTTCTCTCTATAAATTCAAAATTCCGTAATAATATAACATTATGATATTAGGAGAATAAGAGATATGTACTTTATGTGCTGACCGTGGAAAGTCACTACGTTCGTCAGACAATCCATGCGAAATGGCACTAAAAATTAAGAGTTCTAGTTTGTGGGCTCATTATTCAATGATAAGGTCCGTGTTAAATTTGAAGCATAATGTGAACATTGAAAAATACAACAATTTGCGTGCTTTTTTAAAAAAGCAAGGAGAAGGTTATAAGCTAAAGAAATTGAGAGCCTTGTCTTGTCAAGGGAACAGATCAGCAAATTTTTGTCTGACGCCCCAGATGAAAAGTATTTGGCGATGAAGGTAATAAAATTACATTTTGTTTGTTTCACATTGTGCTAACCTACCCTTAATTTTTTAGGTAGTTTTGATATTTAGAATATCTGGGACATGTCGTTGCGACGAATTAGTGAATATGACAGTAGTTGATGATCTTGAAGATAGGGGTTCTTTTTGTTGCTAATAAAAATTTCCAACACTAAAGCTAATAAGAGTAGAACTTTCAACGTCCTGGGGGATGAGTATTTAAGCAAATATACAAACTACGTTAATTTGCGTCCTGCCGATTTTAAGGAACGACGTTTTTTTTTTAAATGTCAAAATGGGAAAAATGTTATAAAGCTGTTATGGGTATCCATAAAATTGGTAGTGTAGCAAAAGACCAAAAGATATGGCATTGTATCTGAAGATTCCAAATTGGAAAGAATATACAGGTTGTTTAAGACGAACTTCCGCAACAAGTCTTGTTGATAGTGGGGGGATATTACTATACTGAAAAGGCATGGGGGTTGGAAATCTTTATCTACTTTTATTTGTTTAACATTTAACACCTAATGCAACGGTAAAATCATTTCGAAAATCGGTCCAATTACCCCGGACTAATCAGCGTACAAATTATTATCAAAAACATACATTCGGCTGGAATTGAGAACCTCCTATTTTATTGTCTGTTAAAAATGCTTAAATCGTTAAAAATTCCAATAAAATACGATATGCGGCAACACCACGACATCACATCAGTGAATTTGAGACATCTGTTGCCGAGGCGCTGCATTATAACGACAGATTTAAGGTTAGAGTTACGATCAACTCCACAATGGCGGCCAAACCACCTCCAATACGTCTAAAACTGGGTTGTCAACTTTTCTCGGACATCCGCCATTCTTTAGTTTGATATTCAATGCTCCATGTAATGAACCCTCTAATAATAATAATAAATGTCATTGAGAAACGTCACATAAGTTATCACTTATATGACGTTTGAAGAAAAAAATAATTTTGCTTAAACTATGTTAAACACTAAACGTCACCATGTTTTTTTACCAACTTTCTATTTTGTGCGTGATAAACGATGACGGTAAGTTGTTTGCTTTTATCAGCGACGCCGTGCGTAAATCCAATATCTCACCCTTATTGGTAAAGTTGTGACCTAAATAACTACCAAAGGAGTTGCTTACGTTACAATGTAACCGTGGTCATTCATCAAACTGTCTGAAACAATTAATTTATCGAGCAGGGGTAGGTAATGCGTCTTGCTTTAATATAAATATAATGTCAGCATTCTAGTTGATGGAGTTTTTGCTGGAAGTTGGCATTTTTAACGTTCTGTATTGAAAGTAAAACGTCATATCGATGAATCTTTTCACCTTGGAGGTTGCAGAAGAACTATTTGTAACATTACCTTTATCCAGTTCATGTAGAGTAGATACATCGCTTAATACAAATCTACTTTAACAAATTGGGAGTACAGTTGACCACATGTAAATTCGTACACTCCACCCATACATAAATCGATTACAACAAACAACATACTAATATTTAATTGCTGCGCCATCGGATTCTAACACCAATCGTAATCTTCTTGGCATTGACAAAATAATACTTCTGGTGTAATCCGGAGTTAGCCCTTCCAAATTTCTTCTATTTTATCAAATAACTCTATTTCATTATGTGGTTTAAAATTTATTTTGTACATTTTTTTACCATCAATCCCCAAACATTTTCAATTGGATTTAAATCAGGACTTGTTGAGCACCAAGGCAGACATGTTACGTTGTTTTGTCTAAACCAGTTTCCTATATTTCTTGCAGTATGCACAGCACAGAGCAGTTGTCCTGCTGTAATATAAAGTTATTTCCTTCAAAAACTATCACGGCAGAAGAAAGAAAAACATTTTCCAAAATCTGAAAATATATATTACTGTTTAGTGTTTCATCAATATTCCAGCATACATCTGCACCGTAAACATTTATACATGCCCACACATTAACGGAGATACGTCCACTGGTTTGCTTTTTTTGAGTATACTTATCATCATATCGGGAATTTAGTGGTCTATAGATACTCGGAAGGATTCCATTATAATAATGTTGACCGAAAAGTTTTCTCATAGGAAGAGATAACATTTTGCCAAAAAAAATAATTTTCTGGTACCTATATATTGCATAGCAAACCCTCAAACCCAATTCTTTGTTCCTTATCACTATTATTTAAAAACGGTTTGGATGCAGCTGCTCGATTTCACATTGTCTTACTCGGCGTTGCGCAGTTCTAGATGAAGCAGGGAATTGTTATGTGCGTAGCGGATATTGCAGTTTCAAATGGATTTTGCTTTAAATACTCCACCAAATTTCGATCATCTGATGATTTTCTATTATTTACACCAGACCCAACAAACCTTTCAAGTGTTTGATGATAGGGCCATTTTTTTACAATTCCTTGAACAATACTTCTAGGTACTCTAAAATGATCAGCTATTTTTCCATAAAACAGAGACAGATATCATGATAACAATTAACACGTTACAATGGTGATAAAAGTAAAAAAGTTGCATTTACAGTGTCACAGTTTAGTGTACGAAATCATCTGTCGTCAACTGTACGTCCCGGTAGATAGATAATATATAGTAAAATAAAAGTCTAAAATAACTAATTAAAATTTACAAGTTATGGAGGAACTTGTGCATGAAAGGAATTGATAAAGAATGAATTATTTAACTGGAGCTGTTAAACTTCTTTATTGTCTTGAATAATGGATCTTCGTCCGTGGATGTTTAATTTTCATTTTCAATTAAACAAACTGCAGCTTGCCGAAGATCCATTTTTAACACGTACCGTTGAATAGGTACTCATCTACTTGAATAATTGGATTTACATTCCTGTCGATCGATAATACATGTAAATTGGCATGTAACAAGTGAGACACATTAAAACTAAGTACTAAAACTACTAATTGAAATTTACAAGTTAAATCAACATGTTGTATGTCCCGTCTCGTAAAATGTAACATCCTGCTAAGGTAACCTTCCTTAAAAACAGAGTTAAATATAGAAAGACTTCTCGTGTGCAGGCTCAAAGTCGGCTTTACCAAAACCGGTCTGAATTATACGAAGAAATATGTCCCGGCCTCGCTTGATCGAAGGGTCCGTGGCACGCACCGTTGCCACATTTGGGAATTTATCGAAAATTGGAAATATTTTATAGTCCGCAGATGGTCGAAGAGTCGAAGATGTTAAGGGACCGTTGGACAGATGATTTACGGAGAAGGACGAACCATCACACGCTTTGGGGAGGATAAAACTTACGATACTAACGACTGTGGGTTGGATACGTGGTCGAAAAATGTAAAAACAGACGGAAATGTTGAAACAAAGATTAGAATATCAAATATCACAAAGAGATCACTAATATCTTCTAGAAAAGGATCTAAAAATTCCAGAATAAATAATACTAATAATAATATTGTTACTGCTTGCAATTTTTTCTCCTTAAATATTCATAATGTTTACCATAATAAAAACTGTTTGTTTGAAGGTGCTAGACAAGGAACTTGCACAGCACCTTCCAAGACACCTTCAGAAGAACAGTTCTATAAAAATAATCCAGCCTGATAAAGGAAATACCACTGTGATCGTGGATATTGAAACATACGACCAGAAGATTGAAGAATTATTGACCAAAGGAGAAAACAGGATACTACCCAAGAAATCAACAGCAACGATTGAGGGAAGGATATACAGAACGTTAAAGAACTACTCAGCCTACATCCCAGATGCCATCCGGACAAAACTAACACCACATCGCAGCAAACCTCCTCATCTCTACGGTCTTCCTTAAATCCATAAGAACAACATGCGTCTAAGGCCAATCACCAGCTCCAGAGACTCTCCTACAAGTGCATTATCAAAATTTCTTCTTGAGATAATTAAATCGCAGGGTAAGTCCTTTTCTTTTGTTCAAAACTCCAACCACTTTGTAAATATTCTGAAAACTGTCAATTTAGAACCACAGGACACATTTGTCAGTTTCGACGTAGAAAGCTTATACACCAACGTTCCAATAGGGGAATCACTGCCTATCATTAAGCAAAAGTTACAAAAAGACTACCCTTTCAAAACGCACTAGTTTGTCGCTGGATGGGGTGATACAACTATTGGAGTATTGTCTATGTAGTTCCTACTTTTAAGTAAAAGATAGGTTCTATGCCCAGGATGCGATCTTTCAATGGGTTCATCTCTTTCTCCGGTGGCGACCAACATGTATATGGAATGGTTTAAATCACACGCAATTGACACTGCAAATATTAAACCTAAACTTTGACTTAGATATGTTTTTTTTTTTTATTTATTTTATTTTACGTCGGCCTTTTTCCGCAACGAGGCCAATCACCGACGCCAGGGAATTTGTCACACACTATCTGGTAATTTTGCCGAATCCCTCTTTGTCGAGGGTAGGGTTCTTTAACGTGCCAACATCCATGACACGGGGCCCACAGTTTAACGTCTCTTCCGAAAGACGGCGCCACCTCTTAAACCAAATTCCAAATTTAACATCGACGTTGCCGGCACCGGGAATGGAACTCGGGCCTACGATCTGTAAGGCTGTAGCGCTAACCACTAGACCACAACGTCGACGAAGATATGTTAATGATACCTTTATTATCTGGACAGACAGCAACGAAGAGGTGATACGGTTTTTGGAACATATTAGTAATACAAGATAAGCCATTGGATTGGTTCACGATGGAAATAGAACAACATTATACTCTAACTTTTCTCCATATTCTAATCAAACTTCAGTGTATAGGAAGTTGAGATAATCTGGAATAATCTTTCTTAGTCTAAAAAACTTGTGAAAAGAGACTTTGTGCTTTTTTTCTCGTTCCTATACACCTCCACTTTGTTCATGGATTATTTCTTCAAATTGTTAATGGTATGGTAGGAAGAGGGGTTTACATCCAACGCTAGGAAATGGAAACTCTTGGCATAGATAGTAAAAGGTAGCAGCAGCAGCAGTTAAATTAGTACCTATTTCGTCTGTACGACCAATCAGTTAGTAATAATTATTGTTAATTACAACATGATGAGCCATTGATTTGTTTAATAATTTTCTTGCTGCAAAATAATTCTTTATGTTATTACATTTAAAATTGCTTTCGAGACATTGCCCCAGAAATGGGATATTTTATAGTCTCTCTTCAGGCATAGCTTGTAGCGTAGCAACTCGAAACGAAATGACTTGCAAATTCCTGTCTTAGTTTTTTTCTTTAACCAAAAATAAAGCATTTTTTGGTTTAACAGTACTAGACCGGAAGTATTTGATGATGGTATTGTTATAATGAATTCTATTCGAACCAATTCTAATTATTTATTTCTACAAGGAGCTTCGATCATTTTAGAGTTGCAATATGATAATTTGACGTTTCTGGTACACGTTACACCTAGTATAATAAATCATCAAGTACATTTGGCTTTGGGCTACCCTATCTTCGAACCTCTTTTGACACTGCATGTGGAATAACTGTAGAATCAATTGATCCAAAAGTAATAGGAACATAATAAAATTCTTATTATAATTTGTATTGTTCTACTTACACAAAATTACTACGTAAGTATATGATTGATATTTATCATGTGTATCATTATAAGATTCGTCTAATAATTACGTATACAAATACTCTTTTATTCCTGACATTACCAAGTCAAACGAGAAAGGTCAAAATTCGTATCTTAATCCATATCGAATACCGATCGGATTTCAATTGTTATTGATGCGGTTCACCAACCTCACATTTGTAATTTAAAACAAAAAGTCACAACACTAGGATGATCACAGTGGCGTATTCTAAGCGTCTTTCAAATACGGATAAAATAGGTAAAGATTTAAACTTACCTATCTTCTTACCTACACAGAATATCAGAATATATAGCTCCTCAATGCGTTCTTTCTATTCCGTGTCTAACTTTTAAATACTTAGCATGTCATAAAAGTCAAATTATGTCGATCGCGTTGCAAACAAATCCATTTAAATAGGTACCCACTTAGGGGTGGGGGGTACATGACCTAAATGGTTTTTAGAAGTGAAAACAATAATATAAAAAAAATGTTACTCCAAAACAAGTACTGAAGTCTTCAAAGAGTTCCGAAAGACTTCCAGCTTTGAGAACTAGATTGATGTCATCTGCATAGTTTATCAGGTTACAGAGATCCCAGTCAAGAGGAAAGGAAATATCGTTAATGAAAATAATGAACATCAGGGGGCTTATAACACTCCCCTTTGGGATTCCCATGTGGATATGACTGGGTTCCGAGTAATACTTAGTGTCTTCAATGTATATTTTAACTTTTTGACTTATATCTGTAAGATATGCCTTAAACCATTGTAGTGCAGGATCTCTCACTCCATAAACATTTAATTTTTCTAGCAAGAGCCTAGTATGCTCTACTCTATACAGTCATACGCCTTAGAAAGATCCGAGAAAGCCCCTGATGTGTATTGGTTATCTTCCAGTCCAGACCATCAATTATATCCTATATAAACTCAAAAATTGCTGTTTCAATACCTTTTAGAAACCCTTGTTGCGATCTATTAAAAAGGTTATTTGTAGCAAAAAACGACGATACGTCACTGGACAACCAAATCCATTCACAGAATCATCGAAAAGTGTTTCGTTGTTTAACAGCTTTTTCGGTCTTTTTATTTCAATTTTTGAAGAATAGCATGAAATTTTCAGGTTTTTAAAAGCTCTCAGAAATAATCCAGCTTGACGCAATTTTTTGTTCGCGACTTTACATGGACCGAGAACGATTTTTAACCGCAGATTCTTGCTCTTTATGTTTTAAATCTTAATTTTAATTTAGACGTTAAAATATTTTAAGCGGATGTATAATATTAACTCGAGGACTAACTTGATAATTAAGAGTCTGCCATCGTTCGTACTCGCGACGTACCATTTACTCGAAACCCTTTAAACCCATCGAATTTATTTCAAGATATATTATTTGTTTATTGAGAAATAGTTAAGTAATTTTTGTACATTTGACTTCTACACTATTAACGATAGACAAGATAAATATTTCAAAAATAGTTGCAGAATTTCGGCTGTCAACAAATATCACCAGTAAAATGTACTTAAACAGGTATAAATTTGTTATCAAACGTTCATTTTTAATTTAGGACTTTCTTTGGGAGAAAAGACAATTTTTAAAATTGACCTATTTATATCGTGGAAGCAAAAATTATTTGCATCAAAGAGGGGGCCTTGCATCTAAGGATGGAATACTGCTCTCATATCTGGAGTTCTGCACCGAAGCATACCCTTCGGTTGTTGGATTCCATCCAAAGGAGAGCCGTTCGTCTAATCGGCGACCACGAGCTGACTAAGAACCTCGACAGCTTAGAACATCGAAGACAGGTTGGTGATTTGACTCTCTTCTACAGATATTTTCATGGCAAGTGTTCGACAGATATTGCCCGCTCGATTCCACCTAGAGTAATGCATAGCAGAAACACACGACGAACCACTGCCGCCCATCCCTATGTGGTTCAACTTAGTACACCCCGAACATCATTGTTTCAGAACTCTTTCATTTGGAGGACGTCATCTTTGTGGAACGGCCTTTCTGAGACCGTGTTTCCAACCGAATATAACCTCCACCGATTCAAGAAAAACGTGAATCGCTTTCTTCGCACACGCACCGCTCCCAGAGCGCCTTAAAGGATTTTCCTATAGTGCTTGTGCTCGATCATAAAAAAAAAAAAAAAAAAAAAAAGGACATAATGCTTAGCCGTAGAGCTTAATACCTGTTGGGTGTCAGTAACTACCTGAATTAACAATCTATCAGTTATTCCGTCATCTTTGACAGTCGTTACAAGTAATTATTTGATTCATCGCTAATTTTTACAATTCCTTGACCAATTTACACAATGGGCTTTACGGAACAGCACAAAACATTTATGGTTGAAGCGTATTTTCGAAACGGGGTTAGAGTAAATGGTGAGTGGCAATACAATCCGGGTTTGTGCATGGACGATTTTTACGAACATTTTCCTAACGTTGATTTTATTGCTGGGGATTTTTATCATTGCCTGAAAAGAACCGTGGCTGTGTTTAGGGAAACAGGTTCTATACAACACAAAAAATGAGCAGGAATACCATCTGTAAGAACAGAAAAACTTGTTGCAAATGTTCGTGAAATAATGCAAAATACTCCAACAAATTGTATAAGACGTCTGTCCCAAGAAGTGGGAAGATCTTATGGAACATCAAGGACTATTCTTAAAAAGCAGCTAAATTTCCTTATAAAGTGCAAGTATTCCAAGAAATACAAGCTGCAGATTTTGAAAGACGCAGGAATTACTCTCAATGATTTACCCAAAATTTATTGGAAATAAATGATTTATTAGACCTGAAATTTTTTTCGGATGAAGCCTGGTTCCACCTCTCCGGTTATGTGAATTCTCAGAATACATGCATGTAATTATTTTTCTTTTTCTTTCTGTATACTCTTCGCTCTTACTTCGTTAATTTTGTAAACAACAAAAATAAATTTGTATTTGTCTACTTATTTTATTACTCATTAGTTTGCCATATCATGTCATAATATGAATTTAACAAAATTTTAACCTAGATTTGGTTAGATATATCGTCCCCATATCATTGTGATCTAAACCAAGCCATACGTTTTTTAATCCAATCCCTCTTTGATGCAAATAAGTTTTGCTCGCACGGTAGGTACACAAATTATAGTGTATTTTTAAAACGATAAAATTGGGATACCTAACCTATTAAACATCGCTTTCCGTCAATAAAATTTCCTATTTATATACAGTATGGTATAAGTATTAGTATTAAATAAGTTATAAAAAGGTTTTATTTAAAATACTTAATCATAATAACATCACAGGCACAATCCTCGTAAAAAAATTGAAAAAACAATTAAGTAGTAAAAATCATCAGTTTCAATAAATTTTCAACTCCTTTTAAAAATAAATTCAGTTTACAAATTTCCTATCTAGATTTTTCAGTCAAAGCCAGTTATCGATCGAAAGTCGTTCTTATTTAACCAAAGAATTTTACTCTTTGCGTTTTAAATCTTATTGAAATTCTGACACATCTTGAAAGCTCTAATAGTAATCGGGATAATATTGACTTTGGAAATTCTGATTCCTAATCCTGCACATCGCTGAAAGGGTTAATTCTTCGAAAATAAAACAGTTTGGTGTCCCCTGTAGGTCAAATTTGCAAAAATCATTTTCTAAACAATTATGAAAAATCAGAGATTGAAAAACAGTTAAATGGGAAAAGTTTTAGGCAATTATGTTAGCAGTATTGGTGCTTGCGAATCAGTTCTGGTTCGTCTGGTTTTTGAGATATTTTGCATAAACTAAAATGTTGCATTTCCTTAGATCGGTTGTAACTATTTTATTTTCCAATATATTGCGAATCTGTGAACACATGATGTAAATAGTATTAAAAAAATCTAATAGGTAATGTAGTTTGACGTGTTTGCGTTTTAAACTTGCAATCTAGAAAATGTAATTCCAAGTCTGATAACAATTCCATTGCTGTGAAGTCACCTCTATATTCTTTGCGTACTCTTGTAATTCCTTTACCATAGATACTAATGGCTTGTTGATAATTGGTGACATTTGTTTGATTACTGCATTCAACTTCTTTATCAGAGTCGTCAGATATTGATGTGGTTTCAGTTTGGGCTCTATAATCGGTAGGAATGGAGTCGCTATCATCTTTAATAGCACATTGCTATCAATGTTAATGAACTCGCACAAATCATTGTTATCAAATCCTAGAAATTCAGAGTTTTTCCATATCTCACGTAAAATAGAAAGATATAGGTTATCTTCTGCTGAAAAATTGTCACTTTCTACAATTTGGTTTTGATCTGTTTTAATTCCTGCTTTAGGAAAACAATTTGTTTGCAAATTCGGGTTTAACCCTCCACAATTTGTCAGTTATTTTTCCACTTTTAAATTTATTAATTTCAAAGCGTCCGTTTTGAGAGAAATGCCCGTAAGAGTCTTTCAGTTAACATTTCAGTAAGTAAAGCTCCGTAATCAAGTTTTAAATTATGTTTACGAATAGATAATCTTCCTATATAACCCTTATTTACAAATCTGAGTTATCTGAAACCAAACAATAAATTTGTGATAACGTCTAAAACGTTCCGTTTTTGTCTCTTCCGTCGACATAATCTGACAGGTATTAATGAACACGCGTTGTAAGTAAATATTGGGGTTAGTACGCAAACCCCAAATAATAAAACGATAAAGATTTATTAACGTTTTAATTTTCTGGTTAAATCAGTTAATTGTCCAAGAAGGACAGAAGCCACAGAAAATATTGAAGAGGAATAAAATGAAAAAGAAAAGGAAGAATAAGAAAAAGAAGAAAAACAAGTTTTTTTAGACGGAACCATGGTTCAACCTATGCAAGATAAAGCCTTAATAATGCAAATTAAAAGGTCAAAAATGTTACTTCCACTGCCTTCAACAATACAAACTAATAACTGTCATTATACAGGGGGTCCGGAAATGATGAGCAAAAAATGTAGGGGATAATTCTGGACCCAAAAATGTTTCTATAGCATTTTTTCGAAAATTGATTATTAGCGGAGTCAGAGGGTGTTAAAGTTAAATTTTATTTGCAGTTTTTTTGCAATACCTTTAGCCACACATTTGCCCACCGACTTTTCGCATTTTCTAGAGGGCGCCACATAAGAACCTGTACTTTTATATGAATGGTCCCAATTTATTTGTACTACTCTATATATGCGCATTTTGACTGAATATTTTTATTCTCCTAACCTTTTGACATAAAAAAGGTACACTACTTTGGTTTTGATAAATTTAACCGTTTTCGAGAAAAACGCTAAAATAACATTGCTTGCATGTGATGAATACAAAATCATTTTAATTTATTTTCAACCTTAAACATAGCAGAGCAAAGGAAGGAATATTCCATGGAGTTCGTAGGAATTTTTTAAAAAGAATTAATGTAGGGGAACTAGGGGATAGTTGATCACAGTTTTATATATTTCATTGTAAAATTCCAAATACGTTTAATCTAATTGAACAAAGGTAAACATGTAACTGTACCACTATGTATCTATATAGTTTTAAAAATTTAAAACCCTTTTAAAGTTTTTAAGTAAAAAAATTAATCGTTTTTTAATTTAATGCATATGTATCAAGTATCCCCACTATGTGGGTTACTTGATCATAGGGTAAGGGAGACTTGATCACTTATTAAATACATAATAATACCTACTTACAAAGCAAAAAATAATGTATTTCCTAATAAGAACACTTTACAAAAAACAATTTAAGCCATTTCAAATACATCAATATTTTTCTGAAATGTGTAATAAACTCGTTCTCCCTTTAAAATAATGTTAGGATCCGGGGTTATGCCAATAATGTCTTTGAACTTTACGTCACTGGTGTCTGATTCGACAATTGAAAATTTTTTTTTTGGCTTCGTCTCTATGCATTTTAATGAAGTTACTGTATATTCACCATCCTCATGGTCAATGGAATTCCCACGCACAGATATTTATATATAGATGATAGTCGTCTTCCTGCTTTAAAAACTGCAATTACAAATTTTCCAACTTTTAAATTATCAACATTCACGGTTCTGCATAGTCTTCTTCAACTTCATTTATCGAGTCATTTGACTCTCTTAATGAATTTTCTGAATCATCTGAAGAAGATGAAGATGACACAAGATTTTTTTTTTACTTTTTCTACTTTTGTTTTTGTTTTTGTTAAAAGTGTTTTATTTGCATTTTCCATTTTTTGCCTTTTTTTCATGGCTTTGTACATTCTTTGCGTTTATAAAACCGCGGCATCTAAATGGAAAAATGGAATTTGACAATTGCTAGTTTAAAAAAACAATGTTAGTGACTATGATCAAATATCCCATGTTGTGATCATGTATCCCCACATTGTCGGTGCTTAAGTATCCCTGAAAGAACCTAATTCAAATAAAAATAAATTTCAACTTACTATTTAAATGTAGAATAACTTTAATATGTGTGTCAAAACCACTGTTAGACAACACTTATTTTAAAATTTAAACAACTAGAATATGTTCAATAGCAAATGATGATAAAAAAAACTAGGAGCACATTTATTTACTTTTCACTATGTAAAACCAATGACGAACTGCACCGCGTCTTAACAGAAAAATGGCGGTTGCTGATGAAGGTCTATAGGGTTGACAGATTGTTACTTTTTACTCTGAAAGATATAAATCTCTAAAAGGGATCAGAGTTTTGAATAATTTTAATGTGATCAAGTATCCCTAGTGATCAACTATCCCCTAGTTCCCCTATGCATTAAAGAGGAAGGACGTCACTTTGAACCTTTGATTTGAATGTTTAATTTATTATTCTAGTAACATGTGTATTTTAAAACTGCAAATAAAATTTAACTTTAACACCCTGTAAGTCCGTTAATAATCAATATTCCAAAAAAATGTTATAGGAAGAGATAGCGTTTATTTTCGGTCTAGAATTATCCCCTAAATTTTTTGCTCGTCATTTCCGGACACCCTGTATTTTTAACGTTTGTTGGATCAATAGTATAATCTGTAAGTATAATTAGGTAATTACCAAGATAACGTGGATAAATATTCGGTTTCGTATTGATTGTAGTGTAGTAAATAATATCACCTTATTAACATAGAACCTATTTACCCTATTAGTCACGAACTATACCAAAACAACCCGACTTTTATTACACCCGATTCATTCGGGTTGTTGTTTCCATTTTTACCTGGAAGTCATAAATATATCTGAATAAAAATCTCTATTATCCGCTTGAAAATAAATGTCAGATATCCCAAACACGTGATAAAATAATAGAATTTCGGTGGGACAGACAAAAGAGCCGTCCAATAACATTATTTATATCGGTTTGTTATAGAAAACGAGATATTTTTATGACAAAGCTGTGGACCATCTTTAACAGAGGTCATTAAAAATCAGTTTTACTGAGATGTTAACGCTCACGTAATAATACTTCCTAAATTGTCTTGGAAACGACAAGACCTTTAATAACTGGCTTACAGTTAGTGTGTTTCACAATTTTGCAAAATTTACAGAATGGTTATGTAAAGTTTCAAATTCTTACAGCGTTATATGACGATGTCCTTAAAATTCCACTCGGGTTTCCTCCCGAAGCCTGTTGCCACCCCGATGGTTATTACATTGGCAAATCAACAACATTATTGTTTCGCCGTTTTAATTAATTGACTATATCACTAAGTTGGAAGCGAGGGGTAATTCACTGGCGAAAATGGTGTAGGAGAACTTCTAGAAAATACAGAAAATACGAGGAAAATGCAGAAAATACGAAGAAAATACGGAAAATACGATAAAAATTAAGAAAATAGAAGGAAAATACAGAAAATACGAGAAAAATTAAAAAAATACAAGAAAAATACAGAAAATACGAGAAAAATTAAGAAAATACAAGGAAAATACAGAAAATACGAGAAAAATTAAGAAAGTACAAGGAAAATACAGAAAATACGAGAAGAATACAGAAAATACAAGGAAAATACCAAAAATACAAGGAAAATACGAAGAAAATTCGGCAATATGGAAAATGGTGTACAAATTTTTCTTAGTGAATTACCCCTCGGTTGGAAGCAGTGGCGTAACACAAACTAAGTGCCCCCCCCCGCAAACGTTTTCAGTGGCACCCTTGCTATAACGAATGGAAAATGATAAATCTTATTTCTTATTTTCATTACTATTAAGTTCAGGTTTATGAATTTTTGAATTCGTTAATCGTGTAATAGTCTAATTAGGGTTAAACCCACATAATGTGTTAAGTACCTATGTACTATTAAAACAGCAAACAATTCGAATTTATTTTATAATCCTAGGTAGACTGGTAGACATAACATAGGTAGCTATTAAGTCATTATACGTAGTATTCCGGCAAACATGATGCAAAATCAAAATTTTAAAACACCACTTATAATGTTGCTTACCATGTATGGTAGTAACAGGGGGAGCAGTGATCGAGCCTCATAGAATCCAAAAGACAGAAATCAGTAAAAGACATGAACACTCAATAAGTCTGCACAAACATTATGTCACTAAGTACTATTCAAGGTATTATACAAAACGACCAGATCCGAAAGGCGTTGTTGTCCTATGGTGTTACGTAAATAGGTTTTTACTATTTTAAGTTTCGAAAAAGATCGTTCCGCTGATGCCACACAAACAGGTAAAGTTAGAGATAACATCACTGCACTAGATACATTTGGAAAATTCGAAGAACACACTGATGATTTATTAATAAATGATCCGCAAGTTCATACACTGTTTTTAATTTTGAAATACTATATCCAAGTCCTTTCTGAGGCTTAAAATTTGACTAGGAAAGTCAATGGACAAGTCTTTATGGTATGTATATATCGTTTGTAAATTCCGCGCTTTCACGTATGATTCTTCTTCACTTAACAAAGTTAAATTCTCAGGATATAAAAAAATAAAATTAATTATGAAATGAACGACCTATTGGAAGTTGGAAGTGATCTCGAGTCACAATAAACATACCGATTAAACCAAAAACATATTTTCTTATTCTTTGCTTCAGGCATTTGGCAAAATAAACCTTTAAAAGCAAGAGAAACATTAATGGAAACCGATATAAATGTTTAAACGGTTTGCGTGGACACAATTCACATTTTCGTTACTTTAAATCGAACTTTTAATTTATGACCGACAATAAAAACATCGGTTTATTGTCAAACTGCATTCCGATGCATTGCTAAATAACATACACTATATTATACACTGTACGGAATGGATAGTCCATTTATCTCGTTCTTTCGGATGAATTCAGAGTAAAAAATGGACTAAATCCGAAATTGTGAATTTCTGCAATATCTACTTTGATACAGATACAGCATGAATCCCAAAAAAAGACGAAACTGGTTAACAAATCTATTTTTGGACTTGGTAGACCTACTTTCAATTAAAAAAAAAAATAGATAGTACACACATAGATATTAGCAATGATATTAGGTATGATGAATTGGTTCTTGAGATCAGTTACAAAAAAACAGGGTCATATCATCCAAGGTAACATTTTGAACTTTTTACTTTTTTAAATTCCACTCCGTCCACAAAATTATCTGAAATTATAACATGCTATTCAGGAATGACAGTGCAATTACAGTAATATTGCTGGGAACTGATTATTATTACTTAGGTACCATTTGGGTGTGCCCGACACAATATTCGAATTCAAAAAAGATACGTGATGATAATGATACGAGTACAATGAAACATCGAAGGTAATGTTGAAAGGAATGTTTAGATATGTAAGTACCTACATATGGTACGGTATCTTTTTTCTAAAAAACCTTAGTAAGTAAGACCAATACAAATAATTCCACTTTTCTATAACATTTTAATTGTCGATCATTCATTCAAATCGATTCAAATTAATAAGTGAAATACACGCGTTCCTATACCAATTTGTACTAATCTTTATTATTCCAACTCAGTATGTAATACCTATTTGCGTAATCAAAAAAATGTAATGCCATTCGTCACCACGTTAAATTTTTCTAATATAAGGGACAATCAAGAAATTGCAATACAAGCCCAATCTAGCACAATTACCATCAGTCAAGCATAGGTACTTATATTTGAGTTTCCTCCATTTTAAACACCTTTCATGAATTCCTAAGGGAAGCAGACGCATGGATTTTTCCATATGCACTTACGGTAAGTTTGTTAAATTATTTCAAAGTAGGTTCATCTAATTGCTAACATACAAGCTACCAGTCAGATAGATATTTTTATATTTTGATATCGATTTTGACGACTCTTATTCATATTTTATTTGGAGGGCGCAACGGGAAACCAGTCTCTGGGGAAATATAGCCTCCTCCTATTTCCTTTTTATATAGCATCTAATTTTATGACAAAAATCAACACAGTAAAAGGATTATCATCCAAATAATCCAATAAGTAATGGTCTTAAATCGCTAAGAAATCAGCCCAAAATTCACCAGTCGAATTTCGTTTAATGGTCGCCCAAAATCTAACCACGATGGAAGTACCATCAAATAACGAAAATTGTCGCATGGAACGAAATCTTGAGAATCAGGAGGACGATGGTAACGGCGAGTTAGGAACCAGTTTTCAGAAGCAACGTGCATGGTATAAAGAGATGAGCGAAAGCGGTTTAAATTTGTTTTTGGTTCTTTGGGTTCACCAGACAATGTGATTCTTGGAAGTTCTTACGGAGTTGATTTTGAATAAGGATCGTTTTACGTGCCCGCCATTAGGGTGAATTTTGTATTCACTTTATTGATTTAAATATAAAAAGTATACATCGAAAGCAAAGGACATCGAGTAGAAGGGGGAAGAGGTCAGAATTACTTAAGAAGTTATATTAGTTGAAGAAAAATCAATGTTTTCCCACCTCGCCCGTGTCACATGCCACATTACTGTAATATTTGATTCAGAAAGGGCACAATGTGAGCAGGTTACGTAAAGAAGTTTATTCCCCGGTTTATTCCTTACTATTAAGTTTACTCTTTTCCTAGCTGAGCTCTGGTAAAGGTGAAATAGTCTTCACTCTACTCTTAGACTTTTAGAAGTTCCCAAGAAATTTCCCTACGTATGATCCTTAAGGGTAATCTATCCTTTACATGCCATCAAGGCACAAAGATTTTACGATATTATTGCTTTGGGCTAATAGGTAGTTCATTCTCCATTAGGAGACAAGAAAATAAAAATTTCTAAAGCTAAATTTATCCTGGTAGGGAATAACAAAAATGTTTTTCTTATTTCCAAGGATGGACCACTGCAGTTGCAGGGATTAACGGTGTTGGTAAAATTTAGATCAAAATTATGAAAATGTCCAATGTTGATAATATACCTAAGGAGTAAACCTCGGAATAAACCGGGGAATAAACTTTACATAACCTGCTCACATTGTGCCCTTTCTGAATCAAATATTATAGTAATGTGGCACGGGCGAGGTGGGAAAACATTGATTTCTCTTCAATTAATATAATTTCTTAAGTAATTCTGACATCTTCCCCCTTCTACTTGGTGTCCTTTGCTTCTTCAGTTTTTATTTAGGATTTATCGTCAATCCCCGAAGAAGAGAGTTTCGACTTGTCATTAAGACATTGTATTACCATAAACGCATCTAGGTAATTCAATCCGGTAAGGATTGTTTTAAAAAAAATTCTGTCGCCCATAATTTTCTTTAATTGTTCAACAACGATTGATTATACTGATCGGAAAAAACACCCAAAACTATCACATTAACACCAAAGCATCACTTAAAACAGAAGCGTTACTTACTCCCAAAAACCAGCAGGAAGAAAAACAGCAATATCCAATATCCGCAGGTCACCAATTAGAATATATCCGTACAATCCTAAAATCACTGTTCACACAACGTAAAAACTATCAGCACACCACAAAACTGCTGAGATAATCCAATTACTTGAAGCAAGAAGACCAGTTATGTATACCGAGCAGGTAGATGCACAAAAACACAAACAATGTATCGTCAGTACACAAAAACTAACTTGAAGAGTTCGCGTCTTCAGTTCGGGTTCACTGTTCCTCGGATTACTTTGAACTCGAGTTTTTTTGTATTAACTCGATTGAATGGTGAAGGAACTACACGAATACAACCGAAAACTGACCAAATTAGTGTTTTTTCTGTGATATTTACCGTTGTTTTTGATCGAAATCGCTCCCCGGACGCTCAAAACGCACCGGCACTAACGAAATATACAAACGCTCTGCATCCAGCGCGACTAGCGGATCAAGCGAAGATGTCATCAAAGCAGACTCAGGGCAGAAGGAAATCGGGCCCGATCGTCACGACTCGGTTGTTTCCGGGTCGCCGGCGTGTAGAACGACTCCACCCACATTTTACTTCGTGAACCTTGTGGACGAAAAACTGTGAACCGAGCGGCCTTATCAGATTGTGGAGGTTAGGTTATTATAAAGATCAATTTGTCGGTCAGTGTTAAGAGTTGATGGGGGGTATGAAGTTATGTAATGGTCTAAGAAGTGTCAAAAGTACGATAAGATTGGTGATATGAAATGAATGTTATTAAAGAAGAGAAACATTTGACCGAGTGATCGTGCCTACTGTGCAGCCATTTATTGCTGTATGTGTTGATGGCGTGGTAAGAATTTAGGAACTTTAATATGCTCCGTTTATGTATATAGAAACAGTCAGTGCAATGCAAATGAAGGTAAAGCCTTGACTTCTTGGTTACAAGATATCAACAGCCATATTAAAGAGCCCTTGCTCCATCGCGAGGGAAGAAAAGAACCAGCCACATATATGTAAATAATCCACACAGGACACCTTGCCGTAAAATTATAACCCCTGGAAGCTGGTTAATGGTAAAGAACACTTGCAAAACGTCACATAAGTTAAAGTTTATTTTATACTCGTAGTATGTATAGATGCTGTAGGGGTTGCAAGGTAAACAGAATCAAAAACTCAAATGACGTGAAGGTCAGCAACAGATCAGATAGGAATAGTACTGATTATCTACCAAACAGTCCAATTAATTGGAGTTTCAGGTGGAGCCGTCGACTATCGCCAAATAGGGAAATCGACCTTTGTGAAATATCTCGTCTATACGCTTGACTTCGGACATTAAAGAGGCTTACATACAAGGAATGGACGCCAAACTCACGACGAGTACCTAGTTGATATAGTATATTGTATATAGTAGGTACACCAAATCCAATTGAACCATGGAGTAACCCCAAAGAATTATCCAGAGTCGATCAAGTGCATGAGAGTGGTCTTTTGACTATTTGCCGCTGACATCTTGTGCTCCATAGTTTAGACCCTCCGGAAGTTCTTATCAGGATTGCATACGGCAATGGGCGGCCGATTAATAGACTCTGAAGGGATTTTCCCGGATGTTGCAATCCTTTATCAGGAGTGTCCAAAAATAATGTGCGTTGTGAAAACCAGTTTTTACTTTCTATAATTTGCATCGCAGGTTTAGCAGTGCCCGCCAGTCCCGCCGTAATAATAGAACCGTGCTTAACCGAAGAATTAGAAATAATGAAGATACTTTACATTAATAAAATAAAGGAAATCTACTCCATAGAAGCGCAAACCCATTTTAATCCAAAGAAATGTTAAAGAATGCCATAGAGAGAGAAAACTAGAAGAAGGTAGTTAAGAGATTTTATTAAATTGAGACGTACATTACAATAGATAACTCCTTCTAAATTGAAAATATAATAGATTGTTTTATAAATTAGAAACAATTAAAAAGTGAGTAATTGAAACAATAAAATAAACTATAAATTGTTTAGGACATAAACTGATTCGAGGTTTATAGGGTAATCAGTTAAAGATTTATACCTCGCGCACTTTATTGGAGAGTAATTATCGAACGATTATATTTGAGTTTACATGAAATAATAGCTTTACAAAATATTGATGTGTCGTTTGTAGTAAATATACAGGGTTATGATCAAGAAATGGATCATTCTTTTATATAGAACGTCGTTCGAACACGTCAAATTAATTTTTTTGAAATGATTTTTTTTTTAATTCTACATATTATATAAACTTTAATTTTTTTTAATAAAACAGATTGTATTACTTACTCCTCGAATGGACTCCTTCAGCGTATCTATCGAATTGAGTTTAGTAGATTTATAAACTAAATTTTTGAGGTAGCCCCGCAAAAAACAGGCCAGTGGGTTAAAATCGGGCGATTTGGGTGGTCACTCTATTGACCCCGTCCAATATACCTATAGGAGGTGCTTTTCTATCAACCAACAAGTGAGGATTATCCCGTGCCCAGTAGCTGTAGTTTTCCCTATTAATCTGACATTGTTAAAGAAAACGTAACTTCATCTAAAAAACAAATTCTTTGGACAATTTGTGTCATTATTCCACAAAATTGCTCTCACCTATCAGGATCATCGTCCAATAACTCTTATACAATTACTGGTTTGTAGGGATGAAGCTAATATTTTTTTAAATTTTGATACGGTGGTTTGGCGGGTAGTGTACTCACGCAATGTGCTTGAGCAATGAGAATCTTCATTCAGTGATAATAATACTTTTTTGCCTCAGATATATCAGGACGACCACATTTAGCACTATCTGTAACAGTATGAGAACTTATTCACTTAATTGCTATCCTAGCCCTAGAGGCTATCGATGGGCTAATGGGTATTTTTTTCCTATGACCGCTACTTTTATCTCTACAACCCAACATAATCAAAATGTCTATGCGCTCATCTTCAGCGAGATCCATTCGATTAACATTCACTGACATTTTTGACGTCTCAAACTTAAATAGCAAATTGTCATTGTCAATGCCTTAAAGATTGTGACTTGAGTTCAGAACGTTGTCGAGAAACATATTCAATGGTGCATCCCAGAATTAAAGCATTCATATTTCGTAAACGGTTGAAGATAGGTATAGGGCATGATTTATGAAAAATGTCTAGAATTGATTTTGTTGACATTGTGTTTCATTAAAAAAATGTAAATGGATACGCGTAGCATTTTTATGATCCAACATGAAAAATATTTTTTTTTTAAATTCAGTTTAAAAAACTCAATTTGACAGGTTCGATTTTTGATTAAATTTGCAGTATTCTATATAAAAAGCTGATTCGATTCTTTATCGTAACGTAGGTTAGACATTAAAATTTAGGTAATTATTTGTTGAAAGTAAATGTACCACCGGTGGACCCAACCCCTTTGTTCTATCTATCCGATTACCAATATTCACTTTTAATCAGTGCAAATATTGCGTCAATATTAAAAATTTTAATATTTCAATAGCGTTTCCCAAATGTATGTACATATTCTGTGTAAACTAAATTGTTCCTTTATTATTTAGTATAAGGTAAATTTAAAATATTGATAACTTGTGCTATTTAGACTACAGAAGTGTTTTTAAAAATTCATGTATTTCTGCCACGATTTTATAGTAATCGGATGTTTCAAATTTTAAGAAAGAAAGAGTTAACTAACAGCAATAGTATTTTTTTTAAAACCGACCAGAAAATTTACACTTTCTGGACAATTTTTCTTCTAGAAAATAACGTTTTTCCGGTCTCTAATGTCACTGCCACCCTGTTTTTTGTTTTTTCAATCGCTCTTTGATAATACAAGATACCTTGATTTCGTTATTATGAAAACAACATTTCGATGTATTGTCGAGTGACAGTTCGTTGATTTTTAATTTTGTTCTTTATGTCAAACTTGTTTCGCGTAGATTATAAAATATATCGAAGCGTCGGTCTTAAAAAAAATATTGTACGTCACGCAACCGAAAATTAGTGTTTTCCAAGTCTCTCCAAGCTTCCAGGACTCGCCTATGGCTCGCCCTGGAAATGCTTGTCTCGACCTGAAAAACACTACTTTCCGGTCTTGTAACGTAAATTACTATTACGTTACAAGGCCGGTAGGTGACTTATTACAGTACGAGTTGGTTTACGGACGAGGCGACGTAGGAGCCGAGTCTGGAACATAAACGAGTACGAGTGCTGTACTGTAATAACACCTAACGGACGTGTATCGTATGCTATTTTATTTCATTTTGTCATTATAATCCTTTTTACAAAGATTTAATAAAAATGTTTATTACAAATTTTAAAATATTATTGGCAATATTAATTGGTATCACTGGATATAGTTTAAAATAAAATAAAAATTACTAACTTAAGTTAAGCAAAATATTTAAAAAATTGTAAAAGAGAGTCTATTCTGTAGTTGCGTAATATTTTTCATTTACTAAAGTTGGTAGAAAAAATAATTTTACAAGTTAAAGCATCTAAACAGAGTTACTTGGGATCGATAAATATATAGTCAAAACAAAATAAAAATTACTAACTTTAGTTAAGCAAAATATTTAAAAAATTGTAAAAGAGAGACTATTCCGTAGTTGCGTAATAATTTTCATTTATTAAAGTTGGTAGAAAAAATACTTTTACAAGTTAAAGCATCTACACAAAGTTATTTGGTATTGATAGATATATATTCAAAACAAAATAAAAATTACTAACTTTAGTTAAGCAAACTATTAAAAAAATTGTAAAAGAGAGCTTATTCTGTAGTTGCGTAAATTTTTCATTTACTAAAGTTGGTAGAAAAAAGTATATTAATATTATTTATAGTAAGACATGCTGCCAAAATAGCGATTTTCCAATAAATACTAGTCGGGGCGTGGAACGCATTTTTATAGTCGGCCATGATTCCCTTTATTTTATTTTGAATTATGACAGTTACTGTTATTATAAGTTTTAAAAACTTATATAGGTATTATTATATTCCAAGTTTAATTTAGTTTAATGTATATATATGATGAATTAAATAATTAATACTCAATATGTGTACTTGACCATTTTGTTTCCTATAATTTTAAGTGTCAACTGGTCAAAAATCCAAAGTAAAAATTCATTATTTCTAAAAACAAAGTATGGTTGCTAGGCAATACATTACAGTACCTGATACTGTAATCTTCCACTTACCGGCCGCAAATGAGTACATGGTAAGTTGATTTAACGGACAAAATGAAATAAATAGTTATTTACACTACAAGGGAGGCAGGTGATACTTACCAGCCGAGGACATAGTTTGCACCCGAGCGATAGCGAGGGCTTGCAAAATAGTCCGAGACTGGTCAAGAATACTGCCTCCCGAGTTTTGTATTATATTTTTTCTACTCCAATTCCCTCAAATTAAAAAAAAAAAATATTTTTTCATTTTATAATTTGAGCTATCCAACTGAAATACCCTGTATGTATGACAGATTTCCTAGTGTTAACACGTTGATTGCTATGAAATTCATGTTCATAATCAAACAAATGTTCTTGCAGTGTCAGTTTTTTTAAGAAATCGAAAAAAAGGATATCGATGCAGTTGCGAGTGCAGCTTGCGCTGCTCTATTGGGTACCTCAGAAATCGAAGGAACGGTACAATCGGTGTTACAAGGACTTCAAGGATTGGTGCAGTATTAATGCAAGTGATGAAAGAGTCACCGAGAATTCTATGCTGGCGTACTTTGTACTAAGTATTTACTTACCTCCCTAGGGAGGTAAAACGTACTTACCTCCCTCAAATCAGTATCAAAATGAAGTACTTACCGAGTAAGGAGTAGAAAAAATCATTTTTATCAATTTGCTAAGCAGTTTCGTAAATACCCTCCAAATCATCACTTACGACACCGGTTACGGTTCGATATGTCTGTCCCCTCGCCGAGAACACGAATTCAGGGTCTAAAAAGGGAATTAAAGGCGCAACTCAAAGCAAATATAGAGAGGTCACCGCAGCAGAAGTCTTTGAGAAAGGCAAAGGGACAGGCATAAAGGTGGCAAAATTAGTTTTACCCGTCTTTATATCTCTGACGTAGCTTGTTATTGCCGACGCCTTCCATATGTCATGAAAATGTGCTGTACACAGGGGAGGGTTTTAAACGACTTATTTCTTGCGTGTAATTACTTTCTTATTGGGAGCAAAAAGGTGGTTGATTTTTTCACTCTTAGTTGTGAAAAAAGAGGGTTAACACAATAACACGAACGCGGAGTCGAAGGTTATGTGGAACATTACGTTTTCAATTGGTTTTAATCGCATAGGTGTTCCTTCCTTTTAGTGTTAGGGACGTGAGTAATATCTCTTGAATTAGATGTCCCAATATTTGAATCTAATCTTCTAATAATTAGCAATTGAGCTTCAAACCAAAACATTTTACGATTAACTAAGTGCACAGTATTGCAGATCGGTATTGGAAAAAAAGCTTTAGATGAGGGCTGTGCAAATGGAGGATGTAGGTTTCCACTAACCAGTGTGTCAATATGTTGTGTTGTGAACAAACGAAGCAACTACGTAAGTGACATCAGACAGGTACCTTATACCTATTTTGACTGCATTAAGCCCATTATAAGTACTAAGTTTGGGGTAGCGTTTTTCTGGTAGCAACTTTAAAAAATCCATTCATATTTTGGTTCTTCCCTGGTAAGAATCTGGCTGCCATTCACACACTTCCAATTGAATATCCGCTCTGTTTATGTTCTCAACAGTAGCTGAGTAAGAACTGAAATTACTCCTTCCATTTCCTAAAAGTTGCTAAATCGGTTTTCGAATTATTCTGCAATTGAACAGTGAGAAAAATGATCCAATACAACAGGTTTGCTAAGACATAGTTTGTATTGATAGCATATTTTTTACTAACCAATATTAAATAAATTGCTGTGTATCAAACACGGTTTAGTGTTATATCAATTCCAGATTTGTTAGACTAGTGTTTTTATTGGTGTAGTAATCAGTTCCATTAGCAGCACAGTCTTGTTGAATAATGAAGTACTTTTTAATACATCAGGAATTTTGTTAAGAAATAAATTGTATCTTCTCAATGCGGCGTATTTTGTTCTCAGTAAAGCGCTTTCTCTACAATTAAGAAAGCAGAACACCGTCCCCAAAAACGAATTGTATCCGTTAGAACCTATAATCCACAAGACGTTGGTGGGCGATCGGCAATCGCTGCTCGCCGTAGTATTAGTTTTAACGAATTTGTTGCACAGGCCGCATCGTTGTTCCTAGTCTTCTAGCTGTCCTGTCAAAACAAAGAGTTTTATAAAGAATATGTGAATTCTCATAAGGAATAGAAGGCTTTTCCTCAGTGTATCAATATGTTATTATTTTATATGAGTTAAATAGGAAGCTTTCTCATAATCCTTCATCTCCTCAAAGTGCTATTTACGGCTTGGAAAAAATGAAGAAATCATGTTTTTCTAGTGAAGCCTGGAAAAGCTTAATATTATTTTTAACTCCTCTTTTGTGGCCATATAAACTGACAATAATCTGCTGCTTTCCTTGTAGTTTCAAGTTGAATTCGTTAGGGTGAGATGTCAGGTCAATTAAAAATGTAAAGTCTGATAGAAATTTTGCATCTACAATTTGATTATCACATTTTTAAGGAAAATGTGCGAACTATTATATACTTGTGATATACAATAGACGTAACCATTATCAGTCAATTCGACATAAAAGCAGCTAGTGATAAACCTCAGCAAGCAAACAACAACAAATTTTGTAATGTAAAATAAAGTTAAATGAATTCAAATCGTTGTTGTATTGTATTGTATTGTATTGTATTGTATTGTATTGTATTGTATTGTATTGTATTGTATTGTATTGTATTGTATTGTATTGTATTGTATTGTATTGTATTGTATTGTATTGTATTGTATTGTATTGTATTGTATTGTATTGTATTGTATTGTATTGTATTGAATTGTATTGTATTGTATTGTATTGTATTGTATTGTATTGTATTGTATTGTATTGTATTGTATTGTATTGTATTGTATTGTATTGTATTGTATTGTATTGTATTGTATTGTATTGTATTGTATTGTATTGTATTGTATTGTATTGTATTGTATTGTATTGTATTGTATTGTATTGTATTGTATTGTATTGTATTGTATTGTATTGTATTGTATTGTATTGATGGTAGAATTGGTAGAATTTGCTCTCGTGGAGATGAATCATCTACTTAACTCAGCGTTTACTTTGTAACATTCAAACGTTGATATGATAAGAAGACCAATGGGAAAAGAATCGATTATTATCTGTAGGGGACAGTGAAATTATTCCAGTGACATATATAAACAAATTCAGCATAGCAAACATCAAAATTGCAATGTGTATTTTATCGGCGTGGCAGCAGTGACTAAGCAAAACGAAATATACGGTATCTGTATACATACACTTTGTTAATAAGGTTATGACTGGGAGCAATTGGTCCTAAACCTATATTTTGTTGGAGCTGACAACTTTGTTCACAAATTAAATTTAGGTGAACTGCTCGGGTAAAGTTTCAAGTGCAACTCCGACACAAATTGCTGCGATAGAGTGTTCTCTTCGAGTATGCTAACTACCTGTAACAGTGTTGCTGAATGTGGAAATTAATTATATTTAGCTGGAGCTGTTAGCTGATATTATTGTAGAAATTCGGTCGGTTTCAAATAGTAACAAACGAAGTCGAAACGGTAGAAATTGGGTTTTAGAAAACTCTTGGTAAATGCTCGTATAACGAGAAACTAAATGCTGAGTCAGTAATTTCCCATATAAGTGTAGGTAAATTAAATTGATTTACGTTTGGACTGTTAAGAAAATAAGTATGATACCAATTTAGACATCTTACCCATTCAGCACTGACATCCTGAATTAGAACCTAATGAAAATGAAACCCTCCTAGAATATTACAAAACTTTTCTAGAAACAATTAAACAAACGACTTATAAATTCTTATAAAAAGTTCTGATGGGAACTCAGTCGGTTATTGAAACAGTAATTTCTAATATTTTATGAGTCTTAAGACGCTTTGCTTCTACGAGAAGTCATACCAACCAGAAATACCTCTTTTAAACCTATAAAAGATTAAAGTTTCCTATATATAGTAATGTCCGCCTATAACGAACCCGCCTATTGCGAACTTTCGTTTATAACGAACCAACCATAAGTACGAACTTCAGTATAACTAGACGTGTTTTAAGTTCTGGCAAATTTTAATTTTTTCCAAAAAATAATTCAAAAGTGGGGTTATTTCTGAAAATATCGAAAAAAGTTTATTAGAAAATTTTTTTTTAAATGCAGTTTCTAGCCCACATGCAAAATTTCAGCTGCATAAGATAATTTTGATTTTTTACCCACCACTTAAATTTATTTTCCACTTAATGAACACTGTGTTCTTTTTTGTCTTAATATTAAGGTGTATTACTTTCAGACACAAACTACGTTTGCAAAAATACTTATTTTATGAAGTTACCTTATACAGGGTCAAAAACAAATAAACTTTGCATCACATGCGACCAAATTTTAATAGCCACATTTTGATTTTGTAGAAAAACACACATTTAATATGGCGCTACTTTAAAGAACATGTATCTGAAATAAAGCATTGTCAAAACTAAAAAGTTTTATGTAGGTTGCGTTGAGTCTTATTTTGCAAAAGTGGTGCAATTTACAAAATATGGGTATAAAATCAAAATGATCTTATGCAGCTAAAATTTGCATGTGGGTTAGAAACTGCATTTAAAAAAACTTTTTCTAATACATTTTTTCGATACTTTCAGAAATAACCCTACTTTTGAATTTTTGGAAAAATTAAAATTTGAAAGATAATGCGAATCACGCGACTACTAGTTTTTTGCTTAATTTTTATCTCGATCGAAGCAGAACTTGACGCCAAAGTCAAATTTCGTATAAAGTTATTAATAAAAATATATCCCATATGATGCGGACTTTACTGGTCACACTGTATATGACATATACATACAGTGTGACCAGTAAATATGAGGTTTTATGACCGATATACCTGTGAAACTTCTTTAAGGTTTTACAATTTATTAGGCTGGATGTTGTATAAAAATTATATAAGTAATCTCATGACTACTTATAAATCCAAATAAATTATATGTTCTGACTGGACCTCAAGAAAAAATCAACATAAAATTGATTTTTCTTATAAACTTTAATAAATCATTACACATTACAACCGCATTCGGTTTGAATAAGCAATATTTTAAACATCATAGAGATCCTTAGAAAATTTCTAAGATAATTTACGAGACTTTACGATCTTTTCTTCGCACAGAAAACATATTGTTTGAACACGAACTTTAAAACAAAATTTTAAATGAAGGCCGCTACATCTAATTATATTTACAAATATAAATGCCTTTATTGCAAATGGCTAAACGGCATCCCGGCCTTTTGTGTCACACATCTGCCGCCTCACAATGATTCCGGCTTTTTCAGGGACGTATTAAGGCAGAATTTTGCGGGTCATTAAGCGGTAAATGGGAGGTGACACGTGTTCGTAAATAAAGAAGTTTTTACTAAGAGAAGGGTCAAATGAAAGGTGTAATGCTGGATGTATTATATGTGTACCTGGAATGTGTCAATTGACTTATTATTAACAGCTGACTTAAATATAGGTACAGCGTGTATCAGCCAAATGGAATAAATTCGATAATAAATATTTGGGGACGTGTCTGAAAAAACACTCGGACACGTCGATTGCATGGTATTTCTAGTTGCCCATTTTTTCAATAAAAACTTTCTATACAGTGTGGGTCATGTAACAGTGGCCAACACCAACTTTCTTATTTTAAATGCAACACCCTGTATATTATTTAATTTTTCGATTCTTCAACTGTTTCGGAAATATTAAGTGTTTTCAGATTTGTTGCATTTCAGCGTTTCTTTTTACTGATATGAAATTTAAAAAAAGGCATAATTAGTTTTGTTTACTTTTGTTTAAAATTTCTGACCTTAGCAAATTGTTGTCTGTCTGCATAAGAGTAGTTGTCAGTGTTATAGTCGTTTAAATTTCGTTAACTGCATATTAGAAAAATGGTTTATTTAACAGAAATGCACAAAATAACTAACAATTCCACAGATGATTGGTTATGGAGATAAAACACTGGCACAAATGGAAGTTGCTCGCTTATTTCACGACAAATTTCAAAATTTGCCGCCTATAACTCAAGGGAAAATTAGTAGAATAGAAAAGCAGTTGCGCCAGCTTGGACATGTAAAGCAGGTTTAAAAAAGGAGCTGCCAATGCAATAAGTGATAATACCAAATTAGATATTATGCTTGAGTTAGATACTTTTAGTCGAAAAACAGCCCCAATGTTCGATGTTAGCCATTCTTCGATTATTCGGACATTACAAGAAAATAAAATCTATTCCTAAAAAATGATACCTACTCATGAGCTTGTGGAGTATAAAGTGATGCTTTCCTACAATTTTGCCCAGAATCTTGATTCTAATTACATTCTTCTACTTGGAGTAAAAGTTCTAAATCTGCATCATCTTCACTTGTAGGAAATTTAATAAAAATGTTGGCTTTCTCCAAAACTAAATCCATTACAGAAGTGTATGTCTTGCAGATATTGGTTTGGTGAACACCGAGTTATTCACCTACAGAATTTTGAAAGCCCGGATCCGACAATTTCCGCAGAAAAACTTTAATCTTATTTAAAGGCGACAGTGCACCCCCTCGCCTTTTACAAGTATCAGTCAAAAAATAATTTGCCAACCACTCAACATTTTCGCAGTCAAATCGATATAACTTTCTGAAATCATCATATCTGCAATTTTTACGTACACTGTAGATTTTTCTTTTTCAGACGTTCATATATTCAGCCATAATTGAAGACACAAATTAAGAGCAACGTACGTGTATGCCGCGGAGAGCTAAAGTTGACTGCTACTAAGCAAATGATGCAGGGGAGCAGGGGTCGACCTACCTTAAAAAGTTGAAAGCAATTGCTACACTAGAAAAAACAATTCCTTAATTTATTCATCACATTTTAAGCGACTGCTTCTATTTTTAAAGAAAAAGCATGGACTAGAAGCAATTCCTGCACTTTTAAGCGATCGCTGGACGCAAAAGCAATTCTTTTAGTTTTTATTCATTGGCTTTCAAGAAATTACTTCGATTTTATGAGAAAAAGCTAGAAATTGCTACATTTTTATTCGTTATGCTGATAGGCTCATTGTATCTAAAATTCCATTTTTCGACAATTACGATATAATCTGAAGACTTATGCGGTCGCTGTTATTTCATTTGAAGCGTCTCCAAAAACCCCAGTATCCAAATTTGCATGATTCAAATCGCATTAAGTACTTTCCAAAATATTCTAATGGACAATCGCTGGTTTAGACTGTATCAAAAAGATCTCTGCTCAAACGACTACTAGTTCATCCTCTACCTGATATACTCTTGGGCTATTTTTTAAGATATTATATCTTGTCCCTTATGTTACTCAACAGTTAAAAGTGTTTACCGATCCACTGTTAAGTTAACCCATATAACCACCCCGCGATAGTCAAACGAAACTACACCCATCTGTTAAAAGAGGGTTATACCACCCCTGTCCGTAGTTACCCGGACAATAAAGAACTAACAAGATGGAGAAATTGGCAACAGTTGCAAACTGTTTCTAATATCCCGAAATATCGTTTGTTTCGATATTTTATGGAACGATTGTGGACCGCTTAGTTTCCCGGGCGTGCTGTATATTATCATACCAACTGAGTTGATACAAGCAATTTTGTAATTGGGGTATTTTTATTTATTTGTAACGAAGGGAGTAAGTTTTATAAATAGTTATGGCACATGAGAGCGTGAATCTTGGCCGAGACTGCAGGTCGAGGCGAAAATTTCACTTGAATGTGTCATTAAAACACGAATTTCACAAACGAAATATAAACAACATTTTTTGAACAACTTTAAGTATGAATTAATCGGCTAAAATTTTATATTACCGTGCGAGCAAAAATTATTTGCATCAAAGAGGGCCTTGCATCTAAGGACGTAATGCTTAGCCGTAGAGCTTAATACCTGTTGGGTGTCAGTAAGTACCTGAATTAACAATAAATCAGTTATTCCGTCATCTTTGACGGTCGTTACAAGTAATTTGATTCATCGCTAATTTTTCCAATTTCTTGAACAATTCACACCATGGACTTTACGGAACAGCACAAAACATTCATGGTTGAAGCGTATTTTCGAAACGGGGTTAGAGTAGATGGTGAGTGGCAATAAAATCCGGGTTTGTGCATGGACGATTTTCACGAACATTTTCCTAAAGTTGCTTTCATTGCTGGGGATTTTTATCATTGCCTGAAAAGAACCGTGGCCGTGTTTAGGGGAACAGGTTCTATACAACACAAAAAAGGAGCAGGAAGACCATCTGCAAGAACAGAAGAACTTGTTGCAAACGTTCGTGAAATAATGCAAAATAGGCCAACAAATTGTATAAGACGCCTGTCGCAAGAAGTGGGAAGATGTTATGGAACATGCAGGACTATTCTTAAGAAGCAGCTAAATGTATTTCCTTATAAAGTGCAAGTATTCCAAGAAATACAAGCCGCAGATTTTGAAAGACGCAGGAATTACTCTCAATGGTTTACCCAAAATTTATTGAAGAAATGATTTATTAGACCTGACATTTTTTTTCGGATGAAACCTGATTCCACCTCTCCGGTTATGTGAATTCTTAGAATACACGCATATTGTGGAGTAGTGAAAATCCATTCCACATTGCATCTATAAAACGCCACGGTGGCTGAAAATCTGTCACCATAGCAGAAGGATATAGAAGACAGTTTGAGTAATAAAATTGATATATCTAATAAATTAAATTGTTCCTCTGCTTCAAAACAAATCCAAATAACCGATAAAATTATAGAATCAACTTTTCCAGAAATACCTAGTGTTTCTGAACAGCGGCAAGGTGGAACACCTTCGGGAATTCATATTGGGAGCAATTGTTCAAATTTTACTATCAATTATTATTCTAAGAAATGAAACTGTTTGTTGATAGGTATATAATTAAAAACTTTGTTATAAAAATTTCGATATATTTTTTTAAAAGTAATGGTTTATTGTTTTTTTTGTGAATCATTTTTTCATATATAATATCACAAGAGATAAAATTTTGTCGGCAAAATTTTCGAAAGGTATGAAAGTTTGTTGCTTGGCAATTTTGCGAATGACATTTTTGACAAAATCACGAGCCGTCAGGCGAGTGATTTTGTCGAAAATGTCATTCGCGAAATTGCTTAAAAGCAACAAACTTAAATAAATCCTTGAGAACAATTTTGCTTACACAATTTTTTCTCGAGTGGTATTCGACATGACTATTTAACTAGAAAAAAGACAAAGAACAATAAAATTAGAAAACTTTTATTTAAGAATAAAACAAAAAAATTACAAATTTTGCCACGGCAAAAATCACATGTGAATTTTGTCCAGGTAGGTGCAGGTAGTAATTTTGCCAGTAGAAGACCGGCCGTTGCTATGACATTTTGCCAGTGTAAAACACTCTAGTTAAATAGTCAGTGAAAAAAGTATTTTTTTCACTTTTAAAAAGGGGGCGTTTTGTGCGTCCATAGCAACAAAAAAGTCAGCATTTTTTGACAGTTGTACAAAAAATTTATTTATTTTAGGAGAAAAAAAATTCTTGAGCATATTATTACGCTTATTACTACGTTTCGGTAGTTTGATTTTTGCCTTCTTCGAGGCTACAAAAGATAACCGGACAACTTTTTACAACAATTTAATCGACTTTTAAATATTGGCCTTAACAAATAGAAAACTGACTTTCATTACAACTAGGTCACCTAACTAACAGCATCTACCTACTTACCGTCTAAGAGAAATACCTATTTATTATATACCAAAAAAGTTGAGCAAGTTTATTAATATACGCTGTTAATATCTGTTGTATGTTCTGCCTACAGAATACGAAGCAACATACACAGAACAAAAGTATTGTTGTTATCTCTCCATTTTAAATAGCCTAGTGCCGTTAGAGCATTCGGATTAAAAATGTAAAGCCGTTAATTGAATTTTTTGGGCGTGGGTGTCATTGTTTTTGAAGGCTTGTTTGGCTAAGTATATCTTGGGAAAGTAAATCGGAAATCGGGTTTATAATATTCAATGTTCATCATCGTTTGCACTTGAGTAGATATGAATTTTAGCTGTCCGTTCCTCTTTGTATAAAAAAATGTTTTTTTTTATCTACAACTCACAATTACACGTAAATTATTATTGATAGACATGATAATACAGTGACCGCCAAAAACTGTGCCGCGTATGGGAAAAATTGGTATTTACGAAATAAATAAATTTACATTATTTCTAAAATGTTTTCATTAAATCCATTAGGTTTTACGAAACGAGAAAGAGTCAAAAAATCGAAATTTCTCTAAAAGTAGATAAAATAATTTGCTTCACACTTTGCGGAGGTCACTATACAGCGTTCTGATAAAGCAACGGATCATGACTTTATATACAGTGTGACCAGTAAAGTCCGCATCATATTATGGGATTTTATTTTATTAATAGCTTTATTGAAAATTTGACTTTGGCATCAAGTTCTGCTTCGATCGAGATGAAAAGTAAGCAAAAAAATAGTAGTCACGTGATTCGCATTATAGGTCAAATTTTAATTTTTTCCAAAAAATAATTCAAAAGTGGGGTTATTTCTGAAAATATCGAAAAAAGTTATTAAAAAAAGTTTTTTTAAATGCAGTTTCTAGCCCACATGCAAAATTTCAGCTGCATAAGATAATAAAAATCAAAAGTTTATGTCACTTCCAGTTAAACCGGAAGTTTCATAATGTTGAGTCAACTATCAAAAAATGCAGTTTTATGTCGTAAATATACAAATCCCCTCAATTTTATTCCATTATCTTGAAAAACAAAAAAGTTAGAGGGGCGAACCACCTTCCGTGGACACCCGGTAGATTGCCCAAAACCCGGATCCGATATCACTTTTAGTTCGCCTGTAATTAAGCCGTTCCGGAACATTTGCCCAACCCTGTATATGTTTTTTATACAGTTTCTTTGATAATTATGGGTAGGTCTGAAATAAATACTTTTTGAATTGTGTTATTTTTTTTATATTTTGTAAAGTTGGGAAATTTAGGAATTTCACCCGTCCCAAACCAGAGGCCTTCGCTACGTCCCTGGTGGTCGTCCTGGTATATCTGAGGAGAAAAATAAAAACGTAGTGTTATCACTACAGGAAGGTTTTCATAGTTCAAGCACACAACTTGGGCCTGACTACGGTACTTGCCAAACCACCGTATCTAAATATTTAAAAAAAAATAAGTTTCATCCCCACCAAGTAATAATTGTACAAGAGTTATTGGACGATGAACCTGATAGACGAGAGCAATTTTGTGAAATAATAATTGAGCTAACAGATAATCACGCAAGAATTTGTTTTCCAGATGAAGCTACGTTTTCTTTAAATTGTCAGATTAATAGACAAAACTATAGATACTGGGCACAGGAGAATCCTCACTGGTTCATAGAAAATATCACCCAATATAATGCAAAGGTTAATGTCTGGTAATAGGGTAATCGAACACTGGAAAAAGAAAAAGATACCTAAATTTCCTTCGAAATGATCTAGTTTTGGTTCTTGCCACTCTATTTTCAGATGACAATGATCCCGATTTACCAAGTTTAACCTAATAGTGCTCCCCCGCAATATGCTGCTCATGTAAGGGAGCTAGTACCTAATACAATTGGATAGGTAGGCGGAGGTCAATAGAGTGGCCCGATATTAACCCAGTGAACTTTTTTATGGGGCTCCGTAAATAATTTAGTTTTTAAATTTAAACCCAACTCGATGGATATACTTACGGAGTCCATTCGACGAGTCATATGAGAAATTTCTCTACAAGTAGTACAAAGTACAACAGGAATTTTTAGAACGATTGATCTACTGCAGAATTTTTTAAATTTAATTATAAATAAAGGCGTGAGTGGAAAATACTCCAAAGGGACGATAGATCTTTAACCAACATGATATCCTAATGACAACAAATCCTCTCTAAAACCAGCGACCAAAATGCTACTTACATCTCGTCTGGTCTATCAACTACTTATTTTTACACCTAACCATTTGCTTCTCAAATAATTGGAATAAAGAAGCACAAAAAAGCTTCTGTGAACCGCCATAATACAAACTAATACCAGACTGTCGATCGAAAGATATAATTTTTTAATCATCCACCGTGTCAGTGTCCCTATTCCATTAAAAAAGCTTTTACCGACTGCTTCCTTCTTTCAACCATATTATCAAGATGTCATATATTTATTGGTTGTTGCTTCTTTCAAGAAATGCATCTTGAAATGCCATCTCGCACTGATGATTTGGTTAAAATGCCACCGGACTGATCGAGTCATTTTATTGTCTTTATCTTCGCTTTATGAGTTTTGACCATGTATTTGTCACTAGCTCCTACGTCGTGAGAGTCGCAATATTTCGCGTGCCAATTTATCTTGAAAATACTCTTATAGAAGTGATTTAGCGATCAGAAGCAATGGAAGAAAGATATTGCAAGGTGTGTTGTTAAACTGTGTTTTTCAGGTATCGAATGTTCACATTTTATTTTCATTTTTAAATTGTACATTAATGTTTGCTAGTACCGTGCGAGCAAAAATTATTTGCATCAAAGAGGGCTTGGATTAAAAAACGTAGGGCTTGGTTTAAATCACAATGATATGGGGACGATATATCTAACCAAATCTAGGTTAAAATTTTGTCAAATTCATATTATGACATGATATGCCAAACTAATGAGTAATAAATAAGTAGACAAATATAAATTTATTTTTGTTGTTTACAAAATTAACAAAGTAATAATATACAGGAGGAAAAAGAAAAATAATTACATAAATTGCTGAAATTGGCCACCGCCATTCACAGGTGTCTTCATATTTTCGAAAGTGTTGACCAGCATCTCTGGAGAAATGTTACCACATTCTTGGATAATCCTTTCTTGTAATTGTTCTTAATTTGCAACTGGTGTTTTAAAAATAGTGTTCTTTAAATGAGAAAAAACGAAGTAATTCATAACCGTTAAACAAGGTGATCTATAGGTGGGAATTCATTGTCTGATCGAAAACTGATCAATTTGTCGTCGAAAAATTTGCGTAAGTAGTTAATAGTTTCGGCGGCTGTATGGGCGGTTGCACCGTCCTGTTGAAAATATCCAAAACGTAGTTCGTCGTCAAGTAATTGCTCCTCAAATGGATTCAAAATATTGTCTCTATACCGCTGTGCTGTAGTGCTGTAACTGTGTCATGGAAAAAAAATAGGACCAACAATTCTTCTTCGGAAAACAGCTAACCAGACACCAATTTTTTGAGGGTGCAATGTGGACTCTACAAAAAAATGGGGATTTTCACTACTCCACATGCGTGTATTCTGAGAATTCACATAACCGGAGAGGTGGAACCAGGCTTCATCTGAAAAAGGTCAGGTATAATAAATCATTTATTTCCAATAAATTTTGGGTAAACCATTGAGAGTAATTCCTGCGTGTTTCAAAATCTGCGGCTTGTATTTCTTGGAATACCTACTTGCACTTTATAAGGAAATAAATTTAGCTGCTTCTTACGAATAGTCCTGCATGTTCCATAAGATCTTCCCACTTCTTGGGACAGACGTCTTATACAATTTGTTGGCGTATTTTGTATTATTTCACGAACGTTTGCAACAAGGTCTTCTGTTCTTACAGATGGTCTTCCTGCTCCTTTTTTGTGTTGTATAGAACCTATTTCCATAAACACAGCCACGGTTCTTTTCAGGCAATGATAAAAATCCCCAGCAATAAAAGCAACGTTAGGAAAATGTTCGTGAAAATCGTCCATGCACAAACCCGGATTGTATTGCCACTCACCATTTACTCTAACCCCCGTTTCGAAAATACGCTTCAACCATGAATGTTTTGTGCTGTTCCGTAAAGCCCATTGTGTGAATTGTTTAAGAAATTGGAAAAATTAGCGATGAATCAAATTATTTGTAACGACTGTCAAAGATGACGGAATAACTGATTGATTGTTAATTCAGGTAGTTACTGACACTCAACAGGTATTAAACTCTACGGCTAAGCATTACGTCCTTAGATGCAAGGCCCTCTTTGATGCAAATAAATTTTGCTCGCTCGGTATAAACATATCCTTTTCAGAAACTATTATACTATATTTCTTTCCAATGAAAATCCACAATTAAAATTCGATTTTGAATCGAGTTCGAGGTTCCTACGTCGTAGAAAAATATACTGTACAACTCGAGTTATGGATTGTACATATCACTGCACTTCGCCTACGGCGCAGGCTAAATTTAGTTCCTCTTGCGTTATAGACATCATATCCTCTCCAATTGTACACACTACTACTACTTCTTGACTTTCCCGATTCTATCCAATCAGTAGAGTTGGCAACGCTGCCTGGTTCGTAAATAGCGTAACTGTAAAATTTCTTACCGTCAGGCCTTAGACGACAGTGCATTTGTCACAGTAATAATATGCTGGAAGTTGATCTTAAATTGACGTAATTCTTTATGCAAGATAATGCAAATTTTTAAATTTATTTTGAGCTCATTTCGGGACTCGAAACAAAATTTATCTCCATCTTGAGTGGATACAATGTTTAAACAACGTAATGAATATACATTTTTCTGTTGTTATCGACAAGTCTAATTATAATAATTGATGTTCGATGCTTAAAGTTAAATAAAGAACGTTTTAATTTGCAGATGAGTGCCACCATTGTGATATAAAAGAAATGCCATGTGGCCTAGTTCCTCTGCACTCCTAGCCGTCGCATACCGTAAAATATTTTTATACTCTTTTTCTTAAAGCCTGACAGCACAGCTGAGGGTCTTGAGTCGTAAAACCTCAATAAACCATAAGCGTAACAATAACAGCCAGCGGCGCACCCAGGATTTTATGTTAGGGGGGGGGGGCGCCAACCACTGCTGGAAGCAAATTTTTTAATAAACTTTTAAGTTACGCATTTTTCTAGAACTTTGGAGCTTTTTTAACAGGTACTCTTGCAGGGAAGATCGCAATAGCCTAGTCATGGAAGTCGTTAAACGGTTTCTTAGGGGGGGGGGCATTGGCGGCTTGTGACTTGTTAACTTGGGGTGTACTAAAAGCCTGCTGTAGGCGAAATGCGCCGCAGGCGAAATTTTTTTAAGACCACGCCCAAATTTGGTCGATAATTATTATAGTAAATATTTTAAAAATTTACGATTACCTTCTTATTCTATTGAAAATGAAATAACATAAAAATAAAAAGGCTAATTTATTTTTTATTAGTGGGTACATTGTTTGAAAGTAAAGTTCATTCATCTGTTTTTATTTGCAGCAAACTTATCAATAACAATAAAGTCCCTAGATTTACACTTTGTGGTATGTATCAAGTTAATTTCGAGAGTTTAGGTCTTCCCTTAATTTTAATTTCAATTTTTTGCTCAGTAATTAATGAGCTAAAATTGTTTCTCAAACATTCATAGTCGTTTTGGCATTAAAACTGTTTATTTTTATTAAAATAAGTCTTTACTACCCCAAAATAATTACAAAAATATAAAGGAAAACTCGAAATAATAAATTCATACATTCAATCAAACCATATTAAACCTCATTAAGTCAACTTTTGTCAATAAGTCAACTTCCAGGGGGAGGGGGGGGGGGCAAATGCCCCACCTGGCCCCCCTCAAACGAGGCCCGTGAGGTAAATCTAAGAAAATTGACTTTTTAAAATACTTATTCACTTTCATAATTTTTCATTTCATTGGGGGTTTTGGGGGGGCTAAGGCCCCCTTGCCCCCCCCCCCCCTGGGTGCGCCACTGATAACAGCTTCCTGATCTTAAGTATGTAATCAACTTATATCTTATTGCATAGGTATAAAGGTAGGTTTCTTATGTCATAGAATATTTCCAACTTCAAGTGAGGTAGCATAGTTTTATTTTTAACGTGTTATCGAAAGATTGTGTGTATATTATGAAAATAATACAAAAATGGCGAATAATTATTCCCCAGTGTTTTGTAAAGGAGTGCTTGACCTAAAAGGAAAGACAATAGTTTTAAATGTACACGATGCACTTGTGCACACCATCTAGTACTGTCAGAAACCTAGTATCAGCATGTGCTAATATGACGAGAGTTAGTGAATCAACAATCTATAGGCTTCTTAGGGAAAAAAAATCTGGAACTGTAGCCCCTCCTAAACAGTCGCCAGGAAGGACACCTATACAAATTGATGAGGATATAAAAAGTATCATAAGAAGAAAATTGAATAATTTTTATTTCAATAGGGATGTCTCAACATTAGATAACATTTTAAATGCTGTAAAAGAAGTCGAGACTTTACCCAAGGCAGGAAGAAAAAAATTGGGGCAAATTTTACATCAATTAAATTTTTCTTGGGAAAAACATAACCTGATGTCAGTGTTATTGGATAGAGGAGATATCATTTTTTGGAGACGACAGTATCTAAGGATATGATATATAAACCTAAACGACCGCCACTGTCCGAAGATTTATTCTTAATCATCGGCTTGCCCTATTGTAACAATTATACGATCTTACCTAAAGTTCTTGCTAGCCAGTTCCGTACAGGTATAATCACAGACATGGAATATAAGGAGACAAAACTTTATCATTTAAATACTGAATGATAATGTTAGATAATGAATGAATGGTAAAAATGCTGTGTCACTCGTAGTAAAAATGTTTGTACAGCGTTGTCGTTGTGATTTTCCCAAATTATTATAATTTGATATCATTATATAGGAAACTATAAATAGCTTGACTAGTAGAAAGCTTAAAAGACACACACATACATTAAGTGTATTGTTTAGGGTTGCCAGGTGTCCTGGATTTGGAAGGATGTCCTGGATTTGAGGCTTAAATTTAGCGTCCTTCGAAGACCGTTGGAAGGACGCCTAATGTCCTGGATTTCTTAAATGCCTATGCCTAAATTACAATAAAATTTATTTCTAAGCTTTGCCCCTTTGACTTTGATTCAATGGTGGAAATCGTAACTAACTTATCCATAGACATAAATATTGATAATTTGTATGAGAATATTGTATAGGGTAAAGTTGGTAGAGATGCCCCAGTGGTAGAGATGGCCTACCTTTATAACTCGAAAACATTTATATATACGATCGTTTGGTTTGTCCAAACCCAATCAGTTGTTTATGCTAAAGCCCGAAAAGTGGTGTAGCTGCTCACAATTATCTGGTTTTGACAAAGTTTTGTGATAGTTTTTTTGAGGTAGGTGCAAATTTTTATACATGATTACGCTATAGGTTGTAAAATCATTAATATGTTTTTATTTGATTTGCAATTTTTTCAAACAATTGTGGAATGCATGTGCTACAATATTCTAACCTCAAAACACATGTACCTGTATATTTATACAAACTACATTGTGGGGCATCTTATACCATCTTTTGGTATAGATGCCCTAGTCAAAGTGGGTAGAGATGGCCTGTTAATATTGCGGGATGTGGAGAGAAATATTCCTAAATCACCAGAAAAGATGACTGGGTAAAATGTATACACTGCGAGCAATGGTTTGACGATGGATGCAGCAAATTTGTTATTTTTTGCGATCCCTGTGGAAGAGTAACTACTAAAAAGAAGATCTAACTTATTTTGTATCCAAGTACATAGGCCATCACTACCACCCTGCGTGGGGCATCTTACCCAACCCCTAAGGGAGAGATGGCCAATTACAAAAATTTTTCTTTATGCATTTTTGTGAAATAATACTTGTTTTTTCTGCATCTTATTATAAATATTGTAACTGAATAAAGTTTCAATTACTGAAAAACATGCTCATTTTTTTTATTACTTATTTTTATAAAATTTAGGCCAGGTTAAGAAAAAGTGGGGCATCTCTACCAACTTTACCCTATTAAAACCTACCCTTGACAAAGCTTGCGCTTTACCTTAGGAATACATTATCCAGAAATGGAACAACATCTTTTTAGCTAACCCCGAAATTCATTCTTTTTTAAAAATAAAACAGTTTGTGTTTTCAATATACGGGTCAAACGCTGACTCCGAAAGAATTTTGTCTTTATGCAATGCAGCCTGGAACGACAGCCGAAATAAACTTTTGGTTGACCACGTAAAAGCAGAGCTGCAGATAAAAACAAATTTTAATTTAACCTGTAAAGAATTTTATAATATGGCAGTTAGAAACAAAAAGCTCTTGGAAGCCGTCCATTCTAATAAAAAATATTCTGTATAATAATATATTTTTTTAAAGCATTTTTAAATTGTTACTTTGTTAGAAAAAACTTAGCTTTTGTTCATTTTTAACATAAAATAAATTCTGTTTTAGTTTTTAAAAAATGTCCTTTTTTATTTGTGTCAGTCCTTCCTTTTTTAAACTTGTGTTCTGCGATTTGCAGATTTAAACCTGGCAACCCTAGTATTATTATTTACTTAATAGATAGTACATCACAAATGCATCTAGTATAATTATTAATATAAGCTTCGTTTTCAAACTCAGGCGGTAAATCTACGGCAATAAGCAGAAATTTGTCATCATTTATTTATGTTAAAAACGATTACTGATCGTGACAAAATGTAAACAATTTGGTGTTTTTAAATATAATATGTCTGTAGGTATAATAGACATTTTTCTGTAACTTAATTAAAATTTTGAAATTTACGCTTGTATTAAGTTAATAATTTGAAGTCAACCATACAGGAACAACTCCACATGCTTATATAATTCGTTTTATGATGCCGTTTATAGTTATTTTCCTGTTAACGGCACATTCAAATCGACATACCGCGGAAATAACGTAAAATAAGGCAACTGGAAAATCGTACGACCTTAATTGGATATAGATTTAAATTATTAACTCTTCTAAACCAGGGGCGTAGAATCAAGGTAAGTAGAATGCAAACTGTCACGGTATGGTCAATTACCAATGTTTCTAATACCACTAAGTTTTAAAGTTTACGAATTGTATCCGTTAGAACCTATAATCCACAAGACGTTGGTGGGAGTTCTAGCTGTCCTGTCTGAATTTGAATTTTATTGATCGTACCAATACCTGTTTCAATTAATTTATGTTTCCTTTGTATTTAAGTTTTTTTTTAATTTTTGCCTGTCAGATAAAGCAATAGAAGATTCTTATTTTGCACAACCCATCATTAGTATTGGACGAATTAAACTTAGTAAACCATGTTGCATAATAGATAATCCTATGCAATGTTAAACGACAAGAATAATATCACACTAAAAGCTGTTTAAATTTTTCATAACTACAGTACTGATTTTTAGTGGTAAGTATAATTATGCTTTATTAATCGTAGCAAGGTTATCGACGTTGTGGTCTACTGGTCAGCGCAGCGACGTCACAGATCGTAGGCCCGGGTTCCATTCCCGGTGCCGGCAACGTCGATGTTAAATTTGGAATTTGGTTTAAGAGGTGCGCCGTCTTTCTTCCGAAAGACGAGACGTTAAACTGTGGGCCCCGTGTCATGGATGTTGGCACGTTAAAGAACCCTACCCTCGACAAAGAGGGATTCGGCAAAATTGCCAGATAGTGTGTGACAAATTCCCTGGCGTCGGTGATTGGCCTCGTTGCGGAAAAAGGCCGACGTAAAATAAATTAATAAAAAAAAAACGTAGCAAGCAAATATGATTATGAATAACGTCAAGTTTCATTACAACTGCCCGTAGGAACTAATACATTAAATAAAACCAGATTACACCCCCAATAGAACTTGTAAATTACTGTGAGTATTCAGAGCAATAAGAGCTATAAAACATTGTATGGTAGCAGTAACTCTTATTTCCTATTGGCTAAAATACCGTGATATTATCACTACACAAAACGGTCTAGCAATTTTCGTTGTCTTACAGAGACGACAAGAAGCGAGCACGTTTCAGCTTTGTTTCAAAAAAGCGTTAATGACCTCCGCTCGCGAGAATTATCGTGGCCGACCAGCAGCATTGGCGCGCGAATCTCAACTAGCAGGACGTTAACAGGACGCTGCTTAAAAATTATCCAGGACACCCTAAAAACCAGGGCGTGTCCTGGGAAAACAGGACGATTCGGCTAATGGTCGCCCACTACATCACTGGATCATCCACTCTAGTTGTACAAAATGTATTCCTGCATTTTAGTCCAAATTACACACTCACAATATGGAAGAAAGTTTTTCAAACGAATTTAACTTAGTAATGAAAAAAGCTAAACTTCCTTCAAATGTTACCTATTGAAAAAATGTAGTTAATAGCTACTTAAATTGCTCTTTAATCATAGGCGTAGTAAGACGGTCAATACTGGAGGTGCTGAAGTCCAGTGGCGGCTCGTGGCATGTTAACGTGGGGGTGTACAAAAAGCCCGTCGCAGGCGAAACGCGCCGCAGGCGGATATTTTTTTAAGACCGCGCCCAAATTTGGTCAATAATTTTTAGTAAATATTTTAATGTGATGTTAATAGCAGGTTTAGGTCTTTTAATGTTCTTGACAATCACTTTCTCCTCCAACGGTAACTTGCTAAAAGATTTTTTCAAAAATTCCACGGTGTATTTTATATCCGACGACGCACTTATTGTTTTTTCGTATTTATTTAACTTTAAACTTTAACTGAATTCAATAAAACCATATTAAACCTTAATAAACAAAAAAAAATAGTCAAAATACCGGCTAAAAATTTCCGCGAATTTGAACGACTACGACTGGTTAAATTTAAATTATCAAATTAATGCAGAATTGCAGTACATGACATACACAAGCTATTATGCCGCTCTCGTATTTTACGAGACTTTTATGATCATAGACCCGCTCTGACAAGTAAACTGGGCGTGAACTACACACGGAGAGAAATTTTGAACAGAATCCGCAACTACCTAAATATACTTGAATTTGTACCAGAATTCGAATGCTTGAAATATTAATATAAAAAATTCATTACATAATATAATGTACATATATTATAAAAATAGGTTAGTTCTAAAATTAGCCTATATATTGTAAATTTTTTTTGGAGGTGCTTATTTAGATTTCGGGGGTGCTTAGCACCCCCCAAGTACCCCTAACTACGCCTATGTTTTTAATATTATAGATATTGTTTCCCTTTCTTTATATATCAGCGCACGCCACTGTATACATTTAAATTATTAACTCTTTTGAACACGAGAAAACGCAATTTTCAAGACAACTTAAATAATCGTTGATTTAACCGGCGAAAGATTAACTATCGGTTTTTATTATATCTTGAGTAAAAAGGAAAAAAGTGTCATATCTTAAGAGTCTACATCGCTTTTACGGGCAACATGCATTTATACCATTTACTCAAAACCCTCTTAACCTATCGAATTTATTTCAAGATATATATTTGTTTATTTAGAATTAATAAAGTAATTTTTGTACATTTGACTTCTATACTATTAACGATCGCCAAGATGACAGCAGAAATTTGTCATCGATCAGCTGATATTGGGACATAATAATATCCCCAGATTAGTAGTAGACCGTAATGAGCCCAAACACCGAGTTATGAACTGCGTTTTTGTACTTTTTGTGCTTTTAATTACATTTGATTACGTTTTCACAATATTTAGTGGTTATGGTGCCTTTTATTTTTACTTTCATTGAATTTTAATCACTTTTGTGTGGCCGGTAAGTAAAAATTTACAGGTTAAAATTTATTAATTCTTTTTTATTATGGATCATAATTATTATTGTGTGCCTTGCACGTTAGTTGATTTCATCGATAGGTAATAACGAAAAGAAAGAAAAAACTAAAAGTATTCCTACACAAAATTTAATAGAATAAAATTCTTTAAATGTATCTACACGTTTCGAACGTAGAAACGTTCATCATCAGGAGACAGAAAATATATTTATATAGTGCTGATGGTTTTAGAGAAGAGAAAATGGTGAAGGACCTTAATGGAGCTTTCATGGAATTAAAAAATGATGCGTTAAAGATACATAATATGGAGAAATTAATAAAAGTTACAACATACTGAGTATGTGAGAAGTCAGTAAATGGGATCCAAACCAACCCAATAAACTGGGGAAGAAGAAAAGGCTTTCTAAAAAGAAAGTGTCAAAAATTATTTGGGTATTTGTCAAAAAGACATTGAAAGGATAAAATTGGTAGTAATTATCACAGTGACAACGAAAATTACATTCCGCAAAGTGTTGTGGGGTACTGAGGTTTAAAGCTCAGTAACCCCGCATACATCGAAATGTTGTTGCATAGTAACGAAATCAAGGTAGCTTGTATTATCAAAGAGCGATTGGAAAAACAAAAAACAGGGACCGGAAAAATCTTTTCCGGTCTCTAACATCACTTTTCCGGTCTTGCGACCGGAAAAAGTTTATTTTCTAGACGAAAAATTGTCCAGAAAGTGTATATTTTCTGGTCGATTTAAAAAAAAAAAATTCCGGTTCTGTTTTTTGATTTTCCAATCGCTCGTTGATAATACAAGCTACCTTGATTTCGTTACTATGACAACAACATTTCGATGTATTGTCGAGTGACAGTTCGTTCATTTTTAGTTTGTTGTTTATGTCAAACTTGTTTCGCGAGTTCGCAAATTTAACAATATGAATTCAGATTTTGAATTATCCGACACGAAAAATGAGATTTCAGAAGAAATTTTGGAAGCAGCAAGGAAAGCGACTTACGATATATTGCCAGTAAAATCAAAAGCCCGTTACGAGAAGTCATACGACGCATTTAAAAATAATATAAAATAATTTAATGTAAGTATAGCGAAGTGTCGGTCATAAAAAAAATATTGTACGTCACGCAACCGAAAATTAGTGTTTTCCAGGTCTCTCCAAGCTTCCAGGACTCGCCTACGGCTCGCCCTGGAAATGCTTGTCTCGACCTAAAAAACACTACTTTCCGGTCTTATAACGTAAATTACTATTACACCCTTTTCATTCAAAAATCGCCCAAATATTTTCTTATCTAAGAACTCTTGGTATTTGACCTCTTTTCAAATAAAACGGCAAAAGGCCAAATGGCGGATGCGTCCTTGATTCTTAATTCGTCCAACGCAAAAAGTTTGACGTAAGTCAACGGGAATCACTAAAAGAACACTTTGTGTAGTTATATAAGTATTTACATAACACATAACAATAGCTTTCATGTTTCAAGTGCCCATTCATTTCGAATATCGCATTTCAGACAAAATAAGATAGTCATATGTCATAAATTTTTATTTATGACAGCTTCTTCGCAGTCAAATATAATATTACATGGACATACTAAAAATCGCCATAAAAATCAAAGAACTTCACTTTTCTCTGTAATTAGTAATAAGTACCCAGACAATACATTCTATAAACAGAGGCGTACCATACATGGAAGCAATCAATATGCTTCCTTAGTACAGTAAACACCAATTATTTATGTTATAAGTTAAGCGAGGAAAGTTCATGACATTCCAGAGACGTATTTGTGTATTATTGCGATTATAATTGCCAGGACATTTTTATAAATAGAATTATAAAAAAAATAAAAAAAAATATAATTAATAAAAAATAAGTAGGTATAGAAAAAAAAATGCAAAAAAAAATTATAAAAAAAAAGGAAAAAAACACAGTGTCACCAGTAAAGTCCGCATCGTATTATGGGTTTTTTTTTATTCATAACTTCATTCGAAATTTGACTTTGGCATCAAGTTCTGCTTCGATCGAGATGAAAATTAAGGGAAAAAATAATAGTCACGTGATTCGCATTATCTGTCAAATTTTAATTTTTTCCAAAAAATAATTCAAAAGTGGGGTTATTTCTGAAAATATCGAAAAAAGCTATTAGAAAAAGTTTTTTTAAATGCAGTTTCTAGCCCACTATGACATGCAAAATTTAAGCTGTATAAGATAATTTTGATTTTTTACCTATATTTTTTAAATTGCATAACTTTTGCAAAATAAGACTCAACGCAACCTACGTAAAACTTCTTAGTTTTGACAATGCTTTATTTCAGATACATTTTCTTTAAAGTAGCGCCATATTAAATGTGTGTTATTCGACAAAATCAAAATTGGACTATTAAAATTTCGTCTCATATGATGCAAAGTTTCTTTGTTTTTGACCCTGTATAAGGTAACTTCATAAAACAAGTATTTTTGAAAACGTAGTTTGTGTGTAGGCAAAAGTTGTCTTACAATAAGAAAGCGCGTTGCTGTCACATATTAGTATTAAATATATATGTAGTATAAAGAACCGACAGCTCCGCGTCGATTCTCTGGGATCAGTCAGTCTTTGCCAGAGTTTTGTCGAAAAATAAATACAATAAACTAATAAATTGATTTCCCACTTTAAAATCTTCCCGCACGTCCCTGCCTTAAAAACATATTTTCTATGAATTTTTGACTTTTGTATCTACATCGAAATTATTAGATTTTTTTTCGTAGGTGGGCGGTTATCAAAATAAAAGAGGAATATAATATGCAATATAGTTCCTGCAAGTTGCCATACTGTTTTTTAATAGTTCGGTTCGTGTCAGTAATTACTACCTTAATAGAAAAATCAAGCAAAATGTTGTCCGTGTCATATTGTATAAAGGAATTCCCACACTAAAATTAAAAAAAAAAAAACGTTAAACGATTCGTTAATTATTGTAAAATTTTTATAGCAATTATCGTTATGGTTTGAATGAAATTATCTTTTTATACAAATCCCCTATTACTGGCCGCATTTCTTAAATATAGACATCTTTAAGACCACCGTTCTATCAGCGTACAAAGTTTACCAAAATATCTAATTTTTAAATTTTTATTTACAAAGGTTTCGAAAACATTTAGTAAAAACCATCTTCAGAGTAATCCCTTTAGTGGGCTTTCGCTTCGTAGTAAGTGGACATAGGTATGGAGAACTATAGGGTAGGAGGCCGATCGACAATGGCAGCATTTTCAAATTCTGTCCCGGTTTTTTGGTTAGTTCGCTATTGGCCGATAGATGGCTCTCGCGTCCGAAGTCGGCTGATGTTGTCTTCTTCTTCTTCGTTTTTAATATGGAAAACTAGATCCTCCATAGTTTTTAACTTTTACTTAAACCCTTTATTTTTCTGTGCTTTTACTTTTGACGATTGACATTTTATTTTTCGAAATAACAAATAACGTTTGAAGGCAAGACAAGACAAATAACGTTGTATCGTAATTAATTTCCATATTTATAATGAATAATGGTACAATTTATAAAAGTAGAGTTTGCTTTATGTAGGGGTGGTAAGACAGGATCTCCTTCAGAGATGAAACGCAGCCAAACAAGTCTCTTTCTAGCTCCAAAGGTAAAACCATCTAGCTAGAATGTTCCTGTATTTTAAAAACGAAGCATCGTTGGAACTTTATACAGGCCGAGTTTACTAATAAGTATAACAAAGTAAGTGTAAATTCATATAAAAGTCCTTATTTGTTCCTTAAAGAACTAATTTAAATAAAAATAGTTATCGCGTCCATAAGAAACCATTTATTTGATAGCCCACTTCGAACACGAGCGCCATCTTATGGCAACTCGTAAAGCTGAATTACCGATGCTAATTTGGGACCGAATCCAATGCATTGCGATCGGCCTCCTACCTCACGTCCTCCATAGACATAGGACACAAAAGTTCATACTGTATTTTTAACCAATCTACTTAATCCCGAATTATCGACCATGCCTTAAGGACGCCCTGTATATTAATGAGACCACACAGGGTGCACAGCGGGGGTGTTGGAATCTGAATGTTGTGAACAGCCCGCGCATATTATTATTATTATTACTATTATTATTATTAAATCACGATACACATGCACAGGTGGTATAAATAATATTTACCCTATTTTGTATAGAAAGACTTGAACAGCCGGTCAAGTAGGTAACCCTTAAGACTTAAATTTGAATTGTGTTAAATAAATGGTAAAAAAATAAAAAATAAATTATAATTTTACACTTTTCACAGATTTTTATTTCGACTCGACATGTTTTGCAACACAGTTGCTTCTTCGAAGGAGTACTTAAAAATGGTATTTTAAAAGTTATAACTTAGGTGTAACAATAAAATTGCAGGTAATTTTCAGGTTGTTTAAGTTGTTGGAAAAACCAATAATAATGTTTACAGACTAATTAAAGAGATTCAAAAGAGGTGATCCGTTGAAATCCAATTGGTCATTAAGAAGAGTATTGTTATTTGTAAGCCTATTTATTTCTAAGGATTTCAAGCAAATTTAGTTTTGTACTTGTGTTTTCAATATGAAAGATATCGTAGTTATGATTAAATGTATGACATATGGTTAGAATAATTAGAATCTGTTTTGTTTTTTATAAAACTAGCATCATGTTCATTCACCCGTTTTTCGAAGTTTCTGCCTGTTTGTCCGATATAAACTTTAATTACATGTTAATTTGTAAACCCCAGATTTATTTCCTTTGTTCAGTTTACTTTTAATATTTTTAATGTGTTTCCCTACAGTATTGTTAGTTTTGAAAGCAATATTAATATTCAAGTTTTTTATTTTAGTGCTAATATGACCTATGTACGAAATAACTTTATAATTATATTTATTCTTGTTTGCTGTTGGAAAAACTAAGTTTATAGCCTTTTTGTATAACTTCTTAATTCGTATTTTATCTATTGTTATCGCGGAATAACCATTATTTACTGTAATTTGTTGAATAATATTTAATTTAGTTTGAAAATTAGTTTTGTTTAAAGGTACTGTTACTAGTCGATGTATCATACTAAAGAAAGAAGCTAAATTATGTTCTACTGGATGGCAAGATGTGTTATGTATAATAGTAGTATCAGTGTGAGTAGGTTTATGGTATATTGAAAAATCATGTTTATTTTCGAATTTTTTTATGGTTAGGTCTAAAAAGTTAATAGAATTATTGATTTATTTTTCAATTGTAAATTTCATATTGTTATGTATAGTATTTATGAATTCTAAAAACTGATCTAATTGCCTTTCAGTACCTATAAAACAAGCCAATACATCGTCTACATATCTATACCAATAAAGAAATTTTTTCAACAGAGGATTTTTCTAAATAATAGACTCTATATTGTCCATAAAGATTTCAGCTAGTAGGGGACTTAAAGGATAACCCATAGTAAGACCATCTTTACTAGTATAAAATTCGTCATTAAATTTGAAATAGTTTTGTTGTAAACAAACCTTTAAAGTGTTCAGAATTTCCTGTTTTTTAACAGGATTAACTTTATTTTTTAATAACAATTTTTCGACTAGTTTTACAGAGTCTATTTGACAGGAATACTAGGGAATAATTTATAATACATTTTTTACTATTTATTTAACAATAATTAATAATGGATTTCCACCAAGTAAAAGTCGAATCAATTCTATTAATTAAACTTGAATTCGTAGAGCTTTAACATTGTAATTTCTAAGTTTCTAGACGGTACAGGTAAAATATCGTCGTTTATTTTTGGTCATTATACCTAAAAATATATTTTCTGATCATATTATACCCTACGCGATTCGCAGAGGGAAAATAACTATACCAGACTGAAGCAATTCTTATAAAACACCTTTTCTCTAATATTATGCAAAGATCTTGCTCCTGTAAATAGTAATTTCGCCATTACTTTTTTCAGGAACGCGCGTATATAGAAAATTATGGTGGTTACCAATCAAGCTTTATGATAGCTTTATGAGAATACGTGTTCAGCGATACGAAACAACTGACCATAGAAAACTTTTATGTGTAAAAAAATCTCGCCGGTCGCATTCCTTGACGCCCTACAGGGATAAGAATGCGCATGCACAACCCTTTTGTTATTAGGTTTTCCTTCTTTATCGACAGCATATAAATACACTCCAAAATCGGCTCGATGCCATTTTTGTGGTTACTAAAATCTGTTTCTTAAAGCCTGGCAGCACAGCTGAGGGCCATGAGTCGTAAAATCTCAACAAACCATAAGCGTAACAGTAACAGGTACTTACCTGATCTTAAGTAATTAAATTATCTATTATTGCATAGGTATACAGATAGGTCGTCCTACCACTGTGAATTAACTCCAATTGAGTTAATATGGGCACAAATGAAAGGCTATGTAGCAAGGAATAACACTACATTTAAAATAAAAGATGTACGTGAGTTATTGAAGTATTCATTAAACATTATAACGAAGGAAAATTGGAAAGAAGCTATAAAACATGTAATAAAAGAGGGGAAAAAAATGTGGGACTTAGACAACCTGATGGAAGAAACGGTAGAACCACTTATTATTTTAGTTGACTCCACAGATGAATCCTTCGAATTTAATGATAGTGAAGACACCTTTCTAGACCTTTAATTTGTTAACTCTTTTAAGTATGAACTGTTTTTGTATTGAGAAAATAAAACTAATTCAGTTAAATATACAAATCTTTTTTGCACACCTTAAAAACTACATACTTACGAATAAATATAAATTATAAATAAAAATTAGATATATAAAAACCAAAAAAAAAAAAATTAAAATAAGAACGTACCATAATATTACAATTTAAGAGGACAGGTAACTCCATTAAAAGAATGGGTTAAAACGGTCGAATTTTTTGGTAGACCTGTTGTCTTAAAACGATACACTATTTCACCTATCACCTTGTTTTGTTAATGTATAGTATCGGCTAGAACTAAATCAGAAGTTTTTACTATGTATAATTTATTTACAACACAGGCAGGACAAAACAAAAGGAATTTATATTTCATAAATAAAAAGCTAATCGACCGCCACTGTCCGGAAGATTTATTCTAAATCGTCGGCTTATAGGCTATAATTTTGTTTCTGGATTACAGTGATATATTGGATATCCAAGTCTTCTTGCCTATCACTGTTAAGTTAGCAGAAATTTGCATAACCACCTAAAGGAACATCATTTTGTGGGCGATGCTCAAAAGAAAAAAGACAACCGTTCCTATTTTAATGGTCAGCAGTAATCATTTTGTTTTGATTATTAAGCTGAAAAACAAAATGACATGACATGACATGACATGACACTATAGAGGTGCGTATCGGAGCGCCATTACTATGCAGCCATTTCCATAAGCCTTAAATTATAATAGGGTTTAGATTAGCTATTCATATCGTTCAGCCATACAGCCCCCAGCTAAACTACCTGCATGTTGTTGTGTAGCGTAGCCTTACTGCAAAATATTGGTTCAGAAAGCGAAAGTTTGATCAAACAGAGGAGATAAATGTACTGTGGATTCTCAAGACGACAGCTCATCATTGAAGATGTTATAAAGAAACAAAAAATATTGTGAAAGATCTTGCAGATATGTTTCGTCCTTAATCGATGACTAAGCATTAATGTATTTTTTCTCGAAAATCTCATTATTATGAAACAATTTTTTAATGAAATAATGATACCGGTTGAGATTTTTATATTTAAAATATGGTAATTATTCAATGATCCCCTTTTAAAAGCGTTATGGTATTATTATGTATATTATTTGGTACATTATACCATCACTGAACATCGAATAAAAGTTATAATATATCTGAGTGCTTGTTTCCAGCGCTCATGTAGTTAGAGATATTTCTATAAGTCGACAAATGTGTAAGTTACAAATGTTTGCCAATGACACCTTAATTTACATTAATGTTTTAAATATTTTTGATGGTCTAAATACTCTAAATTCTGAGATAAATATATTATTAAATTGGCTAAAATAAATAAATTAAAATTAAATATTTCAAAAACTAAATGTATGGTTATGGGTAATAATTTAAATTGTCAAAATATAAATGTTGTAATTGATGGTGAAAAATTGAAATTAGTAAACAGTTTTAAATATATAGGGATAATCATTGATTCAAAATTAAAATTTTTAAATATTTTGAAAGTATCATATCGAAGATTGCTGGAAAGTAGGTTATTTTAAAAGAATCAGTTCAAATTTATGTTTGTTTTCTAAAAAAACTGTATTTAATAGTATTATATTACCACATTTTATTTATTGTTCTTCCATTTTATATTGTGCTAGTGAGGAAATATATGACAAATTACAATTTACAAAATCAGGCAATGCGGATTATTTTAAATTGTGACAAATATGCAAAAATTAATTTTATGGTAAAAAATTTAGATTGGTTGAATCTCAGAAATTTTTTATTTAGTATGTATCTTTATACATAAAATTAAAAAATAATTTATTGCCTGACTGTTTAAAAAATGTTTGTTCTTTTAATCAGGACCATCATAATTAAAAAACAAGGACTACCTAATCGAAATTTTTATGTGGATAGAGTGTCTAAAACATTAGCTTATTAGTCTATTTTTCATAAAGGTTTGATAGAATATAATAGTTTGGAAAATTCTATTAAATCTCAAATATCATTAAAACTATTGAAAAAAACTTTAAAATCGCATGTAATTAAAAAAACGAAATGATACGTAATATTTGATACAATTTACAAAATATTTAACTTTGCTGTCTGTTCTTGTTAAAAGAAGGTTGCGATTTAAAATTTAAAAATAAATCTATAAAAATGTGTTAAAAAATGTTTTAAAAAATATTTAATTGTAGCTTTTTGCTAAATAAAACATGACTTCTAATACAATGCATTTGGAAGAAAGATACATTTAAATGATTAATGATCTTTCAATTTTTTTTTTCTGTAAGATGACAGGTGGTGAGACTAATGTATCGGAAACAAAGCCATATAATAAGTCAATAATAGTTCTCTATCTCTAAAAAATATCCCTAGACAACCGTCAGCTAGAAATCCCTTGTCCCCTTGAGATCAACAAGCTACTCTTTTTCAATACGTGCCGAAGAGTAATATCACTTACCTACGGTACTAAGTTTAGTAAATTAAGGGATTGGCTATTGACCAAAAAGGCATGATTTACCTTACAGAAATGTGATCTGAGCAAATTTACAAAGCAGCCAAACTCTAAGTCATTCTACCGTTGTGGTCTAGTGGTTAGCGCAGCAGCCTCACAGATCGTAGGCCCGAGTTCCATTCCCGGTGCCGGCAACGTCGATGTTAAATTTGGAATTTGGTTTAAGAGGTGGCGCCGTCTTTCGGAAGAGACGTTAAACTGTGGGCCCCGTGTCATGGATGTTGGCACGTTAAAGAACCCTACCCTCGACAAAGAGGGATTCGGCAAAATTACCAGATAGTGTGTGACAAATTCCCTGGCGTCGGTGATTGGCCTCGTTGCGGAAAAAGGCCGACGTAAAATAAATTAATAAAAAAAAAGTCATTCTACGCGAGTGTAACTTTATCGAATTAAACGACCCGCCAATAGTCCGGATTTGCTCTCGTCTGACTTATAATGCAAGTTTTTAATCAAGACCCTCATTGTTGGTCCAGTGGGATACGCTGCACCCGGTCACGACAAAAGGGTGTTTTCAGTAATCCAGAACCAACTATCGTGGATCTGAAGGACGACTACAATATGGCGGCTTGAAATATACCCCATATAAAGGCAGAATTTCTCCTACTTTGCCTAGAAAAATACATTAACTGAATCTAACTGCTAATCTACTAAAAATCAAACCGCTTCTAATCACACTGTTTAATCAACCAAAAAGTAACCGAGTTATACAGATACTACAAAAATTATGTACCGATTCATGCAGACGTCCATAAATATTATCAGCCTTGAGTGCTTTAAGAGACCGCATATTTTCTACATAATTATAAATTAACTACAATGCAATTTCATGATTTACATAAGTAATTATTAGTGTTTGGCCGGTTGGTATCACCTTTTTCTACCTGGCCAACATGGCGGACTTGTTACACTGCTTATCAATTGACGTTACGCCAGAACGAGGTTTTCCGATTTTTATAATATTCCGTAGAGGATACGGGTTTCATATTTGTATTTACGAAAATAAAAAATAACAGTCGTAAAAGACGATTTATACATACAAACCAACTGAAAAATCATTATAATACGCTGAAGTTGTATTTCATATAACACAGTTAGATATTACATACTGGTTCAGATTATAAGGTACTACTATGAAATTGAATGTCCTTCTTATCGATAAGAGGTCACCACCTGCAGACCGGTTTCGTAGTATTTTGTTAGCGTCAGGGCAGGGTAGGTGTTCATACATTTAACCAGAATAATTTTCGTACTTAAAGCTCTAGTGCTATCTCTTAAGCAGACACCCGGTTGGTCCTTCTATCTTATATAATATATAGACACTAGATAGTCTAGTTGTCAGGTAGTGGTAACGTAAATATGATGCAAGGATTATACCGTGCGGGCAAAAATTATTTGCATCAAAGAGGGATTAAAAAACGTAGGGCTTGGTTTAGATCACAATGATATGGGGACGATATATCTAACCAAATTTAGGTTAACATTTTGTCAAATTCATATTATGACATGATATGCCAAACTAATGAGTAATAAAATAAGTAGACAAATACAAATTTATTTTTGTTGTTTACAAAATTAACAAAGTAAGAATATACAGAAAGAAAAAGAAAAATTATTACATAAATTGCTGAAATTGGCCACCGCCATGCTCCAAGCATAAATTCACACGTCTCTTCATATTTTCGAAAGTGTTAACCAGCATCTCTGGAGAAATGTTACCACATTCTTGGATAATCATTTCTTGTAATTGTCCTAAATTTGCAACTGGTGTTTTAAAAATAGTGTTCTTTAAATGAGGAAAAACGAAGTAATCCATAACAGTTAAACAAGGTGATCTAGGTGGGAATTCAATGTCGGATCGAAAACTGATCAATAGTTCGTTAATAGTTTCGGCGGCTGTATGGGCGGTTGCACCACCAAATGTCAGGTCTAATAAATTATTTATTTTCAATAAATTTTGGGTAAACCATTGAGGGTAATTCCTGCGTCTTTCAAAATCTGCGGCTTGTATTTCTTGGAATACTTGCACTTAATAAGGAAATAAATTTAGCTGCTTCTTAAGAATAGTCCTGCATGTTCCATATAAGATCTTCCCACTTCTTGGGAAAGGCGTCTTATACAATTTGTTGGCGTATTTTGCATTTCTTCTGTTCTTACAGATGGTCTTCCTGTTCCTTTTTTGTGTTGTAGAACCTGTTTCCCTAAACACAGCCACGGTTCTTTTCAGGCAATGATAAAAATCCCCAGCGATAAAAGCAACGTTAGGAAAATGTCCATGAAACTCGTCCATGCACAAACCCGGATTGTATTGCCACTCACTATTTACTCTAACCCCGTTTCGAAAATACGCTTCAACCATGAATGTTTTGTGATGTTCCGCAAAGCCCATTGTGTGAATTGTTCAAGAAATTGAAAAAGTTAGCGATGAATCAAATTACTTGTAACGACTGCCAAAGGTGACGGAATAACTGATTGATTGTTAATTCAGGTAGTTACTGACACCCAACAGGTATTAAGCTTTACGGCTAAGCATTACGCCCTTAGATGCAAGGCCCTCTTTGATGCAAATCATGTTTGCTCACACGGTATGAGACTACTAAGAGATGGCACTAAAGACTATAGGATATGTCGTAGGCCGATAGTGAAATCCGTAATTTCATGAAAAGTCTAGTCATATCATGAAGCGTGGCTAAAAGGTATATATTGAAACTGGTTTGTTCGTTGTTCCCCAGAGCATTTTTTTCAATTTTTTCAACTAATATTATGTTATAAAAATAAAATTTAAATTAAATTTAAAAAAATGCTCTGGGGAACAACGAACAAACCAGTTGCCAATATACCTTTTAGCGTGCAACATGATATGACTAGGCTTTTCATGAAATGACGGATTTCACTATCAGCCTACAACATATACAACAAACAAAGTTTGATATGATAGTTTTTAGTACGAAAGTTATTTCTGGTCGACACCCAATACCATGTACTGATGAGAACAAAATAGTTCGAAACCAGTCTGCAGGCTGTACGCTCTTTTTAATTATTGTTTTTTTTCCATAAATATCTTGTTAATTTCTTACTGGAACGCATTAATACCTATATAAAAATGAATTTTAATAATATCCTTTTATGGCATGAAACATGTTTAAAAAGCCGTTAAATGAGAAATGCATGTATGTATCTTCCGTTTTACAAAACTAGTCTAATTTACCAATTTGCATATCGTTATGGACTTTTGGTTTAATTACAGGGCAGGGACCAAGAAAAATGGATTAATAAGACTTAATTGTGTTTTTACAACGTTTTGCAATTTTACCCAAATGCGATTTAAATTTAAACAAAAAAAAACTGTCTGGGCTGTCTGGCTGAAATGGGTGTATTCATTCTTACATGGTAGTAATTTACTTAACATGTTGTTGTTTTAACACCCAGTGTGTGACTTTTAAATGAAAGGAAAGGACTTATAATATGCAGTAAAATGCACCTTCCACAAATTCATGTATAAACTAAATCTATAGACTGTCCGCGGATAGGGTTTACAATAGCACAAATTGATGCAAAATTCCATTTTTCGGGAAAAAGTCATTCTTGATAAAAAGTTTTGCTTGTAAAAAATATGCAATTCACGAAGAGAAAATTTTGATTTTTTATACAGGGTTCGCAAAAACTTCAAAAACATGATTTTTCTCCAAGAGTAAAGTAGGTACCTTTATTTTTCATTTTTGACCAAAATGACAATTAGAAAACGTATTTAGAATAACGTTTGTAATTTAAATCCGAGATTTAAAATAAATCTTCGAATTTTTTAATTTTTAGAGGTAAATGGAAATTTGCTGCAATAAAAATATTATTATAAAATTTTATTAGACTCTATTTTCATAATGGGTGGTGTGTTATTTTGAAATTTTAAATACATTCCTACCATCTTTTGTAAAAACAAGGAATTTTTTTACCTTTTTTTTACTTTGCTTTACGTATGGGGCAAATTTGAAGTTGTTAAATAGAAGTTGATGTGTTTTGAAAATGTTGACCTTAGAACAAAGGGTTTATTTAGTTCAATGTTACGGTGCGAGCGAAAGTTCTTACAGCTTTCTGATAGAGAAATTTAATCAAAGATACCGTCTCAAAAATGGGACTTGATAAATTATTAAGAAAATTTCAGCGAACTGGCTCAGTTTCCAATAAAAAAAAAACTATGATCAGAATGACGCAGCTTCCCTAATCGTGTTGCAGTCTGTTGTTGACAATCCTACCCTTTCATTAAGAAACCGAGCTCAAGAACTTGATGTAGTAAAAAAACTCATATTCAGTATATTTTAAAGGCAAACAAAATATTCCCATTTAATCAAACGTTGGAAGAAGGAGACGAAGCCAAACGTTTGGATTTTTGTCTTTGGGTCGGAAACAAAATTGTAAGTGAAAACAGGAATTTTCATAAATTTATCATGTTCTCCGATGAATCGACATTTTCAACAAACTGGAAAGTATCTTCTGTTTCTGCGCATATTAGATACTGGAGCGAAAATAATCCCCGTTTTAGAATTCCTGCAAGAAGACAATATTACAAAAAAAGTAAATGTTTGGTGTGCGATTTCTTATTATGGCATTATTGGCTCATAGTTTTTTGAAAACACGTGTAACCGTAGGAGTTACCTTGAAATGTTGGAAACATTCCTTTCTGACAACCTAAAAGAATTGCCTCTTCAATTTACGAACGAATGCACTTTCAACAAGATGGATGCCCTGCGCATTTTGCAATAATTGAAGTGAGGGAATGGCTTAATAATACATTTGGCCATAGATAGATTGGTCGGATCGGTCCGGTTCTGTGGCCCCCAAGAAGTCCCGATTTAACTATTTCAGATGCCTATCTTTGGGGGCGCCTCAAACAATTAGTGTACTCCCTTTCAATTGAGAACGACGTAAAGCTTCTAAAACAGCAAATTGTTGAAGCTGTTCAAACAATTTCCATTGAAGAAATTCGAAGAAGTTTTGACCACATTCGTTTACAGCTGGAAAAATGTGTTGAATATGAAGGGGGTGTGTTTGAATAGCAAATTATGAAATTATTATTATTGGATGTTATTTTAAGATTTTTTTGTGGTATTTCCGGGGTCATTTTATTTTTGAAATTAAAAATACATATTTCTGGTAACACCAAAAATCAGTTTTTGAAACTTTTTGATACCCCTCTGCCATTGATAACACAGGCCTGCATGAAATTTGTGATGACGTGATTTTTGTTTGTTGAGCTTAGTTTTTATATAGAAATAACTAATTAAAATACAATTGGTCTCTATCACCCACAGATTTTTTTTTTGCAAAAAAAAAGAAAAATATAAAAAAACTTATTATAAGCGTTTTAATACATTTTAAAATGAATGTAGTACTTCAAATTCTAAATGATTGATGAATAAAAAATGATTTTCTGTGGTGCTACACACCTTCCGACTGGAGACTTTTTATCGACTTCAAAAAGGAGCTTTAAAGCTGTTTTTTTACATAATGACAATGTTTTTGCTTCTGTTTCGGTCGGCCATACAGTTAAGTTAAAGGAAAACTATGAAAATTTAGAGGAATTACTTTTAAGAATACAATATGAAAATCACAACTGGGAAGTGTGTGAAGATATAAACATTTTAAGTCTTCTCTTAGGTCAGCAGTCTGGATTTACTAAATTTCCATGTTTTTTGTGCGAGTGGTCTAGCTAACGAGAACAGCATTGGATAAAAAGAGACTGGTCACAAAGAGATACTTTAACACTTGGAAACAAAAATGTAATTTGCGAAAGTCTTATTGACCCTCAAAAAGTTTTACTTCCACCACTTCACATAAAACTTGGACGTATGAAACAATTGGTTAAGGCATTAAACAAAGAAGGATATTGTTTTAAATATTTGTGTAAAACATTCCCGGCTCTGTCAGAGGCAAAATTAAAGGAGAGAATCTTTGTAGGGCCGCAGATTAGCAGCTTGATGGAAGATACAGAATTTGAAAAGGTAATGGAAGATAAGGAAAAACATGCATGGAATGCTTTTAAAGAAGTTGAACATAAATTACTGCTATGTTGAGATCGTTGAAAATATGCTGGAAAATTTCAGGAATTTCAGAATATGAGCATAAAAATTCACTTTTTACATTCCCATTTGGACTAATTCCCGGAAAATCTTGGGGACGTGGGTGAAGAGCAAGGTAAAAGGATTCATCAATATATTAAAGAGATGGAAAAAGATACCAGGGGCGCTGGGACACAAAAATGATGGCCGATTTCTGTTGGAACAGAAAAACAACCAAAAGAAGCTTTTCTGAAAAAAGAAAACATTTTTTGAAGAAGCGCAACGAATAAATAACCATTTATAATAGTTTATATGTGTATATTTTGTATATTTTTGTATTTTTTTCCTTAATATATGAAAAAACTAGCTTATAAATGAAATACATCGTGTTTTTTCTATATTTTTGGATTTTACCGGTTTGAAAAATAACCTTACGTGATATAAAAAAACTGAAAGCAGATTTGAAATCAGTGCTACCCAATTACTAGAAAACAGTTAAAATTTTTAAATCAACTTTCAAAGTGTTTAAAAATGCAGGCCTGTGTAATGTATGTATTTCGACCGCTAATGCTGCTATCAAAAAAAAAAATTAAAAAACTAAAAAAAATCGAAGATTTATTTTAAATCTCGGATTTAAATTGCAAACGTTATTCTAAATAAGTTTTCTAATGTTGGTCAAAAATGAAAAATAAAGGTGGAGAAAAATCATGTTTTTGAAGTTTTTAAGAACCCTGTATAAAAATGAAAATTTTCTCTTCGTGAATTGCATTTTTTTACAAGCAAAACTATTTATCAAGAATGATTTTTTCCCGAAATATGAATTTTTTTTAGCTGGTTATTTGTGACTCCAACGTCGTGCTTAAACTTACGATCCCAAATCTAATGAAAATATGTATAGCAAATATGTTTGGGTCACTGGGAAACATTTAATGCTTACGTTGGTTGGCTTAAAGGCTCCCACTAAAATATAAATCTTAAAAATGTATTTTTACATCAACACTCAAGTAATAATTAGCGGGCAATTAAAATATATTCTACACAATGCAAAACTCCAATGAATCTGTTGTGCGTGGTGCAAACTACAACTTAACAGTTTCATTGTACTACGACTCAATTAGGACTTTTAACTGACTAATTAATTAACATAGAAAGCTAGTAAATGTTTTGAATGGTCTAACCACACGTCTGTGGAATAATTTATAATTTTCCAGAGCATATTGGTATAATTACCACTTTTCTTAATAGACCATTTGATGTAACAGTTTCATTCACGAAATGTTTATGGTCAACATATTTGAACTGAATATAATAGCAATTGATTGAGGTCGCTAAACAATTTTTTTTAAGTTCGTAGTTCCTTAGTAAAATAATAAAGAGTCTTGAAATAATTATTAGATTTAAGAATGGAAAGATGATGATGTAAATGTCTAGGTAATGACTAGCCTCTCATCGTGAACCTAAACTCTCATTAGACAGAAACGATGAGTCCTAAAACGATCGTATGTTATACGAGGGCACTCGAGTAGTTTTATTTGCATCAAAGAGGGCTTGGATTAAAAAACGTAGGCTTGGTTTAGATCACAATGATATGGGGACGATATTATATTATTATCGCTATTGCTGAAGTTAGCCACCGCCATGCTCCAAGCATTAATTCACGCGTCTCTTCATATTTTCGAAAGGTGTTGACCAGCATCTCTGCAGAAATGTTACCACATTCTTGGATAATACTTTCTTGTAATTGTTCTAAATTTGCAACTGGGGTTTTAAAAATAGTATTCTTTAAATAAGGAAACACGAAGTAATCCATAACCGTTAAACAAGATGATCTAGGTGGGAATTCAATGTCTGATCGAAAACTGATCCATTTGTCGTCGAAAAAATTGCGTAAGTAGTTAATAGTTTCGGCGGCTGTATGGGCGGTTGCACCGTCCTGTTGAAAATATCCAAAACGTAGTTCGTCGTCAAGTAATTGCTCCACCAATGGATTCAAAATATTGTCTCTATACTCTATACCGCTGTGCTGTAACTGTGTCATGGAAAAAAATAGGACCAACAATTCTTCTTCGGGAAATAGCTAATCAGACACCAATTTTTTGAGGGTGCAATGTGGACTCTACAAAAAAATGGGGATTTTCACTACTCCACATGCGTGTATTCTGAGAATTCACAGTCAGGTCTAATAAATCATTTCTTTCCAATAAATTTTGGGTAAACCATTGAGAGTAATTCCTGCGTCTTTCAAAATCTGCGGCTTGTATTTCTTGGAATACTTGCACTTTATAAGGAAATAAAAATAAATTTAGCTGCTTCTTAAGAATAGTCCTGCATGTTCCATAAGATCTTAAGTATTTTGCATTATTTCACGAACGTTTGCAACAAGTTCTTCTGTTCTTACAGATGGTCTTCCTGCTCCTTTTTTGTGTTGTATAGAAGCTGTTTCCCTAAACACAGCCACGGTTCTTTTTAGGCAATGATAAAAATCCCCCGCAATAAAAGCAACGTTAGGAAAATGTTCGTGAAAATCGTCCATGCACAAACCCAGATTGTATTAAAAGGAAAGAAAAACACAAAGTCTTCCTCCACAAAATTTAATAGAATAAAATTCTAGTTCGAAAGGTCTCTACATGTTTCGAACGTAGAAACGTTCATCATCAGGAGACAGAAATCTATTTTATGCTGATGTTGTTGGCAAAAGAGAAAATTAGAACCTTAATGTATTGCCACTCACCATTTACTCTAACCCCATTTCGAAAATACGCTTCAACCATGAATGTTTTGTGCTGTTCCGTAAAGTCCATTGTGTGAATTGTTCAAGAAATTGAAAAAATTAGCGATGAATCAAATTACTTGTAACGACTGTCAAAGATGACGGAATAACTGATTGATTGTTAATTTAGGTAGTTACTGACGCCCAACAGGTATTAAGCTTTACGGCTAAGCATTACTGCTGCAAGGCCCTCTTTGATGCAAACAATTTTTGCTCGCACGGTATAGGGTTTCCAATGAGTTGTAAATGATTGAACTGTATCTTTAATTTAAATTCTATTTGGGCATCAGCAACGAAAACACTGATGAAGGTTAAATCTATTGTAGATACCCTGGAATCCTTATGCCTCAGGTTAAATCCATCATGTATATATATATATTAGGATCCTTGGGCTTTGTGATGAATTGCTTCAATTCTTTGTTGCTTGTTTGACCCTTTAAATTAGGATACATACGAGCACCTAAACAGCCCTCCAAGCCTCTCCAAAATGAGTTTTTACTTTCATTACCCCATGCAATACTCAAATCACTTTATCCACCCGAACATCCAAAGAGCACGCTTGAAATCCCGGGCCTAATTGCAAATCCGGAAGTGGCCAATTTGTTTCGCAGACGGCGGTGACTGACAGGTAAACGGAACGGTGTAAGGGACAGGTACATGGGTCGAAGTCTGGGCCACGCTCAGGTAGAGATATGGCCAATATTCTCCGGACGCCCGGTTGAAAAGCATTTCGAGCACTGGGAATTATTAATAGTCCGGTCAATGTAACAAGGAAACCTGTTAGAAATAGTCGAACAGTAAAGCGCTACAATTTTACCTATTATTCCTTTGTGCAACTGCACACAGTTAGTGACTTGTTTGAGTGAACTGCCAAGATCCTTCTGCGCAATACGTAGGCGTTAGCCATGTGGATAGGTTCTGCGGAGCAAGTGCATGCAGAGGTGGTCCGCAAGTTTGGCCACCGAGGTCACCAGACTTAAACCCGCTTGATTATTGCCTTTGGGGATGAATGAAATTGCTAGTATATGAAGCACGAGTGAAGCACTCCGCGATCGAATTTTCAAAGCTGCAGCTTTTATAAAAAATAATCCCCACGTGCTACCCGAACGATTAACAAACGTGCCGAAAAATGTATTGAAGTTGGTGGAGGGGTTTTTGAAAATATTCTTTAAGTTAGTACTGCAGTACCTGCAATTATTCGCTTTTAAAATTAAAATTAACTTACAAAAACTTTAGATGATGGTGCAGGTGAATTTGTAAAACTTCCCCCTTACTATATTATGTTATGTGTATGCAAAAACTAATTATACATTTTCCTGGGTAGTTTTGACTGGACTAAACCCGAAAGCACCAGGGACAAACGTATTCTTACTGCTTGAACAAGACCAGCATGAGTTTTTGACGCTTGTTCATTGAGGACTAATTCTGCCAGTCAGGCTTTTGTTTTGAAACTTGAATTGGGTATGAATGGATTGTTAGGTACGGAATGTGTTAAGGTTTATTTTATAGGGAACGAAAGGGTTGGGCTAATTAAAATATTAGCTTCGGGATATTTTATATTACGTGAGGTGAATTAAAATTGTTGTTTCTAAGGTTAGTTGAAGGGGTAAACGTAACATTTCGGGTTAGAAGGTAAGTCGGTTTGTTATTGGGATTACGGGAGTTCAGTAGAAAAGCCACGTCGATTGAAATGTTTCCGGAATGGAAATAAAAGCAAATTAAATACCGTGCGAGCAAAAATTATTTGCATCAAAGAAGGCCTTGCATCTAAGGACGTAATGCTTAGCCGTCGAGCTTAATACCTGTTGGGTGTCTATAACTAGGTACCTGAATTAACAATCAATCAGTTATTCCGTCATCTTTGACAGTCGTTACAAGTAATTTGATTCATCGCTAATTTTTCCAATTTCTTGAACAATTTACATAATGGGCTTTACGGAACAGCACAATACATTTGTGTATTGGTTCAAGCGTATTTTCGAAACGGACTTAGAGTAAATGGTGAGTGGCGATACAATTTTTCTAACATTGCTTCTATTGCTGGGGATTGCCTGAAACGATGACTGTGTTTAGGGAAACAGGTTCTATAAATCTATACAACACAAAAAAGGAGCAGGAAGACCATCTGTAGGAACAGAAGAACTTGTTGCAAACGTTCGTGAAATAATGCAAAATACGCCAACGAATTGTATAAGACGCCTGTTCCAAGAAGTGGGAAGATCTTATGGAACATGCAGAAATAAGAGCCGCATATTTTGAAACACACAGAAATTATTCTCAATGGTTTACTTAAAATTTATTGGAAAGAAATGCTTTATTAGACCTGACATTTTTTTCGGATGAAGCCTGGTTCCGCCTCTCCGGTTATGTGAATTCTCAGAATACACGCATGTGGAGTAGTTGAAATCCCCATTTTTTTGTAGAGTCCACATTGCACCCTCAAAAAATTGGTGTCTGGTTAGCTGTTTCCCGAAGAAGAATTGTTGGTCCTATTTTTTTTTACTAATTTATGCTTGGAGCATGGCGGTGGCCAATTTCGGCAATTTATATAATTATTTTTCTTTTTCTTTCTGTATATTCTTACTTTATTAATTTTGTAAACAACAAAAATAAATTTGTATTAGTCTACTTATTTTATTACTCGTTAGTTTGGCATATCATATCATAATATGAATTTGACAAAATTTTAACCTAGATTTGGTTATATAAAATGTATTGTCCCCATATCATTGTGATCTAAACCAAGCCCTACGTTTTTTAATCCAAGCCCTCTTTGATGCAAATAATTTTTGCTCGCACGGTATATCTAAAGCGGCCCGCAGACTACATACTTATTGAAGGCTTTGTACGACAGCAACTGGTTCCGATCGACGAACGCGAGACGTGCGTAAAATTGAAAATTATAATTGAAAAAAAAAAACTCAAAAAACTAAAAATATCGTTTTTGACGAACCCTGTATAGTAATCGCAAATCTGATATTGGAAATAGTAGTTTTGGCACAAGAAGACATTTCGTAGCGATCGGTAGTATTAGTTTTAACGTATGTCTTGCGCATATCACATTGTTGTTCGGAGTCTTCTTGCTATCCTGTCTAAATTTGAATTTTATTAATAGTGCCAATACCTGTTTTATTTTACTTTTACTTTGTATTTAAGTTTTTTTAACTTTGCATGTTAGATAAAGCAATAGAAGATTCTTATTTCGCACAACCCATCATTAGTATTGGACTATATAATCTATGCACGAATTTTACCATCTCAGAAAACCATATTGCATAATAGATAATCATAAGCAATGTTAAAGGACAAGAACAATATCACACTAGAGGCTATTTAAATTTTTGAGAACTACAGTAGGTACTAATTTTTAGTGGTAAGTGTATGCTTTATTAACCGTAGCAAGCAAATATTATGATGATTAACGTCAAATTTCATTACAACTGCCAGTCGGAACTAATACAGAGAGAGAACTAAACCAGATTACACCCCTAATAGAACTTGATAATTACTGTGAGTATTCAGAGCAATAATGGCTATTAACCATTCTATGGTAGCATTAACTCCTATTTCCTATTGGTTAAATTACCGTGATATTATCACTACACAACGGTCTAGCAATTTTCATCGTCTTACAGTAGGAAAGCGCTTTGCTGTCACATATGGATAGTATTAAACAGTTGTATAAAGAGAATGTGAACAATTATAAGGAATAGAAGTAGAACGTAAATTTAAAATTAGAAAGCGACCTTTATTGTTAACATTAATTTGAGTCCTTTTAAATATATTTCATGCTCATCCAATATTTTACTCTATACACAAGTTGGATCCATTTAGATCCTGACAAAGCAACACGAAATACAGTCGAAATATTCAACTAAATAAATAACGGGCGAGCCGTCGAGGCATAATCCTAATTAAGTCCCGTATAAATTCACTAATCGGGTCTGTCCAGTCTCTCCATTAATAATGCATGGTGTCTGGACAGAATGTGCCAGGCTGTCACCCTTTAAAAAATGAACTTAATATCCAACAAAAATCATTGGCGTTCTTAAATTTGTTGATAGTAAACTGCTCCTCAAAACGAAGGCAAGGTGGTATTCTTTACCGAAAAAGTTCATCGCCATTAGTAGTAGTAGTAGGAGTAACAAGATTTATTTAGCAATGTGCTACAATTTAACAAGTTTTATAAAATATTGAAAATAACTTAACAATATCATCTATGAATTATTAAAAACATTTTTATCAGTCACTATTTTGTTTTTTAATTAAATAATTTTTTAATGATTTTTTTAAAATTTTGAAACAGCTCTGTGATTTAATTGAATTATTCAAGTTGTTATATTCACTTAATTCTTTATGGAAAACCGATTTATATGTTAAATGTTTTGATACCCTACTTAGACAAAAATCTTTGTTATACCTGGTTGAATAAATATGATTTGCAAAATTTTGCGTTAAAAAATATTTTAGATGAGAAGGCAGTAAGTTATGTTGAATTTTAAAAATAAAAGTATAAATCAAAAGAAAGATTAAATTTTTAACATTAAACCACTGAAGTTTCTCTAACATTAAATTTATTTTCGTATATTTATCCACATTTAAAATTATACGCATAGCTTTATTTTGCAAAACTTGGAGTCTATTAAAGACTCCATCATTTGCTGTGTATAGAATAGTTGAACAATATAAAAAATGAGGTAAAATTATAGTGTTATAAATTGTTTTTTGTGAAAATAAACTTAAATTTTGACTAATTCTTTTAAAATAATAAATTTTTTTTTTTTCAATTTTAGATATAAGATTTTCAAAATGTAAATAAAATTTTAATTTAGAATCCAAAATTACTTCCAAATATTTTTATTTTTCATCATCAACAAAAATATTTATATCTGTATTATTCACGTTATTTCCAATAACCATAAATTTTGTTTTAGAAACATTTAATTTTAATTTATTTATCTTTAACCAGTTTTATATATTTTTTAATTCAAAATTTAAAATCTCTATACAATCAAGAATATTTTTACCCTTTATATAATATAGTATCAGCAAATATTTGAATAAAATTTTGTTTCAAAACATTTGGCATATCATTTAAAGAATAAATAATAATGGACCTAAAATGCTACCTTGTGGTACCCCAATATTATTATATTCCTTTTTAGAAAAAATGTTATCAATTTTTGTTTTTTGCTGTCTATTACTTAAATAATTTTGAAACCATTTATAAACAACTCCCCTTAATCCATACTGATATAATTTTTTTAAAAATTTATCCCTATCAATTGTTTCGAAAGCACGTTTAAAATCCAAAAATACTGCCAATACAACTTCATTTTTGTTAACGCTTCGTATTAATAATTATTTTTATTTTTTGTTTAGGTACTCTAAAAAGCCGCCAAATATCCGTCCTTGGACCACAAGTGCCTATAGTTTCAAGTTAAAAAAATTTAATTGATTGATTAATAATAGCATAAAACGAAATTTTGTCAAATTTGCGCATATTTGTTTTTCTGATTTTAAGCGGTCTTTACACCTGTGAAGTTCTTCGTGAATTTATTCATGAATTTGTTCGTGAAGTCGGTAGCATTTACATAGTGCTTCAACTGATTATTTTGTATGTTAAATTGTCGTGAATATGAATAACTTTACGAAGAAATTATATAAATCCAACCTTTGTTCACGTAAAACTGTAGGTAATGGAACTCCAAGAGGGCTATTTGGCCGATTTTTGGATAAAACGAAGAAGTCACTTTTTCGTTCGGTCATATAACGAAATGGCGAAGGCGTTACTAGTATTTTCTCTTCACTATCAGAGTAACCAGACGTCGCACTGGCGGCTACAACTAAATACGCTTCTTGATTGACTTGAAACTCGAATTCGAAAATCGATTTTAAGATTTTAAGAAGCATCGTCTTCTTTTTCTTCATTTGCAACGCCATTCTCCATAGACATGAGTTTCTTACCAGGATATTTACAAACGGAATGTTACGCAATGCAATGTGATGCACAGTTAAAGGACATAATATTTCAATCCAATCATATTTCGCAAATTCAAAGAGCAGCTTTTATGAGTCAAAATACCCGTATATTTAGTAAACAGTACCAGTACCAAGTATAGGTATATCCAATATCTGGAAGCCTCTCCTTGTCCAAAACAAATAGCTGAAGCTTTACACTCCAAGCAGCATGTGGGCGGAGTCATCGAGCTTCATTGCACATGGATAGTATTTAAGACAGTAGCCTTAAAATTATAATTTATAATTTAGTTTACACTTGAAACTGGTTAGAGATACTAACCAAAACGTTGCATCAAGTCAAACAAAGATAATGGAAGTCCGACAAGGCAATTTTTTTCTATACAGTGTGACCAGTAAAGTAAGGGATTTTTTTTTATTAATAGCTTTATTCGAAATTTGACTTTGGCATCAAGTTCTGCTTCGATCGAGATGAAAACTAAGCAAAAAAATAGTAATCACGTGATTCGCATTATCTGTGAAATTTTAATTTTTTTCAAAAAATAATTTAAAAGTGGGGTTATTTTTAAAAATATCGAAAAAAGTTATTAGAAAAAGTTTTTTTAAATGCAGTTCCTAGCCTACATGCAAAATTTCAGCTGCATAAGATAATATTGATTTTTTACCCACCACCAATAGTATATTACGTTACAAGACCGGAAAGTACTATTTTACAGGACGAAGCAGGCAATTTCCAGGGCGAGCCGCCAGGCGAGTCCTGGGAGCCTGCGAGTCCTGTTAACGTACTTTTCGGTTGAGTGACGTACAATATTTTTTTTACAATCGACACAAGACACCAGTGGCGTGCGAGAAAACGTTAATAATAGCTTACTATATGGGTATAGTTTTAGCAGAAAACTCTAATAGTTGGGAAAATTATGTTTAATAATAAATACAATTTGGTACAAATGTTCTTAATTCTATTTTATCTATTAATATCTATTTGTTAATTGTTATATTGAAAGTACAATTTTGTGGTGTATTAAATTGTAGACATGACGGGAAATTTTTTGATTCATCTTTATAGGATGTTTGTGAAGTTATATCCACTTTTGATCCTCCGGCTTCCTGAATTCTACTGGCTATATCAATCTTATTTTGTAGAGACTGTTCAATGTAGCCTTCGGCAACTTGGGATGATTTCCAGCCGCCATGTCGTTTTAAATTAAGGATATCGCCTCCACCTTCAACTAACAGTGTCGCCGAACTACGTCGAAAACAGTGCCCTGTAAATTGCTCTGGGTTTGGTAATCCCAAATAGGATGCTATTTTTGATGGCGCTTTTCCTACTGAATGCAAACCTACTGGTTGAATAGTGCATTTTCCTTTATTATAGAAAAGAAATAGCCTGCGATGTGGAACACTAGGCGGACGTAAAGAAATATATTTTCTATATATATTTAGGTTTCGTTCCCCAACAACTATAAATGACCTGGGTTGGTATGTTTTTGTATTTGGAATTTTTACCGCCAACATCGATTCGTTATCTTTAACATCGTCAATTGTCATATTGGTCAATTCTTCACGGCGACACGCTCCAGCCGAACCCATTATTAGTAAAAGCTAAAAAAAATAAGAAATAGTTTAAATATATTTTTTTTAAACACAATATAAGAAAAGAAGAACTTTAAGAAAACTCGTATTATGTATTTAAGTACTTACTTTGATTAAAAGATAATCATTATCAGGGGCTTCCAGCAAAAATTTGTCAATGTCTTCTCTGGTAAGTACGTTCGATTTTTGGGGAATGTATCCAACAGATTTTCTCTTTATGAATGCTATCAGTTTATAATATTTGCTTATATCAATGTTTTCTTTTAAATTTAACATAGATTTGATCATTGAGTACAAGCTCCACAGTGTAGATGATTTTAATTTTTCGGATTTTTCAGCAAAATAAGCTAACAAAACATCCTCAGAAACATTTCTGACATTTTTTTCTCTACACCAATTTTTAAAGACGCTAAACGTTTTTTCATACCGCACTCTGGACTTATGCGGCAACAAATCGTCTGTAGCTCTAGCAGCTGCCTCTGTTATTTCAACTGGAACGTCATTTTCTTCCCAATCCAAATTAAGTTCCATATCTAAAGTCTTCCACACAATTTTATAAAGCCACAAAAGTTTATTTATCAAAGTCAATATCGTACCTGACAGTTCGTTACTATGGAAGCAAGAAAACATAAACATGTCAAAGCCTACTTATAAATGAGTTTGGTTAATTTTTTTAAATTGGGAGCGGAACGCAACAAAAATTGACCGGTAAAGTACTTTACCGGTCAATTTTTCATTACTTTCCGGTCTAGACCAGCAAAGTGATATTTTCCGATCAAAAAATTGTCTAGAAAGTGCTTGCTTTCCGGTCGATTGAAAAAAAAATTTATTTTTCTACTACTGTATAAATAAATTAACTTTTGGGCCCTAGCAACACGAAAGAAAACGAAAGTAAATGTTACAGTTACCTGAATATTATCCGTTGCTAGCTACGAATGTAGGTTGCTAGCTTCGAAAGTAATACTTTCGGTGCCAGGACAAAAAAATCGAACTGACAGACTCTGACAGTACTCGAATAACTAGTTGTCATGGATTATTTTATAGGTGAAAAAAAAAATTATTTTATCATTTTAATTTAAATAAAATCAAAGTTTATTACCTAATAATATATTGATCAGAGAACAGTAGTAGAAAAAATTTAATACATTACACGATTCGAAAGCCTTTTTTGGTGGTCGAAGGTATTAAATCACCTCGGCTTTGCCTCGGCAATTCAAAAACCTCCTCACACCAAAAAATTAACTTTCGCATCTAGTAATGTAAATAACTATTTCCACTTAATGAACACTTTACTGATGACACTGTGTCCTTTTTTGTCTTAATATTAAGGTGTATTATTTTCAGACACAAACTACGTTTTCAAAAATACTTATTTTATGAAGTTACCTTATACAGGGTCTAAAACAAATAAACTTTGCATCACACGCGACCAAATTTTAATAGCCCAATTTTGATTTTGTAGAAAAACAGACATTTAATATGGCGCTACTTTAAAGGAAATGTATCTGAAATAAAGCATTGTCAAAACTAAGAAGTTTTATGTAGGTTGCGTTGAGTCTTATTTTGCAAAAGTGGTGCAATTTACAAAATATGGGTAAAAAATCAAAATTATCTTATGCAGCTGAAATTTTGCATGTGGACTAGAAACTGCATTTAAAAAACTTTTTCTTATAACTTTTTTCGATACTTTCAGAAATAACCCCATTTTTGAATTATTTTTTGGAAAAAATTCAAATTTGACAGATAATGCGAATCACGTGACTACTATTTTTTTGCTTAATTTTCATCTCGATCGAGTAAAGCTTTTAATAAAAAAAATTGTTTGTGCTTAAGACCACACGACAGAAGTGAAAACTTCAACAGGGTGAAATTAACAATATCAAATACAATTTTTCAATTTTGTTTCTTTTAGGTTAGGTTCGTAAGCAATCATAAAAATAACATAAACTTGGAATACGGGATAATTTTACTGCATACGAAAAAAGATATTTCCTAAAATTGAACAACCCTTGAATTTTTACATCTTCAACAGAAGTCAGAAATCATAATAAATTAGGTCCACGGAATAAGCAATTACGGTAAACCTTACTTCACCCTACGTAAATATATAATTTAAAAAATGCCAGAACATACCTGAGACGCAGACGAGTGTCTATACAACGCACACTGTTTGCGGCATGCTCTTGCATATAACGTTCATTCGGGTCAGGGTCAGTTCGGATTGAATATAGCAGTTGAATTCGAGCGTTACACAGTCGAGTGTGACGCGTGACGGCCCAGTTTAAGTCAGTGCCCACAAAAAGTGCTAAACGCGCCTAAAGAAGTTTTCACTTCAAAAAATCCCATAGGATGCGGACTTTACTGGTCACACTGTAGGTTGCTTAGAAGTGCCTGATCCCTTTTTGGTATCTATCCTAACGTTAAAACTACTTAATTTTTATCAGCATCAACGCCCGCTGTTGTCACATTTAAAAAATGAACTGAAGGAGCAAAGGCGTTACTTTTTATTATTTCGAGGGTTGTACGGTTTAGCGCCAGTCATTTATCATGGGGAAGTTATTAGGTTAAATTCACTTAACCGCGAGATAGGTATCAGCGACAAGCAACGTTTTTTTAAGGGCAGTTTTTAAAACGTGACGGTGGAAAGTCGGTGAGCTGTCTTGAATTATTTAGTACAAAAAGAAATTAAATAAGACATTATTATTATGGACCTACCTGGCTTAAACAAACGTATGTAACTGTAAATAGTAGCTTGTGAAACAAGAGTGGATATGTCAAAATATACAAAAAAAATTCACAGATTTCGCAATGCTTGCAACCAGCGGAGACATTGGGAAGGATTAAATTGTATATAAAACATAATTTTATTATTATTCTCAACAACTAACTAATAAGGTTATATGTAAAAAACATACACTGCTGAAAATTATCTAATACAACAGGTTTGCTAAGACATAGTTTGTATTCATAGCTTATTTTTTATTAACACATATTAAATAAATTGCTAGTCTATCAAACCCGCTTTAGTGTTATATCAATTCCAGATTTGCTAAAACAGTGTTTTTATTGGTAGTAATCAATTCCATTAGCAGCACAGTCTTGTTAAATAATAAACTACTTTTAATACAGCAATCATTTTGTTAATAAATAAATTGTATATTTTCAATGCGATGCATTTTGTTCCCAGTAAAGCACAATTAAGAAAGCAGAACAGCGTCTCCAAAAATGAATTGTATCCGCTACAACCAACCAAGACGTTAGTGGGGGTTTGTAGTGATCGGCAATCGCCGCGCGCCTTAGTATTAGTTTTAATGTATTTGTTGCGCAGGCCACATCGTTGTTCGGAGTCTTCTAGCTGTCCTGTCCGAATTTGAATTTTATTGATCGTACCAATACCTGTTTCAATTAATTTATTTTTGCTTCGTATTTAAGTTTTTTTTTTAATTTGGCATGTCAGATAAAGCAATAGAAGTTTCTCATTTCGCACAACCCATCATTAGTAGTGGACTTTATAATCTATGGACAAATTTTATGATCTCAATAAACCATGTTGCATAAGGCAATGTTAAGCGACAAGAACAATATCACACTAGAAAATATTTTAATTTTTAAGAATTACAGTTCTGATTGTTAGTGGTACGTATATGCTTTATTAATCGTAGCAAGCAAATATTTTTATGATTAATGTCAAGTTTCATTACAACTGCCAGTCGGAACTAACACAGTAGGTATATAAAACCAGATTACACCCCCAATAGAACTTGATAATTACTGTGAGTATTCAGAGCAATAATTGCTATAAACCATTCTATGATAGCAATAACTGCTATTTCCTATTGGCTAAATTACCGTGATATTATCACTATACAACGGTCTAGCAATTTTCGTTGTCTTACAGTAGGAAAGCGCGTTGCTATCACATATTATGACATAATAATATACAGTGTGTGTACAAAGTCTGGAAACGGCTTAATAACATCACAATTTACTGGCCGATTTAAACCAAATTTGGTACAGTTATGTAAGAGGATCTAACGCACCGAAAGACGATATTGGCGTTGTTGCCAGCTTTTTAGTTTGTCTGAAATTCGAACGAATTTTATATTTTTAAATATAACACCCAGTATATTTTTACATTTTTAAATTCCACATAAAATTATAATTATTTTTTATTAAATGCATTATTAGTCTATACTTCATAGTTTCCGAGATATTGACTCTCGAAAAGTGACATTTTTGAACTTTGACAGCTTATAACTTTCTAACAGTACGTCTTAGAGCAAAACGGCTTACATGTCCCTATCTTCAATTTTTATTATCTTCCCAAAAAAATCAACTTCCGGTTAAACCGGCTAAAAATGCTTAAATAAACAACTTTTTCGAATAAAGTTTTTCGATATTTTTATAAATAAGGGCACTTTTGAACCTATTTTATTAAAAATGTCAAATTTGACAGGTAACGCAAGTCGTGCAGCTACTTCAGTATACGTCATTTTTGGTTTTTAGGTAAGCAAAAACTAACTGCTTTTTCAATTTTTACCTATACCTAATAATAAAAAAAAATCCCATTTGATGCGGACTTTCTTGCGGACACTGTATAAAGAAAGAGTATGTGAATTCTTATAAGGAATAGAATACTTGTATGTTCGTTATAATTTATAATATAACTTATGAGAGCAGTGGGAGCAAGGGAGTAGAACAGGCTATGGTGGAAAGATGGTGTTTATAGGGACGCTCGGTTTATATTGGCTAAACAAAAGATAAGTGGCCAAAAGACCAATAAATAATTTCGAAAAATCCCAAATCCATGCTGAAACAATGCTTAAAACTATATAAAATTCCCATAGCGAAAACGAATCCCTTTATTTTGCTCTCATGTTTCGTTCGACAAACTCGTTTTTGATGACTCTGCGGCCGACGACGTAAACTGCCAGCGAATGGAAATTCCATTACAAAGGCGAATTCCGCCCGCAAAATTTTATTTGTGTTGTGCCGGGGTTTAAAGTGACATTTGCGTGCACACGACAACACAAAACAATGTAAAGCGAATTAACCTCATATTTTTTCCAAAACACCGACGGCAGCTCGATAGAATTCCGATTTAGAACAATTGCCATGATTATTTTTGTGTTTTCCGCGGGCTTGATTTTCGCAATGGCTCATTGAACCGTTATTGGTGTTTTTGTCGATCAGTTTTTGAGGCGAAAATGTCCCACACAGTGTTGCCAACGTGCTGACAAAAATTTACCGCATCGGCGGTCTAAAGTTATCGTATTTGAAAGGATTCCCTACACCTTAACACATTCGCTGCCAAGCCAAATTTGTAAAAATGGCCTCCCAGGCCGAGGTTAAATCCTATAAGATACGGCAATTCTAAGACTATTGGGTATAGCAGTTTTTTTTATGTGTTTTTTGCGTGTTTTTTTTTTAATAAAACCTAAACAGACACCGGTGTCTGACGTGGTGTGGTGAAACCATTTTTCCATAACGCGCCACAGAAGACACTCTGAGAAGACTTTTTTCTTACATGGTTACGCCACAGCGGACACGACGTAGATAGCGGACACATCAAATCCGCCCATCGTATAGAGCTATAGCCCTACTGTAAGGAGTGTAAGGAGACTTCAGTTGGAAGTAAGATAACGTTGTGTCTACTGTTAGTTCTCCGTTGCAAATTTAGGCCGATTTACGTGATTTATTTTATTACATTCCATTTTTGTGCAAAAATGAATAACAGAACCGGAAGAATTATGTATTTTGTGACCAATGAAGAACCAGGGAGTGATTTCTTTATATCTGTTTATATAATACAACACCTGATATAATGTGTTAACATTTTGATTACCTTTCTTAAAAGAAAATAAATAAATACAAAACGCGCTTTAAATTTTTATTGAAATATTGGGTGTCTGCCCTGGCGTGTATGGAAATTAATTAAAAAAATTAAGTCTGCTCGCCATAGCGGACACAATAGCAGACACGTGTTATAAAATCCATTTACAGTGTCCAATCAAAAAACCAAGATAAGTGGACTATGCCGCAGCACCAATACATACACCTCATATGAAAACTTTTATAGAAAAGTGTGTCCGCTGGGCAGTGTCGTTGAATAACTGTAGCGGACACGGGTGTCTGACGTGGCGTGGTAAAATCATAGCTAATCAGACACCGGTGTCCGCCATGGCAGCGAATGTGTTAAACAAGGGGATTTCTTTATACGAACAAAAAATATTGAAAATTCCTTATTTTGTTATACAGGGTGTCCGGAAATGATAAGCAAAAAATTCTCTTCCTATAACATTTTTTCGAAAATTGACTATTAACGGAGTGACAGGGTGTTAAAGTTAAATTTTATTTACAGTTTTTTTGCAATACCTTTTTCTACGCTTATAATATTTTGACGAAATTTCGTATACTGGGCTTTTTCGGGATGAGGAATACAAATTTGCCCACCGTTTTTTTCGCATTTTGTAGAGGGCGCCATATAGGAGCCTATACTTCAATTTGAATGGTCCCAACTTTTTTTTCCTACACTGTATGCGCATTTTGACTAAATATTTTTATTCTCCTAACCTTTTGACATAAAAAAGGTATACCACTTTTGTTTCGATAAATCTAACCGTTTTCGAGAAAAACGCTAAAATAACATTGCTTGCATGTGATGAATACGAAATCATTTTAAGTTATTTTCAATCTTAAACATAGCATAGCAAAGGAAGAAATATTCCATGGAGTTAGTCGGAATGATTTAAGAAAAATTAATTTATGCATTGAAGAAGAAGGACGAACCTTTGATTTGAATGTTTAATTTCTTGTTCTAGTAACTTATGTATTTTAAAACTGCAAATAAAATTTAACTTTAACACCCTGTCTCTCCGTTAATAATCAATTTTCGAAAGAAATGTTATAGGAAGAGATGGCATTTATTTTCGGCCTAGAATTATCCCCTAAATTTTTTGCTCATCATTTTCGGACACCCTGTATATACAGTGACCGGCAAAAAGTTCGCAACATATGGGAAACATTTTTATTAGCGAAATATTTAAAAATCTATTTTGGAGGATTGGATGTGCATGTCCTATAACCTTAAAATCGATTTTGACATACGTCACGTGACCAATGGTATGGCGGGAAAGTTGCAAAAACCAATATGAAATCATCATAAATCAGATAAGTTATATATCGAAAAAATTCCAAGAATAAAAAGTGTTTAGTATTCCATTAAAACCTTAAATACAATGTTTGTGATATCTATTTGAATAAACATAAAATCGAATATTTTTGTAAATATTTTTTTACCGAATTAAAAATTTCCATATTTTTCCTTTCTTAAAGCTTCATTAAAGTAAAACTGACATCTGGTGACCACAACTAGAAATATTCGTTTGTTTTTCTGACAATTTGGAGCAATACTTCAAAAAAATCGTTTACACTTGGATACCAGCTGTTGCAATAGTCTATTTCTAATAACCTTATCGATATTTTTTATATCGAAATATTCTATTATGTTAAGAAATCCTTAAATTCATTAATCCAAAGCAAATTTTATTTATAACCGTAAAAAATAATTTTGAATTTCGCAGAAATCTTTAAAAAAATCTAAAAATTAATAAAAATTTAAATTATTTTATTGAGCCTAATAAACAACAATTTATACATATTATACCAAACAAAAGAATGACAAAGTAGGCGTTGAAATTAAAACAAGACACTTCTAACAGGAATTATTGTAATTATCCCCACAAATTAAAATAAGTTCTATTTTTTCTGTGAGAGATAGTGATTGGGGCATTTTAAATACAAAACTTAAGTAGAAACAGTTAATAAAATACTTCACCAAGCAAAAATACCATAAAGTTGTCAAAATAATAATACATTTATGTAGGACAAAATGGCAGATTCCTATTAGAAGTGTCTTGTTTTAATTTCAACGCCTACTTTGTCATTCTTTTGTTTGGTATAATATGTATAAATTGTTGTTTATTTGGCTCAATAAAATAATTTAAATTTTTATTAATTTTTAGATTTTTTTAAAGATTTCTGCGAAATTCAAAATTATTTTTTACGGTTATAAATAAAATTTGCTTTGGATTAATGAATTTAAGGATTTCTTAACATAATAGAATATTTCGATATAAAAAATATCGATAAGGTTATTAGAAATAGACTATTGCAACAGCTGGTATCCAAATGTAAACGAATTTTTTGAATTATTGCTCCAAATTGTTAGAAAAACAAAAGAATATTTCTAGTGTGGTTCTAGTAGTTTTTAATTCGGTAAAAAAATATTTACAAAAATATTCGATTTTATGTTTTTTCAAGTAGATATCCCAAACATTGTATTTAAGGTTCTAATGGAATTCTAAACAGTTTTTATTTTTGGAATTTTTTCGATATCTCATCAACTTATCTGATTTATGATGATTTCATATTGGTTTTTTCAACTTTCCCGCCATACCATTGGTCACGTGACGTATGTCAAAATCGATTTTAAGGTTATGGGACATGCACATCCAATCCCCCAAAAAAGATTTTTCAATATTCCGCTAATAAAATTTTTTCCCATATGTTGCGAACTCTTTGCCGGTCACTGTATATTTCAAAGTACTTTTTTTTAATTTACCAAAAATATATAAACGGTCCATCATTCTGTAATTACAGTGTTTTATAAACCGAATAAGGTATTTGCCTTTTTCTTATAAATATAACTATAAGTCTTTTAAACTTTCACTGCTTCATACGCGTGCGTACCAACACAAACGCATTTTTTGTTGGAAGCATATTATATTGATTCACTTAAAATATTTAAAAATTTGGCAGCGGAAAGTGCTATTGACATTTTAATTGCCTATACATAAATTTGTAAAGTTTATTTACCTCATGAAGATATTGATTGTTATTATAATTAGTTTCAAATGTTAACATTAGGCACTTATTTTTAATTATTTTTAAAATTGAATTTCAACGAACTGGTAAATCAAAGGGCTTTTAAATGATTATAAAAATGTATTTTCTTATTTTTTTTTAGGCGACAGGTTGGGAGTGAAGAACCCGAATGGTCGTTAAACAAATACCTTGTTTTCTGTTGTTTCCAATATTTTTGTTTTTATACTTTACCAAGGATTAGAATATTAGTAATGACAAGATTCATTTGGCAATACGCCACCAAATTTTATAAAATTTTACAACAAATTAGAAAGTACCGGCCCTGAAGTATTAAAAAAGTTTTTATTTTGTTTTTAAATAATTATTTAAAAATTTTCAAAGAGCTCCGATTGAAATATCAAAATTTTTATAAGGTAAGGTGGGGTAAATGCAACTGGTTTTTTGAATAGTTGACTTTTGGACTTCCATAAAAAATATGAATGATTCAAATAAAATTTTGCAAAAAATACCATGGGGTGTTCAGTAATTTTGCCATTAATTTATGAAGGAATTTTGGTAAAAGCTCAAACTACATTTTTACAACATCTTTTTTTAAAAAGAATATCAACATATTACATTTACCCCAGCAAATGAGGCAAATGTAATAGCTGCCTGTATTTGCGAGAGGTACTCTATATGAGATTCGAAAACGGGCAAATGTAAAAGGAACGGTTTTTACTACATATGGTTTTTATTTCAACTAAACTCCATTATAACTGAAGAAAATACAAACTTTTTAATAAATTATGATTAATGGTATCATTTTCAATAAAAAAAGAACTAAAGTAAAAAACAAATGTAAATTGTTCTCCACTCATTTTAAGTTTTTAAGTCATTTTCATTGTATTTTGGGCCTTGGGATTTTTTGACATTTTTGACATATTATGTTCTGACCATGACCCCTAAAACAAAAAATTATCAATTTGGAAGTGATAAAAAAAAACGGTTTTTTACACTTTGGTGACCTTTTTTTCCCTAATATAGAATTCGAGTGAAAAATCGATTATCATTCGGTTTTTTAAATCACTCGAATGCTCGGTAGTCGATTATTAAAATAACTCGATTTTTCCCATCACTAATAAGTATCTTACTGAAGTGACAAATATAGATATGCGCATTGCAGAATGGACGAGGACACTTGAACTACGAAATTAATACATGCGGCGCCATCTCACGCTCAAGGGCGTAAATTATAGGACCAAATAACACAGTTACCCCAATCTTGCATTTACCCCACCTTACCTTATTAAATAAATGCTAGGTATCTCTTCCCATAACATATTTTCAAAAATTGATTATTAACGGACGGGTGTTAAAGTTAAAGTTGCAGTTTTAAAATACATAAGTTACTAGAACAATAAATTAAACATTAAAATGAAAGGTTCAAAGTGACGTCCTTCCTCTTCAATGCATAAATTAATTTTTCTTAAAAAATTTCGACGAACTCCATGGAATATTCCTTCCTTTGCTATGCTATGTTTAAGGTTAAACATACATAAATTAAAATTATTTCGTATTAATCACATGCAAGCAATGTTATTTTAGCGTTTTTCTCGAAAACAGTTAGATTTATCGAAACAAAGTAGTTCACTTTCTTTATGTCAAAAGGTTAAGAGAAGAGAATAAAAATATTCATTCAAAATGCGCATACAGTGTAGGACAAAAAAGGTTCGGACCATTCAAATTAAAGTATAGACTCCTATGGCGCCCTCTACAAAATGCGAAAAAACGTACGTTATTGTACTATGTACCTACCGGGTGAGTCAACGATTGCGCGGAGTAATTTTAGGCCTTGAAGATTAGATTTGTCGATAATGATCTTTTGTATGAAGGTATGGTTGGATATCTGGCACATTTTAAAAATATTTTGAATTATACAGGGTGGGCTTGAAAAGTAGGGTGTCATAAAGTTACATTTTTTTTTAAATGGGACACCCTATATTTGAATACATTTATTAATTCTACGTGTTATTTTATACATTTTTATTAATGTTTTAATATACGAAAAAGTTATAGTTTTTAAAATAATTCTACTTATAATGAAAATTTTGCATATGCAAGCATCTCGTTGTTGTGAAAATGCTACTTAAATTTTGACACTAAGCAATTCATAATTTTTATATTTAATAAGTAAAGTCAAAAATACATATTCACTATGAAATATTTGACGTCTTATTTACAGGTTGTTTACTTTCTAGGACCAAAATCAGAAACTTCTAATTGAAAAATATCACTTTTATTAAATGGAACACACTATATATTTTGCTGTCATCTAATAGCTCGTCATAAACTCTTCAACTTTCGTAAAGAACGTCCTAACCCTATCTCTAATAGTTTTTGAAATATTTTGATATTTCGAGATGTAATGTCCTCGTTATAGCATTTTTTGTCAATGGATCAAGCCTGTTGAATCAAACATTTCCATTAAATTTTGAAAACATCGAGGACTAGGTGTTCGCCGCTCGGGATATTTCATCCTGTATAGTTGTTCAGCAAAAAAACACTTTTTATCCGCCTCGACAAAACATAAATCATTCAAGGCCTAAAATTACTCCGCGCAATCGATGACTCACCCGGTACAAAGGATATAGTATATATTTTTTCTAGTCTTTCTCAGAATTTAAGATTTTTTTTAAACTATGAAAATTTTAAACGTCTTCCCGTAAGACTAAGGAAATAGGTGTATTAATTTAAGAAAAGAGCACTAGAAATCTTAAAAATAAAATTATTTACTTGAACATTTTTATTCAAACAAAACAAGGCAAGGCGGCATTCGCCTTAACTCACATTCAACTGCGGCAACGAATAATAATTTAATTCCAAAATAAACAAATTTATATTGTAAATAAAGCATCAATTAACGAAGTGAACGCTGCAGGCGCATACCAGCGCTCTGCATGCGGCTCCAAATTCGTTTAGACCTGAACGTTTCTGTTAAAATATTATTAATTAATTCGAGAATTCGACAGAGAAAATAGATTCTTAAAATGATCTGTGTTGTCAAAATAGACTTAAGGATCGGGTTTGTTCGATTTTACATGGGGTAGTTAAGAGGGTTGGGGCATCTGGGTATAAATTGATTTTTCCTACGAGCGTGCGCAAAGTAGTACTTTGCGCACGCATTTTTGTGTGCAAAGTTACACTTTTCCGCACTAGTGCGGATAAGACTTTTATCCGCACTGGGTGCGGAAAAGTAAAACTATTCAAAAATCTCCTTGGTAGGGAATATTTATATTTATTTTAGTAGCTGTAAACTATTTTATGGCAATGTGAGAAGCCGTTGCAAGAGTATTCTCTTTTATCTTTTAATCGTAATTCCCGATATTTGTATTTCAGCTTAAAACGAAAAATTTAGTTTCCTATTATTTTTTTTATTGTTATGTAATTTTTTAATTTTCTATTATTTTTTTTTTGTTATGTAATTTTTAGTTGTAAGTATATTATAGTTCTTTCTTTAAAGTCGAATTAAAAATTATTAAATAAATTATCATATTTTTATTTTTGTTGTTATCTGATATGAAGCTCGTAGGAAAAATGTTGTTCCTAACAAGTGCGCAAAGTGCTTTTCCGCACGCAAGAACTTATCCGAACTCCGCTTCGCGTCGTTCGTCCAACTGTACTTGCGTGCGGAAAAGTATCACTTTGCGCACTTGTTAGGAAAATAACTATATTGTATCATTCTCAACGCAACCGGTGCCTTTTATTTTATTTCAGTGCCCAACATTAAGGGTCCATCACCGTTTTTTACATTTTTTTATTATTTTTTTTCGAAATATTGAGCATGTATGGTATGAAAGATAAATTAGATGGTATATTAGTATCCAACTATTAGTAGTAGTACCTAGTATGTTTTATTTATCAAAAAGCTACAATTAAATATTTTTTAATACATTTTTTTAACAACATTTTTACAGATTTATTTTTAACTTTTAAAACGCAACCTTCTTTTAACAAAAACAGTCAGAAAAGTTAAACATTTTGCAAATTGTATCAAATATTACGTATCATTTTGTTTTTTAAATAAATGTAATTTTAAAGTTTTTTTAAATAGTTTTAATGATATTTGAGATTTAATAGAATTTTCAATTATTAAATTCTATCAAACCTTTATGAAAAATAGACTTATAAGCTAATGTTTTAGATACTCTATTTACAAAAAAAGTTTGATTAGTTCTTGTTTTATAATTATGATGGTCATCATTAAAAGAACAAAAATTTTTTTAAACAATCAGACAATAAATTATTTTTAATTTTATGTATAAAGATACATACCTACTAAATAAGAAATTAAATTTCTGACATTCAACCAATCTAAATTTTTTAACATAAAATTTATTTTTGTATATTTCTCACAATTTAAAATAATCCGCATTGCCTTAGTTTGTAAAATTTGTAATTTGTCAAATATTTTTTACTAGCACAATATAAAATGGAAGAACAATGAAAAAAATGTGATAATATAATAGTAAGTATTAAATACAGTTTTTTTTAGAAAACAAACTTAAATTAGAACTGATTCTTTTAAAATAACCTACTTTTCCGGCAATCTTCGATATTATGATACTTTCAAAATAATTTTAAAAATTTAATTTTGAATCAATAATTATTCCTAAATATTTAAAACTGTTTACTAATTCCAATTTTTCACCATCAATTACAACATTTATATTTTGACAATTTAAATTATTACCCACAACCATACATTTAGTTTTTGAAATATTTAATTTTAATTTATTTACTTTTAGCCAATTTAATAATATATTTATCTCAAAATTTAGAGTATTTAGACCATCAAAAATATTTACAACATTAATGTGAATTAAGGTGTCATCAGCAAACATTTGTAACTTACACATTTTTAAAACTAAAGGGATATCGTCGATGTATAAAATAAATAATATTGGACCTAGTATACTTCCTTGAGGAACTCCTATATTAATTATTTTTTTATTTGAATATGTTTTTGAAATTTTGTTTTTTGTGATCTGTTATTTAAATAATTTTTAAACCATTTATAAACATTTTTGCAAATACCATACTGATACAATTTACTCAATAATCTAGCCCTGTCAATTGTTTCGAATGCCCGCTTAAAATTCAAAAATACAGCTATAACATTTTTCCCTTGATCAATGGTTCTCTTCCACGTCTCAATCACACATTGAATGGATGTATCTGTAGAGTAGGTACCCTTTTCGAAAGCCAGCTTGAAAGGAAACTAAAATTTTGTTGGCATCAATGAATTCTAATAACTGTTCATATACGACTTCTTCTAATAATTTTTCAACATCCCATAAAACATTTACTGGCCTCATCTCATCTCATATTTTAGTGTTTTTTACTTTTGGCACTGGTGTAATGTAAGAACATTTTAATTCATCAGGCATATTTTCATATTTTAAACAAGAATTTATAAAATTTATTAATGGGTAAATCATTATTATACCATCAGGAGGCGCTGACCCTTTACAGTCAACATGTATTACGACATGTAGCTTCATAAGCGTAAGCATTTTAAATCTACAAATTACTTCCTGTAAAATAATTACTAAAAATGTATAATATTACATTACGGGAGTCGTTAAAAAACCATTTGTTGAAACTCATTGCTCATTGCTCATCTTTCATTATAAAGATAAAGCGTCCACACGAATTACTAATACAATAAAAGGAAGTGCAAGCTAATTTCGTTGTGAAGGCAACCGTACCCCTTCCCCCTCCGTAAGGGCCCGAAATTGAAGTTTTTATACAAAATGTGACACCCTGCTCGTTAATCTGCGCCACAAGTCTCAAAATCAGGGCCGTTTCAAGTAGGGCTCGGAATTTTTAAAATATAAGTATTCGAATAGTCGTATATAGTCGAATAATTCGAATAGTCGAATAGTCGAATAATTCGAATAGTCGAATATAGTCGAATAATTCGAATAGTCGAATATAGTAGAATAATTCTAATAGTCGAATAGATACTTGAATAGTCGAATATTTAAATAGTCGAATATTCGAATAGTCGTCTATTTAAATATCGAAATACAGTCGTTTAATCACGGTAGAAGTGGTTTAACTGCTTGCTAATTTAATAATTTTATTTTTGTTTTTCTTTTTTACGTTAAAATTTACAGTTTCACAGAAAACACGAATAGTCGAACATATAAATATCCGAACAAAGTCAAACAGTTAAATATTCGAATGGTCGAATATTCAAATAGTCGAATAGATACTTGAATAGTCGAATATTCGAATAGTCAAATATTCGAAGTTCGAATAGTCGAATATTTGAATAGTAGAATATTTAAATAGTCGAATATTCGAATAGTCAAATATTTGAATTTCGAATAGTCGAATATTTAAATAGTCGAATATTCGAATAGTCGAATATTTGAATAGTCGAATTTTTTAACTAACAAAAAATTCGAATTTAGAATAGTCGAATATTCGAATTATTCGAATACAACTCCGAGCCTTAGTCTCATGCGCAAAGGCAAGGCTCTGGGACAGCGGATAGCACAGGGCGGCCTAGTGAATATCAGGTGACCTTTATTTGACGTCAATACATATTTAAAAACAGGTAATTTTCTCGAAACCGGAAAATTGCAGACCATCTTTAAAATTGAAAATACGAATATAAATTATGCATATTTTTAATTATTTTTGATCAAACTAAAATGTAGAAATCCCAGATAACCCGTTTTGTCCAATATTATTGTTCTAACGGTTTTGCTTTACACTGAGAAAAATGATTAAAATTTGATACAACAGGTTGGGTATTTAATATTTAATAGCTTATTTAGCTTTTTTTTTTAAGTATGCTCGATGATGAATTGTCAAAAAATGGAATTTTAGATACAGGGACGTCAAAAAATAACGTTTTGATCTTTATCAAAAAATTTTAAACACGATGTTACGTTACTGGTTCATTCAGTAGATAGACATTTCCTACCCGTCCATATAGGGCCGTCTCCGAATACCTAACCTATATAACTACACTGAAACAAATGGTCTAATACAACATTACAACAGGTTTGCTAAGACATAGTTTGAATTGATAGGTTATTTTTTATTAACCCATATTAAATAAATTTCTAGTGTATCAAACCAGCTTTAGTGTTCTATCAATTCCAGATTTGCTGTAACAGTATTTTTATTGGTATAGTAATCAGTTCCAATAGCAGCACAAGTTGAATAATGATGAACTATTTTTATTACAGCAATTTTGTTAAGAAATAAATTGTATCTTCTTAATGCGACACATTTTGTTCTCAGTTAAGCGCTTTTTCTATAATTAGGAAAGCAGAACAGCGCAGATCACATCGTCGTTCGGAGTCTTCTAGCTGTCCTGTCTGAATTAAAAATTTTTTGATCGTACTAATACATGTTTTAAATAATTTATATAACTTTGTATTTATGTTTTTTTTAAACTTTGCATGCCAGATAAAGCAATAGAATATTCTTATTTCCCACAATCCATCATTAGTGTTGGACTTTATAAGCTATAAAATTTTACCATCTCAGTAAACCTTGTCGCATAATAGATAATCATATTTATGCAATGTTAAATGACAAGAACACTATCACACTAGAAGCTATTTAAATTTTTGAGATGTACAGTACTGATTTTTAGTGGTAAGTGTATGCTTTATTAACCGTAGCAAGCAACTATTATTATGATTAATGTCGAGTTTCATTACAACTGCCAGTCGGAATTAATACAGTATATATAACCAGTTTACACCCCCAATAGAACTTGATAATTACTGTGAGTATTCAGAGCAATAATGGCTATAAACCATTCTATGGTAGCAATAACTCCTATTTTCTATTGGCTAAATTACCGTGATATTATCACTACGCAACGGTCCAACAGTTTTCGTTGTCTTGTCTTACAGTAGAAAAGCGCGTTGCTGTCACATGTATTATTAAACAGTTGTATAAAGAGTATATAAATTCTTATAAGGAATAAAAGGATTTTTTCTGTGTCTATTATAAAAAAAAATCTTTATTCTTGAAAAGAAGTCACGTCCAGGTATATAATTTAGGGAAAAGAAAATCTTGAGCTTTTTGGACTAGCTTTTTATTACTAATGTAATTTATTTTTTTTGCCAAGCAACGTTTCGGTAGTTTGGTTTCTACCTTCTTCAGGGCTACAAAAAAGAAATGGATAACTTGTAAATTTAATTGTCTTTTGAAAATTGGTTTAAAACAAATAAAAATAAAATACAGTAGGTTCAAAACACATTTAAGCATTGTATACCTCATTTACTTTGCAATGGATTAGAAAATTTAAAAAAACACATAATAAAATATATTCTGTTGAATAAAAATGAATGAAAAATATGTCTAATGTACCTGATGAATTATAAAAAAGTTGTTTATAATTGTTTTATTCTAGGATAGGTATAACATCAACCAAAAACCTTTTATTCACGGGAAAAAACTTACCTCAATTTAAATATTAGTAGAGTCGTGGACAGTAATCCTGAAAAAACTTTGTATCAGGGTAGTCAGCGAAATAGTTATTGCAGCAGTTGTTATGATGTGCCTTTTTAACTGTTTCGCTGACTACCTTGATACAAAGTTTGTTCAGGATTACTGTTCACGACTCTACTAATATTTTAATTGAGGTAAGTTTTTTCCCGTGGATAAAAGGTTTTTGGCTTGGTTAATGTTATACCTATACAATAAAACAATTATAAACAATTTTTTTTATAATTCATCAGGTACATTGGACATATTTTTCATTCATTTTTATTCAACAAAATATATTTTATTCTGTGTTTTTTTAAATTTTGTAATCCTTTGGAAAGTACAATGCTTAAATGTGTATTGAACCTACTGTATTTTATTTTTATTTGTTTTAAACCAATTTTCAAAAGACAATTAAATTTACAAGTCGTCCATTTCTTTTTTGTAGCCCTTAAGAAGGTAGAAATCAAACTACCGAAAGGTTGGCAAAAATTAAATTACATTAGTAATAAAAAGCTAATCCAAAAAGCTCAAGATTTTCTTTTCCCTAAAAAAAAATTCTTGAGAGATTGGGCGATATTCTATACAGGGTTCCCCATTTAAAACGAAACAGGCTAAATATCTGGTTTCACGTTAATTTAAAAAAAAAAAACGCTCGGACCCGTCGATTTTTATTTCGAGGGGGACATCTTTTGCGTATATTGTCAATCTTGTTACTTCAAGCCCCTAGGAGGGAGGGGGGGTAAGATCTAAATCTTAAATGAATACCCCTATTTTATATAATTTTTTTGGATTCTGCATAAAATTCTGAACATTTTTTAATAAAAGCATTATTAGTCTATACTAAACAGTTTCCGAGATATTGACTCTTGAAAAATGACATTTTTGCCTTATGACAGCGTCTAGCTTTCTAACTGTACGTCTTAGAGTAAAACGGCTTACATGTCCCTATCTTCAATTTTAATTATCTTTCCAATAGTGTCAACTTCCGGTTAAACCGGTTGTAAGAAATATAGTACTTCCGGTTTAACCGGAAGTTAACACTATTGGAAAGATAATAAAAATCGAAGATAGGGACATGTAAGCCGTTTTACTCTAAGACGTACAGTTAGAAAGCTAGACGCTGTTCAAAAATCTCATTTTTCAAGAGTCAATATCTCGGAAACTGTTTAGTATAGACTAATAATGCTTTTATTAAAAAATGTTCAGAATTTTATGCAGAATCCAAAAAAATTATATAAAATAGGGGTATCCACTTAAGATTTAGATCTTACCCCCCCCCCCCCCCCTCCCTCCTAGGGGCTTGAAGTAAGAAGATTGACAATATACGCAAAAGATGTCCCCCTCGAAATAAAAATCGACGGGTCCGAGCTTTCTTTTTTTAATTAACGTGGAACCAGGTATTTAGCCTGTTTCGTTTTAAATGGGGAACCCTGTATAAAAGGCTGAAACGATTCTTTATCATAACGCTGTATATCAGGACCGAATAATTAAACCTAACGTCTAAAAAACCCACTTTTTATTAAGTAATTGTGTTTGAATACAATCCCCGACGTAAAATTTCCTTATATCTAAATAAAATCGTCCGTCATTATTTGTTTTTCATTCGTTTTTCGCTCCTTTGTGTCTCTAATAGAGTCACCTACCTCCCCATCCTGTCCCCCAAGAATCACCGCACTAAAAGAGGCTTCCTCTTCTCATTAAATTAATTACCGTTCAAAGACGGTTGACGATCTTTTTGTCACGCCTTGTCATGAAACCAACTGAAACGAGTAACTAATATTTTACCTAAGTATAGGTTACAACACAGAATAGACATGGAGACAGACTTGACTTTATACATATTTTGTTTGAAATGCAATAAATGCAACGGATCTTGCTCGGGGACATGCAACTTCTCAGATATAAGCAAATGCATGAAATTCTTTGTACTTATTAACTTTAAGAATGTTGAGTTGCTGCACCGGCTTTGATTTCCATGTGGACTTGTTGTATATTGTTTGTGTTAAATAAAATTGGTTTTTATTTCAATTCGACTTGTTTTAGAATGTCTAAATTTTGCCTTGATATGGCTTGCGAATTGTATGTGAGAAACCAATGACGATTAACTAAAGATAGACCACGCATCTTACTCCTATCTCACATCTCACATCTCACTGTTTATAGTGGACATTCTATCATATGAAGACTTCTTGTAACATTACAATTTTGGCACTAACTCAGTGAGGTACTTGGATAATGTTAAAAAATAGTACTATTTTTTATTAGTTTCAACGTGTTTTTTTACCTCACATGCAAAAAAACTGTTAAATAAAAACTACCCTTATTATTTATAAATGTTTTAAGCCTAAGCATTATAGGAATAATGGCAAAATTATGATGTCAATATACAATGTGACCAGTAAAGTCCGCATCATATGGGATTTTTTTTTATTAATAGCTTTATTCGAAATTTGACTTTGGCATCAAGTTCTGCCTCGATCGAGATGAAAATTAAGCAAAAAAAAATAGTAGTCACGTGATTCGCATTATCTGTCAAATTTTAATTTTTTGTAAAAAATAATTCAAAAGTGGGGTTATTTCTGAAAGGATCGAAAAAGTTATTAGAAAAAGTTTTTTTAAATGTAGTTTCTAGCCCACATGCAAAATTTCAGCTGCATAAGATAATTTTGATTTTTTACCCACCACTAAAAATGTTTGTGTTATTTTTTGTCCTGATACAAACTGCGTTTTTAAAAATACTTTTTAATTTTATCAAGATACCGTATACACTGTCAAAAACAAATAAACTTTGCATCTCACGCGACCAAATTTTAATAGCCCAATTTTGATTTTGTAGAAAAACACACATTTAATATGGCGCTACTTTAAAGAAAATGTATCTGAAATAAAGCATTGTCAAAACTAATAAGTTTTATGTAGGTTGCGTTAAGAGTTATTTTGCAAAAGTGGTGCAATTTACAAAATATGGGTAAAAAAATCAAAATTATTTTAGTTAGCTGGAATTTCGCATGTGGGCTAGAAACTGCTTTTAAAGGTGAAGTGTAAGAATAGCAAATTCCCCTTGTCTCTACTAAATTTCGCCTTGCTCAATTTAATTATAGATATTGTATCAAGTTTATTTTATCAAATAAAAGTCGATTATTATTATATTGTATACTTATATGTATTCTTAAAATCAAGCCTTCCTCACATCAATTTTATAACCTTTATTTTGGAAGAGTAAACCTGATTCTAGTCTACACGATTTAAAAATAATCCACTTAAAAATATCTTTTATCCACAACATCAAAAATAAATTGTCCTTATAAAATATTAAAGACATTTTAAACTAAACCACATTTTTCTGAAATCCGAGCTTTCTCAGAGAGTCTGGTAACAAAGAGCTCTATTAGACATGAACAATTTTATTCGTTGATCTAAATTTAGACTTACACAGTAAAAACTGTATTTAAATTCGTTTTCCCACTACTAACTGATTTTTAGTGGTAAGTATATGCTTTATTAACCGTAGCAAGTCAGCAAGTAAATATTATTATGATTAATGTCAAGTTTCACGACAATTGGAACACTACAGTATATAAAACCAGATTACACCCCCAATAGAACTTGATAATTACTGTGAGTATTCAGAGCAATAATGGCTATAAACCATTCTATGGTAGCATGAACTCCATTTCCATTTTCAATAAATATAATGATACTTTCACATACATTTTTTTTCGGTGTATATTGTCAAATTTTATTTCCAAATCCAAAAATAAAAATACCTTAAAGACAACGCCAGGACAATAATACCAAACAACACAAGAAATCTGTTTGGAATAAAATTTGTCTCTAGAAACAGTCGCACTGGTTTGTTTGAATGTAGTGGCAGCCATAAAAAATAATTATTAGACAGAGTGTTAACTGGTCCGGCATGGTATTTATCGCTTACTGTTTCCGTTTTTTGTTTAACTTCGAGATTTATGACGATTTAATAGCGCCAATGGTATACAGTGGTCCAATATAAACAGTAATTTAGTTGTCTGGCTTCATTACTGCTTTCGCTTTTTATTAATAACTTACCTGGACTGATCAATAGCCCTTCACTGCTCTTTGCAGATGACCTTAAGATTTTCATTATTATTCGTTCCTCTCTCGATTGCGATTGTTTGAAAAACAACCTTGACCAGCCTAACCAATGATGTATAGACAAGACATAGATAGTATCCAATCAATGGAGCTCGATCGTGTTGATTTTCTTGCACTGAGGAAAATGATCTCATACAACAGGTTTGCTAAGACATATAGCCTATTTTTTATTAGCCCACATTAAATAAATTACTAGTGAATCAAACCCGCTTTAGTGTTATATCAATTCCAGATTTGCTAGAACAGTCGTTTTATTGGTAGAAATCAGTTCCATTAGCAGCATAGTCTCGTTGAATAATGAACTAATTTTAATACAGCAATTTTGTTAAGAAATAAATTGTATCTTCTCAATGCGACGCATTTTGTTCCCAGTAAAGCGCCTTCTCTACAATTAAGAAAGCAGAACAGCGTCCCCAAAAACGACTTGTATATCCGTTAGAACCTATAATGCACAAGATGTTGGTGGGGGTTCGTGGCGATCGGCAATCGCCGCGCGCCACAGTATTAGTTTTAACATATTTGTTGCGCAGGTCACATCGTTGTTCGGAGTCTTCTCTGTCCTGTCTGAAATTGAATTTTATTGATTGTACCAATACCTGTTCCTATTAATTTATTTTTACTTTCTAATTAAGTTTTTAAGAAGATTCTTGTTTCGCACAATCCATCATTAGTATTGGACTTTATAATCTATGGATGAATTTTACGATCTCAGTAAACCCTGTTGCTTAATAAATCGTTATATGCAATGTTTAACCACAAGAACAATATCGAACTAGAAGCTATTTAGATTTATGAGAACCACAGTACTGATTTTTATTGGTAAGTATATCCTTTATTAACCGTAGCAAGCAAATATTATTATGAATAATGTTACGTTTTATTACAACTGTCAGTCGGAACTAATACAGTATATAAAACCAGATTACACCCCCAATAGAACTTGATAATTACTGTGAGTATTTTAAATTTATTCCAAGTTACAAACTCACACTGCACCTATTTAAACAGTATGTCTCCGTAAGTTGGAACCGTATGGAAAACTTTTTATTATTCATTTTACGAAAAAAAGTTATTCTTCATAAAAAGCTCTGCATGGTCTAAAACCTAAAATGCAACCATCAAATATCGAACGTTTCCAGTCATATACGAGGTTTGTCAAAAATTGTAAATTTTTCCCAAGAATGTGAATTTTTCCCAAGAGTAAAGTACCTTTATTTTTGACATTATCAAAAATTGTTATTAAAAAAAGTTGATCAGAACGAAAAAGCACGTCTAAATATGCAATTATACGCATTTATGTTGAAAAATTATTTTATTAATTTAATAATATTTACTTTATTTTTTAATTATTTAATTAATTTAATGCATATAATTGCATATTTAGACGTGGTTTTTAGTTCTGATCAACTTTTTTTGATAACAATTTTTGATAATGTCAAAATAAAGGTACTTTACTCTTGGGAAAAATTCACATTTTTTGACAAACCTCGTATATGACTGGAACATTTCGATATTTGATGGTTGTATTTTAGGTTTTAGACCATGCAGAGCTTTTTATGAAGAATAACTTTTTTTCGTAAAATGAATAATAAAGAAGTTTTCCATATGGTGCAAACTGACGGAGACATAATTAACAAAAAATATTTGTTAATTTTTTTTTAACAGGCACGTTCTTTGTCCCGCATTTCTCGCATCAAAACCACTGTAGAACACCTAATTCAGACACCCCAAGAGAACTATGCCTTTGTGTCGCTTAAATTGTATTGAGCGTGAACGTAAACACAGAAAGAACTCACACAATGTGTCATTTTTGTTTTAGTAATTGCGTGAAATAAAGCGGAGAATATAAAAAGGATAATTAAAAATGAGTTTAAAGTTTAAGATAATTTCACATGGATCCGTAATACTTTTTATTCCCATGAACATTGTGTCAAATGGGTCGAAGAGTGGAAGGAAGTAAACATACCGTATATTATGCTGTATTGGTACAGAATTGATAATAATAATAATAATAATAATAATAATAATAATAATAATAATAATAATAATAATAATAATAATATTAATAATAATAATAATAATAATAATAATAATAATAATAATAATAATAATAATAATAATAAAAGTTTATTTAAATATTTTTTGACATTTAATGCTAATATTTATATATATTTTTTTTTGTATAAACTATCAATTCCGAACTCAGAAGTAAAATACTTGTTTTGAGTTAAATAATATAATATTTTTGTCATAAATTTATTTCATAATTCAGGCACAACTAGATTATAATATAAAACGAATACTATGACAATATTTTATTGGTATATTTTATATCACTATAGTATACGAAGATACAATACGTTATGTATATAATATATATATATTTATTTATTTTATTCATTATAACTTGGTATATTTATTATTTATTAATGGACGTTCTTGAATATATCTCTTGGATTAGATAATATCCAATTTTTAATTTTATTTCTATAATTATTTAATGATTTAATTATTTTAATTGACTGTGGTAACATATCAAAAATATATGCATTGAGGTTTAAAAAATGTTTGTGGGGTATTGTTTTGTTTACTCTATTTTTATATGTAATAGTATTTTTATGACGAGTTTCATGTGTGTGATTAATATAATTTATTTTATTTTTATGTTTAAAAATATACATTAACATGTTGTAAGAAAATATTTGTTTAATATCCATTTTTTGCTATCTTTAAATAGTAAATCAGAAGAATATTGGTGGACTTTTTCGTAAATAATTTTCAAAATGTACCTATATTTCCTGATTTCGAGTAACATCCGGTTTAACCGGAAGTTGATTTTTTTGGGAAGATAATAAAAATTGAAGATAGGGACATGTAAGCCGTTTTGCTCTAAGACGTATTGTTAGAAAGTTATAAGCTGTCAAAGTTCAAAAATGTCACTTTTCGAGAGTCAATATCTCTGAAACTATGAAGTATAGACTAATAGTGCATTTAATAAAAAATAATTATAATTTTATGTGGAATTTAAAAATGTAAAAATATACAGGGTGTTCCATTTAAAAAAAAATAAAATAACGTCAACACTTGACAGTTGGTGACATTACTGACATATGGTATAATAGTCAACTAGTAAAATTTTAGTCCTATAGATTGCCCAAAACCCGGATCCGATATCACTTTTCGTTCGCCTGTAATTAAGCCGTTCCGGAACATTTGCCCAACCCTGTATATATGTGTTGAATATGACATAAACTAAAGAGCAATAATTAGCGCAAATTATTATTAAATTATGCTTCTTGATAATTTTTTTTTTATTTTTTGAAAAATCTAGTAAGATGGGTACTATGGTTACATGCCCTTGTGCCATTTAGGACCATTGCTCCCTTCTTTCTCGGTAATCGGCCTTCATATTATAAAAATATTCTTGTGCTTTAATCATCTAATCTCACCCAAAAATGTCGACGATTTCTCCAGTAACAATTAAAACAATAATAAAGCAAAGAGCTTAAGTTAATACCAATATTTATCTTTATTTCGACAGCAAATAGAAGTATATTTTCCAGTATCGCCTCCGTAGGATACTGAGGGTTTAGGCTAAACACGAACACTAATTAAAATTAGAAATATATTGTATGGCCTGTGCTCTGCAGTCTGCACACTGTTATAAAACTTAATGGCTTTTAATATTTATCTTTTAAACGGCTTTAATCGCTTTATAAACATCGTATAACTGGGATGATGGGAAATCGGATACGCAACATCGTTGTTGTCGTCGCTGGCGCCCCCCGAAGGTATACGCAGACACACCGGGTGTATCGGAGTTTATAAAGCGATATCGTTGTTTTTAATCTAAACAGCGAATTTAAAATGTTTATTTTTTTGTATAAATTATTTGTTAATTTAGGTATCATATAATACTTTACATTTAAGTGTTGGATAAAACAATATAAGCAGCCGATATGTTGTAAAATAATGATTCAAAAAACGGTACGCTAGATTAAATTATACACTGAGAAAAAGCCTTCTATTCCTTATAAGAATTCACATACTCTTTATACGACTGTTTAATACTATATGTGGCAGCAACGCGCTTTCCTACTGTAAGACAACGAAAATTGATAGACCGTTGTATAGTGACAATATCACGGTAATTTAGCCAATGGGAAATAGGAGTTAATGCTATCATAGAATGGTTTATGGCCATTATCGCTCTGAATACTCACAGTAATTATCAAGTTCTATTAGGGGTATAAACTGGTCTTATATACTAATATACTGTATTAGTTCCGACTGGCAGTTGTAATGAAACTAATATATGAATAATATTTGCTTGCTACGGTTAATATAGCACTAAAAATCAGTACTGTAGTTCTCAAAAATTTAAATAACTTCAAGAGTGATATTTTTCTTGTTGTTTAACATTGCATATAATATAATCATCTATTAAGCAACATGGTTTACTGAGTTAAATTCGTCCATAGATTATAAAGTCCAATAATAATGATGGGTTGTGCGAAATAAGAATCTTCTATTGCTTTATCTGACATGCAAAGTTTAAAAAAACTTAAATACAAAGTAAAAATAAATTAATTAAAACGATCAATAAAATTCAAATTCAGACAGGACAGCTAGAAGACTCCGAACAACGATGTGACCTGCGCAACAAATACGTTGAAACTAATGCTACGGCGCGCGGCGATTGCCGATCGCTACGAACCCCCACCAACGTCTTGTGGATTTTAGGTTCTAACGGATACAATTCGTCTTTAAGGACGCTGTTCTGCTTTCTTAATTGTAGAAAAAGCGCTTTACTGAAAACAAAAGGCGTCGCATTGAGAATATACAATTTATTTCTTAACAAAATTGCTGTATTAAAAGTACTTCATTATTCAACAAGACTGTGCTGCCAATGGAACTAATTACTACCAATAAAACCACTGTTCTAGTAAATCTGGAATTAATATAACACTAAAGCGGGTTTGATACACTATAGCAATTTATTTAATATGGGTTAATAAAAAATAAGCTATCAATACAAAACTATATCTTAGCAAACAAAACAAAAAATTGTATTAGATCATTTTCCTCAGTGTATTTTCTTATTTGTTAAATAAATAACCGAATAAGAACGTCTAGGCTTTTTTCAGTTTCCTGTATAGTTTTATTTTTAAAACCACAAAATTATAGGTTACGGAAGTAAAAAATGTGGGAGGAAACGAGCAATTTAGAGAGATAACAATTAAGTGCTAGGAACTAATGGAGCTGCGTTATCGGGGCGAAAATCTATTTTTTACCAGCATGCACCCCCACGGATGGGTGGCGTACGCCTTTGCGATAAACATCTTATTAGTATAGTGTACGAGTAATGGCATTCTTTTAAGTTATAAAAATAAGTTATACAAATTATTATAAGTGGCTTTAATTCCTATTAGTAGTAGTAGTTACATGTTTTATTTAGCTAAAAGCTACAATTAAATATTTTTTAATACATTTTTTTAACAACATTTTTACAGATTTATTTTTAAATTTTAAAAAGCAACCTTCTTTTAACAAAAACAGGCACACAGAAGTTAAACATTTTGAAAATTGTATCAAATATTACGTATCATTTCGTTTTTTAATTAAATGTAATTTTAAAGCTTTTTTAAATAGTTTTAAAGATATTTGAGATTTAATAGAATTTTCCAAATTATTATATTCTATCAAACCTTTATGAAAAATAGACTTATAAGTTAATGTTTTAGACACTCTATCCACAAAATTTTTTTGATTAATTCTTGTTTTCTAATTATGATGGTCATTGGTCATGTTTAAAAGAACAAAAAAATTTTAAACGATCAGGCAATAAATTATTTTTAATTTTATGTATAAAGATACATACTAAATAAAAAATTATATTTCTGACATTCAACCAATCAAAATTTTTTAACATAAAATTTATTTTTGTATATTTATCCCAATTTAAAATAATCCGCATTACCTTATTTTGTAAAATTTGTAATTTATCAAATATTTCCTCACTAGCACAATATAAAATGGAAGAACAATAAAGAAAATGTGGTAATGTAATAGTTTTAATACAGTTTTTTTAGAAAACAAACTTAAATTAGAACTGATTCTTTAAAAATAACATACTTTTCCTATTTACCAAAATAAACATTTGTTCTACCTGAAGTATCAGTATCCTATTAACTTTTCCAGCTTACTTGCAATTATACTTGCAAATCATGTATTTTATTAATTTCATGAATCTAAATATTATCACTTGCCTCATATAGGTAAAAAGTTGCGACAAGCTACAAGAAAAAAAACTATTGGATAACATTTGTTAAAATTTAAAATTAAGCTTCGAAATTTAATACTACATGCATGACTGTATCACCTTCACTTTATCAATTTTGAAAACAATTGAAGTTCTGAAGGTGATATAGTCATGTAGTATCAAATTTTGTAGCTAAGATCAAAATTTTAACTAAATCTATCCAAGAATTCATGTACTCTTTATACAACTGTTTAATACTATATGTGACAGCAACGCGCTTTCGTACTGTAAGATAATGAAAATTGCTACACCGTTATGTAGTGATAATATCACGGCAATTTAGTCAATAGGAAATAGGAGTTAATCCTACCCTAGAATGGTTTATAGTCATTATTGCTCTGAATACTCATAGTAATTATCAAGTTCTATTGGGAGTGTTACCTGGTTTATATACTAAATTAGTTCCGACTGGTCGTTGTAATGAATCTTGACATTAAACATAATAATATTTGCTTACGACGGTTAATAAAGCATATACATCTAAAAATCAGTACCTACTGTAGTTCTCAAAAATTTAAAAGCTTCTAGTGTGATAGTGTTTTTGTCGTTTAACATTTGCACATGATTATCTATTATGCAACATGATTTACTGAGATGGTAAAATTCATCCATAGATTATAAGTCCAATACTAATGATGGGTTGTGCAAAATAAGAATATTCTATGGCTTTATCTGACATGCAAAGTTTGAGAAAACCTAAATACAAAGTCAAAATTAATTAATTGAAACGTATTGGTACGACATGCCAGCTAGAAGACTCCAGACGACGATGTGACCTGCGCAACAAATACGTTAAAACTAATACTACGGCGCGCGGCGATTACCGATCGCTACGAACCCCTACCAACATCTTGTGGATTATAGTTTCTAACGGAGACAATTCGTTTTTGGGGACGGTGTTCGGTTTTCCTAATTGTAAAGAAAGCGCTTTACTGGGAACAAAATGCGTCGCATTGGGAAGATACAAGTTATTTCTTAACAAAATTGCTGTATTAAAAGTAGTTCATTATTCAACAAGATTGTGCTGCTAATGGAACTGATTACTACCAATAAAAATACTGTTCTAGCAAATCTGGAAAGGGGTTTGATACACTAGCAATTTATTTAATATGAGTTAATAAAAAATAAGTTAGCTATACAATTTATCTCTTAGCAAACCTGTTGTATTAGATCATTTTCTTCAGTGTATATCACGTATTTTGGTGCAAGTTTAGTGAAATCTAAAAATATTCCTGCATACCTAATCTTCTTTCAAACTTTCGAAATTGAACATTTTCCGCTTGTACTTATTTACTTTTCCCTCTGAGTTTGCTTTATCTTTGTAAGCAAAGTATACACTTTATATTAAAGTAAAACACCCCTGCGTGCATAACAGAAAGGCCATAAATTTCAAAATTATACCGGAAACGTTAACTTTCCTAAACTATTTCTCTGTTCTCCAAAACTATATCTTGTTCTTGAGTGTATGCACAACGCGGTTTAAAAAATACGAGATTAAGGCATTCCGGAGGGCTTCTGTTTCGGTGTTTACTCCGTAAATATTGTGTTTTTTTATGGTTTTTAATAAAGATTAGGACGTCATGCTTTTTATTTTTGGATAATGGAGGAAAGAAAAAAGACTCCGAAGACAAGAAAGTGTTTAAGGTTTTATGCATTTAATCGACGACTATAGCAAGCAAAGATTTCATTCGGAAACACATTTAAAATATATTGTATCTTCTCAATGTGATGCATTTTGTTTCCAGTAAAGCGCTTTCTTTGTAAAGAAATTAATTGTAGGTAATTAAGAAAACCAAAATCAAAATTATCTTATGCAGCTGAAATTTTGCAAGTGGGCTAGAAACTGCATTAAAAAAAACTTTTTCTAATAACTGTTTCGATATTTTCAGAAATAACCCCACTTTTGAACTATTTTTTGAAAAAAATTAAAATTTGACGGATAATGCGAATCACGTGACTACTATTTTTTTGCTTAATTTTCATCTCGATCGAAGCAGAACTTGATGCCAAAGTCAAATTTCGAATAAAGCTATTAATAAAAAAAAACTCCCATATGATGCGGACTTTACTGGTCACACTGTAGTTTCCGAGATTGTAATACTGTCAGATCCAATTTCGGGCACACTGTATACAGCACAAGCTTACATGCATTATTCATGCACACAAATTGTGGTTGCCGGTGTAATCCTTCAACGCCTCGAAACGTCTTTAATTTCTATATGACCTAGGCATGGGTAATGTAAAATTAACTAGATAACGAACAAGAGCCATCAGGTGAGCTTTCAAACATCAACACCCTGTAAAAGAAACCGGCCCGACCGTGTGTGCTCGGAAACCTTATATCAAAATGAGCAAAGTCATCGTATTTCACACTGTCCACTCTCCGCTCTCCATTTCTTTCTAATGCATTATCCCGAGACTTTGAGACCCACAAAGACTTAAATATTCGTTTACGCTTCTAATGCCCTTTTAAATGAAATCAATGAACATCGGACTGATTTGCTGTCAATATGAATTAAATTTATCAGTGTGGGTTTTGGCTCAGGTGTACTTAAATTACGAGGATTGATCGATAAACCTTATTGAATTGGGAGTACACTCAAATTTTAACAAACATGCCCACAACGGCAATAAGTAAATTCTAATCAACGGACTACCGGCGTAAAACTGCATCTCAATTGTCAAGAATTCGCAGCAATTCTATTAAATAATAATGCAAATTGAGACCAACCCCGTGATTTGTTTGTCAGCTTTATCGTCGAAAGCCTATCTACTAATAACTCTGCGAAAGAAGCACTCGAATGCTCATAAGCAAGCTTAGAAGAGACCAAACACTAGTATAGTATTTGCAGAATTATACCGTTGACTCCTACTGCCAAAAATAAACTACCTGATTAAACCCTATTGTATACGCCTCAACCTCTTCAAAGGGGATTAAATGGGATCAGGGTCGGCTTGAAAATGTACCTACACCACATCACCTACATCCCAACCTTTTCTTGAAGTGTCATGGGTATCGAACCATGTTTCGTCAAGGTACATAATTGGACGATTTTCTTCTCTAAATTGTTTAACAGCTGTTAAATATTTAAGTCTCCATTCCCTTAAACGTTGAGATTCCCTTAATGTTTGTCTTTTATTAATGCTTCGGTATTTAAAACCCATTTTACGCAATATTTTCCTAAGGCTTGAAAGGCAACAAGAGATATTTGTTTCGTCTTTAATCAGCCGCTCTTTGAGGGAAATCAAAGTGGGTACAGTTTGTGCCTCATACATTTGGTAAATCTTTCTTCTTAATAAATCCATGTCATTTTCGTCAATGCTTCTAAATGTGCCAGAATCACTCCGATTTTTTCTAGGATTAACAGGTTTAAGTACTATGTCTTTTACCGAAGATAAAGGAGTTTTTGTCAAAGTAGACGTCTCTGCTAAAGCATCCATCGAATTAAAATTTCTACTCAACAAAGATTGATACACATTTTTAATTATTAGTTTGGCATCGGTAGATAAATGCTTTCTTTTAAAAATTACACTTGAAGATGCCCCCTATCAGCCCAATTCCAAGGACGCCACATTCTACCACTAATAAGCCTAACTAAAAATTACTCGCCGGAAAACAACTAAAGACTAAAATTAATAAAAATCAGTTTGTATTTATATATGAATCAGACATAGGTATAAATTGAATTTGTACCTGGTCCAGCTCTGCTCGAAAAGGTTTCAAAATTTGGGATTTCATTATTTATTTTATGGTCAAAGGGATAATGAGGGTTTATTGCAGTCAAAAGATCAACGGTATAATTCTACAAATACTATACACTCCAATTTTAACAAACATGCACACGACGGCACCAAGTAAATTCTAATCAACGGAGATCAATCGTCAAGAGTTCGCAGCAATTCGATCAAATGATAATGCAAATTAAGACCAACCCCGTGATCTGTTTGTCAACTTAATCGCCGAAAGCCTATATCTTTTAATAACTCTGCGAAAGAAGCACTCGAATGTTCATAAGCAAGCTTAGAAGAGACCAAACACTACAGTACAAATCGTTGTTGCACTATTCCATCTATTCCGAAAAGAAATAGATTCTGCAGTCAAACAGATGGATGAACTACCCGATTGATTGCTTTAAACACAAGCAATACAAAACGCTAAAAATAATTTTACCCAAAGTTCTGGTTAAGATATGATGAAGATTACCTTATTATTTGACATAAAAAGGACGTCCACATGTAATTCGCCACCAACCAAAACTCGCCAAGATGGCCAAGACCAAGAACACCAACCCATATACTCAAAATTCCATAGGTGAGGTAAATATGTGGGGTTAAAAGGAATACGTCTGATTTAACTTGATACCCTGAAGGCATCTTACCAAAATCCATCTAGCTAGGTAAAAGGGCAGCCAGAAAATATTGGTGAAACCATAAGACCATTATTTGAAACAAGAGTAAGATGATGATAATAATACCGTGCGAACAAAAATTATTTGCATCTAAGGACGTAATGCTTAGCCGTAGAGCTTAATACCTGTTGGGTGTCAGTAACTACCTGAATTAACAATCAATCAGTTATTCCGTCATTTTTGACAGTCGTTACAAGTAATTTGATTCATCGCTAATTTTTAGCAATTTCTTGAACAATTCACACAATGCGCTTTACGGAACAGCACAAAACATTCATGGTTGAAGCGTATTTTCGAAACGGGGTTAGAGTAAATGATGAGTGGCAATACAATCCGGGTTTGTGCATGGACGATTTTCACGAACATTTTCCTAACGTTGCTTTTATTGCTGGGGATTTTTATCATTGCCTGAAAAGAACCGTGGCTGTGTTTAGGGAAACCGGTTATATACAACACAAAAAAGAAGCAGGAAGACCATCTGTAAGAACAGAAGGACTTGTTGCAAACGTTCGTAAAATAATGCAAAATACGCCAACAAATTGTATAAGACGCTTGTCCCAAGAAGTGGGAAGATCTTATGGAACATGCAGGACTATTCTTAAGAAGCAGCTAAATTTATTTCCTATTTCAAGTTTTTCAGGAAATACGAGACGCAGATTTTGAAAGACGCAGAAATTACACTCAATGGTTTACCCAAAATTTATTGGAAAGAAATGATTTATTAGACCTGACATTTTTTTCGGATGAAGCCTGGTTCCACCTCTCCGGTTATGTAAATTCTCAGAATACACGCATGTGGAGTAGTGAAAGTTCCCATTTTTTTTGTAGAGTCCACATTGCACCCTCAAAAAATTGGTGTTTGGTTAGCTGTTTCCCGAAGAAGAATTATTGTTGGTCCTATTTTTTTTCCATGACACAGTTACAGCACAGCGGTATAGAGACAATATTTTGAATCCATTTGTGGAGCAATTACTTGACGACGAACTACGTTTTGGATATTATATGTGATCATTCCCCCTATACTTGTCTACACTATTCAATATTGGATTAAAGGTAAAGATATATCTAATCTAATACCTTCAAGACGAAGTACCCTTATTTAATTAAAATTTATATATAATGTTTACCTACAGGAAATTCATAGAAAAGATATCGTTAGTAGTTAAATACTTACTAGAATTTCAAAGGAGGTATGCTCAGATGGTTCCACACAAAAAGCCGTTTAGATCATCATTACATAAAAATTAAAAATATTAGAATTAATATGAGATTTCTCGCTAAAGATAGGAAAGTTAAACCATTATAGACGGAAGATAAGAGTTTAGTGTCTGAAATTATAGACTTCATAAAATTATTATAATTTACTAGATAGAAAAATGTCTTAATAAGTACCCATATGTTTATAATATTTATTGGTATTATTTTTTATAATAGTGGAAGTAAGAAAAACTTGTATTAGAAAAAGAACAGGAACCTGATAATTACTTGTTAATTACGATGTTCTAATCAACGATTGATTTGTTGTTTTGTCGACAGAGCTTGCAGCGTATGTTGCCATTGAGCCTAATGAATAAAAATTAAGCAATTACTTAAGGCAATTACTTTTTAGTAAAAGCAATTGTTTAACTAGCAAATGCTATAAGTAAAAGCAATCGCTGGATCTGGATATGAATAAAATTTTGAAGCAATTGCTGTTTTTCATACACCTATGTAGCAAATGCTTACTCAACACAAGTTCAGACGTGGCTTATCCACTTATTCAGATTATAGATTTCATGTTCAGTTTAGTGCCTAATTTGCAAAAGAGTTGACGTAAATACAACAACGTTGGTCTATTTATTTAGTACAATAGTAATCTGTTACGTTTTTGTGGAAAATAGGAAACTTATATTTGTGATATGGCAGATTTCAGTGAAAATGAGGAAAGTGATAGTAGTGATGAAAAAAATTAAAGATAAGCAATTGATATTCGTTCACAAATTGAAGAAACATATATAAATCTCTCTGACCACAACCGTTTAGCTTCCACAACAGCTTCAGCACTTGTAGGAAATTTAATAAAAATATTGGCCTTCTCCAAAACTGCATCCATTAGAGAAGTGCATGTCTTACAAACAGTAGTTTGGTGAACACCGCCTACAAAATTTTGAAAGCCCGGATCCGACAATTTCCGCAGAAAAACTTTAATCTTATTTAAAGGCGACAGTGCTGTATGTTTAAGCCCTGCGATAGCTTCGTAGTGGACTGTATTCTTCGTTTCGCTTCTTTTTCTTTAATAAAACACACTATACGTAAACCTGAACAAAAACTTAATTTATTTACGTACTTTCATTAACAATTGAAAACTGTGTTATTTAACAACAAAAAATATTATTGTCTTTCTATTTGGAGGCAAGTAACCGGACATCTCCAAAATCGTTCTGCCGCGGTTCGCGGGCTTTTCTCTCGTCGACACCCATATCGTCATCAGGGAAACCCGATACCACTTGAAAGTTTATGACTTCGGCGCCAGAAATGATTGTTTTTATTAATAAGCATAAACAGTGCATCCCCTCGCCTTTTACCAGTATCAGTCAAAAAATAATTTGCCAACCACTCAACATTTTCTCAGTCAAATCGATATAACTTTCTAAAATCATCATATCTGCAATTTTTACGTACACTGTAGAAATTTTTCTTTTACGGACGTTCATATATTCAACCATAATTGAAGACACAAATTAAAAGCAACGCACGTGTATGCCGCGGAGAACTAAAGTTGACTGCTACCAAGCAAATAATGCAGGGGTCGACCTATCTAAAAAAGTTGAAAGCAATTACTACACTAGAAAAAGCAATTCCTTAATTTAATTATCTCATTTTAAGCAATCGATAGCGATTGCTTCTATTTTTTAAGAAAAAACATTGACTAGAAGCAATTCCTGCACCCTTAAGTAATTGTTGGACGCAAAAGCGATTACTTTAGTTTTTATTCATTGGCTTTCAAGAAATTACTTTGATTTTATAAGAAAAAGCAATCGCTACATTTTTATTTATTAGGCTCATTGTACAGTTGTATTCGAAACAGGTGGTTATTAACAACCACATTTCCTGTCAGCATACCTGATAAGGTATTCTCAGATGATTTCTGCTCATTAGAAGTAGCTGTTTCGTCAGTTCCGGGTACTTGTCCACAATGAAAGAATTACTGTGGTTCATCAATTCTCAGCCAGGTTTTTATCTAATTCCTGTTCCAGAAAATTCAGGAAGAACCTGCCGCTTAACGTGAGTTTTGGCCAGGTTCTCATCTAACTCCTCCTCTAGAAAATTCTGGAAGAACCTACAGGTTAACGTAGGATTGTTCAGTTGTTTTTACATTAGAATCAATTTTTGGCACTAAAATTCAACGGATTCGAACCAGCTTTAAGGTTTGAACCTATAAACTTTCGTCCTAGTGTTCCCCAGTGACTGCCGCATTAACCGAGGAGTCAATTTTGAATAATTTAATTTATTGAAGGGCTAAAATAATTTAATTGTGAAACTATTCAATTTGGAGACATGGGAGTATTTTGATATTTTAACAGTATACGTATACAGGATCATGAAATATTTACATGACTCTGTTATGACTTCTGTAATGCGTCACGCAATTAAAGAAGTTTAGGAACATTTTAATGGCGAGAAAACATCATTTGTGGTGTTTTTACTACCGTCATTAGCGAAAATCAATCATTAGCAGATTGTTCGTACCGTTTTACCAAAATTTTCCCCGTTAAAACGATAAAAGCCTATAATAACTTGATTTCGAGAGACGATAACATTATAAATTGCCAGAATTGCAGAAAACTTGGCCAAATTTGAAAAGGTGACTATTATTAAGGCTATTAAACGGGCGAAATGTCGTTAAATCACGGCTCTGTGGCATCATTTTCGGGTTAATACGCATTTTATGACTTTATTGCCGATTGGAAAATTTAGTGTAATAATAATTGGGTAATTTTAAAGCCATATTTTAAAGTTAAAATTATTTCGTGTTCAGTAAATGGCGAAATAACGAGTGAGTTAACTACTAATAATACGTATATATGTCAATTATTGTCCAATAGGGCTCATTAGTCAAAATCGACGGCTCCAGAACCAAGACACTGATGATAGGATACATTATACAGGAGGGTAAGCTTTTAACTGGAATAATCACCAATTTTTTCATGACACAACCTTATTCTAAAGAAAAATTAATTTAATTGTGTTAAATAAATGGTAAAAAAATAAAAAATATATAATTTTACACTTTCCACAGATTTTTATTTTGACTCGACATGTTTCGCAACACAGTTGCTTCTTCCATGGAGTACTTAAAAATGGTATCTTAAAAGGTATAGCTTAGGTGTAACAATAAAATTGCAAACTAATTTTCAAACTGAATTAAATATTATTAAGCAAATTGCAGTTAATAATGGTTATTCCGCTATAACAATAGATTAAATACTAAATAAAAAATTATACAAAAAGGCTATAAACTTAGTTTTTCCAACAGAAAACAATAATAAAAATAATTATAAAGTCATCTCTTACAAAGGTCATATAAGCACTAAAATAAAAAACTTTTTAAAAAACTTGAATATTAATATTGCTTTCAAAACTAACAATACATTAAAAATAATAAAAGCAAATTGAACAAAGGAAATAAATCTGGTATTTACAAATTAAAATGTAATGATTGCTCTAAAGTTTATATGGGACAAACAATTATTGTTTTTTTGACATATTATACAAGAATAATCAAAAAGTTTTTTTTGCTTAGTGTCAAAACACCCTGTGGAATAATTAAGAAGCAAAATTACTTCAAAATATCAGTTTTCATTAGTGTTATATTAGACCATTGGAAAAAAAAAAAGAATAGAACAAAAATGAAAGGAAAAATAAATTACGGGCGATGGGAAGGGGGGGAGGGGGGGGGAGGGGTTTAAGGGTAGAAAACGATTTATCTCGATTTCCGGTAAAACTACAAGTCCTGTGGAAAAACGTTAAATCGCAAAGTTGTAGGTAATACAAAGATCTACAACTTTTGTATATACACTTTTTTCACATAACCTCAAAATTTATGTGAAAATGTCGAATAACCAAGTTTTTGGTTTTTTATTTTTATCTTTTAAAAACATTTTTTTTATCCACGAAATTTGGTGAAAACGTACATTTTTATGTCCTAAACACACTGTAATTTTTTTGATTTAAAATATTTATTTTTTAACCTTATTTTGACTTAATATCGAAAAAACACCCTAATTTTCAATCGAAAATTCTCACGTCAAAATATCTGCTTTTTAAAAAAAGTCGGACGGCTTTTTGTTGGTGGAAATCTCTACTTTCTGATGATGTTAAAAAAATATACATTACTATGGTAAATGTTCTCAAAAAAATGCAAAAAAACGAAAAAAACTCGAATCCGAAATATTTTTTTAGATCAATATTTTTTGAGATATTTATTAAAATTTATTCTTTTTTTTATCAATGTAACATGGAATCTTACGTTTTTCGAGTAATTAAAGTATAAATTTTAATAAATAGCTCAAAATTGTACATATTGATCTAAAAAAAAATTTCGGATTCGAGTTTTTTTCGTTTCTTTGCATTTTTTTGAGAACATTTACCATAGTAATGTATATTTTTTTTAACACCATCAGAAAGTAGAGATTTCAACGAACAAAAAGCCCACCGACTTTTTTAAAAAAGCAGATATTTTGACGTGAGAATTTTCGATTGAAAATTAGGGTTTTTTTCGATATTAAGTCAAAATAAGGTTAAAAAATGATTATTTTAAATCCAAAAAATTACAGTGTGTTTAGGACATAAAAAGGTACGTTTTCACCAAATTTCGTGGATAAAAAAAAATGTTTGTAAAAGATAAAAATAAAAAACCAAAAACTTGGTTATTTGAATTTTTCACATAAATTTTGAGGTTATGTGAAAAAAGTGTATATACAAAAGTTGTAGATCTTTTTATTATCTACAACTTTGCAATTTAACGTTTTTCCACAGGACTTGTAGTTTTACCGGAAATCGAGATAAATCGTTTTCTATCCTTAAAACCCCCCCTCCCCCCCCTTCCCGACCTCGGATCGCCCGTAATTTATTTTTCCTTTCATTTTTGTTCTATTCTCTTCCTTTTCCAATGGGTTTCATCCTACTATTATTTTTTTTTGTTTCAAAAATTATCTAATATAAGACTAACTAAATATTTATATCTAAGTTTCTAATCCAAGTTAGTGCTGTAACATCAGCCTTCATGAGATCGCTCCAGCTCCCTTGAAAAGACCGTATGGTGCAATCCTCACTAATGTGTCTGATTGTCTGGTTTGGAGCTCCGCAGTCACATTCCGGAGACTCTACAGCACCCCATCTGTAGAGTGAGTCTGCGCACCGCCCATGACCTGTACGGGCTCTGTTTAGATTGACCCATAGTTTCCTATCTAGCTCTGTGCCTGCAGTGTCGAAGTAATTTTGCTTCATAATTATTCCACAGGGTGTTTTGACACTAAGCAAAAAAAAAACTTATCGATTATCCTTGTATAATATGTCAAAAAAACAATTTCTCTTAAAATTTGTATAGGCATGTTAAAACTAATAAATGTATCTATAGCTCTCTAAAAAATCACTTAAATCGGAGTAAAAATAAAAAAGTTATAAAACCCTAAACTTAATCCAAATTTTATGATGCCCGTTTTTTTGCACGGGAGTTTAGAATACCGACCACTGAATCAAGAATCGTCATTCAATATTTAATTAATTATAGAAAATAATCCAATTTCCCGAAGAGATGTTAAAAAACGTTCACGTTTTATGTGCTCTAAATTCCGATTCAGAATTTCATGCGATCATGTATATTTAAATTGCGTTTTGCGCAAAGTTATTTCAAACTATTTCCGCGGCTATGGGGTAATAAAGCCATTATCCCGGCTAATAAAGACATCAGATTTTTATAAGTCTTTCCAAAGTATGCACATATAAACGTTTATAAAGTTTCGCGGGTGATTTGGCTCACGTCCAGCGTTCCGCAGCCATTTTTATTCATGGCGGCTCGAATTTATGGCCTATTTTGAAAACTTCTATACCTGTGTACACGTCCTGCATCTATTATTTTTAGTTTAACATCTCAGTTGATGTATTATTCATGTGTGTTGGTGGGATCTACTTTGACTTATTTTTAAACACAAAGTTTGCTTTTTAATATCTTTAGTTGCATAAGAAAAGTAAAAAGAAAGGGTACTTTTTAAAACTAAATCTCATAGAGCAAGATCGGGACTGTATGGAGGTTGATCTAAGACTGTGTTTTAAAATTCAGTTGTTTGGTAAGACTAATATATACTATGGGTATCTGAGTAAAAATCGTCGTAGATCTGGGAATAAATATGGTTATTCTTGAAATTCTTAATATAGGCAGAACATAATAATGAACGATAAACATTAGTATTATAGTGAAAAAAGCGTGGGGTGCTCGATATACGAAAAATATAGCAGCAGCAGCAGCAGAAGTATTTTAAACTATATTTATTTTCCGCTTTTTAGTTTGATTAATTTATTAAAGCGTATTTTTTAGTTTTTTTAAACTATATTTATTTTTTGTTTTTTAGTTTGAGTTATTGTTAAGAACAATTTTTTTTTTGAGTAGATTAAGCTAGATTATTGTATTGTCAGCGGTTCTTGATAAGTCTACAAAATTTAAATTAAATCTGACCGTTTAAAGTGGGTCAAAATCGGGTTCAGAGAAGTCGGTTACAAACAAACATACATACAAACCCGAACAAACGACAAAAAATTTTTAAATTTAAAAAAAAATTTAGTCAAAATTTTATTTTGACGGGTAGAATTTTTTTTTAAATTTTCCTCTATTCTTAGCGACAATATCTACACGACCCCACGTTTGTTTCATTACTATCGGTTATTGTAATAATTCTGACAAATTGACAGGTATCAAATTTTGAGAAGAGACTTTTTTGCGTATTTTTTTCAACGTTCCACCGTCAATATACATACGACCTTATAGTTGTTTCATTAATATAATTTTTTTAAACGATTTGACATATTGACAGCTGTCAAATTTTGACAGGAAAATTTTTTCCTTTTTTTTTTTTGAAGTCTTCGCATCGAATACTATACGACCCCATAATTTGTTTCGTCAAAATCGCTTCTTCGTTTTATACCTGACAGCTGTCAAAATTTGACAGGAGAATTTTTTACGTGTAGATTATTGTATTGTCAGCGGTTCTTGATAAGTCTACAAAATTTAAATTAAATCTGACCGTTTAAAGTGGGTCAAAATCGGGTTCAAAGAAGTCGGTTACAAACATACATACAAACATACAGGTGAAGCTAATTAAAGGGTGTTAAAAATAAAGCTCAACAACACTATAACGTTAGATAATTAATAAATATCAAAAAGTTCGCGTCACTCGTAGTAAAAGCGTCCGAACAGCGTTGGCGTTGTGATTCGAAACTATAAATAATTTAACTAATATAGATAATGTAACCTTCGTTTTCAAACACGGGCGTAGATCTAGGGCAATCAGCAGAAATCTGTCATTATTAATTTCTGTTAAAAACGATTTTTGATCGGGACAAAATGTAAACAGTTTGGTCTCCTTATATTACATCTTTGTGATGGCAACTGTTTACATTGCACCCACGCACCATCTGTTACACCGTCCGTCCATCTCCCAGCCTCTCAGACAACAAAACATAACCGTAACACCGTCTTGTGCTCTGTATACTTTTTACTTTCAGTCTAATACTAAACAAACACTTTTCACATCCATCAAAATTCCGCCCTGTTAGTTCGGGATAATCACGTCTACACAAAGGACTATAAATAAATAATATAATATAGAATTTGTCTTCAGTTTGGATTTAAATACCCTTTGGTTAAAATAAGTTAATTTTTCGAATTTCTTAGTGGAATAAACATTTATCGATATTGTAGTACTTTAATAATTTTATTAATGTTACATATGCGATTCTTAAAATGGAAGTAAACATTACAGATCGATTTAGGCAACGATAATAAAGAAAAAGAAAAATAAAAGTTTAAAAAAATTTGCGTTAACGTTAATTCCATTTTATCACTTTTATTGCAAAATTTATTATTCTGAAAATTACATAAATTTATTTTCAACCAATTAGAAACTATGTAGACATGTAATTTCAGATGTTATGGTTGAAATCGAATTAATGTTTTTAATGTTCCTGAAATTTTAGTAATAAACCTTAGTTACTAACAAGTAAAATCAACTTCTATTGTAAAAATACAGTGCGTCATATTAAACTAAACTCATCGGAAATATGTTTTTTAAAGTTTTATTTGAATTTAAAACTATAAAGGCATTGGATTGCAGATAACAAATTTTTAGCACGCTTTTATTAGCTTCACCTGTATGTTTGTCCGTAACCAACTTCTTTGAACCCGATTTTGACCCACTTTAAACGGTCAGATTTAATTTAAATTTTTTAGACTTATCAAATACAATCTACACGTAAAAAATTCTCCTGTCAAATTTTGACAGCTGTCAGGTATAAAACGAAGAAGTGATTTTGACGAAACAAATTATGGGGTCGTATAGTATTCGATGCGGAGACTTCGGGAAAAACAAGCAAAAAATTCTCCTATCAAAATTTGACAGCTGCCAATATGTCAAATCGTTTAAAAAAAATGATATTAATGAAAAAACCATAAGGTCGTATATATATTGACGGTGTGAAGTTGAAAACAATACGCAAAACATTATCTTGTCACAATGTCAGAATTATTACAATAACCGATAGTAATGAAACAAAAGGGGGTCATATAGATATTGTCGCTAAGAATAGAGAAAAATTAAAAAAAAAATTCTACCCGTCAAAATAAAATTTTTACAAATTTTTTTTAAAAATTTTGAAAATTTTTGTCGTTTGTTCGGGTTTGTATGTATGTTTGTTTGTAACCGACTTCTTTGAACCCGATTTTGACCCACTTTAAACGGTCAGATTTAATTTAAATTTCGTAGACTTATCAAGAACCGCTGACAATACAATAATCTACTAATCTAGCTCAATCTACTCAAAAAAAAATTTTTTCTTACCAATAACTCAAACTAAAAAATGAAAAATAAATATAGTTTAAAAAAACTAAAAAACACGCTTTAATAATTAATCAAACCAAAAAGCGGAAAATAAATATAGTTTAAAATAATTCTTGAAATTCTTAATATAGGCAGAAAATAATAATGAACGATAAACATTAGTATTTTCTGCCTATATTAAGAATTTCAAGAATTATTTTAAACTATATTTATTATTTAATGTTTTTCATATTTTAGTAATAAAAATGAGTTACTAACGGCTAAAATGAACCTCATTTCTAAAACTCATAATTAGTTACAATTAACTAAAGCCGCCGAAAATATGTTTTTGTAGCATTTTAGCCAAAGAATGACAATAAGAAAAAACTTCAATTTATGAAATTTTCCTACCGAATCTCCCACGCAGCAGAATTAATTACCGATAATTTTTTTTCGGTTTCACTCATGTTTTTGTTGATAGAAAATTTCCCTCGTTGTCGACTCGGGATAATTTTCTACAAACAAAAACGTTCGTGACCTTGCCCATTGTTTCAAAAACTCTTAGTACAAATCAACTAATTTCAGTTGCGTTACTATCAACGTTTTAATTTATTTAGTAAATTAACTTCTCTAAAATCCATCCGAATTCCATCCTTTTGGCTCAAGATAATCTCCGACACAAAACACAATAACTAAGTATATTGAATTTCTCTCGGTACTATAGAGATGGGCAACATCAACTCTTACATATCGATACATTGCAATTACTAATTACCTATTCAACATATCGCAATGGTTTTCAATTTATTGTTACATTGTAGTTCACAATAACAAAAATTATTATCCGTAAAGGCTTTTTTCTTAACAAAAAAGTGTTTTAAATACATATCGATAACTATCAATAAATCGATCTTTTCAGCTTACGGGATAATATTATATCCAGAAATCGAGATCATATCGATAACTCTTTTTCTATATCTAAAAAGTTTCCATTCTTATTTCGGACAAAAGTTGGAACTTTTAAACCTGGATTTCAAGTTGCCGGCGTCAGCAATACAGTTTGAAAACAGGTTTTTGTATGTCTCAAAAGTTTCTGATTCCGATTTTACTTTAATAGGGTAAATGGGGGAACGCAGGCCGATGGAGAATCGTAACCCACTTGTGATTTACGTTAAATGTAATCTCATAACTTATTTTTGGTCATTTTATTGTTATATTTAGTTGCACCTAATAATCTGTAGGTATAATAGCAGATCATTGGTTACACCAAGAAAAAAACATCGATGTTTTTGAGCGATACATTTCCTGTGGACATCCCTAAATGGAAATGAATGAAACAAAGTCATCATGGCCTCAGACCAATGTCGTGGCGGTCACATCTTTGGAGGCAGATTTCTTGCTGCTGCGTTGCCATACTGCACACTTTTTATAAGGTTTTAGACAAAGATTTTAATTTCCCATATCATGTTAATACTTTTAAACAGCCGAAATTTGGCACACAAAGTGGAGAGGCGAAAGCGAAAGTTGTGTGTTGATTAACTTCAGAATACAGTACGATTTTGTCAATAGGTTCATTTGCTATTGTCTCATCTAACCAGCTACCACATCATTACTTTAGTCTTTTATTAAATAAAGATAGAAATTGGAAAAATTACATAATAGACCACTATTTCCCCGCTCTACCCCAAATGGCATTATATAGAACTATTTTGGACTAACAAAGTTATGATAAATTAATCGAAATTGATACAATTATTTTCCTTCAACTGCTGTAGACAGTAAAATAACTGAAAATGAGTTTTATGACATTTATAGATTACCACTGTTTTTGTCTACGTTGGCATTGAAGTAAAATAATTAAAAATTGTTTTCTCATGATCCTTACAAAATTAAACGATTTGTAGTCAGAAAAGCCGCGTGGAAATATTAGCAAAGTTTAACTTTAGAGTAATAGGTATATTGCTTTTATGTTTTTTTTAAACAAAACATTTCTTGTTAAACATAAACTATCATCATGCCAATTCCAATGAAGATATACACTGAGGAAAATAATCTAATACAACAGATTTGCTAAAACGTAGTTTGTATTCATTGCTTATTTTTTATTAACCCATATTAAATAAATTGCTAGTGTATCAAACCCGCTTTAGTGTTATATCAATTCCAGATTTGCTAGAACAGTGTTTTTATTGGTAGTAATCAGTTCCATTAGCAGCACAGTTTTGTTGAATAATGAACCACTTTTAATACAGCAATTTTGTGAAGAAATAAATTGTATCTTCTCAATGCGACGCATTTTGTTCCCAGTAAAGCGCTTTCTCTACAATTCTATTAAGAAAGCAGAACAGCATCCCCAAGAACGAATTGTATCCGTTAGAACCTATAATCCACAAGACGTTGGTGGGGGTTCGTAGCGATCGACAATCGCCGCGCGTCGTTGTATTAGTTTGAACGTATTTGTTGCGCAGGTCACATCGTTGTTCGAAGTCGTCTAGCTGTCCTGTCTGAATTTGAATTCATCATTAGTATTGGACTTTATAATCTATGGACGAATTTTTCCATCTCAGTAAATCATGTTACATAACACTCATAACAGTATCACACTTATTACATTTTTGAGAACTACAGTAGAGGAAAGGTGCCTATTATCGCATAGGTTCCTAATATCGCATAGTAGGGTATTTCTTAAACTAAGTAGCTCCATCTACCTGCAGGTGCCTGTGCTAATACTTCCCCAAGCTATTTAGATTCTACAAGAATTACAGATTTCTGCAGCAAGTTTTTGTTTGCTATTTCATTTGTTTACATAATTCATGGTGCATGAAAATTTTACCGCTGCAGATTAGGGGCCAAATATTATTTCAAGGTAAGTTTAATTAATATTCTGATATACACCAGTCGATTAGGCATATTGTAAGGATTTATTTGATGTATAATTTATTAGGTTTGGTTTATTTTGTCTTTGCTTGGAGGTTAGTAACCTTACATATTGATATATGCCCTTATATCGGACACAATCAGTTGCCCAATACCGCATATCCGATATTACGAACCAATACTTAATATCGAGCTTAATATTACAAACTTTTTTTATATTCTTTATAGATGACTGAAAAAGCAAATAAAACGAAAACCCGTAGAAGCTTTAACTTTACTATCATCGGTTCCAAATATCGGACATATATGCGATATTGGGATCACCTATTATCCGATATTAGGAAACCATTTTTGAAATTGTGATTTTTGCATTCCAAAATATATTTTTGTTTATCTGAGAAATAAATTAAGTTTGAGGCTTGAAATTTCATAATATTAAAAAATATAGGTTTTGCAATGGTATACGAAAACATACTCGTGATAGGTAGCTGAAAACTATTTTTCATAGGTCAAAACAAAAAAGTATCCGATAATAGGCACCTTTCCTCTACTGATTTTTAGTGGTAAGTATACGCTTTATTAACCGTTGCAAGCAAATAATATATGATTATATCAAGCTTCATTACAACGGTCAGTCGGAACTAAAACAGTATATAAAACCAGATTACACCCCCAACAGAACTAGATAATTACTGTGAGAGAAATAATGGCTATAAACCATTCTATGGTAGCATTAACTCCTATTTGGTATTGGCTAAATTACCGTGATATTATTACTACACAACGGTCTAGCAATTTTCGTTATCTTACAGTAGGAAAGCGCGTTGCTGTCATATTTAGTATTAAACAGTTATATAAAGAGTATGTGAATTCTTATAAGAAATAGAATTATTTTTTTCTTAGGGTAAAGATATCAATTATCACTTATAATCTCCCTAGTGCTCGAATTATTTCCGGAAATTTTTCCGAAAGAACGCATTTTTTTTTAATTTTCCCGAGTCGTAGACGAGGGAAAATTTTCTAGAAAAATGCGTGACTGAGGAAGAATTTCCGGATATTAATTCAAGGACGCGGGGGATTCGGTAAGAAAATTTCACACCTAAAATTTATTTGAATTATTTTATTGAAATTATCCATAATTATCGGAATACTTAAACTTAAAAAAAAAAAAAGTTTCCTCACCGTTTAGTTAAACGAAATGCAAAAAATATAAGTGAAAATTATCCTTTTTATTTATTTTTACTACATTTCATTTACTAAAACAAAGGGAAAGCATAGTATAGTCTAGTTTAGGCTAGTTATGCCAGATAAAACAATTTTTAAAATCTAGGTAGATAGTAGATACCACAGTCAAGTAGGCTTAGGCTTGTGCTGTCAAAATCGTCTCTGCTATACGTCACGTCGACAGTTATTTCTTAAACGTGCTTTTTTAGTTCACAATAATTAAATCATGGCAGTAAACAATCAAGAAACTAATTTTAAGCCCTACATAGGGGACATTAATATGTCTCATAAACATTTAAAGTATTTGCAATGTTTAATGGAAAAAACTTAATTAAATCCCCATCAAGAAAACCTTTTCTCAGCTATCCAGAAGATTTTGGAGGAAGATATCCCATCCTTTTTAAGAAAAACCAGAATTCAGCCGAACAAAATTGCATCCAAATATTACATCTATTATATTAAACATAGACATCTGATTGAAGTGGAAAGGGAAGATAACCATTATCATTGTTATTCTTCATTACGAAGAAAAATATTTAGCCTTAATGAAAGAAATATTTGGTAAATAAATATTTGTATTCATTTAGTATTATAAAATGAATAAAAACATTAAATACCAAAATTTGATCCTGAATACTGATTTTCGGATCATATGATAGCTGTCAAGAAAAAATTTCCACTTATTAATTTTGTTCGCCTATCTTGGCAGGAGGAGAAAAATTTCCGAAAAATTTGAAGGTTGTCATTGGAAACTGTCGAAATGAAAGTGTGTGATTGGCTTAGAATGACAGGTGTGAAATTTTCTTTATAAAAGCGCAAGACAATATAAGCTCAAATGGAAAATTCCAGTTTGTTACTAAATGGAACTTAATTAAAAGTCGACATTCACACATTGACACTACATATAGAGCTATACGCGCTACAGCCTTATCACAGTGTCGTCGTGTACTCTAAGTAGCATGCCTGCGTTTTTACAGTTTACTACAAAAATTTGCGATGGACCAATATTTTCAAATATTTGACTGGAAATATAACTAACTATATTTGCATTTATGGGCACACCATTTGCTTTTACTAACAATAAGTTCAGTCCTATTACATTCATTTGCGACTAGTTATAATATGAGAATATAATAGAACGATATTTTATGTTATCTAACATCTGTATTTGCACTACGTAAGTCTGTTCTTCTGTACAAGATACATGTGTTTGTATGCTCACTAATGTGTGTGTTTAATGAGAAATTATTGCTTATAGAATTGGATATAATTTAATAATGGGTTTGTGGTAGAGTTACTGTATTGAATTAATGGTAAACCATTGTTTATTATGGAAAGCAGTAGGTATTATTTTATTGTTCGAGACGTATGGTCGTTAAAACTGTTAAAAGAAGTAATAATAATCAGTTTTTATGTAGAATACATGCTTGCAAGAATATTTCTTAAAAGAAAAAGTTTTTTCCTTCCAAAGGCCATACCTAAGGGAGAGTCCCCTAGTACCGGACATCTTCCAATAACGGACATAGTCAGTTTCTTCACTTTGCCGCTAGGTGGCGCCCAAACATGTATAGAGTTATAGTATAGTCGCGTCTGTTACTAATTTTACCTCTCCGAAGCGTTTTAATCTATGGTCAGTTTGACAGAAGTTATCAAAGAAAAGGTTAATTTATGGTGTTGTTCTTTGTTTATTCTTTACTTTTAAGCCTGTGTGCAGTGATTTTGCCGCATTACACTTTTCTGTACCGAAAAGCACATTAGCAGACAGAATAAAACTGTTAAAGTCTGGCGTTGAGGTTACCTTACCTGCTAAAACGGGTAGATTTAAGAAGACATTTTCAGAAGAACTAGAATCTGTTAGTTTTTCTTTGCGTCCGGTACTGGTTGACCATTTTTCGAATCATCGAAATGTAACCGTTTTTTATTTTATTTTTTTAATTAAAAATATCTTAAATATTAAAAAAAATGTAGTACGTACTTAAATTGGTATATGTTTACGAGTAACACAGTGTTTCTTTATTTTAATATTTTTCATTTTTAAAGTGGCCAGCTCCAAAAAAGCTAAGGTGTCCGGTACTAGGGGACTCTCCCCTATGCATTTTCCCCTGCATTTTTAACACTGCATCAAAAATAAACACCAATTTTTACTCTAGAATAATGCGCTGTTGCCAAAGACTCCAAAGACTTGCCCCTTTTGGGATTAATTTGAGCTTAAATTGATTCAATTTGAAACTATTAAAACTAATATTAGTTTATAGGTAGGTATATTAAAAAAAAACTAAAAAATAATTAAGTCCCTGCAGTGCAGTGCTATGTCCCTACAGTATTTTTAATTTATGCACGTACATACAAATACTCCCATCCTTGTATATTTATAGATTAACCTGTTTTCAATTAAACTTTTAAGTCAGGTGTTTAGAAACCTAATACCCCGTACACGGGTACACCTGAACATTAGAATTCTATTCACTTGACAAGTAACATATACCGGCTTACATAAAAACAAACCAGCATAACGAAGTAAATAAACGTTCCACGAAAATATAATATTCCCCTGGACAAATAAACGCTTTTAAAGCCATATACACAGCAATAATAACGGCAAGCCCTGACCAGAATATAGAGATTAATTTATTTTTGTACAAAAACGGAATTTTGATTAGGTTTTGAAAGCTTTTGAAGTCAACGAGCTCATGCATGTATATCGCAATGCACGTAGTGAAGGTATACACGCATAGAAAAAAAAACTGTACCACTGGAACAGTGGCTGAGGCAAACTTTTATACTAGGGAGGGGTCGAATTTTCAAATACTACCGCTGGATAGGGGCCAACACCTTTCTAAAATACTGTAGCAGGTGTTAAAGGGGCATATTTGTATTAGATTCGACGTGTCTTAAGTTGGCGTACACCTAATTAAAGTTTAAGAAGAATAGGGTGCCCGCGTCCTCACAATCGGCACCATGAGACCCAGAACCCAGACGATGTTCAAAACGATTTGGGTTATTGCTCTATATTGTTATACCGTGCGAGCAAAAATTATTTGCATCAAAGAGGGCTTGGATTAAAAAACGTAGGGCTTGGTTTAGATCACAATGATATGGGGACGATATATCTAACCAAATCTAGGTTAAAATTTTGTCAAATTCATTTTATGACATGATATGCCAAACTAATGAGTAATAAAATAAATAGACAAATACAAATTTATTTTTGTTGTTTACAAAATTAACAAAGTAAGAATATACAGAAAGAAAAAGAAAAATAATTACATAAATTGCTGAAATTGGCCACCGCCATGCTCCAAGCATAAATTCACATGTCTCCTCATATTTTTGAAAGTGGTGACCACCATCTCTGGAGAAATGTTACCACATTCTTGGATAATCCTTTCTTGTAATAAGTGTTCTAAATTTGCAACTGGTGTTTTAAAAATAGTGTTCTTTAAATGAGGAAAAACGAAGTAAACCATAACCGTTAAACAATGTGATCTAGGATTCAATGTGTGAATGTGAATGTCGAATACTGATCAATCTGTCGTCGAAAAAATTGCGTAAGTAGTTAATAGTTTCGGCGGCTGTATGGGCGGTTGCACCATCCCGTTGTAATAATTTTTGCTCGCACGGTACCAAATATTGAAATATTATTACTAATACAGGACACAGGTTGCGTATCAATACTAATACTAAAAATGACGAACAAGGGGCTGCTTACTCCCAGAAAAAATGTACACGGATTTTAAATCAGTTTTGATTTAAACCGATTTAACAAATTAAAAGCAATTTTACTTATTTTAATTGAAGCTGTTTAAATTGATTTAAGTAATTTTTAAAAAATTCTAGTGATTTGGAGAAGATTTAAAATGATTTAGTTTGATTTGATACATTTTTCAACAATTTTTTTACGCTGGAATTGCTCAATATCAATAAATAATTCTTTTACGGTCTTGGAAGTTCCTAAAACAATACATACGCTTTTTATCCATCATATTATGCCTTGTAAGAATATTTCACTAAAGCAGAGCAACGCATTCTGTTCAAATTTAAATCAGTAGTGGAAAGATGTGTAAATATTTAAAAATCCAACCCTTTTTAACGTAAAACTGTAGGTAATTGTACTCCAAAGAGTTTTATTTGACTGATTTTTGGATGAATAGCGAAATATTGACCAAAAAACAAAATAATGAAGGCGTCACTAGTGTTTGCTTTGAAGAGAAAGGGCTTCAGACCCCAAACGTAACCAATGCACGCAGGAATGGAAAGGAATGGGTTTCGAAGATCGTCGTTGAACGTGTCTACGAATGGTACCACAACTGTATCTTTAAAATAGTGACATTACTGGGAACCAGCGTTACAATAATGTTATTTTCACGACAATGTACAAGTTCACCAAGCAGCCAAAATCAAACCCCTCCTCTGCTAGTGTCGCTTTTAACCACGTCACTGAAAACTCGACAGCAATTTTCGCGCCGTTCATAAACAGGAAACTTTATCAAAGCGATATGCTAATTTTTGTTTTACCGCGGTCAGTTGGTGAATACGTACTCTGGCAATTCAAATTTTAGTATTTAGTTTTGTATACGTCCGTGTGTAAATACGGCGCGAATAATATTATTACAGCAATAATAATAATTATTGTTGATAGTAAAACGCTTCCTGTGATAATTTGTCGTATGAAGTGTCTCTTTGTGTTTTATAGCATCACACTCAAAACGGATAATTCTAAAGGCATTTGAATAATGTATAATTATTTTCGCTTTAAAATTATATACAGTGTGAGTATCTATGTATACAGTGTCACCAGTAAAGTCCGCATCATATGGGATTTTTTTTTATTAATAGCTTTATTCAAAATTTGACTTTGACATCAAGTTCTGCTTCGATCGAGATGAAAATTAAGCAAAAAAATAGTAGTCACGTGATTCGCATTATCTGTCAAATTTTAATTTTTTCCGAAAAAGAATTCAAAAGTGGGGTTATTTCTAAAAATATCGAAAAAAGTTATTAGAAAAAGTTTTTTTAAATGCAGTTTCTAGCCCACATGCAAAATTTCAGCTGCATAAGATAATTTTGATTTTTTACCTATACAGTGTCCGCAAGAAAGTCCGCATCAAATGGGATTTTTTTTTATTTTTAGGTATAGGTAAAAATTGAAAAAGCAGTTAGTTTTTGCTTACCTAATAACCAAAAATGACGTATACTGAAGCAGCTGCACGACTTGCGTTACCTGTCAAATTTGACATTTTTAATAAAATAGGTTCAAAAATGCCCTTATTTATAAAAATATCGAAAAACTTTATTCGAGAAAGTTGTTTATTTAGGCATTTGTAGCTTCTGTACGAAATTTTGACAGTCTAATACAATATTTATTTTTTGCCAGATTCTTGAAAATTTTGATCAACCCTCGTAGATTAACTTTAATACATCGATGTAAAACCATTTGCCTTTACTTCATTTGTAATCTTAATGTACATTTTTGTTTCCAATTATTTATTTTGCTTCAAAAACTGAAATTGTTATTGATCAGTATGTAATGTTTGATGCAAAGTTCATCTAATTACATCAGTTTTGTCAAAACCGAAGTTTCTCATTTTTCTTAAGTTAGTAAACAGATGTACAAAAAGAAAATATTAGGAAACTTTCGTTGAAATTTTACTTAATTAATATTGGATCAAAAAGAATAAATAATATTAATCGCTCGAAACATTTTATTCAACAAAAATATAGTTTAATATAATTAATTTAATTTCATAATAATAATTAAGTAAAATTTCAACGGAAGCTTCCTAATATTTTTTTTTGTACATCTGTTTACTAACTTAGGAAAAATGAGAAACGTCGGTTTTGACAAAACTGATTTAATTAGATAAACTTTGCATCAAACATTACATACTGATCAATAACAATTTCAGTTTTTGAAGCAAAATAAATAATTGGAAACAAAAATTTTACACAAATTTGCAATAAGATTACAAATGAAGTAAAGGCAAATGGTTTTACATCGATGTATAAAAGTTAATCTACGAGGGTTGATCAAAATTTTCAAGAATCTGGCAAAAAATAAAAATTGTATTAGACTGTCAAAATTTTGTACAGAGGCTAAAAATGCCTAAATAAACAACTTTCTCGAATAAAGTTTTTCGATATTTTTATAAATAAGGGCATTTTTGAACCTATTTTATTAAAAATGTCAAATTTGACAGGTAACGCAAGTCGTGCAGCTGCTTCAGTATACGTCATTTTTGGTTTTTAGGTAAGCAAAAACTAACTGCCTTTTCAATTTTTACCTATGCCTAATAATAAAAAAAAATCCCATTTGATGCGGACTTTCTTGCGGACACTGTATAGGACAAACGGGACGAAACTTTGAAACTAGATTTAAAGAACATAATGCATGTTTTAGACTAAAGAAACGAACATCTAATTTTGCGACAAATCATTTTTTAGACACAAACCATGTTTTTCCCGATATTAACAACTTACAAATATTACATACCGAATAACAAAAAGGTCATAAATTAGATATATTAGAAGACATCGAAATTTACAAACATAAAAAAGACCATAATGTCAAGCTTTTAAATACACAATTAGATTTCGGACCCACTTTTAAAATTATTATAATTTTCACCTGGCATGTTTACCATTTAGATTTTATAAACATTAGCCAGCCTGTCCCTTATGATCAGGAATGTTGTAAAATACCATTGTGTACCAAACAATATTATACTTCAGGTAGATCCAATAATTTTATGACTGTTAACCTACATATACCCTTAGTTTGTTAAGTTTAGATTAGCGTCTTGAAGATGTAGTGGTACTACGAAACTGCCGTAACGCCAAAAATTTTAATAAAAATTAGTGGCAAATAACAAAGTGTACTTTGTAAACTTTTCGTTTCATTTTACATAGTAAAAACGTATTGTCAGTATTGTCACAAAGTAACGGACGAATCAATCAATTCTAGTAAACTATTTCTAAAAATTGTAATATACCTTATTACAAATTTAATAAAATCAATTATGGGTTTAATAATGACTCCTGGAACCTCCCACGGGCTTATGGATTATTGTTTCAAAATGAAAATTTATTTTCAATTAAGTTCACAATTTACTAGCGGCTAATATGGTCAAAATACTAATAAAGCAATAAAAACTGCAATGCAATCAAACACCAGCATACAGTGGGACAAGAGAACGATTACTTAAAAGATAAAATAATATTCTCGTTCTTTACGGTATTGTGGTAGTTTACAAAACAACCAAAGCCCAATCAATAGCGTGATTTGACCACATGCATACAGTGTGACCAGTAAAGTCCGCATCATATGGTTTTTTTTTTATTTATAGCTTTATTCGAAATTTGACTTTGGCATCAAGTTCTGCTTCGATCGAGATGAAAATTAAGGAAAAAATAGTAGTCACGTGATTTGCATTATCTGTCAAATTTTAATTTTTTCCAGTTTCTGAAAGTATCGAAAAAGTTATTAGAAAAAGTTTTTTAAATGCAGTTTCTAGCTCAGATGCAAAAATTCAGCTGCATAAAATAATTTTGAGTTTTTACCCATATTTTGTAAATTGCACCACTTTTGCAAAATAAGGCTCAATGCAACCTACATAAAACTTCTTAGTTTTGACAATGCTTTATTTCAAAAACATTTTCTTGAAAGTAGCGCCATATTAAATGTGTGTTTTTCTACAAAATCAAAATTGGGCTATTAAAATTTGGTCGCATGTGATGGAAAGTTTATTTGTTTTTAACCCTGTATAAGGTAACTTCATAAAATAAGTATTAGCTTGTATCTGAAAGTAATACACCTTAATATTAAGACAAAAAAGAACACAGTGTCATCAGTAAAGTGTTTTTTAAGTGGAAAATAATTTTTGGTTGTGGGTAAAAAATCAAGAATTATCTTATGCAGCTGAAATTTTTCACGTGGGCTAGAAACTGCACTTAAAAAAAACTTATTCCTATAACTTTTTTCGATATTTTCAGAAATAACCCCACTTTTGAATTATTTTTTGGAAAAAATTACAATTTGACAGATAATGCGAATCACGTGACTACTATTTTTTTTTGCTTAATTTTCATCTCGATCGAAGCAGAACTTGATGCCAAAGTCAAATTTCGAATAAAGCTATTAATAAAAAAAATCCCATATGATGCGGGCTTTACTGGTCACACTGTATAAGAAAAAGTAAAATGCTGAATTCCCACAAGACCTGTTATGGTTATGAAAATAGCACCTCCAGAAGCAGCTGCAGGAGTGTCCTTCTTACCTGAAATTTGACTACTTAAATTTTTCTGGGCACTTTTTGGAAATTTTGTCGTCTTTCAAATAGGCCTCAGACCTCTGCGTTGCGACACAAATAGATTAAAATTTTCAATTTAGCTCTTTGACATCTCGTGCGCGCTTTTTGATTGATTATATTGGCTTGACCAATTGCGTTTCGCCAAAATTTACATAACAACGATGACACATTTAAATCATACTTAAATATTTATTTAAATTAGGTTAATTTTCGGGTAATAAGTTTCCATTTCTGGACGACTTAATGTTGAAAATATTATTTAATAATGGGTTTTTATTATATCAAATTATTGTAAACATTGCATATTTTTACATATTTTAATATCTTTAGTGGCAATAAATTACAGGTCTAATAAATAATACATGAATCTTTAAACCATCGCCATGCTGTGTCTACTGCGAACATAAAATAATAAATTCGTTTCTATGTATAAAGCGAAATTTTAATTTAGTCCTTAAAACCTGAAATAGGCAATTTTGATACATTTTATTAGGTACTAGCGTGTACCCGGCCTGCGTTGCAGCCCGGCATTATACGACGTGAGATAATAGGGCGAACAAACCTCAAACTCAACCGTTTGCCGGCCCGTCCACAATTCACATCCATGCATAAAACATAGTCTGTCTTCGTCTATTCCGGCTTCGGTGCTTCGGATCGATCGTTGAACAGGCCGGGGACCGGTTAGGTTGGGTCGTTCGTTCTCCCTACTCTAATTTATCAGTGTTTATCAGTGTTTCTCTATAATATTATGCATGTATTATACATAAAAACCTTCCTCTTGAATCACTCTATCTATTAAAAAAAAACCGCTTTAAAATCCGTTGCGTAGTTTTAAAGATTTAAGCAGATATAGGGACAGGACGGGCGATAGCGACTTTGTTTTATACTATGTTAAGACATCTTCATGTAGCAAGGCATCTCAAAGCTGGTGCAAGTGGTGCTCATGTGGTGTAATAACTTGTCTGAACTGCGTGTCTTTGTTTATCATTATAGAGGTTACTAATTTTTACAGAGTACAATTAGAGTGTGTAATCCATTCGTAAATAAGAAACCGATCCCTCGGTTCCAGTCTTTTAACAGGTTAATATGAAAATACTTGTTTTCCTTTCCCCCACTTTGTCGTTTTCTTGGTTGATCTTATTGCTTATGCCGCCGCCACTACACACAAATACATTATGTTCATAATTATAGTCCGCCTTACGAGTCTGTGGCTACAACGCCTGAGGAGGAGGAGGAGGTGAAAAGGCTTATTGTCGAAATATGGCAAAATTAAAAATGTTTTCTATTGCCTGGCAGCTAAGAACCCTCGTTAAAAATGCAAAACACAAAATTTAGCTTACCGGGTGAACATATTATCTTTGCTTTGGCCTCATCCTTCTCTATTGTTCTTTGTCGATCTCTTTTTTCAAAAGCATTGTAATATGTTTTCTTCTTTTGTTACAATACAAAACCCTTTTAACAATCAACACTTATTTTCATATATACGCCACAAATCTAATATTTTTTACCGACTTAATTTATTTGTTCCATATTTGTTTTTCCCTTAGATAGCTGACACTGAGAATAATAACATTTTTACTCTGTGACACGTATACAGAACCATATTCTTTTCACTTACACACTAGATGCCACCATACACAAACAAACTTTAGGTCTACTCTTCTTCAACCCATAGATGTCTGAACTGAACATACACTCTAGAATAACTTTTTCCACTCTGTGATGGGTATACATAATGACTTAATTCTTCTCACTTACAAACAAGAAGTTACCACACACAAAGAAGTTTTAGGATACCGTTCCTTTATCCACCGAAATCACTTCTCCCATATTAAACACAATTTTTGCCTTTCACTTCTTAGTTTTTAAGTTATATTGTTTACTATAGGTACTTGGTTAGTAGTATTGTATCTTGATTGAGCTTTTCCTCTATGAACAAATATTTTTCTCTCTTTTTCATTAAAAACTTTTTCCGCCATACTAACTGTCAGTAAATCTGTCAAGGGTCAATCAACCAATCTTTCATTTACCTTAGTCACAGTACGTGGACGCGTACAGCTGTTTTTCCTTTAAATTTTTCAAAAATGTACAAATTTTCGTCAATTTTTACGGTTTTTAAATTAAAACCCACACGGGGTTACTGAGCCTGAAAACTCAGTACCCCACTAACCGACACCTATGGTTTCTTCTATTTGTAAGTACTTACTTTTTACCAAAAATAATTTTCAAAAATTCTTTCAGTTAAATTTGATTTTTAATTTTAATTTCATTTTCTATTCTATACAGATTACCTTACTTTCTTCAAAAATTTTTTCCCCACAATGTCTTATAGACACATACCCACTTAAATGTCCTTTTTTATAAAATAACAAATTTAAAAAAAAAATTACTTTCGACACCTTTTTAGAAAAGGTTTTTTCTTTCCCAGTTTATTTGGTTGGTCTAGACCCCATTTGCTGATTTCTCACATACTCAGTATGGTTAAACTTTCTTCAATTTTCTTTATATCATGTCTACTTTAAACATCAAGTTTTAATTAAATAAAAGCTCCATTAAGGTTCGACACCATTTTCTCTTTTGCTAAAACCATCAGCACCAAATATAATTTATGTCTTCTGATGATGAACGTTTCTACGTTCGAAACATGTAGAGACTTGTGTTGAATATTTTTATTCTATTAAACTTTGTGGAGGAAGACTTTGAGTTTTTCTCTCTTTCCCATACTTTCAACTCCCCTTTAAGCATGGACTATTTGGGGGGGTTGGGGGGGGGGGGGGGGGTGGGGGGGGGGGGGGGTGGGGGGGGGGGGGGGGGTGGTGGGGGGGGGTGGGGGGGGGGTGGGGGGGGGGGGCGACGCCCCCCCCCAAAGTTATCTTAAACATCAAAAGTTGGGAGAACTTGGGTAGACAAAGCTTATTTAACTTCCATTAGTTGCCCCGGTAAGACTAACTGTAATATATAGATAGACACTTTTGGCATTTTCAGTCATTTAAAGAGTCGTGTATCGTACACAACCTAAGTTTTGGAGGACCTTCATGTTATTTCTCGTAAACATTTGCAAAACGTGCTTTCCAAATTTCCCGAGAGGATTGGACACTGTCAGGTGTTTGAAGGACGACATTTTTAACATTTAATTAAATAACATTTTTTTATATTATTGTTTATTTAAAAATTATTACCAATTTTGTTTAAATAATCAAATGTACTACATTCATTTGCCCGTAATTCCGAAACAGTTGAATTTAGTCATATGGTATGCTATACAAAAAATATTTTAAAGTTATTGAAAATGTAGAATATCTGATAATATACAGGGTGTTCCATTTTAGTCCTATACCGGGTGTCTACGGAAGATGGTTCGCCCCTCTAACTTTTTGTTTTTCAAGATAATGAAATAAAATTTGGGGGATTGTATATGACATAAAACTGAATTTTTTAAAGTTGACTCAACATTATGAAACTTCCAGTCTAACCGGAAGTGATATACATTTTCTATTTTTAAATGGGACACCTGGTATATTTTTCCTTTTTCTGGCTCATATGACATTATTAATATAACGATGACACATTTGTCACTTTTTGTTACCAAGAAAATATTTTTTTCCAAATTTATTGTTTTATCTAGAGGGATGAATAATACCTTAAAATCCTTATTGCACTTCTTTAATCTTGGGAAAAATACAATTTTACTATTTTTGGTCCAATGCTATGTGCTGTGTAAAATTTAATCTTTAAAGTTGTATTACCTACTCATTTTTTTTTAAACGGCAACATGGTGGCTCGTCGGGTTAAGAAAAAAGAGGATTTTATTACGATTATTTTGATACCACACTATTAGGTTTTAGAAAAGCTGCCATAAAAAAAACTTTAAAAAATTAACTGAACCAGTTTTGGGCAATAGCACGCCGATTAGGATATCTTTGTACGTCGTGCAGCATCGATCGGTTGAATTCTTTCTACATTCTCCAAAGACTAATAACATATCAACTTTTTCACTCCTTGTAAAACTATTATTTTCCATATTTTTTAAACAACAAACTAATTTACTTTGGCAGAAGCTGTCGGCATGTCAATTTTCTTCAAGGCATGATTTTGTTTTATCAGTTTTGCTGGTCACAGACTACTTGATGCATTTAAATCTAAATGTATTCTCAAAAGATGCTTCATTTTAGGAAAGTTTCCAGTTAACTTTTTAAAGTTTTTTCATGGCAGCTTTTCTAAAACCTAATAGTGTGTGGTATCAAAATAATTGTATTAAAATCCTCTGTTTTCTTAACCCAGCGAGCCACCATGTTGCCGTTTAAAAATAATAAGTTATACAACTTTAAAGATTAAATTGTACACAGCACATAGCATTGGACCAAAAATAGTAAAACTGTATTTTTCCTAAGATTAAAGAACTGAAATAAGTGATTTTAAGGTATTCCATAGCCCTCTAGATAAAACAATAAATTTGGAAAAAAATATTTTCTTGGTAACAAAAAGTGTGATACATCGTTATATTAAGAATGTCATATGGAGTCAGATAAACGAAAAATATACCAGGTGTCCCATTTAACAATCAAAAGTTTATGTCACTTCCAGTTAAACCGGAAGTTTCATAATGTTGAGTCAACTATCAAAAAATGCAGTTTTGTGTCATATACAAATCCCCCAAATTTTATTCCATTATCTTGAAAAACAAAAAAGTTAGAGGGGCGAACCACCTTCCGTGGACACCCGGTAGATTGCCCAAAACCCGGATCGGATATCACTTTTAGTTTGCCTGTAATTAAGCCGTTCCGGAACATTTGCCCAACTCTGTATATGTTTTTTATACAGTTTATTTGATAATTATGGGTAGGTATCAAATAAATACTTTTTGAATTGTGTTATTTTTTTTTATATTTTATAAAGTTGGGAAATTTAGGAATTTCACCCCTCCCAAACCAGAGGCCTTCGCTACGTCCCTGGTTCTACCGTTTCTTCCATCAGGTTGTCTAAGTCCCACATTTTGTTTCCTCTTTTATTACATGTTTTATAGCTTCTTTCCCATTTTCTTTCGTTATAATGTTTAATGAATACTTCAATAACTCGCGTGCAACTTTTATTTTAAATGTAGTGTTATTTCTTGCTACATAGCGTTTCATTTGTGCCCATATTAACTCAATTGGATTTAATTCACAGTGGTAGGGCCAGGGCGGCAGTCTAAGGAAAATGATACCACGTTTTTAGCCATTTCGTCGATTACACATTTTTTCTTGCACTATTTTGAAATGCTCTTTTTTAAAATGTTATCTCACTACGCAATAATAGATTATTTAATTACTTAAGATCAGGTACCTGTTATTGTTACGCCTATGGTTTATTGAGGTTTACGACTCATGACCCTCAGCTGTGCTGTCAGGCTTTAAGAAACAGAGTATAAATACATCACCATTTTGTGCAGGTCGAAAACTGGAACTTGTTGATACTAATAATACCATTCTGTATAAATAAACGGAAACGGAGACGCGCAAAACGCCACTCGCACTTGTCCCGTCTCATTCATAATTTATTGAAACGTCATATTTACTTTTTTATAGCTACAGCATGCAGTAATTCCCTAAGCTTTACAACCCATCTTTTCACCGTTATAAATAATATCGAACTCCAATAAAATATTTTTGTTGCTCAACTGGGTGTTGTGATATTTATGTCCCCGTCAACTGCCCAAAATTTATTAATATTTTATTGTTCTTTATAAAACAAATTAATAAATTGCCTTGTAGTCGGAGGAGAAGTGCTACGATGTTCGGACGACTAACCGTAAAACAACTGGTTATAGATATGGTATCCAATCATAATTAAACGATCAAACGAACTTACCCATGAAGTTCGATCGTAATTCTTGGTGCCCCCCAATCAGAAGATATTACTTTAACTACAAATAACTTGCTCACTCGTCCACTATATTTTAACGAACTTGTTTCCCTGCATCCCCGCGACCCCTTTCTTTAGGTTCTTGCTGTAAGAACGCACAATTTCTTTCAAGATATCATATTTGTTTTGCCGAAAAAATTAAAGTAAATTTTAATTCAACAAATGTAAGTTACTGAATAGCTAAAGTTTGAAAACATTTATTTCTTATTTAGAAGATAATATAGTAATAGTGTCCGCGAAAATAATTAAAAGCGAATATTGTGGCACATCGGACAAGTGTGTAACTGTTTTTTTATATTGGAATACACAGTGATCCAAGCACAATGGATACCCTGGGGCGGTTAGACCATCTTCTAAACATTTTTATGGCTTTTCTTAAACGGATTGTGCGCATTCTAGTGGGTGCCAGCGTTGATCTATCTCTAGTCTGCAAAACGGCAGATGTTCCGGTGAAAACGCAAATAGCGTTCCCTATATTGGATTGTGATGCACTCCGTGGTTTATTTAGTTGTCTACCTTTCGATTACTACCAGTGTGACTGCCTTTTATATTGGAGTTAATTCCGTTGGGATGGCGCTACGGCGTATTGATGGCCACTTTGATCTTGTAAACAGGATTTTGATACATCTTACCGCTGTGTTGGGATTGCTTGGATTATGGCGGCCCGTAGAGTCTACCCGTCCCAGGGTACCCATTGTGCTTGGATCCCTGTGTATTCCAATATAAAAAACAGTTACACACTTGAGGATATGCCACAATATTTGCTTTTAATTTATTTCATGTAATAGATTTTTAATTTGGGGCTTTTATTAAAACTTCCTGGCGCTTTGCTGTGTCGGAAAAATTCCGTACGATCAAGCTGTTCATCGCATAAGATAGAGACAGAGATATAATAAACCACAATAAATATACCTCCCTCACTTACCGGCTCATTAAAAATTTTGTACCTTGGCCAGATTCCCAAATCGGGCCGCGATTGGCAGATTGTCACGTGATTTATTTTGTCTAGCCTGCCAGTACCAACCCGGTTAGTCCTTCGTCTTTGCTACCGCTATCAGACACCAGGTGGCAGCTGCTATTAATACTGGTTTCCTTGTCGAAATATTAACTTGAGGGACATATTTCTATCATAATTGAATTATTATTGCAGGTAAGGTGCAACCCTTCATGAATCATAATATATTTAAAATACAGAATCCGAATATCCATCCTTACAGTATTTGCAATGGTTTCGGCTTACGTCTGCACATTTCCCGCTATTTATTTATGTTTAAAAAATTATTAAGAAACTTGCGGCAACACCGGTTGTCTGTTTGTGGCGCTGTGAATCGCACTGCGCAGTTTAAAACAGTGCCGACGATAGTATGCTAGAGATGGTTGGGGGGTAGGGCACGTGTCCCCGTACTCCGTACTCCCTCTCTTGGGTGCGCCAATGACTGGTTGTACATAAAGTAGGTTATTTACAACCGAATTAGGGACGCAATCTCCGTTATTAATTACCTAAAAATAAACTTAAACAAAAATAACGCCGTCATTGAATGTACCCTCTTCAAAAGTAAATTTATTATCTGATTATTAGATAATTATTTAATAAACGTCCTATCTGGGCCGCCGGTTTGAATAACGGTCTGCTTGCATACAAAGAGTTCGGGCACAAGTCGGCATCTATAAATTTACGACGTTATAATTCATGTTTATTCCCAACCCCATCTGGAACATAAAAACTAATTATAAACAAACATAAAATAGCGCCCCGAGAGAATTTCTTTCTGGGGACGTATGGAACGAAACCAGGCACGGATTCGGAGCACCGAACTAAAAAAAATAAGGAGGACGCCTTATGCCCGTATATAAATGACACGCTATTGTATAGCCGCATGCTTGGGAGGTTGATATCATAGACATTTACCTTTAGATCCGTACAGCGTACAGCTTATTTCGTGCGCAAACAAAAGTTAAGTTTTATGGGTGAAAAAATGCGTTTGTGCGCATAGCTCGCCCGTCAGGTATGGGCATGCGCACAACCCTTTTGTTATTAGGTTTTCCCATATACAGGGTTGGGCAAATGTTCCGGAACGGCTTAATTACAGGCGAACGAAAAGGGATATCGGATCCGGGTTTTAGGCAATCTATAGGACTAAAATTTTACTATTTGACTATTACACCATATGTCAGTAATGTCACCAACTGTGAAGTGTTGACGTTATTTTCTTTTTTAAATGGAACACCCTGTATATTTTTCCATTTTTAAATTCCACATAAAATTATAATTATTTTTTATTAAATGCACTATTAGTCTATACTTCATAGTTTCCGAGATATTGACTCTCGAAAAGTGACATTTTTGAACTTTGACAGCTTATAACTTTCTAACAGTACGACTTATAGCAAAACGGCTTACATGTCCCTATCTTCAATTTTTATTATCTTCCCAAAAAAATCAACTTCCGGTTAAACCGGATATAACTCAAAGCAGGAAATATAGTTGTTCCGGTTTAACTGGAAGTTGATTTTTTTGGGAAGATAATAAAAATTGAAAATAGGGACATGTAAGCCGTTTTGCTCTAAGACGTACTGCTAGAAAGTTATAAGCTGTCAATGTTCAAAAATGTCACTTTTCGAGAGTCAATATCTCGGAAACTATGAAGTATAGACTAATAGTGCATTTAATAAAAAATAATTATAATTTTATGTGGAATTTAAAAATGTAAAAACATACAGGGTGTTCCATTTAAAAAAAAAATAACGCCAAACTTGACAGTTGGTGACATTACTGACATATGGTAGAGTCGATTCACTCAGTAAACCTGCAAGATGGCCGACATGTCATATGAAAAAAGTCATATTCCAGCTAAATAAAATAAATTTTTGCATTTTCAATTACTTTTGTCACATGACATGTCGGCCATCTTGCAGGTTTACTGAGTGAATCGACTTTATAATAGTCAAATAGCAAAATTTTAGTCCTATAGATTGCCCAAAACCCGGATCCGATATTACTTTTCGTTCGCCTGTAATTAAGCCGTTCCGGAACATTTGCCCAACCCTGTATATTTACCTTTAGATAAGCAAACCAAACAATAATCACGAAAGTGGTAAACTTATGGCCTCGCGCATGTAAACAAAGCTACACACGATGAGACAGGCGCACTGCAACATTATAGTTTGACGAATGGGACAATAGACAGGTCCGGGCTTTAAAATTTAAGTTCTTGCTCAAGAAATTGTAAAAGTTGACCTACAATTTATTTTTACGTGTAAACAGCTTAAATTTGCCCTAAATTCTTGCCAAAAAATTGAAATTTCTTCTCAATTTTTGATCAAGTTGGGAAAAAAGGTAGTAATTTCTGACATTTTTTGTAGCTGCAAACCTATCAGATTTTAAGGACAGAAAACTGTTTCTAAAATTTGTCTGGAAATGATTCGTCGTCGTGTTTTTAGTTTGACAAGAAAGAGAACAAGTCAATTAAACTATAAAATCGATTATAAAAACAAACAAAACCAACAAAATTACCAATCTTCGATGTTATCGCGTACCTAACCTCAAGTCAAATATTAGTTGGTATATAACTTGTATTGATTTTTACAATTGGGCAAAAACTTGGGTACGTGTAAAATATTTTCAAGCCCAATTTCCTGTTCAAGAATTTGAAAAAGTTTTTACCCGAGAACTTGACCCGTGGAATACGTTCACCCTGGGATTAATATAAACATACGTATTTACTTTTTCTTTTATATAATACTAGCGTGTACCCGGCCTGCGTTGCAGCCCGGCATTATACGACGTCGCTTTTTCTGAGATAATAAGGCGAGTTCACCATCACGTCAAGATTTATAAATACAAACCCGAACAAACCTCTAAATTTATCAGTGTTTCTCTACAATACTATGCATGTATTATACATAAAAACCTTCCTCTTGAATCACTCTATCTATTAAAAAAACCACTTCAAAATCCGTTGCGTAGTTTTAAAGATTTAAGCACATATAGGGACAGACGGGCGACAGCGACTTTGTTTTATACTATGTTAAGATAAGTATAGAGAAAAGTATTTTTTAAAATAAATGAAAGCAATATGTTGCCGAAAAATAGACGTACCTACCTAATTAGATTGCAGGGCTGCAAATAAAATATACCAAAACATGCATAGGCATAATCTGTCTTGGTGTGGGTTTCTCTTTATTTTCATACCTTGTTTGTGTAGCCTAGGCATATAGTTAGATGTGTTTAAATGGATCATAATAAAATAAAGTTATATATCAAGATACATCACTACTCCATACTTACTGAAAATACGAAATACCAGGTATTTTACCCCTATTTGGGCATAATAAAATCTTACAGCGGCTGTTACTAGTTATTGTTTACCTATATTCCAATCCGAGTCACTAAAAGCACAAACACAATTGACTAAACTACACAAAAACTAGAAATCCGTAAATATTAAACACCCACAATCCACAATAGCAAAAAAAACTACAACGAATCCACAGAGAAACCTTAAAACACAACAACAAAAATGGCGCCGAGCCGGTTCTGGAGTGTATTTTGAGCACGTCGCTAAAGAAGGACAGGCCGATAATAAGAGGTTTGTGCGCATGCCCGATGCTGCTGGGAGAGAAGGCATCGGACCGGTAACCCGTGCGCTCGGACTCATTTTTTCACCCATAAAACGTAACTTTTGTTTGCGCAGGAGATAAGCTGTACGTTTCTAAAGGTAAATGTCTATGCCATGGGTTTTCCTTGTTTAGCGACATACTCAAAATATGCGAATCAATTTGCTCTCGTCAATCGACATCATGATTTGGCCCGTTCCGCTCCTGCAACAATACTTTCAAATTGCCTCTTTTATTGCGCGTGAAACGATTTTAAAACGGACGTACCGTGTCAATTTTGAAATAAATCGCCATAACGTTTTACTATGCGTTTTATTGGCTTATTACGGTTTGTTTTGGTAATGTATTAAAGGTGCATAGTTTATACTATCTACTTCCGATACTATATTAGTATAGTTAGAGATTTTAAACGTAGGTAGGTACAGTGGCGCATCAAGAGGGGGGGGGGGGGATTTTGGGGGGTTAGAACCCCCCTCAAAGCCCGGTGAAAAAAAATATGAAGATGTATATTAAATTTCATTCCTTTGAAATACTTAAAAAATATATATTTTTCATTAATATATTAACAATTTTAATACTTAGCTTCTGCATAGGGATCTGCTTCTTTATCAAACTTAAAACCATTACAAAAATTGCAAAATAAAGTTATTAAATGTATACACAAATTACCACATTTGGAACCAACTGTTAATCTATATAGGCCGAAAGGGTATTTACACGTTCAAAACATTTATAAATTAAAAATGTGTATTCTAATTCACTCTATTATTTTAAAAGAAAAAAAAATCAAACTACTTCAGGAGAATAAGACATTGCATCAAGGGCGGATCCAGGGGAGGGGGTCATGACCCCCCCCCCCTGGGCGCTTTACATTTCAACATACGTAAAAACTATTGTGGAGTCGAAAAGAGTGAGTTCATAACCCAGTGCACATTTTTTCTACAAATCGAAAACACTGTTATTTTACGGCGTCGTGCAAAAAGAAACTCGTTACCTACTCATTTTCATTGTAAAAGGAACTTCATTAATAAGATTATAATTTAGGATTATGTCTAAAAAATGTACTAATAAAATCTCTAGTTTTGTATATTTCAGGAGTTGGTTCTCTAAACCTATACGTTCTTTTTTCATTAAAAACTCGGCGACTGCCGGCTCTTGGATCAAAATGGGCTGTTCCAACTCCATTCAATGACACTAAGAGGCGATCATTCATTGTATCTTCATTTAATGAAATTCTTCCTGAAGTTTTTAATTTGTTGTAATGGAAAATAATCCTCTCAGTAGTCATTGAATGAGGACTTATTAGCAATAACGGGACTAAAAGCCCTTAGTGCAAACTATAAGTTTTCTTAATTTATTCGCCAGTCTGGTGCCTTCATCGGGAGTATCAATGTCTGAAACTTCTTGAATGAAAGGCCAGCAATCACACACGAATGTCGCAAAATTGGACACTCTAAAAAATTTCGAAAAAAAATCGCTTTTATATGATGGAATAATAAAATATAACAATCGTCCAAAAAATATCAGAAAAATTAAAAAATTGGCAACTTTTAAAAAACAATTAAAGTAAAGTGATATTTACTAAATTAAATGATTTATACTATTTTTTTTTTAAATTGAAATTGATTTTTTTTAAAGTTTATGGTTAGGGGCACTGATATGCATTAAAGGTATCTAAAATCGCCGTTAGATGTCGCCATGAGTTGCATCCTCTCAGCAACCCTAATGTAAGTAGTACGTATACGATTTACGTCCATGTACGTAATGATCTCGTAATTAAAAGCCACCGTCGCGGTCGGCAGAAATTTGGCACCAAAAATAAAACTCTTTTCTTATCGATCTCTTGAAAATGTTAATTCTTTGTAAAACTTATACTTATACCTATAAATATGACTATAATTCATTTTTAATATCCACGTGCTTGTCCTGGTGGCAGGCGCGGATCTAGGATTTTGCCTAGGGGGGGGGGGGGGGGGGCGGAAAGAAAGTAGCGCCGCAGGCGAAAATTTTTTGAGTGCCACGCCCTTTTTTGAATCATGGTGCTTGGTTTTCAAGTGGGAAAAATAAAAAATACAAAACAAAATTACAAAAACAACCTGGTGGATTTAGGAGGGGGTTAAACTTCCTATTCGCATCATGTGCTCCTTTTGCAGGCGCGCTTTCGGGCGCCTTCGGGGTTTTGATTTGCGCTTTGAGTTTTATACATCTAGCAACTCTATTACAATTTTATGAAATCATATTTTTTTATTATTCCTTAAAGTAGGACATACCTACTAAAATGTTAGTATTTTATTTTTAGGAATCATGGATATAAGAACATTGTTTGAGAAAAAAACTGACAGTAGTGAAAAATCTCAATACATAGTCGATTTTAAAAATTTTGCTCTAAATTATTGACCAAATTTCTTAAAATTTCGACGTATAGTTAAAAAAAATGTTCGGGCTTTTCGCCTACCCACACTGACAAGGGTGCCCCGAAAAGTTTCTATTATTGATTATGTGAAGTTGAAATTAAGTTTTTTCTTATATTTATTTCACTGGAATTCGCGAATGACGTATTTGACTTTAGGTGTGGTTAAGGCTCAGGGGGGGGGGGGGGGCGAAACCCCAGTCGCCCCCCACCTAAATCCGCCCCTGCCTGGTGACTGGTAAGTTGATTTTTAACGACTTTTTGATTTAAAATCTATTTTAGAGTAAAGGCGTGGCAAGAACAATAAATAAAGTAATAAATTTAGACGACATAATTATGATTTTATGATTTAATGTCTCTTTAATTATAAGCGATGCATTTCATAATTAAAATTACTCAAACAAAATTCTATTCTAGCCTAAATTTTTTGAATATTTAAAAAAAAATTTTAGCTTGCTTGTTTAGGATATCACGATGATTATAAAGTAATCTTAGATTAGAAAAAGCCCTTTTATTAATTTCCAATACCTGTCTGTCAAAGCACAGGTCCGAATCAAGAAACAGACTAATAAGCCACTTTGACTTTGACCACAAGTTCTGCTTCGATCCAGATAAAAATTAAGCAAGAAAAATAGTAGTCACGTGATTCGCATTATCTGTCAAATTTTAATTTTTTTCAAAAAATAATTTAAAAGTGGGGTTATTTCTGGAAATATCAAAAAAAGTTATTAGAAAAAGTGTTTTTGAATGCAGTTTCTAGCCCACACGAAAAATTTCAGCTGCATAAGATAATTTTGATTTTTTACCCACCATTAAAATTTATTTTCCACTTAATGAACACTTTACTGATGACACTGTTCTTTTTTCTTAATATTAAGGTGTATTACTTTCAGACACAAACTACGTTTTCAAAAATACTCATTTTATGAAGTTACCTTATACAGGGTCAAAAACAAAGCTTTGCATCACATGCGACCAAATTTTATTAGCCCAATTTTGATTTTGTAGAAAAACACACATTTAATATGGCGCTACTTTAAAGAAAATGTATCTGAAATAAAGCATTGTCAAAACTAAGAAGTTTTATGTAGGTTGCGTTGATTCTTATTTTGCAAAAGTGGTGCAATTTACAAAATATGGGTAAAAAAATCAAAGTTATCTTATGCAGCTTAAATTTTGCATGTGGGCTAGAAACTGCATTTAAAAAAACTTTTTTCGATACTTTCAGAAATAACCCCACTTTTGAATTATTTTTTAGAAATAATTAAAATTTGACAGATAATGCGAATCACGTGACTACTATTTTTTTTTGCTTAATTTTCATCTCGATCGAAGCAGAACTTGATGCCAAAGTCAAATTTCGAATAAAGTTATTAATAAAAACAAATCCCATATGAGGCGGACTTTACTGGTCACACATTTTCACTAAGCTTCACTAGCCTTATAAAAATATATTTTCTTCCCGATCATATTAGGACATTAACCTCCTTGAAAACGCACTAAATAAAAAAAAAATGTAAATGTTGTGTTATGTAAAACACTCTCCTCCCACGGCATTAATCTTGAGTTAATTTTTTAATTTAAAGATTTAATCTCTGACTTAAAATAAATCAAATCAAAACAAAACGATTGCATATTAATTAAGAATGTTAACCCATTATTAACGATATTTTGATTGAATATTTATGGCAGGAATGCTTGTGATCGGCAGGAATGATTAGGCAGCTACTGATGCGACTAACATATAACGTCTCGCAATTTGTTTAGGTTTTGTGAATTTTTCACTTTTTGCGTGCTGGCACCACTCACACTTAAAATCGAAAAAAAAAAACTTAAAATGAATAAAAGTTAGTTTTAGGTTTGTCACGAAAAATGCCATATAAAGTCAAAATCTAAGAACTCGCAGCAAAACCTGTCATTAACAGCGCCCTGTTAAAGTCTGGTATATTTTACGTTAAGCGGTTGGCTACAGAAACAGAACCGGACTAAGTTTTGGTATTATTTCTTTGGTTGTGGTTATATATGGGTATATAATACAGTGTCAGCAGTAAAGTTCGCATCATTTGGGTTTTTTTTATTAATAGCTTTATTCGAAAAATGACTTTGGCATCAAGTTCTGCTTCGATCGAGACGAAAATTAAGCAAAAAAATAGTAGTCACGTGATTCGCATTATCTGTAAAATTTTAGTTTTTTCCAAAAAATAATACAAAAGTGGGGTTATTTCTGAAAATATCGAAAAAGTTATTAGAAATAGTTTTTTTAAATGCAGTTTCTAGCCCACGTGCAAAATTTCAGCTCCATAAGATAATTTTTATTTTTTACCTATATTTTGTAAATTGCACCACTTTTGCAAAATAAGACTCAACGCAACCTACATAAAACTTCTTAGTTTTGACAATGCTTCATTTCAGATATATTTTCTTTAAAGTAGCGCCATATTAAATGTGTGTTTTTCTACAAAATCAAAATTGGGCTATTAAAATTTGTTCGCATGTGATGCATGCATGTTTAATGTCAGACACAAACTACGTTTTCAAAAATACTTATTTTATGAAGTTACCTACCTTTTACGGGGTCGAAAACAAATAAACTTTGCATCACATGCGAACAAATTTTAATAGCCCAATTTTGATTTTGTAGAAAAACACACATTTAATAGGGCGCTACTTTAAAGAAAATGTATCTGAAATAAAGCATTGTCAAAACTAAGAAGTTTTATGTAGGCTGCGTTGAGTCTTTTATTTTGCAAAGTGGTGCAAATTAATAAATTAAAATTAAAAATTTACAAAATATAGGCCAAAAATCAAAATTATCTTATGCAGCTGAAATTTTGTGCAATTTGAATTATTTTTTGGAACGTGAGCTAGAAACTGCATTTAAAAAAACTTTTTCCAATAACTTTTTTCGATATTTTCAAAAATAATCCCACTTTGAATTATTTTTTGGAAAAAATTAAAATTTGACAGATAATGCGAATCACGTGTCTACTATTTTTTTTCTTTAATTTTCATCTCGATCGAAGCAGAACTTGATGCCAAAGTCAAATTTTGAATAAAGCTATTAATAAAAAAATCCCATATGATGCGGACTTTACTGGTGACACTGTATAGGGTGTCCCGTAAATAAGAGGTATGCAGCAACAGGAGATAGCCGACTTGAAAATATGTCATTTAATTTCATTTCTTATACGGTTAAAGAGATACAGGGTGATCCAAGTAAATGATTACTTTATAAAATTGTTATATTTTTGAGGGCAAGAAGGAGGATTCCATAATAAGTTTGATAAATTCTCGCATATATTTTTTGTCTCTCACATTTCTGACCGCTTTACCTCAAATTATGAAAGAGGGATATTTTACACGTAAAAAAGTTGTACTTCATTAATCTCGATATTTCAATTAGTAAAACATTTAAATAAACACCTTTCATAACGAAACATATTTATTGAAAATTAACCGTGAGTTCTTAAGCATAAATGACATATTTTCAAGTCTACTATCTCCTGTTGCTGTATTTGCCCCTTAGTTATGAGACATCCTGTATATAACGATAAGTAAATGGTTTAACTACACACTTTATTGATGTAATAATAGATGAGTTAACCAAAATGGTGTTTGTACTCACTATTAAAACTAAATAATAAACACCAAGAAAATATGTTTCTGAAATATATAAAAGATGGCAATTTGAATGTTGTATTTTCAAAGTTGGCGCTCGTCGATCGCTACGAAGTTAGAGTCAATTGGAATGATGCTGCCAACTCAAAAACTATAAAAACCAAAACCCTATTAGCACAGTGATATTATAGTGTGCAATTTATACATTTTTTTAAAGGCCTTTGTATATACCTAACAACAGAGATGAGTATGCGAGCCGTTGCTAAGAATGTACTTAATATTATAAAAAAATATTTATTTAAAGTAGAGTTTTATTTGACATCAAATCACGTTACGGGTGATTGCACAGCCTAAACAGAAGCCATAAACCATAAAAGTGTTTTGATTTAACTGTGTAGGTTGACATCAGCATAAATCTTCATCACCGAACATCTTCAAAATACATTCATTAAAACTAAAACAAAAACCATAAACAACAATAAAACGTTTATCTATTTAACTACTAAGAAATGGTTCTTAGGGTAAAATGGGGTAACCTCGACCAGTAAGGTCGTATGCAAGCGATGCTTGATACATATAGGCCATATGCCTTTAATTTTTATTGAAAAATCCGCTCGACCGAAATTTAGACTGATAAAGTCATTGTCCGCATCATATTATGGGATTTTTTTATTGATAGTTTTATTCGAAATTTGACTCATCAAGTTCTGCTTCGATCGAGATGAAAAATAAAGCAAAAAATAGTAGTCACGTGTTTCGCATTATCTGTCAAATTTTAATTTTTTCCAAAAAATAATTCAACAGTGGGGTTATTCCTGAAAATATCGAAAAAAGTTATAAGAAAAAGTTTTTTTAAATGCAGTTTCTAACCCACCTACTAAATTTTAGCTGCATAAGATAATTTTGATTTTTACCCATATTTTGTAAATTGCACCACTTTTGCAAAATAAGACTCAACGCAACCTACATAAAACTTCTTAGTTTTGACAATGCTTTGTTTCAGATACATTTTCTTTAAAGTAGCGCCATATTAAATGTGTGTTTTTCTACAAAATCAAAATTGGGCTATCAAAATTTGGTCGCATGTGATGCAAAGTTTATTTGTTTTTGACCCTGCATAAGGTAATTTCATAAAATAAGTATTTTTGAAAACGTAGTTTGTGTCTGAAAGTAATACACCTTAATATTAAGACAAAAAAGAACACAGTGTCATCAGTAAAGTGTTCATTAAGTGGAAAATGAATTTTAGTGGTGGGTAAAAAAATCAAAATTATCTTATGCAGCTGAAATTTTGTGCAATTTGAATTATTTTTTGGAAATAATTAACATTTGACAGATAATGCGAATCACGTGACTACTATTTTTTTGCTTAATTTTCATGTCGATCGAAGCAGAAGTTGATGCCAAAGTCAAATTTCGAATAAAGCTATTTAAATTTCATCCTGTACTTTAATGGGCTGCTGAGGATGGAGGGTGCTGGACGGGTACTGTCCTTCGCGGACGATACTGTGGTATTATTTAAAGGTAAAACTTGGGATAATGTCATAAGACAGGCTGAACGAGAGTTTGATAAAATAAAAAAGTGGTTTGACTATAACTTGCTCACAGTAAATTTCGATAAAACCAAATGTATGTTGTTTTATAGTCAGGAGCAAACCTCAAAAAACATCAAATCCATCAAATATTTAGGCATAATAATAGATTGTAACCTTCGTTGGGAATTGCATGTTAAGTATATTGTTCAGAAATTGAGAGGAATCTTGCCAAAATTCAAATATTTGAAAGATTTCATGTCTACAAATCAACTGAAAATTCTGTACAGTGCATTAGTTCAAAGTCATTTGATTTATGGAATTATTGGCTGGGGCGGGGTCCTAAACACACACCTCGAAAACTTAGAGATCATACAAAAATGGTTTCTGAAAATCATTTTTGGCAAGAACAGGCTCTTCCCAACTGACTCACTATATCGTTTAAGTGGTGTGATGAATATCCAACAGCTTTTCTGTTACAGAATGGCTTTGAGGTCATTTAAAAACCCACACGAATGTTTAATTATTGTGAATGACAGACAGCAAAAAACTGCCATACAAATACGTACATTTTTTGTGCATATTTCGACAGAAGACAAGAACGTTTATTTCTACATCTTTAATTAGTATTAATTGCTTACTTGTACATAACAAATTTTGTATTAAATAAACGTCTAAATTATTATTAATAAAAAAAAATCCCATATGATGCGGACTTTACTGGTCACACGGTCACGGTAGTTACGCCGCTGACATAGAATTTTAAAAAAATCGATTTAAATGGGGGGCCACCATTCCTCGCACTCCCCTATCCATTAAACCTCTACGAAATGATTTAACTGTGTTTAACTAAGATTTTAGTTACCAATTTAAATTAAGAATCGTTGAGCGGTTGATTGAAATAGCTGCTATAAATAATTTTTTTATTGGGATGAGGAGATTGTTTCCAAATATTATCTATAAGATGCAGAGCAGTCAAGTGGTGTTAGGGCTTTGACCTGATCTAGTCAAAAATAAAAAATTTTATTGGTTTAGGGGTAAATGGCGCTTTATTCGACACGATAATAAGGACAAAAACAAAAATTATTGAAAATGCTGTAAAGTAAGTCATTCTGATGATAGTGTATAAGTTTTTATAGTCTGTTTCCTATTGACAGCTAAGAACCCTCATTAAAAATGCGCAACACAAATTTTAGCTTACCGGGTCAGGGACGGAGTCATGGGGGGGGGGGGCTGGGGGGGCGACGCCCCCCCCCAAAGTTATCTTAGACATCAAAAGTTGGGAAAACTTGGGTAGACAAAAATGTGTGCAGCTTATTTAACTTCCATTAGTTGCCCCGGTAAGACTGACTGTAATATATAGATAGACACTTTTGGCATTTTCAGTCATTTAAAGAGTGTTGTGTATCGTACACAAGTCTTTGGAGGACCTAAAAACAGTATTTTAGATGCTGTGCATGTTATTTCTCGTAAACATTTGCAAAACGTGCTTTCCCAATTTCCCGAGAGGATTGGACACTGTCAGGTGTTTGAAGGACGACATTTTTAACATTTAATTAAATAACTTTTTTTTATATTATTGTTTATTTAAAAATTATTACCAATTTTGTTTAAATAATCAAATGTACTACATTCATTTGCCCGTAATTCCGAAACAGTTGAATTTAGTTAGAATATTTTAAAGTTATTGAAAATTTAGAATATCTGATAATATACAGGGTGTTCCATTTTAGTCCTATACCGGGTGTCTACGGAAGATGGTTCGCCCCTCTAACTTTTTTGTTTTTCAAGATAATGAAATATTCTTAATATAACGATGACACATTTGTCACTTTGTTACCAAGAAAATATTTTTTTTCCAAATTTATTGTTTTTTCTAGAGGGCTATGAATACCTTAAAATCCTTATTGCACTTCTTTAATCTTGGGAAAAATACAATTTTACTATTTTTGGTCCAATGCTATGTGCTGTGTAAAATTGAATCTTTAAAGTTGTATTACCTACTCATTTTTTTTTTAAACGGCAACATGGTGGCTCGTCAGGTTAAGAAAAAAGAGGATTTTATTACGATTATTTTGATACGACACTATTAGGTTTTAGAAAAGCTGCAATAAAAAAAACTTGAAAAAGTTAACTGAACTAGTTTTGGGCAATAGCACGCCGATTAGGATATCTTTGTACGTCGTGCAGCATCGATCGGTTGAATTCTTTCTATATTCTCCTCTACACTCTACACTTATAATATATCAACTTTTTCACTCCTTGTAAAACTATTATTTTCCATATATTTTAAACAACAAACTAATTTACTTTGGCAGAAGCTGTCGGCATGTCAATTTTCTTTAAGGCATGATTTTGTTTTATCAGTTTTGCTGGTCACAGACTACTTGATGCATTTAAATCTAAATTTATTCTCAAAATATGCTTCATTTTAGGAAAGTTTCAAGTTAACTTTTTAAAGTTTTTTCATGGCAGCTTTTCTAAAATCTAATAGTTTGTGGTATCAAAATAATTGTATTAAAATTCTCTGTTTTCTTAACCCGGCGAGCCACCATGTTGCCGTTTAAAAAAATGAGTTATACAACTTTAAAGATTAAATTGTACACAGCACATAGCATTGGACCAAAAATAGTAAAATTGTATTTTTCCTAAAATTAAATAACAGAAATAAGTGATTTTAAGGTATTCCATAGCCCTCTAGATAAAACAATAAATTGGAAAAAAAATATATTCTTGGTAACAAAAAGTGTGACAAATCGTTATATTAAGAATGTCATATGGAGTCAGATAACCGAAAAATATACCATTTAAAAATCGAAAGTTTTATGTCACTTCCAGTTAAACCGGAAGTTTCATAATGTTAAGTCAACTATCAAAAAATGCAGTTTTATGTCATATACCTACAACTCCCCCAAATTTTATTTCATTATCTTGAAAAACAAATAAGTTAGAGGGGCGAACCACCTTCCGTGGACAGCCGGTAGATTGCCCAAAACCCTGATCCGATATCACTTTTAGTTCGCCTGTAATTAAGCCGTTCCGGAACATTTGCCCAACCCTGTATATGTTTTTTATACAGTTTATTTGATAATTATGGGTAGGTCTGAAATAAATACTTTTTGAATTGTGTTATTTTTTTTAATATTTTATAAAGTTGGGAAATTTAGGAATTTCACCCCTCCCAAACCAGAGGCCTTCGCTACGTCCCTGTACCGGGCGAACATATTATTTTTCGCCTGAAACTATATCTTTTTAGTAACAATACAGTAGTAGTAGTAGCACACCCCTAATTTTACCTTTCACAATAGGGTCGTAAAATTGTAACAATAGGGCAAGCCGATGATTTAGAATAAATCTTCGGACAGTGGCGGTCGTTTAGGTTTTTATTTATGACATATAAAATCCTTTTGTTTCCTGCCCGTGTTGTAAATAAATTATACATAGTAAAAACTTTATCTGATTTAGTTCTAGCCGATACTATACATTAACAAAACAAGGTGATAGTGAAATAGTGTATCGTTTTAGGAGAACAGGTCTGCCAAAAAATCCGACCGTTTTAACCAATTTTTTTAATGAAGTTACCTGTCCTCTTAAATTATTGTAATATTATGGTACGTTATTATTTAATTTTTTTTGGTTTCTATATGTAATTTTTATTTATAATTTATATTTATTCGTATGTAGTTTTTAAGGTGTGCAAAAAAGATTTGTATATTTAACTGAATTAATTTTATTTTCTCAATACAAAAACAGTTCATACTTAAAAGACTTAACAAATTAAAGGTCTAGAAAGGTGTCTTCCACTATCACTAAATTCGAAGGATTCATCTGTGGAGCCAACTGAAATAATAAGTTGTTCTACCGTCTCTTCCATACTTCCATCAGGTTGTCTAAGTCCCACATTTTTTCCTCTTTTATTACATGTTTTATAGCTTCTTTCCAATTTTCTTTCGTTATAATCTTTAATGAATACTTCAATAACTCACGTACCTACATCTTTTATTTTAAATGTAGTGTTATTCCTTGCTACATAGCATTTCATTTGTGCCATGTTAACTCAATTAGATTTAAGTCACAGTGGTAGGGCGGCAGTCTAAGTAAAATGATACCACGTTTATTAACCATTTCGTCGATTACACATTTTTTAAAACGTGACTTATTTTCTTGCACTATTCTTAAGAGCTCTTTTTTTAACATGCCATCTTCAAAGAGCATATTATTCTTAGACAGCCAATTTATAACATCTGTTTTTTTCCAAGAAGTCGTAGGAAGTTTTTCTAAAAGCCTTGAATGGTAGCTATCGTTATCGTTATCTAATACTATGACAGAATTTTCGGGAATCATTTGCTCAAAATACTCTTCGAAGACGTCGGCAGTCATTTCCCCATGATAATAATTTGTTGATTTTCACTCTGATTCAAGTAAACCACCGTTTACAAATCCACTTTTACTACCTTTATGCGTTATTATTAACCTGCGACCTTTACCTGCAGGTATGTTCAAACCAGTAGACAAACCTTCTATAAATGTTTCTTGACCGGAGCTTTGAATATTTTTATCTTGCCATATCTTTTGTACTGAATGTCCTTTTATAGTTTTATTTACTTCCTATCTCGGACGCTTTTAATCAATATAGAACATTTTTCTTGGTGTAATTTGATTTAAAGACACACAGCGATTAGTCTGATGGTTCTAACCAAACATGGCGTTTTTACTACCACATTTTTAGATTGCCCAATAAAAATTTTAACGATCTATTTTACGAAAAACGATCGACCAAAGCGAATTGTTATATGTTTCTGGTGTTTTAAATTAACCTCTAAAACCGAATTTCTGTTCAATTACAAGGGAACATCAATTTTTAATTGGTTAATTTAAATAATTGGTCATGTGCATCGAATGCATCTAAATCTTCGGAGCAATAAAGCGTCAATTAAAGCAAGTCAGAGGAAATATCCGATGGAGAATAAAAAGAAAATTAGATTCCAATAGTAGACCAGGCTCGATAATTTTTGAAACCAAAAAAAAATAACAGTAGGATGAAACCCATTGGAAAAGAAGGAGAATATAACAAAAATGAAAGGAAAAATAATTTACGGGCGATCCGAGGTCGGGAAGTGGAAGGGGGTGAATTTTTAAGGGTAGGAAACGATTTATCTCGATTTCCGGCAAAACTACAAGTCCTATGGAAAAACGTTAAATAGCAAAGTTGTAGGTAATAAAAAGATCTACAACTTCTATATTTACACTTTTTTCCCGTAACCTCAAAATTTAAGTGAAAAATTCAAATAACCAAGTTTTTGGTTTTTTATTTTTATCTTTTACAAAAAAAAAATTTTTTTAACGAAATTTGGTGGAAACTTACCTTTTTATGTCCCAAACACACTGTAATTTTTTTGATTTAAAATATTTATTTTTTCACCTTATTTTGACTTAATATCGAAAAAGCACCCTAATTTTCAATCGAAAATTTTCCCGTCAAAATATCTGCTTTTTTAAAAAAGTCGGTGGGCCTTTTGTTCGTTGAAATATCTACTTTCTGATGGTGTAAGAAAATATACATTATTATGGTAAATGATCTCAAAAAATGCAAAATATTGTAGATGTCTTATTAAATATTAACTTTATTAACTTATTTGGTTGTTAATTATAGTAGTATATTTCGACTTGCAATTTTTTGTTTATCAATGTAACATGGAATCTTACGTTTTTCGAGTAATTAAAGTATACATTTTAATAAATAGCTCAAAATTGTACATAATGATTAAAAAAAAATTTGGATTTGCGTTTTTTTCGTTTCTTTGCATTTTTTCAGAATATTTACCAGAGTAATGTATATTTTTTTTACACCATCAGAAAGTAGAGATTTCAACGAACAAAAAGCCCACCGACTTTTTTAAAAAAGCAGATATTTTGACGTGAGAATTTTTGATTGAAAATTAGGGTGCTTTTTCGATATTAAGTCAAAATAAGGTGAAAAAATAAATATTTTAAATCAAAAAAAATACAGTGTGTTTGGGACATAAAAAGGTAAGTTTTCACCAAATTTATATTCTCTTGCTTTTCCAATGGGTTAAACTAGTTGTAGAGAAGGGTATCTTGACGTCAAATAAAAAATGCCAAACCCAGTTTACATCTGAGTAATCTCATCCAAGTGAATTTAACGGGGGCTTCGAATCACAATTTAATTTTATGTTATGATTGAAATGAATTGAAATGTTTACAATTGATCCTGTATAAGGCAACTTCATAAAATAAGTATTTTTAGTTTGTGTCTGAAAGTAATACCTACACCTTAATATTATGACAAAAATAGTAAAGTTTATCTATTTTCAACGATTTAATTAAAAACCCCTTTATTTTATTTTATGTTTTTTACTTTCAGACACAAACTAGGTTTTCAAAAATACTTATTTTATGAAGTTACCTTATACGGGGTCAAAAACAAATAAACTTTGCATCACATGCGACCAAATTTTAATAGCCCAATTTTGATTTTGTAGAAAAACACACATTTAATATGACGCTACTTTAAAGAAAATGTATCTTAAATAAAGCATTGTCAAAACTAAGAAGTTTTATGTAGGTTGCGTTGAGTCTTATTTTGCAAAAGTGGTGCAATTTACAAAATATAGGTAAAAAATCAAAATTCTCTTATGGAGCTGATATTTTGCATGTCGGCTAGAAAATGCATTTAAAAAAACTTTTTCTCATAACTTTCTTTGATATTTTCAGAAATAACCCCACTTTTGAATTATTTTTTGGAAAAAATTCAAATTTGACAGATAATGCGAATCACGTAACTACTATTTTTTTTGCTAAAATTTCATCTCGATCGAAGCAGAACTTGATGCCAAAGTCAAATTTCGAATAAAGCTATTAATTAAAAAAAAATCCCATATGATGCGGACTTTACATGGTGACACTGTATAAGTGTGTATTCACAACAGCGCTAATTTACTTATAGCCACTTAGCCAGTTTTCCAAAATATTGTAGCAAAATTAAATGAAAAACTGTACCAATTTCCGTAAAAAGCCCTAAAAAACTTGCGTGTAAAAATGACGTATATACCTACAATTTGTATACGTGCAATCGTGCAACCCTTTCAAATTAATTCCGAGTTTCTGACCCCTAGACAACTTATAACTTATATCTATAATAACCCACATAAATACTTTCCCGGACAAAAGGGGGTTGAAAACGCACTGACAACTCCCTTATCACGAAAAGAATTAAAACGTAATAAAAGCCAAAATTCATAATAACCCTAATAAATAATTTCGGCTTATCTGGCAGTTATCTAAGCCGCCATTATCATTAACATTATAATCGTGCCGGGTCCTGTGGAATATGTGGCGGTTATCTATATGCAGCACTTACTGCTGGTCGTATTTTATTCATCTTTACGATCGTGTGACGATAACCTCCTAGCCGATGGTAAATTTTATTTTTTTTATGAGTTTAATGAAATATTATGTATCTACTATATTATTATATACTAGCGTGTATCCGGCATGCGTTGCAACCCGCTGGTATAAATACAAACCCGAACAAACCCGATATATTAGTACCCGGCATGCCACTTTCCGAAATTGCACCCGTGCGAAGCCGGGGCGGGTCGCTAGTTATACATAAAAACCTTCCCCTTGAATCACTCTATCTATTAAAAAAAAACGCTTCAAAATCCGTTGCGTAGTTTTAAAGATTTAAGCATATATAGGTAGGGACGGACGGACAGACAGCGACAGCGACAGCGACTTTGTTTTATACTATGTTAAGAAGAGCAAACACTAGTGACGCCTTCGCCATTTCATTTTTTGATCAAGATTTCTCCAAAAAGGGGCGTACTAGCCCGTCTTTGGGTATACTGAGAAAAAGCCTTATAAGAATTCATATACTCTTTATACAACTGTTTCAATACTATATGTGACAGCAACGCGCTTTCCTACTGTGAGACAACGAAAATTGCCAGACTGTTGTGTAGTGATAATATCACGGTAATTTAGACAATGGGCAATAGGAGTTATTACTGCCATAGAATGATTTATAGACATTATTGCGCTGAATACTCACAGTAATTATCAATTTCTATTGGGGGTGTAATCTGGTTTTATATAGGGGAAGGTTGCCCATATTGGACCAATTTCCAGATTTCTTATCATAGATCCTGATAATAACGCAAAATCGATCTTGAAGCTATACCTTTGTATGCTTTAGTATGTTGTTCAACTGCAGGTTTTTTTTTGCAGAATTTTATGTTAAAGTATCTATGATATACCAGGCTATAAAAAAAACCTCTGCAAGTGGTTCAATATAGGAAACCGGTTGCCTAAATTGCACCTGGGGTTTCCAAAATTGGACCACATGATTTAAATCGGAAGTTTAGGTGTTAAATAAATAAATAAAAAATAATTGTTGTTATAGGAAGTTTTATACTTACATTTTAAAAAAACATCAAATTAACAATTAAAATTTCGGTAGAAAACAGCCTAATGCAAAAAAAAAGTACCTATTAGTTTCCTATATTGTCATATTTCTTTTTTTAACTCAAAGAAAAAAGATTTTAGCAATGTTGAAATGTTGTTAGTTCATGACATTAACTTATTTAAAGAGAAAAATTATTTTTGCACAATTTGGAAAAATTGCCTAAATTGGACCGGTTCAATTTTGGCAATCACCCAATGGTCCAATTTAAGCCACTACCACTTGTTTTACACAACCACCCAGGAAAGAAACAAGAAAAAACAAATATGGCATGGTAATAGGAGAAATAGAAAGAGAAAAACTTACTTGATAACTTGCATAAAAAAGATTTTGCTTAGAGTTTTATGGTTCTAAGGTAAATTCTTAGGAAAATCCTAAAAATATTACATTAAAATTGTGTAAATTACGTTTTGCTCTGTACACGCCAAGCACTAACGGCCTAACGGCCAACTAGTTGAGTTTGTTGCCAATGAATGGTGGAAGTATGTTACAGTGTTGCCAGATGATATGGCACTTGTTTAGTTTCGGAGAAATGTACTGTGGTCCTATTTAGGTAGCGGTTCAATATAGGTAACCTTCCCCTACTTTCCACTAAAAATCAGTACTGTCGTTCTCAAGCCCTCAAACCGGTTTTTTATGTATTATATAAATACTTAACTCAAATTTAGAGCGCTCTTCATCCAGAATTTTTTAAATCCCAAAAGGAGGCCTATTAAAAAAATTAAAATTAAGAAAAGTTTTGGTTGGTTAACAGAAAACGATGCATATGGCCGTTAATGTGGTAAATAAAAACAGCTCATTATTTCCATCTTAATATTTTTTAATGGTATGTCCCAAGTTTGGACCATTTCAATGTTTTTATGTCATGCAAATATTTCAAAATGTGCTTTGAAATTAAATAAATCATATTAAAAATTCTCTTTATAAAGAAATTTTATTAGAGGCCCTGATAAATATTTAAATCGGGGCGAAATGGAAATATTTGTTTACTGCATTTTAAAACTTTATGAAGTTTCAATTGAAATAAATTAAATTATAGAATTTTGCCGCTCTCATTTTAATACGAAAATCCTTTTCAGTTTCATTAACGCTATTATGTAAACTAGCTTTTTTATCGGCGCGGTTTCGCTTCTTATGACAGAGCAATATATTGCTAGAAAAATAGGCGTAGGTATCTAGTTAGCATTAGTGTATAAAGGTATAATATGTCTATGAATTTTACATATATTATAAAACATCAAAAAAGGTCGTATGCATTTACGTCACTAACTGTCTTAAGAAAGCTATGGCCGTTCAAAAGTGACTAGTTTTTTATTTTATTTTCTTGCTGCGACTTGAGTTACCGTTGACCGTCTTAGCACACGAACTTATATTAATGAATGCTAATTTTTGTTATTGACAGTTAACCTAAAATACATTCGAACAAAAAATTTTTGTCTTATTATCCAAGATGGCGAAGATCCGCCTAAAAAGTTGTGTTATAAGTAAACATTTACTAGAAAAATAAAAAGTACAAAGTTTTTTATAATTCTTAAATAATCGTGTTTTTCCAGGCGTCAGCAGACATAAATCAAGTGTCACTCAGTGAATTACAAAGGCCAATTTTGACTGTTTTAATCTGGTGTTTTTTTATACTTCATTATATTTTCAAAACACTATTAATGATGCGACCGTCGTCGCTTTTATGGGACAGTTATCGCACGATTTCAGTAAAGTAACTGTAACTATAACTGATGCTGTATCTGTAACCCAGTGGCGGCTTTTCCATTACGTCATTTGGCCAATGACATACCTCAATTATTCTCTTCTTATGTAACTTAATCTTTATTAAGTTTAAATTAAGTTTAAATTAAGTTTAAAATTAATCCAAACTTCGTTTGTTTCGGTATTATTACTATTACCTCTAAGACATACCTCGTATTTTATGCGAATTTCATAATCACAACCACGCTCTGCCCAGTAAACTCCACGTAACGGTACTTATCGTACGTCCCCGTAGTATACTCGGTCCAAACGAGCCTTGACCACGGCTCTGCGACATATAAGTTTGTATTTCAAATGATCGGTGTTTTCTTTTAAAATCGAAAAATCGGCAAGCATTTGCAATTTATAAAATCGTAGCTAAACAAAACCCCACTACCAACTTTATGCCAAAAGTATTTTCTTTCCTTGTCTGCGGTGAAATCTCAGTTTATTCCTTTTTATGAGTCAGCTATGGGGATCATGTGAAATAGCGATAGGTATATTCTATAGGTGTTATGCGCAATATCTCTACTAAACATTACTAAGTATGCATCAGAAATATTAAGTGGAGTTATTAAACTTGTGACATTTCGGACGACAAAAGTGATTCAGAAGTTGCTTTTTAATCCTGAGAGATCACAACGAATGTTTTTAGTAATATTTTAGATTCCCGTCACAAATGTTTAGATAAGGTCCATAACGCATTTGTTTTCTTCGTTGATTTGAATTTTATTCACAAACAGAAATGAAGTTTAACCATCAGAATATATTACAACAATATGTATGTTATGGGTGGACATATTTATGTGGGTTTGACAAATTTTACGTCTGTCTGTATAGAGTTTGTTACCCTTTTTTTGACGTATATGTTCTGTCTAGTTTAATTTGACAACCAATGTAATAAGGCCATGTAATTACTGTTATGTAACCTGTTATGTAACCTGTTATACACCTATACTTAATTCTTAATTGCTGAACTATTTACTACTGCTAACGAGGCGAATAATTAATTAATTGTAAATTATTTATTCCAGTCTTTTTCTAGGATGGTGGGGTTTTAGTCAAGTTAGTTGCGCATTTTTTTCAATAAAAACTTTTTATACAGGGTGTGTCATGTAACAGTGGCCAATACCAACTGTCTTATTTTAAATGCAACACCCTGTATATTATTAAATTTTTGGATTCTTCAGAATATTATAGACATATTCCATGAGTACAATAGCCTATACCTATCTTCAACTGTTTCGGAAATATTAAGTGATTTCAGATTTATTGCAAAAATAAACAACACCCTCAAAAACTAATAGGTAAGTAATACTGTGGGTGGTATGGAGGTGGATCACTCGATCTTCACAGACGGTTCAAAAATGGACGTCGGGGTGGGAGCTGGTATCTTCTCCGAAAACATGCTAATACAGAGGTCGTGTAGACTCCCTGACTACTGCAGCATGTTCCAGGCAGAAATTTTTGCAGTGGATAAAGCAGTCAACATCCTGCGGGATCACCCTGGCTTGAGAGGACCTGCGTCTATAGCTATCTATATAGACAGTCAAGCAGCTATAAAGGCAATTTGCTCCAGCAGTACTAAGTCAAAATTAGTAAGGCGCTGTCGCAATAATCTCTGCACACTTGGTGTTCAACATCGAATCACCTTGTGTTGGGTTCCTGGACACAGCAACATATATGGCAACGAGACTGCTGATGCGCTCGCCAGGGAGGGCGCAAGCATGTCTGTCGAACTAGCAGAGAATACTGTGGCTAGACCACTAGGATCAGTCAAAGAAGGGATAGATCGAATAGCTAAACAACTTGCGCAAAGCAGATGGACAGGACTTACAACTTGTAGCATCTCCAGGCAATTGTGGCCCTTACTTGATAACAGGAAAACTGCAGCGCTATTACAGCACAGTCGGAAGGACCTAAGAAACATCACTGCCGTAATCACCGGACATTGCCTGTTCGGTAAACACGCTGATTGTATGCAAATACCAACTAACGAATTCTGTAGAAGTTGCAGAGATGAAGAAGAGGAGGAAAGTATTCAGCATTTTTTGTGTGAATGCCCCGGCCTCGCGAGAAGAAGGTTCAATGCACTTGGCGAACCATTTTTTAATGATCTGGAGGAAGTGAGCAGCCTGCAACTGGGTCGACTAACTAAGTTTATTAACAGCAGTGGCTGGTATGATTGAGCTGTCAAGATTCTTTACGATCGCGTTAACCATCAGGTAGCTGATGCAAATAGGTTCCGCGGAACATGTGTGGTACCACAACGGTCCTTATAGGACTACGTGTGACTGTTTGGACAACGCCAGAGGTCTGCCACTCTAACCTAACCTAACCTAATACTGTTCATTTCTTGATAATGTAAAAGACAAAAAAAATATTAAAGTAGGATATGTTAAAAATCCTCCCCGTGAACGTCTTGGCAACATCCGAATCTTAAATAGAAATTTCTTCTAATGTTACTGAACATCTCAGGCGTGACCGATCTAATCGCAAGCGTTATTCGTCTTTTTAAGTCAGCTAAGGCGAGGGGTTTAGTGTTGTACACAATATTTTTGACATAACATATATCCTGATCCAGCAACCCGACAAATTCCAGCGAATATGATATGGTTTCAGCAAGTTGGAGCACCGCCCCATTACCAAATCAATGTCCGGCAGTATCTCAACCGAGTATTTCCAAATCGGTGGATAGGGTGGCGTGGATCGATGGAATGGCCAGCACGATCCCCTGATCTGAAGTCATTAGACTTCTTCTTATGGGTTTATGTTAAAAATATTGTATACAAAACTAAACCCCTCGACTTAGCTGACTTAAGACGACGAATGACGCTTGCGCCTGAAATGTTCAGTAACATTAGAAGAAATTTCTATTTAAGATTAGCATTTTCAACATCTCCTACATTTATGTTTTTTCGCGTGTTGTTAATTTTTGCAATAAATCTGAACACTTAATATTTCCGAAACAGTTGAAGATAGGTAAGTATAGGATATTGTACATAAAATGTCTAAAATTTTCTGAAGAATCCAAAAATTGAATAATATATCCTATGCATTTAAAATAAGAAAGTTCGTATTGCCACTGTTACATAACATACCTTGTATAAAACGTTTTTATTGAAAAAATGCGCTACTAGAAATACCAATCGACGTGTCTGAGCGTTTTTTCGGACACGCCCCCATATGTATTTATTATCGAATTTATTCCATTTGGCTGATACACAGTGTACGTAGTGTACGTGTCATTAAAAAGTCGTTAAAAAATAATGCAAGCGATATTATTTTTACAAAAATATCTTGTGAAACATTATTCATGTTGGGGAAATTTAATATAAAGCTTTTGCAATGATGGAAAATGAAAATTACCTTCAAATAAAATGCTAAACTGAATTAAAACAGTGGAAATGGAAAAGTACTTTGTGCAATATAATTAACTCTCAAACGGCAGTAATTAAACTTCTTATTTATATAATATGACTTTCGTTACTCTAGAGAGTTACGTATAAAAATAACTAGAGATTTTTTTAAACTTACGAACAAACCTGAACATACCCTTGTAAAACAAACTATATATTATATACAGTGTCCGCAAGAAAGTCCGCATCAAATGGGATTTTTTTTTATTATTAGGTATAGGTAAAAATTGAAAAAGCAGTTAGTTTTTGCTTACCTAAAAACCAAAAATGACGTATACTGAAGCAGCTGCACGACTTGCGGTACCTGTCAAATTTGACATTTCTAATAAAATAGGTTTAAAAATGCCCTTATTTATCAAAATATCGAAAAACTTTATTCGAGAAAGTTGTTTATTTAGGCATTTTTAACCTCTATATGAAATTTTGATAGTCTAATACAATTTTTATTTTTTGCCAGATTCTTGAAAATTTTGATCAACCCTCGTAGATTAACTTTTATACATCGATGTAAAACCATTTGCCTTTACTTCATTTGTAATCTTAATGCAATTTTGTGTAAAATTTTTGTTTCCAATTATTTATTTTGCTTCAAAAACTGAAATTATTATTGATCAGTATATAATGTTTGATGCAAAGTTTTGTCAAAACCGACGTTTCTCATTTTTCTTAAGTTAGTAAACAGATGTACAAAAAAAAATATTAGCAAGCTTTCGTTGAAATTTTACTTAATTTATTATTATTAAATTAAATTAATTATATTAAACTATATTTTTGTCGAATAAAATGTTTCGAGCGATTAATATTATTTATTCTTTTTGATCCAAATTAATTAAGTAAAATTTCAACGAAAGCTTCCTAATATTTTCTTTTTGTACATCTGATTACGAACTTAAAAAAAAGAGAAACGTCGGTTTTGGCAAAACTGATGTAATTAGATAAACTTTGCATCAAACATTACATACTGATCAATAACAATTTCAGTTTTTGAAGCAAAATAAATAATTGGAAACAAAAATTTTACACAAAATTGAATTAAGATTACAAATAAAGTAAAGGCAAATGGTTTTACATCGATGTATAAAAGTTAATCTACGAGGGTTGATCAAAATTTTCAAGAAACTGGCAAAAAATAAAAATTGTATTAGACTGTCAAAATTTCGGATAATGGCTAAAAATGCCTAAATAAACAACTTTCTCGAATAAAGTTTTTCGATATTTTTATAAATAAGGGCATTTTTGAACCTATTTTATTAAAAATGTCAAATTTGACAGGTAACGCAAGTCGTGCAGCTGCTTCAGTATACGTCATTTTTGGTTTTTAGGTAAGCAAAAACTAACTGCTTTTTCAATTTTTACCTATACCTAATAATAAAAAAAAAATCTTGATGCGGACTTTGTTGCGGACACTGTATATATATATATATCTCCAAAATGTCGTTGTTCTGGCAATTATTACATTTAGTAGGTACGCTGTACCGACGTCATCGCAAACCACCAAAACACTGATTCGCAACGAACGAACCAACAACTGAACCGCGCGAAATAAGATATGGCTGCCGAGCACGTGCGCAGCAACAGATTCAACAAGATTTCCATTATAGAAAATGCATGTGATACTCCGGGGAGATTTTTATTATTTCCAATTCTTTATCATTTCTAATTCAGGGTTTGCAATGCTAAATATAAGAAATTCGGTTAGAGTAAAAAAGTAATTTCAAAAAAATGAACCTAGTAGCTACAACAGAGTTGTTTTTTCGGCGCCTATTTGCTACTATAATACTAATGGATATCTAGCTACAGCTACGGCTAATAGAGTTTCCTCTCAGTGCAATGGCCGACGTAAACAGTCTAGTTTTATTCGGAATTAATGTGCGCATTATAAGGACTCGATGGTTCTTAAAGCCACGAATCTAATTTCCCTTTTTACTGAGCAATACTGCAAAAAATAGGAACTGTATTTACCGACAACAAACTACTTATTTATCTCGTTAAAGCCATTTGCGAGAAAGCTTTACAAATCAACACATTAAAGTACAAATACCAGTCAACTTCTCTTTTGCCTTAACTTAGGTTTAACGTCTCTTGTTTACCATTAATACGGATTGCAGCTACCTTGACAAAAACTAGCAAAACTGCATTTATTCTTCTTGGCTACCGCGCGTTGCGTTCTCTGATGTTCTCCATTCGCTACTCTCACAAAGGAACAAACAATAATGAAATTTATAAATTCATTCGACAAAAGTTTTTGTGTAGTTCCTATAAGAATGAAGTTCGCAGGGTTGCCGTTTCGCCGGGAACGACGGGTCCTGTCGCGGCCAGTTATCTTGCCAGGAATTAGACGGTAAGCAATAGGTTGATTCCACAGTAGGCTGTATAAAATTTGCTGGGTGTCAACCTGGGAGGAAATATGTCTTGGCATAATCACGTTGTGGCAATCGCCAGGGCAGCTTCTCAGAAGCTCGGTATACTTTTCCGTACCAAAAAGTTGTATACACCTTAACAACTTTTGACACTCTATAAAGCCCAGATTCGACCATCACTGAAATACGGCTCTCATATCTGGAGTTCTGCACCGAAGCATACCCTTCGGTTGTTGGATTCCATCCAAAGGAGAGCCGTTCGTCTAATCGGCGACCACGAGCTGACTAAGAACCTCGACAGCTTAGAACATCGAAGACAGGTTGGTGATTTGGCTCTCTTCTACAGATATTTCCATGGCAAGTGTTCGACAGATTTTGCCCGCTCGATTCCACCTACAGCAATACATAGCAGAAACACACGACGAACCACTGCCGCTCATCCCTATGTGGTTCAACTTAGTACACCCCGAACATCATTGTTTCAGAACTCTTTCAATTGGAGGACGTCATCTTTGTGGAACGGCCTTTCTGAGACCGTGTTTCCAACCGAATATAACCTCCAACGATTCAAGAAAAACGCGAATCGCTTTCTTCGCACACGCACCGCTCCCAGAGCGCCTTAAAGGATTTTTCCTATAGTGCTTGTGCTCGATCATAAAAAAAAAGCACTAAACACAGTGCTCTTGTTAATATTATTATTGGTTTCAAAATTATTTGTCACAAAAATAACAACAAATTGTTCAACAGAATGAATGAACACGCAAAAAAAAATGAATTTTATAAGAATGGTCCCTGCATAAAGATTTTTCATAAAAAAAATTTGATAATAATGAACGTATACGAATATTGGGTTCAAAACACGTTATGAGTGAAGAATAATTTTTACTTCCACTTGTTCCCGTAAAGCTGTGTAACTAACTCGGGATGAGCTAGTAAAAAATCTACACTGAAAAAAATGATCTAATACAACAGCTTCGCTAAGACATAGTTTGTATTGATTGCTTACTTTTTATTAACCCATTATTAAATACATTCCTAGTGTACCAAACGCGCTTTAATGTTATATCAATTCCAGATTTGCTGGAACAGGGTTTTTATTGGTAGTAATCAGTTCGATTATAGCAGCACACTCTTGTTGAATAACGAACTACTTTTAATACAGCAATTTTGTTAAGAAATAAATTGTATCATATCAATGCGACGCATTTTGTTTCCAGTAAAGCGCTTTCTCTGCAATTAAGAAAGCAGAACAGCGTCCCCAAAAACGAATTGTATCCGTTAGAACCTATAACCTACAAGATGTTGGTGGGGGTTCGTAGCGATCGGCCATCGCGCGCAGGTCACATCGTTGTTCGGAGTCTTCTAGCTGTCCTGTCTGAATTTGAATTTTATTGATCGTGCCAATACCTGCTTCAATTAATTTATTTTTTCTTTGTAAGTATTTAAGTTTTTTAAACTTTTCATGTCAGATAAAGCAATAGAATTTTCTTAGTGCACACAACCCATCCAGGGCCGAATTAAGGTCGTTTGACGCCTTAGGCCAGACAAATTTTGGTGCCTATTTTTTTCAATTTCGAAATGGATTTTAAAAAATCGAGCGCACGTAGCCAGGATTTCTTCTCGGGGGGGGGGGGGGGGGCGCCCACCGAGATGGTGCCGAAGGCGCAAAAAAGATAGCGCGAGAAAAATTTTTGGGTGCCACGCCCTTTTTTGAATCATGGTGCTTGCTTTTCAAGTGGGAAAAATAAAAAACACAACACAAAATCCTCAAGAAAAGCACAAAAACAAACCCGGTAATAGTTGAGGTGCTATTTGGGACTCGTGCCTCACGGGGGGGGGGCAATTGCCTTCCCCCCCCCCCCCTATACCCGCGCCTGCATTAAAAATAAATCTGATTTTTTTCGTATTGGGTTTATATTGTATTAAAATTTTAAACAAATATGCATTTTTATTATATAGGAACTATATCTACTAGGTATACTTACATGACAAACTGTCACAAAGAAAATTTAATAGTGTAGGAAATGTTTAATGTGTCCTATATTGTCGAAATCAGAGCTCTAATAATATATGGATATTTCGCATAAAATTAATTTTGTTTTTGTAAGTTTTATAAGTATCGTCTCGAGTTTCGTGGGGGGGAAGTATAAACAAGCAACTTAACATTAATGAATAATGTATACAAAATGTGAAATGAATAAAACAATTAACTCAAAATATCATAACTTAATAAGAGTTTGGTAGTTTCCAAAGTTCAAAAAAACTAATCGACTAATCCAGCTAATTAGGATACAAAAATATATAACACATAAAAACACAAATTCAGCGCTAAGAATCAAATGATATTGGTAGATTGGTTCCTTATAAATACACAAAATGATATAAACTAAAGTATAGGGATTACTTCTAAAACATCATTTCAATAACGACTCGTTATTAACGAGATCAATGACATCAACAAATAAAATAATATATGTAAATGTTCTGAGCAAAAAATATAAAGGTAATAAAAGAACAGTTTTTGTGGCCCAATGCCCAAAAACTTTTATTAAAGGTAATTTTAAAAATAACGACATTAAGAGTAGGTAAGATACAAGAAATATTTTTTTTTGTTAAACGTCAAAAACAATATAATTTCCTTCAAATTTATATTTATTTTTAAACACTAAATTTTTTAGTGCCCCTCTCTTTTTTCCTCTTCCCCTGATCGCAGATAACCCATAGAATTGTTTTGTCGGCGCCGAAAATTAAAATAAAAAACACATTGCATACCGAAAAAAAATTGTTTAAATAAAATAATAATTTTTTAAACATTTAAATTAATATTGTTAAAGATTAGCATTTTTGATATCAAATAAAGAGCCTTTTAAATAACACTTAAGCGCGGTTAATGAACGAGTGCTAACTTTAATGGGCTGTAACGTTCATAATGTTTAAAATATCACATTTAATTTATAATGTGACCAGTAACATAAATTTGGTTTTAAACTAATTTTGTCATTAATATTATATGTATTTCGTTTTAGAGGTAAATTTACTTTTAAACAGGTGACAAAGTTTGTTTAGTTGTATGTGTGTATAGGGTGGTTCTGCTGACGCAACATAAATAATCGCATTCAAAATTTATATACAGTGTGACCAGTAAAGTCCGCATCATTTTTATTAATAGCTTTATTCGAAATTTGACTTTGGCATCAAGTTCTGCTTCGATCGAGATGAAAATTAAGCAAAAAAATAGTAGTCACGTGATTCGCATTATCTGTCAAATTTTAATTTTTTTCAAAAAATAATTCAAAAGTGGGGTTATTTCTGAAAATATCGAAAAAGTTATTTGAGAAAGTTTTTTTAAATGCAGTTTCTAGCCCATATGCTAAATTTCAGCTGCATAAGATAATTTTGATTTTTTACCCACCACTAAAATTTATTTTCCACTTAATGAACACTTTACTGATGACACTGTGTTATTTTTTGACTTAATATTAAGGTGTAATACTTTCAGACACAAACTACGTTTTCAGACATCCTTATTTTATGAAGTTACCTTATACAGGGTTAAACACAAATAAACTTTGCATCACATGCGACCAAATTGTAATAGCCCAATTTTGATTTTGTAGAAAAACACACATTTAAGATGGCGCTACTTTAAAGAAAATGTATCTGAAATAAAGCATTGTCAAAACTGGGAAGTTTTATGTAGGTTGCGTTGAGTCTTATTTTGCAAAAGTGGTGCAATTTACAAAATATAGGTACAAAATCAAAATTATCTTAACCAGCTGAAGTTTTGCATGTGGGCTAGAAACTGCATTTAAAAAAACTTTTTCTTATAACTTTTTTCGATATTTTCAAAAATAACCCCACTTTTGAATTATTTTTTGGAAAAAACTAAAATTTGACAGATAATGCGAATCACGTGACTACTATTTTTTTGCTTAATATAATCGATCGAAGAAGAACTTGATGCCAAAGTCAAATTTTGAATAAAGCTATTAATTTTAAAAAATCCCATATGATGCGGACTTTACTGGTGACACTGTATACAGTGTGTCCACGGATGGACCTAACTATACTTGTAAAAAACATTATTTTCAATTTTTCGAAAAAAAGTCATTCTTCATCATTTCTTTTGCTTATTAAATAAATATAATTCACGTAAGAAAATTCTCATTTTTTTATACAGGGTGCAGTGGCGGCTCGTGCCATTTTAGTGAAGTAGGGCCAGGTAAACCCTTAGCGCCGCAGGCAAAAAATTTTGGGTGCCACGCCCTTTTTTGTTAATAATTCTTGCTTTTAAAGTAGGAAAAATAAGCAAAAAGGCACCTAATTTAATTTATGAATTTACAATCATATCTTGAATATATACCTAAACACGATAACAAGTTGAAACACACAAGCAATGTCAGTGGTTTCATCTGCGATAACAGCGATAAACGGAGAGTCCTTTATTTCTTTTATGACTTCATCATGATACACATCTAACATACAGTCCAGAAGTTCATTTTGTAGGGGTTTTGATGTTCTTTTAAATACTTTCGATTTTTCAATATGATCTTTAAGAGTTTTATCTAATTCTGAGCTGACATTTATTAATTCACGAAATATGCCCCTATTTTCTGACGTCTCTTTTTCGTCATGACCTCTCAAAGCCAACTCAAATGCACCACAAAACCGAACGCAGTTTATAATTTGGTTTAATATGTATCTGTTTTAATCAATTTGTTCGTTTTTCTTCATTATTTCATTGTGATATGCAGAATTTAATTGAGTTTTAATGTTAATTTTACCAAGACTGAAATTAAATATATTGTTTAAATGTACCTTCGATTTTTCATGTGTCTTCATTTTGTCCTAGAAATGGACCAAATCATCTGTACCTTTTTGGGACCAAGTTTGCTTCCCACCAAATAAAACACACATAAAACAAAATAGTCTATTAGATTCATCACAACCGCACACCCAAGTATTTTTTCCATAAAGTTTCCTTTAAAAATCTAATAGTATTCATTACTTATGTATTTCTAAAATAAAAAGTTCGTTAACCCTACATTAGATCAGCCGCCGGCCGAACGAAAACAAATCGGGACGCGACGCGAACATCAGCTGTTTGAAACGTCTAACATCAAATGGTCAAACGAAGAGAGCCTGGCTACGTCGTCGAGATTTTTGCCTGCTTGCATTTAAGGTCATTTTCCAACGTTTTTTTATTGAGGTGATGGCGTTTCGTCACCTCCCGTGTGCCTCGTCGCGCTTGGCGCGGAAGCTACGTTACCGTTTTACGCATAATCGTTTCCTTTCAGATGGAAATTTCCACCCGACTGTGTTACATTTTTAAATTATTTTGCTAATTGCTTTAAAAACGAGAATATTAATTTTAATAGGTTTTGGTAATTGGTATTGTAAAGGGCAGGACGCTAGACAGGAGGGCAGGTAGTGCCATGGTACTGTGGCTCTACCCCACGAACCGCCACTGACAGGGTGCATACAAAATGTGAAAATGTAGATTTGCAAAATTAAAAATTTTTGATCCAACTTTTTGAATGATCAGAATAAAAGAGATTGGAAAGATAATTCGAGAAGCCGAATAAAGTTTTAAGATATGACCTGTGGTAACTACGATATTTTATATTAAAAAATATCAATAATTTATTTAACTTTAATATAAAATATCGTAGTTACCACAGGTCATATCTAAAAACTTTATTCGACTTCTCAAATTCTCTTTCCAACCTCTTTTATTCTGATCATTCAAAAAAGTTGGATCAAAAATTTTTACTTTTGCAAATCTACATTTTCACATTTTTTATGCACCCTGTATAAAAAAATTAGAATTTTCTTATGTGAATTATATTTATTTAATAAGCAAAAGAAATGATGAAAAATGACTTTTTTTCGAAAAATTGAAAATAATGGTTTTTACAAGTATAGTTAGGTCCATCCGTGGACACACTGTACATTTATTTGTCAAAAAGAATAATATCTTTTTTATTTTAAGTGTGAATAATCAAAAATACCCTTAAAAGACAAATTCAACATTCAACTAAATATAAGGTTGATAAATTTCCAATACAAACCATATTTACTGACTAATTGATACCCCTAAATACCTAAGTTTTTTTATTTATCTCACGTAACACATTTCTAATTCCTTCCCTTCTACCAAGAAATCCATTGTAATAAAATGCCCTTTTGTCGTCGTAACTTCCCATTTTAATCCCGAAACGGTCGCTAAATAGACATTGACACAATCCCGAAATTTGTCTCCGTTATTTCTTCTCTATTCAAGGAAGTTTTTTTCTATTGTGCCGGGTGTTATTCTTTCACACCCCTGTATACATTAGGTCAGGGATAGTGCTTCTGAAACTTGACGGATTTTGGAGCAGGGGCGTAGAAGTATAAGACGAATCGGTCATAGAAATGTTTGGGGAAAATTACTTAAATTATGCTGATATAAAAATAAAATTGAAGAGCTTTTCATTTATCATTAACAGGTATTTATTAATAAAATCTTACTTAACGAATATATTTTAATAAAATTTGGATTAAGTTGAGCGCTTTATAACTTTTTTATTTTTACTCCGATTTAAGTGATTTTTTAGAGAGCTCTAGATACATTCATTATTTTTAACATGCCAATACAAATTTTAAGAGAAATTGGTTTTTTGACATATTATACAAGAATAATCGAAAAGTTGTTTTTTTTTGCTTAGTGTCAAAACACCCTGTGTAATAATTAGGAAGCAAAATTACTTCAAAATATCAGTTTTTATTGGGCCGAAAATATTCTTTGCATTTTTGTTTTTGGTTCATCTCAATACGTGCATTTGTTCTCACCCAAATGCAAAATGATCTTGATGATGTCATTAATTTAGGAAACTCCAAACTAAAGCTATTGATGACCGATTTCTTGTACTTAAAACTCTTCGGAATCGTCGTTTAACGTCAGTAAAGGCGAAAAACCAACTTCGAATGGTTCAAATTAAAAATGTCAGTTCTCGGACAGTTCGTCGAAGATTACACGAAGGTAATTTAAACTCACGCAGCCCAGCAACTGGACCTAAATTGCTACCGCGTCATAAGAGTCAAAAATGAAGGAATATTACCCAGGATGATATTCGCGTGTACAGGCAGTAGTAAGAGCTAGAGGATGAGGCAACAGAAATAATAGAGATGATTGTGTTTAAGTGAAAAAGTTGTTGTTGGCACGTGTTAAGTTTGTTTTGCGAAAATGTTATTTTTTAAATATTGGGTATACGCACCTTTTTCCGTAAAGTTATTTGTTTATTAAATCTTAATTATTACAATACCATTTGTTTTCTTGCATTTTAATAGTCTATATTATTCTGAATGCAATGGCAATGAGAAAATTATGAAAAAATTTAAATTATTGACCTCATCAAGATCATTTTGCATTTGGGTGAGAACAAATGCACGTATTGACATGAACCGAAAACCAAAGTGCAACGAATATTTGCCTCAATGAAAACTGATATTTTGAAGTAATTTTGCTTCCTAAATTATTCCACAGGGTGTTCGGACACTAAGCAAAAAAAACTTTTTGATTATCCTTGTATAATATGTCAAAAACCCAATTTCTCTTAAAATTTGTATAAGCATATTAAAACTAACAAATGTATCTATAGCTTTCTAAAAAATCACCTAAATCGGAGCAAAAATAAAAAAGCTATAAAGCCCTGAACTTAATAATCCAAAATTTATGATGCCCGTTTTTTTTTTCACAGGAGTGTATGTATAAATTAGAGGTTGCAATTCACCCTACTTTGTTGCGACATCTGGTAGTCCTTAAGGATCCAGCTTAGCTAATGACGTCTTTGATTTTTGATATTTTTATTAACGATTCAGTTGATGTAGGTTCTTCTTTTTGCAGATCATATAAAACTATTTAAAAAAGTTAAAGGTGTCATTGGTTGTAGTGCTTTACAGAAAGATTTTGACTCACTGTATAATTTTATTGGTCCGTAATAAATAATAATAAATCACTTACCTTTCAACATTGATAAGTGTAAACATAATATTGAGGTTTTCCTATTCTAAAAACGACTCACTTTGTTTACCAAACCAATGGTAATAAGGTAGATTCAGTAACCGAAAAAAAGGATTCGGGAGTGTTGTTTGATGATAAATTATCATTTAATTTCCACATTGTATCAATAGTAAGGCTATCCTATAAAAACCTCCAGTGCTTCGCATCTAGATTATAAAACACCTTAACCAATTCGTGTTTAAAATAAATAAATTCAAAAAATTGCTGCCGCGCTACTGATCCTTCACGGGGTGTACGAAACGTGTCTTCTTGCTGAATTCTAGGGTGCTTAATACCGAACAGGTATAAATTTTTCTACCGGACAAACAACCCCCGGTGTTGTGTTGCCAAACAGATTAAAAATTTTCTGCTAAATGTGGTCTAATAAAAGCTCCGAGATGCGTAAAAAGGCAAGGTACTGTCTGGCGAGATACAAGCTGCCGGCCGAGCTGTAATATGGGGTCGAGTTTCTATATAGATTTTTTTTTTTTTAGATATTTTTAAAGCTAAAAGTCCTTAATACACTCAGTTCCAAAAAAAGTGACGCACCTAATATTTGATGCAACTTTGTAGCTTTGTCATTTCTGAATGAATTGTCTGATTTTTATTTTCTTTCCATTTATTGGTAGGTAATTCCTTTACCTTTAAGAAAAAAATAAACTGGTAGAAATTTTTTCAAAGCCCCCTGGCTGATAGTGGAAAAACTCAAGCCATGTTATATTCTTAATTTTTCACTCACCCTGTGCGTTAATCAAGTAAATGTATAGAAAGCGCCTACACTCTATATGAAAGTCGCTTCTTTTACGAGCATTTTGATTTTTTGTTCATTAATGTATCTCTAATGATGTCCAAATTACAGCTTTTTTGCTGAAACCTTGCATATTACCAACTTTATAAATTTACCGAGAAACAGTTTTTAACAGATACGAATTTTAAAAACATTTTTATTAAACACAAAATTATAACCTAGGATACCTGCTTAATACCGTGTATTGTAATATAATAAAAAAATCGGTCCATTCGTTCAGAAATGGCAAAGCTTCAAAGTTGCAACAAAAATTAGGTGCGTCACTTTTTTTGGAACTGAGTGTATATTAAGACAAAAAAGAACACAGTGTCATCAGTAAAGTGTAAAGTGTTCAGTAAGTGGAAAATAAATTTTAGTTTAACTTAACGTAAAGTTTATTTATTTTCAACGATTTAATATTTAAAACCCTTTTACTTTATTTTTTTACTTTTAGGCACAAACTACGTTTTCAAAAATACTTATTTTATGAAGTTACCTTATACAGGGTCAAAAACAAATAAACTTTGCATCACATGCGACCAAATCTTAATAGCCCAATTTTGATTTTGTAGAAAAACACACATCATATGGCGCTACTTTAAAAAAAATGTATCTGAAATAAAGCCTTGTCAGAACTGAGAAGTTTTATGTAGGTTGCGTTGAGTCTTATATTGCAAAAGTGGTGCAATTTACAAAATATAGGTAAAAAATCAAAATTATCTTATGTAGCTGAAATTTTGCATGTGGGCTAGAAACTACATTTAAAAAAGCTTTTTCTAATAACTTTTTTCGATATTTATACAGAAATACTTTTGAATTATTTTTTGGAAAAAATTAAAATTTGACAGATAATATGAATCACGTGACTATTATCTTTTTGCTTAATTTTCATCTCGATCGAAGCAGAACTTGATGCCATAGTCAAATTTTGAATATATGATGCGGACTTTACTGGTGACACTGTAGAATAAACGAATTTCAGAATTATGAATTTTGTTGTCCATATGGCATCATAAACCTTCATTTTACCGATTATAAATACTTTTAACATGCAACGTCAACTATTATGTATAATATACAGTTATATGAATCTTTCATATGATAAAGACATGCCAATTTCCTTTTTAATGTTAGTAAATGCCGTTTTTACATCTCGGTAATATCATCAATGTTTAATGAAGTTATAATACTAAAACTTCTCGCATGCATTAATTAATTTACCGCCTACTAACTCTAAAACGCAATAATGCAGTAAAACATTACTGTTCTATTGGCACCGAGACAAATAAAAATGTCCTTAAATTGCAGGATTAATGATATAATCACGTTTTGGAGCCAAACATAAACATCGACATTCTACATGGAAAGAAAATACAAAATCTCCGATATACGGCTTGATAATAGAATGTAGATTCCTGAAATCAGCGACAGAAGGCAAGCCTGTATTAAACACAAGCTAAAAAAAAATTTAGAATGCTTATTCACCATAACACCTGTCAAAAAAATTACCTTATCAGACTTCCATTGTCTTTATTTACTTTTAATTTAAATTTAATGGATTGTCTTAAACTATTAATATGTTCCAAAAACCGTATCAGCTTTTCGTTGCTGCCTGTCCAGATAATAAAGGTATCATCAACATATCTAAGCCAAAGTTTAGGTTTAATTTTGGCAGTGTTAATAGCATGTGGCATGTGACTCAAACTCAAACCTTTCTATGTACAGGTTAGCCACCACCAACCAACCAACATAATAAACATTGTTCAGAAGTCAAGGTTTTGGACACGGAACAGCACTGGAGAAAACGAAAATTTAAAGAAGCAGCTTTCATGAATCAAAATACACATACATTTAGTAAACCAAGTATAGATATACCCAATATCTGGAAACCTCTTCTTGTCCAAAACAAATAGCTCAAACTTTACACTCCAATAAGCACGTATAGGCGGAGCCATCAAGTTTCATTGCACATTGATAGTATTTAAGACAGTAGCCTTAGAATTATAATTTAGCTTACACTTGAAAACGGTTAGAGATGCTAACTAACCGAAACGTTGTGTTGAGTAACAAAATAAAGACAATGGAAGTCCGATCAGGTAATTTCTTTGATACTACTTCATGTCTTCCACTTTCAAACAAACATTAGACCTGTGTTTCGTGAATTAATTTTTTTCCATAAAAAAAATTTGCAATTATATTTACGCCAACCAAAAACACGAGTCTTGCCGAACTACGACGAGTCGGCGAGCCAATATAGAGCCTGTTGTGACTATGAATTTGGTTGAACAATGAAAAAAGACCAACTTGGACTGAAAGAAATCGAGAACGGTTAACGATGACGGTAGATAAGTACCGCCTGCCTCTACCAAATTTTGCCTCTATGTGGCACTTGCCTGCCAAAAGGTTGCCGACCGCTGGCTGATGTATGAGATACGTATTGCCTTTCTAAAATTGTGTTATTTTGCCGTCCTCGTTTTTTATCGTCGGCACGATGGTACCTACCCATATCGTAAAATAAATAATTAATTTGACATCTTTATCGGATACCAATATTAAGTTAATATTGATAATTCCCGATTTTACTTTCTAGCAAGCATATGACGTTGTCAATCATTGTCAATTAAATCAACAAGCGATGTTTTCCGGATGTCCAGCAATTCAAATTGTGTAAATATATAATATGTACTTTTTTCAATAGAAAATTGTCGTTACATATTACAATGTGGTGACTGGGTCCCATCTCAGTCTAAATTGATTATGTCATTTAATTGTATGTCTAGTTCGGTTAATCTAATCTCACAATTGAATACTATTATAAGCTTGTACCCCAAAATTATGTTGGTGTATTAATCATGTTTACATATTATTATTAATAAGGGAAATTAGAATCAATATTGTATCTTGATTATAATGATCGGTAAATAATAATAAAGCTATGAGGTTTGCAGTACCTACGTACTATTTAACGAGTGTATAATGTATGCCATAATAAGCGGCGTATCTTAAAAGGTATGGTCAATAATTTGGGATTGAATATACTTATTGGTTGGTGTTGGTTTTAAATGGGGAAAATAAACACAAATAAACCTTGAATATAAGGACACATCTACACAACATTTATATCACGGAACACAAAATTAGGATTGCAGTCATGCACCTCGCACTTGCACTAAAAGTACACCATACCATCAGACATCAATCACCCACCAACAACGGAAATCAAATGATATGTTTTGAATTACTCCGTTCAACTTAAACCACGCGTCCCTCTCTGTTCCGTTGTGGTAAGGGATAGACTATATTAGCGCTCGCTGAAACTTATCTAAACGATTTCTCCATATTTTAAAGAAGGAACTATTTAGTTCCTAAAAAGTATATTTTAGTTATAAAAAGATGGTTTATTTTTAGTATTAATTGTAGGAATTAAAAAATCAGATACATATTTTAATGGTATGTATTTTGTTACCGGAAAAAAATATCGAATAGGGGCGAAAATATGTTGTCAAAAAAACGACCTCGTGTGTTTTTAAACGAAATATTTTAGGGATTAAAGGATTTATTTTTGTGGTAACCTATGCAGGGTGTTTCATTAAGGGTGGCCACCGGCCATATCTCTGAAACTACTAAGCATTAAAACTTATGATTAAAGCGGTCATGAGAAAATTCTGGAAATTACTTTTAAGTTCCTCATTTCGCTGCAAAGGGGCATAATTTAAAAAAAAAAATTTTTATTCTAAATTTTTCCGAAATTTTCCGTATTAAGGTATAATTCTGATTACATCATCGAAAAGCTTAGATAATTCTGCATCATTTTGGTTTAAGGCTCATTGACGTACCAACCTTGATAAGAGTGGGAGAAGCTATTGAAAGTATAAACATTAAAATCGCTGTAACTTCTAAACGACTTATCCGATTTTACTAAATTTAAGCTTGTTTGGAAGGAAAAGGTAAGTATCTTCAATTGCCGTATCCAACAGTACACGATAGTGTTTAATAATATTGCTAGAGGGCGCAATTTGTATTAAAAATTATTGTTTTGGCAATAACTCTGAAACGAACAAAGATATCGAACTGCGGTCTTCACATCTTTTCTTGCAAATTTCATCTACTTTCCGATTATGATGTCATAGTTATACCGTATGGTTTGAATTTTCGGGATAAAATCAAAAAAATCTGTTATTATTACAAATTGCGCCCTCTAACAATTTTATTAAACACTATCGTGTACTGTTTGACACAGCAATTGATGATACTTACCTTTCCCTTCCAAACAAGCCTAAATTTAGTAAAATCGGATAAGTGGTTTAGAAGTTACAGAGATTTTCATGTTTACACTTTCAATAGCTTCTTTCATTCTTATCAAGGTCGGTACGCCAATGAGCCTTGAACTAAAATGATGCAGAGTTGTCTCAGTTGTCTAAGCTTTTCGATGATGTAATTAGAGTTATACCTTAATATGGGAAATTTCGGAGAAATTTAAAATAAAAAAATAAAAATTTTTAATTCTAAATTTTTCCGAAAATTCCCATATTAAGGTATAATTCTGATTACATCATCAAAAAGCTTAGATAATTCTGCATCATTTTGGTTTAAGGCTCATTGGCGTACCAACCTTGATAAGAGTGGGAAAAGCTATTGAAAGTATAAACATTAAAATCGCTGTAACTTCTCAACGACTTATCCGAGTTTACTAAATTTAAGCTTGTTTGGAAGGAAAAGGTAAGTATCTTCAATTGCCGTATCTAACAGTACACGATAGTGTTTAATAATATTGCTAGAGGGCGCAATTTGTATTAAAAATTATTGTTTTGGCAATAACTCTGAAACGAACAAAGATATCGAACTGCGGTCTTTACATCTTTTCTTGCAAATTTCATCTACTTTCCGATTATGATGTCATAGTTATACCGTATGATTTGAATTTTCGGGATAAAATCAAAAAAATCTGTTATTATTACAAATTGCGCCCTCTAACAATTTTAATAAACACTATCGTGTACTGTTTGACACATCAATTGAAGATACTTACCTTTCCCTTCCAAACAAGCTTATTCGGGATGAGGAATGCAAATTTGCCAACCGTTTTTTCGCATTTTATAGAGGGCGCCACATAGGAGCCTATACTTTAATTTGAATAGTTCCAACTTTTTTTATCCTATACTGTATGGGCATTTTGACTGAATATTTTTATCCTTCTAACCTTGTGACACAAAAAGGTATACTACCTTTGTTTCGATAAATCTAACCGTTTTCGAGAAAAAAGCTAAAATAACATTGCTTGCATGTGATTTTAATTTATTATTTTTTAATTAAATTAATTAAATTTTTTAAAAAGAATTAATTTATGCATTGAAGAGGAAGGACGTCACTTGGAACCTTCGATTTAAATGTTTAATTTATTGTTCTGGTAACTTATTGTATTTTACATTTTTTGGAAATAAAATTTAACTTTAACACCCTGTCACTCAGTTAATAATCAATTTTCGAAAAAATGTTATAGGTAGAGATAGCATTTATTTTTGGTCTAGAATTATCCTCTTAATTTGTTGCTCATCATTTCCGGACACCCTGTCACATTAAAAAAAAAATGTAGTGATTTTTCTCAGTGTAGCTGATCTCATGTTTTCAAACTTTACGCTTTCTCTAAGTCAGGATGTTAATGCTAATTGTGATAAATTCGGTTTGTAGTAAAAAGACCCATTGTCCTAGGTTTATTAAGCAAAGCATAACGCTTTTACTATTCCTTGTAATATTACAGGCCTATTATCAACTGGTCGTAGATAAAATAATTAAAAGTACAATTATCCTACCCTGCCAAATTGGAGGCCCGTCAAACGAGCGTATACTTCCCCTTAAGCGCAACGCTTTACAGAAAATTATCCTCATTTACGAAATTTTATTATGTGTACATCAATAGAAATGGAGCAGCTTTATTGCAGGAATTATACCCAGATTACTCGCTATTACTAAGGTTTATTACAATTACTATTATAGCTTACAGCACTATGGCGTTACAATATTGTTCAATAAATAAAGCCGCAAGGAAACGTTTTATGTCTCAAGTGTGATTAACTGGTCTATTTGCTAGTCCAGGGTAATAGCAATGGCGTAAATTTTTTGTAATAGAGTGAAAATGAATTTCTTTAAAACCGACCAGAAAATATACACTTTCTGGACAATTTTTCGTCTAGAAAATAAACTTTTTCCGATCGCAAGACCGGAAAAGTGACGTTAGAGACCGGAAATAGTAATTTACGTTACAAGACCGGAAAGTAGTGTTTTTCAGGTCGAGACAAGCATTTCCAGGGCGAGCCGTAGGCGAGTCCTGGAAGCTTGAAGAGACCTGGAAAACACTAATTTTCGGTTGCGTGACGTACAATATTTTTTTTAAGACCGACACTTCGATATACTTACATTAAATTATTTTATATTATTTTTAAATGCGTCGTATGACTTCTCGTAACGGGCTTTTGATTTTACTGGCAATATATCGTAAGTCGCTTTCCTTGCTGCTTCCAAAATTTCTTCTGAAATCTCATTTTCCGTGTCGGATAATTCAAAATCTGAATTCATATTGTTTTTGCGAACTCGCGAAACAAGTTTGACATAAACAACAAATTAAAAATCAACGAACTGTCACTCGACAATACATCGATATGTTGTTGTCATAGTAACGAAATCAAGGTAGCTTGTATTAACAAAGAGCGATTGGAAAAACAAAAAACAGGGACCGGAAAAAAAATTTCCGGCCTCTAACGTCAATTTTCCGGTCTTGCGATCGGAAAAAGGTTATTTTCTAGACGAAAAATTGTCCAGAAAGTGTATATTTTCTGGTCGGTTTTAAAAAAAGATTTTTCCGGTCCCTGTTTTTTGTTTTTCCAATCGCTCTTTGATAATACAAGCTACCTTGATTTCGTTACTATGACAATAACATTTCGACAGTTCGTTGATTTTTAATTTGTTGTTAAACTTGTTTCGCGAGTTCGCAAATTTAACAATGAATTCAGATTCTGAATTATCCGACACGGAAAATGAGATTTGAGAAGAAATTTTGGAAGCAGCAAGGAAAGCGACTTACGATATATTGCCAGTAAAATCAAAAGCCCGTTACGAGAAGTCATACGACGCATTTAAAAATAAAATAAAATAATTTAATGAAGTATATCGAAGTGTCGGTCTTAAAAAAAAATATTCTATATACAAAACTAAAATCAGAAAAATAAACCTGACACGGCACGACACTGCTCAGAAAATGCTTTAATTTTTTTACCAGCACTTCATTCTCGTCAACCAGACTCCGGCCCGTTCATCAAGGCATAACCACGTATATTTTATCTCCGTCTCTTCCACGCCATCGGCGGTCACTGGCCTATCTCTGTCTGGTAGAATCGATCGTTAGACGGGCCGGGTACCGGTTCAGCTTATATCCTGGCGCTTCCAACCGCAACAAATTACATGCTGTTGCCAATTCTTCAAAATTTTCTGATTTGTAAGCACAATGTAAGTACCTATATACGAGAAACAAGGGTTTGTTCATTAGTTGTTTTTAAACACTGAAAACACTTTTTGTCTTGATTTCAGTTATATTGTTTCTTAAGGACTAAAGAATGTATTATTATAACAATGAATGGCTTGTTATTTTTTTCTGTCACACTCAAAACTCCTCGGTTTAAAGTATATTTGTAAACTAGCTTTCAAAGAAAGTTACTGACTAACAACTGAATACTGATATAAATGAAATATCTTTAATAAAAAAACTTAAAGAATTGAAGAAGAAAGATCTGACAACCCTGGTTATGCGGTCGGTCTCTTTGAGACTGTTTACCGCCGTATGGAATGATTGGAATGTCCTCAAACTGAGATTGGATAAATAATACAATTTTGAGCTATTTATTAAAATTTATACTTTAATTACTCGAAAACCGTTAGATTCCATGTTACATTGATAAACAAAAAATTTCCAGTCGAAATATACTACTATAATTAACAACCAAATAAGTTAATAAAGTTAATTCGGATTCGAGTTTTTTTCGTTTCTTTGCATTTTTTGAGAACATTTACCATAGTAAAGTATATTTTTTTACACCATCAGAAAGTAGAGATTTCAACGAACAAAAAGCCCACCGGCTGTTTTAAAAAAGCAGATATTTTGACGTGAGAATTTTCGATTGAAAATTAGGGTGCTTTTTCGATATTAAGTCAAAATAAGGTGAAAAAATAAATATTTTAAATCAAAATAATTACAGCGTGTTTGGAACATAGAAAGGTAAGTTTTCACCAAATTTCGTGAAAAAAAACATTTTTTGTAAAAGATAAAAATAAAAAACCAAAAACTTGGGTATTTGAATTTTTCACATAAATTTTGAGGTTATGTGAAAAAGTGTAAATACAAAAGTTATAGATATTTTTATTACCTACAACTTTGCCATTTAACGTTTTTCCATAGGACTTGTAGTTTTGCCGGAAATCGAGATAAATCGTTTTCTACCCTTAAAAACTCACCCCCTTTCACTTTTCGACCCCGCATCGCCTGTAAATTATTTTTCCTTTCATTTTTGTTATATACCCTTTTCCAATGGGTTTCATCCTACTATTATTTTTTTTGGTTTCAAAAATTATCGACCCTGGTCTATAGGCTAAAAATCACAATTTAGTGCAAACGCCCATTTCCTTTTCCTGAATACGCCACTGACATAAGTTTAATTAAAACCCACCAAAATTTTACCAGTATACGGAAAATAGCAGAAAACACGGTCATAACCCTCGTGTTAAAATATTAATTTAAGTAATTCCGGGCCATAGCAATAAAATAAATGTGCTGTTTTTGTCTGCATTATACGTGGTAAGTGAAGGGTAACAAATTTGTTTTACTACCCCCATAATCTTGGACCACCGCGGAGAACAATGGCGTTATGTTTGTGACTTCACTGCACTGATGGATATCTTCGGATAAAATTATGATGAATTATGACATTTTGTTTACCTACTGTCTGGAAGCTGCTTCTGTGGAAAAATTAAGCCGAGAAATACACGGTTTAAACATGGCTAAAGACTATACGTAGAATAAATTGGGAGGGTTTAGATTAGGCGATTATGATGAAGATTAAAAATGCACACGTCATTAAAAAACACTGGTTAGGTTTATCTGAATTCTTAAAAAACACACTGAAAAAAAAGCTTTCTATTTCTTATAAGAATTCATATACTCCTTAATACAAACTGTTTAATACTATATTATTATGTGACTTACCAATAAAAATCAGTACTGTAGTTCTCAAAAATTTTAATAGCTTCTAGTGTGATAATAGACAGTTTTCGTTGTCTTTTAAAAGCGATTCCGATAGCCGCTATTTGACAACTTTGACATTTGAGCTGTCATTTATCGTTATCGTTACGGATAAGTGGCGGGAGCTAACGGACGGAAGACGAAGCCATAGCGAAAACGGAACGCATGCGTAATGCCCATTTCTTAACAAAATGCAAAGCCCTTTCATGCCAGAAACTTTATGGTTGCTTTCTGTTATTACATTATTGGGAATCCTAACTGCTTCATCAGCCACTCTTCTTAAGTGATTTTTTTCAAATCGGAAATAACGTTTGCATTCAGCATTATTATAGTTTTCTAAATTGAAATTTCCATACAACTGTGCTCGATACTGAATGTCCTGGCGAACAAGCACCTCCAAGAGAAGGGCATCATCACAAAACGGATCACTGGATAAGTCCAATAAAAGCAACCTTTCGTCTATCATGATGTTTTAGAATTTTGGGTACTAGGAAATTAAAACCAAGCAAAAAAGATAGCACAAAACGTATATGAAAATATGAACACAAACCATTAAAGATAGGTTATGTTATATTTGTTATGTTTACTGTCGAATTCGACTTAACGGTAACGTTTAAACGAATTGAACGAAAACTATTTTTACGATCTGTCAAATAGCGGCTTCGTATTCGTATTCGTTATGGTTAACCGTTTGAATTTGCCTATACAACGAAAACTGTCTATTACTCTTGTCGTTTAACATTGCATATGATTATCTATTAGGCAACATGGTTTAGTGAGATGGTAAAATTCATCCATGGATTATAAAGTTCAAATACTAATGATGGGTTGTGCCAAATAAGAATATTCTATTGCTTTATCTAACATGCAAAATTTACAAAAACTTATACATTATAAGTAAAAATAAATTAATTGAAATAGGTATTGCGCTGAGAAAATGAAGTTTCCTAAGTTATCGGGCTGGACAAATTTAGCAGCTGTTACTAAATAAACCGCTATATTAGTTAAAATATTGTTTAAAGGTGACATGATGATCTTGTAGTCGTTGCAGTATATATTTTGCTGGGTTTTAGAAATCTAATAGTGCTGTTATTACAACATATTTGTTAACTGTTGCTATATTATTATGTCTATACCAGCTAAATAATTTTATAAAGAAATAAACTTAAACGGCTAAGTAATTATTGCTATCTGAATTAGCACTCCTAGCGTTACAATTGTTAATCGTAACCCTAATGATAGCTCGATCGCGGTTCTACTAGACCTAGGGCAAAACGGTTTATTAAGATTCGTTATTTGGATGTAGGAAAGGGTAAATTCGGTTGAACGTCAGCCAATAAGAAAGCGCTTGCTCTGCCACTCGGACATCAGGAAAATCAAAAGTCGAATCTGTAATCGTATCTTCCGCGAGATAGTTGTGTGACGCGAAACGCATTACGCGCATTATTTTTCAGTTCTGTATGCCTGTGCTGTACCTACCTAAAGTATTCGTTGTTTTTTATGTGATTTTGTACCTCCTGTTAACTTTTGTTCTAATAAAAAATTAGAAAAAAAAAATTAGATGGGGCATAATTTAAGAGTAGATTTTTTAGCTATAAACTTTAATCAGTTTTAAATAATATATGTCTTTTTTGTAATAAATACAATTTATTAGAATAAAAATCTGAATAATTTCTTTAATTTCATTGAAGTTTGTCGCTAAATACATGTTATCGTTAAGTATAAAATGTTCTCAGTTTAAAACATGCACACCAACTTTTTTTTTAACTTTTTATTACAATACAAGTTAACAGGGGGTGCAAAATTAATTATGTAAATCCTTATGGCCCGCGTTTAAAAAAACTTACCGTAGGTATATAAAACTTTCGTTTGAACAGCACATATTTATGGAACGCCCTGTATAACTACTTGCTAAACAAAGAAGCAGTGATTACTAAACAATCATGCTGTGATTACTAAACAAGTATGCTCCTTTACTAAACGACAATACAATAATTACCACACGAGTATATTGATATTACACGATCATGCAACAGTTACTAAATAAACTCAATTTTCGAAAAAATGTTATAAGAAGAGATAGCATTTATTTTCGGTCTAGAATTATCCCCTAAATTTTTTGCTCATCATTTCCGGACAACCTGTATACACTCCCAGGTTACCAATATTTTAACTAATTCTTGGGTTACGTGTAAAGTCCTTCCCTTGTTTAAATACACTATAATTACCTAATACAGCAAATAACTCTGCGTTAAAATTTACGCCATTTCCGGATGATTAGGTCGATCATCCCAAATATTCCATGGGGACCCTTGAACGGTCACAAAACGTGTGTAAATGTAAAATGTCGGAATTTATCCCACAGAAATCCGGGAAGTGCACCACCATTTTGAAATATTTGTCTGGTAATAAATCAATTACAATGACCGATTCGTTCACCAGTCCGAAACGCTTTTGAAAACCGAACACCACTATGATGAGGTGAGGGATTTCCACAATAACAAAGATCGTCTGACACAGGGCCGGACTTTAAAATATACTTTAGTGTTTATTGCAACTGAAACTGAAGGGTTTCGGTAAATGTAACGTTTTATCGAATTTAGTTTGTCGTTCGCTTTTGTTCTTAGTCAAATGTCGAGGAGTTTGAAGCACGGGTAAGACATGAGTGTCTGTTAATTTCTCTCGAAGTAATGAGAAATGTTAAAAACGAATTTTACTTGCATTTAGGATATTGACTAGGGCTGGGCAAAAATTCGATATATCGATAAACGATATTTAAAAAATAAAATATTGATTTATCGATATATCGACTACAGTGTCACCAGCATCATATGGGATTTTTTTTTATTAATAGCTTTATTCAAAATTTGACTTTGGCATCAAGTTCTGCTTCGATCGAGATGAAAATTAAGGGAAAAAATAGTAGTCACGTGATTCGCATTATCTGTCAAATTTTAATTTTTTCCAAAAAATAATTCAAAAGTGGGGTTATTTCTGAAAATATCGAAAAAAGTTATTGAAAAAAGTTTTTTTTAATGCAGTTTCTAGCCCACATGCAAAATTTCAGCTGCATAAGATAATTTTGATTTTTTACCTATATTTTGTAAATTGCACCACCTTTGCAAAATAAGACTCAACGCAACCTACATAAAACTTCTTAGTTTTGACAATGCTTTATTTCAGATACATTTTCTTTAAAGTAGAGCGTCATATTAAATGGGTGTTTTTCTACAAAATCAAAATTAGGCTATTAAAGTTTGGTCGCATGTGATGCAAAGTTTATTTGTTTTTGACCCTGTATAAGGTAACTTTATAAAATAAGTATTTTCGAAAACGTTGTTTGTGGCTGAAAGTAATACACCTTAATGTTAAAACAAAAAAGAACACAGTGTCTTCAGTAAAGTGTTTTTTAAGTGGAAAATAAATTTTTGTTTAACAACGTAACGTTTATCTATTTTCAACGATTCAATTAAAAACCCCTATATTATAATTTATTATTAAGCTATGCCATAATAACGTTAACATGTATTACTTTCAAGCACAAACTACGTTTTCAAAAATACTTATTTTATGGAGTTACCTTATACAGGATCAAAAACAAATAAACTTTGCATCACATCCGACCAAATTTTAATAGCCCAATTTTGATTTTGTAGAAAAACATTTAATATGGCGCTACTTTCAAGAAAATGTTTTTGAAATAAAGCATTGTCAAAACTAAGAAGTTTTATGTAGGTTGCGTTGAGTCTTATTTTGCATTGCAAAGGAGGTGCAATTTACAAAATATAGGTAAAAAATCAAAATTATCTTATGCAGCTGAAATTTTGCACGTGGGCTAGAAACTGCATTTAAAAAAACTTTTTCTAATAACTTTTTTCGATATTTTCAGAAATAACCCCACTTTTGAATTATTTTTTAAAAAAAATTAAAATTTGACAGATAATGCGAATCACGTGACTACTATTTTTTTGCTTAATTTTCATCTCGATCGAAGCAGAACTTGAAGCCAAAGTCAAATTTTGAATAAAGCTATTAATAAAAAAAATCCCATATGATGCGGACTTTACTGGTGACACTGTATATCGATATTTTTTTCAATATCGATATTAGATATTGGAATTTCAATATCGCCCAGCCCTAATATTGATAAACAGTGAATGGACAAAATTTTGAGTAATCATTTTACAAAAAAGTGTTAAAGATGGATTGATGGTTTTTTTTTCAATAAAATTAATTTTTGTTTGTTTAATAGGTAGGTATCTTATAAACGACAAGGAATAAAAATTTGAAATTTGGTATTTATGTATAACTTAATAATATGCACTTTATGCACCAAATTATCATATCGTCATATCCAGTGGCGCCCAGCCAGCCGGGGTGCTCATATATTGACGTCCCCTTCAAAACTTGTTGCCAGCTTTGCTTTTCACAGGTACCTATTTCATCTCATAATTAATTTTATTTTTTTTTATCCTGAGAATTTAACTTCGTTAAGTGAAGAAGAATTATACGTGAAAGCGCGGAATTTACAAACGATATACCATAAAGACTTGTCCGTTGACTTTCCTAGTCAAATTTTAAGCCTCAGAAAGGGAATTGGAGATGGTATTTCAAAATTAAAAAACTTGCGGATCATTTATTAATAAAAAATCAGTGAGTTTCTTAAAATTTTCCAGTTGTATCTAGTGCAGTGATGTTATTTCTAACTTTACCAGTTAGTGGCATCAGCGGAACGATCTTTTTCCAAACTTAAAATAGTAAAAACCTATTTACGTAACACCATGGGACAACAACGCTTTTCGGATTTATCCTTAATCAGTATCGAACGCGACACGAGTTTGTTAAAACATTTAATATCGATGAAATTATAAAGTCTCTACGATCTGATCGTTTTGTATAATACCTTGTATTATGTATAGTACTTAGTGACTTAAAGTTTGTGCAGACTTGTTCAGTGTTCATGTGTTTTACTGTTTTCTGTCTTTTGGATTCTATGAGCCTCGATCACTGCTACCCCCCGTTACTACCGATTCGATTAACGAATTGCAAAATTTATAAACCTGAACCTAATAGTAATAAAAATAAGAATTATCATTTTCCATTCGTTATAGAGAGACGGCCCCTGAAAACGTTTGCGGGGGGGGGGGGGGCACTCAGTTTTTGCTACGCCATTGGTCATATCTCTAATTTGGGACATACTATATTAATTTTTTTTTATAAAAAAAAACACAACTTAAAAGCATTTTTCCAAAAAAAAACTGTACTGGATTTACTGAATTTATGTCAAGTTACAAACTTACACAGTATAATATACTTCGTCACTTACCTGATTATTTGCGGTTTACAACGTAGACGGCTTTCTGCCGTCATGAGTCTCAATAGTACCTGCACAGAAGGAAAAAAAATGTTAGGTATGCTCATTATTAAGAGGGCATCACATCGCATGTAAAATAATCCCAATTTTCGCCCTCCGCTGTCACCGAACTTCTCCGAAACGGCACCTACGATTTTACTTCAAAGTAATGTAAACTATGTTTCTCATGCTTTTGTTTGATGGTGGTAAACAATAAAGTAATATCAACAGAAATACCTTGTCGGACTTTCATTGTCTTTATTTTGTTACTTAACACAACGTTTCGGTTAGTCGTTTTCAAATGTAAACTAAATTATAATTCTAAGGCTACTGTCTTAAATACTATCCATGTGCAATGAAGCTTGATGACTCCGCCTACGTGCTTATTGGAGTGTGAAGTGTGAGCTGTTGGTTTTGGACAAGAAGAGGCTTCCAGATATTGGGGATATATATACTTGCTTTACTAAATATATAGGTATTTTGATTCATGAAAGCTGCTTCTTTAAGTTTTCGTTTTCTCCAGTGCTGTACTGTTCCGTGTCCAAAACCTTGGCTTCTGACCACTGTATATTATGTTGGTTGGTCCATACATGTTCCGGTATGCCTGATCTCGAAGTTTCACCTCTTTGAGTATGTTTCAGATGTTCTTTAACTCGTACGGGAAGAGGTCTTTTTGTTTCTTCAATGCACGATTCGCCACACTCGCAAGGGATTTGATAGATGCAATTTATTGTGTTTTCATTACGGGGGGGTTTTACTTTTAAGAAAGCTTCTAAGCATATTTCCGGATTTGAAGGCCGTTTTGATATTATAGTTTTTGGTTATCCTTCTAATTTTGTCAGAAATCCCCTTGACATTAAGGTATTGTAAGAAATGCTTGCTCCTCTTTCGTTTCTGTATTATAGTTTTTACTTCGCGATTATTTCAAAATAAACATCTCGAAATAAATTCGATAAGTTCAGAGAGTTTCGAGTAAATGGTATAAATGCATGCGGCGAGTAAAAGCGATGATGCCCTCTTAAAGAGGACCATCAGTCCGTCACATAAAAATCTCACAAGGTAGCCGACGTAACCACGATAGACACCATAACACCGGAAGTGGACAAATACAAAAGTGATGTACCCAGGTCCGCATTAAAAAATGTTGGCAATATTTTTCATTTTGTTATCTCTTCCTATAACATTTTTTCGAAAAATGATTATTAACGAAGTTCGGGTTTGTTCGGGTTTGTGAAAATTTTATTTGCAGCTTTTGAAGTGAAAACTTCTTTATGCGCGTTTAGCACTTTTTGTGGGCATTATGGTGAATTAAACTGAGCCGTCACGCGTCGCCGTCACGCGTTAGGCGTCAGACTCGGGTATGCTACGCTCGAATTCGCTATATTCAATCCGAACTGACCCTGACCCGAATGAACGTTATATGAAAGAGCATGCCGCCATCGGTCGCATTCAGTATCGACGTGGAAACAGTCAGTGTGCGTTGTCTAGACACTCGTGTATTTGATATTGTTAATTTCACCTTGTTGAAGTTTTCACTTCTGTCGTGTGGTCTTAAGCACACACAATTTTTGAAGTGAAAACTTCTTTAGGCGCGTTTAGCACTTTTTGTGGGCACTAAATTAAACTAAGCCGTCACGCGTGTCTGTCACGCGTTTGTTTTCATATTTTACGCATTACATTTCCTGCGGAGTCGGGTTTTTTCGCGAAAATATGAAAACAAACTCTTGCAATTATAAAAAAACACATTTCATTCAAAAATTATCGGTAATTTTGATGCACTTGTGCACTTACCCCCGAAAATACTAACAATAAAATCTAAATTTTCATCAAAACATTCGTTGACATTGACGTTTTTGTCTGCTGTCACTCAATAAGATGACGTTAATTGTCAGAATATTACATTTTTTGACGTTTGTTAACAATAAAATCCCGCTTTGACGTTTCGTCAACAATATAAACTTTCGATGCAATTTTCGATTTCTGGCAGTGCTGTTTTCGAGGGTAAGTGCACAAGTGCATCAAAATTACCGATAATTTTTAAATAAAATGTGTTTTTTTTTTAATTGCAAGAGTTTGTTTTCATATTTTCTCGAAAAAGCTTGACTCCGCAGGAGGAGGGCATTTTCGTAAAATATGAAAACAAACGATTGCAATTTGTAAAAAAAAACACATTGGATAAAAAAATGATCTGGTTATTTTTATGCACGAGTGTAATTTATTTGAATATTTCCCAAATTAATTAAGAACTCGAATCAAGTAAATTTAAATATTTTATTTAACAGAAAATACTAACAATAAAATTAAAATGCTTAAAAATTAATTGTCAGAATATTACATTTTTTGACGTTTGTTAACAATAAAATCCCGCTTTGACGTTTCGTCAACAATATAAACTTGCGATGCAATTTTCGATTTCTGGAAGTGCTGTTTTCGCTGTAATTTTGCGAAAATTGCATTTCTCTTATGGGAACTTTAACATATGAGGGAAATATTCCCCTAAATTTTTTGCTCATCATTTCCGTACACACTGTATATGAAAATGAATATCAAATTTGATGATTATACTTACACTGAAATTACCATTCAAAAAATAACTGTACCAAATAACTCAAGCTGCCATAAAAAAATATTGATTAAGTATAATGGCATAATGCAAATAATAATCTTGACTATTGTGAAAAAAAAACACAGACTCAGTACACCAACAATAATCCAAATAAACGAATTTACATGAAATTAAACTTAAACAATAATTTTACTGGCTATAAGTTATCGGCGGCAAGACAGCACGACCGTGTGAGGTAACTGCCAAGACTGGCATCTTTTGTCTCACGACCGATAACGGCCGGTTCTTATATCTGCTAAAAAAATTTAGTACAAAATGAATCTTTTTTATATAACTTAAATAAATCGATAATACAGGGTGTTTCATTAAGGTCGAAGAGCGGCCATATCTCGGAAACTACTGAGCATAGAAACTGAGGAAAAGAAAAATGATAATAAAAGTGGCCATGAAAAAATTCTGGAAATATTTTTCAAGTTCCGCATTTTGCCGCAAGAGGGCGTAATTGAAAAGTAAATTTTTAAATTTTACATAACTCCGAAAATTCCACATTAAGGTATATGTTTGATAACACCACTTTAAAGCTTGGACAATTATGCATCATTTTGATTTTAAGCTCATTGGCGTACCGACTTTAATAAGAGTGGGGGAAGCTGTTGAAAGTGTAATCATTTAAATCGCTGTAACTTATAAACGACTTATCCGATTTTAGCAAACTAAAGACTGTTTGGAAGAGAAATGTATGCACTTTGACCAATCGTATTTAGTTGTCCATAATAGTTCTCAAAAAAAAATACTAGAGGGCGCAATTTGCAATAACAATACATTTTTTGATTTTCCTCCGAAAAAATAAATCATACGGTATAATTATGATACCATAATCGAGAAATAGATGAAATTTGCTAGAAAAAATATTAAAACCGCAGCTCGATATCTCCGTTCGTTTCAGAGTTATTGCCAAAACAATAATTTTTAATACAAATTGCGCCCTCTAGCAATTTTATTAGAAACTATCTTGTACCATTAGATACGACAATTGAAGGTTCTTCCAAACAAGCTTAAATTTAGTAAAATCGGATAAGTCGTTTAGAAGTTACAGCGATTTTAATGTTTAAACTTTCAATAGCTTCTCCCACTCTTATCAAGTGAAACTGTAAACATTAAAATCGCTGTAACTTCTAAACGACTTAACCAATTTTACTAAATTTAAGCTTGTTTGGAAGAGAAAGGTAAGTACCTTTAATTGTCGTATCCAATGTACAAGATAGTTTCTAATAAAATTGCTAGAGGGCGCAATTTGTCTTAAAAATTATTGTTATGGCAATAACTCTGAAACGAACGGAAATATCGAGCTGCGGTTTTAATATTTTTTCTAGCAAATTTCATCTCCTTCTCGATTATGGTATCATAATTATACCGTATGATTTATTTTTTCGGAGGAAAATCAAAAAATGTATTGTTATTGCAAATTGCGTCCTCTAGCATTTGTTTTGAGAACTATTATGGACAACTAAATACGATTAATCAAAGTGCATACATTTCTTTTCCAAACAGGCTTTAGTTTGCTAAAATCGGATAAGTCGTTTATAAGTTACAGCGATTTAAATGATTACACTTTCAACAGCCACTCTTATTAAAGTCGGTACGCCAATGAGCATAAGACCAAAATGATGCATAATTGTCCAAGCTTTAAAATGGTGTTATCAAACATATACCTTAATGTGGAATTTTCGGAGTTATGTAAAATTTAAAAATTTACTTTTCAATTACGCCCTCTTGCGGCAAAATGCGGAACTTGAAAATTATTTCCAGAATTTTCTCATGGCCACTTTAATTATCAGTTTTCTTTTCCTGAGTTTCTATGCCCAGTAGTTTCCGAGATATGGCCGCTCTTTGACCTTAATGAAACACCCTGTATTTAAGCTAACACTATTATACAGGGTTGCCCAGAAGTCCGGAATAAAATTAATATAGCCTTAACGTGTAACTGTTGGGGAAAACGCTCGAACACGTCAATTTAGTTTCATATATGCTCACATTTTGACGTTATTCGCTTGTTTTTTAATAGACATTTGTCAACGATATGACGACATCGATCTTTTTTTAAATGGAAACATATCTACAGCTTGTGTCAATGTGAGAAGATACTTAGATGAGATATTTCCAGGTCCAGTGAATGGCCACCGAGGTCCCCAGACTTAACGCCTCTAGACTATTTTCTTTGGGGATGTTTAAAAGAAAAAGTTTACCAAAATTAATATTTAAATAGAGATTTTTTAAAAACTTTTGACAGTCGCCATTTTAAAATAGCTTGACAGAATCGCGCCAAAATTGATGAGCATGGTAGACTAATTCATCAAAGCCCAGCCTAAACGCCTAATCCTAGAATCATGAAATTTTGAGGATGTCTTCTACTTAAAACGTAGGCATCCATTAAGAAGGGATTTTTCTGGAATCAACCCCTAAGGGGGTTAAAACGGGGGTTGAAATTTTCATAGGAATTTCTGTATCTCGGAAACTAATACTGGTGGAGGTCTAAAAATTGGTAGGTATATAAGTTTTCTTAATAAAATAATATAAGTGTCATGTAATTTTTTCAAAATTCCTTTAGGGGTTAAAGAAAAGGGGTGTGGCCTATTTTCAGTGGGTACCTATAACTGTCTACAATTTGAAATAATATTGCTGAAAATTGGTGCAATCCTTACTCTATTAAAATAAGTAAGTACGTGTTTTGATGTTTTGGGAAATTTTGCCTCTAGGGGGTGGAAAAAGGAAGGGGTAAAAGGTTTATTTTATACCAATGAGAAAATGAGTAGGAAATTTCCAAACAAAATTAACCAGTTTTTATTTTGTTTTTAGTTTATTGAGCGAAACTGGTACCTAGGCATTGTAGTTTTTTTTCGTAAATTTCAAGCAAAAAGTGTTAAGATTGAAATTCCATGTCTTTGTGGAATGCAAAAGGCATTTTATGTAAATACATAATGCCTTTTCGTATTCTGTTAACGTGGGTATCTCCAACTTTCCAGACGTATAAAAACTCGTGAAATAAGATCTTTAATTATCACATTTTCACATTATTATTTTCGGTCGCTGATCTTTTCATTTATAAAATATCAAGCAAAGCATAGCGCATAAAAGTAAAATGTTTAAGAAGAAAAATGGAATTAGTAGTTTTAAATATTTAGGGTGATTCAAAATTAAAAAATTTTAATTATTTTAAAAGTATTATATCGAAGATTGCCGGAAAAGTAGGTTATTTTAAAAGAATCAGGTCTATTTGTCTTCTGAAAAAACGGTATTTAATACTATTCTATTATCTACCACATTTTTTTATTGTTCTTCCATTTCATATTGTGCTAGTGAGGACATATTTGACAAATTACAAATTTTACAAAATAAGGCAATGCGGATTATTTTAAATTGTGATAAATACACAAAAATTAATTTTATGTTAAAAAAATTGTTGGTTGAATGTCAGAAATTTAATTTTTTATTTAGTATGTATCTTTATACATAAAATTAAAAATTATTTCTTGCCTGATTGTTTAAAATTTTTTTGTTTTTTTTATTATGACCATCATAATTATAAAACAAGAACTAATCAAAAATTTTATGTGGATAGAGTGTCTAAAACATTAGCTTATAAATCTATTTGTTATAAAGGTTTGATAAAATATAATAATTTGGAAAATTTTATTAAATCTCAAAAATCAATAAAATGGTTTAAAAAAACTTTAAAATTACATTTAATTAAAAAACAAAATGTACGTAATATTTGATACAATTTACAAAATGTTTAACTTTTCTGTCTGTTTTTATTAAAAGAAGGTTGAGTTTTAAAACTTAAAAATAAATCTATAAAAGTGTGTTAAAAAAATTTATTAAAAAATATTTAATTGTAGCTTTTTGCTAAATAAAACATGTTACTACTACTACTACTAGGTTGGGTACAGAGACAGGATAGGACTTAATTATTTTACCTTCGCATTCACAATATTTTAAACTCTTTAAGGAGTCTTAACCTTACATAATACTTCACCTGAAGATGACTGAGGATACCTACCAGTTGAAACGTTGTGTTTAAAAGCAAATAAAGACAATGCAATATACATTTGTTTTAAATTTTCTTACAGGTCTCTGATATAATGTTACCCAAAGCTTGAGGTGAGATTATAATCGAAAATTTGAAATGTTTTTCTCTATGTTTTCGTCGCTGCAAGTTGCTCATGTAGTGTAATAACTTGTCTTAACTGCTTGTCTTGTTTGATAATTTTTAAAAAATACAGTACGTTCCTTCGCCCACTTTGTCCGTTCCATTTTTTGTTTTTATACCACCTTCCCATACTAATTTTAAACATTAAGCAACACAGTTCAGTAGCAGCTGAGATTCAAATATTCTAGCAGTCCCTTTGTTCAACAAACGTCTTTAATCTCTACTTTATTCATTCGCCCCCCGTTTGATCTGATTTAGCATAAAACCGCCACAAAGACATCAGTGCGGTCTTTTTGTCAGTCGAAAATTCTTCTAGAGCTAAATATCATAAAATGAAACTACGGCCTTATGGTAACGAATGCGAATTCTATTGAAATCCCTAGATTTACAGTTTGTGGTGTGTTTCAAGTTAAATTTTACATGTATCGTACAAAACTACATTAAATACCAGACTTCTTATCCTTCCTCCCTCACTGCTTGAAAATAAAAGACATGACCAACAAAACTACTTTTTTATAGAGGTTGACTGTAACAGATCCCTGAATAATTACTATTTTACTCAAATCCTGGACGAAGTCTCTCTAAAGCGTGGAATTCACTCGCAGCTATGCCCGGCCGATCTACCCGGCGAACACGCTCGGCAGTTAAATCTGTGAGTGTATTTCATGCGTGTGGGCACGATCTGCCTGACCGCCGCCCGGCCTCCTCGGGTCATTTCGCAGACCGGGCAGAGACACATCGGCAAGTGAATGCAAGTTGTCAGGCAGTGTCAGTCGGAGTATGGTGGGCCCATATACAGTTCCCGTCAAGTAAATCTGCCGGGCATATCTGTGAGTAAATTCAAAATCACAGAACAGACATGCCCGCCGGGTAGATCTGCCGGACATATATGTAAGTGAATTCCACGCTTTAGACTATCTAATAGCGTTTTCGGTTTACGTTTACCACTGTGACGTCATAGATCTGTCGTAGCCCCGAAAGCAACTGCCCTCGCACAGATTGTGTGACGTGATATTTTCTGTGTTACTGCGCAGGCGCTGCTTCTTCCGCCTAACAAAATTTAAGATATATGTATAGTACCCGTTAATGGATTCAGAGTAACCAAAAGTCTAAATTGAACGTGTTACTCCGAGTAAGATCACATTCTGACAAGCAAATACGCAAATCTCGTGGAAAGCACTTTCAGAGCGCCTTTTATTTAGTTCATGCATGCATGTTTAAAAATCAAATCATTAAGTTTAGTAAACTTTACCCTCTTCTCACCTTCAGTTAGCCCACTTAACACTACACCTTCCACATTTTCCAAGAAATTAAAAATCCATGACCTACACTAACCTAATTCCTCAAATGTTCTTGGCTTAAACCACGGTAGGTATGTTTGGATCCAGACGCATTTTTTATTATGCGAAAAACTTACTACGGTGCCTAAAACATATGATTTTGACGTTTATAAAACCATCGAGCCCAGGGGAAGCATGCCTCCGTGTCGTTTCGTCAACCGACGATCAAGTGGAGAACGAGATTTCAAGGTGCGATAATAAAAAGATTGAGACGAGAAAAGCAATAGCTGCACCATGGTTTGTTATAAATGCACAAATCCATAGAGATCTGAATGGGAAACGATATCAGCCTTTATGAAAAGGAAAGCAGCACCAGTGTTTGAAAAAGCAGGAACTCATCCCAATGAAGAATTAAGATTAGTGGACGGTGATCCAGTACAGGACGCAGCAAGAATGAGGGTATACTATAAGCGCCTAATGAATCAGCTATTATAATAGCTATTTAAAGGAAATTCACTGCAGAAGAAGAAGAAGGAAAACTAGAAGCAACAGGCCTAGCTAGCAAAGTAATAAATTACACGCCTCCATATCTAGTTTATATAATAGTTAGTAGTTAACAAAAAAAAACATAAAAACCTTCAAAAAAATTATTATTTACTAACACCACACAAGAACTTACTACACAAAAACACTGCACCCATACACACACCTACACTAACACCAGTAAGTTCTTAACTAAAAAAAAAAACCACCTTACTAACAACAGCTTACTACTGCTTCAATTCAGCACTGCAAGTACTCTCCCTGAAACAGTGGTGTCCTCACAGCTGAGAACCGTGGGCACGTGTACCTCTTTTGAAGCACAAATACTACACCAAAACCATCCACATACACAAACACTCTCATAGTAAGCTGTAGTATAGTAAAGTAGCCAGAAGACAAAACCTAACCTAGATACACCGGTATCTAGGCTAGGTGAAGTACGAAGCGAAGCACGCATTAGGCATGCAGAGCGGAAATACTAACCAAGTGGTCTGAAGGTTTATACGCCCCAGGCGCGGAAACCGCAGGAACACGGGGAGTTTAGTCGGTTCAGAGTTGAATCCGACACTGTTCTGCTTCACAAGGTGTCGTCAGTCTTTAAAAGATTCTCCTCGTTAAACAAAACAACTGGTGGACCTTAGCATTTAACATATTGTCGAATAATTGTGATAAAGGTAATTTCTCCCTTGTTCTCTAGTCGTTGAGTACTTATACCACTCCCTTCAAATAGTTTCACCGTTTTACCAGCTGTAGCTTTGTTAAAGCTAAATAAAATACAAGCCACATCTAACACAAGAAAACCAAAACAGAGCGTTGAATAGAATTATATTTATGCATCGTTGGTGTTCTTAACTTTGAAAGAAATTCCACCATTTCTTAAATAAAAATCATTTTATGGATAAAGGGTATCGAATGTCGGTCCTCGTGTTTCGAATTTTATTGGATTTTATTGGGCTTGTTATAATGTCGTCGAGATATTTACTGTTACTGTTTTTTTGTTGTTTTTCTGGTGCCCGTTTACAAATTCTTTGGTTGGTAACCGATAATTAAAAGCTTGATCGATTGTTTTGATTTTCTACACGGAAAGAAAATTATAATGGTATCAGACGTATATATTATTATTACATTCGGTGATTCAAAGACAGACTCTAACTACATATATTCAATATTCCTCTCTTCTTTATTCCTTTAAATTAATAATATTTTTGTATAATAACCTGTTGTCCGTGACACATCCTTAGACGTTTACCTTTAGATACGTACAGCTTATCTCCTGCGCAAACAAAAGTTATGTTTTATTGGTAAAAAAATACATCCGGGCAGCCTTTCCTCTGAGCAGCATCGGGCATGCGCACAAACCTCGTGTTATCGGCCTGTCCTTCTTTAGCGACATGCTCAAAATACACTCCAGAACCGACTCGGCCGCCATTTTTGTTGCTGTGTTTTAGGGTTTCTCTGTGGATTGGGTAAATATCTATGGATACATCTGGAAAGTATATATACCATTATATGACTCGCAGGCTTCCAGGAGTTGCACGGCAGGACGGCAGCTAGCCCTAAAATCTTCCTGCTGCAAAATAATTGTGAGGTAAGTTATAAATAAATATTTCCGTGTATTTTAAGTAATTAATCTCGGCCTTATGAATGTACCTTTTAGTGAAGTAGCCAAAATAGATTAACTTTTTTATTACTTATTTAATCCTAACGGTAGTCCTTTCAACTAAAAGATAAAGATAGACGAATAGAATTAAATAACCCAGTCTTTATTGTTATTGGTTGATTTCTATGGGGACCAAAATAATGGTTATTAGTTGGAGAAGGTAATGAAATTACATTATAATACCAGACTGGCTCTATTTTTATCCTGCATGGGTCGTTTGGGCACAGCATGGTTATTGTTTAAATTATCTCCTGAATATTTTACTAGTTTCGTGTTAAATATCTTTTAACTTGTCAGGGACGGTGGAGAATTTAAAGGGGGGGGGGGGGGGGCTAGAATGGTTTATTAAACCTTACCAGTATATTATTAGACAAGGGTAGATAATTTTTGAAACAAAAAAAAATAATAGTAGGATGAAACCCATTGGAAAAGGAAGAGAATATAACAAAAATGAAAAGAAAAATAATTTACGGGTGATCCGAGGTCGGGAAGTGGAAGGGGGTGAGTTTTTAAGGATAGAAAACGATTTATCTCGATTTCCGGCAAAACTACAAGTCCTATGGAAAAACGTTAAAAAGCAAAGTTTTAGGTAATAAAAAGATCTACAACTTTGTGTTTACACTTTTTTCACATAACCTCAAAATTTATGTGAAAACTTCAAATAACCAAGTTTTTGGTTTTTTATTTTTATCTTTTACAAAAAAAATTTTTTTTGCGAAATTTGGTGAAAACTTACCTTTTTATGTCCCAAACACACTGTAATTTTTTTTATTTAAAATATTTATTTTTTCACCTTATTTTGACTTAATATCGAAAAAGCACCCTAATTTTCAATCGAAAATTCTCACGTCAAAATATCTGCTCTTTTAAAAAAGTCAGTGGGCTTTTTGTTCCTTGAAATCTCTACTTTCTGATGGTGTAAAAAAATATTCATTACTATGGTAAATGTTCTCAAAAAATGCAAAAAAACGAAAAAAACTCGAATCCGAAATTTTTTTTAATCATTGTGTACAATTTTGAGCTGTTTATTAAAATGTATACTTTAATAATATCAATGCAACATAGAATCTTACGTTTTTCGAGTAATTAAAGTCTAAATTTTAATAAATAGCTCAAAATTGTAAATAATGATTTAAAAAAAAAATCGGATTCGAGTTTTTTTCGTTTCTTTGCATTTTTTGAAAACATTTACCATAGTAATGTATATTTTTTTACACCATCAGAAAGTAGAGATTTCAACGAACAAAAAGCCCACCGACTTTTTTAAAAAAGCAAATTTTTTTTGTAAAAGACAAAAATAAAAAACCAAGAACTTGGTTATTTGAATTTTTCACATAACTTTTGAGGTTATGTGAAAAAAGTGTAAATACAAAAGTTGCAGATCTTTTTAGTACCTACAACTTTGCTATTTAACGTTTTACCATAGGACTTGTAGTTTTGCCGGAAATCGAGATAAATCGTTTCCTACCCTTAAAAATTCACCCCTTTCCACTTCCCGACCTCGGATCGCCCGTAAATTATTATTCCTTTCATTTTTGTTATACTCTCTTTCTTTTCCAATGGGTTTCATCCTACTATTATTTTTTTTCACTTTTTATCCTTTTCAAAGGCTTCATTCAGCCCTATAAGGAAAATGGTTCCGGTGCGCTAGTGGCTAATCCTACTTTATCTCATTCGGTATAAAAAGATATTACCCATTTAGTTACGGCTACTTTATTTTTTAATTACGATTTGTTTTTTTTTTTTGATTTTTTGTTTGGATGGTTAATAGATTTGCTGGTCCCGAAATTATACAGGATGACAGGAAACACCCTGTCAAAATTTGAGGAAAACTAATTTTTTAAACGGTTAGAGTACGATTCAAAACATTTTAATAAAATGGAAAGAAAAGTAAAAACTCAAGTCTTCCTCCACAAAATTTTAATAAAATCAAAATTTGTTCAGAAGGCTATACATGTTTCGAACGCAGAAGCGTTCATCATCAGGAGATAGAAAAATGTATTGCTGATGGTTTTAGCAGAAATGATAAGTGGTATAAAACCATAATGAAGCTTTTATGGAATTAAAAATGGGTGTGTCGAAATGAGATAATGTGAAGAAAAATAGAAATAAGTTAAAACATACTGAGTATGTAAAAAAGTCAAATAGAAGGGTCTAAAACAACCAAAAAGACCGGGGAAGGAGAAAAAACACTTCAAAAAGAAGATTGGGGGTTTGGGGTACTGGAATTTCTGAACAATGTTTTTATTTTAAATGCATGATGCTTGCTAATACCTAATTTCTACACATAAATATTTCTATATAGTTTACAATGTCTTAAAGACATGCATGCTTATTTTTATTAAGAAACCCCTTTTGACATTTTATTTTTGAAGTTTTTTCTCCTTCCCCAGTCTTTTTGGTTGTTTTAGACACTTTTAACTGACTTTTGCATAATATACTCAGTATGGTTTAACTTATTTTTATTTCTATTTTTCCTCACATTATGTCATTTCAACAATCAAATTTTTTATACCATAAAAGCTCCATTAAGGTTCTACCACTTATCATTTTCTCTTGTGCTAAAACCATCAGCAATACATTTTTCTTTCTCCTGATGATGAACGTTTCTATGTTCGAAACATGTGGAGACCATTTTGTAATGTTATTCAGACTTTTATTTGTAACTTCTCTTTTGCCTAATATATGCAATTGTTTTGGAGTAACACTTTTTTTTTAAATATTGTTTTCACTTTTTTTGATAAAAATTTAAAATGGGATTTATATAGTGACTACATTGTAAAAAAAAACTGAGAATTCTTATACCAAAATTTAAACACCTTAAACAATTTTTAAATATAAAAGAATTAGAAATACTTTATTATTCTTTAGTACAAACCCATTTAAATTATGGAATACTAGGATGGGGAGGCATAAATAAGAATTATCTTAATAATATTGAAATTATTCAAAAATACATTTTGAAAATTATTTACGAAAAAGACCACCAATACTCTTCTGATTTACTATTTAAAGATAGCAAAAAAATGGATATTAAACAAATATTTTCTTACAACGTGTTAATATATATTTTTAAACTTAAAAATAAAATAAATTATATTAATCACACACATGAAACTCGTCATAAAAATACTATTACATATAAAAATAGAGTAACCAAAACAATAGCACACAAACATTTTTTAAACATCAATCCATATATTTTTGATATGCTATTATTGCAATGCATGCAATTAAAATATTTAAATCATTAAATAATTACAGAAATAAAATTAAAAATTGGATATTATCCAATCCAAGAGATTTATTCAAGAACGTCATTAATAAATAATAAATATACCAAGCTATAATGAATAAAATAAATAAATTTATATATTATATACATAACGTATTGTATCTTCGTATACTATAGTGATATAAAATATACCAATAAAATATTGTCATATTCCTTTTATATTATAGTCTAGTTGTGCCTGAATTATGAAATATATTCTTGACAAAAATGTTATTATATTTAACTCAAAACAAGTATTTTACTTCTGAGTTCGGAATTGATAGTTTATACAAAAAAAATATATATTAGCATTAAATGTCAAAAAAATATTTGAATAAACTTCAGACATCAAGCGATTGCCTCTTTAACGGTACGAAAGTATTTAACACTCATTTATCTTTCTCTTCCCATGTTAACCTATCTTCCATCAACGGCCATGACAATGGCCTGCTTTGATTCTTTCAATTAACCATCCTTCGCGACGTACTGACAAGACTTTCGTGACACCCTGTATGTACGAACTTCCATATAAGCTATTTTAATTGCACGGGTCGCGCCGCGCCGGGTATTTGATTTGCATAAACTAAACATTATTCAAACGGGTCAGATAATTAAGGAAACGATCTTTCCACGACGGTTATTGACAGCAATGACAGCGCGATAGAAAGAGACGGAGAGCGATCGAAGTAGCTGCGTGCTTGAATAACAATAAATGTGGGAAAATCCGGGGGGGTGATTAGTTGACTAGTTAGCTGCCGCGACGGATTCGACCGGTGCCGGTGCGCGGGAGCTCTTTATGGATATATTGTTTAGGCAAAATTAAACTTAACGGTCGGTATAAAGCATGGGTCATAGAGTACATTCTATCCAACGACGAACAAGCAAATATAGACCCAGGCCTGTATAGACCACCTTCAGGGGCAGTCAGCCGGGGGGCCCCATTGACGGCCCCTTTAAAATTTGCTGCCAGCTTTCCTTTTCATAGGTATTTCATTTCATAATTTATATCCTGCCAATTTAACTTCGTTAAGTGAAGAAGAATAAATACATACATAAAAGCGCGAAATTTACAAACTATTTACCATAAAGAATTGTCCATTGACTTTCCTAGTCATAAGCCTCAGAAAGGGACTTGGAGATAGTATTTCAAAATTTAAAAAAGTGTATGAACTTGCGGATCGTTTATTAATAAAAAATCAGTGTGTTCTTCAAATTTTCCAGATGTAGCTATCTAGTGCAGTGATGTTATTTCTAACTTTACCAGTTAGTGGCATCGGCGGAACGATCTTTTTCCAAACTAAAATAGTAGAAGCCCATTTACGTAAGGTGACCATTCGTACTGATTTTACCAGTACAGTACTGGTTTTCAGGGCATAAGTCCTGGTTAGTCATTAAACAAAACCAGTACACGAAAAATACTGGTTTTAGATACACCACAGATGAGAAACTTGGGCATTGGAAACAAAATTGTGTTTCGGTATCAGATAGGTGGATCGAAATTTTTAAAATTGCCTCTGTATCCCAGGAACTAATGCTCCTACCGAACGGGTTTTTTCTTTATTAACAAAATCTGGACTAGCGGAAAAAAAACCCAATTGAAAGTGGAAACTTTGAGATCCTTGTTGATTGTAAAAAATAATTTAAATGCAACCTGTATGGAATTCTATGGAAATATTCAGGAAAACGAAAATTTGTTAAAAGCAATTCTTTCCTCAGAAAAATATAAAAAACCAAACTAAATTAAAGAACTACTTATATGTTTTATTATGTTATTATTATTATGACTTATATTATCATGTTATATTATTTTTATTATGTTTTATTTTTATATTGTAAAATCGAAAGATTTTCACATTTCTTGTACCTATATAAAAGCCGTTGGGCGTTGGGTGAATTTTCGATAAACATTTGTAAAATTTGGGCGTGGCTGGTCACAATTGATATTGTCCTGGTTTCAGGTTAGAAAAAAATGGTCACCTTACATTTACGTAACACCATGGGACAACATCGCCTTTCGGATTTATCCTTAATCAGTATCGAACACAAGTTTGTTAAAAAATTAAATATCGACGAAATTATAAACGATTTTGCAAAAACTGTTTTCTGTCTTTTGAATTCTATGAGGCTCGATCACTGCTACCCCCGTTACTACCATCATGTTTGCTGGAATATTACGTATAATGACTTAATAACTATCTATGTTATGTCTACCAGTCTACCTAGGATTATAAAATAAATTCGAATTGTTTGCAGTTTTAATAATAGGTACTTAACACATAATGGGGGTTTAACCCTAATTAAATTATTACAAGATTAACGAATTCAAAAATTCATAAACCTAATAGTAATGAAAATAAGAATTATCATTTTCCATTCGTTATAGAGAGGAGGCCCCTAAAAACGTTTGCGGGGTGGGGGCACTCAATTTTTGTTACGGCACTGCTCGATAGTTGTTGATCGATATAAATATATTCCAAAATATTTAATAAATAAATAAATAAATAAGAACCAAAATAATGCGATTTGCGAACATAGTACATCCTAACAACTAACAATTAAGATATTTTAACTTTTTTTAGAAGCACTCCGACGATTAGTCAATAGTCAAGTTATTTGGCCTGGGTTGTGTAACTTTCGTGGAATATTCTTAACTTCGTTAGCTTTTAAGTATTTGTTTAATTTTTTTCTATAAAGTGATCTGATGTTTATTTAAATTCTACCATTCAAGTAACAGATACCGTCAAGTTTGAAAAACTATTAAAAACAGTTATGTTTTGTTTGACGACTTGTCTTCTTTATTGTTTGTTGGCCAAATTAATGTTATTATAGTCATTAAAAAGTTTATGTTTTAACAACGTTCTTAGTTTCGTATCTACAGGGTGGACTTCTGCTATTGACTCGGGGTTTCAGATTTCATAGAATTTATCATATTGTAATCTTTAATTTCTTACGTAGTCGTCAATAGATTTTTGAGTGAGTGTAGATGATTTTATGGGTTTAAATAAATATATACCGTGCGAGCAAAAAGTATTTGCATCAAAGAGGGCCTTGCATCTAAGGACGTAATGCTTAGCTGTAGAGCTGGGTGTCAGTAATTACCTGAATTAACAATCAATCAGTTATTCCGTCATCTTTGACAGTCGTTACAAGTAATTTGATTCATCGCTAATTTTTTCAATTTCTTGAACAATTCACACAATGGGCTTTACGGAACAGCACAAAACATTCATGGTTGAAGCGTATTTACCATTGCCTGAAAAGAACCGTGGCTGTGTTTAGGGAAACAGGTTCTATACAATACAAAAAAGAAACAGGAAGACCAGCTGTTTCCCGAAGAAGAATTGTTGGTCCTATTTTTTTCCATGACACAGTTACAGCACAGCGGTATAGAGACAATATTTTGAATCCATTTGTGGAGCAATTACTTGACGACGAACTACGTTTTGGATATTTTCAACAGGACGGTGCAACCGCCCATACAGCCGTCGAAACTATTAACTAATTACGCAACTTTTTCGACGACAGATTGATCAGTTTTCGATCAGACATTGAATTGCCACCTAGATCACCTTGTTTAACGGTTATGGATTACTTCGTTTTTCCTCATTTAAAGAACACTATTTTTAAAACACCAGTTGCAAATTTAGAACACTTACAAGAAAGGATTATCCAAGAATGTGGTAACATTTCTTCAGAGATGCTGGTCAACACTTTCGAAAATATGAAGAGACGTGTGAATTTATCGGTGGCCAATTTCAGCAATTTATGTAATTATTATTCTTTTTCTTACTGTATATTCTTACTTTGTTAATTTTGTAAACAACAAAAATACATTTGTATTTGTCTACTTACTTTATTACTCATTAGTTTGGCATATCATGTCATAATATGAATTTGATAAAATTTTAACCTAGATTCGGTTAGATATATCGTCCCCATATCATTGTGATCTAAACCAAGCCCCACGTTTTTTAATCAAACCCCTCTTTGATGCAAATAATTTTTGCTCGCACGGTACTTGCATCATTAGCAAATCCTTAAGTTTACCACTAACCCAAATTCAATGAAGATTAGTCTAATAGACTTCTTAATGAACAAACACAGCCGTTCTCTTTGCTCTTTTACTTAACATCTATAATGTTATGTAAACCTCGCCCACACGCAGCACTTAGGCAAATTACATGGTAATATCTCATCACAAAGGGCGGTCTGTCTATGTATAAGCCTAAATTAAATCTTTTTGCGAATTATTACCTCAAATTACCCGTTAATTTAGGTGTTAATGGCCTTACAGGTAAATACCACGATTTCGAAGTAAACAGTAGTAAACATATCCAATTGAAATGGTGTGAGATTATGAGCAGCAAACTCGCTTGATGATAATTGATGAAGAAAGTGTGTGAAAACATTATTAGAAGGAATGATTCAGGTAATGGAACAGTAAGTAGAGGAGAAAACCCATCTGTAATCTATTTATACTAGTGTTTCACACTAGTCACGCTTTTTCTCGACTTGTCAGGTCTCCAGCGATACGAGACGAGATATTTTTCTGCGAGAATCTCGTGAGACGAGAGACAAGACAAAAATATGCGAGAATGAGAAATCTCGCAAAATCTTAAGATTTTGATTAGGATTTGTGATAAATTTTAAAAAGAATCACGTTGGTATCACTCGATTATCGAATGTAATAGCACAAGATGTTTCGGGATTACCGAATAATACTTTTACACCTGACACGAAACGCGTCACCCGGCAACTCTACGACTCCGAAGGAGGAGTATACTTATTAGACCTTATACAGGGTCAAAAACAAATGAACTTTGCATCACATGCGACCAGGCGCGGATCTAGGATTTTGCCTAGGGGGGGGGGGGCAATAAAAAAATTGAAAATTTTTTGGGTGCCACGCCCTTTTTTGAATCATGGTGCTTGGTTTTCAAGTGGGAAAAATAAAAAAATACAAAACAAAATTACAAAAACAACCCGGTGCATTTAGGAGGGGGTTAATTTTTGTGATTTTACCTTACCAGAGAATTCGTTCTAAATAAAAATTTCATAAAATTTTAATTTGTTGTTTTAGAGGTGTTTTTAGGTTCTACTCCCTGTGATTTATTACTTGTTATACGCGTATTATTATGCATTATAAAAATAAATACTAACATTTTAAGAATAAGAACCAATAAATGTTTCACTACTTCCTATTCGCATCATGTGCTCCTTTTGCAGGCGCGCTTTCGGTTGCCTTCGGGGTTTTGATTTGCGCTTTGAGTTTTATACATCTAGCAACTCTACAATTATTACAATTTTATGAAATCATATTTTTTTATTATTCCTTAAAGTAGGACATTTTATTTTTAGAAATCATGGATATAAGAACATTGTTTGAGAAAAAAACTGACAGTAGTAAAAAATCTCAATACATAGTCGATTTTAAAAATTTTGCTCTAAATTATTGGCCAAATTTGTAAAAATTTGAACGTATAGTTAAAAAAAAAGTTCGGGCTTTTCGCCTACCCACACTGACAAGGGTGCCCCGAAAAGTTTTTGCTTGCTCAGGGGGGGCAATTGCCCCCATTGCCCCCCCCCCCTGTATCCGCGCCTGCATGCGACCAAATTTTAATAGTCCAATTTTGATTTTGTAGAAAAACACACATTTAATATGGCGCTACATTAAAGAAAATGTATCTGAAATAAAGCATTGTCAAAAATAAGAAGTTTTATGTAGGTTGCGTTTTGTCTTATTTTGCAAACGTGGTGCAATTTACAAAATATGGGTAAAAAATTAAAATTATCTTATGCAGCTCAAATTTTGCATATGGGCCAGAAACTGCATTTAAAAAAACTTTGTCTAATAACTTTTTTCGATACTTTCAGAAATAACCCCACTTTTGAATTATTTTTTGGAAAAAATTAAAATTTGACAGATAATGCGAATCACGTGACTACTATTTTTTTGCTTAATTTTTATCTCGATTGAAGCAGAACTTGATACCAAAGTGAAATTTCGAATAAAGCTATTAATAAAAAAAATCCCATATGATGCGGACTTTACTGGTCACACATAATATCCAAATTTTGTAGAATTTTTTATGGGGTCAATTTGCCAGAACGAGAAGTTGCGAGACTCTCGCGAGACGAGACGAGACGAGAAAACATCGTGCGAGATTCAGAAAAAATCTCGTCTCGATTTGCGAGGCATGACGACGCGGTTGACTAAATTAGCATGCACTCTGGGACTTTGTCGGTCATAAAAATACTTAAACTTTCTCCTAAAATCCCAAGCTAATTCGTGACTGTTTAATTTTTAAAATTAGAACAAAGGCATTGTATATACTCAGGTTTTAAACAATTACTCCGTAAATTGTAACATGGTAAGCAGAGTTTACTTTACGAATATTAAGGAGTCCACAAATTTGTGCAAAAAAGAACTACATTAAATAGGCGGTATTAGTGTCAGTGGCGGTTCATGAATAATTTTTTAAAGAGGTCATATCGTAATATAGGTTTACAAGTAACTCTGGCGGAACAAGAAATACGTCGCATATTTTTGTTGCACAGGTCACATTGTTGTTCGGAGTCTTCCAGCTGTCCTGTGAGAAGTTGAACTTTATTAATCGTACCAATACCTGTTTCAATTAATTTATTTTTACTTTGTGTTTACGTTTTTTTAAACTTTGCATGTTAGATAAAGCAATAGAAGATTCTTATTTCGCACAAAGCACAACCCATCATTGGTATTGGACTTTATAATCTATGGACGAATTTTACCATCTCAGTAAACCACGTTGCCAAATAGATAATCATATGCAATGTTAAACAACAAGAACAATATCACACTAGAGGCTATTTAAATTTTTGAGAACTACAGTACTGATTTTTAGTGGTAAGTATATGCTTTATTAACCGTAGCAAGCAAATATTATTATGAATAATGTCAAGTTTCGTTACAACTGCCAGTCGAAACTAATACAGTATATAAAACCAGATTATACCCCCAATAGAACTTGATAATTACTGTGAGTATTCAGAGCAATAATTTCTATACACCAGTATTAGCATTAACTTCTATTTCCTATTGGCTAAATTACCGTGATATTATCACTACACAACGGTCTAGCAATTTTCGTTGTCTTACAGTAGGAAAGCGCGTTGCTGTCGCATATAGTATTATAAAGGGTATGTGAATTGTTATAAGGAATGGATGGCTTTTTTTCTCAGTGTAGGTTAAAATTATTGACAGTTATTGGTAAATACCCCCCACTTAGTTATCCTAATCGGTTTCCATATAATACACAGAAAAATAGCGATTCTTCATACAAAAATTGTGGCATTCTTAAAACTTTTCAGCTGATAAAGTAGACTTAAAAATGATCATCGTGTACCAATTATCTACTACCGTCTACTTACTGCTCGGTTAAATGCATTTTGGCGAAAGCGCCACACAGACCTTTGACTTTTGATCTTGATTAATCTTGTAATGATGTTTTAAGTTAACTGATCCAATTTGATCAATTTAAAAGGTTTTATAATAATTTGGAAGGCACACTGAGAAAGAAGCCTTCTATTCCTTATAAGAACTCACATAGGGGAAGGTGGGGCAAGACGGGGGTAGTGAGGCAAGACGGGGTACCTCCATCATCTTTTAAGCTGATCGAATCTTCGAATCTAAACCGAGACTGGTACACAGATACACGCGGCTAACATCCTCCCCTCTTGCTTAATTGTCGCCAAAGTAATAGGTCACGTTACTGCTTGAGCGCATGAAAACGAGTTTTTACGTATTTTGCTATTATTTCTGTTCTGTTTTCTTTGCGTGTTTAGAACTTTTTCGAATATTCTATTGTGATAACTTGGGCTCTTAAAGAGACAGTGTAAAGTGGACGTTAAGGTAAGGATTAGTTTTTAGGTTTTTGGTAACCGGTTTTTCTTAATTGTTACAGTTTGTGTTATAATGCTCGAAAGGGCATGATGGGGTTCTTAATATTGGGGAAAGACGGGGTACCCCATCTTGCTCTCGCTTATATTTAATTTTTTTTCTTTTTGTTTTAGAATGGTCCGAAACTATGTTAGAAAAACTGATAGAGGGAAATGGTCGGAAGTACAAATGAAGAACTCAATTTCCGCTGTTTTGGAGGGAAAAATGGGTTATTATTTAGCCGCTAGAACTTTTAAAGTTCCACAAACAACATTAGAAAGAAAAGTGAAACTCGCTCTAGAAACTGCTGGAATAATGCAAAATGTAAAAGTACCTCTAGGCCCAAAGGCAACCATTTTTTTCATAGAAGAGGAATCCGAAATAGCAAATTATATAATTGAAATGGAAAGTAGACTCTTTGGACTTACAACTAGTGACCTTAAGTCCTTAGCTTATCAGAACGCCGACAATGAAAAGGCAGGTAAAGATTGGCTATTAGGATTCTATAATACTATTATATATTCTATATTATTATCGTAATAAAATCATTCCCCATCTTGCCCCATGAGGTACCTTGTCTTACCCCGCGTATGGGGTAAGATGGGGAAGGATGCCTTTTTTGTGTTGATTCGCTTTTTTTCTAAACCTTAAGAAAATTTGTTTTTATTTTGCTGTTGTTCCAAAGTTATATTAGTAGTACCTAGTTACTTTAATAAATAATTTGTTTCTCTTACCATGAAAATACTAGTTTAATTCTCGATCAAACCTTAACTACCCCGTCTTGCCCCACCTTCCCCTATTCTTTATACAACTATTTAATACTATATTATGTGACAGCGACGCGCTTTCCCACTGTAAGACCACGAAAACTGCTAGACCGTTGTGTAGTGATAATATCACGGTAATTTAGCCAATAGAAACTAGGAGTTATTGCTACCATAGAATGGTTTATAGCCACTATTGCTCTGATTACTCACAATAATTATAAAATTCTTTTGTGGGTGTAATCGGGTTTTATAAACTGTATTAGTTCCGACTGGAGTTGTAATAGACTTGTTTCGATACTGAAAACGGTATCGTAATAGATTTCTTATGGAACAAAATCAGAAAAAGTTTATTATTTATTATCCGACAGGTTTGTTAGTTTTTTAAAATTTTCCTTTAACCTTACTTTTTCTAATGTTATTAAATGACGCGTAAAATGGGTTTCTATTCCTTTCAAGACAAAAATTAATGGCATGGTAGGTATACTAGTGGGAAAGCGACTACACCAATATTTAATAAAATATTAGAACAGCAACTTACCATGACACAAATAGCTTTTAACATTGATTTTTCCAATACAAGCGTATTAATAATAATATTGCGCCCAATCTGCCCATTTACTGTAAGGCAAACCTCAACATGAAAAGGGATGGGTTTATATATTTTATAACCCATTAAAAGAAAATATCAGAAAACCAACTGAACCGCAACTACCATAATAATCCGTCCGACTTCTTGCTTTCCAAATCTCGATTTTGTTGTAAACCATTTTGTTTTACAGTTATAGAGCAGGGGAGAGTAGCGCACTCACTTACTCCAGAACAAAAACCGTTATTCACATAACATCAGCTGATAAAGGGTTTTTTACTAAATCTTGATTTTTATCCTATCGCCTAGAGAAAGAAAAAATAACCAATCTACGGTGTTATCGCGTGACTAACCTCAAGTCTAATATAAGTTGGTATATAACTTGTATTGATTTTTACAATTTGGCAAAAACTTGGGTAGGCGTGTAAAACATTTTCAAGCAAAAATTCTTGTTCAAGAATTTGAAAAGTGTTTGCCCGAGAACTTGACCCGTGGAATACTGGCTTTATTAAAAGCTTAATGTCGGGGTGTACAGATTTTAACCAAAAAATTAACCAACCAGCAACTTTGACAGAATTAATTTTCTCACAATCAGACACAATTCACTAAACTACACAAAAACTAGAAATCCGTAAATATTTAACACCCACAATCCACAATAACTAAGAAAACTACGAGGAATCCACAGAGAAACCTTAAATACTACAACAAAAATGGCGGCCGAGCCGGTTCTGGAGTGTATTTTGAGCATGTCGGTAAAGTAGGACAGGCCGATAACACGAGATTTATGCGCATGCAGTCATGCGCTCGGACGTATTTTTCACCCATAAAACGTAACTTTTGTTTGCGCATCAGCAGATAATCTGTATGTATCTAAAGGTAAATTGTCTATGATTTTCAACCACGAATGAAACTTGGATAAGGTAAATCAATTTTCAAGAAACTAGGAAACAATCAAAAAAATGTTAAAAAAAGAATACCTACCTTATTTCCATACCCTGTATATTTTTTACATCTTAATTATTCTAATAATATGTAAATTAACAGTTTAGTATTATTTAACAAAAATATCACGATGTAAAGCCAGGAATAATAATAATATTATTGTTGTCCTATTTGTCAGATTAACAATACGAGCAGAGATTTCCTGTAAGAGATAAAATTTATATAAAACGGTATAGAGTGAGGTGAATACAAAATTGAAGTAATTTTTCTAAATGTTGTAACAACGTTCAGCCTTTGTTGTTGGAATTTGGTGGAATATATTTGTCCCGATTTGGGTTAGTTTTGAATAGTCTATTGCGTAAGATGGAATGGATCAAATATATATTTTGACTTGCTTTTTTTTAATTACACAGTGGTAGACAGAGGCGTAATGGGAAAGGGGGCTTATCCCCTCTGAATGGTTGACGACGAACTACGTTTTGGATATTTTCAACAGGACGGTGCAACCGCCCATACAGCCGCCGAAACTATTAACTACTTACGCAATTTTTTCGACTAGAGATTGATCAGTTTTCGATCAGACATTGAATTCCCACGTGGATCACCTTTTTTAACGGTTATGGATTTCTTCGTTTTTCCTTATTTAAAGAACACTATTTTTAAAACACCAGTTGCAAATTTAGAACAATTACAAGAAAGGATTATCCAAGAATGTGGCAACATTTCTCCAGAGATGTTGGTCAACACTTTCGAAAATATGAAGAGACGTGTGAATTCAGTGGCGGCTCGTGACTAGCGAGTCAGGGGGGCGCTGGCTTTAAATAAAAAAAAATTAAAATCTCTATTGATTTCGAAAGTACGTGTCTGTTTTTTCTAACTTTCTCGTTGTGCATTTTAATTTCATCAGCATAAGCACTACTTAAACAAGTTAAAATATTAGTTTGTACTCACATCTAAAAACTCACCACATTATGACGATGTTTTGTACTATTTTAATGTTTTTTTATTTTCTCTGAAATATGTTTTAAGTCCTGCACCCCATTTATAGTCCAATTATCATCCCCGTCAAAAAGAAGACACACGAAACAAAAAAAAAGGATTTTTGTCCTCACAACCGCATATCCAGGATTTTTATTATATATTTCTTTGTCAAACTTATGCGTAAACTGTGCCTTACTTTAACATTTTGATTGCACTTGTACTATGTTCAATATAGGTATATTTTTTAAATCAAGTTTTTCACTTAAGCTCAGAGAACTAAACACAAGCTTCTATAAATCACTGACCTTCATATTAGACGAAATTTTCCAACTTTATAACGTAACTAATAAATCAAATCAAAACAAATAAACAAAAACATCAGTGGCATCGACAGGTCGCCTCGTCAGTGTACATAATATCATATCGATTATTAATTTTACCGTGCCATCGCAATTCGCGAACAGCTGTTGGGCGCGGAAAATTGGAGATCATCCGTGGCCGCTCGTTGAGCGATGTTTAGGCAACGTCACGCCTCCTTCGTCATGGCAACTCATCGAGAAGTCACGTTGAATCGGGACGAAAAATCCGTCGCCCGCGCTTAGTATAATCTTGAGAGCGCGCAACTCGCTTGTCTATGAATATAACCTGCCCGTTGGAATAGGGCTATGTTTGGTTTGAATTATGCCCGCGCTTAGTATAACCTACCCGCTGGAATAGGGCTATGTTTGGTTTGAATTATTTTAATGGATTGCTTACATACATTGCTTTATTGGTTTTTTAAGTAAAGTATTTTTGGATTCTGTTTGAAATAATTGCAGGGAGGGCGGCGCCCCAGAGCCTTTCATTAACGAGCCGCCACTGTGTGAATTTATGCTTGGAGCATGGCGGTGGCCAATTTCAGCAATTTATGTAATTATGTGGTTTTTATAGGTTGCCATCCATTATTTCAGTTGGCAGCATCATTTTAACTGACTGTAACTTCGTAGCGATAGACGTGCGTCTACTTTGAAAATATTGGGTTATGTTATTTGGGTTTAAGTCTTAAGGGGAATAAGCATTCTACTTTTTTTATAGATCTGCGATTAAATCGCATTCTAAGCTATATTGTAACAGTAGCAGATGGTTAAAACAATTATTGTAAAAACGTGTTAAAATTTTTATTTAACATTTTTTTAACGCGGCACATGTCGTTTCAAATTGATGGAATTTGTTTTAAATTTCAATTAAATTCGGACCTTCAATTATTTTACTTTTATTACATGCAGATGTCATTTTTAATTGGTTTTAATTTGAATACGTTACCTGCGATGTATTGCAACACGTAGTGTAATTATTTAAAAAATTCGTTAGACTCCTTACCCACATCAAAATCAAAGACGTATTTATCCGAGTTAGACCAGGGCTGAAAATGGTAAAAAGTGAAAAAAAATAATAGTAGGATGAAACCCATTGGAAAAGGAAAAGAATATAAGAAAAATGAAAGGAAAAATAATTTACGGGCGATCCGAGGTCGGGAAGTGCAAAGGGGTGAGTTTTTAAGGGTAGAAAACGATTTATCTTGATTTCCGGCAAAACTACAAGTCCTATGGAAAAACGTTAAATGGTAAAGTTGTAGGTAATAAAAAGATCTACAACTTTTGTATTTACACTTTTTTTACATAACCTCAAAATTTATGTGAAAAATTCAAATAACCAAGTTTTTGGTTTTTTATTTTTATCTTTTACAAGAAAATTTATTTTTTCGCAAAATTTGGCGATAACTTACCTTTTTATGTCCCAAACACACTGTAATTTTTTTGATTTAAAATATTTATTTTTCACCTTATTTTGACTTAATATCGAAAAAGCATCCTAATTTTCAATCGAAAATTCTTACGTCAAAATATCTGCTATTTTAAAAAAGTCGGTGGGATTTTTGTTCGTTGAATTATCTACTTTCTGATGGTGTAAAAGAATATACATTACTATGGTAAATGTGATGAAATCCCCTTTAAATCCTACCTTTAATTATATTTAGAACAACTAATTTCGCATATTTTTTGCGATCTTTGTGTTTTATGGATTTGTAATTTTTTTGTTTATCAATGTAACATGGAATCTTACGTTTTTCGAGTAATTAAAGTATAAATTTTAATAAATAGATCAAAATTGTACATAATAATTTTTAAAAAAATCGGATTCGGGTTTTTTTCGTTTCTTTACATTTTTTGAGAACATTTACCATAGTAATGTATATTTTTTTAGACCATTAGAAAGTAGATATCGACTTTTTTTAAAAAGCAGGTATTTTGACGTAAGAATTTTCGATTGAAAATTAGGGTGCTTTTTCGATATTAAGTCAAAATAAGGTGAAAAAATAAATATTTTTAATCAAAAAAATTACCGTGTATTTGGGACATAAAAAGGTAAGTTTCACCAGATTTCGTGAAAAAAAATTTTTCTTGTATAAGATAAAAATAAAAAACCAAAAACTTGGTTATTTGAATTTTTCACATGCATTTTAAGGTTATGTGAAAAAAGTGCAAATACAAAAGTTGTAGATCTTTTTATTGCCTACAACTTTGCCATTTAACGTTTTTCCATAGGACTTGTAGTTTTGCCGGAAATCGAGATAAATCGTTTTCTGCCCTTAAAAACTCACCCCCTTCCACTTCCCGACCTCGGATCGGGTTTGTTCGGGTTTGCTCGTAAATTATTTTTCCTTTCATTTTTGTTATATTCTCTTCTTTTTCCAATGGGTTTCATCCTACTATTATTTTTCTTGGTTTTAATAATTATCGACCCTGGTAAGTGTCCAGAAGGTTTTTGCTATGTTATACAATATACATCAATTCCAAACAATTATACGTATTAAAAATGGAAATTGCAATTTCTAATCTTTAAGCAAGTTTACCAACTTGTCGGTTTGTTGATCGAGATAATCCGGAAGATGTTTGCGCACTAAATATGTCGGAAGGTTTGTTTCAATCAGCTTATCAACGTAGCGAATGCGACAAACATTATAAGATCTTGTGCAAATATTTAAAATAATATAAGCATAGGGCCCACGGCAATAAATACACTCCCAGGCGTGCTGGTGCAAAATTTGGCGTTTCTTTGAGTAAATAGCGTTGATAGAGGTGGTGTGTATCGAGCAAATAAAAATTTGGTATGCAATACCTAATATATTTTCTTTGTATAAATATTGGAGGCATGCGACTCAATTTTAATAAATATTTACGGGAGGTACATTAAAAGGGTGCCATTATTAAATTTGCTATGAGCAAGTCTATATACAATGTGACCAGTAAAGTCCGCATCATATGGGTTTTTTTTTTATTAATAACTTTATTCGAAATTTGACTTTGGCATCAAGTTCTGGTTCGATCGAGATAAAAATTAAGTAAAAAAATAGTTGTCACGTGATTCGCATTATCTGTCAAATTTTGATTATTTCCAAAAAATAATTCAAAAGTGGGGTTATTTCTGAAAGTATCGAAAAAAGTTATGAAAAAAGTTTTTTTTTATTCAGTTTCTAGCCCATGTGCAAAATTTTAGCTGGATAGGATAATTTGGATTTTTTATTATGACCAATTTAAACTTATCTAACTAGGCCTAGACTCGGGACACCTCGGACCAGCGCGGGAAGTCAATTGAAACAGCGCCGCGCCCATGAAAAGACATAAATATGTATTTTTTCATCCACTTACGGCATAATTTTTATAATAACTCATAAATAAAAATACAAACTTCATTTTTTACATTTAAAGCACATTTAGGTGAAAAAAATATTTATTATTAATATATTTTTTATTTGTTTCCATAGTGCAGACAAATTATTATAAAAAGTGCCTCCAAAAAACTCTTGATTAATAATTTCTGGTTTTTTGCTTTTTCGAATATTTTCAAAATGAATTCAAATTGTTAAAAAAGAAAAGAAAAAAGTTCGCAAAGAGCGGCGGCGCTTATCGGCGCCTGAGGGACCGGCGCACCGGGAAATCTCCCGGTGTCCCGGTGGGCCCATCCCAGGTTATACGTATCTAAACCTCGCAAAAATAAAGGCTTAATAATTAAAAATATTGTTTTGGGACTAGGCAACCTGTAACGCCTTGTCGACATTTTAATCAACATAAATGAAAAACCAATCGATTTAATCTGTGTCGTAGAAAGAAAGCGGGCTAAAGGTTCTAAATTTAAAGATAATTTCACTGTAATAAAAGATTATGCATAGGTAGATTAAAATATTTTAAATAAAAAATTTACAATATGATTCACGTAACTCTCCGTCGTTTTAAAGACAAAACTCCGCATTTTGCAGAAAACCAAGAAGAAATCACAAACTTACCAGGCAATTTACATAAGATATATTATTTATATCACAATATTAACACTTAATAACAGTTACATGGTCAAAGGTTCGCTTAAACACCGAAAGTTTTTGAAAAATATTCAAAACAGTCAAAACACCAAAACAAACACCTGTAACTCGTTAGGAGAAAGAAGCCATTTTGAATCGACGATTTTTGTCGAAGACCACTTCGCCCTTATTTCGGGTTACCATGTCAACCGTAGGAAGTCGAGCCGAGTTCATTCATAAAACACTTGACCTTCGTACTACTTTTCCGATTTTACTATCACCGCCCCCGCATAGTAAATATTTTAAAATAATAATAAGGAAAGTCCCATTGATAAAACAGAGTAGCGTGAGGGATGGTATTCTGTCGTTTAGAGGTAATTTTTAGGCTATTAAAACATGAATCTATAATACTGAATCGATTTTAATAAAATTTTAGGGGTATGTAGGTTATTATAGGAGGCACCCAAATAAGTAAGAAAATATGTGGCATGTAATCTAAAAAAATACATCCCTATGACGTCACACTTTTTTGGAACACTCTGTATGAAAAATAAATTTTCCTGAAATGCGCCCCAAGATACAAGGAAGATCTGCAAAATATCAAAATCCTAACTTCATTAATAAGTTTAGTGTGCAGTTATCACCACATATTATATAACATACCAGTTCTAATGAAAAGTATAGGACAATGTTTAGTGCTTGTTTATTGTTTGTTTAGTCCCAACCTAATCACAAAAGCTGAGAAGAAATTCCAATTTTTTGGCAAGAATTAGAAGCAAATTTTAGCTGTTTACACGTAAAAATAAATTGAAGGTCAACTGTTACAATTTGCTACACCGAATTAGGCATGCGCACTGCAAGTAGTGACTAGTGACTGTGTCTACGTCTTTATAGGTTTCCTTTTTAACATAAACTTATTTATATAGGTTATTTAGACGTGTTGGTATGCTTTATAAGTATCCAACAACGACACTAGATGTCGTTAATATCTTTATTTTCTCCACATCAAGATAAAAGATTATAAAGATGGATTAATTAGACCCAATTACTGACCCAACAAGGAAATGACAAGAAAAACAAGAAAGTCAAATGTTTGGCCTTTTCGCTGTAATATTATAAAAGAAAATTAAAAAGTTGCCGGAAAAATTTAAAATATTTTATGTTACAAAAAATTTAAATAAAACGCGTCCTAAATAAACAAGGGGTAAGCATTTCATTGCCACGTTGATTATGTATGCACAAAGTAGCATAATAAAGGTAGAATTTTTAGCGAAAATTTCCAGTGTCAAAGCGCCACTCCCGAATTTAAACTGTTTTTTAGAATATATTTTGCGGAACCCTTTTTTTAGCGATGCAATCTTTTTTTAAATAAAGGGGACTGTGTGTGAGTGTGTGTGTGATTTGGAACTACTAGAAGCACTGAATACTAAATAAACTATTGACGAAATGCGGTGTTTAAAGTAGTAGTTTATACATACAAGTGGGGTTTAAAAAGTAAACCCTCCCCTCTAAATTTGGATGTATTTTGGTTGGTTGGTTGGTTGGTTGGTTAAAGGCGGGGGTCGGGTTCGACGTGTGGCCCAAGCTTCTTACACTGCAGCCTTCTGGCTTATTGTGCGCCCCAGTCTTGTTAGAAAAGATTTGTTCCTTCTACGAGGTCCAGTAGTTTCCTTCCAAGTTTGTCGTGCGGGAGGTTATTGCCACGTCGAATGTTTCCGAAGATTTTGAATCTTTTACGGTTTAGCGCTTCGCAGCTGTCTATGATATGGGAGGCGGTTTCATCCTCTTCGCCGCAAAGTCTGGATGTATTTTACATGTGTGGTGAAGAACTCTTAAATTTAAATGCAAATACCAAAAATATATAGATAACATATTTTTTGAATTTAATATCGTTCACTGGTTGCATGATGCATTAAAAAATTCAAATCTGTTTCGATATTAAAAATGTGTTTGTCCATCCGGTAAATTTACATCAAATAAATGCAAACCATTGAAATTAATTTAAAAAAAACCTCTTTAATTAAGTCAAACTGAATTAATCGTACAATGTTAAACAAAGAGTTATTTTAACTAATATTCAAATTTAGCAGTAATTCGGACATACCCAATTTTGTGTCCAGATTATGAACCCATATATAAATTTTATGAAAAATTAAATATGCGTTGCAATTATTGACAAATATTCATTTAAAAACGTTAATAAAATTGGATAATCACTGTCTGGGCGTATTTTAATACTGAATAATTCAAATTTTAATTAATGGTTAATAAATAATTACAGTGATAATTAAATTTATAGGGAATTCGAACGTGAAATTGCTGGTTCCCCTCGTCGCACTAAACGAATTTTAAATTGACTGCAGATTTTATGGTAAATGATTAACCTAGCCCTCCTTATCAGGTATTCTAGAATTACCTCTGTCTGGTAAAAATGTCACTGTCAAATTTTAGTTGTGATATTCTAAGAAGGTATAATTTGCAGTAATACCGTGCGAGTAAAAATTATTTGCATCAAGGACGTAATGCTTAGCCGTAGAGCTTAATACCTGTTGGGTGTCAGTAACTACCTGAATTAACAATCAATCAGTTATTCCCTCATCTTTGACAGTCGTTACAAGAAATTTGATTCATCGCTAATTTTTCCAATTTCTTGAACAATTCACACAATGGGCTTTACGGAACAGCAGAAAACATTCATGGTTGAAGCGTAGTTTCGAAACGGGTTAGAGTAAATGGTGAGGCAATACAATCCGGGTTTGTGCATGGACGATTTTCACGAACATTTTCCTAACGTTGTTTTTATTGCTGGGGATTTTTATCGTTGCCTGAAAAGAACCGTGGCTGTGTTTAGGAAAACATCAGGTTCTATACAACAGAAAAAATGAGCAGGAAGACCATCTGTAAGAACAGAATAACTTGTTGCAAACGTTCATGAAATAATGCAAAATACGCCAACAAATTGTATAAGACGCCTGTCCCAAGAAGTGGGAAGATCTTATGGAACATGCAGGACTATTCGTAAGAAGCAGCTAAATTTATTTTCTTATAAAGTGCAAGTATTCCAAGAAATACAAGCCGCGGCGCAGATTTTAAAAGACGCAGGAATTACTCTCAATCTCAATGGTTTACCCAAAATTTATTGGAAAGAAATGATTTACCTATTAGACCTGACATTTTTTTGAATGAAGCCTGGTTCCACCTCTCCGGTTATGTGAATTCTCAGAATACACGCATGTGGAGTAGTGAAAATCCCCATTTTTCCACATTGTACCCTCAAAAAATTGGTGTCTGGTTAGCTGTTTCCCAAAGAAGAATTGTTGGTCCTATTTTTTTCCATGACACAGTTACAGCACAGCGGTATAGAGACAATATTTTGAATCCATTTGTGGAGCAATTACTTGACGACGAACTACGGTTTGGATATTTTCAACAGGACGGTGCAACCGGCCATACAGCCGCCGAAACTATTAACTACTTACGCAATTTTTTCGACGACAGATTGATCAGTTTTCGATCAGACATTGAATTCCCACCTAGATCACCTTGTTTAACGGTTATGGATTACTTCGTTTTTCCTCATTTAAAGAACACTATTTTTAAAACACCAGTTGCAAATTTAGAACAATTACAAGAAAGGATTATCCAAGAATGTGGTAACATATCTCCAGAGATGCTGGTCAACACTTTCGAAAGTATGAAGAGACGTGTGAATTTATGCTTGGAGCATGGCGGTGGCCAATTGCAGCAACTTATGTAATTATTTTTCTTTTTCTTTCTGTATATTCTTACTTTGGTAATTTTGTAAACAACAAAAATAAATTTGTATTTGTCTACTTATTTTATTACTCCTTAGTTTGGCATATCACGTCATAATATGAATTTGACCAAAGTTTAACCTAGATTTGGTTAGATATATCGTCCCCATATCATTGTGATCTAAACCAAGCCCCACGTTTTTTCTAGTGCGCGGGAGGTATTTTAGCTGAATTCCTAGCCTCGCTATACGCTCGGCTATGAACCATCAACAGTTGATCTACTACTTTGCTGCCTAGTAATAGTAATAGTTATTTACATTACTAGATGCGAAAGTTAATTTTTTGGTGTGAGGAGGTTTTTGAATTGCCGAGGCAAAGCCAAGGTGATTTAATACCTCCGACCACCAAAAAGGCTTTCGCATCTTGTAATGTATTACATTTTTTTACTACTGTTCTCTGATCAATATATTATTAAGTAATAAACTTTGATTTTGTTTAAATTAAAATGATAAAATAAGTTTTTTTTCCACCAGTAAAATAATCCATGACAACTCGTTATTTGATTACTGTCAGAGTCTGTCCGTTCGATTTTTTTGTCCTGGCACCGAAAGTAATACTTAACATAGCTAGCAACGCTACTTTACATAGCTAGCAACGTATAATATTCAGGTAACTCGAAAGTTTACTTTCGTTATCTGTCGTGTTGCTAGGGCCCGAAAGTTTACTTATCTATACAGTAGTAGAAAAAACAAATAACTAATTCCAGAAGAGCCATTGTCCCTTTCCTACCATTGGACGACAATTTGAAAAGCGCTGCTCTTAAGGAGGGGGAGAGTTCCGGCGCCACTGACAAGCAATTAAACACAGGATCCGATAAAACACAAATGTGTTGCACACTGTCACAATAAAAGTGTAGCATTTGTAACGACCGTACAACCACCATAAATAAAAACTTTCATTGGCTTTAATTTTGTCAACAAATATGACATAAAATGCAACGTGCAATATGTTTATCGACCTGAAACTTTTTAACTTTTTTTTTTTGCTAAATATAACAGTAAAAGAAAGGTTTATACTGGACGTTTAACGATCAGTGTTCTTTTTTTGTTGTAAATAAAAATCTCAGGTTGATTTTTTTATTTCCCATATAAATTATGCCAGTTTATTACGAGTTGTTTGACAGATAATAATGTATGGTTTTGGGAGAGGCATAAATAGGGACGGGCAGAGCCGGATTACCCAATAGGATAAGTAGGCAGCAGCCTAGGGGCCCAAGACTTGCGGGGGCCCTTGAAACTATTTAAATCAATAAAAAGAAAGTAAAATTAGTTCCTATCAAACAATTAGATGTGGAGTACCACAAGGTTCTATTCTAGGACCCACAATGTTTCTTATTTATATCAATTCTATTTCAAAATTAAAATATATGGACAAATTAAACTTTTTGCCGACGACACAACAATTATTTATTATGCTAAAAATATTAGGGACATCCAATTAAATATCAAAAAAGATGTAAAAATTCAATTTGACTGGTTGCAGTCTTATAAATTAATTTTAAATTTTAATAAATCTTCATTTATGTACATTGACAAACAAAGACTAGATATGGAAAAGCAACCAATAATATTTAATGGGGAACACATTAATTACAAAGATAACATAAAATTTTTAGAATTATATATTGAACAAAATTTAAGCTGGAGAAAACACGTAGAACATATTCGAACTTACATTTCTCCTGAATTGGGATATTTTTTAAAATTCGTCATTGTACCTATCTTTAAATTATTTAAAAAATATTTATTATGCATTAGTATATTCAAAAATTCAGTACATTATTTCTATTTGGGTTTCAGCCAATTCAATAGTACTAAAACCTTTAAAGAAATTACAAAATAAATTTATTAAATGTATTCATAGATTTCCGCACTTAGAACCAACAACAAATTTATATAAACCGAATAAATACCTATAAATAATTTACAAAATTTAAAAATTTGCATATTTATTGATTCTTTACTTTTAAAACAAAAAATTTCTAACATAACGTTTACAAAAGATCATGATATTCATAGACATGATACTAGACAAAAACTAATTTTTTACGAACTATTAAAATAAACAGTAACTTTGGAAAACGGTCATTGTTATATAATGGATTAATATTATATAATATTTTACCCGAAAATATTAAAACATTAAAAAAACTACCATTATTTAAAAAAATATTTCCTTGTATAATTTTCTTTCTTAACAAGTTAATCAAACGTTTATAATACAAAACGATTTTTTTTAACTGTCTCTTTTTTATATAATATACTAGCGTGTACCCGGCCTGCGTTGCAGCCCGTCATTATACGACGTGAGATAATAAGGCGAACCTCAAACTCAACCGTTTGCCGGCCCGTCCACAATTTCCATGCATAAAACATAGTCTGTCTTCGTCTATTCCGGCTTCGGATCGATCGTTGAACGGGCCGGGGACCGGTTGGGTTGGGTCGTTCGTTCTCCCTACTCTAATTTATCAGTGTTTCTCTATAATATTATGCATGTATTATACATAAAAACCTTCCCCTTGAATCACTCTATCTATTTAAAAAACCGCTTCAAAATCCGTTGCGTAGTTTTAAAGATTTACGCACATAAGGGGACATGAACAGGATAGCGACTTTGTTTTATACTATGTTAAGATTATACACCTATTAAGTTAGAGTAATAATTGTTAGTTATTTTAATATACTTACCCCTGTAATAAACTTGTAACGTTGGTTGGGAGTAAAGTAAAATAAAAAAAAAATAAACAAATAAAGGAAAACGGAAAACGGTAGGAGACGCCCCCACCCCTTAGAGACGCCCCTGAATGCAGAGGTTGTTCATAAGAAGCGAAATAAATCAAAAAGTTTTATCTTGTAACGTAGTTGTAGTTTGCAATGTTTGTATCAATGCACATAGACACCTGTTGATAAACATACCACTTTAGACAACATGCGGTTTTAAACAAGGTTTTTTTAGCTAAAAATATCTATTTAGTTAAGAATTATTCCGTTTATTCGCAGAAAGAAAAAAGCGGATTATCGGTAAGCCTTTTTTCCTCGGTTTTTCTTTTAATATAAAAACGAAATAAACAAGTATATTAATTAAGAAATTTAAAATCACAATTAAAAAATTTAAGCTATTTTAGTATTTTAATTTCATTCATATTCATGCTTTAATGCGATTAAATTTTTCCTTCGTTACCGCGGCCATTTCTATTGTCTGAATTTGAGGGGTTTTAAGGATTCGAATTTTAATTCGAAAAGTAAAACAAAAGAATTGATTCATCAGTATTTATATTTATGGTAATATTTTTATGTATATCTGTGCAGGTCTGGAAACATAAACGTACCTACTAGTAAGTACAACATTATACCGTGCTAGCTAAAATTATTTGCATCCAAGAGGGCTTGGATTAAAAAACGTAGGGCTTGGTTTAGATCACAATGATATGGGGACGATATATCTAACCAAATCTAGGTTAAAATTTTGTCAAATTCATATTATGACATGATATGCCAAACTAATGAGTAATAAAATAAGTAGACAAATTCAAATTTATTTTTGTTGTTTACAAAATTAACAAAGTAAGAATATACAGTAAGAAAAAGAAAAATAATTACATAAATTGCTGAAATTGGCCACCACCATGCTCCAAGCATAAATTCACACGTCTCTTCATAGTTTCGAATGTGTTGACCAGCATCTCTGGAGAAATGTTACCACATTCTTGGAATACTTGCACTTTATAAGGAAATAAATTTAGCTGCTTCTTAAAAATAGTCCTGCATGTTCCATAAGATCTTCCCACTTTTTGGGACAGGCGTCTTATACAATTTGTTGGCGTATTTTGCATTATTTCACGAACTTTTGCAACGAGTTCTTTTGTTCTCACAGATGGTCTTCCTGCTCCTTTTTTGTGTTGTATAGAACCTGTTTCCCTAAACACAGCCACGGTTCTTTTCAGGCAATAATAAAAATCCCCAGCAATATAAGCAACGTTAGGAAAATGTTCGTGAAAATCGTCCATGCACAAACCCGGATTGTATTGCCACTCACCATTTACTCTAACCCCGTTTCGAAAATACGCTTCAACCATGAATGTTTTGTGCTGTTCCGTAAAGCCCATTGTGTGAATTGTTCAGGAAATTGTAAAAATTAGCGATGACTCAAATATTACTTGTAACGACTGTCAAAGATAACTGATTTATTGTTAATTCAGGTAGTTACTGACACCCAACAGGTATTAAGCTCTACGGCTAAGTATTACGTCTTTAGATGCAAGGCCCTCTTTGATGCAAATAATTTTTGCTCGCACGGTATTAGCACTGAATTCTGAATTAGAACCTAATAAAAGAAATTTACCATTAATAAATCCTACCCTTAAATTTCAACTATTCTTTTTTCTTCTAAAATGAAAATATACCAATTAAATATTTTCCGTTCACCTTTATAAAAGCAATTTAGATCTGTCACTGCGTTTAAACGTCTTCTAGCCTTCGCGTCGCGACGCCACGGAAAATAAATTTAAAGTAGTAAGTAAAAATGCACAGAGTCTTACAATCTTTCATCCCTGATTACTTTTGGTTTTATTTTGAGGGTGTTTTAATTTTGTTTCTCGTTCTTTTTCGCGATTATTTTTACTGAATCCGCATTTTTATGTATTTATGCAAATAAGAAATGAATTTAGAGTATTATTATTTGCTGGAATAAGGAAGAGTAACTAATTTTATGGAAATTTTTTTGTTAAGGGTGGATTTTGTACTTTGAAAAGATAATTATAATTAATTATAAAGCCTGGGTAAATAACTTGGCCTTTAAAACTCTGGGCTAATTATTTGTTTAAAAGTGGAAAAAAGGAACGCTAATATTGACATAATACCTCTGGATATTATAATATAAATCACTCCGAAGCATAGACATTAACCTTTAGCACAGCACAGCTTATCTCCTACGCAAACAAAAGTTACGTTTTATGGGTGAAAAAATACGTCCTAGCTCGCCGGTTAGCTGCCTTGCCTCTCAGCAGCATCGGGCATGCGTACAAACCTCGTGTTATCGGCCTGTCCTTCTTTAGCGATATGCTCAAAATACACTCCAGAACCGGCTCGGCCGTCATTTTTGTTGTTGTGTTTTAAGGTTTCTCTCTGGATTCCTTGTAGTTTCCTTTGCTATTGTGGATTGTGAGTGTTTAATATTTACGGATTTCTAGTTTTTGTGTAGTTTAGTGAATTGTGTTTGTGCTTTTAGTGACTCGGATTGGAATATAAACAATGACTAGTAACAGCCGTTGTAATATTTTGTTATGCCCAAATAGAGGTAAAATGCCGGGTATTTCGTATTTTCAGTAAGTATGGAGTAGTGATGTATCTTGATATATAACTTTATTTTACTATGATCAATTTAAACACATTAAACTGGGCCTAGGCTACACAAACAAGGTATAAAAATAAAGATAAACCCACACCAAGACAGATTATCCCGATGCATGTTTTGGTATATTTTATTTGCAGCCCTGCAATCTTTAAAAAGTTTAAAATACACTTTTCTCTATACTTATATATTATGTAAAAGAGAAAAATTAAATACCTAGGTAGTTTATATTAATCCACGGGTCGAGTTCTCGGACAAAAACTTTTTTAAATTCTTGAACAAGAAATTGTGCTTGAAAATGTTTACAAGTACACAACTTTTTGCCAAATTGTAAAAATCAATACAACTAATATTTGATCGACGTTGTGGTCTGGTGGTCAGCGCAGCGGCCTCACAGATCGTAGGCCCGGGTTCCATTCCCGGTGCCGGCAACGTCGATGTTAAATTTGGAATTTGGTTTAAGAGGTGGCGCCGTCTTTCGGAAGAGACGTTAAACTGTGGGCCCCGTGTCATGGATGTTGGCAAGTTAAAGAACCCTACCTTCGACAAAGAGGGATTCGGCAAAAATTACCAGATAGTGTGTGACAAATTCCCTGGCGTCGGTGATTGGCCTCGTTGCGGAAAAAGGCCGACGTAAAATAAATAATTTAAAAAAAACTAATATTTGACGCGATAACATCGAAGATTGGTTATTTTGCCGCCGGTTTTGTTTGTTTTTTTATATTCGATTTTATAAGTTTTATAGGTTAGTACGGAAGTACTATATTTCATACAACCGGTTTAACCGGAAGTTGACACTATTGGAAAGATAATAAAAATCGAAGATAGGGACATGTAAGCCGTTTTACTCTAAGACGTACAGTTAGAAAGCTAGACGCTGTCAAAGTTCAAAAATCTCATTTTTCAAGAGTCAATATCTCGGAAACTGTTTAGTATAGACTAATAATGCTTTTATTAAAAAATGTTCAAAATTTTATGCAGAATCCAAAAAAATTATATAAAATAGGGGTATCCATTTAAGATTTAGATCTTACCCCCCTCCCTCCTAGGGGCTTGAAGTAACAAGATTGACAATATACGCAAAAGATGTCCCCCTCGAAATAAAAATCGACGGGTCCAAGCGTTTTTTTTTTAATTAACGTGGAACCAGATATTTAGCCTGTTTCGTTTTAAATGGGGAACCCTGTATTCGACTATTCGAATTATTCGACTATTCGAATAACATTCCAAACGACTATTCGAATACTTATATTTAAAAAATTCCCAGCCCTACTTTAAACACCATAGAAAAAAGTCGGTATTCCTTTACCTCACGTCAAACAATTTAGGCTTCCCCATTGTTTATAACCGCGTATAAAATAATAATTCCAAACGGAACTGTACGAGGCTCATTAGCATTCATAACTCAAAAGTAATATACCTTCGTATTTAATTTTAAACAATAATTATAAAGATAATCTTACACCCATCACGTCAGGTCATTCCGAAGACAGTAAGGGGAGTTTGTGATGAAGATGGATCACAGCTGGCTGGGAAAACACGTAAGTACAACAATATTACTGGTAAATTTAGACTGATATTTGTTCTGTTGTATTTCATTCTGTGAACTATTTGATCCAATAAGGATCAAGTAGTATACAGGGTGTTACAAATATGACGCTGACCATTGCGCTGAGGAAAATCATTCAATACAAGTGTTTTTTCAATATACAGGGTGTTCCTAAATATCATGTAAATACGAAAAGGGGTAATTCTTTGGCTTATTTAATGACTAAAAATTCATATAAAAAAAAGGGAGGGGAATGCCCCTGAAAAAACATCTCCCTGTAGATTCTTAAAACCATTTGGTATGCCCAATGATGTAAGTTCTACAGCGTAACCTATATTCCAAATTAGAGCTAAATATCTCAAAAACTCCAGAGCTATAAAGAAAAAACTAAAAAAATCTTGAAATTTCAACACCTTGTAGATCGGCAACGAAGCGTTTGCGGACCTATGTTTATATGAATTTTTAGTCATTAAATAAGCCAAAGAATTACCTCTTCTCGTATTTACATGATATTTAGGAACACCCTGTATATGGGTGGCCACCGAAAAAAAATCCTTTTATCCCTAAAATATTTCTTTTAGACACAAACGAGGTCGTTTTTTCAAAACATATATGGATACTTTTTTCCGGCAACATAATACCTTTTAACCATAAAAATATTTTTAAAAAATAATTTTTTGATTCCTACAAGGTTATCTAATAACCACAAAAAATAACGTTAAGACAAACCAAGTTTTTATAATTATAATATACTTTTTTGGAACTACATAGTTCCTTTTTCAAAATATAGTGAAATCGTTTAGGTAACTTTCAGCGAGCGCAATTATAGTCTATCCCTTACTACAACGAAACAGAGAGGGACGAACTAACTTGAAACAATGATCCGCCGTTGCTCCGCGTGGTTTAAGTTGAACGGAGTAATTCAAAACATACCATTTGATTGGCGTTGTTGGTGGATGGTTGATGTCTGATGGTATGGTGTACTTTTAGTGCACGTGCAAATTGTATGACTGCAAACCCGAACAAACCCGCTTGTAATAACTAAAATATACTTTTTAAGAACTAAATAGTTCCTTTTTTAAATACGGACAAATCGTTTATGTAACTTTCAGCGAGCGCTATATAGTCTATCCCTTATTACAACGGAACAGAGTGGGACGAACTAACTTGAAACAATGATCCGCCGTTGCTCCGCGTGGTTTAAGTTGAACGGAGTAATTCAAAACATATCATGTGATTGCCGTTGTTGTATGGTGTGCTTTTGGTGCAAGTGCATGACTGCAAACCCAATTATGTGTTCCGTGATATAAGTGTTGTGTAAATGTGTCCTTATATTCAAGGTTTATTTGTGTTTATTTTCCCCTTAAAAACTTGATCGTCTGTTGTTAGTAACATACTTTATAATAAATAAAAACTAATCTTATTTGGTTTTACAATTTGTTATTTTTGTGATAAGTATATTATTATAAACTTTTAGATCAATAGAAATTAACGATGCCACTGTGTTTAGTGCATAATTGTTTTAATAGTAAAAAAAGTGCGGCAGAGGATATCTCTTCCAACTGGTAATGATTTCCAATAGACAGTGGCGTAACAAAAATTGAGAGGGGCCCCCTTATACGTATTCAGGGGCGGAGGGGCCCCCTCTTTATAACGAATGGAAAATGATAATTCTTATTTTCATTACTATTGGGGTCAGGTTCATGAATTTTTGAATTCGTTAATCATGTAATAGTTTAATCAGGGTTAAACCCACATTATGTGTTAAGTACCTACTATTAAAACAGCAAACGATTCGAATTTATTTTATAATCCAAGGTAGACTTGTAGACATAACATAGGTAGTTATTAAATCATTATACGTAATATTCCAGCAAACTTGATGCAAAATCAAAATTTTAAAACATCACTTATAATGTTGCTTACCATGTATTGTAGTAACGGGGGTAGCAGTGATCGAGCCTCATAGAATCCAAAAGACAGGAAACAGTAAAACACATGAACACTCAACAAGTCTGCACAAACATTATGTCACTAAGTACTATACAAGGTATTAACAAAACAACCAGATCGGCGAGAATTTTTTTTTGCAAAATCGTTTATAATTTCGTCGATATTAAATGATACTGATTGAGGATAACTCCGAAAGGCGTTGTTGTCTCATGGTGTAACGTAAATGGGTTTTTACTATTTTAAGTTTGGAAAAAGATCGTTCCGCTAATGCCACACTAACTGGTAGTGTTAGAAATAACTTCACGGCACTAGTTACATCTGGAAAATTTGAAGAACACACTGATTTTTTATTAATAAATGATTCGCAAGTCCGCATACACTGTTTTTAATTTTGAAATACCATCTCCAAGTCCCTTTTTGAGGCTTAAAATTTGACTAGGAAAGTCAATGGACACGTCTTTTTGGTATATCGTTTGTAAATTCCGCGCTTTCACGTATAATTCTTCACTTAACGAAGTCAAATTCTCAGGATATAAAAAAAAAAATTAATTATTATGAAATGAAATACCTATGAAACGCAAAGCTGGCAGCAGGTTTTGAAGGGGCCGTCCATGTGGGCCCCCCGGCTTGTGCCCCCCCCCCCTCCGCGGTGCGGGGTCTGCGGGGGTGTTTGGGTTTGTTCGTTTCGTTCGTTTGTTTACGCCACTGTCAATATAGGTTCATTGTTTTATTAAGATTTATATAAATATCATAGAGGCATTTTTAAAATTGAACAAACCCGAACAAACCCAAATAAAATAACCATATATTTTCATCGCACGTCGATCGCTACGAAGTTGTCAGTAGGAAAGATGCTGCCAACTCAAATTAGTGGATGACAACTTATAAAACCAAAACTCCGTTAGTACAGAGATAATAGAGTGTATCATTTAGAGAACCCATTTAGCATTCTACTTTTTTTATATGCCCGTGGTGTTTCCATTTATTATTAGTACCAATCACTAAAAAATGCTAAACTTACCATAGAGAACGAAAACGGCCGGTGTGACTTATGTCACGAATTTTAAAATTTTATTATGAATATTTACAGCCCAAATCGCGGCAGGATGTCTCAAAAATCAATAAAAAAATAATATTCTTTCTCGTGCACAGTATTAAATTGTTTATAAAAAGTTATATTTTCCGAACATAAAACGCGTTTTATTGTTGTTTATTGGGCAGTTAAAAAATGTTTACTTAACTTTTATTAAACGTTTATTTGCTCCTTACTCGAACATTATTGTTCGTTTTGATTTATCCGATGATTTTATATGGTTAGTAAATCTCGTTTTGTTTTATGTGGTATATAAAAAAAAGTAACGAGTTTAATATGGCAGAAATTAATGAGGCGATTGTTTTTTAGCGTAGGTGTTTGTTATGGGAACTTTAGTTGTCCTTTATTTTCAGGTGTTTAACCAGCAACTCCTGTAGGAGTTGTTTGGTTTAACACGACAACACTGCATGTAAAATAATCCCATTTTAGTCATTGAAGTCGTCGGAACTGATCGGACACAATTAAAAAATAAGCAATATGCAATAAAAAATATTCAAGTTCTGCTTCGATCGAGATGAAAATTAAGCAAAAAAAATAGTGTTTCGCATTTTAATTTTTTCCAAAAAATAATTTAGCTGCGTAAGATAATTTTGATTTTTTACCCACCACTAAAATTTACTTTCCACTTTACTGATGACACTGTGTTCTTTTTTGTCCTAATATTAAGGTATATTACTTTCAGACACAAACTACGTTTTCAAAAATACTTATTTTATGAAGTTACCTGATACAGGGTCAAAAACAAATCAACTTTGCATCACATGCGACCAAATTTTAATAGCCCAATATTGATTTTGTAGAAAAACACACATTTAATATGGCGCTACTTTAAAGAAAATGTATCTGAAATAAAGCATTGTCAAAACTAAGAAGTTTTATGTAAGTTGCGTTGAGTCTTATTTTGCAAAAGTGGTGCAATTTACAAAATATGGGTAAAAAATTTAAATTATCTTATGCAGCTAAAATTTTGCATGTAGGCTAGAAACTGCATTTAAAAAAACTTTTTTCAATACTTTCAGAAATAACCCCATTTGGAATTATTTTTTGGAAAAAAATTAAATTTGACAGATAATGCGAATCACGTGACTACTATTTTTTTTTGCTTAATTTGCATCTCGATCGAAGCAGAACTTGATGCCAAAGTCAAATTTCGAATAAAGTTATTATTAAAAAAAAATCCTATATAATACGGACTTTACTGGTCACTGTAAGTTTAATTGCTAGTACTCCACTAGTCACTATACCCTGCAACCTCGCTGTTTTTTACATAATAATAAGTTTATTTAAAATTTAATAATATAATAAATAATATGTTTATGTTGTCTTCGATAAACTTATTCTTCAATCCCCTGAAGCTGAGCTTGTTAAGGGCAAATCTTATTTTTTTTTTAGTATGTAAAATCATAAATCATAAATATGCATTAAAAATCAAGTTTTTAAAGTAAAGATGTTAATTTATAGTATAAACGCAGATTTTTTGAAGAAATGTATTACCTATAATAAAATTATTAATTTATAAGTAAAAAATATTACTTATATAAATTATTCAGAACAATATTAATTAATTAAAGCATTTTTAAAAATATTTTCAAATTCTGTTTTTAATATCCATGTTTTTATTTCGACTTTAACGTTTTTTAATGAAATCAATTTTAGTTAATTTTTGTTGGTAAATAATCGTTTAAATAAAAACACAAATATTTGAAATTTTTTTGTCCTATGGACTTATTTATTTTAGGTTTTATGGTTATTTCATTTTTATGACGTGTATTATGATTATGGTTTTTAAATTGTATAAGTAAAACATATATATTGTATAAGTAAAACATTAAGCCTGTTATGTACAGAAATTAGGTATTAGGAAAGTATTATGTATTCAAAATGAAAAGATCCTTTGAAAAAAGGTGGTTTGAGGAACTGAGCGTTTTTGAAAGCATCTTTTCGTTTTGAATACATGATACCTAATTTTTATACATATCAAGTTTTATGTTTTACAATGTCTTACAGACATACTTAGATATATAAAAAAAATCGTTTGACATCTTCTTTTTAGAAGTGGTTTTTCTGCTTCCCCGGTTTATTTGCTTGTTTTAGACCCTTTTAACTGACTTTTTCACATAGGTACTCAGTATGTTTTAACCTATTTCTATTTCTCTTCACATCGTGCCATTTCGACACACCAATTTTTGATTCCAGAAAAGCTCCATTAAGGTTTTATACCATTTATCATTTTCTCTTCTGCTAAAACCATCAGCAATACATTTTTCTGCCTCCTGATGATGAACGTTTCTACGTTCGAAACACGGAGAGACCTATGAACAGATTTTTGCTCTATTAAATTTTGTGGAGGAAGACTTTTAGTTTTTTCTTTCCTTTTCATACTTTCAACTCCACTTTAAGCAGGGACTATTTCTTCAAATTAACTTTAATAGTTATTGGGGGGTTATGGGGGGGGGGAGAGGGGGGGGGGCCATATTCTATATACTGGTTTTCATTAGCCAGTAATAAGAAACTTAATCTTATTTTTTATTTGTGTCTTGGCCTTAATAAAACCCTTTCGTTTTCGTCTTTCGTTAGAGTTTCGAAAATGCTTAAAATTTATAGCTTTCCCGGATTTTTCCTGATTAAGTGCGTTTTCAGTTGGCGCTTTCATCGTCCCCCATATATACCGTTTCCTTCTTATCAAGGAGTGGTCCTTTTCAAATAGAGATTAGTACAGATTAAATCGAAATAAAGGGGTGCATAGAAATTAGTTTTCTAATCATGGAATAGTTGATCGACAGTGTGTGCTGGCCTTTTTCTGTTTTGTCATTGAAAAGTTGTCCATGCACGGCTATGTTGTTATTAATGTGACATTGGCGTTACTAGGGATGGTCCAGGGGGGCACCCCCAGCTTGTCTTTGTGCTGTCTTATAAGCATACATTGGTGAACCATTGTAAATAATAATAATTAGCACTATAATACTTCTATTTCAAAAAAATACTAAAAATTAATCCAAAAACACAATTGATCACAGACACAGTTCACTAACACTGTAACGGATAATGAATGAATATTAAAAATTCTGCGTCAATCGTAGTAAAAACGTCCGTACAGCGTTGGCGTTGTGATTTCCCTGAGACATTATAATTTGATATCGTTAGGAAACTCTAAATAATATGACTAGTGGGAAATTTAAAAAGCACACATATATTTAGTATATAATTTTTATTTCATTACGACACGAATGCATCTAATATAATTAATATAACCACAACTACCTTGAAAGAAGCCGTGAGACAGAAACATCGACAACACTGCTTGAAGATCCATGTATCCCCGTGACTTTTTGAGGTTGTCCATGCTTTAGTATGTAATTTACGCGCGAAGTAGGTGTTACCTTTGCGGTTTTTCGTATTAATTTGTATTTTTATCCGGTTTTCGATTGATATCTAACAGAAAATTTAAGTGACATGATTGCTAAGAACCTCTACAAAATATTAGTGAACATTTTTGGTGCGAATTTGCTGTAATAGCATTAATAAAGTGAAAAACCCTACAGCCCGGCTGGCCTGGCGGTTTGTTTACGGGTCTTATAATGGCGGCAGAATTTTGTTTTAATTTAAAAGTTGTGTTTTTTGTATTCTAGTTAGCTCTTTGGGATAAACTTTATTGTTTTGTGGCTACAGTTAAGTTATTAAATATTGAAGTGTATATTTAACTTGAAGGTATATGTGAATTAGTTTAAAATTATCACTAGTAGTATTCCTGGACGTAACTCTAACTATAAAAGTGTTTTAAAAGCAGGTGAAGAGAGTGTATCAGTTTTTCACTTCCCAAAAGATGAAGATCTGAAAATTATATGGCTAAAAGCCATTCCAAGAGCTAATTGGTCGCCCACACAGTATTTTGTAGCTTGTGCTAAGCATTTTGTCCCCAGTGACATTATTCGTGAGGATATTTATCTTTTGCCTAATGGCACCACAAAAAAAAATCCAACTAAAGTGAGACTAAATTTAACAGCTAGTCCGTGTTTTTATCCCAATTTGCCTGCTTACTTGTCAAAAACTGTTCTCATTCCTAGAAAAAGTCCAGCGGAGAGAAACGAGGAACAACAAGAGCGTACCTCTTAACTTAATCAAGCTTTCGAGCAATCAGATTTTATAAAAAGTTTTGACGATCTCAGTGATTATTCACAAAAAATTAATACTTCTGAATTTTGGGAAGTAAAAATTGTAAGTAACTCAAAACTATATTTTTATAGTTTAGATTTGACCAATGACTGTATAAATATTGTTAATCAGGTTTCAGTGGACATTGATATAAAGGTAAAGGTTTTTTTAATACGCTTACAATGATTTTAAATGGATTTTACCCTTTGAAATGAAACTAAGTAGGTCAAGTAGGTGGTCTCAGCTTGAAAACTTATTGTCTCGGTACCAATTCATACATTGTGAAAGTAACGAAGTTACCCAGATATTAGGTGACTTTCTTAAGACAAGCGTAGATTTCTTAAACAAAGCATTAAGCTTACTAAATGTTGAGACTTCAGAAGATGATAGTCAATCCTGTAATTTAAACGCAGAAGATAATAATTTGTCTAATAGAATATTCCTTTTGATCGATCAAATAAATCTACTCGTAGTGAAACAAAAACAGCTTCTCAACGCAATAATACTATTATTTAATAATTGGGTAAGTTGTTCTTGTTATCCAAAACTATTTATTACTTTTTTGTACATTTTTCAATATCAATATAGTGGCAACAGAGCTAAAAAAACACATAAAATATCAGAAAGAATAAAAAACTCGCCCGATGCCACGCGTCTTAATAATAGCTTGTGGATCCGCAACTCCCACTCCCAGCTGATGCGGCGTTGCCCGATGTCATTTCATGGCTTCTTTTCAAGGTGGTTGTGATATAACCTTTGATTTAAAACACAACAGGCGGTAGATCTAGGGCAATCAGCGGAAATTGGTCGCATCATTGATTTTTGTTGAAAACGATTTATGATCGGTACAAAATGGCAACAATTTGATCTCCTTATATTTTATATATCTGTGGATAGAACTCCAATTGGTATCAATCCACAAAACCCTGATCAATGGAACCAACCGCAGAGGGAATTCATAGTTTTGGTGGCTTAAATTGTACTTATTTAAGTCTACTAAAAGCCCTATAAGGTATGGTGGAATGAAGCAATTCAAATTGACGTATATTATATGGGCTGTAAAGTACCTGCTTTAGTGCCAGGATGTTCATTTTACAAGTAAGTGATCATAGACATGTCGTATGATGGAATGTCCTCTACAAACCGTTCGAAGTCGGCTTGGCTCAAAAGGACCTTTATAAATTAAAGCGCTTGCCCATCTTAGTTGGTCGCCATTGGTTATTATTGTTGATGTTGTCTACTACTAACCTATTCATTACTTTTTCGGCCTCTCGAAAGATAAAAGGCGCATCTTTATGTCCAAGAGAGTTACAAAAATAAAGAAATATAATTTAAAAACAATAATTATGTTTTCACAGAGGCCGAAATCCCTTTGTAATTTATTTTTTTAAATAATACACTTGCACATAAAACTTTAATATATGCCCACAGGCTAAAAGGATAACTATAAACTTGAATTTTAAATATTTTCACTTATTTCGCCAATGCCAATTTCCTCTCTTCGATAATATGCCTTTTATTACGTAGGGCGTGGATCGATTCCGCGCCGCATCTAGTTTTGCCAAATGCGGTGCGGGTTTGTAACTAATAATGCAGTAAATCCAGTAGGTACAGTTTTTTTCAAATACATGGACGCGGTTTTTAACATTTTAAGTTGTGCTCTTTTTTATAAAAACCTTTAAAAATAGTCAATAAAAAACTACACTGAGAAAAACGCCTTCTATTTCTTATAAGAACTCACATACTCTTTATACAACTGTTTAATACTCTATGTGACAGCAACTCGCTTTCCTACTGTAAGAACGAAAATTTCTAGACCATTGTATAGTGATAATATCACTGTAATTTAGCCAATAGGAAATACGTGTTAATGTTACCATATAATGGTTTTGCTCTGAACCACTGGCAGTAATTATCCAGTTCTATTGGGGTGTACACTACTGTATTAGTTCCGACTGACAGTTGTAATGGAACTTGACATTAATCATAATAATATTTGCTTGCTACGGTTAGTAAGGCATATACTTACCACTAAAAATCAGTACTGTAGTACTCAAAAATTTAAATAGCTTCTAGTGTGATATTGTTCTTACTGAGATGGTAAAATTCGTCCATAGATTATAAAGTCCAATAGTAATGATGGGTTGTGCGAAATAAGAATCTTCTATTGCTTTATTACCTCACATGAAAAGTTTAAAAAAACTTACAATACAAAAAAGTAAAAATAAATTAATTGAAACGGGTAGGTATTGGTACGATCAATAAAATTCGAATTCAGACAGGACAGCAACAAGACTCCGAACAATGATGTGACCTGCGCAACAAATATGTTAGCACTAATACTACGGCATGCGCCGATTGCCAGTCGCTACGAACCCCCACCAACGTATTGTGGATTATAAGTTCTAACGGATACAATTCGTTTTTGGGAACGCTGTTTTGCTTTCTTAATTGTAAAGAAAGCGCTTTACTGGGAACAAAATGCGTCGCATTGTTAAAATACAATTTATTTCTTAACAAAATTGCTGTATTAGAGTAATTTATTATTCAACAAGACTGTGCTCATTTTCCTCAGTGTAGGGTTGACATTTAAAAGAATTATCGATATCGTCATATCTCTAATTTGGGACACACTGTAATCATATTTTTATAAAAAAGACCGCAACTTAAAATGTTAATAATACCGGAGTCCCAAGTACTTTTCCAAAAAATAACTGTAATGACTTTATTCGACACTGGCTGCTGTGACATGTGCTGGCGCGTTAATGGTCTCTTCCCTCTTCAATATCTTATTCTTATTACTTCGAAAAATATTTTTATCCAAAAAAGTATATTGGACCTAACCTTTAAAATATAGCTTGTAAGGTACCAATTCTGGTTCTGCCTGTTATAAGTTATTCGGTTTATTAAATCCCGAATTTCATATTTCAAATAAATTTTACATAAATATCGAGTATTTATGCAGCTGTGTATAATAAGAATGGATAAGATGAACAGGTATACACATTAATTTTTAGAAATCTATCAGTTTAATAGAATTAATTATATCCCCCTTAATCACATCACCATTATCAACGTTATAAACACGTTTGTCCATTATGGTTAGAAAACGTGGTTGAATTTAAAGGTATACCGATAATAAGTATATAATATTCGTCCCGCTCTTTTGAGCCACCCTGTAGAACCAAAATTAATTTTACGTCGTGGGCCATTTGCTACATTTCAAATTTTGTATTAACATTTTTTACGTATTTCTAATAACAACTCGGCTATTGTACTTAGCCGCATTAGAGTATATATAGGTACTAAATGACCACATCACATAGTCTTCTTAGTGCTTCTCTAGTACGCATTCAGGAACGGTCGTTTTATATACTGTCCACTATCCAGGCAGTTTTGTTCAGATTGTGCATGACATAGTCAAAGGTCTCGAACAGGCGGAACGTGTTAATATGATTCTGTGCGACCTCAGCAATGCCTACGATTGTGTCTCGCCCAAGGACGGATTCCTGAGGCACTCCATATTTGACATATCCTAAATTTTAAAAGTATTCTTGTAAGATGTTACTAATACAGTTCTTTTAATGGTAATATACCAGGTCAATTTTGGTAATTAATGGCCCCTTCTTGTCCACCCCTGTATAGCAAATATCTGGCGTCACCACACCTTCAATCTCCACAAACAGCCGCCCAGCAGACAAATAATACTCGATGAGGCTTTTTCAAAAAGAGGTTGTGATAGATACAGTCGAAAGCTTTTGTTAGATCGCACAAAGTTATTGACGTCGCGAGCTCTCCAGCTCCAAAAGCTCTCGACTATGACACTCACAACCTCTAGGACGGTCTCAGTGTCGATCGTTTACTTCTAAATCCATACTGAGAAGAGTGAAACAAACTATTAGTCTTAAAATACCTACCCTGTTGTATATAGCAAACCCAAACTATATATACCTAATTTTGGGACGGGTTAATAGCTATATATTTATACACAAAATTTCATTATTCTCCGTCAAGTAGTTTACAGCCAACAGATGTAAATGGAAAACATGTATAGATACAGCGAAATCTTCATTGGCTCTGGGGCTCCCTATTGTTAAGACCTAATTGAATCGAAATTATGGCCAAATAATATATCATTAGAATACAATAATATTCCCCCTCCGTTACTAAATTTTAATAAAACTCCTAATTCAATTTGCAATATGTTTCTGCCTACTCACTATACTCACTCCTACGAATACTAAAGAGGGTTGAAAAATTCTTATGTATATAATTTTGCTACGAGGGAGAACCAATGTATACGTATATAAAGCAGAATGCGACTGATGTTTGTCAGAAAAGGAAACCGACTTCCAGACGGGTATAGGAAGTTCAAATTTACCCCATATCTAGATAAAGATAAGACTACCAATAGGTAGGAACAAATCTAAAATTCTCCAATTAATGGTCTACGACTTGGACTTATAGAATTAATAAAAATGCAATAACTTTCTGATAAAATGGTGAACGCAGAATTTAACTAAAAAGGCGGCCTTCAAAAGTCGTTGTCATCAATTTTAATAAAATGTAGGCCGCAACGCTCTGAACTCAAGTCTCAAATTTCAATTTTGCTGTGCTGAGAAATGTTGAATGATGGTGGAGATTAAAGTAGAAGTCAGTCAACTGTGTCTAGACAGACAAGGAAGGCAAGGAACCCTAGGGTAGCAATTAAGTGCAGAACTTCCCGTACTGTTAACGATAATGTTAAAAATGGTCGCCCTGAGGAGAAAGAGATAAACATTATTATCATTAGAGGACCATTAGGATCATTAGGGACTCTCATAGCTCAAGTACACAACTTGGGCGTGACTACTACTCACCAAGCCGTATCTAATTTTTTTAAAAGAGGATATTCATCCCTACAAATCAATACCTGTACTAGAGTTATTGGACGATGATAATAATAAGCGAGAGCAATTTTGTGAAATAATAATTGAGCCAACAGACAATCGCGCATAAATTGTCCAAAGAATTTATTTTTTATTATTGGTCAAGGTAATAGACAAAGTTACAGATATGTATTTCCAGGTGACAATAATCTTGATTTACCAAGTTTTAACTTATGCATGGTTTTAACAGGATGGTGCCTCCCCGCATTATGCTGCTCATGCAGAGGGAGTACCTAGACGGGGGTCAACAGAGTGGCCACCTAGATCACCCGATCTTAACGCACTGGACTTTTTTTATGAGGATTCGTCAAAAATTTAATTTATAAATCTACACCCAACGCGATAGCTACGCTGAAGGAGCCCATTCGCCGAGCAATACGAGAAATTTCTACACAAAAGTAGCGCAAAATGTACAGCAGCAATTTTTTGATCGATTGATCTGCAGCAGAACAGTTGGTAGAGGACATTTTCAACATGTTATAACATCGTTTATTTTCATACTTTCGTCGTTTGTCTAATTTGCTTTACAAGTCAAATTTTAAGCCTCAGAAATAGACTTGGAGACAGTATTTGAAAATTACAAACCGTGTATGAACTTGCGGATCATTTATTAATAAAAAATCAGTTTGTTCTTCAAATTTTCCAGATGTATCTAAGTAATGCAGTGATGTTATTTCTAACTTTTCCAGTTAGTGTGGTATCAGCGGAACGATCTTTTTCCAAACTTAAAATAGTAAAAACCAATTTACGTATAACACCATGATGGGACAACAACGCCTTTCGAATTTATCCTTAATCAGTATCGAACACGAGTTTGTTAAATCATTAAATATCGACGAAATTATAAACGATTTTGCAAAAAAAACTCGACGATCTGGTCGTTTTGTATAATACCTTGTATAGTAGGTACTTAGTGACATAATGTTTGGGCCGACTTGATCAGTGTTCATGTGTTTTACTGTTTTCTGTCTTTTGGATTCTACGAGGCTCGATCATTGCTACCCCCGTTACTACCATACACGGTAAGCAACATTATAAGTAGTGTTTTAAAATTTTGATTTTGCATCATGTTTGCTGGAATATTACGTACAATGACTTAATAACTACTATGTCTAGCAGTCTACCTAGGATTATAAAATAAATTCGAATTGTTTGCTGTTTTAATAGTAGGTACCTACTTAACACATAATGTGGGTCTAACCCTAATTAAATTATTACACGACTAACGAATTCAAAAATTCATAAAATAGCAATGAAAATAAAAATACACAATGTTTCTTTAAAAAATTAAAGTTGATAGTATTTTCGTAGCATTTTTATAAACCACCCTGCATAAAAATCCATTTTCTAAACTTTTGGGGCAAATTACTAAGTTTTCTTATTTCTAGACATCCCCTGTAGAGACAAAGATAAAAACGGGGTGTAGAAAGAAGCAAGAGGGAGCCTTATCAGTCTAGATGGTGATTCATCTGATAAACACTATACTCTAGATGACGGTAATTTTTGTCCTTTTATTGTCCTTTCCCTTATAGGCTCTAAGTCCTTGGCACGTTGAAATGTATTGTGCGTGCATGGATCGGGAATTGTTTTGGAAAAAAGCATGCCGTACACTACCAAATTTTATTTTCAATGTCCCAAAAGGTTGTTGTGTTATTAGTATCATCATTCACATTAGGAAAACCAATTTCGATTAATAGATTTTTTAAAATTATACATGCAGGGTGTCAAACTTTAAAAAAAATTCGGATGTTCGTAAATATCTCATTATACTCTTTTATTCGATTTTGTTGAAATTTGGTAATTCTGTTTGTAATAACAATAGGATAATTTAGCCTCAATTAGATTAAAATTATTAGGCCAATGGCGTCCCGGAAGACAGTCCAACTAATATTTTTGACAAAAAAATTGCGCGTCACTGGCTTTTTTTTTAAATTTATGTATTTTTTTCGAATTAAGTAACTACAAATAGAACTATTTTATCCCCTGAGTTTTTTTCATATCCTGCTTTGTTTTCGAGAAAAAAAATAAAAACTACTTTATTGCATGTCCCCGGGACAATAAGAGTAAAAAATTTAAACTAATTTACTGTTAATTTCTTTTTTCTAATTTTGACATATAAAGTGACACTTTTTAAAACTGATTGACATTATGAAACGTCTTACTTTTTGTAACTAGTTGCATAAAGTAAAATTTTATGCAATTGGTGACGAAAAATTTATTTCAAAATTAGTGACAAAAAGAATTATTCTATTTATTAAACTGTTATAATACAAGTTAAAAACATAAATTATAAATTAATTAATTATTATAAATATTGATAACACAATTATTGCAATTATTCAAATTAATTCCCGACGACATATTTTTTTCATTGCTCGAACTTGCTGTTATTTGGGAAGCGACGCACATTGCATTAGATGTTTCACCAAATATTTCTTGCGCTATAAATTTTTTATTATTCATGGAATTTTCAACATATCCCTCCGCAACAGAACTAGATTTCCAACCTCCGTGCCTCTTTAATTTTAAAAGATCAGCGCCACTGTCTGCTAGGAAAGTGGCAGAGCTTCTTCTGAAGCAGTGGCCAGTATATAGAACAGGATTTGAAAGACCAAGAAATTGAGCAATAACTTTTGGCAGACTGCTAAATGTGTTCATTCCTACAGGATTTCTGGTACATTTTCCATTCGCATATTTTACAAAAAATCTGTTGTGTTTAAGAATCTGGGGACGCAACTTAATATATTTTCTTAATATTTCAACAAGATTCGTATTTTCAATGTCTCTAGTGGTAATTGCACACTGCCGTATAACTTTTGTTTTTGAAGGTGGGATATCAACACGAAAATGGCTTCCTTCGTCTATAACATTTTCAACTGGAAGAAAAGTTAATTCTGCTTTTCTGCATGCTCCTGCCATTCCAATTATCATTGCAACCTTAGCCATTAAGTATTCTTTGTCATCAGCTTCCAATAAAAATTTGGCAAAATCTTTTTTAATAAAAACTTTTGACTTTTTAGCAATGTACCCGTCCGCTTGCCTTTTAATATATGCTACCAAATTTGTATATTTGTCAATATTCCTTTTCAGATTTAGTTCAGACCTTAACATTGAGTAAAGTGTCCATAATGTGGAAACTTTTAGATCTTTCTTACCCTCGAAATATGCAAGTAAAACTTTCTCATTAACATGTTTAATTTTCTTCTCATCACACCACGTAACAAATTTTTCGTATGCCAAATCATAAACTGCCTTTGACTTTTTGGGAATTACTGATAATAGAGCATTACCTGCTGCCTCTTCAATATCGCTTGGTAGCTCTTCAGAACTTGAATGACTCATTTAAAAAAAATAAAACTACAAATATATCAATCTCGCTAAAAACCTTCCGTCTAGACTTTTTTACAAAATGTCAAACTGACAACTAACATGAAGTAACAGCAACAATAGCTATTTATGCCATCAGTTATATGTCAAAATTAGAAAAACTAAATTTATGTTTTCCAAATTTTTATCAATTATATTAAATTTTATTTTTTTATTACTTTCTTCAAAATTAGAAAAAATCTTGTATGCAATACGTTACGAAATGAAATTTTGTGTAACTTGTGAGTTTTTGCGAAACTCACTTCGTTCGTTCCGCAAAAATCTCACGCGTTACACAAAATTAGGCATTTCGTAACTGATGGCATAAATAGCTATTATCGAACAGTTTTAATCTGTGCGAAAAAATTCAGAAAAGGACTTTTGTGTAATTTTAATTGCTTAATAGTTTGGTCAAAAGTTTAAATATATCTTATTACCCCGGGGACATGCAATAAAGTGGTTTTTATTTTTTTTTTCGAAAACAAAGATATGAAAAAAACTTGGGAAATAAAATAGTTGTATTTGTAGTTGCTTAATTAGAGAAAAATACATCATTTTTAAAAGAAGTCAGTGGCGCGCAATTTTTTTTTAAATATTAGTTAGACTGTCTTCCAGGAATAACTTAATAAATTTAATCTAATTGACGCTAAATTATCCTCTTGTTATTACAAACATAATTGCCAAATTTCAACAAAATCGAATAAACGAGTAATGAGATATAGGTACTTATGAACATCCGATTTTTTTTTAAGTTTGACACCCTGTATCGTAAAAACTATGTATTTTCGGACCCATGTTTATGTGAACTTTTCTTCTTAAAATCACTTAAAGAAGAACCCCTTGGAGTTTGGCTACATAAATAACACCCTGTATATATATAAGAATAAAAACTGTATTTATTTGGTTATAAGAGAAGTTTTTTTCTGCAACTGCCATGAACGCAGGTATATACAGGGTGATTCACGGTGGATGGTAACGAATCGATCTGAAAATTTAATCATTTACATAAACGGACATGCTGACATGTTATAACATTGCGTTAAAATAACGTTTATTCAAGGATGGGTACCAAACATAAATTACCATCACATGCCTCATTTTGATATAAGCGGTAATACTCGGGTATTCTGTATAACAACGGTACGGGCGCGGCACTTCTTCCATCATACCATGGGTAGTCATGGTACCGCGAAGAATACTGAAATCGTCCCATGTCACCGCGGTAAATTATTACAATGAAATAACTGTTTATGCTTATTTTTATTTACTTTTTATCCTTTATTAAAATTTTACGTTTGTAACCAGTCTCGAAGCATTACGTGCAAAATTTTTATATTGCCGGTCTGGGTATTGGGAACATTAAGGAGACCGCGCCGTTTTTCTTTTATGAAATAGTAATTTACGTTACAAGACCGGAAAGTAGTGTTTTTCAGGTCGAGACAAGCATTTCCAGGGCGAGCCGTAGGCGACCAGTATAAGGTCCGCATCATATGGGATTTTTTTTATTAATAACTTTATTCGAAATTTGACTTTGGCATCAGGTTTTGCTTCGATCGAGATGAAAATTAAGCAAAAAAATAGTAGTCACGTGATTCGCATTATATCTGTCAAATTTTAATTTTTTCCAAAAAATAATTCAAAAGTATTTCTGAAAATATCGAAAAAAGTTATTAGAAAGTTTTTTTAAATGCAGTTTCTAGCCCACATGCACTATTTCAGCTGCATAGGATAATTTTGATTTTTTATCCAACACTAAAATTTATTTTCCACACAATAGACACGTTACTGATGACACTGTGTTCTTTTTTGTCTTAATATTAAGGCGTATTACTTTCAGGCACAAACTACGTTTTCAACAATACTTATTTTATGAAGTTACCTTATACATTATAACTTTGCATAACATGCGACCAAATTTTAATAGCCCCATTTTGATTTTGTAGAAAAACACACATTTAAAGAAAAAGTATCTGAAATAAAGCCTTGTCAAAACTGAGAAGTTTTATGGAGGTTGCGTTGAGTCTTATTTTGCAAAAGTGGTGCAATTTACAAAATATAGGTAAAAAATCAAAATTATCTTATGTAGCTGAAATTTGCATGTGGGCTAGAAACTGCATTAAAAAAACTTTTTCTAATGATTTTTTTTTTATTTTTTCACTTTTGAATTATTTTTTCGAAAAAAATTAAAATTTGACAGGTAATGCGAATCACGCGACTACTATTTTTTTGCTTAATTTTCATCTCGATCGAAGCAGAACTTGATGCCAAAGTGAAATTTTGAATAAAGCTATTAATAAAAAAAATCCCATATGATGCGGACTTTACTGGCCACACTGTATAGGTGTAAATGGCAAATATTTTAAAATGGTTATGTTAATTTCTATACAATTATTATTTTCAAACCGTTTATGCAAAATTCTCACCCCCTCCCCTAATCCGCCGCTGCCTATGGTCCTACCTTATAGAGAAAAAAAATACAAATATAGCAAGGATCGTTGGCGTAACTCCCTCCATTATTTAAAAAATGCTTTATATTCAAATTCTTGTAGGTACCTACCACACTGTCCACCCTTAAACTATTAAACGTTAAACAAAGAATCTTTATAATCTTCTTGATTTGTGAATAAAATACTCGACTAAATACACACAAAGAATCAAAGGTCTTTATATAGCGAATGCGATTTTAAAAATGGCTTTTAAAAAGTCGCAAAAAGTTTTTGAAAGGCTTAAAGAGAAGAGAAAAAGTTTTAATGATGCGTGCGAAATCGAGAAATGTAAACTTTGCTTTGTTGGCCCTAAAAGCGTACCTATACATGTGTCAATCCAAACATTTTACATTCACTTACAACCTACGTGTACTTTCTAAATTATTTTGCCAAAGTCAGTTTTAAAACATTTTCTTATAGGTTCTAGGTAACTTTCAATTGAAAAACACATAGGTACATATTTGAACAAACGAATGTAGTGGTTCCATACAAAAACAAAAGATGTTTGTTCAATGACTGGAACCCTTTTAAAATCGTAGTTATTTTTGAGAGCGTGAAAAATCGGTGACGATCTCCTCTTACCGCGGATACCTCTGCGTATTATATACTTTTTTGGATGTAATATGACTTTTATTTCTTACTTCCCCTCTGGTTTAGGTCAATATTCGTTTCGCCGAATGAATATTAAGTGGCGAGATAATCAGAAGTTACAGTCTTTTGTTTCGCTTTTATTATTTAGGTATAGTAGAATCATGTTTTATTGAGCAAAAAGCTACAATTAAATATTTTTTAATACATTTTTTTTAACACATTTTTATAGATTTATAAACGCAACCTTCTTTTAACAAAAATAGACAAAAAAAGTTAAACATTTTGCAAATTGTATTAAACATTAAGTACGTATTATTTTGTTTTTTAATTAAATGTAATTTTAAAACTTTTTTAAATATGTAGTTTTAATGATATTTGAGATTTAACACGTTAAACGCCATGGTAAATTTATAGAAATGGCCCCCCAGGCCAAGTTCATTAAGACAAAAACATCTATTTTTTTTAATTAACCACAGAATTTTTATTTAATCTCGAATTAAATTAAAAGTTCGAGTGAATACACGTTCCCTGTACGCCACAGCGGTCCGGCAATAATGCTTAACTAGGTTTGATAGAGGTCCGCTGGCGTACAAGGCACGAAAAATCAATTTAGTATCTGGCGGTCCCTCCGGCCCGCGGTGGCGTGGTAGGATATACTCTGGGCGGGCCCTAGAGACCGCCGTGGCGTTTAACGTGTTAATAGAATTTTCCAAATTATTATATTCTATCAAACCTTTACGAAAAATAGAGACTTATAAGCTAATGTTCTGGTCACTCTATCCACAACAAAAATTTGATTAGTTCTTGTTTTATAATTATGATGGTCATGATTAAAAGAACAAAAATTCTTTAAACAATCAGCCAATAAATTATTTTTAGTTTTTTGTATAAAGATACATACTAAATAAAAAATTTAATTTCTGATATTCAACCAATCTAAATTTTTTAACATAAAATTTATTTTTGTATATTTGTCACAATTTAAAATAATCCGCATTGCCTTATTTTGTAAAATTTGTAATTTATCAAATAATATTTCCTCACTAGCACAATATAAAATGGAAGAATAATAAAGAAAATGTGGTAATATAATAGTAAATACAGTTTTTTTAGAAAACAAACTTAAATTAGAACTGATGGTTTTAAAATAACCTACCTACTTTTCCCGGAATCTTTAATTAAAAAATTTTAATTTTGAATCAATAATAATTATTATCCCTAAATATTTAAAACTGTTTACTAATTCCAATTTTTTACCATCAATTACAACATTTATTTTTTGACAATTTAAATTATTACCTACCTACCCATAACCGGGCCCATACATACCATACATTTAGTTTTTAAAATATTTAATTTTAATTTATTTACTTTTAAACAATTTAATAAAATATTTATCTCAGAATTTAGAGTATTTAGACCATCAAAAGTATTTAAAACATTAACGTAAATTAAGGTGTCATCAGCAAACATTTGTAACTTACACATTTTGAAAACTAAAGGCATATCGTTGATGTATAAAATAAATAATATTGGACCTAGTATACTTTCTTGATCAACTCCTATATTATTTATTTTTTTATTTGAAAATGTTTTTGATATTTTTGTTTTTTTGTGACCTGTTACTTAAATATTTTTTAAACCATTTGTAAAAGTTTCCGCGAATACCATATTGATACAGTTTACTCGAAAATTTACTCAATAATCTAGCCCTGTCAATTGTTTTGAATACTCGCTTAAAATCCAAAAATACAGCTAAGTATAACATTTTCCCCTTTATTCTATATATCTTTCACGTCTCAATCACACATTGAATGGCTGTCTCTGTAGAGTAGGTACCCTTTTCGAAAACCAGCTTGAAAGGAAACTAAAATTTTATTGGCATCAATGAATTCTAATAACTGTTCATATACGACTTCTAATAATTTCTCAACATCCCATAAAACATTTACTGGCCTCATCTCATCCCATCTTTTAGTGTTTTTTACTTTTGGCACTGGTGTAATGTAAAAACATTTTAATTCTTCAGGCATACTTCCATATTTTAAAAAAGAATTTATAAAATTTAATAATGGGTAACCAATGCTGCCAAATGTTTCTTTTAACACATTTTTATTCAATATTTCTCCATAGTTGTTATTTGAATTTTGAAATTACCTACTAGTTTTAATTTATTAATGATATTTCCGGGGATATTTCATTGAAGTCTTCAAAAAAATTATTACTTCTATTAACTATTTGGCATAGTTCTTCATTTCCTGAATTTATTGACTGAATAATTTGTTCAATGCTATGAATAGGTATAATAAGAATTTAGTTTTTCAGCAATAATAAAATGGTTCCGATTCTTTTTTATCTTGAAAAATTATTTCTTTAATGTTATTTCTAACTGTAGGTTTAACTAAATTTTTTAAGGTTGTCCACATTTTTTTACCATCTCCCTATTTGTTTATCATAATATAAAGTATTTTCCGAGGTATTTTCCCTTCTTAAAACTGATACATTTTGAGATGACTAGAACTTTGAGAATTATTTATATTTAAAGATGATTCTTTGGTCAGTAGGTAATCATGTTGTTAGTATTCTTAGGATTGTGTAACAATGTTTATTTCTACTTTTAAAGATAATGTACTGCTGGTATTAAAAGTATAAATAGTCACAGATATGTTCTATGGTTTCGGGCTGCCTGACATCATCAAACTCTAATGAAAATAGCGTTGAAGTTGCAACAATCAATCTTAAATTAGAACGATCATGGGACCAAGAGCCAGCCTATTTAAAGTAAAATGATTGTGTTGGTCGTTACAAATTGTCTTGCCTATGGAATGGAATTTTTAACCTGGTGGCATTATAAACACTGTCGAGCCTACGGCTCCGAAAAGGGAATTTCGGAAATCTTTGAAATTTGTCTCAACACCTCCTGTAGGAAGAGTTTTCAAGAGTTGGTTGTGTTCGTATTTTGGGCTTCGTGACCGGCACCACAATTTGCTTGGACCTTCAGAGATTTCATCAGGTATCCTAAGGGTTAAGGAGCAGGCCGTAGCACTAAATTACCTTCGGTTGCTGTGAAATAGCAGATTTTTTGGCTTTGAAGTTTTTAAAGTAAAATGAAACACCATACATAAACAAAATCCACTGGAAAGTGAAAAATTAAAGTAGGGTTAAGTTTAAGTCAATCAGCGAGCACAGAAAAATAAAGGGTTTGTCTGGTCGAGTACGGCATACTTAGCTTTGAACCAAATCGTTTCATTTACCCGAATTCAATTAAAAAAAGAACGTTTGATCATCCAACGATAGGTGACGCCACTAGAAATATCGTGTCTTACCACAGAAAAATTAATTTAATGATATAAATAATATTAAGATGGCGCTACATATATTTCATCTCACTGCTGTTTTCCGATTAATTTTAAGTTCATATACAAGAAGAACGCGCGGCTAGCGTACGTCAAATTTCATCTTTATTAACTTCTGCATTCCCAATACCAGATAATGTTTCCTGACTTTGGTTGTTGGGATTTTAAAGTTTGATTGATCGGGCACAGGATATCGAGCGGGGCAGTATGTAGGTATGATAAAAGCAGCTGCTTTTATGGCGAATGCGCGTACTAAAATTTTTATTAAAATTATTATTATTTATTTATTTATTGCATAAGGTAACTAACCTTTTCTTATTGTTTTTCTTTACGTGTATTTATTTTTAATTAGATTTGCTACAGGTTATTTTAATTGTGGGTTATTTTGGACGATGCAGAAGTCAGAAACTTCAACAAGATTCCGTTGTTGTGGTAAACATACCGGGATATAAAACGGGTGCATCGAAACAATTTACAATTCTGGATGAAAGAGTTTTTGCCTTGCCTTTATTATGTCCTGCAGGTATCGAACATTTTTTTAAAAGTTTTCGATAAAATAGCTATACATGCATAATATCCTCGTATATAGCAAAATCTCAATGTATTTAGGATTGACATACGTACCTGTCTTCCCATGCGGGACTTGTCTGCAGCAGGAGCCAGAAGCAACTATGACTAACTAAAAGTGGCACGAAAGTTGAAGAAGTTCTTCGGTGGCGGAGATATATTAGTTGGAGAACATTGAATAAAAGAATAAAACGGCGCTGATGTTATCTATCTTTCCATCAGAAGAGACGGGCACCTCAAATTAATGTAGTAGGTACTGTAGGCTTGCCAGATGTAAATTTGGAAAAAGGGGTACTTATCTACATGCAGGCAGGCGCGTATACAGCTCTTAGTTATGGGGGGTAATTAAAGGAGAAAAAAGCGCGAAAATTTTTTGGGTGCCACGCCCTTTTTTCAATGTTTGTGCTTGATTTCTAATTAGGAAAATAAAATACACAACACAGAATCCTCAAGAAAACCACAAAAATAGTGTAACAAACCATAAAACTGCTTTAAAAAAAATTCAACTTTCCGAGCGGCCTAAAATGGGGTATTTTCGGTACCCCTTTTAGGTTTTTCAAAAAGGGGTACTTTAAAAAATATAATTACAAAAAATTGTACCCCCAACTACTTCTGGCAAGCCTAAGGTACTGAATGACAGCAACAGCCACACAAAAAACATGTTTCTACTAATGGAAGTAAAACTTTCAGGCAGAGGCAACATTTCAGAATTGTACATTTATTATTTGTAATGAGTAATGACGTGAATTAAATACGTTTTGTTCAGGGGCGGATTTACAAATTTGCCGCTAGTAGGCTATTCAATTTTTGCCGCCCCTATACCAGTGGCGGCTCGTGAGTTGTGAAACAGGTGAAGTGTTCGGGAAAGAATAAGCCCGCTGCAGGCGAAATGCGCCGCAGGCGAAAAAATTTTAAGACCACGCCCAAATTTGGTCAATAATTTTTAGTAAATATTTTTAAAATTTATGATTACCTACTTAATTATTTTATTGAAAATGAAATTTCTTTCTGCAAAGCCAGTAAAGTTCCAACTACCTTTTTTTATCCCATTAACAGACACGGCCAACAATAAAGTTTATTTAAGAAAATACTACCCGTCGACCATGAATAAAGATTGTACCTACCATTTATTTCTGTAAGATAAAAAAAAATTTTGGGACAAATTTGCCACCCCCTAAAATCTGCCGCCCTAGGCTCCAGCCTACTCAGCCTAATGGTAAATCCAGCACTGGTTTTGTTTTTATTTCATTTCATAAATGTTTTTAAAAATTTGTTGTGATCCATTATTGTTGTAATTAAGGGAAATACTTACTTCCCTCTACTTTTCAATAATATCCCAAGGGAGTTATTGATCGCGTAAAATAACAAACATCCCGATCAGAAAACTCTCGTCTTCACAATACACACAGTTTAAGTTAATAGTGCATGCCAAATTAATTTGCATGATCAAAAAAATATCTTGGTATTAGGAGTGCAGAAGCTTGATAAGGGGAAAATTTTTACCTGATATTTGCGCATGCGCCAGTCACATGTGCGCCATGTCAATAATTTATCCAATTGGGTTACAGAAAACAAATTTATCGATCGATTATAGTCACGTGACCAAATATCTGTGTATAGAAGTGTTTGCACGTGACACTGTTTGTTTGAAATTGATAATTGGACGAGCACCTCATCACGTTTCTGCTGCCCTGATACCAAACTTTTAATTTCCTTCGATTGTAAACACCATGCATGGTTGCATCGGGAATTACAAACGAGAGTAGCAATTTTTTTAACACCATGCTTTTAGGTGATTTTGTTCCGCGAGCGACCTTAAATGCACTGTAGTATGAAGAGTTAAAAAAATTTCTATTTCTAAGGATTAAATTTTTTTTTTTTATATTCCTTATAATAATGAAATATAGCCGATAAAACAAAACGTAGAAGTATGGTGAATTTAAAATCATCAGGTGCCATAAAGAATTGCAAAAAACTTTAAAATAATATTATCGAAGCTGGGAATGAATCATTCACCAAAAAAAAAATTGCGTTCTAAAACAAATTTTCGGTATAAAAAAAAACTGTTTTCAAAGTCACTGTAAACTGCTGTCAAAACCGGCATAACAATAAAGAGCAACTTTTCCAGAAACAATTTATTTTAACTCGTCTGAATAAAACATTTTTATCAATTATTTATTTACAACTGAATTGTTTTTAACTTATCTACAGTTTCTTTACTGGTCTGTTCAGTCTTTTCATCGCTTCCCAAAGAACTTGGTAATTTTGACTTATTTTTTGCTGTTGTCTTTTTTACCTCTGTGGCCGTTGTTCTCACTTCGGTTTGAAGTTCGTCCAGGGTTTTGTCAATTTCCTTGACTTTTTCTTTGTTCTTTGATTTTATCTAAGAAAAAATACAAATGACAAATAAAAATGTTTTTCTAACATTATAAGAGGTGCAGCAGAAATTCTTCATCATAACAATGAAAAAATGGAAGTTTGTACATTTGTACAACAATACTTATGGCACAAGGGAGTAAATCAAGCACAACGCGGTCTGTGGAGTGTTGGAAACCGAGCGCTATATCGAAAATCCAAAACTGAAAATGTTACTTACATTTTTTAATTTACTTTTCACAACCTTAGCTTTGGCTTTCATCTTGAGGCTTTTTGCTCCCGCCACCTTGAATACATTCTTCGATTTCTTCTTGTTCTTGCCCATTTTCGTCTAAAAAGAAAAAAACAGCGATTGAGAGAGAGTCGAACTCACGTAATAAGGCTCTACATCTACATTCGCGTGTACAAACAAACAACAGCTCTAAAAATGAACTCACCATTACAGCATATTTTTTTACCACCTTCAATATCACTATCCTCTTTTATCTTTCTTTTATTTATACTTCCAACCAAAATATCTCTGTCTAAACTTAAAGTAACTCTCATCATCTCTTTCATAGAGCTAACCGTCCTAACTCTAAACAAATCAGTTATTTTTGAGTTAACGTCCATGTCAAGTTTTAAATTTTGTACAATTAGATTTTTTGCAATCTGTTCCGGATTTTCGCCTTTTGAAAAGCAATAAACAAATACAGTGATTGGTTTAAAGCTCTCGGGAAGTTCTGTGTTTTTAAACAGACCAATGAATGCATTCAAAAACTCAACTGCCATTGCAGGTAAATTCATAACTATATAAACCTTGTGATTTCCACTTAATTTCGGCAGATTTTCTTTTATAACTGTCAAAATAAATTCCCTTCCATCCAAGTTATATCCAGTAAAATATTCATCTGATATTTTGTTAAGTTTTTTGTTATGCACTAACCATTTAAATGAATCTGGATTTAAGTCATTGGCAAAAACTTTGCAACGTTTTTTGGCTGAAGGTAAAGAAAATGGCCCAACGCCGGCAAAAACATCAAAAAGAACATCGTTGGGCCCTAAAAGTTTGACTATTCTTTCATGTTCAGTGCATAATCGAGAGTTCCAATAGACAGTAGAAAAATCAAACTCAAATCGACAGTTGTTTTCTTTTAGCTGGGTTAGCATGTTGGTATCCCCCTTTAGAACTTCCATTTTAAAGTTTCGGTATGTGTTGTCAATCATGTTAGTTTTATTTACCACTGATTTGCAACCCGATACTTTATCAATAAGTACCTCACCTAAAAATTTAGAGTATTAAAATGTTTGTACTACATTACGAGTATATACTTAATAGATAAACAAATAAATCTAAGTGGTGCTCTCCCAAATATATACTTAGTTATTCAATTATAGATTAAAATGATGTAAACAACTATCTACCTTACCTATAACATTTTTGTAGGGTAGTAAATGCTCCCTCAAATTAACATGAACAATATGACCAACTGTAGTAAAACTAGCCATTCCTTCTTTTTCTTTTGGCAATACAGCACGCAGAATATCATCAAAAGTGTAATTTTCATACTTAAGGATAAAGGGTTGTACTTTAAAGTTATCTTGGGTTATTTTCTGAGCCTCTAAGGATTTTTTTACATCGTCAACCAAATCCGCCCAGTTACCAATGACTTCTGGGTTTAAGTACACAGAAACATTATCTGAATCGACATGGTCAATCGGTTTAAAATGTTCTAATTTTAACAGGTATTTTCTTAAAATTGGTAAGATGGATGATAAGTTAACCTTTTTAGTGTTCATCACAGGAACTTTAATAGGTTTATCAAAGGCAGATTTGTTTAAATTTTCCATTAAATAAACCTTGTCGGGTGGTTGTAAAATATTTTCCATTTTTCTCGCTACTTGAGAGAATAATTGATTGTATATCTGGTTGGAAGTTTTAATGTTGTATTTTAAATAAGAAGCTATCATAAAATTAATGAAATCAATAAATACAATTTTAAAATACCTACTTGTAAGCACAGCACGCAGCAATCAAGAAAGTTGGGTTAAATATTAAATATCTAAAACATTGTGGTTATGTACCTGATCCTCTCTCTTTAATTAGCAGCGTCAGCTACTACACTCTAGCCACAAAGGAAAAGTAGCTCGTATATCTGTGGACTTTACCACAGCAGTCTGGAGGGGGCTATGAGTGCTGTGACTTTACATCGCTATCCATTTCAACCAGCTCATTCTTTATCGTTAGTTGACGCACAGCCCCTTAAGACTGCCGTGGTTGACGGGTAATGCCACAACACCTTAAAAAGGACTGCTGTGGTTGACGGGTAATGTCACAACACCTTAAAAAGAAGCCATGAAGTGACATCGGGCAACGCCGCATCAGTTGGGAGTTTCAAAGGGTAAAATAATCCATTTCAAATCATTGTAAGCCAATTCATTACCTTTAAAAAACCTTTAGATTCATATCAATGTCCACTGAAACCTCATTAAAAATATTTATACCGTCATTGGTCAAATCTAAACTATAAAAATATATTTTCGAGTCACTTTTACAATTTTTAATTCCCAAAATTCAGAAGTATTAATTTCTTGTGAATAATTACTGAGATCGTCAAAACTTTTTATAAAATCTGATTGCTCGAAAGCTTGATTAAGTTGAGAGGTACGCTCTTGTTGTTTCTCGTTTCTCTCCGCTAGACTTTTTCTGGAATATGAACAGTTTTTGACAAGTAAGCAGGCAAATTAGGATAAAAGCACGGTACAGCTGTTAAATTTAGTCTCACTTTAGTTGGAATTTTTTTTTGTGGTGCCAACAGGCAAAAGATAAATATCCTCACGAATAATGTCACTGGGGATAAAACAGCAAACTTGCACCAAAAATTTTCACTAATATTTTGTAGAGGTTCTTAGCAATCATGTCACCTAAATTTTCTATTAGATATCAATCAAAAATCGGATAAAAATACAAATTAATACGAAAAACCGCAAAATTAACACCTACTTCGCGCGTAAATTACATACTAAACCATGACTAACCTCAAAAGTCACGTGACACATGGATCTTCAAGCAGTGTTGTCGATGTTTCTGTTTCACGGCTTTTTTCAAGGTGGTTGTGGTAATGTAGTCAGTTATATCTATTTTTTCATTCATTACTTAGCCATAAAACAAAACAAGTCATCATTCGACTCCTAAAAATCGAACAATATACTCTAAGGTCGTGGGTAGGATGTACAATATAGGTATGTATAATAAAAATTCGCTCTTGTGAATGCTCAGTGTTTATTTCTCTACGAGTAAAGTTAGCTTGGCAGAAGTGTTATCCATTTTTACGCCATTTAGTTACTAGAGGTAAAATCTTACATTACACATCATAATTATCATAAGTACCTAGCACTTATAGGTAAATATATGCAAATATTGCAAATTTTATGTACAAAACTTTAACAGAACTAATTAAATGTGTATTTACATTGCTTTAATCAAAAAAGTTAAAAACCGTTACTATAATTTTATTTTCTAAATACATTTTATTAAATTAAATATGTAAATCAATTTTTTTTTAAACTTTAATGGTCAAAGTACAGACTGAGTATAGGTAGGTATACCTACTACACAAAGATCACATAGAAGGTACACCTACAATCTTATCCCCATTATTACAACGAATATATGCCACAATTAACTCAAAATAAATATAATTTTAAAGATTAATAAGAATAAAATGTTTTTAAAAAAATAAAATAGTTGATCTCAACAAAATATAAATAAAATGAGGAGGAGTTTGCATGAACCGGTATCGTAACTGAATGTATTGTTGTAATTTCTTTAGCTGTAAGTAATTTTCCATTAAAATGACGTAGGAATTAAAAAAATGTATATATTTCCTACATCGACAATTATTATCAATCTAAAATCTCATCAGTGAGACAAGAATCTGACGAGAGAAAGGAACCGGTGGGTTCAAAAAAACACCCCTTTGGTTTTAGAGTAAGTTTTTAATTACTATTGTCTACAGCTTTCGGCCTATTGATAGGGCATCTTCAGGGTTAAGTTTCGTCAAATTGTAAGCGCTAGGCGATAATAATAATGAAAACTTTCGCCAAATACAAAAACCTTTTAACTTCTTAAAAAACGGCGTTCAACCGACTCTCCCTTTCATATTAATATATCAGTTCAGTCTTTATATGGCATTATTAAGTTTCAAAACTTTAAGGTAATATTTCAATTATTGTTTGAGACAAACTATGATTAATTCTATAAGGCTCAATTGCCAAGGTTATGACAAAATTAAATCGGATCTATCAAAATCGATCTTACTGGTAATTTAAAATCTCAAGTATAACCTAACCTCAGTAAGCATTTCTACGGAGATAGAGAGAAGAAAAGTCCGTAAAATGACGCAGCCGCAGAGATAATGTTGTTTGCAATATATACTACGACTTTCAATATAATTGATCATTCGAAAACACACTACTTTGACAGTTGACAGATGGGCCAGGTTTTTCACGAGACGGTAATTCGCCCACGTCAAACCGATGTTGCCAAATGCTCTAGACATGCTTCGGTTTCGCGGGAAAATTTAAAATTGTATCACGGACGCTGACGAGTCCTTGCTAGACAAATTCCGTCGAAAAGGTATATTGGCAACCGGTTTGTTCGTTGTTACCCCGAGCATTTTTTTTTAATTTAATTTTTATAAAATAATTAGTGGAAAAAATTGAATTAAAAAAAATGTTCTGGTTAACAACGAACAAACCGGTTGCCAATATACCTTTTCGACGGAATTTGTAGAAAGGGAGGCGGTGGGACTCGTACGGATGGTTAAGAAAAAATGCCATATTTGCAGCCTCCAGCGCAAACATGATCGCTGTTCAACGACAGGCGTCTCGCCGCTGATGTCCTCATTTGGTTGCCTTCCGTCTAAAAGGTATATCGGCAATCGGTTTGTTCGTTGTTAGCAGAGCATTTTTTTTTAATCCAATTAATTTCATAATATTTCATAAAATATTAATTAAATTTTTTTTAAATGCGCTGGATAACAACGAACAAACCGATATTCCAATACGGAAGGCTGCCGAATGTCAAGAGGACATCAGCGGCGAGACGCTCGTGTTCAACGTACAAAACCATTGAAATGGAAGTTGTTATTCATTTCAATGTACAAAACAAAAGAAAACATAACCTAACTCTTTAAATTAATAATGGCGCTTAAAAGTTTAAATGGCAACATCGGTTTGGCGTGGGCGAATTACCGTCTCGTCAGGTTTTCTGGAGGGCACATAAGACCTATCTACAGACTGTCCGCGGATAGGGTACAATAGCACAAATGAATGGAAAATTTCATTTTTCGGGAAAAAGTCATTCTGGATAAAAAGTTTTGCTTGTAAAAAAATGCAATTCACGAAGAGAAAATTTTGATTTTTTATACAGGGTTCGCAAAAACTGGAAAAACATGATTTTTCTGCAAGAGTAAACTACCTTTATTTTTCGTTTTTGACCAAAATGCCAATTAGAAAACTTGTTTAGAATAACGTTTGTAATTTAAATCCGAGATTTAAAATAAATATTCGATTTTTTTAGTTTTTTTAATTTTTAGAGGGAAAAGAATTTTTTTGGATAGCAGCATTAGCGCTATCATACGCGAAATACATACATTATCAATGAGAGAGAGGTATCAAAAAGTTTCAAAAAATGATTTTTGGTGTTACCAGAAATATGTATTTTTAATTTCACAAATGAAATTTAATGATTAGATTTTACCTCTAAAAATTAAAAAAACTAAAATATAAAAGATTTATTTTAAATCTCGAATTTAAATTACAAAGGTTATTCTAAATAAGTTTTCTAATTGGCATTTTGGTCAAAAATGAAAAATAAAGGTAGTTTACTCTTAGAGAAAGAAAAGATAGTATAAAAAATCAAAATTTTCTCTTCGTGAATTGCATTCTTTTTATAAGCAAAACTTTTTATGAAGAATGACTTTTTCACAACAAACCCTATCCGCGGACAGCCTGTATATCGATTATTTCACGTTTGACCATTGTATTTTGTTTGGTTCTTAAGTCCTACAATCTGCAAGGCACTGGGAGACTGTGTAGTAGTATATCCCAGTCCATATCGCTATAAAATTAAGTTACGTGGTCGATAGCTTGGTCCAGGCTCGGTTCCAGCGCCCGGGCAACCCGGGCAGACGCCGGGGGCGCAAAATATTGCCAAAGGTAAAACAAATAAGCGTCTGTATAACCTTCGATGTATAATATACTATTTAAAAGATAAAGGCGCCCAAGTATTTTTTATAATCACGTCAAAAAAATTAAATATTTTTGATGGTATAAGTATATATATAAATTCAGGAAAAAAATATGAAATAAAAATTTCGAGGGCACTAAATAAGACCCTTGCCTGGGGGCGCCAGGAGGTCTAGAACCGGGCCTGCTTGGTCGCAGCATTTTCTTATTGAAAATTCGAGTGTGGTTAAAGACAGCTATAATGTTTCGGGCACCGTACGATTTCCACTTTTCCTTTTTAAAATATCTTGGAACAGAAAAAACATTCACCGCAAAGAAAAATTTGTAAAGTACTTTGGTGGTAGAATTGGTCCCAGCTGTACAAAGCTGTAAACTGAACCAATCCTGTTCGCCAGCAAACCACATTCTCTGTAAATTATTGTTATTAAAATTCATACTGAACAGTGACACAAAAAATGCAATAAAATTTCTAAAAAAGAGTGACTTCTTAATAATTAACAAATATTTACAAGTTGAATTTCAATACTTGTTGCATACTTCCAAACTAGTAAAATAAATAGGTAATGGATTTTTATATTTGACATGTACAGACGTACCAAAAAAAAAATTTAATCACTCATCTTTTAAGCTCCTATTTAGCGACGTCTTTAAGGTAATGTGGCTTAGAACAGAAATTTAATGCCAAGATTTATAAACTAACAAGGTTGTCTCATAGAGTAGCATTCCGGTGAAGGGTCAGCGCGGGTGAGGCAGAAGACGTGACGTCGATTGGCGACGGAGCCAATTTTCGTTACAAGTAGGTATTTCTTCACCATTATTGTCCATTGTTGTATTCGTTGCAATATTGTTGTTGCAACTGAAATTTTTTATAGTTTTATAAATTGTATAGATGATTTAAAATAAGTCAGTATTAGTGAGATTTATTACTGTACAGTTGGTTGTCAGGTAAGTACCTATATTAGCGATTATTAGATTAATTAGTAATATTTTTCTACTATTAACTTGAGAAATCGCCATTATTAACTCCATTTTTCTTTGACAGGGCATCGTACTTCTTTCTAAATAATTGTGTATGGATACCCCTTTAACTTGTGTGAGTTTCTATTAGGGAAAACGACTTTATGACGCCGTTATAAGGTATAGAATAGAATTTCCAATTAACATCACATTAGTATTAATAAAGAAAACAACTAATTTACTTTAAAAACGATCAGAATAATGATATTTTTGCTTCCAAGAAAATGACGCGTTATCGACGATACGTCAAAAGTGCGCTGGCAGCCGTGTGACGTAGCATTATCGCGATGCGTTGAGATAGGTCAGCATTGAATGAGACAACCTTAGAAGTTTATAGATCTTGATTAACTAAGATCTTTTTTCGCCGCACCTGAACATAAATGCATCTGAGAAAACTGGATACATTTTATTAAAGTACACAGAATCTACAAATTGAATTTATTTACATCTTAAAAACACTTTAATTCGTTATCAAATAGTTAATAACCATGTTCTATGTGTTTATATCAAGTGGAATTTGACAATTTTTAATTTTTATTATGATTCGAAGCACAGTGAAGTAGAATTTCACTTTTAGCACTAAAAAATTTATAGACGGTGTGTACAGAATGTGTAAAATGGTAAAAAATGCATCGCAATCTATTAGACTGAAAATAAATCTCGGTACTACGTCAATTATTTTTACAGAAACCCGCATTTTCTTCCAACATTTTCGGGGTCACATTGAAGTAGAATTCGGTCAATATATCGATCTTTTCCTTATACAGTGCGAGTTTGTAACTTGGATTAAAGTTAGTAAATCCAATAAGTAATAATTATTTTTAAATTTTTTTTTTATTTTACCAGTTTAGGTTTCTGCAATCTTTCTCTTATATCTATTTTCATTAATTTAAATATTTTAGAATTGGGTATTATCACTAACTATTCCAAATAGGATATTCAGCCATTTTAGAAATGTTTAAATTGGCAAAACTGATGCCCCTTACTCTAAAAGCCGGCTTTTCTGGTAACAGTTAACTTTAAGATTATAATAAAGCCCGTACAATGCTAATCTTCCGGAAATGTTGCCAACTAACCGGCGATTTATTTTCAAAGAAGTTAACTAGGACCAATAAAACCGGGCCTCGTATTACATGGCTTCAAAATTTGTTTCATATTAAACTACTAAGTTACAGGTAAAACTATTAAAGAGGATATAATTTTAAAATGTAATCTATGCATTTTTATTGGTCGTGTAAATAATAAAATATTGTTTTATCTACATTGACTTTTGCGGAGTTTTTGACGTCACATTAGCATACTTTTAACCATAGACATGTAATATACAGGGTGTCCGGGAAAATGTGGGAAATCTCCTAGATATGAAAAAAACATGTGAAAAGAATACTACAAGCTTAAACGTCTCTCGTATCGGCCTCCTCTTCGGAGATATGGGCTCCCAAAGAGCCCCCATGGAATTACATTTTTGACACATAATTATTAAACCAACAGGTATATTTCAATTTTTTTTTATATGCGGTAAGACCCTTCTAATTACTATCCCAGAAAGTGTTGCGAATTAATCACAGCTGCAGGGACGGACTAGCTGTGACACTAATGTGCCCATTTTTTTTTGCGCCCTGTATGATAAAAACTTTGGACAACGTTTTTTACATACCTTTAACTATTGACTAAAAATTAAGTACTCTTCATTCATGTCGCTAATCCTAACCGTTTTCGGAAAAACGTCATGTTATTGCCATCATGTATTAATATTAAGGTGGGAGTATCAACATGCTTGCCAACCTATTTTACACAGATTTTATTTATTTTTCTAGCTTTTACACAAAATTTAAATAAAATCAATATCGACTGCATATTCTATAGGTAATAATTGACATATTAAATAAATATCAAGGAATTTCCTAATTATTTTAGAAGAATTGTGTAACGAAAAATATTGACTAAGATTTTTTTAAATATTATTATGTCATTGTCATGTCATATTCTTTCACTATACAATTCTCCCAAAATTAGCAATGAAATAAATTGATACTTTTGTAATATATCAGATATTACCTAAATAATAATAGGCCGACGATATTCATTTTATTTAAAAGTTAGTAAATAAAATAATAAACTAAAAAAAAACAACGCGAAATAGGTTATAGGTTGGCAATAGATTGAATGACATTGAAAATTCCACCTTAAGTAGTTAAAAGTGAACATTTATAATTTATAGAAACAAAGATGTATCTTTTATCGAAATACGCTAAAAATACATGATGTAAATAAAAAGACGTTTTTCCGAAAACTGTTAGGATTAGCGACATGAATGAAGAGTACTTAATTTTGAGTCAATAGTTAAAGGTATGTAAAAAACGTTGTCCAAAGATTTTATTTATTATAAAAAAAAAATGGGCACATTAGTATCACAGCTAGTCCGTCCCTGCAGCTGTGAGTAATTCGCAACACTTTCTGGGATAGTAATTTTGTTTTATAAAAAAAAATTGAAATATACCTGTTGGTTTAATAATTATGTGTCAAAAACTTAATTCTATGGGAGCTCTTTGAGAGCCCATATCTCCGAAGAGAAGGCCGACACGAAAGAATTTTATATAAACTTGTACTATTCTTTTCACGTGTTTTTTTTTCATATCCGAGAGATTTCCCACATTTTCCCGGACACCCTGTATAAGGAGCCCCATTGTTTACATTTCATCCCGATCAGAAATGGTTTTTAACAGAAATCCATGATGACATATTTTGGCTGTTTGCCCTAGATCTACAGCCTGTGTTTGAAAACGAAGAATATATTAATTATATTAGATGCATTTGTGATGTGTACCTATTCAGTAAAAATAACATACTAAATGTATGTTTGTAAATTTTCTACGAGTCAAATTATTTATAGTTTCCTAATGATATCAAATTATAATGATTTAGGGAAATCACAGCGGCAACGCTGCACGGACGTTTCTACTACGAGTGACGCAGAATTTTTGATATTCATTCATTTTCTAACTGTATGGAATCAAATTTTTTCGATTAATTTTTAGTATTTTTTCGAAATAGAACTATGTATTTAGTGCTATTTATTATTATTTATATATTTCTATCTTTACTTGATAGTCATTGGTACGGACCCCCTGGCTTTCTAAATGTTCAATTAATTGCCATATTGTGACAAAAGCTCATAATACTGATGTCGCAAAAATCAAAGTAGATAAATATTAGCACTCGATAAATATAAATACATTTATCTAGAGTAGGTTTACTAATTGATCTGATAAAACCAATAATTTATAAAGATTAAAGACGGGTAAAGTAAAATAATTTATAAATCATTGAAAAATAAAAAGGACCTAACTGAAACGTTAAATTTTAGGTTTTTCAGGAACGATTGTGTTCGTATTTACCTCAAACAAAACTACACATGCATACAGTGTCACCAGTAAAGTCCGCATCATATGGGTTTTTTTTTTTATTAATAGCTTTATTCAAAATTTGACTTTGGCATCAAGTTCTGCTTCGATCGAGATGAAAATTAAGCAAAGTAGTCACGTGATTCGCATTATCTGTCAAATTTTAATTTTTTTCAAAAAATAATTCAAAAGTGGGGTTATGTCTGAAAATATCGAAAAAAAATACTAGAAAAAGTTTTTTTTAATGCAGTTTCTAGCCCACATGCAAAATTTCAGCTGCATAAAATAATTTTGATTTTTTACCTATATTTTGTAAATTGCACCACTTTTTGCAAAATAAGACTCAACGAAACCTACATAAAACTTCTCAGTTTTGACAAGACTTTATTTCAGATACATTTCTTGAAAGTAGCGCCATATTAAATGTGTGTTTTCTACAAAATCAAAATTGGGCTATTAAAACTTGGTCGCATGTGATGCAAAGTTTATTTGTTTTTGACCCTGTATAAGGTAACTTCATAATATACGTATTTTTGAAAACGTAGTTTGTGACACTTTTGAATTATTTTTTGGAAAAAATTAAAATTTGACAGATAATGCGAATCACGTAACTACTATTTTTTTGCTTAATTTTCATCTCGATCGAAGCAGAACTTGATGCCAAAGTCAAATGTTGAATAAAGCTATTAATAAAAAAAATCCCATATGATGCGGACTTTACTGGTGACACTGTATAATTATTGTATAATCAATAAAAATTTATATTTGTAAATACAAAGTAGCGATGTAAATAATATACACGTCGATACTTCGTCGATTCTAGCTAGCTATTTAGTAGCTACATTCGTAAAAGGAGCAACCATTTTTAGCGTTAAATAAAGACGAACACAATCCCTTTCGACCTAGGTTCCAATTAACATCACTATGCTATAAATAATCAATCTACGGTTCCAGTTTTTAAAATTTTGAATTATTTACTGAGAAAATAAATAAACAAGATACGACACTCTTTAAGAAATACACGGGAATAAACTCGCTGACGTCACATCTGCCACGACCTATGGGTCCCAGTCATTCGGCTGAAGGTCGAACGGCAGCGTCTACCTGAATATCGGGAGGGTTGTTTTCTATTTTTAAGCTGTTCTTGTCTATTCAATTTATCAAAACAAAGATAGACATATAATCCGTAGAGACTGACAAATAAAAGAATTGTCCAATCGTCTATTTTTCCGGCGTACATTCATTTTAAACAATTACCATTGTATTACTACTCAATTCTATGTCATTCTTGGTATCATAATATAAAATTTTGTCAACATTGTCAAGAACCGTGGCAACATTGTCAAGCTGACGATTATTTACAGAAAAGTCATTAATTTATTCAGATCATATTAGTATCATTTTTAATGCAAACCATGCAAAAAGACCTTAACGTTTATATACAACTTTTATTTTTATCAGCTTATATATATTATGCAGTAACCACAAGAACCATACTAGAGATGTCTACGGTATAACTAGGACAAAAGGTGACGGTGACAGTTGACATATACATTCAGCAAGCCCCGTAACTATTTTTTTATAAACTTAATACTAGGAATAGGAACTTGGAATTAATTGAATAAAATATTTAAAAAATGTATTTTTTAACGATTTGAACGACGATAAGTCAACAGTCACTTCACCCACGAACAAACCTGCCCTCCTCTCTCCCCCCGCACCCAAATTCACATTTCTAAAACGACCAAATTGTTTATTTCCTATACACTTCTCACGAAGATAGGATACTAAGGTTTAAACTTTACCAACGGTATGTTCTTCGTAGAGAGACACTTGTCGCACACCCATTCCGCGTACACTTCGGCTGTTAACAGTTGAAACGCGTGTTCGGTGAGGCCCGTGCAACCCCGGTGGAACCAAAAGTTGCAACCGCTTTCGCAGAGGATGGCTTGGTCGTTGTCGTGGACCTGAAAATATGTTGCCTGTTATGCTCACATCTTAAAGAGTTTCCATTGTAAATGTCCAAGGTAAACGGGCGTTATATATTCTAGTCATAGACATATACATTTAGACCCCTACAGCTTATTTCGTGCTCAAACAACAGTTAAGTATTATGGGTGTAAAGATAAGTCTGTTCGCACGACTCACCGATCATATCTCTCGTCGCCAAACAACGATGGTGTTTTCCTTCTTCAGCGACATCATGTGAATACACTTCAGAATCGGTAAGATGCCATTTTTACTTAAAAGAGTAAATACCTATATTTATACTAATTAAGTAATAAAAATTACGTGTGAATCAATTATTATTTTATTTGAAATGATTAGCCTTGAGGTCTTTATCAAATCATCAAATCAAAATACACTTTATTGTTATAAGAAGTACGTCTTGTTGGACAGTATTAAAACTATTATGGAAATTACGATGTTCACTATATAAAGTAAGAATAAGTAAACCAATAAATAGATAAATAGACCTTATGAGACAATAAAATAGTCATGGTCAAAAATGTACACACAAATCAATCTAAGACGAAGACGAGCTCAATCTTACCAAAAATGTGACAAGGATACTAATCAAAGTTAAAAAAAAAAAAATGAAGGGAATGCCTAGATATTAACCATGTAAAATTCCTGGATAGTATAGTAGGGTCTAGTAATTAGTCGCCTTTTTAGTCTTTGCTTAAAAGTCCTGTCATCAATCACCTGCCGATAAGCCAGTGGTATGTGGTTATAAATTTTGATGCTCTCAAATATCAAGGAATTTTTGGTGAGAGTTGTTTTTGGTATGGGAAGAGGAATATCATTTACAGTACGCATGTTATAGGAGCTGTTAGTAGCAAAATTTTTATATTTTCTATGGATAAGGCAGGCAGTTTCCAAGATAAAAATTCCAATCAAAGTTAAAATCCTTTCCCTGACAAATAAAGGTTTAAAGTAGTAGTAGTAGTATCTTAATGCCCTCTTTTGCAAAACCAATGTAGAGTCCAATAGGCCCTTACTATTAAATCCCCAAAAAGCAATTCAAGTGACTTTCAACAAGTACCATTCTAACCACACTCTTCCCCAATTCTCTTGAGACAACTCTCACTGCGTAAGAACCGGACGCTAGTCTCCCATTCAATGCAAGAATGTGGTCCTTAAACTTAAGTTTGTCGTCGATTTGAACACCCAAGAATTTAGCAACGTCCGAGTTTTTAACAACATTATCTGTCAAAGTTAAGTCGGAAAACGAAAACTTAAAGGTGAGAATACTAGTTTTGCTGATATTAAAACATAATAGATTCGCATCACACCATTTTTTGACAAGCAATAAATCGTTCTGCACAATTAGCCTTAACTCTTCTGCATTTTTTCCACGCCACAAGATAGTAGTATCGTCGGCGAATAAAGTAAAAATACCACTAGCATTATAAAACTAAGCCTGTGGATGTGATCTATATCATTACCTTAATCAGGAGTAAGCAGCATTCTAACGAAAACTTACCTCTTTATGGCATACCCCACACGGATATATCGGAGGCGCATTGGGATTCTGCGAGTTAAACACCATAGGCTGGTCGATCGGGTATACTTTGCCTGCACTGACGGGCATCGGTTTCGAATACATGTTGCCCATCGGCGACATCATGAAGTTGTTGTTCATCGGGGGACCTGCAAAATAAAGGATACGCTCTGTTTTCTGTAAATAACAGTTTAAAAACTCACTACGTATTATATTACACGAGAAAAATAGCAGGCAAGGGTCTGTGTCTTTTAATATAAATATTTAATACGGGGTGGATCGTAAAAATGCTACATCTATCACCTATTCTACAATCAATTCTAGACAGTTTCCATAAATCATGCCCTATAACTATCTTCAACGGTTTACGAAATATTAACTACTGTTCTGCAGTGGATACATTGATCTAAAAATTCCTGTGGTACGTTTTGTACTACTTGTGGAGAAACATTGTACCGTGCGAGCAAAAATTATTTGCATCAAAGAGGGCCTTGCATCGAAGGACGTAATGCTTAGCCGTAGAGCTTAATACCTGTCGGGTGTCAGTAACTACCTGAATTAACAATCAATCAGTTATTCCGTCATCTTTGACAGTCGTTAAAAGTAATTTGATTCGTCGCTAATTTTTTTAATTTCTTGAACAATTCACACAATGGGCTTTACGGAACAGAACAAAACATTCATGGTTGAAGCGTGTTTTCGATACGTGGTTAGAGTAAATGGTGAGTGGCAATACAATCCGGGTTTGTGTATGGACGATTTTCACGAACATTTTCCTAACGTTGCTTTTATTGCTGGGGATTTTTATCATTGCCTGAAAAGAACCGTGGCTGTGTTTAGGGAAACAGGTTCTATACAACACAAAAAAGGAGCAGGAAGACCATCTGTAAGAACAGAAGAACTTGTTGCAAACGTTCGTGAAATAATGCAAAATACGCCAACAAATTGTATAAGACGCCTGTCCCAAGAAGTGGGAAGATCTTATAGAACATGCAGGACTATTCTTAAGAAGCAGCTAAATTTATTTCCTTATAAAGTGCAAGTATTCCTTAATATAACTTATATATTAAACCACAAAAATAAATTTGTTCTTGTCTACTTATTTTATTACTTATTAGTTTGGCATAATATCATGTCATAATATTATGAATTTGACAAAATTTTAACCTAGATTTGGTAAGATATATCGTCTCCATATCATTGTGATCTAAACCAAGCCCTACGTTTTTTAATCCAGAAGATAGGTATAGGTAACGTGACCATTTATTTTTCTCCTCAAAACGGGACCCTGCAAAATCTGTTTGGTTTGTTAAAGTAAAGCACAACATAATTGAAAAATTTATTTTTAAGCATCATTATATTAGGCGGCTTAATTAAGTTTGGTATTTCTCAAATGAAGAATTTTTTTTTAATATAAGGTGACGAATTTAGAAAAGAATGGTATTCTTGACCAGGCAAGCATAAAATGTATTCGATGATTTTTTAAAAGTATTTATGATTGAGACTGTTGTCTCGGAAGTTTTTGAATAATTCAACCCATCGATTTTCAGTTGGCGCACTTGCATTATTCCATTCAGTCAATTTTTCCGGTGTTATATAGTTTGAAATAAGTGAATATTCGTCAAATACTTCTGAGTCATCGTTACAGCTAATATATCCCTTTTCAATCAGTGAATCTACTAATTTTTGCACTTCTTCCCAAGTCGGTATTTTATTCAAGCGGGCCCAATTAAATATCTCTAAATCTTTATTGAACAACGTCCACTGCTCCAAGTACTCAAGAGTTGTTTTATAAAATTCTAAAGCAGTATTTTTCACATATTCTTCAATGCACATGGAGCCGCTTTTTTGAACTTGTACCAATAAATTGCGAACGGAGTGTGGAAGAAACTTCGCCCACTTTCCGAAAACAGGACATTTTGGCGAACAAACCCGAAGCTTTTTTTGGGGACAACGGGACTGAGTGTCAAATATCGGGACTGTCCCGTTCAAAACGGGACGTATGGTCACGTTAGGTATAGGGCATCATTCATCAAGAAATAAAAATCGTGGGTTCGTTATAAAAGAGTTGTAGGGAAATACGCTTTACAAAAATTATACTAATTTAGTGATTTATATGTAATTCTAAATAACGATTATTAGTTTATAAAGATCACCTTGATTCTGCGGTAATCCCATGATGAATATATCAATTTTATCCACAAACTTGCACTATCAACTGTCTAACAACAACTAGAAATCGAAAAAGCTATCACCTCTGCCACTAGACACATTTAAACGATTTAAAAGCAATTATTTACCATTATTAAAAATAAGGAACGCTATTATTAACACATTAGTTATTAAATAGGATTCTTATGTATTCACTTTTATCAACGCTTTGACAAATATTTAAGTTTTAATTAATATATCTTGTTAAGTTTGTTTAAAAAAAAATAAAAAGCCCTTTGATTGTTTCGCTGAGAGGAGTGAGAGGTAAACTATATTAATTACTTTTATTGATGTTTATCTGCCGGTTTAAATATAAAAAATACTGTGTGCTCTTGAAAGGCACTTAAGTAATAATTTTGGTAAATATTACGTTTTATTATTTTGAAAAGGAAAGTTTGCTAAGAAATATTTGGTTTTCTAGTAACAACAGTTCAAACAATGTAAATAACTGTTAAAAATATTTATACCAGCTTCTTTTTGTTCAATTGAGGATGGTTTTTACTTTTATTTTTTACTTTTTTCTGATTTTAAAGTTACTATTACAACACATAGTAGCTGCCTTGAAGGATTTGTGGGACTGATAATGACTGTATAGGAGACAACCGAAACCGGGATCCTTTATACGCTTGTGTATCGGGTGTACCGCCAGACTGGCCAAGGGAAATCCTATTTAAATTTTGCTACCCTCAAATATTGGCTCACCTATTACGTTTACATGAAAATTGTATTAGGCTTTTTTGAAGGTTTGCATAACAAATTTTATTGTTTTTTTTTTGTTTATGGTATAATTCTAGATCGAAAATAAATGCTATCTCCTCCTATAACATTTTTCCAAAATTGATTATTAACGAAGTTACAGGGTGTTAAAGTAAACTTTTATTTGCAGTTTTTTTGTAATACCTTTTTCCGCGCTCATAATATTTTGACGAAATCTCGTATATGCGGCTTTTTCGGGATGAGAAATACAAATTTGCCCACCGTTTTTTCGCATTTTGTAGAGGGCGCCACATAGGAGCCTATACTGTAATTTGAATGATCCCAACTTTTTTTGTCCTACACTGTATGCGCATTTTGACTGAATATTTTTATTCTCCTAACCTTTTGACATAAAAAAGGTATACTAATTTTGTTTCGATAAATCTAACCGTTTTCCAGAAAAAACGCTTAAAATAACATTGCTTGCATTTGAAAAATACAAAATCAGTTTAATTTATTTTCAACCTTAAACATGGTATACATAATAAAGGAAGGAATATTCCATGGAATTCGTCGGAATTTTTTTTTCGAAGAATTACGTCACTTTGAACCTCTGATTTGTTTATTGTTCTAGTAACTTATATCTTTTAAAACTGCAAATAAAATTTAACTTTAACACCCTGTTTTCGAAAAATATTATAGGAAGAGATAGCATTTATTTTCGGTCTAGAATTATCCCCTAAATTTTTTGCTCATCATTTCCGGACACGCTGTATAGAGTAAGAAGAAGTAATCCAATAAATAGATAAATAAATAATCACACCTTATGAGATAACAAAATAGTCATGGTCAAAAATTTACACACAAATCAATCCAAGACCAAGACAAGCTCAATCTTACAAAAAATCTGGCAAAAATATACACTACTTAATCAAAGTGTTTTAAAAAAATTAAAGGGAATGCCTAGATATTATCCATGTAAAATTCCTGGATAGTATAGTAGGGTCTTGTACATGTATAATTAGTTGCCTTTTTAGTCTTTGCTTAAAAATCCTGTCATCAATCACCTGTCGATAAGCCAATGGTATGTGGTTATAAATTTTGATGCTCTCAAATATCAAGGCATTTTTGGTGAGAGTTGTTTTTGGTATAGGAAGAGGAATATCATTCACAACATTCCCATAAGCATACATATTGAAAACATCAGGAATTGTGAGAAGGTGCAATACGAAGATCACTCTTGTTTTGAAGGTATGGAAAGGGTAAATAACGACGGGGAATTTTCACGCAATGTTTATTTTACCGACGAATGCACTCTAAATAACTTTTTATTGGTTTATTAGAAAATAATAAAATTTGGTGTGCCAGTCAACCATAGAAAGACATTCAAAAAAGTCTAATACAATTTTTATGTAAAATAATAGGGAGCCAAAATTTGAGGGTAGCCTTGGCCAGTCTGACGGTATAGCTTTGACAAGAAAAAAAATCAGAAATTTAAACCAATCAACTGTTACCATGCAATCTAAAAAAGCTAGGTATACATTTTCATAATATTTAAAATAAGCTCTATACTTACACCTACCTATCGGCCCGTTAGGTCCATTCATAGGTCCCATACCGCCTCCCGGTCCCCCGTGTGGACCCCCGCCTCCATGGTGTCCACCCATCGGACCAGGCCCATTCATCGGACCGTTCATGGGGCCATTCATTGGTCCATTCATGGGTCCACTCATAGGCCCATTCATGGGGTTGTTCATAGGACTATTCATGGGACCGCCGCTGATGGGTCCGTTCATCGGACTGTTCATCTGATTGCTTCTGTGATCGCCACCGTTCATGGGACCGTTCATGGGTCCACCCATGGGCCCGCCCATCGGGCCGCAACCTCCAGGACCCATGGGACCGCCTTGCATGGGACCCATGCCGCCGATGGGACTGTGCATTGGCGGACCTGTAATGAATACACAATTCTTTTGAAGTCTTTACTGACAGTTTAATTATTATTGTTAATTATTTCTTTATGATCTGAAATTCAACAACATTTTTTTGGTAGGTAAAAAACTATGCTCACTTACACCCTACATTTGCTTTCCTTAATACTTTTAAATTATAAGCTCTTACTTATTAACCATTGATTCCTAGCTCGTCTGTATTATATTATCTAGAATAAAAATTATTTTCTAACTACTGCACTCTATTTTCTAACCAAAAACCTCTAACCAAACCTTATCTATACCTACACCTACTGTAGAATTAACTAACTATATTCTTATTATCCAGTAAAGTAAATTTATTTTTAAATAAAAGAATGTATAACTTACACAATAAATACGAACCTGTCATTCCCGGGTGCATTGGTCCCCCAGGCCCGGGCCCATTAGGACTACTCATCATGTGCGGACCACCGTGTGGCCCAGGACCAGGTCCCATATGTCCACCCATTCTCGGTCCATTGGACATCATCGGGTTACCCATGGCATTGGGACTGTGCATCATTGGAGAACCCATTGGTCCCATACCTAAGTTGACAACACATTTAAAGAACTAAATAATTTAAAATCGTTAACTAACAACAAATAATTTGGTTAAATTTAATACCTGGTCCCATAGGGGGTCTGCCCATACCCATATTGCAAGCCATGTTTGGGGGCATACCCATAGGTCCACCCATAGGACTCATTTGAGGACCTCGATGCATACTCATATGATTCACCGTACTGGGACAATCATCAAAAGGGTTAGAAGCCACTATAGTATCACCATAACCACTGGGAGTGGGGGGCAATAAGTCTTGTACATTGGGTGCTGTCTGTATAGGCTGCGCTTGATTATTTTTACGTCTTTTCTTGGGGTTACTTGGGGGCCCTATAATGTCTTGCCCCAAATTGGGTACATTTAATCTAAATGGTGACATATTGGCCATTTGTGTCGTTTAAAAATGACTATCTACACTTGGTTATTTAAATTCAGGCTCTACCAGGACTAACTGGCCATCAGCAGTCTTTTTATAATTGAAAAGAGGGGCCTTACTACGATTAGACCAATATTTTATTTCCTTTTTGCTTAGAATATCTTCTGGAGCTACAACTACTTGTCTTAGCAGATCTTCACTAACTTCACTATATCTTCTAGCTAATTTATATGTTCTACTAGGTTTAACGGGAAGTGTAAGTTGTCTATCAGAAGAATTACTATTTCCCGTTTTTAAAAACTTCTTGGATTCACTAAACAATCTCACACCAGTCTTACGCTTATTCTTCTTGGGTAGGTTATTATTATCCTTAAAGCTTATTAGACGCTTTTGAATGTTATCTTCTAAAGTTTTGGACAAATGTTTTGCTACATAGGTCTGGAACTCAGGGGTTACACGAAACAAATTAAACTGTTCATCTTCATCTCTTGCTTTTCTTAGAGATGGTAATGTTTCTTTATTGATAGATATATTTTCATTTACCCCAGAATTATCTAAAAGGAAAATATAGGAAAGTATAAAAAGAAAACAAGGGAGCAATCAAGGAGCCATAAAACTGAAACTTACTAGTTTTCTTATTAAACATAGAGTCATTAATGAATTGTGAGTCAGTTGCTTCTCTAAGAAGATCTAAATTTTCTTCATCGGAACTATCTGAGCTCATTTTCTTCGTAAAATCGATAGAAAAACTACTTTTTTAGCCATGATTTCAAGCACACACAGGATCCACCATTTTTAACATAAACATTCTTCTTCTTTTTTTTCTAGAAGTGTCAAATTTTTGTTCTTTCAAATAGTACCGCTTCTTATCACTAGAGGCCGGTAAAAACACTTCACGATTATAATGCATCCATACTTAACAGCGACGACAATTCTTTCATTAAATATTTTTTAAATTCCTAAAATTTCAACTAAAAATTTAAAAGAAACCTTTGCTCTTGTGATAATTTAGAAAATTTTGGACGTGCTCCAGCTATAATGTGCTTTTGTCCTCTGTGGTGCCCATGTATAAGTATAACATATTTATTTTAACAATTTTTACATAAGTCGTAATCTATTTGTTAATGCTCTGTGGTCGTATCACATGCTTGTCGTCACGACTCACGTCAGCAAATCCGACTTCCGAGAAAACGTCACTTTTGGTGACATTTTCGTCCTAGAAAGGTCAAATTTGTGGGGCTACCGGGTAATTTTTTGAAAAATAAGGAAAAATGTTCTCCAGACTTGTAAGACCCACTTTAGTTTCTGCTAGAAGCTTCTCCACCTCAAAACAGGTATTTATTTAAACTTGTATTTATTTTGATTTACTGAAATTTCCATTCAACATGTAGGTAATTAAAGAAAAAAATCGCTTACAAGATAATTTCGTTGCCTTATCTCTGATGTAACTGGTATTGAATAATATAGAACATGTCTAGAATATTTTATTTTTACAAATATTCCATGTTTTTCGGTATAGGTATATAAAGGGAGATTTCTATTGCCTTATCTTGAGTAAGATTTTACTAATTACCCCTAACAACTAGTTATTTCTAGTTAAAAAGGCACTTTTAATCTTATCAACGATCATCTTTCAAGAATAAGTTATTTATAGAAAAGAATTTGCTAATTTTAGTTAAAAAATAGTTATGTAAGTAATTATAGGTTATACCCGCATATTTTTCACATTTCACAAAAAATTATGTCTGAGGGCTTATTTCAATTATTACTAGGTATATATGAATTCCTCCTTTCTCTTTTAGAATAACTACAAAGTAGCAGTATGTGGGGCTTCCGGTGGTATTGGGCAACCCCTGTCTTTATTATTAAAAAGCAATCCCCTTGTATCTGAATTGTCCCTTTATGATATCATCCATACACCTGGAGTAGCTGCTGATTTGTCTCACATTGAAACTGCTGCCAAAGTCAAAGGGTAAGAAGGATAAACTTGATTAATAAAATATTTATTTTTGAATCTATTGGCTTTCTTTCCTTAACGTTTTCCAAGCCTGGGTCTGGTGCAAATTAGGACCCTCGAAATTTCACAATTCACACGAGGCTGTTTTTCTCTAAAAAAAGAAGGGAAAAGAAGTTCTTTGACAGCTATTTTTATGTGAAAACTCCCCGTTACGTTAGTCATTCCTAACAATGTTGCCAGACTTCGTATAGAATATAAATTGATATTAAATTAATAAAATTTGAAAAAAATAAAATTCAAATAAAAATGCTCTGGGTGACAACAAACAAACCAGTTGCCAATACACCTTTTAGAACCGATTAGGGAGTAGACAAGCTGTCGAAAACAGTTTCGATATTTTGTGGGTAAAAGAAAGCAGTTTTGTTATGATAAAGTACTACCAAGGTTGTAATTTATCATTAAAATCGTTATTTTTAATAATGTCTGGCTATGTGGCCGATTTTTGGATGGATGTTTGCTCTTAAGTATTATTTTATGTAGGTTGTTCACTTGGAATTTTCTGTATTTTATAGGGAGTTAATAATAATTAATAACTACTTTAATTTGTGGTGTTCCTCAGGGTACTGTTTTGGGACCAATTTTATTCTTACTTTATATTAATGATATATTAAAATCAGAGTTAAATGGAAAATTTTTTTCATATGCAGATGATACTGTATTAATAAGACCAGCTAATACTTGGATGAAAGCGTTTTAAATTCAGAACTAGACATTTCAACAATAAAAAATAATTTGAGTTATGACCTATTAAAGTTTAATTTAACTACCTAAAACAAAATTTATGACTTTTTTTTGTTATAAAGATATACTCAGCCAAATAGTTTAAAAGAAATTAAAATCCATGATTTAAATTGTTTAGAAATATCAGATAAGTATAGTTCAAAGACTTCTAATATATAATTTGCAGTCTTTGGTATAGTTAGAATTAATTATGCTAACTGTTTTTGCCAAAATAAAATTTAAAAAGTTGAATTCATAAAATATTTAGGAATATTGATTGACCAAAATTTAAAATGGGATCATCAAATTAACACTATTACAAAAAAATTAAGAACCATTTTATGTAAATTTAGACTTTTAAAAAATATTGTGAATCAAAAACTTTGTTTAATGTTTTATTATGCACTTTTTCAATCAATTCTTCTCTATGGTATAATTGGTTGGGGAAGTGCATACGACACGAATTTGAAACTACTTATAACAATACAAAAATATGTTTTAAAAATAATATTTAATAAACATATTTTCTTTCCTTCAAAAATATTATTAGTTTAAAACAATTTTATTACAAAACTTCCATTTTATATATTATAAAAATAAAAATGTATTACATAACATTACTCATATATACCAAACAACACAAAAAACAAATCTATGAAAATGTCAATGTTATCAAAATTTTAATTTAACACTTTTAAAAAATAATGCTTTATTTGTTGGCATCAAAATTTTTAATATTTTACCTACTAATTTGAAAACTATAAGTTTTTGACATTTAAAAGAAAATTAAAATCATGGATTATGCAAAATTATGTAAAGGTTAGCCAACTTATATAGATAATAATAATACTGAATATTACAATTTTTTTATTATAATTTCTCCCTTATTTATAATTTTTCCTTTTTGTTGGCTGAAATATTTTTGAATTAGGTCCTTACTTATATTTTTAAATATATTTATGATGTGATTAAAATTAATAATCTAAATAGGTGTATAGTTTTTCATTACAAAATCAGACAGATTTGTTAATCTATGGTTTTCTAATGATGCTTTCATTGGATTTATTTTTATTAAAAAAAAAACAATGTTAAGTATTGATTTTTAATATTATTATAAAGAAACTTGAAAATAAATAAATAAAAATTTTTTTTTAGGTTTAATGGTCCTGATAATCTTTTGGATGCTCTAAGAAATGCTGATGTCATTATCATTCCTGCTGGTGTGCCCAGAAAACCTGGTAAATTATTTTTTTTTATTAAAATTGTGCTGTGTACTTTAATGTAAAATTGGATTGTTTACCTACTTAGTTATTCAGTAAAGCGTTTTTAATGGTAAACACTAGTGATGCATTCGGCATTTCGTTTTTTAATCAATATTTCGTTACTTCTTCATTTTATTTAAAAATTAGCCAAATACATATGTTTTTTGATAAACACAGCTATAAGCAACTACTCTTAAAAACGTCCTTTGAACCCTCACATGCACAGTATAGCTAGGAGACCAGACAAACCAGTAGTACTCCAACAAAGATGTTACAAAACAACAATACAGATTTTTAAAAGTCGTTAATGAGCAATCGGTTGACATACGTTAAATAAATCCCAGCATTATATAGGCCTTATTTAACAGCATAGAGAAACAAAACTCATATTCCTAAACAAACAGAAATTTGATGAATTTTACAATAAAATTACTATTTTAAGGTATGACTAGAGATGACCTTTTCAACACCAACGCTGGTATTGTGCGCGACCTTGCCAAGGCCGCAGCTGAAGTAGCACCAAATGCATTGATTGGTATCATAACAAACCCCGTTAACTCTGCCGTACCAATCGCTTGCGAAATTCTTAAAAAGGTAAATGGTTATAGGTTGATAAGTTTCAAAACTGTACATGTAATATTAATACTAAGTACTCCTAATTATCTTTGATTGACATTTTTTATTTAATATATTCTTATAAAGTCCCAATACTTTGATAGAAACGATAATTTAAGGTGGGAGTATCAACATGCTTGCCAACCTATAACCTATTTCGCGTATATTTATTTAATTTTTCTAGCTTTTACACAAAATTTAAATAAAATCATTATCGTCTTCATATTTTATAGGTAATAATTGACATATTAAATAAATATCAAGGAATTTCATTAAATATTTTAGGAGAATTGTATAGCGAAAAATATCGGGAGATTTTTCTCTCTATCAAAATGACAGCCTTGCTGAAATTATGTGAATTTTCCCACATTTTTTTCTGTAAATTAGATGAGTAATTTCATTTTTAATGCAGGCTGGTAAACTAAACCCAAAACGTGTATTTGGTATTTCCACCTTGGACATCGTCAGAGCTAACACTTTCATTGCTGAGGCCAAAGGATTGAATCCCAAAGATGTTAACGTACCCGTTATCGGAGGACACTCTGGTGTTACTATTATTCCCCTTATTTCTAGGTAATTTAAAACTATGATTGAACTAGAAATTATATATTATATACCCTTAACTTTAGTCGAAAGAAATTTTTGATAGTGAAAAAAGTAAATGTATTATATTCTCCCAGCCGTAAACGTGATGCATTTCCAATTTTTTAGGGCTACTCCGTCTGTCAGCTTCCCTGAAGACCAGCTGAAAGCTTTGACTGTAAGAATACAGGAAGCAGGTACCGAGGTACGGATTGTTTATAAAAATGTGTCCTATTTTAAGAAGGCTTTAGGCTATTGAATGTGTCTAAAATTATGGGGTAACTGAATTTATCATATTCAGCATTAACATCTTGAATTAGAACCTATTAATAATACATCTCGGTAATTAACATCTCGATAATTAAAAAACGTCCTAGAGAGTCACGAACTCGGTCACGAACCTTTCCTAGAGACAATTAAAAAGACGTCGCGAAAGCAGAACGTTTAAAAACGAAATCAAAACATTATTACGTCATCCCATTATCCGAGCAATTCTTTTATTTGTCAGCCTAGACGGATTATATTGCTATCTTTGTTTTGATTAATTAAATAGAAAAGAACAGCTTAGAAATAAAAAAAAAACCGCCCGATGTTCAGGTAGACACAGCATTCGACCTTCAGCTGAATCACTGCGACCCATGGGTCGAGGCAGATGTGACGTCAGTTAGTTTAGTCCCGTGTTTTTATTAAAGACCGTATCTTTTTTATTTATTTTCAGTAAATAATTCAAAATTTTAAAAACTAAAACAGTAGAAAATTTTATTTTTTCTTTCGCTATGCGATAGGGTAAAAACAAAATTTAGTGAAAAAGCTTTCTTTGCTTTTTTAAGACCTGTTTTTTCTCTGAACATTTGTATAAACCTAGGATGTCTCAACAAAAAGGTATATAATTACTGAAAAAACAACAAAGAAAAATAGTTTTTCGTAAACTTTAAACGTTGTTTCCAGTACTAAAAATAAAAAAAAAATTGTTTTAAAAACGCACCTCGGTGGGAAATTTGATTTTCTACAAAAAATTATTCTTGTACAAATCTCGAATTTTGCTTCCTCCAATGCAACTGTCCCTTACTCAAAGACATATTCGATAGCCTGTTAAGTAAGATATAGCAGTGGTAAATTATTTAAAATTAATACGCATGTACTTTATTTTAGGTTGTAAAAGCCAAAGCTGGTGCCGGTTCCGCCACTCTTTCCATGGCTTTCGCCGGTGCCCGTTTCGCCAATTCCCTCCTCAGGGGACTCAAGGGAGAATCTAACGTGATTGAACCGGCCTACGTCATTTCTGACGTCACCGAAGCCGAATATTTTTCAACGCCTTTATTGTTGGGTAAAAATGGTAAGTCGTTGCTGTTATAATAGTATATTAACGTACACGTTTTATAAAGCATCATTTTATAGCACGCGTCCGTGTTAAAAAACAAGCTGCTTGCGGCGAGTTTTATAACGGGACAAGTGCTTAAAACTGCTTTATATAACACGTACGTTATTCTATTTTTTCTAATTTGTAGTTTTTTTCAATAAAAAACACATATTTAAAATGAAAATAAATCCTTGAAATTTTGTAAATTTGTATGTCTAAATTTTATGTTGGTAATACTATTTTTTATCATAGTAGCCTCTGGACAACAAAAATTATTTTGCGAACTGTCATTTTTTGATTTAGTGACCCATTTTCACCACGAGATTCTAAAGTTATTTTAGCGATGAGATTTGAAATTGGACGGAATACGTTATGTGATCCTTGTACATTCGGTACATATACAGAGCGTTCGGAAATTCGGGCGATTTTGCTACTTTTTTTCGAATTTCAAAAGACGTGATTTTACGTCACGGCATTGCAATTTAGTATAGGAAAGATGGAAAATTCAAATAAAGTTGAAGTTAAAATCGACATTGGAAGGTTAGTAGATTGAACTTTGGATAGGATTTGGCAGAAAATGATAGCTTGAAGCATCTACAAAATATTGATTTATAGATTTATGCAACGAACATACATGACTGTTATCCACACAGAATAAAAAAGTAAGTTATCAAGCTATTTTTCCTCTGCGAAAAATGGGTTTTCTCGTAAATCACAAAGGCCGCGCAAGTCAATGAAATAAAACATTTAAATGTTACCAACATCAAATAAAGAAAAAACGCGTATCGAAATAGCTTCATTATGATACGCATTTGCGTAATAGATTTGTTATGATACAAAATTAGAAAAACAATATTTTTACCTCCCAGAAAAAAAATTGTAATTGAAAAAGAAAATGTTTGAGATATTTTCGATAATTTTGAAAAACATCATCCAAGCGGTCCGTCCCTGATGATGAAAATATGTTTTTTTATAGGTATTGAAAAGAACTTGGGATTAGGAAAACTAAATGAATTCGAACAAAACCTTCTTAAGGCAGCCATTCCCGAACTAAAGAAAAATATCCAGGCTGGAATCGACTTTGCCAACAAGTAAATGTTTTCTGGAAGAATTTCTTTAAATCAAACGAATATGTCTTTATTTATTTATGAACAGAACAAACTAGTCTGCTTTCAACAGAAAACCAAAGGGTAAAAACTTTTTAGAATCAACTTTTTACAAGAAATTATTTTATTTTTAGGTCACAAAGTGAGAAAAGGAAGGCATTTTCATTTTAGGTTTTATTAATACTTACAACAAACTGTTTTTTTTCGGTAGAAGCAAGTTTTGTGTATAAAAATTGGATTCGAAATTCGAACTGATTTTGGTACACATAAATTGTTTTAAAATCACTTATATTTGTTTTTGTACATTGTTTTATTATTTTTATTCTTTTATAGTTAAAAACCCAATCACGTGTCATGTAATATATAATAATATATTATTTAAATAAAGTTCTTACATACGTAATAGTGTATAATGTTATTTTTAATGACGGACCCAATAATCATGTTTTATTGAACTCAAATTTAAATTTAATAAATCCCCGTATGCAGTTGGTACCAACATTGATATTCAATGCAGGTTAAACTAGATTAGCTTTCTCACTATAACCGTAGACCTAATAAAAACTCATTACAACTACGCTGACCTACCTCAACACGGTGGCCTGCCCGCATCGTCTCTTCTACACGCGTTAACGGCCGCCTAATGACGTCATTTCTTTCTACCTACTCGCCCATACCCCTCACTCAAATGCTGCTGTATAAGGCTTTATATTATAAAAATATTTGATACACTGAAACAAATATTACATACACTGAAAAAATGTATTCATTCATACCTACACTGAAAAAAGTATTTATAAGTAGGTAGGTACACCGAAAAAACTTGGGAAAAATATTTGGTGCTTTTAACAATTATTATCGCCCATGTTTTAATAAATGAATGGATTAAATGGATTAAAAAGGTAGGTAAGGTCTATTTACATAGATGCATAAAAAATATATATTTTTGCATTTTTATTACAAGCTTTGGCGTCGGCGCAAATATTTAAAGAAAACGTGAAAATATATTTAAAATACAGGTACTAAAAATATGAAAAATATTTAAAAAAAACAATGCTTTAATGCAGCTTTGAATTTGTCATGATACAAAGATTATCAAGACGGTCCTGTGTAAGCAGATTCTTCCAAAAATAAGCAGTAGAAACCGTTGAATAGTTGCGGGCGCATCTTCAAATAGATTAAATACTATCAGGTGTATATACATATGGTGTATACCTATAATGGACAAATAAAATTGACTAACAAGACTTAACCTATATTTGTGGTAATATTTATTTATTTATTTAATACAAATAGGGATACAACAGACACGGAGTCCAATATAGCATCCACGTTGTGGTATTAGCTAGTGGGAATTAATAATATTTAAATTAAGTAAGTTCATTAATTTATGTTGACATAAAAATTGTAAAAAAAATCACAGCTGTGACTTTACATATTTTTTAAATCTATATAGACATATCGAACATTTCCAAGTCCCTAATCGGTAGGTACATTAAAGCTTAACTTTGGTCTGAGTGTTGGTGAATCAACATGACAGTTCACCAATTGTATTGTATAATAATATGCTAAATACAAAAGTTTTAACCAATCAAAGCGACTGCTCCTTGCACCGAAGTACAAACTTATAATTAGGCCAGGCATGGTCTTCTTTAGAGTTGTCCATCTTGATGCCTGTTGGTCGTGACTGTCTTTTGTTTGTGGGGGCGAAGCTACACATTTTACTTTTTGCCATGAGACAACATCTAAAACAAAATTGGACAAGCTAAGCTGTTTGATGTAGAGGTGACAAACTATCGATAGTCGCCACTATAACGATAACTGTTACTGACACCGTCGATAGGATTCTCGATAGACTTTTTATACATTTAATTCTTCAAATATTACACGGAACATTAAATGATATGAGTGACCAAAGCAAAAAGCACATTTTATTAAATTTATACTTACTGATTTTTCTGCAAAATATAATTCGGTTACTATGTCTGATAGTTTTTTTTCTATTGTGCCTAAATATATGTTTACGTTGAATAAATTTATCGCTGCATTTTCACCTAAAAAAGACTGCTTTTTAGAAAATTTCTGCACATTTGCGTTCTTAATATAACATTTTGTACCCAATAGTTTTAAGATTGGTCCAACATCACACTCGAGAAGCTTAAAGATATCTTCAATTCCATGTAACACTGCGTTCAAGTTTTCTTCTGTCTTTCGAACGTCTTTTTCATCTTCGTCTGCCTATATATACAGAGGATAAGTAAAATAATTCAATATTTTCCTTAAAGTAAAAGTCCGCATCATATGGGATTTTTTTTATTAATAGCTTTATTCGAAATTTGACTTTGGCATCAAGTTCTGCTTCGATCGAGATGAAAATTAAGCAAAAAAATTTTAGTCACGTGATTCGCATATTATCTGTCAAATTTTAATTTTTTCCAAAAAATAATTCAAAAGTGGGGTTATTTCTGAAAATATCGAAAAAAGTTATAAGAAGGATTTTTTTAAATGCTGTTTTTAGCCCACATGCAAAATTTCAGCTGCATAAGATAATTTTGATTTTTTACCCACCACTAAAATTTATTTTCCACTTAATGAACACTTTAGTGATGAAGTGATGACACTGTGTTCTTTTTTGTCTTAATATTAAGGTGTATTACTTTCAGACACAAACTACGTTTTCAAAAATACTTATTTTAAGAAGTTACCTTATACAGGGTCTAAAACAAATAAACTTTGCATCACATGCGACCAAATTTTAATAGCCCAATTTTGATTTTGTAGAAAAACACCTTTAATATGGCGCTACTTTAAAGAAAATGTATCTGAAATTAAAGCATTGTCAAAACTAAGAAGTTTTATGTAGGTTGCGTGGAGTCTTAGGTATTTTGGCAAAAGTGGTGCAATTTACAAAATTTGGGTAAAAAATCAAAATGATCTTATGCAGCTAAAATTTTGCATGTGGGCTAGAAACTGCATTAAAAAAAAAATTCCTATAACTTTTTTCGATAATTTTAGAAATAACCCTACTTTGAATTATTTTTTTGAAAAAATTAAAATTTGACACAATGCGAATTACGTGACTACTATTTTTTTAATAAAAAAAATCCCATATGATGCGGACTTTATATATAGGGTACTGCATGGTCACACTATATTATACTTTCTTCAATGCCATAGCGCATATACCATTGATGGTTCCTATACGCACTGCTCTAGAGAACATCATAGAAAAACTATAATTTTATAATTATGCAATTAATTATGTTTTAAAAGGTTTGAAATAATAAATATAAATATCTATTATAATATTTAAGAAACCTTACTTGCTTAGTTGCATTTTCTAAATCACTTTGGAGGGAATTTATAGTTGCTTGTTGTTGTTTGGCTCTTTCTTGGCTTAGCTCAATTTGCTCATCTAAAAAAAGTATTATAAAAAAATATAAATAAAACACAGGCTTATTCAATGATACAGGCTAAGATTCCATAATAATTAGAAACATAAGCCTTACCAATTTTTTCGTGAAGATCATCCATAACTATGTTTAATGTCTCAATCTCATGGCTCAGTTCATTGACGTAATTGAATAGGGCAAAGTTTTCTTCCTCTTGCTTTAAGAACAATGCTGCGATTCTATCTACATCGTGTTCTTCACAAAATTCCTACAAAAATATTTGCAAAAACGCCTATTTTGTCAATGTATAAAAATTAATGTTTGTCTGTCTGTATGTTACGCAGGCGTTCCTATGCCATTAATCCGATTACGATCAAAATTTGGTGAGTTGTTTTGTGCAGGCCGAGGAAGGTCTCGGCATAAAAAAAAGTGGCGCAACGGATGTCGGGATGCCGGATATTTGTGTAATGTCTTTCCTCCAAATTTATTTTAGGAAGTAGCGTAGCAACGCGCGGAGGGTATAGCTAGTTCTATAATAAAATGCATATTTTTCATAAAATATTATTTTAAGAGCATATTTTTATGTTTTCGGCCTTATCAAAAAATTTAAAACGGTAAAGGTTTAATGTCCAGTTCGGTACTTATTTCAGGGATATTCAAACTTGAGGATTATATTAATTATTTTTACATTTTGGTTACACACAAGGTATTTATTGGGGGTTTCCGGGGTTTGCAGGTATTACGGGTTGTTTATTGTCACTTAATAATGCGTTATTATTACCTGCTTAACAAACTGTATTTATATCGATTTGTAATACATACTTTTGTTTTAGTTTGTCGAAAGATTTCAGTATTTTCAGTGTGAAACTATAGTAATTTCAAATTTGTGTTCAGAATGTCTAAGGTGGCAAAAACGTCTTCGTGGATTAAAAATTTCCCAGAGTTAGAGTTAAGTGAAGAAAAAGTCTTCTGTAAAAGCTTGTACAAAAATTATTCTTTGTAACTGCAGTAAAAAGCATTTGTGAGGGAAACCATCCAATGAAGTTGTATATCTTGGCCTTATATTTTGCTACCTAAGTTGCCGTATTGTCCGATTACATCAGTAGATGTTGAAAGAAGCTTCTCTTTGTATAAACATATTTTTACTAATAAAAGACAATCCTTCTTAGTTGAAAATTTTGAAAAATATTTAGTAATAAATGCATTTTATACAATTTTAGTTTAAAAAGTTGTTATTTTTCTTTGTTTTTTTTTTGAATTAAAAAAAAAATAAGCATGTTTTTTAGAGCCCAGTGTGTTTCTTTACCTCATTTTACTATAATAAATTAAGAAATATTGCATACCGGTATGCAAATAACTGCATATTTTAAAGGCAAATAAGGCATATAAATATGTGCCTATTTTGGCTGAATTTAAATGCATCTATATAATCTGCAAGCTGCTTAAATGCTTGTTTACAAAAATGTTTAACTTACATATCTCAGAAGTTCTTGTGTATGTATGTACTATATATTGTAAGGTTTGTTGTACCTACCTGAATTTTTTTCAGAGTATTTTCGTATATATGAAGTTGGTCCTCCAACTCCTGTTCTTGCATTTCTCTTTTAAGTCTTTCTTTTTCTTCTAAATCCCTTAGAATTCTTTTTTGTCCTTTAACACACAAAAACTCTCTTAGCGTCATATAATGGTCTAGTCGTCTTTGTATTTCTCTCATTTCCTATAAAAAAAAAGTTGAAAGTATACAGTGTCCGCAAGAAAGTCCGCATCAAATGGGATTTTTTTTTATTATTAGTTATAGGTAAAAATTGAAAAAGCAGTAAGTTTTGGCTTACCTAAAAACCAAAAATAACGTATACTGAAGCAGCTGCACGACTTGCGTTACCTGTCAAATTTGTAATTTTTAATAAAATAGGTTCAAAAATGCCCTTATTTATAAAAATATCGAAAAACTTTATTCGAGAAAGTTGTTTATTTAGGTGTTTTTAGCCTTTGTACGAAATTTTGACAGTCTAATAGAATTTTTATTTTTTGCCAGATTCTTGAAAATTTTGATCAACCCTCGTAGATTAACTTTTATACATCGATGTAAAACCATTTGCCTTGACTTTATTTGTAATCTTAATGCAATTTTGTGTAAAATTTTTGTTTCCAATTATTTATTTTGCTTCAAAAACTGAAATTGTTATTGATCAGTATGTAATGTTTGATGCAAAGTTTATCTAATTACATCAGTTTTGTCAAAACCGACGTTTCTCATTTTTCTTAAGTTAGTAAACAGATGTACAAAAAGAAAATATTAGGAAGCTTTCGTTGAAATTTTACTTAATTATTATTATTAAATTAAATTAAATTAAATATATTAAACTTTATTTTTGTTGAATAAAATGTTTTGAGCGATTAATATTTATTCTTTTTGATCCAATATTAATTAAGTAAAATTTCAACGAAAGCTTCCTAATATTTTCTTTTTGTACATCTGTTTACTAACTTAAGAAAAATGAAAAACGTCGGTTTTGGCAAAACTGATGTAATTAGATAAAGTTTGCATCAAACATTACAAACTTATGAATAACAATTTCAGTTTTTGAAGCAAAATAAATAATTGGAAACAAAAATTTTACACAAAATTGCATTAAGATTACAAATGAAGTAAAGGCAAATGGTTTTACATCGATGTATAAAAGTTAATCTACGAGGGTTGATCAAAATTTTCAAGAATCTGGCAAAAAATAAAAATTCTATTAAACTGTAAAAATTTCGTACAAAGGCTAAAAATGTCCAGATAAACAACTTTCTCGAATAAAGTTTTTCGATATTTTGATAAATTATGGCATTTTTGAACCTATTTTATAAAAAATGTCAAATTTGACAGGTAACGCAAGTCGTGCAGCTGCTTCAGTATACGTCATTTTTGATTTTTAGGTAAGCAAAAACTTACTGATTTTTCAATTTTTACCTATACCTAATAATAAAAAAAAAATCCCATTTGATGCCGACTTTCTTGCGGACATTGTATGTTAAACATTTCTCTATAAACAATATTATCGAATAATCCATATAATATACAAGCTTCTTTTTATTTTTACCTCTGAATGAAGAAGAAAATCGACTTCTGCCCTCTTCTTTAAGGCCTCCAGTTTGGAACACCATTCTTCTCGTTGATCAAATGCTATGGTGGCCTGTTCAATAAGATCCACTATGTATTTTTTACCAGCGTCTATGTCCTTTAGAAGTTTTTCCCATATCTCATTAAAGTGGTTCCTGTTAAGGGTATCTTATTACTCACAGTTTTGTTATTCATTGGAGATAACCTCAGACCAATTACCATACCATGGTCTGAGGATATAACAATAAAACCTTTATGTTTCAGTGATTTTTTACAGTATAAGCTCGAACTTTCGAAACTAGTACCACAGAAAATATAGCTATAGTACCTACTATAACATTAACGGAACGTTGATATCTTAAAAGTGATAAACAAAAAACAATGTTGAGTGTATGAAAATACCTTACCGTTCTTTCAACAGATGATTGATTTCTTCTCTCAGCTCCTTATTGGTCGCTAAGATAGCGCAAAACTTTTTCACCATATTGTCAAGGCGGTTTTGTAAACTCAACACCGTCTTTTGTCCACTTGTCAATCTATTTTGAAAATGGTTGTCTGTGACTGAACTTTTAGGGCGAAGTTTCTTAATATCAGTTTCCAGCTAAAACAACCATGTAATACATATTTAATAATAAGTTACCAAAGAAATATGTTATAAAAAATGTCTAGTACCTATTGCAAATATTTCTATACGGGGTGAGTCGGGAGAAATGGGCCAAACTTGGGGTTGGTTAAAAAATGAGGTATACAAAGTAAAAGTAGATACTAGGGATGCATTAATTAGACGCATTGGAAATGCTGCACTCAATATTAAAGAAATACACGAATCAATTAGAAGAGCCACGCGCGCCCTTCGTAAACGAAGCAGGAAATGTTTGGAAGTCAATGGCGGCATATTTGAAAATTTACTAAACCAATGATTTATTTAAAACAATGTTAACGTTCCTTATTTTGGTTTATCAATATTATTGTTTTATTTAACGCTAAAATTTGAAAACAAATAAATACCTAATAAATACATACCTATTGGATAACAATATTTGAATTTTTTCTTATTATTTTGATGCATAGATTATACCCTTAGAGTTTGGCCCATTCCTCCCGACTCACCCTGTATATTACTAGTATGTATGCTATTTTTACTTTTTTAATTTGGACATCAATCTCCACAATCTCCTCCTTCTCCCTTCTAACTTTCTCACAATACTTTTCGTAAATGTTCAGCAGTTTGTAGATATCCTTAGACAGCTTCTCGTCTCTCCTCTTTTGATTCTGACAGGTGGCGACGTTTATATCTTCGCAAAGTTTTCCTTTTTCTTCGCGTAAATGGTGGATTATTTTTCTTTGTTTTTCCAGTTTCGTGCTGGTTTCATCTGAAAATGCCATTCGGTCGTCTTCCATTATTCGCAGCTAAAAAAATATTTAATTATTCACTCAAATGCATGCTTTAAAAAGGTACTAATTTATATTTTTATTATGCAATATTTTTAGCTAGTGTTATGGTTTCACCTGTCTGTGTAACCTCGCTAATTCTTCCTCAGCCATTGCTATCATTTCCTTTTCGGTAGACGAGTTTGGAGCTGTCCTTGTAACTTGATTCATTTTTTTATATTTTTATTGTATTATGTGTATTTGAATCGGTAAGGTCGTGCAACCTAATGCATCATTACTGAATCAGTATAATATGCACAAATAAAGGAAGTTTGATCAATTCGGCAGCAACTTATCGGGAAGCGTCGCGGCGCCGAGTATAATCGGATTTTTGCGAAAACTAAATACAAAATGTTATGTCTTTTTATTATTTCTTGGTATTGTAACCCCAAAAATACCTTATTCTTAAGACTCTTATATAAATAAAATAAATAAATATTAAGTATAGCATTGTCTCATTTATCTTCATATCTTTTCAGTGTAGTGGAGTGTAGGGTGCATGTATTGCATTTTTGTCTTTCATAGTAGAAACTGAAAATAAAACACAAATCCATAAAATGCAATTTTTTTTTAAGTTAGGTAAGTTCAGTGGTGAGTCTATGGGGAGGGGGGGCAAAGCCCTGCTTGTAGTTTCTCCTCCAGGCTCCTCCTTCCCATGGCCAAATGATAATAAATTCTATTTTCATTTATATAATATTAAAAATTTGTCATTATGCTGACTACTTACACTGTGTCATTAAGGGGCATAGCTGGGGGACAGTGAATGGCCTCTGAAATATTTACTGTGTTTCAAAGGGTAGATATAACACACAACGGGATATGTTAGATGAGAGAATCGTCTACTACAAAAAAAAACTTATTAGCTGCCTGTTGAATGGCTAAATGAAAAAGCAATAACTTATAAATAAAATAATATAATTATATGATTCAAAAACGCAACCCTGAGGAACAAACATAGCGACATACCTATTGGAAATATTTTAATGACAAGGTCCCCAATTTGATAAGAGCGCTGGTGAAACTAGATTATCGACATGAATAAAACAAGATAGGTACCAGCAAGAGACTTCCGTGCTTTTAACGTTGTCCCGATTTGATGAAGGTTCCCCTTTACCTGTGGGCCAATTCGCATGCGCCCAGGTGAGTTCGTTACCATGGTAGTGGGCGAAGGCGGTTTTTCAAACAAGTGACTAGCGCTCGTTTGCGTTTTAGTTTATTTCCAAAGCCTGCGGAGTTTCTGTGCCGCTCGTGCCGATGTTTCTTTCGCGTTTTTAAATTTGTGAGGTTATATTTTTGTAAAAAACCGTGGCGAATTTCGAGGTTTTACTTTTGGAATTCTAATTTTTCCAATGAACATTTTTAACCGACTTTATGTGGTAGAGTGATTTTTGTTTTAAGTGCATATTGAATCAGGATTATTTTATAAATTGACAGGTAAGCTAAAAATTGTATTGTTTTGTTTGTATTGAGTACGAAAACATAACGGGGGTATCGGACAGAGGTAAGGACCATTGACCGTCACAATTGATACCTGTTAATACGTGATATACAGGGTGGCCCTTTAGTGTGGCAAAGTACAATAGCTCCGTTACTATTTCAAATACATTAAAAATATTAATACAAAAGTTGAAGGGCAGTAAGTGACTTATAACGTAAAATTATTTTTAACTCTATAGGGTGGCTCAAAAAAGCGGAACAAGAAAAAATGTACTTTTTTCAAATGGAACACCCTGTATATTTTTTCATTTTTAAATTCTACATAGAATTATAATTATTTTTTATTAAATACATTATAAGTCTATACTTTATAGTTTCCGAGATATTGACTCTTGAAAAGTGACATTTTTGAACTTTGACAGCTTCTAACTTTCTAACAGTACGTCTTAGAGCAAAACGGCTTACATGTCTCTATCTTCAATTTTTATTATCTTCCCAAAAAAATCAACTTCCAGTTAAACCGGAACAACTATATTTCCTGCTTTCGAGTAACATCCGGTTTAACCGGAAGTTGATTTTTTTGGGAAGATAATAAAAATTAAAGATAGGGACATGTAAGCCGTTTTGCTCTAAGACGTACTGTTAGAAAGTTAGAAGCTGTCAAAGTTCAAAAATGTCACTTTTCAAGAGTCAATATCTCGGAAACTATAAAGTATAGACTAATAATGTATTTAATAAAAAATAATTATAATTTTATGTGGAATTTAAAAATGAAAAAATATACAGGGTATTCCATTTGAAAAAAGGACATTTTTTATTGTTCCGCTTTTTTGAGCCACCCTATAGAGTTAAAAATAATTTTACGTTATAAGTCACTTACTGCCCTTCAACTTTTGTATTAATATTTTTAATGTATTTGAAATAGTAACGGAGCTATTGTACTTTGCCACACTAAAGAGCCACCCTGTATATAATGCAATGCAACGTTTTTGGTTTTTGGTATCACCTATCAACAAAGTATACCTACTCTTTCTTAAATTGTACCAACAAAATAATGAGACATCATTAAAGAGACTTAAGGAACTCTTCCTATTGCGTCACTAGTGTGGAAAAATAAGATTTTTCATGTAGGTAAGTACCTATACAGGGTCCTGCACCTAACCTCCCGTCTTCTATAGCTCACTTATTAATTAAATTTTGATATTTTGCAGAACTTACCTGCGTATCTTGGGACGCATTTCACAATTTTTTTTTTTATACAGGGTGTTCACGCCATATATTATTTTCTCACTTATTTGGGTGCCTCCTATAGCTACCTACATACCCCTAAAAATTTATGAAAATCGATTCAGTATTATAGGCGAAAAAAAAATAAAAACTAAAAAATATCAGTTTTGCACCATTATTGGTTTTAAAAATTAATAAAAAATAAAAATAATGCCTCGTTAATAAAATTATACAAAGATACTTATTAAATTTTTGTCTAAAAGTCTCGGTAACCAAGTTTAACCAATACGAATTGTACAGGGTGTCCAAAGTTTAGTGTCAAACTTAGCAAACTGAAAAGCAATTTATTTTTCTTATTTCAAATAGGAACCCCTGTATCTTTTTATGTCATTCGATGCAGAATTAAAAATCAAACATTAGTCCTAATTACAACCCTATCGCAATTTCTAACGCATCAAGAGTTATTTGTAGAAAACTCATTTTATCAACTATTCCAACATCATTATTATGAATAAATAGCGAAGGTTGACTTTAGTAATCTAAAAGTTTCAAATATTTTTAAATTGTTAGTAGTAATTGTAATAACAATTTGGCAAAATTTAATCGTTTTCAACCGAAAATCCATCAGCAGTACCTAACTTAAAGTTATTTTTTATTACGGTCCTGATAATTATTACGTTTAAAAGATATACTACTCTAACCCAGAAGAAAGATATTTAATGGGTAATATTTTGGTAACGAAGGAAATTTAACGGTAAGCATTATAAATTACAATATGCTATAGATATTCTCGAGGATATATATTCTTTTAAGTACCGATGATGGATTTTCGGTTCAAAACAATGAACTTTTGACAAAAATGTTATTGGTTCATGTTTTAGGGGAACAACATACTTCAGAAAGTAATATTTAAATTTCAGGACCTTATTTAAAAATTTTGATTTGATGGTGATGTTTGAAAACTGAAACGTCGTCTTTTAAAGTAGAAACTATCGTAAATGTGTCTTAATAAAGTGCATGTAGAGAGTGCTTTCTGTTTTTCCATATGTTTATAAATAACGTCACAAAATCAAAAACGTAAATGGAGTTTTCGTTTTTTTGCCGATATCTCCGGAAGTAGTTGGAATTTGTTTAATTTCTCAGTGGCATTAACATAAGCTCCAAATTATCCAATTTTGCCCCACTTCAACCCTTTCCCGAGCCCTTTCCTGTATCTTGTATCTACCGTGCGAGCAAAAATTATTTGCATCAAAGAGGGCTTGGATTAAAAAAGTAGGGCTTCGTTTAGGTCACAATGATATGGGGACGATATATCTAACCAAATCTAGGTTAAAATTTTGTCAAATTCATATTATGAGATGATATGCCAAACTAATGAGTAATAAAATAAGTAGACAAATACAAATTTATTTTTGTTGTTTACAAAATTAACAAAGTAGGAAAATACAGAAAGAAAAATAATTGCATAAATTGCTGAAATTGGCCACCGCCATGCTCCAAGCATAAATTCACACGTCTCTTCATATTTTCCAAAGTATTGACCAGCATCTGCGGAGAAATGTTACCACATTCGTCCATGCACAAACCCGGATTGTATTGCCACTCACCATTTACTCTAACCCCATTTTGAAAATACGCTTCAACCATGAATGTTTTGTGTTGTTCCGTAAAGCCCATTGTGTGAATTTTATTGTTCAAGAAATTGGAAAAATTAGCGATGAATCAAATTACTTGTAACGACTGTCAAAGATGACGGAATAACTGATTGATTGTTAATTCAGGTAGTTACTGACACCCAACAGGTATTAAGCTCTACAGCTAAGCATTACGTCCTTAGATGCAAGGCCCTCTTTGATGCAAATAATTTTTGCTCGCACGGTATAGTTTCCGAGATCCCAATGCTGATCATCGAATTTGGGACACCCTGTACAATATTTTTCAAGTGAACCTTTACTTTTAAAATAAAATTAATTTGAAATAAGAGGAGGCTATAAGTTAAAGCTACCTAGAAATATGTGGTTAACGGATTGACACCCTGTGGAATAAAAGAATAGATGAACTGGTATCAGTTTAGCGGCTGGACCGATGGCAAGACGGCAATAGTCAGATTTTTGAATATAACGAAAGACGAAAGAAATATCGATGAAGAAACAAAATTGTGATTGCGTCCCTATATCTCCTCGTCCTCATCCAACGGTATTTATCGTTAAACGAGCTCCCTCAGGACTCTCAGTTTTCTATTTATTTATTTTCCGTTAACAGGCGCAGCCAACACAGGCTCAAATCCAGAAATACCATCAACTGATTTACCTGGTTTATTTTTAAATCGTATATATAATTAATTTTATCGTTCCTGCTTTCCGAACGCGATGCTTGTTTCACTTTTTTTTCGAAGTAACAAGAAGCCGGATTTGTTTCCTTCATCGGCATCGTCCCGAGGGAAACCGAGCGTGTCTTTTTTACTCGTTGTTGCGTCATTAGCTGTCGATTTTAACACGTTATTTACGGACCGACAAAGAACATCTGGTTTTTCGATCTGAATTTTAAGTTACACACCGAGAGTTACGTTGATTTACACGCGTCGTCTTTGATAAATGTTGGATATTTTAGAAAAAAGAATTCATTAGTGATTCTTGCACAAGAACAGGGGCGGATTTAGGATTTGTTCTAAGGGGGGGGGGGCGCAAAGGGGAATTGCGCCGAAGGCTTAAGACAACCTGCGCCGCAGGCGAAAATTTTTTGGGTGCCACGCCCTTTTTTGGGTAAAATAACCGTAAAGCTTAATCTGCGGCAATATGCCAGACTTTAAAACACTCTTTTAATTTAAATAAAATTCGAAATTTGAAAGGTCGACAAAATAAACAAGTTTGATTCGGAATCGATACTTTGGATACAGCCGCTACTGCTACTTTTTGTAATACCGTTTTCAAGTTCAAGTGCATTTTGTGTGGAGGTATTAGCTGTATCTGTACTCTCTGCAGCCTCTGCCTCTGCTCCATCACTTTTAATTCTTTCTTCACAGCCAAAGCTGTTGGTTAGTTAATTATTGTTAGAAATCTTTGGGCAACCCAACATTGATTAATCTTTCATAAATTTACAAATGAGCTTCACACTTACTAAATAAAACAACTTAAAAACTATACTTGGTAAACAAGAAAGGGTAGTATAATTCCAAAACGTATCTGCCTACTCTATCTTAAAAACGTATCTAATTTCACATGTCATTGTATCCTTAAATAACAAAATCCAGTCTCCTCTCTTATTCACTTCAAAGCATAACGATTTAGCTCAATTTTTATAATCCGAAAATTTATATTAAGACAGATACAGGGTGTCAAAGATAAAAAAATTATTTCGAGTTTTTTAGATATTTTCAAAAGTTTTCGGAGCATTGGGTTAAAATTTGGTGTAGGGGGGTTTTTTGGGGCGGGAAAAAACAATCTGGGCTCATTTTTCTTCTATCGAATAGAGGGCGCTACGAGCAGCACTTTTCTTACTTTGAACTGCAATAACTTGTTGTCACTAGGTATAATAAGACTTATCACTCCTAATTAATAATCTTACGACTTTTTTACGTAAAAAAGGTACTCTTGTCAAATAACGCTAAAGTTGATAGTTTTCGAAATATTTGCTATTGCAACAATGCTAATGTCCTATATACTATTATATGGTAAATATTATAAAATGGTACAACTCGGGAGGGGGGGGGGGGGGCGTGCGCCCCCACGCGCCCCCCTCTAAATCCTCCCCTGCACAAGAACGTTCTTTATTCTTGCATTTATAAATGCCATAATCACCCATACTATACGGTAAAAGGTTCCACAATAATTATTCTGTAAACTTTGTATAATATGGGACTATAAAATTATGTTTCATACATGTAATAGAATATCGGAATATCATAAAACCGTACAGAGAAGCCCAACCCAAGCTGTTTAAATGGGGGAGCAAGTTATGCCACTGGAAAAGTCATGCTAATAAATGGAAATTTAAGGTTTTTGCTAACATCGGATGATATCGAAGAATTGATGAGTTTCACTGACAATAGTTGTGACAATGTTAGTAAAAGTATAAATAACTTACCTACTGAGTATAACGTTTTTTTATCAAGTGTCGTTTTTCGCGTCTCCTTTCTCTTCCTCTCCGCGTTAAGGTAACTATAATATACAGGGTGTTCATTTGAAAACTGCCCACCTCGATTTTCCTGCTTTAAAATGAAAATGTGGAAAGTCGCTCGGACCCGTCGATTTTTATTTCGAGGGGGACATCTTTTGCGTATACAGTCTTGTTACTTCAAGCCCCTAGGAGGGAGGGGGGGTAAGATCTAAATCTTAAATGGATACCCCTATTTTATATAATTTTTTTGGATTCTGCATAAAATTCTGAACATTTTTTAATAAAAGCATTATTAGTTTATACTTAACAGTTTCCGAGATATTGACTCTTGAAAAATGAAATGTTTGAACTTTGACAGCGTCTAGCTTTCTAACTGTACGTCTTAGAGCAAAACGGCTTACATGTCCCTATCTCCGATTTTTATTATCTTTCCAATAGTGTGAACTTTCGGTTAAACCGAATGTAAGAAATATAGTACTTCCGTGAATGTGAATACTGGATAGAGCATTCTCTGTATTTTTAGAGGTACCTATATGAAGAAGCGCTAAATTTTTCGTTTAAAGTATACACATTAATCTCTACTACTTATTATTTGTGCTCCGTTTAATGTTGTAGCTATTTCTTTCACTTAAGAAGGAGCAATGTCATTTTTTATGCTAGCTTTTGGTAAATTAATGTCTTCTAATTTGTAACTGTAATTACTAACCCATTTATACGTGTACATTTAGGTCGACCGACAGGGACAGGGTAAACAATTTGTTGGCATACATGGTAACTCCACTTTACGCCATTTGAAACTGTAAATAAGAAAAACGTAGATATATTTACATTATACGATTACAAACGATAAAGGTAACTTTCGTCTTTATTTTAGATATCCCATCGGAAAATTCTTTAAAATGCCTTCCATCATGTCAAGGTTAAAACTAACGGCAATCCCAACGATTTCCAGTCGGTTTTCGATCGCGAAAAACGACCAACTCTAAAAACGGAACACTAGAATATGCTAAGATCTCTAGAAGATTACGTAGTAGAAATGGAAAACCGTAGTGCCATAAACGAGCAAAACGCTCAGCTTTTGAGTGAAGATATCTGGACTCAGTTGCATCAAAAGGATAACGATCTGCAATTGGCAGCTGAGTTGGGGAAGGCGTTGCTGGAGGAGAACGAGAAGCTGAAGCGACAGCATGAGGCGGCGATTGAGGAGTATGCGAAAAAATTAGAGGTAACATTTTTTTTTAAATTGTTGTATTTATTAGGTACATAGATGTTAAATGGAAAGATAACTATTACTATTTTACAGAACAGTACTTTTTTAATTCGTAGCTAGGTAGGTACTGTAAAAGTTTTGAAGATTGAATGAATTATAAATGTAAAGTGAGATAGTAGGTACCTACCTATATACTGTTTATATTATTATATTTCCTGGATAATGTAACTTAAACTTATATATTATAAAGTATATTTATATTGCCAAAAGTTCCCATTTAAAGGTTCGTTATCGGCATTAGAATTGTGACCTACGACTTGACGCGGTTTTAAGCTTTCTTATTTCGAACAATGCGACAATGACTCACAACCGAATGAAAATTTAAAAGAGTTTTAACCGCTTTAAAGCGTGTACCACGTTTTATTCTAAATCCTTTTAATATGACAAAACAATCCATTGTGGAAACAAGGAATCGTAAAATGAAGGTGGTAAGACAGTCGTATATACAGTGACCCGCAGAAAGTACGCACCAAAGGGGATTTTTTTAAATTTCAAAACTTACCAAATTCTTTTGGCGGTGGAAAAGTTCTGCATGTCCCTAAACAAAAAAGAGCATAGACAAAACTAGTAAATATCGCGTCGTATACGAGGGAGAGGTGAAAACGTTAAATTCACTTAAGAATAAATTGCCCTTATTTTTCACTGTGAAATTTTTTTTTATTAGGAAATGTTATCTGCACTTAAAAGTTATCTATAATTACCAAATTTCAGCTCGGTAGCACAAATATAAATATTTTTCGTGGCAACTAGATTTAAATGCCAACGAATTTTATTGTAAGGGTTTAAACTTTAATTCATGAACCCAATGGGTTTTAAGTGTTTTTAAAAAATTGGGAACGGCAAAATATTGTTAAATATATGAAGAAACCCTAATTTGTTTTGCATAAAGTTATTCCGCTTATCCATAGAATAATGTACGGTGTGCACCAGAAAAGTTGGATTATTTTTGACGTTATTTTATTAAACGTCCAATTCTCGCGTATTTAAACAAATTTAAGTAAGTGATGTGTCTAATTACCCAAGAGCTGTTAAAAAATTTAATTTATAGGTCGCATAGCTTCTATCGATTCGTTATACGCGTCAAAAAAAAAGTAAAAACACTTTTTTTGTGCTACCGAGCTGAAATTTGGTATTTATGGACAACTTTTAAGTGCAAACAACATTTTCTAATAAAAAAATTTCCTACCGTGAAAAATAAGGACACTTTATTCTTGAGTGAATTTAACGTTTTTACCTCTCCCTCTACCTCCCTTTACTAGTTTTGTCTATGCTCTTTTTTGTTTAAGAACATGCCGAACTTTTCCACCGCCAAAAAAATTCGGTATGTTTTGAAATAAAAAAAAATCCCCTTTGGTGCGTACTTTCTGCCGGTCACTGTAGTTGTCACAGGCAGCTCAAATCCAGGAAAATTTGACAACCCCCGGGTAAATATGACCGAAAAAAAAACCGTTGTGACTGAACGACCGTTTTGATTTTTTTTTTTAACTTTCAAAATGTCTGTATTCGAAACTAACTTTTACATTTCATTACATGGAAAGTGACAACATAATATAGAAAATAATAATCATTAAAAAAAATAACAATAAAAAAATGGAAGTTAATCCAATTTAACTCATTAATAAAATCAATTAAAAAAAAAAATAGTATAAATAATTCAATTTAGTAAATATCTCTGTAATTGTTTTTTAAAAGTTGTCAATTTTTTAATTTTTCTGATATTTTTTGGAGGATTGTTATATTTTATTATTCCGTCATATAAAAGCGATTTTTTTCCGAAATTACTTTTTACTGGTATAGTTTGATAATTTATACAACGTCTGATGTTATGATCATGTAATGTCTTATTCTCCTGAAGTGTTATGTTTGATTTTTTCTTTTAAAATAATAGAGTGAATTCGAATACAAATTTTTAATTTATAAATGTTTTGAACGTGTAAATACCCTTTCGGTCTATATAGATTAACAGTTGCTTCTAAATGTGGTAATTTGTGTATACATTTAATAACTTTATTTTGCAATTTTTGTAATGGTTTTAAGTTTGATAAACAAGCAGATAACCATGCAGAAGCTAAGTATTGTAATTTTGAATATATGCATTAATGAAAAATATATATTTTTTAAGTATTTTAAAGGAATGAAATATCTAGCTCTGTACAAAACAGACACCAAAGGAGATATCGAGTTGATAATATACTGGATAATATGGCCTTTCCAATTTAAATTTTCGTCTAAAACTAATCCTAAAAATTTTGTCGTGTTTGAATCTACAGTGTCACCAGTAAAGTCCGCATCATATGGGATGGGAAGGCATTCACTGTCTTGGGTTTTTAATCTATATGTTGTGTAATGCATCCAAGGAAGAAATTATGTATACGGCGCTTTTCTGTCTACTTTAAAGTTAGTTTCTAATAATACACTGCAAACAAAACTGTCCATTTATAGTTTACCTGTATTACCACAAATAACCACAAAGCGCATATTAAAATCAACACAGAATTTCTTTTATTTTCATAAAAACCGACCAGCAACGACATTTAAAAGGTTAAAACCACTGGTGAGTCACTGGTTGGTCGTGATTCGTGTTTCCACATAAGTAACCGGACTTTACAATCTTTACATGACCCTGTCTGAGTTAAAATGCCATGACAATAAAACAAATGACACCTCGAACAAGGTAAATTTGATTATTTAAATAAATATCAATTCTTACTGCCCACGATGGCTATATTAGGAATCTAAATAGATGATACTATAATCGTCCATGTATCGTTAGGTATGGATATTACCAATCGAAAAAAATGCGTAACTAGTTAATAGTTTCGGCGGCTGTATGGGCGGTTGCACCACTAAGGAAATAAATTTAGCTGCTTCTTAAGAATAGTCCTGCATGTTCCATAAGATCTTCCCACCTCTTGGGACAGGCGTCTTATACAATTTGTTGGCGTATTTTGCATTATTTCACGAACGTTTGCAACAAGTTCTTCTGTTCTTACAGATGATCTTCCTACTCCTTTTTTGTTTATACGGCGTAAACAGACGTATATTGAACCTGTTTCCTTAAACACAGCCACGGATCTTTTCAGGCAATGATAAAAATCCCCAGCAATAAAAGCAACGTTAGGAAAATGTTAGTGAAAATCGTCCATGCACAAACCCGGATTGTATTTCCACTGACCATTTACTCTAACCCCGTTTCGAAAATACGCTTCAACCATGAATGTTTTGTGCTGTTCCGTAAAGCCCATTAAGTGAATTGTTCAAGAAATTGGAAAAATTGGCGATGAATCAAATTACTTGCTACGACGGTCAAAGATGACGGAATAACTGATTGATTGTTAATTCAGGTAGTTATATACCCAAAGGTATTAAGCTCGACGGCTTAGCATTACGTCCTTAGATGCAAGGCCCTCTTTGATGCAAATAATTTTTGCTCGCACGGTACCTTGTACAATAACTGAAGTTTGCCAATAGTGATAGTTCTTTTATAAAGCATACCTTGTTACCGATTTCGTGGCACATTAAAAATGTGGTCATAAACGTGATTTATACCTGAATCCCCAAGATGCTAGACAATACACATGTTCTTCATATTATGTTGAACAACAACAATACCTAGGTACCTACACAAAAAGTGTTACGCGTCCATCTATTTATTAAAGTCACTGAATTAATACAAATAACCTAAATGCTTATTAGGAAGTAACAAATTTCTAGAAATTGTTTATACTTAAAATGTATTGTATACTGTTATTTTCTGTATGGGGCCGTGTATGTTCATAGTGCTGTGAGCAAATCCCCATTAAGAGAACGGTAAAAAATAATTCGCCATGTATTGTAAAATACGCAGTCTAACCTTACATACCTATACCTACTTTTAGATTGTTGTGCAAAATGGTCCTGTATATTCGTTATGAGTATGACAAATAAGTTTTCCATGAGGATTAGCCAGCGCAGCAGATCAACAAAGAACAGCCAAAACCTAAAGAATATCAAATAGACAGATATTTGATAAGTGGTCTAGTGCCATTTAAGATTTTTAGGTGGATGATGAAAATACCTCATTTTGGAATGGTTTATAGCCATTATTGCTCTGAATACTCGCAGTAATTATCAAGTTCTATTGGGGGTGTAATCTGGTTTTATATACTGTATTAGTTCCGACTGGCAGTTGTAATAAAACTTGACATTAATCATAATAATATTTGCTTGCCACGATTAATAAAGCATATACTGACCACTAAAAATCAGTAGGTACTGTAGTTCTCAAAAATTTAAATAGCTTCTTGTGTCGTATTGTTCTTGTCGTTTAACATTGCATATATGATCTATTATGCAACATAGTTCACTGAGATGGTAAAATTCGTCCATAGATTATAAAGTCGAATACTAATAATGGGTTGTGCGAAATAAGAATCTTCCATCACTTTATCTGACATGCAAAGTTTAAAAAAACTTAAATACAAAATAAAAATAAATTAATTGAAACAGGTATTGCTACGATCAATAAAATTCAAATTCAGACTGGACAGCTAGAAGACTCCGGACAACGATGTGACCTGCGCAACAAATACATTAAAACGAATAATACGGCGCGTGGCGATTGCCGATCGCTACGAACCCCGACCAACGTCTTGTGAATTATAGGTTCTAACGGATACAATTCGTTTTGGGGGACGCTGTTCTGCTTTCTTAACAAAATTGCTGTATTAAAAGTAGTTTATTATTCAACAAGACTGTGCTGCTAATAAAACTAATTACTACCAATAAAAACACTGTTCTAGCAAATCTGGAATTGATATAACACTCAAGCGGGTTTGATACTCTAGCAAACTATGTTTTCGCAAACCTGTTTTATTAGATTATTTTCCTCGGTGTACTTTTGAGCGAAAAAAACTATAGGAAATGTACCTAGCTTTTACAGAAATCCAATCTTTAATACCCATTATCATATTTTGTATAGGTAATATTGCATATTACAAGGTGAAATTTACAATAATTCCAGCAAAGGAAAAATATCATTATGCACCTATAGTAATCGATACCGTTGTTTCAGTGGCGTAGCGTGCAGGGGGTCAGGGGGGGGGCGACCGCCCCCCCCCGCCCTTTGAGCCTTTCCCAAACGGCGCCCCCTCCCCACTCTCCCAGTAGTTCCCAGTACAATTTCACTTCACATGATAATTGATAATATTGTTTACCTATCGCAGCAAGAGGAAATTTACTATGTTTATGAATATAAATAATAATTATATAACAAAAATCCTCATCATTTATTACTATTATTATTATAAATATTTTTTAGTTCTTTGTTTCTGTTTATATTATAAGATTACCATTATCAGAAGAATATTATTGGCAAATATGGTATTTTGTCTCTCTTTCTCTTTGTTTTTAAAGTATTTTTATGGGGTTTAATTAGCGTTATTATTTGTTTATAACTTTTAGAGTAAAGAAGGAGATAAAATAAACCTGTTACTCTGTTACCTATTTCGAGATTCTATCTTATTTTCACTATTTGATTTACTTTATAATAAAAATATTTTGGCACGACCAATAATTTGTATTCTTTCAGTTATTTTGCTTTAAAAATTAAAAATTGCTTGAAATCTTTAATTTACTAGAGACTAAATATTATCTTTTTAAAAGCGTGGTATTGTCGCCAATGAGAATATATGCTCATATTATTATGTAATAAGTATGCATAAAATATTTTATAGAGTTTTAACAAGATTTCCCTTGCCGTGTTCATATTCTGTTTTCATGTGGCCATTTTAGACATGACGAAACAAAAACTTTATTTCTCAGGCCAAAATTTACTAAATAAACGAAATTATACATTAGCAGTGAGGCGCCCTTTGAACAAGGGCGTAGATAAGGGGGTAATTAACCCCCCCCCCCCAGGGAGCCATGAAAACTAAGTACTTTTTTTTTACTTGATCAATTTTTTTGTGATTTTCTTGAGGATCTTGTGTATTTTATATTTTAAGGGCGTGGCACCCAAAAAAATTTCGCCTGCGGCGCTCCTTTTTTTTTCTTTTACCCCTCCCCATAAAAAAAAAATCTGCGACCTTACCTTTGAAGCTTTCGCCCCCTCCGCCCCTTCAACCACGCTACGCCACTGCGTTGTTTGTCTATGCTTTACATGAAACCTAACAAACGGATTAGTTGGTGTTGGTAAATAAACATAAGGTTATATATTATATAAGTGTTGTTTAAATATTGCCATTATCTGTTTTATGTTGATTAGATCAGTTTGCATTATGAGTTATGAATCACTTCTCACTTTGGAATTACTCATACGATCATCACTATGTGAAAATATTGCAGATAGATAGGATAAGGATGATCACATAATATTTGGTTTTGAAATATTCAAGGATAGCTGTTTTTTAAGCCACATCACACACCATGGGTATGGGTACCTATATACTATTAATAAAGCAATAATTAACATATTTACTATTAATTAAACTATCTCAGACGACTCAGACCCTTAATACCATGCGAGCAAAAATTATTTGCATCAAAGAGGGTTTGGATTAAAAAACGCAGGGCTTGGTTTAGATCACAATGATATGGGGACGATATATCTAACCAAATCAAGGTGTAAATTTTGTCAAATTTATATTATGACATGATATGCCAAACTAATGAGTAATAAAATAAGTAGACAAATACAAATAAATTTTTGTTGTTTACAAAATTAACAAAGTAAGAATATACAGAAAGAAAAAGAAAAATAATTACATAAATTGCTGAACTTGGCCACCGCCCTGCTCCAAGCATAAATTCACACGTCTCTTCATATTTTCGAAAGTGTTGACCAGCATCTCTGGAGAAAAAATGACAGGTCTAATAAATCATTTCTTTCCAATAAATTTTGGGTAAACCATTGAGAGTAATTCCTGCGCCTTTCAAAATCTGCGGCTTGTATTTCTTGGAATACTTGCACTTTATTAGGAAATGAATTTAGCTGCTTCTTAAGAATAGTCCTGCATGTTCCATAAGATCTTCCCACTTCTTGGGACAGGCGTCTTATACAATTTGTTGGCGTATTTTCCATTATTTCACGAACGTTTGCAACAAGTTCTTTTGTTCTTACAGATGGTCTTCCTTCTTCCTGCTCCTTTTTTGTGTTGTATATAACCTGTTTCCCTAAACACAGCCACGGTTCTTTTCATGGAATAATAAAAATCCCCAGCAATAAAAGCAACGTTAGGAAAATGTTCGTGAAAATCGTCTATTCACAAACCCGGATTGTATTGCCACTCACCATTTACTCTAACCCCGTTTCGAAAATACGCTTCAACCATGGAAGCCCATTGTGTGAATTGTTCAAGAAATTGGAAAAATTAGCGATGAATCAAATTACTTGTAACGACTGTCAAAGATGACGGAATAACTGATTGATGTTGTTGTTAATTCAGGTAGTTACTGACATCCAACAGGTATTAAGCTCTACGGCTAAGCATTACTTCCTTAGATGCAAGGCCCTCTTTGATGAAAATCATTTTTGCTCGCACGGTAGAATAAGGGTCTGTAGTAAGGCTCGGAATTGTATCCGAATAATTCGAATATTCGACTATTCTAAATTCGAATTTTTTGTTAGTTAAAAAATTCGACTATTCAAATATTCGACTATTCGAATATTTGGCTATTCGAATATTCGACTATTTAAATATTTGAAATTCGAATATTTGACTATTCGAATATTCGACTATTTAAATATTCGACTATTCAAATATTCGAAATTCGAATATTTGACTATTCGAATATTTGACTATTCAAGTATTTATTCGACTATTTGAATATTCGACCATTCGAATATTTAACTATTTGACTTTGTTCGGATATTAATATGTTCGACTATTCGTGTTGTCTGTGAAACTGTAAATTTTAACGTAAAAAAGAAAAACAAAAATAAAATTATATAGTCAGCAAGCAGTTAAACCACTTCTACCGTGATTAAACGACTGTATTTCGATATTTAAATAGACGAATATTCGACTATTTAAATATTCGACTATTCAAATATTCGACTATTCGAAATTCGAATATTTGACTATTCGACTATTCAAGTATCTATTCGACTATTCGAATTATTCGACTATATTTGACTATTCGAATTATTCGACTATATTCGACTATTCGAATTATTCGACTATTCAAATTATTCGACTATTCAAATTATTCGACTATTCGAATTATTCGACTATTCGAATTATTCGACTATCCGAATTATTCGACTATCCGAATTATTCGACTATATTTGACTATTCGAATAACATACCAAACGACTATTCGAATACTTATATTTTAAAAATTCCGAGCCCTAGTCTGTAGTGTGGTGGACAAAAACGAAGCAGATTACGACAACAACCAAACTAAATAGTATAATTATAAATATAGACCATTAAACTTTAAAAGCAGGGAAGACAATTAAAACGCCCCCGATGTTCGGTAACTGTGTTTAACCATGTTAGTTAGTAACCCAATTATAAAATGTTATTAAACACCATATTTTATTTTATTTTTTATTACAATTGGTACTTAAATCCATACGAGTGCAATCTTGATTAAATAAACTGTAGTTGTATGGGTATGAGTACATTATTTTTGAAAGTTGCTAATTAAAATAGCGAGAACCCTCTATTAAAATTGTTAATAAGACTTTTACTCTCGCTTTTGTGGCAAGTAGAAATCACGAAAAGTTTTATACATTATGTACATATGTTGGTATTTGCGAGGCGTAACGTCAGTTTGTGTTAGCAATGATTCAAGCGCCAGTTTTTTGTTTAATACATGAATAGACGTTGGAAAAAGAAGTGCATGGGAATAAGAAACTCGTTGTCCAAACATGATTTTATTCTTTATAACAGCTAGATGTGTTTAAGAAATGTGTTCTATTCCTAGCTTTATTGAAGGAAGTCTTCATTAGTTTCGGTTCCATTAATCGATGCCAGCGCTGCCTCTATAGCATGATTTCTATAAGTAATTAAAAGCATGCACTTTTCTTCTTATGATACTTTTCACATCCTCATCAATTTGTATAGGTGTCCTTCCTAGCGACAGTTTAGGAGGGGCTACAGTTCCAGATTTTCTTTCCCTAAGAAGCCTATAGACTGTTGATTCACTAAGTCTCGTCATATTAGCACATGCTGATACTAGGTTTCTGACAGTACTAGATGGTGTTTGGTGCACAAGTGCATCGTGTACATTTAAAACTATTGTCTTTGCTTTTAGGTCAAGTACATCTTTACAAAACACTGATGGGGAATAATTATTATTCGCCATTGTTGTATTATTTTTATAATATACATAGGTACAAGCTTTCGTTAACACGTTAAAAATAAAACTAAACTACCTCACTTGAAGTTGTAAATATTCTACGACATAAGCTACCTACCTGTATACCTATGCAATAATAGATAATTTAATTACTTTAGATCAGGTAATATATAATTGAGGTTTTACGACTTTAAGAAACAGAGAAAAACATTCGGTCCTTATTTTAATAAGTTCATGTCAGAGTTAGCAGTGCTGGTAAGCTGTAAAGGTGTCTAACATTAACACACTGTTAGATGTCGTCGCAAGTTACATCCATTCTCTCGTAGATATTGAAATCGCATATAGTTTTTAACATTTTCTACTTATGCTTATGAGCGGTGATAGAAAAAACTTACAATTCCGGTCTCGCGATGGTGATTACGATTATTATTACTTATTCAAATGGTAGGTAGGTATAGGACGAGTTAGTCGCAAATTTTATCAAATCACCGTTAAAGATAACGGCCATCATCATCATTGCTCATGGAATAATAGCACATACCTACTTTTGCTTTTGTGATGTTAAAGAAAATCGATTATTTTACCATTACCATAAGGTTTCTTGGTATTTGGCGCGCATGACATCATTTTTCACGATGACTCAAATACCAGTTTTTTTTATAAGAAATAAAGAGATGAGGGGGAGAAGCGGACAGAAGGTAAATAAGGAAGTAATCAAAGAAGATATGCCATGGTGATTGACACATAATCGCTATACGGTCTCTAAACGACTAATGAGGTGAACTCAATTGTTTTACCTGACCCAATTTTTTATATAATTAAAATTGTTATTAAAATTTGCTCGGCGTTAGATAACTTTGTAAAAGGTATTTGGCATCGCGGTTTGTAATAATTTTTGGTTGTTAATTTTTTTGACGAGGAGTTGCATAATAAGCCTGCGATGGTTTTAACAGCGTTTCTTTTTAGTCTTTTTGATACACGCAGATTTGATTGATTCAGTTTATTACAAGAATTATTATCCTTCGGAAAAAAATGGTGGCTGCATGACCTTTTTCGTTAGGTTGTCAGTATTTATATATATTTATAACTTTAAAATCAGCACAATAGTTATACAGAGTGTTATTTAAGTATGTGACCAAACTCCAAGGGGTGATTCTTTAAGTGATTTTAAGAAGCAAAGTTCAGATAAACATGGGTCCGAAAATGCATAGTTTTTACGATACAGGGTGTCAAACTTTTTTAAAAAATCGGATTTTCGTAAATATCTCAATACTCTTTTATTCGATTTTGTTGAAATTTGGCAATTCTCTTTGTCATAATAAGAGGATAATTTAGCATCGATTAGATTGAAATTATTAAGGCCAGTGGCGTCCCGGAAGACAGTCCAACTAAGATTTTTGACAAAAAAATTGCGCGCCACTGACTTTTTTAAAATTATTTATTTTTCTGGAATTAAGCAACTACAAATACAACTATTTTATCTGTTGAGTTTTTTTCATATCTTGCTTTATTTTGGAGAAAAAAAAATAAAAACCACTTTATTGCATTACGTTTAGTAAATTTCTAATCTTAAAGCTGTTAAAAACACTTGAAATAATTACGATGAAATAATTACTTGGCACTCTTTTAAGTTATGATAGTTTATGTAAAAATCAAATTTGTTTAAACAGCAACTGTTTTTCCTTCCATAGCACTCTTATTCTTTATGCGATTATTTTCTGTTAATTTCTTTTATCGAAAACAGTTTTAATCGGTGCGAAAAAATTCAGAGGACTTTCGTGTAATTTTAATTGCCTAATACTTTGGTACCTAAGTAGTTTAAATTTTAAGTGTAAGTAGGGTTGGGATTTTGACCGTCACAATCTTTTGTGGTCAATTGACCAGTCAATTGACCGGTCAATTGACCAAGCCCCGGTCAAATTCCTCATTTTTGTCAAAAGAAATGAAGCCATGAGTAATTACATAGAAACGTGTCTTTATTAAAAAACAGTTAACAAAAAATAAAGAAACCATTCTGAGGTACAAAAAACACAAAAATGATACAGAAATATTATGTATAATATTTATCTAACAATACTAAATTACTAATGAAGTAATGAGTGAGTGACTGATTGATGATGAAATGATACACTGCTGGCAGTACTGGCTTTGGTTGATAGCTTAGATAAAAGTAGATCATCTTTTTTACTGAACTCACCCCCGGCATTGCCTTTATGTTCTTCAGAATCTGAACCACTCGTTTCATCCTCACTACTGAAATTTAGCGCTGGTTCCTCCGAATTTCCATTTTTTAAATTTCCACTGCCACTTAACAGCTTTAAGTTGTACTTTATATAAACAAGCTTTCCTGAGCGAGTGCATGGTTTTCAATCGGTCGCGAAGCTTGCTGAGGACCAATTTCTCTCACAAAAGGCTGCAAAAGTTTTTGACCGAATTTGACCCGGTCAAAATCTCTCCGGTCAAAATCGGTCAAAATCTCAGGCACAACCCTAAGTGTAAGTGATTTTTATTTTTTTTGAAAACAAAGCAAGATATGAAAAAAAAACTCGGGAGATAAAATAGTTGTATTTGTAGTTGCTTAATTAGAAAAAAATACATAATTTTAAAAAAAGTCAGTCAGTCTTCCGGGACGCCACTGTACTTAATAATTTTAATCTAATTGAGGCTAAATTATGCTCTTGTTATTATAAACACAATTGTCAAATTTCAACAAAATCGAATAAAAGAGTATTGAGTATTTTTTTTAAAGTTTGACACCCTGTATCGGAAAATTCCACACCAGTACATTTTAACAAATCAAGAAGGGTTTGTTCGGGTTTTGTCAATATAATGTTATTGCCATCGAAAGCTAATCGAAGCTGCCGAGCAAACTAAATCTCTTCTACCTACCTATATTATGAAAAACCAATAAAATTTTAATTTTCTACCAATTGTAGTAAAACAAATCTTACATAATATGAAATAATGAGTTGTGTTAAATATTGAAACAATATTTTTGCGCAACTACAATCGATATTAAAAAAATATGACTCTCAATTTTAACCTATTATTAAAGCATCACAATACGTTCAGTGGAACTTTAGAAAAATTAAAAAAAAACTTTCTACCTAATATCGTAAACCAAAATTACCTAAAATTAAAAAAATATACTATAAGACCTAAAATTGTATTTATACGTGTAACTACAATTGGTAGAAATCGTACAGGTAGTATAATAGAAAATTCCACACCAAACTATGTTTAAAATAAAATAATTTTAGTAATTATTTTATTTTAAACACAATTTGGTGTGGAATTTTTTTACCGAATACGTAATATATAATAAGTTATAATTGTCCTAGGTGTATTACGCAGAGCATTTTACTATCACAAGAAGTATGATGCGCATCTTTTATTTTATAAATGATAATATAGTGACAAACAATTTGTATTTTATTAAAGAAGAATTAAACATTTTGAAAATTTTTTATTCATGTCGAAAGTTATTGCTTGGCTTTTTTCTTGTCATCGATTTTTTTTTCCATTGTAGGCTTCTGATTATTTTTTATTTCGGCCAAACGCGAGATCATCTGCTGAGGAGGCATGGCCTTTTTAAATTCCCAATATATATTTTTTTTTTCGAACATTTCTTTGTTGATTTTAAGGTGTTCGGGGATTTCATCTGGCATAATAGGACCACTCCTCATGCTGTAAGACGGTTTTGCCGATGGCAGTTTAAATGGTGCGGGTGGTGGTTTCTTGGCTATACTCATTAATCTAAAACATTAGCTGTATTAACATACACAATAAACATTTTTAGTGGCGTAACAAACATTCCCGCAGACCCCGCACCGCGGGTGGGCCCACATTGACGGTCCCTTCAAATTTGCTGCCAGCTTTGCTTTTCATAGGTATTTCAGGGACGATCTTTGTCCAAACTTAAAATAGTAAAAACCCATTTACGTAACACGATGGGACAACAACGCCTTTCGGATTTATCCTTAATCAGTATCGAACACGAGTTTGTTAAAACATTAATATCGACGAAATTATAAACGATTTTGCAAAAAAAAAACTTTCGACGATCTGGTCGTTTTGTGTAATACCTTGTATAGTACTTAGAGACATAATGTTTGTGCAGACTTGTTGAGTGTTCATGTGTTTTACTGTTTTCTGTCTTTTGGATTCTATAAGGCTTAATTACTGCTACGCCCCTTACTACTATACATGGCAAGCAACATTATAAGTGGTGTTTTAAAATTTTGATTTTGCATCGTGTATGCTGGAATATTACGTATAATTACGTAAAAACTACCTATGTTATGTCTACCAGTCTACCTAGGATTATAAAATAAATTCGAATTGTTTGCTGTTTTAATAGTAGGTACCTTAAAACATAATGTGAGTTTACCCTAATTAAATTATTACACGATTAACGAATTAAAAAATTCATAAACCTGAACCTATTAGTAATAAAAGTAAGTTTTAGGTGTTGATGGTTGGTTTGAACCGACCTATTTTAACGTCAGGAGTATGTTGTTTAACCTTGCACATTTGTACCGGGTGATCAACTAAAAATGGCCGCCGGCTATATCTCACAAACTAGTAATCGTAGAGTCTCCCGGTAAATTCTTTTTTAGTAAATAATGGACCCAAAAGAAAATGCTGGAAACTTTTTCCGAAATGAAACGGCATCGGATAAGAATGATTGCGAAATGTAACAGTTGCTTCCAGGGTTTGTTGAAGATTGTCATCGTTCTTAGTATTTTAGGAAACTTTTTATTCATTTATTATTAATGGTTGTTAAAGTTGTCCAATAAATGCTGATGATCACCCGGTACTTGTACGCATTGGGGTTAGCTTCAATATACAGTGTGTGTTCTTAAGTGGGCAACATATGGGGAACTTTTTTATTATTATTAACTTTACGAAAAAAAGTTATTCTTCATAAAAAGTTCTGCATGGTACAAAACCTAAAATGCAACCATCAGATGTTAAAGTTTTTCACTCGTATACGAGGTGTGTCAAGAAATATGAATTTTGCCCAAAAGTAAAGTAGGTACCTACCTTTATTTTCGACAATATCGAAAACTGTAATTATGAATAGTTGTTCGGAATGTAAAGCTATATTTTAATATGCAATTACACCTTCTACTTAATTTTTTTTTTTATTTTTACAAATTTTTATTTTAATGGTGTATCTATTAATTAAATTTCTAGAAATAAATTTTGTTTAGAGATTTGTTATTTTCTGAACGAGACAGAAAGAATATCATGATTTTTTTAATTAATAAAAAGATAAATGTTCGGTATCCGTAATTTGAGAAAAATTTGTAAAAAAAAAATTTTAAGTGGAAGGATGTAATTGCATATTAAAATATAGTTTTACATTTCGAACAACTTTTCATAATTACAGTTTTCGATATTGTTAAAAATAAAGGTACCTACTTTACTCTTGGGCAAAATTCATATTTTTTGACAAACCTCGTATACGACTGAAAAAAGGTAACATCATTTTAGGTTCTGGACCCTGCAGAACTTTTTATGAAGAATAACTTTTTTTCGTAAAGTTAATAATAAAAAACTTTCCCATATGTAGCCAACTTAAGTATATACACACTGTATACTAACATCTTATATGAGGGATGCAACTTCCTCTCATTTATGTCAATCAGACGTTTTTCAACGCTTTCGAATGGCGGCATTGGATCGCACTGGCCCTTCAGAGAAGGATCCTTCATCATTTCTTCCAGGATTTTTTCTTCCGGTTCGTCCTTTACAACCGATCTATCAACTAGCTCCTTTTGGAGAACATACGCTCCGGGACCGCAGGTCTTGTAGGCTTTTCCTCCCATTTGGGATATGATGTCAAGATCTTGTTCAACCTGGCCTTCGGAAACTGAAACGAGGCAATGTTTATTATAAAAAAATATAGTTTAAAAAAACTAAAAAACACGTTTTAATAATTAATCAAACTCAAAAGCGGAAAATAAATATAGTTTAAAATAATTCTTGAAATTCTTAATATAGGCAGAAAATAATAATGAACGATAAACATTAGTATTATTGTGAAAAAAGCATGGGGTGCTCGATATACGAAAAATATAGCACAAAGCGCACCACGCTTTTTTTTCACTAGATAGTATACCCACTAATGTTTATCGTTCATTAATATTTTCTGCCTATATTAAGAATTTCAAGAATTATTGTAAACTAGATTTATTTTCCGCTTTTTAGTTTGATTAATAATTATTATTAAAGCGTGTTTTTTAGTTTTTTTAAACTATATTTATTTTTCATTTTTTAGTTTGAGTTATTGTTAAGAAAACAATTTTTTTTGAATAGATTGTGCTAGATTAGTAAATTAGTATTGTATTGTCAGCGGTTCTTGATACGTCTACAAAATTTTAATTAAATCTGACCGTTTAAAGTGGGTCAAAATCGGGTTCAAAGAAGTCGGTTACAAACAAACATACATACAAACCCGAACAAACAACAAAAATTTTCAAAATTTAAAAAAAAATTAGTTAAATTTTATTTTGAAGGGTAGAATTTTTTTTACAATTTTTCTCTATTCTTAGCGACAATATCTATACGACCCCACGTTTGTTTCATTACTATCGGTTATTGTAATAATTCTGACATATTGACAGGTGTCAAATTTTTGACAAGAGAATTTTCTGCGTATTTTTTTTAAACTTTCCACCGTCAATATACATACGACCCTATAGTTTTTTCATTAATATCATTTTTTTTAAACGATTTGACATATTGACAGCTGTCAAATTTTGACCAGAGAATTTTTTGCTTATTTTTCCCGAAGTCTCCGCATCGAATACTATACGACCCCCTAATTTGTTTCGTCAAAATCGCTTCTTCATTTTATACCTGACAGCTGTCAAAATTTGACAGGAACATTTTTTGCGTGTAGATTATTGTATTGTCAGCGGTTCTTGATAAGTCTTTAAAATGTAAATTAAATCTGACCGTTTAAAGTGGGTCAAAATTGGGTTCAAAGAAGTCGGTTACAAACATACATACAGGTGAAGCTAATAAAAGTGTGTTAAAAATACAATGGCGATGGTTAGGATTATTAGATAAGTCAGGATTGAAATCGCATTACTTTTGCAAATATTTTAATGAACGGTAACCGCAAGACATGTATATTATTATGTGTAGGCATTGGTTTATTTGAGTTTAATTATTTCGAAAACTTAACTTCTTAGAATCATTTCCTACAACCGACTAGTTGATGTTAAAGCTTCAACGCTAGAATTTAAAACAAAGAAATACTTTTAACACATGTGTAATTTTTGCAAATTAATTCAGGTACGGTCAATAAAGTATTTATATAGATTTGTTTTACATAAAAATTAATGCCAATAAGTGAAACTGTATTTGACGAGAGGCATGCAAACATGTTCATTTATTGACCAGGTGATACTTTTATACAGGTAAAAATAAAAACACCGATTTAAATCATGTTAAAACACCACTGGTCTCTAAAAAAAAAGAAATCTTATTCCCCATAAGACCTGTAGGTATATGTAAAATAGCATCTAATGAAATTAATTTTTTCCCCGTTTTTCATATAATTTTTAGCGTTCTGTATCAAATTGGAAAACTGGAATGCGAAGCATTGCAGTAGGTATCGGTCTGTGTTTATTCAACAACTCCTATAGGAGTTGTTGGTTGTTGGCTTATTTCATCTGACATTATCTTACTTTACGTCATTAGTTAGGAGTTATAAACATGAAACTGAAGTAGTGTTAGACCAGGGCTGAACCCTTTGAAAATGGTTAAAAGTAAAAAAAAAAATAATAGTACGATGAAACCCATTGGAAAAGGAAGAGGATATAACAAAAATAAAAGGAAAAATAATTTACGGGCGATCCGAGGTCGTGAAGGGGTGAGTTTTTAAGGGCAGAAAACGATTTATCTCGATTTCCGGCAAAACTACAAGTCCTATCGAAAAACGTTAAATAGCAAAGTTGTAGGTAATAAAAAAATCTACAACTTTTGTATTTACACTTTTTTCACATAACCTCAAAATTTATGTGAAAAATTCAAATAACCAAGTTTTTGGTTTTTTATTTTTCTTTTACAAAAAAATTTTTTTTTCACAAAATTTGATGAAACCTAACCTTTTTTATGTCACAAACACACTGTAAATTTTTTTAATTAAAATATTTATTTTTTCACCTTATTTTGACTTAATATCGAAAAAGCATCCTAATTTTCAATCGAAAATTCTCACGTCAAAGTATCTGCTTTTTTAAAAAAGGTGGTGGGCTTTTTGTTCGTTGAAATCTCTACTTTCTGATGATGTAAAAAAAATATACATTTTTACACACACATACAAATTATTTTTCCTTTCATTTTTGTTATATTCTCTTCCTTTTCCAATGGGTTTCATCCTACTATTATTTTTTTTCACTCTTTACCATTTTCAAAGGCTTCAGCCCTGGTCTATGTCTACCATCGGTTTTGACAAAAAAAAAACTTCACAAGTTCATACCAAGTTTTGGTGTTTTTGTACAATCCGGTTTATCAATTTTCTCCTCCGGACACTTAGTTTTTCTCCTTCCGAACATTCCCCAAAAATACTTTTTCGGGGGTGGGGCTGCTTCCAAACATTTGGGTTTTTCCTTTGCAAGCGATTTGTTCAATTTCTGCGGACGATGCCTGTATCTTAACTGTTGCTGATAGTGCGTTAAACATTTTTTATCTAAAGAAAGCTTTCGATCCAAATGGTGTATTAGCTGAAAGACCAGCCTCATGTTTTAATAATATAGTACTCTTTATGGGGTTTTTTACTACATAATTTTTTTGACAGTGACATTTTAATGGTACAGACTTTCACCTGCATATACAGTGAGTGTGAGAAATATTTGTAACATATTATGTCTTTATAAGCTGAAAATTATTATTAATAAGAAGAAATAGTCCATGCTTAAAGTGGAGATGAAAGTATGGGGAAGAAAGAAAAAACTTCACAAAATTTAATAGAATAAAAATTTCTCTAGGCGTCTCTACATGTTTCGAACGTAGAAACGTTCATCATCAGGAAACATAAAATGTATTTAGTGCTGATGGTTACAGCAGGAGAGAAAATGGTGTATAGAACCTTAATGGAGCTTTTATAGAATTAAAAAAATTATGTGTAGAAAAGACATAATATGAAGAAAATTAATAGAGGTTAAACCATACTGAGTATGTTAAAAAAGTTATTAAATGAAATAACAACTTTTTATTATTATTATTATTATTATTATTATTATTATTATTATTATTATTATTATTATTATTATTATTATTATTATTATTATTATAATTAAAGAATAATTGTCGCAATTAGGTTTTTTTAAAATTTTCATTAACGGTTGTAACTTCTGGGCTCTTTCGCATAGATGACATTTCACTAAAAATAAAAATGAAGTCAAGGCATAAATATCAACTGAGCACGTGATCTTATCGATTTAACTCGAATAAAAAGTTTATAAGTAGGTTAGACCGCAAGTACAGCGGATTATTTTGCATAATGGAATTACAATGCAGACAAGCATCATAGGCTGTCAAGATTGGGTCCCTACTGAAAAACACTGGCCGACACGATTTTTCTAACACAGGTCAGCTCTTTATTTTTAAAATGGAAATACCCTTCTAATAATAGAAAAAATATTGGGAAAGCCCCAATACCTACCATTTTTCCATAGCTTAATAAGACCATTTTACACTAGCAGGTAGTCAATTTAATTAGGGGCGGTAAAAATGGATGCATTTTATAACAGAAAAATTACCTGAACTGTAGGAATTTTAGTAGGACTTCAGGGAGTATTTACAAAATATTGCTGTTTTCTTTATTTGTGGGACAGTCGTGCAGTAGATCAGCATTATGTAATAAAAGATTGGCCACAAAGAAGTGAATTTCAGCCGGGATCTCAAAATGTTAAATTTGCACCTCTTGTAGACCCCAAAAAAGTCCTTCTACCTCCTCTTCACATTAAACTTGGGCTGATGAAAAACTTTGTGAAAGCTATGAATAAAGACGGTGATGGACTCAAATACCTAAGACAAGTCTTTCCCCAGTTAAGTGATGCCAAATTAAAGGAAGGCATTTTTATTGAGCCACAAATCAGAAAATTGCTGGACGATGTCAACTTTACAGAGAAGCTTACCAGGCAGGAACTCAGAGCATGGAACTCATTTGTTAGTATAGTAAGGGGATTTTTGGGCAACAATATGGATGCAAACTATCAACAGTTAGTTAATGAACTTTTAGATTCCTACAAATCGCTTGGTGCCCGAATGTCATTAAAAATTCACTTCCTCCATTCCGATCTGTCACTTTTGCCTGAAAATTTGAGCGCTGTCAGTGACGAGCAGGGTGAAAGGTTCCACCAGGATATCAGGACAATGGAAATTCGCTATCAAGGACGATGGGATCCAGCCATGATGGGTGATTCCTGTTGGTTTTTGAAAAGAGAAGATATGACCCCTCATAAAAGGAAAAAATAAAATTTAATTAGTGTGTTCAGTTAATATTTGTAATGTTTGTGTTTTTCTTAGATTTAAGGTATGTTTAGTAGGTGTAAAAATTTAAATATAGTCGATATACACAGTTAGAAAATTCTTAAATTATTATTTCAATAGATATTAAATATTGTAACATTAAATGTGGTACTATAAATGTAACAAGAAAACGTTACGTGTTACAACTTTTTTTTTCTCATTTTCGTATTTGGATAGGTCCATTCTACCACAATATGCTATTTAGCTTTGTGTTACAACAAAAAAAATTTTTGTCTGCCAGTGAAATTATTGAACGTTTAGCAATTCGTGAAGAAACGTTTCCTGGTGTTGTAATGATGTTTGAGCTATAATTATAGTACTAATAGTAGGTATTTCGGTATTTTTAATAAAAAAAGTTCAACCTTATAGGCTGACATCGGCCCAGGGGCGGATTTGTCTTGGCGGGAGGGGGAAGCAAGCAAATCCTAAATTACGTATGAAGTCAAGGGCGGAGTTAGCTTTTTGGACTGGGGAGTAACGCTACAAGAAATTTGTTGATGAGGAGTAGAAGTATATAGATTGTGGTAACGACCTTTGACCAAAAAAATATTGTGTACGCACTTCTTATAGAAGTCTGAGATAACTCAAAACATTTAATGGCAAAGCACAGCAATAAAACGACAATTAAAACTAGGAAATTATAAAAATCTCTCGCACAATGAAGATGAATGGAAGTTTTTTTTTTAATTTAAAAGCTACAATTAAATATTTTTTAATACATTTTTTTTTAAATTAAAAGAACAAAAAACAATCAGGCTATACATTATTTTTAATTTTATGTATACAAACCCAATAAAAAATTATATTTCTGACATTCAACCAATCTAAATTTTTTAACATAAAATTGATTTTTGTATATTTGTCACAATTTAAAATAATCTGCATTGCCTTATTATTATTGTCGAATATTTCCTCACTAGCACAATATAAAATGGAAGAATAATAAAGAAAATGTGGTAATATAATAGTAAATACAGTTTTTTTAGAAAACAAAATTAAATTAGAACTGATTCTTTTACAATAACCTACTTTTCCGGGAATCTTCGATATGATACTTTCAAAATAATTTTAAAATTATAATTTTGAATCAATAATTATCCCCTAATATTTAAAACTGTTCACTAATTCCAATTTTTCACCATCAATTACAACATTTATATTTTGACAATTTAAATTATTACCCATAACCATACATTTAGTTTTTGAAATATTTTATTTTAATTTATTTACTTTTAGCCAATTTAATAATATATTTATCTCAAAATTTAGAGTATTTAGACCATCAAAAATATTTAAAACATTAATGTAAATTAAGGTGTCATCAGCACACATTTGTAACTTACACATTTATAAAACTAAAGGCAAATCGTTAATGTATAAAATAAATAACATTGGACCTAGTATACTACTTCATTGAGGAACTCCTATAAGTATTATTTATTTTTTTATTTGAATATGTTTTTGAAATTTTTGTTTTTTGTGATCTGTTACTTAAATAATTTTTAAACCATTTATAAACGTTTCCGCGAATACCATACTGATACAATTTACTCAATAATTAAAAGTATTCTCAATCTAATTTTCATTACCTACCATCAGGGTTACAAATTGTACCGTCAAAGATGAAAGGTAAAACGTAAAATACAATTATACAATAATTAGAATCTCATTAATTATGAATAATTAATGAATAAAATAAACGATTATTCATAATAAACATCTTAGTAATTAAATAATAAACTGCTGTTGTCATATAAAAATAAACTATTGTTTTAATTAATGTCAGCCAGTCCGTGCCTGATGTGGCAACTGTTTTTATTACAACTAGGAATAAGTACCGTGAAATTTAGGGTTACGAAATCGTATAATTACTGCAGGAAAATAAAAATTTCAGTCGAAATTATCGCAATCATTAGTAAGAGTTCTCGGTACTATTTCGCATTTCTAGTTTCCCAAATTTTTGTAAGTTCCTTTAAAATCAACAGAGCATACTTTAAAACCACATACGGGCAGATGAAAAAAAACTCCTTCAAAGTAAGCCTTGAATATTAATTTGTTATTATTCTTCTTACACGACTGACTTAGAAATTAGGGTCGTTGGTTTGGTCAAACATGATAAACAATTGACTTGAGCTTGAGCATACAATTTATGCAGCGGATTGTTTTGAAGAGGACAAAAATGAATCAATTATGTCTCCTGCTGACCCCCTCAATTCTACGTTGTTTCGTGGTTGCAGCAGCGAAAAAAAAACATACTTTTGAATACATACCAGTGGCGTATTTAGGTGGGGGGGTCCGAGGGGTCTGGACCTCCCCCGTGGGCTCAACATTAAAAAAAAACTCAGAACAGATCAGATGCCTTGTTGCATTTAATGTAGACAGGGTGAACTGAACCTCGCCCGATAAAAAAATGTAATAATTTTCTATTTTACAATTTTTGAATAAAGACCTTTATTATTATTAAATAAAATTATTATGACCTATTCCGAAAATGCTTGGTTTTCGAGTTATTTGAATTTTTTCTTGTTTTTTACCTGCGTGTCTAATTTATTTAATTTAAAAAAATTGAAATGATGTTCACTTAGTTTTGTAATTTTTTTGCAAACTAGAACTATTAGCAAACTAGCTGAACTTGGCAAAAAAAAATGGCAAAAATAACTTGAAAACCAATCATTTTCGGAATCGGTCATATTATGTAGAAATATATATTTTTAAACATAAATATTTTAAAAAATATATATTCCCATTATTGCGTTTATATTTAAAAAAATTTCTTAATTTCTTCCTTTTTTGGGTTCAGCTATCAAAACATAGAAATTATAAATTTTGATAGTTCAAAATAGGGCGTGGCACCGAAAAATTTTTTTTCGCTTTTTTTAAGAAAGAAAGAAAGATAAAACGAAAGGTATAGACCCCTCCCGTGGCAATATTCTAAATACGCCACTGATACATACCTACTAATACCTAAGGCGATTCAACTGTTAAATTAAGTTTACCTTAGATTTAAGTATTGTGATTAGAGAACAAGAATAACAAACATCACCTCAGGCACCTTTGGGTTTTTGTATACAATTCTTTGTTTTTTAAAGTGTGGTTCTTGAATTTTCAAGGCGTTTCTTGGTAATTGCTTGGTGCGTGCTACACCACTAGTTAATTGGAGAAACAACACATTGTTATAAAATAGACCCTATTGTGTCGTACAAGATGTTTACAAGGTCGTTTGCAGGTTTTTATGCAAGTGAAAAGTTTCCTTAGAACCTATTTTCAATATAGATATCTACAGTGGCGGCTTGTGACTAGCGAGTCAGGGGGGGCGCTGGCTTTAAATAAAAAAAAATTTTAAATGTCTATTATTTTCAAAAGTACGTGTCTGTTTTTTCTAACTTTCTCTTTGTGAATTTTAATTTCATCAGCATAAGCACTACTTAAACAAGTTAAAATATTAGTCCTAACATCTCAAAACTTACCCCATTATGACGATGTTTTGCACTATTTTCATGTTTTTTTATTTTCTCTGAAAGACGTTTTAAGTCCTGCACCCCATTTATAGTCCAATTATCATCCCCGTCAAAAAGAAGACACACGAAACAAAAAAAAATAATTTTTGTCCTCACAACCGCATACCTATTCAGGAATTTTTATTATATATTTCTTTGTCAAACTTACGCGTAAACTGTGCCTTACTTTTACATTTTGATTGCACTTGTACTATGTTCAATTTCTAGTGGCCGCCCTGCATTTTTTAAATCAAGTTTTTCACTTAAGCTCAGAGAACTAAACACAAGCTTCTGTAAATCACTGACCTTGATATTCGACAAAGTTTTCCAACTTTATAACGTAACTAATAAATCAACTCAAAACAAATAATATACACAATATATCGATTATTCTACCGTGGCATCGCGATTCGCGAACAGCTATTGGGCGCGGATAATTGGAGCCCATCCGTGACGGCTCGTTGTGCGATGTGTAGGTGACGTCACGCCTTTGTAGTCATGGCAACTCGCGTATACAAACTGTCCGCGGATAGGGTTTACAATAGCACAAAAAATGGATGAAAAATTTCATTTTTCGGGAAAAAGTGATTCTTGATAAAAAGTTTTGCTCGGTTTTGCTTGTAAAAAAAATGCAATTCACGAAGATAAAATTTTGATTTTTTATACAGTTCGGGTTTGTTCGCAAAAACTTCAAAAACATGATTTTTCTCCAAGAGTAAACTACCTTTATTTTTCATTTTTGACCAAAATGACAATTAGAAAACGTATTTAGAATAACGTTTGTAATTTAAATCCGAGATTTAAAATAAATCTTCGATTTTTTTAGTTTTTTTTTAATTTTTAGAGGTAAATGGAAATTTTGCTGCTCAATAAAAATATTAATATAAACTTTATTAGACTCTATTTTCATAATGGGTGGTGTGTATCTTATTTTAAAATTTTAAATGCATTCCTACCATCTTTTGTAAAAAGAAGGAATTTTTTTACTTTACTTTACATATGGGGCAAATTTGTTGTCAAATAGAATTTGATGTGTTTTGAAAATGTTGACCTTAGAGCAAAGGGTTTATTTAGTTCAATGTTACGATGCCGGCTAAAGTTCTTACAACTTAGTGATATTGTGATAGAGAAATTTAATCAATGATAGCCTAACGTTTACGTCTCAAAAATGGGACTTCATAAATTATTAAGAATATTTCAGCGAACTTTAAAAAAACTATGATCGGAATGACGCAGCTTCCCTAATCGTATTGCAGTCTGTTGCTGACAATCGTACCCTTTCATTAAGAAACCCAGCTCAAGAACTTGATGTAGTAAAAAGAACTCTTTACCTCTAAAGACTAAAAAAATCGAAGATTTATTTTAAATTTCGGATTTAAATTACAAACGTTATTCTTAATAAGTTTTCTAATTGGCATTTTGGTCAAAAATGAAAAATAAAGGTAGTTTACACTTCGTGAATTACATTTTTTTTAGAAACAAAACTTTTTATCAAGAATGACTTTTTCCCCAGAAATGAAATTTTTCATTCATTTGTGCTATTTGTAAACTCTATCCGCGGGCAGTCTGTATACGCGAAACGATTGAAATACTTCCGAATATGCGTACCTATAGGAATGCACTGTTCGCATTGTTATACTAAATAAGAAATAATAAACAATATAATATAGCGTCTGTAATAATAACAGTACAATTATTACAAAAAAAAAATGATACAGCAATGATCATAAAGGGAAACGAACTCACATTTCCGAATCGAATGTATAATAAAGTTATTAAAGTTCATTCTACTGGTTGGGTTCATTATTCTGCAATTACATATTTTTAATTATAAGATGCAATTACGTCGATGCACATGATATACCGGGTGACCGCTTGGAATCTGAAGCATAGAAAAATATATTGGCATTGTTACTTTAATAGGTCTTCTTTGTATAAACATATTTTTACTAATAGAAGAACTTTTTTTTCCAATGTGTTTCTTTACCTCATTTTACCACAATAAATTAAGAAATATTAATACCAGTATGCATATTTGGTAAAAAAATGCAAATAACTGCATATTTTAAAGGCAAACAAGGCATATATTATGCGCATATTTTGGCTGAATTAAGTGCATATAATCCGCCCTTTAGTGATTAGAAAACATATCGCTCAAATTGTCAAAATAACAGTGTGTATTTTATAATTGACTTGTTTACACCTTTTATCTTCTCATCAGGCGAAAAAAAACAACCCTTTTGGAAATAAAAATAAAATACCGAAAAAAGTTTTATGTGTTTAAAAGTTTCAAGCAAAAAATAGTATGCCTATGCTCTCCTATCGTCCAGAATTAAAGTGTTCACCCGGTATAGGATTTTTATAAGATTAGGAAATCACATTTTTAAGTTAATTAATTATTTTTTGTTTAATCGCCCGTGATATAAAGAGACGTTACACATTTTTAAACTTTTTATTCCTTCATTACAAGACATGTATATTCTATGATGTTTAGTACTTAGTATCTCTGTTATCATTGCTTTTATTTTAATTACGCGGTAGTTAAAGATGTAATCAGAATTAATTTTACAGTTAAGCAATTAAGCATAGTAATGATGTTTAAGGTTTCTTAATCGTTTGCTTTACAATTTTATACTGTGTCGTTGTTATAAAACTAAACTATTTATTTATCTCGTGTATAAAGCGATAGGTGACAGTACTTAATTTTTACAATATTTTTTAAAAAATTCTGTTTTACATTTTTATATATTCGGTACCTAACTTACTTTACATAATATGTATAAAACGATTGTCAGCTCATTTCTTAAACTAAAGGCACAAAATACCTTTATGGGTCTAGCACTTTTTCGTTTTCACATGCTTGAAACCGGCCTTATGCGACGCCATGGCAGTGGTAAATTCTCAATAGTTACAAATTGAATCAATTTAAGCTATTGTCTTTTGTAAATTTGAAGCTAATTCTTGATTTATACAAAATTTTCTGCGTCCCCATATAATTTGTTTTAAATGGGATTAAATAAGGCAGATTTAGCTTTCAAGATATCTTATGGATGGATGGGTGCTTTAAACTATCTGAAATCTACTATTTAATTGTATATTCAAGTGATTTGTGCCGCAACTATTTTCTGCTCAATAAAATCAAATTAAGCATAATTGTTTGAAAAGAGAGTATAGGCATAATAGTAATTGCAAAAATCTCGCAAAACCACATGTTGGAGATTGATTTTCTGATTATGTTGAGCTAAATGAGAGTGAAATGAATATTTTTATTAATTAGTTAGGTTATTAATACGACATGTTCTACAGATGTGATGAGATGAGTTTCTAAGTTCATTTACCACTGCAGATTTCTAGATTTGCTGCGTTCGACATTGTTAACTTTTTTCTACAGTGTGACCAGTAAAGTCCGCATCATATGGGATTTTTTTTTATTAATAGCTTTATTCGATATTTGACTTTGGCATCAAGTTCTGCTTCGATCGAGACGAAAATTAAGCAAAAAAATATTAGTCACGTAACTCGCATTATCTGTCAAATTTTAATTTTTTCCAAAAAATAATTCAACAGTGTACTGATTTCTGAAAATATCGAAAAAAGTTATTAAAACAAGTTTTTTTAAATGCAGTTTCTAGCCCACATACAAAATTTCAGCTGCATAAGATAATTTTGAGTTTTTACCCACCACTAAAATTTATGTTCCACTTAATGAACAGTTTACTGATGACACTGTGTTATTTTTTGTCTTAATATTAAGGTGTATTACTTTCAGACACAAACTACGGTTTCAAAAATACTTATTTTATATAGTTACCTTATATAGGGTTAAAAACAAATAAACATTGCATCACACGCGACCAAATTTTAATAGCCCAATTTTGATTTTGTAGACAAACACACATTTAATATGGCGCTACTTTAAAGAAAATGTATCTGAAATAAAGCCTTGTCAAAACTAAGAAGTTTTATGTAGGTTGCGTTAAGTCTTATTTTGCAAAATTGTTGCAATTTACAAAATATCGGTAAAAAAATCAAAATTATCTTATGCAGCTAAAATTTTTTCTTATAACTTTTCCGATACTTTTAGAAATAACCCCACTTTTGAATTATTTTTTGGAAAAAATTAAGATTTGACAGATAATGCGAATCACGTGACTACTATTTTTTTGCTTAATTTTCATCTCGATCGAAGCAGAACTTGATGCCAAAGTCAAATTTCGAATAAAGTTATTAATAAAAAAAGCCCATATGATGCGGACTTTACTGGTCACACTGTATAGGGAAAGGTTGTCAATGTTGCGCCACCTCCTAAATTGAACCAACAGGGTAATAGGTACCTACCTAAAATAATGCACCGATCCACCGATGAAGCAGATGTTATTAATCAGCCGGTCATAGTTTTGTTTACTTTCGTGTTTTGTGCAATTACGGAACCTTTCCTGTTAAAACAAACACATATTCTATTGAATTCTTAGGAGATATGGCATCTAGATAGACTAAAAAATATCGTCTTACCAGTAAAAATTGTTGTTTTTACGTCAATTCTGAAAATCGACTTTCAAGGATTTTAAGGTAAATTGTGGCAATTTTAGTGGTTTTAAAAAACTGCTTTTTTAAAAGATTCTCTGCATTTATTTAAAAAAAAAACACTGGCATACTATTCGTCAATGCCTCCCTGAACAGCCCTTCCAAAATAGATACCATTTTTTTTGTTTTTAATAATTGCAAGGTTCCGGAAGTTACCCCTTACTTTGAGAACTGTGCCCTTTGGATGCTTTAAACAAATTGTAAATTGTTGCTGCAAATCTTTGCTTTACTGGTACTATTAATACATCTAGATGATTGCATCACCAGTAAACAAAGCGTGCTGAATATGAGTGCTATATCTTATGTCAAGTCAGATATTTGATTCGCGACCCAATAATAGTCCCTGTGGAACACCACAAGAATTTTTTTCGACCATCACGTTTTATATATGAATGTACAAAAAGACTTATAAATTTATTGCTATAGCCTTATTGACAAACATGTATTGCAAAATTGAAAGGTAATGAATAAAAAAATTAGTTGTATGTTATTACAAAACAACTGAATAATGTATGCTCCAAGAAAATTACCCATTTCCTTAGCTGCTTAGCTAAACCATTAACGGTGCTTTCTAAGGAAGCCAATAATGGGCAAACCACGTTAAATAATGCAAAGCACTCCAGTTACCCAATTTTGTTCTTAGATTTTTATTTTTAATTGATAGGATAGGATGTGAAGTATCTCTTGGGATCTTCAATGGATTTACACAACAATTGTTTCAAATACTAATTGACTATAATATCATCTAATTGATGGTTCGTTAGGCTAGCGTAATTTTTTTATCGTTTAGGTAGTAAACGGTTTAGTAAATAGAGTTAAATTAAATTTTTAAAATAGTACCTAGGTTAGGTTAGGTTAGGTTAAAAGTGAGTGGGTTACAGCTAACCCTCCACTGCGACCATGCGATCTATTGTGGCTCACACCTTGTTTATATTTCCCCCAATAGGTCTAACTTTTTAATAAAGTTAATGATGGTATTGGGAGGGACATTTTTCATGTCATCCGGCAGCAGAGTCACCTCGCCGAATAGTTCATCAGTTGGGGCTATTCCAATTTTATCCATATGGTGTCGCAATCTGCAATGGCCGGTGTACAATCCCACTAGTGCTTTAAGGCATGACCTGTTGAGCACTAGTAGTTTGTCAGTTAATTGTTGGTTTATATGGCTATTTATAAATGCTTTTGAGTGTGTTAGACCTGGTAAATTTAACCAGTGTCTTTCCCATTTGCTTTTTGCTTCAGCTAGTATTGAGTGTAAAAGCGCTGCTCACTGTTCAGACAGATGAGTGCGAACTCTGCCCTTGTGGGAAAATTATATAACTCTATTTTCTTTTTGCCTTAATGATTTATTGTATTTTACTCTTTTTCACAATAAAAACAATTATTATTATTATTGTTTTCCTGGCCGTAGCATGAGATATACTTCTTATTACCGTCTCGGGTCCTGTGAATTTTAGTGCTGCACCTCTCTTAGAGAGCTTGTCGGCAGCCTTATTACCCTCCAGAGCCATGTGTACCGGTATCCATAGGGTTATTTTGTTGACTTAGTTCGGATAGTGTTTCGTGACAGCTCCACGCCGTTTTTGAGGTACACCATCTCGATTCAAGAGCTTTTAATGCAGCTTGACTGTCGGAGAATATCTTGATTGATCTATGTGCATACCGTCGGTCTATCAGCAATCTTCTTACACACAATTCAATTGCATGCACCTTTTCTTGAAATATGGTTGTCACAGTTCCCAGGCTGATAGTTAATTCCATTTTTGGGTTTTTGCCATATATTTCGGCTCCAATACCTTCTTTAGTTTTGGAGCCGTCTGTAAATATTCCAAATTCCGCCTTTGGCAGGCACTGTTATTGACCCATTCCCTCCCTTCTTGGGTGGATGAAATAGTACCTAACGAAGACCTTAAAGTAACCGATGAAAACTAATCCAAAAAATATTAATGACCTATAATAAAATTACTGCCATTACTAAGTTTCTTGAGTAAGTTTTTTCACGGCGGCGATTGCAATAGTCGTTAATTGCAGCCTATTTTAGTACGGTTCAATTAAGTAATTAAACTCCATAGAGAATTAAGACAGTAATTTTATAATAGCTATTGCTATATAAAAACTCAAATGTTGTGTCACACAAAGGTTTTTAATAATAATTAACTAACCAGCAACTTTGACGGTGACATAAGTGAAATTGGCAGGCGTTATTTACTCACAATCAAAGCGCCTGATGATAGTCAAAATTTTAATTCCTCTCGCCAGATGGATTCCAAGTCACGTGACACTCTGACAATTCTGGTCTATTAAATTTTGAAAAGTTGGTGTGAATTCCAGGACCGGACTTGAAAATATACATGTGATACCTTCTAAAACAATTGATGCAATAGTCTCATCATGCCAAATAATAATAATAATTTCTTTTGAAAGTTTTGTTTTATAAATATGTATTATAATTTAAGGTAGGTAATAATAAACACGAGTTTTTATATGGTTTAAAGATAAAGTGCCAAAATAGATTTAAAAACTATATATCTAATACTTATTATAATTATCCAAACCTTGAAAATACTAAATTAACTGAAACGCAACTTTAAATAGGACTCTGTCACTCATATTTACAACAGAATTTTTAAAGGTTAATAATATGAAAAGCTGTTTTTATTTTTAAGGGCGATACGGTAGTGCCAGGGTTGTAGGTAGGGTAGGAGGGAGACAAAATAGGGTATCGGTCCGATAGATGGCAACAGACATTTGGCAGAACTAGGCGGTACCCGGTTTTGTCCAACTCTCCCCTACCTACCTAAGTCAGAGAAATAATTTCTATTTATTTTTCTTGAAACAGAAAAGGATATCTAGATAATGCGAAATGCAAAAATGATACATTAGAAACTAACCTTTACACAAACATTTTAAGAACAAAAATTTCACAAACCAACTTTTCGACAGAAACGGCGTTCAGATGAAATGAAACTTATTCCTTATCGATGAAATCAACTAACGTGCAAGGCCCACAATAATAATTATAATGCATAATGAAAAATAATTAAAAAATTTTAACCTGTAAATTTTTGGTCAAGTGAATAATAATTGTAGGCACCATAACCACTAAATATTTTGAAAACGTAATGAAATGTAACAAAAAGCGCAAAAACGCAATTCATAACTCGGTGTTTGGGCTCATTACGGTCCAGTACTAATCTGGGGATATTATTATGTCCCTGATCGAGGACAAATTTCTGCTGTCATCTGTTTTAAAACAAGAAAAGTCGTGCCGTTTACTATAGCAAGTCAAGAATCACAACAATATGAAGGGGTGCAATTCGGATCTTGATTTACGTCAGAATGGAATACGCTTTTGGCAATAGAGGTTCATTTCTTATTTGTATATACCTACTATGACCGTTCTTTTACTCATTTGGATCAGTTGCGTAATATTTAAAACAAAATACCAATCTATCTGCTGACACAAAAATAAATAACTAAAGCATAAAACGATACCCACTGGACCATAATAACTGTGTTAAAAAAAATATGTAGACTAAGACGCAAATCGCTGGGTATACTTGAGGTATTACTTAAAGTGAGGTAATTTTGCACACCTTTCACCATAGTTATAAAGTTTTAAATATTAATCACGGTTATCTGTGGAAACGTCATTGACAAGGTCCCCATTTTTTTACACAACGTTTTTCAGGCTCGATTCTTATACAACAAAAAGTTGTTGGTCGTTGAGCCGATTTGCTAACATCCGAGTGGTTGCAAGTTGCAAGATTGAGGATAACCGGGTCAAGTTCGACGGTTTTTAAATAATAAATAAATTGGTGCGATTATTCCTTACCTGATGTAGATGTATATCAGATTTATGTCTGTTTGCTCTTATTATATGGATATTTATTGGAGAACATTGTAGGTATCTATCGTATAACATTATAGTATATAGAGACTTTTTGCACCTCTTAATTCGTCATTCTTTTGTGGTTATGGTTATTCTGAGCATGCGCAATGTCAGAAAGGTGATCCGCTATGGTTAATAACCATAACGGACTCCGTTAGTTACGGAAGGATAAGGAAGAGCTTATCGTTATCCTTATGGTTATGCTTAAAGTGCATGGTTGCCGGAACATAAAAAAGTTATGAAGCATCATTGCATGAATTAAAATTGTGATAAGCAATTAATTAAAATCCAAAGCAATAGTAGCTTTACATTAAAATATACAACTTAATCAAATTATTCTTAGGTTAGGTATTTTATTTTGTTTAGGTGCGCCGGCGCCAAATTAATAACTACAGACAGAACGTATAGGCGCTGCAAAATCTCTGGTTTTAACAGTGGCGCTACTCGTTATGTTTAATAAAGTTAACCATAACGGAGCTAAAAACTGATATTAATTTAAGAGGTGCAAAACGTCTCTATTAACACTATACCGGGTGGTACATCTCTATAACGAATGGAAAATGATAATTCTTATTTTCATTACTATTAGGTTCAGGTTTATGAATTTTTGAATTCGGTAATAGTGTAATCATTTAATTAGGGTTAAACCTACATATGTGAAATTTTTAGAGGCCACGACAAAATTTCGGTTTTGTCCACTATTGTAATACTATATACTAAAAAAGAACGTAGGTTTAGAGAACCAACTCCTGAAATATACAAAACTAGAGATTTTATTAATAGATTTTTTAGAGATAATCCTATCCATCTTATTAATGAAGTTCCTTTTACAATGAAAATGAGTACGTAACGAGTTCATTTTCCTTTTAATTTGTGGTATTTTTTATTTTTATGTACTGTGTTACTTTTATTTTAAAATACCTTAATACCAAAGAGTATCCTATTTAGTTAGATTTCCAGTATTAATCGTAGTATGTTATGTTTTTGTATTAGACTAAAAAGAGTTTATTTTTAATTTTGATTTTGTTTTACGTTTCTAAAGAATTAAACATTATTTTTCTCGGTAGGTAGTTGATTTTTTTTGTATAAGTCATAAGGCCCCAAATTTCTGTATCCATTTCATGTTTACTGGGTATCCAAATGAAAGGCCCGCGTAGCCAAATGGATACACAAGAGTACGTTAAAAGATGCCTTGTGTCACTAAGTACTATACAAGGTATTATACAAAACGACCAGATCGTCGAGAGTTTTTTTTGCAAAATCGTTTGTAATTTCGTCGATATTTAATGTTTTAACAAACTCGTGTTCGATACTGATTAAGGATAAATTCGAAAAGCGTTGTTGTCCTATGGTGTTACGTAAATAGGTTTTTACTATTTTAAGTTTCGAAAAAGATCGTTCGGCTGATGCCACACAAACAGGTAAAGTTAGAGATAACATCACTGCACTAAAAATTTGGAAAATTTGAAGAACACACTGATTTTTTATTAATAAATAATCCGCAAGTTCATACGCCGTTTTTAATTCTGGAATACTATCTCCAAGTCCCTTTCTGAGGCTTAAAATTTGACTAGGAAAGTCAATGGACAAGTCTTTATGGTATATCGTTTGTAAATTCCGCGTAAATGAACTTTTGAAGTTTCCCATATGGTGCAGACTTTTACGCGAACACTGTATAATTCATTTGCAAAGGTGTATTGTTTCGACACAGGAGACCGTAACTCGTGAAACCATAAAATTACAGTTAGATCTAAGAATGTATCCTACACAACTCCTTTATTTACATTTTTTATCCGCAATTTTCCATAAAACAAATTTAACCCCATTTATCCGCGTAAAAATTTCTATTTATGTCGTCTACAATGCCTACACATACCTTTTTTTTCTGTATGAATTTAAATTAAAAAGTCTGAATCATATTGCAAATCCATTTTGGTAGTTAAACGATGGTGACCTACTCCTTCCTACTTATTATGTGTATAAATAAATGCATTAACAATTTGAACAATAATTTAGCTTTCTTTTTTTATTAGTATAGTCGTTGGTAGCGAAATAATAGTATATTATCCAGCGTATAATGTAGGCAATAATAAACAAGAATGATTTCATCACAGTCTATTATGGTTCATTATACGCGAGTCAACTACTATGCAACTGAACTCGTAAAAGTCTCCATTTTGTCCTGTTTTTGACAGCCCAAATTTTTAAAATTTCAATCGAAATGTAGGGTCAAGGCCCTCTTGAGATTTAAGTAGGGGGTACCCTAAGTAGGAATGAGTGAATTACGAATTGATGACACTACTTGTGTTTTATGAGTAGGTAATTATAATTGCACTTATTGTATTGTGCATAGCATAATGCTATTTATAATTGCACTTATTGTATTGTGCATAGCATAATGCTATGTTATTACTAAAGTCCGTCCGGCGAGTGAATTCACATTTGCCATAAACCGATTATGGTCAAAATTAGTCTACAATAAAATAGACAGCGGTCCTCAAACAATTTTAACTACTTTTAGCTACATGGGCCGTAATTAAAATTTCCATTGCAATTATTTATTTATTTTGTAATTATTGAATTATGTAATATTTTTATAATAATAATAATAATAATAATAATAATAATAATAATAATAATTTTATTACATATAGTAGGTAGGTACATTTATTTTTTAAATTTATTTATTTCCAATCTTCCTGTCTGACAGAATGTAAATTGTATATATTAATACTTATAAACAAAAACTTAAATCTAGGCATCTATAGACACATATTTATTCAATCTATAATAACATTTAGAAATCAAAAATAGCTGGAGGTTGCTTTTAAACATTTTCAAACCTACGACATTTGGTGATTTATATATTATTTTGCGTCCTATAGGGGTTTTCAATCATCAATATATTCACTATCACTATAATCACTGTTGTCACTGTCACTATTAAATGTTATAATAATTGGTCTTATTTCATCAATGCCCTGTTCAGAATCGAAAGTATCTTAAATCAATTTTTCCACGTGGTTAATACATTTTGACCAAGTCTCTGGTTTAATCTGTTTTAAAGCTTCATTCTATAAATTTAAAGTGCTTTCTTCATTAGCCGTTTGACATGCATGCTTGTCATAGTAGTTTTTGCAAATTCCCCACACTAATTCAATAGCATTAAAATCACAATGGTATGGAGGCAAATGTAATACCTCGTGACCGTATTTTCCCGCTAGGGAGTCCACCATGTATGACCTATCCTTACCAGCAGTGTGTATCTTAATTTCGGTTAACAAATCTGCTTTCAAAAATATATGGTCATTATAAATAAAATAAAAATAAATCCCCATCCCCAGTTCCAGTAACTTACCTGTACATTATGCATTTAATTACACCTAATAAATACTTATCGAGTATATTTTTTAGAATTACCCAAAATGAATTGTTCCATTTTCTTTGAAGACAAATCGACAAATAAAATACAAAGAAATCCCCAGTCCCAGTCACTACCTGTACATTATGAATTTAATTGATTTAATAGATTTCTTATTGAGGGTTACTGGAATTTGCAGGCGCCAGGGGTTATTTAATTTATGCAACCTTAATCCGATATGTGAAGTCATTCGCTGGACAGACTGACAGAAGTATTATTTGGACAATGGACTTTCTGGACAGCAATTATTACACAAAACCGATAAACTGAAGAATATTTCAAACCGCTGTCAAAGAAACACCAAACGAATATTTTCAATGCGATACATCGTTTTTAAGCGATGCATCGACGAGACCTTTTGTATGTAATTATTCGTAAAATAATTATTTTGTCGTTGCCTCTCGATCTTGGTTATACCTTTTACTTTTGGTTTCAGTTAAGGCGAGGATAATTAGATTTGTTTTGTAATTCTAATTTTTTCGATACCTAGCAAACATCGATGTTGTTCCGCGATACATTTTCTGCGGACATCCTTAAACAAAAAGCGATGAAACAACGTCATTATGGCCTCAGACCAATGTCGCGTCGGACGCATCTTTGGGGGCACACCTCTTACTGCTGCGTTGCCATACTGCACAATTTTTATAAGGTTTTAAACAAAGATTTAAAGTTCCCACATCATGTTAATACTTTCTTTTAACAGGGTAAGTTTGGCAAACAACGTGGACGGGCGAAATTTGAATGTTGATTTAATTCAGAATGGAATACGATTTTGTCAATGGGTTTTTTTGTTATTTTTTCATCTATGGGTACCAGATCATTGAGAAATTCCATAATATGATTTGCATTAAAATAAACAATCCATTACAATTTTTTATCGGGTAATTCATCACATTATTTGGTTCATTTAACAACCTACACCAAAAACGTATGACAGTACAATTTAATCGACAACCCACGTTTACTGCCTTAATTGCTACAACTATTATACTAGAAACAACAAAAAAGGACAATAAAATTAATTGGTTGACTATATTGTCATTGTGAACTTTTTAATTAAGTCATTGCAGTCAAGGTAAAGTTGGATCAATTTTTTCTTATAAAAAAACAATATCTAATTCTTTTACGATAGCAACAAACTACTATGATTTGTTCGCCTTAAGATTGCAGTTAACGAAACACGATTTACAGACTTTACAGTTCTTCGAGTTATATTATGTACCAACTAGGTATAATATACACTATATACAGGGTTAGTCGAAATAACCGGAACTGCTAATTTTCTTCAAAACTACCAAGCCTAAATCAATGAATTTTGGTACAGGTGGATAACTTAAAAAATTGAATAGAAAATTGACAATTGCGATGTTGCCAGATTTTTAGTTTTATCTGCAACTCAAGGAATGTTTTTTTTTCAAACGTAACACTACTCTTTTTATTGAATTCGATTCCTCCCATCAACATTACCATTTCCTGAGGGTATCAAATTTTTATCTCAAATAGTTCTATGGGAAAAAAGTTAATTAGTTACAACTCTAACTCTAAAAAACTCCAATCAATTTCGATTTAAAAACGTTTCAAATAATGTGAAAAGGAAGGCTGGTAGACATAATGTACCTAATAGTATCGATAACGATAATAACAGCAAACAACTACTAACAATAATAATAATAATAATAATAATAATAATAATAATAATAATAATAATAATAATAATAATAATAATAATAATAATAGTCTTTATTAAGAATATAAATTATAAATTACAATTCTTAAAGAGCGAAGTCTAGCTAGTAAAAATTACTTACATATTATAGTACAATACATTAATTTGATTATGAAACCGGTAGTAATTTTTACAAGCTATGTTATTGTTAGTAGTTGTTTGTTGTTATTATCGTTATCGATACTATTAGGTACATTATGTCTACCTACCTTCCTTTTCACATTATTTGAAACGTTTTTAAATTGAAATAGATTGGATTTTTTTAGAGTTAGAAATGTAACTAATTAACTTTTTTCCCATAGAACTATTTGAGATAAAAATTTAATACTATCAGGAAATGGTAATGTTGATGGGAGGAATCGAGTTCAATAAAAAAAAGAGTAGTGTTACATTTGAAAAAAAAAACATTCCTTGAGTTACAGAAAAAACTAAAAATCTGCCAACGTCGCAATTGTCAATTTACAATTCAACTTTTTAAGTTATCCACCTGCACCAAAATTCATTGATTTATTCTTGGTACTTTTGAAGAAAATTAGCTGTTCCGGTTATTTCAACCAACCCTGTATAATTATTGTAGGTACTTCAAAGATGGGTATTTGACATTTACCTTAAGATCCGTACAGCTTATCTGGTGGCCAAACAAAAGTTTTATGGGTGAAAAAATGCGTTTATGTGTACAGCTCGCCAGTCCGTTGCCGCCGTACAGGTATAGGCATGCGCATAACTCTCTTGATTAGGTTTTTAGCGACATCCTCAATATACACTGCAAAACCGGCTCGGCGCCATTTTTGTTTTTGTGTCTTACGTGTATATATGGACGGACAACGCATTTTCATACCTGCGTATCTAAAAAGTAAAAGTACAAGATTTATTAACCTTATTTAAAGCCACTCCCAAACAGTATGATTCACTATTGTTACCATTAATATAAATAATGTATAATACCTAGATGTGATTTACACATATACAAAGTGTTATGCAATTTATTTATTATATTTAAACCCGCAATTCCTGCAGTTGCAATTGCAAGAAAATATTTATTTAATTTATTAATATACACGGAAAAAAATTGTTTACACTTTATCCCGATCAGAAATCGTTTTAAACAGAAATCAATAATGATAGATTTCTGCTGATTGCTCTAGATCTACCGCCTGTGCTTGAAGCCGAAGGTTATATTAATTATATTAGATGCATTTGTCATGTGTAGGTACCTATTAAGTAAAAATAATACATGTATACGCTTTCCACTAGTCAAATTATTTATAGTTTCCCAATGATATCAAATTATAATGTTTTAGGAAAATCACAAAGGATAAGCTGTACGGACGTTTTTACTACGAGTGACTCAGAATTGTTGATAGTATTTATCTTCGTTTTTCGATTAATTATTAGTATTTTTTCGAAATAGAACTATTTAGTGCTATTTATAATGTTACAATTAATTTACATTAAGTTACAATGGTTCGCCAGTGCATGGTGTGTAAGAAACCAGACTATCCTAACCCAGAGACTATCCCAATCCAGCGATTAGGAAAACGATAATTCAATAAATTTCGCACACGAAGACTGAAATGAGATGGAGCTTTATCATTTTGGAAGTACATTCGTTCTCGAACACTTAACGGAACATCATCCAAAGTGTATATCAAATGGTCTTCCAAGAATCGTAAATATCGTTCTCCAGTAAGCAGTAAGACGCCCATCCATCTCAAAGGGACCAAGCAACTGGTCGTTGAGCATTCCACACCAGACATTAATACTGAATCGATGTTAAAAGTTTCGTTCAAATATAGCATGAGGGTTTTCATCTGACCACTGATGTTCATTGTGGCAATTATTAATTCCATCACAAGTGAACTGAGCTTCATCGCTAAATAAAATGTACTTGTGCAGACTTCGATTTTGATGGATAAATTCACAAAATTGTACCCTTAAAGCAGGATCACCATCTAGAAGATGTTGAACGGGTTGAACGTGAAAAGGTTTTAAACCGTTTTTTCTAAGTGACTCCCATACGGCTAAATGTGATGGTATATGAAGTTCATTGGCAACCCGCCTTGTACTTATACCTGAGTTCTCTGCGACAATATCCAGAACATTTTCTTCATTTTCCACATCTGGACCCTGCACGCTTTCAGAAACAATTCTCACGCTTGGGAACATTCCAGTTTCCTGAGCACTTGCAAATACTTTTTGAAAAACTCTTCTATTAGGAACTCTTCGATTTGGAAAACGACGTCGATATTTATTAACTGCGCGCATCGCACTATACCGTTACATACAGTAACCATACACGAATATCATGTCGGCATACTCCCCGTGACTGAATGTGAATGTGTGGGGCATTGTAAGTATGAAAATCTTGGTTCAAGTCGATACGCTCAATATGAAACTAACTGACAACTACTATATCTACATTCAAAATGTATCGGGCGTTTAAAACTAAAGCCTCTTTCATTAATTCAATATAAGAAAAATTCAGAACCGATTATTTCAGAAATGGTTGAGAATCGAACTAAAACATATGGGTTTATTTCACCCTCTGAACACATTCCCAAAAGATTGTCCTTTCCTCCCCAAACACCCTGTATAATACAGCAATATCTTGCCTATAATGCAATTATTATTATATCCACAGAAAATAAAACTATTTTTAGGTTGAACTTACACATATAGGCATATGCCCTAAAATGTCAGTCACGGCATATCTATATACCGTGACATCAGTTTTTATTTATACGCTACTCATATGCGTCATAATAAATAATTTTTTCTGACCATTAATCGCTGGATCTCGTAAAACAACCATCACCATCACCTTTCAAATATCATGGCCACCTACTGCTACCGTTTTCGGTGAGTCAATAGCATTGGTGCAATTTTTAAATTGTTAGTATACTAGGAAGGTTGTTGAGCGTAAATCCTTATTCTTTTGTTTGTGGGATTAAGCGTAAGAATGTCCACATTACGAATTGTACATAATACCCCTCTTTAAAATTTTTTGTAAGATTTGAACGTCATACCGGTGTTAAGTACCTCATTTTATTAATATTTACCAAATTTACTAATAATTACCAATATTTTTTTTATTAACCCATGTTAAATAAATTGCTATAGTGTATCAAGCCCGCTTTAGTGTTATACCAATTCCAGACTTGCTAGCACAGTGTTTTTATTGGTATAAATCAGTTCCATTAGTAGCACAGTCTTGTTGAATAATGAACTATTTTTTAGGTACAGCAATTTTGTTAAGAAATAAAATATATCTTCTCAATGCGACGCATTTAGTTCCCAGTAAAGCGCTTTCTCTACAATGAAGAAAGCAGAACAGCGTCCCCAAAAACGAATTGTATGCGTTAGAATCTATAATCCACAAAGAAGACGTTGGTGGGGGTTCGTTGCGATCGGCAATCGCATCGCGCCGTAATATTAGTTTTAACGTATTTGTCGTGCAGGTCACGTCGTTGTTCGCAGTCTTCTAGCTGTCCTGTCTGAATTTGAATTTTTTTGATCGTATCAATACCTGTTTCAATTAATTCATTTTTACTTTGTACTTAAGTTGTTTTAAACTTTGCATGTCAGATAAAGCAATAGAAGCTTCAACCCATCATTAGTTTTGAACTTTATAATCTAATCTTCTAATCTCAGTAAACCATGTTGCATAATAGATAATCATATGCAATGGTAAACAAACGACAAGAACCCTATCACACTAAATGTTATTTAAATTTTTGAGAACTACATAACAGTACTGATTTTTAGTGGTAAGTATATGCTTTATTAACCGTAGCAAGCAAATATTATTATGATTAATCTCAAGTTTCATTACTGCCAGTCGGAACTAATACAGTATATTATAAAACCAGATTATACCTCCAATATAACTTGATAATTACTGTGAGTATTTAGAGCAATAATGGCTATAAACCATTCTATGGTAGCATTAACTAACTAGCAATTTTCGCTGTCTTACAGTAGAAAAGCGCGTTGCTGTCACATATAGTATTAAACAGTTATATGAAGAGTATGTGAACTCTTATAAAAAAATAGAAGTTTTTCTCAGTGTGTAGCCACCCATAGCCAGGATGGTGTACCACCCGGCAATTATAGGAACATGATGGTGACCAAAATTTTAAAATGTAAGGAATACCGTAAAGAACCTTCATTTTTATGCCCTATAATGTATACGCATGTAGATGATAAAGAAGATTCGGTTTATTACAGTCTACTAATTCGTGTTTCCTGTCGGCGGGACGTAATTATCCGTAATAACATTTTAGTTCAATGTAGGTATACCGGTAAATATGACAGAGGTATTCACAAACCATGCATAATATGTTTTAATGTTCATCATAAAGGAAATCTCAAAATATTTTATTGTTTATGTCTTCCATAATGCATTGTTTCACGTTCACGAATCACTGGAATAAAACTCGTATCTTTTGTCACTATCATCACAATAGATCACGGCAGTCGCCGTCTATTTGCCAAGCATTTGAAGAAAGTAGAAACAATTAGAGTAGATTACGCAGATAAGTTAAGCATACATACTATATAAATCCTGTGGCTAATTATTTTAAGAAGTATAATTTTATTATTGTTTGGAAACGAATCGCTTTAACCCAATTTGTAAAAATAATTTTTAGAGAAAGTGTGTTTTATTACCTCTTTAATATGAAACAATATGGGAAAATTATATGAACAAAATCTTAGTTATTTCTCAACATTAGTGTTGGGAAAAATCGACTTATTTTAATAATCGACTACCGAGCATTCGAGTGATTTAAAAAACCAAATGATAATCGATTTTTTACTCAAATGCTAATATTGGCATTGGCGGGTTATCGTTCATGTTGATATATAACATTTGTATTGGGAATAACTGACTCGGTGTTGTTAATCGATTGATTTTTTGCGGATTATTAAATGTGGCGGAGATATTTGTGGATTTTTGGGCATGGTTCCCAGTTCCCAGATCTTACAATTTAACAACTTGACTACTTGACCTTGAGATGTCACGATATTGCATAACTCATGATATTTATGAATACTGAATGCTCACCACTAAACATTAAAGTTTCAGTGGATGCCGACGACTTAAATCTAAATAAAATAATAAATCCTATTATCCTACGCAGGCAACCCGTAACCCAAGAAACACATAAATTTTAATTATAGTTTAATATACTTGTATTCAACAATATTTTGGTATTTTTTTGTTTATGGTGTACTAATAAAACGTTTCTTGTCAACGTCTATGTTTTAAACCGTGTAATACAGGTGGACGGTATACCATTTTCTGAGGTTACATTATAAATATTGTGATTTTTTCTGGATATCTTACAACATTATTGTTTACTTTTGTTATTATAACTTGTTTACCAAATTATTATTATTCAAAGTCTCATGTGAAAAAAATTAAGTGTTTTTGTCGTATACGTTTTTCGTCTTTTATACCAAATTCAACAACTGTTATTAAACGGTAATGAAAATACGGGTAAAGTCCATATTATTCGGAAGTAAAATATTCAAAGGTTGCTGTTTTTATAAAATTTGCCAAACTTTTTAGTGACGACAACATAAGAAAAGGAAAAATCAATTATTGGTTTCGTAAATTAAAATATTTTCATTGTTTTGTAGAACTATAATTTTAGTATTAATTAACGATAATATTCAATAAGTTGTTAAACCTCCAATAAACGTTCACAGTGTTCATATAAAATTACCAGCACCTGCAACGCTTGCAAGCGCCACGCAGCTATGTGCGTGATTTTCAAGAACTTGCCAGCCTACGTCACGTCTTGCGTCCGACGTTGCCAGGTCTGGGGAAAATCACCCTTGCAGACATTGTCGTCGACTGAAGGCCATCATTATTCACGCATATTCTCGAGAATTTCCTACAATGCCATATAAAAAAAGAACTTTATCAATACTTAATGTAGGTAGGACCTGCCATTTTTATTTATAATTATTTTTTTTTCTTTTAATGCTTACTTTTTAAATTTTAATAAGTGCCTTAAGGTCGTTAAGTTTAATGACAAGATATATTTAGTTCCTCATGGCACGGTATAACTCTCACGGCACGGCTAAGATTGATGAAAATAAATTTAGGACTTTTGTATCCATCCGAAGAATTTAAGTGTTTGGATGTGACAACACTGCTTGAATTCGTTACGAAATAGCAGCGAGTAATGGCGGACGTGACTGTGTTTTTATTGTTTTGAGTTTTGTTGAATTGCGTGAAATAATTCTCAATATAAGGTAAGAATATCTGTTTTTTAGTTTTGATCCCAATTTTTTTAAACATAATGCCCTGGTTAAATTTATGAACGAAGGAATTGTGGGCCATTTTGCTGGACAAACCGTTGAACAAATGATTAGGTTATTATTGAGGTTATTATATGGTTTTTATAGGGTCTAGGTATTTTTTAGTATAAAAGCCTTTAAAATTCTACGTTTGGTGGGTATATTTATCGATATCGATATCCGGTATTATAGGTACGACGATACTAACTAATTCTTATGTTTTTAGTTTAATAAACGTTTAATACACCTAAAATACCTACTGGTTATACCAACCACGCCATGTTGATAAAGGGAAAATAATAGTTGAATAAATGTTTAATATTTATTTTGTCTAATAAATAGCCATTGTGCGTATAATATCTAAAAATGCTTACTTCCGAAACTGGCTGAAATTTAATTTAATTTTTAGTTCTGATTAAACTGGAAGTTGTTGTCAAATAGAAAATAAAAAATTAGTACAGGGACTGGCAAGTCGTTTTTCATATCAATTATATCTCTAAAGCAGTACAACAGTGATAAATCCATATAAAGATATATAAACAATTCAGATTCACTATCCCACCATACTATATTTTCCTTTCCCAAACCATACTGTAGTTGGTTATTAATTAAAGCTGTTTTCAACGATTGAACCTTTTTTAGAGAACCCGTCTAGCCTCCATTGGAGGAACCACTGTAAGAGCTTGTGTAATGAACATGATGAAATATCTCATAACTAATAAATTGGGTATGGCATTTAATTGGGCCGGTAGTGCCCCGAAATCGGCTAATCAACATAGGAAATACCCATTCAAAGAAACAAATGCATACAAAGCAATTAATGGTAAGTCATAAATTATACTTTACTTCTATAATTAACATGAATCTAAATCAATTTGTCCCTTGTGAATTTGACAAAAATTACAGTGTATGATAACTTTTTTTAGCAGGCTGTGTTGTAGTAATTTTTTTTTACAGAAGCTGTCAAGATAGCCTTTCAGGGCAAAGACCACGGAAAAGCACTTTTTGGGGAAACGACTGATACAGCAATAAATCAAGCGTGCCAAGATTGGCTTAAACAAGCGAAACATAGGTACCAAAACAGTCAAGTAAAAAGTTAGCTGGGGCTACTATTACAGCACTTTACTGTACTTACCTAAAAATAAATGTTTTTTATACTTTTATATTTTACATTCATACGTTTTTTTACCTATATTAACCTCTATCCATTTTCATTAGCAATTTATTTGCATTTAAATTTTCATTGTATTTATTTACTGTGTATACAGTACAGGTCTACGGTAATATAGTAAATAGTGACCGGCAGAATTTTGGTTCTATATGGAACACTTTTTTCTTATTGATTTGTCAGAAAATTTTATTCTTGATTAAAGTTTCTGCGTTCCCTTAAACTTAAAATGCCCTCTTTAAATTGGAAACTTTGTGGTGCATACGAGGGGAATTAAATTTTTTAAAGGTTGTCCAAGAAAACGAACGGAATATAAGAGTACTTTACTCTTAAGCAACTTTTAAAAAATTTAATCTCTCTCGTATACACTACAATTTTTTTCAATTTTAATTACGGCTTTTTTAGTTTAAGGGGACGCAGAAACTTTTAGCAAGAATAAAATTTTCTGGAAAATCGATAAAAAAAAGTTTTTCATTTGGACCAGAATTCTGCAGGTCACTGTATATACTGTATATATTCTAAAATTAAGTAAGAACGATCAATAACCATTTTCAATTAATATTGAAAAAACGTATCACAAAGACGTTTCTAATTCTTACTTTTTATACTAATAATAGTCATTTTTCGTCAAATGTTAATTAAAGTATTTCGTAAACGTTAATAACTGATGTTTGGTATACTATATTTAAGCGTCGAATGGATACCTGGCATTTTCATTCCGTATCAAAGAGTATTAAACGTAAATTGTAAACGTTGATATCTTCCCTTTATACACTATATATAAACATTGACGAGGCGGACATTTTATCCTATATTAAAGGTTTATTAACAACCATAATTATACTTGCGGTATAAACGAAAATTAAACTTTTATTTAACCATTTTGTGTTTCTTGGGAATGCAGTATTTAAATCTAAATAATAAATCATATTATCTTACACAGGTAACAGGTATAGATCTTGACCTTGAGAACAGTGCCCTTAATTATTTTTCGGACGATATAAAGTCCTTGCAATTATTCTTTACTATTCATTTGTTATACCAACACATCGTTTTTCTATATTCCATTAAAGCTCCATTAGGGTTTGTTCGAGTTGTATACCGTCTACCATCTTCTCTTCTGCTGAGACCGTCAGCAATGCTTTTTCTGTCTCCTGATGATGAACGTTACTACGTTCGAAACATGTAGATACCCTTAACTGAATATTTTATTCTAATAAATTTGTGGAGGAAGACTTCGAGTTTTTCTTTTGTTTCAATAATTGAATTTAACGTTTAACTATAAGCAATAATAAGACCTAGATGTATCTAGATCAATAACTATGCAGTTTATTGACCTGGCAAGTAAAATGATGACAAACTGCACGCAATCGAATGTGTTTGTTTGTTTTTTCTCCAATAGCAGCTTGTAAATTTGGTGGAATCCCATTAGATTGTAATGTTTCTAACTTGGAATAAATCCTGTAAATCCAGTAGAGTTTTTGCTTGGACACGGGTATTAACATGTTAAGTTGTGTGTGTGTTTTTTTTTAAATATGTGACGATATCGAAAATTTTCCAAATTTCAAAGTCTTTTTTCTTGTCAACAAAAATTAATTTAATTGAGAAATAAAAAACCTTCCATCTATCTTTAATACTTTTCGTAAATAAATGCTCGAAATGTAGTCCACTCACTATTTGGCAATATCCTAAAAGCAGTAAAACTCGTTTTGAACTAACTCCTCAACATTTGCCGGTTTCGTCTTAAAATAGTTGCTATAGTAGTAGCCACATAAAAAATAGTCAAAAGAAGTGAGGTGTGGAGACCTGGGTCCCCTTCTTCCAATCCATCTGCCTGGAAATACTGCATCCAGATATTCACGGACAGGTACTACAGGTCTTGCAAAATGGGAAACCAGATGTTTTTATTCGGGGCATCAAGTTCGACAGGATCAGGAAACAGAAAAGTCAAATTCGGAACTAGTTCTTCAATGCTTTATCATAGAACTGGGTATATAGGGTTAGGGAAAGTGTATTGATGTGTTCTTGATCTCGCTCTTGACCTGACCAGCCTACCTGTATAGTAAACGGCACGAATTCTCTCGTTTTAAAACAGATGACAGCAGAAATGTGTCATCGATCAGCTGATATTGGGACATAATAATATCCCCAGATTAGTATTGGACCGTAATGAGCCCAAGCACCGAGTTTTGAATTGCGTTTTTGTACTTTTTGTTACATTTAATTACGTTTTCAAAATATTCCGGGTACCGCCTAGTTCTGCCAAATGTCTGTTGCCATCTATCGGACTAATACCCGATTTTGTCCAACTCTCCCCTACCTACTGTGGCTGTGGATAAAGGGAGGGCTAAAAGCTTTATAATGCATAATGCGCACATCTTTTTATATAATGTACTTAATAAAACTTATTGTCTATATGTCCTGCTTTATACCGCAGAACAAAGTTTGCATAATAAAACCAATTAGGCGCAATTAAAAACGGTTTCAAAGTCTATAAGCGGTAATAAATAAATAACGAAAATTAATAAAAACGACTCGCACAATATTTAAGTTTCTACTTTTCCGAAAACAATAGAACACCTCCGGGAACTGGGTTAATTGTGTGTTTATTTATTATATTCAATTAAAATTAAGGTTTTGTCCTGAATTTTTACTGAAGGAATGTAGGTTTCTACACTGAGGAAAATGATTTAATGCAACAGTTTTGCTAAGACATAGTTTGTATTGATAGCTTTTTTTTTATTAACCCATATCAAATAAATTGCTAGTTTATCAAACCCGCTCTAGTGTGATATCAATTCCAGATTTGATAGAACAATGTTTTTATTGGTAGTAATCAGTTCCATTAGCAGCATAGTCTTTTTAAATAATGAACAACTTTCAATACAGCAATTTTGTTAAGAAATAAATTGTATCTTCTCAATGCGACGCATTTTGTTCCCAATAAAGCGCTTTCTCTACAATAAAGCAGAACAGCGTGAACAGCGTCCCCAAAAACAAATTGTATCCGTTAGAACCTATAATCCGCAAGACGTTGGTGGGGGTTTGTAGCGATCGATAATCGCCGCGCGCCTTAGTATTAGTTTTAACGTTTTTGTTGCTCCAGGTCACATCTTTGTTCAGAGTTTTCTAACTGTCCTGTCTGAAGTTGAATTCTGTTGATCGTACCAATAATACCTGTTTCAATTAACTTATTTTTACTTTGTATATAATTTTCTTAAAACGTTGCATGCAAGGTAAAGTAATAGAATATTCTTATTTTGCATAACCCATCATTAGTATTGGACTTTATAATCTATGGTACTATGGACAAATGTTGCATACCTAATAGAGAATCATATGCAATGTTAAACGATAAGAACAATATCACACTAGAAGCTATTTAAATTTTTGAGTACTACAGTACTGATTTTTAGTAGTAAAGCGCGTTGCTCACATATAGTAATAAACAGTTGAATAAAGAATATGTGAATTCTTATAAGGAATAGAAGACGTTTTTCTTAGTGTATACATTGTTTTAGTTAAATTGTGTAGCAAACGATATAAAACATGCTTATTTTAAATGGAGCACCCTGTATAATATATTTTTTGTGTTCCTTTAACAGGGTGTCGCCTAAAATTGTCTATCCTTTTCAAAGATAAAAGAAGGAAACTCAAAACTCCTGTTGTGAGATTAGATATTATTAAGCTCGAAAGTAAAATTGTCTTAAAATGGAATTTTGGATACAGGGAAGTGGAAAAATAATAATTTTTATCTTTGTCAGTGTTTGAATGTATCAATAATGCTTGATTTTTGGACCATTTTGCTAAAAGCCGTGAATAAGTTTTGGCTCCATTTAAAATAAACAAGTTTGAGACAACTTCCGGTGTAACCGGAAGTAGCATATGGTCGCTCATTTAAAGAGAGCTTCTCCGAAAATATAATAATATAATAATAATAATAATAATAATAATAAACGGCTTTTACAGATATGCCCGAAATAAACAGTACTGAAACTAAGTTGGCGGTGTTTTTATGCGTGCGCTGGCACACTCAAGTTAGCTAGTATAGACCTGTCAAGTAAACCTCAAACAAGCAATTAGTAGGGCCTAATTGTTAAAAATGGTGTTAAGTACAGAGGAGAAAGTGTTTCTGGTAGAGCATTATTTTCGCTCATACGGAATGGGCCGACATAATGGTGCAAGTTTGCTATACGTGTCTGATCAATTCACACAACGGTTTAATAAACGTTCTCCAAGTAATGCTGTAATTTTGAAGGTTATTGAAAAGTTCAGAAATACGGGTAGTGTATTGTGCCAACGAAAAGGAAACTCGGGGCGTCCCAGGACAGTTAACAACAACAATAACCATGAACGTGTTTTTGAGCAAATCTTACAAAATCCGAAAGCCAGCCAGGCAAGGACAGCGTTGCAACTTGATTTAAAAAGAACTTCCTTTCAAAGAATCCTGAAGGAGCTGGGTGCATTTTCGTATGTGATTCAGGTACATCAACAACTACATCCTCGGGATTATCGCAGTAGAGTGGAATATTGCGCCAGAATTCTCGCGTTACAGTATGAAAATCCTGAATTTTTGAAAAATGTTTGGTTTTCAGACGAAGCACACTTTCACTTGTCAGGCTATGTGAATCGTCGCACAAATCGATTTCTGGGCTTTGCCAGACCCGATGAGGTTCAAGAGGTTCCTTTACATAGTGCAAAAGTGAGTGTCTGGTGTGCTGTGTCCGGACACGGAATCATTGGTCCGTACTTCATCGAAGAGAATGGTAGGCAAGTCACACTTAATCAACAGAGGTACAGACACATTTTAACACGATTTATCCCTGATCTACGTCAATTCTGTCGTGCACGTAACTTGGCATTTCGAAACCAATTTTTTCAGCAGGACGGGGCAACTTGCCATACTGCTGCCGCAATTCGTCAATTTCTTCAAGAACATTTTCCAAGCAAATTCATTTCACGATTTACTGACTTCCCTTATCCTTCACATTCTCCAGACCTCACACCTCCAGGCGCATACATTTGGGGCATGGCTAAAAATGCCGTTTTCAAACAGGCACCACAAACCATCGATGAATTAAAGGATGCCGTTAGAGTCTTCTTCGCAGCTCTGAGACAACCCTTATTCAATAACATGACCAGAAACTTAGTACATCGTTATGAAGTCTGTCTTGAACGAGGAGGTGCACATTTAGAACATATAATAAAGTGTCAATAATATGTATTTTTTAAATATATAATACGATTACAAGTTCAGTACTGTTTATTTCGGGCAATACTGTATTAGGATGAACAAAAAAAAATAATTACAAAGACTAACAATAATAGGCAGACAAGCAAAAGCGGGGCGCAGTCTAGCCACAAAGGCTACTCTACTGAACCCTACACTGCTTGCTAAAATAATAATAAAAAAAATATATATAAAGAATTACGAATTTACAGATATTATATAAATATCGTAGAAAAGAAATAAAAAATAAAAAATTGGTTTAAATAGTTAACATTCAAGAAAAAAGAAAAATAGGTAAGTTACATTCTGATCTGATGGAGAAGATGACAAAATATAATGTGAAGAATGACCTGCAAAACATTCATAAAAATATTAATTTAACAAGAATAATTAACGAAGTTGTTCATTTTAAATACTGAGTAGATATTTTTTATATTGCAATTTAAATTTGTTACTGTCAAGAAAAACCATTTCATTAGGTAAGGAGTTGTATAATTTAACAGAGTTGTAGGTAAATGATCTCTGAAACATGGCACTCTAATGTTGAGGCACCGTCAAACCTATTAGGAAATCTTATGTCACGGGAATGTATATTTTCACGAAATACAAACCGACTTTTTAAAGAAAGAGGCAGAGCCGGATTATTTAGAGTTTTAACCAAAAAATTCCCCAAATGTAAAGTTCTACGGTTGTTCATTACTAGCCACTTAAGATTGTTAAACGTATGAGAAAAATGATCAAATTTTCGAAGTCCAAAAATAAAGCGGGAGCATGTATTCTGCACCTTTTGTATTCTATTCCTATCTGCTACATCAAGGCATGGCCCATAAATGAAATCACAGTAATTAAAGCTGGATAAAATGAGACTCTTACAGAGCATTTTACGCAATTTAAAATTTAGGACATGACGGTTATTGTATAATACTCTTAAATACATATATGACTTTTGAATTAGCTTCTTGACATACTCCCTAAACCTCAGTTTAGTATCCAGGATTATACCCAGATTTTTAGCTGTTTTAACTACGGGAAGCCTAACACCATCAATAACTATATTGATATTATCATTCAAAAAGCCAATTTTGTTCTTATTCCCAAAAAGCATCAAGGATGACTTCAATGGATTCAACCTAAGATTATGATACAGAGAAAGTTGATTTAACATGCTTAAATCTTCGTTTAGTAAATTCGATGCGTTTATATAGTCTTGGCAATCGAAATGAAGGTAAATTTGTGTGTCATCTGCATATGTCTGAACCTTACAGTGCTTTAAGGATTTTAAAATATCTGCGGTATAGATAATAAATAGAAGGGGTCCTAGAATAGATCCTTGAGGTACACCAGACAAAATTTCAAATATCATGATCCAAAATTGCATAATTCATATCGCATTACTTTCCGAAATATTTTAATGTACTGTCACCATGAGGGACCCTGTCTGTAATTTGTATACCCTGTCATTATTTCTTCAGATATACAGGGTGGTATCAATGGAAATGACTTATTTTTCATTTAATCAACCTACTTTCACAAATTATACGGATTCATTGTTCGATTAGTCATTATATCGCTATTAATGGCAGCGAAATAGTGCTCTTGTGTATTTCTTTGTTTGTGAAATTTTTGTTGTGGAAGAGTAATTTTGCAAAATAGGTATTAGTCATTCGGGTGATGGTGCGGCAAAATGGAACAGTAACAAATCCGCTAATTAGAGTTAGATTAATAATTAGAAAGAGCTGCCTTATTCCTCTTGAGAACTTAATTTATTTGGTATATTTCAATTTATTTTAATAGATGGTTTTGAAATATTACAAGATTACCATATATGTGTGCTGTATTCGACGATCTCATTAATCATTGTAAAAGTGATTGACTAGCGATTTTGTTTAGGGTATGAAATAAAAGAAACTACTAATATTTTTCAATGTCTTGACTTGAATGGATTAGCCATGGACCTTGGGAAATATTAGATTAACTATACTCTGTTTCTTAAAGCCTGACGGCACAGCTGAGGGCCATGAGTCGTAAAACCTCAATAAACCATAGGCGTAACAATAACACAGGTACCTGATCTTAAGTAATTAAATTATCTATTATTGCATAGGTATAGAGGTAGGTGGCTTATGTCACTGAATATTTCCAACTTCAAGTGAGGTAGTTTAGTTTTATTTTTAACGTGTTAACGAAAGCTTGTATGTATATTATAAAAATAATACAACAATGGCGAATAATAATTATTCCCCATCAGTGTTTTGTAAAGATGTACTTGACCTAAAAGCAAAGACAATAGTTTTAAATGTACACGATGCACTTGTGCACCAAACACCATCTAGTACTGTCAGAAACCTAGTATCAGCATGTGCTTATATGACGAGACTTAGTGAATCAACAGTCTATAGGCTTCTTAGGGAAAGAAAATCTGGAACTGTAGCCCCTCCTAAACAGTCGCTAGGAAGGACACCTATACAAATTGATGAGGAGGTGAAAAGTATCATAAGAAGAAAAGTGAATAATTTTTATTTCAATAGAGAGATCCCAACATTAGATGAAATTTTAAATGCTGTAAAAGAAGACTAGACTTTACCCAACGTAGGAAGAAAAAAATTGTGGCAAATTTTACATCAATTAAATTTTTCTTGGGAAAACCACAACCGAAAATCAATGTTATTGGATAGAGAAGATATAATTTTTTGGAGACGACAGTATCTAAGAGATATGATATATAAACCTAAACGACTGCCACTGTCCGAAGATTTATTCTAAATTATCAGCTTGCCCTATTGCCTATTGGTACAATCTTACGACCCTATTGTGAAAGGTAAGGGGTGTGCCAATCTATAAAGTGTTTAAACTACCTGTATTGTTACTAAAAATATATACTTTCAGACAAAAAATATTATGTTTACCGAATATATGCAACTTGCGTACGTGCAACTTGCGTACAAGGATTATTTCTTCCAACTTGCGTACACGGGTAGGTAGGTCCCGCGAACCAGGTAAAACAGCAAGAGTACATTATTCCAACTTGCGTACATACACAAATATTAGAACATTATAAACAAACTAATGACATAAAAAAATGCTCTGATAGCAACGAACAAACCGGTTGCCAATACACCTTTTAGAACCGATTGGAGAGGGCGTATTATTACGGTCCGTTTAAAACCCTGTGTATGATTGTGAAGACATAAAAAAATGCTCTGATAACAACGAACAAACCGGTTGCCAATACACCTTTTAGAACCGATTGGAGAGGGCGTATTATTACGGTCCGTTTAAAACTCTGTGTATGTGAAGACATAAAAAATGCTCTGATAACAACGAACAAACCGGTTGCCAATACACCTTTTAGAACCGATTGGAGAGGGCGTATTATTACGGTCCGTTTAAAACCCTGTGTATGATTGTGAAGACATAAAAAAATGCTCTGATAACAACGAACAAACCGGTTGCCAATACACCTTTTAGAACCGATTGGAGAGGGCGTATTATTACGGTCCGTTTAAAACTCTGTGTATGTGAAGACATAAAAAAATGCTCTGATAACAACGAACAAACCGGTTGCCAATACACCTTTTAGAACCGATTAGAGAGGGCGTATTATTACGGTCCGTTTAAAACTCTCTGTATGTGAAGACATAAAAAATGCTCTGATAACAACGAACAAACCGGTTGCCAATACACCTTTTAGAACCGATTGGAGAGGGCGTATTATTACGGTCCGTTTAAAACTCTGTGTATGTGAAGACATAAAAAAATGCTCTGATAACAACGAACAAACCGGTTGCCAATACACCTTTTAGAACCGATTGGAGAGGGCGTATTATTACGGTCCGTTTAAAACTCTGTGTATGTGAAGACATAAAAAAATGCTCTGATAACAACGAACAAACCGGTTGCCAATACACCTTTTAGAACCGATGGGAGAGGGCGTATTATTACGGTCCGTTTAATACTCTGTGTATGTGAAGACATAAAAAAATGCTCTGATAACAACGAACAACCCGGTTGCCAATACACCTTTTAGAACCGATTGGAGAGGGCGTATTATTACGGTCCGTTTAATACTCTGTGTATGTGAAGACATAAAAAAATGCTCTGATAACAACGAACAAACCGGTTGCCAATACACCTTTTAGAACCGATTGGAGAGGGCGTATTATTACGGTCCGTTTAATACTCTGTGTATGTGAAGACATAAAAAAATGCTCTGATAACAACGAACAAACCGGTTGCCAATACACCTTTTAGAACCGATTGGAGAGGGCGTATTATTACGGTCCGTTTAAAACCCTGTGTATGTACGCAAGTTGGAATAATGTACTCTTGCAGTTTTACCTGGTTCGCGGTACCTACCTACCCATGTACGCAAGTTGGAAGAAATAATCCTTGTACGCAAATTGGACGTACGCAAGTTGGAGGATACCTATGTTTACCCGGCAAGCTAAAATTTCTGTTTTGAATTTTTAATGAGGGTTCTTAGCTGTCATCAGGCAATAGGAAACAGACTATTAAACAACCCATCACACAATAGTATCCTATAGGAGATTTTTACGCGACTTCCACATTCCTCGCGAAACTGATTTGCCGCTTTGACTTCCGGCAGTCCGAATTAGGGGATGGGTGATTGTGGGCCGAAACATCTGATTTTTATTCTCCGGCGTTGCTGTAAAAATGGTATTTTTGATTTTCTTATATCTTGTTTAGTGTAGAAAATATAGCCGTTTTAAATATGTACCTAGTTGGAACAAACAATTTTGTTGGTTACCCCGTTACCCGTTGTCATTTAACCAGCAAAATCACTCAAATAGGCAATTAATTGTTGCTATTTATTCGGGTTTGTTACAACATCAGTGTCCATTAATACCTAATTATTTTAATTCAAGGTTAAATGCAAAATATAACCGCTAAAACGGGTGTTAATGAAACTTGGTCAGACCGGGTTTAAATTTATACCATATGGATCCGGTTACTTCATTCTTGCAGACTAATTAGAATGACCAGCTTTTGAGTAGGTTTTTCTTATGCAGATGCGGATCTAGAAATTTATTGGCAAGGGCGCCAACGACGATCATAACATTTCTAATGTCAAAATTCCAAAATTGTAGTAGTAGTAGAAGTAGTAGTAACATGTTTTATTTAACAAAAAGCTAAAATAAATATTTTTTAATACATTTTTTTAACACATTTTTATAGATTTATTTTTAAATTTTAAAACGCAACCTTCTTTTAACAAAAACACACAGAAAAGTTAAAGATTTGTCAAATTGTATTAAATATTACGTATCATTTTTTTAAAACAGTTTTAATGATTTTTGAGATTTAATAGAATTTTCCAAATTATTATATTCTATCAAACCTTTATAAAAAATAGATTTATAAGCTAATGTTTTAAACACTCTATCCACATAAAAATTTTGATTGATTGATTTGATTTTGATGTTTTATAATTATGATGGTCATGATTAAAAGAACAAAAAATTTTTAATCAATCAGGCAATAAATTATTTTTAATTTTATGTATAAAGATACCTACATACTATGTAAATAAAAATTAAATTTCTGACATTCAACCAATCTAAATTTTTTAACATAAAATTAATTTTTGTATATTATTTGTCAAAATTTAAAATAATTCGCATTGCCTTATTTTGTAAAATTTGTAATTTATCAAATATTTTTTATAGCACAATATAAAATGGAAGAACAATAAAGAAAATGTTGTAATATAATAGTATTAAATACAGTTTTTTTAGAAAACAAACTTAAATTAGAATTGATTCTTTTAAAATAACCTACTTTTCCGGCAATCTTCGATATGATACTTTCAAAATAATTAAAAATTTTTAATTTTGAATCAATGATTATCCCTAAATATTTAAAACTGTTTACTAATTCCAATTTTTCACCATCAATTACAACATTTATTCTTGAAATTTCTTGTTCTTGAAATATTTAATTCTAATTTATTTACTTTTGTATTTAGACCATCAAAAAAATTAAAAACATTAATGTAAATTAAGGTGTCATCAGCAAACATTTGTAACTTACACATTTTTAAAACTAAAGGCATATCGTTGATGTATAAAATAAATAATATTGGACCTAGTATACTTCCTTGAGGAACTCCTATATTATTTATTTTTTTATTAGAATATGTTTTTGATATTTTTGTTTTTTGTGACCTGTTACTTAAATAATTTTTAAACCATACGAATACCATGCTGATACAATTTACTCAATAATCTAGCCCTGTGAATTGTTTCGAATGCCCGCTTAAAATCCAAAAATACAGTTATAACATTTTCCCCTTGATCAATGGTTCTCTACCACGTCTCAATCACACATTGAATACCCTTTTCGAAAACCAGCTTGAACAGAAACTAAAATGTTATTAGTTATTGTTATAACACTTCCCATAGCATCTTGTCCTTTACATTCCGCACCGGTAAAAAATATGTAATTAATTTGAATGTGGTAATTAAAGAACGGCATACTTCAAATACAATGTGAGATGAATGAGAATTCAATGAGAACATTTTTTGTTCTTGTTTTTAGTTAAACACCTTTAATTACCTACCATGATAATCATATCCAAGGGTAAATAGTGCAAACACTATTAAATACCGTGCCAGCAAAAATTATTTGCATCAAAGAAGGCCTTTCATCTAAGGACGTAATGCTTGGCCGTAGAGCTTAATATCTGTTGGGTGTCAGTAACTACCTGAATTAACAATCAATCCAGTTATTCCGTCATCTTTAACAGTAGTTACAAGTAATTTGATTCATCGCTAATTTTTCCAATTTCTTGAACAATTTACACAATGGGCTTTACGGAACAGCACAAAACATTCATGGTTGAAGCGTATTTTCGAAACGGGGTTGGAGTAAATGGTGAGTGGCAATACAATCCGGGTTTGTGCATGGACGATTTTCACGAACATTTTCCTAACGTTGCTTTTCTTGCTGGGGATTTTTATCATTGCCTTAAAAGAACCGTGGCTGTGTTTAGGGAAACAGGTTATATACAACACAAAAAAGGAGCAGGAAGACCATCTGTAGAATATGAAGAGACGTGTGAATTTATGCTTGGAGCATGGCGGTGGCCAATTTCAGCAATTTATGTAATTATTTTTCTTTTTCTTTCTGTATATTCTTACTTTGTTAATTTTGTAAACAATAAAAATAAATTTGCATTTGTCTACTTATTTTATTACTCATTAGTTTGGCATATCATGTCATGTCATAATATGAATTTGACAAAATTTTAACCTAGATTTGGTTAGATATATCGTCCCCATATCATTGTGATCTAAACCCAAGACCTAGGTACGTTTTTTAATCCAAGCCCTCTTTGATGCAAATAATTTTGGCTCGCACGCCTATTATTGTAAACATTTATATGCTTTATCCTGGACAATGCTTCGATTTCTGTTCTCAAATAGAAATTTGGCCCCCATCGTAATAATGAATACCCACGATCAATGTCCATTATAAAGTAACCACGTATAGAGCGGACAAAAATACCTGTGTCAGAAAAAAATATTTACGCCTGGGACATCCTGTACATCTTCTCTAGTACATTTCATTACTGTTAATGCAATATTTGTTGCAATTTAACTGTGATTTAAGCGCGCTTATATTGCTTCGTCTCTGATGTCACACCAATACCAATGTAATGTATTCAGTACTTCGTCACGTTTTTCGTTTTACTTTTTAATCAAATCACGCGTCAAAACTTTTATTTTTACGTTGCTATTCGTACTTTTTAACGAAGGACAATTAAAATAATAATATATTGACTAATAATCATAGCAGGGCCGTAACTAGGATTTTAGAACAATTTGTTGTTATTTTTGTGATATGCAAACTTGCGGCAGAGGATATCTCTTTCAAGAGGCAATGAATCTCAATAGGTTCAATGTTTTATTAAAATATATTATAAATACCACTCGAGATACCATAAAGAAATTTTAAAAATTGTTTATGATAAATGTGGTGATGTCTGAAAGTTACGGTGAGTCGGAATGATGCAGCCAACTTAAATTAGTGGATGGCAACCTATAAAAACCAAAACCCCGTTAGTTTTTATATGCCTGTAGCAGAGAGCTATTAAATTTTTTCTCTTTTCTGTATCAAGGCACTGTTCATCAAGCGCACAACAATACAGATTAAACTACAGATACCTCAACACATCGTGCAAGACAAAAATAACCAGAAAATATTACAAAAATATTTCCTGACATTTGATAAAGACGAAAAAATAACAGATTAACATCAGGCAATGGCCCCTAGAACGTGACAAACACACAATCTCATAAAACACTTCCGGTTTTTGTGGGAACAACTAGAGCTTGATGTTGGGAAATAATGGTACTACTAGTTCGCAACAAGTAGTTGTACCAGACCACTTAACAGGACTCATTATGTCTAGTATTATATCGGTACTATTACTATTACTAAGTTTTATAGCTTGTGTTAATAATGTATTTTATGTTGTAAACAATTATGATACGTAATTATTCAAGTTGATAAAAACTGGAAAATAAAATGTGTTATATTAAAGTATATGAAAATTACTATAATTTCTAACGATTATATTTATTGTATCCCCTTTCCTTTGAGGGGCTGTCCCCACGGGCATACATTTGACAACGTACCCCTTTATTAAGAGGTGATTGGTTGGTTAGCCGCTTCAAACTGAGTCATTTTAAGCTGAAATAAAACCCAAAAGGGGCCAGTCCTTGGAGTCTTCGGCAGTGAAACTCGGGAGGAACCTTATAGGTCTTTGCATTTTATGTCCTGTCGGCTTGTTATGTTAACGTTATACCCTGTTTCTTAAAGCCTGACAGCACAGCCGAGGGTCATGAGTCGTAAAACCTCAATAAAGCATAAGCGTAACAATAACAGGTACCTGATCTTAAGTAATTAAATTATCTGTTATTGCATAGGTATAGTGTTTGTAGAATTATACCGTTGATCTTTTAACTGCAATAAACCCTCATTATCCCTTTAACCATAAAATAAATAATGAAATCCCAAATTTTAAAACCTTTTCGAGCAGAGCCGGACCAGGTACAAATTCAATTTATACCTATGCCTGATTCATATATAAATACAAACTGATTTTTAATAATTTTAGGCTTTAGTGGTTTTCCGGCGAGTAATTTTTAGTTAGGCTTATTAGTGGTAGAATGTGGCGTTCTTGGAATTGTGCTGATAGGGGGCATCTTCAAGTGTAATTTTTAAAAGAAAGCATTTATCTACCGATGTCAAACTAATAATTAAAAATGTGTATCAATCTTTGTTGAGTAGAAATTTTAATTCGATGGATGCTTTAGCAGAGACGTCTACTTTGACAGAAACTCCTTTATCTTCGGTAAAAGACAAGTACTTAAACCGGTAACCTGTTAATCCTAGAAAAAATCGGAGTGATTCTGGCACACTTAGAAGCATTGACGAAAATGATATGGATTTATTAAGAAGAAAGATTTACCAAATGTATGAGACACAAACTGTACCCACTTTGATTTCCCTCAAAGAGCGGCTGATTAAAGACGAAACAAATATCTCTTGTTGCCTTTGAAGCCTTAGGAAAATATTACGTAAAATGGGTTTCAAATACCGAAGCATTAATAAAAGACAAACATTAATGGAATCTCAACGTTTACGGGAATGGAGACTTAAATATTTAACAGCTGTTAAACAATTTAGAGAAGAAAATCGTCCAATTATTTACCTTGACCAAACATGGTTCGATACCCATGACACTCCAAGAAAAGGTTGGGATGATTCTTCCAAAAAATGTCAAACCAAGGCACCATCAAATAAAGGCAAAATAATCACAATATTACATGCTGGTTTAGAGAACGGGTTTGTTCCAAATTGTCTGTTGCTTTTAGCTAAAAACATAGCAGATTCTTCTTTAGATTACCATCAAGATACCGACGCACAACTTTTTGAAGATTGGTTTAAACATAAACTTCTTAAAAATATACCTGAAAATAGCATCATTGTAATGGACAATGCTATAGTTATCATAGTCGCAAAGCAAAAATCATTCCCAATTCTAATAATACAAAAGCAGAAATTCAAAGTTTTATGATTGAAAACGATTTATATTTTGAAGAAACTTACAAAAAACGAGAACTGCTAGAAGTATTAAAAGCTTTTAAAATAAATAAGGAATACGAGTGTGACAAACTTGCAGCAGAAAATGGACATACAGTGTTGCGTCTTCCTCCATACTATTGTATATTCAATCCTATTGAGCTAATATGGCACCAATTAAAATCCAATATTAGGAGAAATAATATTTCTCCTACATTAAATGCATCTGTAGTAGAATTAATTAAAAACGAAGTAAGAAAAATTTCTGCAGACAGCTGGAAAAACTGTGTACAGCATGTACTTAAGGTGGAAAATTCTTACAATTTGTATGATTACAGATGTTCAACCCTTAATTATAAGTTTAGGCTTAGATGAAGATAGTGATAATGATACAGAGTTAAATTTTGAATAAATTATCAATAGTTTTTAGAATTTAATTAATTTTTATTGTATATCCTAATAGTTATACTTTTAAATTATATTATTTTCAATTATCATTAATTGTTATCATTATTTTACATTTACTATAGGTACCTACCTAAAACTAAAAATACCTATCTATTTATTTTAAATTATAAAAATAAATCATGTGGTGTAGATACATTTTCAAGCCGACCCTGATGCCATTTAATCCCCTTTGAAGAGGTTGAGGCGTATACAATAGGGTTTAACCAGGTAGTTTATTTTTGGCAGTAAGAGTCAACGGTATAATTCTGCAAATACTATATACAGGTAGGTGGCTTATGTCATAGAATATTTCCAACTTCAAGTGAGGTAGTTTAGTTTTATTTTTAACGTGTTATCGAAAGCTTATGTGTATATTATAAAAATAATACAAAAATGGCGAATAATTATTCCTTAGTGTTTTGTAAAGGTATGCTTGACCTAAAAGCAAAGACAATAGTTTTAAATGTACACGATGCACTTGTACATCAAACACCATCTAGTACTGTCAGAAATCTAGTATCAGCATGTGCTAATATGACGGGAGTGAATCAACAATCTATAGGCTTTTTAGGGAAAGAAAATCTGGAACTGTAGCCCCTCCTAAACAGTAGCCAGGAAGGACACATTAATACCAATTGATGAGGATGTGAAAAGTATCATAAGAAGAAAAGTGCATAATTTTTATTTTACTAGAGATCCCAACATTAGGTAAAATTTTACATGCTGTAAAAGAAGACAATAGAAACCAACCATAATATTACAATTTAAAAGGACAGGTAACTCCATTAAAAAAATTGGTTAAAACGGTCGAATTTTTTGGCAGACCTGCTCTCTTAAAACGATACACTATTTCACAATCACCTTGTTTTGTTAATGTATAGTATCGGCTAGAACTAAATCAGATAAAGTTTTTACTAAGTATAATTTATTTACAACACGGGAAGGAAACAAAAGGAATTAATATTTCATAAATAAAAACCTAAACGACCGCCACTCAGTGGCGTAGCGTGCAGGGGGCCAGGGGGGGCGACCGCCCCCCCCCGCCCTTTTAGCCTTTCCCAAACGGCGCCCCCTTCCCACTCTCCCAGTAGTTCCCAGTTCAATTTCACTTCACATGATAATTGATAATATTGTTGACCTATAGTAGCAAGAGGAAATTTACTATGTTTATGAATATAAATGATAATTATATAACAAAATCCTCATTATTTATTACTATTTTTATTATAATTATTTTTTAGTTCTTTGTTTCTGTTTATATTATAAGATGACCATTATCAGAAGAATAGTATTGGCAAATATGGTATTTTTTGAAGCTCTCTTTCTCTTTGTTTTTAAAGTATTTTTATGGGGTTTAATTAGCGTTATTATTAGTTTATAACTTTTAGAGTAAAGAAGGAGATAAAATAAACCTCTTACTTTGTTACCTATTTTGAGATTCTATTTTATTTTCACTATTTGATTTACTTTATAATAAAAATATTTTGGCACGATCAATAATTTGTATTCTTTCAGTTAGTTTGCTTTAAAAATTAAAAATTGCTTGAAATCTTTAATTTACTAGAGACTAAATTTTATGCGTGTTATTGTCGCCAATGAGAATGAATATATGCTCATATTATTATGTAATAAGTATGCCTAAAATATTTTATAGAGTTTTAACAAAATTTCCCTTGCCGTGTTCATATTCTGTTTTCATGTGGCCATTTTAGACATGACGAAACAAAAACTTTATTTCTCAAGCCAAAATTTACTAAATAAACGAAATTATACATTAGCAGTGAGGCGCCCTTTGAACAAGGGCCCATAATGAGCCATGAAAACGAAGCACTTTTTTTTTACTTGATCAATTTTTTTGTGATTTTCTTGAGGATCTTGTGTATTTTATATTTTAAGGGCGTGGCACCCAAAAAAATTTCGCCTGCGGCGCTATTTTTTTTTACCCCTCCCTATAAAAAAAATATCTACGACCTTACCTTTGAAGCTTTCGCCCCCTCCGCCCCTTCAACCACGCTACGCCACTGCCGCCACTGTCCGAACATTTATTCTAAATCATCGGCTTGTCCTATCGCTACAATTTTACGACCCTATTCCCTATTGTGAAAGATAAAATTAGGGGTGTGCCAATCCATATTGTGTTTAAACTAGGTACCTGTATTGTTACTAAAAAAAGATATACTTTCAGGCGAAAAATAATATGTGCACCCGGTAAGCTAAAATTTGTGTCTCGCATTTTTAATGAGGATTCTTAGCTGTCAGGCATGCAAGAGGAAACAGACTTTATAAAAATTAATGGTATGATCCATCTACCATTTTATTGATGAAAAACACTGGTTGTAGGACAGAACGAATACAAATAAAATGCCGAAACAATCAATTTGGGAATAGTAAAACAGCCCATTCTAAAATGTTCTAATGCCTCGGGTATCGTTTAATTCAGAGAATAAATTGAACGTCAGTAAAAACCATTAAGCACTCGTAAACTGTTTAATTCCATACATCTAAAGTAAGTAAAGGAAATCCTAAATATTTTCACGTTTTCCTATGGTAAACAAGCACTTCCTGTCTAGAGAATGAATGATACATTTTTGTGTCGGCTGTTTCGGTGTCAGTAGTAAGAATCGTAGGTAAGTATCGATAATAAATGTTTTTTTTAATGTTTTTCGAATTATAAAGCGCATCTTGTATCTCTGATATTTTTTAAAAGGGGATCACACACATCAGGTAACATGATACTGTCGCATCCTTATTCCGAGATAAAAAGGCAGGTGTTCCATGCTCACAGAGAACATCTGGAGTACACGATACCTTTATAAGATTACATACAGTGTGGCCAGTAAAGTCCGCATCATATGGGATTTTTTTATTAATAGCTTTATTCGAAATTTGACTTTGGCATCAAGTTCTGCTTCGATCGAGATGAAAATTAAGCAAAAAAATAGTAGTAACGTGATTCGCATTATCTGTCAAATTTTAATTTTTTCCAAAAAATAATTCAAAAGTGGGGTTATTTCTGAAAATATCGAAAAAAGTTATTAGAAAAAGTTTTTTTAATGCAGTTTCTAACCCACGTACAAAATTTCACCTGCATAAGATAATTTTCATTTTTTACCCATATTTTGTAAACTGCACCACTTTTGCAAAATAAGACTCAACGCAACCTACATAAAACTTCTCAGTTTTGACAAGACTTTATTTTAGATACATTTTCTTTAAAGTAGCGCCTTATTAAATGTGTGTTTTTCTATAAAATCAAAATTGGGCTATTAAAATTTGGTCGCATGTGATGCAAAGTTTATTCGTTTTTGACCCTGTATAAGGTAACTCCATAAATTAAGTATTTTTAGAAACGTAGTTTGTGTCTGAAAATAGTTAATACAGCTTAATATTGAGTTGAGTTGTGTAGTAGAGTATTATTTTGCATAAGTGGTGCAATTTACAAAATATGGGTAAAAAATCAAAATTATCTTATGCAGCTGAAATTTTGCATGTGGGCTAGAAACTGCATTTAAAAAAACTTTTTTTAATAACTTTTTTCAATATTTTCAGAAATAATCCCACTATTGAATTATTTTTGGAAAAAATTAAAATTTGACAGATAATGCGAATCACGTGACTACTATTTTTTGCTTAATTTTACTCTCACAATCAACAATAACCGAGTTCCTTTTAGCTGCTTTCAAATAGCAAGTTGAACGTTCCTTTTAAAAATTTAACTCAGCATATAGCAAAGATATTTTTCCTCTCATATACGATTTGTTTGCCAACCGTTCCTTTAACAACTTAGCTAAGTAAAAGTTTTTACTTTGATATGCAGTTTAAAAGAAGCAAAAGGAAAGTACCTAATAGCAAAGAATACAAGAAATCCACAGAGAAAACGTAATAACAAAAATGGCGCCGAGCCGGTTCTGTAGTGTATTTATTTATTAATGTCGATAAAGAAAGAAAGCCTAATAACAAGAGGATTGTGCGCATGTCCATCCCTGTTGCATGGGCGCTAGGGGATCTAAGATAAGCTGTATGGATCTAAAGGTATATTCGAGGAACGTCAAATTTGTAACAACCTGTATATCTAAAAAGAAAATCGACCTGGGTTCTTAGGTTTATAATCCACTTCCCCCTATTACCCATATCACTGTACTGCCTGCCAATAAATTTTCGTTTTCAACGTTCAATTACATATCAACAAGAGCGCATCAGACAATATCCCATCGTTAATTTCCTCGAACAATCAAATCACTTCCTAGATGAATAGACAGACAGTATGAAAACCCCATAGAAAACCCAAATAAAATTAAGGGGTGTGGACCGACAATAAGATCTAAAAGATAGTTGTACAGGCACTTCCGGTTGTTGCGGGTGGTTCCCCTCTGCAATATATATTGCGCTTCCGCAAGTATTTCTGTGTTAAATTATTACCGAGGGTGGGTTAATGAGTGGGAAATATGAGAAACGTTCGGCGCGCTTATAATAAACGTGTGCTATTTTTATGTAGCGCCATTTGAAATTGTCAAGGAGCACCAGAAAAAGTTTTATTTCTTTTAATAAAGTAGGTACCTACTAGTTTTTCCATTCCTTTTTTTTACAATAATTTTTTTCTAGCAATAGTTTTAACTTTTTTGAGATAACTCTATAGTCGTTTTTAGCAGTTGATTAATATTCAATAAGCACACAATTAGGGGAACTAGGGGCAAGACGGGACTCTAAGCATTTATATCAATAAAAATAAAACCAATTTATCAAAAAATAAAGTTTATTCTAAAAATTCTTTGGATTCCATCCATAACTTTTTTAGCATAAAAATGTTTCGCTTAACTTACACCAAAATACTAAAAACTATACTTATTTAAAAACAAACAATTATCTTATCTTGCCCCGGGTACGGGGCATGATGCGGTTTATTTACAAAAATTACATGTGTGGGTGACATCTAAGGGATCACCTTGGTATATGCTGGTACGTACGTACGTACGTATTTTGCTTTAATGCTGGAAAATCGGTCATAACTTCCGAACGGTGTGCTTTGAACGCCTTTTCTGCGAAGACTGAGCGATGGCAGTAACTGGAGTACCCCATGGCCCCGTCTTGCCTCTGATTCCCCTACATATGCCTACAAGTTCTTTTTGTTTTAAATCCTCAGACCAAGAACCTTTGGTCCGAGTTTAAATCCAAATAAGCAGGTACTTCATGTCCACAAAAAACTGAACCGCATTAAATTATAACTTACAACAAATTGATTCATTGCGTGATGTTTTTATTATAATGAAAATTAGCAGTAACTGAAATTAAATTATTTACATTTAAAGCATAATTTATCACAACTCTGATGATTTCTTGAAAGTAAAAGTTGCAGAAAAAATCGTGCAATGGAATATTTATGGGAAATGAACTCGAGCAAATCTTAGAGGTTAATAAATTTAAAAAAAAAAACGTCTAACTAAGTCAGTGGAAACGAATTATTATTAAATGCAAATAAAATGTACTTTTATCTGCAACCAATTAATGATAGGCGCATAATCAGTGGCGGATCCAGGGGGAGGGGGGCGCATAAAAATTGTCAAAACAAAACCAAACCTTAATTATAGTTTTAATTGCCTTAAAAAAACGCTTAAACGTTTAGCTATTCAGTGATATTGAAATAGTTATAGTTGATTAAACAAATACAATACAATACGTCTGGAAGGAGGAGAGGGAGGGGGTAACACCCAAAACATTCCCTGGCGACGCCCCTGGAGCCAAATAATAAATATAATAAATAATAGTTCTATACCTAAAAATTTTTTTTTTATTGATGATATAAGAATCACAGATTTAACATAAGACATGATTAAAATAATAATTAAAGGCATCATCTTTGCGGTTACGAAATTATTAATCATTAGTTACCTTGTGTTTAGTGACGTAATACACATTGATCGAACAAAAATATTGCTTATTTTATTGATGAATAAAGTAGCAAGAGTATCGCCAGGGGAGAGGAGGGGCAAGGAAGGACTATTTCCCCCCACAATACCACCATAATTGTCGATTAGGTACTGAACAAGATTTTTAACAAAAATAGTCACTAAATAACTAGTAGTAGTAGTAATGTTTTATTTAGCAAAAAGCTACAATTAATAGTTATTTACACTACAAGGGAGGCAGGTGATACTTACCAGTCGAGGACATAGTTTGCGCCCGAGCGATAGCGAGGGCTTGCAAAATAGTCCGAGGCTGGTCAAGAATACTGCCTCCCGAGTTTGGTATTATATTTTTTCTACTCCAGTTCCCTCAAATTTAAAAAAAAATGTTTTTTAATTTTATAATTTGAGCTATCCAACTGAAATACCCTGTATGTATGACAGGTTTCCTAGTGTTGACACGTTGATTGCTATATGGAATTAATAATGTTCATAATCGAACAAACGTTCTGTCACTATCAGTTTTTTTAAGAAATCGAAAAAATGTATATCGATGCAGTTGCGAATGCAGCTTGCGCTGCTTTATTACCTCAGAAATCGAAGGAACGGTACAATCGGTGTTACAAGGACTTCAAGGATTCTGGATTGGTGCAGTATTAATGCAAGTGATGAAGAAGTCACCGAGAATTCTATGCTGGCGTACTTTGTACTTTCCTAGGGAGGTAAGTATTTACTTACCTCCCTAGGGAGGTAAAACGTACTTACCTCCCTCAAATCAGTATCAAAATGAAGTACTTACCGAATAAGGAGTAGAAAATAGCTATTTTTACAATAAGTTGCGAAATGAGTGTCTTTTAGGCACGCGACGTGAAATTGTCCAACGAGGCAAAGCAGAGTTGGACAACACGTCAAAGTGACTAAAAGACATTGTTTCGTAACGAATTGTATACAATACTTTTTCTACTGAGGTTTTATAATAAAAAATTTAATTTTACTAACATTTTATTACCTATGTTTCATTGACACTTGCCAAAAAATATGAAATTATACCTAGTCTGTGGTTACGTTTTAATTGTCAATAATTACCTCCGTTACTTTTAAGCACGTTGCTCCTGGTAACGTGCTTAAACGTTTTTTAAGCACGCTGCGCTTAAAAGGAGGTTATTAAAAAACCATAATGACAATCGAAAAGAGGTTATTATAAAACGTCAGTAAAAAAATATTTTTTAATACATTTTTTTAACACATTTTTATAGATTTATTTTTAAATTTTAAAACGCAACCTTCTTTTAACAATACAGACAGAAAAGTTAAATATTTTGTGAATTGTCTCAAATATTACGTATCATTTTGTTTTTTAATTAAATGTAATTTTAAAGTTTTTTTAAACACTTTTATTGATTTTTGAGATTTAATAGAATTTTCCAAATTATTATTTTTTTTAAGAATAATGTAATTATTTAAATATTCTCTTAAACCGATTATCCATTCTGGGGCAGCTACTTCAATTTATCGAAATGGCGATCAGACGTTGATAAATGAGGAAAATATATATGCGATAATTCGTGTTATAATTTACTTTTCCCGGATAAGGTTATTGCTCTATATTTTTCGTATTGCATAAGTAATTACATTCGTATTTTCCTACTTGCGTTCTACTTTTTTAAGCATACTGAACCTTATGTCTTTCAGGTTCTTTTAGAATATTGTACTTACATGGTAGTTCATAAAAATGCTACGTCTATCAAATTCAATTTTTTTAATGAAACGTATTGTATATTTTTAAATTCTACTACATTTTTTATACCTCGTGCCCTATACATATCTTTAACCGTTTACGAAATATTACCAGTATAATGCTGGCATGCGCTTCTTAACTAACTTTCGTAACTCAAATTACAATTAAAGGCAAATATTGTGGCATATCGGACAAGTGTGTTACTTTTTTTTATATTTGAATACACAGGGATCCAAGCACAATGGATACCCTGGGACGGGTAGACCACGACGGCCTTTTCGTCCTTGTTAGGACTCTAGGGGCAGCCATAACCCAAGCAATTCCGAGTTCCGACACAGCGGTTCGACATATTAAAAGCCTCTTTGCAAAAGCAAAGCGGCTATCAATACAGTCACACTGGTAATATCGAAAGGTAGACAACTAAATAAACCACGAAGTGCATCACAATCCAGTATAGGGAACGCTATTTGCCTTTTCACCGAAAACATCTGCCATTTTTTGTTCCGACACAGCGGTTCGACATATTAAAAGCCTCTTTGCAAAAGCAAAGCGGCTATCAATACAGTCACACTGGCAATATCGAAAGGTAGACAACTAAATAAACCACGAAGTGCATCACAATCCAGTATAGGGAACGCTATTTGCCTTTTCACCGAAAACATCTGCCATTTGTTAGACCAGAAAACAGATCAACGCTGGCACCCACTGGAATGCGCGCAATCCGTTTAAGTTTTGAGCCATAAAATATATTATCTTCTAAACATTTTCTAGTGGGTGCCAGCGTTGATCTGTTTCTAGTCTGCAAAAACGGCAGATGTTCCGGTGAAAACGCAAATAGCGTTCCCTATACTGGACTGTGATGCACTTCGTGGTTTATTTAGTTGTCTACCTTCCTATTATTACCAGTGTGATTGCCTTTTATATTGGAGTTAATTCCGCTGGGATGGCGCTATGGTGTATTGATAGCCGCTTTACTTTTGCAAAGAGGCTTTTAATAATATGTCGAACCGCTGTGTCGGAATTGCTTGGATTATGGCTGCCCATAGAAGAGTCCTAACAAGGACTTCTTTATCATAAAGCTGTAGGTATATTTTTTTACTAAACTTACTAAAAGGATTTCGAAATATTTACTGGGAGGTAGCTATAGGGTTCGTTTTATTATACGTTTACATTCTCTAGCCCGAACAAACTCCCAGTTCTGTCAATACTAGCAACTAGGGCTAGGAATTTTTAAAATATAAGTATTCGAATAGTCGTTTGGTATGTTATTCGAATAGTCGAATAATTTGAATAGTCGAATAGATACTTGAATAGTCGAATAGCCAAATATTCGAATTTCGAATATTTGAATAGTCGAATATTTAAATAGTCGAATATTCGAATAGTCAAATATTCGGATTTCGAATATTTTAATAGTAGAATTTTTTAACTAACAAAAAATTTGAATTTATAATAGTCGAATACAATTCGAGTCCTTCTATTCCATTCGCCATTTGGTTGTTTTTATCAATATTTCGTTGAACGCTGAAATAACCGTGACCCTCATTTCCACAGAAAAATTTATTTAATAATCAATAAGTGGGTGTTTTTCCTCTTTTACATATACATGGATTATTTATTTTAACCTTATAACGGGGAAAATCGATATTTTCATTGCCACAAGGCGGTTTTAATTGAGTGAAAACAATCCAATTAATGTAATCTAATAGGTTACGAAATTTTTTGAAGGTAAACTATTAAAGGTGTATGTGGGTGGTGAAATACACACAAATATGTACCAACAGATGGTTTTTTTTAAACAAAGTCGCGAAAATTAAACATGGAAATGGTCAAGGTGGTCATGAAGTGAACAAACCCTACACTGAGACAAAAGCCTTCTATTCCTTATAAGAATTCACATACTCTTTATACAACTGTTTAATACTATATGTGACAGCAACGCGCTTTTCTACTGTAAAAGATAACGAAAATTGCTAGACCGTTGTGTAGTGATAATATATAATATCACGGTAATTTATCCAATAGAAAATAGGAGTTACTGCTACCATAGAACATAGAATGGTTTATAGCCATTATTGCTCTGAATACTCACAGTAATTATCAAGTTCTATTGGGGGTGTAATCTGGTTTCATATACCTACTGTATTAGTTTCCACTGGCAGTTGTAATGAAATTTGACATTATTCATGATAATATTTGCTTGCTACGGGTAATAAACCCTACTTACCTACTTACCACTAAAAATCAGTACTTTGGTTCTCAAGAATTTAAATAGCTTCTAGTGTGGTATTGTTCTTGTTGTTTAACATTGCATATGATTATCTATTATGTAACATGGTTTACTGAGAGTTAAATTCGTCCATAGATTATAAGGTTCAATACTAATGATGGGTTGTGCGAAATAAGAATCGTCTATTGCTTTATCTGACATGCAAAGTTTAAAAAAACTTAAATATAAAGTAAAATTCAACTTCAGACAGGATAGCTAGAAGACTCCGAACACCGATGTGACCTGCGCAACAAATACATTAAAACTAATACTAAGGCGCGCGGCGACTGCCGATCGCTACGAACCCCCACCAACGTCTTGTGGATTATTGGTTCTAACGGATACAATTCATTTTTGGGGACGCTGTTCTGCTTTCTTAATTGCAGAAAAAGCGCTTTACTGAGAACAAAATGCGTCGCTTTGAGAAGTTACAATTTATTTCTTAACAAAATTGCTGTATTAAAAGTAACAACTATGTCAAAGTTATGACAACCCAGGCATTTTTGTTGGGTAAATGGATGTAATTGAAAGCTCTTTGACCTCTTAATAAAATGCCGTTGAATGAGGGGTTTTGCCTACTACAGAAAAAGTGAATCTATACACACAGATTACGATACAGATCTACGTGGATTATAAATCTTCACGCAAAAAAACGTTCCAGAATAAACCCAATTCCATTTTTTTTTATATATAAATACACACACTGCAATCTTTTTATACAACAGAACACAGAACAGATAAAATAGAGGGGAGATAGAAACTCTGACTGGAAATTTTGGTCTTGTCGGGAAGTTTAATTTATTTTCTGTCAATGTAGATAATTTGGAACGAGAAAAATTAGTTTCGCGAAGATTTATGTAACATGTATAAAAAATTATTGTTTTTTTTTGTAAGAAATAGATGCATAGAGCTGCTTCGGAGCGTTAAGGGAATTCCAATAACTTTCTTTTTGTTGCAGGCAGTGGAACAGGACCGGCACCTCTTACGAAAAAAATTAACAAGCAAGGAATCGGAATTGGACGCAAGAATACTGGAACTGGAAAACGACCTCGCCGAGCTCAAGGATAAGTTGTCACAAAAAGAAAATTTGTTAAAACAATGGGAAAGGGACAAAAATTCATTAGTAAGTAACGATTTTTTAATTTTACACCCATCTATTATAGTAGTAGTAGTAACAAGATTTATTTATTAGCAATGTGATATATAATTTAAGAAGTTTTATAAAATATTTAAACTAATTTAACAATATCATCTTTGAAGTAGGTATTAAAAAAAATTATCAGTCACTATTTTGTTTTTTAAATAAAGAATTTTTTAATGATTTTTTAAAAATTTTCAAAGAGCTCTGTGATTTAATTGAAATATTCAAGTTGTTATATTCACTTAATCCTTTATGGGAAACCGATTTATATGTCAAATGTTTTCATACCCTACCTAGACAAAAATCTCTATTATACCTGGTTGAATAGTTATGATTTTCAAAATTTTGAGTCATAAAATCTTTTAACTGAGAAGGCAGTACATTATGTTGTATTTTGAAAATAAAACTACAAATCAAAAGAAATATTAAATTTTTAACATTTAAACACTGAAATAAGTGATTTTAAGGTATTCATAGCCCTCTAGATAAAACAATAAATTTGGAAAGAAAATATTTTCTTGGTGACAAAAAGTGACAAGTGACACATCGTTGTATTTAGAATGTCATATGGAGTAAAAAAAAGTAAAAATATACCAGGTGTCCCATTTAAAAATCGAAAGTTTGTCACTTCCGGTTAAACCGGAAGTTCCATAATGTTGAGTCACCTGTTAAAAAATGCAGTTTTATGTCGTATGCAAATCCCCCGAATTTTATTTCATTATCTTGAAAAACAAAAAAGTTAGAGGGGCGAGCCACCTTCCGTGGACACCCGGTATAAAGAATAAATAATAATGGACCTAAAATGCTACCTTGTGGTACCCCAATATTATTATATTCCTTTTTAAAAACAACGTTATCAATTTTTGTTTTTTGCTGCCTATTACTTAAATAATTTTGAAACCATTTAGAAACAACTCCGCTTAATCCATGCTGATATAATTTTTTTAATAATTTATCCCTATCAGTTGTTTTGAATGCACGTATAAAATCCAAAAATATTGCCAATACAACTTCATTTTTGTCAACGTTTATAGTACCGACATCATTACAAATTTAATAATACCACCGCCCAAACTTTACATCCATCTATATAATATAAGTAAGTCTACATAATAATATGTATATCGAGCTGAAATTATATTTTACTTCGACCAGAAATAACGCGTAATGATAATGAACATGCAAAGTTTCATATTTCTTCGTCCAGTAATTATCGAGCTTTCGCTCGAAGAGAGTAACAGTTGCAGACCCAGAGATAAGGTCCACAAAATCTACTTTACAATTTAATTTTTTTTAAATTCCTCATTCGACACTTTGTTCGGAGAAATAAATAACTGTTTTAAACTGTTTACAATCCTCTATTCAGATTACGTATTTTTTGTAGGCATAATCGTTTAATCCTACAACCCATACTTTTCATTAACACTTTTAGTTTAGTTAGTTTTAGGAGGTACTAATCCAACTTTTTTAGTCACCCATAGATAATGACTATTTTTTTTAGGTGGAAGAAATATCTGCCCAAAATTCAAGACTTACTCAACAGTTAAAGGAAGCACAGTCAGTAGAATCGCAACTTAGACAACAATTAGATAGTTATAAGGAACAGATCTCATTAGGAAAATCAAGTTTACAGGTACGTATCCATAACATTTAAGATAGTCCTTTATATCCTATTTTTTTGAAACCGGCGCTGCCATATAGCACTGATTAATTCTTGATAGTTACAAATTGAGTGAGTTGAATTTAAGCTTAAATATTTAGTTTAGTCAAAAACTTAAAAAAAAAGGTGAAAAGTAGGTACTTAAAAGTACGAAACATTGTAAAAATAAACCCACCAGGAAGTACCGTCATCAAATTACCATAATAAAAATACCAGGTAAGGTAATAGAATATTTTAGCGTTTATGTTTAGATCATCTTTACCAGCTTTGCGGTCATTTTTATTATTCATGCTAACTAAACCTGTATCTAAATACAGAGGTGTTTAAAATAACTGCTTAAGAATGAAATGTGTATTTTTTATTTAAAGTAATTGCAAGAAACACCAATTGTTTTATTTTACTGACAAAAAAAAACTTTTCTGTTATTTCCACGTGGTTCCATTCATGTACTCGTGAGGAACTTGGTGGACGGTAGCCTGTTAGGTCTTGTCGGCTAATTTTTCCATTTAAATTAGAAGCTTATATTTTTTTAAATAACTTTTTTAAATTTAATTTCTATTATAGCAACATTTGAGCAGTGTGGATGTCCTAAGAGACGAACTCGAACTAGTCACAGAAAAGAACAAAGAGCTTGAGAGGAGACTGCGCGGGGCTGCTGAAGAAAGGGACAACTTTTCATCTGCCCTGGAAGAAGCCTCTGATAGAATATTGTTATTAGAAAGACATGCCAGAGAGCAGGATATGAGGTACAGTCAAATAATCATTATTTTTCATTCCCGTATGTGCTCTACTGTTAATAATTATACCTATGGTCCATCGACTCGCCATCCTCGTTCACCATTTTCTCATTCTAGTTTTATTAATTCTGTAACTCTTCTCATCTACAATGACATCATAATAATGTACGATTTTAATAGGTACCAGCAGAGCCTCAAAGAATACACCCTGCCACAAGAAAAACTGTCTATAGAGGAAAGATTGAATGGTAAGTTAATCATCTGACTCGAAATTATAAATGTTTGTCACCGAATCATTGCATGCATTACATCATTTTAAATTAAGTTTGCTCAGAATATAATAGCTAGTTGCATTACGAGGCTATGCTTTTCAATCTTTAGAAAATATAGATATTTATGATAGGAGAGGGAACATATAACGTCTTTTCCTTAAAATATCAACCCTCGCACATAGTATTCGTGTTAAAAAACTTAACAGAATTACATATTGGTTCATTATTAAAGGTTTAGTGTAAGATTCTCCTGGTCTCTGCTAAACTTCGCCTTGTCCTATCTAATTATCGATTTTCTCATAAAAACTCCCGTTCCTCGGTGGGTCCAATGATCATAAATTGACTCTCCCTACTAAGATACGAGTTTTTAGGAAAACGTATACAATTCCGTTTCAATATCTAATGGAGACGGAATAACACAATATATAATATAAAATCATGCATACATCAACTAAACTTCACTGATGAATCCAGTTTTTCCTTACATTGAGCAGTGTGTATGAAAAACACCACCTGGTGGCATTTGAGGGCTGGAGTTTCTACAAAAGAACGCATGATAACTCTGAACGGCACTGGTAGAGCCCAGAGGCTCTGCCAAACCACAGTATTTATCCTTAAGAATGTACCAAAATGTGTTGTGTCTCTGAAACAGAAATGACACTCTGGCAATTGATCAATCAAAAACTTCTTTTACATACTTCCAATATGGTGAAAATAGTGTGTTTTTAATTTTCCGATTAGAATCAAAAGTTTAGCGCCTTAGTCAAAAATGTTACTAACTCATCTGCGGAACTAACCCTCGGCAAATTTACTTAAGGTGACCACCGATCCCTTCTCGCAGAAATGGACGTTTCCGAGCCTACGCTCAGCCAGGAATGCATGTCAGTCTACAGACAGCTGCGGTCTTTGGTGCAGCAACTGAAGAGCCATCAGGACGATGACAGTGGACTTCACTCTGACTGTTCTACGACCTCGTTGGATGATAGTAGTAGGTTTTCGCCTGGGTTGCTTAGTGAGGTGAGTGAAATAACTGAGAGAGGAGAAAGAGTGGAAACAGCTGAAAGAGTAGTAACAGAGGGTCACATCTACCCTTAACAAAGTTAAGATACTCTCTAAAGTATGTTTTTATGATTTTCTATAGGTGGCCCAAGAATTAGTAAGCTTAGTATTAGATACAGATGTAGTGAGGATACTAGAACGATTAGAGCAAGCCAGAAGAGAGATTCAAGAGCGAGATGAAGAGCTACAAAAGAGGATGGATAGAATCGCTGAATTAAGTAGCAGGGTGAGCACCCACTATATTCAATTCCTATACTTTTTATACGCAGTAGTTTTTTTTTTAAATAATACCTTACTTCCATATCTAGTTATTAAATTTCGTATTACTCTATTCCCAGACTTCAGTGTGCGAAGTAGAACTTCAATCGGCTCTAGAGGAAAGAGATAGAGCTAGACACGATGCCAATGACACGTCTCTTGCTCACGACGAAGTAGTGGTCCAAGCTAGAGAGGATAGAGACTTAGCCGTCCAACGGAGAACGAAAGCGGAGGTTGAGTTAGCTAAAACTAGAGTGGAATTGATGCAGGCCAACAGTCAGCTACTTGAGGTCATACAGCAGAAGGTGGAGATGAGTCAGCAATTGGAGCAATGGCAGGTATGAAAACAAAAGTTTATAAAAAAAATAGTGAAAGAAAAATAACCATACATGTAATAGGTAGTAAATAATAAATATGTATAATATATTTTTTAGATGGATATGCATGAGCTTCTAGACGAACAACTGAGAAACAAGCTGTCAAAACAGGAGATTAACATGAGAAACATGGAACAACAGCAAACTCCAGTGGCGCCAACCAGAGGAAGACTGTTACGGTTTTTTTTACAGCGATAGCATGAGATATTACTTAAGAATGATGTAGGTAGTGACTCTAGGGAATTTTGTTACCAGAATTTAGTGAAAAAGGTTTCGTAACGCTCATTAAAATTACTATAGAAAAATGTTTCGATAGGTGTATATTAATGCAAGGTTTTTTTTAAGTCCATCGGTAGCTAGCGGAAGGTAGAGGTACTCTGAAGTAGGTACATACAGAATAAGTAATAAACGTTATTTTAATTTTTAATCAAAATTATTGTACTATACATAAACTGTGTTTAAGTAAGTATAACAACCTAAATATTTTTCGATTTTTAACAAATTAATTATTTTTCTTTAGAGACAACTACCAAGTAAGTACAAAAGACAAAAGAATAGTAAAGGTCAAAATAAATCGTTCGGCAAGTGCAGGCAGACCGAGAAACGCTCAGATGACCACATATTGCTCGGCCCGATTACTCTGCTTATAATGAAAAAAAAAACTTTAATAATAGTACTGTTTACAATTCCAATGTACAGTTGTATTCATAAAAAAAGCGTACACGAATTAGAATGAGAGGAAACCTTAACCATATTTGCGCAAAACCGGCTTATCGCTTGTTAAAGGTTATTACAAATGCAAAGCATTGGCGTTGGGCGTTCAATAGAATAACAAAAATTATTTTTTTTTATTTTATAATGTATCTTAACAGTTTTATAAAAATTACAATGGAAACAAAAAACGTTTAACAAGAATAAATAAAATCTAATATTTGGTCATATCATATCCCTGTTTTTCTATTACTTGAGCCAGTCTATTCGGAATTGACTGCATTATATTTGATACAATACCTATTTGGATCAAGCTCTTTCCAGCACGCATGTATTATTTCCCATAAATCTTTTAAATTTTGTGGCCTAAAATTTCGATTATATATTTTTTTTACGATTATACCCCAAATATTTTCAATTCCATTCGATATCGGGACTATAAGCGACCCAAGGCAGCACTTCCACATTATGGGTTTAAAACCAGTGGGTTACGGCATTGGCAGTATGGACTGGACACTTATCTTGTTGAAATATGAAAATATTATTGGGATATATTTGCTCAGCAGATGGTAGGAATATATTTTCTAAAATGTTAATGTAATGTCCGGCATTAAATCTTCCCTCTATTCGCCAGCAAACACCAGGTCCATGAACACTTATCCAGCCCCATACATTTACAGAGAAACGCCCATGTCTAGAAGTAAGGGGGCTAGTATATCGCTCTTCAAACCTGGTATTGTTTGGACGGTACACACGAATTTGTCCGTTATAGTCGACTGGAACGTCTTTTTATCATTAAAAATTACCCTGTTCCAAAAATTAAGGATTGCGGTCTATATGTATAATTTAAAGCAAAAATAATCCTTGATTGTCGGTCTTCTTCGCGCGGTAAGAAACATTTTTTTCGAAGCGGGGCGACATTTTGGTTCCGATTCCTAGACTATATTGCTGGCGGTAGGTTGGGAGGCAGGAAATGCTGCATCAATAACAGCATCCCTTGCAGTTGCAAATGGATTATTTCTTAAAATATCCCAAAAAAGCTGCATCCTGTTCAGAGTTTGGAACGTTTGGGACGACCTGAACCAATTTTCCTCTTTAGGGATTCTTCTTGTTCCCAGCGTTGTTTAATTTTCAATATAGTTTTTTTATTTCTATTATACGACTGCGCTATACAGCACGGATTGACCATCCTTTTTCGATTCTTGATACAATTTGGCCTTTTCAACTTCAGACAACTGACGAGGCATTTTTATGTTCTTCTGTCAAACTTTATCAAACGTTACCACCATGCAGTTTCAAAATTAATTACACCGACGCCAATGCATTGCTTTTTTGATAATCTATGACGTGTGTGATAACCTCCAATAAACAATCATTTAGACAAGCCGGTTTTACGCAAATATGACAAAACTTGCCTCTCATTCTAATTCTTGTAGGCTTTTTTTATGAATACCAACTGTACGCAAAATTAGATGTCTGTCAAACGATGAAAAACTTAAATGGTTTTAGTTATTGTACCATATACATAGTCTGAAGTCGAAATAATTTTAAGTATTTAAACCTAACTAAAAACTGTGATTTTATAAAAGTTTTTACAAGTATTAACGAAAATGTGTACTTAACCATTATTATACCTTAATTTTTTACATTTGTTAATATATTACCGTGTAATTTATCTCACGTTTAATTTAGAATGTGCTTTGTTTCTTGTAATTTAAAATTTACCAAAAATTAAGTAATTTTAGCCCTTAGACTATATTATGCATTTTAGAAAAATTATTTCAAAGTATATAAGTAGCTACAAGTGCAAAAGTTAGATTTTCTGTTGCGGGGGTTCTAGAAATAAAACATACGTTTTACAGGTATGGTAAAGGAAATTCCCTTTTAATCACAGTCCAAACTTTTATTCAACTGCTTCATTTTGGTAATATGGCTTGCACTGTGATTTTAAGGAATTTTTTTTTCCGCCGCACGTATCGAGTGATATTATGATTATTATATTGAAACCTGTAAATTCCAATATACATACGCCATTTCATTTTCTTATCAATATTTGCACTGGTGGTTATTTATATCAGCATCTTTTTTGAATCAATTTATTGGACAAGCAAATACACACTATTTCCGAAAATATAATTACAACAGCGCCGTAGTTGCTTATAAAATAAATAACTTAAATGTAAAACTATTCCATTTTATTTTTGAAGTAGTCCATACACAAAGTGGAGTTAAATGATATAGAAAAAAGAAAAGCACAAAGTCTTTCTCCACAATATAAATAATAACACGAATAAAAATTGTGGAGAAAGACTTTGTGTTTTTCTTTTTTCTATATTCCATTTTAATCAGAAGGGTTTTAGTTTGACCATTTTTAGTGATCTAAGATTAATATTTTTATTGTCGGGATACCTAAAAGAGGAAAAGAAGACAAATTACTGTTTACAGTCGAAAGTTTCATCTTTACAAATCAAATCAAAGCTATATCAGGAGTTTCATTTACATGAATCGAGGTGTATTCATCCATATAATATAGTAAGTTGTTGATTTACACGTTATTTTTCATGAAATATCTAAGTCCTAAAAGAAATTAAACTTAGGTAAATCTAAAAATCGGTTAAACAATAATTTAAGGTGGAATTCCCAACGTCATTCAATCTATAACTTTTAAAATCGTCTGCATATTATTTAGGTAATGTATCCGACATACCTACTACAAAAATAGCAATTTATTTCATGGTTAATTTTGGGATAAAAGGATAATAATGTATGAAAAAAATCTCACCCGGTATTTTTTGCTATACAATCCTCCTAAAATAACTAATGAAATTCCTTAATATTTATTTACCATGTCAATTATGTATTACATATATACCTTTAGAGTATGTAATGTATAATATATTATTTTATTTAAATTTTGTGTAAAAGCTAAAAAAAATCAGGTTTACGTGGATACTCATATTTTTCCACATCTTTAAAATGAAGTAAATTTATGTGACAACAAACAAGGGGGGGAATAGAGTCCAATTAGCATGCCGTTATGAACTTTTAAAGAAATGCTAATGATTCAAAAGAGATGGATAATTAAAAATTATAGTATATTTGAAACTATAGGCTCTGTTGGCATCGACAAAAAAATTGTACAGGAATGCCGCAGGAGCTTATAATTTGAAATGGAGAGTACCTACGTATTTATTAGGATTTTGTGCAATTTTACCGGTACTAATTTTTCTGCAAAACTTTTTAGATAATAACATTATTAATTTTTTTTAATAAAAATCCTGTTTTTTTAATGTTATTTCAGTGCTGAAATGGGTCAATTTTTCTGTTGTAAATGTGAAAATGTCAGCAATTTTTTCTGTTTTTATAAAATACCCATTTTATCGACGATTTTATAAAAAAAAATACAATTGCAACGGTGCCGAAAAAACAACCACTAGTTGCATAACTAACCTATTATCCGTCCAAAATTAATACAAACTAAAAATCAAAAATATAGGCCGCCTTTAATATATACCATAACTTATGATTGTTTAAATATATGATGTAAATAAAGAATATTTTATGAACAAAAATTGTTTTTTAATTCGTATCATATAATTGACACTGTTTTTAATTTTGAAATACTATCTCCAAGTCCCTTTCTGAGACGTAAAATTTGACTAGGAAAGTCAATTGACAAGTCTTTATTAGGGCTCGGAATTTGTAAAATACAAGTATTCGAATAGTCGTTTGGTATGTTATTCGAATAGATTCTTGAATAGTCGAATATTCGTCTATTTAAATATCGAAATACAGTCGTTTAATCACGGTAGAAGTGGTTTAACTGCTTAAACATAATAAAGGACCATTTGTAAGTATTAGTCATTTTTAATATCTACATTATCGAATAATAATAATATGCATTTTGTCGAATAAAGTAAGATGACAATTAAATAATTCTGTTAAATTATTTCAAGATATGAGAACTCTGTAATAAATAAAAAACTCTTAAACGAAATGATTATTTATTGAACACAAAAATCAAACATTTTACACAACGAAAATAAAATTATAATAGTTCGAATATTCGAATAGTCAAATATTCGAATTTCGAATAGTCGAATATTTGAATAGTCGAATATTTAAATAGTCAAATATTCGAATTATTCGAATAGAATTCCGAGCCCTAGTCTTTATGGTATATCGTTTGTAAATTCCGCGCTTTCACGTATAATTCTTCACTTAAAGAAGTTAAATTCTCAGGATATAAAAAATAAAATTAATTATGAAATGAAACACCTATGAAAAGCAAAGCTGGCAGCAAATTTTAAAGGGGCTGTCAATGCCTCCCCCCCGCCGTGCGGCGTCAGCAGGGGTGTTGTTACGCCACTGAGTCCTTTAAAAATGGGGAAGTACTGTTAAAACAAAAAAAAATTGAAAAATCAATATATTGCCATTTTTTTACTTATCTAAATTTAAGCATATCCATGTTTTGTGGAACCTTTCGTTTACTGAGTCTTCTGATTGTGGAACATAAGGGATATGCCAAGTATTTTCATTTTTTTGAGCTATTGCACTAAAGTGAGGTGGTATCCTAAAACATATACATACATTGAATATTGACAATTGCGACGTTGCCAGATGTTTAGTTTTTTCTGTAACTCAAGGAATGTTTTTTTTTCAAATGTAACACTACACTTTTTTTTATTGAATTCGATTCCTCTCATCGACATTACTATTTCCTGATAGTATCAAATTTTTATCTCAAATAGTTCAATGGGAAAAAAAATAAATTAGTACAACTCTAACTCTAAAAAAATTCAATTTATTTTCATTTAAAAACGTTTCAAATAATGTGAAATGGAAGATTTAGTAGACATAATGTACCTAATAGTATCGATAACGATAATAACAACAAACAACTACTAACAATAACATAGCTTGTAAAAATTACTTACATATTATCGGGTTCATAATCAAATAAATGTAGTGTACTATAATATGTAAAAGTCGCCACAGTGGATCTTTTCCCGTGCGTCACCAATCAACGATCAGGACTCAACGTGGTTAATAACTCTGCATCCTTATTTATTACAATAATAAGTTTGAATAAAAATATAAAAGAACGTCTCCAAGATTCCGCAATAATATAACGTGCTAGACAAGAATAAAACTATAAACGTCAATTAATTACTTTTTTATTTGTTTAGTTCATTATCGTTGTATTTTAGAACGTCATTGTCAACCTTATTTTGATCTGCCAATCTAATTTGTATTTTGTAAATTTGTAAAAGTTTACGGCAGTGGCTAAATTCCCTTTAATGAAAGAATGTCAAAAATTTGACTTTTGCGATTTTAATAGTCAATAAAACACAAACTTTTCTAGATTTTAAGTAGTGTTGGGAAAAATCGACTTATTTTAATAATCGACTACCGAGAATTCGAGTGATTTAAAAAACCGAATTATAATAGATTTTTTTTTCACTCAAATGCTAATATTAATTATTAATATTGGCGGTTCATCGTTCATGTTGATATACAGCATTTGTATTGGGAATAACTGACTCGGTGTTGTTAATCGATTGTATTTTTGCGGATCATTAAATGTGGCGAAGATATTTGTGGATTTTTTGGCATGGTTCCGAGATTTTACAATTTAATTTAACAACTTGACCTTGAGATGTCACGATATTGCATAACTCATGATATTTATGAATACTGAATACTCACCACCAAACATAAGTTTTCAGTAGACGCCGACGATTTCTAAATAAAATAATAAATCCTATTATCCTACGCAGGCAACCCGTAATGCAGTATTTAATTTGAATTATATCGCCAATAATAACCGAAACCACTCGATGTAGCCGCTCGCTAGGAGATGGCTCTGGCCGCAGTGATTGACAGGCGGGCAGCAACTTTGGAGACGCGTTGGAAAATAAAAACCATATGTTCGTCACTCATATTGTCACTCGAATTATTTCCGAAGATAATCGAATAATTCAAGTGATTGAAAAAACCGAATGATATGTTATTTTTCACTCGAGTTATCCCATCACTAATTTTAAGCTTTAAAAATAGTATTAAATGTAATAACATTTGTTTGTCAATTTCTTTTAGATAATAGAGAATGCGGGGCAAAACTTAAAATAAATAATAATTTTTCGGGATATTATGTAGTTACGTCAAACGGTAGGCAGGCACGTCCACTTTATGAACTTAGACTTAGTTTTGACATTTTTCGTCTCGTAATTTTGATTTGATTCATACGATTTTGATGACGTAAAAGTGATGACGCACGGGAAAAGAACCACTGTGGCGACTTTAAGTAATTTTTACTAGCTATGTTATTGTCGGTAGTTGTTTGTTGTTATATTATCGTTATCGATACTATTAGGTACATTATGTCTACCAACCTTTCTTTTCACATTATTTGAAACGTTTTTAAATGGAAATAAATTGGATTTTTTTAGAGTTAGAGTTCTACTAATTTAATAATAATAATAAGTTTATTTAAAATTTAATAATATAATAAATATGTTTATTTTTCATCAATAAACTTATTCTTCAATCCCCTGAAGCTGAGCTTCTAAGGGGCAAATCTTATTTTCTGTTTTAGTATGTAAAATCATAAATCATAAATATGCATTAAAAATAAAGTTTTTTAAACTAAAAATGTTAATTAAAAAAAATTAAAAACTTTTTGCCCATAGAACTATTTGAGATAAAAGTTTGATACTATCAGGAAATGGTGATGTGATGGTAGGAATCGAATTCAATAAAAAAAGAGTAGTGTTACATTTGAAAAAAAAACATTCCTTCAGTTACAATTGTCAATTTTCAATTCAATTTTTTAAGTTATCCACCTGTACCAAAATTCATTGATTTAGGCTTGGTAGTTTTGAAGAAAATTAGCAGTTCCGGTTATTTCGACTAACCCTGTATAAAAAAAGTTAATGGTTTTCATAAACAAATAAAACAAAATTTCGACACGTTGCAAGAAACTGATCTCAGTGGGGCAACAGTGATGCCTTGAAGGGTACGTTTCTAGACAAGGTGCCTAGCTGACATTGTTTTCTTACCTAAAATTTACTATACCGTCATCAGTTACATATGTTAAGTTATACTGTCTTTGGGTTAACCACCTATCAAAAAGGATTTTATACTTCCTTTCCTTCAAAAGAAACTTATGATTTCTCATCAAATCCCTCGTTACTATTGTCGTATCTTTTCCCGAATGAAGCGCACAATACAATAAATACGGGTCATCCTAAAAAATGAAAATTATAATTTTTTATTTATACACTTCCGTGCAAAAAAAAACGGGCATCAGCTTTATAACTTTTTTTATTTTACTCCGATTTAAGTGATTTTTTAGACAGCTATACATACATTTATTAGTTTTAACATGCTTATACAAATTTTAGGAGAAATTGGTTTTTTGACATATTATACAAGGATAATCGAAAAGTTTTTTTTTAGCTTAGTGTCAAAACACCCTGTGGAATAATTAAGAAGCAAAATTACATCAAAATATCAGTTTTCATTGGGCCGCAAATATCCTTTGCATTTTGGTTTTTAGTTCATGTCAATACGTGCATTCGTTCTCACCCAAATGCAAAATGATCTTGATGATGTCAATAATTTAAATTTTTCCATAATTTTCTCATTGCCATTGCATTCAAAATAAACTATTAAAATGCAAGAAAACAAATGGTATTGTAATTATCAAGATTTAATAAACAAATAAATTTACGGAAAAAGGTGCGTATATTACCTAAGATTTAAAAAATAACATTTTCGCAAAACAAATTTAACAGGTACCAACAACAACTTTTTCACTTAAACACATCTCTATTATTTCTATTGCCTCCTCTAGCCCTTACTACTGCCTGTACACGTCGGTTCACGCCATCAATTAGGCCGCGAATATAATCCTGAGTAGGGTTGGTATTTTGACCGTCAAAAGTTTTGAAGAATTGTAACTTTTGCAGTTGGTCTGTTGTTTGCAAAAATATCAATCATTTTCATTCTGAGTGCGTTGCGAAAACGGAGTTTCAATTAAAGAAAGAATAATATCATGCTGCGGCTGCATAACTAAAGAAAATATTAAGAAAAATTCAAAAAATCGCGCTACAGCAATATAGTTAATAATAATAGTCAGATAACTAACCGTCTTTGTTTTAGCTCAATTACAATACTGACCAAAAAATACTAAATACTGACAGCTATAAATTATTTGGCTACAATTTAAATACACACAAATACCCCGCCGTGGCTACCGTTAAACCATATTTTCTATCTCAATCACACAGCACATTACCGGGTGGAAAAGCGAAATGAGCGTCGAGACTCCAGTCTCCAGTCCAGAGAGGCCCATATTTGCCTTGGCCTCGCTGAGCAGAGTGTTGCGTTGTTTTAGGCCGGAAACACCTTACGCTAAAGGCATTTACGTGTCTCCGGCGACTCCGGCCTGCGATAACGCGCAACAAATCATATAGCGCGGCGCGGCAAGAGGTTCGTGAGGCCATGGCCAACGTTGGCCTCTCGAACGGCTTTCGTTTTAAGGGAAATACAATCCTGAGCCACGTGCGTCTCGTGGCGTAGCCAATAACAGCGCAAGGAATTTGAAAGCTGTTACTACGCGACGGTGATTATTTTGGTTCAGTGTAGGTAAATGAAAACAGAATATTACTATAGTATAGTTAGGGATTTATTGTAAAATTCGATTTAATTTTTTATTGGATTTATACTGGTGGCGCCCGGCTTCACTATTGGATTTATGCTGGTGAGGCCCGGCCTCACCTGCCTCATGCCACCGATCGCCACTGTGGACAATGCCCCATGAGGACCAATTTCTCTCACAAAAGGCTGCAAAAGTTTTTGACCGAATTTGACCCGGTCAAAATCGGTCAAAATCTCGGTCAATTGACCGCAGGCCCAACTCTAATCCTGGGTAATATAGTAATATTCCTTCATTCTTGACTCTTATGACGCGGTAGTAATTTGGGTCCTGTTGCTGGTCCGCGTGAGTTTAAATTACCTTCGACGAACTGTCCGAGAACTGACATTTTTAATTTGAACCACTCGAAGTTGGTTTTTCGCCTTTACTGACGTAAAACGACAATTCCGAAGAGTTTTAAGTACAAGAAATCGATCATCAAGCTTTAGTTTTGAGTTTCCTAAATTATTGACATCATCAAGATCATTTTGCATTTGGGTGAGAACAACATGTTAAAACTAACAAATGTATCTATAGCTCTTTAAAAAGATCACTTAAATCGGAGTAAAAATAAAAAAGTTATAAAGTCTTAACCTTAATCCAAATTTTATAATGCCCGTTTTTTTTTGGCACGGGAGTGTACATTATACACGCAATTAAGGGCACAGCGAAAGAAAGGGAGGCCCCAACACTGAGCAGTATGGTAGCCTAGCATGACCAAGCGAACTGGAAATGATTCTGAACCAGTCCTGGATCGAATACAATAAGTATTATGCATTTTTAAATTTAAAAATTAAATAACTCTAATTTTCTTAGTGACGATAATCTTTATGCAAGAACAATAATAACTTTTTCATTTAAATATTTTGAGTTTTGCAAAATCATATTTTTATTATTTCTTATAATTATTCGCAAAAGCGGGCAGCAATTACTGAGTTTTGACTTAAAAAAAAATTCAATTGATAAATTACCTCATTAAAACAAAAATTGGAAATCGATTTTGGTTTTCTGCTTTTATTAATTTATAAATATAACTGTAGGTAAATGACAACACTGTAAGTAAACTAAAAAGTAACGAAATATTGATCCAAAAAAGTAAATGGCGAATGCATCTCCAGAATTTGCTTTGAAGCATTTCAAATTATGGAAATACCTCCTTTTAGGCCTCCATTTTTTCCTGCACCGTTTAATTGTCTGCAAGAACACTATACATATTTTACCTGTGATATATTTTGGGTAAGAAACACAGTAGAATTTTCTGTAATATAATTCCAATTATTTGTGGGCCACCTTGTCATATGAACTCTTCCCAACATCAGGACAGATTTATTCTGTTGGGCAAAATGGGAGACCACTGCTGCTAACTAGGTAATATAATTGTTCTTTAGTGTTTTAATTTTAACTAGGTAGGTATATGTTTAACATTTTACTTTTAGAATCTTTGCTTTCTCATAGAAGTCGGAAAAAAGCTATTGGATCTATTTTGGTAAAATGGTAGTAGTATAAATACTATATTTAAACTTACCATTTTTGAAAATACATGGGGTCCCCTCTTAGTTCCAGCCGAATAAGCAATATTCAAACCGTCCAACACCACATCAAATTGGCCCATTTTTTCAACAAAATCCTGAAACTTCTTCATTTCAGCTGGATCCGATTTCATAAAAATGTCTTTCCCCACAATAACATTATTGAGAAACGCTTCTTTCAATTCCGAAAATTCATTTTCATTCAGGTCGAATTTTTTCAATTTTGTATTGCAGTTTTCACACTGCCCTGAAAATTTTACCTAAATAAATAGTAAATCTATGAAGTAGTCTGAAGATTTAAACAGGATCTCTACATAGGAACTCAATTATTTAAAATTTCGAACACTAGTTACAATAGATAAACTGTCATACAAACAAACTAAATTTACAAGAGTTTTAGCTAAATAATGAGTTAAATATGTAGTTATCCTGCTCTAAACAACTTACTGTTGCCATAACACCTGAACTTTTACAAAACTCCAAAATATTCATGGCCACATCTTCCTGACACATAATTTCATTCTCCTGAAAGGACAAGAATAATTTCTCCAATTTCTGTACAATATTTTCCCGTTTCTTTAGTCTCTTCAATGTTTTTAGGTATGCCTGGAATGTTATACTTAAGGGTTTCTTCTCATAATCTAACATGTCTCTAAGAAGGTCCCACGCAAGCTGTTCCTCTTTATTTATGAACGCAGCTGCTATAAGAGCACTATAGGTGACTGAAGTTGGGTTGGTAGTCATTTTTATTTCCTAAAGAAAATTAAATGATTTAATTTCTTTACAAAAAGGTTTCTGGTGGTCTACAAGATAAGCAATAACATCTTTTAATTAATTATTATCCTCTGAACAATGATACTAGTATTGTACAACAAATCTAGGTACTTAATATGTATAGTTACTTAATACTAATTATTCAATTCACAAACCTGTAATATATCCAAGCATTTTTTCCAATCTTTCGTTAGAGAAAGACCCACAATAATACTCTCCTGTGTTATCGAATCTAAAACAGGATTATGCTCTTGTATATCTTTACAAACACTTAAAATTTCCTTTTCGTCGTCCTTTGATATTTTTTCCAGATTATTTTGGTACAATAATTTTACATATTTTCCCATAGTGGCTAAATTTGGCTTAATATTTTGTTCCTCTAGATATTTTAAATATGTCTTAGCCATATCCGAACTAAAAATATCAGCTTCTGTAGGATGGTTTTCATTTTTGGGTAGGTAATAGAGGACTACATACTACATTACATTTCCTATACGTTCATATGAAACTTCTAAATCATAAAATCGAACTAAACTAACCTTTTAAATTGATTGACGCAACATCCCATAATCATACCATCAATGTTTTCAGAGTTAAATGTGTTTCCCCAGTTCAGTTCGTGTTGTAAAATAAAGTCTCTAACTTTCTTCCAGTCTTCAGGCTTTTTTACAGAAATGCTTTCCAATGCCATTTCTACAAGGTTTTCCTGCCTCTTCCTTTTCGCATGGTTAAAAGCATACTTGTTGAATTGTAGGGCTGGTTTTGTGTAGTTTTTCACAAGGTTCAAAGTTTTTGATATGACTCCAATATCAACACTTCGCGAAAACATTTCTTAGGTAGAGAATAAGTACAGTACCAAACGCAGAAGCGAAGAAAATTATTGGAGATATTAATAACAAATACGATTATTTCTATATAAAAAAAAATTAAATTAATTGGGTTATGTTTGCTCTTAACACAGACGAAAAACAGATCGACTTTGGTTATCAAAGCCGACCTAGTACTCCTCTGCGCAATGAACGTTACCACAGAAGAAAAGCAATTTATATTATACAAATTTAAAGGCTTTCCATTTGCTTCGTTTAAACAGCAAAGCAAACATCGTATAGTCAGCTTGGGTAATCTTTACTGTGTAACGGGAACTCGACCAGTCCCTTTTAAACTTTTTTAGCTTAACGTATGCCACTCTAGTTCACACAGTTGACTTTTTACTTTGTTCACAGAACAGAACTGACCAACAAATAACCAAAGCCCTTAGTTTTGACCAAAAAGTTAAAATATTTTTAATAACAAACATTAACTTGATGAATAATATATTAATCATAGTTTTTTAATCTTTATTTTGTCAACTTATAAAATAACTAAAGTTACTCGACGTCCTCGTCCTCATCATCTTCCTGGTTATTGATCTGGAAGTACCTCAATTCATAAGAATCTTTTCCAGAAGCGACGACACGAAGCCAATCTCTAAGGTTGTTCTTCTTAAGATATTTTTTTGTAAGATATTTCAGATATCTAGAAAAAAAAATAGATAAGACCCATGTAAAAAAAAAATGTTCAGTTCTAAATAAGTAATCTTGTTTCAATACTTAATAACCTATTTAAAATATTTGGCAATAAACAAATAGAAATATTCAAGTAACATATCGGAAATACAAAATAAAATAAATTATTAAAAATGTGGCTGACGAGTGTCAGTTACTAGCCAAAATATAAGCTAATAACATAGCTCTAACAGCAATGTTCTTGCAGTGCTAAACGCCTCTTCCAACTATATGTTATCATTGTGAGGAGCTGGGACTGCTTATTGAAAGAAATAACATTTTGTAAATTCAGTTAACATATTTACAGCTTCACCAAAATTAAATGCATTGATGTATTTAACCAAGGTTATTTATTTTATTACTAATAGAAGAACTGGAAATTCTCTGATAAATTTTAGCTCCATTATTTGTAGGTATCTATACTAATTGTGCATGGCTTACCTTTTTGAGAATGGGATCTCTGAACTGAGAACAATTTTTGTATTCTTATCACGTCCCAATGTGACAGCATGCTGTCCAGACTTTCCACCAGAAAAGTTGTTAGTCTTCCCATTGATCTTAATCCTGGTTTTGAGGTAGTTTTCCTAAAAAAAATTATCATTGTATCCTTATTTCAAAATCACCTTGATTATAGTATTCAGTTTTATGAAAACAACATTGAATAACATATGGTTTAACACAGGCATGCAGAAAAGTAAGGACGTCTTAAATACTTCCATATTCATCCAAAAGCATCAAGGCGTCTTTAAGAAATCCTTAAAAATATTACATATCACTAAATTAATAAACATGAATAAAATTCTATGTAAAAATGTTGCTTGCCATTGTATTGTACTAGCCATAAACTGAACTAGCAAACATAGCGAGGCTCAGCAATAATATAGCAGTACTAAACGCCACATCCAACTACAAAAATCATTGTGTGGAGCTGGGACTGCATAATACATAATTGAAGTAGGTAGGTAAAGTCACAAAAACTTACAAAATTCTGGACATCCAAAATGCTATCTTCAACAGGGTGTGTGCAATCAATAATGAACTTTAGGGAAACTTTCTTCTTTTTTAGGCCTTTGCCTCTTAGCTGTTGCTTTTTAGGAGCGGTTTTTGGGGCTGCTTTGCCCGCGGCTACGGCCGGTTTAGTCTGGAATCAACAACAAAATTAGTTGTCTTTCAGCCAGACTAATTTTAACAAAATTTGGCGGCCACATAGTCGAAGCACTAGTAGCACGCACCATCTAAGGAAAGAATAGATTAAATAAAAACGAATAACATGTTGGGTAACCCTGTTGCGTTGGACATATTCGAACTTTTTTTTAACTATAAGTCATTTTAAATGAAAATGTTTAATACTTTTTAATAAACTATAATTGCTGAACATTGAATGGTTTTTAGATATCTAGAAATACCCAAGATGTTTGAGATTTTTTATGATTTACAACAGAAAATACTTACAGGAGGCATCTTTCACGATTAAGGTCTGACGTAAAAAGAACAGAAAAACTTTTGACTTTTGACTTGAGTGAAATATGACAGATGACAGAGACATAAAAGGTGGGGTAGAAGCAAATGATCAATGGGGTAATAGAACTACTATAATTTATTGATTATGCAACTGAGTATACGTTTCATAGGGCAAGTTTTTAAAAGCAGGTATAAGGAGATGACCAGAGACGCCTTATGGCTAGGAATTCTTTCGGTGTATAATATAATATTATAATAGCTATCGTTACCCACAGCAAAACGATTTTTGATAATAATTAGAATCAGTCATTCATTATTGTCATCGGATGTATATTATTTCTCTTTATGAACACGTTTAGTAAAAGAAAATCCACTGCTAGATTTGGGAGAATGTATACTGCGTAATCACGATACAATAGCTGAGTTCCTTTAAGCTTTTTTTAAATAACAAAGCAAAGTCAACGGCTAAGTTGAGCATTCCTTTACTTCCAGTAAAGATTTTCTCCTCCCCCCTTGCCGCGGTTATGTTATGTTATTCCCCTCTCTATTTCCCATTTTACATTAAGTGCAATATGACTAAAAGAAACTTTTCATGGGATGCAAGTGGGATGCAACTAAATGGTCGTTTTTAAATAGGTAAGTAAAATAGCATCAGCTGATTAAAAAGTTATCAAAGCGCATGTCTACAGGCAATTTTAGTGGCAGTTGCCCATAATGTAAACAGGCTTTTACACTTAACAAAAACAAGCGACCAATGGCAGAAGACAAAGAAAATTTCTATATATGGACGATATGTAGACATTGAACTTACTATTACAATATCAATAATTTTTTTTTAAACTTGAAAACGAATAATAATTTAAATGTTAATCAAAAAATAAAATGCAGGTGCTCTACATTTGGTTCACCATCAATGCAGCCTCAAAATCATGCATATACCTTCATGTCTATGCCCAAAATACCTGTATCATCCCATAAACTTTTAGTTCAGCATTAATTTATTATCCCTCAACGCCTCGTGTTGTTTTAATAATTTATTATAATCTCTGTAATATATTACGCTGATTGCTGAAACAAAATAAACATTCCACCACTAAGCTTTCGCTTCAAGTGGTTTCAGCTTCACTCAGCTTCAACCCTCAATAATAAACCTCTTTTCCCCAACCCCAATCGATAAAATCGCTTAGTTTTCTGATCCACCCTGTATCATAACTCCCCTTCCCATTCAATCGACCAGCGGCGCGAGCGCCTCTATTGAACACTGCGCCAACTACGTCGCGGCAATCCGGGGAGTTGAGATCAACTCTTTTCCCGTCCATGACGTTTCGTGGTAATCTCTACTATTTCGCGTTTATTTACTGAAATTTGAGTAAAAAGTGCGTTTTACCGGGTTAAATAACATTGCAGACATGCCTCTGGCGCGGGTGCTGTGCATATTAGTGCTTGGATATTGTGTGGCGGCTTCGGAAAGTCAAGAATACAATACAGGTAAGTTAAAAAATTTCACCTGTGTATTAAAACGTACAATTTCTAGGTAAATAAATGCTGGCGGTGCAGAGTAAACAAACGTTAAGCACCGTCTGTTAGTCTATGGCCTTATCCAATCGTTAACCTTAGAAAAATGCGTAAATAACATACAGTTCCTAATTAAAAACAAATAATCTCAGGTGCAAAATGGCGAGGTACACTGGTACACAATTCCTTTTATTTCATTTGTTTTTGCAATGGTCGCCGTCTCCAGGCAACATTCTTTTGTCGAAGCAATATACTTTTTCTTGCCCGAGGTCTTCTCAGTATAAATCGACCAACTTGTGTACATTTTGATCGATATTTTTGTAAGGATAAAAGTCCCGGTCGATATTCCTAGTTGTGCATTTGTAAAAATAAAATCATTTATTATTAATATTATAAAATAAAAAACTTTTATCGTGACGTCATTGCTTTCAGGAGGTTTGTGTTTGAAAAAATAGTACCATGGCAAAAGTCACACAAACAGTCACCAATAACTTTATTATTACTAATGTCGCCGAAATGTCACGTTACTTATGTAAGTGAAAAAACAACTGTTTGTTGACATTGAGAAGGCATTATTAATGAACTAGTTTTGAACGCATTTTATAATCCATTTTTTTAATGTAATGAAAAATTCAAACTATCTAAGATTAATTCAGGGTATGGTGAATGGTGTCCTTATAGAACTGACCTGTTTTTTGGATTGTGGGAATCCATGCGTTGTCAGTGGCGTGGCCGCGTGGCCAGACTTAATGTTTGGGGGTTAAACATAACTTGCTTGCCTTTTCATCGATAAAAGTAGTTTTAAAATTTTACTTATGTGCGGTTTTTGAATTAAGTACCTTACCTAATTTTTGGGGAGTTTCAAGCCACTTTCGACACCATCTTGAGTCCGCCATATCGGATTTTAGATTAAACTTTTTCACAACGGAACCTAGGTACCCTACGAAACAAAGAAATAATAATCAAATGAGCCCTGTGATTCCCTGAAATCTTGGTGGATAAACCTAGTTAGTATTATATAGGTTGATAAATTCCCGACTAGGTACTTATAGGCCATGTAATCGCCAGTTTGTTTTAATCCTGAACTTAAATCCTATAAGTAAGGTGAAGTGGGGTAAGTCTTACCGCGGGGTTAGTGTAACCACTAACCACGGTCATTTTTTCACTGCAGTGTTGCCAGTTTCGTAAGGATGAAGGCCGAGCGCCAGATCTACCTGAATATCTCTTGTGGGTTGTTTTAATTTTTAAGCTGTTCCTGTCTATTTACATTATCAAAACAAAGATAGCGATATAATCTGTTGAGGCTCACAAATAAAAGAATTGCACGGATAATGGGATGACGTAATAAGGTTTTCATCTCGTGCTTTTAAACTTACTGCTTTCGCGACGTCTTTGTTTCTAGGAAAGGTTCCTGATTATTGGGATGTATTATCAATAGGTTCTAATTACGACATAATAGAAAATGGTGTCTGTCGTTCCATAAAGGAAATAGGTAAAAATGGAAGCGTTTTAAATTTGTTTATGTTTATTATGATAATTATTAATGAAAATTCAAAGTTATTTTATAGTTTTAACCGAATTTTTTAGCATTGCTGTTCTTTAAAGGTTTTCTGGTGTTAGTTATTGCGCTTTTTACCCGTCGATATTTTCTATTTGTTGTGCCCCATTGATTTTGGCGTTTAGATCTATAAAAAGCTGCAAAACAGGCCCTTTTAGACTCGTTTTTAGCATTCGAATCATTTTTACAATAGTATTTTACAAATAAAATTCACCATGGTCTCCAAATAAAGGCATTATTCCTAATAAAGCGCCTGCTGTGCATCTTTTATAGCCCATTTCATATTTCCATTTATACCTTTTTACCCCTCCGTTACGCAGAAAATAATAAAATTTATTCGGACAAACGAAAAATTCTTCAAACGGGTCTCAGGCGCTCCTAAAAACTATTATCGTCTAGAGACTGACTGTCACAAATTTTGAGTTATGCTACGTTGCCAGCTCCGCTGATAGTGACCTTCGGTGGAGGGTCAATCGGGGTACCAACTGTTTAATAGCGAAACGCATGCTGAAAATACTATATCTAATTCCATCCAGTTTTCGATTTTTAAACATTTTTTCCCTAAAACATTATAATTTAATACCATAACTAAAACTATTAATAATTTTACTAGTAAAAAATTAAAAAACGTGCATTTGTTCTCACCAAAATACAAAATAATCTTGAGGTCAATAATTAAAATTTTTCTATAGTTTTCTCCTCGGTTTTCTCATTGCTATTGCATTCAAAGTAAAATAGACTATTAAAATGCAAGAAAACAAATGTTATTGTAATAATCAAGATTTAATAAACAAATAAATGTACGGAAAAAGGTGCGTATACCTACCTAAGATTTAAAAAATAACATTTTCGCAAAACATACTTTACCAATAACAACTTTTTCACTTAAACACACCTCTATTATTTCTATTGCCTCTTCTAGCCCTTACTACTGCCTGTACACGTCGGTTCATGCCATCAATTAGCCCGCGAATATCATCCTGGGTTTCCTCCATTCTTGACTCTTATGACGCGGTAGTAATTTAGGTCCAGTTGCTGGTCTGCGTGAGTTTAAATTACCTTCGTGTAATCTTCGGCGAACTGTCCAAGAACTGACATTTTTAATTCGAACCTCTTGAAGTTGGTTTTCGCTTGTACGGACGTCAAACGACGATACCGAAGAGTTTTAAGAACAAGAAATCGGTCATCAATGGCTTTAGTTTTGCGTTTCCTAAATTATTGACATCATCAAGATCATTTTGCATTTGGGTGAGAACAAATGCACGTATTGACATGAACCAAAAACCAAAATGCAAAAAATATTTGCCGCTTAATGGAAACTGATACTTTGAAGTAATATTGCTTCTTGCTTCCTAATTATTCCACGGGGTGTTTTGACACTAGGCAAAAAAACACCTTTTCGTTTATCCTTGTATAATATATGAAAAAACGAATTTCTCCTAAAATTTGTATAGGCATATTAAAACTGATAAATGTATCTAGAGCGTTATAAAGCCCTAAACTTAATCCAAATTTAATGATGCCCGTTTTTTTTTTGCACGGGGGTTTACCTATATTACATGTCTGTGGAATAAGACGTATTTTCCAAGAAGATCTATTGATTTTAGTGTTTTTATTCTGGAATTGGTCTCCAAGGGGCCGCTTGCCTAACTCCGGCCCTGGATAAGCTATAAAACGTCAATTTTTATTGCGATCCGAAGAGAGAGCTCAGCGAGAAACTGGCAAGCAATATATTTTAAATCCGGACAGCTCCTGAAACCTATTCTTCTCGATTTGTTTTTTTTTTCTATTCGGAAAGAATTCGTGAGGTCGTTGTGAGGTTAGGGCAGACGCGGATTTAGGTATATAATTTTTAAGGGTCATTTTTGGGTATTTTTAGCTTGCACCGTTACCGTTAAAAAACGACTTAAATTTAATTCGACAACTTATTTCAAAATTCTTAAGTAAGTATTTATAATATTTTTTGTTTATTGAGAAATACCATAAATTAGGTAAACCTAGATATCCCAACTAAAATATCGAAAAAAGTTATTAGAAAAAGGTTTTTAAATGCAGTTTCTAGCCCACATGCAAAATTTCAGCTGCATAAGATAATTTTGATTTTTTACCCACCACTAAAATGTATTTTCTACTTAATGAACACTTTACTGATGACACTGTGTTCTTTTTCATCTTAATATTAAGGTGTATTACTTTCAGACACAAACTACGTTCTCAAAAATACTTATTTTATGAAGTTACCTTATACAGGGTCAAAAACGAATAAAGTTTGCATCACATGCGACCAAATTTTAATAGCCCAATTTTAATTTTGTAGAAAAACACACATTTAATATGGCGCTACTTTAAAGAAAATGTATCTGAAATAAAGCATTGTCAAAACTAAGCAGTTTTATGTAGGTTGCGTTGAGTATTTTTTTGCAAAAGGGGTGCAATTCACAAAATATGGGTAAAAAATCAAAATTATCTTATGCAGCTGAAATTTTGCATGTGGGCTAGAAAGTGCATTTAAAAAAACTTTTTCTAATAACTTTTTTCGATACTTTCAGAAATAACCCCACTTTTGAATTATTTTTTGAAAAAAATTAAAATTTGACAGATAACGCGAATCACGAGACTACTATTTTTTTTGCTTAATTTTCATCTTATTAAACAAAAATGGTTTTTGATGAATGTTGTATTTTGTCTCCCTATATTACGTGTCTATAAAAGACTTTCTTTCCCGCACTTATTGGGTTCTTAATGATCTTACGCGGTCTTAAGACCGCTATTTCCGTCTGGCTCTTTAAAAATGGGATATTTATACTAATATTTGCATAGTTATATACCCCGCTTTAAATTGCACTGCACGCCACCGATCGTACCCGTGGTTTTTAAATAAAGAAGTGGAAAACCGACAGATTTACGGAAACTCCATTGAAGAACAATGGGTTTTAGGAAAGACGTACGGCCTTCTCCTCGGAAAGACTACGTATATCTCTTTCGAAAAGGCCATTTGTCGAACTCTTTAAATCTTTCCGAGAAGACTCCCCGAAGAGGATTGCGTGCTGGACGGAAATAACGGTATTTTTGTCGATATTTTTCCGTCGTTTTATGTCCGTCCTTTCGACGTTTCGAAAGTATGCTCCGTGACAATAAGATATTGTGTTTTATTGAATTTTCGAACAAGAAAAAGGTCAAACATGCATTCATACTATAAGTATTTGCGGTTCGTTGTGCTCCTTATATTTCATTCTGGGTCGATATTTTTTGTTTTTGTTTACAATTAGACATACTTCCAACACTGTAAGCTGTAAAAACTAGCTGCTATCCTTACAGTGCATTGGCATGTGTTTTTTAGGATCAAAAACAATCATATATTTTGCAGCATTTACTTAAAATACAGAGCTTTTTACAACATTGCTTTTAAGCTAAAAAACCATAACCTGAATAACCTCCCTTACCGCCGAAATATAAATCTAGGGTTAGAATAGTCGGGTCTCTTACACTTACACACTACTCACTGGCGAACCATTGTAAACAATAATAAATAGCACTACGTACTTCAATATATGGCAAAAACCCAAAAATAGAATTAACTATCAACCATATTTCAATTACGGGTTCATGCAATTGAAATGTGTGCAAGACTGCTGATAGACCGACGGTATGCACATAGATCAATCAAGATATTCTCAGACAGTCAGGCTGCATTAAAAGCTCTTGAATCGAGATGGTGTACCTCAAACACGGTGTGAAACTGTCACGAAACACTATCCGAACTAGGTCTGAACAACAAAATAACCCTAATATGGATACCGGTACACATGGGCCTGGAGGGTAATAAGGCTGCCGACAAGCTCGCTAAGAGAGGTGCAGCACTAAAATTCAGAGGACCCGAGCAGGTAATAGGTACCAACAACTAACTGACAATCTACTAGTGCTCAACAGGTCATGCCTTAAAGCACTATTTCTAATCTGGACAAAATGTAAACAATAAAATTATGTCTATGGAGAATCCCCAGGTTGCCTAAAATTACCCATGGGATTACCTGAGATTCAATAAGATTACCCAAGTGTAAATAAGATTACACTATAGACTGCCCGGATTACCCAAGATTACACTAAAATTGTTAAATACACTAAAATTGGTGAATGTTTTACCAGACCTCAATTTCTAAATTTAATGGAGGAAACACCCATTTTTAACAATTAATATTAAATTACCGGGATTAAAAAAGGCGTTAAAGATTTAAATATAAGCCCACAAAATGTTGCTTTCACATTCTCCGGACCCTATCATTTATTTAAACTAGTAACGAGCTGTAATGACGGCTTTAAACTCTGGTTTTAAAGGCAAATAATAGATGTTATCGAACACTTAAAGCACCTTTCTTAGTATTTCTAAGGGCGGAGAAAATGTGGACAGGCGGATTAGATGTGTTAGGATTTGGATGGCCTGTTGCAAGGTCTAGACACTTACACGGTTGGCTCATAGAGGACCATTTCGGTGAAGGGACGGTGGAATGAGACGCTTTTCTAGTGCTTGTTTATCATGCAGGTATAGAATAACAGTAATTTTGAATTTATACCATTAGGAGTTAATATTAATAAAAAAACAACTGATTTTCTTTAAAAACTACCAGAATAATGATATTTTGCTTTCAAGAAAAAGATGGGGAATTATGGCGCGTAGAAGATCAACCGATGATACCGTAAAAACTAAAAACCATTCCCGGCCTCCGTATGTTGAGGTAGGTCAGCTTCGCATGAGACAACCTTAGTGGTTTATAAATCTTGGGCCTGGTGCCCGAATGCGCTTGGCATTAATCTTGTTGTGTCCCACGACGTGGAATATTATTCTACCGCCAGTTTGCATCCGCTATTCTTATAGGGCCTCCTCAGTGAAGGTGCGGTATTATTCCCTCCCCCACAACGGCGTATCCAGCTCATGCGTCTAGGGGGGGGGGGGATGGGCATCGGGATCGCGCCGAAGGCGCAAAAAAAAAAGCGCCGCAGGCTAAAATTTTTGGGTGCCACGCCATTTTTTGAATCATGGTGCTTGGTTTTCAAGTGGAAAAAATAAAAAACACAACACAAAATCCTCAAGAAAAGCACGAAAGCAAACCCGGTAATAATTGAGGTGAAGAAAATGTAATAGTGTAGGAAATGTTTAATGTGTTGCCTATGTTGCCGAAATCAGAGCTCGAGTTTCGGGGGGGGGGCCCTGTACCCCCCCTAGCTACGTGCCTGGCTAGGATACTAGATAATAGCAACTTTAAGGAGTAAGGACAAAAATTAAACTACGCTTAAGTAATCTTGGGGGGGGGGGGGGTAATCACCCCCATTCCCCCCCCCCCCTTGTATACGCCGGTGCTCCCCCAAGCCTTTTTAGTCCTGAGTAGGGCTGTGCGATTACCGAAAAAGATAATCGATTTTCGATTAAGTATTTGAAATAATCGATTATTTCCTATTAATCGATTAATCGAAAATAAACTATTTATCAAAAATAATCGATTCATCTAAAATCGAAAATAATCGATTATTCCGATTAAAAAATAATCTAATCGAGAATAATAGATTATTTCTGATTAATCAAAAATAATAATCGATTAATCGAAGATAATCGATTTGATTTAATCAAAATAAAAAAAAGTCGATTCAAATATTAGATCGTTAAGAATATTAATTTTATAAAAGGCGCAAAGATTGAAACTGTTCAAATTATTTCGTTGATTGTCTTGCAATAATATGCTATAATATTTTTTAAATCGATTTTCAGGGTTGCTAATAAATATATAGAGACTTACAGCAATAATAAGTAACTAGCAACCTCAATCATCCAAAAACACAGGTGGGTACCTATATTTATTTTCAAATAATCGAAAAATAGTTTTTTTGGTAAATTGATTAATCGAAAAATCGTTTTTTTTTTTTCGATTACTTAATAATCGAAAAATCTTTAAAAATTTTTTATCGATTAATCGAAAATCATTTTTTTATCGATTAATCGAAAAATATTTTTTTATCGATTAATCGAATAAAAATATTTTTTTTTCGATTAATAATCGATTAATCGATAAAAAAAATTATCTCTAATCGAATGATCGATTAATCGATTAATCGATTTTGTTGCACACCCCTAGTCCTGAGGTGCTAAAGCTATGAATTTGCTGGAATATTTCCAGAGTGTAATGGCGTTTTTGACGCTGTTTTATCCACGTGCAGCGCCCAAAGTTCCTCTGACGATTCTAACAACCTAGATAACAGTTAGCCACCCGAAGCGTGGGTCGATGGCATTCGTGAGTTTTAAGATAAAATTTTCCTGAAGGGGCTCGGTGATTGGCCGTGTCGTTAGGGGGATCTGTTTATTATTCGGTAAGATTTCTGATAAGTCAGATAGTATAGGTATGAGTGACGCCAGGGCTCTACTATATCATGGTATTTTTTGAAAGCTGCCCTTATAATTGAAATACCTACGTACCGTCGTCTGTTGGAGAGCAGTAATTTTTCCATCCAGTCTCTTACATTAATCCCTCCCTCTATACATGCGTTCGTTCATTGTGTGACCTTTCGTCCTGTCGATTTAATTAATTGCTGGCGTGTCGGGTGTACATGTGTGAAACGTGAACAAAACAACTATTTACTCAATCCTAAAGATACTCTAAATCCCTCGACATCTAAAAGTGAAACTAAACCCCCATTAAATCCAAAATAATAAAATAACGTTCTTCCCTTTAAAGCAGATTTCGGTAATCCCTATTTGATTGAATTCGCTAGTCCTTTGCCCTTTTAGCTGTTCTTCGTTGTGAGCTGTTCCTCAACTAGTACTATAAGGTTTTGAAAACCGATTAAATTTTTAAATGCTTTAAAATTTCTATCCTCGACGACGACCGCAATTTGCCATTAAAGTTTTTTGGTAGATTTAAGTGATTTTTTAGAGAGCTCTAGATACATTTATTAGTTTTTCTATTTCACGTTCATAATAAGCTCAGTACGATACGCATTTGCGTATCGTATAATGAAGCTATTTCAATACGCGTTTTTTCTTTATTTGATGTTGGTAACATTTAAATGTTTTATTTCATTGACTTGCGCGGCCTTTGTGATTTACGAGAAAACCCATTTTTCGCAGAGCAAAATTAGCTTGATAACTTTCTGTGTGGATAACAGTCATGTATGTTGGTTGCATAAATCTATAAATCAATCTTTTGTAGATGCTTCAAGCTATCATTTTCTGCCAAATCCTATCCAAAATTCAATCTACTAACCTTCCAATGTCGATTTTAACTTCAACTTTATTTGGATTTTCCATCTTCCCTATACTAAATTGCAATGCCTTGACGTAAAATCATGTCTTTTGAAATTCGAAAAAAAGTAGCAAAATCTCCCGAATTTCCGAACTCTCTGTATATGTACCGAATGTACAAGGATCTCGCAACGTATTCCGTCCAATTTCAAATCTCATATCGCTAAAATAACTTTAGAATCTCGTGGTGAAAATGGGTCAATAAATCAAAAAAAACAGATTGCAAAATAATTTTTGTTGTCCAGAGGCTACTATGATAAAAAATAGTATTACTAACATAAAATTTAGACAAAAATGTACAAAATTTGAAGGATTTTTTTTTTAAATGTATTTTTCTTGATTATGAATATAAAAGGTGAAATAGAAAAAAATGTATAAAGCACATGTTTCATAAGGCGTTTTAGCGCACGTGTCAATAAAAAAACTCGCCACTTTGTGGCTCGTTTTTTAAAATAGACGCGTGCGCTAAAACCGCTTCTTATGAAACGTGTACTTTAATATACTATTTAACAAGCCTACACAAATTTCAAGAGAAATTGGGTTTTTCACATATTATACAAGGATACTCGAAAAGTTTTTTTTTGCCTAGTGTCAAAACACCCTGTGCTGTAATTAGAAAGCATAATTACTTCAAAATATCAGTTTCCATTATCCCGCAAATATTTTTTGCATTTTGGTTCATGTCAATACGCGCATTTGTTCTCGCCAAAATGCAAAAAGATCTTGATGATGTCAATAATTAAAATTTTTCCATAATTTTCTCATTGCCATTGGATTCAAAATAAAATAGACTATTAAAATGCAAGAAAACAAATGTTATTGTAATAATCAAGTTTAATAAACAAATAAATTTACGGAAAAAGGTGCGTATACCTAAATTTAAAAAATAACATTTTCGCCAAACAAACTTAACAGGTACCAACAACAACTTTTTCACTTAAACACATCTCAATATGCCTCCTCTAGCCCTTACTACTGCCTGTACACGTCGGTTCATGCCATCAATTAGCCCGCAAATATCATCCTGGGTAATATTCCTTCATTTTTTACTCTTATGACGCGGTAGTAATTTAGGTCCAGTTGCTGGACTACGTGAGTTTAAAATTACCTTCGTCTCATCTTCGACGAACTGTCCAAGAACTGGCATTTTTAATTCGAACCTCTCGAAGTCGGTTTTTCGCCTGTACTGACGTCAAACGACGATTCCGAAGAGTTTTAAGTACAAAAAATCGGTCATCAATAGCTTTAGTTTTGCGTTTCCTAAATTATTGACATCATCAAGATCATTTTACATTTGGGTGAGAACAAATGCACGTATTGACATGAACCAAAAACTAAAATGCAAAGAATATTTGCGGCTTAATGGAAACTGATATTTTGAAGTAATTTTGCTTCCTAATTATTCCACTAATAAATAAATGCATCTAGAGCTCTCTAAAAAATCACTTAAATCGGAGTAAAAATAAAAAAAGTTATAAAGCTTTAAACTCGAGTCTAAACTTAATCCAAATTTTATGATGCCCGTTTTTTTTTGGCACGGGAGTGTAGTTATAACATTTTTACTTGAAATAAGAATAGTTTAAACATATTCTATTGTTATGACGTTCAAGTTAATCATCCGATATGTCGATCTGTAGATATAATCATCATTCACGTAATCGAAATCAGGTCATTATACTAAAAAAAAATCCATACATAAATAAATCAATTTTATATAATATCACGTATCAGCAGTCTACGTAAGCAATTTAGTTATAAACAGACAAAATATGCCGAAACAGATGTTGATGCATGCAAAACATTACTTTGTGAACAAACATTTTTAACATGATCGACAGCAGAGCCATTAGAGGCAATAAAACATTTTTTATGTCATGCCCAAACTCTGTTAAAGCGAAAAAGGTGGAATTGATGTTGCCAATTTGATAAAAAAAGCATAAAATGACCTGCCCTTTTTGTCATTTATATACCGTGCGAGCAAAAATTATTTGCATCACAGAGGGCATCTAAGGACGTAATGCTTAGCCGTAGAGCTTAACCTGTTGGGTGTCAGTAACTACCTGAATTAACAATCAATCAGTTATTCCGTCATCTTTGACAGTCGTTACAAGTAATTTGATTCATCGCTAATTTCTCCAATTTCTTTGACAATTCACACAATGGGCTTTACGGAACAGCACAAAACATTCATGGTTGAAGCGTATTTTCGAAACGGGGTTAGAGTAAATGGTGAGTGGCAATACAATCAGGGTTTGTGCATGGACGATTTTCACGAACATTTTCCTAACGTTGCTTTTATTGCTGGGGAATTTTATCATTGCCTGAAAAGAACCGTGGCTGTGTTTAGGGAAACAGGTTCTATATATACAACACAAAAAAGGAGCAGGAAGACCATCGGTAAGAACAGAAGAACTTGTTGCAAACGTTCGTGAAATAATGCAAAATACGCCAACAAATTGTATAAGACGCCTGTCCCAAGAAGTGGAAAGATCTTATGGAACATGCAGGACTATTCTTAAGAACCAGCTAAATTTATTTCCTTATACGGTGCAAGTATTCCAAGAAATACAAGCCGCAGATTTTGAAAGACGCAGGAATTACTCTCAATGGTTTACCCAAAATTTATTGGAAGGAAATGATTTATTAGACCTGACATTTTTTCGGATGAAGCCTGGTTCCACCTCTCCGGTTATGTGAATTTTCAGAATACACGCATGTGGAGTAGTGAAAATCCCCATTTTTTTGTAGAGTCCACATTGCACCCACCCTCAAAAAATTGGTGTCTGGTTAGCTATTTCCCGAAGAAGAATTGTTGGTCCTATTATAATAAGCTATCAGTACAAACTATGTCGTCTTTCCGTGGTATTTGCGTTTATCAACACCTTTGGGGTAGAATAATTTATTGAAATACGTCAAAAAAGTCCGTCAAAAAATATTCATTCCAATATAAACTTGTATAACCTCTTTTCACCCCTTTAGGACGAGCTTTAGGATTTCCAAAATAATCGGAAATACGCTTTTTCATGATTTGTGTTTCAAGAAAATAAAAGAAAAAATATTTTTCCAATAGAAACTTTTATACTCCCTTTTTATCCTTTAGGGACTGATTGTCACAAAAAGAAGAAATCAGTAAATTGTATTTATGTTGAGTTTTAAGAAATTCCAACCCAAATTATTTTTTCAATATAAACTTTTATACATATTACTTAGATAACCCTTTTTCCTCCCCCTAAGGGAAAAATGCCAAATACATGTTTATTTGTTCGAAGCAAAGAATTTGTCTAAACATTTTTACTTACATTTTCTCCAGCGGTTGCGTTGGGCAAAATTTTCCAAAACAAGTAGGTAGGTAGTACTTACTTATTTTAACAGAATCAGAATAGTACCAGTTTTCAGCAATACAGATTATGATTATATAGACAAACCCTCTCAAAATAGGCTACACCCCTTTTTTCAACCCCTAAGTGAAATTTGAAATATTAAATTATATACCAATTTCTAGACCTTCACCAGTTTTAGTTTCTGAGATGCAGAAATTCCTATAATAATTTCAACCCCCGTTTTTACCCCCTTAGGGGTTGATTTTCGAAAAATCCCTTCTTAGTGGATGCCTACGTTATAAGGAGAATACCTCCTCGACATTTCATGATTCTAGGATTAGGGGTTGATGAATTGAGTCGTCAGTCACTTTACAAAAAATGTATCTTCCCAACAATTATTTGATTTAATTGTGACCGGGCCGTGATTAGACTGTAACTTGAACTGTAGTATGAATCGGCCTTTACTGAACGTTACAGAAATATACACGACATTATAATAATATAATGATCGAAATTAGATTTGTTTATTTTAAAGTTGTCAACGCCGTTTGGACTAAAAAAGAGAACAACAAAAAACCAAAATGGAATTACGAAAGTTATCCAGGTTTATCAACTGAAATGAGCGTTCCGTGTCTGACAACCTGAGGGAAAATCAAGCGTTAATTCCAGCAATCGATTTTGTTAGGACAAGAATCTGTCCTAATTCGTCCAAATGGACTTCTGTTCACTATAATCGCCTGTTTGTATAAACACATTGCATTTTGGCGGCTTTGTACTACGCCGCCAACGTAAATTATAATGGCATCGCAGCATTGAACGCGAAACATGTGCAGGCGCACCGCTCGCCGCTTGATTGTCTCGTAGCTACGATTTTGGCGGCGAAACTCTTGTATATTGTCAGTGCATGTCTCTCTCTAATGTATTTCTATGTTTTACCAATGAATAACACCATAACTTTTAAATTATATTTGTAAATAAAATTGACGCTGTATTTTTGCAAGCCATAATGATAATGAAACAATAAGACCCCCTTACAAGTTTATAAGACGCGGAGGTAAAAAAAATGCCTTCTGTCGCCAATATCTTAAATAGACCAGACAGTGTGCCATGAGTATCAGGACGAAATGGGTTATTTGGGATTTCTACATTTTAGTTTGATCAAAAATAATGGAAAATATAGGTAATTTATATTTTTACATGTGAGGGGCCCGGCTTCAGTTGTTTTATACGAGGAGCCTCCACTGGCACCGAGTGGGCCCGGTATTAAAACTATCTTAGGGGGTCATTCTCCGAAAATATACAAAAACATAGGAATCAACAAAATATATTTAAAAATAATAAAAACGAAAACACTAGCTAATATAGACTAAACTCAAAACTCAATTATATACTCGGGATAGTCTACATTGTGATGGGATGAATTCGGACGGGTCCAAAATAAATCCATAGCCCCGGAAAAATTATTTATAACGGTTTGGTAACGAAAATATAGGATTTATTTTATTTTAATGTTTTTATTTAATAAATAAAATTCGGGGTAAAATATAGTCAGGTTTTTTTTTACATTCCCACGCAGAATATAATTATTTTACAAAAATAATAAATTTTGTAGACTTCTTTTAGATGGAATAATTTTCACTAGTAATATCTATCATAAGAGGTTAAATTATCTTGGGAAATTTATTTCTTTTTTCAAGAAGGGTTCATAGACATGTCGGATAGAATGTTTTCGATAAACAATGAAATGTCAGCTCGGCAAACAAATAGGAATATAAATGAAGCGCGGGATCTATCTTCACTTGGTCAGAAGTTTCCTTATTTAACTTTTTTTTTTAATTTCTATACAATCATTCAGTATGCTACCAATTTTCCTTCGCTATTCAAACTAGCGCCTAAATTAAGATACCATGCATCAACCATATTCTTTTTTGCTAACACCATCAGCAATAACTTTTTTCGGTCTCCTGATGATGGGCGTTTATACGCTAGAAACATGTCGAAGCTTGCGAAGAAAGACATTTTTGTATGGTAAATTTACCTACCATGACTAGACCACCGTTTTTATTTATACTAGTGTTGGGAAAAATCGACTTATTTTAATAATCGACTACCGAGTATTCGAGTGATTTAAAAAACCGAATGATAATCGATTTTTTTTCACTCAAATGCTAATATTAATTATTAATATTGGCGGTTCATCGTTCATGTTGATATACAGCATTTGTATTGGGAATAACTGACTCGGTGTTGTTAATCGATTGATTTTTTGCGGATTATTAAATGTGGCGGAGATATTTGTGGATTTTTTGGCATGGTTCCCAGATCTTACAATGTAATTTAACAACTTGACTACTTGACTTTGAGATGTCACGATATTGCATAACTCATGATATTTATGAATACTGAATACTTACCACTAAACATAAGTTTTCAGTAGACGCCGACGATTTCTAAATAAAATAATAAATCATATTATCCTACGCAGGCAACCCATAATGCAGTATTTAAATCTAAATAATAAATCATATCTTACACTACACAGGTAACCCGTAATGCCGTATTTAATTTGAATTATATCGCCAATAATAACCGAAACCACTCGGTGTAGCCGCTCGCTAGGAGATGGCTCTGGCCGCAGTGAGTGATTGACAGGCGGGCAGCAACTTTGGAGACGCGTTGGAAAATAAAAACCATATGTTCGTCACTCATATTGTCACTCGAATTATTTCCGAAGATAATCGAATAACTCAAGTGATTGAAAAAACCGAATGATAGGTTATTTTTCACTCGAGTTATCCCATCACTAATTTATACCAAATTTTATCAGTTTTAAATGTACAGTTATATTCATAAAAACGCGTGCACGAATTAAAATGAGAGGAAACCTTTACCATATTTGCGTAAAACCGACTGTTAAAGGTTATTAAAAATGCAAAGCATTGGCGTTGGGCGTTAGTTCAATAATAGAATAACAAAAATTTTTTTTTTTTATTTTATAATATATCTTAACAGTTTTATAAAAATTACAACGAAACAAAAAACGCTTTACAAGAATAAATAAAATTTAATATTTGGTCATAATATATCCCTGTTTTTCTATTTCTTGAGCCAGTCTATTCGGAATTGACTGAATTATATTTGATACAATATTTGGATCAAGCTCTTTCCAGCACGCATGTATTATTTCCCATTAATCTTCTAAATTTTGTGGCCTAAAATTTCGATTATATATTTTTTTTACGATTATACCCCAACTATTTTCAATTCGATTGATATCAGGACTATAAGCGACCCAAGGCAGCACTTCCATATTATGGCTTTGAAACCAGTGGGTTACGGTATTGGCAGTCTGATGGACTGGACAATTATCTTGTTGAAATATGAAAGTATTATTGGGATATATTTGCTCAGCAGATGGTAACAATATATTTTCTAAAATGTTAATGTAATGTCCGACATTAAATCTTCCCTCTATTCGCCAGCAAACACCAGGTCCATGAACACTTATCCAGCCCCATACATTTACGGAGAAACGCCCATGTCTAGAAGTGAGAGGGTTAGTATATCGCTCTTCAAACCTGGTATTGTTTGGACGGTACACACGAATTTGTCCGTTATAAGTCGACTGGAACGGTTTTTCATCAGTAAAAATGACCCTGTTCCAAAATTGAGGGTTGCGGTACACAGAAAAAAGTAAAAGATTGAATTAACGCAAATAGGTTTGATTTAACCCAATAATCAGTTTAAATAGCAACAACGCAATGATCTGGTTAAATCAACTCTATGAAATGATTAACTTGGTATGATCAAATCAATCGACTATTTGGTTGATTTAAACCACACTAAAGGTATAATATAGCAAATAATATGATTGAAGTAACAATATCATTGGCTTATTTTTACCAAATCCTTGTAACCTTGTATCATTTTAAAAATTTGATATTGTTGTTACAACCCATTAGAAGGGTTAAATATACCATATCATTGGTTTAAATTAAAAATATGAATTGGTTAAATTTGTGATATCCGAGGTGTAATAAAAGATATATACCCGCTTTATATAGTAGTAGTTTATTATACAACGTAATGTACTGGTCAAGTTTAAACACAATCTCTTTACTTATACCTAACAGATTACAAGGGAAACAGAACGGTGCGGATCCTTGATGGACCAGTCTAGTGTACAGACTGCCGGTCCGGTCGTGTTCCCACTGTTCCCAGCTGTGCCTCTTATGGTCGTCCATGCCTGCGCTTGCGCGTATGTCCGACTCTAGATACCCTCACCCCAGAGTGTTAGGAGATACCTGCCTGAGGGAGAAACCAAATTAGTGTTATGTAATAGCCATAAAACCCTTACATACTTTTCTGTTAACCAATAATAAAATAACATTATTGGTTTCCTGTTTAATATGATCGGTACATATAGATCTAAAGAGCTGACAGAAAAATATATAGTTCGATCTTTAATATTCGAATACAACAAAATATGAGTTATTGTTCCACTCATAAATAAATAAATAAATAAATAAAGTTGGTGGGACTTGACAGTCCCGTCCCGTTGGTATACACAAAGCACAAAGGGTTAAAACAATTAGGTTATATAGGTTAAGGTAAGCACCTATTAAGAATATTTTTTTGCTTGTAGGTAGGTACCTAAGGAAAATATTATTAGGTAAGGTAATTATTAAAAAGAGAAAACATGGATTTTTTATACCGACTAATTTTAGGTCGTATTCTATATAGACCATGAATCTCATGTCTCTTTTGGCAAATTTTTACTAAAATTTACATATTTAAAATTATTATCAATTGTAGGCAGGTACCACGATACACTTAAGTATACTTACCTAATAAAATAACAAATTTAATGTAGTATTTTTATAGTGCCTACATACAATTAGTTTAGGAATAATGAAACAGGTGTGGAAGCCCGCAACAGCTTTTTCAATTCCATTGCACAATTTTCCTACACTTACAAAGAAAGAAAAACACGAGGAAAACCATAAATGAACTCCAGACTCCAGCGTCGCCACACAAAACAGATAAGGTTATGTTGTGACTGTTGTTATGCGAATGCCGCGAATGACGAGACACTTGCTGCTTTATTAGCGTCCCTAAACTGAGCTGCCATTGGTCAATTGGCGATGGCCTGACTATCTTTCAAATTTACTAAAATTAACACGTTCACATGCTAGAATCTAACCGACAGTAGGGTTAAATAGAATTTCAAACCGAAGGTTATTAAATAGGTAATATTAACAAAATGAAATGGTTGATTGAACCATACAGTATCGTTTAACACAATATAGTGTTTAAAATCAACATTTTGATTAGATTGAATTAACACAGAAAAGGTATAATTAAGTATTAATATTTTTACCATTTAAATGAGCTTGTTTTTACCCAATGAAGGTGATTCTAACAATTTAAAATTTTAGATTCAACCCAATCAAGTAGTAGAAATAATCGAGTAAAATTGTTTAAAAATACCCAAATTGTTTTAATTTAACCTTTTTAAAAGTAATCCAATGGACTTGCTAGATTCAACATTTTACTTTTTTCTGTGTATATATAATTTAAAGCAAAAATAATTTTTTATTATCGCTGTTCTTCGGTAAGAAACATTCTTTTCGCAGCTGGGCGACATTTCAGTTCAGATTCCTTGACTCTGCTGCTGGCGGTAGGTTGGGAGGCAGGAAATGCTGTTTCAATAACAGCATCCCTTGCAGTTGCAAATGGATTATTTCTTAAATATCCCCAAAAAGCAGCATCCTGTTCAGGGTTGGAACGTTTGGGACGACCTGAACCAATTCGCCTCTTTAGGGATTCTTCTTGTTCCCAGCGTTGCTTAATTTTCAATATAGTTTTTTTAATTTCTATTATACAACTGCGCTACAGCACGGATTGACCATCCTTCTTCGATTCTTGATACAATTTGAGCTTTTTCAAATTCAGACAACTGACGAGGGATTTTTATGTTCTTCTGTCAAAGTTATGTAATTTCCGGCATTAAATCTTCCCTCTATTCACTAGCAAATATCAGGTCCATGAACACTTATCCAGCCCCATAAATTTACAGAGAAACGCCCATGTCTAGAAGTAAGGGGGCTAGTATATCGCTTTTCAAACCTGGTATTGTTTGGACGGTACACACGAATTTGTCCGTTATAGTCGACTGGAACGTCTTTTTATCAGTAAAAATTACCCTGTTCCAAAAATTAAGGATTGCGGTCTATATGTATAATTTAAAGCAAAAATAATCCTTGATTGTCGGTCTTCTTCGCGCGGTAAGAAACATTTTTTTCGGAGCTGGGCGACATTTTAGTTCCGATTCCTTGACTATATTGCTGGCGGTAGGTTGGGAGGCAGGAAATGCTGCATCAATAACAGCATCCCTTACAGTTCCAAATGGATTATTTCTTAAATATCCCAAAAAAGCTGCATCCTGTTCAGAGTTTGGAACGTTTTGGACGACCTGAACCAATTTTCCTCTTTGGGGATTCTTCTTGTTCCCAGCGTTGCTTAATTTTCAATATAGTTTTTTTTATATTTCTATTATATTATACAACTGCGCTACATCATGGATTGACCATCCTTTGTCGATTCTTGATACAATTTGAGCCTTTTCAACTTCAGATATCTGGCGAGGCATTTTTATGTTCTTCTGTCAAAATTTATCAAACGTTACCACCATGCAGTTTCAAAATTAATTACACCGACGCCAATGCTTTGCATTTTTGATAATCTATGACGTGTAATAACCTCCAATAAACAAACATTTAGAGAAGCCGGTTTTACGCAAATATGACAAAACTTACCTTTCATTCTAAGTCTTGTACGCTTTTTTTATAAATACAACTGTACCTATTTATAAATGTATAAATTTTATTACAGAATCGATTCGTCAATTTCTTTAAACATAATCCAACCCTCGATCTCGCACGGAACTTTACAACATTTACCATTTGGTCCGGAAATTAATCTTAGCTAATTTTAATGTTTGCTAATAGATTGTCCATTTGAAAAGCCCAGCTGAGCTCTCACTTCATAATAAAACAATTTCCGTCCTAGAGTGAACTGGACTAATTTCCGTATTAATTGAATTCGTTGCCCGTTTTAGGGCCGTTAGCTCACGTGCCCTTGTATTAAAACAGTTAAATGAAATATTAGAGTTTATTATTTATATTTATATTTATGTCAGATTAACAGAAATTTAAGATTGTTATACCGTGCGACCAAAAATTATTTGCATCAAAGAGGGCTTGGATTAAAAAACGCAGGGCTTGGTTTAGATCACAATGATATGAGGACGATAATATAGATATCTAACCAAATCTAGGTTAAAATTTTGTCAAATTCATGTTATGATACGATATGCCAAACTAATGAGTAATAAAACAAGTAGACAAATACAAATTTATTTTTGTTGTTTACAAAACTAACAAAGTAAGAATATACAGAAAGAAAAAGAAAAATAATTACATAAATTGCTGAAATTGGCCACCGCCATGCTCCAAGCATAAATTCACACGTCTCTTCATATTTTCGAAAGTGTTGACCAGCATCTCTGGAGAAATGTTACCACATTCTTGGATAATCCTTTCTTGTAATTGTTCTAAATTTGCAACTGGTTTTTTACAAATAGTGTTCTTTAAATGAGGAAAAACGAAGTAATCCATAACCGTTAAACAAGGTGATCTAGGTGTGACCAATGTCTGATCGAAAACTGATCAATCTGTCGTCGAAAAAATTGCGTAAGTAGTTAATAGTTTCGGCGGCTGTATGGGCGGTTGCACCGTCCTGTTGAGAATATCCAAAACGTAGTTCGTCGTCAAGTAATTGCTCCACAAATGGATTCAAAATATTTTCTCTATACCGCTGTGCTGTAACTGTGTCATGGAAAAAAATAGGACCAACAATTCTTCTTCGGGAAACAGCTAACCAGACACCAATTTTTTGAGGGTGCAATGTGGACTCTTCAAAAAAATGAGGATTTTCACTACTCCACATGCGTGTATTCTGAGAATTCACATAACCGGAGAGGTGAAACCAGGCTTCATCCGAAAAAAATGTCAGGTCTAATAAATCATTTCTTTCCAATACATTTTGGGTAAACAATTGAGAGTAATTTCCGCGTCTTTCAAAATCTGCGACTTGTATTTCTTGGAATACTTGCACTTTATAAGAAAATAAATTTAGCTGCTTCTTAAGAATAGTCCTGCATGTTCCATAAGATCTTCCCACTTCTTGGGACGGACAGGCGTCCTATACAATTTGTTGGCGTATTTCGCATTATTTCACGAACGTTTGCAACAAGTTCTTCTATTCTTACAGATGGTCTTCCTGCTTCTTTTTTGTGTTGTATAGAACTTGTTTCCCTAAACACATGCAATGATAAAAATCCCCAGCAATAAAAGCAACGTTAGGAAAATGTTCGTGAAAATCGTCCATGCTCAAACCCGGATTGTATTGCCACTCACAATTTACTCTAACCCCGTTTCGAAAATACGCTTTAACCATGTGTGAATTGTTCAAGAAATTGGAAAAGTTAGCGATGGATCAAATTACTTGTAACGACAGTCAAAGATGACGGAATAACTGATTAATTGTTAATTCAGGTAGTTACTGACACCCAACAGGTATTAAGCTCTACGGCTAAGCATTACGTCCTTAGATGCAAGGCCCTCTTTGATGCAAATAATTTTTGCTCGCACGGTATTTTAAAGTTACTCTTCGACCAACCTTTAAAAAACGTAATCGACAAGAATACGCGTCAAAGCAACCTGCGACAAATTTTCTTCGGTCCCATATTATTCCCATCAGCTCCATCCGTCTGTATAAAACACAATTTTAAGACAAGAAGGCAGTTTAGGCCCTTCGGGGCAATTTCTCTATATTTAAAGGCAAATAACTTCGTAGGGGTGCGACGCGGCATCAGACCCACCGGGGCGGAAAAGTGCCGTCACTCTGGAACTTTGTTCGGCTCCGGGGAGACAAATTAGACACAGTGTGTGGCGGTAAAACGACTCAAAAGGGGCGACGGGTTTCAATCAGTTCAGTGAATTATGACGTAGGTTTATTGGAAAATATATCAGTGCATTTTTTTACTGACATGATGCTGAAGCAGCTGCAAGTCAAATTTAATCATCTCCAGTATAAAATTCAAACGACTGAAGAGCACTTAAGACGTTTTAGTTCCTTAGGGCAATTATCACAACACATTGGCAGAGACCGAGATTAAGCAGACGCACTGGAAAGAAAGGAGAGACAAATTAGATACAGTTTTAGTATTGAAAATACTACTGGGTTCGTATATACGGGTATATTTCATGAAAAATAAACGCGACATGCGACATGCACATAAATAACACGGCGGTGAAGTTTAAACAAACATCCGAGCAGCACAGGATCGATGGCATCATGCTGAGTAATAATATTGTTTTGTTTTGGGTTTCGGCATTTATTATTATATTTGTTGATATTAAGATATGGCCGGGAGAGAGAAAACAGAACAGTAGTTAAGAGTTAGTATTGAATCGGCCAGTAGGTACACTGAGAAAAAGGATTAATTCCCAATACCCAGATATATTTCATCCAACTAAATAATCGAGTTGGTAACGAGCAACTAAATCACCGAATTCAAAGAATTACATAATTTAATTGGAATTTCAATAAAGGTTTAATTGATCCACCACTATACCAAAAATGTTTAATAGGAATTAAATTGCGTAAATTATAATTTATTTGATTTTTGGATAGTGCATATTTAGCAAAATTAAAATTTTGTTGTCACAATGACGATTTAATTCATGTAATGAATAATAATCCTTTGTGGTAATTATATTTTATTTTGAACAGATTTTAATATTCTTGTGACAACTATACTATAGTTTGCAAAAACGAAATCAATTTTGTTCAAAAGTAATGCGTTATTCCAAAAATAATATCATTTTATTGGCGCAATTATATCAGATTGTAAGAAATAGAACAATATGTTTTAGAAATAATGTATTATTGTGCTAAAATAAGTTAATTTAATTGTAACAATTATTTATAGATTCATTTTAAACCCTTAAGATATTTTTTATAACTAATTTATAATTGTAACAATATGTTGATTTTATTTAGTCAACTATTGCATGCATTTGAGAATAATATTATTTTATTGGCGCAATTATATCAGATTGTAAGAAATAAAACAATATGCTTTAGAAATAATCTTTATTTTTGACAAACCTCGTATACGCCTGGAAAAATTTAATATTTGATAGTTGCATTTTAGGTTTTAGACCAAGCGGAACTTTTTATGAAGAATAAGTAACAGTTTTTCGTAAAATTAATAATAAAATAGTTTCCCATATGGGTCCAACTTTTTGCCGGACACTGTATAAGGAATAAACATTTCGGACAGCGGTTTTCACCAGTAACTGTAATATTTTGATGCTCTTCTTCCTAGAAAAAAATAAAAATACCATTTCAAATTTTCGAGAAAATCATAAAAATCTGCGACCTTGTCGTAAAGCGCCACCTACTGACACGAAAAATAACTGAACTCAAAATGTTATAATTCAAGTAGAGCACCCATAAAAGTGCTTTAAAATTAAAAAAAAGTTATTTGAAATCGGTTATCAAACCAACGTTTACCCCTTCCGCACCCTTTATTTGACAAGGTAGAGAAAAAATGTAAATACAAAAAAGTTGTGATATTTTCAGTAGGTTACAAAAGAAAAATTTCAATATAGGTTCACTTGAAACAATTTTGATTAAAACAATATTTTCTGCTCCGAGGTTGGATTTACGCCCTTTAGCGGTGGAGTTTGCTGATTTACCAATAATTTTTTTTTCTAAGGGTAGTCCGATTAACGGATCCTGAGATACCTATAGCCGGCGTCCCTTATTAATGAGCCACCCTGTATATTCTATACGGAAAATTATATTAATTTTTTTATAAAAATGTATATTATTATAGTATATTTACTTAATAGTTTCCGAGAGATTGACCCGTTTTCTATAATCTTCTAACGTTCCATTTACCGTGAAACATCCTGTACTTACTTTAATTACTATGTGCATATTTATTTTATTTTTAACATTTTCTGATTAATTGGTTAAAAAATTAAAGTTTAAATAATCGTCAAGTTTAAAACAATTATTATCATATTTATTTTGGCAGCCATATTTTATATAGGTACAATTATTTAAGACAGGATTTCTCAAACTACTTAGGTACTTATTGAAAAAAATTTGGTTTAAATTCCATTGAATATTTATAAATGCATTAATAAATGTTATTTGTAGAAAAATTGGTACGGTTATACAGCGTGCGCATTGGAAAATTTAGTCAAATTGCGCAATTCGCAACACATACATATTATAATAATGTACGCCATCTTCCCGGCGCGGCGCGGCAGTTCTAGAACAATATAGTAGATAACAACTAAAATATTAGATAATAAAATAGGTATAATAATTGATGACTTACCGACAAACACAGGTACTAACATGGGTAACCCCCAGGTTTTTAATATTTCCTCCATTTCATCCATAACTATATTATTATAATTGGACCACTTGAAGACAAACAAAAGAAAATACCGACACCCGACACCAACCCGCCCGCTTCGAATTAAATGCTTCGCGTGGCGGTCGTCTTCACGTTGTGACTCGAGCCGTAATTCTGGGAATCACCAACTAACTTGCCTACAGTAAAATTTAGTTCGCGGAACTCTGGCAAAATAAATTTATTTTGGAATATCTGTTTTATTTGCAGTATTAAATTATAATCTCTAGATTTCTTATAGCATACTATGCTAACAAATATCTGGATTCCTTGAATAAAATATTTATTAAGAAAATTGGAAGTAAATAATATTAGTAAACTGTAATTGATTGCATTAAACTTTTGTTAATTTAACCATATATATTCCAATTCGATTTTTTAGTTGCCCGAATTAATCAAAAATATTTTACAAAATGATGTCAAGAGTAATTTAGTGTAGTGAACTATAATCTTATTTATCCAATTAAAAAACCAATACTAGAAATGTTAAAAATCGCTTAATTGCCACCAGAAAGAAATTTTTCTCCGTGTACTTGTACGGTTTGCGTTTTTTATTAAACATATAAAAACTGCATTATTCAATTTAATTAGGGTTGCCAGGTTTAAATCTGGAAATCGCAGGACACAAATTTAAAAAAAGAAGGACTGACACGAATAAAAAAGGACATTTTTTTAAAACTAAAACAGAATTTATTTTATGTAAAAAATGAACAAAAGCTAAGTTTTATCTAACAAAATAACAACTTAAACAACAACTTAAAAATGCTTTAAAAATGTCTTATTATTATAGTATAATTATTATACAGAATATATTTTACTAGCGTGTATCCGGCATGCGTTGCAACCAGCTGGTATAAATACAAACCCGAACAAACCCGATATATTAGTACCCGGCATGCCACTTTCTGAAATTGCACCCGTGCGAAGCCGGGGCGGGTCGCTATTATACATAAAACCCTTCCCCTTGAATCACTCTATCTATTAAAAAAAACCGCTTCAAAATCCGTTGCGTAGTTTTAAAGAGTTAAGCATATATAGCTGGTAGGGGACGGACAGACAGCGACAGCGACTTTGTTTTATACTATGTTAAGATTAGAACGGACGGCCTCCAAGAGCTTTATGTTTCTGTCATATTATAAAATTATTTGCAGGTTAAATTATAGTTATTAATGATACTAGTTCGATATGAACACTATAATAAAACGTGTGCAACGTTAAACCACGAGGCGTTAGCCGAGTGGTTTAATTGCACAAGTTCCATTAACAAATTTCATAATATCGAACGTGTAATGCGGCGGTCTTAAAATATTAAAAGGAAGTTAAGGTAAAGAAATAAAAAAAAAGTGGAAAAAACTAAAAAGTGAATATCGCTGAAACAAAGAGAAATAGCGCGGCGGTCTTGACGTATTACAAAGAAAGTCGGGGGGCGAAGATTGCAAAAAAGCAGGAAAAACTCAAAAATGGTTATCTCTGGAACTAAGAACAATTAATAGCGCGGCGGTCTTGAAATATTACAAAGGAATTTGGGGGTAAAGAATTGAAAAAATTCTAAAAAATAAACAGTGAATGTCGCTGAAACAAAGCGAAATAGCGCGGCGGTCTTGGCGTATTACACAGAAAGTGGGGGGAGATGGATATACCAATCCAAAACATTTCATAGCCGACTTAAGATTTAGACATTTCATGAACAAAGAGTACAAGGACCAGCAGGTAAATGGATGTGTTTAGCTAAAGAAATAATTTTGCCGCTATTTTTGGAACGGTGGTTTTAAGCTCTCTTCAATATGTAAGTACTAATATACATATTATCCTGTATTTTTTATTTTAACAAAACAGTCAATTTTCTAAGTATAATAATTTAATTATTATTTCAAACTAAATCGGAGCATCCATGCCCTCATAATAACGCGTGATAGCGGCTCCATTGTGTCAACACGTTACATACTCACAGATAGGAGTAGTCTGTGACATAATGGTTTACTTCCGGCCACTGTATGTGGTACCTAGGTATTTTCAATACGCCTATGATACTTGCGTAAGATGCAAGATCTGTGAATTTTTGAGTACGACTCAAAAGTGCGTCGGATTTTAATTAGGGGAGGAATTATGACGTAGGTTATTGGAGAATATATTAATTAGGGCATTGTTAAATAGAGCAGAAGTGGAACCACAGACAATCGTAATCGACAATTTCCCCTTACGTCTTTCCCCGTCTCGCCTTGGCTCAAGGTCAATCTACATAAATAGCTACCACAGACGATCGCTTTATCCAACTTAACGATTTTATCGCATCGAAAGAAGTCGACTGACAAGTGGACGCCGCTAAAGCTTGTCGACGAACAACCTAACCTCAGAAATCGTGTTTGTTTACTTTGTTTTGAGTTTTAAATGGTTTTTCGCATTTGGGTGGTTTAATAATAATATATCTTTATAATTATAATACTAATATTATTATATATCTTTATTCTCAACCAACTTAAAAAGTTTATTACAGAGAATATAACACCAAATATATAATAATATAAAATCACAAATAATCATGTTTAGTACCTAACTGTTAATAACTCCATCGAAATTATTTAAAAAATATATATATAATAACCATTTACGAAATAATAATACGTTAAAGTTAGTTTAGTTTTAAAAATTTTTGGTATTTTTAGTTTTTGTTTAAAAATCCATGTTTTCGATATTTCTTAAATTTTTTTCGGTAAACTGTTGCCAATTGTTATTCCTTTATATAATACTGATCATTGGCTAAAAGTACTCTACCATAGGTGTATGAATATCATTGCTTTTGTCTCGTGATGTAAATAATGTTGGTCGAAGGAAATATTATATTCGATTGTTTTTCTTTAATAATAATAGAGTGTATTAGAATACATAGTTTTAACTTATAAAGCTTTCTAAAATTAAATATCCGTTTAGTTCATACAAATTTATAGGGTTTTCGGAGAAAGCGAAAAACACAGTAAGTATGTACCTACATGAAGTTTTCTGTTTTTAGACAATGGAGTCTGCAGTAAAAAGAATGAGAGTAAATTCCAGGCATTGGGATTTACTCCTAGATATCTTAGAGGTGCATCCTGAAATGATTACAGGCAAATTTGTGTGCCAAAATGCTAAACAAAAATCTCTGGAGTTGTGGAAGGATGCAGCCACAAAATAAAATGCGTTGGGCCTAGGGGAAAAAACCATGATAAATGAAAGCTTGCTGTGCAAAACTGAAAATATAAAACAAAAATGAAGGTGTCGGAAATAAAAACATTTTATTAGATAATATACAAGAAAAATTATTAAAAACTTAAAATTTAGAGACTACAATAAACAGTAAACAAACACAAATACCAAAACAATTTAAAAATATAACCTATATTCTTCTTCTTTTTATTGTTAATTACTGGCTTTTAATCATAAACGGGGAATTATAGGAAATATTTTTAAAATGGATAATAAGTCTTTATCGACAAAACGGAAACTCCCGAACAGAAGACGATTTCGATAAGTAGATTAACCGTGGTACGAAATCTCGATCGCTTCGACAAGAAGGCGATCGACTTCTCCTTGTCGATCGATATAAAAGCGATTGTTCGTGGTTCGCCTTCCGGTGTCATATATTTCTGACTTATTTTATTCAGAGTTTTTAACGAGCATTTCCATGGATGTCATTTTGCAAAGGATTAAAAAAAAACGCTAAACCTGGTCGTAAACCCGCTTTTTAATCTCAAAACACAGCTACCGATATTTAAAAATACAACCGAAAAACCACTTAAAACACAGTTCTTAGAGTCCTCTTAATGGGCTTCTTAAGTTCCTTTTAATGTCTAATTAAAACCGTTAAGTTTATTATTTCTCCGGGATTAGATTTCATCCCGATCGATTTGTCGCTATCGAACAGTTCCGAGAGCTTAAACGAAGTTTATTTTGAATGCCATTAGATTGAATCATTTCGCCGTTATATTAACAAACAAAATTAAAAAAGTTTAACGATGGATATATCACAGGAGGCCGTTTTGTTTTGAAAATGTTAGTGTTTTTGTTTGTCTGTTACGTAACATACGAGGAGGTTACAAATTAATGGGCGAGTTCCTGGCGAGGAAAAAACTAATAAACTTCGATATGTTAAAAAAATTAAAGATGTAATTAAGTTGGTGAATGAAACGGAGACAAATTACATTTTTACTGGAAGAAAAATAAATAATGCATTGAGGAAAAGTATCTAATACAACAGCTTTGCTAATGCTAAGACATAGTTTGTATTGATAGCTTATTTTGTATTAACCCATATTAAATAAATTGCTGATGTATCAAACCCGCTTTAGTGTTATATCAATTCCAGATTTGTTAGAACAGTGTTTTTATTGGTAGTAATCAGTTCCATTAGCATCACAGTCTTGCTGGATAATGAACGATTTTTAATACAGCAATTTTGTTAAGAAATAAATTGTATCTTCTCAATGTGACGCATTTTGATCCCAGTAAAGCGCTTTCTGTACAATTAAGAAAGCAAAACAGCGTCCCCAAAAACGAATTGTATCCGTTAGAACCTATAATCCACGTAATATTAGTTTTAACGTATTTATTGCGCAGGTCACACCGTTGTTCGGAGTCTTCTAGATGTCCTGTCTGAATTTGAATTTTATTGATCGTACCAATACCCGTTTCAATTAATATATTTTTATTTTGTATTGAAGTTTTTTTCTACTTTGCATGCCACGCAGACAACGCAATAGAAGATTCTTATTTCGCACAACCCATCACTAGACTAGTATTGGACTTTATTATCTATGGACGAATTTTACCATCTCAGTAAACCACGTGACGAGAACAATATCACCCTAGAAGCCATTTAAATTTTTTGAGAACTACTGTACTGAGTTTTAGTGGTATAGTGTTTCTTAGGTCAATTTAATGACATTAAACTGTGGGAATTTCCTAACCATAGGCGTTCCACACAAATAATTAATATGCGTATACACACTTATAAGTTTGTTTTACATTAGGTGTTTGTACATACTACACTTTATAAACCCACTGTATATATAATAATATTATATTAAAATAATAAATATAAGGTAACTCAAAAATTCTATATACAAAACTAAAATCAGAAAAATAAACCTGACACGGCACGACACTGCTCAGAAAATGCTTTAATTTTTTACCAGAACTTCATTCTCGTCAACCAGACTCCGGCCCGTTCATCAAGGCATAACCACGTATATTTTATCTCCGTCTCTTTCACGCCATCGGCGGTCACTGGCCTATCTCTGTCTGGCAGAATCGATCGTCAGACGGGCCGGGTACCGGTTTAGCTTATATCCTGGCGCTTGCAATCGCAACAAACTACATGCTGTTGCCAATTCTTCAAAATTTTCGGATTTGTAAGCACAATGTAAGTATATATAAGAAACAAGGGTTTGTTAATTAGTTGTTTTTAAACACTGAAAACACTTTTTGTCTTGATTTCAGTTATATTGTTTCTTAAGGACTAAAGAATGTATTATTATAACAATGAATGGCTTGTTATTTTTTTCTGTCACACTCAAAACTCCTCGGTTTAAAGTATATTTGCAAACTAGCTTTCAAAGAAAGTTACTGACTGACAATTGAATACTGATATAAATGAAATATCTTTAATAAAAAAACTTAAAAAATTGAAGAAGAAAGATCTGACAACCCTGGTTGTGCGGTCGGTCTCTTTGAGACTGTTTACCGCCTTATGGAATGATTGGAATGTCCTCAAACTGAGATTGGATAAATAATAAGTATATGCTTTATTAACCGTGGCAAGCAAATATTATTATGATTGATGTCAAGTTTCATTACAAATGCCAGTCGAAACTAATACAGTATATAAAACCAGATTGCACCCCCAATGGAACTTGATAATTACTGTGATTATTCAGAGCAATGATGGCTATAAACCATTCTATGATAGCATTAACTTCTATTTCCTATTGTCTAAATTACCGTGATATTATCACTACACAACGGTCTAGCAATTTTCGTTGTGTTACAGTAGAAAAGCGCGTTGCAGTCACATATAGTATTAAACAGTTGTATAAAGAGTATGTAAATTCCTATAAGGAATAGAAGGTTTTTACGCAGTGTAGGTATATAGGCTCATCTTGTACGGAAAAGTACATCTTTCCTCACGCAAATAAGTACGGAAAGTTTCGTGCCTGCGTGTATACAGTGTGGTTGTTTAAGTGTGCAACATATGGGCATTTTTTTATTACCGATTTCTCAGAAAATTTTATTCTTGATAAAAGTTGGTGCATGTTCGATAATCATATTAGGTGCACTTGGAATGGTTGCAAGTCAAACGGCGTACAGGGTAGGCCAAAAAATATAAAACTTGTACAAGAATAAAGTACCCCTATTTCAGAAAATTCAGCAAAATGTTATAAAGAAAAGTTGTTTAGAATTAAAAAACGTAACCTCCTAAAATAAAAAGATATGTTTTTTTTAAAAACATTAATAATTTCCCAAAAAAATTTTTTTTTATTCACCATAAAGACCTTCATAAATTAATCAAAATCAAATCAATTTCACATATCTTTGTTCAAATTCAAAATTCAAGCATATTTGTAAAATTTACTTGAATTTTTAATTTATTAAGGAATCACAAACTTCATGTTTGTTGCAACGATATTAAACACAACTTTAAAATATCCTAAAAATTCTTTTTAACAAGATAAAACATTAGTAATGATAATATGTTAATTAAAAAACTATCATTTAAAGTGCAAAATTTTTATTTTAAATGTTTATTAAAAAAACTTTATTCTTGTACAAGTTTTATATTTTTTGGCCTACCCTGTACGCCGTTTGACTTGCAACCATTCCAAGTGCACCTAATATGATTATCGAACATGCACCAACTTTTATCAAGAATAAAATTTTCTGAGAAATCGGTAATAAAAAAAATGCCCATATGTTGCACACTTAAACAACCACGCTGTATAGGAGGAAATATTAAAACCAATAAATTTTTTTTTTGTTTTTTTTTTCCTTTTTTTAAATTGTACCACTTTTTTAGGATCTCCGAAATTTGCCTTCTCCCGTCGTTATTATTCATTTTCGCGGCGGACAAACGGATCGGCCCTAATCGACCCTTTCAGCGGAGTAATTAAGGCGCCGGAAATTGAAATGGATGGCTTAATGACAAAAAATCGTTCTAATAAAGTTTTTTTCGGGGTTTCGGTCATTAGCAGGCGAAAAAATGCGTTTGATTGTATTATTAGACTCAAAATTGTTTATTTAATACCAGTTAATAATAGATGGTTGATAATAATTGTGATAGTAATAGCGTTATGCTATGCATTATACACCTAGGACAATTATAACATCTCACAAAACACCTAGGCTATTATATGAATTCGTAATAACCCGAGAGTCACAATTATATTTTAATAACCAAAATCATCAACGTCATCATCATAATTGTGATTTATACAGGGTGGCTTTTTTAACTGGAATAAATTCAGTATTACACTAATAAAAACCTTTTATTCCTTATAAGAATTCACATACTCTTTATCTAACTGTTTAATATTATATTGCAAGCGTGTACCCGGCCTGCGTTGCAATGCCAGGCATTATACGCCTCTGAGATAATAATAAGGCGAGTTTACCATCACGTCAAGATTTATAAATGCAAACCCGAACAAACCTCTGAATTTATCAGTGTTTCTCTACAATATTATGCATGTATTATACATAAAAACCTTCCTCTTGAATCACTCTATCTATTAAAAAAAAAAAACGCTTCAAAATCCGTTGCGTAGTTTTAAAGATTTAAGCACAATATAGCTGGGGGACAGACGCGACAGCGACTTTGTTTTATACTATGTTAAGATGTGACAGCAACGCGCTTTCCTACTGTAAGACAACGAAAATTGCTAGACCGTTGTGTAGTGATAATATCACGGTAATTTAGCCAATTGGAAATAGGAGTTAATGCTACCATAGAATGGTTTATAGCCATTATTGCTCTGAATACTCACAGTTATTATCACGTTTTATTGGGGTTGTAATCTGGTTTTATATATTGTTTTAGTTCCGACTAACAGTTGTAATAAAACTTGACATTAATAATAATAATATTTGCTTGCTACGGTTAATAAAGCGTATACTTATCACTAAAAATCAGTACTGTTATATTTCTTAAAAATGTAAATAGCTTCTAGCGTGATACTGTTCTTGTCGTTTAACATTACATATTATCATTATTTATTATGCAACATGGTTTACTAAGATGGCAAAATTCGTCCATAGCTTATAAAGTCCAATGCTAATGATGGGTTGTGCGAAATAAGACTCCTCTATTGCGTAATCTGACATGCAAAGTTTAAAAACCATAGACAATTTACCTTTAGATACGCACAGCTTATCTCCTGCGCAAACAAAAGTTACGTTTTATGGGTGAAAAAATACGTCCGAGCGCATGACTCGCCGGTCAGCTGCCTTCCCTCTGGACACCTTCGTGCATGCGCACAAACCTCGTGTTATCGGCCTGTCCTACTTTACCGACATCTCAAAATACCCTCCCAGAACCGGCTCGGCCGCCATTTTTGTTGTTGCGTTTTAAGGTTTCTCTGTGAATTCCTTGTAGTTTTCTTAGCTGTCGTGGATTGTGGGTGGTTAATATTTACGGATTTCTAGTTTAGTGAATTGTGTCTGATTGTGACAAAATTCATTTTGTCAAAGTTGCTGGCTGGTTGGTTAACTTTTTGGTTAAGTTCTCGGGCAAACACTTTTCAAATTCTTGAACAAGAAATTTTGCTTGAAAATATTTTACACGTACCCAAGTTTTTGCCAAATTGTAAAAATCAATATAAGTTATATATTTGACTTAAGGTTAGGTACGCGATAACATCGAAAATTGGTTATTTTGCTTGTTTTGTTTGTTTTTATATTCGATTTTATAAGACTAGTTTAATTCACTTGTTCACAAGAATTTAAATTTTGAAGCCCGGACCTGTCTATTTTCCCATTCGTCAAACGATAATGTTGCAGTGCGCATGTCTAATCCGGTGTAGCTCTGTTTACATGCGCGAGGCCATAAATCTGCCACTTTCGTGATTATTGTTTGCTTATCTAATGGTAAATTGTCTATGTTAAAAACACTTAAATACAAAGTAAAAATAAGTGAATTGAAACAGGTATTGTCTAATCAAGATGTATATAAAGTTGGCGAAACACCTTTGACCAATCGAGTCGAGGGAATAGGCGGATAATTAATTTGCCGCTTTTTTGTCGTTAATTAGTTGTGATAACGACGATTTTGTCGTTTTCCTTTTTAAAAAAAAAACTACGCGTTTCGCTAAATTTATATAAAGTTAGCGAAACACATTTGCAAAAATTGTTTTTATGCAAAAAATTATGAGTGTAAATTGTTAGTTGATTTTGTCGTTAATTAGTTGTGATAACGACGATTTTGTCGTTTTTCATTTTTTTAAAAAAACTACGTGTTTCGCTAACTTTATATAAAGTTAGCGAAACGCATTTTGCAAAAATTGTTTTTATGCAAAAAATAATTAGTGTAATTTGTTAGTTGATTTTGTCGTTAATTAGTTGTGCTTATCGGGTAGTGTAATTTTAAAAATAGGACAGTTTATCAATTTTCTAAAATTTCAATCAATTCTCTAAAATTGAAAAACTGGGTGCCTTGCTAATTTTATATGAAGTGAACGAAACACAGTTGTAAAACTAAAATATTTTACTATTGATGGGGCATTTTTAGCCCGAGCCGAAGGCGAGTGCTGAAACCCGACGAACAAACCCGATAAGCACAACTAATTAGCGACAAAATCAACTAACAAATTACACTAATTATTTTTTGCAAAATGTGTTTCGCTAACTTTATATAAAGTTAGCGAAACACGTAGTTTTAAAAAAAAAATTAAAAACGACAAAATCGTCGTTATACGACAAAATCGTCGTTATACGACAAAATCGTCGTTATCACAACTAATTAACGACAAAATGAACTAACAAATTACACTAATTATTTTTTGCATACAAACAATTTTTGCAAAATGTGTTTCGCTAACTTTATATAAAGTTAGCGAAACACGTAGTTTAAAAAAAAAATGAAAAACGACAAAATCGTCGTTATAACAACTAATTAACGACAAAATCAACTAACAAATTACACTAATTATTTTTTGCATACAAACAATTTTTGCAAAATGTGTTTCGCTAACTTTATATAAAGTTAGCGAAACACGTAGTTTTTTTAAAAAAAATTAAAAACGACAAAATCGTCGTTATCACAACTAATTAACGACAAAAAAGCGGCAAATTATCCGCCTATTTCCGACTCGATTGGTCAAAGGTGTTTCGCTAACTTTATATACGTCTAATCAAGATTCTTGAATATGTAGGGCGTAACGCCAAAATTTTTAAATAAAAATTAGGGACAAATAACAAAGTATACTTTTCGTTTCATTTTACATAGATCCTGTATAATTTATTATATTGATTTATGTCCGCTTTATTTAATTTATAAGGGAAACAGAGTTTCATACAACAATGAGAATTAAAATCTACATTTAATTTTCCTGTTTTAGTCTATCCCAACGCACACCTGTGACACATTATTATTTTATAATATATTGATTGTATATTATATATTGAATTCGGTAACAACAAATTCATTTCCTGCTATTTGTTGATATTCGAAAATGAACTCCAGATGAAATAATTGGATAAACATGAAGGTGAAATTGACTTAATAATTGTATATTTTAATATTTAAAGAAAAACTATTGGTAAATGAAAATTACGCTTTGAGTTTGACACATATTATATTACATATAATACCGTAGCTCAATTATGTCCCCACTGTGGGTATCTGATACGGTCCTGTCGAGTATGCGCAGTTCGGAGACTTCCTTTTTGATGTAAATCTTCGCCACGATGTTTAATGTTTGCTATCTTGGCTGAATTTTTCAGGTAAGCGTACGTACGGTGAAATGTCTGTTTTGAAATGGTTTATTAACCCTTGCCCGGGACTTACTTTAGGCATCTTACTATTTACAATACGTGTGACACACAAAAACTCACTATGCCCTTAGCGGCACAATAAAATGAACTGAGTAAGGATGTTCAGGTATATTGATGCAGGCGAAAGGCTGGAATATTTTTGTTTACTTAATTCATATACGGTATCAGAAATTACGGTATTTTAAATGAAGAATATGTACCTACCTTATTACTGGCAAGTACTAAATTTAGTACAAATATAATTTAACTTCATTTCTGCTGTGTGCCAGTACATGTGCAACCAATAACTACATTAAACAACGAATTTACCTTATCAACATGACCATTGTGTATTGTGTTCAATATAAATGTCTGGTCTTGCATAAATAACAAGCTTTACAATATTCCATTACAATCTGAACCTCGTTACAACAAACATAACAATAAAACCTTTATTTATTCAAATATCAACATGTGTGATGCATTGAAATTAAGAACATAAATGGCCATATGCGCTGTGTTGCCGTTCTTGTTTCTTTAGGTTTTAAAATGCCATAATATTTTTGTATTTATTCATGATCTACAACCACGTAGAGGATACTTTGGTATGCTGCATTGCAGTAATAGGTAAAGTAATATCCTTTACAAAAAAAAACACAAAACGCGTACGAATACGAGCATTCCGATGACTAACCACGACATCGCAAAAACAAATACTACGATTACTTACAGAAAAGGGTTAGTTCGATTACTGCAGCTGTTTTTATTGCTACTCGAGCATGGCCGACGCGTGAAAAAGAAAGCGAGGTTGCCGCTATCATTCTGGATTTTGTCACCACGAAACTAAAATAATTAGGTACTAAATACAAAGATCTGAAATGAAATAATTACATTTATTTTATTTAAACCAAAAAAACAAAAACTTTTCTAATTGATCTAAATTATATTTGAAAACGTGTATTTTATGAATCTAATATGTGACTTAACAGTAAGTTTGACAACAGCGCTTCTTTTGATGCACGTGTTAAGTATAGTGGACCATACAGCTAACCAGACAAATTGTAAACGCTGGAATATTTGATTTCTTTAAAATGTAAACAATCTAGTCTATTCTATACGAGGTCTTTGAATGTAACCTTCCCCACGTCACTGCGTATGTTCAAAGCGGCAATAGCGCAGACGCTCGTACGGCCACAAAGGAATATTTTCTTCTTTTCTTTTACAAGGGAAGTACTTATTAGTAGCGCCTGACACGGAAACCTTATCACGCGACTTCGACTCGCGCTTTTTCGATCTTAAAAACTCGTTATAGTAATGCTAGGAATTTACTTATCCTGTCAGAAAATGTTTTTTTCTTGTGCTCTTACTTCTATCATTTCTCTTCGGAGAACAGTTTATTCCAAAAATATATTTTTTGTAAAATAAGATAAAAGAAAATGGCCTCAAGCTTATACCGCAAATCCGGAGGAAAACGACATGGCGTTTAATCTTGAGGAATTTACAGTAAATCGTTTTTAAGTTGCTACGAGAAAAAAAATAAAAATAACATAACATACCATCATAGAATGCTTTTTTTATTATTACAAAATGAACGTAAAATATACAAGCTTTTCGCGAAACTATATAAATGAGATTTCAAAAACATTACCAGACTGTTGATACCGTCATGATAAAATTATTTACTCTATTCAAACCTAAACAAATACGAATTGCTCAGTACGTAAAATACTGGCAGCTTAATAAACGGCGGGGAAACCTCTCCTGTCAGCAAACTTGCAGAATTATTCGATATATCCGGTGGTGGTGATGGCTGATGGTTTATTTTCGTTATTTGCATTCGCATCGAGAAAATAAACGCAGACGCTGGCAATTGCAAACTAACTGTCAGCGTCACTGCTAAATTGCATCGCAGGTTCGATAGATAGGTTTGTGTTTGTTTGTGGATAGGGTAGAGGTCGGTAATTCCAGAAATGTTGTGACTTTCGAACTCACTCGTCTACTATCCAGAGAAATAATTTTTTAAACTGACCTTAGTCTATAAGTACAAGTTAGAAGAACTTGGTTGGCCCAAGCTGCTTAAACTGCAGCCTTCTGGCTTATTGCAGTTTTGTTAGAAAACGTTTCTTCCTTCTACAAGGCCCCAAGTTTGTCATACTGGAGGTTTGTCGCCGCGTTGAATGTTACCGTAGATTTAGAATCTTGTACGGAGTAGTGTTTCGCAGCCGTATATGACATGAGAGGCGGTTTCATCCTCTTCACCGCAAAGTCTGCATTCAATGGGTCAATTATAGATTCCTATTCGTTGAAGGTATTTTCTTCAGTGACAAGCCAGTCCATCTGTTTTTTCATTGCTTTTTATCCCTGAGTGACCAGGAACCCATAGGAGTTCAACCTTTATCCATCCTTCTTCGATTTAAGTTTACCTTTATTTTAATTTCGGCATTGTCATCACCGATTGTCTGTAGCTGTATACAGGGTGTCCGGGAAAATATGGGAAATCTCCCGGATATGAAAAAAACACGTGAAAAGAATACTACAAGTTCATATAAATTTCTTTCGTATCGGCCTCCTCTTCGGAGATATGGGCTCCCAAAGAGCTCCTATGGAATTAAGTTTTTGACACATAATTATTAAGCCAACAGGTATATTTCAATTTTTTTTCATATGACCTATACCAGGTAAGACCCTTCAAATTACTATCCCAGAAAGTGTTGCGAATTACTCACAGCTGCAGGGACGGACTAGCTGTGACACTAATGTGCCCATTTTTTAAGGCCCTGTATGATAAAAACTGTGGACCACGTTTTTTACATACCTTCAACTATTGACTAAAAATTAAGTACTCTTCATTCATGTCGCTAATCCTAACCGTTTTCGGAAAAACGTCATTTTTAACATATTTACATCATGTATATTTAGCGTATTTCAATAAAATATTCATCTTTGTACCTATAAATTACAAATGATCACTTTTAACTGCTTAATACATGATCGCAATAAAATGACGTTTTTCCGAAATCGGTTAGGATTAGCGACATGAATGAAGAGTACTTAATTTTTAGGCAATTTAAAGGTATGTAAAAAAACGTTGTCCAAAGTTTTTATCATACAGGACGTAAAAAAAATGGGCACATTAGTGTCACAGCTAGTCCGTCCCTGCAGCTGTAAGTAATTCGCAACACTTTCTGGGATAGTAATTTAAAGGGTCTGGTGTATACTTACATCATATGGAAAAAAAAATTGAAATATACCTGTTGGTTTAATAATTATGTGTCAAAAACCTAATTCCATGGGAGCTCTTTGGGAGCCCATGCATATCTCCGAAGAGGAGGCCGATACGAAAGAAGTTTATATGAACTTGTAGTATTCTTTTCACGTGTTTTTTTCATATCCGGGAGATTTCCCACATTTTCCCGGACACCCTGTATACAGATTCGCTTGCGATCACTCTTGGCGACCGTGTTAAATCTTTCAAAGCTGCAAAGTCAAAATTAAATCCGTTACACTATAAAATAACATCTCTCTTAAACCAGACTTTCCTAAACCGAGCTTTCTTATCTGAAATTCTCTCCCATCACCGTTGCCATTGTCTCCTCGGCGTACAGAATTAATTCGTCATTTTCGGGAATCGAGGGGCTCTCCTTCCCATTACGGGGTGTACCAAAGACAAGGAAATGAAGCCTATTAACTAAGATCCGGCAAGACGCTGTAATTTTCACAATCTCCAATTCTGTCTTAACTGAGAAGTTGAGGCACCGCGTCAGCGTCAACCGATGCATCAGTGGCTTTATTTAAACTTTTTGATTATTTTGACAGTAATATGTTATATAATAAGAATAATATCCTATCAAATAATTTGGATTTCAAAAAAATAAATCTACACAAGATGCAATTTGTCACCTAACAAATCAAATATATAATTCCATCGATAATACAATGAACAGTATATATGCATATTTTTAGATTTAGCTAAAACCTTTGATACTGTCAGTCATAAAATTCTTATTAGCAAATTAGAAAAACTTGGATTTCGTGGTCAATTATTAACTTTATTTAAAAACTATTTATATAACAGCGAGAGTTTACATCATGTTAAAATTGGTGAAAATATTAGTTCACCAAAAATATTTAATTATGGAGTACCTACCACAAGGTACAGTCCTAGGACCAATAGTTTTTAATATTTGTCTAAATGATATTTTTAATTTAAACTGTCAAGGAAAACTACATAGTTTTGCTGATGATACGGTAATTTTTTATGAAGATGTGGATAAATTGGAATATTTTAAAAAGTCGGTACTATTGAAAAATATTTTATAAAAATAAGCAACTGGTTTAATAAAAACTTATTAACTATAACTTATAACAAAACAACATACATTCCATTTACTTCATACAAAAATAAACTTCCAAATATTGATCCAATAATATGCAATAATAATATTAACATAAAGGAAGGTGAAAATATTAAATATCTAGGAATAATTTTTGAAAAACATTTAAAATGGGATTTACATAGTGACTACATTATAAAACCCCTTAGAATTCTTATACAAAAATTTAAACACCTTAAACAATTTTTAAATAATTAGAAATATTTTATTATTCTTTAGTACAAACCCATTTAAATTATCGACTGCTAGGATGGGGAGGCATAAATAAGAATTATCTTAATAATATTGAAAAATATATATAAAATACTATTCAAAAATACATTTTGAAAATTATTTACGAAAAAGACCACCAATATTCTTCTGATTTACTATTTAAAGATAGCAGAAAAATGGATATTTTCTTACATTTTAAACAAAAATATAATAAATTATATTAATCACACACAAATGAAACTCGTCATAAAAATACTATCACATATAAAAATAGAGTAAACAAAACAATCGCACACAAACATTTTTTAAACATCAATCCATATATTTTTGATATGCTACCACAGTCAATTAAAATAATTAAATCGTTAAATAATTATAAAAATAAAATTAAAAATTGGATATTATCTAATCCAAGAGATATATTCAAGAACGTCATTAATAAATAATAAATATACCAAGCTATAATGAATAAAATAAATAAATATATATTATATACATAACGTATTGTATTTTCGTATACTATATTGATATAAAATATACCCATAAATATTGTCATATTCCTTTTATATTATAATCTATAGCTGTGCCTGAATTATGAAATATATTCTTCACAAAAATATTATATTATTTAACTCAAAACAAGTATTTTACTTCTGAGTTTGGATTTATACAAAAAAAATAGGTATATATTCGCATTAAATGTCAAAAATATTTGAATAAACTTTTATTATTATTATTATTATTTTTTCTTGTATTCGCCGTAAATTAATAATCATTTCTGTCACAAGACTGGAAAAAGTAATAACTAGTTATTTTTTTAAAATCATGCGACAAAACGGAACTGACTTAATAAACTTCGAACGCGGACAGCTTATTGCTTTTAATAAAGAAAATATTGAGACTCTGAGGATAAAGAAAGGGACACAAAAGGAGGGGGGCTAACGTGTAATTTAATCCAACTTTAAAGCCTTTATAAGGCCTTTATAAAGCCTATTAACCCGAAGTGAAGAACCCGCGGCCATCTTTTAACCGGATTCCTTTTCGAACGTGACGTTTTCGTAAGTTAAAGGATATTTGAGAGTTCCAGTCTTGCGTGTCTATATACCGATCGGCAAACTTTGTAACACAGGGTCAAAAGGGGTAAGTGTGGACGGGGGAAAATGTAGACAAAATCCAATAATTGGCGGATGTATCGTTTCGGTCAAAATATACTGGGATAAAGAAATGTTCATATTTGCTAGATTTGCGTTTGAAAAACGATATTGCATTTATAGACCAGGAAGCCTTTGAAAATGGTAAAAAGTGAAAAAAAAATAATAGTAGGATGAAACCCATTGGAAAGGAAGAGAATATAACAAAAATGAAAGGAAAAATAATTTACGGGCGATCCGAGGTCGGGAAGAGGAACGGGGTGAGTTTTTAAGGGTAGTAAACGATTTATCTCGATTTCCGGCAAAACTACAAGTCCTATGGATAAACGTTAAATGGCAAAGTTGTAGGTTATAAAAAGATCTACAACTTTTGTATATACACTTTTTTCACATAACCTCAAAATTTATGTGAAAAATTCAAATAACCAAGTTTTTGGTTTTTTATTTTTATCTTTTCCAAGAAAAATTTTTTTTTCACGAAATTTGGTGAAAACTTACCTTTTTATGTCCCAAATACACTGTAATTTTTTTGATTTAAAATATTTATTTTTTCACCTTATTTTGACTTAATAGGCAGTTGAAGTGCGGTCACGAACGTTAACGTATACGTACAAATTGACAGAAACGCATGCGCAGTAATCAAATTTTGACGTACGTGTTTTAAGCAGTTCAACGGGCGTACGTTATCTTGCGTTGTTTTACGGGACGTAAAAAATGAACGTTCCGTTACCCGAAGGACCTCCGAATATAACCGATTATTTCCGAAATGTAATTTTTTTACAAACAGTTCTAACTTTTTTCTGTGGTTCTAAATCTAAATGAATAACTTTTTCTAACCACATAATATAACAAACAAATCCCAAATAATTTACAGTACTTAATCAAAAAAGATCAAAATTTATCAACAATCGGAGTTGTTTGCTTTTTAGTAAAAAAATAAAAAGAATTTTTATTATCTTAAGTTTTGTAATTCAATTGTGATTTTAGTTTATCAGAGATACTTTTGAATTTTTTTTCTCTATAAGTATAGATTTAAGTTTGTTATCGATGGTATGTTCCATATTATTTGTATTTTGTTTTGTATTTTTAGAAGATTAAAAAATAAAACAAAGTTTTATACTCTTCCATACTCTCCATTTTGCTTTTCTTCCTTCCTTATGCAATTTTCTTAACTTTTAAAAAATCAACAGAAAGATAAAGGTAAAAAATTAACATAATAATATGACAAATGTAAAATTTGCATTTTTTGTAGGTTACCTTAACGGACACAGAAAATAAGCACTTCAACTAAAATTCTTGCCACCGGTTCGTCACGTTAACTCCTCAACTAACGTGCGCAAATTTGCTTACGTATTGGTTGTATTTCAACTGCCTATTATCGAAAAAGTACCCTAATTTTCAATCGAAAATTCTCACGTCAAAATATCTGCTTTTTTAAAAAAGTCGTTGGGCTTTTTGTTCGTTAAAATCTCTACTTTCTGATGGATAAAAAAAAATATACATTACTATGGTAAATGTGATGAAATCCCCTTTAAATCCCAACTTTAATTATATTTAGAACAACTATTTTCCCATATTTTTTGCGATCTTTATGTATGATGGATTTGTAATTTTTTTTGGTTTATCAATGTAACATGGAGTCTTACGTTTTTCGAGGCATTAATGTATAAATTTTAATAAATAGCTCAAAATTGTACATAATGGTTAAAAAAAAATTTCTGATTCGAGTTTTTTCGTTTCTTTGCATTTTTTCAGAACATTTACCATAGTAATGTATATTTTTTTTACACCATCAGAAATTAGAGATTTCAACGAACAAAAAGCCCACCAACTTTTTTAAAAAAGCAGATATTTTGACGTGAGAATTTTCGATTGAAAATTAGGGTGCTTTTTCGATATTAAGTCAAAATAAGGTGAAAAAATAAATATTTTAAATCAAAAAAATTACAGTGTGTTTGGGACATAAAAAGGTAAGTTTTCACCAAATTTCGTGAAAAAAAAAAATTTTTTCTTGTAAAAGATAAAAATAAAAAACCAAAAACTTAGTTATTTGAATTTTTCACATAAATTTTGAGGTTATGTGAAAAAAGTGTAAATACAAAAGTTGTAGATCTTTTTATTACCTACAACTTTGCCATTTAACGTTTTTCCATAGGACTTGTAGTTTTGCCGGAAATCGAGGTAAATCGTTTTCTACCCTTAAAAACTCACCCTCTTCCACTTCCCGACCTCGGATCGCCCGTAAATTATTTTTCCTTTAATTTTTGTTATATTCTCTTTCTTTTCCAATGGGTTTCATCCTACTATTATTTTTTTTGGTTTCAAACATTATCGACCCTGGTCTATTACTGTAGAATAAAAGGCTATAATTCACACTTAAGATGTAAGAGATATTGATGCGAAATTGAGAGTAGGTAACCAAGAAATTGACGAATACGGGGAAATTAAGAGAACCAGGTTGCTGCGGGAAAAATATCTTGACGGAGGATGAAGAAACCGAACTTTTTAAGAAAACATCGTTTCAAGACAGCGTTAAATGCAAAATTATAATAATTTAGAGCTTTTATTTTCGTCTACCTTGCCCCAATTCGACCCTGCTTATACGGTTAACTGCTGCGTAATTTATAGCGAATTTAATAAAGTTGAGTGGTTTTCTTGAAGTTATTTCAGTTAGAATGTTGGGTTAAACTTGGTCAGAGTTGGGTCAGTTTTGGGACATCATTATCGACTGTAGGGCGAGACAAAATATGAGGTCAAGTGCGCGTCGAAGTTTATAAATCATCCTTTATTTTTCGATTTTCTGAATTATTAGTTAATCAATAATTTTGTTTTTATACAGCAACCGGCAAAAAACATATGGGAAAATTATTTTTCCTATAATTTTTTTTAATAAGTATTTATGGGCCTCAAAACAGTTTACAATAAAACTGGCACCCAGGCCTACAGGTTATAATATATTCTAAATATTAACATTAGGTAAAAAAATTTAGTCAGGGACGTAGCTAGGAATTTTGGCGCCCCGGACGAATATTAGTTCTGCGCCCTACCAGACAATCTTAAAACTAAAGTTATACATCTATAAATTTTAGTTTAAAAAAAATATATTAACAGCAGTGGCGACTCGTGATTTGTAAACTTGGGGGCGTACCAAAAGCCCGTTGCAGGCGAAATGCGAAAATTTTTCAAGACCACGCCCAAATTTGGTCAATAATTTTTAGTAAATATTTAAAAAATTTATGATTACCTACTTATTTTATTGAAAATTAAAGAAGATAAAAAAAATAAAAAAGCCAATTTATTTTTCATTAGTGGGTACATTGTTTAAAAGTAAAGTCACTTCTTCTGTTTGTATTTGCAGCAATCTTATCAATAACAGCTTTATTAAAGTTTGGAATAACTGTAATGTATTGTTTCTCAAATATTCCACATTCATAGTCGTTTTGGCATTAAAACTGTTAATTTTTATTAAAATAAGTCTTAACTACCCCAAAATAATAACAAAAATATAAAGGTAAACTCCAAATAATAAATTCATACAGCAATGAACTCAACGGCGCACATTTAATTTGTGCGAGTTTTCCTATTAGAATCGCGCTTTCCTCCACCACACCTGCTAGTACAAGATGCATAGAGAAACAGCAGAAACCCCGCCTACGTAACGCATGTGTGCGACTTATGAATTCCTACGCGCCCTACGGTTGCTCTTGACAACCGGCTTGGCGAGAGCTATTACACCACGTTTCGTTCGATTGTTTGACGGTACGTTAAAATAGGAGGGTTCTAACTTATATTACGGTAAGAATATAAAGAAGATAAATTGAAATGAACATTATTTTTTCTTTATGGGGTAATTCTTTATGGAGTATGGGGGTGCACTTGCTCCTGGGCTCCTATGGAGAAACCGCCACTGATTAACAGACTTGAACTTAACATTCGTGAAAAGAAAAATTGCTTGTTCGGACTTGTGTGACTTATGTCGTGGCAACTCACAACTCACGTAGCATAGTGACGCAATCGAATCGCGGCGCCTTTTCTTCAAATATCGGCGTTGCCAAATGTCAAAAGCAATCCAGCCGTAATTGCATAAGTACATTTTTAAATTCCCGTATTTCTAATGACCATATTGGCGCCCTGTTAATATGGCGCCCCGGGCGGTCGCCCTATTCGCCCCCCCCCCTTGCTACGTCACTGATCCTGATGCTTAATTGTCTATTTTCTATTTTGTTTGATATATTCCTTAATATTACACATCAGCCTCTTGATATTTCCATTAAGTATTCTTTGTGGTATTCTAATATATTCCTATATGCTTCTATAAATTGGTGAGTCCTGTACCTTTTTAGTTCTAGCGTACGTGGTTCTTAATTCATGGTTTGTTCTTGTGTTGTTTGTGTAGAATTGTTCTGCAGTTTTATATTATAGTTTTAGGTTTATCACTTTAATTGCTTTATTCTGAAGTCTTTGGAGCTAATCCAGTTGTCTTGCACTAGCAGTAGAGGAGCTGTCCAGACTTTTTATTGAGTTGGTGGGCATATCTTCTGATAGAGCCCAACATGGGAACTATCTTGTTTGTCACACCCCTTATATGGTTATTCCAGGAGAGATCATCTGGGATAATGAGTCCCAACTTATTTATGTTCAGTTACCCTTTTGAGCTGTTTCATTAATTTTGAGACAAACATTTATTTATCCTTCGTCGCGTAACGTGGCGGCCATCTTGCGAGATCTTCCAAAATGGATACTTTTTGTTTTATGCTTTATTGTAGGTATGAAACCTTGACGACATTTCAATCAGATGTGAACAATGACGTGGTCTTTGTATAGCTCTTATTGAATTTGCAATTTTAATTAATCCTCCATAATGTCAAAAACACTTTATTATCCGTTTTGATTTTGATTACGTTTTCTCTTGATTATTTTCTGTGTTAATTATTTATTTTATAAATATTTTGTATATAAAATATCGGGCAAAGGAATTAGCCCTAAGCTTATAACGAAACCTCGGGGAAAAGATTTGTATTTTAATGTTAAAGGTGATTCGAAAATAAATTTCGGTATATATTCGAATGACAAAACCTGACTGCCCACGTTGTCATGTCTACCAAGGTCGTGCATTTTTTTCAACAACACAACTACTGAAACTAACCGACCCCCGGCGTGTTCATCACCTGCAGAAATTCGTCACTCTAGCTCTAATCGTCAAATCTTGTGGTACGACCCTGTCTACGTGGTCTTTATATTCAGGTTCTTTTAAAGTTTGGTGCAACGGTAAAGATATGTCAGGTTTAAGATTTTTTAGCTTTAATCCTATTCTGACGGTTTCCTTATGATGTATTATTACTACGTAATAACGTCCACCCTTTGTTCTCAAGTACCACAAAATAAAAATAATCCAGGGGACCAAACAACATCTGTTACATTAAAAAGGTCTGTGTCAAAGAACCTAACCCATAATTTACGACCCTTAGAAAGCAAAAGTGTATTAAATTTGTTACAGCTACCAATAGTACCGTTATGCTCTGGCCTCCTTGTTATTTTGAAACAATTAAAAACCAATTTTGTGCAGACGTGTTAGCTGAACTTTATTTGCAATTTAAACCCCCCAATTATTTATGTCTCGATAATTTTCTGATTAGAACTTTTGAGAGAAATATTTGTAAGAATAAAATTGATGTAAAAGAATATTTATATTTTTACATGGTGCGGCTTTTTAATAATTATGGATTTAAGATTGTTGCTGTCTTTGTTTATTAACTGCATTTTGGCGACAGAAAAGCACCATGCTAACGCCCGGATTAGTGAACCATAAACGTAGCTCAGCGCCGATGTTGTCTGAACAATTTGCAGTTGTACCCAGCAAATTGTTGTCAATACCACAATTATTCAGCGTTTGGATTTAATTCCGTTCTCAAAGATTTCTAGCGCACCGGGTGTCGACTTCGGATTGGTGAACCGTGCAGTCGATCGGCGCTGGAAGATATCAAGGATAAGTAGAAAAAAATTCAATAATTTGTAGGAAAGAATAGATTGCCGACACCAAAGAACAAACTGGCAGCGTAACGACCTTAACTTGTGATTGAGAAATTACCGAGCCTTTTTTTGCTCGTCGTGGCCATGTGTTTTTTTTAAACTTAAGAATATGACCTGCTAGCACAGTTTTGCTAATAAGAAGGTAAAATTTTACACTTTTTGTGGCTTTTAAGCTCTTTTAAAATGAGGGTTCCTCTGCACATTTTACTTATCCCAAAAATATTAGTTATTTTATTTTGCCCTTAATATGGTCAATATTTTTGTTTTATTTAAATTAATACAATGAAGATGAGCTTCTAAAGTTGTGTTGAACAAAACAAACAATTATTTTATGCTAAAATTTTAACAAAAAAAGCTGTTGAAATTCATGAACAACAAGTTCGCGAATCAGTACACAAGTTTTGTTAAAGGTCTGCAAGAGTGAAATTTCGGCAACAAAATTACAAATGCTGATGGCGGAGGGGCTGATGTGGACAAACAAAATACATAGCGATTGTTTGTTCGCAGTTCAAACTTTGTTTCGCTTTAAAGTTTATTCCAAACAATATTCTGTCGAAAACTATATATCTTATGTTTGAATTGGAACAGGATTCATTAGGATCAATATCTTATTTGACATTTTCAAACTATCGTCAAACACTATGATAAAGTATTATACACCGTATGTTAGAACCTGGCTTATTATTGCGGATGTGCGGATTGTATTTGCTACATTTGCATAAACAGTTTGGTTTCATTAGATCATTAGGTATGCAGTTAACCCTTTATGTAGTTCGTTTGTGTTTGTGTTTTTGACTTGTACTTGTGACTTGTATTAAAGAACAATGACTTTAACAATCCAAGAAATAGTACAGTTTTATTATTCCTTGGCTAAACTATGCGCTAAATTGCATTTTGCTTGTTACGTTACTGCTATGGGCCCGAGGGGTGTCTCACTGGCAGTAGGTGTACAAATGTTACGGCAGGACCGTGGCAGGACTGACAGGACTGTAGAAGGACCTGGCAGGACTGTAAAATGACCTGGCAGGACTTTAGAAGGACCTGGCAGGACTGTGACAGGACCTGGCAGGATCGAAGCAGAACAGGCAGTACCTTTCAGATCCAAGTTCTCGGCGCGCGTCGCCGCATAATATTCCTGTTTGAGTTCTGTTGTAAACACCGGTGAATCACAACAGTCGACTAGTCGAGTTTGCAGTCTCATTTATTATGTTCATGCAAGTTATTGATAAAATATATTGTTTATTTCCGAGTTTATTTCCTACTTAAGAAAGAATATAAATATTTAGAAGTTGTGTATCCGTGGTAGGACAAGCAGGACCCTGACAGGATAAGCAGGACCGTGGCAGGACAAGGGCAAAAACGACAAGTCCTGCCAAATTTGGCAGTAGGTGTACAAATTTTGACTAGTGAGACACCCCTCGTATGGGCCTAATGAGCATGTTTAAATAAATACAGTGTGACCAGTAAAGTCCGCATTATATGGTATTTTTTTTTATTAATAGCTTTATTCGAAATTTGACTTTGGCATCAAGTTCTGCTTCGATCGAGATGAAAATTAAGCAAAAAAAAAGTAGTCACGTGATTCGCATTATCTGTCAAATTTTAATTTTTTCCAAAAAATAATTCAAAAGTGGGGTTAATTCTGAAAATATCGAAAAAGGTATTAGAAAAAGTTTTTTTAAATGCAGTTTCTAGGCCACATGCAAAATTTCAGCTGCATAAGATAATTTTAATTTTTTACCCATGCACCACTAAAATTTATTGTCCACTTAATGAACACTTTACTGATGACACTGTGTTCTTTTTTGCCTAAATATTGAGGTGTATTACTTTCAGACACAAACTACGTTTTAAAAAATACTTATTTTATGAAGTTACCTTATACAGGGTCAAAAACAAATAAACTTTGCATCACATGCGACCACATTTTAATAGTCCAATTTTGATTTTGTAGAAAAACACACATTAAATATGGCGCTACTTTAAAGAAAATGTATCTGAAATAAAGCATTGTCAAAACTAAGAAGTTTTATGTAGGTTGCGTTGAGTCTTATTTTGCAAAAGTGGTGCAATTTACAAAATGTAGGTAAAAAATCAAAATTATCCCATGTAGCAAAAATTTTGCATGTGGGCTAGAAACTGCATTAAAAAAAAAATTTACTAACTTTTTTCTATACTTTCAGAAATAACCCCACTTTTGAATTATTTTTTTGGAAAAATTAAAATTTGACAGATAATGAGAATCACGTGACTACTATTTTTTTTGCATAATTTTCAACTCGATCGAAGCAGAACTTAATGCCAAAGTCAAATTTGGAATAAATTTATTAATAAAAAAATTGTGTGTGCTTAAGACCACACGACAAAAGTGAAAACTTCAACAAGGTAAAATTAATAATATCAAATACAATTGTTCGGCGCAGACGAGCGTCTAGACAACGCACCACTAACTGTTTCCACGTCGATACTGAATGCGACCGATGGCGGCCGTTCATTCGGGTCAGGGTCAGTTCGGATTGAATATAGCAGTTGAATTCGCGCGTTACACATCCGAGCGTGACGGCTCAGTTTAATTCAGTGCCCACAAAAAGTGCTAAACGCGCCTAAAGAAGTTTTCACTTCAAAAAATCCCATTTGATGCGGACTTTACTGGTCACACTGTATACGAGTACACATTTTTAATTGTTCGGCCATTTTTTTTAAAGCGACCCTTTAGCTCTTTTATTCCGCGCACGTTACCGAACACGTAGAAAAAAATTAATTATCTGTGGCAAATCCTCAAAGGAAAGATTTCCATTAAAAATACTTGTTTTTTTTGTTTAAAATGTAAATTTTAAGTATAATAAAAAATTTAATTAAACCCTTGTTTACACGTCGGCGACAATTTGATTCAGGAGAGCGAAATTACAAATCGCAAGCAGACGTTGATGGCAAACGGCCCTGGACAAACAGAATGCAGCAATTATTCATTTTTCAGCACGGTTGAATTCACAGTAGGAATGGGTTAAGATTTGTGTATTGATTTTATTATCATTGACTGATGTACAATTATTTTAAATACCTACCGTTTTTTGGTTTTTATACAATAAAGGTATGAATTGTTCTCGTTGTAAGATGATAAATTGCATCTATCTACATAAATACGCTTTCACGATAAATCTAAGCACACTGCATGGCAGCTCTATATCAGCAAATATCGATGATATCGATAGATTACTACCGCTCTATTGTCTAGTTTGCTTTACCATGGATTGATGCTATTTCATTATGATATAAAATTTTTTTTAGTTGATTGCTATTTTGAAATCTTGGAGGTCGACTTATCAGACAGGACTAATAAAAGAAGCCCTCATTTTTTATAGTGCACTAAAGGAAAAGATGTATAACGTGTCCATAACGCCAACTACTAATAAAACAGCAGCTCATGCAAAAACCGTAAAGAAATTGCTCATAAACCGCAAAAAACAACTCAATAACGCGAAAGCAGCGCGTTTAAGACATCGTTCAGGTAGATGCCGGAAGGTCGACCTTTATCCCCAATTATTGCGATTACTTGATTTGTGTGACTTTGAGACGTAGATTGCCAGTTTTGCGAGTGTTTATTAGAGAGCGTATCTTGTACTTTTAAAAATTAAAAGCGTAGGAAATTTTATTTTTTCTTTCTCTGTGCCATACAAATATTATTATAATTTTAACTTATATGTTTTCTTTTTTCAGGTATGACCTTAACTTCTTGGCGCTCCTACCTACACGTAGTATTATGTCGCATACGGTGAGTTGGGTACTAAGATTTACTATTATCAATTATTATTTTTCTTATTTTTCAAAGCCTGCAATAAAATGACAATAGCTTACTATAAAAACGAGCAGTTCAATGATTTAGTACAGAACATCATCCAACACCCGTTTGTTTCTTTGTTTGTTTATTTTATAGTATTTATTTAGCGAGCTTATGATATCGGCCATAATAGAAGAGGATATATATTACCATTGTATTGTATTATGGTTCATTATAAGCGAGTCAAATACCATGCTTATGCCACCACATTCATCGTATTTCATTGTCACCATTTTCGAAATCCATTTCCAGGTATGTGGACATTTCTCGTTTCTATAGTAACGGCAATGCGGCGCGACGTGAATGACATTAGATAGTCCGGGGGTATGCGAATGATTTATTAGCTTATCTTTAGTTATAATGAGATTAATTTTATGTTGTCATGAACACCAGCGGTAGATTTTACTACGGCTGTCCGATATATCTTCATATTAATTATATAAATCATCGCTATCACGATTTCGGTTACTAAAATGTAAGTGTGTGGCCTTCTGGGTGTTTTATGCGAAATTATAATTGTCCTAGGTGTAAGTAGAAAATAATGTGTATTTAAAAAAAAAACAACAAACTCAAGGATACAAAAAACTAAAACGGTTGCCGATTGCTATAAAATCCATCTCACGCAAAGTGTCAGAAAAAATAGCATTATTACTCCGCTTTATGAAACCTTTTTGCCCTGTGCCCATACTGTATTCTCCACTGGCTTTTCGGTCGTGACTGTCACAATTTGGCGGGTTGCCAAGTTTTGTTAAAAATAGTGCTAAGACAGTTTTTCTATAATTTGTGTGGGAAGCTTGGCGGCGCCGCGGATACTAGAGGGGGAGGGGGAGGGATGGTGGCAATTTCCCCCTCTTTGAGCCCTACACTTTAACATTATAGCATACTTATCGTTTTATACAGTGTGACCAGTAAAGTCCGCTGGGGATTTTTTTTATTAACAACTTTATTCGAAATTTGACTTTGGCATCAAATTCTGCTTCGATCGAGATGAAAATTAAGCAAAAAAAAAACATTAGTCACGTGATTCGCATTATCTGTTAAATTTTAATTTTTTCCAAAAAAATTATTCAAAAGTAGGGTTATTTCTGAAAGTATCGAAAAAAGTTATTAAAAAAAGTTTTTTTTAATGCAGTTTCTAGCCCACATGCAAAATTTTAGCTGTATAAGATAATTTTGATTTTTTACCCATATTTTGTACATTGCACCACTTTTGCTAAATAAGACTCAACGCAACCTACATAAAGCTTCTTAGTTTTGATTTCAGACATTGACATTTCAGATACATTTTCTTTAAAGTAGCGCCATATTAAATGTGTGTTTTTCTACAAAATCAAAATTGGGCTAATAAAATTTGGTCGCATGTCATCACATGACAAAGTTTATTTGTTTTTGACACTGTGTAAGGTAACTTCATAAAATAAGTATTTTTGAAAACGTAGTTTGTGTCTGAAAGTAATACACCTTAATATTAAGACGAAAAAGAACACAGTGTCATCAGTAAAGTATTCATTAGGTGGAAAATAAATTTTAGTGGTGGGTAAAAAATCAAAATTATCTTATGCAGCTGAAATTTTGCATGTGGGCTAGAAACTGCATTTAAAAAACCTGTTCTTAGAACTTTTTTCGATATTTTCGGAAATAACCCCACTTTTGAATTATTTAAAAAAAAATTAAAATTGGACAGGTAAGTAATGCGAATCACGTGACTACTATTTTTTTCCTTAATTTTCATCTCGATCGAAGCAGAACTTGATACCAAAGTCAAATTTTTAATATAGCTATTAATAAAAAAAATCCCATATGATGCGGACTTTACTGGTGACACCCTGACACTGTATATTTTTGAATTGATATTGGTTTGAGAGCTCACGAACGGTGTTGGGTCGTTAGTTAGGGGGTACCCTGTATATGTGTTTATTTTTTAAAGTTAGGCGATAAAAATATGTGCAATTATTCCATCGTAAATATTCTTATACCATTGTAAGTTGGCACGTTTGCTTGCAAATATACAGCGGATATGACAACGTCCAGTGTAGCCCATTGCACGGCAATCAAATTTACGACTGCCAATCCTTAGGCGATAGTGTAATCTCCCGCTGTTTCCCCGAAGCTATTACGCGGCAAAAAACCGGAAAAGTTTTTATACACAATTTTCTTACCGAATTCGTTAAACCATAAATAATTCGTACAATCCAAAAGGGGCTTTGTAAATTAATCTTTGTAAAAAGGGCCCATTTCGGTTATTCCCCGACGTGTTGTATTTCTCTTGTCCGTGTACACAAGAGACAAAAAAAAAATTGCTAAATCATCCTGCATCGAAGCAAGAATGAAATAGTAGTAGAGCGTTTTTGCTAAGATTCAATAAAATCCGGCCGTTTTTCATCCGCGTTTGCTACTCTACTCGAATTGATAATTTTTACACTATCTATCTATACAGCATCCTGAGGGGTAGTATCCTCCAACTTGCGTTTGTCCAATTTGCCTACAAGGATTATTTCTTCCAACTTGCGTACATGGGTAGGTAGGTTCCGCGAACCAGGTAAAACTGCAAGAGTACATTATTCCAACTTCCGTACATACACAGTGTTTTAAACGGACCGTAATAATACGCCCTCTCCACTCGGTTCTAAAAGGTGTATTGGCAACCGGTTTGTTCGTTGTTATCAGAGCATTTTTTTATGTCCTTAGTTTGTTTGTTGTTATCAGAGCATTTTTTTATGTCCTTAGTTTGTTTATAAGCTTCTTATATTTGTGTATGTACGCAAGTTGGAATAATGTACTCTTGCAGTTCTATCTGGTTCGCGGGACCTACCTACCCGTGTACGCAAGTTGCATATATTCTCTTGAGGCATTATTCAGTCCCTAAATAACTTTTTTCTTCTCCCACAAGTTATATTTTCGGTTTTCTTTTCAATATATCTACTGAATCAATAAGTACACTGAGAAAATGCCTTCTATTCCTTATAACAATTTGCATACTTTTTATACAACTGTTGTGGCAGCAACGCGCTTTCCTACTGTAAGACAACGAAAATTGCTAGACCGTTGTGTAGTGATAATATCACGGCAATTTAGCCAATAGGAAATAGGAGTTATTGCTACCATAGAATGATTTATAGCTATAATTGCTCTCAATACTCACAGTAATTATCAAGTTCTATTGGGGATCTAAACTTGTTTTATATACTGTATTAGTTCCGACTGGCAGTTGTAATTAAACGGGACATTAATCATAATAATATTTGCTTGCTACGGCTAATAAAGCATATACTTACCACTAAAAATCAGTACTGTAGTCTGTAGGTCTCAAAAATTTCAACATCTTCTAGGGTGGTATTGTTCTTGTCGTTTAACATTGCATATGATTATCTATTATGCATGGTTTGTGGAGATGGTAAAATTCGTCCATAGATTATAAAGCCCCAATACTAACGATGAGTTCTGCGAAATAAGAATATTCTATTGCTTTATCTGACATGCAAAGTTTAAAAAAATTTAAATACAAAGTAAAAATAAATGAATTGAAACATTTGGTACGATCAATACAATTCAAATTCAGACCTGCGCAACAAATACGTTAAAACTAATACGGCGATTGCCGATCGCTACGAACCCCCACCAACGTCTTGTGGATTATAGGTTCTAACGGTTGCAATTCGTTTTTGGAGACGCTGTTCTGCTTTCTTAATTGTAGATTAGGCGCTTTACTGGAAATAAAATGCGTCGCGTTGAGAAGATACAATTTATTTCTTAACAAAATTGCTGTATTAAAAGTAGTTCATTATTCAACAAGACTGTGCTGCTAATGGAACTGATTACTACCAATAAAACACTGTTCTAGCATAACTGGAATTGATATAGCACTAAAGCGGGTTTGATATACTAGCAATCTATTTAATATGGGTTAATAAACAACAAACTATCAATAGAAACTACCTATGTCTTAGCAAACCAATTGTATTAGATCATTTTTCTCAGTGTAGGGAATTTTTGAAATACTGATGTTACGTTATTTGTCGACGAGCCGTTAACACTTAAAAACCTTTGACTTGCTTTAAATTTCTAAAGCTTTGAAGTCCCTAAAACCGTATTTGAAAATCCAGGTCCATATTTAAAAAATTTGACTCGACGGCGTTATCCGAAGAACAAAACGTCGATTTTCAAAAGTAAGAACGCCATCTTGTAGATAGAATATAAAAACGGCTATGAACAAGTGTTTTATGTTATTTCCCAAGGCAAGAAATGAGGCGCAATAAACTAAAAACCAAAAGTGAAAATCTAAGTTTTTGAAGGTGTTCGGAATACTAAAATTTTCTCTCACCCAAGTATTAAGCATCAAAATACGACAAAATATGGCCATCTTCGTATCTCTTACCGTTTTCGAGATAACCATGTACGCACACGAGTTTGTAGCACCCCCTATATGCCAGTAATCAATCGATTGTATACGTTTCCTACCCTTCTTCTGTGACTTTAAATTAGGGGAGTTGTAGGGAGCTTGGCGCCAGTTAAAGAGACTCAACGTGGCCAACTTCTATTCTAGCGCGATTTACATTCCCATTCTAGTCTCTCTGCATTTCCCCCTTCATGGCAGCAAATTCGTTCCGATAGCGGAGCACCCACCGCTATGTTTTCTATATTGGCTGAATTTTTCAGGTAAACATAGAAGAAATTTTTCTAGATCTGTATACATTGAAACTGCCGGAACTCTATCTAATATGAATAAAATACTATTTTGGTGTTACATATCGACTATATTGGAATATTGTCGATATATTATTAAATATATTATTAAAACCTTAATAAAACGTAATATGTTTCATCGAAACGATGACCGATAAGAGGTGTAGGTAATAAAATTTTCGTTCGATGGTCGTAAAAGAGATATTATGACCCAGATATTCTGCATCTTAGGTGTACGGGGAACCGGTTTTCCTAAAGTGGATATTTTAGATTTATGACTCCTTGAAGAGATTCAGTAAAGCGAGTAACATGTAATATTGAGGCTACTTTGCATAAAATGTTGTTTAAGAGCCTTAAGGAGCACGTAAATAGTATTTATTATATAACGAGCATAAAATGATACTCGTATCTCACGCATCTAAAAGTTTGTAGTTGAGGCGTAGGTTCAATTGTGCAGTGAACACCCTAACCGTGATCTTATAAATAAATCATTATATTAATTATTATTTTAATGAATATCAAGCTCCATTTGCAATACTATCTTAACATTTACATTACGAAACAGCTCTAGCGTGTTCAATCAAACTCCTGAGCCAGCAGTATCGGTCAAAAACTGTGTGTTAGAAGAAGAGGAGTACCAGCGCGGTAGACCGAAAAATCTGTACCAATTTTAATGGTCATTTTAGCTTTTCGGCGCCGCGCCGGCGTGCATTGAACAGTGGATCGGGAATGCTTCCAATGAAGTGTCTATCACCACCACCATGAAAATAAGCCATGAAGTGACATCGGGCAACGCCGCATCAGCTGGGTGTTGCGGATCCACAAGCTATTGGGCGGCAACGGGCGAGTTTTTTATTCTTTCTTTTTTTTGTGTTTTTTTGGCTCTGTTGCTACTATATTGATATTGAAAAATGTACAAAAAAGTAATAAATAGTTTTGGATAACAAGAACAACTTACCTAATTATTAAATAATAGTAATATTGCGTTAAGAAGCTGTTTTTGTTTCACTACGAGTAGATTTATTTGATCGATCAAAAGTAATATTCTATTATACAAATTATTATCTTCTGCGTTCAAATTGCAGGATTGACTATCGATTTCTGAAGTCTCAAAATTTAGTAAGCTTAAGGCTTTGTTTAAGAAATCTACGCTTGTCTTAAGAAAGTCACCTACTATCTGGGTAACTTCGTTACAATAAGTTTTCAAGCTGAGACCACCTGCTTAGTTTTATTTCAAAGGGTAAAATCCATTTCAAATCATTGTAAGCCAATTCATTGCCTTTAAAAAAAACCTTTACCTTCATATCAATGTCCACCGAAACCTGATTAACAATATTTATGTAGTCATTGGTCAAATCTTAACTATAAAAATATATTACACTCTCTTCACCTGCTTTTAAAACACTTTTATAGTTAGAGTTACACCCAGGAATACAGCTGGGGCTTGGCATGTTGATAAATAAACAAACTAAAAAAAAATAGTACTTACCTAAGTACCTAGGTATCTAGAGGTATCCTACCTACTTATGAACTATCTCTACTAGTGATATTTTTAAACTAATTCACATATACCTTTAAGTTAAATAAACACTTCAATATTTAATAAATTAACTGTGGCCACAAAACAATAAAGTTTATCCCAAAGAGCTAACTAGAATACAAAACGCACAACTTTTATATTAAAACAAATAAAATTCTGCCGCCATTTATAAGACCCGTAAACAAACCGCCAGGCCGGCCAGGCTGTTGGATTTTTAACTTTATTAATGCTATTAGAGCAAACCCTCACCAAAAATTTTCATCAGTATTTTGTAGAGGTTCTTAGCAATCGTGTCACTTAAATTTTCTATTAGATATCATTCGAAAACCGAATAAAAATACAAATTAATAGGACAACTACACCTAGTTCGCGCGTAAATTACATATTAAAGCATGGATAACCTCAAAAAAGTCACGTGACACATGGATCTTCAAGCAGTGTTGTCGATGTTTCTGTTTCACGGCTTCTTTCAAGGTGGTTGTGTGTCTACGCGTCGTTTGTTTACTTTTAATAATTTAAGTTTGGTTATGTTTGTTATTATTGGCAATTGGCGGTACTGGTACGAGAAATTTTGGTAAATATGGAGTCGTTGTGTTGTTTATAGCAGAAAATACTTTCTTCAGGCAGCAAGTGCTTTAACAATTTTACAATTGTTTATTGATAGAAATTTAACAATGTGTTTGAGCAAAACGGTTATGTATATGACACCCTGTATACTCGTAGATATATCGTGCCCTGGTTAAAGCATTTTACATAATGGTTTACGGCCGCCAATAAATAAATATACTCGAAAACAATTTTCTTAAGTTAATAAAAGCTCGGGTATTAAATTACTCAACATTTTTATAACAAGTTTGAAAGCTGATATCTCGATGGAAACGTATTCAAATGTGAAGAAAACGGGTCTCGTAAGTGCGGTGACAAACAGTGTAACATTATACGTTTTAATTTTATAAATTAATTCTGGATGTTTTTTTAGATATATAGGTATAAGAAACAGGTAGAAATGTTTAAAAAGCAAAAAAAGCAGTGGCGGCTCGTGACATGAATGTCTGGGGGTTCACAAATACGGGAAACGCGGCAGGGGGTACGGGGGGCGGTAGCCCCCCGTATAACAGCGCCGCAGGCGATTTTTTTTTGGAAGTTCAAGGTCATGTTGTTTTGTAAAGCAGTCTTTACACCTATGAAGTTCTTCGTGAATTTATTCATGAATTTATTCGTGAATTTCTCCGTGAAGTCGGTAGCATTTAGTACACTGTGCATCAGCTGATTATTTTGCATGTTAAATTTTTGTGAATAATTTTACGAAGAAATTCACGAATTTATTTGACGTCCAAGTTGACCATTTACATTATCAAAGTTAGCCCTAAAGTGACTTCATGAATAAATTCACGAAGAACTTCACAGATGTAAAGATCGCTTAATATGAACTTAAATGAGCCTAATTAGGTACATACCTACCTATAATATAGGTAGGTACTGACATGTATGTGTAATTTTTTTATTAAACATCAAAATATTGTGCATTTGTGTCCTGGCCGATATTTTTAACAACCCTTCCTTAAAAAGATTCCAATAAAATAAATAAATAGCTTACCAATACGATTAACACCACTTTTAACCCAACACGGTTCTGCCTTTTCGCCGGCAAATAACAAAGACGGGAAACAAAATAGACTATTCTGCTTTTTACATCCGCACAGCCACTCATGTTTTTCATACAATGCACTCCTAAAGTCTTAAAAACTCTTTTAAAGTCCCGTTTTTGACCTTTGTTTAGTTGCGTTATTTGGAGGTTAGGCACTGGTTTTCCCACATTCTTTACAATAATCTTATCATCGAAACTTAACCCTGAGAATGACTTTTTTTAAAAACTCACTGTATTTTTGCAATTATTTAAATATTGCACCGAGACCGTTGCCGTCATTTTTATATTATTTATTATTTTTTAAAGAAGCCGTAAAATAAAACCGCGGACATACTATTACATAAATCACTAAAAGGCTCAGCCAGCTGGCGCAGCACAACAGCAGAGTAAAAATTGATTTAGAAAACATAATTCAGAACAAACGAGCACTTTCGCTTAAAGTTGACTAATCATAACGTGCCTAAACCTCATGATCACCAGAAATTTGTGCCATAAAGATAGAATGAGATCGAAAATAAAACTAGCTATAAAACAAAGATAGAGCTATCGTGCTCCTCGACTCGTAAAAAGATTGCGGCCGTTCTGAACATTAAAAACGTCTGGCACCGGCGGCACAATGATACAAAGAAAGAATTTATTGTATCATGCGGCGGCACCGTATTCTGCCGGTCGTTATGCCGTTCAAGCGCATGAGTCACCGCGGTTTAAGCGAAATTTTTTGTTCGACGCAACATCTAACAATAGGGAAAGTAAAGATATCGCAATTTAACGTTACGTAAAAGATAGGGTGATGATAATTCACAAAACGGTAACTAGTACCTATAGATTTTTTTTATTTTGAATTTTAACAATTTAAATTTTAACTAGGGGGGCACGTGCTCATGTGCTCTTATGCACAAGCCGCCACTGAAAAAAAGAGAAATAATGAACTTTATAATCTCACTATACTCTGTTTCTTAAAGCCTGACAGGCACAGCTGAGAGTCGTAAAACCTCTATAAACCATAAGTGTATATGTCGTAGGCTGATAGTGAAATCCATCATTTCATGAAAAGCCTAGTCACTTCATGAAGCGTCGGCAGATTGTGTAAAAACATGAAATTACACGATCTGCCGCGTCACTTCATGAAGAGACCTTGACATTTCGGCGTATTATGTATAACACAATCTGCCTAATTTTAAATATCGTCACTTCATGAAATGCCACAAAAACAAGGCATATTGTGTAATTCCGTCTAAAAGGTATATTGGCAACTGGTTTGTTCGGGTTTGTCAGAGCATTTATTTTTATTTTTATAAAATAATATTAGTTGAAAAAAATTAATTAAAAAAAAAATGCTCTGAGGAACAACGAACAAACCAGTTGCCAATATACCTTTTAGACGGAATTACACAATCTGCCGACTGACATGACATCGTTAGGTACTACATGAAGTGACGATATTTAAAATTAGGCAGATTGTGTTATACATAATACGCCGAAACGTCAAGGTCTCTTCATGAAGTGACGCGGCAGATCGTGTAATTTCATTTTTTTACACAATCTGCCGACGCTTCATGAAGTGACTAGGCTTTTCATGAAATGACGGATTTCACTATCAGCCTACGACATATATATAATAACAGGTGCCTGATCTTAAGTAATTAAATTATCCATTATTGCATAGGTATACAGGTAGGTGGCTTATGTCATAGAATATTTCCAACTTCACGTGAGGTAGTTTAGTTTTATTTTTAACGTGTTATCGAAATCTTGTGTGTATATTATAAAAAATATAACAAAAATGGCGAATAATTTATTCCCCAGTGTTTTGTAAAGTGTGTTAGGTAAATGACCTATAAGCAAAGACAATGGTTTTAAATGTATACGATGCACTTGTGCACCAAACGCCATCTAGTACTGTCAGAAACCTAGTATCAGCATGTGCTAATATGACGGAAGTTAGTGAATCAACAATCTATAGGCTTCTTAGGGAAAGAAAATCTGGAATTGTAGCCCCTCATATACAAATTGATGAGGATGTGAAAAGTATCATAAGAAGAAAAGTGCATAATTTTTATTTCAATAGGGATGTCTCAACATTAGATAACATTTTAAATGCTGTAAAAGAAGTCGAGACTTTACCCAACGCAGGAACAAAAAAAAATTGGGTCAAATTTCACATCAATTAAATTTTTCTTGGGAAAAACACAACCGAAAGTCAATGTTATTAGATAGAGTAGTAGTAGTAGTATAAGAAATACTGTTTTGGTTTGTTCCTTCTAAGTTCCATTTAATCCAAAGGGAACAAATTGTCCGGTGTTTATGTCGAATTAAATTATCTTGGAATGTGATATGATAATTTCTCTCTCTCTCTCGATGGGGGGAGGGGGGGTGGGCACTATATACCTATAAATAATGAATGTTACCATGTTTGTCCGGAAAAGAGAAAAGCAAGCTTGCTTTGAGGCAGGAAGATTTCCCACATATCATACGAACGACTAGAAAAACAAAGAGTTTAAATTTCAAATTATAAAATAACGCATTTTCGCAAAAGGATAAAGTTTCATTTATTTCCTGGCAATAAATTCTTCCCTCCCGTGTACCACCATTTATTCATGGGAAATTAAAGGTTGCAAAACATCATTTTCCTTTCCCCTTATCTGCTGTACACTTTTAAAACCATCAATTTTTCCGCCGCGCGTCTTTCAATATAAAAAACCTTTTAGTCTCGAGTCAAGGGGTAATTATTTTTTCCACCTTTTTTTCGCCCGATTACCCCCCGCAGAGCGGCTGAATTATGACGTTAGCGACGCCCTCTCGATTGCTTTGTTCTTTCGCTTGAGCTAGAACGAACAGGTGCGTGTGTGTGCATCTGACAAACGATTTTGTAGTGGTATTTTCAGGGTTTTGACGTGCTTATGTTAGAAAATCCTTTTGTGGTTTTGAAATGGGACTTTCTTCGTCATTAGTCATTGCGTGACACACAAGACTTAACCATCAGTTCTCTGGGGATTGGTACTTTTAATTTAATATTATGAACATGTCAACATTGTCAAAGTATTGTCATTATCTTATTTGATTTAATCTACGACAATGCCATTATGACGTATTTAGCATTATCATTTAGATGTCATTATGACCTTCATAGCAGCACTCAGTGCCATTATGAATTCATAATAACATCCAAATAAGATACAAAAACAAAAAGAAAGTCGGTGCAAACTATTTGTTTGTTATTATTACTTAGAAAGTAGGGAATCTATTACGCTTTGCGCGATATCTTCGACATCCGAAGGGACACTTTCGGATTCAGAATCTCCCATATTTAAATTATTTTTGGCCAACACTTTGCATACAATAGAAAATTAGACGGCAATAATGACGTGGTCAAAATCGAAATTGAAACAATCAAAAATGCGGTTACCATGATATCGACTAATATGGACACCTAAAAATTTTAAAATATACGAAAACGTTATCTGATATCAATGAAATTTAGACGAATAAAATCTATTTGCACTGTCTTAAATTAAATTTTGAATGATACACGTTCGATATGAACTTTGTTAGTGAAACTTGTGTTTAACGTTGCACACGTTTCATTATAGTGTTCATATCGAACTAGTATCATTAATAACTATAAATATACCTCATTTAAGAATTATTGAAAAAGCAAGAATAATATGTGTAGTAGAAATAGGATGGTCTTATGGAAAACTAGCTGATCATTTTAGAGTACCTAGAAGTACTGTTCAAGGAATTGTAAAAAAATGGCGCTATCATCAAACACTTGAAAGGTCTGTTGGGTCTGGTTTAAATAATAGAAAATCATCAAATAAAGAAGACCGAAATTTGGTGGAATATTTAAGGTAAGATAAGATTAATGTTCCGAATTAAGAAATCAAGCAGCTGCATCCAAACCGTTTTTAAAAAATAGTGATAAGGAACGATGAGAAAACTCTTCAGTCTACATTTATAATGGAAGGATTCGAGTATATAGACCACCAAATTCCCGCTATGATGAGAAGTATACTTAAAAAAAGCAAACCAGTGGACGTTTCTCCGTTAATGTGTGGGCATGGATAAGTGTTTACGGTGCAGGTGTATGCTGGAATATTGGTGGAACACTAAACAGTAATATATTATATCTTCAGATTTTGGAAAAGGTTTTTCTTCCTTCTGCCGCGATAGTTTTTGAAGGAAATAACTTTATATTTCAGCAGGATAACTGTCCTGTGCATACTGCAAGAAATATAGGAAACTGGTTTAGACAAAACAACGTAGCATGTCCCAATTGAAAATGTTTGGGGATTGATGGTAAAAAAAATGTACAAAATAAATTTTAAACCACAGAATGAAACAGAGCTATTTGATAAAATAGAAGAAATTTGGGAAGGGCTAACTCCGGATTACACCAGAAGTATTATTTTGTCAATGCCAAGAAGATTACGTTTAGTGTTAGAATCCAATGGCGCAGCAATTAAATATTAGTATTTTGTTTGTTGTTTATTAATAAATTTACCCTTTTTAGGCTTTATACTTTTGTAGTTTTCCTGGTATTATTTTATAATTTTCTTATTTCGCGGCTGTAATTTAAACACAAAAATTTTAGATATAACCATTATTACTTATGATAAAAAATCGTACATACAATAATTTTCAGCTATGTATATAGCTGGTGTTCTATCCAGGTATAAGCAGCAAGGTGAGAAACCCGTTTTACCCAATATTGTTGTAATTGGGTTATGTATGGGTGGAGTGTACGAATTTATATGTCGTCAACTGTACCTTACTGAGATAAATAAATGTAAATAAACTATTATATCATTTTTCCTGCGTATAATTGCTTTTAAGGGAAATTGTTTCACTTAGGGCCATTTTACTTTACACCACTTTAATCCCGAAGAACAACCACTCGAATTTAAATAAAGGCAGTTTTAAATTAGTTTTCCTCTCGCCCGTTGGACGCGATGGGGCTCAAAGCTTAACTAGTTCCGAATAGAAAACTAACTTTTTTAAAATTTATTTCACCGGAATATAAGAGGAAACTTTCGTGACATTTACGAAAGTCGAGACATTTGAATTTTGAGCGTTTTACTTGAAGTTGTTAATGTGTAATTTGAAAATGCGATAATGTGTATATGGATTTTTTTTTAGAATAAGAAAAATCTACTGGTAAGGTCAGGTAAGGTAATAGGTACACTGAGAAAAAAAGCCTTCTATGCCTTATACGAATTCACATACTCTTTATCTCTTTATACAGCTGTTTAATATTATATCATTAAAACTATTTAAAAAAAAATACTTTAAAATTTCATTTATTTAAAAAACAAAATGATACGTAAATATTTGATACAATTTGCAAAATGTTTAACTTTTCTGTCTGTTTTTGTTAAAAGACGGTTCCGTTTTAAAATTAAAAATAAACCTATAAAAATGTTAATAAAATGTATTAAAAAATATTTAATTGTAGCTTTTTGCTAAATAAAACATGTTACTACTACTACTACTACTACTACTACTACTACTAGAAACGTAGTAGAAGTAGTAAAAAACATATCTTTCGAAATTCTACATCTGCCAAAAGGTATTCGAGGTATATATTTTAATTTATTTTAACACAGATGGCTCTACTTGCTTATTTTGAAAGTGTAAAGTTACCGAACCGCTTCGAATAAAAATCCGATCAATATGGACGACCGAACTAAGTTTTTCTTCCCACAAACCTCGGTGAAATAATCCAAAACAAACGTAATCCGTGAAAATGGCTTTTATATAGGTTAAATCCTCGGGCGGCTAAATTATTCAACGTCTGCTTCAGTTGTGCGATATTCACCTGGTTTACCCGGAAGAGTTAACTAGCGCGCGGCGTGTACTGTTTTCAGCAGTATAATCATAACAATGTCATTGTCTATTTTATACATCGATGTTGTATATTATCTGCTATATACGAATTTCCAAAAACCCGGAGGAAAAAAGTTACAAGATAAAAGCTTCAAAAAGTAGCCTTTGTAAAAAATTTTTATTTTTTTTTCAGTGGCGAAGATTGAAATTTTACCATTTTTTGGATTTATCGTCTTTAGTAAACGAATTCGATCAATAAGTTCCTTTAATTTCTATAAATTTCGTAAACCATATGCATACCCATCCCTGGAAACACATTCCAGCCAAGTAATGAATATTTTTCAGGGTTAAACGAACTCATTTAGGTCATCAAATTAAATTAGCTGCTGCGCGCAAAATTCCGCCGCCCAGCTTGCCAATTTGCTTTGCTGGGGTTCCCTTCCTGTCGGATGTTATCCGATACTTTTTTAATTTTTCACATTTGTGGGTTATACCTTTTAGCCATTTGGTAAAATAAGTGTGCGAATTAGAGAAAAACGGACCTATTTACTGTAAAATCAGGCCTTTTACGCCATCAAACAAGTTTACAACCGTAAAGTAGGGAAAGGAAAACTCATATACTTCTTATAAAATAGACTACTTAGACTTACGTAAAGAAATCAAAGATTCCAGCGTTTATAATTTGTCTGGTTAGCTATATGATCCACGTACGGTCCACTTTACTTAACACGTGCATCAAAAAAAGCGTTGTTGTCAAACTTACTGTTACCCTAAGTCACATATTATTCATAAAACGAATAAAATACACGTTTTACATGTATAATTCAGGTTAATAAGATACTATAGAGCAAAAATTTTGTTTTGTTGGTTTAAATAAAATAAATATAATTATTTCAGGTGTTTGTATTTAGTACCTAATTATTTTAGTTCCATGGTAACAAAATCTAGAATGATAGCGGCAACCTCGCTTTCCTTTTCCACGCGTCGGCCATTCACGGGTAGCAATAAAAACAACTGTAATAATCGAATATACCCTTCTTTTTTTCTGTGAGTAATCGTACCGTGCGAGCAAAAATTATTGGCATCAAAGAGGGCCTTGCATCTAAGGACGTAATGCTTAGCCGTAGAGCTTAATACCTGTTGGGTGTCAGTAACTACCTGAATTAACAATCAATCAGTTATTCCGTCATCTTTGACAGTCGTTAGAAGTAATTTGATTCATCGCTAATTTTTCAATTTCTTGAACAATTCACACAATTGGCTTTACGGAACAGCACAAAACATTCATGGTTGAAGCGTATTTTCGAAACGGGGTTAGAGCAAATGGTGAGCGTCTATACAATCAGGGTTTTTGCATGGACGATTTTCACGAATATTTTCCTAACGTTGTTTTTTTTATTGCTGGGGATTTTTATCATTGCCTGAAAAGAACCGTGGCTGTGTTTAGGGAATTGTCGCGACAAATTTAGAACAATTACAAGAAAGGATTATCCAAGAATGTGGTAACATTTCTCAGAGATGCTGGTCAACACTTACTAAAATATGAAGAGACATGTGAATTTATGCTTGGAGCATGGCGGTGGCCAATTTCAGCAATTTATGTAATTATTTTTATTTTTCTTTCTGTATATTCTTACTTTGTTAATTTTGTAAACAACAAAAATAAATTTGTATTTGTCTACTTATTTTATTACTCATTAGTTTGGCATATCATATCATAATATGAATTTGACAAAATTTTAGATATATCGTCCCCATATCATTGTGATCTAAACCAAGCTCTACGTTTTTTAATCCAAGTCCTCTTTGATGCAAATAATTTTTGCTCGCACGGTACAACATTGTTTACGTAAAGAAATCAAAGATTCCAGCGTTTAGAATTTCTCTGGTTAGCTATATAATCCACGCTCGGATCCACGTATGATCCACTTTACTTAACACGTGCATCAAAAGAAGCGCTGTTATCAAACTTACTGTTAAGTCACATATTAGATTTATAAAACTAATAAAATACACGTTTTATAATAATAAGATACCCTCGAAGATATCATAAGTTAGACCCCTTTTTTTTGTTGGTTTAAATAAAACAAATATAATTATTTTAGGTCTTTTTATTTTGTGCCTACTTATTTTACTTCCATGGTGACAAAATCTAGAATGATAGCGGCAACTTCGATTTCCTTTTTCACGCTTTGGCCATTCACGGGTAGCAATAAAAACAGCTGTAGTAATCGAACAAACCCTTTTTTTTCTGTGAGTAATCGTATATGTTTTTGCGATGTCATGGTTAGTCGTCGGAATACTCGTATTATTTGGACGTGTTTTGTGTTTTATTTTGAGTGTTTTTCTATGGAAATTGAAACATTCAAGTGTAAAATAACATATACTCAGGGCTCCCTCATAAAAGCAGCAAATTTTACGGCGTCCTATAATATAAACATATTTTGTGTACAAATAACTCCGCTTTCAGCTTTAAGCTTTGCGACTGGCTGCATGGCTAATTAGCCAAATGCCAATTTAAAAAAAAACTCTTTATACAATTTTTGAAAATATTTCGCCCTTTACGATTACCGAAACTTTCACAAAATATCCTTGTCGCATCTTTGGCATAAGGGCTTCGATACCCGAACACGCGCTGAAAATAAAACAGGTGATAGGAAAAAATGACTTTAAATAGGGTTCAACCTGAAGCTGATTTAAATAAAGACCTGTTTTTAGCGCCACTTTATGCGTGAATTTCGAGGGTAGATATTGGTTATACGATGTATATCGTTTTGAAGGGTTTGTTCGGGTTTGCGTAGATAGAATAAACGGGTGCAATGATGATATAGGGTGTTTTAAAAAATAATTTCTTTCCCAGTAATACGCTCCATACGAACAAACAATTTTTCTTCTGGAAGATCGGCTTCAGCTTCGTCCCCAGCAAAGGAAGTTATTTCTTTCTTTAAACTGATCGAAAAAGCGGAAAATAAAATATAGTTTAAAATAATTCTTGAAATTCTTAATATAGGCAGAAAATAATAATGAACGATAAACATTAGTATTATTCTGAAAAAAGCGTGGGTCGCTTTGTGCTATATTTTTCGTATATCGAGCACCCCTCGCTTTTTTAACAATAATACTAATGTTTATCGTTCATTATTATTTTTTGCCGATATTAAGAATTTGAAGAATTATTTTAAACTATATTTATTTTCCGCTTTTTAGTCTGATTAATTATTAAAGCGTGTTTTTTAGTTTTTTAAACTATATTTATTTTTAATTTTTTATTTTGAGTTATTGTTAAGAATTTTTTTTTTTGAGTGATTGAGCTAGATTAGTAGATTATTGTATTGTCAGCGGTTCTTGATAAGTCTATAAAATTTAAATTAAATCTGACCGTTTAAAGTGGGTCCAAATCGGGTTCAAAGAAGTCGGTTACAAACAAACATACATACAAACAAACATACAGGTGAAGCTAATAAAAGCGCGTTAAAAAGGATGCGAGTTGACAGAATACCAAACATAGCCTAACAACATTTAAAAACGAATAGTATAACCTGGGCACTAAACACAATATTATTTGATTGGTTAGTTTCATATCCTGGATATGAAATTGTATTCGATATCCGCTCAGTTAACTGGAATAGCCTATTTAATACATTCAATAGATTATAAAGATAAAAGGGTCTTGGAATTGGAGGAATTAATTGGCTCTCATAGAATTGCTAATGAAATTGTTGCTGGTTTCTTCTAAAATTATATTTAAATCAACGGCCTGTTCAAAACATTACAACAATATTAAGTATTACAAAAACCGACCAACACGAAACTAAGCAACGAACGTTTCATCCGCGTCCGCACAAAGACCCATATCAACGTTGAACCCTCGTCGGATTTTGTTTTGTGATTTTATTTGAATAATTAACATCTTTGTCTTTATCAAAGGGCTGGAAACTGTTATTTAAATAATGCGAAACGACGAAAACAATCAATGATCGCAAGACCCTTAACACAATAGGTATACAAATATGTTTAAATTTATAATTGAAACTTAACCTCATTTAATGGTGTCTTTAAATGATATAAAGCATCAACATACATATAAAGATGTTTTGGCTGACATTGAGCCTAATGAATAAAAACTAAAGTAATTTCTTTTGCGTTCAGCGATCGCTTAAAAGTGCAGGAATTGCTTTTAGTCAATGCTTTTTCTTAAAAAATAGAAGCGATTGCTATCATTTGCTTAAAATGTGATGAATAAATTAAGGAATTGCTGTTTCTAGTGTAGCGATTGCTTTCAACTTTTTAAGGTAGTTCGACCCCTGCATCATTTGCTTGGTAGCAGTCAACTTTAGTTCTCCGTGGCATACACGTGCGTTGCTCTTAATTTGTGTCTTTAATTATGGCTGAATATATGAACATCCGTAAAAGAAAAATCTACAGTGTACATAAAAATTGCAGATATTTATGATGATTTCAGAAAGTTATATCGATTTGACTGCGAAAATGTTGAGTGATTGGCAAATTATTTTTTGACTGATACTGGTAAAAGGCGAGGGGGTGCACTGTCGCCTTTAAATAAGATTAAAGTCTTTCTGCGGAAATTGTCGGATCCGGGCTTTCAAAAATGACGTAGGTGAAGAACTCGGGGTTCACCAAACTACTTCTGTAAGACATACACTTCTGTAATGGATGCAGTTTTGGAGAAGGCCAATATTTCTATTAAATTTCCTACAAGTGCAGAAGCTGTTGTGGAAGGTCAGCGAGATTTATTTATGTTCTTTCAATTTGTAAACGAATATCAATTGCTTGTCTTTAATTTCTTCATCGCTTTCCTCATTTTCACTGAAATCTGCCATATCACAAATATAAGGTTCCTATTTTCCACAAAAACGTAACAGATTACTATTGTACTAAGTAAATAGACCAACGTTGTTGTATTTACGTCAACTTCTTGCAAATTAGGCACCAACCTGAACATGAAATCTATAATCTCAACAAGTGGATAAGCCACGTCTGAACTTGTGTTGAATAAGCATTTGCTACAGAGGTGTAAGAAAAACAGCAATTGGTTTAAAATTTTATTCATATCCAGATCTAGCAATTGCTTTTACTTATAACATTTGCTAGTCAAGCAATTGCTTTTACTAAAAAGGAATTGCTTCAAGTAATTGCTTAATTATTTTTATTCATTAGGCTCCTTAATTCATCTCAAACACAAGTCGCGTCAAAACAAATCCATCCCGATCTATTGGATGTACATCGAGTGCCGTCTGCGCGCTTGTCTTCCTAAAATCGCCTGCCCAATAGCGGGGTTGCATTTTCAAATCACGCTTGGGGATAAATGAAAATCGCGATCGCGAAGCAAACAGAAGTATGTATGCTTCCCCACCACATATTATCATCGCACCTCATGATTCTTACTGAGGTCAAGCCTTTCGATTCGATTAATATTTCTCCGAATAAAAATTACTTTCACGCGTTGCCGCGCTATCACCCACACTAAAGTTGAACCCGTTCTCTGCAAGAATACTTTGCTCTTTACTCTTACCCTCCGTTTAGTCCGGATTTATCTCTGTCCGACTTTTCATTTAAAAGTTTAAACGGCAGATCGCCAAGATATTCATGCTAACAGTAATAATTTGATAAATCGTGGATTATCAGTTATTGCAACACACCCCAGAGGCGCAAGTGTCGTCCTATTGAAAAATAAGATTATCCTGTACAAGCAGCTAATTTTTTTTTAGTAAGTTTAGGCGCTATTCGCTTAGCGCACCTTCAGTAATGGATCCTTTTAATAATTTAAAAAGATAAAAAAGTCTTTTGCTGCCTAAAGCGATTTTATTTGACGAAACTTTGTTCCCTTTTACGTCTTTTATCTCTCCCGACTAGTCTCCATAAAAGTAGGCAGATCTACTTATTCCTCCCAGTTTCAGCTCTTAACACCTCTAAATTGGATCTGTCATTTTCCTTATTATCTTCAATTTTTCTACGTAGCAGAGACATTTAGAGCTCTCGCGTTTTTAAAAATATGCCTTTTAAATTGACGAGACGAATATAACTTAAAACGTTTTTTATCGCCCACCGGGGATGGGGAATTTTTCTTATAACTAAAAAAAATCCTGCATTAAGGGGCGAATATTTTATTATCTCTTGTACTTGTAAAAAATATGTATAGATACAGGGTGTTTCATTAAGGTCGAAGAGCGGCCATATCTCGGAAACTACTGGGCATAGAAACTCAGGAAAAGAAAAATGATAATTAAAGTGGCCATGAGAAAGTTCTGGAAATAATTTTCCAGTTGCGCATTTTGCCGCAAGAGGGCGTAATTGAAAAGTAAATTTTTAAATTTTACATAACTCCGAAAATTCCACATTAAGGTATATGTTTGATAACACCATTTTAAAGCTTGGACAATTATGCATCATTTTGGTCTTATGCTCATTGGCGTACCGACTTTAATAAGAGTGGGGAAGCTGTTGAAAGTGTAATCATTTAAATCGCTGTAACTTGTAAACGACTTATCCGATTTTAGCAAACTAAAGACTGTTTGGAAGAGAAATGTATGCACTTTGACCAATCGTATTTAGTTGTCCATAATAGTTATCAAAAAAAATGCTAGAGGGCGCAATTTGCAATAACAATACATTTTTTGATTTTCCTCCGAAAAATAAATCATACGGTATAATTATGATACCATAATCGAGAAGGAGATGAAATTTGCTAGAAAAAATATTAAAACCGCAGCTCGATATCTCCGTTCGTTTCAGAGTTATTGCCAAAACAATAATTTTTAAGACAAATTGCGCCCTCTAGCAATTTTATTAGAAACTATCTTGTACATTGGATACGACAATTAAAGGTACTTACCTTTCTCTTCCAAACAAGCTTAAATTTAGTAAAATTGGTTAAGTCGTTTAGAAGTTACAGCGATTTTAATGTTTACAGTTTCACTTGATAAGAGTGGGAGAAGCTATTGAAAGTTTAAACATTAAAATCGCTGTAACTTCTAAACGACTTATCCGATTTTACTAAATTTAAGCTTGTTTGGAAGAACCTTCAATTGTCGTATCTAATGGTACACGATAGTTTCTAATAAAATTGCTAGAGGGCGCAATTTGTGTTAAAAATTATTGTTTTGGCAATAACTCTGAAACGAACGGAGATATCGAGCTGCGGTTTTAATATTTTTTCTAGCAAATTTCATCTCCTTCTCGATTATGGTATCATAATTATACCGTATGATTTATTTTTTCGGAGGAAAATCAAAAAATGTATTGTTATTGCAAATTGCGCCCTCTAGCATTTTTTTTTGAGAACTATTATGGACAACTAAATACGATTGGTCAAAGTGCATACATTTCTCTTCCAAACAGTCTTTAGTTTGCTAAAATCGGATAAGTCGTTTACAAGTTACAGCGATTTAAATGATTACTCTTTCAACAGCTTCCCCCACTCTTATTAAAGTCGGTACGCCAATGAGCATAAGACCAAAATGATGCATAATTGTCCAAGCTTTAAAATGGTGTTATCAAACATATATCTTAATGTGGAATTTTCGGAGTTATGTAAAATTTAAAAATTTACTTTTCAATTACGCCCTCTTGCGGCAAAATGCGCAACTTGAAAATTATTTCCAGAATTTTCTCATGGCCACTTTAATTATCATTTTTCTTTTCCTGAGTTTCTATGCCCAGTAGTTTCCGAGATATGGCCGCTCTTCGACCTTAATGAAACACCCTGTATGTCTATCTTGCTTTATATCTTCATTGCTACTTCGCGTCATCTTGTACCACCAAACTCTACCGAAGCAGAGAGTCAATTTCTAGGAGTTGTGGAACGATGCATGGGAATGTGCCAGTTCCTGTAGAAGAAATTAGAGTGGCAAAAAGCGTTTACGGGACAAGAACTAAAGAAATTGACAGGGTGTCCCAGATAAGCATGCACTCTACAGGGATCTCGTAAACCATAGGAGATACAGAGATGGTTAAATTAGAGAAAAGTTGCACATTACTGAATCCTGTAACGTCATGTTTTCAAATTAAAAAAATTCCGAATGCTTCCGAAGATATTTGGATAAAACCGAATTTTCGCGATTTCGTCTTAATTGATTTATGATTCTATTTGAAGAGACATGTCAAAATAAATTTGACATTCTCATTGCCACTTTTTCTCCCCTACAAGATGGTTTAATTACATTTTTGATCCGACGTTTCGTTTAGTCACAACCATCATCAACTTTGTTATTTTAAATAGTCGGAAAATTTTATTTTATGCTTAATAAATTCTACTTTTTATTCTAAATCTCTAACGGTGTATCACACTTATTATTTATTAGACGATTCGATATTTAAAAACACATCATCAATGAAAATAGGCCCATTATCGAAAATATTTTTGTTTTTATTGTTGTATTTAAACACTAGTTGGATTTTAAAACATTTTTTTTTTTTAAATAAACTTCTAACAAAACATAATATCTAATAAAACTTATCTGAAAGATGCAATAAATGCCACAAAGTTTATGTTTTTCTTATTATCAATGTAGGTTCTTATTGTAATTTTATAAGAAGATATATTCATTGATATTAATAATAACTCTCATACTGCATGGCGAAATGTTAACCCTTTTTTCTGTTATTTCCAGGTACGTCTTTGAAGAGGGCCATCGGGGACAAGATGCATTAGGTCCGCCTTAAAAAGAACATAAAAGAGTAAACATGGGGAAACCCCTGGAGAAAAAGGACACCACCGAGGGCACGAAGCGGGCGAGTTTTCTCTTTTACAATCCTGGAAAACTTTTGACAAATATTTAATGTAGGCTCCCAGTCCTTTTAAGGTGAAAGAACCTATACCTATCCGTCTGGGGACGGATGGATTGCAAAGATCAAGGGCGCGCCTAGGGTAATTTGGAAAGGGGGTTTTGATTTTTTTTTAATATCAATTTATTAGCCGTGTTTACTCCGAGCAAGGCAGATTTAGTAAATTAAACCTTTGTTTAACAAAATTTCCCCCATTTTATGTCCACCCAGTATCGGATATCTATAGAAATAGATAAATGGTGAAGGGTCACAGGGATGGAGTTTCTTTAAGCAAATGGGGTTATTTTTCTTTTTAAGGGTCGGTTTTCTATTAAAAGGGACTGGATTGCTATTAAAAGGTTTAGTTTATTATTCTTATCACTTTCTCTTCCCTTATAAATGTTTGCTGAAGGCGTTTTGGGCTTTAAAATTCTTTTGGGTCTTCATTGCAGAGAGCTAAAATGTTTGGTACATTGGTGGCCGAGCTGCTAGCTAAAGATTTTTTAAAAATTATGCTTAATGAAATGAAATACTGTCTTAAATACTATCCATGTGCAATGAAGCTTGATGACTCCTCCTACGTGCTTGTTGGAGTATGAAGTTTGAGCTGTTGGTTTTGGACAAGAAGAGGCTTCCAGATATTGGGGATATCTCTACTTGGTTTACTAAATATATGGGTATTTTGATTCATGAAAGCTGCTTATTTGAATTTTCGTGTTCTCCAGTGCTGTTCCGTGTCCAAAACGTTGGCTTCTGACCACTGTATATTATGTTGGTTGGTCCATTAGAGTTGTTAAGAAAAGAACGGAACAGGTTCTGTAGAACAGGTTAGAGAGCCTGTTCAGTGAACTGTTCTTTGTAAAAGAACTGAACCGGTTCTTTAGATAGACTTATGACAGATGATTGCGGTCGAGTGATGTTAAAGAGCAGGGAAATTGCTGCGGGAGTTCAGCAGTTCTGACCCGGGAACCTGTTCACCTGTTCTATTGTCACAAAAACCGCTTTTTGTTAAGCACTTTCTAAAAAAAAAAAAAAAAAGGTCGTCAGTTCCGTAAACAAAGTAAAATCACAGACACCGCTGCGTCCGCGTGTATGCTCTCACTGCTGTCTGTTCCCTGCTCCCTGTTCCCTGTTCTCTGTTCTCTGTTCCCTGTTCTCTGTTCCCTGTTCTCTGTTCCCTGTTCTGCTCCAAAAAAAGAACAGCCTGTTCTTTTTATTCTCAAACGACGACCCGCAAGCCATCTTTCATAAATCACCAATCACACATAAAAAGAACAGGCTGTTCTTTCTTACAAGGAAACCGGAATGCAGCGGTGTTCTTTCCGTGTTGTTACTGTACGGAAGTAGCGACCTTAGTCAGTGGGCGAGAATAATTTATAATCAAAAGAACAGGAGAACAGGTGAACAGGTTTACGGAACAGGTTCCCGAGTGAGAACCGAACTGTTCGAACCTGTTCAGCTATTTACCTGTTCTTTAACATCACTATGGTCCATACATGTTCCGGTATACCTGATCTCGAAGTTTCACCTCTTTGAGTATGTTTTATATGTTCTTTAACTCGTACGGGAAGAGGTATTTTTGTTTCTCCAATGTACGATTCGCCACACTCGCAAGGGATTTAATAGATACCATTTTTTGTGTTTTCATTACGGGGGGAGTTTTACTTTTGTAAGAAAGCTTCTGAGCGTATTTTCGGATTTGAAGGCTGTTCTGATATTATAGTTTTTGGTTATCCTTCTAATCTTTTCAGAAATTCCTTTGACATAAGGTATTGTAAGAAATACTTGCTCCTCTTTCGTTCCTGTATTAGTTTTTACTTCGCGATTTTTAAGTTTTGAGATGGTATTAGTTACAAAGGTTTCAGGGTATAACCATTCTGTTTTAAATCTTTTTTGATGTTTGAAATTTCAATATTAAGGTCTTCCGGATCGTTGCAAACGTTCGATGCTCTGTGATAAAGAGTTTGGATTATGCCCTGCTTTATGGAGTTTGAACGATTCGATCCGTGTTTTTATGTTTTCAGCCTTTCGTTTGACGGGAACAGTTTTTTTTTTTTTTTTTTATGGCGAATGCGATGGTAAAAGAAGTTAGATAGTCCTGTCTCTGTCGCCAACATCATAACGATCGCATCTTATAGTATATTTTGAAAACAAAAGGGTTGAATGAATTGAAGTAAATCTTATGTGCGTTGTCGGAAAAATTCGGTGACAGCGGAGGGTAAAATTTGGGTTTATTTTATATGGGGTTATGACCTCTTGAATGTAAAATATTTCACCTCTGATAAAGTGAAATGTGGACTATGGTTGAATTGGACATGTCACCAGGAGTTTAAAAAACGACAGAATAATGGTAAAATTTTCCTCCTTAAATAAAAGATCTCAAAAGCTTTTAAATCCCAAACTTATCACTTTGCATCGTGTTTAAACGCTTGGACTAAACCCTTGTTTGTGTAACCCGAAAGAAATTCTTTTAAAGTTGGACCCCTCTAAAAGTTCTTTTGTTTTTCTTTTTTTAAACTTGGTAAGGATTATGTAAAAGCCCGTTTAGTGCCATTTTGGAGGTTATTTTGGATACGATTGTTTAGATAAAAGTAAAACATTCAGCTGTTGAAATATCTTAGTGGAGCTATCGAAACATATTGTAAAGTAGAAGTTATTTTTATCCAAAGCTCAGATTAAAATTTTTTCTATAACGACCTCAAAATATTCTAGGTTATAATATGGCATAGTATAAATTATTAAACACATATTATTATAAATTTAAAATATTGGTAAAACAGCTGCTTTAAATCGTATTTTTCTTTCGTGCAAATATTTTCTCTCGATTCTGCATTTCACTTTTTTACAATAAATTTGTATAATCGCTTTTAAAAATGCCGGCTAGCCGACATTTTTAAAGTGGGATTTGAGATAAGACCAGATTAAAGCAACACAACTAGTGGTTCTAGCGACTATTGCATAATTCAAGAGATCGCTCGTTTGGAAAATGGGAAAAACTCTCTTTTCGCTTCTTTGTTGTGTCGCGAAAAGGGAAAAAATATTTGAAATTTGAATATTGAAGATATATTTGTATAGCAATGCAAATGGTTCAAGATAAGTATTATAGGAAATTGATCCTTTCCAAGACACTCGCTGGCAAGAAATGCAAAGCGTCGGCAATTGCAGGCAGCGCCAGAAAAGAGGAAAGCAAGTTCAAAAGCATTCCCGTTGGAACAACTTTTGGAAACGGTGGAATGCTAGGAAAAGAACAATCTAGACGGGTTACAAAACAATTTTTTTCACATTTGTTCCCCCGAACTTGTCTGGCGCGATAATAAAGCTGATGCTAATTGCAAAATGTATTATTTTTAATAGGAACTTGACATTAAAGGTAATTTCTCTGGGCGAGTTGAATATAATCAAATATTCTCGAAGACTTCCCAAGGAGGTTCAAAAGCGCTAACAAATAGTAAATGGCTAATAAAACCAAAAACCAACGTGTGTGTCCAGTCAGTCTATATTTGAAGCTAATGAAAAAAGAACGACCAATCCGTATCTAACAACAGATAGGCTATTTTTGACTGTTAATCTATGGTATAAAAGCATGCCTTTGGGAATTAATACTATATCAAAATGGACAAAGCTATGTGCGAAAAACATTGGCCGGGATACTAAAAAATGTAAACTATTTCCACCGATCGTCTGCAATTTCTAGGTGGCCAAAAAAGGAGTTGGTGACTAAGAATTTATTAAGCTTACAGGTACAGTTCATTCCAGTACCAATTGTTTAAAACCATTCTTGCATCTAAACTCAGAACATCACTTAAAACTTATATTATCCGAGAAAATCACGAAAATGAGGTATCAGCTTCTACTTCTAGTCTAGGAGCCGGGAAAACCGGGGATTCGACGGGAAAATCAAGTTTAAGTCGGGAATTTTGAATGAGCAGGTAATTTCGAACTTAAAAATTTGAAGTAGGTACCTACCTTTTTACTCCTAGTTTCAAAATAGATGTTTTTAAGAAAGACAAGAATGGTTTATATTGCAACCTTAAAACCTTAAAAAATTTCAAGAGATTGATCTAGGATATGGGACTAGAGCGGCTATCAAAAAATGCGTCGGAGTTAAAGATAAAGAAATGATCTTTCGCCAGGATTGTCGAAACTGCTTGATGTATACAGTTTCCAAACTTTTGAAAAAATGTCCGTTAGCATATAAATTAACTGAAGCTATAAGTTTCCTTAACCCCAATAAAATTGGCAGAGATCCAAAAAAATCCTTGCAACTGATGTCCAAAGCATTTGAAATGTTGTTAAATTCAAACAGATGCAATGCGACTAAATTGGAAGAAGCACATAGAGCATTTAGAGGCATTCTTACTGATCAGACTATGATAAATAAAATGAAAAATTATTCCAGATGTAACAGAGTAGATGACTTTTGGATGGAAACCATCACAAATGACAGTTTAAAAAACGTGGTGCAACTTCTTCTAACAATTTCTCATGGAAATGCCACAGCATTTTCTGTTAATAAGGAGATTTTGGTGGAAAATTTAAAAGAAAAGTCACTTATAGGCCAAAGATTAGTGTACGATTTACTACAAAAAACTGGAGGAGTTCAAACTATGGACATTACAAAATCCATGATACTTTCCATGAGAAATGCCTATTCAAGGTACAACACAGCACAAAAAGATAAAAAGGCAAAAGAGGTTGACAGCGACTTGAAAAAAGCAGAAAAAATGAAGCTTCAAAAGCAAGCAGAAGAACTGGAAACTAAAAAGAAAAAAATTGTCGAACAATCACAAAAAGTTTTGGCAGCTATAGAACAAAAATTTAACAACGAAAGTGTAGTTAATTTAGGAAAACCCAGCCGGGAAATTTTCAAAAACCGACCGAGAATTAGTCGGGAATTTTGTTTTCGATTTTTGCTAGACACCCTATTCTACTTCGAGTGCAATACATGTTGAAGTGCAAACTCAATCTGCTCACTCTCTTTTCCTCTGACTTATCATTTTATGCCATTTGGTCGTGTTTATAAATCTACCAGTAACTTTTTCCCATTGTTTGTTTTGTACGATTAATGCGCTTTTTCCTCGTCCTAATAGATTAAACTTTGCCCTTTAACAGGGTTTTAATGCCAGCACCTGCTGTCCTGATATTTCCCTTGCCTGATTTGAAAGTTTGCCGGGTCATTGATTTTCGATAAAGTGTAAAAATACAATGTTTGTATGTGGCAATGTATAAGAAACGCTACTACTGGTTTAGGGGGTAGCTATATGAAAAAAACTAAGCTCCTAATCCTAACATGGGTTATTATGATTATGAAACATGATCGACCCCAGTGTTGGCTGGGTCCTTAACCACCAATAAAAAGCTGCTGGACTCTACTTATCGGTCAAATTCATATTATTTTCCACGAATTTACATTAGGCAGGTAATCTGGATTACTCGAAATTTATGTAATTTATTGGTATAATGTGGTAAAAATCATAGATCACCAAACAATAATCACGAAAATGGCAATTTTACGGCATTGGGCATGTAAATAAGTACCTACACATGGGACATGGGCATTAAATTAAATTTACAATAAACTTTGCATGCGCACTGCAAAATTCTCATTTAACCATTAGACCAGGGCTGAAGCCTTTGAAAATGGTAAAAAGTAAAAAAAAAATAATAGTAGGATGAAACCCAGTGGAAAGGAAGAGAATATAACAAAAATAAAAGGAAAAATAATTTACGGGCGATCCGAAGTCGGGTTTTTAATGGTAGAAAACGATTTCTCTCGATTTCCGGCAAAACTACAAGTACTATGGAAAAACGTTAAATGGCAAAGTTGTAGGTAATAAAAAGATCTACAAATTTTGTATTTACACTTTTTCACATAACCTCAAAATTTATGTGAAAAATTCAAATACCCAAGTTTTTGGTTTTTTATTTTTATCTTTTACAAAAAAAATGTTTTTTTTCACGAAATTTGGTGAAACTTACCTTTTTATGTCCCAAACACACTGTAATTTTTTTGATTTAAAATATTTTTTCACCTTATTTTGACTTAATATCGAAAAAGCACCCTAATTTTCAATCGAAAATTCTCACGTCAAAATATCTGCTTTTTTAAAAAAGCCGGTGGGCTTTTTGTTTGTTGAAATCTCTACTTTCTGATGGTGTAAAAAAATATACATTATTATGATAAATGTGATAAAATCCCCTTTAAATCCTACCTGTAATTATATTTAGAACAAATATTTTCGCATGTTTTTTGCGATCTTTATGTTTTATGGATTTGTAATTTTTTTGTTTATCAATGTAACATGGAATCTTACGTTTTTCGAGTAATTAAAGTATAAATTTTAATAAATAGCTCAAAATTGTACATAATAATAATAAAAAAAATTCGATTTGATTCGGATTCGATTTTTTTTCGTTCCTTTGCATTTTTTGAGAACATTTACCATAGAAATGTATATTTTTTTTTACACCATCAGAAAGTAGAAATTTCAACGAACAAAAAGCCCACCGACTTTTTAAAAAAAAGCAGATATTTTGACGTGAGAATTTTCGATTGGAAATTTTTCGATATTAAGTCAAAATAAGGTGAAAAAATAAATATTTTAAATCAAAAAAATTACAGTGTGTTTCGGACATAAAAAGGTAAGTTTTCACCAAATTTCGTAAAAAAAAATTTTTCTTGTAAAGGATAAAAATAAAAAACCAAAAACTTGGTTATTTGAATTTTTCACATAAATTTTGAGGTTATGTGAAAAAAGTGCAAATACAAAAGTTATAAATCTTTTTATTACCTACAACTTTGCCATTTAACGTTTTTCCATAGGACTTGTAGTTTTGCCGGAAATCGAGATAAATCGTTTTCTACCCTTAAAAACTCCACTCCACTTCCCGACCTCGAATCGCCCGTAAATTATTTTTCCTTTCATTTTTGTTATATTATCTTCCTGTTCCAATGGATTTCATCCTACTATTATTTTTTTTGGTTTCAAAAATTATCGACCCTGGTCTACATTGGGAAGATGGACAGACAGGTCCGGACTTTTAAATTTAACTGACAATATACTCACAAATCGCAAATAAAATAAATCCTGGTTTGATAAGACTCTAAGGCTTTTTTTACTTTGTGTGTCTTGGCCATTTAAATATTTCTGTTCTCTTTATATGAAGTATACCAGACCCTGAATATCCGAGTCCAGATTAATTAAATCATCCCGACTCTCAACCGGCCAATTTTCCGGCCATCCTGCAGTTTACCAAGGAGGTTAAGATACGTATAGCGAATTTGTTTTATCCTGGCTCACGACGGTCACAAATTCTACCCCGCTGCGTTGCCAGGTCCGCTGCCATTATCTGCTCTTAGGTAAAATCGTAAAAGTTGGGACCATTCAAATTAAAGTATAGGCTCCTATGTGGCGCCCTCTACAAAATGCTAAGAAACGGTGGGCAAATTTGTATTCCTCATCCCGAAAAAGCTTTCGTCAAAATATTATGAGCGTGGCAAAAGGTATTGCAAAAAAACTGCAAATTAAATCTATCTTTTACACCCTCCCTGTAACTCCCTTAATAATTAATTTTCGAAAAAATGTTATAGAAAGAGATATCATTTATTTTCGGTCTAGAATTATCCCCTAAATTTTTTGCTCATCATTTTCAAACACACTGTATAGAAGTGCTGTAGAAACGAGGTTTTTTATTACTATGTAATGCTAAAATGATGAACTAGTTATACAAAAGTAATGTATTTTTGTATTGAAACATTTTTTTACCAAAATCTCTTAATGACTGTCATTGCTTTATTTTTAACTCAACTTGGCAAAACAGGCAAAATTATTACTGTCATGCCGAAGACGCTTCAATATAGACTTTAGATACACCTTTAAATAACCTATTATCCTTGTGCTAACCCTCGGGATAGAAATATTTGTGAAGCACTTCTCCGCATGAATTCGTTATGAATATATAATGAATATCTTGATTATTCTGTAGATTTTAGGTTTGTTCATTGCTAAAAGTAATTTAGACCTTTTTGAGGACCGTAGTGTTATTAAAATGTAGTTTCAAATATACGTACATACATGCATATGTACCAAAACATTTTTTTTTTCTCAAAATTAGTTTTTATTCACAAATGTGAAAATTTTGTCGTTGCTTTGGCATTGGTGGAAAAATATTTATTTAAGGGAACTGCCGTAGCATATCAACTAGGTAGTAGATTTTTACTATTACTATAAACTAGTTAGGGCGAAAGACGGGACTGGCGACCTGGCTCGTAAAAGAGAGAACTACAATCCAGGCTTGCCGCCGTGTTCAGGTTAGGGCTTGGAATTGTATTCGAATAATTCGAATATTCGACTATTCTAAATTAGAATTTTTTGTTAGTTAAAAAATTCGACTATTCAAATATTCGACTATTCGAATTAGTCGACTATTCGAATTATTCGACTATTCGAATTATTTGATTATTCGAATTATTCTACTATATTCGACTATTTGAATATTCGACCATTCGAATATTTAACTGTTTGACTTTGTTCGGATATTTATATGTTCGACTATTCGTGTTTTTTGTGAAACTGTAAATTTTAACGTAAAAAAGAAAAACAAAAATTAAATTATTAAGTCAGCAAGCAGTTAAACCACTTCTACCGTGATTAAACGTCTGTATTTCGATATTTAAATAGACGACTACCTATTCGACTATTTAAATACCTATTCGACTATTCGAAATTCGAATATTTGACTATTTAAGTATCTATTCGACTATTCGAATTATTCGACTATATTCGACTATTTGTATTATTCGACTATTCGAATAACATACCAAACGACTATTCGAATACTTATATTTTAAAAATTCCTAGCCCTAGTTCAGGTAGGTCAGCATCGAATAAGACAACCCAGTTAGTTTATATAGGCTTTAAGTAACTCCTACCTTATCAATATTAAGAAATAAACCTTATCTTGAAAGTACACACTTATAAAACTATAAACATGAGTATTTATTTATTTTTCCACCGAGTTTATGTTAAATATTCACGTATTATGGTCTTTGAACTGACGGGTTGCCGATAAAATGGCGCAGTGTTAGGGCATTAAATAGGATAACGGTGGTAAATATTTACAAACTACATAAGCAGACTCTTGCAGTAATGCAGTTTTACTGTTAAAACCAAAAGGGCTTTACGGTTTAACGAGTACCGCATGTGTATGTAAACTAGGATTTACACAACGATCTGTGAAAACTATACTTTTTCTTCTTTATAACGATATGATATGTATATACGCGAATAATTAGAAGGGAACTTACAAGTATGCCTAATTCTACTTCTTTATATCGCATAAAAGCGTATACAGGGCGTAAATTAGTGTTGACAGTCATTCAACTGTACCGCTTCTGCCAATCCCCTGGTTTGGGGATAATTTTGGATTTTGGTCCAATAACCACTCTTTCGATATTGTCTTTCAATATTCCCGCCCAAACATTGATTTTTTCGAGATATTGATTATGCCCCTCTGTAAACAGCTGTGGTTTAACGTCGCTCAGTAGCGACAGTTCTGTTTATTCACATTACCATTTAGGAAAAAGACTCGCCTTTGAATATTTTTTACTAATTCGGGTTTGTTCGTAATTCTCGCTGTCATGATCAACAAAACGGAATTTTTCTGTCCGGATCATCGTCGAAAAGTTATTGCAAAATTTTGATTTTGCAACAGTTAAATTTATGCATTTTCAGTACTTTAATAACAGAATCCCTATTCGGTTTTTCAATTTTTTTTTTTTAATTCAGCCTTTTAAAATTATTGAAAAACAGAATCTCTAGATACGCCGATAATAGTTGCTCGATGACGCATTGGCACGTTTAAATTTATAGAAACTTGCCCGATAATCCCAATCTGCATAATATCTTCATCGAAAACTCTAGGTTGTTATATTTTTTTGATTTCTAACGGATCCAGTTTCCACTTTTGTTGTACAAAATACTATTGTTTGTCCTGCAACACATCAGGTATTTCAAAGGGCCGCGCTGTCCGCCTTCTATGATATACATACAACCAAAAACAACAGGTTGTTGAAAAGTAGTGTTCTTTATTGCATATGTCAGCGCCAGAAGGCCTCTCGAAATTGCATAGGTTAAAATTGGATTATTGTCGCCCGTTTAGTATTTCTCTTTAAATTATGTTTATGACTAAAGGGCGGAATATAATATGCAAAATGCATAGGTATATATGCATTTTTTGCATATTTTGTCAATTTTATAATAAAATGCATATTTTTATGTTTCCGGCTTTATCAAAAAATTTAAAACGTTAAAGGTTTAATGTCCAGTTCGGTACTTATTTCAGGGTTTTTCCAATCTAAAGATTATAATAATTATATTTACAATTTGGTTATACACAAGGTTTATTGGGGGTTTGCAGGTATATTGTTAGGGGTTGTTTATTGTCACTTAATAATGCGTTATTATTACCTGCTTAACAAACTGTATTTAAATTAAAATAAATTAATTTCAAATGTAAAAAAGGTGTTTCTAAAAGCACCTCTAAAAGGGCAGTTGTATAAGGAGAGATTACCAGAACCTGTAATTACCCGATGGGGAACATGGATTAAGACCGCAATATTCTACGCAGAGCATTTCGAAGCCATTAAAGAACTAATTTTGGATTTAGATGACGCGATTCGCAGTGTGTTGTGCAAAGTAAAGAGTTGTTAAAAAGTGCAAGTGTAGCTAAATATCTTGTTTTTGTTAAGGTTAATTTCAGTTTTATACCGGAGATAATATCCTCGTTGGAGAGTAGAAATTTAAGTTTAAGAGACGCAATTAGTATTGTTGAAACTTTTTCCGCTAAATGTAACAACATTCCCGGTAAAGTCGGAGGTCAAGTAAGGAACAAATTGGATGTAACTGTAAAAAGAATGAAGGATTTAAATACTTAACTGCAGTAAAAAGCATTTATGAGGGTAAACCATTCAACGAAGTTCTATCTTATCCTTATATTTTGCTCTAGTTGCAGTATTGTCCGATTACATCAGTAGATGTTGAAAGAAGCGTCTCTTTGTATAAACATATTTTTACTAATAGAAGACAATCCTTTTTAGTTGAAAATTTTTAAAAATATTTAGTAATAAATGCCTTTAATACAATTTTGGGTTAACATTTTTTATTCTTCTTCGTTTTTTTTGCATTTTTTAAAAATAAACATATTTTTTCGAACCCAATGTGTTTCTTTACCTCATTTTACTATAATAAATTTTAAATATTTTCAAGGCAAACAAGGCATATGTATGCGCATATTTTGGCTGAATTTAAGTGCATATAGTCCGCCCTTTATTTATGACTAATCTTAATGTATTAACAACTTACTCTAGGCCGCAATAAATTTTTGCCAGTATGGGAACAACTTCTTGAGCAATTGTTTTACTCCTGCAAACCCTAAAACGAAAATTCTCATTTTTCTTACGAAAATAAAAAATGGAAAAGTTTACGACCTGCCTGAAGAAGACGTATTAGTTTTTCATTTCATTTTCTGATGGATAAATAGGATAAGAAAATCTTCTTTTGCGTTTTACCCTGTCTTACGTGAGTGACGCATTACTTCTGTGAAAGATATAAAAAAAAACACATGGATAATTCCAGGGACGTAAATCAAATCGGAATAATACGTGCCTCTTTTTCTGAGAAATTGTGTTGTCGTTTTTAGTTTAACAGAAATAGAAAATTTAAAAATAACCAATGTAATTTGTGTAAAAATATACCCTAGATTAGAGTATACTTCAGACAGTGCGCGCGCAGTGTACTATCATCAGGACCGATCAGGACCAAAGTTGTTATAATGTTTCTCAGGTTAATTTAAGGACATAAAAAAGTACTAAACTCCTAACCATAGGCGTCGCCAGCCAAATAATAAAAATGCGTATGGTATTGTTTTAATTTTTTAAGATAATAATAATATAAATAAAGCAACTTTAACATAAAAAACATTAAACTCCTAATCATATGCGTCGTATCTCGAAATAATTAAAATGCATAGGGATAATAATGTTTTAAATTTTTTAAATGATAATCTTAACATAGTATAAAACAAAGTCGCTGTCTGTCCGTCCCCTACCAGCTATATATGCTTAAATCTTTAAAACTACGCAACGGATTTTGAAGCGGTTTTTTTTTAATAGATAGAGTGATTCAAGGGGAAGGTTTTTATGTATAATAGCGACCCGCCCCGGCTTCGCACGGGTGCAATTTCAGAAAGTGGCATGCCTGGTACTAATATATCGGGTTTGTATTTATACCACCGGGTTGCAACGCATGCCGGATACACGCTAGTACAATATAAATAAAACAATTTTAATAGGTAACCCGTTGTAAACGAACATTATTGATTTAAAATGCAGTAGCGATTGAATTGATGGAATCATCATAATTTTCAGCAGTAGAATCGTTTTCAGGTTGGATCACTATTGGTGCTATAGGCGCTAAAACAGGGATATTCCATTTCTACAGTAACATGAGCTTCGCAATTTTTCCATACATCGCTACTCATGTCGTTAATTACCTGCCGAATATTATCAAGCCATTGTTGATAATAAAATGTACCAAGTAAAAACGTATATGTCCAAAACCACGAGTTATGAACCAAAATTAAATACATAAATTATAGCAAATATGTTAACCCACCTACCCCACTGTCCTTTTCCTTAAGAAACTATTAATACCTGACATGACAGTGATGATGGCTCAATTATCTTTTAGCAGGTACATAAGAAATATCGTGATTCGCTGAAAATATTCCTACTTTCTTGTCTAGAACATATAAATTTCCAATTGCGTTTGTCTTAGTATCATTCACAGATTGGGAGACGTGCATAAATTATGCACGATTGCCAGTTCTACCAAATTTTCGGGTTTGTTAATATAATATATAAGTATACGAGAAACAACTGTTTGGTAATTAGTTGTTTTTTAACAAGGAGAACCCTTTTTATTTTTATTATAATTCTTTTTTCTAAATAATATTTCTTAAAGACTAAAAAACCTATAATAATATTAATGTTCTTATTTCTTTCACACTCAAAACCTCTAAGTTTAAAGTATACTCAAGTAAGTATAGCCGGAATGAGGGCAGGCAATGAAATGACACAATTGTATTTCTCCCAACGTTTCGTTTTATATAAAATCAGCATTGGTGCTAACAGTTCGGTTATGTACAATGTGTGTTCGACGAAATGTGTCTTCATTTTATACAGAATGAATATACCTTAAAGGCCTTTTTATTGACCCTTGAAAAAGTTTTTATATAAAACGAAACGTTGGGAGAAATACAATTATGTCATTTCATTGCCTGCCCTCATTCCCGCTATACTTATTTGAATCTACTTGTAAGGGCGCTATACTTACCTAACTAGTTTAAAGTATATTTGTAAACTAGCTTTCAAAGAGAGTTACTGACTAACAATTGAATACTGATATAAAAAGAAAATTTTTAATAAAAAGAACTTAAAGAATTTAAAAAAATAGATCTGACAACCCTGGTTGTGAGGTCGGTCTCTTTAAAGCCTGTTAAACGCTTTTTTATGTCATCAAACTGAGTTTGGATAAATTATACTGAACGTTGGTTTCTGAACCCCTGGTCTATTATACCGTTCTGGCAAACTCCATTTGTGCCGTTGAGTGCAGAGTGAGTTTTTTTTGTGTCACACTTCTTGCAATTAATAGCATGCCGAACGTAAATAGGAAAATAAAATTGCCGGACATAGCAGACGAGATAGCCACAGTTAAGAGCACCTTGGCCCGTTTAGTCAAGTCAACTTTTACACACGAATGTGATGTTTGCGGCACGAGCCGAAGGCGAGGGTTGCAATATCACATGACTTTCACAATTTCATAATAATTGTTATTATTACTAGTGATATTACAGTTTGTGTTTCCTGATGATTTGTTAATAATACTGCTGCTAGTTTTTAAAAATTTGCAGTTTCACTAGTCAATTTTCCAAATTTGTTGATTCCCACGATTTGGCATGTACATTTTCCTTTTATACAACGAGAACATTTCCTAAATCTTCGATATAGCATATTTTTAATTTATTAATTTTTTTGACCCTCGTACTGAGAGGAGAGAAACCTCCTCTACAATATAAGAAAATCGTTAAAATCCTATATGCATATAATATGGCATTTTCCGTGAGTGCTTTTATCATTGCTTAGTATAGCAATATAAACAGATCAACATAAAAATAATATTAACAAAAGGTATATTTAGTAGATATGACTCTCGTCATATTACACAACTCGCTAACTTTATACAAACATCAAACATTGTATTTAAATGGAATGTAATATCTATGCGAATGAGCTACATTGTTCAACGGCACGGAGATACTTTGTCTCTATATTCTGTTTTTAAATGGGAAAATTTAAATCATAACCATGTTTGTAGTGGTAGCTAAATATGGAAACATATTTGTTTTCGTAAAATGTTGTCTGTAAATATGGCAGGGACAAATTTTAATATGTTAGTGGCGTGCATATAATGCAGGGCAGGGGCACAATCATAATATTAATATTATACACAGGGTTCTGATAAATATTAGTATATTATGATATTAGGAGAATAAGAGGTACTTTATGTGCTGAGTGTTGAAAGTTTCTGACGGACGTAGTGAGTCAGACAATCCATGCGAAGCACATAAAGTATCTCATTCTCCGAATATCATATACTATTTTTTCTTCAAACGTGCATCATATTATTCGAGATAAAACAATAAAAGAAAACGAATTTTTTAATGAAGATAACAAGATTGAATTTTTAACTTATTTCACTGTATATTCCCTTTTTGGTATCGTTATCATGGATACGTACTTGTTTGGCATCTATCAAAACAAGTATTTCAAATTCGGTGTCGCGTCAGTTGAGACCAACGAAATAAGAATACAAAGGAAGTAGGGTATGGTAGATTGACAGTTGTCCGGGATGGGGTCTGATGGCGGCAACATTTAACGCACGCGCGTTTCCGGTTTACCTGTGGCGTATCATTAAAATGGTAATAACAAAATGATTAATGAAATTTTATTTGGACGAAAAAAATAAAAAATAAATTTAGATTCATATATAGCTATAAGATACGGTAAGGTTGGTGCAATAAAACAATACAACTATTTCTTTTAATTATTTATTTAAATAAGGTAACGGAGGTGAAAGGGTAATGTAAATATCTGGTTAAATAACTAAAAAACACCTGTTATTATACATTAAAAAAAAATTGCAGAAGACAAATTGTTTCAGATAATCGGCAAAATTATTGCCAAAACGTCTACGTTAAAAAATAAAATTTTAAAAAAACCTTACTCTTTCTTCATGAACCAAATCACAAGAAAATAATAAAATATAATATAATATAGTCCTGTTTATTATAATATGTACCTAAATAATATTAATGAGATTTCTAGTATACAAGAAAATTGTCAAATGACAAACTATGCAGATAATACAAACATTTTATTTATTTGTAGTATCAACAACTGAACAAGTTAATTATAGATACATAAACCCCATTTCTAAAAGCTATCCTAAGCTATAATAAATATTCAATTAGCATTTGCCCAAGCAGTTCATTCCTTAATTTTAATTTTTGATGGTTTAAATTATATATTTCAATGTCTCCACAATATTTATTAAAATAGAGCACAGTCACAGTGGTGAGTTTTTGTATAGATTTGTCCTCGGTGTAGGAATATAAAATACATGTGCGGATCTAGTATTGACTAAGCCTATTCTAAACGGAAGCAGTCCTAAGAACTCTTTATTATCTATTTTGTCTCTAAATATTTTATATAAGAAAATAATTCTTGCTTCTATACACAATAGTCTTAAAGAAGGGATATTAAACAAATTACACAAAAGCCCTTGATCTGTACCTCTTGGTGGATAAACTGAAAATGACTTGTAGTATAAAAATTTTTAAAATTTACGCTGAATAGATTTTGAAAGAGCAATCTTATTGGCATACTGAGGATCCCAAATAGTGCATGCATACTAAAGTTTTGTAGCTACCAGGGATTTATATAAAGTTATTATGGCGTTAACATTTTTAAAGTATTTACAAGTTCTTATTATAAATCCTAGCATATAAAGACCATGAGCTTCTCGAGCAACATATTTAACAATTTATGATTGAAGTAAATAATTATTGGTTTTCTAAAGATAAACTGATATTAAATAAATCAAAGACCGTTATCACCTTGTTTAAGACTAACCCATACACTTTGGAGAATCCGGAAACAGTAACCATTAATGATTGTCATATAAGATTAAAGGAATATACTAAAATCTTAGGTGTGTTGTTGGATAGTAAAATGTCCTGGAAGAACCATGTCCTGGAAGAGCCATATCCTGGAAGAGCCATGTCCAATATATGTTGTAACCAGACGGTGTTCCAGTTAGATTCACAGTAGGATAATTATCTTCAGGCAGGTTTTGACAGGGTGTCTTATAAGATATTGCATAGGAACGTACCTGCCAAAAAAATATAAGTTTTTTAATTATTTGTTTGGCACCTTTACCAAATGACACAAAAGTAACTATAACGTGATACTAACTCTCTTTGTAAAATTTTTTTTTTATATTTTGATATGAATTTCTTTAAATGATAGAAGGTTTGGGACTTGCTTTGAATTTATTTTTTTAATCAATGGTATCTCCAGTCGTCCTCAGGTGAATATTGAGAAAACGTTTCTATCATTCTAGAAACATCATTGTATTCAGTCTTTAAATATGAATTTCTTTGTTTATCGTACCTACACTTCCATATTTTATTACATTCTTTATCCATGGGTTTAAAATTTTAAAAGTAGATTAAACCAATAAAACATCTAAAAACTTTTATCGATACATAATTTATGAAAAAGTGACAAAGCAGCTTCCTCAGAAGCATAAATAAGGCAGAATTATTTGTATTCATATTCTTAAGTACCTACCTACATATTTTCCAATATATTATGTAATGACCCGATACAATAGTTTCAAAACTTACATTTTTTAACCTGGCTACTTCAAAAGTAGGCACTACTGCAGTTGGGACCAATCTAACTTTCAATCTTGAGGTTCTGTCAAAGCAATCTTCAGGAAAATGCTTCTAGCAAAGAACTGTATTTCGTGTAGGATCCCAATCACTTCGGTTTACAATTTTCAACCACGCCTTTTTTCTTAGGTAATTATTTGGAAAACTAAAAACCAATACGTATTTTTAATTTGCTTTTTTGTAGAAATGGGGTAACCCAGTCGATTAATAAATAAATAATATTTTTCTGGTTTTATAAGACGAACGCCCATGAATGACATGCGAGGTTCGGAGGTTATGTGTATTTTGATATTAAATTAAAATATATATTTTTTCTATACAGATTAAAAAAGTTTATATATCTAAACATAAACTTACCGATGAAATGTAATGCCCAGTTTTTTACTTCATAGCGTTTGGGAGCACCCACAAGCAGCACAACGAACCATATTTAAAGCTTATTAATTAACCCAGAATAACAACTAATTAAAATGTTTTAATCGCTGTCCAGCGCTAAAAGTATACTCCACTGTCACACTAAAGTAATTATAAGTTTACTAGTATTCGTTAAATATGGTTGTTAACTAATTAAAATGCAAAATAACTCAAAAACGGCCAAGAAAGCAGAAATCACAGCTCGACCTGTCAACCACGGTCAAACACCAAAACAAACATGGAGTCATATTGTGGTGTCTCAAAATGGCCGACTTCCGTCGGTCGGTTTGTAAGGCGGTTTATGCAAAATCCTACTTCCTTTGTATTCTTATTTCGTTGGTTGAGACCGAATAAATCTACAGAAAATGAGTTTAGAAGTGCCTGATGATCCTCCCGAGGTAGTAGAGGCAGCTAGAATAGCTATTCAAAACTTGCAGCCGACGAAATCTGGTGCAGTATATGAGGCTGCCTTTGTCAAGTTCAACAAATGGTGCACTGGAAAAAAAAGTAATGCAATACTCTGAGAACGTTTTATTGGCATATTTTACCGAAATGGCCCTGAAAATTAAGAGTTCTAGTTTGTGGGCTCATTATTCAATGATAAGGTCCGTGTTAAATTTGAAACATAATTAAAAAATACAACAATTTGCGTGCTTTTTTTAAAAAAGCAAGGAGAAGGTTAAGAAATCGAGGGTCTTGTCAAGGGAACAGTTCAGCAAATTTTTGTATAATAAATAAAAATACTAAATTTATAGTACTATAATGTATTTATACGCCTAGGAGTATAAGTACTTATACTCCTTGTCATATAAATGACATTTAATGTCATTGAGAAACGTCACAAGTTATCACTTATAACACGACGTTTGAAGAAAAATAAATGAATCAGCCTTTTCCATAGAATACCACCAACTTAATCAAGAATCGCCCGGACCCGTTAAATTATTTTTTTGAAATGCATTTTATTGTTGAAAACATCTCCACTAACTGTTCTGCAGTAGATCAATCGATCTACAATTCCTGTTGTACATTTTGTACTACTTGTGGAGAAAGTTCTCGTATTACTGGTCGAATGAACTCCTTAAGCGTATCTATGAGTTGGATTTAGATTTATAAACTAAATTTTGACGTAGCCCCACAAAGAAAGTCCAGTTGGTTAAGATCGGGCGATCTTGGTGGCCACTCTATTAACTCCCGGAAAAATTGTATTTAAGTTTCCTCTTACATGGGCAGCATAATGCCGAAAGCACCATCATATTGAAACCATAAGGTTAAACTTGGTAAATCAGGATCATTATCGTCTGGAAATAGAGTGACAATAGCTGGAACTAGATCATTTCAAAGGAAATTTAGATCCAGTGAAACTCTCATCAAAGAAAATGGTTCGATTATCCTATTGTATTCTACGGGGTGTGATTTCTATAAACCAGTGAGGACTTTCCTATGCCCAGTAACCTGACTATTTAAATCAACGTAGCTTCATCTGAAAAGCAATCTCTTTGGACAATTCGTGCTTGATTATCTGTTAACTCAATCATTATTTCACACATTTTTTCTCGCCTATCTGGATCATTATCCAATAACTCTTGTACAATTACTGGTTTGTAGGGATGAAAATTCTCTTTTTAATTTTTTTCAGATACGGTCGTTTGGTGAGTATCGTCTAGAGCTGTAAGAATCTTCCTATAGTGATAATATGTTTATTTTTGCTTCTCAGATATATCAGGACAACCTGTATACTTTTTATTGTCTCTATTTTAATACCGTCCATATTCCCTATAACTAAACTAGTTTTAACTTTACAGCCTCATTTATAGTTTTAAGTTTAAAACTTTAATCCCTTTTTTGTTATACTGAAAGTTTTAATTTACCCCCCTTTACAGTTGAGAATCTAACCATATTTGCTATTAATCCGTTGATAGTTCAAACTAAGTTAGTTCAGTGTTTTAACTAAATTCGGTAAGAGAGGCTTTAAGCCGTATAATCGAAAGTTTTAATGGAAATTAAATAGAGGAAAGACAAAGGGTTTAAAAGGATATCATTATAAAGTCGCAAAAAAATCGTTAGAATTAAAAAAGATAATTAAAACTAATAATGATAAAAGAGTTTTGGACTTTCATAATACTGTACAGTATTCACCTGAATACGACTAGAGATATTTACCAGTTGAAATGTTGTGATTTAAAACAAATAAAGACAATGGAAGTCCAAAACTCCTGGGCCCCTTTATTAGAAATCAAGCGTCTGTTCGAATAAACATTTTAAAACGGTTTTTTAATTATAAAGGCCAGGGAAAAACTTAAACCACTTCAAGGTTAATTTTTCGCCATTAATCATGCACGCCTAAACCCCTAAAAACTGGGTCATCCTGTTATCATGCGAAAACGCCATTAAGAAATTTTTTGCTCCCTGTTTACGCCTTAATAGCCGATTTAACAATTTTTGTGCTTTTAACAGAATTTTTTATTTTGTCCATCGACTTCTTACAGAATAGACTAAGACATTCTTTCATGAATGGCCTATTTGTTTGCATCAATAAATAATTTGACTGGTAGAAAATTTAAAAAACACACATATAGTATGACCAGTAAAGTCCGCATCATATGGTTTTTTTTTAATAGCTTTATTCGAAATTTGACTTTGGCATCAAGTTCTGATTCGATCGAGATGAAAATTAAGTAAAAAATAGTAGTCACGTGATTCGCATTATCTGTCAAATTTTAATTTTTTCCAAAAAATAAATCAAAAGTGGGGTTATTTCTGAAAATATCGAAAAAAGTTATTTTAAATGCAGTTTCTAGCCCACATGCAAAATTTCAGCTGCATAAGATAATTTTGATATTTTACCCACCACTAAAATTCATTCTCCACTTAATGAACACTTTACTGATGACACTGTGTTCTTTTTTGTCTTAATATTAAAGTGTATTACTTTCAGGCACAAACTACGTTTTCAAAAATACTATTTTATGAACTTACCTTATACAGTGTCAAAAACAAATAAACGTTGCATCACCTGCGACGAAATTTTAATAGCCCAATTTTGATTTTGTAGAAAAACACACATTTAATATGGCGCTACTTTAAAGAAAATGTATCTGAAATAAAGCATTGTCAAAACTAAGAAATTTTATGTAGGTTGCGTTGAGTCCTCGGTTGAGTCTTATTTTGCAAAAGTGGTGCAATTTACAAAATATAGGTAAAAAATCAAAATTATCTTATGCAGCTGAAATTTTGCATATATAAAAAAAACTTTCTTATAACTTTTTTCGATATTTTCAGAAATAACCCCACTTTTTAATTATTTTTTGGAAAAAATTAAAATTCGTCAGATAATGCTAATCACGTGACTACCTGACTTGATGCTAAAGTCAAATTTAGAATAAAATTATTATTAATAAAAAAGAATCCCATATGATGCGGACTTTACTGGTCACACTGTATATTTAGTATATTATTTTTACTTAAGGGGTACGCACCCCGAATGCATCTAATATAATCTTTATTTTTAGGGCAATCAGCAAAACACTGTCATCATTGATTTCTGTTAAAAACTTTCTTATCGGGACAAAATGTACAAAACAATTTGGTCTCCTATATATTTCATGTCTGCGCTACTATCCTACATTGTCCATTTATTGCCAATTTTTGTCCTTTCTTTTTTCGCGTAAACTGAGCTTGAAACATCTTCCGTACGACCAATTAGATTCCGGCGAGAGCGAGAATTCGCTAGCGGATCTTCCGCTAAAAGCCGTCCTATTTTTTTCTTAACGTCAAGATAACGATATCCCCAGGAAACTGTCCGAAACACCTTTTGTGTCAGAGAAGAACAATAACTAAATTAATTGAGTTTCTTTTCCTTCTGTGTTTCGTTAGTCGTTCTCTTTTTGAGCGCCTTATCTCGCAAGATTGGTGTTATAAAGGTTTTCTCATGCGCGGACAAATTAAAGTTCTTGAAAAAATTATTATAATGACTTTCGTGTAAGGAAAGATCGTAGATGAGGATTCCGAGTTTGCATTTAGTTAACTCCTTTTATTAATAGCATTTATTTTTGTCATCATTGCATTGGTTGGCACATAAAGCTTCATTAGGTATTGTGTTTAATCCAGCTAGTATGTTACTCTTTATGATATGGGCAGGTGTAATTATAATTTAACATGTTATTGAGCCTAATGAATAAAAATTAAGTAGTTACTATGAATAAAATTTTGAAGAAATTGCTGTTTTTCTTACCTCTGTAGCAAATGCTTATTCAACACAAGTTCAGACGTGGCTTATCCACTTGTTCAGATTATAGATTTCATGTTCAGTTTTGTGCCTAATTTGCAAAAGAGTTGACGTAAATACAACAACGTTGGTCTATTTATTTAGTACAATAGTAAGTAATCTGTTACGTTTTTGTGGAAAATAGGAAACTTATATTTGTGATATGGCAGATTTCAGTGAAAATGAGGAAAGTGATAGAAATGATGAAGAAATTAAAGACAAGCAATTGATATTCTTTACAAATTGAAGGAGCATAAATAAATCTCTCTGACCACAACCGAACCGTTTAGCTTCCACAACAGCTTCAGCACTTGTAGGAAATTTAATGAACATATTGGCCTTCTCCAAAACTGCATCCATTACAGAAGTGTATGTCTTACAGACAGTGGTTTGGTGAACACAGAGTTCTTCACCTACAGAATTTTAAAAGCCCGGATCCGACAATTTCCGCAGAAAAACTTCAATCTTATTTAAAAGCGACAGTGCACCCCCTCGCCTTTTACCAGTATCAGTCAAATAATAATTTGCAACCACTCAACATTTTCGCAGTTAAATCGCTATAACTTTCGGCTGCTGACGCACATCTTCGCAGACAACATGAGGTATCACGCCTCAATAAAGGCCTGGAAAAAATTTTGTCTTGGGATGACAGTAACCAAGTCGAATTTAACGCTCAAAAAACCCAGGCAGCAGTTCTCTCTAAGAAGGTTAACATTGCAGAACCCGATATCGTTATGGCAGGACACACAATTCCACTGACTTCGTCTATTAATTTGCTGGGTGTCAACTTGGGAGGAAATATTTCTTGGCATAATCACGTTGTGACAATCGCCAGGGCAGTTTCTCAGAAGCTAGGTATACTTTTCGGTACCAAAAAGTTGTATACACCTCAATAACTTTTGACACTCTATAAAGCCCAGATTCGACCATCACTGGAATACTGCTCTCATATCTGGAGTTCTGCACCGAAGCATACCCTTCGGTTGTTGGATTCCATCCAAAGGAGAGCCGTTCGTCTAATCGGCGACCACGAGCTGACTAAGAACCTCGACAGCTTAGAACATCGAAGACAGGTTGGTGATTTGACTCTCTTCTACAGATACTTCCATGGCAAGTGTTCGACAGTTATTGCCCGCTCGATTCCACCTAGAGTAATGCATAGCAGAAACACACGACGAACCACTGCCGCCCTTCCCTATGTGGTTTAACTTAGTACACCCCGAACATCATTGTTTCAGAACTCTTTCATTTGGAGGACGTCATCTTTGTGGAACGGCCTTTCTGAGACCGTGTTTCCAACCGAATATAACCTCCAACGATTCAAGAAAAACGTGAATCGCTTTCTTCGCACACGCACCGCTCCCAGAGCGCCTTAAAGGATTTTTCCTATAGTGCTTGTGCTCGATCATAAAAAAAAAGACGTGGCACCATCACCTTTACTTCGTAGTAAGTTAACTTACAATCTCCAATATCCACTCCTTGCAAAATAAGAACCAACGTATTTCAAATTTAAACTTATTAATAGCTGAAATGGAATATTGTCAATCACTTATTTTTTGACGTATCTATTCTTAAACACATCTTTTTCGTGACCGGCGGTTATTAGATTCGTACAAGCGCTTCCATAGAATTTGCCAGAGTAGTATTTCTTTGGCAAGATAACGACATCTCCAGTAAACTGTCTAGAACACCTTTTGTGTCATATGGAAACAATGTCTTAATTAATTTGGTTTCTTTTCCTTGTATCTGTCCTTCAATCCATTCTCTTTGGGCGGTTTATCTCGTTCCGCAACCGTGTGATTATTTTATCACAGCGTAGTTTTCCCATCTAAAATTGTTGCGGTTACTATTGCAAGCTATAGCCGTTTGTTTGCTGATGGTTGTGCAACATCTTTTTATTATCCTATTAGCCGACTAGTACACAGAATACATTTTCCCAGACATCACTCGCTAACTTTCGCCAAACATTTTTACAAATTGTAAACTTTCCCTATGTGAATAATAAACTCGACATATTAAAACTGTACATTAAGCATACACTTTATTTTACTATCTTTGTTTAACAACTCTCCTAGATGCAGCCATAAATCTGGGAACGCTAATTACGAGCACATCAGTATCACACCAAAACCACTTCGGGAAAGGTGGTCTAGCGCTTTATCTCTGAGGGAGGTCTCACTGGGAATTTTGTATATTTGATGACATATTCGGTCTCTAAACGATGTTGTTGGAGAAATGAGTTGCGAACAGTGGCGTGTGTATTTCCAGGCATGAACTGAACACCATTAATTCTTGGATATTGGTTAAGCTTTGTTGTCGTTGTAGTCGTTACCTCCAGTGTTTTCCGTATGTTTAATTTAAGGCTTTAAATTTTACAGTACACCAAATTCTCTAAGGTAGGGTGGTCGATGACATCTTCGAAGAAGGTCTCATGCGAATTGTTTTTATATTTACTTATTTCTACATGATTTTGTTGAAGAAAACGTGCAGTTAAATTTCTTACTTCTGCGGTGCCATTCTGCATACTATTCATAAGGTTTTAGACAAATATTTAAATTTCGCACATCATGATGATACATCATGTACAGTATGTCAACAGCGTTTGGCAAACAATGTTAAGAGGCGCAATTCAGATGTTGATTTACTTTAGAATGGAATACGATTTTGGCGATAGGTTGTTATTGTTTTTATCTATAGGTACCAGATCATTGGGCATTGCACCCAAGAATGTTCAGACTGACTGCGGTAAGGAATTTTAAATTTTATTTTTTAAAAATGTTAAAAGTTAATTTTTTCTTCTTTTGCATATTTAAAATTTGTGAAAGCTCTGGCTACTTAGTCAACGCAATTGCACAAACGCGTGTACCCGCTTGTAGAATGTACATTTTTTTTGAAGGTAGATATTAATAAAAAGGTGTTTTAGAGTCCGCTATTGATGGATACGCCCCTGGTTTGATTAAACCGGGTTAATGTACTCCCAGTGCAGCGATTCTCCCCTTCAATCCCGGTCTACGATAGCTTTGCCATAGCGATATAGATAAACTTGCATGACGTTACTAAAAAGGGAAAACTATAAATCGACTTTTTGTCTCGAACTCGTAGATTAAGTCGACTGACGATGACGTTTTATTTTGCAAATGGTTGGTAAGTAGTAAAAATTGTCGGGTGTGGTTTTATGGGAAAGAATTGGTCGCGATAGTGCTAAAGAAATGTAATAAATAACTTGTTTTTACCATTTTTTACATTTTTTTATACAGGATGTCGGGAAAATAGGTACTTTTCCCGCGCCGCCAGCAGCACTCCGCCTACATCTCAAGCTTCATAACTTTTGTGCCTCTGTATATTAAATTTCTAGTTAAAAATTCTTATTCCTTGGCATCTCGACTCATCGTAGTCCCCCAACGTAGTTTCGCCCTTTAGCCATAGCGAAAAAATTAAGAATTAATAGTTATTTATTGTACAAGACGATAAAATTGTACTGTATTTTTGAGAGTGTTTTTTAGCGTCGAGACGTCAGTCGAGACGCTAATTACGCTCGAGAAGATAATGCGATTTTATCGTCGTGTGCAATACAACATTTTTTTCTATAGCAAGACTTCAAATTCTGGTAAAAAATAAAATTTCAAAGAAAATTGTAATTTTGGGCACAAAAATCGCAACTGTGTTGCTACGTTACTATGGATATGAATTACTCTGTCAACAAATTTTACATTTTTTGTGAAGTGTTCAGTATTTTTGCGTTTTGTGTACGAAGTGAATACGAAATGTACGGAAAAGAATTAACACAAGAAGAAGAAAGATAGATGTTTCTAATAATGTAAATTGTAAAATTACACTTGTTGTTAATCCTTCGAATTAATGTGTTTGAATTTGTAAATTTAATTAAATAAAAAAAGTTAAAACATTTCATCTACCCTTGCTGTTAAAGTGTTACTTTATCTACCCTTGCGGTTAAAGTGATACTTTATCTACTCAAAAGAGATGCTATAACAACATTTTAACATCAGCTATAGAAAAAATAACATTTAAGGCAATTAATAACAAACCATTATCATTTAATTCAAATTTGTCGCTATTGCCCCAAAGTGTAAAACTACAACGATGAATTTCAGTACGCAATAAATTTAATTTGATTGTCTCAAAAACGGCTGCTCGAAGCGACACCTAGGTAAAGTCTGTTCAATGACCGCTGACCGTTACGTCATATTCTCCACATTTGCGGTATGTCGTAAATTAATTCAGTCAGTTTGACTTACCGGTGCCGGTGGTAAAGGTTATGATTTTTCTTGGGCTTGATCTACATAAATACTCGGGCAGGGTTCAAGTAAAATACAAGCGCATTTTTTCAAATTTTTAATTATTATATTTCTGCTGTTTTTCACGTTTATTATCTATGTTTTCACAATTCCTGCTTTATTATATCTACTTACCGCGTAAACTGCGTTAAAGGGTAAAAAGGTCTTTCCGGCATCACTTTCTCTTTGAAAATAATCAAATAATTTAAAAATTAATGCTTGTTCTTTTCACAATACCGTGACTTTTTGAAATAATGTCGATTAAAAATGTCACTATCAAAGATGACAATAAAACTTTTTTAACTGGTAAAATTATGCGACATTCATAGCATATTGACTATCTCACCTAATTCACGAATCTTAGAAAGATAAGCACTAGTCCCTTTTAAAACTATCAACTTTTGGACTAAGTTAAATTGGGCTAGATCCTCATAATTTAGCTTTTGTACACTTATTATCTGGACACCCTGTTTACACCTGTCCTTCTTCTTAACGTTATACAGTGAGGACCTAAAGTCCGTCCCCCCCCCCTCTAGCTTCTAAACCGTTTGGTATATTTTAATGAAATTTTAAACGATAATATTTGAGCAAGTCTTGCACTTTTTGACATACCAATGACGGCTTTAAATGTCAAGATGACAGCTGGGTCCGCTTTTGGATTATTTTTTAAAATGGAACACCCTGTATATTTTTACATTTTTAAATTCCACATAATTATTTTTTATTAAATGCATTATTAGTCTATACTTCATAGTTTCCGAGATATTGACTCTCGAAAAGTGACATTTTTGAACTTTGACAGCTTATAACCTTCTAACAGTACGTCTTAGAGCAAAACGGCTTACATGTCCCTATCTTCAATTTTTATTATCTTCCCAAAAAAATCAACTTCCAGTTAAACCGGAACAACTATAGTTCCTGCTTTCGAGTTACATCCGGTTTAACCGGAAGTTGATTTTTTTGGGAAGATAATAAAAATTGAAGATAGGGACATGTAAGCCGTTTTGCTCTAAGACGTACTGTTAGAAGGTTATAAGCTGTCAAAGTTCAAAAATGTCACGTCTCGAGAGTCAATATCTCGGAAACTATGAAGTATAGCCTAATAGTGCATTTAATAAAAAATAATTATAATTTTATGTGGAATTTAAAAATGTAAAAATATACAGGGTGTAAAAAATATTCCAAAAGCGGACCCAGCTGTCATCTTGACATTTAAAGCTGTCATTGGTATGTCAAAAAGTGCAAGACTTGCTCAAATATTATCGTTCAAAATTTCATTAAAATATACCGAACGGTTTAGAAGTTAGAGGGGGGGACGGACTTTAGGTCCTCACTGTATATTAAGCCTACGCGTTTCGGCCTTAGAAGTCTATCATCAGGGCGTTCTATATGCTTTTATAACTACAGAAAAGGAAAGTACTGAAATAATTAATAATTCACAAGAAAGGCTACAAAAAAAAATAAAAAATAAAAAATAACCTTAAGAAAATAAGGATCATAACCCACACATGACAATTTAACTTTTGTAAAACTCAAAGTATTTTGATCATATTTTAGCCTGTAAATAAATAAAAATCCCAAAATAATAATATGTTTATAGACCAAAAACAAATATGCATAGAATGGGTAATTTTATTATCCAAAGCTGATGCGTGTGGATAAAGTCGAATGTTAAAAATATTAAAATTAATAACCTCTGCAACCGGTTTTTACCGAGGTTTCTACATATATTTTATACGCGATACTTTATTTGACGTAATAAAACATATGAATATGCAATAAAATAGAGTGTGCGGTCTATACGTAAAACGCTGATAAAAAAATGCAACGCAACATGAAAAGGCTCATACATATTAAAATGTTTTTAAAATCTCGTCAGCTTTACAAGTCTTTTCACAGCTAAAGTTAAATTAATATAGAGTTTTATATTTTTATAGCGTAATGTGCCTGTAGAATTACATACCTTAAAATGGAAAGCGTACATGAAACGATGTTTGTATTTTTATTGAAATATACGTTTTTACATTTTAGTATCAACTACTCCGTAACGTATAAAAGATTATGACGATCGAATTGTCACATTCCGGAAAATAAATATAGTTTAAAATAATTCTTAAAATTCTTAATATAGGCAGAAAATAATAATGAACGATAAACATTAGTATTATTGTAAAAAAAAAGCGTGGGGCGCTTTGTGCTATATTTTTCGTATATCGAGCACCCCCGCTTTTTTCACAATAATACTAATGTTTATCGTTCATTATTATTTTCTGCCTATATTAAGAATTTCAAGAAATATTCTAAACTATATTTAATTTCTGCTTTTTAGTTTGATTAATTTAAAGAGTGTTTTTTAGTTTTTTAAACTATATTTAATTTTCATTTTTAAGTTGATGTTATTGTTAAGAAAAAAAATTTTTGAGTAGATTGAGCTAGATAAGTAGATTATTGTATTGTCAGCGGTTCTTGATAAGTCTACAAAATTTAAATTAAATCTGACCGTTTAAAGTGGGTCAAAATCGGGTTCAAAGAAGTCGGTTACAAACAAACATAATAAAGGGTTTTCCAATAAGAACGATATAATTTTGAAACGATATGGTAACCATGGTAATAAAGTTATACCTGTCACCAGTTGTCAGTTATTGTCAGTAAACTATAACAATTTATTATGGCTAAATACGCGCTTCAAGAACGTTTGGTTATTATCCAAAAATTTTACGAAAATAGACGATCTTTTGTGCCATTCGTCGCATCGTTGAGAAATTTAAAAATAATTTTACTCTTCACGACGTAAAAACACCAAGAAGACATCGAAACGCAAGAACTGTTGAGAATATTGCTGCTGTAAGAGCTAGTGTTGCAGTGAATCCAAATTTATCAATTCCTCGTCGTGCTCAAGAGTTAAGGATTAAAAAAACGACAACTTGGCATATTTTGAAAGAAGACTTGAATTTACACCCGTATAAGATTGTTTTGACCCAAGAACTTAAGCCACTGGACCATCGTCGGCGCAGAGATTTTTCTGCTTGGAGTTTAGAACAACTTGAAAGGGATCCCAATTTTGCCAGAAAAATTATCTTTTCAGATAAAGCTTATTTTTGGTTAAGTGGATACGTTAACAAGCAAAATTGCCGTTTTTGGTGTGAAAACAATCCACAACAGATTCATGAGAAGCCTTTGTATCCGCTAAAGGTAACTGTGTGGTTTATGATATGGTGGCATCATCGGACCATTTTTTTTCCAAAATGAGGCAGGAGATGCAGTTACAGTGAATGGTAAACGATATCGACAGATGTTAAGAAATTTTTTGTGGCCAAATTTAGATGCACTCGATTTGGAGGATATCGTCGGCGACACAATAAAACCTCGTAACTCTATTTTGTTAAAGTTTACTAAACAACTGTTAGCATTTCATAAGTAAACCCTCTTAACTCCATGATAAATGTAAAATAAGTATATTAAGTTTGTCGACAGAAATCCTCGTAACTCCATCAATAAAGTAAAACAGGTAAATACACACTAGAATCGAAACATATCAGTTAAAAAAATATTTAAAAATATATAAAATAACTTACCTAAGATAAATTAAGATGATTATACTTATAATACCAAATAAAAACAGTAAAAATTCAAGTAACAAGCACGTGTCGATGTGTCTTTGACGTTTAGGCCATGGCGCCAATGACGGAGATACGAGGTTTTTCGTGTCAATTCTGAATGCATCGGAGTTACGAGATTTTATTTAGCTGGAATACTTATTTATATTTAATTTTTGGAGTTACAAGACTTTTTTAGATGTGTAGATTTAGAGTTCCACTAACAGATGGCACACAAAAGTTATTTTTGATATTTTTGGAGTTACGAGGTTTTATTGTGTCGCCAACGATATGTGGTTCCAGCAAGACGGTGCCACATGTTACACTGCTCATGAAACTATCGATATACTGCAAGAAAAGTTTGACGGATAATTTCAAGGAATGCTACTGTTCAGTGGCCTCCAAGAAGCTGCGATTTAACTCCTTTAGGTTACTTCTTGTGGGGCTATTGGAAATCTAAGGTTTATGAAAACAGACCACAAACACTTGATGCATTAAGGTTGAACATTGAACCCTGCATTCGTCAGATCACGCCCGATTTATTGCATAAAGTCATCGAAAATTGGGTTCGTCGAATTCGCTCGTGTACACGAAGTCGCGGAGGACATTTAAACGATGTGTTATTCAAAACATAAATGTTATCGACTATACTTTAAGATAATATAAAACGTTTTGTTGTATCTGAAATTATTTAAATTTTATTTCATTTTGAAATCATATCGTTCTTATTGGAAAACCCTTTACATACAAACCCGATCGTCTATGCCGAATTATAAGAAAATAACGATATTTGCAGATGTTTTTAAAATTTTAATTTTCCGACATTTTCCATACATTTCAGGAAAATTTCATAATATTTATAAATTGCCATTTTTCTCAGAAAGTGTAAACTTTAGGAAAAAAGTCTATCTAGCTAAAAAGGTGTATCTCAAAGAAATCTACATCTCAGCTTCTTATTATTTTTTCGTACCTCTTACGGTTTTCGAGATATCGGCCAAAATATGATTTCTATATTTTGCCTCATATCTCGAAACTGATAATAGTTAGACGAAAAATTTTAAAATAAAAAAGACGCGTCTTCGAGCGTTCCATAAATATAGTAAAGCTAATAACAGCGTGTTAAAAAGAACATTTTCATTGACTCGTTTGTTCATATGAAGAAGTCAATTGACTGACGTGGAATCCTTAAATAAATAACAAAATTCTATGGCAAAATGTTCCTATGTTTTTATTATCAGTATTCTAACAAAAAGAAGCAGTAAGAGACAGACAATAACTAAGATAAGCTAACAATAGCACACATTTTGCACCGACTCAAACTCCTGTGCATTGAATAGAAGTAGATTGCAGTCAGTTCTGACTAAATTATGTGCTGCCCGTCTTCCCGATGATAAACGAGGACACATACCAGCACATAAATTGGACAATTGGCCAAAACGGACAAGAAAATATGGCGCGATGGTGATTTTCCCGGATTAGGGATTATAAAGGCGCGATCCCGCAAAACCCGTTTTGCAGTTATTCATATAACGTAAGCCTTTAGTGTCAACACTATGCCTGTTTTTCTAGGTTACTGTCACATCATCGGATAATATAGTATTTTGGATGGTATTAGGGAGATAAACATATTTTTTTTTCTTTTGTTGTTAGTCTCGCTTAGTTATTATAAATAGTTTAAATAAACTCTTAAGAAAAAGGACAGTTAATAACTTTTAATGACAGCTGTTTACTCTATACAACTTCACCACCAACTACACATTTTGAACATATATGGGGAAAAACTAAAAATGCTGGTATTTGTCAACGCCTTCCCTCATTTGAGAGTTTGAATAAACCCATTGATCTGCCAATACTTTGTAACCTGGGCTTAAACAATTGCTTTGTCAGTGCATCAGCTACCTGAAGTGTAGTCAATATCTATAATAGTAGGGGAGCCCACGTTGCTAAATGGGGATTTACTCGAGCGTCGTGGGGACCTATTGGATCTTGAAGATTGGATGGTAGAAAGGAAAAAATGTCATATCATGTGTACCCTTTCACCGGTGGGGGGAGTTACTACAGGCTTTCAAAAATGTAAAAAAAAAAACAGTCACATGGATATACTCGAGCGCGTCAGATATTAATAGTGTATATGCCCCACATGACGGAGGTACATTAATCTGCCGGTTTTGATGGTGGGGGCGGCGGTACGGAAGGGTTAAAAATGGGGAAAAAAATTACTCGAGCGTGTCAGATATTCAGAGGGGATGTTAAGGGATCCCTAAGGAAGCTTCCATTCAATAGACTGACGATTCGGATGTGACGCAAGCTCGTGGCGACTTTTCGAAAATGCAAAAAAAAAACGCTATTTTGACATACTCGAGCGCGTCAGATTTACATACAGACGGTTCACCTTGGTGTCCTGGTCGTGCTGATTCATAATATGACGATTATTTTGAGGGATTTTGTTAATGACAGTTTAAAAAAAAATTATGTCAAAAATATTTCGGTACAAAATTCGGAACGCGTAATAACAATAAGAGTGACAGACTGCGATATAAATAAAGACAAAATCCATAGCAACAAAACGGTTTCATAACTATCTTGATGCTTTTTAATAATATTATTTTTACATATTTTTGATGGAATTAAGAGAAGAATGCATAAGTGTGTTATATTTTTGAAATCGGAAGACAAGGAACCATCTAATGCGCTTCTAATATACAGAGTGTCTCAATTTAAAAAAATAAATGTTTGGTTTTAAATGTGACATGTGACACCTACTGTCATTTTTGACAAAACCCATAAATACTTGGCCAAAAGTTCTACATCCTACTTTTTGAGTGAACGCGCTAACTCAAAAAACAAAAAAGTTACAGGCTTTTAAAAGTGGGACAAACTAAAATGTAAAATAATAACCGTGTACATATATTCCCACGAATGCTGTAATCAGCCTGTGATGGCGTGATGGCTGACGGAAAGTAGTGTGGGGACGGTGCGAAAGAGTGAGTGATAAAGAAAGAGACATTGAGGCGCGGAGTGCTTCACTGCAGCTGCACGCGCTAATAAACTTTATTGACGATTTTTGTTACTTCGGCTTGTGGTAATCGGCAGGTTATATTTTTCCCGTTATCCTTGAATTATTTCCTTCAAAATAAAAAAAAAATTAACCGCGCTCGAGAATGTCCATGTGACGTTTTTTTTTGCAAGTTGGTGACCCTCCCACTTCCTTACGTCACGCTCAAATCGTCAGATTATTGAAATGCAGACTCTTTAGCATGTAATTAACCCACTACACCTTAATCTGATGCGCTCGAGTAAATCCAGTTATCGATTTTTTTTACTATTCTGATCAGCTGCCGTACACGCGCGGCACTATATAGGGGGCTTAGACAGGGCAGAGGTACTCAACAGGGTGCAAGGTATCCCCCCTATGTTAATCTGCCGCGCTTGAGTAAATCCCAAAATCCCCTGTTGGGCTCCCCTACTATAAGCCCTTCTGAGACCAGCTCCCTTACGGACATGTTTTGTTCCCCGGGATTTTGCTTTATTGTCGACCATTAGCTGAGCAACATCTTTTAACTGTAGAATTTCGTAAAGACGCCTTAACTATACCATCTCTCGTACAGCTTCACCTGCAGCTTCAATTTCGCTTCAGTAGTTTATATGGTTACAGAAGTTTACCTTTGATTTAACCAGGATACTGCATCATCGAATTGTAGAAAATCATCAATTCTATCGTCAAGATCAGTGAATTAAGTCGTGATTGATGGCAACTGTGATTAAACGTTCATAACTTGTTAGGTAGGTTCAAGTAGGTTCAGGGCAATAATTCAGCTTATTTTGCCCGGCGACCACTCTTTTCGCCCTTTTTCCCTTTCTTTTATACAACCCAAACATGTACTGTCCTTAAACTGAAATTTGTTTGTTTTTAAGGACTTTTTACAGATATGTTTATCTTTAAGATAGAGTTTACCTACTGATTAATGATCTAGTTTGCATGGACTGAACTGAAAATTCTTATACGATCTATATACGTCACGCCACTGTTCCCAACCAAAGTGGAACAAACATGGGAATGACAATGATGTGGGTAACAAGGAATTTCGCTTGAGCATCTCCGATGGACCATTAAGATTAATAGACAGTGGATTTTCGAAATATTTGGGATACTCTATTATATTATAGAGGTTCCAATTGAAGGAGACATTTGAAATACTTTTGTAGTTTTTCTGTATACAACTAGAAAATAAATGATTTTTCAGTTAACAAGCCGGTTCCTCTCTTTATGAAATAGTGTACATAAAAAAAATTTCTCTGTCGACTTTTTTTTTTAATTCGTTCCCAAGATCGATCTCGTCCTATATAAAATAAATTAGATTTCAGTAGGGTTGTGCCTGGTCAATTGACCGCGGTCGATTGACCGAGATTTTGACCGATTTTGACCGGGTCAAATTCGGTCAAAAACTTTTGCAGCCTCTTGTGAGGGAAATTGTTCCTCATGGAGCATTGTCAATAGCAAGCTTCGCAACCGATTGAAAACCACTCGCTCAGGAAAGCTTGTTTATATAAAGTACAACTTAAAGCTGTTAAGTAGAAGTGGAAATAAAAAATATGAAAATTCGGAGGAACCACCGCTAAATTTCAGTAGTGATTCAGATTCTGAGGAACATAAAGGCAATGCCGGAGGTGAGTTCGAGTTCAGTGACGAAGATGATGTACCTTTATCTAAGCTATCTACCAAGGCCAGCACTGCCAGCAGTCTCTCATTTCATCATCAATCAGTCACTTACTTATTACTTCATTAGTAATTTAGTATTGTTAGATTAATATTATACATAATATTTATGTGTCATTTTTGTGTTTTTTGTACCTCAGAATGTTTTATTTATTTTTTGTTGGCTGTTTTTTAATAGACACGTTTCTATGTAATTACTCGTGGCTTCATTTCTTATGACAAAACTGAGGAATTTGACCGGGGCTTGGTCAATTGACCAGTCAATTGACCGGTTAATTGACCACAAAAGATTTTGACCGTCAAAATCCCAACCCTAGATTTCAGTATACAATAAAATTTTTAACATCTATAAATAAGTTTCAGTTTTGGCCGAAACTGAGACCAAGGCCGAAGATTCTGTTTCGGCTGAAAATCTTGTTTCGGTCGGACACTATTTATTATATTATTAAATTTTAAGTACCGGCATCGGTGGCTCCGTGGTTAACGCGGTAGTCGCTGAGAACTCTAGGAAGAGAGTTTGTGGGTTCGTATCCCACTGCCGGCAAACTGGTTCGAGCCCAGTGGATTTTAGTGGTATAAGTCTTGACGTGGGTCCAGCGTCGAGCAAAAATTAGGGAAGAGTGAAAAATGTATCATCCCCCAAAACCACCCCATTCACGCCGGTAACCAGGCCGGATGAGATCGGATATCTCGTGGGGTGGAGGGGGAAGGAACACACTCCCCAATCGGTAGGTCATAGAAAGCACGAAACCAAGGGTTGATAGCCCTTGGGGGGTGCTTCTAATGACTGAGGATCGTGGTTCGGAGCCCACGTTAAACCGTAGGTCCCCTCGGGAATGGCCCTGGCAGCGAACGAAGAGGTAAAAATTGGAAAAAAAAATAAAAAATTTTAAATAATATATATTATTATTATTTAAATAGATATCTTACTCAATTTGTCCAACCCGAGAATGCTTATTTGTGGTATCCCAATAATATTAAATTCCCTTTTAGAAAAAATGTTATTAATTTCTGTTTTTTGTTGCCTCTTAGTTAAATAATTTTGAAACCATTTATAAACAACTCCCCTTAATCCATACTGATATAATTTTTTAAAGAATTAATCCCTATCAATTGTTTCGAGTGCAAGTTTAAAATCCAAAAATACTGCCGATACAACTTCATTTTTGTCAACGCTTCGTTTCCAATTTTTAATTACATATTGGACTGCTGTTTCTGTTGAATATCCTTTTCTAAAACCAGCTTGCATATTTACTAAAATTTTGTTTTCTTTAATAAATTCGAGTATCCGCTCATAAACTGTCATTTCTAATAATGTTTCAATATCCAATAATGTTTTTAATGGCCTCATTTCACAGCTTTATTTGTATTTAAAATTTTTGGAACTGGGGAACATTTTAGATCTTCAGGTATTTTTCCATATTCTGGCAGTTAAGTATTGATTAATCTTAATATAAGTTCACCTGTGCTTGCAAAAGATTATTTTATTACTTTTTTTGATAAAATTTCACTATAATTGTTGTTTGATTTGGGTGTGTTAATTTTAAATTTTATTTGTCTTGATGAAACTTCTCGGAATTCTTTAATGATATTGAAACATGTAGCAATTTTAGGACATAATATTCCATCCAATTCCGTACCTAACGCCCTAAAAGGACCGAATCTCTTGAAGTTTAATCGCGACCTGCGCAAACACCTATAATATGGACTATGCAAAATGGTGATTAGTTTTTTCTCGTTTAAGTACTGAACACTTAGCATCTACTGGAAGATATATAAATACCTGCAATATGTATGCCGTATTATAATTTTTATATTATATAGTACTAGCGTGTACCCGGCCTGCGTTGCAATGCCAGGCATTATACGCCTCTGAGATAATAATAAGGCGAGTTCACCATCACGTCAAGATTTATAAATACAAACCCGAACAAACCTCTAAATTTATCAGTGTTTCTCTACAATATTATGCATGTATTATACATAAAAACCTTTCTCTTGAATCACTCTATCTATTTAAAAAAAAACGCTTTAAAATCCGTTGCGTAGTTTTAAAGATTAGGGCACATATAGCTGGGGACAGACGCGACAGCGACTTTGTTTTATACTATGTTAAGATTATAGATACTGTTATTATTAGTTTTTTCTAATTATTATTATAAATATATTTAACCGAAGTCACAACGACAAAAACTCGCCAACAACGAATGTCAAAGTCCCTATATTACATCATTTTTTGATATTAGAAACAGAAACAAATAAAATATGGAAATAAGAATATTTTTTATAAAAATAATTTTATTTACCACATTTAAACCTAATACATGTGTCAGAAACACTTAAGAGAGGGCAGAAAAAACAAATAGGCTCAATTTATTTCGGCTTGGCGCTTATACACCCTTAATTTATTTAAACTTTATCCCGTAAAACTGCGCGATCATTTTTAACCTTTGCTTTTTCAAGTGGGTCGCATGGGTATAAAGAAAATTATACGGTTGATGTTTTACGTAACAAATTTTTCTATAAGTGGACAAAGTAGTTGATGTTTATTTTTTTGGTGAACAGCCCAAGTGAACAAAAAGAAACCACACCTGGTAACTTAGTTTTAATCTTACCGTTAGCTCCAGTGGCGCAGCCAGAATGTTGTATTAGGGGGGGTTTTCAAAAAAAAGAACAGGATTTCAAAATTTTAAAAAGAGTTTTTTTTATTTGGTCGTTAATTTTAATACTGTAGGAAAATTTGTATGAATACAAATTCTGTATTTTTTTAAATTAATACCTGTTTAAAGGCCGTTTAGACCAGGGTCGATAATTTTTGAAACCAAAAAAAATAATAGTAGGATGAAACCCATTGGAAAAGGAAGAGAATATTACAAAAATGAAAGGAAAAATAATTTACGGGCGATCCGAGGTCGGGAAGTGGAAGGGGGTGAGTTTTTAAGGGTAGAAAACGATTTATCTCGATTTCTGGCAAAACTACAAGTCCTATGGAAAAACGTGAAATGGCAAAGTTGTAGGTAATAAAAAGATCTACAACTTTTGTATTTACACTTTTTTCACATAACCTCAAAATTTATGTGAAAAATTCAAATAACCAAGTTTTTGGTTTTTTATTTTTATCTTTTACAAAAAAATTTTTTATACACGAAATTTGGTGAAAACTTACTTTTTTATGTCCCAAACACACTGTAATTTTTTTGATTTAAAATATTTATTTTTTAACCTTATTTTGACTTAATATCGAAAAAGCACCCTAATTTTCAATCGAAAATTCTCACGTCAAAATATCTGCTTTTTTAAAAAAGTCGGTGGGCTTTTTGTTCGTTGAAATCTCTACTTTCTGATGGTGTAAAAAAAAATATACATTACTATGGTAAATATTCTCAAAAAATGCAAAGAAACGAAAAAAAATAAAATCCGAATTTTTTTTTTTAATCATTATGTACAATTTTGAGCTATTTATTAAAATTTATACTTTAATTACTCGAAAAACGTAAGATTCCATGTTAAATTGATAAACAAAAAAATTTCAAATCCATGAAACATAAAGATCGCAAAAAATATGCGAAAATAGTTGTTCTAAATATAATTATTAAAGGCAGGATTTAAAGGGGATTTCATCACATTTACCATAGTAATGTATATTTTTTTTACACCATCAGAAAGTAGAGATTTCAACGAACAAAAAGCCCACCAACCTTTTTAAAAAAGCAGATATTTTGACGTGAGAATTTTCGATTGAAAATTAGGGTGCTTTTTCGATATTAAGTCAAAATAAGGTGAAAAAATAAATATTTTAAATCAAAAAAATTACAGTGTCTTTGGGACATAAAAAGGTAAGTTTTCACCAAATTTCGTGAAAAAAAAATTTTCTTGTAAAAGATAAAAATAAAAAACCAAAAACTTGGTTATTTGAATTTTTCACATAAATTTTGAGGTTATGTGAAAAACGTGCAAATGCAAAAGTTGTAGATTTTTTTATTACCTACAACTACAACTACAACGTTTTTCCATAGGACTTGTAGTTTTGCCGGAAATCGAGATAAATCGTTTTCTACCCTTAAAAACTCACCCACTTCCCGACCTCGGATCGCCCGTAAATTATTTTTCCTTTCATTTTTGTTATATTCTCTTCCTTTTCCAATGAGTTTCATTTTACTATTATTTTTTTTCACTTTTTACCATTTGCAAAGGCTTCAGCCCTGGTCTACTGTGGAAGTACATCGATTCTCGTTTTAACATTTTCGGGCGGTAGTTCCCGAACTCCCATTTACTACCAACTATAGCTGGACTATGAATAGAATGTATTCCTATTCATAGAACTAAATATTTAGTTACAAAGGGCCAGAAATAGCTCGCAAGTCTCACTAAATTCCATTATCTACGTATGTTTAATCCTTCTGGTAATTCCAAGTGTCAGCGCTCGTTATTTTGTAAAGTAGAATAATGCCGTATTAAGCCTTCCGACAATAGCGCATGGAGCAACACAAAGAAACAGAATGCGACGTTAATGCTGTTAATTCGGAAGGATTTCTCTTTATTTCCATGCGGTATGTGGCAGCAGCTTCGGCGAGAAATTCTTCTTTTTGACTTTGCGGCACTATTGTCGTGAAAAATCCGTGGGTTTTGTTTGTTGTGAGCCTGTTGAGAAGGCGCTTAGGAAGTTCAGGTAAAGAAGAGCAAGTCGTTAATAGGTATATGAATTAGTGAATTAAGTTCTGTAAAAGTAAACGTCTATGTTGAAAATGATATTACTGCTTTTCAGCACTACTTGTCCTGTTACAATTATTGATATACGAGTATTAAATTGTATAGTAAAAATGCAATTATATACAAAACCAAAATTATTTCGACACGGTGCGAACAAATCCAAAGTAAATTATTAAAATATTGTATCGTAATTTAATCGTCCCAATTTAACCATATTTTCCGTTGTGATAGCTATCTATTTTATTTATATTTAACTAGCTTTTATAGTACAGAACAAATTTAATTTTAGTTTGGCGAAGAATTATGAATAAAAACGACAACGAGCATTCTTATCATACCGAACCGAAATTCCTATATAAAGCTGAAGTAACACTTCACAGAGTTTGTAGAATTTCCCCCTTTTAGTTCATGCCACGTGTCCATCAACTAACCAAGGACGTATGTGAGGAGGAGGCAAATATCTTTGAATGTCTATGTAGAATATTCACGGAAGATAAAATGCCTGGCAGAAGCGGCCACCTGTTGTGGTACCTCTAGAGTAGGTATCCTGTTCTACGAGACATGCCGTATAGAGTATAGACCAGGGTCGATAGTTTTTGAAACCAAAAAACTAATAGTAGAATGAAACCCATTGGAAAAGGAAGGAAGAGAATATAACAAAAATGAAAGGAAAAATAATTTACGGGCGATCCGAGGTCGGGAAGTGGAAGGGGGTGAGGTAGAAAACGATTTATCTCAATTTCCGGCAAAACTACAAGTCCTATGGAAAAACGTTAAATAGCAAAAATGTAGGTAATAAAAAGATCTACAACTTTTACACTTTTTTTACATAACCTCAAAATTTATGTCAAAAATTCAAATAACCAAGTTTTTGGTTTCTTATTTTTATCTTTTAGAAAAAAAAAAATTTTTTTTACGAAATTTCGTGAAAACTTACCTTTTTATGTCCCAAACACACTGTAATTTTTTTGATTTAAAATATTTATTTTTTTCACCATATTTTGACTTAATATCGAAAAAGCACCCTAATTTTCAATCGAAAATTCTCACGTCAAAATATTTGCTTTTTAAAAAAGTCGGTAGGCTTTTTTTGTTCGTTGAAATCTCTACTTTCTGATGGTGTAAAAAATATATACATTACTATGGTAAATGTTCTCAAAAAATGCAAAGAAACGAAAAAAACTCGAATCCGAAATTTTTTTTTTAATCGTTATGTACAATTTTGAGCTATTTATTAAAATGTATACTTTAATTACTCGAAAACCGTAAGATTCCATGTAACATTGATAAAGAAAAAAATTACAAATCCATAAAACATAAAGATTTCCAAAAACATGCGAAAATAGTAGTTGTTCTAAATATAATTAAAGGTAGGATTTCTTTGCATTTTTTTGATAACATTTACTATAGTAACGTTAAATGTATATTTTTTTACACCATCAGAAAGTAGAGATTTCAACGAACAAAAAGCCCACCGACTTTTTTAAAAAAGCAGATATTTTGACGTGAGAATTTTCGATTGAAAATTAGGGTGCTTTTTCAATATTAAGTCAAAATAAGGTGAAAAAATAATTATTTTAAATTAAAAAAAATTACAGTGTGTTCGGGACATGAGAAGGTAAGTTTTCACCAAATTTCGTGAAAAATTTTTTTTGTAAAAGATAAAAATAAAAAACCAAAAACTTCTTGAAATTTTCACATAAATTTTGAGGTTATGTGAAAAAAGTGTAAATACAAAAGTTGTAGATCTTTTTATTACCTACAACTTTGCCATTTAACGTTTTTCCATAGGACTTGTAGTTTTGCCGGAAATCGAGATAAATCGTTTTCTACCCTTAAAAACTCACCCACTTCCCGACCTCGGATCGCCCGTAAATTATTTTTCCTTTCATTTTTGTTATATTCTCTTCCTTTTCCAATGGGTTTCATCCTACTATTATTTTGTTCACTTTTTACCATTTTCAAAGGCTTCAGCCCTATTCTAGTAATAAAAATGTCGATAATAGAACGTGTAGGAATACACAACAATATACAACAACTAAGAAATTTGATTCTTTAATTAATTGTACTGTGTATATTAGTATGTTTGTAACAAAAATTTCTGTTGCTAACGATAGCAATTTAACAGAATAGAACTTTCACTAATACCAACAGGACGAAGAAAAAACCTGCATATTAGGATATACAAGACAAATTAAGCCTTATTCTCTTTGCGTATGCAGATTAACGATTTCGAACTGTAGTTCCCGTAATCCTATCAACCGTCTACTGAAAATGTACTTTCATTTATTGAACAAAGTAGCAGCATTTTTTACATTACATTATTTACGTGTGATTAAGCCTTTTGGTTCGTCCGATCGTCAAAGCTTGTTATCCCTTTTTAACGAAATAAATAACGCCGTATTAAGCCCACTAACGCACAGAGCAACAGAAAGCTACATTGATACGTTTAATTCTGCGGTATGTGGCAGCGGCTCGACGAGAAGTAGTTCAGGTTTTCGGGGTTGTGGCGTGATAGTAGTGAGATCCAGTAAAATGTCGTACATCTTTATGGTTGGTTCTCCATTATGGGCTTAATGCTTAATATTATCGATATGTCGGTCTAGTTCTAGCTATTGATGGGCATGATTAGGTTCAGAAAAATTGCCTCATATTCTTCATTTATACTTGAACCGATTGAATTGGGGTCCGCATGCGGAAGGCAGTTATTTCTCTGTCTGTAGCAATGTTTACGCCTCACCTCATGCTTATTTTTAGTAGATACCTTCTGTAAATGGTCTGCATTTTCCCATGTTTGTCGCTGGTTTCCTGTCGTACAGGACTTTTAGGCTCCTTGTTTTGCCCTTGCGTTAATTCTTATGAACAGAGGAAGGATAAGAACAATATAGTAAGCCGAGACCGAGTGCAGGGACCCTGAATCCGCCCTTGGAATGTCAAAACAGGCAACTAAATCAACAGGGGCAATAACAACATCTATCTCGATGGAACCGTACACGTGGTCAAACACACGGACGGGTCGTGATTGGTAAATCCTCGGAGAAACTATCAACTGGAATACTACAATTAACGCGTACCCAGTCAAAACAAGTCACTGGCTTGGTAACAGTCCACTTAAGGAAACACCTTCAACGAATAGGAATGTACAATGGAACCATCGAATGCAGACTTTGCGGTGAAGAGGACGGAACCGCATCGCATGACATATGCAGCTGCGAAGCACTAACCCGAGATTTAACATCTTCAGGACTGTTCAACGTGGCGACAATTTCCCGCATGACAAACCTGGTACGAAACTATTGGACCTTAATAAAGGGTTTTCCAATAAGAACAATATGATTTCAAAATGAAATAAAATTAAAATATTTCAGATACAACAAAACGTTTTATATTATCTTAAAGTATAGTCGATAACATTTATGTTTTGAATAACACATCGTTTAAATGTCCTCCGCGACTTCGTGTACACGAGCGAATTCGACGAACCCAATTTTCGATGACTTTATGCAATAAATCGGGCGTGATCTGACGAATGCAGGGTTCAATGTTCAACCTTAATGCATCAAGTGTTTGTGGTCTGTTTTCATAAACCTTAGATTTCAAATATCCCCACAAGAAGTAATCTAAAGGAGTTAAATCACAGCTTCTTGGAGGCCACTGAACAGTAGCATTCCTTGAAATTATCCTTTCGTCCAACTTTTATTGCAGTATATCGATAGTTTCATGAGCAGTGTGACATGTTTCACCGTCTTGCTGGAACCACATATCCTCCAAATCAAGTGCATCTCAATTTGGCCACAAAAATTTTCTTAACATCTGTCGATATCGTTCACCCTTCACTGTAACTGCATCTCCTGCCTCATTTTGGAAAAAAAATGGTCCGATGATGCCATCATACCATAATCCACACCATACAGTTACCTTTAGCGGATACAAAGGCTTCTCATTAATCTGTTGTGGATTGTTTTCACATCCAAAAACGGCAATTTTGCTTGTTAACGTATCCACTTAACCAAAAATGAGCTTCATCTGAAAAGATAATTTTTTTTGGCAAAATTAGGATCCCTTTCAAGTTGTTCTAAACTCCAAGCAGAAAATTCTCTGCGCCGACGATGGTCCAGTGGCTTAAGTTCTTGTGTCAAAACAATCTTATACGGGTGTAAATTCAAGTTTTCTTTCAAAATACGCCAAGTTGTCGTTTTTTTAATCCTTAACTCTTGAGCACGACAAGGAATTGATAAATTTGGATCCACTGCAACACTAGCTCTTACAGCAGCAATATTATCAACAGTTCTTGCGTTTCGATGTCTTCTTGGTGTTTTTACATCGTGAAGAGTAAAATTATTTTCGAATTTCTCAACGATGCGACGAATGGCAAGCAAAGGGGGACGATTATTTACACCAAAGTTTTCGCGAAGTGCGCGATAAGTGTTCACAAAAGATCGTCTATTTTCGTAAATTTTTTGGATAATAACCAAACGTTCTTGAAGCGCGTATTTAGCCATAATAAATTGTTATAGTTTACTGACAATAACTGACAACTGGTGACAGGTATAACTTTATTACCATGGTGACCATATCGTTTCAAAATCATATCGTTCTTATTGGAAACCCCTTTAGAAGGAATACATTATATCTTTTAACAAGACTGGGGCACACAATAAGCAAGAAGCTTGGGTCACACACCCGACTCCAGCTTTTAACCAATCAACCAGCCAAGCCGAGAACACTCGTTTCATATTACATACACAGCTAATATATACGAGTACGTTCAGTGAGAGATTGAGCATTTATATATTATAAATTTCTCAACCCTCAACGTTACACTGACTTGTCTATTGGTTTAACCGGCATGCCAAACAGTCTTTAAATACCGCCCGAATAATTAGTCATAGAGAAATGTAGAAACGATGTCATGTCACGTAGGGTAGTCGATGGGCTCGTGACTTGAACTGAAAATGGAAATTCTGAAATGTTATTATGTCATCAATTTAAAGGTTATACAGGAATTTCGGTTGGTATTTAATAGTAATACATGTTGGCTTAAGTATTTTATTTGAATTGAAATTGAATTTATTTTAATAATTTGTAAAATACAAATTTAACTTGTGATTGATAAACCACCCAAAACAGTTGACCCTAAAAATATTTTCCGAAAATTTTCTGTCTGACCTTTTTTGTATACCTCAGCCTTGAACGTATATATTATTTAAAGAATCTCAAAACCCTTTTAACTTTTCTCTAAACAAACACAGACCGGGGACGCTGTTTGACACTTTAACTAAATCGCTGAAAATCCCAGTTTATAAAGTTCATAACGCTCTGCGTACAAATATTTAACTACCCGCTTGTCAATAACATCGCTTTAATAACCCTTAGGAGCACTTTATGCCCCATCATCAAATAAATGTTTCAACGGTTTATCCGTGAATTAATAATGACGGACTATAGAGGTAAATGTAATGTTGTTTAAAACTGGACAGACATATTTTTGATCTAAATAAGTATACTTATTTTAAACACATTTTTTTTTTTGAAGATTCCGTTAGACTAATCTCGGTGGCACCCTAAATCAGGTGATAAAACTTCCGCTAGGTCTCTTGTTCGCTCACAGTCTCCGGCTGACTTATTTAGTCATGTTCGGGTTTGTTCGTGGCCAGATCACGATAGTATGTAGAATGGCTCACGAAACGCTTATTGGCTACTGGCTTGGTGTCGAGGATGAGCTGCTTGAACCAAATGAATGAATCAGTTGTAACCCATCTAGAGACACATATCATATAATGTATCGATTGAGGGACGTTTTAAACATTTGATCGTGCAGATAGTGCCCAATGGATTATTCTGCGGCAACATTAGTTCGAAGAGAGGCATGGGTATCTGTTTGTCAAGGTTTATGGTGGACAAGAAGTGTAAAAACTAGTCCTCTCATTATCAAGCAGTAAATCAATTAACTCGAACTACTGGTACGTCTACTACTCTCAAAATCAAACTTTGTTTAGTAAAATCCTATTATTACCCTCGTACCTACTTTCGGAAAGTTTCCCAATTGTTTGAACATTTTTCGCACCCTTGTTCGATCAATAGTTCGAGTAATGTGACCTATCATAATATGATACCGTGCGAGCAAAAATTATTTGCATCAAAGAGGGCCTTGCATCTAAGGACGTAATGCTTAGCCGTAGAGCTTAATATCTGTGGGGTGTCAGTAGCTACCTGAATTAACAATCAATCAGTTATTCCGTCATCTTTGACAGTCGTTACAAGTAATTTGATTCATCGCTAATTTTTCCAATTTCTTGAACAATTTACACAATGGGCTTTACGGAACAGCACGAAACATTCATGGTTTAAGCGTATTTTCGAAACGGGGTTAGAGTAAATGGTGAGTGGCAATACAATCCAGGTTTGTGCATGGACGATTTTTACGAACATTTTCCTAACGTTGCTTTTATTGCTGGAGATTTTTATCATTGCCTGAAAAGAACCGTGTCCCAAGAAGTGGGAAGACCTTATGGAACATGCAAGACTATTCTTTAGAAGCAGCTAAATTTATTTCCTTATAAAGTGCAAGTATTCCAAGAAATACAAGCCGCAGATTTTGAAAGACGCAGGAATTACTTTCAATGGTTTACCCAAAATTCCTATTTTTCCCATGACACAGTTACAGCACAGCGGTATAGAGACAATATTTTGAATCCCTTTGTGGAGCAATGACTTGACGACGAACTACGTTTTGGATATTTTCAACAGGACGGTGCAACCGCCCATACAGCCGCCGAAAATTTTTTCTAGATCACCTTGTTTAACGGTTATGGATTACTTCGTTTTTCCACATTTAAAGAACACTATTTTTAAAACACCAGTTGCAAATTTAGAACAATTACAAGAAAGGATTATCCAAGAATGTGGTAACATTTCTCCAGAGATACTGGTCAACACTTTCAAAAATATGAAGGGACGTGTGAATTTGTGCTTGGAGCATGGCGGTGGCCAATTTCAGCAATTTATGTAATTATTTTTCTTTTTCTTTCTGTATATTCTTACTTTGTTAATTTTGTAAACAACAAAAATAAATTTGTATTTGTCTACTTATTTTATTAATCATTAGTTTGGCATATCATGTCATAATATGAATTTGACAAAATTTTAACCTAGATTTGGTTACATATATCGTCCCCATATCTTTGTGATCTAAACCAAGCCCTACGTTTTTTAATCCCTCTTTGATGCAAATAATTTTTGCTCGCACGGTACATATTATATAAAAATGTTGTTGTAAGTTTAGTTTTGGTCTTGTGAAAAAAAACTGATGAGTACAACCTGCAAGCTAAGTTAGGATCTCTTAGAACTTTGCATAAGGAACTTTTATTTCTTCTGCCAAACCCGGATATAGAAAACAAATGTCATCTACCCCGACAGAGCAAAAGAATCAAAAGATTTCCATCATAACGAAACCTAATATTAATTTAACTTCATAAATTCATTTGAATCCCATTATAATTTCGTGTACAAAACCCTGGGGCATTTCATGTTGTAACCTAGTTAACTTCGTGTAAATGTAACTTGGAAACAAAATTCATCACGAAGAGAGCTTAGAATGCACAAAAGAAAGATTTATTAAAATAACCTGGGGTGTACAATTGGATTATTTTGGAAATATGGCGGCAGTTATTACATGTTTTGTTGACGGAAGGAAATTCGGATTTCGTTTAAAAACTTCTGTTATTACTAAAAAAAAGTCCGATACTATGGAGCCGATTTCTTCAGTTAATCTATTATCGAAACACTTTTTGCGCACTTCCCTACTTTGTTGTCAATATTAAAAAGCGATATCACGAAAACAATAAGTCATTTAAAGGTTTATTTGTAGCGTGTTCCTTTTAACAGAAACCAAAATAATATCTTATGTTTTTAAAAGTATTTTTATCCAAAATAGCATAATCAGTCTTATGCCACGGGTTTCATGCTAATAGATTGTGTTGAACTTTCTTTCGGCTATATTTATTGACTCATGGCCACGATGATACGTTTTGCAATAAAGGTTGAAATAAATCCCTTTTTGTAGCGTTAATATAAAAATAACGAAAGTACAACTTCCTTTTCTACATTTAATTAAGTTTTCGTTGTGGCTTATCGCCCTCGCTATTTGGGTAAGTTGCTGAATTCAGCCATTCACGGTTCACACTAAAGCGGTCCTTCGCCAGAGCGTAGCTAGTTTTAAGGTTCCATGTGTATTATAATTCATAAACGTTCAATACAAGCACGCCTTTATATAAATTAATGTAAAATCCCCAATTGAATTTAAAACCTTGCCCCAATTTCATTCCTCCCTTTATGTTATTTACCTTGACAATTGTTTTCTTTTCCAGATGACGCTCCCCATCTTGATATCGCAAATCTCGAAAACGGTTACCACGGCATCGTGAAAGAGAACGAAACGGTGGTCGAAGTGACTCCGCCTATCAGAGCTACCGGGGCGGAAGTATGTCGTTTTCGGATAGTGAACAAACACCATGGAGAGGCGCCGTTCGAGATAGAGCTTCGCGAGGATGGACACGCCGAGCTCAGAGCTCGTAGAAGTTTAAATTGCGAGAAAAGGAAGAATTACAAGTTTGATATAGCTGCAGTTGGGTGCAACGGAAAGCAGAGCGTAAGGTAAGGGATTAGTAGAGGGAGATAGGGGCTTGTGCGTCCTCCGATATCGGAGGTTTTCTTGTCGCACTCATTGTATAATATAATAATATGTCTCATTAGTGGGGACATGCATATCTATCCCTGAAGCTTCTATAATATGCAAATTGACAACGTTTTGATGTAAAACTTAGAACGATGTTGTGTGATACTGTGGTGTTGCCTTTGTTCAATTATTATGGTTCTGTTGAGTACGGCAACTATTTAAACCCTTTTAATAGACATCGTATACAAAAAGTACAGAATGCTTGCTGTAGATATATTTTTGGTCTTCGCAAATTTGATCATGTTTCGCCGTACATAGCACAACTTGATTGGCTTAATATGGGAATTGCAGAAAAATGCTGTTTTTAACGTTTGTGGATCAAATAATAAAATCAAACAATCCACCTTATCTTATTAGTAAGTAGACTTTCTAGACGATAGGATTGCCACTCTGTTAACGTCAGATCCCGCTCATTTTTCACATTCCTCGACATTGGATGTTATGTTTCAAAGATGCTTTTTGTATTGTTCTGTAAGTCTCTACAATAAACTTACATCTTCCAAACAATTTAAGTATTATATCGTTCAAAAATACATTAAAACGTGAATTATTACTGACTCGGTCTTTACTGCTGACCACTTGATTTAAACCTAAGGCCTAAGGTATATGTTTACATTGGAATTATATTAATGTGTGTATATGTGTGCGCTTCTATATTATCGTTAAACACATTACGATTAGATATTTATATTTCTATAGATTTTATATTGATGTTTTGATGTATTACTAGGTAAAGGTTAAGTGCAAGAATAGCAGATTCCCATGGTATCTGCTAAACTTCGCCTTGCTATGCTACAATAATTCTATATTCTATCCCTTATTATCTTATTATATTATTATTATTATGTACTATGTATAATTCACACAAATACTTTTTGGATTAGAGACGTGAACTATTTATTTTTAAATAATCTCTTGACATACACTAGAGCACTTAGATCCGAAGACGGTAGAAGTTGTAAAGTATTTTTCACCCTAAATGACTTACTTATTGACTGCAATAAAACTACCCGTTTAATCCCATTGTTATACACAATCAACAAGCAAATACACTACAGGGCAGGACTTTAGATATTTAATATGTTATTAATAATATATTATTTAATGACATGAAATATCCCAAATAAATACCTAATACACAATACACAAGATAGTTAAATATTACCTGCTATAATTACAAATTATAATCCGACCCTGACCGACAGTTTATTTGCATTTTTATGGCCGAGCTTTTGCAAAACGTCCCAGGTAGATAAACGGAGTCAACCATTTATTGTGAAAAATACTTTAAGTAAATATATTTCAGAAGTAAATTACTCTTAATTAAAATGGAGCTAATAAGAAATAGCCCATTTTTTAATAAAAAAAAAGTGATTTCGAGGCCTTCTCTGAGACGAGCGACGAGGAAAATGAAAACATTTAAATTAGAAAGCCAAAAGAAGCTTTGCCAGTATTTAAGTTGGGTCGAAAAATCCATATTTAGAAGCGTTTTCCAAAAAGGGAACATTAGTTAAATGTAAATTTTCTCCCGCTACAAACGTTTCATGTTAAATAAAATTCAATTTGAGTTTCGCAAATTTTGTAAGTTGTTTTAATATATTCATTAAAGTAAATGGAAGCCTTTGAATATATTTTTATAATTCGAAAAATTTTCGTTTTATTCGAGTAGCCTTCTTTGATGCATGAAAGTGTAATTCTCAAATGAATTTTGCGCCCTTCGTATAAATTAGTTTAGTCAATTTATTGCTCTTTGATAGTGTAGAAGATGGCATAACATCGTCAACCTTATATCCCAAGAGTTTTATATTAAATATCTGGCTTTCATCCGTCATTCATAAGTATTTGTTAATTTGTACTTTCAGATTTGTTTTTTTTTTTAATAAACTATGAACGCTTATTCATAAACAAACCCAAAATCAGCACCTAAATCGACCCTGTCGAACATAAAGCTTGCAAAAAATAATAGAGAGGAAAAATAAAATAAATCACAACAAGACACAATCAAGCTTGGAATATAAAGTTCCTTCTTTAGTCTGAACCGAATATATACTACTTACGTAAAGAAAATGCTAACAACTTTTGTACACCTTGCCTTTGTTGATTTAGGGAAGCTTCGTTAATCTAAATCCTTAAAATGAACTATATAGTGTTAGAACAGCTAGAAAAAATTGCTTATTACACGTTTACAAAGAACCGCTCAGTGGGTCGTTCAGAAAGCTACTAGTACTGACCCTTCTAAAATCATGGGTATAATAAACCTGGGAATCGAACATGGAATGCGACAGCTTTCGCATTCCCACTGAGCTATAGTAAAAATTTTGAATACTCCCGCAATATGGTGGCAAAGACACGTGACACTCTGTCAATTTTTGTATATTTAATTTTGATAGGTTGGTATGAATTCCAGGACCGGACCTAAAATTATACATTCTAAAACAATTGATGCAATAGTCTCATCGGTTCTACCGCTTTAATATTGCCAAATAATAATTCCTTTGGAAAGTTTTGTTTTATAAATGTTATAATTTAAGGTAGATAATAATAAACATGAGTTTTTATATGGTTTAAAGATAAAGTGTCAAAATAGATTTAAAAACAATATAATATTATAATTATCCAAACCTTGAAAATACTAAATTAACTGAAACGCAACTTTAAATAGGACTCTGTCACTCATATTTACAACAGAATTTTTTTGTTTTATTTGTTCAGATTATACCTGTAGGTAAAATACTATAACAGTTTAACATAAACAAATTGAATATGCTACTATACAGTGTCCGCAAGAAAGTCCGCATCAAATGGGATTTTTTTTTATTATTAGGTATAGGTAAAAATTGAAAAAGCAGTTAGTTTTTGCTTACCTAAAAACCAAAAATGACGTATACTGAAGCAGCTGCACGACTTGCGTTACTTGTCAAATTTGACATTTTTAATAAAATAGGTTCAAAAATGCTCTTATTTATCAAAATATCGAAAAACTTTATTCGAGAAAGTTGTTTATTTAGGCATTTTTAGCCTTTGTACGAAATTTTGACAGTCTAATATAATTTTTATTTTTTGCCATATTCTTGAAAATTTTGATCAACCCTCGTAGATTAACTTTTATACATCGACGTAAAACCATTTGCCTTTACTTCATTTGTAATCTTAATGCAATTTTGTGTAAAATTTTTGTTTCCAATTATTTAGTTTGCTTCAAAAACTGAAATTGTTATTGATCAGTATGTAATGTTTGATGCAAAGTTTATCTAATTACATCAGTTTTGTCAAAACCGACGTTTCTCATTTTTCTTAAGTTAGTAAACAGATGTAATAAGTAACTGTTAGCAACTAGAGCGAAAGCAAATTAATTTATTTCCTACGAAAAAATATGTTTAATTTTTACTTTGATCAGGTTATTTTCTTTTAACGAACCTAAATTTTCTTGAAAATAGCTTTTACTGAAGCTCTACCTGCCTATTTAAATATTAAAAGAAAATTTTCTGACGATGGATACTGTTGGAAATATAATTGGATAAATTAGCTTTTTTCCTTATTCCAGTTTTAGATAAAGCGAGTCTGTCAAAGAATTAATAAGCATCTAAAAAGTGCTAATTGTATTTTTTCCACCCAAGAAAACCTATAGTGTTACCTTAAAATTACTTTCAACGTTGAATTCTACTGCTTCGAATAAAAATTTTAAAAATGTTCTCAAATATTTGGAATATTTCAAATAAAGTTGCTCTGTTTAAAAATCAATATTTGACTTGGCACTGATTCGTGTTTGTTCGAGCTGATTCTTATACTATCGAAAGAAAATGGCCATCTAAACAAAATCTTCACGAAAAATAAACTGAAAATACTTACCACGATATGGGTCATTCCCCCTGGAGGAAGTTTAGGATATTTTAGTTATTTTATAGTCTTTTAGGTCATAATTCAATTATATCATAAGAATTTTATATGTATGATTTGTTTGTCTGGACGCCTTAATTTATGTAGTTGTAACATGTTTTATTTAGCAAAAGCTACAATAAAATATTTTTTAATACATTTTTTAACACATTTTTATAGAATTCTTTTTAAATTTTAAAACGCAACCTTCTTTTAACCAAAACAAATAGAAAAGTTAAAGATTTTGCAAATTGTATTAAATATTACGTATCGTTTTTTAATGAAATTTTTAAAGTTTTTTTAAATAGTTTTAATAATATTTGATATTTAATAGAATTTTCCAAATTATTATATTCTATCAAACCTTTATGAAGAATAGATTTATAAGCTAATGTTTTAGACACTCTATCAACATAAAAATTTTAATTAGTTCTTGTTTTATAATTATGACGGTTATAATTAAAAAAACAAAAAAATTTTAAACAATCGGGCAATAAATTATTTTTAATTTTATGTATAAAGATACATACTAAATAAAAAATGTAATTTCTGACATTCAAACAACCAAAATTTGTTAACATAAAATTTATTTTTGTATATTTGTCACAATTTAAAATAATCCGCAATGCCTTATTTTGTAAAATTTGCAATTTCTCAAATATTTCCTCACTAGCACAATATAAAATGGAAGAACAATACAGAAAATGTGGTAATATAATAGTATTAAATGCAGTTATTTTAGAAAACAAACTTAAATTAGAACTGATTCTAACACATCCTACTTTTCCGGCAATCTTTGATATGATACTTTCAAAATAATTAAAAAATTTTAATTTTGAGTCAAATTTAACACTGTTTACTAATCCAATTTTTCACCATCAATTATAACATTTATATTTTGACAATTTAAATTATTACCCATAACCATACATTTAGTTTTTGAAATATTTAATTTTAATTTATTTACTTTTAGCCAATTTAATAATATATTTATCTCAGAATTTAGAGTATTTAGACAATCAAAAATATTTAAAACATTAATGTAAATTAAGGTGTCATCAGCAAACATTTGTAACTTACACATCTTTAAAACCAAAGGCATATCGTTGATGTATAAAATAAATAATATTGGACCTAGTATACTTCCTTGAGAAACTCCTATATTATTTATTTTTTTATTTAAATATGTTTTTGATATTTTTTGTTTTTTGTGACCTGTTACTAATTTTTAATATACTGTTTTATAATACTGATACAATTTACTCAATAATCTAGCCCTGTCAATTGTTTCGAATGCCCGCTTAAAATCCAAAAATACAGCTATAACATTTTCCCCTTGATCAATGGTTCTCTTCCACGTCTCAATCACGCATTGAATGGCTGTCTCTGTAGAGTACCCTTTTCGAAAACCAGCTTGAAAGGAAACTAAAGTTTTGTTGGGATCAATGAATTCTAATAACTGACAAATTGGTTTAGGCTTTCGCGGCCAGTCGGTGAGCTAGTGTAGTCATCATTCGGGTCTAAAGGCCGTCGTCGGTTGGAATTGCTTCCTAACGTTTCGCTAGCACAAGTGGCGAGCTTCTTCAGAGGTCCTTCCATCTCCGGTGCTGGAAGTAGACAGTCTACTTCCAGCACCGGAGATGAAAGGACCTCTGAAGAAGCTCGCCACTCGTGCTAGCGAAACGTTAGGAAGCAATTCCAACCGACGACGGCCTTTAGACCCGAATGATGACTACACTAGCTCATTCTAATAACTGTTCATATACGACCTCTTCTAATAATTATTATGCGAATAAAACTAAAAAGAAATCTACTTAGCTGAGACAGGAACAAGTAACTATATGCGTTGGATAGTTCAATAGGAAGCTATTCGTTATTTTGTGTTATTACTTTCAATTAAAAGACAATATTTATGCCATAGAAAAAAATTTCAATTTTGTAGCGGATTGTCGAATACGTTACTACGTTAATACAATTTGAAAACTACTCATTTTGCGAAAACTTACCCACACATAATTAAATGTTATATTGACTGTTACTGTTCGACAGCGCTCTATCAAATTTTATCGATCGAAAGACTTTCATTTGCTCTGTTTGCCAGTGTGATATTCAGATCCGAAAAGGGTCAATTTCCCTTCGGGCCTCGACCTTTTGATAATGGCAACTTTTCGTCCTGTCACTGTGATTTATTAACGGCACCGTTAATTTAGAATATAGGAGGTGAATTAGGTGAGCATATAACATCATTAATAATTATATTTTTTCGGTCGTGACATAATAAGCAGAACTAATATTTTTTCCTCTTAGGTTAGGTTAGTAGGTTAGAGTGGCAGACCTCTGGCATTGTCCAAACAGTCACACGTAGTCCTATAAGTATCGTTGCGGTACCACACATGTTCCGCGGTACCTATCCGCATCAGCTTCCTGATGGTTAACGCGAAAATCGTAGAAGAATCTTGACAGCTCATTCAAACCAGCCACTGCCGTTAATAAACGTAGTGAGTCGACCCAGTTGCAGGCTGCTCACTTCCTCCAGATCATTAAAGAATGGTTCGCCCAGAGCATTGAACCTTCTTCTCGCGAGGCCGGGGCAATCGCACAAGAAATGCTGAATACTTTCCTCTTCTTCTTCATCTCTGCAACTCCTACAGAAGTCGTTAGTTGGCATTTGCATACGTTCATCGTGTCTACCGAACAGGCAATTTCCAGTGACTACGGCAGTGATGTTTCTTAGGTCTTTCCGACTGTGCTGTAATAATAGCGCTGCGGTTTTCCTGCCGTCAAGTAGGGGCCACAATTGCCTGTAGATGCTACAAGTTGTCAGAACTGTCCATCTGCTTTGCGCAAGTTGTTTTTTGCTCTTACAGCATGTTTAAAGCTTTTATTTAATTATTATTTGAAGAGTTGGTGTTTGTTCCGCGTTTGCTATTTCGTTTTTTAATATAATTTACTGTACTTTCTCGTTTTATCCAAGAATGGATCAAATATTCATCTTTTATCCACTGTTGCAAGTTAAAAATGTTGATTTCCCTAGTCTATAGTTACAAGGATTTAAAAATAAAGTGGATCCTTTTATTCTTCATTATTAATCACTCGGTGAATGGTGGATGATTTTTCTACCAATTAGAATTAAGGGATTTGAGGAAACTACAGCTACCATACAGCAAGAACAATTTACAGAAACAAATTTAAAAGTCAGACAGCTTCCTAAATCTATGAGTACAACATAAAAATAATGTAGTTTAGTAATCTTCATTATTGTTAGTTCATGAGTAGTTTTGTATTTTTTGCCATCTATTTATACAGATATTTGAAAATAAAAATAATAAAAGACTTCGCAGACAAGAACGTTATTTTGGTGAAACTATTAAAAGTGACTAACAACCAAGTGTAGACGTAATTCATTGAACACACAAATTTCCTAAAATGTTTCTATCAAGATCATATAATTAATCCGAAAGAAACTAAATCAAAATATAAGGACAAAAATACATTATGTTGGTAAATAGGTTTAAAAAGAACTAACCGGGTAAAAATCTGCTCCATCTGCTTCATCCGATATTTTTCCTACTGGCTGGTTTTATTTTACTACATTTGGCTATAGCTTTGCAATAGTTCCCTATAGACTTTAGAGAAATGCCGACATCTATTCTACTTTTATTAGTTTTCAAATGGTTTTTATCGGTGTCTCCGATCGTTTGTTTTTACGTCTCCAAGGTGTGAATAAAAGATATTGGCTGAAAATTTTAAAGAAAAGTTATTTAAGATGTCCTATTTGTTCCTGGACAGGTGAATAATGGATTTGAAAATCTAGGGATAGTTGCAATATTATTTTTAGTAAACAAAATATTTTTAATAATTTTATTCAATTTGAATGTTAGTATAATATACAGTTTGAAATACCCTTTGATTTCAAACCGGTGAGTTGGTATTTGCATACGTTCAGCGTGTCTACGTGTGACTACGACAGTGATTTTTCTTAGGTCTTTTCGACTTCGCTTTAATAGCGCTGCGGTTTTCTTGCCGTCAAGTAGGGGCCACAATTGCCTGGAGATGTTGTCAGCCCTGTCCATCTGCTTTGCGCAAGTTGTTTAGCTATCCGATCTATCTCCTCTTTGACTGATACCAGTGGTCTAGCCACAGTATTCTCTGCTAGGTCGACAGACATGCTTACGTCCTCCCTGGAGAGCGCATCAGCAGTCTCGTTGATTGCTGTGTTCGGGAACCCAGCAGAAGGTGATTCGATGTTGAGCACTAAGTGTGCAGAGATTGTTGCGACAGCGCCTTACTAATTTTGACTTAGTACTGCTGGAGCAAATTGCTTTTATGGCTGCTTGACTGTCTATATAGATAGGTATAGACGCAGCTCTTCTCAAGCCAGGGTGATCCTGCAGGGTATTGACTGCTTTAACCACTGCAAAAATTTCTGCCTGGAAAATGCTGCAGTAGTCAGAGAGTCACACCTAGTAAGTTGAATTTGTTTTCATTTAGATAATATACTGTTTATATTGTTTTATTTTCACTAATAATGAAGTCCAACCATCGCTCTGCCGGAGCGCTGCGCCTCGTGTTGTATCTCTATGCTAGTGGGTACCACATTATATTATATTATATTATATATATGTATGGATAGCGGAAACGATGTATGGCCAACTTCACTAAAGGAAATATGTTATGATGATATACGATATGAAGATTTAAATAATGCTGCCTCTTTCACATTCTTTTGGTGAAGTATAATTGAAGTGTGCATAATTACTCACTTAAAGATCAAAGCCTACTTTAGCTGCTTCTCCATTTCTGAGGCAAACTTTTATTAAGGTCGTTATTTTATCTTTTACATGACTAATTTTATTCTCGACTTCTCCGTAAACGTTTCGCAGATTTATTCCAAGGAAGTTAGCACTATCTTGAAGTTTGCTTTAATTAACATTACACTTTTCTGTTAAATACTAAATTATCTACTTTCCTTTAGAGAGGAAACCCTAATTTGCATAAATATTGCCAGTTAAAATGTGACCGTATTTTATCCTCGACGATTACAGTTCGAGACTATTTTTTTGAGAAACTTGGAACACCGTCACTCTAGCTGTAATCGTCAAATCTTGTAGTACGACCCTGTCTACGTTGTGTTTATATTCAGGTTCTTTTAAAGTTTGGTACAACGGTAAAACAATTATTAAAAGCCAATTTTGTCTTGCAGACGTGTTGGATGAGCTTGATTTGCAAATATTTGTAAGAAAGTAAAAGAATATTTAGATTTTTATATGGTGCGAACAAACCCGAATAAACTGGCAGCGTAACGACCTTGTGATTGGGAAATATCGACTCCTCTTTTGTGCGTCGTTTTGATAGCTTATACAGGGTGGTCCTTAAGTAATGGGACACAGAGCAGCAGTAAATTATTCACTTCAAAACATAACGATTTAGCGCAATTTTTATAATCCGAAAATTTATATTAAGACACATACATGAAATTATTTCGAGTTTTTTAGATATTTTCAAAAGCTTTCGGAGCATTGGGTTAAAATTTGGTATAGGGGGGTTTTTAGAGGGCGCTACGAGCAGCACTTTTTTTACTTTTGAACTGCAATAACTTGTTGTCACTAGGTATAATAAGACTTATCACTCCTAATTAATAATCTTACGAAATTTGTACGTAAAAAAGGTACTCTTGTCAAATAACGCTAAAGTTGATAGTTTTCGAAATATTTGCTATTTTAATGTAACATGTAAGGTAATAGTTCTTATTTTATCCGAACGTAAAACGTATTTTGTAAAAGTTTAACCAAAAAAATCGTTTTCCTCTTGTAAAATATTATAAACAAAAGTTTGAAATTTTGTATTTTATTTACCCGTCAATTATTCAAAAACAACTTGTATTGAAGAATTCTTTCTGCTGGATCTCAAATAACGGAAAGGTCATTGAGTATTAAAATAGCAAATATTTCGAAAACTATCAACGTTATTTGACAAGAGTACCTTTTTGATGAGCCCAAATTGTTATTTCCCGCCCCAAAAAAAAAACCCAACACCAAATTTTAACCCAAAATGCTCCGAAAACTTTTGAAAATATCTAAAAAAACTCGAAATATTTTTTTTTAACTTTGACACCCTGTATCTGTCTTAATATAAATTTTCAGATTATAAAAATTGCGCTAAATCGTTATGTTTTGATGTGAATAATTTACTGCTGCTCTGTGTCCTTAAGGACCACCCCGTATATGTTCACCCCTGCCTTCAGGACTGGGGACGCGTCGCGTAGCCATGTTTTTTTCTAAAATCAAAGAATTTGACCTGCTTGCACAATTTTGCCGATAAGTGGGTAAGATTTTAAACTTTGTGTGGCTTTTAGGCTCTTCAAAAACGAGGGTTCCTCTGCACATATTACCGATTCCAAAAAATTAGTTATTTTATTTTACCCTTAAGAAATTTGGTGGAAATTCTTTACGCGAAAAACAGCCCCGGGTCTGGGGCGTTTCAATACATTATTCCTGATATCACTATTTGTCAGATAACCTTCATACTTCACAGTCCTAGATCATCCTCCGTACATACTATGTCTTGTTTTCTTAGGTCACGACGTTTTTCTGATGAAGCACGATCTTCCCGAAGAAAAATGGAAGAGCATTTTATAACTGAGCTGTCCATAAATTAACACCACATTTTAACATCAAAGGCTAAATTATCTGCTTCCACACCTACAAGGCAAACTTTCATTAACATCATAATTTCATGTTAAACATGCCTAGTTTCATCCTCGGCAACTGGGTAAATGTTTTGCAGATTTCTCCTGAGGAAGTTAGCGCTATCTTTTATCTTTCCTACATGCAAACTTCACGAGGCCACGTTATAAATTGACTAGGGGTCATAAACTCAACTTTCGGTTATTATCCGGACTTTATGGGAAGAGTTTGCCGAAGTTCATTTGCAACTTGCAACTTTTAGCCCCTTCATCAAGTTTTTGTTCAGGTTTCAGACAGACGGGATACTGTTGAAAAGATGTTTGGCGTTAATTAACTGCAATTTAAAAGTTTAGTTAATTTTTCTGCATACTTGAGCACGGGTTTTAGAATGGCCAGAGTAAAGTTACTTTGTTTAAATCAAGGTATTTTAACTAATGTTGATTCGTTTAAAAAGCTTAAATTGTATGTATTTGGCGTCCCCATCAAACACTTAAAAAGTTGCATTCTACATCGGACGATATTGGCATTCTACATGGGAAGATATTGGCATTCCTGTTCAACAATTAAGCCATCTGACAGCAGCCCCTGTGACTTTCAAACGGGTATGATAGAAATAAATATTTAGTGCAAGTGTTTTTGGTTCTTGTCATTGTTCCCCCGAGCCATTTAAAACCTACATTGTATTATTAAGACGCTTTTATTAGCTTCACCTGTATGTTTGGATGTATGTATGTATATACAGTGTGTGTATAAAGTCTGGAAACGGCTTAATAACATCACAATTTACTGGCCGATTTAAACCAAATTTGGTACAGTTGTGTAAGAGGATCTAACGCACCGAATGACGATATTGGCGTTGTTGCTAGCTTTTTAGTTTGTCTGGAATTCGAACGAATTTTATATTTTTAAACATAACACCCAGTATATTTTTACATTTTTAAATTCCACATAAAATTATAATTATTTTTAATTAAATGCATTATTAGTCTATACTTCATAGTTTCCGAGATATTGACTCTCGAAAAGTGACATTTTTGAACTTTGATAGCTTATAACTTTCTAACAGTACGTCTTAGAGCAAAACGGCTTACATGTCCCTATCTTCAATTTTTATTATCTTCCCAAAAAAATCAACTTCCGGTTAAACCGGATGTAACTCGAAAGCAGGAAATATAGTTGTTCCGGTTTAACCGGAAGTTGATTTTTTTGGGAAGATAATAAAAATTGAAGATAGGGACATGTAAGCCGTTTTGCTCTAAGACGTACTGTTAGAAAGTTATAAGCTATCAAAGTTCAAAAATGTCACTTTTCGAGAGTCAATATCTCGGAAACTATGAAGTATAGACTAATAATGCATCTAATAAAAAATAATTATAATTTTATGTGGAATTTAAAAATGTAAAAATATACAGGGTGTTCCATTTAAAAAAATATTCCAAAAGCGGACCCAGCTGTCATCTTGACATTTAAAGCTGTCATTGGTATGTCAAAAAGTGCAAGACTTGCTCAAATATTATCGTTCAAAATTTCATTAAAATATACCGAACGGTTTAGAAGTTAGAGGGGGGGGTGGGGGGTGGGGACGGACTTTAGGTCCTCACTGTATAAGCAGAAAATAATAATGTACGATAAACATTAGTATTATTGTGAAAAAAGCGTGGGGTGCTCGATATACGAAAAATATAGCACAAAGCGCCCCACGTTTTTTTCACAATAATACTAATGTTTATCGTTCATTATTATTTTCTGCATATATATAGAATTTCAAAGAATTATTTTAAACTATATTTATTTTCCGCTTTTTAGTTTGATTATTATTAAAGCGTGTTATTTGGTTTTTTTTAAACTATATTTATTTTTGGTATTAGTTACTTTTTACCTTGTCTAATAGTTTTTTTATAGCTACAATAGTCGTGAAAAGCACCCTGGACACATGGTGACACCTTGAACCATGTTGAAATAACGTAGGTTTGTTTATCGAGCTAAGGAGTTTAAAAAGTCTCAACGCTTTCAGCAATCATTACAAGTTAATACGAGCTTACTGAACTTTGTTTAAAACTTAAAACTTTTAACAACTTTTAACCCTTACTTAAGATTTTATTACGTCTAAACCGAGGATTTACTGCCGCTTCAGATTGTGTTTTATTTATTTTATTAAAAAGTATGAAAGTCCGTTATGGGCCGTAAACAAAGCTTTTTCATGATTAGGATCTAAAGGGATTAATTTTATTACCCTTTTGCTCTTAGCTCTTTTCAGGGGTTCTGATTTCAAAAACACAAGGATAACCTTTAATTTTCTGTAACTGACACTGTAGATTTTGAAAATAAATTAAATTTTCACTTTGTCTCATCGTAAAGAAAACGCATAACAAACAATTACTGGCCCTACAAATATAAACAAGCACAAACACTTCAATATCTTGGCGCTGCTCTATGTAACATGTAGATATAGATAATTCTAAATTAAAATAATTCGAAACATCGATGCTTTTGGTTTGTTATAAAACAATTTTTTTAAAGGTGGTAGACAATTAAGTAATATCAAAAAAATAACCTTGTCGGACTTCCATTGTCTTTATTTTGTTACTTAACACACCGTTTCGGTTAGTTAGTATTTCTAACCGTTTTCAAGTGTAAACTAATAGTCGGAGAGCTAGTAACACCCGTTTCATAAAGTGTTTGATGCACTTCAAAATTTTGTGTCATAGTATCTACTGGATAGATGAGCAGGTAAGCAAGTGTTGGCTAGCTCTACCTGGGGACACCAGGTACTGCGCATAGGAGAAAGGTGTCCAAAAATTTTGCCCAAAAAAGTGTTTGTTTCAGAGGCCAACAAACAGAAATCAAAATTTAAAATGACACAAAACACAAAAATTAATAAGGCAGACACTTTTGAGGGGGTTAACATTTCATAAAAACACCCCCAAGTTGTTTTTTTTTAAATACAAAATGAAGTGTTTGATTCACGCTGACATTTTAACAGTGTCCTAATTACATATAATAAAAAATAATTACCAAAAGGCAGACACTTCTTTTGGGGAGATACAGGGTGTTAACATTTTAATTTAAAAAAAAAAATTTTATTGCCATTTTCAAACCACTCTAAATATTTTTACGAAATTTGGTACACGTCTTTTGAGCATCGAAAGGCATTTTTTGGTGTAAAATAATTTTTTAAAATTTTAGCAGTGGCGTCCGTGCGGGGCTTGCATTTAACATTTTTGAAGAAAAAAATGGTGCGCCACTGCTTTTTCTTCAAATAAGAATTATTTTTGAAATTCCCGTCTAATTTAGAGCAAATTCGGTCTCTTGACTTATTTTCTTACGGTGCACCGTTTTCGAGTAAAAAATAAAAATCGTTTTAATGCACATTCTTGGAAACACATTACCCATTTAATTAACAAAGGTAAGTAGTTTAGAACATTTAGGTTTTAATAATTCTCGGAAATATTCGATGATCAGGTACTAGGTACTCTATTTGGATAACGCTCCATGTAAAGACGTCTGGCTTCTCTCGCATTTCCATTTGCAAGACCATAGATAAAATGCATCTCAGCCATTTCAGAATTCGTAAAAATTGCCATGGTAAAACAATACTATAACGAGTATCTAAAACACTTTTAAACGTACACAACTTACGATTTAAAAATTAAAATGGCACGTGTCAGAAATAATAAAAACAAAAATGATCCAAACAACGCCTTGCCTTCTAGGCCATTTTCAAAGAAATAGGTTTCGTTTAGGTAATTAAATAAATCGTTTTTAAATGAAATAGAAGAACACCCGGAGACCAGCACTAAAAAAAAAACGCTTCCTTTCCGAAATAGTTAATGGTAATTAAATGGGTTATGTTTCCAAGAATGTGCATTAAAATGATTTTTATTTTTTAATCGAAAACGGTGCATCGTAAGAAAATAAGTCAAGAGACCGAATTTGCTCTAAATTAGACGGGAATTTCAAAAATAATTTTTATTTAAAGAAAAAGCAGTGGCGCACCATTTTTTTCTTCAAAAATATTAAATGCAAGCCCCGCACGGACGCCACTGCTAAAATTTTAAAAAATTATTGTACACCAAAAAATGCCTTTCGATGCTCAAAAGACGTGTACCAAATTTCATAAAAATATTTAGAGTGGTTTGAAAATGGCAATAAAAAAATATTTTTTTAATTAAAATGTTAACACCCTGTATCTCCCCAAAAAAAGTGTCTGCCTTTTTGTAATTATTTTTTATTATATGTAATTAAGACACTGTTAAAATGTCAGCGTGAATCAAACACTTCATTTTGTATTTTTAAGAAAACAACTTGGGGGTGTTTTTATTAAATGTTAACCCCCTCAAGAGTGTCTGCCTTATTAATTTTTGTGTTTTGTGTCATTTTAAATTTTGATTTCTGTTCGTTGGCCTCTGAAACAAACACTTTTTTTGGGCAAAATTTTTGGACACCTTTCTCCTATGCGCAGTACCTGGTGTCCCCAGGTAGAGCTAGCCAACACTTGCTTACCTGCTCATCTATCCAGTAGATACTATGACACAAAATTTTTAAGTGCATCAAACACTTCATGAAACGGGTGTTACTAGCTCTTGGACTACAAATTATAATTCTAAAACTACTGTCTTAAATAATGTCCATGTGCAATGAAGCTTGATGACTCCGCCTACGTGCTTATCGGAGTGTGATGTTTGCGCTGTTGGTTTTGGACAAGAAGAGGCTTTCCAGATATTGGGGATATCCATACTTGGTTTACTAAATATATGGGTATTTTGATTCATGAAAGCTGCTTCTTTGAATTTTCGTTTTCTCCGGTTCTGTTCCGTGTCCAAAACCTTGGCTTCTAAGCACTGTATATTATGTTGGTTGGTCCATACATGTTCCGCTATACCTGATCTCGAAGTTTCACCTCTTTGAGTACATTTCAGATGTTCTTTAACTCGTACGGGAAGAGGTACTTTCGTTTCTCCAATGTACGATCCGCCACACTCGCAAGGGATTTGATAGATACAATTTGTTGTGTTTTCATGACGGGGCTTTTACTTTTTTAAGAAAGCTTCTAAGCGTATTTCCGGATTTAAATGCTGTTTTGATATTATAGTTTTTGGGTATTCTTCTAATCTTTTCAGAAATCCCCTTAACATAAGGTATTGTAAGAAATATCTTTCGTTTCTGTATTAGTTTTTACTTCGCGATTTTTAAGTTTTGAAATGGTATTAAAATAGTTACAAAAGTTTCAGATTAACCATTCTGTTTTAAAATCTTTTTTGATGTTTGAAAGTTCAATATTAAGCTCTTCCGGATTATTGCAAATGTTCGATGCTCTGTGATAAAGAGTTTGAATTATGCCCTATTTTATGGCATTTAAATGATTCGATCCGTAATTAAGGTATTTTCCCGTGTGAGTGGGTTTCCTGTACACTGAAGTTTTTATGTTTTCAGCGGAGTCATCAAGCTTCATTGCACAGGGATAGTATTTAAGACAGTAGCCTTAGAATTATAATTTAATTAACTTGAAAACTATTAGAGATACCAACTAACCAAAACGTTGTATTAAGTAACAAAATAAAGACAATGGAAGTCCGACAAGGTATTTTTTTTGATAGTTTTTTTATTATTTTGTAATTCTTGATATTTACATTCTTGTTTAGTTTAAGAAGAACCACGAGATATTTGTTTATTATCTGCTCTTCAGGATATTTCCTATTTTCCAACTTTCCCGCTTTGGAAAACAATCATAAACATGTTCCCGAAGAACTTTTTAATAAAATATTCTTTAATCTTACAAAATCTTCTTCGAAAAAGTTGAAGCTACTTCGACTCTTACTCGATATTTTATTTCATTAAAATGTTCAAGATTAATATACATCTTTAGAATCCATAAATTTTCAAAAGTTATTAAGGAAATTTATTGCTTTTGAACATCCCTTCTTTATGGGAGATTTATAATTTTATTTTAGAAGCTTTGGTACCTTTAATTTCATTAGGTTTAGAATCATTTCTTGTTTCAGTCAAGGTTGGCTTTTCGCATTAATTCCTTAGCAACTTTAATACATTAAGAAGTTGGCAAAGTGGCCAATATATTTTGTCATATTGTTACTCAGTTATGTTCTTAGACTATAAGTGAAAATACCATTTTGAAAAATTGAGTTCTTCTGAAAAATTGTAGTATTACCGATAAGATTATGTTGGTATATAAAGGGTTTTCCAATAAGAACGATATGATTTCAAAATGAAATAAAATTAAAATAATTTCAGATACAACAAAACGGTTTATATTATCTTAAAGTATAGTCGATAACATTTATGTTTTGAATAACACATCGTTTAAATGTCCTCCGCGACTTCGTGTACACGAGCGAATTCGACGAACCCAATTTTCGATGACTTTATGCAATAAATCGGGCGTGATCTGACAAATGTAGGGTTCAATGTTCAACCTTAATGCATCAAGTGTTTGTTCGGGTTTGTTCCCCCACAAGAAGTAATCTAAAGGAGTTAAATCACAGCTTCTTGGAGGCCACTGAATAGTAGCATTCCTTGAAATTATCCTTTCGTCAAACTTTTCTTGCAGTATATCGATAGTTTCATAAGCAGTGTGACATGTGGCACCGTCTTGCTGGAACCACATATCCTCCAAATCAAGTGCATCTAAATTTGGCCACAAAAAATTTCTTAACATCTGTCGATATCGTTCACCATTCACTGTAACTGCATCTCCTGCCTCATTTTGGAAAAAAAATGGTCCGATGATGCCACCATACCATAAACCACACCATACAGTTACCTTTAGCGGATACAAAGGCTTCTCATGAATCTGTTGTGGATTGTTTTCACACCAAAAACGGCAATTTTGCTTGTTAACGTATCCACTTAACCAAAAATGAGCTTCATCTGAAAAGATAATTTTCTGGCAAAATTAGGATCCCTTTTAAGTTGTTCTAAACTCCAAACAGAAAGTTCTCTGCGCCGACGATGGTCCAGTGGCTTAAATTCTTGGGTCAAAACAATCTTATACGGGTGTGAATTCAAGTCTTCTTTCAAAATACGCCATGTTGTCGTTTTTTTAATCCTTAACTCTTGAGCACGACGAGGAATTGATAAATTTGGATCCACTGCAACACTAGCTCTTACAGCAGCAATATTCTCAACAGTTCTTGCGTTTCGATGTCTTCTTGGTGTTTTTACATCGTGAAGAGTAAAATTATTTTCAAATTTCTCAACGATGCGACGAATGGCAAGCAATGGAGGACGATTATTTACACCAAAGTTTTCGCGAAGTGCGCGATAAGTGTTCACAAAAGATCGTCTATTTTCGTAAAATTTTTGGATAATAACCAAACGTTCTTGAAACGCGTATTTAGCCATAATAAATTGTTATAGTTTACTGACAATAACTGACAACTGGTGACAGGTATAACTTTATTACCATGGTTACCATATCGTTTCAAAATCATATCGTTCTTATTGGAAACCCCTTTATATATTTTTTAATATAAACCCGGTAAATACCTTATCAGCCTGATTTTCGAATGCAATAGACTCAATAGAGCGTATTACAAATATTATTAAAAAATTCAAGACCCTGGTCAGTCTGTTGCAACTTATTACGAAAGCTTCAGCAACCTGGAGTTATGATATTGGATCCATCCTTAGACTCGTTTCGCCGTATCATGGCTCACCAGTAAGGCTATGATTTCAGGAACTAAGGGAACGTATGTACCACTTAAATGTAGTAAATATGGCGATTAGCCGAGATGATGAAGAAAATATAAACCCTAAGTTATGGAATCTAAAGATCTATATTTTGAAGATAATATAATGTCCGCGAAAATAATTAAAAAGTGAATATTGTGGCATATCGGACAAGTGTGTAACTGTTTTTTATATTGGAATACACAGGGATCCAAGCACAATAGATAACCCTGGGGCGGGTAGACCACGACGGCCGTTTCGTCCTCGTTAGGACTCTAGGGGCAGCCATAACCCAAGCAATCCGGACATCGGTGGTAAGATGTATTAAAAGCCTTTTTGCAAAATCAAAGCGGCCATCAATACACCGTAGCTATCCCAGCGGAATTAACTCCAATATAAAAGGCAGTCACACTGGTAATATCGAAAGGTAGACAACTAAATAAACCACGAAGTGCATCACAATCCAGTATCGGGCACTCTATTTGCGTTTTCACCGGAATACCTGCCGTATTGCAGACTAGAAACAGTTCAACGCTGGCACCCACTAGAATGCGCCTGATCCGTATAAGAAAAGCCATAAAAATGTTTAGAAATAATATAGTGTCAAGAGTTATCAAAATTTCAAATGTTTAGCTTTATTAGTTTTAAAGTTAATGAACTCTTTATGTTTTTACATAAAAAATTAATTTTATAATTCATATCTCGAAAACGGTTTGAGATAGGTATAGAATATTATAAACAAAAGTTACATTGGTTTACTAGAATATCCAAAAATGCTCAAATATATAGCGTTTTCTATTTGAAATAGCAAAGTTGGGCATAACTTCCGGTATAACTGGAAATAATTAAAACATGACAGTATAATACCTACTCACCGCGAATGACCCTGTATATACTGTATAATTTTGTATAACGCTGTATATTTTTTAACGTATGTATTACAAAGATTTGTTTGCTAACAAGTTCCACTGGGTTACGAAACGAACTGATACATGCATCATGAAACGGCTGATTCCGTTGTTGATATTTCATAATTAAAGCTATTACGATTGGTACGAACTATCGATCAGAGCGATGCCTCTGAGACAGGTTTATTTGGTTTCAAATCGCTAATTAGTTTGTTATTAGTCAAACTTAGCTTTGTGATAAAACGTTAACATTTGTCGTGTTCAAAGCGCTGTTGGAAAAACCTTTGGCACAGAGAGTATATTAATGTGACCAAACGAGTTCGGGTTTAATTAACTGTCTAATTTCTTTTTAAATAAACATGACAGATGTCATGTTTGAATAAAAAATACTAACAAAAGTTATGAGCTCTTAGTAAATATTGCTTGTCTATTAGATAGCAAATCAAAAATGTTTCGTTAATTTGAAATGTATAAAAAAAATAGAAAACAATGCGTTAAAATAGGAAGCAATATTAGTTCCTATCAAACAATTAGATGTGGAGTACCACAAGGTTCTATTCTAGGACCCACGTTTTTTCACAACAATTATTTATTATGCTAAAAATATTACGGACATCCAATTAAATATCAAAAAAAATTTAAAAATTATATTTGACTGGTTGCAATGTAATGATTTAACTTTAAATTTTAATAAATCTTCATTTTTGTACATTGACAAACAAAGATAACATAAAATTTTTAGGATTATATACCTAGTGATCAAAATTTAAGCTGGAGAAAACACGTAGAACATATTCTAACTTACATTTCTCCGTTAATTGGGATATTCTTGAATATTCGTCACTGTATATCTTTAAATTATTTAAAAAATATTTACCATGCATTAGTACATTCAAAAATTCAGTATCTTATTTCTATTTGGGGTTCAGCCAATTCAATAGTACTAAAGCCTTTAAAGAAGTTACAAAATAACATTATTAAATGTATTCATAGATTTCCGCACTTAGAACCAACAACACATTTATATAAACCGAATAAATACCTAGATATAAATAATTTATATAATTTAAAAATTTGCATATTATTTATTCATTCTTTACTTTTAAAACAAAAAATTTCTAAAATAACGTTTACAAAAGTTCATGATCTTCACAGACATGATACTAGACAAACTAACTTTTTACAAATTAGTAAAATAAACAGTAACTTTGGAAAACGGTCATTGTTATATAATGGAATAATGTTATATAATATTTTACCCAAAAATATTAAAACCTTAAAAAAAACTACCCTTATTTAAATTTCATTTAAAAATATATTTCCTAGTATAATTTTCGTTCTTAACGAGTTAATCAAACGTTTACACAAAACGAATTTTTTTTTAACTGTATTTTTTGATATAACATACCCACAAAGTTAGAGTTATAATTGTTAATTTTTTTTATTAACTTATCTCGGTAATAAACTTGTAAAGTTGCATGGAAGTAAAAAAAATCATATTTAAAAAGTTATAATTTTTTTTCTGTCTCTGATGCTAAAACGCAATTTTTAGAAAATTCTTCGGTGTAATCACAATATCCTTATAAAAAAAATAATCCACATAAGACTATTTTCTCTCACACCATTTTATCCGTGAGTAAATGCTCCAATTTAAATAATGGCATTTCTAAATTAGTTTTTCCTTACTCACTAGCAATTTAATAGCGCTTATAGCTTAATTATATAGCTCCAAACACAACAGTTTATTTTATTTATATACTTACATAAAGTCTGCTATATGAGCCGGGAGCTATGGGAATTATTTGAACGTTTATTCTCTTTTGTTTTCACCTAATTAAACAAAGATGTTAATTAATGAAATAAATTACATTGGCAGAAATGGTTTAACCATAAAGTGGCCTGGTTATCCATGGTTTACTAACTAGATAACTTTTATTGTGAGTAAATTATTTCTGCTAATGGCATTGATTTCTATTTGGTTTGTCAAATATTAAAAATTTGTGCAGCCCAACATCCTATTGAGATAAAACGTGGCCCAGAAGTCCGGAATAAAATTAATATAGCCTTAACCTGTAAAAACGCTCGGACACGTCAATTTAGTTTTATATATGCTCACATTTTGACGTTAGTCATTTGTTTTTTCATAGACATTTGTCAAAGATATGACGACATCGATCTTTTTTTAAATGGAAACATACAGCTTGTGATACATCATTTGAAAGCTAATATCTCGTAGAGTATGCTCATAAATTTTTTCGTGATTCTGTCAAGCTATTTCAAAATGGCGAAAGTTTTTAAAAAATCTCTATTTAAATAAGCGGAAATGATAAATCATTGATGTTTTTTTACCTTCCAAGGTAAGACATCTTCATTGTTTCACGTTCTGACATTTTGTGACATTGTGAACTTGTAAAATTAATTTAGGTAATTCCTAATATTATTTTACAATTTTCTGAACAAAAATGGTTTTGTCGAAAAGACAGCGTATCGAAGTTTTGATATTGTAACAACGGTCTCCTTAAACTGGATAACGAACTAACTAAAAAAAAATTGCATAACATTGCAATATCGTCGGCGACACAATAAAACCTTGTAACTCCAAAAATATCAAAAATTACTTTTTTGTGCCATCTGTTAGTGGAACTCTAAATCTACACATCTAAAAAAGTCTTGTAACTCCAAAAATTAAGTATAAATAAGTATTCCAGCTAAATAAAACCTCGTAACTCCGATGCATTCAGAATTGACACGAAAAACCTCGTATCTCCGTCATTGGCGCCATGGCCTAAACGTCAAAGACACATCGACACGTGCTTGTTAGTTGAATTTTTACTGTTTTTATTTGGTATTATAAGCATAATCATCTTAATTTATCTTAGGTAAGTTATTTTATATATTTTTAAATATTTTTTAACTGATATGTTTCGATTCTAGTTTGTATTTACCTGTTTTAGTTTATTGATGGAGTTACGAGGATTTCTGTCGACAAACTTAATATACTTATTTTACATTTGTCATGGAGTTACGAGGTTTTATTGTGTCGCCGACGATATGTAGTTTATAGGATCACCTAAATACAAAATGATAGGTACAAATACCGTACTGCCATACTTTAAGGTACAGTGGTATCTCAGAATAAAGGACTATAGTCCTTTATTCTGAGGTGGTATTATGAAAAAATAAATAGCATGTTTTGATGCCAACAATAAGGACAACAGATCAATCAGTATTGCCGGCGTATGCCATCCATCGGTTAAAGAGAGGGGATAATTTGTGCCGGTGACTTTACGAAATCACCTCGATGCATCGCCTCGCTTCATCGACAGAAATGCAGTATCTACCTACCTAAATACCGTTTACTCAGTTCATTTTGTGCCGTTGAATGCTTAGTGAGCATGTCTCACACGTGTTGCAACTAGTAAGATGCCTAAAGTAAATAGAAAATTGCCGGACATAGCAGAAGAGATTGACACCACGAAGACCATGCTACTGCATACGAAGGTATTTGCTGCTGTGGAGGGAGAATGTGAGAATTAACTTCCGCCCAGTCCATTTGGTATTCATTTATTTACATTAAAAGCTAGACTTGCCAATACAGTATATCATAAAACCCAGCGTCAGTAATTATCGGATTAACATAGACGGTCTTCGCTTGTAGGTAATCCTTAATTTCAGTCGCTAAAGCGCTTTCCGAATGTTTTCATTTCTGCACAATTGAACTCTCAATAAATTTACGGCTCTTTGTGCCAGAACCACACACGCAGAAGTATTCAAAAGCAATTTAACAACATTAATAACCCCGGCAAATGACACGGTGTTCGGGCTGTTCCAAACTTGTACACACATGCACCGTAAATTGGAATTCGATTATAAATAAGGGCAATAAATAGTTGTGTCTGGCGTTTCCATTACCAGGTAATGGAGCGACCCCGACAAAACTTGGTAATTAAAATGGAAATTGAAATTAGTTTTCGAAATCAGTATTAAATGCGCTAATTACTTTCCAAAAGCCAGATGGCTTGGTTTGACGATGACGCGCGTCTCGCGTCATCCATAGTATCCATTGCGCGCTGCTGTTCTAAATTTCTCAGCATGCAACTAAGTTTCGCTAACAATCTAACGAATTTAACCGAGTTATGGGAGCACCTGCCGACGAAAGGCAAATTCATGCGGTAATCAGACTGATAGTTCGTGACAAACTTAATTGAAAGGTCAAAGGAACTACCTGCTTTAATGGAAGGACAACTAAGTTTACTACAGTAGGAACGTACATTTGAAATAGAAAAAAACATTTTCGACATTTTTTTTTAATTGCAGTCTTAAGGAGATTTCAGAATTCACATTTTCGATGGTTTTTAGCTTTTGACTAAAAATAATAATAACAACTAGACTGGGTACATATCGCTAATCGTCAGCCGAAAGTGCATCTATTATTAGTACTAAAAATTTGTATTTAAAAAGTATTTTTCTTAGTTTCTTTTTTCTATGTTTTCTATTGCTTTTTTTGCCTCACCTTCCTGCGGAACGTAAAGGGGAAACATATTGCCAAATTGTCATTATAACAACTGACAAAAACTAAAAAATAACGGGTGCAAAATTTCCGTTTTCTTGTATAGATAGGTAGTTTTTGAAGACCGCATCGCATAGTGCTCGATGTCCCGTTTCCAATGCCGTCTCGCTCGATTCGCTACGACTTTTCGTTACGGAAATATATGATATTTAATATTATGATATTGATATTAACATTAAACCCATCAGCACCGACTTTTTTTAAAATCGCACAGCAAACGTATCAATGTGGAATATACTTTCCAAGTTTGTCCTATAAAAATGTGTATTCAATCAATTTAAACATAACTAAAGAAACTATTCTTACATTGATAGCTGATAAATTAGTTTAAAAGCTTATTTTGCCGAGCACTTCCGGCACGGAACTATTCCAATTCGTTTATTTTATTTCATACTTTTTACAAAACCATTTGTTAGCAACCTTTAATAATTGCCTAAAGGATTATCCAAACCGAATGTCGATCGGATGGACCCAATTCGACTTATTAACGATTCAATAGGTACCTGTTTAGTCCCATATTTAACTTTGAAAAAATTTAAAAAAATATTTCCAAACTTTCGATCGCGCTCACAAACAATAGGGGTCTGTAGCGTACGGTCGTCTACGCGTCGAAAAAGTTTAAATCGAAAAAACTAATTTTTGTGGCCTGTATCGAATGACAACGAGACTCCGATAATTATCGACTTTAAAAATTAATAAATTTTTTTTCCGTACACCCTGTATATTCCAAATTTTTACACAACGTACCCCCACTATTCCTCTCTAAACCCAAAAAGTTTCAATCGTCCCACTCTAACCGTTTCTGAGAAAAAAAATCGCAAATGTGAAAATGTCGAAACTGACAGCGGCGGCGACGACGACGACGCCGACAACATACGCACATTATTTTCACCGAAGCGCCGTATAACATATCGCGGTTTAGCGCGATATGTAATAACAGAACTAGAAACTTCATTTCAACAATTTTTTTTCTAAGAACAATATTTTCCTAATAAATAATCATTCTATCTAGTGTATTTTAACTTTTAGCGCATTTATGATTAGAAATAATCTTGTGGGGAATGAAATTCTAGACCGCTTTGATCCCAACCGTTTTCTCCCAGGATTAATATTATAAGGCTTATACCTATTATATGGCAAATCAAACTGGGACTTAATTGACCAGCGTACCTGCTATACTGACGTCAAAGGCAGCTGGGTTAACAAAATGGCATGTTCTGAGAGAACATGCCTTTAGTTAGACTGTTAAATCCTCTCATACGGTTGACTGGCTTGGGCAGTCATTTGACGAATACGAATATTCTAGTATTCTTTAAGAAACCAAACAGAGGGCGGCGAGTAGTCAGAGGTATATATTATATCCCTTCCCGTAGAGAATAGAAATCGGATTATATTCATGGCCTTTGTCAGTAGCTAGTAAGAGTAAGTCCCTGAGAAAAAGTTATTAAAAATTTCAGTCGTATCTGGCAATTTCCGGATGACCAGTATAATAACAGTTATATTTGGTGTTTCCAATAGCAGGTTATTAAGAGGCCCCAACGAAACTTCCTCATTTAAATGGAAATTGAAATTAGTTTTGGAATTGGCCTTACATGTGCTAATTACTTTTCAAGAGTAAGTAGCTCAGTTCAAGCATAGCTGTTAAGGTCCTGTGCGACATTTACCAAGAGTTAGTTACTTTGCCTAGCATTTACGGAATGTCGCTATTAAATACCAACTTAGTGGTGAAGGTATCTTATCTTCGCTTGGGACGATATCCTGATCTTCAGAAAAAGGTCGGGAAGGTTCAGTATTGGTCTACTATATGGTTGGGGTGGTTAAGGGTAGATTTCGTTCTGGGCAGCAATAATCGGATCCACAAGTACTACTAGTACCTACTTATGTTTCAACCAGCCACTTGCAACGTTGTCTATAATTCAAAAATTATTGTGGTATAAGTTTCCGCATCCAAAACTATATAGAATAAGAAATCGGAATGACGTTAAGTCGTACATTTTTCGACTACTGAATGGTTTTCTAACAATGTTGATGGGTCCAATGGATTTTTTAATCCGTTTACCCTCTTTTAATCTGGCCAAATACGAAAAGTGCAATCACATGTAATAGAAGTTTAATTCGAGCAATGAAATAAAAATTTGCAACCGCTGCGCTGGCGCTGCGTGGAATTATTGCCAGGTTTGAAACTTTAAATTTTTACCTTTTGTTGCATATTATTGAAGAAACTTGTAACAATATACCTACATTTTAACTTTTATCGATAAAGCTGTAAATAACTCCAGTTTCAGCAGAATGCAATGCTCATGCAGAAAGTTTGCAGAAAGCACTTACCGGCACTTGAAAGTTTAATTTTAAATTATGAGGCACAGCCCTAATTTTGTTATTACCCGAACAATATTTTTGAATAAAGAGTATCGAGGAATATAGTTCCAATGTTTGTCTGCGCGTTTTTCCAAGTATAATTCAGATAAATTACAAACATTAATAATATACTATAGGTAGAACATGTTTTTGTTATGTTGGTTTAAATAAAATGTAAATGATTATTTCGGGTCTTTGTATTTAGTACCTACTAGACAGAAAATTTATTTAATTCTGATGGTTTTAGCAGAAGAGAAAATGGTGTAGAACCTTAATGGAGCTTTTATGGAATTAAAAAATTGATGTAGAAGTGATATATTATGAAGAAAATTGTAAAAAGTTAAAACATACTGGGTATGTGAAAAAGTCAGTAAAAGGGGTCTAGACCAACCAAATAAACTGGGGAAGAAAAAACCCTTTGAAAAAGGAGGTGTCGAGTGTTATTTAAAATTTTAATAAAATATTTTTTTAAGTATGTCTGTAAGACATTATAAGGATAAAATTAGTCATAGTATTACGAAGATATCACAATAAAATACCATCCAATAAGTGTTTCGTGGGGTACTGTGGGTTAAAGCCCAGTAACCCCACAAGTGGTTAATTTAAAAACAATGTCATTAATTAACAAATCACTCATATTTTTAGAAGATAAAGTTCAAATGGTTGTTCACGTCCACGTGTTGAGACAAACACTTTTAGTTTTTTCTTTCTTTCCCATACTTTCAACTCCAATTTAAGCATGCACTATTTCCTTAAATCTAATAAAGTTTTCTTACTCAATTTTTAAAGGAATAGCCTGTGCTCAAAGTGGAGCTGAAAGTATACGAAAGAAAAATAGTCTTCCTCCACAATTTTATTAGAATAAAAAAAATTATTCTTTTAAAGGTGTCAACATGTTTCGAACGTTGAAACACTCGTTATCAGAAGACAGAAAAAGTTTATGATTTACTCTTGTTGAGTGGCAGAAGAAAAAATGTATTTCTAAGTGACATTTTCCAACTGTATCAATCGATCCTTTTTATCGTCAGACGAGTTTGATAACTTTACCATCTCGTGTTGTAATATGAAACACAAAAGCCCTTATATCCTAAGTCACTATTAAAGCGTTTTTATCATAAACTCTGATGCTAGAGTTCAATTTTCTAGCTGAGCGATAATCCTTTTGTAAGCGAAGTTGCAAAACACCCAGATGCTTGTTATAATAGGGTTATATCAATGGCAAATAGTGAAAAGTGTCGTAAAGCAGAAGAAAATGCCTTTATGTCCACGTTTGCTATTGTTTATGCGACGCCGACGACGACGGTTCAGTAGGTACGAGTCAATATTAGCTGTAAACCCTTTTGTTTAAAATGCAGTTGAAGGTAGGCGTTAGGCAGATGTAGGTCGACTATTATTATCACGATGACTCGGCAATTTTGCTTTTAAGGTAGAAAGGTCATTAAACAAGTTTTGCAATGGGCCTAAACTAGGGTTGTGCCTGGTCAATTGACCGAGAGTTTGACCGGGTCACACCTTCGGTTAAACCGGATACTACTTCCGGTTCGACCGGAAGTTGACACTATTGGAAAGATAATAAAAATCGAAGATAGGGACATGTAAGCCGTTTTGCTCTAAGACGTACAGTTAGAAAGCTAGACGCTGTCAAAGTTCAAAAATGTCATTTTTCAAGAGTCAATATCTCGGAAACTGTTAAGTATAGACTAATAATGCTTTTATTAAAAAATGTTTAGAATTTTATGCAGAATCCAAAAAAATAATATAAAATAGGGGTATCCATTTAAGATTTAGATCTTCCCCCTCCCTCCTAGGGGCTTGAAGTAACAAGATTGACAGTATACGCAAAAGATGTCCCCCTCGAAATAAAAATCGACGGGTCCGAGCGATTTTCCACATTTTCATTTTAAAGCAGGAAAATCGAGGTGGGAAGTTTTCGAATGAACACCCTGTATAGACGAAAATTTTCAAGAGGCGATCGGGGTCGTCGTGATTCCGCGCGGAAGAGACGTCTAACATATCGCGGTTCGCGCGATATGTAATAAAGTAAAACGTTTTAAAAAAATTAGCCGAAAGAACGTCATGAGAACCTACTTTTCAATTGTACAGCGGTGAATTTAAATAGGGCTATAAATAAATTGAAATGAACGATTAAAGGTCCTAATGATTTTTGCGGCGGCCAAATAAATTACATTTTATTCGTCCATTTTGTCTGTTAAACGAAATTGGTTGTGACATTTTCTATCCACACAGGCAATTAAAATTATTTTTAGGTGGTTTATTTGATGGGAAAATAAAAGCAATTCGGGAAAATAAAATCCACCAAAACGAGTTAAAAATAATTTTCCTCGTTTGACCTGATGGCACGGGGATTATTAGAATAAAACGCTTCGTACAGTATGTATGTGACAATTTTAATACCTTCGTATATACGAGGGGAAACTAGCAAATATAATAGAAGTAGCAGTGACAATTTTATTTTACTTGAGTAAACTATGATTTGTTTATTTCACGATTTATGATGGCTTTGGCCAAACCGCAGCGTCGGCCCGCGCATCTTCATGTAGTAGTCACCACCCCGGTGAAGCTTAAATGGACGATTTCGCAACACAGCAGAAAGAGAAAGAAGAGAGAAAGAGGGGTGTTAGTGTGCCCGCCGGCCATCAGGGCAAATTAGCGCTGCTGTCGCCAGCTGGCCGTGTAACCGGGTTCTGTCGCATATTTTTGACGTATAGAAGAGAAGGACAGCTATATTCTAACCTACTATAACGCTTCCCAAACTGCGCCAGGTGCTAATTGGAACAAACCAGCCAGCCGCCAGCCCGCCATCCATCCATGTCACAACTGTCAATTTTTCTTGTCCACGTTTTTTCTGAGGAAATTAATTAATTTTTTATTATCATTTTAATATACAATTCTATTAGTTTCTATTCTAGAAAACTTCGCCGATGTGTGTAATCTTTCAGTTATTATTCCAGCCTACTATGCAGGTAATTATTTTTTATTGTTTATCAAATTGATTTTACACTTCCTTACCTATTTTTTATATAGGATAATAGGAAATGTAAGTTTACAATAAGTAAATTAACATGAAATGTTTCACATACATAATAGGTGTTGGTTAACAAGCCAATCTTAACAAAATATCACTGGGCAACCTGCAGATAACTGCAACACATTGTGCCCGAGGTAATACCTAACAATCTATCAGTTACGAACAGATAAGTTTAGTCTCTTGAAATGATAATTTTAACATTTTTGTTTTACTCGAGTGGATTAAAAATTATAACATAATGGCACAAAGATAATGGTTTGAGCTAACTCGATAAGTAGATACTTGGCCATCGGCCATATTTTACAGAGAAATTTAATGTCTACCCGATACTGTTTCTTTTGTTTCATAGAAGTGTAAGAATCACCTGATAGTTTATGGATCTTTTAGTACGTGTCTTAATGCATCCTAGTGCTTGTGTTTATACAGTATTTGTGATAATATTATATGAATTGAAACAATTCCAGATGAGTGAGACCTGTGAGACGTAACCTAAGGAGATTAGTTTATTCTAAACATTTATTTTTTATTATGGTTGTCAATGCAGTTTTTATTTATAAATAAACGTAGAAAACATTATTTACGATAAAGTGCTTCCATCTTTATTTTCTAAATCTTGGTTAATATAAAAATGTGCATTATTTATTCCATAAAATAAAAACTTTTGTGCGTCTTTTTATTGATTTAATTTGTGATTTAATAATATTTATATTGAATCACAAATTAAATCAATAAAAACTCGTTCAAAAGTTAATAATTAAATTTAAAAGTCCTAAAACCGCTGTTCAAATTTCCCGCCATTGCGCCTCTGATGGCCGGCGGGCACACTAACACCCCTCTCTCTCTCTCTTCTTTCTCCCTCTACTGTGTTGCGATTTTTTAACAAGGAGTTAAGAGCATCCGACCGATGTTTCTGAAATCTTATTCCAAGGTCGCCATACGAGCCGCGACGGGGCGAGAAAATATCCGAAATTTTCTTCGTCAGCCTGCTGGTTATCGTTGTTAACTCTTTTAGCGCATTTAGATATTAAACAGCGATCTTTCTCTTCACTGTCGGAGCGGTACTACATAATATGATATATTACGCTTAGTATTTTCAAAGCAAATAGCCCTCTTGATCCTTAATCTTTTTAATATTACTTTAAATATGTTTGCAAACAAAAGAGTATTCCTTAATATATCGGTATAAAGATTATTTTGAGACCGAAAAGTATGGCCATTATGTAGCTAATATTTTAAATCAAAAAATGCGAATAAAAATACTTAGTTCAAGCTTATAATGGTATTTTCTTTAAATCGAGGGCTTAGTTATAAAATTCGTCTAAATTTTGTCGTAAATGCTATCCTATATTTAAAAAAAAATTATGTGGCCCTTCAACGCCTTCGTAAAACCAGCTCGAGCCGCAATTTCGCATATTCCTCCGCTTACTACATTATATCGTGGTATTACCAAACAAATGCACGCGAACGATGACGGATTACTGAAGATCGCAAGAAACCAGTCGGCGGCGCGGTGTTCTGGGTTTCACAGAAATCAAAGACGCCGACATTTCCAGGTAGCAAATCATTTGTATAAAAAATATTGGTTTATTCGTTAGTGCATAGTGCATCAGTCAATTAACATCAGTGTATTTATCAGCTTAAGCTAACTAACGATTTTCTGATAATGGGTTCTAATACGCGAAGAGTGAAAAATAAAAATAAAAAAAATAGAAAATTGGCCCAAAAATTATTTTTTTGTTTATAACAAAAATTACATAAATTTTGTTAAAAGGTAAAATCTGCACTAACATTCTTAACAAAAATATTTTTGAAATTCTGGGTAGGTTTCAATTTATGCAGGTAAAAACTAAATTAAAATGGTTGGCAGACATTTTAGACTGAAGAAGTTTATTATTTGAGAACAGGGACGTAGCTAGGAATTTTGGGGCCCCGGGCGAATAGTAGTTCTGCGCCCTACCAGACAATCTTAAAACTATAATTATACATCTATAAGTTTTAGTTTAAAAAAATATATTAACATCAGTGGCGACTCGTGATTTGTAAACTTGGGGGTGTACTAAAACCCACCCAAAGACGCCCAAATTTGGTCAATAATTTTTAGTAAATATTTTAAAAATTTATGATTACCTACTTATTTTATTGAAAATTAAATAAGATAAAAAAAATAAAAAAGGCCAATTTATTTTTCATTAGTGGGTACCTTGTTTAAAAGTAAAAGTGACTTGACTGTTTTTATTTGCAGCAAACTTATCAATAACAGCTTCATTAAAGTTTGGAATAACTGTAATGTATTGTTTCTCAAATATTCCACAGTTATAGTCGTTTTGGCATTAAAGCTGTTTATTTTTATTAAAATAAGTCTTTACTACCCCAAAATAATAACAAAAATATAAAGGTAAACTCCAAATAATAAATTCATACAGCAATGAACTCAACGGCGCACATTTAATTTGTGCGAGTTTTCCTGTTAGAATCGCGCTTTCCCCCACCACACCTTCTAGTACAAGATGCATAGAGAAACAGCAGAAACTCCGCCTACGTAACGCATGTGTGCGACTTATTAATTCCTACGCGCCATACGGTTGCTCTCGACAACCGGCTTGGCAAGAGCTATTACACCACGTTTCGTTCGATTGTTTGACGGTACGTTAAAATGGGAGGGTTCTAACTTTTATTACGGTTAAAATATAAAGAAGATACATTTAAATGAACATTATTTTTTCTTTATGGGGTAATTCTTTATGGAGTATGGGGGTGCACGTGCTCCTGTGCTCCAATGGAGAAACCGCCACTGATTAACAGACTTGAACTTAACATTCGTGAAAAGAAAAATTGCTTGTTCGGACTTGTGTGACTTATGTCGTGGCAACTGACAACTCACGTAGCATAGTGACGCAATCGAATCGCGGCGCCTTTTCTTCAAATATCGGCGTTGCCAAATGTCAAAAGCAATCCAGCCGTAATTGCATAATAAATTTTTAAATTCCCGTATTTCTAATGACCATTTTGGCGCCCTGTTAATATGGCGCCCCGGGCGGTCGCCCTATTCACCCCCCCCCCCTTGCTGCGTCACTGTTTGAGAATGCACATTTATTGAAAAAGTACAATCATGATGCATGTCATCGCTTGCATATTTAAAGGGATCTAAACCCCCTCAGGTTTTAGTTCAGAGTTTCGAATTTAAGATTTTGAGTGAATTTAAAAAAATTTAAATACTATCTTCGTTTTTTTTTTTTATTTTTCATATATTTTTATACGTACTTTCATATTTTTTGGTCATCTGAGAGAAAATTACTAAATGCAAATTTTATTTCTTTATAGCCTATTAGGTAATATTTTTTGCGATAAGTGAAAAATTAAAAGCCTTTACCATCAATTCGCGGACATCCTCTACATAATAAAATTTAGAAATACGACATTTCATTACCATAGTAGGTCTATCCAAACGAGAGAATACAAAGGTCGTCCATTATATTTACCTACTATGTACTATACCCGAACGGAATATGTAATGGATTCCTAATTATTAATCATTTAAAATTTAAAAAGAGATATAGAAGCATGCACTCTGCGCCTCAAATATCACGCAAAAAGTATTTTAAAATATTTAAACCAGCTATATCTTTTAATACCAAGGGAAATTTCCATAAATATGTCCCCAAAAATGTAACTGGCCGAAGTCCTGGAATACATAATATACGAAAACATTTGTATCAAAAAGTCTAGCAATTAGAAAGAGATATCTAAAGTCAAGAAAAATATTATTTTTCCCACAAAAAAACAAGCATGCATATATTGAATCTGATGAAAATTATGGTCCTAATGCAGACCAAAATCTAGAAATTGGCCCACTGCAATACCAAGAAATAAAAGATAATTTCCTTCAGAACCTTATTAAAAATGAAGAAGAAATTGAACAAGTGTTCCAGGCAACGGGTAGGTAATCAACGGTCTTGCGATAAATGGTTTTCAGAAACAAGAAAACGTCTAACTGCTTCCAACTTTGGAAGAATAGCTAAACTTAAAGCCACCACCAACAAAGACAAAGTTGCTCATGACTTAATTTTCAAACAGTTTTTTGGAAATACATGCACAAAATATGGCGTTGAAAATGAGCAGATTGCCTTAATAGAACTTGGCCATATTCTTGAAACAGACATCCTGGAATCGGGTCTTTTTATACATCCGCAATATCATTTTTTAGCTGCCTCTCCAGATTGTCTTACAGGCAAAAATATGATAGCTGAAGTAAAATATCCTTATGCAGCTAGAAATATGTCACCACAGGAGGCCATTAAAATATGGCACAATAAACAATACAACATTAAAATTTACACTTAACCGCAATCATCCATATTATTATTAGGTTCAGGAACAACCGTTTGTTTCAGGAAAAAATTCTGTTACTTTGCAATATGGACTCCAAAGGGTCTATTATATTAACGTATCAAACTTGATGAAAATTTTTGCAACACAATGGTTATTAAATTACATAAATTTTATTTTGAAAATTACCTCCCTATTTTATTAAAGAAATTGTAGATGAAATAATAAAATGAAAATACATTTTATTAATACAAAGAACGGGGGGCACTTTGCATACAGTATGATATAGTTGGTTTTTGGCTTGTTTAAATTTATTAAAATTTGTTTATTGCTGACAATGGAGACATGAAAATAATAAATATAAGCTGGCTGATTGTGATTTGCTTATGCCAATTAGGATTCATTAACAATAGATGTTTTTATATTGTTTTTGTTGTATTAGACTGCATAAATAGATTAAATTAGAATTAGAAAACTAAATAAATAAATAAAATGTAATGTAAAATACGTGTGCTATAGTGAGAATATACTGTGCGGGGCTTGAAATAAGTTTAAGAAAAAGGGTTTTGTCCAATTTAATTATTAATATTAGGACCCTAAGAACTTAACTTTATTTAGGTTTAACTAAATACCTCGCTAAATACCAAAATAAAATTTGGATGGTCATTTTAGAAAGAAATAAACCCATTTTAGTTGCTTATTTACATAATTTGGGTAGATATACTATACCTACATAGGTATTATTTAAGATTAAAAAGCGTTCAGAAAACTAAAATTAAAGTAAAAAACTAAGAACGCCAATGTGAAAGGGATGATGTAATTATATCAACTTTTTATTATAAGATTTTGTTTCCAATAAGAGATTATTATTAATTAACTGTGAGGAATTATGTTATATTATTTCTAAATCTAAAATTAATTATTTATAAAATAAATGCAAATTAAAACTTACAAAATATTTTTTTGAACACCCTATAGAAATGTCCACAAATTTAAAAGCATCATAATAATATATGAGTAAACGTTTAACACGTTAGCATAACACTGCGTGCTGAAAACTGTGATAAGTTAAATATATTCGAAACGTCGACCACCCTACTTGCTGATTTTTTCATAATCATCGCAAGCGAAGCGTAGGATATAGTCTACTAGTGCTTAGAAAATAATGTTTAGACGTACCATCCCATGTACACAACGTGTAGCAAAAACCAAATGTCGATTTTCAACAAAGACAAAATCTTTTCATTTGATTTCAGAGACCAAAAACATTGCGTTCTCTTGGCCCGAATCCTGGCCATGTTTATTATTGGATTTTTAAAAACTTTTTAAATTTGGACTCTACAGATATTGCAGAATGTGCGAAAGTTATTTTCATTAAACAAAAAAAATTTTCAATATTTTTAACCATCCAATGAACTTAAGTATTTATTTTCCGGGTTTTCATTGGCTAATATCTTTTTCTTCTAATTTTTTTTTGCATAAAAATAACTTTCGCACACCCACATAGATCCTACCTTTCCATTGGTAATTTTTTTTTTCTAATAATTTTCTTAGTTTTTTTTTAATTCGGGCCAAAAAGAACAGCAATTTAACATGGCAAATTTTAGCGCGGTCGGATCCACTTAACATTTCTAACCCTATAAATTTTCTTTGGTAGTCACTTGCGTTCCGTCGCGCTGTACAGAGGTTAATCGGAAAGCAGGCTTTAATTACAATTTTATTACTGTAATTTCGCACTCTAGGGGGATATCATTTTAAAGACAAGACGATAACCAGAACTATTTTCTATATAAGTCGTTGCTAAATAGAAAATCTTTATTTCATTTCAGGTTAACGATATAAAAGGAAACGCTTTGCACTATAAATGTAATGTAATTTGTTATACTAAATCACGAGTAAGCGTACCTATAGGTATATGTATACATTATTTTCTTTTAATAATTAATACTGATTAAAATAATTTATTGACTAGAAAGTGTATAAATGTAGATATCCAATTTCCTTGTTAATATATAACATGGCTGGCAGGCTGGATAATTATTTCCATTAATTTTGATAAGTTATCGTAACTAACGCAAATGTTGTGTTATTTGGAATTACATATTAAGTTGAGCTATTTTTATTTTTAAAAAAAATTAATTATACAGTGTGTCCCCAATTAAAAACCAGGCGATATCGATATTTTTTTAAATGGCAACCCTAGTTTTTATCACATTCTCTACCGTGACTATATTGCGAATGCCTTGGCGAGGAGGTGCATGGTTGATTCCATCTACACTGACTTCTCCGAGGCATTTGACAGTGTGGACCATGGTATCTTACTTCTCAAGTTTAAGGCATATGGCATTCTTGGTGTGCTTTTTGACTGGATGACTTCATACCTTACCAACAGAAAACAGATGGTTAAAGTTAATAATTATTTTTCCTCAATAATTAACGTTACGTCAGGAGCGCTACAGGGAGCCAACCTTGCACCCCTTCTTTTCAATCTGTTTGTTAACGAATTTGAAATGATTGTAGATGACCTTAAATTTTTCTTGGCCACTAATGATAGTTCCGTCGTTGGGCTTCAGTCCGACATTGATCGCTTGTCTGCTCGGTGTAGAAGGAATAGATTGAGCCTTAATTTAAACAAGTGTAAATATATTATTCAATTTTCTAGGTCCCGAAACTGTCGGCAAAATCATCACTTTGTAGATGATATATCTCTTGAGATAGTGGATGTAATTAGATACCTTGCGGGGTCCTTTTTGATTCTAAACTAATTTTCAATGATGATATATATGCTAGCTGTAATGGCGCTTTGAGAATGTTGGGATTTGTAAAGCGAAATACTAGGGATTTTCATGATATCTCCTGTAGGGAGTAACTCTCTAATTTGGGGTCCTGATATACTTTTTTCGTATGGTGTTATTCATAGTTCGATTGATTGCCCTGTGAGATCCTGTCTCAATTCAATGTTTACATTTCTTCACGATTCATGAGAGAGAACAGAATGTTCGAGCCCCAACAACACCCTACTCTCTGAAGTTGCACCAAGAAGATGTAATAATGTTTGTCGAGGTATGCGATGGACAAAAAGTAAAACAACAAGCCCATAAAATCACTATACGGAAAATTACTCCTGTTGTAAACCAGTATGGTTCGGAAACCATGTAGAACTATAAATTCAGTCTGGCTAGCATAACCTAGATAGTAAACACGCCTGTATGGTTGGGAAAAGCGTTATACAAATGACCCGGAGCTTATAACCTTCCCTTGTAAACTAATAATACTATTATGAAGAGGAAGCCTTATTTTTCATCTGCCCGCGAGTGTATAAAAAGGCAATTAAGCTTGACCATTCGCACCACTTATCTTAATGGAGGCCGTTTCGGTGGCCGCTGAAATATTCACACATTTTACAACGTCATATAAACACACTGAACTTTTTCAGAATTTACGGGTGCAGCGAGACGATGTTTTTCCGCAGGAACGGCAAGTTTAGAGCGTTTAAAGCGGTTTAAGAAGAATTATGGTTTCGGGTTGGACGAATGAGATATTTGCTCGTTGTATATTTGGGCACGTAGCTGAATACCGCAGGTACTAGGAACAAAAATAAAGACGAAAATGTATGAATAAAACTTGCTTTAGAACGGCAAATATTATTTGTTATAGCGCAACTACTACTACAACTGACTCAAAAAAGGGGCTCAGTTTAAATTGCATTATCGTACAAAGTTCGCACGATCATTTTATACACTGTGTTACAAATCAAATTCACATTCCCTATTTGATTTTCGACGGCTGCGACTTCTACCTCTCCTGTAAATACTTCGCCTTAACTGCTCTTCATTTTCGGCTTCCCATAATCCATCGTAAACCTTTCTAGACAAAAGTGCCCAAATATCTTCAATTGGACGAGCCTGTGGCAAGTTAGGGGGGTTGTCGTTTCTCGGTACAAATGGTATATCATGAGCGTTTAGCCAATTTTGAGGCTCTCATGTGTAATGGCATAATGCTAAGTCTGACCTAAATATTGATTATGATTCTCGTGTATAAAATCAGCCAATTTGGTCGGGCAGTTTTAAATATAGCCCATATTTCTAGTCACATTTCTTAAATATCGACTTTTTTAAGACCACAGTTCTACCGTGCGAGCAAAAATTATTTGCATCAAAGAGGGCTTCGATTAAAAAAAGGTAGGGCTTGGTTTAGATCACAATGATATGGGGACGATATATCTAACCAAATCTAGGTAAAATTTTGTCAAATTAATATTATGATATGCCAAACTAATTAGTAATAAAATAAGTAGACAAATACAAATTTATTTTTGTTGTTTACAAAATTAACAAAGTAAGAATATACGGGAAAGAAAAATAAAAATAATTACATAAATTGCTGAAATTGGCCACCGCCATGCTCCAAGCATAAATTCACACGTCTCTTCATATTTTCGAAAGTGTTGACCGGCATCTCTGGAGAAATGTTACCACATTCTCGGATAATCCTTTCTTGTAATTGTTCTAAATTTGCAACTGGTGTTTTAAAAATAGCTGCTTCTTAAGAATAGTCCTGCATGTTCCATAAGATCTTCCCACTTCTTGGGACAGGCGTCTTATACAATTTGTTGGCGTATTTTCCATTATTTCACAAACGTTTGCAACAAGTTCTTCTGTTCTTACAGATGGTCTTTCTGCTCCTTTTTTGTGTTGTATAGAACCTGTTACCCTAAACACAACCACGGTTCTTTTCAGGCAATGATAAGAATCCCCAGCATTAAAAGCAACGTTAGGAAAACGTTCGTGAAAATCGTCCATGCACAAACCCGGATTGTATTGCCACACACCATTTACTCTAACCCCGTTTCGAAAATACGCTTCAACCATGAATGTTTTGTGCTGTTCCGTAAAGCCCAATGTGTGAATTGTTTAAGAAATTGGAAAAATTAGCGATGAATCAAATTACTTGTAACGACTGTCAAAGATGACGGAATAACTGATTGATTGTTAATTCAGGTAGTTACTGACACCCAACAGGTATTAAGCTCTACGGCTAAGCATTACGTCCTTAGATGCAAGGCCCTCTTTGATGCAAATAATTTTTGCTCGCCCGGTGTTCAGCGTACAAAGTTTACCAAAATATCAAATTTTAAATTTGTATCTACAAAGGTTTCGAAAATATTTAGAAAACCCCATCTTCAGAGTTCTTTTAACCATTTTCACTCAACTTAAACCCAAATAATTGACCATAGCATAGCATAGGACACCCCGTATATAACCGCTAATATTACTATACAATAAATCAAGTATTTTTTCCGTTCGCGTTTTACGATTATCGCCTCGACCTCGGGTCAGCTCGAACTGCTTAAACAAGAAATTTTCTTTTACAGTGTTACAAAAAGTTATGACGTCCCTTTACGGTCCCGCGTGTGGGTCGTAAAACGAGCGGTTTAAAAGTTTTCGTGTTAACCAGTTTTTATGAAATTTAAAATGCCGTTTTTAAGGACGCGAAGAATTCCTGCTCGGGGACCATTCGGTCTAATAGGGACGAGGTGGATATGGACACCATGAGGGCCATCAATACTTGGAGGTACAGGTAATATTGGGGACAAAGAAAGTTGCCGGAATATAAGACGTGTGAAACAAAAACAGAAGAGAGAGACAGCGTCATATTTTCGACCTTATGCGAAATTGTGATGGCTCAAGGATTCGAAGCTATTAGTCAACACCAGCGGCGTAGGGTTTGGCAAGGATTCTTAATACAAGAAATAAGTAATAATTAAAACAAGTACAGTGTGTTTTTTTATATTTGCGTACCCACCTACAGGGCTTAATATAAGTAACAGAAAAAAACTTTTAATACAAAAGTTGCATAATGTTTCCCGTCATATCTTTTAGACTTATTAAAAAAAACATCTGCACATCGGAAAGTTAAAAAACAAATGAAAGTATTCTTTTTTTTAATGGAACACCGTATATATTTTTTACCAGGGCGAAAGACCTCTTTCTCCTGATTTCAAAAATATATAACATGTCATCATTTAATCCAGTCGTTTGTAAAATATTTGAGTTTTTGATTAATTGAATTGACTATAATCTAGTCGGCGTTCCGCATACTTCAACGTGACATATTTGTCACTTTACTTTAAATTGGAAGATTCAGTAAGGAAAATGGGATATTCGGAAGAAGACAAACTTGAAATAGTGGGTTTTTTTTTTCTAATAACAACCGAATAGCTGTAGTTCAACAGCAATTTACTTTACTTTATATCATAAATTATAAATCATAAGTTATTTTATTTGCTGCATGTTTCAATTTAAATTAAAGTGACAAATATGTCACGTTGAAGTATGCGAAACGCCGACTAGATTATAGTCAATTCAATTAATCAAAAACTCAAATATTTCACAAACGACTGGATTAAATGATGACATGTTATATATTTTTGAAATCAGGAGAAAGAGATCTTTCGCCCTGGTAAAAAATATATGGGGTGTTCCATTTAAAAAAGAAGACTTTCATTTGTTTTTTAACTTTCCGATGTGCAGGTGTTTTTTTTAATAAGTCTAAAAGATATGACGGGAAACATTATGCAACTTTTGTATTAAAAGTTTTTTTCTGTCACTTATATTAAGCCCTGTAGGTGGGTACGCAAATATAAAAAATAACCCTGTACAAATACGAGTATTCCGACGACTAACCACGGCGTCGCAAAAACACAGTACGATTACAGAAAAAATAAAGGTTTGTTCGATTACTACAGCTGTTTTTATTTCTAAACTTGAATGGCCGACTATATTATAGTATAAGTACCTACTGATGATGACCGTCTCTACGTTCGAAACATGTAGAGACCCATAGTTTATTTATTATTTTATACTATACAGTGTGGTTGTTTAAGTGTGCAACATATGAGAATTTTTTTATTACCGATTTCTCAGAAAATTTTATTCTTGATAAAAGTTTGTGCATGTTCGATAATCATATTAGGTGCACTTGGAATGGTTGCAAGTCAAACGGCGTACAGGGTAGGCCAAAAAATAGAAAACTTATACGAATAAAGTACCCCTATTTCAGAAAATTCAGCAAAATGTTATTAAGAAAAGTTGTTTAGATTTAAAAGGTATGCATAGATTCAAAAACGTGACCTCCTAAAATAAAAAAATATATTTTTTTTAAAAACTTTTTTTTATTCACCTTAAAGACCTTCATAAATTGATCAAAATCAAATCAATTTCACATATCTTTGTTCAAATTCAAGCATATTTGTAAAATTTACTTGAATTTTTAATTTATTAAGGAATCACAAACTTCATGTTTGTTGCAACGATATTAAACAGAACTTTAAAATATCCTAAAAATTCTTTTTAACAAGATAAAACATTAGTAATGATGATATGCTAATAAAAAAAATCATTTAACGTGCAAAATTTTTATTTTATATGTTTATTAAGAAACATTATTCTTGTGCAAGTTTTATATTTTTTGGCCTACCCTGTATGCCGTTTGACTTGCAACCATTCCAAGTGCACCTAATATGATTATCGAACATGCACCAACTTTTATCGAGAATAAAATTTTCTGAGAAATCGGTAATAAAAAAATGCCCATATGTTGCACACTTAAACAACCACACTGTATACATTCGGCGAACTGTCACTGTTTTTATTCTACTTAAAGCAAACGAGTTTTGGTCGAATTAGTAATAAAACTTTTTCCGGCCACATCGTCCCACTTTTATGTACTTTTCTTCTTATAACTTGCTTACGGCGACTGTCTTAAACTTTCCCAAAATGATTTAATTAGCAATTAGGGGAGGAACCCCTCCGATGAAAGATCACTCAAAAGCTGTACTCGGGTAACCTGATTAAATAAAATTAATCCGGGAATTCGGGGAAATATCGGGGTCAAACACGGGAAGCAGGCAGGGTTTCATTTTCGGAATCGCCGAAATAACATAATAATAAAATCAGAACAGGTATATTGAAACTGATGAGAGTTCCAATAATTAATTAAGGATTTTATAAATCTCATTAGGTCCTTGCGATATTGGAAATAGAATTTGTATTCGACTAAAATAGGGATGGCAGAGTTACACTGAGCTTTGTATTATCTCCATTTTTTGGAAATGGCAGCTATAACGCTTCGAAGCACATTCACCCAAAACAACCACTAAACTAATGTTTGTTTGAAGGTTGTAGACAATGTAGTATTGTGAAAAGAATTACTTTGTCGGCCTTTCATTGTCTTTATTTTGTTACTTAATCCAAGGTTTCGATTAGTTAGTATCTCTAACCGTTTTCAAGTGTAAACTAAATTATAATTCAAAAGCTACTGTCTTAAATACTATCCATGTGCAATGAATCTCGATGACTCCTCCTATGTGCTTACTGGAGGGTGAAGTTTGAGTTGTTTGTTTTTTACAAGGAGAGGCTTCCAGATGTTGGGGATATCTATACTTGCTTTACTAAATATGCGAACGTTTTGGTTCATAAAAGTTGCTCCTTTGAATTTGCGTTTTCGCCAATGCTGTTCCTTGTCCAAAACCTTGGCTTCTGATCACTGCACAATGATGTTTGTTCCAAACATATTCCGCTATACCTCATCGCGACGTTTCACCTCTTTGGGTATGTTTCAGATGTTCTCACACTCTCAAGGAATTCGATTGATGCTTTTTTTGTGTTTTTATTACTGCAGGGTTATGATAAGTAACGTACTTCCTTATAAATAAAGAGTTGTTGTTTTCTTTTTCAAGATGGCGGAGATCGCAGTAACGCAACCGATGCATTTGCAAATAAATTAAACAAGCATTATTTTTTTCCCGCACTTCAAAAAATTTATTTTAAAGAGAAAACCTTATCTGGCGAATATATACGTCAAGAATAGTCTAAATGACGTCATTCCTTCGTCCCCTTGGGCCGTGTGGGCACCTCTTAAACATGACTTCTTCCTCCAACTTTGCTTATATCACTTTAGCCGTTGTCGCGAGGGAAAACAAAAGATTGAGTGTGCTTACTGACGCAACCCGCGTATGTTTAGAGCATTACGGTTTAGAAAAATAAAATTGAGAAATTTTCTACGATTTGTTTGTCGAGTTATTGTTGCTGTACGAGGTATATTTTTAGCGATATAAGTTGAAATGTCCTGTTTTCATTGTTATTCTTATTATATTTATGAAATCACGCTGTAAACTTTTTTCGGGTCATTCCGTATACCCTTTATATTTTTTTATTCTGGTAAAATTCAAGCTTTACGTTATTTGTTTTTAATACAATACATAACCCAGGCGTTCGAAAATGTAGCACGTACTTGTAGAAAATGTGCTGCAATATTTATTAATATTTATTTCAAAAAAAGACATAACAAAAACGAAGAATTTAGCTGAGCTGGAAAACCGCGATAGGCACGTTTTAACCCGAATAATAAAAACTGGGTTATAACATTTTTCTTGTGGTTTATTTTTAGCTCTCTTACTCCACATGAAAAGCAGCTATAATAAGGATACGTATTAATCAAAATTTAGTAAAAAGTACAAAAGTTACTTGTTGATTTCTTTAAGCCATCAGAGATATGTACAAAATATCGAAATTGTAATAATACCTTCACAGCTACAAACTGACCGCGGGTACTGAATTTAGAAAAAATATTTTTAACGATACTGTTCTTAGAATAACATATTAACCTAATAACTGCTGGAATAATCAAATTTTTAAAAACGCAATTCGGAATTTTTGGAAACGATTTGTAAAATTTCTGGATAAATTAAGCCAGGAGAACTTTAGACCAAAATGACTCGACAAAGTTTCTGTTCCAAAATTTATTTAGAAGTGGCGAGTCATATAATATTGAATTGTACAAATATTAATAAAGAAGAGTCATACTTTTAAATGTTGTTCTTAGATCAAGTCATTTTAGTAGAAATTTGCTTGGTACCTTCTTAATTTACACTATGGTTTTTATTATGGAAAAATTTCGAGAAGAGGATTTCTCAACGGGCCGTACTACCAAACTTTAGTTAACCAAAACACACAAAAATGCTGAAATTATTTTTTAAATGCGGCAATGGTTCGTAAATCTCGTTCCTTATGGCCTTTTTTGTGAATTGAGGACAATATTTCGAGGTGTAGTGTATCACTAATGCACTTTCTAAACTTGAGGCAACGCGATAACCCGACCAACATTAGCATAAAGTTTCTCATTTTCCCTTTAAAGGCGCGCTCGAGACAAAAGGCCTCGAACTAATATCGAGGCAAACCTGGTGAGAAACAAAGCAAACGGCTTTGTATTCCAGGAATTTTCATTATTTACTTCAGCGAAGCTGTTACTATTGTGGTAGGTAATATACGTGCAGTAAAAACAAAACGTGACATGACCCGTTAATTTTTTTAAAGTACCTACATATAATAGTTTCTCAAATTATATAATAAGTAAAATATAAAACTTAAGGGACAAATCATTTCATTTATAAACGTGATAAACGACATTCTATCACTAGGAATTAAAAATGAACATCCTGGCACTAAATGAATAACTTTATACAAACATCTTGATTACCTTTTACAAATATTGAATGGTGTAACCCAATTTTCGTAACTTCTAGTTTCATTATGCCGTGGAACTTTTACAAAAAGTAAATATAGTCATTTCTACAGCAATTTTCTTTCATCTTGTTTTCCTTCATATTACATGAAATCACAAGACGCTGTAATAAATATAGATGCGCTCTCTGAAGGTTGGATCGTGTTTCAAGTAGCTTTCCTTGAAATAAACATAGTTATTACATAACTTACCAGTTTTTTTTTGGGAAAAGGTCCAAAAACATAAAAAAATATATTTATTGAAAGGATTAAGTAAGTTTGTTAATACGTGTGTGCAAATATTTTAGTAGTTTTAAGTTCCCTAGAATATTCACAAAGTAATTTTTATTTAAAGATAAGTAGTAATAGTAGAAGTAGTAGTAACATGTTTTATTTAGGAAAAAGCTACAATAAAAAATTTTTAATATATATAATTATTTTTTAAATTTTAAAACGCAACCTTCTTTTAACAAAAACAGACAAAAAAAGTTAAACATTATGCAAATTGTATGAAATATTACGTGCCATTTTGTTTTTTAATTAAATGTAATTTTAAAGTTTTTTTAAATAGTTTTAATGGTATTTAAGATTTAATAGAATTTTCCAAATTATTATATTCTATTAAACCTTTATGAAAAATAGACTTATAAGCTAATGGTTTAGACACTATCCACAAAATTTTTTAGATTAGTTCTCATGATGGTCATGATTAAAAGAACAATTTTTTGATATCGATTCTGATTCGATACTAGAATAGTCTGTAACCTTTTGAATGTGACCTACTGTTCCTAGCGTTTTAATTATTAAATAACTTTATTAATATACATAGAATGGCACGCACAATGTCTGCCTTTAGAACGAAGCGATATTAAAATTTAATTGAGCTGTTACATTAACTAATTGCAAAAAAATAGTCTAGACTCTACTCGATTGCTTAATATTAATATTTTTAAGTTTTTCATATGGAGGCATTGTTCCCCAAAAACTATAGACTTACAATATTATAGCAGGTAAAGCTAGGAAAGGTCAGGAATAGAGTTCTCCTGTAAACTTTAATTCTACGTAAAATGAAATACAATGAGATTTACCATTTCACCCTATCTCTAAGCTCACATGTTAGAAATTGCCTTGGATCACGTATTGTATTGACGAGAGAAGGTGAGTCTGGAGACATAAATGATTTGTTAGTGATGAGAAGTACTTTTTTTCTAAAAAGAGAGAATCGTTGATCGTCGCGGAGCGGGGCCTTTTACTTGAATAATGAATTTTTCTCAAAATAAAAAAATAAAATTGGGGTATGGTATTATAATAAAAATAGAAAGGCCCAATTAGAAATTCGGAGGTCGTCTAGCAGTGTACGAAGAACGTTTTTCCAGCGGACGATGGAGAGGCCTTTCCCAGTTTCGAGATAAATACCAGATCGGGTGAAACAATTTCTGTTAATTATATTTTAATTCGTTGAAACATCTAGAGGATTTATTGGTTGGCTGGTTTCGCCAGATCACCCAGAATAGATAATCGAATCATCCCCCATTGATAAGAAGCGAATGTTGATATGACCCATCATTCAAGTAGAGGTGTGACGGACAGCCCTTATGCAGACAAGGACGCAATCTAAGCCTGACAACACTGTGACAAAGAGAGTAGTTATACAAATGATTAGAGTCAAGTTTCGTTGCGGCGGACATATTTCGCTCGTGATAAGTTGCAGTAGCTACAATGACCTTCTTGATCGTCATGGTTTAATAGACTACGCTGCCGTTTGTAACCAATAAGCCAACTTAAGACACTTACATATAATACGAGACACACGAACATTATCCTATATAAACACAGAATAGAAGAGTTCATTTAAAGTGTCAAGTTGATACACCGAGCTATTCGCCAGCGATATACACCAACCTCTCTTCATAAGCCTTCCTTGTGTAGCTTGCACGGTGCATAATAATTTAGCGTGTGTTGCGGATGCGGTAAAGGGATAATCTACTTAATGGGGCTGAAATACGGCGAGGGAAATTTAATAATCAGGATTTACGTGACGTATGACAATAATTATCTAAATGTACAACAAAGAGTGAAGTGGAAATATTATTCAGGAAAGCGATATAACATAGGTACATCGCCTAATGATACTTATTATTATAGATATATATTGGTATTGATAATAATGAAATTTGCGAGGCGAGCAGCAGTAGCGAGCAAAAGGCGAGTATAGTAGTAGAGGGAGCATGGCGCCAGGCATGTAAACTTTTAACCAATGGCCGTTTCGTCGTCGGACGCGGTTTCTGAGCCGAGCCACAATTATTTTACCACCATGCATACAGTATTATAGTTTTGGTATTTTATTTCTTGTCTTAAACAGAAGTCGAGGAATAAGCCCATGCATTTAACTACAGACTTCTCAAAATCAATCCTGGTAGAACCAGGACCAAGAACAACTTAGTCATCGGCAAATAATAATCCCTCAGAGTACTTCACCACAACAACGCCATTCATGGCTATCAAAAATAATAATGGGCCCAAATTAGAGCCTTGTGGCACTCCAGAGGTGCCTGTATACTTAGCCGATTTAGTTACAGTTTCACATACTACTCTCGTACCGACAAATAGGACCGTATCAGCATAATTAAGTCATTAGTGACATTCATATCTTCCAGAGCCTTTATTAAGACACAGTGTCTAACTTTATCAAAAGCTTTCTCCATATAATCGGTATATACAGCATCAACGTGTCGTTTATTTTTTAATGATCAGTGAATATACTGAGAAAACGCTGCAAGATTGGTAAAAGCAGACCGCTTTGGTAAGAACCATGTTGTACACTGGATATACTGGACGATACATCGTCATATATTCTATTAAACAATATTATAAATAAATCTTAGCCATGGCACAGGGCGATATTTCATGTCTAGATTCGCGATTTTAATTCGGGTTTATTAGATCCCAATCAATAAGCGTTTTGCTGGCGTGGTGTATCCAGTTTCTTTCGTCACTACACGGTTTGCAATTAAGAATTAGACAAGGAGTGTCGCCTGAGCAACACCACGTAGTATGGTGGCCATGAGCACCTAAATAAATAAGTACGCCGTATTAGACCGGATTCTTAAATGGAAAAGCGTTACTTTCGGTGAAGTGTAATAAATATTTATAATAAAATGAGTTTAAAAAACAAAAAATACGACCCGTTGTTGAAGCGAGCATACACGATCCTCAGCCCATCCTCATTTTGCAGGGCCGCATAATCCCTTAAACATATATTATGAAGTTGATGCGGTGGTGAAGGGATATTATAGTTTAGAGCTCGGCCCCGTTATAAAGACGAGGGTAGATAGAGGGTTAAATTTAATTAATATAGGCTCTGTGATGGTTTTAAGTTGTCCTGAAGTGACGATAATTCGGGTACAATTAGAAATAAGTAATGGTTGGCTTGCAAAAACGCTTGACGACGTTCAGCTCCCTCACAGATGAGGATAATTCAATATTAAATAAACTCCTAAGTCCATACTTTAAAAATTTATTTTTGGACCATTTTATAAGAATTATTGTCTTTACGTCATTGGCGATCAATCTTCGATAGGAAATTTAAATGTTGTCCGATTACCAGTCTCCTAGGTCTGTAGGCAATAAAAAAAGAAAAATGTAAACGTGAACTGCGTACAAATTAAAACAACAAAAAAAAAAAATCTTAAAAAAATATCAGTAAAATCTCAATTTTGTTCGATGTAAAGGGCAGCGCGCTGTTTCTCTACGTCAATATTTCTGAAATGTTTTTCTTTGATCTGTTCCCTTTACAAAAGGTTACATACGTCACGAAAATACTTGAGAAAACCGCTTTGTATGGTTACGGTTTACGGTAAGTCACGAATTGGGTTTCGTGACATTTTTACGATTTGCTGCATAAAAAGGGCTTTTATTATTTTAACGTAACGATAAAAAAAATTTTCCGCCCGGGGGGTCAAATAAAAAGTGTACTAAATTTAGGTCCTTTATTAGGTATGTCATGCACGCAATAAACATCTTGGTTAAAATGAAACTGTCCCAAAAAGTGACAGGTTAGAAAAAAGTGCAAAAAATCAAGCTTATCCGAAATTTTTTATATGGGGCTTTTTTCACTCTAACCGAATTTATCATATTCAGCACTGCACTGATATTCTGAATTAGAACCTATTATTAAAAATCTTCCTAGAATGTCGCAAACCTTTTTTAGAAGCAATTAAAAAGCATGTTAAAGTTTAATTTATTAAGGAATCACAAACTTCATGTTTGTTGCAACGATATTAAACACAACTTTAAAATATCCTAAAAATTCTTTTTAACAAGATAAAACATTAGTAATGATAATATGCTAATAAAAAAACTATTATTTAGAGTGCAAAATTTTTATTTTAAATGCTTATTAAAAAACTTTATTCTTGTACAAGTTTTATATTTTTTGGCCTACCCTGTACGCCGTTTGACTTGCAACCATTCCAAGTGCACCTAATGTGATTATCGAACATGCACCAGCTTTTATCAAGAATACAATTTTCTTAGAAATCGGTAATAAAAAAAATGCCCATATATGTTGCACACTTAAACAACCACACTGTATACTTCAAATTTTCGATTTATATTTGCTTATACGGAAGTTATAAACAATAAATACGTTTACATAACCACAATGCCGCAAAGGATTTGTTAACTCGTGTTTAACTCGTCGTTTTTGACGAGTTAAATAAAATTCCGCGTTAGGGTTTTAACCTATAGGATTAAAACGCGGTGCACTAGAAATGTATCGTTAATCCGTGAGTTAGCGTTAACCCTGGGTTAAAAACGTCGGTGCACTTGGCCATAAGAGTGTTATGTTAAATAGTTGCTTGTGTAAAATGTCGTTTAAGCAAAATATTACACTCGCACTTAAGTACAGTAATACCTAGTGTAAATTTTGATAGATAACGAACCCCCCATTTCAAATAACCACGATCCGCCACTGCTCAGCTGTCTTACCGGTGTGACGTCATACATCAAAAGACGTAATAGGTGTAATGCACCTCGCAAAATCACTAAGGTCTCATGTCGGCCTTGCGTGGGTGTCGTGTATAACTCGCGTGTTTATCACGACCCTTCGGTGTATCGTGTCAACACTTCGGTTAAACTTTCGCAACGACGGCAGCAACGCCACGTGACTTCTTGAATCCAATCGTCCTAGATAACGTGTAATGAAAAGAGAAGGCAAATCAATGTGGTGGTGTAATTTATAATGATGAAGTATAGAAATGGAACGTGACTTAATATTATTTTAGATGAATTGCCGGAATACGGTGAGGCAGTGAAGAAGAAGAATCCTTATGTTTTTTTTTATCTTTAAAGATTTGGCACTGAAGGGAATAAAATATTTAGTAGTCTGTGGCGGCTCGCCTGGGAAGGCAGTACCTCCCCTGTTACAAAATGTATAGTAAGTAATTTTTGATTTTATAAATATTTTATACCAAAATTTAAACACCTGAAACAATTTTTAAATATAAAAGAATTAGAAATATTTTATTAATCTTTAGTATAGTGTTTCTTAGGTCAATTTAATGACATAAAACAGTATGAAACTCCTAACCATAGGCGTCCCAAACAAATAATTAAAATGCGTATACACACTTATAAGTTTGTTTAACATTAGGTGTTTGTACATACTACACTTTATAAACCCACTGTATATATAATAATATTATATTAAAATAATAAATATAAGGTAACTCAAAGATTCTATACACAAAACTAAAACCAGAAAAATAAACCTGACACGGCACGACACTGCTCAGAAAATGCTTTATTTTTTTTACCAGAACTCCATTCTCGGACCATTCCCCGGCCCGTCCATAAGTTCCAAATCACGTATGTTTTATCTTCGTCTCTTCCACGCCATCCGCGGTCACTGGCCTATCTCTGTCTGACAGAATCGATCGTTGAACGGGCTGGGGACCGCTTCTGCTATACCAGCTGCAGGTAGCTGGCGCTTATCACCCCTGACAACGTGCATAAATTGTGAACGGTTGCCAGTTCTACCAAATTTTCTGGTTTGTTAATATATTATGTCTAAGTATACAAGAAACAAGGGTTTGCTAATTAGTTGTTTTTAAACACTGAAAACACTTTTTGTCTTGATTTCAGTTATATTGTTTCTTAAGGACTAAAGAATGTATTATTATAACAATGAATGGCTTGTTATTTTTTTCTGTCACACTCAAAACTCCTCGGTTTAAAGTATATTTGCAAACTAGCTTTCAAAGAAAGTTACTGACCAACAATTGAATACTGATATAAATGAAACATCTTTAATAAAAAAAACTTAAAGAATTGAAGAAGAAAGATCTGACAACCCTGGTTGTGAGGTCGGTCTCTTTAAGACTGTTTACCGCCGCATGGAATGATTGGAATGACGTCAAACTGAGTTTGGATAAATTATACAAACCCATTTAAATTATGGAATACTAGGATGGGGAGGCATAAATAAGAATTATCTTAATAATATTGAAAATATTCAAAAATACATTTTGAAAATTATTTACGAAAAAGAGCACCAATATTCTTCTGATTTAGTATTTAAAGATAGCAAAAAAATGGATATTAAACAAATATTTTCTTACAACATGTTAATATATATTTTTAAACATAAAAATAAAATAAATTATATTAATCACACACATGAAACTAGTCATAAAAATACTATTACATATAAAAATAGAGTAAACAAAACAATAGCACACAAACATATTTTAAACATCAATCCGTAAATTTTTGATATGCTACCACAGTTAATTAAAATAATTAAATCATTAAATAATTATAGAAATAAAATTAAAAATTGGATAAGGGAGTCTTAATATTTTGTAACGATATAGCGTCCATACTAATTTTATTATTTATAAAATAAAATATTAACAGACCCGTGCCTAACAAAATAAGAATGTAAAAACATTATGAAACTAAAGGAAAAGAAGAAAACAACATTTATTTCTTTTAGTACCTATCCATTTATAAAAAGCTAAATAGGTATGTATTTATTATACAAGGAAAAAAGGAATATATTTTTTGCGAGGTGTCAGCTTTGCGGTGCACATCTAGTTAAAATACCATATTGGGAACCCTTTCGGCATTGTTACTTTTGTGGGATTTTAATACATATATGGATATATATAGGGTGTCCCGTAACTAAGGGTCTATACAGAAGATAGTGGATTTGAAAATATGTCATTTAATTTCATTTCTTATACGGTTAAAGAGATACAGGGTGATCCAAGTAAATATTTACTTTATAAAATTGGCGATAATTTGATGTTAAGCTGATATACGAATCAAATTGGGTATAATTATGTTTTTGAGGGCAATAAGAAGGATTCTGTAATGAGTTTCAAGATATCTCCTAGAGAACTTTTTGAGATAATTGCATTTAAATGCTAGATGACAAGAAACATTTAAATGAACACCGTTCATAACGAAACATACAGGGTGGCCCTTTAGTGTGGCAAAGTACAATAGCTCCGTTACTATTTCAAATACATTAAAAATATTAATACAAAAGTTGAAGGGCAGTAAGTGACTTATAACGTAAAATTATTTTTAACTCTATAGGGTGGCTCAAAAAAGCGGAACAAGAAAAAATGTACTTTTTTCAAATGGAACACCCTGTATATTTTTACATTTTTAAATTCCACATAAAATTACAATTATTTTTTATCAAATACATTATTAGTCTATACTTTATAGTTTCCGAGATATTGACTCTTGAAAGGTGACATTTTTGAACTTTGACAGCTTCTAACTTTCTAACAGTACGTCTTAGAGCAAAACGGCTTACATGTCCCTATCTTCAATTTTTATTATCTTCCCAAAAAAATCAACTTCCAGTTAAGCCGGAACAACTATATTTCCTGCTTTCGAGTAACATCCGGTTTAACCGGAAGTTGATTTTTTTGGGAAGATAATAAAAATTGAAGATAGGGACATGTAAGCCGTTTTGCTCTAAGACGTACTGTTAGAAAGTTAGAAGCTGTCAAAGTTCAAAAATGTCACTTTTCAAGAGTCAATATCTCGGAAACTATAAAGTATAGACTAATAATGTATTTGATAAAAAATAATTGTAATTTTATGTGGAATTTAAAAATGTAAAAATATACAGGGTGTTCCATTTGAAAAAAGTACATTTTTTCTTGTTCCGCTTTTTTGAGCCACCCTATAGAGTTAAAAATAATTTTACGTGATAAGTCACTTACTGCCCTTCAACTTTTGTATTAATATTTTTAATGTATTTGAAATAGTAACGGAGCTATTGTACTTTGCCACACTAAAAGGCCACCCTGTATTTATTGACAATTAACCGTGCGTTCTTAAGCATACATGACATATTCTCAAGTCTACTATCTCCTGTTGCTGTATTTGCCCCTTAGTTATGAGACATCCTGTATATAACGATAAGTAAGTGGTTTAACTAGGCTCTTTCTTGATTTCATATTAGATGAGTTAACCAAAATGGTGTTTGCACTCACTATTAAACCGAACTAATAAACACCAAGAACATCTATTTTTAAAATATATAAAATCCTAAAGTAAAAGTTTTTTGCTATGTACGGGAAAGAAAAGAGGAGGAAACTACTTTCGGTTTTTTAAAATCGATTTTTAATTTTTTTAACACTTTTTAAATATTTTAACTTTGTTTTCGTCCAATTATACAACATGTTCTTGTCCTTTTCATGTTTTTAAATTTTGTTTACATTCATTCGTGTAAGTGGCACTTGGGCCCTTCGGTGCTGATGATGGCACTTTCTAGTGTCGAAACATGTCCACCTGTATAAACTGACTTCTTATAAAATATTTGTGGAGACGACTGTGTGTTTTTTCCCCATACCAAAGTAAAATGTTTAAAACACACACTACATAAAAACAGCCACACAAACACTTAAAAAAACACCAAAATCGGTAATATGACGCAACCTGACGCGTGAGCTCGCTACAGCCCACTGCTGATCTGGGAACTTTAACGACCAAACCAGCTCGGCTGTTAATGTCAAATGTCGTTCTCTTCGGTCGAAACGTTTTGTTTTAGGAAGAATTTAACTCTTTGGAATATTATAATATATGCTTAAAATAATATTAACACGCCCCTTTGAAGGGCACATTTCTCCCCTCTGGTTCACTAAAGGCGGATGTCACAATTTTGAGAAAATAGCATTAATATAATTTTCCACTAAACCGAAGTCGCTCTATCCAATGGACTAAAGCTCTATGTCCTAAAATTAATAGTTTTTAAAATAATAATTATATAAAGTCAACTATTGCTTTGGAGTACTAACGGCCTATGTGACAAAGTTTGGACAACCGTCTTTATCGCCCAGCACCCGTTAGACCGAAGTCGCACACATACGTCTTTTGTGAAAGCTGCCAACATTGGACATGTGGCTTCTGTCAGTCAACAGTGTACTGTAAAACCTGTAAATTTTTAACAAACTGTGATTAATTTACTTGTGTTGACACTGTTTTTGCCACTTTAATTGAACAATGAAGGGGAAAAATAAAATAGCATGTGACAGAACCCTTAAAATTTTTAACCTTCTGAAACCAAAATCAACTACTGATAAAGGTAAGAATATTTTTGCACCATTATTTGAGGTTAGGTTGTAAAAGCTTTTGAATTGTATTCGGATTTAGAAAAGAAAAAAATATTTTGTCACTAATTTTTTGTTAATATTTCAGAGACAAAAAATGAGTCTCCAGCAGTAAGAAACTCAGACAATGTGTTACCTAATAAAAAATGTGCCATGAAAGATAATAGTATTATATTAGACCATACCTTGGATACAAATAATGAGAATTTAATAGCACCAAACACAGAGAGTCCAGTAGATGAAATATTGTTTTATGTTGTTTTGGAGGGAGGGACACTAGAACGAATTTCACCACCTAATAGCGTTTTTTGTTTCGTCAATATCGCACTTTTTTTTTATACTTGACAGCTGTCAAAATTTGACAGGAGAATTTTTTGCGTATTTTTTCCGTATTCCTTCGGTCACTGTCTATACGACCCACTATTTTTTTTTGACAAATATCAAAAATTTGACATTTTGACAGATATTCTATATAGCGCTTGTCAATAAGATTTTGACAGATCTGAGATATACGTTTTGTAGTATACCACTACCGTAGCCACCATACCAAATTTCGTCAAAATCGGATAAACTATAAGGAAGCTAGAAAGAAAATTTTGACAAATAGTTTATACACGAGCTGCAGCTCGCACGGTACATACGATTTTTACGAAACTTTTTTTTCCCATTTATCTTTCCAAAACGAAGCTCTGTACGTCATCCGATTAAAAAAAAAAATATTTAAATTTGACATTGACTGGTGTCAAATTTTGACAGTGGAATTTTTTGCTTATTTTTCCCGAAATCCCCGCCTTAGAAGAATACGCCTATAATTTTTTTAATTTTTTTTAAGACCACTTTTTTGCCCGTTTCAGCTCGCTCGCGACGTTTATGGTAATTTTTTTTATTTAAAAAATTTGTTTTCGTTTAATTTAGGTACGTTCGCAAAATCTCGAGCTTGCAATATGTTCAATGGACTATCCAGTTTATAATATTTGAAAATTTAATAATTATAAAATAATTATAATAACAGCAAAATCTAAAAACAAAGTCACCTGATTACCGTTTTTTAGCTCTCCTGTAAAATACCTTTTTTCTACTACCGTGCGTAAAACACTAACTTTACACACTATGGAAGGTGTCTAAAATTTAACTTTTTTTAACTAGTGCGTAAAGTAAATTACTTTACGCACTAGTTAAAAAAAGTAAAAAATACGAATGATTACATTGATTGGATTTTTACTTAAAATTGGTCTGGTTGGCCATGGACAAATGGCGATTTCTGTTTGACGTATCTGAATGTTGACAATTCGTAATTTATGCCAGGTGTTTTAATGATTTTAGGAATTAGTGAAGATTTTAATACGGTAAGTTTTGAGTTGTGATATCAAATGTGTTATAGGTATTGTTATGATTTCGTTTAATTTTATTTCAGATTTTTAAATCTCAACATTATGGACAGTGATTTATCGGATTTTGAGAACACTCCGCCGAATATTGCAGATTCTGCACAAGAAGCTACTTTGAATTTGCTTCCCAACAAGTCTCGGTTAGTTTACGAGCAAAAATATATATTGTTTATGAGTTGGTGCAAGAAAAATAAAGTGACAAGGTACTCAGAAAATGTTTTGCTAGCTTATTTTTCAGATGAATTAAAAAGCTATAAATCATCGACAATGTGGTCAATATTTTCCATGCTTAAGGCTACCTAGAAAATAAAAAATTCAGTAGATATTTCAACCTACCACAAGTTAATTGCCTTTCTTAAACAGAGAAGCAAAGGCTACAAAGCAAAGAAATCAGGAATATTTGAGAAAAGTCAGTTTTTAAATTTCATCAAGTTTATTTTGGAGGCTCCGGATTCGAAGTTTTTAATGATAATTCTGAATTCTATTGGTAAGGTAAAATATCATATCAAAATTATACAAGTTTTACCTTAGTTCTTAATACTTTTAGATTCTCTATAAAATGTTTGTATTTAATAGTTATAGATTTTATATCGACACGATTTATTATTTTAGGTTGCATTTATTATTGGCATTTCTGGGGCTTGTCGCAGAGAAGAACTGATGAAAATAACAATGAATGATGTTGAGAACAAGGAAACAGTCCTTATTATAAGAATTCCTGATTCAAAAAATGGTATGGAAAGAATTTTTACAGTTCTAAACCCAAATAATTCCATAAATTATTTATCGTACATTATAAAATATATGACATTAAGACCTCCTAATATTGAATCATCCAGATTATTTTTAAAATATGCCCAAAATAAATGTTCGAAACAACCTATGGGCATAAACACATTTGGTAAGATGCCTTCTGTAATAGCTGAATATCTGAAATTGCCAAATCCAACATGTTATACTGGTCACTCTTTTCGAAGGTCATCTGCCACTATGTTGGCAAATTCTGGAGGAGACCTTATAACAGTAAAGAAGCATGGGGGATGGAAATCATCTGCCGTCGCAGAGGGTTACATTGACAGTACACTGAGCAAAAAAATTGACATATCAAATAAAATATTAACAAATGATGTTTCCTCTTCTAATTCCACTAGTACGTTTGACAATATTCCTGAAATCGAAATAAGTAATATTACATCAAATTTGTCTTCTGAAGTTTCAACCAATATAAATAAGCTAACTGATACACCATTTACATCTAGTTCTATGTGGCTTGTAACAGCAGACGTGTGGATTGTAAAGATTTACAAGTAAATTCTAGACTTAAGAGCCAAGGATTAACTTTTAATAATTCTAAAAGCTGTACTACATTTAATATTTATATAGTCCACAATTAAATTGAATATAAATCCGTATTTGTAAGTACATATATGAAATTTTATTATTGTTATTGTTCCTATAACTTTTGTTCTTAATATTTTTTAGATAACTCTCTTCTTTTAAGAAATAATCGACCATTTCAATACATAACAGCGACCCTGTATAACGTCCGGTAGTAGAAAAAATTGTGTATGCAATTCGTGCGTAAAGTACATTTTTTTTACTCATGTGATTTGCGCACTCGCCTGCGGCTCGTGCGAAAAATTTCCTATTCGAATAAAAAATGCTACTTTACACCCTTGTTGCATAAATAACTATTTTGACATCCGCCCTTAGTGAACCAGAGGGGACATTTAAAGTAGGTTTTATTTATTTTTTCATTGTGTATAAGCGCCTCGTTGCTTAATGTTTTAGTAAAAGGGTAACTTAACCCCGCAATGGGCGTGTCCATTATCCGACCCCCTACAACATGACATTTATATACTGGCAACATCCCTTAAGGGCAAGATTGAAGTACTTAAATGAAACCCTCGAGAGTCAAGAGAGGTAAATATAGGCGCCTAATTGCTCCATTCAGCTAAAAGAGGGTATAGTGGTATTTAGAGGCAGGGTTACTAAATAGGGCAGTTTAAATATTGTGTATTAGGAACGTAAGTGCACTCTCGTCTCGGATACATAGCTGTATGATTTGATTGGCCAAGAGTGCTTATGCGGCGTGTGTTTAGACGTAATTTGGCCAAATATGTAAATAATGTAAAATAATAGATACAGCAAGGTTTGTATCGGCGGTATCTTAGGTAACTTAATCTTTATTCACAGTTCTCATGTATAAAAGACCCCATGAATGGCTTGAATGCAGGGGTAACTTCTGGAACTTTGCAATTATTAAAAAATAATAATTAGTATCTAATTTTGGAAGGGGCTGTTCAGGGAGGCATTGACGAATAGTATACCGGTGTTTTTTTTTAATTAATTCACAGAAACTTAAAAAAAAGCAGTTTTTTGAAACCACTAAAATTGCCACAATTTACCTTAAAATCCTTGAAAATAAACACGTCGATTTTCAGATCTGAAGTAAAAAGAACAATTTTTATTGGTTACACGATATTTTCTAGTCTATCTAGATGTCATCTCTCCTAAGAATTCTAGAGAATATGTGTTTGTTTCAACAGGAAAGGGGTCGTAATCGCACAAAACACGAAAGTAAACAAAACTATGACCGGCTGACTAACATCTGCCTTGCTGTACCAGCTCCATTGCAGGATGTGTCTGTCTTTCTTCTTCGTATGCCAAAAGCATAAAAATAACTACTCTGATCAACACAGTACTGCAGTGCGCATGCGAATCGTCAATAGTTAGGCAAATCGAATTGACGATAGAAAATGGCGTCGTTAATCCAACCTTAAATTCGTTAACCAAACTTCATTTGTTTCGGTTATTGCTATTACCTCTAAAATATTCTTTGTATTTTACGAGAATTTTATGATCACATCGGCGGCCACTCTCTGCCTAGTAACGGTACTTATCGTACTTCCCCGCAGTATATGGAGTCCAAACGATCCTCGACCAGACAAAGTTAAATGCCCAAGCGTGCAAGAGAGAAATAAACGCATCATACTACTGAAGGAAAGACAAAGAAAAAAAATCTGTTGGGGCTAGGAGCCATATAAAATTTCGATGCGGATGGCAGAAACATGAGGGTATAAATAGCCTAAGAGTAACACATTGCGGGAGCAGTCCTTAGTTTACTTCCTAGGGATTACACTCAAGGGATAAATAAGGACAAATAATTACCCTATAATAGCTAATTTTCGAAAAATTATATAACAGCACCACAGGAATAAGTCGGATACATAATATAGAAAAACTACTGCACCAATCCACCTAAAGTAAACACTTTTACCTTTTTACCCGACCCTCCCCAAGTTATTTCTCAAGGGTCGGTTGGCGTATTCAAATTAACCTCATCCTCAAGGGAGGTAAATGGGCGCCTAATTGCGTCATTTTGCTTATATACAGAGGGGTCGGTAAGCATGGGGTTATTTACGACAGCTTTAAAAAGTGAATGGCTTAACGAATGATTGTAATTGCTGTTAAAGACTGTGTTCAAACATAAAGGTGGTTTGAAATGGATAAATCACAGATTTAACAGATTAATATTATAGCTTTTGATAATATGTTTTTTAATAGGTTTTTCAAGGAAATGGCTTTCTGCTTTGTTCCCTGTGACTTTTACTTTTATCCCCACAACCCAACATAATCAAAATTTCTATGCGTTCATCTTCAGCGAGGCGCATAGATGGTTGGTTGGTTGGTTGGTTGGTTAAAGGCGGGGGTAGGGTTCGACGTGTGGCCCAAGCTTCTTACACTGCAGCCTTCTGGCTTATTGTGCGCCCCAGTCTTGTTAGAAAAGATTTGTTCCTTCTATGAGGTCCAGTAGTTTTCTTCCAAGTTTGTCGTGCGGGAGGTTATCGCCACGTCGAATGTTTCCGAAGATTTTAAATCTTTTACGGTTTAGCGCTTCGCAGCTGTATATGATATTGGGAGGCGGTTTCATCCTCTTCGCCGCAAAGTCTACATTCAATGGGTCCATTATAGACTCCCATTCGTTGAAGGTGCTTTCTTAAGTGACAATGGCCTGTTAGTAGGCCTGTCACTTGCTTTAGCTGGGTACGCGTCAAGAGCAGCATTCCAGCTGATAGCTTCTTCGAGGGCCTATCGATGACGGCCCGTGCGTGTGCCTGGCCAGGTGTACCATTCCATAGAGATAGATGTTGTTTTTGTGCCCATCTGTCTAATGTTGTTTTGGTTGCCTTTTTTGATATTCCAAGGGCGGGTTCTGGGCCCCTGAAATTTTGAGCAGATCCGGTTCTTGCCAGAGGCGCATAGAGATCACACGGCGATTGCGTGTCCACTAAAAAATACAGTAGCAAAGTACAGAAATCGCGGTAACAACAGTAGCAATCTTTGAATGTTTCCAAGCATGAAAGATCCGGTAAAAGAACGAAAATTTGTTTATTTTAATCAAAAGAGAATACTGTAACTATATTTTATATTGGAATACACAGGGATCCAAGTTTAATGGATACCTTGTATTCCAATATAAACAAATAGTTACACACTTGTCCGATATGCCACAATATTCTCTTTTAATTATTTTCGCGGACACTATTATTATCTTCTAAACATTTTTATGGCTCAAAACTTCAAACGGATTGCGCGCATTCTGGTGGGTGCCTCTGCAAAATGGCAGATGTTCCGGTGAAAACGCAAATAGCGTTTCCTATACTGGATTGTGATGCACTTCGTGGTTTATTTAGTTGTCTACCTTTCGATATTACCAGTGTGACTGCCTTTTATATTGGAGTTAATTCCGTTGGGATGGCGCTACGGTGTATTGATGGCTGCTTTGATTTTGCAAAGAGGCTTTTAATACATCTTATATACCGCTGTTCTTGGAATTGCTTGGGTTATGGCTGCCCGTAGAGTCCTAACAAGGACGAAACGGTCGTCGTGGTCTACCCGCCCCAGGGTATCCATTGTGCTTGGATCCCTGTGTATTCCAATATAAAAGACAGTTACACACTTGTCCGATATGCTACAATATTCACTTTTTAATAAATATTTTATGTTTAGTGTATTATAAGTACTGGTTCATTCTTATAAAATACTCAAATTTTTTTTTATTGATTTGTTCGAAAAATCGACTCCCTCTAATCTTTACGACTTTCAGTACCTACCTATCCAAGATATATAGAGGATGTGTCATCAATTAGTTGGGCATTTATTTTTAACGCTGTTGAATCGAGGCTGACGAAATTAGAATCCTCAACTTTTCTTATTTGTATTCGTTCTATTTTGAAACAGCTGTAACCTGTACCATGCATCTTTTAGGTAAATTGGGTACAAAAATAAAATTCGAATTAATATGTTTTCTTATTGGATGTCGCTTTTTAAAATTAACTTTGAGAGGTTATAAATTTTCGGATCGCCTTTTTTTTTGTCAATCTAGGAATAGGCATACTTACACTGTTGATCAACTTAAATTAGCCTCCTGCTTTTTAAAAATATATTTCGGGTGGCCAAATAAGAATAGACGCTGGACATATCTCGGAAACTGTATGTCACAACGTTTCGAAATAAAAAATTTTATTACAGAATCGACCAACAATTGCTGGAAATTATTTTTCACGTTCAAGCGATAACTAAGAAGATTATCGAGTTTTTATCAATAATATATCAAATAAAGTCTTGGAAATATGTTGCACAACTTTGATTTGCCTAATAGATTTGGCTCTAACTCGTCAAATAGACTGAGGGGTGGAGGGGAAACCTTTTCTGAAAGAAATATTCATTCATAACTCCGGTTTGACTTAACCAAATTTGACAAAGTTGATCTCATTTGCAAGAGCTTATAGTAACTTTTAAAATTTGTATGACTATTCTGTATTATATCCGTCGCCGCTAGAGGGACTATGTGCACAATCATCCGGTTTTTCAAGTTTTTTAAATTTGCTTTACTCAGTGATTCCCAAAGTGGTCCAGGTGGACCCCCAGGGGTCCACGGGAGACTCGACGGGGATCTACGTTGGCGTGACAAAAAAATGGGGTTCACAATTCGTAAGTGTGGGTCCACGAAAATTTATCTGGTTTCCATAGTGAAGAACTAAATTTTTTTATTTTTATAGAAGTAACGTTGCGTTACTAATGTTTAATTTTAATTATATTACGACTGTTTATATTACAATGTGATGTAAACCTTACAATGTAATATGGTAACAATAATAATTAATAGTGTAATAATTACATATTTGAATAAATACAACACAAGAAAAATATACTATTTTTCTTTTTATTTTTACCACTCCGGTAGTTTACTAAATAAAATAAGTGAGAATTGATTGGTTTCTTGTGCTGTGAGTAGAGGCCAGAAAAGTAAAGCTGGATGTAATCACTTTTTTGATTAACTTTACTTTTTTGATATCCATTCACAGCACAATAATTAACCAATCAAGTCTCACTTTTTTTTTTCGAAAACTGTTAATTCGTGGTTGGAACTCAGCCGCAGCGCAAATTTCCATAGTACGATCTAATCTTCACATTTTTTGTCGAGTTTTGGGAATATGGTATAAATGTAGCTGCAGGGGGTCCACCGGAACCAGCAAAATTTTTAACCGGAACCAGCAAAATTTTTAAAGTGGTCTATGAGAAAAAACAGTTTGGGAACCTCTCTGCTTTACATTATTAAGTGTTTAAAAATATTTATATTAACAGCATCGTCATCGTATCATGAGCCACAGTGTAGACGTTAAAATTATCTTTTCGGTGTTTTCATTCTAGGAGTAAGTTATAAATTTAGAGTGTAATATTAATTTTATTTCCTGGAACTGGAAAGTTTTGTCAAGACAATTTTTAAGTTTTATAAAATAACGCTGTCAAGTGCCAAGAAACTCGGGACGTTTTAAGATATTAAGTGGATTCGGGGATGTTATATACAGGATGATTTACGACAAGCGTTCGTTAGAACGCTGTGGTAAAAAGTAATTTGTATGAAATAGAGAGAGAGCCGAGGGGTTTCGAAAAGGAAAAAAATTTAGTATGCAAACTACATCGCAGCATCTATGGACTAAAACAATCGCCTCGATGTTGGACCATCAGATTTAGGAATTTTTTGAACCCCTTTGAATTCATCCAGATAAATGCCGATCACTGTATATTTGTTGGAAATGTCAGTGGTGACAAAGTATATTTGGCACTTTTTGTCGATGACGGATTGATTTTGACAAAGTCATCCATTACTAACAAGACAATTTTGACACATCTCGAAACCAATTTTGAAATAACTACAAATGAGATAAAATGTGTTGTTGGAATTGAGATTAAACGAAATAGAGAAGAAGGAACGATACGTAGTATATCTCAAGAATATTACATCGACAAAATTGCTGGATACATCTTAACAACAACCCAAAAGCAGTCGTTGAGAGTCCTTAAAACGGCGATAATTGATGGAAAGTACAAACACCACGAATGCGCCGACTAATATTACTAGTTATACATACCAGAAGAGTTAGAATAAAGGTCAACCATCAACAGATCTTCGTCCATTTTCAATTTTTCCTGGTTTTTGTTAATTGCAGAAGGCAGAACATACTTTTTCTATTTCACGTTCATAATAAGCTCAGTACGATACGCAATGCGTATCGTAATGAAGCTATTTCGATACGCGTTTTTTCTTTATTTGATGTTGGTAACATTTAAATGTTTTATTTCATTGACTTGCGCGGCCTTTGTGATTTACGAGAAAACCCATTTTTCGCAGAGGAAAAAATAGCTTAATAACCTACTTTTTTATTCTGTGTGGATAACAGTCATGTATGTTGGTTGCATAAATCTATAAATCAATCTTTTGTAGATGCTTCAAGCTATCATTTTCTGCCAAATCCTATCCAAAATTCAATCTACTAACCTTCCAATGTCGATTTTAACTTCAACTTTATTTGAATTTTCCATCTTCCCTATACTAAATTGCAATGCCGTGACGTAAAATCACGTCTTTTGAAATTCGAAAAAAGTAGCAAAATCTCCCGAATTTCCGAACGAATATGTACCAAATGTACAAGGATCACACAACGTATTCCGTCCAATTTCAAATCTCATATCGCTAAAATAACTTTAGAATCTCGTGGTGAAAATGGGTCAATAAATCAAAAAATGACAGTTTGCAAAATAATTTTTGTTGTCCAGAGGCTACTATGATAAAAAATAGTATTACCAACATAAAATTTAGACATAAAAATTTACAAAATTTGAAGGATTTATTTTCTTTTTAAAATGTATTTTTCTTGATTATAAAAGGTGAAATAGAAAAAAAATGTATAAAGCACATATTTCATAAGGCGTTTTAGCGCACGTGTCAATAAAAAAAACTCGCCACTTTGTGGCTCGTTTTTTAAAATAGACGCGTGCGCTAAAACCGCTTCTTATGAAACGTGTACTTTAATATACTATTATTAAATCGGCGATATACGAAATACCAGCGATCCCTTTCAGGTTCCCGAGACGACGGCAAAAATCGGTAGTTTTCTCATGGAGTTCGTGGGTTTTTTATAAACGTATTTGACTCCAACTATAAGTAAATGGCGAACTACTATCTAGTGGTTTTGGTGCTTCCTTTTTTTTTTGTTTCATCTTTCTTTTAATCAAAATCCAAAATATTAAAACCGAAAACTGACCGTAATAACAAATAGAGGTTGAGGTTAGTGCTCATTATTCGTATTTTTGATTTTAACACTGGGCACAGTTACGTATGTTATTTCTTTTTTACTTAAGGATAAAAAAAAGACAAGCATATTCGGGACAGCAAAAAGTCGTTATAAAATCTATAACGAGAGTAGTTATTAGACGACATCGTTGGTAAACGACTTTTTAGAAATAGGGGGATGATAAGCGTGTTTTAACGTCGATCTACCGTTCTACCGCAGTGGTCGTACGTAAATCTACGGTAAAATTGAAAGGACCCTTTTCATAGGTAAAGTTACATATTCTTTAATTTTTGATGTACTTTTGTTTTAAAGTAAAGATGTATTTTTTTTAAGTAAATATTATTAATATTGTTTTGAATATGGGGGGGCCCTAAGCAATTTTTAGTCTATAATGCCTATATACCGATAATCCTGCCCTGGAAAACACTATCAGCTGTTGATGTCATCTATAGTTACAAGCTGTCGAAACGCGTAGTTATTGTATCTACATTGACTGCGTTCAAAAAATTATATCGCAAGTTAGCTTATTTTTAGTTAAAACTAGAGACCGACCGAAGGTTCGGTTTCGGCTAGTTTCGGCCAAAAAATCTAGTTTTGGTTACAGTTTCGGTTTTGGCCGAATATCGGCAGAACCTTCGGCCATGCCGAAACTCAGTGTTTGTTAATTGTGACGCACCGTTCGTCTAACTTTGGGTGAGTTCGTAGGCAGTGTTGTCTATACAGGGTGTTCCTAAATTAATGGTACATCCGAAAGTAGGCGATTCTTTGGCTTATTTCATAAATAAAATGTAATATAAACATGGGACCGAAAACGCTTCCTTTCCGAAATACAGGGTGTTAATGGTAATTAAATGGGTTATGTGTTTCCAGGAATGTGCATTAAAATGATTTTTATTTTTTACTCGAAAACGCTGCACCGTAAGAAAATAAGTGAAGAGACCGAATTTGCTCTAAATTAGACGGGAATTTCAAAAATAATTTTTATTTAAAGAAAAAGCAGTGGCGCACCATTTTTTTCTTCAAAAATATTAAATGCAAGCCCCGCACGGACGTCACTGCTAAAATTAAAAAAAAAATATTTTGCACCAAAAAATGCCTTTCGAGTTCAATCCGTTCCCAAGATCGATTTTGTCCTATATAAAATAAATTAGATTTCAGTATACAATCAAATTTTTAAGATAAACTGAGACCAAGGCCGAAGATTCGGTTTCGGCTGAAAGTCTTGTTTCGGTCGGACACTAGTTAAAACCATACATTTAGAGACTAAAACCATGTATTTAAATATGTTACAATAAATTGCCGAACAAAACTAATCGTAATAACCATTGTCAGACAGGGTATTTTTATCGGGTCAGAGTCAGAATGTGATTCAAAAATATGTCTCTTTAAATTCGGATATTTTTTCTTAACACACGTCGCTACCATACCCCATATTTTTTCACCCATTAAAAAAAGGAAAGAACGGTCTTCCTGTCTGTTTAAACATGAGGGCAAGAACATAGATTTAAAACTTAAAAATAGCACAGATACTTCTTGTCTTAATTTAGCGATCTTCTGCGTGACGTCATTTTGTAAACGTTCTAATCTCCCTATTACTACTCCCAGACACTCGTTTTTGGTTCTGGACAACCTGTCTAACATATCATCACCTATTGCTGTCAACGCATCTATCTCTTTTTGCAGTGTTGCTATTTTGGCTCGTTTTGTTTGAAGAAAATGTTCCGATCTTTTAAGTATTTTGTCGATGCAAACTTTCATCGATTTAATTGATACTTCTGGTAATTGACGTAACTGTGCTACTGCCGTTATGGTACAGTTAGAAATATCCACTCCTGAAAAATATTGTTATGTTGTAGAGTATAAGACCTTGATATACACATCATATTGGTATGTCACGCTCTATACAGGGTGTTCATTTGAAAACTTCCCACCTCGATTTTCCTGCTTTAAAATGAAAATGTGGAAAATCGCTCGGACCCGTCGATTTTTATTTCGAGGGGGACATCTTTTGCGTATATCTTGTTACTTCAAGCCCCTAGGAGGAAGGGGGGGGGGGGGGGGGTAAGATCTAAATCTTAAATGGATACCCCTATTTTATATAATTTTTTTGGATTCTGCATAAAATTCTGAACATGTTTTAATAAAAGCATTATTAGTCTATACAAACTTAACAGTTTCCGAGATATTGACTCTTGAAAAATTACATTTTTGAACTTTGACAGCGTCTAGCTTTCTAACTGTACGTCTTAGAGCAAAACGGCTTACATGTCCCTATCTTCGATTTTTATTATCTTTCCAATAGTGTCAACTTCCGGTCAAACCGGAAGTTCTATATTTATATCTTTGACAAATGTCTATAAAAAAACGAATAACTTCAAAATGTGCGCATATACAGTGACCGGCAAAGAGTTCGTAACATATGGGAAACATTTTTATTAGCGGAATATTGAAAAATCTTTTTTGGGGGATTGGATGTGCATGTCCCATAACCTTAAAATCGATTTTGACATACGTCACGTGACCAAAAGTATGGCGGGAAAGTTGAAAAAACTAATATGAAATCATCATATATCAGATAAGTTGATGAGATATCGAAAAAATTCCAAGAATAAAAAGTGTTTAGAATTCCATTAGAACCTTAGATACAATGTTTGGGATATCTACTTAAAAAAATATAAAATCGAATAGTTTTGTAAATATTTTTTTACCGAATTAAAAATTTCCATATTTTTCCTTTCTTAAAGCTTCATTAAAGTAAAACTGACATCTGGTGACCACAACTAGAAATATTCTTTTGTTTTTCTGACAATTTGGAGCAATAATTCAAAAAATTCGTTTACACTTGGATACCAGCTGTTGCAATAGTCTATTTCTAATAACCTTATCGATATTTTTTATATCGAACTATTCTATTATGTTAAGAAATCCTTAAATTCATTAATCCAAAGCAAATTTTATTTATAACCGTAAAAAATAATTTAAATTTTTATTAATTTTTAGATTTTTTTAAAGATTTCTGCGAAATTCAAAATTATTTTTTACGGTTAAAAATAAAATGTTCTTTGGATTAATGAATTTAAGGATTTCTTAACATAATAGAATATTTCGATATAAAAAATATCGATAAGGTTATTAGAAATAGACTATTGCAACAGCTGGTATCCAAGTGTAAACGAATTTTTTGAATTATTGCTCCAAATTGTCAGAAAAACAAAAGAATATTTCTAGTTGCGGTGACCAGATGTCAGTTTTACTTTAATGAAGCTTTAAGAAAGGAAAAATATGGAAATTTTTAATTCGGTAAAAAAATATTTACAAAAATATTCGATTTTATATTTTTTTAAGTAGATATCCCAAACATTGTATCTAAGGTTCTAATGGAATTCTAAACACTTTTTATTCTTGGAATTTTTTCGATATCTCATCAACTTATCTGATTTATGATGATTTCATATTGGTTTTTTCCACTTTCCCGCCATACCATTGGTCACATGACGTATGTCAAAATCGATTTTAAGGTTATGGGACATGCACATCCAATGCCCCAAAAAAGATTTTTCAATATTTCGCTAATAAAAATTTTTCCCATATGTTGCGAACTCTTTGCCGGTCACTGTATGAAACTAAATTGACGTGTCCGACTGTCCGACCGTTTTCCCAAAAAGTTCCATGTTAAGGCTATATTAATTTTATCGAGGGGATTATAGAACCCAGTGCGACATCTTGCGTCCCAGTACGGTACCTTAGAAAAGGTCAGTCGTAAAGGGGTTATTCTGTAAAAACAGAAAATGTTTGCAAGTGTGCTTAATCGATCCTGACAAGTGATTTGTCTTTGAGCCCTGTTTCCTTCTGCCAAACTGAGCCTCACTGATGAGCCGTAATAACGGCGAAACGCGTCTGGGGATGTGTTTGGCGGAAGGAAACAGACAAAACTTTTTTGAATTGATATATTAATTTTGTTCCGGACTTATGGGCAACCCTTTATTTTCGTTGACTGAGGGCATGGAACTGTGTGTAGGTCGTAAAAAAATATATTTTACCTTCAAGTTTCATTGTTTCATTTTTTTTAGCTTCCAATAATTCAGTGACTCCTCGTAAGTGCATTTTAATAAATTCTATTTGTTTGTCCATGAAATTTCGAGTATAATTGTCAAGAAGTTCTTTATCGGCTTTATAGTAACTGCTTTTTTTGGAATCTGATTCTTTATAATATAAATTCCTCCATCTTTTACTTCCTAGGTGTATATTACTCTATAAACAAAGTTGTAGAGAATGTAGTGCTCTACAAAAAAGGTTATTACCATTTTTGTCGTTGCTCGACGATTTGCAAAATAACAGACAGTTTTTGCAAGTGTTGGAGCACAATTTAAAGATATAATGAATGATGATGATGAACATAATAATTACTAGACTCTTACGTGTACAATTAGGATGTGTGAAAAGATTGACATTAATCCAAAAAACTTGGGGAACTCCATCCAGTTTTCTCAAGAAAAAACCATATATTTTAACTTTTTATGCCGCTGATTTACGTTTTTCTTGTGTCAAATTGACATATATACCATTCGGGAAAAATAATCCGTTACATCATACGTGGAAAATGTAGTAGTAGTAGTAGTAACTTGCTTTATTTAGCCATTTCTTTTTACATTTTTTTAACACATTTTTATAGATTTATTTTTGAATTTTAAAACGCAACCTTCTTTTAACAAAAACAAACAGAAAAGTTAAACAATTTGCAAATTGTGTCAAATATTCCATATCATTTTGTTTTTTAATTAAATGTGATTTTAAAGTTTTTTTAAAAAGTTTTAATGATGTTTGAGATTTAATAGAATTTTCCAAATTATTATATTCTATCAAACTTTTATGAACAGTAGACTTATAGGCTAATGTTTTAGACACTTTATCCACATAAAAGATTTGATTATAGTTCTTGTTTTATAATCATAATTAAAAGAACACAAAATTTGTAAACAATCAGGCTATAAAATATTTTTAATTTTATGTATAAAGATACATACTAAATAAAAAATTAAATTTCTCTCATTCAACCATTCTAAATTTTTTAACAAAAAATTACCTTTTGTATATTTGTCACAATTTAAAATAATCCGCATTGCCTAGGCTTATTTTGTAAAATTTGTAATTTGTCAAATATTTCCTCACTAGCACAATATAAAATGGAAGGTCAATAAAGAAAATGTGGTAATATAATAGTATTAAATACAGTATTTTTAGAAAACAAACTTAATTGGAACTGATTCTTTTAAAATAACCTACTTTTCCGGCAATCTTATATCTGTATATTCTATCTTCCTCACTCATCTCGACAACTTTTCTGGTTTTGGCAATTGTTTTCAACGTACCTTTATATAAGATTTCATAAAATACCACAACCCCCGACCTGGATCCGTCCAAGTGCCTTTATGAACAAGCGAGTATAATATGCTGTCTCACTCACTTCTTTAAAAACAAAAGGTTATGCTGTGAAGATTTATTTTCGACCACAGACGAAAGTTTGGTCTACAATTTTTCTTGTAATTTTTATGACCAATCTGGAGATTTCCATTAATTTTGTTGAGCCTATTAGATTCAAGTTTATTAGTTTGGCACTGAAATAAAGGTCAGTAATTTCTAAAACGGGAACGAATAATAGAACAAAGTTTTATTCACTCACATTTGCCGATGTTGTGAAAACTTTTCAATACCTTTATTCCTTGTTTTATATTATCCGGCATTCTGAAAAGTTAGGTCTGCTTTTCAGCTCCTCTTAAGTAGTTTAGAGTTAGAGATAAACTTACCAAATTCATTTTGCTCACAATAATATGACTTTGGAAAGTACGTTTCGTTTGGGATAGAGCGAATTCCTCTCTCTTCTAAGCTAAATTCAAAGCCGACAGTGATAAAAAGAGAAAGAACACTAGTTACGGTAGCAAGTAATCTAATTTTAGGTAGCTCGATGTAGGTACAGTGGCGTATGCTGGGAACACAAGGAGTTGAGGCTTCTCTATTCAGATCGACGACCTCCCTCCCTCTCTTCCATTAATAATAATTTGGTTACGCATGGTTACCGTATAGTGCACTGAGGAAAATGATCTAATACAACAGGTTTGCTTAGACATTACTCAATTACTCAATATATTACAAAAAATTTTACAGACAGTTTTAAATGAAGTAGATTAATTACATAAATTATAAGGCATTCAGGCAGGCACCTACAAAACTTAATTTCTGTATGTACCAATAAATACAAAATTATATAAAGAGTTCAAGCAATTCTTAAGTCTACATCATTTGATCATCATTGGCAGACAATACAACACAACCCATATAAGTTTCTATTGATAGCTTATTTTTTATTAACCCATATTAAATAAATTGCTAGTGTATCAAACCAGCTTTAGTGTTATATCAATTCCAGATTTGCTAGAACAGTGTTTATATTGGTCGTAATCGGTTCCACAGTCTTGTTAAATAATGAACCACTTTTAATACAGCAATTTTGTTAAGAAATAAATTGTATCTTCTCAATGCGCCGCATTTTGTTTTCAGTAAAGCGCTTTTTCTACAATTAATTAATTAAAGCAGAACAGCGTCCTCAAAAACGAATTGTATCCGTTAGAACCTAAAATCCACAAGACGTTGGTGGGGGTTCGTAGCGATCGGCAATGGCCGCGCGCCGTAGTATTAGATTTAACGTATTTGTTGCGCAGGTCACATCGTTGTTCGGACTCTGCTAGCTGTCCTGTCTGAATTTGAATTTTATTGATTGTTCCAATACTTGTTTGATAATTTATTTTTAATTTTAAGTTTTTTTAAACTTTGCATGTCAGAAGCAATAGAAGATTCTTATTTCGCACAACCCACCATTAGTATTGGACTTTATAATCTATGGATGAATTTTACCATCTCAGTAAACCATGTTGCATAATAAATATCACACTAGAAGCTATTTAAATTTATGAGAAGTGCAGTACTGATTTTTAGTGATAAATCCTTTTTTAACCGTAGCAAGCAAACATTATTATGATTAATGTCAAGTTTTATTACAACTGCCAGCCGGAACTAATACAGTACACCCCTAATAGAACTTGATAATTACTGTGAGTATCCAGAGCAATAATGTCTATAAACCATTCTATGGTAGCATTAACTCCTATTTCCTATTGGCTAAATTACCGTGATATTATCATTACACAACGGTCTAGCAATTTTCATTGTCTTACAGTAGGAAAGCGCGTTGCTGTCACATATAGTATTAAACAGTTGTATAAAAAGTATGTTAATTCTTAAGAGAAATAGAAGGCTTTTTTTCTCGGTGTAGTTATGGAACACCCTGTATATTACCAAGCATTCTTGCTTTTTAGACTTCCCTAAAGGGACTAAAGGGTAAAAGTATTCCCATCACGAATTTTGAATTCACATAATGCAGTGGTATTTGTTGCCAAAATGTCCTGTAATGTAATAGGACTGCTTGTTCGTACATTTTAATGTCATTTGTAAATAAAAAAAGAATTGGGTCACCAGGAATATGTATATTTAAGTTTGTCACTGTGCCAGGAAACTCATTTTTCTGTCGGTAATCAATATTTATGTTTACAAAATAGGAATTTCAGGAAAATTGTGAACAAATATGTAAAATAAATTATTTTAAAAACGCAAAATTACGTTTCAAACGATTTAAAAATTGTATTTTCATTCGTTTCTTCAACAGATTCTTAAAAATTAAGAATAGGCTTTTTCATTATAACCTAATTTATCATAAATAGCACAGTCATATCGATGCATTGAGGAAAAACCTTCTATTCCTTATAAGAATTCACATACTCCTTATACAACGTTTAACGTTGCATATGATTATCTATTATGCACATGGGCGTAGTTAGGGGGGTACTTGGGGGTGCTAAGCACCCCAAAAAAATTTACAATATATAGGCTAATTTTAGAACTAATCTATTTTTATAATATACATTATATGTAATGAATTTTTCATATTAATATTTCAGGCATTCGACTTCTGGTACAAATTCAAGTATATTTAGATAGTTGCGGATTCTGTTCAAAATTTCTCTCCGTGTACCGTGTAGTTCACGCCCAGTTTACTTGTCAGAGCGGGTCTATGATCATAAAAATCTCGTAAAATACGAGAGCGGCATAATAGCTTGTGTATGTCATGTTCTGCAATTCTGCATTAATTTGATAATTTCAATTTAACCAGTCGTAGTCGTTCAAATTCGCGGAAATTTTTAGCCGGTATTTTGACTATTTTTTTTTGTTTATTAAGGTTTAATATGGTTTTATTGAATTCAGTTAAAGTTTAAAGTTAAATAAACACGAAAAAATAATGAGTGCGTCATCGGATATAAAATACACCGTGGAATTTTTGAAAAAATCTTTTAGCAAGTTACCGTTGGAGTGGAAAGTGATTGTCAAGAACATTGAAAAACCTAAACCTGCTATTAACATCACATTAAAATATTTACTAAAAATTATTGACCAAATTTGGGCGTGGGTGCGGCGCATTTCGCCTACTACGGGCTTTTTGTGCACCCCCACGTTAACATGTCACGAGCCGCCACTGGACTTCAGCACCCCCAGTGTTGACCGTCTAACTACGCCTATGATTATGCAACATGGTTTACTGAGATGGTAAAATTCGTCCATAGAATATAAAGTCCAATACTAATGATAGGTTGTGCGAAATAAGAATTTTCTATTGGTTTATCTGGCATGCAGAGTTTAAAAAAATGTAAATAAAAGTAAAATTAAATTAATTGATACATTGGGTACGATCAATACAATTCCAATTACAAAACAGTACAGTTAGAAGACTCTGAACAACGATGTGACCTGCGCAACATACGTTAAAACTAATAATACGGCGCGCGGCGATCGCCGATTGTTACGAACCCCTACCATTTTGTGGATTATAGGTTCTCTAACGGATACAATTCGTTTTTGTGGACACTGTTCTGCTTTTTTAATTGTAGGGAAAGCGCTTAACTGGGAACAAAATGCGTCGCATTGAGGGTACAGTTTATGTCTTAACAAAATTTCTGTATTAAAAGTAGTTTATTATTCAACAAGACTGTGCTGCTAATGGAACTACCTAATTCCTACTAATAAAAACACTGTTCTAGGAAATCTGGAATTGATATAACACCAAAAAAAAAGTATTTAATATGGGTTAGTAAAAAATAAGCTTTCAATACAAACTATGTCTTAGCAAACCTGTTGTATTAGCTTATTTTCCTCAATGTGGTAACATCGAAAGTAGATAACGATGCTGGAAAAACATAGGTGTTTGTGGAAAAGCACGGAAGTTTACTCACAATTTATTTTGATTTAAAAAAAAAGTCTATTTTTTTGTGGCGAAAAGAGTCCTTGGTTTTACCCCATCGTTTTTCTTTAATTGGTTTCTAATAGCTTTCTCTTTTGGTCACCTACACAATGACACATGTCGTCTTTAAATTATAGTCTTTAAAAAATACAAAGAGTGGCCATAAACGACAATAAATATAATCTGAAAAGATGTTTTAAAGGTTGTGTAGGCATTAGACGGAAGATTTATGAAGATTACGTACTATTAAATTATTATTATTTTGTCTACAGGTTGGTAAATATTTAATTGATAACTATCGCTATCTTTAAAACGATAATTTCTTCGAAGATAATTAAATTACAGAAAGTTTTTTTAAGATCCAGTAAGTGCGTTACCAAATTGTTCTTTTGATTCATTAGATACAAGGTAATTTGTTAAAGATTTCTAAAATGAATTTCTTTAAAAACTCGAAAGTTTTTACTTTTAGAAAAACTTTGGTTAAACAGAAACTTCGTATTATTCGGTGGTCAATTGAATAGTTACCACCCTGTATAAATGGTATACTAATTGGGTCCGGCAATATTGTTTATCAATAATAAAATGCCTACACGAGAAAATACAGTTGTTTGTAGCTATACATCTTTTAAATTAATTTTTATGTTTTCTCTTTATAGTAAAAACTGAATAAATGTCTCTCGAAAATACGCGGTACAACCTGTACGGTATGTCTCTCCGTGCACGGGGCATTCTGCACAACCGAAACTCTCAATCAGTGCGGAACAGTATCAGACGTGCACTTTATCGGGTTTACTCGAGAGATGGACTTGACCTGAATGACACACAGCAGGGTTTTGCCGTATAATGTACCGTACGAGCAAAAATTGTTTGCATCAAAGAGGGCTTGGATTAAAAAACGTAGGGCTTGGTTTAGATCACAATGATATGGGGACGATATATCTAACCAAATCTAGGTTAAAATTTTGTCACATTCATATTATGACATGATATGCCAAACTAATGAATAATAAAATAAGTAGACAAATACAAATTTATTTTTGTTGTTTACAAAATTAACAAAGTAAGAATATACAGAAAGAAAAAGAAAAATAATTACATAATGTCAGGTCTAATAAATCATTTATTTCCAATAAATTTTGGGTAAACCATTGAGAGTAATTCCTGCGTCTTTCAAAATCTGCGGCTTGTATTTCTTGGAATACTTGCACTTTATAAGGAAATAAATTTAGCTGCTTCTTAAGAATAGTCCTGCATGTCCCATAAGATCTTCCCACTTCTTGGGACAGGCGTCTTATACAATTTGTTGGCGTATTTTGCATTATTTCACGAACGTTTGCAACAAGTTCTTCTGTTCTTACAGATTGGTCTTCCTGCTCCTTTTTTGTGTTGTATAGAACCTGTTTCCCTAAACACAGCTACGGTTCTTTTCAGGCAATGATAAAATCCCCAGCAATAAAAGCAACGTTAGGAAAATGTTCGTGAGAATCGTCCATGCACAAACCCGGATCCCGGATTGTATTGCCACTCACCATTTACTCTAACCCCGTTTCGAAAATACTCTTTAACCATGAATGTTTTGTGCTGTTCCGTAAAGCCCATTGTGTGGATTGTTCAAGAAAAATTAGCGATGGATCAAATTACTTCTTACGACTGTCAAAGATGACGGAATAACTGATTGATTGTTAATTCAGGTAGTTACTGACACCCAACAGGTACTAAGCTCTACGGCTAAGCATTACGTCCTTAGATGCAAGGCCCTCCTTGATGCAAATAATTTTTGCTCGCACGGTACCATATACCAGAATATATGTGTAGCATTTTTTTAACTGCATATTTGATTGTACAAAAAATATTTTCGTCGCAGTTCCGATAAATTAATATTACAAGTATAAAATTGCTTGCATTTTTCCGACACAGATATTGAAAAATCGTTAGTTTGCTCGTATAAAGGCCCATAATACGAATAGATATTGAATATCGAATATAACGCGTTAAAGCGCTATCATAACCATATATTTGAAAAATCTGCTTCCGTCGAATGTTATTTTTCCTACTACTCGTTTTTCCTCGAAAGCAAAAAGGTTTAATCCATCATTCGGGCGCGTTTTTACATGGATATATCCTGATTTTCGAGGAAAAACGGAGTTTTCTCCCGATTCTTGCTTGTTCGGTCTCGACGAGGCAAATATCGTAAATATTAGCGATAAACTGATGAAAATGTAAAAAAAAATATTTATATTTCAAAGCATAGATATTATTGCTCATATATTAACTCAATTTCTATTTTATTCTCCTCAGATATACCAGGATGACCACTTTTAATACGATCACACAATAACTATCTTAGTTTAAGAAAAAATCAACCGTTTTCATATACATATCAGCGAGCCTGTATTTAAAAAAACATATGTATAATAATGTATGTAAAATCCCGCTGAAAATAATACAAAAAGTACTTTAAATAATTAACGCTCCTTTCAACCAATTTTACAATTTATGACTCATAGTAACGAACTTCCCAATCAATATAATATGTACATTAAATATAATACAAATATTCATCTGCTATACAAAATTATTGAACAGAAAACGACATATATTCCGAAATCAAATCAACGGATAATCCAAATTCAACTTTGATACGGAACAATCAAAATACAAATTAATTTCTGCTAATATGTCAAAAGCGTTAATAAATCACATAATTACAAGTCGAAAACTTTATTATCTATAATTAACTTTTAGTCCCTACAAGAGAAACGATTTCATTTTATACTCATTTAATTACGACAACGCGGCCATTTTGAACTTTACTGGATACCAATTACGTTGGAACACTGGGCCGATAAAATTCGCGTTTAGATTTACGACTATCGGGCCCACTAATACGCCGTCTATGGAAAATAGACATTATATTCGGCTATTACACGTCCCGTGCATGTTGTGCGCGGAAAATCGATATATCGACGGCATGGGTTTGTTTTTTTAACAGCATGATCGATTGATACTCGAAAAAATGTATACATAGTAAAAACAGTATTAAATGAAAATGTACGTGTTTCCAAGAATTTTATTTTTATCAATATTTCGTTCTTCCACATTCCACAAGAAATTAGAAATCCATGACCTACACTAACCCAATTCCCTAAATGTTATTGGCTTAGAACATGGTAGGCTACTGTCGTAAATACTATCCATGTGCAATAAAGCTTGACGACTCCGACTACGTGCTTATTGGAGTGTGCAGTTTGAGCTGTTGGTTTTGGACAAGAAGAGACTTCCGGATATTGGGGATATCTATACTTGGTTTACTAAATATATGGGTATTTTGATTCATGAAAGCTGCTTCTTTAAATTTTCGTTCTCTCCAGTGCTGTTCCGTGTCCAAAACATCGGCTTCTGACCACTGTATATTATGTTGGTTGGTCCATACATGTTCCGCTATACCTGATCTCGACGTTTCACCTCTTTGAGTATGTTTCTGATGTTCTTTAACTCGTACGGGAAGAGGACTTTTTGTTTCTCCAATGTACGATTCGCCACACTCACAAGGGATTTGATAGATACAATTTTTTGTGATTTCATTATTTTATTTCCGGGTTTGAAGGCTGTTTTGATAATATTATAGTTTTTAGTTATCCTTCCAATCTTTTCAGAAATCCCCATGACATAAGGTATTGTAAGAAATGCTTGCTCCTCTTTCGTTTTTGTATTAGTTCCTACTTTGCGATTTATAAGTTTTGAGATGGTATTAGTTTAGTTAGTTTACACTTGAAAACGGTTAGAGATACTAACAAACCGAAACGTTGTGTTACTTGTGTTTGTGTTAAGTAACCAAATAAAGACAATGGAAGTCCGACAAGGCAATTTTTTTGATATTACTTCATTGTCTACCACCTTCAAACAAACAATTTTCGACAAGTTTATAAATAATCCCTCCATTCCGACGCCACCTCTATTTACTACAACCAACGAATAATCAAATAAAACAAAACATACCGATTTTGGTTAAACCGGCGTTTACATGGAGTCGTCCGCAATACAAACCCACACATTGGCCGCAGAGCTAAAATACATTTTGTTATAAAGTAATTTCGTAATGGTAAAAGCTTAATAATTATTTATATTTAGTTTGTTACAATTGACACTAATTTTAAGATATAATATATTTTTTTAAGTATTAACAACATTGGACATATGTAAACACATAAAATAAAGTGTATTTCTCGATATTCCAAAGAAAAGCATAGATAAACGATAATATAATGTGTGACCAGTAAAGTCCGCATCATATGGGATTTTTTTTATTAATAGCTTTATTCGAAATTTGACGTGATTCGCATTATCTGTAAAATTTTAATTTTTTTCAAGAAATAATTCAAAAGTGGGGTTATTTCTGGAAGTATCGAAAAAAGTTATTAGAAAAAGTTTTTTTAAATGCAGTTTCTAGCTCACATACAAAATTTCCGCTGCATAAGATAATTTAAATTTTTTACCCATATTTTGTCGTTGTAAACGTGTGTTTGGTGCATCATTGTAGATAATTTTTTGGAAACTGCACTTAAATAATAAAATACTATTTTTACTTTTTTGACGACATAGCTTCATAACAAATTTTAATAAAGGGGTTTTAGATTAAATCGCTGAAAATAGATAAACTTTACGTTAAGTTAAACTAAAATTTATTTTCCACACACAACACTTTACTGATGACACTGTGTTCTTTTTTGTCTTAATATTAAGGTGTATTACTTTCAGACACAAACTACGTTTTCAAAAAAATACTTATTTTATGAAGTTACCTTATACCGGGTCAAAAACAAATAAACTTTGCATCACATGCGACCAAATGTTAATAGCCCAATTTTGATTTTGTAGAAAAACGCACATTTAATATGGCGCTACTTTAAAGAAAATGTATCTGAAATAAAGCATTGTCAAAACTAACAAGTTTTATGTAGGTTGCGTTGAGTCTTTTTTTGCAAAAGTGGTGCAATTTACAAAATATGGGTAAGAAATCAAAATTATCTTATGCAGCTGAAATTTTGCATGTGGGCTAGAAACTGCATTCAAAAAAACGTTTTCTAATAACTTTTTTCGATATTTTCAGAAATTTTGAATTATTTATTGAAAAAAATTTAAATTGGCCAGATAATGCGAATCACGTGACTACTATTTTTTTTTGTTTAAATTTCATCTCGATCGAAGCAGAACTTGATGCCAAAGTCAAATTTCGAATAAAGCTATTAATAAAAAAAAGATCCCAGATGATGCGGACTTTACTGGTCACACTGTATATTCCTGTTTTTGTTATTAACAAATCGGGCAAGATACGACCTCTGCATTTTTTTCCAAAGAAAGCTCAGAACGTCGCGAATGTTTTATAAAACGTTTGAAATTGAAACGCGATAAGGAATTAAAACAAATTGACCAACTTAACCCCGGCTAACACACCGACCTAACCTAACATCCAACCTACAACAATAACTACAATATTATGATAGAAATATACCTTAACCTTAATATGGGAATTTTCGGAGAAATTTAGAATTTTAAAAATTAATTTTCAATTGTGCCCCCTTGCGGCGAAATGTGGAACTTAAACATAATTTCCGGAATTTTCTCAAAGCCACTTTAATCGTAATTTCCCCCCCAAGTTTCAATGCTTAATAGTTTCCAAGATATGGCCGATGGCCATCCTTAATGAAATACCCTGTATACCCAAATTTACTGGTTTTGCCAGTTCTTAAAGAACCTGTGATTTTAATTTTTCTGGTAACCATGACAAGCAAAAAAGAAACAAATGTAATCGAAAATTTTAATATTAAATGAAAATAAATTATTACCTAACATTTATTTATAACTTGAAATAACCCAATACATCCTATCAATAAATTACAAATAAAAAAATTACCATCAACCACAGTTTCTTCTACAGTATGAGCCAACGAAAAAAGTTTTTGGCTTTTTTATACAGGGTGCTCAAAAATATATTTATATTAAATCTAGTCAAGAGTTAAACTACTTTATTTTTTTTATTTTAGAGGAGAATAGAAGAAAAAATATTTTTTCTTTATTTGATGTTGGTAACATTTAAATGTTTTATTTCATTGACTTGCGCGGCCTTTGTGATTTACGAGAAAACCCATTTTTCGCAGAGGAAAAATAGCTTGATAACCTACTTTTTTATTCTGTGTGGATAACAGTCATGTATGTTGGTTGCATAAATCTATAAATCAATCTTTTGTAGATGCTTCAATCAAGCTATCATTTTCTGCCAAATCCTATCCAAAAATCAATCTACTAACCTTCCAATGTCCATTTTAACTTCAACTTTATTTGAATTTTCCATCTTCCCTATACTAAATTGCAATGCCGTGACGTAAAATCACGTCTTTTGAAATTCGAAAAAAGTAGCAAAATCGCCCGAATTTCCTAACTCTGTATATGTACCGAATGTACAAGGATCACACAACGTATTCCGTCCAATTTCAAATCTCATATCGCTAAAATAACTTTAGAATCTCGTGGTGAAAATGGGTCAATAAATCAAAAAATTACAGTAGTTCTGGCACAAAAATTTTAGGTCTAATTTTCCATTTTGTTTGTCAACGTTGGAAAAAAAATGAAGAACCAAATAGGGCGTCATATGAATGATTTTATGGGGAAACCAAAAATCCTCAAATATACAGGGTGTTCCGTTTAAAAATATTATGTATATTTTAATTTTCTCACTTTTCTGGACCATCCCGTATGGTTTAAAAATGTCTGACGCTCTTTGCAACGAAACAAGAAGCTAATTTTAAGAGTTTATAGAAAAGTGCGACTCTTCCAGAAATTTCAAAAGCTCTCGGCGATATTTTCGCTAGTCTAGACTATTTTAAGCTCAAAACAAGTGAATACGGGAGTTTTTTAAACGTGCTGTCAAGATGGTGCTTTCCAGGCTCTTCGCTTTACTTAAAATTAGTGCTGGGTTGTTGAGCTGTTTATTATAAGAAAATAAGCGAATTAAGCTATAGTACTGCCTTTGCCAAGGGCGGAGATCTGATGTGTTTGAACAGGGCAATTTATCCTTAATTTTTAAATGTATGCCTGTTTTTGTCAATATTTTAAAAACTGGCTATGGCGTGAGAGTGCAAAACAAAGAAATTATGGGTTGTGCGGTCTATCTATTATTTATGTATATTAAGAGAGGGGGTAACAGTATCCCTGTTACAACAGCTGTGTAAGGATAGAGAGGGTAATTTAGCGCTCGATAACAAAGACTCAAATCATCACGAAGTATTATTTTGTATTTGTTGAAGACAACTTCCTCCGAAATACGCTACTGCAACCATAGACAATTTACCTTTAGATACCTACAGCTTATCTCCTGCGCAAACAAAAGTTACGTTTTATGGGTGAAAAAATACGCCCGAGCGCATGACTCGTCGGTCAGCTGTCTTCATTCGGGGAACCTTCGTGCATGCGCACAAACCTCGTGTTATCGGCCGTCCTACTTTATCGACGCGCTCAAGAATACTCTCCAGAACCGGCTCGGCCGCCATTTTTGTTGTTGTGTTTTAAGGTTTCTCTTCTCTGCGTATTCCTTGTAGTTTTCTAAAGTTTTCAGCTATCGGATCGGCTATCGTGGATTGTGGGACTGGTGTTTAATATTTATGGATTTCTGGTTTTTGTGTAGTTTAGTTAGTGAATTGTGTTTGTGCTTTTAGTGACTCGGATTGTAATATAAACAATGACTAGTACTAGTTGCAGCCGTTGTATAATAAAATTGTATTATGCCCAAATAGGGGTAAAATAAACCCTCTATGGTGGCATATGAGCAAGAATTTAAATTTTAAAGCCCGGACCTGTCTATTTTCCCATTCGTCAAACGATAATGTTGCAGTGCGCATGTCTAATAGTTCCCAGTTTTGTTTACATGCGCGAGGCCATAAAACTGCCACATTCGTGATTTTTGTTTGTTTATCTAAAGGTAAATTGTCTATGACTGCAACACGAAAATAAATCTAAATTGCCTGGTGCGTTCCAAATTGTCGCAAGCAGACGGCATGCAGGCGGCGCCAAATAATAGCGAAAAGTAAATTATCCCGTTCTAGATAACAGTGGTATATTTTTGAAAAACGGAGTTGTTCAGTTTTTGGGAACTTTTAAAAGCTTTATTGTTTCTTAAAATTAGGGACCCTCTGTTTCAGTTAGTTATACATACAATTTATATTTATTGAAAAACAACAATAAGTGCCATCCTTAATAATAATAAAATAAAACTTTATTTGAGAATAAATACAATTAAATAGTGTCAATTACGGAGACAGATAAACAATAAGTGTACCAAAATGTCTATAATATATTCCACATTGTAGGGTTCTATTTTCAACAGTAAATTAATAGTTATTTACACTACAAGGGAGGCAGGTGATACTTACCAGTCGAGGACATAGTTTGCGCCCGAGCGACAGCGAGGGCTTGCAAAATAGTCCGAGACTGGTCAAGAATACTGCCTCCCGAGTTTTGTATTATATTTTTTCTACTCCAGTTCCCTCAAATGTATGACAGGTTTCCTAGTGTTGACACGTTGATTGCTATGGAAATAATAAGGTTCATAATCAAACGAACGTTCTGTCAGTGTCAGTTTTTTAAGAAATCGAAAAAATGGATATCGATGCAGTTGCGAATGCAGCTTGCCCTGCTCTATTACCTCAGAAATCGAAGGAAGGGTACAATCGGTGTTACAAGGACTTCAAGGATTGATTACATATTATTACATATACATTGAATTTTTAGGATAAATTTTGTAGTTTATTTAACTTACTTCCCTAGGGAGGTAAGTATTTACTTACCTCCCTAGGGAGGTAAAACGTACTTACCTCCCTCAAATTAGTATCAAAATGAAGTACTTACCGAGTAAGGAGTAGAAAAAAATCTTTTTCTTTGGATTTTTCAAGTTATGTATTACTTTTATGTCATTAGGTAGATGATTATAAAGTACATTGATAGTATACACCTAAAGTCGCCACAGTGGTTCTTTTCCCGTGCGTCATCACTTTTACGTCATCAAAATCGTATGAATCAAATCAAAATTACGAGACGAAAAAAGTCAAAACTAAGTTAAGTTCATAAAATGGACGTGCCTGCCTACCGTTTGACGTACCTACATAATATCACGAAAAATTATTATTTATTTTAAGTTTTGCCCGGCATTCTCTATTATCTAAAAGAAATTGACAAACAAATGTTAATACATTTAATACTATTTTTAAAGCTTAAAATCTACAAAAGTTTGGTGTTTTATTGACTATTAAAATCGCAAAAGTCAAATTTTTAACATCCTTTCATTTAAGGGAATTTAGCCACTGCCGTAAACGTTTCAAAGAACTTTCACGGTTAGAATATTTAAAATAAATACATTAGTTATTATAAAAATCCATAAATACTTACCGCCAAAACAGATGGTGGGTATAATTACCTCTAAAAAGAACTATTTTTAGAAACAGGAACAGTTCTAAGGCACACAGATTTACAAAATACGAATTAGATTGGCAGATCAAAATAAGGTTGACAATGACGTTCTAAAATACAACGGTTGTCAACTAAACAAATAAAGAAAGTAATTAACTGACGTTTATAGTTTTATCCTTGTCTAGCACGTTATATTATTGCGGAATTTTGGAGACGTTCTTTTATGCTTTTATTCAAACTTGTTACTGTAATAAACAAGGATGCAGAGTTATTAACCACGTCGAGTCCTGGTCGTTGATTGATGACGCACGGGCAAAGATCCACTGTGGCAACTTTATTGTCATTGTTAATCCAAGCCTGGGATATGTATATTCTTGATTTCTTGTCGGACATATTTGTTGTGCTTCACTATTTCCAAAAAACGACCTATTCTTAAAGAAGAAATGTCTGCAATTTCCATACATATGCGATTCAAAGTTTGCGTAGTACAGCATATTTTTTGTCTTTGGGGGAATATATCCATTTACCCCGACTTCTTAAATCTATCAAAAATATTTAAGATAGATAAACACCCAACTACTTGCTATCATTTTCAAGCTACACTTCCTCCACACACGGTATACCCTTCATTTTACTTTGTAGCCTATACGAGCCTATATTGCCGTCTAGTCTAAAGTCGGATTTGGCAAAAGATTTATATTTTTGAAGTCGACACCAAAAAAAAATGCAAAAATATATGGAGAAAGGTTAACCCCAAATGATAGATTATTTATTCGGGCGAAATTTGACAAGGGTTCGTCAATTTTATATTTGAAACGGGTAGGCAACGCACAATTGTTGAATAAGTAAAATAATTAATCATTAAAAAAAAAAACGAAAAGTCAATTTTATGTCGTTATTTGGGTAAATTAAACAAATACGTAACTATATTATTAAAAATAGGATTAAATAATTAAAATAAATTACGTATTAGTAACGACGTACCTACGAGGACTTCACTTAGACATATACCATCAGATCAGCAAAGTATAATCGTGAAAGTGGCAACTTTATGGCCTTCCGCATGTAAACAAAGATATACAACTCGATAAAATAAATTCTGGTTTGTTCGTGCCTCCACACTAATCATTTCAAATAAAACAATTGGTTTACTCTTGGACATAAACATATTTACTTTTCTTTTAAATATATAGACAAAAATGCATTTTAAACTTATTGAAGCAATACAGGGTGTCCGGAAATGATGAGCAAAAAATATGGGGGATAATTCTAGGCCGAAAATAAATGCCTATAACATTCTTTCAAAAATTGATTACACAGGCCTGCATTTTTTAACACTTTGAAAGTTGATTTAAAATTTTTAACTGTTTTCTAGTAATTGGGTAGCGCTGATTTCAAATCTGCTTTCAGTTTTTTTATATCACGTAAGGTTATTTTTCAAACTGGTAAAATCCAAAAATATAGAAAAAACACGATTTATTTCATTTGTAAGCCAGTTTTTGAATATATTAAGAAAAAAAATACAAAAATATACACATATAAACTATTATAGATGGTTATTTATTCGTTACGCTTCTTCAAAAAATGTTTTCTTTTTTCAGAAAAGCTTCTTTTGGTTGTTTTTCTGTTCCAACAAAAATCGGCCATCATTTTTGTGTCCCAGCGCCCCTGGTATCTTTTTTCCATCTCTTTAATATATTGATGAAATCTTTCACTTTGCTCTTCACCCACGTCCCCAAGATTTTCCGGGAATTAGTCCAAATGGGAATGTAAAAAGTGAATTTTTATGCTCATGTTCTGAAATTCCTGAAATTTTCCAGCATATTTTCAACGATGTCAACATAGTAGTAATGTATATTCAACTTCTTTAAAAGCATTCCATGCATGTTTTTCCTCATCTTCCATTACCTTTTCAAATTCTGTATCTTTCATCAGGCTGCTAATCTGCGGCCCTACAAACATTCCCTCCTTTAATTTTGCCTCTGACAGAGCCGGAAATGTTTTACACAAATATTTAAAACAATATCCTTCTTTGTTTAATGCCTTAACAAATTGTTTCATACGTCCAAGTTTTATGTGAAGTGGTGGAAGTAAAACTTTTTGAGAGTCAATAAGACTTTCGCGAATTACATTTTTGTTTCCAGGTGTGAAAGTCTCTCTTTGTGACCAGTCTCATTTTATCCAATGATGTTCTTGCTAGCTAGACCACTCGCACAGGAAACATGAAAATTTAGTAAATCCAGACTGCTGACCTAAGAGAAGACTTAAAATGTTTAGATCTTCACACACTTCCCAGTTTGGGCTATTAAAATTTGGTCGCATGTGATGCAAAGTTTATTTGTTTTTGACCCTGTATAAGGTAACTTTATAAAATAAGTATTTTTGAAAACGTAGTTTGTGTCTGAAAGTAAAAAAATAAAAAATAAAATACAGGGGTTTTAAATAAAATCGTTGAAAATAGATAAACTTTACGTTAAGTTAAACTAAAATTTATTTTCCACTTAACGAACACTTTACTGATGACAATGTGTTCTTTTTTGTCTTAATTAATATTAAGGTGTATTACTTTCAGACACAAGCTACTTTTCAAAAATACTTATTTTATGAAGTTACCTTATACAGAGTCAAAAACAAATGAACTTTGCATTACATGCGACCAAATTTTAATAGCCCAATTTTGATTTTGTAGAAAAACGCACATTTAATATGGCGCTACTTTAAAGAAAATGTATCTGAAATAAAGCATTGTCGAAACTAAGAAGTTTTATGTAGGTTGCGTTGAGTCTTATTTTGCAAAAGTGGTGCAATTTACAAAATATAGGTAAAATATCAAAATTATCTTGTGCAGCTAAAATTTTGCATGTGGGCTAGAAACTGCATTTAAAAAACCTTTTTCTAATAACTTTTTTCGATATTTTCAGAAATAACCCCACTTTTGAATTATTTTTTGGAAAAAATTAAAATTTAACAGATAATGCGAATTACGTGACTACTATTGTTTTGCTTAATTTTATCTCGATCGAAGGAGAACTTGATGCCAAAGTCAAATTTTGAATAAAGCTATTAATAAAAAAAAATCCCATATGATGCGGACTTTACTGGTGACACTGTATAAGTATATGTATTATTTCTGTTTAAAAATTTTAAAATCGGTTACAATCAATCTCTGCGGCTATTATGGCCCATCTTTGGAGATTAAAAAAAATCCAAACCCCCTGGAAAGGTTATGGGTCCATACAAAAATGCCCAAAGTTATATGTCCTAAGGTGATAGATTGCCCTTAACTTATTTTAAATAGAAATATGCCACAAAAATCGCCAAGAATTTTCCTTTTCTATATAAATCATTTTTCCACGTCATAAACAAACATTCAGTTAACCTTTTTGTTTCGCAAAATTCCATTGAATTTTCAAATGTTATTTAAGCGAGGAAATCGACAAATTTCGAACCAATAATTTTTCAATTCCCGCAATAACCTCCTTTATTTATTGCGGAGCCAAATTGTAAAATACTAAAACGGGAGTAATTTCCGGCCTTTACATATTGCAATTCCGCGATGACCGAGCGCCACCTATATAACTTTATGACTACCCAATTCATTTTTTTTAAAGAAAAATTATACAGGAATATTTGATATTTGACTACTTATCGAATGTTTGCAGCGCAGGCCTACAAAAAAAAAGTGGAAATAACACCTCTAGGAATGGCTGGTGGGGAAATAATTTTTTTTTCCTAAAAAAAAAGTTGACAACCATTTGAAATGATATTAAGGTGGGAGTATCAACATGCTTGCCAACCTATAACCTATTTCGCGTAGATTTATTTATGTTTTCTAGCGTTTATACAAAATTTAAAGAAAATCAGTATCGACTTGATATTCTATAGATAATAATTGACATATTTAATAAATATCAAGTAATTTCATAACTTATTTTAGGAGAATTGTATAGCGAAAAATATCGGGTAAGATTTTTTTTAACATTATTATGTTATTGTCACTCATTGTTCCTTCACTATACAATTCTCCCAAAATTAGCAATGAAATAAATTGATATTTTTGTAATATATCAGATACTACATAAATAATGTACCGACGATATTGATTTTCTTTAAATGTTAGTTATTAAAATAATAAACTCCAAAAATCAACGCGAAATAGGTTATAGGTTGGCAATAGATTGAATGACGTTGAGAATTCAACCTTAACGCCAACCAAATACACGAATCTCAATAATTAAAATTTGCGCTGTCAAAAACGTCAAAATGGGTTTTTAACTTCAGTTTCCAAAATTATATAAACCATTTGAACGAAAACGTTGGATGAAATGGGTTATTTGGGACCTCTTGACCTCTACAATAGGGAACTTGACAAAAATTTTAAATGGTGAAAAAATTCTATAAATCATAAGAATATATTGTCATAAAACATATGGCAGCAAAAAAAACAACATATTTCGTCCCAGAAGACCGCTAGAAAGATTCAAATTATCCCACGGGTAAAAACGGGTCGTGACGTCACGAAGTCTCATTTGTCATGATGACATCCACGCGTCAAGCGACACGGCAATCCAAATGCAAACCCGGTAGCTCGGCCACCGGTCAGGATGACGGATGACGGAAAAGTCATACTTCGTGACGTCATCGGGCTTGGCGCGCTTAAGAGGTCGTTTGAAATGCTTTTGACACGCGCGAAACTTTAAAGAATTTTTACCAAGTTATTACTGATTTTTAAGGAGTAATAATTGGGGAATACTTTTTTCAGGCCTAACTAAATCATATTATTGAAAAAAAAAATTGGAAAGTTCCCTATTTAGTTTGAAGAAAAATAAGGGAACAGATTTCTAATTTATATAAATTCTATTTAATTTTAAAGACGGTCTGCAATTTTCGGGTTCGCAAAAATTAGCAGTTTTTTAATTATATTTAATTTAAAAATAGTCTCCATACGCTATACACTTTTTGTCACACTGTACTTATGCCTATACAGTGTGTGTATAAAGTCTGGAAACGGCTTAATAACATCACAATTTACTGGCCGATTTAAACCAAATTTGGTACAGTTGTGTAAGAGGATCTAACGCACCGAATGACGATATTGGCGTTGTTGCCAGCTTTTTAGTTTGTCTGGAATTCGAACGAATTTTATATTTTTAAATATAACACCCAGTATATTTTTACATTTTTAAATTCCACATAAAATTATAATTATTTTTTATTAAATGCATTATTAGTCTATACTTCATAGTTTCCGAGATATTGACTCTCGAAAAGTGACATTTTTGAACTTTGACAGCTTATAACTTTCTAACAGTACGTCTTAGAGCAAAACGGCTTACATGTCCCTATCTTCAATTTTTATTATCTTCCCAAAAAAATAAACTTCAGGTTAAACCGGATGTAACTCGAAAGCAGGAAATATAGTTGTTCCGGTTTAACTGAAAATTGATTTTTTTGGGAAGATAATAAAAATTGAAGATAGGGACATGTAAGCCGTTTTGCTTTAAGACGTACTGTTAGAAAGTTATAAGCTGTCAAAGTTCAAAAATGTCACTTTTCGAGAGTCAATATCTCGGAAACTATGAAGTATAGACTAATAATGCATTTAATAAAAAATAATTATAATTTTATGTGGAATTTAAAAATGTAAAAATATACTGGGTGTTATATTTAAAAATATAAAATTCGTTCGAATTCCAGACAAACTAAAAAGCTGGCAACAACGCCAATATCGTCATTCGGTGCGTTAGATCCTCTTACACAACTGTACCAAATTTGGTTTAAATCGGCCAGTAAATTGTGATGTTATTAAGCTGTTTCCAGACTTTATACACACACTGTATATATACCATCTTTATTATTATTATTATTATTATTATTATTATAACTTTTAACGTTATGTTAGACAACAATATTTAAGACCTCCCATACCCATTAAGCTGGTGGCACACCCACGCCACATCAGTAAAACGTACAACCTGTCAAATAAAAATAAATTTGTATAAATAAAAATTAATGGCCACAATTCGGTTGTAAAACGTATTTAACGTGCTTTGTATGTATATGAGCAAGATAGGTAGGTAGGTATAACAAACTGCCTACTTTACAACCCATTGTTGCCAACATAGGTTCAAGATTAGTGTTTTTTGGAAATAGAACCCAAAAAAATATATACCTAAGTATATATGATAATGTTAACGTCTATACAGGGTGGTCCAACGAAAACTTAACTTTCCTGCTTTAAAATGAAAATGTGGAAAATCGCTTGGACCCGTCGATTTTTATTTCGAGGGGGACATCTTTTGCGTATATTGTCAATCTTGTTACTTCAAGCCCCTAGAAGGAAGGGGGGGTAGATCTAAATCTTAAATGGATACCCCTATTTTATATATTTTTTTTGGATTCTGCATAAAATTCTGAACATTTTTTAATAAAAGCATTATTAGTCTATACTTAACAGTTTCCGAGATATTGACTCTTGAAAAATTACATTTTTGAACTTTGACAGCGTCTAGCTTTCTAACTGTACGTCTTAGAGCAAAACGGCTTACATGTCCCTATCTTCGATTTTTATTATCTTTCCAATAGTGTGAACTTTCGGTTAAACCGGATGTAAGAAATATTGTACTTCCGGTTTGACCGGAAGTTAACACTATTGGAAAGATAATAAAAATCGAAGATAGGGACATGTAAGCCGTTTTGCTCTAAGACGTACAATTAGAAAGCTAGACGCTGTCAAAGTTCAAAAATGTAATTTTTCAAGAGTCAATATCTCGGAAACTGTTAAGTATAGACTAATAGTGCTTTTATTAAAAAATGTTCAGAATTTTATGCAGAATCCAAAAAAATTATATAAAATAGGGGTATCCATTTAAGATTTAGATCTTACCCCCCCCTCCTAGGGGCTAGAAGTAACAAGATTGACAATATACGGAAAAGATGTCCCCCTCGAAATAAAAATCGACGGGTCCGAGCGATTTTCCACATTTTCATTTTAAAGCAGGAAAATCGAGGTGTTAAGTTTTCGTTGGACCACCCTGTATGTAATTGTATGTATGAAATAATCATCTTCACTACATACTTCATACTTACTGAACACACATACCCGGTATTTTACCGCTATTTAGGCATAATAAAATCATACTTTACTAGTCATTGTATCAGAGTCTCTAAACACAATAGCAAAAAACAAGAAATCATATGTGTGAAGTTAGCAACGTTTATGCGCAACGAATTTCTTTTTGGGGTACGTGTCAATTCCGCCTGTACAGTGTATGAAAACGAATTTTAATTGTTTTAGTGGCGAAAATCGAAATTCAATAATTTGGATTTATCGTCTTTAGTAAACTATCCCATCAAGAAATACACAGAGAAAACACAACAACAAAAAGGGCGCCGAGCCGGTTCTGGAGTGTATTTTGAGGATGTCGCTAAACAAGGAAAACCTAATAACAAGAGGGTTGCGCGCATGCCCATACCTGTAGGGCGGCAAGGCGTGTGATGCATTCTTTCACCCATAAAACTTAACTTTTGCTTGCGCACGAGATAAGCTGTACGGCTGTACGGATCTAAAGGTTTAAGGTCTATGACGAGGGGTAATTCACTGGCGAAAATGGTGTACAACTTCTAGAAAATACAAAAGAAAACACAGAAAATACGAGGAAAATGCAGAAAATACGAAGAAAATACAGAAAATACGAAGAAAATACGAGAAAAATACAGGCAACATAAGGAAAATATAAAAAATACGCGCGGCAATCAATTTGGCAATGACGTAAAATCGTTGGAAGATTTGACAACGCTGCCGGGTTTTCGACGGTTTTAGTGATGGGAATAACCGACTTAAGGTTGAATTCTCAACGTCGTTCAATTTATTGCCAACCTATTATTTCGCTTTGTTTTTTCAAGTTTATTATTTTTTAAACTAACATTTAAATAAAATCAGTATCGTCGGCACATTACTTAGGTAATATCTGATATATTACAAAAATATCAATTTATTTCATTGCTATTTTTGGAAGAATTGTATAGTGAAAGAACAATGAGCGACAATGACATAATAATGTTAAAAAAAATCTTACCCGATATTTTTCGCCATACAATTCTCCTAAAATAAGTTATGAAATTCCTTGATATTTATTAAATATGTCAATTATTACCTATAGAATATCAAGTCGATACTGATTTTCTTTAAATTTTGTATAAAAGCTAGAAAATATAAATAAATCTACGCGAAATAGGTTATAGGTTGGCAAGCATGTTGATACTCCCACCTTAAGATTCTGGAAGAACAACGCTAGTTTGACTTCTAAAAAAAAGGTCGCCAGTTCCGTTATTATTAAAAAAAACCCATTTTCCAATGGATGTTGATTTAGTAAGCCAATTTTTTTTTGTAATTTTTTTGGCGAAAATGGTGTACAAGTTCTAGAAAATACGGAAAATTCGAGAAAAATTAAGAAAATACAAGGAAAATACAGAAAATACTAGAAAAATTAAGAAAATACAAGGAAAATACAGAAAATACGAGAAAAATTAAGAAAATACAAGGAAAATACGAGAAAAATACAAAAAATACAAGAAAAATACGGAAAATAACGAAAATTCGGCAATATGAAAAATGGTGTACAAATTTTTCTCAGTGAATTACCCCTCTGTCTATGACATAAACCAGTATGCAAATTTTTATTCAGGTTGGCAACACTGCTCGTATATAATACTACCTATACTATTTTGACACGTCTAGACATTAGGTATCTAATGAATTACAAATTAATTTGCGTGTGTGCACTCACGTCACGTGAAATCCTAGTGACGAGACAGGAAGCAAGGAAGTGATGCGCTTGCGATGACAGGATGTGGAATATCACAGAAGTAATATACTTCTTTCGGGGATTTTCTATCATCTCTATCAGCGGTTCCTAGACATTTAAGGGCGCTCTACAAATTCCTTTTATTTTACACATTTATCTACATTTAATAGTAGGTCACAAATAAAAGACACTGCAATTTAAAAAGGGGGAATAAAAACCATAGACATTTACCTTTAGATACGTATAGCTTATCTCCTGCGCAAACAAAACTTACGTTTTATCGTCAGCTGCCTTCTCTCTGAGCAGCATCGGGCATGCGCACAAACCTCGTGTTATCGGCCTGTCATTCTTTAGCGACATGCTCAAAATACACACCAGAACCGGCTCGGCCGCCATTTTTGTTGTCGTGCTTTAATGTTTCTCTGTGGATTCCTTGTAGTTTTCTTTGCTATTGTGGATTGTGGGTGTTTAATATTTACGGATTTCTAGTTTTTATTATGCCCAAATAGAGGTAAAATACCTGGTATTTCCTATTTTCAGTAAGTATGGAGTTGTGATGTATCTTGATATATAACTTTATTTTATTATGATCAATTTAACCACATCAAACTAGGCCTAGGCTACACAAACAAGGTATGAAGATAAGAGGAAACCCACACCAAGACAGATTATCCCGATGCATGTTTTGGTATATTTTATTAGCCGCCCAGCAATCCTCAAAAAGTTTAAAAGACCCTTTTCTCTATACTTAATAAAAGAAAAAATGTAAATACCTACTACCTAGATAGTTTATATTACTCCACTGGTCAAGTTCTCGGGCAAAAACTTTTTCAAATTTTTAAACAGTTTTAGAAACAAAACCTTACAAAACAATTTTCTATCCTCAAAATCTGATAGGTTTGCAACTACTAAAAATGCCAGAAATCACTATATTTTTCTACATAAAAACTCCCATGTATGGTCGGACGAAGATCCTCACGCAATAGTCGAAAATAATTTTCAACACAGGTTTTCAGTAAACGTGTGGTGCGGCATGATCGACAATAATTTAATTCGCCCTTTTCATTTGGAAAATCGCCTTACAGGGGATCACTCGTTTTTTACATAATGAAAGGGCAAGGCAAGGGCAAGGCAAGGGCTACTGGAGGAGATTCCTTTAAACATCAGAATTCAATTGTATTATCAACACGACGGAGCGCCAGCCCATTTCGATCGTCGGGTCAAGCAATATTTGGACCAAAAGTTTCCAGAGGTTTGGAGTGGTCGCGGTGGTCCTATTAGTTGGCCTCCTAGATCGCCAGACCTCACACCGTTGGACTATAATATATGGGGTTGGTTGAAAAATGAGGTAATATAAAGTAAAAGTAGATACTAGCAAGGGCGTCCATAGAGCGTTTTTCAGGGGGGGGGGGGGCAAAAACTTAAACAATACTTTTTTATATACAGTGTCACCAGTAAAGTCCGCATCATATGGGATTTTTTATTATTTATAGCTTTATTCAAAATTTGACTTTGGCATCAAGTTCTGCTTCGATCGAGATAAAAATTAAGCAAATAAATAGTAGTCACGTGATTCGCATTATCTGTCAAATTTTAATTTTTTTTCAAAAAATAATTCAAAAGTGTGGTTATTTCTGAAAATATCAAAAAAGTTATAGGAAAAAGTTTTTTTAAATGCAGTTTCTAGCCCACATGCAAAATTTCAGCTGGATAAGATAATTTTTATTTGTTACACATATTTTGTAAATTGCACCACTTTTGCAAAATAACACTCAACGTAACCTACATAAAACTTCTTAGTTTTGACAATGCTTTATTTCAGATACATTTTTTTTAAAGTAGCGTTATATTAAATGTGTGTTTTTCTACGAAATCAAAATTGGGCTATTAAAATTTGGTCGCATGTGATGCAAAGTTCATTTGTTATTGACCCTGTATAAGGTAACTTCATAAAATAAGTATTTTTGAAGACATAGTTTGTGTCTGAAAGTAATACACCTTAATATTAAGACAAAAAAGTACACAGTGTCATCAGTAAAGTGTTCATTAAGTGGAAAATAAATTTTTGCTTAACCCAACGGAAAGTTTATCTATTTTCAACGATTTAATTTAAAATCTATTTATTTTATTTTTTTACTTTCAGTCACAAACTACGTTTTCAAAAATACGTATTTTATAAAGTTACCTTATACAGGGTCAAAAACAAATGCACTTTGCATCACATGCGACCAAATTTTAATAGCCCAATTTTGATTTTGTAGAAAAACACACATTTAATATGACGCTAGTTTAAAGAAAATGTATCTGAAATAAAGCATTGTCAAAACTAAGAAATTTTATGTATAGGTTGCGTTGAGTCTTATTTTGCAAAAGTGGTGCAATTTAGAAAATATAGGTAAAAATCAAAATTATCTTATCCAGCTGAAATTTTGCATGTGAGCTAGAAACTGCATTTAAAAAAAATTATAACTTTTTTCGATAGTTTCAGAAAAAACCCCTTTTGAATTATTTTTTGAAAAAAAATTAAAATTTGACAGATAATGCGAATCACGTGACTACTATTTATTTGCCTAATTTTCATCTCGATCGATGCAGAACTTGATGCCAAAGTCAAATTTTGAATAAAGATATAAATAAAAAAACATCCCATATGATGCGGACTTTACTGGTAACACTGTATAAGACTATTTATTTAACTTATGCCTAATGTATTAATTTATTGATATGTTTTTATTATGTGATTGTTCAGTTTAGTGATTTGTTGGTCTACTAACATACCACTGATTCAATATTTATACTGAATTATGAAATAAAATAGTAATGTGGGCGCCTAGGGGGGGGGGGGGGCAAGTGCCCGTTTTAATTAGAAGAGGCACGCGCGCCCTTCGTAAACGAAGCAGGAAATGTTTGGAAGTCAATGACGGTATTTTTGAAAATTTACTAAACCAATGATTTATTTAAAACAATGTTAATGTTGCATATTTTGGTTTATTAGGGTATTTTATTTAATGCTGTAATTTGAAAACAAATGAATATTGGGTTTGTTCTTATTATTTTGATGCATAGATTATACCCTTAGAGTTTGGCCCATTCCTCCCGACTCACCCTGTATAACCTAAAACAAATCGATAATATTTAGGAAGTTTCTTAGTATTTATTATGCCATATACAGACCAGTAAACTGGAATGGAACCATAGCGGCTATAAAAGCTCATTTTCACACTTCTGTGATTACATTACGCCACAGCAGGGCCCTTGATACTAAACTCCATTACATACTTTATTACTCTGCTGTCATACCGTCAAAACTAATAAAAATAAAGACTAAATAAATATTAATTAGTATGAGCAACACAAAGCAATTAGGTAATTGCTATTAAAATAAAAATTAATAATATTTAACACGTACCCCCATAATTATGTTACTGCATCCTGTTACAATAATATAAATTATTTAACAGGAAAGAAAACGCAATCAGTATTGTTCGGCTTTATTTTTGCCATTGGCGGCGACATCAAATATAAATTACGATTTTATTGATTATTGTATGTCTGTATTTTACTGTTTGAGGGGTAAAAAACATTGTTGCCGCTAGATTTAGATTACGACGATAGATTCTTAAATTTATGGTAGAAACTATAAACATACGTAACATAAGCAAAATGAATCAATCCATTTTTATATACAGGGTGTTTGGGGAGGAAAGGGCAATATTTTGGGAACGTGTTCAGAGAGTGAAAATAAGAGAATTAAACCCATATGTTTTAGTTCGATTCTCAACCATTTCTGAAATAATCGGTTCTGAATTTTTTCTATATTGAAATAATGAAGGAGGCTTTAGTTTTAAACGTCCGATACATTTTGATTGGTAGTTTTGACATGCATAGTAGTTGTCAGTTGGCTTCATATTGAGCGTATCGACTTGAACCAAGGTTTTCATACTTACAATGCCCCACACATCCACATTCAGTCACGGGGAGTATGCCGACATGATATTCGTGTATGGTTACTGTATGTAACGGTAGTGCGATGCGCGCATTTAATGAATATCGACGTCTGCGTCGTTTTCCAAATCGAATAATTCCTAATAGAAGAGTTTTTCAAAAAGTATTTGCAAGTGTTCAAAAAACTCCAATGAAATAAGCCTACTAGTTTCTGAAAATGAACTAAAACATGGCTCAATATTTTAAAAAATCCCAGTGTGAATAGAAATATCGGAACAAGTGCATAAAGAAAAATGTAATGGAAAAGTCAAAGGGAAACTTATTTAAATAATTGAAAATTCTTTATCGCATTGGAGGGAAAAGCAATGTGAAGCGAAGTAACGTAAAATTTATCTCCATGATTTTTCAAGACATTTTTCCTCGAACATTTTTATAAAATATTTTATCGAACTCAATTTTCTTTTGGTTTCCTTTGTTATTTTTTGCCCACTATGCATATTCAGCTGGGTAACTAGTTACTATAAATCTCTTTTTTATATCCAATGGTACTTTCGACCTTCGTTCAATCGTTTTGTATACAGGGTTTCTGAGAATGTATTGCAATACACCCTAATAGGCTATTTTATACTGTTTCTATACTAGTGATATTATGTGCAATATACATGAAATATATTTTGTCATTTAGTCTCACTGAAAGTTCGGTCTAACAGCCCTTGAAAAGTAGTTAAAATCAGTGGTGGCTCGTGCCATTTTAGTGAAGTAGGGCTAGGTAAACCCTTAGCGCCGCAGGCAAAAAAAATTTGGGTGCCACGCCCTTTTTTGTTAATAGTTCTTGCTTTTGAAGTACCTAAGAAAAATAAGCAAAAAGGCACCTAATTTAATTTATGAATTTACAATCATATCTAAATTTTAAAAAAATACTGTAGGTAGAGTGTACTATATAGACCGAAAGAACCACAAACCGAACGCAGTTTATAATTTGGTTTTATCAATTTGTTCGTTTTTCTTCATTATTTCATTGTGATATGCGGAATTTAATTGAGTTTTAATGTTAATTTTACCAAGCATACTGAAATTAAATATATTGTTTAAATGTACCTTCTATTGAGATATGGACCAAATCATCTGTACCTTTTTGGGACCAAGTTTGCTCCCCCATCAAATAAAACACACATAAAACAAAATAGTCTATTAGATTTATCACAACCGCACACTTAAGTATTTTTTCCATAAATATTTCTATTAAATCAGCCGGCCGAATGAAAAATATTTAGTTTACAAACAACCTTACACGACACGACGCGGACAAACAACTGTTTGAATTTGAAACGTCTAACGTTAAACGGGGTCAAAGGGCCTGGCCACACGGAGATGTTTTCCTGCTCGCATTCAAGGTCATTTTCCAATGTTTTTTATTGGTGTGTTATGGCAATTACGTCATAACTTCGGGCCTCCCGTGTGCCTCGTCGCTTTGGCGCGAAAGCTACGTTACCGTTTTACGCATAATCGCTTCCTTAATAGATGGAAATTTGCACCCGACTGTGTTCCATTTTTAAATTATTTTGCTAATTGCTTTAAAAAGGAGAATATTAATTTTAATAGGTTTTGGTAATTTGTAAAGGGTAGGACGCTGGACAGGAGGGCAGGTAGTGCCATGGCACTGTGGCTCTACCCCACGAGCCGCCACTGGTTAAAATGACTGATCTGATGTGACAGTATTATTTTAGCTTTTGTAGGTAGTTTAGTTTCGGGGCGGTGTGACAGGATTGATCTGGTATATCACTAATTAATTACAAATACACTTGATAGCGTTCTGACTATAATGAACAGTTTTCATTATCACTGGTAGCGCTTCTGACCGAGAATACCAGACCTGTTCCTTTCACATAAGGGTAGAATTACGAGTATAAATAATTAAGACAAATTTATAACAAGAGCACTCTTGGAGATGATGGAGCTCTTCATGATAACGTCAACGTCGTTTTGTTCTGTTAGTTGTATCTACTGTTAATTCCAAACGACTTACCCATGTCGACCAAAGAGCAATATCCAGGTGATGATGTTAACAATACCGACGCAGCGACTATATGTAATTTTTATTTATAATTTATATTTATTTGTATGTACTTTTTAAGGTGTGCAAAAAAGATTTGTGTATTTAACTGAATTAGTTTTATTTTCTCAATACAAAAACAGTTCATACTTGAAAGAGTTAACAAATTAAAGGTCTAGAAAGGTGTCTTCACTATCACTAAATTCGAAGGATTCATCTGTGAAGTCAACTGAAATAATAAGTGCTTCTACCGTCCGTTTCTTCCATTAGGTTGTCTAAGTCCCACATTTTTTTCTCCTTTTTTATTATATGTTTTATAGCTTCTTTCCAATTTTCTTTCGTTATAATGTTTAATGAATACTTCAATAACTCACGTACAACTTTTATTTTAAATGTTGTGTTAATCCTTGCTACATAGTCTTTCATTTCTGCCCATATTAACTCAATTGGATTCAATTCACAGTGGTAGGGCGGCAGTCTAAGTAAAATGTTACCACGTTTTTTAGCCATTTCGTCGCACATTTTTTAAAACGTGACCTATTTTCTTGCACTATTTTTAAAAGCTGTTTTTTAACATGTCATCTTTAATCATCAGGTACCTGGTATTGTTACGCTTATGGTTTATTGAGGTTTTACGACTCATGACCCTCAGCTGTGCTGTGAGGCTTTAAGAAACATAGTATAAAACAATTTATTTCTTCGTCTAAAGGTAAAATTTGATTAGGTTTATACCGATTTGTTTATTTATTACGGTTATTTTTGTGCCAGTTTTATTTTATCTACCTCTTAAATGTTGACTTGTCATTTTATTCCATACGGTTGCGTTTATATATCCACCAGTAGCGGCGAACTATAAATTTCGTAAGGCAAATGGTGATTTTTTTTTGTTTAGGCAGCAAGGTGGCATTTAAATTTATTTATTTATTGGAAATAAACTAAATCATGAAATGCAAATTGTGTTTAACATTAAAAAAATAGATTGCATTTGTTTTTAAAATATAAATATCGAATAAATAAATATTTGGTTACCGTGCTATAAACGGCTGACCCAATTTTTATGAAAGGTAAAATTAATTGATTTAAAAATCCCTTTTAATCTAGCGGATTTTATCAGTTTAAGAGATTATTCCAATCTACAGGTATTAAACAATTATTGGAAAAAAAATTATAAATTTAACGTTAACAGAACAGTATTTTTTTCTGCTTTTCTGGCTAGCAAAAGCACTGTAATCACATTTTTTTTTTGAAATACATGTAAGAAGACGTTTTATCTGATGGCTCGAAAAATTAAAAACTACTTGACGGGAGATGACGAAATTTTGTCTACGGATTAGTTATTAACCATCAATTAACCATGATGTTCAAAACCGGGTATAGTTTGGGTTTGGGTTTATACAGCACCTGGGCGAAAGTTTAAATTGGAAACCTTGCAACATGTCACGTGACTTGAAGTAGTTGGGCAACAGTACATATTTTATAATTTATTCACTAAAAGCTTGTTATTTATTTATTTATTTAAATTAATACCCTACAAGTCTTGATATTTTATGAAAATAAATAATAAGTTTGTTGCCTTTATTCAAATTCAACCACCATGAAAGCCTTCTTGTGTTCCCCTTTTATGTTCCCATTACTTTTTATAGGGTTATAAAAATACTAACGGCCTTAAATTTTATTATGTGCTCCTAAGTTTAAATAATTTTACGTTATTAAAAAAAAATACATGTCGGATTGCAGAAATTCTTTGATTGTGACATGAATGACATTGGCAGAAATAATATTGCCACATTTTTCACACTGTAACACTTACCGTGTACTACAAAGACAAAAGATAAAGATAACGTTAAATTTCTCTCCTCCGTGCGAAATTGTTATGGCTTGAGCCATAACCCTTGAAGGTTCATAGCGATTAGTCGACACCAGTGAATAATACATATTATATCCTTACCTGTAAAAAGGTAATTGCGGTTTAATATAATCCACATTTCACAAATCTGACACTGCCGCACTATTTTGTTGGGCACTTATAACAATAAATTGAAAAATGCTTTACAAAAAAACAAAACGCGTACAAACACGAGTATTCCGACGACTAACTACGTCATCGCAAAAACCAATACTACGATTACTCACAGAAAAAAACTGAGAGTTTGTTTGATTACTAAACTAGTTTTTGTTGCCACCCGTGAATGGCCGACGTGTAAAAAAGGAAAGCGAGGTTGCCGCTATCATTCTAGATTTTGTCACCACGAAAATAAGTAGGTACTAAATACAAAGACACGAAATAATCTTATTTATTTTATTTAAACCAACAAAACAAAAATGTGAACTACGTATAGTATCTTATAAATTTTTGTAATTTATCTGAATTATACTTGTAAAACGTGCATTATTTTAATTTTATTTATCTAATATGTGACTTAACAGTAAGTTTGACAACAGCGTTTTTTTTATGCACGTGTTAAGTATAGTGGACCATACAGCTTACCAGACAAATAATGTAGTACTATTCTATGAGAAATTTATGGGTATATAAATGAAAGGCTATGTAGCAAGGAATAACACTACATTTAAAATAAAAGATGTACGTGAGTTATTCAAGTATTCATTAAACATTATAACGAAAGAAAATTGGATAGAAGCTATAAAACATGTAATAAATAAGGAGAAAACATGTGGGACTTAAACAACCTGATGGAAGAAAAGAAACGGTAGAACCACTTATTATTTCAGTTGACTCCACAGATGAATCCTTCGAATTTAGTGATAGTGAAGACACCTTTCTAGACCTTTAATTTGTTAACTCTTTTAAGTATGAACTGTTTTTGTATTGAGAAAATAAAATCCTTACTGGTTCATAGAAAATCACGCCCAGTATAATTGAGAAACATATATAAATTTCCTTCAAAAAGATGTGGTTCCAGCTCTTGCCACTCTCTTTCCAGATAATAATGATCCTAATTTACCCAGTTTAACCTTATGGTTTCAACAGGATGGTGCTCCTCCGCATTCTGCTGCTCATGTAAGGGAGTACTTAAACACAATTTTTCCGAGGAGGTGGATAGGTAGACTAGGGTTAATAGAGTGGCCACCCAGATCGCCCGATCTTAACCCAATGGACTTTGTATCTACATGAAAGACTGATCCGTTTCTTTATCATCACGCTGTATTAACCAAATATTAGGCCCTATATCATCAGTTTCTTCATCAAACAACTGTTGTACAAAGTAATTTTTTCGAAATTTCCCCACTGGGAGCACACACACAACAAAATGTTTTGCCATTACACCGTTTCTACATATTGTCATGTAAAATCGATGGCATAGTTTGTTTTTACAAGCCATTCAACTGGGAAATTGCGCGTCGTAACGGAAAATCTACGCTGTTTAGTTATCTTCTCACTCGTTGCGTTTACATAATTAAATTGAAATGGCGGAAAAGCTTATCTGATCTTAAGAAACATTTTTATAAAAAAAAACCTTAGCTTACAGATTGCTTTGATTTCTATGGATATTAGAGGCCTGGTAAGAATTTCTTTGCCCTGCTAAACGGTGGCGGCTCTCCGACCCAGGTAGGGTTGTCGGAGTGCATAAAACGAATAACAATAACAAAAACAAAAAGCGAAAACATAAATAAAATAACGTTTTCTGTGTTGTGTGTTGCATAATCCTGACATCAAGAAGGCGTATGCGGACCTTGCTAAACAAGCGGTGCTCGCGCTTTCTCAAACAGGGGCGAGAAAGTTTGCATGGAGCCGAAAGTTGTTGAAATAACAGGGGTGGTAAAGCTTGCACGGAATATGCGGCGTTTTAAACTCTTCTAATTTCCGGAATATACCGCGCGAGCAAAAATTATTTACATCAAAGAGGGCCTTGCATCTAAGGACGTAACGCTTAGCCGTAGAGCTTAATACCTGTTGGGTGTTGGGTGTCAGTAACTACCTGAATTAACAATCAATCAGTTATTCCGTCATCTTTGACAGTTGTTACAAGTAATTTGATTCATCGCTAATTTTTCCAATTTCTTGAACAATTCACACAATGGGCTTTACGGAACAGCACAAAACATTCATGGTTGAAGCGTATTTTCGAAACGGGGTTAGGGTAAATGGTGAGTGGCAATACAATCCGGGTTTGTGCATGGACGATTTTCACGAACATTTTCCTAACGTTGCTTTTCTTGCTGGGGATTTTTATCATTGCCTGAAAAGAACCGTGGCTGTGTTTATGGAAACAGGTTCTATACAACACAAAAAAGGAGCAGGAAGACCATCTGTAAGAACAGAAAAACGTGTTGCAAACGTTCGTGAAATAATGCAAAGACGCCTGTCCCAAGAAGTGGGAAGATCTTAGGGAACAATTTATGTAATTATTTTTCTTTTTCTTTCTGTATATATATTATGTTAATTTTGTAAACAACAAAAATAAATTTGTTTTGGTCTACTTCTTTTATTACTCATTAGTTTGGCATATCATGTCATAATATGAATTTGACAAAATTTTAACCTAGATTTGATTAGATATATCGTCCCCATATCATTGTAATCTAAACCAAGCCCTACGTTTTTTAATCCAAGCCCTCTTTGATGCAAATAATTTTTGCTCGCACGGTATTACATAAAATCCGGGAGCCGAAAAAATTATATTTTTTCAAGCTCAACTCCGGGAGACTCCCGGAAAAGCGCCCAGCCCTAGATGTATCAGTAGAAAACCCCCGTGTCCCATAATTAGTACTTTTATCACGGAAAACGTTTAGCGAAAAGTTTTTTCTGAGCTTATTCTGATTTAGGAACAAGACCACATTAACCTAGTCTCCAAAAACAGTGCTACCCGTCTCTCTTACGGGACCCACTCCAACTTTAGAACGACTAATTTCAAATTATCGAAAACGAATTAAATCGTTGCGTACGTGATGTTCCAATAAAACTTATTAAATTTACTCTGTCCGGGCCGTTTGTCGCGGACGAAATGGTCTCGGGAAGAATAGAATCGGACAAAATAGAATTAAAAGCGCCTGCGATAAAGTTTGAAAAGAAACGATCTAACCGCAAAAAGTTCGCCTGATAAAGTTGCCAATTGGAAACAATGGGGAGAGAAAGAGAGAGAGAGAGAGAGAGAGAGAGATGGATTGGGATGGAAGGACGTAAAGAAAACAAGGCGGAAAATAGTTGACTCTTTTCAGGAACAATTAAATAAAAATTAAACTAAAAGAAGTTCTTTTGGCCAAGTGGTAGTCTAGCTTTGGCTTGCAAGTGACCGTGTCAGATTCGCGCCGCCCGCCGTGCCGGCGCCGAACTAGTTGGGCAAACTTATTTAGTTATGGCGAAACGCATCTGAAAATGGATCTGACGAAATGAACAACTCTTATTGAATGAATTGAAGAAACATGACATGTAATAATAAAAATACTTCAAAAGTAAGCAAATATAAAATGGTTTTCTTACAACAAAATCGTTACTCGGCCAGATACAAAATCATATTCGAAGTAAGAGAGCAACAATAGTTATTTTAAACGAAATCAAAAAAACTAAAAATATTTTATTTGTGACGAACCCTGTAGTGTATAGTAATCGCAAATCTAATAGTTGAAATTGTAGTTTTAGCACAAGCAGACGTTTTTATAAAGAATGATTTTTTCTATACCGTATATTAGAATAGGGGGAAAAGGATAAATAAAAGGTGTGTCTAAGCCACAAAATAGTTTTCAAAAGTAAAAAGTACCTTAAAAGAGGATAAAGTATATTAGAACAAAATGGTAGGACATATTTCCACCTTGGAGAATGTCATCATCAGCTACACAGTAACAATATAATTACTATGTCAGGAAGAAAATTAAAGACCCATATTATGGTTAAATGGGGCTAAGTGAGGCGAAGCTTATGAAAAAATTAATACAATAAAATATCAATGTCCACTGAAACCTGATTAACAATATTTATACAGTCATTGGTAAAATCTAAACTATAAAAATATATTTTTGAGTCACTTACAATTTTTACTTCCCAAAATTCAGAAGTATTACCTAATTTTTTTGTGAATAATTACTGAGATCGTCAAAACTTTTTATAAAATCTGATTGTTCGAAAGCTTGATTAAGTAAGTACGCTCTTGTTATTCCTCGTTTCTCTCCGCTGGACTTTTTCTAGGAATGAGAACAGTTTTTGACAAGTAAGCAGGCAAATTGGGATAATCTCTACTAGTGATATTTTTAAACTAATTCACATATACCTTCAAGCTAAATAAACACTTCAATATTTAATTAACTGTAGCCACAAAACAACAAAGTTTATCCCAAAGAGCTAACTAGAATACAAAAAACACAACTTTTAAATTAAAACAAATAAAATTCTGCCGCCATTATAAGACCCGTAAACAAACCGCCCTGGGCCGGCCAGGTTGTTGGATTTTTCACTTTATTAATGCTATTACAACAAACGCGCACTTAAAATGTTCACTAATATTTTGTAGAGGTTCTTAGCAATCATGTGGTATAAATTTTCTATTATCTATACTAACCAATATTATCCCAAAGTTAACAAAAAAAAGCAAGGTTACATACATTCATCGCAGCCCTTCTTGAGCTCCTAATAGGTTCCGTAAAAGAAACCCTACTACTTAGTGGCGTAACTAGCCCTCTGACCTGGGGGTGGCCCTGTTATTGTGATTTGAAGTGGCGGCTCGTGTAGAGGTGGACCACGCCCAAATTATAACAAATTTGGTCAATAATCAACAGTAATATAACAAGACCTCGTTTTTTATCGGTTAGATTTTTCAGCTGTCACGAATACTTTTTTTGGAAATTTTTCTAGTTGAATTTGGACATGTTTATTCTGCTTAGATCCCGAGAGCGTCTTGGCAGGCAGCATTGGATTTCTAACTTTACAGACCTGGCTTGGAGTTCCGATTCCGAGTTTTAGTTGCGCGTATTATAGACTAGACTAAAAATATAATTGATGAATAAATATAATTAATTTATGTAGGTATTTTGTATTTTGTTTTTAGTTTTTATTGCTTAACAGTTTAACTGATGCCCTACCTCCTAGTCATAGTCAATAGCAAAAAATAAAAATATAAAAAAAGGCATACCTACTCAAAGATAAAAATACAAATAAATATCTTACCTTTAATTAAATTGAGCTTTAAATACTCAGACTCATAACTTTATCATATAATTTAAGTTAATTAAAACAAATAATTTAATAAGGTTAGGTTTAGGTTCACGATTCCTTCCTCCAAAGAGCTACATAATATTTTTTTCAGTAAATTTAAAGATTCACTTGAAAATATAATATTTAAAAAAAATTCAATTAATCAATTTGTCGTTTGACTTATCGTTCGCATTTGGGTGGTCTGGCAGAATAAATTTGTTTCTCGCGGATTCTGGGGGGGGGGGGGGGGCAGACCTCTAAGGGGGGGGCTGGTCCCCCCTAGTTACGCCACTGCCTACTACATGGTAAATAAAGTTGCTTTATTTTCTTAAAACGGGTTAAGAAAGAGGGAACGAATAAACAATTCGGTAAATAGAAAGCAGTTTAAAATCGTTTTGGCTGAACTACTTTTGACTCGAAAATTGCTGATTGCTTCTCCGAAGCTGGATATTGTTTTATAGAGCTAAGCTTCAAACTTAATAGTTCAAGTTTCTTTTTCATTACTTTTTCTTGTACTCTATGGCCCAAGTTTTTTTGTGGGCTTTATACGGATTACCCTCGTAGGTGGATATTTTGATCTCTTATATTCCCAGTCGTTTGGAAATATGTATTACCTACTCAGAACCTTGAAAATAAATTTACTCCTCATCGTACAGTAGGTACATTGAAAACAGGTGAAACAAGCAGCGTTAAAAAATAAAACGATCATAATAGGATTTTGTTTTATTATTGGCGAGAAAACTGTTCCAGTGCTCCTCGTATAATACAATTGAGGGGTTCATTCCAAAAACCAGACAAGTCCAAAATAATACATTTCTAGATTATGATGCCATAATATAGATTAAAGACATGCCGAATCGTAGGCACATTTAACTTCTACAAATAATGGACGAGTCCGCTTTATAAATGATCGAAATAAGCTATATATTCTGCAAAAACCAGATAAGTCCAGTTCGTTTCCGACAAGAACCAGACAAGTCCATGGACTAGTGGGGTGTTTGAGTTGTTAGTGTTTTGAATATGCATTACGTCTAACTTTTTTTTTGAAGTAGAAGTTGAATAAATGATTTATTATAATTCCCAGGTGTAGTTTTCCTGCAAAAAGCAGATAAGTCCAATTGTTTTTATTTTTTTTTCTCATTAACAACAACATTTTTTCAAATTATATTATTGTACAAATGAACATAATATACTAGTAATTTTTAGTAAAAAAATACGACTTCCTATTACGAACTACGAAACAAGATAGACAGTTTTATTTAATTCCTGAAAAAACATTTTTTTGGACTTTTCTGGTTTTTGGAATAAACCCCTCAATTCATGTTAATAGTTCATTTATTACCGACTATCAAATATCTTTCTTACTACTGCTTCTAGACCAGGGCTGAAGCCTTTGAAAATGGTAAAAAGTGAAAAAAAATAATAGTACGATGAAATCCATTGGAAAAAGAAGAGAATATAACAAAAATTAAAGGAAAAATAATTTACGGGCGATCCGAGGTTGGGAAGTGGAAAGGGGTTTGTTTTTAAGGTTAGAAAACGATTAATCTCGATTTCCGGCAAAACTACAAGTCCTATGGAAAAACGTTAAATAGCAAAGTTGTGGGTAATAAAAAGATCTATAACTTTTGTATTTACACTTTTTTCACATAACCTCAAAATTTAGGTGAAAAATTCAAATAACCAAGTTTTGGGTTTTTTTATTTTTATCTTTTACAAAAAAATTTTTTTTTTCACGAAGTTTGGTGAAAACTTACTTTTTTATGTTCCAAATACACTGTAATTTTTTGATTTTAAATATTTATTTTTTCACCTTATTTTGACTTAATATCGAAAAAGCACGCTAATTTTCAATCGAAAATTCTCAGGTTAAAATATCTGCTTTTTTAAAAAAGTCGGTGAGCTTTTTGTTCGTTGAAATCTCTACTTTCTGATGGTGTAAAAAAATATACATTACTATGGTCCTAAATGTTCTCAAAAAATGCAAAGAAACGAAAAAAACTCGAATCCGATATTTTTTTTTTAATCATTATGTACAATTTTGAGCTATTTATTAAAATTTATACTTTAATTACTCGAAATATACTACTATAATTAACAACCAAATTAGTTAATATTTAATAGACATCTACAATATTTTGCATTTTTTGAGAACATTTACCATAGTAATGTATATTTATTTTAAAAGTAGAGATTTCAACGAACAAAAAGCCCACCTACTTTTTTAAAAAAGCAGATATTTTGACGTGAGAATTTTCGATTGAAAATTAGGGTGCTTTTTCGATATTAAATCAAAATAAGGTGAAAAAATAAATATTTTAAATCAAAAAAATTACAGTGTGTTTGGGACATAAAAAGGTAAGTTTTCACCAAATTTCGTGAAAAGAAAAAAAAATTTGTAAAAGATAAAAATAAAAAACTTGGTTATTTGAATTTTTCAAATAAATTTTGAGGTTATGTGAAAAAAGTGTAAATACAAAAGTTGTAGATCTTTTTATTACCTACAACTTTGCCATTTAACGTTTTTCCATAGGACTTGTAGTTTTGCCGGAAATCAAGATAAATCGTTTTCTACCCTTAAAAACTCACCCCCTTGCACTTCCCGACCTCGGATCGCCCGTTAATTATTTTTCTTTTTATTTTTGTTATATTCTCTTTCTTTTCCAATGGATTTTATCCTACTATTATTTTTTTTGGTTTCAAAAATTATCGAATCTGGTCTATTCCTCTTTTTTGCTGTAAAAAATATACGGGCAAAATAAAGTTGAAACGTCTGCTCTAAAGTTTCCAAGAAACCGATAGGTTATAAAAACGCCACTCGACAAAGTTTCCGAACATGCGGTTGTTGAATAGATGGGGTAGAGAAAGTGCAGACAATTCGTTAGAAGAAACTGACTAAAGATATTAAAAGTTACCTTGGTGGGGTGCTGGCTGACCGAAGAAGTATTTGTTAACAAAAGATTCTACACCCTACTTTGTCTCTTCATTATTTGTAATCGAAAGAAAGTACAAATTGAGATACCAGTACCTGTTTGTTCGGAGTAATGAATATCTGTTTTAAACTGCTTTCAGTTCTTTATTCAAAATACATATTTTCTGTAGAAATATTCGTCGCCCAATTTAAAAATGGTAAGGTAATTTCGTAACATGTTGTATATACAGTACCTACTCACATAATATGCTACCGTAACTTGGAGTTTGCCGGCACGGTATATCTCGAAAACGAAAATACTAAATTTAATAATGCCGATACAGACTTATTTCTAATATTAGAACCGTTCCCTTGCATTAGATAAATATATTGTTAAATTGGAGAAAAGTAAATAAATTAAAATTAAATATTTCAGAAACTAAATGTATGGTTATGGGTAATAATTTAAATTGTCAAAATATAAATGTTGTAATTATTGATGGTGAAAAATTGGAATTAGTAAATAGTTTTAAATATTTAGGGATACCCAATTCTTGATTCAAAATTAAATTTTTAAAATTATTTTGAAAGTATCATATCGAAGATTGCCGGAAAAGTAGGTTATTTTAAAAGAATCAGTTCTAATTTAAGCTTGTTTTCTAAAAAACCTGTATTTAATACTATTATATTACATTTTCTTTTCATTTTATTGTTCTTCCATTTTATATTGCGCTAGTGAGGAAATATTTGATAAATTACAAATTTTACAAAATAAGGCAATGCGGATTATATTAAATTGTGACAAATATACAATAATAAATTTTATGTTAAAAAATTTAGATTGGTTGAATGTCAGAAATTTAGTTTTTTAATTAGTATGTATCTTTATCCATAAAATTTAAAAATATGTTATGACCATCATAATTATAAAACAAGAACAAATCAAAATTTTCATGTGGATAGAGTGTCTAATACATTATTAGCTTATAAGTCTATTTTTCATAAAGGTTTGATAGAATATAATAATTTGGAAAATTCTATTAAATCTGAAATATCATTAAAACTGTTTAGAAAAACTTTAAAATTACATTTATTTAAAAAACAAAATGATACGTAATATTTGATACAATTTCCAAAATGTTTATCTTTTCTGTCTGTTTTTGTTAAAAGAATTTTTCGTTTTAAAATTAAAAATAAATCTATAAAAATGTTGTTAAAAAAATGTATTAAAAAATATTTAATTGCAGCTTTTTCCTGAATAAAACATGTTACTACTACCACTATTTTAGACTCCTTATGAGAATGTCATAAAATGTTTGTTCTTCAAAAGGGATAATCCAAATGCGATGTGTTGGGGATTGAAAGAGAAAATACGACCTCGGAAAGCACGAAGTACAAACCATTATTGTCGATTCGGCAGAAATACCGAAAATACCGACAAAAGCAATTAAAAGTTGCCTCTGCCGGACGACCGCTCTCGAAATCCTCGAAAAGTCTAATAAATTGGAAAGTACGTTTCTAAGTTTGCCGTCGTGGTTTCACGATTCACTGCACCCCGTCCTTGCGATTTTTTCTTCGAAGTTTAACTTCTAAAAAGTCTTGGGAGAATTTAATTGCGGATCTCGAGTTTAAAGCCGGCCACTCACGATTCACTACATCCAGCAGCAGCAGCGGGTCCGGCTTGGTCAATCTGACGACATTGTAGACAAAGAGTTTTTGAACGTTTTTTTTTTTTTTTTTTTAATATACCTAATATGACTATAAAAGTTATTTCATCGAGAGATCATGACATAAAACCAGTTTATCTACCTACGACTATTTAATAATAGAAGCATAATGTGTTTGTTAGTACATAGAGGGTGTTCATTTGAAAACTTCCCACCACGGATTTTCCTGCTTTAAAATAAAAATGTGGGAAATCGCTCGGACCCGTCGATTTTTATTTCGAGGGGGACATCTTTTGCGCAAGCCCCTAGGAGGGAGGGGGGGTAAGATCTAAATGTTAAAAGGATACCTCTGTTTTATATATTTTTTCTGGATTCTGCATAAAATCTTGTACATTTTTTAATAAAAGCATTATTAGTCTATACTAAACAGTTTCCGAGATATTGACTCTTGAAAAATGAGATTTTTGAACTTTGACAGCGTCTAGCTTTCTAACAATACGTCTTAGAGCAAAACGGCTTACATGTCCCTATCTTTGATTTTTATTATCTTTCCAATAGTGTCAACTTTTGGGTAAACCGAATGTAAGAAATATAGTACTTCCGGTTTAACCGGAAGTTGACACTATTGGAAAGATAATAAAAATCGAAGATAGGGACATGTAAGCCGTTTTGCTCTAAGATGTACAGGGTCTTTGATTATATTTCCGTGGCCTCTGGAGTCTTTGTTTTTAAAGATAGAAGAAAATGTTTTATATAAAAATTGTAGTTTGTCTTTTATGTTATCTTTTGAAATTATTATTAAAAAATATCGCTTTTGAAAAATGGGGAAATATAGGCAATTTCAATTTTTTTAAATGGAACACCCTGTATATTATGCGTTACAATGAAAGATATTTTTTTTGTGATTTCAAATATATCTATATTGATGCTATTTGGGTGAACCATTTTTGAGATATTTTAGCTTAAACTATAAATAAATTGCAAATAAATTTCATATTTTGTATCAAGAAAGCCATGGAAACAATAAAATTGTTGTTTTATAAATTTATAACTTAGGTATTTTCTACATATCCTCCTTGATTTGTTATTGTTGGCATAAAAAAGACGCACAATAGTGAGTTTTTGTTTTTCTGGATAGCCCATCGACAAGAAAGCAATATAAATTATTCTTAACAGTTAAAATAATAAACTTCAACAATATCGAGACGTCAAATTTATCAAACATACAACATAACAATTTTATTGTTTCCATGGCTTTCTTGATACGAAATATGAAATTTATTTGCAATTTATTTATAGTTTAAGCTAAAATATCTCAAAAATGGTTCACCCAAATAGCATCAATATAATAATATATATATTTGAAATCAGAAAAAAAAAGATCTTTCATTGTAATGCATAATATACGGGGTGTTCCATTTAAAAAAATTGAAATTGCCTATATTTTCCCATTTTTCAAAAGCGATATTTCTTTAATGATAATTTCAAAAGATAACATAAAAGACAAACTACAATTTTTATATAAAACATTTTTTTCTATCTTCAAAAACAAAGACTCAAGAAGCCACGTAAATATAATCAAAGACCCTGTACAGTTAGAAAGCTAGACGCTGTTAAAGTTCAAAAATCTCATTTTTCAAGAGTCAATATCTCGGAAACTGTTTAGTATAGACTAATAATGCTTTTATTAAAAAATGTTCAGAATTTTATGCAGAATCCAAAAAAATTATATAAAATAGGGGTATCCATTTAAGATTTAGATCTTACCCCCCCTCCCTCCTAGGGGCTTGAAGTAACAAGATTGACAATATACGCAACAGATGTCCCCCCCGAAATAAAAATCGACGGGTCCGAGCGATTTTCCAGATTTTCATTTTAAAGCAGGAAAATCCGTGGTGGGAAGTTTTCAAATGAACACCCTGTATATATTATGGTTCATATTACCATAGTTACTTATAATCTACAACCGTGGATTATGAGATTTCATAATCCACGGTCCCTGACGGAGGAGCAACTATGACAGCCCTTAAACGTCATGGAGGTTGGAAATCGGCCTCCGTAGCTGAAGGTTATATTGCTGATTAAAAAAAAAAACTAAAATAGACGCTGCTAATAAAATTTTAAAACAAATAAACTCAAATTTATGCCCATCTACATCTACCACTGTAGATAATGTTAGCTCCGAAACTTTTTCCATTACTAATAAAAACGATATGAATATAAGTAATATTCCTGCTCCCATTCATTTTCATTCATGAAAAATTAGAAATAAGTAATTGTATTTTTTTTTAGTTATTGTTAACATTGTTAAATTGTATTTTTTAGTTAAGAAATACCAATAATAATATTACCTTGTTATGTAAAAATATCCTATTGTAATCAAATTTGTTGCTCTGAATGCATTTTCTAATTTTTTGAATACTGAATAGTCGTAGATAAAGTATAGTATTTGACTCGCGTATAATGGCTATATTACACTCAGATTTTAAAATCTCGTGTAATATAGCCTACATTATACGCTCGTTAAATAATTTACTATTATTTTACCCACAGTGATGAACTCTTAAACAATTTTAAAATAGTTTTCAGTATAAACCGAAAAAAACCCAGTAAAGTGTCGCTTACTCTTTATTTTTAATGTCATCGACTTTGACAAAATCGGATCGTGTGTGGCCAACTAAATACTCGAAACAGGACACCATACTTTTTTGTTATCGGCGTAGACATTACATAACCTACATAAAAAGTAAATCGCTTTATTTTATTGTTCGCAGTGTCAATCTTCTAGACGTTTTTATATCATGACGCGATACAGGAAATGAAAACGCATTGTAATGATGATACGGCATTTTCTGCGATTCCTAGATGAGCAGGAAATACCCTTAATTATTTTTATATTGTAAATTTCCAAGACATTTGTTATCACAGTGAAGTCCTTTAAAAATGTTCATGACCAAGTAATGTTTTTTAAATTGTTTGTTTTTATTAGCCTACAGTGAAAAATAAAACGCTTTTTAAATGTCATCAAAAATATTTAAGCTAGTTTTGGGTTTGTTCGGGGTTGTGGGGCATTTGCCCCTCTCACCCCTTATTTCCATTACACCATTATATTATTTATGTTTGCCATATTCTTACAATAACATTTTTCGTTTCAGCGCCACCGTACATATCACAGTGTCAGACGTCAATGAATATGCGCCGACCTTTACCGAACCCAGTTACGTCCGGCAGGTCGACGAGGGACGAATCTACAACGAGATCGTCCGAGTGGAGGCGACCGACAGAGACTGCACCCCCAAATTTGGTGACGTGTGCAAATATGAGATATTGACGTCGGATCAGCCGTTTGTAATTGATATGGACGGCGTTATTCGGTAAGTGACACGAGTAAAAAATCGATTCGGCCCGTCATAATTTTCTATTTTTGTTAACATAATATTTTCTCTCAAACCCGTGGGCCGTTTTTTTTTTAGCTATTTTAGACTTATTCTATATTCTATCTTTGCCTACGGCGCTCATACATGTAAAATTACTCTGAAATAATTTTTTTTACATAGAAACACTGAACCATTAGACTACGAGCGCTCTCATAATCACATTCTGAGCGTGATAGCCTACGACTGCGGCATGCGTCAGTCCTTTCCCGCCCTGGTCACCATCAAGGTGAACAGGGTGTGCCGATTGGGTTGGAGGGGACTGCCCGAACGGGTGGACTACGCCCCGATGACTGGGAAACAGGAGTTGTTCCCGAGTGCCAGTCTGGAATTGTGCGACGTTCCTTGTACCGTGAGGGAATTGAGGGCCAGAGTTGACTTGGCAACAAGGTGAGAATTTTGCTTGTCAAAATACCTTTAGTAAATATCAATTGTCGGACCTCCATTGTCTTTATTTTGTTATTTAACACAACTTTTCGGTTAGTTAGTATCTCTAACCGAACCGTTTTCAAGTGTAAAGTAAATTGTCATTCTAAGGCTACTGTCTTAAATACTATATCCATGTGCAATGAAGCTTGATGACTCCGCCTACGTGCTTATTGAAGTGTGAAGTTTGAGCTGTTGGTTTTGGGCAAGAAGAGGCTTCCATGGACCAACCAACATATTATCAGAAGCCAAGGTTTTGGACACGGAACAGCACTGGAGAAAACAAAAATTCAAAGAAGCCTCTTTGATGAATCAAAATAGGTACCCACATATTTAGTAAACCAAGTATAGATATCCCCAATATCTGGAAGCCTCTTCTTGTCTAAAACCAGCAGCTCAAACTTCACACTCCAATAATCATGTAGAAGGAGTCATCAAGCTTCATTGCACATGGATAGTATTTAAGACAGTAGCCTTAGAATTATAATTTAGTTTACACCTGAAAACGTTTAGAGATACTAAGGAACTGAAACGTTGTGTTAAGTAACAAAATAAAGACAATGGAAGTCCGATAAGGTAATATTTTTTATATTACTTCATTGTCTACCACCTTCAAACAAACATTTGGTGTTTTCATATCTAGTATTAATACTAAATAAGTATGCTGCATGTAAAAAAAGTATTTTATTGTATATAAGTACGCATAAGTTAAAAAAAAAGCTCCTAAAGGCATAGTAATATACTTTGTGTAGCAGTTAAATGAAAAAGTTTATGGCATTTTTGTTGCGAAAGTTGAAAATTATTAAACATTAAAAAACACATTTTTTATTTATTAAACTTATATTACATTCCGTGCTCTTTATTATTTTCTTGGTACCTACCTCGGCAACACCAAATTATTATCGCTATATCATAAAATAAAATAAAAAAAAATAATTGAATATTATGGCGTTATAAACTTTTTATGGATATTTTACACGTACAAAGTAGCGCCCCGCGTCAAGTGGGGAAATTCTTAATGAAAATGAAATTTTATATTTAAAAAAAATAATATAAACAGGCCGAGAAGAGACGTGACTTGGACGAATATACAGGGTGTTCATTTGAAAACTTCTCACCTCGATTTTCCTGCTTTAAAATGAAAATGTGGAAAATCGCTCGGACCCGTCGATTTTTATTTCGAAGGGGACATCTTTTGCGTATATTGTCAATCTTGTTACTTCAAGGCCCTAGGAGGGGGGGTAAGATCTAAATCTTAAAAGGATACCCCTATTTTATATAATTTTTTTGGATTCTGTATAAAATTCTGAACATTTTTTAATAAAAGCATTATTAGTCTATACTTAAGTAACAGTTTCCGAGATATTGACTCTTGAAAAATTACATTTTTGAACTTTGACAGCGTCTAGCTTTCTAACTGGACGGCTTACATGTCCCTATCTTCGATTTTTATTATCTTTCCAATAGTGTGAACTTTCGGTTAAACCGGATGTAAGAAATATAGTACTTCCGGTTTGACCGGAAGTTGACACTATTGGAAAGATAATAAAAATCGAAGATAGGGACATGTAAGCTGTTTTGCTCTAAGACGTCCAGTTAGAAAGCTAGACGCTGTCAAAGTTCAAAAATGTAATTTTTCAAGAGTCAATATCTCGGAAACTGTTAAGTATAGACTAATAATGCTTTTATTAAAAAATGTTCAGAATTTTATGCAGAATCCAAAAAAATTATATAAAATAGGGGTATCCATTTAAGATTTAGATCTTACCCCCCCTCCCTCCTAGGGGCTTGAAGTAACAAGATTGACAATATACGCAAAAGATGTCCCCCTCGAAATAAAAATCGACTGGTCCGAGCGATTTTCCACATTTTCATTTTAAAGCAGGAAAATCGAGGTGGGAAGTTTTCAAATGAACACCTGTATGTGTTCACTAAATGGTTATCACAGGCAACGTTTTTATATTGTTTTTGTTACTCTATGCTTATGCTCTAACGTAAACTTATTAAAATAATGAAGTGGTACATTACGAATTGAAACGATAAGGGAAGAAGAGGTTTCCCGAGTTTTTTAAATGATATTTTAATGGAAATTAACATAAAGACTATCGACTTAAAAATGAAAATTAATGTTCTAGGCACATTGGGAAAGGATGCGACAGAGATACGTATTCAGTTCAGTCGCAACGGAAACTTTGTGGAGCATCACCGTCTGCCATTGACTTGCTTCCATCTCCAGGTGCCGGTACGGAATGGACCAAACCTCTTATTTCGGACGAAGGTAGGAAAGTCTGGCTTAAGTTTACTTTTGTATGAATCGCTATACATATATATATATATATATATATATATATATGCGATACATTTTTACAGAAAGCACTAACCGCATTTCATAAATCACTACTAACATAGAAACAGCGTATTACTGAATACTGCTGGCTATTAGGTCCGCGTCGGACTGTACCACTGTAGTCTGCATCGGCATGACATGTGGGATATGGTTCGCGTCAATTTTTTTTTATTTCATCCCGCCAGTGACTGAAGAAAAATACATTTTTCTGAATTCTACCGTGCGAGCAAAAATTATTTGCATCAAAGAGGGCTTGGTTTAGATCACAATGATATGGGGACGATATACGATATATCTAACCAAATCTAGGTTAACATTTTGTCAAATTCATATTATGACATGATATGCCAAACTGATGAGTAATAAAATAAGTAGACAAATACAAATTAATTTTTGTTGTTTACAAAATTAACAAAGTAAGAATATACAGAAAGAAAAAGGAAAATAATTACATAAATTGCTGAAATTGGTCACCGCCATGCTCCAAGCATAAATTCACACGTCTCTTCATATTTTCCAAAGTGTTGACCAGCATCTCTGGAGAAATGTTACCACATTCTTGGATAATCACAATTTGTTGGCGTATTTTGCATTATTACACGATCGTTTGCAGCAAGTTCTTTTGTTCTTACAGATGGTCTTCCTGCTCCTTTTTTGTGTTGTATAGAACCTGTTTCCCTAAACACAGCCACGGTTCTTTTCAGGCAATGATAAAAATCCCCAGCAATAAAAGCAACGTTAGGAAAATGTTCGTAAAAATCGTCCATGCACAAACCCGGATTGTATTGCCACTCACCATTTACTCTAACCCCGTTTCGAAAATACGCTTCAACCATGAATGTTTTGTGCAGTTCCGTAAAGCCCATTGTGTGAATTGTTCAAGAAATTGGAAAAATTAGCGATGAATCAAATTACTTGTAACGACTGTCAAAGATGACTGATTGATTGTTAATTCAGGTAGTTACTGACACCCAACAGGTATTAAGCTCTATGGCTAAGCATTACGTCCTTAGATGCAAGGCCCTCTTTGATGCAAATAATTTTTGGTCGCACGGTAGTAACATAAATAGTGACTATACAATGTGGACACCGCTGTATATCCATAAATAATGGTTGTGTGGAAGTGAAAGTAATAGGTAAAGTTGCCACAGTGGATCTTTGCCCGTGCGTCATCAATCAACGATCAGGACTCGACGTGGTTAATAACTATGCATCCTTGTTTATTACAGTAACAAGTTTGAATAAAAGCATAAAAGAACGTCTCCAAAATTCCGCAATAATATAACGTGCTAGACAAGGATAAAACTATAAACGTCAGTTAATTACTTTCTTTATTTGTTTAGTTGACAACCGTTGTATTTTGGAACGTCATTGTCAACCTTATTTTGATCTGCCAATCTAATTCGTATTTTGTAAATCTGTGTGCCTTAGAACTGTTCCTGTTTCTAAAAATAGTTCTTTTTAGAGGTAATTATACCCACCATCTGTTTTGGCGGTAAGTATTTATGGATTTTTATAATAACTAATTTATTTATTTTAAATATTCTAACCGTGAAAGTTCTTTGAAACGTTTACGGCAGTGGCTAAATTCCCTTAAATGAAAGGATGTTAAAAATTTGACTTTTGCGACTTTAATAGTCAATAAAACACCAAACTTTTGTAGATTTTAAGCTTAAAAAATAGTATTAAATGTATAAACATTTGTTTGTCAATTTCTTTTAGATAATAGAGAATGCCGGGCAAAACTTAAAATAAATAATAATTTTTCGTGATATTATGTAGGTACGTCAAACGGTAGGCAGGCACGTCCATTTTATGAACTTAACTTAGTTTTGACTTTTTTCGTCTCGTAATTTTGATTTGATTCATACGATTTTGATGACGTAAAAGTGATGACGCACGGGAAAAGAACCACTGTGGCGACTTTACCTATTATTTTTATACCCATATTCATATTTTTTTTTATTCGCTGGCCTGGCCTGCCCAAAATTTTACCCAACAACCCGCCACTGATAATATCGAATCAAAGTAATTATTTGGGATTTCTGCTTGGCAATTAATTAAATTGACGATGTCGATCACAGACTAGGGAAATTACGTATTATAGTAACCTTAGAAGTTCATTGGAATGTAAATTATCACAAATACATAATATACAGGGTTATAATTTAAAAAAAAACGGTTCAGCCTTTTATATAGAATACAGGGTGAATCGAAAAAATGCTACGCGTATCAACTTTAATTTTTTTAATGACACATATTGTATTTTAAAAGTTAATATTTCGTAGACAGTTAAAGATAGGTATAGAATTTATGAAACATGTCTAGAATTGATTGTAGAATGTAAAAATATACAATATATTTCATTAAAAAAACTAACTTGACGGATCCGAGCGATTCTTGATTAAGTGGACCGTATCTTAATCTTAACATAGTATAAAACAAAGTCGCTGTCGCGTCTGTCCCCAGCTATATGTGCCCTAATCTTTAAAACTACGCAACTAATTTTGAAGCGGTTTTTTTTTAAATAGATAGAGTGATTCAAGAGGAAGGTTTTTATGTATAATACATGCATAATATTGTAGAGAAACACTGATAAATTTAGAGGTTTGTTCGGGGTTTGTATTTATAAATCTTGACGTGATGGTGAACTCGCCTTATTATTATCTCAGAGGCGTATAATGCCTGGCATTGCAACGCAGGCCGGGTACACGCTAGTTTTATATAAAAGGTTAATCAGTTTCTTTATCATAATCCATTTCTCCATCATATAATACAATGCCATGCGCAGGAGCTCAGTGAGTAAGATGAGAGTCAAATGTAATTAATTATTTATTTTGCTGAAACTCTTGCAGAAATTTATTTTGATATTAATAATGATTTAAAAATACTTCTTGGCTTCAATCAAATAAACTTACGTTAAATTTTACAAAATCTTCTTTTATGTTTATAACTAAAAATAAAATAAATTCCATCATTAACCCCTTCACATTTAGTATTGAAAATATTCGATATTCAAAAATGACAAAATTTTTAGGATTAGTTTTAGACGAAAATTTAAATTGGAAATGTCATATCCAGTATACTATCATTTCGATATCTCCTTTGGTATCTGTTTTGTACAGAGCTAGATATTTCATTCCTTTGAAATACTTACAAAATATATATTTTTCATTAAGATATTCAAAATAACAATACTTATTACAAAGCTTCTGCATGGGGATCGGCTTGTTTATCAAACTTAAAACCATTACAAAAATTGCAAAATAAAGTTATTAAATGTATACACAAATTACCACATTTAGAAGAATTAAAAATTTGTATTCTAATTCACTATATTATTTTAAAAGAAAAAAAATCAAACATAACACTTCAGGAGAATAAGACATTACATGATCATAACACCAGACGTTGTATAAATTATCAAACTATACCAGTAAAAAGTAATTTCGGAAAAAATATAGCTTTTATATAACGGAATAATAAAATATAACAATCTTCCAAAAAATATCAGATAAATTAAAAAATTGGCAACTTTTAAAAAACAATTAAAGATATATTTACTATATAAATTAAATTATTTATACTATTTTTTTTTAAATTGATTTTATTAATAAATTAAATTTGACTAACTTCCATTTTTTTTTATTGTTATTTTTTTTAATGGTTATTATTTTCTATATTATGTTGTCACTTTCCATCTAATGAACTGTAAAAGTTAGTTTGGAATAAAGACATTTTGAAAGTTAAATAGGTATTTTTTTTTTGTTTCGTTTTATAAAAACAAGCTTCCGAATGCACCCGTTTACCTAACAAAAATACCTGGGTTGTTATAGGTTCGGTGACTTATGATGTACTTAAAGATTACATGTTTCGCCCTTATATGGGCATCATCAGACCTAAAAGTTTATATAGTACAAATTTTTTTAGGCCACGAATCAGATCAGATGTTCGAATTTGATGGCAGCAGCACTGCAGTTTCCATTCCTAACGCCGTCTTGGACCATAACGTACCAGCCACGTTTACAATCGCTACCTGGATGAGACATGGTGAACACACGGGGCAAGACAAGCACATCAAAGAGCACATATTGTGTTCCGCTGATGATCACAGTAAGTGACTTTTTCTGTACTGTCGCGTACATTCATAAAGTTGATGATTCTCTCGCAATAAGTATCGACTTTTTAAAGGGAGGATATAATATGCTTGCTATAAAGAAAATCGATATTCTGTCCAATAATATAATTTGTACAGTGCATCCTAATGTAGTAGCTGGTTTACACCAGTGGTTCTACTGGTCTACTGTAGACCTAGTAATGTAAAATTCTCGGTAATAATCTTTTGGAGAATATTCTCATGAATATTCTCAAGTTAGAGAACTTTCTGAGAATGGTAAGAAAACCGCTAGAAATAGCAATAAAAAGAAATTAAAAATTACCTATTCTGCTTATTTTCGGCAAATGTCAAACGGCGTTAATCAAACAAAACGTAAAGAAATAAAATTTTTATTTAAAAAACATACCTTCCCAAGAATAACTAAAAACTAAACAAAAAAACAGTCAAATAAAGAAAGATCACATTTAACTATTAAAAACATACGAGTATACGTTAGCGCTTCTAGGGGATTTCCCTGAACCACTGTTGCCAGACGTAAAACACTGTTGCCAGAGTTATAGAAAAGGTTAGGGAAACTCAAAATTTTAAAAATCATTGCAAAATTTTTCAGTGTAAATCGAGGCGGTGTAAATTATGTAGAAAAACTTCTCCAGAGAATATTCTCGGGAGAATTTTCTTAATATTCTCCTCTCACATCACTATGTAGACCTATAAATGTTCTCAGTTATATGGATTATTACCAGTTTTAAATTACGATTGAATTTATTAAAAAAATAATATTGGTACCTATTGGGTAGTTTGTATTGTACCCGTTGCTTTATTTCTATTCCGAATTTATAACAATTGAATTGCGTAAGCGAATCTGCGGGCAGACGCTAGTGTTACATAAATAGAATAAAATTAGAATCAATTAACAGCTGTACCTCTACTTCACACCGTTTATAGATCATGAAGTAGAGTTGTTAAGAAAAGAACCGAACAGGTTAGAGATAGCCTGTTCAGTGAACTGTTCTTTGTAAAAGAACTGAACCGGTTCTTTAGATAGACTTATGACAGATGATTGCGCTCGCTTAACCTATTCAACCGACCACGCGGCGCTGCGCGCTCTGTTCACAGAACACCGCTGCGTCCGTGTGTGTGCTCTCACTGCTCTCTGTTCCCTGCCTGCTCCACGCCGCATGAAAGAACAGCCTTTTCTTTCTACCCAACTGTTCTTTGAGTAGGTTCGATTCTTTAAGAGAGTGAGATTCGACCGACACGGTGACGGGGACCGCTGAACTGGCAGGAGTGGCAGGCTAAACGACGCGATGGCGCGGTTAGAAATTTTTGAAATTTACCGGGAATCTTGGTGTGCTTGCTGTTTTCTTCGCGTTCGCTCGGCTCGGCTCAGTTATTTATTTTCTGTGTACTAAATTGTAGTGTACTGTACAGGATAATTAAAAATCATATCCGCTCTTTTCTTCCGCTTTCGCCATACTATCAAGAATAATATTAATATACCAAGTGAGTAAGTGACAATAATTTATGATCAAAAGAACAGGTGAACCGGTTTACGGAACAGGTTCCCAGGTGAGAACCGAACTGTTCGAACCTGTTCAGCAATTTACCTGCTCTTTAACATCACTATCATGAAGGCTGCAAAGTGTTTCTCCGGCAATAAAATGGTAGAATTTAATAGGATGAAACGTTTTAAAAGGCGTATGTTCTCTAGTTTTGCTTATTTTTATTTATTTATTGGCATTGCTGCACTTGAAAGGTTTTAGGACGTTTTTACTTGCGTCATTTCATATTTCGTTGAAATCTAATTTACACTCGCATCGACCACAACAAACCCAGACATACAGGTTGTTATTTAAGTATGTGGGCAAACTCCAAGGGGTGCTTCTTTAATTAATTTTGAGAAGAAAAGTTCATATAAACATGGGTCCGAAAATGCATACATTTTACGATACAGGGTGTCAAACTTTAAAAAAAAATCGGATGTTCGTAAATATCTCAATACTCTTCTACCCGATTTTGTTGAAATTTGGCAATTCTGTTTGTAATAAGAGGATAATTTAGCCTCAATTAGATTAAAATTATTAAGTCCAGTGGCGTCCCGGAAGACAGTCCAACTAATATTTTTGACAAAAAAATTGCGCGCCACTGACTTTTTTTAAAATTATATATTTTTTTTGAATTAAGCAACTACAAATACAACTATTTTATCTCTTGAGTTTTTTTTCATATCTTGCTTTGTTTTCGAGAAAAAAATATAAACCAGTTTATTGCATGTCCCCGGGTTATTAAGAGTAAAAAATGTAAACTACTTACCAAACTATTAGGCAATTAAAAATACACGAAAGTCCTCTTTTAAATTTTTTCGCACAGATTAAAACTGTTTTCGATAAAAGAAATTAACATAAAATAATCGCATAACGTAATAATTTATTACTGCAATGTTTTAAAAGTAACAACCATAGCTCTTATTGTTCCGGGGACATGCCATAAAGTGGTTTAAATTAAAAGAGTATTGAGATATTTACGATTTTTTTTAAGTTTGACACCCTGTATCGTAAAAACTATGCATTTACGGACCCATGTTTATATGAACTTTTCTTCTTAAAATCACTTAAGGTGGAATTCTCAACGTCATTCAGTCTATTGCCAACCTATAACCTATTTCGCGTTGATTTTTTGAGTTTATTATTTTAATAACTAACATTTAAAGAAAATCAATATCGTCGGTACATTATTTAGGTAGTATCTGATATATTACAAAAATATCAATTTATTTCATTGCTAATTTTGGGAGAATTGTATAGTGAAAGATCAATGAGTGACAATGACATAATAATGTTTAAAAAAAATCTTACCTGATATTTTCCGCTATACAATTCTCCTAAAATAAGTTATGAAATTCCTTGATATTTATTAAATATGTCAATTATTACCTATAAAATATCAAGTCGATACTGTTTTTCTTTAAATTTTGTATAAAAGCTAGAAAACATAAATAAATCTATGCGAAATAGGTTACAGGTTGGCAAGCATGTTGATACTCCCACCTTAAAGAAGCACTCCTTGGAATTTGGCCACATACTTAAATAACACCCTGTATTTACTAATAGATAAAATTGTAAAGTAACTGACTGATTGATTCATCAACGCCCCAGCCTGAAACACTAATCCTAGAATCATGAAATTTTAATGATGTCTTCTTATAACGTAGGCATCCACTAAGAAGGAATTTTTAGAAAATCAACCCCGAAGGCTTTCCAGGTTTCCAGCTTTTATTTTAATTAATTCGTTGATTTTTTAAATTTTATCCCCATTCTTACAGTTGTTTTAAAATAATATTGCCTAAAACTTTTTATATAATTTTAAACCTTTTTTGTAGATCCCCCGGTTCACAAAACTTTTGGTAAGATTGGTGTTGTTTGAAGAGAATGATTAACATTTAACGGTTTTTTTTTGTGAAATTCCTCAATCTTTAACCCTTTTCATTATAATTTTCAACATAATTTATTATTTAAAAGAACTAACTGCATTATACGAATTTGAGTGTCGTCTTTTAAGTTTTCTTTGTTATGCTCTAACACAATAGCTTTGCCATAAATTCTTTGGGAGAGATGTCTCGAAAAGAAACTAGCTGTGTCATAACAATTTGTTACAAGCTGATCTGTTTTTTCTGAGTGGGACACATTTTATTTTGAATCTCTTGGGAGTGAGGGGGGGGGGGGGGCGTGTCTACTCCACAGGCTTATTAAAAACGTAAAATGCTTATTCCCCATGCGCGTCTCTAGGAACGGCTGTTTTATCATGGAATTAATTTTTTTCCCTAGAAAAAATACTGGATGATTTTTTTTTATTTGCTTTACTTGCTGAAGATCTTTAATTGGTTTAAAATTTTACAAGCGATTTAATACAGGGTGGTCCAACGAAAATTTAACACCTCCATTTTCCTGCTTTAAAATGAAAATGTGGAAAATCGCTCCTACCCGTCGATTTTTATTTCGAGGGGGACATCTTTTGCGTATATTGTCAATCTTGTTACTTCAAGCCCCTAGGGGGGAGGGGGGGGGGGGTAAGATCTAAATCTTAAATGGATACCCCTATTTTATATATTTTTTTTGGATCCTGCATAAAATTCTGAACATTTTTTAATAAAAGCATTATTAGTCTATACTTAACAGTTTCCGAGATATTGACTCTTGAAAAATGACATTTTTGAACTTTGACAGCGTCTAGCTTTCTAACTGTACGTCTTAGAGCAAAACGGCTTACATGTCCCTATCTTCGATTTTTATTATCTTTCCAATAGTGTCAACTTCCGGTCAAACCGGAAGTACTATATTTCTTACATCCGGTTTAACCGAAAGTTCACACTATTGGAAATATAATAAAAATCGAAGATAGGGACATGTAAGCCGTTTTGCTCTAAGACGTACAGTTAGAAAGCTAGACGCTGTCATAATGCAAAAATGTCATTTTTCAAGAGTCAATATCTCGGAAACTGTTAAGTATAGACTAATAATGCTTTTATTAAAAAATGTTCAGAATTTTATTCAGAATTCAAAAAATTATATAAAATAGGGGTATCCATTTAAGATTTAGATCTTACCCCCCCCCCTCCCTCCTAGGGGCTTGAAGTAACAAGATTGACAATATACGCAAAAGACGTCCCCCTCAAAATAAAAATCGAGGTGTTAAGTTTTCGTTGGACCACCCTGTATACTGGACCTAAAATATCGATAATAATATCGATCTATTTGCTCAGCCTTATTTTCAAATGATTTAATCCGCTTGGGAAAACCAGATATTAATGGGAAATCGGGAACGGTCTTTGCTCGGTTCATTGCTAACAGACTGAAATCATAAAACTATATAAGAGCATTAAAACTAAAAGGTCTTTCGATGGATTGAGATAATAGAAGCCCGGCTGAGTTCAGTCTATGCAAAGTAATGCAATTCATAAGTTTTTAAAGTTATCTGATCCTTTGTTAATTCGGGTTATAACTTTTTAATCAATTCAGTATAAATTCTAAAGAAAGTTCAACTGAAATTTGAATAATTTTATCTATGACAAGAATCGTGAATGGTAGGTCTATTTTTTTTACGAAGACAAGTTAGTTTTTAGGGTTTTGATTTGCTTTTTGTAATGCCCAATGTAAACAATGAATCGGAAGAGGCCCCAAAATCGATTTTTTTTAGAACTTAAGAATAAATCTTGATGGAAGATTTTGCCATCTATCGATTCTTTGTATTCGAATAATCATTCGATTCTGAAAATCACCCGATTGTCCTGTGACTAGCTTGTATGGATGGATATTTTACTTTTCACTTTTCATTATTTGAATTTCCGCAAGATTCGTGAATAAATCAAATACTGCCACTTTATTGGCAGAGGAGAGGTGCCACGGAGCATTTTTACAGTCAGTTGTGCCACTTTTAGCACGATTTGCATGCAAGGAACAATGCTGGAAGCCATAACCCGGATAACCCAACGCAACTCCACAGAAGACGAAACACGCATTTAAAGCCACCATGTAGACCAAGGCTGAAGCCTTTGAAAATGGTAAAAAGTGAAAAAAAAATAATAGTAGGATGAAATCCATTGGAAAAGGAAGAGAATATAAAAAAATGAAAGGGGGTGAGTTTTTAAGGGTAGAAAACGATTTATCTCGTTTTCCGGCAAAACTACAAGTCCTATGGAAAAACGTTAAATAGCAATAGGTAATAAAAAGATCTACAACTTTTATATTTACACTTTTTTCACATAACCTCAAAATTTATGTGAAAAATTCAAATAACCAAGTTTTTGATTTTTTATTTTTATCTTTTACAAAAAAAAAAATTTCACGAAATTTGGTGAAAACTTACTTTTTTATGTCCCAAACACACTGTAATTTTTTTGATTTAAAATATTTATTTTTTCACCTTATTTTGACTTAATGTCGAAAAAGCACCCTAATTTTCAACCGAAAATTCCCACGTCAAAATATCTGCTTTTTTAAAAAAATCTGTGGGCTTTTTGTTCGTTGAAATCTCTACTTTCTGATGGTGTAAAAAAATATACATTACTATGGTAAATGTTCTCAAAAAATGCAAAGAAACGAAAAAAACTCGAATCCGAATTTTTTTTTTAATCATTATGTACAATTTTGAGCTATTTATTAAAATTTATACTTCAATTACTCGAAAATTCTTGATTCGGTGGGTGGTGGTGCATGGCAGTTCTTAGTTGGAAATTTCGTGAAAAAAAATTTTTTTTGTAAAAGATAAAAATAAAAAAACCAAAAACTTGGTTATTTGAATTTTTCACATAAATTTTGAGGTTATATGAAAAAAGTGTAAAAAAAAAAGTTGTAGATCTTTTTATTACCTACAACTTTGCCATTTAACGTTTTTCCATAGGACTTGTAGTTTTGCCGGAAATCGAGATAAATCGTTTTCTACCCTTAAAAACTCACCCCTTCCACTTCCCGACCTCGGATCGCCCGTAAATTATTTTTCCTTTCATTTTTGTTATATTCTCTTCTTTTTCCAATGGATTTCATCCTACTATTATTATTTTTTGGTTTCAAAAATTATCGACCCTGGTCTAATGTGAAACCAAGCGGTAATAAATACGTCGCGTCGTATCGCCATCTAGTAGAATAAACTAATACTAAAAAATAGAACAAATTTTAAAATTCCTAAAGTTCCGCTGCGTTCAACACAATGACTCTTATCGTTTGTTCGAGCTTTGGTTTCGGGAAAAGTGCGGCAATACTTTGGCATAATTTGCATGCCAAACTAAGAGGTTAACTGGGACTCTCGAGATTATATGGCAAAAGCTAACAGCCCCGAGTCTATGAAATTGAATAAGATATTAGGAAAACTAATGAATGCAATAAGTTTGCCTAGTCGATGGCTGAATGGGGGCCCTTTGTTGCTTCGGGTATGTTTTTCGCATAAATTATTTTGCGGTTTAATAACGCCGAAAATCGATGTGATTTTAGTGTTTGTTGGATAATTTCTATTTAAGAGTCTACCATCGTTTTGCGACACTTCAAAATCTTTTAATTACAGACGATCGTACTCAATCTGTCATATTTTGTTAAAAATTTCACGCTGTCTCGCCCCTGACAGGTAAAATGAATGGATAAAAATTAAATTTAAAAAGTAAATTAGAAGGGTGGCAAAAATCTACCATTTACACAAAGCCTTAATAATTATGATTAATGGAAAAGAAACTTTTAACATTTAAATGTTCGTGCTAATGTCTGTCAGATATCATTTTTCAGAAAATGAGGTAAAAAAGGTTTTATTAATAGAAATATACAGGCTACGTATAGTATCGATTATATAAGAATGTAATGACTGCCGTCTGCCGTTCTCATGCGTCATTTCTAGTGACATTATGTTTACATAACTTGAAGTTTGGTCGAGGCCGGACTTCAAATTTTTTATTATTATTCGTAAACAAACCAACAAAAAATTTATTAAATGTCTAATTTGGGACACACTGTATCAATTTTTTTTTATAAAAGAAGACCACAACTTAAAATGTTTATACCCGTATCCAAGCATTTTTCCAAAAAAAAAAACTCTACTGGATTTACTGAGTTTATTCTAAATCACACTCTATATTCGTCTGTCATTAATAGTAGTAGTAGTAGTAGTAGCATGTTTTATTTAGCAAAAAGCTACAATTAAATATTTTTTAATACATTTTTTAACACATTTTATAGATTTATTTTTAAATTTTAAAACGCAACATTCTTTTAACAATTAACAAAAACAGACAAAAAAAATTAAACATTTTGCTAATTGTATCAAATATTACGTATTATTTTGTTTTTTAAATAAAAGCAATTTTAAAGTTTTTTAAATAGTTTTAATGATATTTGACATTTAATAGAACTTTCCAAAAACCTTTATGAAAAATATTAAACAATCGGGCAATAAATTAATTTTATGTATAAAGATACATACTAAATAAAAAATTAAATTTCTGACATTCAACCAATCTAAATTTTTTAACATAAAATTTATTTTTGTATATTTGTCGCAATTTAAAATAATCCTCATTGCCTTATTTTTGTAAAATTTGTAATTTATTAAATATTTCCTCACTAGCACAATATAAAATGGAAGAACAATAAAGAAAATGTGGTAATATAAAAGTATTTAATACAGTTTTTTTAGAAAGCAAACTTAAATTAGAACTGATTCTTTTAAAATAACCTACTTTTCCGGCAATCTTCGATATGATACTTTCAAAATAATTTAAAAAATTTTATTTTGAATCAATAATAATTCCTAAATATTTAAAACTGTTTACTAATTCCAATTTTTCACCATAAATTACAACATTTATATTTTGACAATTTAAATTATTACCCATAACCATACATTTAGTTTTTGAAATTTTTAATTTATTTACTTTTAGCCAATTTAATAATATATTTATCTCAACATTTAGAATATTTAGACCATCAAAAATATTTAAAACTTTAATGTAAATTAATGCAACTATTTTCTGTTGGCAAACATGTTTGACATATGACAAGGGGGCGGCCATTACATTCTTATGTGATAAATACCTTACGAATACACCTAAATGCTAACAATTTTCAAGCAAATCGAATTGACATCGTTAAAGTACATCCATCCATCCATCCAATTTATTTTCATTAATTTTATGTATCAACTGGACAGACCGGCGTTTACATTTTATTTTGTACGATACAAAATAGCGTCGCTTCTACAAAACTAAACTAATTTGTTGGGCCTGACAGCTCGCAAAACCATACATTTGTAATTAAAAACCTATAGCCATTCTAACATTGTCTGGTTATACCAAATATATGGCTGCAGTTATCATGGCTATGCTGAAATATATGTTTTAGGGGACATACATTATTGTATTAGCGAGAAATAATGAGTATTTTTCGTCGCGTTGTCAGAATTTCATTTTAAAAAGTCGCAGGTACTCGCTAGTATTATTGATAAAAAGATCAACTCGTATTACTTGATTTGATCTAATTTTTAGATATTGCGAATTTGAATGTCTTGATCTCAAGGAAATGCGAAGTTTTCCATCCACTTTAACACAATGGCGTGCCCTTATTCCAGATTCAATTTTGACATGTTCCACAATAGTAAAGAACAATTTGCATTCTTAGCTGTGTCTGCCGAGATGAAGCTCTCGGATGTTTTAGTTGAAATGCATCGAGTAAATGGGAAAAAGTCGCAAAAAAAAAAATTAAAGCTTACAGTCAAATGAAATATAATAAAAAATAGTCGATTTTTGTTTTCAAAAGGCTTATTATCTTCAGCCCTCTTGTCCTAGGCCTGTAGTTTAAAACTTAAGGGAAATAGGGGCATAATTCGGAAGTATAAGCCGAAAGGTGAATTGAAGTTATTCCAAAGTTTTAATTTTTAAGAATTTCACAACAGTTTTTCTAAAGTAGCAAAATGTATGCTTTATCAGCTACGGGTAACAGTTTGTTTCTAAACTTTTTTTACCACTCAATGCAGGTAGGTAAATAATTTCACATCGAAACATGTTTGATCTTCCTTTTTTCTTAAATTAAGTTACCTACAAAAGTTACGTATACATTAAAACTACAGTAAGTCATTGTCTATGGAATTTAAAACATTTTAGTGTAAAATAACATACCCAGGGTTTCCATATAAAAGCAGGAAACAGAAAAAGGATACTTCTCTTTATAATAAGCGCACAAACATTGTGCGTAGAATTTTTTCGTTTCCTACTAACATAATCAGCTAAACTTATTTGCTTCTTGTAAATGACACCACTATTTTCTTCAATTAGTTCCGATACAGTTGGCACCATGCTCGGCACCATGACTTGTCATGTCAACAAAAATATTTCTCTTTTAACGATTAAAATTATTTTACTTATTACTGCAAGGCAGCATACCAGAGTATGTACAAATATCCTCTACGTGGTTAAACATGATTAAATATAAAAATAAAATATTTCGTATTGTCTCTCGCCTAAAATTTCATTCATTAATAATAGCACTATAATTTCACAGCCTAGACTTTCTTCAAAGGCTTCTTTTAATCTTCACTTAAGTAAATTTTGATTAATACTTAAATGAAATTTTTTAAAATTATTAATTGTATTAAAAATCCTTGCCCCTGGTGTTGACTAATCGCTCCGAATCCTTTAGCCGTTACAATCGAATGCGGAGTCGGAAATTAAACGCGCTCTCTCTCTTCTGTCTTTGTTTGACACATATGAATGTTTGATGCAGACAAACAGGTTATTCATGAATAAATGGTTAGTCTACTCTACGAGAAGTGTATGCCTGAAACTCCAAAGCCCACCGTTAATGAGATGCTGACAATTAATGAATTACATTTATTCCACTGATATCAGGCTGATTTATGGTACATTTTGAAGATGAACCGTTTGCACATTCCTTATTCCTTTCCAGTATAGAGTGTGAGCGTTTGTTCGTTTATCGGTTTCATCAAATAAATTACGGGAAAATTTTCTGTTCGACATAACAGGCGTGTAAAGATCGGTCGCTCCATTTCGACAAAATAGACAGTTACGATTAAAATGGCTCTGTTGAAATGCACATCGCGCTATTCAAATAGACATGAATTGATGTCGGAATAAAAGGTTGCTGAACGAGAAATTATTCAGGATAATGTATAAATCGATGTGTTATGCCGTTGCGGTGCTTTATAAAAGTTAGCCGATTTATCATGTATAATTTTGAATGTGAAATTTTTGATAATAAAAGGTTTTTAAATTTTCGGTTGTTGGGATTTCTTGGACTTTTTAAAAGGATCGTTGCAATTATTTTTATTCCATTAAACAAGATGGTTGTAATAAAAGTTGTAAGTACGGGTCTAACGGTGTCTATGATTGTATGCCGAAAATATGACAATTCATCTTTAAATACTACTTTTCATCAGTTAGTGTGTGCTGACATTATTCTAGTGTCATAATTTGGGGATAGTAACCGCTTATACTGTGATCCACCGAACCCCGCAGTCTCCTCACCCAAACTAATGTAGTCGAGAGGGTAGAGGGAGATGTTGCAGGTTCAAAGCTTTTTTTTTAACCTGTGGACTGTTGGTGCATGCGCAGAAGGGGTGACCGGAATTGGCGTTGAACATATTATCTCCCTCTACTAAGAGGCGAAGTCATTTTTAAGAATGAATGTATTGGTCCGTCCATAGCGGATTGATTACAAGGCTGTCTTCAAAGAAATTATAAGACTAGTTAGGTTTACCTAACATTTAAAAAAATTCCTAATTACTTTATTCCATTTTCAAACCACTTGCCCCTTGGGCAGAGTGAAACTTTTGAACTTTACTGCGTAGGTACTTTTCATTACTTCAAAAGTGAAAATTAACTTTGCCTCTTTGCCTAACATTCGAAAAACAAAAGAAAGTCGATTTTTAATTTACAGTCCTTAGAAAAGCTCTGACAGAAACGTGTGTTTTTAAAAGCGAGCCTAGAATTATTAAAAATATTTCGGTGTTTTTGACCTCGACTACAAGAAAAAAACTCTGTTTAAGAATTATACTTTAAGATTTACTCCATATTTAGGTTTTTTAAAGTAAAAAAATAATTTTTTTAAATCGTCAAATAAACTATTATAGTAGAAAAACAATCTCGGATCGGGAACAAAGCGATGTTGCCGTGCGTTGTGCAATTTGCAATTACGTTCTTACGTATCTAGATCTGATTATTCTCGTATAGGACAAAACGTGTAAGATAAACATTTTTTGTTCTCACTTTATAAAAAACAAAACATTCTTAATTGTCGAATAAAACTTTTGAACCGGAACGAAGTTTTCTCTTGTCCTTTAGATCAGGCGATACATCAAATAATCATATTTTAAGAAACTACCGGATCTCCCGGGAAACAAGAGGACAACCGTGCAAAAGCAAATAATCACTTATCGTTTCCAATTTCGTCCTTTTTCTCTTCGGCCTGTTGTAATCAACCATAATATAAATTCAGGGCAACACGCAGCGTTTCCGATTTCCTTTTCGAATCGAAAGGAAAACCGAATGTGCGCCCATGCGTTTAGAATGGGCATTTGCATAAAAATCAGGTTGTGTAGCTCAGTGGTGGCTTACTTGGACTCCGCATATCGTTATAATGTTTACACGTAAAAACGTTTCAATATCATTACTATTTCCACAATAACCTAACATTTTTTAAATTATCCTAATGTCAAAATTGTCAATTCATGTGTTTATTTTCACTTGCTACCGCTGGGAGGCAAACGTTGCCACGTAGTTACAAATTGAGTCAATTTAAGCTCAAATAAAACCAGAAAAGAAGTACCTCTTTGGATTCTTCGACAACAGCATATTATTCTAGAGTAAAAATCGGTGTATATTTTCACGTGGTTTCATTGTGGAACTAGCTAGGAACCTGATGGACATTTTGTCGGCTTGTTGTGATAAAGATAGATAAACGTCTATATTGCTCTGTCATCGTTGACATGCACACGGTGTGCCGATGCGCATAAGTTCTCAAATTGTGACGTTACGTGGGCCAGTCCAGCGCTTTTAAATTTATGGGGATTCAACCAATAAGACTATTTTATTTATGTGCATAAACAAGAGGTAGATAAACAAATAAACAAAATGCTAGACCAAAAAATTATCCAACCAAGTAGCTCACCTTGGAGGGTTGTAATTGATTTTAGGGGTTCCATCAGATCCAAATGCACCAGGCTGACATTATGAAAACGGCATTTAGCACTTAAAATGGCCATTTTGAATTCCTGATAATGCCTTTCGGTTTCAAGGGGGCGCCAGCTTCTTTCCAAAGAACCATGGACAATACTCTGCGCGGAATCCAGAATGAAAAATGCCTAGTGTACCTAGGTGAACAATTATTGGAGTTATTTAAAACCCATAAATATGGTAAATGTGATTGAAATATAATTGGGACCGGTGAACATTATTTCTTCGAAATTTAAATTACTTAAAAATGCACGGGACAATGTTAATAATAATGTAATTAAATGACGTTCTCAATTTAAAAAATTAATATAATTGTAATAAAATGTTTTATTGGATAATTTTGCAATATTATTCCAATGGAAATTTGGTACTTATGTACTTTAAATAAAGTTAATAAAAAACTAGGGTTGTCATTTATAAAAATTATTGATATCGTCATATCTCTAATTTGGGACGCGATGTTTCAATATTTTTTTTTATAAAAGATATCACAGCTTAACCTGGTTATACCAGTTTCCAAGCATTTTTTCAAAAAAAAAACAAAACCGTAGGTACTGGATTTCCTGAATTTATTCCAATTGACAAACTCACACTGTATCTGTGTAATCTGTTATGCTTCTGTGAACCTTTACTTTGCTTTTGGTAATATATTACCCAATCCGCGGGCCGCTGGTTTCAAATAGAGATTAGCATAAAAATCAGGTTTAGCGTCTCGCGTACCTCCTGCTCACCCCCCCTTCCCCCGATAGAGGAGGCTATTTGGCCTTTTGCCAGTTGAAATAATGAACTTTTAATCCACAAAGAAATATGGTTTATTCGGAATTGATCGCCTTCGCATTGGTTTTTTTCAAATGGCTTTTAGCCTTCGCCAGGAAGCTGCTGTTGTTGGTGGTTTTCTCGATAATTATGACGGATAACGATGGAATTGCTGACATATTGTGGAGGCATTGTAGGGTATTTTGGATTCGATTCGTTTTATATTATTAAATGTTGTTTTTCAAAATGCAAACACCATGGAAATAAAGGTTCTGTGAGCGTAATTACCGATCTGTAGTGAAATAGATATACAGTGTGACCAGTAAAGTCCGTATGGGATTTTTTTTCTAAATAACTTTATTCGACATTTGACTTTGGCATCAAGTTCTGCTTCGATCGAGATGAAAATTAAGCAAAAAAATAGTAGTCACGTAAGTCGCATTATCTGTCTAATTTTAATTTTTTCCAAAAAATAATTCAAAAGTAGGGTTTTTTCTAAAAGTATCGAAAAAAGTTATTAGAAAAAGTTTTTTTTAAATGCAGTTTCTAGCCCACATGCAAAATTTTAGCTGCATAAGATAATTTTGATTTCTTACCCATATTTTGTAAATTGCACCACTTTTGCAAAATAAGACTCAACGCAACCTACATAAAACTTTTTAGTTTTGACAATGCTTTATTTCAGATACATTTTCTTTAAAGTAGCGCCATTTTAAATGTGTGTTTTTCTACAAAATCAAAATTGGGCTATTAAAATTTGGTCGCATGTAATGCAAAGTTTATTTGTTTTTGACCCTGTATAAGGTAACTTCATAAAATAAGTATTTTTGAAAACGTAGTTTATGTCTGAAAGTAATACCTACACCTTAATATTAAGACAAAAAAGAACACAGTGTCATCAATAAAGTGTTTATTAAGTGGAAAATAAATTTAGTGGTGGGTAAAAAATCAAAATTATCTTATGCAGCTGAAATTTTGCATGTGGGCTAGAAACTGCATTAAAAAAACTTTTTTCGATATTTTCAGAAATACTTTGAAATAATTTTCAGAAAAACTTTTGAATAATTTTTCGGAAAAAAATTAAAATTTGACAGATAATGCGAATCACGTGACTACTATTTTTTTGCTTAATTTTCATCTCGTTCGAAGCAGAACTTGATGCCAAAGTCGAATTTCGAATAAAGCTATTAATAAAAAAAAATCCCGTATGATGCGGACTTTACTGGTCACCACCTAAACGGACGAAAGCCTGGGCACGATGTAAATGCAGAGAAGCGAAGTGACTTAAGACGGATATCGTAAACTCAGTAATAGATTTCTAGTAATAGAAACTAGAGCGATTTTTTAAGACATTATTCCATTAGCATCGTTGGTACAGTAGTCAGAAACCGTCAGCAAATTAACGACGCATGCGAACGTGTTTTAAAGCATTTGCACACGACAAATCCCAGACCGCTGACAGAAAATCCGGCGTTCGCAGAAGCCGTACAAACGAAGCTATTATAAATATTATTTGCAAAATAGGTATATTATTTCAATCATAATACCCAAAATCTTGTTTACCGTTCCGTTTTTAGAGGTTCTGAAAAAAGACGAATGCCCCCGCGGTTCTTTAATTTATTTTTAGCTGAAAGTAATCTTTGAGCTTTTCAAATTCTTTCAATTACCGAACGTTAATTAGAAAAACACGTCGTCTCTCTTAATCTTGTAAAAATCGCGTCACGTTGGGTAACTGGGCACAGGGGGTAAGTGTACGAAAGGCCCGTATCGCATATACAAGAAATCACGTAACTTTTTTGGTGCATTGACGTTTCCCTTGTCAAACATATACCCCCCTCTTCCATATACCGCGTGGTGCAACCCTAGACTGGCCATTGGAAATCCCATATCAATTTTGCTACCCTCAAATATTGGCTCCCTTCTTAATTTTACATCAAAATTGTATGACACTTTTTGAAGGTCCTTGTATGATGGAGTCACACAACAAATTTTATTATTTTATTATAAGCCAAATAAAAATTATTTGGAAAAAATCTTAAAAATGCAATACTGTTCTGATACATACCTCAATCAAACCTCCAGTATAATTTATCCAATGTCAGTGTGATGACATTCCAATCATTCCATACGGCGGTAAACGTCGGTCTCTTTGAGACTGTTTACCGCCGTATGGAATGTCATCGCACTGACTTTGGAATAACAATAATAACTATTATGATAATGTCAAATGATAGGTACTAGACGTTTTATTTAATGGGTTTATTTTACATGCATTGCCGAAAATACCAAAAGCGTGCCCAATTGCCCCGAATTACTCGACAGCTTAAAATAATTAATTCTAAAAATATTCCTAATTTTGTGGGATCCACAAAAGATTAGAAAGTAAGATCTAATTATATTGTCCCCGGCAGGAACAAAACAAAATTATTTTGTATAAAATAACATAAATAATCGAGAAACAACGGAAAAGATACGGTTATTGTTTGAGAAAATCTGTGGAAATATTTCGCAAGTAAATACAATAAGCCTGTTCTCCGAATTTTAATTTATTCACTCTGTGGGGAAAGTCCTAAGAAAAACATTTTCCATGGAAAATTACTTTTCGGGAAAATGCGTCATTGAGGTACATTACCATTCGTGAAAAATGCAAGAACGACATAAAGGGAATAATGTCACAACTGGAATTATGTTTCGAACAGTGCGATTAAGAAAAGTCATTTCCTAGTAGTTAGAGATGGGTGATTTTACAGTATCAGGTTTTTTTAATGGCAATGGTAAAATGTTTAAAGTTTAAAATATACAGGGTAGTACAAAACTAAAGATACTGGACACAAAAAAATCCTCACTGGTTCATAGAAAATCACATCCAGTTCTGGGTAATAGGGTAATCGGACCATTCTTCTTTGATGGAGAGCCTCGCTGGAGAAAGATATCTAAATTTCCATCGAAATGATCTGGTTCTAGCTCTTCCCACTCTATTTCCAGATGATAAAGATCCTGATTTACCAAGTTGAACCTTGTGGTTTCAACAGGATAGTGCTCCCCCGCATTATGCTGCTCATGTAAGCATTTTTCCGGAATGGTGGATAGGTAGACTGAGGTTAATAGAGTGGCCACCCAAGTCGCCCGATCTGAACCCACTGGACTTTAGTGGGGTTACGACAAAAATGTAGCGTATAAATCCAAACCCAACTCGATACAGATACGCTTAAGGAGACCATTCGACGAATAATACGAGAAATTTTTCCACAGTTAGTACAAAATGTACAACAGTATTTTTAAATATCGTTTGATCTTAATTAAGTGGGCTGATCCGTAACACATAACCGTGTGTAAGTTAATAAATTTTACAGCCAAGAAAAAAAAACATTTTCAAAATTTTCATTTGATTTTTCCAATAACGGGAGTTTTGATACACCATATTAATATTTATTTATTTATTTATTACACTTGCCGACATTAGATACGTCCGAAAGGTTTCTCGTGTGACCCGAGACAATAATAACCTCGCTCGAAATTATTACCCAAAGGATTCCTACTTATAATTCAACGGTAGATGTCGCTCTTATGTCGAGCGCGGGTCACGTATGAGCGCTTTGACTTGGAAATTTTCCCGCCAAATAATATCGCCGGTGACCCAAATCTGTACCGCAGAGATTGTCGAGCCCTTGGAGGATTAATATTAATCGAAGGGTTGTTGCTTTCGGTTCGATTTCGGCGATAAAAAAAACTACGGGAAACTATTTTAAGTTATTCAAAAACATGATTTTTGAGCTATTTTATTTTTTGGCTTTTAGTACAGTTTCAATTCATGGCCTTTACATTAGCACTACCTAAAAAGAAAAAAACTGTTAATTATAAATAATGTTTAAAAAGTTACATTTACCAATTTCTTTAAATAAAATCTTGAAATTTTGCACAATTTTTTCAAATAAATTTTTTGGCTATTTTGTCACCTAACCTCAGTTTTGGTAAATTATTTTTTTTTAAATTTCCACTATCAGTAGTCACGTGACGTAAAGTAGCCAAAATATGGCCAATTTTGACCGATATTCCTAATAACAGCCTAATAGGCATACATAACGGAAAAATTGCACCAATCTTTGATTGTACAAAGCCAAAAAAAGTTTTGCTTCTTTGGTTCCGATTAACATTATCTCCAAAATTAGCCGCATCAAATGCGGACCGACCGGCATTGTGTGAACGTTTGAAGTAACCGTCTAATCCATGTTAAACGTTTATGTTATTTCTTTTTAGAAATGAACAGACACCACTACGCTCTATTCGTGAGGAACTGCCGAATGATTCTGTTGCTGAGACGTGACTTCTCCGAAGGAGACTTGAACATCTTTAGACCTGCAGAGTGGAGATGGAAGCTTCCCCAGGTAAATAAACTTTGATGCGCCCATTAGGTATACAGTTTTTTCTCTATTTCATATTCACACCTATATTTTTACTAACCCTGAAAAGTTGCCCCAGCCCCACTACTATAACTTAAACTCAGTTTATTATTGACCACAACTGTCAAATCCCCTATGTTGCCTCTTTTAGATTGTTACACTGCTATGTACGAGTTTTAACTCAACCCATTGTATTAATTTTTTTATAAGCTTCGCCTCACTTAGCCCCATTTAACCATATGGGTCTTTAATTTTTTCCTGACATATATTGTTTCTGTGTAGTTGATGACATTCTCTAAGGTGGAAATATGTCCTACCATTTTGTTCTAATGTACTTTATCCTCTTTTGAGGTACTTTTTACTTATTAAAACTATTTTGTGGCTTAGACAGACCTTTTATTTTCCCTTATTCTAATATACAGTGTGTCCACGGATAGAGTTTGAAAGAAAAAAAAAACTTTTTTATTAGTAGGTATAGAAGAAAAAATCATTCTTTATAAAAACGTCTGCTTGTGCTGAAACTGCAATTTCGAATATCAGATTTTCGATTACTATACAGGGTTCGTCACAAACAACATTTTTAGTTTTTTGGATTTCGTTTAAAATAAATTTACGTAACAACAAACAACTATTGTTGCTTTCTTACTTCGAATATAATTTTATATCTGGCCGAGTAACGATTTTCTTGTAAAAAACCCATTTTTATTTGCCTACTTTTGAAGTATTTTTATTATTACGTGTCATATTTCTTTAATTCATTCAATCATAAATTATAAAACTTTTATTCAAACGTGGTACCACCGAGTCGACATCTGAATTCCCGATAGCAGTTCCTAACTTTCTGAATTGGGATATTTGCAATTATAACTACTCTTATTTTTTCTTTCAAGAGATCTAAGTTATTATTGAAATTGGTTTTATACACATATTGTGTCTTCAGATATCCCCATTAATGAAAGTCGATAATTGTGAGATCGGGACGCGATTTAAAAAATATAAACTATTACAGCACAAGACACGCCCCCAATTACGAAATTACAAAATATAATCGGCCTTAGCGCGATTTTACTCAATATAAACTATTAGAGCACCAGACACGTTCGCCCCGTGAATCATTGCAAAATATAATCCCGCTCAGCACATTTCTGTAAAATCTAATCGTTTGTAGCTCAGAGTGTTTGTTGTAGCATGACCGACGGCAGAAATATTTTTCTTAACCATCCGCACGAGTCCCACCGCCTGACGAGTCCTTGCTAGACAAATTCCTTCGAGAAGGTATATTGGCAACCGGTTTGTTCGTTGTTACCCAGAGCATTTTTTTTAAATTTTATTATAGAATAATATTTGTGGAAAAAAAAATGCTCTGGGTAACAACGAACAAACCGGTTGCCAATATACCTTCTCGGCGGAATTTGTAGAAAAGGACTCGTCATGCGGTGGGACTCGTGCGGATGGTTAAGAAAAATATTTCTGCTGACCGACGTGATGGATCTAACCTCAATTTCATCAAGATTTATTTATATGGATCAGCCACGTTGTGCTACAAACGATTAGATTTTGCAGGATTGTGCTGAGGCCGATTATATTTTGTTATTTCGTAATTGGGGGCGTGTCTTGTGCTGTAATAGGTTATATTTTGTAAAATCGCGATCGGGACTGCTACTTACACATGCCAACTGATTTGGACCGGACCATAGGTACCTTCTAATCCATTTGTTCCCAAAGTGATGATTTAGCCAATCATCAAAAGGAATTAAAAATTTGAATTGAAAACAAAAATGCAAAAAACAAAAACTGTTGTTTCTGACGAACCCTGTAAAGCGATGAAGCCCTCTTAATGCATTTACTTAGTTAAAATAAGAGGAAACGAAAAAAAACTTTCCTTATTTCACAGCTGTAAATCTGCTACTTATTGCTTTTAAAACAAATTGTTCCGTGTAATGAAATATGTACGGGCAACGCGGCGCCGAAACTAAATCCTGTATGGAATATTTAAACGGGTTTAAACAAATAGCTTATATAATAGGATTAAAGAATAATTATTCCTCTTCTCTAGACTACTTAATTTTTAACTGTAAATTATTGGATTAGTTTTGGAAACTTTAACGTAAGTAAATGCTTAACTAGTTTGAGAATCTTAACTCGTTTGTAACACGAACTTTTGAAAATTTAAATGGACCGTTGGCCAGGCTGGCCTGACGCTTTGGTCCACTTGACACCCTAGCAAGATACAACCGTCAAAACTCTACGGGCATATGAGAAAACACTAAAGCACTATTGTCAACTATACGTACTATAAAACATTCAGACTTAAGAGGCCAAAGATGTAAACAATGTAGTCGGCGACGAACCACCTGCGAGTATGTCATAGTCATATTCTGAAATATTTGTTTTTTGCACATATTTTTTTTACTATTTAATGCCTAAAATATGTTTTTCTACTTCACGTTCATAATAAGCTCAGTACGATACGCATTTGCGTATCGTAATGAAGCTATTTCGATACGCGTTTTTTCTTTATTTGATGTTGGTAACATTTAAATGTTTTATTTCATTGACTTGCGCGGTCTTTGTGATTTACGAGAAAACCCATTTTTCGCAGAGCAAAAATAGCTTGATAACTTACTTTTTTATTCTGTGTGGATAACAGTCATGTATGTTGGTTGCATAAATCTATAAATCAATCGTTTGTAGATGCTTCAAGCTATCATTTTCTGCCAAATCCTATCCAAAATTCAATCTACTAACCTTCCAATGTCGATTTTAACTTCAACTTTATTTGAATTTTCCATCTTCCCTATACTAAATTGCAATGCCGTGTCGTAAAATCACGTCTTTTGAAATTCGAAAAAAAGTAGCAAAATCTCCCGAATTTCCGAACGCTCTGTATATGTACCGAATGTACAAGGATCACACAACGTATTCCGTCCAATTTCAAATCTCATATCGCTAAAATAACTTTAGAATGTCGTGGTGAAAATGGGTCAATAAATCAACAAATGACAGTTTGCAAAATAATGTTTGTTGTCCAGAGGCTACTATGGCAAAAAATAGTATTACCAACATAAATTTTAGACATATAAATTTACAAAATTTGAAGGATTTATTTTCTTTTTAAAATGTATTTTTGTTAATTATAAAAGGTGAAATAGAAAAAAAAAATGTATAAAGCACATGTTTCATAAGGCGTTTTAGCGCACGTGTCAATAAAAAACTCGCCACTTTGTGGCTCGTTTTTTAAAATAGACGCGTGCGCTAAAACCGCTTCTTATGAAACGTGTACGTTAATATACTATTTTAGTGTCCGATATTTCTCGATTTCTAAATACCAACTTCGAAAAGGAATATTTATTAGTTTTCCCATTTGTGAGAACAGTTACGTTCCGAACAGACCATCAATCTTATTTTTTCCAGTTTCAAAAATGCCAGGCCAGACTAAAGTTGTGAAGTTTGTGTCTTTAACTTTGCCGTGTCAAACTTTTTGGTTACCTTGGCTGGCAGCCTCAGCCGTTTGCCAAGTTTCTGATTGTTTGAGGCGTTTTTATTACGCAGTTTTTAAATTAGCAAGGGATAGATGGGGGTTTACAAGGAACGGTGAAAAATGAGGATTTTTTTAAAGAATATAAAAGCAAAGAGGTAAAATGCCGCCTTCAAAATACGAAGTATTTATAGTTGGAGAACGTGTATAAGGGGATTTGGGATATTGGGTTAAATGCAGCCGAAATATTATTTTACTATTTTGTTTGGTTTTTTATACTTGCTTATACAACAGACACAAATATTTTTATTAATTTTTTTCAGGTTTGCGACGATCAATGGCATCACTACGCTATCAATGTCCGTTTCCCTGACGTTGAACTGTTCATTGACGGACAGCTCTTCAGAACTGAAAAGAAGAATCCAGAAGTTATCGACGACTGGCCATTACATCCAACTAAAGGAATTAATACTACTCTTACTGTTGGTGCTTGTTGGCAGGTAAGAATACCGAAGTTAATTATTTCTATCTGATGAAGTTAGATTTGACACATAATAACGGTAGCGTGCGATGGGATACCCCCCGATTCCATAACCTTCCATGAAGCCCCTTCGCGAATACTGCAATAGAACCGGGACAATGATTCAGATATTAGACAGATCAAATAATTTATTATTTGAAAATAAGTATACAAATTCCAAAAATCTTTTGGGGGTGCTCTCAGTTATGACGCCGGAATCGATGATTGAACAAAATGTTTTATAGTTGGTAGCTATCGCGTAAAAAAAGAATACAAACAATTTTCTTTAAATTTTAATATATTTAATTACTAACCCCTTCAATGTTTCCAGGGATCTGATAACAAGATGAAGCACCACTTGAAGGGCTACTTGGCTGGCTTGAGTGTCCTCGTTGGCGAAAATGAAAAACCAGAAGTCCTCAGCTGTCTGCACCAGTGTAAAGAAAGCCTGCAGGTGTGTGGGATAGCTTTAAAAATATTTTTAGGTCTTGAAAAGTGAAAATAAAAACGGTGTTTGAAAGACGATGCAGAAAATATGGTTAAATTTATAGTGTTTGTCAGGTTTTAGGAAACAAATTCATACGTTGTCTAACGTATAATTTATAATGAACGTGGCTCAAATTTGCACTGACATTAACTGAAGTCCTATAGCTATTTTCGATGATGTGGAACTCTTTAAAAATTGATACTTTTTTGGGTCCGACATCTGAAGGCATACATTTTTATTTTATCGCAGGTACCAAGCATGGAACTCCTTCAGCCAGGGATGGAACTCTTAACGAATTCAGACTTGACAGAGGTGACCGTAGAAGGGGATAACCGCACCAACCTGGAGATACTGGTTCGTAAGATTGGGTACGCCAACACCCGCGAATTCCCCACCCCTGGAAGAAGGAATTTAAGACTTACCACTACCGTCACGTGTGATAATGGCAAGACTGTTAAGGTAGGATAGTAAAATAGTGTGGTTTACTTCCTAACTTTGCCGCTATTTAATCTTTAATGTATCTCCTCCGAATATCTTCCAAATCATTTCTTTCTTCAGGTACCTGACGCACAAACTTATGTAATGGTTTTGAGACCACAGACTCCCAGTATTAATTTGAACGGTACCGGCAACATGGCGAGGAAGTACGAAGATTTTAGAATGGGGGTTAGAGTACTGGCTGATATACACATAAGTGGTAAGTTGACAATTCAGTATATTGTGTACCTATACTTTAGACTTTATTTTAATAAATGATGTGGTGCCGACTACCTTTTCTTTCCTCATAGGAAGGTCATACCTTTCTCCATCTAAACAAAATCTATTTTAGGCGAACAAAAATTGGACAAGTGTCAATTGACCATTTACCCTAACCTGAATCCTGATCATGAGAATCTCGCTGTGCCCGAGGAAATGCTCAAGCACCTTGGAATGGCGGCCCGAGTGTCCAAAGATGGCGTGACTATCAGTGGATCGGATATGGTTTTTAATTACCAACAGGTCAGAGTTTGGAATATACCAAAAGTGTTTTTGAAATTCTAGAAGACAAATAAAAATTATTATATTTCTTTCACCTTTCCTTTTTCATTATGTCGAATTACATTTCTCTATTAATGTTTATTAGGTTCTGAGGCAGATTGTTTACACCAACAGAAAACCAGCTTATTATTTGAACAGAGTATTCAAGTTGACATGTTCGGAACTAAATGGGAGATTTACTAGCAATGAATACGTACAAACGGTGAGTAAACAGTAATATTTATCAGAATATTTTTATTCCGAATATAAGTTTACATTCGTGCTTGCGAGAAAAACCATGCTTATATTTTTCCTTTTAGCTTACGGTGATCCACCCACAACCCAAGGAGTCGATAGTAGCGCACGCCAAAGTGAGCAAACACACCGTGGAAATCAGACCCGCCTCGGTCATCTCTCACGATTATGTTCAGGCCAGTCATTTGAACCTGATGGCTTCCGGTGGATCTCATGCCGTCACCATCATTGTGGTGGTCTGCGTTGGATTCTTGTTGTTTATGATTGTTTTGGGAGTTATCAGGTAATTTTTTTAAATATTTAAATGTTAACTTATTATTTTAGCACAGATAATTATTGACTTACTTTACTAGGTAGCAGTAATAACAAATCGATTTCTGAAGAAATTTTACACACATATTATTATTTAAATTACTGCATGCTCGCAACTTTGAACTTAAAGGGCAATATAAAGCTATTTCTAGATGGTACAACAATTATTTATTTTGCTGAAACTCTTGCAGAAATGTATTTTGATATTAATAATGATTTAAAAATACTTCTTTCTTGGCTTCAATCAAATAAACTTACGTTAAGTTTTACAAAATCTTCTTTTATGTTTATAACTAAAAATAAAATAAATTCCATCATTAACCCCTTAACATTTAATAATGAAAATATTCAATATTCGAAAACGACAAAATTTTTAGGATTAGTTTTAGACGAAAATTTAAATTGGAAATGCCATATCCAGTATATTGTCAACTCGATATCTCCTTTGGTATCTGTTTTGTACAGAGCTAGATATTTCATTCCTTTGAAATACTTAAATATATACAGTGTGTGTATAAAGTCTGGAAACGGCTTAATAACATCACAATTTACTGGCCGATTTAAACCAAATTTGGTACAGTTCTGTAAGAGGATCTAACGCACCGAATGACGATATTGGCGTTGTTGCCAGCTTTTTAGTTTGGAATTCGAACGAATTTTATATTTTTAAATATAACACCCAGTATATTTTTACATTTTTAAATTCCACATAAAATTATAATTATTTTTTATTAAATGCATTATTAGTCTATACTTCATAGTTTCCGAGATATTGACTCTCGAAAAGTGACATTTTTGAACTTTGACAGCTTATAACTTTCTAACAGTACGTCTTAGAGCAAAACGGCTTACATGTCCCTATCTTCAATTTTTATTCTTCCCAAAAAAAATCAACTTCCAGTTAAACCGGATGTAACTCAAAAGCAGGAAATATAGTTGTTCCGGTTTAACTGGAAGTTGATTTTTTTTGGGAAGATAATAAAAATTGAAGATAGGGACATGTAAGCCGTTTTTCTCTAAGACGTACTGTTAGAAAGTTATAAGCTGTCAAAGTTCAAAAATGTCACTTTTCGAGAGTCAATATCTCGGAAACTATGAAGTATAGACTAATAATGCATTTAATAAAAAATAATTATAATTTTATGTGGAATTTAAAAATGTAAAAATATACTGGGTGTTATATTTAAAAATATAAAATTCGTTCGAATTCCAAACTAAAAAGCTGGCAACAACGCCAATATCGTCATTCGGTGCGTTAGATCCTCTTACAGAACTGTACCAAATTTGGTTTAAATCGGCCAGTAAATTGTGATGTTATTAAGCCGTTTCCAGACTTTATACAGACACTGTATATATTTTTCATTAATATATTCAAAATTACAATACTTAGCTTTTGCATGGGGATCTGCTTGTTTATCAAACTTAAAACCATTACAAAAATTGCAAAATAAAGTTATTAAGTGTATACACAAATTACCACATTTAGAAGAATTAAAAATTTGTATTCTAATTCACTATATTATTTTAAAAGAAAAACAATCAAACATAACACTTCAGGAGAATAAGACATTACATGATCATAACACCAGACGTTGTATAAATTATCAAACTATACCAGTAAAAAGTAATTTCGGAAAATAATGGCTTTTATATTGGCAATTTTTAAAAAACAATTAAATAGATATTTAATAAATTAAATTATTTATACTAATTTTCTAAATTGATTTTCTTAATGAATTAAATTGGATTTTTTTTTATTGTTATTTTTTTTAATGGTTATAATTTTCTATTATTATGTTGTCACATTCCACGTAATGAACTGTACAAGTTAGTTTAGAATAAAGACATTTTGAAAGTTAACTTCCTGCGTAATGCTATAAATTATCCATTCCATTTTTTTAGGATTAGAGCTGCTCACCAGAAGACGTCAAGTGAAGAAGCCCAGGATGGAGAAATGACCTGGGATGACTCTGCTTTGACCATTACCGTCAACCCAATGGAGGTATATCTCAATTTTTCTGATAAATGTGTTTGACGCCTGTACTATGTCATATCCAAGAGTTTGGGTCTCTTGTTTCTCAGCAAACCTTGTGAACTCTAGTTCCAATGTTTCATTCATAAAAGACCTGAAAACCCGATCCGTTATTGTTTGAAATGTTATTGAATCAGTTATGGGGTGGAGATAGAACTCCCAATACAAAAATCACCCAAAATAGCCACTAAATAACTTAAATTCGCTGCGACAATATCCTGCCTTCAATTTCCATTGATTTAGAATTTTGAATAGTAAGCGATACTCGTTAAATAAAATGCATATTGCTAGAGTGCCGGATAAATTTATTATTGGGGGAAATACTTACGGATTACTCTTTTATTAAAGCAGTTGCTGCAGCTATTGAAGCATATTTTTTGAGGGATTTTCGACAAATATGTAAATCTGGCGCAATGAAATGGAAGAAACCGACGGAATGAGGAGGTATCTGTTAAAATTTTTTAAAAATTGGGTGGGTCTCTACTTTAAAAGATTTTTGGTAATATAACTTGTACACTTTTTGTGTTCGTAAATATACCATTTTAAATATTCGACAATAAGAAAAACAAACTATAAATTTGTTTTACAGAATGCCCAAAGAAAACTGGAACGCACTGGCAGCGGTTCGTGCGATAATTCCGAATCCGATCAGTCCGATTCTGAAACTTCTTCTGACGAAGATGGGCCGGGCAATGGACCTTGCCGTATTCGCGCCGATTCTTCAGATGAGGTAAGATTACATAATATTTTTGGTATAATTAACAACCAATAAAATAATTAAGAACAACTATTTCGCGGAATTAAGTAGCAGTTTTTATTATTATCCCTTGGGGATGGGGATAAAAATGCTTCATCTATAAACGCTATCAAAAATGGACGTTTAACGCTTGTTGTCGGTGTCTAAAATCTCATTTAACGGTGTATTATACAAGGCTCTTTTTAACTTATATTATTAACATTTGTTGTACGATTTGAGCAACCAGGTTCAACCAGTTATCAGGCTGTTATTGCCATTTTGTATGCTTGTGGAGGGAATGGAAACAACAGTAACAGCATAGGACTTGGTTACTACGTCGTAAGAAGATCGATTGTCAAATGGCACAGCTCTTATACACAGCTCAGTAGATGTAAAATTTTAAAATGGACTATACACTGTCTTATATAGCAAAATCCGATTATTGAAGCGCAATTTTTCTTGTTTACAGGAAGATGATGACATTCCCACTTCCACAAGACGCAAGAGAGATTATCAAAATGTCTCGCAACTCGAGTGGGACAACAGCACAATGTAAAAAATGAGAACCAAACAGTTGGTAAATCGGAAAAAAAGATGAGACAACCAAGCCAAATTCCGTTTGTCAGGTGATTGGTATGTTTTTTTTTAGAGGAATAGAAATTGCTACTAGAAATTAATTTCCGTAGCGATAATGCTTTTATTATATCATTCCAAATGTCGGAAACTTATAGTTAGTTTTCGTATCTACGACTAATCGTTTCATGACCGATGCGAGGAAATTGGGCGTGCACTTTTTTGAAGCATTGAAACGCTTTTCTCATCATTTTTGTCCATCGTCTGCCAACAAGAACGGTAAAAATGTCATTTGTGCTGTTTAACTACTTAAAAAATAAAGATCTGTGCCATAGGAGCAGCTGGTAAGGCACTAAACCTTTCAGAATCGCGCCTAAAAACACTGTTAAAAGGATTCAGTTAGTGAATTAAATTATTATCAAAGAGTTGTCGGCTGACACCTTCATTTCCTTTGTGTTTATAGTAGCGCCAGGGCTAGGAAAAAGCAATCGATTAAGAATTATAATAATATCTTCTTCCTCCTGCCTACAAAAAGCAATATTTAAGAAAAGTGTGGAACTACTGGATTTACCACTGGATTTTTAAAACTTCCGGCTGTGCTATAATTTTAAAAGGTATCTTCGCATAACATTGAGCTTTGTAGGGACCTCAATGTATAGGAATTAAGCCGTAGAATAAAGCCGTGAGCCTTTAAATCGACAAATGCGAATAAAAATTATTTTGTAAATTCTGTGTCTTTTGAAATAAAGGCATTCTGTATACATCGAGGTGCTAACGAAACTCAATATTGTTACAATCTTTTTAAAGTAAAAAAAGTATGAAAAGGCGATAGAAACATTTCATTGTTTTGACAATAGGATCATTTAGCACGTTTTTCCTTTAAAATCCTTTTTTCCGTTTTTCCTCTAAAATCAACATAACGTTTTAAATATTTTTATAATTTATTAAGTTTTTTGTAGATAAAATATCATAGAGTGATAGAAATCGGAACAGTGTTTTTAGAGCGCACAAATTGATATCAACAATAATCGTCCATGAAATTAATGTTAGAGAATATAGTATACAGTATGTTGTATAATGTACTCCCTTTACACTTATTTGAGTAGGTAGCCATTTTTAAATTTTTAAGTCAAAGTTGTAAAAATGTTTTATTATCGGTTTTTAGAGGTGGTAAGTCCTAGATTGCCACTAGGTGACAATTTTATTGATAGATTTAGGGGTGGGTTATTAACGTGGGGGAGTTTTATAACTATGTTGTCAATTGAAACATGTTACAAGTGATCTTTCAGCTACACATTGCAATAATACGAACTTTTTCGCACTTCTGCTTTAAAGTAAGACGATATTAATATACTAGTACGATAAGATGATGACATTGTACTGTATAACATTCCTTGTATTGTAATTCCTATTCACCTAGCGAAACAAAGCGGTAATGTCATTACTAGAGTCCGGATTTTAGGAACTGAAAAGACAGTAAACCGGAGTCTGCTTAGGGACTCATTGGAAAATATTATTTGTTATTATTAAAGTAACTAAAATTTTACAATAGGCAATTCGTACTTTTACCACAGAGGGCGTTACCGTTTTTGAGATATCACTTTTTAATGTCGACATTAAATTAGGGACATCTCTTCCCTGGGGGTCAATGTATGTATGCAACAATAATAATAAATAATATTTTTCAATGAGACCTCATTCCGACTCTGGTTTAAAGGTCCTTTCACTACCTAGTATCCGGACTCTAGTCATTACTCATTATTAGTGCAAGCTTGTAGCTTGTAACATAACTTAATAACTAACAGAATTATTGAACTTTTCGGCGTTAATTGGCCACCCTGTATATATTATGTTTTAATTGACTTTGCCACTTTAACTTAAAAATTCTAATTTATTTAGCATTGTCCTCGCTTCATGCCTTTTGGTTTCGTAAGGCAGCCATTTTAAAGTATGTTTAGTTGTTTTTCTTTTTTGAATAGATAGGGCCATTCTAAACAATTTTAACGGTGTTGTTTTTTTTTTAACTAAGCTCTAACCATAAAAGTATTATTTTAAAATTTTTGTGTTTTGAATGATTTTAACTGTTTGCACTCGAGTAATTTTAAATAAGCGTTAGGGCGATGACACACGCAGCGGTTTCTGCCGCCGCGGCAAAACAAATCTATAACTAAATTCATTCTAAAGATAAGTAATACCGTACCGTAAACAAATGTCAGAAGCATGATCAACGTCGCTATTGGGCAACGGTTTTAGGAAGACAATGGATGACCAAGCGCGCAGACCGCACTCGATGTACATCTTAAGCTAGACGCGCACTAACAATTTTATTATTATTGGAGTTAAAAGTTGCGCAATTAAAAGATCCCAATAAGTTTGAAAACCGCGGACGATCCATTAGGTAGTTGCGTCTAGTTCATTACAATGAATTTCATTAAAGTAGCGCTGTTGCGTTAATTATCAAAAAAATTAATTTAATATATATATAATATAATTATTCCAAGTATTCTAGAACCGCTTCCAGCAAGAAAACAGCTAGCGGCGTATGTATTGGAGGTGGTTTCAAAACCGCGCGACCCCACCCACTGCTGTGTATTTTGCATTATTTAAAAACACACATATGTGCCGACTCAGCACAAACCACTGTGTGTCATCGCCCTTAAAGTCTTCGATCATTGAATTCTATGTGTAGATAGAAACAAATAAATTAACAAATTTATTTTGCCTATACATGTGTATGTTTGTCACGTTCTGGAAAATAATATACAGTTTATTTTGTAACTTATTAACACATAATAATATAAACAATTTAGGTTATAAGTACTTAATGGTTCCTCTGACATTTAGTTTTTAGCGATTGTTTTATCTGGTACGATTCTTTCAAAGCAACGGACGACTTCTTTTCATGGAATATATTTATATTTCTTTGACCAAATTTCGTTTCTTGCTTTTGGTAATTTATCAATTGATTTTTTTTAATTAAAAACTGTCGGTAATTGCAACCCTAAGGCCGCTTTTCGGAGAAAACGAATTATTTATCAAAAACGAAATGGCGAAGGCGTCATTAGTGTCTGTTCTTAATTGCTGATAACTGAGCACTTTTTGACCGGTACAATTTGATTTCAGTCATTTTATGAAGGAAAGTGAGATTTTAAAGAACAAATATAAATTTCAAGAACTACAATGATGAAGAACCAGTAACCAAAAGACTCTTAATTAATACTTGTAAATCTAGAAAACTAAATGCATTTTATTTTCCAAGAAAAATATACCAGATAACTGATCAATGGACGAAGTTAAGAGCTTCTGCCACTTTACCAAACTTTAAACTGTCGGTAGCTGTACATATAAGTATAGGCTAAAAAAAATGTTTATATGTTCGACTGTAAGTACTACTATAGGTGTTCAATTTTCGAAGGTTAAAGTATATGAGAGTAGCTATTTACCAGCTTTTTTGTACTTAATTAGTTCTTAAGCGCGATTCTACAGCCGTCGTATAGTATCCCTGTCACTGTTTTAATAATGTCACAATAATCCTTCGATCATATCAATTCTTTACATGTGTGCAATCACTTCCGGCTGTTTTATTTTTTACCTATTTCTAACTTAAATTTTGTAAAGTTTTTGCACTTAAACTCTACTTAGTAAAGAAACATAATCTTCAGAAATTAGGCTAGTTCCTAGAGGCATCAAGTTCGAATTTACGTAATTCTTAACCACTAAATCATCGTTCTCACGATTGACTGGGTTTATTTTGTATACTAAAGAACTCGGGCCGGACTATAACCTTGTTCTCGTTCGATATTCTGGTGCAAACTGAAACTCCTAAATAGCAAATAGCAGAAAATGTCTGTTGACATTTACACATTTTTCAATATATAGCTTCGGCAAAGGCTAACGGGAAGGTTATGTTTCGTGAAATTTAAATTAAGAAACCTATGTATTCTAATTCTAACCTAAGAGCCTTTACGCTAGGTTGTTACCGTATTTTTCACCTTGTCCAATTTGGTAATTACGAGTTTTGACATTTTTCGATAAATAACGCTGTTATACAGGAACCGGAACTTGCTACTTTTTGATATATACCTACCTAATTAAACATTTGAATATCCTCAATGATATGAAATCCTGTAATAAATGGTTATCCCACTAGATCACTGCCATTACTGGAATGTTAATGTCAACGACAGTCTCAATAGAAACCTTACCTCGTCGGTCTGCGTCTTAGAGCACAACGGCTTACATGTCCCTATCTTCGATTTTCATTATCTTTCCAATAGTGTGAACTTTCGGTTAAACCGGATGTAAGAAATATAGTACTTCCGGTTTGACCGAAAGTTGACACTATTGGAAAGATAATAAAAATCGAAGATACGGACATGTAAGCCGTTTTGCTCTAAGACGTACAGTTAGAAAGCTAGACGCTGTCAAAGTTCAAAAATGTCATTTTTCAAAAGTCAATATCTCGGAAACTGTTAAGTATAGACTAATAATGCTTTTATTGAAAAATGTTCAGAATTTTATGCAGAATCCAAAAAAAAATATATAAAATAGGGGTATCCATTTAAGATTTAGATCGTACCCCCCCCCCCCCTCCCTCCTAGGGGCTTGAAGTAACAAGATTGACAATATACGCAAAAGATGTCCCCCTCGAAATAAAAATCGACGGGTTCGAGCGATTTTTCACATTTTCATTTTAAAGCAGGAAAATCGAGGTGGGAAGTTTTCAAATGAACACCCTGTATGTATAATACGAATATAAACAGTTGTTCAAACTACTGACATGCGTTTTGAAGATGATCTGGTGTAAACATTTTGTCCGCAAAGATCTGAAATCTTTTGTAAAATCAACATTGATATTTAACGATTAACATACGGTAATTTATAATGGTGACAGATAAAGGCTATCCCTTGTCTGCCTGCCCATGCGAAAAATGTCAAAACCGTCAAGTTATCAATAAGTAGTGTCGATGTTATCTGCCTTCTTTACTCGCACAATTTGTTTTATTTTCAATTATATAAAAAAATGGTGTACATACATTCTGCAGCTCTAGATTTATTTTTTGTATTGTAGCGAAATATTATATGGGTACTTAAAAAAGGAACTTAAGTAATATACATAACAATGTAAGAAAAAAACATAAAAACTTTAGTTTATTTTGGGATATCGCTAAAATAATACCTATATCTAAATGCAATATTTGTAGTAGATTTATAAATAAAAATACTTTTCCAATATCAGTGTTAAATGCAATATTAACTAAAATAACTTGTTTTACAAAATTTTAAAGAAAAAATCCCTGTGTTTATATTAAAATGATGTTTAGAAGTAGTTCGCTGTGATTGAACTGGAAGAATTTAAAACCTTGTTCGAATCGAGTACTATTCGAAACGAAGCAAGTTTTACCAAATTCGAGATTAATAGTTTTCCGATACCCTTCATTCGTTGTACATAAAAGTTGTAGGTGGTAGATTGAAGTTGTTAGTGGACGTCATTGTTGTTATTTAAAAGATAAATTTTAAACGTAGTTGGCCGTGTGGCGACATAACCTAAAATTTTATATTTTAAGAGGGACTATTATGTGTAAATTGATGTAGAGGTTTAAAGATATTAGACGGAGCCGTAAGTGGGTATAGAGGGAAGAAGCTTGCTTCGTTTTGATTCAACACACATCAGTTATCAAAAACAAGAAAAGGTAAACTATTTTTTATCAAAATACGTAATAACATAAGTTAAGGACATTCCATACGAATAAGTAAGCTGTCAAAATTCCTCCTCGGCTGTCAATTTTTGTTGTATTTAGTCGAGGAGCGTATTTTGACAAAGACTTGCATAATTTTAATTTGTGTAATGTAAACAAGAAAGCTTTTTTGTGTGTTAAAATATAAGGAATCAGAATCAAATAACCATGTCTTTTTAGGTGTAAATCACAATAATTATGTAATGAATAAATGTATATTAAATAACCATTTTGTTTTATTTAATCATTGCTCACAACTACAGTGACGGGCAGAACGTTCGCGACATATGGCAGAGTTAAGCAGAGTACAGAAAAAACTCCATAACCCAAAAATCGATTTTTAACTACCGGTTAATGGCTAATATCTAAACCACGTGACCTTTTAATGGCTGCTGTGGGCAAAAAACACAGTATGATGTATTTGAAAAAGTTGTTTAAAATTCTAGACCCATACGCAAAATTTTATGATTATATTTAAAAAAATAAATATAATTATGAATAAGGGGGCAACAAAAGCTATGGGACTTATCCAGAAAATATATAAAAAAAATTACTAACAGAACCAAAACAAGAATAAGTAGATAAGAGCAAACCGTGTAATAATTTTAATGTTAAATAGTGTTTGCTCTTAATAATGTAATAGGAATAAATTAATTTAATAAAACATCTTATCAATTAACTTGTCTCTTATATTTACTTTTAACATTACACTTTATTAGTATTTAGACTAAAGATTTTATTAAAGTAAAAACAGTGCATAGAATTGGAACAGTTATACCCAACCAGAGTAGAAAGGGTGGTAAGCCGCTAGAAAAACTATCGCGACCTTTCTTATAACTAATTATAAAAACCAATAATTGTTGAATAGTAGATTCTGTAACGAGGTTGGAATGAAAATTCGATCCGAGTGGAAGATTCCGAACGCGAGCGTGAGGAACCACGAGTATCGAATTTTCATTCTAACCGAGTAGCAGACTATATTTTCTCCACGACCATCCAGTTCCATATCTGATTCATCCGATTTTTCACTCATTTTTTGACTTGCACTAAACTTTGTCTGAAAATAATTATTACAACGCGGCCATTTTTATCTGACACTGACAGTTTCGAAATTCATGGCAACCTATGTCGTTTATATCAATTACAGAATATTCATTCCGTATCTTGTTATGGAATGAAAATACACGCAAAACGCATAAGAAGCAAGTGTTTCAGAATAAATATTCCAACTAGAGCGAGAATTTTTACATTCTATTATCAAAAATGATTTTGGAATTATTGCATTCAGTAATGGTCGTGGAGAAATATTTTTCTTTGTTTACGTCGCTCATGTATTACTCGCAATGCTTGTGTCAGTCCCGGACGAAGTCTAAAATCGGAAAAATTAGCCAAAAACAAAGTTTGCAAAATTAATTTTTTAGTAATACACGCTCAGGGCGAGCGCGCACTAGGCGGCCACTATAGTATATTGGGAAGCGGGAATTCACTAGCTACAGTGTATTGACATGATACGAACAACGCGCACTTAACTACAGCGATCAGCGAGGTCCCGATCGCCACACACGACCATTGACCAATATGCTTTTTTCTGGCCGCGCGACTCCGATCGCCTAGTGCGCGCTCGCACTTAGTCGACTCGAATCATATCGCATTTTTAATTGAAAGAAAATATTAAATTTTCTGGTAAACGTTACGGATTATTGTGGTTACAACTTCTTTTCACCAGCTCGGATTGGGTATTGTAAATAGTAAAAGACCACAAACATAACAGTGCATTCGTTAAAACTACCTATGGATTATAGAATTTTCTAATTTTACATTAGTCATAGTAACAGCCATATAACAATTATTTATTTTATCTAACTAGATAATTTTGGGCCAAGCAACGTCACCTTACAATTAGAAGTCCCATGTTCAATTTATAACGTAAGGGTGTTTTATCGCCTATACTATACTATACAGGCTTGCATTTAAATGGTTGACTCCCAGGTTTAAATATTGTAAGTCATTTTTTCCTTTCATACCAACCATAGGGGCATATATATTCAATTTTCCAACGATACTTCTACTCTAATATAAAGGTTTTTGAAATATCTGTGGCAACTAGTTGTTATTCCGTCCTAGATAGGGATATACGGTTTTTTTTTCGAGCCTCCTGGAAAAATTATGGTTAAGTTTTACTAAATTCATTTCTGGGAGACACCTATAGTAGTACCAAAGGAGATTGATGGTGCCCACATTTTTATTTTAGATCAGAAGTATCGTTGAAAAATTTAAGGGATGTTGACTTTTCCATGATATGGACTTGCCAGTATAAAGAAACTGGGACCAAAATTATATATTATATTTATTTTAACTTACGTATAAAATTATATTATTATAGACCAATATTGCATACGATTAGCAAAATTCCAGCGAAAATTTCAGCAAGTAAACGCTATCATTATAGCTACTTTTTAAAATAAAAATTCAGTACCTACCACAAAAACATTGACTTTCGTGTTGACGGCTTAACAACAATCTAATAGAATTCATGCCTAATTATTTTTTGAAGCTGAGCTAGTTTTGGTTAACTTGTAACAAAGTAAAATTATCAAAAAAAAAATTATGAAAGAATATTTCCTTGTTTGTCGTATTTGTATAAGTTCTGAAATTTTTGCAGTTTAAGAGCTGGGGCTAGTGAAGCATTCGGAGTCGTTGGGTAGCAATTATTCACAGCTTTCAGTTAAAAAAAATTAATTTCTGTAATACACAAGTCTTAATAGTGCTTCAAAAACAGCTGATACCTCCCAAACATTAAAATCATTGTCAAGTTTCCTCATATTTAATTTTCTGCTTTTTTTGACATTATTCCATACCTTTTAACGTGAAACTATAGGTAATTGTGCTGTTATTTGGCCGATTTCTAAATAAATCAAAAGATTAACGAAATAATGATCAAAAAACAGAATGGCGAATGCCTCACTAGTCTCTAACTCTTAGGAATCATGCTAATTGGCACAAAACATTTCCTATATCTTATAAACCTACTGACCAGTATAGTAGCTCCGAAAAAACGTTCTTACACTAACAAGGACAGAATGTCTGAGAATTTAGATTTAAAATTACGGAGGGAAATGCATACAAAAATATACAAGGCTATTTCAGAAGTGGGATAAAGTTAAAATAAAATAAAATAAAACATTAAATAGGTTTGTAAGAAAAAATTGTACGGAACCGAAGAGGGTGTAAATAGTAATAATGTTTAATCATCAGTGATAGGCATAAACGGAAAAAATTTTATTGGAGAAATATTGAAAAAACTTTTTATGCCGATTATTTCTATAAACAAAGCTCTGATGTAGTGTTTAATTACCTACCTAGGAATATTATTTACTAACTATGGGTTAAAGGGTTAAATACATATATCACCCTGTATCATTCTCAGTTAATACTTAGATTAAGACTCTAAGAAATGCTTGACAATTGCCTGTTAACAATCAAACTTGAGATCACAGGTCCTGACGTAATATAAAGTGTGGTGCATCACCACACTGGTCGGTGTATCTAGTAGTATTATAAATAAAGTCGCCACAGTGGATCTTTGCCCGTGCGTCATCAATCAACGATCAGGACTCAACGTGGTTAATAACTGCATCCTTATTTATTACAGTAACAAGTTTGAATAAAAGCATAAAAGAACGTCTCCAAGATTCCGCAATAATATAACGTGCTAGACAAGAATAAAACTATAAACGTCAATTAATTACTTTTTTTATTTGTTTAGTCGACTACCGTTGTATTTTAGAACGTCATTGTCAACCTTATTTTGATCTGCCAATCTAATTCGTATTTTGTAAATTTGTGTGCCTTAAAACTATTCCTTTTTCTAAAAATAGTTCTTTTTAGAGCTAATTATACCCACCATCTGTTTTGGCGGTAAGTATTTATGGATTTTTAAAATACTAATTTATTTATTTTAAATATTCTAACCGTGAAAGTTCTTTGAAAAGTTTACGGCAGTGGCTAAATTCCCTTAAATGAAAGGATGTCAAAAATTTGACTTTTGCGATTTTAATAGTCAATAAAACACCAAACTTTTCTAAAATTTAAGCTTTCAAAATAGTATTAAGTGTATTAACATTTGTTTGTCAATTTCTTTTAGATAATAGAGAATGCTGGGCAAGACTTAAAATAAATAATAATTTTTCGGGATATTATGTAGGTACGTCAAACGGTAGGCAGGCACGTCCATTTTATGAACTTAGACTTAGTTTTTACTTTTTTCGTCTCGTAATTTTGATTTGATTCATACGATTTTGATGACGTGAAAGTGATGACGCACGGGAAAAGATCCACTGTGGCGACTTTATACAAAAACCTGCAGCAATTAAACTAATTATTTTTCTAGACAGAAAGACTTACGTATCCTTAGATTAATTTAGATACGTTAAGAAAAAAGGGAAAAGAAAACATGGTTGTTTACAATTATTTAACGTCAGGACACATCGTACGGTTCTTTAAAATCGGTAAATAATGTGACTTTTCCCTGCATCATTTTCAAATTATACTTCTCAAATCTTAAAGTATATATTTTTGGCTTATATTTTCTCTAGTATTTTCACCCTTAACATCATTCAGGCTGGTCATTTACACAGTACCATATAGGTACTTAGGCAAAAATAATATTTCTTTAAAATTTCAGAAACATATATATAGATTATATTACCTAAATACTACGTACGCGATACTATAAGAAACTCTACTATTTTTACAAATATGTCGTTTTGATTTTATATTCATTTATAAAAAAAATTGTAAAATCGCATATCTTTAAATCCAGATGTTGCCATATTTATAATTATTATAGTATCACCGAAAAGCAACGGGCTTTTTTTTACTAAAGTGGAAATTTTTACTCTGCCGCATAGAGCAAGAAATAGTTATAGAATATTATTAATCAAGGTTTAGACAGCTACTATCATCACGCGAGGGCTATTAGCTGTCTAAACCGTGGTTAATATAAACTTTTTTCCACTACTAACACACTTACAAGATACTTATTTTCACAGTATTAACAATTAGCTTGGTTAATAATATACTATTATGGCTTCACCTTTACAAATTGTAAAGTACTTACTATAGGACATTATTTACCGAATGTATAATGTAGGCCATAATAAGTGTGGATGAATATAACGCGAGCCGCTTGCGGCGAATAGAGGGTGTAGAAAAAAAGTATTCCTTAACGTCAAACTATGTACAGTTGACGACAGATAATTTTGTACACTAAACTGTGACACTGTAAATACAACTTTTTTACCTTTATTCGTGTTAATTGTTATCATGATATCTGTCAAAGTATTGTCATTATCTTATTTGATTTAAAAATGCCTCATTTAAGTATTATTGAAAAGGCAAGAATAATATGTTTAGTAGAAATAGGGTCTTATGGGAAAAATAGCTGATTATTTTAGAGTACCTGTTCAAGGAATTGTAAAAAAATAGCGCTATCATCAAACACTTGAAAGGTCTGTTGGATCTGGTTTAAATAATAGAAAATCATCAAATGAAGAAGACCGAAATTTGGTGGAGTATTTAAGGCAAAATCAATTTGAAACTGCAGTATCCGCTATGCACATAACAGGATTCCCTGCTTCATCTAGAACTGCGCAACGCCGAGTAAGACAATGTTCCGAATTAAGAAATCGAGCAGCTGCATACAAACCGTTTTTAAAAAATAGTGATAAGGAACAAAGAATTGGGTTTGCTACGCAATATTTACCAGAAAAAGATTTTTTTGGCAACATGTTATTTTTTCCGATGAGAAAACTTTTCAGTCTACATATGGAAGGATTCGAGTATATAGACCACCAACACCAAATTCCCGATATGATGAGAAAAGTATACTCAAAAAAAGCAAACCAGTGGACGTTTTTCCGTTAATGTGTGGGCATGGATAAGTGCTCGCGGTGCAGGTGTATGCTGGAATATTGTTGGAACACTAAACAGTAATATATATCTTCAGATTTTGGAAAATGTTTTTCTTCCTCCTGCCGCGATAGTTTTTACAGGAAATAACTTTATATTTCAGCAGGATAACTGCCCTGTGCATACTGCAAGAAATATAGGAAACTCATTTAGACAAAACAACGTAACATGTCTGCCTTGGTGCTCAAGAAGTCCTGATTTAAATCCAATTGAAATTGTTTGGGGATTGATGGTAAAAAAATGTACAAAATAAATTTTAAACCACAGAATGAAATAAAGTTATTTGATAAAATAGAAGAAATTTGGGAAGAGCTAAGGATTACACCAGAAGTATTATTTTGTCAATGCCAAGAAGATTACGATTCGTGTTAGAACCCAATGGCGCAGCAATTAAATATTAGTATTTTGTTTGTTGTTCGTTAATAAATTTACCCTTTTTGGCTTTATACTTTTGTAGTTTTCTTGGTATTATTTTATAATTTTCTTATTTTGCGGCTGTAATTTAAACACAAAAATATAACCATTATTACTTATGGTAAAAAATATACATATACATATATAATTTACAGCTAGGTATATATAGCTGGTATTCTATCCAGGCATAAGCAGCAAGGTAAGAAACCCGTTTTACCCAATTTTGTTGTAGGTAATTGAGTTATGTATGGGTCGAGTGTACGAATTTATATGTCGTCAACTGTACTTGCAGCCGCAGAGATTAATTCTTTCAAATTTTAATTTTTAGAAAAACGAATATCAAAAAACTAAACCTTTATAGATAGATTGCCTTTAAGCAAAACCTCAATTCCTTTTAAAAACCTGTATCCTTACCTAATAGTACCAGGGACCGGGATGGTACCTAAAATAAACCTTATTCACAATGACAACAGGCATAAATCTCATACAAATGAAAATGTGACCGACGTCACTGATTGTGGTCACATAAAATAATTTCCTGTTCATTCGTAGGCGGTAAACAACAAAATCCCCGTGTACTCGTACTCCTCAGGACACCGTTGTTAATTACCGCCTTTGGGTTTCCTGCGAGTTTCTTGGACGGCAGCAACAAGGCTTTTTACTGCTTCTTCGTGTCCTAGAAGGAATATTCTAACATTACTTATGCAGAAGATACATAAACTATATTTTCACTACGGTATACAGAGTGGTACACCGCCAGACAGGCCATAGCCATAGCATTTTTGTACTGGCACACCAAATTTGATGGGGACTAAGTTTGGTATTCTACATATTTTATTAGTTCTTTGTTACCGACGACGATTCACAAATTTGTCGGCTTACCTTCGAAACTGTCCGTTTTCCTTAACCCCACTCCCGGCGTCGGCGCGCTCAATTTCGACTGACACACGTGGTGCCGCCGATGTTTCGGAGGAAACGTCTCCCAGCTGCGTTGTTTTTGCGCCAGAGTCTGCGCGTTGCCGCCTTTATTGCGTCTAAAAAATTTTTAAAAAATTGAACGTAAATTATTTACCAGAAACCAACGTTTTACGCTTTTAGGTCTGATGATGCCCATACAAGGGAGAAACATGTAACCATTTTCTATGAATTAAAGTGTGAAATGTTTATTTCTAAGAGGAAACCTAAGAATTATTAGGTTAGGTTTAGGAACTAGTCGCATGGAGAACCGATCACCGACCCTTCGGATCCTTTAATAGTTCTCGCGACCTAAGCTTAAAAGGTTAGGTTGAATAGTTCTTTAAGTAGTTCATTCACGAACTACCCATCTCTAGTAATAACCACCAATTAGATAAATTACCTATTAATAACAACAACCAATGTTTTATCTGGTCCTCCGCCCGTTCCGGCGGCATCCAGACTGGATCGACGAGAGGACGTGGATAGGGAATCGGCCGAGTCGTGGAACGAGTAGAAAACATTATCTTCCCCGTCACTGTAAGGATATACCTGAAACATGTTAATTTTTTAGAGCAAAAAAATAACCGACTCAATCATCGTATAGATGTAAAAAATCATTATTTTATCGTAATGTCACACATTCAAAAATCAGAAGAACTGTGCAAACGAAAAAGCCGTATTTGCAGACAACATAAGTGTGAATTTTTTTTAAATGCTTGATGAGTTTGAGTGAGTGAGAATACTTTTTTTCTATTTATTTATGTGAAGAATGCACAAGGGTAAGATCAAGTGATCTTGGCGGTCACTCAATTGTACCTCTTCTGTCAATCCACTAGTTTGTTTTGGATTCTTTATATCTTCTTTAGTATAGAAAATATAGGCATTGTAAGTATGTAAAAACTCGATATGATAGATGAATTTTATAATGTTTAAAGCGTATTCAAATAATAGGATAAACATGAGAAAAATTGTGCATTTTATCAACAATAATTAAAATTTATGGAATGTGTGGCTTTGGTAAGTTTATTATCATAGTTCGATACCATACCTTCTTCTTAGTTTTCCCTGGCATTTTCCCTTTGTTCTTGCACTTGGGACTTACGGGACCCGATCTGCTAGTCTCGTGCATCAACGATTTCTGAGACGTGGCCTCGGAAATTCTCTGATACTCGGACTCGACCGATCTACACTTTTTCTCGGAGTCCAATTTGACCGCGGACGCGTTGATTTTATCGCAGCTCTTGCCGATTTTCTTGTAGAGGATTCTTTGTTTCATTGATAGTTTGCCTAAAAAAGTAGCGTCAAATAAGTTGTTACAAAACAACAACAGTTAACGTAAAAACACTAGAAACGAGCGGGCTTACTTATTCCGTCGACTTCGCTTTTGCTGTATTTTCTATCGTCTTGCTTTATCTTTTTGTCCATTTCAGTGTCTGATTTCGAAGACGGCTGACTTTGCCTTCGACACATTATGTCGTGCAATTTTTCCTTTATTTGCGCCTCAAGTCTTGAAACGCTAAAACCACAACAGATATAGTTGATTTGTAAGAAAGAACATAAACGGTTTATTACCTGTCGACATTCATTTGGGTATTACTGCTCATAAAAGATTTCTTAGGAGTTTTTTGTCCGCTCGGTTGACTGGTCGGTTTTTCGTTTTGACCGGCCGACTTGCTTCTCTCTCGCTCTTGCACGTTTGGGCGCACTTTATCTAATAGTTGGCCCAACACGCGGCTACGGGACCTCGGTATCTTACCCATCGAAGCGTCCGATTGTTGGAGGAGACCTGAAATTGCAAAAACCTTCATCTATAATGTCCAACGAAGCAAAGAAAGACCACGCATTTTCTAAGTGTTTTTGAAACTAGCCGACATCAAACATCTATGGAATATTGCAAACATTTTAAAAACTACCGAATTTTTCTTTAAAAAATTGATGTGACTTAAAGTCGCCACAGTGGATCTTTTCCCGTGCGTCATCAATCAACGATCAGGACCCAACGTGGTTAATAACTCTGCATCCTTATTTATTACAGTAACAAGTTTGAATAAAAGCATAAAAGAACGTCTCCAAGATTCCGCAATAATATAACGTGCTAGACAAGAATAAAACTATAAACGTCAATTAATTACTTTTTTTATTTGTTTAGTTGACTACCGTTGTATTTTAGAACGTCATTGTCAACCTTATTTTGATCTGCCAATCTAATTCGTATTTTGTAAATTTGTGTGCCTTAAAACTGTTCCTTTTTCTAAAAATAGTTCTTTTTAGAGCTAATTATACCCACCATCTGTTATGGCGGTAAGTATTTATGGATTTTTATAATACCCAATTTATTTATTTTAAATATTCTAACCGTGAAAGTTCTTTGAAAAGTTTACGGCAGTGGCTAAATTCCCTTTAATGAAAGGATGTCAAAAATTTGACTTTTGCGATTTTAATAGTCAATAAAACACCAAACTTTTCTAGATTTTAAGCTTTAAAAATAGTATTAAATGTATTAACACTTGTTTGTCAATTTATTTTAGATAATAGAGAATGCCGGGCAAGACTTAAAATAAATAATAATTTTTCGGGATATTATGTAGGTACGTCAAACAGTAGGCAGGCACGTCCATTTTATGAACTTAGACTTAGTTTTGACTTGTTTCGTCTCGTAATTTTGATTTGATTCATACGATTTTGATGACATGAAAGTGATGACGCACGGGAAAAGAACCACTGTGGCGACTTTATTTGAATTGTTTTTTTTTATTTTTTGCACGGCTTTCTTTTCCACCCTGTATTATACTAAAGTTAATTGGTTACCTACGTCATAACATTGAAACATTTGCAATACCCCATACATTTTTGACACCCTGTATAAATGTCCATCCTTGTCCCACAAAAAACGTATTTTCTAAATCCCCCGTTAAGGTGGAAGTATCAACATGCTTGCCAACCTATAACCTATTTCGCGTAGATTTATTTATGTTTTCTAGCTTTTATACAAAATTTTAAAAAAATCAGAATCGACTTGATATTCTATAGGTAATAATTGACATATTTAATAAATATCAAGGAATTTCATAACTTATATTAGGAGAATTGTATAGCGAAAAATATCGGGAAAGATTTTTTTTAACATTATTATGTCATTGTCACTCATTGTTCTTTCATTATGTATACAATTCTCCCAAAATTAGCAATGAAATAAATTGATATTTTTGTAATATATCAGATACTACCTAAATAATGTACCGACGATACTGATTTTATTTAAATGTTAGTTATTAAAATAATAAACTTAAAAAATCAACGCGAAATAGGTTATAGGTTGGCAATAGATTGAATGATGTTGAGAATTCAACCTTAAGAAAACATACTGCATTAAATAGAATTTATTACCACCAGATAAACAGGTGTGCAGTGCAAGACTTCCCTTTTTGGGTTACCATAGAAGCAGAAGTTTAATCAATAATTTTCAAACATTTGTCAACCTAAGATTTTAAAGGATTTTCACAAAATATGGTTTTAATAACAGAAGAATTAGTGAGAAAACGATCTGAACATAATGAAGGTAGGTCATTTTAGTATTTTTGTATTTGGGTTTGTTCCTTTGCTTGGGTTTTTAATATTTGAAAAAATTGATCAGGTACTAGTTTTGAAGATAAGAATAACTTTTTTCAAACACCTAGAAAAATTTTGTGTTTACGTATAGGAAATTTGTATTTTTTTATTTACTTGAAGAAAATCCATCACAAAAAATGGATATACTTTGATTTCGTAAAAAGCAGTCGTTAGGTTACCCAAACTTCTTAAATCTATCTATACAGGGTGGCCGGAAATGATGAGCAAAAAATTTAGGGGATAATTCTAGACCGAAAATAAATGCTATCTCTTCCTATAACATTTTGTCGATAATTGATTATTTACGGAGTTACAGGGTGTTAAAGTTAAATTTTATTTGCAGTTTTTTTTGCAATACCTTTTGCCACGATCATAATATTTTAACGAAATCTCGTATATGGCGTTTTTTTGGGATGAGAAATACAAATTTGCCCACAGTTTTTTCGCATTTTGTAGAGGGCGCCACATGAGAGCCTATATATACTTTAATTTGAATGGTCCCAACTTTTTTGTCCTACACTGTACGCCCATTTTGACTGAATATTTGTATTCTCCTAACCTTTTGAAAGGAAGGAAAGGAAAAGGTATACTACTTTTGTTTCGATAAATCTAACCGTTTTCGAGAAAAACGCTAAAATAACATTGATGGCATGTAACGAATACGAAATAATTTTAATTTATTTTCAACCTTTAACATAGCATAGCAAAGGAAGGAATATTCCATGGAGTTCGTCGGAATTTTTTAAGAAGAATTAATTTATGCATTGAAGAGGAAGGACGTCACTTTGAACCTTTCATTTAAATGTTTTAATTAATGGTTCCAGTAACTTATGTATTTTAAAACTGCAAATACAATTTAACTTTAACACCCTGTAACTCCGTAAATAATTAATTATCGACAAAATGTTATAGGAAGAGATAGCATTTATTTTCGGTCTAGAATTATCCCCTAAATTTTTTGCTCATCATTTCCGGACACCCTGTATATCTGGAAACTTCGTTTTAGGAATTATTGGCACTCTTGAAGAACTAACCCTGCATCAAGAAGACATCGAAAAAATCGAGCATCTGAACAATTGGTGTAAAGAACTTCAAATTCTCTATTTGCAAGCGAATCAAATAAGCAAAATAGAAAACTTGAATAAACTTAAGAACCTAGAATATCTGAACCTCGCCATAAATAATATAGAAAAAATCGAAAATTTAGAACGATGCGAAGCTTTGAACAAACTGGATCTAACGCTAAATTTTATTGGCGATTTAGAAAGCGTCAAGAGTTTGAAAGCTAATATACACTTGAGAGATTTATATTTGACCGGTATGAATTATCACATCATATTATTATACATTTTTTTGCACGAATTGCTTTTTTTTGCACAAATTGCTTGAAACCGGGACTCCTCGATACCTGCGGGAGAAGCTGACATTTCGCTCTACAACCCACAACCGCGACGCTCGCCGCAATGACCAACTTAATGTACCGCGTCACAGAACAGCTCTATATGAACTAAATTATTTAATTCTAAGGTTCTCTAACATTACCTATATTATCTTTTAAAAGAAAGTTTAAGCCTAATTGTTTAATAAACATTATTAAAACCTATCGGTCCAATAAGTACTAAACTATTAAATTTGTATCAAAATCTGAAACTCAGTAGAAATTCCTACAATTATTATGTAATTTTAATACATTTGGGCAGAGGCGGATCCAGAGGGGGGGGGGGGGGGCAATGGGGCCCGGGCCCCCCCTAAAGTCCGTTGAAACATTGGAAAATTATTTTTTGTTTAAATTAGCGCAACTTGTTTTTACCCAGCATAAATCAGCGCCACCTGCGAACCAAAGTTTTAATACTAAATAGATCAAAAGGTCTTTTATTATTTATTTATTTTTATTAAATATACTGATTTATTTTGATTTTTTGCATACGGGCCCCCCCTTAGGAGTATTTCTGGATCCGCCAGTGCATTTGGGGTAGAAATCTTTGGTTAATTCGTAACTTAATATAATATTGTATTGTATATTATGCTCAGTTGAGTAAACAGCAATGCTGTCCTTCGCAGTCATAAAAATAAAGACATTTTTTCTATCTATCTACATTTCAGAGTGTCGACGGATAGAGTTTGGAAGAGGAAAAAATTAGTAGGTATAGAAGAAAAAGTCGTTCGTTATAAAAACGTCTGCTTGTGCTGAAACTACCATTTCGAATATCAGATTTGCGATTACTATACAGGGTTCGTCAGAATCAACAGTTTTAGGTTTTTGGACCTTTTTTTTTAATTCCTTGATTTATTAAATGAATTTTGCTAGTGTTGAAACTACAATTTCAACTATTAGATTTGCGATTATCATACAGGGTTCGTCAGAAGCAACAGTTTTTGTTTTTTGGATTTTTTTTTTCAATTCTAATTTTCAATTTCTTTTGATGATTGGCTAAATCATCACTTTGGGAACAAGTGGATTGGAAAGTAGCTATGGTCCAAATCAGTTGGCACGTAGGAGTCCCGATATCACAATTATCGACTTTTATTTATGGGGATATCTGAAACCAATTTAAATAATAACTTAGATTCTTATATTGCAAATATACCAATACAGCAAGTTAGGAACTGTTATCGGGAATATAGATGTCGAGTTGAACTATGCGCTAACTCGGTGGTGCCAAAGCTTTATAATTTATAATTGAATGAATATGACATGAAATAATAAAAATACTTTAAAAGTAGGCAAATAAAAAATGGTTTCCTTACAACAAAATCGTTATATTAAAATGTGATATTTGAAATTGTAGTTTCAACACTAGCAAAATTCATTTAATAAATCAAGGCATTAAAAAAAAAGATCCAAAAAACTAAAAATGTCGTTTGTGACGAACCCTGTATAGTAATCGCAAATCTGATATTCGAAATTGTAGTTTCAGCACAAGCAGACGTTTTTATAAAGAATAACTTTTTCTTCTAAGCTAAAAAATTATGTTAAATTTGAAAATATATAGGTACTGGGTAAACATTATAACTTTGGGCAATATGAAAATACAGGCCAAATTCTAAAAATGCATTTATAGTGTTCAGTGCCCCCATTTAAATATACAATTTTGGCGGCTTATATCTCTAAAATACATGTGCGATTTTTAGGGAACCCATGTTGCGATTTTAAAGGTTACAGGGAATACGTCATCGCGCTTCTACCACAATTACAGAGTTTGGATGTAGTACAGATAACTAGAAGCGAAAGGATAAAAGCTCAACAAAATATTGAGGAAATTGAAAGGAAGATAAAGCAATGTCAAGATAATTATCGGTAAGGTTTAAGACGTTATCACTTAGACAAACAAACACATTAGTGACATTAGTTAAAAATATCGACAGCACTTAAATCAGTACAGTCTTCTGTAAGTTACAAACTTACTTACTCGGAAACGAGTAAAGTTATCGTTATTAAAATTTGGTAGCATGCATCATTGACTTTGAACTGGTATTATATTGTCACAGTTGAATCACGTCCGGTTATACCGGAAGCTATGGCGAACTGTGATATTTCAATTAGAATGTGGGCATTTAAAAAGGCCGCTGTTGTAAAATTCAAAAGTAGGTTTATACAGATTTTTGTGTAGTTAAGTCAATTGTGTTTGTGCTAATTGATTACTTATTGACTCGGTATGGAATATAAATATAAACAATGACTATAGTACCGAAAGTTTTGGTTTTATTTTGTCCAAATATGGGTAAAATACCGGGAACAAAAAACCAATAAAATAATACAAATCGTTTTCCAAAAAGCTTTTTTATGGTTATAACAAAAAATACGTGCGCTTTGGTTCATAATAATAATAATAATAATTTTATTATAAAAATATATTATTTTTTTAGGAGATTTAGAGAAGACCAAAAGGCCCGTCTATTGTTTAATAACACTTCCCATCTAACAGATGAAGAATTCTGGCACACCGCCAGCGAAAATTGTCCGGAGACAAGGTTGGAAATGTCCAAAAGACAAAAGAAGAAAGACAACATAGCTGACGTCGATGTAAATAAGAAAACAAAAAGAACTTTAAGGTAGTGAACATTTTTTTCATAAAAAAACACGAAATTAAAAAAAAAACATCATTTTAAAAAAATGTATTGGTGCCTTCATGACTAATCAAATAACCATACTACTTTTTTGCAAATATATAGGTACCTAGGTACTATGGAAATGAATTATTATTAAAAACGGTAACTTTTTTCAGTAAAAAATTGCTTGTATTTAAACCCACTCCATTTTTAAGGAATGTTGTAATGAACTTTTGTTGGTAGGTAGAAAAAATGAATTGTATATTTTCAGGTTATTCAACAAGGACGGTAGACCCCTAAATATAAACCAAGCAAAACTAAACTTTACCTTTTCCGACAGCAACCCAGAACAATTTATTCTAGATGTGGCAGTTTACAAATATCTTGATACGAATTTGATTAACATTGACTTGCAACCAATTTACGTGAAATTGACAATTAAAGGCAAAATATTTCAGATAGTTTTTCCCGAGGAGGTATACGTAGAAAGGAGTTCAGCGTTAAGATCACAAACGACAGGTAATCCCTTGAATTTGCAAGCGTTCTTCCAAATTTTGGCCAATTTATGGTGCAACTGAATCATATTGTCATCACCCTGTATATTAATTAATATAATATACCATTAGAATATTAAAATTTGTGATATAAGGAATGAAAACATGTTTTAGGACACCTGGTTTTAAAATTACCCAGATTGAACTATAAACCGCCAGCGAAAAAAGAAAAGGACTTTGACGAAAATTTAACTGACGAGAAAGAAAATGAGAAAAATGTCAAAAAGACAGAATATCTGGAAGTTACAAGTCCACGAGACGATATGGATTTTAGTAATATAGTGGGAAGCAAAAAGAATAAAACTGATTTATATGAAGATAATCCAAACGTACCCATGTTAGAATATGGGTAATGTTTATTAATAGTTATTTAAATGGAATGAACAAAATATAGCTTAATTTATCATTTATTTTATAGTTGATATGTCTTGTCTAATGTAGCTAAATTTCAAACACATGAAGAATTTCTCGGAAAATTAAGAAGACATCGTCGATGTTACTTTAATGGTCCCATTTGTCAAAAACGCTATAACGAAATATTAAAAAAAAATATTTGAAAAAGGTGTTTAGATTTTAAGTTTATGCTCATTTGCAAAGCAAAGTTTAATAAAAAAATTCGAAAAATATTTTTTTAACATTTTAGGAATAAAAATATCATGCATAATATGATGCCTATTTCGACTTTGACTTTGATAATAATTTGGGTCCAAAAAGTTTTTCAAGGTTTCCCATATAATAATAATAAGTTTATTTGAAATTTAATAATATAATAAATATGTTTATGTTGTCTTCTATAAACTTATTCTTCAATCCCCTAAAGCTGAGCTTGTTAGGGGCAGATCGTATTTTTTGATTTAGTATCTAAAATCATAAATCATAAATATATGCAATAAAAATCAAGTTTTAAAGTAAAAATGTCAATTTATAGTATAAACGCAGTATATGTAGCCAACTTTACGCCAGTCACTGTATATTTAAAAACGAGAAATAAATTGTAATGTATCAACGCCAAACGAAGCAATCTGTTCTTACAATACCTAGTACATTATTCAAAAAATCTTTAATTTAAATTAATTGCTGTGTGTATTCCCCACTTACCGATATGTTCCAACAAATTTGCCAGCTGTTGCGCTTGATCGCTTGTCGGCTGCTGGGATTCCCCTTGAGAAGATTGCGCTCCGCCTGGCGCTACTGGAGTCAAGCTCCTTATGTATGGTTCCAGCTGGGTGGCAACCTAAAATAAATTAAAAAATTGGAAAATAAATTAAAGGAAGAAAAAATGGATTGTAAACACAGGCCTATCAAAAAAAGTAGAATGCTTATTTGCCATAGAAAAAGATGTAATTGTTATTAAAAAATACAGATTTGTCCTTCTTCCTCTCTATTAGGGATGGGATTTTGATAACAATATGTGAAACAAAAATTATCGATATATCGATAACTATCGATTTGTCGATAACTATCGATTTTCCGATAACTATAGATTTTTCGATAACTATCGATTTTTCGATAACTATCAATTTTTCGATAACTATCGATTTTTCGATAACTATCGATTAATAAATAATTTAAAAAAAAATCGGGTAATTTTCTTTCAAATTTAATGTGTTTTTGTGTGTGTGTCATGGGGATGAAAATTTATTTTGATAGGTATATCGATAGTTATTGATATATCGATAGTTATCAATACCTATATCGATAGTTATCGATATATCGATAACTATCGACCTATCGATAACTATCGACCTATCGATAATGAAAATATATCGATAGGTAGATGACTATCGCGTATCGATAGGTGAAAGCTGATATCGCCCATCCCTACTCTCTATTATATAATTGATTCAAAAAATAAAGCAATCAAGATATTTTTTAGAATTCCATACCTGACTTAGATGTTTAAGCTCATTTCTAAGAGTATTGACATCGGCTCTCTGACAGCTGAATACTTCTTGCTCAACGCGCAGACGCCAAACTTGCTCTTCCCAAGATGCATCGAAAGCAGACGCCATTCTGTCTAGTTCTTGCTGTTGTCTATGATAAATAAATAATTTTAAAAAATTCGACTACAAAATAGTTACATATTGATATCGAAAACATGAACATATAACAATAGGAACAAAAGCATACAGGAAAATTTAGCCCTAAAGTAAACAATTCAACTTTGAAAAAATTCAATGTTCTTACAATTTAATGACTTACCTTTCCAGAGTTTGATCCAAATGTAGACATTCCCTGATTAACATTTCATATCTCGCAGTAAGAGGAGGCGCCTGAGCTTTTTTTATGGCGGTTATGTCCCTATAAACAGAAAGTGCGTGCTTAAACAATAATGCACATTATTCATAAAATCGTGTAAAGTATTTTTCACAATAAATGGTTGACTCCGTTTAACTACCTGGGACGTTTTGCAAGAGCTCGGCCATAAAAATGCAAATAAACTGTCGATCAGGGTAGGATTATAATTTGTAATTATAGAAGGTAATATTTAACTATCTTATGCTTGCGATAACATGATGATTTGATATGTATTATTTATTTAGGATATTTCATGTCATTAAATAATATCTTATTAATAACGAATTAAATATCTAACGTCCTACCCTGTAGTGTATTTGCTTGTTGATTGTGTATAACAATGGGATTAAACCGGTAGTTTTATTGCAGTCAATAAGTCGATACCATTTAGGGTGAAAAATACTTTACATTAAAATGAGAAAAGCGCCATGTCACCTCTCCTTTACTATGTACTGATGATAATAAATGCTTTCTCTTCAAGTAAAGTAAAACTGGTATAATAACTCTTCGTAGAGTTATGAAGTATTTTTTTATAACAAAAGTTTCTATAGTCGATTCATTTTTGAAATACGGTTGATGTCAAACAGCAGTAGCCAGCGCGTGATCAGCGCATGTTAGCGTCGTGATTGCCAATTAACTTTCAAAATGTCTTTATTCCAAACTAACTTTTACAGTTCATTACATGGAAAGTGACGACATAATATAGAAAATAATAACCATTATAAAAATAGCAATAAAAAAAATGGAAGTTAATCCAATTTAATTCATTAATAAAATCAATATAAAAAAAAATAATTTAATTTAGTAAATATCTCTTTAATTGATTTTTAAAAATTGCCAATTTTTTAATTATATTTTTTGGAAGATTGTTATATTTTATTATTCTGCCATATAAAAGCGATTTTTTTCCGAAATTACTTTTTACTGGTATAGTTTGATAATTTATACGTCTGGTGTTATGTTCATGTAATGTCTTATTCTCCTGAAGTGTTATGTTTGATTTTTTTTCTTTTAAAATAATAGAGTGAATTAGAATACAAATTTTTAATTTATAAATGTTTTGAACGTGTAAATACCCTTTGGGTCTATATAGATTAACAGTTGGTTCTAAATGTGGTAATTTGTGTATACATTTAACAGTTTTATTTTGCAATTTTTGTAATGGTTTTAAATTTAATAAACAAGCAGATCCCCATGCAGAAGCTAAGTATTGTAATTTTGAATATATTAATGAAAAACATATATTTTAAAAATATTTCAAAGGAATGAAATATCTAGCTCTGTACAAAACGGATACCAAACGAGATATCGAGTTGATAATATACTGGATATGGCAATTAAAAATAAAAATTCACGTGCTTTTGTTGACATCAACCTTATTTGAAATGTGAACAGACTATAGTTTATATAATCTCTACCATTTTTTTTCTTACTTGTGCAAATCTCCAACCTTTTCCTTGACCTTATTGAACTGTTGATTCAGCTCCCTTATTTGTGATTCAAACGATCGGCAATGTGCGGAGAAGGACGAATCGCTTTCGAGAAGTTTATTCTTTAAAGAAGTCTGTTGCTTTTTAGTCACCGGAGGAGCGACTTCGTAGAGCCTAGAAGCTACAAACATGACTAATGAACAACCATTTGGTAAAAAAATATAACCCCTACCTTATTGTGATTATTAATAATGTGAAATATGAAATACGCCTTACTTGCTGCTAGTTCCGATTGATGTTGCGACACAGCTGCTGTTCCAATCCATGGTTCCAAACACTGTGCAAATTCACTTCTGTAGTTCGTTTTAATCTGAGATGATTGTAAAGATCTACAAACAGTAAGATTTAACAGTAATGTGAGTTAAACGTGCGGGCGCAAGGTGTTTTGTCAACATGGGTGATATAATAATAATATAATATTGATAATATAATAATAAGTTTATTTAAAAATTTAATAATATAATAATAAGTTTATTTAAAAATTTAATAATATAATAAATATTTTTATGTTGTCTTCTATAAATTTATTCTTCAATCCCCTAAGGCTGATCTTGTTAGGGGCAAATCTTATTTTCTGTTTTAGTATGTAAAATCATAAATATGCATTAAAAATCAAGTTTTAAAGTAAAAATGTTTATTTATAATATAAACGCAGTTTTTTTTTAAAGAAATATATTACATACCTATAATAAAATTATTAATTTATAATTTTTAAGTAAAAAATATTACTTATATAATTATTCAGAACAATATTAATTAAAGGATTTCTAAAAACATTTTCAAATTGTCTGTTTTTAATATCCATGATTTTCTTTCGACTTTAAATTTTTTTAATGAAATCAATTTTTTAATTTTCGTTGGTAAATAATCGTTTAAATAAAAACATAAATATTTGAAATTTTTAGTTTTATGGTTCTTTCATTTTTATGACGTGTATTATAATTATGGTTTTTAAATTATTGAATATAATTTGTAGAAACCTTTTTTGTAATATTTCAAATTTTTTAACTAAAGTTCTATTTATTCCTCCCGAACCTAAAATTCCGTTATTTAAATGAGTTTTAACTAACGCGTAATATATTTCCATATGCCTTACATTTAAATTTTTTTTAATGTTTTTAAAAATCAATAGTAAACTTCTTAATTTTTTAATTAAGTATTCTAAGTAAAAATTCCAATTTAATTTACTGTCAAAAATAATTCCTAAATATTTTATTTTATTAACCTTAAAAATTTGAATGTCTTCATTTATTTGTATACTATTCATATTTCGTGGTAGGTTATTTAGGTTTAAAGTAAAAGGAATATCATTTGTTTTATTAAAATTAATTGTCAACAAATTGTTATCAAACCAATTTTTTATAATTTTAAAATCTTTTTAATTTTATTATTTAAGTTGTCCCAATTTGTATCTGTATAAAAAAAATGGAGTATCATCTGCAAAACTATGAATTTGTCCATCGCCATTTATACTAAATAAGTCGTTAATATAAATATTAAAAAATAATGGTCCTAAAATTGTTCCTCGAGGAACACCATACTTAAATACTTTTGGATAGCTTTTTTCTTTATCTATTTGAACATAAGTTGGTCTATTTTTCAGATAATTTTTAATTAATTCTAATTGCTTTCCTCTGAATCCAATATTTTCAAACTTTTTTAACAGTAAATTATGGATAACTGTATCAATATAAACATTAACAAATGGTCAATGGCGAGTCTGCTAATCATGTTTCTTCTCTAATGACGATTTCACTACAGAAACGATTAATATAACAAATAATTGTTTCGGTTAAATTAGTTTTCCAAAGTTTTACTGACCTTACTGGTTGACTAAGGTTCCCCACAGCGGACAATCTGTCAATAAGTGAAGGGCAGAGTTCCAAAAATTGATATTTGTTAGCGGCAGCTGTAAATGTAGTGCACAACACCAAATGTAACTGGAGAACTGGCATTACAGTACCTACAACGTATTAATTTGTATCATATAACATCCCTAAATAGTGGTAAATACTACTATCCATAAAGGATGCCCCGAAAATACGCGAACAACGTTTGATGACAGATTAGACAGATTCCTGACGTCAGAAGCCAAATACAAGCCAATAGTCATAGTCGAAATTTTCAAAGATTATTTTTTTGGTTTTTCCCATATCCAGAAGAGAATGATATGACAGAACTTACTATGGTACTGACCTAACAATAGCAACTGGCTTCTATAAACCCTCTCTTTGCTGTCGTACTGTCTCTGGACTTCCATAATCATGGCGGCGTGCGTTTTTGCCATTGCCTCCTGCATTCCCTGACAAAAAGTGTTGATTGTATGTTTTTCCGCGTCCATGTTACGTCTCAATTCGTCCATGAGTCCTTTTAAGGCTATAATACCGTCTCGAACCGATGTCTAAAAAGTTTTAAAAGTGTTAAAATACCAGAATAAATAGACCAGGGCTGAAGCCTTTGGTAAAAAGTGAAAAAAAATAATAGTAGTATAAAACCCATTGGGAAAGGAAGAGAATATAACAAAAATGAAAGGAAAAATAATTTACGGGCGATCCTAGGTCGGGAAGTGGAGGGGGTGAGTTTTTAAGGGTAGAAAACGATTTATCTCGATTTCCGGCAAAACTACAAGTCCTATGGAAAAACGTTCAATGGCAAAGTTGTAGGTAATAAAAAGATCTACAAATTTTGTATTTACACTTTTTTCACATAACCTCAAAATTTATGTGAAAAATTCGAATAACCAAGTTTTTGGTTTTTTATTTTTATCTTTTACAAGAAAATTTTTTTTTTCACGAAATTTGGTGAAAACTTACCTTTTTATGTCCCAAACACACTGTAATTTTTTGATTTAAAATATTTATTTTTTCACCTTATTTTGACTTAATAAAAAAAATCTGCTTTTGTAAAAAGTCGGTGGGGCTTTTTGTTCGTTGAAATCTCTACTTTCTGATGGTATAAAAAAATATACATTACTATGGTAAATGTGATGAAATCCCTTTTAAATCCTACCTTTAATTATATTTAGAACAACTATTTTCGCATATTTTTTGCCATCTTATGTTTTATGGATTTGTAATTTTTTTCTTTATCAATGTAACATGGAATCTTACGTTTTTCGAGTAATTAAAGTATACATTTTAATAAATAGCTCAAAATGGTACATAATAATTTAAAAAAAAATTCGGATTAGAGTTTTTTTCGTTTCTTTGCATTTTTTGAGAACATTTACCATAGTAATGTATATTTTTTTACACCATCAGAAAGTAGAGATTTCAACGAACAGCCCACCGACTTTTTTAAAAAAGCAGATATTTTGACGTGAGAATTTTCGATTAAAAATTAGGGTGCTTTTTCGATATTAAGTCAAAATAAGGCGAAAAAATAAATATTTTAAATCAAAAAAAATTACAGTGTGTTTAGAACATAAAAAGGTAAGGTTTCACCAAATTTCGTGGAAAAAAAAATTTTCTTGTAAAAGATAAAAATAAAAAACCAAAAACTTGGTTATTTGAATTTTTTACATAAATTTTGAGGTTATGTGAAAAAAGTGTAAATACAAAAGTTGTGGATCTTTTTATTACCTACAATTTTGCCATTTAACGTTTTTCCATAGGACTTGTAGTTTTGCCGGAAATCGAGATAAATCGTTTTCTACCCTTAAAAACTCACCCCCTTCCACTTCCCGACCTCGGATCGCCCGTAAATTATTTTTCCTTTCAATTTTGTTATATTCTCTTCCTTTTCCAATGGGTTTTATCCCACTATTATTTTTTTTGGTTTCAAAAATTATCGACCCTAGTCTAAAACTCCCTTATTCATTTACGTATTATTTAGGTACTTACTTGAAGGTCCATTATAGCATTTTGTCCTCTTTCCAATCTCTTAGCGGCTTGGGTATGAGCCGTATCTATATCTACACACTGAGTCCTTATTTCATTTGGCAAATCTCGGAAACAATTTACGCACAGCATGGTGTTTTGAAGGGACGAGTACATGATATAGTGTTCGCCATGTTGTGGACACTAAAATACACCAATGTATTAAGTGGCTAAAAAAATTAGTAAAGTCAAAAGGAAGATGTCAAACGCGCTTACTCTTTTTGGTTCCTTTTGGCACTTGGACATATGAACTACTTCATGACTTGAAAACATTTTAGCTCTGTGGGTACTGTCACGACAATGTGCACATAAAGCCTGTCCTGTAAATGTAATAAAACCAGCATAAGCAAAGCCTAAAGAACTTTGAACATTCGTATTAAAAGAATAAACCAAAAATTTAGAAAACTTGATAATAAAACTATTGCAGTTAGAGATGGCACAATATTTCTTAAGTAAAGAATACTAAAAAATAATAAAACATACCGCATCTAACAAAAGAATAACCAAAATAAAACAAATTGACATAATTTCAAATGTACCGCAAGTGTTGCAGTAGTACATGTTAGATCTATCTCTCTTGTCACAATTACAACATGGTGGGTTCTCGCTGTTTGCAATGTCTATTAGCTGTCTCATTAAGGCATCGGGTGGTGGTAGAGAGGTGCCATCCTTGAGCAAGGTTGGTTGCCTGGAAAAATGTGACAATCACTAAGATTAAAGCAAGCTTCAGTCAATATTTTATTCTCTAAATTGTATCTCCCGATTAATAATAATAAAAGTATATTTTTGACATTTAATGCTAATATATCATTTTTTTGTACAAACTATCAATTCCGAACTAGGAAGTAAAATACTTGTTTTGAGTTAAATAATATAATATTTATTGTCAAGAATATATTTCATAATTCAGGCCAACTAGATTATAATATAAAACGCATATGGCAATATTTTATGGGTATATTTTATATCACTAAGTACAGTATAATATACAAAGATACAATACGTCATGTATATAATATATACATTTATTTATTTTATTCATTATAGCTTGGTATATTTATTATTTATTAATGATATTCTTGAATATATCGCTTGGATTGGATAATATCCAATTTTTAATTTTATTTCTATAATTATTTAATGATTTAATTATTTTAATTGACTGTGGTAGCATATCAAGAATATATGGATTGATGTTTAAAAAATGTTTGTGTGCGATTGTTTTGTTTACTCTATTTTTATATGTAATAGTATTTTTATGTGTGATTAATATAATTTATTTTATTTTTATGTTTTAAAATATATACTAACACATGTTGTAAGAAAATATTTGTTTAATATCCATTTTATTGCTATCTTTAAATAGTAAATCAGAAGAATAGTGGTGGTCTTTTTCGCAAATAATTTTCAAAATGTATTTTTGAATAGTTTCAATATTATTAAGATAATTCTTATTTATGCCTCCCCATCCTAGTATTTCTTAATTTAAATGGGTTTGTACTAAAGAATAATAAAATATTTCAAATTCTTTTTTATATTTAAAAATTGTTTAATGTGTTTAAATTTTGGTATAAGAATTCTTAGTTTTTTTACAATGTAGTCACTATGTAAATCCCATTTTAAATGTTTATCAAAAATTATTCCTAGATTTTTAATATTTTCACCTTCCCATATCTAGGGTATTTCATTATACCTACTACAACCATATTTTATATACCTACTTTAATAAAGCGCATAGGTTATAACTTTACAATGCACAAAACTGTAGTAGTGTACCTACTAATACAAATTATATAGTATGTAGTGATAAATATGGAACTTACACTTTTTCTTGTAGAAATTGCCTGAAAATGTCAAAAAATTTACTTGCAAGCTTTATACCAATGAGGAACAAGCAAGACAGACAAATCATTTAATTTATGGGGACAAGCATGGAACTCACTAACGTTTATTAAAGGACATTCTATTGTATGGCCTAAATAATATCAGAATTGTCATTGTATTGTGTAGTTTTTGTTGCCAGTGCTTTAAGACAAGCGTTATCCAGTGTTCTTACATTTTACAGATTCTTAAGCAATTGTGGAAAAATACTACTGAACACTTTTTAATAGGTAGGTAAAGAGATCTTAAATACAGGGTGGTTCAACGAAAACTTAACACCTCGATTTTCCTGCTTTAAAATGAAAATGTGGAAAATCGCTCGGGTCGATTTTTATTTTGAGGGGGACATCTTTTGCGTATAACGTCAATCTTGTTACTTCAAGCCCCTAGGAGGGAGGGGGGGTAAGATCTAAATCTTAAATGAATACCACTAGTTTATATAATTTTTTTGGATTCTGCATAAAATTCTGAACATTTTTTAATAAAAGCATTATTAGTCATTCTGTGGTCTATACTTAACAGTTTCCGAGATATTGACTCTCGAAAAATTACATTTTTAAACTTTGACAGGGTCTAGCTTTCTAACTGTACGTCTTAGAGCAAAACGGCTTACATGTCCCTATCTTCGATTTTTATTATCTTTCCACTAGTATAAACTTCCGGTTAAACCGGATGTAAGAAATATAGTACTTCCGGTTTAACCGGAAGTTTATACTAGTGGAAAGATAATAAAAATCGAAGATAGGGACATGTAAGCCGTTTTGCTCTAAGACGTACAGTTAGAAAGCTAGACCCTGTCAAAGTTTAAAAATGTAATTTTTCGAGAGTCAATATCTCGGAAACTGTTAAGTATAGACCACAGAATGACTAATAATGCTTTTATTAAAAAATGTTCAGAATTTTATGCAGAATCCAAAAAAATTATATAAACTAGGGGTATTCATTTAAGATTTAGATCTTACCCCCCCTCCCTCCTAGGGGCTTGAAGTAACAAGATTGACGTTATACGCAAAAGATGTCCCCCTCAAAATAAAAATCGACCCGAGCGATTTTCCACATTTTCATTTTAAAGCAGGAAAATCGAGGTGTTAAGTTTTCGTTGGACCACCCTGTATCTAGCTTTCTAGACGCTGTCAAAGTTCAAAAATGTCATTTTTCAAGAGTCAATATCTCGGAAACTGTTAAGTATAGACTAATAATGCTTTTATTAAAAAATGTTCAGAATTTTATGCAGAATCCAAAAAAAAATATATAAAATATGGGTATCCATTTAGGATTTTGATCTTACCCCCCTCCCTCCTAGGGGCTTGAAGCAACAAGATTGACAATATACGCAAAAGATGTCCCCCTCGAAATAAAAATCGACGGGTCCGAGCGATTTTCCACATTTTCATTTTAAAGCAGGAAAATCGAGGTGTTAAATTTCTTTGGACCACCCTGTATACAATTTGTCATTTTCATTCCCTTTATTTGTTTTTGAGCTGTTGGTAGAGTTATACTTAATAAGTATTCTCTTCATGTTGTCCCTGGCCTATAAAGAGAATGATATCTCTATATGTTTGAACCTCATTGCTTTATACTTTATACAATGTTTAATTATTCTTATTGTACTTAAGTATAAGTATTTAGTATTTTTTAAACTAACACTTTTAGTAATATTATGACCACTTACCTACAAAAAGGACAAACAAGCCTTCTATCCTGTTCCCTTCCCCGTAAGCATCGAGCACAAAAAGTGTGATAACAGCTTAAAATGCATGGCTCCGTAAAGTAGTCATGACATATCGGACAAAGCAGGGGATTTTTGGGGAATTCCATCCCAGTTTCTAGACCCGGAGGCTCCATCTCTGGGGGACAATTACTGCAAAAAATGTATGGTTATTTTATGTTTATTATTTTAAGTACTGCATAATTTCTTTAATATTGACATCACAGGCAATAAATATGTTATACAAAATCTAATATTATATATTCAGTAACTCTGGTTTTTATTTTGATAATGTACATGTCTTTATGTACCTAGGTATTGTAAACCCAAAAAAAAACTAGATTTACCGTCTTATAAGCGCTTTTATAGGGTAGATATACTTTAGAATTATGTAATGTTAAATTTTCATGTTACATAGATATTTGGACTGCAATAGAAGTAGGTACCTATACCTTGCAAGTACTTACTTAGGTAGGTACCATAGGCAATTAAGGTAAATATCTATGATGAAACTACAAAAATCTAAAAAAAAAAGGTAAAAAAGAATAAGATTATTAAAAAGCAAATAAATCTCCCTTTTTTTTTCAAATCCCAACCTTTTCAGGGGCCACCCCTTTTTTAATGACCTAAATAATAGCAAAATTTAAAACAAGGGAGGGAATAACACTTTTAACAAAAACAGGTTTACCACATAGTTTCTACTCACCTGACAAAGTAGATAATTCTAAAATTTGTAATTAAACTGTTATATCACTCTAAATGACTGTAAATATTAGAAATTTGCACAAAAAATACCCATTTTTTTCAACCCCAGCGTTCGCGACCCTTCAGTCAGCCTCAGCACGCATGCGTCACCGGATTCGTTACGAGACACATGATATAGCCCCAAAAGTTTTGTGTCTTTGTCTTCCCCATCGGCTGATTACGTAACGTGCTTCGTAGTATGAATTATTGTATTGTTTGAAAATGTGTTAAATGTAAGCAAACATGCTAACAAACTCGAGGCATTCGATCTACTGGTTCAGTGGCGTATACAATAATTATTATATTAGGGTCGCGGTAACTCCACATAATGAGTTTTTATCCCTGTGGCGCACTGTGGCGTGTTGTCTAGGGTCAGCAGCAAGTAAATTAAAAAAACTTGGTAAGTTTTGTCGATTTTTTAAAAAACTTTGATTTAACTCGAGGACATACCTACCTATCTTATGGTATAATCTTCCTGGCTCTTCTACTATACAAAGCAGGAATATGTACTCCACATAATAACCATTAGCTATACTATTACATAACACAGATTAAGTTTCTGTAATCTGTGATTCTATAACTGTATGGAGGCTTCCAATTTGATCCCATCCCATAGTCAAGTTTTTCTCGGAATCTATATACCGGAATATCGACAAGAAAGCCAGCACGTTTTCCTTTTTTAACTAAAAACAACACGAACCAGAGTTAAAAAGTAGGATTTTAGAAAATAAACTGTATAGGTATGCCTACCTAACCTACATACAAATAAAGATTCCCTAATAAAAAAAATGCTCAACCACCAAAAAAAAAAAAATATTTATTTGTAAGTCCCTTAACTACAGTTTCGAATATCAGATATTTGCGATTACTATACAGGGTTCGTCACAAACAACAGTTTTTGTTTTTTTTGATTTTTTTTTTAATTCTAATTTTCAATTTCTTTTGATGCCTGATTGGCTAAATCATTACTTTGGGAACAAGTGCATTGGATGGTATTACCTATGGTCCAAATCAGTTGGCACGTAGTATAGTCTCACAATTATCGACTTTTATTTATGGGGATATCTGAAGCCACATGTGTATAAAACCAATTTTAATAATAACTTTGCTTTCTTGAAAGAAAAAATAAGAGTAGGGTAGACCGGGGCAGGAGCCCGCACCTAACGAATAAATGACGAAATGTCCGCCATTTTGTAAAAATTTAATGATGTTTTTTTATGTGTTTGTAGTTAATTTATATTACTACTTTATACGATTGGTCACAGTAAAAAAAAATAGATATACATTTATTATTTCTTAAGTTTAATTTTTTTTGTAAAATAGGACTTTTGCCCCATGGGCTGGGGTAAAAGTCCGATGTCTATGGGGCAAAAATCCTGTTCATGGGGTAAAAGTCCTAATGTGAAACAAATGTTTTTTTAAATATCTTTTTATTTTGAACAAGCATAAACTTCATTTTTATACTAAAATAATAAACCATTCGGAAGAACCAACGCTTCAACATAAGTTTTTAACTAATTGGAAAAAATAAAACACAACTTTTTTTAAATTAAAAAAAAACTTTGATATGGGGCAAATGTCCGCAACCATGAGGTAAAAATCCGCAACAACTTTAATCGTAAATTATTAACTCACAAACGGCAACAGCGCCGACAAAATCAACAACATGGATAAATAGCCTACTAAAACGGTAATAAATCTCCCCATATTGTATTTGCCTAAATGTTTACATCTAAGTTAAATTTCTTAAGTAGTCCACTGGAGAAATGAAAGTAAAAAGATAATTTTTAAACTTACCTCATTTTTATAAGGTTATGTTTAACGAAATTCGCGAACCAATTTCTACAGCACCTTATCGATCGAAAGGGTAATACGAACTGGTGCTCAGAACGTCGGTTGCTTTTTTAGGAACTGCCCAATACAAAAATGGATTTTTACCCCGCAGCGGGCTTTTGCCCCGGTCTACGCTATAGTTATTGCAAATATCCCAATACAGCAAGTTAGGAATCGGGAATTCAGACGTCGAGATTGAACTATGCGCTAACTCGGTGGTATACCACGTTTGAATAAAATAAGTTTCATATTTTTATGATTGAATGAATTGAAGAAATATGACATGTAATAATAAAAATACTTTAAAAGTAGACAAATAAAAAATGGTTTTCTTACAACAAAATCGTTACTCGGCCAGATATAAAACATAAAACCATATTCGAAGTAAGAAAGTTGTTTGTTTTTACGTAAATTTATTTTAAACAAAATCCAAAAAACTAAAAATGTTTTTGTAATCGTAAATCTGATATTCGAAATTGTAGTTTCAGCACAAGCAGACGTCTTTATAAAGAATGCCTTTCTCTTCTATATCTATACTAATAAAAAAAGTTTTTCCTCTGCCAAACTCTATCCGAATGCATTTTATAAAAAAATAATGACTCTAAAAATAAACGACAAACAATAAATGAAACAAACATACCCTCTATTTACATCCTTCAAAGCCTCAGCAACTGTTTCGGCCTTCCTTTGCCATCATCAGTGTTGTATGGACCCTCTGTTCGGAACACGCGGCGGTCAACAACAGACAGCTGCTTACTCGTTGTGTACATATGGTTACCTGAAACGTAACCAGCTGCCAAGAATATACAAGGATCTTAAAACTCTGATCACTTATAGTATATTCTTTAAGATCTAAAAAAAAAATATTTAATTAGTAAAAGCTGAAAAAGAAAAGTTTTGCGCATCAACATTTTAGTAGGTACGTACCTATCTAGTGAAATGTTGGATATAACCGTTATACTAAAAATCATTAGGTTAAAATATGCAACTAATAACAACCTAAAAGAAAGTGGTTTTATGCATCAACATCTAATCTCACAATTAAATGTTGGATGAAACCATTTATATTTAAAAATATTTACCTATAATTATTTTGCGGCCATCAAAACCTAAAAAACGGTTTTATGCATCAACATTCTCAGTGAAATGTTGGATAAAACCGTTATACGAAAAAAACATAACGTTAAAATAGGCAAAACGTTCAATAACCTAAAAAAGATGGTTTTATCAACATTTTTAGAGGTTCACAATTTCAAATGTTGGATTAAACTTTTATACTAAAAAAAACTATTAGGTACCTTAAAATAAATATGCCACTTTTGCATTACCTAGGTATTTGTTTTAACATCGTTTTCACATTTTTTGCCTTTTTCTTCAACCCAAGTAAGTATTTCTTTATTTTTCTTCAAACAGAAAGTGCAAACGATCCCTAAAAGGAAAAAATTTATTAGTTTGCAACTAGTTTTAAAAATAATATAACTATTATTTTACATACCTTATTCCTTTTTGTTTGCATTGAAATTAAGAACTCACCGCAGGTTTTTAATCTTTCATTTTTCAGTTGAACCTTCTCCGTGGCATTATTAACACACTCATTTATCTTCTTACAATTGACAACATCTTGTCTTGAAAGCAGTTCCGTTATTTCTCAATATACTTTAATCATTAAAAAAATAAAAAGAAAGCATCTAGACTTTGAAAGACTTTAGTAAACAAAGCTGTAAAACTTTTGCCCCAAATTCACTAAAGCAGTCTGCAAGTAGTTGTAGGTACTTATATCGGATCGTACCTATATTAAATACCATTTTAAAACTATAACAGTCTTAAACTGGAAACTTTTTAGTCAATTGTTTTAGTAATGTTTAACTTTGAAACCGAGAGTAATTTAGCCCCAGAAATATTTATGCTTTTGTAGTTTTACTTCCAGTAAAACGAATAAATTATAATTTAAGAAAAACGAATGTGACTTCATCTCTTTCACCTGCGGTAACAGAAAAGGAAAGATAACTACCTTACCTTTTAAAAATGAAAGAATTGAAGTATGTTAAAGTCATTTGTAAGAAGATAAACTTTCTTTAAAAAGGTATAACACCAAACACCCGAAAAAATTCCCGCACTCGCGAAAGGAATGTTTACTTACAATCGGGAACCAACGATGCTACAACCCATGCTTACTGACCTGAAACAAAAGAGAAAATCTATTAGTTATTAATGTACTTGTAAATCAAATAATAAATTCAATTATAGTTTTTTTTAATATTTTTTCGAGTACTTTTAAAAGTTATTCACGGGATGGTTCCAGCCGTTGCGACAGCATTACAGGAACATTATTAAATTTACAATGTCCATGTTTTTGCACCCCAGAAATTAAAAAAAAACTATTAAATTATAATAAAATCGTTAGTTCACCCCTTTTATGTTACAACTTTTAAATGTCTCACCTTAAATCCTTCGGCAGACTGCTCTAATCCAGCTTTTGTCCCGAACTTTAAAATTCTGTTTTAGCTTTTCATGGCGGCACCTAATTGAAGCCCCTCAGACAGATCCAAAAAACAAACTGCGTTTTGCAACAACTTGTCCTCAAAGCGACAATTAAACAGATTCAGAAACCAGCCCTAACTCAGACCAGACTTGTGGTCGTGTGATCGTAACTTTTAGAATTAATTTAAATTAAAAAGAGAAGAAGACGCATGATAAGGCAATGAAGAATCTGAAGATACATAAACAATCATGTAAAAGCGTGATTTAGGTAGTGGCGGATAGACAAAGCAAGCTTGTCCAAAAAATACAGCTTAAGTAGTCTAGACAGTATAGAATATAAAAGTCCTTCCTAAATAGGAACTCGTGAAGTATTGCCTTGAATTCCTTATATCAATGTGCGCTTGACCTATGTGCAGTGAAGAAAGATTGAGAATTAAAATGTTGATACATAATATTAGAATAAGATAAAAGCGATATTAGAAGATCTAAATGTTAAAAATTGCTTTCTGGAAGGGGGCGTGTGAGTGTTGCCATGAATCGCTTGTATTTATGTGCACTTGGACTATTTGCTGTAAGGAAAATTGAGGGCAGAAACATTTAAACGTAAATACACAAAAAAATTTTATACATATGTATATAATATAAGAATAATATGAAAGCAATTTTTGAAGATTGGAATGTTAGAAAGTACTTCCAGAATCAAACGATATGGAACCAATAATATGGAGGCCGTATTCAACTGATACCTAGTTGAAGATATAGCCAGAGTCTAAGTAAGGTCTAGGTCAGAGACTAATTACATACACTTTTGTACATATATAGAATGAATATTAATAGATAATGGAAGTCAAATAATTAGTACAGAAATGGTTAAACTGGAGAGATCCTAAAGAATATTACCTTCTTGGTTAACTATGTTAAAAATTAAAAATAAAAACCCGTTCAATCCAACATTTCCTGTACGTTAGACTAAGAAAGGTAGGATTGTTTAAATTACTGGTTTCTGTAACTTATGCCACCCTGAAAAAATCGCGACGCGGTTTTTACACTTTTAAATTATTATTGATGCTGCATCTGAAACAAAAGAAAAATTGTTTAGTTTTAAAATATCAATAACTTAATTGTTGTCTTATACACATGTTTGGGACAACTATTAAACAGTTCCTGATTTTCAGAGCTCATAATTTCGCCAAACAACAAGTTTTTATTGTCAGAACAATAAATAATTATTTATTTTAGTTTTATTTAATTTCATACACACAGGAGAGCCTTCAAAAATGTTCTTAAAAGTATGGGATATTAAGTCAAGATATTAGGGTAGATTCTCAATGATCATACTGGGTACTTAGAAAAGTTTAGACATTTCCATAATTTTTTTAGGGTTTTTGAAAAATATAGTTTTTGGACAGCTAAGATTTTAATATTTATTATTATATATCTCCTAAATGCGTGCAGGTATGTATGGTGTGATAAAACACCTTTACACTTACTTTTAAAACACAGTGACAAAACAGCTTTATTCTTACTTTTTTCTTTAAGTCGTCACGCATTTCCAATTTTAAATTTATAAAATAAAACCTCTAGTCCGGTCAATCTAGACCAAAAAATCATACTGAAGGTACATAAATTAACAACAAGCTGAAAATCAGTAAAATTGTTTAAAATATAATTATAAATAAAATTTATTAGTTCCCCATCATTCCCGTGTTTGGAAAAAATTTTACTCAAGATTTTCAGCAAAACGGTACGTTTTATCATAAAAATAGTCCAGACAAAAATTGTAAATCATAAAATTATCTATAAAATATGTATCAATACTTTTTTTCCTACTAGCCACCGGTTCTGAGATATAACGATTCAAAAAGTTGTAAAACTTGTTATCGTCATAATATGCACACGTTATTTTTTCTAATGATTTTACCGCATAGATCTCTGCGAGTACTTCTGTCATGCCGCTTTCTTGCACAACTTTCTAAAAAATTGCTCCCAGAAAAGACATCAGTAGATAAAATCCTCCAAGTCTGATGATAATTTTTGATACTTCAGAGCCCTCAGGTGTGGCTGATGCTGATACCATTTCTCGAGCTTTAGCATACAGGGGCTGGTCGAAAGTCACGATGCATACAGTGTGGTCATACCGTTTTGCATTTTCTAATGTACAAAGTAAAGTCGTATAGATAGTATTATAGTTACTGGCTGGTTGGTGAATAAATGGTAAAAATGAAATTTGAGATTTAGAATACTTCATAATAATATGGTTATTTGTTAAACGTTCAATAAAACCATTCCAACCGGGTAAAGACGCATTTTTCCATTTTGACGATAACAACTTTTAAAACTTTTTGAATCGTTATATCTCAGAAACGGTGGCTCGTAGGGGGGAAAAGGGAAAAAGTATTGATACATTTTTTTTAGATAATTTTATGCTCTACAATTTTTGTGTAAGGTATTTCTATGATAAAACTTACCGTTTTGCTAAAAATCGCGAAAAACTCATTTTTTTTAACTTGAGTAAAATTTTTTCCAAACACGGGAATGATGGGGAACTTATAAATTATATTTATAATTATATTTTAAACAATTATACTGATTTTCAGCTTGTTGTTAATTTATGTACCTTCGATTGTCTAGATTGACCGGACTACTCCGTTTTTGGGTTAAAATATGGTTTATTTTCAAAATTTGTCAAGTGGGAAATTATGCAAAGCTCGGTTAAAAAATGTCTACAATAGTTACGCGATATTTACCTTCTGTTCCATATCCATTTGCCCGATGACTCTCCTTCATTTTGTCGTCTCCATACACATATTGTTTATATTCAACTCGTCAGAGGATACGAGAAAATGGGTGCCGATGCACCCAGGACAGGCCGCCCTGTCCAGCCCATTCCACACATTCGTGGATCTTTAAAGGGCCTTTTTACCGCGCTTCTAAACAACGACAATGTTTAGGTACATTATTCCTCTGAAGAGAAGAATCAGCACACGCGCACACACTTCTGCTTAGTGGATCACTGATTATCTGAAAAAAAAAAAATAATAAGTCAATAATATAGGTAGGTACAGGGTCATCCAACCAGGACTGAACAGGGGCCTATTTTTTTAGTTTACCTGTATTTTCATTTAAACCAATATAGCCATTTAGCTTATGCTTTGCCGTAGAATCTAAAATTACCATTTAAAAAGCGATCTGACTTAAAACAAAGGAACTGTGGCGTAAAGTTGTTGTTTTTTTAATGGAACACCCTGTATATTATTTATTTTTATGAAACACCCTTCTTTCCTGATTCCATAAATATATAGTTTGTCCATATTAGCTCAAACCGTTTTTAAGATATGAGCAATCAAACATTTAAAAAGCTGTATTTATTTGAGCTTAATACGTCTAGAATGCCTTGGAAAAGAAAATCCCCGTAATGGCGATGCATTAGAATACAGCTTTTTAAATGTTTGATTGCTCATATCTTAAAAACGGTTTGAGCTAATATGGAGAAACTATATATTTATGGAATAAGGAAAGAAGGGCGTTTCATAAAACTAAATAATATACAGGGTGTTCCATTGAAAAAACAACAACTTTACGCCACAGTTCCTTTGTTTTAAGTCAGATCGCTTTTTAAATGGTAATTTTAGATTCTTCGGCAAAGCATAAACTAAATGGCTATATTGGTTTAAATATAAATACAGGGAAACTAAAAAAATAGGCCCCTGTTCAGTCCTGGTTGGATGACCCTGTACATACAGTGTCACCAGTAAAGTCCGCATCATATGGGATTTTTTTTTATTAATAGCTTTATTCGAAATTTGACTTTGATATCAAGTTCTGCTTCGATCGAGATGAAAATTAAGCAAAAAATGGTAGTCACGTGATTCGCATTATCTGTCAAATTTTAATTTTTTCCAAAAAATAATTTAAAAGTAGGGTTATTTCTGAAATTATCGAAAAAAGTTATTAGAAAAAGTTTTTTTAAATGCAGTTTCTAGCCCACATGCAAAATTTCAGCTGGATAAGATCATTTTGATTTTTTACCTATATTTTGTAAATTGCACCACTTTTGCAAAATAAGACTCAACGCAACCTACATGAAAGTTCTTAGTTTTGACAATGCTTTATTTCAGATACATTTTCTTTAAAGTAATATTAAATGTGTGTTTTTCAATCAAAATTGGGCTATTAAAATTTGGTCGCATGTGATGCAAAGTTCTTTATGGTTGACTTTTGTTTGTACTGCTACTTATTTTTGTTTGTTTGTTTTTTTCTTTTTTGTTGGGTGTATTGTACAGTAACTCACAAATTTAAAATTTAAATTAGGTACATGACGAATTCTATACATTGTAAAAAATGTCTTTAGAAATATATATTATTATTATTATTATTATTATTATTATTATTATTATTATTATTATTATTATTATTATTATTATTATTATTATTAGTATTATTATTATTATTATTATTATTATTATTATTATTATTATTATTATTATTATTATTATTAAAGTTTATTTGTTTTTGACCCTGTGTAAGGTAACTTCATAAAATGAAAACGTAGTTTGTGTCTGAAAGTAATACACCGTAATATTAAGACAAAAAAGAACACAGTGTCATCAGTAAAGTGTTCATTAAGTGGAAAATAAATTTTAGTTTAACTTAACGTAAAATTTTTCCAATTTCAACGGTTTAATTTAAAACCCCTTTATTTTATTTTTATTTTTTTACTTTCAGACACAAACTACGTTTTCAAAAATACTTATTTTATGAAGTTACCTTATACAGGGTCAAAAACAAATGAACTTTGCATCACATGCGACCAAATTTTAATAGCCCAATTTTGATTTTGTAGAAAAACACACATTTAATATGCCGCTACTTTAAAGAAAATGTATCTGAAATAAAGTATTGTCAAAACTAAGAAGTTTTATGTAGGTTGCATTGAGTCTTATTTCGCAAAAGTGGTGCAATTTACAAAATATAGGTAAAAAGTCAAAATTATCTTATCCAGCTGAAATTTTTGCATGTGGGCTAGAAACTGCATTTAAAAAAACTTTTTCTAATAACTTTTTTCGATATTTTCAGAAATAACCCCACTTTTGAATTATTTTTTGGAAAAAATTAAAAGTTGACAGATAATGCGAATCACGTGACTACTATTTTTTGCTAAATTTTCATCTCGATCGAAGCAAATATTGAAGCCAAAGTCAAATTTGGAAAAAAGCTATTAATAAAAAAAAATCCCATATGATGCGGACTTTACTGGTGACACTGTATAACGCTATTGGAGTGCTTAATCTCAAGGCATGTAAGACACGTCTACATAAGAGATTTGGTTTTAAAATTTCAAGAAACTGGATCAGTTAGAACAAAGAAATAGACAACAACCTAGAGTTTTGTATGAAGATATGCATATTAAAGTTATTGGGCAAGTTTCTATAAGTCATTGCGTCATTTACCTAACAGTTATCGAAGTATCCAGAGATTCTGTTAGAAAATAAGTATGTACTGAAAATGCATAAATTTCACCCTCGCTACTGGAGTGACGTTAATCCAGATTTTTTTACAGAGAGGCACACTCAATATTCTTCAATATGGAAATACTGGGAGACAATACCTTAGGGCCTTTTTTATTAAAGGAAATTTAACCGGTCAAGTTTAGGCTGAAATTCTCAACCAAGCAGGAACTTGAAAACCACAAAGACTAAGAAGGCAATATAAATTTGAACGAAGATCTTCTACACTTTCAGCAAGACGGTGCACCCTACACTATCCTGCTGTGGCGAGAAAGTGGTTTGACCAAAATTATCCAAATCAGTGGATTTACAGAAGAGGTACAATTGAGTGGCCGCAAAGATTACCTGATCTTACCCCCGTGGACTTTTCTTATTGGATTACATTAAATCACGAGTTCGGAGTTACAAAACCCAGCCTGCTTTTCTGGAAAAATTGTGTCTGAGGATAATTAATACTTGTCAAAGTATTCCAAGAGACATTTTTCGGAAAGTTAAAGAGGAATTTAAAAATCGACTTTATTTCTGTTTAGAAAAAAATAGAAATTATTTTAAGTACTTAGTAAAATAAAAAAAAGAGTAATAACACGTGTTTATGTTAATTTTTTAATTTTCCTGCCAAAGAGCCAGTTTTAAACCATTTCGCATTTAAATTTTATAAACATGAAATATTTAAAAAAAACTTACCTTATTTATTTTTAGGTGCTGGCCGTACTTTCTTCTTTCTTCAAGTGCTCTGCTGTTGTCCAGAAACATAAGGCCGCCGAGAAAAGTTTCTGGATAATAAAATTTTGTATCCACGCCAGATTTTCCCCACAAGCACCGGTTTCCCCCCCCGATGTGCGACCCACGCCCCGGGCGAAAGGCCTGGGGTGGAAAACTCAGGTCCGAAGCTCCATTGGTTGTTGTTCTTGGAATGGGTGCCCACATGTCCTCGAAAACAACCGGAGGAAGTATCCTACATGCAAGTGGAGTCCACCCGGTCGACCACGACGCGGGAATTTAGATTTTCGTCTGTAAAAAGATAATTTTAGATTAATAAAGTAAAACTGAAAACAAAGTTCTTTATTTTAAAATATGCATGCCTAGATACTGTATCATGGCTCGTCGGTGTGGTTAGAATTTGACTAGAGGAAAAATAAGTGTAAATAGGCGCTTTAGATATTACTAGCGCGACTTCGCTGGCGCAATTTAATTGTTATAATTTTCCTCTCGAAACAGAGCAGCGGGTATCTTCAATAGAACCTTTAATAAACTACCGGACAAAAAAAACCGGCACCCTGAATTTTTTGCTAACTTTGATCCTTTATAACTTCTTTATCTTGAATCACACGATAAACAACATTTAATCCTTTAATTATCCAAATTTACACGTTTTATTAAATTTTGCTAGTTTTGTGATGGCGCAGCGGACCTCTTGCAGCCTGTTTTTAAAATAGTTTTGTCGTGCATCAATAACATAAAAGGTAGATGCACAAAAAATTGCTTCAGTTGCTTTGCTTAATAAACAAAAAATATATTATCTTGAAATAAGTTCGATGGCTTTAGTAGTTTTTGTGTAAACGTGCATGAGTGGAAACTATTCAAAGGCGATGGCTGATCCTCATTCCTATTGTTTGGTTAAATTGATGAAATCGAGCTGATTATATAAATAAAGAATATCTCTTCATGTACATTTTAAAACACATGTTATATCTGCTTTTTTTATTACTTACAATGATGAGAGAAAAATCTTGTTTACTGCACATTAACTTTTCGTATCTTCGTCGATATAAGGAGTAATAAGCTGTAATATCTTTTTGTAAATAATATAATTTTAATTTTGAATGCGTAAAAGCACTAAGTTATAATTTTTTCTTCTAAAAAGCTCTCACTCATCACAAAATAGGACATGGAGAGAGGAAAATGGATTTTAAGAAAGGTTTATCAGAAGTTAACTTTTTATGTATGCTACAACATTATTTGGATAGTAGTATGATTAAATAAGAGAATATATTTACCGCTAATATGCATTTTTATTAATCCTTAGACATAAATTAAGCATGCATTTTGATACGTATACGACAAGAAATAGCAAGAATAATACTATAAACATAAATAAATATGTTATAAAATATAAATTTTCCATAAAAAAACGTATTACCTACTGGATATGATTTTTAAAAATGAATGCGGGAGATTCCGTGTTTCACCTCTACTCCTGTTTGAGCCCTTTAGGGACAGATTTAAAAAAAAAATAACATATGTTTTGCATTATTTGTGTTGTATTTCTGCACTACAACAAAAAATATTTTTTCAATAGAAACTTTTATGCCCCTTTTTCACCCCTTTAGGGACTGATTTTCAAAAAAATAAGAAAAATACATGTTTTATTAATTATTGTAGGTATAGGTATTATTTCTGCCGACCGCCAATTTTTTTTTTCGAATAAACTTTTATAACCCCTTTTTCCACCCCCTAGAGGCAAAATTTCCCAAAACATCAAAGCACGTACTTGCTTATTTTAACAGAGTAAGCATAGAACCAATTTTTAGCAATATAGCTTAAAATTATAGACAGTTTGTGTTTGTAGGTACCCCTTTCAAAATAGGCTACGCTACTTTTTTCAACCAAGTGAATTTTGGAAAAATGCCGAAATACATTTATTATTATTTTATTGAAGGAACTTATTTATATACCAATTTTTGAACCCCCATCAGTTTTAGCTTCCGAGATACAGAACTACGAACAAATTGTTATCAGACACAAAATTTATAAGTTGAGGATGTTACTGAGAACTTAATTTCTGAACTAAATGTATTGAATTTATTAGTAGAATAACAGAATATATAGCTAGCCGCACCTAAGTACTGATATAATGTTTGTAAAATTGGCCTGATTATGTATAAGGGCCGAAACGTAAGAAAATTGGGACAAGTGACACATAGTTTGGGGTAAAACGTTCTCTATAAAAAAAATCCAGGCCCGTATTTCCTATCTTCACGTAGGAAAACGCCCCCTCCCCCTTTTGCGTAGGTACAGTGCCGTATTTCCGTATGGGCCCCACGGTCCCCGCTGTCTTAGGGGCCCCACAGTCCCCGCTGTCTTCGTCTTCGGGGTCCCAACACCAAAAACCATCAATAAAACTAGTAATGATAATGATGATAACATTGCTAAAGATAAATTTCCAGATAGTGATTTCAAACAGAATACACAACGCAAAACTGAACGGAGTTCGAGAATCAAATTTATTGATGGACCAGCTGAAGAAGCCCAATTTAGTGGCAAAGAAAAATTTAAATTTGAATTTTTTCCCAATTATGGATTCATTAATAGCTGAACTTAACCGGCGATTTGCTGCATACGACAGCATATTCAATCGGTTTGGTTTCCTCACAATTTTAAAAACAATCAGTAAAGTCGATTTGCACCTTAGTTGTTCAAGATTTGTAGAAAATTACAGTTTTGATGTCAATGGAAAAGAATTAGAGTTGGAATGCATTCTTTTTGGTAGAATATTTAAATTCAGACGAAAAACATAAAACCCAGGAAATCAGTTTATTGGACCTATACAATATTATAACAACTAACAAATTAGAGGATACATTTCCTAACGTTGCCATTTCATTGAGAATATTTTTATCGATCATGATAACTAACTGCGTGGAGAACGTTCATTTTCTAAATTGGCTAGAATCAAAAACGAACTGAGGAATACCATGCTGCAAGAGAGACTAAATAGTCTATCCTTAATATGCATAGAAAATGAGATCTTACTAGGAATAAATTTTGATGACATAATAGACGATTTTGCACACCTACGATCAAGAAAACAATCATTTACATAGCGCGGATTATTTACAGTTATTGTTATTAATATTAATGTTTTAGGATGAGATTTTTTATCTTTATATTTTAGTTAGAATAAATAGTTTTTTTTCTACTTCCATATGCTTATTAGGTATTTCTTGCACAATCTACAGAATGGATAAGTAGGCAATTCCAGTTACCTGAACGGTATAAATTCATATCCATCCTAGTTAGGATATGAAATGGAGCAAACACAGTTAGCATCAGGAGGTGTCCAGGTAACTATTCGATTTTAAAATATTATGTCAAAATTCGACTAAATTTTACGAAAATTTGACCCTGACCTTGCAAATTGAAGATTTTTCGCGTGAAACCTAATATTTAAAAATAATTATATTGCTGGTCGAATTCCTAAATATTAATTTTAAGCGGGCGCAAAAGAGCGCCTTTGGCGCCTTCCAAACACCCTATATAAGGCGTGGTACCCAAATTTTTTTCCCAGGGCCCCATTTCCGCCTTGGGCCCAGGGCCCCAATCATATGAAAGACGGCACTGCGTAGGTACGTATTTTAATGACGCTTCCTAATTTATGGACTACAGTTTTTACTTCATAATTTGCAGACAAATTAAAACACGCCTCAAAATAATTTTTTTTTAAATATTAAACATGAAAACAATTTTTTATTAAAGTGTTATTTTAGCTCAAAGTCTGTAGCACAGTCTAACTTTAATACGTCACCTACTGAAGAAAATGTCAGTTTAACAAACGGGCTACAGGCTTAAGTTCAAAAACGACCCAAATACACCAGTCAAGTTATCAAAATATTAGTGCAAAATGGAAAAAATTGATATCCAAAATTTTATTGCTGGAAACTGTTTATGGGGTAAGTATAAACGTAAAAAACTAAAAATAGACAACTGGATCGGTCATCCCTCCCCGTGGGGGGTCGAAAGGGGGTGAAAAATGGTGTTTCGTGATTTATGGTAAAAGGAGACGTCCTAGAAAAAAATGTTTCATACAAAACTTGTAGATCATGTAAAAATCTACTTCTTTTGTGAAAAGCACTTTTTCACATAACCTCAAATTTTTTTAGATAAGTGCGAAAAACCGGTTTTTGTGTTTTTTAATTTTCATTTGAAAACGTGTCAACTAATATTTATGAAAGTTTAGGGAGAAATAGCTTTTCTTATGACAAATAAGGAAAATTTTTTTTGTTTTTATTTCATGGGCTGTTTTTAAGATATTTGCTTTTTTTTTTTTTGTATTTTTTTCAAATAAAATTTGTCCTTCGAAAAATCAATTTAAAAACTTTTGGTTGTGCTCATTTTTTTCGTTTTTAGTTGCACTTTAACATGAAAAAAAAATAAGTCAGGGAGCAAAAACATCCTTTAAAATGCACAAGAAGCCAAAAGTGAGTTTTACGAAAACGAATATTTCAGTATAAGTTCATAATTCGTTTAAAATTAAGAACATTTTTTAAAATCAAGTACTTATTTGTATTCTATGGGAAAAAATACTAAAAAAATTATTAAGAAATTTAGGTTAATTAAAATTTAAATTAGCAAGAATTTTAAAATACGAATTTTTGTAATTGATCGAGAAATATATAATTGCGTAAGCGAGTCACAAAAAAAATAATTTTAGGTAATTTTGAAGTACCTACTCTGGTTCTTTTTAACTAATAAAAATAAACTTAAACTAGATTCAAATAACAAGTATATATTTTAACGAAATATGAATTATTAATTCAAAAAATTTCTTTATGTTAACATAAAGCATGGTAATGATGGTAACATTGAAAAAAGTGGTATACAAAACCTGTTTGGTCTAGTAGATACTTAACCTATAACTCACGAAAAACTCAAGAATTGCAAAATTATTACATTATTATATTTTAAATGCAGTCTACTCTTCAAAAAGTTTTTAACACCAAAATTTACGATCAATCGTCGCCTTTCTTCACTGTTTCACTGGTTGCGATACAAGCTCTGGATTTGCTGGCAAAGGAAAAAAAACAAGTTTTCATTCATTATTAAAAACTTCAAACTTGACTACTTTGGTTGAACCTTTTTATAAAGAAAATGTAGACCCCACGATCATTTCTGCTAACGGCTGTACTTTAATAAAATCAATTTACAAATGTGAAAAATCCAAAGAATCACTTGATGAATTGAGGTTCAGCCAGTATAAAAAACTATCGACTAGAAAAGGTTTCCAATTAGAAAAAAGACCACCAACTGTTGGGGCAGCTACGCAACACTCTTACAGATGCTATTTCCAGGTTCAAAAGTGGCTTGGAAACAATACTTTACTTGCTACTAAATGGGGCTGGAATAAAATAACAGCTAATAAGAAAGACGTGCTGTTACCTCATTTCACAGACGATCCAGTTATTCGGGACACATTACTTGTAGCTGTGAAAAAGGCTTTGGTACTAAGTGCGGATGCCGAAAGCATGGTCTGCAATGCACTGACTTATGTGCAAAATGTCAGAGTGCTGGTAATTGTACTAATTTTGAAGAGCGAAAAAATTTGGATGGCTTTATTGATGTAGAAGATATTTTAGCTGCAAACGAAGAACCAACCCTTTGCTTAAATGCTGAAAAACAAATATTTGAAGATATTTTTCACATTAGTAGTGAGGATGAAGACGGCAATAAAGTTAAAGAAAACGTTTCAGCGGAAAAAATAAATTCTAAATCAGAATCATATAATTTAAATGATGTAAGTGTACCAAAAAAACGTAGATCGGTTTAGTACTTATATTAAATATTTATTTAAAATATAATAATGTAATAATTTTGCAATTCTAGAGTTTTTCGTGAGTTATAGGTTAAGTATCTACTAGACCAAACAGGTTTTGTATACCACTTTTTTTCAATGTTACCATCATTACCATGCTTTATGTTAACATGAAGAAATTTTTTAATTTATATTTCGTTAAAATATATACTTGTTTTTTGAATCTAGTTTAAGTTTATTTTTATTAGTTAAAAAGAACCAGAGTACTTCAAAATTACCTAAAATTCTTTTTTTTGTGACTCGCTTACGCAATTATACTTTTCTCGATCAATTACAAAAATTCGTATTTTAAAATTCTTGCTAATTTAAATTTTAATTAACCTAAATTTCTTAATAATTTTTTTAGTATTTTTTCCCATAGAATACAAATAAGTACCTACTTGATTTTTAAAAAATGTTCGTAATTTTAAACGAATTGTGAACTTATACTGAAATATTCGTTTTCGTAAAACTCACTTTTGGCTTCTTGCATTTTAAAGGATGTTTTTGCGCCCTGACTTATTTTTTTTTTCATGTTAATGTGCAACTAAAAACGAAAAAAATGAGCACAACCAAAAGTTTTTAAATTGATTTTTCGAAGGACAAATTTTATTTGAAAAAAATCCAAAAAAAAAAAAGCAAATATCTTCAAAACAGCCCATGCAATAAAAACAAAAATTTTTTCCTTATTTGTCATAAGGAAAGCTATTTCTCCCTAAAATTTCATAAATATTAGTTGACACGTTTTCAAATGAAAATTAAAAAACACAAAAACCGGTTTTTCGCACTTATCTAAAAAAATTTGAGGTTATGTGAAAAAGTGCTTTTCACAAAAGTAGTAGATTTTTACATGATCTACAAGTTTTGTATGAAACATTTTTTTCTAGGACGTCTCCTTTTACCATAAATCACGAAACACCATTTTTCACCCCCTTTCGACCCCCCACGGGGAGGGATGACCGATCCAGTTGTCTATTTTTGGTTTTTTACGTTTATACTTACCCCATAAACAGTTTCCAGAAATAAAATTTTGGATATCAATTTTTTCCTAACATTTTCCAGTCTAATTGGTGTACAAGGGGAGGAATTTCAATAACAAAATCAATATTTAACGGACAGAGGAAACAAATGTTACGTAAGTAATTCACACGCGTACTTACGTAAGAAATTGGCAAAACCCTAATATAATAGGTCAAAAGCACTAACATGTAACACTGTTACCAAACCATTGATAGGGAAAAAATTGTGTTAAAGAAGAATTATAACTATATCCCAATCCCTGTCCCGAATTATTATTTGTTCTTAAAATTAAAATTCTAAAATGACCGTTAATTAGCTCCTGGTTAGCCCGTTCAAAGGAACAAAGGCTAATTGCAAAAGGACCCCACCGCCCATAAACAAAATAACAATAAATAAAAAAAATTACACAAAGACTTACCTTTTAATGAAGCAGAGCACACTTTATATTAGGATGCGCGAAATCAAAAAGTTTCCCGAAACCGAAAGACACTTTATCCCAATGGGAGCGTTAAAAAAATTGGACGTAACGAACCACCCCGCGGTAGTTTTCCAAAAATTACAGAAGAGCTCCGAACGATTTAACCACTGGGAATAAAGTGACTAACGAAATATTAAAATCGACTCAAATCGAGGCAAAAAGTTTACCTTTTTTGTTCGACGGTAAAAAGGTGAGTAATACGAAAACGTAACGCGTTTTGTTGGACTATATTTTAAAAATAAATGCGTTTATACCTATGGGGATTTTTAACATATTATTGTGAAGCAAATTATTATTTTACAAAATAATCCGTAAAGTGCGAGTCGAGCATTTTTTTCTTTTAGATTTTTCTTATTATTTTAGTACGGGATATGTTACAGGGGTGGTGGATAGGATGCCGATTTTTCAAAACTTTCAATTCGCACGCTGCTGTATCGGTTAGTGCAGGGTAGTGTCCGGCCGAAACAAGATTTTCAGCCGAAACCGAATCTTCGGCCTTGGTCTCAGTTTCGGCCGAAACCGAAACTTTTATTGTATTACTGAAATTTAATTTATTCTAGGTATATAGGACGAGATCTTGGGATTGAACTCTTCCCACTAAAAAATAAAAATAGGTCGACAAAGAAAAATCTATTATACAGTGTTCGCAAGAAAGTCGGCATCAAATGGGATTTTTTTTATTAATAGGTATAGGTAAAAATTGAAAAAGGAGTTAGTTTGATCATGATCAATAACAATTTCAGTTTTGGAAGCAAAATAAATAATTGGAAACAAAAATTTTACACAAAATTGCATTAAGATTACAAATGAAGTAAGGGCAAATGGTTTTACATCGATGTATAAAAGTAAATCTACGAGGGTTGATCAAAATTTTCAAGAACCTGGCAAAAAAAAATTGTATTAGACTGTCAAATTTTCGTACAGAGGCTAAAAATGCCTAAATAAACAACTTTTTCGAATAAAGTTTTTCGATATTTTGATAAATAAGGGCATTTTTGAACCTATTTTATTAAAAATGTCAAATTCGACAGGTAACGCAAGTCGTGCAGCTGCTTCAGTATACGTCATTTTTGGTTTTTAGGTAAGCAAAAACTAACTGCTTTTTCAATTTTTACCTATACCTAATAATAAAAAAAAATCACATTTGATGCGAACTTTCTTGCGGACACTGTATAATATACCTATAAACAACACTGCCTACGAACCCACCCAAAGTTAGCCGAACGGTGCGCGATAGTTCACAAACACCGAGTTTCGGCATGGCAGAAGGTTCGGCCGGTTTTTGACCGAAACCGAAACTAGACTTTTTGGCCGAAACTAGCCGTAACCGAACCTTCGGTCGGTCTCTAGTGCAGGGTTTCCCCTAAACAGCATAAAAATAAAATAATAAGTTGCGCCTCAAGAAACCTGGGTTTGGTCTGAGGGTTTCCCGTTTTTAGGATATCGACACAAAGAACAGTGCCATTCCCTTCGCCGCAGGATGCAGGATGGCGTTATTATTATAGACGTCAAACTTTGAGGTTAGAGTACCATTGCTTTCTGTCAGTCGCGGAAAATTCCTAAAAATATGATAAAGTTCTATAGTGTAATTATTTTTTTCGGCAACCGTCCGGGAAGTACCCACTTCCCGGACGCTTTTCCTTTGAGAAAGTAGCATTTCTCCGGCCTAGTCCGGGAAGAATCACATCAATATTAGCAATTGCTCAAATTTTAATATAAATATTAATATAAATAAGAATTAGAATGTTTCGGTTAGTACCTATCTTCTGTTCGAATTTCAATATTTAATACAAATAAGAATTAAAATGTTCAAAACTTTGTTCTACAAAGAAATATAATAAAGAAATGTGTCTCATTGATTTGTTATTCTACACGGTTGCCGAAAAAATAGTGTACGCAACACGTCCGGAAACAGTTTTTTTGGACTCGCAGACTTCCAGGACGAGCCGTAGGCGAGAGAATTTTGTCGACTCGTCCAGTCCAAAACAGTATTTTCCGGACTTGTAACGTAAATGACTATTATTGATGTGGAACGACCACTAACGTATTTCTTTCTGCAAATGCAAAGTTTCTACAGCGTGTAAGAAACTATAGTAACAGTTGGTCAAATGTTATTGTTTTATTCTTTGTTAGTTTCCACATGTTTTACAGTGTACTAGGTTAGCTGCGGCCAAACAACAAAAATAATTATAATCAAAATTGTAATAAACTTAACACATGCATTTTTATTTTGCTAAGAGTTAAATTTATAAATAACAATAAATATTAATAAATAAATTGAGGTTTACTGTTTTCTTTACTGGATGTTTTATATTATCATTCCACTTTTAAAATCATATTATAGTAGAAGTCAGTCCTATTTATATGATACCATAGAGGAGATAATATACACTATTAGGGCGATGATGACACACAAGAAACTAAAAACAAAAAAATGAATAATATCAGTTTCTCGTTTGTTTTTTTTAATAGGGGACCTAACACGATCGCCGGTACTGACATTACTCCATTACTGACAAAGGAATGACGTAAATAACTGATCATGCGAGAAAATTTTCAAGTAATGAAAATCATTCATTTATTGGTAAATTTTTATGTGCATTATTCCTAGTTTTATTGTCATATACAGTGTGATCTGTAAAGTCCGCATCATATGGGATTTTTTTTTATTAATAGCTATATTCGAAATTTGACTTTGGCATCAAGTTCTGCTTCGATCGAGATGAAAATTAAACAAAAAAAGAAAAAGTCACGTGATTCGCATTATCTGCCAAATTTTAATTTTTTCCAAAAAATTATTCAAAAGTGGGGTTGTTTCTGAAAATATCGAAAAAAGTTATTGGAAATTTTTTTTTAAATGCAGTTTCTAGCCCACATGCAAAATTTCAGCTGCATAAGATAATTTTGATTTTTTACCCACCACTAAAATTTATTTTCCACTTAATGAACACTTTGATGCACTTTTGTCTTAATATTCAGACCCAAACTACGTTTTCAAAAATACTAATTTTATGAAGTTACCTTATACAAAAACAATAAACTTTGCATCACATGCGACCAAATTTGAATAGCCAAATTTTGATTTTGTAGGAAAACACACATTTAATATGGCGCTACTTTAAAGAAAATGTATCTGAAATAAAGCATTGTCAAAACTAAGAAGTTTTATGTAGGAGTCTTATTTTGCAAAAGTGGTGCCATTTACAAAGTATATGGGTAAAAAATCAAAATTATCTTATGCAACTGAAATTTTGCATGTGGGCTAGAAACTGCATTTAAAAAAAAATTCTTATAACTTTTTTCGATATTTTCAGAAATAACCCCACTTTTAAATTATTTTTAATATAATACGAATCACGTAACTTTATTTTTTTTGCTTAATTTTCATTTCGATCGAAGCAGAACTTGATGCCAAAGTCAAATTTCGAATAAAGCTATCAATAAAAAAAATCCCATATGATGCGGACTTTACTGGTTACACTGTATATGGTTACGCTCTAGATTAACATTTTATTGTAATTTAGGGTTAGGGGAAGAAAGCCCTATCTCCCTTCATAAATTTATTTAAAATTAAAGAAAATGCCATCATCAGGACTGCTGTAAGAAACATGAAACAAGCTATACAATATAAAAAATAATACAAACTAAAAAGGTACAGGTAGTGAGGTCCAATAACACAGGGCCAAAGTATAATTAATAATTTTACATAAGACACAGGTGGTACATTTAAAAAAATACTGCAAACAATCCAAACATAGCGTCATGTCATCAGAGTCAACCACTACTATCAATTTTTTTTTTAATAAAATAGTTAAGTAGTGCAAAGAAGTGAATAGCCAAAAACATTGAAAGTAAAGGATGATTTAGATTTAATTTAAGTAGGTATATAAAAATTATTTTTAATCTTTAAAAGGTTTTACAGCACTAACATAATTACGATATAAAAACTACTTTGTTCATTGAGGATTTGTGGAGAGCGGGATTGGGATAGAGCGCTTTCTATGTTCTCTAATACCGTGCGAGCAAAACTTATTTGCATCAAAGAGGGCCTTGCATCTAAGGACGTAATGCTTAGCCGTAGAGCTTAATACCTGTTGGGTGTCAGTAACTACCTGAATTAACAATCAATCAGTTATTCCGTCATCTTTTACAGGCGTCATTGTGATCTAAACCAAGCCCCTCCTTTTTAATCCAAGCCCTCTTTGATGCAAATAATTTTAGCTCGCACGGTACGTCCAGTTTTAGTCCCTTGTTTAAGTGGTGTAAAGCTCTAAAGTTTTCATCTATTTCGAAAGAATGGTTTAATGTTTTTGGATGAGTTCCAAAAGGTGATTTATTGTCATGCATTTCATTGGCTACAAAATAGTGGTGTGATATTCTCCCAATTAAAATTACTGTTTTTAACCTAAACTTTTTTCGTTAAAGTGCGCCCAAAGACCCTTTACAAGAATTTTCCTAACACTGCAACTTTTACACGTAAAAGACCCTAGAAAAAAAATAAAGCAAGAGTTTACGTACCGATAACAACTATTAAAACAGCGGTTCCAATGGCGACTATCACAATCCGCATCTTTATATCTTTCCACCAATATTTCCTTTTAAGCGTATTCGTATTTTTTTTAAACTGACAACCTCCTTCTTCCAATTCTTTGGCTTTATCTTCCAATTTATCAAGATTTTCGCCCCTTTCCATAGCCTTAACGAGATTATCTTTCATTAAAACAACGACTTCATCTACTTGACTTTGGGCGTTTTGAATGTATTGTACTTTTGTAACGGGTGATTTATTTTCCATTGTATGTTAAATCTAGAAAACAAACGGACTTTTCATAATCGCCCATCCCCAACTAATAGGAGAAAATCTATTTTATTTTAAATATTTCAATGCCCCTGTAATTTCAACGAAAAAAAAACATTTTTAATAAGAAGAAAAAATAATAACTATTTGTTATGTTTCACAAATTTAATCAGTTTCCCGACACGTGTTTCGGCCCTTGCGGGCCATTGTCAAAGGAGTGCAAGAAGATACTAAATTCTACGTGATATAACAAGGTATTTATATCATATTATGGTAATTATAAACATGTTATAAAATTAAAATTAGAAGATTGAATGGTCAACTGTGGGTTTTCCTAACTTTTAAAGGTACAGATACATAGTTAGTCCTAAATTAGTGTGCTATTAAGATTAAGAATTAGAGCATGTAGCCCAGCACAAATTAATTATACATTTTTAATAAATTAACTAAAATTTGCACCTACCGATCTATAACGCCTTATTATATATTTAATCTTTTCAATTAAATACTTGGTTCACACAACTGCGAAAGAAATAAATAACATTTTAACTTATAATACTGTAATATACCGATAATAATAACCGGGTTAACATGATAATGCTTACCATTGCCCCACATCATTTACAATACAAATTCTGTACTTCCTGTGACGAATTTAGACGAAAATTTAAATTGGAAATGCCATATCCAGTATATCAACTCGATATCTCCTTTGGTATCTGTTTTGTATAGAGCTAGATATTTATATTTCATTCCTTTGAAATACTTGAAAAATATATATTTTTCATTAATACTCGATAATTCGGACCTTCAGTAAACCGGATTCTTCGGTAATTCGGCCAAGACTTATATAATTCGGACCTTCAGTCAACCGGATTCTTCGGTAATTCGGCCAAGACTTATATAATTCGGACCTTCAGTAAACCGGATTCTTCGGTAATTCGGCCAAGACTTATATAATTCGGACCTTCAGTAAACCGGATTCTTCGGTAATTCGGCCAAGACTTATATACATAGACTGTACTAAACTATTCAGCTTCAGTAATCCGAATTATTTAGTAATTCGGATCACCGCGGTTTTAATTAGTCCGGATTATCGAGGTCTCACTGTATATTCAAAATTACAATACTTAGCTACTGCATGGGGATCTGCTTGTTTATCAAATTTAAAACATTACAAAAATTGCAAAATAAAGTTATTAAATTTATACACAAATTACCACATTTAGAACCAACTGTTAGATATACAGGGTCCTGCAATAGTGCGTCAAGCTTCCATAGCTCCTATACGAATTTAGTTAGGAATTTCATTTATATGCTAACTTATACTGTATCATACGGGGTACTTCAGGAAAATATTTTTTCATATACAGGGTAGCCCAAAAAAGTGTGGTCATAAAAAGTTGTAATTTTTTTAATGGAACACCCTGTATATTTTTACATTTTCAAACTCCACATAAAATTATAATTATTTTTTATTAAATGCATTATTAGTCTATACTTTATAGTTTCCGAGATATTGACTTTCGAAAGGTGACATTTTTGAACTTTGACAACTTCTAACTTTCTAACAGTACGTCTTAGAGCAAAACGGCTTACATGTCCCTATCTTCAATTTTTATTATCTTCCCAAAAAATCAACTTCCGGTTAAACCGGATGTAACTCGAACGCAGGAAATATTGTTGTTCCGGTTTAACTGGAAGTTGATTTGTTTGGGAAGATAATAAAAATTGAAGATAGGGACATGTAAGCCGTTTTGCTCTAAGACGTACTGTTAGAAAGTTAGAAGCTGTCAAAGTTCAAAAATGTCACTTTTCGAGAGTCAATATCTCGGAAACTATGAAGTATAGGATAATAATGCATTTAATAAAAAATAATTATAATTTTATGTGGAATTTAAAAATGTTAAAATATACAGGGTGTTCCATTTAAAAAAATTACAACTTTTTATGACCACACTTTTTTGGGCCATCCTGTATATGAGAAAATATTTTCCTGAAGTACCCCGTATGATACAGTATAAGTTAGCGTATGAATAAAATTCCTAACTAAATTCGTATAGGAGCTATGGAAGCCTGACGCACTATTGCAGGACCCTGTATATAGACCGAAATGGTATTTACACGTTCAAAACATTTATAAATTAAAAATTTGTATTCTAATTCACTCTATTATTTTAAAAGAAAAAAAATCAAACATAACACTACAGGAGAATAAGACATTACATGATCGTAACACCAGACGTTGTATAAATTATCAAATTATACCAGTAAAAAGTAATTTCGGAAAAAATCTCTTTTATATGACGGAATAATAAAATATAACAATATTCCAAAAAATATCGGAAAAATTAAAAAATTGGCAACTTTTAAAAAACAATTAAAGAGATATTTAATTAATTAAATTATTTGTACTATTTTTTTTAATTGATTTTATTAACGACTTAAATTGGATTAACTTCCAATTTTTTTTTGTTGCTATTTTTTTTAATGGTTATTATTTTCTATATTATGTCGTCACTTTCCATGTAAGAACTGTAAAAGTTAGTTTGGAATAAAGACATTTTGAAAGTTAAAATTATTGCATTTTCATTATTTGGTTGTATTTTAATTAATTAATTGATTTGTCACTGCGTTGTTAGGAGCAAACACTGGGGGCGCGTGCGCCATTTCTTGTTTTGACCAATAACAAGGCACTTTAAAAATAGTCAATAAGAAACTAGGGTTGCCGTTTAAAAAAATTATCGTCACATCTCTAATAATTTGGGTCACACTGTATCAATATTTTTTTTTATAAAAAAAGACCACAACCTAAAATGTCAATACTCGTCATTTTTCAAAAAAAAACTTTACCGGATTTACTGAATTTATTTTCAATTTACAAACTCGCACTGTACAGGGTTATCCAACCAAGACTAGACAAGGCGATTTTTTTACTTTTCCTGTACTTTTATAAAAAAAACTGAAATAGCCATCTTAAGTAATTTTCTCCCGCGAATTCGAATATCTTCAGCAAAAAACAAATGAACATCAAACAAAAGTACTAGGGGTCACTTTGATATTTTTTTTAAATGGAACACCCTGTATATTTTTACATTTTTAAATTCCACATAAAATTATAATTATTTTTTATTAAATGCATTATTAGTCTATACTTCATAGTTTCCGAGATAGTGACTTTCGAAAAGTGACATTTTCGAAGTTTGAAAGCTTATAACCTTCTAACAGTACGTCTTAGAGCAAAACGGCTTACATGTCCCTATCTTCAATTTTTATTATCTTCCCAAAAAAATCAACTTCCGGTTAAGCCGGATGTAACTCGAAAGCAGGAAATACAGTTGTTCCGGTTTAACGGGAAGTTGATTTTTTTGGGAAGATAATAAAAATTTAAGATAGGGATATGTAAGCCGTTTTGCTCTAAGACGTACTGTTAGAAGGTTATAAGCTTTCGAAGTTCGAAAATGTCACTTTTCGAAAGTCAATATCTCGGAAACTATGAAGTATAGACTACTAATGCATTTAATAAAAAATAATTATAATTTTATGTGGAATTTAAAAATGTAAAAATATACAGGGTGTTCAATTTAAAAAAATATCAAGGTGACCCCTAGTACTTTTGTTTGATGTTCAATTGTTTTTTGCTGAAGATATTCGAATTCGCGGGAGAAAATGACTTAAGATGGCTATTTCAGTTTTTTTATAAAAGTACAGGAAAAGTCAAAAAATCGCCTTGTCTAGTCTTGGTTGGATAACCCTGTACAGTGTGTCCAAAAACGTATGCAACATACGGGAAAGTTTTTTATCACCGATTTCTCAGAAAATTTTATTCTTTATAAAAGTTGGTGCATTCCTTAAAATTATAAATGCATATTTCCTATTTCACCTGCGGCTAATAGTAGGGGAGCAAATGCCATTTTTTCGAAATTGCCTTAAGAGTAAAGTACCTTAATATTATTAGAAATACAGCAAAATTTTATATGGAAATGTTTTTGCAAATTAATAACTTAATCCAAATACGAAATTTGAGTTAGGTATGTCAATTTTTAATTTTTTTTATATGCATTTATTTAAAATAGGTTTTTGGACTTCAGCGTACTGGGTGAAAATGACAAATAAATTATTAATTATTTCCAGTAATATGAATAGAGTTGGATTATATCATAATTTTGTTTAGAACATAAGTTGGCTAAAATGTGTTTAAGTAGGCGTGCAACACGCTAATATCTGAACCAACTCGTAACATTGAAAGGTTTTAAAAAGTTTGGAACTACATAATCCATTTTTATTATAAACCCACGTTTAAGTTATTTAATAAATATATTAAAATTGCGTGAACAAAAAATCGACCAGAGGTGTACCGTTTAGGGGAAAATAGAGATGAACCAAAAAAATTTAAAAATTGTGACACCTAACTCAAATTTCGTATTTGGACTAACTTACTAATTTGCAAGAACATTTCCATATAAAATTTTGCTGTATTTCCAATAAATAAGGTACTTTACTCTTAAGGCAATTTCGAAAAAATGGCATTTGCTCCCCTACTATTAGCGGCAAGTGAAATATGAAATATCCATTTATAGTTTTAAGGCATGCACCAACTTTTCTAAGGAATAAAATTTTCTGAGAAATCGGTGATAAAAAACTTTTCCATATGTTGCACACTTTCTTGGACACACTGTATAGGAGGATATTATTAGGTGATTAAAGTAGTGCTCTTTATCACACTAATGTATTAGTACCTTAATAATTTATGGGAAAGAAAGAAAAGCTAAAAGTCTTCCGCCACAAAATTTAATAGAATAAAATTCTAGTTAGAAAGGTCTCTACATGTTTCGAACGTAGAAACGTTCATCATCAGGAGACAGAAAATATATTTGGTGCTGATGGTTTTAGCAGAAGAGAAAGTGGTGAAGAACCTTAATGGAGCTTGTATGGAATTAAAACTTGAAGTGTAGAAGAGACATAATATGAAGGAAATTGATGAAAATTAAAGCATACTGAGTATGTGAGAAGTCAGTAAAGGGGGTCTAAACTAACCAAATAAACTGGGGAAGAAGATAAAACCTTTCAAAAAGAAGGTATCGAAGATTATTTAAAAATTTTTAAAAACTTTTTATAAAACATCTGTAGGTGTATGTCTGTAAGACATTGTAAGGGTAAAATTAGTCAAAATAATGAAGATATCACAAAACACTTTTGTTGGAATGTAATTCTATTGTGATATCTTCCTTGTTTTGACTAATTTTACCCTTACAATGTCTTACAGACATACACCTAAAGATGTTTTATAAAAAGTTTTTAAAAAATTTTAATTAATCATCAACACCTTCTTTTTAGAAAGGTTTTTTTTCTTCCCCAGTTTATTTGGTTAGTTTAGACCCCCTTTACTGACTTCTCACATATCAGTATGCTTTAATTTCCATCAATTTTCTTCATATTATTATATGTCTCTTCTACACTTCAAGTTTTAATTCCATACAAGCTCCATTAAGGTTCTACACCACTTTTTCTTCTGCTAAAACCATCAGCACCAAATATATTTTCTGTCTCCTGATGATGAACGTTTCTACGTTCGAAACATGTAAATTTTGTGGAGGAAGACTTTTAATTTTTCTTTCTTTCCCACACTTTCACCTCCACTTTAAGCATGAACTACTTCTTCAAATTTACTTTATGTTTGGGCATACGTTCTGCCTGTAACCATATCTATACCCACTATTAACAATATTAGCTAATAATAAGGCGAAGATGTTAATTCTATAAACAATTATTATATTTCACAATATTAAACTTATATCGTACAAGTACATTTGATGCATTATATTACTTTTAAAATAGGTACCATAGTTTTATATAAAAATTACTAATATATTGTTTGTTACTCTGCTAGCTATTCACAAAAATTACAGAAAAAGAAAATACATAAGCTATTATATACAACAAACTAAATAAAATCAATTAATAAAAACCTCTCTAGTATCTAGTTTCAACAAAGAACAATAATTCGCTAACCATATTCATAAGGCTCATCTAATTGGGAACTTTAAAAAAGCGCCTTCTACTTTCACATTTTGATTTTATATATACAGGGTGATGCATTTTCAATGTACTAGTGAAATTTTGGCAAAACTATACCAGGTCAGAAAAACTAAGGACACAACTTAAATTGGTATTATGATATTTTTTTTATAAGTTTATACAGTGACCGGCAGAAAGTGCGCAGCATATGGCAAACTTTTTTATCTTTAAGTTTGGAAAATTAATTTTATTTTAAATAGGTTCTGCATGTTCTCAAACCAAAATAATACGAGGTCAAATCAAAAATTTGAAATTCCGCCAAGAGTAAAGTATCTTTCATTTTAGAATATTTTTTTACAAAGAATTATTGTTTTAATTTCAAAGTTATACCCAAATTCCAAATTTCGCTTCTTTTGGACAAAAAAATGGATTTAATCGTGTTTTCTGAATAACCCTGTATAAAAAATAAATGGCAACCGAACAGTACGAAAATAAGATTTTCTGCAGACTTTGTTAGAGATAACCGTCGATCATAAGTCCGATTAGTTTGTTTTCATAATATTATGGCTTTTTAAAATAAAAACATAAAAATATTAAATATTTTTGCTGCACACCGTATTTTATTTTCTGAGGGAACAAGTTAATTTCATCTAACTAACATTTTTTGATTTACATTGACTTAAAGCATCTCCTAAATAGTTTTTATACATTGAAGTATGCATAGAAAGTTTCCTTTTGATTTATAAAGAAAAAAATTTAAATTAAAAATATATTTTGAACGGATTTTATTCGTCACGCAAAATAAGGAAACTTTCTATGCATACTTCAATATATAAAAACTATTTAGAAGATGCTTTAAGTCAATGTTAATCAAAAAATATCAGTTGGATGAAATTAACTTGTTCCCTCAGAAAATAAAATACGGTGTGCAGCAAAATTATTTAATATTTTTTTTTTTTTTTTTAAAACCATAATATTATGAAAACAAACTAATCGGACTTATGATCGACGGTTATCTCTAACAAAGTCTGCAGAAAATCTTTTTTTCGTACTGTTCGGTTGCCATTTATTTTTTATACAGGGTTATTCAGAAAACACGATTAAATCCATTTTTTTGTCCAAAAGAAGCGAAATTTGGAATTTGGGTATAACTTTGAAATTAAAACAATAATTCTTAGTAAAAAATATTCTAAAATGAAAGATGGAGTTACTTTACTCTTAGCGGAATTTAGTTAGTATAAGTTTTTCAGGGTTACTATTCCTAATACGCCAAAAAAATAGTCTTTCTGTATCCGCTACAGTTTTACCACCAAACTCCGAATTAACCGAAAAAGCACCGGCCTGCACTATAGCTAAACAATATTAAAATCAACAAATAAATTAACTACTCCTTTCTAGTGTCTTAACTCAGTCTTATCACAACATTTAGCTTAGGTAATATGTCTAGAAAAAGTTTTGATATTACTGTCAACAATATGACATAGATATTAAATGAAGAAGTGATTATTATGGGATGTTGTGTTCTCCTGACATCGGCGCAGTTAGCCCTTAACTTTAGCAAATTTGACAGGTGTCGTATAAAAAAAAATTACTTTATTTTTTCAAAAACAGTTTTCCTGCTGTTCATCTAAGAGCAAAGTATTTCTCTGAAGCATTACCTATCGTAGCCTCGTCTCATTTGATAAAAAAAAAAGCCTATAGGGCACTTAAAAATTTCCCTTAGCAAACAAAAAAGATACGACAAACTGCAGACCATAATAAACACTCCCCCCATATTAAACTACTTTTAATAAGCCCAATTCGTAAATATTCATATGTATATCTTACCAATGTATAATTATCTCTAGCAGCTACATTATATAACTTCGTTGATTACCTCCCTAGCAGGCCTAAATATATGTTTATAAAATAAAATGATTTAAAATGGTCTATAAAAAGACGTAAGAGAAGCTCTGTAAGCATAGTCCGAGTTGTTTAATTTTTTTTTAATTTCATTAATATGTCTATCTTTATAAAGTAGGTAGGGTAAAAATCAATAAGACTTACAGAGGTTCGTCCAAATTGTCCGATAAAGAACTACAAAAAATGGTAAAATGTTATTTTTGGTTCAGCGGCGACTGTAGATTTATTACAAGGCATCACGGATAATTAATCGAAGATTTTCTGTTTGTAAGGAAAAAAGATATTGAAAACCATTTGATTTTCTATATTCCCTCGGGTATTTGTACCAGATGCAATATTTACGACGTAAATAAACCCACAGGAGCAGCTGGAACTAATCGGGGGATGTTCTCCCATAGTCATTTTTCGCTCCTTCTTATTTCTAGACAAATTCAACGACGACATTATCCTCGGTGGCGGCTTCCCGTCTGCAGAACGTCATGGAGATCGTTTTGCAGAGTGTCTCCCTCACTCAGGCATACGAAGAGTCTTTGCCTAGGTTACTAGAGGTGCTGGAACGGCTGGTGCTTGATAGCCTGAAAATAAGAGAACTGTTGTCAATGTTGACTATAAATTGTTCAAAGAGTAGTCAAGTGAGAAACAAGTCAAAAAATAAAATAACGTCGCAGTGAAGACAGGTAAGAAATTGGGCGCACGCTCATGAGAGTTGAACAATTTAAAACAACTTGACTATTAGTGTAAGTTCTTACCTCCTAACATCATTTCCTATGGAAGACTTGTCGCTTTTCGTTGGCGACCCGATCTTGTGGTTTGCTAAAAATGTATTTACGGACTCGTCCGAGCCGTAGCTATCTCCTTCACTGCAAATAAAAATAATACTAAATTATTCATTTGGAATAATATTTGTTTTTAACTAAAAAGGGTTGCAAGATTTTCTTCCGGTTACTTTTTAAGGTAGCACCGTCGCTCTTGGTGGAGCCTTGAATTTATACAGGTTACTCAAAAACTACAAAAGGTATAGGCTTGCTCGAAACCAAATGTACAGTTCTGTTGATTAAGAACCCGTACACCTAATTTGTCATGGTGTAAATAGTTCTTTTTTAATTTTGGCACTTAATTTTAAAAGTGCATGGTCGCAATTGTTGATAGACGTCTAAAAGTCAAACATTTTAACATGCCTCGTTCTTCAATATTAGTTGGAAATGCACAAATAGTGGCAAAAATTGAAGAAGGGTGGTCAATTCGTGCCCTAGCACAATTTTATGGCAGAAATAAGAGCACCCTAGATATTAAAAAGCGTTGGGAGCAAGAATGGTAATTGAAATGAAAGGAAGGTTCCGGTCGTCCTAGAACTTCCAGTAACAAAGAGAATGCTATGCTTCTGGAGCACTTAAAGGAAGGAAGGGAAGCTATAAATATCACAGGATTTCCTGGCTCTCGACCTACCGCCAGTGGAAGAATTAGTGGATCAGAATTAAAAAATCGCGTTGCGGAGAAAAAAAATTAAGTTAACAGAAGAACGAAGGCAGTCGCGGTTATTTTTTGCATTAAATTACGTATATCGCGAACCTGAAATTTGGAACAGGGTAGTTTTCATGGATGAAAAAACTTTCCAATCTACTTAAAACGGGCAAATGTGGGTGTATCGACTAGACCGAACAAGATTTGAAGAGCGTTATACTAGCAACCTCGCTTTTAGATCTGGGCGTTTTTCTGTCAATATTTGGTTTGGATAAGTGCCCATGGGCTTGGTGTATGCTGGCGATTGAAGAAAATATTTACTTCTGAAAATTATCTTAATGTTCTGGAGCATAATATGCTTCCATTTCTTAGGTCCATTTACCCCAATAATTCTTTTATTTATCAACACGATAATTGTCCCGTGCACACTGCAAATGCTATTAAGGGCTGGTTTGAAAATAATATTGTAGAAGTATTACCGTGGCCTTCATTCAGTCCGGATATTAATCCAATAAAAAATGTGTGGGCGGCTAGAATTGTAAAAAAAAATTATAGGAACCGTAATTTTTTGCCTCAAAATCCTACTGAATTGTGGGAAATAATTCTTGAATGCTGGAAAGAGCTTGACCCAATTATTATGACAAATTTGATCAACTTGATGCCTAATTGATTGGCTGAAGTGATCGAGAAAGAAGGCTCAATGACCAAATATTAATTTTTATACCTACTATCTTATTATTGTTCTTCTTTAATATAATATTCAATTTGTTCGCATTGTTATATTGTATGTTATTATAAATATAAAATATTACGTTACCATTTTACTTAATTTTTTTAATTACTTCATCTACGCCAATGAGTTGCATTTATTGCATATAACCTTAAACATACGTCTCTGATAAACTCAAAGACATAATCACACAAGCCTGTTTCAAACTGCTTAAATAATACAAAAACTAATCATAAGACTCGTACGAGTTTTTTATGAACAGAACTGTACTATCGTTCAAAATACACAGGGTGAATGTATAAAATACACAGGGTGAATGTATAATCCAAGTCCAACTAAGAAAGCACACTTACCTATCCGATTCGTTCGAAATACTATCTTCCAGTTCCCCCTGTATGGCCGATTGAAGGTCTTCTATTCTCTTTAATGCCAACCTAAGATCGGTCCTACACGTCGAAGCTTCAGCTTCCAGTGTTTCACATCGTTTCTCTAGTTCCTTCTTCTTTATTACCACCTCCGATTCTTTTGCTAAGCTTTTGTTAAGTTCTTCTTTCATTTCCCTATGAAGAAAACCGACTTGTTATAATGAAGGGAAATTTGCCATAAACAACCAAGACGTTGTTAAAACAAACCTACTGCTATTATTAACTTTCAAAATGTCTTTATTCCAAACTAACTTTTACAGTTCATGACATGGAAAGTGACAACATAATATAGAAAATAATAACCATTAAAAAAAATAACAATAAAAAAAAATGGTTATCCAATTTAGTTCATTAATAAAATCAATTTATAATAAAAATAGTATAAATAATTTAATTTAGTAAATATCTCTTTAATTGTTTTTTAAAAGTTGCCAATTTTTTAATTTTTCTGATATTTTTTGGAAGATTGTTATATTTTATTATTCCGTCATATAAAAGCGATTTCTTTCCGAAATTATTTTTTACTGGTATAGCTTGATAATTTATACAACGTCTGGTGTTATGCTCATGTAATGTCTTATTCTCCTGAAGTGTTAGGTTTGATTTTTTTTTCTTTTAAAATAATAGAGTGAATTAGAATACAAATTTTTAATTTATAAATGTTTTGAACGTGTAAATACCCTTTCGGTCTATATAGATTAACAGTTGGTTCTAAATGTGGTAATTTGTGTATACATTTAATAACTTTATTTTGCAATTTTTGTAATGGTTTTAAGTTTGATAAACAAGCAGATCCCCATGCAGAAACTAAGTATTGTAATTTTTAATATATTAATGAAAAATATACATTTTTTAAGTATTTCAAAGGAATGAAATATCTAGCTCTGTACAAAACAGATACCAAAGGAGATATCGAGTTTATAATATACTGGATATGGCATTTCCAATTTAAATTTTCGTCTAAAACTAATCCTAAAAATTTTGTCGTCTTTAAATATTGAATATTTTCATTATTAAATGTAGTTAATGATGGAATTTATTTTATTTTTAGTTATAAACATAAAAGAATATTTTGTAAAATTTAACGTAAGTTTATTTGATTGAAGCCAAGAAAGAAGTATTTTTAAATCATTATTAATATCAAAATACATTTCTGCAAGAGTTTCAGCAAAATAAATAATTGTCGTATCATCTGCAAATAGCTTTATATTGCCCTTTAAGTTCAATTTGGAAACGGAATTAATGTAAATTAAGAATAATAACGGACCTAATATTGATCCAATTTGAACAAATTGTTTACGATAGCTTAAATAACTTTGAAGTAGTTTGTGTGTATTTCCCCTTATCCTTATGATTAGCATTGGCGGTTCTTGAGACTTACCTAAGCTGTCTCTGCAGTTTCCTTACTTGCTCCTGAGCTTGCTGTTCTCGGACCTTCGAAGCTGCGATATCGGACTGTAGTTTTTCCACAGTCTCCTTTAGCCTAGTAATTTGTACTTCCAATCTGGACCTAGTGGTTTGTTCCAGTTCTAGTTTCGATTCTAGTTCTTTTACTTTCAGTTCAGATCTAAAAAACAAATGTATTGTCATTAAAAAGTTAAATAATAATTGTTAATTATTCACGACGATTCGGGAGTTTCCAAAGTCCCAGGCTAAAGACAAACTTAATACTGGTCTGTTTTCCTACCTCTTATATAGTAAATTAGACGATGCACCACCCATGCTTTCGGCGCTCTCCAATCTCGACGTCAGTTCGGCTAGTTGCTCCTTGAGATGGTTCCTTTCTACTTCTAGGTCCGACACCAACGATACTTGTTCTTGTAACGCCATTTGGTCCAACGACATCTAAAAAGGAAGTTATGCTGATTAAAAAAATATTTTAGGCAAAAATTCACATATCGTTGCTGAATTTACATAAAAATTGAATTATATGGCCGAAAAGGCAAACAAAATTTACAGCTAATATCTTACTTGTTGCACTGCCGCCTTATATTTCTTCATCACTTCCGCCAGCTCTTCTTCGTTTTCCTCCAGCTGCGTCTGTAACTCGGATTTGTCTCTAAGCATGGCGTTCGCTCTATCCTCGGCGTCACCTTTGTGTTTATGCGCCTCTTCCAAAAGCGCTTGGGTTTCCGACAGTTCTTGCTCTAAGCTCTGTTTCGTTTTGATTGCGATCGCGCGAGCACACTCGAGATCCTCTAGTTGGTTTCTTAGTTGTCTGATGACGTTTTTACCTGCGAAAGAAATATGATTTTAGTTGTAGTTACTAGTTGCTTTAGGAACTGTTTTAAAACATTTATTTGGTACAAATATGTGAGGTTTGACCTCGTCATTTTACGCCACAGGATATATGCGTGTGTAAAACCTCATTACCTGGTGTCTCTGCCTTTTGCCTCTCTAATTGCGCCTGCGTATCTCTAAGCAAAGCCTTCGTTCTCTTCAAATCCCGTTTTAATCGTTGAAGCAACGCTTCGTCTCCCGCCCGGTCCTGTCGTTCCGCATCTGCGGCCGCCTGTAGTCTTCTCTCCAACTCGTGCTTCTCTCTTAAAAGCATGGTCCTTTCTTCGTGCTCGTTTTCAAGTTGTTGTTCCAATGCTGGAAAAAGTATAATTCAAGTATTTTATATGCAATTAAAGCCGTAAAATTATTCTAAACATACCTTTGACTTTCTTTTGTGCATTGCACCTAGCCTCTTCCAGTTCCTCTTCCCTAATTTGCGCCTCCTTTTTAGCCTCCTTCCTCATCGATTCCAGCGTCATTTCCAGCCTCAATTTCGCCTGTTCGAGCAGTTGCACTTGACCGGCCAATTCGTCCAATTCCTCCTCTTGGTCTTGGAGACGTCGTTCGCAATCGATCTTTTGCTTTCGGAGGATGGTCACTTCTTCTTCCGTTTTACCTGGAACGATGACGAAGTTTGATTAATATTTCAAGTGTGGACTTTGCTGACATAGATTGGAAACGATTAGTTAGGTTATCTCACAAAATAATATATAAGATCTCTGTTAGCGGGCGGGGAAAAATATGCCTTTTGCATTGAAGTACACAGGGAAGCCAAAACAATGGACTCCCTGGGACCGGGTAGACAATGAGTAACTGTTTCGTACTTATTAGGGCTCATCAGAAAGCCACAACAACACAGTTTTGTTTATTTAAATATTATATTTTTCGAATGTCCATAATGTTAAGTTACTTTACTAAGCTGATGGAGGAAAACAAAAAGAATACACATACCGCCACAAGTAACTTCGTCGAATTCCCTCTGCAAAGAAGCCAATCTCTCCTCCTTAAGGTCCAACTCCAACCGGACGTCGGACAGGTTGCTTTCGAGGGCGTATTTCTCCGCAACAAGAACCTCCCTCTCCCTGCCTAACCTGTCTTTCGCTTGTTTTTCTTTTTTGAGTTCGTCGTGGAGCATGGAGGCTTCAGAGTCGTATTTCCTGAAAGATAAAAAAAAAAGTCGCCCGTTAAAGAGCTGTGGTCGGTGATAGTCGTTTATAAAGATTGGCATACCTTTGTTTCTTTTCCAATAGGTTGTTTCTACTGCTCTGTTCTTCCAAAAGCAGTTTAAGGTCGTTCATTTCTCCGTTGAGTTTTTGTACTTTACGTTTCCAGGTCCCTACCACTTGCCGTTGTTCTTCAACTTCTTCGTACGCATCAGCCAGCTAAAAAAAACAGGGGATTTTAAGAAAGTAGTTATTGCATTGATAATAGAAGCAGTACCTACTGCTCTTGACGTACCAACTTTTTTTCTTATTCACAGCGCGATTTGAACCGTTTTTATGACAATTTAGTTTTAACAAATCATCTTCATCGATAGCCTGACACGAAACATAATATATTGTGTATATACCTGATGTATACCCTACATTCAACTTTAGAAAATATTTATAATAATAACACAACAGGCATAAATCCTATACAAATCCACATAAAAACGGCACAGTCGATGTTCTTAATAATATCATTTTGGTACCTGAATCGTTATAAAAATCTCTGGTTACTAAAAAATCTCATTTGTAAACAACAATACTTAATGCTCACAAGGTCATATTCAATTTGAGCAAACAATTTTTTCCCAACCATTAAAATATTAAAAATTATAAATATGAAATACCTACTCCTAAAAAATAAAAATGACGTGATGATATTTTAGGGACCCCATAGTAAACTGCTTCTAGAGACTTCTTGAATTTAATATTGTTGCAAAATGCAATGCAAAAAATATAAAGAATCAAATTTAAAACTCTCACTATTTATGGTAAATTAATTAAAGTAAATCATTTTAGAATTAGGTGAAAAACTTCACTAGGCATTGTGTTGCCTATTATTCATTACCAGCGACGTCGTTATCTTTTGCAATAGTTTTCTTATCAGTTTTTAAACAATTTTCACACCTCGATGTAAATCCTCTGCATGCATAGTATTTTACAAAATTACGCAGAAACATATTTTAATAATATGATGTACAGGTTGGCACGTTTATTTTAAGCCTATACCCTATCGTAAGAAGGGTAATAAGAGTTAGTTCCATTAGGTATAAGTTTAAAAAAATTATGTTTTTTAAAATTAATTAAATTATTAAAAATGATTTGATCCGTGGTTATGGTATTGCCGTGTGTACAAAACAAACAGCTCACACTACAATAAGCACGCAAGTTCATTGCACATAGATAGTGTTTAAGATAGTAGCTATAGAATTATAATTTAGTTTACACTTAAAAACGGTTAGAGAAAGTAACTAACCAAAACGTTCCTATGTAACAAAATAAAGACAATGGAAGGCCGACAAGGTAATTTTTTAATAAAACTTCATTTTCTACCCCCTTTAAACAAAGGTATAAAAGTCATCGGCAAAAAAAATTAGGAAAGCAATTTAAAAAAATTTCAGCCGTTCAAGATTAGGTGTTTATTTTTCCTGTTCACTGTTTATTATCACAAATCTGGTTTACTTTTCAAGTTTAATAAATATGTGATGCAACAACTTCCACGTCGTAACTTTCATTGGTTTCATCGCGAATAAATCGCAACGATACCGGACAAACAACATACAAATACGTAACATACGCAAAGTAAAAATAGTAGTGGTTTTGTAAACTACACCTTTAAGCTTGGTTAATTTTAAGTTTCATCTTACGAAAGGTACCGGGCATAACGAGAAACTGGCTATTTTTTTTTGAAATTATTTATGTTTGTATCATATTGTCTTTTGTTAATACTAGACCATATAGAAACAGACCGGAATTCAAAGACAAAGATTTAAAAATGAAAGAACGACTGCATTCTTTCCCCCACCGCGCACCTAACTTCCCATTGGCCACATTGACGTTAAATTTCTCAGAATACGACTTAGACACGCTCCTACTCGCAGGTGGTTCGTCTCTGGCCACGTGATCAATATTGTTTACGTCTTTGACTTCCTGAGTTGACTACTGCTTGAATAGACTTTGGGCCAAAAATATATACTTAAACTAAAAATTTTGCTAACGTTCTAACATTTGGTAGGTTTGTCTATCAGCATTATGATATTAAGTTAGACCCAACTGTAGAGACGCTGTACATTAAAAGTTAAATTGTAGAAACGTCATCATAGACCCACCGTCGCAGAACATTTGTAATTCTCTGTGGCTTAAAACTTGAAAAGTATTTTTTCTATTTCACGTTCATAATAAGCTCAGTACGATACGCATTTGCGTATCGTAGTGAAGCTATTTCGATACGCGTTTTTTCTTTATTTGATGTTGGTAACATTTAAATGTTTTATTTCATTGACTTGCGCGGCCTTTGTGATTTACGAGAAAACCCATTTTTCGCAGAGGAAAAATAGCTTGATAACGTACTTTTTTATTCTGTGTGGATAACAATCATGTATGTTGGTTGCATAAATCTATAAATCAATCTTTTGTAGATATTTCAAGCTATCATTTTCTGCCAAATCCTATCCAAAATTCAATCTAATAACCTTCCAATGTCGATTTTAACTTCACCTTTATTTGAATTTTCCATCTTCCCTATACTAAATTGCAATGCCGTGACGTAAAATCACGTCTTTTGAAATTCGAAAAAAAGTAGCAAAATCTCCCGAATTTCCGAACGCTCTGTATATGTACCGAATGTACAAGGATCACACAACGTATTCCGTCCAATTTAAAATCTCATATCGCTAAAATAACTTTAGAATCTCGTGGTGAAAATGACAGTTTGCAAAATAATTTTTGTTGTCCAGAGGCTACTATGATAAAAAATAGTATTACCAACATAAAATTTAGACATAAAAATTTACAAAATTTTCTTTTTAAAATGTATTTTTCTTGATTATAAAAGGTAAAATAGAAAAAAATGTATAAAGCACATGTTTCATAAGGCGTTTTAGCGCACGTGTCAATAAAAAAACACGCCACTTTGTGGCTCGTTTTTTAAAATAGACGCGTGCACTAAAACCGCTTCTTATGAAACGTGTACTTTAATATACTATTTTCTACGACCGTGCGTCTTAACCCATTTTCCCGCACGCATTTTAGTTTTGAAAGTGTCACTTTCCCGGAAAAGTAAAATTATGCAAATTTTGACCTTATTAGATAGTTTTTTTACCTCTGAAGTTATAACTAGGTATTGTTATAATAGGTAAATAAGTAGTTACGAAATCTGAAATAAATAGTCCATCTAATAAAATCTACCTCTTTTCTAGCTTTTTGTTGTATTTATGCACTAACCAGTTAACACCAAATAACTCCACTGGACCGGTAATTTTGAATAATTTACAGAATGCAAAAAATTGTGTTTTTAATATTAACATTCATAATAATTAGTAGCTTTTTAGTTAACATTTTATATATTATAATATGTTGAAATAAAATAATTTTTGGAAAATAAGTATGTATACTTTTTTGTATATCTATATGGTCGTAGAAAAAATAATGTTCCCAACTCATGCGTAAAGTGTGTTTCCCGCCCTTGACCGCTTGCCCGAACTCCGCTCCGCGTCGTTCGGGTCAACTGCAGTCGCGTGCGGGAAAGTATCACTTTCCGCACTTGTTAGGAAAATAACTATAAATAACATTTTTGACTTGCCTTTTTTTCCAACTGTTTTTTGAGCCCGACAAGTTGTTCTAGGTCGTCCTCGTGCTGTTGTTGCAGTCTTCTTTTAGTAAATTCCAATTCTTTTATTGCCCTCTCGTACCGTTGTTTGTAAACACCGTCGGCTTCACCTAAAAATGTCATTCTGTATTAATCCGTTTCTTAACCTTGTATACTTTGTATAAAATGTCAAAATAAGGAAAAATTGCTGTTTTCTACCGTGCGAGCAAAAATTATTTGCATCTAAGGACGTAATGCTTAGCCGTAGAGCTTAATACCTGTTGGGTGTCAGTAACTGCCTGAATTAACAATCAATCAGTCAGTTATTCCGTCATCTTTGACAGTCGTTACAAGTAATTTGATTCATCGCTAATTTTTCCAGTTTCTTGAACAATTCACACAATGGGCTTTACAGAACAGCACACAACATTCATGGTTAAAGCGTATTTTCGAAACGGGGTTAGAGTAAATGGTGAGTGGCAATACAATCCGGGTTTGTGCATGGACGATTTTCACCAACAATTTCCTAACGTTGCTTTTATTGCTGGAGGTTTTTATCATTGCCTGAAAAGAACCGTGGCTGTGTTTAGGGAAACAGGTTCTATACAACAGAAAAAAGGAGCAGGAAGACCATCTGTAAGAACAAAAGAACTTGTTGCAAACGTTCGTGAAATAATACAAAATACGTCAACGAATTGTATAAGACGCCTGTCCCAAGAAGTGGGAAGATCGTATGGAACATGCAGGACTATTCTTAAGAAGCAGCTAAATTTATTTCCTTATAAAGTGCAAGTATTCCAAGAAATACAAGCCGCAGATTTTGAAAGACGCAGGAATTACTCTCAATGTGCAACACTTTCGAAAATATGAAGAGACGTGTGAATTTATGCTTGGAGCATGGCGGTGGCCAATTTCAGCAATTTATGTAATTATTTTTCTTTTTCTTTCTGTATATTCTTACTTTGTTAATTTTGTAAACAACAAAAATAAATTTGTATTTGTCTACTTATTTTATTACTTATTAGTTTGGCATATCATGTCATAATATGAATTTGACAAAATTTTCACCTAGATTTGGTTAGATATATCGTCCCCATATCATTGTGATCTAAACCAAGCCCTACGTTTTTTAATCCCAGCCCTCTTTGATGCAAATAATTTTTGCTCGCACGGTAGTAGATAAGACTCGCGTATAAACCATAATGAACCCTCAGTGGTCCCACATTAAGCACATACATCACATTCCCAACAAAATGCATAAGATGGCAAAAGAACTGTAAAACCCGGATTAAAAATACAAAAGTTTGCGGGTATTTTTCGTCCGGGAGTTTGGCGACTTACTTCCGTCTTCTTCCTCCTCGCAAATACCATTCAAATCCGATCTAGCGTACAATAATTCCATTTCCAACCTTTCAGACGCCTGCTGCAAGTCCCTATTTTTATGTTTCGTGTCGTTTAACTCTTTCTCCAAACGAAGCCGTTCCGACGTTTCGGCATCGAGCCGTTCCGCCGCCAGGGTGGCCGTCGAGTGCTCTTCGGCAAGATCGGCTGTCATTTCGCTTAGCTGAAAAAAAAAAAATATATTAAGTTCTGGTAGTTCAATTTTTAAAAGGTACAGTTGTATTCATAAAAAAAGCGTACAAGAATTAGAATGAGAGGTAAGTTTTGTCATATTTGCGTAAAACCGGCTTGTCTATATGATTGTTTATTGGAGGTTATCACACGTCATAGATTATCAAAAAGCAAAGCTTTGGCGTCGGTGTAATTAATTTTGAAACTGCATGGTGGTAACGTTTGATAAACTTTTATAGAAAAACATAACAATGCCTGGTCAGTTGTCTGAAGTTCAAAAGGCTCAAATTGTATCAAGAATCGAAGAAGGATGGTCAATCCGTGCTGTAGCGCAGTTGTATAATAGAAATAAAAAAACTGTATTGAAAATTAAGCAACGCTGGGGACAAGAAGAATCCATAAAGAGAAAAATTGGTTCAGGTCGTCCCAAACGTTCCAACCCCAAACAGGATGCTGCTTTTTTGGGATATAAGAAATAATCCATTTGCAACTGCAAGAGATGCTGTTATTGATACAGCATTTCCCGCCTCCCAACCTACCGCCAGCAGGAGAGTCAAGGAATCTGAACTAAAATATCGCCCAGTTGCGAAAAAAATGTTTCTTACCGAAGAACAGCGACAATCAAGGTTTATTTTTGTTTTAAATTATATAAACCGCAATCCTCAATTTTGGAACAGGGTCATTTTTACTGATGAAACGACGTTTCAGTCGACTTATAACGGACAAATTCGTGTGTACCGTCCAAACAATACCAGGTTTGAAGAGCAGTTTACTAACCCCCTCACTTCTAGACATGGGCGTTTATCTGTAAATGTATGGGGCTGGATAAGTGTTCATGGACCTGCTGTTTGCTGGCGAATAGAGGGAAGATTTAATGCCGGAAATTACATTAACTTTTTAGAAAATATATTGTTACCATCTGCTGAGCAAATATATCCCAATAATACTTTTATATTTCAACAAGATAATTGTCCAGTCCACACTGCCAATGCTGTCACCCAGTGGTGTCAAACCAATAATGTGGGTTGGGATATAATCGTAAAAAAATATATAATCGAAATTTTAGGCCACAAAATTCAGAAGATTAATGGGAAATAATTCATAAGTGCTGGAAAGAGCTAGATCCAAATATTGTATCAAATATAATTCAGTCAATTCCGAATAGACTGGCTTAGGTAATAGAAAAACAGGGATATTATATGACCAAATATTAGATTTTATTTATTCTTGTTAAACGTTTTTTGTTTCTATTGTAATTTTTATAAAACTGTTAAGATATATTATAAAATTAAAAAAAATAATTTTTGTTATTCTAGTGAACTAACGCCCAACGCCAATGCTTTGCATTTTTAATAATTTTTTAATAGCCTTTAACATGCGATAAGCCGGTTTTACGCAAATATGGTTAAGGATTCCTCTCATTCTAATTCGTGTACGCTTTTTTTATGAATACAACTGTATATAATTCATAAAACATACGTTAAAAAACAAAAAGTTTTTATTTATTACGACTAAATACGAAAAATCCGGAACACTTTCGTAAGGCAAAAATGCCACATTTTGTTAATAAAATTACTATCGCAAACGCGTCAATAATAAAAATAAATCAAAATTAATACGACATATTAGTCAAACAACAATCTAACAGTGATATTATGCAAGTAAAAATTAAATTTAACCGTTATTTTGGCCTTTAAGCAGCGACACCAGACCGCAGGAAAATGCATATTAGATTGAAAATTTATAGGTCGATTTTATTACAAGTTGAAATATTGTTGGCAAACCCGCGAATAAAAATTGGGAGACCTAAATTACAAATTACAAACCTTGGCATACAATTTATAAATAGTACAAATTGGTAAATGCATGGAAAATTGGATTTACATCGAATTAACTTGATTAATTTGCATTCGGGTGAATGCGGTGACAATAATGTGTACATTTTATGCATGAGTGAGTAATATTTTTCGAATATTAAGGACCATATTTTACAGTTAAAACTCAATATTGCTTTATATGATTAAATATAATTATCTAATAACAATTTTAAGTGTTTCGGTTTGTTTAGGTTTTTTGTTTTTTTAAATTTTACTTTACTCCCAACCAACTTTACAAGTTTATTACAGTGATAAATAAGTATATAAAAATAACTAACAGTTATTACTCTTTAGTAGGTACAGTGTGTGTATAAAGTCTGGAAACGGCTTAATAACATCACAATTTACTGGCCGATTTAAACCAAATTTGGTACAGTTGTGTAAGAGGATCTAACGCACCGAATTACGATATTGGCGTTGTTGCAAGCTTTTTAGTTTGTCTGGAATTCGAACGAATTTTATATTTTTAAATATAACACCCAGTATATTTTTACATTTTTAAATTCCACATAAAATTATATTTATTTTTTATTAAATGCATTATTAGTCTATACTTCATAGTTTCCGAGATATTGACTCTCGAAAAGTGAAATTTTTGAACTTTGACAGCTTATAACTTTCTAACAGTACGTCTTAGAGCAAAACGGCTTACATGTCCCTATCTTCAATTTTTATTATCTTCCCAAAAAAATCAACTTCCGGTTAAACCGGATGTAACTCGAAAGCAGGAAATATAGATGTTCCGGTTTAACTGGAAGTTGATTTTTTTGGGAAGATAATAAAAATTGAAGATAGGGACATGTAAGCCGTTTTGCTCTAAGACGTACTGTTAGAAAGTTATAAGCTGTCAAATTTCAAAAATGTCACTTTTCGAGAGTCAATATCTCGAAAACTATGAAGTATAGACTAATAATGCATTTAATAAAAAATAATTATAATTTTATGTATAATTTAAAAATGTAAAAATATACTGGGTGTTATATTTAAAAATATAAAATTCGTTCGAATTCCAGACAAACTAAAAAGCTGGCAACAACGCCAATATCGTCATTCGGTGCGTTAGATCCTCTTACACAACTGTACCAAATTTGGTTTAAATCGGCCAGTAAATTGTGATGTTATTAAGCCGTTTCCAGACTTTATACACACACTAAATATAATAATACATAAAAAAATACAGTTAAAAAAAATTCGTTTTGTATAAACGTTTGATTAACTCATTAAGAAAGAAAATTATACAAGGAAATATTTTTTTAAACGAAATTTAAATAGAGGTGGTTTTTTTTAATGTTTTAATATTTTCGGGTAAAATATTATATAATATTAATCCATTATATAACAATGACCGTTTTCCAAAGTTACTGTTTATTTTAACAGTTTGTAAAAAATTAGTTTGTCTAGTATTATGTCTGTGAAGATCATGAACTTTTGTAAACGTTATGTTAGACATTTTTGTTAGTAAAGAATGAATAAATATGCAAATTTTTAAATCATATAAATTATTTATATCTAGGTATTTATTCGGTTTATATAAATTTGTTGTTGGTTCTAAGTGCGGAAATCTATGAATACATTTAATAATTTTATTTTGTAATTTCTTTAAAGGTTTTGGTACTATCGAATTGGCTGAACCCCAAATAAAAATAACATACTGAATTTTTGAATGTACTAACGCATGGTAAATAATTTTTAAATAATTTAAAAATATAGCGCCCGCTATATAAAAATTTGACATTTTATCTACAATATCGTGTTTGGTAACGTTTTATATACATCATCATATATATCCTGAGGACCTGAGGAGACGTCCATCAAATAAGTAAGCCGAATTCAATTAAGCATTGCTCAACGTGAACCAGGAATAAAATAAGCGATTTTCAAAACAGAAAATTCTAAAAATAATTTAGAAACATATAGAACAGACGAGAGAAATGCATTGATCTCACTAAGCCTTGCCAAAAAAATTAGATACTTAACAAAAAAAAATATTTCAAAATAAATTGGGTATCTATAAATATGTAGGTAAAACCTTTTTTTTTTTTTTAAATTATGAATTCATAGTATTTTTCCTATAATAATAACGGCTTCACTGAAAACTCTGGGTTCGTATTCCACGGTCGGAAAACTGGTTCGAGCCCGGTGGATTGTAGAAAAAAATAAATCTTGACGTGGGTCCATCGTCGACCAAACAATTTATTTATTTATATTGGTTTAGGATGCTAACAGAACTGCGTAGGTTCCAAAAACAGCATCCACTCTTTGCTAATATTACATATTAGGTAAAACCCAAACTAAAACTAAGCTAGACTAAAATATAAAATGGAATACTGCAGTACGCACTTTTCTATGTAAATATTCTACACAAGAATCTGTTGTAAGAAATATCTTCTTACTCTTAATTTAAATTGGCATAAATTTAGATTAAACAAATCGATGTTCTCACAGTGTTGGTTATAGGTTCTTTGTAGCCTGGTCAGAGGGGTGTTCGTTCAGTCCTAAATTAGTTCTTTGATAAGGCAAATTAAAAAAATGAAATCTTCTTAGATCCCTTGCAGGGACGTTAAAATTAATTTGTTGTAACAATGTTGAAACTGGGTTTAAATCGCATCCAGTTTTCTCTAATTCATAACTCTCACGGCGGTTTGCATGCACAAAGAAATAACGTTTTCGACGGGAAAATCTCACTAACGTGTTTGCGCGAAATCGCCTTATGTTTTCCAAGAACTAGGGTTTGACAGCTCCCTTTTCCAAAATTTCAGGCAATTTCTGCCTTCTGGTTGCGTGGTTAAAACCGTATCCAATAGTAGGGACCTCCTTTCCAGATAAACTTCTCCGAATTCGAATCTCTGATAATATGAGTAATAGGTACTCCCTCGTAAATAGCAAGTAAGTACTTACGCCAAATGTATTTTTACTCGCTTTACGCAAAACATCGGTAATTATAGAAAATATTGTTTTGGTGTAAAAAAGCGGATATTACAATAGCTTTTTGGCATAAATTCCAATTTTAATCTTAGTAAATTGTGTTAAATCCATCATTCACTTTTTAAAATTCATATGTGCGAGTCAACAGTCAATTCCAACCTATAAAATGAGAAACACACTTTCATACAAATAGACCAGGGCTGAAGCCTTTAAAATGGTAAAAAGTGAAAAAAAAAAAAAATTTACGGGCGATCCGAGGTCGGGAAGTGGAAAGGGTTGAGTTTTTAAGGGTAGAAAATTATTTATCTCGATTTCCGGCAAAACTACAAGTCCTATATGGAAAAACGTTAAATGGCAAAGTTGTAGGTAATAAAAAGATCTACAACTTTTTTATTTACATTTTGGTGAAAACTTACCTTTTTATGTCCCAAACACACTGTAATTTTTTTGATTTAAAATATTTATTTTTTCACCTTATTTTGACTTAATATCGAAAAAGCACCCTAATTTTCAATCGAAAATTCTCACGTCAAAATATCTGCTTTTTAAAAAAAGTCGTTGTGCTTTTTGTTCGTTGAAATCTCTACTTTCTGATGATGTAAAAAAATATACATTACTATGGTTATTTGAATTTTTCACATACATTTTGAGGTTATGTGAAAAAAGTGCAAATAAAAAAGTTGTAGATTTTTTTATTACCTACAACTTTGCCATTTAACGTTTTTTCATAGGACTTGTAGTTTTGCCGGAAATCGAGATAAATCGTTTTCTACCCTTTAAAACTCACCCCCTTCCACTTCCCGACCTCGGATCGCGCGTTATTTATTTTTCCTTTCATTTTTGTTATATTCTCTTCCTTTTCCATTGGGTTTCATCCTACTATTATTTTTTTTGGTTTCAAAAATTATCGACGCCGGTCTAAAATAAACACCCCCTAACTCCCAACTGACCTCATCAATTTCAGCCTCCGTATTACATTCCTCAGTATCAGACAAATCTCTCCCAGCGGAACTACGACTAACACTGCTTACTCTACTATAATACTGAAAACCTTTAATCATAATATTGGTCGCACTCCTAGATCTCCCCAAAAACTTCCCTCCGCATTTCTTCATCCTCATGGAATGTTGCTCGTCCTCCTTATGACCCGTGCCCTTCCACTCGTCCATCACATGGTCAGTTCTTTGGAGGAAATTTGAGATTTTGTTTGATAGGGCGTTTGAAGCAGTTTCCCGTTCCAAATGGGCTGGTATTGGAGTAAAGTGTTGTCTTAGTTTTGCCTTTGTACCCAATACAAAGGTTAGATTAGCGTCAAACACTACCGGAGAGTCATCTTTGCCTGCAAGGTCTTCCTCTTCCGAGTCAAAGGAGTGGTAGCTTTGAGGAAACACCCTTCTTGGAGGCAACGTTGACGATCTAATACTATGACTGCTAGCAATGCTTAAATTCGGACTAGGTGTTCTCCCCATAGAACTTCTGGTAACCAATGTCAAACTCTTTAGAGGTCTCGGCTGAAACCCCACAGGTCTTCTTTCGTAAGGTACATCCAACCCGGCCGTTCTTATCGGGGTATATCTTTTCTGGTGATAAGGGTTTGGTGGTGGAAGCGCCAGGGCCGTTCCTAGGCTTCCAGTAGATGCATATGGTGATAACGGGTAGTCGTACAAACTGCTAGATGACCCATTGTAGAGAGATGGATACGGTTCCAAAAATGGCGACTTGGTAGTGATGCGTGGTATGGTAAGAGGTGTGTAATTCGATGGCACAAGAGGCATGTTAAAGATGTTTGGTTAAAATAATTGTTTATTGTTAGCTATAGCAACGAAAATCCCAGTTATAATGTTGTGAGTAGCTTAGAACTGTTTTTTTTTAAATGTGGTTTTAAACTTTTGGACGTTGTGTTTAAAGGATCGATTTCGCACTACATAATGACATAACGCGACATTTTGTTTTATTTCGAAAGTTAAATATAAAAGAAAACAATAAAAACAAAAGAAGATCGATTTCGAAAGAGGTGTGAGCCGGCGCGGCGAAAAGTTGAAAGCTACTGGAGTTGTAATGTGTTTAGAAACTACAATGGATTAGCGCCGGAATTAGACCTACTAGTTTGTCGATAGGCCGCATATTTCAAGTGCTAATGCATAAAAAAATAACGACACTTATATACCTCAGTAATCTTGTCAGACGTGGAGCAAGAACCCCATTCCATGGACCTAACGCTGCTGCATGGAGCAGGGATCTCATAACCTGGCCAAACAAGACCAACTAGAGTGGATTCTAAACAGAGGCCGATTGGTCCTAAACCTCTCAATAGGGACTCTGCTGGACTTTCAGGGTACCCGGCCCTGGAAAGACTCAGGCATCAGGTGCTAGGATCGACGGTTCTCCAAAAGGAAGAAATAACTGCCCTCCTGTACCCTTAAAACGGCAGGGAAACTGTTGTTTGCACTACCATGACTTTTGATTGGTTAAACTGAACCGACTACATGTCATTTTGACTGCTTCTTTAGTAGAGACGTACCATCTGACATTTTCAGTTTGTAAGTGGTTTTTGAGCTTTTATTATATAGATAAGAAAGAACCTTGCGCACAGTAAGTAATAATAATAATAAAAGTTTATTAAAATATTTTTTTTGGCATTTACTTAATGCTAATATATAACTTTTTTGTATAAACTATCAATTCCGAACTCAGAAGTAAAATACTTGTTTGAGTTAAATAATATAATATTTTTGTCGAGAATATATTTCATAATTCAGGCACAACTAGATTATAATATAAAATGAATATGACAATATTTTATTGGTATATTTTATATCACTACAGTATACAAAGATACGTCATGTATATAATATTTATATTTATTTATTTTGTTCGTTATAGTTTGGTATATTTATTATTTATTAATGACGTTCTTGAATATATCTCTTGGATTAGATAATAACCAATTTTTAATTTTATTTCTATAATTATTTAATGATTTAATTATTTTAATTGACTGTGGTAGCATATCAAAAATATATGGATTGATGTTTAAAAAATGTTTGTGTCCTATTGTTTTGTTTACTATATTTTTATATGTAATAGTATTTTTATGACGAGTTTCATGTGTGTGATTAATATAATTTATTTTATTTTTATGTTTAAAAATATATATTAACAAGTTGTAAGAAAATATTTGTTTAATATCCATTTTGATGCCATCTTTAAATAGTAAATCAGAAGAATATTGGTGGTCTTTTTCGTAAATAATTTTCAAAATGTATTATTAAGATAATTCTTATTTATGCCTCCCCCTCCCCATCCTAGTATTCCATAATTTAAGTATCATTTTATTTAATAAATCCGGACGATTTCTCCTAGTAGGCCAGTCAATTGGCATAGGATCCAAAATAACTAGTCTAAAATTTGACGCGGAACTAAAATTAGCTCAATTCATGTAACTGATTACTTTTAGCCGCTTCGCTGCATTTATTTAATTAGTTTTTTATATTGAGGTGTTGTCCTTGTATTTTGATCACTCTTACCAATCGATGTCACAGTTCCGACATTTTTACGATAGGACCTGCGTCCACATTAGATCGTGTGTTACGGATAACGGCAAAATCGTTACGTCTTTTCGTGCATGAGTTTTGTAGTTTAAACAACAATATAAATAAGCGTTCACAAAGGCAACAACGATCTCTGTGTTCATACCTCGAGTCTATGACATTTGAGATATCATAACATGCTGATAGAAAAAGATACAACAATATAAGAACATGAAGTTAGACCGTTAGGACATCGAGGCCTTAAGGCTTGAGGGGTTCTCATAAGCACATGACAACAGTTTACAAGAGTCATTGACAAAATCTAAATGTCGCTCTTCTACACTGAGAAAAATTTCTTTCTGGTGGCAATTAAGCGATTTTTAACATTTCTAGTATTGGTTTTTTAATTGGATAAATAAGATTATAGTTCACTACACTAAATTACTCTTGACATAATTTTGTAAAATATTTTTGATTAATTCGGGCAACTAAAAAATCGAATTGGAATATATATGGTTAAATTAACAAAAGTTTAATGCAATCAATTACAGTTTACTAATATTATTTACTTAATAAATATTTTATTCAAGGAATCCAGATATTTGTTAGCATAGTATGCTATAAGAAATCTAGAGATTATAATTTAATACTGCAAATAAAACAGATATTCCAAAATAAATTTATTTTGCCAGAGTTCCGCGAACTAAATTTTACTGTAGGCAAGTTAGTTGGTGATTCCCAGAATTACAGCTAGAGTCCCAACGTGAAGACGACCGCCACGCGAAGCATTTAATTCGAAGCGCGCGGGTTGGTGTCGGCTGTCGGTATTTTCTTTTGTTTGTCTTCAAGCGGTCCAATTATAATAATATAGTTATGGATGAAATGGAGGAAATATTAAAAACCTGGGGGTTACCCATGTTAGTACCTGTGTTTGTCGGTAAGTCATCAATTATTATACCTATTTTATTATCTAATATTTTAGCTGTTATCTACTAGGTAGGTAGGTATATGGTTCTAGAATTGCCGCGCCGCGCCGGGAAGCTGGCGTACATTATTATAATATGTATGTGTTCCGAATTGCGCAATTTGACTAAATTTTCCAATGCGCACGCTGTATAACCGTACCAATTTTTCTACAAATAACATTTATTAATGCATTTATAAATATTCAATGGAATTTAAACCAAATTTTTTTCAATAAGTACCTAAGTAGTTTGAGAAATCCGGTCTTAAATGATTGTATATAAAATATGGCTGCCAAAATAAATATGTATGATAATAATTGTTTTAAACTTGACGTTTATTTAAACTTTAATTTTTTAACCAATTAATCAGAGAACGTTAGAAGATTATAGAAAACGGGTCAATCTCTCGGAAACTATTAAGTAAATATACTATAATAATATGCATTTTTATTAAAAAATAAATATAATTTTCCGTATAGAATATACAGGGTGGCTCATTAATAAGGGACGCCGGCTATAGGTATTTCAGGATCCGTTAATCGGACGACCCTTAGAAAAAAAAATCTACCTTGTCAAATAAAGGGTGCGGAAGGGGTAAACGTTGGTTTGAAAACAAGTCAATAACTTTTTTTTGGAATAACCGATTTCAAATAACTTTTTTTAATTTTAAAGCACTTTTATGGATGCTCTACTTGAATAATAACATTTTGAGTTCAGTTATTTTTCGTGTCAGTAGGTGGCGCTTTATGACAAGGTCGCAGATTTTTATGATTTTCTCGAAAATTTGAAATGGTATTTTTATTTTTTTTCTAGGAAGAAGAGCATCAAAATATTACAGTTACTGGTGAAAACCGCTGTCCGAAATGTTTATTCCTTATACAATATCCGGCAAAAAGTTGGACCCATATGGGAAACTTTTTTATTATTAATTTTACGAAAAACAGTTACTTATTCTTCATAAAAAGTTCCGCTTGGTCTAAAACCTAAAATGCAACTATCAAATATTAAATTTTTCCAGGTGTATACGAGGTTTATCAAAAATAAAGGTTATTTCTAAAGCATATTGTTTTATTTCTTACAATCTGATATAATTGCGCCAATAAAATGATATTATTTTTGGAATAACGCATTACTTTTGAACAAAATTGATTTCGTTATTGCAAACTATAGTATAGTTGTCACAAGAATATTAAAATCTGTTCAAAATAAAATATAATTACCACAAAGGATTATTATTCATTACATGAATTAAATCGTCATTGTGACAACAAAATTTTAATTTTGCTAAATATGCACTATCCAAAAATCAAATAAACTATAATTTACGCAATTTATTTCCTATTAAACATTTTTGGTATAGTGGTGGATCAATTAAACCTTTATTGAAATTTCAATTAAATTATGTAATTCTTTGAATTCGGTGATTTAGTTGCTCGTTACCAACTCGATTATTTAGTTGGATGAAATATATCTGGGTATTGGGAATTAATCCTTTTTCTCAGTGTACGGGGATTAACGCAAAGGGCAAATAAACCCTTCCTTCGTCAATGCGAACTGCACTTTTGACATAACAGGTTTTCCTTCATCTTTATTAATGGGTGTAGATGTTAAAGGATCCTACGTATTAGTAAAAATATGATATACCCTCACATAACTCTTGATTAAGGAACCAAAGAGTCAGCGATTCACTTGATTCCTTACACATATTCAAAACAATCTTGCCTCACTTTAAAAAAAATCCACAGGCGGTTTTAAAAATATCCGTCGAGGCAACGAAACACTGTCAAGGAACATATCAGATTAAACTACGACAATGAGACTCTAGATCCTGTGTCACACACAAAAAAAAATATATACATTTTAAAAATATGAAACATTTTTTTGGCCTCACTCCAAGAGTTATCTTAAATTTAAACCTGTCAAATCATTATCGAATTTAATATATAGGTACACGCGGCTAACGATTTGTTGTTTTTTTTTTCTATATCATGGAAAAAAACTAACTATCGTTTTAAAATTATCGTCTTTAACAATATACATTATTTTCTGGACTTATATATAAAGTTGCCACAGTGGATCTTTGCCCGTGCGTCATCAATCAACGATCAGGACTCAACGTGGTTAATAACTCTGAATCCATGTTTATTACAGTAACAAGTTTGAATAAAAGCAGAAAAGAACGTCTTCAAATTTCCGCAATAATATAACGTGCCAGACAAGGATAAAACTATAAATGTCAGTTAATTACTTTTTTTATTTGTTTAGTTGACAACCGTTGTATTTTAGAACGTCATTGTCAACCTTATTTTGATCTGCCAATCTAATTCGTATTTTGTAAATCTGTGTGCCTTTAAACTGTTCCTGTTTCTAAAAATAGTTCTTTTTAGAGGTAATTATACCCACCATCTGTTTTGGCGGTAAGTATTTATGGATTTTTATAATAACTAATTTATTTATTTTAAATATTCTAACCATGAAAGTTCTTTGAAACGTTTACGGCAGTGGCTAAATTCCCTTAAATGAAAGGATGTTAAAAATTTGACTTTTGCGATTTTAATAGTCAATAAAACACCAAACTGTTCTAGATTTTAAGCTTTACAAATAGTATTAAATGTATAAACATTTGTTTGTCAATTTCTTTTAGATAATAGAGAATGCCGGGCAAAACTTAAAATAAATAATAATTTTTCGTGATATTATGTAGGTACGTCAAACGGTAGGCAGGCACGTCCATTTTATGAACTTAACTTAGTTTTGACTTTTTTCGTCTCGTAATTTTGATTTGATTCATACGATTTTGATGACGTAAAAGTGATGACGCACGGGAAAAGAACCACTGTGGCGACTTTATTTATCATCAGGTTATCGAATTCAACTTGTCTGGTTTATTCTTCAAGAGATGTGTTCTCATTTCCACACATTCTGTTTAATACTCTACAGTCTGCAATCTACATGATGCATCCCTTATTGGAGCCATTCGCTATTCACATTGCGTTTGTTTATACCGGCTTCTGTAAATTAGATATATTAATTGCGTAGCAGAGAGGATGTACCGTATAGAGACATCAAATGTCGTTTTTAGACATTCTTAAAAAGCATACCAGCACCTCTGATCATGAGCTTATCAAAATAAGTATCAGACGTAACAGAAAATCACTTGCAAATACTAGAAGAAACGCGTCTAAGGGTGATTGATCTGACGAAGTGAAGGGAAAAAACTTTTATATTTTTACTGAAATCAGTACATGCATTCAATTAAAAAGCAATAAAGGATATGATATTAATAAACTCAAAACCATGTTGACAGCCCAACCACTTATTTTAATAACTTCCATTTATCACTATTATATAAACATGCATAAGGGGGAAGTTTTTCCAATGGCGGACGGCATATACTACACAGAATGTTCTGGAAATGACTTATAACATTTAAAATACAAATAGCCCAATACCACAACTTCCCCTACTAGTTTAAGATCACGGACCGCAGAAACATCTTAATAGGTATTTGGTTTATTGGCTATCGTTTTTTTCTTTTAGCGAAAACCATGAAATTTACATATTCGGATCGTTCTCGATAAATTTAAATCGCCGAAGCGAGGATATTATATAGCGTGTTGATTTGTGGACGTTTTAGTGAATTAGGGAGGTCCCCGTTATAATAATGATACTTATAGGTGTTAATGTTCCTATTTATATGATCCCGGGCTATTCTGCACTTTGTCAATAACAGGAAATAGCTGTAAAATAGCATTAATTCAAATTTTGAAACTATCGAAATTGACTACGAGTTCTTTTCAAACAAAATCAAACCAATAGACATTGATCAAATAGAAGAACAGAAGCAAGAAGCCATAAACGGAAAACGGAACCCATTTATACCATTGTAAAACTTGCACGCGAATGGTCAGCATGTCTTGTCTTTAATTCAATACCTCTGCTGTTTGCAGGGGCGTACGTGTGCTTTAAAGAAAGGGAAGCAATGTTCATAAGCGTACTCAGTACCCCACTTCTTTTACATATTGTAGCTGATTTTCTGGAGACACGTATCGGAGACTTATGGTGGTGTCCGGTTCGTTGAGGCTGGATAAGCAATTGTGATTCAGATACCACATAAATAAATGTAAAAATCGTTTGTTTGTCCCCCTATCGAAAGTGAGGTTATGTGATTTGTGATGTTGTAGCTAGTGCCTAATTAGCAGTTGTCCGTTTTCTCTTAAAATTAAAAAATAATAATATTTCTTCACTGTCTTTCAATAATTATTTAACTAAATATACTAATACAATTAAATTTTTAGGTTTATATATTGATGAAAATTTAAGTTGGAAAAAACATATTGAATATTAAGAAGTTATACATCTCATCAATAATTGGCATTTTGTTTAAAGCTAAAAATTATATATCCTTAAAATATTTAAAAAAATATATATTATTCTTTGGTTTATTCAAAATTACAGTATATGATTTCAATCTGGGGATCAGCGAATTGTACTAAAATTTAGCCATTAAAAAAACTACAAAACAAGATAATTAAATGCATACATAAACTGCCTTTTTTAGAACCAACTATAAATTTATATGAACCAAATGGATATTTAAATTTAGAAAAGCTTTATAAATTAAAACTATGCATTCTAATACACTCTATTATTATTAAAGAAAAACAATCGAATATAATATTTCCTTCGAGCAGCATTATTCACATCACGAGACAAAACCATCATATTCAAACACCAATGGTTAAGAGTACTTTTGGCCAAAAATCAATGTTATATAAAGGAATACCAATTTATAACAGTTTGCCGAAAAAAATTAAAGAAATAGCAAAATTATGGACTCTTAAAAAATCACTAAACATTTTTTTTTTTAAACTGAACTAACTTTAACGTATTATAATAATATATTAATATTTTTTTTATAAATGGTTATTGTTATTACCTATATATATTTTTTTTTTAATAATTTCGATGGAGTTATTAATAGTTACTAAACATAGTTGGTGTTATATTCTCTGATCTTGATTATCAAGAACCGCTTACAATACAATAATCTACACGCAAAAAATTCTTCTGTCAAATTTTGACAGCTGTCAGACTGTCAGGTATAAAACTAAGAAACGATTTTGACAAAACAAATTATGGGGTTGTATAGTATTTGATGCGGAGACTTCGGGAAAAATAAGCAAGAAATTCTCCTGTCAAAATTTGACAGCTGTCAATATGTGAAATCGTTTAAAAAAAGGTATATTAATGAAAAAACTATAAGGTCGTATGTATATTGACGGTGGAAAGTTGAAAAAAATACGCAAAAAATTCTCTTGTCAAAATTTGACACCTATCAATATGTCAGAAATATTACAATAACCGATAGTAATAAAACAAACGTGGGGTCGTATAGATATTGTCGCTAAGAATACAGAAAATTTTTAAAAAAAATTCTACCCGTCAAAACAAATTTTTTTTTATTTTGAAAATTTTTGTAGTTTGTTCGGGTTTGGATGTATGTTTGTTTGTAACCGACTTCTTTGAACCCGATTTTGACCAACTTTAAACGATCAGATTGTAGAATTATCAAGAACCGCTGACAATACAATAATCTACTAATCCAGCTCAATCTACTCAAAAAAAATTTTTCTTAACAATAACTAAAACTAAAAAATGGAAAATAAATATAGTTCAAAAAAAACTTAAAAACACGCTTTAATAATTAATCAAACTAAAAAGTGGAAAATAAATATATGTAGTTTAAAATAATTCTTGAAATTCTTAATATAGGCAGAAAATAATAATGAACGATAAACATTAGTATTATTGTGAAAAAAGCGTGGGGTACTCGATATACGAAAAATATAGCAAAATGCGTCCCCACGCTTTTTTTACAATAATACTAATGGTTATCGTTCAATATTATTTTCTGCCTATATTAAGAATTTCAAGAATTATTTTAAACTACATATATTTATTTTCCACTTTTTAGTTTGATTAATTACACAGGCCTGCATGAAATTTGTGATTACGTGATTTTTGTTTGTTCAGCTCAGTTTTTATATAATTTTAATTTTTAACTAATTAAAATACAATTGGTCTCTACCACCCACAGATTTTTTTTTGCAAAAAAAAAAGAAAAAATATAAAAAAACTTATAATAGGCGTTTTAATACATTTTAAATTCTCTTAGGTGAGCAGTCTGGATTTACTAAATTTCCATGTTTCCTGTGTGAGTGGGCTAGCAGGAATCGAGAACAGCATTGGATAAAAAGAGACTGGTCACAAAGAGAGACTTTAACACCTGGAAACAAAAATGTAATTCGCGAAAGTCTTATTGACCCTCAAAAAGTGTTACTTCCACAACTTCCCATAAAACTTGGACGTATGAAACAATTTGTTAAAGCATTAAACAAAGAAGGAAATTGTTTTAAATATTTGTGTAAAACATTTCCGGCTCTGTCAGAGGCAAAATTAAAGGAAGGAATCTTTGTAGGGCCGCAGATTAGCAGCTTGATGAAAGATACAGAATTTGAAAAGGTAATGGAAGATAAGGAAAAACATGCATGGAATGCTTTTAAAAAAGTTGAACATAAATTACTACTATGTTGAGATCGTTGAAAATATGCTGGAAAATTTCAGGAATTTCAGAATATGAGCAGAAAAATTCACTTTTTAAATTCCCATTTGGACTAATTCCCGGAAAATCTTGGGGACGTGGGTGAAGAGCAAGGTGGAGGTGAGTGGAGATCTTCCTTTAGCTGAAACAGAAAAACAACCAAGAGAAGCTTTTCTGAAAAAAGAAAACGTTTTTTGAAAAAGCGTAACGAATAAATAACCATTTATAATAGTTTATATGTGTATATTTTGCATATTTTTGTTTTTTTTCCTTAATATATTCAAAAACTAGCTTATAAATGAAATAAATCGTGTTATTTTCTATATTTTTGGATTTTACCGGTTTGAAAAATAACCTTACGTGATATAAAAAAACTGAAAGCAGATTTGAAATCAGCGCTACCAAATTACTAGAAAACAGTTAAAATTTTTAAATCAACTTTCAAAGTGTTAAAAAATGCAGGCCTGTGTTATTAAAGCGTGGTTTTAAGTTTTTTTAAACTATATTTATTTAACTGGACAAAGGTGAACAGACCAACAAAAACACCTTTGTCTGTAGGTATACTAGCTACCAGTTAGACCTGCTAGCGGCTGCTAGTCAGCTAGTCAAAACCACTTATCAATAAAGGCTACGTAGGATTGGTTTTATTAATACAAGCAAAAGTGCGTCCCTTGCTTTCAAGAACCTTGCCCGCCTCTGACTATATGCATTCTTGTTATTCCGATGCTCCTTATCTTTCACAAACTACACGCCATAACTACTCCCGTGTGTCTCATTAGTTGCCAACACCGTATAATGCCGGACCGAGAGAAAAAGAACCTAAAGTTACGGTCGTCGGATTGTATACACTCCTAAATCCGACAGGTAGAACATTATTTCCTGTAGATTTATCTGATTTTACTGCTGTCTTGCGTGCGCGTTCGGTTGTTTCAAGGAGTGCCGGTTTCGCCGATTAATATATATGTATCTGAGGAATTTAAAAAATGGGATAAATGCAATCCAGGATGCAATTTTACAATTCAGGTTAACTATGCCGATAAGGTCTTAAAAAATGGCAGAGATTTAAATATCTACTAAGATTCAATTCAATTCAAATCTATAGATTTAGCATTCATGTCCTTAATATACTACAGGTCAGTGGGCTGGTGATAGTTTAAACAAGTAGGACCAAAATAATACAATAGTGGTTTTTCTTGGACATTGAGCCTAATGAATAAAAATTAAGCAATTACTTGAAGCAATTACTTTTTAGTAAAAGCAATTGCTTGACTAGCAACTGCTATAAGTAAAAGCAATTGCTAGATCTGGATATGAATACAATTTTGAAGCATTTGCTGTTTCTCTTACACCTCTGTAGTAAATGCTTATTCAACACAAGTTCAGACGTGGCTTATCCACTTGTTCAGATTCTGAACAAGTGGATAAGCGTTGACGTAAATACAACAACGTTGGTCTATTTATTTAGTACAATAGTAATCTGTTACGTTTTTGTGGAAAATAGGAAACTTATATACATTTGTGATATGGCAGATTTCAGTGAAAATGAGGAAAGTGATAGTAGCGATGAAGAAATTAAAGACAAGCAATTGATATTCGTTCACAAATTAAAGAAACGTAAATAAATCTTTCTGACCACAACCGTTTAGCTTCCACAACAGCTTCAGCATTTGTAGGAAATTTAATAAAAATATTGGCCTCTTCCAAAATTGCATCCAATACAGACAGTAGTTTGGTGAACACCAAGTTCTTCACCTACAGAATTTTGAAAGACAATTTCCGCAGAAATACTTTAATCTTATTTAAAGGCGACAGTGCACCCCCTCGCCTTTTACTAGTATCAGTCAAAAAATAATTTGCCAACCACTCAACATTTTTGCAGTCAAGTCGACATAACTTTCTGAAATCATTATATCTGCAACTTTTACGTACACTGTAGATTTTTCTTTTACGGACGTTCATATATTCAGCCATAATTGAAGACACAAATTAAGAGCAACGCACGTGTATGCCGCGGAGAACTAAAGGAGCAACGCACGTGTATGCCGCGGAGAACTAAAGTTGACTGCTACTAAGCAAATGATGCAGGGGTCGACCTACCTTAAAAAGTTGAAAGCAATCGCTACACTAGAAAAAGCAATTCTTTAATTTGTTCATCACAGTTTATAAGGAAACGATAGCAATTGCTTCTAATTTTTAAGAAAAAGCATTGACTAGAAGCAATTCCTGCATGTTTAAGCAATTGCTGGACGCAAAAGCAATTACTTTAGTTTTTATTCATTGGCTTTCAAGAAATTACTTCGATTTTATAAGAAAAAGCAATTGCTACATTTTTATTCATTATGCTCATGATCTTCACAACACATAAGTAAAATATATTTCTCAACATTCCAAAGAAAACACAGATGGAATAAACATTCCTATTAAATTTCGAAGTGATTTCTGCCCATTTTAAGTTTTTATAAACACATCGGGCAACAAACCCAATTCTTTCAATTGCATTTTTCTTCCAAAAAAAGCGCAGAAACCTACACCCACAGCCTTCTCGATTTTAAAGGAGTAAGTGAGACACTATTTCGAGAGTTAGGTGGTACTGGTGGTAGTATCATGAGCCGGAGTCAGCCCGCCAGTCAAGTGGCGACCTCCTTGTCGACGGCACAGGAATTAACTAAATAATTTAAGGTTAGTTTGACTGCTCGAATCATAACAAGACATTAACGTTGGTTTATTTATTTGAGTTTGAGGTTAGTTTTATAATAGGACATTGACATCGAAATATTTCCAGTTTAATTTTGTTTGTCAAATCATGACATGACTTAACAGCATGCCCAAATAGAATTTTTCCTGCGCAGCGCAACACCATGGAGTTTTCGAGGCGCCAGGGAGTTTTTGCACCGTTAAACGTAAAGCCTTTTCAGACATTAGCGTTTTGAATTTTATATTACCTTACCTCTTCGCGTTTATCTCTATTTATTTTGGTAAAAACTGTAAGTGGGTCAAGTTTCTATCATTTAATAAAAATAGGGCAATTTAAAAAAAAATGTGTGAAGTATTACTGCAGGATAAATAATTAAAACATGATTTCCTTAAGCACTACTGCACCTAAACTAAACGATCGAATTGGGTTATACCAGTTTCTCTTATTTATTTAACAGTGCAAAGTTTCCGGTATTTAGGACATGCCTACCATTCGTGTAAATACAATATATATCTTAATCTTAGTTGACTATAGAAAAAAATCTCAAAAGCAAACAAATACATATGTAAATTAATATCTTGTTTAGCCCATGAATAATGTAAATAGTGGAGAACAAACAGAAGCAGCAAACCATTAATTTTCGGCAAACATTGTTAGCATGAATTTGGCATTGTTTCACACATAATAAAAAAATTAGACGGCTAATTTTTTATTTGTAGTTTTATTTTATGCAAAATTAAGAAAGCTTACCGTTAATTAAATACTTTGTGCCGTTTAAGATTTTTATCGACACGAATACAAACAAAAAGAATAGCTGATAGGTATAATTTTAAAAATAAATTATAAATGTAAAAATTAGCGACTCTGTCCGTCCATCCGTAAGGTTTTCTCAGAAGCAACAGAGAAAGTTATAAAAAAATATGCATAAAATAACACCCAACCAAACATTTTTGAAAATCTGTTTCCAAATTTGGCCACAAAAGTTGTACAGTTCTGTTAATAAAAAACCCGCGTACAAGTCTTATGATTAGTTTTTGTATTATTTAAGCAGTTTGCAACAGGCTTTTGTGATTATTTCTTTGAGGTTATCAGAGACGTATGTTTAAGGTTATATGCAATAAATGCAAACAATTGGCGTAGATGATGTAATTAAGTAAAATGGTTACGTAATATTTTATATTTATAATAACATGCAATATAACAATGAGAACAAACTGAACATTATATTAAACAAGAACAATAATAATATAGTAGGTATAAAAATTAATATTTGGTCATTGAGCCTTGTTTCTCGATCACTTGAGCCAATCAATTAGGCATCGGGTTAATCAAATTTGTTAAAATAATTGGGTCAAACTCTTCCCAACATTCATGAATTATTTCCCACATTTCAGTAGAATTTTGAGGCAAAAAATTACGGTTATAATTTTTTTTACAATAATTATAGCCCACACTATTGGATTAATATCCGGACTGAAGGAAGGCCACGCGGTAATACTTCTACATTATTATTTTCAAATCAGCCCTTAACAGCATTTGCAGTTCCCGGGGCAATTATGGTGTTGATAAATAAAAGAATTATTGGGGTAAACGGACCTAACAGATAAAAGCATAATATGCTCCAGAACATTAAGATAATTTTCAGAATTAAATCTTCCCTCCAATCGCCAGCATACACTAAGCCCATGGGCACTTATCCAACCTTATATTATATTGACAGAAAAACTCCCAGATCTAAAAGCGAGGTTGCTAGTATAACGCTCTTCAAATCTTGTTCCTATATTATGCAGGTTCGCGATATATATAATTTAATGCAAAAAATAACCGCGACTGCCTTCGTTCTTCTGTTAATTTAATTTTTTTCGCCGCACCGCGATTTTTTAATTCTGATCCATCAATTATTCTACTGGTCGAGAGCCAGGAAATCCTGTGATATTTATAGCATCCCTCGCGATTTCAAAGGGATGATCTCTTAAGTGCTCCAGAAGCATGGCATCCTCTTCGGGACTGGAAATTCTAGGACGACCGGAACCCTCCTTTCTTTTCAAGGACCCTTCTTGCTCCCAACGCTTTTTATTATCTAGGATTCAGCTCCTATTTCTGTCATAAAATTGTGCCAGGGCACGAATTGACCACCCTTCTTCAATTTTTGCCACTATTTGTGCCTTTTCAACTAATATTAAAGAACGAGACATTTTAAAATGTTTGACTTTTAGACGTCTATCGTGGCAATTGTTATTGCCACCATGAACTTTTAAAATTAAATGCCAAAATTAAAAAATTAATTCCCAACTAAAATCTTGCTCTTTAATTGATATTATCGTATCACATCCTTCTGCTTCGTTAATATTTTGCATTTATAATAATAACAGGTGGCAAAAATAATTTTCACATTATTTACCGCAGGCTAATATTATTTAAAATAGGCACATCAAGGAAGTCCTTAAAAAAAATTAAAATCTACATAATTAGTCAAATTACGTTACTTTGAAGACTCTTCGTTACCTAACAGGAAGATTAAACCATCGACAGGATAAATCAATTAGTAAGATAATCTTTCATCATCAGAGTTAATGTCACATTCTTCAATACTTGAGATAGATTTAATTTATATTATTGTTCATCTTTCTGTAATATTTTCAGCGCCCATCCTGCAACCCTTTAACATCTAGTTACCACAACTTTTTTCTTTTCAAATCGCAACTCATGCGGAGGGAGCTCTATAAAAAAGCCTTAAAAACCCAAATCACATGGCGCCAACAAAATAGAGGGTAACTTATTTCATTGCGGTACAACCAGTCCAAGTAATTTTTTTAAAGAATAAATTCCCTTTTTTTAATTGATAGTAACTATTCGAAGTAAATACTTGGCATTCGCCTGATTCGACTTAATGTAACAACATGCTGAAAGCGACCTCCACCTTCTACTTGACACCAAGTAATTTCAACAATTTAGGTTCTCAATGTTATCTGGTCTATTCTCTCTCTCCTTTAAATACCCCTTACAGAAAGAAATCCAATGACGTCGGGTCCGGAGACCTTGGGGGCCTTCAATTGAACCCCGTCGGCCTATCCAGCGATTTGGAAAAATGTCGTTTAAGTATCTTTGAACATTTACTCCAAAATGACACCATCTTTTTAACACCATACTCTTTCATAGGGACTATCTCCGTTAAGAAACTTAAGTGCTAATGCAGATATTGAATCAAATAAGAGGAAATCTAAGTAACGATCAGCAGTAAGATTTTCGTCAAAGAAATACGGTCCTAAAGTTCTGTTATTGCCCCCCGAGGTCCCCAGATTTAAATAATTTATACTTTTGCTTATGGGGCATCGTAAAACTTTGGTTTACAGGGCTTCAGTTACAAGAACTGAATCGAATAAGAGCTTCCTGTGATGTAATAAGGAATATTTAAGGCATTCTAAGTGTGCGCACTAATATGAAAAGAAGAGCTGAAGCACGTATCCTTGGAGGTGGAGGTCAATTTCAATAAAAAAAAATACAGTAATTTTTTTTATTACAAAATGAAGCACCATTAATAAAATATTTTTTTATTACGAAAATAATAAATTAATTTAAATATTAATTGAGACGCTACAGGTTAAAACCAGGGTTGGTTGAATTCGTCCAAGTGGACATAATTGGACGATTTTGTCCAATTATGTCCGCCCGGACAAAATCAATTGTTCTGGACAAAATGGACAAAATTGTACAAAATCAAATTAAACACATATAAAATTAAAAAAACTTTATTATATTAGGATTAGGGTGCCAAACAAAATTTAAACAACAATAACGGGATACCGTCGGATCATCGTGCCGTCGGATGAGGGACGCATGAAAATTTACCCTAAGGCCCCATAATGAAATAACAAATAGCCATTTTCTGGAATTTTTAATTTGGTATTTATTGTTTATATAATACACAATACAAACGTGTATTTTGGGTTGCCTAAATCAACAAATTTAATAAAATGTAATGACATTTGATTTTGTCCAATATTGTCCGATTTTGTCCGTTTTTGTCCAATTTTGTTCATGTCCTGGACAAAATCAAAAAAAGTGGACAAAATCACAACCCTGGTTAAAACTGAACGATTTTTACACAAAAGATGCGTCTTTACACCTAGTTTACCCCTACCAAGTTTAATAAAAATATCCGATGTATTTTCGAAGTTGATAAAAAAACATAATTTTTTCAAAAAAACATTGATCACCCTGTATAATAAAAATAAAGCGAAAACAGACGTATGTTTATAGGAACTTTCTGTCTTAAAATCACTCTACTCAATATTTACGTTCAATTATGAGAAACCCTGTATATGTAGTGACGTCTCTACAACAAAACAATACAAAAAATAACCTAGACAGAAATTTCTCCACATAAAAGTTAGCCTCGTTCGTTAATTGCATATTTTTTGTAATTTAATTTGTTTCTTAAACTAAATGTTGATATTGGCCTTATGTTAAGCGGCTAATTAAACATTGAATAGAAAAATTACTATTAAAACCCAACATATGGTTAAATCTGCGAACATTTTGTCGGAACACTTTAATTTGACATTCAATTTCCCCGACAAGTGAATCAATGAACCCTCCCAGACCGCCAATTTTTTTCAAATCAAATTAGATATTTTACCGAGTCATCTATCTTTATTATCTGCGAAACTTTAATTAAAGTTTTCTTTTTTTGTTATGTTTATGGACTTTAAACGGAACAAAGAAAATAAAAGTGATGGTGCTGAAATTGGGAACGATTTTCCGCTTGAATTACTTTTAAATTTTGTTGATGTGGGTATTTCTTAATTTAATAATAGACATTTACACTTATAGACCAGTGCTGAAGCCTTTGAAAATGGTAAAAAGTGAAAAAAATAATAGTAGGATGAAACCCATTGGAAAAGGAAGAGAATAGAACAAAAATGAAAGGAAAAATAAATTACGGGCGATCAGAGGTCGGAAAGGGTAGAAAACGATTTATCTCGATTTCCGGTAAAACTACAAGTCCTATGGAAAAACGTTAAATCGCAAAGTAGTAGGTAATAAAAAGATCTACAACTTTTGTATTTACATTTTTTTCACATAACCTCAAAATGTATGTGAAAAATTCAAATAACCAAGTTTTTGGTTTTTTATTTTTATCTTTTACAAAAAATTTTTTTATCCACGAAATTTGGTGAAAACTTACTTTTTTATGTCCTAAACACACTGTAATTTTTTTGATTTAAAATATTTATTTTTTAAGCTTATTTTGACTTAATATCGAAAAAACACCCTAATTTTCAATCGAAAATTCTCACGTCAAAATATCTGCTTTTTTAAAAAAGTCGGTGGGCTTTTGTTCGTTGAAATCTCTACTTTCTGATGGTGTTAAAAAATATATACATTACTATGGTAAATGTTCTCAAAAAAATGCAAAGAAACGAAAAAAACTCGAATCCGAATTTTTTTTTTAGATCAATATGTACAGTTTTGAGCTATTTATTAAAATTTATACTTTAATTACTCGAAAAACGTAAGATTCCATGTTACATTGATAAAAAAAAGAGTATAAATCTTATATTATATAATCAAAATTGTACATATTGATCTAAAAAAAAATTTCTGATTAGAGTTTTTTTCATTTCTTTGCATTTTTTTGAGAATATTTACCATAGTAATGTATATATTTTTTAATACCATCAGAAAGTATAGATTTCAACGAACAAAAAGCCCTCCGACTTTTTAAAAAAGCAGATATTTTGACGTGAGAATTTTCGATTGAAAATTAGGGTGTTTTTTCGATATTAAGTCAAAATAAGGTTAAAAAATAAATATTTTAAATCAAAAAAATTACAGTGTGTTTAGGACATAAAAAAGTAAGTTTTCACCAAATTTCGTGGATAAAAATTTTTTTTTGTAAAAGATAAAAATAAAAAACCAAAAACTTGGTTATTTGAATTTTTCACATTAATTTTGAGGTTATGTGAAAAAAGTGCGAATACAAAAGTTGTAAATCTTTTTATTACCTACAACTTTGCCATTTAACGTTTTTCCATAGGACTTGAAGTTTTGCCGGAAATCGAGATAAATCGTTTTCTACCCTTAACCCCCCCCCCCCCCCCCTCCCCCCCTTCCCGACCTCGGATCGCCCGATTTTTATTTTTCCTTTCATTTTTGTCCTATTCTCTTCCTTTTTCAATGGGTTTCATCCTACTATTATTTTTTTTTGTTTCAAAAATTATCGACCCTGGTCTATTAGATACGTACAGCTTATCTCCTGCGCAAACAAAAGTTACGTTTTATTGGTGAAAAAATACGTCCGCTCGCCGGTCAGCTGCCTTCCCTCTGAACAGCATTGGGCATGCGCACAAACCTCCTGTTATCGGCCTGTCCTTCTTTAGCGACATGCTCAAAATACACTCCAGAACCGGCTCGGCGTCAGTTTTCTTGGTGGATTCCGTGTTGTTTATTGTGGGTGTATAATATTTACGAATTTCTAGTTTTTGTGTAGTTTAGTGAATTGTGTTTGTGCTTTTAGTCACTCGGATTGGAATATAAACAATGACTAGTAACGGCCATTGTATGATTTTATTATGCCCAAATGGGGGGTAGAATACCGGGTATTTCGTATTTTCAGTAAGTACGGAGTAGTGATGTATCTTGATATATAACTTTATTTAAATATGATCAATTTAAACACATCAAACTAGGGCTAGACTACACAAACAAGGTATGACAATAAAGAGAGACAGATTATCCCGAAGCATGTTTTGGTATATTTTATTTGCAGCCCTGCAATCTAATTAGGTACGCCAATTTTTCGGGCAATACAGGGTGCCTCCGATTAAGTCGACACTATTGCTAACTCCGTTATTATTGGAGCTACGAGGGTGGTTAAATTAGCAAACAAGTAGCATTTTTTCTGCTGATTAAGATGGTGAAATCAGAAAAACAGTTGAGTTAAGCGTTTTCAAAATTTCTAAAAAATATATTTTTTTTAAATGGGGTATATTTTTAGTCAGATCGATAGAAAATAATATTCTTAATAAAAATGTTCCTTTGCACTATCGACTTAAACTGAAAAATAACAAAGTTATAACGATATTTAATATTATATTAAGTTGGCTTTGAAATGTCAAAATAGAAACAAAATTAAATGGTTGCTATATGGAGATCATTATCAGAGTTTTGTTGAGTTTTAGCAAAATAATAGTGTTTACAGTAAGTTGTTTGTTGTTAATATTATAAAATTTATTCTAAAATGAACTTCACATATATCGAAAAATGTGATATGTTAGAATCATATCTTAAATGCAGCAAAAACAGTGCCAGAGCATTTGAAGATTACCGTCAGAGGTTTCCTGCACGTAATTTTCCCAACCGGAGATATTTTCTGGTTCTTTACAGAAAATTTAGGAGTAACGAAGATGTTTTTAAAAAAACGAAAAAGAGAAAACAGTTTATAATAAGCGAAAATATTGAAATTACCGTCTTGGCCTATTTCGAAGCACATAAAGAAAACTCAACAAGAGACTTAGCAAGAGAATACAGTGTTAGTTTGGTGACAATATGGCGGGTTTAAAAAAAACTTAAGTTTATTCCGTACAAGTATCGGCGAGTACAAACACTGTTGCCTGGTGATCAAGAAAGGAGACTCACATTTTGTTTTTGGTTTCGTGATATCCATGAAGAAAATAATAACATTTTAAGAAACATTATTTGGAGTGATGAGGCAAATTTCTCAAACAGAGGTATGTTCAATCCCAAAAATGTTCATTATTGGTCGAAAGAAAATGTATTCCTTACTAATCCGAGTAACACCCAACACCGGTTTGGCGTAAATGTTTGGTGTGGCTTGATAGGAAGTCAAATAATTGGACCCGTGTTTTATGACGGTACACTGACAGGAAGAAGATATGTTGACCTGATAATCTCTGGAGCGCTGAGAGAGTATATGGACGACGTCGACTTGGCGACACGCCAAATAATCTACTTCCAGCAAGATGGAGCACCTCCCCATCAATTAGGTGAGGTAAAAGTGCTACTGCAGCGATTGTTTGGAGTCAAATGGATTGCTACAAATGGTCCAATTCGTTGGCCACCTAGATCCCCGGACATAACCCCACTTGATTTTTATTTTTGGGGTTACGTTAAGGATGAAGTTTACAAGAAAAAATACGCAAACATAAAAGAAATTCAAGTTAACATTGAAAGAATAATCACATCTATTGATGGCAGATCTGTTTTAAAAGCAACAAAACGTGTTCTAAAATGTGTCCGTAAATGCATAGAACAAGACGGCGACGTGTTTGCCCATTTAATGTAGTTATTTTTAAATATCTATGGCAACCAATAAATTGTTATTACTTGTTTCATCGCCAACTTGGCAGAAAATTAAATATTGTTATAACTTTGTAATTTTTAAGTTTAGACCAATAGTGTAAAGAAACTTTTTTATTTAGAATATTATTTGTTATCGATCTGACTAAAAATATACAGGGCGTCCCATTTAAAAAAAAAATATATTTTTTTAGAAATTTTGATAACGCTTAACTCAACTGTTTTTCTGACTTCACCATCCTAATCAGCAGAAAAAATGCTACTTGTTTGCTAATTTAACCACCCTCGTAGCTCCAATAATAACGGAGTTAGCAATAGTGCCGACTTAATCGGAGGCACCCTGTATATTGCTTCAAAAAGTTTAAAAACACTTTTCTCTATACTTATATTATATAAAAGAAAAGATGTAAATGCTTTGGTAGTTTATATTAATCCACGGATCAAGTTCTCGGGCAAAAACTTTTTCAAATTCTTGAACAAGAAATTGTGTTTGAAAATGTTTTACACGTACCCAAGTTTTTGCCAAATTGTAAAAATCAATACAAGTTATATACCAACTAATATTGGAGTTGAGATTAGGCACGCGATAACATCGAAGATTGGTTATTTTGCTGGTTTTGTTTGTTTTTGATATTCGATTTTATAAGTTCTAAAGTTTACTTGACTTGTTCTCTAGCTTTTTAAACTAAAAACACGACGACGAATCATTTTTAAACAAATTTTAGGAACAAACCCTTAAAAACAGTTTTCTATCCTCAAAACCTGATGCAATTACTAAAATGCCAAAAAGTACTATCTTATTTCCCAACTTGAACAAAAAAAATTGAGAAGAACTTCCATTTTTGGGGCAAATTTTAGCTGTTTACACGTAACAATAAATTGAAAGTCAACTTTTACAATTTATAGAGAACTTAAAATTTTAAGCCCGGACCTGTCTATTTCCCATTCGTCAAATGATAATGTTGCAGTGCGCATGTCTAATCGTGTATAGCTTTGTTTACATGCGCGAGACCATAAATTCGCCACTTTCGTTATTATCGTTTGCTTATCTAAAGGTAAATATCTATGGAAAATACACATCAATTTTTACACTGTTGCCGAAGGCTACAAACACTCCTCCACACCATTTTGGTTTTTATCTGAGCTTAAATTGACTCGATTTGTAACTATTAAGAATTTACGATGGCTATGAAGGCGCGTAATGCCAGTTTCAAGAAAAGCTGTTCTGGCAGGCAATCAAAAATGTAACTTTACGGTCAGAAAAGTAGGTATATTTTTCGAAATATTCCACACTGAGTATGCAAGACGTGACAGCGTCGGCCTCCTAGCGGTATCAAGTAAAAATAAGAAAATGTATTGGGACAATTTTTGATTTTTGACATTAGAACGATAAAAAAATGTTATGTTATTGTGAAAATAGTAATGAAATTAATTAAACAAAACTTTACATAAGATCACCTACACTCTACTGACTCTACACATTCATTGTTCTATTTAACTACATTTTTACACATCTAACAAATATACCATCAATAAAAAAAGCTACGTGTGACCATACCTGCACGTATCATTGTGTTACGTGGTTTGGCAGGCTTACGTTTCAATAATTTCAAGTAGTTTAGGTCGTTACTTGTTCTGACAACATATTTACATAATATTTTGGTTACTGGGATAACATGACCGCTATAATTGTGCTCAATTAGTTTATTACAAAAAGTATGTATTTAAAAAAAATCACACATGTGTGTGGCGTAACAAAAACTGAGTTTTCATAACAAATGGAAAATGATAATTCTTATTTTCATTACTATTAGGTTCAGGTTTAAGAATTTTTGAATTCCTTAATCGTGTAATAATTTAATTGGCTTAAACCCACATTATGTGTTACTATTAAAACAGCAAACAATTCGAATTTATTTTATAATCCTAGGTAAACTGGTACACATAACATATAAGTAGTTATTAAGTCATTATACGTAAAATTCCAGCAAACATGATGCAAAATCAAAATTTTCAAACACCACTTATAATGTTGCTCATTACATGTATGGTAGTAACGGGGGTAGCAGTGATCGAGCCTCATAGAATCCAAAAGACAGAAAACAGTAAAACACATGAACGCTCAACAAGTCTGCACATTTTATTTATTTAGCGTATGGCGCTTTACACACATAATACAATATATATAAAAACTATATAGATATATAGATATAGTATATAGTCAAGAACACGACAGGTAAATTCTGTTAATAATACAAATAGTTTTAGAGAGCGACGTCCAGTCTGCACAAAAATTATGTCACTAAGTACTATACAAGGTATTATACAAAACGACCAGATCGTCGAGAGTTTTTTTTTGCAAAATCGTTTATAATTTCGTCGATATCTATTGTTTTAACAAACTCGTGTTCGATACTTATTAAGGATAAATCCGAAAGGCGTTCTTGTCCTATAGTGTTACGTAAATGGATTAGATTGGTCCCATCCATAGGCCTCTCTTGTTTTAAGAGGCCTATGGTCCCATCGCGTTCGCATTAAATTTACGTAGAGAAATGAGGCTGGCCTCAAAATAATATTTTTATGCGCTATTTAAAGCTAGATTCGACTGGACTATTACGGGTATCATACATCACATTAGATATTTTCACTAATACGCTAGACAAGGAAGCGGGAGGCCGGGCCTCTAACCATATACGACCGCATGTAGAAATGAGATGGATGATAAGTAGATGATATTTCTAGCGAAACGCGTTAAGATTGACGGCATTCATTCTAATGGATATAATGTATTTATGCAAATAGTAAAATAATAATATAAATTTGTAATTTATTTAATTTGCAAAATTATTGGTGAGGCACTAAGTCACCTGCCTCATAGGAGAAGCCGCCACTGGTTAGAGTTGTCTATTAAGCGGAAATTGCTTCTTTAAACTGGCTGGAATAACACCTTCCTAAAGTGAGTAAAAAGGGACAATATCTCTCCTTATTAGAAAACTATTTAAATTCACCGTTTTATACGCTTAAGTCGTTAATTTGTATTTTATTTGCACTATTTATTGTAACCTTTCATTCTTTCATTGCTTTGCTGTACTGCTGTTCATCAAATAAATCTCTTAAAAAATCCTTAGTGGTTCAGTGATTAGATGGCGCACCATAGGGGAACAGTAAATAATAAAGAATCACTATGTAGAAAATAAAAACATAAATCAAAATCTGACTATAGTACGGAAAGTTGTATGATTTTATTTTGTTCAAATAGGGGTAAAATACCGGGTAGTTGGTGATAGTCCTTGATATGTAATGTTATTTTCGGCTAGGAATGCTCATATTCGGTCAATGTCAATACGGATTTAGTATTCTAATCTAATTCTAACCGCCATAGGCCAGCAAAAAACTTATATTATGTCCCTTACCTTTCCTTCTAATTTGTCGTTGTCATGTTTTAAAGATGTCCTCTCACTGTCCAATTTCTGCAGTTTGGTTTTTAATGCTTCTAGCTCTTCCTGTAATTAAAAAAAAGCGTATATTAATAATAATAAAAAAATATTAATGAAGTAATGAAAATATTACTAATGTAAACGATTGGCCGGTTTTTTATGGTACTGCTTTGTGTTATGTGCGGCATAAGGGACCTCACGCACCACAATTTTTACGTTCGTTTTAAATCAACCATTCAAAACGTGTTTAAGTCACCAAATTAAAAAAAAAAGATCATTCTTTTACAGACCTACAATTTTCAACGTTCATCCGCTTTTTGCACACTACGTGTTCAAAGTCCAAGGAATAATTTTACTTGAGTCCATCGACTCCTAGAAAAAGTGACCATAAACCATGGCAAATTGTTAAATTACCACTTACAATTTCTTGGAATAAAATTAGGAGAACGAAGAACCTAATGTGTTATTTTGTTAAAAACACTTTTTTTTTGTTAAACGCATCACGAGCGTAAAAATAGGAAAGAGAAACCAGAACCAATTGACGAAAAATAGAAACCCAAACTATCTGATTTTTTTTCTACCACCATTTAATAATAGGTCATTATACTAACTTGTAAATACGTAAGAGCATTATTATGATACGCATAATACAAGTAGGACAATTATAACTTCTCATAAAACACCAAGTGTTATTATGAATTCGTAATAATCAGAGAGCCACAATTATATTTTAGTAAGCAAAATGGCCAGAAAGATGTTTAAAAATTATCAACCTTCCTATTAGCAACAATGACTGTTGTAATTTAGCAATCGCGGAGATAAATGATGATGACTGCAGTGAAATGACTGAAATGTATCAAGTTAATTAAAAATATTAAAAAGCTGTTTTGCATCACATTGTAAGAAATTATAGATATTTCAGTTATGTTTTTTGTCAAACTTGTGTTCGATATTGATTAAGGATAAATCCGAAAGGCGTTGTTGTCCCATTATTACGTAAATAAGTTTTTACTAATTTAAGTTTGGAAAAAGATGGTTCCGCTGATGCCACATTAACTGGTAAAGTTAGAAACAAAATCACTGCACTAGATTCACCTGGAAAATTTGAAGAAACACACTGATTTTTTATTAATAAATGATGCGCAAGTTCATACACTGTTTTTAATTTTGAAATACTTTCTCCACGTCCCTTTCTGAGGCTTAAAATTTGACTAGGAACGTCAATGGACAAGTCTTTATTGTATATCGTTCGTAAATTTCGCGCTTTCACGTATAATTCTTCTTCACTAAACGAAGTTAAACTCTCAGGATATAGAAAAATAAAATTAATTATGAAATGAAATACCTATGAAAAGCAAAGCTGGCAGCAACTCTTTCAATGAAAAAAAAATTCAAAAGGTGTAAATTTGATAAACAATTAACCAAGAAGAAATATCAGCACATCCTTTATGGGACTTCTACAAATTGATCAAGAAATATTGATAACAAAAATTATAGATGCAGTAACGATAGGAAAAAAAGACGATGTAATCCTGGGTATGAAGTAATTGCCAAAGAAAGGCAGGAATGGGTACCAAATCTAAAGGGAACAGCGAAGAAGCTTAAAACTCCTAATTATGAAACGGTTTAATATTACCTGTGAAACTGAAAATGACGTGTCAAGTATAATAGACCAGAAGCGGGAAAAGCCATAACCTTAAAGTGTGACAATAGACTGGAACTGTGTTTAACATAGTAAAATTTTGGCGGTATCTACCCGATAATCTACGAAATTTACCATCAAACTGGATAACAGATCATCCCCAAAGGTTGCTGGGGCTCCCATATTTTGTCCAAGCCGATGATTGTACTGGGAAATGTAACACTAGTTTGCAAATCAAATCTTACCTTACCAGAAAATCATACGTAAAGTATACAAGTGGTGACCACACACCGTAGTCATAAATTGCCAGTCTCGCAATTTTTTTAATGACAACACGAACATCCATTTAAAGTCAATCTTGAATAATCTGGTCAAATGACAAAATAAACGTTGTGTAATTGCGTACGCTACATTATATATTTGCGTGGCATGATTAACAGTAGGTTTAATGATTTTATCTAACAAAATGTAAATGAAGGAATTTAAAAAAAATTACTCTCATTGTATAATTTTCTTGTTCTGTATTTTAATGGATTCATTGTAAAGGAAAAATCTATTTATTATATACAGGATGTTTGGGGAGGAAAGGGCAATATTTTGGGAATGTGTCCAGAGGGTAAAAATAAGAGAAATAAACCCATAATATGTTTTAGTTCGATTCTCAACCATTTCTGAAATAATCGGTTCTGATTTTTTTTATATTGAAATAATGAAGAAGGCTTTAGTTTTAAACGTCCGATACATTTTGATTGATAGTTTCAGCTTCATATTGAGCGTATCGACTTGAACCAAGATTTTCATACTTACAATGCCCCACACATTCAGTCACAGGGAGTATGCCGACATGATGTTCGTGTATGGTTACTGTACTGGTAGTACGATGCGCGCAGTTAATGAATATCGGCGTCGTTTTCCAAATAGAAGGGTTTTTCAAAAAGTAGTTGCAAGTGCTCAGGAAACTGGAATGTTTTCAAGCGTGAGAATTGTTTCTGAAAGAGTGCAGGGTCTAGATGTGAAAAATGAAGAAAATATTCTGGATATTGTCGCAGAGCACTCAGGTATAAGTACGAGACGGGTTGCAAATGAACTTCATATACCATCACATCTAGCCGTATGGGAGTCACTTAGAAAAAACGGTTTAAAACCTTTTCACGTTCAACATCTTCTAGATGGTGATCCTGCTTTAAGGGTACGATTTTGTGAATGGATCCATCAAAATCAAAGTCTGCACAAATACATTTTATTTAGCGATGAAGCTCAGTTCACTCGTGATGGAATTAATAATTGCCACAATGAACATCGGTGGTCAGATGAAAACCCGCATGCTACCTTTAAACGAAACTTTCAACATCGATACAGTATTAATGTCTGGTGTGGAATGCTCAACGACCGATTGTTTGGTCCATTTGAAATGGATGGGCGTCTTACTGGAGAAGGATATTTATGGTTTTTGGAAGACCATTTGATACATATTTTGGACGATGTTTCGTTAAATGTTCTACAACGAATGTAATTCCGACATAATGGAGCCCCATCTCGTTTTAGTCTCCGTGTGCGAAACTTCTTAAATTATCGTTTTCCTACTCGCTGGATTGAAAGAGGTGGTCCGCAAGTTTGGCCACCGAGGTCACCAGACTTAAACCCGCTTGATTATTGCCTTTGGTGATGGATGGAATCGCTAGTATATGAAACACCACTGGAAATGAGAGAAGCACTCCGCGATCGAATTTTCAATGCTGCAGCTTTTATAAAAAAACAATCCCCACCCAATCCAACGTGCTACCCGAGCGATTAAAAAACGTGCCGAAAAACGTATTGAAGTTGGTGGAGGGGTTTTTGAAAATATTCTTTAAGTTAGTTTGTACTGCAGTACATGCAATTATTCGCTTTTAAAATAAAAATTATCTTACAAAAACTTTAGAACCTATTATTTCAGAAATGGTTGAGAGCCGAACTAAAACATATGGGTTTATTTCTCTTATTTTTACCCACTAAACACATTCCCAAAACGTTGTCCTTCCCCCCCCCCCCCAAACACCCTGTATATTACTAGATAAGGGAGAAGTTGTTCAATTTAATGATACATTTTTTTGAGACGCGATATAATGCATGTAATAAAGTCGACACCGATAATACATTTGTTAACATGGTTAGTCCAAGGAATTTCGTGTAATCGGCGAATGTAAAGTTACTTAAGAAATAAATATCTATAAAAAAATCTCGTGCGAACAGTCAAGTTTTTAAAAATTATCAAACGCGATCTGTCCGTGCAGCCTTAACGTGAACGCCATAATTAGTAACCCGATCTCGACCTGTTGCAAGATTGATATCTGATCTTTTTCAGAAGGATGCAGCAATTTGTTGATAATAATTTAATTGAATTTCTAATGAACAAGACTAGCATCAGTAATTAAACCTATTAACTCAAAAAAACCCTCGTATTCCTGAATCTGAAATGATCTAGCAATAATTTTCATTTAAATGCAAAATAATAGGAAGGTAATGAGGTAATTTTGGATATTTTACTTCTTCTTTTACTAGAAGCAGCAACTTAACATGCAACACGATCAGTGATTATGCCCACAAGGTTAAACTCCATGGATATATGCAACCTTGTGATTGCAATTACGATTTTATTTTGTTCTGTTCAGCAGGATGCCAAGACGATTTAAAAAGACGCCTGATAAACGGCAAGCGCAAATCTTTACATGTCATAGACAACGACTGAAAAGTGAATACTGAAACTGGAGATTTTAAGCAAGCCTTAGCAGTGCTTCTTTAAGAGTCAACAGCCATAGAACCTAACGTGCTGAAACTTCACTCATGTCTAGTCTATATAGAAGTGTCAAAAAGCTTCGTTTAGATACCGTGCGAGCACAAATTATTTGCATCAAAGAGGGCTTGGATTAAAAAACGTAGGGCTTGGTTTATATCACAATGATATGGGGACGATATATCTAACCAAATCTAGGTTAAAATTTTTTGTCAAATTCATATTATGACAGGATATGCCAATAAAAGCAACGTTAGGAAAATGTTCGTGAAAATCGTCCATGCACAAACCCGGATTGTATTGCCACTCACCATTTACTCTAACCCCGTTTCGAAAATACGCTTCAACCATGAATGTTTTGTGCTGTTCCATAAAGCCCATTGTGTGAATTTGAAGAAATTGGAAAAATTAGCGATGAATCAAATTACTTGTAACGACTGTCAAAGATGACGGAATAACTGATTGATTGTTAATTCAGGTAGTTACTGACACCCAACAGGTATTAAGCTCTACGGCTAAGCATTACGTCCTTAGATGCAAGGCCCTCTTTGATGCAAATAATTTTTGCTCGCACGGTACCTATATTAAATAATATAGCAATAGTAGATACTATTGGGTCTGAAGGGCTTCCACTGCTTGGGTCAACTTCAATGGACGCACGATCCCACGGAAATTGTTTGATTTTACTTTAATATAATTAGGCACCATTCCCACATACCGCTATCGTTTCAGCTCCAACCAAATAAACGTCGGTTTTATTAACACAAAAAAAATCTCTACTATCTAGCATTCAAATACAAATAGTATAATACTCGAAACTGAAATTGCGAACTGCTTAAAATTCCTCAAGATTAACGGTAAAATATGTGCAATTTTACTAAAACGAAATAGCGCAGAACCAAATTAGCGAACATTCTTCGTGATTATAGAGGAGATGAGATCGTAACAGCGGCAAAATGGTCAGTAAAAACCCTGGTAGGAGAAAAAGAACCTGAACGAGCTCATTTCGCAAATTAACTTGAACGGTTTAATTATTATCAGTCTGATGCTGATGTGTTTCTTGATTGACATTTAATTTACAACTAGACAACTGAAGTAGTTTCCTGATAATTACTTTACTCGCGGTGGTTGCGAAATAGCCCCTTTCAACATTCTACGTCGATTTTGACCGAAGTTATACGATCCAAACTTTATTTTTTTTTGTAAGAAAGGGAAGATATTGGTCAAAACAGTTCCGATGGGGTCTAGTCCAGGACGTGGGGGTTTTTTGAATGCAAAAGGTGGGGTAGTAGCGATTTTTTAGTATGTTGTTAGGCTGGGGGCCCTAATGAAAAATCCAGGTTTTCGACCTCGAGGCGCATGCACTCGAGCCGCAATCTTGGATTTTAGGTACAAAAATTTGGTTTTTTGATAATAACTCAAAAACGGTGGCTTTCACGACAAAAGATGTTCTATACAAAGTTAAAGAGGATAAAATTTCCTACATTTTTTTGTAGCACACATATGTTAGGAGTTACAGCTCCGTGAAGTTGCACTATTTCAAAAAAAATGCGGAAACTTTTTGGTTGTTTTATTTTATTATTCTTATTATACCGATATAACTATAGTTTTACATAATTATAAAAAAAACTATAGGCATTTGAATATTATCATTTAACAGTAGTATACTTTTCGTAAACAAAGTTAAAGGCGAAAAGTATAATATCGCATTTTCTTTTTAAATTTAAGAATAGTAAATTATGATTTTAGAGCGTTACAAAAATTAATTTCTACTACATTTTGGTACGTTTCGATGGTCCGGATTGGTTATTGTCGGTGTCCTGTAGTTTTTTCCTGATTGAATATTGATGACGTAGTGTCACAACCACTGAAGGCATGCAAGAACATAATGTGCTTGGTTGCTTCTTGGTATTTGAGGCTACTTGCTGAATATAACCTCTCAGCAGTTTTTCCTCTTTCAGGTTTACGGTAGTAACTGCAGCCAATTTTAAAGAAGAAAGACATGAAGCAATTAGAAGAGCAATCTTCGTAGACGAAGCAGAAAATGTTTAGAAGTCAATGGCGGTATTTTTGAACATTTATTAAAAGAACGCTATGATTAAGAAACCGTTAATATATGAACTTTTCTTTATTTGGTATTACGCTATAACTTCAAAACAAATTATTATCGAATAAGAACATATGAGTTTTTTCAAATTATTTTTGCGTGTATATTACGCTCTTAAAGTTTGGTCCGTTCCTCCCGACTCACCCTGTATAATATATATACATAGTAAAACGTTTCAGAAATAATACATGATTTATAAAATTACACACATTTCAATTAATCTTATTTTGTATGTTTTCCGATTATGTAAATTGTACACTAGCCAGATCATTATAGTCTGCAAACTTTCAATCAGTAATCCTTGTTTTTCCGCTCCGGATGCTGCCAACAGCTTCAAGCATTTCGCCTTATTATTGTTCTTATTATTTCCTGTATTTTTTCAAGTCTTTGCATCTTATATTCCTTTGGCCTTTGGGTGTTCGGACATGATCGTACCTTGTACGAGTTTTTGCAATTGCTCGGAATATATACTTACATTGTTGTTACAAAAGCTGCAAATAAAATAATCGCTTTTAAAGCTGCTCTAGGTGCCGGAGGAGTTACGACTCTGCTTTGGAACTAGTAATAGGATGACAGTCGGGCATGGCAGTGGCGCACCCAGGGGGGGGGCAAGGAGGCCTTGGCCCCTCCAAAACCCCCAATGAAATTGACTTCAACTATACTATTTAACGGTTTATTGCCCCGTCCCAATAAACAAGTAGAAAATTTGCAAAGCTTTCTCAGCCTTCATTCTTTTTATGCAAATTACTTATTCATTTTTTGAAAATTTTTATAATGAAAGCATTTTAATATGTGAATTTAAATTATGGCACGACAAGTTTACAGATAGCAAGGAAATACCCTCCGATATGTTTAAGCTATATATTCAATGTAAATGGTATGATATTTCCCAATATAAAAAAACTTTTGCAAATTTTTGTTACCCTTCCCGCTTCCCGTCGCCACCTGAAAGGTAATTTTCCACATTAAGGTTGAATTCTCAACGTCATTCAATCTATTGCCAACCTATAACCTATTTTGCGTTGATTTTTTGAGTTTATTATTTTAATAACTAAAATTTAAAGAAAGTCAATATCGTCGGTACATTATTTAGGTAGTATCTGATATATAACAAAAATATCAATTTATTTCATTGCTAATTTTGGGAGAATTGTATAGTGAAAGAACAATGAGTGACAATGACATAATAATGTTAAAAAAAATCTTACCCGATATTTTTCGCTATACAATTCTTCTAAAATAAGTTATCAAATTCCTTAATATTTATTAAATATGTCAATTATTACCTATAGAATATCAAGTCGATACTGATTTTCTTTAAATTTTCTATAAAAGCTAGAAAACATAAATAAATCTACGCGAAATAGGTTATAGGTTGGCAAGCATGTTGATACTCTCACCTTAAAGTACTTAAAATCGTACTTAAGAAATTACACCGGGCAAGTAAGACTTAATGGTTTGGCAAATTTATTTATTCATAAGAATGTTCCAGTTTCTTGTGAAGAAATTTTAAATACACTTTCTAAGGGTCGAAGAAAATTAGATTTGCATATTTAACAAATGCAAAGGTGTTATAAAAAAGTTTTGGTTTCTATTATTTATAAAATATTGTTTATTGTTGTGCTTTGTACTAATTTATATTTTTAAACAAATATATTTGTGTTATGGATATGTCGTCATTACTATTACCTATATTTTATTTGGTAAAAAGAGTGGTATGTTTTGTCCGGAATAATTATTAAAGTGGATATTTTAAAAAGTCAATTTTTTTAGATATTTACCTCGATTGAACTAGGCTATTGCGATCTTCCAAGAGTACCTGTTAAAAAAGCTCCAAAGATCTAGAAAAATGCGTAACTTAAAAGTTTATTAAAAAATTTGCTTCCGGCACTGGTTGGCGGCCCCCCCCTAACATAAAATCCTGGGTGCGCCGCTGGGGCATGGTACGCCAGAGAGACCCTTGTTGATTACCCCCGACTAGATCTGAGAATAAATAAGGTTAACGACCCATTTTTACCCGAAAAACATTTATTTGTACCGAAAAATTTCATTACCAAAAACAAGAATGTAAAATTCACTTTCAACGATAGTAAAATTTCGTGGAAGCTTGGTTTTGGGATATGATATTTTATTCATTAAGAAGTGGCCATACCTTCCACCTTGTCAAGAGTCAAATGACAAAGCTCCTCCCTGCCGCAAACACCGAATATTCCCACTTCCACAGCTACTACTTTCAGCAGAAGGTACTCATCATTTCAAAAACTGTAAAATTTGGTCTCTAGTCAACTTTAAATAATAATAATAATAATAAAAGTTTATTCAAATATTTTTTTCTTTTTGACATTTAATGCTAATATATAATTTTTTTTGTATAAACTATCAATTCCGAACTCAGAAGTAAAATACTTGTTTTGAGTTAAATAATATAATATTTATTTTCAAGAATATATTTCATAATTCAGGCACAACTAGATTATAATATAAAACGAATATGACAATATTTTATTGGTATATTTTATATCACTACAGTATACAAAGATACAATACGTCATGTATATAATATATATATATATTTATTTATTTTATTTATTATAGCTTGGTATATTTATTATTTATTAATGACGTTCTTGAATATATCTCTTAGATTGGATAATATCCAATTTTTAATTTTATTTCTATAATTATTTAATGATTTAATTATTTTAATTGAATTTGGTAGCATATCAAAAATATATGGGTGAATTGATGTTTAAAAATTGTTTCTGTGCTATGGTTTAGTTTACTCTATTTTTATATGTAATAGTATTTTTATGACGAGTTTCATGTGTGTGATTAATATAATTTATTTTATTTTTATGTTTAAAAATATATATTAACATGTTGTAAGAAAATATTTGTTTAATATCCATTTTTTGCTATCTTTAAATAGTAAATAAAAATAATATTGGTGGTCTTTTTTGTAGATAATTTTCAAAATGTATTTTTGAATAGTTTCAATAATATTAAGATAATTCTTATTTATGCCTCCCCATCCTAGTACTCCACAATTTAAATGGGTTTGTACTAAAGAATAATACAATATTTCTAATTCTTTTATATTTAAAAATTGTTTAAGGTGTTTAAATTTTTAAATAAGCGATAAGTTTAAAATAATTGCTGATGTTGACAACTTTATACTATATAGCATTGGCACTGTATTGCAGAAACTCCCATTTTATTACACAGATCACTGGTTTTCCTTCTCAGCCATTTTTCTACTAAAACTCACGGAGGGACCGACGTGATCATCATTATCATTGTTTTTACAAGGCATGGTAGTCACATTTCACGACATCGGATTTATTGAAAAAGAAAACAAAACGTAGGCCATCTGGTTTGGCATAATTTTCAGGACAAGTGTAGCGGAAAATTAATCGAAATTTATTATTTCACATTTTACCATTGGTAATATTATGCGCAAGTATTTTGCATTGACATTTATCTCTAGAACGATTAAAATGTTGTTAGTAAAATATTTACTAACTAACTAACTACTAACTATTCACTTTTTCTAGTGGGCATACGGGTTAAGGCTGGTTGGGTTTATTGATATTTTATAATATGACAACGAATTCTACAATGTTGACACGACATTTTTCGAAAAATGAATGAAACGGCGACTGGGTAAAAAAATGTCCTCAGTTTGATTTATACATAATAAAAATATAAACACAACAGAACAAAAAAGGGAGGTCCTTTCTGATTAACGATACCAAAACATAAACTGCAAAAAGTTGTCTGGTGGTGCAACCTTAACCTTCGACTACTGTAGTGGTAGGAGTTGAGAGGAGGTTCCGAAACCTGGCAAGTATACTAAACGACGATCCTTTTTTCTTACCCCAGAATCTTCCCCCAACGACTCTCACCGCCTTGCCCCTGGCCGAAGCGTCCCAACCTTCTTATGAAGGCAAATTCTTATATTATATTTTATGTTTATGAAGTATATCGCTTCAGGCTACGGTCGTAATTTCTTCCGTTTGGAGACCCGCCTATCCCAACGCCTGATGTTTATGTCTTTCCAGGGCCTCCCAGGTGCCCAGGAAATGTAGCAGCGCAGCGCAGGCATCCAGCGCAGATAGTAGTATTCTTTGACGCTAGCTAGATACTTTCTCAACTTGTAGTAGCCAGTCAGAATCACTATTACGGGGTTCAGAATGAAATCCTTACCTTGTCTGCACCGGTACCCTCAAGCCATTTGCCATTGCTTCATGGAGCGATGGTTTAGAGATTACGTTTAAATACTAGGTAGATCATAAGGAGAAACTAAACGGTATTCAAGAAAAGAGGACCTTACCATATGAAACGTTTAAAAGAATAGAAAAGGACCATAATCTAAGACACAAAGGTAGGAGAACACTCGAAGGTAAGTAAGCTAAAGTTAGACGGTGATATATCTACATACGTTTCACAAATTAGAATCAGAGATTGTAAGCTTCATCAATAAGATTACGAACTTGCTTTAGGTGAAGTTTGATCTTAATTATATTACCGCCCCTTCCGAATAATTCACCACCTAGTGGAAGAAGAGTAACCGTCATCTAGAGGAAGGGGGCGGGAAAGTTTAAATGTCCTGTACAGCAACAAACTTTAATATTTAACTTGAAAAAGACATATTTCATGCAGCACTGACTCCCAATTACAAAAGCCCATTCTTCTTATCCAAAAAAACTATACTTTCCTTCCTTCGGACGTACTTAAAGTATCAGGAACGTGAGAAACCCCGTTTTATACAAAAAACTATAATTTCATTATATTATGGCTATATATTTTTTTACCCCGTTTATTCCGATAACTGTTATTACGGGCAGTACACTCGGTAACATTACCATTATCGAGATTTTTTTTCTGATAAGAGACAAGAGAGGGCTGGTAATTATTTGACATATTGTCTGCGTTTTCACACGATTTGATGCGGTAGAGTGCGTTATTGCATACCGAGGTAAATTTGCATTGATAACCGTGTCATGAGATCCATTGTGGTAAAGTTAAAAGGTCTTTCCGTATGGTGATTTGACGCCATAAAGTTAGCCGAGATCACAGACGCGTCGCAGCCGCGAGACATGATGAGCCGCGTCGGTATTAACTTTTTTTCGGTCTTTTATTTAGCTATTGCACCGGGCCCGTAATAGCAAAGCAAATCCGAACTATACCGGGTGTTACTCCGTCAGACTGACCATGGGAAATCCCACGTAAATTTTGCCACTCTCAAATACTGGCTCTTTTATTATTTTACATCAAAATTGTATTCACTTTTTTTTAAGGTATATGCGGAGTCGACGGCTAGTTATTCCCAATCCCAAAATCAAAATCCACAAAACAACACACAGAAGCTGGATTCAAATAATGTTATAGGTGTGCATTTTCTTGGACCAGAGCAAACACACCTATTTTAACAGACCTTTATACAAAAATTCTGTCTATTGTCCAAGTTTCCAACAGTATTTTGTCTTTGTTGTCTAAACGTCATGGCATGACAGTTTTAAAAATGCAAACTGCGCAAGTACCGTGCGAGCAAAAATTATTTGCATCAAAGAGGGCCTTGCATCTAAGGACGTAATGCTTAGCCGTAGAACTTAATACCTTTGGGTGTCAGTAACTACCTGAATTAACAATCAATCAGTTAGTCCGCCATCTTTGACAGTCGTTAAAAGTAATTTGATTCATCGCTAATTTTTCCAATTTCTTGAACAATTCACACAATGGGCTTTACGGAACAGCACAAAACATTCATGGTTGAAGCGTGTTTTCGAAACGGAGTTAGAGTAAATTGTGAGTGGCAATACAATCCGGGTTTGTGCATGGACGATTTTCACGAACATTTTCCTAACGTTGTTTTTATTGCTGGGGATTTTTATCATTGCCTGAAAAGAACCGTGGCTGTGTTTAGGGAAACAGGTTCCTATACAACACAAAAATGGAGCAGGAAGACCATCTGTAGGAACAGAAGAACTTGTTGCAAACGTTCGTGAAATAATGCAAAATACGCCAACAAATTGTATAAGACGCCTGTCCCAAGAAGTGGGAAGATCTTATGGAACATGCAGGACTATTCTTAAGAAGCAGCTAAATTTATTTCCTTATAAAGTGCAAGTATTCCAAGAAATACAAGCCGCAGATTTTGAAAGACGCAGGAATTACTCTCAATGGTCAACACTTTCGAAAACGAAGACGTGTGAATTTATGCTTGGAGCATGGCGGTGGCCAATTTCAGCAATGTATGTAATTATTTTTCTTTTTCTTTCTGTATATACTTACTTTGTTAATTTTGTAAACAACAAAAATAAATTTGTATTTGTCTACTTATTGTATTACTCATTAGTTGGGCATATCATGTCATAATATGAACTTGACAAAATTTAACCTAGATTTGGTTAGATGTATCGTCCCCATATCATTGTGATCTAAACCAAGCCCTACGTTTTTCAATCCAAGCCCTCTTTGATGCAAATAATTTTTGCTCGCACGGTAGAAGAAAATAATGGAAAACATGTTTTTAGTGATCTGGGACCCTAAAACTTCGAAATATGATATTATTGCAATGCGTTCTCTGCGAGGAAAGTAAAAAGTATATAAATAACGATATGTATGGACTTACCATTATTATTTATCATTATTATGAATTTAATGTCAAAACTTTAACACGTATATTAGGTTTATATTATAAAATTATATTATATTCCCTGAAAACTCGTTTCAAACACTACATGCCACTCAGCAACGCTTTATAAAATGTTACTTATCAATATCATACAAATACCGAATGGCTTGCAATACTTCAGACCCGTTTCTTTTGCACTATTTCCAGTTATAATACTATTTTATTAATTAATATGCATACAAAATTAATATATTTATATGCAATTAAATTACGGATATTAAGGTTGGGTTCTTTTGTACATAACCTTTTTCAAACCAACGTGTTTTGTTTGTGGAAATGCAGGTCACCAATATGTAAGTTATATACAGGGTGAAAACTTTAACATTGTGTAAAACAATTCCAAAAACATGAATTTGTAATTGTAAATGTTCAATCTGGATTTAAAAAAAACGTTCTTTAGAATAAGCCATAGTTTGTTAAATTCAGTCAACGTAGATCAAAGGTAGTACTTTTAAGTATTTTTAGTTGTTACCTTTCTCCACAACGTTACCATAGTAACTACGAAAACACTGTTATTACATGATTTATAGAGGATATGACTGAGATTATAAAAACTTCATTTCTGTAATTACATTGTTTTGAAATTATTAGTAGAAATTAAGAATAGAATTGATTCGGCTTTTACTTGGTGGAAATCCATTATTATTTGTGTTAAATAGATGGTACTAAAATATTATAATTTTACACTTTCCACAGATTTTTATTTTGACTCGACATGTTTCGCAACACAGTTGCTTCTTCAAAGGAGTACATAAAAATGGTATTTTAAAAGGTATATACTTAGGTGTAACAATTGCAGGTAATTTTCAGGTTGTTTAAATTGTTGGAAAAACCAATAATAATGTTTACAGACTAATTAAAAAGATTCAAAAAAGGTGATCCGTTTAAATCCAATTGATCATTAAGAAGAGTATTGTTATTTGTAAGCCTATTTATTTCTAAGGATTCAAGCAAATTTAATTTTGTACTTTTGTTTTCAATGTGCAACATATCGTAGCTATGATTAAATGTATGATTTGCTTCTAACAGATGGTTAGAATAATTAGAATTTGTTTTGTTTTTTATAAAACTAGCATAATGTTCATTCACCCGTTTTTCAAAGTTTCGGCCTGTTTGTCCCATATAAACTTTAGAGCAATCATTACATTTTAATTTGTAAACACCAGATTTATTTTCTTTGTTCAGTTTACTTTTATTATTTTTATTGTGTTTCCCTAGAGTATTGTTAGTTCTGAAAGCAATATTAATATTCAAGTTTTTCAAAAAGTTTGCTATTTTAGTGCTAATATGATCTATATACGAAATAACTTTATAATTGTTTTTATTCTTGTTTGCTGTTGGAAAAACTAAGTTCATAGCCTTTTTGTATAATTTTGTATTTAGTATTTTATCTATTGTTATCGCGAAATAACCATTATTTACTGCAATTTGCTTAATAATATTTAATTCAGTTTGAAAATTAGTTTTGTTTAAAGGCAATGTTACTAGTCTATGTATCATACTAAAGATAGGAGCTAATTTATGTTGTTCTGGATGGCAAGATGTATCATGTATAATAGTGTCAGTGTGAGTAGGTTTATGACATATTGAAATATCATGTTTATTTTCGGATTTTTTAATAGTTAGGTCTAAAAAGTTAATAGAATTATTGATTTCTTTTTCAATTGTAAATTTTATATTGTTATGTAACAGATACCTTTATTGTTTATGAATTCTAAAAACTGATCTAATTGCCTTTCAGTGCCTATAAAAAAAGCCAATACATCGTCCACATATCTATACCAATAACAATAAAGGCATTTTTTAAACAGAGGATGTTTCGAAATAATAGACTATATTGTCCATAAAAATTTCAGCTAGTAGGGGACTTAAAGGGTTACCCATAACAAAACCTTCTTTACTAGTATAAAGTTCGTCATTAAATTCGAAATAGTTTTGTTGTAAACAAACCTTGAAAGTGTTCAGAATTTCCTGTTTTTTAACAGGATTAACTTCATCTTTTAATAACAACTTTTCGACTAGTTTTACAGAGTCTCTTACAGGAATACTAGGGAATAAGTTACAGACGTCAAAGGAAACAAACTTTGCGTCTTCTACCCTGTATATAGATTATATCTCCAAGAGATTGTTGCTTCGGGCTGCTGCGATCGAGTAGATACTCGTGTCTCAAGTAGATAATAGATACTAAACAAACGGTAGTATACATTATATATCGAGTGCTTCGCCTTTTAAATGATTTAGATGGTAGGTGGAAGTATGCACGCAGATAGTGACCCATTAGAGTGTGACAAGGTAAAATAGCCTCTATTAGTGCAAGAAAATTGTTCAAAAATGTAGGTACGTAGTGCATTGTTTGCGTAAGTTTTTTTTTAATAGTTGAGAATTTCTTCAAGTTGACATGTCCTTAAAATGTCTGCAATGCCCGCGTCTTAATATCTATAGCAAATCGTTGATAATATAACAAAAATTGTCGTTTTTTTTTGTAGACCAATACCTCCATTACAACTTTGTTCCAAAGGACATTTACATGACATAACTTTTCTCCTCCGGATTTTGGGATATTCGTATACAGTGTGACCAGTAATGTCCGCATCATATGGGATTTTTTTTTATTAATAGCCTTATTCGAAATTTGACTTTCGCATCAAGTTCTGCTACGATCGAGATGAAAATTAAGCAAAAAAATAGTAGTCACGTGATTCGCATTATCTGTAAAATTTTAATTTTTTCCAAAAAATAATTCAGAAGTGTTATTTCTGAATCGAAAAAGTTATTAGAAAAAGTTTTTTTAAATGCAGTTTCTAGACCACATGCAAAATTTCAGCTGCATAAGATAATTTTGATTTTTGGTAGATACTGCTGTTCTGACTATAAAGTTAATTTTTTTTTAATTACAATACAAACGAGTGAGTTATATAATCGAAAAACGAACAGCTGGACTGGGCTTATACAGGGTGGCCCTTTAGTGTGGCAAAGTACAATAGCTCCGTTACTATTTCAAATACATTAAAAATATTAATACAAAAGTTGAAGGGCAGTAAGTGACTTATAACGTAAAATTATTTTTAACTCTATAGGGTGGCTCAAAAAAGCGGAACAAGAAAAAATGTACTTTTTTCAAATGGAACACCCTGTATATTTTTACATTTTTAAATTCCACATAAAATTACAATTATTTTTTATCAAATACATTATTAGTCTATACTTTATAGTTTCCGAGATATTGATTCTTGAAAAGTGACATTTTTGAACTTTGACAGCTTCTAACTTTCTAACACTACGTCTTAGAGCAAAACGGCTTACATGTCCCTATCTTCAATTTTTATTATCTTCCCAAAAAAATCAACTTCCAGTTAAACCGGAACAACTATATTTCCTGCTTTCGAGTAACATCCGGTTTAACCGGAAGTTGATTTTTTTGGGAAGATAATAAAAATTGAAGATAGGGACATGTAAGCCGTTTTGCTCTAAGACGTACTGTTAGAAAGTTAGAAGCTGTCAAAGTTCAAAAATGTCACTTTTCAAGAGTCAATATCTCGGAAACTATAAAGTATAGACTAATAATGTATTTAATAAAAAATAATTACAATTTTATCTAGAATTTAAAAATGAAAAAATATACAGGGTGTTCCATTTAAAAAAAGTACATTTTTTATTGTTCCGCTTTTTTGAGCCACCCTATAGAGTTAAAAATAATTTTACGTTATAAGTCACTTACTGCCCTTCAACTTTTGTATTAATATTTTTAATGTATTTGAAATAATAACGGAGCTATTGTACTTTGCCACACTAAAAGGCCACCCTGTATAAGTTGATTAAAGAATAAAGTAAAAATATAAGAGAAATTTTTAAGTCAGGAAGAACTCGAGAACCGATTATTACTTTAATACTTATTTATCATTTTTTTTAAATTCCGTCTTATTGCCCCACACATGGCCGCTGCAGACCCATCATGATGCAAATTTGTTTGGGGTAATGAATTTTTAAAATATTTTGTAACATGTAACAACCTTATCGCTATTTTATAATAAATAATACGGGGTAGATATGTGTGAATTTCTACCGGGTGGTCAAATAAGCGAGGACGTTGCGTCGGCTTTTTCTCGGAAACCATTAATCGTACAACTTTGGGAAAGATTTTTGTATGAGTAAAGTGGTCAAGAGAAATTGCCGGAAATTACTTTTAAGTTCCTCATTTCGCCGCAAGGGGGCACAATTAAAAATTGTTTTTTTAAGTTCTAAATTTCTCCGAAAATTCACATATTAAGGTATAACTCTGATTACATCATTGGAAAGCTTAGATAATTCTGCATCATTTTGGTTTAAGGCTCATTGGCGTACCGACCTTGATAAGAGTGGGAGAAGCTATTGAAAGTGTAAACATTAAAATCGCTGTAACTTCTAAACGACTAATCCGATTTTACTAAATTTAAGCTTGTTTGGAAGGGGAAAATAAGTATCTTCAATTGCTGTATCCAACAGTACACGATAGTGTTTAATAAAATTGCTAGAGGGCGCAATTTGTAATAATAACAGTTTTTTCGATTTTATCCCGAAAATTCAAATCATACGGTATAACTATGACATCATAATCGAAAAGCAGATGAAATTTGCAAGAAAAGATGTGAATAGAGAGTTATTGCCAAAACAATAATGTTTAATACAAATTGCGTCTTCTAGCAATTTTATTAGAAACTATCGTGTACCATTAGATACGACAATTGAAGGTACTTCCAAACAAGCTTAAATATAGTAAAATCGGATAAGTCGTTTAGAAGTTACAGCGATTTTAATGTTTACAGTCTGTAGAACTATAATATTTTCTATAGTACGTTATCTGGTATGCAAAAATCGATTGTAATCAAATATACCCCGTACTGCCTTCGTATCGTCAATAAACATAGAACACAGAAATAGTAGAAAATATATAACCGCAGCAGATGTAAAACAAGTTTGCTTTTGCTTCGATTCAGTCAAACAATCCTAAACATTTTTTGGTTAATATTTACCAACCACTTCTACCAACTTCTACTCTTTATTTCCGTTTATTTGTTCAGCATATTGAAACCCAAATATCTCAGGAACGTTTAATTATTATTTTACACAGTTTACTAATTAGTACCGACGAAAGATACGGTCGGGGTATGTGAGGATATGTAAAGGTGCGTTAACATTAACGTTTGTTTACTGTACATACAGGGTGTCCCGTTCTCAAAGGGTTCGACTAAATTGATACTTTTATACATATTTTATTGCCCCCTCAGTTAATTCTTTTTTCAGGCATCAAAATAATAATAATATAATAAATATGTTTATGTTGTCTTCTATAAACTTATTCTTCAATCCCCTGAAGCTGAGCTTGTTAGGGGCAAATCTTATTTTCTGTTTTAGTATGTAACATCATAAATCTATTATAAATATGCATTAAAAATCAAATTTTAAAGTACAAATATAAACGCAGTTTTTTTGAAGAAATATATTACCTATAATGAAATTAATAATTTAAAATTTTTAAATAAAAAATATTACTTATATAAATTATTCAGAACAATATTAATTAATTAAAGCATTTCTAAAAATATTTTCAAATTGTCTGTTTTTAATATCCATGTTTTTATTTCGACTTTAAATTTTTTAATGAAATCAATTTTTTAATTTTTGTTGGTAAATAATCGTTTAAATAAAAACTTAAATTTTTGAAATTTTTTTGTCCTATGGACTTATTTATTTTAGGTTTTATGGTTATTTTATTTTTATGACGTGTATTATAATTATGGTTTTTAAATTGTATAAGGTTTTTACACCATCAGAAAGTAGAGATTTCAACGAACAAAAAGCCCACCGACTTTTTTAAAAAAGCAGATATTTCGACGTAAGAATTTTCGATTGAAAATTAGGGTGCTTTTTCGATTTTAAGTCAAAATAAGGTGAAAAAATAAATATTTTAAATCAAAAAAATTACAGTGTATTTGGGACATAAAAAGGTACGTTTTCACCAAATTTCGTGAAAAAAAAAATTTTTCTTGTAAAAGATAAAAATAAAAAACCAAAAAACTTGGTTATTTGAATTTTTCACATACATTTTGAGGTTATGTGAAAAAAGTGTAAATACAAAATGTGTAGATCTTTTTATTACCTACAACTTTGCCATTTAATGTTTTTCCATAGAACTTGTAGTTTTGCCGGAAATCGAGATAAATCGTTTTCTACCCTTAAAAACTCACCCCCTTCCACTTCCCGACCTCGGATCGCCCGTAAATTATTTTTCCTTTCATTTTTGTTATATTCTCTTCCTTTTCCAATGGGTTTCATCCTAGTATTATTTTTTTTTGTTTGAAAAATTATCGACCCTGGTCTATACATCCACCACCAATGAATGTATATCGCCTAATTAATCATCTCGTCGTGATGGTGCTCTTACTCCAGGCCAAGTGGTGAATTATTGTCCCATCGTCCAAGTTGATGACCGTTTAACCAGAACAAGACAAGACAAGATACAGCCATCTAAAGTTTATTATGGTGTCTTGAAAGCGAGCCATCCTGTATGAAGATAGATTCTTTCATATTTTTAAAATTTTATTTCAAACGGAAGTCAGAAGTTTTTCGTTCCTAGAATTTTTTTTTCTGTTTATCTAAGCGCATTCTTGCCTGCACATGGAATTGTTAAGATTTTCCTAAGAATTTACGCAATGGTATGTACCATTAACGGGTTGCGCAACAAGACGTATTGAAAAAATATCGAAGATTAAGATTATGCACTATTGTCTCTTACAAATACCTACATGCCTATTGTATGTGCCCAGTGACGGCGCGTGACTTTTTAACTTTGGGGGTGCACAAAAAGCCCTCTCAAATTTGGTTAATAATTATTTATAACCAATTTTCAATTTACAAAAAATTTTCGAAAACCTCCTACAAAAACCAACTTGAATTGCCGACATTAAGTACGAGAATTATAAAATTAAAAAAAAAATAAATCTAACCTAATCAAATAATACTAAGTAGATTTTTTACCGAACATTACAACATAATATTAAAAATAAAAATCATATTTTGTAACATTTTATATTTAATAAACATTTCAATTAAGCGGCACTCGTTTCTCTTATGAGCAGATATTCAGGTAGATCTTCAGCTAAGTCACTGAGACCCATGGGTCGAGGCAGATGTGACGTCAGTGAGTTTATTCCCATGTTTTTTTTTTATTAAAGAGTGTATCTTGTTTACTTATTTTCTCAGTAAATATATAGGGTGTCCGGAAATGATAAGCAAAAAATTTAGGGGATAATTCTAGACGGAAAACAAATTCTATCTCTTCCTATAACATTTTTTCGAAAATTGTTTATTAACGGAGCTACAGGGTGATAAAGTCAAATTTTATTTGCAGTTTTTTTGCAATAGCTTTTGCCACGCTCATAATATTTTGACGAAATCTAGTATATGGGGCTTTTTCGGGATGGGGATTACAAATTTGCCCACCGTTTTTTCGCATTTTGTAGAGGGCGCCACATAGGAGCCTATACTTGAATTTAAATGATCCCAACTTTCTTGTCCTACACTGTATGCGCATTTTGACTGAATATTTTTATTCTCCTAACCTTTTGACATAAAAAATAAAAAATGTATACTACTTTTGTTATGCCTTTACGCTTCCCGGTGTCGATCTAAAGACCGGATCGTATGAAATAAATTTCTGTTAATTATATTTTAACTGGTTGACATATCTAGAGGATTTATTGGTTGATGGGTTAGAAGAGACATTCAAATTTGAGGTGAACGTGCACTTATTTCCACGCTAAATCGTAGTTACAGGGGGGAATGTGTGGCTCGAAAAATCTTCATTCAAAATTAAAAATAGATTATGTACCGTTAACCCAACAGATATTTAAGAGGCACCTACGTATGTTTGGTGAAATTGTAACAATACCAGTGCTTTCAATTAATCAGGCCCCCATTGTCAGACGCTTTCTGCGAGTCAATCAAAACTGAACTGACCTCGAATCCCCCATCAAGTCAATCAGTCATAGTCATTTAATATTAGCGGTCAGCGGTAATAATTACTTTCCAAAAACATTCTTTCGCGTCGAATCAACAAAATTAATAAATAAAATCGCTGAAAGGTTCGATGATCCCTTGGAGTGTTCGATTCGCCTGTTATGATGAATGCGGTGAAAGTTCGCGCGGTTTTTACTAGTATGTTTATTTATTGACGGATAAAATCTTAGCTACACGAGGTGGTTTGTTATTATTTAACAGACGTCAACAACCCCACCTGATATTTCTGTAGTTAAATGGAGCAACCTATACCACGGAGGACGTCAAGACAAAGACGTAATTCTTAGGCCATGGCATAAGGATAAGGTATTAGCAGGGGTCTACCCTCCAATCGCCAGCATACACCAAGCCCATGGGCACTTATCCAACCCAGATATTGACAGAAAAACGCCCAGATCTAAAAGCGAGGTTGCTAGTATGACGCTCTTCAAATCTGGTCCCGTCTGGTCGATACACCCGAATTTGTCCGTTATAAGTAGATTGGAAAGTTTTTTCATTCGTGAAAACTACCCTGTTCCAATATTCGCGATATATGTAATTTAATGCAAAAGGTAACCGCGGCTGCCTTCGTTCTTCTGTTAATTTAATTTTTTTCTCCGCGACGCGATTTTTTAATTCTGATCCATTCATTCTTCTACTGGCGGTAGGTCGAGAGCCAGGAAATCCTGTGATATTTATTGCTTCCCTCGCGATTTCAAAGGGATGATCTCTTAAGTGCTCCAGAAGCAAGGCATCCTCTTCGGGACTGGAAATTCTAGGACGACCGGAACGTCCGGAACCCTCCTTTCTTTTCAAGGACCGTTCTTGCTCCTAACGTGTATGGAAAAATGAAATTGACTAGACCTTGTTGACATCGGTTTGTTCCCCTCAACCTAATTGAACCAGGTATCCATCACGTACTACATCCTAGAGGAGAGGACAGTTACGAGAAATGGACCTCATTTACCATTGGCCTAGTAGAGACTGTATTCATCATACAATGAGAATTAACTTAATAATTTATTTTGCTGAAACTCTTGCAGAAATGTATTTTGATATTAATAATGATTTAAAAATACTTCTTTCTTGGCTTCAATCAAATAAACTTACGTTATATTTTACAAAATCTTCTTTATGTTTATAACTAAAAATAAAATAAATTCCATCATTAACCCCTTAACATTTAATAATGAAAATATTTAATATTCAAAGACGACAAAATTTTTAGGATTAGTTTTAGACGAAAATTTAAATTGAAAATGCCATATCCAGTATATTATCAACTCGATATCTCCTTTGGTATCTGTTTTGTACAGAGCTAGATATTTCATTCCTTTAAAATACTTAAAAAATATATATTTTTCATTAATATATTCAAAATTACAATACTTAGCTTCTGCATGGGGATCTGCTTGTTTATCAAACTTAAAACAATTACAAAAATTGCAAAATAAAGTTATTAAATGTATACACACATTACCACATTTAGAACCAACTGTCAATCTATATAGACCGAAAGGGTATTTACACGTTCAAAACATTTATAAATTAAAAATTTGTATTCTAATTCACTCTATTATTTTAAAAGAAAAAAAAATTAAACATAACACTTCAGGAGAATAAGACATTACATGATCATAACACCAGACGTTGTATAAATTATCAAACTATACCAGTAAAAAGTAATTTCGGAAAAAAATTGCTCTTATATGACGGAATAATAAAATATAACAATCTTCCCAAAAATATCAGAAAAATTAAAAAATTGGCAACTTTTAAAAAACAATTAAAGAGATATTTACTAAATTAAATTAAATTGGATTACCTTCCATTTTTTTTTATTGCTATTTATTTTTAATGATTATTATTTTCTATATTATGTTGTCACTTTCCATGTAATGAACTGTAAAAGTTAGTTTGGAATAAAGACATTTTGAAAGTTAACTTCAATTTAATCATTGAACCTAAATTTTGGTGGCAGATTTTATCAAATATTAAACTATTCATACGAATTTATATAAAAAAATACATAACAAATTTCAAATTTAGCGTTTTAAAACAATGAAACGATTATAACTTTCACCATCAAGTCGATATTAAAATTTTGCGTTTTCTATCAGAAAATGCGTAGACAACTAATTATATTATGTAAAAATGTATTTAACGAGTGCTACCGGAACTTTCTAAACCAGTTTCGTAGCCTAGCCCTTACAATTATAAATTTATTTATACAGAAAGGACATAGTAGAAACGTTTTAATTACAAATAAAGAACGATTTTGTAACTTAGGTACTTTAAAGCGATATAAAGGACTTGTTTCAACTTACACTCTGAAGCGACAATATTTTTGTAAAAAAAAAATTTGTTTATTTTTAAGTTAGTGTAATATTTTCCCTGTAATGGACTTATAAAGTTCGTTGGGAATTATTTAATAAATAAAAAAAAAAAAAAAAACAATGTAACATATTTGTAATTATGTATTATGTATTCCTACGTAAGTTGGCGGCATATGGGAAACTTTTTTATTATTAATTTTACGAAAAAAAGTTATTCTTCATAAAAAGTTCTGCATGATCCAAAACCTAAAATGCAACCATCAAATATCGAAATTTTCCAGTCATATACGAGGTTTGTCAAAAAACGTGAATTTTTCCCAAGAATGTAAATATTTCCCGAGAGTAAAGTACCTTTATTTTTGACATTATCAAAAATTGTTATTAAAAAAAGTTGATCAGAACTAAAAACCACGTCTAAATATGCAATAACACGCATTAAATTAATTAAATAATTAATAATAAATCAATAAAATAATGTTTCAACATAAATGCGTACAATTGCACATTTGCCGTAGTTTTTAGTTCTGATCAACTTTTTTTAATAATAATTTTTGATAATGTAAAAAATAAAGGTAAAGTTGCCACAGTGGATCTTTGCCCGTGCGTCATCAATCAACGATCAGGACTCGACGTGGTTAATAACTCTGCATCCTTGTTTATTACAGTAACAAGTTTGAATAAAAGCATAAAAGAACGTCTCCAAAATTCCGCAATAATATAACGTGCTAGACAAGGATAAAACTATAAACGTCAGTTAATTACTTTCTTTATTTGTTTAGTTGACAACCGTTGTATTTTAGAACGTCATTGTCAACCTTATTTTGATCTGCCAATCTAATTCGTATTTTGTAAATCTGTTTGCCTTAGAACTGTTCCTGTTTCTAAAAATAGTTCTTTTTAGAGGTAATTATACCCACCATCTGTTTTGGCGGTAAGTATTTATGGATTTTTATAATAACTAATTTATTTATTTTAAATATTCTAACCGTGAAAGTTTTTTGAAACGTTTACGGCAGTGGCTAAATTCCCTTAAATGAAAGGATGTTAAAAATTTGACTTTTGCGATTTTAATAGTCAATAAAACACCAAACTTTTGTAGATTCTAAGCTTTAAAAATAGTATTAAATGTATAAACATTTGTTTGTCAATTTCTTTTAGATAATAGAGAATGCCGGGCAAAACTTAAAATAAATAATAATTTTTCGTGATATTATGTAGGTACGTCAAACGGTAGGCAGGCACGTCCATTTTATGAACTTGGACTTAGTTTTGACTTTTTTCGTCTCGTAATTTTGATTTGATTCATACGATTTTGATGACGTAAAAGTGATGACGCACGGGAAAAGAACCACTGTGGCGACGTTACTTTACTCTTGGGAAAAATTTACATTCTTGGGAAAAATTCACGTTTTTTGACAAACCTAGTATAAATTTCGATATTTGATGGTTGCATTTTAGGTTTTGGACCATGCAGAACTTTATACGAAGAATAACTTTTATTCGTAAAATTAATAATAAAAAAGTTTCACATATGCCGCCAACTTACGTAGACACACTGTATATATTTTTGCAACCTTACTTTGTTTTAAACGTCGGAAGAGAATTTCTTACCGGTTGTTTGGTTTTTATTTAAAGAAAATCATTGAAGGTACGGTAAAAGTAAGCTAAACATTTTAATACCAGAATAATGAAACTTCAAAAATGTTTTCTCCCTATAACCTGGGCATCAACTAAAAAGGGATTTTTCAAAAACAACCCCTAAGGGGGTAAAAACGGGGGTGACATTTTTATAGGAATTTCGGTCTCAGAGACTGAAACTGGTCAGAGCCTAAAACTTGGAAAATAAATTTCTTTAGGGGTCACTTAGGGGTTAAAAAAGGGGTGTGGCCTATTTTGAGGAGGTACTGTCAATAATGCTAAGCTCTATTGCCGAAAATTGGAACTATGCTTGGTTATGTTTTGACGTATTGAAAAATTTGGCCCCTAGAGAAATGGATAAGCTTTCGACGCAATCGCTAGAGAAAAATATATAAATAAAAAAATTTGGACAAATTCTTCGCTTGGACCGAACATGGGCGTTTATGAAAATTTGGCCCCTAGGAGGTGCAAAATGGGGGTATAAAAGTCAATTGAAATAGTTTTTGTTTGCTTAATCTTAACATAGTATAAAACAAAGTCGCTGTCGCTGTCTGTCCGTCCGTCCCTACCAATATATGCTTAAATCTTTAAAACTACGCAACGGATTTTAAAGCGGATTTTTTTAATAGATAGAGTGATTCAAGGAGAAGGTTTTTATGTATAACTAGCGACCCGCCCCGGCTTCGCACGGGTGCAATTTCAGAAAGTGGCATGCCGGGTACTAATATATCGGGTTTGTATTTATACCAGCGGGTTGCAACGCATGCCGGATACACGCTAGTATCCTATAAATGATAGAGAATAAAAATACACTTTAATGATAGTCAAAAAACTAAGGTTGCCTGCCGCTTAAAAAAATTATCGATATTGTCATATCTTTAATTTGGGACACGCTGTATAAAAAAAACACCACAAATTAAAGTGTTAATTAATGCCAGCGACCAAGTATTTTTCAATTTATTCCAAGTTTATTGTGAAGTTCCTCATGGCTCTGTTCTCGGCCCTTTACTATTTTTAATTTGTATACTATCATCTTCTCTAACATATAATATGTGTATTTCCTTAATATTTGTGTTAAAAATCGTGACGTACACTTCCTTTCATTTACCAAATTGATTTGATTAAATTATAAAATTAATGCCGAAAACGAGTTATTTTAATGTAACGTCCATTAACCTCAATTTTTTTAATTGATTCGATGCGGAAGACTCGTTATGGCATCCGATAGGTTATCACTTAGAAGCAAATTCCAATTATTTTATTTTGTAATGGAGCCAATGTCAATAAATTCGCCGCAGAAGTTACTTAACGATTGCAAAAAAATGATAATGTTATTAATTTTCTGCAAAAGATGTAATCGTGCAAGTCCATCAATATTTAAATACAGATTAAGGGGTGTATTCTGTAGCACTTCCGTTAAATTTTAGATGTCGTCAAAATTTTGGCGGCCAGTATAAATTTGTTCATATTCTGTATCTTTCTAATATGTCAATATCATAACCTATTCTTCTAAAACTACCGGCTAAAGTAATAATATTTAGAGGGCTATTAAAAATTTCTTTTGATTTTTAGCAGTCTGTTAAAACTAGTTTTCTTAGGTTAGCTTTTAATATTATATTTTTTGATTTGATACTTTATTAGTAATTTAGAATTATTGACGAAGATAGTATTTATTCCTTTAAACAATGACATTTTCTGAAGTTTTATGTCGAGGCCTTGATTAAGGAATTAATTGACAACCATGAAAAATGAATATATTTTTTTTATTCAGTGTTTTCACGCAATTTAAAATTACCGAAAGCATAAATGGCTGAAACACTTATTTGACCAGGATTTATATCTTCTGGCAAATACTTTCTACAACTTTTTTTGAGCTAAGGGCTGTTAATTTTTGTAAAGCTGAATTCAGATTCCATTAAGGTTGAATTCTCAACGTCATTCAATCTATTGCCAACCTATAACCTAATTCGCGTTGATTTTTTGAGTTTATTATTTTAATAACTAACATTTAAAGAAAATCAATATCGTCGGTACATTATTTAGGTAGTATCTGATATATTACAAAAATAACAATTTATTTCATTGCTAATTTTGGGAGAATTGTATAGAGAAAGAACAATGAGTGACAATGACATAATAATGTTAAAAAAAATCTTACCCGATATTTTTTGCCATACAATTCTCCTAAAATAAGTTATGAAATTCCTTGATATTTATTAAAATATGTCAATTATTACCTATAGAATATCAAGTCGATACTGATTTTATTTAAATTTTGTATAAAAGCTAGAAAACATAAATAAATCTACGCGAAATAGGTTATAGGTTGGCAAGCATGTTGATACTCCCACCTTAAAGGGTACTCCGAGACAACAGCGATCCTTTCCAGCTACCTAATACCACGTTCAAGAAAATATTTCGATGCAATAAGGACGTAGCAAGAATCAAAGTCGATGTAATTAGCCCGCATATGCAAGAAGGACAAAGAACTTCAGCAATTCCTAGAGAACTAAAAATTCTTGCAACCTTAAACTTTTATGGTACTGAGCTATCAATTATCCACTAGACAATGATACAATTTTGCTTTAAGTCAACCCAGCATGAGTCGCTGCATTCATAAAGTTACTGAAATAATCTATTATAACTTAATGCCGAATTGGATAATATTTCCGAATAACGAGAACAAGAGAAATACAGTTATGAATGGTTTCAGAAATAAGTATAATTTCCACAATTTTTGGGAGCTGTAGATTGTATATACTCACATAGCAATTATATCACCACCAGAAGATTATCCAGCACTTCCTTACTTTTGTAGAAAAGGATATTATAGTATTAATTGCCCAATAATTGTCGACAGTGACTACAATATATTGAATATGAATGCTCGTTTTCCTGGATCAACCCACGATGCGGCTATTTGGCAAGCTTCCAATATTAAAACTATCATGCAAGAACTATAAATTCACGGTGCTTATTATTTTCTTATCGAAGACTCTGGGTACCCTTTACAACCGTTTTTACTAACTACCTTTGAGAACCCTGCGGTAAATACGCCCGAAAGTAGTTATAATTATCACTTTGTAAGAAGTATAAAAATAATTGAAACGTTGAATAGAACACCAAAATCAAGATTTCGATGCTTATTAAAGCATACATGTACTTTAAATTACGATCCTATTAAGGCAGGGAAAATTATTTATAGTTGTGGTATATTGCACAATATATCACGGTTTTACAAAGATGATATTCCAGAAGAAATTTTAGATTTAGATAATGACGGTGCTTTCAATGATATTGAAAATATGCCTGATGAAAATTGGCACAGAAGAATAGAATAAATGAGAACTGGATTCATTTTTTCTCCTAGCAGTTTTTGGTGTTCTTCTAAGAAATGAACAATAAACTCTTTCTGGCATTTTGTAGTCCTCGGAGCGCGAGACATTTTAAAATCAATGAACTAAATCGTAAAATTTCACAATAAAAGTGTCATTATAATGTCAAATTTCGGCGCCAGTAGTTCAAACACTCAAAGTGTGACGTTGCCATATTTCTGAACACACATTTTAACGGACTCCTCTAAAATTTATATTTTTTAACCAAACTCTAAAATTTGCCTTTACAGAATATCAATTTTACCAAACATTTTTAGAGGGTTGTTAAAATTTAAATTTTTAATGGCCTCTAAAATTTAGCGGCTAGTTTACGGAATAGACCCCTAAATGATCTAAACTTAGTGGTAGAGTTAATTTTTTCTTAAAACAAAGCGTTTCGACAGAAGACAACGACATTTGACATGAACAGCTGATCTGGTTTCGTCGTTAAAGTTTCCAGATCAGCAGTGGACCGTAGCAAGCTCAGATTGGGTCATATTATCTTCTTCCGATTTTGGTGTTTCTTAAGTGTTTCTATGGCTGTTTTTTGTGTAGTGTGTATTTTAAACATTATTATTTAAGTTTAATAATGAGCACAAACACCATTTTGGTTAACTCATCTATTATGAAATCAATAAAGTTTACTTATGGTTACATACAGGACTCTCATGCAGCAACAGGAAATAGTAGACTTGAAAATATGTCAGTTATGCTTAAGAATTCACGGTTAAATTATGGAATACTCCTTCTTGCTCTCAAAAACATAAATACACCCATTTTGATTCATATCCGCTTGACATCAAATCATCGGCAATTTTATAAAGTAAATATTTACTTGGATCACCCTGTATATATTTAACTGTATAAGAAAGGAAATTAAATGACATGACATATTTTCAAGTCCACTATCTCCTGTTGCTGTATAGCCCCTTAGTTACGGGATACCCTATATATATCCATTATACAGTATGTCTCCGTAAGTTTGCATCATATGGAAAACTTTTTTATTATTCATTTTACGAAAAAAAGTTATTCTTCATAAAAAGCTCTGCATGGTCTAAAACCTAAAATGCAACCATCAAATATCGAAATTTTCCTGTCATATACGAGGTTTGTCAAAAAATGTGAATTTTTCCCAAGAATGTAAATTTTTCCCAAGAGTAAAGTACCTTTATTTTTGACATTATCAAAAATTGTTATTAAAAAAAGTTGTTCAGAACTAAAAACCACGTCTAAATTTGCAATTATACGCATTTATGTTGAAAAATTATTTAACTAATTTATTATTAATTATTTAATTTTTTAATTATTTAATTAATTTAATGCGTGTTATTGCATATTTAGACGTGGTTTTTAGTTCTGAACAACTTTTTTTAATAACAATTTTTGATAATGTCAAAAATAAAGGTACTTTACTCTTGGGAAAAATTTACATTCTTGGGAAAAATTCACATTTTTTGACAAACCTCGTATATGACTGGAAAATTTCGATATTTGATGGTTGCATTTTAGGTTTTAAACCATGCAGAGCTTTTTATGAGGAATAACTTTTTTTCGTAAAATGAATAATAAAAAAGTTTTCCATATGATGCAAACTTACAGAGACATACTGTATAAAATTCCCATAAAGGAACAATACCAAAGGGTTCCCGTTATGGTGTTTTACTTAATTAGACGTGCACCACAAAGCTTACAGCTCGCAAAAAATGTATTACTTTTTCCTTGTATAATATAAATACATAAATACATATTTTACTTTTTATAAATAAATACTAAAGAAAATAAATGTTGTTTTCTTTTTGGAAAAACGTTAAATGGCAAAGTTGTAGGTAATAAAAAGATCTACAACTTTTGTATATTTACACTTTACACATAACCTCAAAATTTATGTGAAAAATTCAAATAACCAAGTTTTTGGTTTTTTATTTATCTTTTACAAAAAATTTTTTTTTCACGAAATTTGGTGAAAACTTTACCTTTTTATGTCCCAAACACACTGTAATTTTTTTGATCTAAAATATTAATTTTTCACCTTATTTTGAGTTAATATCGAAAAAGCACCCTAATTTTCAATCGAAAATTCTCACGTCACAATATCTGTTTTTTTAAAAAAGTCGGTGGGCTTTTTGTTCGTTGAAATCTCTACTTTCTGATGGTGTAAAAAAATATACATTACTATGGTAAATGTTCTCAAAAAATGCAAAGAAACGAAAAAACTCGAATCCGAATTTTTTTTTAAATCATTATGTACAATTTTGAGCTAGGTGAAAAAATAAATATTTTAAATCAAAAAAATTACAGTGTGTTTGGGACATAAAAAGGTAAGTTTTCACCAAATTTCGTGAAAAAAATGTTTTTTTGTGAAAGATAAAAATAAAAAACCAAAAACTTGGTTATTTGAATTTTTCACATAAATTTTAAGGTTATGTAAAAAAAGTGTAAATACAAAAGTTCTAGATCTTTTTATTACCTACAACTGCCATTTAACGTTTTTCCATAGAACTTGTAGTTTTGCCGGAAATCGAGATAAATCGCTTTCTACCCTTAAAAACTCACCCCCTTCCAGTTCCCGACCTCGGATCGCCCGTAAATTATTTTTCCTTTCATTTTTGTTATATTCTCTTCCTTTTCCAATGGGTTTCATCCCACTATTCTTTTTTTTGGTTTCAAAAATTATCGACCCTGGTCTATAAGCAATATGAATGACTAAAAAACATCAAGGGAATGTACTGAAAGAATCCTAGCTACAAATCCAGTCATACTTGAAATGTAGGAACGCTTCATTGCAATAGCCAGCGGGCTGAACCATAGATAGAAATTGTCTGCCGAGTCCCCGACTCAGAAAGAGTGCATATAAATAATGCATACCACGCCACATACGTCAAACGAGAGTCACTTAAAGAAGAAAAGAATAAATCAAGAGATTTATTGCAAATTTTAAATAAAAACTGGTAGAAAGTATGTCTTTTGCATCTACATGACTCGCACCGTAAACGGACAGGAAATTGGTTTTTGCTCAGATTTTGCAAATTTATGTGTCTTAAATTGGGAACAAGATCGTAAAAGTATAATGCAGACGTTTTCATGGTTTTGTCTTTATAAATATACATCGGATGGGTTTTGTACACCTGTCAAGTATTGCCTTTGGTTGAAAACAATCATTAAAAACCTGAACACATCTTATAAGCATTAAAAATGTATGAAGAAACTATAAAACCTAAAACAGTTTTCTTGTAGTTAGAGAAACAGATAAATGGAACAACGAACAAGTGAACTGGTGGTCCCAAGGTGCACAGGTGTACATTTTTTTGTGAAATATGCAGGCCGTCCAAAAATTAACGACAAAATAGAAATAGAATAAGTATAATTCTTACCGTTTTAGCCCTCAACTCCTCTTCAGTCCGATGTACATTCAACAGAGGCGTCACCCTCACCAGCAGCCTCCACCACGGCCAGTCCCTCACCAGCATGAACTTCCTCACGTTTCTCTGGATGCATCTCACCGCCAGATCCTGCAGCTTCTTCTGCTGCAACTTCCGACGGGCCAGGTAGCCTCTGCAGTGGGCTTGAAGGTAAATGACGACCCCAGCAAGGCGTTCATCGCGTTGGGCCTCCAATTGGGATATGACGCCAGTGCGGAAGAAGATCTGGAATAAAAAATAAGATTAAATTAACATGGTCGAAGAATATTTTCCAAATGGCAATTCCGCATTTGCAGTAAACTTTTCGCTCATGTGACAAAACCGTATAAGCATCAAAACTTGTGAAGGGAGCTTTGAGAATCATGCTATTGACTGTAAATTGGTTGTTTATCCACCGATAAATATGTATCAGACGCAGCAGTCATAAAGGAGGTCATAATTCCTAGAACGTTTACCATTAGGTTTATTTGCATTCGGAAGAAGTTATTTTGCAATTCCGTAAAAGGTAAGAAAAACTCAAGTTAAAGAAACAAAACGTCGATGGTATGTTAAACCATTTTTTTCACTTCACTTGCTACGCTAGGGATTGTACTAATTTGCTACATGTGTTTTTCTCAACATTACCTTGTTATTTTCCTTTTAGGAAATACGTGATTACTTCTATTGAACTTGCAATGAGAAAAACTAATAAACTATTATTAATACGTAGAAAATACCGTACATGAAGCAAAAAGAAAGTATAATATTGTATTGTAAAAGATCTTTTATGTTTAAAAAATCACTTCCGCGGATTGTAAGAAGCCTGAACTAGCAGTGCAAGTTAAGAGGAAGTAACCCCTTTACCACAATGAAAATTGCCGAACGTGTTGCTGGTCAAACGAAAAGAAAAAATAAAAATTGGTATTTAGAAAATAAATTCTACTTTAAATACCCTATCCAGAAAAGTAAATGACGATCGAAAATATTCCCAAAATTTTTTTTAGAAATTTTTTTTATTTTTAGTAATTTTGTAATATTTTAAACAATTCTTTATTGGTCAAAAGCAAAATGACTTTCCCGGGTGTAGAATGTTGTACCAAACAATTTTTTTTAAAGCCATTTTTCAATATCGGCCTTACAGTTTTCTCAAAAACTTTGGGCGTGTAAAGTGAATTTAAGCGTGTAAAGTGGGTACACCCGGGAAAGTCATTTTGCTTTTGACCAATAAAGAATTGTTTAAGATATTACAAAATTACTAAAAATAAAAAAAATTTCTAAAAAAAATTTTGGGAATATTTTCGATCGTCATCTACTTTTCTGGATGGGGTATTCAAAGTAGAATTTACTTTCTAAATATTAATTTTTATTTTTTCTTTTCGTTTGACCAGCAAAACGTTTGGCAATTTTCATTGTGGTAAATGGGGTTACTGCTCTTATTACCAATGTCGATTATTACTTTGGGTTAAAATTATTATAAAATTATACAAAGTATTTTCTCACGAGTCAGCGGCATCAAAAACACATTCAAAAATGCCATTTAAAAAACGTATAAAGCAATGGTATGAACATCATGCTGTTAAAAATTTTCTTTTACAACACTGGTACAACTAAAATAGATAAAATAATATGGCTAGCGTTGTATTTACTTACACTCTTGGGTCTATTTACTTAAAGTACAGAAGGTACTACCACATGGCTTTTCAAATACCTATTTCTTGCAAGTGGTCTTCTCGACATTCTTACAAAGAAAATTAATAGATTTTTAACCACATCACGTATGCAGGGTACATTTTTTAGCGACTTCTATTGATTACAAAGCCTGCAATAAATGGGACTACATAAAAATACATTAAAATGCTTCTACTCGGTCAATTGTATAAATTTTAATTCGATTCTTACGCAGTGCAATTAAAAAAACTCCGCTTATAGTTTATAATATAATCATAAAATAAGGTCAATAAAAATCCAACAAGAACAGTGTTTCTTCTCATACTTTTATATTTCAGAAGTATGACCTCAGAGTTCAAAGATATAATTAGGGGACTATTTCAGTTCGAATGCGCTAAGCCTATTAACCAGAGGTTTAATAAAATTAGAAATATGAACAAACCTGTTTTGATGTGTCATCTGCATCAACAGCAACATCACAAGATTCAAAACTAACATCCTTTGAAACACCAGCACTCGACACATCTAGAACGGTGGTCAATGATTCCGCACTAGTTCTACTGCCTACCGACGAAGCAGTAGAATTAACTTCGTCGCAGTCAACTTCATTCGAAATGTTTCCTGAATCATCCGAGTTATCCGAATTATAATCCAGGTGTTTTCCAGCTTTCATTGATGGAGTAGCTTTAACAGAATCATCTTTAACATCAATAAAGTCCTCGGGGTCAAGAAAATATTTTTCATCTTCCTTCGACACAACTTTATCCAAGAACTCCTTGGTCCTCTGTAGATCCAACTTAATACGTCCAGGACTGCTCTTTCTAAAAGTACCTTTGCCGATGTTTTTCGTTGATTTTTCTACAAATTTTGGTTCGTACTGCGCTTTTTTATCTCCAAAAGAAGGGGCTATTTTTTTATTTTTATTAGTAACGGGTGTTACAGCTCCAGTCTTCTTAAAAGTTTGGTTCCTCACAACTTTAACAGACTCAGGCTCGTTGCATTCTTCTAATTTTTTGATAACGATATTTACTACTTTATCTCTGGGTCCTTTAAGAGCAATAAAAGCTTCTTTTCGGTCTATTTCATCAGTAGGCTGCATCTTGGCCGAGATAACTTCAGTCTTTTTAATAAGATTTTTTGACATAGGTTTACAACCATCAACTTGTGACAGTTTCGTTACCTCTTGTTTTGGTTTAACAACGGTAAAAGCATTCTTAGTAATCTTCAGATTAGTCTTTGATTTTTCTTTCACTGGTTTAGGGTAGGGTTTGTTTAAAGCCATTGTTTCAGCACTAGCCTTAGAAACATATGCTCTGCTTCCGGTTTGTACTCTTGCCTTAATATCTATGGATTTCACACCACTTCTGTTTAAACTTTTAGTTTTATCCAAATTTTCTGATGTTTCTTTAATATTTCTTGATCTAGTTTTAGAGACTATGGTTGACATACTACTGCCTTTAAGTAAATCTGGAACACTTTTTCCTAAATTTTTGTCACTCTTTTCAATGCTCAATGGAACAGATAACCTGGTTTTGGCTAAATTCTGCACACTTTTTGCCTTACAGATTGTACCTTCTCTATTAACATCTGTGGCAGTAGCACTATTACCTACTGACAACGACAATCGTGGTTTGGTCAAATTCTGAACACTTTTTGCCTTACTCATAGTTCCACTAGATTCACTGTTCGCCGACATACCACTACTGTAACTTTTTTGTAAAGTCAACTTCGATTTAGCCAAATTCTGAACACTCTTGGATTTACTAATGCCGCTATTATGTTGTTTATTTTCTAAAGTACTTCCAGAACTATCTATTTTGTCTAGATGGCATGGAGTACTAGGAAACATTTTTCTCAACGAGGCGTTCACAGGTATTCTGCTTGTGGAGCCATGTTTCTTCGATAGGCTTAAGTTAGTCGAACTTACAGCCTTCGAGAGAATAGGAGATTCTACCTGTACATCTGTAGAGCTGGTTTCTGTAAGACTGTTTAGCCTTTTTATTAGGTCCTTGACCTTGCCTGGAGATTCCATAGCTTCTCGTTTACTAGGTGAGGTATCTTCAAAGACATCTGGTTTTATATTTTGACACGGCAGTGACAAGGTAGCTCTTAATTCTTGCTGCTTTTTACCAAGAGCATTTTGAGGGCTTTTAAGCAGATTCGAATTAGACTTTTTATCTGGATGAATGATAGTACAATCTGCAGCCAATTTTGGTTGAGCTATCGATGACCTAGGAACAATTTTATTAGACTCATATTGTATTCTAGTTTTCGGCATTGCCAATGAAATAGGCACGATTTTTGTTGGCGTAGGAGCATTGAGATCTAAATTAGTCATGCTCTTGGTTTTTGTAGTTAAATTCGAATTCTGAGAACCATTTAAGCAAACCAAATTTGTGTTCGAATTATACTTCTTTAGAATACATTTGGACTCAATTATACTGCAAGTTTTTGCTTTCACCAACGTTGGTATTTTCGTATTACTTTTAGGAGTAGTAGAATTGCTACTTTTCGTCACTAAAGGAGCATTTACTTCCGTCGTTGGGGCTAACGTCAATGGAGTTTCTTTTTTAGTTACTATATACGTCAAATATTGAGCTTCTTTTTGAACGGAATGCCTTCTTGGAGGTGGTACCATTTGAGGAAGTGGTTCAGTTGTACGTGGTGGCACTGGTGGCGGCTCCTTGGGCGGAGAAGTTCTCTTAGGAGGTTTAGGAGGAGTTTTGGGTGGCAAATCTTGAAAACCGTAAAACGCATCCTCGTCGTAGATATTAGTGTTAGTGCCATTGATCTCGATGGTTGTTATAGCAGAGCCCTCATTTGAGATAAAAGGAAATGAGCTAGTCCTTGACGGCTCTGGTGGGGTTATGATGTTAGATTCATCCAACATCTCGTCAATACTGCTTATAACAATTCTAAGTTTGTCACCGTGTATAGTATTAATCTCGGAATTTGCCGCTATACGTTGTTTCTTGTTAATCTGGGATTTGTCTTCGTTAAATTCATAGTAAGATTGTACTTTCTTCGTTTCATCTGACGAATTTCTCTTGGTGTTTTCAGTTTTCTCCTGCTTTTGCGACTTTGAATCGCCTCCTAGCCACTTTTTATGCGTCTCGTAGATCTTCTTAATGAAAGGCTTTCCCATGTATTTCGGTTTTTGCGTGGTCGACATTTCTTCAACCTTTTTTACCGGCGATTCATTCTTTAATTAACAGCTTCAACACGAGAATTAATCGACTTTTAATGTAGTTCGCTGCGGTCTGTTTCACTTATAGTTTCTTACGGTTTAACGTTAAAGGGAATTAACGTTGCAGATTGTTCTGATTTTACTTTTTAATTTGATTTCAGCTAATTGTAGGTCACTGTAACGAAACAGCAATGTCGATTATTTGGGCATGGTTTGCAGTTAATATAAATGAAGCTGGTGGAAAGTTATTTGGTATTTTTACATTTGATCGTGTTGCGGTTTGCGTTCGATTTAAATGTTTGGGGTCAATTGGGTCAAACTTTTACTTTATACTATCGTATTGAAAACAATTAAATATATCCGAAAGAATAATAAGAAAATAAAATAACAGATATAGGTATTAGGATTAATCGCTAATTTTTCCAATTCCTTGAACAATTCACACAATGGGCTTTACGGAACAGCACAAAACATTCATGGTTGAAGAGCATTTTCAAAACGGGGTTAACGTTGCTTTTATTGCTGAGAAGTTTTATCATCGCCTGAAAAGAACCGTGGCTGTGTTTAGGGAAAAAGGTTCTATACAACACAAAAAAGGAACAGGAAGACCATCTGTAAGAACAGAAGAACTTGTTGCAAACGTTCGTGAAATAATGCAAAATACGCCAACCAATTGTATAAGACGCCTGTCCTAAGAAGTGGGAAGATCTTATGGAACATGCAGGACTATTCTTAAGAAGCAGCTAAATTTATTTCCTTATAAAGTGCAAGTATTCCAACAAATACAAGCCGCAGATTTTGAAAGACGCAGGAATTACTCTCAATGGTTTACCCAAAATTTATTGGAAAGAAATGATTTATTAGACCTGACATTTTTTTTGGATGAAGCCTGGTTCCACCTCTCCGGTTATGTGAATTCTCAGAATACATGTAATTATTTTTCTTTTTCTTTCTGTATATTCTTACTTTGTTAATTTTGTAAACAACAAAAATAAATTTGTATTTGTCTACTTATTTTATTACTCATTAGTTTGCATATCATGTCATAATATGAATTTGACAAAATTTTAACCTAGATTTGGTTAGATATATCGTCCCCATATAATTGTGATCTAAACCAAGCCCTACGTTTTTTAATCCAAGCCCTCCCTCTTTGATGCAAATAATTTTTGCTCGCACGGTATCTTAAGACCAAACTGCTTGTTTAATTTAAACTTTCGATATTTGACATTCCTTGCTCAGAGGTAGAAGACATGTTTATTGCATTTTTACTAAAAACTGACGCATGTTCACTAAATAAGTTAAAAGTATGTCATTTAAGTAATGGTATTAAACAATTAAATCATTATAATTAACCAAGTACGAGTCATTTGTTAGAAAGTTAACGATGAACAAAATAGTCTATAATTTGTAAGGTATTTAAAGATTATAGTAAATTAAATTAAATAATCTAATAACACTAATAACACGAAATTACTACATCTGCCGGAGTCGGAGAATAGATTTTTTGACGTGGAAAAATATAAGCTTATTAGCGTTATTGACCATTTCCGTTAAGGAAAATGTAATGTGGGAGATCCGAGATGATTTATGTGAGAAAATGTGATTTTTATTATTAATTTAAATTAAAAAATAAAACGGAGAATTTACCAGAAGAGCGATTATATTTAATTATTTAGAGCATACAAGGGTTTTCGAAAAATATGCGTTTATAATAGACCAGGACTGAATCCTTTGAAAATGGTAAAAAGTGAAAAAAAAAGAATAGTAGGATGAAACCCATTGGAAAAGGAAGAGAATATAACAAAAATGAAAGGAAAAATAATTTACCCGCGATCCGAGGTCGGGAAGTGGAAGGGGGTTTTTAAGGGTAGAAAACGATTTATCTCGATTTCCGGCAAAACTACAAGTCCTATGGAAAAACGTTAAATGGCAAAGTTGTAGGTAATAAAAAGATCTACAACTTTTGTATTTACACTTTTTTCACATAACCTCAAAATTTATGTGAAAAATTCAAATAACCAAGTTTTTGGTTTTTTATTTTTATCTTTTACAAAAAAAAATTTTTTCACGAAATTTGGTTTTATGTCCCAAACACACTGTAATTTTTTTGATTTAAAATATTTATTTTTTCACCTTATTGTGACTTAATATCGAAAAATTTCCAATCGAAAATTCTCACGTCAAAATAACTGCTTTTTTAAAAAAGTCGGTGGGCTTTTTGTTCGTCAAAATCTCTACTTTCTAATGGTGTAAAAAATATATATTACTATGGCAAATGTGATGAAATCCCCTTTAAATCCTACCTTTAATTATATTTAGAACAACATTTTCGCATGTTTTTTGAGATCTTTATGTTTTATGGATTTGTAATTTTTTTGTTTATCAATGTAACATGGAATCCTTCGTTATTCGAGTAATTAAAGTATAAATTTTAATAAATAGCTCAAAATTGTAGGTACATAATGATTAAAAAAAAAATCGGATTCGAGTTTTTTTCGTTTCTTTGCATTTTTTGAGAACATTTACCATAGTAATGTATATTTTTTTACACCATCAGAAAGTAGAGATTTCAACGATCAAAAATCTCACCGACTTTTTTAAAAAGCAGATATTTTGACATGAGAATTTTCGATTGAAAATTAGGGTGCTTTTTCGATATTAAGTCAAAATAAGGTGAAAAAATAAATATTTTAAATCAAAAAAATTACAGTGTGTTTGGGACATGGAAAGGTAAGTTTTCACCAAATTTCGTGAAAAATTTTTTTTTGTAAAAGATAAAAATAAAAAACCAAAAACTTGGTTATTTGAATTTTTCACATAAATTTTGAGGTTATGCAACTTTGTCATTTAACATTTTTCCATAGGACTTGTAGTTTTGCCGGAAATTGAGATAAATCGTTTTTTACCCTTAAAAACTCACCCCATTCCACTTCCCGACCTCGGATCGTCCGTAAATTATTTTTCTTTTCATTTTTGTTATATTTTTTTCCTTTTATAATGGGTTTCATCCTACTATTATTTTTTTTGGTTTCAAAAATTATCGACCCTGGTCTATAGCGTGTACCACTACAACAGTACAAAATGACGTTCTCAATTAAGAATTTGACATATTGTGATTATTTCAAAGAAGTGTATTATTGCCCGAGCGAAGATTTAAGACGCGAGAGCTATTAGCTGTGCAAACCGTGGTTAATATATTTTTTCCACTACCAACACATTTACAAGACCCTTATTATACAGCGACTTTTTTTAAAATTATAGTTATACTTTTTAAAACTTTATATTTTTACAATATTTTCCACAATAAGCTATTTTCGAAAAATCGGACCAACAAGCGTAATCTTTAAAACGAAATGCAAGCAGCTCAGATAAATACCAAAAAGTTGACAACCAAATAAATAATAAATGTAATTTTAAGTTTCCTATTATAAGAAAGCAGAAGCTTCAAATAAAAAGTAAAAACGATAGAAAATTAACACTTTGATTCTTTAAATCAGGTTAATAAATTACAATCTGTACCCAAATAACCAATCACTCTGTCGCTTCTACAGGGTGTATCTAAAAGATGCGGAATAAATGTTACCACAACTCCCTGAGGCTTAAATATGACGATCTAACCCTACTTACCTCAGTCAAAAAGTGGATAATTTCGGAGATACAGAGTGTCAAAAGTTCAATTTTGGCTAGTATTGCACAAAACGAAATAACTTTTTGGAACCACTCTGCATTGAACATTTAAATAAACACTCTTATACTCCAATGTCTTTTACCTAAAAAAGGTATACGTGGTGAGAGTTGATTTGAGAGACGGCTTTTGAGATATCTGGATTTAAAAAAATTACTTCGTGTATGGTCAGGTCTAAATAATTGTAATAATTGAACACAATTTGCAGCGAAGGCGTTAAATTACAATAACTATCACTAAAACCTGACTGGGGTACTTTGAAAACCCTTGTGTATTCTGGGCCAGTAGATACAGAAGATGGATTAAGAAGACGTATTCAATCTGGAATTGACGCTTTAAGAAATGATGACGAAACACCCCAAAGAGTTCAAGTTAATTTTTTTAAAACTGATTCATCTTTGTGCACACGAAAGTGGAGGTCATTTTGAACATTTGTTAAAAGCATTTATTTTTTAAATTAAATGAAATTTTTGTTGATAAATCTCTTATTGACTGGTTTTACTGGAGAATAATAGTTATTTATTGTACAAGACGATAAAATTGTACTTTATCTTTGTGAGTGTTGTTAATTACGCTCGAGAAGATAATGCGATTTTATCGTCGTGTGCAATACAACATTTTTTCTATAGCAAGACTTCAAATTCAGGTGAAAAATAAAATTTCAAAGAAAATTGTAATTTTTGGGCCCAAAAATCGCAACTGTGTTGCTCCGTTACTAGGGATATGAATTACTCTGTCAACAAATGTCAAACAAATTTTACATTCTGGTTTTTGTGGTGTTCAGTATTTTTGCGTTTGTGTACCAAGTGAATACGAAATGTACGGAAAAGAATTAACACAAGAAGAAGAAAAATAGATGTTTCTAATAATGTTAATTGTAAAATTACACTTGTTAATCCTTCGAATTAATGTGTTTGAATAATTAAATAAAAAAAGTTAAAACATTTTATCTACCCTTGCTGTTAAAGTGTTACTTTATCTACCCTTGCGGGTAAAGTGATACTTCATCTACTCAAAAGAGTTGCTATAACAACATTTTAACATCAGCTATAGAAAAAAATGAACAACACATTGTTGTTTTTTTTAGTTTTTAGTAACAGTTATTTTAATTTAATGTCTTCGCTTCAAATCGTGTTCAATTCTTACAATAATTAAGACCTGGCCATACATAAAGTGAAGTTTTTGAAATCCAGATATCTCAAAAACGGCCGCTCCCCCCCTAGCCGAATATTGTGACAATACACCAATTATTAAAATAATTATTTATGAAAAACGAAAACCAAAATGAACCTTTGACACTCTGTATCTCCGAAATCATCCTCTTTTGGACTGAGGTAAGTTGAGTTTCATCGTCATATTTAAGCCTCAGGAATTTGCGGTAGCATTTTTCCCGCACCTTTTCGAACCACCCTGTATAATAAGCACGAAACAAAATTCTCAAAAAAAAAATAATTAAAACCAACTCGAAAACTCCGCAACATAAATCGCAACGAAAACTGCACTTCCCGCTGCATCAAAACAAAAACCGCGGAACTCCACGGTCAAAAATCGACCGCGACGACCGTCAAATCCTCGTGAGCGCGTATTAGAAGCCCGGACCGACGGATACCAAGACAGCGTCTTCGAGTTGACAGGGACAAGAACAGACTGAAGCCGCGAAGTGGACCGTGAAGCCGGTGCCGGTGGAAGTGTGGTGCACAAACTCACCAGTCTCGAGTCTGCACTTGGTCGATGCAACAGGTTGTGATGGTGATGGTAAATGAAGAAGAGGATAGTAGAGAAGAAAAAAAAACGATTCTTAAAATTGCAATTTGAGCTTTTTTAATTTCTTTTAAAATTACAAAAGAAATTCTAGAAATTGGGGAAACAATAAAAGGAAAACTACATAGTTTTGCTGATGGTACGGTAATTTTTTATGAAGGTCTAAATTGGGATATTTAAAAAAATACCATTGAAAAAGATTTTATAAAAATAAGCAACTGGTTTAATAAAAACTTATTAACTATAAATTATAACAAAACAACATACATTCCATTTACTTCATACAAAAATAAACTTCCAAATATTGGTCCAATAATATGCAATAATAATATTAATATAATCCTTTATATTAATATTACACCTTCCTAGGTGGAAATATTAAATATCTAGGAATAATTTTTGATAAACATTTAAAATGGGATTTACATAGTGACTACATTGTAAAAAAACTAAGAATTCTTATACCAAAATTTAAACACCTTAAACAATAATTTTTAAATATAAAAGAATTAGAAATACTTTATTATTCTTTAGTACAAACCCATTTAAATTATGGAATACTAGGATGGGGAGGAATAAATAAGAATTATCTTAATAATATTGAAACTATTCAAAAATACATTTTGAAAATTATTTACGAAAAAGACCACCAATATTCTTGTGATTTACTATTTAAAGATTGCAAAAAAATGGATATTAAACAAATATTTTCTTACAACATTTTAATATACAGGGTGTTCCGATGATCATGTTACAAAATTCTAGGGTAGATAAAACACACGAAAATAAGAAAAAAAGTTCATGTGAACATGGGTCCGGAAACGCTTCTTCAGGGAGCTAGGGCCCTTCGAAGATGACCTTCAAAAACTACTTTTCGTTTTATAGCTTCGGTACTACTGCAGCTATCGCAACCAATTTTGGGACATGAAATCTAGTTCGTAGGTTCATCAATTTGAGCCTTCCGGATTTTGTCACCTTTAACCAGGGGCGTACAAACCAAGGGGGTATTTCAACGTAATAATTCGTTTAAGACCAATAATTTATTATTGATTGGATTTAGCCATTTTCGGAGGAAACTGTGACAGATAGCGATTTTTACTAAGAGTACCTTTTTTATGTAAAAGGCATTGGAGAATCATAATCAGATATAAAAATGGTAAGAAATTAAAGCCTAAGAGGAGTAGGGTCAAATTTACTCAAATACCCCCTTGGTTTGTACGCCCCTGGTTAAAGGTGACAAAATCCGGAAGGCTCAAATTGATGAACCTACGAACTAGATTTCATGTCCCAAAATTGGTTACGATAGCTGCAGTAGTACCGAAGCTATAAAACGAAAAGTAGTTTTTGAAGGTCATCTTCGAAGGGCCCTAGCTCCCTGAAGAAGCGTTTCCGGACCCATGTTCACATGAACTTTTTTTCTTATTTTCGTGTGTTTTATCTACCCTAGAATTTTGTAACATGATCATCGGAACACCCTGTATATCTTTAAACATAAAAATAAAATAAATTATATTAATCACACACATGAAACTCGTCATAAAAATACTATATAAAAATAGAGTAAACAAAACAATAGCACACAAACATTTTTTAAACATCAATCCATATATTTTTGATATGCTACCGCAGTCAATTAAAATAATTAAATCATTAAATAATTATAGAAATAAAATTAAAAATTGGATATTATCTAATCCAAGAACGTCATTATTAAATAATAAGTATACCAAGCTATAATGAATAAAATAAATAAATATATATATATTATATAGATACATAACGTATTGTATCTTCGTATACTATAGTGATATAAAATATACCAATAAAATATTGTCATATTCGTTTTATACTATAATCTAGTTGTGCCTGAATTATGAAATATATTCTTGACAATATATATTATATTATTTAACTCAAAACAAGTATTTTACTTCTGAGTTCGGAATTGATAGTTTATACAAAAAAAATTATATATTAGCATTAAATGTCAAAAAAATATTTGAATAAATTTTTATTATTATTATTATTATTATTTTGGTTTATGTTTCCATTGCCAAATGATAGCTTTTTTTCAAACTCGAAATAAATTATGAGTGTCCATTCGGTGCCTAACAGGGATGGACATGGAGCACAACACTCTTGTTATTAGGTTTTTCTTCTTTATCGACAGCATATAAATACACTCCAGAACCGGCTCGGCGCCATTTTTGTTATAACGTTTTCTCTGTGGATTTTTTGCTATTAGGTACTTTCCTTTTGCTTCTTTTGAACAGCATAGCAAAGTAAAAATCCTTGCTTAGCTAGGTTGTTAAAGAAATGTTTCGCAAACTAATCGTATGAAAAATATAGATGGGCATACTTAACCGCAGCAAGGGAGGAGGAAAAACCTTTTAGGAGCCGGGCTTTGCTATTAAAAAGTAAATAAAAGGAACTCGGCTATTGTTTTTTCTGTGCGGTTTTGTTTACATATACGCAAAGCCATAAATGTGTTTCGTGATTATTGTTTGCTTATCTAAAGGTAAATTTCTATGCGTGGAACCCATCTCGGGTTCTTATTTTCCCGCACCTTATCGACAGTTTTGCCAAATGGGTTTCTTCATTTCGTTCGCAAATTGGCCACGAAGGTCGGTGAACTTTAGAGCCGTATTTCAAGTTTTGATCTTCGAAAAGTCGTTTGTTAAGAAACCAATAAAATCCGGAAAGAAATAAAATGTGATGTTTAAAGTTCAAATTGGCGGTACAGTAGCCAATGGAGAAGAGGGGCGTGTATACTACATCAGTGTGGAATACTCAGAGTACTCGTGAAGAACCTCATGATGTCGTTTCACCGAATTGTTGATTGATGCAATGCGTCAGTTCAGAATAATTTTATGCCTTATAAACGTAAATTAATTTTAGTGAAAACATCGTGCTTAAATAGAAAAATCTGAATCGAAAACGACGTTAATTATTTCCGTTATTACAGTCCTGTCTCCGAGAATTACACGTTATTTGAAATATTAAGTTATTTCCAAGATAAATGGGTAACACCACACCTACCATGTCAGTTAATCCTATCTACATTCTACATTATAGTATACTTATAGTTAAATTAACATAGATGCCAGTTTCAAGAAAGCCAATATAATTAAAATATAGCGATGTTGGCGAAGGAGTAAAAGACAACATCCATTGAATGAAGTTTAAGGAAAAAATGTGTCTTAATATAAAAATAAACAATTTTACCGAATTGGTGGATAGGGAGAGCATAGACATTTATAGTGTTTCTTAGGTCAATTTAATGACATTAAACAGTAGGAATTTCCTAACCATAGGCGTCCCAAACAAATAATTAAAATGCGTATACACACTTATAAGTTTGTTTTACATTAGGTGTTTGTACATACTACACTTTATAAACCCACTGTATATATAATAATAATATATTAAAATAATAAATATAAGGTAACTCAAAAATTCTATACACAAAACTAAAATCAGAAAAATAAACCTGACACGGCACGACACTGCTCAGAAAATGCTTTAATTTTTTTACCAGAACTTCATTCTCGTCAACCAGACTCCGGCCCGTTCATCAAGGCATAACCACGTATATTTTATCTCCGTCTCTTCCACGCCATCGGCGGTCACTGGCCTATCTCTGTCTGGCAGAATCGATCGTCAGACGGGCCGGGTACCGGTTCAGCTTATATCCTGGCGCTTGCAATCGCAACAAATTACATGCTGTTGCCAATTCTTCAAAATTTTCGGATTTGTAAGCACAATGTAAGTATATACGAGAAACAAGGGTTTGTTAATTAGTTGTTTTTAAACACTGAAAACACTTTTTGCCTTGATTTCAGTTATATTGTTTCTTAAGGACTAAAGAATGTATTATTATAACAAGGAATGGCTTGTTATTTTTTTCTGTCACACTCAAAATTCCTCGGTTTAAAGTATATTTGCAAACTAGCTTTCAAAGAAAATTACTGACTAACAATTGAGTACTGATATAAATGAATCATCTTTAATAAAAAAAACTTAAAGAATTGAAGAAGAAAGATCTGACAACCCTGGTTGTGAGGTCGGTCTCTTTGAGACTGTTTACCGCCATATGGAATGATTGGAATGTCCTCAAACTGAGTTTGGATAAATTATACCTTTAGATACGTACAGCTTATCTCCTGCACAAACAAAAGTTACATTTTATGGCTGAAAAAATACGTCTGAGCGCACGGCTCGCCGGTCAGCTGCCTTCCCGCTGAGCAGCATCGGGCATGCGCACAAACCTCGTGTTATCGGCCTGTCCTTTAGCGACATGCTCAAAATATACTCCAGAACCGGCTCGGCCGCCATTTTTGTTGCTGCGTTTTAAGGTTTCCCTGTGGATTCCTTGTAGTTTTCTTTGCTATTGTGGATTGTAAGTGTTTAATATTTACGGATTTCTAGTTTTTGTGTAGTTTAGTGAATTGTGTTTCTGCTTTTAGTGACTCGGATTGGAATCTAAACAATGACTAGTAACAGCCGTTGTATGATTTTATTATGCCCAAATAGGGGTAAAATACCTGATATTTCCTATTTTTAGTAAGTATATGGAGTAGTGATGTATCTTGATATATAACTTTGTTTTATTATGATCAATTTAAACACATCTAACTAGGCCTAGGCTACACAAACAAGGTATGAAAATAAAGAGAAACGCACACCAAGACAGATTATCCCGATGCATGTTTTCGTATATTTTATTTGCAGCCCTGCAATCTTCCAAAAGTTTAAAATACACTTTTCTCTGTACTTTTATTATATAAAAGAAAAAATGTAAATACCTTAGTTAGGTAGTTTATATTACTCTACGGGTCAAGTTCAAGAAATTCTTGAACAAGAAATTGTGCTTGAAAATGTTTTACACGTACTACCCAAGGTTTTGCCAAATTGTAAAAATCAATACAAGTTATATACCAACTAATATTTGACTTGAGGTTAGGTACGCGATAACACCGTAGATTGGTTATTTTGCTGGTTTTGTTTGTTTTTATATTCGATTTTATAAGACTAGTTTAATTCACCTGTTCTTGTTCTCTTCCTTTTCGAAGTAAAAACACGACGACGAATCATTTTTAAACAAATTTTAGAAACAAACCTTTTAAAACAATTTTCTATCCTCAAAATCTGAAGTTTACAACTACTAAAAATGCCAGAAATTACTATCTTATTTCCCAACTGCAACAACAACAACAAGAAATTTCAATTTTTGGCAAGAATTTGGGGCAAATTTTAGCTCTTTACACGTAAAAATAAATTGAAAGTCAACTTTTACAATTTCTTGGGCAAGAACTTAAATTTTAGAGTCCGGACCTGTCGATTTTCCCATTCATCAAACGATAATGTTGCAGTGCGCATGTCTAATCGTGTGTAGCTTTGTTTACATGCGCGAGGCCATAAGTTTACCACTTTCGTGAGTATTGTTTGCTTATCTAAAGGTAAATATCTATGGGGTAGAGAGAGTCGTTGACACGTACGTTTAATAGAAAGAGATGCAGCGTTCCCTACGCTAACCTGTCACTACAAAATTGTGGATTCATTGGCCTTCCACAACTTAGCAACATTTTTTTCTTTATTTTAATAAATACCAATATGTTAGTAAATTTTGCCACATACAGTGTCCGCATCAAATGGGATTTTTTTTTATTATTAGGTATAGGTAAAAATTGAAAAAGCAATTAGTTTTTGCTTACCTAAAAACCAAAAATGACGTATACTGAAGCAGCTGCACGACTTGCGTTACCTGTCAAATTTGACATTTTTAATAAAATAGGTTCAAAAATGCCCTTATTTATAAAAATATCGAAAAACTTTATTCGAGAAAGTTGTTTATTTAGGCATTTTTAGCCTCTGTAAGAAATTTTGACAGTCTGATACAATTTTTATTTTTTGCCAGATTCTTGAAAATTTTGATCAACCCTCGTAGATTAACTTTTATACATCGATGTAAAACCATTTGCCTTTACTTTATTTGTAATCTTAATGCAATTTTGTGTAAAATTTTTGTGTCCCATTATTTATTTTGCTTCAAAAACTGAAATTGTTATTGATCACTATGTAATGTTTGATGCAAAGTTTATCTAATTACATCAGTTTTGTCAAAACCGACGTTTCTCATTTTTCATAAGTTAGTAAACAGATGTAAAAAAAAAATATTAGGAAGCTTTCGTTGAAATTTTACTTAATTATTATTATTAAATTAAATTAATTATATTAAACTATATTTTTGTTGAATAAAATGTTTCGAGCGATTAATATTTATTCTTTTTGATCCAATATTAATTAAGTAAAATTTCAACGAAAGCTCCTAATATTTTCTTTTTGTACATCTGTTTACTAACTTAAGAAAAATGAGAAACGTCGGTTTTGGCAAAACTGATGTATTTAGATAAACTTTGCATCAAACATTACATACTGATCAATAACAATTTCAGTTTTTGAGCAAAATAAATAATTGGAAATAAAAATTTTACACAAAATTGCATTAAGATTACAAATAAAGTAAAGGCAAATGGTTTTACATCGATGTATAAAAGTTAATCTACGAGGGTTGATCAAAATTTTCAAGAATCTGGCAAAAAATAAAAATTGTATTAGACTGTCAAAATTTCGTACAGAGGCTAAAAATGCCTAAATAAACAACTTTCTCAAATAAAGTTTTTCGATATTTTTATAAATAAGGGCATTTTTGAACCTATTTTATTAAAAATATCAAATTTGACAGGTAAAGTCGTGCAGCTGCTTCAGTATACGTAATTTTTGGTTTTTAGGTAAGCAAAAACTAACTGCTTTTTCAATTTTTACCTATACCTAATAATAAAAAAAAATCCCATTTGATGCGGACTTTCTTGCGGACACTGTATACGCATACAATTTTCAAGTCTAATACATTCTTGGGCAAAAAGGTAATTTACCTAAAACGAATGTTATAAATTTTACACGGTAAAGACAATCAACGTAAACAACAAATCTCAATTTCAACAAGCGAGATTTCCCGATAAGGACAGGAAATAGACAAGTAGGAATCCTCCGTTTTGTAAGCACATTACAGAAGACGATGTCTGCGTTTACGCAAGAAAAAATAACGATATATCAGGACGAATCTACATAAAAAAAAAAGCAAGGTAATTGATAATATCTCTTTCTTTCGGTATGTTTTCTGTTCGGCATTAAATTTATAATACGTTTTATGTTGTCATAATAACATACCGATTTATAAATTCAACTTTTACTTTTATGTTTATGACCATAGTTTATCAATAAGTTTTTAAAGTAGGTGTCTCATCTTGCGCAACGAGATGAGCCATTTTTCTAAAGAATATTTGCTCTACACCTGCACAAATTACACTGCCACTACTAAAGCAATATAATGTATGGTAAAATGAAGCAAATTAAAATGACCAACAATATGTTATTTAAGATCTCCCTATCACCTAATAAAGAATTGTACAATAATTGCTCGAGGATCTACAAAACGTGACAACGCTGAGTAAAACAATAAGATATCAGCTCTGTAAAGTACCTAATTCAGTGCCAATATTTTCGTTCTACAAGCAAGTGTTTATTGACTTGTCATGTCTTCCATAAACAGTCAGATGTCGACTTGACGAAAAGTACGATTATGAATGAAACGATTAGTCTATCTTAGTTGATCGTCATTGGTGAGGCCCTTGAACCAAGTGAAGAAGTGGTGCAGGCAAGTAAAACACGGGCAGAGTTTGGGTGCGCCATGTCCATTAGAGACCGGAAAAATCGTACCTCAATGATATCAGGCATTGAAATGATTGTTAAGAAAATGGAGATACTGAGCCTAATGAATAAAAATGTAGCAATTGCTTTTTCTTATAAAATCGAAGTAATTTCTTGAAAGCCAATGAATAAAAACTAAAGTAATTGCTTTTGCGTCCAGCAATTGCTTAAAAGTGCAGGAATTGCATCTAGTCAATGTTAGTTCTTAAAAAATAGAAGCAATCGCTATCGTTTGCTTAAAATGTGATGAATAAATTAAGGAATTGCTTTTTCTAGTGTAGCAATCGCTTTCAACTTTTTAAGGTAGGTCGACCCCTGCATCATTTGCTTGGTAGCAGTCAACTATAGTTCTCCGCGGCATACACGTGCGTGGCTCTTAATTTGTGTCTTCAATTATGGCTGAATATATGAACGTCCGTAAAAGAAAAATCTACAGTATTCGTAAAAATTGCAGATATGATGATTTCGGAAAGTTATATCGATTTGACTGCGAAAATGTTGAGTGGTTGGCAAATTATTTTTGACTGATACTGGTAAAAGGCGAGGGGTGCACTGTCGCATTTAATTAAGATTAAAGTATTTCTGCGGAAATTGTCGGATCCGGGCTTTCAAAATTCTGTAGGTGAAGAACTCGGTGTTCGCCAAACTACTGTCTGTAAGACATACACTTCTGTAATGGATGCAGTTTTGGAGAAGGCCAATATGCTGCTGTTGTGGAAAGCTAAACGGTTGTAATCAGAGAGATTTATTTATGTTCCTTCAATTTGTGAATGAATATCCATTATTGCTTGTCTTTAATTTTTTCATCACTACTATCACTGTAATTTTCACTGAAATCTGCCATATTACAAATATAAGTTTTCCACAAAAACGTAACAGATTACTATTGTACTAAATAAATAGACCAACGTTGTTGTATTTACGTAAACTCTTTTGCAAATTAGGCACCAAACTAAACATGAAATCTATAATCTGAACAAGTGCATAAGCCACGTCTGAACTTGTGTTGAATAAGCATTTGCTACAGAGGTGTAAGAAAAACAGCAATTGCTTCAAAATTTTATTCATATCTAGATCTAGCAATTGCGTTTACTAAAAAGTAATTGCTTCAAATAATTGCTTAATTTTTACTCATTAAGGCTCACTATCTACACCAACTGGACTGGATCGCCAAAGGTCGTTGGAGCTATGGCTGCGCCCATACCAGGTGGTGGGTTGTTCAATTGTTAAAATTGATGGGGACCGCCAAAAACAGATTTAGGAAAATTCAGAAACGTAAAACATAAAAGTAATAGTACTGATGTTAGCTTATTCCACCGGCACAAATCAAGTCACCACGATTTACGAAAGAACCGTCATCGCCAGATGTAAACTTATTGCATGAGATGCAGCAAACTCATCAAGTTTTTATGCGAGCCGCACTACCTTGCCATATGCTTCTGCAAGTTACTCTCTATGGAACTAACATCTCTAATATATTATCTTCTTGTTCGAATCGATTGGAGAAAGAACGAGCAGGTTCAAGAACGGTTTTGCTCTTGGGTAGTTTTATCGTGAGACAAATGGCGATGTGATAGAATTGTTATAAACGATGTTTTTTTTCCATTCATTTCAAACTCCAATATAACCGATTTTTACGACTTACTCTTACGATTTTTGATGTCTAGCCTATATAAAAATTAACATTTTCTATTTCTAGTGATATACAGACTGTCCGCGGATAGGGTTTACAATAGCAAAATGGATGAAAAATTTCATTTTTCGGGAAAAAGTCATTCTTGATAAAAAGTATATAGGGTTCGCAAAAATTTCAAAAACATAATTTTTTTCCAAAAGTAAACTACCTTTATTTTTCATTTTTGACCAAAATGCCAATTAGAAAACTAATTTAGAATAACGTGTGTAATTTAAATCCGAGATTTAAAATATATCTTCGATTTTTTTAGTTTTTTTTAATTTTTAGGGATAAATGGAAATTTTGCTGCTCAATAAAAATATTAATATAAAATTTTATTAGACTGTATTTTCATAATGGGTGGTTAACATTCGTTTACAGCTGGGAAAAGGTTCTGGGTTCAAATCCCAGCAGAGGCATAAAACTATAAAAACCTAATTGTTATATTTTGTTATACGTCCACTTCTATCACTAATATTTTTTTTTTAAATCAGTAATAAAATTTTCTTTCCCGTTTACCAACCAAATAGCTGTAAATATGTGTAAATAGGAAGACAAAAATCACAAAGTCATGGTCTCAATCATTTAATAAAAAACTAAGGTGACATGTTTCGCTCTCTACGGAGCATCATCAGACCTTCATTAAAACCAATAAATGAAATAACACATTAAAAACAAGACGAGTACCATGTCAAATAATCATATTGGTTTTAATGAAGGTCTGATGATGCTCCGTAGAGAGCGAAACATGTCACCTTAGTTTTTTATTAAATGATTGAGACCATGACTTTGTGATTTTTGTCTTCCTATTTATGTTGTTACTTTGGTCTCTTTGAGAAAATGGACGATTTTTTCGAATATGTAAATATGTGTGTTTTAATTAAGTTTATATTCACCACGGTTATTTGTACAACATTTACCGTTAAAAGATAGTATGTATTTAAATATATTTCTTGCGATTTGCTTAGGAAGAGGAATCATAAAAAATGACTAATATAATATGGTGATATTTATTATCTACAGAAAATGTGTATTCTGAATACAAGATTGCAAGCAGTTTAAAACAGTTATTTATTCCCCCGAATGTGCAGTTTTGTGTAGTGCATGTTTAGAGTGTCAAATGCAGAAAATTATGTTAAGTTTAAATATTAAATTAGATTTATAACGATTTGTTTATCAATTAAGATGTATCGGATGTACAACTAAAAAGTTACGTCGCCTGTACAATAGACAAAAGGCCAATTTTTTCTTGAATAGCATAAATTGCCTTAAGAACTACGACTTACAATCTAGAGACAATTGTAATGCATCATTAGTTTTGGGAAGTGAAAAGCTACTTTCCGGTCAGTATTAAAAAAAAATAATTTGATGTGGGCATCTAAAAAACGAAACGTCGTATCGGAAAAATAAAATTATTTTCTTGAAGCAGAGCATAAGAAAAGTGCCTTAAAAAGTGCTCTTCGTTTTTCAAAATAAACAGTATCTATTTTTTGGTAAAAAAACAAAAATTGATTTTTTCGGTTTTTTTTCCGGATATCTTCGAAAGTTATTGGAATTTTTTTAAATTTAACAAATACTTCAGCATTAATATGCATAAATATGCAACTATGCCTTATAGTAACCAAGTAAATTAAGGGGTCGTGTGAAACGTCCTACTACATCCCGAAAAGGCATACAAATATAATTTAAAAGTCAAAATTACTCCACTTAAATCTGAATCGGACATAATGAAACCGTAATTCATTTACATTATATTTAATTAAAAATACGCGGCACGAAAACGTCTCGTGCTACAGAACAGCGAACGTCTAACAGTGCTTTCGGAAATTATGCGACCACTTTGCATTCTATTCCTGTAGCTACGTTCTTAAATCCTACGAGGAAACCAAAAAAAAATCTCAAGTATACCAGGACGATCACTTTTAACACTATCTTTAACAGTACGGGTTATCCACTTAATTGCTACCCTAGACACTGTTTATTGGCTAATAGGCGGACAATTTGGGTATTTTTCATTGAACATATCACGAACTTTCCTATGACTTCTACTTTTATCTCTTCAACCAAACATAATCAAAATCTCTTTTTGGATATAATTTCAGCAGAGGAAAATTCAAATTTGATTAACATTCACTGACATTTGCCATCCATTATTTTGAGTTGGCAGCAACGTTTCATTCTTCATGATATTATTTATACCGTGCGAGCAAAAATTATTTGCATGAAAGAAGGCTTGGATTAAAAAACGTAGGGCTTGGTTTAGATCACAATGATATGGGGACGATATATCTAACCAAATCTAGGTTAAAATTTTGTCAAATTCATATTATGTCATGATATGCCAAACTAATGAGTAATAAAATAAGTAGACAAATACAAATTTATTTTTGTTGTTTACAAAATTAACAAAGTAAGAACATACAGAAAGAAAAAGAAAAATAATTACATAAATTGCTGAATGTGGCCACCGCCATGCTCCAAGCATAAATTTACACGTCTCTTCATATTTTCGAAAGTGTTGACCAGCATCTCTGGAGAAATGTTCTTGAATAATCCTTTATTGTAATTGTTCTAAATTTGCAACTGTTGTTTTAAAAATAGTGTTCTTTAAATGAGGAAAAACGAAGTAATCCATAACCGTTAAACAAGGTGATCTAGGTGGGAATTCAATCTGTCGTCGAAAAAATTGCGTAAGTAGTTAATAGTTTCGGCGGCTGTATGGGCGGTTGCACCGTCCTGTTGAAAATATCCAAAACGTAGTTCGTCGTCAAGTAATTGCTCTACAAATGGATTAAAACAATATTGTCTCTATACCGCTGTGCTATAACTGTGTCATGGAAAAAAATAGGACCAACAATTCTTTTTCGGGAAACAGCTAACCAGACACCAATTTTTTGAGGGTGCAATGCGGTCTCTACAAAAAAATGAAGATTTTCACTACTCCACAGGCGTGTATTCTGAGAACTCACATAACCGGAGAGGTGAAACCAGGCTTCATCCGAAAAAAATGTCAGGTCTAATAAATCATTTTTTTCCAATAAATTTTGGGTAAACCATTGAGAGTAATTTCTGCGTCTTTCAAAATCTGCGGCTTGTATTTCTTGGAATACTTGCACTTTATAAGGAAATAAATTTAGCTGCTTCTTAAGAATAGTCCTGCATGTTCCATAAGATCTTCCCACTTCTTGGGACAGGCGTCTTATACAATTTGTTGGCGTATTTTGCATCATTTTACGAACGTTTGCAACAAGTTCTTCTGTTCTTACAGATGGTCTTCCTGCTCCTTTTTTGTGTTGTGTGTTGTATAGAACATGTTTCCCTAAACACAGCCACGGTTCTTTTCAGGCAATGATAAAAATTCCCAGCAATAAAAGCAACGTTGGGAAAATGTTCGTGAAAATCGTCCATGCACAAACCCGGATTGTATTGCCACTAGCAATTTACTCTAACCCCGTTTCGAAAGTACGCTTCAACCATTAATGTTTTGTGCTGTTCCGTAAAGTCCATTGTGTGAACTGTTCAAGAAATTGGAAAAATTAGCGATGAATCAAATTACTTGTAACGACTGTCAAAGATGACGGAATAACTGATTGATTGTTAATTCAGGTAGTTACTGACACCCAACAGGTATTAAGCTCTACGGCTAAGCATTACGTCCTTAGGTGCAAGGCGCATAATGCAAATAATTTTTGCTCGCACGGTAATATCTTAATAAAACAATGCAATGTATGATTTGGGTAGCGTAACACGTGAGAACAATGTATTCCCCGTTTAAATGTGGTCCAAGAAACCTTAACAACATTCAAAAACGTTTTAATGGCATTTCAGAACGCAGCTGATGGTATCACGGACTAAAGATGCTTACCTACTTTTCGAGTGGATGGTATTAGGTGTTTGGTAATGGAATGGCACTGCAAAGCTTATAATTACAAATAACCTGTCATCCTGACCCTAGGAAGCAATTTTCATGGGTTTACGGTCAACTGTCATATTATATGCATGCTTATCTATTACGGTATTTTAACGATTAATATAATTTATGCTTGTATTTATTATAAAATTTTAGCATCAGATAAGTTGAAATTGCAACTGATTAAAGCCGAGAAAGCTACATGGCTACCGTTTCATAACTAAAAACACTCGATCAAGAAAACTAAAGTCGCCACAGTGGATATTTGCCCGTGCGTCATCAATCAACGATCAGGACTCAACGTGATTAATAACTCTGCATCCTTATTTATTACAGTAACAAGTTTGAATAAAAGCATAAAAGAACGTCTCCAAGATTCCGCAATAATATAACGTGCTAGACAAGAATAAAACTATAAACGTCAATTAATTACTTTTATTATTTGTTTAGTTGACTACTGTTGTATTTTAGAACGTCACTGTCAACCTTATTTTGATCTGCCAATCTAATTCGTATTTTGTAAATTTGTGTGCCTTAAAACTGTTCCTTTTTCTAAAAATAGTTCTTTTTAGAGCTAATTATACCCACCATCTGTTTTGGCGGTAAGTATTTATGGATTTTTATAATACCTAATTTATTTATTTTAAATATTCTAACCGTGAAAGTTCTTTGAAAAGTTTACGGCAGTGGCTAAATTCCCTTAAATGAAAGGATGTCAAAAATTTGACTTTTGCGATTTTAATAGTCAATAAAACACCAAACTTTTCGAGATTTTAAGCTTTAAAAATAGTATTAAATGTAATAACATTTGTTTGTCAATTTCTTTTAGATAATAGAGAATGCCGGGCAAAACTTAAAATAAATAATAATTTTTCGGGATATTATGTAGGTACGTCAAACGGTAGGCAGGCACGTCCATTTTATGAACTTACACTTAGTTTTGACTTTTTTCGTCTCGTAATTGTGATTTGATTCATACGATTTTGATGACGTGAAAGTGATGACGCACGGGAAAAGATCCACTGTGGCGACTTTAGGTAATGCAGGAAAAATGGTATTATAAATATTATTTTTCATTTTTTAGTGTGAGTTATTGTTAAGAAAATTTTTTTTTTAGTAGATTGAGCTAGATTGGTAGATTATTGTATTGGCAGCGGTTCTTAATAAGTCTAGAAAATTTAAATTAAATCTGACGGTTTAAAGTGGGTCAAAATCGGGTTCAAAGAAGTCGGTTACAGACAAACATACATACAAACCCGAACAAACCCGATCGTTTATGCCGAATTATAAGAAAAATATTTGCAAATTTTTGAAAATTCTGACATATTGACAGGAGAGTCAAATTTTGACAAGAGAATTTTTTGCGTATTTTTTTCAACTTTCCACCGTCAATATACAGTGTCACCAGTAAAGTCCGCATCATATGGGATTTTTTTTTATTAATAGCTTTATTCGAAATTTGACTTTGGCATCAAGTTCTGCTTCGATCGAGATGAAAATTAAGCAAAAAAATAGTAGTCACGTGATTCGCATTATCTGTCAAATTTGAATTTTTTCCAAAAAATAATTCAAAAGTGGGGTTATTTCTGAAAATATCGAAAAAAGTTATTAGAAAAAGTTTTTTTAAATGCAGTTTCTAGTCCACATGCAAAATTTCAGCTGGATAAGATAATTTTGTATTTTTACCTATATTTTGTAAATTGCACCACTTTTGCAAAAAAAGACTCAACGCAACCTACATAAAACTTGTTAGTTTTGACAATGCTTTATTTCAGATACATTTTCTTTAAAGTAGCGCCATATTAAAGGTGTGTTTTTCTACAAAATCAAAATTGGGCTATTAAAATTTGGTCGCATGTGATGCAAAGTTCATTTGTTTTTGACCCTGTATAAGGTAACTTCATAAAATACGTATTTTTAAAAACTTAGTTTGTGTCTGAAAGTAAAAGAATAAAAATAAAATAAAGAAGTTTTAAATTAAATGGTTGAAAATAGATAAACTTTACGCTAAGTTAAACTTAAATTTATTTTCCACTTAATGAACACTTTACTGATGACACTGTGTTCTTTTTGTCTTAATATTAAGGTGCATTACTTTCAGACACAAACTACGTTTTTAAAAATACCTATTTTATGAAGTTACCTTATACAGGGTCAAAAACAAATAAACTTTGCATCACATGCGACCAAATTTTAATAGCCCAATTTTGATTTTGTAGAAAAACACACATTTAATATGGCGCTACTTTAAAGAAAATGTATCTGAAATAAAGCATTGTCAAAATTAAGAAGTTTTATTTGGGTTGCGATAAGTTTTATTTTGCAAAAGTGGTGCAATTTACAAAATATGGGTAAAAAATCAAAATTATCTTATGCAGCTGAAATTTTGCATGTGGGCTAGAAAAGGCATTTTAAAAAACTTTTTCCAATAACTTTTTTCGATATTTTCAGAAATAACCCCACTTTTGAATTGTTTTTTGGAAAAAATTAAAATTTGACAGATAATGCGAATCACGAGACTACTATTTTTTTGCTTAATTCTCATCTCGATCTAAGCAGAACTTGATGCCAAAGTCAAATTTTGAATAAAGCTATTAATTAAAAAAAATCCCATATGATGCGGACTTTATTGGTGACACTGTACATACGACCTTATAGTTTTTTCATTAATATCATTTTTTTAAACGATTTGACATATTGACAGCAGTCAAATTTTGACAGGAGAATTTTTTGCTTATTTTTCCGAAGTCTCCGCATCGAATACTATACGACCACATAATTTGTTTCGTCAAAATCGCATTTGCGTTTTATACCTGACAGCATGGGCGTCGTTAAACGGTTTCTTAGGGGGGGCAGTGGCGGCAGTTGTTAATTTGGGGGTGCACCAAAAGCCCGCTGCAGGCGAAATGCGCCGCAGGCAAAAACTTTTGAAGACCACGCCCAAATTTGGTCAATAATTAATAGTAAATATTTTAAACATTTATGATTGCCTTCTTATTTATTGAAAATGAAATAAGATAAAAAATAAAAAGGCCAATTTATTTTTCATTAGTGGGTACATTGTTTAAATACAAGTAAAGTTCATTCTGTTTTTATTTGCAGCAAACTTATCAATAACAATAAAGTCCCTAGATTTACACTTTGTGGTATGTATCAAGTTAATTTCGAGAGTTTTTCCCTTAATTTTAATTTCAATTTTTTGCTCAATACTTAAGGAGCTAAAATTGTTTCTCAAAAATCTCAAATATTCCACATTCATAGTCGTCTTGGCATTAAAACTGTTAATTTTTATTAAAATAAGTCTTTACTTCCCCAAAATAATAACAAAAATATAAAGGAAAACTCCAAATAATAAATTCATACATTCAATCAAACCATATTAAACCTCAATAAGTCAACTTCCTGGGGGGGGGGCAATGCCATACCTTGCCCCCTCCTTCAAACGACGCCCATGCCTGACAGCTGTCAAAATTTGACTGGAGAATTTTTTGCGTATTAGATTATTATATTGTCAGCGGTTCTTGATAAGTCTACAAAATTTAAATTAAATCTGACCGTTTAAAGTGGGTCAAAATCAGGTTCAAAGAAGTCGCTTACAAACAAACAAACAAACAAACAAACAAACAAACAAACAAACAAACAAACAAACAAACATACATACAGGTGAAGCTTATAAAAGCGTGTCAAAAACAACTGAAGCACGCGTACCCGAGCAATTAATTATATATTTTATAATCACGGTCGATGGTTATCGCATAATTCAATATTGATCACAGCTACTAATACAAAAGGTATTAATAATAATAATTACAAGTTTCTCTTGGTATTAATTACACCAATTTCGAATTTCACACAACCAATCGTTGTATGCAAAGTGCACATTAAAGTTTTCACGGGAACATGTCACTAGCGTACTGCCGACACTTTGGTGGTAAACAACATTTATTTTGACATCGTCTAGAGTCTAGAAGTTTAATCGGAATATGTATCTACAAAGCACCTAAACAAAACGCTCCCTTCATAGATGCGGAGCGATCACTATTATTGTTCGCTATGTTCTTATGTGGTATTTAATTTCTGGATAGAAGATACGAAGGGTGATCTAGGCTACACTGCACTTAGTTGACCCTTGATGTGCAGGAATTTAAGATAAAGGAATGCATTTAGCTCGTTAGCCAGCCTACAGATTTATAGTAGATGATGACGCCGACGTCGTCTAATGGTATCTCCTTTATATCAGCCAGGGTACTCCAGCACGCGCTGAGAGAGCAGGACAGACCTTACAAAATATATGTTCGACTATCTCACCTTCTTGCTCGCATCCTGCCCTCTACATAAACGCGTGTCGCTTAGCTTCATAATGCAAATGTGTTTGTTTACGTAGTTGGCAATCTCCTGATGGTTAATCGAAGATTCTTCTTGGACATCGTTAGAGTTTTATTGGTTGCGACCGCGTGTGGGTATCAGAGTATCGAGAGTTCACCCATCTCTTTTTGAAACGTTCGTGGGAATAGTCAGTGGTGGCTCGTGGGGTAGAGCCACAGTGCCATGGCACTACCTGCCCTCCTGTCCAGCGTCCTGTCCTTTACAAATTACCAAAACCTATTAAAATGAATATTCTCGTTTTTAAAGCAATTAGCAAAATAATTTAAAAATGGAACACAGTCGGGTGCAAATTTCCATCTATTTAGGAAGCGATTATGCGTAAAACGGTAACGTAGCTTTTGCGCCACACGGCGGAGGACCGAAGTGATGACGAAATCGCCATAACACATCAATAAAAAAACATTGGAAAATGATCTTGAATGCAAGCAGGAAAAAATCTCTGAGTAGCCAGGCCCTTCGTTTCACCGTTTGACGTTAGAGTTTAGAGACGTTTCAAACAGTTGTCCGCGTCGCGTCGCGATTTGTTTGTATTAGGTTAGGTTGTTTGTAAACTAAATAATTTTCGTTCGGCCGGCTGATTTAATGTATGTTCACGAACTTTTTATTTTAGAAATACATAATGAATACTATTAGATAGGGTGTGCGGTTGTGGTGAATCTAATAGACCATTTTGTTTTATGTGTGTTTTATTTGGTGGGGAGCAAACTTGGTCCCAAAAAGGTACAGATGATTTGGTACATATCTGGGAAAAAATGAAGACACATGAAAAATCGAAGGTACATTTAAACAATATATTTAATTTCAGTATGCTTGGTAAAATTAACATTAAAAGGTGCCTTTTTGCTTATTTTCCCTACTTCAAAAGCAAGAACCATTAACAAAAAAGGGCGTGGCACCCAACATTTTTTTGCCTGCGGCGTTTAGGGTTTACCTGGCCCTACTTCACTAAAATGGCACGAGCCGCCACTGGGGAATAGGTTATGCTTCAGCATGTGTGCAGAGATTGTTGCGACATCGACTTATTAAATTTGATTTAATACTGCTGGAACAAATTGTCATTATATTGCTGCTTGACTGTCTATATAGATAGCTATAGACGCAGGTCCTCTCAGGCCAGGATAATCCTACAGGATATTGACTGCTTTATCTACCGCCAAAATTTCTGCTTGAAAGATGCTGCAGTATTCTGGGAGTCTATATGAACCGATTTTCCTTTCATGTCCTTTGATCCAGCTCACTGAGACCACGTTTCTGCTGCGACCAGGTTCCTACTAGACCTGTGGTGATTCGTAATCTTTCTAAGGCTAGTAGTGCCAGTCTACTATCCATGCGTATGTGAACGTTATGGTGATCTGTTTTGTGGCCATTGATATGCTGGTGACCTCGGTGTAATTGTAACTTTTATATCTTCTCATACAATAGTATAATATTTTATATACACGGTGTCCGATATAAGAATGCACAGTACAGGGATCTCGTAAACCACAGGAGATACAGAGATGGTTAAATTAGAGAAAAGTTGCGCTTTGTCAAACCCTTCAAAGTCACGTTTCGAAATCTAAAAAAATCCGATTACTTCCGAAGATATTTAAGAAAAACCGAATTTTCCCGATTTTGTTTTTATTTTTTTCTGACTCTATTTAAAAAGATATGACATAATAAATTTCACATTCTTATTGCCACTTTTTCTGCTCTACAAGATTGTTTAATTAAATTTTTGATCCGAGGTTTCGTTTAGTCGCAACCATCATCAACTTTGTTTTTTTAAATAGTCGCAACATTTTTTGTTCTATCTAAAAAATTCTAATCTTAATCCTAAATCCCACGTCATATCGCTCCTTACATTTATCCGACGTTTTGGACGAAAAAATCATCATCAATATTATTTGATGATTATTACGAAGGAACGAAACGTCGGATCAAAAATCTAATTACTTTATCATGTAGAGGAGAAAAAATTACATAGGAATATGGTTTTTATTTTGACCTATCTTCTTTTGTGAAAACAGAAATTAATTGCCAGAATCTACGAATTCTTGCAATTTAAAACAGAAATTTTGGCAATTAATTTTTTTTTGTTTTCACAAAAGAAGATAGGTCAAAATAAAAACCATATTCCTATGTAACTTTTTCTCCTCTACATGATTACGTAATTAGATTTTTGTTCCGGCGTTTCGTTCCTTCGTAATAATCATCAAATAATATTGATGATGATTTTTTCATCCAAAACGCCGGATAAATGTAAGGAGCGATATGTCGTAGGATTTAGAATTAAAATTAGAAGTTTTTAGAGAGAACACAAAATTTTCAGACTATTTAAAAAAACAAAGTTGATGATGGTTGCGACTAAACGAAACGTCGAATCAAAAATGTAATTAAGCATCTTATAGAGCAGAAAAAGTGGCAATAAGAATGTGAAACTTATTTTGTCATACCCTTTTAAATAGAGTCAGAAAAAATAAAAACGTAATCGGGAAAATTCGGTTTTCCCCAAATATCTTCGGAAGTAATCGGATTTTCTTAGATTTCGAAACGTGACTCTAAAGGGTGTAGCCAAGCGCAACTTTTCTCTAATTTAACCATCTATGTATCTCTTGTGGTTTGCAAGATCCCTGTACTGTGCATTCTTATATGGGACACCGTGTATATATATTTGTATATTAGAAGAAAATCCTTCAAGGAAAGGTTTGTAGGAAGTTAAAAAAAGTGACTACTGAGAGTAAATGATCCACGCTGGTGTTCAATTATAATACCTCTTAGTACATAGATTTTTTGCAGAGGTGCCAACATTGACGTATCGGTGTTTAAAAGCCCGTGAAAGTGTTTTAGAGAGGATGGATGTAAATTATAATTTTCTCATTTGTATATCTTGAAAGGTTTGCTTTACCTTTCTACAATTTTATTATAACCTAGAACTTTCAAATGGTAAAACACCTTTACAATTAAAAAGACTGTAAAGTGTACAAGGTGAATAATTATATTTTTAACAAGTTTATAAAAATGGAAAATACGATAACTGTATGGGGCGATTCAATAACCGATAAAAAGACAATAGAGCTTGCTTTCGTGGTAAAAATCTTCACTAAGGACCTACTAAATGCAGTGTCTGTTAAAAATTTATTCGATACCTAATTTTTCGCGTGTTTTTTTTTTAATCAGGGAGCGTATTTTGTTTTTAAAAACTCAAACCGTACTATATTAGGTTCCAGTTATGAATTTTCGAATTCGTTAATAGTGTAATAATTTATACTACCTACTATTACAACAGCAAACAACTCGAATTTATTTTATAATCCTAGGTAGACTGGTAGACATAACATAGGTACCTAGTTATTAAGTCATTATACGTAATATTCCAGCCAACATGATGCAAAATCAAAATTTTAAAACACCTCTTATAATGTTGCTTACCATGTATGGTAGTAACGGGGGTAGCAGTGATCGAGCCTCACAGTGGCGTAGCGTGGTTGAAGGGGCGGAAACTTCAAAGGTAAGGGCGTTTTTTTTATGGGGGTGAGGGGGTAAAAGAGGTCGAAAAAAAACGCGCCGCAGGTGGGTGCCACGCCCTTTTTTCAATAAAGTTGCCTGATTTTCAAGTAGGAAAAATATAAAATACACAAGATCCTCAAGGAAATCACAAAAAATTAAACAAGTAAAAAAAAGTGCTTCGTTTTCATGTTTCATTATGGGTCCTGGGGGGGGGGGGGGGTAATTACCCCCTTATCTACGCCCTTGTTGAAAGGGCGCCTCACTGCTAATGCATAATTTCGTTTGTTTAGTAAATTTTGGCCTGAGAAATAAAGTTTTTGTTTTGTCATACAGCAAAATAACTGAAAGAATACAAATTATTGGTCGTGGCAAAATATTTTTATTATAAATTAAATCAAGTAGTGAAAATAAAATAGAATTTCGAAATAGATAACAGGTTTATTTTATGTTTCTTTACTCAAAGTTATAAACAAATAATAACCTAATTAAAACCTGGAACTGGGAACTACTGGGAGAGTGGGAAGGGGGCGCCGTTTGGGACAGGGCTCAAAGGGCGGGGGGGCGGTCGCCCCCTGGCCCTCTGCACGCTACGCCACTGGAGCCTCATAGAATCCAAAAGACAGAAAACAGTAAAACACATGAACACTCAACAAGTCTGCACAAACATTATGTCATTAAGTACTATACAATTTATTATACAAAACGACCAGATCGTCGAGAGTTTTTTTTTGCAATATCGTTTATAATTTCGTCGATATTTAACGTTTTAACAAACTTGTGTTCGATACTGATTAAGGATAAAACCGAAAGGCGTTGTTGTTCCATGGTGTTACGTAAATGAGTTTTTACTATTTTGAAAAAGATCGTTCCGCTGATGCCACACTAACTAGTAAATCACATCACTGCACTAGATACATCCGGAAAATTTAAAGAAACACACTGATTTTTATTAATAAATGATCCGCAATTTTATACACTGTTTTTAGTTTTGAAATACTATCTCCAAGTCCCTTTCCGATGCTTAAAATTTGACTAGGAAAGTCAATGGACAAGTCTTTATGGTATATCGTTTGAAAATTCCGCGCTTTCACGTATAGGCGTTGAGCCAAGTGGCCAAAAATGGGCAGTTTGGTTTCCTCTCTGGGGAGTAAACGTAACCTACAAATTTAGAGTTGTCATGTAGGTAGGATAAATGTTTGGTATAATACTTTGTAAAATTCGGTAGCTTAGTGGCGTTATGACGTCACAAAAATAGCCGCCGGGCGAAAATTGTAATTAACCATTTTAAGTCTGGTTTCGTTTGTAAGGAGTGGAAGTATCTCACAAAATTTGATTCAGCATTAAACCAGGATCAACATTTGGAATGATACTATGTAATATTCGGTAGTTTAGTTACATTACGATGTCACAAAGATGGCCGCCGGGTGAAAATCGTAGTAGGTATACCATTTTAAGGTCAAGTTTAACTTGTGAGGACTTACAGTATCATACAAATTTTAATCAAACATAAAGACAGGATCAATGATTTGGATAATATTTTGAAAAATTTGATAGCTAAGATGCTAAATCAAAATTTGTATGATACCTTCACTCCACACAAATGAAACCAGACTTGAAATGTTTAATTAGGATTTTCGTCCGGCAGCCATCTTTGTGATGCCATAACGTCACTAAGCTACCGAATTTTACAAAGTATCATACCAAACAATAATCCTGGCTCTATGCTGAATCAAAATTTGTATGATACCTTTACTCCACACAAATGAAACCAGACTTGAAATGTTTAATTAGGATTTTCGTACGGCAGCCATCTTTGTGACGCCATAAGGTCACTAAGCTACCGAATTTTACAAAGTATCATACCAAACATTTATCCTACCTTCATGACGAATCTAAATTTGTAGGTTACATTTACTCCCCAGAAATGAAACCGCACATGCCCTCTGGCTCAACGCCTAGTATAATAATAATTCTTCTCCACTTAACGAAGTTAAATTCCCAGGATGTAAAGAAATAAAATTAATTATGAAATGAAATACCCATGAAAAGCAAAGCTGGCAGCAAGTTTTGAAGGGGCCGTCAATGGACGTGTGCCCCCTCCCCCCGCGGTGCGGGGGGGGGGGGGTATTTGTTACGCCGTTGTTTGAAACATGCCTGTTAATCTGTCCCGATTCACCCTGTACACTGCGAACGGTACATAGAATAATTTATTATTAGTACTAAAGAGCGTTTAAAACTCCATTTTCCAACTAAGTGTGGTGTCACACATAGCGTTTTCACCGCTGCGGCAAGAACGCTCCGGTTTGCCGGGATGGTGTAAACCCATTGTATTAAATGAGAGCTGTCACAGACAGCGTTGTACCGCACCCAAACCGGATGCAACCGCATCATGCTGCGGCGGCACCGCACGACCGGACGACTGCAATAGAAGGAAAACACGTGCAGTTGTATGTTTGTAGTCACACCTGACGGTTCGAACGCTGCGGTTCTTCGAAAATTTGTGGTTTGTTGTTTCATTAATTTCATCATATTTGACGTGAATCTATTCATTGAGTGCGTCCACGGTAAGCAAGCATTATGGGAGAAAAAGTCGAAAGAATACTCAGACTGGACTCTCGTTCTAAATTGAAAGGGCGAATCCAATATTGACGATCCAGCTCCTTTCCTAATAAACCCCCAGCTTCTAGAGCACACACAAGCTTCAATGAATTCGCCATGATACTAGCACTACCAAAATTCGACTGGCGAAACATCCCGTTAAAACGCATCGTGTGACAAGTAGAGTTCATCCGGTCAAAACGCATCCCTTCTTGCCGCATCGTTAAAAACGCTATGTGCGACACCACACTAAGAAAGTGAAAACCGAGAAGTATTGTTATTTTATTATATTTCTGAACGTATAAGGTAGTTCCATTAAAATTGCAGTTTATAGTAGTCATAACCCCGATATTATTATATTTCCTCGAAGCGATAGCAATTTAAATTGCGAAGATTTAATTGCATTTAGATAATGGATACATCCCAATGAAGAAAAAATAGAAAATAAGGACATCAACATATTATGTCAAGTCATTAAAACAAACAAACCGGTCAAATGTTTAATTATTATAACAAATACCTAACAGGATATAGGTGCATAGAAGAGGTCACTCCTTACACATCAAAGACCAAAAAATATTATTATTATTATAACTTTCGGTCTGAAGGCTGCTGATGCGCTTACAAGAACGGGTGCATAGGACATATCTGCCAATTTATCAAACACTAATGTAGCTAGAACACTGGGATTTGTTAAAGAGGTGATAAATAATTGTATAGCCAAACAACTGGGAGGAAAGAAACACGTTACAAACTGGGTCGACCCAGTTCACTAAGTTTATCAACAGTAGTGGCTGGTAGCCATCAGGGATCTGCTCTGGATAGGTTCCGCCGAACATGTCATTGTGTGGTACCACAACATTTCTCAAAGGACTACGTGAGACTGCCGTTAACTCGTCCTGTCCACCTTGTTTAACCGTTTTTCACCCCTTCCGCGTCGTCACCACAAGGTGCTTTGTTCAGTAAAAAAACATCTTAGTATCTATTTCATGTAAATATTCATCCAAATGACATTTGCTTGATTTAATACCGTGCGACCAAAATTTATTTGCATCAAAGAGGGCCTTGCATCTAAGGACGCAATGCTAAGCAGCAAAGCTTAAAACCTGTTGGGTGTCAGTAACTACCTACCTGAATTAACAATCAATCAGTTATTCCGTCATCTTTGACAGTCGTTACAAGTAATTTGATTCATCGCTAATTTTTCCAATTTCTTGAACAATTCACATAATGGGCTTTACGGAACAGCACAAAATATTCATGGTTAAAGCGTATTTTCGAAACGGGGTTAGAGTAAATGGTGAGTGGCAATACAATCCGGGTTTGTGCATGGACGATTTTCACGAACATTTTCCTAACGTTGTTTTTATTGCTGGGGATTTTTATCATTGCCTGAAAAGAACCGTGGCTGTATTTAGGGAAACAGGTTCTATACAACACAAAAAAGGAGCAGGAAGATCATCTGTAAGAACAGAAGAACTTGTTGCAAACGTTCGTGAAATAATGCAAAATACGCCAACAAATTGTATAAGACGTCTGTCCCAAGAAGTGGGAAGATCTTATGGAACATGCAGGACTATTCTTAAGAAGCAGCTAAATTTATTTTCTTATTATAAAGTGTAAGTGTTCCAAGAAATACAAGCCGCAGATTTTGAAAGACGCAGGCATTACTCTCAATGGTTTACCCAAAATTTATTGGAAAATTAATGTGAATATATGTTTGGAGCATGGCGGTGGGCAATTTCAGCAATTTATGTAATTATTTGTCTTTTTCTTTCTTAATTTGTATTTGTCTACTTATTTTATTACTGATCAGTCTGGCATATCATGTCATAATATGAATTTGACAAAATTTTAACCTAGATTTGGTTAGATATATCGTCCCCATATCATTGTGATCTAAACCAAGCCCTACGTTTTTTAATCCAAGCCCTCTTTGATGCAAATAATTTTTGCTCGCACGGTAATAAGACAATCACTGACCTTACCAATTCATGGCTACAGACCATTTTGTCCTCGATCCGAGAATGATATTGATTACTTGATAACGGATCAATTGAATCATGATGATCAGTAGCCAAAGTGGGTTTGTTTCGCCCAATAAACTTCTCACAGTAGAAAATTGTGCTTTTTAACTTATTTTAAAAGTTCCAATTTTGTGAACAACGTTGAATGATAATGAAAAAATAATTAAGTACTTGGTGGTCTACCTAAATCTATGAATACACTTCAACAGCCAATAGTAAATCAAATTCTTTCTTGCGTACAATATACATTGTAGGCGTACAATAATCCGTACTTAAGAAATGCGGATTACCATTACCCACCTTCAAATGCAACACACGGATACATTGTATACAACTTCTCGTATACATTAGCCAGAAACTTTTTTAAAGAATAAAGAGCTGTAAGTAAAAAGCAATTCCATTTCCCGAATGCAATAACCATAACAGAACAAACGATTTCCAATAGTTCTTTTTTTGTATCTCGTATAGCTGGATTAATGATGTTGATACAGGTTGTCCTCGGAAAAAGGTTGTCGTGGACGAATTTAATCGAGATCGCTATTTCATCGAGTATAGAGGAACCTTCTTTTTTTTAACACGCTTTTATTACCTTCACCTGTATGTATGTTTGTTTGTAACCGACTTCTTTGAACCCGATTTTGACCCACTTTAAACGGTCAGATTTAATTTAAATTTTGTAGACTTATCAATAATACAATAATCTACTAATCTAGCTTAATCTACTGAAATTTTTTTTTTCTTAACAATAACTCAAACTAAAAAATAAATATAGTTTTTTTAAACTATATTTATTTTTATTATCAAATAAACATTTATTGTTAGACTTGGTATCACTTAGACTTAAGGTGAAGTGTTATCTGATAAACTATAACCAGATTCTTAAGATCGATCTAACTTTGACCTTGCCTGTAACTTCCATTTTGTGATAAATGGGGTGGTACTATCACCATAACCAGCAGTACATTGTGTATAGATAAAGCGATTATATTTCGCAATATTAAACAATTATTTACATTTAGCTTAGTATTTACCCTAATGAAACGTAGAAATGCAACATCGAGAAGACAACCTGTACAAGGATACCCAACAATCGATCTTCTTTATGCATCGTCTGGTGGGCTTATAATCAGATTGAGTTAAAGCCCACAGACTATCTAGCCCGAAGGTTGTAAACTGTAGCTAAATTGATCCGAGATTAAAAGAAATTAATTAGATTCGCTTCTCTTCGTATATGGACGTTTGCCTGCATCAGAAACATTTTTCTGTGTTGGGCAGATAACGGTATTACTTATAATGTATTATGATAAAACGCATTAGAGGAGGTGAAAGACAACTTTGATGAATTTATATATTTAAACTTAATTGATGAAAATAATAAACTATTATGGAAAGAAAATAAGGTGTACCAATCAAGCTACTAAAACCTCTGGCAACTAGAATTTGTATTATAAAACTTAACACAGATATTTATTGAGGTTAGCAAAGGGTACTACCTACGATAGGAATATAAACAATTGTTATCAGTTGTTTTACCATAAAAATGATGGTAAACTTTCGGTCACTGCTTAGCCCACAAGAACGAAAGTTTTTTCAGAAAAGCATTGTAAAATAAATAAAAATGAAAGAACTAAAAAGGAATAAACTAAGAAAACCAGAAAAAAAAACACATTCGCCTCCTCGCGGCAGCATGCATGACTGTCACAACTTTGCGCGTTGCCAAGTTCTTTTAAACTAACAGCAATATAGGAAATTTAAAAAAAGACAGAAGTTCCAGTTGCGTCCCCAATCAATTTTAAGAAAAAATTCTTCTCTGGATGGATTAGAGCCTGGGATTCATAACAGGAGACTGATAAAATGCTAGCAACAAATACAAGGTTTTACTTACCAACAAGCATACGCACATATACAATCCATAATTAGGGACGCATATAAGGAACCAACAGGAAATGCTTGTGCTATCGAAAAAACTATCGCATACGGTATAGCAACGAAACAGGCAACGTAGCATGGGTAGTGGCGGTAAAATTTGTTACTGTCAAACCTCAGACCGAAATAATTTCGGCTCACCTGTTCGAGACCTGTTGCACTCGAGGTACCGTTAGTTCTTTTTTCATACGATGGATTGAAGGTGTGGATTGTGGGTACCTTTCTCCAATTTAATACGGCCTGCTACGGCTTTGTATAGGCCGGAATTTATTTAATATAGCTATAAATATCAACCAATGGGTTCCAAAAATAGGTTACCATGGATACCGTATCCATGTTAATAGTGTAGCGACGGGCATGGTGGTCCTACGCGACTAGAAGGTCAATAATCAGGAATAATTAAATTAGAAGAAAAAGGAAAAAAGGGTGATAGAAAATATGCAAGAAGAAAATAGATTTTAGCATAGCCTAGTTCCAGTACTGTACATTATAGCGAGGCAACTCTAAACACGTGATAACACAACCGAACAAACCCGAGCCTTAATCAACTGCTGCAGCAGTCCTTGAAGATCTTCCTCGAAGTATTAATTTGATTGGTTTGAAAGGCTTACCAAATAAGAACGCTATTTAAAACTGAAAGTTAATGCTTTTAGAGCACACGGCAATGAACAAAACCATGGCGGCTCTAGAAACAAAAGACGTGCGACATAGGACGCCATTTGTAAGTAAAAATTTACGGTAAGTAACATTGTTGCATCACAAATGTCTGTAGAGGGTGCCCTATGTCGTAAAAGTATGTTTTTACCTACACTATAAATACTCTAAATTCTGAGATAAATATATTATTAAATTGGCTAAAAGTAAATAAATTAAAATTAAATATTTCAAAAACTAAATGTATGGTTATGGGTAATAATTGTCAAAATATAAATGTTGTAATTGATGGTGAAAAATTGAAATTAGTAAACAGTTTTAAATATTTATGGATAATCATTGATTCAAAATTAAAATTTTTTAATTATTTTGAAAGTATCATATCGAAGATTGCCGGAAAAATAGGTTATTTTAAAAGAATCAGTTCTAATTTAAGTTTTCTCAAAAAACTGTATTTAATACTATTATATTACCACATTTTCTTTATTGTTCTTCCATTTTATATTGTGCTAGTGAGGAAATATTTGATAAATTACAAAAGTATGCAATGCGGATTATTTTAAATTGTGACAAATATACAAAAATTAATTTTATGTTGAAAAATTTAGATTGGTTGAATGTCAGAAATTTAATTTTTTATTTAGTATGTACCTTTATACATAAAATTAAAAATAATTTATTGCCTGATTGTTTAAAAAAAAATTGTTCTTTTAATTATGACCATCATAATTATACAACAAGAACATTAGCTTATAAATCTATTTTCTAGAAAGGTTTGATAGAATATAATAATTTGGAAAATTCTATTAAATCTCAAAAATCATTAAAACTGTTTAAAAAAACTTTAAAATTACATTTAATTAAAAAACAAAATGATAGGTAATATTTGATACAATTTACAAAATGTTTAACTTTTCTGTCTGTTTTTGTTAAAAGAAGGTTGCGTTTTAAAATTTAAAAATAAATCTATAAAAAAGTGTTAAAAAAATGTATTAAAAAATATTTAATTGTAGCTTTTTGCTAAATAAAACATGTTACTACTACCATTGAATATCAAACTATATAAGAATGACGGATGTCCGAGAAAAGTTGACAACCCATTTTTTGACGTATTGGAGCTGGTTTGGCCGCCATTGTGGAGTTGATCGTAACTCTTACCTATGGAGGACTTGAGGTAGGAGGCCGATCGCAATGCATTGGATTCGGTCCCAAATTAGAATCGGTAATTCAGCTTTACGAGTTGCCATAAGATGGCGCTCGTGTTCGAAGTGGGCTATCAAATAAATGGTTTCTTATGGACACGATAACTATTTTTATTTAAATTAGTTCTTTAAGGAACAAATAAGGACTTTTATATGAATTTACACTTACTTTGTTATACTTATTAGTAAACTCGGCCTGTATAAAGTTCCAACGATGCTTCGTTTTTAAAATACAGGAACATTCTAGCTAGAGGGTTTTACCTTTGGAGCTAGAAAGAGACTTATTTGGCTTCGTTTCCTCTTTGAAGAAGATCCTGTCTTACACCCCGACACAAAGCAAACTCTACTTTTATAAATTGTACCATTATTCATTATAAATATGGAAATTAATTACAATACAACGTTATTTGTCTTGTCTTGCCTTCAAACGTTATTTGTTATTTCGAAAAATAAAATGTCAATTGTCAAAAGTAAAATCACAGAAAAATAAAGGGTTTAAGTAAAAGTTAAAAACTATGGAGGATCTAGTTTTCCATATTAAAAACGAAGAAGAAGAAGACAACATCAGCCCACTTCGGACGCGAGAGCCATCTATCGGCCAATAGCGAACTAACCAAAAAACCGGGACAGAAATTGAAAATGCTGCCATTGTCGATCGGCCTCCTACCCTCTAGTTCTCCATACTCTTACCTTAAATCTGTCGCCTGTCTGTCGTTATAATGCAGCGCCTCGGCAACAGATGTCTCAAATTTACTGGTGTGATGTCGTGGTGTTGCCGCATATCGTATTTTATTGGAATTTTTAAGAATTCAAGCATTTTTAACAGACAATAAAATAGGAGGTTCTCAATTATTCCAGCCGATTGTATATTTTTGATAATAATATGTACGCTGATTACTCCGGGGTAATTGGACCGATTTTCACAATGATTTTACCGTTGCACTGGGTGTTAAATGTTATACAAATAAAAGTAGATAAAAAGCGACAGCAAGTATAACTAAAATAGGTTTTATTTCGTCGAAAAATAGCAAAATACGTAATACACTAATACAAACAAACTGGATGTTCCTTAAGTAAGAAAGTAAAACCTACTTATTTTAACCATTTTGAAAAGTAGTAATAATTGCAATTAAAAACCAAGTTATACAAACAAATCGCACATCATTCATATTTTACCCAACATATACGTTGTAGCCTAGGTATGTATTGAATAGTGAGAGTCGTCATTTAATAATGTTAAAAATAAAAAACATGGCAGACAATATGTTTTCATGTAATTAACGTTGGGACGTCAAAAGGTTGAAAATATTATAAGCTACAAAGCAATTAAAAATAGGGACATTTTTAAGTCTAGACTATACTATAGGTAGGAAAATAAATGTAAGCTACTTAAATCTAGGATAGGTGTAGGTACTTATGTGAAATCAAGTTTTACGATAAGCTATAAAAATAAATTTAAAAAACTCATGCAGCAAGTCAAACAGACAGGCGGCAACAATGTTTTAATTTAGCATTGAAAAGGTTAGTCGCTTTCTTGTTGGTGAACTTATTGTGCCATCTATGAATTTAACGTAGCAGATTTAGGAAATCGGCTCATATGGCCTTCTTATAGACCTTATAGTTTGATATTCAATGCTACTACTAACTAAACTAGCTTGTAAATGTCAATAAAAAACTGACACATAAAGGTCTATCAGCGATCCCTCAAGTTACAGAAGCTGTATAGATTCCTCTCTTATCTCATACGAATACGAATAGAATGAAAGAAAAAGATGCATAGTAGGTTTATAAAATCAAGAGACGATACTTGCTGAGTAACAGAATGGACTACATCAAAAGCTTCTATAATAAGTACCCTCTTGTATATTTTATTGTTGTCTGTAACAATGAAATCAATTTTAAGAGCCGTGAGTCGAAGAAACGAAAAATTATTACCAATTTCGACGGTACTGATTTTTCTGTCTACGCATTATACAAATACAATTTAATGGTGATTTTTTGTTCCAAAGCTAATTGAATTACGTAAAAATAATTACCAGGGGACGGGTGGGTGGCATTGATTTGTAAACACAGTAAAATCGTTACTTTAGTGTCAAAACCACTTATGTGTGTATAGTAACCCTTACGGTGTTCATGGCTAGTGCCAATGGTGACTGCAGCGACGATATATCATATCCACCGTAATAAAATTCTCATTATATCGAGCCGATGCCGGCTGTCTCGTAAACCGGTGATTTAGAATTTGTAGTTGCGATTTCCGCAATATACGTCTCTAATACCTCTGATGATTTAGAGTTATATCTTATTAAATACTGGGGATATTATTAAAAGTGTAGCATCTGGCGAATGTATTCTAGGTCCCGGCGAGATCTGTTAACTGGGAAAACAAATGGGTCTTGCTGCGTACTTATTATTACAATTTTTTCAACTGTACTTACAAGGAATTTAAATTAAAGTATATTTTTTCTTGATTTTATATTTAGTCCTAAATTCTGATAGGAGAACCACAAACAAAAACTGACATAAAATGTACAACTGAGGGGTATAGATTCAAAGTGTATAATCTCCATGTTTCATTGAAAATGGGATAGATGTCGTTTTACATAGTTATTGTAGCCCTGAAGCGAAATAACTCATAATTTCTTAAAGGGAAAGAAATAAGACACTTTAAGTCTTCCTCCAATGGTATATTAAAAAGTTTAAGGTTTATTAATACAGGGTAAATTCTCTACATGTTTCGAATGCAGTAGCATTCATCATCAGGAGAATAGAATAAGGCAATTTGGAAATGTAACAGGTGCAAACAGTCCTAACGGAGCTACAAGATGATGGAAAAAACAAGCAAATTTTATGGAAAAACTTTCAATGTAATGGTAAACCTACCGAGAGGCCATTAAGTAAAGTACCTAAGATAATTGTCGCATTAATGAGACAACACCATAGTGTGAGGGATGTTCAAAATTGGAATGTTAAATGTAGTGAAAAGTATATTTATAATAAAATGAGGAGTAGTTGAAAGATCACATATTATTGAACTAGAGATTTGAGTGTGAGGAGGAGAGTATTGAAATGAGGAGTAGCTGAAAGGTTACATATAAGTGAACTGGTTACGTAAGTGTCAGGAGAAGAAAATTTACAGTTAAGAAAAATCAAGAGATAAGCAGATTTTTTTTTAACGAATTGCATTTCTAAAAAGAAGTTCAAATGGTTACAAGACCAAAAATTACAGAATTTTTACAAAAGAAAAAGCATTTTTAAGTTCTGCAGACCATGAATCATGTCTACTAATAAAAGTTGCTATGATAATTGGCATTTTTGGGGTCGGTGCCATGACAAGAATTAACTAAGCCAATGCTGGATCATATTCAATACAATGGTTCCTATAAGTGTTATTCTGTGCACGAAATAAAAAATTATCCGGGACTTTGTTTTAACAGAAGGTATTAACTTTAGGTTTAAATATTTTTTAAAAATAAACTGAACTTTGCCCTTCTACAGGGGGATTTTTGTATGCTACAGACAAGAAAAATGTAAAGTATTTTTCACAATAAATGGTTGACTCCGTTTAACTACCTGGGACGTTTTGCAAGAGCTCGGCCATAAAAATGCAAATACACTGTCGGTCAGGGTCGGATTATAATTCGTAATTATAACAGGTAATATTTTACTATTTATTTAGGATATTTCATGTCATTAAATAATATATTATTAATAACGAATTAAATATCTAAAGTTCTACCCTGTAGTGTATTTGCTTGTTGATTGTGTATAACATTGGGATTAAACCGGTAGTTTTCTTGCAGTCAATAAGTCGATACCATTTAGGGTGAAAAATACTTTACCTTCCTGCCTGTCAGAGTTAATATTTTCGGACGCATACCAAAAATGATCGAAAAAAAATTGGACCAAAGAATCCCCAATCTTATAGGAATCTACCCCCTCCACCCCTTAAATTGTTATAATGCGTTATTGCTTCATATAAAAAAAAACGCGAATTAAAGGTGCGACCGATCCAAATTAAAGTTCATAACATTATAATAAAGAATAAATGTGTTACAAGCCAACATGCAAAACCCATATATAATATTTTACAACGCCGTTTGCATGTATAATTTTGCGACTTATTAGCTACTAAATAATTCCATATACACCCATGTTTGTACGAAAGTGTGTCCCGTAAATATGCAAAAAACACGAATCTTAATGTGTACCTATTTGAATTCCGTGTTTTTGTACGCATTAGTCGCTGTGAACATCTTCAAGATACGAGATGCGAGAATAGGCCGGCTGGGTTTTGTCATTTGCTCATGCATAAACTTGAAAACCAAAGATACTTACAAGGCAATCTAAATTTCAACTTCCACACTTCCAGCAGATGGTGCACCCTCACACAATGCTGCTGTGGGGAGAGATTGGTTCGACCAAAATTATCTAAACCAGTGGATTGACAGAAGAGATACAACTGAGTGACCGCCAAGATAACTTGATCTTACCCCTATGGATTTATTTTTAAGGGGTTACATTAAATCACTAGTTTACAAGTTTTAGCGGTGCAATAATATGTTAATTAAGCTTAGAATTATCTTTATTTATTTATAAATGGGTTTTACTCTATTTAGATTTTATTTACGCCGGGGTAAACACAAACGCAATTCAAGACAAAACATGGTGCGAAAATCCATTTTGCATACCTAATTTTATCATCTTTACTTTTAATTATAAAACCGTTGATTGTTTAACCAATAATTAACCACTATCGCAATGACAGCAATGCGATTTAGGAATACGTACTATGAATAAATTCCATTGTGTGTCAAATCTTTCAGCGTATATATTAATTTATTACTTAATAAATAATAACAGGCCCACAAAGAAACCTACGACCGGTTTCTTGCAAAAATAGATTTTTAATTATTATGTGTCGTTATCGTATTCGCAACGCTTCAATTGAATTCAATTGTGCATAAAAAATGTAACAATTTTCACAGATAAATGGTTCTCTTAGTTTCTTTGTAGTCGGATAATATGAAAATGCTAGCGTGTGAACAATGTAACGCGTTTACGAAATACTAGGACAACTTGAAATTCTCAACAGTGTCAATATGCGTTTTTAAAAATGCTTGTTAAAAGAACTTTACTGCCCTGCCTATAATTTAAGACTTACGTGAACAACAGAACGTTGATAGCAACCAAAATTGCTGCCTACTGTCTCTAGATTTTAAAGCATTTGATACAGTCAATCACAGCGTTTTACTTAAATGCCTATACAATATTGGAATTCGGGGAAATATTTATTTATTGTTAAAAAATTACTTAAGTAATAGAAATAAGTTTGTTCAAATGGAAAATGTTAAAAGTTCACAAAAAACATAACTTGTGGTGTTCCGCAAGGATCAACCTTAGGACCTACTTTTTTTAATCTACATTAATTCTATAGCAAAATTAAATTTAAAAGGTAAAATAAAGTTGTTTGCTGATGATACTACTATTGTATATTTTCATGAAGACTATGCTCAAATTCATAATAACATTAACCACGACCTAAATATAACATGTAAATGGCTTGAAATTAATAAATTATCAGTAAATATTAATAAATCATCTTTTATGTTTATAAGTAAATCAAAATTAAAAAACAATAATATTTCTTCACTATCCTTCAATAATCATATAATTAAATATACTAATACAATTAAATTTTTAGTTATATACTGATGAAAATTTAAGTTGGAAAAAACATATTGAATATTTAAGAAGTTACATCTCACCAATAATTGGCATTTTGTTTAAAGCTAAAAATTATATATCATTAAAATATTTAAAAAATATATTATTCTTTGGTTTATTCAAAATTACAGTATATGATTTCAATTTGGGGATCAGCGAATTTAACTACAACTCAGCCATTAAAAAAACTACAAAACAAAATAATTAAATGCATACATAAACTTCCTTTTTTAGAACCAACTATAAATTTGTATGAACCAAACGGATATTTAAATTTAGAAAAGCTTTATAAAACTATGTATTCTAATACACTATTATTATTAAAGAAAAACAATCGAATATAATATTTCCTTCGACCAAAATTATTCACATCACGAGACAAAACCATCATATTCAAACAGGGTAAAGAGTACTTTTGGCCAAAGATCAATATTATATAAAGGAATAACAATTTACAACAGTTTGCCGAAAAAACTAAAGAAATATCAAAATTATGGACTTTAAAAAAAAAATTAAAAAAATATTTTTTTAAAATAAACTAACTTTAACGTATTATATATTATTATTCTTTTTTTTTTGTAAATAGTTGTTATATATATATATATATATATATTTTTAAATAATTTTGATGGAGTTTCAGTGTGTCCCCCGGTGTGTCAAACACCACACGCAACACCCGGTATATAATCGCACGTTAGCTCATTATAATCAACATGGAAAATAATTTATTCGCGGAACACGTCGCCTTTTATTGTTCGACATTTTTTTCCACTGAGCTCGTCCCATTTAAAACGCCGAGCAGATAAAGAAAAAAATGACAGTTAAGGATAGGTCGTTTATATTCTCTTCGAGCATCGGAGAAAGTTCATTTCGTTCATTAATTTCCGTTGTTGCCTTTATGGTTTCCTTATTAACGGGTTTAAACGAGATTGCAGTACTTTAAAGATAACATGTCAGCTCGGTATCATATAATTAGTTAAATTGCTGGACTTGAAAACCCTTTTTCGTTTACAACCTGTAACAGGATTAAGTCATAAAAAATACATGTTATATACCGTGCGAGCAAAAATTATTTGCATCAAAGAGGGCTTGGATTAAAAAACGTAGGGTTTGGTTTAGATCACAATGATATGGGGACGATATTAACCAAATCTAGGTTAAAATTTTGTCAAATTCATATTAGGAAATGATATGCCAAACTAATGAGTAATAAAATAAGTAGACAAATACAAATTTATTTTTGTTGTTTACAAAATTAACAAAGTGAGAATATACAGAAAGAAAAAGAAAAATAATTACATAAATTGCTGTAATTGTTCTAAATTTGCAACTGGTGTTTTAAAAATAGTGTTCTTTAAATGAGGAAAAACGAAGTAATTCATAACCGTTAAACAAGGTGATCTAGGTGGGAATTCAAGGCCTGATCGAAAACTGATCAATCTGTCGTAAAAAAAATTGCGTAAGTAGTTAATAGTTTCGGCGGCTGTATGGGCGGTTGCACCGTCCTGTTGAAAATATCCAAAACGTATGTCGTCGTCAAGTAATTGCTCCACAAATGGATTCAAAATATTGTCTCTATACCGCTGTGCTGTAACTGTGTCATGGAAAAAAATAGGACCAACAATTCTTCTTCGGGAAACAGCTAACCAGACACCAATTTTTTGAGGGTGCAATGTGGACTCTACAAAAAAATGGGGAATTTCACTACTCCACATGCGTGTATTCTGAGAATTCACATAACCGGAGAGGTGGAACCAGACCTCATCCGAAAAAAATGTCAGATCTAATAAATCATTTATTTCCAATAAATTTTGGGTAAACCATTGAGAGTAATTCCTGCGTCTTTCAAAATCTGCGGCTTGTATTTCTTGGAATACTTGCACTTTATAAGGAAATAAATTTATCTGCTTCTTAAGAATAGTCCTGCATGTTCCATAAGATCTTCTCACTTCTTGGGACAGGCGTATTTTGCATTATTTCACGAACGTTTGCAACAAGTTCATTTGTTCTTACAGATGGTCTTTCTGCTCTTTTTTTGTGTTGTTTCCCTAAACACAGCCACGGTTCTTTTAAGACAATGATAAAAATCCCCAGCAATAAAAGCAACTTTAGGAAAATGTTCGTGAAAATCGTCCATTCACAAACCCGAATTGTATTGCCACTCACCATTGCCAATGTTTTGAGCTGTTCCGTGAAGCCCATTTTGAGAATTGTTCAAAAAATTGGAAAAATTAGCGATGAATCAAATTACTTATAACGACTGTCAAAGATGACGGAATTACTAATTGATTGTTAATTCAGGTAGTTACTGAAACCCAACAGGTATTAAGCTTTACGGCTAGGCATTACGATGCAAGGCCCTCTTTGATGCAAATAATTTTTGCTCGCACGGCACCAACGACGGATCAATCAAAGCTACCTGTCACAACACGCAAAACTATCTTTTTTTTATATTTTACCCCGGGTTTTGCACAACGTTTTGAAACTTTTCTAACATTAATTATATTTTTCCGTATTTAAAATATTTACGACCACGTTCCCATGCATAAACTACTCCTTTTAAGATTAATAAAGCTAAAAAACGCACATACAGTCGATAAAATTAAGTTTGTCATTTGTTTTATTTACACGCCTTCGGAGAAAGTCGATAGTACGTATCGACGCAGCATGCTGTCTTATTATCGACTTCCTTATTTTGGCTTTTAAAGGTGATCGCACTGCGACGATAAATTAAATGTAAATTCCAATATATATATAAAAATTACATAATAATTAACATTGGGTAGAGTCATTTGGGGAAACTGAGCGCAGTAGGTAAAGATGGGTAACACCCGTAGCTCTGTGTGGAGAATTATATTGGGGTTGGATTATAGACGATAAAGCAAACTAGAGACAAAGCTATTTACATATGGTAGAGCAACATACTGCGGTCACAACCACAAACATCTAATTTATAAGTATAAAAAACATCCCATTCATGAAAAACCATTTGTTTATATTTAAAAACGCTTCCAAAGTTTCAGATAAGTTAGAAGGAGATGGCTTAACAAATGGCAACACTGTAAACTCCCCGTTATCGTTACAGTGCATTGACAGGTAGTTTTTTCAGGATCAAATACGATCTATATATTTTGCAAATTTTACTTAAAAAACAGAACTATCTACGCCATTGCTTTTAAGCTAAAAAACATAACCTGAATAACCTCACTTACCGCCGATATATCAATCCGGGGTTAGAATACTTAGTCCACTTTTTTACATACCACGCGCTGGCGAACCATTATAAATAAACACAAAACACAAACGAAGCTAATAAAATACCACTGAATACTTGTATTTTCACAAAAAGATTAAAAATTAACCGAAAACCACCAAAAGCAGTTGAGCAACGCTAAAAAATTCTGCGTCACGCGTAGTAAATGGAGTAAAACGCCCGTATATCTCCTTAAAACAATATTATTTGATGAAATTTCACGAGTATAAAATTTTAAAAGCACGCACATATATACGGTGTGACCAGTAAAGTCCGCATCATATGGGATTTTTTTTTATTAACAGCTTTATTCGAAATTTGACTTTAGCATCAAGTTCTGCTTCAATCGAGATGAAAATTAAGCAAAAAATAGTAGTCACGTGATTCGCATTCTCTGCCAAATTTTAATTTTTTCCAAAAAATAATTCAAAAGTGGGGTTATTTCTAAAAATATCGAGAAAAATTATTAGAAAAAGTTTTTTTTAATGCAGTTTCTAGCCCACATGCAAAATTTTAGCTGCATAAGATAATTTTGATTTTTTACCCATATTTTGTAAATTGCACCACTTTTGCAAAATAAGACTCAACGCAACCTACATAAAACTCCTTAGTTTTGACAATGCTTTATTTTAGATACATTTTCTTTAAAGCAGCGCAATATTAAATGTGTTTTTTTTTACAAAATCAAAATTGGGCTGTTAAAATTTGCTCGCATGTGATGCAAAGTTTATTTGTTTTTGACCCTGTATAAGGTAACTTCATGAAATAAGTATTTATTATATATTATTACAGGTATGTGGTCACAACAAAAGAATTTGCCTACACACTTTAAGGAAGCAAGTGGTAATCTTTCCATTTTCTTGCGTCCTCCGAAGATCAGATTTTTCGCACTGTGCCTTATTTCCCCTAGAATGGAAAATTCACTTGTTTCGGAAATGCGACCAATTCGAACAGCGTTGGTGAAATTACGCTTGATAAATGGATGGATATCTTTGTCTTTATTAAGTTGTAGTACGAGGTTTAGATGCTGGTAAAAAGATATAATAAAGGATGGTTCCATCGACAGAACGGAGAAGCGAGTCTATCCATCATGAAATATCCGTTATTGTAACTTGCAATTAATGTTGAGTGTACTATTTTTACGTAATTGTATAGTTTTGAATTGAATTGGTGCACCTAGTGCGTCTCTGTTTTGTCGACAATGTGTTTAGACCTCTAGGACCTAACGCCCTGATGATGGCCTTCTAAGACCGAAACGCGTAGGTTTAACATATGACTTTGGAAAGGAAGACTTTGAGTCGTATCCTTAATAATTTACTATGTCCTTTATGGAAAGCAGTTACGACATCGTTTTAAAAATCCTGTTCCTCTTTTAACAGCGTAGCTAATAATACCAAACTGATCATATTTGCCACGAATTACTTTATTTCATATTCATTTTATGCCCATCCTACATCAATAAAAGTGAGAAAAAAAAAGAGAAATTTGTCTAAGAGATTCATTATGCAACGGTCGTAGGAAGGAAGAAGAAATAATTCGATTTGATACAGGAAGCATCAAGAAGTTCCTTGTCCTTGTAGTAAAGTGTTCATTAAATGGAAAATAAATTTTAGTGGTGGGTAAAAAATCAAAATTATCTTATGCAGCTAAAATTTTGCATGTGGGCTAGAAACTGCATTAAAAAAAAAATTTATTCTAATAACTTTTTTCGATACTTTCAGAAATAACCCTACTTTTGAATTATTTTTTTGGAAAAAAATTTTAATTTTACAGATAATGCGAATCACGTGACTACTATTTTTTTGCTTAATTTTCATCTCGATCGAAGCAGAACTTGATGCCAACGTCAAATTTGGAATAAGGTTATTATTAAAAAAAAAGTTGTCTTAATACGTATTTTTTTAAAGTGTTGTCTCCGAATAATGTTGAAATCGTTTTAAGTACTTGTGTTGATTAAATTAGTATAATCATTATTTTAAATACTGTATAACATGTTGAAACAAATAAAAAATAAAACATCTAGTATCACTACACTATATGACACAGTATGACACTATCATAATTATTATTTCTAGTGGAAGTAGATAAATCAGAGCTTTTTTTTTAATAAATTTTAATTGGGTTATTAGAAAATCATACAAGGGGCTTCAAAAAAGTCCAATACATATTTGGTGTAAAATTAATAGGGGCACCAATATTTGAGATGTAAATGGGAACAGAATTGAAATAGGAGAATAGAAAATACTAGCTTTTAAAAAACTACATACCTGACTTAAGCCGACCCTGTAACTTGACAATTCCAAATCCAGCGTCAACAGCATATCTTCTACTGCTTTTCGCTCGTCCAGTACCGGATTTGAAATTTTGTTTTCTCCAGCTAATATTCCAAATTTTCGTCTGAATTCGCCTAACGGTAGGAAATTCGGGTAGCCTTGCTTGTAGAGCCGCACAGAATCCAAAATTTGAGCCCCACGTATCTAGGACAGCATAAAATTTGTTAATAGAAAGGGGGCCGAGGGCGAGTCAAAGTTGGGTTTTAAGAACCATTGAACTTATTAGATTATTACTTTACAAGACTGAGGCATGGGACAATGATAATGATTTGTTTACAAACTTAGAGATTATAGCGTATATATATTTTTTGATTTCTCAGTTCTCCATGTTAAAATGTATCTATGAGACAGAAGGAAAGGCACCGAAGTGATTCCATAAGCGTTGTGTCTTCCCACCTTATAAGGCGAGTTAGTACCTAGGTAGCAGATCATTGGCAATACCATTGAATATCAAACTATAAGAAGGCCATATAAGCAGATTTCCTAAATCTGCTACGTTAAATTCATAGATGGCACCAATGAGTCATCAAAAATAAAGCGTGTTGATGCAGCCACTAACGACAAGCCTTTTCACTGCTAAATTAAAACATTGTTGCCGCCTGTCTGTTTGACTTGCTGCATGAGTTTTTTAAATATATTTTTTTAGCTTATCGTAAAACTTGATTTCACATAAGTGCCTACACCTATCCTAGATTTAAGTAGCTCACATTTATTTTCCTACCTATAGTATAGTCTAGACTTAAAAATGTCCCTATTTTTAATTGCTTTGTGGCATATCAAATCAAATCAAATCAAATCAAATCAAATATTTTATTGGTGTTACAATACAATATGTATTTTCACAAGTCAAATGGAAGTAAAATATGTAAAATCAACCCTGTACAACAGATAAGTGTAAAGTATCCTTAATGAAATACAAATTAAACAAACTATTATTACAATAAAAAATTTCTAAGATCACCACACTAGTTGTCTTTATAAATTACAAAATATATATAATATGTAGGATAGAAACATCAAAAGAACAGGTTTAGTAACTAAACAAACAGTCATAGAGAAGCAAAACACATTAAAATTTTGACTAACACTTTTTAAAATGCATCTTAAAATACATGATTAAGGTAATCCTCATAGCTAAAGAAGGCCTGACTGATTAGAAAGCTCTTTATTGTAGTTTTAAACTCATCTATTGACAGACACTTGATGTTATTTGGAAGCTTATTGAAAAATTGTATGGACAGACAGCCGGGGCCGTCCCTGCACCTCTGTAGACGTTGGTAACTTGGAATTAAATTCCGACGATTTCGTGTATTATAATTATGAGTCTCTAGGTGAGTTGGGTAAAGGGTGATGTTGTTCTTTATATACAAGAGATTTTCATAAATAAAAAGTGAAGGGAGAGTTAGAATTTTCAAATTTATGTATGCAATTTTGCAATAATAATATTTTCAACCTTTAGACGTCCCAACGTTAATTACATGAAAACATATTGACTGCCATGTATTCTATTTCTAACAAAATTAAATGACGACTCTCACTATTCAATACATACCTAGGCTACAACGTATATGTTGGGTAAAATATGAATGATGTGCGGTTTGTATAACTTGGTTTTTATTTGCAATTATTACTACTTTTCAAAATGGTTAAAATAAATAGGTTTTACTTTCTTACTTAAGAAACATCCAGTTTGTTTGTTGTTAGTGTATTACGTATTTTGCTATTTTTCGACGAAATAAAACCTATTTTAGTTATACTTACTGTCGCTTTTTATCTAATTTTATTTGTTTAACATTTAACACCTAATGCAACGGTAAAATCATTGTGAAAATCGGTCCAATTACCCCGGAGTAATCAGCGTACATATTATTATCAAAAACATACATTCGGTTGGTATTGAGAACCTCCTATTTTATTGTCTGTTAAAAATGCTTATATCATTAAAAATTCCAATAAAATACGATATGCGGCAACACCACGACATCACATCAGTGAATTTGAGACATCTGTTGCCGAGGCGCTGCATCATAACGACAGATTTAAGGTTAGAGTTACGATCACCTCCACAATGGCGGCCAAACCACCTCCAATACGTCTAAAACTGGGTTGTCACCTTTTCTCGGACATCCGCCATTCTTATAGTTTGATATTCAATGGCAATACCTAATTGAACGATAGCGTTTTGATAACAACAGCTGATACTGGTGGCTTCAAAAAGTTCCCAATTCGGTATTGGGCTGTAGCAAAATAACAGTGTTCACCCAGTATGCGTAAGTTAATAGCTTACCTGTGACCTAAGAAGCGGAATATTGAGCAATCCATCGTCAGTGCTAGGTTTGACATTTATTAAGGAACCACTGCTTTCACACAGTCCGGCGTTGTGTTGAGGCAGTACGCAATGGACAAACCTTAGTTTCGTTCTTCTTAGCGTTTCAACTAAACCATCAATAGTAAATTTAGTCTGCACAGAAAAATAATTATTAATGATAAACTACATCTACCTACATTCTTGTAGGATATTCACGGTAAATAAATAATCATTTACACAACATTATTCACCAGTATTAATTGCCAAAAAAAATACTACTTTATAATAAAAACATTTTTTCCCGGTAAGCTGCAAGTGATAATTAGTTAAACAATGACTGGCAAAAAGGTCGCTTTGTGACACTGTAGACCATCACATTGTATTAAGAAAATTATACAGTATTGGGATAAGGGGAAATATACACAAATTACTTCAAAACCATTTAAGCTATTGTAAACAATTGGTTCAAATTGGGGAAAGAAAAAGTTCGGGAAAACAAATATTATGTGGAGTTCCACAAAAGTCTATTTTAGGTCCAGTACTGTTCTTAATTTATATCAATTAATCTTCTAAATTAAATTTGAAGAAGTAGGCCATAATTAAAGTGGAGTTGAAAGTATGAAAAGGAAAGAAAAACACAAAGTCTTACTCCACAAAATTTAATAGAATAAAAAAATTCTTGTTTAAAGGTCTCCACATGTTTCGAACGTAGAAACGTTCATCATCAGGAAAGAAAAATTTTATTTTATGCTGATGAAAACGTTATTAATATCAAATACTCAATATGGTTTAACCATTATCAATTTTCTTCATATGTTTCTTCTACACTTCAATTTTTTTAAGTCCATAAAAGCTCCATTAAGGTTATAATTTTCTCTTTTGCTAACACCATCAGCATAAAAAAAAATTTTCTGTCTCCTGATGATGAACGTTTCTACGTTCGAAACATGTAGATACCTTTAAACAAGAATTTTTATTCTATTAAAGTTTGTGGAGGAAGACTGTGTTTTTCTTTCCTTTTCATTCTAAATTAGTTAAAAGACAAGCTAAAGGTATTAAATGCTTAGTTAGGTAAGTATAGCGCCCTTACTAGTAGATTGGAACGGGTATAGCGGGAATGAGGGCAGACAATGAAATGACACAATTGCATTTGTCCCAACGTTTCGTTTTATATAGTGAGAACAAAAAGTATGGAATAAATTCATTATCTAAAAGACGATTTATTTTATGAACAATCGCTCGGACACGTCAACTTTCTTTTTATGTTCTACATATTTTGAAAATATTTTTCCTTATACATGGTTGCCCAAAAAAGTAGGACACAAGTCAACTTAATTTTTTTAAATAGAACACCCTATATATTATTACATTTTCGAATTCTACGTAAAATTCTAAACAATTTTTGTGTAGCATGTGATATATCTATGTCGAATAGTTGCAGAATTACACAGGTTGAAAATTAATTTGTATTCTTATTTTCTGTGGTGTAGCGGCAAAAAAAAACGAAGTTATTAATTACTGCAAAATCTTTTCCAACATGACGGAAATTATGAACGTCTGAAAGTTATCTAAATGGATTTCAATATTTGTTTTTTTTTAATTAAACAGTGTCGCTCAAAAAATAGATATTGAGAAACTTTTTTTAATAACAACAATGCTAAATTTCAGAAAAATTAGCAGTATTAACACTAATAGTAAGTAATGCATAATATTGGATACTCTGAAGGTAATTTAATGGTATTTAATTAGATGTTCAAAATGTTCACTATTTGCTACTTGGCAATATCCAAGTCTATTTACAAACTCAATTTGATTGTTATGCACTACACTAGGAGGTATTAGTCGAATTTCATTTCGAATGCGAATTTTCAAGTCCTTAAGATCTATAGGTTTTGTTTTGAACACTTTACTCTTCAAATAACCCCATAGAAAAAAGTCCAAAGGTGTCAAATCAGGTGATCTCGCTGGCCACTCAATAAACCCCCCCTCCTCCCGATCCACCTGTCTGGAAAAACTTCATCATTAATATTTCAATTCTTTCTGTTTCGGTTAATTTCATTTTTATTAGATGAAATTAATTCACGAAATTTTTGACTAGAAAAAATTTTGATGTTTCTTCTTTGATAGTAAACTTTAATGAAATAATTTGCTGACATTACATTTAACGCTTTGTTTCTTTTCGGATTTCCAAAGCCTACTTTATTAATAGGTATTACAAATTAATTTTCAACCTGTGTAATTCTGAAACTATTCGACATAGGTATATTACATGCTACACGAAAATTGTTTAGAATTTTACGTAGAATTGTCCTCACTGTATATAAACTTTCTCAAGGGTCAATAAATATGTCTTTGGGCATGTATATTCACACTGGGAAATATGACAACACATTTTCTTGAAAACACATTGGATATATGTATAGATATTGCGGTACTATTATCTTCTTGACCAAAATACGAACCCAATCAGTTCATTAAGCTTACCTGTAAGCAGATGCTCTTCTTCTTAATAGCAGCGGTGCCGCCAGTAAAGGTTCTTCTTATACTGGAGGCCCTTCTTAACGATTGAGAACCATCTAAACCGACTACGGAACCGCTGAAACTAGATGCACCAAGACCTCTTATGGCTACGAAAAGCTTACTTATGTCTTCCCTGAAAAAAAAATATTATATTGTCGTTGCTAAAACATGAGTTAAATAAATGTAGATTAGATTCGCAAAAGTTCAATTTAAACATATTATACCATTTATTAGCTTACAATTAGAACGAACCATTACCGTCGAGATCATAAGGATTCTTTTGTGCTTTTAGCTTAGAAAAGACGATAATAGATGGTAGTCACTCATCATTGTAAATGCCATTAATGAGTGACAATGTATGTATTTCTATCTACTTGCATGTAAAAGAAAATGATAGAAATACATACATTCTTTCTTCGGTCACTTAAATTTCCACCAGACTCCCTGCTCAGAAATATCACTGCGATTTTTATGAAATCGGAACAGGACGTGACTGTGGCAAGGGCGGGAGCAGTGACAAAGTAGCAGTCTGCGAAATCGCAACCTACCTGTACAACAAACTAGTTACGAAAAATTACTCACTTGCAACTTTCTTGAAGTATAGTCACGGCCGCCCTGGAAACCGGATTCTCCCTGCTCTGCTTCAACCAGCCTTTGGCACTGTAGAGTACGGGATTGGTCCCTTGAAGATGTTGCAGGATAAATTGATTGTTTCCCGGAGCTTTCCTGAGGAGCAGCTGATGATCTCTATCGCCGTAGTGGGTAAATAGACGCTCTAGGAAAGAGTCGTCGCTGCCTAAAAGTGAAATTGTTGACATATTTATGATTGACGTGGATATTTTTATTTGTCGTGACACAGTCAATAGGTAGAAAGGTAGAATGTAGGTACATGGAAGGTATTAAACGGACAACCAGATTGACAATATAGTCGCTTGCGATGGAATTTCCAAAATATGTTAGTGGGCGCTGGGCGATTCCAATCAAATTGCAAGCGATATTTTGATTGCCGATCGATTATACAGGGTGTTCATTTGAAAACTTCCCACCTCGATTCCTGCTTTAAAATGAAAATGTGGAAAATCGCTCGGACCCGTCGATTTTTATTTCGAGGGGGACATCTTTTGCGTATATTGTCAATCTTCTTACTTTAAGCCCCTAGGAGGGAGGGGGGGGGGTAAGATCTAAATCTTAAATGGATACCCCTATTTTATATAATTTTTTTGGATTCTGCATAAAATTCTGAACATTTTTTAATAAAAGCATTATTAGTCTATACTTAACAGTTTCCGAGATATTTACTCTTGAAAAATTACATTTTTTAACTTTGACAGCGTCTAGCTTTCTAATTGTACGTCTTAGAGCAAAACGGCTTACATGTCCCAATCTTCGATTTTTATTATCTTTCCAATAGTGTGAACTTTCGGTTAAACCGGATGTAAGAAATATAGTACTTCCATTGCCTGAAAAGAACCGTGGCTGTGTTTAGGGAAACAGGTTCTATACAACACAAAAAAGGAGCAGGAAGACCATCTGTAAGAACAGAAGAACTTGTTGCGAACGTTGGTGAAATAATGTATAATACGCCAACAAATTGTATAAGACGCCTGTCCCAAGAAGTGGGAAGATCTTATGGAACATGCAGGACTATTCTTAAGAAGCATCTAAATTTATTTCCTTATAAAGTGCAAGTATTCCAAGAAATACAAGCCGCAGATTCTGAAAAACGCAGGAATTATTCTCAATGGTTTACCCAAAATTTATTAGAAAGAAATGGTTTATTAGACCTGACTTTTTTTTTGGGATGAAGCCTGGTTCCACGTCTCCGGTTATGTGAATTCTCAGAATACATGTAATTATTTTTCTTTTTCTTTCTGTATATTCTTACTTTGTTAATTTTGTAAACAACAAAAATACATTTGTATTTGTCTACTTATTTTATTACTCCTTAGTTTGGCATATCATGTCATAATATGAATTTTTGTGTAGGCTGAAATATACTCTAAAAATACTTTTAACTGTCTATCACTTCCGGAAAACATGTTAGGACGTCGTCAACATATCTATGCCAAGAAAGAAACTGTTTGAAAAGAAGATAATTGCTTATTGTCTCTTCTAAAAAATCCATAAATATTTCAGTCAATAATGGACTAAAAAGGTTACCCATAATAAGACCATTTTGGCAAGTGTATATTTTGTCATTGAACTCAAAATAATTTTGTTGAAGGCATACTGTAAGAGAATTGATAATTTCTTGTTTATTGATCAGATTTACATTTTTTAAGGTAAGAAGTTAATTAACCAAAGTAATAGATTCATTGATAGGTATGCTGGGAAATACACACAACATACCTAACGGTCAAAAAAACCAGTCCAAAAAATCCATTTTGGGTTTTTTCTCGAAATGTTATTATTACTCTAGAAAGTCAAGTTGAAAATCCCATTTTTCACCCATTTCTGACAGCCGGATTTTTAAATGTGAAAATTTTAACCTAGATTTGGTTAGATATATCGTCCCTATATCATTGTGATCTAAACCAAGCCCTACGTTTTTTAATCCAAGCCCTCTTTGATGCAAATAATTTTTGCTCGCACGGTACATACTGAACTCACTTCGTAAACTATCTGTTTAACCTTAGTTATCTAGTGTATGGTTCTGTTCAAGGTAATTTGTGTTCTAAATTGTGGCTGTTTGGATGCGTATTTCAAATCTACTAATAAAATTATAGAAGAGGACGCTAATTTTTAATATAAAAATTCTTCTTCTAAAACCTGTTTCCGCGAACGACCAAAAGGCAGCGTCAGCCGCTTTAATGTACGTATGGTGTGATCAAACAACTACTTTTTGTCCATCGGTCCTCTTCTGGAGAATTGAAAGGGAAACACTTTCATAGAAATGGTTTAATATTTATCGGAGTAGTTCAGTTCCAACAGGTTACGAGATATAACTTTTTAAACTGTTATTTTATAAAACTTACCTCCAGGATACATAGCCTCCTCGTCCAGGAGCCACAACAAGCCCCTTCTATCGGCCTCGTGTAGATCGGTCTGAGACGTTCTGATAACGGTATTTTGAGCGGTTTTATCCAGAAGATTAACGAGAGGTAACGGATTGATGAGGTTTTCGTTCTCGTTTTCGTCGTAGGTAAATTCGATATTTTCTTGAAGGTATCTGTAAAATATAAAATAGCAAACATAATTCCGATGGGATTAGTGATCTTATTAAATCGGTTTTTTCGAAAATTTCATAATTTTACCTGTCTTTGGGAGCCACTAAGTTGGTATGATGAAACAAAAGTTGTAGTCTTTCCTGGAGGTAGTTGTGACATAAATCTTCGAAGGACGCGCCGGTCTGTCGACCGCACGTTGCCGGATTTTGAAAACCAGGATTGTCCACGAGCAGGATAGAGGATATGGTATGTGTGTTGGCCGATATTGCTCTGAAATACGCATACACATATAATTTACAGAATAAATTATTTTTAAAAGAATAATGTTAAAAAAATTGTAGCATATTTTACAATTTTCAAAATTCATTTCATCATCTGTTCATTTAAAAACCGTCCTACATTGACAGATTAAAATGACAAGTGTAAGAATAACGTCCGATTGTTTGTGTTCAAACTTTATACTTTCGCAATGTCCGTTAAATTGTTTCTAGAATACACTCTAGTTTATTTTTCAAGTTTATTTTATTTATTATTCTCAACCAACTTAAAAAAAAGTTTATTACAGAGAATATAACACCAAATATACAATATATAAAGTCACAAATAATAAAAACCATGTTTAGTAACTATTAATAACTCCATTGAAATTATTCAATATAATAACTTTACAAAAAAAAAATATTAATTTATATAATACATTAAAGTTTAAAAAAATATTTTTTTAGGGTTTTTGTTAAAGTCCATAATTTTGATATTTTTTTCGGCAAACTGTTGTAAATTCCTTTATATAATATTGATTTTTGGCCAAAAGTACTCTTTACTATTGGTGTTTGAATATGATGATTTTGTCTCGTGATGTAAATAATGTTGGTCGAAGGAAATATTATATTCGATTGTTTTTCTTTAATAATAATAGAGTGTATTAGAATGCATCGTTTTAATTTATAAAGCTTTTCTAAATTTAAATATCCGTTTGGTTCATACAAATTTATAGTTGGTTCTAAAAAAGGAAGTTTATGTATGCGTTTAATTATTCTGTTTTGTAGTTTTTATAATGGCTGAATTATAGTTAAATTCGCTGATCCCCAAATTGAAATCATATACTGTAATTTTGAATAAACCAAAGAATAAAATATATTTTTTAAATATTTTAACAATATATCATTTTTAGCTTTAAATAAAATGCCAATTATTGGAGAGATGTAACTTCTTAAATATTCAATATGTTTTTCAAACTTAAATTTTCATCAATATATAAACCTAAAAATTTAATTGTATTAGTATAGTTAATTAAATGATTATTGAAAGACGGTGAAGAAATATTATTATTTTTTAATTTTGATTTACTTATAAACATAAAAGATCATTTATTAAAATTTAATGATAATTTATTAATTTGAAGCCATTTACATATTATATTTAGGTCGTGGTTAATGTTATTATGAATTTGAGCATAGTCTTCATGAAAATATACAATAGTAGTATCATCGGCAAACAATTTTATTTTACTCTACAAAGGTTTTTATTATTGGAATATATTTTCAATAGGTTCTAATTTAAAATGTCGGTGTTGAATTCGGTTATAGTAAAAAGTCCCATTACCTGTTTATTAAATTAGCTACACAATTAAAAATCTCAGAATAGAGTCCCATAACCATTCCCTCAATGGCTTCTACGCCCATGGCTTCCCTCTCCAACCCCTTATCCGTTGGGGATGGTGTCCGAAACGGCGCTCTTGGCTGGTTGGGGGTTACCATTCCACCAGAAGCTACTCCGAAGATCAATCTTGACAGTTCCTCTACTGTGGTACCCAAAAGATTAGCCGCTCTTTGGGCACTCTGCGGGTTGGCGAATTGATAACGATTATTGTTGCCAGCTAAAACAATACCAGTAGTCATATTTTTTTAAATCTATAATAACAAAAAAGTTTCCATATTATGAAGTGTACCTTTTTGTATAAATGTAAATTTAAAATATGTTACCTTTAACAGCACCTGCACACCCCAAATGAAAAATAGCAGCCAGAACGGAAAATATTACTTTCTGCTCCCCCTCCGTGATTCCCAACACGTTCAAAGCCCCGCAGGTCTTGACAAACTCCTGCTGCGCCCTCTGTTTATCTTCGTGTTTCTGCAACAGGGTCATAAAGAGATTATTCTCGTTGCCTGACAGGCTGTCTAAAAACAGCTCTTTTCTTAACGGTCCCTCCACCCCACACAGTAACCTCAGCATGACATGAAACGTGGTTTCCCCCTCTACTTTTCGTGCTATCCGGCTTTTTTCGAGGAGAAGAATCTGTATACTCGCCGAAGACACGGCGCCACCTTGGTCAAAGTCTACGCTAAAGATCTGGGTGAACCTGGTAGCGTTGGGGTTCATCGCGGTCTTGCAGTTGCCGAAACTTTCGAGCACCGTCCACATGGCCGTCAGTTTTTCCAAGTTCAGAATGTTATTGGTCGTGCCTAAAACATGAAAATGATTTTTAATTAACTTTCAAAATGTCTTTCTTTCAAACTAACTTTTACAGTTCATTACATGGAAAGTGACAACATAATATAGAAAATATTAACCATAAAAAAAACAATAAAAAAAATGGAATCCAATTTAATTCATTAATAAAATCAATTAAAAAAAATAGTATAAATAATTTAATTTAGTAATATCTCTTTAATTGTTTTTAAAAGTTGCCAATTTTTTCATTTTTCTGATATTTTTTGGAAGATTGTTATATTTTATTATTCCGTCATATAATAGTTATTTATGTACCAAGGCAGTAAAGTGATTCTTTATCGGATGAGTCTGAAATTATGAGATGAGCGAGCGAAGCGAATAACAGGCGAGTCGATAAAGACACGTTACTGACGTGGTGCATACAAAATTTTATCGCCAACCGTTCAGAATTTATAATATAAAAAAATTAAGGTATAACTCATCGCAATAAATCGCGAGAAACCTATTATCGAGCTGTCATAAGGAAAGGCGTGACAGTGACAGACGATTTTTGATTAATAAATGTCAAAGTCACTAATTTGCGGAGGGTAAAAGTATTTATCTGCCGCATTTGCGGCAGGTAATAGTTATTTGTTTCACTAGGCAGAAAAGCACAAGATTTAATGCCGCGGCTGGTGTTTCATAGACGAGGCGCAGTCGAGGCTAGGAACCAGCCAAGGCATTAAATCTGCTTTTCTGCCTAGTAAAACATATAAATTTTTCTCCAAATTTGTTCCAATTTCACGCAAAATCGTATTTTTTATATTTATGTATGTTATTTATGACATTTATTAAATTGTTGTGATTACTTGTCATTTTAAATTTTAATTTTTAATGACACCTGACAGGCTCAAAAGGTGTATTTTTTTCTGCCTAGGCATAAAAAGTCCACTTTTTCTGACTAGGCAGAAAAAATACACCTTTTGAGCCTGTCAGGTGTCATTAAAGATCGCTTTTAATAATGTCATTTGGAGAAAAAGTATTTTATTTTACAATAAAATAAAGTGTTCGTTTGCTTCCGGAAATCACTCTGATAATGTACGGCTTTACTGACGGTTGACGATAAAAGCGATTTTTTCCAAAATTACTTTTTACTCTATAGTTTGATACAACGTCTGGTGTTATGATCATGTAATGTCTTATTCTCCTGAAGTGTTATGTTTGATTTTTTTTCTTTTAAAATAATAGAGTAAATTAGAATACAAATTTTTAATTTATAAATGTTTTGAAGTGTAAATATCCTTTCGGTCTATATAGATTAACAGTTGGTTCTAAATGTGATAATTTGTGTATACATTTAATAACTTTTGTAATGGTTTTAAGTATGATAAACAAGCAGATCCCCATGCAGAAGCTAAGTATTGTAATTTTGAATATATTAATTAAAAATATATATTTTAAAAGTATTTCAAAGGAATGAAATATCTAGCTCTATACAAAACAGATACCAAAGAAGATATCGAGTTGATAATATACTGGATATGGCATTTCCAATTTAAAATTTCGTCTAAAAGTAATTCTAAAAATTTTGTCGTTTTTAAATATTAAATATATTCATTATTAAATGTTAACGGGTTAATGATGGAATTTATTTTATTTTTAGTTATAAACATAAGAGAAGATTTTGTAAAATTTAACGTAAGTTTATTTGATTGAAGCCAAGAAAGAAGTATTTTTAAAATTACCCATCAGAAGGCGAAGCATCATTTTCGTATTCATTATTAAAGATAAATACCTGCAGCAGTGACTAAGTATTGAATGCAATGGCGGAAGTTGGTCGTTTTTCCCGCGCCAGATCGGCCTTGGAACACCAGAGATTGGTCCCTGCGACTTGACAACATGTTCTGATAGGAGGACTGGGCCATCGAGTAGATGTGGGGAGGCATGTCTTCTGATTTGCAACCTTTGAATAGGGCTACAACCTAAAAAAGTAACAAATACGAGATAATTTTGAAAACCTACAATACAATAAATAATACAATTCTCCCAAAATTAGCAATGAAATAAATTGATATTTTTGTAATATATCAGATATTACCTAAGTAATGTGCCGACGATACTGATTTTATTTAAATGTTAGTTTAAAAAATAATAAACTTGAAAAAACAAAGCGAAATAGGGTGTAGGTTGGCAATAAATTGAACGACGTTGAGAATTCAACCTTAAGTATAATTCCATTTTCTCGGACATCGGTTATTAAGAAATTAAAATATTTATTTGGTCTAATTTGTCTTCTCCAAGGCCCGAAACCTGTATATTTTGCCCTGATAGCCTTGAACCTATTATTGGCTATTTCGCCTATGATCGACTAATTAAATTAATCGATTATGTATTAGTTATCAATTGAATCGATATTATTCCAAATTGATTGAACGGTTTGAGAGAACGGAATAACACTAAAAGGCAATTAGGCTTTATGACAACTAGTGGGTGTGTATTCGATCGAGTTCGATTCGATGCCTAATGAGCTTACGAATTAGCATTGTATTATTATTAAATAACAACCAGCTTCACACTGAGCTGACAAATAATTTAAATCGTTTATCAATTTAAAATTGTATATCCATCAATGGGTCATTAACCTTACAAGCTAGAAAAGAAAAACATATTTATTAAGGCACTTCAAAAAAGGGGGTTATCAATTCGACCTGCACTGACGGTAGTGGCGGTATTTATGTTTGTCTGTTTTGATAGTTCTTCTTTCATGTGGTAGAGTAGACTACAAGGAATTTAAAAAAATCTCTAACGGCCGTTTGTGTCGTGCATGTTTGAAGTGAAAAAATTTACCTTCTCCGAATATATTGCCAATGGCGCCATTGGATTGATAACTAAGAGGGTCCCACATCCCGCATATGTGTGAATGAGGTTGGTAGCGTATCTCTGCCTTAAAGTGTGAAGGACACTGGATTCGTTCAAGTGCCGCAAAGCTGCCAAGTCTTCTGCTCTGTCAAATTGAGGAGGATTCGCCTAAAAATAAATATACTGGGTAATAAACAGTGGTTATGAATCACTAAGGAGACCTAGGCATCAAATTCTTGGATCGATAGTTCCCAGAAGGAAGTAGATTGTAAGCAACCTTACTTGAATGGTACATATCCTACCCTTTATGGCAAGAAGTTTCGGCAAGTAGTAGGTGGTTGATGAAACATATAAGAAACTCTACTTGCTAATATCTGACCTTTTCATTAATGCAATTTGCCAGTCAGATTGCTCGTATATAATATAGTATTTATTTTTATATATTAGATTGGACAATCACCCGATGACAACTCAAGAAATATGATGCATTTTTTAGATAAATTAACGTAAAATTGTTCGGGTGTGTTGGAGATGCTTTTTTAATAAAAAAAAAATTGTTAAATGTGCGGATGTTTATTTGACATCACTTCAAGGGGGCTGCGAGAGCAAACAAGAAAAAACGAATGATCATTGTATCGGAGGCGTTTACTTTTTTGGTGTCAGCATGTGCTTTACAAATAAAATTGTCTTTTAATAAGTGGAAATATAACTACGGAGGAATGAATTAATTGACGGAACAAATGAACTAAACAATTATTTAAACACACCTTCTCTAAATCATCCTCGTCCACCACCAAGACCTCTCCAGACTGTTCCAGTCTGATCCTGATCTTCCCTGGCTCCGCGTCTGGCCCATCTTCCTTTCGCGCAGCTGTGAATCCGCCCCTGTGCATCAGCCACAACCTTTCCGAATCGAGCCATTGTTTTTCTTTTTCCAAGTGTTCCTCGGACTTGGCCTGCAACAAACAATAAAAACATATTATTCGTTCTCTATAGTGTATAAGTGTTAAATTGTTAATATTAGTTTTGCGGTCTGTATTAAATAATTACATAGAAAATTTCACACGTACAATTTTTAAACAATAAGAAGGAAGAAAATGCCATCCTGGTTTGAAAAAGACAAAATGAGCAATTTAAACGAAAATGCAAGATTTGGGTGCCAATCTATCCAAGGAATAAAACAATCGACAGCTGAGAATATTCCACTTAACACATAGAAATGCAAGAACTCAATTTGGGCACAGTTCTCAGAGTTTCTAATGGTAAGAAATTATAAACTGGAAAAATGTACTACTGTGATGGAACTGGCGAAAATCCTCGAAGATTACGCCTTTAATATGAAGAAGGGTAATGGCGAAGACTAAAGAATCTTCTGTAAAGGCTATATGGAACACTACAGCAAAAATGATTAAAGAAATTTATTTTACAGAATACGAAATAAAGATTGAACCTTTTACGGATATTTCCTTTAAAAATGCGCGAATGGCAAGAGACGCAAAGAGAAAGTAGCTCCAAAGTTGTAAGGAAAAGAGGAAAGTAAGTTCAAAAACATTATCTACCAAAGATTTACTAATAATAATGCAAAGCTACAATGAAGAAAACCCCGATGAAGCAAAAAAAAAGTTTTTCCATCTCTGCTCATTTGAACTAGCTTGGAGAGGCAATGAGGCCGTAAATTGCAAAATTCAATACTTTCAAAAGGAGTTTGATACCATGGGAGAATTTACCAGACGAATTGAATATAAACAGCATATTTTCCAAGACAGATGGGTCAAAAGGACTGGCAAACAGCAAATGGTTGGTAAGAAATTCATCAAACAAAGACGTATGCCCTATAAGATTATTTTTAAAATTATTGGAAAAAAGAGGACCAAACATTTCCGCAGGCAGACTGTTTCTCTACGTTCATCCAAACTAGCAGAAGGGATGTTGGTTCAAAAATACTCCACTAGGAATAAAAACAGTATCTAAGTTGATCAAAATTTCAGCGGAAAGAATTGGAATAGATACGAAGAAGCATAAAATAACAAATCATTCTCATCGATCTTCCGATGTGTCTGCCCTATTTAAACAAGGTGTAGGGGAACAAGAGTTGATTAAGTTAACAGGCCACTCAAACGCAAATTCCCTGAAACCATATCTGCAGCTAGATCCTAGTCATCATCTGAAGTTCATCGAAAATCTCAGAACAACAAATGAAGCATGTGGACCTTCGACTTTTCAAATACAAGTCAATCATGCCCAAAACCCAAAACCATGCTTTGATAGAAAATAATGGACAAACTATTACTTATATAACAACTGTACGTTTTCATTGTTTTCTCGTGAAATAGTCTTGTCGAATATCATTAAAGAGAAAATTTTGTATCGGCAAAATTTTCTCTTGGTTTTATTCAATTTTGTTGCTTTTTGGTAATTTCGCTTATGAAATTGCCCAGCAACAAACTTTCATACCAGTCGAAAATTTTCTCTGTTATGATATTATACGATAATGTTAGGTAACACTTGAAACCCCTGTAAAATTATAGAATTCATATAAATATATAAAAGCTAATTTGGCTTATTGTTGATTTCAATTCTCTGACTAATATTCCACTTTAAAAAACCTTATTTGATACAATTAATTTATGCAAGGCTTCAAGGAACATTTGAAACAAAAAAAAAGCAATCTACACAGGAATTTTCCGCATTACCATTTTCAAGCGACTATTAATCGCAAATTTCACAAGAAAACACTTGATGAAACTCATCTTAATTATCCCCCCAGCGATTTAAGCGCTTCAAATAGAAATTAGATGCATTTTCTGACTTCCTGATGACTGTTTTCATCAAAACGCAGAAAGCTGATAGGTAAAATAACTAGAATAGCATTTTCCTTAATGGTTTAAAGCAATTGAGAACATTTCAGACAGGAGATGTTTAGCAATTGCAGGTAAATAAGTGTAAAAATGTTAACGATTATGGAAAACGCATAGCCGCATTCTAAATATCGAAAATGTAGGTATATCAGGATTGGGAATTTTTATAATTGGTTTTGTAAATAGGTACTTAATATTTTAAAGATGTCCGGTAAGTTCTGCTAGTGTAATTTTTTAATTCATCAATCTATTTGATGTCTGTGTGTTTTCTCGGAACAGTTGTTATGCGAAATTGACTCCTCATACTTGTAAGCTTATTTGTAAATAACACATATATTTTCCGACTTATCTGTACGTAAAGAATTTCGTTATTTTTAGATGCAATTAATTCTCACCTAATACCCAACAAAAATCCGATTCCGAAATTTAAGACAGATTCTTGAACTTGAAATAAAAAAAGACGTCTATTTTTGTTCAAGACACAAATTAAATGGCTTTCTACTTTCTACGATCCAAGAGATTTTGTAATAAAAAACATCAAATAAAATCTAATACTGTTCGTTACTGTTAATACAATTTGTGTGTGTGTGCGCTCGTTAGTAATAAAGTCATAATAGAGTGTTAAAATTATCGAATTCTATGGGGTGGCACAAAAACTGTACCTAATTACGATAAAATTGTAGATAATTAACAGCTTCTAAAATAATCTGTTAAAAATCTAGAAAATTTTATTTATATTGCTTTAGCAGGTATGCAAGGGGAGGGGCAGCATAAGGCTTGAATTTGTGCCTATAAGATCGCAAGCCAATGGTATAATAGCAATCATCATGGCAATAATTATTCTCTGAAAATTACCTAGTCTAAATTATTCCTATTTAAAATGCCGGGTTGCTCATAGATTTTTTTTTAAATAATAAACCAACCAGCAACTTTAACTGTGGCCTAAATGACATTGGCAGAAATGATTGTCTAATTCAGAGTGGCCCGGATAGCTTAAGGTGGAATTATCAATGTCATTTAATTTATTGCCAACCTATAACCTATTTCGCCTTGTTTTTCTTAGTATATGATTTTATTGACTAAGATTTAAATAAAATCAATATCGTCGTCACAGTATTTAGGTAATATCTGATATATTACAAAAATATCAATTTATTTCATTGCTTATTTTGGGAGAATTGTATAGTGAAAGAACAATGACATAATAATGTTAAAAAAAATCTTAACCGATATTTTTCGATATACAATTCTCCTTAAATAACTTATGAAATTCCTTGATATTTATTTAACATGTTTAATTATTACCTATGAAGACGATATTGATTTTATTTAAATTTTGTGTAAAAGTTAGAAAAAATAAATAAATCTACGCGAAATAGGTTATAGGTTGGCAAGCATCTTGATACTCTCACCTTAAGTTTAGTTTTACTAATCACAGGAAACTTTGATTGTGAATAAATAATGTTTTCCAATCTCATTCCACATCACAGTCCAAGTTGCCACTGTCTTTTATATTCTTGCAGACTAAAAGCATAGTTTTAACTTGTTCAATCTCTGTTTTCTTCGTTTTTTTTGTTTATTATATTGTTTTATAAATTTAGCTATAACAAAGTGAATAACTAAAAAAAAATTAAAAACTAAATTACAAATTTTACAAAATAAGGCAATGCGGATTATTTTAAATTGTGACAAATATACAAAAATTAATTTTATGTTGAAAAATTTAGATTGGTTGAATGAACTTGAATGTCAAAAATTTAATTTTTTATTTTGTATGTATCTTTATACATAATTTATTGCCTGATTGTTTAAAATTTTTTTGTTCTTTTAATTATGACTATCCCAATTATAAAACAAGAACTAATCAAAAAATTTTATGTGGATAGAGTGTCTAAAACATTAGCTTATAAATATATTTTTTTATGAAGGTTTGATAGAATATAATAATTTGAAAAATTCTATTAAATCTCAAAAATCATTAACACTGTTTAAAAAAACTTTAAAATTACATTTAATTAAAAAAAATGATACGGAATAGTTGATACAATTTACAAAATGTTTTCTGACTTTTCTGTCTGTTTTTGTTAAAAGAAGGTTGCGTTTTAAAATTTAAAAATAAATCTATAAGAATGTGTTAAAAAAATGTATTAAAAAATATTTAATTGTAGCTTTTTGCTAAATAAAACATGTTACTACTACTACTACTACTATTGAATTATATGAAATATACAAGCAAGCATAGGTATTCACAGCAATGGAACTATTAGAAATTAAGTAAAAGTGATATGGCAACATGCCAAGGCTGTTAAAAATGTAATGTATGTGGGCCACCCTGTATATATAAGTAGTTGTTATAATTGAGGCGACATGACTCGCGTCTAAATGTTATGGCCTTAATCTTAATGTTCTGGTAAACATCATTACCATGCAAGTTTACGGTGCCGTACCAGGAAAATAACTTGACGTAACACATGAATTAACAAACTATGCAAATTGGTGTTGATACATTAACGTTAAGTCCGAAAATTCTATAAAGTACGTTGGAAACCATTTAACTTCAGAATAATTGAGACCAGAAGGTCGGGAAGAAAGGTTAGAAGATAAGATATCATCATCAAAACAAGATAGTTATCTATCCTATCTTGAACGTAGAAATCTCACTAGAACTTTGATCGTAACAAATATTTTCAACCTACCTCTGAGTTCTCCCTTTGCCTCAACAATACTTCCAAATCCTTTAAACAGTTAGACTTATCAGTCGCACTAAAAAAGCCACCAGTTTTTCTACTCCTACTCATAATCGCGACCTCATCGTACTCCACGCACTTCACTTTCTTATTACGAAAACTCATCCTTATGTGACTTCTTGGTGGTACCTTTGGAGCATGTCCATTTTGGTGTAACGGACTATTATTTTTGGTACCATTTTCGAATTTTCCACTTCGACGAAATGAACCATTTCGTGATCTTATAAACACGTTGTCGGGCTCATCATTTGTTCCATTTTTGTCACCATTAAGTAAGGCCTTTTTCTTTTGAAAGTTGACACCGGCATCTTCGGAAGCTTTTCTGAGTCCACCCATCCAACCGTTCTCGTCAATATCAAAAATATCTAGATGCCTCATTTTCGAAGTCTTTGCCTCAGAAGCTTTGGTTCCACTATTAAACAATCTTGCGGTTACGTTGTTTTGTTTCTTCGATGTTTCTTCCGAACACTTAGTCGCCTTAGTCTCAGAAGAATCGACGGATTCAGATTCGCTGAAATTTTCTGAACTGATACTTGTAGTCTTGGGTTTGGGTAATGGAACTGGAGGTTTCTTTATTATTTTGCCTCGTGAGCTTCTGAGCGACGATGTTCTTTGAAATGGGCTTGCTTTCGGCGTCGTCTGACCGGATTCCAACGGATCATACCCAGAAACGGGCTCAGAACTATTTGGTTTGCCATTTTTTAGCTCACCATTGACCTTATTCGCTGGGCTAGCGGTTCTTTTGATAGAAGGTGTTCTCTGCAGAGGACATGGTTCTGAGGGGGACTCGGCAGGGTTGTAGTTTCCGTGACCATGCGCTAATCCTTTGCAGCCGGTGTGCTGGATGCTGCGTTTCTTTGGAATCGGAGATAGAACATCGCTACTTCGTAACGAACTCACGAAAGTCGATGCGAAGTTCATCATGTTTGCAGGATTTGTTTGTAGTCAGTTGCTATTAAAGATTAAGGTATTATAATATGTTATAATAATAACATTGTTAACTATTTTGGAGATTTCAAGATTTCCTAATACAATTTGTTGCTGTTTCTATAGGTTTAGTTTTAGATCGTACGTGATGCTGAGATTATGTGATACTGGTCCTAAGGGATATGTACAATAACTCCTAGATGATAAAGGAGTTGTTGATATGTATCGTGTTGGTTGAAGGATATACCAAGATGACTTAACTGAAGAAAAAAATAGCTACAGTCCAAATCAATGGAATTTAACTCAGATAATCACAAGAATGCCTCGTGTATTTATTACTGCAGTTAAACTAATGGAAAATATCTTAAGGCAGACCACGATATTTTTAGAAACACATCGTTTTGTCAGTCGTGATTTTGATTTAGGGTAAACGTTTTATTAACCTTAGTTTTAGCTTTTAGACGCAATGCAACGGCAGTGTCTGTCTGTCTGTCTGTGCGATTGTAATAAGGTAATGTCAAAGGGTAACAACACTAACCAGCACTGGGTGCACCGGGCACTGTATGTCTACTGATGATGGAACAACACATAGGTGAAGAACGGTTAGGGAACCCAGATACGAAAAACGCCATTTAACAGGATTTAAGGCTATTAAAATCAATTTATAACGATTTTAAACGTATTGCATATAAAAATTTAATAATATTTGAAGGTAAGTGAGCAGTTTATAGACAGGTAGGGGAATAAGGGGCAAGACGGGACCAGGGGGTAAAATGGGACACCCCACTTACTGCCAACAATGACGTGTGTGGACGGCTTTATTACATAACCTTGGATCCGCTTGACAACAACATCGCAGATCAGGCGTTCATGATGATCGATTTTCCAGTTTTACGTGTGAGTGATCTTATTTTCTGGCTTAAAACAGAGTATGTCAAAAGGTGAACATTAAGTTAAAGCCAAATACCTCATTTTTCCTGGAGTGTGCCAGTATACAGGGTGTTCAAATTCGACGCTCATCATTGCAATCTCGTGAAAGGTTAGAGATACAGCGAAGGTCAAATTGGGGTAACGTTGCGCCATTTGCCGACGATTAACATGCCGTCAAAAAATTTGGAAATATTTTGGTGTAAGATAAGCCAAATATTTTTATGTTGAAAAAGTTATGTATGTTATCCAACGAATTTCTAGAATAAACTTTATTTTTTGATAAATTAGTTTTATTTTTATTGATACATAAATGTAAATGCTTCGCGTCCACGTCTTGCCCCTGGTTCCCCTATATATATATACGAATTAAATATTACAAAACCGGCATATAAATTCTGTGCTGTTCGCATTACACCTTCTTAATCATAACTTAGACCATATGTTCCAAAGTTAAGTCATACGAAGGATGACCTTGAGGTATTGTGCAACTCATTATTCACGTCTGAAGCGCAATTTTTTTCACTTTGATTGATTTAATTATCGATAAGTGATGGTAAAAAGAATCTTATTAATAGTGGTACTTCAAATGATGTTGTTTCATCAATCGGATGTGGTGCCTGTTGCATCTGCAAGTATGGTGATCCGGCCAAGCAACTAAATAAGCCTATTAGACCACGCTCGATAATTTTTGAAACCAAAAAAAATAATAGTAGGATGAAACCCATTGGAAAAGGAAGAGAATATAACAAAAATGAAAGGAAAAATAATTTACGGGCGATCCGAGGTCGGGAAGTGGAAGGGGGTGAGTTTTTAAGGGTAGAAAACGATTTATCTCGATTTTCGGCAAAACTACAAGTCCTATGGAAAAACGTTAAATGGCAAAGTTGTAGGTAATAAAAAGATCTACAACTTTTGTATTTACACTTTTTTACATAACCTCAAAATTTATGTGAAAAATTCAAATAACCAAGTTTTTGGTTTTTTATTTGTATCTTTTACAAACAAAAATTTTTTTTTCACGAAATTTGGTGAAAACCTACCTTCTTATGTCCCAAACACACTGTAATTTTTTTGATTTAAAATATTAATTTTTTTCACCATATTCGAAAAAGCACCCTAATTTTCAATCGAAAATGCTCACGTCAAAATATCTGCTTTTTTAAAAAAGTCGGTGGGCTTTTTGTTCGTTGAAATCTCTACTTTCTGATGGTGTAAAAAAATTATACATTACTATGGTAAATGTTCTCAAAAATGCAAAGAAACGAAAAAAACTCGATTTTTTTTTTTAATCATTATGTACAATTTTGAGCTTGACAATGAAACAATAGCTCAGAATTGTACATAATGATTTTAAAAAAAATCGGATTCGAGTTTTTTTCGTTTCTTTACATTTTTTGAGAACATTTACCATAGTAATGTATATTTTTTTACATCATCAAAAAGTAGAGATTTCGACGAACAAAAAGCCCACCGACTTTTTTAAAAAGCAGATATTTTGACGTGAGAATTTTCGATTGAAAATTAGGGCGCTTTTTCGATATTATAAGTCAAAATAAGGTGAAAAAATAAATATTTTAAATCAAAAAAATTACAGTGTGTTTGGGACATAAAAAAGTAAGTTTTCACCAAATTTCGTAAAAAAAAAATTTTTTTGTAAAAGATAAAAATAAAAAACCAAAAACTTGGTTATTTGAATTTTTCACATAAATTTTGAGGTTATGTGAAAAAAGTGTAAACACAAAAGTTGTAGATCTTTTTATTACCTACAACTTTGCCATTTAACGTTTTTCCCTAGGACTTGTAGTTTTGCCGGAAATCGAGATAAATCGTTTTCTACCCCTTTCCACTTCCCGACCTCGGATCGCCCGTAAATTATTTTTCCTTTCATTTTTGTTATATTATTTTCCTTTTTCAATGGGTTTCATCCTACTATTATTTTTTTTTAACTTTTACCATTTTCAAAGGCATGCCCTGCTCTATAATAATATGTAACTAGCCCCCGGATAAATCCGGGACGTTTGCGATGCTAGAACGCTATACCGCTACCCACGGAAGTTTAAGACAAAGCCTGAACAATTAAAATAGTAGGCAAGTAAAAACAATTACCTATTAAATTTCAGGCGAGCAATAAAATGCATATAAGCCGGATCCCACATTCTTGTAAATCAGTCATTAATTAATAAATTTATTAATGAAATGTAGCCAGAAAAAATGCCAACCTACGAAGTCCATAATATAATGTCTGTAAGGTCGACAACTCAATTAGTTGTAATTATATTCAACGTAATGACAGGAAAAAAATTGTTCGATCCGAAATAGGTGATTCTATTCATATTCATGGGACAATGAAGTACCTATGCTTTATTATAGGGTTGATAAGACTCCGATTGGGATCAGCTCAAACATAGGCGTAGTTAGGGGGGTACACCCCCGAAATCTAAATTAGCACCCCCAAAAAAAATTTACAATATATAAGCTAATTTTAGAACTAACCTATTTTTATAATATACATTATATGTAATGAATTTTTCATATTAATATTTCAAGCATTCGAATTCTGGTACAAATTCAAGTATATTTAGGTAGTTGCGGATTCTGTTCAAACTTTCTCCGTGTACCGTGTAGTTCACGCCCAGTTTACTTGTCAGAGCGGGTCTATGATCATAAAAATCTCGTAAAATACGAAAGCGGCATAATAGCTTGCTTGTGTATGTCATGTTCTGCAATTCTGCATTAATTTGATAATTAAAATTTAACCAGTCGAGGTCGTTTAAATTCGCAGAAATTTTTAGCCGGTATTTTGACTATTTTTTGTTTATTAAGGTTTAATATGGTTTTATTGAATTCAGTTAAAGTTTAAAGTTAAATAAACACGAAAAATCAATGAGTGCGTCGTCGGATATAAAATACACCGTGGAATTTTTGAAAAAATCTTTTAGCAAGTTACCGTTGGAGGAGAAAGTGATTGTCAAGCACATTGAAAGACCTAAACCTGCTATTAACATCACATTAAAATATTTACTAAAAATTATTGACCAAATTTGGGCGCGGTCTTAACATTTTTTTAGCCTGCGGCGCATTTCGCCTGCGGCAGGCTTTTTGTGCACCACCCACGTTAACATGTCACGAGCCACCACTGAACTTCAGCACCCCCAGTGTTGACCGTCTTACTACGCCTATGAGCTCAACGGCCTATAAAAAAAGTAAAATGCCTTTTCCCCATAAGACCTGTGTTAATAATAAAATAACATCTCTTGGAGGAATTAATTTTTTTCCCTAAAAAAAAAGTTGCCAACCATTTAAAATTATATTAACGCCAACCAAAAACACGAGTCTCGTCGAGCCACGGCGAGTCAGTCAAGCCTATTATTATAAACTTGTTCGCGTGTCTATTAATTTTACTGAACAATTTGTTGTTATTTTTGTGATATACAGGGTGTCCGGAAATGATGAGCAAAAAATTTAGGGGACAATTCTAGACCCAAAATAAATGCTATCTCTTCCTATAACATTTTTCAAAAATTGATTATTATTTTCGGTCTAGAATTAAGTTCCCCTAAATTTTCTGCTCATCATTTCCGGACACCCTGTATAAACTTTCAAAACAATAGGTATTAACAATGCCACTGTGTTTAGGGCATAACTGTTTTAATAGTGAGAAAAGTGCGACAGAGAATATATCTTTTAACAGGTAATGAATCTTAATACGTGCATTGTTTTATTAAGGTATACTGTAAATATCATAAAGGATTTTTATTATAAACCTTGCTGTTTTGCTTTTTTGACCTTTCAAAAAACCCAAATAACATAACCCCGTGTTTTTAACACTTGGAATGATGCTGCCAACGCAAATTAGTGGATGGCAACCTATAAAAACCAAAACCCCCATCATAGTAAGTACAGGACAGGGGTAGAGTGTGCCATTTATACAGCTTTAAGTGTTCTAGTTTTTTCATAGTTCTGTGGATCAATTTAAGAATAAATTATCTTGAATAAAACAAACCACATTTATTTTATGTGATAATGTCGTAATGTCATCTAATGAATGAACTGTAATTGTGCATTACCTGTGAACTGAGGATCAAATCAAATACCCTTTTGGTACCGAATTATAAAAAGTAAGGTTAGGATTTATCTTAATCGTGTCGTAAACGTTCCTTGTCTTGTTATGACACGCTGTTCAGTGCAAAAAGTTTATTTTTATGGGTTACAGACACAGATACAAATCCACTACTTGAACTGGAGGTAAACTAAGACGGTACAACCGTGCCGCGTACCGGTACAACTTGTTGAAACGATATACCTTTTCGCATCAACTAAGACGTATGTTTATTCAGATGAACTAGTGCTTTGAAAGTTTAATTTAAATGCAGATGATGTTGCAATGTGATGTGTAATTAGAATGTCTTCCGCCCAATAATAAATAATATTACCATTTACAATTTCCAATGTACGGAATATTCATCTAAGTATATTCACAAATCATATACAGTGTGTGTATAAAGTCTGGAAACGGCTTAATAACATCACAATTTACTGGCCGATTTAAAACAAATTTGGTACAGTTGTGTAAGAGGATCTAACGCACCGAATGACGATATTGGCGTTGTTGCCAGCTTTTTAGTTTGTCTGGAATTCGAACGAATTTTATATTTTTAAATATAACACCCAGTATATTTTTACATTTTTAAATTCCACATAAAATTATAATTATTTTTTATTAAATGCATTATTATTCTATACTTCATAGTTTCCGAGATATTGACTCTCGAAAAGTGACATTTTTGAACTTTGACAGCGTATAACTTTCTAACAGTACGTCTTAGAGCAAAACGGCTTACATGTCCCTATCTTCAATTTTTATTATCTTCCCAAAAAAATCAACGTCCGGTTAAACCGGATGTAACTCGAAAGCAGAAAATATAGTTGGTCCGGTTTAACTGGAAGTTGATTTTTTTGGGAAGATAATAAAAATTGAAGATAGGGACATGTAAGCCGTTTTGCTCTAAGACGTACTGTTAGAAAGTTATAAGCTGTCAAAGTTCAAAAATGTCACTTTTCGAGAGTCAATATCTCGGAAACTATGAAGTATAGACTAATAATGAATTTAATAAAAAATAATTATAATTTTATGTGGAATTTAAAAATGTAAAAATACACTGGGTGTTATATTTAAAAATATAAAATTCGTTCGAATTCCAGACAAACTAAAAAGCTGGCAACAACGCCAATATCGTCATTCGGTGCGTTAGATCCTCTTACACAACTGTACCAAATTTGGTTTAAATCGGCCAGTAAATTGTGATGTTATTAAGCCGTTTCCAGACTTTATACACACACTGTATATACTCCCGTGCAAAAAAAAAACGAGCATCGTACAATTTGGATCAAGTGTAGGGCTTTATAGTTCTTTTTATTTTTACTCCGATTTAAGTGATATTTTAGAGAGCTCTGGATACATTTATTAGTTTTAACATGCTTATACAAATTTTAAGAGAAATTGGTTTTTTGACATATATTATACAAAGGTAATCGAAAAGTTTTTTTTTTTGTCTAGTGTCAAAACACCCTATGGAATAATTAAGAAGTAAAATAATTTAAAATATCATTAAGCGGCAAATATTCTTTGCATTTTGGTTTTTGGTTCATGTCAATACGTGCATTTGTTCTCACCCAAATGCAAAATGATTCTGATGATGTCAATAATTTAGGAAACGCAAAACTAAAGCTATTGATGACCGATTTCTTGTACTTAAAACACTTCGGAATCGTCGTTTCACAACGGTACAGGCCAAAAACCAACTTCGAGGTTCGAATTAAAAATGTCAGTTCTTGGACAGTTCGTCGAAGATAACACGAAGGTAATTGAAACTCACGCAGACCAGCAACTGGACCTAAATTACAACCTCCTCATAAGAGTAGGAAGATTACAATTTGGTGGTGAACATTTACATTGGAATTTGGAACAATGGAGCAATGTACTCTTTATTGATGAGTCTAGATTCTGTCTACACTCACCAGATGGGTGAGAGCGTGTATGGAGGCGAAGTGAAGAACAATTTGCTGAATGTAAATACGTTCATCAGCCCTCGGCTTAGTTATGGAGGAGGTTCCGTGATGGTTTGGGCAGGAATATCAAGGGAGGCTTCTACCAAGGGGGTCCATAGGGGGGGGGGCAAAACGGGCACCCCCCCCCCCTCCCCTAGGCGCCCACATTACTATTTTATTTCATAACTCAGTATAAATATTGAATAGTACAGTGGTTAGTTAGTAGACCAACATATCAATAAGTTAATACATTAGGCATAAGTTAAATAAATAGTCTTATACAGTGTCACCAGTAAAGTCCGCATCATATGGGATTTTTTTAATTAATATCTTTATTCAAAATTTGACTTTGGCATCAAGTTCTGCATCGATCGAGATGAAAATTAGGCAAATAAATAGTAGTCACGTGATTCGCAATATCTGTCAAATTTTAATTTTTTTTTCAAAAAAGTGGGGTTATTTCAGAAAATATCGAAAAAAGTTATAATTTTTTTAAAATGCAGTTTCTAGCCCACATGCAAAATTTCAGCTGGATAAGATAATTTTGATTTTTTATCTATATTTTGTAAATTGCACCACTTTTGCAAAATAAGACTCAACGCAACCTATACATAAAATTTCTTAGTTTTGACAATGCTTTATTTCAGATACATTTTCTTTAAACTAGCGTCATATTAAATGTGTGTTTTTCTACAAAATCAAAATTGGGCTATTAAAATTTGGTCGCATGTGATGCAAAGTTCATTTGTTTTTAACCCTGTATAAGGTAACTTCATAAAATACGTATTTTTGAAAACGTAGTTTGTGACTGAAAGTAAAAAAATAAAAAATAAAATAAAGAGATTTTAAATTAAATCGTTGAAAATAGATAAACTTTCCGTTGGGTTAAGCAAAAATTTATTTTCCACTTAATGAACACTTTACTGATGACACTGTGTTCTTTTTTGTCTTAATATTAAGGTGTATTACTTTCAGACACAAACTATATTTTCAAAAATACTTATTTTATAAAGTTACCTTATACAGGGTCAATAACAAATGAACTTTGCATCACATGCGACCAAATTTTAATAGCCCAATTTTGATTTCGTAGAAAAACACACATTTAATATAACGCTACTTTAAAAAGAATGTATCTGAAATAAAGCATTGTCAAAACTAAGAAGTTTTATGCGTTGAGTGTTATTTTGCAAAAGTGGTGCAATTTACAAAATATGGGTAAAAAATAAAAATTATCTTATCCAGCTGAAATTTTGCATGTGGGCTAGAAACTGCATTTACAAAAACTTTTCCCTATAACTTTTTTTTGATATTTTCAGAAATAACCCCACTTTTGAATTATTTTTTGAAAAAAATTAAAATTTGACAGATAATGCGAATCACGTTACTACTATTTTTTTGCTTAATTTTCATCTCGATCGAAGCAGAACTTGATGCCAAAATCAAATTTCGAATAAAGCTATTAATAAAAAAAAATCCCATATGATGCGGACTTTACTGGTGACACTGTATATAAAAAGTATTGTTTAAGTTTTTGCCCCCCTGAAAAACGCTCTATGGACGCCCTTGGCTTCTACTGAATCTGTGTTTATTGATGGGGACTTGCTGACAGCACTGAGATATATTGAGAGAATATTGGCAAATCATGCAGTTCCATTTGGTCCATTTATCGGAGATAGTTTTATCTTGATGCAAGATAATGCCCGACCACATGCACACAAATAATATGTTAAAGCATTCCTTTAACGATAATTTTGCGATGCCTAAATTTGCCTTTTTCGTGATTATTGTTTGCTTATCAAAAGGTAAATATCTATAGTTTATATTGGAATAGCTATATTTTTCACGCGTCTATTCGCTTGGCCACAACAGGACATCTAATTTTATATTACTTGCTCTGGTCCTGGTCGTGTGATTGGCAATTGAACGCCACATTTAAAAACCGGGCCTTAGATTGGTCAATGTTAGTTGTCAACAAATAAAATTGTTAAACTAATAATCGGCCGGCAATAAAAAATGACGGTTACATAGGTAATATTCAAAGTGGACAATTATGTTAATCGCTTTAACGAAGTCGCATTCGAGGCTAAGATAATTTTGAATATTACACCAACAAAGAATATCTTAAGCACGCAAATCTATAATATGGTCGTTAAAATTATACAATAGCACATGAATACACCATAATAATGATCATGTTTACGCAACAACGGAATAACAATCAGTTCTTCCTAAAACAAATGAATGAACTAGTAGGAAGAGTACCTACACAAAGGCTTGTACCACAATATAACAATGGTGTTCTTAAAACAAAATCAGGGGAATTATTGGGCCAACAATGTCAGCACCTTTATCTGACATGTATATTACATTTTAGTATTTAAATTTAGGTACTCTGCATGTGTTATTACACGTAATATTTGAAGAAAAAAATAATTAATACGAAAACCAGGTAGTACGGTATAAATTATCCTGAGAAAAAGTAGTAAGAATTGAATAAAGACGTTGCCTAAGCAAATTTCACTTGTTAAGTAATACGGTAATTGAAGATCTGAAGAGAAGTCTTCTTCTGGCCAATTATTAGTGAAATGTGTTTGCTTAAGACCCGATTACACATGACGGGCTTAAGTTCAGTATCGGCAGTGGCGGCTCGTTAATGAAGGGCTCTGGGGCGCCGCCCTCCCTGCAATTATTTCAAACAGAATCCAAAAATACTTTACTTAAAAAACCAATAAAGTAATCTATGTAAGCAATCCATTAAAATAATTCGAACCAAACATAGCCCTATTCCAGCGGGTAGGTTATACTAAGCGCGGGCATAAACCAAACATTCCATTCCAACGGGCAGGTTATACTCATAGATAAGCGAGTTCCGCGCTCTCAATGTTATACTAAGCGCGGGCGGGCGGGGGCGACCGATTATCCGTCCCGATTCAACGCGGCTTCTCGATGAGTTGCCATGACGACAAAGGCGTGACGTCACCTACACATCGCACAACGAGCGGCTACGGACGAGCTCCAATTTTCCGCGCCCAACAACAGCTGTTCGCGATGCCACGGTAGAATAATTGATATTATGTGCTCTGACGAGGCGACATGTCGCTGCCGCTAGGCGCTAATGTTTTGTTTATTTGTTTTGATTTGATTTATTAGTTACGTTATAAAACTTATAAAGTTGGAAAATGTCGTGTGATATGAAGGTCAGTGATTTACAGAAGCTTGTGTTTAGTTCTCTGAGCTTAAGTGAAAAACTTGATTTAAAAAATGCAGGGCGGACACTAGAAATTGAACATAGTACAAGTGCAATCAAAATGTAAAAGTAAGGCACAGTTTACGCGTAAGTTTGACAAAGAAATATATAATAAAAAATCCTGAATAGGTATGCGGTTGTGACGACAAATTTTTATAGTGCAAAACATCGTCATAATGTGGTAAGTTTTGAGATGTTAGGACTAATATTTTAACTTGTTTAAGTAGTGCTTGCTGATGAAATTAAAATTCACAACGTGAAAGTTAGAAAAAACAGACACGTACCTTTGAAAATAATAGACATTTAAAAAAATTTTTATTTAAAGCCAGCGCCCCCCCCCCCCCTGACTCGCTAGTCACAAGCCGCCACTGAGTATCGGCATAAACTAAGTAAACTTAGACGTAATGTAAATGCCGAAAAGCGAAGTGACTTTTAGACGGATTTTCGCGTTTGCTAAATCTTTATCGCAGGCAACGTTTGGCGTAAGGAATAGTAGAAAAACCCGACGATTGCAGTTAATAAACAAAGATAGCAACAATATTAAGCTATTAATTAAAATTAATAAAAATAATTTCGTTTCAATTTCATTATTATCCAGGGGATTGACCGCAGGTCAATAAATTGTAAATAAAGCCTAGCCAAAACTTCTGCAAGACAAAAATTGGCTATTAATTTGTTTTAAAATAAAAGAGAGACCAAAGCAAAACGGTACCATTGGTAAATGTAAAAATCAATACTCTTTTGCTTTCTTAGGGTCATATTAAGTATGTTGACACTGTCTTTTTTTTATTACATTCCTAAAATTATGTTGGAAAACGTATTTATGTAGATATTTTAGATGAGGATCATCGAATTAAAAGTATACCATTGATTGGTCACATTTTTTGGCGATTTAAATGTTAATGCACATTAGGATGCTTCTAAATTACTTCTAACAATATTAAATCATCTTTAATTAATAAAATAACCGAAATAGGAAATTAATCGGTTATTCTTGGCTTATTTTTAAAACCCGAAATACCCAGGACCGTACTTTAGATATACAGTTTTTAAAATTTTCAACTATTAATGAGAAAATAATTAAACAAACGACGCTCAAATTGACCAGTCGCAGTTACTTAGACTGAAGGTCGACCCGCCGGCATCTACCCGAATATCTCGCGTCTAGTTCTCTGTTCTTGTCTAGTTATCGAAATGAAGGTAAATATATATACAGACTGTCCGCGGATAGGGTTTACAATAGCACAAATGAATAAAAAATTTCATTTTTCGGGAAAAAGTCATTCTTGATAAAAAATTTTGCTCGTAACGAAAATGCAATTCACGAAGAGAAAATTTTGATTTTTTATACAGGGTTCGCAAAAACTTCAAAAACATGATTTTTCTCCAAAGAGTAAACTACCTTTATTTTTAATTTTTGACCAAAATGCCAATTAGAAATCTTATTTAGAATAACGTATGTAATTTAAATCCCAGATTTAAAATAAATCTTCGATTTTTTTAGTTTTTTAATTTTTAGAGGTAAAAGAATGTTTTTTTGGATAACAGCATTAGCGGCCGAAATACATACATAACTACATTATCAATGACAGAGGGGTATCAAAAAGTTTCAAAAACTGATTTTTGGTGTTACCAGAAACATTTATTTTTAATTTCACAAATGAAATGACCCCGGAAATAACACACAATTTTTTAAAAATAACAACAAATAATAATTTCATAATTTGCTATTCAACACATTTTTCCACCTGTAAACGAATGTGGTCAAAACTTCTTCGACTTTGACCACAGATGGATTGGTCGGAATGGTCCGGTTCTGTGGCCCCCAAGAAGTCTCGATTTAACTATTTCAGATGCCTATCTTTGGGGGCGCCTCAAACAATAAGTGTACTCCCGTCCAATTGAAAACGGCGTACAGCTTCTAAAACAGCGAATTGTTAAAGTTGTTCAAAGAGTTTCCATTGAAGAAATTCGAAGAAGTTTTGACCACATTCGTTTACAGCTGGAAAAATGTGTTGAATATGGAGGGGGAGGAGTGTTTGAATAGCAAATTATAAAATTATTATTTGTTGTTATTTTAAGATTTTTTTTGTGTTATTTCCGGGGTCATTTCATTTGTGAAATTAAAAATACATATTTCTGGTAACACCAAAAATCAGTTTTTGAAACTTTTTGATACCCCTCTGTCATTGATAATGTATGTATTTCGACCGCTAATGCTGCTATCCAAAAAAAAAAAATTCTTTTACCTCTAAAAATTAAAAAAAAAAATACTAATCGAGGATTTATTTTAAATCTTGGATTTAAATTACAAACGTTATTCTAAATAAAGCAGCAGAAATGTATCGTTTATCAAAACAAAAAATAAACATGAGCCGAATGTAATAGGGTTTTCAGTACAAATTAAAGAAAATACATTTCCTTATTTGTTATAGGGTCGGTTTTTGGGTAAGGCAAACGAAGTCAAGGTGGGACAGACACATCCTCCTAACTACACCCATGTGCATACAACAACATCCTAAATACGATAGAACCATTTTCATCGAAACACTTTTTTTGAAAGTCAATTAAAAATAATTAAATTTATATCTGTATGTTAATAGGTAATTACTTTCAGTAAATTATAAATTATAGTCAACTTAAGCAGATATTAGTTTTGTCCTAATTTTAAAAACTAGGTAATAATAATTATTGTTGTCTTCCTTTTCCCAGAATAATTTATATTGATATGTCGTTTAATTTTGCCTTAATGATAAGTACAGTAAATACTAAGGGGCAAAGGACAAGAGGCAAATAAAAAAAATAGACACCATCACTAATTAATTTGTTATTAATTAGGAGTGACGGGTATACAGGGTGTCTAACAGTGCCCGCCTATAAGAATATTTGGGATAGTTATGCGATTTGAATCGTGCAAATTGGAATAATGGGGTTTTCGGAGCCGCTCTCTTCAAATGAAATAACAGAGTCCATAGGCGACTTCTGGGTATACCGGAAGGCGTCTCAAAATTGCCTAGTTTAAATAGAGCATACTATAAAGTATTTTTTTTTCATTTTTAATAACTTTTATTAAACCGTCGTTAATTTAACTAAGTGGCGTATATGCAAAAATGCGATATTTAGATTTTTACGGTAGTATATGTGAATTGACAAGGGGCATGCGCTCGCTAAGTGGCGTATTTCAATTCCCAACGGTTTAAAAGTTATTCCGTTTTTTCGTTTAGGCGTACGACTAATAAGCGCTAGGATCGCTTTCGCTAACGGGCATATATGATATACGTCTATCAGTAAACCTATGTCAAATGGCAACATTGTACTTTATGAGACGTATATGCCTATATCCGCCTGTTTGAGGACGTATGACAATAAGGTTTTAACCTCAAAATTAGCCGTTATTTTAAATTAACGTGACAAAGTTTTATTGTTTTGGTGTTCTATTGCACAGTATACATTATTGGCTTTATTGGTAACAAAATGGATGTACTCGTTAACTGGAGGAATGGGACACAAAATGTAGTAAATTTCAATGAGTTGGTAGTGTTAGATAAGACTTTACAAGAAGGGAGCCAGGTTAAAATGTTATATAAAAAAATGGTACTATGGAACAGCTGTGGCAGTCAAAAATATAAATGATTACGATTCGGAAGATGAGTTACCGCTAATTCATTTGAAAGAGATAATAAGTAAGGACATTAAAGACGAAATCGGCCATTCAAGTAGCAAGGATTTAAATGGTTTTAAATACTAAAACCAGTAGTCTTAATGTATAATAATGTATGATACATGCTTAAGAAATATACCGGCCTATATAAAAATTGAGCAATAAATTATTTTACTAATAGGCGTATATTGGTAAATGCAATAGGCGTATATCAAAATGCAATAAAAAATAATTTTACAGAGTGGCGTATATATTTTTTTAAGTCATATCTCTTCTGTAGATAGTAATATTACATTTTCATAGATATCTTTGCCAAACTGTTCAAAGGACTCATCGATATATCTAAGCTGATTATTATATGCGTTTTAGTTCCAGAATTACGAGCAAGTCAAATATACTAAAATCTTTAAAAGGCTCTCCTGGAAACTTAACTAAAATGATATACGCCACTTAGTCAAATTAACGACGAAACGTTTGTGAGAAAAAAATATTTGTTTCAAATTTTGACCTTTAAGATAAGGGTGTCGCCTAAAATTGAATATATTTTTAAAGATAAAAGAGGGAAACTCAAAATTCCGGCTGTGAATTGTCGGAAAATGCAATTTTAGATTCAGGGAAGTGGAAAACTATCAATTTTTAATCTTTTGATCAAAACTTTTTAAAAACTCCTTTTTACACACATACATTGTTACGTTGCTGGTTCATTAAATGGATAGGCGAGGACATTTCCTATCTGTCCACATTCCCTATAGGGGAGAGTCCCCTAGTACCGGACATCTCCCAATACCGGACATAGTCAGTTTCTTCACTTTGCCGATAGGTGGCGCCCAAACATGTATAGAGTTATAGTCGCGTCTGTTACTAATGTTACCTCTCCGAAGCGTTTTAATCTATGGTCAGTTTGACAGAAGTTATCAAAGAAAAGGTTAATGTATGGTGATGTTCTTTGTTTATTCGTTACTTTTAAGCCTGTGTGCAGTGATTTTGCCGCATTATACTTTTCTGTACCGAAAAGCACATTAGCAGACAGAATAAAACTGTTAAAGTCTGGCGTTGAGGTTACCTTACCTGCTAAAACGGGGAGATTTAAGAAGACATTTTCAGAAGAACTAAAATCTGTTAGTTTTTCTTTGCGTCCGGTACTGGGTGCCCATTTTTCGAATCATCGAAATGTAACCGTTTTTTATTTTATTTTTTTATTTAAAAATACCTTAAATATTTTAAAAAAATGTAGTACGTACTTAAAATGGTATATGTTTACGAGTAACATAGTGTTTTTTTATTTTATTTTTAAAGTGGCCAGTTCCAAAAAAGCTAAGGTGTCCGGTACTAGGGGACTCTCCCCTACCTAATTGGAATAGTTTAAAACTTATTAATGGTTTTTCTCAAAAATCCATCCAAACATCCAGCAGTCTTATTGATTTTTGGCAAGAAGGTCATACCGTCCGAGCAAAAATTATTTGTATCAAAGAGGGCCTTGCATCTAAGGACGTAATGCTTAGCCGTAGAGCTTAATACCTGTTGCGTGTCAGTAACTTATAGTTATTCCGTCATCTTTGACAGTCGTTACAAGTAATTTGATTCATCTCTAATTTTTCCAATTTCTTGAACAATTCACACAATGGGCTTTACGGAACAGCACAAAACATTCATGATTGAAGCAAATTTTCGAAACGGGGTTAGAGTAAATGGTGAGTGGCAATACAATCCGGGTTTGTGCATGGACGATTTTCACAAACATTTTGCTAACGTTGCTTTTATTGCTGGGGATTTTAATAATTGCCTGAAAAGAACCGTGGCTGTGTTTAGGGAAACAGGTTTTTATACAACACAAAAAAGGAGCAGGAAGACCATTTGTAAGAACAGAAGAACTTGTTGCAAACGTTCGTGAAATAATGCAAAATACGCCAACAAATTGTATAAGACGCCTGTCCCAAGAAGTAGGAAGATCTTATGGAACATGCAGGACTAATCTTAAGAAGCAGCTAAATTTATTTCCTTATAAAGTACAAGTATTCCAAGAAATACAAGCCGCAGATTTGAAAGACGCAGGAATTACTCTCAATGGTTTACCCAAAATTTATTGGAAAGAAATGATTATTCTGTATATTCTTACTTTGTTAATTTTGTAAACAACAAAAATAAATTTGTATTTGTCTACTTATTTTATTACTCATTAGTTTGGCATATCATGTCATAATATGAATTCGACAAAATTTTAACCTAGATTTGTTTCGATATATCGTCCCCATGTCATTGTGATCTAAACCAAGCCCCACGTTTTTTAATACAAGCCCTCTTTGATGCAAATAATTTTTGCTCGCACGGTATAAGCAAAGTAATAAAATTGCAACTGACAAAGACACGCGTCTGTAGAAATATATTGCCGCTATATCACGTCACGTATTAAAATCGGTTTTTAGGTTAACGGACATGCAGAAACGATCTCCCGGAAAAGCTTGTTCGGTACTACGTTAATAACATTTTTCTCATATGCGAACTTTTCGCCAGCCACTGTATAAGAAATCATAATATTCTATTTGCGATTTTGACAGCCGGGTACAAAAGCAAGTCTGTATAGTCCAATAAAATAAGTTATTTTTACTTAAAAAAATGTCAAAAGACATTTTTATGCATATGTCTACTTTAGTTATAGTATAGAAGTAAATACAGCTGCAAAAACGACATAAAGCAAAGCTATTAAAGGCATATAACCTAATTAAGGTAAGTCAGTCGGCGAATAAGAATACCTTGAGAATAACGTCCTGCCATTTTTGGCTTTATTGAACAAGGTCATCATCTTAGTATGGAAGGGCTTGGAACGATTACTTTATTGTTTTATACAATACGTTTTCGTAAGAAAAATTGTTTATGGTAAACATAGATGGATAAAAATATTATGAGTTCATGTGGAAAATTTTGAAAAACAACCTATTATACAATAATAATAATAAAGATATCTATTTGTGCTAAAACATAAAATAAATTTTTGTCTACGATCGTGCAAAAAGATACTATTTTTTTGCACTAGTGTAAAAAGTAAGTGAAGAACCTGAGACCTCCACGAGCAAAAACGAGAACGAAATTCAAAAAATTACTTGACATGAACTTTGTCCATCAGCTACCATAGTAAATTGCTCTAAATACCATATTATTATTAAAATTGAAATTATAACTTAAAAAATGAAAATACCTAACTAGTTTTATAAAAATAACGTTAGTTTAAACTGTTCATGTTATTGTTAAGAATTAGTTAGTAATATTTCTTGTATTGTAAAACATTCTTCAAGAAAATTTGAAAAAAAAAATTAAATTCGATCGTAGAAAAAATGTTGTGTGCAACACGTGCAAAAAACATATTTGTTGCACTTAGCATGATCGCAGCTCTCGACTTCGTCTTGAGCTGAAAACTTCATGCATCATGTAACAAAGATATACTTTTTTATTATTTTATGAATAAAACAATTTAAGTGAATTTTGCGTATAAACTCAAGTTTTATACTACGTTGTCAGGTATATAGAAACACCTTCCTTTATTAGTTTGGACACATTGGAAAGATCCTCATTAGTCAAGGAAATCCAATGCAGAAGATTATAATTTTTTATTTTGTGATATACTTTGTTTATCATCAGCAAAAGCTAATAGATTACCATATTTCATAGTCCCAGTACAGATCCTTGAGGAACCCTTTTAATACGTTTGATGAATATGAAACATCATAAAGAAATTCTTTTAATTTGAGATTTATTTGATAAATTTGCAAACCATTCACAAGTGTGTGTACTAAATCCTATATATTTAAGATTTGCAAGTAATATTTTATGATTAAGAGAATTAAAAGCCTTGGCCAGATCTAGAAAAACGATACTAGCAACAAAATTTCACCGGTTTCGTCGCCTTAGGTCTCATCAGAGGGTTTTGCGAGTTGTAAATTGTTATACCGAAACCCACATGAACTGCATACGCAGAACTAAACGAATTAATCGCAGAATACAGCAACAATTTTGAATTCGACACTCTACTTGTAGAAATCTCCAAAATATTCAACAAAACCACCATTATAATGTGAAAACCATCATTATAATTGGACTTGATTAAGTAATTATTGTTGAATTCATCACCTCTACTGTCAATTAAATATAGTTTCGCATACTCTTTAACGCCACTGACATAAGAAGTAGATTTAGAGTTACAAAAAAATCAACCCCGAAACTATTTAAAGTCACTTTCTGTTCATAAGTCACAATCAATTGAACAGAACGCAATAATAATTTAAAAAAAAACCTAAACAATTAAAGATGAGCGGCTGATACTCTACTCAAAATTGTAAAATTTCGAACTCCATATCTGTCAAATCACGCACCTACACTGTCAAAATTCGCACCCCCGTCCGTCAAATTTCGCACCTCGTAATCGCACGTATTACACCGGGCCAAAACAAGTGAACGACACGCCGTTCCGCCGCCGACGCAAGACCGTCTTACGAAAACAAAACACAAGCTATCGCACGTGAGGACTGAACTGTCAAGCGAGCCATGCAAGTGACGAAAAGCCAATCCAATGAGAAACGGATCTATGGGTCGGAATATCTAAGTGGGATCGGGCACTCGTTGAATTATAATTTTCTTGTAGTTTTAGCAGTTCTAGTTGGTACGATACTGGTAGGTACTATATTTTGTAAAAGATCGGTAAATAGTTATCGATGCTTTTCGAATAGTTATTTCATAATTTGTTCTGTCTGAATATTAATAAAACTTCAAAATGAGATCTCTATTTTAGTTGTTTTAAAAAGGAAATGATTAATACCTTAACTAAAAATTCGTGATGCCTTTTCTACAAGATTACATGAGTACTTAGATAAAACAAGTAACCGAATGGTTAACAGGTTAACACCTTTTTAACAACGCATGTGTATAGAATGTAGATTATGCACTGAAAGGGAGGATACTACGACACATTGGAGGAATCCAGAGCGATGACAGCCTCACGTTTGTAAAGCTGGGAAGAAATCTAAAGGATCTAGTTGAGGAACAAGTATTTTTGCACAACGCAGACTAAAAGCCGTTTGTAGCGCAAGAAGATCATGCTACCTACACACCAAGCAATTAAGGCGTTGTTTAAACTGGTTAAACCTTTTATTTTCATGATATTTTTTGTATTATGCCTTGTACAGCGTGACCAGTAAAGTCCGCATCATATGGGTTTTTTTTTTATTAATAACTATAAATAATAAAATAAGCAAAAAAATGAAATCACGTGATTCGTATTATCTGTCAAATTTTAATTTTTTCCAAAAAATAATTCAAAAGTGGGGTTATTTCTGAAAATATCGAAAAAGTTTTTTTAAATGCAGTTTCTAGCCCACATGCAAAATTTCAGCTGCATAAGATAATTTTGATTTTTTACCCACCACTAAAATTTATTTTCCACTTAATGAACACCTTACTAATGACTCTGTGTTCTTTTTTGTCTTAATATTAAGGTGTATTACTTTCAGACGCAAACTAAGTTTTCAAAAATACTTATTTTATGAAGTTACCTTATACAGGGTCAAGAACAAATGAACTTTGCATCACATGCGACCAAATTCTAATAGCCCAATTTTGATTTTGTAGAAAAACACACATTTAATAGGGCGCTACTTTAAAGAAAATGTATCTGAAATAAAGCATCGTCAAAACATGGGTAAAAATCAAGATTATCTTATGCAGCTGAAATTTTTTTTTTCCAATAACTTTTTTCGATATTTTCAAAAATTACCCCACCTTTGAATTATTTTTTGGAAAAAATTAAAATTTGACAGATAATGCGAATCACGTTTTTTTGCTTAATTTTCATCTCGATCGAAGCAGAACTTGATGCCAAAGTCAAATTTCGAATAAAGCTATTAATAAAAAAAATCCATATGATGCGGACTTTACTGGTCACACTGTATATATTCTTTTTTTCTATTGCTTTTAAAATTTTTACAGTATATCAAAGCGAAAAACAGCAGGAATTTGTCTTCTTAATTGGCAATTTCCTTAATATGCTTTCTGCAAAGTGTATAAGATGTTTCTGAAACGGGGACGTGAAGGTTGATTTTCCAAGTCCAAAGCTATATACTTTTGGAAAGGTAAAACTATGTTGTTTTAGACAATCATAGGTAGGTAGTACCATAAAAATAAAAAAGATTAAGGTCCTATGGTGAGCCGTCGAACTACTGAGAGGAACTAATTACCATAAGGTACCATCAGAGTACAGTGTTTAAACAAAGAGTAAAAAGACAATAACGAGGTGCTTATCTAACAAGACAAAGTTTTCTTAAATCTAAACCAAAACAATGTTCTTTTCTAAAACACCTTTTATAAGATTAATGCATTTATTGTTTATCTAGAATATTCACCAACCTCCAACAAGAGTCCTGTTAGGTTGATTCCTTACACCACCACGTCCACGTGATATAGAGATATAATTTTTGACCGTTCCTTCAACTCCTTTAATGGCCCCTTTACGTCCTTTCGCGAAAGCGGTTACCTCCTACTGACCTACTGAGACGACGTCATCAAAAACTAAAGTATTAAATTTGGGCAAAACAATTAGTATGTGTCTCCTTAGCGGATAAATGCCTTTAGAGCTGACATCGGAAATGTTGACTGAGCTGCCGGGGGATAAAAGAAGTTGGGACGACTTAAACTTGTGCCGTTGTTTGCTTGGTGAGCCTCCTTACAACCATTACAGTAGTAAAGTAGCATGGGCAGAGTACAAAATTCTACCGTGGTATGAGTCCCTAATAAACTTTAAGAAAGGCATTTGCAGTGAAGCTTGATGATTTTACCTCCATACTGAACACTGAACTGCTTCTGAAGTAACTCGCATCTAATAAAGTGGGGGCTAGGAAATCGTAACAGAGACTGGGAATGTGATGAACCCCGAACACGAAACAAGATGTCAGCAATGTAAAGTAGTAACAGAGACTAATGGGAGTGTTGTGAACCTTGTTTGGGATCAAACAACGAGACAAAGCTTAATACTGATTGCGAGGTTTAAAACAATCGGCGATGAAAAATAAGAGTGGTGTAATTACATATCGCGCTACACCGCGATATGTTATACGGCGCTTCGGTGAAAATAATGTGCGTTTGTTGTCGTCGTCGCCGCCGCCGTCAGTTTCGACATTTTCACATTTGCGATTTTTTTTCTCGGAAACGGTTAATGTGGGACGATTGAAACTTTTTTAGTTTAGAGAGGAATAGTGGGGGTACGTTGTGTGAAAATTTCGAATATACAGGGTGTGCCGGAAAAAAGTTATTAAATTTTAAAGTCGAGAAATATCGGGATCTCGTTGGCATTCGATACAGGCCACAAAAATTAGTTTTTTCGATTTAAACTTTTTCGACGCGTAGACGACCGTGGGCTACAGAACCCTATTGTTTGTGAGCGCGATCGAAAGTTTGGAAGTAATTTTTTTGATTTTTTCAAAGTCAAAATTTGGTCGAAAATGGTACCTCTTGGATCGCTAATAAGTCGAATTGGGTGCATCCAATCGACATTCGGTTTGGATAATCGGTTAGGCCATCTCAAAATCTACCTTTTTCCAATATATCGTTCTATACCTAACTGGAATGGAAATTGCCGAAAATGGTAAGAAACTGGAAACCACAGTGTAAGGCGTGATTTTTTTCTCCGTTTTTATTTTTTTTCGTACGGAAAACGACTTTTGATCGAAACGTTGTATACTTTAGCGGATAGAGCTCTTCAAATTGTATTCTGGAGATATTTTTTCGGTTCTTTATCTTTAATACGGAAAAAACGGCAGCTTATGAACTTGTTATTTTGTCGCAAGTCTTCTCTGATAGCGACGTGTAGTCAGAATTACGTTTTAAATCTGTTAAGTAAACTAACAGTACCTTACAATAAAAACTTACTAATATATAACTTCATGAGCACAAGGCTGAAATTATCATATTGCCAGATAAAATATAAAACGTATGCAAGCTCACGGTCTTTTTATGTAATAGTTTTTATGCAAATAATGTTACAGGTTTCGGCGTATTATGATACGCCTGTATATCTGCACAAAATATTATAAATTCTTACTAGGTGCACCTCTACCTTTAGCCTTTTAAAATAAATAATTAATGGTTGGAAACTAATTAGAATTAGTCATGAAAATACGTAGTAAACATAATGTAACCATAGTCGTTATAAAATTTAAAATAATAACATTCTGAGGTAATGTTTAATAATTTGAAATAGTATTGCTCAATGAAAGACAAATTAAAAAGACGGTTCTTCTTCTTTGGACAATTGGACATCAAATATAAGAAGAAATTTCACTCTTTGTCCCTGCCTATAGGTAAGGTGTTATCACTGTGGAACTTTTGATTTGTAGGGAGGATACCTCTAACAGTTTTGCATTGTAAACAATCTTCAATCAACGCGTTGCGCGTTGAATGAATGAATTTTGCTTGTGCTGAAACTACAATTTCAAATATCACATTTGCCATTACGGTACAGGATTCGTCAGAAACAACATTTTTAGTTTTTTGGATTTCGTTTAAAATAAATTTACGTAAAAACAAACAACTAAGTATTGTTAGTTGCTTTCTTACTTCGAATATGATTTTATATCTGGCCGAGTAACGATTTTGTTGTAAGAAAACCATTTTTTGTTTGCCTGCTCATGAATTGTTTTTATTCTTACATGTCATATTTCTTCAATTCATGAAATCATAAATTATGAAACTTTTATTCAAACGTTGGTACCGTCGAGTTAGCGCATAGTTCAACTCGACATCTGAATTCCCGATAACAGTTTCTAACTTGTTGTATTGGGATATTTGCAATAACTATTCTTGTTTTTTCTTTTAAGAGATCTAAGTTATTATTGAAATTGGCAGTGGCGGTTGCTCTATAAGGCCGCGCGCCCCCTCCTAAGAATTTTAACATAACACACAAATTAAATGTTTATTTAAATATTTATTATTACTATTCATTTTAATACTAATATTATTATTATTATTCATATAGGTAATTAAAATTTCTAAATTTTAAAAAACCATAGCAACTCACCAATTCTGAACACATCTCTAATTGTCCGTTTTCGTTGACCAACGATAATTGAATTCCGTCGTTGAAACGCTGCGACGGACGGTGAATCTCGTCTGGCGTATATAAATTTCGCCGAACGAACCCGAACGTCACCCGGTTATATCCGATTTATTTAGGGACTCTACGGCCGCGGTATTTTAGCGCCTGCATTGCTTTATACATTTCGGACTTTGTTGTGGCGTAAGCGCGCGTCCAGTTCGAACTAATAAAAATGAATTTCGTCAATAATTATAATAATAATAGTAAATAATTCAAATAAATTTTTGTAGGCTGCCATTAGCGGATAAACTTAAAATTAAAGAACTGGGGAGGCCGTTGCCAGATATCGAGCCAGATATAAAGTTATCACAAACTTGTGAACGACGGGCCGAAAACCGATCTTTTACGCGTCGGTTTTCAAAAGACATTTATAAATGTATGTATAAATTTACCCAAACATTTTTTTATAAATAGATACTTTTTCGAGCAATTTGCTTATATATGTCACTAGCGTGTACCCGGCCTGCGTTGCAGCCCGGCATTATACACCGTGAGATAATAAGGCGAACAAACCCGAACAAACCTCAAACTTAACCGTTTGCCGGCCCGTCCACAATTCACATCCATGCATAAAACATAGTCTGTCTTCGTCTATTCCGGCTTCGGATCGATCGTTGAACGGGCCGGGGACCGGTTAGGTTGGGTCGTTTGTTCACCCTACTCTAATTTATCAGTGTTTCTCTTTAATATTATGCATGTATTATACATAAAAACATTCCTCTTGAATCACTCTATCTATTAAAAAAAACCGCTTCAAAATCCGTTGCGTAGTTTTAAAGATTTACGCACATAAGGGGACATAAACAGGATAGCGACTTTGTTTTATACTATGTTAAGATTTGGTATTGGATTTCTATTGCGCCCCTCCAAACACAAACCCCACGACACGCCACTGGAAATTGGTTTTATACACATGTGGCATCAGATATCTCCATAAATGAATGTCGATAATTGTGCGATCGGGACCCCAACGTGCCAACTGATTTGGACCATAGGTACCATGCAATCCATTTGTTCCCAAATTGATGATTTAGCCAATCATCAAGAGGAATTGAAAAAAAAATCCAAAAAACGAAAACTGTTGTTTTTGACGAACCCTGTATAGCAATCGCAAATCTGATATTCGAAATGGTAGTTTCAGCACAAGCAGACGTTTTTATAAGGAATGACCTTTTCTTCTATACCTACTAATAAAAAAGTTTTTCCTTTTCCAAACTCTATCCGTGGACACAAGTGAATTTATTTAAAAACTTTCTGCTTCATCTGTTTTACGATGTAGGTATTGTGATTGAAATGTAACGGCTTCGATAATAAAGATGCCATCTTTTGCTTATGTACGTGTGTACTATGTATGCATGTCCCCATTAAACACAATAGCGTAGAAATATTATTAGTTTTTCGACAAACAACTCTTCTACATTTAGCAATGTATGCAAAACAGGAAAACAGCCAACGGCAAGGACTCATAATGCTAAGGCGTAGGCACGACAGGTTTTATTAACATTTATTTTAAGTCCATTTCGTTAAAGCTTTTTTTATTTTAATTTAAAATTTTGGTTAAGGTCGAACGTTCGTGATTCTTGAGAAATAGAGTTAATTAAAAAGAAAAATGCTACAATCCATTTGTACGGACCCTAGGGAAAGTAAAAAAATATAATTTATTTTTGAATTAACTATACCTATCATGATCATAGATATTTACCTTTAGATAAACAAACAATAATCACGAAAGTGGCAAATGTATGGCCTCGCGCATGTAAACAGAGCTACACCGGATTAGGCATGCGCACTGCAACATTATCGTTTGACGAATGGGGGAAAATAGACAGGTCCGGGCTTTAAAATTTAAGGTGTTGCTTACGAAATTGTAAAAGTTGATCTTTAATTTACCTTTGGAGCTAGAAAGAGACTTATTTGGCTGCGTTTCATCTCTGAAGAAGATCCTGTCTTACACCCCGACACAAAGCAAACTCTACTTTTATAAATTGTACCATTATTCATTATAAATATGGAAATTAATTACAATACAACGTTATTTGTCTTGTCTTGCCTTCAAACGTTATTTGTTATTTCGAAAAATAAAATGTGAATTGTCAAAAGTAAAATTTAAAAACTATGGAGGATCTAGTTTTCCATATTAAAAACGAAGAAGACAACATCAGCCCACTTCGGACGCGAGAGCCATCTATCGGCCAATAGCGAACTAACCAAAAAACCGGGACAGAATTTGAAAATGCTGCCATTGTCGATCGGCCTCCTACCCTCTAGTTCTCCATAGTTGGTGTATAACTTTTGATTTGATTGATTTTTACAATTTGGCAAAAACTTGGGTCTGTGTAAAACATTTTCAAAAACAATTTCTTGTTCAAGAATTTGAAAGAGTTTTTGTCCGCGGACGTGACCCATGGAATACTTTCACCCTTGGATTAATATAAACATACCTAATATTTAATCTTAACATAGTATAAAACAAAGTCGCTGTCGCTGTCTGTCCGCGTCCCCTACCAGCTATATATGCTTAAATCTTTAAAACTACGCAACGGATTTTGAAGCGGTTTTTTTTTTATAGATAGAGTGATTCAAGGGGAAGGTTTTTATGTATAATAGCAAACCCGGCTTCGCACGGGTGCAATTTCAGAAAGTGGCATGCCGGGTACTCATATATCGGGTTTGTATTTATACCAGCGGGTTGCAACGCATGCCGGATACACGCTAGTATAATATAATTATAGAAAAAAGCATCTTTTAAACTTTTTGAAGAAATATAAGTATTGCCCAAAAACTAGGCGTACCTACCTAATTAGATTGCAAGGCTGCAAATAAAATATACCAAAACGTGCATCGGGATAATATGTCTTGGTGTGTGTTTCTCTTTATTTTCATACCTTATTTGTGTAGCCTAGGCCTACTTAGATGTGTTTAAATTGATCATAATAAAATAAAGTTATATAAGTATATCAAGATACAACACTATACTCCAGACTCACTGAAAATACGAAACACCCGGTATTTTACCCCTAATTGAGCATAAAAAATACAACGGCCGTTACTAGTCATTGTTTATATTTCAATCGGAGTTACCAAAAGCACAAACACAATTCATTAAACTACACAAAAACTAGAAATCCGTAAATATTAAATAGCCACAATAAACAACAAGGAATCCACAGAGAAAACTTAAAACACAGCAACAAAAATGGTGTCGAGCCGGCTCTGGAGTGTATTTTGAGCATGTCGATAAAGAAGGACAGGCCGATAACAAGAGGTTTGTGCGCATGCCCAATGCTGCTGGGAGAGAAGGCATCGGACCGGTAAGCCGTGCGCTCCGACGCATTTTTTCACCCATAAAACGTAACTTTTGTTTGCGCAGGAGATAAGCTGTACGTATCTAAAGGTAAACGTCTATGGTTATGATTCTTTGAGGATGATATTCGACAGCTGAAATATTAAAAACTATGGATTAAAATTATGAACGTTTGTTGTGTGTTCCACATTAGACCTAAGCGTCGAAACACTCTTCATATATATTATATCGGTCTTGTATCAAATTCCACTTTGCAAACAGAAATAATAAAATCTTGAACCCTGAAAGTAACTTCTCCAATACCTTGGCAGTTTTTGCGTAAACGGCAGCACTATTTTTCACGGTAAAATAACCTAAATGAAAAAAAGTAAAACCTTTCCATTTATTCTGACAGTATTTAGTGCTGGGATGCCAAAAAATCCTTCAAGTCAAAGTCTATATAATAGTTCTAGTTATTTTTATTGTGGCGAAGTCTACCCAACCTTAAGATAATTTCGTTAATATATTTTATGTCAATTTAAAAAATTTTGAGTTCATTATACTTTAATAATTATCATCATTTAGGTTATTTATTTCTTGAAACGGTTGGTCCACATAAACTGTTCCTTTTAAGGACAAAAAACATTAATTTGGCAGTAATGGAAACTTGATTAACAACAATTTATTCTGATTGAGTAATTCGACAATAAATTTTTAAATCTACAGCGTTATTTATAGAAATGGATCAGCTTTTTATATAGAATAGCGCCCACTTAATCTAAAATCGCTCGGACCCGTCAAATCTTTTTTTTTTAAATGCATTTTTCTTTTTAGAAAAATAATATTATGGATCATTAAAATGCTATTTTTTAATAAAAAAATATATTTTTACATTCTACAATCAATTCTAGACATTTTTCATAAATCATTCCCTATACCACAACCACCTTGAAAGAAGCCGTGAAACAGAAACATCGACAACATTGCTTGAAGATCCAGGTGTCACGTGATATTTTTGAGGTTTTCCATGCTTTAGTATGTAATTTAGGCGCGACGTAAGTGATAACTTTGCGGTTTTTTGTATTAATTTGTATTTTTATCCGGTTTTCGATGGATATCTAATAGAAAATTTAAGTGACATGATTGCTAAGAACCTCTACAAAATATTAGTGAACATTTTTGGTGCGAGTTTGCTATAATAGCATTAATAAAGTGAGAACTCGAACAGTCTGGCCGGCCGGGCGGGTTTTTTACAGGTCTTATAATGGCGGCAGAATTTTAAATGTTTTAATTTAAAAGTTGTGTTTTTTGTATTCTAGTTCTCAGTAATTATTCACAAAAAATTAATACTTCTGAATTTTGGGAAGTAAAAATTGTAAGTGACTCAAAAATATATTTTCATAGTTTAGATTTGGCCAATGACATGTATAAATATTGTTAATCAGGTTTCAGTGGACATTGATATGAAGGTAAAGGTTTTTTTAAAAGGTAATTAATTGGCTTACAATGATTTAAAATGGATTTTACCCTTTGAAATGAAACTAAGCAGGTGGTCTCAACTTGAAAACTTATTGTAACGAAGTTACCCAGATAGTAGGTGACTTTCGTAAGATAAGCGTACATTTCTTTAACAAAACGTTAAGCTTACTAAATTTTGAGACTTCAGAAGATGATAGTCAATATAGTGGCAACAGAGCCAAAAAACGCAAAAAAATATTATCAGAACGAATAAAAAACTTGCCCTTTGCCGCGGGTCATAATAATAGCTTGTGGATTCGCAACTCCCAGCTGATGCGGCGTTGCCCTATTGCACTTCATAGCTTCCTTTCAAGGTGGTTGTGCCTATACCTAACTTCAACCTTTTACGAAATATTAACACTTTAAAGCTGGTTGCACCATTGATATGTTTCTCAACTTGGCAACGTTTTGAACTCAGATCACAATTCGCTATGTAAGTTTAAGAAGTCAAAAAACGTCAGTGAATGTTAATCAAATTTGAATTTGGCTCTGCTGATTACATCAAAAATGCGCCTCGCTGAAGATGAACGCATAGAGATTTTGATTATGTTGGATGGCGGAGATAAAAGTAGATTTTATAGGAAATCAGTGTCTAGGGTAGCAATTAAAATAAATCGTTTTGAAAATCATGCTGTACGCAATTTATGCAAAAAATTGTCCGATGTTACGATCAATAATCGTACTGGCCAATATTTGGCCAAACTAATAGAAAATTGCGGTTGTCATTTGAAGAAAGAAAATTAGTGTCTAATTATCAATCAGGAATATTTGCTTCGAAATTATTCAAAATTGAAACTGTTAAATGGAAAAATGGTAAATAAACTGGTGTCTAAATATTATATATATTTTATCAGAAATAGATATTTAATTAGTAAACCGATATATTCGATTCCAAGTCCAGCTCTTTCGCCTTAAGGTGAGAGTATCAACATGCTTGCCAACCTATAACCTATTTCGCGTAGATTTATTTATTTTATCTAACTTTTACACTAAATTTAAATAAAATCAATATCGTTTTCATATTCTATAGGTAATAATTAACATGTTAAATAAATATCAAGGAATTTCATAAGTTATTTAAGGAGAATTGTATATCGAAAAATATCGGTTAAGATTTTTTTTAACATTATTATGTCATTGTTCTTTCACTATACAATTCTCCCAAAATAAGCAATGAAATAAATTGATATTTTTGTAATATATCAGATATTATCTAAATAATGTGCAGACGATATTGATTTTATTTAAATCTTAGTCAATAAAATAATAAACTAAGAAAAACAAGGCGAAATAGGTTATAGGTTGGCAATAAATTGAATAACGTTGATAATGCCACCTTAAAGAAGAAGGGAGGTGGGAAAAGAATACTAAAACATAACAATATTAAAGGGAATACACTCCCCTTAAAGTATGAACTATTTCTTCACGATAATAATATTAATTATGTAAGGGATATACATTCATATTTTAGTTTATAAAAAATTAAGACCTAATTCTGATCAACTGCGTTTCTGCGAAGTGTAAACATGTTCAAATAAAAAAATTGAAACTAACTTTAAGTAAAAAAAAAATATTTTATGATTATGTCAAAAAATGGCCACTATAGTTCGCTGTTGGTTACCCACAGCGAAAAAATGTGCGACAACATACATTTGTTGCCATGGTGACCTGTCAAAAAAAAACCATCTTGATTGGTTAAAAAGTACTGGTGTGGAATGTTCATAAAAATCGTATTCACACCTCTGGATCTCGTAAAGTAATATTCAAAAAATTTCGGAAAAATGATGGACGTGTTTTGAGTGATTGATGTCTTCATTTAAAAAAGCAAGAAACGCCTATTAATTCTCAGTATTTTTAAAACTGTTCCTTCAGTTTACATTCTATTTTGATTTCCGATAGTCTAAAAAAATAAATGTTCGCCTACAAGCAGCCGATTAAAATCTAAGTTTTTTAATCTAATGGGACTCTATTTTTAAAGTAACTCGAGGGATGCGATATATAAATAATGTCGAATCTATAATTAAACTCGTTAGTTAAAAAAAGGGTATTAACTTTTGAGTTCCTACACCCACTAAAGTTTTTCCATAATTAATAGTGTACATTTATGATGTTTTCTTGATTTATTATAAAAAAACACCTTTTTAACTATTACCATCTGTACGTATGGTTGCTTGGTTTGCTTTTCATCTCTCTTTAATCAAAAGTCACCTGTGAGTTAAAAAAGAGGCTCTATTCTAATTCACTCCTGCTGACTGTGATTAGGAACATAGGAACCACATCGATCATCGAACCACATCACTCAAACTGTTAAAATAACACTAAAGTTGCCCACAAAGCTGCAGTCTGTAGGCTACTTTAAAATTTAAAGATAGCAGATACGGCAAGGCTGAATTTATTAACTATTTTCAAGGATAGCATATTTCTCGCCATACTTTTTACTTCTTTTCATTTTGCATACAATGTCCTTATACTGCCTTATAGATACATACCGAACGGCCGGCCTTCATTTAGAAAAATTGTAAGATATTAATTGTCTTACATTTATGTAAAATTGTATTGTTTATATACCGTGCGAGCAAAAATTATTTGCATCAGAGAGGGTCTTGCATCTAAGGACGTAATGCTTAGCCGTAGAGCTTAATACCTGTTGGGTTTCAATAACTAGGTACCTAAATTAACAATCAATCAGTTATTCCGTCATCTTTGACAGTCGTTACAAGTAATTTAATTCATCGCTAATTTTTCCAATTTCTTAAACAATTCACACAATGGACTTTACGGAACAGCACAAAACATTCATGGTTGAAGCGTATTTTCGAAACGGGGTTAGAGTAAATGGTGAGTGGTAATACAATCCAGGTTTGTGCATGGACGATTTTCACGAACATTTTCCTAACGTTGCTTTTATTGCTGGGGATTTTTATCATTGCCTGAAAAGAATCGTGGCTGTGTTTAGGGAAACAGGTTCTATACAACACAAAAAAGGAGCAGGAAGACCATCTGTAAGAACAGAAGAACTTGTTGCAAACGTTCGTGAAATAATGTAAAATACGCCAACAAATTGTATAAGACGCCTGTCCCAAGAAGTGGGAAGATCTTATGGAACATTGACTATTCTTAAGAAGCAGCTAAATTTATTTCCTTATAAAGTGCAAGTATTATAATTTTGTAAACAACAAAAATAAATTTGTATTTGTCTACTTATTTTATTACTCATTAGTTTGCCATATCATGTCATAATATGAATTTGACAAAATTTTAACCTAGATGTGGGTTAGATATATCGTCCCCATATCATTGTGATCTGAACCAAACTCTACGTTTTTTAATCCAAGCTCTCTTTGATGCAAATAATTTTTGCTCGCACGGTATACAATAAGTTCTGGCTTGCGGCTTGTATACAGGGTTTTCAAAATGTATCTGTTTTTCGGGTTCTTTTCAAACACTCGTGTATTATTCACAGACGGATATTCGCCAGAGGTTTCTTCGACAACTTTATCGCACACGTTTCAATTTCAACATACCTGTACACGCGGAAGGTATAAAAATGTGTAAAATAATAATACTGGAGTGTCACAGGGCGGTAAATATATTCTTAAACATATTCTTTATTTTGTAAATAAATGACGACAATGCCCTGTATTTTTCAGCACCTTCATTATGGTCTGGCCCATAATTTAAGGATCTGTTCTGGGTATTATTATTTTTTTAAATATAAATAATTAAAAATGGTAGTTTTTAATGTCTGCATTGAATATAAAAAGGTTAGAGCGTTCGACTGGTAATAGAGAGGTTCTGGGTTTGAATCCGGGCGGAGGTGTAAAACTTTTTTCAATTTTAAAAACTTTGTCTTCACGCCGATTAACATTTTTCAGTCATAAATAATTAAATTACGGAAATTTAAGCCCATTTTTCGCAGCCCTTTGTAGGGCTTGATACTCTAGGGAGAAAGGCGTCAAGTGCCCAGATTTTAGTTTTTATTTTCGACTTGTGAACTAGAAGATTTTCACATATATAAAGCTTTTTGAAATGACGTTTAGGTAAAAATATCGTAAGCTCCCTGTTTATTGGTTGCATTGTATAAGTTCAGGTGTCTTTTTCAGTGGGTGTTATAGAATGTAACAATAATATGTATGTATAATTAACTACCACGAATTGTTATTTATGCTTTTCCATTAGTGCCCTATGATTTCACATTAGTATGGTGTTAGCAATTTTGACATCTCAGAATGGTAGGTATTTAAATTCTTCAATTTTTTAAAAATGGGTATTTATTGGGGCAGAAATTGCAGTATCTCCTGAGAACGACTTATTGCGCAATGATAAAATGACAATACAATAAATAAGTTTTCGGATAATTTTAATTGAGATTAACTATTTTTAGTTAATATTAAAGTTTTTTGTTTCTAATAATTTAAAACCTTTATATAATTATATAAATTATTTATATCTAGGTATTTATTCGGTTTATATAAATTTGTTGTTGGTTCTAAGTGCGGAAATCTATGAATACATTTAATAATTTTATTTTGTAATTTCTTTAAAGGTTTTAGTACTATCGAATTGGCTGAACCCCAAATAGGAATACGATACTGAATTTTTGAATGTACTAATGCATGATAAATATTTTTTAAATAATTTAAAGATATACAATGACGAATTTTAAAGAATATCCCAATTAACGGAGAAATGTAAGTTCGAATATGTTCTACATGGTTTCTCCACCTTAAATTTTGATCAATATATAATGCTAAAAATTTTATCTTATCTTTGTAATCAATATTTTCCCCATTAAATATTATGGGTTGCTTCTCCATATCTAGTCTTTGTTTGTCAATGTACATAAATGAAGATTTATTAAAATTTAAAGTTACTTTATAAGATTGCAACCAGTCAAATAAAACTTTAAAATCTTTTTTGATATTTAATTGAATGTCCGTAATATTTTTAGCATAATAAATAATTGTTGTGTCGTCGGCAAAAAGTTTAATTTGTCCATATAATTTTAATTTTGAAATAGAATTGATATAAATAAGAAACAATGTGGGTCCTAGAATGAAACCTTGTGGTACCCCACATCTAATTGTTTGATAGAAACTAGTATTACGTCCTATTTTAACGCATTGTTTTCTATTTTTTTTATAACTTTCAAACCAACGATAAATTTTTCCTCTTATGCCTATATCAAAATAAATAATTTAAATAATAATATATCATGGTTTACAGTATCAAAGGCTTCACACAAGTCTAGAGATAAAATTTCGCCATTTTTTTTTTTGGATATAGATTTTTTCTACGAGTGACCGCAAAGAATCTACTTTGCGCACACTTTTGCGTACGCAAAGTAGCACTTTCCCGCACACTGTGCGGGAATTTTTTTTTCCCGCACACTTATTTTAAAGCAAAATTACCATATTATAGACGCGTTTTTTTCTTCTATTTTATTATTTTTTTAGATATTTATGCAAAAATATTGTTACAAGACAAAGTTGACAGGTGGTTTATATGTTTTTTCTTAGTCTACAAAAAAGGTAAATGCGTTTCACAATGTGTTGGAGTAAATAGTTTCGGAAAGATGCCTTCTGAAATAGCTGCCTTTTTGAAACTGCCAAATCCGGAACTCTATACAGGGCACCGTTTCAGAAGGTCATCAGCAACGTACTGGCCAATTCTGGAGAAGGAATCACTGACATAAAACGTTTGGGGGGTTGGAAATCTACTGCGGTAGCTGAGGGATACATCGATGAGTCCACAACTTATAAAAAAGGGCTGAGCAACAAAATTTTAAGCTGCAGCCCTAAAAAATGTGAAGCAGTTCCAAGTACTTCAAAGAATGGATCCATTTCTTCCTTTTGCAACACGACAGTACTGATGAACCAGGAAATGACATCTACTACAACATTTTCACCTCTAGTTGCTAGATCTGCAATAAATGTAGAAAAAGCGACCAACTGCACATTCCATATTAATGTAATTAATAATAATAAATAGGCAATTTAGGTATAAGTACTTATAAGTTGTTTTTGATGTCAATAAAAATTTAAAATTAAAAAATTATATAGTTATTTCACTCGTAGAAAAAATATTGTTCCTAACACGTGCGCAAAGTAGTTTTCCCGCATTTAAAGCTTATCCGAACTCCGCTTCGCGTCGTTCGTCTAACTGCTTTCGCGTGCGGGAAAACATAACTTTGCGCACTGAATAGGAAAACTACTATAATTGAATGTTAGTAATAACATCCATTGCTGCAACTTCAGTATCTCTAGATTCGCGAAACCCATACTGATTCTCGAAAAGTAAATTTTGTCTTTCTAAAAAATTCGTTAATTTTATATTTATAATTTTTTCAAAATTTTTTAACAGAACAGGCAAAACAGATATTGGACGGTATTTATTTTAATATTCGGAATATTCCACAATGGTCTAGTGTTAGCAAGACGTCGCCAATTTTGCCGCCTAGCAAGCGAAAATAAGGAGGTATGACAGTTTTTGACATTCGAATAATAAAAAAAAGTTAGGTTATTGTAAAAATAGTAATGAAAATTACACATTTTTATGTGTAACAATGTAATATACTTTAAATTACACCCGACTTAAAAACGAAACGTCTCTAGTGAGTACCGAATACGGTTGGAATTTTTTTAAATCTGCTCATCGGCATCGTGACCATCATTCATAATAAAAACATTTTATTGACGAAGAAGTTACAAGTATAAATAAGGTTTGGCGGAAGCGACGCCGCGTTGTTCTAGGATGGTTCATTAAAATTTCTAGGCAGGTATGTTTGGTTTGTGACTAAATGCACGTGATAGACGATACCATGATATGTGTGTACATGTACATTGTACAGTACAGAATATCGCTGTTAAAATTGTTAAAACACTTTGATACAAACAAGGATATTAATGCCGTTTTGCCGGCCAACAGGAATTTTTTCTTTGATAGAATAAAGTTTTATTAGGTCTGCCTATAGCCGGTTTTTGACTTATAATAAAAACGTAACAGACATAAATCTGTTACGTGAAGTACGTAATTTTAAAATCGTGCTGTATAAAATCGCATATTTTATAAAAAAATTTGTAATCATTGATTTTTTGTTAAAACCGATCACTGATCGGAACAAAATGTAAACAATTTGGTCTCCTGGTATATATCACATGTCGCGCCCGATTTTTTACAGCGGTGAAAATCGCAATTTTAAAATTACTACAAGTTTTTATCTCGCATGGTACAATTTATGCCACATTTCTGCGACAAAATTATCGCGCGCCTTGTCCAACTAAGTCTTCTATAAAATTTAATAATTTATCTTACTAGTATAGGTCAGTTGTATTGTGGTGGTACCTGTGCCTGTATATGCCATATTAAGTTAATTTTTGTTGCAATTTTTTGCCATGATTTTATCTTGTAAATAAATAATTTCTACGCGATGTTGTTGTGAAGATCGGTTTAGTTTTCTATTAATGATAACAGTGCGAAATTTAACGTAAATATCATATTATATAGTATGTATATATAGTGACCGGTAAAAAGTTCGCAACATAATGGAAATGGGATATTATTAGCCGAAGTACCGAAAAAAACGTTTCCAGGGTATCGATTCTCCATGTCCAATAACTTAAAAATCGATTTTGACATATACAGTGTGGCCAGTAAAGTCCGCATCATGGGATTTTTTTTGTATTAATAACTTTATTCAAAATTTGACTTTGGCATCAAGTTCTGCTTCGAACGAGATAAAAATTAAGCCAAAAAATAGTAGTCCCGTGATTCGCATTATCAGTCAAATTTTAATTTTTTCCGAAAAAAATTCAAAAGTGGGGATATTTCTGAAAATATCGAAAAAAGTTATTAGAAAAAGTTTTTTAATGCCCACATGCAAAATTTCAGCTGCATAAGATAATTTTGATTTTCACTAAAATTTATTTTCCACCTAATGAACACTTTACTAATGACACTGTGTTCTTTTTTGTCTTAATATTAATGTGTATTACTTTCAGACACAAACTACGTTTTCAAAAATACTTAGTAATATAAAGTTACCTTATACAGGGTCAAAAACAAAGTTTATTTAATAAACTTTGCATCACATGCGACCAAATTTTAATAGCCCAATTTTGATTTTGTAGAAAATCACATCTTTAATATGGCGCTAGTCGGCGCTACTTTAAAGGAAATGTATCTGAAATAAAGCATTGTCAAAACTAAGAAGTTTTATGTAGGTTGCGTTGAGTCTTATATTGCAAAAGTGGTGCAATTTACAAAATATGGGTAAAAAATCAAAATTATCTTATTAAAAAAAACTTTTTCTAATAACTTTTCTAGATACTTTCAGAAATAACCCTACTTTTGAATTATTTTTTGGAAAATATTAAAATTTGAGAGATAATGCGAATCACGTGACTACTATTTTTTTAATTAATTTTCATCTCGATCGAAGCAGAACTTGATGCCAAAGTCAAATTGCAAATAAAGTTATTAATAAAAAAAATCCCATATGATGCGGATGCGGACTTTAGTGGTCACACTGTATAGGTAATAAGATGTATTCAATAATTTAAAATTCCTAAAAGGATAACTATTATTTGAAAAGCAGTTCCCTTACTGGATAATGGCCGTTGTGTTGAATGCTGTTTAATTATAAGATAATATAGTAAATTAGTTTCCTACATAAGAAATCATAAATGTAAATATTGTTGACGCTAGTAAGTTGAATGGATTCATAGAAAATGCTAATTAAGAATGGTGCCATCATTATTCTTAACAGCAGTCACTAGGGACGCCTTAACAATATCGCTTTTTGATCAATATTTCATTAGTTCTTCGTTTTATCCAAAAACCGGCCAAACACCCCTCATCAGAGTATTTTCTGGATTTTATCAAATTTTCTTTTTCCGAAAATTTAAAAAAATGATAAAGCTTTAAAATATGACTATTTTTTAATTACTATCAATCAAATTTAATTAAAAACCCAAGGATAGTGAAGAAAATATGCAAAATAACGTTTTTTACGATTTTTTTTAAAATTTTTAAATTTTTTATACAATGACTACAAAATTTAAAAAAATCCCCCGACGCTCGCTGTTCCAATGGTTTGTATCAAATATTTTAAAAGTTTTTTGTACAAAAGTACCTAGACAATTACTATTTTTCTTTTTAGAATCAATTTTCATGGATAGTGGCAAGAAAATATAATATTAAAAAAATTACACATTTTTGAAATTTTGCATACAGGTCTATAATTTAATTCTAAACCACTTTTTCAAATACATTTTTTGAATATCTCATCGCCTAATCTCCCTTATTGTAAATTATCTTTTTTAGCATTAACAGCTCTATTCTTAATTAACTTTTTCTATGAATCCATTCTGCTTATTAGCCTAAACAAAATTTCCATTTATGGCTTATACTATAGGGCCCCAATTTGCTAGATTATCTAATAATTAAACTACTTTCAACACAACGGTTATTATACAGGTAGGAAACTGCTTCCCAAACAATAGCCCCCTTTTAAGGAATTCCAAATTATTAAATAGACTTAACTTTAATGATTTTATTACATCCCCAATGAACCAAAACCCTTTTTGACATTAAACTAATTTAGATATTATTCATTAACAGCTGTTAATCCGCTGTATATCGTGTTTTGAACGTTGGGTGAACATTCTTAAATTGAAAACGAAAATTTCTAATCATTCAGTCTCAGTCTCGTTTTAGTTCAAGTCTAAAGTAAAAACAAGTGGAACGATGGTGCCCTTAAAAGAAAGTGAAATCGTACCGACCTTAAAAACAGTATACGACAAAGTGAAAACTTCGCGACCGCATTTCAGCGAAGACACCCGACGTGCTCTAGTAGAGAAAAAAATGCTAAAAGACTATGGTGTGCCAGTGACCAAGGACCTATACGAGAAAATTAGTGAACTACCAAAACAACTTCCTAAGAATCCCGGCAAAAAGCCTCTTTTGATCAAGAGGGACACCACACAAGGAGAATGGTGCCTCAGACGTTTGCCTGTAGAGCGAAAGAGAGAGTACAAGCAGACTACCGTTGTTCAACGACCTCACTCTATCGTCACCAGTACTGCTGTAAAAAAACAGAAAGCAGTTACAATAAAGAAAGATTGTAACATCAATAAGCAGCGGTTAAATATCAGTGATAACGTTGACCCGGACAAGACGTTAACCAACAGCGATTTTGAACAAGAAACCAAAACCGTATTTGATCGTCTGTACGAAAACAGGCACAAACCAAGCCCTACCCAGGTGGCAAGAATTAAGCACCTCCGCGAGGTTCATGGAGTTAAATCTCTGACCAACAAACCGCCTCCAGTTAAAAGCCCCTGCCACTTTCACGAACCTCCTAATAAAAAACACCGATACAGCAGAGACTCCTTGAATGGAACCTTGAATTCCTCAGTTTTCGAAAGACTTTACGGTGAACGGAAACAGTTTAACACCAAAAAACTGACCGACACTCAAAAGAGGGAACAGTATCTTAGACAGCAAAGGGAAAGATCCAGGGACGGCCTGACATCCTGGAAATTTGAGAACACCTCCTCCAGCTTCAAGTCTTGCTGCGGTTCGTCTACAGAAAGTGCAACAAGTGACTATGACGTAAAACAAGACGACGCGTGGAGTGAAAGTGAGTGTGGGGACCATTTCGAACCGAGGGTGATCAGTTTTGATGACACCCTTGTTGATTCAAAATCATGCGATACTTTTAATATTGATAGTGAATTACAAAAAGTTCACACTGTTTTGGATTCTCTAACGCTGAATTTTAAACAACACATGTCGTTGTGTCATGTTGACGAAAAAGATTTAATTGAATAATCTGAGTTTTTAGATTTTAGTTTAATTTTAGTACTGATTTATTACTTTGTAATAATAACCATTTTTAACTTTTATAAGTTGTTCTTATTATATTGCCGATTGTCACTTGTATGAGCTGAAATGCAAGTATTACAAATAGCTAAGGCAGCTTGCAATTTTGTAATAGATAAGCAAAGAAAACAATGTATTGTATTTTATACCTTCTCGTTTATATGCATGTAAAATTTTTACGGGCTCAAATAAATGATTTGCAGTAACTTTTCTGTATTTTATTTCTAAAGCACTATCATCTACTATGGTAAATTGCGATTCGTTGATGCTTTGACAAAAGTGATAGGTCTTACTCTATAAATTTCCAGACATGTTAGTTCTAACAGTTCTCGAGGTTACAACGAGTCGAAATTTGCAGATATATTTTGTGAGTTATTTTATTGGCCATATTTTAAAATGTGAAATAAGGCTTCTGGTTTAGATTTTAATGTATAAATAGATATCTAATACGTACAAGTGGCAAATACTACTCTTTGCAAATTTTGATACACGTTACTTCAAAAATGTTGGTGTGATCAGTAAAGTCCGCATAATATGGGATTTTTTTTTATTAATAGCTTTATTCGAAATTTGATATTGGCATCAAGTTCTGCTTCGATCGAGATGAAAATTAGGCAAAAAATAGTAGTCACGTGATTCGCATTATCTGTCAAATTTTAATTTTTTCCAAAAAATAATTGAAAAGTGGGGTTATTTCTGAAAATATCGGAAAAAGTTATTGGAAAAAGTTTAATTTAAATGCAGTTTCTAGCCAACATGCAAAATTTCAGCTGCATAAGATAATTTTGATTTTTACCCACCAACAAAATGTGTTATCCACTTAATGAACCTTTTACTGATGACCCTGTGTTATTTCTTGTCTTAATATTAAGGTGTATTACTTTCAGACACAAACTACCTATTCAAAAATACCTATTTTATGAAGTTACCTTATACAGGGTCATGCGACCAAATTTTAATTGCCCAATTTTGATTTTGTAGAAAAACACACATTTAATATGGCGCTACTTTAAAGAAAATGTATCGAAAATAAAGCATTGTCAAAACTCAAAACTAAGAAGTTTTATGTAGGTTGCGTCTAGTCTTATTTTGCGAAAGTGGTGCCATTTACAAAATATGGGTAAAAAATCAAAATTATCTTATGCAGCTAAAATTTTGCATGTGGGCTAGAAACTGCATTTAAAAAAACTTTTTCTAATAAGGGGGTTATGACCATAAACTTATAAATGATAAACATTAAAGACAACAAATTTATTAACTTCTCACGACGATCAAGCATTTATTATTATTTTCACAATAATTGTCATAATTCATTTTCTTATTTTGACGTTGCCACGTCTTGCGGACGTGAAACCGGCATTATGCGCAGCAATAGCACTGGTAAATTCGCAATACTTACAAATTGAGTCGATTTAAGCTTAAATAAAAGCCAAAAGGGGTAATTCTTTGGAGTCTTCGGCCACAGCGTAATATTTTAGAGTAAAAATTGGTGTATATTATAATATTTCTGTAGAAATATTAACAAAAAACCATTAACAAACAAATAAGGAACAGATCATTATCGATCGTTTTGGTTTTCTTATCCATAATTAACACAAAAATCGTGATTTCTTATATATGAGGGAAAGTATTAACTACAAAAAAGGAGTGTCAAACTAGAAATTTTCTCTCAATGTTTACCTTTTAGCAATAGATCTTTAAGGAAGTGTCTTTATGAGTATATTTGGTACACAAATGCATTTTAAAGAACTAAAAACGTTGTAACGAGGGCAAATAAAATAAAATTTTAACTACGGCATGTGTTTATTTTACTATGTCATTCAACTTCACGCCGAATCTAAAGAATGCATCTCCGGACCTGTCATAAAAGTGTATACGGCATTATTGCGGACGTAGAAAAATAATAATATATACGAGAAAATGTGGGACAAAACCTTTGAAAAGATGCAGATATATCGCCTGGTTGCCTTTTAGAGAAAATAGCGGATCACATTACGTCAAAAGAAAAATTTCTAATTTTTCTTGTCGTAGTTTAGTAGCTAAGATTGTATTTATTATACAATGATCTTATCTGTTTTTCTTCAGTAATTTTTTTTAAAGACGCCCATTTGGTATCAGTGTCCTAAAAAAAATATTTTCTTTCGTTTCTATGCAGTCGTAAAAATTATCAGCTCTAAAATCTCTCTGAAATTACATTTTATTTAAAGGGCACTTAAATTCAGCCAAAATGTGCCCATATATATGCCTTGTTTGCCTTTAAAATATGCATACTAGTATGCAATATTTCTTAGTTTATTATAGTAATGAGTTGGATTCTAAAAAATTTTTATTTAAAAAAAAATGCCAAAAAAAACAAAGAAAAATAGCAAACAATTTTTTAACCTAAAATTGTATAAATATATACCTAATATATAAATATTTTTCAAAACTTTCAACTAAAAAGGATCGTCTTCTATTAGTAAAAAGATGTTCTTTCAACATCTACTCTGATGTAATCGGACAATACTGCAATTTAGGTAGCAAAATATAAGGCCAAGATACAACTTCGTTGGATGGTTTACCCTCATAAATGCTTTTTACTGCAGTTAAGTATTTAAATCAAAATAAAACCCAACGCAACCTACATAAAATTTAGTTTTGGCAATGCTTTATTTTCGATACATTTTCTTTAAAGTAGCGCCATATTAAATGTGTGTTTTTCTACAAAATCAAATTTGGGATATTAAAATTTGGTCGCATGTGATGCAAAGTTTATTTGTTTTTGACCCTGTATAAGGTAACTTCACAAAATAACTATTTTTGAAAACGTAGTTTGTGTCTGAAAGTAATACACCTTAATATTAATACAAAAAAGTACACAGTCATCAGTAAAGTGTTCATTAAGTGGAAAATAAATTTTAGTGGTGGGTAAAAAATCAAAATTATCTTATGCAGCTGAAATTTTGCATGTGGGCTAGAAACTGCATTTAAAAAACTCTTTTTTATAATTCTTTTCGATATTTTCAGAAAAAACCACACTTTTGAATTATTTTTTGAAAAAAATTAAAATTTCACAGATAATGCGAATCACGTGACTACTATTTTTTTTTGCTTAATTTTCATCTCGATCGAAGCAGAACTTGATGCCAAAGTCAAATTTCGAATAAAGCTATTAATAAAAAATAAATCCCATATGATGCGGACTTTACTGGTCACACTGTACAGGGTCATCCAACCAGGACTGAACAGGGTCATATTTTTTTAGTTTCCCTGTATTTTTATTTAAACCAATATAGCCATTTAGTTTATGCTTTGCCGTAGAATCTAAAATTACCATTTAAAAAGCGATCTGACTTAAAACAAAGGAACTGTGGCGTAAAGTTGTTGTTTTTTCAATGGAACACCCTGTATATTATTTATTTTTATGAAACGCCCTTCTTTCCTGATTCCATAAATATATAGTTTGTCCATATTAGCTCAAACCGTTTTTAAGATATGAGCAATCAAACATTTAAAAAGCTGTATTCATTTGAGCTTAATACGTCTAGAATGCATTGGAAAAGAAAATCCCTGTAATGGCGATGCATTAAAATACAGCTTTTTAAATGTTTGATTGCTCATATCTTAAAAACGGTTTGAGCTAATATGGACAAACTATATATTTATGGAATCAGGAAAGAAGGGCGTTTCATAAAAATAAATAATATACAGGGTGTTCCATTGAAAAAACAACAACTTTACGCCACAGTTCCTTTGTTTTAAGTCATATCGCTTTTTAAATGGTAATTTTAGATTCTACGGCAAAGCATAAACTAAATGGCTATATTGGTTTAAATAAAAATACAGGGAAACTCAAAAAATAGGCCCCTGTTCAGTCCTGGTTGGATGACCCTGTACATATACATTTTGCATATATTCCATAAACGCATCCAATTTTTTTTTGCTACTACAATACTGTCTCTGCGAGGAAACTAAAGATGTAAGTAGATAAAATCTTTCACTATAAAAAAAAATCATAATTAATTCTTTTAACTATTTTTTTCCTGTAAAACGAGCCCACGCAGTACCTTGGCTTTACCACAGTATAATGTCTTACAAAACAGTCATCTGCAAAATGCAAATACTCCACGAACTCGTGGGTTTTGGTGATTTCTTGGTACACCTTTTATTTCTACCTGTCCGGTATTTTTTTAATCACGATTCCGAATCAATTTGTCCTGCTATCTTTTGTAGTGGTTCTGTCGAGGAATCATTTAAATACGAGGTTTTATGAGGGTTCCGCTAACTGTTGTTTTTAACCATTTTATTTTTTGGCGATTATTTGGTTGTTGGTTTAAAGACGTTATCGTACATTATGTGAGTGGTAAATGGTTTAAAATTCATGAGGATGTAACTTCTCAATACAAGAAAGTACTTTATGAAATTTAAAATAGCGCTGTTTCGTTTTTATTACACTAGAATGGATTGCCAAAAAAATAATAAGGATTTATATTTATTTATATGATTGCATTTAAAATGCCACAGTTATTTTAAGTGGTTTGTTTTTGTTAGCTTATGGTGAAAAATAAAATGCCGGTATGTATCCAGACTGCTTAAATCTATCAAAAATAATTAAGATACCGTGCGAGCAAAAATTATTTGCGTCAAAGAGGGCCTTGCATCTAGGGACGTAATGCTTAGCCGTAGAGCTTAATACCTGTTGGGTATCAGTAACTACCTGAATTAACAATCAATCAGTTATTCCGTCATCTTTGATAGTCGTTACAAGTAATTTGATTAATCGCTAATTTTTCCAATTTCTTGAACAATTCACACAATGGGCTTTATACGGAACAGCACAAAACATTCATGGTTGAAGCATATTTTCAAAACGGGGTTAGAGTAAATGGTGAGTGGCAATACAATCCGGGTTTGTGCATGGACGATTTTCACGAACATTTTCCTAACGTTGCTTTTATTGCTGGGGATTTTTATCATTGCCTGAAAAGAACCGTGGCTGTGTTTAGGGAAACAGGTTCTATACAACACAAAAAAGGAGCAGGAAGACCATCTGTAAGAACAGAAGAACTTGTTGCAAGCTTTTGTGAAATAATGCAAAATACGCCAACAAATTGTATAAGACGCCTGTCCCAAGAAGTGGGAAGATCTTATGGAACATGCAGGACTATTCTTAAGAAGCAGCTTAATTTATTTCCTTATAAAGTGCAAGTATTCCAAGAAATGCAAGCCGCAGATTTTGAAAGACGCAGACTCTCAATGGTCTACCCAAAATTTATTGGAAATAAATGATTTATTAGACCTGACATTTTTTCGGATGAAGCCTGGTTCCACCTCTCCGGTTATGCTATTTTTCGACGACAGATTGATCAGTTTTTGATCAGACATTGAATTCCCACCTAGATCACCTGCTTGTTTACCGGTTATGGATTACTTCGTTTTTCCTCATTTAAAAAACACTATTTTTAAAACACCAGTTGAAAAGTTAGAACAATTACAAGAAAGGATTATCCAAGAATGTGGTAACATTTCTCCAGAGATGCTGGTCAACACTTTCGAAAATATGAGGAGACTTGTGAATTTATGCTTGGAGCATGGCGGTGGCCAATTTCAGCAATTTATGTAATTACTTTTCCTTTTCTCTCTGTATATTCTTACTTTGTTAATTTTGTAAACACCAAAATAAATTTGTATTTGTCTAATTATTTTATTACTCATTACTTTCTACTTTGGCATATCCTGTCATAATATGAATTTGGCAAAATTTTAACCTAGATTTGGTTAGATATATCGTCCCCATATCATTGTTATCTAAACCAAGCCCTACGTTTTTTAATCCAAGCCCCATGCAGATAATTTTTGCTCGCACGGTATAAAAGCGACTTTATTTCGATGGCTCTAGCCACATTTTAACCGATTGGTAACTGAACATCATATTAAGAAATCAAGCCTTAAAGATCTCACGAAAGGAAGTATATTTTATCGTTGCCTACAGATAATCGCAAACACCCCACGGAGGTTTTCGATATTTATCACTCTGTTTTATATCAACATTTATATGCACTATCTTAGATTAAGCCAGTGAGCGTGTAGGATTTGCGAATTGTCCGTTTTTGGGTTTCGGGCAAAGACCTACGGTATACAGGGTATGACAGCAGGATCTGCAGGATTGGCCGTATAATGTTCACAAATAAAAACACGGTGTGATTATATTTATGCTCATCATTGTACGTGGATAAGTAATCTTAATACTATCGTCCGGTTAGTGGCGTAACAAAAACCGAGTGGGCCCCTCGCAAACGTTTTCAGGGGCCCCCTCTATATAACGAATAGAAAATGATAATTCCTATTTTCATTCTATTAGGTTCAGGTTTATGAATTTTGAATTCGTTAATCGTGTAATAATTTAATTAGGCTTAAACCCACATTATGTGTTAAGTACCTACTGTTAAAACAGCAAACAATTCGAATTTATTTTATAATCCTAGGTAGACATAACATAGGTAGTTATTAAGTCATTATACGTAATATTCCAGGAAACATGATGCAAAATCAACATTTTAAAACACCACTTATAATGTTGCTTACCATGTATGCAATATCACGGGGGTAGCAGTGATCGAGCCTCATAGAATCCAAAAGACAGAAAATAGTAAAACACATGAATACTCAACAAGTCTGCACAAACCTTATGTCTCTAAGTCAGGGGTCTTGAACCTTTTTTCATAGAAGGGCCATATTTAGGGTACCCATCAATTGCCAGGCCAGAACAAATAGTAAGTGAGAAATTTAATATAGCTGAAATATAGTTAAATCAAGACAATATTTTATACAAACACATTTTTATATTTAATGAGACTTGTGACATTGTTTGTTTTTTACAAGTTTATCAATATCTGATCTTATTTTAGATGTAGCGATACAAAGGCTATTTTCGAGAGGAGAGTCCGTTATTCTGATCCTATTTTTTGATTTCACATGTTTCACTCGAGAAATTAATTGTTTTCATACATAGGTATTCCCAAATAGTGACATCATCTTCAAAGCATAAAGTCAAATGTTCGGAAACTTAATTGTATCAATGTATCTGGAATCAAAATCAAAGAGTCCAAAATTGTATTTTTCTTTTAGCTTTTAGTTCAGTATTGTACTGCAAATCTATCAATTCCATTTGAAGATTTCCCGGAACATCTTCAACAGACACAGTAAAAGGCGTAGCAAATAAGTGTATTGATTTTTCATTTTCTTTGAAGTCCTTAAATCTCGAAGTAAAGTCTTTTTGTAGATCAGTTATTGTGGAAATATATTTATTCGGATCACCCCACTTACAAGTTGACAAGTTCGGAAAGTGTGTTAAATCGTTTTTTTGCAGCTGCATTTCCCACAATTTAAGTTAAGCTTCAAAGGATTTTATGCTGTCATATAAGTTGTTAATGAAATTCTCCTCACCTTGTAACCGTGCATTCGAGTCATTCAGATGCAAAGTAAGATCAACCAAAAAACCAAAATTACTGAGCCATTCGGGATCATCAAAGATCATCAGACATGATCTCCCTTGCTAGCCAAAAACGTTTTAATTGGTTCTTTAAGATTAAACACCCGCTTCAACATATTATTTCCTCTACTAAGCCAACAATCATCTGAGAAGTAAACTACATCACCATACTGCGAATCAATATCGGACAAACATTTTTGGAATTCTCTGTTGTTGAGCCCCCGAGACCTGATAAAATTTACCATCTTTATAATTTTTTTCATGATGTTAGATACATTAATATTTAGACCAGACTAAAGTAAAATAATTTCTATAATATTTTTTCAATTTTCGTCTAAAGAGATTTCTGAAGTAGACACTATTTTAAGTTTTAGGTAATATATTTTATGTATTGGAACTTGTGTTTTATAGGTATGCGGGCCACAAAAAAGTTAATAGCGGGCCGCAAGCGGCCCGCGGGCCGCCGGTTGAAGACCCCTGCTCTAAGTACTATACAAGGTATTATACAAAACGACCAGATCGTCGAGAATTTTTTTTTGCAAAATCGTTTATAATTTCGTCGATCTTTAATGTTTTAACAAACTCGTGTTCGATACTGATTAAGGATAAATCCGAAAGACGTTGTTGTCCAATTGTGTTACGTAAATAGGTTTTTACTAATTTAAGTTTCGAAAAAGATCGTTCCGCTGATGCCACACTAACTGGTAAAGTTAGAAATAACATCACTGCACTAGATACATCTGGAAAATTTGAAGAACACACTGATTTTTTATTAATAAATGATCCGCAAGTTCATACACTGTTTGTAATTTTAAAATACTATCTCCAAGTCCCTTTCTGAGGCTTAAAATTTGACTAGGAAAGTCAAAATGGACAAGTCTTTATGGTATATCGTTTTTAAATTCCGCGCTTTCACGCATAATTCTTCTTCACTTAACGAAGTTAAATTCTCAGGATATAAAAAAAATAAAATTAATTATGAAAAGCAAAGTTGGCAGCAAGTTTTAAAGGGGCCGTCTTTCGGGCCCCCCCGGCTGTACGGGCCCCCCGCGGTGCGGGGTCTGCGAGGGTGTTTGTTAAACCACTGCGTCCGGTCCGTTCAAACCCAAGATAACCAGAAAGATAACAAATTCACTCAAGAAATTTGTGAGTGAGCGCAACCACTGCAGGTCGAAATTCTGACAGTGTAGCTACCCTCATATGAACGAAGAAAGAGAGAAACTCTTAAGAAAATCAATGTAATAAATAATATACCATGACAACCGACTCTGAAACATTTACGTTGTTAAAAAATTATTATTATCTTACCTCATTTACCTAAAATGTGTATTTCTACAATATTTAAGGAAAAATAATTGTAAAAAAAAGTTCTGTCAGAAGTGGGATTCGAACCCACGCCCTCAGAGAGGACCAGAACGCTCGAAACCTACTCGGTAGGCAAGGAAACCTTGAGTCTGGCGCCTTAGACCGCTCGGCCATCCTGACATAAAACGTATTTTTGTCATAGCGCACCATACGATATCCATCGCATGACGAAGTTTATATTTAGCGGTCGTTACTCTTTAATCGCTTTTTATTTTTAGATAACAGAATGAACGTATATAATTGATAAGTTGATGACGTAAGGTACGTTCAAATGTGCGAATAAAAAACATGGAACCCGAAACGCTTTCTTTACCTCTTCATATTTTTTGGAAATACGTATTTGCACCCAAAGGAAGAGAGACTAAAGTATAAGTAAAGTCAAAACAATTTCCGTTGCACGTCATACCTTCGAGTATCAGTAAATTTTAAAAAACATTTCCCTTAAGCGGCTTAGTATCAAAGAAGAATACATTAAGTTTCTTTTACATTCAATATCGCATGAAATTTATATATTGTTTGCCCAAATTTAATTTTCTTATGTTTCCTGACCGATTTTCAATTATGAACTGATTGATGACGTGCAACGGAAATTGTTTTGATTTAGGTATAGGCAATTTAGTTCCAAGAAACTAAAGCGTATCATAGCAACTAAAAATATAAAAATATGTAGTCTTTATAATAATAATAATAACAATACGTTTATTTAAAATTTAATAATATAATAAATATGTTTATGTTGTCTTCGATAAACTTATTCTTCAATCCCTTGAAGCTGAGCTTGTTAGGGCCAAATCTTATTTTTTGTTTTAGTATGTAAAATCATAAATTATAAATATGCATTAAAAATCAAGTTTTAAAGTAAAAATGTTAATTTATAGTATAAACGCAGCTTTTTTGAAGAAATATATTACCTATAATAAAATTATTAATTTATAATGTTTAAGTAAAAAATATTAGGTATTTACTTATACAACACAAAAAAGGAGCAGGAAGACCATCTGTAAGAACAGAAGAACTTGTTGCAAACGTTCGTGAAACAATGCAAAATACGCCAACAAATTGTATAAGACGCCTGTCCCAAGAAGTAGAAAGATCTTATGGAACATGCAGGGCTATTCTTAAGAAGCAGCTAAATTTATTTCCTTATAAAGTGCAAGTATTCCAAGAAATACAAAATACAAGCCACAACAACAAAAACAAATTTGTATTTGTCTACTTATTTTATTACTCATTAGTTTGGCATATCATGTCATAATATTAATTTGACAAAATTTTAATCTAGATTTGGTTAGATCTATCGTCCCCATATCATTGTGATCTAAACCAAGCCCTACGTATTTTAATCCAAGCCCTCTTTGATGCAAATAATTTTTGCTCGCACGGTATCTAATTGGCCATACGATTAGCGGCAATTATGTCTTATGGACTTAGTAGTTAGTTAGTTAAACTGACAACTAATAACCGATAGTACACCATCAATTGCTAATAATCGCCAATAATTGCTATATTATATTTATTATGAAACCAAATGACTGAATTACTGTGAGAATCTAAGACCGCACAGGGCGACAGTCCGACAGAGATGAGGATACCCAATTAAAACTCAATCGGTCTGTCTACAATCTACATAACGTTATTATTATTGATTATTTGGAAGAAGACACTGCTGAGTTAAATATTGGGACATAATATAGGTCAAAATAAAGGGGTATCGTTGAAAAAATTTGAAGAACGATGGTTATGAGGTTACATAATGTAGGAAGACTGACTATTATGCATTCATTGACTGGAATAGAAATTATAATTGTTTTTGCTTCCCCGCCTGCAAGTACCCGCCTAAAAGGATCACAATGGGTTCTCAAAAATATGTTAATTAAAAAAAAAACAAAGAAAGATAAAAGTAAACAATTTTTTAACCTAAAATTGTATAAAAAGCATTTATTACTAAATATTTTTCAAAATTTTCAACTAAAAAAGATTGTCTTCTATCAGTAAAAATATGTTTATATAAAGAGAAGCTTCTTTCAACAGCTACTGATGTAATCGGACAATACTGGTTAGGTAGCAAAATATAAGGCCAAGATACAACTTCGTTGGATGGTTTACCCTCATAAATGCTTTTTACTGCAGTTAAGTATTTAAATCCTCCTTTTTTTTACAGTTACATCCAATATTTGTTCCTTACTTGACGTCCTACTTTACCGGAATGTTGTTACATTTAGCGGAATATGTGTATAACCAAAATGTAAATATAATTATTATAATCTTTAGATTGGAAAATCCCTGAAATAAGTACCGAACTGATGGACGTTAAAACTTTAATGTTTTAGATTTTTTGATAAAGCCGAAAACATTTGTTTTTGACTCTGTATAAGGTAACTTCATAAAATAAGTATTTTTGAAAACGTAGTTTGTGTCTGAAAGTAATACACGTTAACGTTATTATGACATAGCTTAATAATAAATTATAATATAGGGGTTTTAATTACGTTTTGACAATGCTTTTTTTCAGATACATTTTCTTTTACATTTATACATTTCATTTACAGGCAGAAATGCCAGACCAGCCAGACCTGCATTTTTACCAAACATTTTATAGTATTTACCGTTAGGTTGTTTTAAAATTGTGTGTAAAAATTGAACGGAAATATATTCTTCGATAAAAATTTCGTGCAAAGTAAAGCCTACAAAACGAAATGTCTACCTGGACGGTATCTAATGACATAATTTGAGCCAAACCGGCATATCTTCCTATTTCGATCTACTAAATACATATTAGGTAATCTGCTTTAGCTCAGCTATGTCGACAACTATTAAATTTCAACATATCATCTTATCTTCAAAAATAAGTGAACTTTCTTCATGTCCTATTATAGAACTTACAATTTATTTTACGCGGAAACGTTGTTTGGAATGTACCATAGTTAATATCAAAATCATGGGAGTTTCAACGAACACATATTTTAACATGGTAGGGAATAAGCAAAATACTTTCTCTAATTTACAAAAACAACTGGTAGTTTGCCTAGGGTGGCCCTATGGGCTGGTGGCCAAAATAGTAGTTACAATTAAATATAAGGTAAACAATATAGGAGAATTTTAAGCCTTTAGGATGTAGATTTCGATTTATAATAATTATAATACAAATTAAACATACAGTGTGTCCACGGATAGAGTTTTGGAAGAGGAAAAACTTTTTTGTATGTAGGTATCTTTCAAGAGATTTAAGTTATTATTGAAATTTGTTTTATACACATGTGGCTTCAGATATCCCTATAAATGAAAGTCGATAATTATGAGATCGGGACTCCTACGTGCCAACTGATTTGGATCATAGGTACCTTCCAATCCATTTGTTCCCAAAGTGATAATTCAGCCAATCATCAAAAGGAATTGAAAATTAGTATCGAACAAAAAATCCAAAAACAAAAACTGTTGTTTCTGACGAACCCTGTATAGCAATAGCAAATATGATATTCGAAATTGTAGTTTCAGCACAAGCAAGACGTTTTTATAAAGAATAACTATTTCGTCTACTTATACCTACTAATAAAAAACTTTTTCCTCTTCCAAACTCTATCCGTGGACACACTGTATGTATATGATTATCATTAATAATTACAATTGGATTACTAATGACGCGATGCAGATGCAATATGAAGGATTGGAGTGTCATTTCATTTCTATAAAATTTTCAAATCCATGTTTAGTTTCAGTTACTAGTAGATAAATAGAAACGGTTTGACAGACCCTGACATTTTACAGAAGCACAAACGGGTTCGAGTTTGGTGCGAACAATTACAGGAAGAAGAAAAATGTAGTCATCTTGCAAATGATTCTACACCTGGAAATTTACCTATTTGCCATTTCATTGAATTGTATTCTAATCATTGTGCAGGTGTATAAATAATTGATGTTAATTATAGATATGCCTTGTAGCAATGAAATAAATATGTTTGTTTAGAGAGAAACGATGGTAATTATCGGTTGTTGAGTAATATTGAATGGGTCTAGCAATACGGTTGTCAGAATAGAACTTTGTTTTGTAGTGCTTATGTAATAGAGCATCTGAGATTCAAATAATTAGGTTCTAACAAATATACAGAACGCATGATCATTCCTTTTACCGTGCGAGCAAAAATTATTTGCATCAAAGAGGGCTTGGATTAAAAAACGTAGGGCTTGGTTTAGATCACAATGATATGGGGACGATATATCTAACCAAATCTAGGTTCAAATTTTGTCAAATTAATCTTATGACATGATATGTCAAACTAATGAGTAATAAAATAAGTAGACAAATACAAATTTATTTTTGTTGTTTACAAAATTAACAAAGTAAAAATATACAGAAAGAAAAGAAAAATAATTACATGTATTCTGAGAATTCACATAACCGGAGAGGTGGAACCAGGTTTCATCCGAAAAAAATGTTAGGTCCAGTTTGCCATTTGGGGCGACAAGTCGCCAAAATGACGACTTTTTGTCTCTATGAGAGTGTGGCGGCGATTTTCAATAAAAAGCTTATCTTTGGCGACTTTTTACAGGTGTTCCTAGACCTTTTTAAAAATGAATAATATGTAAAAATAAACAGGAAAAAACTAAATCAGGTTCAGATTCAGACAGTGAATCAGAATATTTTTTTTTAATTTTCCTTTGTTTTATTTTTATTCTTTGTGTACCTATAATAAAGTTTATTTAGCTTGTTCCACAAAAACATATTTTTAAATTTAGTATTGACAGTTTTCTAACCCGAATATCTCAAAAAAAGCTGTGGCGACAAAGTAGCGACTTTTCATACTGATCGATGGCGACTTTTTGCTTTGTACCTCTGGCAACACTGGTTAGGTCTAATAAATCATTTCCTTCCAATACATTTTGGGTAAACCATTGAGAGTAATAATTCCTGCGTCTTTCAAAATCTGCGGCTTGTATTTCTTGGAATACTTGCACTTTATAAGGAAATAAATTTAGCTGCTTCTTAAGAATAGTCCTGCATGTTCCATAAGATCTTCCCACTTCTTGGGACAGATACAATTTGTTGGCGTATTTTGCAGTATTTCACATACGTTTGCAACAAGTTCTTCTGTTCTTACAGATGGTCTTCCTGCTCCTTTTTTGTGTTGTAGAGAACCTGTTTCCCTAAACACAGCCACGGTTCTTTTCAGGCAATGATAAAAATCCCCAGCAATAAAGCAACGTTAGGAAAATGTTCGTGAAAATCGTCCATGCACAAACCCGAATTGTATTGCCACTCACCATTTACTCTAACCCCGTTTCGAAAAAAACGGTTCAACCATAAATGTTTTGTGCTGTTCCGTAAAGCCCATTGTGTGAATTGTTCAAGAAATAGGAAAAATTAGCGATGAATCAAATTACTTGTAACGACTGTCAAAGATGACGGAATAACTGATTGATTGTTAATTCAGGTAGTTGCTGACACCCAACAGGTATTAAGCTCTACGGCTAAGCATTACGTCCTTATATGCAAGGCCCTCTTTAATGCAAATAATTTTTGCTCGCACGGTATTATACTACGGTCTGAGAAAGAGAGAAGCAAGACTGGTATTTTAGACTATTATATTAAGTCTATAAAGTATCGATGACGAGTGGTTAACAAATGTATAATCATTCAACTTCAGGAGAATAAAAAATAAAGACGATATAGAGAACTCGGTTCAAGTTAAAAGGTTTTGTGAAGCAACTTATAACGAAACATAGGTAATTCGGTAATACCAAATGTAAGAAGTATAAAGATAGATCATTTGTAACGTTTAGAATATGTTAAAGGTTATTATATCAAAAGGAAATGTTGGAGATTATGTATAAATGTACTATAACGGATAGAAACAAAGCTAGGATAACTTGCAAAAACTGCGAAGCGAACAGCCGCATTCCACCATGACATCATATTTTAAAAAAATACCAATAAAGTTAGTTCTTTTAAAACAATGTGAACAGATTCCTTCAATATATTTTCCTTTCGTTTGAGAAACGTGTAACCTCTCTCTCAATATGCAAAGAAAAAAAATGCAAACACGACTTAATAACAGAGTGTATCGCACTGAATGGCATTATCAATCACACGATCTTTAGAAAAGTAATGCTATTCTTGGCCTCAGGGAATCCATACCACACCAGGTGGTTATGGGTTGTTAGAACAACGTGCCGCCGTTGTGTAATGGATGTGAAAACATGAAAAAGGATTGCAAACGCGCAGTACCCGCGCAATTTGCTGGAAACCAATACCTTGACACAAAAAGGTAAATAAGTTGCCCGGGAGTTACGTTACTTAAGCTAGAAATATAGAAGCTTGCTAATTCGAAAACTATGTCTTAAATAATTTTCTAAGAGACCAAATCAAAACGTACGTGAAAATACCAACTAAAGTCAAATTTCTTAAAGAACACGTCCTGTTGGAGTCTGGTCTATTGGCGACAAAGACAAGACTGGGCTAAGTTCTTTTTACCAGCGCATTCACCATATTTTAAAATTGTACGAGTATCTTAATGGTTTAGTAGCGAACAAACCCGAAATAGATTCAAAGTTATGACATTATTCATTGGTAAAACATAGAAATACATTTGACATGCACTAAACTTACCTATGGAAAAATGTAATAACTTTAATTTGCAATTTTTGTAATGGTTTTAAGTTTGATAAACAAGCAGATCCCCATGCAGAAGCTAAGTATTGTAATTTTGAATATATTAATGAAAAATATATACTTTTTAAGTATTTCAAAGGAATGAAATATCTAGCTCTGTACAAAACAGATACCAAAGGAGATATCGAGTTAATAATATACTGGATATGAAATTTCCAATTTAAATTTTCGTCTAAAACTAATCCTAAAAATTTTGTTGTTTTTGAATATTTTTTTCCAGATTGACAATCTAGTCGCTTGAGACTTGAGATCTTGAGAACGAATTACTTTTGATGGTTTTGTTTTTATACCTGTCAAATGGAGAATGCTCTCAAAACCAAGATGGAAAAAGAACGCGATTGCACTACAGCATTCATGAAACCATCGCTTTTAAATAGAAACGATCATTACACGAGTGCTTTGACTATTTTCACCAAAAAAACCTGATTGAAGAATTGGTTGACACCCGAATTGCTTGAAAAATCGCCTGATTTTTAAGCAACTTGACCAGACGATATCATTTTGGCTAACAATACTAAAATACCTGCCAATCCTCGTTTAAACTCTTTGCCTCGACTATAACGCTGCATTTGGCATGAATAAAACAACTGATTATCAACTATAGTCAACCATACATGCACGTCAGTAAAACTCTTGAAGAATAAATGGTACAGTACACGCGCGTCACAACTCGAGTCACTTTTTAGCTACGTACTACGTGTAGGCAACTAACGTAGCACCATGCACGGCTCGTTGCCTATAGAAAGGCAGAATGCAGGTATTATAATTTTGCCACAGAAAATCCGAACATTTTTATTTTTATTTGTTAGTAATGGTAATATGTTATATATCTTATCTTACTATACAATATACATACCACTTCAGCGATCTGTGTAGTAGATAGCTCTTTATCTGTTGCTTACCTGCAACAAAGTAATACGGTAAATTGTCGACTCAACAACGTTCAAACATATATGTTTTTATAAGCGTTATTGTTTATACAACTGTTCGTTATTGATGTTAGCTTATAAACAAAGTATGTACAGAGGCGGATAGAAAGTACACACAATTTTTTTTTTATTTCTGTCAAAAAATATTATTTGCATTAGGTAGTAAAAGCTTGTACATAATACAGAATTAAAGGGGTCAGAACCCTTAATACCGTGCGAGCAAAAATTATTTGCATCTAAGAGGGCTTGGATTAAAAAACGTAGGGCTTGGTTAAGATCACAATGATATAGGGACGATATATCTAACCAAATCTAGGTTAAAATTTTGTGAAATTCATATTATGACATGATATGCCAAACTAATGAGTGATAGAATAAGTAGACAAATACAAATTTATTGTTGTTGTTTACAAAATTAACAAAGTAAGAATATACAGAAAGAAAAAGAAAAATAATTACATAAATTGCTGAAATTGGCCACCGCCATGCTCCAAGCATAAATTCACACGTCTTTTCATATTTTCGAAAGTGTTGACCAGCATCTCCGGAGAAATGTTACCACATTCTTGGATATTCCTTTCTTGTAACTTGGGACATGCGTCTTATACAATTTGTTGGCGTATTTTGCATTATTTCACGAACGTCTGCAACAAGTTCTTCTGTTTAACAGATGCTCTTCCTGCTCTTTTTTTGTGTTGTATAGAACCTGTTTCCCTAAACACAGCCACGGTTCTTTTCAGGCAATGATAAAAATACCCAGCAATAAAAGCAACGTTAGGAAAATGTTCGTGAAAATCGTCCATGCACAAACCCGGGTTGTATTGCCACTCCACCATTTGATCTAACCCCGTTTCGAAAATACGATTCAACCATGAATGTTTTGTGCTGTTCCGTAAAGCCCATTGTGTGGTTCAAGAAATTGGAAAAATTAGCGATGAATCAAATGACTTGTAACGACTGTCAAAGATGACGGAATAACTGATTGATTGTTAATTCAGGTAGTTACTGACACCCAACAGGTATTAAGCTCTACGGCTAAGCAACTAAGCATTACGTCCTTAGATGCAAGGCCCTCTTTGATGCAAATAATTTTTGCTCGCACGGTACTATACTGGTCCATTTGACGATCCTATGTGGTTTGACGTGTGTCCTGGTCATTCATTTGATGACCTAGGGACGATAATTGAACGTTGCGTGATATTGGGAATGCCAAGGGGTCCGCCTGACGTTCTTTTAATTGCACATTATATTGCATATTTTGCAAACGTAACCAATAATTGAAAAAGTTAGTATGTTGTGAAAACCAACCTTTTTCTAATTTTATTACTTTATTCATCAAAAGTTTGAAGCTGTGGGCCTTTCTCATCAAATTTTGATTTCGACCCTACCACATAGAGTAGTCTTACTCAAAGTGGGCGCTGGATGCTTTGAGGGGGGGGGCAGTAGAAGGTAGAAGTTCAGAGAAACTTAGGGGGCGTTAAGCCGGTCCAGGAGGGCTAGAAAAGTTTTATTGTCAAACTTTCTTGGAATATTTTTATTATTGTAATATATTTTTAATAGGTTCGAATTTCAATGCTGAATCTGTTAAATTCGATTACAATGAAAAAGTCCAATAGCTTCTATCGGCGATCAGAACTATTTCTGTTTTATCAAAAATACATCAGCTGTAAACAATCAAACAATTCGTCTAACTCCGACATTGGAATGTGCTTTCGCTACTACTCCGGTCAATATTGTTAACTATGTATTTCAAACAAGTCCAACGGTCTTTAACCTAAATTATTAATACCAATAATGAAATTAGTCACTAAAGTAGTTTAACAGTAGCTTCATAGAATAAAAATCAATATGAATGGAGAGATAGAGCAAAACAGAATAAGAACACGTTAACGGTACCTAATAGTTGCAGTTACTTTTAAATTTCATTACTATTTTTACGATAACCTAACATTTTTTTTATCATTCTAGTGTCAAAATTTAAAAAACGTCATATTAAGGTGGGAGTATCAACATGCTTGCCAACCTATAACCTATTTAGCGTAGATTTATTTATGTTTTCTAGCTTTTATACAAAATTTAAAGAAAATCAGTATCGACTTGATATTTTATAGGTAATAATTGACATATTTAATAAATATCAAGGAATTTCATCACTTATTTTAGGAGAATTGTATAGCGAAAAATATCGGGTAAGATTTTTTTTAACATTATTATGTCATTGTCACTCATTGCTCTTTCACTATACAATTCTCCCAAAATTAGCAATGAAATAAATTGATATTTTTGTAATATATCAGATACTACCTAAATAATGTACCGACGATATTGATTTTCTTTAAATGTTAGTTATTAAAATAATAAACTCAAAAAATCAACGCGAAATAGGTTGGAAGTTGGCAATAGATTGAATGACGTTGAGAGTTCAACCTTAATGAAAATAATTATATTTATTTATTTGCTGTTTTTTTTTTATAATAACATTAAAAATCAATAACATTTTTTTTTGTTTTTTTAATAAAAATAAATCCAATGAAGCATCATTACAAAACCATAGATTAACAAATCTGTCCGATTTTGCAATGAAGAAATACACACCCATTTAGATTATTAATTTTAATCACATCATAAACATATTAGACCAGGGCTGAAGCCTTTGAAAATGGTAAAAAGTTAAAAAAAATAATAGTAGGATGAAACCCATTGGAAAAGGAGGAGAATATAACAAAAATGAAAGGAAAAATAATTTACGGGCGATCCGAGGTCGGGAAGTGGAAAGGGGTGAAGAAAACGATTTATCTCGATTTCCGGCAAAACTACAAGTCCTATGGAAAAACGTTAAATGGTAAAGTTGTAGGAAATAAAAAGATCTACACCTTTTGTATTTACACTTTTTTCGCATAACCTCAAAATTTATGTGAAAAATTCAAATAACACAGTTTTTGGTTTTTTATTTTTATCCCCTTTAAATCCTACCTTTAATTATATTTAGAACAACTATTTTCGCATGTTTTTTGCGATCTTTATATTTTATGGATTTGTAATTTTTTTGTTTATCAATGTAACATGGAATCTTACGTTTTTCTAGTAATTAAAGTATAAATTTTAACAAATAGCTCAAAATTGTACATAATGATTAAAAAAAAAATTTCGGATTCGAGTTTTTTTCGTTTCTTTGCATTTTTTGAGAACATTTAGTAATGTATAGTTTTTTTTACACCATCAGAAAGTAGAGATTTCAACGAACAAAAAGCCCACCCACTTTTTTTAAAAGCAGATATTTTGATGTGAGAATTTTCGATTAAAAATTAGGGTGCTTTTTCGATATTAAGTCAAAATAAGGTGAAAAAATAAATATTTTAAACTAAAAAAATTAGTCTGTTTGGGACATAAAAAGGTAAGTTTTCACCAAATTTCGTAAAAAAAAATTTTTTTCTAAAAGATAAAAATAAAAAACTAAAAACTTGGTTATTGGAATTTTTCACATAAATTTTGAGGTTATGTGAAAAAAGTGTAAATACAAAAGTTGTAGATCTTTTTATTACCTACAACTTTATCATTTCACGGTTTTCCATAGGACTTGTAGTTTTGCCGGAAATCGAGATAAATCGTTTTCTACCCTTAAAAACGCACCCCCTTCCACTTCCCGACCTCGGATCGCCCGTAAATTATTTTTCCTTTCATTTTTGATATATTCTCTTAATTTTCCAATGAGTTTCATCCTACTATTATTTTTTTTGGTTTCAAAAAATACCTAAGTAATTCAAAAATATTTCACCCAAAAAAAAAGGAAAAATTATAAATAAGGGAGAAATTATAATAGCAAAAAGTAATATTATTATATTACTGGCATTACATAAGTAAAATGGGATGATTGCCGACCTTGGGTGGCTTTAAGTCTCTTCTTTTTACTACTGTTACGGTGTAGAGATGTTAGACGTTTATATTTTGTCTATTTGACTGTACCTCTCTATTATGGATTATTATATTATAATCATTATGCAGCAAATAAAAACGCCGAGGAACGATTTGGTTTATTTATTATGCGAAAAGCTAATTAAAATATCACTTAAATAAATATCTTATTAGGCTGCCAGGTAATAAAGTGCACATAAATGTTTAAAGATTGGACATTAATTAAAACGAACCATCTATGTGTTATTTCATAGCCTATAAAGTAATTCAATGCGGAATTATAATTATGATCGTCAATTAAAAATGAATTATATTTGAGGAATAAGAATAAAATCTTAATATAGATATTATGTTTATGTTTTGTTATATCTGACTTCTACAGGGCCGTCGTTCCCTTCAAACCTATCCTATCATACGCACACTTGTTACCGGCCCCAGGGGCGGGTTTAGGATTAGGGAAGGGGCGCAAAAAAGATTACATATTACAATATACAATTATTTTATTGTATCTTATTATTGTAAAACGGCAAAATCGACACTCTCGCGCGTGCAAAAAAAACGGGCGTCATAAAATTAGGATTAGGTTTGAGACTTTATAATTTTTTATTTTTACTCCGATTTAAGTGATTTTTTAGAGAGCTCTAGATACATTTATCAGTTTTAATCATAGACAATTTACCTTTAGATAAGCAAACAATAATCACGAAAGTGGCAGTTTTATGGCCTCGCGCATGTCAACGAAGCTAGACACTATTAGTCCTGCGCACTGCAACATTATCGTTTGACGAATGGGAAAATAGACTGGTCCGGGCTTTAAAATTTAAATTCTTGCCAAAAAATTGGAATTTCTTCTCAATTTTTGATCAAGTTGGGAGAAAAGTAGTGATTTCTGGCATTTTTAGTAGTAGCAAACCTATCAGATTTTAAGGAAAGAAAATTGTTTTTAAAATTTGTTTAAAAATGATTCGTCGTCGTGGTTTTAGTTCGGAAAGGAAGAAAACAAGAACAGGTAAATAAAACTAGTCTTATAAAATCGAATATAAAAACAAATAAAACCAGCAAAATAACCAATGTACGGTGTTATCGCGTACCTTACCTCAAGTCAAATATTAGTTGGTATATAACTTGTATTGATTTTTACAATTTGGCAAAAACTTGTTTTGTTTAAGAATTTGAAAAAGTGTTTGCCTGAGAACTTGACCCATGGCATGGAATACTGCTTTTATTAAAAGCTTAATGTCGGGATGCACAGATTTTAATCAAAAAGTTAACCAACCAGCAACTTAGACAGAATTAATTTTTTCACAATCAGACACAATTCACTAAACTACACAAAAACTAGAAATCCGTAAACATTAAACAACACTCACAATCCACGATAGCTAAGAAAACTACAAGGAATCCACAGAGAAACCTTAAAACACAACAACAAAAATGGCGGCCGAGCCGGTTCTGGAGAGTATCTTGAGCATGTCGATCATTGTCGATAAAGTATGACAGGCCGATAACACGAGGTTTGTGCGCATGCGCGAAGGTGTCCAGAAGGAAGGCAGCTGACCGGCGAGTCATGCGCTCGGACGTATTTTTTCACCCATAAAACGTAACTTTTGTTTGTGCAGGAGATAAGCTGTACGTATCTAAAGGTAAATTGTCTATGGGTTTTATTAGCAAATTTGTGTAAATTCGTACTCGTACTTGGAATGATGCTGCCAACTGAAATTAGTGGATGGCAACCTATAAAAACCAAAACCCCATTAGTACAGCGATATTATATAGTGTAGTATACAGTAGGGCTGGGCAAAAGATATATCGATATTTTTATCGATATCGATATATCGAATAACGATATTTAAAAAATAAAATATCGATATATCGATATTATCGATATTTATCGATATTATCGATATTTATCGATATTATCGATATTTATCGATATTATCGATATATTATTGATATTATCGATATTATTGATATTATCGATATTTATCGATACTATCGATATTCGATATTGGAATTTCAATATCGCCCAGCCTAAGCGTTCTACTTTTGTTATATAGTTCTGTAATCTTCAGTAAAAAGACTGAAAAGGGAGCCCTTTTTTGCTTAGTTTATTGTTGAAAGAAAAGAGCCCTACTTTTTTAATTTACAAGTAGTTGATACCTAATTGCTTTAATACGACCATGAACACTCTTGATTTAATTGTAGCACTTAAAACTTAAATGCTAATAAAATACTTTAACATTTAAAATTAAATACATCAAACACAGTTATTCTACAATAAATAAGTGGACAATCACGTATCAACGTACTGTGTGTACTGTTACTTTATGCATTTTAATTACTTTAATTTTCCCGAATAGAACAACACCATTAACTACTTTTCCTGCTAAAGGAAGAAAGCTTTCATTGTTTCGATCGCGATTGAAAAAGTAATGTTACACGGAAGTTGCAAAATTGTTTTAATGCAATGTTAACCGGTGTGTCGTCGGCCTTGCATTTGAAATATTTGCAATGTTTTTATAGAGTATGGTCCTTAAGTAAGTTGTAATATTTTATTGGGCGTTTCCTAGCTTCATAAAAAAATAACGTTGTATACAGGGTGTTTCAAGTCGAGTACCCTATTATAGCCTGTTTCCTATTACCTGACAGCTAAGAACCCTCATTAAAAATGCAAAACACAAAGAACCCCGCACTTCTCTTATGGAAAATGGCCCTCGATTAAATTTTCTAAATTTTTAGTATGTTGTAGAGAATGCCATTCTGATCAAAAGTGTTCATGGCCACAACAATATCTGCCGACCAGTTTTTGAGATACAGGGTGTCCAAGTTGCAAAATATGAATTCTCAATACATTATATTTTCGTAGTTTATAATATTAATTTGTTTTGTTTTTCTAAATTTTGGTTGGCCCTGTCGTAGATAAGATAGAATACTATAAAAATAGTTTAAATTTTTTAATTATATACCGGGTGAGTGACGAAAATTATTTAATATTTTTTGTTAAATCATTGTATTTTCGGCATTAAATATTAAATGTTAACAAAGTAATACTCTAGATGACATTACCTTGGAGCAAGCTATCAGAATTTATATTATTTATATTTATACAGGGTAACTCAAAAAAGTTAATATTTTTTTTATTAGTTTTGAAAGAAATTTTGTAGATATTTCTTTATGTACTACTTGTCGTTTATCGTATGCTTCCAAATATATATAATTTTCGAGGTTATACAGGGTGTTTCCGATGATAAGCGATAGAAAAATAACATAAAAATGCATGTATTTATAAATCACCCGGTATATTAAAAATGAATCGGTTAAATTTCGTTATTTTTTAATATTTTTTGCTTCAAGTGTCTTACTTTCATGTTTGCTATTGATTTCCCTATTCCTATGACCCGTTCTGGAGATATACAGCGTCGAACAGACTCAAAACTCAAAAAATAAGCAAATAAAATAACATTTTTTTTTTATTTCAATAAAATTTGTTATGTAAGTTCATTTTATGGTTAAAATAAATTTATTTAATGCTATACAGGGTGTTTCGAATATTTAGGGTATTCTAACACTTTATTGCAAATAAAAAAAATATATAAAAACTATGAACAATTTATTATATCCAAATTATTTTATCCAAATATAGTAAGTAGGCCCCTAATTATTCGAAATACCCTGTATAGCATTAAATATATTTATTTTAACCATAAAATAAACTTACATAACAAATTTTATTGAAATTAAAAAAAAATTGTTATTTTATATGCTTATTTTTTGAGTTTTGAGTCTGTTCGACGCTGTATATCTCCAGAACGGGTCATAGGAATAGGGAAATCAATAGCAAACATGAAAGTAAGACACTTGAAGCAAAAAATATTAAAAAATAACGAAATTTAACCGATCCATTTTTAATATACCGGGTGATTTATAAATACATACATTTTTATGTTATTTTTCTATCACTTATCATCGGAAACACCCTGTACAACCTTGATAATTATATATATTTGGAAGCATACGATAAGCGACAAGTAGTACATAAAGAAATATCTACAAAATTTCTTTCAAAACTAATAAAAAAATATTAACTTTTTTGAGTTACCCTGTATAAATATAAATAATATTGTGTATGTATAGTACATAAAGAAATATCTACAAAATTTCTTTCAAAACTAATAAAAAAATATTAACTTTTTTGAGTTACCCGGTATAAACATAAATAATATAAATTCTGATAGTATTCTATCTTATCTACGACAGAGCCAACAAAAATTTAGAAAAACAAAACGAATTAATATTATAAAGTACGAAAATATAATGTATTGAGAATTCATATTTTGCAACTTGGACACCCTGTATCTCAAAAACTGGTCGGCAGATATTGTTGTGGCCATGAACACTTTTGATCAGAATGGCATTCTCTACAACATACTAAAAATTTAGAAAATTTAACCGAGGGCCATTTTCCATAAGAGAAGTGCGGGGTTCTTTAATTTTACCGGGTGAACATATTGATTTTCGCCTGAAAGTATATCTTTTTAGTATTATAACAATACAGTTAGTTTAAACACCATATAGATTGGCACACCCCCAATTTTACCTTTCACAATAGGGTCGTAGAATTGTAACGATAGGGCAAAAGCCGATGATTTAGAATAAATCTTCGGACAGTGGCGGTCATTTAGGTTTTTATTTATTAAATATAAATTCCTTTTGTTTCCTGCCCGTGTTTCCATCAGGTTGTCTAAGTCCCTCATTTTTTTTTCTCTTTTATAACATGTTTTATAGCTTCTTTTCAATTTTCTTTCGTTATAATGTTTAATGAATACTTCAATAACTCACGAACATCTTTTATTTTAAATGTAGTGTTATTCCTTGCTACATAGCATTTCATTTGTGCCCATATTAACTCAACTGGATTTAATTCACTTTTGAAAGACATTAAAGTGTTTTCACCCCAGCCTAAAAGTAGTGCTAGACAAAGTTGCAATTTGATCACGGTGCGTCTATTTCTCTCACTCTTACTTAACTGCAATTTTTAAAAGGATAAATAATTTGGTAACAACGTTATGAATAAAATGCTTAGTTTCAATTCATTTACACTACGGTGAAGTAATGTCATCATCGGTATTTTTGTTTAACAGAATATGTTTTGTTAACATTATATGAAATAATAACATTTGCCTAGCAACATACAATAATTTTTAATAAAAACTATCATTATTGGACACTTTCGTCGTTCGTTCAAAAATTAATTATTAAACTAACCCAAAAAAAGTAATGTGACCAAAAGCGACAAACCCAACAACAAATCAGTCATGGTTGATCGAGAATTCAATGATAAAAAGTAATAATATGGCATCTACAAGTCGTCAAAATCATTGTAGAAAGCTAAGTCAAACTAGAATGTGTGGTAGATGGTTTTTATGATGATCTTTGGTTGTGATACCATCATTTACTGTTAATGTAAGAATAAAACCGACTTCAAAACGCTTAAAAAGTATATTATCATTTTACGAATATTCAATACTAATTAATACCCATCTTATAAATTGCTTATGCTAAGATTTTTCTTCTTAACTAAACTATTTCGATGTGTCTAATTTAAAAAAAAAAGTATGGAGCGTTTCGCCAGGATCCCCAATAAATGACCAATTTAAATAAAGTAAGTATTTTCCATAACATCCCGTATAAAAGTAAATAAAATACGAAAAACTTAATAAAAATAAACAAACCGCCAAAAACTGGATGAAATGCGCGAACGCGAACCTTTCGCGCCTCAAGGAAGGTCCAATATGCTATTTTCGGATTAGATAAGAAAACATGCTAATTACATTTTAAATCCAGCAATTATTACTCTCAAACAACAGTTAAATGCGTGTTAAATTATTATGTATAACTAAATTATATATTCAAATATTTAAAAGAACATATTTACATATTACGGCACATTTTAATATGGAAATAAATGCGCATGTTAACACTTAATTGTTGGTGCATGTTATGTATTTACAGAATTTATTACTATCTCGAATATGTCAAGAACGTATGGAATGTAAAGTAAACCCATGTTTTTACCCTCCTCTGTCACCGAATTTCTCCAAAATACGATTTAATTTTTTAGCCAGGATGTGTCCTGAACTCCTTAATAGGGATTCTGACTGGGCATTGCCAGCTGAGGAAGCACATAGCTGCTCTGCGATGAGGCCCTAGGAAGACTCAGGCTTCAGGTGCTAGGATCGAAGGTTCTCCTAAAGGAAGAAATTACTGCCCTGGCCTAGAACGTTATACTTGAAGGTCGGGACGTTTCGGCCAGGGCCAAGGTAGTGGTTAGAGTGGGTTGGGGCTTGGAGCAAGAATATATCTCACTATTAGTTTAATATACGAAAATACCTACTACTTTAATTATGAATCCAAGTGATTCATAATAATTCTACTATGAAATATTTGACATCTCATCTGTGTACAAAGTCAGAAATTTTCTAATTAAAAAATGTCACTTTTATCAAATGGAACATATTATATGTACCGTGCGAGCAAAAATTATTTGCATCAAAGAGGGCTTGGATTAAAAAACGTAGGGCATGGTTTAGATCACAATGATATGGGGACGATATATTCTAACCAAATCTAGGATAAAATTTTGAAAATAATGAGTAATAAAATAAGTAGATAAATACAAATTTATTTTTGTTGTTTACAAAATTAACAAAGTAAGAATATACAGAAAGAAAAAGAAAAATAATTACATAAATTGCTGTAATTGGCCACCGCCAAGCTCCAAGCATAAATTCACACGTCTTTTCATATTTTCGAAAGTGTTGACCAGCATCTCCGGAGAAATGTTACCACATTCTTGGATAATCCTTTCTTGTAATTGTTCTAAATTTGCAACTGGTGTTTTAAAAATAGTGTTCTTTAAATGAGGAAAAACGAAGTAATCCATAACCGTTAAACAAGGTGACCTAGGTGGGAATTCAATGTCTGATCGAAAACTGATCAATCTGTCGTCGAAAAAATTGCGTAAGTACGTTGAAAATATTCAAAACGTAGTTCGTCGTCAAGTAATAATTGCTCCACAAGTGGATTCAAAATATTGTCTCTATACCGCTATGCTGTAACTGTGTCATGGAAAAAAATAGGACCAACAATTCTTCTTCGGGAAACAGCTAACCAGACACCAATTTTTTGAGGGTGCAATGTGGATGGGGATTTTCGCTACTCCACATTCTGAGAATTCACATAACCGGAGAGGTGGAACCAGGCTTCATCCGAAAAAAAGTCAAGTCTAATAAATCATTTATTTCCAATAAATTTTGGGTAAACCATTGAGAGTAACACCTGCGTCTTTCAAAATCTGCGGCGAAAATACGCTTCAACGATGAATGTTTTGTGCTGTTCCGTAAAGCCCATTGTGTGAATTCTTCAAGAAATTGGAAAAATTAGCGATGAATCAAATTACTTGTAACGACTGTCAAAGATGACGGAATAACTGATTGATTGTTAATTCAGGTAGTTACTGACACCCAACAGGCAACAGGTATTAAGCTCTACGGCTACGCATTGCGTCCTTAGATGCAAATAATTTTTGCTCGCACGATATATCATACATATTTATATGCCATATTAAAGCACGTCAAAAAATCTTCAATTTTTGTAAATAATATCCTCTTACTATTTCTAACAGTTTTTGAAATATTTTAGTTTTTCGTTTTCGTTATCCACAAGCAAAATTAATTTCTTTTTAAATGAATTAACGTCTGAATGAATGTAATTCATTATCAAAAACAAAACAAAACAAGGACCTTGAAAGACAAAAACGCGGAACCAATAAAGAAACGAGCATAATCAAAAGAACAAAACCGGGTTAGTTTACATTTCGATTGTTTATAATCTGGGCGACTTAATTATTGGATAAAAGTAAGGAAATGGGATATAAAAAGTTTGGCGCATACAAAATAGGAAATTGATATTTATTTTCGGTTATTTGTTTATCAATTTTTGACCCACAATTTCGGGCATGTCATATCACTCGGGAAGTGGCGTTCGATGATAATAAGGAAGTAATGCACTTTTCGCTAAAGAGGTTTATAAATAGACACAAGTATGGCTTCATTGGAATATAAGACTTTAGGTTGTCATTCAGTCATTCATGGACTTTTATATAAGAGTTTTAATCAAGTAAAAATTTAACCATTATGAAAATAAAAGACAAATTAGTAAATAGATTACAATTAATTACCAACAGTTTGAAAAACTGATACTAACAAAGCACATTCATCCTTATACAGGGTTAGTTGAAATAACCAGAACGGCTAACTTTCTTTAAAACTACCAAGGCTTAATAAATGAATTTTGGTACAGGTGGATAACTTAAAAAATTGAATTGAAAATTGACAATTGCAACGTTGCCAGATTTGTAGTTTTTTCTGTAACTCAAGGAATGTTTTTTTTCAAATGTAACACTACTCTTTTTTTATTGAATTCAATTCCTCCCATCAACACTATCATTTCCTGATAGTATCAATTTTTTATCTCAAATAGTTCTATGGGAAAAAAAGTTAATTAGTTACAACTGTAACTCTAAAATAAAAAAAAATTCAATCTACATATTTCCATTTAAAAACGTTTCAAATAATGTAAAAAGGAAGGTTGATAAGACATAATGTACCTAATAGTATCGATTTCATAATTAAATTAATGTAGTGTACTATAATATTTTATGTACCTAAGTAATTTTTACTAGCTATGTTATTGTTAGTAGCTCTTTGTTGTTCTTATCGTTATTGATACTATTAGGTACATTATATCTACCAACCTTCCTTTTCACATTTTTTGAAACGTTTTTAAATGGAAATAGATTGGATTTTTTTTTATTTTAGAGTTAGAGTTGTAACTAATTAACTTTTTTCCCCATAGAACTATTTAGGATAAAAATTTGACACTATCAGGAAATGGTAATGTTGATGGGAGGAATCGAATTCAACCGTTCCGGTTATTTCAACTAACCCTGTATATGTATTGGGAACTTTTTAGGTTTTATTTCATTGAGTCATCACGACGTCATTCTTTTTAGCTATACCTCTAATTATACAGTTAGCGATGGTGTTCTACAGGGCCCGGTGTTGGGAGTTTTACTTCTTGTTCTCTTTACTAAGTTAACATATTATATTACTCATATTATACACCAGAAGCTAGCGTAAATACAAAACTGTAAGGATAACTAAAAAACAGCAGTTCAATTAGGTATGTACAGCAATTATTATTTGGTACTGGGTACTGGGTGGACCGATTTCAATCATTAATAACAACTTATTTGGAGGCAAAATTACGAATCACCATTGTAAAACTCGTATTAATTACACAGGATGGTATGATAGCAAAAATTATAAAATGCGGTTAGCCCACACCACACGATGACGAACGATTATTAAGTTCTGAATTAAATCAGTTAATAATTGTTATATAAAAACGATAATACCAAAATTTTGGTTATATCCTATGCATTATAAGAGGCATATGAATCAAAAAGACAGTCGTAAAATTACTCATATATTAACCGTGAAGCTTCCTTAACCTATTTGGTTGTAAATTCCTCCCACAACTATGATACAGCAAATTTTAGATCCACAAATGACCTGGTTCTAATCCTGCAACTTGCGATCCACCCACATCTTCACCCAGAGCGTGCCCATGGGTTTACTTTGATTGCCCAAATTACCATTTTGCAGCGAGCTCTTACTTTTTATATTCCAATAGTCAAAAGTAGAACAAACCCATTAAATAACGCCATAAAGAGAAAATAAAAGTACATTTCAGAGGCTTCGCTAAAGTGCAATTTACTAAGCATTACCCACTAACCTTTTACCGGTCGTTATAACGATCATGTAATATTTCAGTGGCGTGCGCATTCAGAACTCAAAAGGATACGTATTGATTTAGTAAAAATGACGAACTGAGAGATTATTGGAAAACCCATTCCACTGAAAATGTGAAAGATCCTTATAATCGTTTAGGCGATTCCTGAAACAAACTAGTAAGCTAACTGTTGAGCTAAAAACATTAAAAGATTGAGAGATAAACTGTGGATGCCCTTAATAAACCAAATGAGACTAGCTATAAATTGCAGTTTTTAGTGAAAACCTGAAAGGATCTGGCGATGAACTTTGTCTTTGCAGGCCAGTTAAATCAATCCGACGATAAACTGTAGAATGAACCAATCAAAATTGCAAAGGTTCCGGGCAGAAGTCTTACTAGGTTAGGTTAGGTTAGAGTGGCAGACCTCTGGCATTGACCAAAAAGTAACACGTAGTCCTGTAGGACCGTTGTGGTACCACACATGTTCCGAAGAACCTATCCGCATCAGCTTCCTGGTGGTTAACGCGACGTGACGTAGATCATAGAAGAATATTGACAGCTCATTCAAACCAGCCACTGCTGTTAATAAACTTCGTAAGTCGACCCAGTTGCAGGCTGCTCACTTCCTCCAGATCATTAAAGAATGGTTCGCCCAGGGCATTGAACCTTCTTCTAGCGAGGCCGGGGCATTCACACAAGAAATGCTGAATACTTTCCCCCTCTTCTTCATCTCTGCAACTTCTGCAGAAGTCGTTAGTTGGTATTTGCATACGTTCAGCGTGTCTACCGAACAAGCAATGTCCGGAGACTACGGCAGTGATGTTTCTTAGGTCCTTCCGACTGTGTCGTAATAGCACTGCGGTTTTCCTTCCATCAAGTAGGGGCCACAATTGCCTGGAGATTCTACAAGTTGCCAACCCTGTCCATCTGCTTTGTGCAAGTTGTTTAGCTATCTGATCTATATCCTCTTTGACTGATCCCAGTGGTCTAGCCACAGTATTCTCTGCTGGTTCGGCAGACATGCTTGCGCCCTCCCTGGCGAGCGCATCAGCAGTCTCGTTGCCATGTATGTTGCTGTGTCCAGGAACCCAACACAGGGTGATTCGATGTTGAGCACCAAGTGTGCAGAGATTGTTGCGACAGCGCCTTACTAATTTTGACTTAGTGCTGCTGGAGCAAATTGCCTTTATGGCTGCTTGACTGTCTATATAGATTGCTATAGATGCAGCTGCTTTCAAGCCAGGGTGATCCCGCAGGGTGTTGACTGCCTTACCCACTGCAAAAATTTCTGCCTGGAAAATGCTGCAGTAGTCAGGGAGTCTATACGACCTCTGTATTAGCATGCTCTCGAAGCCCTACTAAAAACCTACACATATCCAGCAAATAAACTATGGAAGCACTAAACATTTGAACCATAAACTGCTAGTGATTCTGACGATAAACTGTATAGATTTTACTAAACAGCCAAATGGTTGGGTTCAACGTAAAATCTATCACTGTATGTCCACTGAAAATCTAGACAACGATAACCTGTAGCATCCCTTAAAAATTTAAAATAGTATGGTAGTTGGTCCCATCAGGGCCACAAAATCTAGATCTTGTTGATCTGCCTTTATGGTAAATAGCTCTGGACGCCCATGGTATTCATTCTTAAATATTAATAAGATGTAATAATCACGGTGCAGAGGAATTCTAACTGAAACCTGTTTGTATGGGTGCGATTTTTACAGTACCTGCAAACAATTATAGCTATTTGATTTCCTACTATGGCCGCGGCAAGTTATATGCACTAATCCAATTAATTCCAATCATTTATGGAATTTAATGGGATTTTTCCATAACTATGTGGCGCTTTTTATGGGAGGTTAATAAATAAATCCTTTGACAGTCATTGATACGTAATTTTAAAGCATCGAGTAATGTGGAAAATTATCCGTTGCCTTTTACGGAAGATTCGGATTATTTTTTGAAATTTAATTAAGTCGTATAAGGAATTGTCAATAAAAATAAATCAAAACGAAGTTTATAATGTGGAGAATAAACTTTGAAGCAAAAAATGTATGCAAAGAGAAATTAAAAAAAGCTGGATGTTAATTTTCCCTCATTGCTTGGACTTATATTATGGTATTGTATATTGTGTAATGTACAAACGCTTTCGTATGCATTATTTACTTCACAAGTGATGTTCTCTTACCCTAGTTGATCTGTTGAACCTTCTACTCCCCGATCTTTTCAGAGTTCCGCCCCTGATGTTGGCATCGTCCAATTCTACTTCACCTCCGTCATGAGCAGATCTTCTACTAAGCTCGCTCAATTCTGCCACTGGTTGTACCTATCACAAAACAAAGAAAATTTAGTTCCAGGTAGGTATCTAGCTAGTGCTATTATTAAAGATATAGGAACGACCGATGATTAACTAATTTTTAAATTTGCAGGTAATAGGTAATCAATAAATTGGAAGAGGATATCGATGCAAGCCTTGCCTGTTGTTCCTTTGTTAAAAAAAAACTTGTCTACGGCCCCCTTATAACCAGATTGAATTTCGGAATTCGTATTATCAAATATCTAACGGGCCACACCTATTTTATCTACAATTATTAATATTGTAAATGTTTTTTAATAAAATTCATAATATTGAAAATTTCAATATCTACTACTAATATAAACATCGAGGTCAACACAGTGTCAACGGTGTACTTATACAACTGGCCCATTAGCTCAGTTGGTTAGAGCGTCGTGCTAATAACGCGAAGGTCGCGGGTTCGATCCCCTCATGGGCCAATAAACTTTTTATATTATTAATTTAATTATTTTAAACACATCGTCATCAATCAATCTTCACTGATTCTATAGGATTCTGATTGAGTGTTCCCTTTTGGTCTTTTATCAGCTCGAATAAGATTGCTGACTGTAAACCTAAATTAGTTGTGGAAGTAGATGCAGGTGACGACAGATAATTTCGTACACTAAACTGTGACGCTGTAAATGCAACTTATTTACATTTATTACCTTCGTAACGTGTTAATTGTTATCATGATATCTGTCAAAGTATTGTCATTATCAGGCTAGGATAACTTAAATGGTGAAGGTCGTCCCCTGTTCGTTTAATTTAGCCCCCGGTCGCTAGTGGCGCTATTGTAGGAATTTTGTTTTATAAGGTTGTTCATCTCCTAACGTTGGTAGGAACAGAATATTCATTTAGAATGAGCATGGCCAACATTCTGTACCTCTCTCTCTCTCTGTACCTGCATAATATGTGCGAGAAAGATAAAAATATGGCTTGTTGTGACAGATCCTAAAGTCTTACCTGGACTGGTGAGAGATTGTCATTGTCATTTTATGATTGATTTGTAAAATATATAAAAAATAAAGTTATTATTAAATAATTATTCATATATAATTTATAAACTTAACATGGCGCAGTCGGTAGTTTGAGAATCATATATATTTAATATGTCGCGACCAAAGAAATCGGGAAGAAAAACCAAGGCAATTAACAAAAGCGTGGAACCTCCTGAAGACTTCAATAATGTCGCCCAACGATTGGAAAGTACAGAGAAAGCTATTAAAGATATAGAAAGAAACTTTACTTCACAACTTAATGAACTACAAGGTACAATAACTAGTTTATTAAATAAAAACTTTGAAAATAACACGGAATTGTTAGAAAAATCTACAGAAAATAATAATATAATAATGTAAGCTGTTTTTTTATGTAAACCATATTTATGTAAATATCTAATATTAATAAATCTTGTCGCCATATCATTGTTATAATTTCCTTTCGTTCTCCCAAATTATTTTAACTTGAATCAGATGTTTCGCGCTTCAAACTTTTCCGTTAAGTTAGAAGCGCGCAAATTTGAATTCAAAGTAATAATAAAATTTAGATTTTTATGCTTGGCGCCTACCCCCACCACGACTATATTTAGTTTCGCCCCCGGTCGCATGTGGCGCTATCAGGGAACCAATTTAGTATGTTAAGTTGCCTATCTGTCCTTGAGAGCGCGCAACTCGCTTGTCTATGGTCATTATCTTATTTGATTTAAAAATGCCTCATTTAAGTATTACTGAAAAAGCAAGAATGATATGTTTAGTAAAAATAGGGTGGTCTTATGGAAAAATAGCTGATTATTTTAGAGTACCTAGAAGTACTGTTCAAGGAATTGTAAAAAAATGGCGCCATCATCAAACACTTAAAAGGTCTGTTGGGTCTGGTTTAAATAATAGAAAATCATCAAATGAAGAAGACCGAAATTTGGTGGAGAATTTAAGGCAAAATCCATTTGAAACTGCAGTATCCGCTGTGCACATAACAGGATTCCCTGCTTCATCTAGAACTGCGCAACGCCGAGTAAGACAATGTTCCGAATTAAGAAATCGAGCAGCTGCATCCAAACCGTTTTTAAAAAATAGTGATAAGGAACAAAGAATTGGGTTTGCTATGCAATATTTACCAGAAAATGATTTTTTTTGGCAAAATGTTATCTTTTCCGATGAGAAAACTTTTCCAGTGTACATATAATGGAAGGATTCGAGTATATAGACCACCAAATTCCCGATATGATGAGAAGTAGGTATATTAAAAAAAAAAAACAGTGGACGTTTCTCCGTTAATGTGATAAGTGTTTACTGTTTACGGTGCAGGTGTATGCTGGAATATTGGTGGAACACTAAACAGTAATATATATCTTCAGATTTTGGAAAATGTTTTTCTTCCTTCTGCCGCGATAGTTTTTGAAGGAAATAACTTTATATTTCAGCAGGATAACTGCCCTGTGCATACTGTAAGAAATATAGGAAACTGGTTTAGACAATACAACGTAACATGTCTGCCTTGGTGCTCAAAAAGTCCTGATTTAAATCGAATTGAAAATGTTTGGGGATTGATGGTAAAAAAAAATGTACAAAATAAATTTTAAACCGCAGACTGAAATAGAGTTAGGTACATAGGTATATGATAAAATAGATGAAATTTGGGAAGGGCTAACTCTGGATTACACCAGAAGTATTATTTTGTAATGCCAAGAAGATTACGATTAGTGTTAGAATCAAAAAGAAATGTTTGTTAATAAATTTACCCTTTTTGGCTTTATACAGTTGTAGTTTTCCTGGTATTATTTTATAATTTTATTATTTCGCGGCTGTAATTTAAACACAAAAATATTTAGAAATAACCATTATTACTTATGGTAAAAACTCGTACATACAATAATTTACAGCTATGTTTATAGCTGGTGTTCTATCCAGGTATAAGCAGCAAAGTGAGAAACCCGTTTTACCAAATTTTGTTGTAATTGAGTTATGTATGGGTGGAGTGTACGAATTTATATGTCGTCAACTGTACATAGGGAAAGTCGGTTATAGACACCCTCATTTTTATTGGCACGATTCAATCGGACGTTTTCGTCCATCAGTATAAGCTTATTTCACAGAATATATTATGTGCCGATTTAAATCAAATAGTGGAAAGTTGTGAACATATATATTATCCTCGAAATTCCTTAGAAGAGGGTCCTAGCTTTCTATCCATTTATCATTTTCAAAAGAACAATGGCGGAGAAGAACAACAAAAACTTGGAATGAAAATGTTATACGAAAAGACCATTTCATTCAACTTATCGTGTACTTGGAAGTTTTAGGCCTAAATCTACAGTTTTTTTAGATGAAACACTTGGTGGATGGGAACTAAATGGACCTGAGAGATCTTGGAGCTCACCAAGCGCCAGAACAGGTGGTTGGCTGGTCGACCGTCCCAACAGATGAGGGTCATTAACACAGTAAAACCAAGATAAGATAATGCGATGAAACAGACGACTTGGCAACACCCCAGACGTCTTTTATATTGGATTCTTGACCCTACCAATAACAATAATCGTTAGCAGACGACCGCCTAGACTTCACAACTTGTACGGAATAAGAAAAATAATGGTTTGTTTGCGTGTTGGGGACCTTAATTAATTTAGTTTTTGGGTTTTCGAAGAACAGGTTAATTTGATTCTCTTCAATGACTCACCGCCTGAGGCAGACACTCGGACCTATGTTGTATACTATACTATGGTATTTTTGAATGGATATTTTTTCTTATTTAATAGACATCTATTAAAATAACATATTTATGTAAATTATTGGTCCGCCTCCAAACTTAATAATAGTAATAATCTAATTTTAAAGTTGTCATATTTAAAAGTGTTAAAACAGATGTAGATAAGATGTACATTTGAGAGAATGTTCATATAGAAACCACCAACATAACAACCTAACATTTGTGTCTTCCTGGCGTACCATGATCTACCGTGCGAGCAAAAATTATTTGCATCAAAGAGGGATTAAAAGTAGGGTTTGGTTTAGATCACAATGATATACTTATCTAACCAAATCTAGGTTAAAATTTTGTCAAATTTATATTATGACATGATATGCCAAACTAATGAGTAATAAAATAAGTAGACAAATACAAATTTATTTTTGTTGTTTACAAAATGAACAAAGTAAGAATATACAGAAAGAAAAAGAAAAATAATAACATAAATTGCTGAAATTGGCCACCGACATGCTCCAAGCATAAATTTACACGTCTCTTCATATTTTCGAAAGTTTTGACCAGCATCTCTGGAGAAATGTTACCACATTCTTGATTCTTGGATAATCCTTTCTTGTAATTGTTCTAAATTTACAACTGGTGTTTTAAAAATAGTGTTCTTTAAATAAGGAAAAACGAAGTAATCCATAACCGTTAAACTAGGTTATCTAGGTGGGAATTCAATGTCTGATCGAAAACTGATCAATCTGTCGTCGAAAACATTGCGTAAGTAGTTAATAGTTTCGACGGCTGTATGGGCGGTTGCACCGTCCTGTTGAAAACATCCAAAACGAAGTTCGTGGTGAAGTAATTGCTCCACAAATGGATTCAAAATATTGTCTCTATACCGCTGTGCTGTAACTGTGTCATGGAAAAAAATAGGACCAACAATTCTTCTTCGGGAAACAGCTAACCAGACACCAATTTTTTGAGGGTGCAATGTGGACTCTACAAAAAAATGGGGATTTTCACTACTCCACATGCGTGTATTCTGAGAATTCACATAACCGGAGAGGTGGAACCAGGCTTCATCCGAAAAAAATGTCAGGTCTAATAAATCATTTCTTTCCAATAAATTTTGGATAAACCATTGAGAGTAATTCCTGCGTCTTTTAAAATCTGCGGCTTGTATTTTTTGGAATACTTGCACTTTATAAGGAAATAAATTTAGCTGGCTTCTTAAGAATAGTCCTGCATATTTCATAAGATCTTCCCACTTCTTGGGACAGGCGTCTTATACAATTTGTTGGCGTATTTTGCATTATTTCACGAACGTTTGCAACAAGTTCGTCTCTTGTTACAGATGGTCTTCGTGCTCCTTTTTTGTGTTGTATAGAACCTGTTTCCCTAAACACAGCCACGGTTCTTTTCAGGCAATGATTAAAATCCCCAGCAACGTTAGGAAAATGTTCGTGAAAATCGTCCATAAACAAACCCGGATTGTATTGCCACTCACCATTTACTCTAACCCCGTTTCGAAAATACGCTTCAACCATGAATGTTTTGTGCTGTTCCGTAAAGCCCATTGTGTGAATTGTTCAATAAATTGAAAAAATTAGCGACGAATCAAATTACTTGTAACGACTGTCAAAGATGACGGAATAACTAATTGATTGTTAATTCAGGTAGCTACTGACACCCAACAGGTATTAAGCTCTACGGCTAAGCATTACGTCCTTAGATGCAAGGCCCTCTTTGATGCAAATAATTTTGGCTCGCACGGTACATGCTTTAGAGCCAGGCAGCCCACAAAACCAGATGCACATATTATGAAATAGGTGGTGCTATCGCAATTTTAAAATGTGATCGACAACGACAAACATTCACATTTCAATGTGTTAAAGACAATAGAATCCCGTCTATCCGATATACTTGACCTTTCGTATTATTGTTATCGACTTTTATTTACGTTGTGATAAAAGTATGTAACCTAATATTTACCCGCCTATTGACAGTAACAAGAAGTAATAATAAATAAAAAAATGCACCCATGATCATTGGATCAGCAAGGGACTTTTAAATAAGTCAACATTCCTTGTTTATTGTCGAGATAAAATATTGTTACGTCTAGACCTGTTCACAAACTCACGATCACATTAGTGGTTTTTATGAGCAGACGCCTGAAGGATTGAAGATTCTTTAAATGTAAGCTTTAAAAATTAACATTACTGTGCCTAGTTTACTAGTTGCTACTTGTGTAAACATAGCTCTACTTAGTACTTATTGATATTAAAAGTTCATGAACAGCAGTATATACCGTTATGCTAGTGCGATTATTCCATGTTAGAATGTAGACTGACGTTAGGTTAGGTTAGAGTGGCAGACCCTGGCATTGTCTAAACAGCCACACGTAGTCCTATAAGGACCGGTATGGTACCACACATGTTCCGCGGAACCTATCCGCATCAGCTTCCTGATTGTTAACGCGACGTAGATCGTAGAAGAAACTTGACAGCTCATTCAAAGACTGACGTTGCTGTTGCTACAGTCCCAATTTCCCTGCAATTTTTTGCTCTCTAAATCCGTTCTTTCTTTAGCTTATATCAAAAGGACCTTTAACCGACCAAGGAGAAGGAAGTCCTTGGTGTCAGAATTAGAAAGAGGAGGTTACTGCAGTTACTCTTCATGGGGACCTGCGAGGCTGTCAAGGTCGGAGAGATGCATTACTCTCTCAATGATTTTCTCTTCTATGGTAAAATTTATGGCATCGCCTACAAAAGGTATTGACTATTGACTATTAGAATTAGATATTCAATCTATTTGCTCCAAAGATAAATGTATAATAAGGGGAAAATATGTACAGCAGCTCTTTCCAGTGTAACTTATGCAAACTGATTGCGTATCCTCTTGTTCCCTTACAAAACGTTTGGCTGCGCGCCTCTGAGTTCCTACGGAAAGTAATATCCGCAAGTCATATTTTATCCATCATTTAAGACTTTCAGCAAACATTAATCTTAGAAATGGCAGGAAACATTGCGGTATTGACACGCTATTGCAGTAACCGGGAACTTTTTCGCTGAAAGACATGGGTAAACATACAGGGTCTTTTTTATACGTCAGATATGAAATATGCGTATGCAAATATTGGATTCGCCAATGTTTATGTTTAGATTATATGAAAAAATGTCCAGCGAATAAATAGGTATAAGATATTTTACCAATAAAGAATGAATTGCAGCAGGGTAATTGTTTTTTCCTAGGGCAGATGATAGTGCTCTCGCATTGCATGCTAAAGGTTCGGTTTTGATCCTGGGCTGGCTGAACCCACCTTAAATTGACTGTGTCATTTGCCAGGTTGGTACAAAGGTGAGTGACATGCCTTTACTACATACTATATGATTAAATTGTCAAACAAATTAGGAAGTTAACAACATACCTTAAACCAAGAAATACATTATTCTTTCGCAAATTTGTTCTACACCGCAAATTATCCACACGCGTTTCTCTCATCAACCACTTAATCTACCCATACAAGTGTCAAACGTATTAACAAATAGGATGTTTATTCGAATTTAGATTCTCAAGCAATCAGAGCGAAAACCTAAACGCATTGTTTTTTTTTTGGGAAATAATGCCATCAGCGTAAAATATTCGCGTTTTCAGACCATGACACCGATTCTATCTTTTTTTGTTATTCCGTGATGATTAGTTATAAGCAGCATCTGCTTTGCAAATTAATTTGCTGTGGAACTGTGACAAAATTATAGCTCGATTTATTGTATCTGTGACACTATAATATGAATTTTAATCATTTGGAGTTGTTTTTATTTGTTTTTACAAGAAATACGTTAGTGGGTAGCCAGTGGCGGATTTAGAGGGGGGCACAGGGGCACGTGCCCCCCCTGTCATAATAATTTCGCACGAACCAACCTAAGCGCAACACCCAAAATTTCAAACACAGTGACAAAGCATTGTACTGTAACAACCAAATATTTTTTTGATGCCAAAACTTTACAGCATTTAGAAATGGATATTAAAAATGAGGTTTTCAACGTGGTTTGATAATTAGCGAAAAGATGGCGTAAAAGCACGTTAGATAAAAAGCATACATTTTAGGATTTTAGAATTTGTGTTTTGTTACAGAAAACTGTAATCTGTGGTTTTGTTTACAAAGAAAGTGTATTATTTTGGGGTAGTAAGGACTTATTTTAATAAAAATAAACATGCCAAAACGGCTATGAATGTGGAATATTTGAGAAACAATTTTAGCTCATTAAGTATTGAGCAAAAAATTGAAATTAAAATTGAGGGAAGACCTAAACCCGAAATTAACTTGACACAGATCACAAAGTGTAGATCAAGGGACTTTATTGTTATTGATAAGTTTGCTGGAAATAAAACCAGAAGATTGAACTTTACTTTTAAACAATGTACCCTCTAATGAAAAATAAATTGTCCTTTTTTTATTTTTTTTATCTTATTTCATTTTCAATAAAATAAGTATGTAATTATACATTTTAAAAATATTTACTAAAAATTATTGACCAAATTTGGGCGTGGCCTTAAAAATTTTTCGCCTGCGGCGCGTTTTGTCCACAGTGGGCTTTTCGTGCACCCCAAGATAACAAGTAAGTGCCCCCGTTGTCAATTTTTTCTGAATCCGCCACTGTGGGTAGCTAATGCTAATAGCGTTGAATTAAATAGAAGTTATATTTTTCCATTATCAACACTAAGCGTAATTTGGCCGTGGCATCTAAAACTGAAAGGTGTGAAGGGTTATCTAGGCTACCCAGCACTTAGGTCACAGTTGACCCATCTGCATTCTCCAGGGTATTATTAGAAATAACTGCACAAAGGTGTGTCGCTTAGCTTCATACTGAAAAGAGAGATTTTTGAATAGTTTTACTTTTCGCACGCAAATGTAGAAAGTCTATATAGTTCATTCACACGGGTGACACGGGCAAATTGTCTTGTAATTTATATCATAATTTAAAAGGCGCGGATCCAGGATTTTCTTCAGGGAGGAGCGCGAAAAAAACAAAATAAAAACGGCAAAAAAAGGTTGGCTTTTACATTCTTTGGGGGGATGTAAGTGGGGTAAATGGTATATTTCTTAAAAAAAAGTTAATTTGTAAATTTTATTGGCTCTGGTTGTTTTCTTCAGTTTATAACGTTTGATTTCTAAAAAAAGGGTCAGCTGTACATTATTGCCTCTTTTGGTTGTTTTTATAATCACGGGGGGGGGGGTGTACATTATTGCCCTGTTTCTAATCTTTATAAACTCAGGGGGCACCCCTCCCCTGTAATTTAAAACATAACAATATAATAATATTGTCCTTTATAGTATTTTTCACCCTAAATGGTATCGACTTATTGACTGCAATAAAACTACCGGTTTAATCCCATTGTTATACACAATCAACAAGCAAATATACTACAGGGTAGGACTTAAGATATTTAATTCGTTATTAATAATATATTATTTAATGACATAAAATATCCTAAATAAATAAGCACAAGATAGTTAAATATTACCTGCTATAATTACAAATTATAATCCGACCCTAACCGACAGTTTACTTGCATTTTTATGGCCGAGCTCTTACAAAACGTCCCAGGTAGTTAAACGGAGTCGACCATTTATTGTGAAAAATACTTTATCTAATTTGAACTCGCTAAAATTTACAGGCAACGACCATACCACGTTGATATACCAGTTCCCGTCCCAGACTAGCTCTGAAAAAGCCAATATTTTATCAGATTTTCTGGCAGATGTCTGTAAAGGCTCCCCCAATACCACCCCAGAGCAAAACGCTATTACTGACCTAGTCAATAAAACAGTTCATATCAAGTACCCTATACCTCCTTCCATGATTTCCAAATTATTTACAACTCCCATAGAACTTAAACTCATCCTTAGCTCACTCCCAAATAACAAAGCTCCAGGAGATGATGAAATCCCCTACTCTCTACTAAAAAACATGCCAACTAAGACTATTATCCAGCTCATGTATATAATTAATGCCATACTACTCTTACAACATTTTCCAACCTCGTTTAAAAGCGCCATTATCATCCCTATTCTAAAGCCTGGTAAAAACCCTACACAATCCTCGTCCTACAGACCCATTGCTCTTTTACCTACCCTATCCAAAGTCACCGAAAAAATTATCTTATTAAAAATAAATAATTTACAGCTCGATCAGGCCATACCTGTTGAACAGTTTGGCTTCAGAGGCGGGCACAGCACAACTCTCTTAGTTGCAAATGTCATACAAAATGCACTAAATAAAATGAATCAACAGCAGAACACTGTGCTGCTCGCCTTGGACGTCAAGCAAGCGTTCGACAGTGTGTGGCTTAATGGATTATTGTATAAGCTCTTAACACTGCATAACTTTCCCCTTTATCTAGTCACATTACTGCATTCGTACGTAACTGGGCGAACATTCCGAGTTAAAGTAGAGAGTAGCATCTCTGCCCCCAAACCCATCCATTCTGGTGTCCCCCAAGGCACCGTTCTAGCTCCTAAAATGTTTAATTTATACACAGCAGATACTCCATCCTACCCTTCCACCAAAAAAGCCATGTTTGCGGACGACATCCTGCTTTACGCAAGCTCGTTTTACGCAAACGTGGCTAAGTCCCATCTCAGCAACCACCTCCACATCCTACTACCATGGTACGAAATGTGGAAACTTCGCATCAACGAAGCAAAGTGTGAATGTGTTATTCTTACCAAAAAATTTACGAATAATCGCATCAACATCCCTATTAAAATCAATAACACCCCTATCGTCCCAAAAAGCAAGCTAAAATACCTAGGCGTTGTTATAGACTCCCGGCTTAAATTTCATACCCATACATCCTACACCCTAGGTAAAGCTTTCGGAGCTATGCAGAACCTCTACTCCCTACTATCCCATCGCTCCACTCTCTCCCCTCAAAATAAATTAATGATTTACAAACAAATCATTAGGCCGGTACTCGTATATGCTGCACCGGTCTGGTGCAGTATGTCTGATACGCAAATACACAGGCTACAAAAATTTCAAAACAAAATTCTTAGATGCGTAACGTCATCCGACAGATACGTTCGCATTGACGAACTACACCACTCGACAAATACACCAAGATTTCCTGAATACGTCTATGACACTGCAAATACATTTTATCACACAAAACCACAAATGTCATCATTAACAGAAAACCTAACGCAAATACGCCACACACACGAACCCAAACACAAACCTGTATATTCGCGGCTCCCAATTTATTTTGAGAATCCCTAAAATCCAAAAATTCAAAACTACAAACCTTATTATCCAATTATATAAACCCCGCCCCCAGGGCAGGCACCGCTCACAAAACAACCAATAAACATGGCACAGCCCTACCTTACTCATAAGCATAAATTAAATCAAATTATTAATTAATCCTTAGAAAATAGCAAGAAACTTGTAAATAGAATGATGTGGTAGAATGAATGGGGGATGAAAGAGAATGAATGAGAGTGTGAATCAATCAAAGCATATTATTGCAGGCTAAACCCCGGATTTATGATCATTGCACCACCAGTTCCTTATAGCTTACAAGGTTGGTTTTTTGACTTATTTTTCCAATCATTATTAATACAATTTTTCCAATAAAACATTATTTCCTTGAACTTTTCTCTATGAAATAAGACCCTCATGATCCTGTAAAGCACCACTGGAAAGGATCGACTCCTGTAACTGAGAGGCTTCACTTACTACCTGGGTTACCATCAGCCCCAGCTGGTCTAGACTGGCTGCGTTTCCTAGGCGGAAAACCATTCCATATGGGGAAAACCTAGTAGATCTAGCATTAAAATGTAGATAAACGAAGTACAATTTTGTAATATCATAAATAAAGAGGTTTAAAAGTTAAAGTTAAAGTTCCCGTCCGATCACTGAAGTCAAGCGACGTCGGGCACGGTTAGTACTTGGATGGGTGACCGCTTGGGAACACCGTGTGCCGTTGCCTTTTTTGTATTCGGGTGATTTTTTTCAGCAAAATATTCTTGTAATACGCACGATGCCAGCGGGAGTAAAAGTAGTTCGTTGTGAACTATCCCCCTTTTATGAACTGCACGCCTCCAGCTCTGCTCTGTGATTTTGATATTATGCAGCATTCTCTTTTTTTCTTTTAATACAACTAAGTAATTTAGTGTCAAAAATTGTTCAATTAAAATACCAAATGAATATCCACCTAGCAATGAAAAGCGTCAATGACGGGACGTAACCTCGAGCAGTGCAGTCAGCAATCATATTTAAATGTTCTTAACGATTTTCAGGAGCCACAATAACCGTGTTTATGCTAATCATGCTCTAGGGTTGCATGTGTACATTTATTAATTTAATCCGATCAAAATATCTTACCCTCTACCACCTTAAAAGCTGCCCACACCCCCACACGCAATCTAACTTTCGGCAAGAAACCATGTCCTAGACGCTTTAATCCTGTAGTCTGTAGTAACAACATGCAACTAATTTTTTTGGACCACGACATGCTAAAAATTACTGTGACTTTCTTTTTTGATATTATTGGTTCACAGTTGAAGCAGGAAGAAACGTATGTAAATAATTTGTCTACAACAACAGTATTTATATGTTAATCAAGGTGTTAGACACAAATTCGTGATAAACGTAACACACCCTCTCTGTAATATACCATTGACCAAGGCCTTTCGAGATTTAAGGAGGCGTGAGTGAAACAGAATACTCTATATATCTGTTCATGAAAAACAAGTAAAATATTTTACTTTAACTGTGGGCAGTATTTGGCCACAGCATTCTACCGTGCGAGCAAAAATTATTTGCATTAAAGAGGGCCTTGCATCTAAGGACGTAATGCTTAGCCGTAGAGCATAATACAATTCACACAATGGGCTTTACGGAACAGCACAAAACATTCATGGTTGAAGCGTATTTTCGAAACGGGGTTAGAGAAAATGGTGAGTGGCAATACAATCCGGGTTTGTGCATGGACGATTTTCACGAACATTTTCCTAAAGTTGCTTTTATTGCGGGGGATTTTTATCGTTGCCTTAAAAGAACCGTGGCTGTGTTTAGGGAAATAGGTTCTATACAACACAAAAAAGGAGCAGGAAGACCATCTGTAAGAACAGAAGAACTTGTTGCAAACGTTCGTGAAATAATGCAAAATACGCCAACAAATTGTATGTATAAGACGCCTGTCCCAAGAAGTGGGAAGATCTTATAGAACATGCAGGACTATTCTTAAGAAGCAGCTACATTTATTTCCTTATAAAGTGCAAGTATTCCAAGAAATACAAGCCGCAGATTTTGAAAGACGCAGGAATTACTCTCAATGGTTTACCCAAAATTTATTGGAAAGAAATGATTTATTAGACTTGACATTTTTTCGAATGAAGCCTGGTGCCACCTCTTCGGTTATGTGAATTCTCAGAATACATGTAACATGTAATTATTTTTCTTTTTCTTTCTGTATAGGTATTCTTACTTTGTTAATTTTGTAAACAATAAAAATAAATTTGTATTTGTCTACTTATTTTATTACTCATTAGTTTGGCATATCATGTCATAATATGAATTTGACAAAATTTTAACTTAGATTTTGGTTAGATATATCGTCCCCATATCATTGTGATCTAAACCAAGCCCTACGTTTTTTAATGCAAGCCCTCTTTAATGCAAATAATTTTTGCTCGCACGGTACAAACCAACTATATAGAGTAGACATTTCGTCATGATTTGACAAACGAAACTAACCTATACCGATGTCAACGTCCTGTCATTAAACTAACTTCATTATATTACATTATACAGGGTTAGGAAAAATTACCAGAACGGTCGATTATTTTAAAATAAATCTACATATCGGTGATAAATTGAAATATACAGGGTCGCCCACAAAGTTGTGGAGAATGATAGTTATATTTTTTAAAATGGAACAACCTGTATATTTTTACATTTTTCAGTTCCACATAAAATTATAATTATTTTTACTTAAATGCATTATTAGTCTATACTTCAGTTTCCGAGATATTGACTCTCGAAAAGTGACATTTTTGAACTTTGACAGCTTCTAACTTTCTAACAGTACGTCTTAGAGCAAAACGGCTTACATATCCCTATCTTCAATTTTTATTATCTTCCCAAAAAAATCAACTTCAAGTTAAACCGGAACAACTATATTTCCTGCTTTCGTGTTACATCCGGTTTAACCGGAAGTTTGATTGATTTGGGAAGATAATAAAAATTGAAGATTGGGACGTGTAAGCCGTTTTGCTCTAAGACGTACTGTTAGAAAGTTATAAGCTGTCAAAGTTCAAAAATGTCACTTTTCGAGATTCAATATCTCGGACACTATGAAGTATAGACTAATAGTGCATTTAATAAAAAATAATTATAATTTTATGTAGAATTAAAAAATGTAAAAATATACAGGGTGTTCCATTTAAAAAAATAACTATCACTATCACTCTCCACAACTTTGTGGGCGACCCTGTATATTTCAATTTATCACCGATATGTAGATTTTTAACAGCCCTACATTTTTTATATAAGACGTTTTTAGATAACCTCTGTATAGTTTGAAATAATCGACCGTTCTGGTAATTTTTCCTAACCCTGTATACGTATATACACAAAAAAATTCCATAGAATAGTTAAACCCGGTGCCGCAGATATAAAGGTCACCACCTGACCGGGCCTCATCTAGACATTCCGCTATAGGATTCGGCACCCCTCTATTCTGATTGGATGATTTTTTTTAATTCAATTTTTCAACTAATATTATTTTATAAAAATAAAAATTAAAAAAAAAATGCCCTGGGTAACAACGAACAAACCGGTTGCCAATATACCTTTTAGACGGAATTTGAAATCGTCCAATCAGAATAGAGACGGGTGCCGAATCCTATAGCGGAATGTCTAGATGCGACCGGGCCGACCTCACGGAGACACTTCCCCGCCTGGATTCATTACCGGATTAGTTCTAATGTTGAGACAAAACCTAAAATAATACGAAACCGCAAGCGACCTCGCGACAAGCACTACACAAATTACAATATTTCCATAAAGGAGTTTCTCTTGTCACTTTATCATCATTAAAAATATATTTTTTGTATTCCCAGCTATACGTATAATGTATACGTTTTTTATACAGGTTCCACGCAGTGGCGTAGCCACGGGGGGGATATAGGGGATATATCCCCCCCCATAACCATGCAAAAAAGAAAATTATTGCGTAATGTTACATGACCTGTTACAAATGCGTTTTAGTGGTAACATTGGCAACAAGGCTTACGTGTCGTAGTAACTAGAATCGTCTGATCAGGCTTTTAGTAGTTGTTGATGCACAGGATATGCAGGGCCTAGTAAGCTTAATTATAATATCAATTAAAATATTGTGTGAAAAACGTTTTTACAATGCAGCAGTCAAAATTGACTGGTTTTTTAAGCGAAAAGAAAAAGATTGGGAGGCCGACAGCAATACAGAGAAAAACGAAGAATATTCTGGGACTTCTCGAGATATAAAAACCTCTGAGAGCGTGAGCAATAATAATCTTCATGTTGATCAGCCCAGTTTAGTTCATAAAATGGATATATCCAACTTTATAAAAGGCGGTAACCAAGATATTTTAAACACTATTAGTTCATTGTGGTACCCGGCAAATGTGTACAAATTTCCCATATTAGAAAAATATAAGGAAAAAAAACTAAAGCTTAAATTCCAATGTAAGTGGTTCATCGAAATCGAATATATTGCATTTGATTTCTGCGAGATGTAACTTTGGGTTACCTTTCACCAGTCTACAGAAGAGTATATACTAACTTTGATGTTTTTATATCCCCCCCCCCCCCCACGAAGCAACTCTGGCTACGCCACTGGTTCCACGTATCCCATACTCATAATTAATACACACATAAATTTGCAGTGTCTCCCCCTTAGAATTATCTTTCTGAGGACTCGTATGGGTGACACTTGAAATATTATAAAGCTTGCTTTTAATCATCGTCATAAAGCTATCCGGTTTGGCATTTTTACATACTGTCGTACATATTCCTCCTACACTCCTACGGATTAATTGCAGTGTTCTTTGTATGACGTTCAGAATTGCTTTGAAATAGGGACGTTTTTTTTTCATTAAATTTTGAATTTTTTTCAGCTACAGGAACTGCAAAAATCAATAAATAAAAAAAAATTATTTGTGCCGTGCGAGCAAAAATTATTTGCATCAAAGAGGGCCTTGCATCTAAGGACGTAATGCTTAGCCGTAGAGCTTAATACCTGTTAGGTGTCAGTAACTACCTGAATTAACAATCAATCAGTTATTCCGTCATCTTTGACAGTCGTTACAAGTAATTTGATTCATCGCTAATTTTTCCAATTTATTTAACAATTCACACAATGGGCTTTACGGAACAGCACAAAACATTCATGGTTGAAGCGTATTTTCGAAACGGGGTTAGAGTAAATGGTGAGTGGCAATACAATCCGGGATTGTGCATGGACGATTTTCACGAACATTTTCCTAACGTTGCTTTTATTGCTGGGGATTTTTATCATTGCCTGAAAAGAACCGTGGCTGTGTTTAGGGAAACAGGTTCTATGTAACACAAAAAAGGAGCAGGAAGACCATCTGTAAGAACAGAAGAACTTGTTGCAAACGTTCGTGAAATAATGCATAATACGCCAACAAATTGTATAAGACGCCTGTCCCAAGAAGTAGGAAGATCTTATGGAACATGCAGGACTATTCTTAAGAAGCAGCTAAATTTATTTTTTAATTTTAATTTTTTTTTTAAATATTCATATCCTTCCAGAATCGCAGCTTGTCATAGGAAAACAATGGCTGAAAACTTTTGGTCTGACCAGTCTTTTTCAAACCTGACTCCATTATTAGGTACCAAATAATTAGAAATATTATGGATTCCATCAATTTTCGAGAGACGACTATATTACCATCGTATTACATACTCATAATATTCGTCTGCATAAGGACGCCAATTTTAGTTTTATTAAGGTTCAATTAAATAGATATAGTAACTTTCAAGGCCTTTTAAACACAAATTGCTTGCCCAAAAAATAACGCTCCTCGCTTTCGACATAATCGAATTGCAATCACAGATCGTGAGATATAAAAGCAGAACCGGCATTAAAAATTAAACTAGAATATTGTAACAAAATGTAAGTATAATAAGACATTATTTCAGAGCACGACGCTATTTAGAAAAAGTTTTCTAAAAATACAAGCACCATTAAAGTGTCTATTTGGCTACCCCATGAGATTAGCTGACAAAATATTTGAAAATCGCAAGAAATGGCCAGAAGATTCTCATCGAAAAATAAAAAAGAAACATCTAAGAAGCCCCCTGACGAAGACGCAACCAATAAACCGAAAAGATAGGAAAAACTGTAGCGATGATTGGAGATGCTTACTAGTTGAAACGTTGTGGGATTGACATTTTTACACGTCATAGATTAAACAACCGGAAGGAAATTTCCGCACGGAAAGGTTCATACATTTTACATACGTCTTGAAACGTATAGTGGTTGCCACCAGGGGCGGATGGGACACCTCGGACCGGCGCGGGAAGTCAATTGAAACGGCGCCGCGTCGTGTCGATCCCGTAAAAAAATAAAAAGACATAAATATGTATTTTTTCATCCACTTACGACATATTTCTTATAATAACTCATAAATAAAAAAACAAACTTCATTTTTACATTTAAAACACATTTAGGTGAAAAAAATATTTATTATTATTGCTTCCAAAAAAAATTCTTGATTAATAATTTCTGCTTTTTTGATTATTTTCAAAATTAATTGAAATTGTTAAAAAAGAAAAGAAAAAAGTTCGCAAACAGCGGCGGCGCCTGAGGACCCGGCGCACCGGGATATCTCCCGGTGTCCCGGTGGGCCCATCCGCCCCTGGTTGCCACATTTATACCGCTCTGGGATACAATTTTCTCCTAAGCCAGTACTGTTCAATAAATGTTTTGTCAAATTAATATGTTACTAAAGTGACTCACTATTTTGTGTGTGCCGAGATGATGCATACATACAAATTAACAAACAAGCGCACATGTGCATGTAAAGAACTCTTGTAATAGATAATGGACCTACATATACATTCGGCAGATAGAGTTAGGACATTTTCTGTGATCCATATAAGAGCCCGATAAATGCTATCTAATTAAAATCTTACCAAGGATAGGGGCATTTAAATTGAAATTAATTTTATCTAATTCTTTGGAGTGACTAGAAGAATTTCTAGTTCGTATAGAGACCGATTGGTATAGCAAGAATGTTGGACTTAATTCGAGGCATTAGAAGGTGGTGGTGCACCGCCAATCCTGACAGCGGCGGATTTAGGGGAGGGGCGACGGGGGTTTCGCCCCCCCCCCCCCCTGAGCCTTCTTAACCACACCTAAAGTCAAATACGTCATTCGCGAATTCCTGTAAAATAAATATAAGAAAAACCTTAATTTCAACTTCCCATAATTAATAATAGAAATAATAGAATATTTTATAAAACAAGCCAGCCAATGATATAAATAAATTTATTGTCATGTTTTAAAAATAAAAGAAAAGATCAACACTGTTATTTTATGATAAATGCATATGGCTTAACTGGTAGCAGCGGCGGATTTAGGGGGGGGGGGGGCTGTATAACGACTGTAGCCCAGGGCGGCAAATATTAGGAGGCGGCATTTACAACATTAAAATTAAAACAAACCAAACACGCAGACCTTCGCAGAAACTTCATTATAAGCAGCTTTTCAATGATATTTTAGATACTACAAAAGGCCAGATTGAACTAAGATTTTCAGATTGGCATGAATTAGGTGCAATTTTTTGACTTAATGAATAAAAATCTTTTTTTAAGTTTTTCAGAAAATTTCCCAAATAATCTTTCAGATAGTTTATGTCTAAGGTACAACTTTATAAAAAAAGAGTTTTTAGTTTAACTTATTGTTAACAGTTTTTTATGGTGAATTTTTAAGAAATTTTGGGCGTGGTCAAGAAAATTTTTCTCCCGACACTATCCTGCTCGTCTCTTTGTAGGTAGGTAGATATTACAGTTTTTAGTTTAACTTATTTTTAACATTTCTTTTCAGAGTGAATTTTTGATTTTGGGCGTGGTCGCGAAAATTTTTCGCCTACGGCGCTTTATTTCTAAAACTTAGTCGCCCCCCCCCTCAGCAAAATCCTGGATCCGCTACTGAATCCTGAATATTGTTAGTAGTTTTGAGAGTAAAGGCGCTGGAATTATGTAACCCAAAAAAGCCTGAGCGTGATTTTTATCAAATCACTTTTAATTGAAACATGAATAACCAAATAAATCAAAATAAAATAAAAAAGAAACAACCTTGTAAATGCCGGATTTTCTGTCAGCGGTCTGGGATTTGTCGTGTATGAACGAAGCTTTTATATCGGTATGTCGGTTCTTTAGATTTTTTTAAACATCTTCCAATTTCGATATACAGTATGTCTCTGTAAGTTTGCATCATATGGAAAACTTTTTTATTATTCATTTTACGAAAAAAAGTTATTCTTCATAAAAATCTCTGCATGGTCTAAAACCTAAAATGCAACCATCAAATATCGAAATTTCCCAGTCATATACGAGGTTTGTCAAAAAATGTGAATTTTTCCTAAGAATGTAAATTTTTCCCAAGAGTAAAGTACCTTTATTTTTGACATTATCAAAAATTGTTATTAAAAAAAGTTGATCAGAACTAAAAACCACGTCTAAATATGCAATACCACGCATTAAATTAATTAAATAATTAAAAAAATTAAATAATTAATAATAAATTAATAAAATAATTTTTCAACATAAATGCGTATAATTGCATATTTAGACGTGGTTTTTAGTTCTGATCAACTTTTTTTAATAACAATTTTTGATAATGTCAAAAATAAAGGTACTTTACTCTTGGGAAAAATTTACATTCTTTGGAAAAATTCACATTTTTGACAAACCTCGTATATGAGTGGAAATTTTCGATATTTGATGGTTGCATTTTAGGTTTTAGACCATGCAGAGCTTTTTATGAAGAATAACTTTTTTTCGTAAAATGAATAATAAAAAAGTTTTCCATATGATGCAAACTTACGGAGACATACTGTATATATGGTGTTATTTAAGTATGTGGCCAAACTCCAAGGGGTGCTTCTTTAAGTGATTCTAAGAAGAAAAGTTCATATAAACATGGATCCGAAAATGCATAGTTTTTACGATACAGGGTGTCAAACTTAAAAAAAAAACGGATGTTCGTAAATATCTCAATACTCTTTTATTCAATTTTGTTGAAATTTGGCAATTCTGTTTGTAATAACAAGAGGACAATTTAGCCTCAATTAGAATAAAATTATTAGGTCCAGTGGCGTCCCGGAAGACAGCCCAACTAATATTTTTGACAATAAAATTGCGCGCCACTGACTTTTTTTAAAATTATGTATTTTTTTTCAAATTAAGCAACTACAAATACAACTATTTCATCTCCTGAGTTTTTTTCATATCTTGCTTTGTTTTCGAGAAAAAAAAATAAAAAACCACTTTATTGCATGTCCCCGGGACAATAAGAGTAATTGTTGTTACTTTTAAAACATTGCAGTAATAACTTATTACGTTATGCGATTATCTTATGTTAATTTCTTTTATCGAAAACAGTTTTAATCTGTACGAAAAATTCAAAAGAGGACTTTCGTGTAATTTTAATTGCTTAATAGTTTGTAAGTAGTTTAAATTTTTTACTCTTATTGTCCCGGGGACATGCAATAAAGTGGTTTTTATTTTTTTTCTCGAAAACAAAGCAAGATATGAAAAAAACTCAGGAGATGAAATAGTTGTAATTGTAGTTGCCTAATTCGAAAATAATACATAATTTTAAAAAAAGTCAGTGGCGCGCAATTTTTTTGTCAAAAATATTAGTTGGACTGTCTTCCGGGACGCCACTGGACCTAATAATTTTATTCTAATAGAGGCTAAATTATCCTCTTGTTATTACAAACAGAATTGCCAAAAATTGAATACAAGAGTATTGAGATATTTACGAACATCCGTTTTTTTTTTTAAGTTTGACACCCTGTATCGTAAAAACTATGCATTTTCGGATCCATGTTTATATGAACTTTTCTTCTTAGAATCACTTAAAGAAGCACCCCTTGGAGTTTGGCCACATACTTAAATAACATCCTGTATAATGTAGTAAACCTTATCAAACAGAGATTCATTGCCACTACTGAAAACTCTTCACAATCGCTTTTAAAAAATGTATATAATGCACCCATAGACCCATATCATCAGGTCCATTACCAAACAAAGGTTATATTTAAACCATTAACAACATAACAGTCTTATGTTATCAATAAATATTTTTCCTACGACCACCTACGAAAATGACAATAACAACACGGTTAACTTGGCTAGAAAGTGCCAAATATCACACGCGTGTTGTAAAAAAATATTTCAACACGAGTGTGGAAATACCAAGCACACTAAGATATTAAATTTAAACAGGTGTCAATTTGACGATGACGACAAAACTATTTATTAAACATAACAAACTTACGGGACACGTGGAGTGAATTGGGGTGCTGGGTGGGGTAAAGTACACTAGGGCATTACTGCAAATTTTTCGTTATTTTTGGGAACCGAAGAGTAGGTACTTATTTATGATAAAAATAATATAATCAAAAAGGGAAAATAATAATATGTCAGGCAACCCACCAACTGTCATGTTTCATGTTTACATGTCAACTCACAGAAAAGTTCTGTTCTGTTCTGTTCGAGGATTGCGATGGCCTCTACCTTTTCAGCGTCCAGCCAATTTTTATACTCACAGAAAAATAAAGGGTTTATGTCAACTGAGTTGAACCACAGAAAAAAAAAGGGGCAGCTATAGAGCAGAAATAGAATACCCTAGGAAATACCGATTTATAATTTTGCCATTATCTCGGATGTTTAATTTTATTGGTGTAAGTGAAAGTGCTTTATGTAAGTAAATTTATTTTAGCAATATTCAAAACAAATCGAATATAGACACAACTTTTATAATTAGCAAGCTATCGATATTTAACTCCATCTCTATCTTTCAATAATGTTGAGGTTTAATAATGCGGTACATTAATTATCATAAAATAAAACTATAATAAAAATAAATAAATAAATAAATAAATAAATAAATAAGTTAGTGAAGTGTCTAGTTAGGTTCTACTCAGTAAATGATTGTACTGTCTACTAACCCCTAAATCCCTTCTTTTTAGTAAATGTCACTCCTATCCTATGTTGTAATTGTCAATACTAAACCCTTGACCCTTAAAATAGCAGCTAAGAAAAGGTCAAATACACAAATCCAGAGACTCTTATTAAGCAGTCCAAACCGCATTGTACGCAAAGAAGAAAAGTCAGTGGTCGTGATATGGTACAGACCAGACAACATCACGATCACCCCTAATGTGCTGGCAAATTGCCCCCAGGGAGCAGAGCCATTAAGAACAAGACAATGTTGAGGTTATGTTTTGTGTTTGTGTTTTGTTTTTGTATGTATGTTTTATTGAAAGAATACAAGCAGCTAAAAAATCAGAAACGAAATTTATTCACTGTACATAGATACTAGGTATGATGTGCGTAAGCAAATAGGAGAAAAAGTTATTATTTTTATTTAAATCTAGGTAAGTTAAAATTTGTAAGTAGGCATTGTTTTTATTTTGTTTTATAATATATACGCTTCTGTTGGAATCCGCCTTGAAATTTGTTTTGCATTTATTGCGTTTGTACTTTGTCAATTTTTTTAACACAATGGTGTACAAACTATTAAAAACCAAACAAACTCTTTTTGATTATTTTGTATGGTCGTAGGAAAAATTGTGTACATTACTCGTGTGAAAGTGATTTTCTCACACTCGGAGGATTTCCGCACTCGGCTGACGCCTCGTGCTAAATATCTCCTCGTTTGAAAATTGCCACTTTCAACACTTGTTATGTAATATACTATAGAAGCACCGGATGAGTCGAGTTGGGTGCGATGTCAGTTTTTTAATACGCTGTTAAGATACCGTGCGCGCAAAAATTATTTGCATCAAAGAGGGCCTTGCATCTAAGGACGTAATGCTTAGCTGTAGAGCTTAATACCTGTTGGGTGTCAGTAATTACCTGAATTAACAAGCAGTCCGTTATTCCGTCATCTTTGACAGTCGTTACAAGTAATTTGATACATCGCTGATTTTTTGAAATTTCTTGAACAATTCACACAATGGGCTTTACAGAACAGCACAAAACATTTATGGTTGAAGCGTATTTTCGAAACGGGGTTAGAGTTAATGGTGAGTAGCAATACAATCCGGATTTGTGCATGGACGATTTTCACGAACATTTTCCTAACGTTGCTTTTATTGCTGGGGATTTTTATCATTGCCTGAAAAGAACCGTGGCTGTGTTTAAAGAAACAGGTTCTATACAACACAAAAAAGGAGCAGAAAGACCATCTGTAAGAACAGAAGAACTTGTTGCAAACGTTCGTGAAATAATGCAAAATACGCCAACAAATTGTATAAGACGCCTGTCCCAAGAAGTGGGAAAATCTTATGGAACATGCAGGACTATTCTTAAGAAGCAGCTAAATTTATTTCCTTATAAAGTGCAAGTATTCCAAGAAATACAAGCCGCAGATTTTGAAAGACGCAGGAATTACTCTCAATAGTTTACCCAACATTTATTGGAAAGAAATGATTTATTAGACCTGACATTTTTTTCGGATGAAGCCTGGTTCCACCTCTTCGGTTGTGTGAAATGAAATGAAGACGTGTGAATTTATGCTTAAAGCATGGCGGTGGCCAATTTCAGCAATTTATGTAATTCTTTTTCTTTTTCTTTCTGTATATTCTTACTTTGTTAATTTTGTAAACAACAAGAATAAATTTGTATTTGTCTACTTATTTTATTACTTATTAGTTTGGCATATCATGTCATAATATGAATTTGACAAAAATTTTAACCTATATTTGGTTAGATATATCGTCCCCATATCATTGTAATCTAAACCAAACTCCACGTTTTTTAATCCAAGCCCTTGATGCAAATAATTTTTGCTCGCACGGTACAGTCGGTCAGCAAAACCGAAATAATTATTGTCAAAATGTCTGGTACTTACTAAAGTAGCATCTAATACTTTTTATCAGATTAAGGTTCACATGATTCATAAAACATTGAAGCACAACAAGTATTTTAAGGCACCCAATAAGTTCCATAGGTTATCGGTGGTTCCATCCTATATTTTGAGGGTCTAAAAGTTCGCACACAACTTGATCCCTGACCGTGTCGATGACGCCGAAAATTTGAGGAGTGTTTCGTGAAACAGATATGCCGTCTACCGAAACACCTTAATTTACATTAGAACATACATATCATGCCGTTTGTTTCACATTGGTCTAGCCGAAAAATTCCAATCGACTTATTTAAAGGAGAAAAAACGAAAAAACCCGTCTGCGAATCAACAACTTTTAGTCATCGAAGAATATCGGGAGGGAGGGGGTTTGATTTTGGTCCATCATGAAATAAACTTTCAGTTTGTCCATGTTTTCATACCGTGTTGTTTTACTTTGTTACCTGTTTTCTCAAAAAGGGGAGAATGGCCCAAAATGATCCCAGCGGGCAAAACGATCCCCCCCTATTATCGTTAATACGGATGGTGCCATTTATGGTTTTCATAAGCCACTATACCTTCCTTGTCTTCCGACGAGTTGTGCTTGTCAGTTGAATCGAAACTTGTTAGCGGTTCGTGCGCTATCAATAAAAAAGTGATTTTTTGCTTATTCTGATATTCAGACTTTTGTAACAGCTTTTGACAGATAACAGGAATGTTAAAATGTAGTATATTTCTTAGAAGCTTATTACTTTAGCTATATTTTCAGATATTTGTAAAGTTTTTAAACTTAACGACTAATTGATAAACATGGCGGTTAGTAAATTTAGCACATTCGGGCAAAATGATCCCTCATGTGGTCTAGTAAGTTTTCTTATTTTTAGTGATGATAAGAATGTTTGTATTTTCTTACTGTTTTCTCTTGAATAATAAAGTAAGGCCTATCTGTTTTTGTAAATATTGACTTATAATCAACAATTTTGCATTTTTTCTTAAATTAAATTGGGGGATCATTTTACCCTACCTTTAGGGATCATTTTGCCCAACCAGGTAGGGTAAAATGATCCTTTTGACCAAGTTCATAATTATATAAATAACATTATTAGGTTTTTTTATTAAACACTCTGCGCATCCAAATCTGAAAGTATAAGAATTGGGGAATCACATAACTATGATTAACAAACAAACCCGAACAAACCCAGAAAATTGTTTCATTTTGTCACAAACTGTCAAAGTCACAAAACTGGCATATTTAAAATAAAACGTAGCTGGTGCTATTATAAGCTTTTTTAGAATCGCTGGAAAGTAAATACATATGCTTTTTTTTCATGTCAAAATGGAATAAGTCTGTCTCATTTATCTTACGTATTTTATTTAGAGGGTAAAATTCAACGCAAGTAAAGAAAATAAAAACTGAGAGTATGTCTTTCTTGAATCGTATGACCCGCACGATAAGACCAGATCCGACTATAAACACATTTGTAATGTCACGTAGAATTTAGTATCTTCTTGTACTCCTTTGACAATGGCCCGCAAGGGCCGAAACACGTGTCAGGAAACTGATTAAATTTGTGAAACATAACAAGTAGTTATTATTTTTTCTTCCTGTGCAATTTTTTTTTCGAAAATTGTTTTGGAGGAATACCAAAGGAGTGTGCCATTCATGCGGATGGACCGGTTGAATAGATGGTGCGGTCACAAACTTTTTTCCTATATTGTGACCGCAGTATGCCCCACTGTAAGTAAACGGCTCTGTCTTTCTTTTCCTGTTCATCATGAGATAGACACATATTTTTTATATTATATACATAATGTATATTTTAAAACAATGTTATAGGAACGTCTATTTTTCAGACCATGAATTAGACCTCAGGCCATTTTAAACATTAAACAGGCATAAATTAACTTATTTAGCAATAAAACAGTTAAATTGATCCGCAAACCGAAACAAAGTTGTTTAACAGCCGGAAACGAGGAAACACGGTGAATTATGCCGCGGCCGCCGACGAATTTGCTTTTACAGTGGCAGTTCCTTGGGGAAAACAACAATGAAAACAGTATATCGTCATTGCTACTTCAACAGGTCGTATGTCAAAAGATTTACACTTTTAACATGTTTCGATGCTGGGTTTAATCCTGATTGATGAACAATTTACAAGATATCATTTCAAAAATTTCCCCAAAATCAGTACAAAGCTCTTACCAAGGTGCTGTATAAAATATGATGATGGTTCATTCTTGGTTATTATACTAGTTTATCTAAATTAACAATGGCCCTACCACGTTTTCGAATCTCATAAATAACGTTCGGCGTAGGCCACAGTTAGTGCTTGGATGGATTACCGCTTGGGAATACCGTCAATGATTCAAATTAATAATAATAATAATAATAATAATATATATCTTTATTCTCAACCAACTTAAAAAAGTTTACTACAGAAAATATAACACCAAATATCGAGGGGTGTCTCACTAGGTAAAATTTGTACACTGACTGCCGATTTTGGCAGTCAACTGCCCGTGATTGCCGATGACTGCCAGTGATTACCGATGAATGCCAGTGATTGCTGATGACTGCCAGTGATTGCCGATAACTGCCGATGACTGCCAGTGATTGCCGATAACTGCCAGTGATTGCCGATGACTGCCAGTGATTGCTGATGACTGCCAGTGATTGCCGATGACTGCCAGTAATTTTTTTAAATTTCATTCATCCATCATTACGATACGCCAAAAAATATGCGTTCTTATTGGTCAGATCAAAATTAATTCCGATAAATGCCGAGCGCGATTGCCGAAGACTGCCAGTGATTGCCGATGAGTGCCTGTGATTGCCGATGACTGCCAGTGATTTCCGATGACTGCCAGTGATTGCCAATGACTGCCCGTGATTACCGATGACTGCCAGTGATTGCCGATGATTGCCAATGATTGTCGATGACTGCCTCTGATTGCCGATGACTGCCAGTGATTGCCGATGACTGCCAGTGATTGCCGATGACTGCCAGTGATTGCCGATGACTGCCAATAATTTTTTCAAATTTTATTTTTTTATCATTACGAAACGCCGAAAAATATGCGTTTTTATTGGTCAGATCAAAATTAATTCCGATAAATACCGAGGGCGATTGCCGAAGACTGCCAGTGATTGCCGATGACTGCCAGTGATTGCCGATGACTGCCAGTGATTGCCGATGACTGCCAGTGATTGCCGATGACTACCAGTGATTGCCGATGACTGCCTAGACATTTGTACACCGACTGCCGTAGTGAGACACCCCTCGCCAAATATGTTTAGTAACTATTGATAACTCCATCGAAATTATTCAAAAAAAAAAATATAATCATATATAACCTTTTATAAAAAAAATATTAATATATAATACGTTAAAGTTAGTTCCTCGGTTAGTTCATTAAATATTTTTTTAGTGTTTTTTTAAAAGTCCATAATTTTGATATTTCTTTAATTTTTTTCGGCAAACTGTTATAAATTGTTATTCCTTTATATAATATTGATTTTTGGCCAAAAGTACTCTTTACCATTGGTGTTTGAATATGATGATTTTGTCTCGTTATGCTCGAAGGAAATATTATATTCGATTGTTTTTCTTTAATAATAATAGAGTGTATAATGCATAGTTTTAATTGATAAAGCTTTTCTAAATTTAAATATCCATTTGGTTCATACAAATTTATAGTTGGTTCTAAAAAAGGCAGTTTATGTATGCATTTAATTATTTTGTTTTGTAGTTTTTTTAATGGCTGAATTAGTGAATTGTAGTTAAATTCGCTGATCCCCAGATTGAAATCCTATACTGTAATTTTGAATAAACTAAAGAATAATATACTTAAATATTTTTTTAAAATTTTAACGATATATAATTTTTAGCTTTAAACAAAATGCCAATTATTGGTGAGATGTAACTTGTTAAATATTCAATATGTTTTTTCCAACTTAAATTTTCATCAATATATAAACCTAAAAATTTAATTGTATTAGTACCTATATTTAATTAAATTATTATTGAAAGAAAGTGAAGAAATATTATTATTTTTTAATTTTGATTTACTTATAAACATAAAAGATGATTTATTAAACGTTAATGATAATTTATTAATTTCAAGCCATTTAAATATTATATTTAGGTCGTGGTTAATGTTATTATGAATTTGAGCATAGTCTTCATGAAAATATACAATAGTAGTATCATCAGCAAACAATTTTATTTTACCTTTTAAATTTAATTTTGCTATAGAATTAATGTAGATTAAAAAAAAAAGTAGGTCCTAAGGTTGATCCTTGCGGAACACCACAAGTTATGCTTTTGTGAACTTTTAACATTTTCCATTTGAACAAACTTTTTTCTATTACTTAAGTAATTTTTTAACAATAAATAAATATTTCCCCGAATTCCAATATTGTATAGGCATTTAAGTAAAATGTTGTGATTGACTGTGTCAAATGCTTTACATAAATCTAGGGACAGTAGGCAGCATTTTTGGTTGATATCAACGTTTTGTTCAATATCTTTGATTATATCTGCAGCTGCAACTTCTGTATCTCTAAATTTACGAAAACCATATTGAAAAATTACTATTTTATCATTTAAATTTTTTTCAAAAATCTATTATATAAATTGATATATTCTTTAATTGCCTTGCTTCTAACAAAATATATTTCGGTAATAATTAATAAGTGACTGCACAACCAGAACAATAGCTATACGAAAAATATAAGGCGCAACAAAGTATCATTAAATATTTCGCAAAATAATCCCGACAACAATCACGGCTACTTTTAAGTCGAACGGGTCCCGTCACACATCAAACGGTTTAGATCTCGATAAAACTAATAGAACGAGAAATCCTATAACTCATCCCTATCTAAATTGCACCGCCGCGATTGTATAAAACGGCTTTATCTGGCGGTCTGCAAGTGAAACATGTTTTGGTCTAGCTAATCCTTTTTATTGCATTCCTAGGATCAATAAAATGCAGTCACGCAATCATTTATACAGTGAAGGCACGTAGATTAGTTTTTCTTCCTGGAAGGGGTACTACCACACACTGGCGCAGCTAGGATTTTATCTTGGGGGGTAGGGGGGTAGACAGGTACCACAGAGGAGAGGCGTAGAGCCCACTGAGATAAAAAAAAATTTACCCCGGCCAAATTTTACTAAAATTGGTCAATAATTTAATTTTAATAGATTATTAATTATTACTTTATCACTTACAAAATTTTAAAAACTGACCACAATAATCAATTTACTTAATTCTTTCTGAGAGAGAAAACATTATTGAGCATTTGCCATTTTATTTTCTTATCAATATGACGTTTATTTTTTGTTTTCTTCAAAAAGCGGCCAAATACTTTTAGCAATTACCTACATATTGTGTGACCAGTAAAGTCCGCATCATATTATGGGATTTTTTTTAATTAATAGCTTTATTAAAAATTTGACTTTGGCATCATGTTCTGCTTCGATCAAGATGAAAATTAAGCAAAAAAATAGTAGTCACGTGATTCGCCTTATCTGTCAAATTTTAATTTTTTCCAAAAAATAATTCAACAGTGGGGTTATTTCTGAGAGTATCGAAAAAAGTTATTAGAAAACGTTTTTTTAAATGCAGTTTCTAGCCCACATGCAAAATTTCAGCTGCATAAGATAATTTTGATTTTTTACCCACCACTAAAATTTATTTTCCACTTAATGAACACTTTACTGATGACACTGTGTTCTTTTTTGTCTTAATATTAAGGTGTATTACTTTCAGACACAAACTACGTTTTCAAAAATACTTATTTTATGAAGTTATACAGGGACAAAAACAAATAAACTTTGCATCACATGTGACATGCGACCAAATTTTAATAGCCCAATTTTGATTTCGTAGCTAAACACACATTTAATATAGCGCTACTTTAAAGAAAATGTTTCTGAAAAAAAGCATTGTCAAAACTAAGAAGTTTTATGTAGGTTGCGTTGAGTCTTGTTTTGCAAAAGTGGCGCAATTTACAAAATATGGGTAAAAAATCAAAATTATCTTATGCAGCTAAAATTTTGCATATGGTCTAGAGAAACTGCATTTAAAAAAACTTTTTTTAATAACTTTTTTCGATACTTTCAGAAATAACCCCACTTTTGAATTATTTTTTGGAAATAATTAAAATTTGACAGATAATGCGAATAACGTAACTACTATTTTTTTGCTTGATCGAAGCAGAACTTAATGCCAAAGTCAAATTTCGAATAGTTATTAATAAAAAAAAATATATATATATATATATTGTATAGTTTTATAATTTATACAACTTGGCTGGTGTTATGATCATGTAATGTCTTATTCTCCTGAAGTGTTGTTTGATTTTTTTCTTTTAAAATAATAAAGTGAATTAGAAGACAAATTTTTAATTTATAAATGTTTTGAACGTGTAAATACCCTTTCGGTCTATATAGATTAACAGTTGGTTCTAAATGTGGTAATTTGTGTATACATTTAATAACTTTATTTTGCAATTTTGTAATGGTTTTAAGTTTGATAAACAAGCAGATCCCCATGCAGAAGCTAAATATTGTAATTTTGAATATATTAATGAAAAATATATATTTTTTAAGTATTTCAAATGAATGAAATATTTAGCTCTGTACAAAACAGATACCAAAGGAGATATCGAGTTGATAATATACTGGATATGGCATTTCCAATTTAAATTTTCGTCTAAAACTAATCCTAAAAATTTTGTCGTTTTTGAATATTGAATATTTTCATTATAAAATGTTAAGGGGTTAATGATGGAATTTATTTTATTTTTAGTTATAAACATAAAAGAAGATTTTGTAAAATAACTTAGCCCAGTCCTGTCTCTGTCGCCAACATCTTAACCACATGAAAAGTGGTATTATTTTTTATAAATGTTGTTGGCCACTAAAATAGGCATCGATATCCTTCCTTCAGTTGGCTATTGACTGCAAACTGAGGTCCCCTAAGATGTTGTTGTAAATTTGTCTCTAGTTCGGCACTGCGCAGTTAACCCCCTTACTTACTTTTATTCTTATCGAGACTATCTAAAGCGGCAGTGAATGTGGGAAAGTAGAGTTTTTCTGCAATCTACACTCGCAGAATTTACTGCTTCTGTTACATGATATTATGATATAGGTATTTCATTAAAAAATATAATTTGTGAGAGTTCAACGCAACCATTTATTTTATGAATAGATCGTTTCTGTTTTTATCTTGACGTAATTATTACGTATTTACAAGAAATAATTAAATAAATGTATTTTATTTAAATCAATTAAAGTTACTTCCATTTCAGTTAAAGTATCAAAGAAAAAAATCCTATTGTTGGTAAGATAATAATTTATTTGCATCCAAATTTAACTGTTAATTTCTAAAATGTTATTACTTTGTAAAAGTGTTGTTTCTAATTTTATTGCACCGTTGAAGTCAGCTGATAGTAGGATTTGTGCATAATTTTTTTTATGTCACGAGAACGTTCTTTAAATTTATGGGATGGGCTTTGTCCTCGGCTCTTTTGCTAAATTTAAATATAAAACTTTCTAGGAAGCATTTACTGAAAAAATAATTAAACAAAATACCTACGCCCTCTAATAAACATTCGAAGATACTGATCCACGTAATAGACGCTTTCTGACCAGCGTTGCCAGATTTGTGGGACAACCCAATAAATTTCATGGTATTTATCAAAAAAAATTGAAATACAATACAAGAGTGAGTATTTGCCTTATTTTATCTACCAGAGGAGGTAAAAAAAAAGGTCAACGGAGTAGTACAGTTCAAGAAAAAACCAGATAAATATATAAGATGAGATCGATTGACCTTTTTGATTTGAACGAATCTTTTTAACAGCATGAAAAAGAATTGTCATCTTAGGAACGCACCACAGGCGAAAAATTTTTAGGGCCACGCCCAAAATTTCTTAAGAATTCACAAATAAGATCGATTAATTTTGTAAAGATTTTTCGAATTTCTTTAACCTTATTATGGTTTTCTGGGCTGTCGTTAACAACAGAAAAGAGGTGAACTGCCGGTTGCGGTCGCCCGTGCTTCTTGCTAGTAGATGTTGCCAATTGTACTGGATATAAGTTAGAAACTGCTATATCCCTCTTGCGCTCCAGAACAATTTCATTTCGTTGCGTAATATCACAGAATATATAGCTACGCGTAGCTATATATTCTGTGGTAATATGTTTCTTTTAGGAGAAACTATGGTGACATAACAGCCGAAAACCTCATGCGCTGTTGTCAGATTGTAAAGAAAATATTGAATCGCGTCAAATAAGGCGATACTATTGAGTATAAGAGTTTTTTTAAATAACTTCTAAGCATTTAATAAAATAATATATTTTTTGGGTTTAAAATGTTTCTTCAGGTTTATTATTATAGCAAGTATTATTATTATATCCTTTATAGGGCAGCCTTGGAGGTCCTATTGGGACTAACCCTCTTTATACTAAAGTCTAGAAACGGCTTAATAACATCACAATTTACTGGCCGATTTAAACCAAATTTGGTACAGTTGTGTAAGAGGATCTAACGCACCGAATGACGATATTGGCGTTGTTGCCAGCTTTTTAGTTTGTCTGGAATTCGAACGAATTTTATATTTTTAAATATAACACCCAGTATATTTTTACATTATTAAATTCCACATAAAATTATAATTATTTTTTATTAAATGCATTATTAGTCTATACTTCATAGTTTCCGAGATATTGACTCTCGAAAAGTGACATTTTTGAACTTTGACAGCTTATAACCTTCTAACAGTACGTCTTAGAGCAAAACGGCTTACATGTCCCTATCTTCAATTTTTATTATCTTCCCAAAAAAATCAACTTCCGGTTAAACCGGATGTAACTCGAAAGCAGGACATATAGTTGTTCCGGTTTAACTGGAAGTTGATTTTTTTGGGAAGATAATAAAAATTGAAGATAGGGACATGTAAGCCGTTTTGCTCTAAGACGTACTGTTAGAAGGTTATAAGCTGTCAAAGTTAAAAAATGTCACTTTTCGAGAGTCAATATCTCGGAAACTATGAAGTATAGACTAATAATGCATTTAGTAAAAAATAATTATAATTTTATGTGGAATTTAAAAATGTAAAAATATACTGGGTGTTATATTTAAAAATATAAAATTCGTTCGAATTCCAGACAAACTAAAAAGCTGGCAACAACGCCAATATCGTCATTCGGTGCGTTAGATCCTCTTACACAACTGTACCAAATTTGGTTTAAATCGGCCAGTAAATTGTGATGTTATTAAGCCGTTTCCAGACTTTATACACACACTGTATATATACTTGGAAAAGGAAGCCAAATGGGCCACCTACAGATTGTAGCAAGCAGCTATTAACACGTGAACAACTAAAAATTTATATATTATATATTATAAAACACATGTAGTAAAATACATGGCGCAGTCGGTAGGATCACCTATAAATAATTTTATACCAGCTCCATGAAAAATAAGATATAAAGATGCAAATGCACATACCTTTAACGTTACACTGTCCCCAGACGCCTTAATCATATCGATAATCTCTTCTCTAGTCCTGTCTTCGACGGGTACCATATTGACTTCTAAAAGTTTATCACCAGGAAGCAGTCCGGTTTCGTTATGGTGCTGTACCATCGCACCGGGTTCAGCAAATATCACAGCTCTCATCCTGACACCACCTAATTGACATAATATAATCAAACATTAAAAAATTGCTAAAAAATGCGATTGCTAATTAAAAGTAATATAGCAATCGCCCCCATTCTTGCATATTAAAAAAAAAAGATAAAAGAATTTTTCTGAATCAAGTAAATGGGTCTGTGTGTGTTTGTTGCTAGTATGAGCCAAACAAATGAAAAAAATACATTACCTACTTTTATCTCGGTTGACGAGGCAGATAAGTATGATCTTGGAATATGCCAAGCACTATAAAAGTTTAAACCCTTCACTGCTTAATTAAAAAGAAATGATAATTTGAATTTTGGTAATGCCGGTTTTTATTTTTAATTTCTAGAGCTTTAAGCGACTAGATTGTCAAGCTGGTTGCTCGATAATCGTCTAGTAAATGGACCCCTTTGGGATGTGTCCAAACACCATTGCAAAATAGCAATAGTTGATTGTACAGTCGCATTCGATGCAGAGGCGATTCTGAACAGCCATGTGTCCTGAAAGGACATGTGATGGTTTTCAGCTGATTTTTGCTCATCACATGTATGTCACTGTATATTTAAAAAAATTAGTAACTATTAGGGTCTTCTTGGCGTATTACCAAGTACAGATATGCAAGTGACATATATCAACGTTCAATCTAAGGCGAACATGTAGGTATATACATAATCTCTGGCAGATACTAATTCTACGGACGGGTTATATTTAGTTGATCTCACCTTCTAAACTATTATTATTGGATCTTTCTAACACCATAGCTCTACGAAGAGAGAACCCGAAATCACTCCTCGGCGGTTTCTGTCTTTGTACTACAAGAATGCGCGGTTTCGGAAGAACCATTGGAACAATGTCGGGAAGAGGTAGGTTGGCGTCATCGAAATTAGATGTTCTAGACCACCTGAAATAAATAGGATTAAAGGGCAATAAGGAATCCATCATCTTAGTAACATTTTTATATCCGTTCTTCCCCCGATTCTTCATAATAAACGTTTTTAAGAGCAAAATTAATTAATATCTCACATTAAATAGTACTTACATGGTAAACATTGTGCTATCCTATAATAGATATCCAGTGATACCGAAAAATAACTACACACTGACAAATTTAGGAACATCTATCTATAGGTACGATAATTTGAGGTACATACTTATTTAAAGTATTAATCTTATCAACAGGAATTAAACAGATTATCAAAAATACCGTGTTTTTTTTTAAAGAAAAAACAGATTTCTTGAAAATTTTACGACATTCTATTTTAATTTATTGACGATGGCATTAGTTTGGCCATACCTAAGAAGTCACACGTCGAAAATCTTTGGGAGCTTTTCATTAATAATTAGTTCAATGGTCTGAAACCTATAGATGGCACATATCAGTTGTAAACCCCATTAAAATGTGTTGACATCGTTTGTAGGAGCGAGGCGGTGAAGAGCTGGGTGTGGCAGGGTCTAGAGATTACGGTGGATTTACCTTAGAATGTGATCTTGCTACTATAGTTTAAACGTAACATACCAATAACCCAAATTTCTATTTATTCACCTATGAAAAGTAACTGCCTTATTATTTTCCGAAATCTCGCATACCCGAGTCGTGGCGAACACATTTTTGGGGGCGGATTTCTTACTACTGCGTTGCCATACTGCATTCTCTTTATAAGGTTTTAGGCAAAGATTTAAATTTCCCACATCATGTCAATATTCTAACAGCGTATGTTTGGCAAACAAAGGGGAGGGCGAGGGGGAGGGGCGAAATTTATAGTTGATTTGCTTCAGAATGGAATTTGTCAATAGGTTCATTTGTTATTGATTCATCTATAGATTCCAGATCGTTGAATTAAATCTATTGAAAATATTTTGAAATTGTTTAAGCAGTTTTGATCAATTTTTATTCGACATTGCGAGTAATTGATGAGTTACGGATAAAGCACTTGCAGGAGTAGAAAAAGCAAATTACCTGTGAAATCCCTGGGACGCTCCGACAGGACTCAACGAAAACGGGGGCGTGGCAAAGGAACTATTCGTCGTATCCGTTAGACTATCCGCACTAGGCGAAGTGGACGTGATCACCAACAATTGACTACTCATACTTTTTACACTAAATCCATTTTGTCCAGGTACATTCTGATACGCGTACAATTCATTCTGCAACGTATTTCTGACTAAACTCACGTGATCCGTATTATCGTGCCCATTTCGATCGTTATGATCACTATCACCGTTGTCTTGCGTTAAGGTAACTTTAGGCGTTTTAAGAATTCCCCTCTTCGGGGGTTTCGGAGGTAACGGAGGTACATTTTTTTGGTTGATCGAGTTCAAACTGGTTTCCGAACTGTCGGATTGAGTGTATCCACTTTCAAAATTGTTGGATTGATTTGGTGATCCGTGTGTCGAGGATATGTGTGAGTCCGTGCGTTCTAAGCTGGCCAAAAAACTGGCGGTATAATCGGCGGTAATACCGGACGGTAGTTTTTCTTTATCCTTACGGCGTCCGCGTAGTTTGATAGAACGTCTTACCTGCAAAAAACAAATACAATAATAGTTATTACGAGGGGATGAGGGTGGAGGTGAAAACCTATTTTCTATAAGCAGCATTGTCTGATAATTATAGCTTTAAAAAATTATGCCTATAGAAAAACGTCAATAGTCCAGCTCTGATCAAACCTCTCTGGTTCCGTCTTCATTATTGATACTATCTAATAAAATGTAGGCCATAAGTACAAACAAAAATCTGCCATTTCACGTAGATTTTACGCTTACTGACAAAATAGAAAAAATACCTTGACAGAAAAAAAGAGTTAATTATGTACCGGAATTGGCATAACACCAATTTGTTTTATTTCCTTTTGACATTCGCTACGGCGCGGCGCGGCTAATATAAATAACTTGAATAGAGAGGCGAACAAATTGGGTTAGAAAACGTCAGGTCTAGTTTAAAAATATTTATTTTCTATTACTTAGTCACTCGGGCAAGGTCGTCGGGATGATGACATTTCGCTCGCGGGCATTTTGCGATTCTATCTTATTAAATTAATGTGGGAAAAATCTACATATTTTTTTGTAAAGTCAAATTAATCCAAGAACTCGCCGCATCACCTGTCATTAATGGCACCCTGTTGACGTCTGGTATATTTTACGTTAAGCGGTTGGCTACAGGAACAGAACCGGACTAAGTTCTTTTACCTTCGCCTTCGCCAACTGTTAAATTTTGTACAGGAGTCTTAATATCTTGTAAAGATATAGCGTAGATGCTAATTTTATTATTTATAAAATAAAATATTGACAGTTTGACAGACCCGTACCTACCAAAATAAGAATGTGAAAACATTATAAAACTAAAGCAAAAATAGGTATTTATGTATTTATTATACAGGGAAAAAAGTAATACGTTTTTTGCGAGGTGTAAGCTTTGTGGTGCACATCAAATGAAAACACCATATTGGGAACCCTTTTGGTATTGTTACTTTTGTGGGAATTTTTTATATGGATGGGGTGTCCCGTAACTAAGGGGCTATACAGGAACAAGAGATAGTGGACTCGAAAATACGGCCTTTAATTTCACTTCTTATAGGGTTAAAGAGATACAGGGTGATCCAAGTAAATATTTACTTTATAAAATTGGCGATGATTTGATGTTAAGCGGATATGAATCAAATTGGGTGTACCTTGTTATGTTTTTAAGGGCAAGAAGGAGGATTCCATAATCAGGTTTAAGATATCTCCTAGAGAACGCTAGCTACACAATATGAGTTTGATAAATTCTCGCATCTATTTTTTGTCTCACATTTCTGATCGCTTTACCTCAAATTATGGAAGAGGGATCTTTTATATGTAAAAAAGTTGTACTTTATTAATCTTCATATTTCAATTAGTTTTTGAGATAATTGCGTTTAAATGCTAGATGGCAAGAAACATTTAATAACGAAACAAAGGGTTTTCCAATAAGAACGATATGATTTCAAAATGAAATAAAATTAAAATAATTTCAGATACAACAAAACGTTTTATATTATCTTAAACTATAGTCGATAAAATTTATGTTTTGAATAACACATCGTTTAAATGTCCTCCGCGACTTCGTGTACACGAGCATATTCGACGAACCCAATTTTCGATGACTTTATGCAATAAATCGGGCGTGATCTGACGAATGCAGGGTTTAATGTTCAACCTTAATGCATCAAGTGTTTGTGGTGTGTGTTCATAAACCTTAGATTTCAAATAGCCCCACAAGAAGTAATCTAAAGGAGTTAAATCACAGCTTCTTGGAGGCCACTGAACAGTAGCATTCCTTGAAAGTATCCTTTCGTCAAACTTTTCTTGCAGTATATCGATAGTTTCATAAGCAGTGTGACATGTGGCACCGTGTTGCTGGAACCACATATCCTCCAAATCAAGTGCATCTAAATTTGGCCACAAAAAATTTCTTAACATCTGTCGATATCGTTCACCATTCACTGTAACTGCATCTCCTGCCTCATTTTGGAAAAAAAATGGTCCGATGATGCCATTATACCATAAACCACACCATACAGTTACCTTTAGCGGATACAAAGGCTTCTCATGAATCTGTTGTGGATTGTTTTCACACCAAAAACGGCAATTTTGCTTGTTAACGTATCCACTTAATCAAAAATGAGCTTCATCTGAAAAGATAATTTTTTTTGCAAAATTAGGATCCCTTTTAAGTTGTTCTAAACTCCAAGCAGAAAATTCTCTGCGCCGACGATGGTCCAGTGGCTTAAGTTCTTGGGTCAAAACAATCTTATACGGGTGTAAATTCAAGTCTTCTTTCAAAATACGCCAAGTTGTCGTTTTTTTAATCCTTAACTATTGAGCACGGCGAGGAATTGATAAATTTGGATCCACTGCAACACTAGCTCTTACAGCAGCAATATTCTCAACAGTTCTTGCGTTTCGATGTCTTCTTGGTGTTTTTACATCGTGAATTATTTTCAAATTTCTCAACGATGCGACGAATGGCAAGCAAAGGAGGACGATTATTTACACCAAAGTTTTCGCGAAGTGCGCGATAAGTGTTCACAAAAGATCGTCTATTTTCGTAAAATTTTTGGATAATAACCAAACGTTCTTGAAGCGCGTATTTAGCCATAATAAATTGTTATAGTTTACTGACAATAACTGACAACTGGTGACAGGTATAACTTTATTACCATGGTTACCATATCGTTTCAAAATCATATCGTTCTTATTGGAAAACCCTTTATTTATTGAAAATTAACCGTGCGTTCCTAAGCATAAATGACATATTTTAAAGTATACTATCTCCTGTTGCTGTATTTGCCCATTAGTTATGAGATATCCTGTATATAACGATAAGTAAATGGTTTAACTAGGCACTTTATTAATTTGATAATAGATGAGTTAACCAAAATTGTGTTTGTACTCACTTTTCAACTTAAATAATAAACACCAAGAAAATCTGTCTCTGAAATGGGTCATTCTTAAAAAATCAGGGAAAATCACTTCTGACCACCCCTTTTGAATATTTTGCAATATTTACCAACAAGTTTTTGGCAAGGTGATATATTTTCATTGCTCTTTTTGTACCAATAATACGTTTATATATAAAAAAAAAATTTCATGGAAAAAAAATATAATTTTGCAAAAAAAAACATTACCATGTCCATGTCATTTTACAATTTCTTAAGAAGTACTATTTTTTTTCCATAACAAAAAAAGTTTTAGAACAAAACAAATTGAACTTCAAATAAGTATCAAATGGGCAACCTTATTTGACATTTTTAGTTAATAGGCAGGTTTGGTATACTTCTATACATTGATATAAAGTATGTAACCAACAATTTTGCTCATTACCATGTCATTTCTTAATTTAAGACAGCTGGGCATCATGGTAAAATATTTGAAAGTTATAGTATCTATAGGGGATTCCCCTAAATCAATATTTTACCACTTTACAGAGAAATCTCAGGTCAGTGTTCATACAAGCACAGAGCAAGGAGGTTTTCGCGTATTTCGGCTGGCTGTAACCCGATTCAGAACATTACCGTGTGGGTAAAAAAAAATATGTTTGTGTTTTCTTTTTAACTTTAAAGTTTAAATTAGTGTAGTGTTTTAATACAACAAGGTAAGGATAAATAATTACTTTGTTGGCTTTTAGTAATCTAAGGTTATTTTATGTTTTGCTCATTACCGTGTCAAAAATACCTGACATTACCATGTCTTTTTACTATCATGGTAATGCTTGTATGACACGGTAATGTTAAATAATTAGTGGATAGATGGGGGTAGGTTTTATAACTGCTCCAAACGACCATATAAGTAAATCTAGTCATGAATTAAACTTGATAGAAATTACCGGTACAACAAACATCACTTTTTTTTAATTCAAAAAAATTTGACTTGTTTTTATTGCTTAAGACGGTATAAAAATGGTTGAATGTTCAAAATCCGATATTAAACCTGATGAATAGGTAGCAGTTCTTTTTAGCGACTCTTAGGATCCAGGTAAAATGTCAGTTGTGTTTATGATATGAGTATTCTAATTTTTACTGATTTTTCAGGTGTGGTTTTGTCACAAATTGGCAAATTTATGAAAATTTAGTTTATGGACAGAAGAGAAGAACAATTTTTTTGGCCGGAAAAACAAGATGTCCAGACAATCCCAGCAGCAGAAATTTTATACAAACTCACCAAGCCACCGATTCCATGTTCTGCTCGCCTCTTTTTCGTTTCTGAATATAAAAAGATACACGATATGACTTAATAATTTTATTTAATTACTTCATTCAGTTTATAAAAATACTTTATAAAAAGTATGTATTTTTAAATATTTTTAAACTTCTTTTACGTTATTTTACTTTTCCAGGGTTTATATTATTTTTTTTTAATTGAATGGTGCTCATTCATTTTGTTTCTAATCAAGAAAAAATGTTTTTTAAATGGTTTTTAAATTTTTTTTTTTATTATTTTCACTTCTTAACATTCCCATGGAACTAAATTGAACATTTCCATGTCTTTTCAAATTCAAACACAATACTTTATTTATCAAGAAAATACAATAAAAATAATACAACATGTGATTTTTAATTATAGATAAATTGGACTATACCGCGATTATATAGAACCGATATCACAGAGCACAAATAAATTGTGTCTGTGTGGTATAGATATCCCATCTGTGTGGTATAGCCCACTTTTGACATTACCGTGACAACCGAATCTCATTACCGTGTCATTTTTTGTTATTTTTTCGAAAAAAATGAATAATATGAGGGGGTACATATTACAGATTCTATTAACCTAACATACTATATAAGCCCACATAAAAATATTTTTTGATATATGATGATTTACATGTGACGCTAAATATCATGAAATTTTCCTGACTTCTAAGGAATAACCCAAATATATGAAATCCAAAAGTGAAATGTTTAAAACACACTACACAAAAAAAACACAAAAAGAAACACTTAAAAACATCAAAATCGGAAGAAAATAATATGACGCGTGAGCTTGCTACGGCCCAATGCTGATTTGGGAACTTTAACGACGAAACCAGATCAGCTGTGTCAAGTGTCAAATGTCGTTGTCTTCTGGCAAAACGCTTTATTTTAAGAAAAAGTTAACTCTAGGTACTATTGGGCATTGCCCAGCCCCAGATGTTCCATACATATACTAAAATAGGTCATTTTATCTTCACCTCATCCTTAAAGTTTTGGTCTACTAATACTAATATTGAAGGATAAAATACCCAAACCCTAGCACTAATATCTTGACAAAGATGACAGAAACCCATTTTACGCGTCGTTTTATGATATGACATACGAAAAAGTAAGGGTGGAAGTAAATTTCAAAAGTGACAAACCTATCAGATAATTAGGGAATCCAAACCACGCGACTTTTAATGGTGACTGTGGGCAACAAACAATCTTTATTTAAAACTAAGCCATTAGGTATTAATTTTGGAACACAAAACACGCCCGAAAAAAAGCGACTAATTATTATTTAATTATTTTTTTCTGGTCTATTACATTTTTTAATACCTTATTTAAATACCGCGACTTTATCCGCTTGAAGATTACATCATAATTAACTGTAATATCAAAACAGACATGTTACAACTGTTATAATTCGTATACCAAACCCACAGATTATAGGGTAAGGTAGCGAAAGTTTTAATTTTTTTAAAATTATTATTTTTCAAAAAAAATATTTAAAAAATAATTTTAAACCTGTAAAAATACCCAAATACTGGCAACCTCGCTTTTCTTTTTCACCCGTCGTCCTTTCACGGGTAGCCACAAAAACAGCCATAGTAATCGAACAAACCCTTCCTTTTTTCTATGAGTATTTGTATTTGCGATGTCGTGGTTAATCGTCGGAATACTCGTATTTGTAAGTGTTTTGTGTTGTTTTTTTGAGTTTTTGTAAAGGATTTTATATCATATTGTTATAAGTACTCGAGAAAATGGTGCGTCAGTGGCAGATTTGTGAAAAAAATTTTTTCATAGTCTGTAGGTATTATTGCACATTAGTGGTGTAGTAATAAGAAAGAGTAAATAAAAATAGTTCTTGTTAACATTTTATATGTGAGATAACTTCTTATTGTTGTTATGGTAGTTTGCTAGGTATAGTTATGTGTGTTTCAGCAGGACATTAATAATTTGGATCTTATGCAAATATTTCATTCATTTTCTATGGAATTTGAAAGCTTTAACTGTAAAATAACATATACATAGGGTTCCCTCATAAAAGCAGGAAGCAAAAAAATGGTACTTTTATTTATTTCCTGGCATATCGACAAAAAATATTTCTCTTTCAACAATTAAAGTACTTTTACCTAATTACTGCAATGCAGCATACCAGAGTATGTACAGGGTTTTCAGAGATATTTTCGGTCATATCTACAGTGGTCCCTATAGGAGATACAAAAAAAATTAAATGTAGGAGTTGTAGGGTTTTGTCTGAACCTCCAGGAAATTAAAAAAAAATAAACAAAAGACGATCCAAAACATAAAAAAAATTAACCAATATGGTTTTTTTAAATGGTACACCCAGTATATTTTTTATTTTTATGAAAGATCTTTCTTCCCCGATTTCAAAAATATATAGTTTGTCTATATTTGCTGGAACCGTCATTAAATTATTTCTAATCAATTATTCTATACGGCACTATACAATAATAATTATTTTGAGTAGTGTGCCTTGGAAAACAATAATTGCCTGATGTAGTTTAGTTTTCAATAGGGAACTGTCAACATTTTGTATTTAAAATCTTTTTTTTTTAAATGGGTTATTCAAGCGAAGAAAAATCGGATATGGTCCGTTTATTCTATAAGCATTCAAGTAATGATCCAAGGGCTCAACGTCAATACCGTATTACCTATCCAGAAAGACCAACACCATGCGTTGACACAATTGGATACGTAGTGCGTTATTTCAAATACAAAATATTGACAGTTCCCTATTGATTGAAAACTAAACTACGTCAGGCAATTATTGTTTTCCAAGGCACACTACTCAAAATAATTATTATTGTTTAGTGCCGTATACAATAATTGACTAGAAATAATTTAATGACGGTTCCAGCAAATATAGACAAACTATATATTTTTGAAATCAGGGAAGAAAGATCTTTCATAAAAATAAAAAATATACAGGGTGTACCATTTAAAAAAACCAAATTTGTTAATTTTTCTTATGTTTCGGATCGTCTTTTGTTTATTTTTTTTTAATTTCCTGGAGGTTCAGACAAAACCCTACAACTCCTACATTTAATTTTTTTTTGTATCTCCTATAGGGAACCCTGTAGATATGACCGAAAATATCTCTGAAAACCCTGTACAAATATCCTCTATATGACTAAATAAGAAAAAATTAAATATTTCTTATTGTCTCTGGCCTAAAATTTCATTAATTTCATTCATTAATAATAAAACTATACATTCACAGCATAGGCTTTTCTCAAGGACTTCTTTTAATCTTCACTTAAGTAAAAATTTATTAACAAGTACTTTATGGAAATTTTTTTAAATTATTACTTATTTATTGTATTAAAAATCCTTGCCACCGCCAACGCCACTGGGGTCGACTAGTCTCTCCGAATTATTGAGCCATTCCAATTACGCACGGAGTCGGAAATTTAACGCTATCTCTCAATCTTCTGTCTTTGTTTCACACATACGAATGTTTGATGTAAACAAACAGGCCATACATGAATGAATGGCTTAGTAAAGTCGATTCAGCCAGTAAACCTGCAAGATGGCCGACATGTCATATGGCAAAAGTCATATTCCAGCTATTTAATTTTTAGAGAAGAATAATATTGGCAGCAATAGGTCAGAAATGAGAATTAATTACAAATGTCTAAAAATACTTACCGGCAACATAATAGCACAATGGAATAGCTCTGAAAAGAACTGTTTTTAGAATTAAATAAAGTTTCAAGGCACAAAAATGGATAAAAACGAATTAAAACGACAAATCAAAACACCAAAATTAAACAATTTCAACTAAAACCTTAAACATTAACTCGAATATTACTTTATAATTATATCTCTGTCTAACACGTTATATTCCGTTCAAGACGTATTGCGTGTTGCTACTCCTGGAAACCCGGGAAATGGTCTCTACGTTGCGCTTTACAACAGCAATGCCTGGCCTGCCCTGTGATCATATAACGGTTCGTGTTGGTTAGCACCGGTATGTGTCTCTCTCTATCATGCATTTAACTCGATACGAAGAAACAAGAAAGATATATGATTTAGGGACTTAATAATAGTTGCTTTTACTTATGTTTGGAATTGAATTTTAATAATTTCTGGTGTGAAATCCTAGTAACTTTTTGCCCTAATTTATTTGTGATTGGAGAGCGCCGACATGGATTTCCGCCGCCATCTTGCAGGTTTACTGGCTAAATCGACTTTATATTCTATAAGAAATCTATGGTTCCTTATTAGGGAGCCTTGCAGACCGCTGCTGGTATTACCCCACCGTCCAGCGTTCTCCTACTTTACCCTGACAACTGTTACAATACCAAACCTACAATAAGCAAATACTTCAGCAAGTGCACTTTCCCTTGCTATTAGCATTTTGAAGTAAGTAACACAATGCGCTTTACCGTTATAAAAAAAATGAATGTTTATTAACTTATATAATAGACTAGAAAATTGGTCCATGAATTATTACAATTATAAGTTATGAACGATTGTTTTGTTATTTAATATGTTTATTGATCTAATCAATAAAGCGTACCACATTTTATTTAATAATAATTTTATATATACAGGGTGATTCGCGATGAGTGGCCGGAAACGAGTAAAGTCATCTTTATTAAAATTTGGTAGCAAACTTACTTTTTACAAAATAAAACATAACAATGTTGGTTTTGTCAAATCCCGCTTGACAAAAATAAAAACTTCTGAATTTTACAGCGGTGGGCGTTTTGAATGCTTGGAGGGGCTTGTCCATATCGTGCGCTAAGTTCCACCGGTTACTACTATGTCTCTTTTTATCACATAGGTATACTATTTTTAATAATGTGACTACTATTTTTTTGCTTAATTTTCATCTCGATCGAAGCAGAACTTGATGCCAAAGTCAAATTTTGAATAAAGCTATTAATAAAAGAAAATCCCATATGATGCGGACTTTACTGGTGACACTGTATAAGGGCGCACGCTCATGCTGCCACTGCTAAACCTTACTTTTTTTGCATTTTACCGCCCTGTCCCTTCAGACCTGGTTGCCCAAGACCCCCAAGAACGGTAGTAGTAGTTTTGAACGACGTAAAAAGATTTTGAAAGGAAGGAGGTGGTATAGCTAGGGGAGGATGGGGGAATAAGAAACACATGGGGGAATAAGAAACCAATAAAATTTGTACAGGTGATAGTTTCAAGTACTTATATAACTCTGATTTCTCTTTCTGGTATTAATTTTACCTGAGGGCACTCCGAGGGGTAAACCACCCCTGGAAATCAGTGTACAAATACGCAAATACAAGGGAATATTTGTAAAAACATGGAAATATATGGGAATACTTGGGAATACATGAGGAAATACTTGGAAATACATATGGAAATACGTGGAAATACGAGGAGTGGGGATCGGACCTGGGACGGTTAGTTATATGTGGTATGCGCTTTCAGCAGGTTGTTCTAAGCTATATTTTTTTTGTGTAGCAAAAACGGTGCCAAGATTAACTTTTCAAAATAATGTTGACGTTTAATATTTTCGGTGATTTTGTGAGCGGTTTATAGAATAAGTGCGAATACAAGGAATACTTGGTAATACCTAGGAATACCTAGAAATACAAGGAAATATTTGGGAATACCTAGAAATATAAGGGAATATTTGGAAATATCTAGAAATATAATAGAATATTTGTACACTGACTTCCTAGTTGCGAAAATACTTCTGGTATTTCTATGGTAATTCCAAGTATAACCAAATTTCGGTAACACATGGAAATACCTGGCAATACTTGGAATTACCATAGAAATACCAGAAGTATTTTCGCAAATAGGAAATCAGTGTACAAATTTTGGGGGGTGCTTTACCCCTCGGGGTACTCATTTACATGTAAAATATCATTTTAATTCAAAAACCAAAAATTATAAGAATTTGTTTCTTATTACCCCTACTAAATGTTTCTTAGTTCCCCCAATGGGGTAATAAGATACAACAACCGAACTGAACTGATTTACCAACATTAAAAATGGACTTGGGGTATTAAGATACACTATTGACGTGTATCTTATTACCCTGAAATTTTTAGAATTTTTATGGAACTGGTTCTTTTTTTACAGCAGCAACAAGAAATAAAGGCACAAAAGTTGTTTTTAATGTTTGAAAGCATTTAACTCCAGATTAGAAAAAAAGAAAATGTCTTAAAAAGCACTACTTTGGGCTGATTAAGTTTTATACAGACCCAACTTGTTAAGCAAAGAAATGATAGAATTTCGTGATAGGTATTGCTCGAAAAACCTTTTAGGTCTTGTGGATAAAGGTTATAGGTATCTTGTTTTTTTTTAAAGATTTTTTTCAAAAAAAAAAGGTGAATTTCTTATTACCCCACATGAAAGAAAAATTGGGGTTATAAGAAACACACCTTTTTGTGGTCTCTGTTTTAAGTTAAACAATAATTTAAAAAACACTTGAAAGCCCTGTTCATTATCCACAAGGCCATGCCAAAAACTTGGTTTATAAATTTAACTCCAGATTAGAAAAAAAGAAAATGTCTTAAAAAGCACTAGGTACTTTGGGCTGATTAAGTTTTACACAGACCCAACTTGTTAAGCAAAGAAATTATAGAATTTCGTGACATTGCTCGAAAAACCAATTAGGTCTTGTGGATGAAGGTTATAGGTATCTTGTGTTTTTTTTTTAGATTTTTTCCATGTACCAAAAAGGAAGGAAAAAAAATTATCTTATTACCCCTGTTTCTTATTCCCCCATCCTCCCCTACAGGTGTTGTTGTTATAAAATTTCTTACATTATTATTGCAGTTAGACTAATAATGGCAGAGAATGAAAAATATGTATTAAGGCACTTGCTGTAATTAGTCCTAGTCTAATCTAAAATACCTTTCCTTAATCGCTTAATTGTGTTCGAGATTGTGTTATATATATCATTTTCATATCGACTGACATCGCGACCTTTAAAACGGTAAATGAATCATTACCGTTAACGCCAGACAATAGTGATAGTTGTATCATCCAAATAATATTGTTAATAGTCAGCTTTCGCCCTCGGCATCGTCCGCGTGGAACATGAAACAAACAATTTGTTCAGCCGAGTTCGCATGAAAAAATTTAGTTTAATACTGTATACTTAATTAGTAAAAAAGCAGGTAAAAAGTTCCTGAAACATTTACGTAACTCCATGGGACAACAACGCCTTGCGGATTTGTTCCTTAATCAGTATCGAACACGAGTTTGTTAAAACATTAAATATCGACGAAATTATAAACGATTTTGCAAAAAAAAAGCTGTCGACGATCGTTTTGTGTAATACCTTGTATAGTACTTAGTGACATAATGTTTGTGCAGACTTGTTAAGTGTTCATGTGTTTTACTGGTTTCTGTCTTTTGGATTCTATGAGGCTCGATCACTGCTACCCCCATTACTATATACATATGTTATGAGTAATATTATAAGTGGTGTTTTAAAATTTTGATTTTGCATCATGTTTGCTGGAATTTTACGTATAATGACTTAATAACTATAGTGTTTCTTAGGTCAATTTAATGACATTAAACTGTGGGAATTTCCTAACCATAGGCGTCCCAAACAAATAATTAAAATGCGTATACACACTTATAAGTTTGTTTTACATTAGGTGTTTGTACATACTACACTTTATAAACCCATTGTATATATAATAATATTATATTAAAATAATAAATATAAGGTATTGTTATTCCAAAGTCAGTGTGATGACATTCCATACGGCGGTAAACAGTCTCAAAGAGACCGACGTTTACCGCCGTATGGAATGATTGGAATCTCATCACTAGTGATGTAAAATTCTCGGTAATAATCTTTTGGAGAATATTCTCGAGAATATTCTCAAGTTAGAGAATTTTCTGAGAATGGTAAGAAAACCGCTAGAAATAGCAATAAAAAGAAATTAAAAATTACCTATTCTGCTTATTTTCGGCAAATGTCAAACGGCGTTAATCAAACAAAACGTAAAGAAATAAAATTTTTATTCAAAAAACATAACATACCTTCCCAAGAATAACTAAAAACTAAAGAAAAAAACAGTAAAATAAAGAAAGATCACATTTAACTATTAAAAACATACGAGTATACGTTCGCGCTTCTACGGGATTTCCCTGAATCACTGTTGCCAGGCGTAAAACACTGTTGCCAGAGTTATAGAAAAGGTTAGGGAAACTCAAAATTTTAAAAATCATTGCAAAATTTTTCAGTGTAAATCGAGGCGGTGTAAATTATGTAGAAACACTTCTCTAGAGAATATTCTCGGGATAATTTTCTTACAGAGAATATTCCCGTTCTCGAGAATATTCTCTCGAGAATATTCTTCTCCAGTCCATCAGTTCATAACCACGTATATATTATCTCCGTCTCTTCCACGCCATCGGCGGTCACTGGCCTATCTCTGTCTGGCAGAATCGATCGTTAGACGGGCCGGAAACTGCTTCAGTTATACCGCTTCAGTTAACTGGCGCTTATCACCCCTGACAACGTGCCTAAATTCTGAACGGTTGCCAGTTCTACCAAATTTTCTGGTTTGTTAATATATTATGTATAAGTATACGAGAAACAAGGGTTTGTTAATTAGTTGTTTTTAAACACTGAAAACACTTTTTGTCTTGATTTCAATTATATTGTTTCTTAAGGACTAAAGAATGTATTATTATAACAATGAATGGCTTGTTATTTTTTTCTGTCACACTCAAAACTCCTCGGTTTAAAGTATATTTGCAAACTAGCTTTCAAAGAAAGTTACTGACTAACAATTGAATACTGATATAAATGAAACATCTTTAATAAAAAAACTTAAAGAACTGAAGAAGAAAGATCTGACAACCCTGGTTGTGAGGTCGGTCTCTTTGAGACTGTTTACCGCCGTATGGAATGATTGGAATGTCCTCAAACTGAGTTTGGATAAATAATACCTATGTTATGTCTACCAGGCTACCTAGGATTATAAAATCTTTGAGACTGTTTACCGCCGTATGGAATGATTGGAATGTCCTCAAACTGAGTTTGGATAAATAATACATGTTATGTCTACCAGGCTACCTAGGATTATAAAATAAATTCGAATTGTTTGCTATTTTAATAGTAGGTACTTAACACATAATGTGGGTTTAAAACTAATTAAATTATTACACGATTAACGAACTCATAAACCTGAACCTAATAGTAATGAAAATAGGAATTGCCATTTTCCATTCGTTATAGAGAGAGGGCCTGAAAACGTTTGTTGCGGTGGGGGCCACTCAGTTTGTGTTACGCCCCTGTTAGGTAGTCTTGTGTTTCATCCCCGAAAATAAATACAGACAATAAAATCGTATGTATCGTCCTGGGTATTAGCCTAATTTATGAAAATGAAGACCGAATAAAAATTTATCAAACATTAAGCACTTACTTCGTCTAATCTCAAAAGTTCTTCCGCCGATAGTGTGGCACGATCCCGTTTTTGTTTGTCCTTCCGGTCCTTCTTGTCCCTCTTCTTTTTCTCCTTGTCATCTTTGTCCGATGTTACGCCTTTTATGAAGCTCTTGAACATCACGGGATTTATCTATAACAATAAAACTATTAAATTAAAATTGTTGACTTATTTTACCTCATGGGATGTGGCTAGCTCTGACTGTTCCAGTGCCCACCCCTGCTTATGTAGGTAAAGTATGTTTCACAATAAATGGTTGACTCCGTTTAACTACCTGGGAAGCTCTTGCAAAACGTCCCAGGTAGTTAAATGGAGTCAACCATTTATTGTGAAACATACTTTACAAAAATGTTGTCTAAAAATTGGAAATTCCCAAGGATTGAAAAGGTAGACATATATCTCCCACAGGAGTTCAACCTTGTTATTCCAGGCAGCTAGGTCTTTTAGGTCTTTGAGGCAGTCCATTGTGAGTTTTTATGTAAATCTGTTCTCAGTTCAGAGGCTTAGTGGCTGTCTGACAGGATGGTAGTGGTAGGGTAGCACTTTTCAAGATTCTTTGTAGGCGTGCTTGTATTGTATGAACTTCTGCTTGGTATATACAGTGTGTGTATAAAGTTTGGAAACGGCTTAATAACATCACAATTTACTGGCCGACTTAAACCAAATTTGGTACAGTTGTGTAAGAGGATCTAACGAACCGAATGACGATATTGGCGTTGTTGCCAGCTTTTTAGTTTGTCTGGAATTCGAACGAATTTTATATTTTTAAATATAACACCCAGTATATTTTTACATTTTTAAATTCCACATAAAATAATAATTATTTTTTATTAAATGCATTATTATTCTATACTTCATAGTTTCCGAGATATTGACTCTCGAAAAGTGACATTTTTGAACTTTGACAGCTTATAACTCTCTAACAGTACGTCTTAGAGCAAAACGGCTTACATGTCCCTATCTTCAATTTTTATTATCTTCCCAAAAAAAATCAACTTCCAGTTAAACCGGAACAACTATATTTCCTGCTTTCGAATTACATCCGGTTTAACCGGAAGTTGATTTTTTTGGGAAGATAATAAAAATTGAAGATAGGGACATGTAAGCCGTTTTGCTCTAAGACGTACTGTTAGAAAGTTATAAGCTGTCAAAGTTCAAAAATGTCACTTTTCGAGAGTCAATATCTCGGAAACTATGAAGTATAGACTAATAATGCATTTAATAAAAAATAATTATAATTTTATGTGGAATTTAAAAATGTAAAAATATACTGGGTGTTATATTTAAAAATATAAAATTCGTTCGAATTCCAGACAAACTAAAAAGCTGGCAACAACGCCAATATCGTCATTCGGTGCGTTAGATCCTCTTACACAACTGTACCAAATTTGGTTTAAATCGGCCAGTAAATTGTGATGTTATTAAGCCGTTTCCAGACTTTATACACACACTGTATAGCGGGTGTTTCTCAAAAGACGTTTACCCCTACAACTTTTCTGTATTTATAGATATTAAAATGAAATTTTGAGATTATGCATAAGAGATGAGTCTGCATTTATTGGCATACTTTTCAATTTGTTAGCACTTATGGTTTGACCGGAAGTGACCTTGACTTTGGTATTTTAAATGGGACATCTTGTATATTTTTACTTATTGGGATTCAGCATAAGATTATGAGTAAAATGACACCTCACTCACGCGTTATAACATGTTTATGTTTATTTTTTATTTTCAATCTAGACAGCTACAAATCAATTAAATCAGTTAATTTATAGTCAAGTAGTATATGAAAATTAAAATTATGTCATAATAATTGACTTTCTAAGTTTCACAAGCGTTTAAAAAATTAAATTTTGTTTTCTTGGCGTTTACTCCATTTTTCCAAATGCATGGAACGATGGTGGTTCACTAGAATATTTGAAACAAGCATTTTTTTCCCAACAATTTGATACCATACACTCCTGTGCTATTTTAAAATTGACACGAAAAAATTTGCCTCAGGTCCCAATCGCAAATTTAAAAGCGTTATGCATTATTGTCTTTTCTAAACAATTATAAAGGCGGCTTTGAAAAACAATGGAATGGTTTTGAAAACCAATAATATGGTTTTAAATTAAAATTGTAATGTCATTCGTTTATTAAACTTACATTGTAAATCAGATAAAATGGTTAGTTTTACTAGAAATGAAAAAATTGATATGCTTCTAATTTTTGGAGTGACCAGAAAAATTCTTTTGAAGCCGCAAGATTGAATGTATTGTATGTTTTATAAACTAATGACATTACAACTTTAGTTCAATTTCTTTAGAAAAGAGAGGGCGGCAATAATGCATACCGCTTTTAAATTTGCAATTGGGATTTAAGGCAAATTTTTCAGTGTCAATTTTAAAATAGCACAGGAGTGTATGGTATCAAATTGTTGGAAAAAAAAATGCTCGTTTAAAATATCCTAGTGAGCCACCATCGTGCCATTTGGAAAAATGGAGTAAACGTCAAGAAAACAAAATTTCATTTTTTAAACGCTTCTGAAATTTACAAAGTCAACTATTATGACATAATTTAAATTTTCATATACTACCTGACTAAATTAACAGATTTAATTAATTTGTAGCACTCTAGATTCTAGATTGAAAATAAAAAATAAACATAAAAATGTCATAACACGTCAAAAAATGACAAGTGAGGTGTCATTTTACTCAGAATGTTATGCTGAATGCCAATAAGTAAAAATATACCAGATGTCCCATTTAAAATACCAAAGTCAAGGTCACTTCCGGTCAAACCGGAAGTGCTAACAAATTGAAAATTATGCCAATAAATGCCGACTCATCTCTTATGCATAATCTCAAAATTTCATTTTAATATCTATAAATACAGAAAAGTTATGGGGGTGAACGTATTTTGAGAAACACCCGGTATACCTGCGCCTACTCCGTTGGTCGTTTTTAATCCATCGGTGTACCAAACTAGGCGTTTGTCTAATGACAGAGGTGTTCCTTATGTCCATATACCTATTAAGAGTTTCAGCTGAAATGATTGCAATTTTGTTAGGTAGGTAGGTAATACAAAAATAAGGAGGCAAAATTTGATTTTTTACAGACGGTAGGTATTTCGCGAGCAGTTTATTAGTAAAAAACTAGCGGGAGAATCAAGGGAAGTCTTTTGCGATAATTACACTTCGAAATAAGTGTTCTCCTTTAAAAATCACCTTACACCTGAAGAATTTAAAATGCTTGTACCTACAAAATGTTATGAAAAAACTACAAAATTCCACAACATTAACCAACATCAATAGAAAGTGGAAACGAGGGTAATAGACGTGCTAATGGACCATATTAAAGTGTTATTTACTTTAATATTGCGTAAAATTCACAGTTTATCTATGCCACCTATTTAGTTTTGCAGAATTGGACCACTTCCCAAAATACCTAGATCAACAACAAAACGCTTAATGTGCAAACAAATGTGTTAAATTATGTACAATCGTAGGAGTTTTTAGATTATACAGGGTTGCAGCGCTTAGGCGGAAAAAAGTACAGATTTGAATATATTATATTATACCAGGGTTGGGCAAAATTTGATTTTTATTAAAAAAATCAAAAATCATTGATTTTTTTGGTTTTTTTGATTTTTATTGATTTTTTTTTATTGATTTTATTAAAAATTTAAAATTTTTCTTTCTTTCTAAATTAATACAAATTATTTTAATGTCTGTCTAACAATAAAGTACTTAGATCTAAATTCTATAAGTATACCCAAAATATTGTCAGAACGCGCTTCTAAAGTTTATATTATGTATTATATACCTACCAATTTTTTATTTCTTAAAAGCGCGAGTTCTATAAATACTTATACTGTTGATTTTTGAAAATATTTTTTTAATATGTTATATTGTTCATTGTTCTGAATTAAAAATAAATAGGATCATTAAATCATGATAAAAAAAAAAGTGATAAGTATACCTAAGTGTTTTAAAGCATGATTTTTTTTTTAAATCAAGTGATTTAAATCGTGATTTAAATCACTTGATTTAAATCAGCCCAACCCTGTATTATACCTAAGTATTTCTAATTAAAAAAAAAATCAAGTTCTTAATACCTACCCCACCTTTGTAGGTACTTATGGTGGTAATAAGAACTTGTCTGTTTCAAAATGTATATCTCTTATTTAAGTAAAGCCTGTGTAATAAAAACTGATTCTTATATGGGTAAATATCACGAAAGTGAGTAATTCCAAAGTAGATTTCGGCCACAAAAAATTAATGTAACATCACAATTATACTACGGTAAAATTATAAACTATGGTTAATAGGTACCTAATATTTGTCAAAATTCATACTTTACGACATTTATAAAGTTTTTGAGCTTTTTGGAGATTGTCTGCACGGGACTGACGTGTTACCACGGGACTGATTAAAACAAAAATAAATTCAAAGAAACTGGTGATTTATTACAAAAATATAAATTAAAAAAACGTTTCTATGCTTATGATGCAAAAAACTGAAATAAAACTTAACTTCTTATGGTATGCACAAGCTCGTTGTTATGTTTTTTTTAATTGGATCATTGCGTATCTTTCTTCTACGTTCTCGCTCCTTTTCTCGTTTACGCCGTTTTCTTTCTTCCTCACTTACGCACGGCCTTGCCATCTTATTCCAAAGTACCTAAAAACGTAAAAACTAATGTTTTATTAAAATTACGTATTATTTGGTAAGTCCCGTGTAACTTTCTCAGTCTCGTGTTGCTGAACTGGCACGGGCCTGACTGGCACGGGCCTGACTATTTTACACATTTAATTTGATAAAACATCCTATGAATTAAATATCTTGCCATACTGTGTAATTTCCAAACAAGTATAGTGTAACAATAATTTATACAAAAATAAAAAATAATAATTACTAAAGAAACAATCATATTTTTCTTACCACGGGATTGGCTACTGGTCGGTTACAAATGATCCAAACACACAAAATCTGCACAGAACACATAAACTGGTAAACTAACTTTAACACTGAGACGGTTAAGAGCGAAATGGCGGGACGCTACATTTGATATACATGATGAACCAGTTCCTAAAAATTTCCCACTATTTATTTCGAGCTTGCGTGGTATAGAGCACGGGACTGATTATTTTTTATGAGACGGAATTTTATATGGTAATATGGGAAAACAAAATAATTTATTTTGAATCCGGTAGGTAGAATATGTGTAATGCCTAATTAATTTATTGATGTGTTTAAAATAAAGTTAAAATAACATCCATGAGTAGAGATTTTAAATAATTTACAACGTAACTTTGTACAGAGACCTGCCACGGGACTGATATTTTTATCATATTTTTATTTATTATTACAAAATAAGATAATGCAAGAAAATTGTTTTGTAGTATTATAGAATAGAATATATTTTAAGAACGATTTATTATTGCATTTTTACTCAAAAATCTATTTTTCTATTTTTTTAGAGCAAAAGACATGGAATGTCTCATTTTCATGATATTTACCCATATCTTATTAGGTACCCTTTAAAAAATCAGTTCAATTGAACAATCCGGACAATTTCGGAGGTGGTCCACTTATATTTCGGTTGTTACTGTATGTCACCGGATTACATTTAACAATTTGTTATGCAAAAATTGAAGACAAATAACTGCTATCAGGTAAGTAATATAATATTAGAGTTAATATTAGGTCCGTTTTAAGATAATGAAATTTTTATTTTTTAAAAACCATTACAAAAAAGGTAGAAGTTTAAAATTTCTTAGTTTGGTATTAAGTAAGCCAAATCTTTAGAAAAATTGAGTTTCAAAGGACAAAAATGCCAATGAGTTTGAAACTAGGGGGAACATTTTCTGTAGGTTACCTATGCCTCAATAGGGAAAAAACAAAAGCTATAAATTGTGAGCTAAAATTTTTTTTCGGCAAAGTAGCATTTCTCCGGCCTAGTCCGGGAAGTACGTGCCTAGTCCGGGAAGAATCACATCAATATTAGCAATTGCTCGAATTTTAATATAAATATTAATATAAATAAGAATTAGAATGTTTCTGTTAGTACCTATCTTCTGTTCGAATTTCAATATTTAATACAAATAAGAATTAAAATGTTCGAAATTTTGTTCTACAAAGAAATACGTATATAGGTAATAAAGAAATGTGTCTAATTGATTTGTTATTCTACACGGTTGCGGAAAAAAAAGTGTACGCAACACGTCCGAAAAGAGTTTTTTCGGACTCGCCTACGCAGTGGCGTGTCGTGGGGTTTGTGTTTGGAGGGGCGCAATAGAAATCCAATACCAAATGACATATAAGCAAATTGCTCGAAAAAGTATCTATTTATAAAAAATTTTTTAGGTAAATTAATACATACTTACCTACATTTATAAATGTCTTTTGAAAACCGACGCGTAAAGGATCGGTTTTCGGCCCGTCGTTCACAAGTTTGTAATAACTTTATATCTGGCAACGGCCTCCCGAGTTCTTTAATTTTAAGTTTATCCGCGAATGGCAGCCTACAAAAATTTATTTGATTTATATTATTGACGAAATTCATTTTTATTAGTTCGAACTCGACGCGCGCTTACGCCACAACGAAGTCCGAAATGTATAAAGCAATGCAGGCGCTAAAATACCGCGGCCGTAGAGTCCCTAAATAAATCGGATATAACCGGGTGACGTTCGGGTCCGTTCGGCGAAATTTATATACGCCAGGCGAGATTCACCGTCCGTCGCCGCGTTTCAACGACGGAATTCAATTATCTAAAATTCACACGAGGAGGGTTGCTTATCGTTGGTCAACGAAAACGGACAATTAGAGATGAGTTCAGAATTGGTGAGTTGCTATGGTTTTTTAAAATTTAGAAATTTACTACCTATATGAATGATAACAATATTAGTATTAAAATGAATAGTAGGTAATAATAAATATTTAAATAAACATTAAATTTGTGTGTTATGTTAAAATTCCTAGGAGGGGCGCGCGGCCACGCGGCCTTATAGAGCAACCGCCACTGCCGGCCTACGGCTCGTCCTAGAATTTTGTCGACTCGTCCAAAAAAACAGTATTTTCCGGACTTAAAACGTAAATTACTATTACTTAAATGTTTTCTGTACCGGTTCCTGAATCTGGCAACCATACTTTTATGACCGAATTTTGTTTTTAAGATTTTATTTTCAAAAATGCTAAATATACCTACTAAGAATTATTCTAATAATACCTTGAGCGAATAAAACTGCAGATAAGTAAATAAGTAGTAAGAGGCCGTTCTTATTACCCCCTTTTCTTACTACCCCAGTCTCCCCTAATAGTTAATAGATAATTACCAAAAAAAGAATTAGAAAATAGGCATAGGTCTTTAGGATAAAATAATATTAATACTTTTATAGGTATTTCCTTTTCTCTGGTAGGTAAGTATTCCTCAAGGTAGGTACCTATTCCTAGAAAGATTTGTAAAATATAAAAATTGTTTTCGGATCTTCATTACAACTAGGTAAGTAGGTATGTATTTTGCTGCCTGACTAAGAATAATATTTGTCTATGAAGCTCACCGGTCTCGCTATCCACCAAAAAATGCATTAAAAAAAATTAAAAGTTAGTAGGTACCTATTACAATACTACCTATGACCTCTATTATTCTTCTGGAATGCATTTTTAATTTAAATCTAGGATAGAAAAATGAAATGTAAATATTTTTAAATTACCATCTTTAACTAACTATTACTAATTCAGCCAATTGTGGCCATTTGCATTGTGTAGTGCAGCAAAATTTCGTTTTTCTTTTGTTTACAATTTTAACGATCAGCTATTTAAGCTTTATTTGTTTATTTTCATCACAAAGCATTAAAAATTAATTAAATTTTATTACACCGGCATCGTTCATATCCGTTTTAATACAATAAGAAAAGGGGGAAAAATAATCTCTAAATATTTTTTAAATTTTATGAGGTTATGTTTAGGTTATGTTATGTTTTATGTTATACGACATAAAAAAATGGGTTGCCTGCTGTTGCACAGAGGAATAACAGGTAAAATAGATTTAGACGTTTTAAATTATTTTTGAAGAATTTTGGCTCAAATGTGATCCTTAAAATCACACCTTAGTATTAGGTAAGCAATTAAAATTTATTAATGAAATTAGAAATTTTAATTGTTTTAACCAATTTTTTAGCGTTTTGAACGTTTTAGCTTTAGCGTTATACCTATCTATGTACATTTTGGCTTATTAATTTGTTGTTTTTTAATATTTAATATCTTGTTTAATTTCATGTACCTAGGTACCTATAAAACCCTATAAAAACACCTCATTAAATATTTTCTCATTCCAACTGAAAATCTCCGGGTCTACCAACTTTCAAAGGTGGCAACCCTAGTATGAAGAAAGAAGAAAATACCCCAGGGATTACCTACCTAATTTGGTAAGTAAATACGTACCTACTTATACTTAATAGGGACAAATATACAAAATAGAAAATATTGTGATTAAAACTTAAAAACACTTGAAACCATCAGTAATAGTTTCATAAACAGTTAAAATTTGAAAATTCAGGCAAGCAGGTAGAGGTAAATTTACAAGCAGTCATTGTAGAAGCATGCAGAAAAAACATATATAATAAATAAGTACGTACTAAGTAATTTTGTATAATTTTAGTTTTTCATTGACCTTGACCCACCAGGTCTTCTAGCCATTTTTACTTTGTAGTGTATCCATATATAGAAGAATCAAAAGAAAAGATGATGGTCAGCAGTATGCAGACACATACCTTTATCCATCGAAAAAAAATTCAGTAGGTATAAAAATCAGCAGGATATTAACAGGTAAAAATTTGTACATTTTTTATGGATGTATAGATGAAACTTAATAATTATTGTATCTGCTCTTGAAGAATCAATACAATAGCTTAGGTTTAGATAGCTTATGCAGCAATTGCTCTGCATTATAGATTAATATCTCCAAGCCATTAGCCAATCTTATAGACCGATAAATAATATAATAAAAGCTGTGTTATTGTTTGTTCTTTAGTTTAGCAATATATCAATAATAAATAATACACACCTTTTGTTGGTAAATTCCTGAATTAAATATCGTATTAAAATCCTAGGGTAGTAAGTCACTTTAAACACTTATCACAACACCGCACATTTTCAGTAACACGGAAGAAAACGGCACGAAAAAATCGCAAATTCTCGAAAAAAAATCGCCTTTTGCAGTCTATTTTGACAGTTCGTATACACATACGCGCACCCACTAAAACATTGGTCGTTCAACTGTTTTTACTAGGGGTGTGGTGTGATTTCACGACCTGTGATTTTGTCACAGCTCCAGGCCTGTCACAGTCGCGACCAGTTCCGCTTCGACTAAAGGAGCTGTGACGACGTGACCGCGCTAGATATGAGGTTCGCGGACCGGCCGGTGCGCGCTGCGGCTTCCGCTTCGACTAAAGGACCTGCGACGACGTAACTTAACGTGACCGCGCTGGATATGAGGTTCGCGGACCCGACGGTGCGGCATAAAAAAGACCTAACGGTGCGGTAGAGACTGGACTGGAAGTGAGTGACGCCAGCGTAAAAACAGGTCCTGCCGAAACGCAGGAAATGCCGGAATTGGAATCGGTAGGAGAGAGGTCGCCGGAAAGTAGAATGCAGTTGCACCGGCAGGCCAGAAAAATTGATTTAAATATTTATATTTTAATTAAAAAAAAGCAATTTTTGTATGCCATTTTTGATTTAATATTTAGGAAACATAGCTGCATAATAATATTAATCAAAAGCCAATAACCATTCAACAAACAAAAAATATACTTATTATCGGTATAATATTATAATAAAATAGAAAATACCAATTTAATAAAAGAAAAATAAACATTTCGCGGAACTCGTTCAAAAAGTAATTCGGAGAATTCATTTGAGCGTCGCCGCCGCTTCTATAAAATCTAAATCACGTGCTGGTGCTGTGTCGAAGCGCAGAAGGAGCTTGTTGGCAGAGCGGAATATAAATAAGTGTGAAACCGCTACCGCGCTGGTACGCTGCCGTTCGTTTGTGCTTTCGCAGCCAGCATCCCTGCAAATTGCAAGTCCGGAGCTGTGACAAAGTCACAGGTTTCAGTCACAGGTTCAGACCTGGAGCTGTCACAGCTCGGAGCTGTGACAGGAAAATCACGCTTTTTCCCACCCCTAGTTTTTACTATTTTGCTTTTGCTTTACACACATTTCCCCGGCGGTTTTTGTCCTTATCTTTCACATTGATAAGTGCCTGAAGATGAAAGTAATGAGAAAGACAGAGGGAAGGTCAGATACCGTTAGTAGCGGTTCAAGACACAAACGAAAGATGGCGGAAGTAAATAATGAATCAATATGTAGGTTTTCTGATAGGCAATCCGTTATACAGGTGAGTATATTGAGTTAGAGTGGTTTAGGCTGCAAAATTTGTTTTTATTACAATATCTGGAAATCTTCATGATTTTTAATTTAGAATTATGACTAAAACTTATTTTATGGTTTCAAATTGTTTTCACTTTATTGGCCTCTTAGATCAAAATTAATATAAAAATGTTTTTTTCGAACCGCAATATAAGTAAACAAAAACGCCTAAATCCATCCATTCTTTAATTTTGACAGATGACGTCATCGCAAAATGGCGATGAGTTAGAGTGGAAACGTCACAATTTTTTTTATTTTACCTTTTTCGATAAGACTTCTTTTGTGTTTTTACCTTATTTGCGCTCAGATCTTTCCTAAAACCGGTAAGTTTATGTTTAAAATAAAAAAAACTTAGTTTCTGGTACGATTTATGTATAAAATAATTTAATTGTTGATCTTCTATGAACATACTCAAAACTTGAATCTGTGCTCTTGTGACTAATGAAATTTTTCCTAGAAATATAATATTTTCTTGAAATGTAAATCTTCTTATTTCATTTTTGCAGAGAAACATGGATAATCCTTCAGGATCAAGACCTCCATCTAAGCTGGAGCAAACCCAGCAACAGGTGAATGAAGTAGTCGGGATAATGAGAGTCAACGTAGAAAAAGTACTTGAAAGGGACCAAAAGCTCTCCGAGCTGGACTCCAGAGCTGATGCTCTGCAAGAAGGTGGTAAAAGGTTTGAGCAACAGGCCCAAAAACTAAAGAGAAAATATTGGTGGAAGAATATAAAGATGATGATCATTATTGGGGTTATTGGTGTTATTTTGTTGATCATTATTATTGGTAAGTGTTTTTGCATTGTTTTTTATCTTATCTTTAGATTTAACAGAAATAATTATACACGGTGAATAATATTTTTCCGGAGAATTTCTCCTCCAACAGGTGATTGTGATGTCCTTTAAAACATTCCTTTGTTATTTATATTATTTGTTTTCAAAAAAATACTGCTTCTTCTGGAGAAGTTTGGTATTAGGTAGTAGATATTAATTGATTAGATCACTCAGTTTAATGATTTTTCATTGTCAAAATAATCTCTTGTCTGTATCTGATCCTGACTTATTTCTTTGCAATTTAACTAAAGATATGATAAAACAAATAATCTCTAACGTAGGTACCTAATCAATTTAATACCTCATCTAAAACTTAGAAACAAGATGTATAATATACATATCTTGGTACCTACATTGTATTTTAGTACATACTACTATATACTAAGGAGTATGTAGGAAACATAGATATACCTTACTAAGACCTTTATTTTTCTTACCGTTTTTACCTAACATTTAGTAATTCTTTATAACCAAACAAACAGTTTGAGTGACTTTCTTAGTAACTGTTTAAAGAAAATAAATGAAAGTAGGTAACTGAATGAAAGAAATTTAAAATTTGAAAGTGGCCATATGTTGAAATTCTGGTACAGCTTCAGTGCAGATCTCTGACTTCGTGGATACGAAGAAAAACTAAAATTTTACAGAATGCAAGGCAGAGACACGGACACCATTGTATCTTTGGTGCAATGACTCAGTCCTCTGGAGTTCCTATGGTTCATTGAGGCAGTCGTTGGGGTCCCTAAGAAACAAATCAATTTTATCAGACTAAATCATAATATATGTACCCTTGGGGCATAGAATTTTTTTCGAAAGCTATTTCGAATATTCGAATATTTAACTCTTCCTGATTTGAAGATATAAATTAACAATTTTTTCCATATTACGCTGCACACTTTCTAACTATTACTGTATACATTTAAGTAAACTAAAATATTTTATTCTAATTTTAAGAGGTGTAAGACATAACTCCACTCCAGAATCTGTAAGTTCAAAATATTTATATTTTAGTGTCTGTATCGAGCGGAGGTGGCAGTAGCTCGGAAGAATCCAGTTCACCTAACACTAATACTGCCCCAAAAGCGGTCGAGGCAGCGCCTGCAGGGAATAACCCCTAAGTTATTTCTTTAAATACATAAACTTGTATAAAATATATGGTAAACCATCAAGTATGACATTCAGGAGGCCCGATAGTGCTACAAAGTGAAATAACTGTATTTTAGTTAGAGATCCATGATCCATTTTCTTGGTATCCCTAATTATAAAGGAATTATTTTAGTTTGTGGTCCTAGTGGGACTCCCGTTGGGTGGAATTCTGGTTTTAGTTTGTTCAACCTAGGATTTGTGAACTGATTTTTATCAAGACTAATCAGGGTTCGTAAATATCATGATATTTATTGAAAATATCAAAATATCGGATATTAACGATATATATCGGATATATATCAAGAAAATGGATATAAATCAACTTTTTTGATATTTTCAGAGTTTTTAAATAAAAACACATTTAGTTTTAAAATTAATTGTTTAATATAATATCAAAAATAAAAATACATTTTAATAAAGCAAAACAACAACGTTTTTTTAGGTTATATTTTATTTTAATTAATTATTTTAACAAATAAAGCTTAAATCATCAAAAGAACGGCAAATGTCCTCGTTTTAAAAAAATACTAAATACACTAAATTCGTATGGATATAAAAACTAAATTTGGTAATTTTTTTTCAACAAAGAAATTTAATAACATAGGAGTACCTCAAGGAAGTATTTTGGGGCCTTTACTTTTTATTTTATATATTAATGACATGCCATTAGTCCTAAAATTTCTTAAAATACAAATGTTTGCTGATGATACTCTTATCTATATAAGCGGTAAAAATCTTTTGGAAATTTTAAATTCAGAACTGATTCTATTGTCAAACTGGTTAAAAGTTAACAAATTAAAATTAAATGTTTCTAAAACAAAATGTATGGTTATGGGTGTAAATTTAAATAATTATACAAATATAAATATTTTAATTGATGGTGATAAACTAGAAATAGTCAATTCTTTTAAATATTTAGGTATATTGATTGATTCAAAATTAAAATTTAATAACCAATTCGAAAATTTAATTTACAAAATTGCGGGAAAAATTAGTTATTTTAAAAGAATAAGTTTAAATTTAAAATTTTATTCAATAAAAATTGTATACAATACTTTAATTTTACCACATTTTCTTTATTGTTCTACAATTTTGTTTATGGCGGATGAAGGTGTAATAAATAGATTACAAATTTTACAAAATAAAGCAATGCGAATTTTACTTAATATGGATAGATATACAAAAATTAATGTGATGTTAAAAAAATTAGAATGGTTAAATGTAAAAAATTTAGTATTATTTTTGGTTCTAATATTTATTTTTAAAATTCAAAATGATTTGTTACCGCCACATTTAAAGCAATTGACTGTTCTAAATAGTGATCAACATAATTATTTAACACGAAATAACAATAATTTTTTTCTTAATAATTTTTCAAAAAATATTGCATATAAATCAGTTTTTCATAAGGGTCTTATTGAATTTAATAAATTAAACAAGTCAATTAAAAATAAAAAAAGTTTAAAATCTTTTTAAAAAAAGTTTAAAATCTTTCTTATTAACTCAACAGGACAAATAAAGTTTCAAAAGGTCATTTAATTCAAAAAATAAATAGAAAAAAGGGTATAAACTTGTTAAAATGTATCATGTAGCCACATGCTAAATAAATATTTTTACTACTACTACTACAAGAACTTAGGAAAAAAACAAATACATTTCTTCTAAACTAAGTGGTAAAACTAAAAATACCAGAACTTTAGATTAATGTAATAATGTAGCCAGTGGCACATCATCTTCTGCTTCAGAATCTGTATCTGAAACAGCAGATACAATACTAAGGGTTGCATCAGATCCAGATGCTTTTGTTGTCTCTGCTTCCCAGACAAAGTCCAGATTGACAGCTTTATCTTTAGTATTCTGGTTAAAGTGCCTAAACAAAAACGTTAGTTTGTCAGCTTTTTTATTCCCCAGCTTATTCCTTAGATAGGTTTAGGCCTGCTGAGGCTGAAACTGCTATCAAATGCTTGCTGCACATATCCAGAAATCCTTTTCGGGGCTTGGCCCAGTCAAAGTACTTTTCTGGCTCAATCAAACTCTCTTGTTTTAAAATTCTTTCCAAACATATAGGAAGGAAAAGGATTTGAGCCCGTACTTAAAGCCATTACTATAGGAATAAACTCGTCATTGATGTTCTGTAAATATTCAAATGCTAATTTCTTTTCTGCATTACTTAATTGATGTCCTCGAAATCTATGATCCAATAAATGGGCTAAATAATGTGCTGGTGTCAAAGCCATTTCCTTTCGCTTCTTAAACTGCCGCAACCGGCATCATACGTCGTTGCCGTTTAATGATGTAGAGTAGCCAATTTATCGCGGGAAATTAATAATTTTTTTGTCTTTGATATATAGCACGAATTTTGATATTTATTGAAGTGAAAATATCATGATATATATCGTGATATATATCACTTGATATATATCAGCGAACCCTGAGACTAATGCCATCTTACAATGCTAATAATACCATAATTCTTCGTGGATATTACGTTAAATTATTCACCAGCGGTCAATAAACCTAAACAAACTACAAACCAGATTTTGCTATCCTAGTGTCAATTTTTTAAATGTATTGTTCGTAATGTTATCAGTGCATTAATTTGTTTCTTTAAGTAAAGATTTTTCCTCAAACTTATATTTGGCAGCAGAATATTTTATTTAAGTATGATCTACTGTCTTAAGGGCTGCAGTTGTTTTAATAACACTGAAGTATACTAAGCCTTGTTAATGCATTGGTTAGTAATTTAGGTGTTAAATATATAAATATTTTCTATGTGACGTTTTCTTCAAAAGTTTCAATATTTTAAGTTTATGTATTTAATTTATGGATAAACAACAAGGTTTTTCTGTAACTTATATTGATAGTATTGATAAATACCAGTATAAACTCCTGGGAAGCCACTGCCACAGATGAATAAGCAAATAACGACAGAGCTTTGTATCGCAAATGCGATTTTAAGAGTGTTAACAAGAAATGGCTTTGTCTCTTTTACTTTTTCGTTTGTGGCTACTGCCTTAGACTGGGACCTAATTGAATAATTTTTTGTCCACACCTGTACATGTACAGTAATGTACACATATACAAGTTACAGGGAATTCTAGAGTAATATTTTCTTACAATCTTAATCTGACTTGAGGTGCCTTAAAATGTGTCAATATCAAGTGTAGTGCACAAATAATATAAATAAATATTTTCTTACTGTTATTACTTCTACTATCTACTTTTATATGTCTAGTTATAGCATTTAATGATTAATAATAGGGTGATTTCTTTTATTTACTGTTGAATTTACTGGTTTTCCATGATAATTTTCATTATAATAAAGCAGATAAGGCCTCTGATTCTTCTAAAATCTGCGATGTTAAAGATGAAGGAACCCTCCACGAAAAGTTTTTAAACTCTAGATTCTAGATCCACAGATGAATAAAAGAATCCAGCCAAACATAAAAAATGAATGGTTTCAGTTAAGTTTTAATCTACTATAATTGTTGACAATGTTAAAAATAATAGCCTTATAGACAATATTAATTTGTTCGTACTGAAATTATGCATATTTTTATTAATTTAGTGGTTTATTGTGATTTTTGTGAAATTGAATTACACAATTAAATATTATTACATATTTATTGATTCGTTTTATTTCGCTCATGCCACGTAATTTAAAACAGTACCTTGTACAGCATAGTACTCATTTACAAGTAGAAATTTAAGGTTGGTAGTATATTGGTAGTATACGCCAATTAGACAGGCCTCTCAAACGTGTCATTCTAACAGGCACATAGGAAATGTTTTGATTTATGATTTGCATGATTATTCTAGGCTTTTAACTACAAAATAAATGTTAAAAAAGTAGGTATGTAGATGACGTCTCCGTGTTACCCAATTGGTATAAATTCTCGTTCTGTTGTTTGAATAGAGAACCTTCACAGGTGTTTGTTAGGCGACAATGTTATATATGTGTCATGTTATATGAATTTAGGTGAATAATATTTTGAGCAAGGCTAATGATGATAATAGTTGCGTTTTTACATAATAAATTAAATGGGTAGAAATTATTTTGCAAGAATTGACTTATAGCAAGCGGAAAGTCCGATGAAGCTATTGTTTTAGACTCTTTGATTTTTTTTTCTTTAGTTATTCATCATGATTTAAAATGTCTAAAACTCCGTTGGCTAGTTTAAATTGCTTATTAAATTTTTACGCGAAAGTTATTTAAACATGGCTAGGTAAGTATTTTGGACGCACAAATGTCAATTTTGAGTTAATTGCCCAAAATTACGATCAACTTGGTTTTTAAAGAAGTTTACACTTTTTGCGCAGACTGTACTTTCTTCAAGTGAGTTCCATAATATGTACCCCTACTCGATTAATAAGAAATGTCGCGGATTTTTCTTTGCTTAATTTTTTTGAGTGTCCCCGAAACTGTTGATTCTGATTTAAATGAAACAAATTTTTCAAGTTACAAGAATACTAGTCCGTTAGTATTTCAAAAGTTTCTATTATATCACCCCACCCCTAGTTATTCTTTGCTTCAGAGCTGTTAGCCCACATCTTTTTAAGTCTTTCGGGTTTGTTGTTTGTGTCTGAAAGTAAAAAAATAAAGTAAAGGGGTTTTAAATTAAATCGTTGAAAATAGATAAATTTTACGTTAAGCTAAACTAAAATTTATTTTCTACTTAATGAACACTTTACTGATGACACTGTGTTCTTTTCTGTCTTAATATTAAGGTGTATTACTTTCAGACACAAACTACGTTTTCAAAAATACTTATTTTATGAAGTTACCTTATACAGGGTCAAAAACAAACAAACTTTGCATCACGTGCGACCAAATTTTAATAGCCAAATTTTGATTTTGTAGAAAAATACACATTTAATATGGCGCTACTTTAAAGAAAATGTAGGTATCTGAAATAAAGCATTGTCAAAACTAAGAAGTTTTATGTAGGTTGCGTTGAGTCTTATTTTGCAAAAGTGGTGCAATTTATAAAATATAGGTAAAAAATCAAAATTATTTTATGCAGCTGAAATTTTGCATGTCGGCTAGAAACTGCATTTAATAAAACTTTCTAATAACTTTTTTCGATATTTTCAGAAATACCCCACTTTTGAATTATTTTTTGAAAAAAATTAAAATTTGGCAGATAATGCGAATCATGTGACTACTATTTTTTTGCTTAATTTTCATCTCGATCAAATTTTAAAGCTATTAATAAAAAAATCCTATATGATGCGGACTTTACTGACGACACTGTATAATTATATATTTTTTAAATAATTTCGATGGAGTTATTAATAATGACTAAACATTATTTTTATTGTGATTTTATATAATATTGTATATTTGGTGTTATATTCTCTGTAATGAATTTTTTAAGTTTGTTGAGAATAATGGTTTATATTATTATTATTAACCTTTGTTAGCAAAAATTTGTCATCATCATGTTAAAAACGACTTTTGATCGGGACAAAATGTAAAAAATTGTGCCTCAATATTTTAGGTTTATGGTTAGAAACGTCGCCAGAGTGTGGCACAATGCTAGTCGGCGTATCGTGTATAGGTGTATGGTGAATTAACTAATATTATTTACAAAGAAAAACACTTCCGGGATTCGGAGTCAAATAAACTTCATACATCGAGACTAATTACAACATCCGTTAACGACTGTTTATCGGCATTAAAAGCAATTAAAATTTAAAACTTATATGCTCGAAAAACACGTAACCTCAAACTTTCCTTAATACAAAACGAACAGCGGTTCATCAGATCATCATTAGAGCCACAGCGTATTTAGTATTAATGTAGTGATAGTTAGTGCAGAGGCAACAACGACGATTTCCAAAGCATGGTACCTAAAATCCCTCGGTATTTAAAATTCCAGATCCGTATTTAACGGTGCTATTTTATCTTAAGAAGAAAACGCCAATCTTGTAGAACATATATAACGGATATGAAAAGCAGTTTTTTAGTTTTTCAAATCAAATTAATATTTGCCGAATGCACTTTACACCTAGAGTAGACCGTGTCCTTTCGAAACATCCCACTGTTATGCTTTGCCCTGATCCTTTTCTTTTTTAATAACATCCGGGATAATTTTTTGGAACAAAGAATACTAGAATGCCAGTAAGTATGCTCACTGTAATTTATTTTCATAAAAAAACTTATTTTTACAATATAGAAACAATAAAAAATAGTCTTTTAATCAACCTGTAATAAATATAATACTTACAAATAAATACTATAATACATTTTTATTTAGTTGTTAACAAGATTATTTACTATATAAAACGTTTCAAGTAACTTTGTAAAAATTATCTTATCAATGTGTCTATCACACATTTCGTTTTTATTAATCTAAGTAAAAGGTGCAAAAAATATGTTTTCAGACGATCAGCGGGCCCGAAGTTAATCTCGTCTTGATATTTTAAACTTCTGTTACGCAATCTGTACCAAAATAATCCTTACCTATACGCGGCGATTTGTATAATTTTAAACAGGACAATGCTCTAAAAGTGTTATGTACTTTACTGGCATATATATCATCCCCACCGTTATATTTACGGTGGTCCAAACGCTTCTTAGCTCAATCGAGCTTAGCGATTACACAAATCACCCTGTATATCGAGTGTCCAACTCCTGAACCGCCTTAAGACAAAATGTTAACGAAATATTATATCGAATAATCGACAAAATTAATCAATATTGCTAACCTATATTTACATATCACTGGTCGCTGGTTATCAACTGTATGTAATATCTTTTAACCATATTTGTGGTTAGCACAAATGTAAGTTATTATAATGAAACCGACAGTAGGTCTGATATCCATATATCCTCAATAAATACGGAGTTGTTAGCGCGCGTACAAATATCAGTTTTATAATTGATGAAAATGATTCTTCTAGAAGTGCTTTGTTCTAAGCATCTTCTCCATTTGTCGATCCCCTTGATTCGTCCGGAGAGCCGCCGTTACTTAACCCGCCTCGACCTCTGCCTCGTGGTCCGCCTCGTCCTCTCGGTCCTCCCCGACCTCTTTCTCCTGAGCCTCTATTGTCGTCATCTTCGTCATTGTCTGTTATGTCTTCTATTACGGCTCCATTCGTTAGGGCTTCGTTGTTTTCCAGCTGTTGTTTCCACATGCCGGCGTATATACCGTCTTCTTTGGCCACCAAGTCTACGTGTCTGAAATTGAAAAAAATACATGTGTGAGTTTTATAAATGCTGTCACACGTCAGTGTTACCTACTAACCTTCCTCTTTCGACAACTTCCCCGTCCTTAATAACCAATATTTCATCAGCATTGATAATAGTCGACAACCTATGGGCTACTACCACGGTGGTCCTATTGGCACACATTTTGTTCAAAGACTCTTGTATATTCCTTTCGGTGTGTGTATCTAAAGCACTGGTTGCCTCGTCTAAAAGAATGATAGCTGGAGCTTTAAGTAAAGTTCTTGCGATGGCTACCCTCTGTTTTTCTCCTCCACTTAGTCTGAGACCTCTTTCTCCAACCTATAAAATAATAATTATGTGCACATTGGGAGAGTATATTTCCCTATAACAAGTTAAAGTCGTTACGCTGCCAGTTTGTTCGGGTTTGTTCGCACCATATAAAAATCTAACTATATTCTTTTACTTCCATGTCATTCTTACAAATATTTCTAGAAAAACTTCTAATCAGAAAATTATCAAGACATGAATAAATGCAAATAAAGTTTAGCCAACACGTCTACAAGACAAAATTGTTTTAAAATAAAAAAGTGGCCAGAGCATACCGGCACTATTTATAACTGTAACAAAAAGCAATACATTTTTGCTTCCTAAGGGTTGTAAATTATGGGATGGGTCAGGTTCATTGACACAGAACTTTTTAAATATAACAGATGCAACTGTCTCCCTGGGTTTTTGTGGTACTTGAGAACAATCGTACCACAAGATTTGACGATTACAGCTAGAGTGACGGATTTCTTTAGGTAATCAACACACCTTGGGGTCGGTCAGTTTCAATACTATTCTGACTGGCTCTATCCCCTTTACTTTTTTGTTAGAGGTTTTACATTTAAATAAATGTAAATATAGATTTAGAAAGTGTAGCTATTGACTTACCGCCGTGTCGTACTGTTGTGCAAACGACATAATTCTGTTATGAATATCAGCCCCCTTGGCCGCTTCTATGATTTCAGGCTCGTCGGCCGTCAGTCTTCCATATTGAATGTTATATCTGAAATTGAGACGATTTAGAATATATGGATTTACAAAAAAAGCTGTTAATATTATGTGAATAACTAACATAGATGTCTAATATCTAAGGAAGAAACGATTAAAAGTATTAATCTTAACAAACATTTTTCCAACATTACTATAAAAGGACCTTGTATTGTCCAAATCTGGTGTCAGTTTGTTAATGCCGGATTATATTACATTTACATGTACAAGACTTACTTTATAGTATTATTAAACAACACCGTATCTTGTGGCACCACTCCAATGATCGCTCTTAGCGACTGTTGTGTTATTTGGGTTTTAACGTCATAACCATCGATTATTATCGATCCTGCCTCCACGTCATAAAATCTGAAGAGCAATTTAACTATGGTACTCTTGCCGCTACCGGATGGACCAACCTAAAATTATATTTAATGTTAGTTTTTCCTGTACTCATTTTTTTTCTGATTTCTGATGGACTGAACTCTATAGGTACACCACATTTGTTAGGGAGAAGAACTGGTCTTCCTATTTCTGTCGGTAACTTGACTGACGTGACGAAATTCTCAGGATATAGCCTCAAACAATATAGAGAAAAATGTGGGTACTTGATATCAATTTTGCGGCTATGAAGCCTCTTTTAACTTACCAATGCTAATGTTTTTCCAACAGGCACAGAAAAACTAATATTTTTAAGTATAATTTTTTCTGGGCTGTATCTGAAGGTAACATCTTTAAATTCGATGCTGGCTCCTTTCGGTACGAGTTCCACGGCGTTCGGTGCGTCAACCACTTCTTGTTCTTGACGCAAAAGATCAAACATGTTTTCCATATCGACAAAGTTGTTTTGAATTTGCCTAAAAACAAAATCATTTTTAAAAATTTTCTATAATCGTTCGTATATACCGTCGCAATATGGTTGTAATAAACGCTTCAGCAAAAAAATCTAAAGGCACTTAAGATGCGATCGTGACAGACGCTGCAACGCAATACATATCTATACGGACTGATCCAAAATAAAAACAAGCTCATGTGGACAATAGAATATTTCCCGAATCCCTGAACCTAAACTTACATTGGGCTATGGGAAAATATGCAATAGACCGCTAGCATTACAATGGTTGCAAAAGAGATGATCACCAGCAGAAGCATGCTGTACCGTAAGGTCCACATACTAGCCCTAAAAAGACCATGGACTATTACTAGATTGTCAAGCCCGGATTGCAGCCACTCTAAAAAAACGTGCAGACGGTGAGCTGGATCAAAGGACATGAAACATCAAGGGTAAATCGGATCGTTCACTAGCAAAAAGAACGACCAGACGGAGAGCCAACATTCTCTCAGATTTAATACAAGAATACTCCCACAAAAGATTTCAAAAACGATGAAATGAATCAACAAATTGCGAACTCTCGTCATTAAGATACAAGAAAGAGCTAACGATGTCCAGAAATTACCCATATTTAAACAAGGCGTTGTAAGCTATGTAAATACCTTTTCAACATGAAGGTAAGCGACACAAGTATATGTAGAAGGTGTAAACAGGAAGATGAGAGTCGAACATATCCTCAGTAGAAAATGCTCGGCTAATACTGGCCTCCCTGGTCCATACGACTGGCTTTAGTTTCCTGAAGGATGTACAATACATGGAAGTCAAGGTGTGTTTCTTAATTTGAGAAATTCAATGACAGCTGAGGGCAAAAACGTGATTTGTAGTGATGATTTATTTTAAATTTAAACTGTTATAATTATTTATTAAATATTGTTGCTCCCAAATTTGTATTTTATTGCATATGAGAAATATAATGTAGATTAAACTTACCTGTATTGCATTCCGAACATGTTTAACGGAGCATACAATTGCACAATATAAGATGCAAATAATACATAGTCACCAACTTTAAATTCATCCGTATTGACGACATAGTATGCACAAAGCAAGCTTCCCGCCAACAATCCAGAGTTGGCGATAAAGTTCTGAGCTGAACTCATCAAGTTCATTGTTACCGTCGATTTATATTCTTCTACCTGTAAATTATATAGATTTAATAATAAGTATTCTCACTTGAAAGCATAACGTATAGGTTGGTATGTCTCTAGAAAATTAGCGGCATGTGTTGAACGAAGACTAAGTAATCATTAACTAATCAGACGTTTGATCTCCAATTTTACCATTTTTTTGTTTATATTAAGTAATTGAGTAAAATCATGAAATTGTGGCTATCCTTGTCGTCACCAAAGGTTTCCAAAACGTTATGTTTTGAGGCCAAAACTCATTGAGGGAGTGAAAATTATACTTTATATTGTAATTTTTCATTTGATTTGATCCCCTGTCCCAGTATCTTGCCATGTATTACTCTGCATATGATTATACCGTGCGAGCAAAAATTATTTGCATCAAAGAGGGCCTTGCATCTAAGGACGTAATGCTTAGCCGTAGAGCTTAATACCTGTTGGGTGTCGGTAACTACCTGAATTAACAATCAATCAGTTATTCCGTCATCTTTGACAGTCCATACAAGTAATTTGATTCGTCGCTAATTTTTCCAATTTCTTGAACAATCACACAATGGGCTTTACGGAACAGCACAAAACATTCATGGTTGAAGCGTATTTTCGAAACGGGGCTAGAGTAAATGGTGAGTGGCAATACAATCCGCGTTTGTGCATGGACGATTTTCACAAACATTTTCCTAACGTTGCTGGAGATTTTTATCATTGCCTGAAAAGAACCGTGGCTGTGTTTAGGGAAACAGGTTCTATACAACACAAAAAAGGAGCAGGAAGACCATCTGTAAGAACAGAAGAACTTGTTGCAAACGTTCGTGAAATAATGCAAAATACGCCAACAAATTGTATAAGACGCCTGTCCCAAGAAGTGGGAAGATCATATGGAACATGCAGGGCTATTCTTAAGAAGCAGTTTCAGTTAGGTACTATGTTTTTTAATCCAAGGCTAATAACTCTCAGTAAAATACTAATGGTGAAGTTAATTGAAGATGGCCCAGAACGACGAGTTCAATTTTGTGATGAATTATGATGAATGAATTCCCTAGACTAACGTTCAATAGTTTTGGACTGTTTTTCGTTGGATGAGTATACTTTTTGAATAAGGCATATTTATTGGGAATGACTTTTTTGGTATAGACAGTACATTTTACAATTACCCATGGGGAAGTGGGGATATAAGTCCAAGCAAACCTTGTCTCAAAAACATCGTTCTTAAGGTGGGAGTATCAACATGCTTGCCAACCTATAACCTATTTCGCGTAGATTTATTTATGTTTTCTAGCTTTTATACAAAATTTAAAGAAAATCAGTATCGACTTGATATTCTATAGGTAATAATTGACATATTTAATAAATATCAAGGAATTTCATAACTTATTTTGGGAGAATTGTATAGCAAAAAATATCGGGTAAGATTTTTTTAAACATTATTATGTCATTGTCACTCATTGTTCTTTCACTATACAATTCTCCCAAAATTAGCAATGAAATAAATTGATATTTTTGTAATATATCAGATACTACCTAAATAATGTACCGACGATATTGATTTTCTTTAAATGTTAGTTATTAAAATAACAAACTTAAAAAATCAACGCGAAATAGGTTATAGGTTGGCAATAGATCGAATGACGTTGAGAATTCAACCTTAAATTAAACCTTCATTTTCTAGAGGCTAATACCAACTTATTCATATATGCCTTAATAGTTAAGGAGCTAGCGTGCAAAAAACGCCATAGTTGGCTGCCCGTCAGTCGAGTTTGAAAAAACGTTGCCATTACTCCACTGAACACCCTGGGTGCTTGAAGTTTTGCTTTTACCCATCAACTTTAAGATTTATTGGCAATAATGACATAGGGCGATTGGCCATAGTGAGGAGCCCGTCATGTCAGGTTGAAAATTAGGTTCTGTAGGTTGCCAAGATCATGTATCTAAAATTTCGTTGCGATCTAACCAGTAGATCGTGAATTAGGCCAAATGGAAGACTATAATTTGTTTTTTGACCGCCATTTTGTTGGCCATAGTAAGGAGCCCCTCCAAAACTTGTTTCTACCTCTTCGTTTGGATAAAATGACAGGAACAATGCACTTGACTAACAAATCGAATCACGACGTTCTTCCCTGGGTGACTTACAAAATCTCGAAAAATCCAATTTTTCAGTCTTTAGCATGGCTTTTTCAGAAATTCAACCAAAATCTTCAGTCAATCATTTTTCCTGATTTTTAGACATCCAATTACGTAGAAATCACAAACGACTGACATTTTTCTCGACTATTTTCAATTTGGCCATACTTTGAAAATTTTCTGATTTTGGACTTTTTTATAATGGCTCAATAATGCTGTTCCAAATGGACTTAAAAGTAAAACAATGTATTACGATGATGTTTGATGACCTAAAAAACGTTGATTATATTATAACTATTACTATATATATAATATATATAATGATTATATTAAGTAAAAGTAATAGTTACAATATAATCAACAATTAAATATCTGTTTTTTTCTATATTGAAATTGAAATGTTACTAACACAACCCAGCTTGCTCAACCCAAATATGCCAACAATTTCATTCAATATAATAACCATTTAATTTTCGATTTTCTTCAGTAATTATTCATTTTTTACTGCTGAAATTGGTTATCGTATCTTTTTGTGGCAAAAATTCTATATTTTTTTATTACTGAATCCAATATAATATAACATAAATTCAACGAATGAATAGGGGTGGAGGGTAGCAGAGGGGTGGAGGAAGGGGTAAATAGGTGATAGTTATGTATTGAAACGTTTTTTAGGTCATCAAACATCATCGTCATACATTGTTTTACTTTTAAGTCCATTTGGAACAGCATTATGGAGCCATTATAAAAAAGTCCAAAATCAGAAAATTTTCAAAGTATGGCCAAATTGAAAATAGTCGAGGAAAATGTCAGTCGTTTGTGATTTCTACGTAATTGGATGTCTAAAAATCAGGAAAAATTATTGACTGATGATTTTGGTTGAATTTCTGAAAAAGCCATGCTAAAGACTGAAAAATTGGATTTTTCGAGATTTTGTAGGTCACCCAGAGAAGAACGTCGTGATTCGATTTGTCAGTCAAGTGCATTTTTCCTGTCATTTTATCCAAACGAAGAGGTAGAAACAAGTTTTGGAGGGGCTCCTTACTATGGCCAACAAAATGGCGGTCAAAAAACAAATTATAGTCTTCCATTTGGCCTAATTCACGATCTACTGGTTAGATCGCAACGAAATTTTAGATACATGATCTTGGCAACCTACAGAACCTAATTTTCAACCTGACTGACGGGCTCCTCACTATGGCCAATCGCCCTATGTCATTATTGCCAATAAATCTTAAAGTTGATGGGTAAAAGCAAAACTTCAAGCACCAGGGTGTTCAGTGGAGTAATGGCAACGTTTTTTCAAACTCGACTGACGGGCAGCCAACTATGGCGTTTTTTGCACGCTAGCTCCTTAACTATAAGGATAGTTCTAAAAGGCTATATCACCTAATAAAAATATTATTGTAATAAACAGACTAGACAAAATATGAGTTCATACTTCATGAAATCATACAAAAAAAAATCACGATTTAGCGTGAAATAGCCTTCTACCTACAAGTACCTTAATCCTGGCAGTATCTTCCAAAATATACTAAACACTTCTCACAATTCAATTTTTGATAAATGTGTATCCGACAGTGAAGTCCACTGTAGAAATACTCGAGAGTGCCTATAAGTACAAAATTTAGCGAAGAAGGAGCTTAAAATATCTTAATTTACTTAACCATGACCCTGAATCTATATCTGTCAAATTAACAAGTGACAAATTGCACTATTAGTCCTAAGAGTCTCGTAGTGGCTGCGTAAGATTGTGATTCCTAAAATAACATATCGTTAACCGCGCGAAGTATGTTAAAATTAGTAATCATATCTTACCAAAATGAAGTTCAGGTTCTGTTAGTTTAAAATACACACGTTATGAAAAATAATTTAGGTATAATACAATAACAATGTCAACAAGGGTATATCCTTAACAATGGCTTAAGGCTTAAGCAGCAGGAAATTAGGAGGCTGAATTAAAAAGTCGGAATATTGTGGATTGTCAATGGGTTTTTTCATTAATTTTGATTGTAGTATTAACAGGAACAAAATAAAATTCTTTGTTATAGTATTATGAGATACTGTAAAACAAAGTTGAACTTGTAAATTTCCACTATATTAGACAGAAAATGACATGTTTCGCTAACACTGTAGCTTCGTCAGATGACAATCATTGTCATCTGACGATACTATTAATTAAGTATTCTAAGTGAAAATTCCAATTTAATTTACTGTCAAAAATAATTCCGAAATATTTAATTTTATTAACTTTAAAAATTCGAATGTTTTCATTTATTTGAATACTATTCATATTTGGTGGTAGGTTATTTAGGTTTAAAGTAAAAGGAATATAATTTGTTGTAAAATTAATTGTTAATAAATTTTTTTAAAATAGAAACGTTTTCATAATATTATTTCTCTAGTATCTTTAGCATGCTTTAAAATAACTGAATCAACATCGAAACGTAAATATATTATTCAACTCTTAAATTTTCCACATGCTTCAAGTTATGCAAGAGTTCCTGCTTTTAGTGACACAGTATAAACAAATTATTTGTCAGCCCATGTGTATTTTCACATACCAGTCCTTAACTTTCTTGATTACCATCTAAAGCGATATTTACCTGAAATTTTAAAATGGCCTCCTTAAAAGCTTCAACTTCGTACTGCTCGGCTCCATAATATTTAACGGTTTCAAAGTTTAGTAAAGAGTCTACACTTCTGGCACGGGTTGCATTGTCGGCTAAGTTCATACGCCTTCTGAATTTAGCTCTATATTCGGAAATGCTGATAGTAAATACTGAAAAATATATAATGCTATAGTTTCTGTTTAAAGAATGACGACAATGATGTTTCTTGAATGAGTTTTGGACTTGCTGGTAATAGTAGGGCAGGTGAATTATAGCAATACTTACTAAGATAGAACGTCATTGTTGCGGTAACAATAAGACCAAATATCCAGTTAAAGGCAGAGAAGAAGAAGATGATGGCAATAAGCAAATCAATAACCGTCGGACCTAGAGAAAACAGAATCATCTGTAAGAGACTGTTAATACTTTCTGTGCCTCTGTCCATAATTCTTAATACTTCTCCAGTTTTTCTATTGAGGTGCCATCTTAGCGATAGACTGTGTAAATGTCTAAAAAGTTCGACCTGAAGGAAAAACAAAGATTAAGTTTAGAATTTCGACATATTGAGCCTAATGAATAAAAATATAGCAATTGCTTTTTCTTATAAAATCGAAGTACTTTCTCGAAAGCCAATGAATAAAAACTAAAGTAATTATTGCTTTTCCGTCCAGCAATTGCTTAACTTTTTAAGGTAGGTCGACCCCTGCATCCTTTGCTTGGTAGCAATCAACTTTAGTTCTCCGCGGCATACACGTGCGTTGCTGTTAATTTGTGTCTTCAATTATGGCTGAATATATGAACGTCCGTAAAATAAAAATCTACAATGTACGTAAATATTGCAGATATGATGATTTCAGAAAGTTATATCGATTTGACTGCGAAAATGTTGAGTGGTTGGCAAATTATTTTTTGACTGTTACTGGTAAAAGGCGAGGTGGTGCACTGTCGCCTTTAAATAAGATTAAAGTCTTTACACTTCTGTAATGGACGCAGTTTTGGAGAAGGCCAATATTTTTATTAAATTTCCTACAAGTGCTGAAGCTGTTGTAGAAGCTAAACGGTTGTGGTCAGAGAGATTTATTTATGCTCCTTTAATTTGTGAACGAATATCAATTGCTTGTCTTTAATTTCTTCATCACTACTATCACTTTCCTCATTTTCACTGAAATCTGCCATATCACAAATATATGTTTCCTATTTTCCACAAAAACGTAACAAATTACTATTGTACTGAATAAATAGACCAACGTTGTTGTATTTACGTCAACTATTTTGCAAATTAGGCCTCAAACTGAACATGAAATCTATAATCTGAACAAGTAGATAAGCCACGTCTATATAAACTTGTGTTGAATAAGCATTTGCTACAGAGATTTAAGAAAAATAGCGATTGCTTCAAAATTTCATTCATATCCAGATCTAGCAATCGCTTTTACTTCTAGCATTTGCTAGTCAAGCAATTGGTTTTACTAAAAAGTAATTGCTTAATTTTTATTCATTAGGCTCAATAAGTTTAGTACCACAACCGCGAATTAAAAAAAATGGTGTTTATTTCGTGTGCCGTTATGATATCTTAAGTTGAAGCGGACACTTACCTGAACTTCCTTGGTGGTATATTGTTGCACCCTTATCCACAGAAACGACCTTAGGTTATTAAGGAATCCCATCCCTCCTCCTCCACCCCCTTGTAAAAATTTAAACGCCACATAAATTAGAATAAAGTCCCATCTGAATTCTAACGGGTGTAACGGTGTTTCAGTCAATGAATCCACTAAAAAAAAATTAATTCCCTTAATATGCGTTTTTACCAACAAAGGTATGTTATACCATGGCAGAAAATGAATTTAAACCAGATTAAAGTTGATCCCACAACTTTCAGGACGATTTTTTTTAACGTTATTTTATCTATCAAAAAAAAATGTATATAGTTAAATTGACAATTTTCTTATTTAATGTAGGTATGCTAGAAATACCGTGCGAGCAAAAATTATTTGCATCAAAGAGGGCCTAAGGATGTAATGCTTAGCCCTAGAGCTTAATACCTGTTGGGTGTCAGTAACTAACTGAATTAACAATCAATGAGTTATTCCGTCATCTTTGACAGTCGTTACAAGTAATTTAATTCATCGCTTATTTTTCCAATTTCTTGAACAATTCACACAATGGGCTTTACGGAACAGTACAAAACGTTCATGGTTGAAGCGTATTTTCGAAACGGGGTTAGAGTAAATGGTGAGTGGCAATACAATCCGGGTTTGTGCATGGACGATTTTCACTAACATTTTCCTAACGTTGCATTTATTGCTGGGAATTTTTATCATTGCCTGAAAAGAACCGTGGCTGTGTTTAGGGAAACAGGTTCTATACAACACAAAAAAGAAGCAGGAAGACCATCTGTAAGAACAGGAGAACTTGTTGCAAACATTCGTGAAATAATGCAAAATACGCCAACAAATTGTATAAGACGCCTGTCCCAAGAAGTGGGAAGATCTTATGGAACATTCAGGACTATTCTTAAGAAGCAATTATTAAGCAATGTAATTATTTTTCTTTTTCTTTCTGTATATTCTTACTTTGTTAATTTTGTAAACAACAAAATAGTAATTTACGTTACAAGACCGGAAAGTAGTGATTTTCAGGCCGAGACAAGCATTTCCAGGGCGAGCCATAGGCGAGTCCTGGAAGCTTGGAGAGACCTGGAAAACACTAATTTTCGGTTGCGTGACGTACAATATTTTTTTTAAGACCGACACTTCGATATATTTTATAATCTACGCGAAACAAGTTTGACATAAAGAACAAAATTAAAAATCAACGAACTGTCACTCGACAATACATCGAAATGTTGTTGTCATAATAACGAAATCAAGGTATCTTGTATTATCAAAGAGCGATTGGAAAAACAAAAAACAGGGTGACAGTGACATTAGAGACCGGAAAAGTGACATTAGAGTCCGGAATAGTATATTACGTACCGAGGTGGAAAGTGTTTCATTACTGTCGAGAGATTAGATAGTTTACCGAGACGCGAAGCGTCGAGGTAAACTATATCTCAGAGACAGTAATGAAACTTTTCACCGAGGTTTGTATACTATTTTATTTACAACCACATCCAACATCCACTTCTTATTATTTTGAGTTCAAATAATTATTAAAAGGTAAATGTCATTTTGACTTTTCCATTGCAAAAGTAGACAGACATTTAGAATTTCAAATAACCGCAGGTGATAAAATAACGTAGGTAATAATACACATCAAGATGGCAAATATCATTTTTGGAATATGGTTTCCATGTCACTAAACAATATATTATTTTTTTAAAACGTTAGTGTCAAAGTTTTTACAAAACACCAAAAAAATGCTCTCAGATGAGGAATTTGATTTGGCTGCTACTCCCCCAGAAATTCGAGAAGCAGCAAAAATAGTAGAAGAAGATCTTCTGCCAACTAAAAGCCGCCCGAGATATGACAAGGCATATAACTGTTTTAAAGAATGGTGTATTGGAAACAAAGTTCAAAATCCTGGTTCTGAATCGGCGCTACTAGCTTATTTTAGTGAAAATGCCAAGACAAAGAAAATATCAACGCTTTGGTCAATATATTCAATGTTGAGGACCACTCTATCAATTAGGGAAAAAGTAGACATATCTAAACACGCAAAGCTATTAGCATTTTTAAAAAAGCAAAACAAAGGATACAAGCCGAAAAAATCGACCACACTGTCTATGGATAATATTGAAACATTTTTGGAACAAGCACCTATGGAATTTCTTGTTCAAAAGGTATTTTAGGCTAAAAGGTTGACTATTTCTATATTAACTTATTATTTTATACATTTGTAGGTCGCATTGGTTATTGGTGTCTCAGGCGCCTGCCGATCAGATGAATTATACAAAATGAAAACAACAGACGTTCACTTTTTAGAAGAAAAGGTCGCGATTGAAATACAAAATAGCAAAACGTACCAGCCACGATCATTTATGATAACTGATAATAAATGGATTGCACCACTTAAGGAGTACATAACTTTACGGAAAAATATACAGGATGGAAAGCTTTTTATGCAAATAAGATATGGAAAAATTAGTAAACAATGTATTGGGCACAACACTTTAAGTCAGTTTCCAAAAAAAATTGCAGCTTTTCTGAAGCTGAATACTGAAGGTTTTACTGGTCACTGTTTCAGAAGAACAGCGGCTACTTTGCTCGCAAATAACGGTGGCGATCTTATGCAAATAAAGCGGTTAGGAGGCTGGAAATCTAGCACAGTAGCTGAGGGATACATAGACAGTTCGGTTTCTACTCAGGTTAATACGGCAAAATTGATTTCAAAGCCAAGTTCAAGTTTTACTAACACTACTTTAACTTCAAATAATCATGAAATAAACCTTTCAAAAGAAGAATTTCAGCAAGGTTTAAACATATCTGTGACTGCCTACAATAATGCCAATGTAATATTTAATGTAAATAAGTAAAACATAAACCATGTTAATTTTTTGTTTTTTATAAATGTCATTTAGGTATAATTCATTTAAAGAAATAAAAAATAAAATTATTGTTGTTGAATTTGTGTAATGAGTTGTGTGTTGGTGTGTTTGTATATTATTTTGAGATATCGATTTTTATTAAAATTAAAAAAAAAAAAAAATTTACTATTTTGAGATATCGATTTTTAATAAAATTACAAAAAATAACAATTTTACTTTCCACCCGGGTGGAAAGTGAGCACTTTCCACCCGGGTGGAAAGTAAAAGTCAAGAAACGTCAACTTTCCACCTTTCAAAGATAGGTGAAATGTCATTATTACATACATGGTTGTAAATAAAAGATTTTTCCTGTCTCTAATGTCACTTTTCTGGTCTTGCGATCGGAAAAACGTTATTTTCTAGACGAAAAATTGTCCAGAAAGTGTAAATTTTCTGGTCGGTTTTAAAAAAAAAAATTTGTATTTGTCTACTTATTTTATTACTCATTAGTTTGGCATATCATGTCATAATATGAATTTGACAAAATTTTCACCTAGATTTGGTTAGATATATCGTCCCCATATCATTGTGATCTAAACCAAGCCCTACGTTTTTTAATCCAAGCCCTCTTTGATGCAAATAATTTTTGCTCGCACGGTACTAGACACAAAGACTTACCAATCCACTTGTTATAAATTGGTATGTACAAGTTAACGACTCTACCAAATCCAAGTAGAACGAAACAAAACATAACACGCACTTGCAATATAATAGATTTTCTTGGCCACAAGAAGGGCGCTAACGTTTTTAGTTTTTTGAACAGCCCCCTCCATGTTGATTTGTTTTCGTCTTTTGCCTAAAAATACCATAAAATAAAAAATTAATTTAACCATTACATTATGTTGTGGAATGGGACTTTACTTCGACGATAGAGCAAAATAAACATCTCATTCACTTTATCATAGCAAGCCGACAATACGTCAAATGTAAAGCTCCAACAGGTCTCACGCTTCGATTCATCATATACAGTGTGGCCAGTAAAGTCCGCATCATATGGGATTTTTTTTATTATCTAATAGCTTTATTCGAAATTTGACTTTGGCATCAAGTTGTTCTGCTTCGATCAAGATGAAAATTAAGCAAAAAAATAGTAGTCGCGTGATTCGCATTATCTGTCAAATTTTAACTTTTTCCAAAAAATAATTCAAAACTTATATTATTTTATTATTTATTTGTTATTTCTGAAAATATCGAAAAAAGTTATTAGAAAAAGTTTTTTTTAAATGCAGTTTCTAGCCCACCTGCAAAATTTCAGCTGCAAAAGATAATTTTGATTTTTTACCCACCACTAAAATTTATTTTCCACATAATGAACGCTTTACTGATGACACTGTTCTTTTTTGTCTCAAGGTGTATTACTTTCAGACACAGACTACGTTTTCAAAAATACTTATTTTATGAAGTTACCTTATACATGCAGGGTCAAAAACAAAGAAACTTTGCAATTTTGATTTTGTAGAAAAACACCCATTTAATATAGCGCTACTTTAAAGAAAAGGTATCTGAAATAAAGCCTTGTCAAAATTGAGAAGTTTTATGTAGGTTGCGTTGAGTCTTATTTTGCAAAAGTGCTGCAATTTACAAAATATGGGTAAAATATCAAAATTATCTTATGCAGCTAAAATTTTGCAAATGGGCTAGAAACTGCATTTAAAAAAAAATTATATTACCTTTTTTTGATATTTTCAGAAATAACCCCACTTTTGAATTATTTTTAGGAAAAAATTAAAATTTGACAGATAATGCGAATCACGTGACTACTATTTTTTTGCTTCATTTTCATCTCCATCGAAGCATTAATTAATAAAAAAATTCCATATGATGCGGACTTTACTGGTCACACTGTATGTACGATAATTATGTTTGTTTTCTTACCCTAAATTTTAGTTTAACGTTTATATTATCAAATTGTACTTTGTCCTTTTTTGGTTGGTTGGGATCTGTTGCCTGTTCTCTTTCCCCTTTTCTGAAAAAAAAATAAAGATGATAAACTGGTTGAATCTTACAGAATAACGGATTTATATTTAGTTATTTTAATTATACTATCTAATCCGCACCTATGCATTTTCACCCTGCATCAAATTTGCATGCAATTTGGGATTTATATTTATGCATTTCAGCGTGAGTGAAAGTTGCAGCGTTTTTCACCCTTGAAATATAACAAGTTCTATTTATTTGTACACCCCCATGCGATTTTGTCAAAATTCCCTAAAAATTTGTGTTATAGTGGAATTGATTCATAAATATAACTTCGTTTTTAGTTTTAACCGTCTGTCATTTATTCTGCTCCTTTTTGGGTTTGGGGACGACTTATCTGAAGCAAAGACCTCATGCATGACTTATAGAACTGTATCAAAAACAACCGATTTCGTATTCTGTCAAATTATTGTACCAATATTAAAACAAGAGATTACCAACAACCAAATTTCAAATTAAAATGGAACATATCAGTACCTGGATGGATGTGCGTGAAAAAATCATAAAATCAGCTGTTGCAACCATGATTTAAAAATGTAGAGTGAAAATGCAATTTTATTCTCGTTGCTAGAGGGCGTGCCTAATCACATATCGATGTGCTTCGAAACCTTTGATGACGTAAATGGTTTTATTTTGGAGCATTATACCTTTACTTCTGTTAGATTGGATTTATAATTTTCCTTACACTCTGAAATAATAATCAGCCATAAGAAAAGGTACCTAGTATCTATATACCTATAAAGTAGATACGTTCATTTACGCAATATATATTTTTTATAATTGATACGTAAAAACTGAGGGCTTTGGGCAATTTTTGGTTAAAAGTGAATCAGTTGTCGTGTCAAAACTGACACCTATGTCAAATGTGTCAAAATTAACAGACGTTCAGATAACCGTATTTTTTTACTATACAGTGTGACCAGTTCCTAAAGTCCGCATCATTAACTTTATTTGAAATTTGAATTTGGCATTAAGTTCTGCTTCGATCGCTTCGATCGAGATGAAAATTAAGCAAAAAAATAGTAGTCACGTGATTCGCATTATCTGTCGAATTTTAATTTTTTCCAGAAAATAATTTAAAAGTGGGGTTATTTCTGAAAGTATCGAAAAAGTTATTAGAAAAAGTTTTTTTAATGCAATTTCTAGCCCACATACAAAATTTCAGCTACATAAAATAATTTTGATTTTTTACCCATATTTTGTAAATTACACCACTTTTGCAAAATAAGACTCAACACAACCTACATAAAACATCTTAGTTTTGACAATGCTTTATTTCATACATCATTTCATTATTCATATGCAAAGTTTATTTGTTTTTGACCCTGTATAAGGTAACTTCATAAGTATAAGTATTTTCGAAAACGTAGTATGTGTCTGAAAGTAATAAGTACACCTTAATATTAAGACAAAAAAGAACACAGTGTCATCACTCATCAGTAAAGCGTTTATTAAGTGGAAAATAAATTTTAGTGGTGGGTAAAAAATCAAAATTATCTTATGCAGCTGAAAATTTGCAGAACTTGATGCCAAAGTCAAATTTTGAATAAAGCTGTTAATAAAAATAAATCATATATGATACGGAGTGTGACCAGTTCACACTGTACAAATATATTTTTAACTAAAATTATCGTTAACTTTATGTTCGTAGATTTGTATTGCGAGACATTTTTGAAAAAATATTTTCTGGCATACAGAAAATTCGCAAACATAAGACAAACTGTATTATTATTGATTTTTTAATAACACTTATTCATTAGACCACATTTATATCTTAACATAGTATAAAACAAAGTCGCGGTCGCGTCTGTCCCCAGCTATATGTGCCCTAATCTTTAAAACTACGCAACGGATTTTGAAGCGGTTTTTTTAATAAATAGAGTGATTCAAGAAAAAGGTTTTTATGTATAATACATGCATAATATTGTAGAGAAACACTGATAAATTTAGAGGTTTGTTCGGGGTTTGTATTTATAAATCTTGACGTGATGGTGAACTCGCCTTTTTATTATCTCAGAGGCGTATAATGCCAGGGCATTGCAACGCAGGCCGGGTACACGCTAGTTAAAGTATAAATGGATAAAATAAAAATTAAATTGTCAATTTTGCAAAATAAAAAATAAAATAAATTCAAGAAGCTCTAAATTACGCGAAAGAGTTAACTTACTTTTTATTTTGTTCATCGTACATATAACTGTGTTCATTTCCTCTACCTCCTTTGCCACCTCCGCCTCCACCACCTCCTCCGCGCATCATTTTTTAATCAAAATATTTAAAATTAACCTTTTTGCACCAAACAAGCTGAAGCAATATTTTAAAACCTTTTTTTAATATTAACGCATCGAAAATTTTAGCAAAACTAACCTTTAATTTCAACTACAACATAATATAAGAACGAAAATTTTTCTTTGTTTTTGCAAATGTAATATTTGCAAAGGATCACCTTAAAGTTTGTCTATACATATTAGAATTAAATATTGTTACGGATCACTTTCAATCGCAAAATTGTCCTGACTTGCTTTCATTGTCTTTAATTTTTATCTTTTCTGTGTAAATAATTATATAATCACTCTTAAAAATAGAAAGAGGATATAAGTAAAAGAAAAAATTTTAAAATCTTAAGAACAAGAGTTTAAAAGCACATAGCAAGGGGATGTGAACTCCCGAATCTGTCTGTCATGTTTTATATACAGGGTGATTCATGTTATATTAAGTATCGCAAGGCAGACAGAAATGGGTAGATTTGGTTTCCCTATTGAATAGCATTATCGTTCTCCTCGTGTCACTCCTCTCGATTTGATTCAATTAATATTAAATAAATATTCATTCTATCCTACGTTTCGTACGTAACTTTTATCTCTTTTATACTGCAAGAAAATGCAATGATAAAAAAATTAACAATACAAGCAAGCTTGATTTGACCTAAAAATTTTACCCGACTATCCCCTATTTCTGGCCACCTTTCTTGAATGTCGACATTTTTAAGACCCCAGCCATTCAGCGTACAAAGTTTACCAAAATATCTAAATTTTAAATTTGCATCTACAAAGATTTCGAAAATATTTTTAAAAAACCATCTTCCCCCTTTGGGGGGCTGGACACAATTTTATATGAAGTTATCACTTTGTGTCTTATTCTCCTGAAGTGTTATGTTTGATTTTTTTTCTTTTAAAATAATAGAGTGAATTAGAATACAAATTTTTAATTTATAAATGTTTTGAACATGTAAATACCCTTTCGGTCTATATAGATTAACAGTTGGTTCTAAATGTGGTAATTTGTGTATACATTTAATAACTTTATTTTGCAATTTTTGTAATGGTTTTAAGTTTGATAAACAAGCAGATCCCCATACAGAAGCTAAGTATTGTAATTTTGAATATATTAATGAAAAATATATATTTTTTAAGTATTTGAAAGGAATGAAATATCTAGCTCTGTACAAAACAGATACCAAAGGAGATATCGAGTTGATAATATACTGGATATGGCCATTGAATATTAAACTATAAGAAGGCCATATGAGCCGATTTCCTAAAGCTGCTACGTTAAATTCATAGATGGCACAATGAGTACACTAACAAGAAAGCGACTAACCTTTTCACTGCTAAATTAAAACATTGTTGCCGCCTGTCTGTTTGACTTGCTGCATGAATTTTTAAAATTTATTTTTATAGCTTATCGTAAAACTTGATTTCACATAAGTACCTACACCTATCCTAGATTTAAGTAGCTTACATTTATTTTCCTACCTATAGTATATATTATTATAGTCTAGATACTCTAGATTGTCTATATTTTTAATTGCTTTGTAGCTTATAATGTTTTCAACGTTTTCACGTCCCAACGTTAATTACCTACATGAAAACATATTGACCGCCGTGTATTCTATTTCTAACAGAATTAAATGACGACTCTCACTATTTAATACATACCTAGGCTACAACGTATATATTGGGTAAAAATATTAATGATGTGCGGTTTGTTTGTATAACTTGGTTTTAATTTGCAATTATTACTACTTTTCAAAATGGTTAAAATAAGTAGGGTTTACTTTCTTACTTAAGAAACATCCAGTTTGTTTGTATTAGTGTATTACGCATTTTGCTATTTTTCGACGAAATAAAACCTATTTTAGTTATACTTGCTGTCGCTTTTTATCTACTTTTATTACATTTAACACCCAATGCAACGGTAAAATCATTGTGAGAATCGGTCCAATTACCCCGGAGTAATCAGCGTACATATTATTATCAAAAACATACATTCGGCTGGAATTGAGAACCTCCTATTTTATTGTCTGTTAAAAATGCGTGAATTATTAAAAATTCCAAAAAAATACGATATGCGGCAACACCACGACATCACATCAGTGAATTTGAGACATCTGTTGCCGAGGCGCTGCATTATAACGACAGACAGGCGACAGATTTAAGGTTAGAGTTACGATCAACTCCACAATGGGGGCCAAACCAGCTCCAATACGTCAAAAAATGGGTTGTCAACTTTTCTCGGACATCCGTCATTCTTATATAGTTTTATATTTAATGATATGGCATTTCCAATTTAAATTTTCATCTAAAACTAATCCTAAAAATTGTGTCGTCTTTGAATATTGAATATTTTTATTATTAAATGTTAAGGGATTAATGATGGAATTTATTTTATTTTTAATTATAAACATAAAAGAAGATTTTGTAAAATTTAACGTAAGTTTATTTGATTGAAGCCAAGAAAGAAGTATTTTAAATCATTATTAATATCAAAATACATTTCTGCAAGAGTTTCAGCAAAATAAATAGTTGTTGTATCATCTGCAAATAGCTTTATATTGCCCTTTAAGTTCAATTTGGAAACGGAATTAATGTAAATTAAGAATAACAACGGACCTAATATTGATCCTTGTGGAACTCCACATATTATTTCTTCTTCCGAACTTTTTCTTTCCCCAATTTGAACAAATTGTTTACGATAGCTTAAATAACTTTGAAATAGTTTGTGTGTATTTCCCCTTATCCCAATACTGTATAATTTTCTTAATAAAATATCATGGTTGTATATTATTTGGTTGGCAAATTCTACAAAAGCTCAACATCAATAAGCTCGATCGACACTAAAGTAGTAATGTTTCATATCATGTTGCAACATTTTTTTTAAAATATTTATTTTCAAATTTTAACTATTAAGAAAATAAATTATTCAACTTACGTTAATAAAGAAAGCTGAACGTCCATATCCCGTCCACGACCACCACGACCTCCCGGACCTCCTCTTCCTCCCATCTTTCTGAGATCTGCAAATTTTCACTTGACACTTTACAAAACAATATACCTACTAACCTCACCTTCCCCAGTTGGATTGAAGCAGAACCAGAAGTGAAATATAATCAATATTAATATTCGAACACAATACTGATCTATTAATACTGAAACGTTCGTCGATTAGATTAGCACAATCACAACTGTACAATTATTATAAAAATAATGTAAATTGATTTATTATATACTTTTTAACTTATTGTTAATCGAGTGTTTTGTGATAAATAAAATGAATATCGAATTCCGGTGTATGTCATATGGTTTTGTTCGAGGTAACCATCAGTCTATTTTTAAAGTATAGATTTTTCTATTGCTTGGCTAGGTCAGAGCGATGTTTTCCGCGAATTGCCAGGAGATGGTACTTATATCAGTATTTCAAAGACGATTTGCCCGCCATTTTAATTTAATTGTAGGTCGATTTTAGTCAAGGTCTCTATACTATTTTAGTGCTAATTACGCTGTTGAAGAGCGATGGACTGTGTTGGACACAGGTGTCATAAAAATTACGTACTCAAGCCTTGTTTTAGTTTGTTAATTAGTACATTTTTAGCCGTCTGAAAGAATAGATGAAAAGAAAATAGACGGGGGGCCGTCAAATTCGTAATATAATAGTTCATTATATAGTAAACTTTGTGATCGGTGGCGTGCCCAAATTTTTATGTCGCGAGCCATTGATATCTACTAAATCTATTTATTATAAACGACAATAATGTAATTTATTTTAGCAATAAAACTGCCTAACCTAAAAATACAATGGAATTTAATCCGATTAACTATTTCAAGAAATAAAAAGAAAAATTGTAATTTTTAACCAATAAGTATAGAAAACAGTAGCAAAAGCACTGGTAATCAATTAAGGGATTGTACAGAAAATTATCCATGAAAAAAAGCATAATATAATACCAAAGAATACAAAAAAATGTAAACAAAGAAAACCGTTTATAATTATAGACTAAAAACTGTTAATATCACTTAGAAATTCTGAAAAGTCCTCATCATCTGAGTCGTCCTCGAATGGAGCAATGATCGTCGGCGCCACTTCGACATCAAATACTAACCTTGTTCTCATCTCGATCCCACCAATTCCTTATTAATTTTTCTGTAGGTTCCACCGATTTCTTCCAGTACTCCTGCGTAATATGATCCAACGAATCTTGCCATACTATCTCTACTTGCTACTTGTTTTTCATAAAAAATATTTTGCCCCAGTCCATATTAATTCTATCGCATTAAACTGGCAATGATATGGCGGCAGTCGTAGTACCTCAGGGCCATATTCACGCAATATTTCATTTACGGCGTATATTTTGGGTGAACTGAGAGACTTTGCCATTAGGAGTTCGGATTTTAACATATTTGGTAAAGAATTTTGGTTGTGATTTTCAAGCCACTCATAAATATCACTTTTTCGCCAAGATGAACTAGGTTGTTTATTTAAAATTCTTGAATGATATGGCTCATCTAAATTTGGGATTAATTGAGCTTTGAGCATTAGCCATTTTTCAAACATTTCGCAATTTATATTGTCATGTTAGTCAGAACTTTTTGATGCGGAACCGGCATGTAAAATAATGAACGCGCTTTCCCGTGCCACATCCCTTTTTTCTTTTCACGCTTTTCACAGAATCATCTTGCCAGGATTTTGAACCACTTCCATTTGAAAATATCCATGTTTCGTCTAAAAATACTACTTTTCTAAATTTTGATTTGTGATTTCCCGTATATTTTTTTAAAAACTGAACACGCTGATTCACTATCTGTGGCTGCTCACCTAAAAATCTACGGTTACAGTATTTTTTTATAGCGAAAACCCAACTTTTTTATTAATTTTGATAACGATTCAAGTCCGATTTCCAAAACACCTCGAATTTTTAAATTTTCTTTTAATACTGGAAGAATTACATTGGTTTTTGATCTGTATAAATCAGAAATTACGTTCCGAACTCCCATTTTAATATTTTCGCTCAAATCTTCAGTTTTTGGCTTTCTTCGTTTACATTTTTTAGTATTCTTCGGTATTATATTTATGCTTTATTTCATGCACAATTTTCTGCACAGTCCTTAAACTAATTCCCAGTGTGTTGGTTGGCGAATTTTCACTTTTTCTTTCGTTCTCGAAATAATTTAACAAATTAAGCACCATTTTTTTTGCTTAAGGATGCAAAAAACCAGGAAATTGCTTTTTATCGTTCATATTTACATTAAATTAATTGTCAAAGTCACAATACTGACATCTTTAAATCAAGACGAAGGTGACAGGTACAAACTTTTGTGAATCGCTGAAAATTAAATAAAATACATATCCTTTTCTTTCATGTCAAAATTGCATAAGTCTGTCATATTTGTCTTACGGATTTTATTTGGATAGTATGATTAAACGCAATAAAAGAAAATTGAAAGTATGTCTTAAATCGTAAGACCCGCACGATAAGACCGGATCTAACTTTAGTAGGTATTTTTGACAATACCAAACATAATCCTCTATTAAAAGGAACAACCAACCCTTTAATTAATAAAACAAAGTTAACAATGGTGTATGGGTTATTATATCGGTATGGTATGAAACCAAAGAGCGAGAGGAGATGATTGAGTCTTAAAAGTAATATAAATCATGCGGATATTTTAACAATTAGTCTTGTCTGTCCACTACTATTTTTCTTCTAAAATTCTTTACTGTTTACTTTAATCAAAGTAAATATTTTCATTCTAACAATTTGCACTAATTCTTTTCTGATATGACTGTACAAATATGGGATGACGTAAAACGCGTAATTATACGAAAAATTCAAGGCTAGATACGCTCATAAAATAATTTATAAACGAGTGAGTGCTTAAATTGCGCAATTATCCAAATATTTTCCATGCAAATAAATAAAAGAAATCACCACTTTACCAACAATTAAAATGTAATCGCGAAAATAAAACAATGGAATATTAATTGTTATCAAATCTCTTTTTATTTTTTTTAGTTTTTCTCAATGGTTGTACTATTACAGGTATCCAAGTTAAATTCTGAACAATTATTGATAGTAGATATACTAAAATACATTGTGTCCGCATCAGCGCACCGAGAATCTGCCACTTACTGCACTGGTACATTTACAAACCCAGATAAAACCTTTAATTTAAACTTTTTCATCTTTCGGCCCGTGTTCTTATCATAAGTAGCTATAACCATGCCAAATTTCAGGTCTCTAGGTGAAATGGTGAATTAGAGAGACGCAGGAGAGACAGACAGAAACCGAAAGAATTCCAGAAAAATTACATTTTTCCAATTATTGGCAAAATGGGCTATTTACGAGTAACTGTATGCACGGTATAGAGAGAGGTGTATACGATTGATAAGTGTTCCGGCCGTGTTCTGAGCTGCTGATATTTCACCATTTTAAATTTGGCACGCGGTTTCCTAATGTTGCGCCAACAAGCACAATAGTACGCAAAATATACAGGGGTGGGCCAATGAAAATGAAACGAGGACTCCTATTTATCGCTCCGTAGAAAATCGCTTGGACACGTTGATTTTTTTTTTCAAGTTTTTTCATCGTTTGCGCATATTTTCAATCTTGTCACCTCATGTCAATGTCATTCGAAAAAAATTATTAATTTTAATTTATTTTATTTACAATTTATTACATACCTCATATTGTCTTGTAATATTGTTTAAGGATTGGAGCTTACCCCTGAAGGGCTTAAAGTGACAAAATTGAAAATATGCGCAAATGATTTCCTCCTTTTACTTTACTTTTACTGAATGTATGCCAAGTTACAAACTCACACCGTCATTGGTCTCGATTTTTAATATTGTTGTGGCAAGAATTCGTGTGTTTGAAAACAGTATAGTACCTATACTGAACAAAATCCCAGTATCCCGCTGTTAAAAATAGTACATCTGAACACCCTAAACATTTTGGGCAAAAATTGTTTCTTCTTGTTGTTATGACTTTAAAAACAGGTCGCAGGAAAGTACCGTTGTTTATTTCTGTGAAAAATTTTGTCAAAAACAATATTTTTGGCGAAATCAATAATAAGAAAGTTTTTCATAAGATACATGCGCGTCACTTTCTACCTGTAATGTAAAAATAAAACCACCATACCATGTGAAAAATTTATATTTATACTTGAAGTAAACTTATGTTTATTACAACGAGAATAATATCTGATTTGTATTTAGTACCTTTTCTTTCTATGTATCTTAAAACCCAACAACTTCGAACCTTTTTAATGGCCTTTTAAACTTATATTTTTATTGTATTTTGTCATTAACTTTATAAATGTAACTTACACACATACATATACAGGGTGTTCATTTAAAAACTTCCCACCTCGATTTTTCTGCTTTAAAATGAAAATGTGGAAAATCGCTCGGACCCGTCGATTTTTATTTCGAAGGGGACATCTTTTGCGTATATTGTCAATCTTGTTACTTCAAGCCCCTAGGAGGGAGGGGGGGTAAGATCTAAATCTTAAATGGATACCCCTATTTTATATAATTTTTTTGGATTCTGCATAAAATTCTGAACATTTTTTAATAAAAGCATTATTAGTCTATACTTAACAATTTCCGAGATATTTACTCTTGAAAAATGACATTTTTGAACTTTGACAGCGTCTAGCTTTCTAACTGTACGTCTTAGAGCAAAACGGCTTACATGTCCCTATCTTCGATTTTTATTATCTTTCCAATAGTGTCAACTTTTGGTTAAACCGGATGTAAGAAATATACTACTTCCGGTTTGACCGGAAGTTGACACTATTGGAAAGATAATAAAAATTGAAGATAGGGACATGTAAGCCGTTTTGCTCTAAGACGTACAGTTAGAACGCTAGACGCTGTCAAAGTTCAAAAATGTCATTTTTCAAGAGTCAATATCTCGGAAACTGTTAAGTATAGACTAATAATGCTTTTATTAAAAAATTTTCAGAATTTTATGCAGAATCCAAAAAAATTATATAAAATAGGGGTATCCATTTAAGATTTAGATCTTACCCCCCCCCCCCTCCTAGGGGCTTGAAGTAACAAGATTGACAATATACGCAAAAGATGTCCCCCTCGAAATAAAAATCGACGGGTCCGAGCGATTTTCCACATTTTCATTTTAAAGCAGGAAAATCGAGGTGGGAAGTTTTCAAATGAACACCCTGTATAATATGTAGTTATGTTCAAACTAATTATATGTATGATGATCGCATGATACGAAAACTAAAAACCTTGATTTTAAATCCTAGGGAAACAAAAATTAATTCTAGATGGTTCTATATCTAGTAGGAAACAATACGATCAAATGTAAATTTAAAATAAATATTATAATGAAAATGGAGTCAAACTGTAGGTTATGTAGGTATTAAATAGGTAGTATTAGATTTATGTATTACTTGTTTCTGCAACCCGGTTTTAGCGAGCCTATTTTACTAGTGTAGGGTCAGGGTAGTGTTTGGTCTCAACATTTTTATTTTTGATTGGTTTCACATCGTGTGGGAAACATTTTTATCAGGGATTTAATGTTTAGATACTCTTTTGCATTAAAAACGATTCAAAAGCAAATTACAATTTATAACATGTACAAATTAAAGATAATGTAAATTTTTTTATTAATAAAACTAAAGGCAGGTAAACAGCGCCAAAAAAAATACAAAATGTATAACATCTACAGGCTATAGTTAACAAAATTCCATCAATAAAAATAAGGTATATGAAGCAGAAAAATTATACATACCTAAATGTCTTTATTTTAAAAACTAAAAAATTCTAGGTTGTCGTATTTATTTCCCGGCATTTTTCGGTTTTCTTGACTTTTCCGGTTAGCACCATGTGTATGTTAAATGACAACTTGTCACAACTGTATTGTTACGAAAAATAGCTAAACCATCCCTGAATATGGATAGTCAATATTTTTGCAAATAAAACTTTAGCAAATAAAGTACATGCAAAACTTGAAAATATTTGGAGGCAAAAATGTAATCAACGATATACACAATAAACAGGGACCCCTTATAAACAATTTAAAATTATTTCAAAAAGTGCAAGGCGTCGCAAATAGTTGTAATTTAACCTTAATGAATTTGGTTAATATTGATTTTTATGTTTTGTAACTGAATTACAGTACCTAATATTTTTTTAATGGTTTAATCGTTTTTATTTTTTGTGTCATTTTAAATTCAAATCAACTGACGAAATCTATACATTGTAAAATGTATTTGGAAATATAAACATTTATTATTATTATCAGTGGCGTAACATAAACTGAGTGGGCCTCCCCGCAAACGTTTTCAGGGGCCCTCTTTCTATAACGAATGGAAAATGATAATTATTCTTATTTTCATTACTATTAGGTTCAGGTTTATGAATTTTTGAATTCGTTTATCGTGTAATAATTTAATTAGGCTTAAAGTCACCTTATGTGTTAAGTACTCAGATCAATTAAGTACATATTTTTAAAACAGCAAACAATTCCAATTTATTTTATAATCCTAGGTAGACTGGTAGACATAACATAGGTAGTTACTAGATAAGTCATTATACGTAATATTCCAGCAAACATGATGCAAAATCAAAATTTTAAAACACCACTTATAATATTACTCATAACATATGTATAGTAGTAATGGGGGCAGCAGTAATCGAGCCTCATAGAAGGATAAATCCGAAAGGCGTTGTTGTCCCATGGTGTTACGTAAATGGGTTTTTACTATTTTAAGTTTGGAAAAAGATCGTTGCGCTGATGCCACACTAACTGGTAAAGTTAGAAATAACATCACTGCACTAGATAGATCTGGAAAATTTGAAGAACACACTGATTTTTTTATGATCCGCAAGTTCATACACTATTTTTAATTTTAAAATACTATCTCCACGTCCCTTTCTGAGGCTTACAATTTGACTAGGAAAGTCAATGGACACGTCTTTTTGGTATATCGTTTGTAAATTCCGCGCTTTCGCGTATAATAATTCTTCTTCACTTAACGAAGTTAAATTCCCAGGATATAAAAAATAAAATTAATTATGAAATGAAATACCTATGAAAAGCAAAGCTGGCAGCAAATTTTGAAGGGGTCGTCAATGTGCCCCCCGCCGTGCGGGGTCTGCGCGGGTGTTTGTTATGTTACGCCACTGAGTAGATAATATTTATATTTTCAGATAGGTTCGAAACGAAAAACGAGATTCAAACAACTTGAAAATTCATAGATTTTTAGTTCAGTCATGGTGGGTGGACGATGTTAATTTTTTTTGATTGCCAGGGTTATAGAATAGTGAGTCACCCTGTACTTCCTAATTTTTGATATAACAAGTACAGGTGCGCTGAAACAAATGCTTCCTCCAACAAACAGTCAAATATGAATTTAGACTTGTGAATTAGATGACTTTTTTTTTTGACAACTTGACACTAAAACTTATTCTATGTTCTTGACGTGATACTTTGTTCCAGGCTATTTTCAGTTGAAGAGTTATCTTTGTGTTCTAACTGCTGCTTCCACATGTTTGCGTATATGCCTTCTTGGCCTATTAGATGTTCGTGCCTGAAAAAGGAGTAAAACCGATATTTTTTAAAGCAACAATTTGTTAAAGGGGAGCAAGGTGAGGCAGGTTGTCATGGAGATGAGTTATTTCGTTTAAACGGTTGCCTCCTTGGGTGTCTTAGTTAGAAAAACACTCCCTACTTTTTGTTTTTTATTTATTTATTTGCAGGTTTCTTTATAATAATATTACAAATCAATAACATTGTTTTTTTTTAATAAAAATAAATCCAATGAAAGCATCATTACAAAACCATCTCAAAATCTGTCCGATTTTGTAATGAATCACATCATACATATATTTAAAAATATAAGTAAGTAATTCAAAAATATTTCACCCAAAAAGAAGGAAAAATTATAAAGAAGGGAGAAATTATAATAGAAAAATTGTAATATTTAGTATTATTATTATCCATATATAAGTTGGCTTACCTTTATATAATTTTGCATAATCCATGATTTTAATTTTATTTTAAATGCCAAAAAACTCATAGTTTTCAAATTAGTAGGTAATACATTAAAAATTTTGACGCCAACAAATAAAGCATTATTTTTTAAAAGTGTTAAATTAAAATTATCATAACATAAACATAGATTTGTTTTTGTCTTGTTTGGTATGTATATATGAGTAATGTTATGTAATAAATTTTTATTTTTATATACCTATATATAAAATGGAAGTTTTGTAATACAGTTGTATTAAACTCAGAATATTATTATTAACAAATAATATTTTCGAAGGAAACAAAATATGATTATGAAATATTATTTTTAAAACATATTTTTGAATTGTTATAAGCGGTTTCAAATTCTAGTCGTATGCACTTCCCCAACCAAGTATACCATAGGAAAGAATTGATTTAAAAAGTGCATAATAAAACATTAAACAAAGTTTTTGATTCACAATATTTTTTAAAAGTCTAAATTTACATAAAGTGTTTCTTAATTTTTTTTGTAAGAGTATTAATTTGATTAAAATTAAAAAAAAAACAATTTTTAAATTGCTTATAAAATTTATGTATCGTAATAATGTAATCAATGAAGTAGATTTTTCTTTGTAAATTACATATCTCTTATTGTTTATGCTGACGTCATTATTTTAACTAGGATGACGTAGATTTTTAGAGAGGCACTCGTCATTCTTTGTGCTAAAGGTCTACATTTTCAATAATATTAAGGTCCGGCTTAAAAATAACATTGTAGAAAAGGCACAGTCTCGTCAGTCTCGGCCTCATGTTTGTCTGATGCCGAGAATGTGCCTTTTTTACAATATAATTTTATATCGGGTTTGTTCGTTGTTTCTTTGAGAGAAAAAAATTGACGTATTCTTCGAATTTCGGTTTTTTTTTTGAAAAATGCTAGGACACGGGTATTAACATCTTAAGTTCTGTTATTTTCTTTGTAAAAAAACAACATTGATACGATTGTTGTCACCTTCCAATTCATTCCGGTACGCCATTCATATTTAAAAAAAAAAAAAAGAGGCAAATATGGTGCAGTATTATGGGTTAGAAAGGAATACTCAAAACCGGACGAGGTGGCAACCCTCCAGTTGTAGAAACTTCTATAGATCTAACTTTTCTTGTCGCTTACGATGTATATCTTAAAATCAAATCATTTACTTTGAGAGTTCTAGTTTGTAAATGGACTTCTAGTTTCTATCTTGATCAGCATTTATCAAATATAAATATTTTTGTATCATATAAAACCTCTTAAGAGTTATCTCCAGTACCATTGTATAAATTAATAACCGCTTAGATGATCGGTACCGATAAGCTACTGTTTGTTCTTCGCGAGCATTGTAATTAGTGGAGTTTGTTTACTGAAACACTTTGAAAAAGTGGTTCCACGATATACGAATTGGCGTTTTTTAAAAGCATAGGCGACAGGTACCTAATGATTGAATAATCTTATTTTCTTATCTTAAATCCAGTGGCGCCTCGTAGTTATTTTAAATGGGGAGTCATCAAGGTTGGCAGGATATATATCCGTGATAAATATCCTGATATAATATATCTTGATAAATATCAATATTTTTTTTGTTAAAATTCCATTCATCAGTATAAAAATATGGCCCCGCTGCCGCTGAGCCGGCAACAGCGTATTATGCTGCTTACGATGCGGTGATTCCCCATCTTTCCGAGACGTTGACCACCTGTTGTTCTTTGTCGCGTGGCATTTTTATTTAGTTCCGAGTTCTGATTGAACGAAGCAATATTTTGCTGTTTGTTTAATAAAATAAAAATTTTACAATGTCAAAAATTAAAAAATCCGGTTTGGGTTAATTTTGATTTAATTAACAAGCCCAGTAATCCTGGGTTTTAAGTTGAACCATAGTTTAAAGCAAAAATATATGATTTGTTCATATTCATAAACTTGTATTTTTTACCTTTATTTAACATTCCTAACATAGGAGTACTAAAAAACTTGTTATTGTGATAGCAACTATCATTAAATAGAATTAAAATACAAATTTACAGGTTTATAACATGTTTATATTAAATTAAGTGTTTTTGAATTTTTAAAATATTTATCTTTACAGAAAACAGATGAAATAATTTTAAAATAATTAAAAATATAAATAAATATCCAAATTTGGATATTTATATATCATGATATTTGCCAACCCTGGGAGTCATTCAGTAAACTAAACAAATATGAAAAGCGCCGAAGGCAAACATTTTTTGGGTGTCACGCCAGTATTTTTTGGCCTGTTAAAATTTGTTGTTACCTAATTAAAAAATTATAAAAATTTAATATATTTCCTTATTTTTGTCCTTACTTGTCGGTGTTAATAAATTGGGTTGTGGACGACAGTTTGTCGAAACCTCATGGAAACTCGATATGGCTTATAGCCTTTCTAGGACTCTTTTTCTTTGTCTTTCCTTCCAGTAGTAGCATGCGTTTATTTCTCTCTTGCACGCTTGCGCATTAAAATGTATCTGGTAAAGGAAACAGAGAGCCGTGATCGGGGCTCGCTTGGACCCAACATATATGGTGCAATCAAAAATACAACAGATAATTTAGAGGTAATAATAATGACAACTACCTACCTGCAATTTGCCACATGTTATATTAACATATATTATAGTCCAGGAGTTTTTGGTCGTAATGGTACTTGTACTGTGTGACAATGACATTAGGATATGCTTAACGACGTAAATTTTAATACTTATAACAAAGGGCTCCAACACCAACCAAAAACAAACAGCCCTAACAGGCGGAACCTGATTCATTCTTGCACATTTTTTTGTATTGTTTTGTATGTACGTAATATTGAACTATAACTATTTACTTACTTTCCCCGTTCGACTATTTCTCCATCTCTTAACACTAGTATTTCATCTGCGTGGATGACAGTCGACAGCCTATGAGCTACAATAATTGTCGTCCTATTGGCACACATCCTATTTAAAGAGTCCTAAAAAGAAATGGAGAAGTGATATTTTAACTTTGTCAGGGTAGCCGACGCTTTATACAGGGTGTTTGGGGAGGAAAGGGCAATATTTTGGGAATGTGTTCAGAGGGTGAAAATAAGAGAAATAAAACCATATGGTTTAGTTCGATTCTCAACCATTTCTGAAATAATCGGTTCTGTGTCGGGAAACTGGAATGTTTCCAAGAGTGAGAATTGGTTCTGAAAGAGTGCAGAGTCTAGATGTGGAAAATGAAGAAAATGTTCTGCATATGGTCGCAGACAACTCAGGTATAAGTACGAGACGGGTTGCAAATGAACTTCATATACCAATTATACCATCACATCTAGCCGTATGGGAGTCACTTAGAAAAAACGGTTTAAAACCTTTTCACGTTCAACCCGTTCGACATCTTCTAGATGGTGATCCTGCTTCAAGGGTACAATTTTGTGAATGGATCCATCAAAATCGAAGTCTGCATAAATACATGTTATTTAGCGATGAAGCTCAGTTCACTCGTGATGGAATTAATAATTGCCACAATGAACATCGGTGGTCAGATGAAAACCCTCATGCTACATTTAAACAAAACTTTCAACATCGATTCAGTATTAATGTCTGGTGTGGAATGCTCAACGACCAGTTGTTTGGTCCATTTGAAATGGATGGGCGTCTTACTGGAGAAGGATATTTACGGTTTTTGGAAGACCATTTGAAACACATTTTGGATGATGTTCCGTTAAATGTACGAATGTACTTTCAACATGATGGAGGATGATGAGGAGATTTTAGTCTCCGTGTGCGAAATTTCTTGAATTATCGTTTTCCTAATCGCTGGATTGGCAGAGGTGGTCCGCAAGTTTGGCCACCGAGGTCACCAGACTTAAACCCGCTTGATTATTGCCTTTGGGGATGGATGAAATCGCTAGTATATGAAACACGAGTGGAAACGAGAGAAGCACTCCGCGATCGAATTTTCAATGCCAATAGGAATGCGTGCTTTTATAAAAAAAAAACAATCCCCACTCAATTCAACGTGCTACCCGAGCGAATAACAAACGTGCCGAAAAATGTTTTGAAGTTGGTGGTGGGGTTGTACTGCAGTACCTGCAATTATTTTTTTCGTAAGTTTATTTTTAAAATAAAAATTAACTTACAAAAACTTTAGAACCTATTATTTCAGAAATGGTTAAACATATCGGTTTATTTCTCTTATTTTCACCCTCTGAACACATTCCCAAAATATTGCCCTTTCCTCCCCAAACACCCTGTATATCATCCAGTACCTAGTAGCTCAGTTTATTAACGTTGGGTTGGTAGTAATATAAATCAAAACATCCTGAGCTTAAACTAGTGCTGGGAAGTTTAGTTCACTTTGCTGATTTCAATCTTTCGTTCTCGTTCAATAAAGTGAAGAGTTCAAAAGACTAGTTCGTTTAGTTCATTTAGTTCACTGATTTATACTGGCATAGTGAAGTAAAAGAAATATTTTAAAATTTAAATTATATATTAAATTACATAACAAAAAACCTACGAATACAAAAGAAATAAATATTTTTCTTGATTTACCCACCGATCACGTTGCTTTTATATTAAAAACACAGCCTCCTTCTGAGAAGAGCGCTCGGCCGATACAGTAGACCCCGACAATATTTATTCATTTCAATACCGAAATAGTCCGAAATCATCGCGACATGCATCGGTCACGATCATCGGTCGGTCAGGTGACAAAACCTATAATCTCGGTCGTCTCGCTCTCGCTTGCGTAGTACAGACTTTAGTTCACCTTGTTTCAATCTCTCAGTAATTACTGATTGAATCTTTTAGTTCAGTTGTCAGATTCGATCTTTTGAACTAGTTCGTTCGCGAACTACACAACTCTAGCTTAAACGTAAATTTCCTGTTGGATCTCGAATGGAACTAGAAATGTTTGGTAATAAGAATTAAATAACTTAAATACAAATTAGTAGTTCTTTGACTTGAACCAAATGGTTAATATTACACTTACTTGAATATTTCTTTCAGTCTGAGTATCTAAAGCGCTGGTTGCCTCGTCCAAAAGTATAATAGCTGGCGCTTTAAGTAAGGTCCTAGCGATGGCTACCCGTTGTTTTTCTCCGCCACTCAGTCTTAAACCTCGTTCACCAACCTAAGAAAAATAAACATAATGTAAAATAGATATTCTGACAAATGATATACTCTTATAAGCACTAGTAATATATTGTGTAAAAATAGTAGAAGAATTGTTTCCATAATAATTATCGAAAAAGAGAAATAGATCTTGGCTAGCGGACAAATATTTGATGGAAAATATGAAACTTTTTATTACTTACTTGCGTGTCATATTGCTCTGGGAATGTCATAATTCTGTCATGAATATCAGCACCTCTAGCGGCTTCAATTACATCTGAATCGGTTGCTGTTAATCTACCATACTTAACATTATATCTGTAATTTTTAAGGGGAAATAAAAAAAAATTAATCATTATAAAAAAATAAAAGTTTTTAAGAATACTTACTTTATAGTGTTATTGAATAATACAGTATCTTGAGGTACGACTCCTATTGCTCGTCTAAGCGATTCCTGAGTCACTATCTTTATATTTTGACCATCTATTATAATATCACCGGTTTCGACGTCATAAAATCTAAACAACAATCTAATTATTGTACTTTTTCCACTACCAGAAGGCCCCACCTAAAATTATGATTTTTTATAATAAATAGAAATATGTTCATCCCAAAAAATATTGCTAATTTGGCCTATTATCACCTATTAAACTTAAATTTAACTAAAACAAAATTTATGACTTTTTCTTGTTATAAAGATACTCAGCCGAATAGTTTGAAAGAAATTAAAATTCATGATTTAAATTGTTTAGAAATATTAGATATAGTTGGAATTAATTATGCTAACTGTTCTTGCCAAAATAAAATTAAAAAAGTTGAATATATAAAATATTATTGATTGACCAAAATTTAAAATGGGATCATCAAATTAACACTCTTACAAAAAAATTAAGAAACACTTTATGTGAATTTAGACTTTTCAAAAAACTGTGAATCAAAAACTTTGTTTAATGTTTTATTATGCACTTTTTCAATCAATTCTTTCCTATGATATAATTGGTTGGGGAAGTGCATACGACTCGAATTTGAAACCGCCTATAACAATACAAAACTACTTGTTTCCTACAAAAATATTATTTGTTTATAATAATATTCTGAGTTTAAAACAACTATACAAAACTTCCATTTTATGTATATAAAAATAAAAATGTATTACATAACATTACTCATATATACCAAACAAGACAAAAAACAAATCTATGTTTATGTTATGATAATTTTAATTTAACACTTTTAAAAAATAATGCTTTATTTGTTGGCATCAAAATTTTTAATATATTACCTACTAATTTAAAAAGTTTTTGGCATTTAAAAGAAAATTGAAATCATGGATTAGGCAAAATTATATAAAGGTAAGCCATATAGGTAATATAATAATAATACTAAATATTACAATTTTTCTATTATAATTTCTCCCTTATTTATAATTTTTCCTTTTTTTTTTTTTGGTTAAATATTTTTGAATTACTTACTTACCTATATTTTTAAATATATTTATGATGTGATTAAAATTAATAATATAAATGGGTGTGTATTTTTTCATTGCAAAATCGGACAGATTTGTTAATCTATGGTTTTGTAATGATGCTTTTTGGATTTATTTTTATTAAAAAAAAACAATGTTATTGATTTTTAATATTATTATAAAGAAACCTGCAAATAAATAAATAAAATAATAAATAGAAATATGTTCATCCCAAAAAAATATTGCCAATTCCAATTGCTCTAGCAACTACTTTAATAAAAGAGTAATCCGTAATTATTTCCCACCGCAATCATTCTATTCATCAATACATTATATTACTTTGCAAAACGTCAAGATATCAATCAAGCTAACCGGGCCACTCTGACTGGGAGAAAATCTTTTCGGCCCGTATGCCATTTATGTCACAGTCAAAGTTGCCTGATTAGTCAATTTTTGCAGGTAATTATTCTTAATTGGAACCTAAAGAGTAGTGACTAAAATTGTTATAACTACTTATGCTTACCAAAGCCACCGTTTTCCCAGAAGGCACCGAAAAGGTAACATTTTTTAGCACTAGTCTCTCAGGTACGTAACTGAATGTGACATTATTGAACTCGACCGAGCCTTTTTTGACAACCAAAGGTCCAGCCCCTGGTGCGTCGATAATTTCTTCTTCTTCTTTTAATAAATCGAACATGTTTTCCATGTCGATAAAGTTTTTCTGAATTGATCTAAAATAGCATTATACTCGTTGTAAATCTAATCATTTATAAGCATTTAAAATAGTAGGGACTACAGACATGTGAAATATAAGGTGACCATTGATTAATAATAATAAGTTTATTTAAAATTTAATAATATAATAAATATGTTTATGTTGTCTTCTATAAACTTATTCTTCAATCCCCTGAAGCTGAGCTTGTTAGGGGCAAATCTTATTTTTTGTTTTAGTATGTAAAATCATAAATCAGCATTAAAAATCAAGTTTTAAAGTAAAAATGTTACTTTATAAGTATAAACGCAGCTTTTTTGAAGAAATATATTACCTATAATAAAATTATTAATTTATAATTTTTAAGTAAAAAATATATATGAATTATTCAGAACAATATTAATTAATTAAAGCATTTCTAAAAATATTTTCAAATTGTCTGTTTTTAATATCCATGTTTTTATTTCGACTTTAAATTTTTTTAATGAAATCAATTTTTTAGTTTTTGTTGGTAAATAATCGTTTAAATAAAAACATAAATATCTGAAATTTTTTTGTCCTATGAACTTATTTATTTTAGGTTTTATGGTTATTTCATTTTTATGACGTGTATTATGATTATGGTTTTAAATTGTATAAGGTTTTTATTTTTAAATATATTATATATTAAGATGTTATAAATGTAAAGTTGTCTTATGTTCAACTTTTTTGTTTCTGAATATAATTTTTAGAAACCTTTTTTGTAATATTTCTAATTTTTTAACTAAAGTTCTTTTTATTCGTCCCCAACCTAAAATTCCGTAATTTAAATGAGTTTTAACTAACGCGTAATATAATATTTCCATATTACGTATTAAATTTTAAAAAATTTTAATGTTTTTAAAAATCGGTAGTACCTAAACTTCCTAATTTTTTAATTACGTATTCTAAGTGAAAATTCCAATTTAATTTACTGTCAAAAATAATTCCTAAATATTTTATTAACTTTAAAAATTTGAATGTCTTCATTTATTTGAATACTATTCATATTTCGTGGTAGGTTATTTAGGTTTAAAGCAAAAGGGATATAATTTGTTTTATTAAAATAACAAACCCGAACAACCCAATTTTTTATAATTTTAAAATCTTTTTAATTTTATTATTTAAGTTGTCCCATTTTTATCAGTATAAAAAATTGTAGTATCATCTGCAAAACTATGAATTTGTCTATCGCAATTTATACAAAAATAAGTCGTTAATATAAATATTAAAAAATAATGTCCTAAAATTGTTCCTTGAGGAACACCATACTTAAATACTTTTGGATAGCTTTTTCTTTATCTATTTGAACATAAGTTTGTCTATTTTTCCGATAATTTTTAATTAATTCTAATTGCTTTCCTCTGAATCCAATATTTTCAAACTTTTTTAACAGTAAATTATGGCTAACTGTATCAAAGGCTTTTGCGACATCTAGAAAAATACTAATATAAGGTGTTTTATTATCTAGTGCATCATATATTTGTTCTGTTAGATAGCAAATAGCGTTTTGTGTTGATTTATTTTTTTGAAACCCAAACTGTTTATTAGAAATAAAATGTATTTTGAATACTTTAGGTATTTTTTATAAAACCCATGGTGGTCATTTAATACCGCTAAATTTATATTAAACTTAAAAGAGGTTTTTTCGATAATAACTTACCTATAGTACGTTCCAAACCAATTTAGTGGAACATACAACTGTACAATATACGTGGCAAATAGCACATAGTCTCCAGCGGTAAGCGTATTTTCGTCGACAACCAAATACGCACAGAGTAAACTTCCTACCAATAATCCACTGCAAATTATAATATTTTGGGCGGTGTTCAGCAGGTTAAGAGTTACATTAGCTTTCCACTCTTCACCCTACAATAATAAGTGGTCAAGTACAAAAGCAGAATTTGGGAGATACGTATCAGTAACATGTATATTTTATTTTTTGCATCGGCATTTCATTTATCAGTGCTACTCTGATACATAGGCCGTCAGGTTTTGATAGGTTGGCACTAATGTGAGTTGTATTGTATGTAATATATAATATTTAAAAAAATACTATTGAAAAATATTTTATAAAAATAAGTTACTGGTTTAATAAAAACTTATTAACTATAAATTATAACAAAACAACATACATTCCATTTACTTTATACAAAAATAAACTTCCAAATATTGGTCCAATAATATGCAATAATAATATTAATATAAAGGAAGGTGAAAATATTAAATATCTAGGAATAATTTTTGATAAACATTTAAAATGGGATTTACATAGTGACTACATTAAAAAAAAAACTAAGAATTCTTATACCAAAATTTAAACACCTTAAACAATTTTTAAATATAAAAGAATTAGAAATACTTTATTATTCTTTAGTACAAACCCATTTAAATTATGGAATACTAGGATGGGGAGGCATAAATTAGAATTATCTTCATAATATTGAAATTATTCAAAAATACATTTTGAAAATTATTTACGAAAAAGACCACCAATATTCTTCTGATTTACTATTTAAAGATAGCAAAAAAAATGGATATTAAACAAATATTTTCTTACAACATGTTAATATATATTTTTAAACATAAAAATGAAATAAATTATATTAATCACACACATGAAACTCGTTATAAAAATATAGCAAACAAAACAATAGCACACAAACATTTTTTAAACATCAATCCATATATTTTTGATATGCTACCAGTCAATTAAAATAATTAAATCATTAAATAATTAGGTATAGAAATAAAATTAAAAATTGGATATAATCTAATCCAAGAGATATATTCAATAAAGTCATTAATAAATAATAAATATACCAGGCTATAATGAATAAAACAAATAAATATATATATTATATACATAACGTATTGTATCTTCGTATACTATAGTGATATAAAATATACCAATAAAATATTGTCATATTCCTTTTATATTATAATCTAGTTGTGCCTGAATAATGAAATATATTCGTGACAAAAATATTATATTATTTAACTCAAAACAAGTATTTTACTTCTGTGTTCGGAATTGATAGTTTATACAAAAAAATTATATATTAGCATTAAATGTCAAAAAAATATTTGAATAAACTTTTATCATTATAATTATTGTTACGATCGGGTAGGGTAAGTATACGTGCTTACCTGAAACTTATAAATCACCTCCCTGAAGGCATCAACTTCATAAGCTTCCGCTCCATAATACTTGACAGTTTCAAAATTTAACAACGAATCGACGCTTCTAGCTCTCGTTTCATTGTCGGCCAAATTCATTCGTCTAATAAATTTTGTTCTCCATTCTGTTACCCATATAGTAATACCTAAAATAAAACTACATTAGAGTTATATTTTTTATAAGCCAGGTCCAAAACAGTTAATAATTGCAAATAAGGATATCAACCCGATACTACTTGTAAACTTACCAATATACAAAAGCATAGTAACAAATACAATCAACCCGAACCACAAATTAAACACCGTACAGAAATATGCAACGGCAATCAAAATATCAATCAACGTAGGTGCGATAGAGAAAAATATGTAGTTCAACAAGTTATTGATACTGTCTGTTCCTCTGTCCATAACCCTTAAAACTTCGCCAGTTTTTCTGCCCAAGTGCCATCTTAGAGAGAGACTATGTAAATGTCTAAACAGTTCAACCTAAAAGTGCAAAAATTATAGTTTTTCAAACCCAGCAGAAAATACGGGAAACCAAAAACAAATCTATGGTATTTACTATAATTATACAGCATTTTATTGCTTTATGTAATAACAATAATAATAATAATATATAAATCTTTATTCTCAACCAACTTAAAAAGTTCATTACAGAGAATATAACACCAAATATACAATTACAGAGAATATAACACCAAATATACAATATATAAAATCACAAATAATAAAAATCATGTTTAGTAACTATTAATAACCCCATCGAAATTATTTTAAGAAAAATATATAATAACCATTTACAAAAAAAAATATTAATAATATATAATACGTTAAAGTTAGTTCAGTTTCGGTTTTAAAAAATATTTTTTTAGTGTTTCTTTAAAAGTCCATAATTTTGATATTTCTTTAATTTTTTTTGGCAAACTGTTGTAAATTGTTATTCTTTTATATAATATTGACTTTTGGCCAAAAGTACTCTTTACCATTGGTGTATGAATTTGATGGTTTTGTCTCGTGATGTGAATAATGTTGGTTGAAGGAAATATTATATTTGATTGCTTTTCTTGAATAATAATAGAGTGTATTAGAATGCATAGTTTTAATTTAGCTTTTCTAAATTTAAATATCCATTTGGTTCATACAAATTTATAGTTTGTTCTAAAAAAGGAAGTTTATGTATGCATTTAATTATTTTGTTTTGTAGTTTTTTTAATGGCTGAATTGTAGTTAAATTCGCTGATCCCCAAATTAAAATCATATACTGTAATTTTGAATAAACCAAAGAATAATATATATATTTTTAAATATTTTAATGATATATAACTTTTAGCTTTAAACAAAATGCCAATTATTGGTGAGATGTAACTTCTTAAATATTCAATATGTTTTTTCCAACTTAAATTTTCATCAATATATAAACCTAAAAATTTAATTGTACATATTAGTATATTTAATTAAATGATTATTGAAAGATAGTGAAGAAATATTATTTTTTAATTTTGATTGGTGTTATATGCTCTGTAATAAAAGATGATTTATTAAAATTTAATGATAATTTATTAATTTCAAGCCATTTACATATTATTTTTAGGTCGTAGTTAATGTTATCATGAATTTGAGCATAGTCTTCATGAAAATATACAATGGTAGTATCCTCAGCAAACAATTTTATTTTACCTTTTAAATTTAAACTTGCTATAGAATTAATGTAGATTTAAAAAAAGTAGGTCCTAAGGTTGACCCCTGCGGAACACCACAAGTTATGTTTTTTTGTGAACTGTCAAATAATTTTTAGATTTGTTTAGATAAAGACATCAAATAAATTTCAAATGTTACCTCTATTTCCCTCGTAGTATACTGTGTAATTCTTATCCACAAAAACGACCTTATGTTGTTCAAGAACCCCATGCCTCCCGTGCCCCCACCTTGCAGAAATTTAAATCCCACATACAACAGGATCCAATCCCATCTGAAGGCTGCCTTCTCATTATTCACAGGAGCCAAGGAATCAACTAAAATGTTCAAATTCTTGAAAAAACGTTAATACATTTTCGGACAATGCTTAACAATACTTGAGAATAACATGAAAAGCCTAGATGAAACATATAGCGGCACCAGGGTAAGGGGTACGGTAATCACGGGCCTGCTTTAGTTCCGAAATTTCCTTGAGAACCCTTTTTAAGTGTTTGTTATGGCACACACAAGTGTTTTCAACACTTGTGTATACCAAGATATTTTATAATTTTTGTAAGAACAGTTTGAATAAATTAAAAAAAAACATTTGTTTAAGTGTGCAACATATGGGCATTTTTTTTATTACCGATTTCTCAGAAAATTTTATTCTTGATAAAAATTGGTGCATGTTCGATAATCAAATTAGGTGCACTTGGAATGGTTGCAAGTCAAACCGCGTACAGGGTAGGCCAAAAAATATAAAACTTGTACAAGAATAAAGTACCCCTATTTCAGAAAATTCAGCAAAATGTTATAAAGAAAAGTTGTTTAGAATTAAAAGTTATGCATAGATTCAAAAACGTGATCTCCTAAAATAAAAAAAATATATATTTTTTAAAAACATTACTAATTTCTCAAAAAAAAAATGTTTTTATATTCACCATAAAGACCTTCATAAATTAATCAAAATCAAATCAATTTCACATGTATTTGTTCAAATGCAAGCATATTTGTGAAATTTACTTGAATTTTTAATTTATTAAGGAATCACAAACTTCATGTTTGTTGCAACGATATTAAACACAACTTTAAAATATCCTAAAAATTCTTTTTAACAAGATAAAACATTAGTAATGATAATATGCTAATTAAAAAACTATTAATTAAAGTGCAAAATTTTTATTTTAAATGTTTATTAAAAAAACTGTACAATTTAAGCGATAAACATGAAATCCTACTAAAATAATCGCAGATACCTATGGAAAAAAAACAAATAAGGGCTAAAAGTAAACATTTATATTTTACGGAAGTAGTCCATTATCTCAGAGTGGAGCCGTGAAGATATGGGGAAAAAAACACAGTCGTGTGTGTGGAGACGACTGTGTGTTTTTTTCCCCCAAACATTTATATGGTGCCTATGGCTTTACCAATTTTTATCGGCTTTTTTTTTTATTATAACTAAATTAATTTATGAAGGTCTTTATAGTGAATATAAAGAAAAAAAAATTTTGGAATATTATTAATGTTTTTTAAAAAAATATTATTTTTTTAGGAGGTCACGTTTTTGAATCTATAAATAACTTTTAATTCTAAACAACTTTTCTTAATAACATTTTGCTGAATTTTCTGAAATAGGGGTACTTTATTCTTGTACAAGTTTTATATTTTTTGGCCTACCCTGTACGCCGTTTGACTTACAACCATTCCAAGTGCACCTAATATATAAGGTAACCATTTTTTTCTAACCCGAAACCAGGACAATATTAATTTTTAATTTTGACCAGCCACGCCCAAATTTTACAAATCTTTATGAAAAATTCACCCAACGGCTTTTAGATATCAAAAAATGTTGCGTTTATTTAAACACAAGAAATATGAAAAGCAAAAAATTATTTTACAATATAAAAATAAAACATAATAGGTATAACATGATAATATAATTTTGAAGAAGTAGTCCATACTCAAAGTGGAGTAAAATGATACAGAAAAAGAAAAGCACGAAGTCTTTCTCCACAATATTTATTAATCGAAAAACTAGGCGAACCTAGGATCACATCGACGACATGTTTCGAGTGTAGAAACACTCATCATCAGGAAACAAAGTGAAAAGTAAAAATATTGTTTTATTACTGTAAGTAAAACACTTTTTTACTTACAGTAATAAAACAATATTATTATGGATTTCCACCAAGTAACGACCAATAATATTAAAGTAAAAAGTAAAATGCTGACTTTTTAGCAAAAGATAAAATAATGGTGAGATTGAGCCGTAATGGAGCTTGTACACCATTAAAAGCTCCATTACGGCTCAATCTCACCATTATTTTCTCTTTTGCTAAAAACATCATCATTTTACTTTTCACTTTGTTTTCTGATGATGAGTGTTTCTACACTCGAAACATGTCGTCGATGTGATCCTAGGTTCGCCTAGTTTTTCGATTAATAAATATTGTGGAGAAAGACTTCGTGCTTTTCTTTTTCTGTATGATAATATAAGTCATAATAATAATAATAACATAATAAAACATAAGTAGTTCTTTAATTTAGTTTGGTTTTTTATATTTTTCTGAGGAATGAATTGCTTTTAACAAATTTTCGTTTTCCTGAATATTTCCATAGAATTCCATACAGGTTGCATTTAAATTATTTTTAAAAATCAACAAGGATTTCAAAGTTTTCACTTTCAATTGCGTTTTTTCGCTAGTCCAGATGTTGTTTAATAAAGAAAAAACCCGTTCGGTAGGTGCATACAGAGGCAATACTCTACCAATTTGCCAATATTATTGTAGGACACATCATTTTCTTTAAAGGCTTTAAAAATTTCAATTCGCCTATCGGATACCGAAACAGAATTTTGTTTCCAATGCCCAAGTTTCTCATCTGTGGTGTATCTAAAACCAGTACTTTTCGTGTACTGGTTTTGTTTAATGACTAACCAGGACTTATGCCCTGAAAACCAGTACTGTACTGGTAAAATCAGTACGAATGGTCACCTTAACCTAATATGATTATCGAACATGCACCAACTTTTATCAAGAATAACATTTTCTGAGAAATCGGTAATAACAGAAATGCCCATAATATGTTGCACACTTAAACAACCACACTGTATACATACCAATATATTTATTGTAAACGGGAACATAAACGTTAACAACTCTCCCGCCTGCTAGCAACAGGAAACAAAGTAAGACCCGGATTTGTAGTAATACGTCTTTTTTTGGCCAAATAAATGGAAACAACGTATTCATTTTCTTCCAAAAATTTCTCCATGTTGATTGATTTTCGTTGGCACCCTACAAAAGAGAAATAAAAAAGATACAAAAATTATTGTTTCGTTTTATTAGTACTTTTGCTTTTTTCGACTTTATAGCTTTTTCTTGTAGCCGTTTGAACATGTCAAAGTTTATTTCAAATAATATGACAAATTTTGCATTTCCACATGTCATAACCTAAAGTCATTTTTACATTTATATGATTTGTGAGCGACGAATCCGCGACGCGGTTTAGTGAGTAGATATTGGATAGACAATATTCAACTAAACTTTTATATAAAAATTTTAATATTATGTTAATTAAGGATATTCACTTAATGAAAAATATTGTTTTTGTTCACCAAATTATATCAAACAATAAACATTCAAATATAAAATTCAATTACAGACGTGACGTACACGATCATTTAACTAGAACTGTGTTCAATATTGATTTACCTTTAATACACACTAGGGCAGGTCAGAACTCCATTTATTATCAAGGTATGAAATTTTACAACGAAATACCCTAAGAATTAAAATTTTTAAATATAAAACGTTTTAAAATGATAACTAAGAAAGGGTCCGGTAAAGAATAGGTATGACGGAATTTAACAATTTTGGGGATTTTACTAGTAAGAGCATGTTTAATAGAACAGTTTAAAAGAAAAAAATCGTTGGATGAACCACTATTTTTGTCAAAAAAATTCTAAAATTATTTAGCAAACGAGCTTATTTTCAATGCAAAAACTCTCTAAAATTGTGTTATAAAACCAAAGTGACGCACAGGGTTGTCAAATTCACCAAGTTTATGCCTAATATGTATTTATAAAAGAAGTGCTGGGGATCGGTCGACTATCTGGGTACACGATTTTAATGGAAAAAAAATAGACACTTTTAATAGTAGTTTTCAATAAAGAAAATTGCGGAATATGCAGTACTTTTAGAAAAATAAATTATTAAAAACGTACCTATACAGACAGTGGTTCTAAGCCAATTTTGTTCTTTTAAATAGACATGTTTGCTGTCATAACAAGGTTCGTTTATAAGACAGAATAGTATATTAAAGTACACGTTTCATAAGAAGCGGTTTTAGCGCACGCGTCTATTTTAAAAAACTAGCCACAAAGTGGCGAGTTTTTTTATGGACACGTGCGCTATAAAAAACGCCTTATGAAACATGTGCTTTATACATTTTTTTTTTCTATTTCACCTTTTATAATCAAGAAAAATACATTTTAAAAAGAAAATAAATCCTTCAAATTTTGTAAATTTTTATGTCTAAATTTTATGTTGGTAATACTATTTTATCATAGTAGCCTCTGGACCACAAAAGTTATTTTGCGAACTGTCATTTTTTGATTTATTGACCCATTTTCACCACGAGATTCTAAACTTATTTTAGCGATATGAGATTTGAAATTGGACGGAATACGTTGTGTGATCCTTGTACATCGGTACATATACAGAGCGTTCGGAAATTCTGGAGATTTTGCTACTTTTTTTCGAATTTCAAAAGACGTGATTTTACGTCACGGCATTGCAATTTAGTATGGGGAAGATAGAAAATTCAAATAAAGTTGAAGTTAAAATCGACATTGGAAGGTTAGTAGATTGAATTTTGGATAGGATTTGGCAGAAAATGATAGCTTGAAGCATCTACAAAAGATTGATTTATATATTTATGCAACCAACATACATGACTGTTATCCACACAGAATAAAAAAGTAAGTTATCAAGCCATTTTTCCTCTGCAAAAAATGAGTTTTCTCGTAAATTACAAAGGCCGCGCAAGTCAATGAAATAAAACATTTAAATGTTACCAACGTCAAATAAAGAAAAAACGCGTATCGAAATAGCTTCATTACGATACGCAAATGCGTATCGTACTGAGCTTATTATGAACGTGAAATAGAAAAACTCCTTTATGCGGTAATGGCTTCGCCCGCCCCCGCAAGCCCCCGCAACTATTATAAACATCCTTGGGCTACGCAATAGAAGGATGGAGATATATATAGAGAGGATGTAAGAACAGCTTTCATAAGACATGGTATTATAACCATACCTTGTCAATACATTATGAATGTCTCATGCACTGCTATAAAAATGTTGAACAGTATAACTCTAATCAGGCTTACCACGATTACCCTACAAGACAGGCATATCAAATAAGACCGGAATATTTAAGATTGGAAAAGTCACGCATCTCATCAAATTATTACTCTCCAACTTTCTACAACAAACTTCCTGCCCACTATAGGAATATGCCAGAGAGGCAGTTTAAGAATAGTGTAAAGAGGCTTTTGGTGCAAAATGCCTTTTATAATAGTACTGAATTCTTAGAGCATGATTTCGAGTAGGACAGGTGCAGTGTGATTTCATTTTTATTTTATTTTGTTTTGTTTGATACGTAAAATTTTAATTAGTAACTTTTTAATGTGTTGTAACCTAATTCAAATTTGACATTAAGATTCTTAGGCAACAAAAAAAAAAAAAACATTTTTCTTTTTAATAGAAATTTTATTTTAATAGATTACATTTATTGACGACGGTAAAATTTTGTGTAAAAATTCATAACCGTAATATATGATTTGATTTGATTTGAACGCCGGCTACGCGGCCTAAGTTACACCTTTATGTGGTAATGGCATAAAGCTTATTTCCATTTTTAATATATTACTCTACTACACTCAAAAATATCAGCAAATAATTTGTCGACGAAACCGAAGTGCTGAATTATGTGGTCACATTTTTTTTTATTTTGTATATTTTTTGTGGAAAAACTGCTTCATCCAAAATTTTTTTTGTCTCTATGAGACTATGAGCTTGTAAAAAGATAATCTTTCTATATAGTTTTCCGAAATTGTTAAATTCCGTCATACCTTATGTTTACTAAAACCATTATTCTTTTCAAAATTATTTATAAATGATATCTAAACGAAAGAAATAATAATTGAATAATTTTATACATATTTAAATATTTTTGTTTTTTTATAGAATATTAACATTTTAAGTATTATTTTGAGTTAACTTGTATTTTAATTAGTTATATTTAACAATTACATTTTTAGATGTTGTTATTAGTAGAGAATCCCTCATGAACAGATGTTTTTGGGATTCTATTTGGAATAAATAAATAATAAATCTTTGTACTAATCGGGAGCCGCTGCCGCTGGCGCTGGTCCAAATCCCAAAAAGGGTCCGGATTGCCTCTATGGCTAAATATCCGACAGAGCTCCCAGTTATCCGATTTAATTTGCTAGGGTCCGCCTTCTTCACTTATAGCGTTATTTAAGCACATTACTGCATTTCTAGCAATAGAGTTTAGCTTAAAAGGCTCTAGTGGTAAATGCAGAGAACTCTATCCCTATCGGTCCCTTTGATACGCGGAGAAAACCTGCTGGTTTTAAATATTTTGTTTTCATAATATACATAGGTAGTACATAGAGAATCAGCCATCTGCCATCTTCTATACTATACCTTCTGAGGGGTACTTAATAAACATGTTTCGTCAAAGAAAGCTATTCTAGGCATACAAATACAGATTAAAAATAAGTACACAAGGACTTACCGGCACATTTCTTGTAGAATCATTCAAACTGAAGTAATCTATATTCTGAATGATGCCAGGGGCTTTAAGGCCCAATACAAATAACAGCAAACATGATATGTATCGTAAGACAAATAAGGACATTTCTATTTTGTTAGTAAGCCTAAAAATAAATAAATAAGATAAATTACAAGACAAGATAATATAATATATTATTAACCAAGGAAAGCATGCGTCGTGATCTCAGAAAGTACCTACAATCAAAGACTTAAACCTAAAATAGTTCCTATTTGAATAATTTATAATATGTATATGTATTTTATAATATTTGATTGTAAATACAATAAGTTGTAAATTTAAGGCCCTGGTACCAGCAAACACATTACTGTTTAGGGTCAGTTATAAATAAAATTTAAAAAAAAACGCAATAAAAGAAATATTGAAAGTATGTGATAAGACCGGACCTGACTTTACCTAGCTTTTCCTGACCTACCCTTTAAACTGGAACCACCAATCTTTCTGATCCAAGTTGAGAAAGGTTAAATTTTCAGAAATAAAAATAAGTGTCCAAAATAGTAACAACACTATGCCATGTCCTCTTGTGGGAACCGAAGGAAGTAAATAATGTCTTTCAACTCTGATAATCCATATTGAATATAGATAAGTAAATACAGTTAATACTAATGAATTTATCTAAAACAAAAATAACATTTTATATAGGTAGGTATATTACAAACGAAAATTCAAAGAAGCAGTTTTCATGGAGAACCCAAGGAGTTCACTCTTCCCCGATTACTCATTTTTAATAACATTTCAAACAATAACAGATCTGCTTTTCAGACGTTTTATGAATGAAATATTGAGTTTAGAGTTTATAAGGATTTTGGTTACAACTACAAATAACTTGAGTAATAGATGTGTTTTGGACTTCCATTGCCTTTAGTTTTTCATATCACAACGTTTCAACTGGTAAGTATCTCCAGTCTTCTTCAGGTGAATACTAAATAAGTTACAAAGCTACGAGCCTATTTATACTACCTAGGTAGCAGTAGCTCCGCCCCCCCTAGGTAGTATAAATAGGCTCGTAGCTTTGTAACTTATTTAGTATTCACCTGAAGACGACTGGAGATACTTACCAGTTGAAACGTTGTGATATGAAAAACTAAAGGCAATGGAAGTCCAAAACACATCTATAACTCAAGATACATCATTGTCTACAACCTTCAAACAAACACTACAAATAACTTGTGTTAAATAAATGATAAAAAAATAAAATTATAATTTTACTTATGTTTCGCAACACAGTTGCTTCTTACCATTTTTAAGTACTCCTTTAAAGAAGCAACTGTGTTGCGAAACATGTCGAGTCAAAAAAAAAATCTGTGGAAAGTGTAACATAATTTTATTTTTTTACCATTTATTTAACACAATTAATAAGGGATTTCCACCAAGTAAAAGCCGAATCAATTCTATTATAAAAATAACTTACCATATAGCCATATATTTTTTCATCATCAAAAATGGTTGCTACCAGAGTAAATCTTACAGCCTCTAACACAGGTAAAAATATAGTTAAAAATATCTGTAGGTTATATAGTTTTGATTTTGTCAAATGATTAGGTGCTACTTCTGTTCCGTATTTTCTGTATATGCATAACTGTATTGTTCCTAGAAACATCAATCAATTAACTATCTGACCTAAGACCTAAGGCCTTACTTTAATAACCTTTTTAATAAAAAAGTTGTAAAATAAACTTATTTTTTGTCCTCCACAGTCACTGGATTTCTCCAAATTGATATAGATACACTATTTAAATGCTCCTACCTGCAATAAGAATAAACCCAGCAATAATAGTACTTGTCAGTGTATTCATAAAACACTGATTTATGCCATGGTTCACCCATACATCCCAGATGGTTCCATTTGGGGGGCAATATGAAAAATTATGAAGGTCCATCTTGATTTTCCTAAAATAATTTGCAATTATTACAAAATAAATTATACTTTTAAAGGAAAATAAATATATAGGACTGTTTCATATATTTTTGCTTCTTCAACATTATAAGAGGTCGTTTTAGCATATTTTATAATCATTTACTTTAAAAAATCCAGTCCTAGAGCTAATATTGGACATAAATTAATCCACTAAGAGTAAATATAGACAGGATTTATTTGCTTTTGATGTGTGATGATTCAAGTCTAAATAAGTATTCTAAATAATCTATTACGGTTATTATTATCATTTACTTTTTACAATAACAAAGTTAAGCAAATAAAAATATAATGGAAAATTAAAATAGATAGTACCTAAGTATTTTGCTGATTTTAAAAAGTATTAGCGTAAAGGTAACAGAGGTACATACCTTTTTCTAGTCCTGAGGTCTAAACGTAGACATAATAGACGAATAAATTATAATTTTTAAAAGATAATGAGGTAAGGTATTATTTTTCTTTTATAGTTGTTTAGTCACCGAAAGTGCAAATGTCAAACAATTTTTCACACTTATTTTTGAGGTTATGTAAGTTGTCAGCCAGGCACAGAGAAGTAGAAGGATAGACTTCAATTAGCTAATAGCAAAGTTCCTTTTGACTTCTTTTAAATAGCAAAAGGGGAAATTTCTTTCAAAAACCTTGATGTCCTATAAACTTTTCATGTCTTAATGTTATTGATATGGTTTTTGTGACATATATTATATGTACAGGGTGTCCCAAATTCGAGCCTCATCATGGGGATCTCGGAAACTATAGAGATACAGCATCGGTCAAATTGTGGCAAAGTTGCGCAATTTCGTACTAAGCAATATCGCAAAAAAATATCCGAGCTATCTGCTTTAGTTTTTAAAATTTTTGCAAAAAACTAAAATTTTGTGTTTTTTTTTTTTTTAATTGCTCGACTTATTTTATCCGCTACAGAAAAACAAGCACAACATTGTTAAGGCAACTTTTTACGCTCCATATTGTGACGTTTTTAGAATTTCGTTACAACGTTTGGTTTTTGTGGAACTATTATCAACTTTAATTTTTTAAATACGGACCTGCATTTTTTATTTTATTTTTTAATAGCCCTTTAAGCCCTGAATTCAACCATGTACCACACTTAATTATATTTAGACGTTTTGATGTCATTATTACATCTTCAGGAATGTGATAATTATTTTTAAATACGGCCCTGTTGCTAGTTACTTAATCTTTTTACCCCATACAACATGTAAATGGATCCGGAATTTTATACAAATAATTAACTATATTTAAGTTTTTATATAAATTGTAACTATGGAGGACTTGAGGTAGGAGGCCGATCGCAATGCATTGGATTCGGTCCCAAATTAGCATCGGTAATTCAGCTTTACGAGTCGCTGTAAGATGGCGCGCGTGTTCGAAGTGGGCTATCAAATAATGGTTTCTTATGGACGCAATAACTATTTTTATTTAAATTAGTTCTTTAAGGAACAAATAAGGACTTTTATATGAATTTACACTTACTTTATTATATTTATTAGTAAACTCGGCCTGTATGCAGTTCCAACGATGCTTGGTTTTTAAAATACAGGGTATTAAACATTTTAGCTATACCTTTGGAGCTAGAAAGAGACTTATTTGGCTTCGTTTTCTCTCTGAAAAAGATCCTGTCCTACACCCCGACACAAAGCCAACTCTACTTTTATAAATTGTACCATTATTTATTATAAATATATATGGAAATTAATTACAATACAACGTTATTTGTCTTGTCTTGCCTTCAAACTATTTGTTATTTCGAAAAATAAAATGTCAATTGTCAAAAGTAAAAGCACAGAAAAATAAAGGGTTTAAGTAAAAGTTAAAAACTATGGAGGATCTAGTTTTCCATATTAAAAACGAAGAAGAAGAGGACAACATCAGCCCACTTCGGACGCGAGAGCCATCTATCGGCCAATAGCGAACTAACCAAAAAACCGGGACAGAATTTGAAAATGCTGCCATTGTCGATCGGCCTCCTACCCTATAGTTCTCCATAATTGTAACAAAGTAAAAATAAAACTAAACAAAACAAAGGTGGCTATGACAAGAACTTTTACTTGATTGTTTGGCTTAATTATCTTGACAACTGCAGTCACCATTTTTACTGAATATTTCAGCAAAATTATGTTTTCTGCTTTAGAAAAGCGCGACATTTTACGAGTTTATTATTCCTCCAATAGGAATTCACAAATTTCTTGTGACCGTTATTTACAGGACTATCCTGAACGCTTGCAGCCTCATTATAGTTATTTTGCTACGCTTGATACTAATTTAGCCCAGTATGGTAGTTTTAATAAACCAAGAGTCAAATATGGTACACGAATGGAGCCGGAAGAACAACAAAATATTTTAGATTCTGTAACCCACCAAAATCCCGCTAAACGATATTTCAATCTAACAACTAACACCAGGGCCGTATTTAAAAATAATTATCACATTCCTGAAGATGTAATAATGACATCAAAACGTCTTAATATAATTAAGTGTGATACATGGTTGATTTCAGGGCTTAAAGGGCTATCAAAAAATAAAATAAAAAATGCAGGTCCGTATTTAAAAAATTAAAGTTGATAATAGTTCCACAAAAACGAAACGTTGTAACGAAATTCTAAAAACGTCACAATATGGAGCGTAAAAAGTTGCCTTAACAATGTCGTGCTTGTTTTTCTGTGGCGGATAAAATAAGTCAAGCAGTTTAAAAAAACAAAAACTCAAAATTTTAGTTTTTTGCAAAAATTTCAAAAACTAAAAAAGATAGCTCAGATATTTTTTTGCGATATTGCTCAGTACGAAATTGCGCAACTTTGCCACAATTTAACCGATGCTGTATCTCTTATAGTTTCCGAGATCCCCATGATGAGGCTCGAATTTGGGACACCCTGTACATTATTTCCTTTGTTTCACATCGTGTTTGTGAAAATTCTCTTTCACTCTAGATATTTTCCAGTTTTTGTTGTATCCGACTTCGATGCTACCATTGATATTTCTCTTACGATGCGCATTCCTAATCCTAAATCATTACCTATGGATGGCCCTCCCATTTCGACTTTTCAGCCAGTATAATATTCATAATATTCATTGCAGCCAAACGACTGCTTTTTATTTAATTCAATTATCGCAACCTAATTTCGGATGCCGGCTTTGAAGGGAACGTTCACTATGTCAGTCAAGACCTGTCAAGAAGTTACCAACAGAGGACGCGAGCGTAACTCTCCATTTTATAGTGATTCTATACGAATAGTGACTACACGCAGTTGAATTTAAGCAGGGCCGTAACCGCACGTTAATGTAAAGATGAGAACCCATACAACACAGAACACGTCTTGCAATAAAGTACAAGTAGGTACCAGGATTGCTTTGTTTAGTCAGGGTTTTGTTAACCCCCTGCAGAAGCTATTGACATTTAAAAATTTGACAGTCCTGGCAAGCCTGAAGTTACAGACAGGGAGGATTTTAATGTAAAGAAATGAATACAAAATGGACTTGGCGCAAGTTAAAATGAGATGGAGCAAGACGTACTCAACGTTGCAAATTTCTGTTTGAGCGGGAACTGTTGCTAGATTCCCCATAGCAGCAAATACGTTCCGATAGAAAAGCACCCACCCACCCCAATGTTTAATGTTTTCGTTTTCTATCTTGGCTGAATTTTTCAGGTAAGCGTAGATACGGTCAAATATTACTGAATTATTGAAGTGAATACCTACAGCATTTCTGTAGCAGAAAATAAATTATCCCCCCTCTGGCCTCGCCATGCATTGTTCACGCCGGAAACACTGATTGATCTGTTGTCCTTATTGCGGACACCTAAAAACATATTATTTCTCTCTCTCTCTCATCCTCACATAAAATGCCACTGTAACTTGAAGTTTGCCAGTAGTGTAAAGCAATTTAATCGTTGCATCTTATATTATTGGTTTGATAACAATTAATTTTAATAAAACAAATTATATCCCTTTTACTTTAAACCTAAATAACCTACCACAAAATATGAATAGTATTCAAATAAAGGAAGACATTCAAATTTTTAAAGTTAATAAAATAAAATATTTAGGAATTATTTTTGACAGTAAATTAAATTGGAATTTTCACATAGAATACCGATTTTTAAAAACATTTAAAAAATTTTTAATGTAAGACATTTTTACGCGTTAGTTAAAACTCATTTAAATTACGGAATCTTAGGTTGGGGAGGAATAAATAGAACTTTAGTTAAAAAATTAGAAATATTACAAAAAATGTTTCTAAAAATTAAATTCAATAAAGATTACCTTTATCCTTCAAAAGAATTATATTCAGAAACAAAAAAGTTGAACATAAGACAACTTTACATTTATAACATCTGAATATATATATTTAAAAATAAAAACCTTATACAATTTAAAAACCATAATTATAATACACATCATAAAAATGAAATAACCATAAAACCTAAAATAAATAAGTCCATAGGCCAAAAAAATTTCAATTTAAACGATTATTTACCAACAAAAATTAAAAAATTGATTTCATTAAAAAATTTAAAGTCGAAATAAAAACATGGATATTAAAAACAGACAATTTGAAAATATTTTTAGAAATGCTTTAATTAATTAATATTGTTCTGAATAATTTATATAAGTAATATTTTTTACTTAAAAATTATAAATTAATAATTTTATTATAGGTAATATATTTCTTCAAAAAAGCTGCGTTTATACTATAAATTAACATTTTTACTTTAAAAAACTTTTTTAATGCATATTTATGATTTTACATACTAAAACAAAAAATAAAATTTGCCCCTAACAAGCTCAGCTTCAGGGGATTAAAGAATAAGTTTATAGAAGACAACATAAACATATTTATTATATTATTAAATTTTAAATAAACTTATTATTATTATTATTATTAGTTTACGACCAAAGTAAAATTACAAAAACCCCTAGGCGAGAATCTCCTATCAATAAAATGTCGGCGTTTTTCCGGTTACTACTGTTTTTTTAAAGCTATTTAATAACAAATGAAACGAGATACTTTTGTTTTAGTTAATTTATTTTTTACATACAGTAAAGATACTATAACATTAAATTTCAAATACACAGATAACTCGAAATATTATTTCTAAATGTGTGCTCAGAAATCTTCTAATGTAGGGACAATCTAAAAGTGTAGAAAAAGAAAACTTATGGAAAATATTCGTTGTGTCGAAAAAATTTTCAGAAAAATAAGGTTTATATAGGTGATACATTACGACACTTAGTAATATTTTTTCTTTTACCCTAATATGTAGATGTTTATTATAGACATAGAGTAACAATATATTTTATGTTCAGTTTAGTTAAATGGGTCCTTCGTCAAATACCTTAAAAATTTGAAATCTTATATGTACAAATTGACTATTTACCATATTTCAGTACGAAAAAATATCACAGATACAAATATGGTGTGAAATGAAAGAAAAATAATAGATTAACGGAACATAGGAGAACGAAAATAAAACAATAGCAAATAAGTGAAAAAGAAAAAGTAATTTTTATTTAATAAAAAGTAACAAAAACCGATAATTTTATAAATAATTACATTTTTTTAACTTAGATCACAAGCTTATACAACGGAAGTACCTTTATTGTACAAAAAAACGTTTCTCAAATATAAACTTAACTAACATCTTAAAGCTTGTCTTTCTTACTTAAACACTAACCCAAACTGTTTAATACGTTGTAGCAACTTTACCGTAAAACTTAACTTGATGTAACCAAAATATATGAAAATATAACACTTTCCGTATACAAATGTAAAACGTATACAACATACAACAGATTTGACTTTTGTGAGCAACCTGAAATTAAAACTGTTTTAAGTACTAAACACTTATTAATATAAAAAATTCCTGACATTTCCGAGATCTCGTTTAAGGTGGGAGTATCAACATGCTTGCCAACCTATAACCTATTTCGCGTAGATTTATTTATGATTTCTAGCTTTTATACAAAATTTAAACAAAATTAGTATCGACTTTGATATTCTATAGGTAATAATTACATATTTAACAAATATCAAGGAATTTCATAACTTATTTTAGGAGAATTATATAGCGAAAAATATCGGATTTTAACATTATTATGTCATTGTCACTTATTGTTCTGTCACTACCTATACAATTCTCCCAAAATTAGCAATGAAACAAATTGATATTTTTGTAATATATCAGATACTACCTAAATAATATACCGACGATGTTGATTTTCTTTAAATGTTGGTTATTAAAATAATAAACTCAAAAAATCAACGCGAAATAGGTTATAGGTTGGCAATAGATTGAATGACGTTGAGAATTCAACCTTAATAATTATAGCAATTCTTATTAATAAAAATATTCGATGTGCGAAAAAAACATTTCTAAGATGCGTACAACATTTTGTTTCTTTTTGTCTTATACATTAGTGACACACCGAGGGGGGATAGAAACCCTCCCAGGGCCTGGGAAAAAAAATATGAAGGTGTATATATATTAAATTACTTTTTTTAAACGAATTTAAAAAAATGGTATTGTTGGCTCTTAAAATATTTTGATTATTAAAAGCAAAAATATATCTTGGTCAAGTTTGTCCTAATTAGTTCTGTTTCTGCTTTTATTACTTTTATTTAGCCAAACATTTTTTACTAATAATTTGATAATTCGTTGTGCTCCAAAGATTTTTGAATGAAACTCAAAAGTAACGATTTGGGATTTGGTTTTAGAGGGGCACACTTAAAAAATTGTGGAGGGGAGGAAGAGGAGGCCACTGCCTTAGATCACCTGAAAATATATATGCCGTATTTCACGAACTATTGTCAACGTCAGCAGTATATTTAACAAAATTTCGAAAAAATGAATCTACTTGACAAGCAAGGTTGATAACTTTATTTGAAGAAGACATTGCTAAAGCGTTTGGAAAACCCAAAGGTACCATACAAGACCTTAGAAATGCCTGAAAAAACATCGAGTCGTTGGACAGAAAGGCTGGAAGGAAGTGGCAGAAGAAGAGTTTCAAACGAAAACCCCGATAATGTCCAGGATTTTAATTTCGTCCCTTGAGTGCACTTAACTTTTACAGTACCTACCATAACTTCACGACCGAAGTTTACAATCATGTTTTTTACCAAATATATGGCCCTATAATTACAAAGATACATTTTAATGACTTAATTGGGTTTGGTAGTATGACATAGTAAAAAAAAAGGTACTCGCATTGGGTAAAATTTAGAACTTACACCTTATTTCAAGGATAAAATAATGTTCTATTAGATATTTTCAAAAAAATGTTGTTGCAAGTTTGCCAGAAAAAGTGCTTATAAACTTAAAACAGTCTTATAGTACTTATAGTAAACAAGAGGAAAATTTCCATTGCAATGCTACCATTCGCAACAGTCGGTGGATGAGACACACAGACTGATGTGTTCACGTCAATATGGTCTAATACTATTAATATTTGCACCAAAAACTTAAAAATATACAAATCGAATGTTTAAACTTAAAGTCCGGAATTCTTATACCCGAAACCTTCGACAATTGAACCCTCTGTTTGGGGGATTTCAATTTTCAAAGTCCGAAAAAAAAAGCTGGTTTTTAGAGATTCACAATAAGGAAAGGAAAACTAACAATCTACAGAGCTCTAGGAAAAATTATATAAGTACGTATTATAATAAATTATATTATATTTGAGCTATAGTTGGTTTTAAAAGCAACCACTCTCTATATAGGCTAATAAATCACTTAACTAAAAAAATATATTATAAAAATAAAATAAAAATTCTCCATTCGAGTGCCTGCCCTTAAAACGACAGGTAAATTAACTAATTATAAAAAATTATAAATTCTGTACAATACCTTAACTAAAAATGTATTCACAATGTCTTTATATACTTTTTCTATAAACAAATTTTTAGGCAAAAACCTTTAATGAAATAATTGTATAAACATATTGCCTTTCCTGGGCAGTTTTCATGAGGGTCCCACCAATACAATAAAAAGAAATACTACATTATATAGAATCCTGCGATGTGTTCACACTGTATATATTCATTCAATTTCATTCAAAAAATAAAGTTACAGTGGACGAATTTTTGAAATCGATAGGTATAAAATAAAAGCAAGGCATCAAAATCTATGGGATATACAGGGTGTTCTCAAAGTTGAGTCATTTATTTTACCAGGTTGTAGAACTCGTAAAAATAAGTAATTGTACCAAAAATCATTTATATAAAAGTTGCAGAATAAAGAAGTCATTAACAATTGAAAAAATGTAAAATTTAAAAACTTAAGACCTGCTCTTTGGTATTCTCGACCACTGAAACCCGTAAAATGAATGAATGATAAGTCATTTGTATCCTACAAAAAAATAAGCCATACCCAGTATCGCCAGTAAACAAAACATTGATAACGCAGTGGTCGAGAATATCAAAAAATCAGGTCCTACAGTTTTTAAATTTTACATTTTTTCAATTGTTAATAACTTCTTTATTCTGCAACTTTTATATAAATGATTTTTGGTTTAATTACTTATTTTTACGAGTTCTACAACCTGGTAAAATAAATTACTCAACTTTGAGAACACCCTGTATATTTTTTAGCTGCAGATTATCGCATTCGATTTGGCTTTGTCTCAGGAATAAAAAGAAGTATCGGAATGAGGCACATAGCTAGAGGAGGGGAATGGGCAGGGCCGCCTCGACTTTTGAAATTTGATGGATACATGTTTCGAACGTAGAAACGTTCATCATCAGGAGACAGAAAAATATTTATATAGTGCTGATGGTTTTAGCAAAAGAGTAAATGGTGAAGGACCATACATTCAAAATTCAATTTCAAGCTAAGTTTCCAATACTAATGTGAATATCACCAAATAAAAAATACACGTACCTTTTTAATTTTCCACTTGTATGCCAAATTTCGTGAATATCGGTGACGACCAACCTGTGTCAGCAGTCGGTCTTACTAGTATTATTTTGCAAGTTATAAATTTTGTAATGTGATACGTAGGTACCTAATGTAGCATATCTTTTTAAACTCAAAAAAAATATGGTGATTCAGTAGCTCAGTGAACAACTATATGCCTCAGTTTAAATTATAGGCTATTGGCTAGTTCGTATTCAAACTCTACAAGTTTAACTTTATACTTTATAGAATTATTAAAACAAAAAAAACTTTTTACTCAATACGCGCAAATTGAAACACCATCATTGCTATTATTGTGGTTAATTTGATCGGTAATATTAACCAGTTGATTGTTCAACAGCTCCAAACTAAGATGATCCATTGAAAAGTAGTAAATATAAAAAAAAACGTGCATACTTCTCCTTAAAGTAATTTCGTCAGTGTCCGATTCTAGATTAACTTCCCCTACGTAATCATCAAGCCTGTCAATGTCAAACGAATAATTATTAATCTAGTGTTTACGGGAATACGTTTATAATTGCGCGAGGTACCTAAGTAGATGCTCATCATAAGTAACCTTTAACCAAAATAAATGGACAATTAGCTCGTATCTTATAGCGTGCGAAAAAAAAAGAGGATATTACGAAACAATGAAGGAAACGTCCAAATTATGGTAAATGAGTGGTTAAATATTTCAGAAAAAACTTCCTGTTTATAATAAAATATTATATATTTAACGCTTGAAAAATACTGATGTGTGGAAAATACTCTTTAATTTAAAAATACAGACTAGACATTCTGGGAGCAGATATTCCACATGTTTATTGGTATCAAATTACAGTCATAGGAATATAGAGTGTATCAAATATAATTGTATTTCATTGCAGTGATAAGGAGAGGATTCGTCTAAAGTCAGTACAATTATTTTATACAAGAAATTTAAGGTGATAGTATAACGCAGTGATAAACACAGAGTTCTCCTATTCTTCGTACCTCTAAAATAAGTTATAAGTATTAAGTATACATTTATCCAATCAAGACCTGATAAGAAACGTATCTTATACCTTTCAAAGTTATACAGAAGCAAAGCTACCAAAATAGGTAAATATAATCCAGAACCTATCAAGACGAACGTGCTTGCTAACCAAGTTAACAGTTAGAATGTATTCTTAATTTCTTTCACCCTGGGGCGAAGCATGTCCCCTCTACCAAATGTTTTACATTGTAGAATTTACACCTAAATATTTCAATAACCTTTTTTAATAAAATTATTAATGTAAAATATATGTAGTAGTAACTTAAATTTTGCAACATTGTTCACTGAGTCACCCTCACCAATCGAAATCCCTAAATTAAACGTATGAGATCAACAACTTTTCAATCCAGTCTCACCCCCGTGAAAACTACCTCGTTTTACCCTACCTAAACTATATCATTCCTAAAAATTTATTTATCTTTTAACCCTCCTAATATGGAATGCTCCATCAGGCTCGAATTCGGTTGGTGAGCATAATTCCTGATCTGGTGTAACGAAATCAGCTGATTGGGAAACCCATTACTGGGCTGACTCTTCGGTATATCTAGACTATTCTGTTTCTGGAATGATAGCGCATCGTATATGTAAGGCCTATTAGGCGCCAGCTGGTGGTTTAGATGGTTCAAATGCCCCGACATGGAATTAATAGGGGTAAATGCTGAGTTGGTGTTGTTTTTAGAAATCGAGGAGTCATAGGAATTCCCTAGATTAGCGTTGGGGGTGCCGGGAGGAGGTGGAGGGTTCTGGCTGAGCTGCTGCCTGATAATGACGAGGTCCTCGTTCTGTTCGAGAAGCCCTCGGGGAATGTCGGTGGGGTAGTCGTGCATGTTTTCGGCGCTGTCGGGGGATACTTTGGGCCAGTAAGGGTGGTCCAGGCCTCGATGATTTAATCCTGAAAGAAAAAATTATATAAATAAGGTATTTAATTTGATGCGCGAGGCCCACCCATTACATGTTTTTTATTTGAAAGGTTAGTAATATCTACAGCTGCTTTTTACAGAAAAATGACTTGAACTAGCTAAACTCACCTCCTAGACCACCGATTGGAGGCCTCTTATCCGTCCTTTCAGCATGTTTCTGCATATGCTTCTGCAGATACGTCTCCTGAGTATAGCTTTTGCCGCAATATTGACAGATGTGTGTCTTAAGATGCTTGCTTTCTTTATGCTTTGGTATATGTTCTAACAGCGAGGGCTCGTCGCTAAAACACTTATAGCAGGAATTACATTTGTATGGTTTGTCGGTTTGGTGACACCTTGAGTGTGACTGGAGGTTGCTGAGTTGCGAAAATGCTTTTTGACAACCTGGATGCCGGCATCTGAAATAGAAGAGGTTATGAGGAAGATGTAACAACGTTTTGCGATTGTATCTAATTAAAACAGGGTTAGTTGTCATAATTATTAAAGGATTTAATTACTTAAAGTTACTTTTTCCTATATATATACCTCGAAGGAGGAGACTGTATTATTAGCAATAACATAAATAATGAGCCTAATGAATAAAAATTAAGCAATTACTTAAAGCAATTACTTTTTAGTAAAAGCAATTGCTAGATCTGGATATGAACAAAATGTTTAAGCGATTGCTGTTTTTCTTACACCTCTGTAGCAAATGCTTATTCAACACAAATTCAGACGTGGCTTATGCACTTGTTCAGATTATGGATTTCACGTTCAGTTTGGTGCCTAATTTGCAAAAGAGTTGACGTAAATACAACATCGTTGGTCTATTTATTTAGTACAATAGTAATCTGTTACGTTTTTGTGGAAAATAAGAAACTTATATTTGTGATATGGCAGATTTCAGTGAAAATGAGAAAAGTGATAGTAGTGATGAAGTGAAGAAATTAAAGACAAGCAATTGATATTCGTTCACAAATTGAAGGCACATAAATAAATCTCTCTGACCACAACCTTTTAGCTTCCACAACAGCTTCAGCACTTATAGGAAATTTAATAAAAATATTGGCCTTCTCCAAAACTGCATCCATTACAGAAGTGTATCTCTTATAGAAAATAGTTTGGTAAACACCGAGTTCTTCACCTACAGAATTTTGAAAGCCCGGATCCGACAATTTCCCAAGAAAGACTTTAATCTTATTTAAAGGCGACAGTGCACCCCCTCGCCTTTTACCAGTATCAGTCAAAAAATAATTTGCCAACCACTCAACTTTTTCGCAGTAAAATCGATATAAATTTCTGAAATCATGATATCTGCAATTTTTGCGTACACTGTAGCTTTTTCTTTTACGGGCGTTCATATATTCAGCCATAATTGAAGACACAAATTACGAGCAACGCACGTGTATGCCGCGGAGAACTAAAGTTGACTGCTACCAAGCAAATGATGCAAGGGTCGACCTACCTTAAAAAGTTGAAAGCAATTGCTACACTAGAAAAAGCAATTCCTTAATTTATTCATCACATTTTAAGCAAACGATAGCAATTGCTTCTCTTTTTTAAGAAAAAGCATTGACTAGAAGCAATTCCTGCACTTTTAAGCGATCGCTGGACGCAAAAGCAATTACTTTAGTTTATTCATTGGCTTTCAAGAAATTACTTCGATTTTATAAGAAAAAGCGATCGCTACATTTTTATTCATTAGGCTCATTGTCGCGGTTTAATTATTGTTGTATAGATATTTTTTGCTTCCTTAGAAGCACTGCTGTAGGCTTGTTGCTTTAGAGTTGGGTGGCTTGAGAGCTCCTGGTTGCCAGACAATATTTTTGTGTTTTTGTCTATCTCTTGGTGGTTAGATAGCTTTTAGAAGGGAAGGCACTGATGGAAGCTGCCTTGTCTATGCTAATATGTTCCTACTAGCACTACTCCTATGCTAACAGCTCTAACAAATATTTCACAACTACTTTACTTGGGACCAGTTGCTTTTCTTCAAAGCTCTCATCAGCTAAGTATTGACTTCCGACTAAATCTCACGTAACCACGATTACATTTTCTTGTAGCCGTAATCTTAACCTTACGCACGTCTGCAACCAAAACCATATAAAGGAAACCAACTACGAAATCCTCGGAACTTTACGCAAAAAACACTCGACTGCCAATAAAAAGCGAAAGTTTTTTTTTTAAATGCCATTCGGCCGGTAGATATCAACAGTTTGCTATTATTGTTATTACGCGTGTATATACCGACCTTGACAGTAAAAAATGTAAAGCGCTGTCGATAAATATTCATTATTGCTCTCGCGCGTTACATGGCCAGGAAAAATCTGATTCAATTCTAATTGTTCGGTAAATTGTTAATCGGATTGGAACAAATGTATTCGGTTCTTTTCACATGATGGTGGTCTTTTTTTTTATTCCGCATTGTCTGTTATTCAATTGAGTTTGTATTATGCATATGTAGGCATATATAATTTTACAAGATCATTGCCAAAGACAAATTATTGTTGTTATTGTTGTTAATTACAACATTTTCATAGTAACTGTTTCTTTAATTTTATTATTTTTTCTAAAGACGATACCCTTGTACAGTTCTTAATTAATTTGTTATGTAAATTAGTAACTTCAACATGTTTTAAATGTATCTATAGTGTGACCAGTAAAGTCCGCATCATACCTATAGGGGTTTTTTTTTATTAATAGCTTTATTCGAAATTTAACTTTGGCATCAAGTTCTGCTTCGATCGAGACGAAAATTAAGCAAAAAAATAGTAGTCACGTGATTCGCATTTTCTGTCAAATTTTAATTTTTTCCAAAAAAAAATTCCAATTTCTGAAAGCATCGAAAAAAGTTATATTGCACCACTTTTGCAAAATGAGACTCACCGCAACATACATAAAACTTCTTAGTTTTGACAATGCTTTATTTCAGATACATTTTCTTTAAAGTAGCGCCATATTAAATGTGTGTTTTGCTACAAAATCAAAATTGAGCTATTAAAATTTGGTCGCATGTGATGCAAAGTTTATTTGTTTTTGACCCTGTATAAGGTAACTTCATAAAATAAGTATTTTTGAAAACGTAATTTGTGTCTGAAAGTAATACACCTTAATATTAAGACAAAAAATAACACAGTGTCATCAGTAAAGTGTTCATTAAGTGGAAAATAAATTTTAGTGGTGGGTAAAAAATCAAAATTATCTTATGCAGTGAAATTTTGCATGTGTGCTAGAAACTGCATTTAAGAAAACTTTTTCTAATAACTTTTTTCGATATTTTCAGAAATAACCCCACTTTTAAATTAATTTTTGAAAAAATTAAAATTTGACAGATAACGCGAAACGCGTGACTACTATTTTTTTGCTTAATTTTCATCTCGATCGAAGCAGAACTTGATGCCAGAGTCAAATTTCGAATAAAGCTATTAATAAAAAAATCCCATATGATGCGGACTTTACTGGTCACACTGTATACCTATCCTATAGGTAGTGATCGAGAGAATATTCTCGAGAACGGGAATATTCTCGAGAATATTCTCTGTAAGAAAATTCTCCCGAAAATATTCTCTAAAGAAGTTTTTCTACATAATTTACACCGCCTCGATTTACACTGAAAAATTTTGCAATGATTTTTAAAATTTTGAGTTTCTCTAACCTTTTCTATAACTCTGGCAACAGTGTTTTACGTCTGGCAACAGTGATTCAGGGAAATCCCCTAGAAGCTCGAACGTATACTCGTATACAGCTGTGTGAATTGTAAATGGTGTGGTGGTGGTGAGACTTTTATTTCTTTACGTTTTGTTTGATTAACGCCGTTTGACATTTGCCGAAAATAAGCAGAATAGGTAATTTTTAATTTCTTTTTATTGCCATTTCTAGCGATTTTCTTGCCATTCTTAAAAAATTCTCTAACTTGAGAATATTCTTGAGAATATTCTCGAGAATATTCTCCAAAAGATTATTACCAAGAATATTCTCCAAAAGATTATTACCAAGAATTTTACATCACTATAGGTATATAGTTCTATACATGCCTGTGGAGGCACGGGATATGATAAAATGCCTAAACATGTAGTATTATCGAGGATTTAACTAAAAAGTAAAGAAGTTAGTGGTATAGGCATGATTGCCCATGGTGCCATAAGTGTTAGAATCTTCAGTAGCTGTAGGTAGAACCGTACCTCGAACTTCATGAAAGATGATGGTAATTATATCATGGTTAGAAAACTGCTTGTGTAACTCTACCAGATTTTTATTATTTAGGGTCTATGGATGATGAAAAAACATTAAATTCCCTATTTCCTTCGGTATCCCTGTTGCGTTGTCTGCTAGCGTCAAAGCTCAGAAACCACTAAATGTAGCCTAGACTCGGATACTTAGCAGCTTATTCCGTTGTGAAGCATTTTGCTCGTTGCTACGGGGGTTGCTTTTGCTTATAAACGTCTGATCTATCGGAGACATTTGTGCTACTAAACCTTTAATGACATATACCTCTACTAGCCTGTCGATTCTAAAATGGGCCGGAATTGATCACGTATTTATTTCTATTTAAACACTAAAAGTAATCAACAACAACAGTTATCTACAAAATGTTTTAACTGTTCATCGACAACGCGACGAAACAAATCATGTAAATTAACCTTTAAGTAGTTTTTTTTTTCTACAGCGGCAATCCTTTGCGAGAACAATTTCAATAGCTCGATTGTTTTTCCGTACCCGCGAATTAAAAGGTGAAAAAAAAAACGGAACAATAAATGGACGGATCGGGTTGTGACTAACACCTCCGCTAGCTATTATATTCTAATGGGAATCTAGTTTGCCAAGGCGTAATTGTAACAACGGGATTGGGCAAACGTTGGTAACCATGGTCTATATATGGTTATTTTCCGTTTCTTGTTACTACCGTGCGAGCAAAAATTATTTGCATCAAAGAGGGCCTTGCATCTAAGGATGTAATGCTTAGCCGTAGAGCTTAATACCTGTTAGGTGTCAGTAACTACCTGAATTAACAATCAATCAGTTATTCCGTCATCTTTGACAGTCGTTACAAGTAATTTGTTCATCGTTAATTTTTCCAATTTCTTGAACATTTCACACAATGTGCTTTACGGAACAGCACAAAATATTCATGTTTGAAGCGTATTTTCGAAACGGGGCTAGAGTAAATGGTGAGTGACAATACAATCCGGGTTTGTGCATGGACGATTTTCACGAACATTTTCCTAACGTTGCTTTTAATGCTGGGGATTTTTATCATTGCTTGAAAAGACCCGTGGCTGTGTTTAAGGAAACAGGTTCTATACAAAACAAAAAAGGAGCAGGAAGACCATCTGTAAGAACAGAAGAACTTGTTGCAAACGTTCGTGAAATAATGCAAAATACTCCAACAAATTGTATAAGACGCCTTTCCCAAGAAGTGGGAAGATCTTATGGAACATGCAGGACTATTCTTACAGCTAAATTTATTTCCTTATAAAGTGCAAGTATTCCAAGAAATACAAGCCGCAGATTTTGAAAGACGCAAGAATTACTCTCAATGGTTTACCCAAAATTTACTGGAAAGAAATGATTTATTATACCATTTTTTTCGGATGAAGCCTGGTTCCACCTCTCCGATTATGTGAATTCTCAGAATACACGCATGTGGAGTAGTGAAAATCCTCATTTTTTTGTAGAGTTCACATTGCACCCTCAAAAAATTGGTGTCTGGTTAGCTGTTTCCCGAAGAAGAATTGTTGGTCCTATTTTTTTCCATGACACAGTTACAGCACAGTTGTATAGAGACAATATTTTGAATCCATTTGTGGAGCAATTACTTGACGACGAATTACGTTTTGGATATTTTCAACAGGACGGTGCAACCGCCCATACAGCCGCCGAAACTATTAAATAAACTTACGCAATTTTTTCGACGACAGATTGATCAGTTTTCCATCGGACATTGAATTCCCACCTAGATCACCTTGTTTAACGGTTATGGATTACTTCGTTTTTCCTCATTTAAAAAACACTATTTTTAAAACACCAGTTGCAAATTTAGAACAATAACAAGAAAGGATTATCCAAGAATGTGGTAACATTTCTACAGAGATGCTGGTCAAAACTTTCGAAAATATGAAGAGACGTGTGAATTTATGCTTGGAGCATGACAGTGGCCAATTTCAGCAATTTATGTAATTATTTTTCTTTTTATTTCTGTTGTATATTCTTCCTTTGTTAATTTTGTAAACAGCAAAAATAAATTTGTATTTGTCTCCTTATTTTATTACTCATTAGTTTGGCATAGCATGTCATAATATGAATTTGACAAATCTTTAACCTAGATTTGGTTAGATATATCGTCCCCATATCATTGTGATCTAAACTCAGCCCCACGTTTTTTAATCCAAGCCCTTTTTTGATGCAAATAATTTTTGCTCGCACGGTATGAGTGTCGACAGAAAAGTTAATTTAATTAACAATAAAATAAATGATAATTTCAGTTTTTAGCACTCATAAGGGTAGGAAAATATCCATCGGCGATGGAAAACCCTTACTACGTCAATAGTACAAAGTACAATACATAATAGCCATTATTATAACCCATATAAATAAAAAATTTAAAAGATCTCCGGAGATAACACATCAATTCGTGGCCTCGAGGTGTCTCGCGAAGACATTAATAAAACATTAGGTAGATCCCGAAACCATTTAAATCGCCGCAATTAAAAAATCTTTATTTTTAGTCCGAGCGCCTATACCCTAATTGTTTACGTTGTAACCCGATCGTTCATCATTCCGGCGAGACGCCTCTGAATAAAAATAAAACGGAATTTTTATACCTCGAGGGCAAGTAGAGGTGATAGATTATCCTTAACGACCCCTTACGGCGCGTGAACATGACACTATGTAAAGTTTTAAGGTAGCGAGATTGGTATGGTATAAGCTCGGACTATTTAAAACGGATATTTCAGCCGCAATTAAAAGACGTTTATTTTGTTTTACATAATCAAAATGTGTTTATCCAGCTAGCTGCTGTGATTCGTGTTTATTTTGTTCTTTCAAATTTTATTATTTTAAGAACGCGTTTTGTCCTACTTTTATTAACGATTAGACGGGGATGCTGAAAACATGCAATACTTGAAAGTTGAATATTTTCGAAGTTTCTCCAAAAATATAGTTCGTTTTAAATAATACATCAGGGTGTTTCATTAAGGGTGGCCACCGGAACTACTAGGCATAGAAACTTGGAAAAATAAATTAAGATTAAAGCGGTCATAAGAAAATTCTGGAAATTACTTTTAAGTTCCTCATTTCGCCGCAAGGGGGCACAATTAAAATTTTTTTTTTAATTCTAAATTTCTCTGAAAATTCCTATATTAAGGTATAACTCTGATTACATCATCGAAAAGCTTAGACAATTCTGCATCATTTTGGTTTAAGGCTCATTGGCGTACCGACCTTGAATGTGTAAACATTAAAATCGCTGTAACTTCTAAACGACTTAACCGATTTTACTTAATTTAAGCTTGTTTTGGAAGAGAAAAGTAAATACCTTCAATTGTCGTATTCAATGGTACAAGATAGTTTCTAATAAAATTGCTAGAGGGCGAAATTTGTATTAAAAATTATTGTTTTGGCAATAACTCTGAAACGAACAAAGATATCGAACTGCGGTCTTCACATCTTTTCTTGCAAATTTCATCTACTTTTCGATTATGATGTCATAGTTATACCGTATGATTTGAATTTTCGGGATAAAATCGAAAAAACTGTTATTATTACAAATTGCGCCCTCTAGCAATTTTATTAAACACTATCGTGTACTGTTGGATACGGCGATTGAAGATACTTACCTTTCCCTTCCAAACAAGCTTAAATTTAGTAAAATCGGATAAGTCGTTTAGAAGTAATAGCGATTTTAATGTTTACACATTCAATAGCTTCCCCCACTCTTATCAAGGTCGATACGCCAATGAGCCTTAAACCAAAACGATGCAGAATTGTCTAAAGTTTTCGATGATGTAATCAGAGTTATACCTTAATATGGGAAAAAAATTTAATTGTGCCCCCTTGCGGCGAAATGAGGAACTTAAAAGTAATTTCCAGAATTTTCTCATGACCGCTTTAATGATAATTTTTTTTTCAAGTTTCTATGCCTAGTAGTTTCCGAGATATGGCCGGTGGCCACCCGTAATGAAACACCCTGTTTACCTACAATAGTCACTGGTAATTCACTTAGTAACTTTTTTTTTTGCTGTTTACTTAAATTTATATATCACTTTCCAGTGAGGCTCTCATCATTTCTATGCGTTGTTAATCTTCAGCGAGACGTATTTTTATTTTAGATGTAATATCCTGATCCGTTTCTCTATCATAACGCTGTATAAGCGGTTTTGAACGATTTACCACGCCAGCTATTCCATTAATCGCTAATCCAAAAAGAATAGGCCCTAAATTTGAGCCCTGTGGAACCCCACTACAAAAGTGGCGGCGATAAGGAATCGACATGCTGTTGTACTTACTTATAAGGTTTATCTCCGGTATGTGTCCGAATATGTTGCTGTAGATGACTTAGCTGGGTGAACTTCCTTTGGCATATTTCGCATCTATAGGGCTTGATTCCGAGATGAATCCTAGTGTGCTGGGAGAGATAGGAACTATTGGCGAAGGCTTTGCAACATTGTGAACACTTGTAGGGTTTGGCTTCGCGCATATGCGCCTGCGTGTGTAGTTGGAGCTCTGCTTTGGAACTAAATACCTGAAAAGAAGGAAACTAACGTTAGACATATTATGCCATTTTTCATTAGCAAACTTCAGGGAACTTAAAGGTGTCTTAACTCTTAAGGAGACCGTTGGTTTAATTGTATGTCTTCTGGTAAATATATACTGTATTCTTTATTGTGTCTTCGTAGGAATTATTGCGGCTATTACGCGTTTATTGGCACCGTTGCAGTGATAAGATGATACGTAACGTTAGTACAAAGGATAATGATGATGATAATAATAGCTTATGTGGCATAAGTACGATATCTTATATTAAACAGACGCCAGGGGGACTGAGATGTAATGGTCTTCTGATTGAGAAATAAGGAAACTGTTCCAGACTCGATTTGGTCGAGCTACTGGATAATTCCATGGTAACGTGGATGACTAGGCAATTTAGAACCAGATATGCACAGCTGATACAGCTGTATCAGATTTTTAATTAGTAATATTTCTGCACATTTTTTAATGCTTGAGACATTCGAACGTCAATGCATTTCTGGTTTTGAAGTGTCGTCGGTTCATTCACGTGATAAATTGATTACCCTACTTGAGAATAAAACGATTCGAGTTTTTAAGATACTTTGGCATTTCAAAAATGTATTTTTATTTTACTTTAAATCAACAATACAGGGTTCCCCATTTAAAACGAAACAGGCTAAATATCTGGTTCCACGTTAATTTAAAAAAAAAAACGCTCCGACCCGTCGATTTTTATTTCGAGGGGGACATCTTTTGCGTATATTGTCAATCTTGTTACTTTAAGCCCCTAGGAGGGAGGGGGGGGGGGGGGGGGTTAAGATCTAAATCTTAAATGGATACCCCTATTTTATATAATTTTTTGGATTCTGCATAAAATTCTGAACATATTTTAATAAAAGCATTATTAGTCTATACTAAACAGTTTCCGAGATATTTACTCTTGAAAAATGAGATTTTTGAACTTTAACAGCGTCTAGCTTTCTAACTGTACGTCTTAGAGTAAAACGGCATACATGTCCCTATCTTCGATTTTCATTATCTTTCCAATAGTGTCAACTTCCGGTTAAACCGGTTGTAAGAAATATAGTACTTCCGGTTTAACCGGAAGTTGACACATTGGAAAGATAATAAAAATCGAAGATAGGGACATGTAAGCCGTTTTACTCTAAGACGTACAGTTAGAAAGCTAGACGCTGTCAAAGTTCAAAAATCTCATTTTTCAAGAGTCAATATCTCGGAAACTGTTTAGTATAGACTAATAATGCTTTTATTAAAATATGTTTAGAATTTTATGCAGAATCCAAAAAAATTATATAAAATAGGGGTATTCATTTAAAATTTAGATCTTACCCCCCCTCACTCCTAGGGGCTTGAAGTAACAAGATTGACAATATACGCAAAAGATGTCCCCTCGAAATAAAAATCGACGGGTCCGAGCGTTTTTTTTTTTAATTACTGTGGAACCAGATATTTGGCCTGTTTCGTTTCAAATGGGGAACCCTGTATAAGTATTGGTCCACTATTTAATAGACCACTTAAGAGGAAGTAACCCCTTTACCACAATGAAAATTGCCGAACGTTTTGCTGGTCAAACGAAAATAAAAAATAAAAATTGGTATTTAGAAAATAAATTCTACTTTAAATACCCCATCCAGAAAAGTAAATGACGATCGAAAATATTCCCAAAATTTTTTTTATTTTTAGTAATTTTGTAATATCTTAAACAATTCTTTATTGGTCAAAAGCAAAATGACTTTCCCGGGTGTAGAATGTTGTACCAAACAATTTTTCTTAAAGCCATACGCAAAAGATGTCCCCTCGAAATAAAAATCGACGGGTCCGAGCGTTTTTTTTTTTAATTACTGTGGAACCAGATATTTGGCCTGTTTCGTTTCAAATGGGGAACCCTGTATAAGTATTGGTCCACTATTTAATAGACCACTTAAGAGGAAGTAACCCCTTTACCACAATGAAAATTGCCGAACGTTTTGCTGGTCAAACGAAAAGAAAAAATAAAAATTGGTATTTAGAAAATAAATTCTACTTTAAATACCCCATCCAGAAAAGTAAATGACGATCGAAAATATTCCCAAAATTTTTTTTTTATTTTTAGTAATTTTGTAATATCTTAAACAATTCTTTATTGGTCAAAAGCAAAATGACTTTCCCGGGTGTAGAATGTTGTACCAAACAATTTTTCTTAAAGCCATTTTTCAATATCGGCCTTACTTTTTTCTCAAAAACGTTGGGCGCGTAAAGTGAATTTAAGCGTGTAAAGTGGATTTACGCGCCCAACGTTTTTGAGAAAAAAGTAAGGTCGATATTGAAAAATGGCTTTAAGAGAAATTGTTTGATACAACATTCTACACCCGGGAAAGTCATTTTGCTTTTGACCAATAAAGAATTGTTTAAGATATTACAAAATTACTAAAAATAAAAAAAATTTCTAAAAAAAATTTTGGGAATATTTTCGATCGTCATTTATTTTTCTGGATGGGGTATTTAAAGTAGAATTTATTTTCTAAATACCAATTTTTATTTTTTCTTTTCGTTTGACCAGCAAAACGTTCGGCAATTTTCATTGTGGTAAAAGGGGTTACTGCTCTTAACAGATGATACATGAACACACACATTAAATTAATTTCCTTAACAACACGAAAGATTTTACTTTTAGAAAAAAGTCTTCGTATTTTTTTTCTTCTTTACAAAATGGTGTTATCAATTTAGGAAATTAATTTTAGACGTTTTTTACTTTGCTATGCTGTTTAAAAGAAGCAAAAGGAAAGTCCCTAATAGCAAGGAGAGTAAAAGAAATCCACAGAGAATATGTAAGAACAAAAATGGCACCGAGCCGGCTCTGGAGTGTATTTAACGATGTCGGTAAAGAAGGAAAACCTAATAACAAGAGGGTTGCGCGCATGCCCATCCCTGTTGGGCGCTAGGGGATCTGACCGGTGAATCATGCGTACAAACGTTTTTTTCACCAATAAAACATAACTTTTGTTTGCGCACGAGAAAAGCTGAACGGATCTAAAAAAACTAAATATAGGGAAATTGGTATGAAAATAATCCGTAAGATTTTTGTTTGGGTGAGAATGTAGGCTACCTACCGCAGTGGTAGCAGTAAATGACAATAACTAATATAATATTTGGATTTTAACTTAAAATTCTAGGACATACTGCTTTCTAAAACACTGTATATTTTGAAAAAATAATTAAAACTAATATGTAATTATATATCTTTGCCGCAAATACGTAAGCAATTTGCACGTGACAACTTTTAAATTCTGAAGAAAGGTCAATTATTTCCGGTATTTTAAAGCATACACCCAGTAGGTACTTGGGTCATTCCGAACTAATTAATAATTTTGACCGAAAAAACAGTTTTTTTTTAAATCCTGTATATATTTTCCAGAAAAGACAAATATAGGTAAAATATCATATTATATAACCGAATTCAATTCATCAATTATTCAGCACTAAATTAAAACCAATTGATAATACAGTGTGTCCACGGATAGAGTTTGGAAGACGAACAACTTTTGTATTAGTAGGTATAGAAGAAAAAGTCATTCTTCATAAAAACGTCTGCTTGTGCTGAAACTACAATTTCAAATATCACATTTGCGATTCCTATACAGGGTTCGTCAGAAACAACATTCTTAGTTTTTTGGATTTCGTTTAAAATAAATTTACGTAAAAACAAACAACTATTATTGTTTTTTTACTTATGATTTTATGTCTGTCCGAGTAACGATTTTGTTGTATAAGAAAACCATCTTTTATTTGCCAACTGCTGAAGTATTTTTATTATTACATGTCATATTTCTTCAATACATTCAATCACAAATTATAAAATTTTTGATCAAACGTGGTACCAACGAGTTAGCGCATAGTTTAATCCGACATCTGAATTACCGATAACAGTTCCTTACTTGCTGTATTGGAATATTTGCAACAACTACTCTTATTTTTCTTTCAAGAGATCTAAGTTATTACTGAAATTGGTTTTATACACATGTGGCTTCAGATATCCCCAGAAATAAAAGTCGATAATTGTGAGATCGGGACTCCTACGTGCCATCTGATTTGGACCATAGGTACCTTCCAAATAATCCAATTGTTCCCAAAGTGATGATTTAGCCAATCATCAAAAGAAATTGAGAATTGAAAAAAAATACAAAACACAAAATAGTAATCGCAAATTAAATAGTTGAAATTGTAGTTTCAACACCAGCAAAATTCATTTAATAAATTCAAGGAATTGAAAAAAAAAATATCCAAATAACTAAAAATGTTGTTTGTGATGAACCCTGTATAGTAATCGCAAATCTGATATTCGAAATTATAGTTTCAGCACAAGCAGATGTTTTTGACTTTTTCTTCTATACCTACCTACTAATAAAAAAGTTTTTCCTCTTCCAAACTCTATCAGTAGACACACTGTATATTTCAATGATAAAAAAAATTCTAAAGTGTCGCAAATATGGTATTTTTTTATCTCTGTTCCGATAACTTAAATCGAAAAGAACAGGATACCGGAGTCGAGATATAATTTCGGTAGATGCAGGCGGTCGACCTTCAGCCCGAAATCCTGCGACAGCAGTAATTTTTTTTATGGAAATTGTGAATAATTTGGCCAAGAACGAAGAATTACGGCAGAGATTTGATCGTGACCCTCGGGGGTCAATTTTACCCTCCCAGGGGTGGCAAAATGATTTTTTCTATATTTCAACTTTAAACGTTTATCCCCTCGTTTTCGAGGATGCTGATTACATTTCAGGCGACTTTGATCTTCCTACCCCATCGAATGGCCGAAAACCACCCACAATTACAGAAACCCAAGGAAGGGATGGTTTTATGCAGCTCAATGGAATTAAAAACTTGTTGACATCATATTCTATGTACGATTTTACGGGAAAAAACGAATTAGGACTTCCAATTCCGTGTTAGTTTGGAATGACCCACACATCTAGTACATAATCGGCCGTTGGGTGGGAAACAAACACGTAATTAACATTCTCATTTGTGTGACTAGGCGCGATATATCATAAAAGTTATTCGCTCAAGTTAGAACAACACACAAAGAACAACCATTCCTTGGCCTTCGAAAATTCAATACCATGGTCATGTTCAATGTCTCGTTCGCTCGCTGGTTCTCTAATCTCGGGCTCTTTTCTCTCTTTACTTCCCGGTTCTTTTAAGACTTCCAAACCGAGAAAAAGACAATCTCGCAGATTTATGATTCAATTAATTTAATTCCGTCCCTATTTATACTTTTATGGAAACGAGTGGAATAATCCAGCTTATAGAGGCGGAAGATCCTACAGTTTAGGTGTGTTATTATGCCCTTGGTAATAAAGAGACACAGTAGACACAGGGCTGGAGTAGGATATTTGATCGGTATTAAAATTTTACCTTGGAATAATTTCTTAATAAATATTTCTAGTTTTTTCTTTTTGAATTGTGTTTGTTTCATAGCCTTTGGCACTTGACGGATTTGGGAACCCCCGAACTCCCAAAATTCTCAAAAGTTCATAACACAAAAAAACTACAAGTGTTGTAAATATAATAAACAATTCAATAATAAACAGTGTCTTTCAAGGCATGAAAGGCAACATAATATTACATACTTGAGGAATAATCAGACTTACAAGTGTACATACTACAAATATCAACATTACAGAATGAATACAATACTTGACCATTTAACAATTATATGTCAAAATTTGAATTTAACCCCAGAAGATAAACAGTTTCAACGTTGTTACGTAACGACAATTGTTTAATAAAAATGTTTTGAAAGAAACCGAAAATTGTCATGTGTTCCTTTTTTGTTTTATTAATTATTTTGTATTTTGCAATAAGCTTTCTCAATACAAAAAAGAATCAAAAGCTGTAAAAGTAGTAAGTACACTATTAACGCAGGTAATTAGTAGGTAGGGTCATACTCGGAAAGGTTGTAACATCACTAGTCCGTTGTCAAAAATATACAATTTTTTCCAATCTAAACTATCCTCTTCAAAAAAAACCTCCGCATTAGGAAATATTTCCATATTCACTATTTTTCGTCTGAGGAAATTAAGGTAATTCGTTTAGTTTTTTATTTTATTTCATTCAAAGCATATTTTTTGACATTTAGATGCAGTATTCATTTGTTATTACCTAAATGATAATTATAATATTTGAATCCTCATAAATACAAGGACAAGACCTCTTAATTCGACATTTGAATATCACTGTATCGTATTAATTTACTTGATAATCAGTAATCTAAATCCGAGTGTTGTTCAATATGTATGATTTAAAAATGGGTTATTGTGTACAGCTATTATTAGTATGACTGCCAAGGTTTTGCCTTTTTTCCTTCACAAAAATAATTTATGCCTTTAATTGTTTCGTTTTCTTGTTTCTCTATTATTCTTTTTGAATTATTTTACTATAATCAATAGAGCATGTTAAAGGTTACGTTGGAAAAACATACATATATGTATATTTTTTTTATTTTTACTTTCCTCCCAACCAACTTTCCAAGTTTATTACAGGGATAAATAAGTTTATAAAAATAACTAATTATACTCTAACTTAGAAGGTATATACAGGGTGTCCGGGAAAATGTGGGAAATCTCCCGGATATAAAAAAAAAAACACGCGAAAAGAATACTATAAGTTCATATAAACTTCTTCCGTATCGGCCTCCTCTTCGGAGATATGGGCTCCCAAAGAGCTCCCATGGAATTAAGTTTTTGGCACATAATTATTAAACCAACAGGTATATTTCAATTGAAACTTCACGTAGCCCATGTTGAACCCACATACGAAGTTTTTAACTAAGCAGGTAAAGTTTAAATTTTCATTTTTTGACAAAGATGTATCTTTTATCGAAATACGCTAAATACATGATGTAAATAAAATGACGTTTTTCCGAAAACGGTTAGGATTAGCGACATGAATGAAGAGTACTTAATTTTTAGTCAATAGTTAAAGGTATATGTAAAAGACGTTGTCCAAAGTTTTTATCATACAGGGCGTAAAAAAAATGGGCACATTAGTGTCACGGCTAGTCCGTCCCTGCAGCTGTAAGTAATTCGCAACACTTTCTGGGATAGTAATTTGAAGGGTCTTACCTGGTAAACATCATATGAAAAAAAAATTGAAATATACCTGTTGGTTTAATAATTGTGTCAAAAACTTAATTCCATGGGAGCTCTTTGAGAGCCTATGTCTTCGAAGAGGAGGCCGATACGAAAAAAGTTTATATGAACTTGTAGTATTCTTTTGACGTGTTTTTGTCATATCCGGGAGACTTCCCACATTTTCCCGGACACCCTGTATATAAAAAAAATACAGTTAATAAAAATATTCGTTTTGTATAAACGTTTGATTAACTTATTATGAAAGAAAATTATACTAGGAAATATTTTTTAAATATTTTCGGGTAAAATATTATACATTAATTAATTATATTAATTATATTAATCCATTATATAACAATGACCGTTTTCCAAAGTTGCTGTTTATTTTAATAGTTTGTAAAAAATTAGTTTGTCAGGAATTTTTGTAAGCGTTATGTTAGAAATTTTTTGTTTTAGAAGTAAAGATGAATAAATATACAAATTTTTAAATTATAAATTTTTTTTTCTTCCTTTCAAAATGTTTTATAGTATTCAAGAAAAAAATAATGATTGTATTAATTTAAAAAACGCAAGTACTTAAAGCGATATAACGAAAACTTTATTTACTTCAGCATTTGAAATAACAACACTTTAAAAAAAACCTATTAAGACAACAAATTTAAATAAAAACTTAAAGATTTCTAAACAGATGCTCAAACATTCATCCGTTTGCTGCCAAGCAATATCCTAAACCGTCATAAAATTTAGTTCTTACGGGCGTAAAGTGGGCAGTTTACCTGCTTCCTATAAAGGGTCCTTAAATCTGTAATGTGGACACCATGGACCACTCGATTAATAAAGTAATATAAAAAATTGGAAAAAACGGCGCGGCATTTCATAAAATTTAAAATATAAACACACTAGCAAAAGTTAAAAACACTCATACGTAACGAAAACAAACCGTCAGTGAACTGTGTAAGAAATTAAATACTTATTGGAACAATGTCACGATTACACTTTGTGCAGTGTGTATCATTTTATTCGCCAGTATATTATAATATATAGTTTGGCTTCTATAATATAAACATTTTTGACTTGGTACAATTTGACGAAATGGGCACAGTTCTCAAGGTCAATCATGTATAAAAGACCTATGAATGCAGGGGTAACTTCCGGAACCTTGCAATATAAATGAACAGAAACTTTAAAAAAAGCAGTTTTTTGCAACCAGTAAAATTGCCACAATTTACCTCCTTGGAAGTAAACAAGTCGATTTTCTTCAGAACTGAAGTAAAAAAACAACAATTTTTACTGGTAACACGATATTTTCTAGGCTAACTAGATGTCATCTCTCCTAAGAATTCCACAGATAATGTGTTTGTTTTAACAGGAAAGGTTCCGTAATTGCACAAAACACGAAAATCAACCCGAACAAACCACTAAAATTGCCACAATTTACCTTAAAATCCTTGGACGTAATCACATCGATTTTCTTCAGAACTGAAGTAAAAAAACAACAATTTTTACGGGTAACACGATATTTTCTAGTCTATCTAGATGTCATCTCTCCTAAGAATTCCAGAGAAAATGTGTTTATTTTAACAGGAAAGGTTCCGTAGTTGCACAAAACACGAAAATCAACAAAACTATGACCGGCTGACTCACATCTGCCTTGCTCTACCAGCTCCAGAATATGTCTATCTTTCTTCTTCATTTGCGAAAAGCATAAAAATAACTACTCTTGATCAACACAGCACTGCAGTGCGCATGCGAATCGTCAACAGTTCGGCAAATCGAATTGACGATAGAAAAATGGCGTCGGTAATCCCACCTTAAAGCCTATATATCTATTGTTAGCAGTTAATGGTTTTTGAGATTTATTTCAACTTTCTATGAAGAGTAACTTTTTCGCAAAATAAATAATAATAAAAAAGGTTCCCATAGGTAGAGAACTTAAGAAGACACACTGTGTATGTAATGTTTCGTATTTATTTTTTATGTTTGCACCTATATTAAATTCTAATACAAGCAATTGCTCTATTTATTTATTTAAATTAAGTAAGTTTTTTTCTAAACAACTTTTAATTAGTCTGAAATAAACAAGGGAGCTAATATTTGAATACCTAAAATTTTGCATGAGATTTCCTCTGGTCGCCAACCGAATATTCCTTTTCTGCATCGGACGGACGAAAGATTTTCAAAATTTAATTTTGCTTTTTTGTTACGGAGTTTAAATTTTTGTACCTATACCTGATCATTTTTTACGTTTGCATCTAAAAAAACCGGTTTTAAAACTACATCCAAAACAACAGTTAACCTAGGTACCTACTAAAATTCGTTTCAAATTCAAAAATAAAGTTAAACCGATTATAAAAGCATTCAAAACACAATAATTATGTAATTAAAATAATTCGTAATTTAGGTAATGTTCCACCATAAAAAAACAAAATTTTTACATAAATTAATATAATTATTACATAATTTTTATTCTATTTCCTGGACTTAAGAATAACATCTCATAGGGCCACTTTATATTGAAAGCAAAGAAATGTGCGTCTCACAACTTTCTTAAATAGAACTTATTTTAATTTGAAGAAGTAGTCCATACTTAAAGTGGAGTTGAAAATGTAGGAAAGAAAGAAAAAACAAAAAGTCTTCCTCCACAAAATTTAATAGAAATAAATTCTTTATGCATGGATCTCTACATGTTTCGAACGTAAAAACGTTCATCTTCAGGAGACAGAAAAAAATTATATTGTGCTGATGGTATTAGCAGAAGAGAAAATGGTATAAAACCTTAATGGAGCTTATGGCATTGAAACATTGAAATTTAGAAGTGACGTAGGCAGTGGCGCAGCGAGAGGGGGTTTTAGGGGTTAAAACCCCCCTCCAGACGCCCAGACTAAGATGTTTTTTTACGGTTTAGACCAGGGCTGAAGCCTTTGAAAATGGTAAAAAATGAAAAAAAATAATAGTAGGATGAAACCCATTGGAAAAGAAAGAGAATATAACAAAAATGAAAGAAAAAATAATTTACGGGCGATCCGAGGTCGGGAAGTGGAAGGGGGTGAGTTTTTAAGGGTAGAAAACGATTTATCTCGATTTCCGGCAAAACTATAAGTCCTATGGAAAAACGTTAAATGGCAAAGTTGTAGGTAAAAAGAAAGAAAGAACTTTTGTATTTACACTTTTTTCACATAAACTCAAAATTTATGTGAAAAATTCAAATAACCAAGTTTTTGGTTTTTTTATTTTTATCTTTTACAAGAAACATTTTTTTTACGAAATTTGGTGAAAACTTACCTTTTTATGTCCCAAACACACTGTAATTTTTTTGATTTAAAATATTTATTTTTTCACCTTATTTTGACTTAATATCGAAAAATCACCCTAATTTTCAATCGAAAATTATCACGTCAAAATATCTGGTTTTTTAAAAAAGTCGGTGGGCTTTTTGTTCGTTGAAATCTCTACTTTCTGATGGTGTAAAAAAATATACATTACCATGGTAAATGTGATGAAATCTCCTTTAAATCCTACCTTTAATAATTATATTTAGAACAACTATTTTCGCATATTTTTTGCGATCTTTATGTTTTATGGATTTGTAATTTTTTTGTTTATCAATGTAATATGGAATCTTACGTTTTTCGAGTAATTAAAGTATAAATTTTAATAAATAGCTCAAAATTGTACATAATAATTTAAAAAAAAAATTCGGATTAGAGTTTTTTTCGTTTCTTTGCATTTTTTGAGAACATTTACCATAGTAATGTATATTTTTTTTACACCATCAGAAAGCAGAGATTTCAACGAACAAAAAGCCCACCGACTTTTTTAAAAAAGCAGATATTTTGACGTAAGAATTTTCGATTGAAAATCAGGGTGCTTTTTCGATATTAAGTCAAAATAAGGTGAAAAAATAAATATTTTAAATCAAAAAAATTACAGTGTGTTTGGGACATAAAAAGGTAAATTTTCAACAAATTTATTTTTATTGTAAAAGATAAAAATAAAAAACCAAAAACTTGGTTATTTGAATTTATCACATAAATTTTGAGGTTATGTAAAAAAAGTGTAAATACAAAAGTTGTAAATCTTTTTATTACCTACAACTTTGTCATTTAACGTTTTTCCATAGGACTTGTAGTTTTGCCGGAAATCGAGATAAATCGTTTTCTACCCTTAAAAACTCACCCCCTTCCACTTCCCGACCTCGAATCGCCCGTAAATTATTTTTCCTTTCATTTTTGTTATATTCTCTTCCTTTTCCAATGGGTTTCATCCTACTATTATTTTTTTGGTTTCAAAAATTATCGAGCCTGGTTTAATTTTAGTTTTTAAAATTTTGAAATCCTGTTCTTTTTTTTTTGAAAACCCCCCCTAATACAAAATTCTGGCTGCGCCACTGGACGTAGGTATATAAGAACAGTTGAGGAGAGTGAAAAAATGCTGAGCATGTGAAGAAAGTTAGTAAAGGAAGTATAAACAACCATACTAAAAGAGGAAGAAAAAATAGGCCTTCTAAAGAGAAGGTGTCAAAGATTTTCAAATCATTTATGTAAATTTTTTTGTAAAATCATTGCTAATCTGTTTGTAGGACAGTATAAAGATAAGAATCCAAGGTAGAATTCATAATATCAGATTATTTGAAAATGGTTTTTGGGGTACTGGGTTTTTTTTTTAACTCTCCTCAACTTTTCTTATATACCTACGTCACTTCTAAATTTCAATGCTTCAATGCCATAAGCTCCATTAAGGTTTTATACCATTTTCTCTTCTGCTAATACCATCAGCACAATATAAATTTTTTCTGTCTTTTTTCTGAAGATGAACGTTTCTACGTTCGAAACACGTAGAGACCCATCAAGAATTTATTTCTATTAAATTTTGTGGAGGAGGACTTTTTGTTTTTTCTTTCTTTCCTAGAACTTATTTTATTTTATGTCATACCAGTACATTATTGTGTTTTTATACCTTAGATACCATCTACATAATGGGTTACTTTATGCCCGTGCGGGCATAAAGTACACATTATGGCCCGCGCGGGCATTAAGTGTGCATCTTGTTCCATTTTTGATTTTTGACTTTGACACATTAAACATTTGAATACTGTTAAGGTAATGGCGTAGGTAAATATAAAAAATTGGTAAATCAAATTAAATTAAAAAAAAAAATTATTATTTAAAACGAACTGGTATGACATAAAAGTTTGTATGCACCACGGGTACTAATAGATATATACCCTCGGGCGACTTACGAACCCTCGGGCCAGAGGCCCACGGCTTTGTAAGACTGTCGCCCTCAGGACATAATCATCTACTTATAAATATAGTACCCTTGATAACGACGCCACTGGCCAGTCACATAAAATCCTTCTTTACGAAGTCAACGCCTATTTGTACTTGTGAGACTTTTAGAAAACACAAAAGGGCTGAACAATATAAAAAGCAGATTATTGTGACACTGATGGCATGATGCCGGCAAAATAAAGTTTGTTTTTCTCATATTAATGCGTATCATTAACACTGCACGGTACATGGTGTGTGAATGCGTATCATTATCATTATAATAATGTATTTTTTAAATATTAATTACTGTAATAGGCCAGTGACGGAACGGGGTTGTTGTGGAACTGCACAACACACAGCACCGCAGGCGAAAATTTACTGTGCTGGGTTGCAAAACGAGGGCATTTTTTCACATGTATAAAATAGACAAGAACAGGAGACTAGACGCGAGATATTATTAAGGTAGATGTCGGCGGGTCGATCTTTAGTCTCAGTCTAGTCTAGCCAAATTTTTTATTCCTCTATACAGGGTTAGTTGAAATAACCGGAACAGCTTATTTTCTTCAAAACTATCAAGGCTAAATCAATGAATTTTGGTACAGGTGGATAACTTAAAAAATTGAATTGAAAATTGACAATTGCGACGTTGCCAGATTTGTAGTTTTTTCTGTAACTCAAGGAATGTTTTTTTTCAAATGTAACACGACTCTTTTTTTATTGAATTCGATTCCTTCCATCAACATTACCATTTTCTGATAGTATCAAATTTTTATCTCAAATAGTGCTATGGGAAAAAAAGTTAATTAGTTACAACTCTATCTCTAAAAAAATCCATTCTATTTCTATTTAAGAGGAAGTAACCCCTTTTACCACAATGAAATTTTTTTTTATTTTTAGTAATTTTGTAATATCTTAAACAATTCCTTATTGGTCAAAAGCAAAATGACTTTCCCGGGTGTAGAATGTTGTACCAAACAATTTTTCTTAAAGCCATTTTTCAATATCGGCCTTACTTTTTTCTCAAATACGTCACGTAAATCCACTTTACACGCTTAAATTCTCTTTACGCGCCCAACGTTTTTGAGAAAAAAGTAAGGCCGATATTGAAAAATGGCTTTAAGAAAAATTGTTTGGTACAACATTCTACACCCGGGAAAGTCATTTTGCTTTTGACCAATAAAGAATTGTTTAAGATATTACAAAATTACTAAAAATAAAAAAAATTTGGGAATATTTTCGATCGTCATTTACTTTTCTGGACGGGGTATTTAAAGTAGAATTTATTTTCTAAATACCAATTTTCATTTTTTCTTTTCGTTTGACCAGCAAAACGTTCGGCAATTTTCATTGTGGTAAAAGGGGTTACTGCTCTTAAAAAGGTTTCAAATAATGTGAAAAGGAAGGTTGGTAGACATAATGTAGGTACCTAATAGTATCGATAACGATAATAACAATAAACAACTACTAACAATAACATAGCTAGTAAAAATTACTTAGATTATTATAGTACACTAGCTATGTTATTGTTAGTATAGTTGTTTGTGGTTATTATCGTTATCGATACTATTAGCACAGAATATATTTGCGTAGCTACATATTCTGTGCTATTAGGTACATTATGTCTACCAACCTTCCTTTTCACATTATTTGAAATGTTTTTAAATGGAAATAGATTGAATTTTTTTAGAGTTAGAGGTGTAACTAATTAACGTTTTTTCCCATAGTACTATTTGAGATAAAAATTTGATACTATCAGGAAATGGTAATGTTGATGGGAGGAATCGATTTCAATAAAAAAAGAGAGTGTTACATTTAAAAAAAAAAACATTCCTTGAGTTACAGAAAGAACTAAAAATATTTCAACTAACCCTGTATGCAGAATGGGCAGAATCAAAATTTAGTAAAAAAGCCCATGAAGGCGATGACAGGGTGGGTGGTGGAGTAAACAGGTTGCCTTACCCCCCCCCCCCCCCAATCCTTTCCCCAATAGCTTCGCCACTGTATTAGGCGATTTCGTGCACTGGCTAGACGGACAAACGGCTGTATATTTTAATAAAGCTGAAAAAAATGGTAATGTGCATGTGCACCAGTGCAATCTGCAGAAAATATCAAGGCTGCACCAAATATAGCGCGGTAGTAGTGTGTACGTTTTTTTTGTTTGTGTGGTTGTGCGGTATTAATTTTAAACAGACACGACATGTCACAGTTCCTGTAATGACATGTATTCGTTTTATACAAATATTGCTTTTTTAAATTATACGTCGTTGGTATAACAAGGTGCAAATAAATAAACAATTTTTTAATAACGTTTTTTATTAAAATTTCATTTTTCGGGAAAAAGTGATTCTTGATAAAAAGTTTTGCTTGTAAAAAAAATACAATTCACGAAGAGAAAATTTTGATTTTTTATACAGGGTTCGCAAAAACTTCAAAAACATGGTTTTTCTCCGAGAGTAAACTACCTTTATTTTTATTTTTGACCAAAATGCCAATTAGAAAACTTATTTAGAACTAGCTATGCCCTGCGCGCGTTGCTACGCCCATAATAATAAGGCGGGTTCACCATCGCGTCAACAAACATTTACCCGGCATGCGTTGCGCCACTTTTTTTTATGCCGAAGCCTTCCTCGGCCTGCACACAACAACTCACCAAATTTTCATCGTAATCGGATAAATGGTATAGGAACGCATACGGGACATACAGTCAGACAGACATTCATTTTTATATATATAGATAACGTTTGTTATTTAAATCCGGGAAGATTATTTTTTTTGGATAGCAGCATTAGCGGTCGAAAAGGTAACAAAATAAAGACAATGGAAGTTTGACAAGATAACAATGAGTATAAGGTAACAAAGGGTATAAGGTAACAAAGAGTATAAGGGGTAACAAGCACAAGTACATAGCTGTAAATTTTTGTACCTATGTACGATTTCCTTCAAAAACTATCGCGGCAGAAGGAAGAAAAACATATTCCAAAATCTGAAGATATATATTACTGTTTAGTGTTCCAGCAATATTCCAGCATACACCTGCACCGTAAACACTTATCCATGCCTACACATTAACGGAGAAACGTCCACTGGTTTGCTTTTTTGAGTATACTTCTCATCATATCGGGAATTTGGTGGTCTATATACTCGAATCCTTCCATTATAATGTAGACTGAAAAGTTTTCTCATCGGAAAAGAGAACGTTTTGCCAAAAAAATCATTTTCTGGATACAGCTGCTCGATTTCTTAATTGGGAACATTATCTTACTCGGCGTGGCGCAATTCTAGATGAAGCAGGGAATCCTGTTATGTGCATAGCGGATACTGCAGTTTCAAATGGATTTTGCCTTAAATACTTCATCAAATTTCGGTCTTCTTTATTTGATGATTTTCTGTAATTTAAACCAGACCCAACAGACCTTTCAAGTGTTTGATGATAGCGCCATTTTTTTACAATTCCTTGAACAGTACTTCTAGGTACTCCAAAATGATCAGCTATTTTTCCAAAAGACCGTATTTCTACTAAACATATTATTCTTGCCTTTTCAATAATACTAAAATGAGGCATTTTTAAATCAAATAAGATAATGACAATACTACAATACTTTGACAAATATCATGATAACACGTTACAAAGGTAATAAAGGTAAAAAAGTTGCATTTACAGTGTCACAGTTTAGTCTACGAAATTATCTGTCGTTAACTATAGCAGTGAGAAGAGAAATTGCAACTTTTTAAATTGTAAAAAGAATTAATGTAAAATAAAGGCCGGATCTACGCTTACCTGAAAAATTCAGCCAAGATAGCGAAAACATTAAATATTGCGGTGGGTGCTTCGCTAAAGGAACGTAATTGCTACTATGGAGGGGGAATGCAGCGGGAGTGGAATGGGAATTTGAATCGCGTTACATTAAACGTTTAGAAACATTATAAGCGCCGGCTTTTTCTCTCCAACTTAGCGCTTAGTGCTATGTATCTAGCTAATTTTTCTTTCCCACCAACATATTTATTTATTGTATTTTATCTTAATAGGAATCTATGTGAAAAATATGTTTTTGAATTTGAAAAAAAAAAAAGTATTGAAAAACAAGTTTAACTTCGGGGATCACCCTGTAGAGTGTAGACATCTTAAATATCTATCAAATCTATCGCTAGTCGAGATGTAACGAACACATACAACAATTTGGCCCGAGGGAGTCGCGCATTAAAAATTCTAGCTGTCCGTCCATCAAAAGTCTACTACGATTTCGGTTGTTTATTACAGGCCGGACCGGTGAACAAAGACCGTTGGCGTCTGCGTCACGACAGTCACAATTTTGCATGTTGCCGAGTTGTTTTAAAAGACAGCGAGAGCGGGATATTGATTTTGAGTAAGATTTTGTAGTAAATAAACAAATTGTTAATATTTTAAAATTATTTCGCCACACTGGGAGGGGGGGGGGGGGGGAAATTGACGTGAGAAAAAGCTCAAAAATAAACGTTTTTTGTGGATAATAATGTGGTTTTTAGTGGTGTCTAGGTCAGGCATATTTTCCTTAAGTATACACACAATGTAATCCTACCTATACAGTGGGAATTCCTAGGAATAAATTTAGTTAAAGTAGTGTCCGACCGAAACAAGATTTTCAGCCGAAACCAAATCTTCGGCCTTGGTATCAGTTTCGGCCAAGACCGAAATTTAAAAATTTTATTGTATTACTAAAATTTATTTGATATAGGACGAGATATCGATCTTGGGAACGGATAGAACAAGTCGACAGGGAAAAAATCTATTATTTATATAGACAACACTGCCTACGAACCCACCCAAAGTTAGCCGACCGGTGCGCGACAATTCACGAACACCGAGTTTCGGCATGGCCGAAACCGAAACCGAACCTTACCTTCGGTCGGTCTCTTTTAGTTATAAGTTATTTCGTAAATGGCAACACGAAGACGCGCGGCGCCCCCAACAAACGGTCAGAGGCAGCGGAGCTGGCAACATAGCATGGCAGTAAAATTAGTGACCGCCATATCTTAGACGATATTATCGCCGGTTACGTAAGAGGAATTTTCGAGAGACACCGATGGGGATTTAAAAATTTTGTTGTTGGATTATTAAAATTATTTTTCTATAGCGGACGAATAATAATTAGAGTTTATTATTGCTAATTAAGTACATATACCAGCTTTAATTAATGGTATACCTAATGTGTTATGTAAATGTAGGTAAACAAAAATAATTAAATAATGTTGTCAAGAGAAATAGGACCAGCTGCAAGTCGAATAAAAATTATTATGTCTTTGGTAAAAATTGGTTATTCTTTCAGCAACGGATTAAAAAACTTTCGGGCCCCTGTCATCAAATAAGAGACGCTGTTATTTTGAAAATTTGAGCGCTATGTTTCCCTAATCAGTCTCAGTCCGCAGGAGTGTGATATACAGGGTGTTTCAGAACACGTGGGCAATCTCTCGGATTCATATAGATTAGGTGAAAATAATATGATAAGTTCATATAATATTTTTTCCTTAGAGCCCCCCTCGAGGAGATATATGAACCTAAAGACCGGCCCTGAAAACTAGTTTTGATTGATAGCCTTTGAATCGCCCTGTATATTTTGATTAAAATTTAGTATAATCTACACTATAGAAAGCTTTAATAAATAGGTTAATAAAGAAATGTACAGTTCATTCTGTGGGCCAGGGACGGACTAGCTTGGGCATTAAAAATCTTACATCTTTGACAGGTGTCATGCAATCGGGATTTTTATATTATTTTTGGATAGCTTACGTATTTTAACGAAAATAGATACTCTTCGTAGATTTCGATAAGTTGAACCGTTTTCGAGAAAAATCAACTTGACCGTTAACATACTTTAAAAATGTTTAATCGTACCCAAATCTGTTTCGTGTTTCGTGTTATAATAGGGGTATTATGGAGGGTGCAGCAGTCTTCAGTACATCATGTCCGGGAGTGTGTTAGAGTAGAGGGAGCCCACATTGAGCCTGGTTATAAATTTTTTAATTAAGTAAAAATCCGTTCATTTTCCTATTATTATAGTTATAATAATTATTAACGTTATTGTCTTTTTCTCGAAAACGGTTCAACTTATCGAAATCTGCGAAGAGTATCTATTTTGCGTTAAAATACGTAAGCTATCCAAAAATAATATAAAAATCCCGATTGCATGACACCTGTCAAAGATGTTAAGATTCTTATGCCCAAGCTAGTCCGTCCCTGGCCCACAGAATGAACTGTACATTTTATTATTAACCTATTTATTAAAGCTTTCTATAGTGTAGATTATACTAAATTTTAATCAAAATATACAGGGCGATTCAAAGGCTATAAAAAACTAGTTTTCAGGGCCGGTCTTTAGGGGCATATATCTCCTCGAGGGGGCTCTTAGGAAAAAATATTATATGAACTTATCATGTTATTTACACCTAATCTATATGAATCCGAGAGACTGCCCACATGTTCTGAAACACCCTGTATACAGGGTGTTGCTCAAAAGACGTTCAACCCTGTAACTTTTTTATATTTATAGATAATAAAATGAAATTTTGAGATTATGCATAAGAGATGAGTCTGCATTTATTGGCATAATTTTCAATTTGTTAGCACTTCCGGTTTGACCGGAAGTGACCTTGACTTTGATATTTTAAATGGGACATCTTATATTTTTACTTATTTGGGTTCAGCATAACATTATGAGTGAAATTACAAGTTATAATATTTTTATGTTTATTTTTTATTTTCAATCTAGAGTGCTACAAATTAATTAAATTTGTTAATTTATAGTCAAGTAGTATATTAAAATTAAAATTATGTCATAATAATTGACTTTCTAAGTTTCACAAGTGTGAATGAAATTTTGTTTTCTTGACGTTTACTCCATTTTTCCAAACGGAACGATGGTAGTTCACTAGAATATTTAAAACGAGCATATTTTTTCCAACAATTTGATATCTACCATACACTCCTATGCTATTTTAAAATTGACACGAAAAAATGTGCCCTAAGTCCCAATCGTAAATTCAAAAGCGTTATGCATTATTGCCGCCCTGTCTTTTCTAAAGAAAATAAAGAAATATAAAGGCGGCTTTGAAAAACAATTGAATGGTTTTGAAAAGCAATATGGTTTTTAATTAAAATTGTAATGTCATTAGTTTATAAGACAAACAATACATACAATCTTGCGGCTTCAGAAGAATTTTTCTGGTCACTCCAAAAATTAAAAGCATATCAATTTGTTCATTTCTACTAAAACTAACCATTTTATCTGATTTACAATGTAAGTTTAATAAATAATTTAAAACCATATTGGTTTTCAAAACCAATAATGCATAACGCTTTTAAATTTGCGATTGGGACTTAAGGCAAATTTTTTCGTGTCAATTTTAAAATACCATAGGACTGTATGGTATCAAATTGTTGGAAAAAAATGCTCGTTTTAAATATCCTAGTGAACCACCATCGTTCCATTTGGAAAAATAGAGTAAACGTCAAGAAAACAAAATTTCATTTTTTAAACGCCTGTGAAACTTCTGTCAACGTAACGAAGACAAAAACAAGGGATCACCTGAATATAACTTAAATAATAGAAACATACATAAAATGATCGCCTATCTATTATCGCGTTTAAGTTATCTCAATGGAACGTTCACAATGTAAATAAATAGTAAAATTACAGTTTCACAAGATGATTGCCTACTAATCACGAAATAAATAGTTGTTGACACCGGAGTATTAATTTCAGCAATAATTATTGTTATTAACACTAGAGCATTAAGAATTTACATAAAAAATGCATTACATGAAAACCGAAAATAAGGTCGTTATAAAATAATATAGTTGTCATTGTCAACGCAGTAGTAGTTATTAATGAATTATTCTGGGGAAACAAAGCGAGCCGAAATAATTTTTTAAATTTTGGTATTGATATAGGATGCAGGATAAAATGTGTGTTTGTGTTCATCCAAATAGTGTTACGAGAAAAATAGGATTTGCACACAACCCGGACGAATGGGTCGGAAAATACAACAGGTTTGCTAAGACATAGTTTCTATTCATAGCTTATTTTGCATTAACCCATATTAAATAAATTGCAAGTGCATCGAACCCGCTTTAGTGTTATATCAATTCTAGATTTGCTAGAACAGTGTTTTTATTGGAGTAATCGGTTCCATTAGCAGCACAGTCTTGTTGAATAATGAACTACTTTTAAACAAGAAATTTTGTTAAGAATTAAATTGTGTCTTCTGAATGCGACGCATTTTGTTCCCAGTAAAGCGTTTCCTCTACAATTAAGAAAGCAGAACAGTGTCCCCAAGAACGAATTGTATCCGTTAGAGCCTATAATACACAAGACGTTGGTGGGGGTTCGTAGCGATCGGAAATCGCCGCGCGCCCTAGTATTAGTTTTAACGTATTTGTTACGCAGGTCACATCGTTGTTCGGAGTCTTCTAGCTGTCCTGTCTGAATTTAAATTTTATTGATCGTACCAATACCTGTTTCAATTAATTTATTTTATTACTTTTCTTAAAACTTTGGATATCAGTATATCAGCAATAGAAGATTCTTATTTCGCACAACCCATCATCAGTATTGGACTTTATAAGCTATGAACGAATTTTACGATCTCAGTAAACCATGTTGCATAATAGATAATCATATGCAATGTTAAACGACAATAACAACATCACACTAGAAGCTATTTAAATATTTGAGAACTACAGTACTGATTTTAAGTGGTAAGTATATGCTTTATTAACCGTAGCAAGCAAATATTATTGTGATTAATGTTAAGTTTTATTAGAACTGTCAGTAGGAATTAATACAGTATATAAAACCAGATTACACCCCCAATAGAACTTGATAATTACTGTGAGTATTCAGGGCAATAATGGGTATAAACCATTGTATGGTAGCATTAACTCCTATTTCCTATCACTACATAACGGTTTAGCAATTTTCGTTGTCTTACAGTAGGAAAGCGCGTTGCTGTCACATTTTTTTATTAAACAGTTGTATAAAGAGTATGTGAATTTTTGTAAGAATTAGAAGGTTTTTTTCTCAGTGTGCTTCATAACGGTAACAAAAAACCTGTTACCCCAATTACACATTAAACTGGGATTAGTGAAAAATTTCATTAAAGCGTTAGATAAAGAAGAAGATGCATTTAAATGCCTTCCTTAAACAAATAATCCCGCTATGAATTGGTCACCAAATAAATACCAATATAATAATTTAAAATGGTAATAGCGAACCCGTCTCTGATGGCCAATATTAAGAAACTTAAAAGTATATCTTCACTGTAAAGTATAAAACCGTATACACCAACCAATTATTCTTTGTGTAAATAAAGGCTTTCACGCATTTAAAAATTGAATAAGCTTTGTCAAGGCCATCGCGAGCCCGTAAGTAATGCAGCGTATGTTTATGTAATTGAACGAGTCTGAAATTAAAACAATTAAGTTGATACAAAATCAGCAAAATCTTTAAAACGGCAACAGCGAGTAGCTTTTGTATAATTAAGTATAGGACGAAACGGCGGGTGAAAAACGTAATGTAATGGGGTAATGGAATAGTATATTAATTAAAGTACAAGTTTCATAAAAAGCGGTTTTAGCGCACGTGTCTATTTTAAAAAACGAGCCACAAAAGGGGCGAGTTTTTTTATTGACACGTGCGCTAAAACGCCTTATGAAACATCTGCTTTATACATTTTTTTCTTATTTCACCTTTTATAATCAAGAAAAATACATTTTAAAAAGAGAATAAATCCTTCAAATTTTGTAAATTTTTATGTCTACATTTTATGTTGGTAATACTATTTTTTATCATAGTAGCCTCTGGACAACAAAAATTATTTTGCAAACTGTCATTTTTTTGATTTATTGACCCATTTTCACCACGAGATTCTAAAGTTATTTTAGCGATATGAGATTTGAAATTGGACGGAATACGTTATGTGATCCTTGTACATTCGGTACATATACAGAGCGTTCGGAAATTCGGGCGATTTTACTACTTTTTTTCGAATTTCAAAAGACGTGATTTAACGTCACGGCATTGCAATTTAGCATAGGGAAGATGGAAAATTCAAATAAAGTTGAAGTTAAAATCGACATTGAAAGGTTAGTAGATTGAATTTTGGATAGGATTTGGCAGAAAATAATAGCTTGAAGCATCTACAAAAGATTAAATTATAGATTTATGCAACCAACATACATGACTGTTATCCACACAGAATAAAAAAGTAAGTTATCAAGCTATTTTTCCTCTGCGAAAAATGGGTTTTCTCGTAAATCACAAAGGCCGCGCAAGTCAATGAAATAAAACATTTAAATGTTACCAACATCAAATAAAGAAAAAACGCGTATCGAAATAGCTTCATTAAGATACGCAAATGCGTATCGTACTGAGCTTATTATGAACGTAAAATAGAAAAACAATAATAATTGAATTAATGGCCTAGGTATGTGTAAGCAAATATTTGCTCTGATTTCACACTTTAGTAAGCTTTATTAAAGCTTATTTCTCGTATATTTGTATACACAATACGGCCCTGATACATACTTCAAGGAAACCACCAATACTGTTTTATAGTACTTACCTATATTCAAGAAAAAATAATGATGTGTGTGGAACTACATGGAAAACAGTTCTCGGAGACCATTCGATATGTTCTCTGCTATGATTCCCGACATACCCACTCCAAGCAAAACAGCTGTCCTGAATATTTCCTTATAATTTTGAGAGTTAAGAGGAAGTAACCCCTTTTACCACAATGAAAATTGCCGAACGTTTTGCTGGTCAAACGAAAAGAAAAAATAAAAATTGGTATTTAAAAAATAAATTTTACTTTAAATACCCCATCCAGAAAAGTAAATGACGATCGAAAATATTCCCAAAATTTTTTTTAGAAATTTTTTTTATTTTTAGTAATTTTGTAATATCTTAAACAATTCTTTATTGGTCAATAGCAAAATGACTTTCCCGGGTGTAGAATGTTGTACCAAACAATTTTTCTTAAAGCCATTTTTCAATATCGGCCTTACTTTTTTCTCAAAAACGTTGGGCGCGTAAATCCACTTTACACGCTTAAATTCACTTTACGCGCCCAACGTTTTTGAGAAAAAAGTAAGGCCGATATTGAAAAATGGCTTAAAGAAAAATTGTTTGGTACAACATTCTACACCCGGGAAAGTCATTTTGCTTTTGACCAATAAAGAATTGTTTAAGATATTAAAAAATTACTAAAAATAAAAAAAACTTCTAAAAAAAATTTTGGAAATATTTTCGATCGTCATTTACTTTTCTGGATGGGGTATTTAAAGTAGAATTTATTTTCTAAATACCAATTTTTATTTTTTCTTTTCGTTTGACCAGCAAAACGTTCGGCAATTTTCATTGTGGTAAAAGGGGTTACTGCTCTTAAGGTACTGTAATTAAGAAATGCAACTGTTTACAGCAAAAATAATGACGTACTCGATGGTAGGGCAACAGCACAAGAAAATAATGCATATTTATAACGTTTACTCCGACGTTCTAGAACGGCTATAAACGACTAATGTACGGCTAAAAACGACTAATGAACGGCTAAAAACGGCTAATAAAGTACTAAAAACGGTTCAAAAACAGCAAAAAAAGGCTCAGAAACAGCTTAACAACGCCGAGGGATATATTTTTGCAAGATATTGGGTTAATTTTATGGGCCCAGGATGGAATTCTCCCTACATCACTCCACAGTATCGTGCAAATTACAGAAGTATAAATATTATCCGTGTAATACCAAAAACATCAGGAATTAAGGGAAGGGGCAAGAGCAAACTATTGTTTTAAAGATATGGAAAGTGTAAATAACATAGGGAATTCTCACGCAATGCCTGTTTTACCGACGCATGCACCTTCATATTAAACAGTAAACCAAATGTTCAAAATTGTAGATATTGGAGAACAGAAAATGAACACAGATTCGTACAAGCAAGGACTCAATACTCACAAAAGGTAAATGTTTGGCCGGGCATATTTTTATAAATTATCAAAAAATAAAGGACGATACCCCTTTTTTCACATCCTCGTAATATTATCAAAAAAATTAAATTACCTTGTCGGGATTCCATTGTCTTTATTTTGTTACTTAACACAATGTTTCGGTTAGTTAGTCTCTCTAACGGTTTTCAAGTGTAAACTAAATTATAATTCTAAGGCTACTGCCTTAAATACTATCCATGCGCAATGAAGCTTGATGACTCCGCCAACGTGCTTATTGGAGTGTGAAGTTGGAGCTGTTGGTTTTGGACAAGAAGAGGCTTCCAGATATTGGGGCTATCTATACTTGGTTTACTAAATATATGGGTATTTTGATTCATGAAGGCTGCTTCTTTGAATTTTCGTTCTCTCCAGTGCTGTTCCGTGTCCAAAATCTTGGCTTCTGACTACTGTATATTATGTTGGTTGGTCCATACATGTTCCGCTATACCTGATCTCGAAGTTTCACCTCTTTGAGTATGTTTCAGATGGTCTTTAACTCGTACGGGAAGAGGTACTTTCGTTTCTCCAATGTACGATTCGCCACACTCGCAAGGGATTTGATAGATACAATTTTTGTGTTTTCATTACTGGGGGTACTTTTGTAAGAAAGCTTGTAAGCGTGTTTCCGGATTTGAAGGCTGTTTTGATATTATAGTTCTTGGTTATCCTTCTAACAGTGGCGTAGCCAGGATTTTGGGGCGGGGGGGGGGCGAAGTCATTTTGTGGCGCCTATATTTTTAAATACACATTTTGTCATATTGTTTTTTTTTTTAAATCCAGATTCAGTTAAACATTGACAAAAAAATAAAGCATGGTATTAAGCACCATTCAAGCCTTTTATTAAATTATTGGTAAGTGACAATAGAAGTTGGTATATTTTTCCAAACTAAGACGTGTTTTAAATTTTAGCTAAAAAAACATAAGATTTCAACATCGGGTAAAAAAATGCATTGTATGCGTTTTGTGATATATTGTTATATTATATTACGTTTTTTTTTTCATTTAACGCAGTTCAACTATTTTAATTTTAATAAAACAAAAAATAAATCCTTTTATAATTAAAACAAGTACTAAACAATAAAAAATAAACACAAAACTAAAAATATTTTAATATTGACCTTACACAACTTCAATCAATAATTTAAAAAATGTTTTTATATAACTATAAAGCTATTCGACGAGTCTTAAGGCTTTTGAAATCATCTAAAACACTAATAGAGAAATTTTTGACATAACCACTTTCTATGTTTAAAATAGCTATGTAATTTACAGGCTTTGTGATTTTTTGGTATTTTGTTGTTTGTTAAGTTTATTAAAATTTAAATAAGACCGATTTTTTAATTTTATTTGAGTAGCAAAGGGGCGCCAAGCCAGGGGGGCGGGGGGGAGTCAACCGCCCCCCTGACCCCCCTATGGCTACGCCACTGCCTTCTTATCTTTTTAGAAATCCCCTTAACTTAAGGTATTGTAAGAAATGCTTGCTCTTCTTTCGTTTCTGTATTAGTTTTTTTCGCGATTTTTAAGTTTTGAGATAGTATTATTTACAAAGGTTTCAGGGTAACCATTCTGTGTTAAACCTTTTTTATGTTTGATATTTCATAACCAAGTATAGATATCCCCAATATCTGGAAGCCTCTTCTTGTCCAAAACCAACAACTCAAACTTCACCCTCCAGTAAGCACATAGGAGAAGTCATCGAGCTTCATTGCACATGGACAGTATTTAAGACAGTAGGTTTTGAATTATAATTTAGTTTACACTTGAAAACGGTTAGAGATACTAACTAACCGAAACGTTGTGTTAAGTAACAAAATAAAGAAAAATGGAAGTCCGACAAGGTAATTTTTTTGATATTAATTCATTGTATACAGTGGCGGCTCGTGACTAGTGAGTCAGGGGGGCGCTGGCTTTAAATAAAAATAATTAAAATGTTCATTATTTTCGAAAGTACGTGTCTGTTTTTTCTAACTTTCTCGTTGTGAATTTTAATTTCATTAGCATAAGCACTATACCTAAACAAGTTAAAATATTAGTTTGTCCTAACATCTCAAAACTTACCACATAACGATGTTTTGCACTATTTTCATGTTTTTTATTTTCTCTGAAAGATGTTTTAAGTCCTGCATCCAATTTTTAGTTCAATTATCATCCCCGCCAAAAAGAAGACACACGAAACAAAAAAAATAATTTTTGTCCTCACAACCGCATATCCAGAATATTTTATTTTATATTTCTTTGTCAAACTTACGCGTAAACTGTGCCTTACTTTTACATTTTGATTGCACTTGTACAATGTTCAATATCGGTAGTGGCCGCCCTGCATTTTTAAAATCAAGTTTATCACTTAAGCTCAGAGCTCAGAGAACTAAACACAACCTTCTGTAAATCACTGACCTTCATATTAGACGAAATTTTCCAATTTTATAACAACTAATAAATAACTCAAAACAAATAAACAAAACGTCAGCGAGTCAGCGGCATCGACAGACGACAGGACGCATCGCGATTCGCGAACAGTGGGCGCGGAAAATTGGAGCTCTCCGTGGCCGCTCGTTGTGCGATGTGTGGGTGACGTCAGGCCTCCGTCGTCATGACAACCCATCGAGAAGGCGCGTTGAATCGGGACGGATAATCGGTCGCCCGCGCTTAGTACAACCTTGAGAGCGCGCAACTCGCTTGTCTATGAGTATAGCCTGCCCGTTAAAATAGGGCTACGTTTGGTTTGAATTATTTTAATTGATTGCTTACATACATTGCGTTATTGGTTTTTTAAGTAAAGTATTTTTGGATTCTGTTTGAAATAATTGCAGGGAGGGCGGCGCCCCAGAGCCCTTCATTAACGAGCCGCCACTGATTGTCTACCACCTTTAAACAAACACTTCGTAATATTATGCTGTTAAAATTTGACATAATTTGATGCGTTAGAACTGCTTTAATTCCTATTGAAAAATTAATTGTTGATCCAAGCGTTTAAGCTTCTATCCTTCACATGCTTTCTTTCTTGGCGACAAGGCGGTGATGGCGGCACGCGAAAAAAGTAATATCGCAGCGAGAAATTCTTTAATCTTTGATTTGCTTAATTTAATCTTAAATAATTGATCTCGAAAGCGCTGAATCGAGCGAAATCAAGCTTCATTTTCTTGAATGAATAGATATCTACGCTTTTTGTTATTGTTGCAATCAATAACAGTAACAATTATGTTTTATTAAACAATTATATATTCATAGCTAGTTTAATTTTTCACATTCATTCCGTTGCCACACAAACCAATCATTAGCTTATATTCAAAAGATCTGGAATTTTTTTCATTGTAATTATACTGTTGTAATTTGAATCTTACCTAGTTCCATTGCATTACTGAAACATAATGTGGGGCATTACACATACCTATGTGTTGATAATGAACCCGACATCAGTTAAAAATTAAATTGGCGAGTTCTGGATGGCACAGCGATTGTGAATCTTTAGGAATAGGATATTTTAACACTTTATATAATATATTATATACAGGGTGTCCGGGAAAATGTGGGAAATCTCCCGGATATGAAAAAACGCGTGAAAAGAATACTACAAGTTCATATAAACTTCTTTCGTATCGGCCTCCTCTTCGGAGATATGGGCTCCCAAAGAGCTTCCATTGAATTAAGTTTTTGACACATAATTATTAAACCAACAGGTATATTTCAATTTTTTTTTATATGATGTATACCAGGTGACCCTTCAAATTACTATCCCAGCAAGGGTTGCGAATTACTCACAGCTGCAGGGACGGACTAGCTGTGACACTAATGTGCCCATTTTTTTTACGATGATAAAATCTTTGGACAGCGTTTTTTACATACCTTTAACTATTGACTAAAAATTAAGTACTCTTCATTCATGTCTCTAATCCTAACCGTTTTCGGAAAAACGTCATTTTATTGCGATCATGTATTAATATTAAGCAGTTAAAAGTGAACATTTATAATTTATAGGAACAAAGATGTATGAAATACGCTAAATATACATGATGTAAATGTGTTAAACATGACGTTTTTCCGAAAACGGTTAGGATTAGCGACATGAATGAAGAGTACTTAATTTTTAGTCAATAGTTAAAGGTATGTAAAAAACGTTGTCCAAAGTTTTTATCATACAGGGCGTAAAAAAATGGGTACATTAGTGTCACAGCTAGACCGTCCCTGCAGCTGTGAGTAATTCGTAACACTTTCTGGGATAGTAATTTGAAGGGTCTTACCTTGTATAGATCATATGAAAAAAAATTGAAATATACCTGTTGGTTTAATAATTACCTATGTGTCAAAAACTTAATTCCATGGGAGCTCTTTGGGAGCCCATATCTCCGAAAAGGAGGCCGATACGAAAGAAGTTTAAATGAACTTGTAGTATTCTTTTCACGTGTTTTTTTTTCATATCCGGGAGATTTCCCACATTTTCCCGGAATTTTTTCAAATTATCATATTATCAAGAGCGCTCGAATCTGGCCAAGCCGAAATCTTGTAAATGGATTAGGCATTAATCCTGCTTAAAACAGGGTGTAGTTTGAACTATACCTACCAGGTGGTGCACCGCCACACTGGCCATGGGAAATCCCATGTTGCCAAGGGAAATATCATGTAAATTTTGCTACCCTATTAATTTTACATCAAAATTGTATCACACTTTTTTGAAGGTCCTTATGTGATGGACTAGCACACCAAATTTTATTATTTTCTAATAAGCCAATTAAAAGTTATTTAACTCTTCGTAAAATTCTTAAAAATTAAATACAGCCCTGTTACATAGCTTAAGGAAACCACCGGTAATAATTAGACAATTTAAGCACGTCCTAAATTTCAAACGTATCCGTATCCGCATCGATCTGCGCATGCTGTTATCCTGGTATTTGTGTTGGGCGACAGTGTTAACCTATAGAAATCAAAGCCAGTAATTTCTTAAAATAAAACTAAAATTGAGAATGTCTTTAAGAAACCAAAATGTAACCTTAAAGAGTCTGGCTTTTCGCTACCCTAGCTAGCTCAACAGGGCAGTGAGTTCACTGGGTTATCTTACCTTAGTACGGCCAATCAAGCAATGCCTGTCATATCTATCATCAGACATTCACTGACAAAACCAATGATTTTCTTTAGGCGCCAGGTAATTTTCGTCAGTAAGAAAATTACCAAAACATTAGATTGATTGATGTTGTAATGTACGCTAAATAAGTAAACACAGGCTTACGTAAAACTTTGAGTAGTGTATTTACTTATTAAAAGTGACAAAGTAAATTGGTGATATTCCATTTAAAAGTACATTGTCATGGTAATTAAAAAAAGTAATTAATTTAAATAAATGCAAGTAGTGTATTCACTTATGAAAAGTGACAAAGTGAAATGGTGATCTTCAATTTAAAAGTACATTGTCATGGTAATTAAAAGAAAAAAAAATTAAATAAAATGCATTTCATGACTTCATATCATAATACCTAAATATCTTGTACTCTGTACAAGGACGTTTGGTACTAGCTAGCGAAGAGGTTTGGTCGACTAAACGCAATTGCCTTACAAATTTGGTACCTTACAATCTGGGTTAACCGCTAAATAAAATGTTTTTAGGAAAGAAAAATCAAGGTATGAGTAAATGATTTTACTTTTGCTAACATTCTAATCTGGGTCCGTCTTTGGCCACAAGAAATACTAATAATTAATCCAACGGTATTCTAAGGAGAAATGGTAAGGCCTCCGACAGTCCCCCAGGTTAAAATGATATACCCAAATAAAATAAAAGTTACTAAATCTACCACTTAGCTGTTATACGGTACTCTAGGCAAGAACTGTGCTAGTATTATTTGTCTGGGTGACAACAGTAAATCGGTACTGTGGGTACTGCTTGGCAGTTAAAATATCCAGAACCAGTAGTCTTCCAAAATATTCAAAGTATAACCAAACCTTGAGTCTTCCGGGTCCAGTCAAAAGGACAGTACAAGAAGATAGCATCAAATGAAGTAGAAAAAATGTAACGTCTGATGAAGTCAGAAGATAACCAAGAAGTAGAAAGAAGAAGAAGCAGAAGAAGTGAAGAAGTGAAGCCCTACGGAGAACAGTACAAATTAGTAAATGGTACTTTCAAGTGGCCCCCCGTAGAAACAAAAAAAAACCCCAGAGAAAATTAATCCCATCAAATGATTCGGTTATAGTTTTATTACTGTAAAAACCCTCTTAAATTTTGTGTAAAATAAGCAAAAACTTAACCCCCAAAATAGCACGTGGAAGTTACCCCAATTTAAAGTAGTAAAAACTAGTTTTCCCCATGAAAATTACAATCTTCCAACAATGAAAATAATGGCAATTAATCTTACTAAAATAATATCAAATATGCATACCTCAAACCAATGAGAGCTTCCTGTTTTCTTGATATTTTTAAGGTCGTTGTTTCGGACCAGGAAGAAACTTAAGAAACCGAGAAAATCTCGCTGGAAAATGAATACTGACAACTTATGCTTATTAAGCATCAAAACCCATTCATTTCCAATTAGCACGGAACCGCTGATCCTCAACCTGAGAAGTTAACTACTTTAACTTTTGCGGTGCCGCGTGTTTCTTCCCCAGCAGCTTGCAAGAAAATGGCCAATCTCCGAAAACGGAAATAGGAAATTCATTTTCAAATTTCAAAAACCTGTCATTCTCTTCCTTTCGACTCTGATGGCGTTCAAAAATGTTACCCAAATATGCTCTGTGGCCAAATCCAATCGAAATCGCTTAATACGGAACTCTAACATTATCAGTAAGACCTACGGCAACCAGTGCCAAAAGAATAACATAACCCCTCTAACAACTGACAGAAAATGTAAACAAAATAAGTAATGAACTTACAATCGAAAGTAAAAGAGTACCAAAATTTATGTTGATATGCTTATTAGAAGACAAAATTTGAGCCATAGTGAGAACACAATGTCAGGTACGCATCCTGAGAAAAGTAGGATCTTATACAAGGATGTCAACGACGATCAGACAGAGAGAAGGTTTCGAAAAGAAGGAATATCCATGTTAATTCAAAAGAATTAATAAAGAAAAAGGTAGGTTGCAATACTTTATACGTGATGTTAAATCTGGGACATCACACCACTCCCCCACCAAAAGAAAATTACCTCGTAATTTTCTACAAAACCTTAACTTAATAGATACGAGATAAATTTATGCCAAAATCGAAATCACACGCTTTCGAGTAGGAAAATTGAAATAGACATGGAAGAATAATACTACCACTAGAAAACCAAAAATATTCCAGTGACTGCTCTACGGTCAGCAATTCCCGGAAACCCCGAAAGAAGAAGGAAGTTGTCTTGAGCCACCTGTATGGTATAAGGATCTGAATATAAAAGTTGTTTCGATCTTAAATAGACTTAAGTTAGCATTGCGTTGCACCAAATGCGGCTTGGCGAACCTCGTGTACTAACCTCATACAAGTAATCTCAAGGCACAACCCACTAATTCCAAAAGAGACCGAATAAAATTGACCGTACAACAATACCTGAAAGGTGGAGAACTAAAAAAAAAATAAACAATAGGAGAAACAAAAAAAAATAATAAATTGTAACCCAGATGCTCCACCGGTCAAACGGAAGTAATATTATAGTATATACCAAACTAAAAGATACACTAGTGTTTTAACACATCTAAATGCATCACAGCCTTGTCATGAAAACTAAATAGGGTGTTCTGAAAGATGACACTGCTCCAGACCTGTCGTATCACACTAACCTTCGAGCGAGGTCATGCGCAGTAGTTTGGTCCTCCTCCGGGTTACGACAAGCGCAAACTGGTCCGTATTACGGCTCCGAAGGCCAGACTTCGACCCCCCGACACATGACTCTTCCCGACAGATTTGCCCTCCGTAGAACAAGCGTCTACGTTAAGAAAGCGGCAAAGCGTCATCCTGGAGCACCCAACATCCCTCAGCCTGTATTCAAAAGAAAGAAAAAAAAAAAAGGCTGGAAAGAAAATAGGACACAATCGGTAAACTACATATTGTCTAATCAGACAAAGGACACAGTCGGAAAATAAACTTAACTACTTAGTTAAGCGTCAAAATCAAGATAGGATAACCTCAAGATAACTCAAGGTAACCTCAAGATAACTCAAGATTACTCAAGATAACTTCAAGATAACTTTAAGATAACTACTATAGATTATACATTTGCTTTTACTAAAAAAATTAGTGATAACTATAAGTAATACATTTTAAAAAAAACAACGCAACGTTTGGGGTTTTTTTTTTAAACTTAAACACTGCTAAAAGACAAACTGAATGGTTATTTGAACATGAACCAGAGTGAGGTAACCAAATCAAAATTACTAAATTAAGTTTCACCGTATTTCGAACTTACACTTGTCCCGTTACGCGCCGAGTCAAGTATCAGCCCGTCACAAGTTAACAAAAATTTAGAACTTACTGAACCAAATCAATCAAGAAACTAAATACTTAAATTAAGCAGTGACTAACTCAAATAATAAAGTAGCTGAAGGCAATCTTTATTATAACTTTTAGAGGGCTCTTACCCCAACCAGTTCTAGTGCAGGATAATTCTTGTGCAAAGCAGTATGTCTAGATACCGACCAAGGTTCGCGCCAAGGCAGTTACCTACACATTCTGTAGCCCATCGCTGCAGGGCTCAACAAACCCCAACGGTTTTTCTATTCCCCAGTAGGAGCATAATACGGCTTCAAATCTTGAACATGCCATCTACCTTTAGATTTACCGTTTTTATCCTCAAGCTCGTAGACACAGTAACCACATTTTTTCCTAACCTTATAAGGACCTTCAAACTTGCCCGCCAACTTGGCAGTAAAGTAGTTACCAGCGTCTGACAGAGCAAACAAACGTTTCCAAACTAAGCTTCCTACTGAAAAATGAACATCGCGACGTCTTAAATTATATTGATCACTTGTTTTTAAATGAGCTTTTTGGAGTTTCTTTGCTACAAAATCTCGCAACTTCGCCAAAGTTTCAACCTTTTTAACTAACTTATTTTTAGAAGGATCGTTGTCCTCGATAGAGTCACTATCAGAATTATGGCTAGAACTATCGCCTAAAATGGTTAGTTTTTCGTATTCGCTACCGTGCAAAACCATTTCGCAACCGTGATTGAGAAAGTAAGGAGTTCGGCCAGTAGTTTGATGTACGGACGAGTTTACGGCACACTCAAGAGATGATAGATTTTCATCCCAAGTACGTTGAGTGTCTGTCACAAATGCAGAAATCATAGTTTTAAGCACCCTATTAACACGTTCTGTAAGATTTGGCGATGGATGATAATGCGGATTAAAAATAACTTTAATTCCATATTTTCCTGTTAACTGCTCAAAGAGGCGATTTTTAAATGTCGACCCGTTATCGGTGCGAATAATTTCAGGTACACCCTGACGCAATATAATTTGGTCTTCTACCAATTTGACAACAGTTTGTGCGTTTGCGCGCCTAATAGCGAAGAAGCGATTCATCTTACTAAAAGTGTCCGTAACAACAAATATATACATGTGACCTTGTTTGGTTTTGGGTAATGGTCCAAAAATATCCATACTAATAATCTGCCATATGCGATTAGCAGCAACATGACCACCCATAAAACCTGCTGGAAGTTTTTGTTCAGGCTTGACGCGTTGACAAGTCAAACACTCCTTAACATACCGTGCAACATCCGCTCTTAGACAAGGCCAATAATAAAGTCTAGCAACTTTATAATAAGTCTTATGAACGCCTAAATGTCCGCCAGTCGGAACGTTATGACACGAATGAAGTACCTCCCTACGATTTTCTTTAGGAATTACTAACTTCCAATACTCTACATTCTCTCTCAATTCTGGTAAATCTAGTTCCACATACTTAAAAATTTTATCATCGCTAACTCGCCACTGAGGGTAAGACAATGGATTTTCCAAAATACGTTTCCTAAGCTTAATATACCACTTGTCTTTAACCTCCTGAATTTCTATGTTGGAAGTCTCCAAGTCACCGCTAGTCTCTGGAACAGCCCTTGACATTAAGTCTGGTCCAAAATGATCACGACCTTTCCTATGTACAACAGTATAATCAAATTGTTGAAGACGAAGAGCCCACCGTCCTAGACGACCTTGTGGATCCTTCAAATTGTCCAGCCATTTAAGGCTATAATGATCTGTAATAACAGTAAACTTAGTATATTCCAAATAACAACGCAGCTTTTCTATAGCGAACAGTACAGCAAGAAGTTCTCGTTCGGTAGCAGAATATAACCTTTCCTGACGACTTAAGGTCCTTGAAATATAACAAATAACATGTTCTCTGCCATCATAAAATTGACTTAATATTGCGCCAACGGCATAATTACTGGCATCTGTAGCCACAACGAATTCTTGTTCGAAGTTAGGGCATGTTAAAATAGGAGCTGAAATAAGTGAGTTTTTAATACCCTGAAATGACCTCTCGCAACTTTCGTCCCAAACAAATTTTATCCCTTTTCGAAGTAAACGAGTCAATGGAGAAATCAGGTCAGAATACTTTGGAACAAACTTCCTATACCAAGATATCATACCTAATACCCTACGTACTTCCGTAATATTTTTAGGATTCGGCATATCAGAAATCGCACGCACCTTATCGGCGTCTACGGAAATACCGTGTCGGTTAACTACATATCCCAAGTACTTCAATTCTGAGCGACAGAACTTACTCTTAACCTTATTCAACGTTAAGCCAGCTGTTTCCAAGCGTTGAAACACTGCTTCCAAAACCTCAATATGTTTATCAAACGTAGGCGTGACAACAATCACATCATCAAGATAGCAAAACACATAAGGCTGCAATTCTGGCCCTAAAACAGTCTCAATTAAACGCTGAAAAGTTGCAGGAGCATTATGTAAACCGAAGGGTAAACGACAAAATTGAAACAGACCACGACCAGGAACTGTGAATGCGGTATATTGTTTGCTGGACTCCTCCAATTCCACTTGCCAATATGCGCTCTGTAAGTCTAAAGAAGACAGATAACGCGCACCACCTAATTTATCCAACGTAGCGGAAATATACGGCAATGGATATGCATCTTTCTGACTAACTTTATTTAATTTACGAAAATCGACACAAAACCTCTGTGTTCCATCACGTTTTGGTACTAAAAGTACAGGAGAAGACCATGCTGAAGTAGACCTTTCGATGACACCTGCTGACAGCATCTTGTCCACTTCCTCGTCGATTAGCTTCTGCTTATAAGGTGATACAGGGTAATACCGCTGTTTAATTGGTTCGCTGTTAGTGACGATTTTATGTTTGACAATTGAAGTGCAACCTAATTTTCCTTCAAACTTGTCAAAATAAGCAGATACGACAGCATCCAGTCTAACTTGTTGGTCAGCATCTAAATCTGCTTCACATTGAATTAAAGAAATTTCTGGGGCAGAAAAATTTTCGTCCGAAAAATACCACTCGCCTTTTCTCATGTCAGGAACTATACCCAACTTAACCCAAAAATCAATGCCCAAAATCAACTCATGACGTAGCTCAGGAACTATATACAAATCAACTAACTTGACTACGTCACGTACCCTAATTGGCACAGAAACAATACCAAGACAAAAGCAAGTATCATTATTCGCGACAGTACACGAAGCTGTTCTGTTAGGATCTAGCCTAACCCCTAAATTCTTTAACTTAATCCAACCCTTTTCGCCAACAAAATTTTTATTTGCGCCGGAATCTAATAAACCGTAGAAATCTAATCCCAAAATACTAACCTTTAAGAATGGACATTCACCAGGACCAACATGTGCTAATACATAATCTAAAACAACCCTATCTTTATATTCTAACTCTGTTTTTATAATTTCTAAATTGTTTAAACTATTTTTATGACTAATATCCAAATTGGTCGAATTATTCGAAGAAGTCAACCCTCGACCTACTGACGACTTCCCGAACCGTTTCCCGATTTTCTAATTTGCTTTTTATTACATTCAGGGCAAGTTTTCTTTGTAAACCCTTGTTTTCCGCAAGTAAAACACTTTTGAATTTTTGTTGTGCAGTTCTTAGCCATATGATTAGGTTGATTACACTTAAAACAGACTAATGATTGTTTAGTACAAGAATCGCCGCCCTGAACATTGCGTACGATCGGTTTTTCCGAATGTTTAGAAAAATCCCTCCTAGGTGGATTATAGTCTAAGTCAGGTTCTAAAAATAAATTTCCTCTGCGAGGTGGTTTAAATTCTTCTACACGCAGTCGAGTTTCTTCAAGTTTGCGACACAATTCAATAAGTTCGAAAGGTGAATTAATCTCATGTAAAGTCAATCGTTCTTGATAAAAAGGTAAAATATTAGCTCTTAAAACTTTAAGTCTAAGTTCGTCCGATACACAATTTGGCATGCGGTCAAAAAGTTTAGTCATAGCCGCCACATAAATACCAATTGGTTCACCAGTGCCTTGAGTTCGCTCTAAAATTTGCCGCCAAAGTTTATCACCCAAGTGAGATGGTAGGAATTCATCCTTTAACAACTTTACTAAACCATCCCAATCACTACAATACCTAACGATAAGATGATAATAATTTAGGGCATCTCCGTCAAACAAATCTGCAGCACAACGAAACAAGTCTGCTTTACTAACACCTCTAGAATGGCAAAGTTCTTCGACACGTTCAAGAAACGCATTAAAACTAATTCCAGAAGCGATACCCGAAAATTTTACATCCCACTTCCAAACTGGTAAACTATTTACATAAGTAGAAGTCACCTGCGGTGCTACATTTCCTTGCGCTAAAGTAAAATTGCTAACATTTGCTGGTGGTGTATTCGCATTATTATGTATAGTAGAGTGAGCATTTGGTGAAGATTGAACGATTGTGTGCCCTACTGCGTTGGAAAAATTTGGATCCAGCGGAGCTGAAGGTTGTGTTTGTTGATCTTTTAAAACTTTAAGTCTCTCCTCATATTCAGAGATACAAGTAGCTAAACTAACAAGTGCTTTAGACCTTTCTTCATTGATAACACGCTCCTGATCTGGTATTCTGTCAATACGACCGACTAAATGAGCTATTTTTGTTTCAATCTTACGTAATTGATTAGAAGATCCATTAAAAGTTTTAATATTATCAGACAACTCTTTAATCTTACTATTACATTCCTTAATTTCAGCCGCAGCATCAAGATTGTACGAACTATGAACAGTACTACCGGATTTTTCCAACGACAGCAAAGAACGCAAACATTTTCTTAAACTGTCTACCGTTCCAGTTTCTGAAACGCCTCGTGCAGAAAGCTCACTAATAATTTCATCTTTAGACAAGCGATCAATATCTAGTTTATACATCTTGTAAGATAAAATAAATAACTTTAAGCAATAAGTCAAAAATATACAATCAATATCAAATATAGTAGTTACCTTCTCCTAGAATTCATAAGAAAAAGAATACTAAGTCAAAACCTAGAATATACGCATCAAATATACTTTTCAATATAAGTATACTCAGCTCGATACTCAGTCAAAATCAATACGCAATATTATAAAAAAATTGCAAGTCTCAATTCCAGATATCAGTATCAAAAAAATTTATCAAAATTTCAAAATCTACCAATGTAACTGTACATCAGTAAAAAAAAAAATCTGTATCAAAATAATATACCAAAATATTTCAAGTATGTACCTATGTATGCATCAACTAGCAAATAAAAATCAGTACCAAAAAAAATATACCAAGTTATTACCAAACTGTACCAATATTATACCCAAAATAAATATCAGTACCAAACAAAACTCTCAGTATCTCAAAAGTGTACCAATTTATCACGTATACTAAGCCAATTGAGCACAATAGTACCACGGAATCAAAACAAATATTTCAGTATAACAAGTCAAAATCAATCAATGGTTCTGTAGGCATTACATAGATTAACCATACAAAAGTAGAAACCTTTAATTTGCTTTGTGGTATTTATCAAAAAAAAATCAGAAGTTTGTCAACAATGGCAACACTGTATAGCAAAATATGTAGTGAAATTTATTACAATAATCTCACCCCCCCAAAAAAGAAAAATACAAAAGTACTTATACCCACATAATATCCCAAATCAAGATAAGTGTGTAAAAAAAATATCCAAACACTTCAAATTATCTGGTAATCAGTGGCTTACCTTACTATAAAACAAGTTTCCTTTATGCTAATACAAAAGTGTGCTACACAATATGTCCACTCAAGACTCACAACTTGAAAATTTTTAAGTTTTCTTTAAAATACTGTACTAAGTACCATCAAATATTATCAACCGAGCTACTAAAATGAATTCATATTAAAAAAACTTTATATCGAAACCAAAAAAGTTAACATCGTAACAAGTTTTACCAAGATATGATACTAAAGAGAAAAATTTTAAAAAACTTGTTCGAGTAAAAAAACAATGAACTAATTTTGTTTCAAAATTTCCACAAAAGCAAAAAAAAATAGCTTGGGCGCCAATGTTATCCTGGTATTTGTGTTGGGCGACAGTGTTAACCTATAGAAATCAAAGCCAGTAATTTCTTAAAATAAAACTAAAATTGAGAATGTCTTTAAGAAACCAAAATGTAACCTTAAAGAGTCTGGCTTTTCGCTACCCTAGCTAGCTCAACAGGGCAGTGAGTTCACTGGGTTATCTTACCTTAGTACGGCCAATCAAGCAATGCCTGTCATATCTATCATCAGACATTCACTGACAAAACCAATGATTTTCTTTAGGCGCCAGGTAATTTTCGTCAGTAAGAAAATTACCAAAACATTAGATTGATTGATGTTGTAATGTACGCTAAATAAGTAAACACAGGCTTACGTAAAACTTTGAGTAGTGTATTTACTTATTAAAAGTGACAAAGTAAATTGGTGATATTCCATTTAAAAGTACATTGTCATGGTAATTAAAAAAAGTAATTAATTTAAATAAATGCAAGTAGTGTATTCACTTATGAAAAGTGACAAAGTGAAATGGTGATCTTCAATTTAAAAGTACATTGTCATGGTAATTAAAAGAAAAAAAAATTAAATAAAATGCATTTCATGACTTCATATCATAATACCTAAATATCTTGTACTCTGTACAAGGACGTTTGGTACTAGCTAGCGAAGAGGTTTGGTCGACTAAACGCAATTGCCTTACAAATTTGGTACCTTACAATCTGGGTTAACCGCTAAATAAAATGTTTTTAGGAAAGAAAAATCAAGGTATGAGTAAATGATTTTACTTTTGCTAACATTCTAATCTGGGTCCGTCTTTGGCCACAAGAAATACTAATAATTAATCCAACGGTATTCTAAGGAGAAATGGTAAGGCCTCCGACAGTCCCCCAGGTTAAAATGATATACCCAAATAAAATAAAAGTTACTAAATCTACCACTTAGCTGTTATACGGTACTCTAGGCAAGAACTGTGCTAGTATTATTTGTCTGGGTGACAACAGTAAATCGGTACTGTGGGTACTGCTTGGCAGTTAAAATATCCAGAACCAGTAGTCTTCCAAAATATTCAAAGTATAACCAAACCTTGAGTCTTCCGGGTCCAGTCAAAAGGACAGTACAAGAAGATAGCATCAAATGAAGTAGAAAAAATGTAACGTCTGATGAAGTCAGAAGATAACCAAGAAGTAGAAAGAAGAAGAAGCAGAAGAAGTGAAGAAGTGAAGCCCTACGGAGAACAGTACAAATTAGTAAATGGTACTTTCAAGTGGCCCCCCGTAGAAACAAAAAAAAACCCCAGAGAAAATTAATCCCATCAAATGATTCGGTTATAGTTTTATTACTGTAAAAACCCTCTTAAATTTTGTGTAAAATAAGCAAAAACTTAACCCCCAAAATAGCACGTGGAAGTTACCCCAATTTAAAGTAGTAAAAACTAGTTTTCCCCATGAAAATTACAATCTTCCAACAATGAAAATAATGGCAATTAATCTTACTAAAATAATATCAAATATGCATACCTCAAACCAATGAGAGCTTCCTGTTTTCTTGATATTTTTAAGGTCGTTGTTTCGGACCAGGAAGAAACTTAAGAAACCGAGAAAATCTCGCTGGAAAATGAATACTGACAACTTATGCTTATTAAGCATCAAAACCCATTCATTTCCAATTAGCACGGAACCGCTGATCCTCAACCTGAGAAGTTAACTACTTTAACTTTTGCGGTGCCGCGTGTTTAGAGTTGTGTAGTTCGCGAACGAACTAGTTCAAAAGATCGAATCTGCCAACTGAACTAAAAGATTCAATCAGTAATTACTGAGAGATTGAAACAAGGCGAACTAAAGTCTAAACGGAATGTACTACGCAAGCGAGAGCGAGACGACCGAGATTATAGGTTTTGTCACCTGACCGACCGATGCATGCGGCGATATGCCAGTATAAATCAGTGAACTAAACGAACTAGTCTTTTGAACTATTCACTTTATTGAACGAGAACGAAAGATTGAAATCGGCAAAGTGAACTAAACTTCCCAGCACTACGCGTGTTTCTTCCCCAGCAGCTTGCAAGAAAATGGCCAATCTCCGAAAACGGAAATAGGAAATTCATTTTCAAATTTCAAAAACCTGTCATTCTCTTCCTTTCGACTCTGATGGCGTTCAAAAATGTTACCCAAATATGCTCTGTGGCCAAATCCAATCGAAATCGCTTAATACGGAACTCTAACATTATCAGTAAGACCTACGGCAACCAGTGCCAAAAGAATAACATAACCCCTCTAACAACTGACAGAAAATGTAAACAAAATAAGTAATGAACTTACAATCGAAAGTAAAAGAGTACCAAAATTTATGTTGATATGCTTATTAGAAGACAAAATTTGAGCCATAGTGAGAACACAATGTCAGGTACGCATCCTGAGAAAAGTAGGATCTTATACAAGGATGTCAACGACGATCAGACAGAGAGAAGGTTTCGAAAAGAAGGAATATCCATGTTAATTCAAAAGAATTAATAAAGAAAAAGGTAGGTTGCAATACTTTATACGTGATGTTAAATCTGGGACATCACAATGCCCAGAATAGATGCGGGGGTTTCGATGCGTTCCGTTGCACGTATCGTTACGGACCTGCTATCGTATCCGTATACGAAAACGCATCTCAACTGATCGACTGTCAGGTGTCATTGTTGTCAATAAAATAATAAATATAACCTAACTTTTGACAACTTTGACGTTTCACCGAGAGGATAAATTTCGGTTCCGTATACGTCGAAATGGTCGGTGCTTAAAGGAGTTTTTGTACGGTCGGCGTAAGTCGATATACTTACGAATCCGGATACGGATACGTTTGAAATTTAGGACGTGCTTAAATTGTCTATTATGTCAATGACAAAACTAAACGTTTTATTTTTGCTTAGTTTTAAACATGTTTTATAGTATTCAAGAAAAAATAATGATCAGACTAATTTAATAAACGCAAGTACAGTAGACTCCCGATTATCCGAAACCCGATTATGCATACTCCGCATTATCCGAAACGACCCATGAACCGGATTATCCGAAATGTTTCTTGCTATTCCTCCGCATTATCCGAAATGTCTAAGAAATGTTTTGTTGGTTTTGTTGTTGCGGCCAAAAATCGACAGACTTTAAAATTAAAAAAGTACCAATTACCTCTTCCTTGAATTTATGAATATGAATACATACTAATGTACGTACATAAGTATTAGAATTTATTATGTATGTATGTAAATCTATAAAAGTACATAGATATAGTTACTTTTCCTATAGTTAATGATTTCCCTCAATCTCCGCATTATCCGAAATCGGTCCAGTCCCCACATCATTTCGAATAATCGGGTGGCTATACTGTACTTAAAACGAAATAATGAGAACATCAGCATTGTACCTTTCATTTTGTTTTCCTGATGATGAGTGTTTTCACACTCGAAACATGTCGAATTGAATTATTATGAATTATTCTAGGTTTGCCTAGTTATTCTAATAAAAAAATTGTGGAGAAAGACTTTGTGCTTTTCCTTTTTCAATAATAATAAGTTTCTAATAGCAAATGACGAAAATGAAATGTTTGTTATTGGAAATAGGAGAGTTAATTAACCTTAACTGGTTTATTCTACTCACCCCAGAAAATGTAGTCTCTGAAACCTGACGCGTGAGCTTGCTCCGGCCCATTACTGAACTGGAAACTTTTAGGAAGAAACCAGCATCAATTGTTAATGTCACATGTGGGTGCCAACTGTCGAAACGCTTTGTTTTTAGAAAAAGTTGATATGACATTTGGAGCAAAATGGATAGGAAGAGCCGGTCCTATAGAATGGGCACCTTACTCTCCTGACTTATTGACAGTTCCAGACTTTTTTCTCTGGGGTTATGTCAAGGATAGGTGCTATAACCCCCTTCCACATAGTTTGGATGATCTAGAGAGGAATATTCGTAACGTAATTGAAGCGATTCCCCAGGATATGTTACACAATTCATTCAACCATTTAATGGACCTACTTCATAAATGGATGGAACAGAGCGGCCAACATGTACAGCAGTTTTTTTTAGATTTATATTTATTTCTTTATTAATGTATAGTCAGAAAAAAATAATCAAAATCTGCCTATTCGCGTTGTAAATATGCTAATAAAAAATACGTTTGCTAAAATACCCAGATTTCTATTTTAATTTTTTGCTGCTAAAACTTCAAGTTAGAGGTCCGATGTTTTATTGATACATGGATACCTTGGACACGACTCCTAATTATGGCGTTGCAATATACAGGGTGTTCCATTAAAAATAGTTGTAAATTTTGATGTCGAAAAAAGGCAATTTTTTTACTCCCACTGTATAATTGTCGACAAAATTTGGTACCAACTAGAAAAAACTTTATGCCAAGAGAAAAGGAATGACGTAAACCGTAGGTGGCTAGCACAACTGGTATAAAAGTTATAAGCATTTAAAATGGGTCACTCTCGGCTGGGACACTCTCGGCTGGGACACCCTGTATTTGAGGGTAGCAAAATTACATGGGATTGTCCATGGAAAGTCCTGCGGTATCTAATCACATTTACAAACACAAATTTACATAAGCGATTTTATCGTACCGACAATCAAATATCATTACCCTAATCCAAGCCGCAAAACTCACTCCGCTCGCTAGGAAAAATCCCGTTACGTATAGACTAGCCCGTCAGTCAAATTTAATTATTCCGAAGCGAAACTAGTTTTTTTTTCTCTTCTTTTTTCGGCTCTTCTTTTTTTATTATGTTGCCTGCACTGGATATCTGTGTGATGGTCTTTCAGTGCTTTCGGTAGCATTCGGGCGCTTTTATGTCGACTAATTTTTAACGGGGCTTGCGAAAAAAAATGGACGCGAAGCTTTTCGGTTAGACCATTAAACATCGGATGTTATAAAATGTAATTGGGTTTGAAAAAAATGACTGGCGATACTGCGCGCTGATGGGTCGTTTATAATTAGAAACACGGTTAATAGATCAACATATTGAAAATATTAAAAAAACGATATGTGCATATTTTTACTTTTCTTCTGTGGAAAATTAGCTTTAAAAACATATTAATATAATTTAACTGCTCCACTTGTACCATTTCGTTAATTTATTGGTATATGTAATTATATTTTAATATTGCAATATATTATACTAGCGTGTACCCGGCATGCGTTGCAACCCCCTGGTATAAATACAAACCCGAACAAACCCGATATATTAGTACCCGGCATGCCACTTTCTGAAATTGCACCCGTGCGAAGCCGGGGCGGGTCGCTAATTATACATAAAAACCTTCCTCTTGAATCGCTCTATCTATTAAAAAAAAACGCTTCAAAATCCGTTGCGTAGTTTTAAAGATTTAAGCACATATCAGACGGGCGATAGCGACTTTGTTTTATACTATGTTAAGATTTTATCTCCAGAATATTATACAGGGTGTCCGGAAATGACAAGCAAAAAGTTTAGGGGATAATTCTAGACCGAAAATAAATGCTATCTCTTCCCATAACATTTTTTCGAAAATTGATTATTAACGGAGGTACAGGGTGTTAAAGTTAAATTTAATTTGCAGTTTTTTTGCAATAGCTTTTGCCACGCTTATAATATTTTGATAAAATCTCGTATATGGGGTTTTTTCGGAATGAGGAATACAAATTTGCCCACCGTTTTTTTGCATTTTGTAGAGGGCGCCACATAGGAGCCTATTCTTTAATTTGAATGGTCCCAACTTTTTTGTCCTACACTGTATGCGCCTTTTGACTAAATACTTTTATTCTCCTAACCTTTTGACATAAAAAAGGTATACTACTTTTGTTTCGATAAGTCTAACCGTTTTCGAGAAAAACGCTAAAATAACATTGCTTGCGTCGGATGAATACAAAATCATTTTAATTTATTATTTTTTAATTTAATTAATTTAATTTTTCAAGAATTAATTTATGCATTGAATAGGAAGGACGTCACTATGAACCTTTGATTTGAATGATTAATTTATTGTTCTAGTAGTAACTTACCTAGGACACGCTAAAATCAGGACCCTGGGTTAACTCTAGCAAACAAGATTGCGGATGAATGTAGATTTTTCTCTGTGTAGAAGAGTTGTCAAATTTTATGTTAAATTTAATTCAGCATTTTGAAGATTTATAATAAATATTCGCCCATTTAACATGACGTCATGTAAATAAATATAACAATACACGTCATATTAAAATGTTGTGCTCTTGAGAACGTACGGAAATTCCACTTTAAGAGATATTATAAAACTTTTAGATTTAGAAATAAATATCGCAAAAATAATCGATTCGTCATGTCGATAATATATAATTGCAAATACTTTATTATTTTTTGCCAGTCATCGAATATTTTAATTGAGGGAATTTTACCTAATTTTAACACGTTTTTCTAGTAGGAGTGTTTCCTGAGGAGAAAAACACGACATTTAACTTTCAAAATACCTTTATTCCAAGCTAACTTTTACAGTTCATTACATGGAAAGTGACAACATAATATAGCAAATAATAACCATTAAAAAAAAAACAATAAAAAAATGGAAGTTAATCCAACTTAATTCATTAATAAAATCAATTAAAAAAACAGTACAAATAATTTAATTCAGTAAATACCTCTTTAATTTTTTAAAAGTTGCCAATTTTTAAATTTTTTTTGATATTTTTTGGAAGATTGTTATATTTTATTATTCCGTCATATAAAAGCGATTTTTTTCCGAAATTACTTTTTACTGGTATAGTTTGATAATTTATACAACGTCTGGTATTATGACCATGTAATGTCTTATTATCCTGAAGTTTTATGTTTGATTTTTTTTCTTTTAAAATAATAGAGTGAATTAGAATACAAATTTTTAATTTATAAATGTTTTGAACATGTTAAATACCCCTTCGGTCTATATAAATTAATAGTTGGTTCTAAATATAGTAATTTGTGTATACATTTAATAACTTTAATTTGCAATTTTTGTAATGGTTTTAAGTTTGATAAACAAGCAGATCCCCATACAGAAGCTAAGTATTGTAATTTTGAATATAAATATATTAATGAAAAATATATATTTTTTACGTATTTTAAAGGAATGAAATATCTAACTCTGTACAAAATAGATATACCAAAAGAGATATCGAGTTGATAATATACTGGATATGGCCTTTCCAATTTAAATTTTCGTCTAAAACTAATCCTAAAAATGTTGTCGTTTTTGAATATTGAATATTTTCATTATTAAATGTTAAGGGGTTAATGATGGAATTTATTTTATTTTTAGTTATAAACATAAAAGAAGATTTTGTAAAATTTAACGTAAGTTTATTTGATTGAAGCCAAGAAAGAAGTATTTTTAAATCATTATTATTTCTGCAAAAGTTTCAGCAAAATAAATAATTGTTGTATCATCTGCAAATAGCTTTATATTGCCCTTTAATTTTAATTTGGAAACGGAATTAATGTAAATTAAGAATAATAATGGACCTAATATTGATCCTTGTGGAACTTCACATATTATTTCTTTTTCCGAACTTTTTCTTTTCCCTATTTGCACAAATTGTTTACGATAGCTTAAATAACTTTGAAGTAGTTTGTGTGTATTTCCCCTTATCCCAATACTGTATAATTTCCTTAATAAAATATATCATGGTTTACGGTGTCAAAAGCCTAACACAGATCTAAGGATAGTAGACAGCATTTTTTACTGCTGTCGACATTAACATGAATATTTGTTATCTCCTACAGCTATTTCTGTATCGTTAGATCTGCGAAAACCATACTGGTTAGCAAAAAGTAAATTTTGGCTTTCTAGAAAGTCGCATAATTTATTATTTATTATTATTTCTAATATTTTTGAAAAGAATAGAATAAGTCAACTAATGATAAAGTGAAATAAAAAAAAATAATCTCATATAATTTTACGCTGAATTGTAGATTTTTCTTTGTGTAGAAAGTTAACTTCACTAATTATTTTAAAGATATTCTTTTGATTATTCATCTAGAAACCCGATATATTATGTAATAACGTCAACTTTTTCTAAAAACAAAGCGTTTCGACAGACAGACACCCACATTAACAGCTGGTACTGGTTTCTCCCTAAAAGTTCCCAGTTCAGTAGGCTCACGCGTCACGTTATTTTCTGCTGAATTTGGTGTTTTTCAAGTTCTTCTGTGTCTATTATTTTGAATAGTGTGTGTTTTAAACATTTCACCTTTAGACTTTCATTATTATCAGTTTATCTATTTTAATCACGGTACAATAGGTTGCCGAACTTTGAATTACCTACGCCGCAAACATACAATCATATATACATACATACATATATATAAGAAAATACATATCAACTTTTTCACTCCTTGTAAAACTATTATTTTCCATGTTTTTTAAACAGCAAACTAATTTACTTTGGCAGAAGCTGTTGGCATTTCAATTTTCTTCAAGTCATGATTTTGTTTTATCAGTTTTGCTGGTCACAGGCTACTTGATGCATTTAAATCTAAATTTATTCTCAAAAGATGCTTCATTTTAGGAAAGTTCTAAGTTAACTTTTTAAAGTACTTTAATGGTAGCTTTTCCAAAACCTAATAGTGAATGGTATCAAAATAATCGTAATAAAATCCTCTTTTTTCTTAACCCGACGAGCCACCATGTTGCCATTTTAAAAAAATGAGTTATACAACTTTAAAAATTAAATTTTACATAGCACATAGCATTGGATCAAAAATAGTAAAATTGTATTTTTCCCAAGATTAGAGAACTGAAATAAGTGATTTTAAGGTATTCATGTCCTCTAGATAAAACAATAAATTTGGAAAAAAAATTATTTCTTGGTGACAAAAAGTGACAAGTGACACATCGTTGTATTTAGAATGTCATATGGAGTTAAAAAAAGTAAAAATATACCAGGTGTCCCATTTAAAAATCGAAAGTATATGTCACTTCCGGTTAAACCAGAAGTTCCATAATGTTTAGTCACCTGTCAAAAAATGCAGTTTTATGTCGTATACAAATCCTCCGAATTTTATTTCATTATCTTGAAAAACAAAAAAGTTAGAGGGGCGAGCCACCTTCCGCGGACACCCGGTACATACGTACAAGCGTTTCAGATTTTTTAAATCAATTCTACATCAATCTTTTACCGGACAAAATAACTAGTTTTCTTCGTGTAAAAAGCTATCTTCACTAATAAATCTTCAAAAGATCCTTTGAATATTCATGTAGGAACCCAATACATTATGTAAACTCTTAAATAATACAACGCATATAGAGATAATTAGTAGAGGCGCGCGTGTTTGTGGGGAACCCGGAGATTTTTTGGCAATGGGTTCTCTCCTTCCTAGGTCAGCTGTCTGACGACTTTTCAAACTCGAGACGTCAAGGTTAAGGCGAGTGGATAGATGATGGAATAGCGTGGTAAATAAAGAATCGTTTAAGGATTTGATGTTGGAAATCAGTGGCGTATAAGCGTGAGCAAACGTGGAACCCGACAATTTTAAACGAAAAATATAAAATATCATTATTTTTTTAAATTTCAGGTTGTTTATGATAGACCAGGGTCGATAATTTTTGAAACCGGGCAATCCGAGGTCGGGAAGTGGAAAGGGGTGAGTTTTTAAGGGTAAAAAACGATTTATGTCGATTTCCGGCAAAACTACAAGTCCTATGGAAAAACGTTAAATGGCAAAGTTGTAGGTAATAAAAAGATCTACAACTTTTGTATTTACACTTTTCTCACATAACCTCAAAATGTATGTGAAAAATTCAAATAACCAAGTTTTTGGTATTTTATTTTTATCTTTTACAAAACAAAAATTTTTTTCACGAGATTTATTGAAAACTTACCTTTTTATGTCCCAAATACACTGTAATTTTTTTGATTTAAAATATTTATTTTTCCCCTTATTTTGACTTAATATCGAAAAAGCACCCTTATGTGTTATTGTTTTCTTAAATAACGGCGCTATAACGATACACTAAACATTATCCTGGGTGGTAGGAGGTAATCTGGACAGATCACAAATGCATAAATAATAAAATAAAATTGATATATTTTGAGCGAATTTGACCGGTCAAATACGTCATGGTCAATTGACCATGCCCAACTCTACCTGTAAGTACCTAAAAATATAAATTACACAGATATTAACGCATTCATTAAAAATAGCCATTTAAAACATTAAAACGCGACAATAATCCAGTTTTATTTCAAATTATTTACACTTTTTCACATTTTAGGGCTAAATTTAAACCACCGAAATCGGTAAAAGCGGAAAAATATGGCAGTTTAATAATTTTATATTGAACCGAAGTTGGCTGCAATCTGTTTATTGGGTTTGTAAATTTTTTTCAGTTTTTCTATTAAATTTGATTAAAAAGAGAATATTGTGGCATATCGGACAAGTGTGTAACTGTTTTTTATATTGGAATACACACGGATCCAAGCACAATGGATACCCTGGGGCGGGTAGACCACGACGGAGGTTTCGTCCTTGTTACGACTCAACGGGCAGCCATAACCCAAGCAATCCCGACACAGCGGTAAGATGTATTAAAACTTTAAAATCCTTTTTACATAAGCAAAGCGGCCATCAATACACCGCAGCGCCATCCCAGCAGATTTAACTCTCGTGTCATCGGCAAACACGGTAAACTGTCCCTGAATGTTAATATTTGACGAATCATTTACATTAAGAAGAAACCATATACAAAAACAGATCCCTGTGGAACTCCACGGTAGAGAAAGACTTTTTCTTTTGATTCAAATTAACATGTAGAAGACAATGAAATTATTTCCATCAGGCTCTTGACTAAAAGTAGACGAATGCACTTTCACATAAAACAATGAACCAAATTGTAGATATTAGAGTATCACAGCCACAGCCGTAGTTAATTGTTAAGAATTTTAGGAAGAGTTTTTTTTTAAATAACTTTTAATTGCGTTATCAGAAAATAATAAAATTTGGTGTGATAGTCCATTATACAAGGACCTTCCAAAAAGTTTAATACAAATTTGAGGTAATATTAACAGGGGAGCCAATATTCGACGGTAGCAGAATTGACATGGGACTTCTCATTGCCAGTCTAGCGGTCCGCCACCCTAGTATATCACATTTTTTACGTAACTATAATAATTATTAAATACCCGATCAAATATTTGTCGATTCGAGCGAGTAACTTCATAACTTTTATAAGCTCAACGTTAAAATTAGATTCTAAGAAGGAAAAAAAATTAGTTCAAACAGAACGCTATTAAAATCTCGGCATGTTATATTTTGGTTTCAAGGAAATTAAAATCCAATTTCGGCCATTTAAACGGTTTTTTTTTCTCGTTTATTTCGTTGGTTGTTTCTTATTTTTCTTGCACAATTTTTGGTCGCGCACGTACGGTTTTGACACACTTTGGTTATGCGACCGCAAGTCGAAAATTTCCTTTGAAAGAGACAAAGAAGTAGGTAAATAACGTATTGACAAGAACGGTAAAAAATAATTATGTGGAAGAATTAAAATGGCTGATGTAGGTACATAATATGACAGACATTAGAATTGGAAAAAATGGTTCCACGTCTGAAGTGTTGCAATCGCGAACGCTATCTTTGTATGATCAAATTCCAGGTTCAAAACGTTTTTTAGTATTGAAAATACTATTAGTATTGAAAATACTACTGGGTGCGTATATACGGGTCTATTTCATGAAAAATGAACGCGACATGCACATAAATAACACGGCGTTGAAGTCTAAACAAACATCCGAGCAGCACAGGATCGATGACATCATCTGCTGAGTATTAATATTGTTTTGTTTTGGGTTTCGGCATTTATTATTATATTTTTGTTGATATTAAGATAATATGGCCTGGAGAGAGAACAGTTAGTAGATAGTTATTAATGATACTATAGTTCGATGAACACTATAATGAAACGTGTGCAACGTTAAGAGAGACACGCGCACTGCAACAACACTCGTTTGACGAATGGGAAAATAGACAGGTATGGGCTTTAAAATTTAAATTTTTGCCAAAAAATTGGAAACTCTTCTTAGTTTCTTTGATCAGGTTGGGAATTAAGTTAGTGATTCCTGGCATCTTTAGTAGATAGATAGAAAATTGTTTTTAAGGGTTTGTTTCTAAAATTTGCTGAAAAATGATTCGTCGTCGTGTTTTTAGTTCAAAAAGGAAGAGAACAAGTCAATTAAACTATAAAACTTATAAAATCGAATATAAAAAACTAACAAAACCAGCAAAATAACCAATCCTCGACGTTATCGCGTACCTAACCTCGAGTCAAATATTAGTTGGTATACAACTTGTATTGATTTTTACAATTTGGCAAAAACTTGGGTACGTGTAAAACATTTTCAAGTACAATTTCTTGTTTTAAGAATTTGAAAAAGTTTTTGCCCGAGAACTTGACCCATGGAGTAATATAAAGTACATATATAGGCATTTTTCTTTTTATATAATATAAGTATAGAGAAAAGTGTCTTTTAAACTTTTTGAAGATTGCAGGGCTGCAAATAAAATATACCAAAACATGCATCGGGATAATCTGTCTTGGTGTGGGTTTCCTCTTATCTTCATACCTTGTTCGTGTAGCCTAGGCCTAGTTTGATGTGTTTAAATTGATCAGAATAAAATAAAGTTATATATTTTACTGAAAATACGAAATACCTGGTATATTTTACCCCTATCTGTGCATAATAAAATCATACAACGGCTGTTACTAGACATTGCTTATATTCCAATCCGAGTCACTAAACTACACAAAAACTAGAAATCCGTAAATATTAAACACCCACAATCCACAATAGCAAAGAAAACTACAAGGAATCCACAGAGAAACCTTAAAACACAACAACAAAAACGGCGGCCGAGTCAGTTCTGGAGTGTATTTTGAGCATGTCACTAAAGAAGGACAGGCCGATAACACGGGGTTTGTGCGCATGCCCGATGCTGTTCAGGGAAGGCAGCTGACCGCCGATTTTTTCACCCATAAAAAGTAACTTTTGTTTGCGCAGGAGATAAGCTGTACAGGGTTTTTCCGTATATTTTGGAGCACCCCTGGAGCTTTTATTTGAAGACCTAGAAAAAACTTCAAATTACCAAAGTTGCATGATTTCTCCTGAACTGCCAGAATTTGTTATCGGACAAAACAAATGAACATCGTAAATTTGTTTAATAATGCCAATGTCGATTTTTTTAAATGGAACACCCTGTATATTAATTTTTTTTTTAACTCCTCACTCTTTTCTGATTCCAAATATGTATATATGTTATATGTTTGTTTCATAAATTATTATCATTATTTATAAAAATTATTGTTACTGAATAAGCATTATGTTCTAGCATGTTTTCCTCACACCAATATAGATTTTCTAATCCGCAATATTTTGAAATGAAATTTTGCCTAAACGACTAAAGTAAACATATAACATATATACATATTTGGAATCAGAAAAGAGTGAGGAGTTAAAAAAAAAAATTAATATACAGGGTGTTCCATTTAAAAAAATCGACATTGGGATTATTAAACAAATTTACGATGTTCATTTGTTTTGTCCAATAACAAATTCTGGCAGTTCAGGATAAATCATGCAACTTTGGTAATTTAAAGTTTTTTCTAGGTCTTCAAATAAAAGCTCCAGGGGTGCTCCAAAATATACGGAAAAACCCTGTACGTATCTAAAGGTAAATGTCTATGCTAGCAATAAAATATTTGAAAACAAATCCATCATATTTTTTTCAAAAATTTTATAGCCTTAATAAAAATATATATTTCTGTGAGAAAGTCATAAAACTATCTTAAATATTTTAATAAATGTGGTTCCGTTAATTTTCTAAAAGCGATTATACAAAAGAGAAGATTTTTAATTTGGGTAATAAACAATAAACATTTTAGTTGCTAGACATAGACATGAAAGGTTTACATTTTTAGAACAACATTCGAACTTTTATTGCTTTGCATTTCAAATGTCGCAAAGGTTACTTCATTTCAATTACCGCGTGCATAAATCAAAGATTTTTGGCAATTTTTGAATATTAACTAGGTGACCTTATTGCAATAGTTCCAAATTTTTGAAGTATTTACATACGTGTTAGAATTACGCGACCCGTTCCATTTTTAATTTGAAGTCAAGGGCACAGAAGTCGGAAAAAGACTTAACCGCGTATAAAATAACCCCAATTTTGGCGCTCCGCTGTCACCGAATTTCTCCGAAACTGCACATACGATGTACTTCAATTTAGACATATTAAAAGACCTACCCTTAAACTCTGTTTCTTATGTACAGTGTGACCAGTAAAGTTCGCATTATATAGGATTTTTTTTATTAATAGCTTTTTTCGAAATTTGACTTTGGCATCAAGTTCTGCTTCGATCGATATGAAAATTAAGCAAAAAAATAGTAGTCGCGTGATTCGCATTATCTGTCAAATTTTAATTTTTTCCAGAAAATCATTTAAAAGTTATCGAAAAAAGTTAGCTACATAAAATAATTTTGATTTTTTACCCATATTTTGTAAGTTACACCACTTTTGCAAAATAAGACTCAACACAACCTACATAAAACATCTTAGTTTTGACGATGCTTTATTTCAGATACATTTTCTTAAAAGCAGCGCCATATTAAATGTGTGTTTTTCTACAAAATCAAAATGGGCTATTAACATTTGGTCGCATGTGATGCAAAGTTTATTTGTTTTTGACCCTGTATAAGGTAACTTCATAAAATAAGTATTTTTGAAAACGTAGTTTGTGTCTGAAAATAATACACCTTAATATTAAACAAAAAAGAACAAAGTGTCATCAGTAAGGTGGAAAATAAATTTTAGTGGTGGGTAAAAAATCAAAATTATCTTATGCAGCTGAAATTTTGCAAGTGGGCTAGAAACTGCATTTAAAAAAACTTTTTCTCATAACTTTCTTCGATATTTTCAGAAATAACCCCACTTTAGAATTATTTTTCGAAAAAAATTAAAATTTGACAGATAATGCGAATCACGTGACTACTATGTTTTTGCTTAATTTTCATCTCGATCGAAGCAGAACTTGATGCCAAAGTCAAATTTCGAATAAAGCTATTAATTAAAAAAAATCCCATATGATGCGGACTTTACTGGTCACACAGTAGTAGATTTTCCGATTATCTTTTCGTTTTCAAAATATATGATAATAGTATCCATTAATTGTCTTTTATTATTGTCTTTATTTTGTTATAACACAACGTTTCGGTTAGTTAGTACCTATAACCGTTTTCAAGTGTACACAAAATTATAATTCTACTTTTATTTATTATAAGGCTACTGTCTGAAATACTATCCATGTGCAATGAAGCTCGATAACTCAGCCTACGTGCTTATTGGAGTGTGAAGTTTAAGCTGTTGGTTTCGGACAAGAAGAGGCTTCCAGATATTGGGGATATCTATACTTGGTTTGCTAATTATATGGGTATTTTGATTCATGAAAGCTACTTATTTGAACTTTAGTTTTCTCCAGTGTTGTTCCGTGTCCTAAACCTTGGCTTCTGACCACTGTATATTATGTTGGTTGGTCCATACATGTTCCGCTATACCAGATCTCGAAGTTTCACCTCTTTGAGTATGTTTCAGATGTTCTTTAACTCGTACGGAAAGAGGTATTTTTGTTTCTCCAATGTACGATTCGCCACACTCGCAGGGGATTTTACTTTTACGAAAGCTTCTAAGGGTATTTCCGGATTTGAAAGCTGTTTTGATATCAGAAATCCCCTTAACATAAGGTATTGCAAGGAATGCTTGATCGTCTTTCGTTTCTGTGCTAGTTTTGACTTCGCGATTTTTAAGTTTTAAGATGGTATTAGTTGCAAAGGTTTCAGGGTACCTAACCATTCTTTTTCAAATCTTTTTTGATATGTGAAATTTCAATATTAAGGTCTTCCGGATTGTTGCAAATGTTAGATGCTCTGTGATGAAGAGTTTGAATTATCCCCTGTTTTATGGAGTTGAATGATTCGATCCGTGGTTAAGGTATTGCCCCGTGTGAGTGGGTTTCCTGTTCATCGAAGGTTTTATGCTTTCGGCACTTCGTTTGACGAGAACATCGAGAAAAGGTAGAGTAGATTGTGGTTCTGTTTCCACGTTGAATCTAATGAATCTTATACTATAAATATGTTCCAAAAACCGTATCAGCTCTTCGTTGCTGTCTGTCCAGACAATAAAGGTATCATCGACATATCTAAGCCAAAATTTAGGAATAATCTTGGCCGTGTCAATTGCGTATGACCAAAAACCATTCCATGTACAGACAGGTTGGCCACCACCGGAGAAAAGATGAACCCATGGCAACAAAATAAATATGTCTATCTATAGCTCCTCGTATAATGGCCTGCTTTTGACATTTAATAAGGATTTTTTTTTTAATTTACAAAATAGTTGTTGTTTCAGATGGAATGTTAAGTTAATAAATTTAATTAAATTGTATAGGCGTTTCGTCACCAACTTGGACATAATTACTTTTCATTATTTTGTTGATAAGGTCATTCGCAGGTTATTTTACACTTGATTTAACACTAATATTGATAATATTGTAATACCAGCAAATTGAAGTGATGAAAATCGATTATTATTAACACAATGTTTATATTTAAATTTATCATGCTTAAGAAATGGGCTAAAACATTTTTTCAAATTGAATGTTAAAGGCTATGGGTTCAACCAGCACAGTTTCGTTCGCTATATGCGTCCAAAACTCACTATTTGCCTAAAAACCTAACAAATTATAACATGCAGATATGCAACAGGTGGTATAATTTATCCAAAGTCAGTGTGATGACATTCCAATCATTCCATATGGCGGTAAACAGTCTCAAAGAGACCGACCTCACAACCAGGGTTGTCAGATCTTTCTTCTTCAATTCTTTAAGTTTTTTTATTAAAGATGTTTCATTTAGGTATATCAGTATTCAATTGTTAGTCAGTAACTTTCTTTGAAAGCTAGTTTGCAAATATACTTTAAACCGAGGAGTTTTAAGTGTGACAGAAAAAAATAACAAGCCATTCATTGTTATAATAATACATTCTTTAGTCCTTAAGAAACAATATAACTGAAATCAAGACAAAAAGTGTTTTCAGTGTTTAAAAACAACTAATTAACAAACCCTTGTTTCTCGTATACTTATACATAATATATTAACAAACCAGAAAATTTGGTAGAACTGGCAACCGTTCACAATTTATGCGCGTTGTCAGGGGTGATAAGCGCCAGCTACTTGCAGCTGGTATAGCAGAAGCGGTCCCCGATCCGTTCAACGATCGATTCTGTCAGACAGAGATAGGCCAGTGATCGCGGATGGCGTGGAAGAGACGAAGATAAAATATACGTGATTTGGAACTTATGGACGGGCCGGGGAATGGTCCGACTCGGACTCCGAGAATGGAGTTCTGGTAAAAAAATTAAAGCATTTTCTGAGCAGTGTCGTGCCGTGTCAGGTTTATTTTTCTGGTTTCAGTTTTGTGTATAGAATCTTTGAGTTACCTTATATTTATTATTTTAATATAATATTATTATATATACAGTGGGTTTATAAAGTGTAGTATGTACAAACACCTAATGTTAACAAACTTATAAGTGTGTATACGCATTTTAATTATTTGTTTGGGACGCCTATGGTTAGGAGTGTCATACTGTTTTATGTCATTAAATTGACCTAAGAAACACTATAACTGAACGATGGCTTATCCAACTACGATAGAGCAAGGTAGATATGCCATTATCTTTTTCATAACAAGCCAACAAGACGTCAAATGCACAGGTCCATCAGGTTCCTCGAGAGTTCCACAACAAAAGCATGTGAAAATGTACTTATTCTAGGATATTACGCTGTTGCCAAATGCTCCAAAGACTCCCTTCTTTTGGGTTTTATTTGAGCTTATAATATATATACAGGGTGTCTGGAAATGATAAGCAAAGAATTTAGTTTATGGTTCAAACTTTTTAACTTTGTTTTTCATTTAATACATAATAGCTTGTACATAGTTTTGTTTAAATTTAAATTTGCCCTAGGCAAAAAAGACAAAAATACCAGAATAAGCGCCTTAAAATTTTTGAAGAAAAACTTGTTTTGCGGTTTGGGTTTATGCGATAACTAAATTTTAAAATGCAGTTAGTTTAATTCAAAATAAGTATTTTAATAAACAAAAGAGAAAAATTATAACTTTTTTTCGTATCTCTAAATAAAAAAATGAGACTTTCGCCAGTTTGAAACTTTTCAATGACATTTGACAGGTATAACGAACGTCACAGGTCAAAAGTTTTAAGCTTTTCCATTGTTTCGGGTCATGCAGAACCCCCGGCAGAACCTAATGCCAAAAACAGATTTGCAAAAAAAGCATAAAAAATGCAGGCTTTTCCGGGGACGCTGTATAATATGTACCTATTTATTCCTACAATTTTGTCTGCATGCCCCCCTCAGACATTACGTTATATACGATGCACATATTATTTGCACAAGTTGATGATGTATGATACAGATAGAAGATATACATTTCGGCACAACTTACAGATGCATGATTCGCAGTTTTGGACAATTTAGTGAAAAGATTTAAAAATAATATTTATTACTTACAATACAGTTTGGAAAAGTGTTGTGTGTTGTAAATTACACTATGACAATAGTTAATCATGTAAATAAGGCAAGAAGGAATAGTAATTTACGTTACAAGATCGGAAAGTAGTGATTTTCAGGTCGACACAAGCATTTTCAGGGCGAGCCGTAGGCGAGTCCTGGAAGCTTGGAGAGACCTGCAATATACAATATTTTTTTTAAGACCGACACCTCGATATACATTTAATTCTTTATTTTATATTATTTTTTAATGCGTCGTATGACTTTTTTTTATATCGTAAGTCGCTTTCCTAGCTGCTTCCAAAATTTCTTCTGGAATCTCATTTTCGGTGTCGGATAATTCAAAATCTGAATTCATATTTTTAAATTTGCGCACTCGCGAAACAAGTTTGACATAAACAACAAATTAAAAATCAACGAACTGTCACTCGACAATACATCGAAATGTTGTTATCATAGTAAAGAAAAAATCAAGGCAGATTGTATTATCAAAAAGCGGTTGGAAAAATGAAAAAACAGGCAAAAGATTTTTCCGGTCCCTCACGTCCATTTTCTGGACGAAAAATTGTCCAGAAAGTGTATATTTTCTGGTCGGTCTTAAAAAAACAAACAAGTTTTGCAGGCAGCAGGTCTCTCCAAGCTTGTCTCGACCTAAAAAACACTACTTTCCGGTCTTGTAACGTAAATTACTAGGTATTCTTTTTTAAAATAAAGATGGATACCTGTAGAAAGCTATACTACAAAAAATTTAAAGAAAATAACAAACGCTACGCGGCATCGAGGAGTTAGGTTTACAGAAAAAATTTCTGACTCTGCGAAACACAGCCCGTGGCATTTCGGTAGGTCAGGAATTACTCAAGTTTCGATCAGCTGCGAACAGATGGCGCAACTGGTGTTAGAACTAAGAATAAAGGAGAAATGCGGATAAGTAATGGTTTGTGCGTAAGGTAACTGGGAGATCGTATTTTAAAAGCTCCGCGCTCTGGTAGAGAAGTTTAGAAAGTTTTCTAAACACGTGCGAAAAGCAAGTCCCTTATTAAATAAATTGCCAGTGTACCAAACCCGCTTTAGTGTTATATCAATTCCAGATTTGCTAGAACAGTGTTTTTATTGGTAGTAATCAGTTCCATTACCAGCACAGTCTTGTTGAATAATAAACTACTTTTAATACAGCAATTATGTTAAGATTAAGAAAAAAATTGTATCTTCTTAAAGCAACACATTTTGTTCCCAGTAAAGCCCTTTGTCTACAACTAATAAAGCATGCCAGCGTCCCCAAAAACGAATTGTATCCGTTAGAACCTATAATCCACAAAACGTTGGTGGGGGTTCATAGCGATCGGCAATCGCCGCGCGCCCTATTATTAGTTTTAACGCATTTGTCTTCTAGCAGTCCTGTCTGAATTTAAATTTTATTGATCGTATCAACACCTGTTTCAATTAATTTAGTTTTACTTTGTATTTAAGTTTTTTTTTAAATGTTGCAGGTCAGATAAAGCAATAGAATATTCTTATTTCGCACAACTTATTATTAGTATTGGACTTTATAGGCTATGGACGAATTTTACCATCTTAGTAAACTATGTTGCACAATAGATAATCATAATGCAATGTTATACGACAAGAACAATATCGCACTAGAAGCTATTTAAATTTTTAAGAACTACAGTAGTGATTTTTAGTGGTAAGTATATGCTTTATTAACCGTAGCAACCAAATATTATTATGATAAATGTCAAGTTTCATTACAACTGCCAGTCGGAACTAATACAGTATAGAAAACCAGATTATTCTCCCAATAGAACTTTATAATTTCTGTGATTATTCAGAGCAATAATGGCTATAAACCATTCTATGGTAGCATTAACTCCTATTTCCTATTGGCTAAATTACCGTGATATTATCACTACACAACGGTCTAGCAATTTTCGTTGTCTTACAGTAGAAAAGCGCGTTGCTGTCACATATAGGTAGTATTAAACAGTTGTACAAACAGTTTGGGAATTGTTATAAGGAATAGAAGGCTTTTTTCTCAGTGTACAAATCGAATAATTCAAACTCCATAAAACAAAGGATAATTCATTTAACTTATTACTTTTTTTTTACAGAGCATCTAATCTTTGCAACGATCCAGAAGACCTTAATATTGAAATTTCAAATATAAAAAAAGATTTAATACAGAATGGTAACCATGAAATTTTTGTAACCAATGATCTGATACCTACAGATGACAATAACAAATGAACCTATTGACAAAATTGTATTTCATTCTGAAGTAAATCAACATACGAATTTCGCCCCTCCACGTTGTTTGCCACGCTTACGCTGTGAAAAGGATTGTGGGAAATTTAAATCATTGTCGAAAACCTTATAAAAACGATGCATTATGGCAACGCAGTAGTAAGAGATCAGCCCCCAAAGATATGACCGCCATGACATTGGAATCGATGTTTGCGATGCATTAAAAACACTTTTAATCGGATTAGAATTACAAAACAATAACAAATCACAAATCAAATTATTCTAAGCTCACACCTCAATTGAAAACCAAAGGTAAAAGGTATAATCAAGATTGAGAGGCATTTTACGAATAAAATTAAGGTCTAATACATCGATGCTACGACAATTAATTATCAAATTGCCTAGATGCACCGCTTTAAAACGATGTATCGCATTGAAAATATTGATGTTTTTGAAGCGTGTTGAACATCCCCATTTTCGTTTGGTGTTTCTTTGACAGCGGTCTGAAATTTTCTTCAGTTTATCGGTTTTGTGTAATAATTGCTGTATTTTAGTGTTTTGTGATGTGTTTTGTAGACGAGTCGCAGGGGTCAAGCATGCGAGAAGTTTGAAAATAATAATTCTGCCGTTACTTTTTATAGGTGAGTAAATAGAAAGTAGGGTAAGTAACCGAAATGTTGTGTTAAGTAACAAAGTCTGACAAAGTAAGTAATTTTATACTACATTGTCTACCACTCTCAAATAAACGTCCTGTATATTATGCGCCATCGCATTTCATCATACGTTTATAATTTTTTTTGCATTATCAATATGTGATTGAACCTGATGGTAAAGTAAAAATATCCCGTTGATGGCCATTTCTAAAGAAACAAACCACTAGATCCTGTAATATTTTATCTCTTATTGTATCTCTATAAAACATAAATATTACCGTCTCATTCTGTCCGTATCTAAGCACGTCAAACACTTTAAAACTTTTCTCAGAATGTAATTAACAATAAACATTAGGTTTAACCTTGAACGCTGGACCAAAACTTGTTCTTAAAATTTGGCGGAAGACTTATATGTGGGCAATTTAAGGATCACCTATAAATCATTAGTTATAAAAATAAATTATATAAAATTTATTTCGTATAATAGTAGGGGAGACTGGTTTTGGTGTAGACAGAGAAAGGCAGGCTTGCAGGGCAAGGCGCGAATCAACGATCATCGAGCGGGATATGACGTCGTCAACAAAAGTAGTACTTATAATACCTAGCAAATACGCATGCGTTACTGGAACTGAATTTAAACGAAAACGAACGAATACAGTGCCCTTCACGGTTCACGCCGTTGCCTTTAAATTTGAATCATGTTTTTAGAGTTGCATAGGTATGTATCAAAAATAGAATTTTATAATATTAAAAGTAAGATAGACCCTTTTTGAGTATTCAAGACACAAAACGACAACGCTGGTTTCCCGAACGGGGCGGAATAGAATGCACGCAAGTGCAAAAATAGGTCAGGTACACGTAAAAACACGTATCTGTTTTGGTTATCTGGCTTTTTTTTGATAAAAAATGTGTGTAATATGTTTTAAATATAATGTAAATTATAGTTTAGTGTTGTTTTAACTAGATAATTAATAAATCGTGTTTTTTTTCTTATAAACCATTGTGGAAATTTAAGTTTTTATTGCTCGTTCTAACATTCGATTCGTATTTGTGTGTGTAAAACCCAAAAACCTACATGTCCCGTAATCTAAAACAAAAATTTTGACCATTTGAACTGGTTACTGCTCTTAACTGAAAAAAATATAAATAATACAATCATGATTATCTACGCGAAGGTCACATTATTTCGTATTGTTTAAACAATCACCGCTCGTCCAGATAACATTATTGAAAAGGTTCGAATAGGTATCATATTTTCTAAGCAATTTCGTGTTTTTATCTTTCACAGCATTACCATTTTAGTAATTCGTAATTGTTGCAGTAAGAAAACCACTTTATTTACGCGAAGTAGAGAATTTGTGCAAATAAGGTATGAAAATAATGAGAAACACACACCAAGACAGATTATCCAGATGCATGTTTTGGTAATTTTAGCTGTTTGCATGCACGTAAACATAAATTGAAGGTTAACTTTTACAATTTCTTGAGCAAGAACTTAAATTTTAAAGCCCGGACCTGTCTATTTTCCCCATTCGTCAAATGATGAGGTTGCAGTGCGCATGTCTAATAGTGTGTAACTTTGTTAACATGCGCGAGGCCATATATTTGCCACTTTCGTAATTATTGTTTGCTTAAATGTCTTTTCAGTTAAACTTTACGGTACTTTTTGTACGTCCCCTGCACTTTGCGGCCAAGCGAGCTCTAAGAAATGCCCCTCTGAAATAGCTATTAGGCAACTACACTAAAAAAAAAAGAATTTATGAAATTACAAAAATCAACTAACTTTATGCAGTTTTTATTTTGCAAAAAAGTTGTAATATTACGAACATTTTTTAAATTAGGTTACCTACATTAAATAATTATAAGATAAAGAATATCATATGTTTACAGTGTGAACCAAAACGTGACTATCACTTTTATTTTAAGATATAATATTTTTTAAAATTAGACAAAAAGTAATAACCTTTTACAAATTACCTATTAATTTAAGGATTATTTTCTAAATTTGGTAGTATTTTATAAAAATTGGAATCAGTACCGGTGTAATGGGTAAATTACCAAGAGAAGAACATAAGATTGTTAAATAACAGGTTGATTATCATACATGTTTGTACCGTGCGAGCAAATTGCTGAAATTGGCCGCCGCCAAAAAATGGGGATTTTCACTACTCCACATGCGTGTATTCTGAGAATTCACATAACCGGAGAGGTGGAACCAGGCTTCATCCGAAAAAAATGTAAGGTCTAATAAATCATTTCTTTTCAATAAATTTTGGCTAAACCATTGAGAGTAATTCCTGCGTCTTTCAAAATCTGCGGCTTGTATTTCTTGGAATACTTGCTCTTTATAAGGAAATAAATTTAGCTGCTTCTTAAGAATAGTCCTGCATGTTCCATAAGATCTTCCCACTTCTTGAGACAGGCGTCTTATACAATTTGTTGGCGTATTTTGCATTATTTCACGAACGTTTGCAACAAGTTCTTCTGCTCTTACAGATGGTCTTCCTGCTTCTTTTTTGTGTTGTATAGAACCTGTTTCCTTAAACACAGCCACGGTTCTTTTCAGGCAATGATAAAAATCCCCAGCAATAAAAGCAACGTTAGGAAAATGTTCGTGAAAATCGTCCATGCACAAACCCGGATTGTATTGCCACTCACCATTTACTCTAACCTCGTTTCGAAAATACGCTTCAACCATGAATGTTTTGTGCTGTTCCGTAAAGCCCATTGTGTGAATTGTTCAAGAAATTGGAAAAATTAGCGATGAATCAAATTACTTGTAACGACTGTCAAAGATGACGGAATAACTGATTCATTGTTAATTCAGGTAGTTACTGACACCCAACAGGTATTAACCTCTACGGCTAAGCATTACGTCCTTAGATGCAAGGCCCTCTTTAATGCAACTATTTTTTGCTCGCACAGTATATCTCCCTGTATATCTTCAAAATTATAATAATTATTGTAAGTACATGGTGAACAATAAGGCAAACATATTTCTGAATTAAATATTCTAGTTTATAACTAGCTATCATCATCCTAATATTATTAATTATATAAAAAAAATTGAGTGATAAAATTTACAATATTTCCAAACGCTAACCGGTTCCTACCGGTTTTTCGCATATATTGACGTCCACCATATCAATGTATATTTGACATTTTATATTTTGATCAATGTAGAAATTACTATAAACAAGGAATTGTAAAAATCATGAGATTACATGTGTGACCAAAATGATGCAACGATTATCGTTGACGATAGGGTCAATGGACAGCGATTTAATAATAATTTTTTTTATTAAAATGTCCCTAAACTATTTTGCATTTTTAAAAATCCGTTGGGCGCTTTTCTTTGCTCCTGTTTTGGTAATTACCGACAACATTTCATATAGTATTGGTAATATTTTAAGATAAAACTAAGTTTTTCTACTACCGTGTGTAAAATACTACCTTTCCGTGCTATAGAAAGTGTATAAAAGTTAATTTCTACGAAAATTTCATAAATTTATTTTCAACCAATTAGAAGGTTTGTTTACGTTGCTTATAGCAACGGGAGACTATCGCGATAGTCTATAGCTATAGCCTATTAACCTAATAAAATTAATAAGTGATCATTTTTCTTAGGTACGACTACTACGACTTAATTTTAATTCAAATGTCAAGTCCTTTCGAAGTGACAGGTGAGACAATCCAATGTCTTTATAGTTTTAAATTCAAATGTAACTTTAAAAAACATATTTCCGACGAGTTTAGTTTAGTATGACGCACTGCATTTTTACAATAGAAGTTGATTTTACTTGTTAGCAGTGGCGCACCCAGGGGGGGGGGCCAAGGGGGCCTTGGCCCCCCCAAAACCCCCAATGAAATGAAAAATTATGAAAGTGGATAAGTATTTTAAAAAGTCAATTTTTTTAGATTTACCTCACGGGCCTTGTTTGAGGGGGGATAGGTGGGGCATTTGCCCCCCCCCCCCTCCCCCTGGAAGTTAACTTTTTGACAAAAGTTGACTTATTGAGGTTTAATATGGTTTGATTGAATGTATGAATTTATTATTTCGAGTTTTCCTTTATATTTTTGTTATTATTTTGGGGTAGTAAAGACTTATTTTAATAAAAATAAACAGTTTTAATGCCAAAACGACTATGAATGTTTGAGAAACAATTTTAGCTCATTAAGTATTGAGCAAAAAATTGAAATTAAAATTAAGGGAAGACCTAAACTCTCGAAATTAACTTGATACATACCACAAAGTGTAAATCTAGGGACTTTATTGTTATTGATAAGTTTGCTGCAAATAAAAACAGATGAATGAACTTTACTTTTAAACAATGTACCCACTAATGAAAAATAAATTAGCCTTTTTATTTTTTATCTTATTTCATTTTCAATAGAATAAGAAGGTAATCATAAATTTTTAAAATATTTACTATAATAATTATTGACCAAATTTGGGCGTGGTCTTAAAAAAATTTCGCCTGCGGCGCATTTCGCCTACAGCAAGCTTTTAGTACACCCCCAAGTTAACGAGTCACAAGCCGCCAATGCCCCCCCCCCCCTAAGAAACCGTTTAACGACTCCCATGACTAGGCTATTGCGATCTTCCCTGCAAGAGTACCTGTTAAAAAAGCTCCAAAGTTCTAGAAAAATGCGTAACTTAAAAGTTTATTAAAAAATTTGCTTCCAGCACTGGTTGGCGGGCCCCCCCTAACATAAAATCCTGGGTGCGCCGCTGCTTGTTAGTAATTAAGGTTTATTACAAAAATTTTAGGAACATTAAAAGAAACTCCAATTTATGAAACTTTCTTACCGAATCTCCCACGCAGCAGAATTAATTCCCGATAATTTTTTTCTCGGTTTCACTCATGTTTTTGTCGATAGAAAATTCCTCTCGTCTTCGACTCGGAATAATTTTCTATCAACAAAACCATTCGTGACCTTGAAAAAAATTATCGGTAATAATTCTGCTGCTAGGGGGATTATAAGTGATAATGCGTAAAGTAAATTGAATATAGTTGTTATAATAAAGAGAAGAATATGTCTATTTTGCTCTCATGTTGTCGTTGTTTCTATCTATCTTCAATAGTATTATTATTTTTTTTTTTTTTTTTTTTTTTTTTTTTTTTTTTTTGAAAAATGCTTGTTATACAGTGACCGGCATATGCATGCGCAGCATATGGAAAAGTTTTTTATCTTCAAGTTTAGAAAATTAATTTTATTTTAGATAGGTTCTGCATGTTCTCAAACCATAATAACACCCATTAAATCCGGTAAAAGTCTTATGGTATACGAGGTAGGATCAAAAATTTGAAATTCCGCTAAGAGTAAAGTACCTCCACCTTTCATTTTAGAATCATTTTTTACTAAGAATTATTTTTTTAATATCAAAGTTATACCTAAATTCCAAATTTCGCTTATTTTGGACAAAAAAATGGATTTAATCGTGTTTTCTGAATAACCCTGTATAAAAAATAAATGGCAACCGAACAGTACGAAAATAAGATTTTCTGCAGACTTTGTTAGAGATAACCGTCGATCATAAGTCCGATTAGTTTGTTTTCATAATATTATGGCTTTTTAAAATAATAAAAAATATTAAATATTTTTGCTGCACACCGTATTTTATTTTTTGAGGGAACAAGTTAATTTCATCTAACTGATATTTTTTGATTTACATTGACTTAAAGCATCTCCTAGATAGTTTTTTATACATTGAAGTATGCATAGAAAGTTTCCTTTTGATTTATAAAGAAAAAAAATTAAATTAAAAATATATTTTGAACGGATTTTATTCGTCACGCAAAATAAGGAAACTTTTTATGCATACTTCAATGTATAAAAAACTATTTAGGAGATGCTTTAGGTCAATGTAAATCAAAAAATATCAGTTAGGTGAAATTAACTTGTTCCCTTAGAAAATAAAATACGGTGTGCAGCAAAAATATTTAATATTTTAATGTTTTTATTTTAAAAAGCCATAATATTATGAAAACAAACTAATCGGACTTGATCGACGGTTATCTCTAACAAAGTCTGCAGAAAATCTTATTTTCGTACTGTTCAGTTGCCATTTATTTTTTATACAGTGTTATTCAGAAAACACGATTAAATCCATTTTTTTAATCCAAAATAAGCGAAATTTGGAATTTGGGTATAACTTCGAAATTAAAACAATAATTCTTAGTAAAAAAATATTCTAAAATGAAAGATGGAGGTACTTTACTTTTAGCGGAATTTCAAATTTTTGATCCTACCTCGTATACCAGAATACTTTTATCGGATTTAATGGGTGTTATTTTGGTTTGAGAACATGCAGAACCTATTTAAAATAAAATTAATTTTCCAAACTTAAAGATAAAAAACTTTCCCATATGCTGCGCACTTTCTGCCGGTCACTGTATAATACCCGTATTAACATGTTTTTAAGTTGTGGTTTTTTTAATAAAAAAAAATTGATACAGGGTGTCCCCCCAAATTAGAGATATGACGATAACTCGAGTTTTTTATGACTATTTTTAAAGTGCATATTAAATTATACATCAATTAAAGAAAAATTATGGATATCGTCCTATCTCTAATTTGAAACACACTGTACATATCAATATTTTTTTTTATAAAAAAAATAACAACTTAAAATTTTTCAAAAAAAAAAAACTACTGGATTTAATGAATTTATTCATTAGATTGGGCAAAATTGGGTTATTTTACATACCCCGATGGTTATGATGGGATTAACGACGCCATTTTCTATCGTCAATTCGATTTGTCTAACTATCGACGATTCGCATGCGCACTGCAGTGCTGTGTTGATCAGAGTAGTTATTTTTATGCTTTTGGCATACGAAGAAGAAAGACAGACATATTCTGGAGCTGGGAGAGCAAGGCAGATGTTAATCAGCCGGTGATAGTTTTGTTTACTTTCGTGTTTTGTGCAATTGCGGAACCTTTCCTGTTAAAACAAACACATATTCTCTTAAATTCTTAGGAGAGATGACATCTAGATAGACTAGAAAATATCGTGTTACCAGTAAAAATTGTTGTTTTCACTTCGGTTCTGAAAATCGACGTGTTTACTTTCAAGGATTTTAAGGTAAATTGTAGCAATTTTAGTAGTTTCAAAAAACTGCTTTTTTGAAGTTTCTGTATATTTAATTTTATTAAAAAAAAACACGGCCATACTATTCGTCAATGCCTGCCTGAACAGTCCTTCCAAAATTAGATACTGGGTAATAGTAATTATTTTTTTATTTATATACCGAGATATAATATACAGTGTCACCAGTAAAGTCGGCATCATATGGGATTTTTTTTTATTAATAGCTTTATTCGAAATCTGACTTTGGCATCACGTTCTGCTTAGATTGAGATGAAAATTAAGCAAAAGAATAGTAGTCACGTGATTCGCATTATCTGTCAAATTGTAATTTTTTCCAAAAAATAATGCAAAAGCCGGGTGGGGTTATTTATGAAAATATCGAAAAAAGTTATTGGAAAAAGTTTTTTTTTTAATGCAGTTTCTAGCCCACATGCAAAATTTTAGATGCATAAGATAATTTAGATTTTTTACCTATATTTTGCAAAAGTGGTGCAATTTACAAAATATAGGTAAAAAATAAAAATTATCTTATGCAGCTAAAATTACAGTTTGACACATAATGCGAATCACGTGACTACTATTTTTTTGCTTAGTTTTCATCTCGATCGAAGCAGAATTTGATGCCAAAGTCAAATTAATTTTGAATAAAGATATTAATTTAAAAAATCTCATATGATGCGGACTTTACTGGTGACACTGTATATCAAGGGGTAATTCACTGGAGAAAATGGTGAACAACTTCTAGAAAATACGAGGAAAATAAAGAAAATACGAGGAAAATAAAGAAAATACGATGAAAATACAGAAAATACAAAGAAAATACGAGAAAAATACAGGCCAACATAAGGAATAACCGACTTAAGATTCTGGAAAAAACAACGCTGCTGACTTCTAAAAAAAAAAAAAGTCGCCAGAACCACGACCTTCTAAAAAAAAAGGGACTATTGTTGGCGGCGAAAATGGAAAACGGTGTACAAATTTTTCTCAGTGAATTACCCCTCGCTGTATATAATAATTGCAAGGTTCCGGAAGTTACTCCTGCATTCAAGCCATTTATAGGTCTCTTTTATACATGATTAACCAGATTAACCTTAAAAACTGTGCCCTTAAATTGAGGATACGCTGCCTATGCTGGGGCTTAATTATTTGGAGAAAGAAAAACGTAATAATATTCCGAATACCTTCGGTTATATTCGAAAATAAACGAAATATTTAATTTTAGTTGTAAAAACTTGTCTGAGGTACCCATAGAGCAAAGGTGCTGCAGCACCCTTAGTACCCAAAATCCAGGGCTAACAAGATATACTTATACTCCAAGAAAATACAAGGATATCCAAGTTTTGATGTCAATTACTGACAATAATTTGTTAGGTATAGAAACAGCACAGCCAAATACCTTAAATATTTTTTAAAAACAGTTTGAAAAATGACGTAGAAACTACATTTCAATTTTTAATTAGCTCGAGGTGTCACTCAAACTTAATTAATAATAAAACACTATTACATCAAAACAACTTCCTTACCAAATTCGGTAATTACGAATAAAACGTGACGGGGACGACCGAAAAACAATATTTATAATTTTTTAATATCATTTTTTAACTAATTGTTTTTAAATTATCTAAGCTTTAATTTTACATTTATCTTAATTGTCCGCTTGCTATTTTGTAATTCAAATTTTTGTTGTAATTATTGTCCTAGACCACGAATAATTTTAAAATTTGTTTTTTGACCTTTCTAAAAACGAAATGCAAAATTTCGGAGGTTGGAGACCAATTGCGTAAGAAAATCGTCTACTTGGTTACCATCCGAGGGTTGTTATAACCGAAATAAATATGTTATGTACGGTTTATATTAATAATACCTTATTTCATCTCATTTTAACGCTTCTCACTCGGCTTTTTACTTTTTATATTCTACTCAATTCAAAGATATGTTTTTGGCAGTTTACGTAACGTACCGTAAGGTAAGTAATATACAGGGTGTCCCTAAAAGATGCGGAAAAAATGTTACCACAAATTCATGAGGCTTAAATATGACCGTCTAACCCAACTCTTACCTCAGTCCAAAAGTGGATGATGTCGGAGACACAGAGTAATGTCTTAAGTTCAATTTGGTTTTAGTTTTTCATTTAATAATTTGTTCAAGAATTGGTGTATTGTCATAATAATCGTCTGGGAACGGTTTTTTTGGGATGATCAAATAAAATCTACCCTCGTTTTAATTGCAAAATTCAGAGGGCGCCACCTGCGGTACTTTGCACATATTTAAATCTTGAGCCACTGTGTATTGAACTTTTAAATGCAAATTCTTATTCCCCAATGTATTTTACCTAAACAAGGTATACGTGGTAAGAGTTGATCATAAGATACAATATAATGCAGATACGGCATTATTATCTATATTTTATGTAAAACTGAATGTAACGATATTTGTCAGGAAATGAAAACCGAATTCCAGAATTTCCAGATGAGGTAGGAAGTTTACATTTTTCAAATATTATTTAGATAAAGCTACCAGTATGTAAGGAAAAATCTGAAATTATCAAGTTTCTAAATCGATATCGTTATTTGAGATATCTGGATTTAAAAAATTCACTTCGTGTATTTTTTTAGTTTTTAGCTCGGTTTTTAGTCAGGGTTAATCTAATTTAAGGCCTTCGCTTTAAATCGTGTTATACACACATGTTATACAAAATATTCTTAAAATTGAACAAGCAATCTAAAAATATCATTATATACAGGATGTTTCGCTTAAAAATACCCTGTATAATTCAAAATATTTTTTAAATTGTAGACCTAATGCTTCTTATAAGTAACTATTTTTAAAAATATTAAAAAGTTAAGTTTAGATGTCATGGAATCCTGGTTTGAGTGTGGGCCACCCTGTATACACATTTTACATACATAATACCGTGCGAGCAAAAATTATTTGCATCAAAGAGGGCCTTGTACCCGTTGGGTGTCAGTAACTACCTGAATTAACAATCAATCAGTTATTCCGTCATCTTTGACAGTCGTTACAAGTAATTTGATTCATCGCTAATTTTTCCAATTTCTTGAACAATTCACACAATGGGCTTTACGGAACAGCACAAAACATTCATGGTTGAAGCGCATTTTCGAAACGGGGTTAGAGTAAATGGTGAGTGGCAATACAATCCTGGTTTGTGCATGGACGATTTTCACGAACATTTTCCTAACGTTGTTTTTATTGCTAGGGATTTTTGTCATTGCCTGAAAAGAACCGTGGCTGTGTTTAGGAAAACAGGTTCTATACAACACAAAAAAGGAGCAGGAAGACCATATGTAAGAACAGAAGAACTTGTTGCAAACGTTCGTGAAATAATGCAAAATACGCCAACAAATTGTATAAGACGCCTGTTCCAAGAAGTAGGAAGATCTTATGGAACATGCAGGACTATTCTTAAGAAGCAGCTAAATTTATTTCCTTATAAAGTGCAAGTATTCCAAGAAATACAAGCCGCAGATTTTGAAAGACGCAGGAATTACTCTCAGTGGTTTACTTACTTACTTACACTTTCGAAAATATGAAGATATGTGTGAATTTATGCTTGTGGCCAATTTCAGCAATTTATGTAGGTAATTATTTTTCTATTTTTTTCTGTATATTCTTAATTACTTTGTTAATTTTGTAAACAACAAAAATAAATTCGTATTTGTCTACTTATTTTATTACATTAGTTTGGCATATCATCATGTCATAATATGAAATTAACAAAATTTTAACCTAGATTTGGTTAGATATATCGTCCCGATATCATTGTGATCTAAACCAAGCCCTCTTTGATGCAAATAATTTTTGCTCGCACGGTAGTATCAAGTTTTCAAAAAAAAAATTGCAGGAACTTTAATTATAATTAAGCATGATAGTTTTAAATATACATGTAGGTATTATCTTTATAATATTAAACAAATTGTAAACAAAAATCACCTACTTTTAATTTTAGTTTTCCTGCTTAGAGAACAAACCCTAACATACACATCACTTAATGCCTGCTTTATACCTCCCATTTAACATTTAATTTAATTTAAGATTTAAACTAAACTAAGAATTTAAAAGTTGAAGGTTCATTTTCTTATGCATGCGTTTATACCTCTCATTTAAACTAATTTATCATTTAATTTAATTTAAGAGTTGACCAACTTTCAACTTAAGGTAAAAGATCGTGCCAGATCGTGCTAAATCGCGTTAAATCGTTCTCCACAACTGTCCGTGATTGGCCAGGAAGAAAGATGAATATTTTGATCGGTGACAATAACCTAAAATTATGTTGGATTTTTTATTTTTATCAACAAATAAAGTGCTTTTTCTCTATTTATTTTGACTGATCTAAATTCTTGTGATTTGTAATGGAAGACTACAATTTATTTTTTACTATTTGCTTTAATTGTTGTAACAACAGCTGGAAAAATCTTCTTTTTTTTGCACTTCATTTAATTTAATTTAGTGGCACGTTTTCGAGGTATAAATTAACAAAATTATTTCTTAGCTTAGTTTAAAATGATAAATTAAATCTTAAATTAACTTAAATCTTAAATGAGAGGTATAAAGCAAGCATAACAGTTTCTTGGTAGGTAATGTTTGTGGGTTGATTTTTATATATTTATGTAACAAGTGATTATTTAAATAAACACCGAACTTTTATACTTTGTATTTTGCCAGTATAAATAAGTGCCAAATTTACCTAAAAAATGTTAATACTCAAAATCAGATTTATCTTATTTACTGATATAGGTATACAGGGTCCTGCAATAGTGTAATGTATGGGGTATGCTATTTAAAAAATCACAACTTTTTATGACCACACTTTTTGGGCAACCCTGTATATAAAAAAACATTTTCCTGAAGTACCTACCCCGTATGATACAGTATAAGTTAGCGTATAAATGAAATTCCTAACTAAATTCGTATAGGAGCTATGGAAGCCTGGCGCACTATTGCTGGACCCTGTATTGCCTGTATATATTATAGGTAAGTAAACACATTTTTGAAATAATTTAGCTAATCCATCGTTTTTTACCATTTCATTTATAAGATATTAAGATTTACCGGGATTATTCCAACTCACACATATTTCTAGAACTTAAAAATCATTATTTTATTTTTATGTTATAGAAATTAACCTCTTACTCAGAGCATGGGTACTTAGGTATGTACTTATTCCTTTGGAGTTTCACATTTTTACCCGTTTCAAGATTTTTCATAATCATAATAAGTACGATTCACATTTTATAAATACCCCTACCCATACCTATGTAATTATTCAGTTTTTAATTTGAGCTTCTAATTTTCTCAAAGCACCATAATTTATACGACTGAGACTACCTAAGTACTGGGCCTATTTTTTTCTTCAATTAAATTCAATATTACATTTTTTTATATTAATGTTGCTGCTAGACATTTTCGATCTTATCAATAATAATTATATTTCAGAGGTATTAAGTAGGTATATCAAAATGCATTTTTCCTTCCTCCCTCCTGTATAGTACCTACTAACTGATAGACTGTAAGGTCTCAGGACTGAAGAGAAGATTTTTTTTTCTAACGTAAAAATTCGGATACTTACATATATTTTAGCCTTGAACTTTAAAAAAAAATGCCCATAGATACAGGCCTTTTCGAACGGTCAAGAATACCGAAAAGGAAATCGTCAAAAATTAATTAAAATGGATGTAAAACGATTACCACCACTTACCTTTTCCTCGTGGAAATTCTCCCCGACGCTAAGCGGCGTGGGTGGAGTGGTCGGCGTGGTCCCCCTGTCTCCCCCGTCCTCCCCTCGAATCCCTCCGCCACCTCCCCCCTCCAACGACCTTGAACTTTCTCGCAGGTTTTCTAAATGTACCTTGTATTCCCTGTACTTGAGGTCGCTAAGGTCGGGATTTCGAAGACTGTCTCTGTCTGGCCCGTAGCCTAGGTTGTTTAAATTACGATCGAGTAGCCTAGGCTCATTCGAATTAAGGTTTCGGTCCCCTAAAGGCCTCTCGTTGTTGTTTTGGTGGTGGGCTAGGTTAAGGCTTCTGTCTAGACTTTGAGTTAGAGATCGTTCTAGGTTGAGACGTTCCAAACTCAGGCTGTGATCTAAGTTCATCCTGGCGTCGTGCATGGTCCTTTCGTTCAGGATCCTTTCAAGGTTGCGCTCTTGCTGCATCCGCTCCTGCTGTATCCTATCCTGCAACAGCCTGTCAGCCGAGTTTAAACTTAAGTTTAGTTCTAGTCCATTGTTCAAACCCTGATGGTTATTATAATTTCTATCTAACCTATCGCTGGGACGGTGATAATCCTGGTGGTGAAGGTTAAGTCTAAGGTCGACATTTCTGTCTCCTAGCCGATCTCCTAGACTTCGGAGGGTATCTATGGACCTCTGGAGGTAATTCGTGTTATTTTCCAGCAACATGGTGGGAGGAGGTTGGTGAAAATCCAAGCCCCCGGTCCGGTAATCCAGTCTCGACTCCAGGATTAAAAGGTTAGTTGAGACGGATTAAAGTGAAACTCGCTTAAGCATTAATAAAATTGTCTTAAAGATAAAGTCCATGTAAATAAATTGTCACTAAATATAGGTACTCAAACTTAACAAACAGTTCTTTTGTGTCTAGGACCCGTGTCAGTCAAAGTTTAAAATCACAATCAAATATCACTCTCGTGTGGGGTTTAAGGTACAAAGTTGCGAAGTGATGAAAAAGCGTCGAAAAACTACTCTTAAATAAATTCAAAAAACTGAACAAACAGTTCGAAAAAGGTGCGCGTTTCGTCGGTAAGCTTGCGGAACCAAAACAAAAGTTGCCGGCTTTACGCTCGGCAAGTGGTCGTGAGCGAAGGAACGCAGCTAAAAAACGAACGCGTCTATCGAGGGCAAAAACTACACTAACATACTAAAACATTACAAAAACGCCGCCGCTTACAGAATTCAGTCACACAGGCTCGCAGCCAGCATCCAGCGCCGACACGGAGGGGTAAAGGTGGGGGTAATTTGTGCGTCGAAAACGGTGGAGGGGGTAGGCCGGTCTGAAATTACGTAACAACATAATATTCGAACAAGTGAAGTCGGCGGATCGTCTGCCGTCGCAAGGGTGGAGGGGAGGTGGGGGTTAGGTGGACGGACGGCGCTCCGCGCGGCGGCGGCGGCGTCTCGGCATACGTTTCGGAACGAAAGTGCGTGTGAATGATGAGGAGCTTGAAGTGGAGCTTTTTTTATTCGAGTCGACACGCGGCGATTTATCGCAAAAAATTATGGGTTTTTGTGGGCCTCCGGTTTTTTTGGCACATTTTACGATTTTCATTCACGAAATCGAGTTTTTTTTATTACCTTCAATAGGTTTTTTTTTTATATTTGGAATTTGCCGCGTCACTATTGATTTGAACTGATGTTTTTTGGATGATATTACTATTTTAACAGTTACGGCAAAAAAAGTCGAACTTTTAAATGCTTGTAACCTGAATCAACTTTTTTTCTTGTTAAAATCGACACGAGGCGGCTCCCCTTTCTCTCTTTTTTTGGGTAATTTCAGGGTTTGCTTCACGAACTCGATATTATGTGACATTCTCCATTTTAATTTATCGCAAAAATGGGTTTTTGTGGGCCTCCGGTTTTTTTGGCCCATGTCACGATTTTCATTCACGAAATCGAGTTTTTTTTATTACCTTCAATAGGTTTTTTTTTATATTTGGAATTTGCGGCCTCACTATTGATTTGAACTGATGTTTTTTGGATGATATTACTATTTTAACAGTTACGGAAAAAAAGTCGAACTTTTAAATGCTTGTAACCTGAATCAACTTTTTTTCTTGTTAAAATCGACACGAGGCGGCTCCCCTCTGTCTCTTTTTTTGGGTAATTTCAGGGTTCGCTTCACGAACTCGATATTATGTGACATTCTCCATTTTAATTTATCGCAAAAATGGGTTTTTGTGGGCCTCCGGTTTTTTTGGCCCATTTCACGATTTTCATTCACGAAATCGAGTTTTTTTTATTACCTTCAATAGGTTTTTTTTATATTTGGAATTTGCGGCCTCACTATTGATTTGAACTGATGTTTTTTGGATGATATTACTATTTTAACAGTTACGGAAAAAAAGTCGAACTTTTAAATGCTTGTAACCTGAATCAACTTTTTTCTTGTTAAAATCGACACGAGGGGGCTCCCCTCTGTCTCTTTTTTTGGGTAATTTCAGGGTTCGCTTCACGAACTCGATATTATGTGACATTCTCCATTTTAATTTATCGCAAAAATGGGTTTTTGTGGGCCTCCGGTTTTTTTGGCCCATTTCACGATTTTCATTCACGAAATCGAGTTTTTTTTATTACCTTCAATAGGTTTTTTTTATATTTGGAATTTGCGGCCTCACTATTGATTTGAACTGATGTTTTTTGGATGATATTACTATTTTAACAGTTACGGAAAAAAAGTCGAACTTTTAAATGCTTGTAACCTGAATCAACTTTTTTTCTTGTTAAAATCGACACGAGGCGGCTCCCCTCTGTCTCTTTTTTTGGGAAATTTCAGGGTTCGCTTCACGAACTCGATATTATGTGACATTCTCCATTTTAATTTATCGCAAAAATGGGTTTTTGTGGGCCTCCGGTTTTTTTTTGGCCCATTTCACGATTTTCATTCACGAAATCGAGTTTTTTTTATTACCTTCAATAGGTTTTTTTTATATTTGGAATTTGCGGCCTCACTATTGATTTGAACTGATGTTTTTTGGATGATATTACTATTTTAACAGTTACGGAAAAAAAGTCGAACTTTTAAATGCTTGTAACCTGAATCAACTTTTTTTCTTGTTAAAATCGACACGAGGCGGCTCCCCTCTGTCTCTTTTTTTGGGTAATTTCAGGGTTCGCTTCACGAACTCGATATTATGTGACATTCTCCATTTTAATTTATCGCAAAAATGGGTTTTTGTGGGCATCCGGCTTTTTTTGGCCCATTTCACGATTTTCATTCACGAAATCGAGTTTTTTTTATTACCTTCAATAGGTTTTTTTTATATTTGGAATTTGCGGCCTCACTATTGATTTGAACTGATGTTTTTTGGATGATATTACTATTTTAACAGTTACGGAAAAAAAGTCGAACTTTTAAATGCTTGTAACCTGAATCAACTTTTTTTCTTGTTAAAATCGACACGAGGCGGCTCCCCTCTGTCTCTTTTTTTGGGTAATTTCAGGGTTCGCTTCACGAACTCGATATTATGTGACATTCTCCATTTTAATTTATCGCAAAAATGGGTTTTTGTGGGCCTCCGGTTTTTTTGGCCCATTTCACGATTTTCATTCACGAAATCGAGTTTTTTTTATTACCTTCAATAGGTTTTTTTTATATTTGGAATTTGCGGCCTCACTATTGATTTGAACTGATGTTTTTTGGATGATATTACTATTTTAACAGTTACGGAAAAAAAGTCGAACTTTTAAATGCTTGTAACCTGAATCAACTTTTTTTCTTGTTAAAATCGACACGAGGCGGCTCCCCTCTGTCTCTTTTTTTGGGTAATTTCAGGGTTCGCTTCACGAACTCGATATTATGTGACATTCTCCATTTTAATTTATCGCAAAAATGGGTTTTTGTGGGCCTCCGGTTTTTTTTGGCCCATTTCACGATTTTCATTCACGAAATCGAGTTTTTATTTATTACCTTCAATAGGTTTTTTTTATATTTGGAATTTGCGGCCTCACTATTGATTTGAACTGATGTTTTTTGGATGATATTACTATTTTAACAGTTACGGAAAAAAAGTCGAACTTTTAAATGCTTGTAACCTGAATCAACTTTTTTTCTTGTTAAAATCGACACGAGGCGGCTCCCCTCTGTCTCTTTTTTTGGGTAATTTCAGGGTCGCTTCACGAACTCGATATGATGCGACATTCTCCATTTTGATTTATCGCAAGTGGGCCTCCGGTTTTTTGGCACATTTTACGATTTTCATTCACGAAATTGTTTTTTTATTATACCTTTAATAGGTTTTTTTTTTTTATATTTGGAATTTGCCATTATCATTTTCGATTTATGGTAAAAAATAATGAGGTTAATGCCCTCTATTTTTTAGCTCATTTAACCCATTATCTTGTTACAAAACCTCTATTTTTTTTTGGCCCACTAGAAAATGTCTTTTTACAATTAATGATAAAGAGTTATGAGTTTTTGCGGCCTGTGATTTTAGGCTTATATGGGAATTGAAACTGTATCTATAAAATCGATTTTTGGCCCCATTATCATCAATTTATGAATATCCGGATATTTGATAAACTTTCGTTTTATGCCTTTATTAATTGAAAAAAATTAGATATCGATATTATACGTCTCTGTTTTTTGTCCGTTTGAGGAATTTCATTCACGAAATCGAGTTTTTTTCTTTGGTTTTTCTTGGTTTTTCTTGTCATCCCCAAAATAAAATAGTAATTACAAGTCCGGAAAATACTGTTTTCTTGAACGAGTCGACAAAATTCTAGGACGAGCCGTAGGCGAGTCCTGGAAGTCTGCGAGTCCAAAAAAACTGTTTTCGGACGTGTTGCGTACACTATTTTTTCGGCAACCGTGTAGAATAACAAATCAATACGACACATTTCTTTATTATATTTCTTTGTAGAAAAAAATTTCGAACATTTTAATTCTTATTTGTACTAAATCTTGAAATTCAAACAGAAGATAGGTACTAACAGAAACATTCTAATTCTTATTTATATTAATATTTATATTAAAATTCGAGCAGTTGCTAATATTGATGTGATTCTTCCCGGCCTAGTCCGGGAAGTACGTACTTCCCGGACTAGGCACGTGCTTCCCGGACTAGGCCGGAGAAATGCTACTTTCTCAAAGGAAAAGCGTCCGGGAAGTGGGTACTTCCCGGACGCTTGCCGAAAAAATAATTTTGTAGGCCATTTTATTTTTTGGTTCATTCTTAAACTATAACATATATTTTTTTATAAAATGTCTGTCTTGGCGTTGCTGAACAATAGTTTTTGCTGCTGTTTACGATCTTTAAACATTTTATTTGCCATTACGCCCTTAGTAAGGTTTCTGTTTTTAAAGCAGGATAAAAAAAAAGTAAAATAACCAGGGAAAGCTTTAAAAAAAACTTTTTTGTTCCCCTTGACACTTGGTTTTTAGAGCAAAAAATTTATCGAGTTTGGGGGTTGTTTCGTTTTTTCAGAAGAAAAGTAAACATTTTTGATCACTAATTATAGTGGTTTCCTCCCTTTTTGTGTCGTTGGAAATAAATGCTTTTGAAATTTACTTCGGCCTTTCGACATAGAGTTGAAATTTGGCATTTTTTACTGTTATAGATACTTACCTACTTATAAACACAAAACGAAATTTAAATATTATGTAGAAATAAAAACTTTTTTTTGTACTACTTGGTTTTTCTATTTTCTATCTACTATCCACTATAACTAACAAACACAATAATAGATTGCAAAATATCTATAAAAAACCACAACATGGGACAAGGCCATGAATAATAAAATAAAAAATCTTTCAATGAACCTGTATTTTTTCTTAATTCCTAGTAACCTCGTGTTAAACTTGTTCTTCATCTTCAGAGCATAGACAATTGTCTTTAGATCCGTAAAGCTTATCTCGTGCGCAAACAAGAGTTAAGTTCTATGGGTGCAAAAATTCGTTTGTTCGCATAGCTCGCCAGTCACAGGCTCTGCCGCCCTACGGGTATGGGCATGCGCACAACACTCTTGTTATTAGGTTTCACTTGTTTTAGCGACATCCTCAAAATACACTCCAGAACCGGCTTGGCGCCATTTGTGTTTTACGATTTCTCTGTGGATTTCTTGATATGTGTGAAGTTAGCGATGTTTATGCTGCAACGATTTTTTGTTTGGGGTACAAATTCTTTTAAACATGAAGACCGAAGACGAATAAAAGTATTACTTTTAATTTAGTTTTTCCTGTTGTAATTTTATAGCTTTTTAATCAAATCTTAAAAATCACCAAGAAAAAAATAACCAGAATCTACCGATAGTATCTAGGTAACAAGTAATTATTATTAACGATATTTATAAAAAGCTTATAAAAGGGAGAACAAAATATTACACAGGCCTGCATGAAATTTGTGATGACGTGATTTTTGTTTGTTGAGCTTAGTTTTTATATAGAAATAACTAATTAAAATACAATTGGTCTCTATCACCCACAGATTTTTTTTTGCAAAAAAACGAAAAAATATAAAAAAAACTTATAATAGGCGTTTTAATACATTTTAAAATGAATGTAGTACTTCAAATTCTAAATGATTGATGAATAAAAAATGATTTTCTGTGGTGCTACACACCTTCCGACTGGAGACTTTTTATCGACTTCAAAAAGGAGCTTTAAAGCTGTTCTTTTACATAATGACAATGTTTTTGGAATTACTTTTAAGAATACAATATGAAAATCACAACTGGGAAGTGTGTGAAGATCTAAACATTTTAAGTCTTCTCTTTGGTCAGCAGTCTGGATTTACTAAATTTCCATGTTTCCTGTGCGAGTGGTCTAGGTAGCGAGAACAGCATTGGATAAAAAGAGACTGGTCACAAAGAGAGACTTTAACACCTGGAAACAAAAATGTAATTCGCGAAAGTCTTATTGACCCTCAAAAAGTTTTACTTCCACCACTTCACATAAAACTTGGACGTATGAAACAATTTGTTAAGGTATTAAACAAAGAAGGATATTGTTTTAAATATTTGTGTAAAACATTTCCGGCTCTGTCAGAGGCAAAATTAAAGAAGGGAATCTTTGTTGGGCCGCAGATTAGCAGCTTGATGAAAGATACAGAATTTGAAAAGGTAATGGAAGATAAGGAAAAACATGCATGGAATGCTTTTAAAGAAGTTGAACATAAATTACTACTATGTTGAGATCGTTGAAAATATGCTGGAAAATTTCAGGAATTTCAGAATATGAGCATAAAAATTCACTTTTTACATTCCCATTTGGACTAATTCCCGGAAAATCTTGGGGACGTGGGTGAAGAGCAAGGCGAAAGATTTCATCAATATATTAAAGAGATGGAAAAAGATATCAGGGGCGCTGGGACACAAAAATGATGAAAAGAAGTTTTTCTGAAAAAAGAAAACATTTTTTAAAGAAGCGTAACGAATAAATAACCATTTATAATAGTTTATATGTGTATATTTTGTATATTTTTGTATTTTTTCCCTTAATATATTAAAAAACTAGCTTATAAATGAAATAAATCGTGTTTTTTCTATATTTTTGGATTTTACCGGTTTGAAAAATAACCTTACGTGATATAAAAAAACTGAAAGCAGATTTGAAATCGGCGCTACCAAATTACTAGAAAACAGTTAAAAATTTTAAATCAACTTTCAAAGTGTTAAAAAATGCAGGCCTGTGTTATTATTAAAATTTATGTATTTTTGGGTGGAAATAATGTTTAAAGGCCAACACCAACACAAACTATAGTATATTTTGAAAACGAAAGCTGCCAGACTTCCAAGAAGAAAACAAAACTTAAATTGTTATCTGCCCAAGTGTGATATTTTTCCTTTTTTTTTTTTTTTTTTTTGATCATGTGTCTTGAGAGTTGCCTGGTTTTTCTTATTATCTTTTCTCTTTTTATCCAACAACCTATCTTTCTTTTCTCACTTTTCTTTGCTTGCAGACTTTTTGTTTTTTTATTTTAATGCAATAGTATATAACTTATCTTCTTATCTATAATTTTGCTGTCTCTTATTTTAGTGTTTTTTTTTCTCCAAATTCGTTCATAATTTCGTCGACATTTAATGTCGTTCAAACTCGTGTTCGATATTGATTAAGAATAAATCCGAAAGGCGTTGTTGTCCCATGGTGCCATGGTGTTACGTAAATGGGTTTTTACTATTTTAAGTTTGAAAAAGATCGTTCTGTTGATGCCACACTAACTGGTAAAGTTAGAAATAACATCACTGCACTAGATACATCTGGAAAATTTGAAGAAACACACTGATTTTTTATTAATAGATGATCAGCAAGTTCATACACTGTTTTTATTTTTGATCTCCAAGTCAATTTCTGAGGCTTAAAATTTTACTAGGAAAGTCAATGGACAAGTATTTATGGTATATTGTTTGTAAATTCCGCACTTTTACGTATAATTCTTCTTTACTCAACGAAGTTAAATTCTCAGGATATAAAAAAATAAAATGTATCTATATAAAAATGAATGTTTGTCTGTCTGTGTGTGTGTATGTCCCGTATGCGTTCCTATACCATTTATCCGATTACGATAAAAATTTGGTGAGTTGTTGTGTGCAGGCCGAGGAACATTATAGAATAAAAAAAGTGGCATTTTGACATTGACAGCTGTCAAAATTTGACAGAAGTGATTTCAACTTCTTTTAATTGAAATATTTCATTTGGCAATATTGTAGCTACCATCCCGGACAAGAAAAAAAATGAAAAAAAAATTGACACTTACCTGTCAAAATTTGACAGATCAAGTATAAATTGTTTTTTTTTTCATATTTTTGATATCGGATTCTTGCAGCTACGATCTTTGACAAAAAAGAAATGAAAACAAATTTGACATATTAGACCTGTCAAAATATGACAGCAGTGATTTAAAGTCTTATTATTTAAATTTTTAACCTCGCAATCTTGCAGCTATGATCTAGGAAAGGAAAAAATGAAAAAAATTTGACAGTTACCTGTCAAAATTTGACAGGTTAAATATAATTTTTTTTCCCTTACTTTTGATATCGCATTCTTGCAACTACGATAGTCGACAAGAAAAAAATAAAAAAAAATTGACACCCACCTGTCAAAATTTGACAGCTCAAGTATACATTGTTTTTTTTTATCCTTGATATCGGATTCTTGCGGCTATGACCTAGAAGAAAAAAAATTGAAAAAATTTGGCCCCTACCTGTCAAAATTTGACAGTTCAAGTATAACTTTTTTTTCTTACTTTTGATATCGCATTCTTGCAGCTACGATACTCGACAATTAAAAAAATGGAAAAAAAATTTACACATACCTGTCAAAATTTGACAGCTCAGGTATAAAATTTCTTTATTTAGGTACAGAAAATGTCTTTAATTTCGTTTTCTTAAGCGACAATCATGGATACCAGAAAAACGAAATGGATTTGTGAAAAAATTACACAATGTTTTAAAGCAATCTTTGGTTGTGAAAAAATTATACATATTTGATAAGACGATCTTGGGTTATGAAAAAACTATACTAATGTGAAAAACTACAGACACCCGAACAGTGCCGTGCCCGAAGGGTTCGGCACAATATTATTGTCTGAAATACATCATGGATTGCGGATAAATTAACACATACCCAAACAGTGCCGTGCCCAAAGGATTCGGTATAATAGTATTGTCACAAGTGTACAACGATCTTAGGTTGTAGAAAAAATGACACACACCCGAACAGTGTCGTGTATATATATATAAAATGAATGTTTGTCTGTCTGGCTGTATGTCCCGTATACGTTCCTATACCATTCATCCGATTGCGATGAAACCTTGGTGAGTTTTTGTGTGCAGGCCGAGGAAGGTTTCGGCATTAAAAAAGTGGCATTGTAACAACGCATGCCGGGTACTAATATATAGAATAGTTCTGGTTTGTCCGGGTTTGTTCGGGTTTGTATCTATAAATCTGTAAAGTATTACTTGACGTGATCGTGATGGTGAACTCGCCTTATTATGGCATCTCAGAGAAAGCGACCATACCAAGACGTATACCAGGGCGTATACCGATAGGTATACCGGGGCGAATGCCGGGCATTGCAACGCATGCCGGGTACACGCTAGTTAATTATAAAATGAAATAACTATAAAAAGCAAAGCTAGCAGCAAGTTTTGAAGGGACCGTCAATGTGCCCCCCCCCCCCCCTCGCGGTGCGAAGTCTGCGGGAGTGTTTGTTACGACACTGGAAATTTACCTTAGCATTTTGAATTTAAAAAAAACTGATTTAAAAGACAGTTATGTTTATCTCAAAATTATATAATTATGATGAAACCAATAAAAACTATTGTTGTCCTTGGGAGTTCCCTTCTTAACATTAGTAAATAATAATCGCCATGAAAAAAAAAATAATCCAAATATTATATAAGCTAACCTTGATTCAAAATCAGAAGTTTAAATTTGTTTAATTAAGCATTAAATATAGTAAAATTTAGTAATTTTGCCCAATCACTTCGGATTTAATATTTTTTGATGACAACAAATTATATTGAAAAGACCTATAATATCTAGTTATTAAGGTAGCACCTATAGCATTAAAATTTTATAATTACAAAACCACTTTAATTTAGTTTAATACCGCTATTTATCCCACTAAGTATTTTATATTATAATATTATTATTTATACTGTCATTTATATACTTAACACATGGTTTAACAAATTCGACGCTGACGGATTAGGTAAAGGTCACATGGGAAATTGGGATTCAACAACAGGTCGGAAAATGTGGAAAATTTCAAGTTACCTATTTCCAAAAATATTTTGAAAATTCTCTTTTATTGTTTTTATTTTTTTTTAGTAGGGCACAATTAACTTAATACTGCCCCTTTTCATTTCCTATAATTTGGTGTCTGTTCAGTTTTTAAAGTTTACTCGTTTCGGATGCCATCATCGGGTAGTTATAATATGTTGTTTGTAGTAAATATGAACCTGTACTTTTAGCGCGGTTTCGTAAATAATACTTTAATTAAATATCGACGTTTCGACACCAATTACAGCATCATCAATTTTCGTCTCTTTATCCTTGACGATTGGAGATGCAGGAATGGTTAAATTTAACATTTAACCAACGTAACAATATAGAGGGTGTTTGCATGTAAAAAGTGTTTAAAAAACCTACCATATATTTCTTAGACATAGGTGTATAATAGTAGTTGGACGAAAATAATTTTAATTTAAGTAAAATTACATTAATACAAAGTTGTTTAGATTGGGCGCTATAGGGCCCTGATTTTACAATTTTGAATTACTTATTTATTATAATATGGTACGTTAATGGGACAATAAAAAGCCATTAAAATTATGATTATTCTCAATCCCAGTGGCGTAGCGTGGTTGAAGGGGCGGAGGGGGCGAAAGCTTCAAAGATAAGGGCGTAGATATTTTTTATGGGGGGGGGGGGGGTAAACGATGTTGCGGCGCGGAAAAAAATAGCGCCGCAGGCGAAAATTCTTTGGGTGCCACGCCCTTTTTTCAATGAGGTTGCCTGATTTTCAAGTGGGAAAAATATAAAATACACAAGATCCTCAAGGAAATTACAAAAAAAAATGATCAAATAAAAAAGTTTTTTGTTTTCATGGCTCATTATACAGCGTGTCTGCTTAAGTACGCAGCATATGGAAAACTTTTTTATTATTAATTTTACGAAAAAAAAGTTATTCTTTATAAAAAGTTCTGCATGGTCTAAAACCTAAAATGCAACTATCAGATATCGAAATTTTCCAGTCATATACGAGGTTTGTCAAAAAATGTGAATTTTTCCCAAGAATGTAAATGTTTCCCAAGAGTAAAGTACCTTTATTTTTAACATTATCAAAAATTGTTATTAAAAAAAGTTAATCAGAACTAAAAACCACGTCTAAACTTTTTATAAAGAATAACTTTTTCTTGTAAAATTAATAATAAAAAAGTTTTCCATATGCTGCGAACTTAAGTAGACACGCTGTATATGGGTCTTGGGGGGGGGGGGTAATTACCCCTTATCTACGCCCTTGTTCAAAGGGCGCCTCACTGCTAATGTATAATTTCGTTTATTTAGTAAATTTTGGCCAGAGAAATAAAGTTTTTGTTTCGTCATGTCTAAAAATGGTCACATGAAAACAGAATATGAACACGGCAAGGGGGATTTTGTTAAAACTCTATAAAATATTTTATGCATATTACATAATATGAGCATATATTCTCATTGGCGACAATAACATACTCTTAAAAAGATAAAATTTAGTATCTAGTAAATTAGAGATTTCAAGCAATTTTCAATTGTTAAAGCAAAATAACTAAAAGAATACAAATTATTTGTCGTGGCAAAATGTTTTTATTGTAAATTAAATCAAGTAGTGAAAATAAAATAGAATCTCGAAATATGTAACAGGTTTATTTTATCTATTTCTTTACTCTAAAAGTTATAAACAAATAATAACCTAATTAAAACCTGGAACTGGGAACTACTGGGAGAGTGGGAAGGGGGCGCCGTTTAGGAAAGGACACAGAGGGCGCGGGGGGCGATCGCCCCCCCTGGCCCCCTGCACGCTACGCCACTGCTCAATCCATAAAAAACAATTTCAAAATTGTTATTTCAGGCCATGAACGTCTAAAAAAAGCTGGACCAATAATTATTAGATACCTTTTTGACCCCCTATAGCGATCCGAAATTAGTGTAGCAACATATTAAAACCTGTCAAGTCAATCAATTTTTTGATCCTAACCCAACATTCTTGTGTTTAACTTAGCTTTTTGCAATATATTTTCTCTTTTGCAGGTGAAATCCCATTTTGGTGCAGCTATTTTTTCGGTGTCTTAAGTAATTGTGGCCTGCAGAATCCTAAAATGTTCGTAGATTTGATCTACCAGGTTGCTTTCCGGATAAAGGCCCAAGGCTAGTTGCTATGGTTATTTGCTAAAGAAACAATACACAAAATTATAATACAAAATTATTATGCTTTCGTGCATAATAAATATGTAAAAACCTTATTGCAACTATCTGTTAAATAAGCGAAACACTGAGTATTTATTGTATAAACAGTACTCAGCCGCTATTATCTCTTCCATGGTTTTAAATCCTGATGAAATCGTGTCCCCTATTCTTCACTAAAGTCCGCTTAGATTTTCTGGAAAATGGCGAAGTACGAAGTGTATCTTAAAACTGGCTGAAACCCAGTCAGGATATGTCAACTTATGCTGGTTGTTACGATTAATGCCCTTTACATTCATATAGAACAGAAATAGCATCAATGTGTTTTTTCACTCTCTTCATACTATTGAAACACCAAACTTTAAGCATTTTCTCTTTCTACTTGTTCATTGATGTATACACAAAATGTGTACCCCAATTCGCAAACGCTCATTTAAAACGTACTAGTTCACCGAAACTTAAGAACAAAATAAAAATTAAACCATGCTAAGGGAGCAGCAAAATAATTTTAATCATAAAACCACAACCCTCTTCCAAAGTTAAGAAAACATAACAAAATAACAACTGTTTCAATATAAAAAAAGAATAATTAAAAAATGTTTGGTTATGATATAATTGACATTGACAGAGGTTCCACTGTTGTGAACCCACCAAAAAATCTAGGGAATTCAATGTTGCCACCCAATTTCGCCACGTTATTTTTTCTCCGCATAGGGGATAGGGGAGTCATTTTCTCGCAAAACGGCCGTAATATGCATTATTCGTCCAACTTTCTTTAGACGTTCGTGTTTCAGGTCCAAACTTTGTACTAAGGTGGGTAGGTTGCTGTAAATACAGAACAGTACCTTTGAAATAAAACCTATTATTTTGAAGAAATAGTCCATGCTTAAAGTGGAGTTGAAAGTATGGGAAAGAAAGAAAAAACTCAAAGTCTTCCACAAAGTTTAATAGAATAAGAATATTCAGTAAGTCTCTACATGTTTCGAACGTAGAAACGTTCATCATCAGGAGACAGAAAATATAATCGGTGCTGATGGTTTTAGCAGAAGAGAAAATGGTGTAGAACCTTAATGGAGCTTTTATGGAATTAAAAATTTGATGTGTAAAATAAACATAATATAAAGAAATTGATGATAGTTAAAACATAGGTACTGAGTACGTGAGCAGTCAGTAAACCAACCAAATAAACTGGGAAAGAAGAAAAAACCTTTCTAAAAAGTAGGTGTCGAAGAATGTTTAACATTTTTTAAAAAACATTTTTAAGTAGGTATGTGTCTATAAGACATTGTGAGGACAAAATTAGAAGTAAATAATAAGGTAATGAATATTATATTCAAGAAAAGTGTTTAGTGGGGTACTGAGGTTTCCAGCTCAGTAACCCCGCAGGATTTTATTTTAAAACTAGTAAAGTTCATTAAAAAGTTGCACATTTCAAAAAAATTAGTGGAAAAAGCAGTTGTTCACGTCCACGTGCTGGGACCAAAGTGACTCAATAAACACTTCTCTTGAATATAATATTCATTACCTTATTATTTACTTCTAATTTTGTCCTCACAATGTCTTATAGACACATACCTACTTATCAATGTTTTTTAAAAAATTTTAAACATTCTTCGACACCTATTTTTTAGAAAGGTTTTTTCTTCTTCCCCAGTTTATTTGGTTGGTTTAGACCCCATTTACTGACTTCTCACATACTCAGTATGTTTTACCTATCATCAATTTCTTTATATTATGTTTATTTTACACATCAGATTTTTAATTCCATAAAAGCTCCATTATGGTTCTACACCATTTTCTCTTCTGCTAAAACCATCAGCACCGATTATATTTTCTGTCTTCTGATGATGAACGTTTCTACGTTCGAAACATGTAGATACTCTTACTAAATATTCTTATTCTATTAAACTTTGTGGAGGAAGACTTTGAGTTTTTTCTTTCCCAAAACCTATTATGATGGAATGGTATTGATCTGACTAATTTTTAAAAATAATAGATACGATATTTAATAAGCATTTTAATCATTTATCAAAGGCAGCATCTTTGTTAAGCTTTAAATTTAAAAAAAAGCGTGTGTGTATAATTAAAAGCTCCAGCGTTACATAAACAAAGAATAAAAGGCAAAAAACCGGTTAATTTTTTTCTAGCCATAAAAAATTTGCATTGGTATTAAACAAAGTTTAAATGTCAGACGTTCTAACGTTATTAATAAACAGGGTGTGTATATACTGACAACAGAAACGTTAGGACATTTTTAATTAAATTTTATCTTAACAATTTTTGAGATTGTAATATTTTTTAAGGTTGCATGGTTTGGGTGAATTTACAATACCCGTATTTAAACAAAATAGTTTTATATTATTACATATTTACCTGTTGGGGATAATAGGACGAATGAAACGTTGGGGTAATCTGTAAAAGAAACAAAAACAAAGGAAGTGCAAGAGCCACAAAAATCTTAAAAATATGGTGTTTTTTTTTTACTCCGGTCTTGTTCAAGGGAACATTTTATAATAGCGTTTATGAATGACACGTACCATCTATTATATTATAGGTACCAGATAATTTATTAATTATTTATGATACAAGTGCTAAAGTACATTTTTAGTGAACGCGTTACTGTCAGTGGCGTAGCGTATAGAGGGCAGCCCTCCGCCGCTCTTTTCCTCGTACCGTCACTATCGGTATTTCCCATAGATTCATAGATATTTACCTTTAGATAAGCAAACAATAATTACGAAAGTGGAAAATATATGGCCTCGCGCTTGTAAACAGAGCTACACACGACTAGACACGAGCACTGCAACAATATCGCTTGACGAATGGGAAAATAGACATTAATATTTAAACAGCTAAAATTTGCCCCTAATTCTTGCCAAAAAATTGGAATTTCTTTTTAATTTTCGATCTCAACTTGGGAAATAAGGTAGTTATTTTTGGCATTTTTAGTAGTTGCAAACCTATCAGATTTTGAAGATAGAAAATTGTTTTTAAGGGTTTGTTTCTAAAATTTGTTTAAAAATGATTCGTCGTCGCGTTTTTAGTTTAAAAAGAAAGAAAACAAGTTAATTAAGATATAAAGCTTATAAAATCGAATATAAAAAAAAAACAGCAAAATAACCAATCTTTGATGTTATATCACGTACCTAACCTTAAGTCAAATATTAGCTGGTATATAACATGCATTGATTTTTAAAATTTGGCAAAAATTTGGGTACGTGTAAAATATTTTCAAGCACAATTTCTTGTTCAAGAATTTGAAAAAGTTTTTGCCCGAGAACTTGACCCGTGGAATACTTTCTTACAAACAATTCACATGGATCATGTAATTCTACGGTGTCACTGTAATATTATGATTTATTTTTAGAGTGTAGCACCCAATTTTTTTTTCTTTATTGGTTATAGATACCATGGGTGGGTGATAAAATTGATATCCCTGTGTAACCTACAACCTACCCTTACGCCATCGCTTTAAGGTTTGCCCCCCCCCCCCCCTTCACCATTTCAACCACGCTACGCCACTGGTTACTGTTACATATTTTAAGATTAAAATTCGAACTTTAGATACCTACACATGTAAACATTACAATTATTACCAAATACTTTGTTAAACTCACTCTGTACAATATGACATTATAAAATAATAATTTATTATAACGAACTCTTATTCAATTCTTGTTTTAAACCGGTAGTTTCGCTATTTATATGAATTTCGATGAAAATTTTTATTACGTTTAGCCACATTTATTGGCATTTTATTCAAATTTTTGCAACTCAGGCACAAGCAGACGTCCTATAAAAAATACGGCAATGACATTGACCAAGGAAATGAACCAATTTGGAAGTTTTTTTTTTTAAATTTGATTTGATCAGATTTTGTTTTTAATATCTAAACTTATTGGCTGTAGTGACGTAAGATAAGGCATATTTTAAATTAATTTGCGATTTAAAATGTTTATTTATATTATGTGTTAGAACAGCTTTTGGAATGAATTTCCATCTCAGTCAGTTTGTAATTTGCAATAAATTTCGTAAATCCAGTACCAGTTTTTTTTTTGGAAAAATGCTTGTGCACGGGTATTACCATTATAAGTTTCCGGTCTTTTTTTTTTATAAAAAAAAAACATATTGACACGGTGTGTCCCAAACTAGTGATATGACGACATCGATATTTTGAGAAAATTGGCCCTAGTTTTTGATTGACCATTTTTGTGCATATTAAGTTATACATAAGTACCAAATTTCAAATTTTTTTCCTTGTATGAAACCGGCAAATGTTGAGGAGTTGAAAGCACGAACAAGACATGAGTGTAGGTTTATTTATCCCGAAGTAATTAGAAATGTTCAAAACGAGCATTACTTGCTTTTAGGATATTGCCAAATACTAAATGGACAACAATTTGAGCATTTATTGACGATAAAGTATTAAAGAAGAGTGAATGGACAACAATTTGAGCATTTATTGACGATGAAGTATTAAAGAAGAATGAATAGACAACTTCGAGCACTTATTGAAGATAAGGTATTAAAGAATAGTGAATGGACAATAATTTGAGCATTTATTGACGATAAAGTATTAAAGAAGAGTAAATGGACAACAATTTGAGCATTTATTGCCGATAAAGGAAAAAAGAAGAGTGAATTGACAACAATTTGAGCATTTATTGACGATAAAGTATTAAAGAAGAGCGAATGGACAACAATTTGAGCATTTATTGACGATAAAGGATTAAAGAAGAGTAAATGGACAACAATTTGAGCATTTATTGTCGATAAAGTAGAGTAAATGGATAACAATTTGCGCATTTATTGACGATAAAGTATTAAAGAAGAGTAAATGGACAACAATTTGAGCATTTATTGACGATAAAGGATTAAAGAAGAGTGAATTGACAACAATTTGAGCATTTATTGACGAAAAAGTATGAAAGAAGAGCGAATGGACAACAATTTGAGCATTTATTGTCGATAAAGTAGAGTAAATGGATATCAATTTGAGCATTTATTGACGATAAAGTATTAAAGAAGAGTGAATGGACAATAATTTGAGCATTTATTGATGATAAAGTATTAAAGAGTGAATGGACAACAATTTGAGCATTTATTGTCGATAAAGTAGAGTAAATGGATAACAATTTGCCCATTTATTGACGATAAAGTATTAAAGAAGAGTAAATGCACAACAATTTGAGCATTTATTGACGATAAAGTATAAAAGAAGAGTAAATGGACAACAATTTGAGCATTTATTGTCGATAAAGTAGAGTAAATGGATAACAATTTGCCCATTTATTGACGATAAAGTATTAAAGAAGAGTAAATGCACAACAATTTGAGCATTTATTGACGATAAAGTATAAAAGAAGAGTAAATGGACAACTTTGAGCATTTATTGATGATAAAGGATTAAAGAAGAGTGAATTGACAACAATTTGAGCATTTATTGACGAAAAAGTATGAAAGAAGAGCGAATGGACAACAATTTGAGCATTTATTGTCGATAAAGTAGAGTAAATGGATATCAATTTGAGCATTTATTGACGATAAAGTATTAAAGAAGAGTGAATGGACAATAATTTGAGCATTTATTGATGATAAAGTATTAAAGAAGAGTGAATGGACAACAATTTGAGCATTTATTGTCGATAAAGTAGAGTAAATGGATAACAATTTGCCCATTTATTGACGATAAAGTATTAAAGAAGAGTAAATGCACAACAATTTGAGCATTTATTGACGATAAAGTATAAAAGAAGAGTAAATGGACAACTTTGAGCATTTATTGACGATAAAGGATTAAATAAGAGTGAATTAACAACAATTTGAGCATTTATTGACGATAAAGTAATAAAGAAGAGTGAATTAACAACAATTTGAGCATTTATTGACGATAAAGTAATAAAGAAGAGTGAACGGACAACAATTTGAGCATTTATTGACGATAAAGTATTAAAGAAGAGTGAATTGACAACAATTTGAGCATTTGTTGACGATACAGGATTAAAGAAGAGTGAATTGACAACAATTTGAGCATTTATTGACGATCAAGTATTAAAGAAGAGTGAATGGACAACAATTTGAGCATTTATCGACGATAAAGTATTAAAGAAGAAAGGAGAAAAGGTTTTTTTATTTTTCAAAAAATATTTGTTTTTGTTTGTTTAATATCTTATAAATGTCAAAATTCAAAAATTTTCATTTTATTTTATTTTCACTTGCCACCGCTAGGACGCAGACGCTGCCATGTTTTGCGGACTCTACACCAATGTGGACTATTCCGAATCAGATAGGTATACGTTCTAAGCGTTAAGTTAAATTTTTGATTGGCTTTTTCTTGAAAACGGCATTATGCGCCGCCAGAGCACTGTCAAATTCCCAATAGTTACAAATTCAGTCAATTTAAGCTCAAATAAAACCCAAAAGGGGCGAGTCTTTGAATTCTTCGGCAACACCGTAATATTCTAGAGTAAAAATTGGTACATGTATCTTTTCACATGGTTTCATCGTGAAACTCACAAAGAACCTTTGCATTTGACGTCTTGTCGGCTTGTTATGATAAGGAGAGTGGAGAACAAACCCAACAATAAATTAAATTATAATTTTATTACCTTCAAATGACTTCTTTTAATATCGGTAAAACGGCATTACACTATAGCGTGCACATTATCGAAATACCAAGCACATTTCACATTACAATTATTCCCGAGACTTCTTATGCTCTGTAATTATATAGATATTTCGTATAACGACCTTCCTCTGTTCTTTCTCTTGCTTTTATTTTCGTATTTAGGTATAGTTTAAATTTAAGACCAACTAATAATATTTTGACATGCGAACAGAATTTTTTAAATGGTCAAAGAATTGGTATGTTATTTTCAACATCCGTTTTATCGGGTATTTTATTTCTAAATATTTTTCACGGTCGTTACTGGAATTGGCAGTTCGTGAAGGCGTGCGAGATGGACGCCATTTTGCCCTTCGCTGTCACCGAATTCCTTCCACTTAGAACCTACATTATAGGTTAGTTTCAATCAAGAAAGATCACAATTGGCACTGTGTTTGTCATGTAATACATTACACATTGGACAATCCATGGACCAAATTACACAGCGACATATTTGGCCTTTCTTTTATTTACAGGTCACATTGAAGGGATTTAAATCAATTTTCATTAAACATTTTGGTTTTGGTTTTTTGTTCTCACCCAAATGCAAAATGATCTTGATCATGTCAATAATTTGGGAAACGCAAAACTAAAGCTATTGATGACCGATTTATTGTACTTAAAACTCTTCGGAATCGTCGTATGACGTCAGTACAGGCGAATAACCAACTGCGGGAGGTTCGAGGTAAAAATGACAGTTCTTGGACAGTTCGTCGAAGATTATACGAAGGTAATTTAAACTCACGCAGACCAGCAACTGGACCTAAATTACTACCGCGTCATAAGAGTAGCAATATTACAATTTGGTGGTGAACATTTAGATTGGAATTTGGCCCAATGGGCTAGTGTACTTTTTATTGATGAGTCTAGATTCTGTCTACACTCATCATATGAGAAAGAGAGCGTGTATGGAGGCGAAGTGGAGAACGATTTGCTGAATGTATGTTCAGCCCTCGAATTAGCTATGGAGGAGGTTCCGTGATGGTTTGAGGTGGAATATCAAGGTCAAGGTAGGCTTGTACTGAATTAGTTTTTATTGATGGAGGATCGCTGACAGCACCGAGGTATCTATCATGTAGTTCCATTTGCTCCATTTATCGGAGACAGTTTTATCTTGATGCAAAATAATGCCCGACTCTGCAGCAATGTGCGTTACTAATTATTTGACAGAAGTTGGCATTGAAAAAATAAATTGGCCAGCATGTTCTCCGGATTTAAATCCTATCATATTGTGTGAGATACACAAGGAAAGCGCATTAGAGGCCGAGAAGTGGCACCAGCGACATTAAATGAGCTTCGTGTTTTTAAATCTTAGGTAAGTATTCGCACTTTTTTTTCGTAAATTTATTTGTTTATTAAATCTTGATTATTACAATAACATTTGTTTTCTTGCATTTTAATAGTCTATTTTATTTTGAATGCAATGGAAATGAGAAAATTATGGAAAAATTTGAATTATTGACATCAAGATATTTTTTGGGCGAGAACAAATGCACGTATTGACATGAACCAAAGACCAAAATCCAAAAAATATTTGCGGCTTAATGAAAATTAATATTTCGAAGTAATTTTGCTTCTTATTTATTCCACAGGGTTTTGACACTAGACAGAAAAAAACAACTTCTCGATTATCCTTGTATAAAATGTCAAAAAACCAATTTCTCCTAAAAAATGCCCGTTTTTTTTTGCACGAGAGTGTATATATATTAAAACCTTCAAATTTCTAAACCAACCCATGAAATCAAAAATATTTTTGACGAAATAATTTGAAAAAAAACCTTTCCAAAGATTATACCATTCTAAGGTGGTAAACTAAACCCATAAATCCAGCTTATAACCGGGAAGTTCGCAAACGTCAAACAAGTTTTAGCGAAAAAACACGCACATGGCACGAGCCATTCAGAACAACACAAAAAACGTTACAAAAAATACGTTAAAAACCCAGCAGCACCCCACAAATAGTGACATAACGGAAAAAATTCCATTTCAATAGAAACTGATTATGTTCCCAAAAAAAATACGGTCCCTTTTTTGACCCTTGGTCACCGATCTAGCTAGAATGTGACCGGGGCTAATTCAAAGCAAGGTGGTCCACGTTTAAAATCGCATAAAAAGAACCCAGTCTGAATGGGCTTAGGTCTTTTTTATTATTTTGATTTAAATCCCGGCTATTCATAATCTGACCAAAACGAACATTGGACCAGAATCATCGTCTCCGATGTATCGCAGAAGTTGCCATGAAAAGTTGTCTGGGTTATTCGTATTTAAATAAGGGGGAATCCGTACCATCTGTAGAAGTGTGTAAAGGACCTACCTGGGTTAACGCGTCCACACAACAGGACTACGGCAAAGAAATGATGGTACGGGTAATCTTTAGGACCATTTGCATATTTTCGTGAGAAAAAAAGCTGTACGTGAGGAGAGAGAGCAGAGTCATCCGTCAGCTGATGGATGATTTGACAGGAATAAAAGAGCCAGGTCTGGGTGTCGTAACGAAAATTATTTTAGCATTTCTCTAATCATCTCAATCACCCCGATGTTTTTTCTAACATTTAAATAAAAAAGCGATTAGGAGGTCATACCTGGGCATCGTAAAATTTTTTTGTGCACGCGGTGATTTGTCAAAATTAGTTTTGTGCGAGGTGAAATAATTTGACGTAGAAAAATGTCCGGGCTGTGTATTCTTTTTGCTTCGGGGCATTGTTGCTCTTTGCAAATTGGGTAATTTACATGAACAAATTAATGACCGGGGACCCTTGGTAGTATATATTAATGTAAATGCTATGTGTGAAAAACTAACGGCACAGTTTCTAGAATTGGGTGAGTAAAGTCCGCGTTACCGATTTTGAACTGCCGAAGCAATGCAGGCAAAAAATATATCTGCATTGTTACTGTAGTGATCGGTTCTTCACATTTATTTAATCTTACTAAGGTACATAATACATAATATAATATATTCCTCCGCCCGTAACATACGCTGTTTATATTTTTCCTACGACCACCTATGAAAATGAGAAAAAAAGCACGCCTAACTTGGCTAGAAAGTCCTTTATATATCACACTTGTGTTGAAATATTTTCTTTCAATACGTGTGTTGAAATATTTTCTTTCAATACGTGTGTTGAAATATAAAACAGTTGACGGCCGACGAATTTGACAGCAAAACTATTTAAAAAATAACAAATATACGGGAACCTTGAAGCGAATTGGGGTGCTGGATGGGGTAAAGTACACTAGACTAGGGCATTACTGCAAAAATCCTTTTTTTTCGTTATTTTTGGGAACCTAAGAGTTTTTATGATGAAAATAATAATATCTATATCAAAAAAGGAAAATATGTCAGACAGCCCACCAAACATGTTAACTGAGTTGAACCATAGAAAAAAAAGGGGCAGTTTAATTAAGAGCGGAAATAGAATACCCTAGGAAATACAGATTTACAATTTTAGAATTATCTCGTATAAAAATATCCATACAATTATTTAAGGATATGGGACAAGTGAATGTGCTTTATGTAAGTAAATTTAGTTTAGCAATATTTAAAACAAATCAAATATAGATAGAACCAAGCTATCGATATTTAACTCCATCTCTATCTTTCTATAATGTTGCGGTTATGTTTTAGTTTTGTGTTTTGTTGTTTTTGTATGTATATTTAGGGATATGTATTATTGTTTTATTGAAAGAATGCAAGCAGCTAAAAAATCAGAAACGAAATTTTTTCACTGTACCTATTATAGTAGGTATGATGTGCCTAAGCAAATAGGAGAAAAAGTTATTATTTTTATTTAAATCTAGGTAAGTTAAAATGTGTAAGTGGGCACTGTTTTTATTTTGTTTTAAAATGGGTTGGGGTTGAAATAAAATTTTCAACTCTAGTGTTGAAAAAATTTGTTTAACACAATGGTGATCCCTACAACCTATTAAAAACAAATCAAACTCTTTTTGATTATTTTGTATGGTCGTAGGAAAAATGGTGTACATTACTCGTGTAAAAGTGATTTTCTCACACTCGGAGAATTTCCGCACTCGGCTAACGCGACTAACGCCTCGTGCTAAATACCTCCTCGTTTGCGGAGTTCCACTTTCAACACTTGTTATGTAATATACTATTTCATATACAGGGTTAGGAAAAATTACCAGAACGGTCGATTATTTCAAAATATACAGGGGTTATCAAAAAACGTCTTATATAAAAAATGTAGGGCTGTTAAAAATCTACATATCGGTGATAAATTGAAATATACAGGGTCGCCCACAAAGTTGTGGAGAATGATAGTTATATTTTTTTAAATGAAACACCCTGTATATTTTTACATTTTTCAGTTCCACATAAAATTATAATTATTTTTTATTAAATGCATTATTAGTCTATACTTCATAGTTTTCGAGATATTGACTCTCGAAAAGTGACATTTTTAAACTTTGACAGCTTCTAACTTTCTAACAGTACGTCTTAGAGCAAAACGGCTTACATGTCCCTATCTTCAATTTTTATTATCTTCCCAAAAAAATCAACTTCAAATTAAACCGGAACAACTATATTTCCTGCTTTCGTGTTACATCCGGTTTAACCGGAAGTTGATTTTTTTGGGAAGATATTAAAAATTTAAGATAGGGACATGTAAGCCTTTTTGCTCTAAGACGTACTGTTAGAAAGTTATAAGCTGTCAAAGTTCAAAAATGTCACTTTTCGAGAGTCAATATCTCGGAAACTATGAAGTATAGACTAATAATGCATTTAAAAAAAATAATTATAATTTTATGTGGAACTGAAAAATGTAAAAATATACAGGGTGTTCCATTTAAAAAAATATTACTATCATTCTCCACAACTTTGTGGGCGACCCTGTATATTTCAATTTATCACCGATATGTAGATTTTTAACAGCCCTACATTTTTTATTAAAGACGTTTTTTGATAACCCCTGTATATTTTGAAATAATCGACCGTTCTGGTAATTTTTCCTAACCCTGTATAAAACAATACCAATCGTTTATAGTAAATTCACGAAGCTATAGACCAAATAGTATATTTAAAGAAGACTTTATAAATCCGATGATTTTGTTAAATCTGGCAACCCAGCTATGTTCACGGTATCGGGCTTGTCCATATGGTGCGCCAAGTTCTCCCGGTTACTATTCTTTCTCTATTTTTATCACATAAAATATTTAATAATATGTCACGTTGATCGTTGATACGAATACACCAATAAATTTTGAGTCGCCTGTCTGCCAGTGACGGAGTACCATAATTTTATTTGTTATGGGGATTTGTATCATGGACGATTTCTTAAATTAAAGGCTGAACAAATAAAAGTGCGCACGCTCATACTCCATACTCAATACTGCCCCCTTCTGACGACGTTGTTGTTGTATTGTCTCTGTGGATTTCCTGATATGTGTGAAGTTAGCAATGTTTTTGCAGCCACGAAATTTTTTTTGAGGAACGTGTTAATTCCGCCTGTGGAGTTTGTGTGTGTGTTTTTAGTTTTTTGAGCGACAAAGATTGAAATTCTACCATTTGGATTTATCATCATTAGGAGACTACCACATAGGGATTAAATTACCTGCTGTTTACGAATTGTCAAAAACCCGGAGGAAAAAAGTTACAGAATAAAAACGAATTTTAATTTTTTAACTATTTTATTGTACAATATTTCTAATAGAAGCAAATTCAATTTGGCTTACACAGAAGGGATTTTTTTTTAAATCTCTTTGTGGCATATGCATATGCATGGTCATCCACGTCTCCACGACTCCACGTCATGTATTACAAAAAATCTCTGCCCATTATTTACTATGAGGGACGAAGCGGCAATAAAAAACTAGTTTAACAAGCTGTACTTTATCGAGGGATCTTAAAACAGAAAGGTGGTCAAATACTATTTTGTTTGGAATAAAAGACCCTAATATACATAAGTAGTCGGGCTTGTTCCGAAATTTTGCATATGTCCATGTATTATTCACAGTGACAGGCAGAACATACGTGGAAAACTTTCGTATTACTGATTTATCAAAAAAAAATTATGTCGTTAATTTTAATATGTAAAATTGTATATAATATACACTGAGTTAAAAGCCATAGTTTGTATTGATAGCTTATTTTGTATTAACCCATATTAAATAAATTGCTAGTGTATCAAACCCGCTTTAGTGTTATATCAATTGCAGATTTGCTAGAACAGTGTTTTTATTGGTAGTAATCAGTTCCATTGGCAGAACAGTCTTGTTGAATAATGAACTACTTTTAATACAACAATTTTGTTAAGAAATAAATTGTATCTTCTCAATGCGACGCTTTTTGTTCCCAGTAAAGCGCTTTCTCTAGATACGATTAAGAAAGCAGAACAGCGTCCCCAAAAACGAATTGTATCTCCTATAATTCACAAGACGTTGGTGGGGGTTCGTAGCGATCGGCAATCGCCGCGCGCCGTATTATTAGTTTTAACGTATTTGTTACGCAGATCACATCGTTGTTCGGAGTCTTCTAGCTGTCCTGTCTGAATGTGAATTTTATTGATCGTACCAATATCTGTTTTAATTAATTAATTTTTACTTTGTATTTAAGTTTTTTAAACTTTGCATGTCAGATAAAGCAATAAAAGATTCTTATTTCGCACAACTCATCATTAGCATTGAACTTTACAATCTATGGACAAATTTTACCATCTCAGTAAACCATGTTGCATAATAGATAATCATATGCAAAACGACCAGAACCCACACTAGAAGCTATTTAAATTTTTGAGAACTACAGTACTGATTTTTATTGATAAGTATATGCTTATATTAACCGCAGCAAGCAAATATTATTATGATTAGTGTCAAGTTTCATTACAACGGCCAGTTGGAACTTATACAGTATATAAAACCAGATTATACCCCCAATAGAACTTGATAATTACTGCAAGTATTCAGAGCAATAATGGCTATAAACCATTCTATGGTAGCAATAACTCCTATTTCCTATTGGCTAAATTACCGTGATATTATCACTGCACAACGGTCTAGCAATTTTCGCGTTGCTGTCACATATAGTATTAAACAATTCCATAAAGAGTAGGTACTTATGTGATTTTTTATAAGGAATAGAAGGCTCTTTTCTCAGTGATATATGCCAAAATTTTAAAAACTAAAATCTTGGAAAGTTTTTATTTTTTTTTCCTCTATACCATAGAATAAAAATTGAAATTTAGTGAGAAAGCTTATTACGTAACTTTGCCCCAATTCTACCATCCCTGGTGATACTTTGTGACAACCAAAAAGCACAAAAGTCAAATGTACAAAAACAATTTCAGATTCTCTCAATAAACAAATATATCCCGAATTAAATTTAATAATAGTTTTCGAATAAAGGGTATTTAACTGCAAAGTCATAACTTTTGCATAAAAAAAACCTTTCGACATCCTTCACAGCCAAATAAACGGCCGACCATAATCCGTAAACAAGATATTAACAAGGGCCATAAAGTGAAAGATTCCCAACAACAACCCTTTCCCTAATTTAAAAATTGCCTAATATTGCCCAAAAAGGGCCCAGACACACGGAAGTTTTGTGTTATATTGTGTAAATAAAGGGCCCGTGTATAATAAGTTCGTTTTCGGCTTTGCTCCCAGTGTTGTAAACTAATAAAACTATTTTATTTTGTACATAAATCCCGAACAATTCCGGTGTAAATAGAGCCGTTTTATGTGTCAAATTGAGGCTTTTACCGACCTGTAGTAAAGTAGACGAGGAGGTTTGGGAAGTTTTCGCTAGCTTTGGAAATTGGTTGATTTATTTATTTAAGAAAATTCATTAATTTAAACATTAATATTGGGTCCACCATTAATTTTACATTATAATTGTAATAGACTTTTTGAATTTCCCTGTATAATGGACTAGCACATCAAATCTTATTAATTTCTAAGAAGTCAAAGTCAAAGAATTCACATACACTTTATACAACTGTTTAATACTATTATACAGGGTTAGGAAAAATTACCAGAACGGTCGATTATTTCAAAATATACAGGGGTTATCAAAAAACGTCTTATATAAAAAATGTAGGGCTGTTAAAAATCTACATATCGGTGATAAATTGAAATATACAGGGTCGCCCACAAAGTTGTGGGGAATGATAGCTATATTTTTTTAAATGGAACACCCTGTATATTTTTACATTTTTAAATTTCACATAAAAGTATAATTATTTTTTATTAAATGCACTATTAGTCTATACTTCATAGTTTCCGAGATATTGGCTCTCGAAAAGTGACATTTTTGAACTTTGACAGCGTCTAGCTTTTTAACTGTACGTCTTAGAGCAAACCGGCTTACATGTCCCTATCTTCAATTTTTATTATCTTCCCAAAAAATCAACTTCCAGTTAAACCGATACAACTACATTTCCTGCTTTCGAGTTACATCAGGACAGCTAGAAGAGTCCGAACAACGATGTGACCTGTGCAACAAATAGGGTAGAGCGGGGTTAGTTGAGCCGCGGGGCTATTTGAGCCACCGGCCCTACTACATGAGTGGAGCAGTGTAAGATTAAAACGAGCATTGCGCAGGATGCAGCACGTCTTGGGCGCCGTACATTAAAATTTTAGTCGGTATTTAGCATTCGCTGCGAGAGAGCGGTCGTTCTATTTGGTATCTCGCGCCAAAAGTAAAATATTGTTTTTCAAGGCATTTGTGGTCATAGATCGACATTTTGGGGGATACAGACAAAAGGTTAGCTAATTATTAATTATTACACAATTGCTCTCGTGGTTTCCTAGTTTGAGAGATGAACTTTATAAGACATTTTTGATATTAAATAAGAACATCTGAAATCCGTGGTGGGGTTAGTTGAGCCAAACTTTACGGGGTTAGTTGAGCAATGGCTCAACTAGCCACGCATCCATGAATTTGATATGCCATCTACATCTACGTGTAGTGTGTTTGTTTCACCAGAAATATGGCGACCATTACCAAAAGCAGGTCCTACGAAGAGGCAAACACATAGAAGGAAACGCTCTTCTGCTATCCTTACTGACACTCCTGAAAAAGAGGCATTGGCATTGGAGCAGAGCAAACGGAAGAAAAAAAGTAAAGTCGATGCGATTAAAGAGAGGGCTGTGAAAAAGGCCGTTTTCACAAATTCATCTAACCCTACCAAGAAAGTCGATCCTTCTTACAAGAATCAAAAAGAACAACAAAAATGTTCATCATCGGATTCAGACAATGAAAAGACTTTAGATGCCATAGCACGAAAACAACAAGCATTGGAGAAGAATGCCTTAAAGAAAAGGAAGAAAAGTAATAACCGCTCTACATCAGAGACTTCTGATTCAGAATCAGAAGAAGATGAATATTTCTGTCTCGTGTGTTTAGAAAACTTCTCAGATAGCATTCCGGGTGAAGAGTGGGTACAATGTTCTTATTGCAAAAACTGGGCTTATTCAAAATGCACTCCCAATGGTAGTTTTTATTATGTTTGTATAAATTGTGAAAGTGATTAGAGTAATAGTTAATCGTTCTTGTTTACTTAATAAAGAATATGATTTTGTTTTTATGTTATTTTAAATTTCCAATACTATGTTTGGACTATATCGTATGGTAATTCTACTGGCACAACTTACCCCATATATTGGCACAACTTGCCCCGAGTGTGGGGATAGTTGCGCCCACAGTAGAACCCTACTATAGTAAGTGTATTCTTGCCCTGAAACTAAAGTATTTTTGACAATTTATTGATATAATTAGGTCAGCAAATAACCAAAGAAATATTTGATAAATATACATATTTGTACTAAATGTTAAGCAAATGCGGAACAATCAGATTATTACCAAAAACTGGCTCAACTAGCCCCGCTCTACCCTACGTTAATACTAATACAAGGGCGCGCGGCGATTGCCGATCGCTACGAACCACCAGGAACGTGTTTTGGATTATAGGTTCTAACGGATACAATTCGTTTTTGGGAACGCTGTTCTGCTTTCTTAATTGTAGAGAAATCGCTTTACTGAGAAGAAAATGCGTCGCATTGAGAAAGTACAATTTATTTCTCAACAAAATTGCTGTATTAACAAAGTTCATTATTCAAGAAGAACTGTGCTGGCTAATGAAACTTGATTACTAGGTACCAATAAATCCCTGTTCTAGCAAATCTGGAATTAATATAACACTACAGCGGCGGGTTTGATACACTAGCAATTTATTTAATGTGGGTTAATAAAAAATAAGCTATCAATACAAACTATGTCTTAGGAAACCTGTTGTATTAGATCATTTTTCTCAGTGTAGTTTGGCTTGATCGACCTAATCTGACGTCAGAAGTCTGTTCTCAAACTTGCACATATGTTACATATTACATATAAGGAACAAATGAATAAATAATATAATGAATAATATTACGTACTATATTTTTCGAAAAAACTGCTCCACTAAACGGTGATAATGGTGGCGCATTTAATTTTGACTATACTAAGCCCCGTTTACGTGTTACGGTACATTTTATTGCCAGAAATGAGAAAGAAGTTGCACAAAAAATGGGTTAGAGAGGTACCAAGAAAAATGCAGACTAACCTGAATTCTGCCGAAGTGATTTAGGTACCGTTAGATGGTTTAACTTTAGATATTTATAGATGGTGGACAGATAGATATATTGTGTATTATACGCTTATTACGATCAGAAGCATGAAATTTCTTGTGAGAAACCACTTACGTGTTAGTGTTACTGTTCTTTTTTCGACTTTTGTTCTTGATGAAGTCGTCGAATTAACCCAAAAAACATGTTTTACAGTAATGAAACTGAAAGTTTATTTCCACAGTAATAGGCTAAAAATCTAAAAATACATATTTTTAGCATAAATGAGACTAAAAGTTTGACTACAATTTGAGCAGCGATATCGTTGTGCACCCGGGTTCCAAGCTATCCTCGCGGCTCCCGTTTACTACCGTGCGAACAAAAATTATTTGCATCAAAGAGGGCCTTGCATCTAAGGACGTAATGCTTAGCCGTAGAGCTTAATACCTGTTGGGTGTCAGTAACTACCTGAATTAACAATCAATCAGTTATTCCGTCATCTTTGACCGTCGTTACAAGTAATTTGCTTCATCGCTAATTTTTCCAATTTCTTGAACAATTCACACAATGGGCTTTACGGAACAGCACAAAACATTCATGGTTGAAGCTTGAAGCGTTTTTTCGAAACGGGGTTAGAGTAAATTGTGAGTGGCAAAACAATCCGGGTTTGTGGTTGTGCATGGACGATTTTCACGAACATTTTCCTAACGTTGCTTTGATTGCTGGGGATTTTTATCATTGCCTGAAAAGAAGCGTAGCTGTGTTTAGGAAAACAGGTTCTATACAACACAAAAAAGGAGCAGGAAGACCATCTGTAAGAATGTTGCGTTGCGAACGTTCGTGAAATAATGCAAAATACGCCAACAAATTGTATAAGACGCCTGTCCCAAGAAGTGGAAAGATCTTATGGAACATGCAGGACTATTCTTAAGAAACAGCTAAATTTATTTCCTTATAAAGTGCAAGTATTCCAAGAAATACAAGCCGCAGATTTTGAAAGACGCAGGAATTACTCTCAATGCTTTACCCAAAATGTATTGGAAAGAAATGATTTATTAGACCTGACATTTTTTTCGGATGAAGCCTGGTTCCACCTCTCCGGTTATGTGAATTCTCAGAATACATGTAATTATTTTTCTTTTTCTTTCTGTATATTCTTACTTTGTTAATTTTGTAAACAACAAAAATAAATTTGTATTTGTCTATACTTATTTTATTACTCATTAGTTTGGCATATCATGTCATAATATGAATTTGACAAAATTTTAACCTAGATTTGGTCAGATATTATCGTCCCCATATCATTTTGATCTAAACAAAGCCTTGTTTTTTAATCAAAGCCCTCTTTGATGCAAATAATTTTTGCTCGCACGGTACTTTAAACCAAAATCTTTAATTATGAGGAAAAACAGTAATAAAATGATTGGTTGTTATTGGCATTCAATTGCATTCTTTAAAGCATGCATTTTATGCCGGCGAGTATGCATGCCCGGTCTGGTATAGCTCAGCGCACCCAAAACAAGTTGATGTCGCCCTTAACGAGACAAGCAGAATCATCACCGGATGCTTGAAGCCAATACCCCTAAATAAAATCCTACTGTCCGTAGGGAAGCAGCTGCACTCAAAGAACGATCCAAAGCAGCAGCATCTGAACGCCACCCCCTCTACGGCCTCCAACCGGCCCATCAGCGACTAAAATCAAGGCGAAGCTTCCTGAGATCAATAGAAGATTATACGAGGAACCTAAAACCAGAGTGGACCTTTGGGGGAAGACCTCAAACCAACATTGGATGAAGCCGAATGAAGAACTGGCACCAGGAGGCGGAGAAAACTGGGAAATCTGGAAGGCGCTAAACAGACTGCGGACGGACACGGCGAGATCGAGAGATACCCTAAACAAGTGGGGCTACCCTGTGGCCTCCAATCTCTGCGATTGTGGAGAACTGCAAACCACGCAACATATGTAGGTACACTTGCCCGCTGTGCCCCGCTAGATGTACCATAGAGGACCTTATGGCAGCGAAGCCGAACGCTATTGACGTCGCCCGCTTTTGGGCAAAAAGTGTTTAGCTCACGTCTGAAGTGACGATAGACATTTAGTATATTTTCTCTTTTATTTCCTTAATTTGTGATGCTTCTGACACGAATAAATAAATAAACGCATTGTTATTATGATTAATGTCAAGTTTCATTACAACTGCCAGTCGGAACTAGTACAGTATATAAAATCAGATTACACCCCCAATAGAACTTGGTAATTACTGTGAGTATCTACTCAGAGCAATAATGCCTATAAACCATTCTATGGTAGCAATAACTCCTATTTCCTATTGGCTAAATTACCGCGACATTATCACTACACAACGGTCTAGTAAATTTTCGTTGTCTTACACTTACAGTAGGAAAGCGCGTTGCTGTCACATATTATAATATAGTATTAAACAGTTGTATAAAAAGTGTATGAGAATTCTTAAGGAATAGAACACTTTTTTCTCGGTGTATATTGTCTTTTGGCCTGGATGTATATTTTCTTTGCCCAAACCATTATTATATCATTGCAAGTATAATTGGGAAATGCATGGAAATTTTGGTCTCACTATGCAAATATTGTGTTGGCCTACGGGCCCCTTGGGCTTGGTTCCGTGGAACCCACGGAAAACTACCAATACAACTAGAGAATGTACCGAAACTACTAATTTTATTAAATGTGCAATTCAATTAACCACTTAGGCTTAAGCTAATTTTCATTTCTAAATAGTAAAAGCTATTCACAAAAATTAGGAAGTATTCGCATTGAACAAATTATGAAATCGGGACCCCGAAAAAAAGTTGAGAACCTTTTATTTTATGGTAGTTATCACAGCGGGTCGGTAAGTTGCCGGTTTATTGTCATTTTACATTGAGCAATTTAGAATTCATGTTTAAAAGGGTCAAATTTATACTAACTTGGCGGCGGCATTTTTGGTTTCATAAAAATGTTGTATAATATAATTTTATTAAAGGACCAGTTGGATGCGTAAGATTCATTGGTATAGAAACTTATGTTTTCTTAAACAGTGTCTCCCAAAACGTTAACATCAATTTCATTACCTATATTTATCATAGCAAGCCGACAAGACGTTCAATGCAATCGGGGTCGGATGGGATACCTCGGACCGGCGCGGGAAGTCAATTAAAACGGCGCCGCGTCGTGTCGATCCAATAAAAAAATGAAAAGACATAAATATGTATTTTTTCATCCACTTATACGACATATTTTTTATAATAACTCATAAATAAAAAAACAAACTTAATTTTTTACATTTAAAACACATTTAGGTGAAAAAAATGAGCCTAATGAATAAAAATGTAGCAATTGCTTTTTCTTATAAAATCGAAGTAATTTCTTGAAAGCCAATAAAAAATAAAGTAATTGCTTTTGCGTCCAGCAATCGCTTAAAAGTGCAGGAATTGCTTCTAGTCAATGCTTTTTCTTCAAAAATAGAAGCGATTGCTATCGTTTGCTTAAAATGTGATAAATAAATTAAGGAATCGCTTTTTCTAGTGTAGCGATCGCTTCCAACTTTTTAAGGTATAGGTCGACCCCTGCATTATTTGCTTGGTGTAGCAGTCAACTTTAGTTCACCACGTGCGTTGCTCTTAATTTGTGTCTTCAATTATGGCTGCTTAATATATATGAACGTCCGTAAAAGAAAAATCTACAGTGTACGTAAAAATTGCAGATAATATTATGATTTCAGAAAGTTATATCGATTTGACTGCGAAAATGTTGAGTGGTTGGCAAATTATTTTTTGACTGATACTGGTAAAAGGCGAGGAGGTGCACTGTCGCCTTTAAATAAGATTAACGTCTTTCTGCGAAAATTGTCGGATCCAGGCTTTCAAAATTCTGTAGGTGGAGAACTCGGTATTCACCAAACTACTGTCTGTAAGACATACACTTCTGTAATGGATGCAGTTTTGGAGAAGGCCAATATTTTTATTAAATTTCCTACAAGTGCTGAAGCTGTTGTGGAAGCTAAACGGTTGTGGTCAGAAAGATTTATTTATGTTTTTTTAATTTGTGAACGAATATCAATGGCTTGTCTTTAATTTCTTCATCACTACTATCACTTTCCTCATTTTCACTGAAATTTGCCATATCACAAATATAACTTTCATATTTTCCACAAAAACGTAACAGATTTCTATTGTACTAAATAAATAGACCAACGTTGTTGTATTTACGTCAACTCTTTTGCAAATTAGGCACCAAACTGAACATGAAATCTATAACCTGAGCAAGTGGATAAGCCACGTTTGAACTTGTGTTGAATAAGCATTTGCTACAGAGGTGTAAGAAAAACAGCAATCGCATATCCAGATGTAGCGATCGCTTTTACTTATAGCATTTGCTAGTCGAGCAATTGCTTTTACTAAAAAGTAATTGCTTTAAGTAATTGCTTAATTTTTATTCATTAGGCTCAATATTTATTATTAATATAAAAAGTAAATAAAAAATATTCAACATAAAGATACCATAAAAATTCAAATTGTTAAAAAAGAAAAGAAAAAAGTTGGCAAACAGCGGCGGCGCCTGAGAAACCGGCGCACCGGGAAATCTCCCGGTGTCCCGGTGGGCCCATCCGCCCCTAAATGCAATGGTCGACCAGGTTCCTCGCGAGTTCCACAATAAAACCACGTGAAAATATACGCTAATTTTCACTACAGATTTATACGCTTTAGCCGAAGACTCACTAAACACTCTCCCCTTTATATTTGAGCTTAAATTTACTCAGTTTCTAACTATTGAGAATTTATCAGTTCTATGGCGGCGCATTATGCCGGTTTTGGCTTTGGCAGCCAATCAAGAATGTAACTTTACACACTGAGGAAAATAATCTAATACAACAGGTTTGCTAAGTAAGAAAGCCGAACAGCGTCCCCAAAAACCTATAATCCACAAGACGTTGGTGGGGGTTCGTAGCGATTGGCAATCGCCGCAAGCCATAGTCATAGTTTTAACGTATTTTTTGCGCAGGTCACATCGTTGTTCGAAATCTTCTAGCTGTCCTGCCTGAATTTGAATTTTATTGATCGTACCATTACCTGTTTCAATTAATTTATTTTTACTCTGTATTGAAGATTTTTTAAACTTTGCATGTCAGATGAAGCAATAAAATATTCTTATTTCGCACGACCCATCCTTAGTATTGGACTTATAATCTATGGCCGAATTTTACCATCTCAGTAAATAATAATAATAGATGATCATAATATGCAATATTAAACGACCAATATCACACTAGAAGCTATTTAAATTTTTGAGAACTACAGTATATACTGATTTTTAGTATATGCTTTATTAACCGTAGCAAGCAAATATTATAATGATTAATGTCAAGTTTCATTACAACTGCCAGTCGGACTGTGAGTATTCAGCAGGGCCGTACTGAGGGCGAGGCGACTGAGGCGCTTGCCTCGGGCGCAATCACCGAGGGGGCGCCAAAAATTGATAAAATAATATGAGATTTTGCAATTTTCAAATTTCGCGGAAATTATTTGTGATCAACCATGAGACAAGAAAAATTGACTAACTTGGCAATTATGTCGATTGAATATGAGATTGCTCAGAGTATTGATTTTGACGATATAATTGATGAATTCGCTGCAATGAAATCTTGAAAAATTTTGTTGTGAATCAAGAAAATTGAACATATTTTGTATAATGCAATTCTACTTTTCTTGTATACAATTATCCTTATATTGTCATTGTAAATTGCAGCAAAATAAACATAAAAGCTTGACTTCAAAATAGCGTTGAAAATGTTCGATTTATTTAAAATTCTGTTGAGGGAAGAAGGGGCGAAAAATGTGTAATTCGCCTCGGGCGCCAACATAGCTGGTTACGGCCCTGGTATTCAGAGCAATAATAGCTATAAACCATTCTATGGTAGCATTAATTCCTATTTTTCCTATTGGCCAAATTACCGTGATATTATCACTACACGACGGTCTAGCAATTTTCGTTTTTTTACAGTAGAAAAGCGCGTTGCTATCACATGTAGTATTAAACAGTTGTATAAAGAGTATGTGAATTCTTATAAGGAATAGAAGGATTTTTTCTCAGTGCAGTCACAATAACAGTGGGTAAATAATTGGGAATATTAAACACTGATTTATTATAGTAAATTATTATAAAAATATATCGGTATTATAGTTATTAAAACCTGACGCTTTAATAGCCCAATTATTGTCGATTTAAATCAATTAAATTAAAGGTTGATTGGAATAATGGGCGACATAACATGACGCTCGCTAATTAGTCAAACGTCAAGTGTAAAAATTATCTTACAAATACATCATGTCCTTAATTAATTCTATGGTCTGTCAATTTTATCTCGAAAAAGATGACAGGAAAACAACCGAACAAAAATTCACCACACCCCCAAAAACATTTCGTTGCTGCATAAATAAAAGAAATGCACAGAGAAAACGCAAAGGACCACAAAAATGGCGCCGAGCCGGTTTTGGAGTGTGTTTTGAGGCTGTCGCTAAACAAGGAAAACCTACTAACGAGAGGATTGTGCGCATGCCCATACCTGTAGGGCTGCAAGGCGTGCTGTGTATAAAAAAGCATTTTTTCACCTATAAAACGTAACTTTTGTTTGCGCACGAGATAAGCTGTACGGATCTAAAGGTAAATGTATTTGGTACAGATATATAATGCTTTAAGGCTTAAATGTAATAGAGTATTATTATGCGGTTCGTTCCAAAAATGGAGTTTAAATTCTATAAAATATTTGACGTGTTATTATGGAACTATTTTTTTTTTAATTTCATTTGATATAATGTCTTGCGTGTCAGACCTTCAGACGTTACAACGAAACTATGAAAGGTCACGAGTATGATAAAGTTTTGGTTTGAGGATAAAATTAATTTTATTTAAAAATTTCCAAATTATTATATTCTATCAAACCTTTATGAAAAACAGGCTTATAAGCTAATGTTTTAGACACTCAATCCACATAAAAATTTTGATTCGTTCTTGTTTTATAATTATGATGGTCATAATTGAAAGAACAATTTTTTTTTAAACAATCAGGCAATAAATTATTTTTAATTTTATGTATAAAGATGCATACTAAATAAAAAATTAAATTTCGGACATTCAACCAATCTACATTTTTTAACATAAAATTTATTTTTGTATATTTGTCACAATTTAAAATAATGCGCATTGCCTTATTTTGTAAAATTTGTAATTTATCAAATATTTCCTCACTAGCACAATATAAAATGGAAGAAAAATAAAGAAAATGTGGTAATATAATAGTATTGAATACAGTTTTTTTAAAAAACAAACTTAAATTAGAACTGATTCTTTTAAAATAACCCACTTTTTCGGCAATCTTCGATATGATACTTTAAAAATAATTATAAAATTTTAATTTTAAATTAATAATTATCCGTAAATATTTAAAACTGTTTACTAATTCCAATTTTTCGCCATCAATTATAACATTTATATTTTGACAATTTAAATTAGTACCCATAACCATACATTTAGTTTTTGAAATATTTCATTTTAATTTATTTACTTTTAGCCAATTTAATAATATATTTATCTCAGAATTTAGAGTATTTAGACCCTTAAAAATATGTAAAACATTAATGTTAATTAAGGTGTCATAAGCAAACATTTGTAACTTACACATTTTTAACACTAAGGGCATATCATTGATGTATAAAATAAATAATATTGGACCTAGTATACTTCCTTGAGGAACTCCTATATAATTTATTTTTTTATTTGAATATGTTTTTGATATTGTTGTTTTTTGTGACCTGTTACTTAAATAATTTTTAAACCATTTATAAACGTTTCCGCGAATACCATTGTGGCCCCTATACTTGATGCAAAACTCACATCCTAATATTTTAGTTAAAAAAGTGTTGTGTTTGTGTAAAACCTCTCAACTCCCAAAACTTGAATAAATGGTTTATAATTAACTAGCGTGTATCCGGCATGCGTTGCAACCCGCTGGTATAAATACAAACCCGAACAAACCCGATATATTAGTACCCGGCATGCCACTTTCTGAAATTGCACCCGTGCGAAGCCGGGGCGGGTCGCTAGTTATACATAAAAACCTTCCCCTTGAATCACTCTATCTATTTAAAAAAACCGCTTTAAAATCCGTTGCGTAGTTTTAAAGATTTAAGCATATATAGGTAGGGGCGGACGGACAGACAGCGACAGCGACTTTGTTTTATACTATGTTAAGATTTGTGTTGGTGTTGGGCTACATGCTTGGTGAAACTGTTGTTCCACTGCACATCAGGAAGAAAAAATAATAACTACTTACTTGTTATGTTTCACAAATTTAATCAGTTTCCTGACACGCGTTTCGGCCCTTGCGGGCCATTGTCAAAGGGGTACAAGAAGATACTAGTATCTTCACGTATCAGGAAACTGATTAAATTTGTGGAACATAACGAGTAGGTATTATATAAATGGATTTATGTTTTTATGGACATCCCAATGTCAAAGAAAATGCCGTAGCCACAACAGAAGAATCTTCTCGAAAGACCATCAACGCGCGTATCGTATTACCTTAAAATATCTTTCTCTCCCGATGACATCCTAATAATGTTGTGAAAACATGTCTCGCCACAAATTGTACTCGTAAATAATACAGATCAAGCCGATAATCGCCCTTCCAATCGCTCTCTTCCCACCCCTTTGAGCTTTTGTTGTAATTTAAAAAGTAACACCTGTAATCTTCGAAACCTCGCACAATAGCTCCATTTTTTAAAGTACCGATAAGTGGTCCATTTATCCATTGATCGAACCTTTCTTTACCTTTTCCCATTGCATTGATCTCGTTTCTAACCTCAATCGCACGAGCAGATATTTTCCTTTTTATAATGCAGATATACCCCTTTCGATACATATTGTCACCCTTCGATAGCTTTAAAGGGGGTATAGGCAAATAGATTTGTCAATATTACAGGGTCGTTAATATTGAAGACCGATAAATATTTTGAATCGGTAAATGATCTTGATACCGCATAAATTACGTAGGGTCGTATATTATCGCTAATGGTGTTGTATTTTGATGTTCTAGTTAGCATCTTTTTCTTGTGTGACGGCGATGCTTTTTTGTTAAAGCGCATTGGCGTGTGGTAATTGGTCTGTAAGATCAGTGGGAAAGGTGGTTTGCATACGATTTTGATGTCATTGATTGATTAAGATGTGAGACCTATGCAAATCTTTAATTTTTGTGGAGGTATTTAGCAGCATGTGACTGGGAACGATATGCTCAGCTGCATAAGATAATTTTGATTTTTTACCTATATTTTGTAAATTGCACCACTTTTGCAAAGTGAAACTCAAAGCAACCTACATAAAACTTCTTAGTTTTGGCAATGCTTTATTTCAGATACATTTTCTTTAAAGTAGCGCCATATTAAATTTGTGTTTTTCTACAAAATCAAAATTGGGCTATTAAAATTTGGTCGCATGTGATGTAACGTTAAATGTTTTTGACCCTGTATAAGGTAACTTTATAAAATAAGTATTTTTGAAAACGCAGTTTGTGTCTGAAAGTAATACACCTTAATATTAAGACAAAAAGGAACACAGAGTCTTCAGTAAAGTGTTTTTAAAGTGGAAAATAAATTTTAGTTTAAGAACGTAAAGTTTATCTATTTTCAACGATTTAATTTAAAATCCCTATATTATAATTTATTATTAAGCTAAGCCATAATAACGTTAACGTGTATTACTTTCAGACACAAACTACGTTTTTAAAAATACTTATTTTATGAAGTTACCTTATACAGGGTCAAAGACAAATAAACTTTGCATCATATGCGACCAAATTTTAATAGCCCAATTTTGATTTTGTAGAAATAGATACATTTAATATGGCGCTACTTTAAAGAAAATGTATATCTGAAATAAAGCATTGTCAAAACTAGGAAGTTTTATGTAGATTGCGTTGAGTCTTATTTTGCAAAAGTGGTGCAATTTACAAAATATATAGGTAAAAATCAAAATTATCTTATGCAGCTGAAATTTTGCATGTGGGCTAGAAACTGCATTTAAAAAAAACTTTTTTAATACCTTTTTTCGATATTTTCAGAAATAACCCCACTTTTGAATTATTTTTTGGAAAAAATTAAAATTTGACAGATAATGCGAATCACGTGACTACTATTTTTTTGTTTAATTTTTATCTGGATCGAAGCAGAACTTGATGCCAAAGTCAAATTTCGAATAAAGCTATTAATAAAAAAAAATCCCATATGATGCGGACTTTACTGGTGACACTGTAGATAATTAGATATCTGTCATTAAAAAAAAAGGAACAGCCTGGAAAGGCTAGGTATATAGCAGAAAAAAACAACGAAATATAATATATAATTCAATTGCCCGGGTTCATCGACCCTGCGTAGACTTTGGAAGAAATTTCGAATTGACACGCACATTATTCTGAAAGGCCACAATCTTGCTAAAGGTATAAAGGGTCGATTGAGCTAGGACGTTATCTTTTACCTCCCGTTTCATGTTTCCGATGTCTCGGAACAAAAAAAAAATTGTCTGGAAATATTAAATTTTATTATTTACATTGTGAAATGAATATTCACGAACAAACAAAGCTTTAAAAAGTCTGCTGCCAACCTGGTGGGGGAAATTATTGAAAGATATTGAGGGGTCCATTGCCAAAAAAGAGAGCTCTTGTTTCTTGTTTCGGCTTTTGGTTGACACCAGTGGCGCAGCCAGAATTTTGTATTAGGGGGGGTTTTCAAAAAAAAGAACAGGATTTCAAAATTTTAAAAACTAAAATTAAAACAGGGTCGATAATTTTTGAAACAAAAAAAAATAATAGTAGGATGAAACCCATTGGAAAAGGAAGAGAATATAACCAAAATGAAAGGAAAAATAATTTACGGGCGATCCGAGGTCGGGAAGTGGAAAGGGGTGAGTTTTTAAGGGTAGAAAACGATTTATCTCGATTTCCGGCAAAACTACAAGTCCTATGGAAAAACGTTAAAGGGCAAAGTTGTAGGTAATAAAAAGATTTACAACTTTTGTATTTACACTTTTTTACATAACCTCAAAATTTATGTGAAAAATTCAAATAACCAAGTTGTTGGTTTTTTATTTTTATCTTTTACAAGAAAAATAAATTTGTTGAAAATTTACCTTTTTATGTCCCAAACAAACTGTAATTTTTTTGATTTAAAATATTTATTTTTTCACCTTATTTTGACTTAATATCGAAAAAGCACCCTGATTTTCAATCGAAAATTCTCACGTCAAAATATCTGCTTTTTTAAAAAAGTCGGTGGGCTTTTTGTTAGTTGAAATCTCTGCTTTCTGATGGTGTAAAAAAATATACATTACTATGGTAAATGTTCTCAAAAAATGCAAAGAAACGAAAAAAACTCTAATCCGAATTTTTTTTTAAATTATTATGTACAATTTTGAGCTATTTATTAAAATCTATACTTTAATTACTCCAAAAACGTAAGATTCCATGTTACATTGATAAACAAAAAAATTACAAATCCATAAAACATAAAGATCGCAAAAAATATGCGAAAATAGTTGTTCTAAATATAATTAAAGGTAGGATTTAAAGGAGATTTCATCACATTTACCATAGTAATGTATTTTTTTTTACACCATCAGAAAGTAGAGATTTCAACGAATAAAAAGCCCACCGACTTTTTTAAAAAAGCAGATATTTTGACGTAAGAATTTTCGATTCAAAATTAGGGTGCTTTTTCGATATTAAGTCAAAATAAGGTGAAAAAATAAATATTTTAAATCAAAAAAATTACAGTGTGTTTGGGACATAAAAAGGTAAGTTTTCACCAAATTTCGTAAAAAAAAATTTCTTGTAAAAGATAAAAATAAAATACCAAAAACTTGGTTATTTGAATTTTTCACATAAGTTTTAGTTTATGTGAAAAAGTGTAAATACAAAAGTTGTAGATCTTTTTATTACCTACAACTTTGCCATTTAACGTTCTTCCATAGGACTTGTAGTTTTGCCGGAAATCGAGATAAATCGTTTTCTACCCTTAAAACCCCCCCCCCTCCCCCCCCCCCCCCCTTCCCGACCTCGGATCGCCCGTAAATTATTTTTTCTTTCATTTTTGTTATATTCTCTTCCTTTTCCAATGGGTTTCATCCTACTATTATTTTTTTTCACTTTTTACCATTTTCAAAGGCTACAGCCCTGGTCTAAACCGTAAAAAACCATCTTAGTCTGGGCGTCTGGGGGGGGGGTTTTAACCCCTAAAACCCCCCCCCTCGCTGCGCCACTGGTTGACACTGATTTTCTTAAAAATTATTCAATTTTCATTTTTATAATAAAGAAGCGGATCAGCATTTATATACAGGGTGTTATTGAAGTATGTGGCCAAACTTCAAGGGGTGCTTCTTTAAGTGATTCTAAGAAGAAAAGTTCATATAAACATGGGTCCAAAAATGCATAGTTTTTGCGACACAGGGTGTCAAACTTTAAAAAAAAAATTGGATGTTCGTAAATATCTCAATATTCTTTTATTCGATTTTATTGAAATTTGGCGACTCTGTTTGTTATAACAAAAGGATAATTTACCCTCAATTAAAATAAAATTATTAAGTCCAGTGGCGTCCTGGAAGACAGTCCAACTAATATTTTGACAAAAAAATTGCGCGCGACTGACTTTTTTTAAAATTATGTATTTTTTTCGAATTAAGCCACTCCAAATACAACTATTTTATTTCCTGAGTTTTTTTCATATCTTGCTTTGTTTTCGATAAAAAAAATAAAAACCACTTTATTGCATGTCCCCGGGACGCATCTAGACATTCCGCTATAGGATTCGGCACCCGCCTCTATTCTGATTGGATGATTTCAAACGTTCCGTCTAAAAGGTATATTGGCAACCGGTTTGTTCGTTGTTACCCAGAGCATTTTTTTATTCAATTTTTTTAACTAATATTATTTTATAAAATTTTAATTAAATTTTAAAAAAATGCTCTGGGTAACAACGAACAAACCAGTTGCCAATATACCTTTTAGACGGAACGTTTGAAATCATCGAATCAGAATAGAGACGGGTGCCGAATCCTATAGCGGAATGTCTAGATGCCCCGGGACAATAAGAGTAAAAAATTTAAACTACTTACCAAACTATTAAGCAAATAAAATTACACGAAGGTCCTGTTTTGAATTTTTTCGCACAGATTAAAACTGTTTTCGATAAAAGAAATTAACATAAAAATAATAATAATAATAATAATAATAATAATAATAATAATAATAATAATAATAATAATAATAATAATAATAATAATAATAATAATAATAATAATAATAATAATAATAATAATAATAATAATAATAATAATAATAATAATAATAATAATAATAATAATAATAATAATAATAATAATAATAATAATAATAATAATAATAATAATAATAATAATAATAATAATAATAATAATAATAATAATAATAATAATAATAATAATAATAATAATAATAATAATAATAATAATAATAATAATAATAATAATAATAATAATAATAATAATAATAATAATAATAATAATAATAATAATAATAATAATAATAATAATAATAATAATAATAATAATAATAATAATAATAATAATAATAATAATAATAATAATAATAATAATTATTTTCTGTCAAATACATAATTAAACATTGCAGTAATAAATTATTACGTTATGCCATTATTTTATGTCAATTTCTTTTATCGAAAACAGTTTTAATCTGGGCGAAAAAATTCAAAAGAGGACTTTTGTGTAATTTTAATTGCCTTAATAGTTTGGTAAGTAGTTTAAATTTTTTACTCTGATTGTCCCGGGAACATGCAATAAAGTGGTTTTTATTTTTTTTCTCGAAAACAAAGCAAGATATGAAAATAACTCACACAATAAAATAGTTGTATTTGTAGCAGCTTAATTTGAAAAAAAAAACTTAATTTTAAAAAGTCAGTGGCGCGCAATTTTTTTGTCGAAACTATTAGTTGGACTGTCTTCCGGGACGCCACTGGACTTAATAATTTTAATCTAATCGATGCTAAATTATCCTCTTGTTATTACAAACAGAATTGCCAAATTTCAACAAAATTGAATAAAAGAGTATTGAGATATTTACGAACATCCGTTTTTTTTTTTTAAGTTTGACACCCTGTGTCGTAAAAACTATGCATTTTCGGACCCATGTTTATATAAACTTTTCTTCTTAAAATCACTTACAGAAGCACCCCTTGTCGTTTGGCCACATACTCAAATAACACCCTGTAGAATACCGCCCACTTAATTAAGAATCGCTCGGACCCGTCAACAATTTACATTTCTTTTAGAGAAAAGATATTATACAGGGTGGATCATAAAAATGCTACGTGTATCAACTTTAGTTTTTTTAATGAAACATATTGTATTAATTGTATATTTTTACATTCTACAATCAATGTCTAACAGTTAAAAATTTCTTTTGTACATTAATTCGTACTGCTTGTGGAGAAGCTTCTTGTATTACTCATCGAATGGACTTCTTAAGGGTATCTATCGAGTTGGGTTTAGATTTATAAAATATTTTTTTTTAAGTAGCCCCACAAAAAAAAGTCTAGTGGGTTAAGATCGGGCGATCTGAGTGGCCACTCCATTGACCCCCGTCTCTATCCACCGCCCCGGAAAAATTTATTGAAATAGTCTCTTACATGAGTAGTATAATGCGGGAAACATCATCCTGTTGAAACCATAAGGTTAAATTGGGTAAATCAGGATCATTATCATCTGGAAATAAAGTGGCAAGACCTGGAACAAGATCATTTCAAAGGAAAATTAGATATCGTTCTTCAGTGAGGCACTCATTAAAGAAAACTGGTCCGATTTCCCTATTTTCAAAAATGCTCGCCCAGACATAAACCTTTGGGATTTTCCTGAGCCCAGTATCTGTAGTTTTGTCTATTATACGTTGACCATTTCAAGAGAACGTAGCTTCATCTGAAAAACAATTTCTTTGGACAATTCCTGCGTGATTATCTGTTGTCAGCTCATCATTGTTTCACAAAATTGCTCTCTCCTATCAGGATCATCGTCCAATAACTCTTGTTGGGATGAAACTTCTCTTCTTTTTTTAAAATTTAGATACGGTGGTCTGTTGAGTATCGTAGTCGCCCAAATTGTGTGCTTGAGCTATGAGAATCTTCTTGATGTAATGATAATAATATGTTTATTTTTCTCCTCGGGTATACCAGGATCACCACTTTTCAGACTATCTTTAACAGGACCGGCAGTTCTCCACTTAAATACTAAATCGAGAAACATATCACTGGTGCATACCAGCCCTAAAGTTATATAGTGTATTTCATAAATGGTTGAAGATAGGCAGAGGACCTATATGATTTACGAAAAAGTCTAGAATTGATTTATGTAAAAATATACAATGTATTTCATTAAAAAAATTCAAGTTGATTTATGATTCACGGAATAATAGGTTTTTCTAGGAAAAACCTGGGCTATTTTTGATTCTCGCCTTCCACAAGCTTCTGCATGCGTCTATTGTTACATTTCTTGATTACACTTACACCGTCCAACCTCGTAAACTTGCAATAATATCCTCCGCGGAATATGAGTATTTGAAAGGAAAAATAAATTACATGAACTTATTCGGGTACCCACGGCCAAACGACAGGCCCATCGCAAATCGATACCAAATAATGTGAAACGAGCGGCAGCTATAAGAAAGGCCCGTGGCGCTGCCGAATTTTCCTCGGATTCGGCATTCTTGGTTGTTATATTTATAAAGAATATGAGCAATCAATACAAAACAGGGACTGCGACGCCCGCCCTACCCCAGCCCAACATTTTTTGGGCCTCCAGACAACAAGCCGCGAGTCGATAATGCCGTCGTGTTTCAGACACAGAACACATGAATAAGTTATGATACCCAGGGTCAATATCGAGATTTTATTAGCTATTTCCTAGGAATTGGGGAACATTTTGTCAATTTCTAATAGCGGAAAATATGGCGTGGTAACGGGAAGTTATTAGAAAGAGAAATAATCTTAATTGTTGAACATTTTAAGTCGTCCATGGCTCTTATTTGTGTAATCAAGAATATTAAAAGTTACTATCTGTATGGTGCCTGAGAGAGGAAATGTCAATCAATCCTCACAAAACGGTAATAGTGCCATTCACCAAGAAAAGGAAGCTGGAAAACTTAAGACCGCCTACCTTGAAAGGAGAGAGTATACCGTTTGCAAGAGAAGCGAAATATCTGGGGGTAATCCTAGACAAAACGCTCAGCTGGAACTCTCATATAGAAAAGACTATCCGCAAGGCAAATCTTTCTCTATGGACATGCCGCAGAATTTGCGGAAAATCCTGGGGCATGGCACCAAAACAACTATACTGGCTTTATGTGACGGTCATTAGACCAATGATCACGTATGGCTCTGTCGTCTGGTGGAATAAAGGCCAGCAACGACAGGCCCAAGAGAAACTATCCGGACTGCAAAGGCAAGCATGCCTTGCGATCACTGGAGCTATTCGCCCCACACCAACGGCATCCATGGAGGTCCTGTTAGGACTTATACCACTTCATATATATATCTGGAGAAGGAAGCTAAATGGGCCACCTACAGACTATATCAAGCAGCTACTAATAAGCCGCAGTCATGCGTCATGGAGAGCACTAGCATGTTGGAAGGCACGCTAGCCTTTGGCATGTTAAATATGCCCTCTGACATAATGGCAAGAAAGTCGATTAACGAACCGCCTTACAAAATCATCCACCCAAGAAGGGAGGAATGGGTCAAGAACACTGCTGACTTGCTAAAGGCGGAATTTGGAATATTTACAGACGGCTCCAAAACTAAAGAAGGTATTGGAGCCGGAATATATGGCAAAAACCCAAAGATAGAAATAACTGTCAGCCTGGGACTATGACAACCATATTTCAAGCAGAGGTCCATGCAATTGAAATGTGTGCAAGACTGCTGATAGACCGACGGTATGCACACAAATCAATCAAGATATTCTCCGACAGTCAAGCTGCATTAAAAGCTCTTGAATCGAGATGGTGTACCTCAAAAACAGTGTGGAGCTGTCACGAAACACTATCCGAACTAAGTCTGAATAACAGAATAACCCTATAGTGTGGATACCGGGACACATGGGCCTGGAGGGTAATGAGGCTGCCGACAATCTCGCTAAGAGAGGGGCAGCACAGAAATTCACAGGACCCGAGCCGGTAATGGGTATATCTCATGCTACGGCCAGGAAAACAATAATAGCCGAAGCAAAAAGCAAATGGGAAAGACACTGGTTAAATCTAAGAGGTATAACACACTCTAAAGCATTTATATACAGCCATATAAATCAACAACTAACTGACAAACTACTTGTGCTCAACAGATCATGCCTTAAAGCACTAGTAGGATTGTACACCGGCCACTGCAGGTTGCGACACCATATGTATAAAATTGGATTAGCCCCAACTGATGAATGCCGGCTCTGCATGGAAGATGCAGAAACAGCAGAACACGTATTGTGCGCCTGCCCCGCAGCAGGAAGAATCAGATTCGCTCTATTCGGTGAGACGACTCTGCTGCCGGACGACATGAAAAATGTCTCTCCCAATACCATCATTAACTTCATCAAAAAGTTAGGCCTATTGGGGGAAATATAAATAAGGTGTGAGCCACAATAGATCGCATGGTCGTAGTGGAGGGTTAGCTGTAACCCACTCACTTTTAACCTAACCTAACCTAACCTACTATCTGTATACAAGGCTGTCCAACGTCAAGTGGCATAAGGGCCGTTGTGAGCAAGAACAGTTTCCGGCGCTTAACCAACAAATATCGATGTGAAGTAATGCATCCTCATATTGTGTAGTATCTACTTCGACCCAAATATCACAAAAAGTCCTGTGAGTCAAAGCTCGGTTGCCCCCTCTTATAATACTAGTTATTTTAACAACCACTTTCATGACATTCATTTGACGTAAGGACTTTCCACATAGAGCCTCTTGGTCAACAATGATGCAGTGTATCACAAGACAGTTGATATTGTGAGTGAATTGCCTTGTGAATGTTGAATGTTCCAGTAACCTTGCGGCCTTCTATCCATCGCCAGTGGCATCACATAACCCATGTATGTGGTATTCTATTTCATCGTTGGTAGGAATTACTCGCTTGGGTATATTTTCGTTTTTAGCTTATTTCTATATTTTTATAGCCCGCTCCGCGGTTAAGGGTCATCTACCTGCTGTTTTTAAATACGAGTTAAGTCTTGCTTCCAACAAAATATGGTTTTGGAACTTTTAAGAGCTGCTGCATCTTCTAGATATGTTTTCTTTTAACCAATTACTTTATTGATATTTCCTATCTAAGGGTCAGAGTCTATTGTTATTCCCATATTAAAAAAGCATAATTTTCTTTTGACGCGGTTCTGAATCATCATCATCATCTACAATAGGGCTTCCACTAAATTAGATCATGGTCATGGTAAATTACTATATTTAATCAGTAATGCTTCTATGGAAAAAAAACACATTCATTATCCAGAAAACCACCTAAATTTTCATCATCTTCTCATTTAATACACCAGATTAAGATTATGCAATTGTCAAGTAGGAAATTAACTATTTCAAAAGGAATCATTAATTTTTGTAAACGAAACCCAGTTCGTAACATAAAAAGTGGCAAAGTCAAAGTTAATACAACTTAACAGGTCTCCGCGGCAAAACAGTCGTGATACTTATAAAATCTTTTAAAGCCGTTTAACACCCTAAAATCTCCGAAACAACTCAACAAGTAACAGGATTCCAAATAAGACAAACAAATGCGGATAACAATTGCGGAAACAATCAAACCAACCAAGTGGGCGTGAACTTTGCGGCCATCACAAACCGATGCCGACGATGGAAACCGAGGAATTTGTCGGATTGTGATAATTTGTTCCGGTAAGAAGTAAATTATAACGAATGAGAGTTACATGTTGTTAAGGCAATAAAATCTTTGAAGCATAACCGTGTGATAATAATAATCTGGTAAATTTTAATTGATAAAAATAATCTGGTAAGATTTAATTGAAATAATTATTGTTAAATTGGTTTATAAACTAAAAATGACTGGGCGAACAAAAGAAGATGAATGAATATAAAAGGTGAATTGGAACGAATAACCACTATGGAAATAGATGCTCAAACTTCTCTCTTTATTAAATTTACTATAATAGAATCTATACAGGGCGCAACTATAGACACTAGACTTGAAAATAGACCATTTATGCTTAATTTCTTATAAAAATTAAGCATAGAAATTACATATTTTCAAGTCTACTATCTTCTGCTGCTGTAGGTATATTATGTGTAATGTGTATGGCCCATTAGTTATGCATGGGTCATCCTATATAGTTCGTCGATAGATCAAATAATATTATCTATTTAAAATATAGTCCATCAGTAAGAACCAAATGACATAGAATAATAAGTGTTCAATGATTCAAACACCTTTGATCGTAAAAACATTTTAAAAATAAATTAGTCATTAGCTTTTTTGTACGAACAAATGCAGTCTGTACCTTTCAAAACTCCAGTTCGATTAAACAGTTTTTTGTTGTTATCTTCATCCCTCCATAGAGCCACATTGCGTCCATCCGTTCTTCGACAAAAGTAATTTAAATAAACTCGACAAAAAATCTCAACAGTCTAAATCCGGAGAGTCGGGAGGCCCTCTAATTGATGCCTTTACGTACACACATCGGGCGCAACAAAAAAGGATTTATAATAATAAAATTACCATTCCGCCCTTATTGTGAGCACCTTTAAAACAAGAAAAAAAGTAAAACCACCACCTGTGCCACTGTGAAGAAAAAAGGACCTCCGACCTTGAAGCTCGGTAACAATCGCTTTTACTTTCGTCACTATAGGTCCGCATATGGTTTTGAGGGCATCCAAAAAAATGTTTAAGTGTTTAAATATTTTGTTGTTTTTTTTGTACCACCCCCATATGGGACGGCATTGTGCTGTGGATTTAGGTATAGTGAGGGTTAACTTAACTTTATGTGAAAGGGAAAAGTCTATTTATTGGATAACGATAATAATTTAAAAAATAAGTATGTAAATTTAGAGGATTTTTAAACGGGAATTGTAATTGATTTTATACGGCTATTGACTATGATTTTGAGTAATGAGCAATTGGGTTTGGAAGGTATAGTACCGTGCGAGCAAAAATTATTTGCATCAAAGAGGGCTTGGATTAAAAAACGTAGGGCTTGGTTTAGATCACAATGATATGGCGACGATATAATAATATCTGACCAAATCCAGGTTAAAATTTTGCCAAATTCATATTATGACATGATATGCCAAACTAATGAGTAATAAAATAAGTAGACAAATACAAATTTATTTTTGTTGTTTACAAAATTAACAAAGTAAGAATATACAGAAAGACAAAGAAAAATAATTACATAAATTGCTGAAATTGGCCATCGCCATGCTCCAAGCATAAATTCACACGGCTCTTCATATTTTCGAAAGTGTTGATCAGCATCTCTGGAGAAATGTTACCACATTCTTGGATAATCCTCCTTCTAAATTTGCAACTGGTGTTTTAAAAATAATGTTCTTTAAATGAGGAAAAACGATGTAATCCATAACCGTTAAACAAGGTGATCTAGGTGGGAATTCAATGTCTGATCGAAAACTGATCAATCTGCACTTAATACTTGAATACTAGCATAAGGAAATAAATTTAGCTGCAATAAGGAAATAAATTTAGCTGCTTCTTAAGAATAGTCCTGCATGTTCCATAAGATCTTTCCACTTCTTGGGACAGGAGTCTTATACAATTTGTTGGCGTATTTTGCATTATTTCACGAACGTTTGCAACAAGTTCTTCTGTTCTTACAGATGGTCTTCCTGCTCTTTTTTTGTGTTGTGTAGAACCTGTTTTCCTAAACACAGCCACGGTTCCTTTCAAGCAATGATAAAAATCCCCAGCAATAAAAGCAACTTTAGGAAAATGTTCGTGAAAATCGCCCATTCACAAACCCGGATTGTATTGCCACTCACCATTTACTCCAATCCCGTTTCAAAAATACGCTTCAACCATAAATGTTTTGTGCTGTTCCGTAAAGCCCATGGTGTGAATTGTTTAGGAAATTGGAAAAATTAGCGATGAATCAAATTACTTGTAACGACTGTCAAAAATGACGGAATAACTAATTGATTGTTAATTCAGGTAGTTACTGTCACCCCCACAGGTATCAAGCTCTACGGCTAAGCATTACGTCCTTAGATGCAAGGCCCTCTTTGATGCAAATAATTTTTGCTCGCACGGTATTTCTGACCTTTTAGTGCCGATATTGTCAACTCCGTCAGCATATACATCGAAAACCATGTTACACTTCTCATATGAAGACACGAAGCAAAGAAACTATGTATAAGAGCAAACGCGGTAAAAATGCAAAAAATTGCGATATCTGGGTTGCATTTATTTTTTCAAGACCTAGGATGCAGCAACAAAAATTTATGGACGAATTACTGACCACCTGTATTTAGTAGCACTTTCTGCACCAAAAGTTTGTTAGGGTTTGTTTGCTTAGCACGTCATCGTCAAAAGAAAAGTAGCCCCTTTCCAATATTTGGGATCAAGGACGCCCTATTCCCGGGATCTTAAAGCCACTGAAACGACTTTCCGGAGTGAATAGCACTAACCTTCACAACTTCCTTAGCACGGACGCCTGTTCACAACTTCTCATATCCATTATTTTTTTTTTAGCAGGATAAGCCCTAATGGTCACTTTTTATGTATAGCATCCATAATGACATACACGAAGAAAAAAAGAACAGCTGATGCTTAAACTCTCGAGCAACTGATACGACGGTTGATGAAATCGAAAAGTATTCGTCATTAGATGAAAGATTTTAATTAACTTAATATTTTTTATTGGGGGTGCTGGTAATTTAAATAGGATTATCGGCTCGAGTTTCAAATGAAGTTTGAGCACATGCACCTTTGAATTAATTGGGTCCGGTTTTTTATGAGAACAAATTATGAGAGACGGTGCAAGAGGAATAAGGCTATTAGTGCAATGTAGATATTAGGTCTGTACATCTCTGATGTGTGTCAACCACAGAGCTATACAAAAAAAAGTAAAATGGTTATTAGGCTGTATAAATGGCACGCTGTAACATCTCTGTAATAATGGGGTTTAGGTTTTTATAGGTTGACAGAGGCGGATTATAGTACAAGTCGGCTTGTAGCGCCAAATCTGAAAGGGCGCCACATTTCCCAGTGCCAAGAATCCAAAAGAGATTAATAGAGAGATAGAGATAGAGAGCAGCAGCACCTTATAACCAAAAAAGATATGAAACTAAGCGATTTCAACCGTGGTTAGAAAAAACCCGGCGTTTGATTAACCGGATAATTTTTAGCTAACACAGCTTATTTTTCCGGACACCCAAACTAATACGCTTCGCATCGCGGCATGTTTCGCACTTTTGCCTTTTAATATGCGAGTCATTTGAACTATGAAAAAAAAAGAAGAGGGTGCGCAAAAATATCCCAGGGCTTTGGGCGCTTCCAAGTGTTAATATGCCACCATTGGGTTGCCATCATAGCCTTCTCAATTTTTGTCGGACTTCCATTGTCTTTATTTTGTTACTTAACACAACGTTTCGGTTAGTTAGTATCTCTAACCGTTTTCAAGTGTAAACTAAATTATAATTTTGAAGAAGTAGTCCATATACTTAAAGTGGAGTTAAATTATATAGAAAAAAGAAAAGCACGAAGTCTTTCTCCACAAATTTTATTGTTCGAATAACTAGGCGAACCTAGGATCACATCGACATGTTTCGAGTGTAGAAACACTCATCATCAGGAAAACAAAGTTAAAGGTAAAATGCTGATGTTTTTAGCAAAAGAGAAAATAATAGTGAGATTGAGCCGTAATGGAGCTTTTAATGGTGTAATATTTATCCAATCTCAGTTTGAGGACATTCCAATCATTCCATACGGCGGCAAACAGTCTCAAAGAGACCGACCGCACAACCAGGGTTGTCAAATCTTTCTTCTTCAATTCTTTAAGTTTTTTTATTAAAGATATTTCATTTATTATATCAGTATTCAATTGTTAGTCAGTAACTTTCTTTAAAAGCTAGTTTGCAAATATACTTTAAACCGAGGAGTTTTGAGTGTGACAGAAAAAAATAACAAGCCATTCATTGTTATAATAATACATTCTTTAGTCCTTAAGAAACAATATAACTGAAATCAAGACAAAATGTGTTTTCAGTGTTTAAAAACAACTAATTAACAAACCCTTGTTTCTCGTATATACTTACATTGTGCTTACAAATCCGAAAATTTTGAAGAATTGGCAACAGCATGTAATTTGTTGCGGTTGGAAGCGCCAGGATATAAGCTGAACCGGTACCCGGCCCGTCTAACGATCGATTCTGCCAGACAGAGATAGGCCAGTGACCGCCGATGGCGTGGAAGAGACGGAGATAAAATATACGTGGTTATGCCTTGATGAACGGGCCGGAGTCTGGTTGACGAGAATGAAGTTCTGGTAAAAAAATTAAAGCATTTTCTGAGCAGTGTCGTGCCGTGTCAGGTTTAATTTTCTGATTTTAGTTTTGTATATAGAATTTTTGAGTTACCTTATATTTATTATTTTAATATAATATTATTATATATACAGTGGGTTTATAAAATGTAGTATGTACAAACACCTAATGTAAAACAAACTTATAAGTGTGTATACGCATATTAATTATTTGTGTGGAACGCCTATGGTTAGAAAATTCCCACAGTTTAATGTCATTAAATCCCACAGTTTAATGTCATTAAATTGACCTAAGAAACACTATACAAGAGGTGTGAAATTGAGTAGTCAAAAGACCGAAAATGAAGACTCCAGCATACTGATAGGGCTTAATAAAACACAAGATTTTTCAGTAGGTACTGTAATAATGAATTTTACAGATAAGTTTTTCAAAACTCCCTAAATTTTTTGAATTTTTTCTTTTACTCCCCTCATTTTCCGCACGGCACAGTGTGCTTTTGCATAACGCTCGTTTCTTCAGTATGCTGGAGTCTTCATTTTCGGTTTTTTGACTACTCAATTTCACACCTTTTGTACATCATTAAAAGCTCCATTACGGCTCAATCTCACTATTATTTTCTCTTTTGCTAAAAACATCAGCATTTTACCTTTAACTTTGTTTTCCTGATGATGAGTGTTTCTACACTCGAAACATGTCGATATGATCCTAGGTTCGCCTAGTTATTCGAACAATAAAATTTGTGGAGAAAGACTTCGTGCTTTTCTTTTTTCTATAAATTATAATTATTCTAAGGCTACTGTTTCAAATACTATCCATGTGCAATGAAGCTTGATGACTCCGCCTACGTGCTTATTGGAGTATGAAGTTTTAGCTGTTGGTTTTGGACAAGAAGAGGCTTCCAGATATTGGGGATATTTAAACTTGGTTTACTAAATATACGAGTATTTTGATTCATGAAAGCTGCTTCTGTGAATTTTCGTTTTCTCCAGTGCTCTTCCGTGTCCAAAACCTTGGCTTCTGACCACTGTATATTATGTTGCGAATGATAATCGCATTAGATCTTCTAGTAATCAAATTAGGTCAATGTGGCAAGTCATTAATAAAAACATCGGTTCCACAAAGAAAGATATTGAGTCTGATAATATTACATGCAATGATTTTAATGACTACTTTTTGGGTATTGCTCATAAACTGGTACAGGGTATCCCGGAGTCAGATATCGATCCTCTGGATAATCTAAGAGATATTATTGTTCCAAATGATTTTTCCTTCTCGGAAGTAACCTTCAATGAAGTGAGAGATGTAATAAATAAACTTAAAAAATAAGACCAGCCGTGATATATATGGGTTAAATGTTAAAGTAATAAAATCTGTAAAAAATCTGATTCTGGTGCCTCTCACAAAACTTGTTAACTTTTGCATTAGGGAGGGAACATTTCCGGAGTGTATGAAAAGGGCACTTGTGGTTCCTTTGTTTAAAAAGGGTAGTCCGGAGGAGGCGGAAAATTATAGACCTGTGTCATTGCTGCCCATACTGTCAAAGATCCTTGAAAAGTGCATGTCTCAGCAAATAATAATTTTTTTTGAAAATAATAACTTATTTAATAAGAATCAGTTCGGATTTAGAAAAAACAAAAACACAGTTCAAGGAATTCTTAACCTGATATCTGATATTATGGATGCTTTTGATGGACAATGCTATGATACGGTTCTGTTTTGTGACCTGAGCAAGGCTTTCGACTGTGTCGACCATGGGATCCTTTTACGGAAGCTGAAAGCCTATAGATTTAGTAATGACAGTGTCAAATTCTTGAAATCCTATCTAACAGGAAGGTGGCAGGCTGTACGGTATGGTGGCGTGACATCTGAGAAACAAGAAATAAGGATAGGGGTGCCACAGGGTTCCATTTTGGGCCCCATACTTTTCCTTATATATATAAATGATTTGCCATTTGCAAATCCGAATGTCAGCCACACTATTTTTGCAGATGACACGACCATCTCTGTTACGGCTGCTACTCTTGAGGCTTCTCTGGAGGGTTCCTTGGAGGCACAGCGAGTGGCGGAAGAGTGGTTTGGTGCTAATAAGTTACTACTAAACGGAAGCAAGACAGAGAGAGTGGTATTTTCATTGAGAGATGTGGGAACTTTGAATGATCATGTATGTAGCAATAAGTTCCTTGGTGTTTACATTGATCCAAAAATGCAGTGGGGTGTACATGTTGAAGCTATAGCCTCGAGACTAAATAAAAATTTATATCTGCTACGTCGTCTGGCAGATAATGTATCCAATGCAGTATTGAGAACGGCGTATTTCGCAATTTTTCAGGCACATCTTTCCTATGCTATACTTGTATGGGGACATGCATCGGGTGCAAAGCGTTTGTTTGGACTGCAGCGAAAGGCAGTCAGAGTGGTAAGTGGTCTTGGTTTTAGGGACGATTGTAGAGCGGCGTATGTGAAGATGGGTATACTTACTATGCCGTCTCTGTACATCATGGAGAATTTACTCTATTTAAAAAAGAATGTGCATCTGTTTTCTGCTCATGAGGACATTCATATATATCAGACCAGAAACAGGGGTGATTTGGTGTCTGCGTATTGGCGGCTAAAAAGGTGTCAGAATGGCCCAGGATACTGGGCAGTGAAATTTTTTTATGTTCTACCCAAAGAAATAAGGGATCTACCACTGCCTAGGTATCAGGAGAAAATAAAACAAATTTTAATAAGTAATGCATTCTATTCTAATGAAGAATATTTTCAATATTTTAATAAAGGATAGTTTAGGAAGTTTATATTATGCATCTTAATGCGATTTTTAAGTAGGTTTTATATCTGTTTGTATTGTAATGACTCAGTATTGTGTATTTTTATTTAGTTGACGTATGTACATTGCAGCTTGTAATTTTAGCATGAAGTAATAAATGAAAAAATGAAAAATGAAAAAATGTTGGTTGGTCCATACATGTTACGCTATACCTGATCTCGAAGTTCCACCTCTTTGAGTATGTTTCAGATGTTTTTTAACTCATAGGGGAAGAGGTCTTTTTGTTTCTCCAATTTACGATTCGCCACACTCGCAAGGAATTTGATAGATACAGTTTTTTGTGTTTTCATTACGGGAGGGGTTTTACTTTTGAAAGAAAGGTTCTAAGCGTATTTCCGGATTTGAAGGCTGTTTTGATATTATAGTTTTTGGTTATCCTTCTAATCTTTTCAGAAATCCCCATGACATAAGGTATTGTAAGAAATGCTTGCTCCTCTTTCGTTTCTGTATTAGTTTTTACTTCGCGATTTTTAAGTTTTGAGATTGTATTAGTTACAAAGGTTTCAGGGTAACCATTCTGCTTTAAATCTTTTTTGATGTTTGAAATTTCAATATTAAGGTCTTCCGCATTGTTGCAAACGTTATATGCTCTATGATAAAGGTATTATAATTTAGTTTACACTTAAAAACGGTTAGAGACACTAAGAGAATGTTCGTCGAACGACTCGTCGAGGAAATCTGCAGTATGTGAACTCCATTAGAAACATCTTACTTTACCCTGACAATTAATACCGACAGACTAAAAATTTCATACAACTTTAACCAGAATTGATCTAACAAAACGTGTCCAGGTGCAAAAGCAAGTCTATCTATAAGCGATCAAAAACAACGCGTCATATTATTTGATCTAAGCGAGCCGTAGGGGACAACCGATTCATGCATAAAAGAAAAAGATGAAACTACAAAACGAATAAAAGGACCATCGTACACTTGACTTAACATTAATGAAGACCAATCAGCTACCACAACTACGGCAGAAGAGAGAAAATGACGATAAAAAAAGCCCATCCCGTAATCGTGATGGTGATTACCATCGTAAATATTGTATAGAGTAGCACTTATAAAATAACAGCTTTAAAACAAAACAAAAATGATATATGGAATTATTTTGATGAGAATTATTAATAAAATAATGTATTTTAGTTCATCAGAAACGGTTTATTTAATTTCAAAGCAGCTTCATTTGCATTTCAAATTTGTTTGTAGAATGTTGGAATGAGAACTTTCGAAATTATTCAAATTTCATAAAGTAGGAAAAGTTGAATTATTTTGATAATCGGTGTAGATGTTTTTTCTAGTCTCTTCACGGTGGCGTATCATAGGCAATGTTGGCTCTCTTGTTTCTTTTAGAGCAACCATTTGTTTCCATTTATTAAAGGGAATATTTTACGAAATAGCGAAATTTTAAGGTGATTTATTTCGTTTACTTGCATGAAAATAAAATTTAAAAATAATGCTCTTAAGCGTAAGATAATAAAGTCTGTTTAATGACCGCTGACTCTGACCTTCACGTCATATTATACTCCATATTTGCGGTACGTCGTCTCTTCATATTTTCGAAAGTGTTGACCACCAGCATTTCTGGATAAATGTTACCACATTCTTGAATAATCCTTTCTTGTAATTGTTCTAAATTTGCAACTGGTGTTATAAATAGAGTTCTTTAAATGAGGAAAAACGAAGTAATCCATAACCGTTAAACAAGGTGATCTAGGTGGGAATTCAATGTCTGAATATACAGGGTGGTCCAACGAAAATTTAACACCTCGATTTTCCTGCTTTAAAATGAAAATGTGGAAAATCGCTCGGACCCGTCGATTTTTATTTCAAGGGGGACATCTTTTGCGTATATTGTCAATCTCGTTACTTCAAGCCCCTAGGAGGGAGGGGAGGTAAGATCTAAATCTTAAACGGATACCCCTATTTTATATAATTTTTTTGGATTCTGCATAAACTTCTGAACATTTTTTAATAAAAGCATTATTAGTCTATACTTAAGAGTTTCCGAGATATTGACTCTTGAAAAATGACATTTTTGAACTTTGACAGCGTCTAGCTTTCTAACTGTATGTCTTAGAGCAAAACATGTCCCTATCTTCCGGTTAAACCGGAAGTACTATATTTCTTACATCCGGTTTAAAAGTTGACACTATTGGAAAGATAATAAAAATCGAAGATGGGACATGACAATGTAAGCCCTAAGATGTACAGTTAGAAAGCTAGACGCTGTCAAATTCAAAAATGTAATTTTTCAAGAGTCAATATCTCGGAAACTGTTAAGTATAGACTAATAATGCTTTTATTAAAAAATGTTCAGCAATTTATGCGGAATCCAAAAAAATTATATAAAATAGGGGTATCGATTTAAGATTTAGATCTTACCCCCCCTCCCTCCTAGGGGCTTGAAGTAACGAGATTGACAATATACGCAAAAGATGTCCCCCTCGAAATAAAAATCGACGGGTCCGAGCGATTTTCCACATTTTCATTTTAAAGCAGGAAAATCGAGGTGTTAAATTTTCGTTGGACCACCCTGTATTGTGGCAATTTAAGCTGAAATAAAATCTGAAAGTGGGGAGTATTTGGATTCTGAACTGATGGCAACAACGTATTATTTTCTATATAGAAAAAAATGGAGTATATATTCACGTATATAGCTTCATTCTGGAGCTCGCGAGGAACCCGGGTGGACCTTTGCATTTGATGCCTTGTCGGTTTGTACGATAAAGATAATGAGAAGTCTATCTTGCTCGGTCTTAATGACCCCCCTTCAAATTACGCTCGATCCGAACGTCAAAGGGATGCAATTTTTAACGTCTGTAATAAGAAGATGCACGGACCGAGTATACCCAACAACATCCGGCATTAACTCATTTTAATAAACATCTATTAGAGCTTCACTGGTTGCGTGATGCTTATAAGTTTAATCCACATGCATTAAGTCGAACGTACTCTTAGAAAACGAAAATACCTTTTACGGATCATCATGCGAGGCATCGTTCAAAAGACATCAAGGTCATTAAAATTCTGAAATAGCTAATTATTAAATTCGAATCATTAGACGAATATATATGCGATGAAGCAACCAGCAACATCATAGAGCAGGTTTTAAAGTTTGGTAATTTCTACATCTGCAGAGACTAATGTACACTTAATTGTATGTCTGGGAGGAATATTTAAACAATTACACAAGTATCTATAATCATATACACTGAAGACTGAAGGCAAGACGAAAGAATATAAAATGTGGCCATAGAAACAGAAGCCGCGTTACGTTAATATTAGACCTGAGCTAGTGGTTAAATACGAAGTTGGTATAGGTATATGTTAGTTTCTGTTTGTATAATTAATAATCATTTTGAAATACGAAATGCAACACTAATATCGGGTTGCTGAAGGATTTTAATCCCTTAAATAACTGGACAATTTTGATTGCTGCACTAATGACTTTGGCCAAAAAGATTGTATCACAATCAACGTTGTACACTGAGGAAAATGATCTAATACAATAGGTTTGCTAAGACATAGTTTGTATTGATAGCTTCTTTTTTATTAACCCATATTAAATAAATTGCTAGTCTATCAAACCCGCTTTAGTGATATCAATTCCAGATTTGCTAGAACAGGTTTTATTGGTAGTAATCAGTTCCGCATTAGCAGCACAGTCTTGTTGAATAATGAACTACTTTCTATACAGCAATTTTGTTAAGAACTAAATTGTATCTTCTCAATGCGACGCATTTTGTTCCCAGTAAAGCAGAACAGCGTTCGCAAAAACGAATTGTATCCGTTAGAACCTATAATCAACCAAGACGTTGGTGGGGGTTCGTGGCGATCGGCAATTGCCGCGCGCCATAGGCCATAGTATCAGTTTTAACGTATTTGTTGCGCAGGTCACATCGTTGTTCGGAGTCATCTTGCTGTCCTGTCTGAATTTGAATTTTATTGATCGTACCAATACCTGTTTCAATTAGTTAATTTGAATAGTTTTTTAAACTTTGCATATCAGCAATAGAAGATTCTTATTTTGAGTAGACGAGACTAATGGACCCTGTATAATTTTAATGCAGTCTTTTAAACGAAAAATACAACTTAAAATTCAATATACATTCTCACCATTGCATTGCGGCATTATCAAAATATCCATTTCGAGTCAATCGCCACTTTAACGACTTTCGTTTGACAAATAATTACTTCACAGACAGTAACATGATAAGTACTGATTATATTAATTAATTACTTTTCCCTTTTGAGAACCCGAAAACTCGAAGAAGTTGTGGCCTCTTTTTAAAAAGCTTAAAACCCATCAACAGTAAAACTGGTTACGATAACCATAGGAGGAATCATCGATGTTATCGCTTACCTAACTTCTAGTCAAATATTAGTTGGTAACATTTAACAATTTGCCAAAAACTTGGGTACGTGTAAAACAACATTTTCAAGCACACTGTCTCTATCATGAATTTGAAAAGGTTCAACAGTTCACAGTCATTGTTTATAAGCACCAAGGGCGTCCATAGAGCGTTTTTCAGGGGGGGGGGGGGGGGGGCAAAAACTTAAACAATACTTTTTATATACAGTGTCACCAGTAAAGTCCGCATCATATGGGATTTTTTTAAATTAATAGCTTTATTCGAAATTTGACTTTGGCATCAAGTTCTGCTTCGATCGAGATGAAAATTAAGCAAAAAAATAGTAGTAACGTGATTCGCATTATCTGTCAAATTTTAATTTTTTTCAAAAAATAATTCAAAAGTGGGGTTATTTCTGAAAATATCAAAAAAAGTTATAGGAAAAAGTTTTTTTAAATGCAGTTTCTGGACCACATGCAAAATTTCAGCTGGATAAGATAATTTTTATTTTTTACCCATATTTTGTAAATTGCACCACTTTTGCAAAATAACACTCAGCGTAACCTACATAAAACTTCTTAGTTTTGACAATGCTTTATTTCAGATACATTTTTTTAAAGTAGCTTTTATATTAAATGTGTGTTTTTCTACAAAATCAAAATTGGGCTATTAAAATTTGGTCGCATGTGATGCAAAGTTCATTTGTTATTGACCCTGTATAAGGTAACTTCATAAAATAAGTATTTTTGAAAACATAGTTTGTGTCTGAAAGTAATACATCTTAATATTAAGACAAAAAAGAACACAGTGTCATCAGTAAAGTGTTCATTAAGTGGATAATAAATTTTTGCTTAACCCAACGGAAAGTTTATCCATTTTCAACGATTTAATTTAAAATCTCTTTATTTTATTTTTTATTTTTTTACTTTCAGTCACAAACTACGTTTTCAAAAATACGTATTTTATGAAGTTACCTTATACAGGGTCAAGAACAAATGAACTTTGCATCACATGCGACCAAATTTTAATAGCCCAATTTTGATTTTGTAGAAAAACACACGTTTAATATGACGCTAGTTTAAAGAAAATGTATCTGAAATAAAGCATTGTCAAAACTGGTGCAATTTACAAAATATAGATAAAAAATCAAAATTATCTTATCCACCTGAAATTTTGCATGTGGGCTAGAAACTGCATTTAAAAAAAAATTATAACTTTTTTCGATATTTTCAGAAATAACCCCACTTTAGAATTATTTAAAAAAAAAAATTAAAGTTTGACAGATAATGCGAATCACGTGACTACTTTTTATTTGCCTAATTTTCATCTCGATCGATGCAGAACTTGATGCCAAAGTCAAATTTTGAATAAAGATATTAATAAAAAAATCCCATATGATGCGGACTTTACTGGTGACACCGTATAAGACTATTTATTTAACTTATGCCTAATGTATTAAGTGCCCGTTTTGCCCCCCCCCCCCCCCCCCTATGGACGCCCTTGACAAGCACAAACACAATTCACTTAACTACGCAATACAGAAGAACACAAAAACTAGAAATCCGAAATATATTAAACATCCACAATACGTTATTCGCGAAGCGTTCCTTTAACAACTTTAGCTAAGCAGATACGTTCTTGGCAGTTTAACACAAAAGCAAAAGGAAAGTACCTAATAGCAAAGCATATACAAGAAATCCACAGAAAAAATGTAACAACACAAAAGGCACCGAGACGGATCTGGAGTGTGTTTATATGAGGTCATTAAAGAAGGAAAACCTAATAACAAGGGGGTTATACGCATGCGCATTACAAAGGGAAGTGGCCGGCGAGCCGTGCGTACAAACAAATTTTTACCCATAAAACCTAACTTTTGTTTGCGCACGAGATAAGCTGTACATATCTAAAAAGGTTAATGTCTACGGTTCCTTTTAATAACTTCCCCCTTAAATTTTATTATAAAATCGACAGGAAAGGTACCTGACGTTCGCCTAAACTAATTTATGGCTGGTCAGTAACCTCATATCAATAAATTTAAATCTTTTCTCACAAGAAATTTGGAATATTTTGTATGCTTAGTTAATTTCTAGCCTGTTACAGGTTATAGGTTAAGGTAAGGGTTTTGACTCGTAGAGGCCACACCTGCGTCTGAAATTTAAACCTAAGGGGTGCCTTTTTGAATTTCTGAAAACAATTAAAGAATTTTTACGACGTATTTAATCCTATGTCACAGTTTAAAATACGTACAGTTGACGACAGACAATTTCGTACACTAAACTGTGACAGTGTAAATGCAACTTTTTTACCTTTATTACCTTTGCAACGTGTTAATTGTTATCATGATATCTGTCAAAGTATTGTCATTATCTTATTTGATTTAAAAATGCCTCATTTAAGTATTATTGAAAAAGCAAGAATAATATGTTTAGTAGAAATAGGGTGGTCTTATGGAAAAATAGCTGATCATTTTAGAGTACCTAGAAGTACTGTTCAAGGAATTGTAAAAAAATCAACAAACACTTGAAAGGTCTGTTGGGTCTGGTTTAAATAATAGAAAATCATCAAATTAATTAAGAAGACCGAAACTTGGTGGAGTATTTAAGGCAAAATCCATTTGAAACTGCAGTATCCGCTATATGCACATAACAGGATTCCCTGCTTCATCTAGAACTGCGCAACGCCGAGTAAGACAATGTTCCGAATTAAGAAATCGAACAGCTGCATCCAAACAGTTTTAAAAAAAAAGTGATAAGGAACAAAGAATTGGGTTTGCTATATTATGCAATATTTATCATAAAATGATTTTTTTGGCCAAATGTTATCTTTTCCGATGAGAAAACTTTTCAGTCTACCTATAATGGAAAGATTCGAGTATATAGACCACCAAATTCCCGATATGATGAGAAGTGTACTCAAAAAAAGCAAACCAGTGGACGTTACTCCGTTAATGTGTGGGCATGGATAAGTGTTTACGGTGCAGGTGTATCCTGGAATATTGGTGGAACACTAAACACTAATATATATCTTCATGGATAATGTTCTCATTTCTTCTGCGGCGATAGTTTTTGAAGGAAATAACTTTATGTTTCAGCAGGATAACTGCCCTGTGCATACTGCAAGAAATATAGGAAACTGGTTTAGACAAAACAACGTAACACATGTCTGCCTTGGTGCTCAAGAAGTCCTGATTTAAATCCAATTGAAAACGTTTGGGGATTGATGGTAAAAAAAATTTACAAAATAAATTTTAAACAACAGAATGGAATAGAGTTATTTAATACAATAGAAGAAATTTGGAAAGGGCTAACTCCGGATTACACCAGAATTATTATTTTTTCAACGCCAAGAAGATTACGATTAGTGTAAAAATGGCGCAGCAATTAAATATTAGTATTTTGTTTGTTAATAAATTTACCCTTTTTGGATTTATACTTTTGTAGTTTTCCTGGTATTATTTTATGATTTTCCTATTTCGCGGCTGTAATTTAAACACAAAAATATTTAGAATAACCATTATTACTTATGGTAAAAAATCGTACATAAAATAATTTACAGCTATGTATATAGCTGGTGTTCTATCTAGGCATAAGCATGCAGCCAGGAGTTGAGAAACCCGTTTTACCCAATTTTGTTGTAATTGAGTTATATGTAGGTATGGGTGGAGTGTACGAATTTATATGTCGTCAACTGTAGGTACCTATGATGATTTCCCATTTGCAACAATTTTTTTTGTACAATTTAAAAAAGGATAATTTTTATTGAACTCACCGAATGGGCCTTTTCACTATTCTTAAATGTGATACAATTGGCATTTGAATTGTTTAGTCGGTGCTATAATAAGGGTTTTTCATCAACAAAATTATTGCTAGGTCATAACATTAATTTATTTCAGCACAGTAAAAACCGGGTAAAATTCAACCAATTTGAAAATCTCAAAACAGGCGCGACTCATGACGTAGATATGTTTAAAGCTTGCTAGAGCGCATGCGTTTAACCTCGCACACGCGTAAATGCTGATCTGTCGAACTGCCATCAGTAAATTAAGCCGCTGTTGCCAAATGTAGAAAGTTTTATAATCTTAATAATATACTTTCTTCTTAGAACTTTATTTGGATACTTTAAATAAATATAAACATAATACTGGTAAAATAATTCATTCCGCAGCTATTGAATGGAAAACTGGTATATTATTATTACTAATAATTGCTAGTCAATTACCATTATACTGGTACTATAAAATATAAATGATTTTTGAGAGTATCGGCAACACTGTCAAGCTGCTGATTTTGTGAATTCTTGATATTTTAAGCCAGCGACTCGGGTATTCCTATCATTCCTCTGTGCATCAATCTTCCGGCGCGATGACGTAGGTATGTTTAAGTCCGTGTTTTTATTCAAGGAGTTTTTTATTTATTTATTTTCTCAGTTATGGCTTAAAAGTATAGAAAAGTAAAAACACAGAAAATTTTATTTTTTGTTCCTTTATACACTACTACCAAAATCAAAATTTAGTGAAAAGGCCCATTATCTAGGCAATTTCAACCGGGGCTACGGAAAACGTAAAAAACCCAGACGAGGGGTTGTTTTTAAAACAATTAATTAGTCTGGCTTGCAGCAATTTTTACAGTAGGCAAACACGTTCCTTTTGCTTTTAATCTCTGGCGCACTACTCATCCCGTCAAACAATCAAATACGGCTCGTCAAAAACAAAAGAACGCTAATTAGCCCCGCACCGACCATCAGCAGTCATTCCATCATTTAAAAAAATAATTTATCCCTTGAACAATCAAGTTACCTGTGGATTCATCCACGTTGATATATGGGTATTAGTACGTAGGTAGAAGGAAATAAAATGTCTCTGTTTGGGATTTCGGGTACTTTTCAATAAACAGTTTATTTACATTAAGTTTTCTGGAATTGGAATCGTGCATGCACTGATAATCTAGGCGACATAATGAAAATTCTTGAAAAACGATTAGTGCAAACGTAACTGACTATGTATTTTTCCCCTTTCTATTTGTCATCAAACAGTTGAAAACGTAGCTTCATTTGAAATACAAATTCTTTGGACAATATATTATTTTTGGATTTTAAGCGGGCATTCGAAACAATTGACAGGGCTAGATTATTGAGTAAATTGTATCAGTATGGTATTCGCGGAAACGTTTATAAATGGTTTAAAAATTATTTAAGTAACAGGTCACAAAAAACAACAATATCAAAAACATATTCAAATAAAAAAATAAATAATATAGGAGTTCCTCAAGGAAGTATACTAGGCCCAATATTATTTATTTTATACATCAACCATATGCCCTTAGTTTTAAAAATGTGTAAGTTACAAATGTTTGCTGATGACACCTTAATTTACAATAATGTTTTAAATATTTTTGATGGTCTAAATACTCTAAATTCTGAGATAAATACATATTAAATTGGCTAAAAGTAAATAAATTAAAATTAAATATTTCAAAAACTAAATGTATGGTTATGGGTAATAATATAAATGTTGTAATTGATGGTAAAAAATTGGAATTAGTAAACAGTTTTAAATATTTAGGGATAATCATTGATTCAAAATTAAAATTTTTTAAATTATTTTGCAAGTATTATATCGAAGATTGCCCGAAAAGTAGGTTATTTTAAAAGAATCAGTTCTAATTTAAGTTTGTTTTCTAAATAAACTGTATTTAATACTATTATAATACCACATTTTATTGTTCTTCCATTTTATATTGTGCTATAGTGAGGAAATATTTGATAAATTTCAAATTTTACAAAATAAGGCAATGCGGATTATTTTAAATTGTGACAAATATACAAAAATTAATTTTATGTTGAAACATTTAGATTGGTTGAATGTCAGAAATTTAATTTTTTATTTAGTATGTATCTTTATACATAAAATTAAAAATAATTTATTGCCTGATTGTTTAAAAAAAATTTGTTTTTTAATTATGACCATCATAATAATTATAAAACAAGAACTAATCAAAATTTTATGTGGATAGAGTGTCTAAAACATTAGCTTATAAACCTATTTTTTATAAAGCTTTGATAGAATATAATAATTTGGAAAATTCTATTAAATCTCAAAAATCATTAAAACTGTTTAAAAAAACTTTAGAATTACATTTAATTAAAAAACAAAATGATACGTAATATTTGATACAATTAACAAAATTTTTAACTTTTCTGTCTGTTTTTGTTAAAAGAGGGTTGCGTTTTAAAATTTAAAAATAAATCTATAAAAATGTGTTAAAAAAATGTATTAAAAAATATTTAATTGTAGCTTTTTGCTAAATAAAACATGTTACTACTTATATCTGCGTGATTGTCTCTTAGCTCAATAATTTTTTTACAAAATTGCGCTCGCCTATCAGGATCATCGTCTCATAACTCCTATACAATTACTGTTTTGTAGGGAGAAACGTCTCTTTCAAAAACAAATTAGATACGGCGCTTAGGTGAGTATCGTAGTCACGCCCAAGTTGTGTGTTTCAGCTGTGAGAATCCTCTTTAATTTTGTTTAGGTTTTGTGGTCTAAATTCTGGATCTATAAGCTTAAATTCGCTCTCTTGTAAAATAAACCGAAATGTTAACAAGTAAAAAGATTTTCAATCAAAAAATTGACCTAAAACTCAGGAAAAATTTACTATAGCTTTCCTGCTATTACGCAGGTGCGGTTCTTAGTTCGTGAGATCCAAATGACAGCTCATGTTGGGGCTCGAACCTGAAACACCCTGTACAAATTGGATTACAATCCATCTGTTTCTTTAACAATGCCATTAAAAATGTATGCCCAATATTCCGATTGTAAACCTAATCAGACCAAACAATCCACTCCAAAAACTAATTGAAGCAGTGACACTACAATACCAAGGCCCAACCAAATGATTCAAAGGCTCAACAAAATGATTCAATGGCTTAACAAAATGATTCACTGGCTCAACCAACATTGTCCATTCATGTTTCAAAAAATGATTGTGATGATTCACTCAACGTACTTTTAACACGTCGAGTGCATCAAAAACGGGCCAAATTCCCTTGCACTCCTACTAATCCGCTCAGCATCCTTCGAAACGAACAACAGACAGAGATAGCAGATGCAACGGCATAAAACAAATGACGATCTGGTCGATTAGGACCCTCGGAGAGCGTGTGAACGCATCTAGGGATGTCGAGACGAAGGGTCATGGGCCCTTCGTTGGGGTAGGAACATGAGCGCCCTTGGAAAGTTTTCGGGCATCATAGAAGGTCAATTAAAAATCAATTCCTATTTGAATAAATGGTAATTGAATTGAGATTCTTGGAGAAATTGTTCGCCTGCTATTGACAGTTGATATTTGTTTGATTAGGGAGGAATTGATGCCACAAATTATGACTGAACAGTAAAAATTGAAGTGTAGTAAGGACATAGTGCTGCAACAAAAATTATGTCAAATTAAATTAACAGTATAGGTATACAGGGTGTCTGGAAATGATGAGCAAAAAAGTTAGGGGATAGTTCTAGACCGAAAATAAATGCTATCTCTTCCTATAACATTTTTTCGAAAATTGATTATTAACGAAGTTACAGGATGTTAAAGTTAAATTTTATTTGCAGTTTTAAAATACATAAGTTACTAGAAAAATAAATTAAACATTCAAATCAAAGGTTCAAAGCGACGTCCTTCCTCTTCAATGCATGAATTAATTCTTCCTAAAAAATTCCGACGAACTCCATGGAATATTCCTTTCTTTGCTATGCTATGTTTAACGTTGAAAATAAATTTAAATGATTTCGTATTCATCACATGCAAGCAATGTTATTTTAGCGTTTTTCTCGAAAACGGTTAGATTTATCGAAACAAAAGTAATATAAAACCCAGTGCGACATCTTGCGTCCCAGTACGGTACCTTAGAAAAGGTCAGTCGTAAAGGGATTATTCTGTAAAAACAGAAAATTTTGCAAGTATGCCCTCAAAACCGGTATAAGTGCCGGACCACAGATATTAATTCGAAAAAGTTTTGTCTGTTTCCTTCCGCCAAACCCATCCCCAGACGCGTTTCGCCGTTATTACGGCTCATCAGTGAGGCTCAGTTTGGCAGAAGGAAACAGGGCTCAAAGACAAATCACTTGTCAGGATCGATCATCAACGGGATTTATAAAACCCAGTGCGACATCTTGCGTCCCAGTACGGTACCTTAGAAAAGGTACAAAGTAATATACATTTTTTATGTCAAAAGGTTAGAAGAATAAAAATATTCGGTCAAAATGCGCATACAGTGTAAGATAAAAAAGTTGGGATCATTCAAATTAAAGTATAGAATCCTATGTGGCGCCCTCCAGAGCTGTCGGTAATTGAATTAAAATAATTGAAAAATCGTGTTCAATTACTTGTTAGTAATTGAATTACTGCAATTGAATTACTTTTTGAAAATAGTAATTGTAATTGATTTTCCAATTATTGTGATAAAATTATTGTAATTGGTAATTGGTTTTAAGAAATCTAAGGTAATTGAATTACTTAAAAGTAATTCAATTATTTTAAAAACTAATTGAATTACTCCCAAATAATTCAATTACATAAAAAGTAATTTAATTACCTAACAAAATGTAATTAAATTACTCACAGAGTAATTTATTTGCCAATATATAATTATATAATTTATAGATTCAGAGTAATGCAATTACTCACTAAAATGTAATTAAATTACTCTTAGAGTAAAAAAGCCAAAAAAGTGCCTATAATTTATGGATTCAGAGTAATTCAATTACTTTTAGGGTAGTTGCATTACTATAAAGTAATTGAATTAGTATAAAAGTAATTGAATTAAACTCAGTAATTCGAATGCGGTAATTGATCAAGGAATCAATTACTTTTAGTGGGTAATTGGTAATTAAAATATTTTTATCATACTGTTAGTAATTGGTAATTGTAATTGATGCCTTTTTCGGAGGGTTATGGGTAATTGTAATTGAATTACTTTTTAAGAGTAATTGCGACAGCTCTGGCGCCCTCTTCAAAATGCGAAAAAACGGTGGGCAAATTTGTATTCCTCAAGCCGAAAAAGCCCGATATACGAGATTACGTCAAAATCGTATGAGCGTGGCAAAAGGTATTGCAAAAAAAACTGCATATAAAATTTTACTTTAACACCATGTGACTCAGTTAATAATCAATTTTCGAAAGAATGTTATAGGCATTTATTTTCGGTCTAGAATTATCCCCTACATTTTTTGCTCATCATTTCCGGACACCCCGTATATACTGGCAAATTCCTAACAGTGGCATTTTCTGTGAGTATTTCAGTAATATTTTGAATTTCGTTTGGGTTGTACGTTGTACCGCGCATTTTCGAATTATTTTACATAGGTATTTTTCATTTTATGTCGTTATTTAATTAATTATTTATTTTTTTTATCTTAAACAACTGTTTTTTTAAATTTCTTTCGGTAATCGCAATAGTTGGCTCGATTTTTATCGGTTGTACCGCCACTGGTATTCGGTTTCCTCCCCCGTCTACGAATTTTACGTATACGCATACCGGGCATCTTAAAAAATAAATTATTATACCGAAAGTGAAATTATTCAAATAAGCCAGGTAAATACAGGTGGCGACTCCTACCGTCAAGCTGGCCCAGATTTTTTACGAGATTTTTTGTCTTTTGTTTTTTTATCGACACTTTCTCATGATGAAAGGGTTGAGGGAGATCTTAAGTGGTCAGTTTTTTATGCGTATATTAGATGTATAATGAATAATGACATTAATGGTATAGAAAAAATGGGAAAGAAAAAAAGGAAACAGCTGATACTCGCGTTTTGCTTTCGTCGGATGTGGACGACATACAATTTGTAGATCGTAGATTTGAGGTATTTGAAAATTAATTAGGTATGCTCTTTGGACCTTTTGGAATTAATTTACGAGATGTGTTATAATAAGATGATCGTTGGTATTATTTAGGTAATTTTGTTATAATGAAGGAAAATTCATCCCATATCACCAATTTGGATTTATAGTTTCCTAATGATATCAAACTACATACAGTGAGGACCTAAAGCCCTTCCCTTCCCCCCCCCCCCCTGTAACTTCTAAACCGTTCGGTATATTTTAATGAAATTTTGAACGATAATATTTGAGCAAGTCTTGCACTTTTTGACATACCAATGACAGCTTTAAATGTCAAGATGACAGCTGGGTCCGCTTTTGGAATATTTTTTTTAAGGGAACACCCTGTATATTTTTACATTTTTAAATTCCACATAAAATTATAATTATTTTTTATTAAATGCATTATTAGTCTATACTTCATAGTTTCCGAGATATTGACTCTCGAAAAGTGACATTTTTGAACTTTGACAGCTTATAACCTTCTAACAGTACGTCTTAGAGCAAAACGGCTTACATGTCCCTATCTTCAATTTTTATTATCTTCCCAAAAAAATCAACTTCCAGTTAAACCGAAACAACTATATTTCCTGCTTTCGAGTTACATCCGGTTTAACCGGAAGTTGATTTTTTTGGGAAGATAATATAAATTGACATGTAAGCCGTTTTGCTCTAAGACGTACTGTTAGAAGCTTATAAGCTGTCAAAGTTCAAAAATGTCACTTTTCGAGAGTCAATATCTCGGAAACTATGAAGTATAGACTAATAATGCATTTAATAAAAAATAATTATAACTTTATGTGGAATTTAAAAATGTAAAAATATACAGGGTGTTCCATTAAAAAATATTCCAAAAGCGGACCCAGCTGTCATCTTGACATTTAAAGCTGTCATTGGTATATAAAAAAGTGCAAGACTTGCTCAAATATTATCGTTCAAAATTTCATTAAAATATACCGAACGGTTTAGAAGTTAGAGGGGGGGGGGGACGGACTTTGGGTCCTTACTGTATAATGTTTTTGGGGAAATCACAACGGGCAACGCTGTACGGACGTTTTTCCTACGAGTGACGCAGAATTTTTGATATTCATTCATTATCTAACGTTACAGCGTTGGTGACCTGTGTTTGTAATCAATTGCGTTTTTCGATTATGTGTTAGGACCGTGCGAGCAAAAATTATTTGCATCAAAGAGGGCCTTGCATCTAAGGACGTAATGCTTAATTACCTGAATTAACAATCAATCAGTTATTCCGTCATCTTTGACAGTCGTTACAAGTAATTTGATTCATCGCCAATTTTTCCAATTTCTTGAACAATTCACAAGATGGGATTTACGGAACAGCACAAAACATTTATGGTTGAAGCGTATTTTCGAAACGGGGTTAGAGTAAATGGTAAGTGGCAATACAATCCGGGTTTGTGCATGGACGATTTTCACGAACATTTTCCTAACGTTGCTATTATTGCTGGGGATTTTTATTATTGCCTGAAAAGAACAGTGGCTGTGTTTAGGGAAACAGGTTCTATACAACAAAGGAGCAGAAAGCAGGAAGACCATCTGTAAGAACAGAAGAACTTGTTGCAAACGTTCGTGAAATAATGCAAAATACGCCAACAAATTGTATAAGACGCCTGTCCCAAGAAGTGGGAAGATCTTATGGAACATGCAAGACTATTCTTAAGAAGCAGCTAAATTTATTTCCTTATAAAGTGCAAGTATTCCAAGAAATACAAGCCGCAGATTTTGAAAGACGCAGAAATTACTCTCAATGGTTTAACCAAAATTTATTGGAAATAAATGATTTATTAGACCTGACATATTTTTCGGATGAAGTCTGGTTCCACCTCTCCGGTTATGTGAATTCTCAGAATACACGAATGTGGAGTAGTGAAAATCCCCATTTTTTTGTAGAGTCCACATTGCACCCTCAACAAATTGGTGTCTGGTTGGCTGTTTCCCGAAGAAGAATTGTTGGTCCTATTTTTTTTCCATGACACCGTTACAGCACAGCGGTATAGAGACAATATTTTGAATCCATTTGTGGAGCAATTACTTGACGACGAACTACGTTTTGGATATTTTCAACAGGACGGTGCAACCGCCCATACAGCCGCCGAAACTATTAACTACTTACGCAATTTTTTCGACGTCAGATTGATCAGTTTTCGATCAGACATTGAACTCCCACCTAGATCACCTTGTTTAGCGGTTATGGATTACTTCGTTTTTCCTCATTTAAAGAACACTATTTTTAAGACACCAGTTGCAAATTTAGAACAATTACAAGAAAGGATTATCCAAAAATATGGTAACATTTCTCCAGAGATGCTGGTCAACACTTTCGAAAATATGAAGAGACGTGTAAATTTATGCTTGTGGCGGTGGCCAATTTCAGCAATTTATGTTATTATTTTTTTTTTGTATATTCTTACGTTGTTAATTTTGTAAACAGCAAAAATAAATTTGTATTTGTCTACTTATTTTATTACTCATTAGTTTGGCATATCATGTCATAATATGAATTTGACAAAATTTTAACCTAGATTTGGTTAGATATTATTATATCGTCCCCATATCATTGTGATCTAAACCAAGCTCTACGTTTTTAATCCAAGCCCTCTTTGATGCAAATAATTTTTGCTCGCACGGTATTTCGGCGGTAAGTGCGGTTATTAAGGTTATGTTTTTTTCAGGTTAAAAGTAATGGTGTAGATAGTTCTGTATTTTAAGCAAATGTTGCGAAATATACGGATTGTTTTTGATCCTAAAAAAAACATGCCAATAAGGGTAACAGCTTACACGATTGCCATCTCCTTCTAACTTATCTGAAACTTTGGAAGTACCTATATGTCTGATAGAAAACAAATCGTTTTTGATAAATTAAATGGTAGCTGGGACAGTTGGCAAAGGGTCGCCGATTAGAACAATACAAACTACAATTATTATTCATCTCAAAATCACCGTTTTCATTTTCATTTTCATTCACTCTTCACTGTTAAATCTTGTGGAAACTAAAACTCTTGAAATATTATTTTATATTTTTTAGAGTCGTTTGAGGCGCTCTTTCTTCGCGAAACAAATTATTATAAAATATCTGAATGAAAAAAGAACATCACTCCGCTATACATGCCCCAAAAATAACAAAGCGGACCCAAAACACTCGTAAAAATAGTAAACAGCCACCGAGTCGGCATCATCCACCCTGCTGGGGTTAATTTCTCAACTTTAAATTTATGACGATTTAAGCATCTGGGATGTTGCCAGCCCCAGACTGTGAGAAAACGCCGAAGACCGAAATCGTAGGTGGCGTGGAGCAGGTGGAAAGGAGATAAATGTATTCGCAAACGTTGGGGAGAGACGGAGTAAGAAATTCGGTTGATCGGCGTGGCCTTGAGACCTATATTATATTATTATAATCATCGTGGTGCACTGGAGATGACGAGGGGGTGTATTTTAATGAATAGAAAACAGATTTTAATCTCCCCGAACTATTTTTAATTTTATTCTTCACTTGGCTTCTTTTTGCTACAATAAACGTTGGGATACAATGACGTTTTGTTTGAATTTCAGATTTGGACTGGAGATTTTTTAATATTAAAAATGTGAGAAAGATAGAGTCGTGTGTTTGATATCGGTTGGAAGGTTCGGGTTTGTTTTGTAATTTTGGATGATTTGAATCTTTCTATTGCACAAAAGCTTCATTTAAAATTACCTGCTTTTGTAAAAATCGTTGATGTGCGAGGCAGGGACGGATCCGACTTGTTGATCAACAATTTAAAAAAACTTTTTTTTTTTTCATATGGTCGGGTTTTTAGAACAGAAATATCGTCACAAACTATTTTTTATGTAGATGATAGATTGCCCTTGACGCTCTTTATTGGGAAACATTATTCCTGTACAATAATTATTGGTTATGGTCTGCAAAATGAAGTCTCCTGCGAGCAAAAATTATTTGCATCAAAGAGGGCTTGGATTAAAAAACGTAGGGCTTGGTTTAGATCACAATGATATGGGGACGATATATCTAACCAAATCTAGGTTAAAATTTTGTCGAATTCATATTATGACATGATATGCCAAACTAATAAGTAATAAAATAAGTAAACAAATTTATTTTTGTTGTTTACTAAATTAACAAAGTAAGAATATACAGAAAGAAAAAGAAAAATAATTATATGCATTCTGAGAATTCACATAATCGAAGAGGTGGAACCAGGCTTCATCCGATAAAAATGTCAGGTCTAATAAAATAAATCATTTCTTTTCAATAAATTTTGGGTAAACCATTGAGAGTAATTCCTGCCTGCGTCTTTCAAAATCTGGGGCTTGTATTTCTTGGAATACTTCACTTTATAAGGAAATAAATTTAGCTGCTTCTTAAGAATAGTCCTCCATGTTCCATAAGATCTTCCCACTTCTTGGGACAGGCGTCTTACACAATTTGTTGACGTATTTTGCATTATTTCACGAACGTTTGCAACAAGTTCTGTTCTTACAGGTGGTCTTCCTGCTCCATTTTTGTGTTGAATAGAACCTGTTTCCCTAAACACAGCCACGGTTCTTTTCAGGCAATGATAAAAATCCCCAGCAATAAAAGCAACGTTAGGAAAATGTTCGTGAAAATCGTCCATGCACAAACCCGGATTGTATTGCCACTCACCATTTACTCTAACTCCGTTTCCAAAACACGCTTCAACCATGGATGTTTTGTGCTGTTTCGTAAAGCCCATTGTGTGAATTGTTTAATAAATTGGAAAGATTAGCGATGAATCAAATTACTTGTAACGACTGTCAAAGATGGCCGAATAACTGATTGATTGGTAATTCAGGTAGTTACTGACACCCAACAGGTATTAAGCTCTACGGCTAAGCATTACGTCTTTAGATGCAAGGCCCTCTTTGATGCAAATAATTTTTGCTCGCACGGTAAATGACTCAAACAACAAGCTAACAAAAACGAAAATTATTTAATTATGGCACGTTAACGTACATTATTTATTATTATGTAACCCCGTATAAAAATTCAATAATTTAACATTTTTTTTTAAAGGAGGAATTTTTAGTTTGTCGCGCGCGATAGAAAAAAAAGGTCACGCGCCAAACATTTATTAATATTCCCTGACCTCGTTCCCCATGTCTAGTAAAAACGTTTTTTTTTCCCTTTAGGTATAAAAAGTCGTTTTCAAAGTATAATAAACTGTTTTTGTGCCTACGTCTAGTGTTAAAAGCCGCGCGGGGCTTGTGGCAGGTCAGGTTCCTTATTTATATTGTTCTTGTGCGCCTGTTAGAGAGTTACTGTTGAAAATCAGTATTTATTACGATAACTCTTAGATAATCAGCATTGGTTACCCTTTATTAAATTTAATAAATTCTTGTTTAAAATATGGAAATATGCCTGATCAATTAAAATGTTCTTACATTACACCAGTGCCAAAAGTAAAAAACACTAAAAGATTGGATGAGATGAGGCCAGTAAATGTTTTATGGGATGTAAGTCGTATTGGCACAGTTATTAGAATTCATTGATGCCAACAAAATTTTAGTTTCCGTTCAAGATGGTTTTCGAAAAGGATACTCTACACAGAGACAGCCATTCAATGTGTGATTGAGACGTGGAAGACAACCATTGATAAAGGGGAAAATGTTATAGCTGTATTTTTGGATTTTAAGCGGGCATTCGAAACAATTGACAGTGCTAGATTCTAGATTATTGAGTAAATTGTATCAGTATGGTATTCGCGGATACGTTTATAAATGGTTTAAAAATTATTTAAGTAACAGGTCACAAAAAACAAGTTCCTCAAGGAAGTATACACATTGGTGTCACAGCTATAGTCGGTCCCGGCAGCTGTGAGTAATTCGCAACACTTTCTGGGATAGTTTGAATTAAATAGTTTGAAAATAATTTGAAGGGTCTTACCTGGTATACTGGTATACATCATATGTAAAAAAAATTGAAATACATATACCTGTTGGTTTAATAATTATGTGTCAAAAACTTAATTCCATGGGAGCTCTTTGGGAGCCCACATCTCCAAAGAGGACGCCGATACGAAAGAAATTTATATGAACTTGTATTCTTTTCACGTGTTTTTTTCATATCCGGGAGATTTCCCACATTTTCCCGGACACCCTGTATAATAGCATAAGATAATGGTGTAAATTATTTGACACTTTTTTTGACACGCAACACAAAAATTCCCTAAAACCACAACTTTTTGCAACAGCAATTATTCTACCTTTGCGTTTTACAGTAACAAGAATCGATATCATTTGTTGCACTTGACCAAAAGCTAGTTATTTTGCGGTGAGGATCGTTTCTTTCCACGTTAAACAAATAAAGCACAAATTGTTTTTTTTAATTTTCGGTAATTAGCCGTCTCATTCTCTTCGAATAAAAATTTGCCACGGTCATCATTTATTTGATAGTGTTGCTGGTTGCTGTACTGATGGTAAATTATTTTTAGTTTTATAACGTCGCACAAGTCAATGAACTAACTACCCATTCAAAATACTGATGTTTGATATTCATGGATATGGAAAGCATATAGGTCACGGTGGACCAGGTTAAACTCTTACTGCCTTTCCTTCACCTTCATAGTGACCCAGCCAGCAGGGAGAAGTTTTCAACCCCCTTAAAAGGCAACAACAAAGCACTCATCGTTTGTCATCGCTAAAAGTATATCTCATTTGTATATCAATTTGTCACCTAACAAATCAAATATATAATTCAATCGATAATAAAATTAACTGTATGCATATTTTTAGATTTAGCTAAAGCCTTCGATACTGTCAGTCATAAAATTCTTATTAACAAATTAGAAAAACTTGGATTTCGTGGTCAAATATTAACTTTATTTAAAAACTATTTATATAACAGAGTACATCATGTTAAAATTGGTGAAAATATTAGTTCACCAAAAATATTTAATTATGGAGTACCACAAGGTACAGTCCTAGGACGAATACTTTTTAATATTTATCTGAATGATATTTTTAATTTAGACTATCAAGGGAAACTTCATAGTTTTGCTGATGATACGGTAATTTTTTATGAAGCTCTAAATTGGAATATTTTAAAAAATACTATTGAAAAATATTTTATAATAATAAGCAACTGGTTTAATAAAAACTTATTAACTATAAATTATAACCAAACAACATACATTCCATTTACGTCATACAAAAATAAACTTCCAAATATTAGTCCAATAATATGCAATAATATTAATATAAAGGAAGGTGGAAATATTAAATATCTAGGAATAATTTTTGATACACATTTAAAACGGGATTTACATAGTGACTACATTGTAAAAAACTAAGAATTAGAAATACTTTATTATTCTTTAGTACAAACCCATTTAAATTATGGAATACTAGGATGGGGAGACATAAATAAGAATTATCTTAATAATATTGAAACCATTCAAAAATACATTTTGAAAATTATTTACGAAAAAGACCACCAATATTCTTCTGATTTACTATTTAAAGATAGCAAAAAAATGGATATTAAACAAATATTTTCTTACAACATGTTAATATATATTTTTAAACATAAAAATAAAATAAATTATATTAATCACACAAATGAAACTCGTCATAAAAATACTATTACATATAAAAATAAAGTAAACAAAACAATAGGACACAAACATTTTTTAAACATCAATCCATATATTTTTGATATGCTACCACAGTCAATTAAAATAATTAAATCATTAAATAATTATAGAAATAAAATTAAAAATTGGATATTATCCAATCCAAGAGATATATTCAAGAACATTATTAATAAATAATAAATATACCAAGCTATAATGAATAAAATAAATAAATATATATATTATACATAACGTATTGTATATTCGTATACTAAAGTGATATAAAATATACCAATAAAATATTGTCATGTTAATTTATATTATAATCTAGTTGTGCCTGAATTATGAAATATATTCTTGACAATAAATATTATATTATTTAACTCAAAACAAGTATTTTACTTCTGAGTTCGGAATTGATAGTTTATACAAAAAAAAATTATATATTAACATTAAAATGTCAAAAAAATATTTGAATAAACTTTTATTATTATTATTATTATTTATATTATGCCTTATTGTTACCGTAAGCTGTTCCCCCGCCTCTCGAAGCTGACTACGCCCCTGCAGTCACACTACCCAAAAGGAAAACTGGTAACTTTTACATAGGATCTATCAAATCATCACTTTACTTTTAAAAGTCTGTATAAAAAGTTCAAAGCACAAATTCCTGATGAGTGCCAAAGTAATAAAACTTTTTCGTAAATATACAGTACCTTTGACACTCCGTATTTTAGAAACTATCAACTATTGGATTAGGGTAAATTGGATTAGATTCCAGAAATTCATATTTTAGCCTTAGCATAGATATTCAAAAATCAAAATATTTAAAAGTAAATTGTTTTTACTAATACCTAATATAATATCATTATCTAATTTTTACTATTTACGGAAATAAAATCGATATCCATTTAAACCATTATTTAAAAACAACACAGTGACATTACCTGATTACATCAGTGTCGATTGAAAGTAAAAAACATTTGATTACGATTATTAAAATTTTAAATTTTGTTATTTTTGTTTGCTTACGTTATGCATATTGTTGGCTTTTAAATTAATCGATGTTAGTAGTAATAGCCGTCCAATCAAATATAAACTATTTTGAAAAATACAGTACCAATTTTACCTACCGGCCATAAAAAGTATAAAAATCCGTTTCACTGCTTAACCTTTTTCTTCTGTCTTATTTTATGTAGATCCAAAATTACACTAAGCATATTATATTAAACGTTTTTATTTTGTGCCAGCCGCTGGTAAGAAGAAATGCATGTTTTTTACCCAATTAGCATTTAAACGTCTTTCTTGCCATTCTCCCCCCCTCCATTCCATGGAGAAATCGGGTATTGCAAGGGGAATATTACTTCCCCTACTATCTCTAGCTACACCATGCACCACTGCACATGGTTTCTCATACAATTCTCAGAAAAAATCAACCACAAACAAGACACTAATAAAATATAACTTTTTTTAGTGCATCAAGAATATATGGAAATATGCCTGATCAATTAAAATGTTCTTACATTACACCAGTGCCAAAAGTAAAAAACACTAAAAGATAGGATGAGATGAGGCCAGTAAATGTTTTATGGGATGTTGAGAAATTATTAGAAGAAGTCGTATATGAACAGTTATTAGAATTCATTGATGCCAAAAAATTTTTAGTTTCCGTTCAAGATGGTTTTCGAAAAGGGTACTCGACAGAGACAGCCATTCAATGTGTGATTGAGACTTGGAAGAGAACCATTGATAAAGGGGAAAATGTTATAGCTGTATTTTTGGATTTTAAGCGGGCATTCGAAACTATTGACAGGGCTAGATTATTGAGTAAAGTATCAGTATCGTATTCGCGGTAACGTTTATAAATGATTTAAAAATTATTTAAGTAACAGGTCACAAAAAACAATAATATCAAAAACATATTCAAATAAAAAAATAAATAATATAGGAGTTCCTCAAGGAAGTATACTAGGTCCAATATACATCAACGATATGCCTTTAGTCTTAAAAATGTGTAAGTTACAAATGTTTGCTCATGACACCCTAATTTACATTAATGTTTTAAATATTGTTGATGGTCTAAATCAGGTATGGGCAACCTTTGCTTAGCTGAGGGCGTAATTTCGGGCCTTAATCAGGTCGCGGGCCGTGAGCAAGAAATAGGTAGGTAGTAGTGAATAGGAAAGCGACAAAAATTCACACATTTTTTATTTAATAATCAAACATAAAATGCAAATTAATAAAAGATAGAAAAATCAAATGAAAATTAATGAGAAACTTGAGTTTGAAGCTGAGAAACAAGAAGATCAATATTGGCGTCAATATCACTAGTACATAGGCGCAAAGTGTTTTCTAAATTAACATCTGTAAGCCGAGTACGATGCTTATTTTTTATTAATTTTCATGATTGAAAAAAGCTGCTCAGATTTATTCGTGCTTCCGAATGTGCAAATTATTTTTCGAGCGAAAACTCTCAGCTGTGGATACTTTTCTTCGGAAAGGTATTTTCTGTAAAATTCGCTTAGTTCCACATCATCAAATTTAGACTTCAAATATAAGTCTTCTTTAATCTTAACAACAAGCGCGCTCTGCCTGCCTTTTCATACGCAAGCGCTTCCATCGGGCGCGCGTTATTTAAAATATTTGAATTCTCTCGCGGGTCGGCTTGAAGCTAGTGGAGGGCCGGATCCGGCCCCATACCTGGTCTAAATACTCTAAATTCTGAGATAAATATATTATTAAATTGGCTAAAAGTAAATAAATTGAAATTAAATATTTCAAGTCTTTCTGGCCATTCTTCCACCCCATGTCTCCATTCCATGGAGAAATCGGGTCTTGCATGGGGAAGATTGCTTCCCCTACTATCTCTAGCTACACCATGCACCACTGCACATGGTTTCTCATACAATTCTCAGAAAAAAATCAACCACAAACAACAAGACACTAATAAAATTAAACTTTTTTTTAGTGCATCAAGAATATTTCTAAAAAACCCTAATTTTGATGTCTATCAAGTTAGCATTACCAATGAAAAATTTCGAATTCGCAATAGGCGGATTAATTGTCGGAAATATGTCGAAAATTTGTCGTGAAAACGAAAATTTTGTCGCTGCTTTTTTTTTTTAAATAACCCCTGGTAATGCTAACTTGACAGTTAAGTTAGCATTACCACCGTTTAAAAAGGGGTAAGATAAACTCAAAAACAAAAAGTAATTGCGGAAATAATTGTCGCTTTTTTGTCGCTAAATAATAGTGCAAAAGAAAAGTTTTTTTGCGAATGTTTTTTAAAACTAACCCCTTGTAATGCTAACTTGGCAGTAAAGCTAGAATTACCAGCCTCATAAATGGGGTAAAATGCATTCCTATATAAAAAAGGTTGGAGGGAATAATTTTTGCTTTTTGTCGCTTAAATATGTACCAGTTGTTGAACATAGGAGTATCCCTATTGTCCCAATGTCAAATGCAATTTCAACTTAGACTTGCTTTACCATCGCTCAAATTTCAATTTTTTATCATATCCTGGGCTTTCAAATTTAATCAATTATTGTCGGTTCACGCAAGTAAATTAGCGAAAATAAGTAGAAATTTATCGCCCTTTTTTATCCAAAGAACAACCCTTAGGTGCACTTTAAACTTACACCAGCATTACCATCGCTTAAATTTTTAATTCATATTATTTTTTAGGCACTAAAATTAAATAAATAATTGTCGTTCGACGAATTCTAATAAATGAAGCAAAAAATGAATTTATATTTTTATATATATCCATTTTATCCATAACAGCTCTTAAGTGCACTTTAAACTCACACCAGCATTACCATCGTTTAAATTTAAATTTTCAATCATTTCTCAGACCTCAATATTAACTAATAATTGTCGTTCGACGATTAGTAAAATGAAGAAATAATTTGTCGTGCCTTATTTTTAATCCCAAAAACAACCCTCAAGCGCATTTTCAACCTAGACTAGCATAACCATCACTCAATTTTTAATTTTTCATTATTCCCTAGGCTTTAAAGTTTAATAAATAATTGTCGTTCGACGGATTCTAATGAGTGAAGCAAAAATGAATTTGTCGTCCTTTCTTTTATTTACAAAACAGCCCTCAAATGCACTCAAAATCTTAACGAGCATTACCATGGCTTAAACTTAAATTCTCAATCATTTCTCAAACTTTAAAATTGAATAAATAATTGTCGTTCGACGGATTCTAATGAGTGAAGCGAAAAATTAATTTGTCGTTTTTTTTATCCATCCAGCTTTTGCTTTTTGCTCAAAAACAATCCGCACTATGTTACTGTGTTGAAAATAGCAATTCGATCGCTGAAACCATTCGAAATATATCGCCTATTGATAAATGTTTAATTTAAAGAAAACTGTCGAAGATTTTTTTATTTAATTAAAGATGATAAAAAATATTCAATACATTATTTTGTTAATGCTCAAAACAAAGGTTTTTGGGCGTGGCACCCGAAAATTTTTTTGCCAACTTCATTTCCAGCCCCCCCTAAATCTACTACCCAGTTACGTCCCTGCTGTTTTATGGATAAAAAAAAGAACGACAATTTAATTTTTCGCTTCACTCATTAGAATCCGTCGAACGACAATTATTTATTTGATTTTAGTGCCCAAAAAATAATAAAAAATAGAAGTTTAAGCGATGGTAATGCTGGTGTAAGATTAAAGTGCACTTGAAGGCTGTTTTATGGATAAAAAAAAGAACGACAAATTAATTTTTTGCTTCACTCATTAGAATCCGTCGAACGACAATTATTTATTTAATTTTAGTGCCTAAAAAATAATATGAATTAAAAATTTAAGCGATGGTAATGCTGGTGTAAGTTTAAAGTGCACCTAAGGGCTGTTCTTTGGATAAAAAAAGAGCGATAAATTTCTACTTTTTTTCGCTAATTTACTTGCGTGAACCGACAATAATTTATTAAATTTGAAAGCCCAGGATATGATAAAAAATTGAAATTTGAGCGATGGTAAAGCAAGTCTGTTGAAAGTGCATTTGACACTGGGACAATAGGGATACTCCTATGTTCAACAACTAGTACATATTTAAGCGACAAAAAGCGACAATTATTCCTTCCAACCTTTTTTATATAGGGATGCATTTTACCTCATTTGAGAGGCTGGTAAGTCTAGCTTTACTGTTAAGTTAGCATTACGAGGGGTTAGTTTTAAAAAACATTCGCAAAAAAATTTTTCTTTTGCACTATTATTTAGCGACAAAAAAGCGACAATTATTTCCGCAATTACTTTTTGTTTTTGAGTTTATCTTACCCCTTTTTAAACGGTGGTAATGCTAACTTAACTGTCAAGTTATCATTACCAAGGGTTATTTTTTAAAATAAAGCAGCGACAAAATTTTCGTTTTCACGACAAATTTTCGACATATTTGCGACAATTAATCCACCTATTGCGAATTCTAAATGTTTCATTGGTAATGCTAACTTTATAGACATCTAATTTTGTTGCCTCGAGGGCAAGCAACTTGAAGCTGTCATTTCCCCCACTAAATCAAATAATTAATACGCGTGCAGTGCACCCGCAAAACCCCTCATTATACGGGGCCACGCGAAAGTCAACCTTCACACATTCGATTGTTAACAGAACCAATACAATAAACCTTATCTCTAAATATAGATCACTAAATAAGCAACCACTTTTCAGGTTTACCAACATATGATTTCACCAATGCGTGTCGTAAACCTTCTAAAATTTCACCCCTTTAGAATCGATTCGCACTGTCGTTTCTTCGTGAGACGGTGGCTCCATTGTATTAATCGGAAGCGATCGAAATTAGGGGTGGGTCATTATTTGCAACCCTTATTTCGTATGTTATTGTTGTTTAATGTTGACAGAATTATTAGTATTGAGTTACAATCGAGGATGAGATTGTCCGATTAGAAAATCGAATCAGATTTATTTTGGGTTAGTTAGACGAAAGAATGGTGTTGAATTATATATAACGGCAACTCTCAATATCCCTTAAGACCTGTTTTTCTGAATGAAACCTGGATATACAGTAAAGGGGCTGTTAGGCGAAGATGGCAAGATGATACTCTTCATACAGTTAAACAAAAATCGTCAGAGAGTGTACAGTATACAGGGTGGCCCTTTAGTGTGGCAAAGTACAATAGCTCCGTTACTATTTCAAATACATTAAAAATATTAATACAAAAGTTGAAGGGCAGTAAGTGACTTATAACGTAAAATTATTTTTAACTTTATAGGGTGGCTCAAAAAAGCGGAACAATAAAAAATGTACTTTTTTCAAATGGAACACCCTGTATATTTTTCATTTTTAAATTCCATATTAAATTATAATTATTTTTTATTAAATACATTATTAGTCTATACTTTATAGTTTCCGAGATATTGGCTCTTGAAAAGTGACATTTTTGAACTTTGACAGCTTCTAGCTTTCTAACAGTACGTCTTAGAGCAAAACGGCTTACATGTCCCTATCTTTAATTTTTATTATCTTCCCAAAAAAATCAACTTCCGGTTAAACCGGATGTTACTCGAAAGCAGGAAATATAGTTGTTCCGGTTTAACTGGAAGTTGATTTTTTTGGGAAGATAATAAAAATTGAAGATAGGGACATGTAAGCCGTTTTGCTCTAAGACGTACTGTTAGAAAGTTAGAAGCTGTCAAAGTTGAAAAATGTCACTTTTCAACAGTCAATATCTCGGAAACTATAAAGTATAGACTAATAATGTATTTCATAAAAAATAATTATAATTCTATGTAGAATTTAAAAATGAAAAAATATACAGGGTGTTCCATTTGAAAAAAGTACATTTTTTTTGTTCCGCTTTTTCGAGCCACCCTATAAAGTTAAAAATAATTTTACGTTATAAGTCACTTACTGCCCTTCAACTTTTGTATTAATATTTTTAATGTATTTGAAATAGTAACGGAGCTATTGTACTTTGCCACACTAAAGGGCCACCCTGTATATTACTCTACATGCTGGTTAAGAAAATGGATTTGTGAATAATGAGTTTGATATTCAAACCTTGTCTGAAATCTGGTGACTATCATGATTCGATGAATAGTGAAAACTTTGAGAAATTATTTGAAGCAAAATTGTTACCATACTTGGAAAACCCGTCGCTTATTATCATGGATAACGCCACCTATCATCCTGGGCTAATTGAAATAATTCTAAATACAAGTTGGCAAAAAGATTACTTATTGCATGGTTAGAACAAAGACAAATTCGGGTTTCGCCATTTGCAATGAAGAATCAGATCTGGATAATAGTGAAGCAGCATATCACACCCGAACGTTACAAGTAATTTGCAAAACGCTATTTATTTTACTCTTTAATTATTTTTATTTTATTTTAATAGGTTGGACGAACTAGCATTGCAACATCGACATCGAGTTGTAAGACTTCCTCCATATCATTGCCCCTTCAATCCTATTGAAATGGTTTGGTCGGAATGTAAGCGTTATTATGATGCAAAAATAAGTTCTATGCATCCTGTATGAAATGACGTAGTTTTGGAACTGTGCCATAAAAAATGTAACAGTGGAAAAATGGAAAAATTATGTAACACACACTAATAAAATTATAAATGATGTGTGGGAACGCGAAAGATTTATCGATGCTTCAGATACTCTTCCTCTTATTATTAACTTGGACGAATCTGATGATGATGATTCCTGCGGAGATGATTTATTTTAATTATTAAAAACTGTATTTTGTTGCGTTGTCATTTTCCATTATATTTTCTTCCTTATGATTTTATAAATAAGACGAAAGTATTTGAGACAAAATTTATAGATTGATATACGAGACAAAAAAATGTATATGTAAATGTAAATTTAAATCAATTAAAAATTTCATACTACTTTTCAAATTTTTTTATCCCTGATACCTTTTATACCGGGTGTCAACGAGATTATTGTACATAGCACCACAGTGTTATGTTAAAAGATATTTTAATCAAATTTGGGTTACTGTAATGTTTAAAAGGGATCTTTATTTTTACCTAGAAACCAACTGAATTTCACTTCCGGCTTAGCCGGAACTACTCCATTTATGTTTTTTTTTTGACAACCTGTATATTATATTGCACAGTCAAATTCTCCTCAAAATTCTCTTTTCAACGACATACAACAAGTTGACATTTACTTACAAAATGGCGGCGTAGGACTCATTTTACCAAAAACAAAATGGTGTCTATAAAACAACGTTTGCAATTGATATGGGAAAAATAGTGATAAAATCTTCTAAGTTGGTCCCTTTTGTAATTCTTTAAGCACTGACATTTAGATTTTCTTCTTTTGTTTCTAAAGGAAGGTATTTTTTTATTGTTTAAAAAAATCTTAACTTTAACCCTATTTTACACAGTTTTTTTAAATGTTATCATACTTTTTATTATTTAGTATGAAAGTCTAAAGTATCCTTAAGCACCTAGGGATATTTTCGAAATCAGAATGCGTTTTGCTTCAGTTGTAAACAAGAAAAAAAAACCGTGCATTTTTCAATAAAAACTGAATAACTTAGTTCCACCTAAGTTGGCTTTGGATAACAAAATTGGTATTTGTCAACGCCATTATCAGACTATTAGTTTGTAATGAAAATTTTGTAGTGTATTGTGCTTTTGGTCGTGGGTCTGATTCATATTTCGTTAAATAAGAATAAAATGGTTAAGTTTACAAGAGAAGAACAAATTAATTAATTAACATGTTAATTATTTAACAATTAAATTTGTATTATTGAAGCAAAACGCATTCTGATTTTGAAAATATCCCTAGGTGCTTAAGGATACTTTAGACTTTCATACTAATTAATAAAAAGTATATGATATTATTTAAAAAATCTCTGTAAAATAGGGTTAAAGTTAAGATTTTTTTAAACAATGAAAAAATACCTTCCTTTAAAAACAAAAGAAGAAAATCTAAATGTCAGTGCTTAAAGAATTACAAAAGGGACCAATTTAAAAGATTTTATCACTATTTTTCCCGTATCAATTGCATACGTTGTTTTATAGACACCATTTTGTTTTTGGTAAAATGAGTCCTACGCCGCCATTTTGAAAGTAAATGTCAACTTGTTGTATGTCGTTGAAAAGAGAATTTTAAGGAGAATTTGACTGTGCAATATAATGTACAGGTTGTCGTTTAAAAAAAACATAAATGGCGTAGTTCCGGTTAAACCGGAAGTGAAATTCACTTGGTTTCTAGGTAAAAATAAAGATCCCTTTCAAACATTACAGTAACCCAAATTTGATTAAAATATCTCTTAACATAACACTGTGGTGCTATGTACAATAATCTCGTTGACACCCGGTATACCCTAAATAAACTACTTCTGACTTCATTAACAGTATCAAAATAATAATTAAAAATTTAAAAAAAACGCGCTTGTATTTTACTTGTTCACATGCATCTGTCTTTATGTAGATCGAGCCTAAGAAAAATCATAACCTTTACCACCAGTAAGTCAAACCGACTGAATTAATTTACGACGTACCGCAAATATGAAGAAAATGACGTAACGGTCAGCGGTCATTGAACAGACTTTATATTGAAAAAAGGAAAGCACAAAGTCTTTCTCCACAAGTTTATTAGAATAGCTAGGCGAACCTAGAATAATTTATAATAACTTGACATGTTTCGAGTATAGAAACACTCATCATCAGGAAAACAAAGTAAATAGTACAATGCCGATGTTGTTAGCAATAGAGAAAATAATAAGTGGGATTGAGCCGTAATGGAGCTTTCAATGGTGGATACGAGGTGTAAAAAATGAATAGTCAGAAGACCGACAAGACTTCAGCATACTGGAAAGTCGAGGGCTAGTGCATAAATTTAAATCTATTAATTTTGCACACAATTTGTATGCTTTGACTCCTGCCGGGGTAACTGGGCCGTAACAAACCTGGTACCCCAACAGCATTTTACTTTTTACTGAAGCTAAATGATGCTTTGAATTTTACGAAAACCAATGTTTTCTTTTTTATTTCCCTCTCATTTCTCTACTTTTACATGTCTCCGACAAAGTTTAATGAAACTTAAGATTTTTCACTACTTATAGCTAAATCATTTTCACAAAGTCTGATAAAACCCTCTGATTTTTCTTTCGTTCTCTTCATTTTTCTGCCCAAGACAGGGCCTTTGCACTAGCCCTTGACTTTCCACTCTTTCCAGTATGCTGAAGTCTTGTCGGTCTTCGGACAACTTATTCATTTTTACACCTCGTGTATATGTCGTAGGCTGATAGTGAAATTCGTCATTTCATGAAAAGCCTAGTCACTTCATGAAGCGTCGGCAGATTGTGTAAAAACATGAAATTACACGATCTGCCGCGTTACTTCATGAAGAGACCTTGACGTTTCGGCGTATTATGTATAACACAATCTGCCTAATTTTAAATATCGTCACTTCATGTAGTACCTAACGATGTCATGTCAGTCGGCAGATTGTGTAATTCCGTCTAAAAGGTATATTGGCAACTGGTTTGTTCGTTGTTCCCCAGAGCATTTTTTTTAAATTAAATTTTTTCAACTAATATTATTTTATAAAAATAAAAAAAAATGCTCTGACAAACCCGAACAAACCAGTTGCCAATGCCTTTTAGACGGAATTACACAATATGCCTTGTTTTTGTGGCATTTCATGAAGCGACGATATTTAAAATTAGGCAGATTGTGTTAGCCTGGATCCACATACATCCGTGATACGCATCCGTTCTGTACCACATGATTAATATGAACCAATGAAATTTTAGGGCCCTAAAATTGCAATTGCAAATGCCCAATAACAATCACCATGAGCACCAAAAGATTTCTATTGTTTACAGAAGGAGAAAATTGATATCTTTATAATCGTTAAATTAATTTGTTCCATATACCCGTTATAACTTTTTGATTAAACCTTTCTTCACACCTTTTAGTCCGTTCTCTATATAAATAAACTTTTTTCGAGAAATTTTTATTCTTCGAAATTTAACGGACGGTTAAACGAAAAAAAAACTAGAACGAAATTTTTGGCGTACAGCACGTGGTACACTTTTTACATTATTTGAAAATAAATTGCCTTTTTAAGTTTTAATTTTAACTGTATTAGGCACGGGCTTATTGATGGGTTTATATCTGGTACCGCGGTACCGAAAAATTGACGAAATTAGTTTTTTTTTTGGGGGTACCGAGTTGTTTGTTATTAGCGGTATTATGGTGTGGTTTACAGATATTTTAATTAGGTTTTTATTACGAGTTACAATTCCTTTTTTATAGGACGCCAAATTAAAATCGCCTTAAGAGCTCGCCATCGAGCTGTTTAAAATGTATTTTATTTATTTCAAATCTCTTTATTGTTTACATGTATTTTATATTGCATATCTTATAAAGTGTATACGATCTTAGTTGAGACTATGGAGGACTTGAGGTAGGAGGCCGATTGCAATGCATTGGATTCGGTCCCAAATTAGAATCGGTAATTCAGCTTTACGAGTCGCCGTAAGATGGCGTCTTCGACTCGTAGAAAATTTTCTACGAGTCGAAGACGAGGGAAATTTTCTATCAACAAAAACATGAATGAAACCGAGAAAAAAATTATCGTGAATTAATTCTGCTATACGTGGGAGATTCGGTAAGAAAATTTCATAAATTGGAGTTTCTTTTAATGTTCCTGAAATTTTAAAGTTATATTTGAATTTATATAAAGACATTGGATTTCAGATAACAAATTTGTTATTTAATGTTTCTCACATTTTAGTAAAAAAAATTAGTTACTAAATGCTCAATTTCTTTAGCAATCGAACTTGCTGTGCGTCTTCGACTCGAGTCGAAGACGAGGGAAATGTTCTATCAACAAGACCATTCGTGACCTTAAAAAAAAATTATCGGTAATACTTCTGCTGCTAGCAAGATTATAAGTGAGCATTGAGAGCGATAATTGCTATAAACGCATGGTTGCAATAACCTATTTCCTATTGGCTAAATTACCGTGATATTATTACTGCACAATGGTCTAGCAATTTTCGTTGTCTTACAGTAGGAAAGCGTGTCGCGTCGCTGCCACATATAATATTAAACAGTTTTGTATAAAGAGTATGTTAATTCTTATAAGGAATAAAAGGCTTTTTTCTCAGTGCACCTTATTTCTTTTTAAAGGCGAAAAAGCTGAACTTGGAATTGAACATAATCGCTTTATTAATTAAATATCTTTATCTACCCTACCATTTTAGTTACCTTTTTTAATAGTTTCAATTTAGAAGCAAATATTCCTGAACAATTCGAAACAAATTTTCTTTCTCCAAATGGCAACCGCAATCTTCTATTAGTTTGGCTAATCTGACATGGTACGATGTGGATTGATCGTAACGTCGGACAATTTTTTGTCACGTAACATATACGTATAATTTTGAAAATATTCATGAGCTCGAATAAATTTCCGGAAATAATTTAACCGTTTGTGGTATTAGTGAAAACATGCATGTACCTGCGTTTCAATTAACCGAGAAGTGACCGCACCAGATTAATTAGTTTGGAAAGAAAAATTGAAAACCTAAATCATCCCCGTAAAATGCTCTAGTTTTGGGTTTTTCAAAAAGAAATTTCAAAAAAATTATGAAGATGTAAAGTTGACCATAAAACGGGACTTTTAAAAATGTCTTTATATTGCCATTTTGGCCTTATTCAAAAAACTAGCACTAAAACATTTTGACCACATTCCTGAACTATCAAATTCTTTTTAGTTTTTGTTTTATTCCAAACCAGTTTTCTAGTTCTCGACTGGAATATAAACCCTTGCAAACCAAAAATTTAAAAATAGGTACTCGCTAGTTTTGTCGCCACCAACTAGCAAATTTTTGGTTTGCAATGGTTTATATTCCAGTCAAGAACTAGAGCAGTACTTTGAATTAAAACAAAAACTAAATAGAATTTGAAAAGCTCTATTAAAAAATTGTCACTTATAATCTCCCTAGCAGCAGAATTATTACCGATATTTTTTTTAAGGTCACAAATGGTTTTGTTGATAGAAACTTGTCCCGAGTCGAAGACGAGGGAAATTTTCTATCAACAAAAACCTGAATGAAACCGAGAAAAAAATTACCGGGAATTAATTCTGCTGCGTGGGAGATTCGGTAAGAAAATTTCATAAATTGGAGTTTCTTTTAATGTTCCTGAACTTTTAGTAATAAACCTTAGTTACTAACAAAATCAACTTCTATTGTAAAAAGACAGTGCGTCATATTAAACTAAACTCGTCGGAAATATGTTTTTTAAAGTTATATTTGAATTTAAAACTATAAAGACATTGGATTTCAGATAACAAATTTGTTATTTAATGTTTCTCACATTTTAGTAAAAAAAAATTGTTACTAAATGCCCAATTTCTTTGGCAATCGAACTTGCTGATTCAGTACCAAAACGAATAATTTTTTACACAATATTATTGTAACAATAAATATCACGGGTACGACTAAAAAACTGATTGTTACTTGCTGGTTTGTCTGACCTGTCACTTCGAAATGACTTGACATTTGAGTTCAAATTAAGTCGTAGTAGTATACCTAAGAAAAATTATCACTTATTAATTTCATTAGGTTAATAGGCTATAGACTATCGCGATAGTCTCCTGTTGCTATAAGCGACGTAAACAAAAAGGAGCCTTCTAATTGGTTGAAAATAAATTTATGAAATTTTCTTAGTTAAAAACCGTCAAATGAAACTATTTTAATATTTTAATCATAAATAAAGCGCAATTAAATCACAACATTATAATATCAAGCCATTAACAACTCGTAAATTGTGAACGGCGGTAGCTTCCATTCACAGTTGGTGGGCAAAAAATCCAATAATTCGAAAATTATCGGCCACTCAACTTCACATAAAATATCCGGCAAGAAAAACTATCGGCAGCGTCTGAGTCATAACAGTCACAATTTAGCTCATTGCCAAATTGTGTTAAAAATACCGCGCTATCGGAAACTTAAGGTTCTCCATTTATTTTTGAAGAAGTAGTCCATACTCAAAGTGGAGTTAAATTTATAGAAAAAAAAAGAAAAGCACGAAGTCTTCTCCACAATTTTTATTAGAAAAACTAGGCGAACCTAGAATAATTCATAATAATTAAATTCGACATGTTTCGAGTGTAGAAACACTCATCATCATGAACACAAAGTGAATGGTACAATGCTGATGTTGTTAGCCAATAGAGAAATTAACAGTGGGATTGAGCCGTAATTGAGCTTTCAAAGGTGTAAAAGAGGTGTAAAAAATTGAATAGTCAAAAACCGACAATCAAGACTTCAGCATACTGGAACGTCAGGGGTTAGTGCAAAGACCCTGTCTTGGGCAGAAAAATGAAGAGTGTAAAAGAAAAATTAGGGAGTTTGTTAAGTAGTGAAAAATCTTAAGTTTTATTCAGCTTTGTTAGAGACATGTAAAAGTATTGAAATAAGAGGGAAAGAAAAAGAAAAAAATGTTTTTCATAAAAGTCGAAGCATCATTTAGCTTGAAGTAAAATACTGTTGGGGTACCAGGCTTTTTACGGCCCTAGTTATACAGTGACCGGCAAAGAGTTCGCAACATTTGGGAAACATTTTTATTAGCGAAATATTGAAAAATCTTTTTTGGGGGATTGGATGTGCATGTCCCATAACCTTAAAATCGATTTTGACATACGTCACGTGACCAATGGTATGGCGGGAAACTTGAAAAAACCAATATGAAATCATCATAAATCAGATAAGTTGATGAGATATCGAAAAAATTCCAAGAATAAAAAGTGTTTAGAATTCCATTAGAACCTTAAATACAATGTTTGGGATATCTACTTGAAAAAATATAAAATCGAATATTTTTGTAAATATATTTTTACCGAATTAAAAATTTCCATATTTTTCCTTTCTTAAAGCTTCATTAAAGTAAAACTGACATCTGGTGACCACAACTAGAAATATTCATTTCAATTCATTTCATTTCAAAAAATTCGTTAACACTTGGATACCAGCTGTTGCAATAGTCTATTTCTAATAACCTTATCGATATTTTTTATATCGAAATATTCTATTATGTTAAGAAATACTTAAATTCATTAATCCAAAGCAAATTTTATTTATAACCGTAAAAAATAATTTTGAATTTCGCAGAAATCTTTTAAAAAATCTAAAAATTAATAAAAATTTAAATTATTTTATTGAGCCAAATAAACAACAATTTATACATATTATACCAAACAAAAGAATGACAAAGTAGGCGTTGAAATTAAAACAAGACACATTGTATTTAAGGTTCTAATGGAATTCTAAGCACTTTTTATTCTTGGAATTTTTCGATATCTCATCAACTTATCTGATTTATGATGATTTCATATTGGTTTTTTCAACTTTCCCGCCATACCATTGGTCATGTGACGTATGTCAAAATCGATTTTAAGGTTATGGGACATGCACATCCAATCCCCCAAAAAAGATTTTTCAATATTCCGCTAATAAAAATTTTTCCCATATGTTGCGAACTCTTTGCCGGTCACTGTATGTCTCAAAGATAGTTGCAACACTTACCTATTTTTCTAGACTAGATTCTTGGGCTTGGATTACCCGTTCACCGTTTCCTTATAATCCATGTACAGTAACAAATTAAATCAAAGAGTAAAAAAAAATTGATGTCTCCCCCATGAGAGCTATTTTGACATCCTGAGAGATAAAACTTACTTGCATGTCTTAAATATCGGAATAGTAGCAGCGGGATTGGCAACATATAGCAAAGGTTACGTATCGGTAATAGAGTTTGAGACCGTCGGGCCCTAGACGATAAAAAAAATGCCGATTATCTCACAAATAATACTGTCGCATGGCCAAATTCGACAGAATCGTGGGTCTTTTTTATACACGGTTTTCGAGGGCCGGAATTCGGTCCTTATTTTTTATACCTGCTACTTGTTAAGCCTGCCGCGGTTACGTGTAGTTTTCGGATTGTAAGATTTAAAAGTCCTGGACTGGACCGTTATCCTTTAAAATCAAAAATTATCGCTTTTAATTAACTATTGTCTTTATTTGTTTAAATAACAAAGTTTCAACTAATAAGTATCTCTAGCTCTAGTCGTCTTCAGGTGAATAATAATAATAGTAATGAATACTGTATAGTATTTACCTGAAGATGCAAGCACGTAGCCAGGAAATGTATTCGGGGGGGTCCGGCAGTGGCGTATTTCGGATTTTGATGAGGGTGGCCTTTCTTTCTTTCTTTCTTAAAAAATGCGCCGCAGACAAAAAAATTTTAGATGCCACGCCCTTTTTTTGACTCTCGAAACTTGGAAATTCTTAGTTTCGATAGCCTAACCCGAAAAAACGTAGATATTGGGTATACATAGAAAATTAAAAATTTTTATTTTAAAAATTATTTTCTTTAAGTTATGTATAATATTATGTGTTATTTTCCTATTTTGCTGAAAAAAAAATAAATTTCTGAGAAGAATTTCGGGGGGGGGGGTCCGGACCCCCTGGTCCCTCCCCTGGCTACGTGCTTGTGAAGATAACTGAAGATACTTACCAGTTGAAACGTTGTGATTTCAAATAAATAAAGACAATGCAAATACAACACTCTTCTTTCAGTCAAAGGGTCTGAAACGGGCACGCGGCGAGGACCGTTGGAAGGATATAGCGCGAAGCGCCATCTAATGTCGGTGTTGGACACTTCTTAAGGTGGAATTCTCAACGTCATTCCATCTATTGCAAACCTATAACCTATTTCGCGTTGCTTTTTTTAGTTTGTTATTTTATTGACTAAGATTTAAATAAAATCAATATCGTCGGTACAATATTTAGGTAATATCTGACATATTACAAAAATATTAATTTATTTTATTGCTAATTTTGGGAGAATTGTTTAGTGAAAGAAGAATGACAAAATTTTATTAAAAAAAAATTTACCCAATATTTTTCGCTATACCTACAATTCTCCTAAAATATTTAATGAAATTCCTTGATATTTCTTTAATATGTCATTTATTTACGTATAAAATATGAAGACGATAATGATTTTATTTAAATTTTGTGTAAAACCTAGAAAAATTAAATAAATATACGCGAAATATGTTATAGGTTAATTGGCAAGCATGTTGATACTCCCACCTTAATTAACAATTACTATTCAACGCAACGGTTGGTTCTTTGTTCATAACAACATAACACTGTTTCTATTTAGTTTTAATTCTAGCTAAATAAAATGAAAATAATAAGTATTTGAAAAAGCAGAGCCGTCAAAAATTTTCCTGATTATGTAATACGGACCGAAACGTAATTAAATAGGGTTTAATGATAGAACATTGTATGCGGGGTCAAACGAACTCTATATACTAGAATAAAAAATCCAGGTCTGTATTAAAAAAAATAAGTTGACGATGGTAACTCTGTTATAACAGAAGACATAGAAGAAGCTGATATTTTGTAGAGAAGAAAAAATGCGTTGAATCTTGAATCCAAATGGTAGAATTGTATTTAATCTTCGCCACTAAAAAAATTAAAATTCGTTAACAAACGATACTTTCGAAGTTTTTCACCTGTAATTTTTTTCTCCGGTTTTTTGTAAATTTGTATATAGCAGATAATTTACCCCCTTGGGGGTAGTTTACTAAAGACGATAAATCCAAATGGTGAAATTTTAATCTTCTCCACTAAAAAAATTAAAATTAATTTACAAATGCTGCTGGTGCTGATGAACGTTGCTAACTTCACATAATATATGATTTCTTGTTGTTTTCTTCGCTATTGTGGATTGTGGGTGTTTAATATTTATGGATTTCTAGTTTTTATGTAATTTAGTAAATTGTGTATGTGCCTTTAGTGACTCGGATATCTACTAGTATTGTATGATTTTATTATGCCCAAATAGGGGTAAAATACGGGGTATTTCATATTTTCAATAAGTATGAAGTAGTGCTAGGTTCTTGCTATGCAATTTTATTTTATTTTAATCAAAATAAACACATCTAACTTGGCCTAGAACAAACAAAATGTTAAAGCCCGGACCTGTCTATTTTCCCATTTGTTAAACGATAATTTTGCAGTGCGCATGCCTATTCCTGTGCCAAACTAATGACTACTAATGAGTAATAAAATAAGTAGACAAATACAAATGTATTTTTGTTGGTTACAAAATTAACAAAGTAAGAATATACCTACAGAAAGAAAAAGAAAAATAATTACATAAATTTAGCTGCTTCTTAAGAATAGTCCTGCATGTTCCATAAGATCTTCCCACTTATTGGGACAGACGTCTTATACAATTTGTTGGCGTATTTTGCATTATTTCACGAACGTTTGCAACAAGTTCTTCTGTTCTTACAGATGGTCTTCCTGCTCCTTTTTTGTGTTGTATAGAACCTGTTTCCCTAAACACAGTCACGGTTCTTTTCAGGCAATGATAAAAATCCCCAGCAATAAAAGCAACGTTAGGAAAATGTTCGTGAAAATCGTCTATGCACAAACCCGAATTGTATTGCCACTCACCATTTACTCTAACCCCGTTTCGAAAATACGCTTCAACCATGAATGTTTTTTGTGCTGTTCCGTAAAGCCCATTGTGTGAATTGTTCAAGAAATTGGAAAAATTAGCGATGAATCAAATTACTTGTAACGACTGTCAAAGATGACGGAATAACTGATTGATTGTTAATTCAGGTAGTTACTGACACCCAACAGGTATTAAGCTCTACGGCTAAGCACTACGTCCTTAGATGCAAGGCAACGGCGAATGGGGGGGGGGGGGGGTAATCGATCGGCTAGGATTAGGCACGTAGCCAGGATTTCTTCTAAAAAAAAATGCGCCGCAGGCAAAATTTTTTGGGTGCCACGCCCTTTTTTGAATCATGGTGCTTGGTTTTTAAGTGGGAAAAATAAAAAACATTACCTCCATTAACCCCCCCCCCCCCCCTTGTATACGCCGTTGATGCAAGGCCCTCTTTGATGCAAATAATTTTTGCTCGCACGGTATCTAATTCCTTTAATATGACCTGTATAAGTAAAAGTAATGGCAAATGTCTCAGTATATTCTGCTACGTGGACTGTGGACCGTGGCTTTCTTAACATAAAATGGGCAAACATGGTGTTGTTACGTCGAATAACCTTTTTCCTGTGACCTTCATTCCGAATTTATTCAAGCGTGTGACGACTCTCCGCAGCACATAATATAAAATCCTCATTTGATCCATAGGTCTCCATTCTTTTCTACTGAATGTTCAGATAGAGAAGGAAAATCGATTATTTCACTATCAAGAACGCGGACTCTCGATTATATAAGGTACGACCGTCCAGGTAGTCCTTCCGATCATTCGATCACCCTTAAAAAATGTTACACGAAAGACATGACAGGAGAGTTTTTGACCATTAACTAAATTACTTAACGGGAGTTCTTATGCTTCCGTTATCGGACGGTACGATGTCCGAAATTTTAAACATCGTTTACGTCAAAATTTTACAATTTACATAATAATATGTCCGAATATCGTACCAAAATTTGTGAAAACAAAATAATTAGTCAAGAAAAGAATAAACATAGTTCACAAAAATTGCTTGCAATTTAATTTCTCTTTAGCTTTTTAAAAAAGATAAAACGTGAAAATGGTATGAGATATGTTATTTTAAACTACATTCTATCAACTGTTATATTATACCTAAAGTGTGACCAGTAAAGTCCGCATCATATGGGATTTTTTTTTATTAATAACTTTATTCGAAATTTGACTTTGGCATCAAGTTCTGCTTCGATCGAGATGAAAATTAAGCAAAAAATAGTAGTCACGTGATTTGCATTATCTGTCGAATTTTAATTTTTTCCAAAAAATAATTCAAAAGTGGGGTTTATTTCTGAATGTATCGAAAAAAGTTATCAGAAAAAGTTTTTTAAATGCAGTTTCTAGCCCACATGCAAAATTTTAGCTGCAAAATTTTGATTTTTTCCCATATTTTGTAAATTGCACCACTTTTGCAAAATAAGACTCAACGCAACCTACATAAAACGTCTTAGTTTTGACAATGCTTTATTTTAGATACATTTTCTTTAAAGTAGCGCCATATTAAATGTGTGTTTTTCTACAAAATCAAAATTGGGCTATTAAAATTTGGTCGCATGTGATGCAAAGTTTATTTGTTTTTGACCCTGTATAAGGTAACTTCATAAAATAAGTATTTTTGAAAACGTAGTTTGGGTCTGAAAGTAATACACCTTAATATTAAGACAAAAAGAACACAGTGTCATCAGTAAAGTGTTCATTAAGTGGAAAATAAATTTTAGTGGTGGGTAAAAAATCAAAATTATCTTATGCAGCTAAAAATTTGCACATGGGCTAGAAACTTCATTGAAAAAAACTTTTTCTAATAACTTTTTTTGAGGTTTTCAAAAATAACCCCACCTTTGCTTTATTATTTGGAAAAATTAAAATTTGACAGATAATGCGCGAATCACATGTATACTATTTTTTTGCTTAATTTTCATCTCGATCGAAGCAGAACTTGATGCCAAAATCAAATTTCGAATAAAGCTATTAATACAAAAAAATCCCATATAATGCGGACTTTACTGGTCACACTGTAGAAGCAATACGTTATTTTTACCAGTTTTCGTATTTGAAGTTTATATACAGTATTCATCGTAACAATAGTACTGGTAAAAAGTCCTAAAAACTTAAAAGTCTGGTAGAAAACGTGATATGGAAAAAAGTTAAAATTCCAATAACACAGGTACCAAAAAAGTGTCCAACAACGACGCTAGATGTCGCTACTCGCTACATCCTCTCTTTTGCTTTCGCCATGATAAGTTCAAGCTGAACCGAATTCTTTTATTTGCCACTCTTGAGGCCGATTATATCGTCATATTTGTTTCGATAACTTAAATAGACAAGAACAGGAGACTAGACTCGAGATATTATTCAGGTAGACGCCGGTGGGTCGACCTTCAGTCCAAGTCCCTGCGACTGGTCAATTTGCTATGACGTAGAACGTTGGTTGAGAGTTTTTATTAAAGAGCGTCATTTGTTTACTTATTTTCTCGGTAAATAATTCAAAATTTTAAAAAATGAAACAGTGGACATTTTATTTTTGCTTCTTGTATAATATGCGGTAGGGTGGGTAAACATTGTGACCATGTAACATTTTCGATCTGGGCATTTTTTTTTTCATTTTCAAAATTTACATGTAAACTAATTCTGTCATAAGGGGATAATAGTTCCAAGACGGTTTATTACAACCATTATACGACTGAAATTGGGCCATGCTTGTTATCCAGCCCACCTAAATAAAATAGGCATTTTCCCTTCGGACAAATGTGATTTGTGCAATGTCAGATGTGATTTGGACCATCTATTCTTGGAGTGTAAAAAGTATGAAAATGAAATTAATAGCCTCTTCAAGCAATTGATTCAAGAATGTAAAGTCGAGTGCCCTTTTAATATCCTATACCTTTTGTCACTAGGAAATTTAAAAATATTTTATGTTCTCGTAACATATTTATATAAGGTCAATTTAAAATTGTAACTCTTAATTATTTAAAAAACCAACCTGCCTTTTTTTTTCCTTATATGGAATCCCCTTTTTTAGTTGTCTTCATTCCCTGTGTGTCTTGTAAAGTCGCCCTGACAGACCCCAGTGGCGTGAAGCGTGTGTATCCCTGTTTATATGTTTCGTATAATAATGTTCTTCTTTTTTACTTTGCGACTGGCTGCATCAGTGGCGCAACCAGAAATTTTGCTCGGGGGGGGGCTTTAACTTCTTGCGCCGCAGGCGAAAATTTTTTTGGGTGCCACGCCTTTTTTCGGGTAAAATACGTATGATTGACGAGAGCGACAGCCCCCTAAAACTTCTGCAATAATACGCCGCTAGCCCTAACGAAATATTTATGAAAAAAAATTTATTTAAAATAAGTAACGCATATATTAAGCATACTTATACTAAAACAAAACAAAAACCTTATACAATAAGTTGTAAGTAATCACTAATAATACTAATATTAAAGTAAAATTCTTCGTTTTGTTTTTGCCATTTCGTCCAGAATTTCTTCCACGGTAATTTTAATAGGTAGACCAGGGTCGATAATTTTTAAAACAAAAAAAATAATAGTAGGATGAAACCCAATGGAAAAGAAAGAGAATATAACAAAAATGAAAGAAAAATAATTTACGGGCGATCCGAGGTCGGGAAGTGGAAGGGGGTGAGTTTTTAAGGCTAGAAAACGATGTATCTCGATTTCCGGGAAAACTACAAGTCCTATGGAAAAACGTTAAATGGCAAAGTTGTAGGTAATAAAAAGATCTACAACTTTTGTATTAACACTTTTTTCACATTGCCTCAAAATTTATGTGAAAAATTCAAATAACCAAGTTTTTGTTTTTTTTATTTTTATCTTTTACAAAAAAAATTATGTTTTCACGAAATTTGGAGATAACTTACCTTTTTATGTCCCAAACACACTGTAAATATTTTGATTTAAAATATTTATTTTTTCACCTTATTTTGACTTAATATCGAAAAAGCACCCTTATTTTCAATCGAAAATTCTACGTCAAAATATCTGCTGTTTTAAAAAAGTCGGTGGGATTTTTGTTTGTTGAAATCTCCACTTTCTGATGGTGTAAAAAAATATATACATTACTATGGTAAATGTTCACAAAAAAATGCAAAGAAACGGAAAAAACTCGAATCCGAAATATTTTTTTAAATCATTATGTACAATTTTGATCTATTTATTAAAATTTATACTTTAATTACTCAAAAAACGTAAGAATCCATGTTACATTGATAAACAAAAAAATTACAAATCCATATAAAGCATTGAGATCGCAAAAAACATGCGAAAATAGTTCGCGTGACATGAAAAATTGGTTTGCAATTAAACAAATAGGCTAAGTTTCTAAGCTCGGGGGGGGCTGCAGCCCGGCAGCCCCCCCCCCCCTGGTTGCGCCACTGGGCTGCATGGCTAATTAGCCAAATGCCAATTATTACAAAAAAAAAAAACTAATTCTGTAAAGCGACTAAATAGATTTATAGACGGCAAAATAGCCGTAGATTCAAAAAAGACAAAAAAACAAATTTACGTTGACTTTATTTCTTAAAATAAAAACAATTATCGTCCCGATATATTATTAACATGTCTCCTAAATTGGTCTAGGGCCCCCAGATTAGATCCACGTTTCGAGAGGGTGCCCCGCGTGTTCTTCGGGCCCGAGTTGTGAGTTGTGGGAAGCAGCGTATTGAGAGAGATTTTTCAAGGTGATCACGGGGAACAGGTGTATATACTTGGGGTTCCTAGGTATCGTCAAGGGCCTACATTATTAATATTCGGCCGGATTGCAAACATAAAAAATCTTACCCATATTTAGGACAGGGGGCGATTTCCTTTATTTTTTAACACCATTACCACCAAAGTGTGTAATCACCAAATGTAAAATGTCAGTCCGGTCCTGGCAACGAATCACAATATTAATTAAAAAGTTTATTTTATTGAAAACCTTTACAAATAAGTTTCATGAAAAAGCTTGTGTAAAGTTCATGTTAGGTATTTAAGTAATACATGTAATACCCAAAAAGAATTTTGAGTATTTAAACATTTTGAAAATTAGGATTTATAATTATTAGTAAATTCAGAACTATTAGAAAATTCTTAGAAAATAAATTATATAAATTATGTATGAATGTTTTAAATAAAATAAAATGTTTTAATTAATATTGTGATTCGTTGCCAGGACCGGACTGACAAGAAGTGTAAAAAATATGAATTTAAAAAAATAAGTAAGGGCAATTCATCATTATGAGAAAGTAATATTGCCATTAAATTTTGAGGGTAGGAGGGTTTAAAAATCGGTTAAAAAATTCCAGGTCCGTATTTAAAAAAGTAAAGTTGGTGATGGCAGCTCGGAGACGAAACGGCGGATCTTTAGTTTAGTAACGTCATTTTGTAGAGGAGAAAAAGTGGCAATGACAAAGTGTCATTTATTTTTAAATAGCTAGTCAAATAAGCTCAGGAAAAAATAAAAACGATTTTGCAAAATTTCTGTTTTTTTCGAATAAAATCGGAAGTATTCATAATTTGAAAACTTTTAAAGCGGCATTATAATCAGCACCGAATTCCACAACTTTGCCGTTTAACCGTTTCTCTAACTCCTATCGTTTCCGAGATTCCAATGCTGGTATGTCGAATTTGTAACACCCTGTATATAACGTCTACAAAAAGTAGTATGCCATTTTAGGCCAGTCTCCCCTATATATTTACAAAATATTAAGACTCCCTTACAGAATTCAACAGATGGCGATGGTAATAGAACTTAGTCCGGTTCTGTTTCTGTAGCCAACCGCTTAACGTAAAATATAGCAGACTTCAACAGGGTGCCATTAATGACAGGAGATGCGGCGAGTTCTTATATTAATTTGAGCTTATAAACTTTTAGGTATGTTACACAAAACTAAAACCCATAAATTTTTGTCCAATACAAGCACCAAAAATAACTAACGTGAAACAATTTTTTTTAAATAATTAAAAATTATCCAATTTATAATAAATATTTTCAAAACAATGACGGTGCGATTTTATTAATATAGCAATTATTATAGGTGATGTGGTTCAATTTAATAAGGACTTCTAGTATGTGAGACCCAATAAAATCAAATTATGTCTAACTGTTAAATTTCAGTTATTAACCAGGAGCGTAACTAGCACATGGCACATAGTTGGTTTGCTAAAGCCTGGTGGTTTCATTGAGCTAAGTATCATAACATAACCGTATTTAATTTGTAAGATTTTTTACAAATCGACCAGTCCAGATAACTTCTAATTGGCTAATTGGAAAATAATAAAATTTGGTGTGCGCGTCCGCCATACAAGGAAGTTAAAAAAAGTCTAATACAATTTGGATGCAACATTAACAGGAGAGCCAATAATTCAGGGTAGCAAGATTTACTTACATGGAATTTACCATGGCCAACCAGGCGATTCACCGCCCGGTATACAAGGTGTATTAAGCTCGAACGCGATCGCCAGCCGATACAACTGATCGCGCCAGCGCACCTTTATGGTCGTCAGATTTTTTTTACATACAGTGTGACCAGTTAAGTCCGCATCATATGGGATTTTTTTTTATTATTAGCTTTATTCGAAATTTGACTTTGGCATCGGTTTTGCTTCGATCGAGATGAAAATTAAGCAATAAAATAGTAGTCACGTGATTCGCATTATCTGTCAAATTTTAATTTTTTCCAAAAAATAATTCTGAAAGTATCGAAAAAAGTTATTAGAATAAGTTTTTTTAAATGCAGTTTCTTGCCCACATGCTCAATTTTAGGTGCATAAGATAATTTTGATTTTTTACCCATATTTTGTAAATTGCACCACTTTTGCAAAATAAGACTCAACGCAACCTACATAAAACTTCTTAGTTTTGACAATGCTTTATTTCAGATACATTTTCTTTAAAGTAGCGCGATATTAAATGTGTGTTTTTCTACAAAATCCAAATTGGGCTATTAAAATTTGGTCTAATGTGATGCAAAGTTTATTTGTTTTTGACCCTGTATAAGGTAACTTCATAAAATAAGTATTTTTGAAAACGTAGTTTGTGTCTAGTAGTACACCTTAATATTAAGACAAAAAGAACACAGTGTCATCAGTAAAGTGTTCATTAAGTGGAAATAGTTATTTGTTTCACTAGGCAGAAAAGCACAAGATTTAATGCCGCGGCTGGTGTTTCATAGACGAGGCGCAGCCGAGGCTAGGAAACCAGCCAAGGCATTAAATCTGCTTTTCTGCCTAGTAAAACATATAATTTTTTCTCCAAATTTGTTCCAATTTCACGCAAAATCGTATTTTTTATATTTATGTATGTTATTTATGACATTTATTGAATTGTTGTGTTTACTTGTCATTTTAAATTTTAATTTTTAATGACACCTGACAGGCTCAAAAGGTGTATTTTTTCTGCCTAGGCATAAAAAGTCCACTTTTTCTGACTAGGCAGAAAAAATACACCTTTTGAGCCTGTCAGGTGTCATTAAAAATTAAAATTTAAAATGACAAGTAAACACAACAATTCAATAAATGTCATAAATAACATACATAAATATAAAAAATACGATTTTGCGTGAAATTGGAACAAATTTGGAGAAAAAATTATATGACAGGCTCAAAAGGTGTATTTTTTCTGCCTAGTCAGAAAAAGTGGACTTTTTATGCCTAGGCAGAAAAAATACACCTTTTGAGCCTGTCAGGTGTCATTAAAAGACCGCTTTTAATGTCATTTGGAGAAAAATAAGTTTTAATGGTGGGTAAAAAATCAAAATTATCTTATGCAGCTGAAATTTTGCCATGTTGGCTAGAAACTGCATTTAAAAAAACTTTTTCTTATAACTTTTTTCGATATTTTCAGAAATAACCCCACTTTTGAATTATTTTTTGGAAAAAAATTAAATTTGACAGATAAAGCGAATCACGTGACTACTATTTTTGTTGCTTAATTTTCATCTCGATCGAAGCAGAACTTGATGCCAAAGTCAAATTTCGAATAAAGCCATTAATAAAAAAAAAATACCATATGATGCGGACTTTACTGGTCACACTGCATATAGGGTGTCCCATAACTAAGCGGCCATACAGCAACAGGAGAAATGCTACTTTCTCAAAGGAAAAGCGTCCGGGAAGTGGGTACTTCCCGGACGGTTGCCGAAAAAAAATATAATAGCTTATCAATCTTGTAAAAAACGATGACTACCGTTCGTGTACGACCATAGGAGGCCCGCGAGCACCGATTCGCAGCCGCCTTGATTTTCCCATAACATTCGTAAATTGAATGTGACGCAGCGAGAATCCAGCGCCGCAACGCGAGAGGGGGGTGGAAGTTTTCGAAGATCTCCCGGCCTAAAAATATCTCATTTCAAGTAAAAAACTAATTTCGCACCCTCTTTTTAAACAGGAAACGCCCGCTCGGCGGAAACGCGGAGATCGAGAATCGTTTCATTTTGTTTCGGATGTACAGTTGACGGGGGGGAGGGGGGGGGGGGGGGGGACCGAGAAAAATCGCTACATTTTAAGATTTTATGCGTTTATGTGAAACAGGAATCGGAGGAAGTCGTCGAATTAATAAGAGGAAGTGGGTATATTGTTGGTACTACTTATGGACCGGAAAATCTTAATACGTGGGTTTTAATTACTGATGGCGATGCAGAATTTATTTACTCGGATACTCGAGTAATTTAAAAACGATATTATTAATGAGAAATGCAAATAAGATATTTGAATAGGTATGTACTCATCCGCTTTATTTTTAACGAATACAAAATACAGTGTGGCCAGTAAAGTCCGCATCATATGATTTTTTTTTTATTAATAGCTTTATGCGAAATTTGACTTTGGCATCAAGTTCTGCTTCGATAAACATGAAAGTTAAGCAAAAAAATAATAATTAATTTTTTCCGAAAAAAAAATTCAAAAGTTGGGTTATTTCTGAAAATATCGCAAAAAGTTATTAGAAAAAGTTTTTTTTAATGCAGTTTCTAGCCCACATGCAAAATTTCAGCTGCATATGATAATTTTGATTTTTTACTCATATTTTGTAAATTGCACCACTTTTGCAAAATAAGACAATGCAACCTACATAAAACTTTTTAGTTTTGACAATGCTTTATTTAAGATACATTTTCTTTAAAGTAGCGCCATGTTAAATCTATGTTTTTCTACAAAATCAAAATTGGGCTATTAAAATTCGGTCGCATGTGATGCAAAGTATATTTGTTTTTGACCCTGTATAAGGTAACTTAATAAAATAAAGTCGCCACAGTGGTTCTTTTCCCGTGCGTCATCACTTTTACGTCATCAAAATCGTATGAATCAAATCAAAATTACGAGACGAAAAAAGTCAAAACTAAGTTAAGTTCATAAAATGGACGTGCCTGCCTACCGTTTGACGTACCTACATAATATCACGAAAAATTATTATTTATTTTAAGTTTTGCCCGGCATTCTCTATTATCTAAAAGAAATTGACAAACAAATGTTTATACATTTAATACTATTTTTAAAGCTTAAAATCTACAAAAGTTTGGTGTTTTATTGACTATTAAAATCGTAAAAGTCACATTTTTAACATCCTTTCATTTAAGAAAATTTAGCCACTGCCGTAAACGTTTCAAAGAACTTTCCCGGTTAGAATATTTAAAATAAATAAATTAGTTATTACAAAAATCCATAAATACTTACCGCCAAAACAGATGGTGGGTATAATTACCTCTAAAAAGAACTATTTTTAGAAACAGAAACAGTTCTAAGGCACACAGATTTACAAAATACGAATTAGATTGGCAGATCAAAATAAGGTTGACAATGACGTTCTAAAATACAACGGTTGTCACCTAAACAAATAAGGGCCAAATTATCAATCTCCTGGTATCTTTACCAAGGACATAATTACTATGGAAACGATTATTGAGACAATTGTATCTATGGAAAATATCTTCTTGGTAACTTTACCAGGAGATTGATAATTTGGCCCTAAAGAAAGTAATTAACTGACGTTTATAGTTTTATCCTTGTCTAGCACGTTATATTATTGCGGAATTTGGGAGACGTTCTTTTATGCTTTTATTCAAACTTGTTACTGTAATAAACAAGGATGCAGAGTTATTAACCACGTCGAGTCCTGATCGTTGATTGATGACGCACGGGCAAAGATCCACTGTGGCAACTTTAAGTATTTTTGAAAACGTAGTTTGTGTCTGAAAAGACATACACGTTAACGTTAAGAAAATAGTTTAATGAAAATTGTTCTAATAAAAAATTATATAAAAATTAATTTTAATAAATTTTGATTTTGTAGAAAAACTCTTTAACTTTAAAGAAAATGTATCTGAAACAAAGCATTTTCAAAACTAAGAAGTTTTATGTAGGTTGCGTCGAGTCTTACTTTGCAAAAGTGGTGCAATTTACAAAATATTGGTAAAAAATCAAAACTATCTTATGCAGCTGAAATTTTGCATGTGGGCTAGAAACTTCATTTAAAAATTTTTTTCTAGTAACTTTTTTCGATATTTTCAGATATAATAACCCTACTTTTAAATTATTTTTTAGAAAAAATTTAAATTCGACAGATAATGCGAATCACGTGACTACTATTTTTTTTGCTTAATTTTCATCTCGATTGAAGCAGAACTTGATGCCAAAGTCAAATTTCGAATAAAGCAATTCATAAAAGAAAATCCCATAAGATGCGGACTTTACGGGTCACACTGTGTGTAAAAAAATATCAGAAAATAAATTCGATCTAAGATCTGTACAAATTGAAAGTACTCCATTATTATGTATATGTCGTAGGCTGATAGTGAAATCCGTCATTTCATGAAAAGCCTAGTCACTTCATGAAGCGTCGGCAGATTGTGTAAAAACATGAAATTACACGATCTGCCGCGTCACTTCATGAAGAGACCTTGACGTTTCGGCGTATTATGTATAACACAATCTGCCTAATTTTAAGTATCGCCACTTCATGTAGTACCTAACGATGTCATGTTAGTCGGCAGATTGTGTAATTCCGTCTAAAAGGTATATTCGCAACTGGTTTGTTCGTTGTTCCCCAGAGCATTTTTTTTTTAATTAAATTTTTTCAACTAATATTATTTTATAAAAATTTAAAAAATGCTCTGACAAACCCAAACAAACCAGTTGCCAATATACCTTTTAGACGGAATTACACAATATGCCTTGTTTTTGTGGCATTTCATGAAGTGACGATATTTAAAATTAGGCAGATTGTGTTATACATTATACGCCGAAACGTCAAGGTATCTTCATGAAGTGACGCGGCAGATCGTGTAATTTCATGTTTTTACACAATCTGCCGACGCTTCATGAAGTGACTAGGCTTTTCATGAAATGACGGATTTCACTATCAGCTTACGACATATACATATACACTACTGGCTCTCTCTCTAGTTTACAGTGTCCTTTTATGTGAGCATGAGAGAGTAAATAACATGTTTAGATGCCTGTAACAAGGAGAGAGGATCATTTAATTTCTGATACAGTTATGCAGGAGATATTTACTTCAGTAATATTTGGAATTTCGTTTGGGCTGTACGTTGTACCGCGCATTTTCGAACTATTTTACGCAAGTATTTTTCATTTTATGTCTTTTACTAATTAATTATTGCATGTAAATGTGCCACAATTATTTTAAATGGTTTGTTTTTATTAGCTTATGGTGAAAAATAAAATGCCGGTATGTACCCCGACGTCTCAAATCCGATAAAAAAATGCGAAACACCCAACTACGTCCTTTGCACTCACAACGTTCGCATTACATAAAATAATTTTAAATTTTTGTTCTTGCAAATAAACCATTTTAAAATGCCAACAGAATTGCTAGATCAGGGTCGATAATTTTTGAAACCAAAAAAAATAATACTAGGATGAAACCCATTGGAAAAGGAAGAGAATATAACAAAAATGAAAGAAAAAATAAATTACGGGCGATCCGAGGTCGGGAAGTGGGGGGCGAGTTTTTAAGGTTAGAAAACGATTTTTCTCGATTTTCGGCAAAACTACAAGTCTTATGAAAAAAGGTTAAATGGCAACGTTGTAGGTAATAAAAAGATCTACAACTTTTGTATTTACACTTTTTTCACATAACCTCAAAATTTATGTGAAAAATTCAAATAACCAAGTTTTTGGTTTTTTATTTTTATCTTTTACAAAAAAAAATTTTTATACACGAAATTTGGTGAAAACCTACCTTTTTATGTCTCAAACACACTGTAATTTTTTTGATTTGAAATATTTATTTTTTAACCTTATTTTGACTTAATATCGAAAAATCACCCTAATTTTCAATCGAAAATTCTCACGTCAAAATATCTGCTTTTTTAAAAAAGTCGGTGGGCTTTTTGTTCGTTGAAATCTCTGCTTTCTGATGGTGTAAAAATTTACATTACTATGGTAAATATTCTCAAAAAATGCAAAGAAACGAAAAAAAATCGAATCCGAATTTTTTTTTTTAATCATTATGTACACTTTTGAGCTATTTATTAAAATTTATACTTTAATTACTCGAAAAACGTAAGATTCCATGTTACATTAATAAACAAAAAAATTACAAATCCATAAAACATAAAGATCGCAAAAAATATGCGAAAATAGTTGTTCTAAATATAATTAAAGGTAGGATTTAAAGGGGATTTCATCACATTTACCATAGTAATGTATATTTTTTTTACATCATCAGAAATTAGGAATTTCAACGAACAAAAAGCCCACCGACTTTTTTAAAAAAGCAGATATTTTGACGTGAGAATTTTCGATTGAAAATTAGGGTGCTTTTTCGATATTAAGTCAAAATAAGGTTAAAAAATAAATATTTTAAATCAAAAAAATTACAGCGTGTTTGGGACATAAAAAGGTAAGTTTTCACCAAATTTCGTGTATAAAAAATTTTTTTTGTAAAAGATAAAAATAAAAAACCAAAAACTTGGTTATTTGAATTTTTCACATACATTTTGAGGTTATGTGAAAAAAGTGCAAATACAAAAGTTGTAGATCTTTTTATTACCTACAACTTTGCCATTTAACGTTTTTCCATAGGACTTGTAGTTTTGCCGAAAATCAAGATAAATCGTTTTCTAACCTTAAAAACTCACCGCCCCCCACTTCCCGACCTCGGATCGCCCGTAATTTATTTTTCCTTTCATTTTTGTTATATTCTCTTCCTTTTCCAATGGGTTTCATTCTACTATTATTTTTTTTCACTTTTTACCATTTGCAAAGGCTTTAGCCCTGGTCTATGCGCCGTATCTACGCTTACCTGAAAAATTCAGCCAAGATCGAAAACGAAAACGTTAAAAATATCGCGGTGGGTGCTTCGCAATCGGAACGTATTTGCTACTGTGGAAGGGAAATGCAGCGAGAATGTTACGTTAAAATACTTCAGGCTTGCCGGTACATTATATACAGGGTTGCCCAGAAGTCCGGAATAAAATTAATATAGCCTTAACATGTAACTTTTGGGGAAAACGCTCGGACACGTCAATTTAGTTTTATATATGCTCACATTTTGGCGTTATTCGTTTGCTTTTTTATAGACATTTGTCAAAGATATGACGACATCGATCTTTTTTTTAAATGGAAACATACAGCTTGTGATACATCCTTTGAAAGCTAATATCTTGTACAGTATGCTCATAAATTTTGGCGCGATTCTGTCAAGCTATTTCAAAATGGCGACTGTTAAAACTTTTAAAAAATCTCTATTTAAATAAGATGGAATGATAAATCATTGATGTTTTTTTTTTACATTTCAAAGTAAGAAATCTTCATTGGGCAGGTATTATTAATAACCGAATTATGAGGCCATTCTTTTTTGAAGGACACCTCAAAGCTGAACAGTACCTACCTGGATTTCTTAACCTTCGAGTTGATGCCTGCTCTAGCTGTAATTTTTCCCAACGAAGTAGATCCAGATATATCTACCTAATAAAACAATTTGGTTTCAGCAAGATGGTGCTCCCCCAAAGTGAAAAGATTTAGATTAGCTATTTCCAGGTCGCTGGATCGGACGACGTGCAATGGTACAATTGAATGGCCACCGAGGCTCCCAGACTTAACGCCTCTAGACTATTTTCTTTGGGGATATTTAAAAGAAAAAGTTTACCAAAATAGGCAAAATAATATTGAAGATTTGAAATACAAGATTAGGTTGGAGACACATAACATACCGGCTGAAGCCATTCGGAATTCCGTCGACGGATTTTACCATCGTCTGGGAGCATGCCAAGTAGAGGGTGCATTTGTCACGTTAACCCACCTTCTTGTTGTGTTTTATTTTGCTTCGTTACATTTTTATTTTTTTTGACAAAATAAATAACAAATAAACCATAACTATTGTTAATGTACTAAATGTCAGAACGTGAAACAAAGAAGATTTCTTAACTTGAAAGGTAAAAAAAAACATGAATGATTTATCATTTCCGCTTATTTAAATAGAGATTTTTTAAAAACTTTTAACAATCGCCATTTTGAAATAGCTTGACAGAATCGCGCCAAAATTTATGAGCATACTGTACAGGGTGTCCCATTTTCGACACTTTTGACGGGTATCTCCGTTATCGTTGATCCTATCAAAAAAGTAATATAGGTGTCATGTCCTCTTTTTGGGTCAAACTTAAAATGGTAAAATAAAAATTTGAAAATTTTCGCTCGCTTAAGAGATACGGGGGAAAATCTAAAAATTGACAATATCAAAATTACCCTATATTTTCTGATTTAAAAGAGATACATAAAAATATTTTATACAAAAGTTTCTTTATAATGATTGCTGAATAATCTACCGGTTTCAGAATAAGTATACGGGGTCAGGTAAAAAAGTTATCGGACCTAACCTCATTTTTTTAAATGGAACACCCAGTATATTTTAATCTAAAAAGATAGCATTTCAAATTGTCTTTTCAAATATATAACACATCATGGATGATATTGGTTTCCTAGGCGATTTATTTAAACTTTATTACATAAACCACAGTAGGCCATGAAACAAAAGCTAATATCCTATAGAAACAACTATGTTGACAGTCTGGTTGTTTTTAACATTTAACATCAATTTCATTTTTACATATTCGTTTGTGAAAATGGCTTATCAACATTACGAAAAATTTGATATGATATCAGTTTACATTGAAAGTGGAAAAAACGAAGAAATAGCGCAAAATTTATATTTTGAGCGCTATCCGGAAAGACGTCAACCATTTCAGGACATATTCCGACGACTGGAACATAATTTAAAAACATACGGCTGTTTTACGATGTCGAGATCAAAAAATTATAATAAAGAAAACAAGGAAAATGAAGAAATAAGCGTGTTAGGATTTGTCGAGGCCAATAATCAGGTAATATGTGATAGCTTAATAGCTTAACTTCTATTGAAGTGAAAACTTCTTTAGGCGCGTTTAGTTTAGTCGGGGAAAAAAGCAAGGTAATAAAATATGACCAAATGCATAGTGTATTTGCTTTTTATGGAAATATTCTAATATAGTCTTGAATTTGAGAATGTTAGATTCTGAAAGTTTAATGGATAATCTCGTCTTTGTGAGGTTTTCACTTCCGTCTTGTGGTCTTAATACACATCCTAATTTTGTTCTCTACAATCTTTTTGTATTTTTAGGAACAAAAATCTACGTCCGTCAGAAACGTAGAAACTGAAACTGGAATTTCAAAATCTAAGGCGCAAAGAATTTTGACGTCCAATAAATATTTTCCCTATGTTGTTAAAATTACCCAATATTTGAAAGACATTGGAACTCCACAAATCCTCACATGGTACGACCTGTTCGCCAACAAGGTCGATTTGGGGTAAATATAAGTTGTTTCTTGTTCCGAAACAAACTGGTATATCGCATCTTTGAAGAAAATTTAAATGCAAACAGATATCTGGACATACTACAATTAAACCTTTTTGATATCCTTGACGATATTCCTTTAAATTAAGTAAGAGATATTTACCTTCAACAAGATGGCGCCCCTACCCATAACGCCCTTCGAATAAGAGATTATTTAAATACTCACTTTGAAAACCGTCGGATAGGAACATATGGACCTATAAGGTGGCCACCACGATCTCCGGATCTAACACCTCCTGATTTTTTTCTTTGGGGAGTGTTGGAAAATAAAATTTATAAAGAAGTTATTTTAACCCCAGAACAACTTGATCAAAGAATCCATGAGGCCTTTGCAGAAATAAGACCATTACGCATCATGAATGCCTTAAAATCCGTTCGAAAAAGATGTCAAGAGTGCATTGAAAACAACGGAGGAGCTTTCGAACATTTGCGATGATTCCAGTTAGTTTTTACCTTAATCTGAATCTTCTGTTTGGTTTCAAAGTAATAAAGTTTAAATAAATCGCCTAGGAAACCAATATCATCCATGATGTGTTATATATTTGAAAAGACAATTTGAAATGCTATCTTTTTAGATTAAAATATACTGGGTGTTCCATTTAAAAAAATGAGGTTAGGTCCGATAACTTTTTTACCTGACCCCGTATACTTATTCTGAAACCGGTAGATTATTCAGCAATCATTATAAAGAAACTTTTGTATAAAATATTTTTATGTATCTCTTTTAAATCAGAAAATATAGGGTAATTTTGATATTGTCAATTTTTAGATTTTCCCCCGTATCTCTTATCGAGCGAAAATTTTCAAATTTTTATTTTACCATTTTAAGTTTGACCCAAAAAGAGGACATGACACCTATATTACTTTTTTGATAGGATCAACGATAACGGAGATACCCGTCAAAAGTGTCGAAAATGGGACACCCTGTACGCGATATTAGCTTTCAAATGATGCATCACAAGCTGTATATTTCCATTTAAAAAAAAGATCGATTTCGTCATATCTTTGACAAACGTCTATAAAAAAACAAACGAAAAACGTTAAAATGTGAGCATATATAAAACTAAATTGACTTGTCCGAGAGTTTTCCCCAAAAGTGACAGGTTAAGCCTATATTAATTTTATTCCGGACTCCTGGGTAACTCTGTATATGTGTATACAAATATATTTTGTATTACTATTATATCAATATCGCTTTGCACATCGATATTGGATTAAACGGCCACTTCAGATTAAGTATTCGAAAACACAAGAATCTACCCTACTTATGATGTTAAATAAGATCACTTACGCGTACCTGAGGACACATCTTGCACTGGTACTTCCTGGGCTGGACGCCGCCATTTTGCATGCTGCCCATCTTGGTCGCGTTAATAGGCTGCGGTACGACGAGCAGCGCGGGACTCGAACCCGCGACTCCAGGGCTGGAGCTGCTCGACGTCGACCTGCCGGAGGTGTAAAGCCCGGGCGTTCCGCCCATGTGGTGGTCTTCCATGCCGGCGTAGACTGAAACAAAAACATATTTAGAAAAAAATTTACTAGCTATGTTATTGTTAGTAGTTGGTTGTCCTTATTATCGTTATAGATACTATTAGGTACATTATGTCTATCAACCTTCCTTTTCACATTATTTGAAACGTTTTTAAATGGAAATAGATTGGATTTTCTTAGGGTTTGAGTTGTTAATATAGAACTATTTGAGACAAAAATTTGATACTATCAGGAAATGGCAACGTTGATGGGAGGAATCGAATTCAATAAAAAAAAGAGTAGTGTTACATTTGAAAAAAAAAAACATTCCTTGAGTTACAGAAAAAACTAAAAATCTGGCAACGTCGCAATTGGCAATTTTCAATTCAATTTTTTAAGTTATCTACCTGTACCAGAATTCATTGATTTAGCCCTGGTAGTTTTGAAGAAAATTAGCCGTTCCGATTATTACAACTAACCCTGTATACCTCAATAAAAGCACCAGTAATAATTATTACGATAACGTCAAATTAATGTTATTGGACGTTTCATTTTTATTAGTTTAAGGCATGGGCGTCGTTAAACGGTTTCTTAGGGGGGGGGGGGGGGCAGTGGCGGCTCGTGACTTGTTGACTGGGGGTGCACTAAAAGCCCGCCGCAGGCGTAATTTTTTTAAGACCACGTCCAAATTTGGTCAATAATTATTAGTAAATGTTTTATAAATTTATGATTAGGTACCTTCTTAAAAGTAAAGTTCATTCTTCTGTTTTAATTTGCAGCAAACTTATCAATAACCATAATAAAGTCCCTAGATTTACACTTTCTGTTCTGTATCAAGTTAATTTCAATTTTTTGCTCACTTACTTAATGAGCTAAAATTTTTTCTCAAATATTCCACATTCATAGTCGTCTTGGCATTAAAACTGTTCATTTTTATTAAAATAAGTCTTTACTACCCCAAAATAATAACAAAAATATAAAGCCTTTGATCGTGTCTGGCACGAGGGGCTCCTAAGTAAACTGCGTTCTTATGGTATGCACGGTCGATTTTGTTCATGGTTGTCCAGCTTCCTCAAGGACCGTTCTCTGCAAGTGGCGATTGACGGGTTTCTCTCAGACACCTTCACCATCAATGCTGGTGTTCCTCAAGGGTCCATATTATCCCCCACTCTCTTCTTACTGTACATTAACGACCTTCTAGCGAAAACAGAAAATCCAATATATAGCTTTGCTGACGACAGCACACTTATCTCATCTTTTACTTTGAAATCTCAAACATCGGCTGCTGACGCACATCTTCGCAGACAACATGAGGTATCACGCCTCAATAAAGACCTGGAAGAAATTTTGTCTTGGGGTGACAGTAATCAAGTCGAATTTAACGCTCAAAAAACCCAGGCAGCAGTTTTCTCTAAGAAGGTTAACATTGCAGAACCCGATATCGTTATGGCAGGACACGCAATTCCACTGACTTCGTCTATTAATTTGCTGGGTGTCAACCTTGGAGGAAATATGTCTTGGCATAATCACGTTGTGGCAATCGCCAGGGCAGCTTCTCAGAAGCTCGGTATACTTTTCCGTACCAAAAAGTTTTATACACCTCAACAACTTTTGACACTCTATAAAGCCCAGATTCGACCATCACTGGAATACTGCTCTCATATCTGGAGTTCTGCACCGAAGCATACCCTTCGGTTGTTGGATTCCATCCAAAGGAGAGCCGTTCGTCTAATCGGCGACCACGAGCTGACTGAGAACCTCGACAGCTTAGAACATCGAAGACAGGTTGGTGATTTGACTCTCTTCTACAGATATTTCCATGGCAAGTGTTCTACAGATATTGCCCGCTCGATTCCACCTAGAGTAATGCATAGCAGAAACACACGACGAACCACTGCCGACCATCCCTATGTGGTTCAACTTAGTACACCCCGAACATCATTGTTTCAGAACTCTTTCATTTGGAGGCCGTCATCTTTGTGGAACGGCCTTTCTGAGACCGTGTTTCCAACCGAATATAACCTCCAACGATTCAAGAAAAACGTGAATCGCTTTCTTCGCACACGCACCGCTCCCAGAGCGCCTTGAAGGATTTTTCCTATAGTGCTTGTGCTCGATCATAAAAAAAAAGGAAAACTCCAAATAAAAATAAATTCATACATTCAATCAAACCATATTAAACCTCAATAAACAAGAAAAATAGTCAAATACCGGCAAAAAATTTCGGCGATTGATCAACAAGACTGCAAACAGCCATGTCAGCAATAACATTTCTATACCGGGAATAGAGAATTTAGGCTATTGCCAGTCTTTAAAAATAATACGATCTTTCTTTTACTGCTAACTTGTTAAAACATAAATAATTGTCAATAAGTCAACTTTTGTCAATAAGTCAACTTCCAGGGGGGGGAGGGCAAATGCCCCACCCCCCCCCCCCCTAAACGACGCCCATGGTTTAAGCGTACAGTTCTCAAGGACAATCATATATAAAAAACCTATAAATGTGTTGAATGCAGGGGTAACTTCCGGAACCTTGCAATTATTAAAATAAAAACAATTGGTAAAAAAACAAAATTTAGTGAAAACGCCCATTGGACATGTTTATAATATCTAATAAACTACGTTGCTCGACCACCGCGCGGCGCTAGTAGCCAAGCTATTAAAATTAATGGTAATTTTAATGTCCAGATGAGATAAAAATGATTATTACCGAACTGACATTTATTAATTCGACAACTAATCGGTTTTCGTGCATTAATTAGCATCTGGAAAAACCTGTGATTTTGAAATATTTAAAATATTGTCAATTATAGAAACTATATAATATATATTTACAGGGTTAGTTGAAATAACCGAAACGGCTAATTTTCTTCAAAACCACCAAGCCTAAATCAATGAATTTTGGTACAGGTGGATAACTTAAAAAATTGAATTGAAAATTGACAATTGCGACGTTGCCAGATTTGTAGTTTTTTCTGTAACGCAAGGAATGTTTTTTTTCAAATGTAACACGACTCTTTTTTTTATTGAATTCGATTCCCCCCATCAACATTACCATTTCCTGATAATATTAACTTTTTATCTCAAATAATTCTATGGGAAAAAAAGTTAATTAGTTACAACTCTAACTCTAAAAAAATCCAATAAATTTCCATTTAAAAACGTTTCAAATAATGCGAAAAGGAAGGTTGCTAGACATAATGTACCTAATAGTATCGATAACGATAATAACAACAAACAACTACTAGCAATAACATAGCTAGCAAAAATTACTTACATTATAGTACACTACATTAATCTGATTATGAAACCGATAATATGTAAGTAATTTTTACTAGCTATTGTTAGTAGTTGTTTGTTGTTATTATCGTTATCGATTCTATTAGGTACATTATGTCTACCAACCTTCCTTTTCACATTATTTGAAAAACTCTTAAATGGAAATAGATTGAATTTTTTTAGAGTTAGAGTTGTAACTAATTAACTTTTTTTCCCATAGAACTATTTGAGATAAAAATTTGATACTATCAGGAAATGGTAATGCTGAGGGGAGGAATCGAATTCAATAAAAAAATGAGTAGTGTTACATTTGAAAAAAAACACATTCCTTGAGTTACAGAAAAAACTAAAAATCTGGCAACGTCGCAATTGTCAATTTTCAATTCAGTTTTTTAAGTTATCCACCTGTACCAAAATTCATCGATTTCGCCTTGGTAGTTGTGAAGAAAATTAGCCGTTCTGGTTATTTCAACTAACTCTGTGTATCTAACACAGCATTCTAAAAGCGACAACAAGCTCTAAGTTAGAGCCCTTGCAACTTTTTAATTGCGCAACACTTTAGTTACAAAAGTATAGACCGCACAAGGAGACAAAGCAGTCTTCGAATCAGTAGCAGCGCGCAGTAGGGGTGGCTGCTCGATACTGGAACTGATCCCTGGGCCAGATCCTAAAATCATGCCGCGACTGGCGGATTTCCACGTGCTTTATTAAATAGCTTTCAATAGCAAGCCCTCTGCTTGAGTGGAAATTGTTGTTATCACTGTCATTTGCGATTTTTTTTCGAAAAATACAACGTCAAGTGACACAAACAACAGTTTAGGCATTGAATCTAGTTTTAGTGTATGTTGTTAAGTAAAGTTAAAACAAAAGAAATTTTTTTATTCTCACAAACTAACAGCTTTGCATAAAATGCCCGCATCGTAGATCACACTGAGATGATGCAGCAATTTCTTGCTAGCGACCGAGTTTCTGCGAACACTCATAATACCTCCATGCTCTATTGAAACTAAAACCCATTTTCACGCTTTCCTCGGCAAAATTATCGTTAAAATGGATAATAAAAATCGAACAAAACCATACTATTATCTTCTAAAGAAATATGGATTTCCTAGATATTTTTTTAAAGATTTTTAATAAAATTACTATTATAAGTAAATTTGACACAATACATATTGCGTAGCTATATATTCTGTGGAAATACCAATAGTGGTCAATAAAATAGTTGTAGTAATTTGTGTTTCAGCTTATCCCGAATACAAATATAATTAGTAGGTAGTAGTAGTAATAACATATTTTATTTAGCAAAAAGCTACAATTAAATATTTATTAATACATTTTTTTTAACACAATATATAGATTTATTTTTAAATTTTAAAACGCAACCTTCTTTTAACAAAAACAGGCAGAGAAGTTAAACATTTTGCAAATTGTATCGAATATTACGTATCATTTTGTTTTTTAATTAAATGTAATTTTAAAGTTTTTTTAAATAGTTTTAATGATATTTGAGATTTAATAGAATTTTCCAAATTATTATTTCATATCAAACCTTTATGAAAAATATACTTATAAGCTAATGTTTTAGACACTCTATCCACATAAAATTTTTGATTAGTTCATGTTTTATAATTATGATGGTCATAATTAAAAGAACAAAATTTTTTAATCAATCAGGCAATAAATTATTTTTAATTTTATGTATATATCTACCTACATAATAAATAAAAAATTTAATTTCTGACATTCAACCAATCTAAGTTTTTTAATATAAAATTTATTTTTGTATATTTGTCACAATTTAAAATAATCCGCATTGCCTTATTTTGTAAAATTTGTAATTTGTCAAATATTTCCTCACTAAATATAAAATGGAAAAACAATAAAGAAAATGTGGTAATATAATAGTATTGAATACAGTTTTTATAGAAAACAAACTTAAATTAAAACTGATTCTTTTAAAATAACCTACTTTTTCGGCAATCTTCGATATGATACTTTCAAAATATTTAAAAATTTTTATTTTTGAATCAATGATTATCCCTAAATATTTAAAACTGTTTACTAATTCCATTTTTCAGTTTACTAATTTCATTTTTCACATAACCGTACATTTAGTTTTTGAAATATTTAATTTTAATTTATTTACTTTTAGCCAATTTAATAATACATATATTTATCTCAGAATTTAGAGTATTTAGACCATCAAAAATATTTAAAACATTAATGTAAATTAAGGTGTCATCAGCAAACATTTGTAACTTACACATTTTTAAAACTAAAGGCATATCGTTGATGTATAAAATAAACTATATTGGACCTAGAATACTTCCTTGAGGAACTCCTATATTATTTATTTTTTTATTTGAATATGTTTTTGACATTTTTGTTTTTGTGACCTGTAACTTAAATAATTTTTAAACCATTTATAAAGGTTTTCGCGAATATAAATATATACATATATATAGATATATCCTAATTAAAGTCGCAAAGTACATAAATAGTAGATAATCCAGCATAATGCCACAGGTATGAAATGTAAAAAAATGTGCAAACCCGCTAATAAACGGGTCTAACGTCGATAATTCTACCTGCATGGCTATCGACCCATTATTGGCGATCATTGCGATAGGTAGATATTTAGATCATCTTATTTATATAAAGACATAAAATTAAGATTTTAATTAAGACGGGACATTCAACGTCCGGTTTGGATCATTAATTACGATGATGATCGTACGCAGGATGGCCCAGTTTACTGAAGAATTGAACGGCATTGACGGTACGCACAGTGGCGTCACGACGGGTTTTGCACAGAAAAAAATCACTGTCATTTATTATACAGTGTGGTTGTTTAAGTGTGCAACATATGGGCATTTTTTTTTATTACCGATTTCTCAGAAAATATTATTATTCATAAAAGTTGGTGCATGTTCAATAATCCTATTAGGTGCACTTGGAATGGTTGCAAGTCAAACGGCGTACAGGGTAGGCCAAAAAATATAAAACTTGTACAAGAATAAAGTCTATTTCAGAAAATTCAGCAAAATGGTATTAAGAAAAATTGTTTAGAATTAAAAGTTATGCATAGATCCAAAAACGCGAGCTCTTAAAATAAAAATAAATATATTTTTTTAAAAAACATTAATAATTTCCCAATTTTTTTTTTACTATTCACCATAAAGACCTTCATAAATTAATCAAAATCAAATCAATTTCACATATCTTTGTTCAAATTCAAGCATATTTGTAAAATTTACTTGAATTTTTAATTTATTAAGGAATCACAAACTTCATGTTTGTTGCAACGATATTAAACACAACTTTAAAATATCCTAAAAATTTTTATTAACAAGATAAAACATTAGTAATGGTAATACGCTACTTAAAAAACTATCATTCAAAGTGCAAAATTTTTATTTTAAATGTTTATTAAAAAAAACTGTAGGTACAAATTAAGCGACAAACATGAAATCCTACTAAAATAATCGCAGATATACCTATGGAAAAAAACAAATAAGGTTACGTTTTTGAATCTATGCATAACTTTTAATTCTAAACAACTTTTCTTAATAACATTTTGCTGAATTTTCTGAAATAGGGGTACTTTATTCGTACAAGTTTTATATTTTTTGGCCTACCCTGTACGCCGTTTGACTTACAACCATTCCAAGTGCACCTTATATGATTATCGAACATGCACCAACTTTTATCAAGAATACATTTTTTTGAGAAATCGGTAATAAAAAAAATGCCCATATTATGTTGCACACTTAAACAACCACACTGTATTTATTTTTGCTTTTAGTTAGTGTTATATTCTCTAATAAAAATAGAATAGCTTTATAAATATAACTTTATTATTTGTCTTTATATTTGATTTGATTTGATTTGATTAGTTCCTTATTGTGTGTGTGTGCAAAGTACCAAATTTTTATTCCTTGTCAAATCGTCACCTTAGAGTTATACTGTGGTATGTGCAGTAAACCAAGTTTTAAGAAAAAGCGTTATGAAAAATTGGCTTTTTGTTACAGTGCTATGGACAGACCTACATTTAAGAAAATTTGTACTTAGTGAGTTTCATTATAATTATTACGGTTTTTTAGAAAAAATATACACATATACATTGTTTTTTCTATATTTTGGGCACTAGAAAAAACACATACAATTATGTAACTCTATTTTTTTATTAATTATGAAAACACACAACTCTGTAACGTTACAAAAAAACAAAATAACTACAAATAAGAATATAATCCAGAACTAGAGAAATAAATATGTTAGACATTATCATTTTTGGAAAGTATAGCCATATAGTATGCCTTATCCACCTCAGAAATCCACTAGCACACTAACTTAACCACCCAACCAAATAAAAACAAAGTTGTATGTGTAGTATTTGTGACCATAGGAATAAAATATAAAATTACAAAGGTGTATGTGACACATATACAACTATGAGACTCTAAAAATCGCAATTCACGTTGATACAACAATGTATTTATGGTTGCCGATGACATATGGTGTAACGTACAACATTGTAATTCTCTGGAAGGCAAGTTTGAGGTACATACAACTTATTAACACCGAAAAGTCAATTTCAGAAAAAATGCGACATACAACAGTATAACTCTAACGTGACGAAATGTTGAGGGGTTGAAAGCACGAATAAGACATGAGTGGAGGTTAATTTCTTCCGAAGTAATTAGAAATGTTCAGACCGAGTTTTACTTGCGTTTAGGAGTGATTGGACAACATTTTGATATTTTTGAATATTAAAGATGGACAGAAGGGTTTTTATTTTCCAATTAAATTTATTTTTGTTTGTTTAATATCTCATAAACGACCAGGAAAAAAAATTTGAAATTTGGTACTTATGTATAACTTAATATGCACTTAAAAAAAAGTCAATAAGAAATAAGAACTAGGATTGCCACAGATTGTTCCGTTACTTCACTGCCGAAAATATAAACCACATTTATGTCGCTCCTTTTGTAAAAAGTACCATCATATCTTTAGCGGAGTAGTTTTAAATATTTTACATTAATTGGTGGTAATCGTTTTTATGTCTGATATTTTCTTTCAGAAACTCGATGTTTATCGCAGTGGAGGTTGTAAATGCCATGCGACATTTTATTATGGTGCTTAATTACATTATCACACTGTTATTTTTTGTTTTATTAATATTGAAATATTCTATGCATTTTAATCAACCAGTTATTAAGAATCGATGGATCCGTCGAAGACACGAAACTTGGAGACAGAGCAATATATAAGGCGTGACGTAAGACAGGCTGACTGCTGGTCATAAACAAATATGACGTAATTATCCATACGTAGTTATCACGATACTATAACGACTCATGGACAATATATACCGGGTGTCCGGAAAAGATGAGCGAGAAAATTAGGGGATAGTTCTAGACCGAAAATAAATGCTATGTCGTAAGCAACGTTATTTTAGCTTTTCTCGAAAACGGTTAGATTTATCGAAACAAAAGTATACTTTTTTTATGTCAAAAGGTTAGGAGAATACAAATATTTAGTCAAAATGCGCATACAGTGTAGGACAAAAAGGGACCATTCAAATTAAAATATAGGCTCCTATGTGGCGCCCTCTACAAAATGCGAAAAACGGTGGGCAAATTTGTATTCCTCGTCGAGTCGAGATTTCGTCAAAATATTATAATCGTGGCAAAAGGTATTGCGAAAAAACTGCAAATAAAATTTAACTTTAACTCTGTTAATAATCAATTATCGAAAAAATGTAGAAAAATATAGAAAGAGATAGCATTTATTTTCGGTCTAGAATGATCTCCTAAATTTTTTGTTCATCATTTCCGGACAAACCGATGGACATCCTGTATACCAAATTTTTGCAACACCCTATATATTATTCAATTTTTGGATTCTTCAGAAAATTTTCGACATATTTCATGTACAATATCCTATACCTATCTTCAACTGTTTCGAAAATATTAAGTGATTTCAGATTTATTGCTAAAATTAACAACACACTCAAAAACTAATAAGTAATACTGTTCATTGCTTAATAATTTTAAAAACATTAATGTAGAAGATGTTGAAAATGCTTGCCGCGAACGTCTTGGCAACATCGTAGGTTAGGTTAGGTTAGGTTAGGTTAGGTTAGGTTAGGTTAGGTTAGGTTAGGTTAGGTTAGGTTAGGTTAGGTTAGGTTAGGTTAGGTTAGGTTAGGTTAGGTTAGGTTAGGTTAGGTTAGGTTAGAGTGGCAGACCTCTGGCATTGACCAAACAGTCACACGTAGTCCTGTAGGACCGTTGTGGTACCACACGTGTTCCGCGGAACCTATCCGCATCAGCCTCCTGATGGTTAACGCGACGTGACGTATATCGTAGAAGAATCTTGACAGCTCATTCAAACCAGCCACTGCTGTTAATAAACTTCGTAAGTCGACCCAGTTGCAGGCTGCTCACTTCCTCCAGATCATTAAAGAATGGTTCGCCCAGGGCATTGAACCTTCTTCTAGCGAGGCCGGGGCATTCACACAAGAAATGCTGAATACTTTCCTCCTCCTCTTCATCTCTGCAACTTCTACAGAAATCGTTAGTTGGTACTTGCATACGTTCAGCGTGTCTACCGAACAGGCAATGTCCGGTGACTACGGCAGTGATGTTTCTTAGGTCCTTCCGACCGTGTTGTAATAGCACTGCGGTTTTCCTGTCGTCAAGTAGGGGCCACAATTACCTGGAGATGCTACAAGTTGCCAGCCCTGTCCATCTGCTTTGTGCAAGTTGTTTAGCTATTTGATCTATATCCTCTTTGACTGATCCCAGTGGTCTAGCCACAATATTCTCTGCTAGTTCGGCAGACCTGCTTGCGCCCTCCCTGGCGAGCACATCAGCAGTCTCGTTGCCCTGTATTTTGCTATGTCCAGGAACCCAACACAAGGTGATTCGATGTTGAGCACCAAGTGTGCAGAGATTGTTGCGACAGCGCCTTACTAAATTTGACTTAGTGCTGCTGGAGCAAATTGTCTTTATGGCTGCTTGACTGTCTATATAGATTGCTATAGACGCAGCTGCTTTCAAGCCAGGGTGATCCCGCAGGGTGTTGACTGCTTTATCCACTGCAAAAATTTCTGCCTGGAAAATGCTGCAGTAGTCAGGGAGTCTGTACGACCTCTGTATTTGCATGTTCTCGGAGAAGATACCAGCTCCAACCCCGACGTCCATTTTTGAACCGTCTGTGAAGATCGAGTGATCCGCCTCCATTATTACTTGATTGCCTTCCCACTCCTCCCTACCCGGAATGAGCATAGAAAAGCCCATTCCAAAGTCTGGCAGCAAAACAGTGTAATCGGTCGGCTCTCGCAGATTTTGGCCTGGATATATCCTTAGTATGCTACTGTGTCCGTAGTTGGTGCTGGTCCAGCATTTCGACTCTTTCAGTCGCAGAGCACTTTTTGCAGCCACACTTTTTCCGTAAATATCCATGGGTATGCAGATGGCAACATCGTAATCTTAAATATAAATTTCTTCTATATAATGTTACTGAACATCTCAGGCGTGACCGATCTTCTAACCGCAAGCGTTATTCGTCTTCTTAAGTCAGCTAAGTCGAGGGGTTTAGTTTTGTATACAATACTTTTGACATAACCCCATAAAAAGAAGTCTAATGGCGTCAGATCAGGGGATCGTGCTGGCCATTCCATCGACCCACGCCTCCCTATCCATCGATTTGGAAATACTCGGTTGAGGTACTGCCGGACATTGATTTGGTATTGGGGCGGTGCTCCATCTTGCTGAAACCATATCATATTCGCTGAAAGTTGTGGGTTTGCTGGATCAGGAAATAAGTTTGTCAAAGTTGACTTTTTTTATCTGCTTTACATGTCCAAGGGTTGAAAGCCCCATGGAACTATTTAACAGTCCACCAAATTTCAGGGTCTTATTATTATAGAGTTAAAAATATCAACATTTTTTAAGTTAACTATTTCTATTAACAAAAAATAACCATTTTAAAGTGTAAAAAGACCTGCATTTTGCATTGAAGTACACAGGGATTTCAAAAACCATACTCCTTGGGGCCGAGTAGACATTGACAGCTGTTTCGTAATGCCACAACCCGAAGCAACTCCACTGATAACAGTGCAGCGCACTTAACCTCAGCTTAAACTTATACATGCAACACCTTCTTGAAGCCCCTCGATGACCTAGAATATCCAGTTTTACACGGTTAAATTCAATATGGACCGCTGGACATAATAACGTAACGGATACTTTTTTTGACGATTTTTTCTTACATAAATTTTATTTAATTCGTCGCCTGTCGCCGACGGGCTCATTAGTCGATATTTTATTTATTTTAAAATACATTTAGTTCTCTTTTACGCCGTCGCATCGCGGCAAGAAAGTCAAATTTGGCTGTCCATACATACATACATACATCAATATAATATACAATAGATACTCCAGCCATACTGTTATGGCATGATTATGCAGGGAGTTTTCTGCTTCTAATATTGGCGGTACTTTTGCAACCAAAAATCTCGACACCTCCACGCTCCGAGATTGAAATTGTCGACATCCCCAAAACAGGCTATGTACCCTTCAAAATATAAAACTTTTTAAATCAAAATGGATAGTTTTTAACATTTTTGGCGTTTAATAATTACGTTAATCCCCAGCTAATACTCCCCAAATTGGGCACCAGTCAAACAGGAAATTTGTAAAACTGCTTGTTGTACCCCCGGGGCATCTTTAAATATACATGGTGATTTCAAGTTCTTTGCCACGATCAATAGTAAACAGGAATCTATATAATCTTCAAGATCAAGTATAATAAGATGCAAAAATTATTTCCACTCATTCAATTTAATCTTTAAAGTCGCTAAATACATTAGAATTGTCAATTCGAAAATACTTTGCCTGGTCAATCATGTATAAAAGACCTATAAATGGCTTGAATGCAGGGGTAACTTTCGGAACCTTGCAATTATTTTTAAAAAAATAATTAGTATCTAATTTTGGAAGGGCTGTTCAGGGAGGCAATGACGAATAGTATGCTGGTATTTTTTTTTAAATAAATGCATAGAAACTTTAAAAAAGCAGTTTTTTGAAACCACTAAAATAAAATCCTTGATAGTAAACACGTCGATTTTCAGAACTGAAATAAAAACAACAATTTTTACTGGTAACGAGATACTTTCTAGTCTAACAAGATGTCATCTATCCTAAGAATTCTAGAGAATATGTGCTTATTTTAACAGGAAAGGTTCCGTAATTGCAGAAAACACGAAAGTAAACAAAACTATGACCGGCTGACTAACATCTGCCTTGCGCCTTGCTCTACCAGCTCCAGAATATGTCTAACTTTCTTCTTCGTATGCAAAAAAGCATAAAAATAACTACTCTGATCAACACAGCACTGCAGTGCGCATGCGAATGTTAGGCAAATCGAATTGACGATACAAAATGGCGTCGTTAATCCCACCTTAAAAGTGTTTAGTAGTTTTGGTGTCTTTCATTTTGACTTTAATTGACTTTTAATTACTTCTTTGTGGCCAGTTTTTAAAATCTTTCTTTATTGACTCAAAAAAAGAATTAAAACAAAACACTATATCTGATAAAAATACGCGAAAACACTGATCCAGGTAACAGCTGCTTTGACCAGTCGAAGGAGTTCTTTTCTTCTACCTGAATAATATCTTACGTTTCGTTTCCTGTTTCTAATCTGTTCTTTTCTATTTTAGGTATCGAAACAAAGATAGCATTATAACCAGAAGTTGGATTAGCAAATAAAATAATCTGTTTATTAAATTGTTTATAAAAAAAGTTATGTTTCACTCTAGGAAGGTTTAGATTATTGAATTTTATTATCAATAGGTTCTAAATCAGGATGTCAATGTTTAATATGATGCATTCGGTTATAGTGAAGAGGCATATTATCTACATAATATACAGTTTCACCAGTAAAGTCCGTATCATATGGGATTTTTTTTTATTAAGTTCTGCTTCGATCGAGATAAAAATTAAGCAAAAAAAAATAGTAGTCACGTGATTCGCATTATCTGTCAAATTTTAATTTTTTCCAAAAAAGAATTCAAAAGTATTTTTGTAAATATCGAAAAAAGTTATTAGAAAAAGTTTTTTTAAACAGTTTCTAGCCCACAAGCAAAATTTCAGCTGCATAGGATAATTTTGATTTTTTACCCACCACTAAAATTTATTTTCCACTTAATGAACACTTTACTGATGACATTGTGTTCTATTTTGTCTTAATATTAAGGTGTATTACTTTCAGACACAAACTACGTTTTTAAAAATACTTATTTTATGACGTTACCTTATACAGGGTCAAAAACAAATAAACTGTGCATCACATGCGTCCAAATTTTAATAGCCCAATTTTGATTTTGTAGAAAAACACACATTTAATATGGCGCTACTTTAAAGAAAATGTATCTGAAATAAAGCCTTCTCAAAACTGACAAGTTTTATGTAGGTTGCGTTGAGTCTTATTTTGCAAAAGTGGTGCAATATAGGTAAAAAATCAAAATTATCTTATGCAGCTGAAATTTTGCATGTGGGCTAGAAACTTTTTCCAATAACTTTTTTTGATATTTTTAGAAATAACCCCACTTTTCAATCATTTTTTGGGAAAAATTAAAATTTGACAGATAATGCGAATCACGTGACTACTATTTTTTTGCTTAATTTTTATCTCGATCGAAGCAGAACTTGATGCCAAAATCAAATTTTGAATAAAGCTATTAATAAAAAAAAATCCCATATGATGCGGACTTTACCGGTGACACTGTATATCTATCTATACATAATAATCTGATCGTTAGATCCTAGCCTTGCTGACGAGCCATGATATGGCAAAACACGTCTAATGATGGATTTTACCTTGAAATCAAAGGAAATATTTTCTTCCATAATAATAATATTGAATACAAGAATAAATTAAATTGAACTTAAATTTAAAATTCAGTCGACGCGGGAGGCGTGACACCAAGAGAACGATCAGCGAGCCATGTGTAGGAAAACATCTAAAATTTTCAAAGTTTTAACCGTGAGACCAGTTATGGAATTAATAAACAAGCATATCTTGACAAAATGGCAAACGCGAAGGGGAGGCGCGGCGAAGTGGGCGGAAACCTGCTAGTTATTATAACAATATATTTTAGTTTCACTTGTAATTAATTTTTTTTTATTTACTTTTTTACTTTATTTATTATTTTAATATTTACTACGAAGTTAGGTTATTTTATTCACGGAAAATCGTAACAATACGTCCCAATTCAGCCCGTTCATTGCGTTCATCTTCGCAACGCTTCGCTTAACATATTATCAATGGTCTAATAGAAAATGGAATGACGAAGGATGTTCTCGAAAAAAAAAGCGATTTAATCGAAAATTTATGAATTAAAGTAGAAAATATAAGAACATGCATGAAATTACTTTTGTCGTTACTCGCTACTAGTACCCGGTACTTGAGGATTTTTTCTTTGTTTATGTAGAATGCGTTTATACAGGATCGGAATGGGCTTTTTCATTATAACCGAATTTATCATAATATTCAGCACTAAAGTAGAACCTTGAAAATATATTTCAATCAAGAAGGTACCAGGGTCGGACTACTGCCCCACACTGAGAAAGAAGCGTCTATTCCTTATAAGAATTCACGTACTCTTTATACAACTTTTAATATACTAATATGTGACAGCAACGCGCTTTTCTACTGTAAGGCAACGAAAATTGCTAGACCGCTGCGTGTTGTGATGATATCACGTTGTGATGATATCACGGGAATTTAACCAATAAAAAATAGGAGTTAATGCTACCATAGAATGGTTTACAGCCATTATTGCTCTGAATACTCACAGTAAGTATCAAGTCCTATTGGGGGGTGTAATCTGGTTTTATATACTCTATTAGTTCCGACTGGTAGTTGTAATGAAACTTGACATTAATCATAATAACATTTGCTTGCTACGGTTAATAAAGCATATCTATACTTACCGCTAAAAATCAGTACTGTAGTTCTCAAAAATTTAAATAGCTTCTAGTGTGATATTGTTCTTGTCGTTTAACATTGCATATGATTATCTATTACGCAACATGGTTTACTGAGATCGTAAAATTCGTCCATAGATTATAAAGTCCAATACTTATGATGGGTTGTGCGAAATAAGAACATTTTATTGCGTTTGAAAAAACTTAAATACAAAGTAAAAATAAATTAATTGGAACAGGTATTGGCACAATCAATAAAATTCAAATTCAGACAGGACAGCTAGAAGACTCCGAACAACGATGTGACCTGCGCAACAAATAGGTTAAAACTAACACTACGGCGCGCGGCGATTGCCGATCACTACGAACCCACACCAGCGTCTTGTGGATTATAGGTTCTAACGGATACAATTCGTTTTTGGGGACGCTGTTCCGCTTTCTTAATTGCAGAGAAAGCGCTTTACTGGAAACAAAATGCGACGCATTGAGAAGATACAATTTATTTCTTAACAAAATTGCTGTATTAAAAATGTATGTAAATGTTGAATGTTGTTCGACCTGCCCTATTACGCACCCTGTATATCAACCATGTGCCGGAAGAATATCGCCTCTCTACAAACATCTTCATCTTAGCAAATCTAAACAATTAAAAACAAATTGCCAAAATTATTACTGACGTCATATCTATCATAAACTAATATAACCGAAATAAAGCTTTACATACAATCATCGCGGGTAGCCTTGAGTGATCAAGTACTCGACAGGACCTTGTATTAAAAAATGTGTTGGTGTTACTACCAATTTTTTATAGTTTGACCTTGGAGATATTGTGATGCACAAATTATTGTATGGGGCTAACAATTATTTTAAAAAATATTATTAATGTTGTTTCTTCCTACATAGATTTTAACGATTTTCGCCGCATGTTTAATACTTATCGGGTAATCCGTAGATTGCCATGTTTGGTAACAGGTTTTAACACTTTTTAATAGCACAATTTATACAGGGTGATATCAAGTTTATAATACTAGAAAAGTAACCCGTAGGGCTATTGACCTTAAATTGTTTTAATCCAAAAGAACTCTTCAACTTTTACAAAAAATGTCCTATTACCAACAGTTTTTGAAATAATTTGATATTTCGGTATTTTCTATTCTCTTCTCATAAGAAAAAGTAAGGTTAGAAGTAAATTTCAAAAAGTGACAGACCTGTCACATAATAAATTTCTCAAAAAATCTAATTAGCGTCTAATGTGATATTGTTCTTGTCATTTAACATTGCCTATTATAATTATGATTATCTATTATGCAACATGGTTTACTGAGATAGGATGATGGGTTGTGCGAAATAAGAATCTTCTATTGCTTTATCTGACATGCACAGTTTAAAAAACTTAAATACAAAGTAAAAATAAATTAATTGAAACAGGTATTGGTATGATGAATAAAATTCAACTTTAGACAGGACAGCTAGACAGGGTGTCTAGCAAAAATCGAAAACAAAATTCCCGACTAATTCCCGGTTTTTCCCGGTCGGTTTTTGAAAATTTCCCGGCTGGGTTTTCCTAAATTAACTACACTTTCATTGTTAAATTTTAAAACATATATTTGAAAAACACATGGCTTAAGCACAACCAAATAATATAGTTACTTTTTAATTTTACGATTTCTTGTTCTATAGCTGCCAAATCTGTTTGTGATTGTTCGATAATTTTTTTCTTTTTGGTTTTCAGTTCTTCTGCTTGCTTTTAAAGCTTCCTTTTTTCTGCTTTTTTCAAGTCGCCGTCAACCTCTTTTGCCTTTTTATCTTTTTGTGCTGTGTTGTACCTTGAATAGGCATTTCTCATGGAAAGTATCATGGATTTTGTAATGTCCATAGTTTGAACTCCTCCAATTTTTTGTAGTGAATCGTACACTAATCATTGGCCTATAAGTGACTATTCTTTTAAATTTTCCACCAAAATCTCCTTATTAACAGAAAATCCCCTCTCTGCTGTGGCATTTCCATGAGAAATTGTTAGAAGAAGTTGCACCACCTTTTTTAAACTGTCATTTAGAGTTTCCATCCAAAAGTCATCTACTCTGTTACATCGGGAATAATTTTTCATTTTATTTATCATAGTCTGATCAGTAAGAATGTCTCTAAATGCTCTATCCGCTTCTTCCAATTTAGTCGCATTGCATCTGTTTGAATTTAACAAAATTTCAAATGCTTTGGACATCAGTTGCAAGGATTTTTTTGGATCTCTGCCAGTTGGGGTTAAGAAAACTTATAGCTTCAGTTAATTTATATGCTAACGGACATTTTTCCAAAAGTTTGGAAACTGTATACATCAAGCAGTTTCGACAATCCTGGCGAAGGATCATCATTTCTTTATCTTCAACTCCGATACGCATTTTTTGATAGCCGCTCTAGTCCCATATCCTAGATCAATCTCTAGGACTTTTTAAGGTTGCAATATAAACCATTCTTGTCTTTTTTAAAAACATATATTTTGAAAATAGGAGTGCTTTGTAGAACTTCGTCTGTAACAAAACGTCTCATTAAGTTATTTATAATGGATAATAGGTCTTCATAAAGAAATGGAACTAGAGACCAATCACTTTGAAATTGTCTTAGGAATGGTTCTAGTTCTTCAGAGAGTGACTGAAAGAAGGCTAATTCCGCTAACAGTAGTTTATTATCCATAAACTTTAATACAATTTTGTAACTTTCACGCGATGGCTTTTGATCCGTATTTTGCACCGAAGATATGAATTTTTTCAAGTGAGGGTATAGCGACTGAATTTTTTGAGACACAGGTATGTTTTCTAGCCATCTTACTGAACAGAATTTAGGAGGAAAGTCGGAACAACCAGTTATGGACAAGAATAAACCCCGTCGGGAAGGACTGTCTTTGAACAAATTGTAACAAGCTCTTAGAAATGACACAATATTCCAGTCTGTTTTTTTTAATACCGGTTTTAGATGCAACATTTACGGTATGTAAACCGCAGGAGCCTATGCTTAAAATTGCAGAAGTGTTATCGGTCTCATCTTTTAATTCAGCCTCTTAAAGGCGTACCAACTTAAAATTTACACGAGGTCCATTCATTGAAATTTGAAGCAGTTTCTTTAAATCAAGACCTTGCAAACCATTTTTCAGACCTTTCAACAAATCCACAGCTTTCGCATGATGTAAAAACACAGATGAAAAATCTATAGGAATAAGTAGGTACCTACTTCAAATTTTTAAGTTCGAAATTATCTGCTCATTCAAAATTCCCGGCTTAAACTTGATTTTCCCGTCGAATCCCCGGTTTTTTCCGGCTTTGTAAAATTCCCGTCTTTTTCCCGGATTTCCCGGGTTTCCCGGCTCCTAGACACCCTGCTAGGAGACTCCGAACAACGATGTGACCTGCGCAACAAATACGTAAAAACTAATTATACGGCGCGCGGCGATTGACGATCGCTACGAACTCCGACCAACATCTTGTGGATTATAGGTTCAAACTGATACAATTCGTTTTTGGGGACGCTGATATGCTTTCTTAATTGTAGAGAAAGCGCTTTACTGGAAACAAAATGCGTCGCATTGAGAAGATACAATAATATCTTAACAAAATTGCTGTATTAAAAGTAGTTTATTATTCAACAAGACTCTGCTGCTAATAGAACTGATTACTACCAATAAAAACACTGTTCTAGCAAATCTGGAATTAATATAACACTAAAGCGGGTTTGATACACTAGTGAAATGACGGCTCCGGCGTTGTCAAACTTTTAAAACGCCTAATGCTTACCCGGACAGTAAAACCCCTCCTCGGTTTTATTTAAAAAATCTTAAAGAGACTTATAAATAAGTTTTTATAGCCCACCAATTTTAAAACCCCCATTCGACGCGATATAGTGCATCCATATACTTATATATATTTTAATTAAGTTTATAGTCAAAGTAAAAAAATAAAAACTAGGAAAGTATAATAATAAAACGCTAGACTGGGTGCCGTAAAATTTGGTTTGTTTTTATTTTTGCTGCAAGAGCCGTAAAAATATACTTTTATGTTTATGTCTATCCCATAAAAATTCTGCTTGCTAATCTTTTTTATTTTATCCCTTTTATTTTTTATGGCTTTTGAACGTAAACGAAGCAGTCTCTTCTCAGTAGTTTCGAATAAAATTTAAAAAACACAAAGGGGCAATATTTCCAGCTAGTTAAAATGCTAATTATAACAGTAGCAATTTATTTTTTAATCTTCTGCCTAATCCAAATAATTTTTTCTGATGTATTTACTGGAATTAAGCGTATATATAGATGCGGTAGATCAACGCTGATCAAGCAAAGATAGAAAAATCATTTCATTCATGCATAATTTTACACAGTAAAAAAGATATGTAAATTTTGTTCAGTTTTCCGCCAAATACATTAACGGCAAACTCTTTTTTACCATGCCTAAACTGTAATTTTTAGAATTCATATATTACCAAGTTATCACAAATTTAATAGAAGAGGAAATTTAACTAAGTATACCGGGTGTTCACGGAAGGTGGTTCGCCCCTCTAACTTTTTTGTTTTTTAAGATAATGGAATAAAATTTGGGGGATTTGTATACGACATAAAACTGCATTTTTTGACAGGTGACTCACCATTATGGAACTTCCGGTTTAACCGGAAAAAAACATAAACTTTCGATTTTTAAATGGAACACCTGGTATATTTTTCCTTTTTTTGACTCCATATAACATTCTAAATATAACGATGTATCACTAGTCACTTTTTGTCACCAAGAAAATATTTTTTTTCCAAATTTATTTTTTTATCTAGAGGGCTATGAATACTGAATAGGACCTACCTTAAAATCACTTATTTCAGTTCTTTAATCTTGGGAAAAATACAATTTTACCATTTTTGATTCAATGCCATGTGCTGTGTAAAATGTAATCTTTAAAGTTGTATAACTCATTTTTTTTAAACGGAAACATGGTGGCTCGTCGGGTTAAGAAAAAAGAGGATTTTATTACGATTATTTTGATATCACCCACTATTAGGTTTTGGGAAAGCTGAATAAATAAAGATTAAATTTAGATTTAAATGCATCAAGTAGCCTGTGACCAGCAAAATTGATAAAACAAAAATTGAAAATGAATTCTATCTACATTCTTCAAACACTAATTACTAATAACATATCAACTTTTTCACTCCTTGGAAAACTATTATTTTCCATGTTTTTAAACAACAACCTAATTTACTTTGGCAGAAGCTGTCGGCATGTCAATTTTCTTCAAGGCATGATTTTCCATCAAAATCAAAGTCTACACAAATACATTTTATTTAGCGATGAAGCGCATTTCACTGATGATGGAATTAATAATTGCCACAATGAACATCGGTGGTCAGATGAAAACCCTCATGCTACATTTGAATGAAACTTTCAACATCGAGTCCACTAAAAGATGTTAATTTTTGGATAAACTTTTTCAAAATGCACGCATACATACCTTTTTGCATCTGATTGTGCTCGTTCATTTTGGATTCGTAGCCCTGCTTTCCCATACCCATGGTGTTTCTCGTCCAGTTTGGATAGTCGTCTTTCCCGTGTTGTCCACACTGAAACAATAAAAGCGTATCGAATTAATATTAACTCGTCGATGGTCGTCTTTCAGATGGACAAATCTCCGATGTGTGAAATGTGAAAAAGCTAATTCTAGAGGCGAACCTGAAATTGGTTACAATATTTCCTTAAACTTATATTACGTATAGTGTTAAAAACAAAATAACTAATCAATTTGGATTTCGAGAAAAATTAGTAACAGAGAATGCAATCTTTAATGTTACTCATTTTATATCAAAATGTTTAGATGAAGGTAAAAAGTCATTGGCATATTCTTAGATTTACAAAAACAAAAAGCATTTGATACAGTATCACACAATGAACTGTTATCTAAACTAGAATCTTATGGAGTCAGAGGTATCGCATATAATTTATTTAAAAGTTACTTATCAGATACAGAACAGAAAGTAAAAATAGATAATTTCAGTAGTACTACAACCACTTTAATTTGTGGTGTTCCTCAGGGTACTGTTTTGGGACCAATTTTATTCCTACTTTATATTAATGATATATTAAAATCAGAGTTAAATGAAAACCTATTTTCATATGCATATGATACTGTGTTAATAATACCAGCTAGTACTTGGAATAAATGCATTTTAAATTCAGAAGTAGACATTTCAATAATAAAAAATAATTTGAGTTATGACCTATTAAACTTAAATTTAACTAAAACAAAATTTATGACTTTTTCTTGTTATAATAATACTCAAAAGTTTTACGCAAAATAGTTTAAAAGAAATTAAAATTTATGATTTTAATTGTTTAAAAATATCAGATATAGTTAGAATTAATTATCCTAACTGTTCTTGCCAAAATAAAATTAAAAAAGTTGAATTTATAAAATATTTAGGAATATTGATTGACCAAAACTTAAAATGGGATCATCAAATTAACACTCCCAGAAAAAAATTAAGAAACACTTTATGTAAATTTAGACTTTTAAAAAATATTGTGGATCAAAAACTTTGTTTAATGTTTTATTTTGCACTTTTTCAATCAATTCTTTCCTATGGTATAATTGGTTGGGGATGTGCATACGACTCGAATTTGAAACCGCTTATAACAATACAAAAATATGTTTTAAAAATAATATTTAATAAACATATTTTGTTTCCTTCAAAAATATTATTTGTTTATAATAAATAATATTCTGAGTTTAAAACAACTTTATTACAAAACTTCCATTTTATATAAATATAAAAATAAAAATGTATTACATAACATTACTCATATATACCAAACAAGACAAAAACAAATCTATGTTTATGTTATGATATGATGAAGAAATTAAAGACAAGCAATTGATATTTGTTCACAAATTGAAGGAACATAAATAAATCTCTCTGACCACAATCGTTTAGCTTCCACAACAGCTTCAGCACTTGTACGAAATTTAATAAAAATATTTGCCTTCTCCAAAACTGCATCCATTACAGAAGTCTATGTCTTACAGACAGTAGTTTGGTGAACACCAAGTTCTTCAACTACAGAATTTTGAAGCCCGGATCCGACAATTTCCGCAGAAAGACTTTAATCCTATTTAAAGGCGACAGTGCACCCCCTCGCCTTTTACCAGTATCAATCAAAAAATAATTTGCCAACCACTCAACATTTTCGCAGTCAAATCGATATATATATATATATATATATAACTTTCTTAAATCATCATATCTGCAATTTTTACGTACACTGTAGATTTTTCTTTTACGGACGTTTATATATTTAGTCATAATTAAAGACACAAATTAAGAGCAACGCACGTGTATGCCGCGGAGAACTAAAGTTGACTGCTACCAAGCAAATGATGCAGGGGTCGACCTACCTTAAAAAGTCGAAAGCAATTGCTACACTAGAAAAAGCAATTCCTTAATTTATTCATCACATTTTTAGCAAACAATTGCTTCTAATTTTTAAGAAAAAGCATTGACTAGAAGCAATTCCTGCACTTTTAAGCAATTGCTGGACGCAAAAGCAATTACTTTAGTTTTCATTCATTGGCTTTCCAGAAATGACTTCGATTTTATAAGAAAAAGCGATGGCTACATTTTTATTCATTAGGCTCAATGCCCTTATTATGCTACATTTACCAATTCGGTAAGTTTTAAAAAAAATATTTCTGTAGATTTTTAATTTTTTTTTTGTTTCAATTATCGCCAACCGCCACTGCAGGGTATAGGATCAAAAATAAACAAAAAATGTATAAATTGTTCATGCATATTAAATTTTTGACGTTTCATATTTTTTATTGCAAACAATATTAATCATTTATATCAGAATTGACATGGTACACAAAAATATACAGTTTCATCTTAATCCAACAAAGTATGATACCCACTTCTCTATTTACCAATTTTAATATTTAAAGTTGTATGATATACCGTCCTTTATACAGACAATATTTGATATTTTATTCATTTAAACAAAATAGGGTTTTATTATGTCGTTACGAATTATAAAAAATTTTCGTCAATGGAACAATTTTTTTTGAAAACTCGTTTGCAACAAATCTCTATTAAACGCGCCCATTATATATATTCCATTTAAAAAACTCGTATTGCCGATCAAAAAAAGATGGAAAAAAATCAACACGGCATCATCAGCAGGGAGAAAAAGAAATAAGGCGGCTCTGAAAAAATGTCTGACGGGGTAGGGCGGGGTAGCGGGGGGGAAGACTCGCGACCTTGTCGTTGCCATGCCTACCAGACAACGCTTACCCCGCGCCGCGTCTACGTACCCCTTCGACCCGCACCCCTCTTCCCCCCGGGCAACCGGCGGTGTTTCTTTGAACTTGCTGCTCGATGCTGCTGGAAAAAAATACACTTGTCAACAGATGTAGCGACACACGCTGGAGGAGTATCTTTCTCAAGGATACAAAGGATACTGAACAAAGGAATATTTGAATATACATTATACAATCATCCTTACTGCAGAACTTGATTTACCAATTTAGGCAACAAACTTTCCTAGGAAATTAACTAAAAACTGCTCACGAGACGTTCCTAACTCCTAGGCTCTTCTCCCTAGTTTTTGCAGAATGACAAAGAGCCTAATGAATAAAAAAGTAGCAGTTGCTTTTTCTTATAAAATCGAAGTAATTTCTTGAAAGCCAATGAATAAGAAGTAAAGTAATTGCTTTTGCGTCCAGCAATCGCTTAAAAGTGCAGGAATTGCTTCTAGTCAATGCTTTTTCTTAAAAAATAGAAGCAATCGCAATCGTTTGCTTAAAATGTGATAAATAATGTGTACCTACCCAACCACCAAACTACTATCTGTAAGACATACACTTCTGTAATGGATGTAGTTTTGGAGAAGGCCAATATTTTAATTAAATTTCCTACAAGTGCTGAAGCTGTTGTGGAAGCTAAACGGTTGTGGTCAGAGAGATTTATTTATGTTCCTTCAATTTGTGAACGAATATCAATTGCTTGGCATTAATTTATTCATCACTAGTATCACTTCCCTTATTTTCACTGAAATCTGCCATATCACAAATATAAGTTTCCCATTTTCCACAAAAACGTAACAGATTACTATTGCACTAAATAAATAGACCAATGTTGTTGTATTTATTTACGTCAACTCTTTTACAAATTAGGCACCAAACTGAACGTGAAATCTATAATCTGAACAAGTGGATAAGCCACGTCTGAACTTGTGTTGAATAAGCATTTGCTACAGAGGTGTAAGAAAAACAGCCATTGCTTCAAAATTTTATTCATATCCAGATCTAGAAATTGCTTTTACTTATAGCATTTGCTAGTCAAGCAATTACTTTTACTACAAAAGAATTCCTTCAAGTAATTGCTTAATTTTTATTCATTAGGCTCATTGTTCGTCGGAACACTTTTAGCCCCAACAGATTTTTCTTTGTCTTTCCTTCCAGTAGTAGCATGCGTTTATTTCTCTCTTGCACGCTTGCGCATTAAAATTTGTGTGGTTAAGGAAACAGAGAGCCGTGGTCAAGGCTCGCTTGGACCCAATATACTGCGGGGACGTACGATAAGTACCGTTACGTGTAGTTCGCTTGGCAGAGTGTGGCTACCGATGTGGTCATAAAACTCTCGTAAAATACGAGGGATCTTGCAGAGGTAACAGCAGTAATACAGAAACAAACGAGGTATAACGATTAAGTTAAATAAAAAGAGAATAATTATTGCGGAGGTCATTGACCAAATGACCTTACGGAAGAGCCGCCAATGCTTAGAACATAAACCCAATAAGTTAATTTTTTGCAAGCGCTATAGAAAGATATTTCCGGAAATGTTGGCACGAACACTTTAATATCATCCATTTTATACCTTTTGGAAAAAATGTCTTTGTCGGGAAGTATATAAAACACGAAACATACCTTGACATAAAGAAATTTGTTATATTGAATTTGAAAGGGGCCGTAGGGACCAAAAGGTAAGTTAGAAAGGGCGGCAGGACTGGAAATGAAAGTTTTTTTTCGATTAATACAGTCGAACTTCTCCGATTTCTAGGGCGAGAAGGGGGGGGGGGGGGGTCGAAGTTTAAGGCTCATTCCAGATGAGAAAAGATACTGCGGAACGACTGGACACATAATCAGTGTTGTGAATGATTCAGTCATGTGCTCAGTGACATACGTAGGCTCCTGCTGGTCTGGATAGGGAACGTCCTAAGCCAAAAGATTTGGTGGTGCCAATGTGCATTGTGGAAAAACACATCTGATATTAATTCCGAAAGATAGGGGCTCTGAATCAGCAAAAGTAGCATCATTATTCCTGCAGTGTTCCTATTCGTCGGAAATGGGGCTTAAAGTTCTAATAAAGTTACCGGCTCAGGTGGAATGGGTGACAGGATAGATAAAAATGTAATTTACTTGTTGCTTTGATCTGCGAAGGGTAAATGTTTTTTTTTGGAAGAAATACTGTAATTGATTTTATTTTAGGGATGGAAACAATAAAATAGCAGTAACTTAATAAATAATCTAACTTGACATTATTAAATAACCGTTTTAGGATTAACGCTCTGAGAAAAAAAACCTTCTACTTCTTTTAAGAATTCACATACTCTTTATACAACTGTTTAATACTATAATATGTGACAGCAACGACAGCATTAGTATTGGACTTTATAATCTATATACGAATTTTACGATCTCAGTAAACCATGTTGCATAATAGATAATCATATGCAATGTTAAATGACAAGAACAATATTACACTAGAAGCTATTTAAATTTTTGAGAACTACAGTACTGATTTTTAGGGGTAAGTATATGCTGTATTAACCGTAGCAAGAAAATATTATTATGATTAATGTCAAATTTCATTACAACTGCCAGTCGGAACTAATACAGTAAAAACCAGATTACATCCCCAATAGAACTTGATAATTACTATGATTATTCAGAGCAATAATCTCTATACACCATTCTATGGTAGCATTAACTCCTATTTGCTATTGGCTAAACTACAGTGATATTATCACTACACAACGGTCTAGCAATTTTCGTTGTCTTACAGTAGAAAAGCGCGTTGCTATCACACATGTAGTATTAAACAGTTGTATAAAGAGTATGTGAATTCTTATAAGGAATAGAAAGCTTTTTCTCAGTGTAAAAGACCTGAAACTAGAATCGGGAGATTAGTTTTTTTATTTACCAATTGATTACGAAATATATTGTACTCTTTTAAAATAAGTTACTCCTCTTATTATCACACAAGGCGCACGCAGTTAAGACAAGCTATTACATCACATGAGCGACTTGCAGCAACTTCAAGACTCCTTGCTACAATAAGGCAGAAGTTATGAAGTTTTAAAATTTTCTTTTATATTTTAACAGCTGTTATTTGGACAATTTAAGCGATAGATATGTTTTCTTATTCGCTGGGTTAATGCAGAAGTATGCTATGTCCATTTCTAGCGAAATTGAGGTTTTCACGCCTATGTCCAGTTCAAATGTTATAAAATTTGCTGCAGAAATATCGTATCTCTATATTTACCTTGAGTCTAAAAATAGCTGCAATCAAACTATAGCTTATGTCCAACCAAATGAAATATTTCAATGCAGAAGTATTTTATGTGGACATAATATAATACTTTATCATTTTAACGTTGGACATAGAATAGTACTGCCCTGTTAGAGTGATCATCGTTAGATGATCACTCTAACAGGGCAGTACTGTAACAGGGCAGATTCTGATAGAATCGAATATTTTACGTATCGTCCTGTTTTGTGAGGTTACACTGAGAAAAATTTCTTTCTGGTGGCAATTAAGCGATTTTTAACATTTCTAGTATTGGTTTTTTAATTGGATAAATAAGATTATAGTTCACTACACTAAATTACTCTTGACATAATTTTGTAAAATATTTTTGATTAATTCGGGCAACTCAAAAATCGAATTGGAATATATATGGTTAAATTAACAAAAGTTTAATGCAATCAATTACAGTTTACTAATATTATTTACTTCCAATTTTCTTAATAAATATTTTATTCAAGGAATCCAGATATTTGTTAGCATAGTATGCTATAAGAAATCTAGAGATTATAATTTAATACTGCAAATAAAACAGATATTCTAAAATACATTTATTTTGCCAGAGTTCCGCGAACTAAATTTTACTGTAGGCAAGTTAGGCAGAATTACGGCTCGAGTCTCAACGTGAAGACGACCGCCACGCGAAGCATTTAATTCGAAGCGGGCGGGTTGTGTCGGGTGTCGATATTTTCTTTTGTTTGTCTTCAAGTGGTCCAATTATGATTATATAGTTATGGATGAAATGGGGGAAATATTAAAAACCTGGGGGTTACCCATGTTAGTACCTGTGTTTGTCGGTAAGTCATCAATTATTATACCTATTTTATTATCTAATATTTTAGTTGTTATCTACTAGGTAGGTAGGTATATGGTTCTAGAATTGCCGCGCCGCGCCGGGAAGATGGCGTACATTAATATTATATGTATGTGTTGCGAATTGCGCAATTTGACTAAATTTTCCAATGCGCACGCTGTATAACCGTACCAATTTTTCTACAAATAACATTTATTAATGCATTTATAAATATTCAATGGAATTTAAACCAAATTTTTTTCAATAAGTACCTAAGTAGTTTGAGAAATCCTGTCTTAAATAATTGTATATAAAATATGGCTGCCAAAATAAATATGATAATAATTGTTTTAAACTTGACGTTTATTTAAACTTTAATTTTTTAACCAATTAATCAGAAAATGGTAAAAATAAAATAAATATGCACATAGTAATTAAAGTAAGTACAGGGTGTTTCACGGTAAATGGAACGTTAGAAGATTATAGAAAACGGGTTAATCTCTCGGAAACTATTAAGTAAATATACTATAATAATATGCATTTTTATTAAAAAATAAATATAATTTTCCGTATAGAATATACAGGGTGGCTCATTAATAAGGGACGCCGGCTATAGGTATCTCAGGATCCGTTAATCGGATGACCCTTAGAAAAAAAAATTATTGGTAAATCAGCAAACTCCACCGCTAGAGGGCGTAAATCCAACCTCGGAGCAGAAAATATTGTTTTAATCAAAATTGTTTCAAGTGAACCTATATTGAAATTTTTCTTTTGTAACCTACTGAAAATATCACAACTTTTTTGTATTTACATTTTTTCTCTACCTTGTCAAATAAAGGGTGCGGAAGGGGTAAACGTTGGTTTGAAAACAAGTCAATAACTTTTTTTTGGAATAACCGATTTCAAATAACTTTTTTTAATTTTAAAGCACTTTTATGGGTGCTCTACTTGAATAATAACATTTTGAGTTCAGTTATTTTTCGTGTCAGTATAGGTGGCGCTTTATGACAAGGTCGCAGATTTTTATGATTTTCTCAAAAATTTGAAATGGTATTTTTATTTTTTTCTAGGAAGAAGAGCATCAAAATATTACAGTTACTGGTGAAAACCGCTGTCCGAAATGTTTATTCCTTATACAGTGTCCGGCAAAAAGTTGGACTCATATGGGAAACTTTTTTATTATTAATTTTACGAAAAACAGTTACTTATTCTTCATAAAAAGTTCCGCTTGGTCTAAAACCTAAAATGCAACTATCAAATATTAAATTTTTCCAGGCGTATACGAGGTTTGTCAAAAATAAAGATTATTTCCAAAGCATATTGTTTTATTTCTTACAATCTGATATAATTGCGCCAATAAAATAATATTATTCTCAAATGCATGCAATAGTTGACTAAATAAAATCAACATATTGTTACAATTATAAATTAGTTATAAAAAATATCTTGAGGGTTTAAAATGAATCTATAAATAATTGTTACAATTAAATTAACTTATTTTAGCACAATAATACATTATTTCTAAAACATATTGTCCTATTTCTTACAATCTGATATAATTGCGCCAATAAAATGATATTATTTTTGGAATAACGCATTACTTTTGAACAAAATTGATTTCGTTTTTGCAAACTATAGTATAGTTGTCACAAGAATATTAAAATCTGTTCAAAATAAAATATAATTACCACAAAGGATTATTATTCATTACATGAATTAAATCGTCATTGTGACAACAAAATTTTAATTTTGCTAAATATGCACTATCCAAAAATCAAATAAATTATAATTTACGCAATCTAATTCCTATTAAACATTTTTGGTATAGTGGTGGATCAATTAAACCTTTATTGAAATTCCAATTAAATTATGTAATTCTTTGAATTCGGTGATTTAGTTGCTCGTTACCAACTCGATTATTTAGTTGGATGAAATATATCTGGGTATTGGGAATTAATCCTTTTTCTCAGTGTATGATTGATAAAATTACTAAGATGTATTTATGTACCTATTATACTATAATTTGTTGGGAATCGAATCTAAAAAGCCAAAAACAATATCATGTAGAACAATCCTATGTCCAGTTGATTCGGACATACGATACTATTGCACAAAAAAGTTTTATGCAAGTTATTTAGTTTTTTACTTCTCCTGTATAAAGTACTAAATATGACATAGCATACTTCTGCATTAACCCAGCGAATTACAGTCCGCATTAGTTGTGTGCTCCTTTAAACTACTTGGACAATTTTTTTTTGATCCTTACGTTATATCTGAATCGGGAAAGAAAGAATCGTCGTTAAACCAGTAACCTTTGACCAATCCATTTAATAATTTTGAGGTACATAATCGCATTTCTATATTAACCTTTTCTCTAAAAAAAATGTACATTTCAACGACCTTCACTCCAATAAACTATTTCTCTCAACTTGTCTTACAAATAGAAAAATCTAAAGACAGGAAAATAAATCTTCAAAGGTCAGTCAGCGAAACAATGAAGTCAGAAGTCGGTTTAAAAGTGGAACTATGCTGTAAGGGCGATAAAAGCAAAATGGAAAAGCGACCGACGTTGGTTTCAAGAAGGAAATTAAGTTAACCCGAGTAATTGGACTAAAAGCGTGCTGTAAATTACTTGTTGCATGGAGCGGCGAAGTTGAGGAATATTTAGCTGCGGTAATTGTTCGTTGAACTATGTAGGTGTCTTAATGGTGCATGCGAATAGATAAGTGCATTGTATAATACAGCATGTTATCCTGATACGAAAACAAGGGCGTCCGAAGGGGGGGGGGGGGCAAGGGGGTGCACTTGCACCCCCCTGGCCCAAGTAGATTTGAGATATTTTATTTAACTGGGATATACATACTTATTGAGATACAATTCAATTGACAAAATTGGTAAAACGAACTCTTGTTGCATAAAATGAAATGTGGAATTCAAAAATATTCTTTGTTTATTGCAATTTGTTTACCTTCAACTACATGTACAGTCGAAAGATCATTCAGTACTCTCAGAAGAGTAAAAACCTGGATTCGCTCGACTATGACTGAGCTCACTGAGCAGCGATTGGACGGTTTATGTATGATGAGTGTTCATCGCAAATTTGTAAAAGAAAAAAAAAGACATTTAATTGAAAAAATTATTGATGAATTTGCAAAAGATTCAAGAAAATTAACATTTCTTTTCTCCAATAAATCTGAATAACTTATAAGTTTTTTGTTGTATTATTTTTTTGTTATATTTGAACATTTTTAAATATTTTGTTTAGCTATTTTTTGTTATTTAATATAAGTATTAGGTGTTTTGCTCTATTCTTTTATTGAAGGTTTGTTGAAGTGCTAGAAATAATTCCAATTATGATTTGCCCCCCCCTTGGAACGCCCTTGTACGAAAACGAATTGATGAACAAGATGCTTCTGCAGCTAAAGACTGAACAGGTTCACTACCCTGAGGAAAAGGCAGAAAATAGGTTACGCACCTCCTGAATTACTTCTTATTCAGCAACAGTTATTATTTTATGACTGAGATTACGCTAAGTGGTGATAATTGACTAGGATGTTGCAAAGTCAACTTTAAAGACGATTCTCTTGATCTCACGTTATTACCAACGCAGTTTATAGTAATTTTGGCAACTTATATTCGCAAATGATTCCCTTTATTTCGAGAAAGGCACATTATTTCCTTGAAAAACATAAACTTTTATTTTTTCTCGAATAATATAAAAAAATATCGTCCTTTAAAAATAAAGAATAAGCAAGGAAAGCTGCAAATAAACCGAAAGTCTCCAAACATTGATCCGTTTTAAGATAATGTAACAACGGAGAAGGAGAGATCGCGACAAATATTATATGGGAAGACTCTTCAAACTAATTAATATTATTTATTGTATACCTTGTATACATATATAATTTCTTTACCAGATTACGATTGTACAATGTATATACAGGGTGTCCGGAAATGATGAGCAAAAAATTTAGGGGATAATTCTAGACCGAAAATAATTATCCCCTAAATTTTTTGCTTATCATTTCCGGAAACCATGTATATATTATGTACATTACACAATCGTAATCTGGTAAAAAAATAGTTAAGATTCAAAAACATTAAGGTGGAATTATCAATGTCATTGAATTTATTGTCAACCTATAACCTATTTCGCCTTGTTTTTGTTAGTTTATTATTTTATTGACTAAGATTTAAATAAAATCAATATCGTCTGCACATTATTTAGGTAATATCTGATATATTACAAAAATATCAATTTACTTTATTGCTTATTTTGGGAGAATTGTATAGTGAAAGAACAATGACATAATAAAGTTAAAAAAAAATCTTAACCGATATTTTTCGATATACAATTCTCCTTAAATAACTTAAGAAATTCCTTGATATTTATTTAACATTTTAATTATTACCTATAGAATATGAAGACGATATTGATTTTATTTAAATTTGGTGTAAAAGTTAGAAAAAATAAATAAATCTACGCGAAATAGGTTATAGGTTGGCAAGCATGTTGATACTCCCACCTTAAGTGAAAATAAAATAGGAAACGTCAAAAATAGGCAGAACAAATACGGCAGTGTCGCCCAAGTAATACTATCAGAAATAAACAGTTATTTTTATTTAAAGGAGATATTTTTAAATAAATTCATGTGACTTTATAAGCTATTTTATTTACACCATTAAAACACAGCAAATGCTTAACGTTTTCTATCTTGACTGAATTTTTCAGGTAACCGTACGGTGAAATATCTGCTCGGTGGAAAAATGTCTTTTCTAAACGGCTCTGGACGGTGTCCATCTCTTCGGCTGTGCCCGACAATTTTCCTTTTCTACTTTAGGCGTTCTACTAGTTGCAATACGCGTGACACACAAAAAAACTCACTCTGCACTCAACGGCACAATAAAATGAACCGAGTAAGAGTATTCAGGTAGATGCGAGCGAGTTTACTTTAGCAGATTGATAGAAGTTTGTCATAACAAAACTTTGGATGACTGTTTGAAGGTTGGAGACAATGATGTTTCTTAATCGATGAAAGAGTTTTGGACTTCCATTGTCTTTATTTGTTTTAAATCACAACGTTTTAACTGGTAAGTATCTCCAGTCGTCTTCAGGTGAATACTAAATAAGTAAAGTAACTACAAGACTATTTATACTAGCTAGGTGCACCGAAGCACAACTGAGGTGGGTGCAGTCATGCGTTCAGTTGGCACGAGATCTTATCCTAAGATTACATCTATTTAACAAAGGTTTCCAGATATTTCTTAAGTCTAATGATGATTTACTAAAGCAGCCTGGATTCTGGTGAATAGCAGCAGCTTCCTTAAACTTTCTTTTCCTCCAGTGTGGTTCCTTATGTAAGATTTTAGCTTCTGACCACATGATATGGTGGCCATGTTTCCAGGCATGGTCAGCTGCACCTGATTTTTCGGTCTCTCCTTTTAACGTATTATTTTTGTGTTCTTTAATCCTTGTCTCGAGTGGTCTTAATGTCTCACCTATATAAGATTGGCCGCACTCGCAGGGGATCTGGTAGACGCAGTTTTTCCTATCTTTTTGACTTATAGGTTTTGTCTTCGTCAGGTGGCTTCTTAGGGTGTCTCTCGAGTTGAATACGGTGTTGATGTAATATCGTTGTCCTAGTCTTCTTATTTTCTCAGATACTCCCTTGACATACGGAATATTGAGTGTTGGTTGTGCCTCTCTTTCTGCTTCTTGCGCGTTGGGTCGATTCTTACGATTTTCCAATATTTTGTCAACTAATTTTGTGGGGTAGCCATTTTTGTTGAGGTCGGTCTTGATGTGGTGAGCTTCCTTTTTAAGTGCTTCTTCCGAGTTACAGATTGTAATTGCTCTATCCAAGAGGGTTTTAACTATGCCACGTTTCGTGCTGTTTGAGTGATTTGATGTAAAATTGAGATACTGACCTGTATGCGTAGGTTTTCTGTATACTGAAGTTTGAAAGCTGTTGCCATTTTTCTTCATGTTGACATCTAGAAACGGTAATTGGTTGTTTTCTTCTTTCTCCATGGTGAATTTGATTGTTGGTGTTAAGCTATTGAGGTGATCTAGAAAATCTCTTAGTTCGTCATCGGTTTCATTCCAAATAATGAAGGTGTCATCCACATATCTCAGCCACATTTTTGGTTTCTTCTTTGCCTGTTCCATTGCTTTGGATTCAAACCATTCCATGTAAATGTTGGCGATTAGTGGCGAGAGAGATGAGCCCATCGGTAGTCCGTCTACTACATCATTAGACTTAAGAAATATCTGGAAACCTTTGTTAAATAGATGTAATCTTAGGATAAGATCGCGTGCCAACTGAACGCATGACTGCACCCACCTCAGTTGTGCTTCGGTGCACCTAGCTAGTATAAGTAGTCTTGTAGTTACTTTACTTATTTAGTATTCACCTGAAGACGACTGGAGATACTTACCAGTTGAAACGTTGTGATTTAAAACAAATAAAGACAATGGAAGTCCAAAACTCTTTCATCGATCAAAACTTCGGATGCTTCCGGCAGACAAAATATGAGTTCGGCGATAAATAGGGAGGCAATCTTATAGTTGTCAATGTTTTAACAGTACATTTACTAAGTTGACAGTTAACAAACGCAACCGCAAAACGAGACCTGCCCAATGTCAGTGCCAAGATTCTTACATAAACACCCTTACTAATCCGTATAAATTATCCTCGATATTGCGAAACTACCGAGATGCTGGCGCTGAAAAAAGGGATGAACTTCTGCAGGAATAGTTGACGTTATGCGTGAGTCCTGCAGAATCTCATCAATAGTGCCGCAGGTCAAGTGTGCAAATATAGGGTTCACTCCCTACGGGGTACTCGAATCGGGAATCGATACAACACAGAGGCGTAGTGGAATGGTGAAAGTAAACACGCACGTAATGGAAAGGGCTGGTGTTAACTTGTCTAGTGTTAGCATCTCTTTATTTGAAATGTAAGGGCTAGCGTAACAAAACATCAATCCCTGTATTACCTAAAGGGATTTAAAAGTATTAGTACGGGACTAACAACCACGGAAATAAAAACTGTTGGTGGGTAAGTGTCTTAACTAGTGTTGGGAAAAATCGACTTATTTTAATAATCGACTACCGAGAATTCGAGTGATTTAAAAAACCGAATTATAATCGATTTTTTTTTCACTCAAATCTAATATTAATTATTAGAATTGGCGGTTCATCATTCATGTTGATATACAGCATTTGTATTGGGAATAACTGACTCGGTGTTGTTAATCGATTGAATTTTTGCGGATTATTAAATGTGGCGGAGATATTTGTGGATTTTTTGGCATGGTTCCCAGTTCCCAGATCTTACAATTTAATTTAACAACTTGACTACTTGACCTTGAGATGTCACGATATTGCATTATTGCATAACTCATGATATTTATGAATACTCAATACTCACCACTAAACATTAAGTTTTCAGTAGACGCCGACGGTTTAAATCTAAATAAAATAATAAATCCTATTATCCTACGCAGGCAACCCGTAATGCAGTATTTAAATCTAAATAATAAATCATATTATCTTACACAGGTAACCCGTAATGCAGTATTTAATTTGAATTATATCGCCAATAATAACCGAAACCACTCGGTGTAGCCGCTCGCTAGGAGATGGCTCTGGCCGCAGTGAGTGATTGACAGGCGGGAAGCAACTTTGGAGACGCGTTGGAAAATAAAAACCATATGTTCGTCACTTATTTCGTTACTCGAATTATTTCCGAAGATAATCGAATAATTAAAGTGATTGAAAAAACCGAATGATAGGTTATTTTATTTTTCGCACTTGTGCTGTAAGTAATTACATACTATAAAAACAAGTTTTTATATTATTCAAGTGTATTTTTTATTTTTAAAAGAAACTCTATTAAACATTATATGTATAACAAATACTTACATATTTAAATTTCTAAACTAATCCAAACTTATAAATTCAGAAATATTAATATATTAATTGTAGAATTTGTAACATTTCCAACGATATCGATGAAGGAAGTGTTTTACTATCCGATGAAACTCAAGAATTTACACCATTTATTTGCTTTGCAATTCCTATTTTATTTTGCACCGAATTTTCAATATAGCCCTCCGCAACACTGGAGGACTTCCATCCACCATGTCTTTTTAAACTCATGATATCCCCGCCAGCATCTACTAATAATGTAACTGACGTCCTTTGATAACAATGTCCCGTATATTCTTTGGGACTGGACAACTTTAAATATGATGCAATTTAAGAAGTTATTTTTCCAAAAGTATTTATACCCAGTGCTTGGATAGTGCATCTTCCTCTTTTATATGCACTAAATAACCGTGTATGGGCAGTATGATCGGGTCTAAGGGCTCTATACTTCTTGAAATTTGAAATATTATTAATTTCTGATGAAAATCCTTCCACGTAAACCACGAACTGTCGATCTACATGTGTCTTTGTATACGGGACAGTTACAACAAGGTGGGTATCAAATTCCTTAATATCTTCAATTTTCATTTTACATAACTCCACTCGGCGACATGCCCCAGCGATGCCCATAATGAGTACCAGCTGAAACAAGCAAATAAGTTGTTATTTAAAAGTATATCATCAGTATCATCTGGTGCCGTAACAAGGAATTTTACAACCTCATTCTTGGAGAATGCCTTTGATTTCTTACCTTTGTATCTCACAGACTTCCTTTTTAAATATGCCATCAGTTTTGCATACCTGCTTATGTCGACATAATTTTTGATACTTATGGTAAATCTAAGCATTGAGTAATAACTCCATAAAGAGTATGATTGATCCATAAATTTATCCACAAAATAGGCAAGCATCACATCTTCACTAATTGCTTTAATTTTCTTTGATGAACACCAGTCCATGAAGAGCCCATATTCCTTCTCATATCTATGCCCGTGATTTATCCGGCAATAAATTAAGGGTAGCTGCTTTAGCAACGTCCAGAACTTCCTTCGGAATTTCATGATCACTTCTACTACTAACTTCCATTTAAGGGACGTAAAACACACTTTCACGAAATTGTTAGAAAAATAATTATCGTTTATTCCGTTGTCAAGTTTTACATCTGTCATAAAAAAGCAAACTATTAAATTTCTATAATTTATTTCCCCAGCAACCTGATGATAACGACTTACGAGGCACCTACGGGGTGTCGGGGTAAATTAAAACAGTGCTCTCTTAGTTTTTAATGTTGGTGCCCTAAAACATGCTTGTAGATAAAATATCGTACACGGTAGGTGTCTTTACCGCATTTGCGTGATTTACCAAACTCGCCTTCGGCTCGTTTTGTTAAACATCACGCGCATGCGGTAAAGACGCTACTTGTATTGTAATATACTATTTTTGTTCATGGTTGTCCGTCCGGGCCATTTAAAACGTACGATATTTACTTTACCGGCCGGGTCCGATTTTTTATTGCCTTATAGGGCTCAGCCCTAGCAAGTCCCTCCTCTGGCTACGCCTCTGCGAATCAGCATCCTTGAACTGACCTTAACGTTATCGTGTGGGTAGTTAATGAAATTAATAACAAATAATGTAATTTGTGGTAATATGTTCAATGTAACGAACAAATTACTGAAAACAATTTAATAATTCAAACGGCAAACTGGATACGTTTTCCAAAGCATTGTTTCAGATATTGGATAATATTTTTGTCATAACAAGAAAAACATGTTCCTTTATATGTTCGTTTTGTCCTTATACGACGACTACGACGTAGTGTTTCATATGCAACACACACAAGCATTTACAATGGCATAAAACACTGCAGAATGCAGGTGAAAGGCTACCTCATTCTACGATACTGGATACTGCTGTGGGGTTCCTCCGCTATAATTCAGGTGTTCCTTCCGCATGTCGTCGACAAGAGCTACATCTGAACCGTGTGAACAGTGAACAAGAAAATGGACATATTATGTCTGTTGCCGATCCGGATGGATTCGGGGACGCCTTGAATTAGAGGATTCGATGATACGAACGATGACCAGGATTAAGGAGAGATACACCACGGAGACGTATAGGCTGATCCACAACAACCATTATTTTTTCATGGCTCGTTGCAGAGAGCGTTAAAGCTAAGGAAGATTTTGTTAAAACATAAAACTATCTGGAAATATTTTCGTTGCCCCTCGTATGGGGGGGGGGGGGGGGTTGTAGCGATCGGCAATCGCCGCGCGCCGTAGTATTAGTTTTAACATATTATTTGTTGTGCAGGTCACATCGTTATTCGTCTTCTAGCTCTCCTGTCTGAATTTGAATTCTATTGATCGTAACAATACCTGTTCCAATTGATGAATTTTTACTTTGTATTTAAGTTTTTTTTAAATTTTGCATATCAGATTATGCAGTAGAAGATTCTTATTTCGCACAGTCCATCATTGGTATTGGACTTTATAATCTATGGATGCATGCAAACCATGTTGTATAAGGGATAATCATAATATGCAATGTTAAACGACAATAATATCACACTAAAAGCTATTTAAATTTATGAGAACTACAGTACTGATTTTTAGTGGTAAGTATATGCTTTATTTACCGTAGCAAGCAAATATTATTATTATTATGATTAATGTCAAATTCCATTACAACTGCCAGTCGGAACTAATACAGTATATAAAACCAGATTACACCCCCAATAAAAATTGACAATTACTGTGAGTATTCAGAGCAATAATGGATATAAACCAGTCTATGGTAACCTAACTCCTATTTCCTATTGGCTAGATTACCGTGATATTATCACTACACAACGGTCCAGCAATTTTCATTGTCTTAAAGTAGGAAAGCGCGTTGCTGTCACATATAGTATTAAACAGTTCTATAAAGAATATTATGTGAATTCTTATAAGGAATAGAAGGCTCTTTTCTCAGTGTACCCATTTTTTAGCATATTTATCTGTATCTTTGTAACGAAAATAACCGAGAATTTTTAGCTATTTCTATCTAAAAAGACAGACAAATTTATGAAAAAGACTTTTATTTCAATTATTATATTTCATTTCCTGAAAAATATTAATGGGAAATTCTATATTTTTGTTATTTTTGCTCTTCACAGCATATAAATTAATAAGACAAGATGAGAGAGAGAGGGAATGGAGTGTGTTTTAAATATAAAAATTGCTTTATTTATTAATTTTATAATATACATATACAGGAAGTTATGGAGATATTTACTATATCTAAAGGGGTACGAAAACACCCTGTATGTATTATAGGTAAAGGTAATAAAGCAGTGGTTTGATCAATTGACGACGTGGCTATCCGATTTGCACCTTATAAGGCGTAGGTATAAATCCTACTTTGTTACTATCCAAGGGGGATTTTAGTATCATGACAACTAGTAATCTAAAAATGCCTGGTATTTCTGAGAATTTAAATTATAATAGTATTGATAAATTGACACAATCCCTTATTCTATAGTAATGGTTCCCGAAAGTTGTGATTGTTGCCCCCGGCAATACCACTTCGACTAGAGGGATTAAATGGGTCACATCAATCCCGTGATATATTATATAATGTTTAATTTTTTAATGACCGTGCTGGCGTGCTTTCCAATCAAACCAATATATTTCAGTGATGTGCTCGTAGAATATAAAAAGAAATTATTCCCGGTCCTTGGCTATAGAAAATATATTTAATAAAGTGTAATATCGGGTAACATCAAAACAATCTGTGAAAAAATTTGTGTTAATACGCAAAAAATTGGCAATTTTCTTTCAATAACCAGGCCGATGTAAAATGTTCAAATATTGGTTCTACAATCGAGGGGTGAAAAGCAAACTTTAAGTCACTTCGGAATCTGTCTGACCAAGCCATTTTTCTTAGAGACCATAATATAAAAACGTTAAATTTGGTTTGGTTATAGTAGTAGTAAAATAGTAACATGTTTTATTTAGCAAAAAGCTACAATTAAATATTTTTTAATAAATTTTTTTAACACATCTTTATAGATTTATTTTTAAATTTTAAAACGCAACCTTCTTTTAACAAAAACAGACAAAACATTTTGTAAATTGTATCAAACATTACGTATCATTTTATTTTTTAATTAAATGTAATTTTAAAGTTTTTTTAAACAGTTTTAATGATTTTTGAGATTTAATAGAATTTTCCAAATTATTATATTCTATCAAACCTTTATAATAAAAATAGATTTATAAGCTAATGTTTTAGACACTCTATCCACATAAAAATTTTGATTAGTTCTTGTTTTATAATTACGATGGTAATAATTAAAAGAACAGTTCCTAAGTCCCGATTTCCTATACCAAAAATATCGCAAAAACCCGAACAAACCCGAACAAACCAAGACCTATAAGAGCATATCTTGCAGGCGGATAGTGTGTATTCTAAAGCGAACGCTATCCTCTATAATAATAAACGGTCTATTCATAATTACCGTTGATTTTTCAACGGGGTATACCCTAGTAATTCGATAATAATTAAACAAAGCCTCGGCCCAGCAGGCTTGAAGTAGTATAGGAGCAGCAGTGCTACCCAAGCCCCTACGGAAATGCGTGTTATACACAAGCGAAACAAACAAAACGTCTTTCTGTAACAAGCGACGACGAAAAAATTAAAAAATAACACAATAAATTTACCAGAAAAAACGCGACACACCCCCCCCCCCCCCCCCCCCCCCAAAAAACCTTGCCACCTTACTATCGCCATATCGATCAAATTATCAAAATCAAGGCTCCCCCAATTGCCTTGAGCTTCATACCTAAAAAGCCTCGGTCTCTTAGCAGCCGTGCTACCCAGGCCTCTTCCTCGGCTCCTGCTGGAGTCCTGCAGAAGTGTGTTCGGCGTGCTGCAGGTCAGGATCGTCGCCGTCGTCGAGGCGTCGGCGTCGCTAGACCGCTAGGAGACGTCGTGGGCGTCGCGAGATCGATACGGGGCACGGGGATTCTCACAGGGTCGGTTCAGGTGCCGATAGACAGAATAAGCTGAGTAGGTAACAGGGCCAGGCATATATTTGTTGAAATGTAAAAGTGATTCGTTGAAAGCCATCTGATGGACGTTTATATAATTCTTGGAATTTAAAATTATTTATTTAAAGTATTTTTCACAATAAATGGTTGACTCCGTTTAACTAGGTACCTGGGACGTTTTGCAAGAGCTCGGCCATCAAAATGCAAATAAACTGTCGGTCAGGGTAGGATTATAATTTGTAATTATAGCAGGTAATATTTAACTATCTTGTGCTTGCGATAACATATTTCAGTCTTACTAACGAATTAACTATCTAAAGTCCTACCCTGTAGTGTATTTGCTTGTTGATTGTGTATAACAATGGGATTAAACTGGTAGTTTTATTAACTTGAATTAGTCGATACCATTTAGGAGAAAAAATACTTTACTTAATATAGACGTATTTTTTTAAAATAATCTAATTGGCCAAAATTACTTAACTTCTCCTCCTGTATTGGGATAATACGAAAAAAACCACAAATTTCCTTCATTTGGCTGATTTAAGAGAGTTTTTTAAAAATTATTTATTTACTTAATCTTAATAGACGTAAATCAAACGTTAGGTAATTGACGGTTCTACCATTACATTTGATATAACGTAAAATCGTTTTACAAATTTTTGTGATATTTATGATTATTGTTTAACAGATTTAAATAGGAAACAAAACAAAACAAAACAATGTTTGATTTTGCTACATCGTGACATTTATAGTAAATATATTGAACAGCATCCCAAGGTTGAAGCCAAATCAAGTGACAATAATGACATAATGCATGTGTAATTTGGTTAGTTTATATCCAAACCAGGACCGGACCTAACATTACATACTATCTTTTTATAAGAATTTTATACCGAAATATACATTTTTAAAGCTTTATTAAAAATGTTTTTTAATTATCACCATGTAAAAACGACACTCTTTTCGTTGCAACCATTCATACTCATCTTGATCATATTCCAGTTGAAGCAAAAAAGATCTTGCATAAAAATATTCAACAAATTTTGAAATAATAATTTGATGCTGGTCTGGTACTGTGCTTTACTAATTCTTACATTAAGGCTGAATGCGGTCCCCTGCTAATTTGGGGGAACGCGGGACGTTTCTATATATCAGCTGATCGATGATATATTTTGTCTTTATGTCAACTGTCGAAAAACGATAGAATTCCTTGCGGCTATACCGGGTGTTTCTCAAAACACGTTCACCCCTATAACTTTTCTGTATTTATAGATATTCAAATGAAATTTTGAGATTATGCATAAAAGATGAGTCTGCATTTATTGGCATAATTTTCAATTTGTTAGCACTTCCGGATTGACCGGAAGTGACCTTGACTTTGGTATTTTAAATGGGACATCTTGTATATTTTTACTTATTGGGAATCAGCATAACATTCTGAGTAAAATGACACCTCACTTGTCATTTTTTGACGCGTTATACAATTTTTATGTTTATTTTTTATTTTCAATTTATAGAGTGCTACAAATTAATTAAATCTGTTACTTTATAGTCAAGTAAAATATGAAAATTAAAATTATGTCATAATAATTGACTTTCTAAGTTTCACAAGCGTTTAAAAAATGAAATTTTGTTTTCTTGACGTTTACTCCATTTTTCCAAATGGAACGATGGTAGTCCACTATAGGATATATTTAAAACGAGCATTTTTTTTCAACAATTTGATACCATACACTCTTATGCTATTTTAAAATTGACACAAAAAAATTTGCCCTAAGTCCCAATCGCAAATTTAAAAGTGGTATGCATTATTATTGCCGCCCCCCCGTCTTTTCTAAAGAAATAAAAAGGCGGCTATGAAAAACAATTGAAGGGGTTAAAAACCAATATGGTTTTTAATTAAAATTGTAATTACATTCGTTTATTAAACTTACATTGTAAATCAGATAAAATGGTTAGTTTTACCAAAAATGAACAAATTGATACGCTCCTAATTTTTGGAGTGACCAGAAAAATTATTCGGAAGCCGCAAGATTGCATGTATTGTATCCCAAGTAACATTTATAGTGGCAGGAACGTAACAGCCACCATGAATGGTGGCTACTACTTTCGGCGACCACGTTGCAGTCAAGTAGCAGCTACGTAATGGTCACCAAAATGGGGAAAGATATTGAGGTAGCTACGTAGTGTCCGGGTAGGTCCTGGAACTTATTTAGTTACTATCTTGAAATCCTTTTTAGTCGCAGAACAGTAGCGGGAACTACTTTGCCATGTAGCTGCTTAGTAGCCGCCACTCTAATATAGGAACTTATATTTAAATTATGTCAATGGATGGCCACTTTAAAGTGGTTAAACTATAGAAGACAAACTTTAAGCGCGTTTTTAACCACCATAAGAGGGTAATTTTACAAACGAAAAAAAAAATTTAGACTAAAGGATGGCCAGTTTGTGGGAAAATTTCGTTTGGCCCTCAAAACAATTATATTTTTAAAAAAATGTAAGCAAAAAAAATAGCAAAAAATAAAAATTACTTCTGCTACTGGAATATACCATTTATTTTATTTGGGCTTTTATAGTACAGTAAATAAAACGCAATAAACGATTGATTTGTTTTATTTATATCGAATTTTTTTTTTAAATAAGTAAAATTATACAATGGCGAACATTTATTTCATTTAAAAATGGCCGGCTAGAAAGTAGTTACTTTAAAGTGGCACATTTCTTATTAAAAGTTACTGCAACTTTATCATCGAGGCCAATACTACCCGTTTGTAACTTTTTAATATGTGCGACCATAAAAGGTATTATTGGAACTACTTAAAAATTACTTAATAGTGGCAGTTACTACTATACCACTAATAAGGTTTGAAAATATAAGTAACATTTTTGATAGAAGAAGTTATTTTGTCGATACAGTCCCAGATGCTTATATCCGGCGACTTATCGGTCGCGCTTGTTACCACACGTAGGCAAAGGCGACACACGCTGTAGGCAGAAGCGACTATAAAGGAGCGGAAGCCACTAATAGGTAACTCAGGCCACTATAAAGTTACACCTTCCATCGCTATATCGGTCAGGCGACAAGTGGACAATCTAACCTCAAATTAATTCGTTTAACGTGTGAGGAGATTTGTGATTTAGTGTTTAAGTTTTCTATAAAAGGTACTCGATTGTCTAAAAAACTTTTTTTTCTGTGCTTTAGGCATATTTATATACAACGAAATAAGTAGATACTAAAACTTGCTAATACGAAAGTTAAACGATAACTGCGTCTTTTAGCAAACCACTAACCTTAAAAAATAGAATTAAAACTGTAATGCGGCCTCCACTATAAAGTTATCATTATTAAGAATAAACCCTTTATTTTCTGTATTATTAAGTAACTGCGACTCTTTGGTGGCTTTCGAATAGTAACAGTCACTCAATAGTGGCTTTTAAAGGTTTCGGGAACTTCCCGGCAACTATCAATGTCTCTTAAGAGCCACTTAACTTTATAGTTCCCGGCAATGGTCCCGAAAAGGTAGCTGTTACCAAGTAAGTTACTCGTTATGGAATCGCTACCTTATAAAGGCATTATGGTAAAATTTAATGGTACCTGCCACTATTACTTTATTACTATTAAGTTTCTGTTACTTTTAAGTAACATTTATTAGTAAATGGGTAGTTCTACTTACTATGATAAACATATAATTGCTACCTTATCAAAGGGGTATTTTAATTCCAAATTTAAAGTGGCATTATCGTAACGGCGACTATTGAAATGGAGTTTATGGTAGCTTTTACTATAAAGTGGTGGTTATAAGTAGCGAGCATTAGGCAAATACTATTTCTTAGTAGCCATTCCTGTTACTGAGGTATCTGCGACTTATTTTGCTACTTGGGATCTTTTATAAACTAATGACATTACAACTCTAAATTAAAACCATATTGCTTTTCAAAACCATTCCATTGTTTTTCAAAGCAGCCTTTATATTTCTTTAGAAACTAGGCAATAATGCATAATGATTTTAAACTTGCGATTGGGATTTAAGGCAAATTTTTCAGTGTCAATTTTAAAATAGCATAAGAGTGTATGGTATCAAATTGTTGAAAAAAAAATGCTCGTTTTAAATATCCTAGTGAACCACCATCGTTCCATTTCGAAAAATGGAGTAAACGTCAAGAAAACAAAATTTCATGTTTTAAACGCTTGTGAAACTTAGAAAGTCAACTATTGTGACATAATTTTAATTTTCATATACTACTTGACTATAAATTAACAGATTTAATTAATTTGTAGCACTCTAGATTGAAAATACAAAATAAACATAAAAATGTTATAACACGTCAAAAAATGACAAGTGAGGTGTCATTTTACTCATAATGTTATGCTGAACCCAAATAAGTTAAATATACAAGATGTCCCATTTAAAATATCAAAGTCAAACCGGAAATTTTATAGTGTCCCACACACAACGATTTATATATACTGTATTTTAAAGGACAGATTTTTTTTTAAAAATGCATCTTGTAATACCGCCCTGTCCATCACCTCAGAGGGCTTGCGCTAGACCAGCAACAGCCGAGAAATGAAAAAACGACGATTTTTTTCGTGTTTTTCGTTGCTGGGTATTTTTTCTTGCTCTATTTTTGTTCGGCGGCCAGGCAGCTAGACCGCCGCGATATATCGATAAACTCCTACATTCTGCACTGCCTGCATTCGAGTTCTTTGTCTGGGCTTTGTACAGAGTTTTTCCATATATATAGCAAAATATAAAAAGAAATAAAACGAACATACACAGCACATATGAACACTGAAAACAAACTTTTATAATGATACAGCGAATAGAAATAAAAAGTATTTGTAGTTTCTGATACTATACTAAATATATTAATAGGAAGAAAACTTGAATTAAATACATATTTACTTACTTACTTGGATATAGAAACAACTAACTGCGTTCCTAGTAACATTCAAACATGTTGATAATTTTTTTTTTAATTTTTAATCAATTTATAAATCAGTTATATGTCTCCATGATTTGTATTGCCACACTGAGAAAAACACCTTCTATTCCTTATAAGAATTAACACACTCTTTATACCACTGTTTAATACTATATGTGACAGCGACGCGCTTTTCTACTGTAAGACAACGAAAACTGCTAGTCCGTTGTGTAGTGATATCACGGTAATTTAGCCAATAGCAAATAGGAGTTATCGCTACTATAGAATGGTTTATATCCATTATTGTTCTGAATACTCATAGTAATTATCAACTTCTATTGGGGGTGTAATCTGGTTTTATATACTGTATTAGTTCCGACTGGCAGTTGTAATGAAACTTGACATTAATCATAATAATATTTGCTTGCTACGGTTAATAAAGCATATTATACTTACTACTAAAAATCAGTACTGTAGTTCTCAAAAATTTAAATAGCTTCTAGTGTAATGTTCTTGAATACGATTATCTATTGTGCAACATGGTTTACTCAGATGGTAAAATTCGTCCATTGATTATAAAGTCCAATACTAACGAACGGGTTGTGCGAAATAAGAATCTTCTATTGCTTTATCTGACACGCAAAGTTAAAAAAAACTAAAATACAAAGTAAAAATAAATTATTTGACACAGGTATTGGTACGATAAATAAAATTCAAATTTAGAGAGGACAACGATGTGACCTGCGCAACAAATATCTTAAAACTAACGTCTTGTGGATTATAGGTTCTAACGGATACAATTCCTTTTCGGGGACGCTGTTCTGCTTTCTTAATTGTAGAGAAAGCGCTTTACTGGGAACAAAATGCGTCGCATTGAGAACATACAATTAATTTTTTGTAACAAAATTGTTGCTGTATTAAAAGTAGTTTGTTATTCAACCAGACTGTGCTGCTAATGGAACTGATTACTAACAATAAAAATACTGTTCTAGCAAATCTGGAATTGATACAACACTAAGGCGGGCTTGATACACTAGCAATTTATTTAATATGGGTTAACAAAAAATAAGCTATTAATGCAAACTATGTCTTAGCAAACCTGTTGTATTAGATCATTTTTCTCAGTGTATATTTACACAAAATAATCATATTGGATTACTTATATCATAGACCAGGGCTAAAGCCTTTGCAAATAGTAAAAAGTGAAAAAAAATAATAGTAGAATGAAAATGAAACCCATTGGAAAAGGAAGAGAATATAACAAAAATGAAAGGAAAAATAAATTACGGGCGATCCGAGGTCGGGAAGTGGGGGGGCGGTGAGTTTTTAAGGTTAGAAAACGATTTATCTCGATTTTCGGCAAAACTACAAGTCCTATGGAAAAACGTTAAATAACAAAGTTTTTGGTTTTTTATTTTTATCTTTTACAAAAAAAATTTTTTATACACGAAATTTGGTGAAAACTTACCTTTTTATGTCCCAAACACACTGTAATTTTTTTGATTTAAAATATTTATTTTTTAACCTTATTTTGACTTAATATCGAAAAAGCACCCTAATTTTCAATCGAAAATTTTCACGTCAAAATATCTGCTTTTTTAAAAAAGTCGGTGGGCTTTTTGTTCGTTGACATCTCTACTTTCTGATGGTGTAAAAAAATATACATTACTATGGTAAATGTGATGAAATCCCCTTTAAATCCTATCTGTAATTATATTTAGAACAACTATTTTCGCATATTTTTTGCGATTTTTATGTTTTAGGGATTTGTAATTTTTTTGTTTATCAATGTAACATAAAATCTTACGTTTTCGAGTAATTAAAGTATAAATTTTAATAAATAGCTCAAAATTGTACATAATGATTAAAAAAAATAATATTCGGATTCGATTTTTTTTCGTTTCTTTGCATTTTTTGAGAATATTTACCATAGTAATGTATATTTTTTTTACACCATCAGAAAGCAGAGATTTTAACGAACAAAAAGCCCACCGACTTTTTTAAAAAAGCAGATATTTTGACGTGAGAATTTTCGATTGAAAATTAGGGTGCTTTTTCGATATTAAGTCAAAATAAGGTTAAAAAATAAATATTTTAAATCAAAAAAATTACAGTGTGTTTGGGACATAAAAAGGTAAGTTTTCACCAAATTTCGTGTATAAAAAATTTTTTTTGTAAAAGATAAAAATAAAAAACCAAAAACTTTGTTATTTGAATTTTTCACATAAATTTTGAGGTTATGTGAAAAAAGTGCAAATATAAAAGTTGTAGATCTTTTTATTACATACAACGTTGCCATTTAACGTTTTTCCATAAGACTTGTAGTTTTGCCGAAAATCGAGATAAATCGTTTTCTAACCTTAAAAACTCCCGACCTCGGATCGCCCGTAATTTATTTTTCCTTTCATTTTTGTTATATTCCCTTCCTTTTCCAATGTATAAAATTGTATAAAATATGCCAATATGTTAAATCATGTTTGATTTGAAGTATTTTAAAATGTTAACAAACCCGAACCTGCTGACAGATGCGTACCAAGCAACAATATATTAAGTCGGGAGTAGCACCACTAGCACCCCATAACTTTCCCGTGGCACTCAGTCGATGGCTTTAAACGTTACGTATCGTTGGCACGGTGCCGGTTCATTTTGTCTTTGTGTGTGATATAAGCAAGTAGGTGGTTGTAAAAATACTAATGGCGAGTTTTATAGTACTGCTACTACAGAAAAGCTTCGGGAACTTCATCTTATATGGGTTGCATTTGCCTGCCATTGTTTTTACAACTACCGTCTCACCCATTTTGGCTAATAAACAGATTTTGACAAAAACTTACTTTATAAGGTACAGTTTCCTTTTTTCGACAACCCATCAGCAACACACCTTTATCTTACAACAAAATTAAAGCGTTTTTGATTCTTATAATGTTTTTCTCTTCCTAGCGTCCATGAAAACTGACACCCTAATCAGACATTTTGCAGAGAAGCTATTTTGTGTGGAATGTAGATTAGTTCCTTTAAATTTGTCAGTTAATAAATCTGTTTTGAATAGGACTCCTTGAGTTAATCAGTAGGCAGTGTTAATTTTTCGTGCAATTCATACTATTAATAAAATAAATAATTACAAAAAGTTTTAAAAATATTAACTGACACCTTGTATTTTGGAAACCTTCAATTTTTGGATTAAGGCAAATTGGGCTAGACCCTCATATTTTACCCACGGGCTAAATTCGTACCTAAACCTATATAGCGTATTTTAATCTTTAGTTAATCTTATTTCTAAATTTTATTCCCATTAAAATAATTGCCGCTTCCTATAAGAGGAAATAAATTTCTTTCGAAGCGATATCAGAGGTAATAAACCTACCTTGATCACGTCATTTCGAACTGAGGCACAGCAGTAAATACTTTATGGTTATTTTTTTAGTAGACCATATAATAAAGTCTATCTAAAAGTAATAAAAATATAAGCTTCTTATTTGAAAACGTTACTTCAAATATTACTAAACTTAAATTTTTTCTACATTTCTTTACATCCACACATATTGGACATAAGACCTTAAAGGGGCCCATGCACTGGACAATGACCTAGCGACCAAGTTGTGCGATCAAATTGCTTAAAAAATTTCCGGCGATTTGGTTGCTCAGGAACTGTCCATTCATGACGTCTAATGTTCGTTCATGAAAAGTAATACTTTCAATTCATACTGTATTGGAATCAGGTATTTTATTATCATCAACATCGATTCAATCATTTAAGTAGGTAATTTGTGAATTACCTAAAAATGTTATTACACTGAAAAAAATGATCTAATACAACAGGTTTGCTAATGCTAAGACATAGTTTGTATTGATTGCTTATTTTTTAGTCACCCATATTAAATAAATTGCTAGTGTATTAAACCGCTTTAGTCAATTCCAGATTTGCTAGAACAGTGTTTTTATTGGTAGTATGTAATCAGTTCCATTAGCAGAACAGTCTTGTTGAATAATTACTTTTCAATGCGATGCATTTTGTTCCCGGTAAAGCGTTTTCTCTACATCTAAGAGAACAGAGCAACACCCCGAAAACGAATTGTATCCGTTAGAACCTATAATCCACAAGACGTTGGTGGGGGTTCGTAGCGATCGGCAATCGCCGCGCGCCGTATTATTAGTTTTAACGTATTTGTTACGCAGGTCACATCGTTTTTCGGAGTCTTCCAACTGTCCTGTCTGAATTTGAATTTTATTGATCGTACCCATACCTGTTTCAATTAATTTATTTTTACTTTGTATTTAAGCTTTTTTCAACTTTGCATGTCAGAAAAATTGAGCAATAGAAGATTTTTATTTCGTACAACTCATCGTTAGTATTGGACTTAATAATCTATGGACAAATTTTACCATCTCAGTAAACCATGTTGCATAATAGTTACATGCAAGAACAATACCTATCACATTGAAAACTACAGTATTGAATTTTAAGTGGTAAGTAAGTATACAGGGTGTTCATTTGAAAACTTCCCACCTCGATTTTCCTGCTTTAAATTGAAAATGTGGAAAAACGCTTGGACCCGTCGATTTTTATTTCGAGGGGGACATCTTTTGCGTATATTGTCAATCTTGTTAGTTCAAACCCCTAGGAGGGAGGGGGGGGGGGGTAAGATCTAAATCTTAAATGGATACCCCTATTTTATATAATTTTTTTGGATTCTGCATAAAATTCTGAACATTTTTTAATAAAAGCATTATTAGTATATACTTAACAGTTTCCGAGATATTGACTCTTGAAAAATTACATTTTCGAACTTTGACAGCGTCTAGCTTTCTAACTGTACGTCTTAGAGCAAAACGGCTTACATGTCCCTATCTTCGATTTTTATTATCTTTCCAATAGTGTGAACTTTCGGTTAAACCAGATGTAAGAAATATAGTACTTCCGGTTTGACCCCTCGAAATAAAAATCGACGGGTCCGAGCGATTTTCCACATTTTAAAGCAGGAAAATCGAGGTGAAATGAACACCCGTATGCTTTATTAACCGTAGCAAGCAAATATTATTATGATTAATGTCAAGTTTCATTACAACTGCCAATCGGAACTAATACAGTACCTATATAAATCCAGATTACACCCCCAATAGAACTTGAAAATTACTGTAAGTATTCAGAGCAATAATGACTATTAACCATTCTATGGTAGTATTAATTCCTATTTCCTGTTGGCTAAATTATCGTGATATTAACACTACACAATGGTCTAGCAATTTTCGTCGTTTGACAGTAAAAAAGCCCGTTGTTGTCACATAATAGGATTAAACAGTTGTATAAAGAGTATGTAAATTCTTATAAGAAATAGATTTTTTTTTCTAGTGTAATTACATACAACACATTTTTTAAGTGCGAAAAATTATATCCCTACAAACCTCTACCTGAACAGAAACTACTATATCTTGTCCAATTTATCTTGAGAAAGATGCCACCATTAAACGCGTCGTTTTATGACTTTAGAAAAAGTAAGGTTAGAAGTAAATTTCAAACAGTGATAAACCTGTCAGATAATAAACAATAAATTTTCTGAGGTTATGTTACGGCAGAAAAGATAATGATTCTCCTGCAATTGCACAAAAGAATAATTGGTCAAAGATGGAACCATTTTAAATTACTTTTGAGGAATTTTGGCACAAAAGCGATCGTTTTTAAAAACTCACAACCTTGGATGTATCAATGGCAAGTATTAATGAAGATTTAAAAATCTTGTTCATTGTATTAACCGACCGATTTTTATAGCGTTACTGCTCTATAAAAGCAGATAACCAACAATACACTTTCATTAACAAAACATCAACTTGCTCAGGTTTTAAAAACGAAATTGGGCTATTAAAATTTGGTCGCATGTGAGGCAAAGTTTATTTGTTTTTGACCCTGTATAAGGTAACCTCATAAAATAAGTATTTTTGAAAACGTAGTTTGTGTCTAAAAGTAATACACCTTAATATTAAGACAAAAAAGAACACAGTGTCATCAGTAAAGTGTTCATTAAGTGGAAAATAAATTTTAGTGGTGGGTAAAAAATCAAAATTATCTTATGCAGCTGAAATTTTGCGTGGGCTAGAAACTGCATTTAAAAAAACGTTTTCTAATAACTTTTTTCGATAATTTCAGAAATAATCCCACTTTTGAATTATTTTTTAAAAAAAATTTAAATTTAACAGATAATGCGAATCACGTGACTACTATTTTTTTGCTTAATTTTCATCTCGATCGAAGCAGAACTTAATAAAAAAAAATCCCATATGATGCGGACTTTACTGGTGAAACTGTATATTATGTAGATAATATGCCTCTTCACTATAACCGAATGCATCATATTAAACATAACCCCACTTTTGAATTATTGTTTGGAAAAAACTAAAATTTGACAGATACCTAATGCGAATAACGTGACTACTATTTTCTTACTTAATTTTTATCTCGATCGAAGCAGAACTTGATGCCAAAGTCGAATAAAGCTATTAATAAACAAAAATTCCATATGATGCGGACTTTACTGGTCACACTGTATAACAATACAATAAATAGATTTTCGAATTCAACACCATTACAAACTCATATAAAATTACATCGTGTCCCTTATCTACAAGTCCTGCATGATTCATATATCTGAAAACGTCCACAATATATCAAGAAAGAATATGATTTTTTTCGTTTTCTTTATATCTACGTTTTCGCATTAAAGTGGAGAAAGAAAGAAGAACCTGCATGCAGTTCACTGTAGCGACATAATAGCAGCGCCTGCAGTTTTATATAAAATGGGGGAAAATAGTTTTAAAAAAAGAGAACGAAAAAAATCAATAACTACGTAAGACGACGGCATACGACCATTTTTATATTTTAAAGTTTGGGAAGCAAAGTTTTTGTTAAAAATATGAAAAAGGCGAATTTATGGTTTTTCTTTTCCGCTTGGTTTTCAATATTGTTTCGTACACCTTCGTTGTCATGGCGACGTGTCTTAATATATTTTATATATTATTACAGTGACGGTCCAGGGCGGGGGGGGGGGGGGGGGGGGGGGGGGGTATAAAAATATCAAACTAGTACTCTTCGGCAGACTGGTGAGATGTAATCCAAAGTTATATCTCGCGGCAATCAAATGCAAAATCTAACTCCAATTTAACAGGAATCAGCTAGAGATGGAAATGGAAACACCCACAATGACCAGAAAACTGCTTGTTTAGTTGCAGTCGTCGCCATCAGGCAAGCATTAAAAGCTAGATCGCTTAAAGACTGATGAGCACCAAAGTTTGAAATCAAAGGTTTGGTCGTTCTTTCAGCCAGATCCATCCCTAGACGGGTTTCGCCGTACCACGGCTTATCAGCGAGGCCAGGATCCAAAGAACGACCGAGGAGCTCATATGACCCTAAAGCTGTTGTTGATGTGATTTGTAACAGGTCATGTAACATTACCCAATTAAAAAGGTTTTCATTATCTATTGGGGGGGGGGGGGGGGGGGATATCCCCTATACCGTTCATGGCTACGCGACTGAAACCTATAGGACAGCTTTTTTTGTTTCGAAATTTGTCCACATTGACGCAAAGGTCTTGTTTACTCTTTTAGATCCATCGCTATTTATAGAAGTGTTTCCAACAGCCTCAATAACGCAGTAATTGTCTACGGCCAGACAAACACCCACTGATTTGTGGTTTCAAAGCAAGAAAAATCATTAATTTCTTTAATGGCATATACAGGATGATCAATATATAGATAATACCTGTCATTGTCCTAAATAAATTAAATTTCGATCGCTGCATTTGTGGGCATCTTTTGCTTACTCCGCAACGAAAACCCATTCGTAATAACTATTCGTCAAAGGCGATTGGAAGGGGGTAATTACTCCCCCCTTAGCAAAAATGCAGTTGAACAAAATTATGTCTTACTTTTTATAAACTAAACATAATTAAGATGTTTTTGTTATTCTCATGCCACCCCTTTTCTTTTTAAAGGCGAAAAAGCTGGACTTGGAATCAAACATATCGCTTTATTAATTAAATATCTATGTCTGATAAAACGTATATAATATTTAGGCACCATTTTATTTACCATTTTTCCATGTAATAGTTTTGAATAATTTAGAAGCAAATATTCCTGAACAATTCCAAAAATCTTCAAATGCAATATTCTATTAGTTTGATTGATTTGATCGTAAAGTTGAACAATTTTTTGCATAAATTGCATACAGCATAATTTTCAAACGATTTTAGAAAAGCAAAAAGCAGCAATTTATTAATAACGAACAGGAATGGCAAAGAAACAACCGTTTTTTTCACGACAACATGTAATGTATTTATACATAACAATAAAATGGACTGTAAGTAAGATTTTACTTTTTTCTTTTCGGAAACCTGCTCTGGTAAAAGATTATTAACATATTAGATCTGAAGTTAATTCTGGTCACAATTTAGGACAACATGATCCGCACGTGTTTATTCATTTCACAATTTGCGACTGTATGATACACGTGTGTTTGAATTTCCCAGTTGGAGAAGGGTTGTCAGCTGTCCGGGCTCATTATGGGGATTGTCCCAAATTTCTAAGAGTCTCATTGTCCTCAAAATGTATTAAACTTTTCCATATAACAGATATAAAGAGTTTTCCAATAAGAACGATATGATTTTGAAACGATATGGTAACCATGGTAATAAAGTTATACCTGTCACCAGTTGTCAGTTATTGTCAGTAAACTATAACAATTTATTATGGCTTAATACGCGCTTCAAGAACGTTTGGTTATTATCCAAAAATTTTACGAAAATAGACAATCTTTTGTGAACACTTATCGCGCACTTCGCGAAAACTTTGGTGTAAATAATCGTCCTCCTTTGCTTGCCATTCGTCGCATCGTTGAGAAATTTGAAAATAATTTTACTCTTCACGATGTAAAAACACCAAGAAGACATCGAAACGCAAGAACTGTTGAGAATATTGCTGCTGTAAGAGCTAGTGTTGCAGTGGATTCAAATTTATCAATTCCTCGTCGTGCTGAAGTATTAAGGATTAAAAAAAAACGACTACTTGGCGAATTTTGAAAGAAGACTTGAAACAAACCCGTATAACATTGTTTTGACCCAAGAACTTAAGCCACTGGACCATCGTCGGCGCAGAGAATTTTCTGCTTGGAGTTTAGAACAACTTGAAAGGGATCCTAATTTTGCCAAAAAAATTATCTTTTCAGATGAAGCTCATTTTTGGTTAAGTGGATACGTTAACAAGCAAAATTGCCGTTTTTGGTGTGAAAACAATCCACAACAGATTCGTGAGAAGCCTTTGTATACGCTAAAGGTAACTGTATGGTGTGGTTTATGGTATGGTGGCATCATTGGACCATTTTTTTCCAATATGAGGCAGGAGATGCAGTTACAGTGAATGGTGAACGATATCCACAGATGTTAAGAAATTTTTTGTGGCCAAATTTAGATGCACTTGATTTGGAGGATATGTGGTTCCAGCAAGACGGTGCCACATGTCACACTACTCATGAAACTATCGATATACTGCAAGAAAAGTTTGACGAAAGGATCATTTCAAGGAATGCTACTGTTCAGTGGCCTCCAAGAAGCTGTGATTTAACTCTTGTGGGGCTATTTGAAATCTAAGGTTTATGAAAACAGACCACAAACACTTGATGCATTAAGGTCGAACATTGAACCCTGCATTCGTCAGATCACGCCCGATTTATTGCATAAAGTCATCGAAAATTGGGTTCGTCGAATTCGCTCGTGTACACGAAGTCGCGGAGGACATTTAAACGATGTGTTATTCAAAACATAAATGTTATCGACTATACTTTAAGATAATATAAAACGTTTTGTTGTATCTGAAATTATTTTAATTTTATTTCATTTTGAAATCATATCGTTCTTATTGGAAAACTCTTTATATTCTCAAGTAAATGTAGGTAATTATTTTTTGTCTTCATTACAACCAGTGAAAAAGTTAGACCTATTAGAGTCTGTTGTCTGTAGTACATGTCAAATTGTCGAAACAAGAGTTATGCATGCAGGTTGTTTCCCTAGAAATAGCTTTATTAGGCAAATAACACATTAGGAAAATTTTACATGCACAAGACATATTTCTTCTTCAAACATCAATAAACCTGACATTTTTCTACTAATTTTTTTACGTTTGGTCGCTATTGGCAGCGGAAGAGAAAAAGTACTTTTTCCTTCCGTTGCCAATGGCAGTGGAAATAAAAGTATGACTGTGTTCTCATGAATGGAATACGTAATTTTGTATCTTATAAACAACCCTTTAAAATTAAGAGCCATGGAGACGTCAATGCTGAATATATCCCGGAGAGATAGTCTCCGGTATCAAATTTCGCTCAATGTCTGAAGTAACTGATGGTATTGAACGCATAACAGCGTTAAAGTGGAACTAGGCATGGCGAAAGAGGATACAATTAATTCTGGAACGGAGTCCAAGACACGATGCCTTTCGTAACAGAAGTCGTCCACCAACAAGGTGGACCGACATTAATTTATTAATAAAAGCAAACCAGTGGACGTTTCTCCGTCAATGCGTGGGCATGAATAAGTGTTTACGGTGCAGGTGTATGCTGGAATATTGTTGGAACACTAAACAGTAATATATATCTTCAGATTTTGGAAAATGTTTTTCTTTCTTCTCTCTTCTGCCGCGATATTTTTTGAAGGAAATAACTTTATATTTCAGCAGGATAACTGCCCTGTGCATACTGCAAGAAATATAGGAAACTGGTTTAGACAAAACAACGTAATATGTCTGCCTTGGTGCTCAAGAAGTCCTGATTTAAATCCAATTAAAAATGTTTGGGGATTGATGGTAAAGAAAATGTAAAAAATAAATTTGAAACCCAGAATGTAATAGAGTTATTTGATAAAATAGAAGAATTTGAGAAGGGCTAACTCCGTATTACAACAGAAGTATTATTTTGTCAATGCCAAGAAGAATACGATTAGTATTAGAACCCAATGGCGCAGCAATTAAATATTAGTATTTTGTTGGTTGTTTGTTAATAAATTTACCCTTTTTGGCTTTATACTTTTGTAGTTTTCCTGATATCATTTTACAATTTTCTTATTTTGCGGCTGTAATTTAAACACAAAAATATTTAGAAATTACTTAAAATTATGGTAAAAAATCGTACTTACAATAATTTACAGCTATGTATATAGCTGGTGTTCTATCCAGGTATACGAGTGTACGAATTTATATGCCGTCAACTGTACTGTATCCAACAGGCCATTTTTAATAGAGGAACCACATATAGCCCAGAATTTAAGAATAACAATGGCAACTCTCAATTTTCCTTAAAATCTGATATTCCGTCAAAATGGATAAGTACAGCGCAAGATTGAGGTTGTTGGATTAGACTACGGGATCAACAGCGCAGCATGAGCGCAGCAGCAATAAGACCAATAATTGATGATGACTGACTTAATAGCCAAAATCCAAAAAAAATTTAGGATATCAGATTTTAAAAAATACCTAATAGTACGGGCATTAAAATTAATTTTAGACGTTTTTACGACGTTAGACCCTTACTTCGTAGAAATTGCCGTTTACAAGATACCAATTAGGGCTGTGCGATTACCGAAAAAGATAATCGATTTTCGATTATTTCCATTTCCTATTAATCGATTAATCGAAAATAATCGATTTATTAAAAATAATCGATTAATCGAAAATAAAAAATAATCCATTAATCGAAAATAATCGATTATTTCCGATTAATCGAAAATAACCGATTATTTAAAGATAATCGATTAATCGAGAATAATCGATTAATCAAAAATAATCGATTGATTTAATCAAAAAGTCTATTCAAATATTAGATCGTTAAGAATATTAATTTTATGAAAGGCGCACAGATTGAAACTTTGTTCAAATTATTTCATTGATTATCTTGCAATAATATGCTATAATATTTTTAAACCGATTTTCAGGGTAATAGGGTTGCTAATAAATATATAGAGACTTACAGCAATAATAAGTAACTAGCAACTTCAATCATCCATAATTTCTAATAATAGAAAAATAGTTTTTTTGGTCAATAAGTGATTAATCGAAGAATGCTTTTTTTTTATTAATCAAAACAACGAAATTTTTTTTTTCGATTACCTAATTAATCGATTAATCGAAAAAGATTTTTTTCGATTTTTTTGATTAATCGAAAAATCGTTTTTTGTTCGGTTACCTACTTAATAATGGATTAATCAAAAAATCGTAAATTTTTTTTTTCGAATAATCGATTAATCGAAAAATATATATATTTTTTTTTTCGATTAATAATCGATTAATCAATAAAAAAATTATCGCTAATCGAATAATCGATTTTGTTGCACACCCCTAATACCAATTAGTGGATTAAATATTTGCACCCTGTATTGAAAACGAAAGACGCGACTAAAAAATACCAAAAAGCGATCATGTCCCATCAATGTAACAATCAAATCGTCTGTGTATACATTCAACTCCCGTGACGCTGGACAACTGCAACGCACTTGCGAAGGTTGGAAAAGGAGTCGACGGCGCGATAATTAGCGCCGTCGTGCGCCTCCCGACGCTCTCCCAGTGGACGTCGGCGCCGAAATGTGGAATTAACGAAGCCCCCAGGTGATAATAGACTACAGCCTTGAAAAGAATCGGAAGGTCAGGGGCGCCGTTAAGGGGGATTTCTTAATTAACGCAGAGCCGTGCGTCATGCACACGTTTTAGGGATGTACCGGGTATTTCGGTGGGAACGCTAACCCCTATTACTTTTTTGTTGTTTTAATTACAGAGAAAATTTCATAAATTTATTTTCAACCAATTAGAAGGCTCCTTTTTCTTTACGTTGCTTATAGCAACGGGAGACTATCGCGATAGTCTATAGCCTATTAACCTAATGAAATTAATAAGTGATAATTTTTCTTAGGTATATCTACTACTAGCGTGTACCCGGCCTGCGTTGCAATGCCAGGCATTATACGCCTATGAGATAATAATAAGGCGAGAGCACCATCACGTCAAGATTTATAAAAACAAACCCGAACAAACCTCTAACTTTATCAGTGTTTCTCTACAATATTATGCATGTATTATACATAAAAACCTTCCTCTTAAATCACTCTATCTATTTAAAAAAAAACGCTTCAAAATCCGTTGCGTAGTTTTACAGATTTAAGCGCACATAGCTGGGGACAGACGCGACAGCGACTTTGTTTTATACTATGTTAAGACTACGACTCAATTTTAATTCAAATGCCAAGTAATTTCGAAATGACAGGTGAAACAAATCAGCGGATAACAATCAGTTTTTTGTCGTGCCCGTGATATTTATTGTTACAATAATATTATGTAAAAAATGATTCGTTTTGGTAATGAATCAGCAAGTTCGATTGCTAAAGAAATTGAGCAGAAGTTGATTTTACTTGTTAGTAACTAAGGTTTATTACTAAAACTTCAGGAACATTAAAATTAAGTCCAATTTATGAACTTTTCTTACCGAATCTCCCACGCAGCATAATTAATTCCCGATAATTTTTTTCTCGGTTTCACTTATGTTTTTGTTGATAGAAAATTTCCCTCGTCTTCGACTCGGGATCATTTTCTATCAACGAAACCATTCGTGACCTTAAAAAAATTATCGGTAATAATTCTGCTGCTAGGGAGATTATAAGTGATAATTTGGTGTGTTTATATGCGATATTATTTTGCATTTCATGGCATGGAGGATGCCATTTTGTCATTTCCGGTTTAACCGGAAATAACCTCAACTTTAACATTTTAAATGGAACACCTTGTACAGTGTGGCCAGTAAAGTCCGCATCATATGGAATTTTTTTTTAATAATAACTTTATTCGAAGTTTGACTTTGGCAAGTTCTGCTTCGATCGAGATAAAAATTAAGCAAAAAAATAGTAGTCACGTGATTCGCATTATCTGTCAAATTTTAATTTTTTCCAAAGAATAATTCAAAAGTGGGGTTATTTCTGAAAGTATCGAAAAAAGTTATAAGAAAAAGTTTTTTTAATGCAGTTTCTAGCCCACATGCAAAATTTCAGCTGCATAAGATAATTTTGATTTTTTACCCACGCATATTTTGTAAATTGCACCACTTTTGTAAAATAAGACTCAACGCAACCTACACAAAACTCAGTATTGACAATGCTTTATTTCAGATACATTTTCTTTAAAGTATCGCCATATTAAATTTGTGTTTTTCTACAAAATCAAAATTGGGCTATTAAAATTTGGTCGCATGTGATGCAAAGTTTATTTGTTTTTGACCCTGTACAAGGTAACTTCATAAAATAAGTATTTTTGAAAACGTAGTTTGTGTCTGAAAGTAATACACCTTAATATTAAGACAAAAAAGAACGTAGTGTCATCAGTAAAGCGTTCATTAAGTGAAAAATAAATTTTAGTGGGTATCACACGAAACGGGGGGTTATTTCTGAAAAAATGGAAAAAGTTATTAGAAAAAGTTTTTTTAAATGCAATTTCTAGCCCACATGCAAAATTTCAACTGCATAAGATAATTTTGATTTTTTACCCACCACTAAAATTTATTTTCCACTTAATGAACACTTGACTGATGAAACTGTGTTTTTTTTTGTGTTAATATTAAGGTGTATTACTTTCAGACACAAACTACGTTTTCAAAAATACTTATTTTATGAAGTTACCTTATACAGGGTCAAAAACAAATAAACTTTGCATCACATGCGACCAGATTTTAATAGCCCAATTTTGATTTTGTAGAAAAACACACATTTAATATGAATGAATGAAAGAAAATGTATCTGAAATAAAGCCTTGTCAAAACTAAGAACTTTTATGTAGGTTGCGTTAAGTCTTATTTTGCAAAAGTGGTGCAATTTACAAAATATGGGTAAAAAATCAAAATTATCTTACACAGCTGAAATTTGGCACGTAGGCTAGAAACTGCATTTAAAAAAACTTTTTCTAATAACTTTGTTCGATATTTTCAGAAATAACCCCACTTTTGAATTATTATTTGACAGATACCTAATGCGAATCACGTCACTACTATTTTTTTGCTTAATTTTCATCTCGATCGAAGCAGAACTTGATGCCAAAGTCAAATTTCAAATAAAGCTATTAATAAAAAGAAAGCCCTTATGATGCGGACTTTACTGGTCACACTGTATACTTTTGGCTATATCATTCCAAATTCAACAACATACGTCACTTTTTGACAGTATAAATAATTTTTCTTTTTTTTCTTCTTTTTTTTATCTAGATTGCCATGAACTCTCTTAAATGGTTTATTTACTTCTAAACCAAAATCTTGATGAAAATGCGACTTTCAATTTGTATTGTGTTTTAAATTTTTTAGGAACTTTTTAAAGTCTTTTACCTCAATTTTTCCAATGGAACCATATTGGCTCACTTACAAAAAAGGAGGAATGATTTATTAAAAATACCAATTCATGACTAAACAAACAACAAGCGCAAACGGCCCTGCCTTTATCGAGGTACCCATGACGCCATAATGCTAACAAACAATTGAACACATTAATAATAATAATAATAATAATAATAATAATAATAATAATAATAATAATAATAATAATAATAATAATAATAATAATAATAATAATAATAATAATAATAATAATAATAATAATAATAATAATAATAATAATAATAATAATAATAATAATAATAATAATAATAATAATAATAATAATAATAATAATAATAATAATAATAATAATAATAATAATAATAATAATAATAATAATAATAATAATAATAATAATAATAATAATAATAATAATAATAATAATAATAATAATAATAATAATAATAATAATAATAATAATAATAATAATAATAATAATAATAATAATAATAATAATAATAATAATAATAATAATAATAATAATAATAATAATAATAATAATAATAATAATAATAATAATAATAATAATAATAATAATAATAATAATAATAATAATAATAATAATAATAATAATAATAATAATAATAATAATAATAATAATAATAATAATAATAATAATAATAATAATAATAATAATAATAATAGTAATAATAATAATAATAATAATAATAATAATAATAATGATAATAATAATAATAAATGTCTTTATTGTAATTAAGGATAAAATTATAAAAGGCGAAGTTGAAGCTAGGCTTCCTCACTTATAAAGAGTAGCTTGATATTTTATCTTTTGATTTTTAATTAAATTTGTAATAATGTTAATTTTTTTGTTAGCATTATGGAGTCACGGGTACCCAGATAAATGCAAAGCCGTTCGCACTTCTTGTTGTATTTTTTGTCATGAATTGGTATTTTTAATATTATCTGTCTTTTTTTAACTTGACATAAGGGTTTGTGATATCAAATTGTTGGAAAAAAAGAGCTCTATCTTTTTACCCGAGTGAGCCGATAATAATGTTTCCATTTGAAAAAATTGAGTTCTCTGGGAAAATTGCTATTTATTTGGTAAGAAACGATAGCAGGAACGAGCGAATGTAATTAAATCAAAAAAAAATAAATATTGTATGTTGTTAGGGTTCATATTATTAATTATTAATTACCAAAGTAATTAAAAAGATAATTTTAGTAATTAAATTTCTTTCGAGTAAAAAACTTGTTTTAATAATAAATTAATAATATAATTATGATAAGCTTAAGTGAAAAAATTATTCTTACAAGGGGTATAATTAAGTAGTTTTAAGAACAAATTGCAAGGTACAAAGAAATTTACAGAATTAGATAGAAACCGTTCAATGTAAAATATAATTTGCTGAAACATCCAGCCGTTTGAGTATATCTAGAGGAAGACCCCTTCCATTCTAAACCCCCTACCCACTATAAAATCAACTCATTGACTAGATCACCTCCAACACCAACAACGATCGTAAGTACGTTCGTATCGTAGTGTTAGTTTTAACGTATTTGAATTCTATTGATCGTACCAATACCTGTTTCAATTAATTTATTTTTACTTTGTATTTAAGTTTTTTTAAAACTTTGCATGTCAGATAAAGCAATAATAGAGTCTGATATCGCAAAATCCATCATCAGCATTGGACTTTATATTCTATGGATGAATTTTACCATCTCAGTAAACCTTGTTGCATAATAGACAATCATATGCAATGTTAAACGACAAAAATAATATCACACGAAAAGCTATTTAAATTTTTGAGAACTACAGTACCTACTGATTTTTAGTGGTAAGTATATGCTTTATTAACCGTAGCAAGCAAATATTATTATGATTAATGTCACGTTTCATTACAACGGCCAGTCGGAACTAATACAGTATATAAAACCAGATTATACACCCCCAATATTATAGAACTCGGTAACTACTGTGAGTATTCAGAACAGTAATGGCTATAAACCATTCTATGGTAGCAATAACTCCTATTTCCTAGTGACTAAATTACCGTAATATTATCACTACACAACGATCTAGCAATTTTTGTTGTATTAGAAGAAACGCCTATAGTATTGCCGCATGCTCGAGTTTTTCACTCGCGAAACCATATATCTAAGCCACAAACAAATCGACCAGTCCTAGGACTCGGACTGAAGGTCGACTCTCCGGCATCTACCTGAATAATAACTCGAATATTAAAAGTATTCTATTTATTTTTAGTTTCATGGTTATAGATTAGAATTTCTAAACATATATAATACTATGTAAAAAAAAGATTGTTCTAAATTGAATTAGAGAAAAGAAAAAAGCAATACTCCAACGGCCAAAAAGACAAACGTCTAATCAGGGCATCCCAGTTTCCGGGTTACAAAAACGAGGGCATCCCATTTGCATACCCATACACCCTTCTGACCCGTTCAACGTTTTTATAGTTTTTTATTTGGGACAAAAAAACGCAGCCCTTAATTTTTTTTATCTAACACGCCAGATAGAACTCCCTAATTTTTTTTATCTCAAGCCATTCTCTTACCTCTTTTCTCACGACACAAACGAATAGAAGCATCATCTATCTTCTATTTGTCTCATGGATCAGCTGATTTGCATATACAGGGGGATGTTAAAACTGTAGGGACTTGTATAAATTAAAAGTCGGGATTGTAGTAGCGAGAAATTTGCATAAACTTTTTGCTTAACGACAGGGATAAAAATAAAAGATTTTGAGTTAGTTGCGTTTTTTTTGGTAAAGACAAGAAATTTTATATTATAAAAAGTGGAATTCTAAGGAAAATAAATTTAAATTTAATAGTGTAGGTTAGGTAGCTTAGGTTGAAAGTGATCTTTACTGCGACCGTATGATATTTATATTGTGGCTTACACCTTGTTTATATTTTTCCCAATAGATCTAGTTTCTTAATGAAGCTGATTATCGCGCTGGGGGAGACATTCATCATGTCTTCCGGCAGCAGTGTCACAGAAACCAAATCGCGATTAAAGCAAATTGAAGAATTAACTAGTTCTGATAAAAGTGTTAATTGGTGGATACAGTCATTAAAAATTACAGTAGCTAAAGTCTGTTCAATGACCGCTGGCCGTTACGTCACAACTAGTGCTTATCTTTCTTCTAACATTCGTGAACTAGGTGAGATAGTAAATTTGCGTCAATAATGAATGTATTTTACAGTCAAAAAAGTTTTATTGTCATTTTGGACACTGGCATTTTTAATCAACAGTTTTTCAAAAAGTCACGATATTGTGAAAAATAACAAGCATTAATTTTAAAATTATTTGATTATTTTCAAAGAAAAAGTGATGCAGGAAAGACTCTTTGACCCTTTAACGCAGTTTACGAGGTAAGTAGATATAATACAGCAGGAATCGTGAAAACATAAATAATAAACATGAAAATTATATGGCAATGTTTTTATAAATACCTATCTGTTCTAGAGAGTTTCTGATGCTTTGGGAGTTTCGTGTTCAACAATCCAACGGATTAAGGCAAAGGAGATAGAGAAGGATGTAGATTTTAGGAATCGCAATAATGTAGCTATTTTGTCATCCCGTGGTCGACAACTTAACGAAATTGATGAGCGTACCTTAAGAGAGCGTATTTATGGGATGTATAGAGCAAATAAACACGTTGCCATTTGCTCAATACAACTGAACCTTAAAATCATTGATGGTGTTGAAATATCCACTAGTAGGGTGACCAGATGTACTCTTTTTAAGAGTATTATACTCTTTTGAGCCAGCAAATACTCTATACTCTTCTTTTAGTAATATTTTTTCAAATATGAATTTGTGCCAAAAAAATAATTAAAATCAACCCAAATAATCCGGTTGGTCGCTCGAAAACGCCGATAATGACCGGACAATTACAAATTTTTAATGAGACAGACATTATAAAACTAAAGTTATCGGATACTCTTTTTTGTCTAAAAATTTCTGGTCACCCTATCCACTAGTTAATTAGCGGACTGTTTAAAAAAATTAAAATTTAAATGGAGTAAATGCACTGTATCAAATGGGCGTTTTTTAATAGAGCAACCCCAAAAACGAGTAGGATTTTTAAGAGAATTTAAGAATAACGGCAACTCTCAATTTCTCTTAAAACCTGTTTTTCCGGATGAAACCTGGATATACAATAAAGGGGCTTTCAGGCGAATAAGTTAGCAAAATGATACTCTTCACATAGGAAAAAAAAATTGCCAGAGGGTGTACGGTATATTATTCTACATTCTGGTTCAGAAAATGTATTTATAAATAATGCAACTTTGATATTTAAGTCAGGCCTGAAATCTTGTGTGATTCGATGAATAGTGGAAACTTTGAGAAAAATTGTTACCAAACTTGAAAGAACCGTCGCTTATTATCATGGATAACGCCACCTATCATTCTGGGGTAATTGAAACAATTCCAAATATAAGTTAGATTAAACAAATATTAATTAGAAGAAAGATAAATTTCGGTTTCACCATTTGCAATGAAGGATCACATTGTATGGATAATTTATTATTCGAAAGTTGATTTTGGCCGCAAGTTCTGCTTCGATCGAGATGTAAATTAAGCAAAAAATAGTAGTCACGTGATTCGCATTATCCGTCAAATTTTAATTTTTTTTTTAAATAATTCAACAGTGGGGTTATTTCTGAAAAAATGGAAAAAAGTTATTAGAAAAAGTTTTTTTAAATGCAATTTCTGGCCCACGTGCAAAATTTCAACTGCATAAGATAATTTTGATTTTTTACCCACCACTAAAATTTATTTTCCACTTAATGAAGACTTGACTGATGACACTGTGTTTTTTTTTGTCTTAATGTTAAGGTGTATGTATTACTTTCAGACACAAACTACGTTTTCAAAAGGACTTATTTTATGAAGTTACCTTATACAGGGTCAAAAACAAATAAACTTTGCATCACATGCGACCAAATTTTAATAGCCCAATTTTGATTTTGTAGAAAAACACACATTTAATATTGCGCTACTTTAAAGAAAATGTATCTGAAATAAAGCATTGTCAAAACTAAGAAGTTTTATGTATATAGGTTGCGTTAAGTCTTATTTTGCAAAAGTGGTGCGATTTACAAAATATGGGTAAAAAATCAAAATTATCTTACACAGCTAAAATTTTGCATGTGCGCTAGAAACTGCATTTAAAAAAAAACTTTTTCTAATAACTTTTTTTCGATACTTCTAGAAATAACCTCACTTTTAAATTATTTTTTGGAAAAAATTAAAATTTGACAGATAATCCGAATCACGTGACTACTATTTTTTTGCTTAATTTTCATCTCCATCGAAGCAGAACTTGATGCCAAAGTCAAATTTCGAATAAAGCTATTATTAAAAAAAAAATCCCATATGATGCGGACTTTACGGGTCACACTGTATAGGGCTAGATCGATATTGGGAACGGATGGAACTCTTCCCTCTAAATAAAAAGAAAAAAAGGTCGACAGAGAAAAAATCTATTATTTATATAGACAACACTGCCTGCAAACCCACCCAAAGTTAGCCGAACGGTGCGCAACAATTCACGAACACTGAGTTTCGGCATGGCCGAAGGTTCGGCCGGTTTTGGGCCGAAACCGAAGCTGTCACCGAAACTAGATTTTTGGCTGAAACTAGCCGAAACCGAACCTTCGGTCGGTCTTTATTTTTAATATACAGGGTGTTCATTTGAAAACTTCCCACCTCGATTTTCCTGCTTTAAAATGAAAATGTATAATATACTCTTGAAAAATTACATTTTTGAACTTTGACAGCGTCTAGCTTTCTAACTGTACGTCTTAGAGCAAAACGGCTTACATGTCCCTATCTTCGATTTTTATTATCTTTCCAATAGTGTAAACTTTCGGTTCAACCGGATGTAAGAAATATAGTACTTCCGGTTTGACCGGAAGTTGACACTATTGGAAAGATAATAAAAATCGAAGATAGGGACATGTAAGCCGTTTTGCTTGAAGAAGTACAGTTAGAAAGCTAGACGCTGTCAAAGTTCAAAAATGTAATTTTTCAAGAGTCAATATCTCGGAAACTGTTAAGTATAGACTAATAATGCTTTTATTAAAAAATGTTCAGAATTTTATGAAGAATCCAAAAAAATTATATAAAATAGGGGTATCCATTTAAGATTTAGATCTTACCCCCCCCTCCCTCCTAGGGGCTTGAAGTAACAAGATTGACAATATACGCAAAAGGTGTCCCCCTCGAAATAAAAATCGACGGGTCCGAGCGATTATCCACATTTTCATTTTAAAGCAGGATAATCGAGGTGGGAAGTTTTCAAATGAACACCCTGTATATTATATCGCATCTACACTGAAGCTTTTATTACTCGAAAGCATATAGGCGCAAACGAAAGGATAATTACCGGGTAGCGTTCCGGAATCTAACGACCCTCTCGAAAGGACCAGCCGAGAAATAAAAGAAGGATTACGCGAGGACGATCATTAGTGAGACACCTTTGCGGCTTATGCAAAAAAGGATAAAGTGGATGTATGTGCATTTTGATGTGCGTGTGAAAAAAATACGTCTGAAAATTTCACACCTATATATATTGGGTAGCCAATCAAATGCTGTTTATTTTACGAACGAAACGGAAGAAAAAAAAAACGAAAATATACAAAATGCATTAAATCTGTACATTAGGGAACTTGACAAAAATTTTAAATGGTGAAAAAATTCTATAAATCTTAAGTATATAATATTGTCATAAAACATATGGTAGCAAAAAAAAACAACATATTTCGTCCCAAAAGACCGCTAGAAAGAACTTCCCCAAAATTCAAATTATCCCAAGCGGGTAAAAACGGGTCGTGACGTCACGAAGTATTATTTGTCATGATGACATCCACGAAATAGGTTATAGGTTGGTAATAAATTGAACGACGTTGAAAATTCCACCTTAAAACAACAATACAATAACAATAACACACGGCAATCCAAATGCAAACTCGGTAGCTCGGCCACCGGTCAGGATGACGGATGACGGAAAAGTCATACTTCCTGACGTCATCGGGCTTGGCGCGCTTAAAAGGTCGTTTGAAATGCTTTTGACACGCGCGAAACTTTAAAGAATTTTTACCAAGTTATTACTGATTTTTAAGGAGTAATAATTGGGGAATACTTTTTTTAGGCCTAACTAAATCATATTATTGAAAAAAAAAATTGGAAAGTTCCCTATTATACGAACGCGATCGCCAGCCGCGGCAACGAAATAGCACCTTTAACTGTTTTTATGTACAAACACTATTTCGTCCATAGATTATAAAGTCCAATACTAATGAATGAGTTGTGCGAAATACGAAACGTCTATTGCTTTATCTGACATGCAAACTTAAAAAAAAAACTTAAATACAAAGTAAAAATAAATTAATTGAAACAGGTGTTGGTACGATCAATAAAATTTAAATTCAGACAGGACAGCTAGAAGACTCCAAACAGCGATGTGACCTGAGTAACAAATACGTTTAAACTAATACTTCGGCGTGCGGCGATTGCCGATCGCTATACGAACCCCCCACCAACGTTTTGTGGATTATAGTTTCTAACGGATACAATTCGTTTTTGGAGACGCTGTTTTGCTTTCTAAATTGCAGAAAAATCGCTTTACTGGGAACAAAATGCGTCGCATCAAGAAACTACAATTTATTTCTTACCAAAATTGCTGGATTATAAGTAGTTCATTATTCAACAAGACTGTGCTGCTAATAAAACTAATTACTACCAATAAAAACACTGTTCTAGCAAATCTGGAATTGATATAACACTAAAGCGGGTTTGATACACTAGCAATTTATTTAATATGGGTTAATAAAAAATAAGCTATCAATACAATCAGTGGCGGATTTAGAGGGGGGGGCACAGGGGCACGTGCCCCCCCCCCTGTCATAATAATTTCGCACGAACCAACCTAAGCGCAACACCCAAAATTTCAAACACAGTGACAAAGCATTGTACTGTAACAACCAAATATTTTTTTGATGCCAAAACTTTACAGCATTTAGAAATGGATATTAAAAATCAGGTTTTCAACGTGGTTTGATAATTAGCGAAAAGATGGCGTAAAAGCACGTTAGATAAAAAGCATACATTTTAGGCTTTTAGAATTTGTGTTTTGTTACAGAAAACTGTAATCTGTGGTTTTGTTTACAAAGAAAGTGTATTATTTTGGGGTAGTAAGGACTTATTTTAATAAAAATAAACATGCCAAAACGGCAATGAATGTAAAATATTTGAGAAACAATTTTAGCTCATTAAGTATTGAGCAAAAAATTGAAATTAAAATTGAGGGAAGACCTAAACCCGAAATTAACTTGACACAGATCACAAAGTGTAGATCTAGGGACTTTATTGTTATTGATAAGTTTGCTGGAAATAAAACCAGAAGATTGAACTTTACTTTTAAACAATGTACCCGCTAATGAAAAATAAATTGGCCTTTTTTTATTTTTTTTATCTTAGGTATTTCATTTTCAATAAAATAAGTAGGTAATCATAAATTTTTAAAATATTTACTAAAAATTATTGACCAAATTTGGGCGTGGTCTTAAAAAATGTTCGCCTGCGGCGCGTTTTGTCCGCAGCGGGCTTTTCGTGCACCCCAAGATAACAAGTAAGTGCCCCTTCTGTCAGTTTTTTCTGAATCCGCCACTGAATACAATCTATGTCTTAGCAAACCTGTTGTATTAGATCATTTTTTACTCAGTGTGTTTCCGACATAAAAAGGAAACTGTTGGCTACAAATTTGGAAACATTTTCGAAACGTACACAGATTCGTCATAATTCCCTCTTAAAAATCCTCAATTTTTACCTATTTTTAACAGTATTCCCTTAATACCAGCACAATTGACATAAATCTGATGTAAACGTATGTAAAAACGTAGCTTATTGAAAGAGCGCTATTTTTGCTAAAGGTACTTGTATCTAAAATTTACCAGGAGCCGTCACTGTCATTTCCTTAAAATAAAGATTTTTGTGTGTAACTATATACACTTAATTACAGAAACTAAACCTTTAATCAACTGAAGCGTTTACGGTTCCTTCTCGAAGCCCTTTTCTCCCAATTTAGTCAGGTTATGATTGGGTCCGATTTGCATAATCCACTTGGAACTGCGAAAGGTACAAAAGGAAATCTCTGAAGCACCTTTAATGTCGTTTATGTAAATAGTAGAGTGGTAAATATGCTTATTAGGAGTTAGACAATCGCGGAAGATAGATGATGTTTTTATTTTCTTAGAGCCGTGAGAAAAAATCTATTTGTACGTACAGATGCGTATATGTACATTTTTCCACAAGGCGATTTTTTTAAATATATGCACGCACGTTTTTTAACATGTACGTACATGCAAAGGCACATCTGGGAACATCCCCCCTTCCTTAGCCAGGCCATTCGCTCCAATCAAGACATTACACGGAGGAAAACGATCTAACACAACATGCATGTTTGCTAAGACATAGTTTGTATTGATAGGTTATTTTTTATTAACCAATATTAAATAAATTGCTAGTCTATCAAACGCGCTAGAACAGTGTTTTTATTGGTAGTAATCAGTTCCATTAGCAGCACAGTTTGAATAATAAACTACTCTTAATACCGCATTTTTGTTAAAAAATAAATGGTATCTTCTTAATGCGACGCATTTTGTTCCCAGTAAAGCACAATTAAGAAAGCAGAACAGCGTCCCTAAAAACGAATTGTATTTGTTAGAACCTATAATCCACAAGATGTTAGTGGGGTTCGTAGCGATCGGCAATCGCCGCGTACCATAGTATTAGTTTCAGCGTATTTGTTGCGTAGGTTTTTAAACTTTGCATGTCAGATAAAGCAATGAAAGATTTTTATTTCGCACAACCCATCATTAGTATTAGACTTTATAATCTATGCATGGACGAATTTACTGTCAGTAAACCATGTTGCATAATAGATAATTATATAATGTTAAACAATAAGGGCAATATCACACTAAAAGCTATTTAAATTTTTGAGAACTGCAGTACTGATTTCTAGTAGTAAGTATAATATGCTTTATTAACCGTAGCAAGCAAATATTTTTATGATTAATGTCAAGTTTCATTACAACTGCCAGTCGGAACTAATACAGTATATAAAACCAGATTGCACCCCCAATAGAAGTTGATAATTACTATGAGTATTCAGAACAATAATGGATATAAACCATTCTAAGATAGCAATAAATCCTATTTCCTATTGGCTAAATTACCGTGATATTATCACTACACAACGGTCTAGCAATTTTCGTTGTCTTACAGTAGGAAAGCGCGTTGCTGTCACATATAGCATTAAAGAGTTGCATAAAGAATATGTGAATTCTAAGAAGAAATAGAAGACTTGTCTTCTTAAGTGTAGCCTGCATTCATCATATCATTCTCCAAAACAACTCCACCGGTTTTAAAGATTCCTGTGCACACAAAAACAAGCGAATTGAACAAACGAGGACCGAACCTATACCAAAACGACAATCACATCCCTTAGTCAAAAAGGAAAAATAAAAAATACAACTCCCATAATATTATATGAAAAACCGTTGTTGATAAAAAAAAATAACAGCAAAAAACTAGTCCCACCGTATTCTACCATCAATTTTTTTACATGTCCTAAAAAAAGGGTTACGCAAAGAAATACGGGCCCACCGATTCATAACTCCACACAATCCCATACATTTTTTATCATACGCGAAAAAAAAACTCCAGGCATCGAAGATTCCTTTGCATATGAAACCGTGCATAAACAAACAGAATTAGAACTGTCTTTGTCCGTGAGATAATAGCGAGAACTATAGGTGTATAACCGGCATAATGTGTAGAAACTATCCCTAAACGCATCTGCATACGTTTAAAATTTGACTACCCTTAAAACGGATTCATATAAGGGTAGGAATTTTAAGCTTCTCTCATCAAGTCTGCGAGTATGCAAATTTTTCCGTGACAAAAATGACTATTACCGAATAGACAAATGAAAGATAAATGATGCTCTATCGTGAGAAAACAGGTAAGGGGAAATAGCCCAAGACTTTAGAAAAAAATTAGAGGGAATGAGCAGATGGAAAAAATTAAAGGGTTGAAGTTTTTTGTTCTTGTTTTTTGTCTTCGGCAAAAAGGTATATACGTATGCAAATCGTGGATGGATAATTAGGTATGCATGAAGAGTCGTCAACCGATGGGATTCTGCTTAGTTCGGTTTCGTTTTTAATGGGCGGCTGTACATTTTCTGGGGTCGGTTTCTAAAATAATTTTTGCGTTCACATAAGAAAAACTCTACAATAGTTGTAAATCGGCAATACTTTGTACTGCTTATGGTGAAATTTCTCGTATTACTCGTCGAATGGACTCCACAAAGTCCAGCGGGTTTAAATCGGGCGATCTGGGTGGCCACTTTGTTGACCCCCTGTCAATTTATAAACAGCTCGGAAAAATTGTATTTAAGTACTTCCTTAGATGCAACCTTAAGGTTACACTTTTAAATCAGGATCATTATCATCTGGAAAAGATTTTTTGTTTTCAAAGCTAACTACGCTGTTTATATTTCAGTATATATATAAATCCTTTATTAAATAGCATTTGTATACACCACAACGAGCAACGAGTGGCGTAAGAAAAACTGAGTGGGCCCTCCCGCAAACGTTTTCAGGGGCCCCCTCTCTATAACGAATGGAAAATGATAATTCTTATTTTCATTACTATTACGTTTAGGTTTATGAATTTTTGAATCGTGTACTAATTCAATTAGGCTTAAACCCACATTATGTGTTAAGTACCTACCTACTATTAAAACAGCAAACAATTCGAATTTATTTTATTATCCTAGGTAGACTGGTAGACATAACATAGGTATATAGTTATTAAGTCATTATACGAAATATTATAGCAAACATGATGGAAAATCAAAATTTTTAAACACCACTTATAACGTTGCTTACCATGTATGGTAGTAACGGGGGTAGCAGTGATCGAGCCTCATAAAATCCAGAAGAAAGAAAACAGTAAAACACATGGACACTCAACAAGTCTGCAGAAACATTATGTCACTAAAGACTATATTATACAAAACGACCAGATCGTCGAGTTTTTTTTGCAAAATCGTTTATAATTTCGTCGATATTTAATGATTTAACAAAGTGTTCGATACTAACCAGGTAAATCTAATAATATCAAACTCTGTACTAATAACGTAGGTAGTGTTTATTTTGCGCAGTGTTATTTTATGAACTCTTATTATTTAAGGGAATAAAATTTTTTTCTAGCGTTAATAATAAAGTTCAATTAACCTTCGTCCTCCCACGTCAAAAAAATTACGTAGATTCCCACATGGGGTATATTTGTACCCCATGATGAAAATGATAGTTCTGATAATTAAACATGTTTTTAATTATACTAAAAGGTAATAATAGATAGAATAAACTTAGAACAAAGTATAGTTAACATTTTTTTAGTATTGAAAATACTATTAGGATCGTGTTTACGCAAACTTTGCATTGCATGTCGATGTCGCTCATGTCGATGTCGCTCTGCCGTCTGTCGCGGCCAACAGCGCAATATCTAGATCGGTCTTGTAACATAATACTCTGATAATACTTGGTAGAAATATAAATATGAATCAGCGTAAAGTCGGCAAGTAAATAATGAATAATGTTTAGTTTAGTTTGTGTTTTAAAGAACGCCATAGTAACTTTGTTAAAAAGTGTTTTATTGAGATAAGTTATAACTAAGGTAAGTTCACGTTATTTAAATCGGAATATTATATCGAAAAAAAAAGCGGGAGGCAAAAAGTTGGAGCACAATAATTGCATATTACAGGGCCCGCCCAAATTTGGTTAACAAATTGGATAATTTTTTTATTTCTCAGAAAATGTTATTGTACCGGGTGATTGGTTATATTTTGCACCCCTACCTATCTCATGAAAATCTTCATGGTCTATTTTGAACGCTTGGGTAAATAAGTATAATTTAAAAACATAGCATAAGTAGGCTTAGACAATATGACCGATTGAATATAAGGCAATTGTTCACCTTGGTTGGTCTGCTATGTGAATATTATTGTTTATAAACAAATTAATATTAATTATTCTTAGAAATAAAACCATACAGTTAATATAATATGTTTTAGTTAATATACAGGGTGTCCCAAACGTAATGGGACACAGAGCAACAGCAGGCTCCTTAAGGCGAAATAACGCGATTTATTTAAACTTGCATTATCCCAAAATTGATAACAACCAAGATAAAGGGTGTCAAACTTTTATTTTTGTTTTCGTTTTTTTGGGATTATTTATAGTTCACCTTGGTTGGTCTGCTATGTGAATATTATTGTTTATAAACAAATTTATATGAATTATTCTTAGAAATAAATTTTTTATTATTGTTTTCTCAGAAAATGTTATTCTACATAAAAGTTTTGCATCTTGAGTAAATCATTTTGACGTATTCAAATCTTCTGTGGCATAAACAAGGTGACTATAAAAAAGAAAAATATGACGTCAGTGACTCAAAATTTTTTTAAAATTTAAAAACTGAAACAGCCATATCAAAGAACTAATAAATCCAAGATAAAAAGTTAAAAAAAGTTTTTTTCTAGTGCTAATAGTTTTCAAGAAAAGTCAAGTTAAAAATCAAATTTTTGCCCTTATTGAATTTTTACACTTTTCATATTAACTTTCCACATTAACTGTTAATATGGCTGTTTCAGTTTTTAAATTTTTAAAATTTTTTGAGTCACTGACGTCATATTTTTCTCTTTTATATTCACCCTGTCTATGCCACAGAAGATTTGAATACGTCAAAACGATTTACTCAAGATGCAAAACTTTTATGTAGAATAAAATTTTCTGAGAAATCAATAATAAAAAATTATCCCATTTGTTAAAACCAAATTTGGGCGGACCCTGTAAAATTAAAGAACATTTTTTAAACTTTTACAAAATCCAAATTAGAATGTGGGCTTTAATTACATGACATAAGTCATTAAAATTTTAAAGCTGTGTCAGGTATTTTCAATACATAGGATGCTTGCGTAAGGTGCAAGATCTGTGAATTTTTTAATCAAACAAGGTTTAAAAAACGTCTTAATCTTCTTTGCATCGAAAACACTTTACTTCCTTTACAAGGTGTTCTGCACATACGAAGTTTTGACACTCTTTGTCCCTACGTGTAACGATCACGCTATCGACTGTTAGTCTATTTTTAGCAGCGCCGCGCGCCGATTTAGATTTCCAACGTGGAAATATCCGAACGGGTCACTACTTAATATAGTAGCCGCGGATTCCCACGTAGGGTACAAATGCTCCCCACGCTATTCAAAATTTATTATTTCCAAAAAAATGTAAAAAAAAATCCTGTTGACAAGCAGTAATTATTTACAAAACCCTTACTGACACAAAATAAAATTAGTCACAAAAAATATGCACTTTTGGGGAAAATATGCAAAAAAAAACGCTTCTGGGGTACATTTGTACCCCATACGGGAAGACAAAGGTTAAATTCGTAGTTTTATTGACCCTAGATACATATGTGCAGCGTTTCGGTTTCCGGGGTAACCCCTCATCGAGACTGAGGAGTCGTTGACTTGGCGTGGGAAGAAGAAGATTAAATAAAGAAAAATCCCTTTTAATAGTTCGGTACACATGTTGAAGAGTTATTATTATTTCGTGTAGGGGCCACTTTTACTTTCGTTTGAATCTTTCATCAATAGAACGAGGGTGGATTAGAGGAAGGTATTTGAAATGATAGTAACAGTGCCGGTGATTATGGGTTAATATAATATGTCGTCTTTAGTATCGAAACGACCTACAATGTGCAGTATTTTTCATGGATTTTAGACAACACCACCTCACCTGTGGTATTGTTTTAGATCGTTCTATCTGGTAAAAATGAGCTGCAAAATTGTTGCAATAAGGATAAGTTGAATGATATAATACAAGAAATATGTATTTAACCACAACTATTAAATATGTATTAATATAATATACAGGGTTCCCCATTTAAAACCAAACAGGCTAAATATCTGGTTTCACGTAAAAAAAAACGCTCGGACCCGTCGATTTTTATTTCGAGGGAGACATCTTTTGCGTATATTGTCAATCTTGTTACTTGTTACTCCAATCCTAATTTGTAAATAATATTTTATATTTTTTTGGTGATCGCCATACATTAAAGCACATTTCATCACTATACAGCACCTTTTTACGTGACGTATATAACGTGTCACATGTGAAAAAACAAAATGCCACCTTATAAGGCAGTAAAACTTAATTCGATTTAAAATGTTTATTTTCTCAAGAAAGTTTTGTTACCTCCTGTATATAGATTAATGGATATTACAGCGCTGATGTGTGGGTCATCACAGTAACAGTTTTTCGCCTTGCCAAGTTGTGATAAAAATAGGTAGGCACTTCAAAAGAAAAAATTGTGTGTCTACACTGAGGAAAATGATCTAATACAGCAGGTTTGCTAAGACATAGTTTGTATTGTTACCTTATTTTTTATTAACCCATATTAAATAAATTGTTAGTGTATCAAACCCGCTTTAGTGTTATATCAATTCCAGATTTGATAGAGCAGTGTTTTTATTGGTAGTAGTCAGTTCCACTAGCAGCACAATCTTATGTTGAACTAGCATGTACCCGGCCTGCGTTGCAACCCGCTGGTATAAATACAAACCCGAACAAACCCGATATATTAGTACCCGGCATGACACTTTCTGAAATTGCACCCGTGCGAAGCCGGGGCGGGTCGCTAATTATACATAAAAACCTTCCTCTTGAATCACTCTATCTATTAAAAAAAACCGCTTCAAAATCCGTTGCGTAGTTTTAAAGATGTAAGCACATAAGACAGGATAGCGACATTGTTTTATACTATGTTAAGATTAAGAAGATAAAGAACCACTTTTTTTAATACAGCAATTTTGTTAAGAAATAAATTGTATTTTCTCATTGCGACGCATTTTGTACTCAGTAAAGCGCTTTCTCTACAATTAAAAAAGCAGAACAGCGTCCCCAAAAACGAATTGTATCCGTTAGAACCTATATTCCACCAAGACGTTGGTGGGGGTTCGTAGCGATCGGCAATCGCCGCGCGCCGTAGTATTAGATTTAACGTATTTGTTGGGCAGGTCACATCGTTGTTCGGAGTCTTCTAGCTGTCCTGTCTGAAGTTTAATTATATTTTTATTTCAATTAATTTATTTTTACTTTTATATAAGGTTTTTAAACTTTGCATGTCAGATAAAGCACATGAAGATCTCCTTCTTTCTAGGAAAAAAAATTAATCCCTCCCTCCCTCTTAGAGAGGCTATTTTAATAACACATGTTTTATGGGGATTAAGCATTTTACATTTTTTTTAATAGGCCTGTGATTTTCTCCAACCAACCGTCGTCATAGCAGTAAAGCTGGCAACATTGCGAAGCTGCTAGCGTTGCAGTAAAATTTGTGACAGTCAAGCCTTAGATAAAAGTCACTGCAGCCTGTTAATTTAACACTTGCGCGTAAATTATCTGATTCTACTCTCTTCGCGCTAAGATGTTCCCAGAAAAAACACACATGGCCCATGATTTACAGTCGACCAGATAAAATAGCAGATCTCGCGGTAATTAACATATTTTTTTTAATTGGCTAATATTTCAGGATGTTTACCAAGAAATATAATTTTTTTTTTAAATTAATCTACGACATACAATGCAGTCTATCCGGGTCGGGATAGAATTATTCATCGTCGAATATAAAGTTAGGAAATCAACACCATTTTTATATAACTCTAGAAAACTAGAAATATCTAACCTTTAAGGTGGGATTAACGACGCCATTTTCTATCGTCAATTCGATTGGCCTAACTATTGACGATTCGCATGCGCACTGCAGTGCTGTGTTGATCAGAGTAGTTATTTTTATGCTTTTGGCATACGAAAAAGAAGGACAGACATATTCTGGAGCTGGTAGAGCAAGGCAAATGTTAGTCAGCCGGTCATAGTTTTGTTTACTTTCGTGTTTTGTGCAATTGCGGAACCTTTCCTGTTAAAACAAACACATATTCTCTTGAATTCTAAGGAGATATGAAATCTAGATAGATTAGAAAATATCGTGTTACCAGTAAAAAGTGTTGTTTGTTAGAAAATCGACGTGTTTACTTTCAAGGATTTTAAGGTAAATTGTGGCAATTTTAGTGGTTTCAAAAAAGTGCTGTTTTTTTAAGTTTCTGTGCATTTATTTAAAAAATAAAACACGGGCCAATGCCTCCCTGAACAGCCTTTCCAAAATAAGATACTAATTTTTTTTAATAATTGCAAGGCTCCGGAAGTTACCCCTGCATTCAAGCCATTTATAGGTCTTTTATAAATGATTGACCTTGAGAATTGTGCCTTTAATAAACTATAAAATAATTTTTTAAGGTATTAAAAGGATTAAATGCAATTACAAGTCGAAAAAGTTTAAATCGAAAAAACTCATTTTTACGACCTGTATCGAATCCCAACGAGAATCCGATATTTTTCGACTTTGACGTTAAATAACTTTTTTCTGGTACACCCTGTATATTCGAAATTTTTACACAACGTACTCTTTGAAACCAAAAAGTTTCAATCGTCCCACTCTAACCGTTTCCGAAAAAAAAATCGCAAATGTGAAAAGTCGAAACTGACGACGACAACAACAACTACGCCGACAACATACGCACATTATTTTCCACATATATTTTCGGTGGATAGGTCGTTCGAGAACAAAAAACAGTCAACCAGATCAAATACAGGGAATTACAAAAACAAATAAGAGGGAAAATTAGAGAAGCTAAGGAAATCTGGTTTACCAAAGAATGTCAAGAGATAGAAACTCTCCAACAAAAATACGATAGCTTTAATGTTCACCGGAAAGTTAAGGAAGCCGCTGGTATCTACAAACACCGAGCGACTAGTCTGCTAGTAGACAACACGGGGAAAGTAATTATAAACAAAGTAACTCGTATACTTACATGGGAAGAATACATTAAACAACTTTTTGCAGATAACATACCAGACCCCCCACAACTACAGACTTGCACAACCGGACCGTCAATCACCATCGAAGAAGTTCAAAATGCCATCACGCAAATGATAGTAGGAAAAGCCCCTGGACCGGATGATATTAGGGCTGAATTCTTGAGACTTCTCGACTGGGAAGGCACCAAGTGGCTCACAAAGCTGTTTAATTACATTTATGATAATGGATATCTCCCTCGAGACTGGCTCGTATCAGAATTTATCACGCTTCCCAAAAAATCTGGTGCTAAGAAATGTAACGAATACAGAACTATTAGTCTGATGAGCCATTTTCTAAAGGTGTTTCAAAAGGTCATACACAGAAGAGTATACAAACTTTGTGAAGGGCAAATGTCAAATACACAGTTCGGCTTCCGAGATGCTGTTGGAACAAGAGAGGCATTATTTTGCATACAGGTACTGTACCAGAGAAGTAGAGATGTTAACTGCGATGTCTATGCCTGTTTTATAGATCACCAAAAGGCATTTGATACAGTTCAACATGGAAAAATGGTTGAAATACTGAAGAACGTTGGTATGGACGACAAGGATATTAGAATAATTATCAACCTGTACTGGAACCAGTCTGCCTTTGTTCGAGTGGAAGGAGAGAAAACAGAAGAAATAGAGATACTGCGCGGTGTAAGGCAGGGTTGTATACTCTCACCGTTATTATTTAACATCTACTCCGAACAAATATTTAAAGAAGCATGTGAGGAAACGGAATGTGGTATACTAATTAACGGAAACCGCATTAATAACATTAGATATGCGGATGATACTGTAGTGTTCGCGGACAGCCTGGAAGATCTCCAAGAAATCATGACCAAAATAACACAAACAAGTAAACAATATGGCCTTGATCTGAATATTAGTAAAACAAAATTTATGGTGATCAGTAAAAACGCAGTGGCAGCAGGAAGAATAACAATAGGCCAGCAGCAGATTGAAAGAGTTAGTAACTACACCTATCTTGGAACTACCGTTAACGACAAGTGGGACCACTCACAGGAAATTCGATGTCGTATAGAGAAGGCCAGGGCGATATTCTTGAAAATGAGAAATGTTTTTAGAAGCAGGGATCTAACCCTAACAACAAAGATAAGATTACTGCGCTGCTATGTGCTCTCCGTTCTTCTGTACGGGGTAGAGTCGTGGACGCTGACTGAAGCTACAAGCAAAAAACTGGAGTCTTTTGAAATGTGGCTTTACCGTAGATTGCTACGTATATCATGGACCGATCACGTTACCAACGAGGAGGTGATGAGGAGGATGAACAAGGAAAATGAAGTACTTATCACGGTAAAGTCCAGAGAGCTCGAATATTTAGGACATATTATGAGAAACCCGAACAGATTCCAGTTACTTCAACAGATATTACAAGGAAAAATCCTTGGACAACGCGGATCAGGACGAAGAAGAATTTCATGGCTGAAAAACCTAAGAACATGGTTTGCAATGACCACCACTGGTCTTTTTCGAGCTGCGGTCAACAAGGTGATAATTGCTGGGTTGATAGCCAACATCCGGAACGGATAGGCACTCAAAGAAGAAGAAGAAGGTCGTTCGAACGCAATCGCTAGCCGCGGCAACCTTTCACGCCACGAAATTGCACCTTTACAAGTACATAACACGCAATTTTTTGTAAAATATAAATTGTCCCCAAGAAAACGGACATTGTAAACCGTGTTCAAAGCCATTTATTTTTCCATACCTCATTACACCATTAGTTTTCTTCTCAATTGCGCGGCTCATTTCAAAATATCTCCGAGTTTATAAAAGGTATTAAGTTACCCATATTGTAGCTCATTTTGACTCATTAGAATTCCGAAATAGACGTTTTTTACACGCTGCTGTCGGGCATTTTTTCACATCTTCGTCACATAACATCCATGCACATATGGCACTCTTCCACCACCGAGTGTTTGTCTGTCGCCCAGTCAAGTTGTTGTCGTCATTAGGGGACCCTGATGTTGATGTGACAAATCTGCTCGTAAAAAGTATGGGAAAAAAACGGGACACAAAAAGACGTTTCGGCGGTTTTTGTGTATCTTTTTATGTCGATTTGTTTTTTTTTAAACGGGTTTTACCGCAAACAGGTTACAGGTTTCGTTTTTTTAGCTTATTTATTTGCGCCACAGGCACAGTGATGATTCGCTGCACTTGTAACTTGTTTTATCCCTTTTTCATAGATTTTTTTTCATTGTCATTTTAAATAAAAAAATCAATGTTATATAATTTTTTATTAACGTAGGAGGATTCGTTGTTCATTGCCCTTAACAGCTGTTTGTCCCGGGTATATTTGTTGGGCTAAAAAGAAGCTGTTTATATTAAAAATTTAGCACAGGCTTGTTAAATAATTAACTACTTTTAGTAGGTAGCAATTATGTTAAGAAAGAAATTGTTAAACTTCTTAATGCGACGCATTTTGTTTCCAGTAACGCGCTTTTTCTGCAATTCAGAAAGCAAAACAGCGTCTCCAAAAACGAATTGTATCCGTTAGAACCTATAATCCACAAGACGTTGGTGGGGGTTCGTAGCGATCGGCAATCGCCGCACGCCTAAGTATTAGTTTTAACGTATTTGTTGCGCAGGTCACATCGTTGTTCGGAGTCGAATTTAAATTCTATTGATCGTACCAATACCCGTTTTAATTAATTTCTTGTTACTTTGTTTTTAAGATTTTTTTAAACAACGCGACAAAAGAAAACGTAAAAAGGTAAAACTTCGTCCAATATATACAAATAAATATATTAACGTAGGAGGATTCGTTGTTCATTGCACTTAACAGCTGTTTGTCCCGAGTATTTCTGTTGAAATAAAAAAAAGCTATTTATATTAAAAATTTAGTTGAAAAACGGTAAAAAAAAAATTAAGAAATGTTATTTTTACAATTTTTTGCATTTTCTTTTATTGATTTCATATTTCCAAACAGGTTTCAGTGAAAAAATGTTTAGGTTTATCCATCTAAACATACAGGGTGTCTCAAAAGAATGGAATATCGCAAATATCTCCTTAATCAATGCATTGTCATAAAAACGCTCGGACACGTCGATTTTATTTTTATTTTTTACACATTTCAAAAATATTTGTTTGTATACAGGTTGTCCCACAAAAGCTTGGGACACGACAACTTCGTTTTTTCAAATGAAACACCACAATTTTTTTAACATTTTTGTGTTTTACGGGAAATTCTACACAGATTCCATATAACATAATGATGGCAAATATAATACAAGGTGTACAAAATTACTTTAAACAAAATTGAAGATACGTGTTTTTAGTCTAATTCCTCGCTAAAAGTGTAAGTAAATGTTTGGATGGGGATCATTAACAACAGGATGTTGGGACCTTATTTTTTTTCAACAAACACTAACGGCCGAGAGATATTTGGATTTTCTAACATTTGAATTAATTCCTTCCCTGGCAGTTATTTTCCCAAATGATCACGATCCAGATATTCCTGGACAACAGATATGGCTACAGCAAGAAGGTGCCCCGCCTCATTATGGGCATGCAGTTCGGGAATATCTGAACACAATCTTTCCAAACAGGTGGATTGGAAGGAGCGGGGCGGTGGAGTGGCCGGCTAAGTCACCCGACCTTACCCCACTAGACTGTTGCTCGGGGATACTTAAAAGAAAGGGTATATCAACACCAAGCTCAGAATATCGACGATCTTGACGAATTCGCCAAGTAACGAGGAACATATCGCCAGAAATCGTACAACATTTCTATGAGAGATAAGGATATTGCCAAATAGTCCACGGGGGCCATTTCGAAATCTGCTAAAGCCGAATGCTTTGTTTCACTAGTTTAAATATAATTTTCAAACTTATTTTTTGAATTTTGTTTAAAGTAATTTTTTACACCTTGTATTATATTTGCCTACATACTATGTTACATAAAATCTGTGTAGAATTTCCAGTAAAACACAAAAATGTTAAAAAAAATTGTGGTGTTTCATTTGGAGAAACGAAGTTTTTGTGTCCCAAGCTTTTGTGGGACAACCTGTATAGAAACCTATATTTTTGAAATGTGTAAAAAATAAAAATAAAATCGACGTGTCCGAGCGTTTTTATGACAATGCATTGATTAAGGAGATATTTGCGATATTCCATTCTTTTGAGACACCCTGTATATTCGCTTAGTGTTGTGTTACTGACCTTTCCAATATGTTTTTCACTACCTCTTCGGTTGAATAAAACAAGAGAAAAAACTTCTATTTGAAATTACACAACAATAATAATAAGATGAATGTAAAAAAAGTTTATTCTTGTAAATAAGTTTAATAAACTTAAGTAGCAAGCACACTGCGGCTTTTTTGACTGCTTTAGAATAGCATAGTATAGTATAGGTATCAGTAGCATAGTATCCGACAGATTGTAGGTTAAAACTATGTGGCATGCTAATCAGGCACCCTAGGGTGCCTTAAATATAATTTTTTTATTGTATTTCTTTTTATTACACTGAAGAGCTGAAACTGGAACCGGATGATTGGTTTATTTATTTAAGAATGAATTACAAAATCCATTGTACTTTTTTAAAATTACTAAGTGCAATCAGATAGGGCCCTAATAAAGTAGCTCATCTCCTGTTTAAACCCACACTGAGGAAAATGATCTAATACAGGTTTGCTAAGACATAGTTTGTATTGATAGCTATATATATAATGAACTATACTTTTAATACAGGAATTTTGTTAAGAAATAAACTGTATCTTCTCAATGCGACGCATTTTGTTTCCAGTAAAGCGCTTTCTCTACAATTAAGAAAGCAGAACAGCGTCCCCAAAAACGAATTGTATCCGTTAGAACCTATAATCCACCAAGACGTTTTTGGTGGTTCGTAGCGATCGGCAATCGCCGCGCGCCCTATTATTAGTTTTAACGTATTTGTTGAGCAGGTCACATTGTTGTTCGGAGTCTTCTAGCTGTCCTGTCTGAATTTGAACTCTATTGATCGTACCAATACCTATTTCAATTAATTTATTTTTACGTTGTATATAACTTTTTTAAACTTTGCATGTCAGATAAAGTAATAGAAGGTTTTTATTTCGCACAGCCCATCATTAGAATTGGACTTTATAATCTATGGACTAATTTTACCATCTCAATTAACCATGTTGAATAATAGATAATCATAATATGCAATGTTAAACGACAAAAACCATATCACACTAGAAGCTATTTAAATTTTTGAGAACTACAGTACTGATTTTTAAAGTATATGCTTTATTAACCAATTGCCTTTATTAAACCATTAGCAAATTAGCAAGCAAATATTATTATCATTAATGTCAAGTTTCATTACAACTGCCAGTCGGAACTAGTACAGTATGTAAAACCAGATTAGACTCCCAATAGAACTTGATAATTACTGTGAGTATTCAGGGCAATAATGGCTATAAACCATTCTATGGTAGCATTAACTCCTATTTCCTATTGGCTAAATTACCGTGATATTATTAATACACAACGGTCTTGCAGTTTTCGTTGTGTTACAGTAGGAATGCGCGTTGCTGTCACATATAGAATTAAACAGTTGTATAAAGAATTTGTGAATTCTTATAAGGAATGGAGGAAGCCTTCTTTCTTAGTGCAAGAGTGCAAAATACAACGCGAATTTTACAAATCTCCTTCATCCTTCTCGTTCTTATTGGGTCTTACTTCTAACATAACTTTTGACTTATCCTGTATTGTACATTAATGTAACTATTAATAAATTTACAAACTTTTATCCGGGTGTGCTGTTTTCTTTCCTTCAATGTGTCTGTCGCATGAGTTCGTTGAAAGTTGGTGTCGAATTCATCTCGCCGCGCCGACCCACTTAAAAAAAATGCGATAAATCTGCTGGATCCAACTGAACACTTGTAAGCCATTTAAAATCCTCTATGGATTTAACATTAGTGGTGTAACCACAAAGTGGACAGTTGGCCCTTAAGACATATTGATTTATCGGTGTTGTCATATTTGGCAAGATACAGGGTGTCTCCCGGGGACAGGTCATTAGAATATTTTGTAAAGTATCGATTTGAATCATGCAAATTTGGCTGCGGCGACCATACGCGACTTCCGGTTGTATCGGAAGTTGTCTGAACCTTGCTCACTTTAAATGGAGCACCCTGTCTAATACATTGTTTTTTTCTGTTTCTTTTTCAGTTCCAATAACTTTTATTAAAAGTTTTTGTGTCCTACTCTAACGGTTTTTCTGAGAAAAAAATAGTTTTACTCAAATTTTGACCTTTAACAGGAGGTCGCCTAAAATTGAGTATCTTTCCAAAGATAAAAGAAGGAAACCCAAAATTTCGGTTGTGGAATTAGATATTATTGCGTGCTCGATGATGAATTGTCGAAAAATGAAATTTTAGATACAGGGAAGTTAAAAAATAACGATTTTTGATCTTTATCAAACATTTTTAATCACGATGTTACGTTACTGGTTCATTCAATAGATAGACATTTCCTATACCCGTCCTGCACATAGGGTGTCCCTATACCTAACCTATATAACTACACTGAAGCAAATGATCTAATCAACAGGTTTGCTAAGACATAGTTTGTATTGATAGCTCATTTTGTATTAACCCATATTAAATAAATTGCTAGTGTATCAAACCCGCTTTAGTGTTATATCAATTCCAGATTTGCTAGAACAGTGTTCTTATTGGTAGTAATTAGTTCCATTAGCAGCAGCACAGTCTTTCTTGTTGAATAATGAACTACTTTTAATACAGCAATTTTGTTAAGAAATAAATTGTATCTTCTTAATGAGAACAGCGTCCCCAAATACGAATTGTATCCGTTAGGACCTATAAACCACAAGACGGTGGGGGTTCGTAACTATCGGCAATCGCCGCGTGCCGTAGTATTACTTTCAACGTATTTGTTGCGCAGGTCACATCGTTGTACAGAGTCTTCTAGCTGTCCTGTCTGAATTTATTGATCGTACCAATACCTGTTTCAATTAATTTATTTTTACTTTCTATTTAAGGTTTTTTAAACTTTGCATGTCAGATAAAGCAATAGAAGGTTTTTATTTCGCACAACCCATCATTAGAATTAAGAGTTTATATTCTATATATTCTATATGGACGAATTTTACCATTTCAGTTAACCATGTTGAATAATAGATAATCATATGCAATGTTAAACGACAAGAGCACTATCACACTAGAATGTCAAGTAACATTACAACTGCCAGTCGGAACTAATACAGTATATAAATTATAACCCCAATAAAACTTGATAATTACTATGTGAGTATTCAGAGCCATAATGGCCATAAACCATTCTATGGAAGCATTAACTTATACTTTCTATTGGGTAAATTATCGTGATATTATCACTACACAGCGGTCTAACAATTTTCGTTGTCTTACAGTAGAAAAGCGCGTTGCTGTCACATATAGTATTAAACAGTTGTATAAAGAGTATGTGAATTCTTAAAAAGGATAGAAGGCCTTTTTTCAGTGCATTATTTAAAAATATACTAGATAGGCAATTAAATTAGTTATTTCTTACACATCGTAGTATCATAAAATTCAACATAATAAACAACGCGACAAAAGAAAACGTAAAAAGGTGAAACTTCGTCGAATATACAAATAAATATATAACGGCATCTCCCATCATAATTCATGCAAAGACATAAACAACAACAAAAGAACAAAATACGCAACACTTTTACTACCTCGCCCGGGTCTATTAAAATTCAATAAAACCATCCCCGAAAGACATTTAAAATGTTAATCTCCGGAATCTAACCTCACTAATAATAGGTCCATGGGTATAAGACAAAACCTCACACTCCAACGATTCGGAAAAGACGCATTAACAGGGCCCAGAAAACGAAAACACATGGTGTATATGATAATAGGGGGCCATCCGATATGATAATAGACGATTATGCAAAACGGTGCAACGCTGTAATACACGGTATAGGCACCCCGCAGACAGGGTATGACCGTACGTTTAAGACAAGGAAACAGAAAGGGTTAAAATAGGTTCTTCGTCGGGTCTTAATCTCTAGTTTTTTTGCATAGAGCAGCGATTTTTTATGCTAGAACTGTTAACGACTGCGATTTAAAAAAAAAACTACGCCTGGGGGTGAGATTTGAATATTTTTAAGGTATAGGAAGTAAGGTTTCCCATGAATTAAAAAAAACCGTTTCTTTTTGGATGGATAACTTTTTACTTACTTGCTTCTTCTAGTCGTCGCAACTCAAATTTTGCTGCTACCGCGTTGTCGCCAAGAAAGATAGCAACGACCAACCTGTCTCAACACGCAAAACGCTAACTTAAATGTTTATGATAGATTTAAGAAGTCGGCAGGGACGGACTGGGTTTGGAAAATGTAGCTACTTTTAATACAGCATACGTTTGCTTTTAAAAAATTCATCAACTCACACTGAGGAAAAAGCCTTCTTTTCCTTATAAGAATGCACATTATTGCACATACTCTTTACACAACTGTTTAATACTATATTATGTGACAGCAACGCGCTTTCCTACTGTAAGACAACGAAAATTGCTAGACCGTTGTGTATATCACGGTAATTTAACCAATAGGAAATAGGAGTTAATGCTACCATAGAATGGTTTATAGCCATAATTGCTCTGAATACCCAGAGTAATTATCAAGTTCTATTGGGGGTATAATCTGGTCTTAGATACTGTACTAGTTCCGACTGGCAGTTGTAACGAAACTTGACATTATTCGTAATAATATTATTTGCTTGCTACGGTTAATAAAGCATATACTTACCACTACAAATCAGTACTGCAGTTCTCAAAAAATTAAATAGCTTTTCTAGTGTGATATTGTTGTTATCGTTTAACATTGCATGTAATTATCTAAGATTTTATGGAACATGCATCAGGACTATTCTTAAGAAGCAGCTAAATTTATTTCCTTATAAAGTGCAAGTATTCCAAGAAATACAAGCCGCAGATTTTGAAAGACGCAGGAATTACTCTCAATGGTTTACCTAAAATTTATTGGAAAAAAATTATTTATTAGACCTGACATTTTTTTCGGATGAAGCCTGGTTCCACCTCTCCGGTTATGTGAATTCTCAGAATACACGCATGTTGAGTAGTGAAAATCCCCAATATTTTGTAGAGTCCACATTGCACCCTCAAAAAATTGGTTGGGGGGGGGGGGGGGTTGGGGAGGGTTGATCCTATTTTTTTCCATGACACAGTTACAGCACAGCGGTATAGAGACAATATTTTCAATCCATTTGTGGAGCAATTATTACTTTACGACGAACTACGTTTTGGATATTTTCAACAGGACGGTGCCCATAAAATATTACTGTAACTTGGGAGTTTGCCAACAGTGTATAACGCACAGTAGTTACCGTGAAAATTACCAGACGAAAAAATAACAATATTCATATCGAAAAAACAACATCCTCGAGTCTACAGATTCGTTGCGGCGCGTCAGGTAGGCCGTGACTTCGCTGTATTTGTATTTCTTTCAAACTCTCTTTTGTCTTCTTTTGTATACTTTTTCGAAACACCGAGAAACATAACACAGTCAAAACGGCATTTAGAATCGGAGACAAATTCATTGAGTTTCGAGATGATTTACGAGCGATGTTAGAGCGACCTCCCTGCCGAATAAATTAAATTGTCAATACGTTTTGGGGTAGCAGAAGGCAATTTTGGTCCGATAAATCTAAGGACAAAAGCGGCCCCGCGTACATTCACTGATATAAAATGTTTTTTTGATTGCTTCGGGCACAAAAGAGCTGAGCTGGTCGTTGTTTGTGGAGAAGGGTTATATGACCATGAGGAAGTGGTGGTTGTGTTATGGGACTTTAAGTTTTATGAGATTTTTATCAACAGAATGCAAATCAGAAATCTACACAAAAATCAAAACAAATTCTCTGAAAATTGCGTTAGACACATTAATTAAGAACGGCATTCCATTGCCAGTGCGTACCTTGACAAAGTCCCTATAGGCATTTTAGTTGACTCTAATTTGAAGTTTGTTGATCAGGTCAATAAGACTGTTCAAAGGGCATTTCATAGATTGAAGGACGTATTATACGCTAACAGGCATATTATGTTGTCAAAAATTCTTCGGCGTTTGTTAGGCGAGTCATTAGTATTGTCATATCGATGGCTTAGATTGCAAACCGCCTAACTCCACTTTTTATTAAAATTTCGAATTTTGTGCAAACAGTTAGCTTAATGTTAGATCTATGGATACCCAAACCAAATAACTCCAAATAATTACGGTATAATTATTATGAACTAGCGTGTACCCGGCATGCGTTGCAACCCGCTGGTATAAATACAAACCCGAACAAACCCGATATATTAGTACCCGGCATGCCACTTTCTTAAATTCCACCCGTGCAAAGCCGGGGCGGGTCGCTAGTTATACATAAAAACCTTCCTCTTGAATCACTCTATCTATTAAAAAAACCGCTTCAAAATCCGTTGCGTAGTTTTAAAGATTTAAGCACATATAGGGACAGACGTTAAGATACGGCAAAACATCTAACTCCAGCATTTCGCGCCATTTTACTATTGAGACGATATATAGGTTATACCACACGTGAAATAATACTCTGCAAGTTTTCATTGAAAACAATAGTTAAGAAATGTGCAAAAGTGCAACGGTGTTTTATTTTTACTTTCATAGAATAAATGCCAATAAAATCATAAAATGTCATTTTATACAGTGTCACCAGTAAAGTCCGCATCATATGGGATTTTTTTTTTATTAATAGCTTTATTCGAAATTTGACTTTGGCATCAAGCTCTGCTTCGATCGAGATGAAAATTAAGCAAAAAAATAGTAGTCACGTGATACGCATTATCTGTCAAATTTTAATTTTTTCAAAAAAATAATTCAAAAGTGGGGTTATTTCTTAAAAAATCGAAAAAAGTTATTAGAAAAAGTTTTTTTAAATGCAGTTTCTAGCCAACATGCAAAATTTCAGCCGCATAAGATAATTTTTATTTTTTACCTATATTTTGTAAATTGAACCACTTTTGCAAAATAAGACTCAACGCAACTTACATAAAACTTCTTAGTTTTGACAATGCTTTATTTCAGATACATTTTCTTTAAAGTAGCGCCATATTAAATGTATGTAAATCTACAAAATCAAAATTGGGCTATTAAAATTGGGTCGCATGTGATGCAAAGTTCATTTATTTTTTACCCTGTATAAGGTAACTCCATAAAATAAGTATTTTTAAAAAGGTTGTTTGTGTCTGAAAGTAATACACCTTAATGTTAAGACAAAAAGAAAACAGTGACTTCAGTAAAATGGTTTTTAAGTGGAAAATAAATTTTAGTTTAACTTAACGTAAAGTTTATCTATTTTCAACGATTTAATTTAAAACTCCTTTGCTTTATTTTTTATTTTTTTACTTTCAGGCACAAACTACGTTTTGAAAAATACTTATTTTATGAAGTTACCTTATACAGGGTCAAAAACAAATAAACTTTGCATCACATGCGACCAAATTTTAATAGCCCCATTTTGATTTTGTAGATTTACACACATTTAATATGGCGCTACTTTAAAGAAAATGTATCTGAAATAAAGCATTGTCAAAACTAAGAAGTTTTATGTAGGTTGCGTTGAGTCTTATTTTGCAAAAGTGGTTCAATTTACAAAATATAGGTAAAAAATAAAAATTATCTTATGCGGCTGAAATTTTGCATATGGGCTAGAAACTGCATTTAAAAAAACTTTTTCTAATAACTTTTTTCGATATTTTAAGAAATAACCCCACTTTTGAATTATTTTTTTGAAAAAATTAAAATTTGACAGATAATGCGTATCACGTGACTACTATTTTTTTGCTTAATTTTCATCTCGATCGAAGCAGAGCTTGATGCCAAAGTCAAATTTCGAATAAAGCTATTAATAAAAAAAAATCCCATATGATGCGGACTTTACTGGGGACACTGTAGAAGTCAGAATCGTTTTTTTGCCCTCCTGTAAAATTTTTATTTTTGGAGTTAGCCGGTTTGCAATCTAACAATCTAAGATTCTAAGCCATCGACATTTTAATTATTGTTCCTTTGTTTATTGCCCTTTTCTTAGGTGTGTCGACAATAGAAAAATTCAGAGAGTGCCAAATGCATGTTGTTGCTTTGTCTGTTCGCTTCGAAGGTACGATCGACTATCAGATTCCCTTCTTGAGCTTAAATGGCTAAACATGAACCATAGAAGGCACCTTCCCTTTGCTGTTTTTGTTCATAAGATAGTACTTACGGGATCTCCTTTTTACCTCAATGACACCCAAGAACTCGAATACATCAGCGAGACACCCGTTTTAAATCACTTTTTTGGTATTCCGAAGCATTCAATAGCATTATTTTAAAGGTCTTTCAGTTACCAAGCGCCATACTTTTATAATAAATTGGATGGCGACCTAAGTTTATTCACCCAGTCACTATGAGCAACGTATGATATACAAAAAACAAAAATAACATGACCCTATTATGTATATCGTCATGGTGAATGCAAATAACCAGTTACACAGGGTAGCAAGTTTTTATGCGTACAAAAAAAAGAAGAAAAAAGTGTACCCCCAAGAAGGGTTGACGCAGTTTTTTTTTCGCCAAGCAAAAAACGAAACCAACGAACATTTTTTGCATTCCGTATAACACCTTGGCACCACTGGCCTAATATAACTAGCATCAAAAGGTAAATGGAAGTGTGTGAATGTTTCGGATGCATGGATAGAGTTGGGTGCACAAACCCACAAACTAATTAAATGTACGAAAAAAATAATTGTTAGTCCATTAAATGAAAAAAAGTACTTATTTAGCATCTATTACTATGCCATCCAAATTATACTTGCCTAATTAAATTTGAATGGTATAATGATGATGGTGAGAAGTACCTATATCGATAATTTTTTTAAGGTTTACGAATGGTTCTGTTCTCGTCTTCGACTCGGGATAATTTTCTATCAACAAAAACATGAGTGAAACCGAGAAAAAAATTATCGGGAATTAATTCTGCTGCGTGGGAGATTCGGTAAGAAAATTTCATAAATTGGAGTTTCTTTTAATGTTCCCGAAATCTTAGTAATAAACCTTAGTTACTAAAAAATCAACTTCCATTGTAAAAATACAGTGCGTCATATTAAACTAAACCCATCGGAAATATGTTTTTTAAAGTTATATTTGAATTTAAAACTACACTCACCGACATTAAATTCGGGACAACCAAAATTTAGATCAAATTTAATGTATTATCACTTTTTCTTCCACAGTCCGATTTCAACCTTTTTTTTTACAAAATGTAGATAATTGTTTCGGATTTAATTAATTTTATTCAATTTTCAATAATACAGTTTACATGTTGAAATATACAGGAAAATAAAAAAGTATGTTTTTTCCCTTCAAGTTTGATTCGTTTTTAACATTTTGCTGTTTTATTCTTCTCTGTATCGTTATCGGTTTAAGAGATATGAATTTTATAAATAAACAATACACTTTTTACAACAATTATTGAAAACACTCTGAATTTTTCTTTGCGATGTTTAGGTTTTCTTGGAAACGTATTCTGCATTTGTCAATCAGTTCTACCAGACATTTCGAGCATTTAAAACGTTTCGTGAGTGAATTCCATATTTATTTTTTATTTTACGATGCCTTTGTCATCTGAAGATTCAGCTAGAGCCGTTGGTCTTCATGATGTTGGTTATTCCTATAGAGAAGTGGCGAATATGCTAGGTTTCACAAAATCTAGCGTGGAAAAAGCCGCTGCAATTTTTCGCGAGACTGGAAGTTATAGTAGAAGACCTGGATCTGGAAGAAATCGTGCTACTTCCGCCCTTGATGACCGCTTTATAAGAGTCTCAGTTTTAAGAGATCGGCATACCAGTGCTGTAGTGATAAGAAATTAACTCCAAAGAGTTCGTCAAGTTGCTGTCAATAAAATTACAGTAAGAAGAAGACGTCAAGTTACGGGCCAGAAGACCGGCAACTGGACCAGAGCTCCTCAGACAGCATCGAGTTAATAGACTTTTTTTTCGCAAGAAAGCACATTAACTGGAACCTTTAAGAGTGGAGGCAAGAGATTCGCCCAATGTAATTTTAGCGAAAGGGTTAGCTTTGGTGGTGGATCTATTATAGTGTGGGGTGGTATTTCATTTGACGCTCGAACAGAGCTTGTTTTTATTGAGAGAGGAACTGTAACTGCCCAAAGGTACATTGAAGAAATTCTGGAAGAACATGTTGTTGTTTTTGCACAATTTGTCGGTAACGAATTCGTTTTCATGCATGACAATGCCCGTCCACATACTGCCAGAATAGTGACCCAATATTTAGAAGAGGTTGGAATAAACGTTATCCGCTGGCCCGCTCGTAGTCCTGACCTTAATCCGATAGAACATGTATGGGACAAGTTAGGTAGACGAATCAGAAAACGCCGAGGACAGTTATTCACTATTCAACAACTCCGAAATGCTCTAGAAGAAGAATGGGGTAATATTCCACAAGAGGATATCCAAAACCTAATTAGAGAAATGAATCGACGTTTAGTAGCTCTTATAAGAGGTAGAGGAGGTAACACGAGGTACTAACTTTTAAAACTCCTACTTTTTATGTTTTAATTAAAAATAGGCTTAATCTAAAAGTGTATTGTTTATTTATAAAATTCATATCTCTTAAACCGATAACGATACAGAGAAGAATAAAACAGCAAAATGTTAAAAATGAATCAAACTGTGCAGAAAAGCATATCCAGTGTAGTTTATGTTGCAAAATTACTCTACAGAGTGTTACAAACTTAAAGGGAAAAAACATTATTTTTTATTTTCCTGTATATTTCAACATGCAAAATGTATTTTTGAAAATTGAATAAAATTAATTAAATCCGACACAATTATCTACATTTTGTAAAAAAAAAGGTTGAAATCGGACTATGGAAGAAAAAGTTATAATACATTAAATTTGATCAAAATTTTGGTTGTCCCGAATTTAATGTCGGTGAGTGTATAAAGACTTCGGATTTCAAATAACAAATTTGTTATTTAATGTTTCTTACATTTTAGTACTAAAAATTAAATACTAACTGCTCAATTTCTTTAGCAATCGAACTTGCTGATTCATTGCCAAAACGAATAATTTTTTACACAATATTATTGTAACAATAAATATCACGGGTACGACTAAAAAACTGATTGTTACTTGCTGGTTTGTCTCACCTGTCACTTCGAAATGACTTGACATTGGAATTAAAATTAAGTCTTGGTTGAAAATAAATTTATGAAATTTTTAGCAAAGCTATACGACACAAAGTTTAAAATTGTCTGTATAAAGATGAATTATTCAGTGCACCTAGTTAGTATAAATAGAGCTGTATAGTTATTTTGCTTATTAGTATTATCACTTATTTGTCATTTAAAACAAATAAAGAAAACCTTAAAATTGTTGGAGGACAGAGTTAGGAAGAAGAGAGGGGGAGGGGGTAAAAGGGCTGTAGGGTAAAAGAAGTAGTAGTAAAACCGTCGAGTTATTCTCAAATTAAAAAATAAACTGTAAGGGTAATTATGACAGACATCCCAAGTAAGCTTTTGATTGTTATTACAATACAAATCTTTTTTTTTTTCCGCGCTCCGCTAAAAATGATCACATTTATTTATCTGTCCATCCCCGTGCCCCACTCGACTTGCCCTTCCAAAGGGGTGACGAAATTCGCCTCGTCACATTGTTTCTTGCCAGAGGGATTAGGGCGTATGAATGCGAAGTTTTGAATAAATTGAATTAGGGAAGTGTTGAGACAAAAGGGCTTTTGATTTTAAGTTAATTGGAAAGAACTGTGACGAAATCGGGTTAATTTAACGGACGGTTTAATGGCAGTGTATTTAACTTTTAATTTTATTGATCTACTTTGATGCGATGAATATTGTACAATAATTCGTCGCATTATTTTTAATTTAATCTGAATTACTATTTTTTGCAAATACGGCCCTGGAAATGGCTTTTAAGGGAAACTACCCAAAATGTTGAAAACTTACCTCCTGGTTCCAGCCCATGTAGTGTGACACAGCCGGATCCATATGCTCCGCCATAACGCTCATCCAATGGACCAGCCCTTGGGCTCCCTGGCCGCCCATGCCACCCCCCTGCGGGCCTGCAGGGTTTCCCCCCGTTTGCGATGTGTCCCATCCAAATGCTTTCTGCAACAGGAATAAAAATATTTTAATGCATGTTAGAAATTTACGGCAAAAGCAGTCAAGCTACTTGTCCACTTTCCTACCGGGTGTTTCTCTAAAGACGTTCACCCGTATAACTTTTTTATATTTATACATATTAAAATGAAATTTTGAGATTATGCATAAGAGATGAGTCTGCATTTATTGGCATAATTTTCAATTTGTTAGCACTTCCGGTTTGACCGTAAGTGACGTTGACTTTGGTGTATGTGTATAAAATCTTTCCTATTTGGAACCTCGCCTCGGTAATAAACCGACTTATCGATTATTTAAATTAAATTATAAATAAAATGGACATTTTCCGTGCAGGCAATACAAAAGAAGAAAAAATCAAGATAGACGACGTCCAAACTACAAATTGCCCAAAGTAAACTACGTAGTAATGGCGTCCGGTATCTGAAAATGGTGCCTTGTCAATAGTAATAAATTAATCATTCTCTTAAAGTTCATGATAAAGGTTATCATAAAGGACTTAATTTTTTACCCATATAATGACGTAAAATATCCTTAATCACTTATTCCCTGACAAATTTTAAATTTAGACAATGGCGTTTCGTGAGAATGGGAAGTATTGAATATAAGTAGTAAGTGTAAGTAGGAAGTATAAGTATTTTGTAAAGCAATCATGCCACTTAAATTCTCTATTAGATATCAATCGAAAACCGGATAAAGATACAAATTAATACGACACCTGCACCTAGTTCGCGCGTAAATTACACACTAAACCATGGCTAACCTCAAAAAAGTCACGTGACACATGGATCTTCAAGCAGTGTTGTCGATGTTTTGTCGAGGGTTTCGATGTTTTTTCGCGGTACGTTTTTATTATAGCTTTTTATTTCGCCGAATCTTACCTGATCAAAATCCCTGTCCTTCCCGAAAAACATGTTCTTGTAAACGTTACTCTTGTCGTCGCCATTGCTGCTCGCCATTACCGCTTTCGCCAATAGAGTCTTATAAAACTGAGTCGGCAACAAGAGCTGGTTGTTGTTGTAGCTGTCCAGTTTATTCATTATTTCGTTATACTTTAACGCCGGTTTGTACAAGTTCAGGCAGGTTTCGTTATTATTGCCGACGGTACCGCACGAATCACTAGAGTCCGAACTATCCATCGCGGCTTCTGGAATTGGTCGGATTGCTGTCATTTTTGAGCCGAAAAGTTGCTTAAACATGTATAACGACACTTTAAACTAGTTAATTTCCACCGAAATAAAGCGAAACACTGTTACAAAGCGGTATGTACGAGTGATTAGACGGTACTTGCATTTTAGTACAATAGCTCTTGAGATTTAGTACAATAGGTCACTTGAGATAGTACAATTCCAAGAAATATGTTTTAGTTTAACCAGGTGTCAAAGTACTTGTGTTTTAGGAAAGGGATTATTGCGTTGAGTAATTTTATACAAGTCTATAACAGCTACGCTTACTTTTTCTAAAATGACGATATAGTATTAGGTATTACTTTTATATTAATTACTTCCTTACACTTTAGTATAATAATAAAATAGTATGCTTTTATCTTGAGGGTATAAAATATTTTTATTTGTATTATTTTATTTTCTCTTTGCTTATTAATAGGAACTTGGTAGACGATGAGGAACTATTATGTTTTAGAAGTGTAGTTTCAATGGTTCTAACCCATGGAATGTATATTATTTTATAGTTTTTTAGATGTAAATAGTCACAGTTTGTTAACACTCTTTTTGGAAACTGAAAAGTAAAAATTACATTGGTTTAGTTTAGAGTACAGGCATTGTAGACGGGCTTTTGCTTAAGGGTCTATTTAACAGTAATACCGTTTACTGAAAAACTACTAAAGCAGTGGCGACATCAAAATCGGCTCGACTGCATTGGCGAACAGGCGACTCAAGATTTATTAGTTTGTTCGTGATCAACATGACACATTATTACATATCGCGCGAACACGCGATATGTTATTCGTCGCCTTCACGCGGAATCACGGCAACCCCGACTGCTTCCCGAAAATTTTGCACTATATCGTCTGCTTCATTTGAAATATGTGCGTATGTTGTCCGTGTCGGCGGCGTCGGCGGCGTCGTCAGTTTCGACATTTTCACATTTGCGATTTTTTTTCTCGGAAACGGTTAATGTGGGACAATTGAAACTTTTTGGGTTTACAAAGGAATAGTGGGGGTACGTTGTGTGAAAATTTCAAATATACAGGGTGTGCCGGAAAAAAGTTATTAATTTTTAAAGTCGAGAAATATCGGGATCTCGTTGGCATTCGATACAGGCAACAAAAATTAGTTTTTTCGATTTAAACTTTTTCGACGCGTAGACGACCGTGGGCTACAGAACCCTATTGTTTGTGAGCGCGATCGAAAGTTTGGAAGTAATTTTTTTGATTTTTTCAAAGTCAAAATTTGGTCGAAAATGGTACCTCTTGGATCGCTAATAAGTCGAATTGGGTGCATCCAATCGACATTCGGTTTGGATAATCGGTTAGGCCATCTCAAAATCTACCTTTTTCCAATATATCGTTCTATACCTAACTGGAATGGAAATTGTCGAAAATTGTAAGAAAGTGGAAATTATAAAGTTAGGCCTGATTTTTTCACGGTTTTTATTTTTTTTCGTACTGAAAACGACTTTTGATCGAAACGTTGTAAACGTTAGCGGATAGAGCTCGTCAGATTGTATTTAAGAGATATTTTTTCGTTTCTTTATCTTTAATACGGAAAAAACGGCAGCTTTTTTTTTACTATATCGACTGTAGCTTATTTAATTTTCAACAAAACCGTTTTATTTTTTTCTCAAAAAATGCGCTGATTACTTCGCAACACCTCTACATATTCAAAATCATTAAAATATATTCGCAAAATTGAGAAAAGTCGCTTTTTTGGGTGCGGAAACAGGCAAAATTTACAAATTCTAACACCATTCACTTTTGACTAAGAGTGCCTTGATATTGATGTATCTAAATTAATTATTAATTCTAAAAATCCGGCTGTCAAAAATGGCGAAAAATGGGTGTTTTCAGCGTGACTTGCTAGAATAATAAGAACATTTCCAGATTTTAAATCGGGTGGAATATCTACCTTGAACCTTCTTCTAATTTTACTGACCAAAATATTTGCCCAAAATGTTTCAGAAATGGTTGTAATCTCGATTTTAAAGATGGCGTTTCGACATTGATAATCCGTCGCCACGTGGTAGAAGGTTATTCGACATTTCGATATTCGCGAATTTTTTTTTCGGAAACGGTTAGAGCAAAACGATTCAAACTTTCTGGACGTAGAGAGGAATAGTCGGGGCACGTTCTGGGAATAATTTCAAATATACAGGGTGTACCGGAAAAAAGTTATTAAAGTCAAAGTTAAAAAATATGTTTTTTTTCGTTGTAGGGCGATACAGGTGGCAAAAATCATTTTAATCGATTTAAACTTTTTTGACATGTAGACGCCGTTGGGCTACAAAACACTGTTGTTTGCGAACGCGATCGAAAGTTGGGAAGTAATTTTTTTGATTTTTTTAAAATCAATGTAGGGTCATATTGGATCGTTAATAAATCGAATTGGGTGCGTCCGATATACTTTTGGTTTGGATATTCGTTTAGGTCATCTCAAATACTATTTTTTTCAAATATATTGTTCTATACCTAAACAGCATAGAAATGGTAGCAAATTATAAAAAATAAGAATTACTATTTAAGTATATGTAATTTGACAGCTGTCGTATAGAACTTTGTTATTTTGGTACTGAAAAATTTTTTAATTTAGTTTTATTACAGCTTTAACCCTCGCTACGAAAAAAGTTAAAATAAATTGACACTTACCTCTCAAAATCTGACAGGTATCGTATTAAACTCTGTTATCTAGGTACTGAATTTTTTTTTAAATTTGGGATTCTTACAGCTATAACCGTCGCTACGAAAAAGCTAAAAAAAAATTGACACTTACCTGTCAAAATCTGACAGCCGTCGTATAGAACTTTGTTATTTAGGTACTGAATTTTTTTTAAATTTCGAATTCTTACAGCTATAATCCTAGATACAAGAAAAGCTTAAAAAAAACTTGCAATTTACCTGTCAAAATGACAGCTGTCGTATATAACTTTGTTATTTAGGAACTGAAAAATTTTTCATTTAGGATTCTTACAGCTATAAATCTCGCTACGAAAAATCTAAAAAAAAAATGTTAACTTACCTGTCAAAATCTGACAGCTGTCGTATAGAACTTTGTTATTTAGGTACTGAATTTTTTTTTAAATTTCTAATTCTTACAGCTATAATCCTAGATACAAGAAAAGCTTAAAAAAGACTTGCAATTTACCTGTCAAAATGACAGCTGTCGTATATAACTTTGTTATTTAGGAACTGAAAAATTTTTCATTTAGGATTCTTACAGCTATAAATCTCGCTACGAAAAATCTAAAAAAAAAATTTTAACTTACCTGTCAAAATTTGACAGCTGTCGTATAGAACTTTGTTATTTAGGTACTGAATTTTTTTAAAATTTCGAATTCTTACAGCTATAATCCTAGATACAAGAAAAGCTTAAAAAAAACTTGCAATTTACCTGTCAAAATGACAGCTGTCGTATATAACTTTGTTATTTAGGAACTGAAAAATTTTTCATTTAGGATTCTTACAGCTATAAATCTCGCTACGAAAAATCTAAAAAAAAATTTTAACTTACCTGTCAAAATTTGACAGCTGTCATATAGAACTTTGTTATTCAACTACTGAATTTTTTTTAAATTTTGGATTCTTACAGCTTTAATCCTAGATACAAGAAAAGCTTTAAAAAAATTGACATTTACCTGTCAAAATGACAGCTGTCGTATAGAACTTTGTTATTTAGGATCTGAAAAATTTTTCACTTTAGGATTTTTACAGCGATAACCCTCGCTACGAAAAGGATAAAAAAAACTGACTCCTACCTGTCAAAATTTGACAGCTATCGTATAAAACATTCTTATTTAGGTACCTGAAAATTTTTTAATTTCGAGTTCTTACAGCTTTAACCCTCGCTACAAAAAAGCTTAAAAAAATGACACTTACCTGTCAAAGTGACAGCTCTCGTATAATTAAACGAACGAACTAGAACAGTGCTGTGCCCGAAGGGCTCGGCACAATAATATTTCTACAAATTTATTAGCTGATAATTGATAGCTTCCATGTAAGAATAATTTTTTGCTTATGTTTTAATCGATTGAATACTTACATATTTTTATAGAGCAAATATGGAAAGTATATCCCACATTGCACAAAGGTGTGCGAGTTTAAAGAGCACCTATACGGCGCCGTCTCAGAAAACTACCTATATATACGAGAAAACGGAAATTTTGCACCATTGTGTAGTTTTGGTCAGTTGTTATAATGACAATTTGGCGATATGTTTTCCCTTCACGTTCCGCAGGAAGGTGAGGCAAAAAAAGCAATAGTAAATAGAAAAAAAGATAAGAAAAGTATTTTTTTATTGTAAATTTTTGTAAATCTTTTTAGTACTAATATTAGATGCACTCTCGGCTGACGATTAGCGATATGTACCCAGTCTAGTTAAATATATTATGATAAAAAGAGACAGAATAGTAACCGGGAGAACTAAGCGCACTATATGGACAAGTCCGATACCGTGAATATAGCTGTGTTGCCAGATTTAACAAAATCATCGGTTTTATCAAGAATTCTTTAAATATACTTTGGTTGGTTGGTATTTTTTTACTTGTGAAAGATATAAACAGGGTTTGTTACGGGAGGAGAAGTATATTATGTACCTTAGTGAGATAAATAAATATATGTTTTAAGCATTAAAATAAAGAAAAAATTTAAAAGGTAAAAGTTTATTTCCTGCTGTAAAATTTTCTTTTTTAAGCTATGTTGGTGCAGGAATCCTCTCAACGAACCCCGAGTTTCATCCCTGTGGAGTCCCCACTTTTAATAATACTAAATATTTACATAAATTACTTGTCAAGCTTTTTCAATTTTAAATGAAGAAATATGGCTCCCGTCTACTAAATAATTTTAAAAAGAATTTGAATATCGAATATCGCTTACGGTAATGACGCTGCCACTAAGAAATTATGTTCGCTTTGAAATTTCAAATCAATAATGTAAAATAATTTTTATGAAACAAAAAACCCTTCATATTTTATGACGGAAGGTATTATAAAATATTATAAATGTTATAAAATATTTTTTTATAATTTTACAGTAATTTACATTAATATTAAGCTAAAATATGTTCAATGACCGCTGACCGTTACGTCACGACCAGTGCTTATCGTCCTAACATTGGTGACCTAGGTGAGATAGTAAATTTGCGTCAATAATGAATGTCGTATAATTTTACCAGTCAAAAAAGTTTTATTGTCATTTTTAATCAACCTTATTTAAAAAATGTCACGGTATAGTGAAAAAGAAAAAGCGCTAATTTTAAAATTATTTTATTATTTTCAAGCACAAGACACAAGTACGGCGCGCGGCGATTGCCGATCGCTACGAACCCCGACCAACGTCTTGTGGATTATAGGTTCTAACAGATACAATTCATTTTTGGGGACGCTGTTCTGCTTTCTTAATTATTTTTTACTGGGAACAAAATGCATCGCATTGCGAAGATACAATTTATTTTTTAACGCAATTGCTGTATTAAAAGTAGTTTATTATTCAACAGGACTTTGCTGCTAATGGAACTGATTACTACCAATAAAAACAGTGTTCTAGCAAATCTGGAATTGATATAACACTAAAGCGGGTTTGATACACTATAGCAATTTATTTAATATGGGTTAATAAAAAATAAGCTATCAATACAAAATATGTCTTAGCAAACCTGTTGTATTAGATCATTTTCCTCAGTGTAGTTGCTATTATTAGGGGAGAGTCCCCTAGTACCGGACATCTCCCAATACCGGACATAGCCAGTTTCTTCACTTTGCAGATAGGTGGCGCCCAAACATGTATAGAGTTGTAGTCGCTTCTGTTACTAATGTTACCACTCCGAAGCGTTTTAATCTATTGTCAAATTGACAGAAGTTATCAAAGAAAAGGTTAATTTATGGTGCTGTTCTTTGTTTATTCTTTAACTTCTAAGCCTGTGTGCAGTGATTTTGGGTAAGCATAACGAATTTTTTGTTACCCTTTTTGTTAAGGTATTATATATATGTACAATTTTACATGCATACCGTTTGGTTAAAGTTAAAGTATGAAAAGGAAAGAAAAACACAAAGTCTTCGTTCACAAAATTTAATAGAATAAAATTCTAGTTAGAAAGGTCTCTACATGTTTCGAACGTAGAAACGTTCATCATCAGGAGACAGAAATCTATTTTATGCTGATGTTGTTAGCAAAAGAAAAAATTAGAACCTTAATGGAGCTTTTATGGACGTAAAATTTTTATAGAAAAACATTTTAAATGTAGAAGAAACATGGCTTGAAAAAATTGACAATGGTTGAACACTGAGCATTCAAAAATGTTGTTAGAGTAGGCTTAAACCAACCAAACTAAATGGAGAAGAAGAGAAAAGAAAAAAACCCGGGAAAAAAGAAACTTTCTTAAAAGGTGTCGGAATCTATTTAGTTTTAATTCTGGATATAAATTTTAAGAATTAAAACTAAATAGATTCCGACACCTTTTAAGAAAGTTTCTTTTTTCCCGGGTTTTTTTCTTTTCTCTTCTTCTCCATTTAGTTTGGTTGGTTTAAGCCTACTCTAACAACATTTTTGAATGCTCAGTGTTCAACCCTTGTCAATTTTTTCAAGCCATGTTTCTTCTACATTTAAAATGTTTTTCTATAAAAATTTTACGTCCATAAAAGCTCCATTAAGGTTCTAATTTTCTCTTTTGCTAACAACATCAGCATAAAATAGATTTCTGTCTCCTGATGATGAACGTTTCTACGTTCGAAACATGTAGAGACCTTTCTAACTAGAATTTTATTCTATTAAATTTTGTGGAGGAAGACTTTGTGTTTTTCTTTCCTTTTCATACTTTCAACTCCACTTTAATTATGGACTATTTCTTCAAATTAAAGTTAAAGTGTTTGTAATAAATATTTTGTTCATTTCAAACTGTCCGTTGCCCAAAATCGGACACTAATGAGTTTCCCAGTATCGGACAATAAATTATAATTGTAAATAAAGGTTTTTTTTGGGAAAAATAAGGTTTTATGTGTTTATTTTTATGTGTGTGTGCGTGTTAAATATTATTTAAAAGGTTTTTTATTCAAATTGTTTTTTTTTAATTGTAGGTAGGTACAATTTTTTAAAATAGCGGGTAAAGGAAAATGGTCAGAAAATGATATGAAAAATGCAGTAAAACGAGTTATGGAGCATGGTATGTCCATAAGGGAAGCCGCATTATACTTTTCTATACTGCAAAGCACATTAGCAGACAGAATAAAGAATTCTGTTTAGTTTTTCTTTGCGTCCGATACAGGGTGACCATTTTTCGAATCATCGAAATGTAACAGTTTTTTAATTAATTTTTTTAAATAAAAATACCTTAAATATTTTTAAAAATGTAGTACGTACTTATTATGGTATATGTTTACGAGTAACAGTGTGTTTTTTTATTTTATTTTTTTCATTTTTAAAGTGGACAGCTCCAAAAAAGCTAAGGTGTCCGGTACTAGGGGACTCTCCCATATGCCTCTTATAATTATCAAATGTTTGTAAATAAACAATTTTATTATTTCGGTTTTACAGGAAATTACAAATTCCGATTTCGGGACCAGGGAGACATTATCGCCCAATCACAATTATTTCTATATGAATACACTTTTGAGAACAACCTAGTTTTTACGTTATAATAACAAAATGCAAAATTTAATTATCGGGAACCTCCAATGAAAATCGCGCATATAATGATAAATTATAAATTAATTTTTCCCTACCATATTAAAACATAATATAAACGAATCAAACAAATAATAATTACGAAATATGATTTTGAAAGCTTTTTAAAATTTAATTAAAATATTTTAATAACCGCCATCGACAAATGCTAATAAATGTTTTTTGTTTTAACATCTCTGACCAGAGCAAACAACAAAAATATGCCATTAAATAATATAATTTTAATAATGCAATATTAATTTACGTTAATTTGTTAACTTTTTATTCGAGTTGAAACTAAATCATGTTTTAATAATATGTGTTTAATTTCCGCAAATTTTGAATTAAAACTCACCGTGCAAAATTGTTTGTTTTTGTTGAAATGAAATTTATTATTTTAGTTAATTATTTTTAGAAAGTAAAAAATGCCGTTCTCTAGGGTGCGCTGGCCCTATCATATTTGCCACGGCTTTATAGTAGTAGTAGTTATAACATATAATATGTGAGGGTGTGTGTGTGTGTGTAACAAAAAGCTACAATAAAATATTTTTATTACATTTTTTAACACATATTTATAGATTTATTTTTAAATTTTAAAACGCAACCTTCTTTTAACAAAAACAGACAAAGAAGTTAAACATTTTGCAAATTGTATCAAATATTACGTATCATTTCGTTTTTTAATCAAATGTAATTTTAAAGTTTTTTTAAATAGTTTTAATGATATTTGAGATTTAATAGAATTTTCGAAATTATTATATTCTATAAAACCTTTATGAAAAATATACTTATAAGCTAATGTTTTAGACACTCTATCCACACAAAAATTTTGATTAGTTCTTGTTCTATAATAATTATGATGGTCATAATTAAAAGAACAATTTTTTTTAAACATCAGGCAATAAATTCTTTTTAATTTTATGTATAAAGATACATACTAAATAAAAAAATTAAATTTCTGATATTCAACCAATCTAAATTTTTTAACATAAAATTTATTTTGTATATTTGTCACAATTTAAAATAATCCGCATTGCCTTATTTTGTAAAATTTGTAATTTATTAAATATTTCCTTACTAGCACAATATAAAATGGAAGAACAATAAATAAAATGTAATATAATAGTATTAAATACAGTTTTTTTAGAAAACAAACTTAAATTAAAACTGATTCTTTTAAAATAACCTACTTTTCCGGCCATCTTCAATATGATAAAAGTTATGGCGTTTTTCATTGATAAAACATAGAAATACATTTGACATTCACTAAACTTACCAATGAAAAATGCTATGAACAACCCTAACAACATACAAAAGTTTCGCCGCCAAAATATTGTATCTACGAGCCAATCAAGTGGCAAAAAAAAACTACTGGATTTACTGAATTTATTCCAAGTTAGAAACTCACACCTTTTCCTTTACGAATTGTTCTTTTATCTTTTGTAGGCCTGAAGAGGTAGAAACCAAACGACCGAAACGTTAGCAAAAAAAAAAGTGTTATCTACAATACATTTTACCAAAAGTCTATTACCATAAATTTCGTCCACAGTATAGATATTAAAACCTTATTGTAAATAAGCCCTGTAGGGCTAAAAAACTAATCATTAATTATACATTAATTTCCACCAGACCATATTAAAACGTAATATTAAAGGAAACAAACGAATAATTAATACAAAATATGTATTTTAAAGCGTTTTAAATTTTCATCAAAATATTTTAACCACATAAATGAGCTAATAAAGTTTTATGTTTTAACTAACATCTGACCGGAGTGCAGTAACAAAAATAATGCATTAAATAATACCATTTTAATAAAACAATATTAATTTGCATTTATTTGTATTTATTTGTTAAACTTTTAATTGAGAGATCCTAAATCAGGGTATAATAATAAATATATATATTATTGTGGAAAATTTTATGATTTTAATGTTCTTGCAGGAAAAAAACCAAAAAAAATTGGTAATACTCGAGTTTAATATACAGTATTGACAAGCTTGAACTTACTTTTTATGTAAAGAACTTGCTTTTAATGTAAATAACTTGCTTTTAATGTAAAGAACTTACTTTTTATGTAAACTTGCTTTTTACGTAAAGAACTTGCTTTTAATGTAAAGAACTGGCTTTTAATGTAAAGAAGTTGCTTTCAATGTAAAAAAAACGTGCTTTTAATGTAAAGAACTTGCTTTTAATGTAAATAACTTACTTTTTATGTAAAAAAAACTTGCTTTTTATGTAAAAACTTGCTTTTATGTAAAAAACTTGCTTTTATGTAAATAACTTGCTTTTAATGTAAAGAAATTATTACAAAATGGACTTGGCGGGAGGTAAAAACAAACCGATCAAGATTCAACGTTGCCAAATTCTGTTCGAGTACGATTCATATTCCGCTCTCGCTGCACTCCCCCCCTCCATAGCAGCAAATACGTTAGGACTGAATTTGACAGGTAAATATACGGTGAAATAACTGCTGGTGTTTTGAAATGCTTTATTCGCAAAAACAAAAAATTGACTAAATAAAAGTAATACTGGTTTCTTCCTAAAAGTTCCCAGTTCACTAATGGGCCGTAGCAAGCTCACGCGTCAGCTTTCGGAGACTAAATTTTTTTTGGTGTTTATTATTTAAGTTGAACGGTGAGTAGAATAAACCAGTTTAGGTTAATTAACTCTCCTATTTCCAATAGGCTACTATAAATTTAATATTATTAGTTCATCTATTTTAATTACGGTACAATAGATTGCCAAACCCTGCGCTCGCTAAGAACTTAAAAACACTTGCCGTTTTGTCGGCTTTGTACTATGCCACAAACGTAAATTATAATATGGCAACGCGAAACATGCGCAGGCGCACCACTTGCCGCTTGATTGGCTAGTAGCTACTTTTGGGCGGCAAAACTTTTGTATGTTGTCAGGGTTGTTTATAGCTTTTTCCATTGGTAAGTTTAGTGCATGTCAAATGTATTTCTACAACGCCATAACTTTTGATTTACCGCACGCTGAGTTTGTACAAGTTTAAAAAATGGCGAATGCGATGGTAAAAGAACTCAACACAGTCCTGTCTCTGTCGCCGACATCTTAACGTAAAATAGACCAGACTTCAATAGGGTGCCATAAATGATAGAGGCGAGTGACTTAGAAACGATGAGACGTATTCCTATAGAAATTTGACTTTAAAAACAAACAATTTAAAATAATTGTTTCATTTTTAATGCAATCGACTCGTCATGCGGTATTCACGCCGGCAAAACTGATTGATCTGTTGTCCTTATTGCGGATACATTCTTCTAAAATGAAATTATCTGTTCTACAATTTAATAAATAATTTATAAATATTTTGAGTAGTGCCATCGGGGATTGGTTAATTAAAATTTTGCATTTTATTATGCCTAATATAAAAAGATTGTGTAAACTCGGCCGGTCCATGTTTTGTTTTAATTTATTAATGCACTTAGAATCATTTGCTTTTAACGCTAATTATTAATAAACAATCGCTATATTTTTTGTCATTTATAATTTTGTTAATAATTATTTTGCAGGCCTTTGTAGGTCCAATTATAATTTACTCAACGCACTAAACACAAAAAAAAATTAGTTGAAATAATATGTATAAGGACCTCTTGTTAAAATTATGCTAATAGATTTATGGAAAAATATGAAGGTCTTAGTTAGATACTAGCAGGTCCCGTTCGCATCGTCGGGACGCACTTTCACGTTCCATCGACTGGAGACGGTTCGCGTGGCTGATTTAAAACGTAGAAAATTTGAACTTCCCTCCTTGTTCGGAAGTTGAAGTCCAGGAAATATACATTGATATACTTACTCCTTCGCCCGTAACATACGCTGTTTATATTTCTTCACATATAAAAATAATAGCAATAGTTTAAAGTTAATTCACGAAGCGATAGACCTGATCCCTGGCGGATCCAGAAATATATTTGGGGGGGCCCCACCCAACAAAAATGAAAGAAATATATTTAGGTGCAAGGCAAGGGCAGATTTGGTTTTTTTCATTGGAGGAGGGGGTCAACCATAGGTATAAATAAAGATATGGTTTATGGTATGAGAAACAATGACACAAAATTAACAACATAAAGTATATTGCTATAAATAAAAATAAACTAATTAACTCGGACAAACAAATTAGGTTTAGTTACACCTAAAACTAAAGTAGTGGAATAACCTATTTTACATTATTAACAGAAAATTCGTCAGTAGCGTGAGGGCGGGCCGCGGGCAATGTACAGGAACGAACAAAATGGTAATAGTGCATTGCCCTTTATTAGAAGACAGCATATTTAGTAACTGAAGTCTTCTACGGTGTTTTTTGGAAAATTAGTCTAAAACTTCTTCTGGTGAAACAATTTGATTTCTATGGATATAAAGTAAGGCAAGACCATTCAACCTAGTTGCGGCCATTGTTGACTGTAAATAAAATTTTAACAATCTTAAGAAAGAAAATGATCTTTCTGGTGTACAACTGGTTACCGGAATTGTTGCTAATATTTTTTTTTTAATTCGAAAAGTATGAATCAGTTTTTATAATTGTGTCAATTATATTGGTAGGTTTTTCGCCTTCCTGTTACCAATATAGCTTCCATAACTTTAACCCACCGTCTAACTTTGCCACAGAACAAAATATATCATCCTGATAAAATTTGATGGAAGCCAAAAATTTTTCTTGGTTGAGTTTATCAAGGTAGGTACGAACAATGTTCCATAATCTTGTGTGTTGTATGTTCAGATAATCTAATTTTAATTCAGAAATTAAATAATCTAAAAATGGTAAAAAAATAGACAATTTATAATATTGCTCTGTTTAGCGAATTCATAATTTGCACGATTTGTCTGTTTCTTAGTAGTTCTGGGCAACCTAATTTCGATATTTAAAATTTGGGCTGTGGAACAAATTTTTTCAAAAATCAAGTGAAAATAATTATCACTATCAGATCTTATTTCTTCCAATGCCTTTAAGACTAAATTTCAAATTTCATATCCTTTGCTATTATCGAGTTGGGCACTTTGTAGTTGAGTAGATAGAGAAGGAGTAGAAATCAGATATTGTAATGGCTGCTAAAAGGGTACCAGCTTTGGAGGATGATACACTATTGCCATTTTGTTCCCTATCATCTAAGAAGACGATTAAAAAAGGTAACATTTCCAATAACTCAATAATAACTTCGTGTGTCTCCACTTTAAGAGTTCTCATTTTAAAAAAAACATTTTTTGCTTCTTTGAGTTTGACAATAAACTCGTTCTTTCGAAGAGCAGAATCTCTTATAAAATTGTTGCATTCTCAAGTTTTCCAATAGCATTTTTATTGCAGGAATACTGCATGCCTTAAATTTTTTTAGCTATAATTTTTTTTGAGGTCTTACATAGGGGGGCCTCCCCTTCGGCCCCCCTCACTGGATCCGCCAGTGGACCTGATAGGATATTTAAAAAAACCTTGATAAGATCGATGATTTTGTTGAATGTGGCAATCCAACTATATTCACGGTATTGGGCTTGTCCATGTCGTCCGCCGAGTTCTCCCGGTTACTATACTATCTCTTTTTTTCATATTTAATATTTAATTATAGTTCGTTGATACGAACACACCAATAAGTCTCGAGTCGCCTGTCTGCCAGCGTCGGAGTAACATGATTTTATGTTTTATGGTGATTTATATCATGGACGATTTCTTTAATTTAACACTAATAACATCCCTGCCCCCATACTTTTTAAAAGTATCATTATTCTCAAAAAAATTACAATCTTTTTAAATGGAAAGAAAAGAGAGGCTTTAAGAGCCTACCAAAAATGTTTCAAGTAAAATGTACTTTTTCGGAAGCTAATAAATTCCCGGTTATTTTAATTTTCTGGCGTTTTCCCAGTTCTCCTGGTCAGTAGTAGACATCCAGGTTTAAAATCAACGGAATTTTTGGCCTCCGAAAATTCCTAACAAGCCCTATTAGATCTATTCCGTTATTGTAATACTCGAATTTAAACAGAACTATGTTATACCGCTAAATATTTTACATATCATAAGGAAATTAGGGTTTTAAAAGAGCAATTTTTAATAAAGGGTTTTAACAGGTGTTAATAAATAGCCCCAACTATAAGTTTATATTTACATATTATCGATAATCCAAATGGTGTATATGTTACCTAGAGCAGCGATTACCTATTTTTCTTGGCTACGCAACCCACGGAACCCCAGTATTCCGCTGACAACCTTTTCTAGATCTAGACTTTAATAAATACCTTTTCAATTGATAATTAATGAATTCAATGATTTTTATTATTAATACTTCAATAGTAGCATCACACTGACCTTTGAAACATACGTATGTTACACACATGAATGACCTAACGATGTGAACATTGCTCTGTTTCAATTCCTTGATAAATTTAGGGCTGGGAATCAGCTATTTCAGTTTTTATTGGTGGTACGATGATGATGATGATGATAATTTATTATCATTTGGTGTCGTATAATTTACATACCCACTGTAAACATGCTAAATATATATGTATCAAGTGCAAAACCAGATAAACATTTTTTTAAAATTCGAATCACCGGAGTTTTATTGATTGAATATGAAGATTGGTGTAAAGGAAAAGAAATCAAGAATAGCAGAAATAAAAAGGTTTTCCTGGCATGTTTCGAATATCCTTTCAAAACAGCAAGCCTTCGTCGCTTTGGGTACATTCTATGCTACGGTTAGTGAAGAAAAATATGGATATTAGTAAATACGTACATTTAATTGCATTTCTAAAGGATTTCGGTCAAAAAAGATTTTAAAAAACACAATTTTTGCTGAAAGCCGACGATAAAACTCAGGCATACTTACTGAATTGACAAATCTGCACCTACAAAATACTTAAGATGAAGGACAACATAGATACCATTTTTTAAAATTAATAATAACAATAAACGTGTGGTGTCTAACTTTTTTTTTTTGATTTTATTTTAATATAATATAAAGGCAAAAAATATCAATAGTTGGATGCACTCATCAACACCTTGTTAAACTATGATTCTCATTTTGTAAAAATGTAGAACAACTTGTTTAAGTATGACTCGCATAATATAAAATGTTAAAACCCGAAAAATAATACCGCGAATAAAAATAGCATTTGGAAAATTATTATGTATATAATTTCAATGATTGGCATTGTTTATCAATAAAGGGCGGAATATACGCAAAATACATATGTACATAATATATGCATTTTTTGCATATTTTGTAAATTTTATAAAAAAATGCATATTTTTCATAAATTATTATTTTAAGAGTGTATTTTTATGTTTTCGGCTTTATCAACAAATTTAAAACGTTAAAGGTTTAATGTCCAGTTCGGTACTTATTTCAGGGATTTTCCAATCGGAAATCTATTTATATCGATTTGTAAAACATACTTCTATTTTTTTTAGTTTGTCGAAAGATTTCCAGTGTGTAACTAAAGATGTTGTTTTTATTAAGGTTAATTTCAGTTTTATACCGGACATAATATCCTCGTTGGAGAGTAGAAATTTAAGTTTAGAGACTCAATTAGTGTTGTTGAAACTTTTTCCGCTATATGTAACAGCATTCCCGGTAAAGTAGGAGGTCAAGTAAGGAACAAATTGGATGTAACTGTAAAAAAGAATGAAGGATTTAAATACTTAACTGCAGTAAAAACATTTATGAGGGTATACCATACAACCAAGTTGTATTTTGGCCTTATATTTTGCTATCTAAGTTGCAGATTGTCCGATTACATCAGTAGATGTTGAAAAAAGCTTCTCTTTGTATAAACATATTTTTACTAATAGAAGACAATCCTTTTTGATTAAAAATTTTAAAAAATATTTAGAAATAAATGCCTTTTATACAACTTTTTGTTAAAAAATTGTTTACTTTTATTTTTCTTTGTTTTTTTTGCATTTATTTAAAAATTAACATATTTTTTTGTTCCTTTACCTCATTTTGCTATAATAAATTAAGAAATATTGCATATTTGGTAAAAAAATGCAAATAACTGCATAATTTAAAGGCAAACAAATGCGCATATTTTGGCTGAATTTAAGTGCATATAATCCGCCCTTTATTTGTCAAGTATCTCTGTTTTTACAGTCAAATTGATTATATTGCTCTCGTAATTTTTACCAAAAAGATCCCTTTTTCGCTGCATTCCGACAAAAACCTTACTCTAAACCAACATCAAAAATGGCTGATCTTATGATCGACATAATATCAATCGGCTTGATTATCTTCCGCCGCACTTGATGACGCGTCCCGTCCGTCATAAAATCACGTGCGTCCGTCCGGCTCTCATTCACACGAAGCGATCTCGAAATTAACCCCCTTTAATGAGCGCATCGACGGTGGAGGGGGTATCCCCTCGTCCCGCGCGGCCCGTTCCGTCTACCCTCACAGTATCCCCCCGCACACACCTTCGCACTTAATTTAGTCCGTGTGTAATTAGTAGGGGAAACGCGACGCGAAGAGACCAGCACAAGGGCCAGTAGTTGCTATTAAGGGTTGAAGACAACAGCCCAAGCAGGATGCAGCAAAAGTGCATAGACTGCAACGAAGCCGACGCTGGACTGAAGCGGCGCGTCGGCGGCGCCCCGACGCGAAGAAGTAGGTTAGGAAAGAAATAAGAAAAAGAAAAGTGCATCGGCGTCGTTCCTGGTAAAAAATTGTAAAAAAATGTATGTACATATACGGGGAAATAAGGTTAGAGCACATATAAGAATTTAATATTGATTGGTTATACTTCTTTCCTTGCACCGCGAGCGCATTCGCCGACGCCGCCGCTAGAAGGGGGAGGGGGGCGGGAACAAAAAAGGGGGATGGGGGTGCATCGGAGACGCCGACGACGGCGGAGCGACGGAGGAAAAAATGCAGTTGGCCGTGCGCCACCAGGAAACAAATGATTGTTGTCGTGGTCAAGTTGATGGGAAGTAAATGACCAGGCTGATTGAAAACAAACGAGCGGCTTTAGACAGAGAGTTCGGGAGGAATTTTCGTTGAACGAACGGAAAAAACGAATAAAAATATGACAAACATGAGTTGGGAAGGATAATCGGGATCTCGATTGTGATCATAGAACAAAAGGTTTGCGCTGATGTCATAAACCAAGCACAACCGAAGGAATTGGATGTTTTATTATAGGTGGAAGAAGGAGTAAAAACAATGAAAAATGAGTTGTAAGCCGGTATACGATGGAAAATTAAATTGTTAGTACTGGTGCAAATGTATGTGTTAATAAATATCTTACTCAAAAATAGAAGTGTGTCGTTCACGAACGATTAATTTCACTGAATTAAAAGAATTAATTCATCGTTCCAAAAAGATTCGATTCTTTTTTGATTCGCCAATTCAGGATGATTTCAAGATTTTGCTTATTTGCTTAGCATTTCGTTCACTCTTTCATTTGGTTCATTTCGTTCATTTCGTTCACTCGTTCACTGGTATAATTTATCCAATGTCAGTGTGATGACATTCCAATCATTCCATACGGCGGTAAACGTCGGTCTCTTTGAGACTGTTTACCGCCGTGTGGAATGTCATCACACTGACTTTGGAATAACAATACCCAAAACCCGATTAAAGAAATTTCAGTTTAGTAAATCACAGTTTAATTAGGCACGGAGTACCAAAAAAAAGGTAAAGTATGTTTTACAATAAATGGTTGACTCCGTTTAACTACCTGGGACGTTTTGCAAGAGCTCGGCCGCCGGGCTCTTGCAAAACGTCCCAGGTAGTTAAACGGAGTCAACCATTTATTGTGAAACATACTTTACACGGAGTACAGTTGAAGGAAAGGAGACAAATATATAGGATGAGATCGATTTAGCATTTTCGATTTATTTTAAAAGGAAAAGAATCATTTGAGAACGAATCTTTCTGAACGAATCTTTTTAACTGAATGAATCAAAATAATTGATTCACCAAAAAGAATCGAACTTCCCATATCTACTCAAAAGAGATTTTAAAATTCGATTATCGCGATAACCCCGAAACTCGTCGGTATCTCGGGCCGTCTAGTAATTAAAATTTCGGAAAAAATATCACATAACACGATCTGGTTCCAAAAGATATCTTTTCTAAATGTTGGGATTATAGGTACAGTTGACGACAGATAATTTCGTACACTAAACTGTGACATGTAAATGCAACTTTTTTACCTTTATTACCTTTGTAACGTGTTAATTGTTACCATGACATCTATAAAAGTATTGTCATTATCTTATTTGATTTAAAAATGCCTCATTTAAGCATTATTGAAAAAGCAAAAATAATATGTTTGGTAGAAATAGGGTGGTCTTAGGGGAAAATAGTTGATCATTTTAGAGTACCTACTTAACTGTAACTGTTCAAGGAATTGTAAAAAATGGCGCTATCATCAAACACTTGAAAGGTCTGTTGAGTCTAGTTTAAGTAATAGAAAAATCTTCAAATGAAGAAGACCGAAATTTGGTGGAGTATTTAAAGCAAAATTCATTTGAAACTGCAGTATCCGCTATGCACATAACGGGATTCCCTCATCTGGAACTGCGCAACGCCGAGTAAGACAATGTTTCGAATTAAGAAATTGAGCAGCTGCATCCAAACCGTTCTTAAAAAATAGTGATAAATAACAAAGAATTGGGTTTGCTATGCAATATTTACCATAAAATGATTTTCTTTTTTGCAAAATGTTATCTTTTCCGATGCCAAACTTCTCAGTCTACATATAATGGAAGGATTCGAGTATATAGACCACCAAATTCCCGATATGATGAGAAGTATACTCATAAAACGCAAACCAGTGGACGTTTCTCCGTTAATGTGTGGGCATGGATAAGTGTTTACGGTGCAGGTGTATGCTGGAATATTGGTGGAACACTAAACAGTAATAGATATCTTCAGATTTTGGAAAATGTTTTTCTTCCTTCGGCCGCGATAGTTTTTAAAGGAAATAACTTAATATTTCAGCAGGATAGCTGCCCTGTGCATACTGCAAGAAATATATAGAAAACTGGTTTAGACAAAACAACGTAACATGTCTGCCTTGGTGCTCAAGAAGTCCTGATTTAAATCCAATTGAAAATGTTTGGGGATTGATGGGAAAAAGATGTACAAAATAAATTTTAAACCACAGAATGAAATAGAGTTATTCGATAAAATAGAAGAAATTTGGGAAGGGCTAACTCCGGATTACACCAGAAGTGTTCTTTCGTCAATTCCATGAAGATTACGAATAGTGTTAGAATCCAATGGTGCAGCAATTAAATATTAGTATTTTGTTTGTTGTTTGTTAATAAATTTACCCTTCTTGGCTTTATACTTTTTGTAGTTTTCCTGGTATAATTTTATAATTTTCTTATTTCGCGGATGTAATTTTAATTTAAACACAAAAATATTTAGAAATAACCATTATTACTTATAGTAAAAAATCGTACATACAATAATTTACAGCTAGATGTATATAGCTGGTGTTCTATCCAGGTATAAGCAGCAAAGTGAGAAACCCGTTTTACCCTATTTTGTTGTAATTGTTGTTGTACTTATCTAGTGCAGTGATGTTATTTCTAACTTTACCAGTTAGTGTGGCATCAGCGGAACGATCTTTTTAACTTAACTTAAAATAGTAAAAACCCATTTACGTAACACGATGGGACAACAACGCCTTTCGGATTTATCCTAAATCAGTATCGAACACGAGTTTGTTAAAACATTAAATATCGACGAAATTATAAACGATTTTGCAAAAAAAAACTCTCGACGATCAGGTCGTTTTGTATAATACCTTGTATAGTACTTAGGGACATAATGTTTGTGCAGACTTGTGGAGTGTTCATGTGTTTTACTGTTTTCTGTCTTTTGGATTCTATGAGGCTCGATCACTGCTACCCCCGTTACTACCATACATGGTAAGCAACATTACAAGTGGTGTTTTAAAATTTTGATTTTGCATCATGATTGCTGTAATATTACGTATAATGACTTAATAACCACCTATGTTATGTCTACCAGTCTACCTAGGATTATAAAATAGATTTAAATTGTTTGCTGTTTTAATAGTTTATAATGTGGGTTTAAACCCAATTAAATTATTACACGATTAACGAATTCAAAAATTCATAAACCTGAACCTAATAGTAATAAAAATATGAATTATCTTTTTCCATTCGTTATAGAGGGGGACCAAGCTTTCCATGTCTCGAAAAAAAATTCTACACCAACTTTCATTATCGTACAGCTTGTCCAATTAGGTCCCGAATACTACGTCAGTAAAATTTTACTATAACCACGTGCTTTTACGAAATGAAATAGGTTAAAACATAACATCGTCTTCTTAATGACTGCGAAAGTTGGCGGCAAATAGAGTGAGATTACATAGAATAGTCATTATTAACCCGGTTTCGCCAGCGCCTCTCATCCAGCCGCTCTCCCGTTCGGCTCTAAAGTTCTTAAAGTGCTTCGAAATTTGTCGTTTTGCTTTCTACTTTTCCGGATTGCAAAAGCATTTAGAGCGAGCACTCTTACTTTTAATACTGGAATTGTATTAGGAAACCGTTTCAATGCGAACTTAGGTAGTTTAATTAAATGCCAATTAATAAAATGTCATATTATACAGTGATGTGCATCAGCCAAATGGAATAAATTGGCTAATAAATACATAGGGGCGTGTCCGAGAAAACGCTCGGACACGTCGATTGGTATTTCTAGTTGCGCATTTTTATCAATAAAAACATTTTGTACAGGGTGTGTCATGTAACAGTGGCCAATACCAACTTTCTTATTTTAAATGCAACACCCTGTATATTATTCAATTTTTGGACTCTTCAGAAAATTTTAGACATATTTCATGTACACTCAGCCTAATGAATAAAAATTAAGCAATTACTTTTTAGTAAAAGCAATTGCTTCACTAGCAAATGCTATATAAGTAAAAGCAATTGCTAGATCTGGATAGGTATATATGAATAAAATTTTGAAGCAATTGCTGTTTTTCTTACACCTCTGTAACAAATGCTTATTCTACACAAGTTCAGAAGTGGCTTATGCACTTGTTCAGATTATAGATTTAATGTTCAGTTTGGTGCCAAATTTGCAAAAAAGTTGACGTAAATACAACAACGTTGGTCTATTTATTTAGTACAATAGTAATCTGTTACGTTTTTGTGGAAAATAGGAAACTTATATTTGTGATATGGCAGATTTCAGGGAAAATAAGGAAAATGATAGTAGTGATGAAAAAATTAAAGACAAGCAATTGATATTCGTTCACAAATTGAAGGAACATAATTAAATCGCTCTGACCACAAACGTTTAGCTTCCACAACAGCTTCAGCACTTGTAGGAAATTTAATAAAAATATTGGCCTTCTCCAAAACTGCATCCATTACAGAAGTGCAGTGATATGACCATGTCATATGACTTGGTCACGACGTCATGACGGTCACGTCACATTCAATTGTGACGTGACCGATTGGTCATTTAACCTCACTTTTTAGTTTGTAGCCATGTTTTGATGACTACAATTTAATAAACAAATAAAAGGTAAGTTTAAGGCATAATAATTGAATTTATCTAGTATAGGAGCTATAAAACTACTACTAGTGGCACTAAAAAAAACCCACTGCCACTAACTAACTAACTAACTAAATAATATTAGGAATCCCGATACTCCCATTCGCCCCGTTCCCATTGAAGTTAATGATAGCAGCGACAGTGAAATTTCATCAGAATCAGAGAATGAAGAAATTTTGCAGGAATTGGAAAAAGTTTTAAATAGATCCAGTGAAGGCAGTGAAAGTGAAACAAATGCCGATTCAAATGAATGAATAAAAACTTTTACGTTGTTTCCTTTAAACCAATAGAGTATTATTATTCCATTTGTTCCTATTATAAATTTAAAACTCCTTATGTTATGTTATGTTATAAGTTATAACCCCAAAATATACTACATATAAAAAAATAACTGAAATTTTTTTACTAAATATTTAAATGACCGTCATTTAAGTTATATGACCGTCATATAACGGTCATTGGTCATGAATTATAAATGACCGTAATTTTACATCACTGCAGAAGTGTATGTCTTACAGACAGTAGTTTGGTGAACACCGAGTTCTTCACCTACAGAATTTTGAAAGCCCGGATCCGACAATTTTCCCAGAAAGACTTTAATCTTATTTAAAGGCGGCAGTGCACCCCCTCCCCTTTTACCAGTATCAGTCAAAAAATAATTTGCCAACCACTCAACATTTTCGCAGTCAAATCGATATAACTTTTTGAAATGATCATATTATCTGCAATTTTTACGTACACTGTAGATTTTTCTTTTACGGACATTCATATATTCAGCCATAATTGAAGACACGAATTAAGAGAAACGCACGTGTATGCCGCGGAGAACTAAAGTTGACTGCTACCAAGCAAATGACCTACACCTACCTTAAAAAGTTGAAAGCAATCGCTATACTAGAAAAAGCAATTCCTTAATTTATTCATCACATTTTAAGCAAACGATAGCAATGCCTTTATTTTTTAAGAAAAAGCATTGTCTAGAAGCAATTCCTGCACTTTTAAGCAATCGCTGGACGCAAAAGCAATTACTTTAGTTTTTATTCATTGGCTTTCAAGAAATTACTTCGATTTTATAAGGAAAAGCAATTGCTACATTTTTATTCATTAGGCTCAATATCTTATATCTATCTTCAACTGTTTCGGAAATATTGCATGTCAGAACGTGAAACAATGAAGATTTGTTACCTTGAAAGGTAAAGAAAACATCAATGATTTACCATTTCCGCTTATTTAAATAGAGATTTTTTAACAACTTTCAACAGTCGCCCTTTTTGAAATAGCTTGACAGAATTGCGCCAAAACTTATGAGCATACTGTACGAGTTATTAGCTTTCAAATGATGTATCACAAGCTGTATATTTCCATTTAAAAAAAAGATCAATGTCGTCATATCTTTGACAAGTGTCCATAATAAAACAAACGAATAACGTCAAAATGTGAGCATATATAAAACTAAATTGACGTGTCCGAGCGTTTTCCCTAAAAGTTACAGGTTAAGGATATATTAATTTTATTCCTGACTTCTGGGCAACCCTGTATATTGATCGAAATTGGTCGTATTAGGCAACGAAAATTATGCTAAAAACTACAAAGTATTACAATAACGAAACAACTTTTAAGAGAAATAGAGCGCCGGGCACACCTGGCTCAAGAACTTTTCATTACTCCAAAGCCCCGCACATGATTTACGATCCGAAAAACATTACAATAACAATTTTTGAGTCGCGCACATCAGCCGGCATACACACAGCCGCAATATATTTTCTCTCTTCTGCCAGAAAACCCCATTATACTCAAAACTGGAGCCGAACACAATTTATTTGCCTGCAAAAATGAGCAAATAAAGTGCATCGGATGTTATATATTTTTATGTGTTTTCCTTGAAATAAAGTTTTTCTGCTTTTTTTCGTCATAGCGCGCGGAGCGAGTTGCTGGGCTTGCGCTTTGAGAGACGCGTTTTATGCTTTTGTGCCCCCCACCCCCCTCCGCACTTTGACCCCCGCGGGGCACCCTGAACGAGACGTGGATGGTCCCCGTTCTCGGCATCCCGTCCAATAAAATTTACCTTGCTCACTTTTTTACTGTAAGTGCAATTTTGCGATATTTTTTTTAACTTCGATTTTTCAGATGAATTTTTAAGTTTGCAATATTTAACTATACCTACTTACCCACTATAATAAGTAATACTAGCTTTGAATTTGAAAGTCTGCTCGAGGCGGAAATGCTTGAAATTTTACAGACTTCGTTGATCAAAACATTACAGTTTACTTACCATCTTTAGTTAGTTAGTTATACCGTGCGAGCAAAAATTATTTGCATCAAAGAGGATTTGGATTAAAAAACGTAGGGCTTGGTTTAGAGCAGAATGATATGGGGACGATATACCTAACCATATCTAGGTTAACATTTTGTCAAATTCATATTATGACATGATATGCCAAACTAACGAGTAATAAAATAAGTAGACAAATACAAATCTATTTTTGTTGTTTACAAGATTAACAAAGTAAGAATATACAGAAAGAAAAAGAAAAATAATTACATAAATTGCTGAAATTGGCCACTGCCATGCTCCAAGCATAAATTCATACGTCTTCATATTTTCGAAAGTGTTGACCAGCATCTCTGGAGAAATGTTACCACATTCTTGGATAATCCTTCCTTGTAATTGTTCTAAATTTGCAACTGGCGTTTTAAAAATAGTGTTCTTTAAATGAGGAAAAACGAGGTAATCCATAACCTCTAAACAAGGTGATCTAGGTGGGAATTCAATGTCTGATCGAAAACTGATCAATCAGTCGTCGAAAAAATTGCGTAAGTAGTTAATAGTTTCGGCGGCTGTATGGCCGGTTGCACCGTCCTGTTGAAAATATCTAAAACGTAATTCGTCGTCAAGTAATTGCTCCACAAATGGATTCAAAATATTGTCTCTATACCGCTGTGCTGTAACTGTGTCATGGAAAAAATAGGACCAACAATTCTTCTTCGGGAAACAGCTAACCAGACACCAATTTTTTTAGGGTGCAATGTGGACTCTACAAAAAAATGGGGATTTTCACTATTCCACATGCGTGTATTCTGAGAATTCACATAACCGGAGAGGTGGAACCAGGCTTCATCCGAAAAAAATGTCAGGTCTAATAAATCATTTCTTTCCACAAAATTTTGGGTTTGTTCGTAATACACCTTAATATTAAGACAAAAAAGAACACAGTGTCATCAGTAAAGTGTTCATTAAGTGGAAAATAAATTTTCTTTTAACTTAAACAAACATAAAGTTTATCTATTTTCAATGATTTAATTTAAAACCCCTTTACTTTATTTTTTATTTTTTTACTTTCAGGCACAAACTACGTGTTCAAAAATACTTATTTTATGAAGTTACCTTATACAGGGCCAAAAACAAATAAACTTTGCATCACATGCGACCAAATTTTAATAGCCCAATTTTAATTTTGTAGAAAAACACACATTTTTAATATGGCGTTACTTTAAAGAAAATGTATCTGAAATAAAGCCTTGTCAAAACTAAAAAGTTTTATATAGGTTGCGTTGATACTTATTTTACAAAATATAGTTAAAAATCAAAATTATCTTATGCAGCTGAAGTTTTATGATGTATTGGTATTTTCAAATTATTTCCATTTCTAGTGTTCATGTTGTGGTTAATTCTAATTAAAATTTTTTAATATAAAATTTTAATTTAAGGTCATTTAGTCAGAATACCCACATACCCCCGAATTCTGCAAATGCATATGATCGCACTTGAGAATATATTTTATTGTCAAGTACAGTGTATTTAAGAACGGTTGCATATTCATTTCGACCGACTAAACTCGCGCCATCTACGTCAAAGGGATTCGAACGTAACGTACTTTTCGTAGGTTGGTGTGCGAAAAACCGGATCCGCGAATAAAAGGGTCAACCGATAGTTCATGAGAAGATTTGCGCTCTACGCTCTATCTATGAGAACTAGTGCAAAAAGTTTGATAAACGTGTAATACCAGATTTTACTTTTCATTAGGGTTTGTTATCTGGTCTCGTTAGTTGAATTAAGTTGGTCGAATCAAAAGATGTTGGTAATGAAGAGCCGTTGACCAAAAGCAATGTCTATTGTGTTTTATAACGACTGCAGTTTTTTTTGCAGTTTCGTGTTGAAACCAAATCCTAACCGAAATAATATGTATTCAAAAGGGTGGACGTCGCGTCGTTTGAAGGATAGATAATAGGTCTGAAAATTTTAAAATATTGTTTTTAAATAGGAATAATAAGATTACAGTTGACTCAATACATGTTTGCTAAATTTGGGAATGTTCAGAGGTCACCATGTCACCAAGACCAATCCCTTTTTCTATATGACCTTTCGTCCTTATATTTTATTCTGTGGGCAAACGTGGCATAAAAAAATGAACATATCCTGTTTCGGCATATTTTTTCTGTTTTCTTTTTATCGTACACCTGTAAACCTGTTTAATTGGGCACCCTCCTTGTCGAGTCGATTTATCCCCTAGAGATTTTTTTTTTAATTTTAAAATAAAAACGTATGTATGTAGGGGATGTTTTTAGTATAATGAAAGGGGCATTTGCCCATGACATATAGTTGGCAGTAAGGTATAGCAAATCCAGTATTTATATTTAACAAAGCGATTTTAATTGTTTTTCTTAATTAAAATGGTTTTAAAAGGTTAAAGGGTTATACACGTAGCAAATAATGAAATTCGTATAATTGGCCCATATTGTATTCATACCGAAAACGGAATTTCAGAAGGTATTTTATAAAAAGTAGTAATGAAAGATGTCTTGTCACCTTATACTTCAATCATTCATTTCTGAACATTTACAATATTACGATCCAATATTCAGTTGCGCATTATTAGTGTCGATGGTATTTATATGCTTATTAAAAGCACATAATAGAGTGTGACCCGTAAAGTCCGCATCATATAGAATTTTTTTATTAATAACTTTGTTCGAAATTTGGCTTTGGCATCAAGAAGTTCTGCTTCGATCGAAATAAAAATTAAGCAAAAAAAAATAGTAGTCACGTGATTCGCATTATCTGTCCAATTTTAATTTTTTCCAAAAAATTATTCAAAAGTGGGGTTATTTCTGAAAATATCGGAAAAAGTTATTAGATAAAGTTTTTTTAAATGCAGTTTCTAGCCCACATGCAAAATTTCAGCTGCATAATGTAGACACGACGAACTGAACCTCGCCCATCATACATTGTAACACATTGGTTATAGAATTTTGAATAAAGCCTTTATTAATATTATTATTATTATTATTATAAGATAATTTTGATTTTTTACCCATATTTTGTCGTTGTAAACGTGTTTTTGGTGCACCATTCTAATTAATTTTTTGGAAACTGCACTTAAATAATAAAATACTATTTTTAGTTTTTTTATGACATAGCCTAATAACAAATTTTAATAAAGGGGTTTTAAATTAAATCGTTGAAAATAGATAAACTTTACGTTAAGTTAAACTAAAATTTATTTTCTACTTAATTAACACTTTACTGATGACACTGTGTTCTTTTTTGTCTTAATATTAAGGTGTATTACTTTCAGACACAAACTATGTTTTCAAAAAAAAAACTTATTTTATGAAGTTACCTTATACAGGGTCAAAAACAAATAAACTTTGCATCACATGCGACCAAATTTTAATAGCCCAATTTTGATTTTGTAGAAAAACGCATATTTAATATGACGCTACTTTAAAGAAAATGTATCTGAAATAAAGCATTGTCAAAACTAAGAAGTTTTATGTAGGTTTTGTTGAGTCTTATTTTGCAAGAGTGGTGCAATTTATAAAATATGGGTAAAAAATTAAAATTATCTTATGCAGCTAAAATTTTGCATGTGGGCTAGAAACTGCATTTAAAAAAACTTTTTTTGATGTTTTCAGAAACAACCCAACTTCTGAATTATTTTTTGAAAAAAATTAAAATCTGACAGATAATGCGAATCACGTGACTACTTTTTTTTTTGCTTAATTTTCATTTTGATCAAAGTAGAACTTGATGCCAAAGTCAAAGTTCGAATAAAGCTATCAATAAAAAAAAAACCCATATGATGCGGACTTTACTGGTCACACTGTACATATTATGTACACGATCACACCATTGAGACTATCAAAAATTGTTTCTCATGGAAATCCATATAACCCAATTATTTAGACGGAAAAAAATGTACGCCCATAAAACACGGTGGCACAATAGCAACAATGCTAAAAAGACGTATTATTTACCTACTAACTTATTCCAAATGTGTTAGATTATACTTTGCAATTATTATTGTAATTCAACCGTGGGTTGTTTGCTCTATTTGTGGTGTAAAGTGACAAAAGGCCTTTTGTCGAGATTCAAACAAATATTAGGTAGCTCCGTTTTGTAGATAACCGGGGGTTGATGGCAGGTAACGGGGGATGATAAAATTTATTTGATATTTAAATCGCTTTAATAGAGCTTATTAATTCGTTTTTATTTCGCTGCTTATTGGAATCCGTATGGTAACGAGTCCATAGACATGAGGTAAGGTCAGTTGGGGTAAATGCGATACAAAATTAACCTCGTTAAAATATAACAGTCCCCTAGGCATCTTAAATATTTTCGGGGAACAATACTGATTTTTCCCATAAAGGATACATAATAATATGTTGACTACACGTTAACTACTAATTTCTTAGTTTTTTTTTTAATTTCAGTTCTTAGTTTTAAAATTGTTAAACATAAGTAATTTTTATTATTAATGTGGTAAACTCTAAACTAAAGAAATATATTATAAAAACTACTGTAGAGCCGCTAAACGATATTTCTCCTCCCAGACCAATTGATGAATCGGGCAAAAACTTAATACCCCACGTCTGTGTTTAACACGATGGAAATGTCCTCAACCAAAAGAAAACAATGATTTTTTTGTAAAAAAGGCTCTTTTTATACAAAACTTTATTTCTACCTCTAGATCTTTGATATCCATTACTATTCCTTCTTCTTCAAGTGCCATCTCCGCTTAGAACGTTGGCTATCATCATAGCTATTATCACTTTTGAAGCTGCAGCTCTAAACAACTTAACGGAGCTACAGTTGTACCATTTTCTCAGGTTGTTTAACCAGGAAATGCGTCTTCTTCCTCTACTTCTTTTTCCCCGTATCTTTCCCTGCATAATATTCTGCAACAATACATATTTCTCTCCCCTCATCACGTGGCCCAGACATTGCAGCTTCCTTATTTTGATTGTGTTTAATATTTCTTTTTCCTTTCTCATTCTTCCCATTACCTCCACATTTGTTACCATATCTATCCAACTTATTCTTAATATTCTTCTATATGACCACATCTCAAATCAGGCACGTATCCAGGATTTGGTTTCGGGGGGGGGGGAGGGGGGGTCCAGATTGAAAGTAATAAAAGTGGGATGTAGGCATCGAGGATTCTTTGCGCCGCAGGCGAAAACATTTTGGGTGCCACGCCCTTTTTTGTTGACGAATCTTGCTGCGAACAAACCATTTTAGGAAATAGCGGGATTTTTAGCGGCATTTATATGATTATAAATTCGTTTCGGAGGGGGGGGGTCCGGACCCCCTGGACCCCGCCCCTAAATACGTGCCTGTCTCAAATGCTTCCAGTCAATCACTTATATCTTTTTTTAACGTCCAGGACTCCATCCCATACAGCAACACCGAGAAAACATAGCATCTCAATATTTTGACTCTGAGGTGTACCTAAGTTAAGATCTCTACGGCATAACACATTTCTCATTCTGTTAAATATGGTTCTGGCTTGTCCAATTCTTGATTTTATTTCTTCAGTGTACTCATTACCCTCATTGACAGTTGTTCCTAAATATTTGTACTTACTGACTTTCTCCACCAGCTCTCCGTTGATCCATAGGTTTTCCTGCTGTTGAACTGATTTTGTAATGGTCATAAATTTGGTCTTTTTGATATTTAAGGTAAGTCCGCTCTCCTCACTGCTCGTCACTACTTGATCAACTATTATTACTATTTTTACATAATATTTATTAATTTTTTTCTTTCCTGCAATCTTGACTAAAGCCCAGTTGGTAATGAATAAATCAGATAAGCTTCTCGTCATTTCATCTAACTCGTCGTTTTCTTCACCATTTGCTAACATTGCTAATCTTCCATAGTTTCTCAATCTTCTTCATATTCGACTGTCTCTTCACCATCTTCGTCACTGTCTAAACCATCATTCGGACGTGTAGTTGACTCACGTGGACGCACTAACAATTAATATTTCTGAATTATCGGAAATGGTCGCAGTTACCCCAAATACGCTCTTACCCCAACCGAACTTATATCTAACGGGTTAAGCGAACCAAGAAACAAAATATATCTCACTTAAATGTGTGTAAAAATATGGGATCCTGACGCACTATTGCAGCACCCTGTATATATTCCTACCAATCAACAGGGTACATTATTCCAAGTATTTAATACAGTCGTTTTACAAATAAAATTTAATTACTTACATAATTTCACAAAAAATTTTAATTGGACAGAAAACAAGTTGTACGCATTTAAATAATTATTTATATAATTTCTTCAGCTGGTTTTATTAAATGATAACGATCTTCAATACATTTGCTACATTTTGATACGCCAGATATTTAAATTGATCTTGCCCGTATTTAAACAAAATTATGATATTAAACCCATATGACAAATTGACAATTCAATAAATGCTAAACTTGTCTACAACAATTTTTCATGATTTATGTTTATTTCTAACTTTTCTTGCCAAAGTTTACAAAAATCAGTTTTAAAACATTTCGTACTCAAATCTTATTATTAATTTTGGTATAGCTAAAAAGCATTTTTCGTCTGCTTTCCAGAGAGCTGTTGCAAGTGGGGTAGCACCATTTACAATTTTCAAGTGAATGATGGTGGTATTTCAGAGGTGGACGAGGGTAGTTCTCAAAATACCACATTTTCATTCCACCGCGCTTTTGTAGAAATGGTATTTTTGGTTTTAACACATTATTTTTCCTTGTCCTTCCTTTTAGTAGCGCCATTTATCTCTTGCACGCTTGTGCATTAAAATTTGGCTGGAAAGGAAAGAGAGCCGTGGTCAAGGCTCGCTTGAACCGAATATACTGCGGGGACGCCCGATAAGTAACGTGGCAGAGCTTGGTTGTTATCATAAAATTATCCTAAAATACGACGGATATTTTAGAGGTAATATTACCGTGCGAGCAAAAATTATTTGCATCAAAGAGGAAAGAGGGCCTTGCATCTAAGGACGTAATGTTTCGCCGTAGAGCTTAATACCTGTTGGGTGTCAGTAACTACCTGAAGTAACAATCAATCAGTTATTCCGTCGTCTTTGACAGTCGTTACAAGTAATTTGATTCATCGCTAATTTTTCCAATTTCTTGAACAATTCACACAATGGGCTTTACGGAACAGCACAAAACATTTATGGTTGAAGCGTATTTTCGAAACGGGGTTAGAGTAAATGGTGAGTGGCAATACAATCCAGGTTTGTGCATGGTCGATTTTCACGAACATTTTCCTAACGTTGCTTTTATTGCTAGGGATTTTTTTCATTGCCTGAAAAGAACCGTGGCTGTGTTTAGGGAAACAGGTTCTATACAACAGCAAAAAGGAGCAGGAAGACCATCTGTAAGAACAGAAGAACTTGTTGCAAACGTTCGTGAAATAATGCAAAATACGCCAACAAATTGTATAAGACGCCTGTCCCAAGAAGTGGGAAGATCTTATGGTACATGCAGGAATATTCTTAAGAAGCAGCTAAATTTATTTCCTTATAAAGTGCAAGTATTTCAAGAATATACAAGAAAGGATTATCCAAGAATGTGGTAACATTTCTCCAGAGATGCTGGTCAACACTTTCGAAAATACAGGGTGTCCCGAAATTAGCTGACAATATTTAAAGGGGATAAAGTACATTTAAAAATAAGACTAAAATCCTCTATTAATATACCATCAAAAATGCTTCGCTATGGGGCTAGAGCCCCCCGAATTGGAGCTATGACAAGAAGTTTTTTTACAATATCTCAGAAACCGATTAGGGTATCAAAACAAAATTTGATACATGTTTTACCCATAGCTAGACGCAATAAATGGTTTAATTAGCTTAACTGTATTTCTTCCAGTGGCGTCCCACTGGGTAGGTAGTTGGGAGAATATTGCCCTAAGTTTTTTATTTTTAGGATTTTTTAACTTCAGGTGCAATTTTTAGAAGCCTTGAAGTCTTTTATTAAAAAAAGGTACTCTTATTTCATTGCGGTAGGATTCACCATTTTCCAGTAAAATCGATTTTAAAATGTACGGTTTTTTTGAAATCCGGTGAAAAGGCTAAGGTTTTTTTTTTGCATATCTCAGCAAACACTTAATATTAAAACATGAAATTTATTAGAAGTTCTACTAGAGACAAATTTTTACAAATTTGGCTTGGCAGCGAATGTGTTAAGAATTAGTTTCCCGTGTAGTTCACAATCAAATTTGATTTGCAATTTGTTATTCTTTTTTGTTTTATTTTAAAACTCTCTTAAAATCTCCATGAAAATAAATATTTAAAAAACAAAGGAATCTATATATGTTTAATTTAAAAACGTAACATTCTGTCAAATTACAATAATAGAAGGTTTTATTATCAAAAAATTTAAAATTAAAAAAAAAATACATTAAAACTATGAAATTAAAAAAAAATAATAGTAATATTTACTTAAGGCTCCACCCCGTGCGACGTCACTGGAAAAATATTTTAAAGTAACATCCTTTAATACATGTGCCTTGTCGCTAGTGAAACTTCTAATAATTTTCATGTTTTAATATTATGTGTTTGCTGAGATATGCAAAAAAAAACCTTAGACTTTTCACCGGATTTCAAAAAACCGAAAATTTTAAAATCGATTTTACTAGAAAATGGTGAATCCTACCTCAATGAAACAAGAGTACCTTTTTTCAACAAAAGCCTTCAGGGCTTCTAAAAATTGCACCTGAAGTTAAAAAATCCTAAAAATAAAAAACTTAGGGCAATATTCTGCCAACTACCTACCCAGTGGGACGCCACTGGAAGAAATAAAGTTAAGCTAATTAAATCGTTTATTGCGTCTTGTCATGGGTAAAACATGTATCAAATTTTGTTTCGATACCCTAATCGGTTTTTGAGATATTGTGAAAAAACTGCTTATCATGGCTCTAATTCGGGGGGCTCTAGCCCCATAACGTAGCGTTTTTAAAGGTATATTAATAGAGGTATTAGTCTTATTTTTGGATGTACTTTATATCCTTAAAATATTGTCAGCTAATTTCGGGACACCCTGTATAAAGAGACGTGCGGTGGTCAATTTCAGCAATTTACGCATGTAATTATTTTTCTATTTCTTTCTGTATATTCTTACTTTGTTAATTTTGTAAACAACAAAAATTAATTTGTATTTGTCTACTTATTTTATTACTCATTAGCATAGACAAGCGAGTTGCGCGCTCTCAAGGATAGATAGGCAACTTAACATACTAAATTGGTTCCCTGATAGCGCCACATGCGACCGGGGGCGAAACTAAATATAGTCGTGGTGGGGGTAGGCGCCAAGCATAAAAATTAAAATTTTATTATTACTTTGAATTCAAATTTTCGCGCTTCTAACTTAACGGAAAAGTTTGAAGCGCGAAACATCTGATTCAAGTTAAAATAATTTGGGAGAACGAAAGGAAATTATAACAACGTTTCTGATATGGCGACAAGATTTATTAATAATTAGATATTTACATAAATAGGTTTTAAATAAAAAAAACAGCTTATATTATTATATTATTATTTTCTGTAGATTTTTCTAACAATTCCGTGTTATTTTCAAAGTTTTTATTTAATAAACTAGTTATTGTACCTTGTAGTTCATTAAGTTGTGAAGTAAAGTTTCTTTCTATATCTTTAATAGCTTTCTCTGTACTTTCCAATCGTTGGGCGACATTAATGAAGTCTTCAGGAGGTTCCACGCTTTTGTTAATTGCCTTGGTTTTTCTTCCCGATTTCTTTGGTCGCGACATATTAAATATATATGATTCTCAAACTACCGACTGCGCCATGTTAAGTTTATAAATTATATATGAATAATTATTTAATAATAACTTTATTTTTTATATATTTTACAAATCAATCATAAAATGACAATGATAATCTTTCACCAGTCCAGGTAAGACTTCAGGATCTGTCACAATAAGCCATATTTTTATCTTTCTCGCACATATGCTGGTACCTACAGTTTAATACAGAAAGAGAGAGGTACAGAATGTTGGCCATGCTAATTCTAAATGAATATTCTGTTTCTACCAACGTTAGGAGATGAACAACCTTATAAAACAAAATTCCTACAATAGCGCCACTAGCGACCGGGGGCTAAATTAAACGAACAGGGGACGACCTTCACCATTTAAGTTATCCTAGCCTGCTCATTAGTTTGGCATATCATGTCATATGAATTTGACAAAATTTTAACCTAGATTTGGTTAGATATTTCGTCCCCATATCATTGTGATCTAAATCAAGCCCTACGTTTTTTAATAGAAGCCCTCTTTGATGCAAATAATTTTTGCTCGCACTGTATTAATACCGAAACAAACCTAGTTGAGGAAGGTAATTGACCAAATGACCTTATGAAACTGTTTTTGTGTCGGTATATTTAGGTTCCTAGTACGGCTTCTCGAACCAAAACCGTTATTTGATCGGTATTTCAAAGGCTTTTTTGAAATAAAGTTGCTCCGGTATATATACCGGTACACGAACCGAAAAACCCTTTTCCCGGTATTTGTCGTACCTTTTTCGGTCCCCGCTTTTAAGCGGAAAACGGCAGAGATAACGCATCGGCAGCGCCGTTTCCTGCTTAAAAGACACTTTAATTGGCGAATGCATAAATATTTGCCGGATAATAAGCTCGTTAAGCGGACCAGACCGACGACTGATCGACGATGACAATTAACGACGTGCACGGCTCTTCAGGTTTGGCAAAAAGATGGGACAAACATGGGTTCCCTGTCGTGTTAAATGGCAATATGATGTTTTAAGTTTCCTTCTTAGCGGGAAAGTGTAATAATATTAATAAAAATACATTTTGAGTTTATAAACTATCAACGTTATAGCTCTGAACCCAATGAGATATGATTGAAAAGGTTGGCATATTATGTAAATACCAGTACCTACAAATCGTAAATGCGTTAAAAAATAAATTTAAAAAAATAATCTAAAAAATTAAATGGTAGGGGAACCAGGGGCAAAACGGGGACGCTAAGCATTTATATCAATCAAAATGAAACCAATTTATCAAAAAATAAAGTTTATTCTAAAAATTCTTTGGATTCCATCCATAACTCTTAGCATTAAAATGTTTAGCTTAACTTACATCAAAATACTAAAAACTATACTTATTTAAAAACAAACAATTATCCCATCTTGCCCCGGGTACGGGGCCCGATGGGGTTTATTTACGAAAATCACATGCGTGGGTGATATCTAAGGGATCACCTTCGTCTATGCTGGCGTAAAAATTGTAGGACTATTCTTGACATATTTGACAGGCACTCCTAGTATGTCGCGCAATATATAAGCATTCCGTGGTTTCATATTTTCTTTGGACCACTCTCCTCTCGCTGTTTTTTTTTTATATTAGCGAACCATTTCTGAAAATAAAAATTATTTTAATTCATTATGCATTAATTAATAAGTCATTAATTTTTTAGTGTGATTTTTAACAAAAAAGTATTAGTTGGGGGCAAGATTAAGGTACGCGACAAATATAACATCCCATCATGCCCCCAACGATACTTTAGAAAAAAAAAGTTTTTCTTACCTTTACAGTCGACTTTGATAAATTAATGTTTTGCCAAAAGATGCCTCTATCTATACTGGTATACTTTAGGAAAAATATCGTATTTTGCTTTAACTTGATGTACACTTTTTGACATAGGTACTCTGTTTTAAGCAGGGTTGGCAAATATCATGATATCTATATAAATATCCAAATATCCTATATATTATATCGATATAATATATACAGTAGAGCTTCGCTAATCCGAACTCCACTAATCCGGATTCTCCAGTAATCCGGACAAAATTTAAATATTACTTATTTACATTATGTATTCTATAATCCGGATTTCTTATGTATTTTATGTATTCTATAGTCCGGATCATGTGTTCTTCGATAATTTCATGTAACTTTTTCGTTGTCGTTGTTATGTCGGTAGGTGTAAGAACTGCGTGTGGGTGTTCTTTTTCTTTTATATGTTTAAATTTTTTGTGTTAATAAATGCTACAACAATGTGTATTTGGTGCATTTTTATAGCTTTTAAAAAGATTCCAATAATTCGGATGTTTTACTAATCCGGATTGCCTCGGTTTTTATTAATCCGGATTAGCGAAGCTCTACTGTATATCCAAATTTGGATATTTATTTATGTTTTTAATTATTTTTAAATTATTTCATCTGTTTTCTGTAAAGATATACATTTTAAAAATTTAAAATCACTTAATTTAATATAAGCATGTTATAAACCTGTAAATTTTTTGTATTTCAATTCTATTCAATGATAGTTGCTATCACAATAACAAGTTTTTTTTAGTATTTCTATGTTAGGAATGAAAAATGTAGATAAAAAATACAAGTTTTTGAATATGAACACATCATATATTTTTGCTTTTAACTATGGTTCAACATAAACCCCAGAATTACTGGGCTTGTTAATTAAATCAAAATGAACCCAAACTGGATTTTTTCTTTTTGGCATTGTAAAATTTTTATTTCATAAAACAAACAGCAAAATATTGCTCCGTTCAATCAGAAATCGGAACTAAATAAAAATGCCACGCGGCAAAGAACAACAGGTGGTTCACGTCTCGGAAAGATGGGGAATCACCGCATCGTAAGCAGCATAATACGCTGTTGCCGGCTCAGCGGCAGCGCGGCCATATTTTATACTGATGAATGGAATTTTAGAAAAAAAAATATTGATATACATATCAGGATAAATATCGTCGCATAAATATCATGATATTTATCAAGATATATATCAGGATATTTATCACGGATATAAATCCTGCCAACCTTGGTTTTAAGCCAGAAAATAAGATCAATGACACGTAATACTGGAAAATCATAACTTCCGAACAGTGAGCTTTGAACGCCTTTTCCGCGAAGGCCGAGCGATGTTCTTATCAAGCGAGTCGAAGGTTATGCAATAGAGCCGTCCTCACACGTCAGTGCTGGCAGTAACTGGAGTACCCCATCTTACCCCATGGTATCGTCTTGCCTCCGATTCCCCTACATCTCTTCCTGTTATCCTGATAATCAATTGATTTTTTACCGTGGTAAACGGACGAAATCCTTCTCCATTTATGGATGGATATCCGAAATAATTTCGCTTCATGCACAGTTTTCCACAAGTTCAACCACGAGCCATCTGCGAAATAGGACTACGGCAAATTAAAAAAATTCTCCGTTGATTTGTAAATCAATTCCTGTCAAACGTAATCGAATTCGAAATAATCCTTCCGGTCAAATAGACAGACCGCAGCGGTATCCGAAGTTTCCCGAAACACCGAAAAAACAAACTCTGTTTTTCCGGCGCCAGAAAATAAACATTTTTTTTCCGTCATTTTTCAATTTTCAATCATCTCGGCGGGTATGTTTTCAATATAAGTACAGGAGACCTTTATATAACGGTATATTCTATGTATATTCTAGACTCGCTTTGGCGCACAGCACGGGCTTGTTATTTTTTCATTTTTTAGTTTGTTATCAAAGAAAACAGCTTGTAATAACACCAGCCGAAGCTTAAGGGCGATCCGTCGGGGTTTTTCGGTTGCGAAGCAAACGATTCTCGACCGAGCTGAAATATAAGTGGTCTTTCCGAACGGTTATTGGCACTAATGTAGAGTTGTGGCGCTCCAGCTCAACTCCAATGTTTAAATAGAGAGAAACAACTCTCTAAAAAAAATGAGGAGATCTATATAAAGGATTATTTAAACTTGCAAAAGTATTAACATACTTAATTATTGCCATATTTCATTGTTTGTGTTATACAGGGTGTCCGGGAAAATGTGGGAAATCTCCAGGATATGAAAAAAACACGAGAAAAGAATACTACAAGTTTATATAAACTTCTTTCGTATCGGCCTCCTCTTCGGAGATAAGGGCTCCCAAAGAGCTCCCATGGAATTAAGTTTTTGACACATAACTATTAAACCAACAGGTATATTTTAATTTTTTTTCATATGATCTATACCAGGTAGGACCCTTCAAATTACTATCCCAGAAAGTGTTGCGAATTACTCACAGCTGCAGGGACGGACTCGCTGTGACACTAATGTGCCAATTTTTTTACGCCCTGTATGATAAATACTTTGGACAACGTTTCTTACATATCTTTAACTATTGACTAAAAATTAAGTACTCTTCATTCATGTCGCTAATCCTAACCGTTTTCGGAAAAGCGTAATTTTTAACATATTTACATCATGTATATTTAGCGTATTTCAATAAAATATACCTCTTTGTTCCTATAAATTATAAATGTTCACTTTTAACTGCTTAATACATGATCGCAATAAAATGACGTTTCTCCAAAAACGGTTAAGATTAGCGACATGAATGAAGAGTACTTAATTTTTAGTCAATAAGGGTATGTAAAAAACGTTGTCCAAAGTTTTTATCATACAGGGCGTAAAAAAATGGGCACATTAGTGGCACTGCTAGTCCGTCCATGCAGCTGTGAGTAATTCGCAACACTTTCTAGGATAGTAACTTGAAGGGTCTTACCTGGTATAGATCATATGAAAAAAAAATTGAAATATACCTGTTGGTTTAATAATTTATGTGTCAAAAACTTAATTACATGGGAGCTCTTTGGGAGCCCATATCTCCGAAGAGGAGGCCGATACGAAAGAAGTTTATATGAACTTGTAGTAATCTTTTCGCGTGTTTTTTTCATATCCGGGAGATTTCCCACATTTTCCCGGACACCCTGTATACAGGTATAACCAGTGGTGTAACAAAAACTGGGTGCCCCCCCCCCCGCAAACGTTTTTAGGGGCCCCCTCTCTATAACGAATAAAAAATAATAATTTGTTATTTTCATTACTATAAGGTTCAGGTTTATGAATTTTTCAATTCGTTAATCGTGTAATAATTTAATTAGGCTTAAACCCACATTATGTGTTAAGTACCTACTATTAAAACAGCAAACAATTCGAATTTATTTTATAATTCTAGGTAGACTTGTAGACATAACATAGATAGTTATTAAATTATATGTAATATTCCAGCAAACATGAAGCAAAATCAGAATTTTAAAACACCACTTATAATGTTGCATACCATGTATGGTAGTAACGGGGGTAGCAGTGATCGAGCCTCATAGAATCCAAAAGACAGGAAACGGTAAAACATCATGAACATTCAACAAGTCTGCACAAACATTATGTCACTAAGTACTGCAGAAGGTATTATACAAAACGACCAGATCGTAGAGAGTTTTTTTTGCAAAATCGTTTATAATTTCGTCGATATTTATTGTTTTAACAAATTCGTGTTCGATACTGATTAAGGATAAATCCGAAGGGCGTTGTTGTCCCATGGAGTTACGTAAATGGGTTTTTACCATTTTAAGTTTGGAAAAAGATCGTTCCGCTGATGCCACACTAACTGGTAAAGTTAGAAATAACATCACTGCACTAGATACATCTGGAAAATTTGAAGAACACACCGATTTTTTTATTATTAAATGATCCGCAAATTCATACACTGCTTTTAGGTTTGAAATACTATCTCCAAGTCCCTTTCTGAGGCTTAAAATTTGACTAGGAGAGTCAATGGACAAGTCTTTATGTTATATCGTTCGTAAATTCCGCGCTTTCACGTATAATTCTTCTTTACTTAACGAACATTCTCAGGATATTAATTATGAAATGAAATACCTATAAAAAGCAAAGCTGGCAGCAAATTTTGAAGGGGCCGTCAATGTGAAATATAACTGCATTTACCATAAGAATATGTTTTTGATGATGGTACACGGTACAAGTGGTGTAAGTGCTCGTTGCACTTACACCACTTGTACCGTAATACAGTTTTTAGACATTTTAAAAGTATTTAAATGATATAAAAGGGCTTTGTATAACATATAACACCTTAGAAATGCTGTCAGTATAGAGTATAAAGTAACGTATATGCATAAAGAAACAGTAATTAGACCTAAACGAATCAGCTATCAATAAGTGATTGGCTGATAATAATATTATATACTGTAGCTATTTTCATCCTTTATATATATTTTATTATGCAGTGTATATCTACCTCTAAGCCATTGTTAATATTACGAAAAGCAATTACCGGTTAGCTATGTTAGACACCTTTCATACCCAGCACAAAAATTCTATAAAGGGAACGAAAAAAAGCTAACCGAATCAATAATGTAGGCTAGACGTTTTTCAGACGAATGATATAAAGAGAGAAGAAAGAGTCGTGGAAAAAACGCCTAAAGGTTGCCATACACGTAATATTTTTTAGTATAATAATTATTGTGATTGAAACAATGTTTTGTTTATACAGTGTGACCAGTAAAGTCCGCATCATATGGGATTTCTTTTATTAATAGCTTTATTCAAAAATTTGACTTTGGCCTCAAGTTCTGCTTCAATCGATATGAAAATTAAGCAAAAAAAAAGTCAGATAATTCGCATTTTTCCCAAAAAATAATTCAAAAGTAGGGTTATTTCTGGAAGTATCGAAAAAAGTTATAAGAAAAAGTTTTTTTTAAATGCAGTTTCTAGCACACATGCAAAATTTCAGCTGCATAAGATAATTTTAATTTTTTATCCATATTTTATAAATTGCACCATTTTTGCAAAATAAGACTCAACGCAACCTACATAAAACTTCTTAGTTTTGACAATGCTTTATTTCAGATACATTTCCTTTAAAGTAGCGCCATATTAACTGTGTGTTTTTTTACAAAATCAAAATTGGGCTATCAAAATTTGGTCGCATGCGATGCAAAGTTTATTTGTTTTTGACCCTGTATAAGGTAACTTCATAAAATAAGTATTTTTGAAAACGTAGTTTGTGTCTAAAAGTAATACACCGTAATATTAAGACAAAAAAGAACCTGCCTGTAATGACAAAAATATTCATTCAAATACACAGACATGTATTTGGAGCCTATCCAGAAGATATTTATTTCCATGAAAGCAAACTTTAGTTGATTTATATACGGTTTCTTTTTTCTGTATGAGAGTAAAATCTAAGAGTGTATGGCCATCCTACAAAAGAAACGTATATAACCAACTTTTTAAATTATATTTTCACGGTTTCTTCAAGGTATTATAACAAAAACCAAGTATTCGCTAGAGTTTTTTTTAATAAAGAAAAAACTTAAATTGGGTTCGCCCGCGCCCTTTCGATGGAAATGTGGAACTTATTTGACGGATAAGTTAATAAAAAAAAGGTCGAGTGCGAGTCATACTGGCGTAATCAGGACCAACTGATTTTTTTTCAGACAACCAATTGGATAAAGAGTTTCTCTCTTCTTTCTTCGTCAGATCCATCCTCAGACGAGTTTCGCCATATCATGACTCGTCAATGAGGCTAGGATCGGACGAAATTAAACGTTAAGTTTAGTTTGAACCCAGTACGGCGAGGATTGTCAGGAGAATGCAGCGCGAAACGCCATCTAAGGTCGATGTTGGACACCTCTAAAGCATAATTAAAAGAGTATAGGCATATTTTAACGGCAATTATTGGCAGAAAACTAGTACCCTCTATATAGAGTGTGACCAGTCCGCATCATATGGGATTCTTTTTATTAATAGCTTTATTCGAAATTTGACTTTGGCATCAAGTTCTGCTTTGATCGAGATGAAAATTAAGCAACAAAAAAATAGTAGTCACGTGATTCGCATTATCTGTCAAATTTTAATTTTTTCCAAAAAATAATTAAAAAGTGGGGTTATTTTTAAAAAAAAGTTATTAGAAAAAGTTTTTTGAAATGCAGTTTCTAGCCCACATGCAAAATTTTAGCTGCATAAGATAATATTGATTTTTTACCCACCACTAAAAACTTTTTTCCACTTAATGAACACTTTACTGATGACACTGTGTTCTTTTTTGTCTTAATATTAAGGTGTAGATATTACTTTCAGACACAAACTACCTTTTCAAAAATACTTAAGAAGAAAAATGAGCCCAGATTGTTATTTCCCACCCCAAAAAAAACCCTTACACTAAATTTTAACCCAATGCTCCGAAAATTTTTGAAAATATCTAATAAACTCGAAATAATTTTTTTAACTTTGACACCCTGTATCTGTCTTAATATAAATTTTCGGATTATAAAAATTGCGCTAAATCGTTGTGTTTTGAAGTGAATAATTTACTGCTGCTCTGTGTCCCATTACTTAAGGACCACCCTGTATATACTTATGATTTATAGTATTTTTTCACCATTTAAAATGTTTGTCAAGTTCCCTATTGCGTGGGGGTGGGATCTACAAAAACTTGCTAAAACCTCTAAATGTCTTTTTGTATATTCAAGAAATACTTACTCTTCACTTTTTTCGTAGAAAAGTCTCATTCCCGTTATTACAAAACCTCGTTTGGGTAAAGTTTTTTTTAAAACGAGACCTTTAAATTGGATTTTTTATTGCGTCTTTGCGGCAGACTTTTAAATGAGGCGGAGCACCTGAGAAATGATATAATATAAGAAATGTTAGGAGAGATGTCGGGACTTGTGTAAAAAATAACTTTAAGTAAAGCTTTCCCGGCTTTTTGGGGTTTAAGGAGTATGTGTACGGTACGGGGTTATTATAACAGAATTTATACAGGGTGTCCGGGAAAATGTGGGAAATCTTCCGGATATGAAAAAAATACGTCAAAAGAATACTTCATAGTTCATATAAACTTCTTTCGTATCGGCTTCTTCTTCGGAGATATGGGCTCCCAAATAGCTCCCATGAAATTAAGGTTTTGACACATAATTATTAAACCAACAGGTACTTATATTTTAATTTTTTTTCATATGATGTATACCAGAAAATATTGCGAATTACTCACAGCTGCAGGGACGGACTAGCTGTGACACTAATGTGCCCCTTTTTTTACGCCCTGTATGATAAAAACTTTGGACAACGTTTCTTACATACCTTTAACTATTGACTAAAAATTAAGTACTCTTCATTCATGTCGCTAATCCTAACCGTTTTCGGAAAAACGTCATTTTATTTGCATCATGTATTTAGCGTATGTGAGTGTAAGAAATATAGTACTTCCGGTTTAACCGGAAGTTGACACTATTGGAAAGATAATAAAAATCGAAGATAGAAAACTGTTAAGTATAGATTAATAAAATGTTCAGAATTTTATGCAGAATCCACAAAAAATTATATAAAATAGGGGTATCCATTTAAGATTTAGATCTTACCCCCCCTCCCTCCTAGGGGCTTGAAGTAACAAGATTGACAATATACGCAAAAGATGTCCCCTTCGAAATAAAAATCGACGGTTCCGAGCGATTTTCCACATTTTCATTTTAAAGCAGGAAAATCGAGGTGTTAAGTTTTCGTTGGACCACCCTGTATAGTATTAAGCAGTTTGTTGTATAAAGAGTATGTGAATTCTTATAAGGAATAGATGTCTTCTTCTCTGTCCTCAGTGCGGTGTTTTTCTAGTCAGAATTTAAAATTCGTGGCACTTTATAAGTGGATGATTATAGATAAAGCATAGTATAATGCTCGAGTATAATGAAGCATAATTCACTCGATGATTGCTGTTTATACAGGATACGCTCGTAAAATAATGATACTATTCTATTACCAGCCGCCGCGTAAATAAAAAACCAAAATTTTAATTTGACGACAGAATGAGCGAGATTGATGAAAAACGATACGAAATATATTCCGCATAATCGTGACCCTTTCCATTTATAAATTATTTGCGTCGTCCCCGCGTACTTAAATAAATACTTTCCTTCCGCAATCAGTCATGAAATAGCCCCACATCGTCGCTTTCCAGCACCTGTCCGCCTAACTCTCCCGTCTTTGTCACTTCATTTTTCGGCGCTTTCTCCCCCCGTTCCTTCCTCGTCGATCCCCGTTATCGTCTAGACCGTGTCGGTCGCAAATTTTACTGCTGTGCCATGAGCTAAGCTCTATGTTGCCAGCTCCGCTGGCATCTGCTATTAGAGTTGGGAGAGCCTATAACAAGCCTTTAAAAAAAAATAGAATGCATAATACCGATAAATCTGTATATACCCTAAAATAGTAGTGATTCGCATTATCTGTAAAATTTTAATTTTTTTCAAAAAATAATTCAAAAGTGGGGTTTTTTCTGAAAATATCAAAAAAAGTTATTGGAAAAAGTTTTTTGAAATGCAGTTTCTAGCCCATATGCAAAATTTGAGCTGCATAAGATAATTTTGATTTTTATCCACCGCTAAAATTTATTTTCCACTTAATGAACACTTTACTGATTTTGTCTTAATAATAAGGTGTATTACTTTCAGACACAAAGTACGTTTTCAAAAATACTTATTTTATGAAGTTACCTTATACAGGGTCAAAAACAAAAAAGTTTTATGTAGGTTGCGTTAAGTCCTATTTTGCAAAAGTGGTGCAATTTACAAAATATAGGTAAAAATCAAAATTATCTTATGCAGCTAAAATTTTGCATGTGTGCTAGAAACTGCATTTTAAACAACTTTTTCTTATAAATATTTTCGATATTTTCACTTTTGAATTACTTTTTGGAAAAAATTAAAACTTGACTGATAATGCGAATCACGTGACTATTATTTTTTTGCTTAATTTTCATCTCGATCGAAGCAGAACTTGATGCCAAAGTTAAATTTCGAATAAAGCTATTAATAAAAAAAAATCCCATATGATGCGGACTTTACTGGTCACACTGTATTGGATACGACAATTGAAGGTACATACTTACCTTTTTCTTCTAAACAAGCTTAAATTTAGTAAAATCGGTTAAGTCGTTTAGAAGTTACAGCGATTTTAATGTTTACACTTTCACTTGATAAGAGTGGGAGAAGCTATTGAAAGTGTAAACATTAAAATCGCTGTAACTTCTAAACGACTTATCCGATTTTACTAAATTTAAGCTTGTTTGGAAGTACCTTCAATTGTCGTATCTAATGGTACACGATAGTTTCTAATAAAATTGCTAGAGGGCGCCATTTGTATTAAAAATTATTGTTTTGGCAATAACTCTGAAACGAACAAAGATATCGAACTGCGGTCTTCACATCTTTTCTTGCAAATTTCATCTACTTTTCGATTATGATGTCATAGTTAAACCGTATGATTTGAATTTTCTGGATAAAATCGAAAAAACTGTTATTATTACAAACTGCGCCCTCTAGCAATTTTATTAAACACTATCGTGTACTGTTGGATACGGCAGTTAAATATGTTTATTTTCCCCTTCCAAACAAGCTTAAATTTAGTAAAATCGGATAAGTCGTTTAGAAGTTACAGCGATTTTAATGTTTACACTTTCAATAGCTTCTCCCACTCTTATCAAGGTAGGTACGCCAATGAGCCTTAAATCAAAATGATGCAGAATTGTCTAAGCTTTCCAATGATGTAATCAGAGTTATACCTTAATACGGGAATTTTCGGAGAAATTTAGAATTTAAAAAAACAATTTTTAATTGTGCCCCCTTGCGGCGAAATGAGGAACTTAAAAGTAATTTCCAGCAATTTCTCTTGACCACTTTAGTCATAAAAAAATCTTTCCGAAAGTTGTACGAATTATGGTTTCCGAGATAAAGCGGACGTCCTCGCTTATTTGACCACCCGGTATATAGTAGCAAGGTCTCATTTAAAGGTAAATGCACCGTCTAGTCCCTGCCCCACCCAGCTCTTCACCGGCTCACTTCTACAAACGATGTTGTCAGTACATTTTAATAGCGTTAAGGAATGACATGTGCCTTCTACAGGCACCAGATTATTGGTTTCTTCCGAGGCAATGTTGCTTTTTCATGTATATCAAACGAAACTTGGCAACGTGCGAAATTGTGACCGTGCCGCGACGCAGCCGTCGTGCCGGTTCGATCCCCTTACATTCGGGGCCATAAAAAATTCATGGCAAGTGCCGAACCGGGCCCAGACGCCTCGCTTTTTTCCGCCGGTGGAAATCGATATAGAAAAACGCCGCCCCGCTTTCCGCGACCTTTTTCGGTTCTTGACCTACATCGAAAAAATGTATTCGACTATTTATACGGTCGATCGGTTGATGATTATCCTGTTTAACTTGCCCGAATATATTTTAGCTTAATGCATTTTTCAATATGATCAGTTACCTACTGGCATTTTTGTGCAGAAAAATGTGTTTTACGGAAAATCATTTTTAGTTTTGCATTTAGCAATAATATATTGACTTTTCGATATTCTGTAATTAATTCTAAAAAGCAATCAAAAGAATTCCGATAGTTTAACTTTTAGTGTAGGTAAACCTAATAATCCATCTCAGTCGCCCTTTGATTGTCCGCCTTTGTTACAATGAGCTGGTACCTATAGATGAAACAATAAAAAATTAACCTATTCACAAAAATCGTATTCCATTCTGAAATAAATCAACATACAAATTTCGCCCCTCCACTTTGTTTGCCGAACTTACGCAGTTAAAAGTATTAACATGGAGCCTAATGAATAAAAATTAAGCAATTACTTTATAGTAAAAGCGATTGCTTGATTAGCAAATGCTATAAGTAAAAGCGATCGCTAGATCTTGATATGAATAAAATTTTGAAGCAATTGCTGTTTTCGTTACACCTCTGTAGGAAATGCTTATCAACACAAGTTCAGACGTGGCTTATCCACTTGTTCAGATTATAGATTTCATGTTCAGTTTGGTGCCTAATTTGCAAAAGAGTTGACGTAAATAAAACAACGTTGGTTTATTTATTTAGTACAATAGTAATCTGTTACGTTTTTGTGGAAATAGGAAACTTATATTTGTAATATTATGGCAGAATTCAGTGAAAATGAGGAAAGTGATAGTAGTGATGAAGAAATTAAAGACAAGCAATAGATATTCGTTCACAAATTGAAGGAACATAAATAAATCTCTCTTGACCACAACCGTTTAGCTTCCACAACAGCTTCAGTACTTGTAGGAAATTTAATAAAAATATTGGCCTTCTCCAAAACTGCATCCATTACAAAAGTGTATGTCTTACAGACAGTAGTTTGGTGAACACCGAGTTCTTCACTTACAGAATTTTGAAAGTCCGGATCCGACAATTTTCGCAGAAAGACTTTAATCTTATTTAAAGGCGACAGTGCACCCCCTCGCCTTTTACCAGTATCAGTCAAAAATAACTCTTCAACCACTCAACATTTTCGCAGTCAAATTGATATAACTTTCTGAAATCATCATATCTGCAATTTTTACGAACACTGTAGATTTTGCTTTTACGGACGTTCATATATTCAGCCATAATGGACGACACAAATTAAGAGCAACGCACGTGTATGCCGTGGAGAACTACTAAAGTTGACTGCTACCAAGCAAATGATATGCAGGGGTCGACCTACCTTAAAAAGTTGAAAGCAATCGCTATACTAGAAAAAAATCCTTAATTTATTCATCACATTTTAAACAAACGATAGCGATTGCTTCAATTTTTTAAGAAAAATCATTGACTAGAAGCAATTCCTGCACTTTTAAGCAATTACTTTAGTTTTTATTCATTGGCTTGCAAGAAAATACTTCAATTTTATAAGAAAAAGCAATCGCTACATTTTTATTCATTAGGCTCAACGACCAAATGACCTTTATGGACAAGCCGCGACTGTCATCTAGTATTACATTGTCTACTTTATTATATAGAACTCTATGTCTTTCTAATGTACACGCACAGTATACCCTAATTTTTGGAAAATCAATGCAGATCAAGAACCCTTAACGCAAACAAACAAAAGGTTACTGGGGTGAAAAACTTGTCTATTAATTTAGAAGTAGGGTGTTTTTTTATGAATATTTTAACCTCATCAATCAATACCTAATAACGAACTGATATTTAGGGAAATATATTATTCACATAAATAACTATACCATGCTAAGTAATTAGTTGACGAAACATCGTATAGTTATCCAATAAGGCTAAGGAAAAAAAAAGGTACAATCTTACAACAGCTAATTGATATAAATGGAAAAAATACATTGGCGGTCACAGAGCGGGGAGGATCGCTCCCCTCCCCCTCTCTCTTAGTTTAGCCAAGACACTATTTAACTAACTAAAATAATAATTCTGCAGTTACTTTTCATAGATTAGTAAACAGAAAGTGTAGGGTAGGTTTGAACTTTAGTAGCAAGGTCACATTCAAAGGTAAATACACCGTAATCCCTACTCTCTAAGGGAGACACGTCTTATACTTGCCTTGAAGGTCTTAGTTATGGGATGCCTACACAGGGGATGAATTTATGGGTGGATTTATTGGTGGATGTAATAATTTTAATTGTTTATATTTTAAATTAGTGCATCCATTTGATTTAATTAATAGAAATAATAATTCTCTTCAAAAATAAAACCCCTTTTTGTAATAATAATTAATAATAATAATAATAATAATAATAATAATAATAATAATAATAATAATAATAATAATAATAAGTTTATTTAAAATTTAATAATATAATAAATATGTTTATTTTGTCTTCTATAAACTTATTCTTCAATCCCTGAAGCTGAGCTTGTTAGGGACAAATCTTATTTTCTGTTTTAGTATGTAAAATCATAAATCATAAATATGCATTAAAAATCAAGTTTTAAAGTAAACATGCTAATTTATAGTATAAACGCTTTTTTGAGAAATATATTAGAGATCTATAATAAAATTATTAATTTACAACTTTTAAGTAAAAAATATTACTTATATTTCAGAACAATATTAATTAATTAAAGCATTTCTAAAAATATTTTCAAATTATCTGTTTTTAATATCGATGTTTTTATTTCGACTTTAAATTTTTTTAATGAAATCAATTTTTTAATTTTTGTTGGTAAATAATCGTTTAAATAAAAACATAAATAGGATTTGAAATTTTTTGTCCTATCGACTTATTTATTTTAGGTTTTATGGTTATCTCATTTTTATGACGTGTATCATGATTATGGTTTTTAAATTGTATAAGGTTTTTATTTTTAAATATAAGTATATATTAAGATGTTATAAATGTAAAGTTGTCTTATGTCCATTTTTTTTGTTTCTGAATATAATTCTTTTGTTGGATAAAGATAATCTTTATTGAATATAATTTTTAGAAACCTTCTTTGTAATATTTCTAACTTTTTAACTAAAGTTCTATTTATTCCTCCCCAACCTAAAATTTCGTAATTTAAATGAGCTTTAACTAACGCGTAATATAATATTTCCATATGTCTTACATTTAAAATTTTTTTTGTTTTTAAAAATCGGTAGTAAACTTCTTAATTTTTTAATGAAGTATTCTATGTGAAAATCCAATTTAATTACTGTCAAAAATAATTCCTAAATATTTTATTTTATTAACTTTAAAAATTTGAATGTCTTCATTTATTTGAATACTATATTCATATTTCGTGGTAGGTTATTTAGGTTTAAAGTAGAAGGAATATAATTTGTTTTATTAAAATTAATTGTTAACAAATTCTTATCAAACCAATTTTTTATAATTTTAAAATCTTTTTTAATTTTATTATTTAAGTTTTCTCAATTTGTATCGGTATAAAAAATTGTTGTATCATCGGCGCGCTAAGGCCATTTACCGGAATACCATCAGTTCTAATAATTTTTGGCCAAACTATAACACTCCGTATGGAAAAAGTTCTCTTCTGTTTTCGGATTTTGCTACGCGAAATCCTAAAAACATCGGATCCTTGAGGGTTTTCTGTTAAATTGATTTGGATATAACAAGTTCTTTTAGTTTATTAAAGTGTTGTTTCTTTATTAACTCTAGTATCTGAAAATGTAAGAGTCTCAGGTGCAAAAAGACAGTAAATTTGTTAATTGAATATATAACTCCTCTCAAAATAATGTCAGGAGGCACAAAAAGTATAACAAAAACTAGGAAACATATTGTTTTTGGATTCTTAATTTAGTTGATCAAAGTAGTATCCCTTTTGTTGATGTTTAGCCTCTATATGGAGGCAATTTCCAAATTAACTTCGCAGGTGCAAAACACCAATAATTCGATTATTTGTATTTATATCCAGGGATTATTCTTAAAACGATAACAAAGGAAAATCGACTTTTTTACCAACGAAGACAGAAGTCTTTACCATAACAGATACTCACAAAAACCAAAATAGGTATCTACATTTTTTTAAAAAGAGAAACTTCATCCCTACAAACCAGTAATTGTTCAAGAGTTATTGGACGATGATCCTGATAGACGAGAGCAATTCTGTGAAATAATGATTGAGCTTTCAGATAATCACGCACGAATTGTCCAAAGAATTTGTATTTCAGATGAAGCTTTCTCTTCTTTAAATGGTCAGGTGAATAGACAAAACTACAGGTACCTACTGAGCACAGGAAAATCCCCACTGGTTCATAGAAAATCGCACCCTGTATAATGATGAAAAAGTTAATGTCTGGACGGACGATGTTGAAAATAGGGTAATCGGACCATTTTTCTTTAATAAGAACCTCACTGGAGAAACATATCTAAAATTTTATCTGGTTCCAGCTTTGTCCCTCGATTTTCAGATGGGAATGATCCTGATTTACCAATGGTGCTCCCCCGCATTATGCTGCTCATGTAAGGGGGCGGTGAATAGATAGACGGGGGTCAATAGAGTGGCCACCCAGATCGCCCGATTTAACCGATTCGACTTTTTTTTGTAGGGCTACTTCAAAAATTTAGTTTATAAATTTAAACCCAACTCGGTATATGTTATGATGATTATAAGATGTGTCTAGATTTGATTGTGGAATGTAAAAATATACAATATTATGTTTCATTAAAACTCCCGTACAAAAAAAAACGGGCATCATAAAATTATTTTAAGAGAAATTGTTTTTTTTCACATATTATACAAGGATAATCGAAAATTTTTTTTGCCTAGTGGCAAAACACCCTGTGGAATAATTAGGAAGCAAAATTACTTCAAAATATCCATTTAAAGAAATAGTCCATACTTTAAGTGGAGTGTGTAAATATAGGAAAGGAAATAAGACACTTTAAGTCTTCCTCCACTGATATATTAAACCTAAGTTTCAAGGATTAAAAATGGGGCGATTCTCTACATGTTTCGAACGCATAAGCGTTCATCATCAGGAGAATAAAATAAGGAAATCAAAATTAAGATAGGTGCTAGTAACAGTCATAACAAAATATCAGTTTCCATTAAGCCGCAAATATTCTTTGCATTTTGGTTTTTGGTTCATGTTACACACAAAAAAAACTACTCTCAAAACAAGCTTATAGTAATGCTCAAACAAATAGCCTTATTTTGAAACTAACTTGCTTTATTTTGTGCCTAAAATATATTCAATTTTAAACTACCACTGGTTTTAAATTATATCATCAAGTTAATCAAAATTATGTTCATAAAGAGATTACATCATCATCATAACAAGATAATCTTATACTTGTTTTAAAAATAAGTATTGTGGTCAAAGTGAAATATACTATGATGGGTTTAAAAATAAGAATAAATTTGTATTCTCACAGCGAGCACAAAGACAGTCTCTATACTCAACTTGAGTAAAATCTAAACCCTTATTATTTCTTTGATGCTATTTGCATCACGTGACCTCTTGTTCTGCGAGGAAACGACCGAATTGCGTTTAGTCGTTATTTAACATCCACGCAGACCACCGGCGTAGCTAGGGGGGGGGGGGGGGGGCATCGGGGCATTTGCCCCCCCCCCCCCAAGAGCCATGAAAAAAAGTAATTATCAACAATATTTAAATTTAATTTTTTTGCCCTTTTAAATTTAACGTAGGTAGGCTTACTTTGAGAAACAACGCGTCTGGTTTGGTCATCACATCCCCGTCGTCTTGTTTTATGTGACATTCGCGGATCTGGTGTCTGGTGGTGTAAATTTCCTTTTCTCTCTTTTATTTACGTAAATAAGACAAAGTAAGATATAAACATCGTAGGAAAACCTAGGTAATTACGTTTGGTTGTGGTTTGTTTGTAGGACTTCTAGATTATTTCAGTTGCGGATTGTACTTAGGCGATTACGTAACAATTATAGATAATAGAAAAATTTAGCAAAATTTAGGCGTGGTCCAAAAATTTTTTCGCCTACGGCGGGTTTTACGCCTCTATGCAACTATATGCCCCCCCCAAGACAATATCCTAGCTACGCCACTGACGCAGACGTCGCGCGTCGATGCTCACCGATGCTGGTAGTGTGTATTCTATTTTGCGCGTTTTGTGTAATAGTGTGATGGAGAAAATATTATATTCGTTATAGTTTATAGTTATGGTTTTTTGTTACCTGTTTGGTTACCTGTTTTTTTTTTTTTTAATAAAACCAAAAGCAATAAAAAGTTGTTTTATTTATCAGTTATCTGTTAGGGCTATATTCAGATCAGATACCTAAGGTAATATCACATAGTATTTGATACCTATGTCACAAAGACATTTTAACTTAACATGTACAATTCTATTGACTGCGGTGAGCTTATCCTATCTGACCTTAATCCTTAATAATATAGTCCTTTTAGATTCATCTGTTTTAAAACTACATGATTTTAAATTTTACTCTATCTAATAATAAACTACTTTTAAGATGATACTAAATTGATTTGTCTAGTTTCGCTGAGAATGTAGGATAGTCACAAATTGAAGATACAAATAAAATATGTGTGCTCAAATGCAAGTTCGTATATTCAACTTAATAATAACTCATACTCAAAACGAAAATAACGAATATTCATTCCTAGAATACTTTGAATCAAACCAATATTAACGTATACTATATCTTCAACTACAATTATTGATAGGTTGATCATTTATTTTTATTACCCTAAAACTAAAGTAGAGTCAAGTTAAAAGAATGTAGTATTAATTTAAAACTATATTTTGATGCTAAGGTATTTTCTATTTAATTTTACTTTAGCATTGCTCCTATTTATGTATATGATAGTTTCAGTTTGAAACTTTTAGGTTCAACTGGATACTAGATTTTTTTGTGTGTAATACGTGCATTTTTTGTTTTCACCAAAATGCAAAATGATCTTGATAATGTCAATAATTTAAATTTTTCCATAGTTTTCCTATTGCCATTGCATTCAAAATAAAAACGACTATTAAAATGCAAGAAAACAAATGTTATTGTAATAATCAAGATTTAATAAACAAATAAATTTACGGAAAAAGGTATACGGTATACCTAAGATTTAAAAAGTAACATTTTCCCAAAACAAACTTAACAGGTACCAACAACAACTTTTTTACTTAAGGTGGCATTCTCAACGTCATTTAATCCATTACCAACCTATAACCTATTTCGCGTTGTTTTTTTTAGTTTATGATTAGATTAACTAACATTTAAATAAAATCACTATCGTCGGTACAATATTTAGGTAATATCTAACATATAATAAAAATATCTATTCATTTTATTGCTAATTTTGGGATAATTGTATAGTGAAAGAACAATGACATAATAATGTTAAAAAAAATCTTAACCGATATTTTTCGCTATACAGTTCTAAAATAACTTATGAAATTCCTTGATATTTATTTAATATGTCAATTATTACCTATAAATTATGAAGACGATAATGATTTTATTTAAATTTTGTGTAAAAGCAAGAAAAATTAAATAAATATTCGCGAAATAGGTTAGAGGTTGGCAAGCATGTTGATACTCCCACCTTAAACACATCTCCATCATTTCTATTGCCTCCTCTAGCCCTTACTACTGCCTGTACACGTCAGTTCATGCCATCAATTAGCCAGCGAATAATCATCCTGGGTAATATTCCTCCATTCTTGACTCTTATGACGCGGTAGTAATTTAGGTCCAGTTGCTGGTCCGTGTGAGTTTAAATTACCTTCGCGTAAACTTCGACGAACTGTCCAAGAACTGACATTTTTAATTCGAACCTCTTGAAGTCGGTTTTTCGCCTGTACTGACGTCAAACGACGATTCCGAAGAGTTTTAACTACAAAAAATCAGTCAACAACAGCTTTAGTTTTGCGTTTCCTAAATTATTGACATCATCAAAATCATTTTGCATTTGGGCGAGAACAAATACACGTATTGACATGAACCAAAAACCAAAATGCTTTGCGGCTTAATGGAAACTGATATTTTGAAGTAATTTTGCTTCCTAATTATTTCACCGGGTGTTTTGGCACTAGGCAAAAAAAAACAACTTTTTGTTTATCCTTGTATAATATATGTGAAAAAAACAATTTCTCTTCAAATTTGTATAGGCATGTTAAAACTAACAAATGTATCTATGGCTCTGTAAAAAATCACTTACATCGGAGTAAAAATAAAAAAGTTATATATAAAGCCCTAAACTTAATATAAATTTTATGATGCCCGTTTTTTTTGCACTGGATATATAAAAAGATGATTCGTTTCTGTATCATAACCCTTGTATAATATAATGACAAAACATTTAAAAGACGTATTTTATTAAATTTTCTTCCCCCGTACGTTAAAACACGTCCAGAGTTTCACAGTATAAACGAAGACGGTGTATTTTTTTTCGTTTTATATAACCTAATAAATTAAGCGAAAACGACAAAAGCGTCTCGGCTCATCAGGAATTAGCAATCGTCAGCTGCATTCATCGTCATTTTTGTCACAAACAGACAAAACAAAACGACACAAACATCCATCGGGGTGACCACTTTTTGCCCGCCACTTTGACAGCGGTCCGTCAATCCGTCTACAGTTCTTCAAAAATTCCTTTGTTCTTGTGCCGACTGTCCTCGTGTTTTCGGTCCTTTAGCGAACGTTCAAACATTTCCCCCGGTTATAATTCGGCAATTTATATTTTGGATTCGGATTTTAGAAATACTTAGGAGCTCGGTCGCTTATTTCGTGGACTAGTCCCGCATCATATAAAATTTTTTGCCGATGGCCATCTTTCGATTGCAGAACCAATAAGCAATTTACAAGATATTTTTGATGATTATGTTCGATTTTTGGAAGAAATAGGAAAAACGTGTTACTAAAGGAACATGACTTGTGTTCAGAGGGGACTTGGTAATAAAGTTTATTATAGTTAAACGGAAGGAAAATATGCAAAATGCGTGTACCTATATATTCATTTTTTGCATATTTTACCAATTTTTTTAATAAAATGCATATTTTTCATAAATTATTATTTTAAGTGCATATTTTCATGTTTTTGGCTTTTTCAAAAAATTTAAAACGTTAAAGGTTTAATGTCTAGTTCGATACTTATTTCATGGATTTTCCAATCTGAAGATTATAATAATAATTATACATTTTGGTTATTATACACAAGATATTTATTGGGGGATTCCGGTGTTTGGGTCATTTTCAAAACAAGTGATTAGAAGCTGTTCCTCCTATTTTCAAATTAATTTGATTGTTTTGGGTAGTCCGGTGCTTCAAATAATTCATGGTATAGGTGGTCAAGGTTATTACCCCCTGGGGACCCTAAAACCTCCCCCTAAAGTTTTGAGAAGCCACTTTTTTGACACATGACCTCGTTTCACCAAAAACTGCCCATGTTTGATGATATTTAGAGCATGTTTTTTGACATTTGGTTAACTTTTTTGCTTTATTTATTAACAAAAAAAAACTGAAATAATGTTATATATTTACATACAGGGTTGGGCAAATGTTCCGGAACGGCTTAATTACAGGCGAATGAAAAGTGATATCGGATCCGGGTTTTGGGCAATCTATATGACTAAAATTTTACTATTTGACTATTATACCATATGTCAGTAATGTCACCAACTGTCAAGTGTTGGCGTTATTTTTTTTTAAATTGAACACCCTGTATATTTTTACATTTTACATCTCTATTTTATGGTATATGGTATATGGTATATGCAAGGGATGCACAGGAAATATTAAAAGTATACTCGTATGAAAATTTTTCCGCAAATTAAATTTTATTTTATATATCGGGTTAGTTGAGCAGACGCCAGACACTAGAGAAAGATAGACATTTCATAGACAAGGGAGATGTGTTTACTCTACAGTAGTCTACAGTGTGGTTTTTTAAGTGTGAAACATATGGTAATTTTTTTTATTACCGATTTCTCAGAAAATTTTATTCTTGATAAAAGTTGGTGCATATTCGATAATCATATTAGGTGCACTTGGAATGGTTGCAAGTCAAACGGCGTACAGGGTAGGCCAAAAAATATAAAACTTGTACAAGAATAAAGTACCCCTATTTCAAAAAACTTAGCAAAATGTTATTAAGAAAAGTTGTTTAGAATTAAAAGTTATGCATAGATTCAAAACCGTGACCTCCTAAAATGAATTTTTTTTTTTTAAAAACTAATAATTTCTCAAATTTTTTTTTTTTATATTCACCAAAAGACCTTCATAAATTAATTACGATCAAATCAACTTAACATATCTTTGTTCAAACTCAAGCATATTTGTGAAATTTACTATAATTTATTTTATTTTAATTTTTAATTTATTAAGGAATCACTAACTTCATGTTTGTTGCAAGGGTATTAAACACAATTTTAAAATATCCTAAAAATTCTTTTTAACAAGATAAAACATTAGTAACGATAATATGCTAATTAAAAAACTATCATTTAAAGTGCAAAATTTTTATTTTACTTAAATGTTTAGTAAAAAAAACTGTACAAATTAAGCGACAAACATGAAATCCTTGGTAAAAAAATTGGTAAATTGGTAAATTTGTAAAACCATTGGTACCATATAATAATGTTTACTTTTAACCCTTTTTTGTTTTTTTCCATAGGTATCTGCCATTATTTTAGTAGGATTTCATGTTTGTCGCTTAATTTGTACAGTTTTTTTAATAAGCATTTAAAATAAAAATTTTGCACTTTAAATAATAGTTTTTTAATTAGCATATTATCATTACTAATGTTTTATCTTGTTAAAAAGAATTTTTAGGATATTTTAAAATTGTGTTTAATACCCTTGCAACAAACATGAAGTTAGTGATTCCTTAATAAATTAAAAATTCAAGTAAATTTTACAAAAATGCTTGAATTTGAACAAAGATATGTTAAGTTAATTTGATCTTAATTAATTTATGAAGGTCTGTATGGTAAATATAAAAAAAATATTTTTTGAGAAATTATGAATGTTTTTTAAAAAAAAATATTTTTTTATTTTAGGAGGTCACGTTTTTGAATCTATGCATAACTTTTAATTCTAAACAACTTTTCTTAATAACATTTTGCTAAGTATTTTGAAATAGGGGTACTTTATTCTTGTACAAGTTTTATATTTTAACCATTCCAAGTGCACCTAATACGATTATCGAATATTCACCAACGTTTATCAAGAATAACATTTTCTGAGAAATCGGTAATAAAAAAAATTCCCATAATATATATATACACTTAAAAAACCACACTGTATATAATCAAGTACTGAAGACTTCTATTCAATTACAAAATTTACTTTACAAACAAATCCACGAACAGATCTAAACATAGCGGACAATAACAAAATAGAAGCGACAAAACTCTCTGCGCCACCTACCAACAGAACACAGAACCGCTCCCCAAATTTATCCAACGTCTCACCCTCCTAACTTCAAAAGACCCCTATATAAGATGAAATCAGATGAGAGGGTATAGGAATTTACACAGGGCAGGAACAAAGTTCGATACGGTCGCCCTAGCGCCATCTATCTTTCGGGGGACGAACTAAATTTAGGGTGAACAAGGGCCGAAATTCAGGGATGAAGGGCGCATATTTAATGAGGAAGGAACGTATTGATCCGGTCGCGTAAATTTTGGTGGTTTAGAACTTGGCTAAGTGAAGGAGAGTGATGGAATCTGTTTTATATACCGTGCGAGCAAAAATTATTTGCATCAAAGAGGGCTTGGATTAAAAAACGTAGGGCTTGGTTTAGATCACAATGATATGGGGACGATATATCTAACCAAATCTAGGTTAAAATTTTGTCAAATTCGTATTATGACATGATATGCCAAACTAATGAGTAATAAAATAAGCAGACAAACACAAATTTATTTTTGGAATACTTGCACTTTATAAGGAAATACATTTAGCTGCTTCTTAAGAATAGTCCTGCATGTTCCATAAGATCTTCCCATTTCTTGGGACAGGCGTCTTATACAATTTGTTGGCGTATTTTGCATTATTTCACGAACGTTTGCAACAAGTTCTTCTGCTCTTACAGATGGTCTTCCTGCTCCTTTTTTGTGTTGTATAGAACATGCTTCCCTAAACACAGCCACGATTCTTTTCAGGCAATGATAAAAATCCCCAGCAATAAAAGCAACGTTAGGAAAATGTTTGTGAAAATCTTCCATACACAAACCCGGATTGTATTGCCACTCACCATTTAGACTAACCCCGTTTCGAAAATACCCTTTAACCATGAATGTTTTGTGCTGTTCCGTAAAGCCCATTGTGTGAATTGTTCAAGTAATTGGAAAAATTATCGATGAATCAAATTACTTATCACGACTGTAAAAGATGACGGAATAACTGATTGATTGTAAATTCAGGTAGTTACCAGAGGCGGATCCAGGGGGGGGGGGGGTAATAGGGCCCCCCCCCCTAAGCCCGTTGAAACATTGAAAATTCGTCAGACGTCAGACTAATTATTATTATTTTTTTAATTTTAAACCGAAAATAAATGATTATTTTAAGTTCCTTTTAAATCAAGTATTTTTAGTTGAATAGAATACCTGTTACAAAAATTTGTGTTACGTTTTTCACAATATAAAATATAAATATACTGATTTATTTTGATTTTTTGCATACGGCCCCCCCCCCCCCTTAGGGAGTATTTCTGGATCCGCCAGTGGTAGTTACTGACACCCAACAGGTATTAAGCTCTACGGCTAAGCATTACGTCCTTGGATACAAGGCTCTCTTTGATGCAAATAATTTTTGCTCGCACGGTATATGGTTGTAATTTATGTAATTTCCGTAGTACCGGCACTGTACCCTAATAATTATACGTTTTATTTAAAGTTATTATAATTAAGTACCTACCTAAATTAACATAATTTTCACATACTTTAATGCGCCTACCCGCAATGTCACAAAATCATGTTCGTGCTTAAGCATTATTCCATAATTACCGATAATTGATTTCAATTGACGGGAGTAATTGTCGACGTCAAGCAAAAAAATTGTCCTGAGGACGTGGAACATTTTAATTATTGAGATTAATTGAGTTATTATGTCGTTAGGTATAAATAATTAATTTTTTATACATGTTAGGTATTGCTTACTTCCTGAATTTATATTAACTAATAAAATATTTGGCATTCAGCCAGTCGCGTAACCAATTGGGGGGCAAAAAAAATGGCGATCATCATCCCCCCCCCCCCCCCCCATCTCTCTTCCCGCTGATTGGCGTCCACTAGCCACCAGCCCATGTAATCAGCAATTTATTCTATCCAATGCCTTTTTAATAGTCGGTAACATCGATCAATTCAGTAAGTAGGTAACCGTTTTTCGAGTCGGTAATAGGGCTCGAAATTGTATTCGAATAATTCGACTATTCTAAATTCGAATATTTGACTATTCGTATATTAGACTATTCAAACATTCGAAATTCGAATATTTGACTATTCGAATATTCGACTATTCAAGTATTTATTTATTACAGAGTTCTAAAGTTCTCATATCTTGAAATAATTTAACAGAATTATTTATTTGTCATCTTATTTTATTCGACAAAATGCACATTATTATTATTTTTTAATTTAGATATTAAAAATGACTAATACTTAAAAATGTTCCTTTATTATGTTTAAGCAGTTAAACCAATTCTACCGTGATTAAACGACTGTATTTCGATATTTAAATAGACGACTATCTAATTATTCGACTATTCGAAATTCTAATATTTGACTATATATTCGACTATTCGAATAACATACCAAACGACTATTCGAATACTTATATTTTAAAAATTCCGAGCCCTAGTCGGTAACATAGATAGATAGTAACGTCGACAGTCAATAAGGTAGGTAACCTCCTTAATAGTGGTTAACAATGATACAAAGAATAAGAAGAGATCATCTTTAAAACCTGTGATGTCATGTGGTAAGTGAGTGAGTAACCATAGGAACAGTTGGTAATTTTCATTGTTTCAATGGTCTTGAGAATCGGTAACTCAACTCAGTGGCGTAACGAAAACTGAGTTCCCCCCCCCCCTCCCGCAACGTTTTCAGGGGCCCCCTCTCTATAACTAATGGAAAATGATAATTGTTATTTTCATGTCTATTAGCTTCAGGTTTATGAATTTTTGAATTCGTTAATCGTGTAATAATTTAATTAGGCTTAAACCCACAATGTGTTAAGTACAGTTAGTTGACGACAGATAATTTCGTACACTAAACTGTGACACTGTAAATGCAACTTCTTTATTTCCTTTGTAACGTGTTAATTGTTATCATATTTGTCAAAGTATTGTCATTATATTATTTGATTTAAAAATGCCTCATTTAAGTATTATTGAAAAAGCAAGAATATGTTTAGTAGAAATAGCTGAGCTTAGAGTACCTATAGAAGTAGGTACTGTTCAAGGAATTGTAAAAAAATGGCACTATCATCAAACACTTGAAAGGTCTGTTGGGTCTGATTAAAATAATATAGAAAATCATCAAATGAAGAAGATAGAAATTTGGTGGAGTATTTAAGGCAAAATCCATTTGAAACTTCAGTGTCCGCTATGCACATAACAGGATTCCCTGCTTAATTTAGAACTGCGCAACGCCGAGTAAGACAATGTTCCAAATTAAGAAATCGAGCAGCTGCATCCAAACCATTTTTAAAAAATAGTGAAAAGGAACAAAGAATTTGGTTTGCTATGCAATATTTACCAGAATTTTTTTTTTGGCAAAATGTTTTCTTTTCCGATGAGAAAACTTTTCAGTCTACATAATAATATAATGGAAGGATTATAGACCACCAAATTCACGCTATGATAAGTATACTCAAAAAAGCAAACCAGTGGACGTTTCTCCGTTAATGTGTGGGCATGGATATAAGTATTTACAGTGCAGGTGTATGCTGGAATATTGGTGGAACACTAAACAGTAATATCTTCAGATTTTGGAAAATATTTTTATTTCTTCTGCCGCGATAGTTTTTGAAGGAAATAACTTTTATATTTCAGCAGGATAACTGCCCTTTGCATACTGCAAGAAATATAGGAAACTGGTTTAGATAAAACAACGTAACATGTCTGCCTTGGTGCTCAAGAAGTCCTGATTTAAATCCAGAAAATGTTTAGGGAAATAGTTATTTGATAAAATAGAAGAAATTTGGGAAGGACTAAATCCGGATTACAATTCAAATTCAAATTCAAAATTCAAAAAACAATAGAAGTATTATTTTGTCAATGCCACGAAGATTACGATTAGGGTTAGAATCCAATGGCGCAGCAATTAAATATTAGTATTTTGTTTGTTGTTTGTTAATAAAATTACCCTTCTTGGCTTTATACTTTTGTAGTTTTCCTGGTATTATTTTATAATTTTCATATTTCGCGGCTGTAATTTTAATTTAAACACAAAAATAATTAGAAATAACCATTATTATACTTATGGTAAAAAATCGTACATACAATAATTTACAGCTATGTACTATATAGCTATTTCATTCTATCAACTGTAATATGATTTCTTTGATAATAGTTTCATAATCTTAACATAGTATAAAACAAAGCTGCTATCGCCCGTCTGTCCCTATATCCGCTTAAATCTTTAAAACTACGCAACGGATTTTGAAGCGGTTTTTTTTAATAGATAGAGTGATTCAAGAGGAAGGTTTTTATGTATAATTAGCGACCCGCCCCGGCTTCACACGGGTGCAATTTCAGAAAGTGGCATGCCGGGTACTAATATATCGGGTTTGTTCGGGTTTGTATTTATACCAGCAAGTTGCAACGCATGTCGGGTATAAATAGTACTTAAGTACTAGAAAAAGGTGCAAGTTTACAACAATTTATTTATATTAATATATATTCATTAATCCTTGACTCGAATTAAAATCCCAATTATTATCCGATAGAACAATAATTATTCTGCGCGACACAAAAACTCATCGATGACGACTGATGTCACCAATATAATTCATATAACGGTGTTGTCAGATCTATTCTAAAAAATCGCACGCGATCTAAAGGCAAGGGTCAACCTTCGGCACGGTGTCCTCTCACGCAAACGTCACAGATAAGTGCATCTACCTGGATGACGTCATCTTGTCGAGGCGTAACCGAGTTTGATAGGTGTAGGCGGAGGCTGCAGGCCATTGGCTGAAGGGGTAACGCCTCGAAAGGGGTGGGAGACGCCTCTTAAAAGGATAAACTTTGATTTTTCCTTGTGATTTTCTTTTTGGTTTCGGACGAAACTTGGTTAGTTAGTTACCTTATTAGTGAGAATGGTTTTGTTTGTTTAACGCAACGAACAATTAATGGAATTAAACAGAGCATATACAGTGTGACCAGTAAAGTCCGCATTATATGGGTTTTTTTTATTAATAGGTAGCTTTATTCGAAATTTGGCTTTGGCATCAAGTTCTGCTTCGATCGAGATGAAAATTAAGCAAAAAAAAATAGTAGTCACGTGATTCGCATTATCTGTCAAATTTTAATTTTTTTTCAAAAATAATACAAAAGTAGAATTATTTCTGAAAGTATCGAAAAAAGTTATTAGAAAAGGTTTTTTTAAATGCAGTTTCTAGCCCACGTTATGCATAATGTTAACTGCATAAAATAATTTTGATTTTTTATATTATATATATTTTGTAAATTGCATCACTTTTGCAAAATAAGACTCAACGCAACCTATATAAAACTTCTTAGTTTTAATTAATTATTTAAAAATAATTAGGTAGTCAAAATTTGCGTTTATTTTCACGAAAAACAATTTATAACACTATAATTTTACCTCATTTTTTATATTGTTCAACTATTTTATACACAGCAAATGATGGGATATTAATAGACTCCAAGTTTTCCAAAATAAAGCTAAGTATAATTTTAAATGTGGATAAATTTAATGTTAGAGAAACTTCAGTGGTTAAATGTTAAAAATTTAATATTTCTTTTGCTTTGTAAGTAGGTAGGTACTTTCATTTTTAAAATTCAACATAACTTACTGCCGTCTCATTTAAAAGATTTTTTAATTTAAAATTTAAAAAATCATAACTAAGTATTCAACCAGGTATAACAAAGATTTTTGTCTAAGTAGTTAGTGTATCAAAACATTTGACATATAAATCGGTTTTCCATAAAAGATTAAGTGAATATAACAACTTGAATAATTCAATTAAATCACAGAGCTCTTTGAAAAATTTTTAAAAATCATTGATTTAAAAAACAAAATAGGGACTGATAAATTTTTTTTAATATTTCATTGATGATATTGTTAAATTATTTTAAATATTTTATAAAACTTGTTAAATTGTAGCACATTGCTAAACAAATCTTGTTAGGTAGGTACTGCTACTAAGTAGATAATAAATTCCTGTTAAAGGTAATTATAAAAAGCATATTAGAAAAATCGAAAAATTTGCCCATTCCATTTCCCTTGCCACCTCCCAAAGACGCCACAGTTCTACAATATAGGGTGTTCATTTGAAAATTTCCCACCTCGATTTTCCTGCTTTAAAATGAAAATGTAAAAAATCGCTCGGACCCGTCGATTTTTATTTCGAGGGGGACATATTTTGCGTATATTGTCAACCTTGTTACTTCAAGCCCCTAGGAGGGAGGGGGTAAGATCTAAATCTTAAATGGCTACCCCTATTTTATATAATTTTTTTGGATTCTGCATAAAGTTCTGAACATTTTTTAATAAAAGCATTATTAGTCTATACTTAACAGTTTCCGAGATATTGCCTCTTGAAAAATGACATTTTTGAACTTTGACAGCGTCTAGCTTTCTAACTGTACGTCTTAGAGCAAAACGGCTTACATGTCCCTATATTCGATTTTTATTATCTTTCTAATAGTGTCAACTTCCGGTCAGACCGGAAGTACTATATTTCTTACATCCGGTTTAACCGAAAGTTCACACTATTGGAAAGATAATAAAAATCGAAGATAGGGGCATGTAAGCCGTTTTGCTCTAAGACGTACAGTTAGAAAGCTAGACGCTGTCAAAGTTCAAAAATGTCATTTTTCAAGAGTAAATATCTCGGAAACTGTTAAGTATAGACTAATAATGATTTTATTAAAAAATGTTCAGAATTTTATGCAGAATTCAAAAAAATTATATAAAATAGGGGTATCCATTTAAGATTTAGATCATACCCCCCCTCCCTCCTAGGGGCTTGAAGTAACAAGATTGACAATATACGCAAAAGATGTCCCCCTCGAAATAAAAATCGACGGGTTCGAGCGATTTCCCACATTTTCATCTTAAAGCCGGAAAATCGAGGTGGGAAGTTTTCAAATGAACACCGTGTAGGTACCTACCTATATAAATGGCAAATGTATTACAATGGTATAAAATATATTCATTTCAACCCCCCTCCCTAATGCCCCACTGCTTACGAGCAGCTATTTCGATTAAATGCGTACACGGAAAATAAAGCAAAATTTCCGACAATATGATTCTCATTTATTATTTAAAACAAAATGGAGATCATATTTTGGCCAATTGAAAATTAAAAAAAAAAATTAATTTTAACCATTTATAAAGAGCTAAATCATTCTCTGATAAGTTCAGTAAATTGTGTTTGTAAGTATGTTCAATGCTATGATATGGTATACAGGGTGTGTGGTATAAAGATATTTGGGCAAAACCGAATTTTTCCGATTCTATTTAAAGCGATATGTTAAAATAAAGTTTACATTCTCGATGTCATTTTTTCTCCTCTACAAGTTGGTGTACATAGATTTTTAATTCGACGTTTCGTTTTTTCACAATCATCATCAACTTTGTTTTTTTAAAATTGTCCTAGAATCTTATTTTAAAATTCTCCTTCCCATTTCAAAAACTCATCATCAATAAGAACAAGTGCAAATTCCTTTTGTATAAACTTTCTGCAGTTGTTTAACTAAAACATTCCACCAAATTTGCATCCTCTTAACCTCGTAACCGCAAGTAAATACTTAATGTAGTCTAATCCAATTTTGTATAATATGTATCTTCCTCGCAACTTCTTCGGCCAACGCAACGATTCCGTTCCACCACTATACCGGAAGTGACAACAGAGATGTCATGACAAATGAACCGGCGCCACACCGTCTTTTGTCCTCCGTCGCCCTGACTTTCGATGTGTACGCTCATCCGGTCGCAGCGAAATAAAGTAGCGGATCTGAGCACATCAATTTTCCGTTCTAGGGCAACAGGGAACGGCGGCTACGTTTACTTTGTTTATTTTATGGCGTGGCGACATAGTGTAAGACCGTCAATGAAAGCTAATATCAATGATTCGGTACCTATAGATGACACATGTTACTCATAAACGCTATGAAAATGGGTTGACAACATCGTTTTTAGGAGCGAGGCGGTGAAGAGCTGGGTGCGGGGCGCGGGTGACTAGCTACCGACCAAAGAGGGCTTGGATTAAAAAACGTAGGGCTTGGTTTAGATCACAATGATATGGGGACGATATATCTAACCAAATCTAGGCTAAAATTTTGTCAAATTCATATTATGACATGATATGCCAAACTAATGAGTAATAAAATAAGTAAACAAATACAAATTTATTTTTTTTGTTTACAAAATTAACAAAGTAAGAATATACAGAAAGAAAAAGAAAAATAATTACATAAATTGCTGAAATTGGCCACCGCCATGCTCCAAGCATAAATTCACACGTCTCTTCATATTTTCGAAAGTGTTGACCAGCATATCTGGAGAAATGTTACCACATTCTTGGATAATCCTTTCTTGTAATTGTTCTAAATTTGCAACCGGTGTTTTAAAAATAGTGTTCTTTAAATGAGGAAAAAGGAAGTAATCCATAACCGTTAAACAAGCAGGTGATCTAGGTGGGAATTCAATGTCTGATCGAAAACTGATCAATCTGTCGAAAAAATTGCGTAAGTAGTTAATAGTTTCGGCGTCCTGTTGAAAATATCCAAAACGTAGTTCGTCGTCAAGTAATTGCTCCACAAATGGATTCAACATATTATTGTCTCTATACCGCTGTGCTGTAACTATGTCATGGAAAAAAATAGGACCAACAATTCTTCTTCGGGAAACAGCTAACCAGACACCAATTTTTTGAGGGTGCAATGTGGACTCTACAAAACAATGGGGATTTTCACTACTTCACTTGCGTGTATTCTGAGAATTCACATAACCGGAGAGGTGGAACCAGGCTTCAACCGAAAAAAATGTCATGTCTAATAAATTATTTCTTTCCAATAAATTTTGGGTAAACCATTGAGAGTAAAACAAAAATTGTTAAATTGAGGCAATGTTGCGTATTAGGGGAAGGTTGCCTATATTGAACCGCTACCTAAATTGGACCACAGTACATTTCTCCAAAACTAAACAAGTGCCATATCATCTGGCAACACTGTAACATACTTCCACCCAGAACCTTTGATCGGCAACAAACACAACTAGTTGGCCGTTAGTGCTTGGCGTGTATAGAGCAAAACGTAACTTACACAATTTTAATGTAATATTTTTCCTAAGAATTTGCCTTAGAACCATAAAACTCTAAGCAAAATATTTTTTTTTCGAAGTTATCAAGTAAGTTTTTCTCTTTCTATTTCTCCTATTACCATGCCATATTTGGTTTTTTTTGTTTCTTTTCTGGGTGGTTTTGTAAAACACGTGGTAGTTGCTTAAATTAGACCACTGGGTGATTGAACCGGTCCAATTTAGGCAGTTTGTGCAAAAATAGTTTTTCTCTTTAAATAAGTTAATGTCATGAACTTACACCCTTTCAATATTGCTAAAATATTTTTTCTTTGAGTTAAAAAATGAAACTATGACTGGTCCAATATAGGAAACTAATAGGTACTTTTTTTGCATTAGGATGTCTTCTACCGAAATTCTGATTGTAAATTTGATGTTTTTTTAAAATATAAGTATAAAACTTCCTATACCAACCATTTTATTTTTTATTTATTTATTTAACACCTAAGCTTCCGATTTTAATCATGTGGTCCAATTTTGGAACCCCCAGGTGCAATTTAGGCAACCGGTTTCCTATATTGAACCACTTGCAGAGGTTTTTTTTATAGCCTGGTATATCATAGATACTTTGAAATAAAATTCTGCAAAAAATCCTGCAGTTGAACAACATACTAAAGTATACTAAGGTATAGCTTCAAGATCGATTTTGCGTTATTATCAGGATCTATGATAAGAAATCTGGAAATTGGTCCAATATGGGCAACCTTCCCCTAATTGGTTCCAAGAATCAAACCTTCCCTCCCCCCAGGTCCTTCCAATAGTTTATTTTTTGTAACTATTTTTATCTTCGCACCAAAATATTTTCCTAACGCCCCCAGCCCCATCATGACCCTAATGACAGACAGACGTCTTTGCTGATGCCGGTCGAAATCGAAAAGAAGATCCACTCCCATCTCGGCAGGGCGCCTCCAGCTAACGATAATGGCGTACGCCACCCCCTCCCCACGTCATTTATTCACGTCCGGTACAGGATAAATGCATTGTTATTGTTACGGAAGGAATGGGATAATCCGAGGAAAGTATACAGTGTGTGCCCTAAATGCTCATCCCCATTCATCCTATTCAATACGTGGTACACCTCACGCATTTACGATTTGGTATTGGGGTATTGTACAGTTCTGTTCATTAAAAACCCGTACACCTAATTTGTCATGGTGTAAATAGTTATTTTTTATTTTATCATGGTGGCAATTGTTGATAGACGTCTAAAACTCAAACATTTTAAAATGCCTCGTCCTTTAACATTAATTGAAAAGGCACAAATAGTGGCAAACATTGAAGAAGGGTGGTCAATTCGTGCCCTAGCACAATTTTATGGCAGAAATAAGAGCACAATTCTAGATATTAAAAAGCGTTGGGAGCAAGAAAGGTCATTGAAAAGAAAGGAGGGTCCGGTCATCCTAGAATTTCCAGTCCCGAAGAGGATGCTATGCTTCTGGAGCACTTAAGAGATCATCCCTTTAAAATCGCGGGGGTTTGTTCGGGTTTGTTGATTATAAATATCACAGGATTTCCTGGCTCTCGACCTACTGCCAGTAGAAGAATTAATAAATCAGAATTAGGTAAAAAATCGCGTTGCGACGAAAAAAATTTACTTCGCGGTTACTTTTTGCATTAAATTACATATATCGCGAACCTGAATATTGGAACAGGATAGTTTTCACGGATAAAAAAACCTTTCCAATCTACTTATAACCGACAAAAATCGGGTGTATCGACCAGACGAAGCAAGATTTGAAGAGCGAACAACCTTGCTTTTAGATCTGGGCGTTTTTCTGTCAATATATGGGCTGGTGTATGGTGGTGATTGGAGGGAAGATTTAATTCTGAAAATTATCTTATCTCGAGCATATTATGCTTTCATCTGTTAGGACCATTTATCCCAATAATTCTTTTATTTATCAAAACGTTAATTTTATTGTCCTGTGCACACTGGCGGCTGGTTTAAAAATAATAATGTAGATGTATTACCGTGGCCCTCATTCAGTCCGGATATTAATCCAATAGAAAATGTGTGGGCTATAATTGTAAAAAAAAATATAACTGTAATTTTTTGCCTCAAAAGTCTACTGAATTGGGAAAGATTTATTAATGCTAGGAAGAGCTTCACCCAATTATTATAACAAATTTGATAAACTCGATGCCCAATAGATTGGCTCAAGTGGTCGAAAAACAAGGCTCAATGACCAAATATTAATTTTTATACCTACTATCTTATTATTGTTCTTGTTTAATATAATATTCAATTTGTTCGCATTGTTATATTGTATGTTATTATAAATATAAAATATTACGTTACTATTTTTCTTAATTTTTTTAATTCCTTCATCTACGCCAACGATTTGCGTTTATTGCATATAACCTTAAACATACGTTTCTGATAACCTCAAAGAAATAACCACAAAAGTCTGTTCCAAACTGCTTAAATAATACAAAAACTAATCATAAGACTTGTACGGGTTTTTTATGAACAGAACTGTACGTTTTTTTTTTAAATCAATATTTCCTGGACCAAATAACCATCTTTGTAGTATAATTACCTACAGTTTAACGGTAAAAGAAAAAGATGTATTAATTAATAAAAGCAAAAAAAGAAATATGGGCAAATTTGAAAAAAAATCGTTTTTTGCTTTTATTAATTTCCTAAATTCGCCACTGACTGCCAAGGCCAATCACTAGGATATTTAAAACGAGCATTTTTTCCAACAATTTGATATCATACACTCCTATGCTATTTTAAAATTGACACTGAAAAATTTTCCATAAATCCCTATCGCAAATTTAGAAGCGTTATATGCATTATTGCCGCCCTCTCTTTTCTAAAGAAATATAAAGGCGGCTTTGAAAAACAATAGAATTGTTTTGAAAAGCAATATGGCTTTAATTTAAAGTTGTAATGTCGTTAGTTTCTAAAACATACAATACATACAATCTTGCGGCTTCAGAAGAATTTTTCTGGTCACTCCAAAAATTAAGAGCATATCAATTTGTTCATTTCGAATAAAACTAAACATTTTATCTGATTTACAATGTCAGTTTAATAAACGAATGACATTACAATTTTAATTTAAGACCATATTGGTTTTTAAAACCATTCCATTGTTTTTCAAAGCCGATATTTCTTTAGAAAAGACAGAGCGGCCATAATGCATAACCCTTTAATTTTAATTTTCATATACTTACTACTTGACTATAAATTAACAGATTTAATTAATTTGTAGCACTCTAGATTGAAAATAAAAAATAAGCATAAACATGTTATAACACGTTAAAAAATGACAAGTGAGGTGTCATTTTACTCAAAATGTTATGCTGAATCCCAATAAGTAAAAATATACAAGATGTCCCATTTAAAATATCAAAGTCAAGGTTACTTCCGGTCAGGGCCGATCCTAGAGTGTCGGCCGCCCGCGTGCAAAGACCTATTATGCCGCCCCTCTAAAGAATTTTTCCTATAATGAGTAATACTTAACGTTGACGTTATAAACTCACCTACATGTACATAAGAGTAAAAAGTTAAACATTAATAAAAATGCAAACTACAAATAAAATTTTACGGAAAATTTCACACCTGTCATTCTAAGCCAATCACACACTTTCATTTCGACAGTTACCAATGACAACCTTCAAATTTTTCGAAAATTTTTCTCCTCCTGCCAAGCTAGGCGAACAAACAAAATTAATAAGTGGAATTTTTTTCTTGACAGCTATCATATGATCAGAAAATCAGTATTCAGGATCAAATTTTGGTATTTAATGTTTTTATTCATTTTATAATACTAAATAAATACAAATATTTATTTACCAAATATTTCTTTCATTCAGACTAAATATTTTTGGAATTCTGGTTCGAACTCTTCTCTTCGTAATGGAGAATAACAAGGATAATGGTTATCTTCCCTTTCCACTTCTATCAGATGTCTATGTTTAATATAATAGATGTAATATTTGGATGCAATTTTGTCCTGCTGAATTCTGGTTTTTCTTAAAAAGGATGGGATATCTTCCTCCAAAATCTTCTGGATAGCTGACAAAAGGTTTTCTTGATGGGGATTTAATTCAGTTTTTTCCATTAAACATTGCAAATACTTTAAATTTTTATGAGACAAATTAATGTCCCGTATTTCAGAGCAAGATTTACAAACACCGTAGGGCTTAAAATTAGTTTCTTGATTGTTTACTGCCATGATTTAACTATTGTGAACTAAAGAAGCACGTTTAAGAAATAACTGTCGACGTGACGTATAGCAGAGACGAGTTTGACATCACAAACCTAAGCCTACTTGACTGTGGTATCTACTATCTACCTAGATTTTAAAAATTGTTTTATCTGATGGCATAACTAGCCTAAACTAGACTATACTATGCTTTCCCTTTGTTTTAGTAAATAAAATGTAGTAAAAATAAATAAAAAGGATAATTTTCACTTATATTTTTTGCATTTCGTTTAACTAAACGGTGAGGAAACTTTTTTTGAAAGTTTAAGTATTCCCATAATTATGGATAATTTCAATAAAATAATTCAAATAAATTTTAGGTGTGAAATTTTCTTACCGAATCCCCCGCGTCCTTGAATTAATATCCGGAAATTCGAGCACTAGGGAGATTATAAGTGAAAAGACTTTATTTTTGGGCCAACTAATATGTTATATTAGAGACACCTTTTTTTCTTTTTACTTTAACAAAATAATAAACCAACAAAAATAGACATTTTATAATTAGAAATGTAAAACAACAGTATTTACCAGAAAATATAAGATAATAAAAAGTACTAAAGCATAAATCTCGCGAAACGAAAAGTACCTATATAAATCAGTCCTTCCTCGAAGACTACCTAATAATTAACTATAAAATAATTTTTCTGGCTTTCTGAGAAGCAAATTTGTCAATAATTGCGGTAAGATCAATTTTTCAGAGATTTCGGATTCAATAGAGATGATGACCAAATCTGAAAGTGTGTCATATTATTTCTCAAGTCATTTTTAATAATTTTTAATTTACTGAAACTTCTTTCACCCCGCCACCGAAACAGGCAAGGTTAAAAAAATCCTTATTGCTAGAGCAAAATTTGGAAAACAGGGAATGAGATCATTTTTGACTAAAATTTCTAATATCTTAATTTGCTGTTATGGCTGGCTTTATTTACTGGTAAAGTCGCGGAAAAAATGCCGAAATGATTTAGTTCTTAACTACAAAGAAGACTGCTAAAATAAAGTTTATTTTGTCCCATTGATCTGCGAGCCGCGTGCCGTCGGCCGACCGCGGCCGTTTGATTGAAAATCTTTAATAAATAAAGCCATTTGAAATAATTCACAAAAATATTGTTTTCTTCTTCGACGTTAATTTAAAGTTATCTTTTATTGTTTGATAAATGTCACTTTATTTTTATTTCGAGAAATTCGTAAAAAGTTTTGCTTGATTGACAGAACTATCTGCCGCCCCTTGCTTGCTTGCTGCTTCCGGTCAAACCGGAAGTGCTAACAAATTGAAAATTATGCCAATAAATGCAGACTCATTTCTTATGCATAATCTCAAAATTTCATTTTAATATCTATAAATACAGAAAAGTTATAGGGGTTTTGAGAAACACCCGGTATAGAGCCCCAGGTACAGATGGGGGCTACGCACTGTCTGGCTGGCACCTCACACATAACCATTCTTAATTAAAATTTTTATTGATATACTAACACGTACCATGCAGTCAGTATGAGCATTTAAAATTCCAATGTGGTATACATAATTAATGAATTTTCATTAGGTATGCTTTTTAGTGAAATTAAAAAACGGAGAAAAAAGCTCGTCGAATAATAATATGACTGTTAAACGCACATGATGCATACCCACTCTTATGTATACCTATTGAATAGCATATTTTAACACATACTTAGTGTTTTATACCGGGTGTTCAATATAAGAATGTGCAAAGCGTTTGACAAACAATCGAAATAAACACAATAATGCCTACAGTGTGCGTTTGTAACGCATTGTATTGTCATTCCTAAGATATTAAATAAACAAAATTTAATTGAAAAATAAAAAAAAACCTTCTACCCATCTTTCATCGCAAGTAAAAGTAAAACTCGTTTCGAACATTTCTAATTCACTTTATAATCAACATTTACCGGAGGAATACAAAACAAATTTGAAATTTGGCATTTATGTATAACTTAATATGCCCTTTTAATAAAATAATCAATAAAAAACTACACTGAGGAAAATCTAATACCACAAGTTTGCTAAGACATTGTTTGTATTGATAGCTTATTTTTTATTAACCCATATTAATTAAATTGTTATAGTGTATCAAACCCGCTTTAGTGTTATATCAATTCCAGGTTTGCTAGAACAGTGTTTTTATTGGTAGTAATCAGTTCCATTAGCAGCACATCAGTCTTGTTGAATAATGAACTATACTTTTAATATAGCAATTTTTCAAACTTTGCATGTCAGATGAAGCAATAGAGGATTCTTATTTCCCACAACCCATCATTAGTATTGGACTTTATAATCTATGGACGAATTTTACCATCTCAGAAAACTATGTCGCATAATAGATAATCATATACAATGTTATACGACACGAACAATATCACACTTGAAGCTATTTAAATTTTTGAGAACTACAGTACTGATTTTTAGTGGTAAGTATATGCTTTATTGACCGTAGCAAGCAAATGATAAATGTTTCATTACAACTGCCAGTCGGAACTAACACAGTATATAAAACCATTTTATACCCCTAATACAACTTGATAATTACTGTGAGTATTCAGAGCAACAATGGCTATAAACCATTCTATTGTAGTATTAACTCCTATATCCAAAAGATGAAAATCTGAACATTCTATGGCTAAAAGCCATTCCAAGAGCTAATTGGTCGCCCACACAGTATTCTGTAGTTTGTGCCAAGCATTTTTGTCCCCAGTGACATTATTCGTAAGGATATTTATCTTTTGCCTGATGGCACCACAAAAAAATCCAACTAAAGTGAGACTAAATTTAACAGCTGTTCCGTGCTTTTATCCCAATTTGCCTGCTTACTTGTCAAAAACTGTTCTCATTCCTAAAAAAAAGTCCAGCGGAGAGAAACGAGGAACAACAAGAGCGCACATCTCAACTTAATCAAGCTTTCAAGCAATCAGATTTCATAAAAAGTTTTGACGATCTAAGTAATTATTCACAAAAAAATAATACTTCTGAATTTGGGGAAGTAAAAATTGTAAGTGACTCAAAAATATATTTTTATAGTTTAGATTTGACCAATGACTGTATAAATATTGTTAATCAGGTTTCAGTGGACATTGATATGAAGGTAAAGGTTTTTTTAAAACGCAATGAATTGGCTTACTATGATTTGAAATGGATTTTACCCTTCGAAAGAATAAAAAATTCGCCCGTTGCCGAGCGTCATAATGATAGTTTGTGGATCCGCAACTCCCAGCTGATGCGGCGTTGCCCGATGTCGCTTCATGGCTTCTTTTTAAGGCGGTTGTAGAATTGCTGTAGCATTGTTTTCGCACCTTTTAGAGACACCCTGTATATGTGCACATTACATACGTATATATATTTAATACATTTTTAACATTTCTCAGTGTTACTTCACGTCTCTGGCCGGAGGACATAACAATTAATTTAAATTTTTAATATTTATCTAATGGCAGAAAGTTGTTATGTTTATGGTCGTCTTTTATATGTGCCTCTTGGCCTCTTTTGACGCGGCAAAGCGGGAGGGAACTTGCTGGTTTCTTATAAAAATACTTAGGTAAATAGGTAAGCAACGATCTGCTTCTCTATAGATAATAAATTTCCCCATCGCCTCTTGGACGATACCGATGGTACACCACTGTCTTAGGACATAATGAAGCGCCTATACGGGTAAAATGCATCTCATTGTCTGAAGCTATGTCGGAATCATGGGGCTTTGTTGCCGTGAACCGTGAAATTTAGTATTAATTTAACGACATGGAATTTGTGGCAGAAAAGTAGTAGTATCATTGTGGCCAAAAATTATTGGTACAAGAAAAATTCAAAATATGTTGCTTCTAGATTATTATATACCTACCGTGCGAGCAAAAATTATTTGCATCAAAGAGGGCCTTGCATCTAAGGACGTAATGCTTAGCCGTAGAGCTTAATACCTGGTGGGTGTCAGTAACTAACTGAATTAACAATCAATCAGTTATTTCGTCATCTTTGACAGTCGTTACAAGTAATTTGATTCATCGCTAATTTTTCCAATTTCTTGAACAATTCACATAATGGGCTTTACGAAACAGCACAACACATTCATGGTTGAAGCGTATTTTTGAAACGGGGTTAGAGTAAATTGTGAGTGGCAATACAATCCGGGTTTGTGCAACGACGATTTTCACAAACATTTTCCCAACGTTGCTTTTATTGCTGGGGATTTTTATCATTGCCTGAAAAGGACCGTGGCTGTGTTTAGGGAAACAGGTTCTATACAACACAAAAAAGGAGCAGGAAGACCATCTGTAAGAACAGAAGAACTTGTTGCAAAGGTAAATATGAAGAGACGTGTGAATTTATGCTTGGAGCATGGCGGTGGCCAATTTCAGCAATTTATGTAATTATTTTTCTTTTTCTTTCTGTATATTCTTACTTTGTTAATTTTGTAAACAACAAAAATAAATTTGTATTTGTCTACTAATTTTATTACTCATTAGTTTGGCATATCATGTCATAATATGAATTTGACAAAATTTTAACCTAGATTTGGTTAGATATTATATCGTCCCCATATCATTATGATCTAAACTAAGCCCTTCGTTTTTTAATCCAAGCCCTCTTTGATGTAAATAATTTTTGCTCGCACGGTACATTCCAAATAATGGTAAACAAGTGACATTATTAAAATAAATAACAGGTAGTTTGCATTATAAAATTACCCAGTATAGTCTCTAACTCTTTTAAATTCACGTATGCCAATTGGTAACTTTTTACTTTAAACTGCAAGGCATTAAATTACCAACCAATTGGGTCATGGTAATTAAACATATTTTCTTTACTGATGTGCATGCCTAAGCTATTTATTGGAACCACATAACTGGCCTGTTTCGATGGGGTTTTCTTTATACAATTTCTTAATTAATTGCAGAGAGATGATCGACAGCGTTGTGATATCTAAGAAATAATCTCATCATGACAAGGTTTTTTTTCTCTAAATTAAATTTGTTAGCTTTAATTTGATAAGTCACTGAAGCAGAGATAAGAAGGCGAATTTTTCCGTCCTTTATTGTTGACGCCTCAATAAGGAGTTTAGAAGTAAAACATGTACCCAGATTTAGTCTGTTGACACGCCAGACTGATAAGCACAGACATGTAATGTATGAATATAATTAAGAATTAGAAATATTTTATTATTCTTTAGTACAAACCCATTTAAATTATGGAATACTAGGATGGGGAGGCATAAATAAGAATTATCTTAATAATATGGAAACTATTCAAAATTTCAAAAATACATTTTGAAAATTATTTACGAAAAAGACCACCAATATTCTTCTGATTTACTATTTAAAGATAGCAAAAAAAATGGATATTAAACAAATATTTTCTTACAACATATTAATATATATTTTTAAACATAAAAATAAAATTAATTATATTAATCACACACATGAAACTAGTCATAAAAATACTGTTACATATAAAAATAGAGGAAACAAAACAATAGCACACAAACATTTTTTTAAACATCAATCCATATATTTTTGATATGCTACCACAGTTAATTAAAATAATTAAATAATTATAAAAATAAAATTAAAAATTGGATATTATCTAATCCAAGAGATATATTCAAGAACGTCATTAATAAATAATAAATATACCAAGTTATAATGAATAAAATAAATAAATATATATATTATATACATAACTTATTGTATCTTCGTATACTATAGCGATATAAAATATACCAATAAAATATTGTCAATTATTGTCATTCGTTTTATATTATAATCTAGTTGTGCCTGAATTATGAAATATATTCTTGACAAAAATATTATATTATTTAACTCAAAACAAGTATTTTACTTCTGAGTTAGGAATTGATAGTTTATACAAAAAAAATTATGTATTAGCATTAAATGTCTAAAAAATATTTGAATAAAATTTTATTACATATTATTATTATTATGAGGAGACCAAATTGTTTACATTTTGTCCCGGTCAGAAATATTTTTAAACAGAAATCAATGATGCCAAATTTACGCTGATTGCCCTAGAACTACCGCCTGTATTTGAAAACGAAGGTTACATTGTGATCTGTACCTATTAAGTAACAATAATATGAGTGTTTTTTAAATTTTCTACAGCTCAAATTATTTATAGTTTAATAATGATATCAAATTATACTTTAAGGAATTCTCAAGGGAAACGCTGTACGGACGCTTTTACTACGAGTGACGCAGAGTTTTTGATATTCGTTCATTAGCTAACGTTTAGCCACCTTAAGAGGGATTACTAATTTGAAAAGAAATCTCAATCAGGTTTCAGTTTTAGCTCACTTTGTCCTTCAAAAATTACAAAAAATTGTTAGATTGCAATCCTTTACCCAACTTGTATTACGGTCAATTAAGAAAAAAGTACAGCTAGGACACCTGAGGAAATAGCCTCCTCTCCTTGATCATACACTGAGGAAAATGATCTAATACAACAGGTTTGCTAAGACATACTTTGAATTGATAGCTGATTTTGTATTAACCCATAGGTATTAAATAAATTGCCAGTGTATCAACCCCGCTTTAGAGTTATATCAATTCCAGATTTGCTAGAACAGTGTTTTTATTGGTATAGTAATCAGTTCCATTAGCAGCACAGTCTTCTTGAATAATGAACTACTTTTAACCCTTGAGCGCCCAGCCTACTAAAAGCAACGTAAATGCCCAACCGGGGTCCCCAAGGGACCCCATAGTAAATAAACATATGGATATGCATTAAAGTGTATTTTAATTATCAAACACAAGCTTAAGGTTATAGTGTTCAAAATATTTATTAAATATTTAAAAATTAACTTACAACACCTTCTGAAGAATATTAACAAAAGCAAAACAAATACTAATATGTAGGTATTATACTATTATCTCTGAGGGACCCCACCTACCTAATAGCGTTATAACCTGGCACTGTCGCGGCGTCGGCGGCTCAAACCAAACTAACACGCAACGGTCCCAGATGATTCCGAACAAATATCGTGAGATTTCTCGGGAAAAATCGGGAGAAATCGTGAGATCTCGCTTTTGTTGTCTTTTCTTTATTCAGTAGGCCTTTGGCACGGCTTACAGTAAAATGGGTTCTTGCTTAAATACTGGCAACGTTGTAAGAGGCGTGTTTCACTCATGCTGCGAAAATCATTTAAATGCGTACGTACGTAAAAAACCACAAAATTTTTTAACAAAGGTTTAATAGTGCGTTACAATACAAAAAATAAACACTTAAAAAAAAACATTTTTTAAAATTTAAAACAATAGCCATCATCAATACAATACATACATACATCAAATAAAAATAATATTGGTAGGTAGTAGGTATACCTAATTACTCTAATCTGAAGAGGAATCTGAATCTGTTTCAGAAGGAATATTCATTTCTTCCTTGGAATATAATATTCGACTGTTCATTTTTTTTATTAATTCGGGTGAAATTTTAAAGTTGTAGCAATAAGGGCCGCTATTTTTTATATAACTTTTTGTTAAAAGAATACCTTCTAAAGTATCACTTTTCAAACTATTTCGTATGGTCGTTTTGTTAAGGTTTATTTGAGAAAATGATCGTTCTACATTGGCACTAGAGTGTGGTAAACATAATATATTAAAAACAAAACTAATTAACTTGGAAAACTTAGGTTCGCTGTCGCTATACTGAATTTTTGAAACTTTTTGCCAAAATTCAATCACGTCGTCCTGAGTAGTTAAATCAAAGTCATTAAAATTTAAATTTTTTAACATTCTCCATTCGTTATCTATCCGTTGTATTTCTCCTTCAGTCACTAGATTTGGAAAATGAGTTAGAACATCTGAAATAGTTTTAAGTTTATTACTTATAATTACCTGTGGATCAATAAATTCAAGCTTTGAAAACACCGAATTTTTTAAAGGAAACCGTAATAAAATCTGTTTTACACTTTCTATATAAAAAGCAAGGCATCTCTTTTTTACAGAGTTTAAAATATTTGGAGCACAAGAACTAGAATTTATAAGGGCTCCAAAATACATATCTTCCATCTCCAAAAAGTTTCTAGGGTTCCTAAAATCTATATCATATACACTCGTATTATTTAAAATATTTTCTTTTATATAACATTCCATTATTGTTTTTACTATATTTGTTACTTCTTTGTATATGACATGAATTTTAGGTTTTTCGCTTTGCATTAAAGTATTTAAACTTGTAAAATATGGTAAAACATATGATAAAAATTCTAAATATAATTTGGTTTCAGGTTGCTGCAACTGATTTAATATGGAGGTTGCTTGCAAAACATTTTGACTTGATTGATCAATGAAATACAAAATTAAAGCATTATATTGTGCAAGCAACCTTCTAACAACAGCTTCTAGGGATAACCATCTTGTTGTTGAGGGGTGTAAAATTTTTACTGAAGAGACATTAGCAAACTCCTGAAATTGTTTTAATTCCCCTGACCTTTTAGGACTATTTGCGAAGTAATTGTACACGTCCCTAGTTAACTTTTCAATTTCTTGTGGAAGCTGTTCACAGGAGTAGGACGCACATAAATGAAAACTATGACATATACATTTCATTATAAAAATATTTGGTATTGTTTCTTTCATTCTGCTAGCCACCGAGTTTTGTGCCCCCATCATGTTATTCGCCCCATCTGATGCAAAACCGATGCAATTTTTTTTAAATGGTATTCCATATTTATTAAAGAAAATTATTATATGATCAAAAAGAGCTGCACCTGTAGCTTCTTGAACAGGAATTAATGCTAGGAAATAATCTTTCACATGCTCATCATTACAATTGATTCTTGATATTAATGCCAAATTTTTAATACATGAACGGTCAGTTGATTCGTCTGCAATAATGCTAAATTTACAAGTTTTCATAAGTTCTATAATTCTTTGCCTTTCTGACATACCCGTTACGTTTGTTATAACAGATTTGATTTTTGTGGGGCCACATTTAATCTGTTTTGCAATAGCAGAGTCACTACAACAAGATCGAATTAAATTTGGTAAGTGTTCCATTAACTTAAAGGATAAATTATGCTCGGAAATAAAACCTGCAATTCGTAACTCGGCTTCTTTGGCTTTCATTTCAATACTTATTTCCTTGGTTTTTTCACTGAACATTGCTGATATAGTTTTTTGGCCAGTAGTAGAAGTTTGGAATGATTGTTTGTGTTTCGTTGTTTCCTCATGTTTTGTCAAATCAGTTTTCCCACGGCCTACTTTTAGGTCACTTTTACACGCTTTACACCTGAAAAAAGGTTCATTTTACAACAATTTTTAAAAATTGAAACCCACAAAACATATTGTGTTGTTGTTAACTAAGATCTAAAGACTTACCAGACAAAAAATTGACCTTTTTTACTAGGAGTAATCCACTTAAAATCTGTTTCCCAGTCCTTTTTGTATTTTTGTTCATAATGTAATTTTTGTTTCTTTTTTGGAGTTGATGGTTCATCCAATTCACTATCTTCAGAAGACGACATTTAAAAAAAAAATTTATTATTTTTTTTATTACGGGGAAATTACCATTAGCTAGAATAAACTGAAGAAAACGTTATCCGCCAACCGTATTATTACACAGTCGCCTGCGCTGCTACAGTCTACAGTGCACGATTCCCGCCCCGCGCCGTGAGCGTCACGTAGGCATAATACAATCGCCCAATACAATACAGTACAGTCGACCAGCATAAATTTATTTTTATTCGTATACTTTTCAGTTTTTAGCGTTATGAACAGATTACGTCGGATCTGTGGTTATAACATGACATAATCCACAAGAATTTTGATTTTTGATAGGGAAGTTAGTTAAAATCGTGAGAAATCGTGAGATTTCAATCATTTATCGGGAGATCGGGAGATTAGGTATGAAATCGGGAGATCTCACGATAAATCGGGAGATCTGGGACCACTGACTAACACGTGCTAACACTATTTTCAAGCACATACCTAAAGGCGCAGTTGCCAGATTTTTTTAATTCCAGAAATACTAAGGAAAATACTGTACTGGGGTCCCGCAAGGACCCCGCTTAGGCATTCAAGGGTTAATACAGCAATTGTGTTAAGAAATAGTTTGTATCTTATCAATGCGACGCATTTTGTTCCCAGTAAAGCGCTTTCTATACAATTAAGAAAGCAGAACAGCGCCCCCATAAACGAATTGTATCCGTTAGACCGTATAATCCACAAGACGTTGGTGGGGGGTTCGTAGCGATCGGAAATCGTCGCGCGCAGTATAGTATTAGTTTTAACGTATTTGTTGCGCAGGTCACATCGTTGTTCGGAGTCTTCTAGCTGTCCTGTCTGAATTTGAATGTTATTGATCGTACCAATACCTGTTTCAATTAATTTATTTTTACTTTGTATTTAAGTTTTTTTAAACTTTGCACGTCAGACAAAACAATAGAAGATTCTTATTTCACTCAACCCATCCTAGATAATTAGATAATCATATGCAATGTTAAACGACAAGAACAATATCACCATAGAAGCTATTTCAATTGTTGAGAACCACTGTACTGATTTTTAGTGGTAAGAATAGATATGCTTTATTAACCGTAGCAAGCCAATATTATGATTAATGTCAAATTTCATTACAACTGCCAGTCGGAACTAATACAGTATATAAAACCAGATTACACCCCCAATAAAACTTGATAAATACTGTGAACTGTGAGTATTCAGACCAATAATGGCTATAAACCATTCTATGGTAGCATAAACCGTGATATTATTATCACTACACAACGGTCTAGCAATTTTCGTTGTCTGCAGTAGGAAAGCGCGTTGCTGTCACATATTATAGTATTAAACATTATTTGTATAAAGAGTAGCTATGCGAATTCTTAGAAGGCTTTTTCTCAGTGTATCTACATACATAATATGTAAGTATTTTGTTGGTTTTTATTTTAATTGGTTCAGTTTTACTCGATTGCACATTATGCTCCCGATACTCCGATACCCACATGCAACAGCTCCCTATCTGGGACATTGCATTACAAACATCCTAAGTTACTGGAAACACCGCGAGCCGCGACGAAACGACCGGGATGACTCGACGTTTTTCGAGATTCTAATTAAAATCGAAACGTTGCGGCGCTCCGGGTAATTACTCGGTAACTTGATGGTTTGATACAAAGAATTTTATAAAATTACCGGAACAATGAATTCAGGTTATTGGCTGTCGAATGCAGTGCATTAGAGACGTCGATTGTGTTGTGATACAGGGTGTCGAAAGGCAAACATGCCACAGAAAAACGTAATTATTATTAAAGGGGCCCGTTCACGAGGCGATTATCGAGCGAGCAGATCGACGATCTAGTCGCGTGCGATCGAATTACCAAAAGATTGTCCCGTTAGCATCTAGACATTCTTCCATAGGATTCGGCACCCGTCTCTATTTTGATTGGATGATTTCAAATTCCGTCTAAAAAGTATATTGGCAACCGGTTTGTTCGTTGTTACCCAGAGCATTTTAATTTTATAAAATAATATTAGTTGAAATAATTGAATTTAAAAAAATGCTCTAGGTAACAACGAACAAACCGGTTGCCAATATACCTTTTAGACGGAATTTGAAATCATCCAATCAGAATAGAGGGTGGCCGAATCCTATAGCGGAATGTCTAGATGCGTCCCGTTAGTGGGCGATGTCAATAACAAGCGGTATTTTGGTTGCAAAGCGATTATTTAATTTACCAGATGAAAGGTGAATCGGGTTGCGATCGAAAGCAATTTACACAGATTGACAGAAGGTTGCTGTGTAAAGGGAGGTCGCTAACCGGGTCGCTCAATTTCTTTGACGTTTTTAGTACCGTGCGAGCTAAAATTATTTGCATCGCCTTGCATCTAAGGACGTAATGCTTAGCCGTAGAGCTTAATACCTGTTGGGTGTCAGTAACTACCTGAATTAACAATCAATCAGTTATTCTGTCATGTTTGACAGTCGTTACAAGTAATTTGATTCATCGCTAATTTTTCCAATTTCTTGAACAATTCACACAATGGGCTTTACGGAACAGCACAAAACATTCATGGTTGAAGCGTATTTTCGAAACGGGGTTAGAGTAAATGGTGAGTGGCAATACAATCCGGGTTTGTGCATTGACGATTTTCACGAACATTTTCCTAACGTTGCTTTAATTGCTGGGGATTTTTATCATTGCCTGAAAAGAACCGTGGCTGTGTTTAGGGAAACATGTTCTTTACAACACAAAAAAGGAGCAGGAAGACCATCTGTAAGAACAGAAGAACTTGTTGCAAACGTTCCTGAAATAATGCAAAATACGCCAACAAATTGTATAAGACGCCTGTCCCAAGAAGTGGGAAGATCTTATGGAACATGCAAGACTATTCTTAAGAAGCAGCTAAATTTATTTCCTTATAAAGTGCAGGTATTCCAATGAATACAAGCCTCTCAATGGTTTACCCAAAATTTATTGGAAATAAATGATTTATTAGACTTGACATTTTTTTCGGATGAAGCCTGGTTCCACCTCTCCGGTTATGTGAATTCTCAGAATACACGCATGTGGAGTAGTAAAAATCCCCATTTTTTTGTAGAGTCCACATTGCACCCTCAAAAAACGTCGTGCTTTAATACTTGTGGTCTTTTTATACGTGTCAAATGGCGATTGCTCCTAAGGTACCGACGCCATTTTCTATCGTCAATTCGATTTGCCGAACTGTTGAAGATTCGCATGTGCACTGCAGTGCTGTGTTGATCAGAGTCGTTATTTTTATGCTTTTCGCATACGAACAAGAAAGACATACATATCCTGGAACTGGTAGAGCAAGGCAGATGTTAGTCAGCCGGTCATCGTTTTGTTTACTTTCGTGTTTTGTGCAATTATGGAACCTTTCCAGTTAAAACAAACACAGATTCGTTTGAATTCTTAGGAGAGATGACATCTAGATAGACTAGAAAACATCGTGTTACCAATAAAAATTGTTGTTTTTACTTCAGTTCTGAAAATCGTCGTGTTTACTTTCAAGGATTTTAAGGTAAATTGTGGCAATTTTAGTAGTTTCAAAAAACTGCTTTTTTTAAGTTTCTGGGCATTTATTTAAAAAAAAAAACGGCATACTGTTCGTTAATGCCTCCTTGAACAGCCCTTCCAAAATTAGATATACTAATTATTTTTTTAAATAATTGCAAGGTTCCGGAAGTTACCTACCCCTGCATTCAAGACATTTACAGGACTTTTATACATTAATAACCTTGAGAACTGTGCCCTTAATGGGAAAAAGTAACGCGATTGTACTAGACAGTTCCTAAAACTTTAATTTTTAATTAGAAATAGTCACTGCACGAGCGCTTTGACCATTATTAAAATAAAAACTGATTGAAGAGAGTTGAATGATCGGTTGACAACCAAATCGTCAGGAAATTTTTAAACAATTTGATCGGACGACTCGGATGCTCGATAGTCGTACCACGGTACCAGCTTTATACAGCGCGTGACCTGAATTTTTATATTTTAATGTATGCTTTTTAATATCTCCGTAAGAATATATCGTCGACCCATGATCAATGGTACGCAGTCCATCTAAAAGCACCCATTTAAAATAACTGCCTTTATACGAGTCACCATAACTGGCCATCACTGAAACGGCTCTTAAAACGATTGTGGTATTATTGGGACACCCTGTAAGTTATATCGCGAAAAAGTATTGCAATAAGTCAATGTAGCGATATAGACGCAAAACCTCAAGTTAATTTAATTGGCCACGGTTTGTCTTTTAATTCAATTATTAACGTAGTGCAAAAAATATAAAAGAAGCTATTATTATGGATTACTATCGTTGTTGGTTGATAATGAAAGCATTTACAATAAGGGATTGATTTGACTATACGCTGTTTTGTTAATAATAGACTATAAAATGTATTTTTCACGATACGAGAAATCTAATTATTTTTAAAAGACTTTTTCCAAATGTTTTCAGGGAGTCTTGCAATATGACGTCATAAAAAAAAGCTCCAAGTACATACGGGTTTTTATTATTACTATATATTACCATGTGAGTATTATAAACGCATCCTTTTGAAAATCGTTTCAAAAGTTAAAATGTGGCAGTTCTGGCACAGTGTTGCTAACATTCAACTCTCTTATGACCCCAAATAATAGTACTTATATTACCTAACAAATACGCATGCGCCAATGGAACCGACAACTTCGCGGTTCGCGCCGTTGCCTTTAAATGTGAATCATGTTTTTAGGGCTGCACATGTATACAAAAATAGAATTTTAAAAGTAAGATAGACCCTTTTTGAGTATTCAAATCACAAAACGACAACGCTGGTTGCCTGCACGTGGAGGAACACAATGCACGCAAGTGCAAAACTAGGTGAGTTACCGGTGTCAGACCTCTAAAAACGCGTGTCTGTCTGATTACTGGCCAATGAAAAGCTATATAGTATAAAATATGCCTCGCCCGCAATTTAGACATTTGTCGGATTAATTTTCAGGTTAAAGAGGTATTTTTAATTTGTTTTTCAAACTTTGTTTATGTGTTTGCGATAAAACCGGTGAGCTTACAAAAAAAAATATCATATTTTTTGAGTAGTTAGGATGTCGATTTATTGACACTTAGCGATTCAACCATTCCATTGGTTCATCTTCCTTAAAAGTGATTGGAGGAAACACTGTTTTATATATTTCTTATTACATATTACTTATTTTTTAATTGTGTCTTGGCCTTTACTTACCGATGTTGAATAACTTATAACTTCATTATCATTATAATCATATCATACCTGAAACAAACAAAAAAACATTCTTAATAATAAACAATTACGATATTAAAAATAAAAATTTCATAAGTAAAAAGTTTTACTTCATTAATCTCGATATTACAATTAGTTTAAATGCTAGATGGCAAGAAACATTTAAATAAACATATTTCTTAACGAAACATCATTTTTATTGATTATTGAAATGAACCGTGACTGTGTTTAGGGAAACAGGTTCTATACAACACAAAAAAGGAGCAGGAGGACCATCTGTAAGAACAGAAGAACTTGTTGCAGACGTTTGTGAAATAATGCAAAATACGCCAACAAATTGTAAGACGCCTGTCCCAAGAAGTGGGAAGATCTTATAGAACATGCAGAACTATTCTTAAGAAGCAGTTAGCAGCAATTTATGTAATTATTTTTCTATTTCTTTCTGTATATTCTTACTTTGTTAATTTTATAAACAACAAAAATAAATTCGTATTTGTCTACTTATTTTATTACTCATTAGTTTGGCATATCATGTCATAATATGAATTTGACAAAATTTTAACCTGGATTTGGTTAGATATATATCGTCCCCATATCATTGTGATCTAAACCAAGCCCTACGTTTTTTAATCCAAGCCCTCTTTGATGCAAATAATTTTTGCTCGCACGGTATAGTTGAACTCTAAAATCGACATGACCTCAACAGAAGTTTTAAACCCGATGTTCAACTTCAATAATAGATTGTCAGTTTTTTAACATGTTCCGTCGGTTTGTAGCTTTGGAAATTCAAAGGTATGTGTTAAGTGGGGTGTGTCCAACCTATGGAGAACTAGAGGGTAGGAGGCCGATCGACAATGGCAGCATTTTCAATTTCTGTCCCGGTTTTTTGGTTAGTTCGCTATTGGCCGACAGATGGCTCTCGCGTCCGAAGTGGGCTGATGTTGTCTTCTTCTTCTTCGTTTTTAATATGGAAAAGTAGAACCTCCATAGTTTTTAACTTTTACTAAACCCTTTTTTTTCTGTGACTTTTACTTTTGACAATTGACATTTTATTTTTCGAAATAACAAATAACTTTTGAAGGCAAGACAAGACAAATAACGTTGTATTGTAATTAATTTCTATATTTATAATGAATAATGGTACAATTTATAAAAGTAGAGTTTGCTTTGTGTCGGGGTGTAAGACAGGATCTTCTTCAGAGGTGAAACGCAGCCAAATAAGTCTCTTTCTAGCTCCAAAGGTAAAACCTTCTAGCTAAAATGTTCCTGTATTTTAAAAACGAAGCATCGTTGGAACTTTATACAGGCCGAGTTTATTAATAAGTATAACAAAGTAAGTGTAAATTCATATAAAAGTCCTTATTTGTTCCTTAAAGAACTAATTTAAATAAAAATAGTTATCGCGTCCATAAGAAACCATTTATTTGATAGCCCACTTCGAACACGAGCGCCATCTTACGGCGACTCGTAAAGCTGAATTACCGATGCTAATTTGGGACCGAATCCAATGCATTGCGATCGGCCTCCTACCTCAAGTCCTCCATAGTCCAACCCAATACATACTGCAAACATTCGTTTGTTAATATTTATATGGGACTAGTCTATCATTTTGTTAAATCTTTGGTGCCCCTTATTTTTTGTTGAAACAAATTCAAATAGAATTTGACACACCAGTAGATGAGAGTTGTCACTAGACCAACGCACATGCACAGTCAGTTGTTTAATAGCAGATTGGTTGATGTATTTTCTAGTTCGTATAACTTAATAGAAAAAAACATTATACGGTTCTGTACGACAGAGGGTCATTTTTGAAAGATATCAATGGCACTTACATAGCGGAACTGTCTTTATAGTAAGAAGGGACAGACGACACGCCGATAGGACGGGATAATAAATTGATTATATCGATTGTCGATTAAAGGGAACATTAGGCAATTTTTCGGGAGACCAGCGAAATAAATCTGTTATAGGGATGTCGCAGATTATTCGATATTAATGGTGTTTTAGCCATACTGGTCGGTAAATGTGAGGGATGTCATAGAAAATTAATAACAGTTAGGTACCTATATAAATTTTTATTTTACTTTACTCCCAACCAACTTTACAAGTTTATTATAGGGATAAGTACAGACTGTCCGCGGATAGGGTTTACAATAGCACAAATATGGATGAAAAATTTCATTTTTCGGGAAAAAGTCATTCTTGATAAAAAGTTTTGCTTGTAAAAAAAAGTGCAATTCACGAAGAGAAAATTTTGATTTTTTATACAGGGTTCGCAAAAACTTCAAAAACATGATTTTTCTCCAAAGAGTAAACTACCTTTATCTTTCACTTCTGACCAAAATGCCAATTAGAAAACTTACTTAGAATAACGTTGGTAATTTAAATCCGAGATTTAAAATAAATCTTCGATTTTTTTTAGTTTTTTTAATTTTTGGAGGTAAATGGAAATTTTGCTTCTCAATAGAAATATTAATATAAAATTTTATTAGACTCTATTTTCATAATGGGTGGTGTGTATCTTATTTTAAAATTTTAAATGCATTCCTACCATCTTTTGTAAAAACAAGGGTTTTTTTACCTTTTTCTTTCTTTAAATTTCCAGTAACACCAAAAACCAGTTTTTGCAACTTTTTGATACCCCTCTGTCATTGATAATGTATGTATTTCGACCGCTAATGCGGCTATCCAAAAAAAAAAATCTTTTACCTCTAAAAATTAAAAAAACCTAAAAAATCGAAGATTTATTTTAAATCTCGGATTTAAATTACAAACGTTATTCTAAATAAGTTTTCTAATTGGCATTTTGGTCAAAAATGAAAAATAAGGGTAGTTTACTTTTGGAGACAAATCATGTTTTTGAAATTTTTGCCAACCCTGTATAAAAAATTAAAATTTTATCTTCGTGAATTGCATTTTTTTTACAAGCAACACTTTTTATCAAGAATTACTTTTTCCAGAAAAATGAAATTTTTCATCCTTTTGTGCTATTGTAAACCCTATCTGCGGACAGTCTGTATATAAAAATAATTAACAAATAAATTATTATTACTCTAACTTAGTAGGTTTACTTATAATATATAAAAAAAGACAGTTAAAAAAAATTCGTTTCGTATAAACGTTTGATTAACTCGTTAAGAAAGAAAATTATAAGTACTAGCAAATATTTTTTTAAATGAAATTTAAATATTGGTAGTTTTTTTAATGTTTTAATATTTTCGGGTAAAATATTATACAGGGTGGTTCAAAAGTACTTTGACAAACTTCGGGAGGTAATGGCTGGCAATATTTTAACATGAAAAGTTTTTATAAACAGTGGTCCTTGGCGACTTCGTTACTGAGATACAGGGTGTTGAAATGTTAAAAGAAATAGTAATAACTTTTAAATAATTCCTTAACGAGTTATTTTTTTTTTATGAAATTTTGTTAACTAAATAAGCATCTAAGGACACTAATTTTTAAAGTACAACACGTTCGTAAATTTAACCAGTGGCGTCGGTACAAAATGTTACTATCATATTTTTTGTAAAAACTGTGCTACACCACTGACTTATTTTATTTTAACTTTTATTTTATAAATCCCCCCTTTATTTAGAACAAAAAAGATCACGTGTGTTTTTTTGATACGAGGGACGGTATACGCCTAAGGAAGGTATCTGAGGATGCCTATTTTCTAAGTATAACACGTTTTCGTGGCATTATTTATTAGTATGTTATTTTTTAATATTTTGTATTTTGACAAGGCGGCTTTGGAAATGCTTTTTTTGTCGATAAATTAAAACATATTTGACAGTTAGTTACCATGGAGTTTTATGTCTTTAGTTTTGTTATTTTCAATGGTAACTAACTGTCAAATATGTTTTAATTTATCGACAAAAAAAGCATTTCCAAAGCCGCCTTGTCAAACTACAAAATATTAGAAATAACATACTAATAAATAAATATGTATGCCACTGAAAACGTGTTATACTTAGAAAATAGGCATCCTCAGATACCTTTCTTAGGCATATACATATTTGTTTATTAGTAAGTATGTATGTAGGTATTCGTTAAAATACTGTAATAAATATTTGAGTGGTTGATCAGTTTAAAACACATTTTTTAATATTTGTGTATATTTAAATAAAATAATCATTTACGCTTAAACCGTCCCTCGTATCAAAAAAACACTCGTGATCTTTTTTGTTCTAAATACAGGGGGGATTTATATGAAAAAATTCAAAATGAAATAAGTCAGTAGTGTACCATAGTTTTCACAAAAAATATGATAGTAACATTTTGTACCGACGCCACTGGTTAAATTTACGAACGTGTTGTACTTTGAAAATAAGTGTCCTTAGATGCTTATTTAATTCACAAAATTTCATAAAAAAAAAATAACTCGTTAAGGAGTTATTCAAAAATTATTACTATTTCTTGTAACATTTCAACACCCTGTATCTCCGTAACAAGGTCGCCAAGGACCACTGTTTATAAGAACTTTTCATGTTAAAATATTGCCAGCAATTATCTCCCGAAGTTTGTCAAAGTACTTTTGAATCACCCTGTATAATATTAATCCATTATATAACAATGACCGTTTTCCAAAGTTGCTGTTTATTTCAACAGTTTGTAAAAAAATAATTTGTCTAGTATCATGTCTATGAATATCATGAACTTTTGTAAACGTTATATTAAAAATTTATTGTTTTAATAGTAAAGAATAAATATAAATATAAATATACAAATTTTTTTGCTAGAGGGCGCAATTTGTATTAAAAATTATTGTTTTGGCAATAACTCTGAAACGAACAAAGATATCGAACTGCGGTCTTCACATCTTTTCTTGCAAATGTCATCTACTTTTCGATTATGATGTCATAGTTATACCGTATGATTTGAATTTTCGGGATAAAATCGAAAAAACTGTTATTATTACAAATTGCGCCCTCTAACAATTTTATTAAACACTATCGTGTACTGTGGGATACGGCGATTGAAGATACTTACCTTTCCCTTCCAAACAAGCCTCAATTTAGTAAAATCGGATAAGTCGTTTAGAAGTTGCAGCGATTTTAATGTTTACAAATTCAATAGCTTCCCCCACTTTTATCAAGGTCGGTACGCCAACGAGCCTTGAACCAAAATGATGCAGAATTGTCTAAGCTTTTCGATAATGTAATCAGAGTTATACCTTAAAATGGGAATTTTCGGAGAAATTTAGAATTAAAAAAAAATTAATTTTGCCCCTTTGCGGCGAAATGAGGAACTTAAAAGTAATTTCCAGACCGCTTTAATCATAATTTTTTTTTCAAGTTTCTATGCCTAGTAGTTTCCGAGATATGGCCGGTGGCCACCCTTAATGAAACACCCTGTATATCGATATAAAAAATAAGAAGTGGACCTCGGTTATGCCCATCAATCAAATAATCAATATCCGCCTTTCACTTAAACACTGTACTAGGTATATAGGTACTACTTACGTACATTATAATTAATATTTATAGGGCAGTTTTTTACATTTTGTAAAAAGAAACAGAAAATGCATTAACCGCACAAGAGTTTTTAATTCAAAATAATATTATGCAAGAGGTTATCATGCACAACCGGATTTCAAATTTAATAAAAGAACTAAAAAGCTATTAAAATTTTTGTAGAATGTACGAGGACGACCCAAGTGGCATTTTTAGACACATTTCGGTAAATGTATTGAAACCATGATTCCGCGAATGTTACGAATTTAATTGTAATTTTGATTGTAAAGGTAATGTCTTTAATAAATGCAACTGCTTAGAGCTAAATAATGATGTAGATGGTAGAGCCACAACCACCTGGAAAAAAGCCGTGAAACAGAAACATGGACAACACTGCTTGAAGATCCATGTGTCACGGGACTTTTTTGAGGTTAGCCATGGTTTAGTATGTAATTTATATTGAAGTGTTTATTTAACTTGTAGGTATATGTAAATTAGTTTAAAAATATCACTGGTAGAGATAGTTCATAAGTAGGTAGGATACCTCTAGATACCTAGGTACTTAGGTAAGTACTGTTTTTTCCTTTATTTTATTTATTTGTCAACATGCCAAGCCCCTACAAGAGTGTTTTAAAAGCAGGTGAAGAGAGTGTAATATATTTTTATAGTTTATATTTGACCAATGACTGTTAATCAGGTTTTAGTGGACATTGACATAAAGGTAAAGGTTTTTTAAAAGGTAATTAATTGGCTTACAATGATTTGAAATGGATTTTACCCTTTGAAATGAAACTAAGCAGGTGGTCTCAGCTTGAAAACTTATTGTCTCGGTACCAATTCATACATTGTGAAAGTAACGAAGTTACCCAGATAGTAGGTGACTTTTTTAAGGCAAGCGTAGATTTCTTAAACAAAGCCTTAAGCTTACTAAATTTTGAGACTTCAGAAGTCGATAGTCAATCCTGTACTTTAAACGCAGAAGATAATAATTTGTATAATAGAATATTACTTTTTATTGATCAAATAAATCTACTCGTAGTGAAACAGCTTCTCAACGCAATATTACTATTATTTAATAATTAGGTAAGTTGTTCTTGTTATCCAAAACTATTTATTACCTTTTTGTACATTTTTCAATATAAATATAGTGGCAACAGAGCCAAAAAACACAAAAAATATCAGAAAGAATAAAAAACTCGCCCGTTACCGCGCTTCATAATAATAGCTTGTGGATCCGCAACTCCAAGCTGATGCGGCGTTGCCCGATGTCATTTCATGGCTTCTTTCAAGGTGGTTGTGGTAGAGCACAAGAAAATAATGCAGATTTAGAACTTTTACTCCATAAAGAGGAAAATAATGGAATAACCACCAACCTTCTTGGCAAAACTGTAGCATCACTCACTCTACTGAGCAAATTCCTCTTCCTCTTCCCGTACGAGTTAAAGAACATCTGAAACATACTCATAGAGGTGAAACTTCAAGATCAGGTATATCGGAACATGTATGAACCAACCAACATAATACACAGTGGTCAGAAGCCAAGGTTTTGGACACGGAACAGCACTGGAGAAAACGAAAATTCAAAGAAGCAGCTTTCACAAATCAAAATATCCATATATTTAGTAAACCAAGTATAGATATCCCCAATATCAGGAAACCTCTTCTTGTCCAAAACCAACAGCTCAAACTTCACACTCCAATAAGCACGTAGGCGGAGTCATCAAGCTTCATTGCACATGGATAGTATTTAAGACAGTAGCTTAGAATTATAATTTAGTTTACATTTGAAAACGGTTAGAGATACTAACTAACCGAAACATTGTGTTAAGTAACAACATAAAGACAATGGAAGTCCGACAAGGTATTTTTTTTGATATTACTTCATTGTCCACCACCTTCAAACAAACACTATAGCTAACTTGACGTATTCAATTTAGGTATTTAATAAAAATAATCCATGACTAGCACTATATCGTGAATAGAAAATCGCGAACCATTATTTCAACACTATACCATGGAACTTTTTCTAGGGGAAAATACTTAAAACATTAACATTTCCCACATACCTAATGTAAATTAACTTTTTTATCTACCATTTTATTTGCATTTTCTAATAAATCATTTTCTCCTTGTTGGTATTGTACATACATTAACTTACCTGATACATCTACTGCATGCAAGCAATATAAATATCCTTTTACGTTAATTGTCAATTATTAGCTTCGCGTAACACCACTATTGTCATAGGTTATGTATGTCTCGTCATTACCATCATTAATGTTTCGTAAATTATAAAAATAAGTAATAATTATAGATTCCCATAGACGTCGCCGCTTTGATAGTTCGTCATAAAGCGCTACCACGTTTATTTACTGGATGGCCTCTTAATGATACAATGGTTATGGTGATGTAATGGCGATACTTTCTTTTGTTCTTCTCAAAACAATTTGGAATGAAATTAGAAAAAAAATCTGATTAACTATTACCGAAACAAGCCAATGGACGTTACTAGGGTTACCATCTCTCCCTTACTCCCTTTGACTGTTTGAAGGTTGGAGACAATGATGTTTCTTGAATGATGAAAGAGTTTTGGACTTCCATTGTCTTTATTTGTTTTAAATCACAACGTTTCAATTGGTAAGTATCTCCAGTCGTCTTCAGGTGAATATTAAATAAGTAAAGTAAGTACAGGACTATTTATACTAGCTAGGTGCACTGAAGCATAACTGAGGTGGGTGCAGTCATGCGTTGCACAATTTTTTTTTAATGACATTTATTCATTTCACGTATTTATTATTCATGAATGCATATACTTTCGTCATTATTAGATATTTACATGCAAATATTTCGTTTTATATAAAAAATCACTAACATGTAGGATGATTTAATTAAGCAAACATTTACCCCCACGGTATGTTGAAATTGGATTAAATGTATTTTTTTAAGACCCATTTCAGACGATCAAAAATATGTCGGAACTGGGTTTTGAATTTTTCGAAATATCTAGTGTTGTACGAGAAATAGTTATACAGTATACAGTGTGGTTGTTTAAGTGTGCAACATATGGGATTTTTTTTTATTACCGATTTCTCAGAAAATTTTATTCTTGATAAAAGTTGGTGCATATTCGATAATCATATTAGGTGTACTTGGAATGGTTGCAAGTCAAACGGCGTACAGGGTAGGACAAAAAATATAAAATTTGTACAAGAATAAAGTACCCCTATTTCAGAAAATTCAGCAAAATGTTATTAAGAAAAGTTGTTTAGAATTAAAAGTTGTGCATAGATTCAAAAACGTGACCTCCTAAAATAAAAAAATATATTTTTTTAGAAAACATTAATAATTTCCAAACATTTTTTTTTTTAAATTCACGATAAAGACCTTCATAAATTAATCAAAATTAAATCAATTTCACATATCTTTGTATAAATTCAAGCATATTTGTAAAATTTACTTGAATTTTTAATTTATTAAGGAATCACAAACTTCAGTTTGTTGCAACGATATTAAACACAACTTTAAAATATCATAAAAATTATTTTTAACAAGATAAAACATTAGTAATGATAATATGCTAATTAAGACACTATCATTTAAAGAGCAAAATTTTTATTTTAAATGTTCATTAAAATTTTTTTATTCTTGTACAAGTTTTATATTTTTTGGCCTACCCTGTACACCGTTTGACTTGCAACCATTCCAAGTGCACCTAATATGATTATCGAACATGCACAACTTTTATCAAGAATAAAATTTTCTGAGAAATCGGTAATAAAAAAATTCCCATATGTTGCACACTTAAACAACCACACTGTATACATAGTAAAAAATTCAGTTGATGGAGGGGCAGGAATGTCTGATTTAATTATTATTAAATTATACTTTGTGATTTAAATTTTAATTAATATGTAAATCATTCCTATGATTTGTATGTACTGTTACTTACACAAAATAATCATATTGCATTACTTCAAATTGATACTGATTAATTGTATAAAATATACCAACCTTTCAAATCTTGTTGGATTTGAGGCAGTGGCGGCTCGTGGGGTAGAGCCACAGTGCCATGGCACTACCTGCCCTCCTGTCCAGCGTCCTGCCCTTTACAAATTACCAAAACCTATTAAAATTAATATTCTCCTTTTTAAAGCAATTAGCAAAATAATTTAAAAATGGAACACAGTCGGGTGCAAATTTCCATCTATTGAGGAAGCGATTATGCGTAAAACGGTAACGTAGCTTTAGCGCCAAAGCGACGAGGCACACGGGAGGCCCGAAGTTATGACGTAATTGCCATAACACACCAATAAAAAACATAGGAAAATGACCTTGAATGCGAGCAGGAAAACATCTCCGTGTAGCGCCAGGCTCTTTGACCCCGTTTGACCGTTTGACGTTTCAAATTCAAACAGTTGTTTGTCCGCGTCTAGTGGTGGGCAAGACGGATCTATTTTGGGATTCGGGTCACCAGATCCAAATCAGCACAAAGATCCGACTCAATGAGCCGGATCCCGGGTCTTGTCCCAAAAATCATAAAGAAAATCTTATCGGTTCTCGGCTCGGTTATTCTGAGTCACGATCCGTATCATTGATCATTATTTTAAACGATCTTACGCGGTAGCGCCATTTAACATTATTCAAAAAATAAGAACCCCCAGTGATTACAGAAATGGACAAACATTTAAATGAACCGCTTATTAAAAGATACGAAGATTCTTTAATATGGTGGTTTCATAGAAAAAACTTATATTCCAGACTCTATGAAATCATCAAGAAATAAGTGACGCAACCCACAATACAATAAACACAACAGTAATAAATCGCCACGCTACGTTTTCTTTTCCAACGCTGCGACCCGCATGTCAGGCATCGGAACGATTTAAAAAAATCTTTTAACGGATCCGAGAGCCACGAGCCGCTCTCGATCGCATCGCAGCTCGTGGCGCCGTGCGCCGTAGCAGTGAATTCTACCCCTACGCCGAACGTGAACCTAGCGGTCGACAATCAAATCAAATAGATCCGTCAGATCCGTGATCCGTCTATTTTATTTTGAGAGTCGGATCAGTATGAATCTTTCTTAAGATCCGACTCACCGATCCGGCTCAGATCCGATCCGCCCATCGCTATCCGCGTCGTGTCGTGTAAGGTTGTTTGTAAACTAAATAATTTTCGTTCGGCCGGAGATTTAATAGAAATATTTATGGAAAAAATACTTGGGTGTGCGGTTGTGATAAATCTAATAGACTATTTTGTTTTATGTGTGTTTTATTTGATGGGGAAGCAAACTTGGTCCCAAAAAGGTACAGATGATTTGGTCCATATCTGGGAAAAAATGAAGACAAATGAAAAATCGAAGGTACATTTAAACAATATATTTAATTTCAGTATGCTTGGTAAAATTAACATTAAAACTCAATTAAATTCTGCATGTCACAATGAAATAATGAAGAAAAACGAACAAATTGATAAAAACAGATACTTATTAAACCAAATTATAAACTGCGTTCGGTTTGTGGTTCTTTCGGTCTATATAGTACACTCTACCTACAGTATTTTTTTAAAATTCAAGATATGATTGTAAATTCATAAATTAAATTAGGTGCCTTTTTGCTTATTTTTCCTACTTCAAAAGCAAGAACTATTAACAAAAAAGGGCGTGGCCCCCAAATTTTTTTTGCCTGCGGCGCTAAGGGTTTACCTGGCCCTACTTCACTAAAATGGCACGAGCCGCCACTGATTTGAGGGATTCTAAAACGCCTTGGACGCTGCTGACGCATGCGTAACACGAACTAGTTTGTTAGTAGTAGTAGTAGTAGTAGTAACATGTTTTATTTAGCAAAACGCTACAATTAAGTATTTTTGAATACATTTTTTTAACACATATTTATAGATTTATTTTTAAATTTTAAAACGCAACCTTCTTTTAACAAAAAACAGACAGAAAAGTTAAATGTTTTGCAAATTGTATCAAATATTACGTATCATTTTGTTTTTTAATTAAATGTAATTTTAAAGTTTTTTTAAATAGTTTTAATGATATTTGAGATTTAATAGAATTTTCTAAATTATTATATTATATCAAACCTTTATGAAAAATATACTTATAAGCTAATGTTTTAGACACTCTATCCACAAAAAAAATTGATTAGTTCTTGTTTTATAATTATGATGGTCATGATTAAAAGAACAAAAATTTTTTAAACAATCAGGCAATAAATTATTTTTAATTTTATGTATAAGGATACATACTAAATAAAAAATAAAACTTCTGACATTCAACCAATCTAAATTTTTAACATAACATTTATTTTTGTATATTTGTCACAATTTAAAATAATCCGCATTGCCTTATGTTGTAAAATTTGTAATTTGTCAAATATTTCCTCACTAGCACAATATAAAATAGCAATAAAGAAAATGTGGTAATATAATAGTATTAATTACAGTTATTTTGAAAACAAACTTAAATTAGAACTGATTCTTTTAAAATAACCTACTTTTCCGGCAATCTTCGATATGATACTTTCAAAATAATTAAAAAATTTTAATTTTGAATCAATAATTATTATCCCTGAATATTTAAAACCGTTTACTAATTCCAATTTTTCACCATCAATTACAACATATTTATATTTTGACAATTTAAATTATTATACTCATAACCATACATTTAGTTTTTGAAATAATAAATTTTAATTAATTTACCATTTATAAACATTTCCGCGAATTCCATACTGATACAATTTGCTCAATAATTTAGCCCTGTCAACTGTTTTAAATGTCCGCTCAAAATACAAAAATACAGCTATAACATTTTCCCCTTTATGAATGGTTCTCTTCCACGTCTCAATCACACATTGAATGGCTGTCTCTGTGTAGAGTATCCTTTTCGAAAATCAGCTTGAAAGGAAACGAAAATTTTGTTGGCATCAATGAATTCTAATAACTGTTCATATACGACTTCTAATAATTTCTCAACATCCCATAAAACATTTACTGGCCTCATCTCATCCCATCTTTTAGTGTTTTTTACTTTTTGCACTGGTGTAATGTAAGAACATTTTAATTCATCAGGCATATTTCCATATTTTAAACAAGAATTTATAAAATTTAATAATGAGTAACCAATGATGCCAAATGTTTCTTTTAAGATCTTTTTATTCAATATTTCTCCATAGTTGTTATTTGAATTTAATTTTGAAATTACTAGTTTTAATATAATTTAATGATGTTTCATTGAATTCTTCAATAAAATTATTACTTCTATTAACTATTTGGCATAGTTCTTTTTTCTTCAAGGTGCCAGTCTTTAGAAGAGTCTCCTCGAAAAAAAACTACCTTTGGTTATACTACAAGTAATTAATTGACTAGTACAGGTCTAAATCATCTAAAAAACATAAATAATAATAAATCGAAATGAAAATAGGGATTTAATTGAAAAAATAATTCGAAATTAATAGAAATTGTATTAACACCTTATTAGTTCAAGTCGAAGCAGTTACACAAATTAAACCGCATAAAGAATACGAGAAAAAACAAAATAAAAATAGTTAATTATAAAATAAAAATGCAACCCACTGCGTAAATCGTGCGCGGATTCCTCGAAACAAATCAAGAGGAAACGTAACGTATATAGAAAAAAAAACACGCGAACTTAATAATTATAAACATATTCCGAATTAATTAGGAATTTTCATAATTAACCATAAATTAAAATTACATTATATTTACTGTATTGGGACGCATATACACGGAAAAAAAGGTTTCTTTCAATCAAAGCAAACCGCCATAATTTAAGGACCTCTTGACTTCGATATGAGTCGAAGAACTGTGGCTTTGTATATAGTAAATATTTTCTTTGAAAATATTGTCATACATTAAGGAAATAGGTATTTAAAACAATATATTTTGATTTCTATTGGATAAGCTAATCCGGCTTTATACGAAGGTTCCCCTGTCCTTATACTATGAACTGAAACTCTTGTGTGAGCAGGAATTAAAGCACTTGGTTACACTCGAGAAGTCTTTCAATTCCTTAATGTAAAGAACGGTAATTTAGTTTCTATCTTTTAAACTCTTTAATTCAACCTTTAGATAATTTCGAATAAACTTTTAAAATATTTACTTTAAAAACTATAGATTATCAAATTAAGAGCTTGGAATCCTTCATGAAAATTTATATAAATCCTTAGCTCTAGGTTTGAGTTATTTTATTTAAGGCTATTGCCTTTTTAAAATAATGATTCGGAGACTTTCTTTTAAAGGATGCGTGGTTCCTTCGATACAGGATTCGGAGTATTTCTTTTAAGAGCAAACACTAGTAACGCCTTCGCCATTTAAATTTTTTTTAAATCAATATTTCGTTTATTTTTCGTTTTTTCCAAAAGGCGGCCAAATACCCCTCTGTAGGTAATTGTAGGTACTCCAAAGAGGGGTATTTGGAAAATTTTTGGATAAAACGAAGAAGTAACGAAATATTTATGAAAAGCGAAATGGCGAAGGTGTCACTAGTGTTTTCTCTTAAATAATGATTTGGTTCCTTTCTTTATTTCATTTTCCATAATGATTGCATACTACACATTAAAATTGGCTCTGTACAACAGCTCTTATTATTTAATATTGGCTACTGCCAGGTTGCAAAAAAATCAAGAATTTTCAACAGGATAACTTTTTAAAATTACATTCAGTTAGTCTGGGTAGTTAATACTTAAATAAAATGTTTCTACAAAACGAAATAAGTCATAAAGGGCAGTTGAACAAAGCTCAGTGTGAAAGTGTACATGTAATATAATCACAAAAAATGAAATATCCACAAACAGCATTCCTTAAAAGTTAGGGACTAATTTAAATCAGATTATAAAATAAATAAAAGTATATAAGAAAATTCTATAGTAATTTAGGCAAGTATATCACCATTTAAGAGAATCAATAAATAAAAAAAATTGTTACTAAAATACTTATCCTATATTTGTCAAAAAGTGTAATACGAGCAAAAAAAAGCTAATTATGATATAACAACAAACAACAACGTTGATATTTTAAATTTATTGAATTTACTATTTGATCGTATGTAATTTACCACTGAACAAAACAGCTTTAATTTACAACAATCTAAGGTTCATCATGGCTTAGTAATGTAATAAGTTTTATTATAGCCCTAGTGTTGAAATAGAACCTATTACAAAACTCTTTTTTAAACTGTAATATAAATATGTACTTAACAATTTAAAAGTAGATAAAAATAATGTATACATACAAAATAACTATTAATAAACATGTTCTTGTGAAACCCAAGAGCTTAAACTTTTTTTATATTTTGAAGAAAGCTAAATTGAAAGAAATAAATGTCCGTCAGTTTTTCATCAAGAAATGCAAAATACTTCGTCCCTCCAAAAACATGAATTATTTTGGCCACATGAATTTTTCCCCGTTGGTGGAACTGTATGGTTTAGGAAATAAAATAGTGCTGGTATATTATTCATCTGTAATTAAAAAAAAAACAATTAAGCCAGTGGCACCGGAACAACTTTCCTTTAGGGGAGTGCTTGAAAAATAATTTTAAAAAATGGTACAAATTTAACCTGAGATGGAGAGGTGACAATAAAGGCTTCTTTAGTAAGTGCAAAAATACATGTTCATAAAAAAAGGTATATGAGCTGCTGGCAAATTTTTTTACCAAAAATGTTGCAAAGTAAAAAGGGTATTGCTTATTGTATAGCTTGCTTCATGGCAGCACGGCGCGTTCGCTCGTTGTATCCACTGTTTATGATGATGATGACTTTGAAAAAAAAAAATTCTAAAATAAAAATAGTTCGAAAACATTTTTTCGAAACAACAAATTACGAGTTTTTTTCCAATACCAAAAAATAATATGTAATGATAGGTAATTTTGTTTCGGAAAAAATTTTGGATAATTTTTGTTTTTGAAATTTTTTTGTTTTAAAGTAATATTTTAAGAAGTCCATTTTCATTTCTCCGGCAGCCGGGGCACCAGCGCAAGGTTTAAAAATACAATAAATATACAATATAATCTATAAATCATACACCACTAATAAATAAAAGTGTGCTTACCTTGGAACTTTATTGCGTATTCACCCATATCCCAACTTTGTAATCCATTTTTTATTTCCATACTTATTTTTATTAATTCACAATTCACACCCACCCCGACACCGTGCCAAATCTACTTTACGCGCAGTGAAATTAAGCGAATTGCTTTATAGGCAAGGTGTCATTGCTGGTAACAGTAGGGGTAAAAGACTGTAACCAAAGACATCGATTCCTTAAATTATGGCACTGCATATTTAAATATAAATACGGGATGCCTTACCTTAAGACATATGGTTTGGTTAAAACAATATACTTTGTGATTTTAATATAAGACATTTGGCTTTAGTATTTAAGATGCATCTTAATTGGATTATGTATATATATCTTATTTCAATTAAATTCTTTAAAACCTTAAAATGAAAACAACATGTTCTTAAGCCAAAGGTATCGATTTCGAATTAAAAGTATTATTATTTTGATAGAAACACACTTATTTTTTTGCAACAAGGTTATTAGTATCATTATTTTAAAAGCGTTATTATTTTCTTTAAAGAGAAAATAGTTTAATTTAAGGAAATATATTAAGGAAATTATTTTTCTTAAATAAGTACTTTTAGGGTCTCAATGTAAGTCAATTGTCTTACTATAAAGACGTAGATTTTTATATTGAGTAATTATTTTTAAAGTCCCAAAATGTCTTATTTCAAGATATTTTTTTTATCTGTGTATTAGTTACTCATTCAGATTGTTTACTATAAATCATTCTTACTTCAATTGCCACAATTATGTTGAGATTGTCCTGACTTTATAATTTTGGATTAATATAAAGAATATAGAACAGCGAGCGGTTAGAAACCGTCAGCAAATTACCGACTCACGCTAACGTGTTTTAAAAGGGTTCGCACACAACTTATTCCAAATCCCAAACCGCTGACAGAAAATCCGGCCTTCGCAGAAGCCAAATTATAAAATGGAAAGCAAAAAATGTCCAACAGTTCGCAACCAGTTAAAACAACAATTGCTTGTACGAACGAAGCTAATATTTCGATGTACTTAGGTACAGTACGAAAGTCGTGACATTTACCAATAAGTTGCCATAAAGACGCCTTTAAAACAGTTTTATTGACTACTATTAAACAATAATAAAATTAAGTGTAAGATTGTTTTAAAATAAAATCGTAAATAACAAAATTATTGTATAATGAAGCTTAGAAAACAAAAGGCTGATACTTTTAAAGTTTTAAAACAGTCATCACCAATTTTATTACTGTGACAAGGACAACAAGGACAACAAATCAATCAGTGTTACCGACGTGAGCAGGGCCTATTTTGTCAAAAGGCCCGGAAGGCCAAGGTAAGTGGAAAGTGGGGCCTGGCTTGACAAACCATTCCAATTTGAATTTAAACATCAAAAAAAGGAGTACCTATCCAACAGAGAAAATTCAGTAAAATTAGGCTTAGACTGGTAAAGTATTTTTTACCCTAAATGGTATCGACTTATTGACTGCAATAAAACTACCGGTTTAATGCCATTGTTATACACAATCAACAAGCAAATACACTACAGGGTAGGACTTTAGATATTTAATTTGTTATTAATAATATATCATTTAACGACATAAAATATACTAAATAAATAATACAAATCAAATCATCATGTTATCGCAAGCACAAGACAGTTAAATATTACCTGCTATAATTACAAATTAAAATCCGACCCTGTCAGACAGTTTATTTGCATTTTTATGGCCGAGCTCTTGCAAAACGTCCCAGGTAGTTAAACGGATTCAACCATTTATTGTGAAAATACTTTATAAGCAATGATCTGGTACCTATAGATGCCACACGCCATTCATAAACACTATTTAAATCTGCTGACAAAATCGTTTGTAGGAGAGAGGAGAAGAGCTTTATTGTATGATTGAAAAAAGGGTCCGCGGAGCAATAAAATTCAATGTATGTTAATTACTCTTCGTAATAATTATTATAAGGAAAACTTTGGATAGCTACTTATAAATATAACATTTGGTGAACTGAACTGACCTAATAAAATAATTACACTACTTAAAAGCACTGTTCTTAAGGTTTTATTGAAATTAAAAAGAAATAAGTTGACGTTACTTTTAAATAGCGAAGCAAAGCACGACAAAGATTTTTTCTTCCCCCTTGCCGCGATCAAGAATGCTATTATATAACCGAAAAACATTTCAAACTGTCAAAAAACTACCAAAGGGCAATGCAATAATGAATGAAACAATGTCACGATCTCCTCAGATCAATGGAACGGCGAACGCAGTTACATTTAAAGTAATTTCAGGTGCCTATACTGTATATCATTCTCATAACAATAATATTTTATAAATCTAGGCCCTTTTGCGGTACAGGTACTCTGGTACTATATTATATGAACCTCTGTTAAAATTTCATTCCCGCATTCGTTGTTTTAAAGATGGTTTTCCAAAGCAAAGAAAACATGTGTACCCTCATAATACCCGACATGCTTTCATGCACGTTCAGTCAATCTGTGTCCGGCTTTGGATTCCTTACAATGTTTATTCAAGAGATTTACAATTACTATGGGGGTCTACCGCATACTTTCTGGAAATGAATATATTATTGGGAAAGAGCCCGTCTAATTAGCAATGTACGTACACATGTTATAAGCAGAAAAGGTTGTGTTGTACTAATCAATTACCTATTACTTTAGAAAATTTTGGATACAGTGTCACCCGTAAAGTCCGCATCAAATGGGATTTTTTTTTATTAATAGCTTTATTCAAAATTTGACTTTGGCATCAAGTTCTGCTTCGATCGAGATAAAAATTAAGCAAAAAAATAGTAGTCACGTGATTCGCATTATCTGTAAAATTTTAATTTTTTCCAAAAAATAATTCAAAAGAGGGGTTATTTCTGAAAATATCGAAAAAAGTTATTAGAAAAAGTTTTTTAAATGCAGTTTCATTTTTTCATGAGTAATGTAGTCTAAAGATCTATGTTTTAGTTAAAAGCCTACAAAATTTTAAATGTTTAGCTTTATTAATTTCAAAATTACTGAACTTTCATATCGGTAAGGTTTTTAAATAAAAAATGCATTTTATAATTCATATCTCAAAAACGGTTAGAGATAGGTATAGATCATTGTTAATAAAAGTAACTTAGGTTTTAATAAGGTATCCACAAATGCTAAAATATACAGGGTATTCCATTTGAAATACCAAAGTTGGCCATAACTTCCGGTATAACCGGAAGTGATACAAACGTCGAAATATAAAAAAAGTTATTATAAAAGTTCAAAGCCAATCATGCCCGCTACCAAATTTTTAGAAATATAACTTTACTCGTTTCCAAGATCTTCTAATAGGCCACTCAACGTGAATCACCCTGTATACGCTCATATTTTGGCTGCTATTAAGTGCATATAATCCGCCCTTTACTGATAAGGCACTTAACCTCAGTTGCTTCGTTTGTCAGCAACAACAATTTGTTATTTTTTTTGGAATAAATAAAAATAATTATATCTACCTTTTTGTATCTATTACAAAACGCTGATAGAATTGCATTTGCATAATACCAAGTAATAATTCCATTGGTTAAAAAACTGATCTTAATTTAAGTACCTACATCTTATTTAAATCCTCTTCACCTGCATAATCTTATTGTTACATTGCATGTAATCGTTTTGGTAATATTCCATTAAAAGGAGTATACAATTATCAAGTCGCTTTTTGCACTTGAAGCCGTTGCAGCGCCAGATAAATAAATATAAGTGCATTAGTAATATTAATTTAATGCGATAATGGGATATTATACAAGTTATAATTATCCACCACCTTAATTAAACAAAACATTAACAACCAATTATATGGGATTCAGGTACATATGATCGGAGCGATAAGAAAAATAAAACTTATAACAACTTTATTGCTTAATTAGGGCTGTTATACAGTTTTAATTTACTTTTTTCTTTATACGTATATGTTACTAGAAAAACGTTGAAGTACAGTTACCTTTTTTAGTAATTTCCATCACAGTTGGTATATAATATAAGCTTCCTCATATGCGAACAAACCAGTCATTAACACTGCTATTCCATTTTCCTTCTGGAAGGTTGGCGTAACTTACACTGAGGAAAATGAACTAATACAACATGTTTGCTAGGACAGTTTGTATTGATACCTTATTTCTTATTAACTCATATTAAATAAATTGCTAGTGTATCAAACTCGCTTCAGTGTTATATCAATTTCAGATTTTCTAGAACAGTGTTTTTATTGGTAGTAATCAGTGTCATTAGCAGCAGCAGCAGAGTCTTGTTAAATAATGAACTACTTTTTATATAGCAATTGTGTTAAGAAATACCAAACCCAAGATATTACAACAGGGCCGCCGATAACTATAAATGAGATAGAAAGGGCTATAAAACTAGCGAAAACCAGGAAAGCAGCAGGCCCAGACGAGATACCTATAGAGATCATTAAACTCCTGAAAACGAACGGCAAACAATCTCTTCTTTTGCTTTTCAACAAAATATACGACACTGGAAATATGCCGGAAGATTGGCTTAGGTCCACCTTTGTAACGCTCCCAAAGAAACTTAATGCAAAAAGATGCAGTGAATACCGCACCATTAGCCTAATGAGCCACGCACTAAAAATCTTCCTGCGAATAATACACTCCAGAATATATAATGGGATTGAGGGCGAGATGAGCGACACACAATTTGGATTCCGTAATAATCTAGGAACGAGAGAAGCACTGTTCAGTATACAGGTCCTCGTGCAGAGATGTAGAGACATTAGCCACCCCGTGTATATGTGCTTCATAGATTTTGAAAAGGCCTTCGATAGAGTGCGACACGATAAGATGATTGAGATTATCCAGCAAGTAGGTATTGATGACAAAGACCTACGCATCATCAAAAACCTTTACTGGCGTCAAAGAGCTAATGTCAGGGTGGCCCAGAACGTCTCTGAGGATGTAGAGATACGAAGAGGGGTCCGGCAAGGGTGCATAATGTCGCCACTTCTTTTTAATTTGTACTCAGAGTTCATCTTCAGGAAAGCACTAGAAAACATTGATAGTGGAATCAAGGTTAATGGCGTAAACACAAATAACATAAGATACGCGGATGATACGGTGCTGCTTGCCAGTAGTCAAGAAGATCTTCAGAGCCTAATCGACAGTGTAACCGACGTCTGTGGGGAATATGGACTAAAGCTTAACACCAAGAAGACTAAATACATGAAAGTCAGCAAAGTACCCGTGCATCAAACAGTTATTACAGCATATAGAATTCCACTTGAAAGGGTCAACAATATCACCTATCTCGGATGCAATATAAACGACAACTGGGATATGAGCAAAGAGGTCAGAATCCGTATAGAGAAGGCCAGAGATGCGTTCTTTAGAATGAAAAAGGTTTGTGGTCGAAGTATTAGCAACAAACTGAAGATTAGACTGGTAAAGTGCTACATATTCCCAATACTGCTGTATGGATTCGAAGGTTGGACATTGACAGACACACTACTAAAGAAGCTCGAAGCCTTCGAGATGTGGGTATACCGTAGAATACTACGCATTAGCTGGGTCGACAAGGTCCGAAATGAGGACGTTTTACTACGCATGGGCAAGGATACGGAAATAACGAAGACAATTAAGATACGTAAATTGGAATATTTTGCGCATGTGATGTATTTCAGAGGGTATTGATGTGATGCGACATCCAGAAAGATACGGAATTCTTCACCTTATAATGCAAGGCAAAATCGTAGGAAGAAGAGGGCCAGGCCGAAGAAGAACATCCTGGTTAAAGAACCTCCGAGATTGGTTCCAGAAGTCCACCACATCCCTATTTCGTGCAGCAGCTAATAAGGTCATGATAGCCAGAATGGTAGCCAACGTTCGGTAACGGACACGGTACTCGAAGAAGAAGAAGTTAAGAAATAAATTGTATCTTCTCATTGCGACGCATTTTCTTCCCAGTAAAGCGCTTTCTCTACAATTAAAAAAGCAGAATAGCGTCCCCAAAAACGAATTGTATCCGTTGGAACCTATAATCCACAAGACGTTGGTGGGGGTTCGTAGCGATCGACAATCAAAGCACGCCGTATTATTAGTTTTAACGTATTTGTTGCGCAGGTCACATCGTTGTTCGGAGGCTTCTAGCTGTCCTGTCTGAATTTGAATTTACTTTGTATTTAAGTTTTTTTAATGTTCGCATGTCAGATAAAGCAATAGAAGATTCTTATTTTATACAACCCATCATTACGATTGGACTTTCTAATCTACGGACGAATTTTACCATCTCAGTAAACCATGTTGCCTAATAGATAATCTTAAGCAATGACAAGACAATATCACACTATAGGTACTGGGAACTATAAAAACCATATTTCAAGCAGAGGTTCATGCATGCAATTAAAACGTGTGCGAGACTGCTGATAGACCGACGGTATGCACATAGATCAATCAAGATATTCTCCGACAGTCAAGCTGCATTAAAAGCTCTTGAATCAAGATGGTGTACCTCAAAAACGTTGTGGAGCTGTCACAAAACACTATCCGAACTAGGCCTGAACAACAGAATAACCCCTTATATGGATACCGGGGCACATGGGCCTGGAGGTGATGATGCTGCCGACAAGCTCGCTAAGAGAGGGGCAGCACAGAAATTCACAGGACCCGAGCCGGTAATGGGTATATCTCATGCTACGGCCAGGAAAACAATAATAGCCGAAGCAAAAAGCAAATGGGAAAGACACTGGCTAAATTTACCAGGTCTAACACACTCAAAAGCATTTATATACAGCCATATAAACCAACAACTAACTGACAAACTACTAGTGTTCAACAGATCATGCCTTAAAGCACTAGTGGGATTGTACACCGGCCACTGCAGATTGCGACACCATATGTATGTATAAAATTGGAATAGCCCAACTGATGAATGCCGGAAGATGCAGAAACAGCATAGAACACATAATGTGCTCCTGCCCCGCAGCAGGAAGAATCAGATTCTCCCTATTCGGCGAGATGACTCTGCTCCCGGATGACATGAAAAATATCTCTCCCAATTAATTAACTTCATTAAAAAGTTATTGGGGAAAATATAAATTGAGCCACAATGGGTCGCATGGTCGCAGTGGAGGGTTAGCTGTAACCCACTCACTTTTAACCTAACCTAACCTATAGGTACTGATTTTTAGTGGTAAGTATATATGCTTTATTAACCGTACCAAACAAATATTATGATTAATGTCAAGTTTTATTACAACTGCCAGTCGGTACTAATACAGTACCTTTATAAAACCAAATTACACCCCCAATAGAACTTGATAATTACTGCGAGTATTCAGAGCAATAATGGCTATAAACCATTCTATGGATTGGGTTTTTTCTGAACGTATTTTTTAATTTTTCCCAATTTGTTGCTGCGCCCCTGACGTAGACATTCATCGAAATATACATACAATATAAAAGCTGCGTTAATGCGTAACGCATCATATAGCAACAAGCAACATTTGAAAGTCTAATTTGTCTGTTGAAGTAAAAATTCAGCGCTTCAGTTGCTTTACAGTAAGTGTTATAAATATTGATATACAATTATATTTCCCCTTGGCCGTCTGAATTTATAAAACTGGTTATAATATACATTGGCAATGTAGACAAGACTGATTTGTATATACAGTGTCACCAGTAAAGTCGGCATCATATGAGATTTTTTTATTAATAGCTTTATCAAAATTTGACTTTGGCATCAAGTTCTGCTTCGATCGAGATGAAAATTAAACAAAAAAATAGTAGTCACGTGATTCGCAATATTTGTCAAATTTTAATTTTTTCCAAAAAATAATTCAAAAGTGGGGAGTGAAAATATCGAAAAAAGTTATTAGAAAACGTTTTTTTAAATGCAGTTTCTAGCTCACATGCAAAATTTCAGCTGCATAAGATTATTTTGATTTTTTACCTATATTTTGTAAATTGCACCACTTTTGCAAAATAAGACTCAACGCAACCTACATAAAACTTCTCAGTTTTGACAATCTCAGTTTTGACAAGGCTTAATTTCAGATACATTTTCTTTAAAGTAGCGCCATATTAAATGTGTGTTTGTCTACAAAATCAAAATTGGGCTATTAAAATTTGGTCGCATGTGATGCAAAGTTTATTTGTTTTTGACCCTGGTAACTTCATAAAATAAGTATTTTTGAAAACGTAGTTTGTGGCTGAAAGTAATACACGTTAACGTTATTATGACATAGCCTAATAATATAGGGGTTTTAAATTAAATCGTTGAAAATAGATAAACTTCACGGTGTTATAATAAAATTTATTTTCCACTTAAAAAACACTTTACTGAAGACACTGTGTTCGTTTTTGTCTTAATATTATGGTGTATTACTTTCAGACATAAACTACGTTTTCAAAAATACTTATTTTATGAAGTTACCTTATACAGGGTCCAAAATAAATAAACTTTGCATCACATGCGACCAAATTTGAATAGCCCAATTTTGATTTTGTAAAAAAACAAACATTTAATATTGCGCTACTTTAAAGAAAATGTATCTGAAATAAAGCCTTGTGAAAACTGAGAAGTTTTATGTAGGTTGCGTCGAGTCTTATTTTGCAAAAGTGGTGCAATTTACAAAATATAGGTAAAAAATTAAAATAATCTTATGCATCTGAAATTTTGCATGTAGGCTAGAAACTGCATTTAAAAAAACTTTTTCTAACAACTTTTTTCGATATTTTCAGAAATAAAACCATTTTTGAGTTACTTTTTGGAAAAAATTAAAATTTGACAGATAATGCGAATCAAGTGACTACTATTTTTTTGCTTAATTTTCATCTCCATCGAAGCAGAACTTGATGCCAAAGTCAAATTTTGAATAAAGCTATTAATAAAAAAAAAATCCCATATGATGCGGACTTTACTGGTGACACTGTAGACTGAAAATCTGCTGACTTTTAGAAACTAGTTCCATCCTAATACAATATTACAATAGAAATTCATCCATATTCCTCTTATAATAGAATTAGTTTTCAGAAGAATGCAGCCATGAACTTCTTTCTATCAGTACCATGCCAAAGCCCACACGTTACAGTGAAACCTTGGTGGTCAATTATTATTTACCTAGAAGACGAGAAAAACCAGTTGCCAGTTAATGATACTAATTAGTACTTGTATGAACTTGAAGCGAGTTCAATAATTTCATAATTAATAAAATAGTTACGCAAAGGAAATAATTAAAGTCAACCATAACGTAGGTACACGTATCGGTACGTAGGTTAGTTCCGTATCACATGCATGCAAAAAGTGATGACAAATATGCAAGAACAATAATATTGTTTTCTTTCCACCTGTTATAAGTACAAGCAATAAATATGTATATAAGTAATATGTATTTTATATGTACCAGTATTTTTTGAATCACCATAGGTATACTCTATCCAAACCAAATAGAATTTTTAAAGACGATGTTTCCATCCAAAATAAACGTGTTTTAAAAATGGCAATAAAAACTACAAATAACGCCGCCAACAGCACTATATACCAGGATTGCTCACTACTACTAAATACTACGCGCTAGGCGGTCAGATTTTAGGCTTACTCTTTACTTAAAAAAGGTTGAACGATCGCGGTCGGCATTCCGTTCGACTGGTTTCTGGTTTCTAACGCTTTGTCTCTTTTCCACTTATAATATTATAGTATCATCACGTGCTATTTAATTGAGATGTTATTTTCAAGCGGTTAGTTTCTAGAAAAGCAGTGTCGTGTGTGGACGTGTTTCGATTGTTTCCGAGTTTTCGTTAAGATAAGTATATTTTTATTATAATAATGTCTTTTTGGCGCCCGTTTGATGTAGATGAACGGGAATTATTACATGTTGAATTACCTTCGCTAACGACCGCATCGCTAGCCGAAAAAGGTTCGGAGTTTAAATAAAGATTTACATGTTCAAAGTCAACGAATAATTTTAAATATTTACGGGTGTTTAAAGAAAGAAAGAAGATCCCGAACAATTAATCATAATAAAAAGAATTAACGAATTAACACTACTTTCGATATCTACAATTTATCGCGTAATTAAGGCAGGAGATGTTACAGATCATTCGGTAAAGCGAAAGAAAAATAACCAACAGTTTCGGAAAGTTGACGATGCAGCAAAAGATGTTATTCGACGAATTGTTTACAATTCATACAAGGAAAATACGGTACCGACATTACAAATTATCTGGGATAAGTTACGCGATTACCCTGATTATAAGTATCAGTCATTGGAAACGCTTCGGGGTATTTTATTAAATTGCGGATTTAAACATAAAAAAATTAATAATCGAATGGTAATAATGGAGTCACGCCGTCTCGTTGAACATCGTCAAGAATATTTGCGTAAAATAAAAGAGTATCGCGAATCAAAAAGGTATATAGTATATCTAGACGAGACATGGTTTGATACTCATGATGTTGTTCAGTACGGTTGGGTAGATGAAATTCAAAATTGTAGCTTAAATACACCGTGTTCAAGAGGAAAGCGCATAATAATACTCCATGCCGGAGGTGAAAACGGTTTCGTGCCCAATGCATTGCTTTTGTCGGCCAAAAATATATCAACAGCTTCTGCCGATTATCATGAGGACATGACTGGGGATTTATTTGAAAAATGGTTTGTCGATCAGCTCTTACCAAACATTCCACCAAACTCGGTAATAGTCATGGACAATGCATCATACCATTCGCGTATATTAAACAAAATCCCGAATAATAATACTAAAAAGGAGGACATTTTAAATTTTATGAGGAGTAAAAACATGAAAATTCCTGAGAAAGTCCCGGTAAAAAAAGAATTACTAAACATGATAAAGAGTCGAAATTTTAAAAATTAATACATAATTGATAATCTTTGCACTAGACACGGCCATACTGTATTGCGTTTACCTCTATATTATTGCATATTTAATCCTATAGAAATGATTTGGGGCACTATAAAAAAAACGTCTTCGTAAATGTAATCAGTCACCAACACTAAGCGCAATAGTACTCGATAATATTCGGTAAGTAGTAAGTGAACTAAGCCGCGATATTTGGAAAAAATGTGTGGCCCACGTTATAAAAAAAGAGGAGGAATATCTTATTTTGCCGCCAGTAGCACCACTAGTGATTCAAAATGCGAATGAATCCAGTTCCGAATCATCTGACGATTCCAACAGCGTATGAATACATATTTTTTTATTTTAGATTTGATTTTTTGATTTGATTTAAAAGTTTTAACAATGATTAATATTCTTATAAATACAGGATGGGATTGGAAAGGGTGTAGGGGAGAAGGGAGCCCTTTTTTGCGACCAATTAGCAATTTCTACGCTTGATTACAACACGGGCCTTCAAAAGTTTTGATTAAAGTAATAGGTAAATTATTTTTGCGCTCGATTTGACAGGTTTCTAAAATGCTTACCATGTTTATACTGGATTACAAATAATTATAAAAAATAATATATTTATTGCATTAATTTAAAGTCATAATTATCGTTCGACGGCACGCCCATGGATACATTTATTTCGGTGGCGAAACATCGTCTTTAAAAATTCTATTAGGTTTGGATAGACTTTACCACTGGTACCAGTATCACAAGTCTATGTAGATATTATTGTAGGTGTGTCTAAGTATTAAGTATACATGTTTAGGTTGCATTTCTCCGATTTCAATACAAGTCCTCAGTACTAATAAGTTTTTACATTTACTTGGGACTAAAATATTCACTTAAAACATTTAAATATTAGATAATTTTATGTTTATAGGTCTAGGGCACATTGTTTTTTTTTTTAATCAGGTGGGATAAGAAGTATCTATTGGTAGTAATAGTTTATGGAAAGTCAAGAGGCCAAGAATGTTAACAATTGCACGTATTCAGCGACGAATCACCTGCGAATGGAAAAGCTAGGTGGTCGGTAATAAAGCTGTTTACGTCTAACTATATCTACTTGGAATTATCAGAATATAGTAATTTTCTATGGGCTTTTTGCCTCCCAAGCCTAAAAATCGGATTTTTGGATGGGTGACCGGACCGCTTGATAACACCAAGCGTCGTTGTACTTTTTTATGAGGCCTCTTTATGTTCTCGTCAATTTAAAATGGTAAACGTTTACGTCTCAAAAATAGGACTTCATAAATTATTTAAAAAAATGCAGCGAACTGGTTGTTTCCAATTTAAAAAAAAAAATATGATCAGAATGACCCAGCTGTCTGTTGCTGACAATCCTACCCTTTCATTAAGAAACCGAGCTCAAGAACTTAATGTAGTAAAAAAAACTCATATTCAGTATTTTTTTTTTTTTTTTTTTTTATGATCGAGCACAAGCACTATAGGAAAAATCCTTTAAGGCGCTCTGGGAGTGGTGCGTGTGCGAAGAAAGCGATTCACGTTTTTCTTGAATCGTTGGAGGTTATATTCGGTTGGAAACACGGTCTCAGAAAGGCCGTTCCACAAAGATGACGTCCTCCAAATAAAAGAGTTCTGAAACAATGATGTTCGGGGTGTACTAAGTTGAACCACATAGGGATGGGCGGCAGTGGTTCGTCGTGTGTTTCTGCTATGCATTACTCTAGGTGGAATCGAGCGGGCAATATCTGTCGAACACTTGCCATGAAAATATCTGTAGAAGAGAGTCAAATCACCAACCTGTCTTCGATGTTCTAAGCTGTCGAGGTTCTTAGTCAGCTCGTGTTCGCCGATTAGACGAACGGCTCTCCTTTGGATGGAATCCAACAACCGAAGGGTATGCTTCGGTGCAGAACTCCAGATATGAGAGCAGTATTCCAGTGATGGTCGAATCTGGGCTTTATAGAGTGTCAAAAGTTGTTGAGGTGTATACAACTTTTTGGTACGGAAAAGTATACCGAGCTTCTGAGAAGCTGCCCTGGCGATTGCCACTACGTGATTATGCCAAGACATATTTCCTCCCAGGTTGACACCCAGCAAATTAATAGACGAAGTCAGTGGAATTGCGTGTCCTGCCATAACGATATCGGGTTCTGCAATGTTGACCTTCTTAGAGAAAACTGCAGCCTGGGTTTTTTGAGCGTTAAATTCGACTTGGTTACTGTCACCCCAAGACAAAATTTCTTCCAGGTCTTTATTGAGGCGTGATACCTCATGTTGTCTGCGAAGATGTGCGTCAGTAGCCGATGTTTGAGGTTTCAAAGTAAAAGATGAGATAAGTGTGCTGTCGTCAGCAAAGCAATATAATGGATTTTCTGTTTTCGCTAGAAGGTCGTTAATGTACAGTAAGAAGAGAGTGGGAGATAATATGGACCCTTGAGGAACACCAGCATTGATGGTGAAGGTGTCTGAGAGAAACCCGTCAATCGCCACTTGCAGAGAGCGGTCCTTGAGGAAGCTAGACAACCATGAACAAAATCGACCGGGCATACCATAAGAACGCAGTTTGCTTAGGAGCCCCTCGTGCCAGACACGGTCAAAGGCTTTAGAGATGTCCAGTGCAATAGCCCGGGACTCCCCATGATGTTCGATTGCGTTGCTCCAAAGATGAGTGACATAGGCTAGCAAGTCTCCTGTTGATCTGGACTTACGAAAACCATACTGATGGTCGCTGATAATTTGAAGGCCTTCCAGGTATTTTATAAGTTGTTGGTTAATAGCTTTCTCCATCACCTTTGATATAACTGAAAGCAATGCGACTGGTCGATAGTTGTTTGGCAGGGTTTTCTTGCCTTTCTTTGGTATAGGCTGGACTCGCGCCTTTTTCCAGCAAGATGGAAATATTCCTTTTTTGTAGGATAAGTTAAAAAGTCTACAAAATACTGGTGTGAGTTCATCGGCGCATTTCTTGAGCACTATAATAGGAATTTCATCTGGACCAGAAGCTTTTTTGGCATCGAGCCCCTTCAGAATTCGTTTGACAGGACGCTGACGGAATACGATATCAGTCATTTCCGATCGAACTGCTGGAATGTTCGGGGGTGTTTTTCCCTGAAAGTCTACCGTGGAGTGTGAAGCAAAGAGTTCTGCGAGTACGTTCGCTTTATCTTCAGCCGTGGTTGCTATTGTGCCGTCAGAACGTGTTAGCGGTGGAATATTTGATTTGGTAAAATTTTGACTGACGGCCTTAGCGACTGACCAAAAGGACCTAGATCCGTTAGGACTGGCGAGAAGTTTATTTTTGATCCTCATGTTGTGAGCCTCTTTGTTTTGATCTATCGTTTGCTTGCACTGGTTTCGAGCGGTAACAAAGATGGTGCGATTCACATCGGTAGGATTTTTACGCCATTGTCGGTAAGCTAGATTTTTAGCTCTGACAGCACGCTCGCAGTTCTTGCTAAACCAGGGCTTGCCATTAGAAGGGCGCTTCTTGGAGAAAGGAATAAATGCTTCCATGCCAGTAAGAATGACATCGGAGACCTCTTGAGCACAAGCGGATGGATCATCTGAAGAGAAGCACACTTCCAGCCAAGGAAAAGTGCGAAAATGGTCCCTTAGGTCTTCCCAACTAGCTGATGTGTAGTGCCAAATTTTACGAGGTTTAGGAGGTTGTTCAGAACAAATTGGCAGCTCGCTTAGAGTTGAAATAAGTTTGTGATCGGAAGATCCTAATGGAGGATGAACGGTGACAGTGTATAGGTCAGGGTTGGATGTCAAAAAGAGATCTAAAAGACTAGCAAAATCTCCATCTCGGTCTGGAATTCGCGTTGGTTCTTCCACGAGTTGAGTTAGACCAGAACTGATCGCAAAAGATTCCGCCTCACGACCCTGTTCATCGTTGGTATTTGAGTATTTGAGCCAGTTGATATTGTGGACGTTAAAGTCACCAAAGATAGCGACTTCGGCATTAGGATGGTTGGTTTGCAAGAAGTCAATTGTGTTTGCTAGTGACGAGAAAAGTGCTCTGTAATGGGTGTCACTTGGAGGACGGTAAAGGCAGCAGATAAACTTGGTGATTTTCTGCGTTGATATTTTAAACCACATTACATCAAACTCTGCTGGTTCAAGTGTGTCCTCTCGTTGGCAGCAAAGATCATCTCGGATAAAGAGACAGACCCCAAAGTTGCGTCTAAATCGGAAATGAAAATCGTATCCAGGATATAAATAGCTGACGGTGTTCGTTGACGATCTGACCTTTGTCTCGGTCAGTGCGAGCACATGGGGCTTGGATGATTGTAAGTGCTGGTGGACTGAATTGATGTTGGTATTAAGCCCTCTGATATTGCAGAAATCAATTTTGAAGCTGCTGTTTTTGGGTGTGTCAGCAACTGTAGGTGCCACACTATTTCTCCGTTGAGTGTTGTTAGGGGAACCCAATATATTGTCGGAGACAGTGGATGTTCGGTTAATATCGCTTGATGAGGCCACAGGATCAGCCCCCACCCGGAGATCCGATCGGGGGGCGAGTTTACCTCCGGAGTATTTTGGTCCTGGAGCTTCCATCATGCTTTTTCTTCCAACCCTGGAAACCGGAAACATCGGCACAGCGACGAAACGTTGACTCAAAGAATAACTCAAGAGCAACTTCACGCCGCCTAAGCCGATGCAATGGTATCTCACCGGGCGATGCCGGGTGGGCCAGCATCTACCATTGCCAGGCAAAGGCAAACAAAATATTCCCATTTAAGCCAACTTTTAATTAAACGTTGGAAGAAGGAGACGAAGCCAAACGTTTGGATTTTTGTCTTTGGGTCGGAAACAAAATTTGCAAGTGAAAACAGGAATTTTCATAAATTTATCATGTTCTCCGATGAATCGGCATTTTCAACAAACGGGAAAGTGTTTTCTGTGCATATTAGATACTGGAGCGAAAATAATCCCCGTTTTAGAATTCCTGCAAGAAGACAATATTACAAAAAAGTAAATGTCTGGTGTGCGATTTTTTATTATGGACCATACTTTTTCGAAAACACGTGTAAACGTGGATATAATAACTACAAGTACCTTGATTTCAATATTAACGATGATAACTTGGCATTGTACAAAAACACATTTACAGAAATAAATCTAACATTTAAAAACAGAGTCGTTTTAATATTAAAAATATACTGATTAAAATCCAATCACCTGCTACACACCTGCGTCAATGAGAACCAATAATAAGTTCTTATATTAAATTAATATTATTTTCGTAATAACCGACAATAAAATTGTCGGAGAATAAAAATAGCATTAGTTATACAAAAAAAAATGTGCAAAGCAGTGGGTACGTTTATTTTACTATATATATGACGGTATTCTTTTTGCGTAGGGAAGGAAAGAAAAAACGTCCTCTAAATACGGAGTGCGAGGAGGACATTGTTCTCGTCCTGTTAAAAATATAACTTTACGGAAACATTTAACGTTTTTGAACCTTCCGCTTATCAGCAAACTTAGGACAGCTGGGTAGACGAACCCTTTCGAAAGCACAGAGCGAATGTTGGTTACTTCAACTCCTAACGACTTTTACATCGAAACATATTTTTAAAATGTACTCGAAAAATGTAAACGACCAAAAAACAACCGGAATAATCTTTGGCATGGTGGCATTTAAAATTATTTCGATTAACGCAAAAGACAGGATCGGTCTAATTAAAATGTAAATGGGAGGCCATTCGTTTCGGTTCGATTACGGGGCTTTTATTGATGGGACGTCGGCTCTCGATAATTCTCTTTTCATGCAAATTCTTTCAGGAGACGTTTGTGCCACCGTTGTTATCTTCAGAAGCAGTGGCGACTCGCTCTTCTTCTTTCCCTTTTCCTTCTGCCCTTCCTAGACAATTTGCAAGATCAAATAATGTTAGTCTGACCTTACTTACATTTTTTAGTTCTCGACGCCCGCGCCATTCGTTTTGCGATGCTCGCTTAATACTCAAATACTCGCATGATACAAAGAAAGAAAGATATGATCGATCGTATTCCCAATTCGGTCCGGTCCGCGCAATGACGTCATGTGGTGCTAACGAGATTTAAAATTACATAGGATTAGCCGGTAAAAATAGAAATTTTACTGCATATTTTGCAATTTTTGCTTTGGAAGATTTAAGTGCATATTATTTTAAGTACTTTAAGGATAGAGGTTCATAAATCAGAACGTATTTCATGATGTTCTTGGGTTAAATGTTAAAAGTTAGCATATATTTGGTATCAATGAAAATAATTTTCTGCTTATGCTGACATACATTTTATCTTTTAAATGATTACAATAATTGTAATTTACTTATTTATTTTTACAAAATCATAAAAAAATACCCTATATTTTTTGGTCCTTCCACCTTAAGCAATAAATTGTTTGAAAAAAAAATAGGTACAAATGTGCAGTCTTAAACATTTTTAGAAAACAGTTTCGAGCCTTAAATGACCAAAATCAATTAATTTGCTTATTAAGATTTTTTTATGCTATATGAAACGATAATATTTTTGGAGATCTCTGTTTATAAATTTATATTGTTAACATTTGACCAGTGGAGGACTGGAATCATTTGGCCCCGGTGGCTACATGACCTCTATGGCCCCAACCCTCATTAAGAAAATTTTTTGAAAAAAAAAAAATGGTTGTTTAAATGTTTGGACCAATTGGCCCCTAAAGACCTTCTGGCCCCGGTGGCGATGGCCACCCGGCCACCCGCTCCAGTCCGCCACTGCATTTGACGATAATTTGACCAAGGATAAGGATGTAAAAAACTCATTCAGACATTTAAAAAAATATACTAGGACTGGTAATTATCATAATAGTAATAAGAGGTACATATTAACAATTATTAAAAAATAAGGCACACATATAACTTATAACACATAATATTATTTTAAACCAATTTCGTCAAATTAAACTTTTTATCTCACCTATGTACGAGGAAGAGAACAATTTTTTTAAGCTAAAATTTTAAATATTTTACATAGATTTGTATCATAAATATGTAGGTATATACTTTTTGCAGATAATTATAACAAATAAAAGCTGTCATATTATCACTTATGCATAACGCCACTGCACAACGCATATTAAGAACTAATTGTCAATAACAAACAACAATAATAATCCAAAAAAACACTAAAAACCTCTTTCTGTATAACAAATAATAACAATAGTACATAAAACCAAACGTAGGTTATACGAAGCCCGCCAGAAAATTATCACCACATGACGTAAGCAGCGGTCGATTTGGCTCCGCCCACATGCGCAATGTCATATCTCTTCTTTCTTTGTATCATGAAATACTCGTATGTTCATCATTCTTCATCTTCTTGTTAATGGCCCTTCAAAACATGGAACGGTTGGCGTGCTCCAGCTCACCCTGGTGCTAGATTAGAGCACCAACAACCTTAAGGGATGATTTAAATGTTATCCAGTCTGGAGGTACCGGATCATTGGGAAGAATTGTTTTTTAAGAACGACCAGAAAATATACACTTTCTGGACAATTTTTCGACCAGTAAATAACGTTTTGTCGATTAAGACCGGCAAAAGATTTTTCCGGTCCCTGTTTTCTCATTTTTCCAATCGCTCTTTGATAATACAATCTACCTTATTGATTTCGTTACTATGATAACAACATTTCGATGTATTGTCGAGAGACGTTAATTTTCCATTTGTTGTTTATGTCAAACTTGTTTCGCGAGTGCGCAAATTTAAAAATATGAATTCAGATTTTGAATTATCCGACACGGACAATGAGATTCCAGAAGAAATTTTGGAAGCAGCAAGGAAAGCGACTTACGATATATTGCCAGTAAAATCAAAAGCCCGTTACGAGAAGTCATACGACGCATTTAAAAATAATATAAAATAAAATAAATTAAAGAATGAAATGTATAGGTATCGAACTGTCGGTCTTAAAAAAATATTGTACGTCACGCAACCGAAAATTAGTGTTGTGGCTCGCCCTGGAAATGCTTGTCTCGACCTAAAAAACACTACTTTCCGGTCTTGTAACGTAAATTACTATTCCACAGTTCCGTGTTGTAATGTGTAAATGTAAGTGAGAGGTACAATTGAGGTTATAACCTTTTGTACAGTCTATTGCACGCGGCCTTATTCTTGTCATATATAGGCTCTTGGCTAATCGGAAATAGCATGCATGTACATATTCATCTTGAATAGGCAAGAAAAACGGTATCCGAAACAGGGGACTTATTTCTAACCCTCATGGATTTGGCAAATCCCTATATAAAAGCAACCTCCTTATTTTTGCATTTGCTGGAATAAGTTGAAACATTTAATTTCCTCTAAAAGTCTACAAAACTAGACGACACTGCTCTAATCCATCCCTACTTCTAAATGTTGTGTTAAGTAGATCTGATAATGTAATAATTAATTGTGAAAATTAAACTACGACAGAATTTCCATAACTCAATTACGACTAATCTGTCAATTCAATAAAGAAAAAAATCAAATTATAACATGGTATTGTATTTAATTTTAACAAAACATTTTTACTTTTTACCAAAATCCGTGATTTTAGTGTAATATTTAAAGCTCTGCTGAAGCTAACTAGACATAACTACTCAATAATGGTATTCAGGTCCCGCATCTGCAATTACCTAACAACTTTAAATGGTCAAGCATACTGCTTATTAAAGAATTAATAAATTATTTCTAATATAGGAGCATATTACCATGTAGTAAAGGACTTTGTTACCAGTAAAGAAAAAATGGAAATTCATGATGCTGGATTTAATCCTCCTAATGACCGACAAGCGCAATCATAAACCGTATAATATCCAATTAAGTAAGTAACCAATTAGTTAATTAAGAACTTTGGTTTCGTGCAGGTAAAGAAAAACAATTTTACTATAGTGTATATGTTTGCAAGTATAGGCGATCGTTAAATGGATGTTTATGATACTAGTGCGAAAATGTATAATATATTTAGAACGGGAGAAGATTTTTAATTTGTATGTTGTTAAAATTGGGACGATTGGAAGAAGTAAGAGAGAATGCTATGAAATTAGTTTTGGAAGTATTCAAGGTTAATTTAAAGAAATCCAGCCAGATTTAATTTTTTTCATACCATCCATAGCTGACTCTTTCACTTGAGTCCAAGTTTCACCTTCGAATACCACAACTGTGTCGTCTGCATATGATATGATTATTCCGTTATTAATACTTAAATTAGCTAAGGAATTTATATAGGTAATAAATAAAATTGGTCCTAAGACAGTCCCCTGAGGTATTCCAATTTTTACGGTTAGCGGATCACTGTGTATATTATCGATTGTCACTATACTTGTTGACGATCCTTGAGGTAGTTCTCAAAGACATTTAACACGGTGCCCCTTACGCCATATGAATGTAACACATTTAAAAGCAGATCATGTGGCACCGTATCAAATGCCTTTGCTAGATCAAGGAATACGGCAATGCTCTTTTTATTATTATCTAATTGTTTGGTTATTTGGCTAGTCAATTCATATATGGCATTTTCAGTACTTAACCCACTTGTAAACCCATATTGATTACGAGAAAGAATGTTGTTGTTTTGAAGAAAATTAATCAGTCTTTCTTTAAGACATTTTTCAAAAATTTTTGAAAAGTTATTTATTACACTTATTGGCCGATAATTATTTATATTAGCTTTATCGCCGGCTTTATAGATAGGTGTAACAACAGATGTCTTAAAATGTTCTGGTACTTTACCAGTTTTAAAAATTAAGTTTATGATATGGATTAAGGGTTCCAATAAATATTGATGAGATGACTTTATTAGTCGGACACCAATAAAATCTATACCTGAAGCACAATTATTCTTAAGAGAGTTAATCTGTTTAATAATTTCGTTTTTATGAACAGGTCTTAGAAACATGGATGAAACGGTGTTTATGTTAACATCTGGTTCAATAGATGGTGCAGTAACTTTATTGTGCATTTTAAAGCCAATATTTACATAAAAATAATTGCAAAAGTTTACCTGTTTTAGTAGCGTTTTGCCATGGTAATTAGATGTCAGTGCAGATTCGCCACTCGTCCTATCGTCTATTACGGCAGTGAGGCTACCTGGGTCAATCCCATTGTGTATTTTAATGGAATCTTACGTTTTTCGAGTAATTAAAGTATAAATTTTAATAAATAACTCAAAATTGTACATAATGATTTAAAAAAAAATTTCGGATTCGAATTTTTTCGTTTTTTTGCATTTTTTGAGATCATTTACCATAGTAATGTATATTTTTTTACACCATCAGAAAGTAGAGATTTCAACGAACAAAAAGCTCACCGACTTTTTTAAAAAAGCAGATATTTTGACGTGAGAATTTTCGATTGAAAATTAGGGTGCTTTTTAAATATTGAGTCAAAATAAGGTGAAAAAATTAATATTTCAAAGCAAAAAAATTACAGTGTGTTTGGGACATAAAAAGTTAAGTTTTCACCAAATTTTGTGAAAAAAATTTTTTTTTGTAAAAGATAAAAATAATAAAACCAAAAACTTGGTTATTTGAAATTTTTACATAAATTTTGAGGTTATATGAAAAAAGTGTGAATAAAAAAGTTGTAGATCTTTTTATTATCTACAACTTTGCCATTTAACGTTTTTCCATAGGACTTGTAGTTTTGCCGAAAATCGAGATAAATCGTTTTCTACCTTTAATAACTCACCCCCTTTCACTTCCCGACCTCAGATCGCCCGTAAATTATTTTTCCTTTAATTTTTGTTATATTCTCTTCCTTTTTCCATGGGTTTCATCCTACTATTATTTTTTTAAATTTTTTACTATTTTCAAAGGCCTGGTCCATTAGCCAAGCTTTCGATAATGTTTATTATCTTCTTCTAATTAAAAATTATGAGAACCAATACATGGTACAAAAATAAATATTTTAATACTTAACTTTTGTATAATTCTAAGATAGTTTTGCAAGAAAAGGCATAAATAGGCAGGTAAGAAATAAAAGTATGCATGGCAAAACAGCACTCGTTAGAAAATATGAAAATTATGCGTGGCGAAACAGCACTTTTTTATTGCCGTGGCAAAACGGCACGTGGCAAATGTGGAATATTCCTAGGAAACAGACTATAAGCAATTGTGTTTTTTGATTACCTTAATTTCTTGCTGTTTCTATTGTTGTTCATATGAAACACATTCTGTTTCTTGTACAAAAGTCTTCTGTCTAAACCCCATGCAAGAACTGATGAATGATAATGAAAACCATATTTTTCGTTTGCTATGCCTTTGCCATCTATTAACAAGGGTACACATAATACATATCTAAAAATATCTGCTTCTTATAATTTGGATATAGAGGCGATTCAAAAATCGATTATTTTTTTCTTATTATTAACATCTTTATTTTATTGTCCCGCATAATATCATCCTCTCGCACGCAACTGTCCACAGGCACTTAAGGCATAACAAATTGAAGTTTCAAATAATTTTCAGTTGCCAATTATTTAAAACAGGAATTGCAACCTGCGAGTCGTATTTAACTGGACGCATTTCTGTCAATATGTCGATTGACCTTTCTTAATATCATCGACAGTATCAGGGCTACCATGCACCATTCTAAAACCAGTAAAAGAGAAAACGCTAATACAAACAAGAAAAACAAAATGAACCAATTAATGTGTCAGAAATGTGTATACATATTCCGTAATAAGCTTTGCGTTAATGCATTACCACCTTATAAGTAAATCGTTATAGTTGATCATTAATGTAACATTGACATTGAGATGAGGTAACAAACTCCTTTTAAGACAAATAGTATGCGAATATCTCCTTGATAGTGAATATCAGATAGGTTTATTGACCCAAATTGATGATGAAGTTGATAGCAGCATGTAACGAGGCTCTAAAACATCCGTCAGAGATGAATCCATATCTAATAGTTTACGTATTGATTGATTGCAGCAAGTTTCCTTGACACAAAGTAAAAAATCTTATAAAAAAACTAAAGCGTGTCTTACTTTTTCTATTTTATATGATTTTGACTTTGCAGTAAAAAGTGATTCAATTTTCCGATCATTTGATGATATTCTAATAACGTTAATCAATCTACTTTCTCAGTTTCTTTTACTTGTATAAATCAGCCTGGAAATTCGGAAGATATCACAAAACTATATACTAGGCGCGTTCGGCATTGTCATCGCGGAGCAGACAATATTTTTGATCACGTGACAACAGATCTGTTCGGACCAATCTGCAATAAACGAACGATTGAGATTTTAAAACTGACAATGGATAGGTGATCCGATCCAAGTTTGTTTGTTTTTGTTTACCTGTTCCCAGGCTTGAAGAAAAACAACCCTCCCAAGTCAGTTCTTGTTTATTTACAACTAAATGAACTAAAAACAATTTTTCTTTTCTTTTTTTAAATCTAGGAAAGTTAAAGAGGTGTAAAATGTATAGGTTATTGATTATGGGTGGGATTTGCCAAGTCATAAAAGATGCCATAGTAGCAGTAGTAAATGGTCATTTTCATTTTGATGAAGATGAGGATCTATATAATTTTTATCAACAAATACAAACCCCAAAACAGTAAAACACAAACAACATAACCTCAAAAAACAAGATTAATCTTTTTGCTCTGCCATCCTGAGACGGAGCGGTTAGATTACATCTAGATCGGTCCGAAGTCATTTACCGAACTAACCGATTGACCTCCCCTAGATCCAGATGCCATTACCGAACGATCTAGATGAATCAGACGGGTCTGACGACAATGCCGAACGCGCCTATAATATCGATATTGCTTATAAATAATGAGTGATGGGATCACTCGAGTGAAAAATAACCTATCATTCGGGTTTTTCAATCAATTGAATTATTCGATTATCTTCGGAAATAATTCGAGTGACGAAATGAGTGACGAACATATGGTTTTTATTTTCCAACGCGTCTCCAAAGTTGCTGCCCGCCTGTCAATCACTCACTGCGGCCAGAGCCATCTCCTAGCGAGCGGCTACACCGAGTGGTTTCGGTTATTATTGGCGATATAATTCAAATTAAATACTGCATTACGGGTTGCCTGCGTAGGATAATAGGATTTATTATTTTATTTAGATTTAAATCGTCGGCGTCTACTGAAAACTGAATGTTTAGTGGTGAGTATTCAGTATTCATAAATATTATGAGTTATGCAATATCGTGACATCTCAAGGTCAAGTAGTCAAGTTGTTAAATTAAATTGTAAGATCTGGGAACTGGGAACCATGCCAAAAAATCCACAAATATATCCGCCACATTTAATAATCCGCAAAAAATCAATCGATTAACAACACCGAGTCAGTTATTCCCAATACAAATGCTGTATATCAACATGAACGATGAACCGCCAATAATAATTAATATTAGCACTTGAGTGAAAAAAAATTGATTATCATTCGGTTTTTAAATCACTCGAATTCTCGGTAGTCGATTATTAAAATAAGTCGATTTTTCCCAACACTATAAAATAATGTTACTTTAACAGTAAGATAATGTAATAGTACTCTGTCTCCTTAAGCTTTAATAGCTATCGTTTTCAAGCTATAGTTCCTTCACATACTGTTGGTATACCCAGTATAATTTATCTACAGAGTTATGTTTATTTTTTTAATAAAACATATTGCATTAATTGTATATTTTACATTCTACAATCAATTCGAGACATTTTTCATAAATCAGGCCCTATACCTATCCTGTCTGAATTTGAATTTTATTGATCGTACCAATACCTGTTTTAATCAATTTATTTTTACTTTGTGTTTAGGTTTTTTTAAACTTTGCATGTCAGATAAAGCAATAGGAGATTCGTATTTCGCACAGCCCATCATTAGCATTGGACTTTATAATCTATGGACGAATTTTACCATCTCAGTAAACCATGTTGCATCATAGATAATTATATGCAATGTTAAACGACAAGAACAATATCACACCAGAATCTATTTAAATTTTTGAGAACTACAGTACTGATTTTTAGTGGTAAGTATATGATTTATTAACCGTTGCAAGCAAATATTATTATGATTAATGTCACGTTTCATTACAACTGCCCGAGTGGCAGAACTAATGCAGTATACACCCCCAATAGAACTTAATAATTACTGTAAGTATTCAGAGCAATAATGGCTAGAAACCATTCTAGGTGGGGTAGCATTAACTCCTATTTCCAATTGGATAAATTACCGTGATATTATGACTACACAACGATCTAGCAATTTTTGTTGTCTTACAGTATAGGAAAGCGCGTTGCTGTCACATCATTATAGTCTTAAACAGTTTTATATAGAGTATGCGAATTCTTATAAGTAATAGAAGGCTTTTTCTGAGTGTATTAACCAATCACCAGTGTCTAGGGTGGCATTTAAGTGAAGAACTTCCCGTACTACTAAAAACAGTGTTAAAAGTGATCGTCTTGATACCTGAAAATTTAATTTTTGGTTTTGCATTAAGTTCATCATTAAAAATAATGAGAAAAAGCTAATGGTATATTAGCTTATCCATATAATATTTGCAACGCTTTTCACCGTAACTACCCATAACATGAGTAGTGCAAAATTCTAACTGGCAACGATCATTATACGTTTATTACATCTATTTGCTTTATCAAAGATTGGACTGGACAAGTAGGTAGCAATAAAGTAATTATTCTTACATTTTCAAAGTGCTCCAAGATAACGACGTTATTAAGGAAGAAAGGTCTACGTAGTAGGCTGTAATCAAGAGGTAATTGGAATTTTCTGGGTAAAAATTACCTTTAAGTAATGCTTAGGTTATGATTTAGAGTAGTTTCATGATCGACAGACGCTGTAATGGTCACAAAATAATTAGTGACATTGTTGAAAATATTTTCTTTAGAATTTGTCCTTAATAGGTGTATGTTTGAGGCAGTGGCCCGCATCGACGGCCCCTTCACAATTTGCTGCCAGATTTGCTTTTCATAGGTATTTCCAGTGGCGGATTTAGTGAGACTTGGGCCCCGGGGCAAAATATGTTCATGGGCCCCTCGATGATAAAAAAACACGTAGGAGAAATGAAATGTACCTACTTATAGAAAAAAATGTTGTTTAATAATAAACAATAAAAAATAATAAAACAAACAATAAATAACAATAATGAAATAAAATAGGAAACTGTTTATATAATAAGAATATATGGAAAGAAATAAGGATATAGATACGGACTTAAGTCTTAAATAATCTTTTCCTGACTTTGTCATTTGCAAACCGATTTATTAAATCTGTTAAATCTAGTCCTAACGCAACTTTATATTCTATAGTCAATATAGCTAAATTACGCAATCTTTTCGCGCCAGTTGTAGATCTTAAACAATTCTTAATAATTTTAATTTACTAAAAGAGCGCTCTAAAGACGCAACCGTTACAGGCAGGCTAAAATATAATAAGAATGCTGTGTAAACTTCAGAAAAATCACCTCCGAGATAAGCATATTATAATTTCAAAAAACTGCCTGACTGTTATATCTAATTTAAGTTCTTGTTTAACTAAATCATACATCATAGCGAATTGATTTACAAAACTAGCAGATAAAAGGTGGGGGTACTTAATTGATAAATTCTTGCATTTTTCTCGAATCGCTTCTGTTGAACTTTTCAGCAAATTTTGTGGTTCCAAAACTTCAAAAATTTCTTTAACGAAAAGCATGCCTGAAAATCTGTCTTTGATTTGATTGCAAATTATGTCAATAGTGAAATAATAAATTTTAACTTTAAAATATTGTTCCCTGCTTTCAAATTGGTAATCTACGGAAAGTTCGTCAAAGTGCCTTTTTACTAGTGTTGGGAAAAATCGACTTATTTTAATAATCGACTACCAAGCATTCGAGTGATTTAAAAAACCGAATGATAATCGATTTTTTTTTTCACTCAAAATTAATTATTAATATTGGCGGTTCATCGTTCATGTTGATATACAGCATTTGTATTGGGAATAACTGACTCGGTGTTGTTAATCGATTGATTTTTATAGATAATTATATGCAATGTTAAACGACAAGAACAATATCACACCAGAATCTATTTAAATTTTTGAGAACTACAGTACTGATTTTTAGTGGTAAGTATATGATTTATTAACCGTTGCAAGCAAATATTATTATGATTAATGTCACGTTTCATTACAACTGCCCGAGTGGCAGAACTAATGCAGTATACACCCCCAATAGAACTTAATAATTACTGTAAGTATTCAGAGCAATAATGGCTAGAAACCATTCTAGGTGGGGTAGCATTAACTCCTATTTCCAATTGGATAAATTACCGTGATATTATGACTACACAACGATCTAGCAATTTTTGTTGTCTTACAGTATAGGAAAGCGCGTTGCTGTCACATCATTATAGTCTTAAACAGTTTTATATAGAGTATGCGAATTCTTATAAGTAATAGAAGGCTTTTTCTGAGTGTATTAACCAATCACCAGTGTCTAGGGTGGCATTTAAGTGAAGAACTTCCCGTACTACTAAAAACAGTGTTAAAAGTGATCGTCTTGATACCTGAAAATTTAATTTTTGGTTTTGCATTAAGTTCATCATTAAAAATAATGAGAAAAAGCTAATGGTATATTAGCTTATCCATATAATATTTGCAACGCTTTTCACCGTAACTACCCATAACATGAGTAGTGCAAAATTCTAACTGGCAACGATCATTATACGTTTATTACATCTATTTGCTTTATCAAAGATTGGACTGGACAAGTAGGTAGCAATAAAGTAATTATTCTTACATTTTCAAAGTGCTCCAAGATAACGACGTTATTAAGGAAGAAAGGTCTACGTAGTAGGCTGTAATCAAGAGGTAATTGGAATTTTCTGGGTAAAAATTACCTTTAAGTAATGCTTAGGTTATGATTTAGAGTAGTTTCATGATCGACAGACGCTGTAATGGTCACAAAATAATTAGTGACATTGTTGAAAATATTTTCTTTAGAATTTGTCCTTAATAGGTGTATGTTTGAGGCAGTGGCCCGCATCGACGGCCCCTTCACAATTTGCTGCCAGATTTGCTTTTCATAGGTATTTCCAGTGGCGGATTTAGTGAGACTTGGGCCCCGGGGCAAAATATGTTCATGGGCCCCTCGATGATAAAAAAACACGTAGGAGAAATGAAATGTACCTACTTATAGAAAAAAATGTTGTTTAATAATAAACAATAAAAAATAATAAAACAAACAATAAATAACAATAATGAAATAAAATAGGAAACTGTTTATATAATAAGAATATATGGAAAGAAATAAGGATATAGATACGGACTTAAGTCTTAAATAATCTTTTCCTGACTTTGTCATTTGCAAACCGATTTATTAAATCTGTTAAATCTAGTCCTAACGCAACTTTATATTCTATAGTCAATATAGCTAAATTACGCAATCTTTTCGCGCCAGTTGTAGATCTTAAACAATTCTTAATAATTTTAATTTACTAAAAGAGCGCTCTAAAGACGCAACCGTTACAGGCAGGCTAAAATATAATAAGAATGCTGTGTAAACTTCAGAAAAATCACCTCCGAGATAAGCATATTATAATTTCAAAAAACTGCCTGACTGTTATATCTAATTTAAGTTCTTGTTTAACTAAATCATACATCATAGCGAATTGATTTACAAAACTAGCAGATAAAAGGTGGGGGTACTTAATTGATAAATTCTTGCATTTTTCTCGAATCGCTTCTGTTGAACTTTTCAGCAAATTTTGTGGTTCCAAAACTTCAAAAATTTCTTTAACGAAAAGCATGCCTGAAAATCTGTCTTTGATTTGATTGCAAATTATGTCAATAGTGAAATAATAAATTTTAACTTTAAAATATTGTTCCCTGCTTTCAAATTGGTAATCTACGGAAAGTTCGTCAAAGTGCCTTTTTACTAGTGTTGGGAAAAATCGACTTATTTTAATAATCGACTACCAAGCATTCGAGTGATTTAAAAAACCGAATGATAATCGATTTTTTTTTTCACTCAAAATTAATTATTAATATTGGCGGTTCATCGTTCATGTTGATATACAGCATTTGTATTGGGAATAACTGACTCGGTGTTGTTAATCGATTGATTTTTATAGATAATTATATGCAATGTTAAACGACAAGAACAATATCACACCAGAATCTATTTAAATTTTTGAGAACTACAGTACTGATTTTTAGTGGTAAGTATATGATTTATTAACCGTTGCAAGCAAATATTATTATGATTAATGTCACGTTTCATTACAACTGCCCGAGTGGCAGAACTAATGCAGTATACACCCCCAATAGAACTTAATAATTACTGTAAGTATTCAGAGCAATAATGGCTAGAAACCATTCTAGGTGGGGTAGCATTAACTCCTATTTCCAATTGGATAAATTACCGTGATATTATGACTACACAACGATCTAGCAATTTTTGTTGTCTTACAGTATAGGAAAGCGCGTTGCTGTCACATCATTATAGTCTTAAACAGTTTTATATAGAGTATGCGAATTCTTATAAGTAATAGAAGGCTTTTTCTGAGTGTATTAACCAATCACCAGTGTCTAGGGTGGCATTTAAGTGAAGAACTTCCCGTACTACTAAAAACAGTGTTAAAAGTGATCGTCTTGATACCTGAAAATTTAATTTTTGGTTTTGCATTAAGTTCATCATTAAAAATAATGAGAAAAAGCTAATGGTATATTAGCTTATCCATATAATATTTGCAACGCTTTTCACCGTAACTACCCATAACATGAGTAGTGCAAAATTCTAACTGGCAACGATCATTATACGTTTATTACATCTATTTGCTTTATCAAAGATTGGACTGGACAAGTAGGTAGCAATAAAGTAATTATTCTTACATTTTCAAAGTGCTCCAAGATAACGACGTTATTAAGGAAGAAAGGTCTACGTAGTAGGCTGTAATCAAGAGGTAATTGGAATTTTCTGGGTAAAAATTACCTTTAAGTAATGCTTAGGTTATGATTTAGAGTAGTTTCATGATCGACAGACGCTGTAATGGTCACAAAATAATTAGTGACATTGTTGAAAATATTTTCTTTAGAATTTGTCCTTAATAGGTGTATGTTTGAGGCAGTGGCCCGCATCGACGGCCCCTTCACAATTTGCTGCCAGATTTGCTTTTCATAGGTATTTCCAGTGGCGGATTTAGTGAGACTTGGGCCCCGGGGCAAAATATGTTCATGGGCCCCTCGATGATAAAAAAACACGTAGGAGAAATGAAATGTACCTACTTATAGAAAAAAATGTTGTTTAATAATAAACAATAAAAAATAATAAAACAAACAATAAATAACAATAATGAAATAAAATAGGAAACTGTTTATATAATAAGAATATATGGAAAGAAATAAGGATATAGATACGGACTTAAGTCTTAAATAATCTTTTCCTGACTTTGTCATTTGCAAACCGATTTATTAAATCTGTTAAATCTAGTCCTAACGCAACTTTATATTCTATAGTCAATATAGCTAAATTACGCAATCTTTTCGCGCCAGTTGTAGATCTTAAACAATTCTTAATAATTTTAATTTACTAAAAGAGCGCTCTAAAGACGCAACCGTTACAGGCAGGCTAAAATATAATAAGAATGCTGTGTAAACTTCAGAAAAATCACCTCCGAGATAAGCATATTATAATTTCAAAAAACTGCCTGACTGTTATATCTAATTTAAGTTCTTGTTTAACTAAATCATACATCATAGCGAATTGATTTACAAAACTAGCAGATAAAAGGTGGGGGTACTTAATTGATAAATTCTTGCATTTTTCTCGAATCGCTTCTGTTGAACTTTTCAGCAAATTTTGTGGTTCCAAAACTTCAAAAATTTCTTTAACGAAAAGCATGCCTGAAAATCTGTCTTTGATTTGATTGCAAATTATGTCAATAGTGAAATAATAAATTTTAACTTTAAAATATTGTTCCCTGCTTTCAAATTGGTAATCTACGGAAAGTTCGTCAAAGTGCCTTTTTACTAGTGTTGGGAAAAATCGACTTATTTTAATAATCGACTACCAAGCATTCGAGTGATTTAAAAAACCGAATGATAATCGATTTTTTTTTTCACTCAAAATTAATTATTAATATTGGCGGTTCATCGTTCATGTTGATATACAGCATTTGTATTGGGAATAACTGACTCGGTGTTGTTAATCGATTGATTTTTTGCGGATTATTAAATGTGGCGGAGATATTTGTGGATTTTTTGGCATGGTTCCCAGTTTCCAAATCTTACAATTTAATTTAACAACTTGACTACTTGACCTGTCACGATATTGCATAACTCATGATATTTATGAATACTGAATAGTCAGTGAATACTCACCACTAAACATTCAGTTTTCAGTACTTCAGTAGACGCCGACGATTTAAATCTAAATAAAATAATAAATCCTATTATCCTACGCAGGCAACCCGTAATGCAGTATTTAAATCTAAATAATAAATCATATTATCACACAGGTAACCCGTAATGCAGTATTTAATTTGAATTATATCGCCAATAATAACCGAAACCACTCGGTTTAGCCGTTCGCTAGGAGATGGCTCTGGCCGCAGTGAGTGATTGACAGGCGGGCAGCAACTTTGGAGACGCGTTGGAAAATAAAAACCATATGTTCGTCACTCATTTCGTCACTCGAATTATTTCCGAAGAAAATCGAATAATTCAAGTGATTGAAAAAATTCTTCGGGGTCAATTAAGCTAGAAATATGTTTGTATACGCGATCTAAAACTGATATAGCTTCCCCTAAGTCAACATCCAATTTTTGCAAAGTTTCTGACGCCAAATTTATTTGATTTAAAGTTTTGAACATGCATTATAACGAAGTCAAAATTAGCAATATTTTTCTTTAAACTTGAACCTTCCATATCTCATCTTTTTTTGTTGACTTTAACTCAATCTCAGTCAGAAGCCTTTAAAATATCATATCGTATAGTGTAGACAAAGAATGGGCCCTCTTAGGAATGTTTTAAGTTGGATAGATGGATTAATGGGCCCCCTTTGAGCCTGGGCCCCGGGGCATTGTCCCGGTTGGCCCGACGATATGTCCGCCACTGGGTATTTCATTTCATAATTAATATTATTTTTTTTATATTCTGAGAATTTAACTTCGTTAAGTGAAGAAGAATTATACGTGAAAGCGCGGAATTTACAAACGATATACAATAAAGACGTGTCCATCGACTTTCCTAGTCCATTTTTAAGTCTCAGGAAAGGACTATATAGTATAGGATAGTATTTCAAAACTAAAAACAGTGTATGAACTTGCGGATTATTTATTAATAAAAAATCAGTGCGTTTATGTTAAACTACCAACACTTTTACTGATACAACGGAAAGAGTTTTCCTTAAAAATGCAATAGAAGACGATTTTTTGAGAAAAAAAATCCATTTAGTATGACACAATTTAAAAAAATATATTTTGCCTCTACAAAATTTCCCAAGTTAGTTCGTCAAATTATCTGCTTTAATAAATGTCTCTTCCCATAACATTTTTTCGAAAATTGATTATTAACGGAATTACAGGGTGTTAAAGTTAAGTTTTCTTTGCTGTTGTAAAATACGTAAGTTACTAGAACAATAAATTAAACGTTCAAATCAAAGGTTTAAAGTGATGTCCTTCCTCTTCAATGAATAAATTAAAAATTCCGACGAACTCCATGGAATATTCCTTCCTTTGCTATGCTATGTTTAAAGTTGAAAATAAATTAAAATGATTTCGTATTCATCACATGCAAGCAATGTTATTTTAGCGTTTTTCTCGAAAACGGTTAGATTTATCAAAACAAAAATAATATTACTTTTTTATGTCAAAAGGTTAGAAGAATAAAAATATTTAGTCAAAATCGCAATCGCATACAGTGTAGGACAAAAAAGTTGGGACCATTCAAATTAAAGAATAGGCTCCTATGTGGCGCCCTCTACAAAATGCGAAAAAACGGTGGGCAAGTTTGTATTCCTCGTCCCAAAAAAGCCCCATTTACGGGATTTCGTCGAAATATTATAAGCGTGGCAAAAGGTATTGCAAAAAAACTGGAAATAAAATTTAACTTTAACACCCTGTAGCTCCGTTAATAATCAATTTTCGAAAAAATGTTATAGGAAGAGATAGAATTTATTTTCGGTCCAGAATTATCCTCTAAATTTTTTGCTTATCATTTCCGGACACCCTGTAATGCCCCCTTAGTTATGGGACACCCTGTAGAAACATTGCAACAATCGCCTTAATGAAAAGGTATTTAAAACAAAGACTGCAAAAATTATCTTTTTCCTTCCTTCTTTCCTGATGCACTTTCAGTGAGCAAACTTACCCGTAACAATTGATTTAATGGTGGAATTATTACATAATTAAAAATCAAGTTAAAAACTTTGCAATTTATAATTTATTAATACGAAATTATTAAAATGTCAAAGCGAAACGAATTAAACAGAAACCTATCCGATCAGATGACAGTGCAAGGTCAAATATGACTTTAAAAATGCTACCGGCTTCGGATGCCGGTAATATTATGATCAAATTATGGCAGCTTTCAGTGCCGTACATTAGTAATTATATCGTGATTTTGCAATAATTGCTTCGGCAGTCGAGGAGAGTCATGCATATTGGGACACAATGGTAAAGCTATTACTTAAGATAGGCGCATATACATATACCTTTAGATCTGGACAGCTGATCTCGTGCGCAGTGACGTAACAAAAACTGAATGGGCCCCCCGCAAACGTTTTCAGGGCCCCCCTCTCTATAACGAATGGAAAACGATTATTCTTATTTCATTACTATATTAGGTTCAGGTTTATGAATTTTTGAATTCGTTAATCGTGTAATAATTTAATTAGGCTTAAACCCACATTATGTGTAAATACGAGTAAAACAGCAAACAATTTGATTTATTTAATAATCTTAGGTAGACTGGTAGACATAACATAGGTAGTTATTAAGTCATTATACGTAATATTCCAGCAAACATGGTGCAAAATCAAAATTTTAAAACATCACTTATAATTTTCCTTACCATGTATGGTAGTAACGGGGGTAGCAACTGCAGTGATCGATACGTAATATTCCAGCAAACATGGTGCGAAATCAAACTTTTAAAACATCACTTATAATGTTCCTTACCATGTATGGTAGTAACGGGGGTAGCAGCTGCAGTGATCGATACGTAATATTCCAGCAAACATGCAAAATCAAAATTTTAAAACATTACTTATAATGTTCCTTACCATGTATGGTAGTAACGGGGGTAGCAGCTGCAGTGATCGATACGTAATATTCCAACAAACATGGTGCAAAATCAAAATTTTAAAACATCACTTATAATGTTCCTTACCATGTATGGTAGTAACGGGGGTAGCAGCTGCAGTGATCGATACGTAATATTCCAGCAAACATGATGCAAAATCAAAATTTTAAAACATCACTTATAATGTTCCTTACCATGTATGGTAGTAACGGGAGTAGCAGCTGCAGTGATCGATACGTAATATTCCAGCAAACATGGTGCAAAATCAAAATTTTAAAAGATCACTTATAATGTTCCTTAACATGTATGGTAGTAACGGGGGTAGCAGCTGCAGTGATCGATACGTAATATTCCAGCAAACATGGTGCAAAATCAAAATTTTAAAACATCACTTATAATGTTCCTTACCATGTATGGTAGTAACGGAGGTAGCAGCTGCAGTGACCGATACGTAATATTCCAGCAAACATGGTGCAAAATCAAAATTTTAAAACATTACTTATAATGTTCCTTACCATGTATGGTAGTAACGGGGGTAGCAGCTGCAGTGATCGATACGTAATATTCCAACAAACATGGTGCAAAATCAAAATTTTAAAACATCACTTATAATGTTCCTTACCATGTATGGTAGTAACGGGGGTAGCAGCTGCAGTGATCGATACGTAATATTCCAGCAAACATGATGCAAAATCAAAATTTTAAAACATCACTTATAATGTTCCTTACCATGTATGGTAGTAACGGGGGTAGCAGCTGCAGTGATCGATACGTAATATTCCAGCAAACATGGTGCAAAATCAAAATTTTAAAACATCACTTATAATGTTCCTTACCATGTATGGTAGTAACGGGGGTAGCAGCTGCAGTGATCGATACGTAATATTCCAGCAAACATGATGCAAAATCAAAATTTTAAAACATCACTTATAATGTTCCTTACCATGTATGGTAGTAACGGGGGTAGCAGCTGCAGTGATCGATACGTAATATTCCAGCAAACATGGTGCAAAATCAAAATTTTAAAACATCACTTATAATGTTCCTTACCATGTATGGTAGTAACGGAGGTAGCAGCTGCAGTGACCGATACGTAATATTCCAGCAAACATGGTGCAAAATCAAAATTTTAAAACATTACTTATAATGTTCCTTACCATGTATGGTAGTAACGGGGGTAGCAGCTGCAGTGATCGATACGTAATATTCCAACAAACATGGTGCAAAATCAAAATTTTAAAACATCACTTATAATGTTCCTTACCATGTATGGTAGTAACGGGGGTAGCAGCTGCAGTGATCGATACGTAATATTCCAGCAAACATGATGCAAAATCAAAATTTTAAAACATCACTTATAATGTTTCTTACCATGTATGGTAGCAACGGGGGTAGCAGTGATCGAGCCTCATAGAATCCACAAGACAGAAAACAGTAAAACACATGAACCCCCAGTCTGCACAAACATTATGCCACTAAGTACTATACAAGGTATTATACAAAACGACCAGATCGTCGACAGCTTTTTTTTTGCAAAATCGTTTATAATTTCGTCGATATTTAATGTTTTAACAAACTCGCGTTCGATACTGATATTACTGATTAAGGATAGATCCGAAAGGCGTTGCTGTTCCATGTTGTACGTTTGAAGAACACACTGATTTTTTAATAATAAATGATCCGCAAGTTCATACACTGTTTTTAATTTTGAAATACTATCTCCAAGTCCCTTTTTGAGGCTGCCCCCCCCACCCCACCACCCCCCAACCCGGCACAAAACAGTTTAAATTTTACGGCCCGGACCTGTCTATCTTTCCATTAGTTAAATTTCACACTGATGGTGTTCAGTCCACAAGACGTGGCAACGTCTACCTGTCTTTGCTTGATCCTCGTTGGAGGGGATGTTGTACATCTAGTTCTAATCTACACCGACTTCCCCTAATGATATTTTATTTAGTTCCCTATGACCGTAAAGTATGTATACCTCACTACCTTCCCCATAATTTTATTAATTTGTTAATGGACAGGTGAGTTAATCGGAGTGAGCAATGCAAATCGACTTTGCTACTATCACACTACTTATTTTAAATTGGTTTTGAAGATTTAGTATAAGGGGTGTATCAATGTTGCATATGCGGTTGTATCATTTAAGGTAATCAAGCGGGCTCCGCATTATCATTAATGCATTTTTCGCAAATGTATAAAACTTTGTGTTGTTTTTACGCTAGAACTTGAGACAAAAATCAGGCGTAACTTTAAGTTTAGTTGACTCGTGTTTTCGGTTCGCGTTAATTATTTTCTAGGGGAAAAAGTCAATTTCCCGACAAGACCTTTTCTAGAGGTGTTATTTGAACAACACAGTAGTAGTAACATGTTTTATTTAGCAAAAAGCTACCATTAAATATTTTTTTATATATATTTTTTAACACATTTTTATAGATTTATTTTTAAATTTTAAAACGCAACCTTTTTTTAACAAAAACAGACAGAAAAGTTAAACATTTTTGCAAATTGTATCAAATATTACGTATCATTTTGTTTTTTAATTAAATGTAATTTTAAAGCTTTTTAAATAGTTTTAGTGATATTTGAGATTTAACAGAATTTTCCAAATTATTATATTCTATCAAACCTTTATGAAAAATAGACTTATAAGCTGATGTTTTAGACACTCTATCCACATAAAAATTTTGATTAGTTCTTGTTTTATAATTATGATGGTCTTAATTAAAAGAACAAAACATTTTTAAACAATCAGGCAATAAATTATTTTTAATTTTATGTATAAAGGTACATACTAAATAAAAAATTAAATTTCTGACATTCAACCAATCTAAATTTTTTAACATAAATTTTATTTTTGTATATTTGGTACAATTTAAAATAATCGGCATTGCCTTATTTTCTAAAATTTGTAATTTATCAAATATTTCCTCACTAGCACAAAATATAAAATTAAAAAACCATAAAGAAAATGTGGTAATATAATATTATAGTATTAAATACAGTTTTTTTTAGAAAACAAACTTAAATTAGAACTAATTTTTTTAAAATAACCTACTTTTCCGGCAATCTTCGATATGATACTTTTAAAATAATTTAAAAATATTAATTTTAAATCAATAATTATTCCTAAATATTTAAAACCGTTTACTAATTCCAATTTTTCACCATCAATTACAACACTTATATTTTGAAAATTTAAATTATTACCCATAACCCATAACCATACATTTAGTTTATGAAATATTTAATTTTAATTTATTTACTTCTAGCCAATTTAATAATATATTTATTTCAGAATTTAGAGTATTTAGACCATCAAAATATTTAAAACATTAATGTAAATTAAGGTGTCATCAGCAAAAACATTTGTAACTTACTCATTTTTAAAACTAAAGGCATATTATCGTTGATGTATAAAATAAATAATACTGGACCTAGTATACTTCCTTGAGGAACTCCTATATTATTTATTTTTTATTTGAATATGCTTTTGATATTTTTAAGTGTTATGGGGATTCAGCATTATATTTTCTTTCATATGCCTGTCCCCTTCCGCTTAGCAATTTGAAACGGTACCAGCTAGACCACGACTGCCGCACTATTTAATAACTAATTAGTCTATTTAAATTAATATAAAACGTAATTCCGCAGCGATGTGCGTGACATTATCAATAACACAATTTCCCCAGTAAACTCTAAACGAATCCGATTCCCATCTGCACCAAAACATTCCCCATATATCCCCATCCTGACTTGAATGAGAAAACAGTTGTCGGGAAGCATATTTATCTTCTGCGGTCTCTCAGGGCCCGTTCGGGGATTATAATATAGAGGCATGTTTGGTGGCGTTATCTGGTGACTGAGATCGGCAATACGGCCCACTTGTCGCTCTCTCGCAAATATATGGCCTTATCCGTTGGCGGCATCTCGCCTCTGCTACTGTGCGGTCTGTCTTTTCTTGGCTCCTGACTTCGCGTATGTCGCTATATTACGCTGTGTGCTATTTGCCGGTTAAATTGTTACGGGAAACGTTGTTTCGGAGCACAGGCCTTTAAAAAAAAGTAGGATGCTTAATAGGCTGTATAAATGGCGTTGCCAACAACTTATTTCAGTTGGCAGCATCATTCCAACTGACTAATTTCATAGCGATCGACGCGAGCCAACTTTGAAAAAATTATGTTATTTGGGTAAAAAATAAATATAGTTTGAAAAAACTAAAAAACACGCTTTAAATTAATCAGACTAAAAAGCGGAAAATAAATATAGTTTAAAATAATTCTTGAAATTCTTAATATATAGGCAGAAAATAATAATGAACGATAAACATTAGTATTATTGTGAAAAAAGCGAGGGGTGCTCGATATACGAAAAATACAGCACAACGTTCATTATTATTTTCTGCCTATATTAAGAATTTCAAGAATTATTTTAAACTATATTAATTTTCCGCTTTTTAGTTTGATTAGTTATTAAAGCGTGTTTTTTAGTTTTTTTAAATTATATTTATTTTTCATTTTTTAGTTTGAGTTATTGTTAAAAAAAAATTAGTAGATTATTGTATTGTCAGCGGTTTTTGATAAGTCTACAAAATTTAAATCAAATCTGACCGTTTAAAGTGGGTCAAAATCGGGTTCAAAGAAGTCGGTTACACACAAACATACATACAAAGCCGAAAAAACCCGATCGTTTATTCCGAATTATAAGAAAAGAACGATATTTGCAAATTTTTGAAAATTCTGACATATTGACAGGTGTCAATTTAAGACAAGAGAATGTTTGCGTATTTTTTCCAACTTTCCACTGTCAATATAGATACGACCTTATAGTTTTTTCATTAATATCATTTTTTTTAAACGATTTGACATATTGACAGCTGTCAAATTTTGACAGGAGAATTTTTGGCTTATTTTTCCCGAAGTCTTCGCATCGAATACTATACGACCCCATAATTTGTTTCGTCAAAATCGCATCTTCGTTTTATACCTAACAGCTGTCAAAATTTGACAGGAGAATTTTTTGCGTATTTTTTCCAAAGTCTCCGTGTGGAATACTATACGACCCCATATTTTGTTTTGTCAATTTCGCATTTTTTTTTATACTTGTCAGCTGCCAAAATTTGACAGGTTAATTTTTAACTATAAAATTATTGTATTGTCAGCGGTTCTTGATAAGTCTACGAAATTTAAATTAAATCTGACCGTTTAAAGTGGGTCAAAATCGGGTTCAAAGATGTCGGTTACAAACATACACACAAACATACTACAAGCTAATAAAAGCGTGTTAAAAAAAATCCCAGATCTTGCACCTTACGCAAGCATCCTATGTATTGAAAATACCTGACACAGCTTTAAAATTTTAATGTCCTATGTGATGTAATTAAAGCCCACATTCTAATTTGGATTTTGTCCCATTACGTTTGGGACACCCTGTATATTAATTAAAACATATTATAAATAATCCCAAAAAAACGAAAACAAAAATAAAAGTTTGACACCCTTTATCTTGGTTGTTATCAATTTTGGGATAATGCAAGTTTAAATAAATCGCGTTATTTCGCCTTAAGGAGCCTGCTGTTGCTCTGTGTCCCATTACGTTTGGGACACCCTGTATATTCACTAAAACATATTATATTAAATGTATGGTTTTATTTCTAAGAATAATTAATATAAATTTGTTTATAAACAATAATATTCACATAGCAGACCAACCAAGGTGAACTATAAATAATCCCAAAAAAACGAAAACAAAAATAAAAGTTTGACACCCTTTATCTTGGTTGTTATCAATTTTGGGATAATGCAAGTTTAAATAAATCGCGTTATTTCGCCTTAAGGAGCCTGCTGTTGCTCTGCGTCCCATTACGTTTGGGACACCCTGTATATTCACTAAAACATATTATATTAAATGTATGGTTTTATTTCTAAGAATAATTAATATAAATTTGTTTATAAACAATAATATTCACATAGCAGACCAACCAAGGTGAACTATAAATAATCCCAAAAAAACGAAAACAAAAATAAAAGTTTGACACCCTTTATCTTGGTTGTTATCAATTTTGGGATAATGCAAGTTTAAATAAATCGCATTATTTCGCCTTAAGGAGCCTGCTGTTGCTCTGTGTCCCATTACGTAAAAAACGAAAAAAAAATAAAAGTTTGACACCCTTTATCTTGGTTGTTATCAATTTTGGGATAATGCAAGTTTAAATAAATCGCATTATTTCGCCTTAAGGAGCCTGCTGTTGCTCTGTGTCCCATTACGTTTGGGACACCCTGTATATTAACTAAAACATATTATATTAAATGTATGGTTTTATTTCTAAGAATAATTAATATTAATTTGTTTATAAACAATAATATTCACATAGCAGACCAACCAAGGTGAACAATAGCCTTATATTCAATCGGTCATATTGTCTAAGCTTACTTATGCTATGTTTTTAAATTATACTTATTTACCCAAGCGTTCAAAATAGACCATGAAGATTTTCATGAGATAGGTAGGGGTGCAAAATATAACCAATCACCCGGTACAATAACATTTTCTGAGAAATCAATAAGAAAAAAATTATCCCATTTGTTAACCAAATTTGGGCGGACCCTGTAATATGCAATTATTGTGCTCCAACTTTTTGCCTCCCGCTTTTTTTTTTCGATATAATATTTCGATTTAAATAACGTGAACTTACCTTAGTTATAACTTATCTCAATAAAACACTTTTTAACAAAGTTACTATGGCGTTCTTTAAAACACAAACTAAACTAAACATTATTCATTATTTACTTGCCGACTTTACGCTGATTCATATTTATATTTCTACCAAGTATTATCAGAGTATTATGTTACAAGACCGATCTAGATATTGCGCTGTTGGCCGCGACAGACGGTAGAGCGACATCGACATGAGCGACATCGACATGAGCGACATCGACATGCAATGCAAAGTTTGCGTAAACACGATCCTAATAGTATTTTCAATACTAAAAATAGCTAATAATGTCTGGACATCACAACAGTTTATCAGGAACAATTTAAAAAATGTCTTTGTGATATTTAAAATATGTGTTAATAAAACACTATTGTCAAATTTCTCTAAGAACACGCCTCATTGTGGCTAAGTCACCTGTCATTTATGGCACTCTGTTGAAGTTTTACCATCGCATTTACCATTTATTTTAAACTTTTACGGGGGTCTTAATGGACCATAATGGATGGCTTGCAAAAATGCAGCGTTAATTTTATTTACAATTGAAACATCGAACTCAACGTGCGACAGATCAAAAGTTACGGCGTTATTCATTGGTAAAACATAGAAATACATTTGACATGCACTAAACTTACCAATGGAAAACGCTATAAATAACCCTGACAACATACAAGAGTTTCGCCGCCCGAACATTTTACAACAGCAAATCAATGCGCCTGCGCATATTTCGCGTTCAATGCTGCGTTGCCATATTAAAATTTACGTTCGCGGCGTAGTACAAAGCCGCCAAAATGGCGTTTGTTTTTTAATACAAACAGCTGGATTAGTTCTCAGGAAGCGCAAGGTTTGGCAACCTGTAATACAGTAATTACACAGACCTGCATGAAATTTGTAATGACGTGATTTTTGTTTGTTGAGCTTAGTTTTTATATAGAAATAACTAATTAAAATACAATTGGTCTCTATCACCCACAGATTTTTTTTTTGCAAAAAAAAGAAAAAATATAAAAAAAACTTGTAATAGGCGTTTTAAATACATTTTAAAATGAATGTAGTACTTCAAATTCTAAATGATTCATGAATAAAAAATGATTTTCTGTGGTGCTACACACCTTCCGACTGGAGACTTTTTATCGACTTCAAAAAGGAGCTGTAAAGCTCTTCTTTTACATAATGACAATGTTTTTGCTTCTGTTTCGGTCGGCCATACAGTTAAGTTAAAGGAAAACTATGAAAATTTAGAGGAATTACTTTTAAGAATACAATATGAAAATCACAACTGGGAAGTGTGTGAAAATCTAAACATTTTAAGTCTTCTCTTAGGTCAGCAGTCTGGATTTACTAAATTTCCATGTTTCCTGTGCGAGTGGTCTAGCTAGCGAGAACAGCATTGGATAAAAAGAGACTGGTCACAAAGAGAGACTTTAACACCCGGAAACAAAAATGTAATTCGCGAAAGTCTTATTGACCCCCAAAAAGTTTTACTTCCACCACTTCACATAAAACTTGGACGTATGAAACAATTTGTTAAGGCATTAAACAAAGAAGGATATTGTTTTAAATATTTGTGTAAAACATTTCCGGCTCTGTCAGAGGCAAAATTAAAGGAGGGAATCTTTGTAGGGCCGCAGAGCTTGATGAAAGATACAGAATTTGAAAAGGTAATGGAAGATAAGGAAAAACATGCATGGAATGCTTTTAAAGAAGTTGAACATAAATTACTACTATGTTGAGATCGTTGAAAATATGCTGGAAAATTTCAGGAATTTCATAATATGAGCATAAAAATTCACTTTTTACATTCCCATTTGGACTAATTCCCGGAAAATCTTGGGGACGTGAGTGAAGAGCAAGGTGAAAGATTTTATCAATATAATAAAGAGATGGAAAAAATATACCAGGGGCGCTGGGACACAAAAATAATGGCCTATTTCTGTTGGACATTGAGAGGAGATCTTCCTTTAGCTGAAACAGAAAAACAAGCAAAAGAAGCTTTTCTGAAAAAAGAAAACGTTTTTTGAAGAAGCGTAACGAATAAATAACCATTTATATAAGTTTATATGTGTATATTTTGTATATTTTTGTATTTTTTTCCTTAATATATTAAAAAACGAGCTTATAAATGAAATAAATCGTGTTTTTTCTATATTTTTGGATTTTACCGGTTTGAAAAATAACCTTACTTGATATAAAAAAACTGAAAGCAGATTTGAAATCAGCGCTACCCAATTATTAGAAAACAGTTAAAATTTTTAAATCAACTTTCAAAGTGTTAAAAAATGCAGGCCTGTATTACATTTATAATAGCAAATGATAAATAAAATTTTGTTATTGAGACGGGGCCACCCTGTATAAACCCGCGAGCGCTATAATGTATGACAAATATTTTTCGGGTCCCACTTTAATCTCTATAAAATGTATTTAATACCCATAGATTACACGATATACTGCACAACAACAATGGGTATTTAACGGTTTCGAGTGCAAATTGGCACGCAAAATTTGACGCGATCGAAAAGCTGTTAAAAAGTTTGGTAAAAAAATGTCACTGTTCGGAAAAAGAAATTATAATTTTCGGATGGTTCTTTTGGTAACTAGGACGTGAAAAAAAAATAAAGGACGGCCCTGGTTGTGGTATACTCTGTTTCTTAAAGCCTGAAAGCACAGCTGAGGGTCATGAGTCGTAAAACCTCAATAAACCATAAGCGTAACTTAAGCAATTAAATTAACTATTACTGCATAGGTATACAGGTAGGTGGCTTCTTATGTCATAGAATATTTCCAACTTCAAATGAGGTAGTCTAGTTTTATTTGTAACGTGATACCGAAAGCTTGTGTGTATATTATAAGAATAATACAAAAATTGCGAATAACTATTCCCCAGTGTTTTGTACAGGTGTGCTTGACCTATAAAAGCAAATACAATAGTTTTAAATGTACACGAAGCACTTGTGCACCAAACACCATCTAGTACTGTCAGAAACCTAGTATCAGCATGTGCTAATGGCAGGAGTTAGTGAATCAACAATCTATAGGCTTCTAAGGGAAAGAAAATCTGGAACTGATGTAGCCCCTCCTAAACAGTCGCAAGGAAGGACACCTATACAAATTGATGAGGATGTGAAAAGTATCATGAGAAGAAAAGCGCATAATTTTTATTTCAATAGAGAGATCCCAGCATTAGATATAATTTAAAATGATGTAAAAGAAGACGATACTTTACCCAACGTAGGAAGAAATAAATTGCGCCAAATTTTACGTCAATTAAATTTTTCTTGGGAAAAACACAACCGTAAGTCAATGTTATTGGATAGAGAAGATATCATTTTTTGGAGACGACAGTATCTAAGAGATATGAGCAGATATAGAAGGGAAAAAAGGACCATTTTTTATTTAGACGAAACCTGGGTTAACGAAGGAGATTCAGTACAAAAGATATGGCAAGATAAGATAAAAATATTCAAAGCTCTTGTCAAGTATTTATAGAAGGTTTGTCTACTGGTTTGAAAATACCTGCAGGTAAAGGTCGCAGGTTAATAATAACGCATATAGGTAGTGAAAGTAGATTTGTAAAAGGTGGTTTACTTGAATTTGAGTCAAAATCAACAAAAGATTATCATGAGCTGCTGACGTCTTCGAAGAGTACCTATTTGGAGCAAATGATAGAATTAATTCCCAAAAATTCTGTTTTTAGATAACGCTAGCTACCGTTCAAGGCTTTTAGAAAAACTTCCTACGACTTGTTGGAAAAAACAGATATATATTATTAATTGGCTGTCTAAGAAAAGTATACCATTTGAAGATGGCATGTTAAAAAAAATTCACAGATCTTGCATCTTACGCAAGTATCATAGGCGTATTGAAAATACCTACCACATACAGTGGCGAGAAGGAAACCATTATGTCACAGCACAGATTACTTCTATCTGTGAGTATGTAATGTGCCGCTATCACGCGTTATTATGACGGCATGGATGCTCCGATTTAGTTTGAAATAATAATTAAATTATTATACTTAGAAATGTGTAAATTTGACTGTTTTGTTAAAATAAAAAATATAGGATAATCTGTATATTAGTACATATTGAAGAGAAACCACCTTTTCAAAAATAGCGACAAAATTATTTCTTTAGCTATACACAGCCATTTACCTGCAGGTCCTTGTACTCTTTGTTCATGAAATTAATGTCTAAATCTTAAGTCGGCTATGAAATGTTTCGGATTGGTATATCCATTCTCCCCCGACTTTCTGTGTAATACGCCAAGACCGCCGCGCTATTTCGCTTTGTTTCAGCGACATTCACTGGTTATTTTTTTTCAATTTTATCGAAATTGAAACTATCAAAAATGCGGTTACCATGATATCGACTAATATGGACACCTGAAAATTTTAAAAATTACGAAAACGTTATCTGATATCAATGAAATGTAGACGAATAAAATCTATTTGCACTGTCGTAGATTAAATTTTGAATGATACACGTTCGATATGAACTTTGTTAATGAAACGTGTGCAATTGGTTTAACGCTGCATTATAGTGTTCATCGAACTAGTATCATTAATAACTATGATGTAAGAATATAGAACAATAATAAAGATAATCTACTTTTTATTATGTCCAAATAAAGGTATATTCAATATTCAAACACACAGTATAATATTTAAATTGTAATAATATTTGATTTAAATAAACATCCTGATAAAGCCGACGCCGCTTGTGTGCAGCTGTGGCTTTTGGGAGATCCCGTAACATGAAAGTAGGTACTGGCCGATTCAATACTAACTACTATAACTGTTCTCTCTCCCGGCCATATCTTATTATCAACAAATATAATAATAAATGCCGAAACCCAAAACAAAACAATATTACTTAACAATAACACTTAGCAGATGATGTCATCGATCCTGTGCTGCTCGGATGTTTACTTTGTTTAGACTTCACCGCCGTGTTATTTATGTGCATGTCGCATGTCGCGTTCATTTTTCATGAAATATACCCGTATATACGCACCTAGTAGTATTTTCAATACTAAAACTTATAAAAATAGTGCAAGAAAATAAGTCGTTTTAAAAAATGTGTCGACGAAATGGCTAAAAAACGTGGTATTATTTTACTTAGACTGCCGCCCTACCACCGTGAATTAAATCTAATTGAGTTAATATGGGCACAAACGAAAGGCTATGTAGTAAGGAATAACACTACATCTTAACATAGTATAAAACAAAGTCGCTATCGCCCGTCTGATATGCGCTTAAATCTTTAAAACTACGCAACGGATTTTTAAACGGGTTTTTTTAAATAGATAGAGTGATTCAAGAGGAAGGTTTTTATGTATAACTAGCGACCCGCCCCGGCTGCGCACGGGTGCAATTTCAGAAAGTGGCATGCCGTGTACTAATATATCGGGTTTGTTCGGGTTTGTATTTATACCACCGGGTTGCAACGCATGCCGGGTACACGCTAGTTTAAAATAAAAGATTTAAGTACGTGAGTTATTGAAGTATTCATTAAACATTAAAACGAAAGAAAATTGGAAAGAAGCTATAAGACATGTAATAAAAAAGGAAAAAAAGTGGGACTTAGACAATCTGATGGAAGAAACGGTATAGAACCACTTATTATTTCAGTTGACTCCACAGACGAATGAAAATGAAAGAAGAAAATTTGTGTTTTGCGTTTTTAATGAGGGTTCTTAGCTGTCAGGCAATGGGAAACAGACTTAAACTTAATATAGGTCCGAAAAAATTAACTGCTTTGCTGCAGATATGGCAGGTGTCCATCTTTTAAACGTTAATTACAAAACTACCGTCGAATACATATAGGCATTATAATAAACATTACTTAATTCTCATTATTATCCGTCCACGCAGTTTGAAAAAAGAACATCAATTAGCAATTAGTCACAAACCGTAAAAAAAAACTCGATAAAAAACGTCACAAAATCTAACTTTACAGTAAGTTTAAAGTTAATTTGAATACGTTTTATGTCCATACTTATCCTTCTTCAAAGTTATTAGAGGCTGTTATAAAATTTTATTGCAGATTAAAGAAATAATTAGAAATCGGCAATAATTATTAACTTTTAATTTAAAAATATTTAAAAACTTGTTTTAGAGGCTCTTCTTAGAGGCCGCTAGAGTAGCCGACGCCTTAATTACGGAAGACGTATAAAATTAAATAGGTAGGTAGTATAATGTTCAAATGTTTTCATATATTGCGGATGCGTACCTATATGTTAAAACATCTGGTCATATCGGTATAATTTTTATGTCCGGCAACGACAACGGCAACGATCGTCGCTCGTAGAACTGTAAAATGTACTTATTATGTATTAGTATCTACTATAGACCAGGGCTTGAATGAAGCCTTTGAAAATGGTAAAAAATGAACAAAAATAATAGTAGGATGAAACCCATTGGAAAAGGAAGAGAATATAACAAAAATGAAAGGAAAAATAATTTACGGGCGATCCGAGGTCGGGAAATGGAAAGGGGTGAGTTTTTAAGGGTAGAAAACGATTTATCTCGATTTCCGGCAAAACTACAAGTCCTATGGAAAAACGTTAAATGGCAAAGTTGTAGGCAATAAAAAGATCTACAAGTTTTGTATTTACACTTTTTTCACATAACCTCCACTTAATGTGAAAAATTCAAATAACCAAGTTTTTGGTTTTTTATTTTTATCTTTTACAAAAAAAAAATTTGGTGAAAACTTACCTTTTTATGTCCCAAACACACTGTAATTTTTTTAAATTAAAATATTTATTTTTTCTCCTTATTTTGACTTAATATCGAAAAAGCACCCTAATTTTCAATCGAAAATTCTCAGGTCAAAATATCTGCTTTTTTAAAAAAGTCGGTGGGCTTTTTGTTCGTTGAAATCTCTACTTTCTGATGGTGTAAAAAAATATACATTACTATGGTAAATGTTCTCAAAAAATGTAAAAAAACGAAAAAAACTCGAATCCGAATTTTTTTTTTAAAAATCATTATGTACAATTTTGAGCTATTTATGTTTATGTTATCTATGTTTTATGGATTTGTAATTTTCTTGTTTATCAATGTAACATGAAATCTTACGTTTTTCGAGAAATTAAAGTATAAATTTTAATAAATAGCTCAAAATTGTAGGTACTTACATGATTAAAAAAAAATTCGGATTCGAGTTTTTTTCGTTTCTTTGCATTTTTTGAGAACATTTACCATAGTAATGTTTATTTTTTTTACACCATCAGAAAGTAGATATTTTAACGAACTAAAAGCCCACCGACTTTTTTAAAAAAGCAGATATTTTGACGTGAGAATTTTCGATTAAAAATTAGGGTGCTTTTTCGATATTAAGTCAAAATAAGGTGAAAAAATAAATATTTTAATTTAAAAAAATGACAGTGTGTTTGGGACATAAAAAGGTAAGTTTTCACCAAATTTCGTGAAAAAAATTTTTTTTTGTAAAAGAAAAATGAAAAACTTGGTTATTTTAATTTTTCACATAAATTTTGAGGTTATGTGAAAAAAGTGTAAATACAAAAGTTGTAGATCTATTTATTATCTACAACTTTGTTATTTAACGTTTTTCCATAGGACTTGTAGTTTTGTCGGAAATCGAGATAAATCGTTTCCTACCCTTAAAAACTCACCCCCTTCCACTTCCCGACCTCGGATCGCCCGTAAATTTTTTTTCCTTTCATTTTTGTTATATTCTCTTCCTTTTTCAATGGGTTTCATCCTACTATTATTTTTTTTGGTTTCAAACATTATCTACCCTGGTCTACTACTAGCCGTAAAGCTTAAACTCCGGTATTAAAATTTGATGAACATGACAGAGTAAAGGACTTGCCTAGGAATGGACGGCCACGTTTTTTAGGCGACGATGAAAAATTGGATATTGCATGATCTCTGCAGGATAATCCGCATGTTTCAACAGTTTCATTGGCTCAAAACCATGATACATCTATTATTGGAAGATGAAAAAATTTGAAAGCAGAAAAATACCACCCTTATAAAGTACATCTTGTCCAAGAGCTTTTAGAATATGACTATGACAGGCGTTTGCAATTTTGCGAAGAAATGATAAGACAGTGTGACGAAAATAATAGGTTTCCACAGAACATATTATTTTAGGATGAAGCTATACTTATATAATAAAGTATCATCAGCAAACATTTGAATAAAACTTTGTTTCAAAACATTTGGCATATCATTTTAATAAAGAATAAATATTAATGGACCTAAAATGCTACCTTGTGGTACCCCAATATTACTATGTTCCTTTTTAGAAACAATGTTATCAATATTTGTTTTTTGCTGCTCTCTCCTCTTAATCCATACTACTCATATAATTTTTTTAATAATTTATCCCTATCAATTGTTTCGAAAGTATACAGTGTAATTTTCTTTTCCACGTAACACATCAGTTTACTCGTCATCCGAACAATGCGATAAGCGAATTTTCCGATCAAAAACTGTTATTAAAACGGCCGTACCGAGCATAAAATTATCATTCCTCGCGTACGCGTCTCGCAATAACCGAATAGCAGTCGAGCGACAGCGAACGCAGAGAAAAACGAAAATAACGCGTCGACATTTTTCAAACACCTTGACCTGCCACCGAACGACCCAACATGGAAAAACTAGATTAGTCGCGGATCCGCAACGGCCAATGCCAATGTTTATTGCCCGGCAGGATTGCGGCAATGCGATTCCATGCGACAAATTTACTGCGAGTTGAGAATACCGAGAGAGGTTTCATTACGCCTGGCTCGCCACTGCAAGAAACATTACTGGAATTTATTTATATTCAATTTAGTATCGCAAATAGTACAACATAGTGTATGCAGATCTGATACTTAGTCTCAACCCGACGCAAGCGCGGATCCAGGGGATTAACAAAAAAATAGATTTACTGTTTTGACTAATCCTGCAGCTTTGTCACAAGGTAGCGGCGGCCCTGCTCGGCAGCACCAAGCTCTGATCGGAAGACCCAATTTCCACTGGATGCCTAGAGAAAGAGGAGACTTCGAGACCCTTTCTGGGTATACCTGTGAAGCTCTGGGAAGACTCCCATCATCAGCATCAGGTGCCAGGATCGGCGAATCGCCGTCATAAGGAAGTCGGGACGCGAGAAGGATCAACTTGACAGGTTTCGGAACCTCCCCACAATTACTACTAGTCTCAACCGCATTCCCGTAATCACCGGTCATTGTATTTTCGGTACACGCGCAGAACATATATTATGTAAGTATCAGCTAATGACTTCTACAGAAGTTGCAGAGATGAAGAAGAGGAGGAAAGTATTTAACATTTCTTGTGTGAATGCCCTGGCCTTGCGACAATAGGATCAATGCCTTGGAGGAAGTAAGCAACTTGCAACTGGGTCGACTCACTGAGTTTATTAACTGTAGTGGCTGGATTGAATGCGTTAATTATTATCAGGAACTTGATGCTGATATGGTACGCAGAACACGAGTGGTATCACAACTAGGGTTGGGCATATTTCACTTGAGCGAGGATTTGAAATTTCAAGTTGAAATTTTCATGAAATTTATGAAACTTATGAAATTTCTGCGAAATTTTCGAAATTTATGAAATTTTTGTGAAATTTATGAAACTTTTAAAAAAATCTTAAATGTCGTGAAAAATTCATTGGAATTCATGCAGTTTTTATTGAAATTTTCTTTACATTTTATATTCTGTTGTATAATCTGGGATAATCGGTGAAGCAAAGCTAAATAAATAAAAGACGTCACAGCAAAGTCGAGTCTGTCGTCGCGCCGATGAACCAGGGAAATATCAAGTAAAGCCAAGATTTGGGATGCGTCTATTATATAAACGAGGGGTGGTTGGTTGCATGGAAAGGTTTGTAAAAGTTTCACTGAAATTTATGAAATTTTTCTGAAAGTTTCGAATGTAATAAGGACATTTATCAGTTGAAAGTTTCAGGTGAAAATTTCAAAAATGTCACTGAAATTTCACTTTCAACACAAACAATTTCATTTGAAACTTTCAAATGGCCCAACCCTACATGGAATGGTTGGTGAAAGTTTCACTGAAATTTATGAAATTTTTCTGAGAGTTTCGAATGTAATAAGGACATTTATCAGTTGAAAGTTTCAGCTGAAAATTTCAAAAATGTCACTGAAATTTCACTTTTTGGGAGTGAAATTTTTCTGTTTTGAAAAGTTCAAAACAGAAAATTTCATTTGAAACTTTCAAATGACCCAACCCTACATGGAAAGGTTTGTGAAAGTTTCACTGAAATTTATGAAATTTTTCTGAAAGTTTCGAATGTAATAAGGAAATTTTTTATCAGTAGAAAGTTTCAGTTGAAAATTTCAAAAATGTCACTGAAATTTCACTTTTTGGGTTAAGTGAAATTTTTCTGTTTTGAAAAGTTCAAAACAGAAAATTTCATTTGAAACTCTTTCAAATGGCCCAACCCTAATCACAACGGTTCTTATAGGACTACGTTTGGAATCGACAATGCCATTCGGTCCATCCAATAAGCTAAATATGTTTCAAAATTAACACATTACCATTAAAAAATATTTAATTTCGCAATCGACATTCCACGACTATTTTTTCTAAATCGATTCCCATTCAGTAAAACAGTCCCATCTTGAAACCTCCAAAGAATGTATCAAAAGGATTCGTAGAAAACCCGTTTCCTAAAAGCCATCACTCCGAAACGTCGAGGACACGTTATATGACCACCGCGGCGGCACGCAATAAGCCAAGTTTAGGCACAACGGTAGCGGCTTCCGAATTTGCGAAATATTTGCCCGAATGTGCTTTTCACGGACTTGTTGCTTTATTTGAAACGTTTTTTGTGGTTTTCGATGGTACCGTTCTGGGTACACTTAACTGGTATAAGATTGGATTCTTTCGAAGCTATGGTATGGGTATGATGTGATAATATCTTAACATCCTAGTATAAAACAAAGTCGCTGTCGCGTCTGTCCCCACCTATATGTGCTTAAATCTTTAAAACTACGCAACGGATTTTGAAGCGGTTTTTTTAATAGATAGAGTGATTCAAGAGGAAGGTTTTTATGTATAATACATGCATAATATTATAGAGAAACACTGATAAACACTGATAAATTAGAGTAGGGAGAACGAACGACCCAACCTAACCGGTCCCCGGCCCGTTCAACGATCGATCCGAAGCACCGAAGCCGGAATAGACGAAGACAGACTATGTTTTAGGCATTGATGTGAATTGTGGACGGGGCCGGCAAACGGTTGAGTTTGAGGTTTGTTCGGGTTTGTTCGCCTTATTATCTCACGTCGTATAATGCCGGGCTGCAACGCAGGCCGGGTACACGCTAGTCCTCGTATAAAACAAAGTCGCTGTCGTGTCTGTCCACACCTATATGTGCTTAAATCTTTAAAACTACGCAACGGATTTTAAAGCGGTTTTTTTAATAGATAGAGTGATTCAAGAGGAAGGTTTTTATGTATAATACATGCATAATAATATAGAGAAACACTGATAAACACTGATAAATTAGAGTAGGGAGAACGAACGACCCAACCTAACCGGTCCCCGGCCCGTTCAACGATCGATCCGAAGCACCGAAGCCGGAATAGACGAAGACATACTATGTTTTATGCATTGATGTGAATTGTGGACGGGGCCGGCAAACGGTTGAGTTTAAGGTTTGTTCGCCTTATTATCTCACGTCGTATAATGCCGGGCTGCAACGCAGGCCGGGTACACGCTAGTCCTAGTATAAAACAAAGTCGCTGTCGCGTCTGTCCCCACCAATATGTGCTTAAATCTTTAAAACTACGCAACGGATTTTGAAGCGGCTTTTTTTAATAGATGTATTCAAGAGGAAGGTTTTTATGTATAATGCATGCATAATATTGTAGAGAAACAATGATAAATTTAGAGATTTGTTCGGGGTTGCATTTATAAATCTTGACGTGATGGTGAACTCGCCTTATTATTATCGCAGAGGCGTATAATGCCTGGCATTGCAACGCAGGCCGGGTACACGCTAGTATTATATATTTTTTAATCTTAGAGAGTTTTCGTTGTATTGGCAAATTCAAACGGTTAACCATATAACGAATACGAATACGAAGCCGCTATTTGACAGATCGTAAAAATAGTTTTCGTTCAATTCGCTTAACGTTAACGTTAAGTCGAATTCGACAGTAAACATAACAAATATAACATAACCTATCTTTAATGGTTTGTGTTCATATTTTCATATACGTTTTGTGCTATCTTTTTTGCTTGGTTCTAATTTCCTAGTACCCAAAATTCTAAAACATCATGATAGACGAAACGTTGCTTTTATTGGACTCATCCAGTGATTCGGATTTGGATGATGCCCTTCTCTTGGAGGTGCTTGATCGCCAGGACATTCAGTATCGAGCACATTGTATGGAAATTTCAATTTAGAAACCTATAATAATGCTGAATGCAAACTTTATTTCCGATTTGAAAAAAATCACTTAAGAAGACTGGCTGAAGCACTTAGGATTCCCAATAATGTAATAACAGACAGGTTATGTTGATTGCATCTGTCAAAAAAATTGATTTCGTATGCGTTCCGTTATCGCTATGGCTTTGTCTTCCGTCCGTTAGCTCCCACCACTTATCCGTAACGATAACGATAAACGTTATTCTAAATAAGTTTTCTAATTGACATTTTGGTCAAAAATGAAAAATAAAGGTTTTACTATTGGAGAAAAAATGGTTTTGAAGTTTTTGCGAACCCTGTATAAAAAATCAAAATTTTCTCTTCGTGAATTGTATTTTTTTTACAAGCAAAACTTTTGATCAAGAATGACTTTTTCCCAAAAAATGAAATTTTTCTTCCATTTGTGCTATTGTATATTTATGCGAAATGAAGACAGACAATTAGAACATATTAGTCCAGGACTGTAGCTAGATGTTGAGCATGGAAGGTTAGGAAAAATATATTGATTAAAATTGACATGCACATAAGTTATAGGAAGGAAGACCTTATTATTGATATAGCAAACATCAAAAAAGATTTAAAACAGAATGGTTACCCTGAAACCTTTGTAACTAATACCATCTCAAAACTTTAAAATCGCGAGATAAAAACTAATACAGAAACGAAAAACGAGCAAGCATTTCTTACAATACCTTATGTCAAAGGGATTTCTGAGAAGATTAAAAGGATAACCAAAAACTATAATATCAAAACAGCCTACAAATTCGGAAATAAGCTTAGAAGCTTTCTTACAAAAGTAAAACCCCCCTATAATGAAAACACAAAAAATTGTATCGATCAAATCCCTTGCGAGTGTGGCGAATCGTACATTAATTGGAGAAACAAAAAGACCTCTTCCCGTACGAGTTAAAGAACATCCGAAACATACTCAAAGAGGTGAAACTACGAGATCAGGTACAGCGGAACATGTATGGACCAACCAACATAATATACAGTGGTCAGAAGCCAAGATTTTCGACACGGAACAGCACTGGAGAGAACGAAAATTCAAAGAAGCAGCTTTCATGAATCAAAATACCCATATATTTAGTAAACCAAGTATAGATATCCCCAATATCTTGAAGCCTCTTCTTGTCCAAAACCAACAGCTCAAACTTCACACTCCGATAAGCATGTAAGACGGAGTCATTAAGCTTCATTGCACATGGATAGTATTTAAGACAGTAGACAGTAGTCTTAGAGTTATAATTTAGCTTACACTTGAAAATGGTTAGAGATATACTATTCAAAGTCTAAAGCACGATTTTACAGCTGCTTGGAGAATATTCTATATACCTACCTATGGAATTCGTAAAGGTTTTAGACGTCTTAAAGTCGAAAAAGGTAGAAGCGATTGGTAACTAAAGAGTTAAGCGATCCATTAATTTCCACCATTGGCAACCATGCTTTCGATGCCTCTAGGTTTATACAATGGTACATATTATAACTCAGTTGTCTCTATATTACATTCACACCGAGATTGACACTCACACCATCTATTCTAAAACCTTTTTATTTCGCTTTTTCCTTGGCGGTAAAATGCCTTTCATCATCGGAACCTTTACACTTCGCCTTTCTAGCTACCGTCGTGTAAACGTATTTTTCCTATACCATAATTGACGGTAGCATGGTCCCAAAACGATCAATTAATTAACAAAGCTGCAGCATCAATACGTGATCTTTATCGGCTGGTCTCTCCGAGCATCCGATATCGATCTGTATAGGTATTTTATCGCAGCGAGGATCAATTGATTGGTCTTGTAAATAATGTTAAGTAAGAGTAAAATTATTCTTTATTTTGTGCTTGTATTGATAGTTTTCGGCATACTTTAAGCGAGTCATTGGCGTAACTAACACCCCCGCATGCCCTGCACCTCTGGGGGGCCAACATGGCCAACATTGACGGCCCCTTCAAAACTTGCTGCCAGCTTTGCTTTTAATAGGTATTTCATTTCATAATTCATTCATAAATAAATAAATAAATTTCATAATTCATTCATAAATAAATAAATAAGTAAATAATTAATTTAATTTTTTTATATCCTTAGAATTTAACTTCGTTAAGTTAAGGCCAACATTGACGGCCCCTTCAAAACTTGCTGCCATCTTTGCTTTTAATAGGTATTTCATTTCATAATTCATTCATAAATAAATAAATAAATTCATTCATAAATAAATAAATAAATTCATTCATAAATAAATAAATAAATTGCATAATTCATTCATAAATAAATAAATAAGTAAATAATTAATTTAACTTTTTTATATCCTTAGAATTTAACTTCGTTAAGTTAAGGCCAACATTGACGGCCCCTTCAAAACTTGCTGCCAGCTTTGCTTTTAATAGGTATTTCATTTCATAATTCATTCATAAATAAATAAATAAATTCATTCATAAATAAATAAATAAATTCATTCATAAATAAATAAATAAATTCATTCATAAATAAATAAATAAATTGCATAATTCATTCATAAATAAATAAATAAGTAAATAATTAATTTAATTTTTTTATATCCTTAGAATTTAACTTCGTTAAGTTAAGGCCAACATTGACGGCCCCTTCAAAACTTGCTGCCAGCTTTGCTTTTAATAGGTATTTCATTTCATAATTCATTCATAAATAAATAAATAAATTCATTCATAAATAAATAAATAAATTGCATAATTCATTCATAAATAAATAAATAAGTAAATAATTAATTTAATTTTTTTATATCCTTAGAATTTAACTTCGTTAAGTAAAGAAGAATTATACGTAAAAGTGCGGAATTTACAAACAATATACCATAAAGACTTGTCCATTGACTTTCCTAGTCAAATTTTAAGCCTCAGAAAGGGACTAGAAGATAGTATTTCAAAATTAATTACAGTGTATGAACTTGCGGATCATTTATTAATAAAAAATCAGTGTGTTTCTTCAAATTTTCCAAATGTATCCAGTACAGTGACGGATTTATCCTTAAATCAGTGTCAAATACGAGTTTGTTAAAACATTAAATATCGACGAAATTATAAACGATTTTGCAAAAAAAACTGTCGACGATCTGGTCGTTTTGTATAATACCTTGTATAGTATTTAGTGACATAATGTTTGTGCAGACTTGAGTGTTCATGTGTACCGTCCAAACAATATCAGGTTTGAAGAGCGATATACTAACCCCCTCACTTCTAGACATGGGCGTTTCTCTGTCAATGTATGGGGCTGGATAAGTGTTCATGGACCTGGTGTTTGCCGGCTAATAGAGTGAAGATTTAATGCCGGAAATTACATTAACATTTTAGAAAACATATTTTTACCATCTGCTGAGCAAATATATCCCAATAATACTTTCATATTTCAACAAGATAATTGTCCAGTCCACACTACCAATGCTGTAGCCCACTGGTTCCAAACCCATATGGTGGAAGTGTTCCAAATATTTGGGGTATAATCGTAAAAAAATATACAATCGAAATTTTAGACCACAAAATTCAGAAGATTTATGGGAAATAATACATGCGTGCTGGGAAGAGCTTGATCCAAATATTGTATCAAATAATTCAGTCAATTCCGAATAGACTGGCTCAAGTAATAAAAAAAACAGGGATATAATATGACGAAATATTAGATTTTATTTATTCTTGTTAAACGTTTTTTGTTTCTATTGTAATTTTTATAAAACTGTTAAGATATATTATAAAATAAAAAAAATAATTTTTGTTATTCCATTGAACTAGCGGCCAACGCCCATGCTTTGCATTTTAATAACCTTTAACATGCGATAAGCCGGTTTTACGCAAATATGGTTAAGGTTTCCTCTCATTCTAATCCGTGTACGCTTTTTTTATGAATATAACTGCACATATACGTAAATTTACTATATTGTTGTGTTTGCCACACATATATTTAGAAATATGTGAACCTATTCACCCTGTCTCATGCAGTGTATATATTCAGGAGCTTCGCTGTCTGACTACAGCACAATCTGCAATTCGCCAACTCCTAACAGACAGATGCCGACAAACAAAAGAATTTAAAGAATCCCATTGTTAAATCGTATTGGTTTGATACCTAGACATCAAGTTTCGAATTGTTAAAAAGTTAAAATCGATAATTATCCTTCGAGGAATAATTCTTGTTAAATCATTGGGTTTGTCGATTTTGCCGCGCGTCGCCGCCTAAAAAGTTGGGTAAGGACCTCTAAACTCAAACCAATTGTTCACTTCACTTCACAGACATCTTAACATACTATAAAACAAAGTCGCTGTAGCCCGTCTGTCCCCCTTTCATATGTGCTTAAATCTTTAAAACTACGCAACGGATTTTGAAGCGGTTTTTTTAATAGATAGAGTGATTCAAGAGGAAGGTTTTTATGTATAATACAAAATACATGCATAATATTGTATAGAAACACTGATAAATTTAGAGGTTTGTATTTATAAATCTTGGCGTGATGGTGAACTCGCCTTATTATCTCAGAGAAAGCGCTGCAACGCAGGCCGGGTACACGCTAGTTTTATATAATATTTATTGTATTTTATTTTAACTTTAGTTTTTGTTCTATTTAGTTTGATAACTTTGATAGAATGATAGGTTCTATTTTATGTTCCTGTTCAGTAAACCAAAGAGCATAGAGCATAATATAAAGAGTATTTAGTATTTACCGAGGGGGAAACCACCTTAGAATTCTGGTGTACAAGCTGATAGAATTTTTAGAATTTTTTAGAATTTTTTAGAATTTATTAGCATTTCTTAGAATCACCAGAACTTTTAAGCATTTTTAGAATTTTTTAGTATTTCTTGTTATTTTTTAGCATTTATTGGCATTTTTTAGAATTAAATTAGAACTTATTTAGAATTTTAACCTATTGCGCATGCGTAAGCTATAGGAATTTCCCCCTCTACTATTTTATACGTCGCGATTTTGTTGAAAACCCATACAGGATAATTAATATTTATTTTATTTCATACTAAAAAGGTAAAATATATAAAGGATCCCACGATTAGGTCCTCAAGAAAACTTTTTCATTTGTAGTTTTTAGAGTGTGAATCTAGAAATCTGGCCATAGGCGCCCGCAGAATTTATTGTAGGGGAACAGAACAGAACAACAGTTGCGGTATAGTATACATACTCTCGACAACGTTTCACGTTGACCGTCCATTAAAATTAAGATTAAAATATTTCTAAGTTGCGAATCCTGGATATTTGCATAATTGGGATTTTTAATTTAATGACTCATGATTTATTTACTGTTAAAACTGCCATATTTTTGCTTCAATTTAAAATCTAGACCAGGAAAGTTGATGATTTTGTATAATTCCATTATTTTTCGGGATAAAACACTTTGGCTCTATCTCTTTCTAGGTATTCATCTCGGTATTCATTATAAATAAATCCATTTTATTCGCGTCAAAATTTAATATTGGAACACACCCAATAAACTTTTCAGTTTTATATAATATAGGGACCAATCGATGTTTATTTTTTTTTATTATTAAGCATAGGCGTAGTTAGACGGTCAACACTGGGGTGCTGAAGTCCAGTGGCGGCTGGTGACATGTTAACGTGGGGGGCACAAAATCCCGCCTTTTTTTAAGACCACGCCCAAATTTTGGTCAATAATTTTTAGTAAATATTTTAATGTGATGTTAGTAGCAGATTTAGGTCTTTCAATGTTCTTGACAATCACTTTCTTTTCCTACGGTAACTTGCTAAAAGACTTTTTCAAAAATTCCACGGTGTATTTTATATCCGAAGACGCACTCATTGTTTTTTCGTGTTTATTTAACTTTAAACTTTAACTGAATTCAATAAAACCATATTAAACCTTAATAAACAAAAAAAAATAGTCAAAATACCGGCTAAAAATTTCCGCGAATTTGAACGACTACCACTGGTTAAATTTAAATTATCAAATTAATGCAGAATTGCAGAACATGACATACACAATACACAAGCTATTATGCCGCTCTCGTATTTAACGAGATTTTTATGATCATAGACCCGCTCTGACAAGTAAACTGGGCGTGAACTACACGGTACACAGAGAGAAATTTTGAAGAGAATCCGCAACTACCTAAATATACTTGAATTTGTACCAGAATTTGAATGCTTGAAATATTAATATGAAAAATTCATTACATATAATGTATATTATAAAAATAGGTTAGTTCTAAAATTAGCCTATATATTGTAAATTTTTTTTAGGGTTGCTAATTTAGATTTCGAGGGTGCTTAGCACCCCCAAGTACCCCCCTAACTACGCCTATGTTATTAAGGTTTATAATTTAAAAAAATAAAAGATTATGTATAAAATAAAATATTTTAGTTTTTTTTTTCAGAAAATACAATTTTTATCAAAACAAGAAAATACTACAAAACTGATCGCATTTTTTATCTACTAAATGTTGTCTAAGAGTAAGCTTACCAAATAATGTAGTAAGACTCCTTAAAAAGTCATCACTTATTTTTGATTACTCCATGAGGGAAAATGAATGGTAAAAATACAGATCGGAGAAATATATTTTCGACAAATTATGAACGTAAAAATGATACAGACGATAAAAATGCAGATAAATAATGAAAGTGTTATAGAATTCCTAACAATTATTTAGAATTTTTGGGAATTTTCTAGAATTTTTTGGAATTTTCTGGAATTTTTTGGATTTCTTGAAACAATTACATGAAAAATAGCATTTTTTAGAATTTTAGAATTTTTGGTGTACAAAATTGGATAGGTAGTTTCCCCCTCGGTATTTACTGTTGTTACTGTATGTTAATACAGGTTTAGGTTACACTTTTTCTTTTTACATTGTTTGTATAGTGCAACTACAAGGTTTTTGTGTTTTTTTTTATAAGTTGATGGTTTATGGTCGTTTTTTTCTTTAAATATATATTTATTGACAAATGTAAAAAGATAATACAGATTTTTAATTATTGTGAAAAAAAAACGTCGAGTTTTGAAAAAAAACATCAACGTTTTTTTTCATTTACATCACTAAAGGTGGTAGACAATGACGTAATATCATACCTTAATCACGGATCGAATCATTCAAACTCCATAAAACAGGGCATAATTCGTTTTTTTTTCAGGTGGTCAAAAAAACTGTTTTTTTACATCACTAACCACCTTCAAACAAACATTGTATCAATGTTTTCGGGTTTAAATAAATATATTAGGTAATGTCCATAACACCGTGTGTATAATGAATAAACCAGCGAGCCTTTCATCCAGCAAAACAGGAGTGATTTCAATCCGATCTTATCAGCTATGTATGTTGTTTTCGAGCATTAGTAATCTTATAAAAATGTATTATTAGTGGCACGCCAGCGTGTTAACTTAAAGGAAAAATATTTTTTCCCGAAGAAAGCCGTGCAAAACCGTTGAAAGAACTGCACATTAGCATGATTGTTTAATTATTTAATTATCACTTTATTATAACAGTGTTAATTCTCATAGTAGGTATGTTATATTGTTTTTTGTGGCAATTATAACAATAGACCATAACGATAGATACAAATCGTATACCTAATTATTGCAGCTTTCGATATCTCTAGGCTAAAGTAAAGCGTCGGCCACGACGGGCATTTTCACTAAATTTTGATTTTTACTCTACCGCATATAAAGGGTTTTCCAATAAGAACGATATGATTTCAAAATGAAATAAAATTAAAATAATTTCAGATACAACAAAACGTTTTATATTATCTTAAAGTATAGTCGATAACATTTATGTTTTGAATAACACATCGTTTAAATGTCCTCCGCGACTTCGTGTACACGAGCGAATTCGACGAACCCAATTTTCGATGACTTTATGCAATAAATCGGGCGTGATCTGACGAATGCAGGGTTCAATGTTCAACCTTAATGCATCAAGTGTTTGTGGTCTGTTTTCGTAAACCTTAGATTTCAAATAGCCCCACAAGAAGTAATCTAAAGGAGTTAAATCACAGCTTCTTGGAGGCCACTGAACAGTAGCATTCCTTGAAATGATCCTTTCGTCAAACTTTTCTTGCAGTATATCGATAGTTTCATGAGCAGTGTGAAATGTGGCACCGTCTTGCTGGAACCACATATCCTCCAAATCAAGTGCATCTAAATTTGGCCACAAAAAATTTCTTAACATCTGTCGATATCGTTCACCATTCACTGTAACTGCATCTCCTGCCTCATTTTGGAAAAAAAATGGTCCGATGATGCCACTATACCATAAACCACACCATACAGTTACCTTTAGCGGATACAAAGGCTTCTCATGAATCTGTTGTGGATTGTTTTCACACCAAATATGGCAATTTTGCTTGTTAACGTATCCACTTAACTAAAAATGCTTCATCTGAAAAGATAATTTTTTTGGCAAAATTAGGATCCCTTTCAAGTTGTTCTAAACTCTAAGCAAAAAATTCTCTGCGCCGACGATGGTCCAGTGGCTTAAGTTCTTGGGTCAAAACAATCTTATACGGGTGTAAATTCAAGTATTCTTTCAAAATACGCCAAGTTGTCGTTTTTTTAATCCTTAACTCTTGAGCACGACGAGGAATTGATAAATTTGGATCCACTGCAACACTAGCTCTTACAGCAGCAATATTCTCAACAGTTCTTGCGTTTCGATGTCTTCTTGGTGCCTTTACATCGTGAAGAGTAAAATTATTTTTAAATTTCTCAACGATGCGAAGAATGGCAAGCAAAGGAGGACGATTATTTACACCAAAGTTTTCGCGAAGTGCGCGATAAGTGTTCACAAAAGATCGTCTATTTTCGTAAAATTTTTGGATAATAACCAAACGTTCTTGAAGCGCGTATTTAGCCATAATAAATTGTTATAGTTTACTGACAATAACTGACAACTGACTGGTGACAGGTATAACTTTATTACCATGGTTACCATATCGTTTCAAAATCATATTATCGTTCTTATTGGAAAACCCTTTAGGTACCTACCAGTAAAATCCGCATCATATGGGTTTTTTTTTATTAATAGCTTTATTCAAAATTTGACTTTGGCATTAAGTTCTGCTTCGATTAAGATAAAAATTAAGCAAAAAAATAGTAGTCACGTGATTCGCATTATCTGATAAATTTAAATTTTTTCCAAAAAATAATTCAAAAGTGGGGTTATTTCTGAAAGTATCGAAAAAAGTTATTAGAAGAAGCTTTTTTAAATACGATTTTTAGCCCACATGCAAAATTTCAGCTGCATAAAATAATTTTGATTTTTTACCCATATTTTGTAAATTGCACCACTTTTGCAAAATAAGACTCAACGCAATCTACATAAAACTTCTTAGTTTTGACAATGCTTTATTTCAGATACATTTTCTTTAAAGTATCGCTATATTAAATGTGTGTTTTTCTACAAAATCAAAATTGGTCGCATGTGATGCAAAGTTTTATTTGTTTTTGACCCCGTATAAGGCAACTTCATAAATAAGTATTTTTGAAAACGTAGTTTGTGTCTGAAACTAATACACCTTAATATTAAGACAAAAAATAACACGGTGTCATCAGTAAAGTGTTCATTAAGTGGAAAATAAATTTTAGAGACTACTATTTTTTTGCTTAAGGTGGGAGTATCAACATGCTCGCCAACCTATAACCTATTTCGCGTAGATTTATTTATGTTTTCTAGCTTTTATACAGAATTTAAAGAAAATCAGGATCGACTTGATATTCTATAGGTAATAATTAACATATTAAATAAATATCAAGGAATTTCATAACTTATTTTAGAAGAATTGTATAGCGAAAAATATCGGGTAAGATTTTTTTTAACATTATTATGTCATTGTGACTCATTGTTCTTTCACTATACAATTCTCCCAAAATTAGCAATGAAATAAATTGATATTTTTGTAATATATCAGATACTACCTAAATAATGTACCGACGATATTGATTTTCTTTAAATGTTAGTTATTAAAATAATAAACTCAAAAAATCAACGCGAAATAGGTTATAGGTTGGCAATAGATTGAATGACGTTGAGAATTCAACCTTAATGTCAGAAATTTAATTTTTTTTTTAGTACCTACCTATTACCTATGTATCTTTATACATAATATTTAAAAATAATTTATGGCCTGATTGTTTAGAAATTTTTTTGTTCTTTTAATCATGACCATCATAATTATAAAACAAGAACTAATCACAATTTTTATGTGGATAGAGTGTCTAAAACATTAGCTTATAAATCTATTTTTTATAAAGTTTGATAGAATATATTAATTTGGAAAAAATCCACGAAGACGTTTTCGTCACCTTAGAGTCCTTAGACATTCTGAACACAAATTTGAAATTACTAGTTTCACACTGAAAGTACTGAAATCTTTCGACAAACTAAAACAGAAGTATGTAAGTGTGTCGATATAATTACAGTTTGTTAAGCCGGTAATAATAACTAATAATTATTAAGTGATAAACAGCCTCTAACAATATACCTGCAAACCCCGGAAACCCCCAATAATTACCTTGTGTATCACCAAAATGTATCTAAATATAATTATTATAATCTTCGGATTGGAAAATCCCTGAAATAAGTACCGAATTGGAATTGGACATGAAACCTTTAAAGTTTTAAATTTTTTGATAAATCCGAAAACATAAAAATATGCTCTAAACATAATAATTCATAAAAAATATGCATATATATATTATATGCATTTTGCATATATATTCCTCCCTTTAATTATAATTTTTAAATTGTTTTCAGTTCGGTTTTTTGAATATGTTTAATTTTAATTTTTTTTTGAATCACCTTATCAACCATTTTACATTATTTGTTGTAACTTAGTAGGTATATCAAATATTTCTGTGGGTTCTTGATTTGGGTTATGTAAGTCGATTTTACTTTAGCTACGTATGTTTCGCATTATTTTCGCTACATTACATACCGAGACACCGTTTCTATTTCGATAACGTATCTATTAGTTATAGCTACATAATATACGAAACATTATAGAAACCCAATACTAGAAATTGTGTCTCGACTCCATTTTGAACCAGAACAATATCTTGCGTTCTGGAAGCCATTTTGACAAATGAAATTTTATCTTGTTAAAATTGGTTTTAGTTAAATTCCTGCATTTTTTGAAAAGCCGTAAAGTTGTCACGAAACATTTTTGTAATATAGGTAGATAAGTATACAAAAAATATCTACTTATACACTGAAAAAGACTTTTTCTCAAGATTGGATTATCCTTTTTGGTACATATATTATGAGTCATCAAATTGAATAAAAGTCATATTGCGAAAACTCCGCTAAATTACCTATAACGAGTCACGAAACAAACGTCAAAGTGTCAACCGTCATCATTTGTTTGGCCAATGGAAAAAGGAACTCGTTGCGCGGACCACGCCCACGTATGACCATAAACATACCGCCAAGCAAGAACCTAAATTGTAAAACAAAGCAGTTGGAATACGTGATGCGTCCATTAGTTGGAATAATGCGTTTTGTGAAGACAAAGCTCGAATGAACAACGAGTGTTGAGGATAGGCAGTAAAATATTGCGTTTTGGCTCATTGCGGGTACAAAACGAGTTTTAATTTAAAATGTATTGTAAAGTATACCTATATAAAAAAAGAAAACCTACCTTCTGTAAAAATGCCCTAAGAATTATGAAATACTTAATATTATAAGTTTAGGAGTAGGGGAAGGTTGCCTATATTGAACCGCTACCTAAATTGGACCACAATACATTTCTCCGAAACTAAACAAGTGACATATCATCTGGCAACATTGTAACATACTTCCACCCACAACCTTTGATCGGCAACAAACTCAACTAGTTGGCCGTTAGAGCTTGGCGTGTACAGAGCAAAACGTAATTTACACAATTTTAATGTAATATTTTTAGGATTTTCCTAAGAATTTACCTTAGAACCATAAAACTCTAAGCAAAATATTTTTTATGGAAGTTATCAAGTAAGTTTTTCTCTTTCTATTTTTCCTACTACCATGCCATATTTGTTTTTTCTTGTTTCTTTCCTGGGTGGTTTTGTAAAACACGTGGTAGTTGCTTAAATTGGACCACTGGGTGATTGCCAAAAATTGATCCGGTCCAATACAGGCAATTTTTCCAAATTGTGCAAAAATAATTTTTCTCTTTAAATAAGTTAATGTCATGAACTAACACCATTTCAATATTGCTAAAATCATAAAACTTCCTATACCAACAATTTTATTTTTTATTTATTTATTTAACACCTAAGCTTCCGATTTAAATCACGTGGTCCAATTTTGGAACCCCCAGGCGCAATTTAGGCAACCGGCTTCCTATATTGAACCACTTGCAGAGGTTTTTTTATAGCCTGGTATATCATAGATACTTTGAAATAAAATTCTGCAAACAATCCTGCAGTTGAACAACATACTAAAGTATACTAAGGTATAGCTTCAAGATCAATTTTGTGTTATTATCAGGATCTATGATAAGAAATCTGGAAATTGGTCCAACCAATATGGGCAACCTTCCCCAATGTGTCGATAAAGTTTCGGTACACAATTTTGATGTTTGAATCGAAAATGTTTCGAAACTTTTCTCACCAAAGAATTTCCATTTTGTGTCTAAATACCTATGTTACGTGGGGAAAGTAGCAATAATGAAAAACGTACTGTCACCACACACCACAAATTCTTATTTCTATCCTACCTTGCTCTGTGTGGCGTAATCCAAAGCCAGCATACAATCGTTGTAGCCATTTTCAGTCTTTATGGTCGTCGCCATGGGACCGCAAAGTTGGCCCAGCTGATGGCCGCCCACGGAGTCGCGGTACCACGGGTACATATTCATCTGAAAACGAAAATACGTCGGGTAAATGTCGGTAATTGGCAACAGGTGGCGACAGATATGAAATTTTTTTTTTGTATAATAATAAAAGTTAAGGAAATTTTCTAAAGAATTAAAAGCGCAGGTAAATTCTTTTACAAAATAAACAGTGCCCTAACATCCATAAATTCAGGCTACTAATAAATACACTCCCGCGTGCAAAAAACAACGGGCATCATAAAATTTGGATTAAGTTTAGGGCATTATAACTTTTTTATTTTTACTCCGATTTAATTGATTCTTTTAGAGAGCTATAGATAAATTTATTAGTTTTAACATGCCTATGCAAATTTGAAGAGAAATTTGTTTCTTGACACATTATACAGGAATAATCGAAGAGTTGTTTTTTTCGCCTAGTGTCAAAACACCCTGTGGAATAATTAAGAAGCAAAATTACTTCAAAATATCAGTTTCCATTAAGCAGCAAATAGTCTTTGCATTTTGGTTTTTGATTCATGTCAATACGTGCATTTGTTCTCACCCAAAAATGCAAAATGATCTTGATGATGTCAATAATTTAGGAAACGTAAAACTAAAGCTATTGATGACCGATTTCTTGTACTTAAAACTCTTCGGAATCGTCGTTTGACGTCAGTACAGGCGAAAAACCAACTTCGAGAGGTTCGAATTAAAAATGTCATTTCTTGGACAGTTCGTCGAAGAGTACACGAAGGTAATTTAAACTCACGCGGACCAAGAACTGGACCTAAATTACTACCGCTTCATAAGAGTCAAGAATGGAGGAATATATATACCCAGGATGATATTCGCGGGCTAATTGATGGCATGAACCGACGTTTACAGGCAGTAGTAAGAGCTAGAGGAGGCAATAGAAATAATAGAGATGAGTTTAAGTGAAAAAGTTGTTGTTGGTACCTGTTAAGTTTGTTTTGCGAAAATGTTATTTTTCAAATCTTAGATATAGGTACGCAGTACGCACCTTTTTCCGTAAATTTATTTGTTTTATTACAATAGCATTTGTTTTCTTGCATTTTAATAGTCTATTTTATTTTGAACGCAATGGCAATGAGAAAATTATGGAAAAATTTAAATTATTGACATCATCAAGATCATTTTGCATTTTGGTCAGAACAAATGCACGTATTCACTGAACGAAAAAAGTACGTGATATTAATAAAAATGTACATCAAATCAGTGAACGTCAACATTAATTTTCAGCCGATGACGGGTGTCATTGATTCAATGAACGTTCGTACGTAAACTTTCCTATTCCTCAAGTTACGATTGTTGTACGTTGAATCAATGAACAGTGAACATGGATCCATGCTCGCCGTTTATTAATATTACGAACGATGGACATTGGTTTAATGTTTGCTGTACGTTGAATCAATGAACAGTGAACATGGATCCATGCTCGCCGTTTATTAATATTACGAACGATGGACATTGGTTTAATGTTTGCTGTACGTTGAATCAATGAACAGTGAACATGGATCCATGCTCGCCGTTTATTAATATTACGAACGATGGACATTGGTTTAATGTTTGCTGTACGTTGAATCAATGAACAGTGAACATGGATCCATGCTCGCCGTTTATTAATGTTACGAACGATGGACATTGGTTTAATGTTTGCTGTACGTTGAATCAATGAACAGTGAACATGGATCCATGCTCGCCGTTTATTAATATTACGAACGATGGACATTGGTTTAATGTTTGCTGTACGTTGAATCAATGAACAGTGAACATGGATCCATGCTCGCCGTTTATTAATATTACGAACGATGGACATTGGTTTAATGTTTGCTGTACGTTGAATCAATGAACAGTGAACATGGATCCATGCTCGCCGTTTATTAATATTACGAACGATGGACATTGGTTTAATGTTTGCTGTACGTTGAATCAATGAACAGTGAACGTGAACATGGATCCATGCTCGCCGTTTATTAATATTACGAACGATGGACATTGGTTTAATGGTTGCTGTACATTGAATCAATGAACAGTAAGCATGGATCTATGATCGCTGGTTATTGATATTACGAACCGAATTTATTAGTAGTTAATTACATTACCAATGATACAGTCTTCGTTAAAGAATAAAGATAATACAATTTAGTATAGTCTTTTCCAAAAATAATGTCTCTACTATTTTTTTACTTATGCACTACTTAGAGACTAAGTAATTTTGTAATTTTACGAATCGGTTGGCAATTGATTGTACCAACGAAGCTTATATTTTATGTCAGTCAAAAGTACACTCGACCTTCGCCGTCGGGCTGTTACAATGTCCTAGGGATATTAGAGCTAATAACTTCTACATTATACTTAGTGACAATAAAAGTTCTAATCGACTTTTTTTTTTCAGACGGCTTGTGACGCCTAACTATGTACCTAGAGCTTTTAAAAAATGCAAACGGCCAATGATGCGTGCATGGGTTTGCACCATAGCTCGGCCAATAAACACTTTTTCCATTAATGACTAAACCACAAATTCTTACAATGTCGAGCTTATTACAACTTTAATTTGTAACTCCATAATCGCTTTTTTATTCTTAAAATGAATTCACGCAAGAATGGTTCATTATTTTTTACCAGACGGATTGGACTTATCTTCTTTTTCTCTGTTTGGTTTCCATTTAAATCTCATCCTCCAAATATAGAGTGGCTTGCTCTCTACGCAGAATTTCATATCGGATACATCGACTGTAATAAATTATTGTTGTTAGATTTTTTTTTTAATAGAGCTTTCCTGCCGGACCATCCGGTTTTAGATGGTAAATGCTCGACATCGTGTTAGCTTCTGTTCTATATAAGAAAAAAAGGAATCCAAACACTTTTAAAAGACGACGACTTTGGTCCCAGCACGTGGACGTGAACAACTGATTTTTCTTTAATTTTTTGAAATGTGCAACTTTTTAATAAACTTTACTAGTTTTAAATTAAAATCCTGCGGGGTTACTGAGCTTGAAACCTCAGTACCCCACTAAACTCTTCTCTTGAATACTCATTACCTTATTATGTACTTCTAATTTTGTCCTCACAATGTCTTATAGACACACATATACCCACTTAAAAATGTTTTTTTTTTAAATTTTAAACATTCTTCGACACCTACTTTTTAGAAAGGTTTTTTCTTCTTCCCGAGTTTATTTGGTTGGTTTAGACCCAATTTACTGACTTCTCACATACTCAGTATGTTTTAACTATCATCAATTTCTTTATATTATGCTTATTTTACACATCAAATTTTTAATTCCATAAAAGCTCCATTAAGGTTCTACACCATTTTCTCTTCTGCTAAAACTATCAGCACCAAATATATTTTCTGTCTCCTGATGATGAACGTTTCCACGTTCGAAACATGTAGATACTCTTACTGAATATTCTTATTCTATTAAACTTTGTGGAGGAAGACTTTGAGTTTTTTCCTTCTTTCCCATACTTTTAAAAGACTTGAAAAAATAGTCCATGCTTTAAGTGGAGTATGAAATTGAAGGGAAAGAAATGAGACATATCACCTTTCTTCATTCGTTTAGTTTAAAAAAGGCTAAGTGAGACACCCTGTATATGGAGCGATTAGTTACGCAATGTCGTCAATTAACTTGTGGTTTTGTTTGTACTTTTTGTCACTATTTCCGTTATAGTGAACACGGAGTCGTAATATTATGGTATCACGCAGCACTAAGTTGAATATGCTCTTATGGGTTGGGTCTGGTGCCTAAATGCTATATCGATGAGAAAAGTGTAAAAATAATAAAAAATTGTATATCATCGGCATAATTCTGGCTACATATGGAAAACTTTTTTATTATCGATTTCTCCGAAAATGTTATTCTTGATTAAAGTTTCTGCATCCGTTTAAACTAAAACGACACTTATTAAAATAGAAAGAAGCCGTAGAGCATACCCTCCTATGCTCCGCGATTTTTTTCTATTTTAATATCGTTAAAATATCGACGAAATTATAAACGATTTTGCAAAAAAAAACTCTCGACGATCTGGTCGGGTGTTCATGTGTTTTACTGTTTTCTCTCTTTTGGATTCTATGAGGCTCGATCACTGCTACCCCCGTTACTACCATACATGGTAAGCAACATTATATATAATAAGTGGTGTTTTAAATCAACAATTGATAGTAAAGTTATTACGGTCTTGATATTGCAGTATCTACCTACGTGTATTGTTAATTTTATATAAATACCTATGTACATATAAATCATTCACGCATAAACCCTACTTTATAATTATAATAAAATATTGATTTCAACGGGACGGGCGATCCAGAATGCAGCCAGTGGCGCCCGATATAAAATAATTTTTATTATTATAGTATTTTTCTGAACGACTGCAGTGCGCAAAGTATCACTTTCCGCATGGAACTACCATGTGACTTATTAGTTTAAATTGGGAAAAAAATTTATCAGTGAAATTAGGAAATTTTTTTCCAAGACCAGTTTTTATAATTTTCAAGAACGTCTAGAACAGCGGTTCTCAAACTTTTTTGGTGACGGAACCCTTTTGGGAAGCAAAATACTTGATGGAACCCTACAATAAAACAAGTTTTTAAAAGTGTATTCTTTATTAATAAGCATAATAAAAGTACAATGTAACAGTTACTAATTATTACTTACTTTACCACATGGCAAGTACAATTATAGAAGATATTAAAAAAGAAAAAATCTAACTAATGGGAGGTATGAAACTGTTTTTTATTTTTCATCAATTGGTTGATATCAGGTTTGATAGAAGACAGTTGAAGTCTCATATCAGGTTCGGCGTCCAGTCTATTGCGATATTTTGTTTTCGTGGCTGCATAGGTTGAGAATCCTGTTTCGCACAAATATGTTGTTGGGAACGGGAGAAGAATATTCAGAGCCATTTTGCCAAGCATTGGATATTCATCACGGATTCTGCACCAAAAATCGTTGAGAGGCGTCGTTTTGAACAGTGACTCCATACTTGTGTCTGATGACATTTCTAAAAGATATTCATATATCTCGTTTGACATACTTTTGGGCTTTTCCAAGTTGGGTAAAAAAGGATTATGAATCCATGAATTCAGTTTCATTTTTGTATTCTGTTCTTCGGGAAAATACTTTTCAAAAGATGCGCGCATCGAACTGAGATATTGGACCAATTCTTCAAACACATCATATTGAAACATTTCTGAGTCGTTATCGCTAACAAACTCACTGAGTGACGTAAAGCTTTCTATTTCTTTCTTACCAACGCAAATAATCCATAAATCTGATTTTCTTTTGAAGGCAGTTATTTTGTTATAGGCCTGAAACACTGTTATCTGATTACCTTGCAATGATAAATTCAATTCGTTCAGTTTTTGAAAGATATCCGCCATAAAAGACAATCGGAACAACCAAGTTTTATTATACAAACGGTCCTTCAAATTAAAATAAGTATCTGCTGAAAGAAACATTTGTAACTCGGCTCTAAGTTCAAATAGCCTTGTTAAAGTTTTACCCCGAGACAGCCATCGCACTTCTGTATGGAGCAGCAGTGTTTTATGTTTGCTGCCATAATCTTCACACACTAATGAGAACAATCGGGATTGTAGTGGTCGTGATGTTTATACAAATACAAATAAATAAATAAATATACCTACGCGCGGCCGCGGAGTCAAAACGTTCGACCTGCAGAGAGAGGTGTTTTGCTTTTTTTTCTAAATTCTTGAGGAACCCCTACAGAGGTATCGCGGAACCCTAGGGTTCCGCGGAACACACTTAGAGTATAGCTGGTCTAGAACAATAAACCAAAGGAGAAAAACTGTAAGTACATTTATGAGTAGCAAACATAGATATTTACCTTTAGATAAGCAAACAATACTCACGAAAGTGGTAAACTTATGGCCTCGCGCATGTAAACAAAGCTACACACGATTAGACATGCGCACTGCAACATTATAGTTTGAAAAATGGGAAAATAGACAGGTCCGGGCTTTAAAATTTAAATTCTTGACAAAAAATTGGAATTTTTTTTCAATTTATCAGGTTGGGAATTAAAGTTAGTGATTTCTGGCATTTTTAGTAGGTAGTTGCAAGCAAACCTATCAAATTTTGAGGATAGAAAATAATTGTTTTGTAAGGTTTTGTTTAAAAATGATTCGTCGTTAAACTATAAAACTTACAAAATCTAATATAAAAAACAAACAAAACCAGCAAAATAACCAATCTTCGATGTTATCGGGTACCTAACCTCAAGTCAAATAATAATATTATTAGTTGGTATATACCTTGAATCGATAATAAAAAACAACGGTGCATGAAAAGACATTTTGCGTTTCTTCCTCGGTTTCTTCATAATACAGGGTGAGTGGCCTATTAGAAGATCTTGGAAACGAATAATATTATATTTCTAAAAATTTGGTAGCTGGCATGATCGGCTTTGAACTTTTAAAATATTATATTTTGACGTTTGTGTCACTTCCGGTTATACCGGAAGTTATGGCCAACTTTGGTATTTCAAATGGAATACCCTGTAGGTTTTAGCATTTTTAAATACCTTATTGAAACCTATGTAACTTTTATTAACAATGATCTATACCTATCTCTAACCGTTTTTGAGATATGAATAATAAAATGCATTTTTTATGTAAAAACCTTACCGAGAAGAAAGTTCAGTAATTTTGAAATTAATAAAGCTAAACATTTAAAATTTTGTAATCTTTTAACTAAAACATAGATCTTTGGACTACATTACTTAAGTTTCATGTTTTGCATACAGGGGGTTTTAAAAGTGTGCCAATGTGGCCATTTAGATAAATGTGCATAAGTCAATTTTTGCAAATGGAACACCATATTTTTTATTTTAGTAACGTGTAGTGAATCAAATTTCCTATCTAAACGTATAATATGTCAGTATCAATATTTTTAGTCGTTTTGGAATTATGAGCAATTTAAAAAAATATTTTAAAATATGTGTTTGTGTTAAGTTCATAAGACATTATTTTTGTAAAGAAGGCTTTTGTGTGTCAAGTGTCAACTTTAAAACAATTTCAGTTAAAGCCTTCTTTAGTAATTGGTAACAAAGCTTAACGTCAAACAAAAATCGGAGTCAAAGCCTTCTTTACAAAAATAATGTCTTATGAACTTAACACAAACAGATATTTTAAGATATTTTTTTTTAAATTGCTCATAATTACAAAACGACTAAACATATTGATACTGACATATTATACGTTTAGATAGGAAATTTGATTCTCTACACGTTACGAAAATAAAAAATATGGTGTTCCATTTGCAAAAATTGACTTACTTATGCACATTTATCTAAATGGTCATATTGGCACACTTTTAAAAACCCCCTGTATGCAAAACATGAAACTTAAGGAATGTAGTCCAAAGATCTATGTTTTAGTTAAAAGCCTACAAAATTTTAAATGTTTAGCTTTATTAAATTCAAAATTACTGAACTTTCTTCTCGGTAAGGTTTTTACATAAAAAATGTATTTTATAATTCATATCTCAGAAACGGTTAGGGATAGGTATAGATCATTGTTAATAAAAGTTACATAAAAAGTTTCAATAAGGTATCCAAAAATGCTAAAACATACAGGGTATTCCATTTGAAATACCAAGTTGGCCATAACTTCCGGTATAACCGGAAGTGATACAAACGTCAAAATAGTATATTTTAAAAGTTCAAAGCCAATCATGTCCGCTATCAAATTTTTAGAAATATAACTTTACTCGTTTCCGAGATCTTCTAATAGGCCACTCAACGTGAATCACCCTGTATTCTAATGTAGATGTTGCATCGGGTTCTGGCTTTCCTGAGAAGGACGAAACTGCCGTTATTATTAATAACGGCAGCTATAGTGGATTTCACCTTAGTTTTTAATGGCCGCCGCTGACACATGTCATTTATAACATTTCTTTTTACAGAACTTAAGGATTGGCCAGGGCCGGACTTAAAAATTATGTGTGAACATTGGTAAATTTATTTGTAGTTGTAATTATGGATGGAAACGAGAATTACCTAAGCAATTTTTAAGATATTTCAAAAAAAAACACTGAAGGGGAATGGAAATAGGATAGAATATCAGAAAAACAATTTCATTTAATTTTTATTCATAATATAATAAAGTGCTGTTATTTTGGTAAAAACACACACTTAATTTAGTACAATAAAAAATATACAAGGGGCAGTCGTGAATCTAGTATCATCAATAATTAACTACGTTTTTTATTAAAGAATTATTTTGTTTTTTAATTTGATTTCAGACCATGCAGTGTTAAGTTGAAAAAATCTATATATTATATTTAATAGCTTATTGTTTACTTTTTTATTTTCTTATTCACGGGTAGATATTTTTTCTTTAGGCTAGGTTCTAAAGAGTTTGAAGTTTAATAGGTCTAACTTTTCGTTGGTTTATAATAAAACAACAAAAGTTTGTAATGTTATCGAATTAGGTATTTTTTTTTTTTGAATAAAGAAAAAATAAAGTAAGTAGATACTACAAAAAAAGATTTTTGTCCATGCGTTTGCAGAACAGATGCCTCAAGCACTCTTCAATACAACTGTATGTAAAACCTATTTTAGCATAATGGTTCACTGTGGTTTTCAAATTTAATTTTGTTGCCTATTATTTTTGGTCTTCATCTGACAAGCTGTCGATGTCTTCGTCACCGTCCGAGATATTAATAATTATTTACCTACTTTTGCATAAAAAAAAACACGTCACAGATACACACAGTCCGGCAGTTTAAAACCAAAAAGTCTAATACGCACAAAATATAAGCAAAATGCTGTCTGAAAAATACCAAAAACACTAACACGAACGATCAAGAATTAACAGCAGAATGCACGCGGTGCGCGGTGTGTCCCAATGAGGCTCTGTGATATTTAAAGAACGCGACGAGACAATCGAATTAATGAAGTACGAAAAGAGATATGCGAGAGCAAATGCGTAAGACAAAGATGCACATACTAACGGCATATACGAGCGATGCTGTGCTTTTGACGAGTTTGAGCTCATTGAAGGGCAACGTATTGAACTGTGTAGTGTGCATCTTCGTCATGTACATGTAACTAAACGTTCAGTTATATATCCATCTCTTGTTAATCTAGCCAATGCCCGTGCCCGAAAGCCGTTTATAGAATTAGGGATTTTAAAATCACGTGTTGGCTAATATGTTTGACAAGAGAGACGTCAAAGCATTAAAAACTAAGGTGAAATCCACTATATATACCCGCCCCAGGGAGTCCATTGTTTTGACTTCTCTCTGTGTGTTTACTTTAATGCAAAAAGCCAGTTCACACTTATTTAACTTTGTTTGACTGGCCTTTCTATATTATATTATGGACACTAAATCCATCATATTACATTGTTAAGTAGGTATCGTAAAACTGTCATGTACCTATTAACGAGACGCCTATGAAACCTAGGTATAGAAGCATAAATTTATTATTATTAATAACAGTCAAATAGAAAGTTTTTCAGAGCAGAAATAATAAACAATTTTCCAATTTTTTTACTTTATATAATAGAAAATTTACGTGATATGAATGCCTTACATATGGACACCGAATAGCTGGCATTTTAAATATCAAGGCCCCCGATGCCAATTAAAACAAAATAACTCTGAGTGTTGTAGACTTACAAACAACTAATAAGACATTATTCAATAATTATTGTTGTTTCGATAATAGTATGTAGGTACAGTTGACGACAAATAATTTCGTACACTAAACTGTGACACTGTAAATGCAACTTTTTTACCTTTATTACCTTTGCAACGTGTCAATTGTTATCATGATATCTGTCAAAGTATTGTCATTATGTTATTTGATTTAAAAATGCCTCATTTAAGTATTATTGAAAAAGCAAGAATAATATGTTTAGTAGAAATAGGGTGGTCTTATGGAAAAATAGCTGATCATTTTGGAGTACCTAGAAGTACTGTTCAAGGAATTGTAAAAAAATGGCGCTATCATCAAACACTTGAAAGGTCTATTGGGTCTGGTTTAAATAATAGAAAATCATCAAATGAAGAAGACCGAAATTTGGTGGAGTATTTAAGGCAAAATCCATTTGAAACTGCAGTATCCGCTATGCACATAACAGGATTCCCTGCTTCATCTAGAATTGCGCAACGCCGAGTAAGACAATGTTCCGAATTAAGAAATCGAGCAGCTGCATCTAAATCGTTTTTAAAAAATAGTGATAAGGAACAAAGAATTGGTTTTGCTATGCAATATTTACCAGAAAATGATTTTTTTTGGCAAAATGTTATCTTTTCCGATGGGAAAACTTTTCAGTCTACATATTATAATGGAAGGATTCGAGTATAATATAGACCACCAAATTCCCGATATGATGAGAAGTATACTAAAAAAAAAGCAAACCAGTGGACGTTTCTCCGTTAATGTGTGGGCATGGATAAGTGTTTACGGTGAAGGTGTATGCTGGAATGTTGGTGGAACTGTTCCCCAATACCCCCCTTATTTACGTGCCTGCAACAACGAGTTTTTGAACAAGTCAGAATCTTCGTCAAAATCATAATAATGTAGTTTAGAGGAGAAAAGCCTATGATCAAGTGTATCGAACGCTTTGGAGAAATCCAACAAGCTCACCAGACTAGCCTAGCCTTTATCGTAGGCAGTAATGATATCATATAACTGAACTTGCTGTGGTTGTACTATAATTTTTTCAAGTTGATTTTCTATAAAAAAAAGAGTACCAACGCAGGCAGTTTTAATAAAATGCATTCCTTTATTGATGTGCTCCACTGTAATTATAGCGCGTAATACCTGCGATAGTAAGAGCATTATGCTATGTATAATAATACACCTAGGACAATTATAACCCCAATAAAGGTAAGTACCGTGCGAGTAAAAATTATTTGCATCAAAGAGGGCTTGGATTAAAAAACGTAGGGCTTGGTTTAGATCACAATGATATGGGGACGATATATCTAAACAAATCTAGGTTAAAATTTTGTCAAATTCATATTATGACATGATATGCCAAACTAGTGAGTAATAAAATAAGTAGACAAATACAAATTTATTTTTGTTGTTTACAAAATTAACAAAGTAAGAATATTCAGAAAGAAGATAAATTTAGCTGCCTCTTAAAAATAATAGTCCTGCATGTTCCATAAGATCTTCCCACTTCTTGGGACAGGCGTCTTATATAATTTGTTGGCGTATTTTGCATTATTTCGCGAACGTTTGCAACAAGTTCTTCCGTTCTTACAGATGGTATTCCTGCTCCTTTTTTGTGTTGTATAGAACCTGTTTCCCTAAACACAGCCACGGTTCTTTTCAGGCAATGATAAAAATCCCCAGCAATAAAAGGAACGTTAGGAAAATGTTCGTGAAAATCGTCCATGCACAAACCCGGATTGTATTGCCACTCACCATTTACTCTAACCCCGTGTCGAAAATACGCTTCAACCATGAATGTTTTGTGCTGTTCCGTTCCGTAAAGCGCACGGCCAAATTTGGTCAATAATTTTTAGTAAATATTTAAAAAAATTATGATTACTTACTTATTGAAAATGAAATTTCTTTCTGCAAAGCCAGTAAAGTTCCAACTACCTTTTTTTTATCTCCATTGACAGACACGGCCAACAATAAAGTTTATTTAAAAAAATACTACCCGTCGACCATGAATAAAGATTGTACCATTTATTTCTGTAAAATAAAATAAAAATTTTGGGCCAAATTTGCCGCCCCCTAAAATCTGCCGTCCTAGGCTCCAGCCTACTCAGCCTAATAGTAAGTTCAGCACTGGATGAAGAAATTAAAGACAAGCAATTGATATTCGTTCACAAATTGAAGGAACATAAATAAATCTCTCTGACCACAACCGTTTAGCTTCCACAACAGCTTCAGCACTTGTAGGAAATTTAATAAAAATATTGGCTTTCTCTAAAACTGCATCCTTTACAGAAGTGTATGTCTCAGACAGTAGTTTGGTGAACACCGAGTTCTTCACCTACATAATTTTGAAAGCCCCGATCCGACAATTTCCGCAGAAAGACTTTAATCTTATTTAAAGGCGACAGTGCACCCCCTCGCCTTTTACCAGTATCAGTCAAAAAATAATTTGGCAACCATTCAACATTTTCGCAGTCAAATCGATATAACTTTCTGAAATAATCATATTATCTGCAATTTTTACGTACACTGTAGATTTTCTTTTACGGGCATTCATATATTCAGCCATAATTGAAGACACAAATTAAGAGCAACGCACGTGTATGCCGCGGAGAACTAAAGTTGACTGCTACCAAGCAAATGATGCAGGGGTCGGCCTACCTTAAAAAGTTGAAAGCGATTGCTACACTAGAAAAAGCAATTCCTTAATTTATTCATCACATTTTAAGCAACCGATAGCGATCGCTTCTACTTTTTAAGAAAAAGCATTAACTAGAAGCAATTCCTGCACTTTTAAGCAATCGCTGGACGCAAAAGCAATTACTTTAGTTTTTTTTCATTGGCTCAAGAAATTACTTCGATTTTATAAGAAAAAGTAATCGCTACATTTTTATTCATTAGGCTCATTATGTACGCGGTGACGAATTCTTAAAGCAATTTCTCTATAGTTCGCTTTCATATAGGGAACCTATAAAATACACATTTATTTTCTCATTCTTGTAAGGTCAACATGCAGATATGCGAGCTATATCATACCGGTTAATTGTGGGTACATAACCTATAATTTTCTTAACTTCCATTTGTTCTAACTAGTGTGGTGATTAGGGGGTATTCGTTGCGGTTGCACGCTACTGTAGCCCCATTAAGACGAGCTGTAATTTTTGGTTAAAGGCAACATGCATCAATGAAAAGTTTTTCATTCATACCTTGTGGATCATTTTTACATTTTTGACCAAATTACAACAAAACAATGGGTGAGGCAACCATAATTTTTGTTAGAATTTGAACAGGATACCTTATTTTTTTATTTAACGAGATATACAATGTGACCAGTAAAGTCCGCATCATAATATGAGATTTTTTTTTATTAATAACTTTATTCGAAATTTGACTTTGGCATTAAGTTCTGCTTCGATCGAGATAAAAATTAAGCAAACAAATAGTAGTCACGTGATTCGCATTATCTCTCAAATTTTAATTTTTTTCAAAAAATAATTCAATAGTGGGGTTATTTCTGAAAGTATCGAAAAAAGTTATAAGAAATCGTTTTTTTAATGCAGTTTCTAACCCACATGCAAAATTTGAGCTTTTGATTTTGTACCCATATTTTGTAAATTGCACCACTTTTGCAAAATAAGACTCAACGCAACCTTACATAAAACTTCTTAGTTTTGACAATTCTTTATTTCAGCTACATTTTCTTTAAAGTAGCGCCATAATAAATGTGTGTTTTTCTAGAAAATCAAAATTGGCCTATTAAAATTTGGTCGCATGTGATGCAAAGTTTATTTGTTTTTGACCCTGTATAAGGTAACTTCATAAAATAAGTATTTTTGAAAACGTAGTTTGTATCTGAAAGTAATACACCTTAATATTAAGACAAAAAAGAACCCAGTGTCATCAGGGTTGGTTGAATTCGTCCAAGTGGACATAATTGGACGATTTTGTCCAATTATGTCCGTCCGGACAAAATCAATTGTTCTGGACAAAATGGACAAAATTGTACAAAATCAAATTAAACACATATAAAATTAAAAAAACTTTATTATATTAGGATTAGGGTGTCAAAAAAAACTTAAACAACAATAGCGGGATACCGTCGGATCATCGTGCCATCGGATGACGGACGCATGAAAATTTACCTTAAGGTTGAATTCTCAACATCATTCAATCTATTGCCAACCTATAACCTATTTCGCGTTGATTTTTTGAGTTTATTATTTTAATAACTAACATTTAAAAAAAATCAATATCGTCGGTACATTATTTAGGTAGTATCTGATAGATTACAAAAATATCAATTTATTACATTGCTTATTTTGGGAGAATTGTATAGTGAAAGAACAATGACATAATAATGTTAAAAAAATCTTACACGATATTTTTCGCTATACAATTCTCCTAAAATAAGTTATGAAATTCCTTGATATTTATTAAATATGTCAGTTATTACCTATAGAATATCAAGTCGATACTGATTTTCTTTAGATTTTGTATAAAAGCTAAAAAACATAAATAAATCTACGCGCAATAGGTTGGCAAGCATGTTGATACTCCCACCTTAAGGCCCCATAATGAAATAACAAATAGCCATTTTCTGGAATTTTTAATTTGGTATTTATTGTTTATATAATACACAATACAAACGTGTATTTTGGGTTGCCTAAATCAACAAATTTTATAAAATGTAATGAAATTTGATTTTGTCCAATATTGTCCGTTTTTGTCCAATTTTGTCCATGTCCTGGACAAAATCAAAAAAAGTGGACAAAATCACAACCCTGAGTGTCATCAGTAAAGTGTTCATTAGGTGGAAAATAAATTTAAGTGGTGGATAAAAAATCAAAATTATCCTATGCAGCTGAAATTTTGCCCGTGGGCTAGAAACTGCATTAAAAAAATGTTCTTTTTCGATATTTTCAGAAATAACCCCACTTTTGAATTATTTTCTGGAAAAAACTAAAATTTGACAGATAATGCGAATCACGTGACAACTATTTTTTTGTTTAATTTTCATCTCGATCGAAGCAGAACTTGATGCCAAAGCCAAATGTCGATTTAAAAAAAAATCCCATATGATGCGGACTTTACTGGTAACACTGTAGATGATGAAGTCCTATTTACAATAAAATTCAGCATCTCGATAGCTGACAACCACGTCAGATAACAATTCAGGGGTGCCAGATCTCACGATTTTTTAACTTTGTCCTATAGAGTATTTTTTCAATATTTTGTATCGTTTTTAATCAGAGTTTAAAAACATTTCTCTATGGGCGTCTTTACCCATATCCAAGCACATCCAAATTATTCCATAAAATTTATATATTTGGACTTGCGAGTTGCGTCTAGGAACGCAATAACAATATGGCCCTGTTTATCATTCAATAAAATAGATAAGGAAGATGCACTTATTATTTAATATGCATAAACGAAAATCCGTGCAAATGCAAAATCAACATCGAATAAATCCAGCTGATTTCGTAAGGTCACGCGCCACATAATTCATGGAGAATGATTGAGAATATACTGGGATTAGCGTTGATTGATTGTATTTTCTTGATAACTTTTCTGATTTTGGCAATTATTTTCGACGTATGTACCTTCATATGATTTCATAAAAGACGACAACTCCCTAGTTTTATAACTGTTATAAAGCAATAAGACACTTTTAAATTTGAATTAAGTTCAGCAAACCTTTAAACATTTATTAAAGCAAAAACAAACCTATGCTGACGTGTTATCATTTGACAAAGCAAAACTAACCTAACCTCAAATTCTTTAGTTCAACTCCGTGCCGCTGACTTTAAGACGCCACCTGTGGTAGATCTTACCCCTCCCCCTCTCTTGGATCCGTCAAAGTGCCTTTATGAACAGGCTAACATATTCTCATTCTGTCTTACTCACTTCTTTAATATGGAGTAGGACACATAACTTAAAAAAAAAAAGACTGAGTAGCAAGAAGGAAATGAACCAAACGGTGCAGTTTGCACTAGCCGGCCTCGTGGACCGCAGGATGGAGTAATACAGGGCATTAAAATATAGAGTGGCCATCACCATCAATGTAGCAGCAGGTCAGGTAGCCACTTTTTGACTTTTTTCTCGCTTTTTGCGGTTTGCTGGTGTAATGAGACCGTAGCAGCCCATAAGTTATAAACCAATGACCTATCTGGCGTACATGCATCAGTGGCGTATCACATAGTTATAGTATAAAGGTCGTATTTGACTAGGGGGCGCTAATATTTCTAAGGCAAGGGATTTTTAGTAGGTACGGAAATTAAATGGTCGCCAAATTTTTCTTGACACAGGAAAGGATACCTAGATAATGCAAAAATTATACATTAGACACCTAACCTTTATGAACAAACATTTGAAGAATAAATGAAACTTATTATGTACTTATCGATGAAATCAACTTAAGTGTAAAGCACACAATAATAATATAAGTATGATCCCTAATGAAAAAGAATTAAAACATTTTAATCTGTAAATTTTTGGTCAAACGAATAATAATTGTACACAAAAGTAATTAAAATCCAATGAAAGTAAAAATAAAAGGCACCATAACCACAAAATATTTTGAAAACGTAATTAAATGTAACAAAAAGCACAAAAAGGCAATTCATTACTTGGTGTTTGGGCTCATTACGGTCCAATCTGGGGATATTATTGTCCCAATATCAGCTGATCAATGACAAATTTATGTTGTCATCTGTTTTAAAACGAGAGAATTCGTGCCATTTACTATATATAACATTCTGAATAGCATTGTATATAAGGGAGCCATTTTCAAGGTAAGAATTTACTTCATTAAATTATAAATTCAAATTTTCTTAATGCACATATTTGCATTGAACTTGTGGGTACACTTGTTTCCAAGGTGGTCAACCTGTTAAATAACCCCCCTGTGAGTTAGGCGAGGTGTTGTGCGTTAGAAATGTATAATTATAATTTTAAATCGAGCTGTAATTTTATTCCTATATTGTTCTAGTCTGGAATACAATAATATATTAAATATTTTAAAATGTGTGTAATAAGTATAGTTAATAATATAACAATTAATTACTCTTATAATAGGTGCTGTATAAATTCATGGTATTTCCAAGGAACAATGGTGCATACCGCATATTAATTCAAAAAATGTAGATACTGACCTTATAAATTAACTTAATAACATAAAACCTTACACTTGGCAATAAACTTAAAATACAGATCTCAGGGTTTGCTAATAATATTGTTAAAAAAATACAATTGTAATAGGTAGTACTGTTTTTTTTTATATTTCCATTGTTTACAAACATACACGGTGCTTGGGCTTTCGCAACATAGGTAGGTGCCTACAAAATCCCATGCAAAATTTGGGCTCCCTTATTTATTTTAGACTAAAAGCGTATCTAAGTTTTTTAAAGAATTTAATAAGAAGTTATTTAATAAATTTTAAAATTATCTTTTATGGTTCCTAAAATAAATAATACGGATCTGAATTGTTTCAATGAAGATAAGTACCTACCAGCAAATATATACTTAATACTTAGGTCCAATATTATTTATTTTATACATGAACGATATGCCTTAGTTTCAAAAATGTGTAAGTTACAAATGTTTGCTCATGACACCTTAATTTACATTAATGTTTTAAATATTTCTGATCGTCTAAATACTCTAAATTATGAGATAAATATATTATTAAATTGGCTAAAAGTAAATAAATTAAAATTAAATATTTCAACAACTAAATGTATGGTTATGGGCGAGGGGTTCCTTATGTTGGCAGTAGGTGTACAAATTTGTCGGCATTACATAGCAATACTAATCGGCAAATCAGCAATATTGTCAGAAATATGGTAATTTTTCCGGCAATAAGGAAATACTACCAGCAGTAGGGCAATATTATCGGCATTACGGCAAAACGTTTCGACATTACGGCAATACTATCGGCATAACGGCAATATTGTCGGCATTACGGCAATATGTGCCGGCATTAAGGCAATATGTTCCGGCATTATGGCAATACATGCCGGCATTACGACAATACATGCCGGCAGTACGGCAATGCATGCCGGCATTACGGCAATATTGTATCTACTACTAGAAAATTGTTGACAATTTTGCTTTTTCAATTGTTTAAATTTGAATATCTTTTAGGTTATTAGTGACTCTGTTGTGGTGAACTACTGGTGATATTAAGGTAAGTACATACTTCCGTAATCGGTATATATACCTACTCAATTTATAAGAATACGATGAATGGCAAGATAGTGGAAGCAGTATTGATGATGTAGAAGAAGACTTTGCAAGTGACAGTGAAAGCGAGACCTTCTAAAATTGCTGAACGGGAAAAAGTTAGGAGATTTTTACTTAGTTATTGTTCCTGGAAAGAAGCTGTCTCATAAATATGTTTGTTGCATTCAAAATATTTTTAGTCCAAATGAAATAGAGGTCCAAGCATTTTGTGCTGTTGATGGCGACAAATCAACATATAAAATGACATTAGTACCTATTGTTAATCTGGAACAACTTGTATCCAAACTCGAACAGCCAAAAATTATATGTGCTGGAGAACGTTTGAGGTACAAAGTTTCTACAGAAATAATCTAAAATTTTATATAACAGAAATTACTTTGGTAGTATTAGAACATTAGTGATATATCCTTATTATGTAACCTTTAATAATACTTTGTTTTCAAAGAAACTGTTGTTTTATTTAAAAAAAACCTTATTGGTTAATTACTGGCCAAAATTTGGTCCAACAATGGGATCTTGGTGGTCAACCACTAAAAAAGTATGATATTTTCTATAATTTGTTATTTTTTTCTGTGAAAGAATTTTTTGTTTTTGCTAATTATGGATTTTTGACATCTTAGAATGTTATATTACCTATGCCTGATGCTATTTTCTATTTTTAATAAAATATAATCTTGAAAAAGTTATGATTTTTTATTTCTGAAAATTCTCTTAAATGGTCTATAAATTTTTTTAAAGTTTTCTCCAACTGCCGCCGTTTTGGACAAACAGAAAAACAGAAAATTAAATATTAAACTCAATATTTAAAATGCGGGCTCGATTTGTGGCGATGTTGCCAAATTTAATAAAAACGCGCGGCGCTTCAGCGTTGTACCGATCATGTTAGGATCCCATGCATGGGCGTACTGCAAATTCGTTGATTTTGGGGGGGTTTAGCAACAATTTTAGACGGTCAAATAATAAAAAAAAGTATAGAATGCTCCTCTAGGACACCCAAGGAGTTATCCATTTAAATATATTAAGTCATTTCCCTAACACCCTGCATATTAATAGCTTAAAAAATTGGATCAAGGCTTTAATATTTTACTTCTGTAAATGGAAGTTAAATGGTGTTAAATAACAAACTGTGCAACACGGCAACTACTATCGAGAATATGAAAATACAACAAATAATACTGAGAATACAGCAATACTTTGAAGTACCGATCGGGAATACAGCAATACTCGGAAATACCTATCGGGATTACGGCAAAATGCGGAAATACTATGGGGATTATGGCGATATTATTAGGAAATTCGGCCATATTATAGGAAATGCGGCAATATTATAGGAAATGCGCAATGCGGCAATACTTTTGGGATTACAGCAATACTATTGAAATAACGGCAATAGTATTGGGAATACTGTAATACTATTGGGATTACGGCAATATTTTTGGAATTACAAGGTATTGCCGCAGTAGGTGTACAAATTGTTTAACTTGAGGAACCCCTCGGTTATGGGTAATAATTTAAATTGTCAAAATATAAATGTTGTAATTGATGGTGAAAAATTGGAATTAGTAAACAGTTTTAAATATAAGTAAGTAGGTATAGGGATAATTATTGATTCAACATTAAAATTTTTGAATCATTTTGAAATTAGGTATCATATCGAAAATTGTCGAAAAAGTAGGTTATTTTAAAAGAATCAGTTCTATTTTAAGCTCGATTTTAGTTTGTTTTCTAAAAAAACTGTATTATTTAATAGGTAGGTAGGTACTATTATATTTAGCACATTTTCTTTATTGTTCTTCCATTTTATATTGTGTTAAGTAGGTAGTACTTAAGGAAATTTAATAAATTACAAATTTTACAAAATAAAGCAATACGGATTATTTTAAATTTTGACAAATTAATATACCTAAGTACAAAAATTAATTTTATGTTAAAAAATTTAGATTGGTTGAATGTCAGAAATTAAATTTTTTATTTAGTATGTATGTAGGTATACATAAAATTAAATATAATTTGTTGCCTGATTGTTTTTTTTTGTTGTTTTAATCATGGCCATCATAATTATATTATAAAACAAGAACTAATCAAAATTTTTGTGGGTAAGTGGAGTGTCTAAAACATTACCTTATACTTAAGTCTATTTTTCATAGAGGTTTGATAGAATATAATAATTTGGAAAATTCTATTAAATCACAATTTTCATTCAAACTATTTAAAAAAACATTTAATTAAAAAACAAAATGATACGTTATATTTGATACAATTTGCAAAATGTTTAACTTTCCTGTCTGTTTTTGTTAAAAGAAGGTTGCGTTTTAAAATTTAAAAATAAATCTATAAAAAGGTGTTTAAAATTTAAGTTCGATTTTTACAATAAAATTATCTTACCTAGAATATAGAATACCCATAGAATGTTTAAGTAGGTAAATTTACTTTACGTAATTAAATTTATTTTAATGATAATGTGAGTATATTATTCAAAACAAATCGAATAGGTAGGTACCTATTTAGGTACCTAATTATGAGAGTCCTATAATAGGACTCTCATAATTAACAAGCTATCGACTCGGCTATCGATATTTAACTCCATCTCTATACCTACCTATATCTACAATTATTGAGGTTAGGACTTCTTAGGAAATGAGTGTTATTGTTTAATTATGTTGTTGTGTGTATTGTTTATATGATTTTTAATGTTTTTTAGGCAGCATCCTGGTTTATTTAAAATGTCCTGATAACGCGTCAACTCGCATTGACGTTTTTTTTAAACAAAGCTGCCACATGTCTCATTTCAATTCATTATTTTCGTGTAGTAACGTTGTTAGACTGTAGGTTTAAGTTTAGTTAGGTGGTGGTCCTGGTGTAAGTATTCGTTGGTGGTGGTGTATCTAGTTGTAACAAGCTATTTAGTGTTTAGTTTATTTATTATCGGTAAACTTGTGAAACCATTTTAAAAATTTGTCACAAAAGGACTAAAGTTACCTATTAAATAGGTAGGTATTGTATAATTATATAATTTAACAATAATTAAATGTTCCTTTTTCATGTTAGGTATTTTAACTGGTTGTGAGTTTATATAGGTTAGTTAGTTCAGTTGAAATATAGTTGATTTTCATTGCGTATTAGTCCCGGTATTAGTACTGCCAATAATTGTTCATAGGTATAGGTACTGCATTGTTTTTAACTAAAATATAGTACTGGTAGTGTAACCTTCTAATTCTGGTTTTCAAAATTTGAATTTTGGATATGAAACCCTATTTTATAACACCTAACTGTACACGGTTTCCCTCTGCGGTAGGACTATCAACACCCTTGCCAACCTATAGGTACCTAACCTGTTTCGCGTAGGTAGATTTACCTATTTATTTTTTTCAGGATTTACACAAAATTTAAATAAATTCAATATGGACTGCATATTCAAGATATTATTAGGTAATAATATTTGCCATATTAGCTAAATATAAAGGAATTTCCGAAATTATTTTAAAATAATTGTAGGTAGGTATTAACCTACCTATATCGGGTAAGATTTCTTAAAATATTTTTATACCTACCTATCATTGTTCTTTCACTATATAATTCTCCCAAAATTCGCAATGAAATAAATTGATATTTTTGTAATACCTATAAGTATCAGATACCTATTACCTAAAATAATGTGCCGACGATATTGATTTTATTTAAATGTTAGTAGGTACCTAGGTCCTACGTTAATAAAGTAATAAATTTAAAAAAACAATGCGAAATAGGTCATAGGTTGGTATTAGATGGAATGACGTTGAGAATTCCACCTTAATGGCGATTTAAATAGAATTATCACATCGATTGCGATTGGCTTTTTATAGGTACTTAGGTACCTACAAGATAATTCACAAAAACGATTAATTCCTATTTTTTTTTCAAAGTAAGGGAAATTACACTTACGATAGGTGGGTAGGTATTATGTTTTTTTTTCTCTTCTGTTGATAGGCTGGGTGTTGTTATTCTTTTTTACCTTACAATTTTTTAAAAATTAATTCAAGTTTTAATCATGTAGATAACAGCTAGGATAACAGAATGTGCCTATATTAGCTATTTTCAATTTTTTTTTTAATAATATTTATGGCTCTTAAGAGGGCCCCTTTGTCCCTTTCCCCTCTAGCTACGCCGGTGCGTGGGTATTAGGTACGTTTCTTTATAGGGTTTTTAGGTCTACCAATAAGTAATGGATTATTTTAAGCGACTTTGTTGTTTTTTGGGATTTTATCTTCTAGTTAAAGTTTTACCTAATATAGGTAGTACCGAGGGTAGTACCTACCTAAATATAGTAGGTAGGCCTATAGCTACCTACCTAGATAGGTCAGTAGGTACATACAATCAATACAAAATGTAGGTACCTACCTAAGTACCTATCATGAAACAAATTAAAAAGGCATTAAAAAGTAGGTGGTGGGGTTCTACGAATAATTAGGTAGGTACTCTAATTACCGGTGATAATCACGAGCGACCATTGTTTTGCCTTCACATGTATAATTATTATACCTACTCCAATAGAAAACAGACGTTTTAATCGACATAAATATAAGGTAGGTAGGTATTTAAGGAAAATTGACCCGGCAACGAAACTAATTGCAAAAATATCAGGAACAAAGCCATATATTTTGTTTAATTACTGAATTCACTTTAAAAACAAACCCATAAATAACTTTGACATAAGATTATCCATATCTAACGTCTAACAACTTTTTTCCATCAGCACGCATACGCTTTCCAAACAATCTACCTACATGGAAAAAATGGATCAAAAAAAGATAATAATGTTGTATTACCTTGAAACGCACTTGGAGCACTTATCAACACACAAAAAATCCAATACCAGCGATAATGTAGGTACTTATTCGTTATACGTAGAGATACACTATCGTTTTTAACACGGAAATCCCTATTACGTCCGTCGATCGTGCCGCCTCGTCGCAGAATTTCGGCCGAACTAGCGCGAGATCGTGTACCGTCACTTTTGGTCGCTTTTTTTACCTGCAAGTGGTACCTACTACGGAGGAATTTAATGTTATTTATAGATTTTTCCTTAAAACTTTTAAACGAATCACACCAATATTATTCTTATATTGGCAGCACTTCCAGTATACCTATATTAAAGTACCTACTTATGTTTTTTTAAATATTAGGTACACTACAGGAATATACGTAAAGCAGGAATGTTTTCGTATTGTTTGTTGTATTGCACTTAGTCTCTGTTGAGGTAGGCGAACTCTAAATCTCCACAAAAACTAGCTTCCGTACTTTTTACCACGATTAGTAAGTCGCAAAACCTCGGCATTATTTTGTTGCAAGCAAAAACGGGGTACGAATACACAAAAACTCCCTGCCACACTCGACACGCAGTAAAAACTGAGACGGTTTTTTTTTTTGGCCAAATCTCGGCCGGTCGCTTGTGCCGTTTTTTCAACGCGCGGAAAACATCGCAGCTATGAATGGCAGAGACCGCGATCGCCGACTGTAGCGGTGTTTATCGAAACGCGGTAAAGCGAGTTCGCGATCGCTTCGGGCGTCTTCGCGACATGGCGCCGCCTACTGCCATCGAAACAATGCACCAAAGAAAAGCGTGGCGCGAGCGAGACAAGGAAAGTGAATTGATTGTTTTTTTTTGCGCACCCGATAAAGAAGGATTTATGTGTCCCCGGTTGTACGAAAAGAGGATGGTCGCGTACCTTTGCCAGGAAAAAAAAAATCAAAATTACACACAAGCACGGTCTAATAAAACCGGTATTAATGAACGCGCAATTGTTTTTTGGTAAAAAGTGTTTTTTACTAAAGAATTTACTTGATGTTGATGGCCCTATTTACTTTGGAAAATTATACCAATTTTTATAATAATAGCTTTTAAATGTATTGTTAATAAATATGCTCTAGTACCTACGTGTCCGGTGTCCGTAAAGAATTATATACTAAGTTCACATTTTAGACCTACCCCCGTATTTTATAAAAATATATTTGTTACAGTGGCGTAGGTAAAGTCAAATTGATCTAAGAACTCGCCACGTCACCTGTCATTAATGGCACCCTGTTGAAGTCTGGTATATTTTACGTTAAGCGGTTGGCTACAGAAACAGATCCGGACTAAGTACTTTCACTTTCGCCTTCGCCATCTGTTAAATTTTGTAATGGTAGATAAATAGATAGGGGACGGTTGCCTATATTGCACCGCTACCTAAATTGGACCACAGTACATTTCTCCGAAACTAAACAAGTGCCATATCATCTGGGAACACTGTAACATACTTCCACCCAGAACCTTTGATCGGCACAAACTCAACTAGTTGGCCGTTAGTGCTTGGCGTGTACAGAGCAAAACGTAATTTACACAATTTTAATGTAATATTTTTAGGACTTTCCTAAGAATTTACCTTAGATCCAAAAAACTCTAAGCAAAATCTTTTTTATGCAAGTTATCAAGTAAGTTTTTCTCTTTCTATTTCTCCTATTACCATGCCATATTTGTTTTTTCTTGTTTCTTTCCTGGGTGGTTTTGTAAAATACGTGGTAGTTGCGTAAATTGGACCACTGGGTGATTGCCAAAATTGAACCGGTCCAATTTAGGCAATTTTTCCAAATTGTGCAAAAATAATTTTTCTCTTTAAATAAGTTAATGTCATAAACTAACACCATTTCAATATTGCTAAAATCTTTTTTCTTTGAGTTAAAAAATGAAACTATGACTGGTCCAATATAGGAAACTAATAGGTACTTTTTTTGCATTAGGATGTCTTCTACCGAAATTGTGATTGTAAATTTGATGTTTTTTTCAAATATAAGTATAAAACTTCCTATACCAACAATTTTATTTTTTATTTATTTATTTAACTGAATTGAATTGATTCTGCCTTTACTTGGTGGAACTCCATTTTAATATACAAAGAAAACACTATATTGTGTTAAATTCCACTATATTCAAAAAACAAACAAAAACATTTGTCGACTCGACATGTTTCGCTACACTGTAGCTTTATCAAGAGTGAATAATCAAACCTAGGTGTAAGTATATATACCTTAGATTGGGTTTTCCAACAATTCAAAACAAATTTAATAGGGGTGAGTTATTAAGATTTAATTGACAATTTAGGAGATTATTTGTATTTTTAAGTTTATTTATTTCTAGGGATTCCAGCAAATTAAGTTTATTACCCTTATTTTCTGTATGAAGAATTTGGAAATTGTAATTAAAATTATGAGAATATTCTAGTAAATGATTTGCATAAAGGGAGTCTGTTTTTTCCAACGTAAAGCTAGAACTGTGTTCTCGAATTCTTTTTGAAAAGCTTCTACCAGATTGACCTATGTATGTTTTGGGGCAATCCTGACAAGTTAGTTTATAAACACCGCATTTATTGTCATTTTTTGTTTTAGTTTTATTGTTTTTAATAAATTTCCCTGTTGAGTTATTGGTTTTGAATGATACTGTAATGTAGGGAAAAAACAGACTCCCTTTATGCAAATCATTTACTAGAATATTCTCATAATTTTAATTACAATTTCCAAATTCTTCATACAGAAAATAAGGGTAATAAACTTAATTTGCTGGAATCCCTAGAAATAAATAAACTTAAAAATACAAATAATCTCCTAAATTGTCAATTAAATCTTAATAACTCACCCCTATTAAATTTGTTTTGAATTGTTGGAAAACCCAATCTAAGGTATATATACTTACACCTAGGTTTGATTATTCACTCTTGATAAAGCTACAGTGTAGCGAAACATGTCGAGTCGACAAATGTTTTTGTTTGTTTTTTGAATTAGTGGAATTTAACACAATATAGTGTTTTCTTTGTATATTTATTTAACACCTAAGCTTCCGATTTAAATCATGTAGTCCAATTTTGGAACCCCCAGGTGCAGTTTAGGCAACCGGTTTCCTATATTGAACCACTTGCAGAAGGTTTTTTTATAGCCTGGTATATCATAGATACTTTGAAATAACATTCTGCAAAAAATCCTGCAGTTGAACAACATACTAAAGTATAATAAGGTATAGCTTCAAGATCGATTTTGCGTTATTATCAGGATCTATGATAAGAAATCTGGAAATTGTTCCAATATGGGCAACCTTCCCCTACATTTTTTGCGAGGTGTAAGCTTTGTGGTGCACATCTAATTAAAACACCATATAGGGTGTCCCGTAACTAAAAGGGACTGTACAGCAACAGGAGATAGTGGACTTAAAAATATGTCATTCCATTTCATTTCTTATAGGTAGAAAACAGATGCAGGGTGATCCAAGTAAATACCTAATTCCTTGATAAAATTGGCGATGCTTTGATGTTCGACGGATATGAATCAAATTGGATGTAGTTATGTTTTTGAGGGCAAGAAGAAGGATTCCATAATGAGTTTTGAGGATCTTCTAGATCTAGAGAACGATAGCTACACAATATGAGTTTGATAAATTCTCGCATATTTTTTTTTGTTTCTCACATTTCTGACCGCTTTACCTCAAATTATGGAAGAGAGTTCTTCTATACGTAAAAAAGTTGTACTTTTTACTTCATTAATCTCGATATTTCAATTAGTTTTTGAGATAATTGCATTTAAATGCTAGATGGCAAGAAACATTTAAATAAACACTTTTCATAACAATTAACAAAACATTTATTCAAAATTAACCGTGCGATCTTAAGCATAAATGACATGTTTTCAAGTCTAGTATTTCGTATTGCTGTATTTGCCCATTAGTTATGAGACATCCGACATCCTGTATATAACGATAAGTAAATGGTTTAACTAGGCACTTTATTGATTTGATAATAGATGAGTTAACCAAAATGGTGTTTGTACTCACTATTAAACTTAAATAATTAACACCAAGAAAATCTGTCTCTGAAATATATAAAATCCAAAAGTAAAATGTTTAAAACACACACTATACACAAAAAACAGCCACAGAAACTTAAATCTATTTTTTAAATCGTTCGGGTTTATCGTCGAAGGTGGAATTCTATTTTTTTTTATTATATACAATTATTGTTAAATTATGGTAAATGGCAATTTTTTAAAAAAGTTTCATAAGTTTACCAATAATAAATAAACTAAATACTAAATAGCTTGTGACACCACCACCACCTAACTAAATTTATACCTACACTCTAACAACGTTAGTACACGAAAATAATTAATTGAAAAGAGACGACAAGCATCAGCGTGTATGTGGCAGCTTTGTTTAAAAAAAAACGTCAAACGTTATCAGGACGTTTTAAATAGCCCAGGATGCTGCTCAAAAAACACTCTAATAACGAGGACGTGTCCTAGAAAACAGAGGCAAGTCGCAGTGGTGATAAAACAGCAATATCTGACACAATTTTTCCTCGAATAAAAAATATTCGTAATTGTGCATTTTTTTTCCATGGACATTTTAACTTTAGATCAGCAAACAATAATCACGAATGTGGCAAATTTATGGCATTGCGCATGTAAACAACACAACATGAAGCGCTTCCAATCAACAACTCTTATAAACATGGACACAGCGCTTATATTTGTGACGTCAGCATCCGGAGTCCTATAAATAAATTAATTCACTATACCTATTATATGTTTTCCGGGATTTATACAAGGAGTTATATTTTTGTATGACTTTTAAATTTACCTATACACTTGAAACTATCGTTATTTACATATTTCTCCTTGCATTTAAGTAAATTGTGAGTTAGGTAAGTACATAAATGAGAAAAGCTATTATACCTATCTCAGTAGATATTTTAAAATTACCTAACTTGTCTTAGATGTTTTTTGTATTTATTTTTTTTTAAATACATACCTATTATTATGTTCAGGTAAATATTAGTACACTTTATAAAAAATAATAATTCAATAAATAGTCCACCATCCCTTTTACTCGCGTCATGCATTGATACCATTTACTCGGAACCCCCTAAATCTATCAAATTTATTTCAAGATATAGGTATTTGCTTATTTAGAAATAATAATGTAATTTTTGTACATTTTACTTTCTATACTACTAACGATCACAAAAATAAATAATTAAAAAATAGTTCAGGCGTTCAGCTGTCACTACATAATACCACATATCACCAGTAAAATTTAATCAAACAGATATAATTTGGTATAATCACTTGAAAGCTAAAGGTTCAAACATTGCTGGTCTTGTAATAGATTTTTAATTTGGCCTTTCTTTTGGAGAAAATGATTTTTAAAGTTTATACTAACACAAATTATAGTATCTTATGAATACGAAATGGTAATCGGAAAATCTGCTACAACATGGGAAACAGAGTTAGGTTTTTCAATATTTAAAAAAAATGTATGTACCCGAGGATTAACAAGTACCTATTTAGGTAGGTACCTAACTACTGAAAAAAATTCACTGCATTGGATTAGTTAGCTAGCCACTTATGAGTTAAAAGTACTTAATATTTATCTATTAGATAAGCCTTATTCCAGTTTCAATTTAATTTGGTGTGTGTAGGTATTTAATTTCCTTTTATAACCTTTACCAAATCGGTTATTTTTTTTGCTGCAATAATTTTTAATCAAAGTGTTAATTTTTAATACTGCTAAAATTAAAATATCAATAATAGTTGTTTGTACTGACTATGTATTGCAGCCATCAAAGTAAATTTTAAAAATCCTGTTTTAATATATTATATCTAAGTAATTAAATTCGAAATTAGTCAAATGACTTTTGAGAAAAAATGTTTAAGAATTTATTTCCATGATTGTAAAGTATTTTCTGAAATATAATATCGATATAAAACCATAACTGTTTCAACTACATGATCACTAGGATATTCCAGATAGCGTCATTGCCTAAATTAGTTATAGGATTAAAAGTATCTTCAACAATAAATTCTTTATTGCAGCTCACCCGTTTTCGTGTCCTGTTGGAAAATCTGCCAAATAAAATCCACTCCTACAAAATTACACTCAAATATGCTACTAATTTCACGGGGAATACAAATTTCACGATGAACTGCACCGACCTTATTTGCGGCATTCCTCACTTTTGGGAAAGCGAAACACTTGCACTATTTGAATCGGAAAACACTATATTTTTTACTAAATACACAGAAATTAAATCACACCGGCGTGGTTGTGGACGCAATTATTAACAAACCCGAACAAACCCGAACAAAATAACTAACCTGGTATTGCTACGTTGCCAGATGGACTCGAGCGTTTCGCATTTCCTACGCCTACTGCTCGTTCACTAATTATTTTTTTTATTTAACAAAATATTTCCAATAAAATACCTAAATCTGTAAAATTATATTAGGCCTGTGATAATAACTAAGTAGACATAGTTATAATGTTATGTTATAAGCAAAAATATTAAAAATAGTAAAGACATTATTTATTTATTTATATATACACTACACTACTACACACGCCACTGAGATTACGTCATTTATTACAAAGTTACAATTTCTATATTAATAAGTTAGACATTGTAAAGGTAAATTTCAAAACCATTCATAACCAAAACCTCACATGTCCAAAAACTCATCCACAATATGGTTCCAGGTCAATCAATAAATTTTTAATTTTTTGCTTGACCTTCCTCTCGGTCTGTATTACTTTTATAGTATCGGGAAGCTTATTAAATAATCTTAAACACATATAATGTGGGCTCTTTTCACTTAATGTTAGACGATGCCTAGGGTAATTTACATTTTGGGTTCATCTGATGTTCAGATGAGATATCAAATAGCTGTCTGTTTTTAAAGAAAAATAATAGGCATTCGTAAATGTATAGGCCATATACCGGTAAGATCCCATTGTTTTTAAATATCGTTCTACATGTTTCCAGGTACCTACAGGACATAAGAAAACCTATTTCCAAGTATATCAGGAATTATGGATGATCTGACAATGCCACTTGTCGATGCAAGGGGAGCCCAGCCAACTAGATAAAATAGGCAAATGATGCCAAAACGTAATAGGACTTCGGAGCGTGACGTCACCACCAAATTTATTTAGAACGCATTGTCCTTGTTTATAGGAGTTGTTGTTCCAATACCGTCTGATATGTCGGGGACAGGGCCGTAACTAGGATTTTATTTCGGGGGGGGGGGGGGGGGGTGTTAAGTTTCCTGGCGTCTTTATTCTAAAATGAATTAACAGAGCCTTAGCTTGAACGACCAAGTCAAAAAATTCATAAAATAAAATCAATTTTGTTGTAATAACAATAAGTTTTTATATGTAATTTAATTATGTTTTTGTACATTTTCGCGTGGAGTGCGAAGTGCCTACACCGTTGGCCGCTTTTTCGGGAGGGGGGGGGGGGTTAAACCTTAATAAAGATTTTAGGAAGAAAAGAATAATTGAGGGTAGGTCATTGACTAAATGACCTTACAGAAGAACCGCCAACACTGGTAGAATCTATTAGAGAAAATCGTTTACAGATTCGTAATCTAGGTACGCCCGAAAACTTATCATTCCTGAAAAAAGTCGTCAATTTTGGCGGTAACCCAACGGTTGGACCAACTCAACACCTATTTAACAGCTCCCCCCTTTAGGAAAAGCCGCGACCGCCACTGAAATATATATTAATGATTTATTTAGATGTCCATTATAAATTAATATTAAATTGAAAGTGTGTAGGTACTTAAGCCTTTAATTAATTCCCTTCGGAGAAAATCGACCTGAATAATCGAATGGCAAAAGTGGGCCAGGAGTTCAGTATCGTCAGTCACGGGGGGGGATGGGGAGAAAATGGCACTTTTTGCCCCATCAAGCCCCCGACCTACGCCAAGGCCATCTCCAGCCAGGGCGAAGCACCCCGCAAAAAGGTGAACGTCGCCGCTTTGGTAAAATATGTCGGAGCTTTTTGCGCGGGGCCCCGTTTTTCCGCGACTTTTTCTTAGACAAGGGGCGTCGCGTCTTAACGAACCCAAATAGAACGTTTTTGTCTACACGAACGGTTGTTGCCAATTTCGAGCTTCCGGTTTGCTTTTTGCCATAACACGATGTTTCTTCTTGTTGCTTTGCATTTTATTTGAGATTTGGGACGGATTTTCTCGATTTATTTACGGTCAAATATTATTTGTATTTGAGGAAAATCACGTTTAAAGTATATACTTAGTTTTTTTATTACAAAACTAGCTTTGCTCGCGTAATTCAACTGTTATCATCAAGAAAGTCCGCCGAAAAATATTTTTTTCAATATAAAACCCCCTTTTCACCCCTTTAGGGACTGATTTTCAAAAAAATAAGAAATACGTATTTTATCAATTGAATATTTCAAGAAATCCCGATCAAAATTATTTTTTCCACTATAGTTTTCTTTGTCTCATTTCCCACCCCCTAGGGACTTAATTTTCATAAATGCCGGAACACATATTTATTGAAAAAGGGAAAGAAATAAGACAAGTTAAGTCTTCCTCCACTGGTATAGGTATTAAAGTGTCTTATTTCTTTCCCTTTTAAACATACACTCCACTTAAAGTATGGACTACTTCTTCAACATATTTATTGGTTCCAAACGAAGAATTTGTTTAACATATTTTTATCTTTTTCTATAGCCGTTGCGTTGAAAAATTTCCCCTGCATTTCTACCCCCTATAGGGGCAAAATTTACCAAAACATCAAAACACGTACTTATTTGGTTATTTTAACAGAGTAAGTAGATAGTACTAATTTACAGCAATATAGCTTAAAGTTATAGGTACTTAGACAGTTATAGGTGAACTACCCCCTTAAAATAGGCTATATACACCCCTTTTTCAACTTTTAAGTGAATTTTGAAAAAATGACGAATGACTCATTACTATATATTATTTTTACTAACCTTATACCTACTTATACCAGTTTTTAGACCTCCAGCAGTTTTAGTTTCTGAGATGCAGAAATTTCTATAAAAATTTGAACCCCTGCCTTTACCCTCTTAAGGGCTGATTTTGAAAAAATGTCATCTTGCTGGCGTTATAAGGAATTTTCTCGAAAGGCACATCCTCGAAATTTCATGATTCTAGCCTCAGGGGTTTAGGCTGGGCGTTGATAGATTATATACTTACTTATATTATATAATATATCCACAACCGATACTTCTGTGGTCATGGATATATTATGAATAAAGAAGAAGTGGGGGTAGACAAGGATAAGGTAAGCGCTGCCTACAACTATAACGTTTTGCTTGCCGAGTCGCTGATTTCTCCCTCCCCGACTAACAATTTGGCTTCCATTAGACATTTAAAAGAGTTTATTGCGTATACCTATATAGCATCTCACGAAAAAATGTTTTCCCTTTCCCTTAAAATCCAGAAGCATACCTTGTATAAGTACCTTGTCTAATTGGAGTGACAGCTTTTTTCTGATGGAGACTAAGCAAAATGTTTAATTGTATATCTTGCTTCATTACACGAGGTTGTCTACTTCAATTTTGCTTACGATTCATTACGAAATGGGTAAATTTGGGTGCTGCTTGAAACAAACAAGCTCCTTCTTTCTGCCTACATGAGTTCGCAATCTATCTCCATTCCCTTCCATCATTAATATTTAAATTTTGTGAGTCTCAAATCTCAATATAGGTAGGTATAGTATACTACCTACTATTAATAAGCAAATCTTTAAAGAACGTATGTAACGCCTACAATACTATCTTTACTACTACTTCTACTACTTCTATAATAAAACTCATAGATTTAGGTACCTACTGTAAATTAACTAGCTTTTAAAAAATTAAAGATGTGTTGTTAGATACCTACTTATAAGTAAGTATGTATCTATAGGTACCTACCTACTAACTACTTACATAGATAGGTATACCTAGATATAGGTATCAAAAAAGTATATGTTAGAGCCTGTATAACGACAACTGATGAACTGAATACCTATTTACCAATGCCTATGTAGAAGATTATGTTATAAGAAATTCCGTCCAATATTGTTTTACCTATTTTGATGAATTTTGGTAATTTGGTATTGATGGGCAGGTGCTGTGAAGTAATGCATCTTATCGAATAATAAAATGTGTGTCATAAAACTATATATTGTAACAATCCTACCATGTTGGGCGCCATTAAATAGAGACGATCCTTGTCCATTTTAGAAACCCATATTACACCGGGCAAATCTTACTTTTATTATAGGTTATGTTACGATAGAAAAGAAAATGGATTGTTTGCAGTTGCACAAAGGATTAATAGGTAATAGATGGAAACAATAATTGGTCCGTGAATTATTGACCAATGGGGTGAATTATTGTTCAATTGTTTTTTCCGTGACCTTTCTCAAGATATAGATACCTACCATAGTTTTGTTGTTGAGACTCCATGGTAGACATCAGCAGTGAATAAATAAGAGATTATTGAAACCCAAGTCCATATCTAATGAAAATATTTAAAAATCTATCGTTAGATACCTAATAATAATGTTCATAGAATGTTTATTTACTATTTATTTTAAAAAGGTTAGTTCAACACCCGTTAAAAAGACTGCTGATGTAATATAAAAATGTGCCACGGATGTATTATTTTCTAAATTAATTAAACACGTCATTACCGATATCAGAGCTCGTTCGAACCCATCCTCGTATAACTCTTATCTCTACCTCCTGCACAGCAGGCCTGCACGCCAGCCAAGGCCCCAGTCAGCTTTTGATGTATGGCCGGGTCTCAGCCCAGACAAAAGAGCTCTTTTTTGCAACTGTAAATGCATTAAACATAACATTTGAGCGGTGGGCGTGGTCGCCTTTTCAAGGTAGGAACGTGTTTGCGAGGCAGAGCACCGACCAATCAGGAAACAGGATGTGAACTAAACGACGCGTCATTGGCCGGGTGATTGCCGTTGAATCCGCCGCGCGCGATGTATAATCGACGGTCGGTCTCGCGGAAGAGCTTCGCCGAGGAGTTGGGCTTGGATTCGTGCTTGGAAGTTGTATTGAGGCAATTTTAAAGATATTCGCATAAATACTTGATTTAGTTGTGTTATATTAGTTAATGGATTCAATCGGTGCTGGGACATTCCTTATAAGATTTAGGTACCACGAGCTACAAACCATAATCCTCAGTAAGACAATATAGGTACCCCAACCCCACACTGTAAAAAAACCCATTGTAAAAATACGTAATGGTTTATGGCATCTTTCAAGCATAAACCATTACGTAATTTTACATAGCATCTATATTGTACATAGTAATCAGTAAAATTTCACCTGCGAATTTACAAGTAATGTGTAAATTGACAGGTTGACCTTACACATCATTTTATGTATAATTCAAAATTAAATATTATATTTACACAATGTACGTAGCTTTCCATCGAATTATTACACAATTTCAATGAATTACTACATAATTCATGTAAAGTTTCAATGAATTATTACATAATGCGTGTAAAACTACATGCAACATTCCAGTGTATTTTTACACAATTTTGTGTATTTTTACACAATTGTGTGTATTATTCAGTATTAAATTTACAGGATAAAAATAAATATTATATTTGCACAGGAATTTTATATTACAGCGTGTCCTGTTTTCATGATGAAATTACTGAGATTTTTGTTAATTTTAGATATGGAGGATTAGTTAAATGAAAAAAGTTTTAAAGAAAGGTTTGCCGAGTTAGAATCTGTTTTTTAAAATTTTGTATTTTGAGAAGATTTAAAAAAGTCTCGAAATAAACTCAAAGGAAATAAAAAAAAATATTCCTGCTTTTTATAGGACTGCATTTTTATTTTTTTAATAGTGCCTGTACCTTGAAACCTACATTTTTTCTTATTTTTCTTCTTATTGTATTTTAATGTTTCTAAACACTGTGTATAATAATAATAATAATAATAATAATAATAATAATAATAATAATAATAATAATAATAATAATAATAATAATAATAATAATAATAATAATAATAATAATAATAATAATAATAATAATAATAATAATAATAATAATAATAATAATAATAATAATAATAATAATAATAATAATAATAACAATTTCAATACTAATTTAAAACCAAAAACTAATTCAGAGAAAAACTGTTAAATTATTTTATTAATATTTTTTTATTAAGGAAACACTTAAATGCTTTGAGGAAATCAGATAAATCCTATTTTTCAAAAATAACTATTGTTTGACAAGGGTCTTAAGAAAAGTCGGAACACTGATTTTTTTAAAAACTTTTATTCCAATAAATATTAGAAATGAACAGCTAGTCAGCTAGTCTACTTAAAATTAAACATATAACAACAGTCCATAAACAACAAACAAAGTCAGTTATAACTCACTAAGGAATATACAGGGTGTTCATTTGAAAACTTCCCACCACGGATTTTTCTGCTTTAACATGAAAATATGGAAAATCGCTCGGACCCGTCGATTTTAATTTCGAGGGGGACATCTTTTGCGTATATTGTCAATCTTGTTACTTCAAGCCCCTAGGAGGGATGGGGGTAAGATCTAAATTTTATTTTATATAATTTTTTTGGATTCTGCATAAAATTCTGAACATTTATTAAAAAAAGCATTATTAGTCTATACTAAACAGTTTCCGAGATATTGACTCTTGAAAAATGAGATTTTTGAACTTTGACAGCATCTAGCTTTCTAACAATACGTCTTAGAGCAAAACGGCTTACGCATGTCCCTATCTTCGATTTTTATTATCTTTCCGATAGTGTCAACTTCCGGTTAAACCGGTTGTAAGAAATAAAGTACTTCCGGTTTAACCGGAAATTGACACTATTGGAAAGATAATAAAAATCGAAGATTGGGACATGTATGTAAGCCGTTTTGCTCTAAGACGTACAGTGTGCAAAATGGTGTGGAAGTACAAAAATACATTTTAATGAACTGAATATTGTTTTTTTGCCACTGCACAGTATTTTTTAATTTTTTTAAATAGGTATTTATTTATTATTTATTTAAAAAACTATAATACAAAAGAATAATACTTACACCGCTCTTATCTAGGACAATATATTCAAAGTATTCTTTAAAATACTCGCTACAATTTGTAGTACCATCATTAGTTTGGAATTCATATTTGAGAAGTCTTTATCATTATTTTTGTCAAGTTTAACAATTTTCTCAAGTTTTTCATTGGCACACTTTGTTAACGCTGAGACGTCAGATCCAGTTAATTTTTTAAAATGAAGTTTGACTCCTTGTTCTGTGAGAAGAATGGGCCAATTTTCTTTAATATTTTTTACACTGGGAATGCTATTTAAGAATTGGCGTTGTAGAGCGTAGTTTTGTTCATCATGTTTTTCCTTTGCAGATTGGGAATCTAAATCTTTCGAATCGTCGACTTCTTCCAATACTGTTATTGCGAGGGCAGGCGCCCAGTTCGAGCATCCAGCTCGGCGACTCATATTTAACCGCATATTTTCCTGTACTTCTGTATTCACAGGCCTTTTTCGTTTATGAGGGCGATTAAGGTAATTATTGCGATCAAGAATTTTTTTGAAAATTGAATGGGATCCGTCCCCAATAACTATTCCATCTTCATCGACATCTCTGAAAGTTTCGGGAAATTTGTCAATTAGTTTTTTTGTCACTATTTTTATTGCTGAAGACGGCAGTTCCTTTTTGATTTCCCTCATTTTATTTACAACAGTGTGTATAATAAAGTTAATAGTATTCCTGTCTCTTGTTCCTTTTTCACACTCTGATATTATATGCGATGGAAATTGAGTCCAATCGACTTCAAACATTTGCCACAAAAAGCTTGAGTTGCAATTAATTTGATAAGTTATAGGTTGAATAATCTCAACATTATTCTTGTTAGAATGTACAAAAGGTTCTATCTTTGCTCCTGTTGGCTCAGTATTTTCCAGATCCAGATCATATAAAAAAATCGATTTATTTGCATCTGAGTTCTCATCATTATCAAGTGTTTTAAAGTCCAGTAACATAGACTTTTGTGTTAAAGTTGATGATGAAGATAGGTTTGAACTTGTAGATGGTGCTGATCTTTTTTTTTCATGCCATTGTTCATTAGGTTCCAATAATATAATTATTTCATCCTTAAAATGTTTAAGTACAATATCTTCATCTAGCGGAGTCCCATCTGATTCTAAAACCAATGATGATCCATTCTTTTGCATTTTTTCCGAAGCTAAAACAGATTTTTATACAGTGTCTCTAACTTGGAATAAATTCAGTAAAAAGTAAGTTTCTTTTCCGCAAATATGCTCTGACACGTCTACAAGTATTTTATATTGCGCTCTTTTTGATGTACGAAAATTTTATGCGGGGTGCCCCTAATTTTTTTATAACTGTTTTTGAATTATAAAAATTTTAAATTTGACACGCATGTGTAACTTGATTTACCCTTTAAAAATAGTTATAAAAAAATTAGGGTTGCAATTTAAAAAAATAGTCGATGACGTCATATCTAAAATTTGGGACACCCTGTAAAAAATATTCGTACATGAAAATGCGCAATTTAAAATACTAATAGACATGTCCGAGTACCTATATTTCCAAAAAAAAAGTTTCTTTCATTTACTGAAATTATTCCAAGGTAAAGATTCGCATTGTATGTTGTTAAATCAGCAAAAAATCCTATTAGATTAAATAAATCATTTTAACTGAAGATACTACTACAAAATTAAGAGGAGAAACTACTAATATAGCCTGTTTAAAGCCTACCTATATTATTTATAAAGAAAATTCAGAAAAATGATCGAACAAAAATATTAATATAATTGCTTCAACACACCTTTAAGTTGGTAATTAAGTCGTCGCCGCTTTCTGTAACGTGAACAACTTTTGCTGACGGTCTAGCGACCAGATTTTTATAAATAATTGGGACATTATCTGCAAACAATAAAGAATAAAAGCAGAGCTTTATTCCACTTTTGTGGTGTATACCGCAAGTACAATAAATATTATAAAAAAATATGTAGATATAATATATTTCTTTAAAAATGTTTCGTATTACTAAAACTAGGTATAAGAAAAACAAAATTTATTCTTAAGCTAATGCAATATTTTTTAGGTAAAACAATTATTTGCTTAGATCTAGATAAGGTAAATGTTGTGTTTGGACCCATACTTAAACACAATACCTTCTTCAGTCAAGAAATATTTTAAGGACAAGTGTTTGTCATAAAACATAATGTTTTCACATTTAAAATTACAAATTTTACAAAAAAGTACCATACCTTCTATTATGTTATCCCTTATTAGGCACTACAATTCACTTTTAAACCGCTTCAAAGACAACGGGCAGGTAAACAACTGCAATAAAAACATCACCAATCGGCCAATCGCTATTCGTCGCGTTTGAATAGTAAGCAGGGTAAACAAGCGGTCGGGGCTTCAGGGAGAGGGTAAATTACGTCTAATATTGTGGATATTCACACAACTTGACGGAATTTTAAATTTTACATATTAAAACTAGGACGTAAAAAGTAACGGTACACAACTTTAGGAAAAATTCCATATGTTATGGATATTTACATAATAAAATTCCAATAAATGTTAAAAAATACAAAATTGTATTTATATATGCCCAAAAAACTTAATAATACTTAATATTGTATGTACAGCATTATATTACATAATATTTTAAGAAAATTTCCTTAAATTTTTATGCGACACATGTGTATAGTTCCATCATTTTTTTTCAGTGCACGAAGTAGGTTATCAACCCTTGGTTTTAGGCACCATGGTCTGGCTTGCCGATAGGGAGTCAGGGCAGGGACATTTCTCATATAGAAACCTACCATTTACCGTGAGCTGCAAAACATTTTATTTTTAGCATTCTTTAGTCATGCAGACAATACCTATACTCCAACCCCAAGAAATAGGTTATCAACCCTTAGATTCAGGCACCATGACTTGCCAATTAGGGAGTCCGCATCCTTGTCCGCATCCCACGTGTTTCAATCTTATCGAGAGGGGTTACTACTTTTTCAATCCTCATACTTATTTATACCGCCTTATAGCCATATTATGGGAATTGCTCTGCTAAGTAGTACCTGATAACTCCCACTCACGTCGAAGAATCGCAGATATTAGATCAGGAAATAGTTTTCGTGGTATACCTACCTACCTACCTACCTATACCATCAGCAATCCAGAAGCCGTCTTCGAACTATCTCTATCTTTCTTGTAACTCTTATTGACTCCATGGTAGTTCTAGTTTATTTTTATCTCAATTTATATATTTTCTGGACCTTGATGTTTACCTGCTTCTATTTTAATTCAGTAGATATACCTATCATATCTAATATTTCCCCTAAAACTGCGTACCTACCTCTTATATACATAAAGAAATAAAACAAAAACAATGTGTCTGTCATAAAAAAGGATATAATGATAAGGTAAAGAAGCATGATATTATTTGGCAAGGCAAACACTGAAACAGTAGCTGAAAGCACTGAATAAAAAACTCATCTCTGTAATTGAAAGTGTTAAAGCTAAGTCAATTTGCTTAAATTCGCTTCGCTCCGAGGTGCCGCTGCCGCAGCCGCCAAAGATTTGATGGAACATCAGGTATTAGCATGATAACGAATTCAGAAAGTGTTCTCAAAGAATAAATTTACTTATTTGTACGTTAAAAGGATAAAAGAGAGCTTTTTACAAATGGAAAATGATACAGAATGTATTTCAAATTAATTTTGTTTAGCTAACCACAATTCAATATTTGTGGTTGCGTTTTAGATTGTGCTGGCGAAATCATAACGAGATTTACAAGTCATAGGGGGTTATTCTAAAAATTAATTCATAAAGTTGGCTACCTTGTAGGAAATAATTTTTATCGCTTCACAGTCAAACTTTCTTATTATTGAGGCAACTTTGCACAATCCACAGTTCCTTAGTAATTATCAATACAATAATACTAGAAGATACTTAAATGTACACTAGTAGGTACACTCAAAGAATATAAAAAGAAATAATGGAAAGAATATAGGAGAATGAGGTAAAGAAAAAGGAAAAGGATCAGCAGAGGAGCGATGGATAAATTGATAAGAAGACAGAAGAGGATTGAAAAGAACGAGAATAAAAGTTAATGGAAGATGATAAGATAAAATCAGGTAAAGGACATAAAATTGAAACTATTTTGCTAAATCCTTAAAAAAAATTTATAAGGGACAAGCAAACACAATTTATGTTTTTAAATAGGATGTAAAGAGACTTTAATTAATGAATATAAAAACAAGAGAGCGAATGTGGATGGGCAGGAAAAGAAAGTAGCATGCAGAAGCAGATGGATGAAAAAACATATAGAATAAATAACTAAAAAGAACTAAAGGATAAGATTGACGATGATAAGATAAAATGGGAAAAGAAAAACAGGAAAATGAGAACAACTTTAAAAGAATCCCAACAAAAACTGAGAGAATAATAAAAACCATAAGAAACAAGCAATTAGGTAAACACAACTTATCTTTTTAAAAAGAAGGCAAACGTAAGAAACCTATAACTATTAATGAATATAAAAAGAAGAGTGAGAGAGAGAAAGGGTGAGAATGTGGATAAGAAGGAAAAGGAAGCAGCAGAAGAAGCAGGTGGATGAAAAAGTATAGAAAAAAAAACTAAAAAGAACTAAAGGATGAGATGGAAAACGATAAAGAAAGATAAAATCGGAAAAGAAAAACGAAAAAACGAAAAAAAATTACAAATAATGCTAAGAAATAATAAGAAAAAGATGAAATTTATAAGGAACAAGCAACCAAGCAAACAAACCTTATGTTTTTCCTAAAACGTATAAAAGTTGGCGAAAGGCTAGAATCTGAGACCGTTTCTAATCTGTTCGATACGATTAATTACCATTAAATTAATTTAAACTACTTGGGTGGCTCGCTCTGTAGAAAAAATATTGTCCAAAAAAATATTTACGTCAATAACAGTAATATAAGGAGTGAATGACACAAAATATATTTTTAGATTAATCTCGCGTGGCTAATCAAAAAAACTCAATTATTTCCTTGTTGAAAGTCTGTGTAACTTGCGGTTGGTCAAAATCAATAATGGTAGGAATTTTCGCAAAGTTAGTACTCTTATAACATATTATGCCTGAGACGAAATGCATCCTACGAGGGTAACTGGGCATACGTTATTTACGCAACAATAAAAGAAAAATACAGATTTAGGTAAGAATTTCAATTTTGGAGAGGTTTGCTTTCCGATTGCCTCTGTACATCGAGACGGAACGCAGGTGACTGAGCAAGTTGGTTAAGAAAAAAATCATACCGTGCGAGCAAAAATTATTTACATCAAAGAGGGCCTTGCATCTAAGGACGTAATGCTTAGCCGTAGAGCTTAATACCTATTGAGTGTCAGTAACTACCTGAATTAACAATCAATCAGTTATTCCGTCATCTTTGACAGTCGTTACAAGTAATTTGATTCATCGCTATTTTTTCCAATTTCTTGAACAATTCACACAATGGGCTTTACGGAACAGCACACAACATTTATGGTTGAAGCTTATTTTCGAAACGGGGTTAGAGTAAATGGTGAGTGGCAATACAATCGGTTTGTACATGGACGATTTTCGCGAACATTTTTCCTAAAGTTGCTTTTATTGCTGGGGATGTTTATCATTGCCTGAAAAGAACCGTGGCTGTGTTTAGGGAAATAGGTTCTATATAACACAAAAAGGAGCAGGAAAATCATCTGTAAGAACAGAAGAACTTGTTGCACACGTTCGTGAAATAATGCAAAATACGCCAACAAATTGTATAAGACGTCTGTCCCAAGAAGTGAGAAGATCTTATGGAACATGCAGGACTATTCTTAAGAAGCAGCTAAATTTATTTCCTTATAAAGTGCAAGTATTCCAAGAAATACAAGGCGCAGATTTTGAAAGACGCAGGAATTACGCTCAATGGTTTACCCACAATTTATTGGAAAGAAATTATTCAATAGACCTGACATTTTTTTCGGATGTAGCCTGGTTCCACCTCTCCGGTTATGTGAATTCTCAGAATACACGCATGTGGAGTAATGAAAATCCCCATTTTTTTGTAGAGTCCACATTGCACCCTCAAAAAATTGGTGTAGCTATGGTTAGCTGTTTCCCGAAGAAGAATTGTTGGTCTTATTTTTTTCCATGACACAGTTACAGCACAGCGGTATAGACACAATATTTTGAATCCATTTGTGGAGCAATTACTTGACGACGAACTACGTTTTGGATATTTTCAACAGGACGATTTTTCGACGACAGATTGATCAGTTTTCGATCAGATCAGATTTGGTTCGATATATCGTCCCCATATCATTGTGATCTAAACCAAGCCCCGCGTTTTTTAATCCAAGCCCTCTTTGATGCAAATAATTTTTTCTCGCACGGTATTCTTTGTGATGTATTTTGGTAAGCGAGAGGTTCTGGGTTCGATTTCCAGCGAAGACTAAACAGTTTTCAGCAATATTCTTAATGGATTTACATTGGTTTACGTTGCGTGCAAAAATTCCCCATTTCTTCTTTTGCCGCAGTTTTTGTTACAAAAAATGCTGATGTTCATGCCTCTGTAATTTTTAATAGATATAGGTAGATACCGATGAATAGGTAGGTAAACATAATAATAATTATATTATAGACAGGAACAGTCAAGTATGACAAAAATTATTAAAAGAAGAAAGTAACGTCCAAATATTGTGGTTACTTTTTTCATTTTGTTATTATGCTGCATTTTTTTAATCATTGGACACTGTTAATTAATAATAATTTTAAGAAAAACAATGAATGTACCTGTGGGCAGTGACGAAACGGAAAGTAACATTAAGTAGGTTTTATTTGGATGCAGTGGCGGACGGTGCGGGAGGGCTCTGAGGCACCACTGCCACTCTCTCTCAAAAAAAAAATATAAAATTTTATACCACTTTTAGTATTGAAAATACTACTGGGTGCGTATATACGGGTCTATTTCATGAAAAATGAACGCGACATGCGACATGCACATAAATAACACGGCGGTGAAGTCTAAACAAACATCCGAGCAGCACAGAATCAATGACATCATCTGCTGAGTATTAATATTGTTTTGTTTTGGGTTTCGGCATTTATTATTATATTTGTTGATATTAAGATAATATGGCCGGGAGAGAGAACAGTAGAAGTCTGAGAACAGTTAGTAGATAGTTATTAATGATACCAGTTCGATGAACATTATAATGAAACGTGTGCAATTGCACAAGCTTCATTAACAAAGTTCATATCGAACGTGTATCATTCAAAATTTAATCTACGACAGTGCAAATAGATTTTATTCGTCTAAATTTCATTGATATCAGATAACGTTTTCGTAATTTTTAAAATTTTCAGGTGTCCATATTAGTCGATATCATGGTAACCGCATTTTTGATTGTTTCAATTTCGATAAAATTGGAAAAAAATAAACAGTGAATGTCGCTGAAACAAAGCGAAATAGCGCGGCGGTCTTGGCGTATTACACAGAAAGTCGGGGGAGAATGGATATACCAATCCAAAACATTTCATAGCCGACTTAAGATTTAGACATTTCATGAACAAAGAGTACAAGGACCAGCAGGTAAATGGCTGTTTATAGCTAAAGAAATAATTTTGTCACTATTTTTGAAAAGGTGGTTTTGAGCTCTCTTCAATACCTACGTACTAATATACAGATTATCCTATATTTTTTATTTTAACAAAACAGTCAAATTTACACATTTCTAAGTATAATAATTTAATTATTATTTCAAACTAAATCGGAGCATCCATGCCGTCATAATAACGCGTGATAGCGGCACGTTACATACTCACAGATGGGAATAATCTGTGCTGTGACATAATGGTTTCCTTCTCGCCACTGTATGTGGTAGGTATTTTTAATACGCCTATGATACTTGCGTAAGATGCAAGATCTGTGAATTTTTTATCACTTTAGGGGCCGCATTCTACAAAAATAAAAAATACTTGTTTTATTACTTGAAATTACAAGAAAATCCGACAAATATTTTTCCAATAGAAAATTTCCTACCCCTTTTCACCCCTTTGGTGACCGATTTTCAAAAAAATAAGAAACACGCGTTTTATTAGTTGCATACCTAGTAAAGTATTTCTGTTGAGTTTTAAGAAATTCGAACCAAAAAATTTTTACCAATAAAAACTTTCATACCTACCCCTTTTGGCACCACCTAGAGGCAAAATATATCCAAATGTCCAAACATAATATTATGTTTATTTAGAAAAAAGAAAAGCCCAAAGACTTTCTCCACGAGTTTATTAGTATAGCTAGGCGAACCTAGAATACTTTGTTTTCCTGATGATGAGTGTTTCTACACTCGAAACATGTCGAATTATTATGAATTATTCTAGGTTCGTCTAGCTATTATAATAAACTTGTGGAGAAAGACTTTGTGCTTTTCTTTTTTCTATACATTAAAATTTAACTCCACTTTGAGTATGGACTACTTCTTCAAAATATGTTTATTTGTTCTAAGCGCAGAATTTGTGCAAAATATTTTACTTAGGTCCCTATAGGCCCCTTCCATTTTTACCCCGTATCACTGAGAAAAAAGCCTTCTATTCCTTGTGAAAATTCACATATTAATTTAAAAATATTCCAACTCGATTTTTCTGCTTTAAAATGAAAATGTGGAAAATCGCTCGGACCAGTCGATTTTTATTTCGAGGGGGACATCTTCTGCGTATATTTTCAATTTTGTTACTTTAAGCCCCTAGGAGGGAGGGGGGGGGGGGGGGTAAGATCTAAATCTTAAATGGATACCCCTATTTTATATAATTTTCTTGGATTCTGCATAAAATTCTGAACATTTTTTAATAAAAGCATTATTAGTCTATACTTAACAGTTTCCGAGATATTTACTTTTGAAAAATGACATTTTTGAATTTTGACAGCGTCTAGCTTTCTAACTGTACGTCTTAGAGCAAAACGGCTTACATGTCCCTATCTTCGATTTTTATTATTTTTCCAATAGTGTGAACGTTCGGTTAAACCGAATGTAAGAAATATAGTACTACACGGATACAATTCGTTTTTGGGGACGCTGTTCTGCTTTCCTAATTGTGGAGAAAGCGCTTTACTGGGAACAAAATGCGAAAGGGAACCGCGCCGAAGTCGCTCTTTTGCGCCGCAGGCGAAATTTTTTTGGGTGCCATGCCCTTTTTTGGGTAAAATAACCGTAAAGCTTAATCTGCGGCAATATGCCAGACTTTAAAACACTCTTTTAATTTAAAAGAAATTTGAAATTTGAAAGGTCTGTCGACAAAATAAATAATACACTATTTATTTTACTAATTAACATGTCTCTTATATTAAGTCATAATTAATTATAATAAATTATATTAAATATTTTGGGTGCCACGCCCTTTTTTGGGTAAAATAACCGTAAAGCTTAATCTGCGGCAATATGCCAGACTTTAAAACACTCTTTTAATTTAAAAGAAATTTGAAATTTGAAAGGTCTGTCGACAAAATAAATAATACACTATTTATTTTACTAATTAACATGTCTCTTATATTAAGTCATAATTAATTATAATAAATTATATGAAATATTTTGGGTGCCACGCCCTTTTTTGGGTAAAATAACCGTAAAGCTTAATCTGCGGCAATATGCCAGACTTTAAAACACTCTTTTAATTTAAAAGAAATTTGAAATTTGAAAGGTTGGTCGACAAAATAAATAATAGGTACACTATTTATTTTACTAATTAACATGTCTCTTGTATTAAGCCATAATTAATTATAATAAATTATATTATGTAATAATAAGATCAAAAACAAAATAAGAATGAAAACGAAAAATTATTATTATGAACCAGTAATTAATTTAAGATAGTCAAGTCAATGTAAAAAAAATATAGTTCGGACTTCAAAAATATTGTTAAACATTAGTTTAACTTGCCGGAGTTGCCGGGGAATAAAATTGTTTGTTTCGGACTTTAAAATATTGGATATGTTACTGTAATAATTGGCGTAGTTTGGTGTTCAAATATTTATTAAAACTTTTTAAGTATTAAGCGAGACAGTAGTAATTATTATTTTGATTTTATTAACATTTCGTGGGGGGGTTACAACCCCCCTAACCCCCCCCCCCTGGCTACGGCCCTGCACTAAAGCGGCTTGATACACTAGCAATTTATTTAATATGGGTTAATAAAAAATAAGCTATATCAATACAAACTATGTCTTAGCAAATCTGTTGTATTAGATCATTTTCCTCAGTGGTAGGGTTGCCAACCGTCCTCTATTCCAGAGGACAGTCCTCTCTTCTATCGTTCTGTCCTTTTTGCTCTAACATATAAAAAATGTCATCTTTTATTACCTACTTATCGAAATATAAAAATTATTGTATATCACCACAACGCAATACCTCTGACAACAATGGAATAGTGCGTGGTCTCTCGTCTTTTTTTGTATATTTTCTAATAAAAGTTTTGTAAAAAGTCGCTTGTTTTATTTCAAAAAACCAGGGAAGAGTCGCGGTGGGTTTTTATTGTTTGTTATTAAATAATACAAGAGTGTTTCATATTTAGCTAGACATGTTAAAAAAATTTTGCATGCCCCTCCCCCTCGTAAAAAATTTGCTTGCCCCATTGTGAAAATTCTGGATCCGCCACTGGGTCCTCTATTTTGCATGTTGAAAGTTGGCAATCCTAGTGTAGGGGCGTAATTTCCCAAAGCATCAAAACACGTATAGTATTTGCAGAATTATACCGTTGACTCTTACTGCCAAAAATAAACTACCTGATTAAACCCAATTGTATACGCCTCAACCTCTTCAAAGGGGATTAAATGGGATCAGGGTCGGCTTGAAAATGTACCTGCACCACATGATTTATTTTTATAATTTAAAATAAATATATAGGTATTTTTAGTTTTAGATACCTATTATTATAGTATTTATATTTGAATCAGGCATAGGTATAAATTGAATTTGTACCTGATCCGGCTCTGCTCGAAAACGAAAAGGTTTTAAAATTTGGGATTTCATTATTTATTTTATGATCAAAGGGATAATGAGGGTTTATTGCAGTCAACAGATCAACGGTATAATTCTACAAATACTATACTCGCAGCTCGTAGCTTAACCCACAGCATTCTTAACTTCCCCGAACAAGTAGAGGGGGCTGTGCTTAACCTTTCTGTGCATATTATTATTGTGCTTATTTGTTGGCGTTTTTACAAATAATAATACAAATAATTTATAATTCGTTATTTCTTGTGTTTTATTTTATTTTTTTCAAATTTATTTTGGTCAATTGACCAGCAGTCAGTCAATTGACCGGTCAAATGACCATTTAATTGACCAACAATAATTTGACCGGTCAATTCCACAATCCTACCAAAAGATGACAAGTTAGTTAGTCAAATTATTGCCTTCAGTAAATGGAAAATGAATTGTCAAGCCCAGATCATATTATATCATTTTTGTTCTCTCAAAATAGTAATTTACGTTACAAGACCGGAAAGTAGTGTTTTTCAGGTCGAGACAAACGGAAGCTTGGAGAGACCTGCACAACACTAATTTTCGATTGCGTGATGGACAATATTTTTTTTAAGACTGACACTTCGATATACTTACATTAAATTATTTTTAAATGCGTCGTATGACTTCTCGTAACGGGCTTTTGATTTTACTGTCAATATGTCGTATATTATAAGTCGCTTTCCTTGCTGCTTCCAAAATGTCTTCTGAAATCTCATTTTCCATGTCGGATAATTCAAAATCTGAATTCATATTGTTAAATTTGCGCACTCGCGAAACAAGTTTGACACATAAACAACAAATTAAAAATCAACGAACTGTCACTCGACAATACATCGAAATGTTGTTGTCATAGTAACGAAATCAAGGTAGCTTGTATTATCAAAGAGCGATTGGGAAAACAAAAAACAGGTACCGGAAAAATCTTTTTTTAAAACCGACCAGAAAATTTACACTTTCTGGACAATTTTTCGTCTAGAAAATAACGTTTTTCCGATCGCAAGACCGGAAAAGTGACATTAGAGACCGGAAAAATCTTTTCCGGACTCTAATGTCACTTTTCGGGTCTCTAATGTCACTGTCACCCTGTTTTTTGTTTTTCCAATCGCTCTTTGATAATACAAGATACCTTGATTTAGTTATTATGACAACAACATTTCGATGTATTGTCGAGTGACAGTTCGTTGATTTTTAATTTTGTTCTTTATGTCAAACTTGTTTCGCGTAGATTATAAAATATATCGAACTGTCGGTCTTAAAAGAAATATTGTACGTCACGCTTCCGAAAATTAGTGTTTTCCAGGTCTCTCCAAGCTTCCAGGACTCGCCTATGGCTCGTCCTGGAAATGCTTGTCTCGACCTGAAGAACACTACTTTCCGGTCTTGTAACGTAAATTACTATTCAGTGTCTCTAATGTCACTTTTCCGGTCTTGCGATCGGAAAAACGTTATTTTCTAGACGAAAAATTGTCCAGAAAGTGTAAATTTTCTGGTCGGTTTTAAAAAAATACATTATTCTAACAGTAGGCCCGATTTGTATTGTAAACGAAGCTAGGTAATAACAAAATTAAAAACTGATGACTTTCCGCCATATTACTTACCATTATGCGAAGATGCATAGCAATTTCAGTTGGTTAGAATTGTCTTGCGTTCTCGGCCGCGTGCAAAAAAAGTTAATGACTAATTTGAAAGCGGGATTTTACTACGGCCGTTAATGTGAACTCGGCTTTATTACACTCATTTGAGCTTTTCTGCATAAATATTATAGTGAAGCTGTAAATCACTGGGCCTGGTATATTGGCGGCAACTGCCAAGGGCTTGGACGACCGTGCACGGTAGTCGATGGGAAAATTAACGCCGCGGCAGTCGAAGGCTTTTATAAAATCCATTTATAGGTAAAGTACATCTCAAAGTATTATCGTCTTGGCTTTTGCTACCTGTCATTTATTTTAATGACACCTCATTGTTGCATACCTGGAAGGTCTAAAAGGTGACATATTTAGATTGACCATAATTTTTGCATAAAAATGTAGTCCTTGTTATCAAGAGCAGGTAGGTCCGCACCCCCCGCACTCGACATTGAAAACGGGTTTAAAAAATTACCTTTTAAAAACTATCCCCGACAATATCGTAATTAATAATATTAATAATAATAATAATAATAATAATAATAATAATAATAATAATAATAATAATAATAATAATAATAATAATAATAATAATAATAATAATAATAATAATAATAATAATAATAATAATAATAATAATTGTTGTCTTTGATAAACTTATTCTTCAATCCCCTGAAGCTGAGCTTGTTGGGGGCAAATCTTATTTTTTGTTTTAGTACGTAAAATCATAAATCATAAATATTATGCTTTAAAAATCAAGTTTTAAAGTAAAAATGTTAATTTATAGTACTTATTAATGCAGCTTTTTTAAAGAAATATACCTATTACCTAGAATAAAATTATTAATTTATAATTTTTAAGTAAAAAATATTAGGTAGGTACTTATATAAATTATTCAGAACAATATTAATTAATTAAAGCATTTCTAAAAATATTTTCAAATTGTCTGTTTTTAATATCCATCATGTTTTTATTTCGATTTAAAATTTTTTTAATGAAATCAATTTTTTATAATGGATATCGCAAGTTATCATAGTCGTTTGCTATATAGAGCGCTAAATAGAACAATACACTGAGAAAAAAACGTTCTATTCCTTCTAAGAATTCACATACTCTTTATACAACTGTTTAATACTATATGTGACAGTAACGAACCTTTTCTACTGTAAGACAACGAAAATTGCTAGACCGTTTTGTAGCGATAATATCACGGTAATTTAGGTTTTATATACCGTATTAGTTCCGACTAGCAGTTGTAATAAAAACTTGACATTAATCATAATAATATTTGCTTGCTACGGTTAATAAAGCATATTATAAGTACTTACTTACTAAAACTGAGATACAATAATCTTTATTAGAAAATGATATTTATTTTGAATTTGGTAACAAAAAAGAGCAACTTTTAGAATTCTTAAATACACTTAACATTAAAAGACAATACGTATGTGACAATTTGGTGGAACAGATGGGTCATGCTGTCTTACGTCTTTCCCGTATCATCTTAACATAGTATAAAACAAAGTCGCTGTCGCTGTCTGTCCGTCCCCTACCAGCTATATATGCTTAAATCTTTAAAACTAGGCAACGGATTTTGAAGCGGTTTTTTTTAATAGATAGAGTGATTCAAGGGGAAGGTTTTTATGTATAATAGCGACCCGCCCCGGCTTCGCACGGGTGTAATTTCAGAAAGTGGCATGCCGGGTACTAATATATCGGGTTTGTATTTATACCAGCGGGTTGCAACGCATGCCGGATACACGCTAGTTGTATATATATTTAACCCCATAGAGCATAATATGTGGCACCAAGTAAAATCAAAGGTGAAAACAATAGTTATTTACGTTACAAGACCGGAAAGTAGTGTTTTACAGGTCGAGACAGCTTGGAAAGACTTGCAAAACACTAATTTTCGGTTGCGTGACGTACAATATTTTTTTTAAGACCGACACTTGGATATACATTTAATTCTTTATTTTATTTTATATTATTTTTAAATGCGTCGTACGACTTCTTGTAACGGGCTTTCGATTTTACTGGCAATATGTCGCTTTCCTTGCTGCTTCCAAAATTTTTTCTGAAATCTCATTTTCCGTGTCGGATAACAAAATCTGAATTCATACTGTTAAATCTGCGCACTCGCGAAACAAGTTTGACATAAAGAACAAATTAAAAATCAACGAACTGTCAGTACTGTCACTCGACAATACATCGAAATGTTGTTAAAAATAGTAACGAAATCAAGGTAGATTGTATTATCAAAGAGCGATTGGAAAAATGAAAAAACAGGGACCGGAAAAATCTTTTTTTTAAAACCGACCAGAAAATTTACACTTTCTGGACAATTTTTCGTCCAGAAAATAACGTTTTTCCGATCGCAAGACCGGAAAAGTGACATTAGAGACCGGAAAAATATTTTTCGGACTCTAATGTCACTTTTCCGGTCTCTAATGTCACTGTCACCCTGTTTTTGTTTTTCCAATCGCTTTTTGATAATACAAGATACCTTGATTTCGTTATTATGACAACAACATTTCGATGTATTGTCGAGTGACAGTTCGTTGATTTTTAATTTTGTTCTCTATGTCAAACTTGTTTCGCGTAGATTATAAAATATATCGAAGTGTCGGTCTTAAAAGAAATATTGTACGTCACGCAACCGAAAATTAGTGTTTTCCAGGTCTCTCCAAGCTTGTCTCGACCTGAAAAACACTACTTTCCGGTCTTGTAACGTAAATTACTATTGCCGGTCCCTCACGTCCACTTTCCGGTCTTGATCGACAAAACGTTATTTTCTGGACGAAAAATTGTCCAGAAAGTGTGTATTTGCTGGTCGGTCTTAAAAAAAAAATATTTCCCCTACCTTAAGTGCGGGCCGAAAGGTGGACGGCGAACTTTATTTATAAAAAATTAAGGAGTGACTTTTGGGACGTCATATTTTGTATATTACGTTATTTTTTGGTGTGGCTGAACATATTTAAGCAAATCGTACAAGTTCCCTATTGTTGATCTTTTCTCTCATCTACCTAAAAGCCCTTTTAACCTCCCTTAAATAAATCTGACATTTGAAACCAATATATCACGCATCGAAAGCGAATAAATTAATTTCTTATTTGCACCCCAATAAGTCGTCACAGTCACCCTTCGTGCATCGATTCCTTCTCCTAATTTAATATTAGGCCCATTTCATTTTTAGATCCGTTTCAGTTGTTTGCTGCTTGTCTACTTCATTTAATAAACAACGGACGAAAACTAAATGATTTTGGGCCAGGGGCGCATTGAGGGGGTTAGGGCAATCACCCCCACACTGAGAAAAAGCCTTCTATTCCTTATAAGAATTCACATACTGTTTCTATAACTGTTTATATATATACCTATATAAAGTTTTGAATTGTCAATCAACAATAGACTATTCTTCGTTGGCTGTGATGTGGTTGTTTATATTTTAATTTAAATGTTTTATTGACTTTTTAATTGTTCATAAGGTCTGATGATGCCGATAAGGCGAAACATGTCACCTTAACCTAACTCGGGTACCTACTTAAATAAAGGTTTATGTGAGACCGTGACTTTGCGTCTTTTTTACAATTCTATACATTTAAAATCAGGTCTCTTTGAGAAAAATGGACGATTTCTTCGAATACAAAAGTTGTAAATCTTTTTATTACCTACAACTTTGCCATTTAACGTTTTTCCATAGGACTTGTAGTTTTGCCGGAAATCGAGATACACACAGAGGGAAATCGACTAATTAAACAGAATTGTTAAGATTTATCTTATATCAGTAGCAACATTTTTAATAATTACTATTAAACAATCTCTAACTACAATAAAAAAATTAACTAACAAACAACATACAGAATTGCTACCTCGTTATTTATACGTACAATAAGAAAGAATAATACTACATATAAGCCAGTTACTATAAGAATATGTATCAGTAAAATATTCTTATTGGAAATAAAAACTGTTTTTAGGATTATACCAACGATAAAACGCTTTATTTATGGTATTATTTAAAATAGTGGTTCATATTAAACATTTATTAACGGGTATGCAACACACTTCTATTTCGCGATGAGTGGGGGAAACTTCAAACATTTACACGGGACACGGTGGCCATTTGCTTTGTTCCCCGGGCTCCGCGGATTGTGTGTTCTGTGTTTAGTGGCTGAACTTTTTCTGTATGTATAAAATAATAAAATATGGATAACATATTCAACTGTACATAATCATGTTATAGTTTGCAAAACTCAAACCCAAACCCATTTTAAGGGGGTAAGTACCTATTATTACTTATGTGTGGTTGGTTTATCTTAAAATTCACAAACATTAGCTTTGGCATTGCTTTCGTATAATATGACTGATATCTATAGAAAATAAGATTGTCAGTCAACGATGAATCAAAAGATCTTTTAATTTTGTTAAATTGTTAGCCTAAATGTTTATATAAATGCATTTTTAGGTCTCAAATAACAATTCTGATCCTAAAATTCCAAATCAGTAGCTATTTTATTTTATTTTTCTTTGCAAAATATATAATATGAATACAACTAAAATAAAATTGGACGAAACGGAATAATTCCATACGTATGTCTTAGTCAATTTTTGTGAATTTTGAGATACACTAGCTCATAATAATAACTCTAACTCACTTATATTTGGTTTGGGTCTTAGTTTTGTAACGTCTGTATTTAGCAATTTGTAAGCGACATAATAAAGTGTAACTATTTTTGGTAACCTAAAAGCTGTATTTATGATTTCAGGTTTTTTGTTGTTCCTTAGTATTTGTAAGCGTTAAGGAGAAATGGCCTTTTGTTGTTTTTGTTCAAGTTTAATAAAGACCTTTGTAATGTTTACCTATTTTTTTGTAATCCTTTCAAATATATACTACCACATTATAACTATTATAAAACTGTTTTGTATTAGCAACAACCACAACAAAGCAACAAAAACAGTTATACCCATTATAAAACTGGATTATACTCATTTCCAACTAATGTATAATGGGTATAAGCATGTTTTATATTCGCTATGGAACAAACCTTTATGGTTACAATCCATATCATATAAACAGTATAACATAGCTATTTACTCTTATGCACTGGTCTTAACTATATCTGGTGTATATATGCTATTAGCACGTATTGCTGTCCCAAATAGTATTAAATATTCTTATGATGTTTATAAAAATTCTCATAAGGGTTATAATGCATTTCTCTCAGTGCATCGTTTTCTACCCTTAAAAACTCACCCCCTTCCACTTCCCGACCTCGAATAGCCCATAAATTATTTTTCCTTTCATTTTTGTAATATTCTCTTCCTTTTCCAATGGGTTTCATCCTACTATTATTTTTTTTGGTTTCAAAAATTGTCGAGCCTGGTTTAATTTTAGTTTTTAAAATTTTGAAATCCTGTTCTTTTTTTTTGAAAACCCCCCCTAATACAAAATTCTGGCTGCGCCACTGGTTACTATGGTTATCGTTTTGAAATTTCATTAAGTTTAGATACAAGATAGAAATACAGTTTAAAGTCACGGAAGAAAACTATACAAATGCAGTTTTTATGAATTTATTTATTTTATTTGGACAATGTGATGAATTATCGCCAGGACATGTATAAAGTTTAACGAAATGTACTCTAATTTGCCGCCAATGAATCTGGAAAAAATTCATAAGGATCAAAAACAATTTTATTAAATGTTAACTAGGTAGTCAAATAATAAAAGACTACTAAAATTATAACTAATAAAATGTTATTTTAACAGGTGTTCAAAACGCTGGCCGTTTACATCCAAACACTTTAATATGCGGGTGTTGACTGCATGGATTTCAAGAAAAATTTAGTTTTAATGTAGTTAAATGGAAATAGAAGTTATTGCTACGATAGAATAGTTGATAGCCATTATTGTTCTGAATACTCATAGTAATTATCAAGTTCTATTGGGGGTGTAATCTTGTTTTATACTATACTGTATTAGTTCCGACTGGCAGTTGCATTGAAACTTGACATTAATCATAATAATATTTGCTTGCTACGGGTAATAAAGCATATTATTATAGTTACCACTAAAAATCAGTACTGTATAGTTCTCAAAAATTTAAATAGCTTCTAGTGTAATATTCTTCTTGTCGTTTAATATTGCATAATATGATTATCTATTATGCAACATGGTTTCCTGAGATGGTAAAATGCGTCCATAGATTATAAAGTCCAATACTGATGATGGGTTGTGCGAAATAAGAATCTTCTATAGCTTTATCTGACATGCAAAGTTTAATAAAACTTAAATACAAAGTAAAAATAAATTATTTGAAACAGGTATTGGTATACGATCAATAAAATTCAAATTTAGACAGTCCAGCTAGAAGACTCTGAACAATGATGTGACCTGCACAACAAATACGTTAAAATTAATAATACGGCGCGCGGCGCCGATCGCTATACGAACCCCCACCAACGTTTTATGGATTATAGGTTCTAACGGATACAATTCGTTTTTCGGGACGCTGTTCTGCTTTCTTAGTTGTAGAGAAAGCGCTTTACTGGGAACAAAATGCGTCGCATTGAGAAGATTTCTTAACAAAATTGCTATATTCAAAGTAGTTCATTATTCAACAAGACTGTGCTGCTAATGGATTTGATTAGGTACTACCAATAAAAACACTGTTCTGGCAAGTCTGGAATTGATATAACACCAGAGCGGGTTTGATACGCTGGAGCAATTTATTTAATATGGGTTAATACAGATATGCCCGAAATAAGCAGTACTGAAACTAAGTTGGCGGTGTTTTTATGCGTGCGCTGTCACACTCAAGTTAGCTAGTATAGACCTGTCAAGTAAACCTCAAACAAGTAATTAGTAGGGCCTAATTGTTAAAAATGGTGTTAAGTACAGAGGAGAAAGTGTTTCTGGTAGAGCATTATTTTTGCTCATACGGAATGGGCCGACATAATGGTGCAAGTTTGCTATACGTGTCTGATCAATTCACACAACGGTTTAATAAACGTTCTCCAAGTAATGCTGTAATTTTGAAGGTTATTGAAAAGTTCAGAAATACGGGTAGTGTATTGTGCCAACGAAAAGGAAACTCGGGGCGTCCCAGGACAGTTAACAACAACAATAACCATGAACGTGTTTTTGAGCAAATCTTACAAAATCCGAAAGCCAGCCAGGCAAGGACAGCGTTACAACTTGATTTAAAAAGAACTTCCTTTCAAAGAATCCTGAAGGAGCTGGGTGCATTTTCGTATGTGATTCAGGTACATCAACAACTACATCCTCGGGATTATCGCAGTAGAGTGGAATATTGCGCCAGAATTCTCGCGTTACAGTATGAAAATCCTGAATTTTTGAAAAATGTTTGGTTTTCAGACGAAGCACACTTTCACTTGTCAGGCTATGTGAATCGTCACACAAATCGATTTCTGGGCTTTGCCAGACCCGATGAGGTTCAAGAGGTTCCTTTACATAGTGCAAAAGTGAGTGTCTGGTGTGCTGTGTCCGGACACGGAATCATTGGTCCGTACTTCATCGAAGAGAATGGTAGGCAAGTCACACTTAATCAACAGAGGTACAGACACATTTTAACACGATTTATCCCTGATCTACGTCAATTCTGTCGTGCACGTAACTTGGCATTTCGAAACCAATTTTTTCAGCAGGACGGGGCAACTTGCCATACTGCTGCCGCAATTCGTCAATTTCTTCAAGAACATTTTCCAAGCAAATTCATTTCACGATTTACTGACTTCCCTTATCCTTCACATTCTCCAGACCTCACACCTCCAGACGCATACATTTGGGGCATGGCTAAAAATGCCGTTTTCAAACAGGCACCACAAACCATCGATGAATTAAAGGATGCCGTTAGAGTCTTCTTCGCAGCTCTGAGACAACCCTTATTCAATAACATGACCAGAAACTTAGAACATCGTTATGAAGTCTGTCTTGAACGAGGAGGTGCACATTTAGAACATATAATAAAGTGTCAATAATATGTATTTTTTAAATATATAATACGATTACAAGTTCAGTACTGTTTATTTCGGGCAATACTGTACTAGAGACCGACCGGAGATTCTGCTTCGGTTTCGACTGAAAATCTTGTTTCGGTCGGACACTAGTTAATACAAAATCAGCCATCAATACAAACTATGTGTTAGCAAACATCTTGTATTAGATCATTTTCCTCTGTGTAAACCACGAAGAGCGCGGAAAAATCGAAGTTATTATTTAAAATTCGGATTATTTTTACCGACCCGTTTTCAAAGTGCATCGACAAACCTCAACAAATATCCGAAGAAGTCGCAAGAATGTTTTCCCATTCTAACATCTCAACATAACCTACATTCTTCTTCATCTCGAAATTTTCAATTTCAAATTATTTAATAAGCAAAAAAGGCCGGATATTTCATTCGCCGGTCTTTCAAAAATATCTCTCCGGCCATCAATCTGCTCTACGGACGGAGCATTATGCGCATATTTGAACTACTGTTGTCGAAATCGCGAGCCGACAAAAAGAGGGACCGGTCGCGTCTTCTTTTGTTCAGCCGCCTGTAAGCCGGCTAATTCGAATAGTTGGCCATGTCAAAACGATAATGGGATGCTCGGCAGATCGTTTTTAGAGTATCCGTGCGTTGAATTAATTTGATGACGAATTTGCTACCGTTTGGATCGACCACGATCAAGCTAAGATAGACTATGCGTTTCATTCATAAACGCACTTTTCCGTCGAGCCTACAACGCACTGTTTATAGAGGACATTCTATCATCATACGACATCTTAACATAAGAAGTATAAAACAAAGTCGCTATCGCCCGTCTCTCCCTATATCCCTATATGTGCGTTAAATCTTTAAAACTACGAAACGGATTTGGAAGCGGTATTTTTTAATAGATAGAGTGATTCAAGAAGAAGGTTTTTATGTATAATTAGCGACCCGCCCCGGCTTCGCACGGGTGCAATTTCAGAAAGTGGCATGCCGGGTACTAATATATCGGGTTTGTTCGGGTTTGTATTTATACCAGCGGGTTGCAACGCATGCCGGGTACACGCTAGTGTAAGTATAAAAGTATGAATGATGCTTAGTTGTAAAATGAAACGCCTGGCACTGAATCAGTTACTGTACCGGTTGGTCAAATAAGCGAGGACGTCGGCTTTATCTCGGAAACCATTAATCGTACAACTTTCGGAAAGATTTTTTTATGAGTAAAGTGGTCAAGAGAAATTGCTGGAAATTACTTTTAAGTTCCTCATTTCGCCGCAAGGGGCACAATTAAAAATTGTTTTTTTAAATTCTAAATTTCTCCGAAAATTCCCATATTAAGGTATAACTCCGATTACATCATTGGAAAGCTTAGACAATTCTGCATCATTTTGGTTTAGGGCTCATTGGCGTACCGACCTTGATAAGAGTGGGAGAAGCTATTGAAAGTGTAAACATTAAAATCGCTGTAAGTAACTTCTAAACGACTTATCCGATTTTACAAAATTTAAGCTTGTTTGGAAGGGGAAAATAAGCATCTTAAATTGTCGTATCCAACAGTACACGATAGTGTTTAATAAAATTGCTAGAAGGCGCAATTTGTAATAATAAGAGTTTTTTCGATTTTATCCTGAAAATTCAAAACAAACGGTATAACTATGACATCATAATCGGAAAGTAGATGAAATTTGCAAGAAAATATCTAAAGACCGCAGTTCGATATCTTTGTTCGTTTCAGAGTGATTGCCAAAACAATAATTTTTAATACAAATGGCGCCCTCTAGCAATTTTATTAGAAAATCTTGTACCATTGGATACGACAATTGAATTCTCTTCCAAACAAGCTTAAATTTAGTAAAATCGGTTAAGTCGTTTAGAAGTTACAGCGATTTTCTAATAAAATTGCTGGAGGGCGCAATTTGTAATAAAAATTATTGTTTTGGCAATAACTCTGAAACGAACAAAGATATCGAACTGCGGTCACATCTTTTCTTGCAAATTTCATCTACTTTTCGATTATGATGTCATAGTTATACCGTATGATTTGAATTTTCGGGATAAAATCGAAAAAATTGTTATTATTAAAAATTGCGCCTTCTCGCAACTTTATTAAACACTATCGTGTACTGTTGAATACGGCAATTGAAGATGCTTATTTCCCCCCCCCCCCCCCCCCGTGGGCTCAACATTAAAAAAAAAACTCAGAACAGATCAGATGCCTTGTTGCATTTAATGTAGACAGGGTGAACTGAACCTCGCAAAAAATATTACAGACTACAAAAGATAATATGTGGCATTTTGAAGTATTGATTCTGGACAGTGGCGTATATAATGTGTTTGGGGATTCCCGCAGTCTTATTTAAATTGTAAAATTTTATTGTTTGGCGCCCGTGTTTTCTAATTTAAGTGAGTAAAATAATATATACATGGTGATTGATAATTCGATTAATTCCTTGCAGGAGGTAATTTGTGATTTTTTCTTAAATATGACCTATTCCGAAAATGCTTGGTTTTCGAGTTATTTCATTTTTTTTCTTGTTTTTTACCTGCGTGTCTAATTTATTTAATTAAAAAAAATTAAAATGATGTTCACTTAGTTTTGTAATTCTTTTGCAAACTAAAACTATTAGCAATACTTTGTTTTTACAAATAATTAAGTAACTGTGTCACAGATAACAAAACAACATGGCCAAACTTGGCAAAAAAAAATGGCAAAAATAACTTGAAAACCAATCATTTTCGGAATCGGTCATTTTATTTAGAAATATATATTTTTAAACATAAATATTTTAAAAAATATATATTCCCATTATTGCTTTTATATTTAAAAATTTCTTAATTTTGTAACGAAGTTACCTAAGTTTTACCGAATTGACGACGGGTTTAGCACCGAGTTATTGGAGGGTAGTTGTCTCCGTGGTTTTTCAATTGATTTTTCTGTTTCTTTCATGCAACCGACTTATTGTGTATTTTTCTAGCCGCCGGTAAGGAAGGTTTTTGGATTTGATCAGGAAAAGTAGTTAATCTCCGCTATAGCAGAGGCCGTCTTGATTGACAAACCAATTTACGGCATTCCGATACAGGTAGTTCAGCGCTGGTTCCTGTACCGATTCGTAAGGATGACGATCGCGCGCCGTTCTTAAAATCCCCAGATCTTTGACCATTTCCGTGGTGGGAGATAAAAAGTTGAAATCCGAGATCGAACCAAAAATACGAGCCTTCTCGATCCAGCTTTGCAGCCGACCAAAAGTAATTTTGAAAGTGCATAGTTTCCAGCTAGTGAACCGATTACCGTTATTTTTTTTCCTATTATTCTTTTCCGCCGCCGACGAATACCGTTATCATCTGTGGTAAGCAACATTGATTATTTTTATATATTTGAAAATCATTTCCTGCTAAACTTTTCCGCCGCCTTACAATCATTTTCATTTATCCGTATTTAGAACTAGATTTATTCGATAGTTTACCGAGCTTGCTTTTGCTTAATACCGCCACGCTTTAATCATTTTCATTTGCCTGTATGCATGATTAAAATTGCTCGATAAATACCGTCGAATTCACCAGTAGTTAGTACCGCCGCCGCAATACCATTTTCACACCGACCGCTTATAAGTTTTCCGTTCTTAAAATTATTACCGGACTTTCTCGTACTTAACACCGCCGCCCGAAAAGCATCTTTATACCACTTGTTAGATAACTTGTCCTGCCGAAACGCTTACCTGTATATTACCGCTATAATTCCTTTAAATATATCCACCTACCGTTTCCCAGGAATACCTGCTTTGTTTCCTGCTTAGTAGCGAGTTGGTTCCCGGAACTTACGAAGAAATCTGCTTTTTTTATTTTTTAGGGTAATGTTTATATTTTGATATATTAACTTGTATTTTATTTTTTTTTTGAATCCGCTTACCCAGAAATAATAAAATTATTTTACATTTCCCGACATAGGTGTGTTTTATTTCCCATAGGAACTTAGAGGCGTGAATGACTGTTAACTGTATGCGCTAATAGAACTCTGTCTCCAACTGTTTAAAGGTTACCCAGGGCTCCGGGGGTTCTGATTTTCCCTAAAAATTAAAATCAGTGGCGCTCGAGTAAAACTCCGTTCATTTTTGTATATTCTCTTTGATTCCGCCCACAGAACGCTTTAGAAGTTATTCAATTCAAACCCGACCGAATTTACCGCCGAATTACCGACCGCCGAATACCCGAAATTGAATAACTTCCGCGTCTGAGGGATAACTTGACAATTGAGATTAAAATAGAGGTTCTTTACAAAAAGTATTCTCTAATCCGTACAAAAATTTAATTTTTATTAGCCAGTTTCAAAAAGCAATTTTTATCCGCCGTTACAAAAAGTGGCTCTTACAAGTTTAGCACCCGAGCCTTACAAGTTTGGCGCCCGAGCATAATTTTAGCAGCATAGGTCATTTACGTTCTCGCCGATAGTTTTTTTTGGGAGATAAAGAAACCGCATGCCAGTCTTATCTCGTTAACACCTGATAAGAAAAACAATCTGCCGGACAGTATAGCATTTTATAGTTGAATATTTTAATAATATTATTCCGTGCGAATTTATTAAACGCAAATACTAATGGCTTTGTAAATTAATTATACGGGGATAGGATATTTTTTTTCTCAAACCGAATACATAGGGTGTTATTCATTGTATACCTACCGGTATTTAGGAAGTTTTTTCCCTTAGTACACCGTGTGCTACGGGAAAACTTTCACAGGAAAACTTGGTTTTCTCATAACCAGTATACAGGGTCTTGTAAAAGTATTGGTATATATCTACCGGAGAGGAAAAGTTTGGGGATTTTTTTTTAATTTTACTTGTAGTAGGGAAAAATAAATTCCGCAATTATTTTATTTTTACGCTGCCTATACGGGGTGCTATTTTTATTTGGAAAGATAATTTTTTTTTTGTCGGAAAAGAAATTAAATAAAATATGCCGTCTTCAAGTGATAGTGAATCGGAACGAATGATACCGAAAACAATACCGCTATCGCCCGCGTATATACCCCCTGCACCCCCACTACCATTTGACATACCGGCCGATTACTTCACTAGCCTTAGAACGGGTTGGATTTATTTGTTGCGGAAGGGAGACTTAGAACTCCAACTGCAAAGATTTAATTTGGACGCAACCGGTACAGTAGACGACATGCGCAAAAGACTAGTACGTTTCGTACGCGAGGGTAGAGCGTCACCGCAACCCGTACAACATCCGTTTGCGTTACCGCCTGGCGTATCTAACCCAACCGTCCAGATTCAGCAACCCCCAACCCCTATACCGGTACCAACCCTGTCATTGGCAACCACCACTACAACCACGGTTACGACAACCATGCATCTAACTCCGCAACGCACACTTTCTTTTGCAATGCCGAGTTATACGCCCACTCTGACAACCGGGATAGCCACAGCTGTTACCGCACCCACAACCTGCCTACCCCTTATTTATCGATCTACAGCTCCGCCACCCCTAATTCAGACCACACCACCCGTGTGCATAGCTCCAAATTTTCAACAAGCAATGACACAGCCTATATTTCATGCTATACCGCCAGCGATGTCAAATGCCCCGCCCCAAGTGGTGAACAAACGAACAAACCCGAACAAACCCGAACAAACCCCCCCGATAATTCAGCGAACAGCTCCAGCACATATTTTTCAACAATCACCGGTCCCCAACAACCATAATGTAATACAAATACGGAATTGGAATGTTTATTTTGACGGAAATTCCGACCCTGCAACGTTTCTGGAAAGGGTAGAGGAAATCTGCACCTCTCAAAGCATAAATCCAGATACCATACTCCCCCAAATACCGGAAATCCTAAAGGGCGATGCCGCATTATGGTTCCGAAATAATAAACATAACTGGAAAAACTGGACAGATTTCCAAACCGCTTTTCGAATTTTTTATTTTCCGGTTAATTATGAGGTTGATCTAGAAGCCGAAATTAGTCGCCGTGTGCAAAAACACAACGAACCAGTTGGCAAATACATTACCGCACTACAAACTTTGATCCGCCGTCACGGAAATATACCACCATATCAGGAACTGAACTGGTTATACCGGAATCTGCTACCGGAATACCGTCAATACATACGCCGTAACGATTTCTATGATACCGGGTCGTTCTCAAAGGCCGTACGGGAATATGAAATTTTAAACCGGGAAATTCAGGAATCAAAACGTGTACAATCATATTCTATAAGTTACCAATGGCGACCGCCAGTAAACCCCCAGTACCACCAGTCAAATCCGCATTCTAGATCGCATAGGGAGGTACCGCCAGCTTATCCGCAAGCTCAACAGTCACAACCTGCCTATACACCGCCGCCACCCCCCGAAACACCGTCTACATCCTCAGCTAATACTAATAGAACCGCTCCGGTACACACAACACCTCACTCACCCCGTACCGGACCGGCTAACCAAAATAACGCCGGTAACCAAGAGTCAATCTGTTGGAGATGTGGACAGACCGGACATATGCGTCAAAATTGTCAAAACCGGTCTAAATTATTTTGCTCCAGATGCGGCCGGGAAGGAATAATGTCTCGGGACTGCGAATGTACAAGACCGGGAAACTGGAGAGACCCTGCGCAACAGCAGGGCATGCGCAGGTAAATGCCGAAACCCCGCCGGACCGAATCATGTTTTTTTAAACCGTGACTGTATTAAAGATCTCAAAACCGCACACTCTATCTAACCAGACCCCCCGAAACCGAGGGTAATTCTTACAACCGAACCCGGAACTACCCAATTCGATTTACTTTTCAGAAGATGTCGAGCCAGACGCTTAGCCTGTCCACCTCACTGGTCCAAGACGATAGAGACCGCCAGCCTACCGACGCTACCATGTCCGACCTGCGGCCATAAGAACGCCTTTGTCCGGAGGCTTCCGGAATAAGGAAAAAATTTTCTGTTATTACTGCCAGTAAAAGAAAAAATTGATTACTATCGTTCAATTTTTTTTAGCAAGTGAGGGGGGAATGTAACGAAGTTACCTAAGTTTTACCGAATTGACGACGGGTTTAGCACCGAGTTATTGGAGGGTAGTTGTCTCCGTGGTTTTTCAATTGATTTTTCTGTTTCTTTCATGCAACCGACTTATTGTGTATTTTTCTAGCCGCCGGTAAGGAAGGTTTTTGGATTTGATCAGGAAAAGTAGTTAATCTCCGCTATAGCAGAGGCCGTCTTGATTGACAAACCAATTTACGGCATTCCGATACAGGTAGTTCAGCGCTGGTTCCTGTACCGATTCGTAAGGATGACGATCGCGCGCCGTTCTTAAAATCCCCAGATCTTTGACCATTTCCGTGGTGGGAGATAAAAAGTTGAAATCCGAGATCGAACCAAAAATACGAGCCTTCTCGATCCAGCTTTGCAGCCGACCAAAAGTAATTTTGAAAGTGCATAGTTTCCAGCTAGTGAACCGATTACCGTTATTTTTTTTCCTATTATTCTTTTCCGCCGCCGACGAATACCGTTATCATCTGTGGTAAGCAACATTGATTATTTTTATATATTTGAAAATCATTTCCTGCTAAACTTTTCCGCCGCCTTACAATCATTTTCATTTATCCGTATTTAGAACTAGATTTATTCGATAGTTTACCGAGCTTGCTTTTGCTTAATACCGCCACGCTTTAATCATTTTCATTTGCCTGTATGCATGATTAAAATTGCTCGATAAATACCGTCGAATTCACCAGTAGTTAGTACCGCCGCCGCAATACCATTTTCACACCGACCGCTTATAAGTTTTCCGTTCTTAAAATTATTACCGGACTTTCTCGTACTTAACACCGCCGCCCGAAAAGCATCTTTATACCACTTGTTAGATAACTTGTCCTGCCGAAACGCTTACCTGTATATTACCGCTATAATTCCTTTAAATATATCCACCTACCGTTTCCCAGGAATACCTGCTTTGTTTCCTGCTTAGTAGCGAGTTGGTTCCCGGAACTTACGAAGAAATCTGCTTTTTTTATTTTTTAGGGTAATGTTTATATTTTGATATATTAACTTGTATTTTATTTTTTTTTTGAATCCGCTTACCCAGAAATAATAAAATTATTTTACATTTCCCGACATAGGTGTGTTTTATTTCCCATAGGAACTTAGAGGCGTGAATGACTGTTAACTGTATGCGCTAATAGAACTCTGTCTCCAACTGTTTAAAGGTTACCCAGGGCTCCGGGGGTTCTGATTTTCCCTAAAAATTAAAATCAGTGGCGCTCGAGTAAAACTCCGTTCATTTTTGTATATTCTCTTTGATTCCGCCCACAGAACGCTTTAGAAGTTATTCAATTCAAACCCGACCGAATTTACCGCCGAATTACCGACCGCCGAATACCCGAAATTGAATAACTTCCGCGTCTGAGGGATAACTTGACAATTGAGATTAAAATAGAGGTTCTTTACAAAAAGTATTCTCTAATCCGTACAAAAATTTAATTTTTATTAGCCAGTTTCAAAAAGCAATTTTTATCCGCCGTTACAAAAAGTGGCTCTTACAAGTTTAGCACCCGAGCCTTACAATTTCTTCCTTTTTTGGGTTCAGCTATCAAAACATAGAAATTATAAATTTTGATAGTTCAAAATAGGGCGTGGCACCGAAAAAAATTTCGCCTGCGGCGCTTTTTTAAAGAAAGAAAGAAAGATGAAACGAAAGGTATAGACCCCCCCCCCCGTGGCAATATTCTAAATACGCCACTGAATAGTATTAAATAGTTGTATAAAGAGTACCTACGTAAATTCTTATAAAGAATAGAAGGCCTTCTTCTCAGTGTGTCAGACAAATAAAGATTATTTGGTCTCAGTAGAAGTAAGTCAAACAAATCATTTATTTAATTTATTAAATTGAACATTTTTTTCAATGTTGAACGATAGAAGTATTAGGTATATTCATGCATAAATAAATAACTTCTTATTTTCAAAAATAGATGCCATTTATTATTTTACTAGGCTGGGTCAAACGAAACATTTTGACAACTTCTGGCACACCGGACACTGACCAAAAAACTTTCATATTCCATAATCTACTCTCGCGGAATTCATAACTCGGCCCTTCAATATTAGATAACGTTGCTAACCACGCTCGCATACGGTGTGTGTGCTTTCCCCATTCGAAAGCAATATAAAACGACTTCGGCATGATTTATCACTTTTTCGGGCTTTCCGGATTTTTGTATGTTTATGATACGGGAATTAGGGACTTAAAAGTCGTGAATGTTTAATGGCCTATCATCGCTTTCGGGTATTTTTCACTCGCGTGTTGCATTTAAAACGTTTAAGTACTCAAAACCAAATCAAATTTATTTCAAGGCATACCTATCTTTATTGAGGAAAGTAAAAAGCAATTTTCATACATTTGTGGTACCGTGCGAGCAAAAATTATTTGCATCAAAGAGGGCCTTGTATTTAAGGACGTAATGCTTAGCCGTAGAGCTTAATACCTGTTGGGTGTCAGTAACTACCTGAATTAACATTCAATCAGTTATTCCGTCATCTTTGACAGTCGTTACACGTAATTTGATTCATCGCTAATTTTTCCAATTTCTTGAACAATTCACACAATGGGCTTTACGGAACAGCACAAAACATTCATGGTTGAAGCCTATATATTGTAGTTTTTTTTGGGGGGGTGCTAATTTAGATTTCAGGGGCGCTTAGCACCCCCAAGTAACCCCCTAACTACGCCTATGCGTGGCTGTGTTTAGGGAAACAGGTTCTATACAACACAAAAAAGGAGCAGGAAGACCATCTGTAAGAACAGAAGAACTTGTTGCAAACGTTCGTGAAATAATGCAAAATACGCCAACAAATTGTATAAGACGCCTGTCCCAAGAAGTGGCAAGATCTTATAGAACATGCAGGACTATTTTTAAGAAGCAGTAAATTTATTTCCTTATAAAGTGCAAGTATTCCAAGAAATACAAGCCGCAGATTTTGAAAGACGCAGGAATTACTTTCAATGGTTTACCAAAAATTTATTGGAAAGAAATGATTTATTAGAACTAGACCTGACATTTTCTTCGGATAAAGCCTGGTTCCACCTCTTCGGTTATGTGAATTCTCAGAATACCTATAATAATTTTTCTTTTTCTTTCTGTATATTCCTACTTAATTCTGTAATTTTGTAAACAACAAAAATACATTTGTATTTGTCCACTTATTTTATTACTCATTAGGTTGGCATATCATGTCATAATATGAAATTAACAAAATTGTAACCTAGATTCGGTTACATATTATTATATCGTCCCCATATCATTGTGATCTAAACCAAGCCCTACGTTTTTTAATCCAAGCCCTCTTTGATGCAAATACTTTTTGCTCGCACGGTATATATTCTTTTATATTTAAAATATAATTATTGTTGAACACCGTTTACTCTCCATACTTAGACATTTTCCTCCTCCTTTTTGTAATTTTCTTTTAGTGGACGGCTGGATGATCAACAGTCCTTGTTAATAGCGAAAGAAAATGAGAAAAACCATTAGCAACTCATTGGAACGGATACGGTGTGCATGGCATCGTTGGGATGACTACTCGTCAATTAACTCATTTTCGAGATGCTGTTTTAATTACTCTTACATCTACGGCAACAATACTACAAGGGGAATATAACGTGTTGTTTGTATACCATACAGAATGTCCGGGAAATGATCTTACAACGGTTTGATACGTTAAATGCACAGACATAATATAATATAAGAAGACACAACATTCCATTTGTTTACTATCAGACATACTTCATACTTCCAAAGTTTCAGATGAGTTAGAATGAGATGGGTTTCAAAAATGTCTCTAAAAAATTGCAACGCCGCGCTGTAAGCTCGCTGCTATCCTTCAATGAGGAAAAAGATCTAATACAACAGGTTTACTAAGACATAGTTAGTGGCGTAGCGTGTAGGGGGCCAGGGGGGGCGACCGCCCCCCCCCGCCCTTTGAGCCCTTTTCCAAACGGCGCCCCCTTCCCACTCTCCCAGTAGTTTCCAGTTCCAGGTTTTAATTAGGTTATTATTTGTTTATAACTTTAAGAGTAAAGAAACATAAAATAAACCTGCTACCTATTTCGAGATTCTATCCCCCAGGAGTCCCAGGACCCATAATGAGCCATGAAAACGAAGCACTTTTTTTTACTTTTTTTACTCTTCTCAATGCGACGCATTTTGTTCTCAGTCAAGCGGTTTCTCCACAAATAGAAAATCAGAACAGCGTCGCCAAAAACGAATTGTATCCGTTAGAGCCTATAATTCACAAGACGTTGGTGGGGATTCGTAGCGATCGGCAATCGCCGCGCGCCTGATTATTAGTTTTATCGTATTTGTTGCGCAGGTCACATCGTTGCTCGGAGTCTTCTAGCTGTCCTGTCTAAATTTGAATTTTATTTATCGTGCCAATAACTGTTTCAATTAACATACAAGAGTTTCGCCGCCCGAATATTGTAGCTACGAGCCAATTAAAAGCGTGCGTATGTTTCGCGTTCAATGCTGCGTTGTATTAGAATTTTTTTTAAACCGACCAGAAAATTTACACTTTCTGGACAATTTTTTGTCTAGAAAATAACGTTTTTCCGATCGTAAGACCGGAAAAGTGACATTAGAGACCGGAAAAATATTTTCCGGACTCTAATGTCACTTTTCCGGTCTCTAATGTCACTGTCACCCTGTTTTTTGTTTTTCCAATCGCTCTTTGATAATACAAGATACCTTGATTTCGTTATTATGACAACAACATTTCGATGTATTGTCGAGTGACAGTTCGTTGATTTTTAATTTTGTTCTTTATGTCAAACTTGTTTCGCGTAGATTATAAAATATACCGAAGTGTCGGTCTTAAAAAAAATATTGTACGTCACGCAACCGAAAATTAGTGTTTTCCAGGTCTCTCCAAGCTTCCAGGGCGAGCCATAGGTGAGTCTCAACCTGAAAAATACTACTTTCCGGTATTGTAACGTAAATTACTATTCCGGTCCCTGTTTTTTGTTTTCCCAATCGCTCTTTGATAATACAAGCTACCTTGATTTCGTTACTATGACAACAACATTTTGATGTATTGTCGAGTGACAGTTCGTTGATTTTTAATTTTGTTCTTTATGTCAAACTTGTTTCGCGTAGATTATAAAATATATCGAAGTGTCGGTCTTAAAAGAAATATTGTACGTCACGCAACCGAAAATTAGTGTTTTCCAGGTCTCTCCAAGCTTCCAGGACTCGCCTACGGCTTGTCTCGACCTGAAAAACACTACATTCCGGTCTTGTAACGTAAATTACTCTTACGTTTACGTGAAAGGAATTTGTGTTTTATTACAAACTGGCCTTAGTTTTACGATTCGCCTAATATACGTCACAGACAATAATATATGAACGAAAGACGAACGCTGGTATAAATTTGAAAATGGACCAGAATGCTTTTTGATAGCCGATATATTCCGGTCTTGTTCCCGCACATATGTTGCCACTTGGTCACTTGAGATTTGTCTTGTAAAAGGCAGTGGCTCCGAAAATGTTACCATTACAATGAGACCGGACCGAAAGTAAAATTAGACATAAATTACAATCTCGCCGTATTGTGGGTATGTCACTTGTTAGTCGAGTCAATGAATACATAAAACAGGCAATATTCGTAAGTCCTTAAGAACAGCTCTGATTTTGATGGGTTTTTTTTTATTTTGTTTTTTTATTTTATTTAAAATCAGAAACCTTTTGGAGCGGGGACAAAATTATTTATATTGTTTAAACAATATCTATGATATTTATGCAGAAAAAAAATTTTTTTGGTATACAATATCCATTGAGGACTTTAAAATAGATATATTTATGTTTTTTTCTTTTATATTCCCATTGTAAATAGTTTTAAATTATACTTCAATATAAGAATAATAATTATATAAGCAATTACATACACAAAGAAATAAAATAAATAAGAAAAAAATAGGAAATATTTATTTTTTGTACAAAAAAAGGTAGTTAGAATGGATATACCAATCCAAAACATTTCATAGCCGACTTAAGATTTAGACATTTCATCAACAAAGCACCGGCGTATACAAGGGGGGGGGGGGGGGTAATGGGGGTAATTACCCCCCCCCCCCCCCAAGATTACTTAAGCGTTGTTTAATTTTTGTCCTTACTCCTTAAAGCTGCTATTATCTAGTATCCTAGCCAGGCACGTAGCTAGGGGGGAGGGTACAAGGGGCCTGAACCCCCTCCGAAACTCGAGCTCTGATTTCGGCAACATGGGCAATACATTAAACATTTCCTACACTATTACATTTTCTTCACCTCAATTATTACCAGGTTTGTTTTTGAGATTTTCTTGAGGATTTTGTGTTGTGTTTTTTATTTTTCCCACTTGAAAACCTTCAACAAGGTGAAATTAACAATATCAAATACAATTTTTCAATTTTGTTTCTTTTAGGTAAGCAATCATAAAAATAACATAAACTTGGAATACTGGATAATTTTACTGCATACGAAAAAAGATATTTCCTAAAATTGAACAACCCTTGAATTTTTACATCTTCAACAGAAGTCAGAAATCATAATAAATTAGATCCACGGAATAAGCAATTACGGTAAACCTTACTTCACCCTACGTAAATATATAATTTAAAAAATGCCAGAACATACCTGAGACGCATACGAGTGTCTATACAACGCACACTGTTTGCGGCATGCTCTTGCATATAACGTTCATTCGGGTCAGGGTCAGTTCGGATTGAATATATCAGTTGAATTCGAGCGTTACACAGCCGAGTCTGACGCGTGACGGCGACGCGTGACAGCTCAGTTTAATTCAGTGCCCACAAAAAGTGCTAAACGCGCCTAAAGAAGTTTTCACTTCAATAATTTAATTATTATTTCAAACTAAATCGGAGCATCCATGCCGTCATAATAACGCGTGATAGCGGCACGTTACATACTCACAGATAGGAGTAATCTGTGCTGTGACATAATGGTTTCCTTCTCGCCACTGTATGTGGTAGGTATTTTCAATACGCCTATGATACTTGCGTAAGATGCAAGATCTGTGAATTTTTTTTTGGTTTTTACATTAGCAAGAAATAAACAGTATTTACTTATTACTTTTCGAGTGTGTTGTTAATTTTTGCAATAAATCTGACAACCCTTAATATTTCAGAAACAGTTGAAGATAGGTATAGGATATTGTACGTGAAATATGTCTAAAATTTTCTGATGAATCCAAAAATTGAATAATATACAGGGTATTGTATTTAAAATAAGAAAGTTGATATTGGCCACTGTTACATGACACACCCTGTATAAAAAGTTTTTATTGAAAAAAAAGCTCAACTAGAAATACCAATCGACGTGTCCGAGCGTTTTTTCGGACACGCTCCCATGTATTTATTATCGAATTTATTCCATTTGGCTAATGTTCTACTTACAAATAAAAATTAAGGCAATTACTGGTACTATCCAGATTAAAAACAATTTGAAAACCGCTCAAATCCATTCTAATAATTGCCTGCATCTAATAGGTTCGTTATAGAATATCGAATTAATAACAAGATCATTTTTTCCGATGCTATTCGTCAAGTTTTTTGCATCACTTTGATAGTAGGTAGTGGTCATTTACATTTTCTAATCTAGACCTAGACTAACCATGCTGGCAAACATTAATTTATTCGTTCATAGAGGTAATTATCTATTTCCCATCTACTAGAGAAAAAAATAGAGTTATGGTGCTATCGAGTGGTAATCTATGATATAAAAACGGACGCATAAACACAGTGGCGTCTCGTCGCCTCAAACAAATGAATAATTTTCAAGTTTTTACTAAATTTTGATTTTTATACCGTGCGAGTAAAAATTATTTGCATCAAAGAGGCCTTTGAATAAAAAACGTAAGTCTCGGTTTAGATCGCAATGATATGGGGACGATATATCTAACCAAATCTAGGTTAAAATTTTGTCAAATTCATATTATGACATGATATGCCAAACTAATGAGTAATAAAATAAGTAGACAAATACAAATTTATTTTTGTTGTTTACAAAATTAACAAAGTAAGAAGTACAGAAAGAAAAAAAAAATTACATAAATTGCTGAAATTGGCCACCTTCTTGGAATACTTGCACTTTATAATTAAATAAATTTAGCTGCTTCTTAAGAATAGTCCTGCATGTTCCATAGGATCTTCCCACTTCTTGGGGCAGGCGTCTTATACAATTTGTTGGCGTATTTTGCATTATTTCACGAACGTTTGCAACAAGTTTTTCTGTTCTTACAGATGGTCTTCCTGCTCCTTTTTTGTGTTGTATAGAACCTGTTTCCCTAAACACAGCCACGGTTCTTTTCGGGCAATGATAAAAATCCCCAGCAATAAAAGCAACGTTAGGAAAACGTTCGTGAAAATCGTTCATGCACAAACCCGGATTGTATTGCCACTCACCATTTACTCTAACCCCTTTTCGAAAATACGCTTCAACCATGAATGTTTTGTGCTGTTCGGGTTTGTTCTTCTGGAAAATATTCCTGGTAATTTTTGCGTAAAGTTATAAGATGAATATGGAACTCGTTCATAAGATCATTCGGTAGCTCAAAATCAAATTTTTTTTTAAGTTCTTTTAACAACGGAAAGCTGTTCAAATTTTGTTTAATCAAGGACTCTGCCCAAAATTTATAAATTATTTGATTACGATATTTCTCAGATTAAATCCGCGGAGCACTTGAAAACGTACCGCGGAGCACCTAGTGCTCCGCGGAGCACAGTTTGGGAACCGCTGGCTTAGAACTACTATTATTGTGACATAGTAGATTTACAAAAAAAAGATCATGCACGCCCCTGACTAAAATTATGGTTCTATCAAGTGGGAAACTCAGTTAAAGAAATGACATACCTACATTCAGTTACAATATAATAGTTAACACATGCAATGTCATAGAAGCAAAATGACCGATCTATCAGGTTTTTTGCGTACAATGAATATACCGACTTTTTTATGTTAAGTACGTTGTACTTCCGATTTTTTACTAGACAAGCACCGTGAAACCATGGTACCCCTGTTATATAAAGTTAAAGCCTAAAAAATACTTTTTGCTATTTGATGAATTTAATTGGTACTATTTTAGTACTACACTCGTAGTGCAGGTGGGAGAGTTAAGGTAGTAAAAAATGAATGTATGTTGGTATCTATTCTGTACGTAAATGAATTGTGGGAAACCAAGCATGGAAATTGTACTATGATAATATTATATACAGTGTGTCTCCGGATGGAGTTGACAAGAGGAAAAATATCTTTATGATTGATTTTACGGCTAACAGTTATTCTTTATAAAAAATTCTGCTTGTCGAAAAAATTAATTTACCATATAAAAATTTTAGATCAGATGTACAGGGTGTTGATAAATTAAGATAACATGAAAATGCTTTAAGAGAAGTACCATTATTTATTTTTTTAGACAAAATATTTATAAAACAAAGTTGTTTATGGTCCAAAGTAAAGCCTAAATACAAAATTTGAAATCAGAATTCCAATTTTGGTTTTTTATTTTTTACAATAGAATTTATGAACATTCGTATTTTACTTTTTTGAAGGTTCATGTATGATGCACCCACACATTAAATTTTATTATTTTCTAATAAGCCAATTAGAAGTAATTTAGAAAAAGCTGTTCGCAAAATTTGAAAAAATTAAAAATGGCTTTGTTAGGTATACATACCTCAAGCAAGTATTAATTAAATGATAACTTTTTAATATTTTATTAGTTTCAACATATTTTAAAGTGTAATAATGATTTAATAAACTCAAGTACTTAAATATTTCAACATTGGGTGACAAATGAAAAAATAACAGTTTTTAAAAAATACCTTTTAGGACAACCAACGGCATAGCTATAATAACTTTCGACACTGTCAGGCGCGGATAAAAGAAAATAGCGTCGAAGGGGGAAAAAAAAATTGCGCCGCAGGCGAAAATTTTTTTGGGTGCTACGCCCCTTTTTGAATCAAGGTGCTTAGTTTTGAAGTGGAAAAAGTAGAAAACACAACACAAAATCCTCAAGAAAATTACAGAAACAACCCGGTGCGTTTAGGAGGAGGGTTTGATATTTTTACTTATCTTTCAGAGAATTTCTACTTTTGAGCTGTTATTGGAGTCGCAGCTGAATTGACATGGTGATGGTTTAATCAAAAGCTGAATTTACAGTATCATTTGTTTTATGAGATTGCTGACATTGCATACAAGTTTATTATTATTATGAAACTTTGAGGGAAATTTAAAGTTACTTAAAAGTTCACTTAAAGAAGCACGCGTCACGTGGTTTTAGCGTCAATGGGGGGGGGCGGGGGGTCCGGACCCCCTAAACCCCCTCTTATATACGCCACTGAAAAAAAAAATGTAAATGACTACTTAATGATGCTCAAACATTCCTTCATTTACTGCCAAGCAATATCCTAAACGGTCATAAAATTCAGTTCTTATACAGGGTGGCCCTTTAGTGTGGCAAAGTACAATAGCTCCGTTACTATTTCAAATACATTAAAAATATTAATACAAAAGTTGAAGGGCAGTAAGTGACTTATAACGTAAAATTATTTTTAACTCTATAGGGTGGCTCAAAAAAGCGGAACAATAAAAAATGTACTTTTTTCAAATGGAACACCCTGTATATTTTTACATTTTTAAATTCCACATAAAATTACAATTATTTTTTATTAAATACATTATTAGTCTATACTTTATAGTTTCCGAGATATTGACTCTCGAAAAGTGACACTTTTGAACTTTGACAGCTTCTAACTTTCTAACAGTACGTCTTAGAGCAAAACGGCTTACATGTCCCTATCTTCAATTTTTATTATCTTCCCAAAAAAATCAACTTCCGGTTAAACCGGATGTTACTCAAAAGCAGGAAATATAGTTGTTCCGGTTTAACTGGAAGTTGATTTTTTTGGGAAGATAATAAAAATTGAAGATAGGGACATGTAAGCCGTTTTGCTCTAAGACGTACTGTTATAAAGTTAGAAGCTGTCAAAGTTCAAAAATGTCACTTTTCGAGAGTCAATATCTCGGAAACTATAAAGTATAGACTAATAATGTATTTAATAAAAAATAATTGTAATTTTATGTGGAATTTAAAAATGTAAAAATATACAGGGTGTTCCATTTGAAAAAAGTACATTTTTTCTTGTTCCGCTTTTTTGAGCCACCCTATAGAGTTAAAAATAATTTTACGTTATAAGTCACTTACTGCCCTTCAACTTTTGTATTAATATTTTTAATGTATTTGAAATAGTAACGGAGCTATTGTACTTTGCCACACTAAAGGGCCACCCTGTATTAGTAAGTTGAAATTGCAATATTTAGTTCTTCCAAATTTTTATAAGGCACATTTTTATAAATGGCACATTTTTATAAACGACACTTTTATAGTTATTAATGATACTAGTTCGATATGAACCAGTGGCGGTTACTCTATAAGGCCGCCCCTCCTAGGAATTTTAACATAACACGCAAATTAAATGTTTATTTAAATATTTATTATTATTAAATTTAATACTAATATTATTCATATAGGTAGTTAAAATTTCTAAATTTTAAAAAACCATAGCAACTCACCAATTCTGAACTCATCTCTAATTGTCCGTTTTCGTTGACCAACGATAAGCAAGCCTTCTCGTGTGAATTTTAGATAATTGAATTCCGTCGTTGAAACGCTGCGACGGACGGTGAATCTCGCCTGGCCTATATAAATTTCGCCGAACGAACCCGAACGTCACCAGGTTATATCCGATTTATTTAGGGACTCTACGGCCGCGGTATTTTAGCGCCTGTATTGCTTTATACATTTCGGACTATGTCTGTGGCGTAAGCGCGCGTCGAGTTCGAACTAATAAAAATGAATTTCGTCAATAATATAATTCAAATAAATTTTTGTAGGCTGCAATTAGCGGATAAACTTAAAATTAAAGAACTGGGGAGGCCGTTGCCAAATATAAAGTTATCACAAACTTGTGAACGACTGGCCGAAACCCGATCTTTTACGCGTCGGTTTTCAAAAGACATTTATAAATGTATGTATTAATTTACCTAAAAAATTTTTAATAAATAGATACTTTTTCGAGCAATTTGCTTATATGTCATTTGGTATTGGATTTCTATTGCGCCCCTCCAAACACAAACCCCACGACACGCCACTGAAATATGCACAAGTTTCATTAACAAAGTTCATATCTAACGTGTATCATTCCAAATTTAATCTACGACAATGCAAATAGATTTTATTCGTCTAAATTTCATTGATATCAGATAACGTTTTCGTAATTTTTAAAATTTCAGGTGTCCATATTAGTCGATATCATGGTAATCGCATTTTTGATTGTTTTAATTTCGATTTTGACAACGTCATTATTGCCGTCTAATTTTCTATTGTATGCAAAGTGTTGGCCAAAAATAATTTAAATATGGGAGATTCTGAATCCGAAAGTGTCCCTTCGGATGTTTACAATAAATAAATGCAATCCGTTTTTCTAAGTAATAATAACAAATAAATAGTTTGCACCAACTTTCTTTTTGTTTTTGTATCTTAACATTTGGATGTTATTATGAATTCATAATGGCACTGAGTGCTATTATGAAGGTCATAATGACATCTAAATGATAATGCTAAATACGTCATAATGGCATTGTCGCAGATTAATGTTTTAAAACTATGGTGACATTACCACGTACCAAATTAATAATATAAGAAGCAGTGGCGGCGGTAAACATGTGATAATATACATGAATACTAATTTTTACATTGCTTGTTTTTTAATATTAATCTAAAATTTATAAATACGTCAGCTAGGCAGGCGGATAGGGGGGCCCTCCCGCGCCGCGGGTCTTGCGGGGGCCTTATCGCCGCCACTGATAAGAAGTAAATTGCATTGAATATGTACACGATCGCAGCCCTGGAAAAGATTATAAGATAGTTTGTGCAGTCCGTCCTCGTCCAACGATACACAGACATGTTTTATGACCATCAATAACGCCAAAGGAGATTAATCAGAAGCCGCAATGATATGCCTATAAATAACAATGGAACAGCGATTCTTTGCTACCAAGCCGATCTAAAGGAATTATATACACATTCACCCACAAAACCAATTACCTTGCTGCCTGAATCTGAATAGGCATTATATCGTTTTTTATGAATAGTGGAAGTAGCTACCTGTATAAGTTGTAGCGTAGAGGAACAATACCAAGAGAAACCATCCAATGAAAACATTTTACCGCTCATAATTTTGTACGATGTACACATTTTGAATTCTTATAAGGAATAGAAGGCTTTTTTCTCAGTGTAGTACCTAACGCAAAATTTTGATTTCAACCCACAGAACTGAAAAAATAAGGCGAAGCCCTAATGGGGCGTATAAATAGAACACTATAGTCTACCGGGTGGTACACGGCTAATATTTATACTTTTATGTAATTTGCGCAGTATAGGTACTGTGGAATGATGCTTTCTTACAGTTTTGCCGAAAAGCCTGGTGCTAATTTCATTATTTTCCTCTACATAGAGAAAAGTTCCAAGTCCGCATTCTTTTCTTGTGCTCTGCCATTAACTACATCATTATTTTGCTCTAATTAGTTGCATTTTTTATTAATAACAGTACCTTTACTTTCAAAATTACCAGGGTTGGTTGAATTCGTCCAAGTGGACATAATTGGACGATTTTGTCCAATTATGTCCGTCCGGAGAAAATCAATTGTTCTGGACAAAATGGACAAAATTGTACAAAATCAATTAAACACAAATTAAATTCAAAAAACTTTATTATATTTGGATTAGGGTGTCAAACAAAACTTAAACAACAATAAAATATAAACAACTAAAACATTTTGGTTCTTGACTAGCAGACTAGCCATTGTTGTCTTATCTAAATTTAACATTATCAAGCAAGTCTACAATATAAAGTATAAAATAATATGCATTCAACTGTTAAACAAAACCTTAACTTCGGATGTACATCTCTACATTACATACAACATGCAATATATATTATACCTAATAAGTAATAAGAATAAGGTAGTAGGTAGTGTAGGTATACCATACCTACTAAAAAATAAAACTCAGTGCGACAGCAAAATAAAAAAAAATCATTATTTGTGAATGATTGTATTGATTGTTGTACAAATGTAGATGTAAATTGCTTTATTAATAAATATAATCCGTTAGTAATAAAAATTAAAATATTCAGTTAGTTTCAGGTTCAGGCGGAGGTTCGTTGTCCAGGTTGTCCTTGCCCTTTATGCTCACGTTCAACATTTTATATGATGAAATTTGATTTTGTCCAATATTGTCCGATTTTGTCCGTTTTTGTCCAATTTTGTCCACGTCCTGGACAAAATCAAAAAAAGTTGACAAAATCACAACCCTGCCCGTAATGAAAACACAAAAAATTGTATCTATCAAATCCCTTGCGAGTGTGGCGAATCGTACATTGGAGAAACAAAAAGACCTCTTCCCGTACGAGTTAAAGAACATCTGAAACATACTCAAAGAGGTGAAACTTCGAGATCAGGTATAGCGGAACATGTATGGACCAACCAACATAATACAGTGGTCGGAAGCCAAGGTTTTGGACACGGAACAGCACTGGAGAAAAAGAAAATTCAGAGAAGCAGCTTTCATGAATTAAAATACCCATATATTTAGTAAACCAAGTATAGATATCCCCAATATCTGGAAGCCTCTTCTTGTCCAAAACCAACAGCTCAAACTTCACACTCCAATAAGCACGTAGGCGGAGTCGTCAAGCTTCATTGCACATGGATAGTGTTTAAGACAGTAGCCTTAGAATTTTAATTTAGTTTACACTTGAAAACGGTTAGAGATACTGACTAACCGAAACGTTGTGTTAAGTAACAAAATAAAGACAATGGAAGTCCGACAAGGTAATTTTTTTTTTTTTTTTGATAATATTGTCCTATCACAATTTACGAAGTTACATTTTAGCCATATATTTTTATGCTGGCAGGTTATTTCCATAGCGAACCAAACTCACTCGGACTTTAACATTCCTTCTGAGAAATGACTTCCGTCCTGCCATCTTGAGGCGCTAATTTAAGTGGACACGACGTCGTCTGGAACGGAGCGACCACTTAGAGAACAAATGCACCCATTACCGAATATAAAAGCTGACAAATGTCCGCACTCGGATTAAAAAGGATCCCGCCGATGATGACCACTATGCCCGAATAACTTAATCCCATATTTTATTTCGGTCTGAAAGGGGGGTATCGGCTATTCATTTAACGCATTTGGATCAAATGAATTGTTAGAAATGTTATTCATATTTTAGCCGAGAGGAGTCAAAAATGTTAAGACAAAGTCGCAATTACATTAGTTAGGCCAGGCCGAAGACCGTAACTTAATTATATATTAAGAATTCAGTAATGTTTTCTATTGCTCAGGAACAGCACGGCTTCTGTAGAGGTAGATCAACGGCTACAAATATGATGATTTTTACTCAAACGGTGTTGGAAGCGTTGGAAAATGGATACCAAGTTGATGCTGTCTATACAGACTTTAGCAAGGCGTTTGACTCTGTGAATCATCATATTCTGGCAAATAAACTGGAGTGCTTTGGTTTTTCTGGAAGTTTACTTAAGTGGTTAATATCTTATATAAGTAATAGAAAACAGTTTGTCAAAGTAAAGGGTTTTGTTTCACAGGAGATATCCGTTACAACTGGCGTACCACAGGGCAGTCATTTGGGTCCTTACTTATTTATAATCTTTATCAACGATTTAATGTTGGAAATTTTATTTTCACATCGTTTGTGCTTTGCTGATGACTTAAAATTGTTTGCTGTTGTTAAGTCAGTTTATGATGCTTTGAGGATCCGAGAGGACTTAAACAGAGTGTATGAGTGGTGTGTTAGAAATAAAATGGACTTAAACATTAAAGAATGTAAAATAATTACTTTTCATCGCACAATGCAGCCACTTAACTATGATTATAAATTAAATGATTGCATCTTGGAAAGAGTTACCACTCTGTGTGACTTAGGTGTTCACTTGGATGTTAAGTTAGATTTCCATATTTACTATGAATATATTGTAAATAAATCATTAAAGTTATTGGGCTTCATGTGTAGAAATACTAGAGATTTCCAAAATATGGACAGCTTGAATACGATTTACAAAACTCTTGTTAGGTCATGTTGGGAATACCTTTCTTGTGTGTGGTCACCGTCATATTTAATACACATTCAAAATATCGAAAAGGTACAAAAAAAATTCATTAGATTTGTTGCATACAAGTTTAGATTGCCTGTTGACTCCTATGATGGTATGAGGCGGAGACTGAGTTTGGACTTGCTTTCTGAACGCAGAATCAAATTTGACATATATTTTTTATTTAAAATAGTAAATGGAATAATTGAATGCCCAGATCTATTACATCGAGTTAACTTTCGAGTTCCACCTAGGGACACACGAAATCACTTTCTTTTTGCACTTGACCACCAGTAATCTGGTTTAATATAGTACTACTGTAGTTCCGACTGGTAGTTGTAATGAAACTTGACATTAATCATAAAAATATTTACTTGCTACGGTTAATAAAGCATACCTATACTTACCTCTAAAAATCAATGTAGTTCTTAAAAATTTAAATAGCTTTTAGTGTGATATTGTTCTTGTAGCATAACATATTGCATCGATTATGCAACATGGTTTACTAAGATGGTAAAATCGTCCATCAATATATACAGGGTGTTTCAGAACATGTGGGCAATCTCTCGGATTCATATAGATTAGGTGAAAATAACATGATAAGTTCATATAATATTTTTTCCTAAGAGCCCCCCTCGAGGAGATATATGCCCCTAAAGACCGGCCCTGAAAACTAATCTTTGAATCGACCTGTATATTTTGATTAAAATTTAGTATAATCTACACTATGGAAAGCTTTATTAAATAGGTTAATAATAAAATGTATAGTTTATTCTGTGGGCCAGGGACGGACTAGCTTGGGCATAAAAAATCTTACATCTTTGACAGGTACGATTAAACCTTTTTAAAGCATGTTAACGGTCAAGTGGATTTTTCTCGAAAACGGTTCAACTTATCAAAATCTACGAAGAGTATCTATTTTGCGTTAAAATACGTAAGCTATCCAAAAATAATATAAAAATCCCGATTGCATGACACCTGTTAAAGATGTAAGATTTTTTATGCCCAAGCTAGTCCGTCCCTGGCTCACAGAATGAACTATACATTTTATTATTAACCTATTTAATAAAGCTTTCCATAGTGTAGATTATACTAAATTTTAATCAAAATATACAGGGCGATTCAAAGGCTCTCAATAAAAACTAGTTTTCAGCCGGTCTTTAGGGGCATATATCTCCTCGAGGGGGGCTCTTAGGAAAAAATATTATATGAACTTATCATGTTATTTTCACCTAATCTATATGAATCCGAGAGATTGCCCACATGTTCTGAAACACCCTGTATAAAAATGAATGTTTGTCTGGCTGTATGTTACGCATGCGTTCCTATACCATTTATCCGATTACGATGAAAATTTGGTGAGTTGTTGTGTGCAGGCCGAGGAAGGTTTCGACATAAAAAAAAAGTGGCGCAACGGATGCCGGGATGTCGGGATGCCGGATATTTGTTTCAAATTTATTTTAGTAAATATAGCGTAGCAACGCGCGCAGGGTATAGCTAGTAGCTTATAAAGTTCAATACTAATGTTGGGTCGAAATAAGAATATTCTATTGTTTTATCTGTCATGCAAAGTTTAAAAAAAACTTAAATACAAAGTAAAAATAAATTAATTGAAACAGGTCAAATCGATCAATAAAATTTAAATTCAGACAGAACCGAACAACGATGTGACCTGCGCAACAAATACGTTAAAACTAATACGGCGCGCGGCGATTGCTGATCGCTACGAACCCACACCAACGTCTTGTGAATTATAGGTTTTAACGGATATAATTCGTTTTTGGGGACGCTATTCTACTTTCTTAATTGTAGAGAAAGTGCTTTACTGGGAACAAAATACGTCGCATTTAGAAGATACAATTTATTTCTTAACAAAATTGCTGTATTAAAAGTAGTTCATTATTCAACAAGACTGTGCTGCTAATAGCACTGAATATACTAATAAAAACACTGTTCTAGCAAATCTGGAATTGATATAACACTAAAGCGGGTTTGATACACTAGCAATTTATTTAATATGGGTTAATAAAAAATAATTTATAAATACAAAATATGTCTTAGCAAACTTGTTGTATTAGATCGTTTTCCTCACTGACAATCAAAGTTGCCTGATTAGTAAATCGAGAATTAAGTTGAGACAGAAACATAAATGTTCCATTTTTTCCAACTTTGGTAGGTTCTCAAAAAAATTGCTTATTTATAAGTTTATATGGTATCTATAATTATGCTTACAAAAGAAGTATACATAATATAAACATTTCTCCCCTTTCACAAGCATCACCCTCCCTTAAGAGACAAGAAGATTTATTGTTACCAAAAGGGGAACATATAGGATATAGGTCACTTTTTGGTTATAATTACAGGGGGTGAAATATCGATTTCTGAATATGAGATCAGCCGGCAGTAATTTACATAAATATAAAGGAAGTATTAATTTATGCCTGTTATCTACCACATCCTAATTTGCCAAGTTTACTTTAAATTTAATATACCAAAAAAGTTATTTTTATTAATGAATGTTTGCTAAAATCTAGCCTGCGATTAAGGAAGCTTAAAATTTATTAGTCATCAAATCCAATCCTCCTATACCATTAGGACCGTATCAAATTTATGTTTTACCGAAACTCTAATAAAAAGTCTTAAAAACCCTTTATTTCATGTCACCTTTCGATTATTTGCTTTGTAATTCTCCTATAATAACTCTTTCTAAGCACTTTATACCCAACACGGAAAATAGATTACGAAAATCGCTTTACTTCACGCAACATTGTCTTCAACTCTTCTCCAGGCGTAATTATAACACGAGAAAGTCACATTTAGTGACTCAGCAGAAATGGAAGCATCACTCGAATTAGTTCAGGTTTAAAGAGAAGAGGACTGGGGGAAGATAAAAGAAAAAATGTTTTTGTAAACATTGTGTTTTCAGTATAGAGCGCATTGTATACCGAAAGACATATTGTTTCATGAGGTTTTTTTGTATACAGTGTCCGCAAGAAAGTTCGCATCAAATGGGATTTTTTTTTATTATTAGGTATAGGTAAAAATTGAAAAACCAGTTAGTTTTTGCTTACCTAAAAACCAAAAATGACGTATACTGAAGCAGCTGCACGACTTGCGTTACCTGTCAAATTTGACATTTTTAATAAAATAGGGTCAAAAATGCCATTATTTATCAAAATATCGAAAAACTTTATTTGAGAAAGTTGTTTATTTAGGCATTTTTAGTCTCTATACGAAATTTTGACAGTCTAATACAATTTTTATTTTTTGCCAGGTTTTTGAAAATTTTGATCAACCCTCGTAGATTAACTTTTATACATCGATGTAAAACCATTTGCCTTTTCTTCATTTGTAATCTTAATGCAATTTTGTGTAAAATTTTTGTTTCCTATTATTTATTTTGCTTCAAAAACTGAAATTGTTATTGATCAGTATGTAATGTTTGATGCAAAGTTTATCTTATTACATCAGTTTTGCCAAAACCGACGTTTCTCATTTCTCTTAAGTTAGCAAACAGATGTACAAAAAGAAAATATTGGAAGCTTTCGTTGAAATTTTACTTAATTAATATTAAATTAAATTAATTATATTAAACTATATTTTTGTTGAATAAAATGTTTCGAGCGATTAATATATTATATTCTTTTTAATCCAATATTAATTAAGTAAAATTTCAACGAAAGCTTCCTAATATTTTCTTTTTGTACATCTGTTTACTAACTTAAGAAAAATAGGAAACGTCGCGTCGGTTTTGGCAAAACTGATGTAATTAGATAAACTTTGCATCAAACATTACATACTAATTAATAACAATTTCAGTTTTTGAAGCAAAACAAATAATAGGAAACAAAAATTTTACACAAAATTGCATTAAGTTTACAAATGAAGTAAAGGCAAATGGTTTTACACCGATGTATACAAGTTAATCTACGAGGGTTGATCAAAATTTTCAAGAACCTGGCAAAAAATAAAAATTGTATTGGACAATCACAATTTCGGACAGAGACTAAACATAAAAATGCCTAAATAAACAACTTTTTCGATATTTTGTTAAATAAGGGCATTTTTGAACCTATTTTATTAAAAATGTCAAATTTGACAGGTAACGCAAGTCGTGCAGCTGCTTCAGTATACGTCATTTTTTGTTTTTAGGTAAGCAAAAACTAACTGCCCTTTCAATTTTTACCTATACCTAATAATAAAAAAAAATCCCATTTGATGCGGACTTTCTTGCGGACACTGTATATAGCCTAGTAGTAGTAACATGTTTTATTTAGCAAAAAGCTACAATTAAATATTTTTTAAAACATTTTTTAACACATTTTTATAGATGCATTTTTTAATTTTAGAACGCAACCTTCTTTTAACAAAAACAGAGAGAAAAGTTAAACATTTTGCAAATTGTATCAAATATTACCTATCATTTTATTTTTTAATTAAATGTAATTTTAAAGTTTTTTTAAACAGTTTTAATGATTTTTGAGATTTAATAGAATTTTCCAAATTATTATATTCTATCAAACCTTTATAAAAAAAAATAGATTTATAAGCTAATGTTTTAGACACTCTGTCCATATAAAAATTTTGATTAGTTCTTGTTTCATAATTATGATGGTCATAATTAAAAGAACAACATTTTTTTAAACAATCAGGCAATAAATTATTTTTAATTTTATGTATAAAGATACATGCTGAATAAAAAATTAAATTTCTGACATTCAACCAATTTAAATTTTTCAACATAAAATTAATTTTTGTATATTTGTCACAATTTAAAATAATACGCATTGCATGCCTTATTTTGTAAAATTTGTAATTTATCAAATATTTCCTCACTAGCACAATACAAAATGGAAGAACAATAAAGAAAATGTGGTAATATATTAATATTAAATACAGTTTTTTTAGAAAACCAACTTAAATTAGAACTGATTCCTTTAAAATAACCTACTTTTCCGGCAATCTTCGATATAATACTTTCAAAATAATTTTAAAAGTTTAATTTTGAATCAATGATTATCCCTAAATATTTAAAACTGTTTACTAATTCCAATTTTTCACAATCAATTACAACATTTATATTTTGACAATTTAAATTATTACCCATAACCATATATTTAGTTTTTGAAATATTTAATTTTAATTTATTTACTTTTAGCCAATTTAATAATATATTTATCTCAGAATCTAGAGTATTTAGACCATCAAAAATATTTAAAACATTAATGTAAATTAAGGTGTCATCAGCAAACATTTTTAACTTACACATTTTTAAAACTAAAGATTATCGACATTTGGCAAGTGAAAGTCCGGATCTCCTTTTTTGTAGGAATTTACTCGACGAAGTATATAATTCGCGAAAAGGGGATTCGTTTTATTACGGAAATAAATATTTTTAAATATTAAGCCTTATCAACCAAATACTTCATACATCGAAGAAAGGCCGTGATAGGACTAACGTTACATATTTACACTTAGTCGCAATTTATTGAACAAAATTTTTAAAATGTGATAGAAATGCCAGGCGCGAATAAAAAATACTCGAAAGTTTTGACGACGCATTGAAAATGATTGTTGTTTTACGAACAACTTTTTAAACAAACTATAGTGTCTTCCATTATTACTGAACTGAAACAAAACTTGAAGTCGATACGAAACAGGAAAAGTTTAAGTAATATTTCGGAACTGGCTAACAATAGAGTTAAAGTCGAACGGGCACAAAGTTCTGTTTCGAAGCCCTTTATGTGAACTTAAATGCGCCCCGGGGCGTCGTTTTTGATGCCGTACTTGTTTGCCACTTCTCGAGACGACAGCAGGGACGTACAGGAGAGATTCAAGGAAGGGTCAAATTTTTTATAAGACTGAAGGTCCTCAAACGTTCCGATATAGTTCCTTTCACTGGCAAATGTATGTTATAAATTTTTTAACATAAAACTAGATAGTTGGGTCAGGCAAGATCAGTATTTGGCCGCTTTTTGGATAAACCAAAAATATTGATCAAAAAATGCACTGAGGAAAACGATCTGGTACAATAGGTTTGCTAAGACATAGTTTGTGATAGCTTATTTTGTATTAACCCATATTAAATCAAGTGCTAAGTGTATCAAACCCATTTAAGTATTACATCAATTCCAGATTTGCTAGAACAGTGTTTTTATTGGTAGTAATTAGTTCCATTAGCAGCACAGTCTTGTTGAATAATGAACTACTTTTAATACAGCAATTTTGTTAAGAGATAAATTGTATCTTCTCAATGCGACGCATTTTGTTTCCAGTAAAGCGCTTTCTCTACAATTAAGAAAGTAGAACAGCGTCCCCAAAACCCAATTGTATCCGTTGGAACCTATAATCCACAAGACGTTGGTGAGGGTGAGGGATCGTAGCGATCAGCAATCGCCGCGCACCCTAGTATTAGTTTTAACCTATTTGTTGCGCAGATCACATTGTTGTTTGGAGTCTTCCAGCTGTCCTGTCTGAATTTGAATTTGAATTTTATTGATCGTACCAATACCCGGTTTCATTTAATTTATTTTTACTTTGTATTTAAGTTTTTTAAACTTTGCATGTCAGATAAAGCAATAGAAGATTTTTATTTCGCACAACCCAACATTAGTATTGGACTTTATAATATATGGACGCATTTTACCATCTCAGTAAACTATGTTGCATAATAGATAATTATATGAATGTTAAACGACAAGAACAATATTACACTAGAAGCTATGTACATTTTGAGAAATATTTTTAGTGGTAAATTATTATCTAATGTAAAGTTTTATTACAACTGCCAGTCGGAACTAATACAGTATATAAAACCAGATTACACCCCCATAGAACTTGATAAATACTGTGAGTATTCAGACCAATAATGGCTATACACCATTCTATGGTAGCATAAACCGTGATATTATCACTACAGAACGGTCTATCAATTTTCGTTGTATTACAGTAGGAAAGCGCGTTGCTGTCATATATAGTATTAAACAGTTGTTAAAGAGTATGTGAATTTTTATAAGGAATAGAAGGTTTTTCCTCAGTGTAATGTCAGCCAGACCTGCAGTTTAACTTGGGTTCCAAATCAGAATTTAACCAGAAGATGTTATTCTCTGCATCAGTTTGCCGGTCTTGTTGTACACCTCTTGCCCTCCACAGTATCATCTCTTAAATGATAAAGACTCTTCTTTTCAGTTAACAGACTTTTCTTTATTTTGAGTATACCCAGCGATTTCCAAGTAAGTATAGAGTTAAAGAATCGGTGAAGTGCTAGCAAAGTCTCCAACATATTGGTGTCCTGTTGCTCAATATTGTAGGAAAAGCATCGCTTCCCTTGCTTCCGATGACGGTGCGCCCCTGCTTGAAGCAAAAAGACGAATTAGTTTATTCCGAGTTTATTGAGCATTTATGGGCTGCTGCAAGGGATTAGTTTTACAAGTTTTACAACGGTTTGTGTTGTGTGTAATTGTAATGGTGAACTGGTTATGTGGTGTGATCGTTTCGGTTGAAGTTTACTAAATGGGTCTTGGTTTAAGATTACAACGGCAAAGCGATAGTATGTATAATAATATAATGAGTGTTATTGCCTCTATCACAACATTGCAGTTGCAGAAGATCATTTAAAACATTCAGAAGATATATACTTGTGGTGCTCAGGCTGGAGATCCCATACAACTGTTTAATAGTATATGTGACAGCAACGCGTTGCTGCGCTGCTTTCCTACTGTAAGACAACGAAAATTGCTGGACCGTTGTGTTGTGATAATATCACGGTAATTTAGACGATAGGAAATAGGAGTTGATGCTACCATAGAATGGTTTGTAGCCATTATTGTTCTGAATAATCACAGTAATTATCAAGTTCTATTGGGGGTGTAATCTGGTTTTATATACTGTATTATAGTTCCGACTATCATAATACTATTTGCTTGCTACGGTTAATAGAGAATATACTTACCACTAAAAATTAGTAGGTACTGTAATTCTCAAAAATATAAATAGCTTCTAGTGTTATATTGTTTTTGTCGTTTAACATTGCATATGATTATCTATTATGCAACATGGTTTACTGAGATGGTAAATTTGGTCCATAGCTTATAAAGTCCAATACTAATAATGGGTTGTGCGAAATAAAAATTTGCAGATATTGCTTTGAACAACATATTGTTAAGTTAAAATGTGGCATTTTGTTTTTAAATATAAAATGTTTACATATTCAACTGGTTTTACAATAATTGTTATTGAAAACTGATGAAATAATCATTTTTAAATACCATTGCAAAAACACTTCACTGATGTTAGTAAAAATTAACAATTGCATCAGTTGTGCATAGATTGAGAACCAACATCGACAAGTTGTTATTCTTTGTTTCGCTCGGTTCTCACCCAGGCTTTAATTTCAAGAATTTGAATAGCCATATTGTATTTATTTAATCAATATTTTCTGTTTCATAATGACCATCATCTGATGAATAAATCAAGGCAAAATCTGAGAACCCAGAGCAATTTAATTTAACTGTTAAACCTTTTTATATAATAATTATAAATATATAATTTGATTGTAGAAAGAAAGACGTTTTTTACTATAGAAAATTATTTTATTCCTATAGTTGCAATTAAAAAACGTGTCTGTCCTCGCAGAAATTTGTTGTTTCATTAGCAAAGTATATTATATTATAATAATATATTTATAAAATACCATTAAATTTGGAAAAATCCTCTTTTTCATGTATAGAAAAGAAATCCAATTTATACAGAAGTGATTTAAAATTAAAAGTCGGGCATTTAAAATAATCAAATAAAATGAAATTTTAGTGAACACATTAAATATGTTAAACAGAAAATAGTTGCACCAGTGGAAAACTCAGTTTTTTGACTCCAAATTATATGTTACGTCCTATTTATTTTGCTATTATTCACTCTCATTTACAATAGTTAACTTTAATATGGGGATCAACTTTTCAAAATTTGCTTAACCTTTTACAAGTTTTACAAAATAAAGCAATTACAAATATATATTGCTTGGATAGACAATATTCAACTAAACTTTTATATAAAAATTTTAATATTATGTCAATTAAGGATATTCACTTAATGGAAAATATTGTTTTTGTTCACCAAATTATATCAACAAATAAACATTTAAATATAAAGTTTAGTAACAATTTCAATATTGATTTACCTTTAATACACACTAGGGCAGGTCAGAACTCCATTTATTATCAAGGTATGAAATTTGACAACGAAATACCTCAAGAATTAAAATTGTTAAATATAAAACGTTTTAAAATGATAACTAAAAAAACGCTTAAAAAAGGGGAAGCTAAATTTTAAACTAAAAAATGTTTAAACGTGCACTTATTTTATGATTAATTATTCTTTTCAGAATTATTTATAAATGATATCTAAACGATATTATTAGTTATATTATTTTATTAAAAGAAATAATAATTGAATAATTTTATACATATTTAAATTTTTTTATTGAATATTAAAATTTTAAGTATTATTTTGACTTACCTTGTATTTTAATTAGTTATATTCAACAATTATATTTTTAGATGTTGTTATTAGTAGATAATCCCGCATAAACAAATGTTTTTGGAATTTTATTTGGAATAAATAAAAAATAAAAAGTATTTTTATAGTTATAACAGAATTATTGTTTACAAAGTCTGTTTAGCAAAGTACATTCTCCAAATAGGGTAACGTGCTTACTGCTTGGCTGTCCTGTATTTAACAAAACATCTTAGCTATGGTCCCTAAATTTTCGCAAGAGATTAAAAGAGAATTTCTCAGTGACTGCTGACTGACTTCAACTTCACTACCTGATATCCGGACTCTAATAATGAATAATTGGCCCTCTCCGGCAATAGATCTAAAGCCGGCACTGACCGACCGTATTGATTTTATCATCGTTATTTTATTGCTTGCAACAATAACCTTTTTTTTTATTGGCTATTTAAGAAACAGTTTCAAGGATTTTAATTTATTTATTCCAAAAATCGTTTATAAAGTAGGGTAAACAAAATTAATTTTTGTAAGAATAGGAAAACCAATTATTCACAAAATATCAAGTTTAACTAAAATAATATGTATGTTACATAAAAAAGAAAAGCAAAAAAAGCTGAATTTACTTAGCAATAAACCTTTTCGATTAAACTTAATACAACAAATTTTTTTGCAGTTTGTACGATTTGTCGAACAGTGTGAAATTCGTATTTCACGCACGTTGGTCACCTAATGTATTAGTTTACGAAAAACCAGATGAAATTCAAATCAAACATGGTAAAATTGTTGCAATTTTACCCTTTGATAACCATACAATAATTGCCTTTCTATAAGTTTACTAGAATTTTGTAAAAAAAACACTGGTGCATGTTTATGCGTTTTAAAAAATCGGTCGTATATAGCGGTTGTGGTAAAACAAATCGGTACTTCCTGTTTCCCATTGCACAATGTCAGATTTACCGGGGATAAAATGCATATTTTGTCAATTTTATAATAAAATTCATATTTTTCATAAATTATTATTTTAAGAGCATATTTTTATGTTTTTGGCTTTATCAAAAAAACCGTTAAAGGTTTAATGTCCAGTTCGGTACTTATTTCAGAGATTTTCCAATCTGAAGATTATAATAACACTGGCCGACAAAAAATTATTTTTTTATTGTAACACAAAGCTAAATAGCATCTTGTGGTAGAATGGACCTATCCAAATACGAAAATGAGAAAAAAAAAGTTGTAACACGTAACGTTTTCTTGTTACATTTATAGTACCACAGTTAATGTAACAATATTTAATATCTATTGAAAAAATAATTTAAGAATTTTCTAACTGTGTATATCGACTATATTTAAATTTTTACACCTACTAAACATACCTTACATCTAAGAAAAACACAATCATTACAAATGTTAACTGAACACACTAATTACATTTTATTTTTTCTTTTTATGAGGGGTCATATCTACTCTTTTCAAAAACCAACAGTAATCACCCATCATGGCTGAATCCCATCGTCCTTGATAGCAAATTTCCATTGTCCTGATATCCTGGTGGAACCTTTCACCCTGCTCGTCACTGATAGCTCCCAAATTTTCAGGAAAAAATGACAGATGGGAATGGAGGAAGTGAATTTTTAATGACATTCGGGCCCCAAGCGATTTGTAGGAATCTAAAAGTTCATCAACTAACTGTTGATAGTTTGCATCCATATTGTTGCCCAAAAATCCTCTTTCTATACTAACAAATGAGTTCCATGCTCTGAGTTCCTGCCTGGTAACCTTCTCTGTAAAGTTGACATCGTCCAGCAATTTTCTGATTTGTGGCTCAATAAAAATGCCTTCCTTTAATTTGGCATCACTTAACTGGGAAAAGACTTGTCTTAGGTATTTGTCACCGTCTTTATTCATAGCTTTCACAAAGTTTTTCATCAGCCCAAGTTTAATGTTGAAGAGGAAGCAGAAGGACTTTTTTGGGATCTACAAGAGGTGCAAACTTAACATTTTGAGATCCCGGCTGAAATTCACTTCTTTGTGGCCAATCTTTTAATACATAATGCTGATCTACTGCACGACTGTACCACAAACAAAGAAAACAGCAATATTTTGTAAATCCTCCCTGAAGTCCTACTAAAATTCCTACAGTTCATGTAATTTTTCTGTTATAAAATGCATTTGACAATTGACTACCTGCTAATGTAAAATGGTCTTATTAAGCTATTGAAAAATGGTATGTATTGGGGATTTCCGAATATTTTTTCTATTATTAGAAGGGTATTTCCATTTTAAAAATAAAGAGCTGGTCTGTTTTATAAAAATCTTGTCGGCCAGTGAAATTATATTTAAATTTTGGTTATACAGTGTGGCGAGTAAAGTCCGCATCATATGGGATTTTTTTTTTATTAATAACTTTATTCGAAATTTGACTTTGGCATCAAGTTCTGCTTCGATCGAGATGAAAATTAAGAAAAAAAAATATTCACGTGATTACATATTATACACATTATCTGTCAAATTTTAATTTTTTCCAAAAAATAATTCAAAAGTAGGGTTATTTCTGAAAGTATCGAAAATTATTATAATAATTATTAGAAAAAGTTGAAGAAATAGTCCATACTTTCAGTGGAGCGTATGTTTAAAAGGGAAAGAAATAAGATACTTTAAGTCTTTCTCCACTGGTATATTAAGATAAGTTTAATTAAGGGTAAATTAACTACATGTTTCGACTGTATAAACAGTCATCATCAGATAAAGAGAATAAGGAAAATGAGAAATAGCAAACAGTCCAAACGGAGCTAAGAGATGATGGAAAGGACAATTAATAAAGTAATTGGAAAAACGTCCACCGTAATGGTGTACCAAGCAAGAGGTCATTCGTGGAGAATGACTGTCAAATTAGTGACAACGCACCATAAGTGTGAGGAAAGAAGAAAAATTATAAAATTGGAGTAGTAAATGTTGTAAAGATTTTTATAAACAGATGAGGAGTAACTGAAAAGTCACATTTTGGTGAGACAGTGACGTAAGTGTGAGGGGAGAAGAATATTTGAAATTGGAATAGTGGAAGTAGTAAATAAAAAAAAAAATTGATGAGTAGATGAATAGTCACATAATAGTGAATAAGTAACTTAAATTTGAGGAGGGAAGTATTTAAATATAGAAAATAAAAAACTATTTTCATTTTTATATGTCATGGAGACATCCTTTTTTACGAGTAATAATAATAGTAAAACGTTCTAGACATTGTTAAGTAGAATTTTTAAATTAATTAATAAGTGTGAAATGGAGCTTGACAGCCCAAAAGGAACAAACCCGAACGAAAGGAAACTGTGTCCTTCCACTTAAAAGCAGTAAAGATCGTAAATAGCTGAGAGGATGTAGAGCACAGCGACACCTAACGTGGATTTCAAATACCTTTAAATCATATCAGTTTTAAACATAAACTTCACTAAGTCAAATGTTAAAAGAAATATCATTGAATCATTGCTGATACAACAATCAATATACACTTAAAGATAATTTGAAGTAATAATCGTTTTAGTTCCATGCATAGGAAAAAATGTAGTTTCAAATAAAGGTAGATAATAAGATAATCATAATAATATATTATTTTTAGAGTAGGTTAATAATAATTGTAATTTAACCTTGTTTACATTTTTAACAGCTTTTTTGTCGGGTTGATCAATTATCCTCGCTTGTCATATACATTATTGCACGGAGCACGAATAATTGCATTTTGCGTTTACACATAATTGACATTTTTAAAACTTCGTCAAGTGGAAAATTTTATATTAAAGTAGCAAATTTAGATGTAAATTACCATATTTATTGCATAAATCAATAAACTTAGAAAAAAAAGTATTGGTTTTGTAAACGGGCTCTGCATTAAGAAAACTCATTTCATTCATTTTAATAGGGGATTTTAGCAATCTTGACATATTTCTCATAGGTCAAATTCGTATAAAAAAAAGTACACATTATCGACAACAAAGCAAGTAGACATTTAATTCCCTTTATTATAAAAAGCCGACGAAACGTGTGGAATAATCCACACTACTGTGGTGGAGTCAAAATTTCAATTGTTTTTTTTGTGTGCAGGCTTGTATTCTGTTTTACTTGCTACTCCTTAAATCCTCGAAAATAAAAGAAGGCATTGGTTTTATCGTACATAAGACCCTGGACTGGAAATCAATGATAGAGGCGTCAAATTTCTATGGCCTGTAGAAAATACTATAATACCAGCCAGAAGTTGCAAAAGTAAAATTTAATTTTAAACATTTATTGTTGTTGAAACATGAAACTTCATGAAAACAAAACAAATTTACTGTTAATCGATTCAAAATCTATTCATTCAAAAATAATAATCAACACTAATTTCAAAGATATTACTCATGGGAAAGAAATAAAAAACTAAAATTCTTCCTCCACAAAATTGAATAGAATAAAAAATTATTCAAGGGTCCCTACATGTTTCGAACGTATAAACGTTTATCATCAGGACACAGAAAATTTATATAGTGCTGATGGTATTAGCAGAAGAGAAAATGGTATAAAACCTTTATGCCATTAAAAAATTGAAATGTAGAAGTGACATACAGGGGGTGTTCATTTGAAAACTTCCCACCACGGATTTTCCTGCTTTAAAATGAAAATGTGGAAAATCGCTCGGACCCGTCGACTTTTATTTCGAGGGGGACATCTTTTGCGTATATTGTCAATCTTGTTTGTAAGAAATATAGTACTTTCGGTTTAACTGGAAGTTGACAGTATTGGAAAGATAATAAAAATTGAAGATAGGGACATGCAAGCCGTGTTGCTCTAAGACGTACAGCTAGAAAGCTAGACGCTGTCAAAGTTCAAAAATCTCATTTTTCAAGAATCAATATCTCGGAAACTGTTTAGTATAGACTAATAATGCTTTTATTAAAAAATGTTCAGAATTTTATGCAGAATCCAAAAAAATTATATAAAATAGGGGTATCCATTTAAGATTTAGATCTTACCCCCCCTCCCTCCTAGGGGCTTGAAGTACCAAGATTGACAATATACGCAAAAGATGTCCCCCTCGAAATAAAAATCGACGGGTCCGAGCGTTTTTTTTTAAATTAACGTGGAACCAGATATTTAGCCTGTTTCGTTTTAAATGGGGAACCCTGTATATTGTATACAGTGTGTATCCGCCAAATGGAATAAATTCGATAATAAATACATGGGGGCGTGTCCGAAAAAACGCTCGGACACGTCGATTGATATTTCTAATTGCGCATTTTTTTCAATAAAAACTTTTTATACAGGGTGTGTCATGTAACAGTGGCTAATACTTTCTTATTTTAAATGCAACAGCCTGTATATTATTGAATTTTTGGGAAAATTTCAGACATATTTCATGAACAATATCCTATACCTATCTTCAACTGTTTCGGAAATATTAAGTGTTTTCAGATTTATTGCATTTCAGCGTTTCTTTTTAATGATGATGAAATTAAAAAAGGTATAAATAGTTTTGTTTACTTTTGTTTAAAACTCCTGACCTTAGCAAATTGTTGCCTGTCTGCAGGACAGTAGTTGTCAGTGTTATAGTCGTTTGAATTTCGTTAACTGCATATCAGAAAAATGGTTAATTTAACAGAAATGCACAAAATAACAATTTTACAGATGATTGGTTATGGAAATAAAACACGGACACAAGTGGAAGTTGCTCGCTTATTTCTCATTATAACTCGAGGGAAAATAAGTAAAATAGAAAAGCAGTTTCGCCAGCTTGGACATGTAAAGCAGATAAAAAACGTAGCTGCCAATGCAATAAGTGATGATACCAAATAAGATATTATGCCAGCAGGATCCCCTGATCTGACGCCATTAGACTTCTTCTTATGGGGTTATGTCAAAAATACTGTATACAAAACTAAACCCCTCGACTTAGCTGACTTAAGAAGACGAATAACGCTTGCGATTAGATCGGTCACGCCTGAGATGTTCAGTAACATTCTAGCACTCTAAAACAGAAGTATGTATTACAAATCGATATAAATACAGTTTGTTAAGCAGGTAATAATAACGCATTATTAAGTGACAATAAACAACCCCTAATCATATACCTGAAAACCCCGGAAACCCCCAATAAATACCTTGTTTATAACCAAAACGTAAATAAAATTATTATTATTATAATCTTCAGATCGGAAAATCCCTGAAATAAGTACCAAACTAGACATTAAACGTTTAAAACGTTTTAAAATTTTTGATAAAGCATACTCTTAAAATAATAATTTATGAAAAATTTGCATTTTATTATAAAATTGACAAAATATGAAAAAAATGCTGTATTATATGCATTTTGCATATATTCCGCCCTTTATTCATGATTATTTATACGATACTGTTAGTAAAATCAGCTAAAAACCTTGGTAAAATTTTTGATCCATGTATATTTAATCTTGGAAGTTCATAAAAAAAATGTAAAAAAAAATGCTTATTATAATAAATAAATTTAAAGTTTTATATAATTTTAAATTGCAGTCAAACACTGATACAAAATTAAGGCTTGTAAATTCTATTATTTTAAGTGATTATGAGATGTTATCTATCATAAAAATATAAATTATAAAAACAAGCAAATGTTACAAATATTACAAATTAATTGTAAAAGATTTTCGGGTAGTCTTCAAAAATGTTACTTCAACCTATAGACAACATAATACATATTTTCAAACTTGAATTTTGACGTAGAATTTCCCAAAATCGTTTTATCCATAAAATAATTTCTACTAAAAAACCAGATTATTTATATGAAAAAATTCAATTTATAATTAACCACAACATGAACACTAAAAATGAAAATAATTTGGAAATATCAATACATCATAAGAAAAAATATAAAACTTCTTTTAAATAAAATAGTTTAATACTAAAAAAAACAATATACAATCTGATAACAAAACCAAACTGTTCGGCTTTTAAAAGTCATTTTAAAAAACATTAACTTAAGGTGGGAGTATCAACATGCTTGCCAACCTATAACCTATTTCGAGTAGATTTATTTATGTTTTCTAGCTTTTATACAAAATTTAAAGAAAATCAGTATCGACTTTTTTTTTTTTTTTTAATTTATTTATTTTACGTCGGCCTTTTTCCGCAACGAGGCCAATCACCGACGCCAGGGAATTTGTCACACACTATCTGGTAATTTTGCCGAATCCCTCTTTGTCGAGGGTAGGGTTCTTTAACGTGCCAACATCCATGACACGGGGCCCACAGTTTAACGTCTCTTCCGAAAGACGGCGCCACCTCTTAAACCAAATTCCAAATTTAACATCGACGTTGCTGGCATTGGGAATGGAACCCGGGCCTACGATCTGTGAGGCTGCTGCGCTAACCACCAGACCACAACGTCGACCAGTATCGACTTGATATTCTATAGGTAATAATTGACATATTTAATAAATATCAAGGAATTTCATAACTTATTTTAGGAGAATTGTATAGCGAAAAATATCGAGTAAGATTTTTTTTAACATTATTATGTCATTGTCACTCATTGTTCTTTCACTATACAATTCTCCCAAAATTAGCAATGAAATAAATTGATATTTTTGTAATATATCGGATACTACCTAAATAATGTACCGACGATATTGATTTTCTTTAAATGTTAGTTATTAAAATAATAAACTCAAAAAATCAACGCGAAATAGGTTATAGGTTGGCAATAGATTGAATGACGTTGAGAATTCAACCTTAAGGTTCGAATTAATTGTTAATCAAGTGTTACTGTCCCAATTTTTGGTTATTTGATTTTAATATAACTTTTTTCCAAATTTATTTAAGTAATTAAAATAATTTATGTTTTGGCACACATTTTTCAGGTGGTTAGAAAAATATTGCATAATATTTATATTATCATTATTTCTATTCTTTTTTCAGCAGAGTAGGTATACTGTCAATCAGCTGATCATAAGGCTGAAATCGATATCGTTTCACCCCAATTTATAAACAAAAAAAGTGACCTACATGTCTCCCTCTTTCTAATAATAAATCTTGTTTTCTTGAGGGAGGGTGTTGGCCCACACGATGGAACGAAACGACGAACTCATTTAAACAATTTGTTTCTGCTGAATCAGCGAATTTGCCTTCGTTGTCTTTATCGAGGGTGTTATGAATGCAGGACGAAATATTGAAACAAGATATACTGGAAATACTGGAATGTGATTATTGTATTTTGTTACGTCAATTGGTTAGATAGTTTTGCGCTCAAGTTAATGCATCCTGCGATATGGAGATCACACCGTGCCAGCAAACATTATGTGCATCAATTGGATTAAAAAACGTGGGGCTTGGTTTAGATCGCAATGATATGGGGACGATATATCTAACCAAATATAGGTTAAAATTTTGTCAAATTCATATTATGACATGATATGCCAAACTAATGAGTAATAAAATAAGTAGACAAATACAAATTTATTTTTGTTGTTAACAAAATTAACAAAGTAAGAATATACGGAAAGAAAAAGAAAAATAATTACATAAATTGCTGAAATTGGCCGCCGCCATGCTCCAAGCATAAATTCACACGTCTCTTCATATTTTCGAAAGTGTTGACCAGCATCTCTGGAGAAATGTTACCACATTCTTGGATAATTCTTTCCGGTAATTGTTTTAAATTTGCAACTGGTGTTTTAAAAATAGTGTTCTTGAAATGAGGAAAACGAAGTAATCCATAACCGTTAAACAAGGTGATCTAGGTGGGAATTCAATGTCTGATCGAAAACTGATCAATCTGTCGTCGAACAAATTGCGTAAGTAGTTAATAGTTTCGGCGGCTGTATGGGCGGTTGCACCGTCCTGTTGAAAATATCCAAAACGTAATTCGTCGTCAAGTAATTGCTCCACAAATAGATTCAAAAAATTGTCTCTATACCGCTGTGCTGTAACTGTGTCATAAAAAAAAGTAGGACCAACAATTCTTCTTCGGGAAACAGCTAACCAGACACCAATTTTTTGAGGGTGCAATGTGGACTCTACAAAAAAATGGGGATTTTCACTACTCCACATGCGTGTATTCTGAGAATTCACATAACCGGAGAGGTGGAACCAGGCTTCATCCGAAAAAAATGTCAGGTCAAATAAATCATTTCTTTCCAATAAATTTTGGGTAAACCATTGAGAGTAATTTCTGCGTCTTTCAAAATCTGCGGCTTGCATTTCTTGGAATACTTGCACTTTATAAGGAAATAAATTTAGCTGCTTCTTAAGAATAGTCCTGCATGTTCCATAAGATCTTCCCACTTCTTGTCTTATACAATTTGTTGGCGTATTTTGCATTATTATTTAATGTTTAAATACTTTTGGAATTGAAGTAGTTCCACTTAGTCATTATTATTTTTCCTTGAATACGGTAAAATATCTAAAACAAGATTAAAATAGCTTATATTTTGAAGCCAAATAAACATACATTAAATAAATATTTTAATAATTCGTAATCTTGTTATACCGGATCGAAACCATATAGAAATTACGAAGGAAGACTATAAAGAGAAGGAGAAAAGTGGTGCCAACCGAATGACAAACTAGCTAACTGTGGATCCGACAAGCGGCGGACCCGGAGCAAAAACGGCCCTCGCAAAAACCGAGCGACGGCGGAGCCAGCAAAAAGTGCACGAGGGGTGGTTTTGGGGGCGAGAGCGAACTCCAAGCGAGGAATTAGTTTTAGTTTCGTTTCTGCCTGGGTTGATATATCGATGTGGAGGGAAATAAATTTGGGTCAGGACAAACCCGAGCAAACGTCACATATCAAAAATATAAACACACACACGTATTATCTGAAGAGTTTTTAATTTTAAAATCTTCTCTTTTGAAAATTAGGGGGTTGAAAAATTACTACTATATTAATTTTTGAGATTTTTTAAAGGGACACTGGAAAAAAGCCTTCCATTCCTTATAAGAATTCACATATTCTTTTTACAACTGTTTAATACTATATAGGACTTTATGCAATAAATCGGGAGTGATCTGACGAATGCAGGGTTCAATGTTCAACCTTAATGCATCAAGTGTTTGTGGTCTGTTTTCATAAACCTTAGATTCGAAGAAGTCGATACCATTTAGGGTGAAAAATACTTTAACCTAATTAAAAGCTGGAAGCAAATTATTAAGGCTCTATCTACTATTTTCTATTAGTAGAATTCGGTTTTCTATATAGTGTGGGTTCAGTTTTAAAAAGAGCTTTTTCAAACTGTAATATTGCTTCATTTATCATCCAAATAACCCTCAACAAATTGACTTGAATATTATATTTTACCTCTCCAGCATAAACAGGCTTATAATTCCTTTGTGAATATGTCTTAAATGAAGCTGCTAAATAATTAAAAGAGATTTAAATCTTGCATGGTTTGTGTAAGCGGATTACGACAAATAAATAGGAACAGGACGTAATTTTACATTATGTTTGTGTTGATGAAAATAGAGGCAAGAGTAAGAAGATAAATAGGTTTTGTGGTTTGGTTTGGTATTCGGTACAAACCTTTTAAGTAGGTACCTGTAACGTATTAAAAACTAATTTAATTAAAAATTATAAATGTTAGAATTATTTTCGTCTGGGGATGGATCTGAAATTATTTTTTGTTTGTTTAATATCTTATAATTGCCGAAGAAAAGGCAACGCAAAGTTAGTTGTTTCTAGCATGGCTAAATACATATTTTTTCTAGTTTCTCTTATACCTATTAACCAGACCACATAATTATTATTATCTACCTTTTTTAGTAATTACATTTTTTTTTATACAAGTGAAGTATTTGCGGCCAGTCCCCGACATTGTCCACTAGGCATTGACGGTCACAATTTACCACCCATTGCCAAGATATAATAAAAATATCGCAATAGCAGTAATTTAGAATTTTTTTATTCACGCCTTTTTAGATTAAGATAACTTTTAATCGAAAGTTTCCACTGTTTCGGTGATAGCCCATATACAGGGTGTTTCATTAAGGTCGAAGAGCGGCCATATCTCGGAAACTACTGGGCATAGAAACTCAGGAAAAGAAAAACGACAATAAAAGTGGCCATGAGAAAATTCTGGAAATAATTTTTAAGTTCCGCATTTTGGCGCAAGAGGGCGTAATTGAAAAGTAAATTTTTAAATTTTACATAACTCCGAAAATTCCACATTAAGGTATATGTTTGATAACACCATTTTAAAGCTTGGACAATTATGCATCATTTTGGTCTTATGCTCATTGGCGTACCGACTTTAATAAGAGTGGGGGAAGCTGTTGAAAGTGTAATCATTTAAATCGCTGTAACTTATAAACGACTTATCCGATTTTAGCAAACTAAAGACTGCTTGGAAGAGAAATGTATGCACTTTGATCAGTCGTATTTAGTTGTCCATAATAGTTCTCAAAAAAAATGCTAGAGGGCGCAATTTCTAATAACAATACATCATTTTTTGATTTTACTCCGAAAAAATAAATCATACGGTATAATTATAATACCATAATCTAAAAGTAGATGAAATTTGCTAGAAAAAATATTAAAACCGCAGCTCGATATCTCCGTTCGTTTCAGAGTTATTGCCAAAACAATAATTTTTAAGACAAATTGCGCCCTCTAGCAATTTTATTAGAAACTATCTTGTACATTGGATAGCTGCTAGGGCTACACCACAAAGAAATTATAGTTCATAGGTGTTCAAAATTTAGTAAATTTACAGCAAATCTGTTCAAAATTTAGTACACCTTAAGCAAAACTGTTCAAAAGGCTTCAAAATTTAAAACACTTACAGCAAAACCGTTCAAAGTTTAGTACACTTATAGTAAAACTGTTCACACTTGTTCAAAATTTAGTACACTTCAAACAAAACTGTTCAAAAGTGTTCAAAATTTAAAACACTTACAGTAAAACCGTTCAAAGTTTAGTAGACTTATAGTAAAACTGTTCACACGTGTTCAAAATTTAGTACACTTCAAGCAAAACTGTTCAAAAGGCTTCAAAATTTAAAACACTTACAGCAAAACCGTTCAAAGTTTAGTACACTTATAGTAAAACTGTTCACACTTGTTCAAAATTTAGTACACTTTAAATAAAACTGTTCAAAAGTGTTCAAAATTTAAAACACTTACAGTAAAACCGTTCAAAGTTTAGTAGACTTATAGTAAAACTGTTCACACGTGTTCAAAATTTAGTACACTTCAAGCAAAACTGTTCAAAAGTATTCAAAATTTAAAACACTTACAGCAAAACCATTCAAAGTTTAGTAGACTTATAGTAAAACTGTTCACACGTGTTCAAAATTTAGTACACTTCAAGCAAAACTGTTCAAAAGTGTTCAAAATTTAAAACACTTACAGCAAAACCGTTCAAAGTTTAGTAGTAAAACTGTTCACACGTGTTCAAAATTTAGTACACTTCAAGCAAAACTGTTCGAAATTTCAAACACTTACAGCAAACCCGTTCAAAGTTTAGTAGACATAGTAAAACTGTTCACACGTGTTCAAAATTTAGTACACTTCAAGCAAAACTGTTCAAAAGTGTTCAAAATTTAAAACACTTATAGCAAAACCGTTCAAAGTTTAGTAGACTTATAGTAAAACTGTTCACACGTGTCTAAAATTTAGTATACTTCAAGCAAAATTGTTCAAAAGTGTTCAAAATTTAAAACACTTACAGCAAAACCGTTCAAAGTTTAGTAGACTTATAGTCAAAACTTTTACCTGACTTTCCCTATTTCACTCTAGAGCAACAGAAGAAGAACTGGCAACGTAGTCTGTCTCGTAGCCTAAAAACAGAATTTGTGCCAGTCATATTTTAGACACAAGTATATTATCTACTGCTGACAATTCATACCAACAATGATCGTTTGTTGGTGCAGTGCAACAAATAGATTTGTCACACCTTCACGCATGCACTTCAAATTTATGAGTTTAATGGAACTTTTACATTGTAGAAAATTAAAATTATTATTTCTGTAGTTGCCTTGTTTTGTCGATTAAGAGTACCTCTATTTGGGTTAGTGGAAGAAGAAATTGTGGTTTAATTTGTTGCTGATTTCATGGTATGTCTATCTATGGATTGAATGTTGCGTGCAATAAAAATTTGTGTATGTTTTTCAGTCATTGTATCAGGATTAGCAGTTAAGACCATGTATACATTTAATTATTCAGGTATTTGATTTGTCTTTACAGAGTCGTGATGAAGATTTGATTTAAACAGAAACGTTGCACAGAGGAAAAATGTTTTCCTAATTTAAAAAAAAATATTTTATTTATTTATACATAACTGTAAATGGTATGATTATAATTTAATTTTATTATACGTACAGTTGACGACATATAAATTCGTACACTCCACCCATACATAACTCAATTACAACAAAATTGGGTAAAACGGGTTTCTCACCTTGCTGCTTATACCTGGATAGAACACCAGCTATATACATAGCTGTAAATTATTGTACGTGTACGATTTTTTACCATAAGTAATAATGGTTATTTCTATATATTTTTGTGTTTAAATTACAGCCGCGAAATAAGAAAATTATAAAATAATACCAGGAAAACTACAAAAGTATAAAGCCAAAAAGGGTAAATTTATTAACAGACAACAAACAAAATACTAATATTTAATTGCTGCGCCATTGGATTCTAACATTAATCGTAATCTTCTTGGCATTGACAAAATGATACTTCTGGTGTAATCCGGAGTTTGCCCTTCCCAATTTTCTTCTATTTTATCAAATAACTCTATTTCATTCTGCGGTTTAAAATTAATTTTGTACATTTTTTTACAATCTCCAAACATTTTCAATTGTATTTAAATCAGGACTTCTTGAGCACCAAGGCATACATGTTACGTTGTTCTGTCTAAACCAGTTTCCTATATTTCTTGCAGCATGCACAGGGCAGTTATCCTGCTGAAATATAAAGTAATTTCCTTCAAAAACTATCGCGGCAGAAGGAAGAAAAACATTTTTCAAAATCTGAGGATATATATTACTGTTTAGTGTTCCACCAAATATTCCAGCATACACCTGCACCGTAAACACTTATCCATGCCCACACATTAACGGAGAAACGTCCACTGGTTTGCTTTTTTTGAGTATACTTCTCATCATATCGGGAATTTGGTGGTCTATAGGTATACTCGAATCCTTCCATTATAAATATGTAGACTGAAAAGTTTTGTCATCGGAAAAGATAACATTTTGCCAAAAAAAAATCATTTTCTGGTAAATATTGCATATCAGACCCAATTCTTTGTTCCTTATCACTATTTTTTAAAAACGGTTTGGATGCAGCTGCTCGATTTCTTAATTCGGAACATTGTCTTACTCGGCGTTGCGCAGTTCTAGATGAAGCAGGGAATCCTGTTATGTGCATAGCGGATACTGCAGTTTCAAATGGATTTTGTCTTAAATACTCGACCAAATTTCGGTCTTCTTCATTTGATGATTTTCTATTATTTAAACCAGACCCAACAGACCTTTCAAGTGTTTGATGATTTGCGCCATATTTTTACAAATCCTTGAACAGTACTTCTAGGTACTCTAAAATGATCAGCTATTTTTCCACATATTTCTACTAAGCATATTATTCTTGCTTTTTCAATAATACTTAAGTCAGGCATTTTTAAATCAAATAAGATAATGACAACACTTTGACAGATATCATGATAACAATTAACACGTTACAAAGGTAATAAAGGTAAAAAAGTTGCATTTACTGTGTCACAGTTGAGTGTACGAAATTATCTGTCGTCAACTCAACTGTACTTCGTATTATTTAGAATTTTACATTTTGATCGATCGCTACTTGCTTTTAATTATATTATTCGCAAGCTTTTCTTGCAGTAACGCATAAAGCAAGTCATCATAGTCATTCCTCATAAGTCATTGTGGGTTTTCCCCATTATCTTTTTATTTATTATAAAATTTGAAAAAAACGTATCCTATACATGTTTGATCACCGTCTCCTGTTATCGTGAATCGGGGTAAAAGTTTCATTTGGATCATAAATTGGTTGTGCATGCGTGAAGTCGTAGCAAACCTATTTGTTTCAGTGTGCTGAACAACCATTGTCGGTTTTACTCGGTATCAGTTGCCAGTCTCCTGTAATATCGAAGAAAAACCACAAATATTCATTAACGATAATTAATATCCTGTAAAAATAAAAACATAATACAAGTTATTCTCAGATAATAATAAAATATTATTTTGTTTGGTTTACTTATTTTTCTTCGTTCGCTGCTGGAGTGAATTGCATAAATGATAAGCACCAGTATTTTAAGCACTTCTATAAGGAACCAACACCAGACAACAGACCCGAACAAACTAACCCATTTGGGTTGCTTTTGCACTGAGGAAAATGATCTAATACAACAGGTTCGCTTACAGTGGCGCAGCGAGGGGGGTTTAGGGGTTAACCCCCCACCCCCCCCCAGACGCCCAGACTAAGATGGTTTTTTACGGTTTAGACCAGGGCTGTACCCTTTGAAAATGGTAAAAAGTGAAAAAAAATAATAGTAGGATGAAACCCATTGGAAAAGGAAGAGAATATAACAAAAATGAAAAGAAAAATAATTTACGGGCGATCCGAGGTCGGGAAGTGGAAAGGCGTCAGTTTTTAAAGGTAGAAAACGATTTATCTCGATTTCCGGCAAAACTACAAGTCGTTAAACGGCAAAGTTGTAGGTAATAAAAAGATCTACAACTTTTGTATTTACACTTTTTCACATAAACTCAAAATTTATGTGAAAAATTCAAATAACCAAGTTTTTAATATTTTATTTTTATCTTTTACAAAAAAATTTTTTTTACGAAATTTGGTGAAAACTTACCCTTTTATGTCCCAAACACACTGTAATTTTTTTGATTTAAATATTTATTTTTTCACCTTATTTTGACTTAATATCGAAAAAGCACCCTAATTTTGAATCGAAAATTCTCACGTCAAAATATCTGCGTTTTTAAAAAAGTCGGTGGGCTTTTTATTCGTTGAAATCTCTACTTTCTGATGGTGTAAAAAAAAATACATTACTATGGTAAATGTGATGAAATCTCCTTTAAATCCTACCTTTAATTATATTTAGAACAACTATTTTCGCATATTTTTTGCGATCTTTATGTTTTATGGATTTGTAATTTTTTTGTTTATCAATGTAACATGGAATCTTACGTTTTTGGAGTAATTAAAGTATAAATTTTAATAAATAGCTCAAAATTGTACATAATAATTTAAAAAAAAATTCGGATTACAGTTTTTTTCGTTTCTTTGCATTTTTTGAGAACATTTACCATAGTAATGTATATTTTTTTACACCATCAGAAAGCAGAGATTTCAGCGAACAAAAAGCCCACCGACTTTTTTAAAAAAGCAGATATTTTGACGTGAGAATTTTCGATTGAAAATCAGGGTGCTTTTTCGATATTAAGTCAAAATAAGGTGAAAAAATAAATATTTTAAATCAAAAAAATTACAGTTTGTTTGGGACATAAAAAGGTAAATTTTCAACAAATGTATTTTTCTTGTAAAAGTTAAAAATAAAAAACCAACAACTTGGTTATTTGAATTTTTCACATAAATTTTGAGGTTATGTAAAAAAAGTGTAAATACAAAAGTTGTAAATCTTTTTATTACCTACAACTTTGCCCTTTAACGTTTTTTCATAGGACTTGTAGTTTTGCCGGAAATCGAGATAAATCGTTTTCTACCCTTAGAAACTCACCCCCTTCCACTTCCCGACCTCGGATCGCCCGTAAATTATTTTTCCTTTCATTTTTGTTATATTCTCTTCCTTTTCCAATGGGTTTCATCCTACTATTATTTTTTTTGGTTTGAAAAATTATCGACCCTGGTTTAATTTTAGTTTTTAAAATTTTGAAATCCTTTTCTTTTTTTTTGAAACCCCCCCCTAATACAAAATTCTGGCTACGCCACTGGTTTGCTATAAGACATAGTTTGTATTGATAGCTTATTTTGTATTAACCCATGCATATTAAATAAATTGCTAGTGTATCAAACCTGATTTAGTGTTAAATTAATTCCCGATTTGCTAGAACAGTGTTTTTATTTTTAGTAGTCAGTTCCATTAGCAGCACAGTCTTGTTGAATAGAAAACTACTTTTAATACAGCAATTTTGTTAAGAAATAAATTATATCTTCTCAATGCGACACATTTTACACGAGTATCGAATTTTCATTCTAACCTAGTAGCAGACTATATTTTCTCCACGACCATCCAGTTCCATATCTGATTCATCCGATGTTTTACTCATTTTTTTGACTTGCACTAAAATTTGTCTGAAAATAATTATTACAACGCGGCCATTTTTATCAGACACTGACAGTTTCGAAATTCATGGCAACCTATGTCGTTTATATCAATTACAGAATATTCATTCCGTATCTTGTTATGGAATGAAAATACACGCAAAACGCATAGGAAGCAAGTGTTTCAGAATAAATATTCCAGCTCAAGAGCGAGAATTTTTACATTCTATTATCAAAAATGATTTTGGAATTATTGCATTCAGTAATGGTCGTGGAGAAAAATATATACGTATGTTTACTCTTTAAACTGCAGGAAAGGTTTTGGGAGGGGGAGGTTCAACCCCATTCATCCCCCCCCCCCCCACTATAGCTACGGCTTTAAATGCCACTACTAAAGCCTCCCGTAGCCCCCCTATAGTTCCGCCCCTGCTGAATACCACAATATTGCCACTCACGGGGATGGCAAACTCTCTTAAAATTACAAATTTAATACTACTTGATCCCATGCCCATGATGGAAGAAAAAATACTTTTGCTTCCTTCCTAACGATATTTATAGTGCCACCAGACGTTTGTTCTTTAACTGTCTACTTTCTCACACACCTCATATATTATTACACCGTAATTGGTGAACACAAATGATACTTTAACGCTAATTTTATGAAATGGTACTGTAAGTATGGACTTTTATTGTTACCACGGTACCACCGTCTGTGGCGTCATTTGGTTTTGGAATTAAGGCGTAATACATGGCAATTTGTGCACGGCATCAGCGCGGCAGCACGGACAATAATGAGAGGTGCGCTTGATGAATTTGCAAAAGATTCAAGAAAATTAACATTTCTTTTCTCCAATAAATCTGAATAACTTATACGTTTTTTGTTATATTTGAACATTTTTAAATATTTTGTTTAGCTATTTTTTGTTATTTAATATAAGTATTAGGTGTTTTGCTCTATTCTTTTATTGAAGGTTTGATGAAGTGCTAGAAACAAAAATTATTTCAATTATGATTTGCCCCCCCCTTGGAAAAGTTCCTTCGGACGCCCTTGGTTGAGTGAAGAAGAATTATACCTGAAAGCGCGGAATTTACAAACGATATCATAAAGACTTGTCCATTGACTTTCCTAGTCAAATTTTAGGCCTCAAAAAGGGACTTGGATATAGTATTTTAAAATTAAAAACCGTGTATGAACTTGCGGATCATTTATTAATAAAAAATCAGTGTGTTCTTCGAATTTTACAGATGTATCTAAAGCAGTGATGTTATTTCTAACTTTACCAGTTAGTGTGGCATCAGCGGAACAATCTTTTTCCAAACTTAAAATAGTAAAAACCCATTTACGTAACACCATGGGACAACAACGCCTTTCGGATTTATCCTTAATTAGAATCGAACACAAGTTTGTTAAAACATTAAATATCGACGAAATTATAAACGATTTTGCAAAAAAAAAACTCTCGACGTATTGTGTAAGAACAATGTTTAAAAAAATCTTACCCGATATTTTTCGCTATACAATTCTCCTAAAATATTTAATGAAACTCCTTGATATTTATTTATTATGTCAATTATTACCGATAAAATATGAAGACGATAATGATTTTATTTAAATTTTGTGTAAAAGCTAAAAAAATTAAATAAATATACGCGAAATAGGTTATAGGTTGGTATGCATGTTGATACTCCCACCTTAATATCATTTTTTTAAACGATTTGACATATTAATAGCTGTCAAATTTTGACAGGAGAATTTTTTGCCTATTTTTCCCGAAATCTCCGCATCGAATACTATGCGACCCCATAATATGTTTCGTCAAAATCGCTTCTTCGTTTTATACCTGACATCTGTCAAAATTTGACAGGAGAATTTTTTGCGTGTAGATTATCGTATCGTCAGCGGTTCTTGATAAGTCTACAAAATTTAAATTAAATCTGACCGTTTAAAGTGGGTCAAAATTGGGTTTACACACAAACAAACAAACATATACATACAGGTGAAGCTAATAAAAGTGTTAAAAGAAATCACTGACGAAGCTGCGGTTGCTCGCCAGTTGCGAATAAGAATGGCACTTACACGTGCGAAAAGACAATCACTCAAAAGCATCGGGAAAGCAATCGATCTAAATGCAACTTTGGGGTCGACCGGGAAGAAGGCAGTCCCTCTCGCTCATCATTTATAATAGTAGATTAGCCTGTTTCAAATGAGCAGGATAAAAACCTGTGAAGGATTTGCGCCTTCAGACACTTCGCTAACTGTCTTCTAATTCCCCGTTGTCTATCTCGGCGCAAATCTACCTAACCATCGATTATGGGGGATTACTGGACCAGACAGCATCCACTTTGGCTGATTTCCATCATAGGAGGCACTGAGAGGATAGACAGAAAATAAATGTTCTATTTGAAATAAATGACTATCGATTTAGCTTGCACTACAAACTACCGTGCGAGCAAAAATTATTTGCATCAAAGAGGGCCTTGCATCTAAGGACGTAATGCTTAGCCGTAGAGCTTAATACCTGTTGTTGGGTGTCAGTAACCACCTGAATTAACAATCAATCAGTTATTCCGTCATCTTTGACAGTCGTTACAAGTAATTTGATTCATCGCTAATTTTTCCAATTTCTTGAACAATTCGCACAATGGGCTTTACGGAACAGCACAAAACATTCATGGTTGAAGCGTATTTTCGAAAAGGGGTTAGAGTAAATGGTGAGTGGCAATACAATCCGGGTTTGTGCATGGACGATTTTCACGAACATTTTCCTAACGTTGCTTTTATTGCTGGGGATTTTTATCATTGCCTGAAAAGAACCGTGGCTGTGTTTAGGGAAACAGGTTCTATTCAACACAAAAAAGGAGCAGGAAAACCATCTGTAAGAACAAAAGAACTTGTTGCAAACGTTCGTGAAATAATGCAAAATACGCCAACAAATTGTATGAAACGCCTTTCCCAAGAAGTGGGAAGATCTTATGGAACTTGGAGGACTATTCTTAAGACACAGCTAAATTTATTTTCTTATAAAGTGCAAGTATTCCAAGAAATACAAGCCGCAGATTTTGAAATATGAAGAGACGTGTGAATTTATGCTTGGAGCATGGCGGTGGCCAATTTCAGCAATTTATTTAATTATTTTTCTTTTTCTTTCTGTATATTCTTACTTTGTTAATTTTGTAAACAACAAAAATAAATTTGTATTTGTCTACTTATTTTATTACTCATTAGTTTGGCATATCATGTCATAATATGAATTTGACAAAATTTTAACCTAGATTTGGTTAGATATATTACTCCCTTCACAGAGTAAACTTGAGTATGTAGAAGCTAGTCTGTGCTCTGTGACCACTTTTGATGGAATTACAGAGAAAGGGAGGAATGTATCAAAGAGAGAAAAAGGTTGTTTAAATATGCGAAATTATGTTAACAAGAAAGGTGGGTAGTACAAGAGATTAAAAACCGTCCTCAATCAGTAATATACTAGTGGAGGAAGACTTAAAGTGTCTTATTTCTCTCCTTTCAAAAAAAAATTGTCATAAAAAAATACGTCTGAGCTGCGATACTGAACCCAATTATTTATCCTTAAAATAGTCGAGCAATTTTCTTAACGATCGTATAAATGAAAATAATATTAAAGCCACCTTAATAATATCCTTCTTGATTAAAATTCGTAATATATGACACGAAATATGTAAATTCGACTGTGAGAAAGGCCCATTAGGCAGCGAAGCCAATCAGTCTATACACTTCTTAACCAGGTATGAGAAACGGCACCCAGCCCAAACACTTTAAATTTGTACCAGAACCGTAACGGGAATTCTCCTCGTTTCAGAAAATAATTTTTCATAGGACCATAAAAAATTTTCAAAAATAGTTTGATTTAATTTTAATTTAACATTTTGTATACAGGGTGATTCATTAAGGGTGGCGACCGGCCATATCTCGGAAACTACTAGGCATAGAAACTTGGAGAAAAAAAAATTATGATTAAAGCGGTCATGAGAAAATTCTGGAAATTACTTTTAAGTTACTCATTTCGCCGCAAGGGGGCACAATTAAATTTTTTTTTTATTCTAAATTTCTCCGAAATTTCCCATATTAAGGTATAACTCTCATTACATCATCGAAAAGCTTAGACAATTCTGCATCATTTTGGTTTAAGACTGATTGGCGTACCGATCTTGATAAGAGTGGGGGAAGCTATTAAATGTGTAAACATTAAAATCGCTGTAACTTCTAAACGACTTATCCGATTTTACTAAATTTAAGTTTGTTTGGAAGGAAAAGGTAAGTATCTTCAATCGCCGTATCCAACAGTACACGACAGTATTTAAAAAAATTGCTAGAGGGCGCAATTTGTAATAATAACGGTTTTTTCGATTTTATCCCGGAAATTCAAATCATACGGTATAACTATGACATCATAATCGAAAAGGAGATGAAATTTGCAAGAAAAGATGTGAAGACCGCAGTTCGATATCTTTGTTCGTTTCAGAGTTATTGCCAAAACAATAATTTTGAATACAAATTGCGCCCTCTAGCAATTTTATTAGAAACTATCTTGTACCATTAGATACGACAATTGAAGGTTCTTCCAAACAAGCTTAAATTTAGTAAAATCGGATAAGTCGCTTAGAAGTTACAGCGATTTTAATGTTTACACTTTCAATAGCTTCTCCCACTCTTATCAAGTGAAACTGTAAACATTAAAATCGCTGTAACTTCTAAACGACTTAACCGATTTTACTAAATTTAAGCTTGTTTGGAAGAGAAAGGTAAGTACCTTCAATTGTCGTATCTAATGGTACAATATAATTTCTAATAAAATTGCTAGAGGGCGCAATTTGTATTAAAAATTATTGTTTTGGCAATAACTCTGAAACGAACAAAGATATCGAACTGCGGTCTTCACATCTTTTCTTGCAAATTTCATCTACTTTTCGATTATGATGTCATAGTTATACCGTATGATTTGAATTTCCGGGATAAAATCGAAAAAACTGTTATTATTACAAATTGCGCCCTCTAGCAATTTTATTAAACACTATCGTGTACTATTGGATACGGCGGTTGAAGATACTTACCTTTCCCTTCCAAACAAGCTTAAATTTAGTAAAATCGGATAAGTCGTTTACAAGTTACAGCGATTTTAATGTTTGCACATTCAATAGCTTCCCCCACTCTTATCAAGGCCAATACGCCAATGAGCCTTAAACCAAAATGATGCAAAATTGTCTAAGCTTTTCGATGATGTAATCAGAGTTATACCTTAATATGGGAATTTTCGGAGAAATTTAAAATTAAAAAAAATAATTTTCAATTGTGCCCCCTTGCGGCGAAATGAGGAACTTAAAAGTAATTTCCCGAATTTTCTCATGGCCGCTTTAATCATAATTTTTTTTTCTCCAAGTTTCTATGCCTAGTAGTTTCCGAAATATGGCCGGTCGCCACCCTTAATGAATCACCCTGTATATGTGTATCAATTATTGTTATGTCAAACAAATTATTTTAACACTAGAATTAAAAAATGTTAACAAATTTTAAGGCGGATTCTGTGTCTTTACTAGGGATGGGATTTTTTGGATATATCGATAGCTATCGATAGTTATCGATATATCGAATAACAATATGTGAAACAAAAATTATCGATATATCGATAACTATCGTTATTTCGATAACTATCGATAACTATCGATTTTTCGATAACTATCGATTTTCGATAACTATCGATTTTTTGATAACTATCGATTTTTCGATAACTATCGATTTTTCGATAACTATCGATATATTGATAACCATCGATATATCAACACCTATTGATATATGGATAACTATCGGAACCGGCGGATTAAGCTTACTATTCTCTAACTCAAAATTTGCGTGCAGTGCAGATACCTACTTCTTGTCAAGGACAATTAAAGACATTTTCCGATTGTCCCCCTGCAGATCCGGAAGAAGATCCACTAGTTTGGTGGAAGCAAAATGCATCTCTATATACAAGATTAAGCCAGCTGGAAAAAAATATCTTTGCGTTTGTGCAACAAGTGTGCCATATGGGAGAGTATTCAGTAAAGGCTGACAAGTAATTTCTGATAACCGCACTAACCTGAGCACAGCTCATTCGGAGCAGCTAATATTTCCTAGCTGCAATAAAGGATATGTCCAGAAATAATATTCGCAAAATAAATCCGGGTTACTTTTCTTTCAAATTTAATCTGTTTTTGTATGTGTGTGTCATGGGGATGGAAATTTATTTTGATGGGTATATTGATAGTTATCGATATATCGATAGTTATCAATATATCTTTAGTTATCGATATATCGATAGTTATCGATGGTTATCAATATAACGATAACTATCGACCTATCGATAACGAAAATATATCGATAGGTAGATAACTATCACCTATCGATAGGTGAAAGCTGATATCGCCCATCCCTAGTATTTACCCCACCCAGCATCCCAATTTGCTCCAAGGGTCCCGTAAATTTGTTATTTTTTAAATAGTTTTACTGATAAATTCCTCAGCCACCAGCTGTTTTTCATTTTAACACACGTATCGACAGTGGCGTAACCAAACACCCCCGCAGGGGGGGGGGGGGCACACCGACGGCCCCTTTAAAACTTGCTGCCCGCTTTGTTTTTCTAAGGTATTTCATTTTATGATTAATTTTATATTTTTATATCCTGAGAATTTAAGTTCGTTAGTGAAGAAGTATGATACGTGAAAGCGAGGAATTTACAAACGATATTTTACGATATACCATAAAAACGTGTCCATTGACTTGCCTAGTCAAATTTTAAGCCTCAGAAAGTGACTTGGAGATCAAAATTAAAAACAGTGTATGAACTTGCGGATCATTTATTAATAAAAATCAGTGTGTTTCTTCAAATTTTCTAGATGTATCTACAGTGCAGTGATGTTATTTCTAACTTTACTAGTTAGTGTGGCATCAGCGGATAGAGATTTTTCCAAACTTAAAATAGTAAAAACCCATTTACGTAACACCATGGGATAACAACGCCTTTCGGGTTTATCCTTAATCAGTATCAAACACGAGTTTGGTAAAACATGAAATACCTACCGACGAAATTATAAACGATTTTGCAAAAAAAAACTCTGGACGATCTGGTCATTTTGTATGATACCTTGTATAGTACTTAGTGACATAATGTTTGTGCAGACTTGTTGAGTGTTCATGTGTTTGGATCCTATGAGGCTCGATCACTGCTACCCCCGTTACTAACATACATGGTAAGCAACATGATAAGTGGTATTTTAAAATTTTGATTATACATCATGTTTGCTGGAATATTACGTATAATGACTTAATAACTATCTATGTTATATCTACCAGTCTACACTAGGATTATAAAATAAATTCGAATTGTTTGCTGGTTTAATAGTAGGTACTTAACACATAATGTGGGTTTAACCCTAATTAAATTATTAAACGATTAACGAATTCAAAAATTCATAAACCTGAACCTAATAGTAATGAAAATAAGAATTATCATTCTCCATTCGTTATAGCCCCGAATTTCCGAACGCTCTGTATATGTACCGAATGTACAAGGATCACACAACGCATTCCGTCCAATTTCAAATCTCATATCGCTAAAATAACTTTAGAATCTCGTGGTGAAAATGGGTCAATAAATCAAAAAATGACAGTTCGCAAAATAATTTTTGTTGTCCAGAGGCTACTATGATAAAAAATAGTATTACCAACATAAAATTTAGACATAGAAATTTACAAAATTTGAAGGATTTATTTTCTTTTTAAAATGTATTTTTCTTGATTATAAAAGGTGAAATAGAAAAAAATGTATAAAGCACATGTTTCATAAGGCGTTTTAGCGCACGTGTCAATAAAGAAGACTCGCCACTTTGTGGCTCGTTTTTTAAAATAGACGCGTGCGCTAAAACCGCTTCTTATGAAACGTGTACTTTAATATAGGTACTATTCTAGCCCAGGTAAACGTACTTTTTTCTATGTCTCATAGGCGGTCGTAGGAAATAATTCTATTAGTGCTTTATTGCATTACTTTTTATTAAATACGGTCCTGCTGTACAGGTTGACTGAATTAATTCAAATTTGCATGTTACTCGTACACAGATGATACGTCCCACGCGGTTTAAGAATTATTTATTTCTTCATTTACAAACACGTCTCGCGATAATATACATACATAATAATTAATTAAAAATGTAAAAATTCCTGCAACTTATTAATTGACATTGCAAGTATATTTATATCATTTAGGTATATCAGGTTTGTAATTATAGAGATAAGAAACGTTAATATAAAAAAATACAAGTTCTGATTTTATAATAAAATTGCGACCCACCTTGTTTTCGTACAGAGTACCTAACATTTGTTTCAAATAGTATAACTTTCCTGATTTTACGATTGGTTTTTGATAATTCACTTCTCAAGTCATGTTTAATCAAATTGAACAATATTCAGTGGCGGCTTCTCCTATGAGGCAGTACCTCACCATCACCAATAATTTTGCAAATTAAATAAATTACAAATTTATATTACGTTACTATTTGCATAAATATATATCCATTAGAATTAATGCCGTCAATCTTATCGCGCTTCGCTAGAAATGTCATCTATCATCCATCTTATTTCTGCATGCGGTCGTATATGGTAGAAGCAGGTATCGCGCTTCCTTGTCTTTTACGATCCCTTGCGTGTTTTGTTCTTATATCATCCATCTCATTTCTGCATGCGGTCGTATATGGTTAGAGGCCCGGCCTCCCGCTTCTTATCTTCCGTGAATTCATCCAAGACTCAAACATTTTGAAGTCCTTGTCGTAAGCATCTCGGGACTTTTCTGGCTAAATCTGCATCGCTGCTTCTTCCGCTTCCGTAAGGATATCCTCAGGAACGTAATTTTCATGGGTTTCCTCCATTTTCTATAGGTTTTTTTCTTCAAAAAAACTTCCCTTTTCTGCAGAGAAAAATGACAAGTGTCAAAATTTATTTAAACATTTGCTAACAATGTATCATGCCCGCGGCAACCAAACAATCAACCAACTTTGACCAAAATGTAAAAAAGTCACTGTCAGTGTCAAGTCATTCGGACATTTATAGGCTAGTGAGACGCAAGTAGCTTTGATTATTTTCATTTTGATTATTTTGATTATTAATTATTATCTCATAAAAAAACGATTTCTTCAATTTGTTGGATAAAACATTGTATGCCACTCATGTGTTATGTCACTTGAGAATACTACTCGGCCTAACGACCTCGTGGTATAAATCTTTCTCGCGTGACTTATTTTCAACATAACACACTAGTACCATAAATAACTATTGTTCGTTGATGTAGTAGCTATATAGACGACTGGCAAACTACAAGCTAAAGTGCCATTTTACTACATCTACATACTACATCAATGAACAAACATAACTAAATGGGCATCCGTTTATATACATCACGAGTCACCACTGAACACGAACCTGCCTTTTAACCATCAACTTTTAAATGGGAAACTAGGTAATATTTTTGCAAATAACCGATAATTTAGTAAAAGCCTTCACTAATGAGCTCGACGCAATATCTGACCATATATTATAAGGTTGACAGCTTGATGCCATGTAATTCTACATTTAATATTGGCATTAAAATAAGTTCAAACGTTAATTTTGCTGGTTTTACATAAATGGATGTGCCATGTACACTTAATACGCCATTTATCATGAAGCCTTGACTACAAAATTAACCTATGAAGGAGGAAATTTAAATGGAAGCACTCTTCCAGTACGAGGTAGAATTAAAAAATTTCCGCAATCGTCACTAGATGGCGATCGGCAGATATAAATATTTTTTACATCGAGTAGGCTGACGTTTCCTTTTGTCTTAAAAAGTCAATTGATTTAAATTAACAATTACAACCTTCATCATTAAATAAATAACATCGGGGGCTTCAAATAGGAATTTATTTACATCTTCCCTGTCAAATACATTAGATTTTTTCTTTTTACAAAATAAATGCTCGAAGTTTAGGATACTTGCATGGACACTTGGATGTTTTCCTCTATGAAAAGGGTGGACTTCAGCCTGAAGTCGACTTCAGCATGGAATATTCACACCATAAGCTTGATGGAGACTTTAATACAGCAGATTTTTCGTGAAAGTACGAAAGGCAATCATAAAAAATTACAAAATATTGACACTTCTCGATATAGCTACCCACATACTGCATAGAACAGCTGCAACTATAGTAGCTTTAGCATAATTTTAGAAATAATCGCATCGGCGAGGTGCGTTTTTATGCTAATCTTACACTTATAAAGCTTACTATATTTTACAAAGTAGACAAACCAATAATTTAATAATCAATAAACTTACTACAAAATTCATCATTTTGCAGCCAATAAATCTGTCATAGTTTACAGCTCCCGGTGATTATCAGCGCGACCAACGAACCCTTTTTCTATCTCGACTGTTATAATAATATACGGACATATTTAATGGTAACAAAAAACGGAAGTGTCGAATTACAATAAACCGCCGCGGCGGTGTGAAAATACTATTCCTGATGGTTTTAAAATTATAGCTTATGCAAGTTTGGAACGGGAGTAATTGGCTCAAGAATTGTTTTTTCGTGTGTAGGCTTCGGGTATTTAAAATGGTAACAGGTTGGAGACGACACTACACAGTAAAAAGTTCTCCCATAGAAAATAACCATGATGTTCATTGGTAATATTACTGATACTGATTTGAGGGAGGTAATTAGGTTTACCTCCCTAGGGAAGTAAATAAATAGACTAAAGAAAGGAAATAAAAAATAGATTGCAATAATTATTTAGAATTTAGAGAATACATAAACAATTTCTATGATTTTTTTCTTTACAGAAAAGCCTTTACTTTTAAAAACTTTAAGATATCTATGTTGTCTTCAATGGATAAAGTAGACTTAAGGAGAGAGTATCAGTGGCGCAGCGAGGGGGGGGTTTTAGGGGTTAACCCCCCCCCCCCCCCCCCCAGACGCCAAGACTAAGATGTTTTTTTACGGTTTAGACCAGGGCTGAAGCCTTTGAAAATGGTAAAAAGTGAAAAAAAATAATATTAGGATGAAACCCATTGGAAAAGGAAGAGAATATAACAAAAATAAAAGGAAAAATAATTTACGGGCGATATCCGAGGTCGGGATGTGGAAAGGGGTGAGTTTTTAAGGGTAGAAAACGATTTATCTCGATTTCCGGCAAAACTACAAGTCTCATGGAAAAATGTTAAATGGCAAAGTTGTAGTTAATAAAAAGATCTACAACTTTTGTATTTACACTTTTTTCACATAAACTCAAAGTTTATGTGAAAAATTCAAATAACCAAGTTTTTGGTGTTTTTTATTTTTATCTTTTACAAGAAATTTTTTTTTTTTACGAAATTTGGTAAAAACTTACCTTTTTATGTCCCAAACACACTGTGATTTTTTTGATTTAAAATATTTATTTTTTCACCGTATTTTGACTTAATATCGAAAAAGCACCCTAATTTTCAATCGAAAATTCTCACGTCAAAATATCTGCTTTTTTAAAAAAGTCGGTGGGCTTTTTGTTCGTTAAAATCTCTACTTTCTGATGGTGTAGAAAAAATATACATTACTATGGTAAATGTGATGAAATCTCCTTTAAATCCTACCTTTAATTATATTTAGAACAACTATTTTCGCATATTTTTTGCAATCTTTATGTTTTATGGATTTGTAATTTTTTTGTTTATTAATGTAACATGGAATCTTACGTTTTTCGAGTAATTAAAGTATAAATTTTAATAAATAATAGCTCAAAATTGTACATAATAATTTTAAAAAAATTCTGATTTGAGTTTTTTTCGTTTCTTTGCATTTTTTGAGAACAACTAAAACCAGAAAAATAAACCTGACACGGCACGACACTGCTCAGAAAATGCTTTAATTTTTTTACCAGAACTCCATTCTCGGACCATTCCCCGGCCCGTCCATAAGTTCCAAATCACGTATATTTTATCTTCGTCTCTTCCACGCCATCCGCGGTCACTGGCCTATCTCTGTCTGACAGAATCGATCGTTGAACGGGCTGGGGACCGCTTCTGCTATACCAGCTGCAGGTAGCTGGCGCTTATCACCCCAGACAACGTGCATAAATTGTGAACGGTTGCCAGTTCTACCAAATTTTCTTGTTTGTTAATATATTATGTATAAGTATACGAGAAACAAGGGTTTGTTAATTAGTTGTTTTTAAACACTGAAAACACGTTTTGTCTTGATTTCAGTTATATTGTTTCTTAAGGACTAAAGAATGTATTATTATAACAATGAATGGCTTGTTATTTTTTCTGTCACACTTAAAACTCCTCGGTTTAAAGTATATTTGCAAACTAGCTTTCAAAGAAAGTTACTGACTAACAATTGAATACTGATATAAATGAAACATCTTTAATAAAAAAAACTTAAAGAATTGAAGAAGAAAGATCTGACAACCCTGGTTGTGAGATCGGTCTCTTTGAGACTGTTTACCGCCGTATGGAATGATTGGAATGACCTCAAACTGAGTTTGGATAAATTATACGATAGTTATTTTTAGTTATTATGTTTTATAATTTTTAAAACAATAAATTAAAAACATTTAATGTATTTTATAGTGAACATCCATTTTTTACTGTGTATAACTTAGGTGGCAATGAATTATGCATGTGATCCGAGTTGAGTTACCAATTTAGGAAGTGATTTTACAGCTATTTTAGCTACTGAGGGACCACCTACTTTCGTTGTTCATACGTAGGAGTAAATTAAGGCCATCATCAGCAATTGGTGTTTAAGGTGGAATTCTCAACGCCATTCCATCTATTGCCAACCTGTAACCTATTTCGCGTTGCTTTTTTTAGTTTATTATTTGATTAACTAACATTTAAATAAAATCAATATCGTCGGTACAATATTTAGGTAATATCTGACATATTAAAAAAATATCAATTTATTTCATTGCTAATTTTGGGAGAATTGTATAGTGAAAGAAGAATGACATAATAATGTTAAAAAAAATCTTACCCGATATTTTTCGCTATACAATTCTAAAATATTTAATGAAATTTCTTGATATTTATTTAATATGTCAATTATCTTAACATAGTATAAAACAAAGTCGCTGTCGCTGTCTGTCCGTCCCTACCTATGCTTAAATCTTTAAAACTACGCAACGGATTTTGAAGCGGTTTTTTTTAGTAGATCGCGTGATTTAAGAGGAAGGTTTTTATGTATAACTAGCGACCCGCCCCGGCTTCGCACGGGTGCAATTTCAGAAAGTGGCATGCCGGGTACTAATATATCGGGTTTGTTCGGGTTTGTATTTATACCAACGGGTGGCAACGCATGCCGGATACACGCTAGTTACCTATAAAATATGAATATGAATATTATAATTATATATATTATATAATGATTTTATTTAAATTTTGTGTAAAAGCTAGAAAAATTAAATAAATATACGCGAAATAGGTTATAGGTTGGCAAGCATGTTGATACTCCCACCTTAATAGAAAAAAAGTAGCTAACATCGAGAACTTCTAAAAGAGCTATTTTATAGTGAGGCATCATTAGCGCGGTTCAGCGAGCATCTCCGCGATGCGATCGCTCTTATCCGTCCCGAAAAAGCCGCGTCGCAGAGACGTCCTCTGACAGTGTCACAATGGATGTCTCCGCACGGTCAATGTTATGTTGTGGTGCAATTTTTCCACGTCACCGCAAGGCGACTCTTTGTCTGATAAGGGATGATGATGCGGGGGTTGCTGTTGCGACTTCCTAGTTGCCTTTTGGGGTCCTTTCGGATATATCTTGATGTATGATGTAAAGGAACATATTGTGTGCTAATGTTATTTTATTCATATGCTTATGGCTAGTGTTGCGAACGTAATCCACAGTCAAATAGGAATGGGTTTTCTTGAAAAATTCCATTTAGTAATCGAGAAATCTGAAAAACTGGTCATTTTAGCAACAATTGATACTACAATTTGGGTTTTGTCAGCGCAGACCATTTAAAAAAAAAGGAAGTCTTGATGAATAATGAACTGCTTTTAATACAGCAACTTTCTTAAGAAATAAATTGTATCTTCTTAATGCGACGCATTTTGTTCCCAGTAAGGCGCTTTAAGAAAGCAGAACAGCGTCCCCATAAACGAATTGTATCCGTTAGAACCTATCCTATAATCCACCAAGACGTACACTGTACTGTTTTTTAGCGGATGATAGCGACCCAACCCTTGAATATAACTTCATTTGGGATGATGATATGATGCTTGGGATACAATTTAAAATAATGTTAATTATAAACGATGAGGTACATATTATATATTTTTGCCGAGCACCTTTTATTTCCTCAAATTAAAAGTCAAACAATCATGAGAACAAGTCTTGTGGTTTTATTATTAAATTATATAAATAATAAAATTTTATCCCAAGAATAAAACCGTACATTCCTCGAGAGACCTGAATAAATTGAATCGTAAGCAGATGACATACCTTGCAGAAGCGCTGCACATGTGCTATTTTCTTCGTGAGAAATTTGTATGTCGAGTTTATGATCATATTAAACTAAAATGATTTTACATGATTGTTGTAGCTAGTTAAAACGTTTCTACGTTGCGATAAGGTTTTAAGCATATACATTTACCTTTAGATAAGCAAACATAATCACGTAAGCAGCAAATTTATGGCCCAGCGCAGCGCAAATCATACAATGGTCTTCACTAGTCCAAGTCGCTAAAGGCACAAAAACAATTCACTAAACAACACATAAACTAGAAATCCATAAATATTAAACACCTACAATAGCAAAGAAAGCAACAAGAAATCATAGGTGTGAAGTTAGCAACGTTCATCAGCACCGTTTATGCAGAAACGACATTTTTTTGGGGTACGTGTCAATTCCGCATGTAACGTTTGTAAACGAATTTTAATTTTTTTAGTGGCGAAGATTGGAATTTTAACATTTGGATTTATAGTATTTAGTAAACTATCATATAGAAAAGAAATACTTTGTTACACAATTAGAAATTCTTTGTTAAATAAGGCTGTTTAATTTTTTATTTATCCAATTCATCCGTTCTGATATTTATCAAATTAAGGCAAACATGGTCAGAATTGGAGAGGAGATTAACCTTAAAAAATGCGAATCTGGAGACATATTTGCACAGAACGGGGATGAAAAAGTTGACAAATTAGCCTCCATTAGTACCCAGTTAGCTTAAAACATGTAACTCGTCAGCTGAGCTGATGGGCTGCCTAATCCTGACTAATACAGCTTTTGTCCTGCGAAGCTTTCGCGCTGATGATTGTGTTTGCAGAAATGAATGAGAAAAATGCTGCCGCAGAGAAAAGGGACAATTAAACAATCTAATCATTTATAATAATATCATGCATTAATTAAATTATTGTTAATATACCTGGACAGCATAATATTAATAATATACAATTTGCCCAGAAAAAATGTAAAAAATAAACAGGACTAACATCTTATAAAAAATAAGTTCACCAATAATAAATACCAGCTTTGGAATAACCTAATCTAAAGTGTCTGTTCTGTCACCAATCAATAAAAAGTTCGCAAGGGTTTTGTCAGTTTGGGCTGCTTAAAATAAATATGTTCAGCCCACATACATGATCTAATTGTTTTTTAAAAGTGAATACAATAATACAACAAAAAAGTTACTTCAAAACAAGCACATATTTATTAGGCAAGAGAGAACTTACAAATAAAAATCTGAATAACATATTATACAAAACGTCTCATCCCCATTGCCCCCTCTCCTTGGGTTTTGGGGCCCTAATCTTCAGCGTTCAAGTATTTGGATTGATCTAGGGCCTTTAATGACAGCATAATGACAAATTTTTAAAATTATATGAATTGAACCAGCAAAAATTGTTTTTATTCATTAAAAATTTCAAGTTTTAAATAGATTCTTATGAATTATTTGTGTATTTCGTGGGTGGGGTGGGTTCAGAACCCCTATAAACTCCCTCTTGGTTATGGCGCTGGTTAGGCGATAGGTAAAATGAGAAGTTAGAAATATCCTTAGGGCGAAATTAATTTTAAAAATCGAGCAGTTTAAAATGTATTTTTATTTATTATTATTGGGCCTTGAGGGTAGCCTTTGTAGGCTACCTCCGCCACTAAAAGCAATAAATGACAAAAACACTGCAGTTCAAGGGCAAATTGGAAAAGTAAATTCTGAAAAAAGGTAAAAACTTTCTCATGTAAAACATAGAACTTACCTATCCAATTTGAAATTTTTCCATCTGCCGGCCGCTGAACATTTTTCAGTAACACAAACCCCTGCAAAACTAAAAGTTAGTCACCCCATGTTATAATTCCTATATAATTACAATAATATACTGTCCCAAGGTACACTTTGTCATCCGAAATGAAGTTATCTTCAAGTCGTATGTCGCCATCGTCTAATTTGTGGATCTGTTTAAAATTACTGCCTGACCCTGAACTGGAAGGACCATTTGTAACTTCAAATAAGAGGGTCCTGCGAAGCGAGATGTCCCTGGCATTTCTCATCCTGAATTAAGATGCTCACTTCACATCATTATCTCCCTCTTATCTTTGTTCGCTGGCTTAGTTGGCCGTATATGATGCATTGTTTTTGATTAATTACTTATTTTAGGAATAATAATTTGGGTAATAATTTAAACAAAAATGCTTCAACTATTTGCATTTCAATTATTTAATTTTCACGATTGAATGTTTCAATTTTGTACTTATTTTTAATGTTTTTGTACTTTGGTAGTAGTAGTAGGTAGTACATGCGAACATTTTTTATTTAGCAAAAAGCTACAATTAAATATTTTTTAATACATTTTTTAACACATTTTTATAGATTTATTTTTAAATTTTAAAACGCAACCTTCTTTTAACAAAAACAGACAGAAAAGTAAAACATTTTGTAAATTGTATCAAATATTACGTATCATTTATTTAGTTCTTTAATTATATGTAATTTTAAAGGTTTTTTTAATAGTTTTAATGATATTTGAGATTTAATAGAATTTTTCAAATTATTATATTCTATCAAACCTTTATGAAAAATAGACTTCTAAGCTAATGTTTTAGACACTCTATCCACAAAAAAATTTTGATTAGTTCGTGTTTTATAATTATGATGGTCATGATTAAAAGAACAATATTTTTTTAGACAATCAGGCAATAAATTATTCTTTTTGTCACAATTTAAAATAATCCGCATTGCCTTATTTTGTAAAATTTGTAATTGGTCAAATATTTCCTCACTAGCGCAATATAAAATGTAAGAACAATAAAGAAAATGTGGTAATATAATAGTATTAAATACAGTTTTTTTAGAAAACAAACTTAAATTAGAACTGATTCTTTTAAAATAACCTACTTTTCCGGCAATCTTCGATATGATACTTTCAAAATTATTAAAAAATTTAATTTTGAATTAATAATTATCCCTAAATATTTAAAACTGTTTACTAATTCCAATTTTTCACCATCAATGACAACATTCATATTTTGACAATTTCAATTCTTACCCATAACCATACATTTAGTTTTTGAAATATTTTATTTTAATTTATTTACTTTTAGCCAATTTAATAATATATTTATCTCAGAATTTAGAGTATTTATTTAGACCATCAAAAATATTTAAAACATTAATCCATTGTGGGATAAACCCAGTGTCAAGCATGCGCGTTTAATAAATCGCAAATGAATTAAATAGGGATATTCGGTGACAACGCAAAGTAAACGTAAAGGAGGAAACACATTACTATCACCTCATGTGAGTTTGCGTGAAGACACTTGAGCAGTAAATTTGATGAGACCCGTTTTTCCATTGGTACAGATTAACAAGAGACACACTAATATCATACGATGTGTTCACGTGAAAGCACGTGATATTGCAGGTCTTCACGTGCTCAGATTTTCTGTTTAAACATCAATTAATTTCGTGAAGCGTGAGTTTAGAAAAATTGAGGAAGTTTTAACGACAATACAATGACATCTTAAAACGATCTTCATCACCTTGCAATAACTCTTGGAATACACTTTTCTCCCTTCTTTTTAAATTAGTGTCATGTACCCATGCCTAGTTTTAAGTTTTTCAGTCGCTATGACTGCACATACCCTTCAAGATGAAGATGAGCTATTATTTAGTTTCCACATTTTCTGGTTACGATTAGCTAAGCACCCAACAGCTAATACAGCTTGTTTTTATAAAATGAATGATATGACTTTACGTGAAATAATAAATAATAATAATGTGATTTTGCATTTTAGTTCTGGCGTGATAGGACGTGACCTCAAGTGAGGTGATAGTAATGTGTTTCCATCTTAATGCTCAATGCGCATGCATACAACAAACTCTTAAAACCGTAAAATGCATCGGGATCTCGACGCATCCCGTCGCAACGACAAGTGTTTTTGAAATTAATACAGAAGGAACATCGGGAACATGTGGTTAATATTTTTTGTCGCCCCGAGACATATGTGTAACGTTTTAACACTTTTTCTTAGGCCAATGCACTATAATTTAAACACGTTACATGGATATAATATATGACATACCAGAGAGCTATATCGCATAATGCTAATGTGCTTTTAAAAATAGAGTACGAAAAAAGGCGACGAAAAAGTTAATCACTGTTTCGGGATGTGTTTTTTGTTTGGAGTTTAATGACGGGGGTTTTTTCTAATGCGAAATAAAGATGCTGAAGAGATTGTGATATAATTTTACCTGTTGATGTTGTCGACACTAAAGGAACTAAATAAAATAATTGGGTCTTTCGGTCTATTTAAGAGTTCTTTACTGCAGTCACGGAAGTTGTCCAGAACACTGTCCAGGACGTGGGGGTTTTTTGAATGCAAAAGGTGGGGTAGTAGCGATTTTTTAGTATGTTGTTAGGCTTGGGGCCCTAATAAAAAATCCAAGTTTTCGACCTCGAGGCGCATGCGCTTGGATTTTAGGTACAAAAATTTGGTTTTTTGATAATAACTCAAAAATGGTGGCTTACACGACAAAAGATGTTCTATACAAAGTTAAAGAAGATAAAATTTCCTACACTTTTTGTAAATTTTTTTTTTGTATCACAGTTATGTTAGGAGTTACAGCTCCGTGAAGTTGCACTATTTGAAAAAAAAATGCGGAAACTTTTTGGTCGTTTTATTTTATTATTCTTATTAGGTATATATAGGTAACTATAGTTTTACATAATTATAAAAAAAAATTATAGGCATTTGAATATTATCATTTAACAGTAGTATACTTTTCGTAAACAAAGTTAAAGGCGAAAAGTATATCGCATTTTCTTTTTAAATTTAAGATTAGTAAATTATGATTTTATAGCGTTACAATAATTAATTTTTACTACATTTTGGTACGTTTTGATGGTCCAGATTGGTTATTGTCGGTGTCCTGTAGTTTTTTCCTGATTGAATAGGGATGACGTAGTGTCACAACCACTGAAGGCATGCAAGAATAGAATGTGCTTGGTTGCTTCTTGATATTTGAGGCTATTTGCTGAATATAACCTCTCAGCAGTTTTTCCTCTGCCAGGAAGTAGATAGAACTTTCGGCTGGTGCTAAAAAGCCAAATAACAAAATATATTACTTTTTTTTTTCAAATAGTGCAACTTCAAGGAGCTGTTTCACGGAGCTATAACTCCATATGTGTGCTACAAAAAAAAGTCTACAAAAAATGTAGGAAATTTTATTCTCTTTAAATTTGTATAGAATATATTTTGTCGTGAAAGCCACTGTTTTTGAGTTATTATCAAAAAACCAAATTTTTGTACCTACAATCCAAGATGGCGGCTCGAGCGCATGCGCCTCGAGGTCGAAAACTTGGATTTTTCATTAGGGCCCCAAGCCTAAAAACATACTACAGAATCGCTACTACCCCACCTTTTGCATTCAAACACCCCTTTTTGATACCCACGTACTGGAGTATTATTGTAAGAATCAGACAAGATATCAGGGCCGTCTCTGACGTCTAGTTGGCGTACAGCATCTTAAGTCATTTTTGATTAAATTTAAGAAGCTTATGGACAATAATCAGGGCTGTTTTAAGGCGCCCCCAAATATTTTCTTGACCTTTACTTTTGTATAGGCTAAACTATATATTACAAACTAGCTGTAAAAGTGCTGCCTGTCAAATTTGAAGGAACTTTAATCTGCATATAGCCACAAAATAGTTTTTTTCTAATTTTTTCTATAATTTTGTATCATAACAAATCTATTACGATACGCATTTGAGTATCGTAATGAAGCTATTTCGATACGCGTTTTTTCTTTATTTGATGTTGGTAACAATTAAATGTTTTATTTCATTGACTTGAGCGGCCTTTGTGATTTACGAGAAAACCAATTTTTCGCAGAGGAAAAATAGCTTGATAACCTACTTTTTTATTCTGTGTGGATAACAGTCATGTATGTTGGTTGCATAAATCTATAAATCAATCTTTTGTAGATGCTTCAAGCTATCGTTTTCTGCCAAATTCTATCCAAAATTCAATCTACTAACCTTCCAATGTCGATTTTAACTTCAACTTTATTTGAATTTTCCATTTTCCCTATACTAAATTACAATGCCGTGTCGTAAAATCACGTCTTTTGAAATTCGAATTTCCGAACGCTCTGTATATTATGTACCGAATGTACAAGGATGCACAACGTATTCCGTCCAATTTCAAATCTCATATCGCTAAAATAACTTTAGAATCTCGTGGTGAAAATGGGTCAATAAATCAAAAAATTACAGTTCGCCAAATAATTTTCGTTGTCCAGAGGCTACTATGATAAAAATAGTATTACCAACATAAAATTTAGACATAAAAATTTACAAAATTTGAAGGATTTATTTTCTTTTTAAATATGTGTTTTTTATTGAAAAAACTACAAATTAGAAAAAATAGTATAACGTACCTAAAGCAGTTTTAAGCACTTGTCCCGTTATAAAACTCGCCGCGAGCGGCTCGTTTTTTAACATGGACGCGTGCTATAAAATTATGCTTTATAAAACGTGTACGTTAATATACTATTATCCAATATGTCTGATTAGGGTGTATTTTCCTGCAATAGCAGTACTGTAGTGTATTTACAACTGCCCACTTGCTTATGCCACAGACAAAGACAAAATGAACCGGCACCATTCGAGCCACACGTAACGTTCCAATCCAACGACTGACTGCCACCTGCCGGCCTTCTACAGGAAAAAAAAATAATATAGGGGTTCCTCAAGGAAGTATACTAGGTCCAATATTATTTATTTTATACATCAACGATATGCCTTTAGTTTAAAAAATGTTTGCTGATGATACCTTAATTTACATTACACAAAAAGAAATTCATCTTGATGCTCAAAAAATGATTTTGGATATTTCTGATTTAAAAAATACCTCGTTTTTTAACACCTTTAGTTTCGGAGAAACGGCCCCAGCTTTGATAACAATTTTGCCTCATTATACAGGGTTGGGCAAATGTTCCGGAACGGCTTGATTACAGGCGAACGAAAAGTGATATCGGATCCGGATTTTGGGCAATCTATAGGACTAAAATTTTACTATTTGACTATTATACCATATGTCAGTAATGTCACCAACTGTCAAGTGTTGACGTATTTTTTTTTTTAAATGGAGCACCCTGTATATTTTTACATTTTTAAATTCCACATAAAATTATAATTATTTTTTATTAAATGCACTATTAGTCTATACTTCATAGTTTCCGAGATATTGACTCTCGAAAAGTGACACTTTTGAACTTTGACAGCTTATAACTTTCTAACAGTGCGTCTTAGAGCAAAACAGCTTACATGTCCCTATCTTCAATTTTAAATATCTTCCTAAGAAAATCAACTTCCGGTTAAACCGGATGTAACTCGAAAGCAGGATATATAGTTGTTCCGGTTTAACTGGAAGTTGATTTTCTTAGGAAGATATTTAAAATTGAATATAGGGACATGTAAGCTGTTTTGCTCTAAGACGCACTGTTAGAAAGTTATAAGCTGTCAAAGTTCAAAAGTGTCACTTTTCGAGAGTCAATATCTCGGAAACTATGAAGTATAGACTAATAGTGCATTTAATAAAAAATAATTATAATTTTATGTGGAATTTAAAAATGTAAAAATATACAGGGTGCTCCATTTAAAAAAAAAAATACGTCAACACTTGACAGTTGGTGACATTACTGACATATGGTATAATAGTCAAATAGTAAAATTTTAGTCCTATAGATTGCCCAAAACCCGGATCCGATATCACTTTTCGTTCGCCTGTAATTAAGCCGTTCCGGAACATTTGCCCAACCCTGTATATTACATGTCTATGATCATAACGCTGTATATTAATGAAATAAGGTATTATTATTATTATTAATATTATTATTATTTCTTTTTAGTTGATTAATATTGCGAAACGGGAAAACTGAACATGCATAAGGAAAGGGTAAAGTATTTTACCCAGTACTTAACACTAACAGGGTTAACTCCACCGACTTCCTTGCGGTCTCCCGTGCAACCCTCGAGGCCTTCCTGCTCTTCATTATACGGCATAAGTAGACGTCTCAGGCAGACAAAGTTTGTGATAAATGACGAATACACGTAGTCGAGTTGCCGCGAAGTTTACGTTTTGGACAGATTTTGACCGTTAAACGCGCTGCCTGGTTATTTATGATGTCTTAAGGGTCCGTGGTTATTTTGACGGAATGAGTCTTGTAAAGTGACTTTACAAGACTGCCTAGTATATAATAAAAATAAGTAATTATTACTTATGGCCAGCAAAATACAGATAGAAAAAGACTTTCCTTGTATTTTCGTCAGTCCCGGGCATCATAATATTTGGATTCAGATATAAGGGCTTTATAAATTTTTAAATTTTTACTCCGATTTAAGTGATTTTTTAGAGAGCTCTACATACATTTATTAGTTTTAACATGCCTATGCAAATTTTAAGAGAAATTTGTTTTCTGTGATATATTATGTAAGGATAATCGAAAAGTAGTTTTTCTTGCCTAGTGTCAAAACACCCTGTGCAAGGGCGTCCGAAGGGGGGAGGCAAGGGGGTGCGCTTGCCCCCCCCCCCCAGTAGATTTGAGATATTTTATTTAACTGGGATATACATATTTATTGAGATACAATTCAATTGACAAAATTGGTAAAACGAACTCTTGTTGCATAAAATGAAATGTGGAATTCAAAAATCTTCACTAAATAGTGATGGAAAAATATTAGAATAGAATAAATAAAGCTTTATTTTAATTTACACAGCTAGTCATAATAGCAATATACAAATAGATATACTATTGGTCAGGCAATTGCGATAGCAATTTGTTTACCTCCAACTACATGTACAGTCGAAAGATCATTCAGTACTCTCAGAAGAGTAAAAACCTGGATTCGCTCGACTATGACTGAGCACCGATTGGATGGTTTATGTATGATGAGTGTTCATCGCAAATTTGTAAAAGAAAAAAAAAATTAAAAATTTAATTGAAAAAATTATTGATGAATTTGCAAAAGATTCAAGAAAATTAACATTTCTTTTCTCCAATAAATCTGAATAACTTATAAGTTTTTTGTTATATTTGAACGTTTTTAAATATTTTGTTTAGCTATTTTTTGCTATTTAATATAAGTATTAGGTGTTTTGCTCTATTCTTTTACTGAAGGTTTGTTGAAGTGCTAGAAACAAAAATAATTCCAATTATGATTTGCCCACCCTTGGAAAAGTTCCTTCGGACGCCCTTGACCCTGTGGAATAATTAAGAAGCAAAATTACGGCAAAATATCAGTTTCCATTAAGCCGCAAATATTCTTTGCATTTTAGTTTTTGGTTCATGTCAATACGTGCATTTGTTCTCACCCAAATGCAAAATGATCTTGATGATGTCAATAGTTTAGGAAACGCAAAACTAAAGCTATTGATGACCGATTTCTTTTACTTAAAACTCTTCGGAATCGTCGTTTGACGTCAGTACAGGCGAAAAACCAACTTCGAGAGGTTCAAATTAAAAATGTAATTTCTTGGACAGTTCGTCGATGATTACGCGAAGGTAATTTAAACTCACGCGGACCAACAACTGGACCTAAATTACTACCGCGTCATAAGAGTCACGAATGATGGCATGTTGACTCTAAGACATACAGTTAGAAAGCTAGACGCTGTCAAAGTTCAAAAATGTCATTTTTCAAGAGTCAATATCTCGGAAACTGTTAAGTATAGACTAATAATGGTTTTATTAAAAAATGTTCAGAATTTTAGGCAGAATCCAAAAGAATTATATAAAATAGGGGTATCCATTTAAGATTTAGATCTTACCCCCCCCCCCCCCTTCCTCCTGGGGCTTAAAGTAACAAGATTGACAATATACGCAAAGATGTCCCCCTCGAAAAAAAAATCGACGGGTCCGAGCGATTTTCCACATTTTCATTTTAAAGCAGGAAAATCGAGGTGTTATAACTTTTCGTTGGACCACCCTGTATCTTAATATTATATCTTAACGTAAAATAGACCAGACTTCGACAGGGTGCCATAACAGACATATGACAGGTGACTTGCCACGATGCGGCATGAAAAAGAAGACATGTGAAAGAAAAAGAAAAAATTGACATGTGGGAGTAAGACAAACCTCGAGAAAAACAATATTGTTTATTCAATTCTAAATATTTTTCAATTTAATAAATTAGGGTTACCCGAGCGAAAGGCAAATTTCTACTTTATTAAGAATATTTTGAAATATTAACTGCTTCCCTCCGTAAAATAATTTATGGCAGCCATTAACATAACGCGCAACTTGTCAACTGCCAGGGAGATAGAGAATAGGAAGCCACAACTACGAAACTGAGAAGGCAATAAATTTAAACAGGGTCGGCTTTAAACTTTTAGTTACTTTAAATCGTTAGATACAATCACAGACCTAAAAAATAACTGGAAAACCTATATGTCACCGTGTTCTAAAATAACAACTTCTATACCTACCCAATCCGTTTTATCTTGAGAATACCTGTGCTCATTTTACAATATCTATATTACGCGTTATTTTATGAGTGTGGCAATTTTAGTGGTTTCAAAAAACTGCTTTTTTTAAAGTTCCTGTGCATTTATTTAAAAAAAAAACACCGGCAGACTATTCGTCAATGCCTCCCTGAACAGCCCTTCCAAAATTAGATATTGGTTATTTTTTTTAATAGTTGCAATGTTCCGGAAGTTACCCCTGCATTCAAGCCATTTATAGGCCTCTTTTATACATTATTGATCTTAAGAATTGTGCCCTTAAATATACAGGGTGTCCGGAAAATACGTGTACAACGTTTGACGACAGACTCCTGACGTCAAAATAGGCCGATCTAAGCCGACTTAGTTATATCCAATATTGTCTCGTTTAGCCGGTAGAGGGCGTCAAAAATTTGTAAAAATATTGGTTTTTCCTAAATTACGTGAAAACCTGCTAATCGATTTTAATGATTTTTAGTATGTAGACTAATACTATAAAATGACGTTTTCTAGTAGTATAGTCACCGGCTGTAAATAAGTGGAAGTGTTATAAAAGTGATATAATACGTCAACATTTCTCCTCATTTTTTATATGAACGGCGTTATGACAACCCAGATATTTTTGTAGAGTGACTGGATGTATTTGGAAGCTATTTTACCTCTTTAATATTTTTCGTTGAACGAGCTGTTTTGCCACAAGAAAATATTTACAATTATACCTGCATACATTAATTATTAACAATAAAAATAAAACACAGTACAACAAAGTTGAAAGTATGTATTGTAAGAAACTATAGGTAAAACAAAAACATTACGTAAGAAAATGTGTAAAATGACCGCCATATTGCTGAATACACTTATTAACATTCCTTAAAAAATGATATTGGACCCTATCTAATGTCTCGGGGTTATTAAAATGGTTGCCTGCATTTAAAATTTGCTGCAATAAATCATCGCGTGTGTTTACCAGAGTCTTGTAAACTTCTGTTTTAATAGCGCCCCACAAAAAGAAGTCACACATATTTAACTCAGGAGAATATGGTGGCCATTTTACTGGTGCATCATTCATCATTGTTTTACTTAGTTTCTTACAATACATACTTTCAAGTTTGTTGTACTTTGTTTTATTTTTATTGTTAATAATAATTGATGTATGCAGGTAATTGTAAATATTTTCTTCTGGCAAAACAGCTCATTCAACGAACAATATTAAAGAGGTAAAATAGCTTCCAAATACATCCAGGCACTCTACAAAAATATCTGGGTTGTCATAACGCCGTTCATATGAAGAATGGGGAGAAATGTTGACGTATTATATCACTTTTATAACACTTCCACTTATTTACAGCCGGTGACTATACTACTAGAAAACGTCATTTTATAGTGTATTAGTCTACATAATAAAAATCATTAAAATCGATTAGCAGGTTTTCACGTAATTTAGGAAAAACCAATATTTTTTCCAAATTTTTGACGCCCTCTACCGGCTAAACGAGACAATTTTGGATATAACTAAGTCGGCTTAGATCGACCTATTTTGACGTGAGGAGTTTGTCGTCAAACGTTGTACACGTATTTTCCGGACACCCTGTATATAGAATAATTTTCAGTCTAAGAAACGCAGCTAGTCTCACACTACACCTGGGGCTGATGATGGCCGAAGTTCTTCAGTTGAAGGAATAATTGATCGTTTCCACTTTCCAGTAATGCTTAGCTTTACAGCAAAAATTCAAGGAAGTATTGTTGCATATTTGAGAAGTTTGTTTTATTTTATTGAATCAAAGAAAGATCAACTTTGGAAGCTACCGTGTAAGAGTGTAAGGAACTATCTGGATTAAGACTGCGAGTTTTGACCCTTATTTATTAATTTCTTAGTATCAACATGCTTGCCAACCTATAACCTATTTCGCGTAGATTTATTTATGTTTTCTAGCTTTTATACAAAATTTAAAGAAAATCAGTATCGACTTGATATTCTATAGGTAATAATTGACATATTTAATAAATATCAAGGAATTTCATAACTTATTTTAGGATAATTGTATCGTGAAACATATCGGGTAAGATTTTTTTTACATTATTATGTCATTGTCACTCATTGTTCTTTCACTATACAATTCTCCCAAAATTAGCAATGAAATAAATTGATATTTTTGTAATATAGCAGATATCTACCTAAATAATGTACCGACGATATTGATTTTCTTTAAATGTTAGTTATTAAAATAATAAACTCAAAAAATCAACGCCAAATAGGTTATAGGTTGGCAATAGATTGAATGACGTTGAGAATTCAACCTTAATATTGATTATTTGATAATTTACAAATTTATTTAATATGCACAATTTCCCATCTCTAACCAAAAATAAACCACATTCATTGAGGCATAACGTAACAAATGAGTCTAGTCAAACCCAAATGAGCACCGTCCACGATAAAATGCTTAATGTAATGTTTATTTTCTCAATTGAGGGTGAGCATTTAGCTAACCCCTGTACGATCCTTCTTTATCATTGGCGTACGGGGTCAGGGAAGCAACCTTTAATATTAACCGCTAGACCCCATAAAATGTATAGTGGAACTTCAAAACGGGCCTCTACTTTAGTAATTGACCACTCCGTAATGACGTCGTTGACTACGTTGACATGTCGTCCATGTCTTTTGGAGAGCACAATGTCGTCAGTAGTCGCAGTTTATTTGTTTTTTTAAATGTCAACATTTGACAATGACATTACAAAACAATGATAAAATCAAGTCCTTGGGATTTCAGGATAAGTGAGTGAGGGAAATAGAATACATGCACGGCCTTTAAACAAAGCATGTGACGTCCCGTAAACGATATAGGTCACAGCCTTCTTCGAACTGTATAGCCGAGAAACAAAACCAAAATGGCTGGTTTATTTGACATTTTGACGTAATCTTGTCGTGATTTGACAAGCGAAACTAACCTTAAATTATTTAGATTAACTCCGTGCCGCTGACGTCATCTAAGGTGGACCTCACCCCGACGCCCTCCCACCTGGATCAGTCAAAGCGCCGAAAGATAGTGGCTAGTATAATATGTTGTCTCGCTTACTTCTTTAAAGTCGAGAAGCCTATGGATTAATTCTCATTGGTGTTACAAAATACTGGGCCATTTGGGGGCGGGGGGGATTTTTGAGGCCAGAAGAAATCGGTTTTTCCGATGATATAATAATTCTTATATATATAGGTATATATAGTCATTTGCAGAATTGCTTTCCTTCCGTTAAATCTTACCGCGCGCTCCTGGCGATCCCTCTTTATTCCCCATCATCCCTCTTTTTCGACCCGTTTTCTTCGTTATTCTTTCACCCCACGTCTTTGCTGACATTATACCAATTTGTTCGCATTTCCAGTTAACCAATTTATTTCTCTATTTATAACTTACATTCACGGTTTTCTTAGTTTTGTAGTTTTGTCATTATGTTTCGGGGTGACATTATCTACAATATACAGTTTGACCAGTAAAGTCCGCATCATATGGGATTTTTTTTTTATTAATAGCTTTATTCGAAATTTGACTTTGGCATCAAGTTCTGCAGATAATGCGAATCACGTGAATCGAATAAAGTTATTAATAAAAAAAATCCCATATGATGCGGACTTTACTGGTCACACTTTAGGTACTTTAATAACAAGCGCGGATTTCGGGGAGGGGTAGGGGGGGTAATTACCCCCCCTGGATCCTAAACCCAACCAAACTTGAGTGTCCTCTTATACTTATAAATATTAAAAAATCGTTTAATAGATTTAATTTTATAAATGTGTTTTTACTAAGTATTTGATTAATATTATGTTTCTTTTATTCTCTTTATAAGTTCCTGTAAGCTTTGTTGTAGGTTATAGGTTGGTACCTATAGTACCTAATATGATAAATAGTTATTTATGCAACTAGTGCAAAAAGTGTAAGTTTATTGCACACGGCATAGAAGTTATTCACCGAGACGTAGTCGAGGTGAATAATATGCCATGTGCAATAAGCACATTTTTTGCAAATGTTACATACACTATTTTTTCTACGATCGTTTTTTTATTTAACAAAAAAGTTTTAAAGCTTTGTATTACCTCTCCTTTTGTGTGCAAAAGTTGTAATTCAAATTTGACAATGGATCATGGATTCCTTTGACTTCAACATAATAAAATTATGGCGCCGTGTCAACGTGAATTTTATTTCGATAGGGTACGTATTGACGGTGTGCAACGCACAATACACATACTATAAACAAATTGTTCGTTTCCTAGGTAATTTACTTTCTTGCAGTAGGGCAAAAAGTACTTTTTCTAATTTTGTATCATAACAATACGCATTTGCGTATCGTAATGAAGCTATTTCGATACGCGTTTTTTCTTTATTTGATGTTGGTAACATTTAAATGTTTTATTTCATTGACTTGCGCGGCTTTGTGATTTACGAGAAAATCCATTTTTCGCAGAGGAAAATAAATAGCTTGATAACCTACTTTTTTTATTCTGTGTGAATAAAAGTCATTTATGTTGGTTGCATAAATCTATAAATCAATCTTTTGTAGATGCTTCAAGCTATCATTTTCTGCCAAATCCTATCCAAAATTCAATCTACTAACCTTCCAATGTCGATTTTAACTTCAACTTTATTTGAATTTTCCATCTTCCCTATACTAAATTGCAATGCCGTGACGTAAAATCACGTCTTTTGAAATTCGAAAAAAGTAGCAAAATGGCCCGAATTTCCGAACGCTCTGTATATGTACCGAATGTACAAGAATCACACAACGTATTCCGTCCAATTTCAAATCTCATATCGCTAAAATAACTTTAGAATCTCGTGGTGAAAATGGATCAAAAAATGACAGTTCGCAAAATAATTTTTGTTGTCCAGAGGCTACTATGATAAAAAATAGTATTACCAACATAAAATTTATACATAAAAATTTACAAAATTTGAAGGATTTATTTTCTTTTTAAATATGTGTTTTTTATTGAAAAAACTACAAATTAGAAAAAATAGTATAACGTACGTGTTATATAAAGCAGTTTTAAGCACTTGTCCCGTTATAAAACTCGCCGCAAGCGGCTCGTTTTTTAACATGGACGCGTGCTATAAAATGATGCTTTATAAAACGTGTACGTTAATATACTATTATTGCATAGTATGCAATAAAGACCTACTTTTGTCATTAGAAATTCATACACAAAATGACATTTTTTGAACGATCGTAGAAAAATAATGTTTCGTTAATGTAATGGTTTGTTTATTTTTCAATAATTATTAGACAGATTGACACTAAAAAGATAGGTACTTAAAAGGTATAGGTTAACTATAACTATATTAAAAAAAATATCTTTGAGATTCAATTACCCTCCCCTAGATTTTGACCCAGATCCGCGCCTGTTTAATAGGTATATAAAATATAAATATGACCTCGCAATTATGATAGCGATACCCAAATACGTGTCTGGAATGTCACGACCTTTCCGCGTTCTGATGATAACTTATAGTATTCTAGAAAAAATACAATATTCCAATTCGATAGATTCGCGAGGCAGTCTCAGACGAATATGCATGATACAGCATTTTATTTTCTTCGAAGTATGGACTTTTAAAAATTGTATCGTGCTCGTAAGCTGGAACAGACCTCATACAATCATGCACAAAGGCCAGACGAATGAAGATATACCAAAACAAATTAGGAAATTATCGTCGGTCTTGTCAAAAGGAGTTTAATTACTCCATACAAAATTACCTTTATGGGTTTCGACATAACCTTATTAAAGATTTTTTTTATAGACCAATACAGTTTTGAAGATTATTGAAAATGAAAGTTGGTCGCGCACGTACACGCCAGTTATTGTGCTTAGTCATTTAAAAAAAATATTTTCGGGCTTCGCTATACACTGATAATATGTAAGAACTAAAAAATAATTAAAGGGTATTTTTTATTGCAATTTATATTTGTTATTAACAGTGTGTCCACGGATAGAGTTTGGAAGAGGAAAAATATCTTTTTTATTGATTTTACGACGAAAAGTTATCTATCTAAGTATATAAAAATGAATGTTTGTCTGTCTGTCTGTCAGTATGTCCCGTATGCGTTCCTATACCATTTATCCGATTACGTTGAAAATTTGGTGAGTTGTTGTGTGCAGGCCGAGGAACATTATAGGATAAAAAAAAGTGGCATTTTGACATTGACAGCTGTCAAAATTTGACAGGAGTGATTTCAACTTCTTTTAATTGAAATATTTCATTTGGCAATATTGTAGCTACCATCCCGTACAAGAAAAAAATGAAAAAAAAATTTGACACTTACCTGTCAAAATTTGACAGCTGTCACATAAAATCACGTGTAACTTTCTTATTTGAAGAGATAACAAATTTTTGATATCGGATTAATTTAAGTACTAACCTGGGTGAAAAAATGGCCATTAAAAATTTGACATTGACAGCTGTCAAAATTTGACAGGAGTGATTTCAACTTCTTTTAATTGAAATAATTAATTTGGCAATATTGTAGCTACCATCCCGGACAAGAAAAAAATGAAAAAAAATTTGACACTTACCTGTCAAAATTTGACAGATCAAGTATAAATTGTTTTTTTTTATTCTTGCAGCTACGATCTTGGACAAAAAAGAAATGCAAAAAAATTTTTTAACATGAAAAAAAAAAGTATATGTCAATCTGTCAAAATTTGACAGCTGTCACATAAAATCACGTGTAACTTTCTTATTTGAAGAGATAACAAAATTTGACAGCTCAGGTATAAAATTTCGTTATTTAGGTACAGAAAATTTCTTTAATTTCGTTTTCTTAAGCGACAATCATGGATACCAGAAAAACGAAAAGGATTTGTGAAAAAATTACACAATGTTTTAAAGCAATGTTTGGTTGTGAAAAATTATACATATTTGATAAGACGATCTTGGGTTATGAAAAACTATACTAATGTGAAAAACTACAGATACCCGAACAGTGCCGTGCCCGAAGGGTTCGGCACAATATTATTGTCTGAAATACATCATGGATTGCGGATAAATTGACACATACCCAAACAGTGCCGTGCCCAAAGGATTCGGTATAATAGTATTGTCACAAGTGTACAACGATCTTAGGTTGTAGAAAAAATGACACACACCCGAACAGTGTCGTGTATATATATAACTATGAATGTTTGTCTGTCTGGCTGTATGTCCCGTATACGTTCCTATACCATTCATCCGATTGCGATGAAACCTTGGTGAGTTGTTGTGTGCAGGCCGAGGAAGGTTTCAGCATTAAAAAAGTGGCATTGTAACAACGCATGCCGGGTACTAATATATAGAATAATTCGGGTTTGTCCGGGTTTGTTCGGGTTTGTATCTATAAATCTGTAAAGTATTACTTGACGTGATCGTGATGGTGAACTCGCCTTATTATGGCATCTTAGAGAAAGCGACCATACCAAGACGTATACCAGGGCGTATACCGGTAGGTATACCGGGGCGAATGCCGGGCATTGCAACGCATGCCGGGTACACGCTAGTTCTTTATAAAAAGTTCTGCTTTTGGAGAAAATTAATTTACCATATAAAAATTTTAGATCAGATGTACAGGGTGTTGATAAATTGGAAAAAACATGAAAATGCTTTAAGAGAGAAGTACCATTTTTATTATTTTAAACAAAATGTTTATGAAATAAAGTTGTTTATAATCCAAAATAAAGCTTAAATATAAAATTTGAAATCTGATTTCTAATTTTTGTTTTTTATTTTTACAATAGAATTCATGAACATTCGTCAATAACGAAAAAAAGTTGTTCGCTTTGTTTTAGAAATATAAAATTCAAATAGACTGATAATGGAGAAATGATCCCATTAAACTTAATTATAGGTCAATGATGTGCCGCTTTAAATACATACAGCAGGAGTCGAAAACGAAAGAGATCATAAGGACACAGATGCATCCGAACCTGATTGACATCTGCCCGGTCATCGCTGGTTGACGTACTATTTTTGGCTGGAAAAAGCTAATGACATTTTTATACTAATTACTAAATTAGTAAATTGTATCAGTATGGTATTTGCGGAAACGTTTATGAATGGTTTAAAAATTATTTAAGTAAAAGGTCACAAGAAACAAAAATATCAAAAACATATTCAATAAAAAAATAAATAATATAGGAGTTCCTCAAGGAAGTATACTAGGTCCAATATTATTTATTTTATATGTCAACGATATGCCTTTAGTTTTAAAAATGTGTTAGTTACAAAAATGTTTGCTGATCACACCTTAATTTACATTAATGTTTTAAATATTTTTGATGGTCTACTCTAAATACTCTAAATTCTGAGATAAATATATTATTAAATTGGCTAACAGTAAATAAATAAAGATTAAATATTTCAAAAATTAAATGTTTGGTTATGGGTAATAATTTAAATTGTCAAAATATAAATGTTGTAATTGATGGTGAAAAATTGGAATTAGTATCTAAACAGTTTTAAATATTTAGGGATAATTATTGATTCAAAAATTAAAATTTTTAAATTATTTTGAAAGTATTATATCGAAGATTGCCGGAAAAGTAGGTTATTTTAAAAGAATCGGTTCTAATTTAAGTTTGTTTTCTAAAAAAACTGTAATTAATACCATTTTATTACCACATTTTCTTTATTGTTCTTCCATTTTATATTGCGCTAGTGAGGAAATATTTGACCAATTACAAATTTTACAAAATAAGGCAATGCGGATTATTTTAAATTGTGACAAAAATACAAAAATAAATTTTATGTTAAAAAATTTAGATTGTTTGAATGTCAGAAATTTAATTTTCTATTTAATATGTATCTTTATACATAAAATTAAAAATAATTTATTGCCTGATTGCTTAAAAAAATTTTTGTTCTTTTAATTTAAAAAAAAAATAAAAAAAAAGAACTAATCAACATTTTTATGTGGATAGAGTGTCTAAAACATTAGCTTATAAATCTATTGTTTATAAGGGTTTGATAGAATATAATGATTTGGAACATTCTATTAAATCTCAAAAATTATTAAAACTGTTTAAAAAAAATTTTAAATTACATTTAATTAAAAAACAAATGATACGTAACATTTGATACAATTTGCAAAATGTTTAACTTTTCTGTCTGTTTTTGTTAAAAGTTAAGAGTTTTAAAATTTAAAAATAAATCTATAAAAATGTGTTAAAAAAATTTATTAAGAAATATTTAATTGTAGCTTTTTGCTAAATAAAACATGTTACTACTACTACTACTACTACTTAAATTAAATATTAGAACCATTCCCTTTTTACCTGTAGGACGCAGCAAATCCAAATACACCCGATTTTGATCAGGGTCAATGCCATTTTGAAAAAATGGTTTTAAGTTCTCGAGTAAACAGACAGACGAACGGATGGACAGATCGACCAACCAGAAAAAAATTATACTTTACTTAGGTACGCTACTGATATCTAACTTTTAAATCGTCATGAGGCCATAATCTTGTAATTTATGAGATATTTGTTTTAAAAAATTATTTTAATTGAAAATTATGCTTGTCTCTGTTTTAGTAATTTTTCAATATATTAAGGGTATATAATTATATAGCTTGCACAAAGAAAAATGTTTGCTTGCTAATCTTGCTTCAAGCTTATTATGATTATCATACAACCGCCACCTTCGATTATCTTTGTACCGACATTAGACATGCTAGTCGACATATAATATCCACATTTCAAAAATAGGGCAGGTATTAATAACAGTTATGATTTAATATTGTGCAGCTTTTACAAGAAATGGGATAATGTCATGACAAAAAATTAGGAATACATCTAGGATTGTAGCAGAATTTTGAACAAAACTATTTACTTCAAGAGTATTTTGAAATTATGACCAAAAACAGCATTTCAATTTACCCCTGCACACTGAGGAAAATGATCTAATACAGGTTGGCTAAGACATAGTTTAGTTTGTATTAATTGATAGCTTATCTTTTATTAACCCATATTAAATAAATGAAATCTTCCCAATAAAGCGCTTTCTTTACAATTAAGAATGCAGAACAGCGTCCCCAAAAACTTATTGTATCCGTTAGAACCTATAATCCACAAGACATTGCTCGGGGTTCATAGCGATCGGCAATCGCCGCGCGCCTTAGTATTAGTTTTGCGCAGGTCACATTGTTGTTCGAAGTCTTCTAGCTGTCCTGTATGAATTTAAATCTTATTGATCGTACCAATACCTGTTTCAATTAATTTATTTTTACTTTGTATTTAAGTTGTTTTAAACTTTGCATGTCAGATAAGCAATAGAAGATTCTTATTTCGTACAACCCCCATCATTAGTATTGGACTTTATAATCTATGGACGAATTTTACCATCTCAGTATAAACCATGTTGAATAATAGATAATCATATGCAATGTTAAACGACATCACATAAGAAGTTATTTAAATTTTTGAGAACTACAATACTGAGTTTTAGTGGTTAGTATAATATGCTTGATTAACCGTACCATACTCACTAGCGCGAATTTCGCCTTTTTGTTTGACATAAAGTCTCATTTCAAGATTTGAAATAATTCGCGGCGGGAAATCTTAACTTTTCAGCGAATTTTAAACGTCAAATAATTGTGGTTTTGATGATAAATATGAGCATAACCTGAAACCTCAAAATGGATCATAATTTAAATTTTGACTTGTGGAATTATTATTATACAATCTACCTTTTGCGTCTTTATGCTAATTACCGTAGGTACTACTAGAACACGCGTACTCAGACCACGGCACCGGATTGTTCTTAATAATATAGATTTTTTATGGTAGATTCTCCTGTTTACCTTTGTATTCTCTTCCATTAATTGTTTCATCTTGTAAAATTGATGTTTTGGATTCGCATAAAAGTTAAATGCAACCGGAATTTAAATTTACGATTTAATACACCGTGAATATAACCTAAAAAGCTTCAAAAATAAACAAAACCGAAAATTCCGCAAAAGAGTTAAAACTGATTTAACTTTTTCGCGAATATTCGCGGGCGAAATTTCGCGTAAGTGAGTATGGACCAAAATTTATATTCGCGCGAAAAATGCATAACTGTCAAAAAAAAGGCGAAATTCGCGCTAGTGAGTATGAAGCTTAAGAAGGCCTTTTCTCAGAGTAAAAATAAGAAGCAAAATCACCATAAAAATCTCGACTGAAGGAAAAGAAATAATTTAGTGCAATCAGTGAATATTTGGAGATTCTGCATTTAAACCTTGGAATTACTTCTTTAAGCCCCTGCTTATACCCCCGCCCCCACCCCACTGATTAGCCTAGTCACTGTTGCAATCCAAATGCTTTATTTTTGATCATTGTACTTTGCAGATAAGCATACATATATGTGTATAATAAAATAATGTCACAAAAAAATACATTTTTGCAAAGCCACCAAAGGGCTGGGAAAAGAATAACCCCCTTTGCCCAACTATAAATTTTGCGGTGGTCATTGTGGATTAAGTATTAAAATTTTATCGCTGCCGGCCGTGTCCACCTCAAAATTGAAATGCTTGCTAAGGCCCTTGCTGCAATCTCTTCATTGCTTTAAGGGCGAAATTTACAACTGACTACTTTCGACTGGGTTTCCCAGTGCAGTAGGTAGTACAGACGATGCATTAAAAAAAAATGAAGTAAAAATATGTCTGCAGTTGATGGAAATAATTTAAATAAAATAATCTCAAGATGTGTATAGTGGATTTCACCTTAGTTTTTAATGGCCGCCGCTGACACATGTCATTTATAACATTTCTTTTTACAGAACTTAAGGATTGGCCAGGGCCGGACTTAAAAATTATGTGTGAACATGGGTCAATTTATTTGTAGTTGTAATTATATGGATGGAAACGAGAATTACCTAAGCAATTTTTAAGATTTGAAGAAGTAGTCCATGCTTAAAGTGGAGTTAAAAGTATGGGAAAGAAAGAAAAAACAAAAAGTCTTCCTCCACAAAATTTAATAGAATAATTCTCAAGGGTCTCTACATGTTTCGAACGTAGAAACGTTCATCATCAGGAGACAGAAAATGTAATTAAAAAGTGCTGATGGTTTTAGCAGAAGAGAAAATGGTAAAGGACCTTAATGGAGCTTTCATGGAATCGAAAAAATATTTTTGATGTGTAAAAGAGCCATAAAATGGAGAAATTAATGAAATTTAAACCATATTCAGTAGGTGAGAAGTCAGTATAAGTGGTCTAAGATAGATAAAAACTGAGGAAGAAGAAGGATCTTTCTAAAAAGAAAGTATAAAAATTATTTAGGGTAAAGGCACCACTTATGGCCAGTACCCTACTTATGGCCATTTATGTGTATATTGCCAAATATTAGCAAGTGATCTTGTTTTCCCATCACATTTGGTGCGCATATGGGTTGGTCCATTCCACTTGCATAGGGGAGGATGCATGCAAACCGCCGAAAACAAATCACAGTCTTAAAATAATTTCAAAAGTGACCCCATGTTTGATTTCCGCGAAATCCTTAAGATTTTTACTAAGAAACGAATATAGAATCATCCCAGTTTTTGGGTAATTTTATTAATAATATTTGATGCCACATTTGCATACCTACTTAAGTAAGTAACCTAATTCCTTATATATTTTTTATACAATTAATAATTATCAGGTTTTTAAAGAAAAAATAACTAATGGCCATTAGTGGATACATTAAATTAATAAGTTTCTACATATGGCCAGTGTGGTGGCCATTAGTAGAACTGTCTTATCCACTTATGGCCATATATTTTACTCAATTTAAAAAAAATAGAATCGTTCAACCCTAATATATTTGCCACACCAAAGTCGGATATTTTAACAGTCTTAAAGAGCTGTCTGCCTTACCCAGGTGAAAAGAAATCAAAGAAACTTAAAAATCGACAAAAACAGGATTCTTGCAGTGTAATAACGTCGGATAAATGGCTCGATATAGAAGAAGACAAAGAAAAAAACCAAAATGCAGAAGGAGCAAGAAAAACTTGAAAGAAAGCAAGCCAGAGAACTTAAAAAACAAAAAGTAGAAGAAAAACCAACCAAAAAAAAAAATAATAAAAAAAATACAACATATTGAAGCTCAGACGGAAGAAACAAGCTTCTGGAAGTAGCGATGATGATGTTGATTTCTGAGAAGCAACTGTGCCAGATATTGAACTTATGAAACCAGAAAATCTTAATCCTGGAAGTTTTATTTTGGTAGAGTTTACGGGAACAGGAAAAAGAATGACAATGATTTTTAAATATGTAGCAACTATAGGTATATTGAAGGTTGTTAGCGAAGAAGAATATGAGATTAAATGTTTGAAAAGTCTCGATAAACAAAAAACAACTTTTGATTATTTAGAAAGTGACGTGTCAATCGTTAATAAAAATATATAATTGGACAGCTTCCACATCCAGTTCCACAGCCGGATGGACGAAGACTAGTAACAAAATTCCCAGGTTCTATCAGTAAAGTTTATGAAAAACAATAATTATAATGTAGCACTTATCTTATTTGTTCCTAATAAAATTATTTCATTTGATATATCGCACTCGGAAACTAATTTATTTTCCTGGCTATAGGTGGGTAAAACTTGTGGCGAAAAGTGGGTTGTAACTGGCCAAAAGCGGTGAATCTTGCTTTTTTCGTTTAGAAAATTTATTTCTGTCAGAATTTTAAAAAGTATGTATTTTTAGTAACTTAACCCAAAAGGGTAGGTCTTAGAGACCCTAAATATATATTTTTAAATTTTTTTCTTATAGTCCTAAGAATAACAATAACTAATATACTAATTTTTTTTCTTAACCTGGCCATAAGTGGTGCCTCTACCCTAATTTTAGTAAACATTTTAAAGTTTTTGTCAAAAACCTAAGTCTTTTTGACAAAAACTTTAAAATGTTTACTAAAATTAAATAATTTTTATACTTTCTTTTTAGAAAGATCCTTCTTCTTCCTCAGTTTTTATCTATCTTAGACCACTTATACTGACTTCTCACCTACTGAATATGCTTTAAATTTCATTAATTTCTCCATTTTATGGCTCTTTTACACATCAAAAATATTTTTTCGATTCCATGAAAGCTCCATTAAGGTCCTTTACCATTTTCTCTTCTGCTAAAACCATCAGCACTTTTTAATTACATTTTCTGTCTCCTGATGATGAACGTTTCTACGTTCGAAACATGTAGAGACCCTTGAGAATTATTCTATTAAATTTTGTGGAGGAAGACTTTTTGTTTTTTCTTTCTTTCCCAATTTTTAAGATATTTAAAAAAAAAACACTGAAGGGGAATGGAAATAGGATAGAATACCAGAAAAACAATTTCATTTAATTTTTATTCATAATACAATAAAGTGCTGTTATTTTGGTAAAAACACACTCTTAATTTAGTACAATAAAAAATAAACAAGGGGCAGTCGTGAATCTAGTATCATTAATAATTAACTACGTTTTTTATAAGAGAATTATTTTGTTTTTTAATTTGATTTTAGACCATGCAGTGTTAAGTTGAAAAAATCTATATATTATATTTAATAGCTTATTGTTTACTCTTTTATTTTCTTATTCACGGTTAGATATTTTTTTCTTTAGACTAGGTTCTAAAGAGTTTGAAGTTTACAATAGGTCTAACTTTTCGTTGGTTTATAATAAAACAACAAAAGTTTGTAATGTTATCGAATTAGGTATTTTTTTTTTAATGAATAAAGAAAAAATAATGTAAGTAGATACTACAAAAAAAGATTTTTGTCCATGTGTTTGCAGAACAGATACCCCAGCACTCTTCAATACAACTGTATGTAAAACTTATTTTAGCATAATGGTTCACTGTGGTTTTCAAATTTAATTTTGTTGCAAGTTCCCTATTATTTTGGGTCTTCATCTGACAAGCTGTCGATGTCGTCGTCACCGTCCGAAACATTAATAATTATTTACTTACTTTTGCATAAAAAGAAACACGTCACAGATACACACAGTCCTGCAGTTTAAAACCAAAAAGTCTAATACGCACAAAATATAAGCAAAATGCTGTCTGAAAAATACCAAAAACAATAACACGAACGATCAAGAATTAACAGCCGAATGCACGCGGTGCGCGGTGTGTCCCAATGCGGCTCTGTGGTATTTAAAGAACGCGACGAGACAATCGAATTAATGAAGTACGAAAAGAGATATGCGAGAGCAAATGCGTAAGACAAAGATGCACATACTAACGGCATATACGAGCGATGCTGTGCTTTTGACGAGTTTGAGCTCATTGAAGGGCAACGTATTGAACTGTGTAGTGTGCATCTTCGTCATGTACATGTAACTATACGGTCAGTTATATATCCATATCTTGTTAATCTAGCCAATGCCCGTGCCTGAAAGCCGTTTATAGAATTAGGGATTTTAAAATCACGTGTTGGCTAATATGTTTGACAAGAGAGACGTCAAAGCATTAAAAACTAAGGTAAAATCCACTATAGGTCATTTCTGGTCAACAGACAGACAGTAGACTTACACCGTATGTTTTTCTAGAATACGTTAAAATTTTGGAATGTAACGCATGCAATATACTGTTACGAGTAGACTTGCCTTTGTTTGTCAAAAACACACTTTCAATGGGTTCCTAATTCGTTTGATGGTGTCCTCTACAGACACAGATGATTTTGAACCACGCCTAGCTCTGCAGGTTTATCCAAAAACCCAGGAATCAACACTAAGGAAAATGATCTTGTATTGTTAGCCCTTTGTGTATCAAACCCACTTTAGTGTTATATTAATTTCAGATTTGCTAGAACAGTGTTTTTATCGGTAGTAATCAGTTCCATTAGCAGCACAGTCTTGTTGAATAATGAACTACTTTTAGTACAGCAATTGTGTTAAGAAATAAATTAAATTTTCTCAATGCGACGCATTTTATTCCCAATAAAGCGCTTTCTCTGCAATTAAGAAAGCAGAACAGAGTCCCCGAAAACAAATTGTATCCGTTAGATCCTATAATCCTCAAGATGTTGGTGGGGATTCGTAGCGATCGGCAATCGCCGCGCGCCGTATAATTAGTTTTAACGTATTTATTGCGCAGGTCACATCGTTGTTCGGAGTCTTCTATAGTTGTCCTGTCTAAATTGGAATTTTATTTTTACTTTGTATTTAAGTTTTTTTAAACTTTGCATGTCAGATAAAGCAATAGATGATTCTTATTTCGCACAACCCATCATTAGTATTGGACTTTATAATCTATGGAAGAATTTTACCATCTCAGTAAACCATGTTGCATAATAGATAACCATATGCAATCGTAAACGACAAGAACAATATCACACTATGGGATAAGTCTCCGAGATTACTCTATTGATCATTTTTATCCTTCCCTCAATCAGACCATCTTTAGCTGTGGCCAACTTTACCGCTTGATATAAAATAATTTTTTACATAGTTTAAAGTTGTGACGTCACTGGCAGCTCCATATTTTCCGCCCAAAGGACATGGGTCAACCATAATTAACGCGTTCTCGTTAATTATATTAAAGTTTTGGGTGGCCGGAACACGCTTTGTTTAAGATTGCGGAATACGAGCACTTCGTCTCGGCTCGGACATTCCCCGAGTGCCGCAAGTCGAGTAATTACCGAGATGATTTGATAATTTTGAAAGATGGACGCGGAAAATGCTCGTCATGTTCGGTAAATGAATCTAAGGTTGCCATTCATGTGTGCACATTGTATATTGTATGTACCTATACAGCTGGTGGCAAAAAAATCATTGTAAGTTTACTTAAGGTGGCATTCTCAACGTCATTTCCAGTACAAACCTATAACCTATTTCGCGGTATTTTTTCAAGGTTATTATTTTATTGACTAAAATTTAAATCAAATCAGTATTGTCGGCACCTTACTTAGGTAATATCTGATATATTACAAAAATATCTATTTATTTCCTTGCTAATTTTGGGAGAGTTGTATAGTGAAAGAACAATGACATAATAATGTTAAAAAAAATCTTACCCGATATTTTTCGCTATACAATAGGGAACTTTCCAATTTTTTTTTTCAATAACATGATTTAGTTAGACCTAAAAAAATATTCCCCAATTATTACTCCTTAAAATTTAGTAATAACTTGGTAAAAATTCTTTAAAGTTTCGCGCGTGTCAAAAGCATTTTAAACGACCGATGACGGCAGGAAGTATGACTTTTCCGTCATCTGTCATCCTGACCGGTGGACGAGCTACCAAGTTTGCATTTGGATTGCCGTGTGTTCTTGTTATTGTATTGTTGTTTTAAGGTGGAATTATCAACGTCGTTCAATTTATTGCCAACCTATAACCTATTTCGTGGATGTCACACACGAATTATACTTCTTGACGTCACGACCCGTTTTTACCCGCTTGGGATAATTTAAATTTTGGGGCAAATATGTAGTTTTTTTTTCTGCCATATGTTTTATGACAATATATACTTATGATTTATAGAATTTTTTCCCGATTTAAAATTTTTGTTAAGTTCCCTATTCTCCTAAAATAAGTTATGAAATTCCTTGATATTTATTAAATATGTTAATTATTACCTATAGAATATCAAGCCGATACCGATTTTATTTAAATTTTGTGTAAAAGCTAGAAAACATAAATAAATCTACGCGAAATAGGTTATAGGTTGGCAAGCATGTTGATACTCCCACCTTAAGGGGATCTGATTAGTCTTTACGAATCGCCCAAAAAGCCGAACTTATCTTTAGAAATTGCAAAAATAAAATTTTAACTGAAAAAAATACCAAAAATTAAAATAACAAACTTACAGTATGCACCTACAAAATATTAAAAATAAATCAAACTATTTTTGATAATTTTTATGGTCGTATAGGAAAAATTGTGTATATTGCACTGGGAAAAAAAAGCCTTCTATTGCTTATAAGAATTCACATACTCTTTATATGTAACTGTTGATTACGATATGTAACAGCAAGGCGCTTTCCTACTGTAAGACAATGAAAATTGCTAGGTCGTTGCGTAGTGATAATATCACGGTAATTTAGCCAATAGGACATAGGAGTTAATGCTACCATAGAATGGTTTATAGCCATTATTGCTCTGAATACTCACAGTAATTATCAAGTTCTATTGGAGGTTTTTATATACTATATTTGTTCCGACTGGCAGTTGTAATGAAACTTGACATTTATTAGCAATTATTTTTTATTAACCCATATTAAATAAATTGCTAGTCTATCAAACCCGCTTTAGTGTAATATCAATTCCAGATTTGCTAGAACAGTGTTTTTATTGGTAGTAATCAGTTCCACTAGTAGCACAGTCTTGTTGAATAATGAACTATAATACGGCAATTTTGTTAAGAAATAAATTGTATCTTCTCAATGCGACGCATTTTGTTCCCAGTAAAGCGCCTTCTCTACAATTAAGAAAGCAGAACAGCGTCCCCAAAAATGTATTGTATCCGTTAGAACCTATAATCCACAAGACGTCGGTGAAGGTTCGTAGCGATCAGCAATCGCCGCGAAATTTAGTTTTAACGTATTTATTGCGCAGGTCACATCGTTGTTCGGAGTTTTTTCAAACTTTGCATGTCAGATAAAGCAATAGAAGATTCTTATTTCGCACGTAGTCATATGATCTAAAAATGTCCTTGCTCTGGTCCTGGTCTCATCTGCGAAGTAAGAACCAAACTCGAAAAGTATCTTTTCAACGTTTGAGGAGTTGTTATAAAATAATAACAATAATCGTACTTTTTGTAAACTATGTACCTAAAAAAGAGAATGATAGTTAATAGCTTTGAACCTAATTAATCGTTTCTTTAGAAATACCAGTTCCTTCTTCAATTATTGGCTAAATTTTCTATTGCCAAGAATTTTAAAGTACGGTTTTGTTTAAAACCGCAAATAGCACACGCCATCGATAATTTGTTTGCGTTTTTTTTTACCGCAACGTATTTTGTATTTAAATTTTTAAATGAATTTGCTATTGGATTAATAAACAAACAAATATTTATTTAATTAAATAATATTGTGCTTGACAGTCATGTCACAAAGAATACGAGATATGACATTGCGCATGTGGACGGAGTCTACGACTACGAGAAATGCGTCATGTGGTGCGGAGAATAGGGAACTTTCCAATTTTTTTTTTCAATAATATGATTTAGTTAGGCCTAAAAAAAAATTCCCCAATTATTACTCTTTAAAAATCAGTAATAACTTGGTAAAAATTCTTTAAAGTTTCGCGCGTGTCAAAAGCATTTCAAACGACATTTTAAGCGCGCCAAGCCCGATGACGTCACGAAGTATGACTTTTCCGTCATCCGTCATCCTGACCGGTGGCCGAGCTACCGAGTTTGCATTTGGATTGCCGTGTGTTATTGTTATTGTATTGTTGTTTTAAGGTGGAATTCTCAACGTCGTTCAATTTATTGCCAATCTATAACCTATTTTGTGGATGTCACACACGAATTATACTTCTTGACGTCACGACCCGTTTTTACCCGCTTGGGATAATTTTAATTTTGGGGCATTTTTAAATCTTGCTAGCGGTCTTTTGGGACGAAATATGTTGTTGTTTTTGCTGCCATATGTTTTATGACAATATATACTTATGATTTATAGAATTTTTTCCCCATTTAAAATTTTTGTCAAGTTCCCTATTGCGCGGATACCCGGTAGTTTTAAATAAAAGGTTAGAATGCCCTTTAGATGTTAACATGGGAATAAGGTGAATAATAGGTAGGAAACTCCCCCCCAATATTAAGATAACCGGGAATACAAAGACAGTAAGCGAAAGAGACCTAAAAAAGTTAAACTTTCCAAATTGAACGGAACAAAAGAAAAGCGCTGCCCGAACGGCTCGCGGTATTTTTATGAAGCAATTAAATATGAGGCTCATCGAGCGTTAAATTATGCATTCTAAAAGGAGAAAAACGAAATTAAAATAGCGGCAAGTGTGAAATCAATTTAAGACATAACCTAAAAACTATCGCGAAACCAGTAATATAAAATACACGCACGTAACTGTGGAATGCATAAAAACAATGGACGGCGGTTGCACTTTATCGATTCGGAGCGACACTGTGCGATATTAGTGCAAAACAGTTTCGACGAAGGAATACTGAATTTCCAGGACGAAAAACTTGTTATGAAACGAAACGAAACAGCCTTAAGACGTATAACGTCTGAAGGTATGTCAAAAATAAATAAGGAAATAGTATATTACATAACTAGTGTTGAAATGGTACTCTTTAAACGAGAAGGTATTTAGCACGAGACGTAAGCCGAGTGCGGAAATTCTACCAGTTAGAGAATAGCTATTTACCTAACAAGTGCGGAAAATGAATTTTTCCGCACGAGTCTGCCGTTCACCGAACGACGCGTAGCGGAGTTCGGTGAAGCAACCGAGTGCAAGGAAAACATTTTTCGCACGTGTTAGGTACAATAGTTTTTCTACAGAAGTGTGGAAATAAGTAACACATATTTCAAAGAAATTTAATAATTTTTAATTAACTATAACAATCACATACATATGTAACCGTAACTAATTCTGAGAAAAAAAGTAATAACTACAAGTTATAATTGATATATTATTGATATTGACATAATCGTGCCGAAAATTTTTTCCGCACTAGTGTGGAAAACCCAATTTTCCGCACGGATTTTTGACATAATCGTGCCGAAAAATGTTTCCGCACTAGTGTGGAAAAACTTATTTTCCGCACGGATATCAGTGCGGAAAATTGATTTTTACACACGTCTGTAGGAAATAGCTATTTACCTAACAAGTGCGGAAAATGAATTTTTTCGCACGAGTCTGCCGTTCAGCACTCGAGCAGCCGAGTGTAGGGAAAACATTTTCCGCACGTGTCAGGTACAATAGTTTTTCTACAGACGTGCAGACGTGCGGAAATAAGTAATACACATAATATTACAAAGAAATTTAATAATTTTTAATTAACTATTACAATCACATACATAATATTATGTTGTAACTAATTTTGAGAAAAAAAGTATCTAATAACTACATTAAGTTATAGGAAACTGTTAAAAAAACTTATTCTTTGTTAAAATTAACATGGTAGGTAACGAAAAGTGATATTGATATTGACGTAGTTAATCGTGCCGGAAAATTTTTCCGCACTAGTGTGGAAAAATCAATTTTCCGCACTGATATCCGCGCGAAAAATTGTTTTTTCCACACGTCTGTAGAAAAAATCAATTTCCCACGAGTACACTGAGGAAAATGATCTAATACAACAGGTTTGCTAGTTTGTATTGACAGCTTATTTTTTATTAACCCATATTAAATAAATTGCTAGTGTATCAAACCCGCTTTAGTGTTATATCAATTCGAGATTTGCTAGACTAGTGTTTTTATTGGTAGTCATCAGTTCCATTAGAAGCACGGTCTTGTTAAACATTGAACTACTTTTAATACAGCAATTTTGTTAAGAAATAAATTGTATCTTCTCAATGCGACGCATTTTGTTTCCAGTAAAGCGTTTTCTCTACAATTAAGAAAGCAGAACAGCGTCCTCAAAAATAAATTGTATCCGTTAGAACCTATAATCCACAAGACGTTGGTGGGGGTTCGTAGCAATCGGCAATTGCCGCGCGCCGTATAACGTATTTGCTGCGCAGGTCACATCGTTGTTCAGAGTCTTCTAGCTGTCCTATCTGAATTTGAATTTTATTGATCGTCCAATACCGTAAAACGGGGCTACTTTGGCCAGATTTTACAGTTTTTTGCATTTTTTAAGGGTGAAAACTTTCGCGGTGCAATTAATGTTTTTTTATGCGGGATACTACATCCTTACTAGAGTACTTCCTAAAAGGAAAAGTTTTTTTTTTGTTCTAACATACCTATACAGGGTGTAACAAATTCGTTTATCACTACAGTGATCTCGTAAACCGTAAGAGATACGAAGATGGTTAAATGGGGGCAAAGTTGCACAATTTGATGCCTAATCATAATCCAAAATGAAATTATTTAGATTCCGAGTACTTCCGGAGATATTCGAAAGAAACCGAAAAACTGTCAATAAGATTTTTTTTGTTTTGCGCCCTTAATGTAGCAGATAAAAGAAAACCAATCACACCTTTTCAGGGTCACTTTAAATCCTTTCTTAGAATATGTGATTAGTTTTGCAATACAACGTTTCATTTTTCTGAAACCATCATTAATTTCACTATTTTAAATACAAACCTGGATTTTTTTCATTTTTCAATAAAAGACCTAGGACATCTTTATTCAAAGCCTAGGCTAAATATTAATTTTAAAAAAGAATTAACGCTCTAATGTAGATTCTATTAAGATTTTTCTAATCCGACCCTGTGTTACACAATACCCATTCGTTTTATTACCCACGTCATCTTTTATGTAACAATCCTTAAAAAAATACTATAAAATTCGTAAAATTGACAATAATCGTAATACAAATATTTGCTAATGATATTAGATTTTATTTAATTAACAATATTTTATAATATTAATAAAATGAATTAAAACTTTACCAGAAACATTATAAGCAATTTAAAAGATGATAATAGTGTCCGTGAAAAGATTAAAAGAAAAAGAAAATATAGAGGCATATCGGACAAGTGTGTAACTATTTTTTTTATATTGGAATACACAGTGATCCAAGTTCGATGGATACCCTGGGGCGGGTAGACCACGACGGCCGTTTCGTCCTTATTAGGACTCGACGGGCTAGCCCGTAGAAAAATCTTAATAAAATCTACATTAGAGCGTTAATTCTTTTTTAAAATTAATATTTAGCCTAGGCTTTGAATAAAGATGTCCTAGGTCTTTTATTGAAAAATGGAAAAAATCCAGGTCCGTATTTAAAATAGTGAAATTAATGATGGTTTCAGGAAAATGAAACGTTGTATGGCAAAACTAATTACATATTCTAAGAAAAGATTAAAAGTGACCCTGAAAAGGTGTGATTGGTTTTCGTTTATCTCCTACATTAAGGGCGCAAAACAAAAAAATCTTATTGACAGTTTTTCGGTTTTTTTCGAATATCTCCGGAAGTACTCGGAATCTAAATAATTTCTTTTTGGATTATGATTAGGCATCAAATTGTGCAACTTTGCCCCCATTTAACCATCTTCGTATCTTTTACGGTTTACGAGATCCCTGTAGTGATAAACGAATTTGTTACACCCTGTATATATTTTTGGTTGAAAAGTGTCAGAATTTCCCCTTCAAGGTAGGGCAAATTCGGACACCTTCTTTAAACCCAAAAATATTGAAGTAAACATGGCTTAATAATTACTTCGGACACTAATTTAACTTTTACAAATATATTAGGTGGGTAGGTACTAAAAAAAGTTAGCATAAAAGCTAGAAATATTAAAAAAAAAGGCTTTCATATTTACCATATCACATAATATGATATGTATTTTATAAAAATACAAAATATTTTCTTACAAAAATAATAACAAACATGTAAACAATAAAAACAATCTTATCACTTATAGTGAATTTGGGAATCCCATAAAATTCCGATGCGCCTCGAAGTGACATTGCTTTTCGCCGAACCGCCCTCTACAGGCGACTCCCCAACTGCCTTCTGTATAATATGCGAACCATGTCCGAAGTTGCCCCTCAAATTTGTTTTTTTTTGCTTACACCTCTCTAAAAAAAACATAGCAACTATAAATTTCAAATTTTTTAAAAATGTTAACAACATACTAAAAAGTAAAATAAAGTTATCCCCAGTGGCGTATTTAGAATATTGCCACGGGGGGGGTCTATACCTTTCGTTTTGTCTTTCTTTCTTTCTTTCTTTCTTTCTTTCTTTCTTTCTTTCTTTCTTTCTTTCTTTCTGTCTTTCATTCTTTCTTTTTCTCTTTCTTTAAAAAACGGCCGCAGGCGAAAATTTTTTCGGTGCCACGCCCTATTTTGAACTATCAAAATTTATAATTTCTATATTTTGATAGCTGAACCCAAAAAAGGAAGAAATTAAGAAATTTTTAAATATAAACGCAATAATGGGAATATATATTTTTTTAAATATTTATGTTTAAAAATATATATTTCTACATAATATGACCGATTCCGAAAATGATTGGTTTTCAAGTTATTTTTGCCATTTTTTTTTGCCAAGTTTGGCCATGTTGTTTTGTTATCTGTGACACAGTTACTTCATTATTTGTAAAAACAAAGTGTTGCTAATAGTTCTAGTTGGCAAAAAAATTGCAAAACTAAATGAACATCATTTCATTTTTTTAATAATTTTATTTAATAATAATAATAAAGGTCTTTATTCAAAAATTGTAAAATAGAAAATTATTACATTTTGTTATCGGGCGAGGTTCAGTTCACCCTGTCTACATTAAATGCAACAAGGCATCTGATCTTTTCTTCGTTTTTGTTAATGTTGAGCCCACCGGGGGGGGGTCCAGACCCCTCGGACCCCCCCCCCTAAATACGCCACTGGTTATCCCCTATCATAACTAGTTTCGGCTGTGCGCCAGTTACTTTTATCACTTTTAAAAAAGTTCCAAAAATGGCTTCATAATAAAATAACACGTGGAGACGAGACACTTACCTCTAAACGCTGCTAACTGTCGGAAGTCGGAAGGTACAAAGGCCAGTGTTGCCAGAGTAACAAAGCAAAAAGTCGCCATCAATCAGTATGAAAAGTCGCCACAGCTTTTTTGAGATATTGGGGTTAGAAAACTATCAATACATACTAAATAAAAAAAATGTTTTTGTGAAACAAGCTAAATAAACTTTATGATATGAATACACAAAGAATAAAAATAAAACAAAAAAACTTGAAAATTAAAAAAAAATTATTCTGATTCACTGTCTGAATCTGAACCTGATTTAGTCCTGTTTATTTTTATATACCTATATTATATTATTCATTTTTAAAAAGTGTTTTTCGCCGATTTTATAACTGAAACAACAATCTATTTCTTTTCAAGTCCAACTTTGCTCTTTATATATCACTTAATAATTCAATGCTCATTTAAGTTATTTTTTTTTGTCTTCACATCTAGCTTATTTGAAAAAGTCGCCAAAAATAAGCTTTTTATTGAAAATCGCCGCCACACTCTCATTGAGACAAAAAGTCGTCATTTTGGCGACTTGTCGCCCCTAATGGCAACACTGACAAAGGCAACTGTTAAGACACGTTTCTGAGGAGAAACAGCGCGCTTGCATTCTCTGTTTCCTCACCACTTAATTATTTTAACCCTGATGTCGCGATGTCCGAAGTTACCCACACTGTCCGAAGTAGCCCCGTTTTATGGTACCTGTTTCAATTAATTTATTTTTACTTTGTTTTTAAGTTTTTTTAAACTTTGCATGTTGTATAAAACAATAGAATATTCTTATTTCGCACAACCCATCTTTAGTAATGGACTTTAAAATCTAGGGACGAATTTTACCATCTCAGTAAACCATGTTGCGTAATAGATAATCATAATATGCACTGTTAAACGACAAGAGCAATACAAACTGACTATCTATACAAACTATATCTTAGCAAACCTGTTGTATTAGATCATTTTCCTCAGTGACGGATTTGCAAGTCGTTTTTGGAATGTCAAATTTCTGCAAATTATTTTACGTCTGCAAGTTCGCCATATTCCGCCATAGTTGCCGGCATGCACTTTCTGTAATCTCACCCATATATAGAAAGCCAGTAACACAAGGAATGACACCATGGTACAAATTGGCGGCCAGTTCAAATACTTTTTTTTTAATTACTGGTTATTTTAAAATAAAATGCGCATTACAAAGTTTGATTATATACCTATATATTCAACACATTAATTAAAAAATATGCTTTTAACCAATAAAAAATATAATTCTTTAGAAAAATCTGTTAAAATCCCCTTTGTTACATTCCAGCATTAAAGTGCTAAAAGCCGGTAGAAAAAGCTCCATCGGACAATGTAAATAGAATTTTTGTTCGACAAAAACGCTGCAAAAAGATTTCCATTTAGTGGCCGTTTGAACAATCGCCAACCCAAAGACAAAAACCCCTCATATATTTTAGAAGAAGAGGCAGCGAACGTAAGAGAGGACAAAATTGAAAACTACTGGGAAAATTCCTAATTGAAATATAAAAGATTTAATTTTAATGCTCTACAAAGGTTGTTTAAAAAGTAAATATTAAACCGATATCGACAGCACTGTCTAGTAGAGGGACTCGGGAATTTATTCATGAAGTCCCTTCAAGGATAATGTAAAGAGCCAATTTTGATGTCAAACAAATTTATGAATCAGAATTTCTATTTTGAGTCAAATTTTAAGTCGATTCGGACGTACAGGGGAATTAATTTTTTTCCTAGAAACAAGTTGACAACCCTTTGAATTACATTAACGCCGACCAAAAAAATGCGTAAGTAAGCGAGCCAATTAAGCCTACACTGAAAAAAATCCTTCTATTCCTTATAAGAATTTGCAGACTCTTTATACAACTGTTAATACTATAATATAGCAACGCGCTTTCCTACTGTAAGACAACGAAAATTGTGAGACTGTTATGTAGTGATAATATCACGGTAATTTAGCCAATAGAAAATAAGAGTTATTGCTACCGTAGAATGGTTTATAGCGATTATTGTTATGAATACTGATAGTTATTATCAAGTTCTATTGGGGGTGTAATCTGGTTTTATATACTGTATTAGTTCCGACGGGCAGTTGTAATGAAACTTGACATTAATCATAATAATATTTGCTTGATACGATTAATAAAGCATATACTTACCACTAAAAGTCAGTACTGTAGTTCTCAAAATTTAACTATAGCTTCTAGTGTGATACTGTTCTTGTCGTTTAACATTGCATATGATTATCTATTATGCAACATGGTTTACTGAGATAGTAAAATTCGTCGATAGATTATAAAATCCAATACTAATGATAGGTTGTGATGCGAAATAAGAATCTTCTGGTATTGGTACGATCAATAAAATTCAAATTCAGACAGGACAGCTAAAAGACTCCGTACAACGATGTGACCTGCGCAAAAAATACGGTAAAACTAAAAGGGCGCGCGGCGATTGCCGATCGCTACGATCCCCTCACCAACGTCTTGTGGATTATAGGTTCTAACGGATACAATTCGTTTTTGGGGACGCTGTTCTGTTTCTTAGTTGTAGAGAAAGCGCTTTACTGGGAACAAAATGCTTCGCATTAAGAAGATACCATTTCTTTCTTAAGAAAATTGCTGTATTAAAAATAGTTCATTATTCAACACGACGTGCTTCTAATGGAACTGACTACTACCAATAAAAACACTATTCTAGCAAATCTGAAGTTGATATACCACTAAAGCGGGTTTGATACACTAGCAATTTATTTAATATGGGTTAATAAAAAATAAGTATCAACATCAAATGTCTTAGCAAACCTGTTGTATACAGGGTGTTTCAGAATAAGATGCTGATCCTTAACGGTGTGAATCCTTAGGTGATTTTAAGAAGAAAAGTTCATATTAATATATATCCTTAACCTATCAATTTTCGAACTTCAGGGCGTTAAAGTTTTAAGAAAAAAATCGTTATTCTATCATAACTTTAAAAACTTTCTAGCTATTTTTAGGAATTTTTAACACATGCCCTCTAAGCATCAATAGCCATTTTCTGGTGTAGAAAATTTTTAACATTTTTTAACCAGTGGCGTCCTGAAAGGGTTTGCACTAGACATTTTGGAAAAATATTATGTACGCCACTGCTTTTTCTCAAGATAAAAATTATTTTTAAAATACTCATTCATTTTAGGCCCAATTTAATATCTTGCCTTTTTATCGTCCGATAAACGGTTTCCGACAAAAAAAAATAAAAAGCATTAAATGCGCATTCGCTATGTGCCTATGGTTTATTTTTTAACAATAAATTAAAACAGCTAACTTTAAATAACGTGTGAACAAAAACGAAAATAATTTAGATTAGCTATTGAAAGTGGCCACTACTTGCAAAAATGCATGCTTCAGCTCTTCTCTTCATTGAGTCTCGTACCCTTTGAAAAATTCCTGGTGTATTCCTGATAGTGTCAAAACAAACCATAGGCACATAGCGAATGCGCATTTAATGTTTTTATTTTTTTTTGTCGGAAACTGTTTGTCGAACGATAAAAAGGCAAGATATTAAATTTGGCCTAAAATGAATGAGTATTTTAAAAATAATTTTTATCTTGAGAAAAAGCAGTGGCGTACATAATATTTTTCCAAAATGTCTAGTCCAAACCCTTTCAGGACGCCACTGGTTAAAAAGTTTTAAAATTTTTCTACACCAAAAAATGGATATTGATGCTTAGAGGGCATGTGTGAAAAATTCCTAAAAATAGCTAGAAAGTTTTTAAAGTTATGATAGAAAAACGATTTTTTTCTTAAAACTTTAACGCCCTGTAGTTTCGAAAGTTGATAGGTTAAGGATATAATATATTAATATGAACTTTTCTTCTTAAAATCACCTAAGGATTCACACCGTTAAGGATCAGCATCTTATTCTGAAACACCCTGTATAGATCATTTTCCTCAGTGTATCCTATATATTAAGCATTATATTTTTTTTATATAATTGTGAATAAATATACTACATTCTTGTACAGTTTCAGGACTATTCAGGAGGTATTTCCCCATTAACCAAAGGAAATTTGGCGAAACCCACTTTTAAATATAAGAATTTTTAAAGAATTCTCATCTTTTGGGGTAACATGAATTATGACAGCCCCATAGGGCAATATTGCAATAAAACAAAGCGAACACGGACTGTCGCCGTCGTGTAAGATTTGTCAAATAAAACCGTTTTGTCAGTGTGTGTGCACGAGATACAGTGCAGGGCGATGATTTATCGGCGAAAATCTCGGACGGCTTTGGCACGGCCAGCGGCGGTCGCTCCGGTGCCATAACTCATACTGACCACCTCCGGGGGCGGTGAAAATACTTGGGTGATATTTATATAATACTTGGGGTATAATAAGTGACGTGATATCTATAATCGGGAAAAAACAGGGACGAGGAAGGAAAGAAAACATGAATCGGACGTATACCTATATCAAGAGTCAAGGGAGGTAAATTAAGCCAGGACTTTGTCACTAACTTTTAATTTTTCACACTACCGCACAGAGGAAAAAAATAACAATCCACAGTGACCGAGTTTCTTTAAGTTGCTTTTAAATAGCAATGCCAACGGCTCAGTTGAGCCTTCCTTGTAAAAAATTAACTCCCCTCAGCAAAAAAACGTTCCTCCTCCTTTGCCACAGTTAAGTATGTATGCCCATTTACATTACTCATACGATTATACGATTTGTTCGCAAAGAGTTCCTTTAACAACTAGTAGTGGTAGTAGTAGTGGTAGTAGTAGTAGTAGTAGTAGTAGTAGTAGTAGTAGTAGTAGTAGTAGTAGTAGTAGTAGTTTTTTTTTTTTTTTATTTAGGGGGGAGGTAAAAAATCTTCTAAAGACTCTCGACCGAGTGATCTTATGTGGTCGAGTTGTGTCGGATTCCTACCGACTAAAAACTTCCTCCCCTACCACTACTGTTTGTCGCCGTTTCTCCTCTCACGGTATCGCTCCTCGCATTTCTTCGTGTTGAGGCGGCATTATAGACCCTTGTTTCTTTTATATCCTTTGCCTGATTCTGTCCTGCTCTATTTTTTTAGTTATTATTTTTCGCAGTTCTGCTTGTATCTGTGGCCATTTGCCCCTTCTTACGTGGACTATGAAGTTTTCCGCGGTGAGGTCCTCACCCAGTACCATTCTGATGTTTGCTTGCTCTTCTATCCATCTGGAGCATCTTAGGATGTGTTCAGCTGTGTCCTCTTCATTTGTAGCGCAGTATTCACAGTATTCATTTTCGATTATACAAAATCTCTTTAGGTAGCTTCTAAAGCATCCGTGTCCGGTCAAGAATTGCGATGTATAGTGGTCAACTTGTGCCTCTTGTTCAAACCATTCTTTGACCTGTGGTATAAGCCTCCTGGTCCATGCCCCCACAGTTGCAGTTTCCCATCTTTGTTGCCATCTGTCAAAGAGAATTTGACGCAATTCAGCTCTATCTCCTTTGCCCCTTTCGGATAGTTCCGCTCTTTCTTCTGCTAGTAAGTCTATCGGAGGGATCCCCGACACTACCATAAGTGCTTCTGTTGACACTGTTCTGTATGCTGCAATTGTTCTTAACGCTATAGTGCGCTGACATCTGTTAATCATGTTTCTATACATTTGAAATCTTAGCACCTCTTTCCAGACCGGTGCACCGTATAGTATTATTGAGTGTGTTACTCCTGCCAGGATCCTTCTTTTCTGCAGGGTCGGACCTCCTTTGCTCGGCATCAGTCTGGTGAGAGTCCCTGCTACCACCTTTGCCCTTTCTACCGTCTTTTTAATGTGTTCAGTCATTTTGAGATCTTTATCTAGCCACACGCCTAGGTATTTTATAGCTTTTTTACTATCCACGTCCTTGTTTCCAACTTTGACCGCTATCGTCCTCAGCTTCTGTCTTCCAGAAAGTATCACGACTTCTGTTTTCTCCGGTGCTAATTCTAATCCATTTTCTTCCATCCAGGTTTCTATTTTACAGATTCCAAGCTTCAGTAATTTTTCCAGGGTGCTTAAACTTTTACTTGTTGCGATAAGCGCTAGATCATCCGCGTATCCAATGAGTCTGATTTCCGGTGGCAGATCGATTCTCAAGATTGCGTCGTAGAATATATTCCATAATAGTGGCCCTAGGACTGAGCCCTGTGGTACTCCCATGCTTATCTTTAGTTCTTTACCCTCTTCTCCTACAATTACCTTTCGGTCTTCAAAGTAGCTTTTGACAATGTTTACTAGGTATCGGGGCGTATCCAGTTTTTCCAAAGAGTTAATAATTCTTGGCCATTGTACAGTATTAAAGGCATTTTTAACATCGAAGGCCACCATCACACATAGCTTTTTGTTACCCCTGCTTCCGGTGTTTGCTGCTTTTGCAATTTCCTTAACTTTGCCTATTGCGTCTACGGTAGATTTTTGTTTTATAAATCCATATTGCAGGGGCGACAAGCCACCACTTCTTTCGACTGCATTTTTCAGTCTTCCCTCTATGAGTCTTTCGAGCAGTTTGGCTAGCGAGCTCAGAATGCATATGGGTCTGTATTTAGTTTCGTCCGTATTGTTTTTTGTAGGCTTCGGAATTAAAACTAACCGCGCCTTCCTCCATTCCATAGGGAAATTTCCTGTTTTTATGCATTTATTCATTACCGCTAACACGATCTCTGGAATAGTCTTGGTTACAATTTTGATCACTTCGTTTGGTATTTCATCTAGACCTGGTGCTTTTTTGCTTTTTAGTCCTTTGGCTGCTATCTTTAGTTCTTCACTTGTAAATTCAGGTATGTTTAATTCCTGGTCTGGCGCTTTTGTCCATTCGGTTGTTGGGTAACTTGGGAAGAGGCTTTTTGCTATAGAGTACTGTTTGCTCGTGTCAAGATTGTTTTTTGTTTGCAAGTTCATTTTTTTCATTACTATCTGATAGGCTTTGCCCCATATGTCATTGTCGAGATCCTTAATGATTTCCTTCCATTTATTTGCTTTAGAGTCAATTATCATTTTATGTAGTTCTTTTTTGGTAGCTCGGTATTTTCCTTTTTGTTCAACAAGTTTTTCGCTGCTATGTACGTTCCTTTGCTTGCATTTCCTATTTTCTCTAAGTATCCCTCTTCTATAGCCCTCGCACTCCTTTCTTTTTTGTGATATGTCCTTATTCCACCAATATTTGCTTTGGTGACCTTTCCTTCTTGCATTGGTTTTTTGGAAGGTATTATCGCAGGCTTCTCTAATTAGGTCTTCTAGTTCCTTGGGTGTATCAATATGTAGTAGTAGTAGTAGTAGTAGTAGTAGTAGTAGTAGTAGTAGTAGTAGTAGTAGTAGTAGTAGTAGTAGTAGTAGTAGTAGTAGTAGTAGTAGTAGTAGTAGTAGTAGTAGTAGTAGTAGTAGTAGTACTAGTAACATGTTTTATTTAGCAAAATGCTACAATTATTACATATTTTTTAATACATTTTTTTTACACATTTTTATAGATTTATTTTCAAATTTTAAAACGCCACCTTCTTTTAACAAATCAGACAGAAAAGTTAAACATTTTGCAAATTGTATCAAATATTGCGTATCATTTTGTTTTTTAATTAAATGTAATTTTAAAGTTTTTGTAAATAGTTTTAATGATATTTGAGATTTAATAGAATTTTCCAAATTATTATATGCTATCAAACCTTCATGAAAAATATACTTATAAGCTAATGTTTTAGACACTCTATCCACAAAAAATATTTTGATTAGTTCTTGTTTTATAAATATGATGGTCATAATTAGAAGAACAACATTTTTTTAAATAATCAGACAATAAATTATTTTTTATTTTATGTATAAAGATACATACTAAATAAAAAATTAAATTTCTGACATTCAACCAATCTAAATTAGCGATTTTAATGTTTACACTTTCAAAATATCTTTCCCCACTCTTAGCAAGGTCGGTACGCCAATGAGCCTTAAACCAAAATCATGCAGAATTGTCTAAGCTTTCTAATGATGTAATCAGAGTTATACCTTAATATGGAATTTTCGGAGAAATTTAGAATTTAAAAACATTATTTTCAATGGTGCCCCCTTGCGGCGAAATGAGGAACTTAAAAATAATTTCCAGAATTTTCTCATGACTGCTTTAATGATAATTTTTTTTCCTCAAGTTTCTATGCTTAGTAGTTTCCGAGATATGGCCGGTGGCCACCCTTAATGAGACACCCTGTATAAATATTCTTGTGCAAATTTATTTTCTCACCAAGCAGGACCTTTTAGGAAGAGGCACTTTTTTTCGTAGAGTTAATAATAAAAGTTTTCCCATTTGGTAAGAACTTCCGAAGAGTATTTGTTGAAAATTAACCGTGTATTCTTAAGCATAAATGACATATTTTCAAGTCTACTATATTCTGTTGCTGTATTTGCCCCTTAGTTATGAGACATCCTGTATATAACGATAAGTAAATGGTTTAACTGGGCACTTTATTGATTTGATAATAGATGAGTTAACCAAAATGGTGTTTGTACTCACTATTAAACTTAAATAATAAACACTAAGAAAATCTGTCTCTGAAATATATAAAGTCCGAAAGTAAAATGTTTAAAACACACATTACACAAAGAACAGCCACACAAACACTTAAAAAAAAACACCAAAATCGGAAGGAAATAATATGATGCAACATGACGCGTGAGCTTGTTACGGCCCACTGCTGATCTGGGAACTTTAAAACGACGAAACCAAATCAACTGTTAATGTTAAATGTCGTTGTCTGCTGTCGAAACGCCTTGTTTTAAGAAAAAGTTAACTCTACAAACGAAGTTTTCACCAATAAAGCTTAACTATTGTTTGCGCACTAGATAAGCTCTACGGATCTGAAGGTCTATGGTCTGAAGAGTTAAACAATCTCTAACTGATCCAAGCTTTTTCGTGCATAATACCTAATTTGCCTTTTACCCAACATTCCAGCCAAAAATTTTACCTGAAATAATTCCAAAGCACTTTTAGTAAGAACAAAAAAATCCTCGGATGTCATCCTGTCACATATCGACTGTTTTCAACATATCAAGGCCTAACCGAGACGCATTAAACCATTCAAAATGGCCGAGCCGGTCCATCCCAGACATTGTAGACTTGATGCGTTCATTCATATTCTCCACCTTTTGTTTGATCTTCTTTATTTCTTGATTTTCAGTTTTTCGAACTTGTATATCAGACGTGGGATGCGTTCGAAGATGTTCTCGGGTCGCTATTATAGTTTGTTGTAAAGAGGCATTTTCCATTTATTGCTTATTCTTTTAAACAGCAAAGCAAAGTAAAAATCTTTGCTTAGCTAAGTTGTTAAAGGAACGTTTCGCGAACCACTTCGTAAAGTCCGCATGGGAAATAGAGAGGGGCATACTTAACCGCGGCAAGGGGGGAGGAAAAATATTTGCTTTGCTAAATTACATTTTTAAAAGGAACGCTGAACTTAGCCGTTGGCTTTGCTTTGCTACTCCGCCTACGTGCTTATTGGAGTGTGAAGTTTGAGCTGTTGGTTTTGGACAAGAAGAGGCTTCCAGATATTGGGGATCCGAGTATCTATACTTGGTTTACTAAATAATATGGATATTTTGATTCATGAAAGCTGCTTCTTTAAATTTTCGTTTTCTCCAGTGCTGTTCCGTGCCCAAAACCTTGGCTTCTGACCACTGTATTATGTTGGTTGGTCCATACATGTTCCGCTATACCTGATCTCGAAGTTTCACCTCTTTGAATATGTTTCAGATGTTCTTTAACTCGTACGGGAAGAGGTATTTTTGTTTCTCCAATGTACGATTCGCCACACTCGCAAGGGATTTGATAGATACAATTTTTTGTGTTTTCTTTATGGGGGGTTTTACTTTTGTAAGAAAGCTTCTAAATATTTCCGGATTTGAAGGCTTTTTTGATATTATAGTTTTTGGTTATCCTTCTCATCTTTTCAGAAATCCCCTTGACATATGGTATTGTAAGAAATGCTTGCTCCTTTTTCGTTTCTGTATTAGTTTTTACTTCGCGATTTTTAAGTTTTGAGATTGTATTAGTTACAAAGGTGTCAGGGAGTCAGGGTAAAGCATTCTGTTTGAAATCTTTTTTTATGTTTAAAATTTCAATATTAGGGTCTTCCGGATTGTTGCAAACGTTAGATGCCCTGTTTTAAGAAGTTTGAATGATTCGATCCGTGATTAAGGTATTGCCCGGTGTGAGTGGGTTTCCTGTACACTGAAGTTTTTAGGTTTTCAGCACTTCGATTGACGAGAACATCAATAAAAGGTAGAGTGAAATGTGTTTCCATGGTAAATTTAATGGATTGTCTTATACTATTAGTATGTTCCAAAAACCGTATCAGCTCTTCGTTGCTGTCTGTCCAGATAATAAAGCAGATAATAAAGGACAACAGACAGTCGTTCATTCAAAAGAGGATCCCCGTGAAAAGCAGGGGAAGCGAATAACTATTTTTTAAAGTTTAGATTTTAAGTTGGCATTTTTGATTTCAATTTTTTGTTCTAAACTCAAAGGACTATTTTTTACAGATGCTTTGACCCCTAAAATAGTATATTAAAGTATAAGTGGATATTAAGGTCCTTAAAACACGCGCGATTTTGCTAGCACGACGGCGCAGCCGGAGTGCTTGAAATAGAGCAAGTGTTTTAAAGACCAGTTATCCACGAATACTTTACATTATTTTTTTTTATTGGTATTTATATTACAAAAAATGGAAATAATGACTTAGTAAGTAAGTGAAATGGTCGAATTCGTGATGTGATATACCTGTCGTTGTCATGAAAATGAGGAGAACAAAAAATAACTTCCAATCTGTCACATAAGATTCATTGTTGTCACCGTTGACTTTGGTTGTGTTTTGCTTAAAAAAATATTTGATTTGACGTTAAAAGGTAATTCTGTCAAATCAATAATTAAAAAGTTGACATATTTAGACTTCACGTTTCACGGGTTGTTGATGTTGCCATGGTAACTTTAAAACACGCGCGTTTTTGAAAGTGGGATTTAAACACGCTGAGGCGTACTTTAAATAAGCGAAATAGGGTATCAATAAAAAAAAACTTTTTTTTTTTTCTTTACATCTCACTCCAACACTTTCACATGTTTCTGACTAGGCTTGATAAAACTCAAGATGTTTCAGTAATTTAATAATAACACTGGCCGACAAGATTTTTCTAACACAGGTCAGCTCTTTATTTTTATAATGAAAATACCCTTCTAATAATAGAAAAAATATTGGGAAAGCCCCAATACGTACCATTTTTCAATAGCTTAATAAGACCATTTTACATTAGCAGGTAGTCAATTTAATTAGGGGCGGCAAAAATGGATGCATTTTATAACAGAAGAATTACCTGAACAGTAGGAATTTTAGTAGGACTTCAGGGAGGATTTACAAAATATTGCTGTTTTCTTTGTTTGTGGGACAGTCGTGCAGTAGATCAGCATTATGTAATAAAAGATTGGCCACAAAGAAGTGTGAATTTCAGCCGGGATTTCAAAATGTTAAGTTTGCACTTCTTGTAGACCCCAAAAAAGTCCTTCTGCCTCCTTTTCACATTAAACTTGAGCTGATGAAAAACTTTGTGAAAGCTATGAATAAAGACTTTGATGGATTCAAATACCTAAGACAAGTCTCCCCAGTTAAGTGATGCCAAATTAAAGGAAGGTATTTTTATTGGGCCACAAATTAGAAAATTGCTGGACTATGTCAACTTGACAGAGAAGCTTACCAGGCAGAAACTCAGAGCATGGAACTCATTTGTTAGTATAGTAAGGGGATTTTTGGGCAACAATATGGATGCAAACTATCAACAGTTAGTTGATGAACTTTTAGATTCCTACAAATCGCTTGGTGCCCGAATGTCATTAAAAATTCACTTCCTCCATTCCCACCTGTCATTTTTTCCTGAAAATTTGGGAGCTGTCAGTGACGAGCAGGGTAAAAGGTTCCACCAGGATATCAGGACAATGGAAATTCGCTATCAAGGACGATGGGATCCAGCCATGATGGGTGATTCCTGTTGGTTTTTGAAAAGAGAAGATATGACCCCTCATAAAAGGAAAAAATAAAATTTAATTAGTGTGTTCAGTTAATATTTGTAATGTTTGTGTTTTTTCTAGATGTAAGGTATGTTTAGTAGGTGTAAAAATTTAAATATAGTCGATATACACAGTTAGAAAATTCTTAAATTATTTTTTCAATAGATATTAAATATTGTAACATTAAATGTGGTTCTATAAATGTAACAAGAAAACGTTACGTGTTACACATTTTTTTTTCTCATTTTCGTATTTGGATAGGTCCATTCTACCACAAGATGCTATTTAGCTTTGTGTTACAACAACAAAAAAAATTTTGTCGGCCAGTGTAATTTTTACAGACAAGTTTTTCAAAACTCCCTTATTTTTACTACCCTAATTTTCTGCACGGCACAGTGTGCTTCTGCACTGAACCCTCGACTCTTCAGTATGCTGGAGTCTTGATTGTCGACCTTCTGACTATTCAATTTTACACCTCTCGTACACCATTAAAAGCTCCATTACGGCTCAATCTCACCATTATTTTCTCTTTTGCTAAAAACATCAGCATTTTACTTTTCACTTTGTTTTCCTGATGATGAGTGTGCCAACACCTGAGCAAGTCGTTATAGTAGAGTTCTCGAACGTAGCCATAAATAGCACATCTAAAACGGCCTGCCCAAATAAAGACCATAAATACAATGATTGTAAAACAAGAGCACATTGGCGAAACAGTTTAAAACGAATGCGCATTTGTCCCGTTTTTTTACCAAGAACGCCTTTTGTTCTTTCGCAGATTCGTTGATGGTGTTCGTACGTATTTCTGGTTTTGAAACAAGAACAAAACGCTCGGCTTTTATTTCTTTCGAGTTTACTTTAAAAAGAAAAAAAGTCGATGCCAGTTCAGAAAAACAAAATGGCTGTTAAGCGAGGTATTTACTTCAAGTTACTTTGATACGTCCATCGGACCTGTAATGTGTGTATAACAATGATTTATATACTCATTAATTACTTTATTATAGTTTATTCTTTTTCAGGTTTCTTTTGGACTTTAACGGGTTTTAATAAGACATTAAATTATATAAGCTTTATAAACTCGGAATTATTTTCAAAAAACAGAATGGCTATAAGTAGGATCAAACGAGCGAGAATCTATTGATTCAATGACAATCATTGTTGCTTATTAAATCGAAAATACTAGCCGGAAGAAGATTGTTCCTCTCATATCCTGGTTTATCGGTAAAGGATAAAAACAGCAGGTAGTAGTTTTGCAATTTTATTTTTGATTAAAACGTTGAAATTCTACAAAAATAGTCTTTTTAGATATTTATTATATACAGCGTGTCTTCGGAAGTTCTTACCAAATGGGAAACTTTTTTTTAATTAATTTTACGAAAAAAAATTATTTTTTATACGGATGGTCTAAAACCTAAAATGCAACCATCAAATATCGAAATTTTCCAGTCATATACGAGGTTTGTCAAAAAATGTGAATTTTTCCCAAGAATGTGAATTTTCCCAAGAGTAAAGTACCTTTATTTTTGACATTATCAAAAATTGTTATTAAAAAAAGTTGATCAGAACTAAAAACTACGGCTAAATGTGCAATTATACCCATTTATGTTGAAAAATTATTTTATTGATTTATTATTAATTATTTAATTTTTTAATTATTTAATTAATTTAATGCGTGTTATTGCATATTTAGACGTTGTTTTTAGTTCTGATAAACTTTTTTTAATAACACTTTTAATAATGTCAAAAATACAGGTACTTTACTCTTGGGAAAAATTTACATTCTTGGGAAAAATTCACATTTTTTGACAAACCTCGTATATGACTGGAAAATTTCGATATTTGATGGTTGCATTTTAGGTTTTAGACCATGCAGAGCTTTTTATAAAGAATACTTTTTTTTCGTAAAACTAATAATAAAAAAGTTTCCTATTTGGTAAGAACTTCCGTTGTATATAGGCGTTTAATTTGTTTTTACTTTAGCTATTTGTCTAAAAATGCAATAATAAACAAAATGTAGGTATGCACTGATTATATCCTTCCTATCAATTTTGACCAATCACTGACAAGAATTCGTATGTCATATTTAATTTTCAAGTGGAAAAATTGCATGACAGCTCCTGTCAGTCATTTTTCCGGAAAAATGTTTGATAGGTACTGTCAAAATAAAAAATGGTTGAATTTTTATCTGGTTATCAGCGAATGACTTTAGCAAAACAATTTCACATAGCAACCTAACAAATTGTAACTTTAGTAATAGTACCCAGTAACATGCTTTGTACAGGGTCTTTCAACGAGGACTGAACAGGGGCGCATTTTTGAGCTTCCTTGTATTTAAAGAAAAATCCAAAATAGCCAATCGATGTACTTTTTCCTGCAGAATTCAAAAATGAAACCAAAAATTTATTTGAACCAGAAACAAAAGAGTTACGATATGGATAAGGTGTTTTTTAAATGGAACATAGCTTTTTTTATACGATTTTTGGAACGAGTGATTTTTTTTTTGTCCGTTCTGATTAAAATATTTAATATTGTGACAGCTATTTTTATTAAATTTTAATGTTTTATCCAGTATAATTTAACTTTAACCTGTTTGAAACATACACTAGGTAATAAAGGTGTGTCCTTGCTTCTCTTGCATTTTCTTGGCATTTGTAGAACAAGATAACAATCTGCAATCTTTCATCTAATGCATATTTCATTTCGGCAATATTATAGTAAATTTGTCAAATTTTTTGACTTTGAAGGATTCAAAGGTGATTATACCTTTACTACCTAGTGTATGTTTCAAACAGGTTAAAGTTAAATTATACTGGATAAAACATTAAAATTTAATAAAAATAGCTGTCACAATATTAAATATTTTAATCAGAACGGACAAAAAAAAATCACTCGTTCCAAAAATCGTATAAAAAAGCTATGTTCCATTTAAAAAACACCTTATCCATAGCGTAACTCTTTTGTTTCTGGTTCAAATACATTTTTTGTTTCATTTTTGAATTCTGCAGGAAATAGTACATCGATTGGCTATTTTGGATTTTTCTTTAAATACAAGGAAGCTTAAAAATGAGCCCCTGTTCAGTCCTCGTTGAAAGACCCTGTACATTTCTTTGATTGATTAAATTATCATACCTACTTATTACTAGTAAATAGGCTTTTTTTGTTCAGTTAGGAAATAATCTTGTCAAACATCATTCGTGCATCCAATTTTTTCATAGGGAAAATTAGATACACTTATGATATTACCCCCGAAAAAATCCTTCTATTCCTTAGAAGAATTCGCATACTCTTTATACAACTGTTTATTACTTTATGTGACAGCAACGCGCTTTCCTACTGTAAGACAACGGAAATTGCTAGACCGTTGTGTAGTGATAATATCACGGTAATTTAGCCAATAGGAAATAGGAGTTAATGCTACCATAGCATGGTTTATAGCCATTATTGCTTTAAATACTTACAGTAATTATCAAGTTCTATTGGGGGTGTAATCTGAATTTATATACTGTATTAGTTCCGACTTGCAGTTGTAATCAAACTTGACATTAATCATAATAATATTTGCTTGGTACGATTAATAAAGCATATAGTTACCACTAAAAGTCAATACTGCAGTTCTCAAAAATTTAAATAGCTTCTAGTGTGATATTGTTCTTGTCGTTTAACATTGCATATTATGATTATCTATTATGCAACATGGTTTACACAGATGATAAAATTCGTCCATAGATTGTAAAGTCCAATACTAATGATGGGTTGTGCGAAATAAGAATTTTCTATTGCTTTATCTGACATCCAAAGTTTAAAAAAACTTAAATACAAAGTAAAAATAAATTAATTGAAACAGGTATTGGTACGATCCATAAAATTCAAATTCAGACAGAACAGCTAAAAGACTCCGAACAACAATGTGACCAGCGCAACAAATACGGTAGGTAAATCAAAAAGGGCGCGAGGCGATTGCCGATCGTTACGAACCCCCACCAACGTCTTGTGGATTATAGGTTCTAACGGATACAATTCGTTTTTGGAGACGCCGCTCTGTTTCTTAGTTGTAGAGAAAGCGCTTTACCGGGAACAAAATGCATTAAGAAGATACCATTTATTTCTTAACAAAATTATTGCTGTATTAAATTAGTTCAATATTCAACAAGACTGTGCTGCTCATAAAACTGATTGCTACCAATAAAACACTATTCTAGCTAATCTGGAATTGATATAACAGTGCAACAAGCGGGTTTGATACACTAGCAATCTATTTAATATGGGTTAATAATAAATATCAACACAAACTATAAGTGGATTTCACCTTAGTTTTTAATGGCCGCCGCTGACACAATGTCATTTATAACATTTCTTTTTACAGAACTTAAGGATTGGCCAGGGCCGGACTTAAAAATTATGTGTGAACATGGGTCAATTTATTTGTAGTTGTAATTATGGATGGAAACGAGATTTACCTAAGCAATTTTTAAGATATTTCAAAAAAAAAACACTGAAGGGGAATGGAAATAGGATAGAATATCAGAAAAACAATTTCATTTAATTTTTATTCATAATATAATAAAGTGCTGTTATTTTGGTAAAAACACAATCTTAATTTAGTACAATAAAAAATATACAAGGGGCAGTCGTGAATCTAGTATCATCAATAATTAACTACATTTTTTATTAAAGAATTATTTTGTTTTTTAATTTGATTTTAGACCATGCAGTGTTAAGTTGAAAAAATCTATATATTATATTTAATAGCTTATTGTTTACTTTTTTATTTTCTTATTCACGGGTAGATATTCTTTTCTTTGGACTAGGTTCTAAAGAGTTTGAAGTTTACAATAAGTCTAACTTTTCGTTGGTTTATAATAAAACAACAAACGTTTGTAATGTTATCGAATTAGGTATTTTCTTTAATGAATAAAGAAAAAATAATGTAAGTAGATACTACAAAAAAAGATATTTGTCCATGCGTTTGCAGAACAGATACCTCAAGCACTTTTCAATACAACTGTGTGTAAAACTTATTTTAGCATAATGGTTCACTGTGGTTTTCAAATTTAATTTTGTTGCAAGTTCCCTATTATTTTTGGTCTTCATCTGACGCTGTCGATGTCGTCGTCACCGTCCGAGACATTAATAATTATTTACTTACTTTTGCATAAAAAGAAACACGTCACAGATACACACAGTCCGGCAGTTTAAAACCAAAAAGTCTAATATGCACAAAATATAAGCAAAATGCTGTCTGAAAAATACCAAAAACAATAACACGAAATGCGGCTCTGTGATATTTAAAGAACGCGACGAGACAATCGAATTAATGAAGTACGAAAAGAGATATGCGAGAACAAATGCGTAAGACAAAGATGCGCATACTAACGGCATATACGAGCGATGCTGTGCTTTTGACGAGTTTGAGCTCATTGAAGGGCAACGTATTGAACTGTGTAGTGTGCATCTTCGTCATGTACATGTAACTATACGGTCAGTTATATATCCATCTCTTGTTAATCTAGCCAATGCCCGTGCCTGAAAGCCGTTTATAGAATTAGGGATTTTAAAATCACGTGTTGGCTAATATGTTTGACAAGAGAGACGTCAAAGCATTAAAAACTAAGGTGAAATCCACTATATGTCTTAACAAACAAGTTGTATTAGATCATATTCCTCAGTGTGCAATGCAAGGCACTGGATCGAATAAGGCACCAAATACTCGGTCAACCAACTAGAACCAGAGTATATATCTACACAACCTAGTACAAGGAACTGGAATTATTAATGAGTGGATGTAAGACTAACAAGGGTGAACACAATGGGCCAATCCTTGCCGACGTACATCCGTCAAATGGACGGATCCTCGGGAAAAAAAATTACAACTGAAAACTTTTGCCAAAAATAAAACCCGATAATAAACTGAAAACTCATATTTCGTTCTGTCTGTTTTTTATTATGACTAATTTATATTTTGTTTTCTCAAAGACCGCAGTGACAGTTTAAGATGTTCCCCCATTCACCCTCTTGCAAAATTCTGCCGCCAACCCATAAATATATGGCACCCTTATATTAATTTTGTTTTCGAAAGGAATTCCATGTCTGGTGAAAATATATATATATTGATAAAACCAAAGGACGTATTTATTTATTAATTTGATTAATTTATCAATTATTACTTCACAGATTGGACTATTTGGAATATTCCAGAGTAGCATTAAGGACAGCGTACTTTAATATACCATGTGTCCCAATTTGAACGAATTTAGTGAAAGAGGAGGGGAAAACGTGGATTTATTTCCTTTAACGATTGACGAAAACAATTATCTATAAAGTCGCCACAGTGGATCTTTTCCCGTGCGTCATCACTTTCACGTCATCAAAATCGTATGAATCAAATCAAAATTACGAGCCGAAAAAAGTCAAAACTAAGTCTAAGTTCATAAAATAGACGTGCCTGCCAACCGTTTGACGTACCTACATAATATCCCGAAAAATTATTATTTATTTTAAGTTTTGCCCGGCATTCTCTATTATCTAAAAGAAATTGACAAACAAATGTTAATACATTTAATACTATTTTTAAAGCATAAAATCTAGAAAAGTTTGGTGTTTTATTGACTATTAAAATCGCAAAAGTTAATTTTTTGACATCCTTTCATTTAAGGTAGGAGTATCAACATGCTTGCCAACCTATAACCTATTTCGCGTAGATTTATTTATGTTTTCTAGCTTTTATACAAAATTTAAAGAAAATCAGTATGGACTTGATATTCTCTAGGTAATAATTGACATATTTAATAAATATCAAGGAATTTCATAACTTATTTTAGGAGAATTGTATAGCGAAAAATATCGGGTAAGATTTTTTTTAACATTATTATGTCATTGTCACTCATTGTTCTTTCACTATACAATTCTCCCAAAATTAGCAATGAAATAAATTGATATTTTTGTAATATATCAGATACTACCTAAATAATGTACCGACGATATTGATTTTCTTTAAATGTTAGTTATTAAAATAATAAACTCAAAAAATCAACGCAAAATAGGTTATAGGTTGGCAATAGATTGAATGACGTTGAGAATTCAACCTTAAGGGAATTTAGCCACTGCCGTAAACTTTTCGAAGAACTTTCACGGTTAGAATATTTAAAATAAATAAATTAGGTATTATAAAAATCCATAAATACTTACCGCCAAAACAGATGGTGGGTATAATTAGCTCTAAAAAGAACTATTTTTAGAAAAAGGAACAGTTTTAAGGCACACAAATTTACAAAATACGAATTAGATTGGCAGATCAAAATAAGGTTGACAATGACGTTCTAAAATGCAACGGTAGTCAACTAAACAAATAAAAAAAGTAATTAATTGACGTTAATAGTTTTATTCTTGTCTAGCACGTTATATTATTGCGGAATCTTGGAGACGTTCTTTTATGCTTTTATTCAAACTTGTTACTGTAATAAATAAGGATGCAGAGTTATTAACCACGTTGAGTCCTGATCGTTGATTGATGACGCACGGGCAAAGATCCACTGTGGCGACTTTATCTATCTAACTATATATTATTTTCTACACTAAAAAAAAAACAAAAATATCATTTTTACAAAATCGCCGTGAGACACCCTGTGCATTATATAACTTTTTGCGAATAATTTATATAATACAAAACGTATCTCTATGTTTAAATTTTGAGAAACGATTGATTATGGTTTCTGTGTCAATATTTTAAAAAATCTAAATGTATATTGCCCCCCCCCCCCCCCCCTCTTTGGTTCCGCCACTGCACTGTAATTGTTTTTTATTGCGTCATAATTAAACAAAAACTGGTTAACGAAACGAAGATGGGACTTTGATTAGGTGTCACTGGAAATTTAATTGAATCAAGGAAGATTAAGATTAATGAGCGATAAAAACAAGTCGTTTTTATGCTTCTTATATTTATATTAATTAAAATGTACTTTTTACAAAAATTCGTAAGCAAGGTTTAGTAAATCAACTTGTAGTACAACTGTAGTAAATCGGCGTCTGAAGGGGAGAAACAAGGTTATTTGCTCTAATGAAAATTATCTCCTATTATAAAAATACTAGCCGCGTTCGGCAATTACATCTGCGATGCGATGGATATTTTGTCACGTGACCTCGGATCGGTCGGAGAATTTTGTGATAAACGAACGGTACCTAACAGCTGACCTCTGACAAAGTCAAAAATGTAATATTTGTTTTGTTTTGATCTAAGAAACCTAACCTGTTTTCCCTTTTTGTAAAGTTACTAAAAATGAGTATTCCTAGCGTTGTATTGGCCTTAATTGAAGGAGGCTATCAACTAATGTTTCAAGACGATAATGAGGAAGACTTCAAGATTTTGGAAAAGGTAGACGGTTTTGCCGAAGAAGCGGTACCCCGATTTGCACATCACCAGTTCAGACAGCACTTTAGATTGTCTCCAACTCCCTTTGAAGGCTTGCTTAATAAATTAAATGCAGTTTCAGAGGGAAGATTGATAACTGTAGGTGCTGGCCATCCGGAAATGTTATTGGATAAACAGACCATGATAGCTATCAAATATGGAAAGTTTTAGGTAAAACCCACCAGAGTTTATGCCTTCCTTAGCCTTGCCTAATGTGCATTTTCAATTTAGATCAGTCGCTGATCGATTTGGAATAACCAAGTTAACCTACTGGGACGTCTTATATAGAACATGTAGAATATTTCTGTGTATTTATGGTCAAATAAACATGGTATAGCGTTTTTGTTCTTCCACATCATATAGTTCCACTTCCTGCATATTATTTTCAGTCAAATCACAGAAAAATAAAGGCTTTGTTCAATCAAACTACCAAAATTTTAAACCTAAATATAAACATCAAACTTAACCTCACAAATTCAGCTTCAGCATCAGTTCCGAAATGCCTAATTTTGTGTAACGCGTGAGATTTTTGCGGAACGAACGAAGTGAGTTTCGCAAAAACTCACAAGTTACACAAAATTTCATTTCGTAACGTATTGCATAAAAGATTTTTTCTAATTTTGAAGAAAGCAGCCACCGTTAACTCTGGTTTTAAGGCCCTTTCACTACCTAATATCCGCTATCTGCTATCTACTTATAACTATCCTACCAAACATGCTTTTTGGTTATGTTAATAACTCTATTCGTCTCTTAGAGGTTTGGGATAAAACGTAATTTATTCAGGAAGGATCATCATCATGTATCGAAATAACATTCTAAAGTTTATTTTCCACTTATCCCGCCGCCTCGGAAAGAGCGTGTAGTGCCGTGGAAGTGCGCCCTCTATACTAAATCTCATAAATCATCCACCAGATGGCATATTTTAGCATTTCTAATGTCGCGTTGCACTGACAACTAAGATGTATCGATAATATATGCACTTTAAAATCGGGACCAGCGCAAGACGACAAAGGGGCTGATATATCGGAATCAAAAGACGTTTTATAAATAAACATGGAGTTCGGATCGCAACGTACCTAATTACAAATTGAAAATACTTTAATGTATTCTTTGAATTAGCTGGAAATTATTTGCGGAATGTGTGGGAATTTGATGGCCTGCTAGTTTGCCCGCAAACAATAGACGAAGACTACCTTTGGATTTGGAATCCTCAAATCAACCTCGATGTACAATTTGGGTGGTGCAAATATAGACATAGATATACCTTATAAATAAGAATTTATATGCTCTTTATACAACTGTTTAATATTATATGTGACAGCAACGCGCTTTCCTACTGTAAGACAACGAAAATTGCTAGACCGTTGTGTAGTGATAATATCACGGTAATTTAGCCAATAAGAAATAGGAGTTATTGCTACCATAGAATGGTTTATAGCCATTATTGCTCTGAATACTCACAGTAATTATCAAGTTCTATTGGAGGTGTAATCTGGTTTAATATAGTACTACTGTAGTTCCGACTGGTAGTTATAATGAAACTTGACATTAATCATAATATTATTTGCTTGCTACGGTTAATAAAGCATATACTTACCACTAAAAATCAGTAGTTCTCAAAAAATTCAATAGCTTCTAGCGTGATATTGTTCTTGTCTTTTAACATTGCATATTATGCAACATGGTTTACTGAGATCGTAAAATTCGTCAATAGATTATAAAGTCCAATAATAATGATGGGCTGTACGAAATAATAATTCTCTATTGCTTTATCTGAGATACAAAGTTTAAAAAAACTTAAATATAATGTAAAAATAAATTTATTGAAACAGGTATTGGTACTACCAATAAAATATAAATTCAGACAGGACAGCTAGAAGACTCTGGGCAACGATGTGACCTGCGCAACAAATGCGTTAAAAGTAATGCTATAGGGCGCGCATCGATTGCCGATCGCTACGAACCCCCACCAACGTCTTCTGGATTATAGGTTCTAACGGATGCAATTCGTTTTTGGGGACGCTGTTCTGCTTTTTTAAATGTAGAAAAAGCGCTTTACTGGGAACAAAATGCTTCACATTGAGAAGATACAATTTATTTCTTAACAAAATTGCTGGATTATAAGTAGTTCATTATTCAACAAGACTGTTCCGCTAATGGAACTGATTACTGCCAATAAAATCATTGTTCTGGCAAATCTGGAATTGATATAACGCTAAAGCGGGTTTAATACACTAGAAATTTATTTAATATGGGTTAATAGAAAATAAGCTATCAATACAAACTATGTCTTAGCAAACCTGTGCAAGGGCGTCGCCAGAGGGGGGCAGGGGGGGGGGCAGCAGCCCCCCCTAAAGGTTCTAAAAATACGGCTTACTGGAATTAAAAATAAAATTACGCGCACCGGCTAATCGAAACAATAACCGAGAATTTCCGTGAATCACGGCAACACTGCATCGGTTCGCGAAGATTGCTCGTCACATAAGCTCAATCTGGTCATCAATGATCTGAACGCCCTGCCCGACATCAGAAATACCGTTGGGACCATCAAGGTTATAATAACATTTTTTTCGAGAATCGGTTCTAAGACGGAAATTAATACCCAATATTTCCCGGTTATGCGAAACAAGGTTGAGCGAAAAACACAAAAGCATCAGAGTTTTTAAAGAGAATTTTTGTGCTATAATGGAGGCTTTAGAAACATTGTCTCGAGATGGCAACAATGCGACAAGGAAACATGCGTATCAGCTCCATGCGGCAGCTTCCAAAGCTTCATTTATTTTTAGCCTCGTATTGATATCCAAATATTCCGGTATTATAGAACCCACAGTAAACGTGCTCCAATCAGTATCCTTGGACACGGTTCAGGCATTCCAGCATATTAGTCGCATTTTTCAACTGATCAAAGACCACCGTAACGATCCCGAAAAAGTTACAAAAGATATTATCAAAGATGCTACTGCTATTGCGGAAAAAATTGGACTGACGGAAGATATGAAATCCATACCCCGTACTGTTGAAAGACAACAACACCGCAGCAACCACCCGGCAAAAAGCCCTTCAGAATTCTGGCGGAGGTCTATGACAATTTCTTATTTGGACTCAATTATAAATTCCCTCGAAATAAGCTCTGAAGAAAATATACCATCCTTTGCCCTAACAAAACTACACCCTGATGCGCAAATAAAAAACATATCTTTGGAAGACCTTAAAGAAGCATGCGAGGAATTCAGAAACTTTTACGGTATTTTGGATATCAAGAATGAGATAGAAATTTGGAAAAAAATATGGGAGGAAAAACCAGAATCGACCAAACTAAGTGTTGTGGAAGTCCTTAAGGAAACTGACGATTTTTTTCCTGCGATAAAGAAGGCCTTGAGGATTCTTATTGCTTTACCTTGTACCACTTGTACAGTTGAAAGGTCATTCAGTAGCTTGAAGAGAATCAAAACCTGGTTGAGGAGCACGATGACTGGAACTCGCCTCAATGGCCTCGCCATGATGAGTGTACACAGGCAACACATTTTCAAGAACTTGGACAATTTTATAAACAAAGTAACCAACAAATTCGCTAGCAACCCTAGACGATTATGTTTAAATTGATTTTGTATGTAAATAATTTATTCGTTTTCTATATTTTTTTTAATTAAAACTTTTCTATCTTAATGTTTTCTTCATTTCTTCTATGCTGCCCCTCCCTAGCTCACTGGCTGACGACACCCTTGAACCTGTGGTATTAGATCATTTTGCTCAGTGTAATTTAAGTAATTAAATAAAATTATGTATTGGCTTGAGTTGTTAGTTGTCACTGTCATTCAAAAATCTTCGTTTTGCAAAGAGTCGTCTTCTTGGTCAATACCAGCTGGTAAAGTTTATATCATTTGATATCTAAAATATACTTAAATTCCTCCAATATTGTTTCGTAACTTATTCTACAATTTCGCTACCACAAAATGACGGTTTAATATCCATTATTAATCCATTTTGAAACAAAATGTGCATCGCACAAACCGACATTTGCATTTTCTAATGACAACAAAGGGGCATCCTCAAAATTAAAAGTACCGAAAATATACGTATGATAATTTTATGCAAATGCCTGGCCATTACTAAAACAACTGACGGCTCGCGCCATCCCAAAGTCTCTGGGGCTTATAAACGTTACGAGATATTAATTGTGAACAACCATTATTATTACGTCATTAGCACTTTGCTAGGAGCTTTTTATCAGTCTAGATGGGCAGCATAAATTTAAATGAATTTTACTAAATTATTTTCCCCGATTATGCTCGGTTTCTTTCTGCGTGAGCTGCCGACCATATTTTTCGCATAAAGTATTAGCTGGCGTGGTTTATGGGAAAATAATTAAAACGAGGTAATAAACCCAGGATAGCTTATTAACGTATAAGAAAGAATTACATACCTTTTACACTTTTACTACTTTAAAACTAAGATGCATTTTAGTTATTAGTGAGTGTGCAATATCACTTTTTTTAACGACGTACGCATAAACTTTAGAAAACAATTTAGAAATGAGTCATTTAATTATTTTTACCAAGGTTAAAAACTCTTTCTATAATTTCACCACACTGAGGAAAATGATCTAATACAAAAAGTTTGCTAAGACATAGTTTGTATGATAGCTTATTTTTCATTAACCCATTAAATAAATTGCTAGTGTACCAAGCCCGCTTTAGTGTTATATCAATTCCAGATTTGCTAGAACAGTGTTTTTATTGATAGTGATAAGTTCCATTAGCAGCACAGTCTTGTTAAATAATGAACCACTTTTAATACAGCAATTTTGTTAAGAAATAAATTATATCTTCTCAATGCGACGCATTTTGTTCTCGGTAAAGCGCTTTCTCTACAATTAAGAAAGCAGAACAGCGTCCCCAAAAACGTATTGTATCCATTAGAACCCACAATCCGCAAGACGTTGGTGGGGGATTATAGCGATCAGCAATCGCCGCGCGCCGTATTATTAGTTTTAACGTATTTGTTGCGCAGGTCACATCGTTGTTTGGAGTATTCTAGCTGTCCTGTCTGAATTTAAATTTTATTGATTGTGCCAATATCTACCTGTTTCAATTAATTTATTTTTACTTTGTATTTAGGTTTTTTAAACTTTACATATCAGATAAAGCAATAGAATATTCTTATTTCGCACAACCTATTATTATTATTGGACTCTATAATCTATGGACCAATTTTACCATCTCAGTAAACCAGGTTGCATAATAGATAATCATATAGGGCCTACAATGTTAAACGACAAGAACAATATCACACTAGAAGCTATTTAGATTTTTGAGAACTACAGTATTGATTTTTAGTGGTAAGTATATGCTTTAGTAACCGTAGCAAGCAAAATATTATTATGCTTAAACTTAAGTTTCATTACAACTACCAGTCGGAACTAATACAGTCACATACGATACATATAAAACCAGAATTACACGCCCAATAGAACTTGATAATTACTGTTAGTATTCAGAGCAATAATTGCTCTCAACCATTCTATGGTAGCATTATTAACTTCTATTTCCTATTGGCTAAATTACCGTGATATTATCACTACACAACGATCTAGCAATAGAAGTATTTTTTTCAGTGCAGGCTCGGCCATAAGATCAATAATTGGTCTACCTAATAATTTATTTTTTGAAACCGCAAGTTCCAAGCGAATTCCGATAGAAGAATAAAATTGAGTCAACCAAAGTAAAGGACCAATAATTGGCACAGGAATTATTCCTGTGATTGCTCCTCGAGTTCGACCATATTTATGTTAAGAGTCTACCTACATTCGCTTTTTTTCAAGATATCTTCGTTTATTTAGAAATAATAAAGTAATTTTTGTATATTTGAATTCATAGAATATACTTCATTGTTTAAGTTTTAAAGAAGCAAAGATTCCAGCGTTCACATTTTGTCTGGTTAGCTGTATAGTCCAGGTATGGCCCACCTTACTTAACCTGTGCATTAAAAGAACCGCTGTTATCTAACTTACTGTTAAGTCACATATTAGATTCATAAAATCAATAAAATACACGTTATTACGTGTAATTCAGATCAATTACAAACGTTAATAAGATCTATAATATAGGTCCAACAAGTTTTTGTTTTGTTGTATATTTCTTTCCGTAAATATAGTTGTAAATGTAAAAAATATGTTTAAATATGTCCCCCCATGTCCCTATTTTTTCACCAAAATGCCTCGAACATCAAATCCGTTTTTGCGCTATCGCCTAATAAAACTTATACTTTAGAAGAAACAATAAGTATTTAAAAATTAAAATCAAGTAAATATATAAATTTTAATTAGTGGGTTGGTATATCAAGTTCAGCTAATTGAATAAGAATCGTTTCTTTTCCTTATCTTCCACCATTCTTTCCATTAAGCGTCCCGTGTACTATAAGAGTATCATCAGTGGAAATCCCCTTAAGCAATTTTCCTTAAAGTTCGGGGTCGTTGACAACGGGGCTTACCTAATGATCTAGCCGAAATTAAGGTGGCAAGTGCTTTTGATGAATTGGAACAAAACGGATAATGAATCGACCGTTTGAAAAAGAAAATTGAAACGTTTGTTGTACAGGGTGTGTCCAGTTTAGATATTTATAGAGAGTAGGGGAGACCGGGGTATAATGATCCCTCTAAGGTAAAAACAGTTGTACTTACAAAACTATCAGACTTCAAAGTATTAGGCGTTAACGAAAGATTCAATTGACTATAGTTAGATCACAAAATATCCACGAAATTTTACACCGTTTTAAGACGGTAATGGTTTTGGCCAATCACTGCTAAAGGATCATCTTACCCCAATATTAGAGGTAAGATGATCCCACCTTAAAAGATACATATTCTCTTCTGGATGGGATATCTCTATTTATTTTCAAGGTTTAAATAATCACATATAAGATATAATAAAAAAAAATCAAAGAAAAAATAATCTGTTTTGTACGGGAGAAATTATGGTTAATGTAATTTTTTCCGCCAATTGAAAAGCTAGGCGCCGTGAAAAACGTTGTTCAAAGTTTTTATTATACACGGAGTAAAAAAAATGGGCACATTAGTGTCAGAGCTAGTCCGTCCCTGCAGCTGTGAGTAATTCGCAACACTTTCTGGGATAGTAATTTGAAGGGTCTTACCTGGTATACATCATATGAAAAAAAAATTGAAATATACCTGTTGGTTTAATAATTATGTGTCAAAAACTTAATTCCATGGCAGCTCTTTGGGAGCCCATATCTCCGAAGAGGAGGCCGATACGAAAGAAGTTTATATAAACTTGTAGTATTCTTTTCACGTGTTTTTTTCATATCCGGGAGAACCCCTTAAAATCCTTTCCATCATTAGCCTATACGGGACCAGCTTGCTTTGAAAACAAGAAAATCCTTTTCTCCAAGTTACGTGTGTCATTTTCGCAACGTTCATTAATAATCCGAAATGCGGTTTGCCCCCTAAAACGTACCCAAGTTTTTTCTGCAAAGTTTTAAATTACCCCTCGAAGATTGGCTCGCTCCGGCTAAGGCTAATGACGTGTGTTTATGCCCGAGTACAAGTTTCAGTGTGTGGTTAGACGGTGGTTAGTCGAGCTCGGTGTTGCCAAATTCTATCCGAAAAGAAATACCAAATAAAAAGGAATGTCATTGTGTTTTTTAAAGGAAATAAGCAACATTTACCCGTGAGGGTATTAATAATACTCGTAACTCTCATGTATAATATGGTCAATCGAAAATCCCCACGCAACAGTTGAAAGTAATTTTTAACATAAGTTTTCGGTTAACGTGTGGTGTGGTATGCTCGATAGCTATTTAATTGGCCCTTTCATTTTGGAGAATCGCCTCACAATAGACAACTACCTAAATTTTTTACAACATTAGTTACAAGGACTACTAGAGGATGTTCCTGTAAATATCAGAAGGCAAATGTATTACCAGCACGATGGAGCTCGTGCACATTTTGCTCGTCAGGTCAAGCAACATTTAGACGAAACATTTCCAGAGCGTTGGATTGGTCGCGGTGGTCCTATTAATTGGCCTCCAAGATCTCCAGACCGCACAGCACTAGATTATTGTTTATGGGGCTGGTTTAAAAATTAAGTGTAAAAGTTAAAGTGGATACTCGGGATGCACTAATTTGACGTACTAGAAATACTGCAGCCAATTTTAAAGAAGAAAGACATGAAGCAATTAGAAGAGCAACGGGCCATCTTCGTAGACGAAGCAGAAAATGTTTAGAAGTCAATGGCCGTATTTTTGAACATTTATTAAAAGAAAGCTATAAGGAAACCGTTAATATATGAATTTTTCTTTATTTGGTATTAAACAAATGATTATCGAATAAGAACATAAAATATGGGGTTTTCAAATTGTTTTTGCGTGTATATTACGCTCCTAAAGTTTGGTCCGTTCCTCCCGACTCACCGGACTCACCCTGTATATTGATGTCGATTTATCCAGCAGTCTTGTACTAAAGGGCATGACCTCAGTCTGGAAAATGGTCGCCATAGATCGTTGCGGAGGTAAGTTCGGACTGTTCGACGGGTGTTCTAGCTCTAGAAAGTTACACTTGCGGAGAACGGGTTGGACTTCTTAGTGAACTAGTCCTCACTAGGGTCTAGTTGTGTATCGCCAATTCCCGTGGCTCATTTACACTTGCCGGAAAGAAATCACCATCTGGCAACGTACACCGGACACAATCGCATAATATGTAAATAACAAAATTAGAGGGTCCGGTCTAAATAGATTAAGTATGACACTCGCCTAATCGGGTCGTCACAAAAGTAAACCCGAAAAGGGTATTAGGCCGTCCGTTAAAGAGGAAGTCTTGCCCTAAGCCCTTCTACATATGACAATCGGCATAAAGCTCATTTGTTTTGTTTCGTTTAAGCTTGTATGTATGCACGCGTGCTGGCATGGATTTAAAGACTAAATGAGTCGTTTTAACTTAATAATTATTATATTATTACCAGAGAGTACCGCTTTAGTGTTGTATCAATTCCAGACTTGCTAGAACTGTGTTTTTATTGGTAATAATTAGTTCCATTATCAAATGAATAATAAACTATAGTTTTAATACAGCCATTTTGTTAAGAAATAAATTGTATCTTCTCAATGCGACTCATTTTGTGCCCAGTAATCTCTACAATAAAGGAAGCAGAACAGCGTCCCAAAAAATGAATTGTACCTATCCGTTAGAACCGATAATCCACAAGACGTCGGTGGAGGTTTGTAGCGATCGGCAATCGCCGTATTATTAGTTTTAACTTATTTGTTGCGCAGGTCACATCGTTGTTCGGAGTCTTCTAGCTGCCCTGTCTGAATTTGAATCCTATTGATGGTACCAATACCTGCTTTAATTTATTTATTTTTACTTTGTGTATAAGTTTTTTAAAACTTTGCAGGTCAGATAAAGCAATAGAAGATTCTTATTTCGCACAACCCATCATTATTATTGGACTCTATAATCTATGGACGAATTTTATCATCTCAGTAAACCATGTTTCATAATAGATAATCATATGCAATGTTAAACGACAAGAACAATATCAGACTAGAAGCCATTTAATTTTTTGAGAACTATAGTAGTAGTGGCAAATATATGCTTTATTGGCCAAGCAAATACTATTATGATTAGTGCAAAGTTTCATTACAACTGCTAGTCAGAACTAATACAATATATAAAACCATTACGCCCCCAATAGAACTTGATAATTACTGTGAGTATTCAGAGCAATAATGGCTATAAACCATATGGTAGCATTAACTCCTATTTCCTATTGGCTAAATTACCGTGATATTATCACTACACAACGGTCTAGCAACATTCGTTGTCTTACTGTAGGCTGTAGGAAAGCGCGTTGCTGTCACATATAGTATTAAATGGAAGTATATAAAGAGCATGTTAATTCTTATAAGGAATAGAAGGCTTGAGTGTAGAGGTGAAATTTATTAAAATATTGACATACGTCAATTTATAAAATAGTAAAGGGACAGCTATGGGTAGGCAACTAAAGGTTATCTAACAATTATCACCACAAATGGTGGAACCTTTTTTTTTAATACCCACTCGAGCACGTATACAGAGGCATGGACTGACGCTAGGCACTACTCCAGACAATCAGCAAACCGAACATTTCCTAACTAATACATGAAAATCCTTTCACAGACTGCGATGATACCATTTATTAAATCAACTAATTGTCTCGTGTCTCATTTTCTTGTAGAGCTTCGTCTTTAGGTGTCTCTTCGCCGCATGTTCAAGAGACCTTAGCTGGCAAATGAATTGAGTGGTTTCATCCAATAACACTACTCCTAAAAACATTTTATAAATACTTCCTACCTACTTCAGCAAGTGGACATTCATAAAATACGAAAGTTAGTATAAATCTCAATGAATAGTAACGCACACAGGTCGGTAAAAAGTTCAAACGACATTTAACCGATTGACATATTATGACATTATCATAACTTATTTATTGAGGTATCATAGCACGCCCAGAAAAACAAAATAAGTTACATGGTCAAAAAATATCATCCATATCTGCTTTTTAATGCGTCTATGTATCATAAAATCTGTGCGTCACGGAAGAATGTAAATCGTAGGTTACTTATTCTCTTTATATTCTGACAGGTTTAACAGAAAAACTTGTAATTGATTATTATTTCAGTTGGTTGCTCGCTTCGATTGCGGAATATTAAAGGCTCAAACGTGAAAAACCGTAATTGCAAATTTTTCGAAGTTATGGATTATCTTGAGTGATGTCTATAATAATTAGTTTATAAAAAGACCTGCTTGAAAAAGCCTCTTATAATTATAAAATATCTAGTATTTTTCTACGGCTTTTAGAAAATGTCTTTATTATAAATGCATGCGATAACTAAAGTTTTATATTTGCAGTCGAACAATATCGCGCGGAAAGAACATTATGGTTTGATCATTACTGATTATAGTATGATATACATTTATTTATTGTTGCCAGTATATGTATTAGTATGACTCTAAACCAAATTTTTATATTTACAGATAAAGAGACAGCTAAAAAACTTAAAAAAACGAAATAATGTTTAGGATATTTGGGTTTCTAGCGGACCTAGAAGCTGACAGAGGGAAATTATTATGGTTTTATCTTTACCGACTATAATATGACACACATTTATTTATTATTGCCTCTATACATGGTCATTGGTCACTGATATGTATGCAAACGCTCGATTATTTCTTAAAGTAAGATAGTTAGCGAAAAATGTTAAACACAAAAGATTTAGGAGTTTTTCGTGTCTATGAGAAGAAAAAAGAATTAAGTAAACAGGATCAATCATACACTGAGAAAAACAATCTAATGCAACAGGTTTGCTAAGACATAATTTGTATTGATAGCAAATTTTTTTAACCCATATTAAATAAATTGCTAGTGTATCAAACCCGCTTTAGTGTTATATCAATTCCAGATTTGCTAGAATAGTGTTTTTATTGGTAATCAGTTCCATTAGCCTTGTTGAATAATGAACTTTTTTTAATACAGCAATTTTGTTACAAAATAAATTGTATTTTCTCAATGCGAAGCATTTTGTCCCCAATAAAGCGTTTTCTCTACAGTTAAGAAAGCAGAATAGCGTCGCCAAAAACGAATTGTAGCTGTTAACACCTATAATCCACAAGACGTTGGTGGGGGTTCGTAGCGATCGGCAATTGCCGCGCGCCGTACTATTAGTTTTAACGTATTTGTTGCGCAGGTCACATCGTTGTTTGGAGTCTTCTAGCTGTCCTGTCTGAATTTGAATTTTATTGATCGTAACAATACCTGTTTCAATTAATTTATTTTTACTTTGTAGTTAAGTTTTTTAAACTTTTGCATGTCAGATAAAGCAATAGAATATTTTTATTTTGCCCAACCCATTATTAGTATTGGACTTTATAAGCTATGGACGAATTTTACTATCTCAGTAAACCATGTTGCATAATAGATAATCATGCAATGTTAAACAATAAGAACAATAGCACACTGGAAGATATTTAAACTTTTGAGAACTGCAGTACTGATTTTTAGTGATAAGTATATGCTTTATTAACCGTAGCAAGCAAATATTATTATGATTAATGTCAAGTTTCATGACAACTGCCAGTCGGAACTAATACAGTATATAGACCCGATTACACCCCCAATAGAACTTGATAATTACTGTGAGTATTCAGAGCAATAATGGCTGTAAACCATTCTATGGTAGCCCTAACTCCTATACAACGGTCTAGCAATTTTCGTTGTCTTACAATAGGAAAGCGCGTTGCTGTCACATATAGTATTAAACAGTACGTGAATTCTTATAATGAATAGTAGGCTTTCTTGTCACTGTATACTGGAAGTTTCCATTTAAAAAAAGTCACTTTATTTTTCCAACACTTTTTGTCTCAACCTGTACACTTAATATTTCTTTATTCTAATAGACTTTAAAACCCCTAAAACTTTTTCGCTTACTAATCGACCGTTTCTATATACATATTAGCAACCCTGTATATTAGCGTAGATCTCTCAACCTGTTGTTACGAAAAATGCTTCAATTAAAATGTTCTTACATTAAAACTGGATTTTCATTAACATTTTTACGTCACTATTAAGTCTGTAGGTATTTATAATCAAGAACTACTTTAGCCAATTTTTCTGCAACTAGTTTAATCGGAAATTGACTTTATTAAAATGATATAATCATTTAATAAGTAAAATATATTAAGTTTTTTAATAATTTAGTTTATAGACACGTTTTAATTGGTTTTAAATGGTTTATTTCTTAATGTGTGCTTTATCTTTGGATCGCAATTATTTTTAAATACTTCTAATGATAAGAATCGACAAATTTGCATCTATATCTCCTAAGGGAACTAAAGGATTACCGGTAGGAAAGGAAGCTTACCTAAATATAGAGGTTTTGTGCTTTTTATATTTCTATTAAAGGAAGAGAAGAAAATGAACCGTTCATTTTATTGATTAATTTAATAAACATAAACATAAGCATTAACTAAGCAAATTAATTTTACGACAAACCACTTCCACGTTTCTTAGTGCGGTCCGTTTTGTTAAGGTAGGTTTGTCGATGAACAAGAACCATTACTACTTTTTAGCAGCATCCAGAACTATAACGATAAAATGACACTTAAATAATAAATTGGGTTTTCTTAATTGCCAGCTCTTCATTACCATGTAATGTACTCATTTTGTTCTGCATACGACACACCAACTAAAATATGTTCCATATGCAATCAGCAAAATACCTACCATTAAAGTAATAAGGCATGAAAATTAGTACTTATAGATAATTTTTCATACTTGAATGACCTCAAATTGCCTGATGCATGCTAAAAACGAGGTCAATCAATCCCTTTATTATAAATGAAAACAACCATCGAGGTTTTATTCAAAGTGATGTATGAGTACCTACTTATATATTTTGTACTGCACTGAGGAAAATAATCTAATACAACAGGTTTGCTGGAAATTATCGTTCAAAAACGATTTTCGGAGCATACTTCATCGATTTCGCTACTCAATTCTTCGTTTTATTTATTAATACAAATGTTGCTATCCGTTTGATACGAGACCCCCCGTAGATAACAACCGCAAACTAAATTTGTCTAAACTAGTGCGACCCAAGTTATGGCCTGCATGCAAAAACATCCAGAGCATTTAATTAATATTCACTATCGGCCTTCCGCCCCTCGGGTCTCTGTCGCCCCCTCAGTCCCGTAAGAAACGCCAAATTTATGCCCAGGGTCCGGCTTGACCACGACCTTACAACGGATTTAGTATTCTAATTGTGCAGATTTGATTTCGAGTCTCATTCGGATTAAAACGTCTTCCAGATCGTGGATAAATGGCGATTTAATGTTAGATTGTTTGTTTCGCGAAGATTTATTTGTTTATTGGAGGGGTCTCTGGAAAATAGGCCGGAATTTGACAAAAAATTAGAGTGGTAAAAATGGAAATAGGTTTTTGTTTACATGCTTCCTAATATAAAGAGTTTGGTCTATTGATATAACATGTTGAACTAAAGGTTCTTTATATACTTTGATAGCAAAGCAAATTTACCTCTTGCGGTGATATGCAGAAGAATACGTTGATGACCTGGAGAGCCTTTCAGATATACAACAGAATCATCTGGTCTGAGCACCAGGCCACCAAGGGTCAAGTGACAACGGAATAATTAAACTCGAAGTCTCTAAGCGGATATATTCGTCCAGAGATCTATAAACCAGCAACAAAAATTGCGATGCAGTAGATGCGCTTAACATTAAAATAGGCTAAACAATACTATGCTATCCATCTATACCAGGAAGCAGATATAATGGCAGGATGTTATAAATGAAAATTAACAAAGAAACTTTTTTTTAGGCTTTTTATAGGACTGGATTATAGTAAAAAAAGTATACATACAGTATTACACAGCTACACGTCCCGAGAGTTTACAAATAAATGGGAAGATTTGAGACATCAAGTCCTTGTATTGACAAAAGTAAATTCGATATTAGGACAATAATGTATAGCTAGAAAAATGCCTGTAATAATTTGTCGTCAACGTTACCTCCCTTGGTTGAAATAACGTTCTAACCTAGCAACATTGGAATAATGTACACTGGGAAAAAAACCTTCTATTCTTTATAATAATTCACATACTCTTTATACAACTGTTTAATAATATATGTGACAGCAACGCGCTTTCCTACCTTAAGACAACGAAAATTGCTAGACCGTGATAATATCACGGTAATTTAGCCAATAGGAAATAGGAGTTATTGCTACCGTAGAATGGTTTATAGCCAATATTGCTCTGAATACTCACAGTAATTATCAAGTTCTATTGGGGGTGTAATCTAGTTTTATTTATTGTATCAGTTCCGACTGGCAGTAAACGGTCACTACGAGTATAAAAAATGCCTTTCGGACTCAAGAATGCTCCCTCCACTTTCCAGCGCGCCATGGACGATGTTTTAAGAGGCCTACAAAACGAAATATGCGCAGTATACCTTGACCACATACTTATTCTTTCAACCTCATTACAAGACCACATTCAACGAATAAATCTAATTTTTGACCGTCTAAGAAAAGCAAATTTAAAAATACAATTAGACAAGTGCGAGTTCTTAAAAAAGAAAGTAAGTTACGACACATTATTACACCCAATACAGACAAAATTCATGCTATAAAAACTTTCCCATCCCAAAAACCCAAAAAGAAATTAAAAGCTTTCTAGGACTTATTGGATACTTGACTTGACTTGACATTAATTATAATAATATTATTTGCTTATTACGGTTAATAAAATATATACTTATACCACTAAAAATCAGTACTGTATAGTTCTAAAAAATGTAAATAGCTTCTAGAGTGATATTGTTCTTGTAGTTTAACATTGCATATGATTATCTATATGCAACATGGTTTACTGGGGTGGTAAAATTCGTTCATATATTATAAAGTCAAATACTAATGATGGGTTGTGCGAAATAAGAATATTCTATTGCTTTATCTGACATGCAAAAGTTTAAAAAAAACTTAAATACAAAGTAAAAATCAATTAAGTGAAACAGGTATTGGTACGATTAATAAAATTTAAATTCAGACAGGACAGCTAGAAGAACAACGATGTGACTTGCACAACAAATACGTTAAAACTAATACTACGACGCGCGGCGATTTTCGATCGCTACGGAACCCCCACCAACATCTTGGTGGATTATAGGTTCTAACGGATACAAGTCGTTTTTGGGGACGCTGTTCTGCCTTCTTAATTGTAGAGAAAGCGGTTTACTTGGAACAAAATGCGTCGCATTGGGAAGATACAATTAATTTCCTAACAAAATTGCTGTATTAAAAGTGGTTCATCATTCAACAAGACTCTGGTGCTAATGGATTTGATTACTACCAATAAAAACACTGTTCTAGCAAATCTGGAATTGATATAACACTAAAGCGGGTTTGATACACTAGCAACTTATTTAACATGGAATAATAAAAAATAAGCTATCAATACAAACGATGTCTTAGCGTACCTGTTGAATTCGATTATTTTCCTCAGTGCAGTGAGGATCTAGGTCTAGGTCATTGTAGTAGTTGACAATTCACAGGTAGACAAGAAAGATTGCCTTCGTCTACGTGTTAGGCGTTATAGAGCTTCCCCTTTAAAACTCCATTGTAGTAGCTACACTATATACGATATAAAACGAAAAGAAAACTTAAGAATATATTATTTTAAAATTGTTTCTTTTACAATATCCTAACGCCCCGACGCGACTCGACGTCGGCGTCGACTCGCGAGAATAGATCCTCCGTTGGACCTGCTGACTGTTACAATATTAATTATCCTTTTACATCCTTAAAAGACACGTCAACAATGACTTCATAACAATGGTTTATTATAACTATATCGGCGTAATTAATGGTCGCAGAGTGTGGCGGTGACTCTGGCTTTTGTCTGTAATTACCGGCGTCCTAATGAGTTTAAAGTAGCTGCTTGGCGGCTTATCGGACTTATAAGTCGGCGGAGGGACGGGACGTTAAAACGCTTAATATTTTCTGGAAACAATGGACGTATAATCTTATTATGTTGGGCGAATAATGTGTGTTGGGTGTATAAAGGAATAAGTGAACTTATAAACTTGTCGTATACATGGGGTCCCATATAATTTAAGTTTGTACGGAGATGAGCTCAAAAAATGGTGCATTTACATTTTTTTTTAAATAAGTATTTATAATATTTTTTAAACCGATTTTCAGGGTAATAGGGTTGCTGATAAATATATAGAGACTTACAGCAATAATAATATATAGGTATGTAACTAGCAGTAACAGATGAACTTCTCATGAGCTACGCAAATGCAGGACTGCAGCGAGTGGCAAACTGGATGAAGAATCGAAAGCTTAAACTGGCACCAGAAAAAACGGAGGCTGTACTTCTAACTGCAAAAAGAAAAATCAGACCTATAAAATTCCTTCTACAAGACACGACGGTCAATCTCAGTAAGGCCGTTAAATATCTTGGTGTGTGGCTAGATACGAAGCTGACCTTTGATGTACGTCATGTCAACAAAACAATAGAAAAAGCAGAGAAAACAGTAACGGCCCTTACATGGCTCATCAAACCTGTTGTATATTAGATCATTTTCCTCAGTGCGCAGTGCTACGATATGAAAAAAGACGTAACATCTTTTACACATACCACAGTTGAAACGGATCAAGAAATAAAAACTAAATTGATATTCTTTAATAAAATGCCACAACGGTGTCTTTTCATAAACGACGTTGTCTAAATTCTAAAGAACGGGACATTATAAATTGAAACACGTGCTCTATTATTAGCGACTGTGACTATTACACCGTCATCTATAGTTACCACTAAATATCTTTTATCTGAGTTAATTAAATGGCAGATACATGTTGATGTTTTATAACTGTTTCATATCTCACTTTAACGTTTAACGCCTTTCTTCAGAATTGTGGGTACTATTAAAAATATATCTGAGGATTTTAACGTATTATGATTAAAAAACAAAATATCGTCGAAAATATCCTATAAAATTTTTTCGCAGGATTCTTTATTAAGGTGTTGATAACTAGCAAATCTCCTATTTTATTCCTTGTATGATTAGCTGACAAAACCGGAGATTTGACGCAGTACTGAAGAGACCGATTTGATAAAAGCTAATATTTTACTACCCTCCATGTGGCTGGACATCCTAAAAATAAGTCATTTAGAACTGCTTAGTTACGTGTACCATCAGGTAAACGTGCGTATATGCGTAAGTTTGCAGATAACTTTGCGTTGTCAATAAATAACTCGATAACTTGGCCTTTGAATAAGTGGCCAAGCAAAACTTGATAAATGCTTTCACTAGATTTACTTTTAAAATCTCAAATATATCGACATTCCGTCAATTTTTCATTATTATTTCCAGTTGCCCAAACTATTTTATTTAATAATATTTTTGGGGGAAATCTCGAAGCAGCAAAAACATCAACTCGCGATAATCTGGTTAAATGGCTGTTAAGCCACTCCATATATCAAATATTCATATTCTAAGTGGTTGAAACACCCTTGCCGGTCCACCCACTTGTCCAGTCGTGGCTTGGACGTCACATCAGTGGCGTAGCTACGAACAGTTGACCTGTATCTATGAGATCACTAGTCGATTTCGTATTATATTATTTATATTCATTTGGTATGTGAACAAAGACTCCGTTATCATACATATTACCCAATAGAAATATGTCCCATTCCGGTACTAACCATTATGTAGTAGTAACATGTTTTATTTAGCAAAAAAAGCTACAATTAAATATTTTTTAATCCTTTTTTAACAACATTTTTATAGATTTATTTTTAATTTTAAAACGGAACCTTCTTTGAACAAAAACAGACAGAAAAGTTAAACATTTTGCAAATTGTATCAAATATTAAGTATTTATCATTTTGTTTTTTAAATAAAAAATGTAAGTTTTTTTAAATAGTTTTAATGATATTTGAGATTTAATAGAATTTTCCAAATTATTATATTCTATCAAACCTTTATGAAAAATAGACTTATAAGCTAATATTTTAAAGACTCTATCCACAAAATTTTTTTGATTAGTTCTTGTTTTATAATTATGATGGTCCTGATTAAAAGAACAAAATTTTTTTAAACAATTTGGCAATAAATTATTTTTAATTTTATGTATAAAGATAAATACTAAATAAAAAATTAAATTTATGACATTCAACCAATTTAAATTTTTTACCATAAAATTTATTTTTGTATATTTGTTACAATTTAAAATAATCCGCATTGCCTTATTTTGTAAAATTTGTCATTTGTTAAATATTTCCTCACTAGCACAATACAAAATGGAAGAACAATAAAGAAAATGTGGTAATATAATAGTATTAAATACAGTTTAACCTACTTTTCCGGCAATCTTCGATATGATACTTTCAAAATAATTAAAAAATTTTAATTTTGAATCAATAATTATCGATATCACCAATACCTTAACCATTTGTATCATCACTGTCATCTAGATATTAGAATGCGTAGTGTGAATTCCTCGCGAACCACCAGGAGGCTGGCTGACAGGAGGAGACTTTGTATTATTGACGTTATAAAATGACGATAATCTGCGAAAAACCGTAGATGATTTGATGTTACTCTCAGAGGACTCCATCATGGTGCCAAAATTCGATCGCCATCCACGGTCGCCAGTTTCATGGTTCAATTTAACAAATATGTCTTAGGAAATTGAACCCTGATCGCTAAGATAAAACGGTACCATGATTGCACGCTGCCACTGTCATTCAGAAACAAAAGGGGTGACTTTCCGATAAGAGGTCGGCTATTTCTTATCGCCCATGTTTCTAATGTATTAGAAACGGCCAGCGGTCAGTATGACGTGATTTAACAAAGGGGGTTGATTCAAATTTGATTTCTTATATATACGCGTATCGTGTGTATTTCAAAGTGGTCGACGGACATTTGCTTTAGACGTTCAAATAAATTGCTAGACTTTCTCCTATCTTTAACGGGGGTTTGTGACCGGGTATGGGGGTGGCATTTGATTTATGGGACGGAGTAATTTGCCTTTGTGCATATTAATAGTATATAATGGGACATGTCGTAAGATATAAAGGTAAAGCTTCGCCATTATTTTGACAAGAGGAAATTTTTTTGGTATCTTTAAATGAAAATAAATGATTGAAAGTATTTTACCTCAGGTTAGAAACCATAATGAAGATTTTTACTCCGATGAAGTTATTTTCATCACCTATTGGAGGACATAGCTTGACAGAAAGAAGGGCGATGATTTAGAAAAGTAAGAGTTCAAACAATATATTGGAAATTATTATATGGATGTGTTAGGTTTTGTGTTCTGCACTTTTCAGTTATTGTTAAATTTCTGACAAAACAAAGTACCTACCAATTCAGTCCTTTCATACAGTGTGAGTTGTAACCTGGAATAAATTCAGTAATCCAGCATTAGGAAAAATGTTCCGACACGTATATTCACATTCTTTTTTATAAAAGAAAATATTGATACAGGGTGTCCCAAATTAGAGATATATACAGTGTGACCAAGAAAGTCCGCATCATGTGGGATTTTTTTTATTAACAGCTTTATTCGAAATTTGACTTTGGCATCAAGTTCTGCCTCGATCGAGATGAAAATTAAGCAAAAAATAGTAGTCACGTGATTGGCATTTGGTATCTGTCAAATTTTAATTTTTTTCAAAAAATAATTCAAAATTGTTGAGTTATTTCTGAAAATGTCGAAAAAAGTTAAAAGAAAATATTTTTTTAAATGCAGTTTCTTGCCCACATGCCAAATTTCAGCTGCATAAGATAATTTTAATTTTTTACGCACCACTAAATTTTTTTTCCACTTAATGAACACTTTACTGATGACAATGTGTTCTTTTATTCTTAATATTAAGGTGTATTACTTTCAGACACAAACTAGGTTTTCAAAAATACTTATTTTATGAAGTTACCTTATACAGGGTCAAAAAAACTTTGCATCACATGCGACCAAATTTTAATAGCCCAATTTTGATTTTGTAGAAAAACACACATATAATATGGCGCTACTTTAAAGAAAATGTATCTGAAATAAAGCATTGTGAAAATTAAGAAGTTTTATGTAGGTTGCGTTGAGTCTTATTTTGCAAAAGTGGTGCAATTTACAAAATATGGGTAAAAAATCAAAATTATTTTATGCAGCTTTTGCATGTGGGCTAGAAACTGCATTAAAAAAAACTTTTTCCAATAACTTTTTTCGATACTTTCAGAAATAACCCCACTTTTGAATTATTTTCTGGAAAAAATTAAAATTTGACAGATAATGCGAATCACGTGACTACTATTTTTTTACTTCATTTTCATCTCGATCGAAGCAGAACTTAATGCCAAAGTCAAATTTCGAATAAAGCTATTAATAAAAAAAAACCATATGATGCGGACTTTACTTGTCAGGCTGTATATTGATGTATCAATCGTCAAAAAATTATATCAAGTAGTTTTTGAAATATTTGCAATATTCGAGGCATTTTTAACACCCTGTATAAAACTATAATAGCAAATCTGCAACAAACTCATTTCTTTCTTATAAAGTATTCAGAAAGTGGGTTCAATAAAAGAAACTTTTTAACTTTTTATGACGTCTCCAAAGTATTGTTTTCCCAACAATAAACCTATACATATATGGCGGCTCTAAAATATATAGGGCGGTAGGTCCGGCTATAAAACTTAGTAAAGGCAATTCTTTCACCCTCGTGTAATAGTATTGGGGTGTTTTATTATGTTCTGACCTACCACATTGTGATTAGCATTAAGGGTGTTACCTACCCTTTTATTAGGGGGGGAGGGTGAAAATACAGACTAGTTTCATTATAGTTATTAATGATACTAGTTCGATATGAACACTATAATGAAACGTGTGCAACGTTAAACCACGAGGCGTTAGCCGAGTGGTTTAATTGCACAAGTTTCATTAACAAAGTTCATATCGAACGTGTATCATTCAAAATGTAATCTACGACAGTGCAAATAGATTTTATTCGTCTAAATTTCATTGCTATCAGATAACGTTTTCGTAATTTTTAAAATTTTCAGGTGTCCATATTAGTCGATATCATTGTAACCGCATTTTTGATTGTTTCAATTTCGATTTTGACAACGTCATTATTGCCGTCTAATTTTCTATTGTATGCAAAGTGTTGGCCTAAAATAATTTAAATATGGGAGATTCTGAATCCGAAAGTGTCCCTTCGGATGTTTACAATAAATAAATGCAATCCGTTTTTCTAAGTAATAACAGATAAATAGTTTGTACCGACTTTTTTTTTGTTTTTGTATCTTAACATTTGGATGTTATTATGAATTCATAATGGCACTGAGTGCTATTCAGTGGCGGATCTGGGGTATTATCATAGGTGAGACGAATTACAGGGACGGCACCAGAATCGTAAACTTGGGGTGCACTAAAAGACCATGCCCAAATTTGGTCAATAATTTTTAGTATATATTTTTAAAATTTATGATTACTTACCTACTTATTTTATTGAAAATGAAATAAAAAAAAAATAAAATATGGGTAAAAAATCAAAATTATTTTATACAGATGAAATGTTGCATGTGCGCTAGAAACTGCATTTAAAAAAACTTTTTTTAACAACTTTTTTTCGATATTTTCAGAAATAACCCCACTTTTGAATTATATTTTCGGAAAAATTAAAATTTGACAGATAATGCGAATCACGTGACTACTATTTTTTTGCTTATTTTTCATCTCGACCAAAGCAGAACTTGATGCCAAAGTCAAATTTTGAATAAAGCTATTAATAAAAAAAATCCCATATGATGCGGATTTTACTGGTCACACTGTATATAAAAGGCTAATCCGTTTCTTAATCTCAACGCTGACATATTGAAGAAAACGTAACATTCTTTTCACTGTGTCAGTCATATTATAGTCATAATTTTCTACATGTGCAATATGGACACCAATGCACCGGTCCAAGATGCTATTTTAAAGGTCAATAACTCGAGCAGGTTCGACGTAACGTCCCTTTCACGTTGTATTAGCCCAAAGTAAACAAGCAATTATGAATCTACTTTCCGAAATTTACCAGTGAGCCACATTAAAATTGTAGGGTAACGTGGGAAACTTCACATTTACGGGTAATGTCGTCCAGGAAAAATTTGAAAATATTGCAAAAAAATTTAGTTTTAGCACTACAATATTGATTGAATTTAGGCTTGGGATCATTGTTCATCATTTAATTTTAAAATTTACTGCTAAATTATGCAAAATCCAGTTTTAAAGCGTCTTCTCAAAATTTTGTAATTTCAAACAGTTTGTAAGTTTTCAGCCAACCTGTATAATTAAAAACTAATGCCCTTTGTCAAATTTCCAGGCATTTTTGCATCCAATTCAAACATTTTATCGGTAAAATTAAACCACTAGTGGTATTATTATAGAGTTGACGCCCACATGTGACATTAACAGCTGATACTGGTTTCTTCCTAAAAGTTCCCAGGTCAGTAGTTGGCCGTAGCAAGCTCACGCGTCCGGTTACAGAGACTAAATTTCCTTGGTGTTTATTATTTAAGTTAAACGGGGTAAGTAGAATAAACCAGTTTAGGTTAAGTAACTCTGCTATTATCATCATTTGCTATTAATAAATTTATCTATCTCTTTTGACTTAAAGTGGAGTTGAAAATGTAGGAAAGAAAGAAAAACTTAAAGTCTTTCTCCACAAAATTTAATAGAAATAGATTCTTTAGGGGTATCTACATGTTTCGAACGTAGAAACGTTCATCTTCAGGAGACAAGAAAAAATTTATATTGTGCTGATGGTATTAGCAGAAGAGAAAATGGTATAAAACCTTAATGGAGCTTTTATGGCATTGAAAAATTGATGTATATAAAAAAGTTGAGGAGGGTTAAAACACGCTGAGCATGTGAGGAAAGTTGGTAAAGGAAGTATAAACAACCAAAATAAAAGACGAAGAAGAAGAAAAGGCCTATATAAAATTTTTGTAAAATCATTGATATGTCTGTAGGACAGTATAAAGACAAGAATCTAAGGTAGAATTCATAATATCAGAATAGTTAAAATTCGACCCCCAGTACCCCAAAAACCAATTTCAACTATTCTGATATTATGAATTCTACCTTAGACTCTTGTCTTTATACTGTCCTACAGACATAATTATCAATGATTTTACAAAAAATTTTATATAAATGATTTAAAAATCTTTGACAGCTTCTCTTTAGAAGGCCTTTTTCTTCTTCCTCTTTTACTTTGGTTGTTTATACTTCCTTTACCCACTTTCTTCACATGCTCAGCGTGTTTTAAATCTCCTCAACTTTTTTATATACCTCATGCACTTTTAAATTTTAATTTTTCAATGCCATAAAAGCTCCATTAGGGTTTTATACCATTTTCTCTTCTGCTAATACCATCATCAGCACAATATACATTTTTTCTGTCTCCTGCGTTTTCCATTGGTAAGTTTAGTACCTGTCAAATGCAGTGGCGCAGCCAGAATTTTGTATTAGGGGGGGTTTTCAAAAAAAAGAACAGGATTTCAAAATTTTAAAAACTAAAATTAAACCAGGCTCTATAATTTTTGAAACCAAAAAAAATAATAGTAGGATGAAACCCATTGGAAAAGGAAGAGAATATAACAAAAATAAAAGGAAAAATAATTTACGGGCGATTCGAGGTCGGGAAGTGGAAGGGGTGAGTTTTTAAGGGTTGAAAACGATTTATCTCGATTTACGGCAAAACTACAAGTCCTATGGAAAAACGTTAAATGGCAAAGTTGTAGGTAATAAAAAGATTTACAACTTTTGTATTTACACTTTTTTCACATAACCTCAAAATTTATGTGAAAAATTCAAATAACCAAGTTTTTGGTTTTTTATTTTTATCTTTTACAAAAAAGTAATCTTGTTGAAAATTTACCTTTTTATGTCCCAAACACACTGTAATTTTTTTGATTTAAAATATTTATTTTTTCACCTTATTTTGACTTAATATCGAAAAAGCACCCTGATTTTCAATCGAAAATTCTCACGTCAAAATATCTGCTTTTTTAAAAAAGTCGGTGGGCTTTTTGTTTGTTGAAATCTCTGCTTTCTGATGGTGTAAAAAAATATACATTACTATGGTAAATGTTCTCAAAAAATGCAAAGAAACGAAAAAAACTCGAATCCGAATTTTTTTTAAAAATTATTATGTACAATTTTGAGCTCTTTATTAAAATTTATACTTTAATTACTCGAAAAACGTAAGATTCCATGTTACATTGATAAACAAAAAAATTACAAATCCATAAAACATAAAGATCGCAAAAAATATGCGAAAATAGTTGTTCTAAATATAATTATTAAAGGTAGGATTTAAAGGAGATTTTATCACATTTACCATAGTAATGTATATTTTTTTACACCATCAGAAAGTAGAGATTTCAACGAACAAAAAGCCCACCGACTTTTTTAAAAAAGCAGATATTTTGGCGTGAGAATTTTCGATTGAAAATTAGGGTGCTTTTTCGATATTAAGTCAAAATAAGGTGAAAAAATAAATATTTTAAATAAAAAAAAATTAAAGTGTGTTTGGGACATAAAAAGGTAAGTTTTCACCAAATTTCGTAAAAAAAAATTTTTCTTGTAAAAGATAAAAATAAAAAACCAAAATCTTGGTTATGTGTAAATACAAAAGTTCTTTCTTTCTTTTTATTACCTACAACTTTGCCATTTAACGTTTTTCCATAGGACTTGTAGTTTTGCCGGAAATCGAGATAAATCGTTTTCTACCCTTAAAAACTCACCCCCTTCCACTTCCCGACCTCGGATCGTCCGTAAATTAATTTTCCTTTCATTTTTGTTATATTCTCTTTCTTTTCCAATGGGTTTCATCCTACTATTATTTTTTTTCACTTTTTACCATTTTCAAAGGCTTCAGCCCTGGTCTAAACCGTAAAAAACCATCTTAGTCTGGGCGTCTGGGGGGGGTTTTAACCCCTAAACCCCCCCCCCCCCCTCGCTGCGCCACTGGTCAAATGTATTTCTCGATTTTACCAATGAATACCGTCATATATAATAAGATTAGATTTACCCACTCTCCCCTACCTGTGAGCGACTTTAAATCTGTATAATAATGATCTCGACCGCTGCCGGCGCGCTTGAAAGGGTCCGCCGCGCGTCTACAATAGTATATTACGTACCGAGGTGGAAAGTGTTTCATTACTGTCGAGAGATTAGATAGTTTACCGAGACGCGAAGCGTCGAGGTAAACTATATCTCAGAGACAGTAATGAAACTTTTCACCGAGGTTTGTATACTATTTTATTTACAACCACATCCAACATCCACTTCTTATTATTTTGAGTTCAAATAATTATTAAAAGGTAAATGTCATTTTGACTTTTCCATTGCAAAAGTAGACAGACATTTAGAATTTCAAATAACCGCAGGTGATAAAATAACGTAGGTAATAATACACATCAAGATGGCAAATATCATTTTTGGAATATGGTTTCCATGTCACTAAACAATATATTATTTTTTTAAAACGTTAGTGTCAAAGTTTTTACAAAACACCAAAAAAATGCTCTCAGATGAGGAATTTGATTTGGCTGCTACTCCCCCAGAAATTCGAGAAGCAGCAAAAATAGTAGAAGAAGATCTTCTGCCAACTAAAAGCCGCCCGAGATATGACAAGGCATATAACTGTTTTAAAGAATGGTGTATTGGAAACAAAGTTCAAAATCCTGGTTCTGAATCGGCGCTACTAGCTTATTTTAGTGAAAATGCCAAGACAAAGAAAATATCAACGCTTTGGTCAATATATTCAATGTTGAGGACCACTCTATCAATTAGGGAAAAAGTAGACATATCTAAACACGCAAAGCTATTAGCATTTTTAAAAAAGCAAAACAAAGGATACAAGCCGAAAAAATCGACCACACTGTCTATGGATAATATTGAAACATTTTTGGAACAAGCACCTATGGAATTTCTTGTTCAAAAGGTATTTTAGGCTAAAAGGTTGACTATTTCTATATTAACTTATTATTTTATACATTTGTAGGTCGCATTGGTTATTGGTGTCTCAGGCGCCTGCCGATCAGATGAATTATACAAAATGAAAACAACAGACGTTCACTTTTTAGAAGAAAAGGTCGCGATTGAAATACAAAATAGCAAAACGTACCAGCCACGATCATTTATGATAACTGATAATAAATGGATTGCACCACTTAAGGAGTACATAACTTTACGGAAAAATATACAGGATGGAAAGCTTTTTATGCAAATAAGATATGGAAAAATTAGTAAACAATGTATTGGGCACAACACTTTAAGTCAGTTTCCAAAAAAAATTGCAGCTTTTCTGAAGCTGAATACTGAAGGTTTTACTGGTCACTGTTTCAGAAGAACAGCGGCTACTTTGCTCGCAAATAACGGTGGCGATCTTATGCAAATAAAGCGGTTAGGAGGCTGGAAATCTAGCACAGTAGCTGAGGGATACATAGACAGTTCGGTTTCTACTCAGGTTAATACGGCAAAATTGATTTCAAAGCCAAGTTCAAGTTTTACTAACACTACTTTAACTTCAAATAATCATGAAATAAACCTTTCAAAAGAAGAATTTCAGCAAGGTTTAAACATATCTGTGACTGCCTACAATAATGCCAATGTAATATTTAATGTAAATAAGTAAAACATAAACCATGTTAATTTTTTGTTTTTTATAAATGTCATTTAGGTATAATTCATTTAAAGAAATAAAAAATAAAATTATTGTTGTTGAATTTGTGTAATGAGTTGTGTGTTGGTGTGTTTGTATATTATTTTGAGATATCGATTTTTATTAAAATTTAAAAAAAAAAAAATTTACTATTTTGAGATATCGATTTTTAATAAAATTACAAAAAATAACAATTTTACTTTCCACCCGGGTGGAAAGTGCTCACTTTCCACCCGGGTGGAAAGTAAAAGTCAAGAAACGTCAACTTTCCACCTTTCAAAGATAGGTGAAATGTCATTATTACATACATGGTTGTAAATAATAAAAATTTAATTAACGCCGCGCCGGTAGAAAAGGCCACTGCGGCAATAATTCACCGGGTGCATGCGTAATCGCCGTTCGGAGGTCGGACGAGACCGGGACCAATTCCGAAATTCATGGGAATATCGAGGATAGGGATGAATATTAGATTATGTTTATCTTTGGCACGTAAACGGCTCTAAAGTATATTTATTTCCAAGGTAGACCGCATTGATCTGGTAACATTTACATTTCTGTAAATAACCCCTTAGTTACTGAATAAATCGCGTCAAAATTTCGCAAGTTGGTTCGTCAAATTATTTCCTTCATTCATAACTTTCTTCTAGTACACTCTGTATAAAAATATTATGAAACAAAAATGTTCAGCATATTACTGTTAGTATTTAAGGAAAGTATAAACTTTTCGTTCTTTATGATAAGCGAGATATTTAAGCTTTATTCCTGCTAAACATGGCAATAATTTTAAAAAAAAGTTAAATTAAAAAAAAAATCGTAACTTTTTTCTAGTATCCTCTGTATAAAAATATTATGAAACAAAAATGTTTAGCATGTTACTATTGATAGTTAAAAATAGTTTAAACGCCATTGCCGCTTATAATATTTATCGAGATAATTAAATTATATTTTTTATTTACATGTCAAATTGGTAAAAAATGTCTGCAAAATGAATTCGTAACTATTTTCTGTTACACTCTGTATAAAAATATCATATCACAAAAAACGTTCAGAATATTATTAAGAATACTTGGCCAATGTTTAAGCTGTCTGCTATTTAAGGTAATTCAGATATTTAACTTTTTCAACTTTAAAACGTAAAATTTTCAGGGATACAAAATATGATGCTTTACTTACTTTAAGTGCTTACAGGCTGATAGGTTGAAGTGGATCCAAAATAACTGCTATTTTATTTACACAATACAATGTCTTACAAAAATATTAACTAATTTTTTATTTATTTTAAAGAAAAACCACAATAAAACACACTTTTACTAACAAATTTTAGAACACTGCAACTCTTTTGCATACAAAATAGCTACTAAGATTTTCCAAGGCACCCTTTAATATTGTGAGAAAACCATGTTAAATTTTTTATTTTTTTGCAATTATCGTCAGTATTTGAAATGGTACGGTAAAATCGAACATAACCTTTCTGAAAGGAAACTTAATAAGGCGCATTTTTATTTAAAAATTTATTTTCTAAATTTAATTGTTTCTCAGATATATTTGAAATTTTTTTTTTAACTTATAATCGTAATTTAATTTTTTCTTGTTAACAACACACATAAAACATTAAACAAATTGTAAAATATAAATTTTACAAATTTTTTAAAAATGACAATTTAAAAAATTTTTATTTTTATTTTTTACAAATAACTCACTTACCTTAAACTCAAGAGCAAAAGTGAATATAACCTATTTTTAAAAAGACAACTTTTTTTTATTTGAAACTTCTTTTCTTAACTCTATCGCTTCCGAGAAATTACCAAAAATCTAATTATCACGTTTTAGTCAATATTTGAAAATTACATAAAAACGTAAACAGAAATATTGTAGATCCATTATACTTTCCGATAAAAATTCTATTCTTTATAAATATGGTACCTTATATTTTCAAAATAAATTCGTAACTTTTTTATTGTCCACTCTGTATAAAATTGTCATTCAACAAAAACGTTTAGAATTTTACTGTTAGTAAAACTGAATAAACAAGGGCCAATAACTAAACGGAAAACATGCGCAGGCGCACCGCTTGCTGCTTAATTGGCTCGTAGCTACAATATTTGGGCGGCGAAACTCTTGTATAATGTCAGGGTTGTTCATAGCGTTTTCCATTGGTAAGTTCAGTGCATGTCAAATGTATTTCTATATTTTACCAAATGAATAGTATTTTTGCAGGCCATCATGCTAATAAACCATTAAAGACCCAACAATGCGGCGGGTTCTTAGAGAAATTTGACTTTAGACAACATATTACCTAATTTATTTATATTTTATAATGTTCCCCCCTCCCCCTTCTCCTCCTCCCCGTAATCCGCCTCTGTCTTAGCGGACCCAGACCATTCGGCCGCCGAGTAATCTGCTTTTCACTCATGTGCGCCGGCAAAAACGTCTATTAGACGAGGGCCTTAATTAACGCAAAAAATCCTGTGTTTCCTCGCTCCTTCGCTAGCAGGGCCAGAGCAGTATTCCGATATTACAAATGAATGAAATGATATATAAAGTAGGTACTACAGCCGTAAATAAGCAGTACCTACATTACAGCAGTGGCGGTTGGTATTAATTGAAGCAGGTAGGGCCAAAACATACCTGTGGACCAAAAGTACCCAATCAAAAAAAAAAAATCGATAAAAGAAACTAGAAAAAACTTACCGAATCTTTAACAACAATCACAAAAATACATCGATGCATCGTCAAAATAAATATGAAATGGGCTCGATGCATCGCTTACAATCGATGTATCGCATTGAAAATATCGATGTTTTCGATGTACATTGTACATCGAACATTCCTATTTCCGTTTGGTGTTTCTGTGACAGCGGTCTGAAGTTTTCTTCATTTTATCGGTTCCGTGTAATAATTACTATTTTTAGTGTTTTTTGGAGACTGATTAACATGAGTCGTAATTGTCAAGTAGGTATGCGAGAACTCGGAAAATAATAATTTTGCAGTTACTTTTCATAGATGAGTAAATAGAAAGTGGGTAAATTGTAGATTAGGATTAAACCATATATAGTAGCAAGGTCACATTCAAAGGTAAATTTTACCTATAGTAAGACTAACTATTAGCGAACAGTGGCGTAGCAAAAACTGAGTGCCTCCCCCGCAAACGTTTTCAGGGACTATAACGAATGGAAAACGATAATTCTTATTTTCCTTACTATTGGGTTCCGGTTTATGAATTTTTGAATTCGGTAATCGTGTAATTAAATAATTAGGCTTAAACCCACATTATACAGTGAGGACCTAAAGTCCGTCCCCCCCCCCCCCCTCTAACTTCTAAAACGTTCGGTATATTTTAATGAAATTTTGAACGATAATATTTGAGCAAGTCTTGCACTTTTTGACATACCAATGACAGCTTTAAATGTTAAGATGACAGCTGGGTCCGCTTCTGGAATATTTTTTTAAATGGAACACCCTGTTTATTATGATCCGCAAGTTTATACACTGTTTTTAATTTTGAAATACTATCTCCAAGTCCCTTTCTGAGGCGTAAAATTTGACTAGGAAAGTCAATGGACAAGTCTTTATGGTAAATCGTTTGTAAATTTCGCGCTTTCACGTATAATTCTTCTTCACTTAAAGAGGTTAAATTATCAGGATATAAAAAATAAAATTAATTATGAAATGAAACACCGATATATGAAAAGTAAAGCTGGCAGCAAATTTTAAAGGGGCCGTCAGTGTGCCTCTCCCCCCCCCCGGGGTCTGCGGGGGTTCCAAGAACAGCATCCACTGTTTACTAGTATTACATAATATTAGGTAAAACAAACTAAAACTATCTAAAACTAAGCTAGACTAAAATATAAAATGAAATACTGCAGTACGCACTTTTCTATGTAAATATTCTACACAAGAATCTGTTGTAAGAAATATCTTCTTACTCTTAATTTAAATTGGCATAAATTTAAATTAAACAAATCGATGTTCTCACCGTGTTGGTTATGTAGGTTAAAATTAGTTTGTTGTAACAATGGAGGTACATCAATAAGAGCATTAGTTAACTTAAATAAAAATGAAAGGTCCGTGACATGCCTTCTATCAGAAAGGGAGAGCAATTTATAGGTCCTTACTGCGGTCTCGACAGTACAGTTAGCCTTAAAGGCAACAGATTTAAGAAATTTTTTCTGAACTGCTTCAAGACGTCTGGTGGGTGTAAGATATAAAGGATTCCATTTCGATCAGTAATACGAGAAATTTCGCCACAAGTACAAAATGTATAACAGGAATTTTTAGATCAATTTACTGCAGAACAGTTGGTGGAGTAGAGGACATTTTCAACATCTTATAAAATAGTTTCATTTTATAGGTACATTGTCGTTTGCTTATTTTTTTTCAAAACCTAATATTTCGTAAACGGTTGAAGATAGGTATAGGGAATGATTTATGAAAAATGTCTAGAATTGATTGTAAAATGTAAAAATATACAATATGTTTCATTAATTAATTCTTGTTCTAATAAAATCAAAAAACTGAAAATTCGACGGGTCCGAGCGATTCTCGATTAAGCGGCCGGTATTCTATAAAGAAGACTGATCCGTTTCTTCATCGTGACACTGTATTTAAATGAGAACGTGCAAGAGGGAATTCTTAATCCATTTTTACCCCAAATATTTACTCACATTGGAATAAAATAAATTCGATAGCACAACATCAGCGTGCTAATGTCCCTGAACGGAGATATCGTTTTCGGCTGCTGCAGGCAACTGGGGAAACGACACTAGCTTCTGCGTCGTGTCCGTCGCAATCTTGTACGTTGCCAAATTGTGTCGAAAATACCGCCATATAAGTATTTTAAATACGTTATAATTATTATAATAATAGAGGGATTCAGAAGCCAAATGCTATCTATCTGGGCCCCCTGAACTGAAATGTTGTATACAAATATAGCCAGTTGTCTTTGACTTGATGAAGTGCTGCTTCGATCGAGATGAAAATTAAGCAAAAAAAATAGTAGTCACGTGATTCGCATTATCTGTCAAATTTTAATTTTTTCCAAAAAATATTTTAAAAGTGGGGGTTATTTCTGAAAATATCGAAAAAAGTTATTAGAAAAAATTTTACTAAATGCCATTTCTAGCCCACATGCAAAATTTTAGCTGCATAAGATAATTTTGATTTTTACCCATATTTTATAAATTGCACCAGTTTTGCAAAATAAGACTCAACGCAACCTACGTAAACCTTTTCAGTTTTGACAAGGCTTTATTTCAGATAGATTTTCTTTAAAGTAGCGCCATATTAAATGTGTGTTTTTCTACAAAATCAAAATTGGGCTGTTAAAATTTGGTCGCATGTGATGCAAAGTCTATTTGTTTTTGACCCTGTATAAGGTAACTTCATAAAACAAGTATTTTTGAATACGTAGTTTGTCTGAAAGTAATACACCTTAATATTCAGATAAAAAAGAACACAGTGTCATCAGTAAAGAGTTTATTAAGTGGAAAATAAATTTTAGTGTTGGGTAAAAATTCAAAATTATCTTATGCAGCTAAAATTTTGCAAGGGAGCTAGAAACTGCATTTAAAAAAACTTTTTCCAATAACTTTTTTCGATATTTTCAGAAATAACCTCACTTTTGAATTATTTCCTGGAAAAAATTAAAATTTGACAGATAATGCGAATCACGTGACTACTATTTTTTTGCTTAATTTTCATCTCGAACGAAGCAGAACTTGATGTCAAAGTTAATTTTCGACTAAAGCTATTAATAAAAAAAATCCCATATGATGCGGACTTTACTGGTCACACTGTATATTCAACTCAATTGACTATCGGGAGGTGCCCCCCTCCCCCCGGTAGCATCTAGACATTCCGCTATAGGATTCGGCACCCGTCTCTATCCGGATTGGATGATTTCAAACGTCTCTATTCTAATTGGCCGAATCTTAGTAGGGTGCCGAATTACATAGGGAAATGTTTAAACAGTGCTGAAATTTTAATCAAGAGTGAAATGTTACACAAAGGTATATTGGCAAGCAACCGGTTTGTTCGTTGTTACCCAGAGCAGTTTTTTAATTCAATTTTTTTAACTAATATTATTTTATAAAAATTAAATTAAAAAAAATGCTCTGGGTAACAACGAACAAACCGGTTGCAAATAATAAGTGTAACATTTCACTCTTGATTTCAGCACTGTTTAAACATTTCGCTATGTAATTCGGCACCGTACTAAGATTCGGCCAATTAGAATAGAGACGTTTGAAATAGTCCAATCAGAATAGAGACGGGTGCCGAATCCTATAGCGGAATGTCTAGATGCCCCCCGGTAGAGACGCTGCTACCCTTACAGAGTGAAAATCATTAAAGAAGACCCAAAATGTTGTTTCTTTCTTCGAAAGTATTCGAAGTATTTGAAATTTTCCTACATCACATCCCCATTAAAGCTCAAATTAACTGTCTTCGTATAACTCTTACCATTCACGAGATCCTCTTCAACTAAAAACGCCAATTAACCCCAGGGTTTAAAATATAAAATTATATTATACGTATAATCACTGTTCGGTCGTGCTGGCAGCAGAGCTGGCAACGCTGCGCATTACGTACCATGTCAGTAAAATTTGTGACGGTCACGACCAAGACAGTGATGGAAACGACGACGCAACGACAAAAAAAGACATTCGCAGCGCCCGACGAAAAAAAGAACCGGGAAGGCGTACCGATGTTTTTTCCTTGGGTGAAAAATGAGTCCAGGATCCGGCCGGAGTCGTCCGGAAATATCCGCGACAGGTCCGGGCTTACTCACTTATTTCCGGGTGGATGAATGGTTTTGTTTTTCAAAAAATCATCAATTATTGGCTTTCTTTGTCTATCTGTGCTTTGCCTTTTTGACCTTTTTTTTTTTTAACAACCAAGCATTACTGATGATGTGCATGAGTTGGCGCAACATCAGAGAAAATCGCATGTAAATTTGAAGTTGATCGAATATATTCGGATAATTTCTGATATTTTAATACAATAACATTAGTACCATATTTATTTACCTACTTGTTTTTATATTATAATGCACCCATGCCAATTTATTCCAATAAAGTTGCTATTCTTTATAAATTACTCTGCATTTTAAAAATACTTATCAAATGTCATTTATTATAGAACTAATCTAAAATTCTGACTTCTGCTTATAAGGCTGGCAACCAAACATACAATTATAAACTTAAATATAATTGTATGTTTGGTTGCCAGCAGTAAACTGTTTAGAAATATATAAAACATTATTACTCAATAGATATGGATGGGACATTTGGGGTTCACGAAATAATCGTGCCAAATATCACTCGACCATCATTTTTTTATTGGTTACATTTTCCATTTTTCACTCAAAGTTTTTTGGCAATTTTACTCGTTGAACTTTGGGCATGTTTATTCAAAGATTAAATCCCTCGAGCTTCGCTCTCGTGATCTACTCGTGATCTAATCACAATAAACATTTCCAAATTCAACTCGTAAAATTTCCAAACAAAAAAGTTTTCGTGACAGCTGAAAAATTTAACCGATAAAAAAACGAGGTCTTGTGATATTAGGTACTGTTGATAATTTATTTTTATCATTGCATACTGAGAGAAAAGCCTTCTATTCTTTATGAGAATTCACATACTCTTTATACAACTGTTTAATACTATATGTGTGTGACAGCAACGTGCTTTCTCACTGTAAGACAACGAAAATTGCTAGACCGTTATGCAGTGATAATATCACGGTAATTTAGCCAATAGGAAATACGAGTTATTGCTACCATAGAATGGTTTATAGCCATTATTGCTCTGAATACTCACAGTAATTATCAATTTCTATTGGGGGGTATAATCTGGTTTTATATAGATACTGTATTAGTTCCGACTGGCAGTTGTAATAAAACTTGACATTAATCATAATAATATTTGTTTGCTACGGTTAATAAAGCATATACTTACCACTATAAATCGGTACTGCAGTTCTCAAAAATTTAAATAGCTTTTAGTGTGATATTGTTCTTGTTGTTTAACAATACATACGATTATCTATTATGCAACATGGTTTATAAAGTCCAATACTAATGATGGGTTGTGCGAAATAAGAATCTTCTATTGCTTTATCTGACATCCAAAGTTTAAAAAAAAAACTTAAATACAAAGTTAGGTAAGTATAGCGCCCTTATTAGTAGATCCGAATAAGTATAGCGGGAATGAGGGCAGGCAATGAAATGATACAATTGTATTTATTCCAACGTTTCGTTTTATATAAAAAAATGTATCAAGGGTAAATAAAAAGGTGTTTAAGCCAGTGGCGGCTCGTGACTAGTGAGTCAGGGGGGGCGCTGGCTTTAAATTAAAAAAAAAATTAAAATGTCTATTATTTTCGAAAGTACATGTCTGTTTTTTCCAACTTTCTCGTTGTGCATTTTAATTTCATCAGCGTAAGCACTAAATAAATCAAAACAAATAAACAAAACGTGAGCGGCATCGACAGGTCGAATCGCGAACAGCTTTTGGGCGGAAAATTTTGAGCTCCTCGTTGTGCGATATGTAGGTGACGTCACGCCTCCGTAGTCATAACGAGAAGTCGCGTTGAATCGGGACGAATAATCGGTCGCCCGCGCTTAGTATAACCTACCCGCTGGAATAGGGCTATAATAATAATAATAACAATAATAATAATAATAATAATAATAATAATAATAATAATAATAAAAAGTTTATTCAAAATTTTTTTTACATTTAATGTTAATATATATTTTTTTGTATAAACTTAATTCCGAAACTCAAAAGTAAAATACTTGTATTGAGTTAAATATAATAATAAGTTAAATATAAATTTAAAGCTAAATAATAATATAATATTTATTGTAAAGAATATATTTCATAGTTCAGACACAACTATATTATAATATAAAACGAACATGACAATATTTTATTTGTATTTTTATGTTTGGTTTGAATTATTTTAATGGATTGCTTACATACATTGCTTTATTGGTTTTTTAAGTAAAGTATTTTTGGATTCTGTTTGAAATAATTGCAGGGAGGGCGGCGCCCCAGAGCCCTTCATTAACGAGCCGCCACTGCTTTAAGCCTGTATATTCATATTGTAAAATATGACAACACATTTTCTTGAAAACACATTGGATACAATACATTTGATCAATGGTACTGGCAGTTCGGATATAAACATTAGAGGGTTTCGAGTAAATGGTATAAATTAACGCAGTTAAAACTTTTTTTTATTAATAAAATAAAAACGAAATTGTTACAGTTAAAAAATAAGAAACAAAAATAAATCTAGAAGGAAACATTTTTTGCTTTCTTTTATTGGTTCTATTATTTATGAAAAATTTTGGTTTTGACATTTTTATAATCTGGGAGGGGGGGGGGCGCCCCCTCGACCTCCTCTGGATCCGCCACTGAAGTATAGGTTTATGTAAAGATGAAAACCTTCACATTTCGTTCATTTTAATCAAAACCTACACTTTTTTTTACTAAACCTTATTTACTTATTCACCATGAATGGATATTCGCAAAATTTAAATTAAACATTGTAGGCAACAATTCGCGATATCCTATAATGCGGTTAAATCTCCACAGACGATGTTCCGCACAGTGGGAAACATGGTTCCTTTGAGACGACAAAAATGAAAAAATATTCGCGAGTACATGTCTATTTTAAACAATAATTAAACACAAAAAGTGTAGGTAATTAACAGTGGTGTAACAAAAATTGAGTGCCCCCCCCCCCCAAACCTTTTTAGGGGCCCCCTCTCTATAACGAATGGAAAATGATAATTCTTATTTTCATTACTATTAGGTTCAGGTTTATGAATTTTTGAATTCGTTAATCGTGTAATAATTTAATTAGGGTTAAACCCACATTATTATGTGTTTACTATTAAAACAGTAAACAATGCGAATTTAATTTATAATCCTAGGTAGACTGGTAGACATAACATACGTTTAGGTAGTTAATAGAGACTTTTTGCACGTCTTAAATTAATATCAGTTTTTAGCTCCGTTATGGTTAACTTTATTAAACATAACGAGTAGCGCCACTGTTAAAACCAGAGATTTTGCAGCGCCTATACGTTCTGTCTGTAGTTATTAATTTGGCGCCGGCGCACCTAAACAAAATAAAATACCTAACCTAACAATAATTTGATTAAGTTGTATATTTTAATGTAAAGCTACTATTGCTATGGATTTTAGTTAATTGCTTATCACAATTTTAATTCATACCAATGATGCTTCATAACTTTTGTATGTTCCGGCGACCATGCAGTTTAAGCATAACCATAAAGAGAACGATAAGCTCTTCCTTATCCTTCCGTAACTAACGGAGTCCGTTATGGTTATTAACCATAGCGGATCACCTTTCTGACATTGCGCATGCTCAGAATAACCATAACCACGAAAGAATGACGAATTAAGAGGTGCAAAAAGTCTCTATTAAGTCATTATACGTAATATTCCAGCAAACATGATGCAAACTCAAAATTGTAAAACACCACTTATAATGTTGCTTACCATGTATGGTAGTAACAGGGGGAGCAGTGATCGAGCCTCATAGAATCCAAAAGACAGAAAACAGTAAAACACATGAACACTCAAACTCAACAAGTCTACACAAACATTATGTTACTAAGTACTATACAAGGTATTATACAAAACGACCAGATTGTCGAGAGTTTTTTTTTGCAAAATCGTTTATAATTTCGTCGATATTTAATGTTTTAATAAACTCGTGTTCGATACTGATTAAGGATAAATCCGAAAGGCGTTGTTGTCCCATGGTGTTACGTAAATGAGTTTTTACTATTTTAAGTTTGCATGGAAAAAGATCGTTCCGCTGATGCCACACTAACTGGTAAAGTTAGTAACATCACTGCACTAAATACATCTGGAAAATTTGAAGAACACACTGATTTTTTATTAATAAATGATCCCCAAGTTCATTCCTTGTAATTAATTTTGAAATACTATATCTTCAAGTCCCTTTTTGAGGCTTAAAATTTGACTAGGAAAGTCAATGGACAAGTCTTGATGGCATATATTGTTCGGAGTCGTCTAGCTGTTCTCTCTAAATTTGAATTTTATTGATCGTACCAATACCTGTTTCAAATAATTTATTTTTATTTGTATATAAGTTTTTCAAACTTTGCATGTCAAATAAAGTAATAGTCATAGAAGATTCTTATTTCACACAACCCATCATTAATATTGGACTTTATAGTCTATGGACGAATTTTACGATCTCAGTAAACTACCTATGTTGCATGAAATATGACCATAATATGCAATGTTAAACGACAAGACACGACACTATAGAAGCTATTTAAATTCTTGAGAATTACAGTACTGATTTTTAGTGGTAAGTATATGCTTTATTAACCGTAGGACGCAAATATTATTATGATTAATTTCAAGTTTTATAACAACTGCCAGTCGGAATTAATACAGTATATAAAACAAGATTACACCCCCCAATAGAACTTGATAATTACTATGAGTATTCAGAGCAATAATGGCTATAAACCATTCTATGATAGCATTAGCTCCTATTTCCTATTGGCTAAATTACCGTGATATTATCACTACACAACGGTCTAGCAATTTTCATTGTCTGACAGTAGGAAAGCGCGTTGCTGTCACATACAGGGTTCCCCCATTTAAAACGAAACAGGCTAAATATCTGGTTCCACGTTAATTTAAAAGAAAAAAGGTATAAAGTATAAAGAGTATTATGTGAATTCTTATAAGGAATAGAAGGCTTTTTCTCAGTGTAGAAAGTAAAAATAAGAAAATAAAATAAGTATGACAATTTTGACATTAATTAGAATGATAAAAAAAGTTAGGTTATTGCAAAAATAGTAATTAAATTTCAACCTCTTTACGTGTTGGGTGAACATTATAACAAAATAATATCACAAGGCAGTACCAGAGGGCTGTAAAGTAACTGATTTAATGCCAGGATTGTAATTTTACAAATAATTGTTCTTAGACATGTCATATGATAGAATGTCCTCCATACACACTGAGTTGTAGACCGGATCAATACCTTCAATAGAACCATACATTTCTTCCTGTGTCATCTTCGCCCTCAGTAAAATGATATTTACACTTTAAGGCATTATTTTTTTCACAGTTGAAACAGAAACGATCCCTCTGCGTGCCTCGTTGCCGCTTCGAACGAGCCTATACCACATACTTCCCGCCTTTAATGAGGTACGTGCTGCTCCCGAGCAAAAAATCACCGCGGACGCGCTCCAGTAGCTCCAGTAGTTGCATCTCATCCCGCAACAATCATCTCGGCTTCTGTAATAGCCTTCAATTCGAGTTTATGGACCTTTATAATACGCAAACTAATCATTCATTGTTTGCTTCTTAATGTTATCGATAAAACATGAGCGTCCGTATAGGAGAGTGGGGTGGGGGGGGCATGTGTTAGAAGAACATTGACTTTGGCTTTGCCGGGTCTTCATCCCAAATAGAGCTTTAATATTTTTTAAATTTATAGAAATTAAATACACGACCTTTTGCTTTGTTTGATGCGAGAGATAATGAGTAGTGTTGCCGCGAGACGAGATAAAATGGGACTCTCGTCTCGTCGAGAGAGGGCGAGACGAGGGACGACCTTCTCTCGTCTCGTCTCGCTTCTCTCGTGGTTTAGACCAAATATAGTAAAAACCAAGCAAAATTTTAACGCGTTTAGGTTAGGTTCTATCATATTTGACATAAATTGTGTGCAATATATGTCAAATATGACAGAACCTAACCTAAATGCGTTAAAACTTTGCTTGGTATTTACTACAGGGTGGCCTATTAGTGCGACAAAGGTCAATATCTCCTGTACCACTAAGATAGCGAAAAACTTTTGACGAAGCTTATTAAGGGTTAAGAGGTGCCTCTCATAAAATTATTTTTGTCTATGCAGGGTGCTCCAAAACACCAACACGGTAAGAAATTTCCATTTCCAAGAAATTGACTTTTAAAAAATGTCATTTTTGAGTTTCGACAGATCTAACAGTACCTACGTCTTAGAGCAAAATGGCTCTCTTCCATTTTTATTATCTTCCCAAAAAAATCACCTTCCGGTTAAACCGGAAGAACTCTATTTCCTGCTTTCGCGTTACATCCAGTTTAGCCGGAAGTTTGATTGATTTGGGAAGATAGTGAAAATGGGAGATATAGACATATGCTCCGTTTTGCTCTAAGATGTACTGTTAGAAAGCTATAGGCTGTCGAAACTCAAAAATATAATTTTTCAAAAGTCAATATCTTGGAAACTATTAACTATAGAGTAATAATGCATTTAATAAAAGTAATTATGAATTTATGTAGAATCAGCAAATTTAAAAAATATTCTTTTTGGGACACCCTGTCTATTATGAGATTTTTAAAATCTTTTTACATTCCTCTTATGAAAAATATATAATGTTCATATTTGGACCGACGGTTTTCGAGTTATTTGACTGCAAATAATTTTATCCAGCGATAAAACGTCATAATAATATGTTATTCTGAATGGCCAGGCACGGCTAACTAGATGAAACTATTTGCAGTTAAATAACTCGAAAACCGCTGGTCCAAATATAGACATTATGTATATTTTTGCAAAGAGGAATTTAAGAAGATTTAAAAAAGCTCAAAAAAGTAACGTTTTTCGCTCGAGAGAGATCGAGAGAGACGAGAATTTCTCGACGAGAGAGGGTACTTCTCTCGTCTCGACTCAGAGCTTTATTCGAGAGAAAATATCTCTCTCGTCTCGTCGAGAGAGGGCAAGACGAGACGAGAGACGAGAATCTCTCGTCTCGGCGGCAACACTAATAATGAGCCTATAATGAATAAAAATGTAGCTATCGCTTTTTCTTATAAAATGGAAGTAATTTCTTGAAAGCCAATGAATAAAAAACTAAAGTAATTGCCGTTGCGTCCAGCAATTGCTTTGAAGTGCAGGAATTGCTTCTAGTCAATGCTTTTTCTTAAAAAATAGAAGCAATTGCTACATCGTTAGCTTAAAATGTGATGAATAAATTAAGGAATTACTTTTTCTAGTGTAGCGATCGCTTTCAACTTTTTAAGGTAGGTCGACCCCTGCATCATTTGCTTGGTAGCAGTCAACTTTAGTTCTCCGCGGCATACACCATACACGTGCGTTGCTCTTAATTTGTGTCTTCAATTATGGCTGAATATAATATGAACGTCCGTAAAAGAAAAATCTACAGTGTATACGTAAAAATTGCAGATAGGATGATTTCCGAAAGTTATATGGATTCGAGTGGTTGGCAAATTATTTTTTGACTGATACTGGTAAAAGCAGGCGAGGGGTGCACTGTCGCCTTTAAATAAGATTAAAGTCTTTCCGGATCCGGGCTTTTAAAATTCTGCAAGTGAAGAACTCGGTGTTCACCAAACTACTGTCTATAAGACATACACTTCTATAATTGATGCAGTTTTGGAGAGGGCCAATATTTTTATTAAATTTCCTACAAGTGCCGAAGCTGTTGTGGAAGCTAAACGGTTGTGGTCAGAGAGATTTATTTATGTTCCTTCAATTTGTGAATGAATATCAATGGCTTGTCTTTAATTTCTTCATCACTACTATCACTTTCCTCATTTTCACTGAAATTTGCCAAATCACAAATATAAGTTTCCTATTTTCCATCACGAAAACGTAACAGATTACTATTGTACTAAATAAATAGACCCACATTGTTGTATTTACGTCAACTCTTTTGCAAATTACGCACCAAACTGAACATGAAATCTATAATCTGAACAAGCGGAAGCCACGTCTGAACTTGTGTTGAATAAGCATTTGCTACACAGGTGTAAGAAAAACAGCAATTGCTTCAAAATTTTATTCATATCCAGATCTAGCAATTGCTTTTACTTATAGCATTTGCTAGTCAAGCAATTGTTTTTACTCAAATCAAATTTGAGCCTCAGGAATTTGTGTTATCGCTTTGTACAGGGCTATTAATTTAAAGACACCCTGTATATTGTTGCCTCTTTGTCTCCCTTCTCCAAGGACAACTCCATTGAAAGAACAAGACACGCTATACTTCTCTTAGGAAATTTTCTCTCGGGACGCCAATGAGGAGAAAAAAAAGTATAGTATTTATGTTCCAAGAGGTGCATGGAAATTGATTTCATTCATAGCATAGTATGTTTATAAGTTATTATAAGATTCCAATTATTTTTCTATATTATGTTTTATTATACCTACTTACGTTGGGTTGCAAAACGTTGACTGTGTAATTGTGAATGTAATTTATGCACAGGGCTATAAAAAAAGGATTCTTTTTCCCCATAAGACATGTGTTATTAGAATATCTAGCACCTCTAGGAAATGCCATCTGGTCGGAAAATTAATGTTGTTGCTTAACAGCCTGTTGGGTGTCAGTAACTACCTGTGTCAGTAACTAGGTACCTGAATTAACAATCAATCCGTCATCTTTGACAGTCGTTACAAGTAATTTGATTCATCGCTAATTTTTCCAATTTCTTGAACAATTCACTCAATGGGCTTTACGGAACAGCACAAAACATTCATGGTTAAAGCGTATTTTCGAAACGGGGTTATGAAATGGTGAGTGGCAATACAATCCGGGTTTGTGCATGGACGATTTTCACGAACACTTTCCTAACGTTGCTTTTATTGCTGGGGATTTTTATCATTGCCTGAAAAGAACCGAGGCTGTATTTAGGGAAACAGGTTCTATACAACACAAAAAAGGAGCAGGAAGACCATCTGTAAGAACAGAAGAACTTGTTGCAAACGTTCGTGAAATAACAAATTGTATAAGACGCCTGTCCCAAGAAGTGGGAAGATCTTATGGAACATGCAGGACTATTCTTAAGAAGCACCTAAATTTATTTCCTTATAAAGTGCAAGTATTCCAACAGAACAAGCCGCAGATTTTGAAAGACGCAGGAATTACGGAATTACTCTCAATGGTTTACCCAAAATTTATTGGAAATAAATGATTTATTAGACCTGACATTTTTTTCGGATGAAGCCTGGTTCCACCTCTCCGGTTATGTGAATTCTCAGAATACATGTAATTATTTTTCTTTTTCTTTCTGTATATTCTTACTTTGTTAATTTTGTAACCATAAACAACAAAAATAAATTTGTATTTGTCTACTTATTTTATTACTCATTAGTTTGGCACATCATGTCATAATATGAATTTGACAAAATTTTAACCTAGATTTGGTTAGATATATCGTCCCTATCTCATTGTGATCTAAACCAAGCCCCACGTTTTTTAATCCAAGCCCTCTTTGATGCAAATAATTTTTGCTCGCACGGTACAATCTAATAAGCATTCTACTTTTTTTATAGGCCTGGGAATTCATGTCACAGTCAAAGTTGCTGGCTAGTTATTTATTGTTTGTGGAAGCCGACATTAGTCAAAAAAAAATCGAAAATCCTGTCGGCATGTTTACGTTATACGTTATAAAAGCTATACGAACCCCCGCGTTCCAATACAAATAGAAGGCCATCGAACATCGAGGGGTGGCATTGATTGGAAAAGTAATCAAAGTAGGCGTTTAGGCGTTAACTCAGTCGATGGGTAACTGATACACGCCGATAAAATCGAAAATCAGCAATTCATTTATTCGATGGAGCTGATTTAATTAGTAAAGTTGGGGAGTTTTACGGGGGGTCTTCGGAGGGAGCGGGTATTCTTATTATGTTCTAAGCGTCGCATTTTCAACTTTAAATTATTTATACAGTGTGAGTTTGTAACTTGAGTACCTAAATCCAGTATCTACAAATTTTTTTGGAAAAATGCTTGACGGGTATTAACATTTTAAGTTGTACCTTGTACCTAGTCTTTTTTTTTATAAAAAAATATTGATTCGGGGGCAATGGGGGCGATTACCCCCCCCCCCCCTTGTACATTTAGTTTTTTTTTTTAATTGACAAAGAAAATATAATCAATCATTTCCCAAAATCAAAACATATAGATTAGCTTTTATATTATAATAATTATTATTCACAAAAGTTATATAAGTAGATATGTAAATATGGTTAATTTTCTCGCTTATTATGGCAAAAAGACATTTTAAAATATTTAGTATTAATGGGTTTAAATAAAATAAGGCAAATTCAAAACACCTTGTATAATCCCTTTGTTAACACACACCTACATCATAGATTAATAATTATAAAAAGTATAAATTTGACAATAATTGATATGTCATTATTAAAGATCTTAATATTAGTAGGTACATAATAATATCGTTAGTTAATTTTTTTTAACTGAAACCTTAATAATATCTAGTAGGTACCTAATAAAAGTTTATTCAAATATTTTTTTTAACATTTAAGTAAGTAATGCTAATATATAATTTTTTTGAATAAACTATCAATTCCGAACTCAGGAGTCAAATACTTGTTTTAAGTTAAATAATATACTTAATACTTATTTATTGTCAAGAATATAATATATTCTCTAAAATATTATTTCATAATTCAGGCGCAACTAGATTATAATATAAAACGGATATAACAATATTTTATATCACCACAGTTCCACAGTATACAAAGATACAATACGTCATGTAGGTATATAATATATATTTATTTATTTTATTCACTATAGCTTGGTCTATTCATTATTTATTAATGACGTTCTTGTTCTTGAATATATCTCTTGGATTGGATATAATATCCAATTTTTAATTTTATTTCTATAATTATTTAGTGATTTAATTATTTTAACTGACTGTGGTAGCATATCAAAAATATATGGATTGATGTCTAAAAAATGTTTCTGTGCTATTGTTTTGTTTACTCTATTTTTATATGTAATGGTATTTTTATGACGAGTTTCATGAATGTGTGTGATTAATATAATTTATTTTATTTTTATGTTTAAAAATATATATTAACATGTTGTAAGAAAATATTTGTTTAATATCCATTTTTTTGCTATCTTTAAATAGTAAATCAGAAGAACATTGGTGGTCTTTTTCGTAAATAATTTTCAAAATGTATTTTTGAATAGTTTCAATACTATTAAGATAATTCTTATTTATGCCTCCCCATCCTAGTATTCCATAATTTAAATGAGTTTGTACTAAAGAATAATAAAATATTTCTAATTCTTTTATATTTAAAAATTGTTGAAGGTGTTTAAATTTTGCTATAAGAATTCTTAGTTTTTTTACAATGTAAATCCCATTTTAAATGTTTATCAAAAATTATTTCTGGGTATTTACCATTTTCACCTTCCTTTATATTAATAGATATTATTATTGCATACTATTGGACCAATATTTGGAAGTTTATTTTTGTATGAAGAAAATGGAATGTTTGTTGTTTTGTTATAATTTATAATTACCTTGGGTTAAAATTTTACCATTTTCATCCACACCCTAACTAAAAAGCCTTTGATGCAACATACGAAATAATAATCTCTTTCCTCCTTGACCAAAATCCAAAAGAATCTAACTAATGCAGCAGAGCAACATTTTCCACAAATTCTAACGAATACCAAATCTGTCAAACATTACCATATGTGACAAATCACATCCCGAATCAAAATTCAGGCCGAAAAATTCTCACTGTTGATTTTTACAATTATTTACCAAGTCTGCATCCATACGTTATACGCCATCTGTACTTCAGAAGTCAAACTAGCTGATCGCTCATAACCGTACAGTGTATGACGCTCCCTTCTTCACGGCCAAATCGAACGAAGGAAGCAGAAAGAGAAGAACCAAAAAGAGACCACTGTCGCGATATTGAAGCCTAGTCAATATGTGTTCCGTTGATTTAACCTGCAGATGGCGCTGCAAGCTTAATGACAGATCGTTAACCGAAACGATTTGTATTTATAGACCGCCTTGACATTTTTCATGCTCGATGTCCCACTTTTGGCGGATCTCTCGTTCAAATAAGAATAGGCAGTGGCGGAACTAGAAAAAGTATACTGTGATAATGTGAATGCATAACAGAAATGCACATGAAAGAGGAACGAGGAAAATATTTAGGCTAATGAAGATTATAAACAAAACATGAAACGATGGAAGACGTTAGGTAGCTTAAAGCATTTTGTCCAGATAGGACAGATGCAACAAAAAATTGGTGAAAATGGAGAAAAAGACGTAAGAATCCTAGAATGCATCATCACTTGTGGTATGCCGTATGATGATCGTCGGTAAACTAAGTACCTGGCTTTGCAAACCAACCACAAAGCAAGCAGAACGTAAGCAAGGAAAATGTAGAAACAGGTAACAATTCCCAATCAGAACTTTACGATAAAGCTCAAAGCGAGATCAACGTAGCGATATTTGATTTTGAAGGTGCCTAAACGAGTACCACCAGAAAAAATATAGGAAATGTACAGTACCCAATAGTAAGAGAACTTCATCTAATCTTAATGAGTATGCGGCAAGAGACGCTACGGACGTTGAAGCAGGTGTTCTATCTAATTGAGGATTAGGTAAAGTAGAAATAATTAGTTGCGTCTGTAGAAAGAGGAAATCAGCTAAATTAATATGAAGCATATGATATTAGAGGTAATATAAATCGAGTTTTAAGTCGTTCCCATAGAAAAATACTTGCTAAATACTATATAGCAACATTTATTGTTACGTGCAATACATATCTAATAAATTAGCTACGTTTGATGATACTGCTAAGTCAAAAGATGATACTGCACATGATCAAGACAATAAGGATGTTTAATAATTAATCTATTTATATTGAACTACGGGAAATTGGGGAAATCATCGGTGATTCCATGGTCCCAATGGAACCAACCGACGAGTCTAATTAGGTAGCTACTACTAGGTTGGGTGGAGTGGTTTTCTTTTTTCGAGGAGAATCTTCCAAAGACTGGCCCCCTGTGAAGCAGAGTCGTGTCGGATTCAACTCTGATGGGACTGCCTACCGTCTAAACTACTCGTGTTCCTGTGGTTTCCGCTCTGTATATATAGGCGAATATATAAACCTTCAGACCACTCAATTAGTATTTCCGCTCTCTGCACGCCTAGCGCGTGCTTTGCTTCGTACTTCATCTAGGTTTCGGTTTTGTCTTATTATTGTGTCTGTTTACAGCTGACTGTGAAGGTGTTTGTTCTGGCTTTTGGTGCAGTGTACCTACGTGTTTGTGCTTCAGAAGAGATCGCTGATGGGACGATGTTTTTAATGCATTTTACGTTGTTTTGACGAAAGGCAGCAAACCTGCGTCTTACCACGGCACTAGACCACTTAATTAGGAGTAGTCTACATAAAAAAAATTCTTTAAGGAAGCTATCACGAGTTCATCATCGTTATCACACGCCACTGGTCCAGTAATAAGCTTTATTCGTATCTGCTGTTCTGTACACACGCCTTGAAATCAATACTTTCATTTGTGCGTGCAATAATTTTATTGAGCCCAGAGGCGCACCCAGATTTTCTTTCTGTTTAACAAACTGGTTGTGTTTTGTTGCAATTGCGTCGCCGAACAGGTTGTATTTTTGGTGGAGTTAATCATGGTTGTTATATAGGTACCTAATCCTAATGATAATTTATTATGTAAAATTAAAAAATGTTTAGCTAGAACGATCTTAGGCGACAAACCAGCGACTATAGGTCGCAAGCATAATGTAGACGCACCTATGTATAGACGTTTTTAAATTCCTTGGGTATTGCAGATTGCAGTACCTACCTGCTTAGTAGATATCTATCAGGTTATACAAAGTATGTTGGTAAAGATTTGTTCACTTGCATTTACGTTATATTTTTGGATCGTGAGTTATTTTACTTAAGGGATGGAGTGAAGAAAGAAAGATTTTCCTGAAATATATATATATCTATAACAAATCATTACACCTCGTCCATGAACATGGAGTCATGTTCATAGAAAATTTAAGATGCTACTTACGTTAACAAAAATTTAAAGCGAGAAGCGAGAACTTTTTAAAAAATAAAAATGATGCCAAGATAAAATATATAGAAAACAAAATTTAAATCATAAGAAAGGCGTTTAGAGGGGAACGCAAAAAAATTGATAGCAGTAGAAGTGGATCAGGTATAGCAAGTCCTTATAAACTGGACCCTTAAGGGATTAAGGATTTCTTTAAATCATCCCGTTCAGTTTCTCTTAGTTCTCGAATTGAAGTTATATATATTACCACATCTCCCTTAGTACCTAAATAATGTTTGCCAACGTAATTGAAGACCATAAGTTACAATGGGTCTAAGTGCCATATTATTTACCGTTTTTTATTTTATTGCATAAAAAGGGTCTATATGTAAACCCCGATACTATTATAATGGGTCTAAGTGCCAAGAATGATGATGAAAGTTACCATTGATGCCAATAGGTGGCTCTGGGTCTAAGCTTCGGACATGATTGTGAGGAATAGGGCCAATAGGGGTATATGTCATGTGCCATAAGTTTTATGCACTCTATACTCTATCAGCAGTTAGTGAGCGTTTTTACTTTATTTTTGACGCCTAATAAGCAAAATGGACAACGAAAATAAAACTAAAAGACCAAAAAAGGCTCAGAAAGTTTGTTAAAAGATAAAAGAAAGAAAAAGATTAAGAATAAGTGGTAATAAATATAAATAACGAAATGGAGCGCCCAGACTATCAAGATTTTCAAATAGCCTGCGATTCTGTATTAAAATACCAAGACATTAAATATCGCTTTATATGTTGGATCAGGATTTCGAAGGAATGTCCTTCAAAAGTAAAAACCAAGAAACCATTTAATGATTTGGAAGAATAGAGAATCGGCGTTGTGGTCTATGGTCAGCGCAGCGGCCTCACAGATCGTAGGCCCGGGTTCCATTCCCAGTGCCGGCAACGTCGATGTTAAATTTGGAATTTGGTTTAAGAGGTGCGCCGCGCCGTCTTTCGGAAGAGACGTTAAACTGTGGGCCCCGTGTCACGGATGTTGACACGTTAAAGAACCCTATACCCTCGACAAAAGAGGGATTCGGCAAAATTACCAGATAGTGTGTGACAAATTCCCTGGCGTCGGTGATTGGCCTCGTTGCGGAAAAAGGCCGACGTAAAATAAATAAATAAAAAAAAAAAAATAGAGAATTTGTAATGTGTTAAAATAGAGGAAAGGTCTAAATGACATGAAAAACCTTCAAATTCCTTCAGTGCAAAAACAAGATTCCCGCAGAAAAGTTCAAAAAAATTGAAAGACATGTTGGATTACATTCCCCTTCAACATTTAGCTATAAGTAATTGATTTTGCACATAACCCTTTTTTGATACAATGCGTAGGTACTGGACTTAAGTAGGTACCTTCTAAAAATATTTAACTTTGATTTAACTTTTCTCTGTTTTATTACTTAGTATCAAGTTTATTTTTTACGTTAGGTATTGTCTTGATTTACCTAGAATTACTTTAAACATTTTTTTGATTGAAAAAAAAATGTTTTTTTCATGATAAGCAGTTTTTCTCCATTATCTTTGAATATGATTTTTGGTCCTTAGACCCTTTGTAACTTTATTGGTTTCAATTTATGTTAGTAGGTAACCTTTATGCAACCCAATACAGCCAATACAGGTAGGTATATTCAGTGCGTGCTTTATCTGTAAACGAGTGCGCGTATCTTCATCTAGATATATACCTACCTACCTAATCATTATGTCGTCGGCCGTGTGAAGATATTCATTCTGCAATTTCTGTTAAATATCCTCATTTATTATTACCAGATTATTATCAATTATCCTATCTTTTATTATTTCTATTTGATAATAGCTGCACGACAAGTTAAACCCTATTTTTACTAGGTATAATCACATTTCCCGTTAAACAACCCAATCAAAATTATATTAAAGACGATGTTTCATCCATAGATACATTTTTATTGACTCGAAAATACTAACGGCGGTATGCACTGTATGCAGCATACGTCCTTTAATCCAGATTATCCTTTAGTTATTGACTGATGTTTGATCTAATTGTGTTTCGGGCTCCAAACTGTAAAATACTGAGGATAGCCTTGCAGAACATATTGTCGGACTTTTATTGTCTTTATCGTGTCACCGAACATTTTTATTTCTCTGTAATAAACAGATCTGTTTAAATTCATTCTATTTCGAGCACACGCGCTTTACCGAAAATCCATAATGGCCAAGAGCGAAATCTAAATCCTCTCATATCCAATTACCACCACACAAGTAGAGGCCCCCATACTTATGACGTCATCGTTCACCATCATTCGACCCTCGTCACTGACGGGAACCATAAAAATTCCTGACAGATGTCTTTTGTTTTCGACCCAAAGCTGATGCCAGCCGTTCAAGGTTATTCACATGCAGTTGTATTGGTTAAACGCTCGTCCAATGAGCGAGCGATCGCTCCGCCTCGATTCACGCCCAAGTTAGTTCTCGCTAGAGGAAAATAATTGGGAAAATGTGAGGTGGTGTATTTTCGAAAATACTGGGGTTAGGGAAATGGAAATTTGGAAATGTGGGAAAGGACAAAAAGGACGTTTTACATATTCAATTTTGTAAAAATCGGATAAAGGAATGAGTAATTATAGCGATTTATTTAAATTCCCTTTGTTTAAAAGAAGATAACTTATCTCTAATTAAAGTAATTTTTGGGTCTCAGTAACCAAACACGTTAATACTCTTGCTCTTTAAATATTTTCATCTGATTAGGCAATACTCAAGTTTCACATCGCAAACATCGATTGACAATCTGAACATTACTGCGCAGGCACTAGCTAGCCTATTTTAGTGGCTGGAATGCCATGCCTCATAATCTATAATAGATACTGTGAGGATGCATTGCTATCTGCGAACGTTGGAAGTAGTCCATTACGAAAAGCATCAACAAAAATTATGTTAAGGATTAATAGTAATAATGATGATAATTAAAAAATTTCTTGAGGTGTTCCTGAGCAAGCACCTACCTCATCCGCATGCAAAATGTTAGATAACGATTTATGCACTATTTCCTTTTTTTCGGAATACCTACTTAATTTTAACTTTATAAAATGATCAGTAAAACTATTATTTTGTCAGCAGATGATCGCGTACCTAATGACTTAATAGAAAGACAATATCATATATTCACAAATTGTAACAAAAATAGCTAACGGCTTATCAAATCTTGTTAAATTGGGAACAAATTTTAATATTATCAACGATGTATCAGAATTATGTTTTAGAGTTATATGAATACATCGGCAATGCAAAGACTATATGCAGGTTTGTCAAATCATTGAAGATACCTAATGCCAATGCTCCATCCACCTGACAAAGTTGTTGATACCCCTTCTGACCAAGGGCGGATCCAGGGAGAAGTTTCGGGGGGGGGGGGGGGGCGGCACTATTTAGTTGAATTATACAAGAGGTTAGACAACGTGCAGGGTAAATAGCGCCGCAGGCGATTTTTTTTGGGACCACGCCGAAATGTCATAAGAATGCATGGGTGGGTACTATTTATGTTGTAGGGAGGTATTTCGGCGCATCGACGAATGCATGAATGCAATCGATCAGTCATATTTCTTCTGTATTTCTTCGGTTCTTAGGGCGCTCGGGGGGGGGCACTTGCCCCTAGTGCCCCCCCCCCCCCTGGATCCGCCCTTGCTTCTGACAACTATAATGTTTCTTCAGTGGAGGCACAAAATATATAGCTTGCGTAGCTTCTGGTGGAGGTTAAAGTTGTTTTATCCATACAATTTAAATCTAGGTATATCGACGTAATTTTATTGAGGACTCTGTACTTAAAAGAGCTAGACGAAATTGTTATGGACTTTATATGCTAATTTTGCTACCTTCCATAGCTAGAGATGTATATTCATTTCCGAATGCCGAAAAATTGGTTCTTCGTTGATTTCAATAAACAAATTAATAGTGTGATTTTATAACCAATTTTATAGCGAATAGGTACACTGTTAGAAATCCTGGACGTGAGAATCAAAAAAATTTATAATCAATTAAAATAAATCAAATTTTACTTAAAATGTATAGTTATTTTAACTCTTTTGTGTTTAGTAAAAATCAGATTTTAAGAACTAACTTTTCTGGAAGTCGTTTTAACATAACAGCTAACTAAAATTAACATGCAATTCTTTTACGGTTCAAATAAATCAAATACTAGTAACTTTGATAAAGTTTATAATCATTATCAATATATTTTTTAGTTAAAATTTTAAAATAAGTTAATACTAACATAAAAAATGTGTCAAATTAACTAATTAAGTTGTAATTTTTACCGCACAATAAAATCAGATTAATGTCAAAATAGTAATAACATATTTTATGAGTTACTGATTGACTGAAGCGGTTTTAGTTAAATTGACAAAAAAACGGGAGTGGACTTTCTGGGACATAAAAAAAAAGTTAAATTTGATTCTTTTCTTTTAACAGTGTAGGTACCGTACGAGCAAAAATTATTTGCATCAAAGAGGGCCTTTCATGTAAGGATGTAAAGCTTAGCCGTAGAACTTAATACCTGTTGGGTGTCAGTAACTACCTGAATTAACAATTAATCAGTTATTCCGTCATCTTTGATGGTCGTTACAAGTAATTTGATTCATCGCTAATTTTTCCAACTTCTTGAATAATTCACACAATGTGCTTTACGCGGAACAGCACAAAACATTCATGGTTGAAGCGTATTTTCGAAACGGGGTTAGAGTAAATGGTAAGTGGCAATACAATCCGGGTTTGTGCATGGACGATTTTCACAAACATTTTCCTAACGTTGCTTTTATTGCTGGGGATTTTTATAATTGCCTGAAAAGAACCGTGGCTGTGTTTAGGGAAACAGGTTCTATACAACACAAAAAAGGAGCAGGAAGACCATCTGTAAGAACAGAAGAACTTGTTGCAAACGTTCGTGAGATAATGCAAAATATGCCAACAAATTGTATAAGACGCCTGTCCCAAGAAGTGGGATCATCTTATGGAACATGCAGGACTATTCTTAAGAAGCTGCTAAATTTATTTCCTTATAAAGTGGAAGTATTCCAAGAAATACAAGCCGCAGATTTTGAAAGACGCAGGAATTACTCTTAATGGTTTACCCAAATTTATTGGAAATAAATGATTTATTAGACCTGACATTTTTTTCGGATGAAGCCTGGTTCCACCTCTCCGGTTATGTGAATTCTCAGAATACATGTAATTATTTTTCTTTTTCTTTCTGTATCTATATATGTATAAGTATTCTTACTTTGTTAATTTTGTAAACAACAAAAATAAATTTGTATTTGTCTATATACTCATTTTATTACTCATTAGTTTGGCATATAATGTCATAATATGAATTAGATTTGGTTAGATATATCGTCCCAATATCATTGTGATCTAAACCAAGCCCCACGTTTTTTAATCCAAGCCCTCTTTGATGCAAATAATTTTTGCTCGCACGGTATAAGCTGATGACTTACAGTCCTAATAAAAGGGAACGTGACATTGTATGTCAGCTGTACTGGAGTAGCTAGGATTAGTTCTTGGAGAAGGGAGGTGGTAGACAATGTTGAGCTCGCGGCATGCACTTATACAATTATACTCATGATTTTTGGAGACAATGCCATGCAGTGCTAATTTTGGTCAACAATTTATAGTAAATAATAGTCGTTCGTTGAAAGGGAGGGCAAATGTTCCTTGCCCCCCCCCCCCCCTTCTTCCCAGCTACGCCAGTGCGTCAGCTAGTAACAATGCAATTTGCATTTCAGGTTAATACAAATGGCTTTCTATTGTCTATTTTTGTTTGCCTAGTAATTGATCGCAATCGTTGAACTGAAAAGTGAAAGTTTATTGTTGAAACCATAAGGGGTAACTAGCCGAAACGTTCCATTTAATAACAAAATATTGACAAGATCAGTGGATATTTGATGGAAGGTAATCTTTGTATGCCTTTTTATTACCTACCAAAAATAGTACCTATACACTATACAGGGTGCCCGAATTTGGTGCTGACAGTATTGCGATCTCGGGAATTTTATATACTTACCTACAAGAGATAAAAATAAAGACGATGAAATGGGAAAGGTTTTAGGTAATTAGGTATGTCAGCAGTTTATTGGTGCTGATGCATGACGGATCGATTCTAGTTCTTTCGGCTATTGAGATATTTTGAATAAACTAAAAGGTTGCATTTCCTTATATCGGTTGTAAATGTTATTTCCCAATATTGGTGTTGGCAGCATTGACATATGACATATCGGATGATCCTTTTACGTAGGAATAAAGTTAACTTAATAGCATCTGCTTATACCTACTATAGATACCAGTGGCGGTTGCTCTATAAGGCCGTGTGGCCGCGCGCCCCTCCTAGGAATTTTAACATAACACACAAATTAAATGTTAATTTAAATATTTATTATTACTATTATACTAATATTATTATTATTATTATTCATATAGGTAGTTAAAATTTCTAAATTTTAAAAAACCATAGCAACTCACCAATTCTGAACTCATCTCTAATTGTCCGCTTTCGTTGACCAACGATAAGCAAGCCTCCTCGTGTGAATTTTAGATAATTGAATTCCGTCGTTGAAACGCTGCGACGGACGGTGAATCTCGCCTGGCGTATATAAATTTCGCCGAACGAACCCGAACGCCGCGGTATTTTAGCACCTGCATTGCTTTATACATTTCGGACTTTGTTGTGGCGTAAGCGCGCGTCGAGTTCGAACTAATAAAAATGAATTTCGTCAATAATATATCAAATAAATTTTTGTAGGTTGCCATTAGCGGATAAACTTAAAATTAAAGAACTGGGGAGGCCGTTGCCAGTTATCACAAACTTGTGAACGACGGGCCGAAAACCGATCTTTTGCTCGGTTTTCAAAAGACATTTATAAATGTATGTATTAATTTTCCTAAACATTTTTTTATAAATAAGTAGATACTTTTTCTAGCAATTTGCTTATAATATGTCGTTTGGTATTGGATTTTTATTGCGCCCCTCCAAACACAAACCCCACGACACGCCACTGATATATACCTACTTAATTAAGGTGAAAATTATATATTTAATAACAAACTAATTCTAAGGTACTTTTTTAATACATCGCTGACATTTTTTTACGACGGATACACGATGGATAGTATTATCTACAGTTAACACGACTAAAAATATCCCGAGTTCGTTGCTCAAGAACTTAGCGGGTTTCGTAGGGAGATTAAATTCGTATAGGTACCTACCTCATTTTTGACAAAACCCAATAAATAAAAGTCTAATGGGGTTTGTTCGGGGACCAAGCAGGCCAACCGTGCCACCGGTAGATACTACCTGTTCACCGAAGGTATCCGCAAAAAATGTTTGTACTTGTCTGGAATTAGGCGCTGGGCAAGCATATTGCTGAAAGTGCTGAAACCACACGTTATCAAATGGGTAATTTTTTTGTGAAATACTTAGTTATAACAATTTTACCTTAATTAAGACTAGCATAGGTAAACATATATTGTTGTTAAATTGACTTTATTCTTAAGTAAAAAGATCCTACGATGTGACGGTGTTGCCAAATATGTTCGAATTTTCCCTAAAAATATTATTTTTATTTATTTTGAGGTTATAAATTTTTTAATGTATGTAGTATCATATTATAGGAAAAACTACGTACTTTTCGATAAGTAGAAAATCCAATATGGCGGTCATAAGAAAATAGAAAATTGATCATTGATTCCAGGAAACCAAAACATTGTAACGAAAATATTACCAAGTTAGCAATTCTATGTAGGTACAACGTTGATATAAAAATGTTTGTGTGTGTTTACAGATTTTAAAAATATTTGGAAAGAACATTGTTACAACCGATCTAAGGATATGCAACATTTTAGTTTATTCAAAATATCTCAAAAACCAAAAGAACCAGAATCAATTCGCAAGCACCAATAAACTGAAAACATAATTGCCTAAAACTTTTTCCATTTGAAGGTCTTTCTATCTCCTATAGTTTTCGAGATCACAATACTATCGGGCACCCTGAGGGTGCCCCTGTACCCTGTATATTATTGAAATTATTAGACACTATAAATCAGACCAATACGATGAAATATGAAATTAAACACTAAATATCCCAATTACGTATTCAATCTCTCCCTCTAGTTACTACCTACTTCCCATGCTCCAAACAATTCTAATACACTGCCAGCTCCTTTTCCTCGATCCTTCTACTTCAAACAATTCCATAAAACCAAAACAATTCCCTTACAAAAACCTTTCACGCAGTTCAAATACAATAAACCTTGGTTCTTTACAAATAAAATTACTTCGGCAAAGTAAAATTCTTGAAAGAGACACAACAGCTCGTAGACGTAATGTAGAAGGAGACCGACAGTGCGACACGATACGGCAACGCCGATGTTTATTATTCAAGCGGTCTCGTGTTTTGTCGGCCAAGATCGGTGAACGCTAAGTTTATATAATTATTTCGTGTGAATCATAGAAGAGAAGAGGTCTGTTATTTTCCTGTAGTTAGGGCGATAGTTGTGATCTGGTACCTATGGTACTTAGGAAAATAAAGATTTTACATTGAAAATAAATACCGTGCGAGCAAAAATTATTTGCATCAAAGAGGGCTTGGATTAAAAAACGTAGGGCTTGGTTTAGATCACAATGATATGGGGATGGGGACGATATATCCAACCAAATCTAGGTTAAAATTTTGTCAAATTCATATTATGACATGATATGCCAAACTAATGAGTAATAAAATAGGTGGACAAATACAAATTTTTTTTGTTGTTTACAAAATTAACAAAGTAAGAATATACAGAAAGAAAAAGAAAAATAATTACTTACATAAATTGCTGAAATTGGCCACTGCCATGCCCCAAGCATAAATTCACACTTCTCTTCATATTTTCGAGAGTGTTGACCAGCATCTCTGGAGAAATGTTACCACATTCTTGGATAATCCTTGTATTTCTTGGAATACTTGCACTTTATTAGGAAATAAATTTAGCTGCTTCTTAAGAATAGTCCTGCATGTTCCATAAGATCTTCCTACTTCTTGGGACAGGCGTCTTATAGAATTTGTTGGCGTATTTTGCATTATTTCACGAACGTTTGCAACAAGTTCTTCTGTTCTTACAGATGGTCTTCCTGCTCCTTTTTTGTGTTGAATAGAACCTGTTTCCCTAAACACAGTAATGGTTCTTTTCAGGCAATGATAAAAATTCCCAGCAATAAAAGCAACCTTAGGAAAATATTCGTGAAAATCGTCCATGCACAAGTATTGCCACTCACCATTTACTCTAACCCCGTTTCGAAAATACGCTTCAACCATGAATGTCTTGTGCTGTTCTGTAAAGCCCATTGTGTGAATTGTTCAAGATATTGGAAAAATTAGCGATGAATCAAATTACTTGTAACGACTGTCAAAGATGACGGAATAACTGATTGATTGTTAATTCAGGTAGTTACACCCAACAGGTATTAAGCTCTACGGCTAAGCATTACGTCCTTAGATGCAAGGCCCTCTTGATGCAAATAATTTTTGCTCGCACGGTAGACACATCACATTTATTTGTACAGTGGGCATCCAAATTTTTTGGAACAAATTCGAACAGAAGTTTTTTAGTATAAAGGACACATGTTAGGCACTAGAAAACTGCCCAACTTGACAAGTTCCTTAGAAGCAATCTGAGAGGTCTGGAGTTCTGGTGGAGGTGGTCGCATGTGTGGTTTCTTCCAACAATTTCCATTTTCAGATCAGCTCGTCAGAGAACTCATATACCTCCAAGATTTTCACTGGATGATTTCTAGGTCCTGTCTATAGGGAGTCTTCGTCTTGAATGACTGAATAGTTATAAGGGAACAACGTAAAAAAAAAGTATGCTGGCCAGCCTATTTCTTATTTCAATCAAGATGCCTCTGGAAAGCAATATTCCCTTTCAAACAAAGACTAAAGTTGAATTATTACGACTTTAGTTCGTCGTGGTATAGAGTTGTGCAGATAATGCGAAGAGACCACAAATTGCTCTTCATAATACGATGTATTGTCCTCCACGTAGACATGTGACAGTCACGACGTGCGTGGGAAGATCTTTTCAAGGGCTACTCCTTTTTTCAGGACCTTAGATGGCTCTTACTACAAGTACATGTGCGTGACGTTTCAAGATTGAATTTAACAAGAAATGCCCGGACTATATCCCAAAGTCACGGGCGCTTATTCTGTCTCTGTCTGACAGATTAAGCTACCTGTACGTAAAAAGGGATAGACCATAACCATAAATACTTAAAATGCTATCGCTAGTGAGCGGTGACTTGAGCAATTCTAGGTTTTAAACTGTTCAATATTTATAGGGAATTTATAATTAGATAAAATGTTTCAATGTTTGGTTGTCTTGTTCGACACACACAACCTTTAAACATCAAATATTGATGGTGGTTTTAAATGGGAAGTAATGATTATTTTTCTTTAACTTTTTGGAGCTAAACTAGCAAACTAAAAACATCAGAAAAACTGCCAATCCCAATCTTCTGACTGAAAAAAGAGATCATGTATTAATTTTCCTAATGCATGGAATTTAATGGATGATTCTTTTGATATATGCGACATGAATGGTACAATAGTTGATTTAAGGGCAACATTTCTTTAGTTAAAGTTTAAATAATTCATTGATTCAAAGAAATCTTAGTTTACGAGAACTACCTGCATGAACCACAGCTTTGAGGGGAGGGAGTACAATGGCGTGACCAGATAAGATGTTTTGTAATCAAACGAATACTATTGGTCATCCATTTCCAGTTAATCTTGATCTTGACCGAAAAGAATCCGTCGGTTACCTTACTTATTTCAAAATCTTCACGAATTTTAGACAAGCTATTGATCCTATTAAGTATAACAAACTTACAATGGGGAAAAGTTGTTTTTACAGACGAAACAATAATACAATTATTATGGAAGCCTGATGGACGTAGTCGAGTATACAGAAGCTCGGGAGAACGTTTCGCAGAATGTAATCTTGCACATATATTATTGGTGGTGGTTCCATTATGCTATGGGCTGGCATTAGTTGGGAGAGTCGCACGGAGCTCATTGAAGTGAATTTAAGGATGAAATGTCAGCACTGGTACATACGCAACATCCTTGCAGAACATGTTATACCATATGCCGGCTTTATTGGATATGATAACTTTGTGTTAATGCACCATAATGCCAGCGCCCATGCCGCAAGAACAGTACACCAGAACATTGAGGATGTCGGGATTGCGAAGCTAGAGTGGCGACCATACAGTCCTGACGCAAATCCCATAGAAAATGTATGGGAATCCTAAAAAGAAATATTCGAGCACGAAATCCAGCTCCTAATTCAATTGCAGAATTAAGGATTGCGGCACAGGAAGAAACCATGCATCAAAGATATTTTGCGCAGTATGCCTAGGAGGATGCAGGCTATCGTTAGAGCTTAAGGAGTTGAAGTTTTTGGGAACAATGCATTTATTTTTCGTTAACTGAATCGAAGGTCAAGAGAACATTAAACTAATCCCAAAATCAGATAAGTTCTTATTCTAAAAGTGAATATTTTAAGTGAAATTAATTTGCTTTGATTTGAAGAAAAGAACCGCAAAAGAATCAATTCTTTTGTCCCAAACAGAGCTCCTTTTTCAGTGCTGGCGAGACACCTAGACCACTTTTAACAATAATAAAAGAACTTGATCACAGGGGTGAGTTATGCATAGCATAAGTAGGTACATCTCTTACTATCTCTATCATAGTATGAACCAGAGAACACACTAATATTCTGTGGTATGAACTGTTATTAACTGCTTGCAGTTAAATAAATCAATACCACTTGCGGAGACAACGATTAATAAATCATCTTTTAAAGTGCGATGAGGCTGTCACAAATTCTATTCTACGGGATGTTAATACTGTGAACGCTGTTTATTCTCACTTCCAAATCATTGCCGTCTCCCCTAAAATATTTCCTGCAAAATTTCAGCTCAATGATTTATATAGCTACATTACTACAGGTAAAGGCTGACCACCAAAACATTCCAAGTCAAAAACTCCACCCTCTGTTTTAATTAATTCCCGAACGAATTAGGATACGCCAATTAGCGCTCTATTTAAAAACTAAGCATAATGATTAAGTAATTAACGAAGCTCCACCCTAGGTGTGGTGTATTTTCACGAAGAAGAGGCGTTTTAATTTCAACAGCCATTAACAGAAAACACTTGCGAATGTTAGCATTTAATTGTGTTTGCATGCAACTGCGACCAGCTGGTATAGAGCGAAGACCACTCATTTGGATGTACTTAATTTACATTATTTGAACATCCTATTTCAGCTACAGCTACAGTTATTTCTCTATTTTTATTAAAAAAACAACTCATAGACATTTCCCTTTAGAACTGTACAGCTTACCTAGTGCGCAAATAGAAGTTACGTTTTTGGGGAAAAAATGCGTTTATATGCACATCAGCAAATGCTGACGCCCTACAGGTATGGGCATGCGCACAGCCCTCTTGTTGTTAGGTTTTCCTTGTTGAGCGACAGCGTCCAAATACACTCCAGAACCGGCTCGGCACCATTTTTGTTGTTGTGTTTTACGTTTCTCTGTCTACGTCTCTTCTTGATGAAGTGAAGTTAGCAATGTTTATGCAGCAACGAATTCTTTGTGGGGTACCTACGTGTCAATTCCGCCTGTAGCGTTTGTAAATGAATTTAAATTTTTTTAGTGACAAAGATTGAAATTCTACCATTTGGAATTCTCATCATTAGTAAACTACCCTATAGGGGTTAAATTATCTACTAAAAAAATTAAAATTCGTTAACAAGCGTATTTCAATAAAAGATACATCTTTGTTCCTATAAATTATGAATGTTCACTTTTAACTGCTTAATATTAATCATCGCAATAAAATGACGTTTTTCCGAAAACGGTTAGGATTAGCGACATGAATGAAGAGTACTTAATTTTAAGTCAATAGTTAAAGGTATGTAAAAAGCTTGTCCAAAGTTTTTATCATACAGGGCGTAAAAAAATTGACACATTAGTGTCACAGCTAGTCCGTCCCTTCAGCTGTGAGTAATTCGCAACACTTTCTAGGATAGTAATTTGAAGGGTCTTACCTGGTATAGATCCTATAAAAAAAATTGAAATATACCTGTTGGTTTAATAATTATGTGTCAAAAACTTAATTCCATGGGAGCTCTTTGGGAGCCCATATCTCCCAAGAGAAGGCCGATACGAAAGAAGTTTGTATGAACTTGTAGTATTCTTTTCACGTGTTTTTTTTTATATCCGGGAGATTTCCCACATTTTCCCGGACAACCTGTATATTATATACATGACGTATTGTATCTTTGTATACTGTGGTGATATAAAATACTTATACCAATAAAATATTGTCATATTCGTTTTATATTATAATCTAGTTGTGCCTGAATTATGAAATATATATTCTTGACAATAAATATTATATTATTTAACTCGAAACAAGTAGATATTTTACTTCTGAGTTCGGAATTGATAGTTTATACAAAAAAAGTATGTATTAGCATTACATAAATGTAAAAAAAAAATATTTGAATAAACTTTTATTATTATTATTATCATTATTATTATGCAAGAATACCGGGTATTTCGTATTTTTAGTAAGTACCTATGATAGTTCTTGATGATGTAATTTTATTTTATTATGATTTATTTTTTTAATAAATTGAAACACTTCTAACTAGGCCTAGGCCACACAAATAAGATGTTAAACGAATGGGAAAATAGACAGGTCCGGGCTTTAAAATTTTAAGTTCTTGCTCAAGAAATTGTAAAAGTTGACGTTCAATTTATTTTTACGTGTAAACAGCTAAAATTTGCCCCAAATTCTTGCCAAAAAATTGGAATTTCTTCTCAATTTTTGATCAAGTTGGGAAAAAGATAGTGATTTTTGGCATTTTTAGTACTTAGTTGCAAACTTATCGGATTTTGAGGATAGAGAATTGTTTTTAAGGTTGTTTTGTCTCCGAAATTTGTTTAAAAATTATTCGTCGTCGTGTTTTTAGTTCGAAAAGGAAGAAAACAAGTCAATTAAACTAGTCTTATAAAACCGAATATAAAAAGTAAACAAAGCCAGCAAAATAAGCCGGCGTAGGTGCCGGCGGGTCGACCATCAATCCTAGTCACTGCGACTGGTCAATATATTATGTTATATAAAGCAAATCGAATGTCCTACCTAACCTAATTTGGAGACATTCGGCGGAATACAGCGAAGGCAATTAATTGGTTACTTAGTTACAATTCACCAAAATAAATTATCATGGAACTGTGTTTGACTACATCTACTGTAACTCGTGCATGTTAGCGTATTTAAAAAAAATGCTTGTCTGTGGGCGAAGGATTGCGAACGGCTGAACGAACAAGCTGGTAATGGCGAGCACAGAAAAAATATGAATGGAACAAAACAATGACAAATACGAAAAAAAATAGGAAATTGTTTAACCTGTCAAGTCAAAAAGCAATGTCGCCAAGTTGTTTAAAATAAATGAGATTAAGAAGAAACATGCTAAGTGGAGGGAGGGGGCTACAGCTCCATATAGCCACTCCTATATTCGCCACTGGCCTTTGTATCAGAGTAACATACATGTATAATAACTCGTTTTGCTCGGCAGGTGGTACCTACATTAGTCTGTAAGCATGCGCTTTGATGACTTTTTAATCAGCAGATCCAATTTTACTCATTTAAAAACGACCCTTTAATTGCATCACATGAACTCTCATGCAGTCATTGCACCCTAATGTAAACATGCTATAGGTCTGGCTATGGCGCAATGAAATGGAAGAAAAGGATGGAATGATGAGGGACAGGCGGTTAAATATTTATGTTTCCATTCGAACAGTTGCTTACGTTTTCTGAAATTTTAATCTTTTTCATTTGTGTGGTCCTTATGGGAATCGGTTATTATCAAGTAATTAACAGGTCCTCACGCCCGACCTCCATGGCAGCGGTAGTGTGTAATTTAGAAGTCGTAAAAACAATTCAACCCTTACCAATGCCTTTTATACACCTGCAACCGGATATCGCCGTATGCAACTGAAAACCACAAGGACACTAGGTTAGGAACAGCTGCGGGGGATTTAATTAAAATTATTTTTTACATTCTCTTTTAATACAATGATAAGAAAAACATTGCAGGGCGAATATATTGTTTTCTTAATGTACTAGCGCGTGCCCGTGCCTTCGCTCGCGCGCTCTTCAAATATTATAAATTCACTATCGAAAAAAATAAACCGGGAACCATACATACAACCCAATGGAACCTTTATTACCCATATTTTTTTCTAAAAGAAAGTTCTTTGGTGCTTTCTTACATTATTGCTTTCTCTTTCAATTAAAATATTATTTATATTTTAGATACAGTGTAGTGTGTCTACTTAAGTTGGAACCGAGGTTGGAACCATATGGAAAACTTTTTTATTATTAGTTTAACGGAAAAAAGTTATTCTTTATAAAAAGTTCTGCATGGTCTGCTGAAACTTAAAATGCAATCTTCAGTCAAAATTTCCTAGTCATATTATACGAGGTAGGTATATCAGAAATTACGAATTTTCATAGGCGTAGTTAGACTGTCAACACTGGGGGTGTTGAAGTCCAGTGGCGGCTCGTGACATGTTAACGTGGGGGTGCACAAAAAGACCACCCCCAAATTTGGTCAATAATTTTTAGTAAATATTTTAATGTGATGTTAATAGCAGGTTTAGGTCTTTCAATGTTCTTGACAATCACTTTCTCCTCCAACGGTAACTTGCTAAAAGATTTTTTCAAAAATTCCACGGTGTATTTTATATCCGACGACGCATTCATTGTTTTTTCGTGGTTATTTAACTTTAAACTTTAACTGAATTTAATAAAACCATATTAAACCTTAATAAACAAAAAAAATTGTCAAAATACGTTAAGGTAAGGATTAGTTTTTAGGTTTTTGGTAACCGGTTTTTCTTAAATGTTACAGTTTGTGTTATAATGCTCGAAGGGGCATGATGGGTTTCTTAATATGGGGAAAGACGGGGTACCCCATCTTGCCCTCGATTATATTTAATTTTTTTTCTTTTTGTTTTGGAATGGTCCGAAACTATGTTAGAAAAACTGATAGAGGGAAATGGTCGGAAGTACAAATGAAGAACGCAATTTCCGCTGTTTTGGAGGGAAAATGGGTTATTATTTAGCCGCTACAACTTTTCCCCATCTTGCCCCATGGGGTACCCTGTCTTACCCCGCCTATGGGGTAAGATGGGGAAGGATGCCTTTTTGTGTTGATTCGATTTTTTTTTCTAAACCTTAAGAAAATTTGTTTTTATTTTGCTGTTGTTCCAATGTTATATTAGTAGTAGTTACTGTAATAAATAATTTGTTTCTCTTACCATAAAAATACTAGTTTAATTCTCGACCAAACCTTAACTACCCCGTCTTGCCCCACCTTCCCCTACGTTTTATGGGAGAAAAAATACGTTTGTACGCACGGATCACCGGTCACATATCTCTCGACGGCGGATAACGACGGGCATGAGCCCAACTCTTTTGTTATCAGCTGTTACTTCCTTAACGACATCATCTGAATACACTTCAAGAGCGACTTGACACCATTGGTACAATAGTTCCTCTAATTGTACTTGTCAGAGCGGGTCTATGATCATAAAAATCTCGTAAAATACGAGAGCGGCATAATAGCTTGTGTATGTCATGTTCTGCAATTCTGCATTAATTTGATAATTTAAATTTAACCAGTCGTAGTCGTTCAAATTCGCAGAAATTTTTAGCCGGTATTTTGACTATTTTTTTGTTTATTAAGGTTTAATATGGTTTTATTGACTTCAGTTAAAGTTTAAAGTTAAATAAACACGAAAAAACAATGAGTGCGCCGTCGGATATAAAATACACCGTGGAATTTTTGAAAAAATCTTTTAGCAAGTTACCGTTGGAGGAGAAAGTGATTGTCAAGAACATTGAAAGACCTAAACCTGCTATTAACATCACATTAAAATATTTACTAAAAATTATTGACCAAATTTGGGCGCGGTCTTAAAGAAATTTTCGCCTGCGGCGGGCTTTTTATGCGCCCCCACGTTAACATGTCACGAGCCGCCACTGGACTTCAGCACCCCCAGTGTTGACCGTCTAACTACGCCTATGAAACAAAACCACACAGGAATAGGCATGCGCACTGCAAAATTATAGTGCGCATGTCTAATCGTGTCCAGCTTTGTTTACATGCGCGAGGCCATAAAACTGCCACTTTCGTGATTATTGTTTGCTTATCTAAAGGTAAATATCTAAGCAAACTACAGATCCTCGAATTCCATATTTCGCTTTCATTATTTGATACCGCCAAAATTTGGAAAAATTTTCGTAATAAATAAAACACGTTTATAGGTTTCATGTTTTAATGAAAATTGCAAAATAATATTTTACATTCCCTTAACAATTACTTAATTACATTATTATGGTACAATACTTCGCTTAACTAAAATAACAATAAGTTATTAGAAATAAAACATTAACAAGACAGTCCTAAAACTAAATAAAGAAAAAACAAAAATTTACATTATGCAAAATAAAAAATGGTTACACTTTTTCATCGTAGGTAATAATTGATAATACGAGGACCGCTAGAAAAGTTATCTCGCTAACCACGAAACAAAAGACTTCTGCTTCCAACGCACTTGATAAACGATGTCCATTTTTTAATTCGAAGTTAACCCGACCTGGCTCCTTTCTATTCAGGAATTCGAAAGAGCACCTCAGGGGAGATCATTTTGAACACAATAACTAATTAAAGGTAAGGAAGATTATGTTTAAGGTTTTAACGTCATTCAATTTATTGCCAACCTATAACCTATTTCGCCTTGTTTTTCTTACTACTATAAAAAATACTTCGTGTATAAATCTTCACTAAATTTAGTTTAGATTTAGTGAAGATTTATACACGAAGTATTTTTTATAGTAGTTATAATGGATCTTCATCAAGTAACGGCTACTTCTATACAATTGTTTTTCTTAGTTTATTATTTTATTGACTAAGATTTAAATAAAATCAATATCGTCTGCACATTATTTAGGTAATATCTGATATATTACAAAAATATCAATTTATTTCATTGCTTATTTTGGGAGAATTGTATAGTGAAAGAACAATGACATAATAATGTTAAAAAAAATCTTAACGGATATTTTTCGATATACAATTCTCCTTAAGTAACTTATGAAATTCCTTGATATTTATTTAACATGTTAATTATTACCTATAGAATATGAAGACGATATTGATTTTATTTAAATTGTGTGTAAAAGTTAGAAAAAATAAATAAATCTACGCGAAATAGGTTATAGGTTGGCAAACATGTTGATACTCCCACCTTAAGGTTCTTTGTTAGAGTGAAAACTTTTCTAACGCCCTCGTATGTAGGTATAAGATATACAAAGAATTTAATAGAGATCGAAAGTGAGTTAACCACATAACCAAGGCCTCAAACATCGGCGTAGCTAGGGGGGGCCAGGGGCCCCCCTGATGGCCCTGGCCCCCCTCCCTGAAATATTCAATATATTTTTAAATCCACCGTACACTTGGGCCCAGGCTCCCCCTGAAAACTAAGGCTAGCTACGCCGATGGCCTCAAATCGAAAGATTACGAATTGAAGGCTCAATTATCAGCACACAATATTTCTTTATAAAGTAATAAGATTCCTTTTCTTTAAAAACAGCAGACGTAACTTTACCTTAACAAATAATAAAAACATATATAAAGGGAAAAACAGAACGATAAAAATAAATGATTAACGTTTAATAAAAAAAATAACTACTTATTATGTTTCAAAAATTTAATCAGTTTCCCGACACGTGTTTCGGCCCTTGCGGGCCATTGTCAAAAGAGTAAAAGAAGATACTATAGTCTATTTCAGAAAGGTGTAGAGTAATAAAATGGGAAATTCCGTCCAATTGTGGTGTCGGCCATAGGCGCAGGTAAACTTTGTGCATTAAATTATTTATGATAACTAACCAAAAATGTCAGAGAAAAAATAGTATTGTTTGTAAAATTAAAATTTCAAGTAATTGCGTAAGAGGATTAGAAAAGGTATATTTTCTGGCCTGAAGTGTCAAAATCGAAATATTGTGTAGGGATTAGTTAATTAGTAGATTATAAAGTTACGTTTTGCGTTTAACAGGTACCATTTAACAGGTACCGAGTTTGGCTTGGCCTCATTGGCTGATCATATAAATAGGTGGTAATTTGGAATAAACTTCATATATCGTGTGTGTGTATGACCTTAATAAGTATATTTGTTTAGTTTTAACGCATCAGTATTTGCTGTTCAGCCGTATATAGTGTTTACAGTATTATAAGATTAGTAATCAAATGGCGACATTCACACCAAGAAAAAGATGTTCCAATAATTCTCCACTATCAGTAAGTGAAAAAGTTATTATTTTAAATGTACATGATTGCATAAAATACGATTACCCGACTTTTACTGTACAATAAACTGTCGACCGATGTTTCCGAATGACTGGAGTTGGAAAGTCCACCATTTTTAAACTATTGCGGGAGAGAAAGATAGCAGGTCAAGTAGAACCTCCCAAGAAAAGTCCAGGCAGACCAGTAAAAGAAATGATAACATATCTTCCAGCTGATTCAGTAGTAGTTATGGATAATGCAACCTATCATTCACGACGCACAGAGAAGACTCCAACTTCATCTTGGAGAAAACAACAAATTATCGACTGGTTAACCATCAAAAGTATTGAGTTTGAAGATAATTTGATAAAGAAGGAACGATTAGCTATAGCAAATTTACACAAACATCGTTTTATGAAATATGCCGTGGAAGATATAGCAGAAAAACATATTGTAACTGTGCTGCGCATACCGCCATATCATTGCGAACTAAATTCTATAGAACTTATATGGGCGCAAGTAAAAGGATTTGTAGCAAGACACAACATGACATTCAAACTGAAAGACGTTAAGCTACTATTTGAGCAAGCCATTAAGGAAGTGACACCAGAGAACTGGAGAAAAACAGTCCATCATGTCATTAAATAAGAGGAGAAAATGTGGGATTTTGACCACCTGATCGATCGGACCGTCGCGTCGACCCGTTAATTATAACGTCAAGAGGAGATGACAGTTCCTCAGATGACGAAGAATATTATGATTTTTTATAAATTAATTTCTGTATAATGTATTTTTTGTATTTTGTATTTTTTTATAATGTTTATTAAAAAAGAAGTGTAGCTAATACTATGTACATAATGCCTCATTTTTATTCTGTTAAAATAAAATTATTTCCTTTTTACGAATATCCTACCGGCACGCCTTTGTCTCACCATTTTCAGTGTTTGTGAATGGACAACAATAGGCAAAACCCATAAATTGACCCAAACCCGGGTGGCACTACCTGCACTTCATGAAAAGAAAGAATTTTGCAATGAAATCAATGCCAAATTATGAAAGTGGCTTAAAGATTGGTTGGGTCACTTTGTAGTCCCTTTGCATACCTAATGAGCTTTTATTACTCTACACCTTTCTGAAATATACTATAGTTGACTCCTTTAATAATGGCCCGCAAGGGCCGAAACACGTGTCAGGAAACTGATTAAATTTGTGAAACATAACAAGTAGTTATTATTTTTTCTTCCCGTGCAATGAAACAACAGTTTCACCAAGCCTGTAGCCCAACACAAATTAATTATAAACTTTTAATAAGTAAGAAAAAAGTTTATAATAAGGATACTAGTCCCGTGTGCTTTGGTGTAACAAACACCCATATCAATTACTGTTATTTTGATATGTTTGCAAGTTATCGTTAACTTGTAAGATTTCAAAAGAAATTGATGTTTCGAAAACATTTTAAATTAATTCAAAGATTTTGCTGACGATATTTTAAACTCAATTATCTGGCTAACATAGCCTTTCTACCTTGGTTGGGCGCGGGGAGTTAATAAAATTTGTTTTTGTAAACAGAGCTACAGTACTGGGTACTTAAAATTGATACCTAAATACATAAAGTACCTAATTTTAGGTACCGAGAAAACAGGACAATTCTGGTATTTGATTTTGAAGCACATACTTAATAGTTACATTTTGCTAAACGAAGGAACCTATTTGTAATGAACTGGATAGAATTAATAGTACATTACGTATCAAGTTTAGAAAAGTGGAACTTTACTTGACGAGTATGGTTAGTTTGAATCCGAGCGAAGCGAGGATTTAATTTCCGTACGAGTCGAGTAAAATCACTTTTCTGACGAGGTGCGTATACTATTTTTTCGCATTCTGTAAGTAATTAATTATTTTGCATTTCATATTAAAATCTAAAATGAATAGTTACTGAAGAAAATCTACAAAAACTTAGTAGTATTAGTATGACTTCTCGGTAACTTAGCAATATAAACAAGATGGTCTTTTGTGTTTGACGACTATTGACAGCATCCAAATAAAATCATATGTGAAGAGTGAATTTCACAAGAATTATGGAACTGACTGATGAAAACGAAGGATGGAGGAAGATATCCTGAATGCGGCCCGCGAAGCTTCTTCAAGTTTGCTTCCAGTAAAATCCAAGGAAAGATACGAGAAAACATATAATATGTAAAATTCTGTTTTACATGACATGGCATTGACGTTTTATGCAGTAATGGTTGCTATGCTGTAAAGTGACCCATTACTGTACGATTCTGAAGTCATTAATCTAGTGCAGAACTGTATAAAATGCGAAAAAAAGTATTTATGGGTACTTAATTTTAAAATAAAGAGCTGGTGCCCCAAATACAACATTTAAGTACTTAAGTATTTAAAATGTCAATAGTTAAGTACGCCCTAGGCTTAAAAGCGAAAAAAACTGTATGTTATGTAGTAAATTAGACTAAAGGTCGATTTATAAACTTGACGTTCCGTTTGCGTTCGCCGTTTGCGCTCGCCGTTTCAAGTTAAAAGCACAGAGTTCTATAAGATCATTTATATTTGACGTTGACGTCGCCGTTTGCGTCGGTCTTGCCGTTCCCTTCCGTTCAACATAAACCAATTTTATCTTTTTCCGTCGTGCCGTTCGTAGAAACGTCGTAGCAGATTTAAAGAGCCAATCAAAATCGTATTTGTCTATCATGTGATGTTTACCATATGATTTGCAGCCATTTTAAAGTTTGTTTATGTTCTGTGTCTGTCGTTTTAAGACCACATAGGTACAAAGGATAATTCCCACTCCGGTAATTAATCTTCAAAATATTCCTTGTTCATTTTGAGAATAACAAAAATACAATATTAATCACACAAAATTCAAAAGAAAAGCAGGTTATGTCATTCTTTTCTGATGTGAACGTCAGCCAACGTCAAGTTTATAAACAGTCGAATTTCGTGTCTACGGACGTCGACGCAAACGGTGAACGCAAACGGCGAACGCAAACGGAACGTCAAGTTTATAAATCCACCTTTAAGGTTGAATTCTCAACGTCGTTCAATTTATTGCGAATCTATAACCTATTTCGCTTTGTTTTTTCAAGTTTATTATTTTTTAAACTAACATTTAAATAAAATCAGTATCGTCGGCACATTACTTAGGTAATATCTGATATATTACAAAAATATCAATTTATTTCATTGCTAATTTTGGGAGAATTGTATAGTGAAAGAACAATGAGTGACAATGACATAATAAGGTTAAAAAAAATCTTACCCGATATTTTTCGCTATACAATTCTCCTAAAATAAGTTATGAAATTCCTTGATATTTATTAAATATATCAATTATTACCTATAGAATATCAAGTCGATACTGATTTTCTTTAAATTTTGTATAAAAGCTAGAAAACATAAATAAATCTACGCGAAATAGGTTATAGGTTGGCAAGCATGTTGATACTCCCACCTTAACTTTTCCTAACGGACTAATGTTTTCGACATGTCCCTTTTTTGCACATACAGCATTTTCGCTAAGCAAGCCAGTAACTGGTACTTATAGGTATTTACTTGTTCTTTGGAAAATACTGGTACCAATATTTACAACAGCTCTGTTTGTAAATATGATATGTTCAGACGTTGTTACATTTAACCCAAATTAAATTATCCTATTTTTTGAATGATAAATTTATTACTTTGCAAGGACCCTTAATTTTGACAGCTTCAATCGTAAATAAAGAGTTAATCTTTATAAATTCTGTTTGTTACAATAACATATATTACATTTTATAACGATGTAAGATAATGGAAACCTTAACGATCCATTTTTTGTAGACGAAATGACGAAGTAATACAGTCCACCTACTTCGGGTCACCGGCGTATACAAGGGGGGGGTAATGGGGGTAATTACCCCCCCCCCCAAGATTACTTAAGCGTTGTTTAATTTTTGTCCTTACTCCTTAAAGCTGCTATTATCTAGTATCCTAGCCAGGCTCGTAGCTAGGGGGGAGGGTACAGGGGGCCTGAACCCCCTCCGAAACTCGAGCTCTGATTTCGGCAACATAGGCAATACATTAAACATTTCCTACACTATTACATTTTCTTCACCTCAATTATTACCAGGTTTGTTTTTGAGATTTTCTTGAGGATTTTGTGTTGTGTTTTTTATTTTTCCCACTTGAAAACCAAGCACCATGATTCAAAAAAGGGCGTGGCACCCAAAAAATGTCGCCTGCGGCGCTTTTTTTTTGCGCCTTCGGCGCAATCCCGATAGCCCTCCCCCAAAAAAAAATCCTGGCTACGTGCCTGATCCTAGCCAATCGATTACCCCCCCCCAGACGCATGAGCTGGATACGCCGGTGCTTCGGGTATTCATTTGTTTTCCTTCCCATCAGCTTAACAATGAACTTTATACATAAGGTCAGATACAATACAACATCGACGTTGAATTTACATAAACATTTTTTTATGATATTGAAAGTAATCGATTTTGTATAACTCCTGAGATTTTTATTATTCATTGTTTTGTACCTTTTACATAATTGTATGTAAAGTAACACCACAATTATCTTTTTTTAAATTAAATTGCTGTTATCGTTCCAGTGTTCCACACGACTGAAGTAAACATAATAACAAAACAAAAATAGACTAGAAATGACATAAAGACAAAGGAAGTCGAAAATGTTAAAAAAAAAACGTACATATCCAATCTAATATCGTCCAGGATGATCCAAAATATAAATAAATAAAGGATCTCCTTGGTCTTGGACATAATCTAGTACCGAATGTATACAGGTAAGGATACCAAATAATAATACAGGAAAAATGAAAATGTTTCTCGTCGGAATTGAATAAAAAGTGTAATTTGCACGATCTTTACAATAATACTAGGTATATACAGGCTGCCGAAAATCAAAAGACAAAAACTTTAACTATGAAATTAGATCCTTAGTTAGAAACTTGTGCGTCGGTCGGACTTTGTTTCAAGCCAAAGATAGGATACCTATTATTATTGGCTAACTAACATATAGCTCGAGAAATGTGCCTCGCACAAGAAACCACTAAGCAATGAACATAAAAACACCTAGAATGTTTTATTGCTTACATTCTAACGATTTTACTTTCAACAGCGGCAGTTCGTATTTCATATTACTATAACCCTGTTTGCCGGTACCTAATACCATCTACCGATTCATTAATTTTCACAAATTGCTCTGGGACCCATTCAGACCACCGTTTAGACTCTGTAAATATTTTTCATACTGCAAAAGGGGTCCTTGGTTCCTATTTAACCAGTTATGCCTGTTTTGCATTTCAAAATGCTTCAACAGCATCGCATGCTGAAATGCTGCCAGCGGATTGTTCGCTACAACGGACGGGTTAAAGTTTATACTTGCCGAAAGCTGGGCAAGATTTTGGATGTTGTACTTTTCCAGAATTTCGTTCGGACTTAACGATAAAGAATTACCGTTTGTAGTTGAGGAGCCTGGGGAAGCTTGAGGGGTTTTCGTTACAGGGGTAGGATTTGGAGGCTTTGGAGCAATATTTGGTGGTTTTGGTGATAGAGTAGGCAATCTCGGTGATGTACTCAACGGCCTGGATTGCTTTGGAGACAGGCTCGCAAAGCGATTCAATGGCGATAATACTTTTTGGTTGAAAACAGGAACTGTAGGAGCAAACATGTGTTTTACAAGAGGTGAAGACTTGGGAGAGTGTTTAGGTGAAGGGGTTTTTGGTTTAGGCGAGGACGATGCACTAGCACTTGAAACTTCAGGCAATTTTGGCGACCCAAGACTTGGCGACGGCACTTTAAAATCAGTCATTATAGATTTCAGTTCGTTTAATGGAGAAACCGAAGGTTTGCACTCGGGAATTTTCGGCACTGATTCGGCTTTAACCGGCGAAACAATACCATTCGCTTTCGTTGTTTTAGAGGGACTTTGTTGACTCACCGAAACTGTATAGTTCATACCGAGACTGGACGAGTGTAAACTAGCGACCGTTTGGGGCACTAACTTGTTTATTTGATCTGGTTCGAACTTTTTAAGCACTGATTTCGGTGTCCTTGGATTTGGCAAGCGCGGAATCGGCACTTTGGGTAATGAAACCTCTTCCTTTCTTATATCTGGCTGATCCTGCTCCAGTTTGCTTTTTTTAGACAGCTGAGATGCAATCTCCAAAATGTTCCGTTTGTTAGAACTGGGTGGAGCATTTGAATCATCCGTGACTACTTCTACAGCCGATGTCTTCGGACCCTCTGGAGGCTTCTTTAAGGATTCTTCGAAAATCTTTTGGAAAGTTTGTGGCGATCTAGGATTTAGCTTACCCGAATTGTCCTTTTCTGTGCCAGCATTTATTACAGCATTATTTAGTTCAGGTACAGGTGCTGGTTGAATCTGGAACTGTTGGGGAATATTCGTTTTCACAGGAATTTGAAATTGCTGCTTTGGCCCAACTATTTGGGAAATGGTGGTTGACATTGGAATTTTCTCCGTCAAGCTTTTGGCAATTTCGGATAAGTCTTGGTCCACTTTTTGTTCGCTGTCGTTATCACAGAATTTGCTAATTTCTAATTGAGTCAATTCCTTAGGCTTATTATCCGATCCTTGAAGTTTTTCTTTGTCGCTAGAACTCGATGATTCGTCAGGAAGTTTAAGTATTTCAATAAAGTTTTTGACAGGCGGTGCTATATGCGGTAAGCTGTCTTTATCGGAACTCTCTTTTATCGTAATTGATAAAGAAGACGGGATCTTACAACTGTTAATTAACGATTGTAAACCATTATCGCAATTAATATCTGCTTGAGTCCTCGCAGGATTTGGTTTTTCGTGCAAAATTATTTTTACTGGCTTTTTAGTTTCTAGTTTGGCCATCTTCGATTTATTATTTTTTAGCGGACTAGTACTCTTTCGCTTTTGACATCCCGTCGACCTAGATATTATCAGTTGTTTCTTCTGTGGTTGCGAGAGCTGCGTGGATGAGGGGCTTGTTTCAGACTTTAGCGACAAACTGGATGTGGGCGTCAGTTCTACACTTTTAAGAAACTTTGACTTTTCGTCTTCCACCTCAGTAACTGAATTTACTGGCAAGTCACTATCATTAGCTTGTTGAATCTTACTTTTTACGATACCAGTTTCCACGGTATTATCGCTAAGCTGGTTATCACTGGTGACAGTTTTTACTGTACGCTTAGGTGAAGCTCTCTTTTTGACAGTTTTCTTAGATATAAGAAGTCTTGGAATAGTAACCTGCCCAACCTTGCCAGACGCCTTCTTAGGACTGTTCGATTTTAGCTTCTGACCTTTCTTAATAGTTTGCTTTATTATATGATGTCCAATGGGTCTGCCGTCTTTATTAGAGACGGGCTCAATTTTTGTGATAATCTCAACGTTTTCACTGCGATTCAGAGTAATACTAGTGTAGCTTTTAGTAATGGGTTTCGTAAAGTTCTGTGATGTTGTAGTAATAATATTGGGTTCTCCCAAAAGGTCTTTTGACACTTTTAAAATTAGTCTCCCCTCGGTCTGTTCGGATTGAGTCTCGTGATATACCGGTTCCTTCTTGATGAAAGGTATGACTGGCTCGTTTTTAATTTCAGTCTTAAATTGTTCAGATTTAATTACCCTATCGCATGAAGGTTGAGTCTGAACCATGGTGTTACTATTATCTGTAGTTTCACATACTTTCTTTTCAGTTTTCGTTGTGAAAAGTTTGTCTGTATGCAAATCACAAATTTTATCTTTAGGAACTTCGTTTAAATTTTCTTTATCTAACTTATCACTAGCTACTGCACTTTCTTTATCAGTCTCATGCACTTTAACTTTTAAAGCATCTCTCCCTACTTCTGAATTATTTTCCTTGTCCAGCCCATTCTTGCACCTCTCTCCTTTGGGTCCTTGCTCAGTCTCGTTCATTTCTTTATTATTAGGTAATTCTTTACATGGTTTACTTTTTATTGTCTTTTCTAAATGCTTTCCTAATTGGTCAGCCTTTGTATTATTACTAACTGATGTCGGCTCAACATTTTCACCTACTCTGACATTGTTATCGTTATTTTCGGTACTAATATTGGTACTTTTTCTATCACATACTTTAACTTCCTTCTTTATTTTATTTGGACTAGAATATTTTGAAGCACTGTTAATTTTTCGAATAGACTTTCGGTGAGATTTTCTATCTGATACGCTTTCCTTTCGCTTTGGTGTAATACTTGTCTTTTCACCGTTGTTTTTGGTTCTACGCATATTTCTAGGTAAATATTTTGGTGCATTATTTTCAGGACTCTCTGTTCTCTTGGTCTTGTTGCGATCGATGATTCGGAAGAAGAATTTCATCAGTTCATTCTGTAACAAACGAAATTATCACATCAGAAAAACTATTTTTAAGACACAAAACTGTTTCTATTATTTATAATTTTAACAGAATGACGGGAATTAAATTACTTGGATTCTGACAAAAACTTATGATGGCAATAAATAATACAGAGCTGACAGCCGATCTTTTGGGAGGTTATGTACGCGTACAAACGAACCCGCACCAAATTCTAGTTTATTTCACGTCGACTTGGACATAATTTATTAATACTAAAGGCCTTTTTACAGTCGGCAATACTATTTGCAAGTTGCAATTGTCTTGCTTATAAGCATGCGCAGTAGAGAACCAGGTGATCGGATTTGGCAATTCTCTTGCTATTGCGAAAAATCGGTCATGATCGATATTTGTTGCAAGTGCGTTTGCAATTCTGGTGGATTTATATGCATTTTCATTGTGACCAACAAAAACGAAAGTTCCTAGAGAGGACGCGCTCAAGTTGAGTTTGACTTTTGTCAGAGTTTGGGTTATTTCTCTATTGTTGTGAGTTCACTGTTTCTTTGCGCTTATTCGGTTTGTTTTGTGTTATTGTTATTCGGTTGTTTTCGCATTGACAGATTAACAACAGAGGCATTATTTTTGTAATGCTGGCGATCCTTTTCAATGAAAATAGAATTGCCAGCTGTAAAACATCCTGCAAGACAAATTTCAGGCAATGCCTTGCGCCTGCAATGCATTGCAGCAATTGAGTTGCAAATAGTATTGCCGACTGTAAAAAGGGTTTAACTTACTTCTTTATATGGACATGCGCACCCAAAGGATAGCTTGCCAAACCTGTAATTGTATGATTCACCTAATTTAAACATAATATCGGAAATGCTTACCCTTTGCCATGAATAGATGTATGCGATGTCAATCAGGGTGTAATGGTCTGGAAGAGGAACTCTCTTGTACAAAAGATCAATCTGTAACAAAAACACATTAAATAGAAACTAAAGGTTACCTACTAGAAATAAGCCAACTAGCAATAGTTGTTATCTTGATGTTTAAACAAAGTTTGTCAAAAGGTTTCAATTGGGTCAATTGAAGATGACTGGCAAATCCTTGGAAGTACAAGGAAGGATTATTTGTAAAATATTCCAGTTATGTTATCTTAAAAAAAAAAAACGGTCAACTTAGAAAAGACCTGCTGTCAGAAAGGAATTTAACCAGGACAAATGGCCTAATGGGTTCTAGCTTAACACCGTATACATAAATAGCATAGATAAAATCAAAACTGCTGAAGCGAGGTGATATTTTCTTTTACCAAAGTAATTGATAATAGAATTACACTGGTGGTGGAAATATAAGACAAATCTTTCCTTTTCAGTTTCCGTCCTGGTGGATGGTCATTGAACAGCTTCTTTTACCTCTTTTTAGGAATATAACTTTTTAGATTGCAGCACCTTCAAGGTAAGGGGTCAAAACTTCTTACTTAGGACCTGTGGCTTTGCTTGGCAATGTTCCATATATATAACTGGATATTTTATATTTGTTGTTTCTAATAGTTAGAATATACTCGAAATTGTATTTATGTGTTTTAAGATTTTCTGGGCATTCCATTATAAATATATAAGCAGCGTCATAGAGTAAGGCCCCTACATAAATAAACGTAGTTCCTACAGGACAGGACAAAGTTACAATGAGCCTAATGAATAAAAATCTAGCAATTATTGCTTTTTCTTATTAAATCGAAGTAATTTCTTGAAAGCTAATGAATAAAAACTAAAGTAATTGCTTTCGCTTCCAGCAATTGCTTAAAAGTGCAGGAATTGCTTCTAGTCAATGCTTTTTCTTAAAAAATAGAAGCAATTGCTATCGTTTGCTTAAAATGTGATGAATAAATTAAGGAATTGCTTTTTCTAGTGTAGCAATCGCTTTCAATTTTTTAAGGTAGGTCGACCCTGCATCATTTGCTTGGTAGCAGTCAACTTTAGTTCTCCGCGGCATACACGTGCGTTGCTCTTAATTTGTGTCTTCAATTATGGCTGAATATATGAATGTTCGTAAAAGAAAAATCTACAGTGTACGTAAAAATTGCAGATAATATGATCATTCAAAAAGTTTTGATTTGACTGCGAAAATGTTGAGTGGTTGGCAAATTATTTTTTGACTGATACTGGTAAAACGCGAGGGAGTGCACTGTTGCCTTTAAATAAGATTAAAGTCTTTCTGCAGAAATTGTCGGATCCGGGCTTTCAAAATTCTGTAGGTGAAGAACTCGGTGTTCACCAAACTACTGTCTGTAAGACATACACTTCTGTAATGGATGCTGTTTTGGAGAAGGCCAATATTTTTATTAAATTTCCTGCAAGTGCTGAAGCTGTTGTGGAAGCTAAACGGTTGTGGTTAGAGAGATTTATTTATGTTCCTTCAATTTGTGAACGAATATCAATTGCTTGTCTTTAATTTCTTCATCACTACTATCACTTTCCTCATTTTCACTGAAATCTGCCATATCACAAAGATAAGCTTCCTATTTTCCACAAAAACGTAACTATTAATTGTACTAAATAAATAGACCAACGTTGTTGTGTTTACGTCAACTCTTTTGCAAATTAGGCACCAAACTGAACATGAAATCTATAATCTGAACAAGTGGATAAGACACGTCTGAACTTGTGTTGAATAAGCATTTGCTACAGAGGTGTAAGAAAAACAGCAATTGCTTCAAAATTTTATTCATATCCAGATCTAGCAATTACTTTTACTTATAGCATTTGCTAGTCAAGCAATTGCTTTTACTAAAAAGTAATCGCTTAATTTTTATTCATTAGGCTAAATGTTACGACTATATAATGGCGATCGATTTCCAATGACAACGACGATACTTACAAAAAACTGACTGGTATCCACGTTGTACTTATTTCTGACGAATTTCTTGAGCACTTCGATGCGGCACATGCCCGGGCAAAGCAGGTACCTTTTCATTTGAGACTCTTGACTCTCCTCGACAGAACCACCGTTATTCTTTAAGGTCTCGGGGTCGGCGGCGATTCCAGGTAAGCGGATTGCGCCAGGGGTGGAGTCATCACTGTAACAAAGGGAATATAATTAATGGGTACTTCTTGGATATAGACAGGATAACTGCTTTTAAAAGATTTATTAAGTTAAATGTTAGCAATAAAACGTAAATTTTTTTCACGACTAGGGTGTCAGTAAAAACGGATTGTGGTGTTAAGTTTATTTCGAACTGGTTAAAATGACAGCGTTCTCAAACTACAAGCGGAAAGCCTGGTAGTGGTCTGGTTACCATGCTACCAAACAATAGAAGTAATAGAAAAAAGAAAAGCACAAAGTCTTTCTTCACAATTTTTTATTAGAATAACTAGGCAAACCTACCTTCATAATAATTCAATTCGACATGTTTCGAGTGTAGAAACACTCATCATCAGGAAAACAAAGTAATGGTACAATGCTGATGTAGTTGGCAATAGAGAAAATAATAAGTGGGATTGAGCCGTAATGGAGCTTTCAATGGTGTACACGAGGTGTAAAAATTGAATAGTCAGAAGACCTACAAGACTTCAGTATACTGGAAAGTCAAGGGTTAGTGCAAATGCCCTATCTTGGGCAGAAAAATGAAGAAGGCAAAAGAAAAATTAGGGAGTTTTAACAGACTTTGTGAAAATCATTTATAAGTAGTGAAAAAGTTTCATTAACCTTTGTCGGAGACATGTAAAAGTATTGAAATAAGAGGGAAAGAAAAAATTGTTTTTCGTAAAATTCAAAGCATCATTTAGCTTGAAGTAAAATGCTGTTGGGGTACCAGGTTTGTTACGGCCCAGTTACCCCGACAGGAGTCAAAACATACATATTGTATGCAGAATTAATAGATTAAAAGGTTTTTAAAAAAATTCTTAAAGCTCCATTACGGCTCAATCCCAATTATTATTTTCTCTATTGCTATAACAACATCAGCATTGTACCATTTATTTTGTTTTCCTGATGATGAGTGTTTCTACACTCGAAACATGTCGAATTGGATTATTATTTTTTATGTGCAAAAAAAAATTAATATAAATCAACATGGCTTCTTTAAAAACCGTTCTGTCTTATCAAACTTAATGCCTTTTGTTCAATATATCTTAAAGGATATGGAGGGAGATGCGTCGGTGGCGGCCGTGTACGCGGATTTTTCCAAGGCCTTTGATAAGGTCCATCATTCGACATTGCTAGCTAAATTGAACGCGTTTGGCGTGCACGGGCGCCTGCTGACCCTGCTTACCTCCTACTTAACAGACAGATACCAGTATGTTGCGGTAAACGGTTTTACTTCAAATAAGGTCAGGGTATCATCGGGGGTACCTCAGGGTTCTCATCTTGGTCCACTGTTATTCAGTATTTTTATTAATGATGTATTTACGTGTTTTTCTTACATTGAAGCCTTGTTGTATGCCGATGATATAAAGTTGTATAGAGCTATTAGAAATCAGACAGATTATAATAAACTACAGATGGATCTTAACAACTTTGCCACTTATGGCAAAATTAACCGCTTATTTTTGAATGTAGACAAATGTTTTACTATATTATTCACAAGACAGGTAGATCCCCCTAGACAACTACTATTCTTAAACAGCTCTTCTTTAGCAACCAGGGAGGAGGTCAGGGATCTGGGTGTTGTTTTGGACAATAAACTAAGTTTTGAAAATCACATTAATAATATCACCAGGAAAGCATTCAGAAACCTCGGTTTCATTCTGAGAGGGACGCGAAACTTTAAAAATTATCATTCCATTATTTTGTTATATAATTCCATTGTCCGATCAGTGCTGGAGTATGCGAGTGTTGTGTGGAACCCCCACTATGATAAATATGTACAACTTATAGAATCTGTGCAAAGAAGACTTACCAATAATTTAAACTACCGTTTTCATAGGTACCAGCACCACAGAACTTACGAGTGTAACCTCGCCTATTATAAGATTGATAGTCTTGCGCTGAGAAGGAGGTTTTTTGATATATTATTTGTTTATAAAGTTTACAACGGTCACATTGATTCCCGGTATTGTCTGGAATATCTTTCTTTAAATTGTAATCCTTACGTAATAAGATCTCGCAATCTTTTGCAGGCACCACAGTGTACAACAAACTATTTTCTCTATTCGCCATTGGTCAGATGCATAAACTCCTTCAACGCCGCGGTTAATATAAATTCTAATATTGATATTTTTAACGACTCAATCTACAACTTCAAGAGTAAAAAACGTAGAGTATTAACTTCATAAAAATGTATTTTCTTTAATTTCTATTATTAATGATTGTTATAACATTTATTTAATAATGACACTATTATTTGACTTTTGCACTTAGCGGTTTCTGCATCCGGCCTATTTGAGCATTGTTATTATAAAATATGTAAAATGTTTAATGTAATGATTTCCATATAACATATTTATATCTTGTGTTTACTTTACGAGTAATACATTTATATTTCTAATATGTAATCTGCCCTATAATTGGATGCTCAGAGCATCTGTTGGGCTTAGCTGTATAAATAAATAAATAAATAAATAAATAAATTATGAATTATTCTAGGTTCGCCTAGCTATTCTAATAAAAAATTGTGGAGAAAAACTTTGTGCTTTTCTTTTTTCTATACATTTAACTCCACTTTGATTATGGACTACTTCTTCAAAAATAGAAGTAATGTTAATTTTACCAAGTTTTTTAGATTCGTTATTGCTGGTTGACGAGAACTAGTTCCTTTTCATCCTGTTACCACAAGCAATCGCTTTTATTTGTCTGTCACGTGCTGTTCTGATGCGGCGCGGCGTAGCGACTAGAAGCGTCAACATACCCGATAAATCAAAGTTAACGGGCAGGCAGCAAACGAAAACGCGCTAGAAGCGGACGATTTGGTCGGGAAAGACCCGACATGACGCAATTTGTTTCTTTTGTTCTCGTGGCGCTGCTGTGTAGAAGAGACTACACATAATTATTATGTATTTGAAGGATCGACATGTGGTGTGATGAAGATGCTCACTTCGCCAAGTAACCTACGTAAAATTTTTGAAGTTTACCGACACGTCCATCATAATATCGACATGAAATACGCTACCGTCAACTATGGCCAAGTTCTGTCGACAAACCTTGAAGTATGACTTACGTAGAATGTGTATTAGATATAGAAGTAAGTTTACTTATTTGCCAAAGTCAAAATTAATTTTATCATAACTCTTTGTAATTTCGGACAGCCGATACATATCTTTGGGCAATTTATTATTTTTCGTTTTTAAGAAATAAACCAAATGATGCATTAAATAGAAAAAAAAACTGCGCAAACAATCATGTCTTTGGTTACATATGTCCAAAATAGCTATTTTTTTACAAATAAATGGATCGTGTTATGCAAGAGAGATCCAACCCACACGATGAGCAATTTTGAGTTATACACATTTTACAATAATGTAGATGTACTGCCATCTATTGAACATAACCTAAATTTTTTGATAGTTGTCTAAAATTTAATATTAAATAATACAATTATTATTATTTCTGTAACTAAGGATTTGCATTATGCAATATAGATCCAAACCTCTTGCCATGCAAAAATAAACTGCCATTAACGAAGTTAAAATGGCAATATCGAACCAGGCTGATTAGATTACTACATATTATGAATTATCTACAGTAGAAAATAAAATAAAAAGATCCATGTGGCTTGAAACCTTCTCCTAACTATTATTCAGCGTTAGCATTTCTGCAACAAGGAACCAAGCCACATGATTCCCATGATTCAATTTGCAATAAAGACCCAACCCACATTTTTTCCAATTATAATATAGATAGTATCAATTTAAAATAACATATGTTTACATATACAAACGAACATATATTAGGCAAAAAAAACTACAAATATATTAATTTGTGCACATAGCAGAAAACTAATATTCTAATATTTTAAACGCCATTTTCTCAATATAATGCTTTTGTGGGTTGGATCCCTCTTGCATAACACGATCCAAATATAGTTTAAAAAAACTAAAAAACACGCTTTAATAATAATTAATCAGACTAAAAAGCGGAAAATAAATATAGTTTAAAATAATTCTTGAAATTCTTAGGCAGAAAATAATAATGAACGATAAACATTAGTATTATTGTGAAAAAAGCGTGGGGTGCTCGATATACGAAAAATATAGCACAAAGCGCGCCACGTTTTTTTTTACAATAATACTAATGTTTATCGTTCATTATTATTTTCTGCCTATATTAAGAATTTTAAGAATTATTTTAAACTATGTTTATTTTCCGCTTTAAGCGTGTTTTTTAGTTTTTTTTAACTATATTTATTTTTCCTTTTTAAGTTTGACTTATTGTTAGGAAATTTTTTTTTTGAGGAGATTGAGCTACATTAGTAGATTATTGTATTGTCAGCGGTTCTTGATAAGCCTACAAAATTTAAATTAAATCTGAGCGTGTAAAGTGGGTCAAAATCGGGTTCAAAGAAGTCGGTTACAAACAAACATACATACAAACTCGAACAAACCCCAACAAACGACAAAAAATTTCAAAATTATTTAAAAAAATTTGTCAAAATTTTATTTTGACGGTAGAATTTTTTTTTAATTTTTCTCTATTCTTAGCGACAATATCTATACGACCCCACGTTTGTTTCATTACTATCGGTTATTGTAATAATTCTGAGATATTGACAGGTGTCAAAATTTGACAAGATAATTTTTTGCGTATTTTTTTCAACTTTCCACCGTCAATATACATACGATCTTATAGTTTTTTCATTAATATAATTTTTTTTCAAACGATTTGCTCTCGGATTTGCCATATTGACAGCTGTCAAATTTTGACATAATTTTTTGCATCGAATACTATACGACCCCATAATTTGTTTCGTCAAAATCGCTTCTTCGTTTTATACCTGACAGCTGTCAAAATTTGACAGGAGAATTTTTTGCGTGTAGATTATTGTATTGTCAGCGGTTCTTGATAAGTCTACAAAATTTTAATTAAATCTGACCAGTTTAAAGTGGGTCAAAATCGGGTTCAAAGAAGTCGGTTACAAACATACATACAAACATACAGGTGAAGCTAATAAAAACGTGTTAAAAATAAAAGAATTCTTACCCTAGGGCATATAATAAAAAATTACCGAAATTGTCCCGAGATATCAACTTATTAACGACGATAAAAACGGAATATCACTACTAACAAAATGTGACTTAATTGAAACTTTTAATCTTTTGCACGGCTTTCTTTTCCACCCTGTATAATATTAAAGGGCATTACTATGGAGGGCTTTAGGTTAGGAGACCGATCGCAATACATTGGTTTCGGGCAAAGTTTTGGATCGGTAAAGCAGCTTTTAAAATGGCCGTCAGGGGCGCTAATTTCACAAACTGACGTATCTCAGAAAATCGCTATTTTGAGATACGATCAAAAACGTTTACCTTATATAAACCTTTTTCATCTCACAACGTGTCGTAACTTTACCTGCTATACTTTTCTCGTAATTAACATTTGGTCGGTGACGAATCTCATAATAGTAAACTTTATAAATCTCACAAACCGACCTAACTCGAGTTAGGTCGGTTTGTGAGATTTACTTTTTAAATAGATTTGTGCAGGTCGCCGACGTATCTCAATTTGACGAGTTAGAACTCGTATTATACTTGAACGGGTCTTTTATTTTACGGCAATTATTATGCATTTAGTCTAGTTTTAAACGTAGCCGGGTGCAATAACGCAATATTTGTACGGTGAGATTAATACATTTTTACGATGGATGCACTTGTACTATGGGAGGATGGCACAAAAAATGTTGTGTTATCAAGTAAACTTATGTTTCGTGGTGCATTGAAAAAAGGAACTAAAGTAAAAATGTTTTACGAAAAAAAGTGGCATAATGGCAAAGTGATCTTAACGGAGTGCGACATTAATATTTTCGATGAACATAATTCAGATTATGTACCTGTACCTACGCAGGAAGTGAACAAGCTAGATGTCAAGTCTGTGAGTGAGTTTAGAAACCACGTGGACATTTCAGATGTCGATTCCTTGTCGGATTCTTCGGACAATGTACCTCTAGCCCAAATCAGGGCTTTGATTTTGAGTGAATCTTTAAGTAATCAGAAAACGGCAATTTCTGACAATAAGAGTGAAATAAGTGAAGAGCCTGTTTACGATTCCGATGCCGATCCTCCGTATACAGCCACCTGTAAATATTACCGATGTAAGGGAGAAGTATGGAGTTCCTGTCATCGTTGTTGGATTCTTTTGTGCTACGATCACTTCATGGATAACCCACATTGTGACTACCATACAACACGTATACTAAAAAAAAAAAACTACAAGAATAACCAATGTTAATAGGGACTTACAGCCTGAACAGCATCAAGTGGAAGGAAGTAAAAAGGAAGGCGAACCGAGTCAAAGAAAGAAGGGAATAGTTAACAAACAAAAACTTACTACCACATTAAAAAAATTAAATGTTCACGATTTTTTTTACCCATTTTTACGTGTTCATATTTCTTTTTGTATTTTTGCTAATTAATGTAGCCTTAATATTTGCATAAAAATGCCTGCAAAGTTTCATTTACCTGTTTTACATACTACGTCAAGATAGTTTTGTATATTTATATTCTAGTTTAGGTATTTAAAATAAAATTTGTTCATTTCGAAGGGTTTGCCTTATTTTTCTATTATAAAATAATATATTTTATCATAAATAACAAAGACATATCTCAACATACAGGTAAAATTTTATTCTCACAAAAGGTCGTATCTATTTTTTTTTCTTCTTAACTCAGGGTAAAAAAATCATATCATATGTTTTATCATGAAACTACAAAAAAAACTCCTAACACTATAACACAAGACCGAATAAATATTATAAAACAAATGCTTTTTTACTTTTATCGAAAGCCAAAACTTACGAAAATCTTTAAACCTCTGTCCTGAAAAATTACAATAAATGAGATACGACACTTTGTGAAATTAACGACGATGTGTTCCTTTAAATCTGTAAAATGCATGGGTTCTTATGGGATAATCAACTGTTTTATTGAATTTAGTTAACTAAAACCCTCTACAGGCTGAGATATGTATATATTATATCTAATAAAGCTTATTTTATTAATTATTGGATAAAAATACCGCTGACGTCTATCAAAACCTGTAAAAAGTCAAACACTTAACTATCACTGCGCCGCGACCAGGAAACAGCGAACTAACTACTAAACAGGGACGTAAATTTAAAGAACAGCCATTTTCGATCGGACTCCTTCCTAAAGCCCTCCATAGGCATTACTTACGGCATAGGCGTACCACACTATTAATCTACAAGAAACAATCTTTTAAACTCTGCAAATCGCATTAAAATCCGTTATGTCGTTTCGGAACTACAAACCTCTAATAATAAAGGTGTTAAAAACAAATTTGTCGAACGTTGTGATAAACAAATTAACTTCATATTAATTCTATAAATGATGGTTAGCTAATTCAACGTCAAGAGAAACAGTTGAAAGTAGCGGCAGCGCGCAAGTGTCAAACCCCCAATTCAAAAATAACCCCCAGATTGTTATCCTGGCAAGTGGCCCTCCCGACGCATAAGAAATAAAAACGATTCATTCATAATTCAGGCGAAAGGATTTTTCGGGCTCTGGTTTGTTATTTCAGGTTCTTTGTTTTCCGTACGGACGATTTGCTGTGTTATGGTTTCATTAAATTCTTCTAGTACGTGATCTAGGTCTTTAAATGTCTTTATAGAATTGTTAAAGAAAATAATGATTAGTTTGTGATTTGGTATATTTGTTTTGTATTTCAGAACGAAGCGTTTAGTGTTTGTGATTTTTTTATTGCACCTGAAAAATTGTGTTACATCACCTAAAATCCCAAATATGCTTCAATGAAACATTACCGTGCGAGCAAAAATTATTTGCATCAAAGAGGGCATTGCATCTAAGGACGTAATGCTTAGCCGTAGAGCTTAATACCTGTTGGGTGTCAGTAACTACCGGAATTAACAATCAATCAGTTATTCCGTCATCTTTGACAGTCGTTACAAGTAATTTGATTCATCGCTAATTTTTCCAATTTCTTGAACAATTTACACAATGGGCTTTACGGAACAGCACAAAACATTCATGGTTGAAGCCGATTTTCGAAACGGGGGTAAATAGTGAGTGGCAATACAATCCGGGTTTGTGCATGGACGATTTTTACGAACATTTTCCTAACGTTGCTTTTATTGCTGGGGATTTTTATCATTGCCTGAAAAGAACCGTGGGTGTGTTTACTTAAAACAGGTTCTATGCAACACAAAAAAGGAGCAGGAAGACCATCTGAAAGAACAGAAGAACTTGTTGCAAACGTTCGTGAAATAATGCAAAATACGCCAACAAATTGTATAAAGACGCCTGTCCCAAGAAGTGGGAAGATCTTATGGAACAAGCAGGACTATTCTTAAGAAGCAGCTAAATTTATTTCCTTATAAAGTGCAAGTATTCCAAGAAATACAAGCAGCAGATTTTGAAAGACGCAGGAATTACTCTCAATGGTTTACCCAAAATTTATTGGAAAGAAATAATTTATTAGACCTGACATTTTTTTCTGGTTCCACCTCTCCGGTTATGTGAATTTTCAGAATACACGCATGTGGAGTAGTGAAAATCCCCATTTTTTTTGTAGAGTCCACATTGCACCCTCAAAAAATTGGTGTCTGGTTAGCTGTTTCCCGAAGAATTGTTGGTCCTATTTTTTTCCATGAGACAATTACAGCACAGCGGTATAGAGACAATATTTTGAATCCATTTGTGAAGCAATTACTTGACGACGAACTACGTTTTGGATATTTTCAACAGGACGGTGCAACCGCCCATATACAGCCGCCGAAACTATCAACTACTTACGCAATTTTTTCGACGACAGATTGATCAGTTTTCGAGCAGACATTGAATTACCACCTAGATCACCTTGTTTAACGGTTATGGATTACTTCGTTTTTCCTCATTTAAAGAACACTATTTTTAAAACACCGCAGTTGCAATTTAGAACCATTACCTACAAGAAATGATTATCCAAAAATTTGGTAATATTTTTCCAGAGATGCTGGTCAACAATTTCGAAAATATGAAGAGATCGACGTGTGAATTTATGCTTGGAGCATTGCGGTGACTAATTTCAGCAAATTATGTAATTATTTTTCTTTTTCTTTCTGTATACTGTATATTCTTACTTTGTAAATTTTGTAAACAACAAAAATAAATTTGTATTTGTATACTTATTTTATTACTCATTACTTTGGCATATCATGTCATAATATGAATTTGACAAAATTTTAACTTAGATTTGGTTAAACCATGCAAGCACCACGTTTTTTAATCCAAGCCCTCTTTGATGCAAATAATTTTTGCTCGCACGGTATATGCTTGAATGAAACATTAAACACTTCATGAAGTTCCATATCGTTGGACCAATAAATGTCATTATATGCTATAAGTAAGGGAAAATAATATTAGCTATGAACCATCTCGTTCGAAAGGAAGCAAGTTGCCACCGCCGAGACCCATGTTCTATTATAGAAAATGTTGGCCGGAAGGAACTCTAAACCCCAAAGACTTTTTTTCATCATAAAATTGGTATTTATGTAAAAAACAGTCAATCCTTAGTTACCGTAATATGTACTCTCAGTGTGGCCGCAACAATACTCAGCAAATGAGTTCCAAAAAAAAAAAACGACGAACTGTTCGAAAGAAGCACTTTTTAAAATGTTTGAAATATCAGAAGGTAAACCAGGTAACTCACTTAATATAAAATGTTTCGCGGCATGCTTCTTGTATAACAATGTGGAAAGAGAAGGCCCCCATTGAACTCAAGTCTTTCGCGAAACAGATGGTAAAATTATCCTTCGGTTTCTTCGATTTATTTACGATGTAAATTTGCATTGCTAAGTCTGCTTTCGATTTACTTTTACAATTCTACCGTTTCTTAGTAAATTAAGTGGATTTATGGTGGTATGGGTATTTAACCGCTTTCAAATTATTCATATTTATGGTTAAAACTTAAACGGGACTAACCTAGTAAAATCCGGATGTTTTCTTCGAGAATCGATCAATGTTGTATCAGAAGCCCCCATTTATTTTTTATCAAATCGGGATATTTGAATCGAGTCAACAACATTCCTCAATTGTTTTTTAATGCAGTCAACAAACATATTATTCTATTTATCCTATTTTTTTTAAAAGTACGGTATTTGCAAAGAATTTCAAGTACTACAAGTTTTACTAAACTGGGTTGACTCCAACCATCTACAACACAACAAATAAGTATCTCGGAACATCTTGCGACCTGCAGCATGGCCTTAAAGTTACTCTAAATCACCAAGAAAGCGAGTCAATAACGCAATCACAGAATCACTAATACTTCACCTGGATGCTTTGGTGGGCAATTAAAAAATGTAGAATGTAGATGATGCAATTGTACGTTTCATAAAAAGGATATCCATGTGTAATTTCAAAGTTTTCCGTCATCTGGACAGAAATACCATCTATTTCATAAAGTATAGGTAGAACCTATTTCTTTCAAATGGTAAAATTATACGAGACTACAGCATTTGGATAAACAGATTGTCCATTTCATGAAAACATGGAATAGAAAACAATATTTAATGTAATAATTTTTGCATCGTCTCATAATTATGTGATAGACCCTCTGGACTATATATGGAGGGACTTTTAGTTACTTCTTTAGTAAATGGACAAGAAAAACAGACTACGGTAATACAACTGTTTTCAACTCTTTTTCATTGTTAACGATTTATCTACAATAATATGGTCCAAAATGCAAAGAAATTCAAAAACTCGATCGGATAACCATTCCGCGATAGATATAAATTATTTTCGAAGAAATGGGCAAGGGCAAAAAACGTTTCAAGAGGCACTTGACTGACTTACAAGCCACCGTCGTCGTATCTCCGAAGGGCAAAATCAATAAGGGCGCCCTTTCAGTCGACTTTTCAATAAATAAATCACCCCCACAGTGAAGCCGTCCTATTTCCGTAAAAACGTAAAGAGGGCCATATAAGGGTAGTTCTTTGAAAAGTGATACGTTTCAGTCAATCAATGTTTAATAAAATACGTATAAAAAACTTAAATGAAACCGACATCACTACAAATAATTTTTAAAACTCCATACTACTAACAACATAACATAACATAATTTAAATTGCAAGCAATGGTCACAACCAATAAAATTACTTATCAATTTAGGTACAATCTCCTCTCGGAATTAGATCAGGGTCGATAATTTTTGAAACCAAAAAAATAATAGTAGGATGAAACCCATTGGACAAGGAAAAGAATACAACAAAAGTGAAAGGAAAAATAATTTACGGGCGATCCGAGGTCGGGAAGTAGAAGGGGGTGAGTTTTTAAGGGTAGAAAACGATTTATCTCGATTCGATCGACAAAACTACTAAAAGTCCTATGGAAAAACGTTAAATGGCAAACTTGTAGGTAATAAAAAGATCTACAACTTTTGCATTTAAACTTTTTTCACATAACCTTAAAATTTATGTGAAAAATTCAAATAACCAAGTTTTTGGTTTTTATTTTTATGACTATTTGGTTTAAAGACAATTCGGCGTTTTTCCACAATGCTTTTCTCTAGTACCATACTATTTCACATAGCCCTACTAACGAGTCATGATATGGCGAAAGACATCCAAGGATGAATCCGACGAAATAAAGGTTTGCTTTAATCATTAAATAAATGGTAGATACACATTCAAAAAAGGTTTTAGAATTTCCCATTAATTATTTATGAAAAGACGAAGAATAAATTATTAAATTAATTGATTCAGCCGATACTAGGTGGAAATCCATAATTACAGTATTATGGGATACAGTAAAACAAAGTTGAACTTGTAAATGTCCACTATATTAACTAGAAAAATTACATGTTTCGCTAACACTGTAGCTTCGTCAGATGACAATGATTTAATAAACTGTTTTATCTACAACCATTTAATAATAGGTGCATAATACTTCTGGTAATAAGAGCATTATGCTATCCATAATACAACAAGTGTAATTATCATAAAACAACAAGTGTAATTATTATATTTCCCATATGAACTTAACTTTTTTTCTGATAATAAGAGCATTATGCTATCCATAATACAACAAGTGTAATTATCATAAAACAACAAGTGTAATTATTATATTTCCCATATGAACTCAACTTTTTTTCAGGCACTGTATAAATGGATGGTTTTGGATAAAGTATAGTATTTGACTCGCGTCTAATGAACCATAGTACACTCGGATGATTTACAACACTCGCCTTTGTCTCGTGCCGTAAACTTCATCCTCGTTTTATTATGGCCTACATTATACGCTCGTTAAATAATATACTATTATTTACATCTTCAATAATTTAATTTTATTGCCCCCCATTTTTTATTTTCACCTTTATTAAATCATTGTCATCTGACGAAGCTACAGGGTTAGCGAAACGTCATTTTTCTAGTTAATATACTGAAAATTTACAAGATCAACTTTGTTTTACTGTATCCCATAATAGTATGAATAAATTATTGTTTATGGTGACGGTGACACCGACGCAACGGTGGCATTCAGGTCCGGTGCCATTGACGCATGTATGGTCAAGATAGGAACAAGCTGATTCCTTCTAGTTGCTCCAGGTGACGGTTTAAAATTCAGACTACATCTACTATAAGCGATAGCCGATGGCATATGCTGATAAAATTACTCCTAATTTTACATTTATGGTAGAATCGCCCAACGATGGCCTTCGCAAACGTGTAAAGAAACTATATGGCTGGTAGTTTTTCTTATTTTATTGTTTCGACGAGATAAAAAGTCATTTTAAATGACTGCTGGACAATCTTCTTTTATTGAACGTTGGAAAGAGTGATCTGAGATCCGGAAATTTGGCTATAAAACGGATAGGAAGATAACACATAAATATAAAACTAAAAATAAATGGGACCAACGATTGGTGGCACCTTTGACTTGACCAAATGACAGGGCAGTCACGGCACAATCGAAATTTAAACCAGAAAAATGTGACCTGTGACGTCCTATCAATATCATAAAACGATAAAAAAAAACACCTTCTAATGCTTAATTTATGTACTTATTTTCGATTTCAAATAATTTAATGATAATTCGACGCCATAACCGTCAAAGCGTATTCAACGACACATAATACATATTTATGCGTCGCGTCGTGAAATAGAAAGAAACTGTTCGTGACAGTAAATTGCAGCTGATGTATGTATATGTATTCTCCAGAAGTACCTATACTACCGGTTTCTTAGTATTCTACAATCCAATGGTAATTTTCAACAATGTATAAGTTCCTACAATACTGTTATTCTTTTTTAAATGTTACCAGGCTAGAAAAGTTCAGTATATAAATAAACCGTTTTCCGTTTCCGTATATACCTAAAGTTCCGCTGTGTTCGCAATATATTTTCCCAATAATAAACTTTTCTAATCATGAATTTTGTTTTACTTCCAGGGCATGATGGTTCAATCAACAACATGCGGAAACGGTCCTGATTCTGTATAAGGAGTATGTGAATTCTTATAAGAAATAGAAGGCTTTTTTCTTAGTGTGGGACTATATAATTCCTTTTTTGAAAAATTTAGACCTCGTGGTCCGATCTTGCGCCTTGTGACTTCGTTTTGTTGCCATACATGCGTGACACTTTCTGGAGCTGACGAACTCTCGTCTTCAAGGCAAGAAGCTTGCACCGATCTTCCAGAAAAAAACGGAACTAATGTTCGGCGTCTTCCAAAACTTTCATAAACATCTGTGTATTGGCAACACCTTTCTATATATAGTTCCGGTTCGTCCAAACAAATTTTAATTAAACTCCTTGTCCGCAGTTTTACACTGAACCGTCATTTACAAAGGTCTGACCTTATGTAACCCCCATAGATCCTAATACTTTAACCATTATTCCTCGGCATGTCCAGTGTCAATTAAACAGCCATATATCGGGCCACAGTGGAACCGGAGCGACGGCACCGGCGGAATCTGACGGCGTGAGATTAGCCCGAATGACGGATGAGGTAGTTTTTGGTCCTTCCGAGCCGGCCATTTAGTCTATCTATATACTAGAGATGGGAGATGGGACTCGACTGACTCGCATCGATTTTAAAGTTGGCTTGTGTTGAATCAAAGCCTAGTTATTTAGTATAGTAGTAGCATAGCCGTCTTAACTTGTTCAAGCCGTGTAACAGAAACATTGACAACACTGCTTTAAAGATCCATGTCACGTGACTTTTTTGAGATTATTCATGGTTTAGTATATACTTTTCGCACAGGTGTAGTTGTCCTATTAATTTGTATTTTTATCCGGTTTTTGATTGATATCTAATAAAAAATTTAAGTGACATGATTGCTAAGAACCTCTACAAAATACTGATGAAAATTTTTGGTGCGGGTTTGCTCTAATTTATTAAATATTGAAGTGTGTATTTAACTTGAAGGTATATGTGAATTAGTTTAAAAATATCACTAGTAGAGATAGTTCATAAGTATAGGTAGGATACCTCTAGATACATAGGTACTTAGGTACCTAAGTACTATTTTTTTTCTTTTAGTTTGTTAATTTATTAACATGCCAAGCCCCTGCTGTATTCCTGGGTGTAACTCTAACTATAAAAGTGTTTTAAAAGCAGTTGAAGAGAGTGTAATATATTTTTATAGTTTGGATTTGACCAATAACTGTATAAATTAATATTGTTAATCAGGTTTCAGTGGACATTGATATGGAGGTAAAGGTTTTTTTAAACGGTAATGAATTGGCTTAGAATGATTTGAAATGGATTTTACCCTTTGAAATGAAACTAAGCAGGTGGTCTCAGCTTGAAAACTTATTGTCTCGGTACCAATTCGTACATTGTGAACGTAACGAAGTTACCCAGATAGTAGGCGACTTTCTTAAGACAAGCGTAGATTTCTTAAACAAAGCATTAAGCTTACTAACTTTTGATACTTCAGAAGTTGATAGTCAATCCTGTAATTTAAACGCAGAAGATAATAATTTGTATAAGAGAATATTACTTTTGATCGATCAAATAAATCTACTCGTAGTGAAACAAAAACAGCTTCTCAACGCAATATTACTATTATTTAATAATTGGTAAGTTGTTCTTGTTATCCAAAACTATTTATTACTTTTTTGTACATTTTTCAATATCAATATAGTGGCAACAGAGCCAAAAAAACACAAAAAATATCAGAAAGAATAAAAAACTCGCCAGTTGCCGCCCAATAGCTTGTGGATCCGCAACACCCAGCTGATGCGGCGTTGCCCGATGTCACTTCATGTCTTATTTTCAAGGTAGTTATGGTAGTAGTATCAAAGAGAAGCAGTGGCGACTAGTGACATTTCAGTAAGGTAGGGCCAAAAATTATATACGCGCTCTCACACCCAAATATTGCCAAATTTAATCAATTTTGATTATACATTAAAAAATTTTAAATTATGAAAGGTTAAAAAGAAAATTACTTTCTTTAAGAGCGCAAACAAAGTAAAACAACACGCAGTACGAACCAACAACTGAATCGTGCCGGCACGCGTACACTAACTGACTGAAAAAATTCCATTATTTGGAGACTTGGGCGCCTGACTTTTTAAAAGTTAGGTACCTACCTGCCTATGCCTATTATTGGCCACTGTAATTGGACGAAAACTGCATGGATACAGGTCATGATACAAAGAAAGAAAGATATGATCGATCGTATTCCCAATTCGGTCCGGTCCGCGCAATGACGTCATGTGGTGCTAACGAGACTTAAAATTACATAGGATTAGCCGTTAAAAATAGAAATTTTACTCCTTATTTTACAATTTTTGATTTGGAAGATTTAAGTGCATATTATTTTAAGTACTTTAAGGATAGAGGTTCATAAATCAGAACGTATTTCATGATGTTCTTGGGTTAAATGTTAAAATTGAGCATATATTTGGTATCAATGAAAATAATTTTCTTTTTATGCTGACATGCATTTTATCTTTTAAATGATTACAATTACTTATTTATTTTTACAAAATCATAAAAAAATAACCTATATTTTTTGGTCTTTCCACCTTAAGCAATAAATTGTTTGAAAAAAAAAAATAGGTACAAATGTGCAGTCTTAAACATTTTTAGAACAGTTTCGAGCCTTAAATGACCAAAATCAATTAATTTGCTTATTAAGATTTTTTTTATGCAATAGGTAACGATAATATTTTTGGAGGTGTCTGTTTATAAATTTATATTGTTAACATTTGACCAGGGGCGGACTGGAATCATTTGGCCCCGGTGGCTACATGGCCTCAGTGGCCCAAACATTTTTTGAAAAAAAAAATTGTTGTTTAAATGTTTGGACCAATTGGCCCCCAAAGGCCTTCTGACCCCGGTGGCGATGGCCACCCGGCCACCCGCTCCAGTCCGCCACTGCATTTGACTATAACTTGACCAAGGATAAGGATGTAAAAAACTCATTCAGACATTTAAAAAAATATACTAGGACTGGTAATTATCATAATAGTAATTAGAGGGACATTAACAATTATTAAAAAATAAGGCACACTTATAACAGTTTATTATTTTAAACCAATTTCGTCAAATTAAACTTTTGTATCTCACCTATGAGGAAGAGAACAATTTTTTTAAGCTAAAATTTGAAATATTTTACATTGATTTGTATCATCAACGTTCATCCAAATTTTTTGAAGATTTGGGTCAGTTGGAAAACGAAAAAACATAATGTCTTTTGCAGAATTTTTTGTCATATTGTCACTTATGCATAACGCCACTGCACAACGCATATTAACAACTAATTGTCCCTAACAAACAACAATAATAATCCAAGAAAACACTAAAAACCTCTTTCTGTATAACAAATAATAACAATAGTACATAAAACCAAACGTAGGTTATACGAAGCCCGCCAGAAAATTATCACCACATGACGTAAGCGGCTGTCGATTTGGCTCCGCCCACATGCGCAATGTCATATCTCTTCTTTCTTTGTATCATGGATACAGGTCATATTGAGCTCACGAGAACTACGTTACCGAATTACGCGTAACCGCTTTGCTAAAGCGCGACCGACTGCGTTCCAATATGAATATATTTTGCTAATTGCTTTAAAAATAGGAATAAAAAGATAGGTGGTAGAATGGCGCTTTCAAAAATAGGTATATCGTTCAATGCAATAATAAAACAATATCACGTCATGGCACTACTTCCTAGTAGGAGTTGTTTTCGGAGAACCTTTTGCGAGTTGACAATTTCCAACGATTTTATTTAATTAAACAGGATAATGTCAATATTGCCTTTATAAATGGACCAATTAATTAATTTTAAAACACTATGTCTGGCGTTAAAATGCCGAACACAAAATTATCAAAGCTAATTTTGTGACATCAGCTGCATATACACGCTACATTGATTTCGAAAATTGTTGTTAATTAATAGAAAACAGATAAATTGATAAATGCCCGTGACAATATTACCCAACTGCGAGAAGCACTAAAGATGGTGGGTTTATTTTATACTAGGCCAGTGCTGAAGCCTTTGAAAATGGTAAAAAGTGAAAAAAAATAATAGTAGGATGAAACCCATCGGAAAAGGAAGAGAATAGAACAAAAATGAAAGGAAAAATAAATTACGGGCGATCCGAGGTCGGGAAGGGGGAGGAGGGGGGGTTTTAAGGGTAGAAAATGATTTATCTCGATTTCCGATAAAACTACAAGTCCTATGGAAAAACGTGAAATTGCAAAGTTGTAGGTAATAAAAAGATCTACAACTTTTGTATTTACACTTTTTTCATATAACCTCAAAATGTATGTGAAAAATTCAAATAACCAAGTTTTTGGTTTTTTATTTTTATCTTTTACAAATTTTTTGTTTATCCACGAAATTTGGTGAAAACTTACCTTGTCATGTCCTAAACACACTGTAATTTTTTTAATTTAAAATATTTATTTTTTAACCTTATTTTGACTTAATATCGAAAAACACCTTAAATTTCAATCGAAAATTCTCATGTCAAAATATCTGCTTTTTTAAAAAAGTCGGTGGGCTTTTTGTTCGTTGAAATCTCTACTTTCTGATAGTGTTAAAAAAAATATACATTACTATGGTAAATGTTCTCAAAAAAATGCAAAGAAACAAAAAAAATCGAATCCGAAATTTTTTTTTTAGATCAATATGTACAATTTTGAGCTATTTATTAAAATTTATACTTTAATTACTCGAAAAACGTAAGATTCCATGTTACATTGATAAAAAAAAGTATACATTTTAATAAATAGCTCAAAATTGTACATATTGATCTAAAAAAAAAAAAATTCGGATTCGAGTTTTCTTCGTTTCTTTGCATTTTTTTGAGAACATTTACCATAGTAATGTATATTTCTTTTAACACTATCAGAAAGTAAAGATTTCAACGAAGAAAAAGCCCACCGACTTTTTTAAAAAAGCAGATAT